>JAYKYS010000004.1:27060000-32060000 GCA_036924285.1 Asterella californica
TGGAGATGGTAATCTCTGTATTCAGATTACTCAAAGAACTGAGTGCAGGTCGAGGCGGAGTTCAGTAAGAGCTCGCAGATCTGAAATCGGAAATCGTCTGCTGGTATCTTCGGACGTTGCCGTTCGTGGTTGATTGTTTGGAGCTGTGATCGAGGTGTGTGGGCGCCGTGCTACATTGCTGGTCGCAGATCGATTTGCTGTCGTTGGGGTCGAGTGGAGATTTCTGTCATGCGGAAGCGCTGCAGAAATTTTGCGGAATGTTCTTGAAGTGTGTTGTTGGAGCCGGATTGCGTGTTTGGGCGTAGCAGCTGAAATACTTGTCAATGTCGGGCCGGAGTGGACTCTTTGGAAGCGCATTGGAGAGACGATTCTAGCGCACTAAGTTTCGTGGAGTTTGGCCAAGCATTGAAGAAGTTATGGCATGTCGAAGTTCGCTGCCGTGAAACCCGCAAGCACTAAAAGACTAGTTACGTCAGATTTTGGCTCAATTTCGTGGGGAAACTCCAGTTTAGTAGTTGTTTTGTGTGTGTGTGCATCCGCGAAGTGTGTGTGGTGCATTTGCGAATCTGTTTTGGTGGTGTTCGGGTTGGATTTGGAGGTTCTTGCTGTTTTACGTCAGATTTTGGTCACCCGTGTGCACCCGCAAGCTGTTTTCGCTGTTTTGGAGGCTGTTTTGGTGCAATCTTCTGCAATTCGAGCCTCTTCTGGTGTGTGTGTATCTGTTCTACTCTACTTCAAGCGGAGCGGAGCGGAGAGTGAGCGGGAGTGCGTGTAGAGGCTTCGAGGAGCAGAGGTGCGTGAGTGCGGAGGCGGAGGCGGAGCGGAGCTGAGCCTGAGCCTGAGCCCGAGCCCGCGCCCGCCGCAAGCCAGCTTGCTGGCGTGCGTGAGAGAGGTATCCAAGCTTCAGGTGTGTGGGAAGGGTAAAACCAACTGGTCACTCATCCCAACACTATTCCTGGACCTGGACTCCTGACTCTGTAGTCTTAGCTTTGGCTTTACCACTAGACCAATAGCTCTTGGTGTCCTACAGGGATGCGTGCAAGTACTTATGGACTTGTATAAGGTAGTAGGAGACCTTCTCGCACGTCCCTAGAGGAGTGGTAGGACGATCCCACAGTATTAGGGGGAAGCTATAGTTGTGGTAGTGTTTGCCTACACCGTAGAGGCGCGTATGGAGGCAATCGGTGGCAGTTGTCTTGGGTGAGCTAGTAGAGCTACCACGTGGATGTTTTTGGAGCTACTAGAGGTGTGGACATCTAGTTAGTGACCTCCAGTGTCAGTTACGACTGTTGGTGATCATATATTGTGCATGTGGTCACCGACAAGGAGTCGTCAGTCCGGGTGGGGCTGGGTTTCTCTTTATGTGAATGTTTGAGTGTGGAGGGTTATCGTTTGGACTTCTTGTGGTTGGAACCCCTCCATACTCTGCTTCCTGTTTGTGCGTCGCGTTTGCTTGTGTTGGCGCTTGATTTCCAGAGTGAGTTCACTCCAGTGTGCTGTCGGTAGTGAGGCTGGAGTTGCGGACCAGTCAGACTACCTTTGTCTCTCTCACGGTGCGGTTGGAGTGACGACCAACAGACCGTGAGAGGTTGCCTGTGGTGATGGCAGGTACAGGTTGCCCTTACCTTGACCGTCCTATTAGGGGATAGGTGAGCTCAGTAGGAGCGGGATTAGGCAAGTGGTGGTTACGGTGGTGACGGAGATTGCGACATTCTGGTTGGGGAGTGTGTTAGCGGGATTCTCTCATCACGGAGTTCTCAGGAGGTTCTGGTGGGGACTTCTCGGACAGTGGGTATACACGGAGTGGGGTGAGGTACCGACTACCTACACCATTGCCGTCGGTTGTTCCAGAGGACGAGTCAGACGCAGACAGCGCGTTTTCTGGTGGTGAGTCTAGTGTCGCAACACTGTTGTTGTGGGACATGGACGAGATCTATGGGGCCACGAAGGGGCCTCGATGTTACTCGGGTACAGTTGGTACCATTGAGCTGGATGACTTCATCCAGGAGTTTGACAGTTGGTGCGATCTGCAGCAGCTGCGGAACCCACAGCTGTTTACACCCTTCATGGCGTGGAAGGGTTTGTTCCAGCACTTGGAGGGACCGCCGATGGACGATTATCATGAGTTCAGGCGAGATTACAGTGTTGAGATCGAGTTGTGGAGACAACATTGGTCTCCCAACTACGTTTCTATCACTATTGGCGCAGTTTCGGGAGGCGTAGCACCTGCGAGTTCGGGTGCCAGTAGCAGTGGTACAGCCATAGGTGGCAGAGTACCTATTACCGGTGCGTCCACAAGTAGTGGAGCAGGTGGTAGTGTGAGCGGGATACCACCAGGGTTTAACCCTGTGGTTCAGTTCTTCCAATGTTTGAGGAAGAACTATCAAGGTGTGCGGACCGACAAGTTGAGGAGTCTGCAGGAGTTCCAGCGGAAGACTGGAGAGAGCCTACGCGAGGCGTTTACTCGCATGAGGCGGTTGATCAGCGTTACCCAAGGGGTGACGGAAGCACAGGCAGTCCAGTTTTGGTATGGGATACTAGACCGGGAGCTGCGTAGGAGAGTTAGAGATGCTACTCTTCTTAGAGATACCGCTCCGACGTTGGCGGTTGTCTTTAGTCTGGCTGAGCGGATTGAGCTCAACATGGTGGAGGAGAGGGTGGTGGTTGCTGGGTTCAGCAAGGAGACACCACATGGAGCGACCACCTCTTCTCGAGGATCACAGGCTACGCAACAGCGTGGTGGTGGTGGTGGTAAGGATCGTGCGGAGCAGTCACGATCTCAGGGAGGTGTTGGAGGATCTGGTGGGCAGAAGCCCATGCAGTCCTTCTCTAGTCAGCAGCAAGCGGGTCCTTGCTGGACGTGTGATGGTCCTCATCAGCAGCGGGACTGTCCACAGAGGAGAGGTTATGAGACGTCAGGGACATCAGGGACGTCTCAAGCAGTATCTAGGCAATGTGAGCATTGCGGACGACCTGGTCACAGTAGTGACCGTTGTTTTGATCTCCATCTCGAGTTGCGGCAAGGGAAGGCTGATCGTGGACGAGGCGGAGGAGCTCAGGGAGGCCGTGGTGGTCGAGCTGGAGGTAGAGGTCCAGCACCTGGGCGAGGACCGGTCGGTCCACCGCCTGCTACGACGTCAGAAGCAGGTATGGCTGCTCGGATTGAGCAGTTGGAGCAGAGGATAGCTAGTATGGCTATGGCTCAGCGGAGATCAGGTGGAACAGAGGCTTCCACGTCTTATGGAGGAGAAGGAGGTGACTTCGACTTCATGGCTGGTGTGGCGCAGATTGAGGCATCTGCGGCAGTGACTAGAGGTGCAGTACGTGCCTCTGAACCACGAGGTGCGTCAGTGGAGTTGGATCCACAACGCGGGGAGGCTGGTAGACAAGCCAGGCTTCCCCAGTCGTTCACGTTATCGGAGGCGTTGAGGACCACATCTATGGTTCCTAAACGACCTACCGATGGTGCAGTAGAGTTGGAGGCATCGACATCCAGGAGTGGGTGTGATGTGAGTCCACCTTCGACGTCTGTGGATGCGACGTCGAACCCGATGTTGGGGGCGGCTACAGCAGTTTTGCGAGCCCCACTATTCTCAGCCACGGATATGAAGGCATTGGGAGTCAACTTGGCTCCAGTGTTCCAGTTGGCGGCCACGCTCAGTGAGAGCGAGGATGTAGTTACCTCTAGTGCTGAGGTAGTTCAGCGAGAGACGGTAGACGTGTCCATGGAGTCGAGGATCAGGACAGCTACCAGTGGTACTTGGCAAGCGGCGGCTGCTAGGTTAGATGAGTTACCAGCTAGGCCGGCGATTGACCGTGCTAGTTTGGCACCAGGTGTGGTGTTGTTGGACAACAGAAGTGGTATCTTCTGTTTGGTGGCACCTTCAGGGAAAGTGTATCGACCCCAGAAGGTCTTGTTAGGCTCTGGAGCCCAACCGTTGATGTTGGGAAAGGCGGCGTGTATTGGTTTGGGTCTGAAGAAGTCCGAGATAGAGAGATGTCCATTCCAGTTGCAGACATCTCTAGGGGGATCAGGAGGTACGGCTCTGCACATGACACGTGAGATGTTGACGGTGAGAGTTCGGCCAGATCATCCCACGAATGGCTCTATGGTGAGGGCCAAGGCCATCGTTACAGCTGCAGAGTCTTATGATGTATTGGTGGGAGGTGCTGTGTTGTACCCTATGGGGTTCGTGATCGACTATTGGGCGGAGACAGCATCTTACAGACCAGGTTGGCAGTCCGGTGAGGGACGAGTGAGCCGCTTACCAGTGCGATTCAGTGCTAGAGTTGGGACGACGGAGCCTACACCAGGGACGATGGCATCCGTTGCAGAGTTCAGTTCGGTCATCACTTGGCCGGGCGAGTTATTGGAGGGCAATGCCCATGCGGAGGATACTCCGATCTATGAGGAGGTGGAGGACATGCCTAGCATGTCTACGTTAGTACCATCTGCCTTGGATGTTCCACTCTGGAGTTCGAGTGGAGAGTTGCAGCAGTATGCTGATCAGTTGGTGCAGCAGGCTTGGAGTGAAGCTTTTGTACCACCAGTAGAGGAACAAAGGGTTGTTCCTGCTACTGGCCCTGTGACCTTATCACCGTTGGATACGACTCTCATTGTGTGGCAGTATCCAGAGGAAGGTGTATGTGTGCTGGAGCTGTTTGGAGAGATCAGCACAGGTTTGGCTGCGGTATTGCAGGCAGGTATACAAGTACAGCGATACTTGTATGTGGAGAGAGATGAGATTGCGAGACGCATCTCATTGCGACATGTGGCACGTTTGGTGCAGAGATATCCTGAGTTGTTGTCCATATCAGCTGTTAGAGGATACCAGCAAGCATTACCGTCGGATATTTCGCTGCTGGGGGCGCAGGATCTCACGTTTGTGGGCACCATTCACTTGGTGATAGCCGGATGGCCATGTCAAGGTCACACGCGTGCAGGGAGAGGTCAGGGTTTACATGACCCGCGATCTAGGATGTTCTGGGAGATGTTGCGGATCCTACGACATCTCCAGATGCATCAGGTGGATTCTCCAGCGTACATCTTGGAGAACGTTCCTTTGTTGGGTGATGCTCGTACACAAATGATGGCGAGTGTGCACCAAGTGCGGTCTTGGGTTGGACCAGCAGTGTTGTTGGATGCAGCGAGAGTGGGATCTCGTGCACATCGTCCACGGTTGTGGTGGACGAACTTGTTACCGAGAGAGGTGCTTAAGCGCGCACACGATGGAGTGAGACGACCAGCGCACCTCACGGTTGATAGCATCTTGGATGCAGGATGACGATCTCAAGTAGTGAGAGTCGTCGATAGGTCACCCATGGCAGTGGTGAACCTAGTGGGACGGCCCATGATAGCATTACCCACTTTGGTAAGCTTTCCAGCGTCACATGCTTACAGAGATGGAGGACCTGAGCTTGTGTGGGATGCTCAATTACGGCAGTTGGTGGAGCCCAATGCCGATGAGAGAGAGCGAGCGATGGGTTTCACTACGGGTACGACGGCAGTAGCTTCGGTGTCGGAGGCTTCACGTCGTCAAGTATTGGGTCAAGCAATGGACTTGAATTGCTTGACATGGATTGTTAGCCTTGGATTGGCTGAGCAGCGTCGGATGCGATCGACGGGTGTTACTGCTCGAGCACTCTTGAGCTCTTTGCCTACCGGGTCGGTGGAGGCAAAGGCTGGGGACGAGGCACGTGGAGTTCGTCATCCTTGGACATCATGGGATGTCATAGGAGAGAGTGTGGAGTTTGCAGCTAGAACTGCAGAAGTTTTACACACAATAGCGGTGGAGGTTGTTGGTGGTGAGCAGAAGGAAACTGCTCCAGAGGCTGCAAGATAGCAGTCAACGACTTCGTCTTCTACCTCTAGCATGGTGACAGAGGATACTTGGGAGCCGGAGATCGGACCCAAGCTTATAGGAGAGGAGAAACGAAGAGTCCAAAGATTCCTGAAGAGCTACAAGAATTGTTTTGCCTTCAGTATGAAGGATTTGGGTACCTTGAAAGGACCTGGTATACAGATCGACTTGGCTAATGACACGCCAATCTTTCGACGTCCTTACAGGTACAGTGACATGGAGAGAGCATTGATCCAGAGTCGGACTCAAGACTTGTTGGAGGCTGGGTTGGTGGAGATGTCGCATGGAGAGTATGCATCTGCCACAGTTATGCCAGCCAAGAAGGATATGTATGGCAACTACACAGATAGACGGATGTGTGGGGACTATCGTCCTATCAATCGACAGACGAAGTCCGATAAGTATGCCATGCCGACACCTGAGGAGATCTTTGATGCAGTGGGGCATGTGAAGGTCTTCAGTACTTTGGATCTTCGAGCAGGGTATCATCAGTTGCCAGTGAGAGAAGAAGATAAGTCCAAGACAGCATTCTGGGGAATTGACTCTCACGGCAAGGATTGTTTGTATCAGTGGCGGTTCTTACCATTTGGGTTGAAGAATGTCCCTGCTGAGTTCCAAAGGGTGATGGACAAAATCTAAGCAGGATTGGATTTTGTCAGATGTTATATTGACGACATCTTAGTCTATAGTGCTACAGTGGAGGAGCACGAGAGACACTTACGAGATGTGTTTGAGCGGTTGAGAGCTCATGGGTTGAAGTTACACCCTAGGAAGTGTAAGTTCTTCCAGGAGTTGGTAGAGTATCTGGGCCACACCATCTATCCAGGTGGATTGGGTGTTCAACAGACGAAGGTTGAGGCTATTGCACGTATTCCGCGCCCCACAGATGTGAGTCGAGTTCGAGCATTTGTTGATTTGGCGAACTTCTATCGTCGATACGTGAAAGGGTTTAGTGCAATTGCGAAGCCGTTGACCAAGCTGATGAAGGTGGACCAGGAGTGGCAGTGGGGAGATGAGCAGGAGCGAGCTTTTGTAGAGCTCAAAGATAGGTTGACATCTGCTCCCATCTTGAGGAGACCCGTTAGGGGGCGTCCTTTCCAACTGCACACAGATTGGAGTATGTTGGGACTTGGAGCAGTGCTGACTCAGCATGATGATGAGAAAAAGGAGTTCGTGGTGGCATATGCCAGTCGCTCCAATAATTCAGCGGAGGTGAGGTATAGTTCGTATGAGGGAGAGTGTTTGACGGCAGTGTGGGCTGTTGCACACTTTCGATGTTATCTGTTTGGGAACCCCTTTACTCTCATCACTGATCACCAGTCGCTCAAGTGGTTGATGGAGTCCGATAAGCTTACAGGGAAGCTTGCACGATGGGCTCTGATCTTACAGGAGTATGACTTCCAGGTAGTACATAGACCTGGAGTTGCAAACCTAGATGCCGATGGGTTGAGTCGCAACCCGTGCACGAGTCAGCATGATCAGACTGGGGCTCGATGGCATGACGAGGTTGATGAGGAGATAGTGCCAGGGTGGCATGCATCTGCCTTTCTTTGTGTGTTGGCCATGAACTCTAGTATGGAGGGCCAAGTCGTATCTTTCTCTGGTCAGAGAGTAGATGATGAGTCTCCAGATCCTGAGGGTGGAGATGGTGTTCCAGACCAGCGAGATATCCATGATGATGTGACCGTGATGGAGTATCTACGTACTGGTGTGGTAGTAGGCACAGTAAGTGCCAAGGAGCGAGATCGTGTCCTTCAACGAGCGAAGAGATTTCGACGAGAAGGACGACATGTACTTCGAGTGTGGGTGATGGAAGGGTACGGATAGTGCCACATCCATCCCAGAGGGCACAGTTAGTACGACATGCCCATGAGGAGTTGGGACATTTTGGAGTGAAGCATACACATAGCTTACTCCAAGGACAGTATTGGTGGCGTGGTATGCACATCGATGTGCAACAGTTTGTCGCACGATGTGTGGTTTGTGATCGAGTACGAGCATCGTTTAATGCTCCTACTCCACAGTTACACCCCTTACCGATTATGGGGTTGGGTTACCGTTGGAGTTTGGATTTTGCGGGACCCTTACCGTTGACCGTACGTCACCACCGATATGTGTTGGTGATGGTGGAGCACTTCTCCAAGTGGATTGAGTTGGTGGCATTACCAGACAAGGCGAGTGAAGGGACAGCGTATGCGTTCTTAGATCGAGTGCTGAGTCGTTTTGGAGCACCAGCTGAAGTGCTGACAGACCAAGGTACAGAGTTCCTTGGTGAGTTTCAGGCCTTGTGTGATCAGGCGCTGATTGATCATCGGACTACATCTCGAGATCATCCTGAGGCGGATCGTTTGGCAGAGAGGGTAGTTCAGACGGTGAAGAGAGGATTGCGCAAGTATGGCTTGCAGAGGGGCCACTTGGGAGACTGGGATGTGCAGTTACCATGGTTGGCTATGGGTTACCGTTTTAGCCGACAAGCGTCTTTGGCTTCCTTCTCACCGTATTTCTTATTGTATGGCCGAGATCCAGATCTACCTTCGGCCATTCGTCGTGATTCTGCTGAGGTGCTGGACCTTGATGACCCGGATATGTGGGTGAGAGCATGTTCTCAACGAGCAGAGACATTTCGGAGAGTTATGCCTATGGCTTTTGAGAACCTAGCGATTGCCTAGCATAGAGACACGTTGCGGTATGCGACTATCCGAGGAGGAGGTTATCGGCTGTCGATTCGCAGGTTTCATCCTGGCGATTATATCTATCTACAGCAGACTGCACCGACGACGTTGGACGTGACCGCAGGACGCACTATTTTACGAGTGCGTGAGGTGTTACCTTCTGGAGTACTCATGTTAGAGGGCCGTGATGGTGTTGTGTGGAAGGACCATGTGCGTAATTGCGCGTCATGTCATCTTCCCAAACATTGATGGTACCGTTGACCCAAGCTTAGCAGTTGTACGCGCGGGCTTGAGGTGTATGTTGTGTGGGTCTGCTAGCGGAGCAGCCCGTATGTTGGTGTGTGATGGTTGTTCGAGAGGTTGGCACATGTCATGTTTGACTCCATCTCTCAATGTAGTTCCTACTGGACGGTGGGTTTGTCCTCGATGTATATAGCGGAGATAATCGATTAGATCTTTGCGTGGTATGGATTGCAGACAGGCGACTAACGATGGGGCGATGTAGCACCCGGCCTCCTGATCCTTGCACCCATGAAGGTGTGTATCACGTAGTTGGGATATGGAGCTATCTGGAGTTAGAGGGACCTAACCGCCAGTTAGGGAGGCGATTGTGATACACTTGTGTATGTGTATGACATCGTCCATGTGTTATGTGTATGTGTGGTATACCTCTGACAGCGATGTATGTTGTGTAGCGATGTGTATGGGCACGACAGCTGTCACGTCAGTTTGGACACCTCGGCTAGGTTGACCGAGTGCGAAATGACGCATCCCGGTAAGGCCGTTAGTGCCGTTAGGGCGAGTTGGGAGGAGAGTCCACTAGAGGTAAACTTCGCATGTAGGGCTTGGAGGCCTTAGTTCTTTGAGTTGAGCCTTCAAGCTCCAGGCTATGGTGGATAGTCTAGTTGAGTGTAACCCGGATTCTCTTCGCGTTTAGAGTGGGTTTGGCTTGACCGTTTGTGAGTAATCCTTGTTGTGGTGTTGGAGATGATAATCTCTATATTCAGATTATTGTGGTACACTTGTGTATGTGTATGACATCGTCCATGTGTTATGTGTATGTGTGGTATACCTCTGACAGCGATGTATGTTGTGTAGCGACGTGTATGCGCACGACAGATTGTTGTTGGAACCACCAGACTGTTGCTGGTTCTGCTAGTTCTGCTGGTTCTGTGATTGCTGTTGCTATCTGCGACCCCGTCCACGTCCAGCACCTTTGCCACGACCCCTACCTCGAGATCCTCCAGAACTTGCAAAATAGACAGATTCTTGCTGACCCGTCGAAGTAGAACTCCCCAGTAGGCGCACCTCCTCTCCTAACATCATAGGAACAAGCTCATCAAACCGCGGAAGAGGTTCTCTGGTCGAAATCGATGTTATGAACTGTTTGTACTCTGCAGGCAGTCCCTGCAATGTGGCTCCGATCAAGACAGTGGGATCAATCTCGACTTTGACAGAAGATAGCTGATCCGCAAGCTGCTTGACCGCGTTCACATAGTCGTTTATGCACATCGACCCCTTCTTCACGGTATTGAACTGCTGCAGCAATTGCAGCTTCCGCGCCTCTGTTCCGGATTGAAACAGATGCGCGAGTGCATCCCAAGCTTTCTTGGGCGTATCACAATCCTGGATGTGACCGATCATCGATGCTGAAACTATCAGCGCGATGTAGTGAATAGCCTGATATGAGCGCTTCTTCCACTCCTTGAATTTCGGATCAGAAATTGGCACTTCAGGCGCTTCCTCCTCCTCAGTGATAAGATCCCATAGATCTTGTGCCTGCAGGAAAGTCTTCATCCGGAACTTCCACACTTGGTAGTTGTTCTTGTCGAGTTTCTCTCCAGTGATCAAAGACACAGACTCCGCCATAGCTGCAATGTCGAAATTGCACTGTTCTGTACGCGGAAAACCTCCCAGAAACTGCACGAAACTCGTCTCTCCCCACCGCGCGATCAAGAGTTGTCACAAGTCACGACGAGGCGACTCCGCGAACTCCTCCTGCAGCGACAACAAGAAAAGAACCTGTGCGCGAACTGTAGGTGTACAAAACACGACGGAAACGTCGAAAGAACACACCAAGAAAGGTCGAAACTAGACCAAATGAAGTCGAAAATGGGCGTGCGACCCCTTGAAATTTTCAGAAATTTTCAAATAGCTAGGGGTGGGCCACCTAGCTAGTAAGGGATAATAAACCCACCCTTACCTGTTTCGAATAAGGGTGGGTAAACCCACCCTTACCTGTTTCGAATAAGGGTGGGTAAACCCACCCTTATTCGAAACAGGATTAGTTTTGGACTCAAGTCCTAAAACTTTCGTTTTGGTCGAAAAAGATCCGTTTGAAAATCTGCCGCTGGAAATCTCCAAATCGACTGAAACTTGGCCCAGTACACAATTCGCACCTTCTGAGCAAGACAGCCCTAGAAGGGCTGATCGACAGAAAACAGGACAAAAATATCGTCTAGGCCTCCGAAATCGCGTTCAAAGTTTCTGGTGGCGAAAGAAACGGTTTCGTCTCACCCGAACGCATCAGCAGGATAGAGCTCGACATCAGGCACAACTCCGGATGCTCTCTCTTATACTCCAATCTCCATCTTGCTCATCAGCAAGGGACACACGCTCTCACCAGCTCTGATACCATGTAGAAAGATCGATACTTCGAGGACACTCCAAGAAGAGAGAGAGAGCGAGTAGACAAGGAAGTAAAATAGGAATGAGATGAGAGAGGCTTTGCCTCTCTCTGTATATATAGTGGAGGTGAATACAAGGGAAACCCTAATGGTGGGTTAGCCCTCTAACTAACTCTAACAACCCTAACCACTCCGGCTAATGATAGCCGTCGATCTACTAGAGCTTGGGACTATATCAACAAAATTTACTTATTAACGAAGAATGAGATGAGTCGTAGAAGAAGATGCTATTTTTCCAGAGGAGTTTGCACTCATCTGAGAATTTCTGGAGTTCTTCTTCTTCGCAATCTTTTATAATCTTCTTTATGCTGAGCACTAACAGTTCTAAATTTATGTCTGAATTTCTCTCGTAACATCTTCTTTAGAGGTGATGCGGTTCTCATATTTAGAGATGAGGTTCCTTCTCTCCGACCTTATGGATGTGGTAGAGATCAGATGTTGACTATGTGTACGGTACACCTTGCCCTCAAGGTTCTTATGTACATTAGCGAACACTCGAGAGTGGTTCTAAAGTGTTCGCTTCAAACTGCAACGACTCAATCCTTGCAATCGATTGTAAGACTGATATTACTTTTCTGGTGGTCGAAGTCATAATCTGTGCGTTTAGTGCACAAGATGTAGTCCGGCTCGGTTAATAAGTTAGTTCAAGTAGATAAAGTTATTTCAAATTGACAGGGCAGGAAGATATCTAGCATCTGCATGGTCAAACATATGCTATATATATGTTCGAGCATGTGCTTTACGTAGTGTTGATGAATGTAGTGCTTTCGTAGAAGATTCTCCCGCTTGAGAAGCTTGTCCTTATGACAAAACGAGATCTTTTTTGAAAAACTTTTAATACCATACAAGGACAAGATCACTCTTGTTACATTCGAATGGTTTCGAAGATCCAACCACTTAGTTCGCATGAAGGAAGTCAATATGTCAAATTCCAAAGCTTGTTTATGATGTTCTTAGACCATCGTTTGTCCACAAATTGGAATTCACCAGCATTGTAACTTCAGTAGCAAGAGGTAACCTTCGAACGAGTCTTGAGAGATGCTTGTGTCTACCATGACCTTGAGACCGCTGCCGGGAGAATCACAGAGTTTGAAAATCCGTGATCTATTTTAGAATTAGATTGAGCGAGAGATTAATTTAGTTTTCAGTTCTGACACACTTCAGTGCCAAGTCTCTTACAATCTCTCGTGATGCTCCCAATGTAGAGGAAACGAGCAGGCATGCGAGGTTCCTCCGATCACCACTGTAGGCATTCATTTTCAAGTTCTGGTCATGAGAAGCCGAAACACTCGACCTATGATTTGTTTCCGCACACTCCTTCAATGCATTCTAGTCTAGAGCATCCGACTAGAGATCATTCCCGTGATAGCACTTATTCGCGATATGATAGAGATGGAAGTTATGATCGATTGACAAGTCCATCGGATCTGACACCAAGCCGGAGTGTTTCAACTCAGTCATTTGCCTGACAGTCTTTGATCGCTCTGATACCATATAGAATTTCAGTACAAGAGAGAAGTCTCTCTCAATGTAATTGATTATGAATAATAAACCAAGTTCTTGTGTGTGCGGGACCTAAGAAGTTCCAAGCACGTATGTCTATTGAACAGACACATCTGTTCGCTATAGAGATAGTTCTATGTTCACACTATCTCCAATAATTTCTGTGCTACACAATGGATTACAGAGTTTTGTAGTTGGTACAACAGAGGTAATGAACATAGTGAGAGTGTCTCCAAAGAGCTCGCAGAAATCCGTAGTTTTGCATATTTGATGGTTTCATAGTCTTTATCATATTTGATGGTTTTGCAAGGTTTGATAGCGTATAGCTATTTTCACTAAGAGAGGCAAATGCTACTACAAAGTAATGCATCGTTGAATGATGAGTTATGTTTGATCTGTCATTTAGCTATTTCATCAATATTTAATTAAGAATTATGTAAATATACTTATCAATAGGTTTAGATGTGTGAGCTTTAAAAAGTTAATCCGAAGTAGTTTTAGTAAGCAAAGCAGATGTTCTCGGTATAAAAGTTGTTAGAAAATATCTTTACCCACAATACTTTCCATGCTATATCCAAATATACTCTACAGAATAACGTTCTCCGATGGGATGCTTTGAGTGACCAAGACTAAGTATATATTAATTTTCTTTTCTTTAAGTGTTCACTGCAAGTGGAAAATGGATACATGACAACAATATCGAATGAAAAACAATTGAAGTTAATGTGAAATCAGTGTCCCGAGAACACACAAAAACCCGAAGATATAGAAAAGTTTAAGAATCTAAACTTTTTATTCAGTAGCAAGGATGTTACTACCTTGAGACACAGAGGAACACATGTCTAAAGAAAACAAAAAACCATAAAGCATTTTATAGAAATATAAAACTAAAACTAAAAAATAAAACATTTGTAAGTTTCTCCTCTTTTGCAAATTTGCGATTAGCTATGAAAATGCCTGGCAACAAGGGGCGTTAAAAACTGAAAGAATATAGAATCCGAAAAGAGTAAACAGTGAACCTCGTGATGATATCTCCACGATGCTAATTATAGAACCTTCAACTACAGTACTAGCCGGAAGAGATGAGCTACAGTGCCATCTGACTAAGACGAAAATACGTCAAACAAAATGCGTCAACGACTGAAAAGAAAATAGTACCCCAAAAGAATAAACAGTGAAACCTCGGTCATAACCCTCAATATAATGATCATGTGCAAGAAATGAAATTTCTTTATCTTGTGTCTTTCTAGAGCTATCCCATTATAGTCATCACTATAATACTCTGTTAGAGCATCTCCACCGCGGCTCTTTAAAGGCTCCCCTAACCAATAAGTGTCCGAAACGGCAGACCGCCGGACGGGATGTAAACGGCTATGTTGTTAGGGCTCCAGTTAGGGAGCAAGTTAAAGAAAACTTTCTCACTGCTGATCTTTATACTAGTCGTTAATTTATGAAATTCTTTAAAATTTACAGTGTTTTTTAATTTAAAGATTATAATAAAAATATTTTAACCTGATATCAAATCATTTGAAGATGAATTTTTGATAGTTTTGAAAAGATTTGAGTTTCTAATTTTCTTTAGAGATCCATTTAAAAAGTATAAGAGAAATTTCTTTCCTTTAAAAATAAAAATCTTCACTTCATCTGTAAATTAGAGATAAAGAGATCTTTATCTCTATACGGGTGGAGATGCTCTCAGGACTAAATAAATTTATTAACTTCAACGAAAACATGATCGTTTGAGTTCAAACGTGGTTTGAAACTGTTGTAGTTTCAACTAGTTAAACCCATATTTAAGCATGCATCTGGAGCATCCAAATATACACATAAGTTTTATTTAACATAAAACTTTTTCTCTGAAATATTAATTAAAAATAACTTTTCCGACACTTAGGAAAAGTGTTGAGAAAGTGTTTCTCCACGATGGATTCTTCGCGATTACTTGCTCTGTGCTTATGGTTTATCATTCTCTCCCCCACTCGTCCAACTCCTGTTTGTCGGGCTTGACAAGTTGATGTTTTGATCGCTGACATCACATGTCCACTGCTTCATTCTCAGTACCGTACTTTGGGGTCAGATTTAACAGAAAATAATTACAAGAAGATAATGTACAAACTCTTTTAAAATTACAACTGCTGAAATCTCAAAACATAAAAAACGATTAAAATTATAGTATATTTGAATGAACAAGGAACGAAATGTAAAATGAGTTAAATTTTGGAAGATGCAAAGATTCGGAAGTTTACAGAATTCTTTTTTATTTCCAATTTCCACTTTGTAAGAAAAACTAAATATTTGGCAAACTATGCGGAATCTGACCTTGAGGTACGGTATTTTGATTTTGATTTTTCAATGCTTCAATCAATGATTTCAATTTTTCATGCTTAGGCATTTGTGCCAATCATCGTCATCGTTTTCGTGCACAACATTTTCTTTTCCGAAAATTTTCATTTCTCTCTCGTAGCAAGAATATACGCCTACCTGATGGTCCCTCTCGATATGATTTACCTTCCAAGTGATGTATGCAGAAATTGGAGAAAAAAATTAGTATATTTATTAATAAATTTACAGATGAGAAAATGTAATAAAGCCACCACAGTGACACATAAAATATGATGTAGAGTACTTGATTTTCATGTTTTAAGTTGCAGTTTCCTCTTCTTCGGTGATTATGGGAGTTTGGATGCATCATACATGTACTTAACTTTGTTGGTTTAAAGATGGCATGTTAGAATTAGAGCATCTCTACCGCAGGTATATAAAAGCTAGGAGGAACACTTTCCCACAACTCATCTTATACTAGTCTCTAATTTACAGAATTCCCTGAAAGCTATTGAAATTCTTTAATTTAAAGATTGCAATAAAGAATCTTTAACTCCAAATCAAACTGTTTAGGAATAATTCTTTGGTAGTTTTGATAAAGGTTTGAGTTTTTGATACTCATTCGATAATGAGACTCCTTTAAAGAATGCGGTGGGAGAATTTCTCCCTTAAAGATAAAGAGCATTCACTTTTAGTATGTAAATTAGAGATAAAGAGCTCTTTATCGTTATACTGAGTGGAAATACTCCTAGTATTTATACATTGTAGTTGAAAAGATTTATACAAATGATGTTTGAATACGTTGCTCGAATGTACAATGTTGTCCAATTTTCAACCAACATTGTGCACTGCTAACAGAAAGTGTCAGAAGATTGACAGAAGTGACATTTTCTCCTACTAGATCGAAATAACCGACTGGTGATAAATATTCGAGACCACCTTGTTGATAGATTATTTGAAATATCAGTATTAATGAAGTTACTAAAATTTACAGTTCTCATCTATGATCTTAAAGATCATGTATTGTGTCCCAAATTGTGAACAAGATCAATGATATTTGACAGCACACACTAAATCATTAGATTTATCGAAAATGGAAACTGGACTTTAAAAGCACCTGGTAAAAGAAGATCAGAACTATTCCATTTGACTTCAAAAGGAAATGACAGTATATTCTAGATACTTGAAACATGATGATAGACCAGTATCATAATAATGACTTACTTAAGATCACATTTGTTTCTATCGTTTCGTAAATATGGCAACACTTTTAAAGCCAGATCTTGTTATAACCACATTCTTTTACGCAATCGATTGTGTGATTCTGATGATGTTTCACTCTACTAAAGATGAGTTCACAGAACTATGAAAATTTGCTAAACCGACTGTCTAAAATGCGAGAGAAAGATATTAGAGAAATTATAGAAAGGAGATCGACTGTGGATGAGCTTGGGAGGCAGAGAGCAGGTTTCTCGTGATATAACGTGAGGATTACATTTCGTTGGGAATAGCTCCATCCATGCCATCCACGATCGACCTTTGTTAGAACTACTGTATATTTGCATGGAAAGTAAGAGGAGCTGCTCCACTCATGAAGTTGGTTGTACAATTCATGTCTGTTCTTTTGGTCTGTCAGTCAAACATGCTCACGTTCTTCCTCGAAGTTTATAACTTCATTCGAAATGTACGGTAGAGTTTTTGTTTTCTTGAAACGAAAAGTCTCTTCGTCATGGAGAAGATTACAATGGTCATAAACCAGTAGGAGGTGGATTCATGCCACCCAATTCATATTTATATACTTTTGCTATCAGGCTTTATGCAGCAAATGCCGTTTCGTTTGCACAAGCTGAGCCGTCTCGGCAAAAGAACTCAACCCCATGACTATGGTGGTATGTACAGTCGAGTCGAGGAGATGAGATAGCACGGAAGATTATTAAACCTCGAGTATGAATATAAAGTATAAAAGAGAATATTTTTCCCTTAGTGTCTTTTTAGTCTGAAAAGAATATTCTTTTCTACTCCAAAGAACCCCAAAAATTTCATTTTAACACTTTTCTCTGGTAATATTAAATAGTTGATTTTGAGATGAATATAACTTGTATAGCTAGTGTATAACTTTAACTGATTCTGGATTTCACAGATTCTGAGTTGAGATGAAGATGTAATCACCCTATTGTATTTTTTACATAACGATTAAATTTCTCAGCTCTCTAAAAGTAAACCCGCAAAATAAGATCTTCTGGGTTACCAGAGCACTTGTAGTGATTCTCGGGGTTTAACCTTTCCTCTCCCATGAAGATTATTAACTGAAGACTTGGCATCGGTTTTGGAACATGTCGATAGATCTCTATTGAGCTGCAGTGACCGGCGAGTTCCGGAATATAGTGTTATGACTTCCGGTCGTTTTCCAGGATTACCGTTCTTGACCTAAATCTGTTGGAAAATTTCCAAGAGGAAAAATCGAGATTTTAGTGGAAAGTAGACAAAATTTCCGGCAAAACGTAAGATTTCATCCACCGGAAATGTACCGATTTTCGACAAAAACCTTCCCGAGCATTGGAATTTGAGTAAGCATGTCCAAATCCATCTTTTGTCTCTATTCATTGCATATTCACCTCCTTCATCTTCTGATGTTAACGGTGCAAATAGTTTAAATATATAAAAATAATAAATTAAAATTTACAAAAATTAATATATTACTTAACCCTTCAGTTGGAGTTAGGTAATAAATCAAAAATGCAATTAAGTGTGATGTGTTTGTGAATAATCTCTTTGATATATAGTTTAGGAAGCGCATCTTTTCATGTTACTCTTATGGTTTATGTCTAGATCTTCTCCCATCTCTAAGTCGAGCTATCATTTAACGTTTAAAAATAAATTCAATTATTCATATCAGCAGTCAACTTAGTACAGAATTTTCTCATAACACATTTCCCAATAACAACTAGCGAGCAAAAGCTCCCCGTAGTTGATCTTGCATGCATATTCGAACAGTAAGCACATGAGAAAGTTTTGCATCTCCTTTTCTTCCTGGGCAGGTCTCGAAAAGAATACTTCAAACTCAGCTTGGTACATATCACTCTTAGTGCCTGTGAGAGTTAGAATCTTTGCTAAATATTTGGTCTCTCGGTGAAGAGAAGTTACTCGACTTCCGCCATGGGTTACATGAGAAGTTACTCGACTTCAGCTAGTACCTGTAGAAAAACCACTACGTGAGTGTTTTTGACTTGCTTTTAACTCGATGTTGCTAGTCAAGAAGTTCAATACTGAAAGGAAGGACAAACTACTTAAATTCTTTTTTTCTCAACTTCTATGCAGAACCCATCGTCTTAACTCGAGTTGAAGTTAAAGAAATTTCTCAGGCGTCTGAATATCTTCCCCACTGCCTTGTACAGTGAATTTAGTTTTCTCTTATCAGAATATGTGTAAGTGTTAAAAAAATTTATTCTTATAAGCTATTATAAAAATTATAAAAATTATTTTATAAAAATTATAAGTTAATCTGTCCCGGATTAGCCAACTCATCCGGAGAGAACACATAAGTGAAAAGCGGACTGGTGCGTTCCTGGGGGTATAAGTCCGGAGCCCTAATTGTTATATCGTACCGTTTGCCGAGGATGTTAATTAATATTCTAACCCTTCCGATCGAAAGTGTTAGAATATTAATTAACATACACCTCATGTACACTTCAGCGTACATGAGGTGAATAATATCCTCTTCCTGAAAGTGAACCCAGATAATGCGATCTATTGCGTTACTAAGAGCACTTGTAGTCATTCCGAGGGTTTAATTAATGCTTGTGCTTGAGCATTCCGATATGTTCTTCTAGAAGCGGATCGTTTCCACACTCCCCTTATGGGTTATTTCTCGATCATCTTGCAACTCCAAGAGTAGTTATAATTTAACATTTAGAGATATGATCTTTTCCTTTTAGAACTTAGAACAGAATTTACACATAATATTTAATATATATTTCCCGATAACACAAACTAACAAGACTTCCCTATAAGTTTAGGTAGCATGCATATTCTTCTCACACGTGGATAATTCTATACACTTTTCAGATGTAAATGTTTGTAGGTATGTACTTCTTCGCTTGGAACTTTTCACCGTTATAATCACATCTTTTTGAATTTCTTTTTTCTCAAAATATAATTATCTATCATGATGTAAGAGTGATTATAATGAAAACTATTTACAAAAGAATTGATCGATCCTCACCAAATATGTGGCTAGAATGCAACTGTCACATATTTTGACAAAAGTCTAACAAGGTTCGATCGTATAACATTTCTTTGCCGCCAAAACTCATAGCCGCGACGACTTAACGGTAAACTAGAAATCATAGTCGTACCTCCCGCTAAATAGAAATAGAAATAGAAATAGAAATAAATAAATAAATAAATAAAATAAAAAACTCCCGCTAAGGAAACCAATATTTAACAAAGATTATAGCTTTCACATGTCCTTTTAAGCAAAGAGACAAAGCACATAAAGGTATATTTTCTAATATAGAGTGTACATATCCAAATTAAGAATAAGGATTCCTCTACAGATAAAAGAATAAACACGCAAATCAGTAACAACCGCTCGGCTCAAGAAGAATATTCGCTTCGATACCGAATCTACCGTCCGTGAGGATTTGGACGAACGTTCGAGAAGGTTACAGTTTTGAGTTACTAAAGGTTTGATTTCTAATTACTAGAGATTGTGTTTGATTTTGTTTTAATTAGAACTAATTCTCTCCGTTACATGAATGTTCACAATCTTGTCCGCTGATAGTACCCCGTTTTCCCCGTAGCATTGCCATAAAACGCTACCCGTAACAGATATTCTGAACTACCGTTATCACTAGTGTATAAACGCAAGCCTACCCACTCAAAGGTAAGTGGGGTTAGGGAAAGAAACGGTGACTCTGCATATACCCGTATTCTCTCGCATAGCAATACCCATTATAGGGTAATTCACTCTTAAGAGTGTAATTACGTCTAGGCGGAGACCTGAGACAGAGGTAATGCACAAAGAGTTTGCATGAACTTTTAAATAAGTTGTTTTGAATATTTATATAACTAAATATTCAAAATTTGATTTTTTAATATTTAGATTTTTAAATCTGTTAATATTATAAAATTACACTCTGTGATTTCGATTTGATAAATATATTAGTAAAATAATATTATACAAGTTCTGATTTCATGATAATTACTCTAAGAAAAACAGCACTCAAACCGATAGTGTTTTACATTCTCGAGGTCTTCAGAAAATACCACATGAAGTATTATACAATCGACCCTGGATAAGTGCAAAGTTTCGAGAATTTAGGTTTCCAGTTACACCTAAACAGAATTTTTATTTATGCATTACTTTAAACTCGCACATATGCCAAACTTGGTGCTACTAGTGAATTGTCTTGATAATGGTTTCAAAACTCACTATATAAGTACAATTTATATTTCGCTATCAGTAAAACGAGTATCATATATATTCATAAATATAATACGACACTTATGAAAAGAAGAAAACATATATACTTTCTTTTCGCCATGTGTACTCTAGGCCACAAGGAAGAGTTCCCTTTTCTCCAAAAGGAAACAAAACCTGCATAACTTTTAAAATCAATCACTTTTTAGCTACATGGACTTGTTTCAAGTATTTTTGTTTGAAACAAGTCAAGTAAGCATGCTCTATCAACTTCGGTATGTTATAAGAAATATTATAATTATTATGTATTATAGTTTAAATTTAATAAAAATCAACATACAAATTTAAATATTAAAAATTTAAATTATTAGTTGACAATGATAACGTTAATAAAAAACGTTAATAAGTGAAATGCTTCAGATGATACAAGTGCGAAAGTCTATTGAACCAAAATAATGCATTCATGAATATATTAATTTATTACTGAATCTTTTTGACAAAACAGATAAAATAAAAAATTAAGCTTGCATCTGAAGAGGTGAATAATTAAACAAGCTTGCATGCAATATGCACTTCTGGTCCATTGAACCGAAACAATATACTCTTATATACATTAATTTATTACCTAACCCTTCCGAAAGTTAACCATCTGAAGATGAAAGAGGTGAATAAATAAACAAATTTGATGCAATATTCCCGTCTGGTCGCACAGAAAAAGAAACAAATGTAAAAAAAAGAGTTATCTAATAACGCAGTTGAAGCGAACAGTGCAATTAGATCTTAACTAGATTTATATAATCAATGTTAGATTATAGTTGATTGTCGAATGGCAGTTACAATTCTATAAGTGTTACATAAAAGCTATAATAAAACTTTAAAATATAAATATATACTAAAAGAATACTATATAGTAAAGTAAAACTTGTAGAGAAACTTATAAGAACATAAGTGTTGCATAACATGCACACACTTGAAGCGCTCCAGGACCCATACGACCTACTTTCTGTCTTGTCACAAATTAAACTTTGTTTAAATTCTAATTTACATTTAATTAAATCACTTTACATTATTCTTCATATTCCGAACTTGGAAGAGCTGAATAATATACAAGGAAGATAGAATTGTAAAATGGCGATAAGTATAAAGCTTGTGAAAAACTATCAACGAATCTTCATTCCTTGATTCTATGACAAAATGAGAACGGTGTGATCAAAAGCAACTTTATGTTAATGGTTGTTTTCCACTGCCCCGAGATAGTAAACTCGAGAACTGACAGATTCTGGGTGGCCCGGAGGGCTTGTACTGGAACTTACGGTTTAACTAGAAATGCAATATTACACCCCACATCAGCAAATTTCACCAGCATACCAAAAAGCCTTGCAGTTATGCAAGGAGTGCACTTAAGCAAGGTCGACTGTATTCTGAACTTTGACACGCACTGCTCTGAATGGTGCCTCTCCACCAAAGGCAAGTGAAATTCTTCGATGGTTCCCCTGTATGACAGGACTGAGATCAGGAGTTCGACCCCTTCCACGTCCTTGAAGACATGACCCGCCTGGCGAGCAACCTATGGGCCGCATGCGCAGAGCAGAAAAGCAGAGAAGCCAAAGTCAATATCAAGAATAAAAGTACCCCATGAGGTACTTTAAGATCGACTGAAGTGCTTTATCTGAAAGTGTATTTTTTGTTTTTTTGTTTTTTTTCTATATACAAAGATTTTTCTTTTTAGTGGGTTTTTTTAGATATTTTTATTACGAGTAGCGTTTGGTCGGATATCGTCTCTTTTGTAGCTATGGGTACTTTCTCCCCCATGAGATCGAGACTTATTCAGAGACACACCATGTCTGATATGCAATCAGTTATTTACCTCGCAAGGGGTAAAATCTCATGTGAGAAAGATGCACAAGAGCTATGATACGACCACAAGGGATGCCCAGGTTAGCCGAGAGCGGAGGTCTACACGTGCTGTCATTATGACACCGTTAGCCTTTCTTTCTTGAGTTCTTCCTGAGTCGTGGGAGTGGTTGAGAGTCCACTCTGGTACTATTCTAAGTTTGTTTGAGACGAGTTTCTCTTGTCCGCGTTTGTTCCATCGGTTACCTCGTGCACTTCATGACGAGGTGAGACAGTCATTTCGTCTATCCCTCCACATGTTGGTCCGAAACATCAGAGACGAGGCGACGTGGTTGCTTTTCCTCTTACTTTCTCGTTGGTGCCTCCATATACTCGAGGTGGCAGAGGAAGACATCAGGAGGTGCCGACCGTCTTCGGAGATTCCGTACAGACGATTGAGTGACCTTACAAGAGGGATCTGTACGTGCGATACGAGATAGGAGTGAGACTGCCTCTACACGTGATGCCTCATCTTCCATCTGCATACGACGTTGTAGGATGTTAGGTCAGGCTGGAGAGTACAGTAGAGCTGCTAGAGCATTGCATCCTTTGTCAGTGGCATGTCCTACTGAGGAGACGATGGTTGCGTTGTGATTCCTTCACCCTCCACCGGGTGACCTCTCACCATCTGAGGTTCAGGACTATTAGCCTGAGGAGGCATTATGTCTCGATAGATCTTTGTTTGCTCAGGCCTTGTGTACAACTCCACGTCTATTCTCTGGAGGTCTGTCTGGGATGATTTATGAGCACCTACGGGACTGTTTTCAAACAGATGATCCCTCTAGTGGTTTCATGGAGCTTTTTCAAGTAGTGGCAGTAGTAGCTCAGGGACATATTCCTCAGTCTATAGCTCAAGTACTGGAGACAGTTAGACTTTTGGTCATGACGAAGGAAGGTGGTGCGATTCGACTAATAATCATCGACGAGATTTTCTTACGACTTATCAGTCGTATCATTGTCCTACAGCTTTGAGATACTTTTCAGGACCATCTTTGTCCACATCAGTTCGGAGTTGCGACGCCTGAAGATTGTGAGTCTGTGTCTTTCGGCATTAGGGCTCTTTTAGACATTCATCTCGATTGGGTTGTCCTACAAGTGGACGTAGAAAATGCTTTTAATAACATTTCTCGCGCTTCCATCTTTAGGGAGCTTATGGATGGCGGTGGATCTCTGGCGAGTCTCCTTCCCTTCGTGCAATCGTTCTATGATTCTTCTTCTCTTTTCTATTACCAGCACGATCTTACGATAGAGGGGCTTATAGTCATCAGCTCCGCTGCAGGTACTCGTCAAGGAGATCCTTTGGGTGGATCCTTTTTTGTCTTAGCTCACTATAGAGCTCTCTTGACCACCGCCTTGACTGCTCTAGGTTATGTTTTTCCATCTCTAGTTGATGATACGCACATCATAGGTCCGACAGACCAAGTCGGTGTTGTCTTTGATCACCTCGTCTCTCAATTGACCTTGGTAGGACTGAGAGTGAAGGTGTCAAAGTGCAAGGCTTGGTCTCTCTTAGGTATATCGTCGGACCTCCAGCTCTCAGAGGAATTTGTCACCCCTACTGATGATTTGTGCATCCTCAGAGTACCGATGGATATAGAGGACTTTGTCTCTCGGTTCTTGGATGTTGTTCTTACGGAGGACGTTTTGCATATCGAGGATCTGTCCATGTTAGAGGACCCATAGGTTGTCTTTGGTATCTTTTCTTCTTCCATTGCACGTCGTCTTAGTTACTTATTTCGCACAATACCTCCATCTCTCATCTTCATCTCGTGCCTTAGAGAGTTTGATAAGAAGATCATGGGATGTTTGGCGACATCGTAGGACCAGGGACAGGACCTCTCGCCCGTAGATAGACATCTTTGCCGATATCATGTGACGAGGTGAGCTTATTATCCACAGAGGAGATTGCTTCGGCAGCCTTTTTGGGTAGTTGGGCTCTCTCAGCACCTTGACTCTGTTGTTGTTTTCTCGTGCGAGACAGACTTATTCTGGAGAGCTATGTGACAGAGGTGGAGATGGTTCCTATCCACTACAGATGTGTCTCCTGTGAGACAAGAGATAGTCTGACTCTTGAGACACGTGAGGCACATCCTCTATTCGATATCTTAGCTTCCGATGGATCTCGCGGACTTTAGTCCTCTCTGATAAGACACCACTTCCAACATGTTCTCCATGACTCTTAGTGGATCCTGCCATCTCACGGGATACTAGAGCTCGACTCCGCTCTTGTTCGGACAAGGGCACAAGCTCTTGGCTCATAGCTCGACTTTGCATTAGAGCGTTCCGACTCGCACCGACTATCTTCTCTATAGCGATGAGGTTCCGCTTAGGCTTGGTCCAACCTGCTGCTTTGGCACTATCCACCTGCGAGTGCGGTGTCTCACTCGACACCTTGGGTCGTCATCTTGCTCGATGCCCTCACGGTGGAGAGCGGATAGCTACCCACGATGCCATCAAGGACGTCGTGTTTGTCTTAGCACGCGAGAGCGGTCACATGACGTTATCGTGTCGGATATGGCGTGAAGGATGTCCAGGAAAACGCGAGGTTCTTGGCTGTGGAGATGTTGTGTGCTGAAACAGAGACAAGACAAAGAAAAACAACCACGAAAAGGAATGCTGCGATATATACCACTCCCAAATGTATGTACACTGTCGTTTCTTTCTCCTAACAACACAAAACTGAAGAACAGACCAGAGCGGTCTGTAACCTACTTCAGAAACCTTAAAACAAACCCCTGAATCACACCCTGACCCAAAACCACCGGAGCGTAGCTCAAAGCAAGAGAAACTTCTCTTTGCTAACAAACAGAGCCACAACAGTATCACGCGATCCAAACCCAAGTCCAAACCACATCCACACACAAGCTCTTGGCTAAAGCTATCTATCACAAGCCATACACAACCAACTAAGTCCTTAACGAACTCAAAAGGACGAAACCTGTAGCGAAGGAACCGAAAAAGACTTATCTGGGAACTTTCTCCTTTCGTCAAACGATCTTCAAATGTTGATAGGGTCTCCTTCCCTGACTCCGTTGGCTCAAGAAACCTTCAGATCTGACTCCCGATAGTCGAGATATCGCCGATTTTCGATCGTAGGTGACCGAACCTTCAAAAACTCCTCCCTGCGGCTTAAAACCGCTCACATCGCACAAACGGATCGTCCAAACTGATATCTGTCTTCTCTGGTAGGTAGATCTAGCTACCCTGAACCCAACAAGACTCCAAACAAGCCGTTCGGAGTTCCCCTTGCAAAACCACTCGAGAAATTTGGTCGCAGATTACAAAAAACTGACGTAAATCAGCTCCCTGCGACTCAAACTTGCTCACCACACTCAAACCAACAATCCAATTCACACACGGTCTTCTCCTATGAATAGATGAAGACTCTCTGATCGCGTAGGCACCAAGAACGAAGAGCTTGGCTCACCGATCGCGAAGAACAGCCCAACCTCAGGTCGCAGGTGAACAAAAATCTGATGTAAGCGCTTCCCTGCGAGCCAATTTCCCTCAGAACTTCCAAACCGCTCGATGAAAACTGGTATCGTCTTCAATTTCATGTAGAACTCGGTGTTTTGATCCCGTTGGATCCAAGGACAGCAAGTTTGGACTCCGGAACGGTCCGAACGGTCCAACTCTCCTTTACAGGTAACTGAAAACCTCAAATTTGCTTCATGCGTCTCAATTTCTCTCAGTACACACTCCCCGATCCGTCTCTTCCCAAACCGTTTGAACCAGTGCGTAGCCTGCACAGATCTGAACCCAACGACGCCTTGCACGCTTGCATTGGACTCCTAATCTCCCGAACCGTCCGTTGACAGATCGCAGATGCAAGCTAGCCCCTTAAGCACCCCCTTGCAACAGTCTCTGTACGTACAGTTTTCTCCTGAATACCTGAATAATAAGAAGCAGGCCCCTTGAGTCCTTGATATAATGCCTGAAGCTCTAAATACCCAGTCAGCAAGTAACTAGGGGTCTAGTTTGATTTTGCCTTCTTTCGAATCGCATAACTTTTTCTCTAGATGTCCAAACAAAGTAAACAAGATGCCCATGGAAAGCTGACAACGAGCTCTACCCATCTATGTGATGAAAATGAAGATCTGAAGTTGCGCCAAAAGCCCGTAAGCTGAGACCTAGCTTGTTTTCTCCATCTTTCGAATCTTGTACTTTTCCACTAGGCGTCCAAACGAAATAGATAAAGTGCCTATGGAAAGCTGACAAGGAGCTCTATCCACTGGTGCGATAAAAACGAGGATCCGAAGTGGTGGCAAAAATCTGTAAGCTGGGACTTAGCTTATTTTCTCCATCTTTCGAGTCTTGTAACTTCTCCACTAAGCGTCCAAACGAAGTAGACAAAGTGCCTATGGAAAGCTGACAAGGAGCTCTACCCATCTATGCGATGAAAATGGAGGTCTGAGATTGTGCCAAAAACCTGTAAGCTGGGGCTTAGCTTGTCTTCTCATAAGTGTCTTTGGAGCGACAAGCATCGAAGTTTGAATTTCATGTAGGAGTTGGTCCACGACACGACAACGTGGAGAGATTGTTGGTATGTCCTTCAGACGAGAGGATCAGTGAGAACTGACTTGTAATTGATGAGAGAGGATCAGATCTTAATGGCTAATGTGGTTGTTACGGATCCGACACGAGATTCAATGACGACACAAGGGATCATCCATCTATCAGGATGGACGGCAGACGTGACGACAACAACAAAGGTGATCAAATGTAAGAGTATGCAGGTGAGACATTGCTTTATCCCTTTAGCATTGGAGAACGGATCGACAGCTTTGGAGTTCGATGGCTTCTTCGAGATTGTGCAAGAGTCTACCATGAGAGACGTCATGGAATACCACTTTCTCTTTCTTTTTGTACTACGATTTTTAGGCAGCGAGTTTCCATTGCTCTACAGAGAGCTTTAGCAGGTGCGGTTCACAGGAGGACAATCGCAATAAGCGATATTACTTCATGTGCCAACTGTTGTTTATCGAAAAACAACAGAAGTATTGACTTTCTTGTGTCCGACATGATAGGTGCGATAGTAGATCTTAGAGCTACTGATAGTGGAGCTTAGCCTCGGTGTTCTTCCCTTCGGGGTGGTAGTTGATTGGCCCTTCAGTTCTTTCTCTCCCTTGTAAGGCTTTATGGGGTCCTCCCATCCGTTTGCAATTCATTGGTTCGCGATTTAACTTGATCTGAAAGAAGTTCCCATGAATGTCCGTCTGTCACTGGGAGCAAATAAGTTCCTGACAGTAACGTGCGATGACTCGATGTAGGGGTTCTACCGCTTTGAAATGTAGGATGATCCGCATCCTTCCCCCTCGCAGGAGAGTGAGTAGTAGAGAATAAACTGAAACATGGCTCCTCCAGAATAACGAGAAGACCGGACAGGCTATAGAACTTCTTCTGGTGACAGCCAGACAGCCAGTCAGCCACAGCTTGGACAAATTCCGCAACTGGAACAATAAAACTAGAATGTCACTGGGAAAGTCAATCGAGGGACCATTAGTAGATCTCTCACAGAAAGGGAGGAAATGTAAGGTATCCAAGTAACGCAGGGTCACAAGTGACTCGGGAGAGGGATAAAACACCTTATGAACCCTCACTTGATTCCTATCAAAACCAGCGAGCTTAGTAAGACATTTCTGGGACCCATTGTTTCTGTTATGTCGATTAACGTAAGAGGCCAGCTACGGCCGGGACTAGAGGTACTGGGTCGTGCATGAGAGCTGCTCCAATTCTGCACCAGACGACGAGAACCTGCTGTAGGAGCTAAACTCAAAACTTGAATGTTAGAACGAACACTGCCAGCAACAAACACTGTGAACTCTCCATTCGAGAAAACGGCGATTTTAGATGCAACGCACTCCAGTCTTACATGACTTTCAGCGTTGAAACTTTCGACGTCCTCCTGGGTGGCCGTCTCTCAAAGGAGTCGTCTGCATTCGACCTTCACACATGCAACCAGTCATCAGACTGTCCTCTTGGTTCGAGAACGATTTTGTCAACGATGTGGACAGCGAAAAGAAGTTGATGGGCCGTAGTCCTACACTTCTATCTTTCTGCCATTTCCGATAGTGGTTATCAGATGACACCTACCTGAAAGAGGTAACTCGTGTCATTATCGGAGAAGAAATACCGCTCGGTTGTGGAACTCCGTTGATCGAGAGTTTTTCTCGACGATTCACGAGAGTTGACAGGGATCAGTCAGTAAGCACGACCTGTAAGTAAACTACAAAGATGATACCTCTAAGATATAAAGAAAGAAGTCCACTAGTTCTTTCTTATACTCAAAACTCCATCCAACTGGCCGGCAAATGCATGACGCTCTCATCTACGCCATGTGCCGTAGAAGAAGAACTACATTCCCTGATACCCGCTTGGGCTCGAAAACTGACACTTGATCTCGCAATTTGTTCCCACGCTGAACCATCTTCATTCAAAGCTGTGATCGAGGTTCTGCTCGTACTAAAGAAACCTCAGACTACAAGTTTCTTCAGCTACAACCACGTAGATGCGGAATTAACAAACCAAGACAAAAGATAAACCACTGCAAGCCAACGCATGGCTCCAAATAGGACCTGAGAATGGAGCTCAGTAATCCATTTGTGTTGCAGTAAGTACGCCGGAAACCACGGTACACGAAACTGACAAAATTAAGATGAAGGATGAAGCTCAGTGTAGGATCCGAGATAAGAGCACTAGGTACTAAGTAGAGTAATCGGACAGCTGAGTGCACTGCCTGCCCCGTAGCACTCAACCAAGGGTCTCGCCGAACAGACATGTGCTTCAGGTCAAGGAGAGCCCTTAACCACAGAAGAAAGAGAAAGTTATGCCAGAGACCAAGGACATATGCCCTTCCCATCCACGAAGACAACTCACTTGAGTAGCCCAAACGTGGCAGCGAGTTTGGGTTCTGATAGAGGCTAAGAAATCTCCAGTGCAGCTCCGATTCTGAGTCAGTCACCTTGATTGCTTCCCAATTCTCCCCAGAAAATGCACCACATTCTCGTCGTTCACGACAGAGAGCAGACACTTGGCCAGATAGTTCATCCGATTCTCTTCGTGTTCAAAGGTATAGCACCTGCAGTTACTGAAAATCACAGAAGTGTTCTCAAGGATGAAATGCCTTTAAGCTAACTGGTTGGGCCAATCCTTCCTGCGGCCTAGTAAGCGAGTTACAAGACCCACAAAGGTGATCATGGAACAGCCCTCTCAACCTTGGACTCAGACAGGTCCCCGTTAAGTTCTCCTAACGGTAGAGTTAACTTTCCTGATCCCTTGATCCGAAGCAAGCTGTAATCTGTGACCAGATTATATCTTGCTTGACTGGCTTATACTGATCCGGATGAATTTAACAGCTTTCACCATACCCGACCAGAAGGCAGCCGAAGATGTTGCCACCTGCAAATGCACCAGCGTTGCAACATCTTATTAACAGCACAATTAATCATGCAGTTCCAAGAATTCAGCCATATAATTGCTCTATCTTTGCAAGCCGAATAGCCTCTGCATACGTTACTTAAGAAACTGGTCGTGCACGAAGATACAGCAAGTTCGTTTCCTGAGTTGATATCAGTTCCGAGTATGCAGAACAGACCATTATCCCGTCTGTAGCCTCTTACAGCTGTTTTATGTTTGTAGTCCTCCGACCTTCGTTCCATCCAAGATTCATAAGACATGTATCTCTGCGCCACAATGCTGGCTCTTCACCCAGTTCAACTCCCCACTAATGGTCTGGGGGTGTCTGTAAAGTCCTTGAGTAACCAGGACCTGAAGACGTCGAAAACAGCCCGACCAAAATACCTCATTGGTTAATCACGTTGATCATCCAGGAGAATCTATCAAACCAAGCTGTCAGAGCAGCAATAGGAGCTCACCTGGCTGATGATGGACATTTCCTTATCCAATTCCGACTACAATGCTAACAAATAGTCGGCTCAAAATCAATCAAACCCTCCTGCCACCCTCGATCAATCCCTAACAGCCTAGTAACAGGTCAATCTCTGCCCTCAGATCGGCACGGCCATGCTGGTGCTATGATGTGCCTTCCTAAAACACGCGACACTGCAAGTTTTATTCCCGAGGCTCGGACGGCATTTCCGATACCGTATGGTAAGGCAGATTATCACGCATATCAGCTGTCTTTGGCACGCGGCATCAGAGGGCTTCTGAACTCCATAAGAAACAGAAGCTAAATCTTCCATCTTTCTCTGAGCGCTTGTTTCCTGGCCAGATAGTCTGCAAGGAATCTGAGGAACAACAGGTCCCGTTATTACACGAGAAATATGCATCCAAAGTGACCTCCGCAACGCGGAAGCGAAAAACGGCAAACGCGGAATCCATCCTTCAGGGTCAGTTGCACAATGCAGAGGGTGTTCAAGAGATCATCGACGAGTTTCAGCAGATGTACCTCTCCGACCTTCTGTAACTCGGTCACAAGCATTATGGTCCGCCTCTAAGAATCCAAATCTCGAGCGGCTTCAGCGGGAAACCGTATAATAAAACTTCATTCCAAGCTAGCTAGATAAAAGAACTTGGTGAAGTTTCACCAAGCATGAGATCTGACATCGCTTCTCTCTACAAGCACCAGTCGACCATGGATGAAGGACACGTGCCTGCCAAGTTCTTGTACTCACCCAGTAGCCCAAAAATGCATAGTAAACTCTTCTTTCGGGGGGCAAAGGTTTAGAGCATGAACAGGACTCTGAGCTCTATTTCTCGCGATGCGTTGGTTCCCGTCGATGATACCCATGACGAAACAGAGTCAGCCAAAAGAAAAGACCAACTACATAAAAAGACATACATGAATTAATCCCAAAACTTGGACATTCTCTTGTTAGTAGCCCCATCTGCACGTAGCCGGGGCGACGTGCGGTCGAACCCCTCCGCTCAGTGTGTGAAAGTACATCGGCGTCCGGCCGTGACGCCGCAGGAACCCTCTGCAGGGAGGGAGGCCTAAACTGAAAACCGGCATAGTTCCGCAGTCTTTCACTAGAAAGAAAAGGAAAAAACTGTCAAAAATTGGATCACGGAGCTGAATTGGTGAGACTAGTTGGCACAACAAGCAGATTATTACATGACGTTAAGGCTTTTCTGCCGACAATACAAACTTTGATGTAATCTGACGAAGACTACTTTACGCGGTTCAAGGTTTTCTGCCGATAATACAACCGTTGATAGAACTTAAACTCTGTCTGGTTTTTTCCTTTGTTATTCAACGGTGAGAGTGTTGCTTTATGATTGGAGTGTATTCTCTTCTGAAGCTTCTGCTATACTGTGAAGGCTCGGGAAATGATTCCATAGCTCAGAGGAGCAGTACATGAGTGTAATTCATGGTTATGTTGACGTGTGATACCTGATCGAAGAGTGTTGATCCCAGTGGGAACCTCGATGGAACGCGCGGCGCTTTATGACGATCATACGTTGAAACTTTATATTCTTCACAGATAGACAAATCCGTCAAACAGTACTCCAAGTATATGCCAAGTATCTTGATCATACGACGAGGTAAGAATAATTCAGGGATCGGTCTGACAAGTTATGCAGAATGATGTTCGTGATGGAAAGGCGCCAGTGATTCCTTATCTTCAAAAGAAACAAGAGATAATCATGAGAAGGCGACCTACGATCATACTTAACCAAGAGCAGAAAATCAACCAGCTGGTAGTTACTAATACATTTACAAACTGACCCAGCATCGATCTTGGGTGTCTCCATATGTAAAAGCCCAACCTTCCCGGTTCACGTCAGTTCTGAGAGAAAGATTCATCCAAAAGGACTTCCTCAAACCGTCCACGTGCATTCCTCCGAGTCTTCTATTCCGCCATCTGCGTGAGGATGGCCGAATAAAGACTCGGAGATTGGGCAGCACTGACACTAAAATATTGGCTACATCTTCCCCTTGTTCAAAATTCAAGGCCTGGCATCAATCACGCAAACTTAAAACGAGAGAGGATTGGTGAACTTGGTCTCACCAACTTACACGACCACTTCACCCTCACCACAACCAACTCTAAAACGACCGAGTACGACGAGGGGAGCTGACCCAAGAACGAGACAGCCGACTCTCTGCAAGCATGCAACTAGAACCAGCCCCCCACGCAACTGCAGCACCGGTATTTCAACGTCCCTCCCTGTTCCATCGTTTCGTGGCGAGACAATGCACTCGATTCTGTTTACCTACGAAATCTGTTGGAGCGTCGGGTACCTTCAGTATTTCCCTCATGGCTCTGTGATGTGGTAAATATGAAGTTGACTGCGAAGGTCACCCTCAAGACTGTTCTATAAAGAAGTAGGCAGTGAAGGTCAACCTCAGTCACCCTGACGCACCACTACTACGTAGATGGAGTCCTTCTGGGGACGATAGGTGTCGAGAACGTACAGCAAGGAGAGCACGATTCTGTTAAAAGTAAGCAATTACGGCTTCAATGACAACCGGCCTGCCTCACAGCGGCATCATGAGAGACTAACATCCTCCCACTATATGTAGGTGGGATGCAAGGGATAAGTGAAGGGACAGCACCAACTTGAGAGTAGAGCCAAGGTAGATTAACAAATCGAAATTAACTGAAAAACCAGTCACCCCGTTCGTAGGTGTTCTATTCATTTAAGATCCTCTGATGTCAAAGTTCATTTACATCTATATGTACAAAACAGAATCCAAAGTCTCCCTATCACTAGTGGCAATCTTCTCTACAACTCCCATTTCCAGTAAGCATGCAAGACATAGGTAGGAACAAAAGTACAAAACTCTTAAGTTGCTCGTCTTGGAACGGAACCTAGTCGACCTCTTCGATCTTAGGACCAGCACCCGCACCAGATGGTGGCGCGTCACCATCGTCAGCATGGCCTGTTGGGGCCCCACCGCCACCACCTTGGTACATCCTAGCGATAATTGGATTGCAGATGCTCTCGAGTTCTTTCATCTTATCCTCGAACTCGTCAACTTCTGCAAGCTGATTCTGATCCAACCACGCGATGGCAGCCTCGACAGCCTCCTCAATTTTCTGCCTGTCGGCAGGTGGCAAGGAGTTGGCAATTTTGTCATCCTTGATTGTATTCCTCATGTTGTAGGCGTAATTCTCCAAACTGTTCTTCGCCTCGATCTTCTTCTTGTGCTCCTCGTCCTCCGACCTGTATCTTTCAGCATCTTGAACCATCTTCTCGATTTCCTCCTTGCTTAGTCTACCCTTATCGTTGGTGATGGTGATCTTGTTCTTTTGACCTGTGGTCTTGTCCTCTGCTGAAACATTCAAGATACCGTTGGCATCTATGTCGAAAACTACGGTAATTTGAGGAACACCTCGTGGGGCAGGGGGAATGCCCGACAGCTCAAACTTTCCTAGAAGGTTGTTATCCCTCGTCCTCGTCCTCTCTCCTTCGTACACTTGGATCAGCACTCCAGGTTGGTTATCAGAGTAAGTGGAGAACACCTGCTCCTTCTTGGTGGGGATGGTGGTATTCCTGGGAATGAGAATTGTCATCACTCCTCCAGCGGTCTCCAGACCCAAGGACAGTGGAGTGACATCGAGAAGCAACAAGTCCTGCACCTTCTCGTTACCCTCACCAGACAAGATAGCAGCTTGTACAGCAGCACCGTAGGCAACAGCCTCATCCGGGTTGATGCTCTTGCACAACTCTTTCCCGTTGAAGAAATCCTGTAACAACTGCTGAACCTTCGGGATACGGGTGGATCCACCAACGAGCACTACGTCGTGGATGTTATTTTTGTCCATCTTCGCGTCCCGTAGACATTTCTCTACTGGTTCCATACACTTCCTGAACATATCCATATTCAACTCCTCGAATCTAGCACGGGTGATCGTAGAGTAGAAATCTATACCCTCATATAACGAATCAATCTCGATGGTCGTTTGAGTAGTCGATGACAAAGTCCTCTTCGCCCTCTCACAGGCAGTTCTGAGACGTCGTAGTGCCCGAGGGTTGTTGCTAATGTCCTTCTTGTACTTCCTCTTGAACTCCTGCACGAAGTGGTTCACCAGTCTGTTGTCGAAATCCTCTCCGCCGAGGTGGGTATCTCCCGCGGTTGACTTCACTTCGAAAATACCTTCTTCAATCGTCAAAATAGAAACATCGAACGTACCACCTCCCAAGTCGAAAATGAGAACGTTCTTCTCACCTACGCTGGAAGCTTTCTTATCGAGCCCATACGCAATTGCAGCGGCAGTAGGCTCGTTGATGATACGCATGACATTCAAACTCGCGATCACCCCAGCATCCTTGGTGGCCTGTCTTTGAGAGTCATTGAAGTATGCAGGAACTGTAATTACAGCATTCTTGATTTCGACTCCTAGATAAGCTTCAGCGGTCTCCTTCATCTTGACGAGCACCATGGACGAGATTTCCTCCGCCGAGAACTCCTTTTCCTCAGCTTTGTACATCACATGGATCATGGGCTTGTCGCCAGGCCCAGGGACGACCTTGAATGGCCACAGCTTGATGTCACTCTGGACAGTAGGATCGCTATATCGGCGACCGATTAAACGCTTGGCATCGAACACTGTGTTGGTCGGATTCATAGCCACCTGATTCTTAGCAGCGTCCCCGACCAATCGCTCAGTTTCGGTGAAGGCAACATAAGAAGGTGTTGTTCTATTTCCCTGGTCGTTGGGAATGATCTCAACCCGATCATGTTGCCACACTCCGACACAACTGTATGTCGTTCCTAAGTCGATACCAATTGAAGGACCTTCGCCCTTGCCCGACATGGTCGTCCAGCAGACGAAGACACTCTACAAAATCCGCTTCTCCGGAAGAAGAAATGCTCCGAACTTCGATCGAAGATTTACTTTCGCTGATTTAACAACGCTATTATCGAGACAGCGCCGGCACAGCCCTCACTTTCACTCACTGGAATTTTTCGAAGTCTACACAAGTCTAAAACTGACTGATTTCTCTCTTCGCTAGCGAGGGCTCTATATAGCAATCTTCGCGTCTTCCCCAAGCGTCTGGAAGATGTACCCCTTCTGCAAGCATGAGGCAATTTCGTCCTGTTGTCATGCTCGCGCTGCATCTCGAAAGCTCTACGGTGCATGTCACCTACCCACGTGGATTTCTTCTAGCATATGGCGGCCGAGTTTCCCGATCGTTTCCGCTTTACCGTCAATTTCTCCTTCATCAGCCGCGGCTCTTCTAGCAGCATCTCTCAGGACTCTTCCTTCCTGCTCTCTCTTCGATTGGTTCCTTTGTTGTTCTGTCACTCGAGGTTCTTGTATCGCTCTCGCTTGTGGCCTCTCTCTTCCATCTGGTCGTTCCTCTATGGAGACTGAGGAGAGAAGAACCTGGATTTAGTAACGTTATCGGTGAAAGAAACACTTGTAACGGGATTCCTCCTCTCCTTTCTAGTAGGTTCCGAACCGGAGCCGGTGACAGCAGCCCCCTCACTGGTTTAGGTCGCCTCAGTTGAGTCAGTTCGATCCGGCATCATGTTACTTGCTCAGTGTCCCACTCGTCACTACGTGCGAAATCATAACAGGCGCATGATGCATGCCGCTACGTAGAGCCATGAGGGTGATCCTCACCGTCCGCTTCATATTTCTGTCATATCACAGAGCCAGGAGGGAGACTCTGAGAGGTATGTACTCGCTGCTGGAACAGACTTGTACAGTAGTCGGTAAACACCTGATTCAGAATCAAGTGTATTGTTTCGCCACGAAACGATGGAAGGAAGTGGCATAGCAGGCCTGGGACGTACTGGTGCTGCAGTTGCGTTTGGGGGTGGGTATTAGCTGCGTACTTGCAGAGAGTCGACTGTCTCATTCTTGGGTCAGCTTTAGTACTTGGTCGTTTTAGAGTTGTTCGCGGGTGAAGTTGCCGTGTAATATAAGGTGGTGAGAACAACTTGACCGATCCGCCAAGACCTAACATCTGAAGCCTTAGGGCTTCTTGTCGTGGCATTTCTCTCTCTTTGCAGCCAGCGTGTAGCGATGGTCTGATTCCTTCGCCTGCAGGTTACAAAACTGTCTTCCTCTCTCGTTTAAGTTTGCGTGAGTGATTCAACGCCTTGAATTTTGTGCAAGGGGAATGATGCAAGCAATATTTCAGTGTTAGTAATCATGCCAAAGCTGCTGTCGAACCTCGGGCCGAGTCTTTATTCATCCAGCTTCACGCAGATGGCCGAACAAAAGACTGGGAGGAATGCACGCATGGAGGGATCCTCGAAGTCCTTTTTCGTTTCAGACTAGATCTTCTTCATAATCAATCTTACACATTCAAATAGACTCCGCAGGAAGCTGTTTAAATTCAGAGCTGAACTTAGAGCCAAATCGCCAAATGATCCATCATTTAACGATCGCTACAGTAGTTTGGAGAGGCGTTTTGCGAGCTTGATTGAAATTTCCATATACTTTACTATAAATATGATAAATGGTATTATCTTTCCCTTGGAGTCTTCAAGCACCATGAGATTGTCTATGTGAGTCCACCACAGCTTCATTAATAGTTTGCAGCAGCATGCATCTCCAATCGTGACCGCAAGTCCAACCGTGCTCGCAAGGTATTAAACTCACGACTTTTCTCTTAGAGTACGTAAGCTAAAACACTTGGGACACCAATCTTCGATAATAATGGCGTTTGGTGATCAGGTGGGTGAAGATGCTTTTAGTGATGTATATTCACCTGTGTGCATCTTTGTTTCCAGTTTCGACCCACAACTGATAATTTTCAATGAAATATATATCATTCTGTTTCACATCAGGGCAACATATACTTCCTGGTATTTATTTCCGCCATGGTTTTTGACGTTTTAAGGCTCTTATGGGCTGCGTATTTTGCTGTCCGCGTTGCATTCCCTCTCGCGCCACACCGTTCGTCGAGATTTACTTTCGAGAAATACAGAAATTCTATCCAGGACGACAAGAGGTTTGGCGCAATAAACAAATTTATCTCCTGTTGTTTTTTTAAATATGTCCTTCTCCATTCGTTTCTCGTTTCTGAAATGAAACATGTTGTTTTTTCTCTTCTTGTATTAAAAACATTATACAAACAACGTTTATCGGATCCGCATACTGCACGGTGTCTTTGAAAATCAAAACCTTATTTATTGTATCTGCCGTAGCGTGCAAGTTACAGTGGTGAGAAACGCGTTCTCACGTAAACGCGATGAACAAAATGATAATGGTGGACATCAGGTTTACACTTAAAGCCTGTCTGATAGCAATATATACCGAAGCGAGTTGACAAAACAAAGAGGTTTCTACTGATAACGTTTACATATAGTCCGATATGACCGTTTACAGAGCAAAGAAAGAAGTCTGATTACTGCTAATGAGACGATCCAAGTTCGCACTGAAATGATCTACTGAACTGGTTATCTGGTTATCTCGATGATATTAACGTACTGAATGAGGTGCCATCATTGACCCAGTGAATGATCTCTATTCACAACTGTGTACATTGTAGTATCAGTCCGTGTACGTCTGTTCTCCGCAGACGTTGTCTTGACGTGCTGGCTGTCCTGTACAGCAGAAACAGTGGTTAGTTAGAAACCCAGATGGAGAAGAAAGGTATGACGAACAAACGACGAAGTAGAAAAGAAGTCATGCGAACGGAACTGTTATCTTCATAGCCTCTGTCGGCTCCAAGATGACGATCCAGTGCGCTGCAGATAGGCATGTACTATGGTAGAGCTTCAACGTCTTGAAAATTCGGTACTGTCCTTAGTCTTTCTGCAGACGACGCAGCGACGATGCACTCCTCCTCGTTCATAATATCAGTGTCAGGTTGTTCCACAGTGAAATAGCGCGCACGAGTTTGCGCAAAAAAAATGTTGTCAATGTCTGATATAGTGATAGTTTCTGGACGAACGATAGCCTTCCATAATGAATCGCTCCTAGCCTTATGAATTCCACATGCCATCAACCATCTGCAAGAAGGAGTATATTTATCAGATCTGATCATCGAGCGGAGGCAAGTTCTCAAAGTTGTACCTAATGGATGTGTGCTCTTGAACTTGTTGAATTGGAGGGCCCGTTGGAGAACGTTGTTGCAGTTTAACTCGACCCGGTTTTTGGTGTCTGCAGCACCAAAAAGAGTAAAAAGTTCTTCCCCCTCCTGGAGCATACTGTCAGTAATATTCTTCATGCACGCTTTGTGATGAACCTCAGCCTTGTCTTTCATGCAGTACCTTACCATGCCGACGAAGGTATGGAGGCCTTTGTTTGTGAGTGACTTGACACAAACTTCCCCTCCAACAGACCTGTCGAGTCTCTTCCAGCCAAGAATTGCAAGCAGACGCTGTTTTATCTACACAGTAGTGCTAGCTTCGACACATATAACGCCCTGTACATGCAAGTGGAGTAGACTTCCTCCTCGTTCTACAGACAGCAAACCGCCCTTACACTCATCTTGGAGAAAACGACAGAGAAGTGGCCAACGTTCGTCGATATCGAGGTTAGTCCCGGTGCAATTGATAGTTACCGACAACTCCACTTGCTTCGTAATAGGTACCCTACGTGTTCCGCTCGCAAGAGGCGGTGACAAAGTCTGCAGACGGTGAGCTCTGGCGGCTTGTCTGAGCAACATGTCTAAAGGGATAGTGCTTGCAAGCAAACCTATAAGATGCGTGATCAACGTCGTGGCAAAGACAGCGAATACACTTGAGCCGGTAAACACCTACCACACTGGGTTTTAAAAGACTCGGATCACTCGGAAGCTGTAGGAATTTTGGATAGCAAAAAAGAATGGAACGACTGTCTCGTAATACTAGCCAAGTTCCTTCTGTATGTATGTAATGGAAAGGACCGACAACGGCCTGAAGACAACTCGTGGGTACAATAAATGACCTGGAAACGAGGACATAATCCAGCGCAGGAACTAAGATTCGGGAGGCACAAGAGTAAAATGAAAGTCTATGTAAATGTAGGACCTAGACCTGTATAGATCGACATCACAGGAGAGCAAACTGCCGAAGTAAAGACGGTAAGGAGGTGAATTGAGAGGGCGGCGAAAACGATCGATAACACATGGACCGGAGACATCAGTTTGGTGACAACAAACCGCTTCGAAGACACGGAAGCTGTCCTGCACTTCCTGTGCACATTCTCGTACATGAGTTAAGGCAGTGGGAGTGGAAGGAATACAGCGAGTTTCATCATCGGCAACCAATTCCGAGATGGGAGTAGATGCAAGGGACAAGCAATCATCATCGACATCGATAACAATAACTTCAGGATCAGCTACGTCTTGCGACATGAAAAGAAGCGAGAAAATCAAAAGAAGCAGTCGCAATACTTATCTGCTGCCATAAGATAAGTAACGAACGTGAAGACGCGTCGAGCTAGAAGAGAAGAAGCAGCGAACGCTCCGGCATGAGCGTTCCATCCGCTGTCGTCGACGTCGAGTTCTTCCTTTGCCGAGTTACAGCAAAGAAAGAACGTGACGAGAAGGAGGTTAGAAGCAAAAGCGCAAACGATTCTCGTATTCCTCCTATGACAATTCGAGAAGCAAAGAAGACAGACATTTTGCCTAGCGAATGAAAGAGCGCGATGAAAAGCATATCAGACAGAATCGACAATGAACTTCCATCCACGAGCAAAGGTTCCACGGGACCACGGTAATGACGCCTTCCAATCCCAACGAGCAAGAAACGATTCGTTTTTTCGAGCTTCGTTCGTTCCACTTGGCAAGAACCGTGCGGGAAACACCTCGGTATTTATAACGACCAGAGCGAAACGATAAACGTGGACGAGAAGCGTGAAAGAAGAAGCGAGCGACATGTCTGAGAAGCGAGGGACGAAAACCAACGCAGACTCCGCACGGTGTCATGCAAGGTGGCCTCGCTACATGCCGAAAATGAAACCGGTTTTCCATTCTGTCGTGAAGACGCCGTGATAGTTCAAAAATCGCGGCGCCTATCGCTAAATAACCAGGTCTACCGCTATAACGGAAAGCAATGCATGGACCGTCTGACGCAAGCTGGCCCCGCTGGTATCCACATGCCCAAAAATTAAAGCGGTGTTTCATTCTGCCGTGAAGACGCCACGATAATTCAAAAATCCCGCCGCCTACCGCTAAATCACAGGCGCCCAACCAGTTGTTTCTCCCGACTTTCCTTTCCTCGTAATGCTCCTTTCTTTAACTCTCGCTGTACACGCCTGGGAGATGTCTATTCCTCGTAACTCAGAGCACCTGCATATTCACCTCCTCCATCTTTCGACGGAGGAGGTGAGAGGGTTTTTTTAAAACCGGTTATTTATTTGACGCTTTTCGGCTTCCATGGGTTACTTTTAACTGTTTATTCAACGCGTTTCAGCCCTCGGGGGTTACGTTCGACGTCGGATTAAAACGCCAATGGGCCTCCATTATTTTTCCACCCCTTCCAACCGTATACTCATTACTCTCCGCGCACCTCCATATCTCGACAGCAGACTTGGGGGCCGCTACTCTACCTGCAGCTCCATATTTCGACAGCAGACTTGGGGGCTGCTACTCCACTTGAAACAAAGACCGAATGACCATTTATTAAAGCCTGCAGTCTGAACGAACAACGAGCAGGTACAGTCCGGAAGCAGGTCGCCGGGTTTGGACTCTGCAGACTATGGACCTTTCTCCTAATGCACACTTCAGAAATACACTTCACGGTTTTCGCAGGTCCGAGCTGAGTAGAAGCCGAGTTGCAAGGAAAAAAGCCCACAGCGGACCAGAGACTTATTTTCATACCAAAAGATTTACATTATCCGCACATGTCCACACAGTCTCTTCCCAAAGACCATGGACGTGCTGTCACTATTCTCACATACAAGCAAACTTACAGCTCAAAACTGTTTACTCACTACATTGCCTGCAGCTAGTATATACTCCGGTAGCTACAGAACATAAGACGTCTCAAACAGAAATCGGCTGTTGCACTTTGAATGTCCGTCTTGCATCCATACGCCTGAGGAAAGCACCCAACAGCGGTATGTATTCTGCTGTTTCCGTGTTACCAATCTCAACGTCAGCCTCTCTATCGGCAGGAACCTCTGCAACAGATACGTCTGGCTGCTGTTCAGCAACTGCATCCGGCGGATTGCTCCAACTATCGTCTTCCGTGTACCTCCTTCTGCACTGCCCACAACGCCTATTGTCCTGCCAAAAGAAGATATTCTGAACATCTTCTGCAGTGACATCAGCAGGGTGCAAAAATTATTTCCAAAGAGAATCGAGCCTTCGTTCCTACATCCCACCTTGAATGAGCCAACGAGGAGAAGCGCTGTACTTCTCAGAAATTAGCATGGTCCTCAAACAGGTACGGATTGTAGTAGACAACGGATGAGAGTTCCTGTACTTATTAAACTGGAGGGCCCTGGCAAGTACATTCACATAAGTGAGCTCAACACGATTCTTTGTATCGGCAGCACCTAAAAGCACATACATATCCTTCCCGTCACTCAGCATGCTCTCAGAAACGTTCTTCATCGTCACATGATGATACTCCTCCTTCTCATCCTTCATACAGTAACCGAGCATACCAACATAGGTGTGCAAGCCACAATTTGTTAACGACTTTACACAAATCTCAGCGCCCAGAGGTTTCTTATGCTGCCAATCCAAAACTGCCATAAGTCATTTCTTAACCTGCGGGTAATTTTTGGCATGGATGCACACTACCCCCTTGAAAGTGCAGATGGAGTAGAGCGCCCCCACGCTCCACAGAAAACAAACCCGAAATACAGTGCTTATCCAAAAAAACAGCCAACAAGGAGAAAAGTTCCAAGTCCAAATCCCCTCCTGTCCTACAGATAGTAATTGACACCTCAAGACTTTTCTCGGGAATCGACAAATTGCTATGCCTCGCTCTTGCTTCCCTTCCCTACGAGACGGCTCAGAGAAGTGAGGATAAACGTACCTATATCTCGATGGATCCAGCACAACACAGACACAAGGTAGAGTACGTATTCTATAAATCGCCCGTACTGTAGGCTTCAACAATTTTGCGCTATAACAATCTACGAAACAACTAGGGTAGGTAAACATCTGCTGGTCCCGATCCTGTAGTACAAGCCAATATGTATCCCCCGTGGTTCCCAAGTACATAAAAGGCCCGGATATACCCGCAAACACACGAGCTATCTTAACAAAATCACTATCCAGAAGAAAGCGTGGAATATGGTAAGAGAATTCAAGATCCAAGTATACATAGAAGCGGTTTGCTTCTAACCTTCGATCGTTATATCCTTGATGACAGACCTCATCCAATGTAAGAAAGATGGGAGGGAAACTTAAAGATATAAACAGATAATCATCCTCGAACCCCGAAGAATCAGTAAAAGAAATGTGAGGACTGATAGGCTGAGGGCTAGAAGGAAGAGGAGGAGTTCGTTGTGGACTCGAACTACGAAGAGCAATTAGGTCAGAGATGACACTCGCTTCACGACCAGCAGAGGCGTCGAACGTATTGATCATCGAGACAAAGAACATAAGACTACAAAGCATGAAAGAAGAGAACGATACTCTGACCTCATGTCCAGTCGATGGTTATCTGTAGACGGTGGCAGCCCTTACCTACCTGCAAGAACCTCGAAACTGAGGAAAAACACAGAAGAAGATGACAACAGATGACAATAGCCCACAACTCCATCAGCGGCAACCGGTAAGAACTACTGTAATCTGGATCGTGCACCCTCAAAAATACGAACGTCACATACTGACCATCGTATCTCGCTCCACAGCCGACAGATTCAGCCTCGAATCCCGCCACCTGAGATTGAGCAGCAACAGGGAGGGCAGGGAAATTCACAGGCCACAGCCCATGATAGCGATGTTGTCGCACGACTTGCCGCCGATCTCCCAATCCATACCCAATCCCGCAGGACGCTCATCCAATGCCGTAAGCACCCAATCCCGCACACAGCATCCATGCCCAGCATTCGAAACGAATCATCAGGGGCAACAAAATGAAGAAGTAAAGCAAACGGAGAGACAGCGGTAGCACGCTCCCAATTCGGCCGCAGCAGCAGCGAAGAACGATGAAGGAAAGCAAACAGAGAAACAGCGGCACCACAGTCCCACTTCAACCGGAGCAGGAGGCAAGAACGCGAAGAGAAGAGATGCCACGAGAGAAAGACCAAAACGAACAGAGCTGCAACACGCTTCCAATTCGAAAGCAGGAGGAGCCAACAACGTGAATGACGCGATGAAGACGAACGCCATGAGAGTCGGAGACGGACGACGGCAACGGACGGAGCAGGAGCGACAGCCGCGGGATTTGAACGGCCACACCACCACAGCGTTATAAACTCACGGTGCCGTTTTTTTAAATCAAGGCCACGTAACCTACAACGACCCGCCTACTTGTACTTCCTCTGAAACTGCCGCTGCTCTGCATCCCCGCGGCGCCAAAATTATTTAATCCTGTGCTCCACGTACGCTCGATTTTTAATTAATTCCGTCCTACTTCCACTGCAGCCAACCAGACTTTTCTATTTTTTCTCGAATCTCGTGCTTGTCTGTTTCCTCGGGCTGCCACGGTAGTCCGTCAGCATGCATATTAGGGTATCAATTTGTGATCATGGTTGTTTGAGGATCAGAGCAGCTGTTTGCAATTTTACAAAACAAGTAGTGAGATCTCACATATCCACAAAACAAGTTCTAATTCATGTTCAGAATCTGCTCTAAGACTTGGTTAAGAATAGTAGGTTAAGACAAGTAGGTCGCATCAGTTGTTGAATAAAATGTATGCATGCAAGTTGAGGTTTTGACAAGGAAATAAGAGGATATTAAGCGTTGGAATAGGGGGAAAATCATGGTTTTGAGTGGTGGCTTACAGCAAGAGGATATTTGTTTTTTCTTAGAAAAAATTCAAATAACAGATGTTAGAAAAAAAGTTGAGATTTAGGATATACTTGATTGATTGACTTGGGATATATTAATGATATATTGTTATTATAAGGATAATATATTAAGTTGGTGTACGTCGACTTAGGATATATTAATAGATGTTTAAGATGAAGAAGCTTAATTAAGCTATTGGATTTTAAGCACCAATTATGCATGATGTCTGATCCTCTCCTAATAGACTTGTATAATGTATATGTCGAATGGACTAATGAGAATTAGAGGTTTAATCTGCCAAGATGTGCTAAGATAAACTTGGTGCAATTTAGAGAGAGTTCACAAAATTGAACACCACTTTAAGGAATACGTGACGTGTGCAGTGAATATTATAACACTCCATAGATGAAAAATCGAAAATCCAAAAGAATTTTTCATTTTCTAGTTAACAGAGATCTAACAGTCGCTAGGTGGATTATATCCCTTTCCTTTGTCATGATATAAGTTTCCTGAACTATTCTTACCTCATAGAATGCCCAAAAACACAAATTAAGATGCGAATCTCTATCGAGTATTATTTTACAGATTTGTTTAGCTACACTGTTTAGAAGTAAGTATTAATGTGGTAACTGAAGTAGTGTGGCTTGCAAACTGACCATGGTGTGGTCTACCATATGTGGAAAATAGTTTTGGGTCATTCTCATTAATTATTTCAAGTGAGCACGAAGTGATGTCAATTGGAGATTAAAATAATATGTTTAGAGGACTTTCAAGTTCTGCTGTAATTATGTGAGAATAAATTTAGTTCAAACTTACAAACTTTCAGATATATTATTCATTTACCAAGATTATGTGAATTATCACAAGCATTCAGTAATCATGAATTGTTCGAATCTCTGCGTTGTCCATTACGCATATTAATATGGTTACTTTCCAGCGGGTTTAATTTTAATTTTTTTAAATGTATTATTTGATTATGATGAAAATCTTGATATTTTTGGAAAAAAGAGATGATGATCTTGTTCTTGTATCAAATTCTAAGGACAATGAAGGGGACGATGATAACGCTTCATCCATCGATTTAGTACTCAATTTGGTATTTCTTTTTAATAATTGTATTATTATTCTACATATTCAAATAATCTTTAATTTATATAGGTTTGCTCTCCACACTATTTTTTGTTGTTGTTATTAATGTGAACCACTACTTTAACCCCTAACTTATATCCGCCCTTTCTTATAAATAATATGCGAACTGGGTACGAACCAATAACACTTATTAATTTCTACTAATAATAATATTGAGTAAAAGGTAATGTGGCTCACATTATAAATAGTTTCTAGTTTGAAAATATAATTTCATAATTAATATAGCCTACACAAATACTTGTAGAGTCAATGTAGACAGTATAGTTTACTGGAGCGCAGCGTTCATGTATCACGTATTCATTTCCACAGAAGCCTGTCACAGTGAAGAACATAATCGTGTACTGCTCCTCTAAGCTAAGGAATCATTTCTCGAGCCAAAGGTTCGAACTCAACTTCAACTTGTATCCTTAACCTCATAATAAACTAATCTGAGTCAGATTATATTCAAAGGTTGTATTGTCGACAGAAAGATCTTTAACTTGTGAAAGATATGCTCAGCCTTGAGATTATATTTAAAGGATGCAAAGTTGACATAAAACTGTTCTTTTTCCTTCTTCTTTTAAATTTTTTGGGCTTTTTCGCTGTGGGGCGAAAAAGCCCAAAAACAAGGACTTTTTCTGAGTATTATTTCTCAAAGAATTAACGCAAGAATTCAACGAGCAGATTCAGCAAAACTCTTGTTAAAGGTTACGAGAGAGTAAATCTTATAAAAGCAAGCAAAGGTAATTTTCTACTTGAAAAATCCAAGATTTAGTATTTTCGATTCAAATTATATAAATATAATCAAAATTAATATGTATGAAACTAATTATAATTTATAATATCATATACAAAATTACTATCACTTACAAAAACATTGGTGAGAGTGCTCCAAATCTATCTTGCAGAACTACTACGTGTGACACTAAACACGGTTGAGAGTGTAGCTGCCTCTAGCTACCAAGTAGTATATGGTATACTACCTGGTATACGGTTTCTCTCTTGAAGCAGCAGTCGGCCGAAAGGAACTCCTCCTAGTGCCATCAGGGTTCAAAATTTGGACTGTTACCGAGTTATGAATAGTCGAGGGGTTACATATTCGGAAACTCCTTTGGATTATTAACTGGATGGGTAAAGATAGATTTGGTTGTGAGACGAACAACGGTAACTACTGTGTAATAGGGGTGTCAAAGTTGTAACATTTTTGGAAGATTCAAGACCCCGGAAGGGAGTTACGATTACGGCCAACCGTCCGTGGCTATTTCTAACGGGTATTTCCGGATGTGCCCGCAGGAAATAGTCGCGGGCGTCTGCTTAACGATTTTTCACTCGTTTTATTTTGCAGTGGTGAATCTACTGCTCTGAATATTTATTCTCAGTGTCAGAAGAGAAAATCATTGAATACAGAAATCAATGTCTCTTCTCAAAGATGACCTAAAATGCGTCGCGGTTGTACACAAAGTTACCCGTTTAGAAATTACGATGTTTCTCTCTCTTTCGTTGAAGAATATTTCTTAGTAACTTTTACACTTCTAATAATAGAAAAACTCTCTTGTGTGAGAGAAACTATATAGTAGTCTCTTGTATCCGGTCATAATCCAAATAGCACCGGTATTTTTTGTACTTTCAACTAGCATTCATATGAAACAGCCTTGGTACAATAATAAGTTTCGTCACGATCTTATTTCATTGGGCAGTGATTCTTGAACATGTCAAGGGGGCGATAAGGTTTGAAAAGAAGAAACAAGAACTCAGGTCGGAAAACCTTCTCCTAGCACTTCTCTGATCATGATGAAAGTGAAGTGGCTGGGTTGAGGAGAGACGGTACTCAAAGAGTTGTGAGTTGGGTTGGACGGTTGACGACAAGTTGGTCATTTGATATCAAGTTGAGTAGATTCCTAATCATTTTAGATTGTCAACCATCGATTGAAATTGAATGATTTAGACGTGATGAGACGGGTGTTGCAAACTGTAACAATCATGAAAGATTTGCTATTTCTTGAGTTTTGGATTGAATTTCTAAGTGAAACTTTGGATTGAGAGATGCCTTATCAGTAAGATATCTGAAAAGTTTCATCTTGAATGGTTGAATAAGTTATTCAGAGTCTTGGATCAAGTCTACATGGGTATGTAAAGCTCTTAAGTTAGCACAGATTAAGGTCAGATCCATATATGAGAGTTGGATTGAAGTTTCGACTTGAAAACTATTCAAGGAAAGGTCCAATAAATTTATTTGTGAATTTTGATCACCATTGGTCAACGATTTTGGAGAGCTGAGGTCTCAAAATTTGGAGAAGCTTATGTTATTGATGGATTCAATTTTCAGTCATATCTGTTGTCAACCTTTGGTTCTTTTCGAGCAATTGGGGAGAGTTTGCTGCTGAAACTATCATACCTGCATATAAGTCGACATTGTGAAGATGTGAGGCTGATTTCAGCTCTATGTGATGAAGAAGCAAGGAGTCGCAATGAATCAAAAGTCGTGTTTGAATTTTCTGAGCTGCTAGGTACCACCATCGTTGGTGCTATGTTATGAATTGAGTATTACTTTGAGACGTGCATGTTTTATCTTGGTGGAATGCTTAGGAGACCATGATGTGCAATAAGTTATATTGGGACTCGATTAGTTTACAAATATGGATACAAAGTTTGGTTGAGCAGCACTAAAGCATCTTTCGGTTGTAATAGATAGAGTTGTGGTAGTTGGATGACGTGTAGCTAGCGTCATTGGAAAGCTATTAAGTCGTGCTTTCAGTGATGTAGAGTTACTTTCAGTTAAATGATACAGAGTTGAGTATTTGAACAGACAGAACACATAAGGATTTGTTTGTAAAGCATTTTCTACAACTTATACATATCTATTGGATCATAGCAAGCTTTAATCTTGAATCGAGGGAGTACAATGTCACTTGTGCTAGAAGAATAGATAGAGAAACATTTGGATTGAATCAAGATTTGGAGTCAACTTGTTCAAGTCACATATCTCTACAGCCATATATCTAATGTATTCTTAAACAGAAAAACACGATATACGACAATGTGTGTTGTAATCCGTAGACCTCATTAATGCACATTTGCTATACATGTCTCACTTTGTATTCTTTTCTTGTTGCGTTCGTTGCATTCCATGGATGCTCTTTGAGATATTCGTGTAACGAAGTCTAATCGTTCTTTCTACCTTGTGGTCAGTCCTCCATCATCAGACATTGTAGCTATTATGTTATCGGACGACAAACCTACCAATAGCTATCAGAAATCTCGGAAGGTGATTTCATAGCTGATAAACGACTACTCCCAAACAGACGATTGAGTTATAGATTTGTGTCCGAGTCTGATATCACCCTCGTATGCACTCTTCAAGCCGATAAACATTGCTTGGCTGTTGAGAGTGATTCACGACACTTCATGTACATATTGGCTTGTGTGTTACAACTCAAAAACCTACTCGATGTAGAAGTAGAAACACGCGAAGGAAGAAAGCATAGCGTAGATGTTTCAGCTGATTATACTGATAATTCAGTTTTTGTTAGTCCTCTAGAGTTCGGAGAAGGAGTTGAGGAAGTACTTCTGCTTGAGCCCGCTGAGGTTGTGACAGACAATCTGTAGGAGGATTTGTCGTCAGACCATCCCGACGTTGAAGATGACACACAAGGACCTAGCCAAGTAGCAGATCTCACGATCGTAGCTCCATCTCATGTTCTTGACTCGATAGCGTAAGAGAACATCAATTGAAGAAGTTAGAATCATAACAATTTTTCGCTTGTCTTGAACTCCTCCGCAACTACTATTGTACTTTTTATGATTAAAAGATATGTAAAGTTTGTTTGTATTATTTCTTCGGTCTTATTGTCCAAGTCATTGTTATGTGTCATTCTTTGCGAGACTGAAAACAAGTGAAATTGAGTGTTTGAAATATGTTTTTCCGTGTAGTTCGTAGTTTATTGAATTTCAAGATTTCACAATTGGAGGAGGTCCAAGAACCACGAATTGAGAAAAAGAGAACTCATGAACGAATATCTGAATATCCGATTGTTATGAGTAGCTGTCCTAGAACGTAAGGTTTCCATAACAAAAAGAATCAAACCAAGTGAAGCTCAGATGGTTGAGCTATCATCTTCTAACAAATTTTTCCTTTTTAAGATCAATTCTCTAATTTGAGATGCTAATGTGACATCCTTGTTTTGTTTTGTAGCGAAATGAAGATTGATATTGGTAAAAAAATTTAATCCAATTGTCATTGATGTGACAATATATAAGTAGTTACTAATGTGATAGGTTGGTGCAAATGTTTTATATTTATTTTGTCAAAATTTTATCTTATAGTGACTATTTGATAATTGTTAGAAGACAAAATAGTATCACTTTGATATCTAGTTTTCCTAAGTTGCTTCATGTTTGTGAAGCAAGCGTAACATAATTATACATATACGTTATGCTTAGAGAGACATATTCTATGCATATATTTTACGTTTAAAAGGAATATTGTTCTCTACCTTAATTCATTATATTCTCTACTCTAACCATCTTTAGGCTTGTTTGTAAGTGCTCAAGCTTCCTAAGAGTTGATGACTGGACTTCTATGACAAGAATGGTTCAAGTGGGAAGTCTGATCTCTTGATTGTTGGACATAAGACATGAATAAGCATACTCGATTAACTTCAGGAACTTTTGTTCTCTATATTATCGAGAATATTATAAGTGTTATATGGAAAATCTAGACTAGACTTCAATAAAAATTAAACTTAACTGTTAAATTTTTAGTCATTCTCGAGACAGCGGTGACGTAAAAAAAAAGTGCATAGTGCAAGGTCATGCACTTTTTGGAAGTACAAGTGCGAGAATCTGCTGAAATAAAAAAATACATTAATTCCACACATTGATTTCTCATCTAACCCTTCGCCTCTGAAAGATTAAAAGGATTAAGTGAGAAATTAATACTAAGCTTGCCGAGTGAATAAGCAACTGAGTATGTTAGCCAACCCCGAAGCAAACCATTAGAAAGAGGATGCAAATGATATTTATACACTTCTTACTTCCTCTCTCTCTTTATCTTTTGCTTCTAGATTGCTTTATCTTCTTCGATACATATTCATGACTTCACCATTTCAAATCTTAGCTTGCATGTCTTAAGTACCTTAAGATCTCCATTATAACTTCATTTTTAGTGTTTACATCATTTCCTCCATCGTAACTTTTATAGAATTGTGAAAGTGTCCAATTCACTGATTTAAGTCACATATATGCTCGCACAAGCTCCACATCATGATGTTTACAAGTTCTCAACCTCGATCCTTATTATGTTTTTAACTAGAGTTTAGTCAGATGTTTGCTCGAAGTTAGTTTGATTTAGCTTGCTTAGTTGGGATTTAAGTTACATAGGGACTAACTTGCATTTCGTTTTCCATTCGAAAGTCAATTCGTGCACGATACGACAACGTAATGACTGGAAAAGAATAGTTGGATATACAAAACCAGTTCCATTTCACTTGTGGAATGTATATGATTATTCAAGGACAGATGGAGATGAAAAGTAAATGTCATAAACTTTGAGTAGAGATTTCTTTTGAATCTAGCTCAAACTAATAGTTTCACTTCTTCTGGTTTAGTCGAGCAAACATTTCTGAAATCATAACACATTCATCGGTTTTAGTTGTGCTATGTAGAATTAGTAGTCTTACCTTCCCTAACTTCTTCATACGTTTCACGAGACAAATGACTTCAGAAATCAATGCAAATTCACCTATCTTAGTTTTGCTCAGTAGTCTGATTTCTGCCGAGTTAATGCACAAGTATTAGTATCCAGGTTTTTGCTCGAGAATTTCCATAGCTGTTGGTGTGAGATTGTGATTTTTGGTAACATCTGACTCCTGTTTTGCATTGGCAACTCTCTTTATTGTCAACGTAGCTCTAGACTCGTCAAAATCTGATGAAAAGATAACAACGATTGCACTTATACTTATCACCTCAACAAATTTTGTAGCCATTCTCACACAGGAACTAGAAAGAAAATCCATAGTAGGAGATGAACATTCGTAACCAGGTCGGACAACTTTCGTTGCTTCATTAAATCTATTTAAGAACTCAATATTCTTCCCCACGTCTTTGTACAGTGAATTTCGTTTTCTCTTATCAAAAACGTGTAAGTGTTATAAATATTTATTTTAATAAATTATGATAAAAAATTAATTTAATTCATAAACGTTATATATTACCTAATCTTAAAATAGCAAAATCATCCGAAAAAAACCCATAAGTGAAGAGCGGGATGGTGCGTTACTCCATGTACTAGAGGAGGATATTCACCCATGTACACTTCAATATACATGGGTGAATATCCTCCTTCGTGTACATTAAATCTATTCAAGAACTCAAAGGAGACAAATCTTCTTGGTCCTTCAACTCCATGACTAGTTTGTACTATCATTTGAGAAGAGGAGAAGTCTACGTTGTTCTATTTTCAGTACTGGTTGGTAATACTCTCAAATGATCGAATCTCCCCGCTGATCTCTTATTACATCGTAACGTTCGATGTTTTTTTTCTTTCCTAATCGTTTTAATTATTTTTATGTCCACAGCTCAACCACCATTGGAGAAATTTTGCTCCGAAAAAATTATAATTATTATATATGAACTTTATACTAAATTTTATTTAAAGTAAAGTAAATTTAAAATAGTAAATATTAACCATACAAGGAATTCAAAAAACATCCAATAAATCTATAAATAAAACCCAGAACAACGCACTTCCAACTGTATAAATCTTTCCGAGTATTAAGTTAATTACCTAACCTTTCCATCGAAAGGCGTAGATAATAAATTAAACTTGCAATCCTCTTTTGAAAAAATGAACAAATATAAATTATACATTTAAACAAACTATCAAAATAATCATATTAAAAATGTATTACTCTCGATAAAATATTTTTAATTTATAAACTTTAATTTATAACCTAACCATTCCAAGAGATAAATTAAAACATAAATTAAAGCTCTTTGCATATTCCACTGTTCCTAACTTGGAAAAGATCAATAAAATATGCATGCAAAGGTACATTGCAGGATATTACATCGTTGCTATAGACTTCTGTTTTCCAAGTTCTAAGAGAGAGACTTTTTGATGTACAAACATTTGTTACTCTTCACTACTTACTACTATTCGCTAAGACAGAGACTTTCAGCCTTTTGAATGAATACTAACAAAATCACATAACCATTGTCAACAAAGACTATTGTTTTAGAACCAAACCTCAGCTGAACATCTTTGTATAGAACTTTGTCACATATGAAGCTTTGTTTTCAAGTGCGCAAGTGCACTCCAAACACTACCCGCCACTCAAACTCGGTGCCAACTACTGGTTTAGCACCGATGCCGATGACACATGGAGAGTTCCGCATCACCCGTAACCTTCATACTGGGAGGAGCGGTTTAAAGACAGGTTCAGCTGACAGAGCCCCTCCGTAGACAACGTTATATTACATATGACACCCCGCCAAAGTTACCATCAGTGGACGACGAACTCTTCCAACCCTTCCCTCAAAGGACAACAGACTGATGGGGGAGATGAACCGGTCATCCGGTAGCGACGCTGAGTTCTCTCCATTGATATCCATGGTGTCCACTGGCGACTCTCACTCGTGTAAGGGAAGAATCAAGTTTACCATTGCGTGATATAAAGTCTTTACGTAGATTTTATCAACAAACCTCAAACGAGCTTGGAGATGTATGGGCTCCACTGCTTGGAAAATGTAGGATGATCCACATCCTCCACCCCACATCCGCAACTAATATTGACCGACAGAGAGCGAGTAGTGGAGAACTGAAAACCACTCCTCCAGAAATAAACAGAAGACAGGACAGGCTAAAGAACCTCTTCTGGTGACACCAGTCAGCCACAGCTTGGACAAACATTAGTTATCCCCCAACTGAAACAATTTAACTATAATGTCGCTCCGAAGATCAATCGAGGAGGGACCACTCCTAGATTTCTACAGAAAGGGCGGAAATGCAAGGTATCCAGGGCATCAACGGTATTGCAAGAGGTTAACTGGTACACAGAGTGCATATTTACTGAGAAACAAGGGACTCGTAAGGGGGATAGAACACCTTGTGAACCCTCACTTGATTCCTATCAAAACCCGCGAGCTCAGGCAGACATTTGTGGGGGCTCATTGATTCTGTTATGTCGATTAACTGCAGCCCAGCTCGAGAGACCATACTTAAGTACAACTCGAGAGTCCTCACGTTCCTAATTGCTTGGGCGAGATATGCTACTGGATACGTAAACCCTTTCCCATTACTTTCACCCGGTTGAGATATTCTGTTAGAACTGTCAATCTGGTCGTTTGATTCTTGGGTGTGGTTTAACCCTTGCTTTGACTTTGGTTTCGGTCGTAAGAGCCCAGCTAGCGCCGGGACTAGAGGTCTTGGATCGTACATGAGATCTGCTCCAATTCTGCACCAGACGACGAGAACCAGCTGTAAGAGCTAAACTCAAAACTCTATTGTTAGACAGAACACTACCTGCACAAAACACTGTGATCTCTCCATTCAGAAAACACGGCGATCGAAGATGCTATGCACCCAATCTGCATGATGATTGACTTACATGACTTCAGCCTTGAAACTGTCGAGGTCCTCCTGGGTGGCCGTCTCCCACAGGAGTTGTCTGCATTCGACCTTCACACATGTAACCAGTCATCAGACCGTCCTCGTGGTTCGAGAACTGATTTTGTCAAACGATTTGGACAAAGAAAACAAGTTGCTGGGCCGTAGTCCTACACTTCTATCACTACCATTTCCAAGAGAGGTATCAGATGACACCTACTTGAAAGGGGTAACTCGTGTTATTATCGGAGAAGAAATCTTCGTCACTCGGTTGTGGAACTCCGTTGATCGACAGGTTGTGCCGAAGATTCACGAGAGTTGATAGGGATCCGTCAGTAAGCACGACCTGTAAGTAGACTACAGAAATCATACCTCAAGATATACAGAAAGAAGTCCACTTGTTCGTTCCTATGCTCGAAACTCCACCCAACTGGCCGGCAAATGCATGACGCCTTCATCTACGCGCTTCAACTACAGAACCTTTAGATATGATCTGCAAAACAAAACTTGCATGCTCCGTAGTTGTACCTTGGAACAGGACAATCGGCTGAGCCAAACTCCACATATACCCGTACCTGAACCAAGCTGAACATCAACACAGTACACAACAGAAACTATATTACAAATTAACTTGAAGATAAGGGCTAACGCACCATTGATTTGAGTAAAGAAAACCCGGTGATAGCATTTTCAGGAGCTTCGCAACTCTTCAAGTTATCTCAGCTGCGCTGAGAGAATTTAACCCCTAGCAAATTTTACGACCGTTAAAAGTGATAACTGAGGCAAGATCAAATGGAGCCTATCGCGCATGTGAGACACAAAAGACGATCTCTGGAAACGAGACGCGAAAGTGGCACCTCCAAGCACGAATAACCCATCACCAGCTCCGGATGATTAAGCAAAATCTCTGTAAGGAGTAATCCAGCGGGCCAAATAGAGTATCTGCGGACAGCCATACAAGAAGTAAGCTAAATATGGGCCGCATCATGACTTGGAGCCAAAAACCTAGAGGCTGCTTTCGACAGACAAGAGCAAGTGAGTAAAACCGACGGGTAACTTCTTCCTTGCATTAAAACGCCAACAACTGAGTAAATGCTGTAAGAAGCCGTTAAATGATACAAGTACGACAGCGAAGACATACCCAGTGTCGCCATCAAGCATGTTGAGAGACACTCTTAGTGTTACCAACGGCCGTTCAACGGCTTTCAACATTCCTTCATGGCCCAAGGTTCGTGTCAGCGTCGAAATGGTTTCCTCAGGTATAATATACGTAAGAGTTTTATAACATCGCTCTGCCAAATGCTGCCAGTGACCAGAACGATGCTGGAGACGTCTTAGTAAAGCGTACAAGTTACCGAACACTCATCAACTGTGCTCACGAATTGGCTGTCGGCAGAACTGACCCTCTGGTCTTATGAAGAAGAAACACTGTTGCGAAAATAAAGAAAAAGGTTCAACGTAAGCATCCAAACTTTTTGGAACCAGACAATACATTTTGTAGATAAACAGCTAGTTCTCGTCCCTGAGCTGCAAAGAACAGGAGTAAGGGAAATATCAACGGTGGGTTCTGGAAGAACCTTCTCAGACTGACAGAAGACGGCGTGCATGTGATATATATCATCCTGCACCTCCTGCCCTTCCTGCTCGGCGGTCAGAATGATATTCTTCAAAACACTTCTCATGTACGCTTTGCTTGGAGGATAACGCAAATACACCTGCAATTAGGACAACATAAGAAAGAGTGCTCTTCCCACTAGAGGCGGAGGAGATCTGGAAGCTTTGGAACTTGAATACGTGGGTTATTCTCATCTACCCCTTTCATTATAGTTTATGTAGATCGAACGTTCTGATAACAGATGAAGAGACGCTATCAAACGGATGCCTACAAACAGGAAGATGAGCTCTAGTACAGGACCATGAACAGGACGTTCTCAAAGGAATCAACGCTTCCTTCACTCGCACCTCGTTCTTCAAACATTTGCTCAGAACTGTTTGTTGGGCAAAATCTGAGATAACGCCTTCTCCAACATCCCTGCATTACTTGTAAAGCACAGACTCGTAAGTACGTGCCGTTCCTCTGGATTTGAACCCTCTTAGCAACGCACGGCTGAAGGTCTTGCTTACTTACTACCTACTCAAAAGCTCCATCATAAGCTACACTTTGTATCAAACCAAGGTAGGATAATGCACCAATCCAAGCTTGGGAAGACTGCGTACTAGTGTAGACTCCAGTCTATCTATGAGTAAAGTCGGTATCGAGTAGTAACTTCCAAGAACTCTACACGAAGTTTCTCGATGGAAAAGTAAGGGAACACAGGAGTGAAATTCGAGAACACAATTTCTCAACCTACACTACAGACAGACAACATAGAAAGCTCGACCATTAAACTTGCTCATACGTTGCTATGAAGCCAAGAGACAGGCAACCTCGACGTAAGTATCCATTTCAGGCCGGCCGGTACAGGGATGAACATACAGATGTCCTACACTTAGTCTTGCCTCCAGATTCAACGCCATGTGAGTTAAACCCTTTAGGTAATCAAGGTAGAAAACTTAAGGCCCCTGGATGTGATACCCGCTTGGGCTCGAAAACTTGACAATGATCACTTAACTTACAATGTGTTCCCACGCTGAACCATCTTCATTCCAAGCTGTGATCGAGGTTCTGCTCATACTCGAGTTCTTTGCCGAACTCTTCATATACATAATGTGGCATCCAGAGAGAAACCTCAGACTACAACCACGTAGACACGGAATTAACACACCAAGACCAAAGATAAACGATTGCAAGCCAACGCATTGCTCTAAAGAGGAACTCAGGCTGGAGCTCCATCATTCATCTGTGTAGTAAGTACGCCGAAAACCACGGTACATGAAACTGGTAAACTTACGGTGAAGGATGAAGCTCAGTGCAGGATCCAAGATAAGAGCACGGGGCACTGAGTAGAGTAACCAAACAGCAGAGTGTAAGTGACCTGCCTGCCGTAGAACTCAACCAAGGGTCCCGCTGAGCAGACCTGTGCTTGAGAACCCTTAAACCACAGAAGAAAGGAAATTTCTCCGAAAGAGACCGAGGACAGATGTCCTTCCCATCCACGAAGACAACTCACTTGAGTAGCCCAAACGTGGCAGCGAGTTTGGGTTCTGATAGAGGCTACGAAATCTCCAGTGCAGCTCCGATTCTGAGTCAGAATCACCCTTAATGCTTCTTGATTCTCCCCAGAAATGCACCACATCCTCGTCCCTTCACGACACAGAGCAAACACTTGGCCAGATGGTTCATCCGATTCTCTTCGTGCTCAAAGGTAGAGCACCTGCAGTTACTGAAAACCACAGAAGTGGTCTCAGGATGAAATCCTTTAAGCTAACTGGTGGGGCCAAATTCCTTTCGCGTACTACCTACTAAGCGAGTTACAAGATCCACACAGGAGTGCTCGTGTAACAGCCCGCTCAACCCTGGACTCAGACAGGTCCCCGTAAGTTCTCCCAACAGTAAATTTAAACGTTCCTCATCCCTTGATCTCAAGCAATAATCTGTGACCAGATTATAGCTTGCTTGACTGTCTTATACTGATCCGGATGAATGTAACAGCTTTTGATCATACCCGACTAAAAGGCAGCCGAAGGTGTTGACACCTCCAAATCCACCAGCGTAGCAACATCTAATTAACAGCACAAATTAATCATGCAGTCTCAATCATTCAGCCGATATAATTACTATATCTTTGCAAGCCTAAGAGCATTTCCGTACGTCACTTAAGAAACTGGTCGTGCACCGGGGAAGTTACGTCTCCCGAGTTAATATCAGTTCTGAGTGTGCATTTTGAACAGACCTTTATCTCGTCTGCAGCCTCTCATAGCTGTTTTATGGTTGTAGCCCTCCAACATGTGTCCATCCAAGATCCCATTAACAAGGAGATGTATCTCCGCCCCAATGCTGGCTCTTCACCCAGTTCAACTCTCCACTAATGGTCTGGGGGTGAACGGCGCGGCCATGCTGGTGCTATGATGCATCTTCCTAACACACGCCACACTGCCAGTTTTATATTCCCGAGGCTCAGAAGGCATTTCTGATACCGTATGGCAAGGCAGATTATCTCGCATATAAGCTGTCTTTGGCATACGGCATCAGAGGCCTTCTGAACTCCGTACGAAGCGGAAGCTAAATCTTCCATCTTTCTCTCAGCGTCTGTTTCCTGGCCAGATTGTGGGCAAGGAATCCACCAACACTCGTCGCTCCTGAACCCCGCTGTGCCCCTGGCTGACAGTCTGAGCAACAACACGTCCCGTTATTCGGATACAAGAAAATGGTTGCGCCCAGCACTTAAGGGCTGAGTCCCTCGTTATTACCAGTAGCTTCCCTTGTCCGTTTCGGGTGGAACGCCTCACAACCAAGTTCACCCTCCCCATCCTTAGGATCAGTTGCATAATGCAGAGGGTGTTCAAGAGGAGTTTCAGCACATGTAACCCTCCCACCTTCGATATGTCGGTAACAAGTAAAGACCAGCCTTATGGTCTGCCTTTAAGCATCCACATCTTATCCCAACCTTGAATTCTGCACCAGGCGTTCCTATCGGCCGAGTGAGGGCGGATCAGCGGGCAACGGTATAGAACCTGAGTACCAAGCTAGCTAGAGATAAAACAACTTGAAGTTGAACCAAAAATGAGATCTGACATCCCTTCTCTACAAGTACCAGTGGGCACTCAGTCCACCATGCATGAAGACACATTCGATGGACACGTGGCAGACAGCATTCCAAGTTCTTATACTCACCAAATAGCCCAAACTGGTGGTTGATGTCTCTGTGCATCGAAGTCGTAAGAAAACATGCATCCGAAACTCTTGTCCGAATTACTGGCAAAAACTGGATCACGGAGGTGAACAGGTGAGAAATGCTGACATAGCAAGCAGATTATTTCATGAGGTTTAATTTTTTCTGCCGACTTTACATCCTTCGGTATAATCTCAAGCAGAAATTTTATGAGGTTAAAGGTTTTCTACCGACAATACAACCTTTGGTATAATCCGACGCAGATTATGTTATGAGGTTCAAGTTTTCTGCCGATTATATAACCTTTAGTATAATCTTAAGGTTCGGGAAATGATTCTTTAGCTCAGTGGAGCAGCAGTGTATTTCATGGTTATGTTCTTCACAGACTTCTGTGGAAGTGAATACGTGATACCTGAATGAAGAGTGTTACATCCGAGTGGGCACCTCGATGGAACGCGCGGCGCTTCATGACGATCATAAGTTGAAACTTCATATTCTTCACTCATAGCTAAGCAAATCTGTTAAACAACACTCGACACAGTTTCGAACTGGCTGACCTTACCACGTGTTTTCTGCCCAAGTAACCTGGGCATTCTGAGGTAAGATTTATTCAGGTATCCTGTCTGACAGGTCATGCATAATGCTCGTGACGGGAAGATGCCAGTGACTCCTTATCTCCAGAAACAAGATAATCATCACAACACAATTGAAACTGAGGCAACCTATGATCTTAACCAAGAGCAGAAAATCAGTGACTTTTTTGGATATGTGATCACGACTTGTTCTGTAAATTGCACCCAGCTGACCGGATCTTTCATTTACAAACTGACCCCTAGATCTTCGGTGTTTGCATATGTAAACCCAACCTTCCCGGTTCACGTCGGTGCTGTGAGAAAGACTCATCCAAAAGAATACAACTTACCCGTGATTATCTATGTTTATATATATCAGAGAAAAACTTTCTGCCAACAAGGAACCTACTGGAGAAAACAGTGGAATGTCCGCAATAGCCACCAACACTAAATGTTCTCAGACTATGGTAGAACGGAGATCACTAGGTACGGCAATAGTCAGCCACCATAGCCAACATTACCTGATTGGTTACAGGTCAAAGTGGTAAAGAAAGGAACCAGCCGTTCTAAATCGGTCACAAGTTGAGCTGAAACGAAAAAGACTTCGACAAGTCCCTCCACGCATTCCTCCGAGTCTTTTGATCGTCCTTACGCATAGATCGTCCATCTGCGTAAGGGTGGACGAATAAAGACTCGGAGGGTTGACAGTACTTTTGGCAGAACTAACACTAAAATACGGGTTCATTCTTCCCCTTGCACAAAATTCAAGGCCTTGCATCAGTTACACAAACTTAAACGAAAGAGGAAGACAGTTTTGTAACCTGGCGAGGGAAATCAGCGTCGACGCTGGCTGCATAGAGAGAAATGCCGCGACAAGAAGCCCTTCAGATGTTAAGTCTTGCCGACCCATGTCTCCGGAGAGACTGGTCAAGTTGGTCTCACCACCTTACACGAGAACTTCACCCGCAAACTCTGAAACGACCAAGTACGAAGAGGAGAACAAGTAATCACGGAGCTGACCCAACCTAGAGACGGACTCTCTGCAAGTATGCAGCTTAAACCAGTCCCCAAAGAAATTGCAGCACCAGTATTTCAACGTCCCTCCACTTCCATCGTTTTGTGCCCAGACAATACACTTTATTCGCAACTAAAACCGCCAAATTCTTGTCCCTCTCCGTTTCTCTGATCGTGAGAAAATCAGCTCTAAAAAGGGTGAAGGGCGCCCTTCGTGGGGAGGATCCTCGACTTTTGACTATAGCATGAGAACAAAAGATGCTGCAAATTTGAAGTTAGGGCGGGCGGAGATCATTCATGAAACTGAGATCCCATAAAACCAATCGCCGGCGGGTCCCACCTCCTTCAACATCACCAATACGGTGTCAAGTTGCATGACTCTCGGAGAGTCCCCAGCACGTCACAGTGTCACAACGCTTTTGAGCGTATTCCTACCCTCTCGAGTGATGAATCGTAGGGCGAGCGGACGGGCAATGATTTCCCCGCGACTGATCGACACGACATTCTATTTGTGTGGTATTTACGAATAAAACGTCCCGACGTCGCCGTACAACGTCAGGACGAGGTAGAAGGCACGGCGGTGGGGATGGGGCCCGAAGCTAGAGAAGGTCAAACCCAACGACATCGTAGTTACCAGTCTGGACTTGTCTCCAGCAGAGCGGCACTGACGACGTTGAGATGGCAGCATTGTTTGGAAGAGTTAAGGGGAGTTACTGTTCGAAGTTGAACTGAAGGAAAAGCTAAATCGATCTCCTTCGCAGTTTGCTAAGTCCATGGACAGACAAGGTGTGTTGAGTACAATAAGTCTCTCCGCCGGACTCGTTCTTTACGAATCTTTGCATCTTCTTTCTCGAGTCTAAAATCCTTTGTTTGCCTCCAAGAAATCAAAAGCTTCCGGTATCAACAAGCTGATCAGTGCGACAAGTGCAGTCGTCAAATCATATACATGATTTGAAATGATTCCAATCTCTTCTTGTATTGAGTCTTTGTCTCTGTACGGCCTTTCCTCTTCTTTCTCGAGGCTAAAATACTTTGTTTACCTCCAAGAGTTCAAAAGCTTCCGGTCACAACAAGCTGATCAGTAGGACAAAGTGCAATTGTCGGCTCATTCATTATCTTGCCTTCAAATGGATGAATCCTAACTCTTCCTGTTTTGAGTTCATACCTCTGTACGATCTGAACTAATCAATCATCGATGATTCTTTTGGTACCACAAGTTGGATCTGTACCAATATGCCATATGGACTCCGCTAACAAGAGTCTGGAAGAGTATCCGAACAGTACGTCATCCTATATATGGTTTCCATCAGGTAAATGCTACAGCAACATCTGCGACTGAAGCTATACGTATTCGAACAAGAAACTTTTGCATTCAACAACAACACCAATTTCCACATAATGTTCATCTTGTTACGTCGATATATCGTAAAAGGAGAAGGATTCATGACATAACCAAAATGCCAACGTTTCCTTCAAGTGTTAGATGGAATCTCAACTCTCACTCAACCAGTCAATAACTGAATCTGGTTAGGGCACTTGGGAGCCTATTAACCATATAGTACTTTAAAATATCCTGGTGGAACTTTCCATGTCTGATTTCCCAACTGTATATGAGAGTAATAATAAGTTCCTTGGCATAAGCGTTGCAGAATTAGGGTTTCACTTGGCAACTGAATCTTTCAAATGTTGTTGAACTAAGTATACAATATTTATCATTCTGTGTAGACTCATATATAGGCTTTCTGAGTTGAACATGCTTAACAAAATATCATGCAATTGGACACACAAGATACAAATTTTAACTAGAACACTGATCTCCTTGTCTTTCAATTGTACCTATGATCGCATTCATCACCTTCTCTCTTCATAGCTAGTTATGATTACTAAGGACTGTCCGTAAAATAATCACCAACTTGTAGGGAACTGCACTTTCTCATAAAGGTTTCTATGGGTACCTTTAAATTCTGAGATGATTTTAAGACGTTATGGTAGAGATTTATAAATTCTGAGAGTATCCGCAAACCTTTATGAGAGAATCTAGAGAAGGAAGTTTCATCGACATAATGATAAAACTTTGTTAGCTAAGGTTTGGTACCCTAAAATGTGAAAAAGAAATAGACGTACTGTTTACATGCTTAATTATCATCTCCTTAAGAATATTTTATGCTACCTACCATCACATTCATCACCTCTCGCTGTTTTCTGTTTTATGAACTAAGGACTTTCTACAAAAATAATCGCGAACTTGTGGAGAAGTACTATTTCTTTATATTGGAAGTTCTACGAGAGAGAACTTTGCGATGGGTAATCTATTACATTTAGGAGATGATTTTACAAAAACCATAGTAGGAATTAATATATCTGTAACCTATATGGACACCTATACAATTTTGGGAGGAACCTATAAAAGCATTATATAAAGATCTACCTACCGGTTAAACTTTACAGCAAAAGGTTTGGTATTCCTAAAGTATAAAGCAAATGCACACATGCTCACAAAATTAATTATCATCTCCCTTGATTTCAGTGGTATCTATCATCGCATTCATCCACTTCTGTCTCGTTTTACCTAACATGATTAACTAAGAACTACCTAGACATGTTATTACCATAAAATGGTACCTGTTATAAAAAAAGAAGAATTATGTTTCATGGAAAATTACCAACTTGTATGAGTATGGGAGATCATTTACAAGAGTTTGTAATAGAAATACATAATGTGCTTCTAATACCTTCTATGGGTACTTATAGACTCTTAAGGACAACTTATAGAAACGTTTATGCAGAGGACGGTTAAACTTTACGCGAAACAAATAAACACACTGTTAGAACGTTTACTAAAAATCTTCCTTCAGTTCATGAAAACATACCACCATATCTATCACCTCCCTCCCTTTTGCCCAGCATTATACATAACGTGATTAATCAAGGATTACCTTACAGTAAGTTCGCCTTACAGAGAAACTGCGATTATCACAAGAATCTACAGCATGTTTCTACGGGTCAATACTTTTTCTAACGAGATAAGTTTTCAAGTTTGTGAAACTTATAAGATATTTCTGTTGGTAAGATAATCTTCCGTGAGGACTAATAAATCTATATGACCTATAAGCTTAAAGTTTATAACAAAAGGTTTGATACCCATAACATGAATCAAATACAGATAGAAATTAATTATCACCTCCACTGATAGCAATCGTACTTCAGCATGTGATGCATCATCTCACTTTGCTTTTCCCTCATGATTAACTAAGGATTACCTCTATAGATAATAATTAAGAATTTGTAGGGAAACTAACAATAAGTTTACGGGATACTTCAAAATTTTCAAGAGATAATCTTTAGAAATATAAGGATATGAAACCATGGTATATTTCTATGGTACCTATACAATTTTCTGCGGAGAACTATAAGAAGTTTTATGGACATGACGGTAAAACTTTACGGCAGAACCTTTCAGTTCAGTTTGGAGTTCAATTTCCTTATCTAAAGAGGGATACTCGGAAGTGACTTACTGCATTTGGAAATTTAGGCATTTCTAAACGAAGTGTTGGTTTGTAATTAATCCTTTCTCATAGTTGAAATCATCTGCTTGAAAGTAAGACTAGGCTGCGAAATACGCGAGTAAAAGAAATTTTAAAAAGTAAATAAAAAATATAATACGTAGTGGTTCCTGTTTACGCTCGTATAGGAATGCAAATTATGCGTCCTAGTCAGCAGACGGTTAAGTTAGAAAGGAATCCCCTAAATCACGCTTACTTCCAAGAGGGAAGGCAATGCTAAAGCAACATAAGTACTAGTGATCCATGGCCGTACTCTACCAAACCTCAGTACGTATAATACCTTGCGGAGAGACAGAAGTGTTTGTACGGAACTAGTCTCATTCTACATGATCCCTCCTCATTAATACCGCCTTTGTTCACTTCCATATTTAGTCCAAGTCGTATGAGCGAAATTATCCGACTTTCTAACAGAGCACGTCCAAAACTAACGTATGTTTTGTACTTCTAGTCCGTTAGGAGAGTTTAAACTCCGTTTTCTCGACCTTAACGATATTTTCACGATGAAAATCCAAATACAGTTAAACAAAAGCACGAGGTTAATTCAGAAGAACTATTATATCAAAGTTTAGGAATGCACGAGGAAGTTTGAATACCGTCACTGTGTAGACGTGCATACTTGTCGGGGCTGAGATGTACACTCCGGTAGACCATTCTGCTGTGTTTCTGACTCGTGATATCCACATGTGCTGATGCCCAAACATCAAGAGTCTGAAGGATCACAGCATCTCTGAGGTGTGGTCTGGCTGCTTCGTTTCGTGGTCAGTATTTTACCCAAACCTTTCAAACGGACCGATAAACCAACGAACAATCGAGCTCTAGTGATTATGTGGAGAGCAGAGCGGAGGTCGCACTGGAGTATCTCTGCATTCTGTGAGACAGTTCAAAAAGCATTAATAGAGCTCACAGTATTGCAATTGTAGTCTTGTGAAGCACGGAAGCATAAATTAGCAGCATTCTTGGTGGAATGTACTCCTATTGGCGAAGAGTTTAAACACGGAACCTTACGGTTGTCATCCAGTAATCAAATATTAAACACATAAAAAGTCAGCAGGTTTTATATATCCACCTTGCGCATGAGAACTTGTCCGTCGAGAAATTCCACTCGTTCTGTACTAAACATCAGGAGTCTCGTACTCAAAATCACAAGTGCTGGAGTCCGGAAAGAACTCTAAGGATCACAGCATCTCTGACGTGCGGTCTGGCTCCTTCATCCCGTGCTACGTATGGACTCCAAACCTTTCAAACGTTCTGACGAACCGACGAACAGTCGAGGTCTAGATCAAGAGGTCACATCGCAGAATCTCTGCATTCGTGAGACAGTTCAAAAAGCATTAACAGAGCTCACAGTCTTGCAATTGTAGACTTGAGAAGCACGGAAGCATAAATTAGCAGCAACCCTGAATGTACTCCTATTTGCGAATAATTTAAACACGGAATATTTTGGTTGTCATTCAGTAATCACATATCATAACCATACACCCAAGTCATGCATGATACCTAAAGTCAGCAGTTCTATATATCCACCTTTAGCATGAGAACTGCTGCGTCCAGAAATTCCACTCCTTTACTCTTGTTATTGGTCGAAGGAAGTCCGCGCGCGCAGTCTCAGAACTAAGACGAAACAATAGGAACATGTTTCACTTCGAGGTCACTGAATGCATATCATATATCAGTTTGCGAACGATTTCTCTCCACGGCAGAGGTCACACTGCAGGTTTTGTGCAGTTTTAACACAGTTCAAAAACCTTCAATACAGCCCACAGTCTTGCAGTTGTAGTCTTGTGAAGCACTGGACCATAAATTAGCAGCATTATTGGTTGAATGTACTCCTATTCGCGAAGAATTTAAACACCAAACAGTTTCGGTTGTCGTTCATTAAGCACACATCAAACATGAAACCTTGAAAGTCAGCAGGTTTTATGTATCTCCACCTTGAGCATGAGAACAGATGGATCGAGGAATTCCACTCCTTCTGTACTCTTGCTGTTGGTTGAAGGAAGTCCGCGCACAGTTTCAGAACTAAGACGACGAATAGGACCATGTTGACTTCAGTTCTGCATCATTCACCGCAAATCATACGTCAATTTGCGAAGGATTTCTACTCCATGATTATGAGCAGAGGTCACACTGCAGGATCCATGCATTTGGGAGACAGTTCAAGAAAGCATCAATATCAGCCCACGGTCTTTCGATTGTAGTCTTGTGAAGCGCTGAAGCATAAACTAGTAGCAATAATTTTGGTGGAATATACTCCTTTGCGAAGAATTCAAAGACGGAACGATTTAGGTTGTCATTCAGTACTCACATCTAACACATGATACCTTGAAAGTCAGCAGGGTTTATATTATAGATCTCCACCTTGACTGATTAATAAGACCTGGTGCATCGAGAAATTCCTCCCCTTCTGTACCCTTGCTCTTGGTCGAAGGAAGTCCGCGCGCAGTCTCAGAACTCAGACAACGAATAGGGACATGTTGACTTCACCTCTGTATCATTGGAAAACATCACACATCAATTTGCGAACAACTTCTACTCCACGTTGACCCATCACGAGACGACATTAAGAGTAGAGCCTTTTGATTCTCCCGCGTAACCTGCGTGGTGGACTCACAACTCCTTTGGCCTTCGAGACTTTGCAATGATAGTAACCAACCAAGACAGCAATTGACAACAAATTTTCTGTGATTCTTACCGGATATCACGCCAAGTAAAGGTAGTCCGGGAACAAGTGAACCGACTTGCGCTCCAGAAGCAAGTTCCACTGTCAATGATCAATTAACCAACTCATGATGTGAACTAATTGGCAAGCATATTCTACACACGATGCACGATACCTTGGAAGAAATGTATCATGAATGCGCAATACAATAGATATATTAACAATAAGAAATTTAGCTGGCAGTACGCAGCAGATTGAACCCTACTTCGTCGATCATTGCATTAATGGAAGTGTCGACGTGGTGAGACGACGCTTTGCCTATTGGAAGAATTCAAACCTTGATTCTCAGCACTGAGTAACTCCCTGCATTACGGTAACTGCGTATTAACGTACGGTGATGGGGCAATGGAGCTTTCTTGCGCGTTCATTTAACCTGACCAGAACTGCTAACGGTGGGGGAACGTTATCTAAATTCTAGAACAGCAGTTCTATACAAACATGACGACGCATGCACCATCAAATGTCAAATAGCTTTTATAACTCCCCCAGTTGGTTAAAAGCGTTAATTTGAGTAGGTGCGTGAGTCCTGACTCCTGAGTTGGTATCTACTTGCCTGCTGTGTACACTGCCTGTCATCGGTCAACGACAGAGCGCTGTATGGTTGGGGCTGCACTTGGAGCATCCAAGACTGACGACGACCACGGCCGATAATGAAAGGAGACGAACATCAGTGCGAGTACATTCCACTAACTGTCAGTGACAGTCATGAGTGGGGACTTTCTGAAGCTCATCCACATCTCATGGTGTGTAACCATCGAATTGATTTACTCGATCCCTGCAGTTGACCTGAACTCAACTACACGAATTTCCAGCACAACTGTAAGGAACGCGGGCGCAATGAAGGCAACACACAATCACCATCATCACCAAGACTCTGGTAGTTGGTACAGAGGTCAACTCGAGTGCCGTACAACATGTACACTTGCTGGACAAAATAAATTACTTTTTGTTGACCCTAAGAAAAAAATACTTTTTGTTGACAATACAGGTGGGTGGAATTCTCTTTTTTTGTAATTATCTTGTTCTCAGGATGGTTCAGGGGATTACGGTACCATAGACCAGATCCCAAGATCCAGCTGGTCAGTCATGCCTCCCACACTTGGAAGAGGAGAGGGAGAGAGAGCGAGAGCCTAACATTGCGCGTGTATAGTACTACACTTTTGCATACGTGTGCATGTCCACATGTTCAAACCCTTTCCCCGGTATAATTAATGCATGTGCATGCGTTGTATGTCCTTCTGTTCGTGATACGTAATTAGGTTCTGTACATACAGTACAGAAATGAACCGTACCACCGTATCTGAGATGAAACCGCCATGCGCGGTTCAGACTACATTCGAACTTCCGCACAAAGGTGAACATTCCGAGATTCCGCTATCAGCAGCGCCGAGCCAAGTCATCCAATAGGACATGTAGAGACCTGAAACTTTTGAATATCTGAGCGGTGCTTCCGATAGTTGAGTGGAAGTGGAAACTTGAAAGGGAATATCTGAACGAAAAGGTGACCGGAGAGCACTAAGGAGAACCCAGCCAACCATCTTTTCAGCTTCGTCGTACCTGCGTCTGATTTTGAACTGCGTTTAGCACTTAGATAGTCCGGAGCCGCCGTTTAGTTTCGCAACTTCGGCTGAAGAGGAGGATCAGTTCCTTTTGAAATTCAGCTGCACCTTGACCGGAGTGCAGTGCTCAGTACTTGCAGAAAGTCCTTGACTCGTACCCACAAGCCAAGTGTTTACGGCGCCACCTTGCCATTCATGAACACGCGTCCAAGCCGGTTTGCTTTATCGGATCTAGCTGCAAGGCAGCAAGTAGTGTCAAAAGCCCATTTGTCGTCAGTCTTAAGTGTCGGAGCCTGAACCAATTCTCCGAGAGTATTGGAGTGCACTCTTTCTTGTCTTGTCTTTCTTTGCACTGAGGTATATAAGCACGCAGAAAGGACCATTAACAATCAAGCACATTGCAAACCAGTCTTCAGTTGGCGGTCTAGACTCAAGAGTGAGGTAAGATACAAAATATACTCGTATCTACTTCTCTCTGAGAAGCCCTACTGCAATTGTAAGCTTTAACTGTACAAGCTGAGTGACACCGTACTCCAACGAGCTGAAACCCCCGAGCAAACTGAATTCGAACTCGCTGTAACAGTTGAACTTTGCTCTGAAGTTCGACGGGTGGAGGTCATAAAGCATGAAAGCTTGAAAACTGGAGCTCCAAGGCTTCTAGACCTCCTGTCAATCTTCTCTCTGTGTGTCGCCTGTCCACCACCTATCTGTTCCAGGACTGCAAGACCAGAATTCGAAGGCAACACAGCTGCAGCTCTCGTCTGAGCAATTTCCTGACAATCTTCCGATTCAGTTTACATCCGAAGATTTTCCTTTGTTCTCGTCTTTTGAGGAGTTATGGCTTCTTCATCAACCGGTTTCTGGGCCGCTTACAACGCTGTGACTGCTTGTTGCGCTGCAAAGGGATCTCGGGGTCCCTATCATCGACACTGCGGGTGTGCTCTACATTTCCTACCTCATGACATCCATTCACCGACAAACGAAAGCGTGTCAATGCCCAGAAATGGCATGTTCAAATCTTTATCCATCCACTCGACTGCCGAGAATAAATCGAATGGCTCTTGCACTGGATCGCAGTTTGTGCAACACAGTCTCGGAAGTTGCCCAGTTGCTGTTGGCCAAAGCACCAGTAGCTTGGAGAATTCGAATGTTCTAAGCATCGCGCTGATTCAAGACGTGGAGGAGCAAGAGCAAGAGAAGGATGTACAAACCTCTTCTGTTGCAAGCTGCCTGGAATGCAGTGGCCATGGAGTGGCATCCTTGTCGACAGAGTGAAGAGTTTCGCCACACGATGAATTTAATCTTACTTTTACTATCTTTCCGAAGATGGCTCAAACCTCTGGGTATGGACGGTATTGATCTTGACTAGGTTTCATGATCCTTGAACCACTGGAGTACCAACCACCTGGGTTGTCGATCTTCCAGCCAGACCAGAGTCGAGCGTTGATTCAAGCTCCGGAGCTTTGGACATACGCAGGCCAGCGCAGCTGGCCCGGCACCCGATCAGCACACTGCAGGTGGAGATGCATCAAAGACGATAACATTCTACGCCACCCACCGAGCCGAGTTCGAAGACAGAAATTTCAGGCTGTAACTTGATCATCTGAACCCCGAAGGAGCTGCGTTTTCCTCATATTGATTCCATATCTGGAGATCTCCTGCAAGTGCTATTTCAGCATTGGGATCGCTCAATCACTGGCGGCTTCCGCCAGCTACAGCACAAGCAGTTGCTGGTTAACAGAGTAACGTCACTTCAAATTTACTTCTTTTCGACAACTCACGGCGATCTTGTGAACGCACTCTAGGCTACCATTCAGAGAAGACATCCACTACATTTACACTCCCATAAATGGGAAATGCCCTGGATCCTTTACGTACAGGAGTTTAACCTGTCTGAACCATTTATACAACAGAAGTAGATTACGAATTCGAAGAGGCTATCAAAATTTGGCTACAGAGTAGTAGAATGGATTATACAAATTTTCCCGAGACCGACATTCCGGCTTGGTGACATGTATGATCTCAAATACTATAAAAGAGGTGGCACCCACGATGGGTGTCACATTCCAGCAATGCATGCATCATCATCTATTTTTCTTTGGCATCATCATGGGATGTTTGTTTTGCTTGATGCCATTCATAATTCAGAGAGTTTAGATAGTCCAGTTTGCAACTTTTGCCCATTCAAGACTTTGGAAATGCTCGTGATTCAGCATCATTAACTAACGCGAGTTTGTTGGAGCTTCAGGTTCCGAGGCTCTACAGAACTAATGGGGGTATTACAAAGGATATCGCCCATACGACTGTCAGATTCTAACGTCCAATTCGATTTAACTGCAAAGATGGGCAGGGGAGCCCAGTAGGTTGGGGTAAGAGCTGTGTGATTGGTTAGTGAGTGAAGCCATCTTGACTTGGGAAGCTTGAAAGTTCGTATAGAGAGACATGGAAATAATATATGAAATGAGCGGACAGTGCGGAACTCATGAATATAGAAAGAGTATTGGACCCGAGCAGTTTGTTCCTGTAATGTCATCAAAAAGTCTCTGGAGGAAGAAGTTTGTTCCTAGGATACATAAGATCTTTCAAGGTCATAGACAAAGGATTCTTCCTGGCTTTTTGCTGACAATCCAGTCCAACCTTATGGTTTGATGACATAAGAGATCCTGAAGGTGCAAGGAATGATAATGTGGCTGGGCACAGGCAGCATTACAGGTGCCGGAGATAATCGTTTAACAGACCATAAATCAGGTCTGTTCCACGACTCACACTCAGATTTAACCATTCCTTTTGTGAAGAGCGACGACTGTCACTGTAAACTAGGTCACCGTTGAATCGTATAACATTCCGCATTCCAGTTAACTAGAACGTAATAGCTTGAAAGCCAGTACGGTACTTGCAAACAAAAGTAGAACACACAATACTACAGGTTACTTCACCGTGCCGGGTGTTGCACATTCAAGTTTGGAATGCTCTGAAATCAGATGAAGTTGGTGTTCTTGGTGCGCCATAACTTTCGCTGACGAAAGGGAACTCCACGCCATCAACAGGATCTGGTACAGTTAAAGACTTGTCTTCCGTGTACTATTGACTTCTGTTACAAATTAGTGCTATATGATGTTAGACACAATACTTTCATAGCTTTTTACAGTTCCTCTCTATATAGCGAGGTAAGGTGAAAAGTATACTCGTATCTACTTCTCTAGGAGAAGCCCTACTGCAACTGTTAGCTTTAACTGTACAAGCTGAATGACACCTTACTCCAACGAGCTGATAACCTCCAAGCAAATTGAATTCGAACTCGCTGTAACAGTTAAACTTTGCTCTGAAGTTCAACGGTAGAGGTCATCAAGCATTTTGAAACTGGACCTCCAGGCTTCTACAACTCCTGTCAGTCTTCTCTGTGTGTCGCCTTTCCACCACCTATCTATTCCAGGACTACAAGACGAGAAGGCAACACAGTTGCAGCTTTCATTTGAGAGCAATTGGCAGTTAATCTACTGACAACCTTCCGATTCAGTTTACATCCGAGGATTTTACTTTGTTCTCCTCTTTTGAGGAGTTATGGCTTCTGCATCAACCGGTTTCTGGGCCGCTTACAACGCTGTGACTATTTGTTGTGCTGCAAGGGGATCTCGGGGTCCCTATCATCGACACTGCGGGTGTGCTTTACACTTCCTACCTCATGACATCCCTTCACCGACAAACGAAAGCGTGTCAATGCGCAAGAATGGCATGTTCAAATCTTGGTCCATCCACTCGACTGCCGAGAATAAATCGAATGGCTCGTGCACACGATCTCCGTTTGTGCAACGCAGTCTCGGAAGTTGCTCAGTTGGCCAAAGCACCAGTAGCTTGGAGAATTCGAATGTTCTAAGCATCGCGCTGATTCAAGACGTGGAAGAGCAAGAGCAAGAGAAGGATGTACAAACCTCTTCTGCTTCAGCTGCCTGGAATGCAGGCCATGGAGTGGCATCATCCTTGCTGACAGAGTGAAGAGTTTCTCCAGACGATTAATTTAATCTTACTTTTACTATCTTTCCGAGGATGGCTCAAACCTCTGGGTATGGACGGTATCGATCGTGACAAGGTTTCATGATCCTTGAACCAGTGGAGTACCAACCACCCGGGTTGTCGATCTTCCAGCCAGACCAGAGTCGAGAGTTGATTCAAGCTCCGGAGCTTTGGACATACGCAGGCCAGCGCAGCTGGCCCGGCACCCGATCAGCACACTGCAGGTGGAGATGCATCAAAGACGATAACATTCTACGCCACCCACCGAGCCGAGTTCGAAGACAGAAATTTCAGGCTGTAACTTGATCATCTGAACCCTGAAGGAGCTGCGTTTTGCTCATACTGATTCCATATCTGGAGATCTCCTGCAAGTGCTATTTCAGCATTGGGATCGCTCAATCACTGGCGGCTCCCGCCAGCTACAGCACACGCAGTTACTGGTTAACAGAGTAACGTCACTTCAAATTCACTTTCTTTTCGACAACTCACGGCGATCTTGTGAACGCACTCTAGGCTACGATTCAAGAAGACATCCACTACATTTACACCCCCATAAATGGGAAATGCCCTGGATCCTTTACGTACAGGAGTTTAACCTGTCTGAACCAATTATGCAACAGAAGTAGCTTAGGAATTCGAAGAGGCTCTCAAAATTTGGCTACAGAGTAGTAGAATGGATTATACAAATTTTCCCGAGACCGACATTCCGGCTTGGTGACATGTATGATCTCAAATACTATAAAAGAGGTGGCACCCACGATGGGTGTCACATTCCAGCAATGCATGCATCATCATCTATTTTTCTTTTTCCTCATCATGTGATGTTTGTTTTGCTTGATGCCATTCATAATTCAGAGAGTTTAGATAGTCCAGTTTGCAACTTTTGCCCGTTCAAGACTTTGGAAACTAGAATGCTCGTGTTTCAGCATCGACAACTAACGTGAGTTTGTTGGAGATTCAGGTTCCGAGGCTCTACAGAACTGATGGGGGTATCACAAAGGATTAGTGAATACTGCATATCCATTGCACCGGCCTCCCTGAACTACCATCTATGTCGCTGCACCAGCTGGACTAGCTGCAGGTGGCGGACAGACGAGTTACGTCAACTTTAGCTTTACTTTACTACGTAAATTTGGATGGGTCCCATCGTCCCAGCAGGGTGGGTTTGGCGTCTTGATTGAACGCCACGAGTTATGGTAGTGTTTCTGCTTGCGCTGGCGGCAACGTTCAGACTCGAGTTCGAAATACGATGCCTTGTCGAGCTCCTTTGGAATGAGCTTTCACATAACCGTCGCCTTTATGTCTCCAACGTCACCGTAGGTAGGCGGAGCTGGACCGGGGAGGATTCAACAGTGAGTCTTCCATTTCTCCAGAAAGGCATGCGCGGAGTGGTGACAGTTGTCTGAGTAAGTGGGTGCTGGCTGGTCTGGCTCGCTGGTGCGGTGGCTCGAAGACTATGTAACGTTCTCGCTTTCTCGCTTTCTTCCCCTCTTGCCGACTGCCGCTGGAGTCGCTCGGACATCAACGTGACGAAAGAGGAGCGGGCGCCCCCCGTGGAATGGCAGCCTGCGTATGGTCCGTCGTGCTTACCAAGGATCCAATCTGTTGCTGGCTATTGACTTTTGTTTTCCTTGAGCAGGCTGGGCTGTCTTGTTACTTGACTTCGCTCCAGTGACATGACAGGAACGTCACTAAACTGTCAGATTCTAACATCCGAATCGATTGAACTGCAAAGATGGGCAGGGGAGCCGAGTAGGTTGGGTTCAGGGATGTGTGGTTGATTAGTGAGTGAAGCCCTTCTTGACTTGGGAAGCTTGAAAGTTCGTATAGAGAGACATGGAAATAATATATGAAATGAGCGAATAGTGCGGAACTCATGAATTTAGAAAGAGTATTGGACCCGAGCAGTTTGTTCTCAAAAAGTCTCTGGAGGAAGAAGTTTGTTCCTAGGATACATAAGATCTTTCAAGGTCATAGACAAAGGATTCTTCCTGGCTTTTTGCTGACAATTCAGTCCGACCTTATGGTTTGATGACATATGAGATCCGGAAGCCGCAAGGATCATGCGACTGGGCACAGGAAGCATTACAGGTGCCAAGATAATCGTAACGGACAATAAATCAGGTCTGTTCCACGACTCACACTCAGATTTAACCATTCCTTTTGCGAAGAGCCACGACTGACCGTTGAATCGTATACATTCCGCATTCCTGTTAACTAGAACGTCCTAGCTTGAAAGCCAGTACGGTACTTGGAAACAAAAGTAGAACACACAATACTACAGGTTACTTCACCGTGCCGGGTGTTGCACATTCAAGTTTGGAATGCTCTGAAATCAGATGAAGTTGGTGTTCTTGGTGCGCCATAACTTTCGCTGACGATACAACTCGACGAAAGGGAACTCCAGGCCATCAACAGGATCTGGTACAGTCAAGACATGTCTTTCGTGTACTATTGACTTCTGTTACAAATTAGTGCTATATGATGTTAGACACAATACTTTCATAGCTTGTACAGTTCCTCTGTCCGCATACTTTCACCGAAAGTCAAAGTTGGTATGATCCCACTTCCTCCAGGACATGATGAGTCAATAGTGGAAGACATGGCGCCGGAGAAACAAGCACTTAGTTTGTAACTTCATGCACGGTGATCAGAAACAGTTTCATATTAAGATGATCGACCAAAGGAATACCAATGGATTTGTTGAAAGCAATCATTTTGATGTTTGGCCTGTGGTCTCTGCACAGCATATGGTACAACAAAGTCCCTCTATGTGAACTCGGAAACCTTCTATAGGACAGTTTGTGTTTGTGAAGCGACAACTACAGTATCCCATTCCTGAAATTGCTTTTGTTCATCCTCATAGGAGAAACTCCAGCGACCAGCAAAGTGACTTCCGTATCAAGCATATCCATATTCATTGATAGAACCTGGTCAGTGCTACCAAGCTACATGTCAACCCACGGTCCAGGAGTACTGGTTCTCCTCCGTCAGTGAATTCCGCTAGTTGAGAAGCTGTGGGCCTCAAGAAGCAAGAAGTAACCTATGACGCTGCGAGTGACAAGCAGAGGATAGCATGGTTATATCGGCTATCAAGAGTGCTAAGTTGGAAAGGTCGATCAGTTTCTCGTGATGGTGTTGTGTTGCTTAAGCAGGTACTTGCAGTTGCGGGATTTTCTTCAAAATCTCTCGGATTGTCTTATAGACCTGATCCGGTGACGGCACGGATGACACCTGCGAACGCAAAGATTGGAGCATGATAATGCTCAAGTTAATTACAGTGCCGCTGTGTAACAGTCTGTGGGCTGTTGCTGAATTCAGTTTCCCATCTACTCGTCTTTATCTCAAGTTACCTATCCTGCTACCCAACTGGAGAAAACGTTATCTGTAGATCAAGCCTAGTAAAATGTTTCATGGAGAGGGTAAAATTTCTACGACCCAAAAGGAGAGCGGGTACTGAGGAAACTTTATCTGTAGGTCAAGCCTAGAAGATGTTACAGGAGAGGGTAAACTTTCTACGACCCAAAAGGAGAGTGGGTGTGTACCTTGGCCAGAATACTCTTGTCCAGACCCTCATAGTGCCCAATCACGGGCAGCGAATCCGTTCCAAATGTTTCAAATCTTTTGATTATAGTTGCTTGGTTGTCATCACTCCTGCCACTTGACTCTCCTCTCTTAAGCAATCGCTGCTGCATCACGTCTCTTGGACACTCCAAGAACAGAACTTTATCTGGCCTGCATATCTACAGCCCTTGGATTATTTGGTTTAGAAGCGAGTTCAAGAGACAAGATTTAATCGAACTTCCAGAAACCTTGTCAAAGCTTCGCTCATAATTGTAAGGACCGGGGTCTGCGGGAGGGGTGGTACGTTCATCTGAGGGGAGTAAAGTACTGTCGTTCTATGATATGATTCCTGTATAGACGAAAGTTGGGAGGAATTTCGACCGACCTTTGCCTCAAAAGCTTTGGCCTGATCTATGGCCCTTGGGAATCCATCTATTAGAACTCGGGATTTGCCGGATGCATTCAATGCCTTCTGAATCAAACCAAGGGTGATATCCACAGGAACAAGCTTGCCCTCCTTCATAAGTTTATCACAGTTCTGTCCAACTGGGGTTCCTTTCTTCACCTCTTCTCTCAACAAGTCTCCCGCTGAAAGGTGGAGGAATCCAAACTCTTGAACAATCATTTCACATTGGGTTCCTTTGCCGCAGCCAGGACCCCCTGTTTCCACCATTTGTGCAGAGGACAAGGTAAAAAAATCCTCTGAAAAACAAATGATGACAATCTTTCGTGCTCTATGTTTTCCCGAGGTTACTTCTCTCCCCATAATATACGCTCATTTCTGTCACTGGTCCCTTCTTGAATCTAGAAGTCAATCTCCACTCGATTCCCCTCCCCATTCTCCGTCTGGAAGAGATTGTCAAGTTAGATCGGTTCTTTCTGATTCCTTCCTTGATCACGTGTGGACAACTAAACATGATTTCATCTATCAGCTTTTAGAAAGTTTGATCGATGTGCTTGATTTCTGGCTTGAACTTCTCTGAACCTAGAGAGAAGGACGATAACGTGCTCAGGATCTAACGTATCTGACTCGTACATATCTAAACAAATAGTGAAACACATCACTATGTTCTCTCCGACTGTATTTTCTCTTGGGGAAAGTAATACATCAATGGAGAAAAGCTGAAGACCACTTACCTAGAACGAAGACGACAGCCCGCTTAGGCGTGATGGCCCTGCGTCACAGAGTCCACAAACTCCTCATCCAGCCATTTAAGAACATCTAATTTATGAAAAGAAGGAAGTGAAGAACCGAATTATGTATCTTCATAGAGCTGATAGTTGGTATGGTTAGACGTGACATTTTGTAGGTGATATCTGAATCATTTCAGGTGAACCCATGTCCCCAATCTGGTAAAAAACTTAGGTATGAGGCTACTTGTGTCTAAAGTTCTTGCGCTTAGTTTCAATATAGTTGAACATTTGGTCCGTTACTACGATCCTCCTGAAATCAGCAATAAGCACTGATTCCCTTGGAGCGCTCGGTACCTGCCGTACGATGCATTTCAACTTCTAAGTACTGTACTTTCAAGTCTCAGCTTGGCCCCCGTCGTCAAGCTTCGCACAGTACGATACCCGAAGACTTACCCGAAGCTTCGCTCACGAAGCTCACACTGACTACCCTTCGGGTATTGTACTGTTGCCCTGTTCCTTCTCAGCTAGATAAACTTGAATATCTTTTGCACGAACAAACAATCATGTTAAAGTTAGAACACTCAACTTACCCTGAATCATCAGTTCCGCCACCTTCTTTTCTGCTAGGTGACTTTAAAGAGGACTTTAAACGTTGAAGGGGTTTTGGTTTCCCAGCTGGTTGTTCCGACTTTGTTTCGGCTTTAGCACCAACTGCTGATTGTCCACTAGGTGGTGTTCCAGGAGTCTTCCTTGGGGGAATGGGTTGGAGCTTAAAGCTACTCTTTTTGAGGCTACTACTCTTCCAGCCATCAGCGGATTGTGGTCGATTAGCCTGTATCGGAGGCGTGACCAGTCTGGGTGAACCTTGAAGAGCTTCATCAGACTCTCTGCTTTTCTTTCGCTGCGAAGGTTCAGTTGCGGGAGTGGATAGTCGGCAACCCATACTTCATACTAGAGTACTGTGAACATGCATGTGACTGCTAGGTCAAAGATCCACACTTATATGACCTCGGATTTTACTGTCGCGGGTTTCCTTGATTTGATATCTGTGTTGTAGTGATCGCTTGATCCCTCCTGTCATCTCATCCCAGCTTATGCTGTTCTTCTCTCGAAGGTCCTCCATGTTGGCTTTATCATCAAGATCTTTTAGCCCGGGCCATCTGATCGATCATGTTGTACGTGCTAATTTACATGATTGCACCTACATACTTCTGGTTCTGGTCTTCTGCTTTCATGATATCAGGGTAGAAAGGGTCAAGGCAGGGCGGACGAAGTGGCTCGAACCGACAAGTTGCTGGTACCTTTTACGGTAGGAATGAAATGTAGACTTGATGATCCGCACTGCCAGACATGACTGTACAGACTGGTTGCTCAAGTGTGATCGTTCCAACGCTCGGAGTCAGGATGTTAAAATTCTCAATACATCGCGCCTAGGTCATTTCAAAATTGGTACGATAGGGTGCCACGATATGAGAGTGATCAAACTGGGACTCTATTCAGAAGGAAACAAACTAACATAAATCAGCGGGAAAGAACGCACGGAGTATTGTTTGCAGACATTGAGAGTCTGCAAAGTTGCTGTCTGCCTGCGTGTCACAGAGAGTGAATTCAAACCCCGCTTCCAAGAATAAGTGCGACCTCCTCCTCCTCCGCTGCCTGGCTGTCGACAGTATGTCCTAAGTTCCTAGCATTACTAAGCGATACCCAACATCTAGGCACCAACAGAAAGCCCTGGACGATTCTGTACGCGGGTAGTCCTCCTTACCCTTTCACTTGAAGCGGCGTTTGACTTCTCTCTCGCACCTCCAGCCCCACGGTCTTTCCGATAACTTCGGACTTACAGACCCTTCTAAGGCCTCAATCCCCAGGACTTGTACTGTCAGGTACAGTCGGTCCAATCTGCCCATGGGATGAGTTCCTTTGTCTTACAAGTAGCAAATGTTTTGGGCGCGTCACACGGCTCGCGTGCGTTTTGTGTTGCTATGTCGAAACTGAACCCCACCCCTACTCGCCTCGGTTCGTAACGACTGAGACTGCTCTTGCACTCTGAGGAAGATTGCAAACTCTGTTCGTCGGATCGCATCTCCAGCAGGTAGATTTCCGATTCAGGAGGCTGGGGGCCAACCCGCGGACATATCCCCTTCTAGCCAGTCAGAGGCTTGAGTGTTCGAGTTCGCCTTTAGAACTACATGTTGTGTGCCCAGCGGGATTTCCATTTGACAGCAGTACATGAACAAATCAAATTGAAGGGTGAATTGGTATGATAATTGATTCTCCGAGACACATAGTTCTAACGTCAGTGCTATATAAGGGCCAGAGAAATCAATCAAGGACTCGCATTGACGGGACCGGGCTGTTCTGATCCTCAAAATTCCTTCCGCCAGCCTGGCTCCTCAACCTTCTAATGTTTGATATCTTGAACCATTCTCTGCTCCGCGTGGAGTGCTTGTGTAGGTGACGCCTCCTGGCCTCCGAAGTAACTTCTGATCATGTTCGCGATCTGCAAGTTTAAGTGCAAACATTGCCCATGAACCCCGAGTATTCGAACTACCTACGCGATGTGGTCTGTTGTTCACCAAGTGTATGCACTGATATGCGGAAGGAGGAGGGTGAAGCTTCCTTTCGCGCGGAGAGGCCAGGATCAAGAGACTCAGGGGATCCAAAGTTTTCGACCTATACAGCCAGCCAGTGTCGTCATTTTAGCTTATTCCTTCCTGGCGTGGCACAAATGAACCCGGTTGCTGTTTTAACCTGGAATGTGTTGAACTTGATTCTTTGACCCAATTCTTTATTGTGCTTAAGGGTCCATCTACTCTGCCCATGTTCACCCACATCTTTTGCTGCCGAATATCGACATCATTTCGAGCAACGAACTCTTCCTCCTCGGTTGTCGATTCTACGACGCCGTTGGTTGATTCAAACGTTGAACCAGAGGTAGAAAATTAGTCCAACCGAAGCTGTCCTACAGAGGATAGTCTACTCCTGAATGGGGAATCGGGATGTGGATTAGTAATGTACAATCAGTCCCTTTAGTATCGGTTCTAAGTTCATGTTTCTTGACCTTAACCTCAACCTCAACCTTTTCCGTCTGCAAGAGATTTAAGAGCAATTTTTTAAGAGCAGGGCCACGGGAAGTAATACAACTTACGTATTGGATTCCATCTTCTTGGCCCCGTCGAAATGCGTCTTTCCCAGGTTCAGTGGATCATACACTTGGAACGGGAAGTGGATAGCACCCAGAATAGACGGCGTATGTGGGCCGAAAGGCCCATACCAGGACGCTTCCCTACTGTTCGATTCTTTACTTTCTCCACAGCCCATTTTAACCACAGTATCGAGTAAGGCAGATCTCACAGTGAGCAAGTCATCTCTCTCAGTCGCCTTCGTTACACAATGACAGGTTGCTCGTAGTTTGGAGCTTTTGGAGGATCCCTCTCGTAGCTCTTCGGACCAACAAGATAGTTTACAGCCTTTGTTCCTGGATTGGGCTTCTACTGGACATCGTTCATGGCACGAAGAGCGACTGACAGTACACTTTTCTGTAGCCTAGATGTCATCCATCTGTACTGGACGCACCTGTGAGGTACAGTGCAATCTCTGCACCATTGACCCTCTCTCTTCCTCGTCCTCTTCTTCCTAGTTCCAGGCCTTCATTCAATCAAGGAGAGGAGCAGGAGAGATGCAGTGGACATCTTCCTGATCCGCAGGTCTGCATAAACAGAACAGTAGCGTTGTGCGCGGCCGCGGCGCTTCAAGACGACCAGCAACACCGCGAGGAGCCTGCTAATCTATCCATCTTCCAAGAGACCCTTTGTTGTCCTCCGACAACCACGGATTGGCAATAAACGCACCCCTTGATGCTACTTCGCTTTCCCACTTCACTTCCAGTGCCCTCCCTCCGCTCCTCTTCTCTTTCCCACTCGACTGAATGCAAGACCGGAGCTTAGAGTGAGTTAGTGGGACAAAACACGAGGACGAGGAGGATATGAGTCCATACCAAATACTGAGGTACCTTTAGAGCAGTAGAATATAGTTTCCAGACTTGGCACAGCTGAAACAGCTCCTAAGGGAGTACCACCTTCCAGTCCATAAGGAGACGCCAAATACTTGGAACGTCCTAACACAAGTTGCGCTTCTAGAAGTTGGACATCCTCATCAATGCCTTGCTTGTTCACTGTGAGCAAGGACCTTAGAGATATCTCAACACTGACACGAGACTCTGTTATCAAAAGCCCTGATATAGATCCAGGACAGAGTTGTGACTGCCTGCGACTAGCTTGTAGAACTTGTAATCTAACTTGTAACTGATAGAAATATTAGCTCCAGCATTCCCCACTCTTCCTGTTCTCTTCTTCGATTATTATCCCTCTCAGATCTGCCTCTTGAGTATCTGGGTAGTATCTATTCGTGAATCGCTTACATACTCCGTATATATATACTTTTGGCACATTTGGTTCGTTTCATCTTCCAAACGGACCTTGCTGCACCTAGCCTGAAAGACGCTCTGATCAAAGTGCCGATCTCCAACTGAGAAAGCAAGTCAGATGAGGTAAGAGCAGAGAGAGGCCCAGTCAAAAGTAGACATCTACTAGAATTCTGCAGGAGTCACGCCATAGTTTGCCAAAACCTACTACACAGGAACGAAACAACAGATTCCCCAAAGGCAAATCAGAAACACTTCCTGCTAAATGAATGCAAGCAAGTGGAAGTGACTGAAGCTACTCAACGTCGGAGTCCTGCTCCCATACTTAAGGAGGATAAAGCCAATGTACCCACTACTGTACCGTATAGTAATGTTGATCGCTGGTTTAGGTAGCAGACTGGGGCGGGATTTGCAAACCAGTCAGCGAGAAAGAGGTCACTATCTGATGGCAGTTCTGGTGAGATTCCGGAGCCTCGTCACTCTATTCGTCAGCCGCCAAGCTCGGAGTGTCGGACTGCACTTCACTGAAGAGACTGGCTCCGGTCCAGGTCATCGTCATGTACAACTGCTCGACTAACCTGAAGGCATACTCTGACATACTCCGTCGGGCGGCGAGGTATGAGAACGAACTATCGACGCATCCATCATTTATGGTTCTGGAGGACGAGGAGCGAAGCTGAGCTGCTTACCCCGGTAAGGTACCGATTTCGAATATTTGTCACATGGTTGACGAATCCTTCCTTAGACTGACAGACCGACTGACTGCTTGAAGGAAGGAGGAAGCAACAGCGAATCGGTGGATCACTAGCAAGCAAAATGTTGCGGGCATCTGCGAGATCGATAGGGTCGAATTATCGTCGACTCTGGGAGCTGTCCATCATCAAGTCTGTTACAGCATCGTCATCATCATCGTCATCACGTTGCGATCTGAGAGGAGGAGGTGAATTTCTGCCATCCAGAAATTCTCATTCTCAAGGCTCGCCAGACTATAACGAGAAGTTCACTGGCTGGAAATTGCCCCATGCACAATCTCATGGTATGTATAGGGGAGGGGAAGAACTTCCTAGCCCTATATCCACTTCGCACTTTGCTGAATTCCTTCATTGAATGAAGGTTACGAATGAATCGCACCGTCAACTTCTTAGTTTCCGCAGAACTGCTCTTCCCCTTCCCCCCCACCCCCTCGCCCACCGGCAGGTTCTTTCTGCTCTTTTGCTGTCTGCGACTAGAGAAATCCTACCTGTCAAAATGTGACAGATTTGTTTGAGGATCTTTCAACTTCCCGATTGACCTTATAGAGCGAGCGGTTAGAGCTGTCTTTCACGACTTAGCTTAACCTGTTGACAGACCATGACATTTTCCAGGTCTAGAACTTGCCCGTAAGTAGTAATTCTTGCTCGTTGTGGCGGTGGTGGTGATCTCTTGTTCTGTTACATGCTGGTTGTTACCACTGGTTGCCTCCTTACAGAGCTCAAAACTTCAAGCGGGCAGCAGCACAATATGCGGAGCATCATGGATGATCAGGAGTTAGGCAGAATTGACTTCAGATCGAGTGGCTCCTGCTCCAGTTCTGACCTTGTCTATCAAGGCCTAACGACCTCTTCCATCACGTCCATGGTAGAGGGGAGCTCCAACATCACACAGAGAAGACCCTTGTTGATATCATGTAACTGTAACGATACTCCCAGTCGCTGGAGTATGACGGGAGGTTCATTCTCGAGCATTAATAAGAGTGTATATCCATATCAACGTTGGACTTTAGGTCAAGCTGTCCGGCAGGCGGCATCCAAAGCGGGTCTTGACATGAAGAGTTCCGAGGAAGGAGTAGGAGGAGGAGTTGAGAAGGATGATAAGCCTGCTCCTCGCTCCATTGAGGATTTCCAGCATGAAGAAATTGTTGGGCCCACGGTCGAGAGAGATTTATCAGAGACAGCAGATGAAGTACGGGAGTCCTTGACTGCACTGAGGACGTACATGGCCAGTTTCGGCACCGGTTTTCTGATACTAGGCACTGTGCAGCTGGTAACTGCAATTTGGGGCTCTTGGATGATCAAGGCAGCTCCTATCTGGCTACTGCGAGATTTGCCTTTCGTCATTATGTCTTACACCTTCGCTTATCTTCTTTGGAACGCAGGATCTGCAATGGGCTTTTTCGCCATGATGGAAGGAAGAAGTAGACTCAGGATATTAACCCTCTCGCTGCAGGTCATCAAAGGTCTGTCTCAGTTTTTCTACAGATCAGGCGTTATGGTCAAGCTTGTGGCCTTTACATCTCTTCTGGCCATGGTCACACAGGCCGTTCCCTTCACACACTGAAACTCTCAAGGCTTCGCACACAGTCCACTACTTCTCTAGCGTCTGGTTCGTACTTTGATGTTTCTAGGTGTCAGTCCTCAGGCACCTTCTCGAGGCAGATCTTGACAGACTTCTTCCCTTGTAGGTTTACAGTATGTATATACTGTACTGTCTTCGCGCAGAGAGCAGCGCGAATGATTAATTAAACTCGCGCACTTTTGATAAACTTCTGGTTGAATCTGGGGAATCATCGCACGAAAGAACTCTTGATTTGACGGTAGAACCAGAAGCAGAGTTACATCAAAACTTAGATCATGAATGAGATGGATCACACCTTCCATTCGAGCTTTAGAGATATGTTCAAGAGACGGTAGTTTTAGAGGGATATAAACGAGACATCAAACCTCTGATGTGTGTTCACATCCTCGTGATTTTGCTCCACACACTGGAAACGGGTGAGCAAGAGTAGTGAATTTACTCTCTACTTGACTGAAGTGGGATGTTTCGAGCGAAATAGACGAAACAATAAACATCCGAACTCTCCTACCCGACCAGAATGGAGAATAAGACAAGCACAGAGAATGAGAAAACAATCGTGATTTCCATTTGTAGTAGATGTCTTTATCGCTTTCCTTGTTCTTCTTCTGGACGAGTTTCAGGAAAAGGAATGAAAATCGTCTTTTAATATGTGTTGATTGTATTCGAATCGTTCATTTTAATTGGCTGTATAACATTTTGGAAAATAAAAGAATTGAAAGAAATATTTTGCAAGAAAAAGCTTGATCATCAATAAACTTCCATGGTAATGGAAGTCATTTCTTTCAGCATTTCTAACGTGTTTTAGTTTGTAACCAAAGCATTCTGCAAAACAAGAAAGGAGTTGATAAGAAATTAACTTCCATGGCAATATTTGCCTTTTCTTTTAACTATGTAGAGTTGAAAATTATATACGATAAAAAGCAGAAAATGATGAAATCTACTGCTTACTATGGTTTAGTTGACATACACGTGTCATAACGGTTTGGATTATTCTGAGAACGTCAACGTTCTTTCACTTTCTACAACATGTATACACAGAATTAAACCCCGAGTATAGTATAGAAGCATGAAAGGAATATTCTATTTTTCCACATATGTTCTTTGAGTCTGAAAGAAGATTCTCTTTTACTCAAAGAAGCATAGAAATTTTTGTCTTTAACATTTCTTTTTCAATATCAATTAGTTTATTTTCAGATCATAACTTGTAAAGTTGGTGAAAGGATTTAATTTGATTCTTTATTTCACAGATTCCAAGTTGAGATGAATACTTATTCACCAAAAGAAATTTTTGCATGAAAGTTAAATTTCTCAGTTTTATGAAAGCAAACTCCCAAAATGAAGTCTTGTGGGTCACCGGAGCACTTGCAATCATACTCGGGGTTTAAAAACATGATCATAATGCGGAAGAATGTGTGATGAGGATGATGATTCTGAACTTTAGTGTGGATGTGCAAGAAATAGAGAGTGTGGGAAAGCAAACCTGTAGATTCTTCTTATGAAAACAAGGCGAAGTCGTGTGTTCTGTTGTGTATGAAAATGAATGCGGGAGATGCAAAGGCCAACGGCAATTATTTCTTTTTACCATGTCTACGCATTGAGAAAAACTTCTTATGTCCTAATGAACTGTTCTCACCACAAAGCATTCAAGCTTTGCTCCAGACTATTGACAAGAACAAAAACTAATCTAACCTAGAATCATAATGGACCCATTTAATGTACTCAAACATCCACGTTATAACAAGGTGAAAGTGGCGGTTATTATAACATTTCAACATTCACACACCGCTGGAATCGAAAAACATGTAGAGATCTAGATATCAAACATCTTGACTTTGGACGAGAAAAAGAAATTATTTTAACAAGCAAAATGTGGTCTAGATAGTCCTAATAGACTAAAATATAGAACTGAAAAAATAGATCTTGCATTTTGTGGTGTCGAGAATCTCCAAAGCCAGTGGATTGTTTAGAAGTTTTAACCCTAAATCTTTAATTTCACCTTCAAGTTTTAGTATCTAAGCTTTCACTTTAATGGATTTGATATGTGGTTAGATACACATTGTCAAGTTTGATGCTTTGATTTCTTACATGTTTACCTACATTGATTACTTTCAATTGGACCAAAGTTACAGGATTTTCCTATTTTAGATTTTGGAATGGTTTTTGAAGATGAGCTCCTAACGACGGATTTGGTGTACTTTAGAGCCAAGTTCATGTGGACTATGTATTGTACCGTAACGGACATGTCGATACCAACACGTTGAGTGTTTACACTAACAAAATTGTAGAGAGCATTCCTAGTATAGATGAAAAGAAGATAAAACAAGAAGAGATCTCGATAGACATATATAGAATTGACAATCACAAGTTCTCATAAGTATAGTATGGTCTAGAAGCGACATCGCAATCTTAAATCGTTTGATAAGTATGATAAAAGAGTGAGCATCAAAGAAGATCATATGTAGAGAAATAAAAAATGGAAAGAGAACAATTACATTTCATGAAGTTGGGGATGAAGAATTCATAAGGTTTGAGACGATGAAGATAATTATATTCAAAATTTGAGTTTGATATTAATGGAATTGTACTTGGGATATATCTTATGTTATAGATCAGATGGTTTGTATTTTGTTGTGTCATTTAAACTAATACATACAAATTTCTTTTAAAGAAAAAGAATGTAAGGGGTCCGATTTCCGGAAGACATTATGGATAGATAGTGTCGATTCAAACACGTGTCGTGCGCATACACATCGCTATACAACATACATTGCTGTCAGAAGTACACCACACATACATAACACATGGACGATGTCATAGACATACACAAGTTGTATCACAATAAATCTCAACAGAGAAATTACCATCTCCACAATGCCGATACGACAACAAAGATTACTCGCAGAACAATCAAACCAAACTCACTTTGTGCTCGCAGAGAATCCAGGTTACACTCAACAAGACTATCCACCATAGCCAAGAGCTTGAAGACTCAACTGGAAGAACTAACGTCTCCAAGCCCTACCTACGAAGTATATCCCTAGTGGGTTATTTCAACAACTCGTCCTAACGGCACTAACGGCACTAACGACCCTACCGAGATTAACCACTAGTCGAGGTGCTAAACTGACGTGACACACGAAAGAACTAACTCTTAGCATCATATATAAATGTTACATCTTGAGACTCAAGAGAGTAATATATGGATGTATTTACACAATTTTGGTCCAAAGGTCACTCAGACTAACACCAAGGCAAACGAGAACTCATTTGTCTTATATATCTGACTAAGTATCATCTCATGTGTAGGTTTGGTATTAAATGCCCCTTTGGGTTATACAAAGTGATTTCATTTTACCAGGTGCAATAATCACGTTTAGGTACGTTCCTAAACTACAAGACATGAAAGTGCTACAAAGAAAGCCTGCATAATCACCGAATCCGTTTTCAAATTATCTTTCGTCATAAAAGTAAGTTGTAAATTACTTCGAGTGACCAATGCCCATCCCTCGTTGGGTTCTGTATCGTTCGTACGTTATTTCCGCTGAGTACTTGAATCTCCTCGAAAAAACCATATACCTTTCTTCTCCATTGCGTTCTCGCAAGATGACTTGCACTGAATTATTTAATACTTTTATACTTTAGCCATAGTCGAAGGTTCCAGTCGAGGACTTCTGCCACTGCTCAGCACACAATCTTTTAATACTTTAGCCATAGTCGGGGATTCCAGCTGAAGACTTCCGTCAGTGCCCATCACACAATCTTTTAAGTAGTAAAAACTGGCGGCGATGTGCCTTCCAGTTTTATTTATAGGAGTTGTCGTAACAGAAACAACTCTATACAGAACAAGTAGTGTGGTTCAGAAAACTGTAGCAAAATAGGAGCTAGACTCAATCTTGGATAAGAATGCACGATCAGAGCCAGTATTTCTCAACAAAGCCTCTGTTAGGAGGCAAGAATTCAAGGAGGTGGTCGATGTCTTCGTCTGCTTCAGACAGTTCACATTGCACATGCGGAGGTGTAGTCGATTCTTCGTAGCGGTATTTGTCTCTCCTCCGTCTAGATTGTCTCCGTTTTTTAAGTAGCGATGGTGACAATAGGAGCATCGTCTCGTATCTTTGAAAAAGAAGATGTTGTCGATGTCTTCTGGTGTAACGTCGTGCGGCCAGACAAAAGAAGTCCACAAAAAATCCGTCTGTGTTTTTGGATCCCAGTCTGCATCAACCACCTTGGAGAAGCAATGTATTTCTCAAAAGCAAACATGCTAGACAGACAACGAGCAAGTGTGTTAGAAGCAGATGCCGAGACTTATATCTATTGAATTGCAAGGCCCTCGAGAGGATGTTCATGTACCCAAGCTCTACTCTGTTTTTTGTGTATGCAGCGTCGAGCAAGGTGAAGAGATCACGGTCATCAGTGATCATCGTCTCAAAGATATTTTCATCGTCGCTGTGTGATGTACCTCGTTCTCATCTTTCAAGCACCCAATTATCCAACGAAGATATGCAGACTTGTTGGACATGAGCGTAACACACACTTTGCCGTCAATCGGTCTCTCTTTGTCTCAGTCCAAAGACTCCAGCAAGTGCATCTTGATGTCTAAAGTGGACTTGACATAGAGACAAATCACACCTTGGAAATGGAGGTGTAAAAAGATATCGTTCTTCTCCACTGAGAATAATCACGACAGAGATTTAACATGAAGGAAATCTGACAGATGGGACAATAAATCCAACTCTAAGTCGGCTCCACTCCTACAAACCGTCATGTACGTCTCAATCGTGGACCTTTTCGCCCTCGCTTGTCTGCACATTGACATCAGAATGTTGAAATCTGAGAAAATGACGACAGAGATAATGATTTCAGGATCGGTCCAGGTCCTTGCAGATACAAGGAAGAGAACTGATACGATACAAGAGTGGACAGTGGACTTTAGAAAACCATCGGCGCGGATAAAGTAAACGAGATACAAAACATACGGTACTTGTGGTCCTTGAGGTATAGACAAAGTTCATCATAGGAGTATCTGAAAAAACGATAAGGCCCGGCCAAAGTCTGCAATGGTGGTGTGCAGCGAGCATGGATAGCAAGTTCTAGCTATGTGTACATAGTTGAACTTGACAAAAAACAAGACGAGGTGTTCCAAGAAATCTAGTTCGAGATAGTTGTACTGTGATCCTCAAGCTTGCTACCGGTCTTGTTTCTCATCCAGGATAAATCTCTGATGGTCTTTGATGAGGTGCATCATAGAACTAGGAGGCATCAGCTAAACCCAATTCTCAACGTATTAATATCACTTCCTCACTCGGGACATGAACTCTCATGGAGACAAAGAGATGAAAAATACACCCTTTATAGATATGGTCTAACGGCTTCCAAATACAAAGAAAAGGAGGATGCGCGATCACTCCACAACCTTTCTATTTATACTACTCCAGATTTACCACGGCTATTTGTAAATCTGATTTACTGTAGTTTACCGAGACCAAGTCAAAGATAAAAGTACTAAGTCAAGAGTAGATGTCTCTACTTTTGACTCTACTCTAATAATTTGAATCCTTCTAGAAGTACAAAGGAATCTTTGAAAAGAAATCTCGGATTGCTTCTTATGATATTGACACATAATTGAGCCAAAAAGGTCAACAACCCTCTTGATTGTTTGACTTTAAGCCTCTACAATCAATAAAATTCAGTCACGCATAAGACAAGAGTGTATTAGTCACCTACTTGTCTTTTTAGAGTGTTGTCTTACAACCAAACAAAATAGTGGTTCTCACTTAGAATATTTTAATATTCTGTCCTCAAATACCACCAACTGTGACTACTCTTAGTTATCTGTTACTAACTTTAGAGTGTTGTCTAACCTTGGGACTTATTTAGAAGACTCACCACACATAGTTATAACTTATCACATATCTACTATTATGCAACCCCTAGGTATTACAGTACGATCTCGTAAGTTGTAGGATAGAGTCATCGAAACTGTCATAGAAGTCATCATGGTCTGGCTAGAAGAAAGGAAAGGGAACCTGGGCAGCTCTATAGCCAAGTGGAGAGTACCAAAACTGTTTAGGATTAATGGTCGCTCTATTGGAGAAACACATGGAGAAATAGTGCTATCAGACAGCACCTCTGGACGTTGCTCTTCAGTATCAGACATGAGAACGGAATGACACAGCACTGAGAACAAACACGTTTCTCATCATTCACAGGAACAAAATATGACCCATCCGTATTCCACAGTATAGTGAATGAGAGAAACAAAATGACATCTGGAACCATACCGTTGAGGCAGAAACGTACAAACGGTTGTCGTTCTCCATAGCCCATTCATTCTCCGGCCACAATGCTGAGCTAAACGATAATTCGTCAATCACGTCACTTACACAATCTGCAAATGAAGCCAACTATAGCTGCACATGTCTGTAAGACAATCGGTCCTCGCCAAATCAAGATCTTGAGAGAAACAAACAAAGTAGGCAATCCGCTGTCAAAACTCGATCCATGCCTATGGCATGTTGCACGACTGCGGAGCAGCGCAGCAAGCAGCAAGAAAAGAAATGACACGGTGAAGCAGGCAATCACCGCTCCAAGCACAAACAAAATGAAGCCATGAACAAATCGCAAGAAGAAAATTTGAGACCAGCAACTTCCGCTCGCGCACGCTGTCGTGATGTGAATTATTCCACATAGTGAATAATTCACCTCTCAGTTTGAAGTTGGTCTCTTTGAGTGAAGTTAAAACCTCAGAGAAGCCGATTCTGGAGGAAGTGAGCATTCAAAAATCTGAAAACACCACGGCGTAGGTCTCGTCGCGCTGATCACCGTGGTATGTTCAAAAGTTGCAAACGGAGTTGCAGGCAAAAAGTTACTTGGAGTTCTTCTACAAGATTTCTGATACCGGGAAATTTACCATAAATCAGAGTGAGTTCGAAAAATACTTTTTAGATTTTTCTCATGTAGATTGTAGTATGTAGTATTTGTTTAAAATTTGAAATGTACAAAAAGAGCATGTCTAGAGAAAGTTATGGCACTTCGTGTTAGCAAAGGAAAGACGAAATACCGCAGCTTTCTAGCATATTAGTTTAGAAACTGGTCTTCAAAACCAGTTGTGAGATCAGCTTCCGTGGTGTAGCTGAGAAACTTGTAGGGAGGAGGTCTCCGGATCAAATCCCTTCAGACTCACAACCGGCTTGGAGTAGGCTGGCCCCTTCGGGGGAATATGAGGGGCACCAAGTTGCCTAGGGGCGGGACACTAGATGTCCCTTAAACGTACCGTGAATGCGGGACGCCTCCGTCTACCCCTGCACTAGTGCAGTCACCTAGTGTGGATGCTAGAGGGAGATTACCACCGGGTTTCGAAATGGACCTCTCACCTTCGGGTTGGCGAGGTAATTAGTACGAATTCGGTTGCGGTCGAAAAATCAAGTGAAACTGATACCTGAGGCAATACTTACGGTACTTCAAAGTTTAAGGGGGCCGGAAGACGACAATGGTGATAACTCGGGCTCCACGTGTCAGAACGAGGTGATTCCGGTGGCCAGAGGTAGCCGTGGTGGAGTTACTTCGAGTGGAGGTTTCAGATGCTGACTGTACAGCCAAGTCGGCGACCATCCGTACAGATGAATCTGCGAAGCTTAGTGAAATAGTCTTCTTACGTGTAGATATATTATCAGTGATTTATTTTTCTGCTGCCATCTGTTTAGGGCGTCTTTTACCCCTGCCAGGTGACACTGAAGGTTACGTAGGGTGAAGGAAAACCCAGAGGGGTGTACTCCGGAGTGAGAGAATTCTGATGGCATTGTCGAAAATTATCGCATTATCGAAGTTTGTCGATCACCGAGCAGTGTAGAGTTTACTGTGCAAAGACTATCGAGTAGAGAGAAACAGTAGAGCTGAGGAGAAGATTTTACACAGAGGTTACGTCTGAAGAGGACTTCTGTCTGATCAGAGTTTTGATATCGAGGGAATGAGAGTAGAGAGCAGAATCGAGTAGAGAGGAGACCAAGAACTTGTACGCATACTTTTCTGAAAAGAAAACGGGAAGCTTCTAGGTGAACGCGCTGGTGCTTCACAGGAGCAGTTTTCTGATATTCTGAGTTACTGAACGTGAGCTTTGCAATCTGGGTGATCTGGAGTTGAAGATCTACTTGCACGCCGTGTGTTTTATCTTGGCCAGATCGAGAACGTGGTGGTGTGGTTTCTTACGATCCATATTTCGTGTGTGATTTTTGCTCTCCTCTTCACGATCGTATCACAGCTAGAAGGTTCGCCCTTCCCAGGAAACTCTCGCCTCGACATACAATCTGGTGCTTCCACTGAGAGGTTTCTTGGGGTGATTGACCGTGGAGTTGAGTTCTAAGACGAAGAAGAAGATGGATCGGAAGAGCGGAAGCGCTGCTGGTGCTACCTCTACGGCTGCTACATCTACGTTTGCTGCAGCACCTGCTGTTGCACCTGCGACTGCTGCGACATCTGCATCTGGTCTCGATACAGCTGAGATCTTGAAGACGCTTGCGGCCCTGGTCCAACAGCATCCGATCGTTGGAGGGGGTGAGTTGAAGTCTACCAAGGCTTTGCAAGCAATTGTGAATAGATGCGGTAGATTTGAAGGTAGAGATATTTCTAGATATCTGCGTGAATACAGAGGAGAAATGGAACTAGTTAGAGTTACTGATGCTGAGATGATAGGGAGTTTCGAGTTAGCTGTAATCCCTGAGTTGCGGGACCAGGTTAGGGATGTACAGAGAAGAAATCTAGATGTCTGGATGAGTTTCGAGCGATCTCTTCGAGAGGAGTTTCTCGAAGAAGATTCAGAGAGAGTCACTAGGAGAACATTTCTGGACTGGGTTGAGCAGCAACCTGGTCGTATGATGAGTCTGAATGAGATGTTGAGAGAGTTTGATCGGAGATACCGACAACTCTCAACTCTAGAGCGCATAACTCTAGATGCTAGGAGAACTGAACTTTTTCTGCAAGCTACCGAGGATGCTACGGCAGATCGGTTATGCTTTATGTTGGCCGATCGATCTGCTGAAGGAGGAGTTACTACTGATTGGGGAAGAGTCGAGGATGCTGTTGCTGTACTAACGAGGCAGAGGAGGGGAAGAGTGGCTGTGGGAGGACGTCCGCTTGCAGAAGTTACCACTCAACCTCGCACTGCTCCTCCAGTACAGCAACCTCCGGCTCCTGCTCCCAGACCTGCTGTCCCGGCTGCAGTACCTTTGATGCCAGTTGTGTCAGTTCCTGCACAAAGGGCACCAATTGAGAGACCTGCAGAGAACCATGGACAGCAGAACCAGATCGAAGATCTGATTAGGCAGATGAGAGAACTGAAGGTGGAGTTAGCTGGCCTGCAGAGAGAGCAGCCACCGGCGCCTGCTGCTGCACGTCCAGGAGGTGCTCCTGTTCGTAGATGTATCTGGTGTGATAGTCCTGATCATTTTCGTGGAGACTGTCAAGAGCTTACGGCTGCTTTACGAGATGGTGTGGTTCGTTATCAGAATGGTAGGCTACACCTTTCTTCGACTGGAGAGCCGCTGAACACGCAGTTTGGACGAGGAGGCATGAGAAGTTTACCTCAGATTGCAGCTGCTGCGACTGTACATGCATTGATGGCACCACCGGTAAATCCTGATGTATATCCCGGTCACATTGAAGTTTCTTCTAGTCCTACGTTGCTAGATAGGACTACTGAGAAGAAACCTGTTCAAGTTCCTTCTGAAGTACTGAAGAGAGGAGCAGAGACTATCCGTAGAGTCACAGGGTGGAGAGATCATGTTGATGCTGCGTCTATCAAAGCATTCTTGGACGTGGATAGACACGTTCACTGGCAAGATGCTTCTGTGGAAGAGAAGAGGCGGCGAGAAGCCTCTGAACTTGATACTGGAGTTCCAGAGGAGACTGGAGATAGACGGAGGGTCACAAGGAGACGAGCATCTCCTCCAGAAGACATCCCGTCTACTTCTGCAGCTCCTCCACCTGCACCGGGTCCGATGGAGGACGTGCAGAGATCCCAGCAGGAGCCAACGACTGCTGGTAGACGGTTTACTGCCCAAGAGAAGGGGAAGGGACCGGCTTACAAGTTGGCAGCTGATATTGAGACTTCAACTGATCTCAAGAGCATCCTGGAGCAGAGAATACTTGACGCACGAATCGAGTTTTCTCTTCGGGAGGTTCTTGGTATTGCGAAGAGGGAGTTTCATGAGCTGATCATCGACATCATCAAGCGGAAGAGACAGGTGATGTCTGAACAAGTAGAAAGCCAGATGATAGAGATGGTAGGAGCTTCTGTTAATGATGCAGAATTCGAGAAAGTGCATTTTCAGGAGGCTGATGATACAGAGTACCAGCAAGAAGCGTTAGTTGCTGGTACCAATACTGCTGAGTTTGAGGATGAAGAAGCTGGCGACGAGAGTCCAGCTACTGATAGCGACTTCAGAAAAAGACACTGGGCTCGTGCTACGACGGCTACACGAGTTCGTCTCGGAAGTCTTGAACCTGTTGCTGCGTTAGTTGATCACGGTTCAGAGATCAACATCATGTCACGAGAAGTGTACGAGAGAGGACAGTGGCCTATCGAACTGAACCATGGTTGGGTGCTACGAGCTGCAAACAACCAGAAGGGTGAGTTATACGGCGCTTGTCCCAACGTGAGAGTGAAGCTGGGTGATGTGGAGGTAGATCAGCACTTCTTCGTGCAGTCTTCTGCTTCTTATCCTGTGATTCTTGGTCAGTCTTATATCACCGCAGTTAGAATGGAGACGAAGGTGATGGATGACGGATCTCACTATGCTAGGATCCGTAGCCCAGATGATAGACGTTCTGTGCAGTTTTTGACCGTTCGTTCGAACCACGAACGAAACAGACAGACTTTGAGAGATTCTCCTATCTGTAGGAGCAAGGGTTTTCAGAAACCACTCTTGTATGTCGGGATACCAAGAGTGATGGATCTGCTGTTACTATGATCCCGCTTGAGCAGCCTGTGGGATCACGGGAGGTTGACGAAGAGGTTGCTCAAGATTCTGAAAACTGCCACACTGTACATAGTTGGAAATCTGATTTGATGACTTTCTGTTCTGATGATTGGAGTGAGTTCACACGTGTAGAGGATTTGACTGAGAAGAGTAGAAGGCAGATGGAGAAGCATGCAGAAAATCTGCGCTGTACAGGAGTTCTGAAGGAAGATGAGATGATTTCTGGTGTTTACGAGGAGTTTGTAGGTGTACAGTCTTTTGTTCGTTGGCTGGATGATGTAGATAGGTTGATGGAGCAGATGGGAGGAAGGGTGGTGATCTCCATCCACTCTCGTAAAGTTTATGAGGAGGTTGTCTCGTGTTTACAATCTCGTCCTCATCCGAGACTAGAGAGTGGATGGAAGGATGCAATCTGCTGGTGTGGCTCTTGTGAAGAAGCAGAGGTTCACACCAAATACAAAACTGTAGCGAAGAAGGTGAAACCAGTGGCGACTCAGTTACCTGTTGATTCACAGCAGCAGATGGAGTTAGCGGCCACTGAGCCTGTACTGAGAGATCCTAAACGGATAGGACGAGTTTACTCAAGAGACACTCGAGCAGCTCCAGATAGGAGGGGGTGGCTTCTTGACTAAAGTGGAGAAACGAGCTTTTGAGCAGATGATAGTTAGCCATGGTAAGGCATTTTCTTTCTCAGCTGGAGAGATTGGTTGTGTGGATCCTAGTGTGATAGCTCCGATGGTTATCTTCACTGTTCCTCACGTACCTTGGGACTTGAAGCCGATTCCAGTCACTCGTGCCTTGCTACCAAAGGTTATTGAGTTACTGAAGGAGAGGATGCGGATGGGTATTCTTGAACCATCTATGGCTCCGTACTCTAGCCGTTGGTTCACAGTACCTAAGAAGACAGGAGCTTTACGCTTCATCCAAGACTTACAGCCTGCCAACAACATCACGATTCGAAACGTTGGGACAGGACCTGTGGTGGATGAAGTAGCCGAGGCATTTGCTGGAAGATCTATCTATTCTATTGGAGATCTGTTTTCAGGTTACGATCAGTTTCAGCTTGCTTTGGAGAGTAGAGACTTGACTACCATGCGTACACCTTTGGGATTGATGCGGATGTGTACTCTTCCTCAGGGTGCGACAAACTCAGTAGCTCATATGTAAAACGCGATGCATAAGGTGTTACGAGAGTTTGTACCTGAGGTTACTATCCCATTTCTGGATGATATCCCCATGAAAGGCTGTCCGGTGGAGGACAAGGACGAGACTATGACTGCTGATGGTTGCAGAAAGTTCGTTGCAGACCACATCCGAGATGTGGAGAAGATTCTGATGCGCTTGGAAGAGGTACATCTCACTCTGTCAGGTACCAAATCTCGTTTTGGAATGTCAGAGATTGTGGTGGTTGGTCACTTATGCGGTACTTTTGGAAGACGGCCGAACCCAGAGAAGGTAGATGCTATAGCAAGGATAGCAGACTGTACCAACATCACTGAGGTTCGACGATTCTTAGGAGCTTGTGTGTTCTTTCGTGTGAGTATTCCTCATTATGCACATATTGCCGAGCCTCTGTATGCACTTCTGAGAAAAGGGAAGAGGTTTACTTGGCGGCAAGAACATCACGAGACGATGGAGCAGCTGAAAGAGATTCTGAAGTCTCCACCTGTACTAAGGAGACTTAACTACGAGAGCGGAAGACCTATCATACTGACTGTTGACACGAGTCCAAAGGCGATTGGATGGGCAGTCGGTCAAGAAGATGCAGAAGGCGTGCGGTTTGTTTCAAGGTTTGGGGCTCGGATCTTAACAGATAGACAACGTAACTATCCTCAAGTGAAGCGTGAGTTGTGGGGAGCTGTTACTGCTATGAAGGTAGATCGAGAGTTCTTGATAGGTGCCCGTGTGATAGTAGAAACAGATTGTTTGCCTTTGCTAGGTATGATAGCAAACTGTAATACTCCAGACATAGCAATGCTACGATGGATTGCTTATATCCGGAGTATGAACCCTGAGCTGAAGCATATAGCAGGAAAGGATAATCCTGTTGCAGACATGTTATCTAGGGCTTGCTATACAGATGAAGAAGAGATGATTACTGAAGTCGAAGATGAGGAGAAGAGAGACGTTTGGTGCCAAGTTGGTCAGCAGACTTCAGACTTGGAACCACTGCCGTTCTACGAGGAGTTCTACACGGAAAAGTTCCGCGATATCGGCTATTATCTGAGTTTATTATGCAGAAGAGAAGGATGGAGTGATGTAGAGTTCAAGGAGATCAGAAGAAAAGCGTACGGTTACCTTCTACGTGAAGGTTATCTGTGGAAACGTCCGAAGAGAAGAGATGGGATGTTGGCTAGAGTAGTGGATGATCAACCGACGAAACTGAATCTGCTGAAGGAGTTTCATGACACCTTGTGGGCTGGACACCGTGGAGTTTGGGCTACATACACGAAGATGAAGGAGCGATACTGGTGGAAGGGTTTGTATCAAGACGTAGTGGATTTTGTTAGGTCGTGTCTGCACTGCCAGTTCTACTCTAAAGTCCGTTACAGAGATGGACTTGTACCTACCTACCCACCTAGTATTCATTTTTCGTGGGTCCTTGATCTTGTGATGATGCCGCCGGGACTGTGGGGGATGCGCTACTTGGTGTTAGCTCGAGAAGATCTCTCCAACTACGTGGAGGGACGAGCACTGCGAACGAAGACTACAGAGAACATATGTAGATTCGTGCTGGAAGATATTATCTGTCGTTATGGATCTGTTGGAAGACTACGAGCAGATAGAGGTGAGTTGAGAGGTGCAGAAGCGAAGGAGTTCTTTGCTCGCTATGGAGTAAAGCTTCGGCTTACTACTGCCATGAATCCAGAAGGCATTGGTAAGAGTGAACGAGGACACCCTTCTATCGTTCACGCTTTAGTAAAAGCATGTGATGGTAGGCCTAGAGAGTGGCCGAGGCTGCTTCCATTTTCTTTATGGGCTGATAGAACTACATACTGTACCACGACTGGCTATATGCCAGTTGAGCATATGTTGGGGCAGAAGCCGATCATGCCTGCTGAGGAGGACTTTCCTACGTGGGCTACTCTACCGTGGGAAGATGATATAGATCATACTTCACTCCTTGCTTTACGAACTAGGCAGTTGGAGCGAAGGGAGGAGGATCTTGCTGAGGCGCAAGAGAAGCTGAAGGTGGCTCGAGTTAGAAACAAGGAGCGTTTCGACAAGACTCACCGACTATGACCAAAGCCAATACGTGTTGGTGATTGGGTTCTGGTGTATGATAGCACGCTGGAGAACCAGCATTCTACACTTCGTAAGTTCTCACGAAGATGATTCGGGCCTTATGTTGTGTTAGATGTTTATGAGAATGCCACTTATAGTTTACGAGAGCTAGATGGTACTCCTTTGAAACTATCTGTGGCCGGCAAGCGAGTGAAGTTGTTCAAACAACGTGGAGGATCAGTAGATTTGTTCAACTTTCTGGAGTCTGAGAAGATGACGAGAGATGAAGACGTCTCGGCTACTGAAGAGGCTGAGGCGAGGGAGAGTGATGATGATGATGAAATGACAGAAGGATAAAGAGCTTGGCACATGCCAGAGGATGTGCAGGTTTGGAGGGGGTGGATGTAGTGATGTGAATTATTCCACATAGTGAATAATTCACCTCTCAGTTTGAAGTTAGTCTCTTTGAGTGAAGTTAAAATCTCAGAGAAGCTGATTCTGGAGGAAGTGAGCATTCAAAAATCTGAAAACACCACGGCGTAGGTCTCGTCGCGCTGATCACCGTGGTATGTTCAAAAGTTGCAACGGAGTTGCAGGCAAAAAGTTACTTGGAGTTCTTCTACAAGATTTCTGATACCGGGAAATTTACCATAAATCAGAGTGAGTTCGAAAAATACTTTTTAGATTTTTCTCATGTAGATTGTAGTATGTAGTATTTGTTTAAAATTTGAAATGTACAAAAAGAGCATGTCTAGAGAAAGTTATGGCACTTCGTGTTAGCAAAGGAAAGACGAAATACCGCAGCTTTCTAGCATATTAGTTTAGAAACTGGTCTTCAAAACCAGTTGTGAGATCAGCTTCCGTGGTGTAGCTGAGAAACTTGTAGGGAGGAGGTCTCCGGATCAAATCCCTTCAGACTCACAACCGGCTTGGAGTAGGCTGGCCCCTTCGGGGGAATATGAGGGGCACCAAGTTGCCTAGGGGCGGGACACTAGATGTCCCTTAAACGTACCGTGAATGCGGGACGCCTCCGTCTACCCCTGCACTAGTGCAGTCACCTAGTGTGGATGCTAGAGGGAGATTACCACCGGGTTTCGAAATGGACCTCTCACCTTCGGGTTGGCGAGGTAATTAGTACGAATTCGGTTGCGGTCGAAAAATCAAGTGAAACTGATACCTGAGGCAATACTTACGGTACTTCAAAGTTTAAGGGGGCCGGAAGACGACAATGGTGATAACTCGGGCTCCACGTGTCAGAACGAGGTGATTCCGGTGGCCAGAGGTAGCCGTGGTGGAGTTACTTCGAGTGGAGGTTTCAGATGCTGACTGTACAGCCAAGTCGGCGACCATCCGTACAGATGAATCTGCGAAGCTTAGTGAAATAGTCTTCTTACGTGTAGATATATTATCAGTGATTTATTTTTCTGCTGCCATCTGTTTAGGGCGTCTTTTACCCCTGCCAGGTGACACTGAAGGTTACGTAGGGTGAAGGAAAACCCAGAGGGGTGTACTCCGGAGTGAGAGAATTCTGATGGCATTGTCGAAAATTATCGCATTATCGAAGTTTGTCGATCACCGAGCAGTGTAGAGTTTACTGTGCAAAGACTATCGAGTAGAGAGAAACAGTAGAGCTGAGGAGAAGATTTTACACAGAGGTTACGTCTGAAGAGGACTTCTGTCTGATCAGAGTTTTGATATCGAGGGAATGAGAGTAGAGAGCAGAATCGAGTAGAGAGGAGACCAAGAACTTGTACGCATACTTTTCTGAAAAGAAAACGGGAAGCTTCTAGGTGAACGCACTGGTGCTTCACAGGAGTAGTTTTCTGATATTCTGAGTTACTGAACGTGAGCTTTGCAATCTGGGTGATCTGGAGTTGAAGATCTACTTGCACGCCGTGTGTTTTATCTTGGCCAGATCGAGAACGTGGTGGTGTGGTTTCTTACGATCCATATTTCGTGTGTGATTTTGCTCTCCTCTTCACGATCGTATCACAGCTAGAAGGTTCGCCCTTCCTAGGAAACTCTCGCCTCGACAACGCCTGCAAGGAAAAATCACACGCACGTAACTTCACGATGTCGTGCGAAGTTACGTGCCTGAAGAAGCCCGCTCCCTTCCAGCCTCACGAAATGACAGCACCTTTTCGCGCTCTTCAACCTCCTGCTCCACACCGCTTCGCATGAGAAATGATTCCTCCCGCACGTTTGCAAGAAGAAATATTGCAATGCCATGCAAAGCACAGTCTCGCTCCATTCCAACCTCGAGCCCTATCGTCATTAAGTTTTTAGTCCATGATTATCAAGAACGAACTAGTTTTAACACTGTTTTTACTTCAAATTTCCATTACGCTCCCTTCCAGCCTCCACCACCTACCACCGTTAAGTATTTCGCTCTTCCTTAACGCTTCTTGTCGTTTTTTCTGCTTTCGGCAAACAGCCACTTTGCACCCATATTATTGACTTCACATGCTCGTAATATTAAAAGTAAAGTATATATTATCCATTTCTTGTTCCTAATGGTCTCTACTAAGTCTACTTACCAAACTGAGATAATCATATGGTCCAAGTCCAGTTCCATCTAACCCATGGAGACGCCATATAGACACCCGGAACTCAAGCAGGTTCCAAGGCTAAGTGATCCATGGACGTTATGTAATCATGCCATAAACAAACGATTCAGATTTGAAGAAATAGAGATTTCTTCCCTTGCCTTGGTTTATGTAAAGACAGCCTAAGAAAAGAAGAAAGTCTTTCAAGACCTTCTTCAACTTGGAGCTCTACACCACTTTTATCAAATCTCAGCAATGTGAGGATTTTAGAAATCTCTAAGATTATCAAAAGATTCTTAACTTCCAAGATGTTTGAGTCGTGCTCGATGATACTTCTTTGAATAATTTTGGATATATTTCTATTTTGTTATTTTCCGAAAGGTTTACCAGTTAATTTCCTTGGACATAAAGATGTCAGAATATTATCCGATAAAGTGTACTTTGAGCAAAGACAAACCATAGCATCTCATATGAGAGAAACCTCAAAGTAGAAAACAATTAATGTTTTTCTCAAATATCAAAGAGATTTTTCTTGACACAACAGTATTATACCGTACCTCGAGGTTAGATTCGGCACTTGTTTTCCGAATATTTATTTTCTCTTCCAAAATGAGTTTCAGCAGTCAAGAATGAAAATTATAAGTAATTCAGTAAATTGCTTAAGTTTTTAATTAAACTTTAAAATTTTAGTTTTTTTTAGATTTTACTCTATTTTACTCATTCTTCAAATAAAATATCTTAGAAACGTAAAGGTTTTTATATTTTTGAGATTTCTGCACTTTAAAATTTTGTACATGACCTTCTCGTAATTACTTTTTGTCAAACTTTACCTGAAGGTCCGGTATGTACATGGGTACTTTTTTCCCTTACAACTTAACCCACACCTCCTCTCATTGTATTTTAAATGGTAAATGGTGTTATCTGTCCCTTGGGGTCTTCAAGGACTACGAGACTGTCCATGTGGACCAGAAGCTTCATTAACAGTTTGCTGCTACAGAAGCTTCATTAACAGTTTGCAGCAGCATGCACTTCCAACCGTGTCCGCAAGGGATTGAACTCATTACCTTTTTCTTAGAGGACTGTGGGCTAAACCACTTGGGATACAGATCTTTGGTAAATGTGATAAAGAACTCGGTTGATGAATCCATCGAGCCGGGGTAAACTTCGTTTCTTTTTGTCCGGTTATAATCATATTTAAGTTATATGAACTCTTTAGACTCTAATGGTTTTCTACATAATCTACGTTAAGGAGATTACATATCTTAGACTCTTTAGTGGCAAGAGCATGATATATAAACATTCATCTGTATCATCTTATTATTGGCTTACGAAGAAAAGAAACATTAGATAATTCGAAACAGAAACCATACGTCATATAAACAACCCTAGGAGAATCACTTTTATCTATTTGTCTTAATCACCAATCATCCTATTTTATTTTCAGTACGGTATAAAAACATGGGTACTTTTTTGAAAAGAATCAAAAAATATTCACCGCCTTTGTACTTTAAAACATCAAAAAAGTACGAATACTCTAATTTTTCAAAAACAGAATTTAAATTAATGAGCTCTTGGGGATACATATTATATAATGCTTTAACAGTCCGCTATAAGCAAACTTCTTGAAATATCATTTCCTTAGATCCAGTTCAATCTTTCACCTATAGTGACATTACAAGATTTTTGATTTACATTAACTATAGAATTTTTTACTCTTAATGAGTGACATGCCTTGACACTACGGTATATTCGCTTGTTTAGTGAGTACATTAGTTTTAGTTGTTTGTAGCAGGAGTACGTTCGAAAATTTGTATAAATGATCCGGAATTATTTTCCAGGTCGGTCAATACATTACATGCCGTATCAAGTACTGGAAGTATACAGTCCCGCACTGGAACAAAAAAAGTTCTTGTCCTCAAACTCACGGCAAGGGGTTTCATAGGCTGATAGATGTCCCAAATACAGGCGGGTTCATGAAGATAGCAACGCACAGCAAGGAACTACCGCAAGCGAACTTCTAGTAACACAGAGAGCATGGAACCTGCAGAGAGAATGTTATCATACAATGTTCTTTGAAAGTCATCATCATTGTTAATGTATTAGTGGAGGTCTGTTTAATTTTATGATTAGTGTACAGTTTGACTCAGACCCAAACGGTTATTATATGATTCCATAGTACTGTTCTAGTCGTAGATTCAATGTTTTATGTGGAGAAAGGGCAGAAAGAATCGTCCTTTTTGGACTGGAGTCTTACAAGTTTGTCAAGGCTGGGGTTGCGGGCAGATTCTGCCTAGATGCTAAGATCGTGTCTTCACGTACTTTCAAAAAGATCGATAAAGAATAGATGGACACATGCGAATCCAGATTTCTGAGGGCTGTTACATAGAAGACACTGCACAACAATTCTGTAAGATCTGCAGCGAAAAGATTGTGCGAGTTAACGCAGAGAGTCATGTCCACCCCAACAACAAGAATCTCTGCCAACGAGCAGAATAGGAGATGAGCCCCACGTGAGAGCCACGAGTAAAACCTCAACTGCAGCACGGTATGTAAAACAGGGAATATTGTACTTAAAATACGAAGTGATAAGTAATGAGTGCACAGCAAGCAGGGAAGATTCCAATATGCAGAACCGACTGATCATGTTCTCTGCAGAAGTTGGTCCCAGTGTTCAGTGACTAGCAGCGACATAGAGGATGATCTGTTACAAATCCAACCATGTATAGACAACTTCCTATTATTCATACACCGATCATTGGTGTTCTTCCTAACTTGCAAAAAGACCGTTCATACTACCTGTGGAGGGCCATGACTGTGTAGGTGCGTGTGTTTGTCCGCAGTATACTGAGAACTAATTCTGCTATCATCGTGTCCTCCGGAGGATAGCAAAATGGTCAATATCATTGTCTCACTGGTGTGAGGCCCAAGGTTCCTCAGGTCCTCGACAAGCATCTTCGGCCTGGTCAGGTGGGTTAGCAGCCGACGAGTCCTCAGGCTCGTACGCAATGGGACTAAACCGCAACAGAGAGAAACAAAAACCAATGAATTTGGTTTTACCCAGCCAGTTAGGAGCAATGAACCTTGGTTCACAAGATCCAGATCTGAGGGGCTAGCAATTACTACCTGCCTGCTGAACTGCTGGACTCCACAGTGGTCATTTCATTTCTTCTCTTTGGCACGAGGGTTAGACTTGAAAAGCTGTCGAACACCATCTGCAGGCGAGATATCCCATGACTCGACGTGCCTGTGAAATCAAAAAACATTTCAGATCTGAACTGTGAATGGCACCAGAAGAAGAGCCTTGAGCAGAGCAGAATGACAGAAGCAGCTACCCAACGAGTTAGTAAGTGTGGAACTAGAACAGGACCGACTGTCGAGAGAGGATCAGGTGGCCCACTTAAGAAGACACTATCACGCTACGTATACGAAGTCGTCACGGCATTGTTGCGTTAAGCTATATTGAAACTCTGCATGAAAGTTGGTTCGAATAACATCAATTGAACAAAACCGTGAGAAGACTCGTATCATAGAATATGCACTTCACGTGGGTACTGGCACTGCAATATGAGTAGGTTCCAGTAAGGTGGAAGTCAGTACATTGTTCCAGCCTGATATTACACAGAGATTTTCCAAGCTTGAGGGGACGAACTGTGAGTAGAAGTATTACCTGAAAATCTTCCCTGTATCGTTGCTGAAGAAGTACTCCGTACTCCCTGTGGCTGCATGCATAGAAAATGAGTCAGTTGGTTGCAAAATTAAAACATAACTACGAAGTTCGTAATGAGCTGCCCATGCTCCCGGGGGGGCTCGAACCCACGACCTTCGGCTCATAAGACCGATGCTCTAACCAACTGAGCTACGGGGGCCGCCTATCCACGGGGTGACCAACTCTCTTTAGAGCCGGTCCACACCGTACCAAACAGTGATCTAACTGAATAGCTACAATTCCCTTGCCTTGCCTTGACAGCCTTGTCTTCAACGATGGAATAGTTCGGCTACGCTTGGTCCACCAATTAAAAGCGACAAATACCTTCAAATCTAAATTCAGAGACCGAAATTCCCATACCACAGAATCACAGAATTGTTATGGATTCCAACCTGCCATTCCAGCCACGATTCCATGCATGGAATGTGCGAAGCTTATACACTTTTCCTCAAGAACAACTCCACGCTGAAGAATCGCTACGCGGAGCCAGAGAAGCAGGCGTTATCCAGTTAGAGCCGCATATTACCAACTAGATAAAGTCGGAAACCTGAGTATCACAGCTGCAGAAGCAGTACCCTCTGGCTGAACACATTGTTTCCTCGGATCAGACTCCCCACGTCATTCGACCCGAGACCAGTCCGTCAGTTTACTTCCCGTATCATGTTTAGAACAGGACAGTAACCGACTCAGGCAAGTACTATTGACGCGTACGAATAGCGCCTCTTGTTCTAACGGAGGTAATTACGTTCCATCACCCTCCGAAGTCCGTAGAAAGTGCAGATGGGTAGCCAGACAGATTAGCTACTCGGTAACGTCAGTCTTCTCGCCGCATCCAAATCAAGCTCTAAGAACAGAGTTTACCTTCCCCTGTTGGTTCGACTTAAAACAGTCGCGAGACATTTGACATACGACGAGCATTGGCTCCCCAGAATTAAGCTCCCTTACAGCCATCCACGGAACCCAATCGACTCTACTTTGACTGACTTTGACTGTTGGGCGTCACAGTGCAGTAAACGCCCAAAATCTCGTGAGTATCTGAATCTAGACCCTGGAGCTGTTTACGCACCCACTAGAAGTCCCGTCTAAATTATCCATTAGCTCCGGCGTCGCGGCCTTTGTTGGTTTAGTAAGCTTCGATGAGAAGTAAGGCTGTGCGGCTGAGGTGTGGACCAACCGGTGGACACTCGCTTCGGGACAAATTCATCTGACGATCAATGCACCAGTTCGCAGTTGGAGAGAGGGATGGTACTGAAGAAACTCACCAGCCAGAATGGGTCTCCAAGGCAAAGCTAGCACGCAATTGAAGCGCCACCGAGCGTAAATCCGATCCTGCGTAAGGACGATAGTTGGCAATGTCAATCTCTGTTTTATATCCACTGGTTGAGGTGCAGATAGCCCATCACAATGAATTGCGCTCTCTTTCTCTTTCTCTCTCTCTCTCACTCAATGCCAATATCTGGTTTATATTAATTGGTCGAAGTGCAGATAGCCATCACAATGAATTGCTCTCTCCCTCTCTCTCTCTCTCACCTCGTACTCTTGCCAGTCGGTAAGCTTTAGAGTGGACTCTTCCATGAAAGAACCGAGATTCCCGACATTTTGCTTGAAGCGATCCAGTCCTTTGAATGACACAAATGGATCTGCGAACTCACAGTCCTCCTCGTAAATGCCTGTCGCCATGTTACCTGCGCGTAGGGGCAGAGACTTTACGGTGCGAACACGGACACAATTGATTGATCAAAGGAATCAGGGAGGACGTATTTGATTTAGACATTCTTTTTCATCTTAGACTTTCACCGGATAGCCTTCGGACCTCGGAACTATATCCTCATCCAAATCGCGAAAGGGCTACACGAATTTTCCTTCCTAGCTTAAACCCTTTCAGTGACCGAGTGCAAGTGCTGAAATTCCCCAGACGATCGAGGTTTGTGTCTTGACAATAATTCACCAGAGACGAGACGCCACAGTCACAAGGGCAGGGCATACAGACGAGAGTTTGATGACTTTGCAAAGTTTGACCTGACCAGCCGAGCCCTGTACATTAGCATTAAGGCACGAGCAAGATTAACACCACTCACCGGTGACAAAGTAGGACCGATCATAGTCCTTCTTGATGAGGTCCACTGCGGCTCTCCGATCCACAGGGCCTTCAAATTTGAGTTCTCCATCATCGGCTGCCTGACTCCCAGCGGACTTCGGTCGGAACACGGAAACCGCATTGCCAAATGCTTCCGATCCATACCACGCTAGTTTTACGAGAGGACTGGCTTCCGCAGTCGGAGGAGTCCTGTCCCCGTTCTTCTTACAGACCACCCTCCACCATTGATTTCTGCGGCCTGAGGGAAAACAAACACCCGCGCAAGAGCTCTGCTGGAAACCGAGAGGTGCGAGGACGGACGACTCAGTGAATCCGAGGCTGCTGTACACCGACGAAGAGGTCGGCTTAAGCTGCACTGCCATGAGATCACACACTCCTATTCTGTTCTCCCGCTCACCAGACTGAGGATGAGGTCTTTGGTGCTGCAGATGAGATGATTTTCTTTGTATTTGAAATGAATGGAGCTGCTCAAATTGGAGTCCACGTGGTCGGCTCTGTTGTCATGTTGGTGTGTCCCCGCGCCCCAGCCATAGCCTCTTCTTCTCCACAACCATGGCTACTGTAAGTTCTATCCTATCTAGTCTGTTTGGTTCTTGTAGGAGTTGTGTGCAGCTCTACTGGAACATGGTCACGTTGTGATGGCAGTGAAATTTCCTTAACCCTTCGATTCTCCTTGAGCAGCGTCGTCTGCTCGTTGCTCACGAGGAAGACCATGTAGAGATCCGTCGATTTTCGTTTAGACGGTTGCATACTATCTGCAGTGTCTGAATTTGAACTAGTCGAATCTTGTTACCGATCTTTTCTGCCTAGATTAAGGAATTTCCGATCGAGGACCGCGGGCAGACAGGCAGGAATTAGCTGTGAATACCTAAACGCTTGATGTTCAACTCCTGACATGCTTGAAGTCTCGTCGACATTGCTTTCTGTGACTGCCCCAATGTTGCCCGGTGCAGAGCCCCCACGCATCATAGTAGTCGGCACTTCAGTTAAGTCCATAACTTCTCCTAACTTTTCTATGTTTATCAGTCAGTTACTCCTAGTCACTTGAACCCTCGTTTATTCAGTTCCATCGTAGTCGTGTGTCTCCTCTACCGTTGCGCGCCCATTTTGTCGTGGAGAACGGTCTACCCTTCTCATGTTTCTCCTTGCTTCCTTGCAGTACATCAGCGAACTAGACATCTGTGCATGGTTAAAGTTTACGCTGATGGTCTGCTCAGTTCCTGTCACCTATGCACGTCATTCTGGTTAATTTGTGAGCGGAGTGCAGCAAGCATAATGAAAACACTCCCGGCTTACAACCTCGTCCATCAAGACTTAGCAGGTGCAATCTCAAAGGCTTGGCCACGTGCGCTATTTGGTACTAGCAGAGATTTGACAGCAGTGTGAGCTGTTGCACACTTCCGATGTTATATGTTTGAGAACCTCTTTACTCTCATCACTGATCATCAGCCGCTCAAGAGGTTGATGAAGTCCGACAAGCTTATAAGAAATCTTTCACAATGGGTTGTGATCTTACATGAGTATGACTTCTAGATAGTGCATAGACTTGGAGTTGCAAACCTAGATGCCGATGAGTTGAGTCACAATCCATGCACGAATCAACAAGATCAAATTGGAGCTCGATGACATGACGAGGTTGATGAGGAGATGATGTCAGGGTGGCATGCATTTGCTTTTCTTTGTATTTTGATCATGAACTATAGTATGGAGGACCAAGTCGTATCTTTCTCATGTCAGAGAATAGATGGTGAGTCTCCGGTTCTTGAAGGTGGAGATGATGTTTCAGACCAGCAAGATATCCACGACGATGTGACAGTAATGAAATATCTACGTATTGACATGGTGATAGACACAATAAGTGCCAAGGAGCGAGATCGCGTCCTCCAACGAGGGAAGAGATTTTGACGAGAAGGATGACATGTACTTCGAGTGTGAGACGATGAGAGAGTACGAATAGTGCCACATCCATCCTAGAGGGCACAATTAGTACGACATGCTCATGAAGAGTTGGGACATTTTGGAGTAAAATGTACGCATAACTTACTCCAAGGATAATATTGATGCCGTGGTATGCACATCATGTGCAACTGTTTGTCACACGATGTGTAGTTTGTGATCGAGTACGAACATCGTTCAAGGCTCTTACTCCACTGTTACACCCCTCATCGATTACGAGATTGGATTATTGTTGGAGCTTGGATTTTGTGGCATCTTTATCATTGATTGTACGTCACCAACGGTATATGTTGGTGATGATGGAGCACTTCTCCATTGAGTTGGTGGTATTACCGGACAAGACGAGTGAATGGACAGCATATGCGTCCTTAGATCGAGTGCTGAGTGGTTTTGGAGCACCAGCTAAAGTGTTGACGGATTAAGGTATAGAGTTTCTTTGTGAGCTTTAGGGCTTGTGTGATCAGGCGCTGATTGATCATCCGACTACATCTCCAGATCATCCTGAGGCGGATGGTTTTGACAGAGAGAGTAGTTCAGACAATGAAGAGAGGATTGTGCAAGTATGGCTTGCACTTGAGAGACTGGGATGTGCAGTTACTATGGTTGGCTATGGACTACCAGTTTAACCGGCAAACGTCTTTGATTTTCTTCTCATCGTATTTTCTGTTGCATGGTCGAGATCCAAATCTACCTTCGGTCATTTGCCGTGATTCTGTTGAGATGTTGAATCTTGATGACCCAGATATGTGGATGAGAGCATGCTCTCAACGAGCTAAGACATTTCAGAGAGTTATGCTTATGGTTTTTAAGCACCTAACGATTGTTCAGAATAGAGACACGTTGCGATGTACGACTATTCAAGGAGGAGGTTATCGATCATCGATTCATAGATTTCATCTTGACTATTATATCTATTTGTAGCAGACTGCATCGATGATGTTGGATGTGATCGCAAGACACACTATTTTACGAGTGCGTGAGGTGTTATCTTATGGAGTACTCATGTTATAGGGTCGTGATGATGTTGTTTGAAAGGACCATGTGCGTAACTGCACGTCACATCATCTTTCAAACATCGATGATATCGTTGACCCAAACTTAACGGTTGTACGTGCGGGCTTGAGGTGTATGTTGTGTGGGTCTGCTGATGAAGCAGTCCATATGTTGGTGTATGATGGTTGTTTGAGAGGTTGACACATGTCGTGTTTGACTCCACCTCTCAATGTTGTTTCTACTGGACGGTGAGTTTGACCCCGATGTATATAGCATGAATGGTCGATTAGATCTTTGAGTGGTAGAGATTGTAGATAGACGACTAATGATGGGATGATGTAGCACCCCCGATCTTTGCACCCTCGAAGGTGTATATCACGTAGTTGTGATATGAGATTATCTGGAGTTAGAGAAATCTAACTGTCAGTTAAGGAGGCGATTGTGATACACTTTTGTACGTGTATGTGTGGTGTATTTGTGACAGGGATGTATGTTTGTAACGATGTGTATGCACACGACAGCTATCACGTCAGTTTAGCATCGGCTAGGTTGACCGAGTGCGTAGTGGTTAGTCTCGGTAGGACCGTTAGTGTCGTTAGGGTGGGTTCTTGGCCTAGCCTCACTAGGGGTATACTTCGCAGGAAGGGCTTATAGCTTTAGTTCTTCGAGTTGAGTCTTCAAGCTCTTGGCTATGGTGGACAGTCTTGGTGAGCGCAATTTGGATTCTCTGATGCACACAGTGGATTTGGTTTTTGACTTTATTGTTTTTGTAATGCCAGTTGGTATGGTGGAGCGAGTGTAGATCATTATTATTGTGAGACACTTGTGTATGTGTATGACATCGTCCATATGATGTGTGATGTATTTTTGACAACGATGTATGTTGCGTAACGATGTGTATGTGTACGACAGAGCCCTCGACCCCTCGCTTTTCCACACACGAGCTCCTAATCTACTCTTCGTCTTTTCTCACCATATACAATAGGACCACTCAAACCTTAGACTGTAAAATATTTTTGTGATTTTTATAAAAGTTTTTACAGATTTTAGCTGTAAATTTTACAGTCCCCTCGAGGTCTGCAGTCTATGGCCGCAAGCTTTATCTGCTAGAAACCGTTGGAAAATTTTCAAACAAACCCTTACAAAAATTCTGCCATTTTTGACACAACTTGACACTTCGAGTGTACTTCTGTTCATCTAAACTCTGTAATTTTGGTTACACGTGGAGGTTTGAGTTGCACTAATACATAATAAAGACATTTGTGATCGGAGCAAACTTTCGGCTAAGCAAGTTGTTGGAATGGTGTCGTTAAGACACATAATTAAACTATATATTTACAAGGACCATCCGCCTCCAGGACTTTTAACGTTCCATCGAATGAATAGACGTTTTCTTACAATGCCCATCAGTTTATGATAAAACTTATCTTGTTAAAAGAGTTTGGTCATACATTAAAGCATAGGTTTTATTAGTCTCTCTTTCAAAGGGAGAGGAGCATGAGGTAAACTGACTAGGATTGACGAGTAGAAAAAGTAATAAGAGAATATCCATCCTTTCGTAATTGTTGGTCTAGTTAATATATAATAATATATAATAATTTTATAATTTTATTTATTTAAAACATAATTATTCTCTAAAACATACATCTTTTCTTATATCATTAAAGGAACAAGAGTTCCCGAGAAGTTCATCGAGCTTTGCATAGTTTAGCTTAATTGTTGTGGAAAGCAGGCAAAGTGAAATGATGTAACATTTTTTCCCTTCTCGACTAAGTGTCATTATGCAAAGGATCAAATCAAAGTTTCTTGCGGACATGCCAAATAACAAGAAATAAAAGAAATAAGCAAAGCAAATTTTCTTCAGCTTTCTTTGCTTGTCTAATTTCCTCCTTCATTTAGGAAATAGTCAAAGCTTTCTTTCTTTTCTTTGCTTATCTTCCTATCTTCTCCATTTAGGGATGTTGAGAGCATATTTGGGTATCGAATCATAAATTTCTGGACCATCGATGGGAGATGATCTATAAAGATTGTATAGTCGGTATAATAATCGATCATTAGTCATATATTCACTCTCATTTTCTTTGCATACTATTCATCTCCTCCATCTTTTTATAGAGCGGAATATGCAAGGTAGTTTAATTTATCTCCTAACCCTTTTGGTGAGAAGTGTTAGATCATAAATTAAACAAGCAGAGGTTCTTATCTCTCCTAGAATGAACTGCAATGCTTACAGGTTATTTCTACCAATTCTGACATGGATGTAACTCGGTTGTGGACAGTCCGAGCATGAGAGAGATCTCTGAGAATAAACAGCCCATTTCATGCTCCTCTCTCGTTCTAAGGCCACGTCAATAACGTTGTCGTTGTAGACAAGAAAAACCATCCATTCTAGACTCATGAAGAATTGTTGATGAGCAAAAAGCGAAAGAACAACTCTCATCAAACATTTCATATCACAGAAGCCTTGTCTATCTCACTACTAACCAAATTTTCTTCCTCCACTTTTCTTGCGTGTCTGTTTTGGTCACCTTGCAATGTGTACACTTTAAATGCATATTTTGTTTTAGCTTCAGTTACAGTTATGAATTTCTCCATTCTACTTTCATGTAACGTTTGCATGTTACGAGAGTTTACTATGTTTGATTTATAAGTTTCTTCATCATCTGTAATACTTATCAAGAGACCATAGAAAGGATCAAAGAGTGATTTCAAAGCATACAATACTAACTTTTCCAACCAATGAGTGCTGGATACTTTTCGAACCTCCATTAGTGTATCAGAGTAAACACAATTTCATGGACTCATTTGTTTTAGTCAGGTTTCATCTCAAAGACTTACACTATCCAGAGTTTGTTTGATTCTCATATCATGCGAGGAATTTCTTTACTCTCTATGGTTTCCACTACCTAAACTATATAATGACATTCTTTAAACATGTCTAGCATGATGTTGTTTCAGAATATTTGCTTAGCGCTTTGACTGAAGCGAGAGAGTGCTTTTGTAGAGTGCATTTCTAAAGAACACGAGGAGGAAACAGAGAGTCCCTTACGCATCTTTCATCGTGTCCTTACTGTCTTGGTGAATCATCTTACGACATAAAGCATCGTGTACGTGAAGTGACTTCTTCTAGAAGTTTCAAGCCGTGGAAATCTCTGCCACGACTTACGAGTGCCTTCTGGGTGCTCTTAGAAAACTAAGGTGGCTATGGTATGTGCGTGGCGGTAGGATATGCTGTGGCGTAAATCTTCACTGATTTATGAAAAAAACGCATGTTACGACCTAAGGTCATGAATCGAGAAACCGAAAGGACACGGTGAAAGATCCGTCAAGAACTCTCCTATCGTACTGATGTACTAATGTTTTTCTGGGAATTAAATAACTCTGACTATACAAGAGTGGCCTTGTAAACCGAGAAGGTTTTCGGTAGAGTTTGATACCCACTATAAAATTATGAACACAGTGATCAGATGAGAAGATGCTGATACCTTCTACTTGGATCAATTGCGATCGGTCCAAGTTTTTTCTTCGTACCAGATTCGTTCTGTATGCAAGATTTGCAATTTTACCACCGAGCTCAAGGATAGGCTGACATCAGCCCTCAAGATGAGAGCTGATGTCAGCCTATCCTTGAGCTCTACAAGAACTCACTTTTGCTTAATCTCCCCACTGCCACTCCTGGTCCACCTTCATCAGCTTGGCCAATGACTTCGCAATTGCACTAACAAAGTACCGACGTTAAGTTCACAAAATCAACAAATGTCCAAACTCGACTCACATCTATGGGACGTGAGATACGTTGTCGTGATGTGAATCATTTCACATAGTAAATAATTCACCTCTCTGTTAGGAATTAGTCTCTCTAGGTGAAGTTAAGACGTCAGAGAAGTCCATTCTGGAGGTTGTGAGCATTGACGACTACGTGTTACGCTTCTACTCCGACACTAAAGAGTTAGTACTCTTAGAAGTTAGCTTAATATTACTCCTAGTCTTTCATGCATATGTTAACACCGTTGTGTTATATGTTTTGAGTCCTAGTAGGTTGATAGTATGCTATTTATCTTGTTCAAGCATTCGTACATTTGTGTAAGTGAATTCATACTTATCTTTGATGTTCAAAGTACATAACTTAAGTTGTCATGCTGTTAGAGTTTAAGCTCATGGGTTGTACTTACATGTCGCTCATGCATGCTTTCTAGCTTGTTTAAATTATCTTTTAGTGTTACGTGTCGTTTTACATATCTTCGCAAGTAGTTTAAAGATTATGCTAGTGCTTTAGGGGCTTGATGTGGTAGCCTATGAGTGAAATTAGGTTACCACGTGGATTAGGGCACAAAAGGACAGTCAAGTGGAGTTATGAACTCCAATTGGTCCATTTTTCTAAAACTCTAAACTTAGAAGCAGGGGTCTTAAGGGGAGTTCGAGCATTTGGTAAGGACACTGCAAAATCTGAGAACACAAGGAGATAGAGCTCGTCGTGCATGTCACTGTCAGTGAAAGTTTTGATCGATTTGGAGCAATAAAGAGACAGTTATGCTCATTTGAAGTTCGGATTGAGTTGAAACTGCAGCACAATTGTGATTTTGGGGTTTTGAGTGTCAATTCCAGCAGAAAAGAGATAATCGATTCAAACTTTCATGGTTACGTTCAATGTCAGTAGGGCTACGACTGCTTTAAAAGTTTCATGTCATTTGAGTGATTGAGTAATTCAGGGCGATCGTTAATGCAGAAGGGGTCTGAAAAGCTCTCAATCTAGAGCAACAACTTCAGAGGTCGAGATCTAGAGAACTGTGTACAATCAGGAGGTCAAATTTCACAGGGATGTTCAGCATGCTGTAAACTTCAAATCCTGTAAGAATCATCAAAAGTTATCAAGCCAATTCTCTGTTCTAGATCGAAATAGCTGTCTGGGTACCAGAAATTGTCATAATCTCTTTGCTCAAAACGTTTCTGTCCATATCTCGGTGTTCGAATTTGATCGCAGGCTGAAACTTCGTGTGTGTGTTCAGTATAGCCTCTTTTACTTGTAAGAGAATTTTAGAAGCCTGAACCATCACATCTTTCTTATTCTTGAGAGTTAAAGTTCACCGTCTGATCTTATCTACAGCCAGAAGACCAACGCTTCCCTAAGTAGACGTAACACAGCCTTCAAGATCATACCACAGTTAGAAGATTTCGCCCTTCTCTGGAAAACTCTCACTACAACAACATGCAATAGCTTCAACCTTCGTCTGTTGAACATCCAACCCACCTGGGTAGATGGTGTGGTCCAGATACTCTACCAACTCCTAGAAGAACTTACACATCCCAAAGTACAACTTCAACTCGTGACCTCTCAATCGCTCAAACACATCTCGTAAGTGTCTCTCGAGCTCCTCCACTGTAGCACTATAGACTAAATGTCGTCAACATAACATCAAATAAAATCTAGTCTTGCTAGGATCTTATCCATCACCCTTTGGAATTCAGCAGGGGCGTTCTTCAACCCAACATCATTCATACAAACAATCCTTGCCGTGAGAATCAATTATCTATAATGTTGTCTTGGACTTATTTTCTTCTCTTACCGGCAACTGATGATACCCTACTCGAAGGTCTAAAGTACTGAAGACCTTCATATGTCTCATTGCATCAAAGATCTCCTCAAATGTTGACATGACATACTTATCGGACTTCGTCTATCAAATTGATAGGACGTTAGTCTCCACACATCCCCCTATCCTTGTAGTTGTCATACATATTTTTCTTTGTTGACATAACTATGACATATGAGTACTCTCCATGCGACATCTTCACTAACCCAACCTCCAACAAGTCTTGAGTCTTACTCTAGGTCAAGGCTCTCTTCATGTTGTACAAAGATCGATGCTTCTAAGAAGACACTCCAAGAAGAGAGAGCGAGTAGACAAGGAAGTGAAAATAAGAATGAGATGGGGGAGGCTTTGTCTCTCTATGTAACTATCTTAACCACTCCGGCTTATATAGCATTTGATCTACTAGAACTTGGGACTATATCAACACTCTTCTTCAAGCTCGACTCTACATCATGTATTTCTAGATAATGTCTGAAAGCATCAAACTTATCTCTAGACAATGCACTATTGAAGATATCGGCAACTTGATCTCATGTGCTCACATAACTGAGTTCAATCTCTCCTGCAAAAACCTTCTTTCTAATGAAATGATAGTGCACCTCATGTGCTTCGTCCTAGCATGAGAAATATGATTACTAGCTAACTTCATGCTGCTAATGTTGTCCGTATATACAACAATAGGATCTGAACACTCAGATAGTGGACATCGAAGTCAAATCGATTCGCATGTGCGTTTGTTGCTCCTCTGTACTCTACTTCTAGGATGACAAAGCAACTGTAGGTTGCTTCTTAGAAGTCCAGCTTATAGCAGCGCTTCCAAGTCCAAAAGCTTAACATGACGTGGATCTCATATCTGCATTTTTTGTCCAATCAGCATCAATGTAGCCATGTAATAACAATGGTCCATTGTATCGATAGTGAAGTTCGCACTGCATCGAGAACTTCATGTAGTTGAGGATCTGCTTGACAGCCTCCAAATGTGATTTACGTGGTGATTGCATAAACTGACTTATCAGATCGACAACATAGCTCGAGTCTGGTCTGGTGATAAGAATCTCGACCATTTGTCTGTACATGCGTAAAGATCATCAAGTAACTCACCATCCTCTGCTCTTAGCTTTACTCATTGCTCTAATGACGTAGTAATGAGTTCGCAGTCAAGCATACCAAATCTCTCAAGCATACTGAGAGCATACTGTCGCTGTACAAGCCAAACATCCTTCCCATCTCTAATGAATTCCACAGCAAGGAAGTACTTGAGCTCTCCGAAGTCCATCATCTCGAACTCGGATTTCAAGTGATCCTTGATATGAGAATAAGCTCATCATAGTTATTGATAATGATCAAGTCATCAACATAGATGGTGATCACAACAATACAGTCTCGTATACTTAATGAATACAAGGTAGAGGCTAACTACAAAGATGGAAATCAAGATACTGCAAGTAAGAATTGATCTTTGCATATCATGCTCTTGATGTCTGTTTCAAACCATTGAGGGCCTTCCGTAACTTACACACACAAGAAAAGAACTTAGGATCCTCATAACTTGGAGGTTGTTACATGTAGACCTCCTCTTCAAGATCACCGTTGAGTAAGGCGTTCTTGAAGTCCATCTGGTGTATCTTCTAAACTTTTCGAGTTACAACTGCAACTGTGGTTCGAATAGTCATCATCTTCACAACTTGAGCAAACTTCTCCTCAAAATCCATTCCATGTTGATGTGCGTAGCCTTTGGTTACCAATCTGATCTTGTACCGACACACGATACCATCCGAGTTGTGCTTGACCTTCAAGACCCACCTGCAACCAGTCACTTTCTTACTCTCATGTAAGTCCACCACTTTCTAAATCTGTTGGTGGTGAAGCGCAGCAAGTTCAACTTCCATAGCACTCACCGATTGATCTTCGTGCATCGCCTCCTCAGGTGAATTCGATTCTTGTTCTTGAAGAACATTGACCATATATGCATGATGTGCAGCAAGAAAACCTTCAAGCATATACTTATTGGATGTTTTGTCTTGTTCAAATCTGCAAGAGATCATCGATGCACTAGTCACCTCTCTTTGCAAATGATCTGACGTAGACGTCAAGGTCTAAGATAAAGTATCCAAGAGATGTTGAAGATCTATATATCTGGACGAGTCAAACATACGTTGTAATAGCACTCGCTCGTCTTGTGTAGAAACTACACTAGTTCCACTAGGCTGTGTTACGTGGACTCCATCGTTAACAATAGCTCTATGTGAAATTGATTCTGATCAGAAATTAGTGACTTCTCCAGATCCATCACTCAACATACCACTCTGAGATACTACAGTGGACTGACTCCTTAGTTCTACAATAAGTACAGGATGGCTACGGCATGTGCAGGAGTAAACCAAGATTGTGGCTCATCAAATATAACATCTCTACGGATATAAAACTACTTCAACAAAAGATTGTAACATCTATATCCTTTCGTATCAGAAGCATATCCAAGGAAGATACATCTATCTGCTTTCAGATCTAGTTTTTTACCTCTTTCATCAAGTATGTGCACATGACAAATACATCTGAAAACTTTAAGGAAAGAGTAATCAAGCTTATTGCTTGTGATGACCACCATCAGTGTCTGAATGTGAACTGCCACTGTAGGCGTCCGATTCATCAGATACACCGCATATGAAACAGCTTCTGTCTAGTAAGGTATAGTCATGATCTTCTCATTCAACATCGCACGAGGAGCTTCTGCTATGTGTCAATTCTTGTGCTCCGCAATCCCGTTCTGCTGCGGATAGTAACTGCAAGTTCTGACGTCAGATACCATGCTCACGTAGATATGCATCGAACTCTCTAGAAAGAAACTCGTCTCCTCCATCACATCTCAGACAGAGGAGATGCTCCCCAAAATATTTCTCCATCAACTTGCAGAAAGAGCGAAATGTTGACAATACTTCGATAGAGGACTTGTATATCAACAAATAGATCCAAGTATAACGCGAATGATCATCAATTAACGACACGAAGTACTGAAAACCAGTCATACTTGGCTGAGAAGCAGTTCATACATCAGTGTGAACAAGCTCCAAGAGCTTGTTCGTTCTGCTACTTGATCCCATAAAGCATTGTCGAGTTTGCTTGCCAAACTAACATGTTGTACAGATTCTAGTGGGCTCACTAGAGTGAATTTGACCAGACCTATAACCAAGTTAGAACTCGGGAGACTTTTCAGTCTCTAGAAGTTCATGTGCCCAATTCGCTTGTATCAATGTCAATATCAGACACTATTGGACCATTCTGTCTGTACATGACGGCTTGTGACTTAGACGTAGAGGCATCTAGTTTAAACAACCTATCACTCTTGCTACCTCGAGCTATGACAATGTTATTTAGAATCTTCAATAAAACATCCATTTTTATTGAGGCGCACTTGCAGACCCTGCTCTATCAACTGTCATACAAATAGCAGATTTCTAGTCAATATGAGTACATGCAAGATATTCGGTATAGCATTAAACGTTGAAGCAAGAATGTCAAATGGGATGTTATCGTTGTGCTGAATCTGGTGCTTGATGTCATCGTCTGTCAACATAAACTAAGGAGTCTCCACATGCTTGAGTGAACTAAATCACTCTCGATGAGATGTCATGTGATCGGTAACAACGAAATCGATCACCCAGTCAATCTGTGGCTCGAAAGCCGCATCACTCTGATGTGTTGTAATCAGCAACTGTTTCGAATAGACTTGCTCAATTATTACATTGTCATGCTGGTTGTTGTTACCTTGCTGGGAGTTGTTGTCGTATTATCTTTGGTTGTTCTGTCGCTTGTAGCATTGATTTGCGTTGTGATCTTACTTCTTGCAGTAGTTGCAAGAACCAGGCACACGTCTCTGATTGTTGAAAGAACAAGCTTGTTGCTGGTTCTGTTGTTGTTGTGCGTGATCTCGTCCATGTCCAGCATCTTGTTCATGACCTCTATCTCGAGATCCTTCAGAACCTGCAAAATAGACAAATTCTTGCTGACCCGTTGTCGCGCTACTTGGCGGCTACATGTTATATTTCTACTCCGACGCTTGAGTTAAGTAGTTCTAGAAGTTAGCTCTTATTACTTCTAGTCGTTTATGTATATGTTTGACACCTTTGCATACGGTGTTAACACTATTTTGAGTCTTAGTAGGTTGATTACCATGTTGATAGGGCTTAAGCTCATGGGTTGTATTTGCGTGTCGCCCATGCACGCTTTCTAGCTGATTTAAGTTATTTTTCGGGGCTGCGTGTCGTTTTAAGTAATTTAAGTTTTACGCTGTCACTCTAGGGGGCTTGACGTGGTACCCTATGAGTAAAACTAAGTTGCCACGTGGTTTAGGGTACTAAAGGACAACCAAGTGGAGCTATGAACTCCCATTGGTCCGTTTTTGTCTTTTGTTAAACTCTAAATTTAGAAACAGAGCTCTAGAGTGGAGTTCGAGCATTTGGTGAGGGATCTTAAAAATCTGAGAGCACAGGGAGAGAGGTCTCGTCATGCCAAGCACTTCCAGTGAAAATTTCGATCGATTTGAGTCAATAAAGACGGAGTTATGAGCAATTGAAGTTCGGATTGTGCTAGAATTGAATCATTTTGGTTGGATTTAGGGTTTTCAGTGTCACTCGCAGCAGATTTGAGGAAATTGCTTCAAAACTTCGAGGTTGTGTTCTCCGCCAGCAGGGCTACGATTTCACAAAAAGTTTCATATCGATTGAGCAACTGAGTAATTCAGGGCGGCCGCTGAAGCTGAGGGGGTCTGAAAAGCTCTTAATCTAGAGCAGCGACTTCAGAGGAGGAGATCTACAGTTCTGTGTACATTCAGGAGTCCCAACTTCACAGGGATGTTCAGCACCCTGTAGACTGCAAATCCTGTAAGAAACTTCGAAATTGATCGAGCCAAACTCCTGTTATAGGTTGAAATAGCCAGCTAGGTACCAGAAATTGCCGTAGTTTTCTTGCTCAAAACTTTTCTGTTCATATCTCCGTGTCAGAATTTGATCTCAGGCTGAAATTTCGTCTGTGAGTTCAGTAGTACCTCATTTGCATGTAGGGGAAGTTTAGAGGTCTAAACCTTCATAGTTTTCCTCTCCGTGAGTGTCAAAGTTCACCGCCGAATCCTATTACTGCCAGCTAGACCTGAATTTCACCTTCTGGGTATATTACTAGATCTTACACATATGTGTGAGTGTTTATAGCCCTATTGTGACCTGAAAGCCAACCTCTTGAGTGAACAACCACAGTCAGAAGCCCGGCGCTTTCCTAGGTAGACGAATTACACTCCGACATACTCTCTTTTTGGTGAACTCGACGTGAAACACCTAGGGTGGGAGTTTTCTTAAGAGTGTTACAGGATCAGATATCATGGCCAACCAAGGATCATCAAGTGGAGGTGCTGCTGCTGCTCAGCAACCTATTCAGTTTGATGCTGCTACGATGAAGATGTTCCAGGCTTTTTCCATGTTCATGCAGCAGCAGCAGAGCACAGAGAGGAAGGAGGTGTTAGCAACCAAGGCGTTGCAATCTGTGGTGCACCAGATGGACCAGTTCAAGGGTACAGATATTTCCAAGTATGTGCGATACTATGCTAGGGAGATGGAGGTGAACAAGGTGCCTGAGAAGGAGATGGTGGAGAACTTTGAGCTTGCTGTTGTCCCTGAGATTCGTGGGCGTGTGAAGGAGCTCAAGCAGCAGCAAGGACAGAGTTGGGAGAGCTTTATGCGAGCTTTGAAGGAGGAGTACTACACTGAAGATTCAGAGAGGGTGACCAAGAGAACGTTCTTGGAGTGGGTGGTTAAGCCCAACAAAGGTTTGTCTGTAAATGAGTTGTTAAGGGAATTTGATCGTCAGTATGCTCAGCTTTCTAGGACAGAAAAGCTTACATTAGAGGTTGAGAAGACCGAGCTTTTCCTACAAGCAGCGGACGTGACTATTCAGGAGAAGCTTGAGCTGTTGCTGGAAGACAAGAGTGAGGAGAGAGGATTGAAGACTGATTGGAAGGAGGTTGAAGAGGCTGTCTCTTTGCTGACCAAGAGACAGAGAAGAAGGGACAAGGTGGTGATAAGTGAAGCAGCACCTCTGATAATTCCTGTCAAGCAGTTGCCTACTAAGCCTGCTTTGGTAATTGCTAGAGAGGAAGACTCACCGCTTGATGAGTTGATTAAGGGTATGAAGGAGCTTAAGCTTAAGCTCACTAGGTTAGAAGAGAAGGAGCAGAATGTACAGCCTGCTATGCAGAGACCTCAGATGAGGGAAGGCTTTGTTCATCGTTGTATATGGTGCGATAGCCTAGACCATGTAAGAAGAGATTGTGGAGAGTTTTCAGATGCATTGAGGAAGGATCTTATCTTCTTCAAAGATGGTAAGATCCATTTGAGAGAGACTGGAATGATGCTGGGAACCAACTTTGGCAAGGGTGGTATGAAGAGACTTGTGAATGATATATCAGCATCACATGCTGTTTCTCTTGTGAATGCTGCTACGTGTGGAGTGAAAGTGGAAATGAAGAGAGAGAAAGGGACTATTGGGTTGTGGTCTGATGTAGTGCGGTCCGTAGCTAGAACAAAGTTAGACAAGGATGTGCTACGGAGGGTTGGCAACTCAATTAGAGAAACTACATGATGGAATGACCCTGTGGATACTATGTCAGTGCATGCTTATGTTGTAAGAAGTCAGCATGAAGCTGTACTAGAAGAAAAACGCAGAAGGGAGGATGTAGGTGAGGCTTCTACAGCCAAACGACCTGCTACAAGGAGTGAAAGGGCTAGACCAGAGGCAAGGCAGGAGACAACACCTACTCGGGGGGAGACTATGGAGGATCTACCATCTACAACACCAAAGGAGAAGGAGAGAAGCAAGGAGAAGGGTAAGATGCCTGCATACAAACTTCAGTCTGACATTGAGATTGCTACAGACTTGAAGCAGGTGTTAGAGAACCGTATCTTGAATGGGAAAGTTGAGTTTACTTTGGGTGAGATTCTTGGGATTGCAAAGCGTGAGTTCCATGAGGTTATTATAGATATCATCAAGAGGAAACGTCAGATTTTGGGTGAAGCAGCTACGCTTAACGCTCTAGGGACCAAACTGTCGGAAGATGAGGAAGATGAGATTGCTGGTTATTGCTCTCAAGTATCAGAGGGAAGATCAGATCAGCACGTGAGGTTTGAAGATGAGGTGGAAGCATCGCAGAAGAGCCATTATTCCCACAACCATTGGGCGAGAGCAACCACAGAGACCTTAGTGAAGCTGGGAGATCTAGAGGAACCTGTGGTGGCATTGATTGATCACGGCTCAGAGATTAATCTGATGTCTAAGGAGCTGTACAAGCGTGGGAGGTGGCCTATAGACACCGACCATGGGTGGCTTATCCGTGCTGCCAACAACCAGCGGGGAGAACTCTATGATGCTTGCCCCAATATCAAGGTAACTGTGGGTGACATCAGTGATGTTCAGAATTTCTTTGTGCAAGACATGTCAACCTATCCTATCATTCTAGGACAGCCTTACATTACTGCTGTTAGAATGGAGACACGAGTTATGGATGATGGTTCAGCCTATGCTAGGATACGTAGTAGAGACGGCAAAAGAGCTATTCAGTTTTTGACCGTTGCTGCAGAACATGAGAGGAATCGTGATAGCTTGAGAGACCGTCCACTGCCTAAGATTACTCAGGAGTTTAGAGAGTCTAGGGGTTTTGGCAGAGTATCATTGAAGAGCGAGACTTCAACGGTACAGTAGAGATAGGATTCTCGCCTGATCTAGTAAAGCAGGAAGCTTTATCCACTAGCTTCTTGGGATTGACGTCATGTGGATCAGTATGTTATAGGAAGGTTGAGAATCTGAAGAGGTTTGAGAGGCAACATGTGAAGTATGTACAACAGTCTTTGAGAGATAGTGGAGAGTTAGCCGGAGATGAATACATATCTGGAGTGTTTGAAGAGCAGTATTTGGTAGATACTATAGGGGTTGAAATCTATAGTAGAAACTTCTATAGATGATGTAGATAGAGTGGTGAGAGTGAGCTCCAAGGAGCTTTATGATGTAATTGATAAGTTTATAGATCGGCAAGAGGTGTATGTGGAGACCAAGTACAAGTCAGTGGCAAAGAAAGTCAAACCAGTGGCTTTGCCTTTACCACTCGATTACAATCAGAAGATGGAGCAAGCTGCACGAGAACCGACGCTCAGAGGACCGAGAAGAATTGGGCACCAGTTCACAGAAACAACACTGAAGGAGCTGAAGATTGGAGGTGATGGATTTCTTACCGAGCAAGAGAAGAAGAGCTTCAGGGAGATGCTATCTAGGCATGGTAAGGCGTTCGCGTTTGAGTCACATGAAGTAGGATGTGTAGATCCAAGTGTAGTTTCACCTATGGTAATCTTTACTATGTCGCATGTACCTTGGAATCTACGTCCTATCCCTGTGCCTAGAGCTCATCTGCCAAAGCTGATAGACTTGCTTAATGAGAGGATTAGGATGGGTATCTTGGAACCATCTATAGCTCCCTACTCTAGCAGATGGTTTACTGTTCCGAAGAAGAGTGGAGCTTTGAGATTCATTCAAGATATGCAACCAGTTAACAAGGTGACTATCAGGAATATGGGTATAGGACCTATTGTAGACGAGTTTGCAGAGGCTTTTGCTGGTCGTGCTATCTATTCAATGGGAGACTTATATTCAGGTTACGATCAGTTTCAGTTATCCTCTTAGAGTAGAGACTTGACTACAATGAGGACACCTTTGGGGTTACTAAGGATGTGCACCTTGCCACAAGGTGCTACCAATTCTGTAGCACATATGATGAATGGCATGAATAAAGTTTTGAGGGATTTCATTCCTGAAAAAACTATGCCATTCCTTGATGATGTGCCGATCAAAGGGTGTGCTGAGGAGGAGAAGAATGAGGTAATGGATCAGAGGGGGTGCCGTAAGTTTGTTGCAGACCACATAGCCGACTGTGATAAGATATTGAGTCGACTGGAGGAGGTTCATTTGACTTTGTCAGGAGCAAAGTCTGTATTTGGAGAACAGGAGGTGTTAATAATGGGACATCTGTGTGGATCTTATGGTCGGAAACCTTGTCCAAACAAGGTTGATGCCATCCGAAGGATGAAGGAGACATGTGGATCAGTTACTGAGGTGAGAAGGTTTCTAGGTGCATGTGTGTTTTATCATACATGGATTCCACACTTTGCACATGTAGCAGATCCATTGTACAAGTTGCTGAGGAAGGGGCAGAGATTTCAGTGGCAAGAGGAGCAAAGCGAGTCTATGAAGAAGTTGAAGGATCTGTTGTCTTCACCACCAACTCTACGGAAGGTAACATATGAGTTGGGCAGATCTGTTATTCTTACTGTTGATACTAGTCCTATTGGCATTGAGTGGGCTATAGGGCAAGATGATAAGGATGGAAATAGATATGTGGTGCGTTTTGGTGCTAAGGTCTTAAGTTCACGGCAGAGAGACTACCCTCAGGTCAAGAGAGAGCTATGGGGAGTAGTTACTGCGATGAAGAGTGATAAGGAATACTTGATAGGAGCACCTGTGGTTGTGGAGACAGATTGCTTACCTCTCTTGGGAATGATCACTAGCTGTACAACTCCAGATATTGCTATGTTGAGGTGGATAGCATATATCAAGTCCTTGAACCCAGAGTTTAGACATATCGCAGGAAAGGACAATCCTGTGGCAGATATGTTATCAAGGGCTAGGTATTACGATGAGAAAGAAATGATAGATGATCAGGAGGATGTGGGAACAGAGTTCTATTCTAGTGCTCTTGCTAGAAGGGATAGAAGCTGTTTGCAGCTCCATTGGAGTTATTTGAGGAAACTATGTACGATGACGAGTGGTTGGATCTTGGGCGCTATTTGAGTTCATTGGAAAGGCAAGAAGGCTGGTCTGATGCAGATTTCAAGAGGATCCGTAAAACAGCTTATGGGTACTTTTTATATGGAGGACATCTATGGAAGCGCCCTAAGCTACAAGGAAGTGTACCACAGCGGGTGGTATGTGACCTAGAATTGAAGCAGAAGCTGATCAAGGAGTTCCATGAGAGTCTATGGGCCGGTCATAGAGGAGTTTGGGCTACATTTGCCAAGATAAAGGAGAAGTATTGGTGGAAGGGTATGTATAAGGATGTAGTACAGTTTGTTTCATCCTGTATACCTTGCCAGATGTATTCCAACGTACGTCATCGTGATGGATTGCATCCTACTTATCCTTTAGCCATTCATTACAAATGGGTAGTTGATCTGGTAACTATGCCATTTGGACTTGGACAAATGAGGTATCTAGTCTTGGCTAGAGAAGATCTATCTAACCAAGTTGAAGGTCGTGCCCTGAGGACGAAGACCACTGCTAGTGTTTGCCGCTTTCTACTTGAAGATGTTATTTGTAGGTATGGGTGTGTGGGGAAGATCACTGCAGATAGGGGTGAGCTGGATTCACAAGAAGCAGTTGAGTTCTTCAAGCGATTGGGAATCAAGTTGGCGTTAACCACTGCTTACAATCCTGAAGGGAATGGTAAGAGCGAAAGAGGTCATCCGCCAATCATCAAAGCTTTGGTAAAAGCTTGCAAGGGTAAGATCCGTGAATGGCCTAGACTGCTACCGTTTGCTTTGTGGGCAGATCGTACAACTCATAGTACCGTTACAGGTTACATGCCAGCAGAGTTGATACTAGGACAGAAACCTGTGATGCCGATTGAGGAGGTTGTGCCTACTTGGAATGTTTTGCCATGGGAAGATGATAGACGTACGGAGGATCTTCTTGCATTAAGGATCCAGCAGTTAGAACGAAGACTTGAGGATGTTGCCAAAGATGTCGAAAGATTAAAGATTGCTAGAGAGAGAAACAAAGGAAGATTTGATAGAACGCATAGATTACGACCCAAACCAATTAAAGAAGGTGATTGGGTCTTAGTCTATGATAGTAGTCTTGATAATCAGCATAGCACTATCAGAAAGTTCTCCAAGAGATGGTTTGGACCTTATGTGGTGTTAGAAGTTTATGATAATGCCACATACTCCTTGAGAGAGTTAGATGGTGCAGTGCTCAAGATACCAGTCGCAGGAAAGAGAATCAAGCTCTTTAGAAGGAGAGGGGGGGGATCAGAACGTTGCAGAGTTTACAGAGGATGAAGCTGAAGACTCAATGCAGGTTGAAGATGAGTTTGAAGCCGAAGCTGAAGAGTCTTGATCTGGATGGCACATACCGGAGGATGTGCAGGTTCAGAGGGGGTGGATGTCGCGCTACTTGGCGGCTACATGTTATATTTCTACTCCGACGCTTGAGTTAAGTAGTTCTAGAAGTTAGCTCTTATTACTTCTAGTCGTTTATGTATATGTTTGACACCTTTGCATACGGTGTTAACACTATTTTGAGTCTTAGTAGGTTGATTACCATGTTGATAGGGCTTAAGCTCATGGGTTGTATTTGCGTGTCGCCCATGCACGCTTTCTAGCTGATTTAAGTTATTTTTCGGGGCTGCGTGTCGTTTTAAGTAATTTAAGTTTTACGCTGTCACTCTAGGGGGCTTGACGTGGTACCCTATGAGTAAAACTAAGTTGCCACGTGGTTTAGGGTACTAAAGGACAACCAAGTGGAGCTATGAACTCCCATTGGTCCATTTTTGTCTTTTGTTAAACTCTAAATTTAGAAACAGAGCTCTAGAGTGGAGTTCGAGCATTTGGTGAGGGATCTTAAAAATCTGAGAGCACAGGGAGAGAGGTCTCGTCATGCCAAGCACTTCCAGTGAAAATTTCGATCGATTTGAGTCAATAAAGACGGAGTTATGAGCAATTGAAGTTCGGATTGTGCTAGAATTGAATCATTTTGGTTGGATTTAGGGTTTTCAGTGTCACTCGCAGCAGATTTGAGGAAATTGCTTCAAAACTTCGAGGTTGTGTTCTCCGCCAGCAGGGCTACGATTTCACAAAAAGTTTCATATCGATTGAGCAACTGAGTAATTCAGGGCGGCCGCTGAAGCTGAGGGGGTCAGAAAAGCTCTTAATCTAGAGCAGCGACTTCAGAGGAGGAGATCTACAGTTCTGTGTACATTCAGGAGTCCCAACTTCACAGGGATGTTCAGCACCCTGTAGACTGCAAATCCTGTAAGAAACTTCGAAATTGATCGAGCCAAACTCCTGTTATAGGTTGAAATAGCCAGCTAGGTACCAGAAATTGCCGTAGTTTTCTTGCTCAAAACTTTTCTGTTCATATCTCCGTGTCAGAATTTGATCTCAGGCTGAAATTTCGTCTGTGAGTTCAGTAGTACCTCATTTGCATGTAGGGGAAGTTTAGAAGTCTAAACCTTCATAGTTTTCCTCTCCGTGAGTGTCAAAGTTCACCGCCGAATCCTATTATTGCCAGCTAGACCTGAATTTCACCTTCTGGGTATATTACTAGATCTTACACATATGTGTGAGTGTTTATAGCCCTATTGTGACCTGAAAGCCAACCTCTTGAGTGAACAACCACAGCCAGAAGCCCGGCGCTTTCCTAGGTAGACGGATTACACTCCGACACCGTTGAAGTAGTACTTCCCAGTAGACGCACCTCTTCTCCTAACATCATAGGGACAAGTCATCAGACCAAAGAACGGATTTTCTGATCAAAATTGAAGTAATGAACTGTTTGTACTCAGCAGGCAGTCCCTGCAATGTGACATCTATCAAGACAGTGGGATCAATCTAAACTTTGACAGAAGATAATTGATCTACGACCTGCTTGACAAGGTTCACATAGTCATTAATGCACATCGATCTCTTCTTCACAATCTTGAACTGCTACAGCAATTGTAACTTCCGCACCAAAGAAACTCTAATGGTGGGTTAGTCTTCTAACTAACTATACGTAACTATCTCAACCACTCCAACTTATATAAGTCGTTGATCTACTAGAACTTGGGACTATATCAACATGCCACTATATCTGTAAGGACGTCGGAAGATATACGTGTCACTAGCCAAGTCGATCCGTGTACCTGATTCCTTCTAGATATCCAAATCCTTCATCCTAAAGGTAAAACAATTCCTATAGCTCTTCAAGAATCTTTGAACTCTTCGTCTCTTCTATAAGCTTGGGTCTAATCTTCGGCTCCCAAGTATCCTCTGTCGTCACGCTAGGGATAGAAAGACGAAGTCGTTTACTTAAAGTTTTGCATTAAAGACATCTTTTCGAACGATTGTCTCCGAACTTCGCTTTGCAGTTTGCGACAATTTTGGGACTTGACACCTTGGTACTATTTGAAATTACCTTGGCACTTTTCGCTCGTGTGACCTCAAAACTATCTCAAACTCATCTCCTAAACTGTGTGAAACAGTATTTTCTCCTCAACTCTGTTCGTGTCTTCGAAATTGTGTACAGTCAGGAGATGTCGCTCATTACCAACTCTATCTCGTATACATCGAGAGCTTTTTTTCAGTTTCAAAACTGTAGGTGCAGAGATGCTCTAAGTAGGTGTAAAAAGATCGATACTTCGAGGACACTCCAAGAAGAGAGAGCGAGTAGACAAGGAAAATAAAATAGATAAGATGGGAGAGGCTTTGCCTCTCCATGTATATATAGTGGAGGTGAGTACAAAGCAAACCCTAATGGTGGGTTAGCCCTCTAACTAACTGTAACTATCCTAACCATTCTAGCTAATATTAGCCGTCGATCTACTAGAGCTTAGGACTATATCAACACTCCTCTTCAAGCTCATCTCTACATCCTGTACTCCTAGACAATGTCTGAAAGCATCAAACTTATCTCTAGGCAATGCCTTAGTGAAGATATCGGTAACCTGATTTCCTGTGCTCACATAACTAAGCTCAATCTCTCCTGCAAGGACCTTCTCTCTAATAAAGTGATAGTGCATCTCAATGTGCTTCGTCCTAGCATGGAAAACAGGATTACTAGCTAACTTCATGATGCTAATATTGTCTGTATAGACAACAACAGGATCTGTACACTCCACATCAATATCAGATAGCAGACATCAAAGCCAAATTGATTCGCATGTTGCGTTCGTTGCTTCTCGGTACTCTATTTCTACGGATGACAAAGCAATTGTGGGTTGCTTCTTAGAAGCCCAGCTTATAGCAGCACTTCTAAGTCCAAAGTATAACCTGACGTGGATCTCCTATCGGCACTTCCTGCCCAATCAGCATCTGTGTAGTCATATAACAACAATGGACCACCATATCGATAGTGAAGTCTGTACTGCATCGAGAACTTCACTTAACGGAGGATCCGCTTAACAACCTCAAAATGTGATCTTCATGGTGACTGCATGAATTGACTAATCAGACCGACGACATAGCTCAAGTCTGGTCTGGTGATGGTCAGGTAGATAAGACCCCCTACCATCTGTCTATACATGCGTGGATCATCAAGTAACTCATCATCCTCTGCTCCTAGCTTTACCTCTTGCTCTAATGACGTAGCGATGGGTTTGCACTCAAGCATATCAAATCTCTCAAGCATACTGAGAGCATACTGTCGCTGTACAAGCCAAACATCATTCCCATCTCTAATGAACTCTACAGCAAGGAAGTACTTGAGTTCTCCTAAGTCCATCATCTCGAACACGGATTTCAAGTGATCCTTGATCTGGGAAATAAGCTCCTCATAGTTATCAGTAATGATCAAGTCATCAACATAGATGGTGATCACAACAATCCGATCTTGTATTCGCAGTGAATACAAGATAGAGTCTGAACTACAAAGGTGGAAACCAAGAGACTGCAAGTAAGAATTGATCTTTGCATACCATGCTCTTGGTGTCTGTTTCAGACCATAGAGGACCTTCCGTAACTTACACACACGAGAAAGAAACTTCATATCCTCATAATCTGGAGGTTGCTGCATGTAGACCTCCTCCTCAAGATCGCCATTAAAGAAGTCATTCTTGAAGTCCATCTGGTGCATCTTTCAACCTTTCTGAGTTGCAACTGCAACTGCTGTTCGAATAGTCACCATCTTCGCAACAGGAGCAAAGGTCTCTTCAAAATCCACTCCATGTTGTTGTGCGTAGCCCTTAGCTACCAATCTGGCCTTGTATCGACACACAATATCATCCGATTGCGCTTGACCTTGAAGAGCCACCTACAACCAATCGCTTTCTTATCCTGAGGTAAGTCTACCAAACTCCCAAGTCTGTTGATGATGAAGCGCAGCAGTTCAGCTTCCATAGCACTTACCCATTGGGCCTTGTGCATTGCCTCCTCAAGCGAACTCGATACCTGTTCCTGAAGAACATTGGTCATATATGCATGATGCGCAGCAAGAAAACCTTCATGTATATACCTACTCACTGGATGTTTTGTCCGCTCTGTAACGACCTATGTTACACATAATAAGTTTGTCTATTAGTAAGGTATTTAGTTATAACTAAGTGTTGAGAATGTTTATTTGCTGCCAAAGTACTTTAAGGAGGTATCAAGTTAGTCATGACTAGCTAAAAGTTACTTATGGTTAAACTTAGCTGTACTTTTGATAGAATTCAGATATTTCCTAAAGAGTGAGCACTACTATCTTGTCATCTTGTCTAAAAGGTAGAAAGGAGATGGAAAGTATCCCTTATCTCCTTTTTGACTTGATATGAGTGGTTGGATTAAAGTTGTGGACTTTGTGGGCATTAAAAACAAGAAGAGATTCCACATGTTTCCTTTTTAGTGGGTCCTAGTGTAGAGGGGGGTGGAAATTCGAGATTCTTTGAGAATATTTCGGAATCCTTCTAGAAGTTGTTGACTTTGAAGGAATAAGTCCATGTGAAAAGGTAAGAAGCCCATGTGATTAATGCTTTTACCTTAAGTAATATCTTAGTAAAACTTGATAAAAGTAGTTACGGCTGAGTTATCGGAGGGTACCAAAGTAAAAACCTAGAATGTATAAATAGAGGAGTAGGAAGAGCTCCTCATCCTTGTTTTCACATTGTCGTAATGACAACTTGAGTAATATAGAGAGTGTGGAATATTTTTAGCATGTGAGAACTTGAGAGACGTCGTTAGAATGGAGGATTTTAGTTGATGTGTTTAAGGAGATTTTTAGTTGATAAGTTTGTGGGTGTATGAATGAGTGAACTTAGCATTTTTCCCTTCAAGATTCATGGTGTGCTTCCATCAAAGCCATCAGAGGTGACCCCTGAGTGAGAGACAGGCCCGACATTTGCAGATTCATCGGTGGCGATCGTGGAGGTTGAGAGATCGGGAGGGTAGTTGATCGATGAGATCGTGGAGGGTTTACAGCTCAGATCTGAGAGAGATAATTGGTGCACTAGTCACTTCTCCTTGCAACTGATCTGACGTAGACGCCAAGATCTGGACAAAGTATCTAGTGGATGTGGAAGATCCACATATCTAGATGAGTCAAACATACGCTGCAATAGCACGCGCTCATCTTGTGTAGAAACTACACTAGTTCCAGTAGGTTGTGTTGCATGGACTCCAGCGTTAACAACAGCTCTATGTGCAACAAATTCTGATCTGGAATCAGTGACTTCTCCAGATCCTCCACTCAACGTACTACTCTGAGGTACTACAGTGCACTGACTCCTTGGTTCTACAGTAGGTACATGGATGGCTACGACAGATGCAGGTGCAAACCAAGACTGTAGTTCATCAAAAATAACATCTCTACTGATATAGAACTGCTTGGACGAAGGATTGTAACATCTACATCCTTTCGTATCAGAAGTATAGTCAAGGAAGATACATCTATCTGCTTTCGGATCTAGTTTCTTACGTCTTTCATCAGGTATGTGCACATAACAGATACATCCGAAAACTTTAAGAGAAGAGTAATCAAGCTTACTGCCTGTGAAGATCTCCATCGGTGTCTTGTTGTGGACTACTGTTGTAGACGTCTTGTTCATCAGATACACCGCACATGAAACAGCTTCTGCCCAGTAAGGTCTAGGCATGGTCTTCTCGTTCAACATCGCACGAGCAACTTCTGCTATGTGTCGATTCTTACGCTCTGCAACCGAGTTCTGCTGCGGATTATAACTGCTTGTCTTCTGGTGTTGAATGTCATGCTCACGCAGATATGCATCGAACTCTCCAGAAAGGAACTCGCCTCCTCCATCAGATCTCAAACAGAGGATAGATGCTCCAGACTGTTTCTCCACCAACTTGCGGAAAGTCTGGAATGCTGACAATACTTCGGCAGATGACTTGTTTCTCAACAAATAGATCCAAGTATAACGTGAATGATCATCAATGAACGACATGAAGTACTGAAAACCGGTCATACTTGGCTGAGAAACAGTCCATCCATCAGTGTGAACAAGCTCCAGAAGCTTGTTCGCTCTACTACCTGATCCCTTAAAGGACTGTCTAGCTTGCTTGCCGAACTGACATGCTGCACAGACTTCAGTGGACTCACTGGATTTGAATATGGACAGACCTGTAACCAGGTCTGAACTTGGAAGATTTTTCAGCCTCTGAAAGTTCATGTGTCCAATTTGCTTATGCCAGATGTCAATGTCAAACACTACTGGACCACTCTGTCCATACATGACAGCCTGTAACTTAGGCGCAGATGCATCTAGTTTAAACAACCTACCACTCTTGCTACCTCGAGCTATGACAGTGCTATTCGAATCTTCAATAAAGCATCCATCTTTATTGAAGCGCACTTGCAGACCCTGCTCTATCAACTGTCCTACAGATAGCAAGTATCTAGTCAACGTGGGTACATGTAAGACATTCCGTATACCAGTAGACGTTGAAGCAGGAATGTCAAGTGGAATGTTATCTTTGTGCTGGATCTTGTGCTTGGTGTCATCTCCCGTCATCATAAATTGTGGAGTCTCCACAGGCTCGAGTGTACCAAACCACTCCCGATGGGAGTCATGTGACTGGTGGTGTCGAAGTCGATCACCCAATCAATCTGTGGTTCGAAAGTCGCATAACTCTGATGCGTAGTAATCAGCAACTACACCAAATAGACTTGCTCAATGACTGCATAGCCTTGCTGGTTGATGTTACCTTGTTGGGAGTTGTTGTCGTATTGATGTCTCTGGTCGTTCTGCTTCTTATAGCACTGATTCGCATTGTGACTTTGCTTCTTGCAGTAGTTGCAGGAATCAGACGCTCGTCTTTGGTTGTTAGAGGAACCAAACTGTTGCTGGTTCTGCTGCTGCCACGATTGCTGTTGCTGTTCGTGATCTCGTCCATGTCCAGCACATTTGCCACGATCCCTACCTCGAGATCCTCCAGAACCTGCAAAATAGACAGATTCTTGTTGATCCGTCGAAGTAGAACTCCCTAGTAGGCGCACCTCCTCTCCTAACATCATAGGAACAAGTTCATCAAACCGCGGAAGAGGTTCTCCGATTGAAATCGATGTTATGAACTGTTTGTACTCTGTAGGCAGTCCCTGCAATGTGGCTCTGATCAAGACAATGAGATCAATCTCGACTTTGACAAAAGATAGCTGATCCGCGAGCTGCTTGACATGGTTCACGTAGTTGTTGATACACATCGACCCCTTCTTCACGGTGTTGAATTGTTGCAGCAATTGCCGCTTCCGCGCCTCTGTTCCGGATTGAAACAGACACGCGAGTGCATCCCAAGCTTTCTTGAGCGTATTGCAATCTTGAATGTGATCGATCATCGATGCTGAAATTGTCAGCGCGATGTAGCGAATCGTCTGATACGAGCGCTTCTTCCACTCCTTGAATTTCGGATCAGAAATTGGTACTTCATGGGCTTTCTCTTCCTCAATGGTAAGATCCCATAGATATTGTCTCTGCAGGAAAGTCATCATCCGGAACTTCCACACTTGGTAGTTGTGCTTGTCGAGCTTCTCTCTAGTGATCAAAGACACGGACTCCGTCATAGCTGCAATGTCGCAATTGCTCTGTTCTGTACGCAAAAAAATTCACAAAACCTTCACGAAACTCGTCCGTCCACACCACGTGATCAAGAGTTGTCACAAGTCACAACAAGGTAACTCCGCGAACTCCTCCTGCAGCGAGAATGAAGAAAAAACTATCCACGAATTATAGGTGTACAAAACACGACGGAAACATCGAAAGAACACACCAAGAAAGATCGAAACTGGACTAAATCCGGTCAGAAATGGACGTACGACCCCTCAAAATTTTTCAAAATTTTCACCCATATTCGAAACATTTTGGACTCGTGTTAAAAGTTTCATTTTGGTCGAAAAAGATCCAGTTGAAAATCTGTTGCTAGAAACCTCCAAATCGACTAAAACTTGACCGAATACTCAATTCGCACCTTCTAAACAAGACACCCTTAAAAGATTGATCAACAGATTTCAACGAGAAAATATCGTCTAAGCCTCCGAAATTGCGTTTAAAGTTTCTGATGACGAAAAAAACGATTTCGCCTCATCCGAATGCATCAGAAGGATAGTGCTCGACATTATGCACACCTCCAGCTGCTCTCTCCTATACTTCTCCGTGTATGAACTCCATCTTGCTCATCAGCAAAGGACACACGCTCTTTATTGCTTTGATACCATGTAGAAAGATCGATCTTCGAGGACACTCCAAGAAGAGAAAACGAGAAGACAAAGAAAGTAAAATAAGAATAAGATGGGAGAGGCTTTGTCTCTCCATGTATATATATAGTGGAAGTGAGTACAAAAGAAATCCTAATGGTGGGTTAGCCCTCTAACTAACTGTAACTATCCTAACCACTCCGGCTAATGTTAACGGTCGATCTACTAGAACTTGAGACTATATCAATAAGTAGTACTTCCAGTTTTCCATTTCTAGCCAAAGTGTCTCTTTTCACACTTTGTCCAAGTCATTATTGTATAGTCATTATTTTATAGTGGTATATTCGCATCAAGATTCATGTTGTGATCTTCTAAGTAGTTTCGCTTCAGTTTGAAGATTCTTTGCGTTTCAAACTATTCACAAAAACCAGATTCGTTGTGTATTTTGAATCTTAAAAACCTACCAAACTAGTGAATATATGCATGCAACATGTACTTCTGGCTGGTGAGAAGAAGACAACAAGCGAGATAGGAGAGACAAATTACAACAAGTGGATTGAATATCATGTTACACAGAGTAAAAGATCATTTTAGATATATCGTCTGATGTTATTGTTTAGATCATACAGAGTAAAAGATCATTTTAGATATATCGTCTGATGTTATTGTTTGGATTATAGAGATATGTGTATATATGTTAAATAAGAATGTTAGAATAAATGAAAATTCAAAAAAGAAGTGACATTTTCTTCGCAATCAAATTGCGTATTTTGTGCAAATAGATCCTGAATGAATACAATGTGATAACGCTAGGATAATCATCACAGTTCACTATATTCCTTCTGGTCAAGGCAAAAATGCATAATGAATCTTTGAATTTTAGAAATGAATGCGCTTTGTGATTTTCAAGTATAGAAATCAATTGCATTTGACTCTCTTTGAGGAAGTGGGTGTCCGCAAGAGGAGTCCGAAGCCTCTTCCTACACTTAACCCCCCGAGTATGACTTAAGTGCTTCTGGTAACCCAGGATACTTTCTTTTGCGGATTTACCTTGCAGAGAAATGAAAACTCAACCGGAATGCAAAAAATGAATTATGGTGATTCATTTCGAGATGTGTGAAATAAAGAATCAGATTAGAAGTATTCACTGCAGTAACTTTACTAGTTATGATTCATCTCAAAGCGAACTACTTATGATTGAAGACAAATGTCAAAATCAAGACTTAGTTCTTTTCTCCGAACTCAAAGAAAATCACGAAAAACAAAAAAATTTATTCTATACTCATATTCGTGGTTTAACAAAGAGCTCCGCTTTCAATAGAATTGCAAGACTATGCGTTTATGACTTTCTGGATTTATTATTCTTTTTTCACTTTTCGATTTCATCACGTCTCTATCCGTATGTCTCATTACACGACAAAAAAGCTCTTTCCCTTTCCCGTTTTCACAATCGACGTATACAGTAGCTATGCTTTTAGCGCACAGCTACCCAGTCTTCAATTTGACAAAGAGCATCATGCCACCAAGGACCTAAGACAAACAGACTTCACATCCACCCACCCTAACTATTACATGTCTCCTCTTTTGTCGATTACGCATCTGCTTATAAATGCAGCTACAATCTCCAAACAACTCACTTCTAAATCGATGAAAAGGAACTTCTAATAGCATCATGACGTTTAGATACACCATTATATAATAGATTCTATTTTCGAAAGAAAATTCTAACAAGAAAATAACAATTAAATCTCCACCAGCCCACCCCAGTGAGTTCCTTCTGGTTACTGGACATATTTCTAGGGACACCAGATGTTTAACTGTGCAAGTGCATACTAAACAGTGAAGAAACAATTATTCTCGAATTTGCGAAAACTGAAGAATTCGAGCGATGAGAACTGACGTAATTTTGGTGAAAAGTGTTCCTCCGTCTTACGAAGGCCTATGATCTCACCTCATCGTACACAAGCTCCTCAGTGTCTGAAAGTGCGGAATGCGATACTTTTGACCTTGCGGACGCGCAAAATTACATTTACGGAACGCGTCATGAGAATCACGGCAACTCTATAAAACTGTTTGAGAGGATCCCTAAAAACAGCTGAAATCCTTCAAGAACAACCGAATAGAATAGAGCGACGCGACGAATAACAAACGGATGGGAAGACCTCATCAAGCCCAACAAGAGTAAAAAGGAGACCCAAAGCGCCAAGCACTCAGAAGGTGAAGAGGAAGAAACAAAACAACAACTACGACTACGACTCGCACTCGAACATGTACAAGAGGCCTGCTAAACTTGTGTACCTCTTTCCGTGAATCCTTGCAGGAAACCCTCTCCGGCTTTTTTCTCCGGCTTTTTTCTCACATAATTCCTTCGACATAAGGCCCAATGCGCACCCAGCTTTCTACGCCTCTAGCTTTTCGGAAAATAACTGGTTAGGTGATAAGACTCAGTGTCAGCCTTCCCTGCACATTTAGTGTAGCTCTTTTTCATCTAAACTCCAAAAGGCCCAGAAAAAATTATACCGCAAATTTCCCCAAACTGTGAGGGCTACTACTCTTCAAGACTGCTTATGAGATCCTCGCTTTTCGGACAAGACGATGAGACCATTTGGTTCGGACTGCCAAATATGCAACAGTTTGTAGGTAATTAGTAATCTGCGGCCCAAACTTTCTATTCACAGTCGCTGCTCCTCTATTCAGTCGCTGCTCCTCAGCGCGGTACTCCCAACTTGTACACGGTGTACTACTTAACTGATAACAACGCTCCAAACGCTTTACGAGAACGATTCGACAAGCACAGTCTGTCCTCGCCAGGCCCCAACTCCATCAGCTGTGTGTCACCACTCGCCACAAGCTGGCGTGTTTAATCACCCCGGACGGAAACTCCTGCGAGCAATTCCGCCACGATTGCTGAGCGGTGGTGTATAGTAAGGTCAGACCGTACAGTACCTGAGTAATGACGGCCAAAACCAGAATGCCGCATGTAGATCAATGGCTGGTGTCTAACCCTCCTCCGAAAGTATTTTCTTTCGGAGGACACTCGCACCGCCTACGAGGGGAGGGTGCGGGCAGTAGGCTGCCTTGCGTGCCTTCTCCGTCCGCGTTCTGCTAGACTGCCGCATGCCTTCGCATTCCGGAAGTCGCCTCGACGTGGGCAGATTTACACTCTAGTCGATCATTGTGTACCAAGTGGTACATTCTGAGCCCACATGAAGCCATAGCCTTTACTACCCCACTCACGGACTCAGACAACAACTGCGATCGGACAACAACTGCGAACGAGCGGGCGGAATGCGCGAACTTTACTACCCTACTGACGGACTCGAACAACAACTACGAACGGGCGGGCGGAATGCGCGAACGCAACGGGCAAGCGGAATGCGATGCGGCGAGTATGCGGAATGCGGGGGAAGGTTCGCAAACGGCTGCCGGAAAGCCAAGGCAGGCCTCCCTAGCAGCAACCGTGGGACCTAGGGCCCCTCCTCCATTAGGCAGTAAATGCTGGGAGCATTTACTTTTGGAAGAAGGTTAGACCCGAGTCATAAAAGACTTTCGTGAAATAGACACTACTGCAGTAGATAGGATCATGATCCATTTGTCAACAAAGCTGCTTCTCAACAGGGATGTTTATCACGTATTATTCATTTACACAGACCCTAATGAGGTCAGAAAAATGCTGCCTAAGTAATTAACTTGCAGTCGTACATCAACTAATCAAATTTGTCAGCTTCTTTACATTCCAGAAACAGCTACTACTACTCTCAACCAATTTCCACCTCAGTCACAAAGATTCCGAGGAAAACCTTCCTACCTCGACAGTGAACTTGAACAGGAGAACAGGGTCTAGTCTCGAAATACTATAATCCTACAACGCAATTCCACCCCTTCTCCTCTCCTACGTACTAGGGGAAATGTGGTCGTGACAGATGCTCCTTACACCGAAGGGTGTCGAGTCTGGAGTCCACATGCCCGCTTAACAAAAATCCGCCCGCTTGAAGTGTAGAATATGAACGCTAGTGCTCGCCAGGATACTCCTAAGTTAAGAATTTTCCGAAACCTCGTGGTCACGCTTGATCAGTACAAACGTGGCAATAGAACCTAAATCCGGACGTAACACCGACATTCGACAGAAGGAAATCTGACGTGGTCCAGACTTGTGATGCTAGGAGCCTTCCGCCCATCATTGCATTTGAATTCCTGGATAAAGATCGTATAATATACAACGTCGCAGAACGCGTACAGTAGTTCCGCTTTTCGAAAGCCCAAAACCCAGACATATCAGATTTTCTGGACTTCTTCGAACAATGTCTTCCTCCACCAGTTCGCCACGGCGATGCTCGACTACGATTCATAGAATGAATAGCGTTCAATTTGACATGGACAACAACTGCCGAAACAACCTCTGCTTCAGCTCCGGCCGCAAAACTCCGACAAAAGTAAGGGGAAGATCCGTCCTGACTACGTACAAAGAAGAGAATTCGACGAACCATGTCTCTGGCACGAACCATAAGTCTGCTGCGCCTTGCTGTTGTTCCAGTCCAATCCTAATTTACTGAATGAAGTCGTCAACTCAACCTCCTCAAACTTTCCAAGAGAACCCTCCTCGTGGATAGTATCAAGTTGCAGCTGCGAAGGACTCCGCTTGACCACAGTAATCATATAGGGTGGAGCAGTTTCCAGAAGAACGTTGTTGGCGACTGATTTCACCATCGCTAAAACTGCAATCCTCGCACTCCAGAAGCAGAGCGAATCTGACAGGAATGCAAACCCCGCGAGAGCAAAGAATGACACCAAGAAACAAGACCTTTCCTGTCACTCACTTAAATGATATACTTTAAAGCGTGGTTGCCAAGACAGTATGTAGAAGTACCAGTAGACACGGAAACCGGAGCTTCGCAAGCGCTCTTAGGGCCACGGTAAGCCAGAAAGGAAAGGAAGGCCACAGAATTGGTGTGATACCCAAAGACACTCTTGAGTTTCAGTGCAGAGCCGTGTCGACGAGCAACGCCACTACTGACTGACAACAGATGATGTTGCACGGGAAGGGACGAGAGAAGAAAGTGAGGGATTCAAAACACTAACACGACTCAAAAGCCTCTGTTCTCTCTCTCTCTCCCTCTCTCTCTCCTTCTTGCTGGCTCTCCCTCTTACTCTCGCGCGCACACAAACACACAACTCAAAATCACTCTCGCCCGCTGTCCAACGCGTCACCTTGACAAAACCAGACGCAAGCTACGCACGATCGCCAACCGGAAGCAAGGCTCTCAGCGAAGGCAAGCGCAATTGACGATCGGTTTGAATCCGAAGGGCACATTAATATAAGGCGAATGGTGAGATACGCCCTGGACAGTGCCCGCGGACAAGCTGGCAGGGAGAAAAGACGGGGTCTTCTAGCGGATGGTCTGTCTCCCGTCCCAAAAATGGAAAAGCGAACGAGTCCTTCCTTCCTTGGATCGTTCCTAGTCAGTCACCGCCAGTCCTGGCTACGAAGGACGAAAGAAAGGAAACCCGGACAGCGAAGAAGATAGAACAGGGAAAAGGGAAGAAGAGATAAAGCAGAGAAAAGAATGAAATGCAGGACCGGCCCGGCCCGAGACTCCGAGAGCCAAGGCCGGAAACACCCACGGGACTCGGAACTTCAGAAGGCCCACACTTCCGGCCAATAGCAGAGCTCCTCTAGCCAGATAGGGGTCAAGCGACCTTCCGATGAGGGTCATCGGATCAGTCCTCTCGCCGAAGACTGGGCGGTCCAGCATCCAGAGTCCGGACCGATGTGGTATGGAGTTACGTCACCATGCGACAGAAAAGAGCGCGAGGAGAGGGAGAACCTAATCACAGCAAATCATGCGACAAGACCACCTGCGGACAACCGGACGGACGGTCATTCTCAACCTAGACCGAAAGGAGAAACGTGCGAAAAGCGAGCGTCAGGAATTCGCCTTGCCTCCGCTCTCTTCCTCCACCAGGTGACATCCAGGTTCCATGGGACTGGGAAAATCCTAACGCTCAAGCGCTTGGTGGCGGGTCCTACCCGTTGGGAGAATGGAAACCGGCAACAACTCCTTCGCGGCGGGGTGGCAGTGGCCTTGACAGTGGTTACTGGATGGACCGGATTGGACATACACTTAGAGCTGGATTTGGTCGAGTATGTCCAGCCCCGAGGTAAGTTTAGAAAACTCAGCAGAGTACAGGTGTTCCTACTGGTGCGTCAGGAACCTGAGGACTAATTTACAACCTATAACTGAAGCTACAACGCGGATGTCCGGTGTCGCTTTATTCCGTACTCGGTGGACTCGGTGATGCAACTTTCTTCTCCTCTCCTCGACTCGGCTCCGCTCAGTCCGCTGCTGGTGGGAACACCCGGCCAGGTAGGCATGTCAAGCAGGGTGGGGATGGATGGACAGACGACGGAGAACCACAACTTGACAGTATCGACCTTCCTGACTTCAGTTCAATACGACAGAAGGTGAGTACATTCGCCTTCTTGCTTGAGCGATCGAGCGCCATTCAAGCGAGCCTTGCTTGCTCGTGGACCCCCCGAATATTGACCTTAGGATCGACGCAAGTTTCACTTCCACTGGAACAGCCATACGGTACAGTAGCAGTCCCACCCGCGAAGGGTCAGGTGCTCGTTTCGCTCTGGTTCTCTCATTTTGTCTTACTCGGGAGATCACTCCACCCGCGTCATAATTTATCTTTTTTACCATTTCCCCATCAGCATCATCAGTAACAACGAGCGAACGAGCGAAGGAACATAAAGAGAGGAAGAAGAAGAGCGGAGTGACGTAATAACCACTGCGCAATAAAGGGTAATCTGCAGAAGCTTCGCGAATATTACCAGCGCGAACCCGGCGTTACGCGTCCTGGCCCCTGGGACTTTCTAGCGACCTGCAGGGAATCTAAGCGTGGGGCTGCCCCCTTCAAGAGTCTTCCCTACATCTTTTTTAAACGCCTATATAGAAGCAATCAATGGAAGAAAAAAGATAAAAAGAAATAAAAGTTAAGTACTGAGATCCGGCATCCTTTGTAATCCTCATTGGTAGAATTTGAGAATTGCTAAGATTTCATTATCGAATGAAAAAAATTATTTTATGTAAAATTATTTTTTTCAAACGATCAGTTTTGAGTATCGTATGATTTTATACTAGTTATATACTGATGAATAGGATAAAATTCCGATTTGGTTATAACTTGTCTGTTTATTATCGTGGGAAAAATAACTCCACTAGGTTAATTACTGCATGTATTCCATTATTTTTCATCTTTTATCGATGATTATACTAAGGTTGTATTTACATGAACTTGAACCAAATATTATCTGTCTGATTTCTGTTAAGGAGATACAAAATCTGTTCATGTAATCAGGTTGTAATTCATCTTCACTGTCTCACTTGGTACATCGAAGATCACTGTTCAAGTGATTTAACCTACAGTCTTCTAAGAAAAAGGTCGTGGATTAAATCTCTTACGAGTACATTTGGAAGTGTATGCGCTGCAAACTGTTTATGAAATTTCTAGTTAGAGTTTTTTATGATGGACTCACATTGACAGTCCCATGGTCCGCGAAGACCCCAAAGTACAAGAAATAACATTTACCATTTTCTACTATCGGGTCAATTTTTCTTAGAGTATACATGAAATTAATATGCTATTTATGAAATGTTTTTGCCCATCCTGGTAAAGATGTGTTTAAGTCTCTTTTGCGTTTATTTGGCATTTATGTTGATGACCATTTCACGCCAAAGCAAAATCTCATCTTCTCAAGTTTAGACTCGGATGGTCTCCTTGTCAAGTATAAATTTAATTTATAATGTCTACCTTTCTTATATTATTAATGCATGTTTATTTAGTTTCAAGAGACGAGTTCAACCTCCCAAATAACCATGAAATTTAATTTGATATAGATTATATATTTAGTTCAAAATGTATGATAGATGGGTCATGCTCCAGTCCAATGTCTTCCCGGCTAACCCGGTATTGACTTGATCATGCCTTGCGCCATTGTTTTTCTTGATTAACCACTTACTGTGTACTTAACATGCCTTTTGCACGAAAAAATGAACTAGACAAGACCCCAGCGCTAAAAACTGGACTTGACCAGACCCTTGACCGGCAATAGACTGTAGGTGATCGCCATGCTGACCAACATGCAGATATAGCTATGTCTAGCGTTTCATTTGTTCTCACATGATGTCATGGTCTGTCTGAATGCGTGTAGTGCAACGAATGCTAACACCACAGAAAATTGAATCACACAACGCAGTGAATGACCAACGGATGGGAAGACCCCATCAAGCCTTACAAGGGAAAGAGAGACCAAAGAGCTAAGAAACCAAAGTCTCGAGTGGAAGAAGAACCTCAATAGCTCTAAAGTCGTTGATATTTTAAATATTACACATCGATAAATTAAAACTCTTACATACAACAGATGCACATGAAGGAGAAAGATAATTACGGAAGAAATGACCGGAACGGAGAAGCTTAACTATAGATGGAGCAGACACGATAAAAAACGTGATGGAAGAAAAGACTGAGGAGAATCTGGACCCCCCAGATCGGCTCGAAGGACAAGGTCTGGCAGTGGAAATTACTGCACCATGGTTTCTCCACGGCAGACTGCTTTTCCAAATCCGGCTTATGCAAACGCGATGTGTGAGGTGTGGACAGGAGGACGAAAACCTAACACATTGTTTCTTCGGATGTCGGTGTGCGAACCAGAAATGGAAAAATGGCTGGAGATCGCTAACGGACTGCAAGGAAAGTAAATTTGATTGACGGACTTCATGAGCCTTCTTGATGAAATCTGGCAGCAAAAGCATGGGGCGAGCCAATTCGCGACGATGAAATTCTTGAAATTGATCAGGAACGAGAGAATCAAAAAGCAATTCGAAAACATGATGACGGACACTCCGGTTGAAGTGATCATACAACAGGCCTACACGACGGCTAAAACGCAACTCAGCACTAAAGTTGAAAGCTCGAAAGAAGGACAGAGACTTGAGCAAGTTACACATATCTTACAGAGGATGATGAACCGGAGTATGGCAGCAGGTTTCGTAAGAGAAAGATGGTGGCATACCTGGAATCAGGAGAGAATTGCCATGGTGGAGATCAGGGAGGCGGAGAGAACGCGGTCCGACACCGAGAGACTACTACACGAGATAGAGAAGCACTTGACGATGTTTAGGATGCGTAAGAAACAACGTGCCCAAGGCGAGGAATCAGAAAAACCAAACTATGATCTGCACGAGGACGAGACGGGCAAGCAAGAAGAATCAGAGGAAGACCCGCACTACAACGATACGATCGAGAACCGCCCGTAGAGGAATCAACAACTCGTTCAAATTTCACGTGTGAGCACGAAAGAGAGCACGAAGGCCGTGAACCAAGAGAGTAGCCGCGACAAGTGGTCGCACACGACGGAAGGAGACTCCCAACCATCTCGTTTTACCGGTAGTACCAGTAGGTGTAGGTTGGTGTGTCACGACAACCAGCCTATGAATTACACGGACAGGTGGGACGAGAGGTTGGTAGTATTAAGAGAAATAAATATAGTAGGAGTAAGCAGGTTAAGGAGACCCTCAATGGGTCCGGTTTTATCTACATCGAGCTTAAGGCTCGATTTCTCGACAAGGCAATAAAGCTTCAAGTGCCTCGTCTCCTTCACTTTATTTAAAAAAGAAAAAAAAACCAGATGCACATGAAGTAGCATCGTCTACTGCAATTACTCTCCTAATAAAATATCAAACTTCAAAAATCAAATTCCTCGATCGATATGCTCACTAGAGTCTGGGCCTCCGAAGGTGTTCAAGGCACTCCAAATACGATATACGTCGATTGCTACGCGATAATGGAGCTTGCCATGTCATGTTCACTCTGCTGTAAATTGCCTCCGCCACTGCCACATAACTATGATCAGGCGTTCTATTAGAGATTTACTTGAAGAGCCCCGTGCGCCATCTTTTGAACTTGGCCAGCCCCCTGCGCCATATCTTAGACTTGACCAGACCCCTTACCGGCAACAGTCCATCATCGACCGTCATATCTGATTCGATCTTCCATGTTGGCGTTCACATGCTTAGTTTGCAAGCACCGAGTAGACAGCAGGAATGGGAGGTGCAGGAACAGCAAAAGTACAGAGAATCCTACCAACAGTCGAGACCACGGGAACACGGTGATCAGAATTTTGAATTGTATTGTGAACTTGCAAGCTCGAATGATCGAGAGCCATGGTGGTCAGAATTTTGAATTGTACTGTGTACTTGCAGGCTCGAGCTATCGAGCCTGCAAGTCGAATGCACATCAAATTCGGTCATTTTCTTCGAGAAACACGACTGGTAAAATCCCACGACCATTTTGAATCGTTTAGCCTAGAACAACATTCTCTTTAGTTACAAGAAAAAATGGGTTATCTATCCTGCCATGTCCACATCCGGATTTCATATGTAGGCCTCTTAACGGAGAGAAGAGTGTACCGTTGTGACAGCAGGGATGCTTCTATCCCCACATTGTCTCGTATTTGCTAGCGACAGAGCTAATAGGCCTTTGCTGCTACACAATCTTCGGGTACGATGATTCCGAACGAGGGAAGGGTTTGTCTGATTGCGTTGAGCATGCATTTGAAGCATCTGTGCCGTAAGCACCTGACGTGATTCATAGATGAGCATAGAACGGCGTTTCAAATAAGAAGAGATCGTAACTGCGAGATGGAGTGGAACGGAGTTGCGCTCCAGACACCAGAATTATCAAAGATTTCTCCTCAGTCTACATCGATCGATTTGCTTTTTCCAAGCGATCGGAACTCTCTCTTTTCCTCAGGACTGAGGTTCGATTATTCATCGGTTTTGCTTCATTCATTCAGATTCCGTAGAATAGCTATCGCGCATCGTGCAAATATTTTCACCTGTGACGATCGTTGCGACCATAAGACATGATGCGAACGAGCTACTTCTTCTGCTTTTTAGGTGTGGACCGGACGAACATGGAGAGAATTGTACATCTGACTCATCACTCGTAGCGTTGTCCATTGTTCTAGCGTTCTTGCATCTCCCGTTCCTGCTGTCTGCTCGGTGCTTGCCAACTAAGTCTATGAACGTTAACGTGGAAAACCGAATCGGACATGACGGTCGATGATGGACTGCCGGTAAAAGATCTGGTCAAGTCTAAGATATGGCGCAGGGAGCTGGTCAAGTTCAAAAGATGGCACACAGGGCTAATCAAGTAAATCTTTGAGCGTTCTACACATCATCCTTCGAAGAGTCGCAGTCTCACATGTTAAACCATTTCCAGCCACATCAGGAGGTCTACACATCATCCTAAACATAACCATGTCAGCATGTTGGCCAGCATGGCAATCACCTGTACAGTCTAGGGCCGGTCAGAGGTCTTGTCAAGTCCAGGTTTTGGCGCTGGGTCCTGTCTAGTTTGTCTTTTTGCGCATGGAGCCCGTCAAGACTCAAGTATTTAACTGCTTACTGTGGGTGCTTCCTTGTTTCACAGATTACCATTGGTTACATGCTGATGTGGAGCAAGTAATGAAGCAATCATGACCGGCTTGTGAGAATAAAAACCGCCCGCTGGTGGGGAAGGAAGGCTGCGCTTCCAAAGAGGAGAGAGGGAACCTGCTGTTCACGTGGTAAACGGTAAGGGCCAGATCTAGCAAGCAGTCCGCACCAGAGGTCTGGATAAAAGAAGACAATGGCCCAGCGGTCCGATCAAGCGTATACATGCTTTGGTTTCATGGAAGTGAATAATATGCATACTCGATTAACTTCTGGGGAACTTTTGTTCTCTTGATGATATAAGAAAAGATATATATATTAGATAGTAATTTTATATCAAATATTTAAAATATTTTCTAACTATTATATATTAACTAAATTTACAAAAGCAGCAGAACCAAACTTTACCCATAACTGCAGAGGCTCCAGACGAGCCTTGGAGAATACAAGTGAGACACATGTTCAGCCCAAACTCATTAATTAGTTGAAAGTTTAATTTATTGTCTAACCCTTACGAAAGGAAGGGTTAGGTAATAAATAATAGATAAGATGGAAAAATATATACATACATATACCCAAAGTGGATAGTAAATTTACGATGAACCTATTTCGTTAGGAAAAAATTATATCCATTTTATCGTTTCTTCTCTTCTTTCCCTTTGGTGAGAACTCAAGATTGCATGTATATAATATAGTCCAACATTGTAAGACCCTGAAAGAAACAGTGTCCTAGATATCGATTTGGGATAAATTTGAAACAATAGAGGTCTTCCTATTAAGTGAGATATGTCGACACGTGTCTTGATTTATGTAAGTCCCATTCAAATAAGCATTCTCGATCAACTTTGGGAACTTTTGCTCTCTTATGTTATCAGAAATGTTATAAGTGATATACGAAAATTCTAGACTAAGTTTTAATGAAAACCAAAACCAAAAGTTAACTGTTAAATGCTAGTAGTTCTGAAAACAGCAGCAACGTCAATAGAAAACTCATAAATGAAATGCAGAAGATGCGCTTCCGAAGGCGAGAACCTATTGAACCAAAAAATACCTTAATAAATTAAGCTTCCATCAGTGAGTAAATATTACTCATGGCATGTGAAGTTACATTAAAGGTGTTAGTGCTAATCGATGAAAACTGGATTTAACTCTGATTTTCTCCGATAACCTTAAAATCTTAAATTGCCAACAATAAAATATTTGTTTAAAACTAAATTTGTTATAAATAAACATCTTTTTTTATTCCCTTCGATGGATATATAAGATTTGTAGGTTGAAGATCTTGGTAATGAATAGGAACCTTTATATTAATATGCATTTAAATTTATTTAAACATTCAGCTGGCTTTCATCACTCAATTATTATTTTTACTTGTGTTCTTTCCTTTTCCTGATTGCATCAACGGACTTAAGATTATTTCTAGGTATGTTGTATTCAAAATAGATCTTAGTCTCTTGAAACATTATCTCATCTGAATTCTTTTTGTAAGAAACTTTAGGCTTTGAAAATTGAATGAATAAACACACTCACGAAAATAGATGACTAGATCTTTAGAGACATATGTATATGTACAATGATCCGTTTATGAACATTTTAGATGATTCTCATATTAGAATCGTTTAGTGTGATTTCATTCATGATCTATTATAAAATCAATATATAGCTATAAATACGATCTATTTGTAAAGATTGATCCATGATAAGATATCATGTAGTATGAAATATGGATGATTCCATTGGATGGGAAATGGAATGAAAATTTGAGATTTAAAATGAATGAAATACGAACCTCGGAAGAGCTTCTGACTCTTCCTTTAATTTACGTTACTACATGTAAACTAACTCAGTTTTAGTACCCTCTTCTACAGATTTACAAGAATATAGAGTATCTTCAAACCTCTTCTGTAAAATGTTTTGAGTACAAGAATAATACAAAATTCAAGTAAACCAATATGCTATTTGTATGACTCTCAGTCATTTAACCTTCAACTGCACATATCATAACCGACCGAACTCAGATTCGTCTGATCTTAGTCGCATTTTGAAGATATTTCGATGCTGGTCATTTCACTACCCATATCGTCTGATTTGAAACAAAACTGAGAAGGTAACAGGCTTCCGTGATTCTCACGGGAACCCCGCTGGATCAAATTTCACTTAGTTAACTCTAAGAATGATTAGCGGTGGGATCCCCACCGCTAAAGTAACCGCACTTGTGGTTTAAACCATTTCCAGCCACATCAGGCGGTCTACACGTCATCCTAAACATTACCATGCAGCGTGTTGGCCAGCATGGCAATCATCTGTACAGTCTAGGGCAAGGGTACCAGTGTGTAACAGAAGATTTTTCACAATACATTCCACTAACCGATGCATTACTGAGGTCTTCAGGCACGAGAGAGAAATACCGATAGAAATATAGCTGTTAAAAACTATAGCTATCTTTCTAGATTTATGAATGTAGTTGTGTGTTTTTATTTAACTGCTCGTATATACGCTGCTATTTTGCAATAGATTGCACCAATATATACCCCATGTATACCCATGTAGTCTAGATCCTAGGCAGCAGTATAGATTAGCAGTCACTGTGTCTATATCTCATGCAGCAGTATGGATTCTTGCAGTTACTGTCGAAAACATGGTTTCTTCGAAGCCAAGCTGTAGCAAGACAACAACAAGTATTATGTTCTCATTTCTTTACTCTGAATAAAGTGTAAGTAGCCACCGTGCTTGTTTATCTCCAACTTTGACTTTCTTCTAAATATGTGAATCAACATTGAAGGAGCGGCATGCTCGTAAACCACCGAAGCTCCTTGAACCTGATCGTAAAATACACACCGTAAGCACAAAAACCATTCCTCCAAAAAAACACAAGATCACTCTTGCAGTGAATATAAATAAGCATCCAATGCGTGCAAAGTGCAGTTCTGGAATGAAGGAAGAAAAGGACAAGCGTTAAGTGAGGAAAAAATCCAAAGTGTACAAACGTCCCAGGGAAGGAAAAAGACAAGCGTTAAGTGAGGAAAAAATTCATAGAATCGATTGGTTCTCAATGATACTTAGAATAGACTTGAAAAATAGAATGATTTATTTTTTTCCAAAGTTCGAAGAGAACCGTTCTAAAACCCGTTGAAATCGAAGGTGACATAACGAGAATTTAGAACAAAACAGTTTAGAACAAAAAAAGAACGAAATGTTTCTTATATAAAACGTCTAGAATAGTAAGAATATAATACAGAATAGACAAAAAAGAACAATGTTAAAATAGAAAAAATAGAAGTACTATTTAAAGGAAGTATAGGATTAGCTTCACACGAACCAAACCAGATTACGTTATTTCAACACTTGGCAGTGAGAAAACTAAACCTATAAACAATGAACTACTAAGCACTGAGTCTGGATTATTAAGCTCCGGATCTATGATTAAACTATGAACAGTTTTGTCCTAGAATGTAAATTGTTTAGGGGGGTCTGGAGAAACAACTGTCGTGACAAAAGTATATATGCAGTTCTCTCATTGGACAGATCAGATCAAAATACATTAATAACGTTTAATTTTGTTCTCTAACAGCGATCGAACCAGGCTTGAGTGATAATACTTGACAATATGCATCCATGGATTATACATGGAATGGAACGAAATAGACATAAAACCAAAGGGTATAAAAAGAATCCTCCTTAGCCACCCCCAGAGATGGATAGATTTTAACTTCTTGATTATGTGAGAAACTTTTTGCTACAGATTTGTTTCGTTAACTATGGAGTTTCATCTATGTCATGCAATTTCTTCCCCATGATACTTTACGTGAAAGCTACTTCTTTTATGATGAATCAAGAAGTGATGAATGAACATCACTTAATGTGTATATTAGGGAGTGTTAAAGCTATAATATTTGATAAATATTCTTGGTCTGCATGCGAGAGTTATAACTTCGACCGAGAGGTTATTAACATTTTCAAAAGAACACCATAGGGTTATTTATTCATTCTTATTCATAATTTTACCAGGAGAAAGTTTAATGTTCAAAGCAGTCATTCCAAGTTTCAAGCAGAAAAATCTTTAAAATTAAATTCATAAATGCACTAGTACGAGAATCACAATTCTATACAAACCTATCAACTGATAAATGATATTCTTTTCTTATTTTCAATATTCTTTCCTAGCTTTTGAAACTCAATATTGTTACTTATATGTAAATAGAGTGATTTCAAGATCAGTGTTTTTTTTGCTGCACTTTATCAATATACAATGTTAATATTCTGAAGAACTGAGTATTCTTGTGAGTTTGGCTTGCGATTATTACGGAAATGATAACTCCCTCTACATCCCACAACTGACTTAAGAGTCTGAAGGAGATTTATGTAACCATAGTCTCCATTAACTAAAGAAGACTAGTCAATGTTTGAAAGCTAATTGGACAACTGCAAATATCCCTAAGAGTTTCTAGGCTATTTTTCAGCTATCAGATCCAGTTCTAAATTGTTAATTAAGCTTAGTTCTTCTAAGAAAATGTAGGCAGCACTCCCGCACGAAATGTTAAAAAAATGAAATCTAACTAAGATCAATTTGCACACAAGACAACTAGCTCACAATGCTAGCACCTACAACGAAAGATTAACCAAAGGAAATGCAAGCAATTCTTGAAACACGATCAAAGATTGATGATCAAAATAAGACCCATATCATGCACCCAAGATTCATTCCTCAGGTCTTCATGAAATCTTCGATCGAACACTCAATATCACTCCAAAGACCCCTAACAATATCTTCTATCACGTCATCCCTCTTCTCTGTCTAAAAATCTCGATCAATAGATTGATCCATAGATCAATCTCCTTTATAAAGATTTAGCTTCTCTAGCACTCTGTGTTCTTCACGATTCTATGTGTTATGCTATCTTCCTCCATTGTACTTTTCTGTTCCTTCTCTGGCACAGTAAAAGAAAGCCTCTTCCCTATGGGTTTAGTCTCCCCTCTTTGTTCCATAACCAGCCTCCTTCCCTTCTCTCAATTTTTGTTTCTTCCATAACCCCAAGCAGCTTACTTAGGGCGTCACCGCACCAAGCTTTTTGACTGTTGTTTTTTTATCCAAGCTTCTCGGAGTTTAGGGTCGGTAATAACAGTATCACTGCACCATGTCCGCTTTTTTTTTTTCGATTAGTCTGGACCTCTCCACAGATTAGGGAATAATCTGTGTGACCCCTCCCGTTAGCATCTGATTACTAGTTTTTGGAGTCGCACGCTTAAGTGAGTATATCGGGACTTGTGCTAGGTCAGTTCTGCTATATCACTGGTCCCAAAATCTGAGAGTCTTTGACAAAGTATTGATGAGTTACTGTTAGATTTGTAGACTAAAAAAACAACAAAAAACACCACACACGTGGAGTTGCATCGGTGATCGTTATTTTTCCTAAAAAACTCAGATAAGCAGAAACAAAAAGCGTGGTGCGGTGATGCCCTTAGCCTTCTGTGGTTACCATGCCGTTTTGTTAAGCATGCATGTCACGTTCCCCTTAAACATGCGTGACCCATAGGGGTTTTCTCGGAGCTTTCCTAATCATGGCCCGAGGTTACTAATCGTAGCTAGAGTAGTTGTTACATCTAGTTTTACGGCGTACCCAGCTTCCACAACTTCCACGGATGGCAAGGAATATCCCCGTACAGCATCAAGCGGAAGGAAAAGGAGGAAATGGTTAAAAGGCATTATATGCGACAAATCTGCATTTTAGGTATCTTTATTGAGTTATATACAGAAATGTAAGAAAAAATATATTTAAAGCTAAATATTTGTATATATTTCTCTTCAGTTTCTAGAAAATGATCACGAGGTCCCTTTTCGAAAAGGAAAAGGGACCTCGTGAGGAACCCACAGTTTACTGCTTTGGGACTTGACCGTTAGAGCGTCCGACGACTACGTAGGAACTACTAGGAAGCCACAGTTGAATTGATCGATCCATATATAGGGCAGCACCCGACAGCAATAACATGACGCTAAAACGACCAGAAACTCTCTAATCTACTCAAAAGTATATTGCATATCTACCGGACGCATAATTTCTTACCTAACCTGTCTACTAGGAACGGTTAGGTAATGAAGTAATATTTGGAATAAAATTATCTACTTGTTGTTACTAGGCTGCCGTTACTTGTACACGTGCCATTTTTATGGGTTATCTCCGGATCTTCTTAGAGGTTATAATATAATATAATACGTAAAAATATCATATTTATTTTATATAATATTAACGTTATTTTACGTAATACAAAACGAGCAAAAGTTTTATTTCCTCCTTTTTATTTTATTGAAAGGTGATGGTAACCTGAAGGTTTTTACTGATATAGAATAGAGGCACAGTACGAAGCCCCAAGCGCAGAGCCCATCTAAGTTCTATAAAGGGGGCAAAGGGAGAGTTGAATGAATCTTTGTTACTCTTTACTACTTTTTGTTGTTAGGCTCTAGATTTTGCCTGGAATATGTATATTAACCATGCATATTATTCACCTTCTTCCAACTTCGGAAGAAAAGAAATATGCACGTTTTTTAATTTATGTTCTAACTTTTTTTGTGGGAAGAGTTAGATCATGAATTAATAAATTATGATAGGAAGAACCAAGTGTACTAACGATAGTTTATTTATTTATAGATTTTTACTTAATAAATGAAATTTAGCTATTCAAATTTAAAAAAAGTTCCACTGCAGCTTTACTTCTCTTCTGTGTACTAAATCAACTACAAGTCTTTTAAGTAATTTTCCGCCATGTCCACTCCCGTAGCAGTTTTTACTGCATCGATGCTTGTTTTGTTTTGTTCTTTATCCTGACCAGAAATTCATGTTAACTCAAGTCAGTGAATGTATGCATAGTTGAGTGACACCTGATTAGGAATACTAATCCTCCTTTGGCCAAGTTTCCATTAGATATAATCAGTTGCCATTTTGGTGTGAGAAATCACAATTCCTACGTGGCGTTGAGATTGTGATTAGGTGGCATAGGACTCATACCATCTCTTAAGACCATCAGTTTTGAAAACTCAACTCGATGGGACCTGGTTTATGACATTTGATAGTTACACTTTCTGAATATAGTGATTAAACTTTGTACTATATTGTATAAATGTTGTTCTACTTCGTTTCACTTTTGTTATATTGTGCTTTTGTAATAATGATATATATTATTATAGTTTATTGTATTATATATTTATTCCCGTGAATATTTGACCTATTCTAAAGTTTGGAAGAGAGGAATATTCACAAGTGGTTTAATTTATTATCTAATTTTTTTGTCTAGAATAATTAAGTAATAAGTAATTTATAGATTATTTGATTATTTGAGCTGAGCAAGCTACCGCACTTATATCCTCTAAGGCACATCTGGACCCTTACACTCATGGTTCAAATTTGGCTCCTTCCACAATTATTAGCTTGACTAACATATAGAGAAAAAATTAAGTAATTATTTATTTAAAATTTAAAGTTTATTTAATATATATATCAATAAGAAAGCAAAACTTCCCCAGAAGGTCATCGAGCATGCATATCATATGAACATGTTCTCTTTATATTACTGATTGAGGTTCTATCTCGATTACAATTTAATTTCCGGTACAAAACTACAAACATGAAGTTAGAGTTTAGAACCTCTACGTAAACAAAATCGGAACTTGGCAGCGTAAAGAGGGCCTTAGCCCCATTCTCTCACTGTCCCAAGAGTCCAAGCAAGGTAGCTGAAACCATATACTTACAAAAGGAATCGTACGTTTACTCCTGATTCCCCTGAATAACACAAACAAAGAGAAAGAAAGTCCTATTTATCTACTTCATCGCTGGAGACAGACAGATAGACAAGAACCTTCACCTGACAAAACTTTCCAGTCCTGCAGTGTTCCAAGACAAGCTTCCTACGGTAGTTTGTCGGAAACGTACAGTGACTTAGGGAGATTAGGAGACTGTAGTTGAGGCTTTTTAGGGTTAGGGTTGGTTATTGGCACTACAGTCAACTGTCTAATTGTTCTTCTCATAATCATTATGTTTGTTAATTATTGCATTATTTTTATTTTTATTTCTACCATGAAAGGAGAAATTTGTCAAAACTATGCTTTCTGAGACTAAGTAGATTTTGTTCCTATATTTTAAGTTATGACGTATCAGTGTATTACTCGAATAGATGAATATATGACGAATATACTCATAATATCTTATTAAGTCTTTAGCAAAGATAAAACTCTATAGTAAAATAGGTTTGCAGACTGCATTTTTAGGGTTTGAGACGGAAATGAACCATTAGGATGTATTTTAGTTATGGACACTCGAACCTTGGTTATAAAGGATTATCGTAACTCCTCTAAAACTTTTAGGGTTTATGTCTGTAATTCTATGTACCACCATAGTCACCAGATGTTTCCAGTCTATTCACGTAAAACTGATCTCTTCAAACCGGTTAAAAGTTTTCAGTCCCACGTCTACAGATGTTCTACCGTACTTGACTGATATTTCAGACTTACTTCTTTTCATCTGAATCTTGTAATTTTGCTTACAAAGAGAGGTTTGAATTTCAAAGAATCTCATTCCTTCAGTTTTCATTTCTTCACCAAGTAAGGACCCATGCGCACCTAGCGTTTTAGCTGAAACTTTATAAGAAGCTTTTCAACCCGTTTAGGTCTAACTCTCCTCCAAAAGTAAATGCTCTCAGCATTTACTGCCTAGGAGGGGAGGAGGAGGACTCTCGCACCACCTACGAGGGTGCGGGCAGTAGGCTGCCTACTTTCCGTATGCGTTGTGCTCGACTGCCGCATGCCTCCACATTCCGGAGATCGCTGCAGTCTGGTCCGCTCCACTATGATGCTTGACCTCCGTTCTGTTGCTCGGCTTCCGTTCTGTCGCTCATCCATTTTGTGTTGATGCGGGACTCCCGTTGTGTCGATCTCAGCTACCGCGACGCGACGTCAGATTAGGACGAGATATCGAAGATTAAGACAGACACCAGAGTGCACGCGCTGTACATAGCAAGCAAACGGATAGCACGCTGCTAGCACGAAACATAGTGTTCACGAGAACTGTCAGCTCTCAAGCAAACAGGATAGCACGCTGCTAGCACGAGAACATTGGGTTCACGAGAACGGTCACCTCTCGTCTTCTAGGACTGTTGAGGAATGTAATCATTGGAGAATTTGAATGGAGAAGTGTCCAAGAACATACTCGTTGGAGAATTGGAAGGGAGGATTGTCTTGGACTGTAAGCTTTGAGAAATTTGAATGGAGGACTGTCAAGGACTGTAATTCAGATTAAGGTTACACCACCGCAATCAGCTTTCTTGAGGTATATTCTGATCCAAGCGGGTCCGTTCTTTTACTTGGAAATATTCAATCTTTCAGAGTGTACATTGTATGTTGGACAATGTACTTACACACACGTGATTTGTGAAACACAGTTTTAATATATAATGTCACGAGTCAGGAACAATTCTTTGAATTTTAAAAGGTGGAGAAATTTGTCGGGACGCATATCTGAGAAGTTTGGTTTGGGTGGACTTTTTCTTCTGAGCTCGTGGTCACTCCTGGTGTTAACGAGACAACTATTGGATCGAGCGAAAGTGTTGCTAGAGAGCATATCAGAGGACGTTTCATCGCTTGAGAGAAGAGAAAGAGAGTATCCAGGATGAGACTGATCACAGTGTCTTAGAGGAAAAAATAGGAGCATTGTCAGCGAAGAGAACAGGAGCGGAAGGACGTACATGTTTAAGTACTTTCGAATTGATTTTCCATGTACATGACGTGATTGTTACATATCACATCTGATCTCGTCTTTCACATACCGCATCAATGTTGTGGCGTTTAGGACGAGTAAGCAAGTCTTGGAAGGAGCTAGTGGAACAGTCGATCCCTTGGTTGGGACTAGAATTGGTATGTATTAACAACCAGAGATTACAAGAGCAAGATCGAATGGATAGAGGAACAACGAGCATCGTTAATGTAGCGCCACCATATGGAGATAGTATTTGTGGAACGCTGCACGGCAGATAGGGCATTGACAAGGAGGATATAATAATTGCAGAATTATATCTTTGAGCTGATCTTACGGGTTGTCATTCACTTAGGTCAAACGGAACATATCCGACAAACCCGGCCTCAAACCTCTTCAACTTGAAGGAGGAAATATTTCCTTCGACAATGTTCACTTCGGGTGTGCAAAGTTGATCTTTCCACGTCGTTACTAGAGGTTTTGGAAAGTATAAGCAGCACCACTACTATATGGTTATGGTTAATCAGCTCACACTCCGAGCGTCTAGGTGAAACCTGTTTGTTTTGATGCCCCGGTGAGGAAAAGTGTTGCGATCGTAAGAACAAGTGGAATATATTTTGAGTCTACTATTTTCTCTTATGTATTCCAAGTCAGTATGACCATTAATCCAAACCTTTTGATGGACCAGAGCCTAATGTGTGATCCCACGTAGCCACCTTACCGCTTACACCTTGCGCTTATTCACATGTTTTTGCAAAACGGTCTTTCCTTATTTTGATGTATTTCTCTTTCCATTAACTGCGGTTTATGAACACAGAGAGCTTTAGCTTTGATTTTGCAGCTTAGTTTTACAAGCCTCTAAACACGCATTGACGTTTACTTCTGCAGCTCATTGTTGATAGCTTCTCATTGTACCTCTCTATTATCGATGGGTGCAGGGTTTGATCACGAGTTATTATCGGTTCACCAAAGAAGAATAATTTTGGATCATAAATATTATATTACAAGCGGAAATGTTTGATGCTTCCTTCACGAGTAGCTTCATCACTTGATTTAAACAACATCATGTTCAGCGGATTGAGGTAAGGAAGAACTTCCTCCTAAAATTATATACCTGGAAGGAGATGGTGCTCAGAGTAAAAGTTTCGAGAGACAATATGTTGATCGAGTCTTGCAGCCATAGTCTGCGCACTTCACGAAGAGTATATAGCTGTCGTCTAGTACTATCGCTGACCAAGGGACCAAGAGTGTGACGATAAGACTTGAAATTTCACCACGGTCGTGCTGCACTAGATTTCAATGAGAGAATCTGAAAAATTGAGATATTGAACGATGCGAGTCCGTCAGCAGGGTAGTAAAGGCTATGGGTTCATGTGTTCTGTACCTGATTAGTATATTGCGGTGTAAGCTTGATGGCAAATCCAAGAAGCGAACCATCTTCCAATCCAGAATTCGTTCATCTGTGATGTACAAGAATCTACCAACCTTCCCGTTCTCCATCATGTCGACTCTGGCGGTTAAGTTTAGAAGTGCAATATCTCTACCCATAAGGTTCAAGAAGTTGCGGAGGGTCACAGTATATTAGTGGGAAGTGAGAGAGAGAAGAAGGAGAAGTAAATAAAAACAGTCACACAATCTTTTGTGGTGGAGTTTCATCTAGACGAGGTTTAGTTGGGATAGAATGTGTTTTGTGCGGCGTCGCTGTGACATCTTGCAAACAATGGCAGTGCACATCAAGGAACTTGGAGTGAGTGGCGGACACGATGAGTTTTGTATGAAAGAAGACTACCAGAAGTACCGGAAGAACTTACACGTTGCTGGTGATAATTATTGCATTTTAGCTTCGCGTCAAACATTGTGCACTTCCAATCGTTTGTACAGTGGAAATATTCTCACGATGAATTTTATGGACGAATCAGCAACTGTTGAACCTGAGAAAATTATGCTGCAAAGATCAAAATAGTTCATTCTAGAGTGCTACGAAGCATACTTGTCGATGAAACAGAAAATTTAGGTGCGGATGAGGTCCTTTAAAACATTGACTTAGACTTAGTTTCCTACACGCCAAGTCCCATAGTACATCTGATTATTTGTGATACTAAACTTGAACCACCATCCAGGTGATCGAATACTAGAAGAGTTAAGTAAGCATGAAAATTCTGAGCATTGGCAAAGTAAGCAGCCATTTAAAGACCGAGGAAGCAAATATCTGAACGTGACCGTAAAGTTGAAAACAGAAGGAAGTTGTGAACTCGGGCAGTCTTGCTGATTTATTTGTCATGTTCATTATGAAAGGTGCTTGTAAAGAGAATGCTTATAATTCCATACTAAGCAAACCGTAGGTCCTTATCTTCTTCGCTCTTTTGCTTTAGGAGTAGTAGTAGATTGGGCAGATTTGATAGCAGATATGAAAAGCATTGACAGTACTCTGTCGATACTGTATCTCACAAGTGCTTTAATCACAGAGCTCATGAATAAAACTTGTTAATCAAAAAGCTTATGTTTTTAAGAACTTGTGTCGATAGTGTCACGTTTCCATAAATTTCTGTCAATCTATGCCTATGACATGTCCGCAAAGCTTGGATGAAAAATCTCCATGATAAGATCATGGATCCTTTTACAAAGTGCAAATCAACCGTCAACTTGGTGAGATAATGTATGATTTTGATGAAGGTGATTATCTCCTTGTCTCTTCCTAAGAAAATGATTTGAAAAGTATATACTATATGAGCTCTATTTCAGTTTATAGTATACAATGACTATGAACAGTCAATAATTTTAGGACTAATTTTTGTATACACGTTTGTACTTGCATGTTAATATAAGTGTTATGTCATGTAGCTTTGAAGATCCTCATGCTCTTTCACTACGGTTTATGGAAACATGGAAAGGAGAGACTTCATTCATCAACTATTAGGAAATTTATTGACATTCACGCATTCAGATGTGGGTTGTAAAATATCGTTAGTATGCACATGCAAACCAAAATTCTCAAGGAAGTATTGAAAGATATCATAACACACTAAAGCAACATCTACATGGATCTCGTAAGAGAAAAAGTCGAGGCGTCTATCGTGGTTGGTCGTCTTATTGACCGAAACGATTGAGGTTTTCTTTTGATGCGCATCAGAACTGAAACGACAATGAAGATTGCAAAACCGTATTATCGTAAGTCTATTGCTTCTAACTATTAGAAAAACGAGAGATATTCGGTATGTTAATGTGATGATGAAGGAATCTAATATCTGTGGATGACAGAAAAGTTACCTGTGTCACTTCTTGTTCAACCCCAGATCGCACCCATGAGTGCAACGGTTTTGACAATGCCCAGACAGCTTGTACATGCGGATATGTCGTCCAAGGCAACACTTGCAAGAAACAGGTGACAATATCTTTATAGTGTTTCATCATTTTCTTGAGGCTCCAAGGTTTTATCATTCGCTGGTTTAGTTTGCTTAATTCAGCATATTTTATGGACTTTTGACAAGGTTAAGTTTGAATGAGTAGATCAAGTGTTTGTTGATGGTTGATTTCTCAGAGATGAAATTGTTAGCAACATTGCGCACGAATTTTGGTATTGTCGCAAGAGGATTCAAGAGCTTGGGGGCAACAAAACGAAGAAAAATGTATCAATCATTGATCTCGATATGCCGTTGGAGTATATGGTTGAGTCAGATAATACTATCAATCTAGATGACAATGCAGAAAGTAGTCAAAGTCTAGAGGAAGATCATATAGTTATAACATGTGACACAAAGTCTGTAAACAATCAGGAGCTGATGTCGTTGGAGGATTGTCATCACATCGTGGGTGAGATATGGACATCTATGAACCACTCTGCAAGTTATCTTATCTCGCCATTTATGCGCTGAGAGATACACAACAGAGAATCTTCGACTTGAAGACGCGAATCGAGACTATCAATGATATAGTGCTCAGCGGTGGTGATGATCTGAGCTCGATGTTTGAACCAATTCCTGACACGGAGATGAGTTTGATAAGACGTAAGGATTTTATGAAGAGATTCATGGATAAGTGAAAGAAGCGACAGAGGTTTTACAATATAAATAGTTGTTGCTAAATTGCATACATAGAATTCTGAACCAAGGAGTGAGAACTTCCAAATCCATCGACTGAGAAGCAGGATCAACACTTTGATGCAACAAGTGTTAGATCGAGAGACGCTTCAGACCTTAGATCTTAACTAGTTATCAGATTGTGTGTCGTCAGAGTAACCACGAAAGATTGCACGGAGGAATAAACGCGTGGTTGACTCATAGTCTACAATAGAAGAAGAACATGATCTTGGTTTTATTATAGTGGACATGAACGACAAAAACAGTACCACCAACTTTACTACAGTTTGATCTTTATATGTACTTAAGCATTTGCAATCAAATATATTCATACTTTCATACTTTCATACATATAGTACTTTCTCCTAACTTTTTTTCTTCGCTAACAATTATTATATCTGCTCTCTTTTGGATGTCCCGGACTTTGTTGACGATGTGGATAGTCGAAACTCAATGCGAGGATATAGATCCATGCGGTTAAAGAGCGAATCCAAAAAAGGTATACATCTAGTCTCGGATGTGAGTAAATTCAGGTTTTAATATGCTGGAAAAAGTAGTCATTTTTCACTGAAATTCTAGACTTTAGATACTCTGGGACACACTTTCTGATGAATCTTTAAGTATCTCAGAACAATCTAAAATTTTGTCACTATGATATACGTAACATATACATCATAGTCACAATGAGAAGCTATGAACATTGAGCTGCAGAAGTAAACGTCAATGCGAAGAACCTTAAATTTTATATTTGCGCTTCAGCGGATCAGACTCAAGCTTCAAATCAACGTGGAACACAGTTCACGAGAAACAGATCTTAGCGTGCAAGAAATTAAGTCTAAGCTTTTCCAAGAAATGAAGTCCAAACTTTCTCCAGGAAACAAGAAACGAAGTCTACAATTTCATTTTGGCATGAACAGGAAGAATAATTAGATAACTTCAATTGACACCGAGCTAGAGTTCTCTCAGTTTTAAGAAAATCATCTCTAGCAGCATTAACACCAATATCGACTTCAAGATCGAGCTGTTCAGATGTTCGGAGGCGTGAACACAATGTTCTCCTGCGTGCTAATCATGTCTGCTTCCTACTAGCCCGAGCCCGGTGATCTTGCTTGCTAATGGCACTAATCCTCCGTCTGGACTTCGTCGAGTTATCCAAAGTCACAACTCGCATCGCGTTACGTTGAGCGTGGCTCGGCTACCAGAGAGAATGACAAAAAATAAAATGGAGACAGAGAATAGAGCGGAGAATGTTATGTTTAATCTTGTCCGTTTTATCCTTTCAAGGGGCATTGGACTATCCTTTGTGGGTAACCACAGCGTACCCCGACCAATTTCACACGACAGTGATTTTGTTGCACCTCCGACCGAAAGCAGGAGGGTTTGAACCCCAGACCTTTCGCTTAGAGATCATGGACTCAACCATCTCAGCTACCGATCGGTAGCTGAGATGTCATAATGGAACGAGCGAGGAGAATGTGATACAGCCGATATGTGTAGATCGTTGAAATGCGAGAGAAGGTTCGCAAACGGCTGTCAAAAATCCAAAGCAGACCTCTTTAACACCAAGCGTAGGACCTATGGTCCCCTCCTCCCCTCCTAGGCAATAAATGTTGAGAGCATTTTCTTTTAGAAGAGGGTTAGACTTGAGCGTCAACCCCAAGCAAGATAATTAACTGCAAAAAAGTTTATCTTTTAACGAAAGAAACTAGAAATTTAGAAGGATGTACACATCGATTGAGATTATGATGCAAAGAAAAAACAATAAAAAGATATTTTTACAAATACTCTTAAAATTATAAAATAAAATAAAATATACTGTTAATTTATTAGCTCTAGTTGATAAGTACGATGCGAAGGTCAAACTTATTATCGACCTTTATTCTCCAAGCTGAAAGTCCAAAAACGCCAGGTGAGCCTTAAACCACAACTACCGCTATATTAGCAGTGGGGATCTCCACCGCTAATCACTATTAACCTTTGCTAAGTAAGTTCGGCACGGACGGGACCCCTGAGAGATTTGCGCAACGCAGTCATCGTTGCAGTACGTGAAGAAACTTTGTAATCTTGGTAGCAAAATGAACAGAAGAGAAAGGGCTTCAAAATGAGCCCATGATGAGCTCAAGAGGGAATACGGACGGCTTCAAAATTATCAAATGAATCTAAGATCACTGAGAACCACAGAAATAAAATATTTTGAATTTTGAATTTTGAAATGCGTTACTACCCAACATATTTTGTTTTAATCACTTACTTCTCGCTTTATCATGACCCAGCGAGCTCTTTTGAGATAGAGAACTCAACATGGACCTTGGACTCCCGCACTCTAACTAAAAGAAGATAAAAAATTACAGTAAAAAATGTCTGCAGAGTGCAAAGTCAAACTTTTTATACCATTAATAGTGATTTTAAAAAGTATTCGAAAAATTCCTTTAATAGTTATGTTCTTTATCTTAATAATTGCTTATAACGGTATTCCCGAGCACTAACAAGAAGGGAGTGCTGAGTCACTGCCAACAGTATAATCCTTACCACGTACGCCATTATTGGGCAGCAAATTCCACAGTTCCTTCCAGAGCCTTATCGAGCCGGAAAAGTCCATATCGAGGATATCTTTAGCCGCAACACGTGTCCTCTATTAAGCCCACCTGGCGGCTGCGAACTGACGTTTCTACTTTTGAAGCGGAGACATCATCTGCGGGGATCCGGCTACCGTAGGCCCTACGGAGCCTTTGAACTCTTTATGTTCCACTTCAGTGGACGTTGGTCGATACGTGTCGGATGCATAGACTGGACGCCAAGCGGCTGAAGTGTATGAAGGGAACAGCCCGTCACCTTATAGATACTGTTACAGGAGACGGAGGTAGGTCGGCATTTGCCTACGTGAAAGTGACTGGAGATGACTGATCTTCCGGTAGAGCTGGCATGGCGACTGATGAGAGAAATCTCTGCAATCTGATCTCGCTCATGCGGGCCGCCACCACCTGGGTTACGCATGTGAGCCGGCCGGCTTACTGGATTCTCAAAGGTACCGGCTATGAGCAGTCTTTTGAGCTCCCATTGGCTCTTTCTCTGCTTGGATACTGGCCGGCAAGGCTCCTATGTTCTGAACTCACCGATGTTTGTTGGGCTCGTATGCGGACTTGTCAGCTACAGTAGTAGGATTACTTATTCTAGCGTAGATCTTACGATTGAGCTTTTATTAGGCGTAGATGAAATGGCAACCAGTGCAGATGCTGGCACGTGGTTACCTCGGGCCGGATTCGGTTCTTCTCTTTGGTTGTGAGGATAAACCAGTCGACCCAACGTGGTCGTAAACTGCGGTTAGGTACTTCGTATACTGCGGTAAATCATTACTTCCCCCGTGAAGAGTGATTCACTTCGCTTAGTGTGGTACTCAAGTGTTACGTCCGGCACGCACTAAAATTCGAGAGCTGATAGCAATTCATAAAATAAATATAAGTAAGTCTAAATCATCTCGAATTCAGTTTAGCAGCTCTCTATAAAAGGTGTCAAAGTTCAGAGAAAATATTCTTCAAGGAACAGAGATAACTAGTCATAAAATTGTCATAAGTGATTTTGTATATAAGCACGACTTATTCTATATTACGTCTGTGACTGTATATCAAGATTTTAGCATTGACTTTTTTCAGTTTGTACATTCAAGATAATTATTCAGAGCAATGGAGAATTCATTACAAAAAATAATAATTAGACGAAACGAGTGAAGAGTCGTTATAAAAAAAGTCTCGCTGTATATTTCTGCGGGTATCTGCAGAGGTGCTCGCATGAAACACTATCCGAGGTTTGGACGAAGTCGTAACTCACACCCAAGGGTCTAGAATCTTTAAGAAGAGTCTTAACTTTGACATCCTCTATTGTTCAGTATTCAATACTCTTGACAAGACATATGTCCTATCCTCTGACGGACATGATCCGACAATAAATCTATATGTTTATGCAGATACAAATTGAAGGATGACTGCACTCTTGTCTTGATGGAAGTTGTCATCTAACGACTAGCGATGTGAATGAGATAAGAAAGAGAATACAATGTGAGAATAATTGCAAGCTGATAGTTTAATTATTGTAAAGAATCTTCACGAAAATGTCCACTAAGTATCGCTTCACTCTGTGTTTACGTCCAATATTTCGTTCTCCATATTCTGGAGAATTCTGCTAACATTTCCGCATTTCCTCCCCAGTATACAATCCTTCACGCTCTAACCCCACACTACCCTCAATTTAAGGAGTTAAGCGTGTAGTTAATGTTCAGGATGTAAGATGGAATGTAAAGAATACATTCAAGAAATAAATTTATTTTGAGGATAAGTGAAAATAATAAGTTTTTAAAACCAATGTCTCTATAATTATTATTGGTAACATAAGGAAAAAAATTTATTCACTTCTAAAGAACAAAAAATCAAACCGTTAACTCTAGAATGCTTTTCAAGATAAAAATTTCATGCGGGGTAAAATCTTCGGAATAACTACTTAAAACAAAATTATTTATGAACTTTACACCACTTGTAATTCAACTCAAAGCAACGTGATTACAATTGATTGAAAATATAAACATGAAACTTTACAATTTTTTAGAACCAAAAAAGATATTATCTACAATATAAAGTACACTGTGAATAAAAAAAAAAGTTTTTTATGGATTTATAGCACACCAAGGTTAAAAGCCAAGCTGCTGCTATAGATATACATGGTCACCAAGAGGACTTTATTAGGTGGGTGAGCTATTTGTGACAAAGAAATATGAGAGTTATACCTAAAATACTTATGTTGATAGAATTTGCTTACGAGAACAAAATCCGTTTTAACTGTTACGGATTAACAGTTAAAAGTTAAATCAAAGCTCTCCTAGAACTTTACACGATTTGATTCACTTCACAACTATTACTGAATATCTATAGATAATAAAACAAAATCTTCTCTCTAACCTAAAGTACAAGAGAGAGAAACTAATAATATTCATTTTTTTTTGTTTTTGTAGTTTCATCAGGGTTTAAGGGTATAGTAAAGCAATATTCTCCTTGTCCACCCATGCATGAATAAAAGTTCGAACCAGCGAGCACTTTATAAGATGCAAGGGAAGGAAAACCTACGTGGTTCTTCTTCACGGTTTTTTCATGAAAAAGATGAAAGTTAAATCCCTCTTGGTATAAAAGAGTCTTGATGAGAATATTTCTCTCATAATTTTTTTTAATTCAATCTGTCGTTGGAGTCTGGATCACAAAAACACTTGAAATTTAACAAATTGATTTCTGATAATGCTTAGATGGAAATAATAAAAAAGTTTTAACAAAAAAGTAGCGTTTTTCAGTTGCTTCCCAATGCTACCTACCACGTAAAAAATACGGAGGTCAAATTCAGATTACATGAACAAGCACATGGACTGTGTAGTGGACTCACACTATGTCAAATGAATGCACCGTTTTCACGTACGGATTAATTGAAATCGATCATTGTCTTCTATGCCTGCGAGATTTCTTTCTGCCTCTTTATGCTGTCTCGAGTGATTATGTGATCTGCAAAGCTATCACCTAAACTAGAGAGTTCTCTGAGAGGCGCTTTCCTCTATCAGAGGAAAACTAGAACCCTAAGCCTACGCCCGGAGGTCGCATAAAATTTCAGATCAAATTTCAAACCCTAAACCTCTCTGTTCAGGACGAACTCATCCGTCGATACGCTGCTGCGTTACTTTGTCAAACACTCACCCAACCCTCATTATAACGGCTATTTTCTTCACATTTTATTGCACCTGCCCGGTGTGGGTCTGTTTGGGACTTGGCAAGCGCACATTAGTTTGACAAAGTGTGAGTCCTGTACAGGGCCCAAGCACAACTTGCTCCGGGTAACCCAAAGTTCCTCCTTTCACGTCCATGCCACGTCAAAAAGTGAGAGGTCTTGGTAACCCAGACCCTAAGTATCATATGCGAGGGTTTAATAACGATAGAAGACGTCGACCTTTTGGATGTACATATTTGCATGTTCTCTCATTTGTTTAATAAAAGAGAGGCGTTAGTTTTAGAAAAAGAATATAAACTATCACATGATTAAGTAGCAAGTTTGAAGCATCATGAACTTCGTCTATCAGTTTCGAGACGATTTCAAATTTCCTTCGCACCTACAGTTCCAAAATTAATTTCCTTGTAGTTTTTGTCAATTTATTTTCGGTTTGTGAAATCTCGAGTTTGATCCAATTTTTGTAATATGAGATAATTTCTAGAGTTCTCCTCACATGTGTTCATTGTTTTGTGACGTGAAGACAAGAAAATGTCCTTGCAAAGATGATCTCTTGTGTATCGCACCCAAAACTGCAAACATGGAATTTAAAATGCACTAGCAGCAAGCCCCTCTCGTAAACTATACAGGTTCAAAATCTAACTTTATTCCCCAAACTGAAACTGAGGTTCAAACTGCATATAGTTTGAACATCCCGCTTATTACCACCCCTAATAAACCCCTAACCACCCCCATGTGTAAACTCCTCTTCTATAGTTTTGATATTGTGTGTAAAGAGCACCTCTTACTAGAGATATGTTTTCTCTTTTTCTCTCTTGTTCCAGTTCTCACATTCCTGTCTTTCGTACTACTATAGAATATATTGACCTTATGAAGACATGGTGGTTTTTGTAATTGAGCGTATAAGTTAGGATCAGATTTTATTTTCCTTGGTGATAATAAAACTAATCTTGTGGTCTACAACAAGTTTTATTAGATTAGTGGTGAGATATCTCACCTAATATTTTAGTTCAAATGTTTACAATTAGCTCTAGTGGGGTAGTCTACCGGGATTGTGATCATTTGTCACGTTTTTATTTGTTGTCAAAAATTAATAATCTTACTCTCAAAATGACTGAAATATTGAAATCTGCAAAATCTAGACCAAGATCTAAAGAATACATTCTTGTATGTACTAACCCTTCCTCTTGGAAGGGTTAGACTATAAATTAAAGTAATTAAATTGAAAATGTTCTTCTAGTTCAAGACATAGTTCTTTAAACTAAGAAAAAGGTCAGTCTATTTAACTTGCTTACGGGTTTTGTGACTGCAGCTGTCATGTGTTATCAAGTTAACTAAGTCAGTTATAGGTTTTTAAATTTAAATAATTTAAATTCAGATAGATAAATTTAGAAAAATTATCACTCTCTAAAATGTGTTCACAAAGCCAGTCGACCATCAGTCCTGTATCTTTTTTGTAAGTTTATGCTTTATTCCAGGTTGTTTTCAATTAAATGTTCTAAAATGAATTTCCATCCAACTGTTCATGATAATTTTCTGGACTAGAAGGAGAATAAAAGTTTAAGGACCAAATAGTACCATAAACTAAATACCAATTCCAACCAACTGTTCATGATAATTTTAAGTTCCGTGTAAACTTTTATCTTCTTCTCCTTTGCAAGAAGTTAAGGGAGCAATATTCAGCAAGACAACAACACAAGAAACCAGTCAAAGAATATTTACAATGTTTTTAATATTCTTTTTATGAAAAGCGTCGATACGCAAGCAAAATCTGTTAAAATTAAAATAAAATAAAATGAGATAAATGAAAATATAATGTTACAGTTTTCCTGTTAGTATTTCTAATATTAATAAGAATAATACTAGAAATTACCACTCCGGTTGACAATTGTCTCAGCTGTTTACTATCATTTGTGACTTCTCCCAGCCCAAAGTGCTACCGGTAATAGATATCCTGCTACACTATCCAGGAGACCAGCTCTTGTACTCTCTCTTGTTTCCCCTCTGTTCTATATTATTAGACTCCGTGTCTTTCTTTATTTACTCCAAGTGCAACTGCCGAGACAGCAAAGAGCACTTCTGTATCATGACCTGCGTCGACAGTATTAGCCCGTCCTCGCAGTCATTAGAGTTCGTTGGTTGATCGATATGACAGGAGAGTGTTTTCGTGGAGACAGCCGAAGAACACAACTAGCGTCGCTAAAATAGTAAAGACAGTACGAAACAGCTCGTTTCCTCCCTCCGGCCGGGCAGGTAAGCGTTCCTCCTCCTCCTTCTTCATTCTTCCTTCTTGTTACAAGAGTAGTTGGATGGTTGTACTGTACATACAGGAGGCAGGCCGAGGAGTTGTGTATGACGTGTGCAGCTGGCCAGCCAGTGTGGATCCTCTGAAGCGAGAACACCTGTTGCTCGTGAACACCGTCGATGGAATGGTAAAGGATGGTACCGACTGGCTAGTCCGGAACCGGCCGGACTCGTTCTCCGGCCCTGCCCATTCCAGTCCCACATCGCACAAACACCTTTCCACGTTCCCAACCGTGTCAGACGCTTTTCGCTCCCTTCCGCTTTCTTTAAATGTCATTTACGCGGTTCACTACCTCCTAACTTGGTTCATTCCCTCTTCAGTTCCATCGTGAGCAGACAGACACCTTCTCTTCCTCTCTGTCGGTAGCTTCCTTCTGTATGCTCTGGCTGTGCGTTGCTTCGCTTGCTTTGCTTGCCTTGCGCCGCAATCAAGACTCTGGACTTGGACTTCCTCTGCTTCGTGGACGTGTGAAGACTTGAAGCTAGATCTGCAGGGGCCCCTTCCTTCCCCGTCCGTAGCAGGCGCCTCAGCGGCGGCAGTCGAGTTTAAGATAGCATTCAAGACGCTGCAGATTTGTGTCTGCTGTGACTGTCGTATCGGCGATTCAGCGTATTAGAAGTCTTGGAACCTGCTTGCTTGTTGCGATTGAAGTGGAATTTGCCTCATATGCGAGTTGCAACATTGCGGTTTGAGTATCAATAGCAGAGCGTGCGAGCGTGGATTAGATTTGTTTCGGAACCGAGCAGCTCTTTTGTGGTGCTGGAATCAGCGGTTTATCAAGGAAGTGAGGAGAATTCCTGTGCCTCTTGAGAAGCGGACGGTTTTCTGAGGAGGAGGAGGAGAACAGAGGTCGAGAACGGAGATGGGTAAGACACATGGAGCCATGATGATGGGCTTGGAGGTTGCTCCTCCAAGAATTATCGCAGTGCACAGGAGGTGCTCATCGGAGATTAGGCTGGACACCATTTCGGAGGACAATCCCATGGTGACCTTCTCGGAGCAAAGTTCCCCCGGGAGTTTAAGTGGCTTTGACTGGGAGAGCACTTCGTCGCCTACCGTCAGACAACAAAGATTTGGAGCCGAGCTCAGCAGACTGGCCCGATTTCCTCAGTAGACGTAAGAAGCGATCGGATCGATGGAAAACCCCCTTACTTATACATCGGGGTTATAGAGTCTCTTTCTCCTGATTTGGGTGCTTGTGAGTTTCATTTAAAGTTACCCCGATATGTACATTAGTTAGTTATACGATGAAACGAGAGCTTCTAGCGGAGGTCAAGAACGTAGTTTCAGGAAGAAAAGACCTCCTTCTTGTGAAAGAAACATCGCTACGCGAGAAGCTGGAGGCGCAAAGTTGGTTAGTAGCTGAGCCAACTTCTGTGGGTTCTGGATGAATTTGGCAGCCTTAAAACAGCCGTGTGCGGAGAGGTAGTAACATCCTAACAAACAGGCATCATAGTTCTGTTCCAACCTCGCCGTTTGTATAATAAGAAATGTAAGAAAAGCGTTGAATTTTAATTGACAGCTATATTTGTCTCCGTTAAATCTCTTGTTGGCTTTGCGCTTTGTCAAGAAACTGCTTACCTACCTGGTATAGGAGCAAACGTTGATCAAGCTCCACTAGATTTCGGAGTGTTGAAGGGAGTTTTTGGCTTGACGTTTCTCATTCTTTCTCTGCTTCATGGTCGATGGATGCTTGTCAGCTCCATTGGATTCTGGGACAATTTGCTCCCGTCAGTTGTGCGCCAATACCTCAGATTTATGAATGCACTCCCGAGTTCAGCTTAGTTACATTTTCGGCAGATTCCCGGAACCTGGTGAAGGTAAACCTCCTAAACCTGTTGAAGGTGGAGGTGAAGAGTCGGTTGGGAGTTTGTTACAGGCTGTATTGTCGGCATTGTGCACCCACCTCCTTTTCCTCCTCGACGTCGGTGTTTTGCTTTTTCGTTGGCCTTTCAGGTGATTTACTGTGCGGTGGAGCTTAACACTCAGAAAACTGATTTATGAGAATGTCACGAGCTAAAACTCAAGATCGCGGAACGAGCGCGAAAAGTTGGAAGTCCCGTCTCAATCAAAATGTTCCGGACTACTGAACCTCGGCTGATTTCGGCTAGTAACCATCTTCGTATGAGCGCAAAAATCTTGTGACCATGGTCATGTGGGAACGTAACGCAGACCGTATGCTGGATAAAGATAGCAGTTGTTGTTGCAAGCTTGAGTCATTTCAAGTTGATATTACCTTCAGAAAAACTTGGGGCTTTTGGCAGCTTGCTTGTCATCATCTTATTCCCTAAGATCGTGCGGCCGGCTGTTAAGTAGTTCAGAACTGCCGGGTGGTTTCCTCGATGCATCGGTGACGTACTGAGGCAAACCAAAAATTTCTCACTGCGGCAGCGTCAACTCATGGTACACATGTCCTGCAGGCTGCAGCTTGTCCCCTTCATTCTCCAATCACTCTGTGAACATCCTAGCGTAGTGTGCGGTAAGACTTCTGCTTCCTCGGTGTTTTATCAGTGATTCTCGCTGGATTCGTTGTTTTCCTTGCTACTTCCAATGGTTCTACAGGCAGGCCCATGCAGCAGGAGGGAGTAGATTCTCAAGAGTGAGGACAGGTGTAGCTGACTTGAACCAAGCCAAGCCAAGCCAGGGCCCAGAAGATATTCGTGGATTGCTCCACTTCCACTACTGTACGGTAGTTTCTAATCCACCTGCAAGCCAAGTTTGGTGAGGGTGCTGAGAATAAATCAGATTCCCTCGTCTCGGGAACTACGTAAAGAAGGGCTCTTCAGGAGCTTCGCAGGGCGTACACGACTCGGTTTGCACTTGAAAAGGAGTCGGTCACCAGTCCCGACTCGCAACTCCGACGCGAGCGTGTCAAGCTAAGGGGGAAATGCATACGTCACGACCCACATGAAGCAAGCAAACGAGCCAATCGAAGAGAAAGGACTTCAGTTCGGGCCTCGGGGGGATCCAGTGCACGGCATGAACACAACTGAACTGGAACTGCAGGAGCAGGTTCGCATGGACGGCGGCGGCTGGCTACGGTCCCACGTTTGCAACTTTGCACTGCATGCATGCATGAATGCCCTGCCAGGGCCCCCACCTCCCTTCATTCATTTGTTGATGAGAACAGTCGACAAAAGGAGGTAGCAGTCCGTCTCCATCCAGGGCAGCAGCAGCAAGCATACAGTAGTCCAGTACGTACCTGTCTCCTCTTCAGCTAGCATGCGACCTCAAAAGTGTATCTCACAGTTTTCAGAACAGGATGGGAGCATGGGCAGAACCCGATAAAGAGCTCACTTCCCCAAGTACGCGACAGCTGAGCTCCAAGGTGACTAAAAGCATTGCTCTAAGTTCTAACTCGACCGAAATCTAGGGATCAAACCCTATCCTCGCACACCTGGAACCTCGGGTTGAGCCTCTGAGGATTCACGACCAGGGTTCAAGCTATACAACGATTGAGACCGACGTTCCCCTTGTTCGGCTTGATGTGTCTTCCCATCCGTTTGGTATCCATTGCGTCGTTCTCTTTACATATAAAAACACAGTATGACTCATAACGGACCATACATTCATTTCCAGAAAGGTAAATATACAGTAGCTTAGTGGGAAAGAGCTGAGCCTGTATCCTCCTCTCATTCGTTCTTCCTACCGTGAAGTGTCCCTGGTTAGCTTTTCCTGCCGGTTTGCGTCGTTGTTCGAGCTCAGGTCGTTTCCATGCCGTGCACTGCACAAGAAACGAAGCGTCGCAAGAGATGTGTCAGGCCACGAGAGAATGCGAGGAAATGGGCAACACTGCTGTCAAATCTCTTATGCCGTAGGACGGTGGAAAGTACACGGCAGTCCTTTGTCACAAAAAGACAATGCTGACAGAAAGAGAGAGAGAGAGAGTGAGACAAATAGTACAGAGCCCGTATGTATATGATTTGTGAGGGTCAAGGGAGCCCGTAAGTATTACTTGAATTACTCCTCTTATAATCTCAGAGATATAACTGTAATAATGTGACTAGGATAATTTTGAGAAAATAATCCAGATCTAGACAAAATACATAAAACCTATAGATATCATTAGAATACTCTATGTCACTCTCGAACTTTCTTACGGTTAATACTCTTTTATCTACAGCATTTCATCATATCTTAGGTGAGAACCGCACTCAGCTTTTCAATTAGTTTATTCCGTGATTAAGGCGAGAATCTGCAGACTACCAAACCTGCTAACACGAGTTATTGAAGGTAAGTTTTTTCGCTTGAGAACGAACTGTCATCTCACCATACAGCCATCTCCACAAGTGGAGATCTAAATGTTTACTTCACAGAATAACGCGATCCAATATATAGCCAACGGATGAAAAGACCCCATCAAACCTTACAAGGGAAAGAAGGACCCGAAGGGCCAAGCAATAACCACCCTGAAGGGAGAACACCGGGGTTAAGCCCCGCCGGCGCCCCGCCGAATGTTTACTTCCCGTGCCTAGTGAAGAGCGTAGACTCGTGCGAAGTGGAGACCAGACCTCACCCTTTTCGAGCCCATCTCGTAAGCGAAATATTATGGGTATGGAACGGTTTCAGTCCGCTGCCAAACTCAAAGCCGGTCACTTTGCGGTAAAGGGGCTTATCCCCAACCGTAAACTTTGCACGCGTTTGGAGAAAACCCGGCTTTGAAGAACGACTGCAGTTACTTCCTTATTTGAGCGGACTACAAATGGAAAATAGAAAATGTATAAATTTTCGGCACCAATCTATAGTTGAATTCTAAATTACTTGACAAATATAGTTTGTAATATTCACATCTTAGCTTCACATCATGTATCAGTGTGTACAGTATACATCTTATAAGTTTTAAGGGTTTCCTAAAGAATTTTGTTATAAACGAGTAAAAGCAAAAGTTAACTATTTTAGTAAGTCATAATTATTTTAACTGATTAATATAATTAAGTAAAATATTTTTAATTTCAAGTAAAATATAGAAGACCAAAAACAACCTAGGATGAAAAGATGAGTTCTTTCATTTATAAAGTTCTCTTTCTAAAAAATATGTTTATTTCAGAGTATATCTTTAAAGGAAATGGGAGCAAGATATTACAGTATTTCCTTACTCCCATGTGATATCTCTAAAATACAAAGAGTTGTCTTTCCAGTTCCTACTATTTTTTATGGATCTGATATAGATTTTCCAGTAAATAAAGATTATGAAAAAATTTTGGTAGAAGCCTATTAATCTTATGTGAGGGATATTTCAAGAACTGTACATTAATCTTAGACATAACAATATAAGTCAAATTCTATATGAACAATGGATAGTTTCTAGTCACAAATCCATCCAATATTTACACTAATCTCTCCTCAACTTTTTCTATGTTTTACTATGCCCAAAGAAGATATAATAATCAGTTCTTCATGAACAGTAGTACAGTATGGCTAAATTTCTCTAGATGGAGGATTTCATTTCATAGCTTTACATTCCTATAAGCAGAATTGATTTGGTTTAATTGTTCCAGTAAGAATAAAAAACTGAAAAGACTTAGGAATATGTTACTTTTATACTTAGTGTGCATTACAAAAGTAAAGGGAATCTGGAAGTAACTATATGGGAGTCTACTACGATAACGTACGGAAGTTTCCGGACAGGAGAGGAATTGGCTTGATCACACCCCCAGTACGATCGCTGCGCTTGATCATACCCCTCTTAACGTTTGGTTGTTTGATCACACCCCCAACCTCCCATCGTCCGTCCTGCCGGTCGACCGCACCATGTAGATCAAGCCGTTATGCCAGGTCATAAAGACAGTTCGACGCGGAACGTGCGCCAGGTAATATTGACAGTCTGACGTGGCGGAATCGTCACGTCACAGGTGGATAGTCTGACGTGGTGTGTGCACATGGTGACGTGGCCATGTCTGACTTGGGGCATGCAAATGTACCGTCTGACGAGTGGGTGTGTTTCGCGGGAAAGAACTGGAACGAGACAGTGACAAATTTTATCCGTAAAAGAGATCATAACACATTTGAAATAGATCATAACAGTTCCCGCACATTAACAATGACGAAGATCACATAGAACTGAAAAAATCCGGGAGTATTGATCAGAGCGAAGCGAAGTGGAGAGTGAAGAGTGATAAGAAGTGCGGGGCGGTGGAGAGTGGAGAGTGATCAGAAGTACGGGCCGGTGGAGAGTGATAAGAAGGACAGATTCAGAGATAACGATATGCCGACCGAACGATACAATGTTATGAATCTCGATATTGAGAGCGACAATGATGATTGTTTAGACGGATTGCATTTCGAAGATGAAGAAAGGAGCTTCACTATGGATGTACGTTCTGAGGATCTTACTGAGGAGAGCGTGCTAGAAAGATGGCGACGAGAAATGGCTGATGCGAGAGGAGTGAATCGGTTACTCCAAGGCAAGACTTTGGAGTCCTTGAGAGCTCTTGCATGCAAAGTGTGTCTCGGGTCAGAATTTGAATCCTTTAAGGAGTTCGATTTCGCAGTTGACTGTTGGTGTTTTTTGAATAGCCGAGTGAGTCATAAATTGAAAAACTCTCAAAACTATAGAGTTAGAGTGTGCAGGTATGGAGCGAAGTCTCGTTGTAGAAAATTATTCGAAGATAGATCTGTAACATCAAATAGTGCTGAAACGAGTCACAGAAACAGTCAGCCTCGCAGCTTCCACGAATATACACAAAGACGTAGAGCCTCATTAAGGCAGCTTGCAGCTGGTCAGTCAGAACCTCCACAAGGTCAATCAAGAAGAGAATCAGTTAACGGTCATTGTGGTGAAAGACTTCGATATCAATCCGCTGGGAGAACTACCTTTTATGGGGCTAATGCTCGGGATAGTGATATGGAGCATCCATGCAAATGGAGAGTTAGAGCACAAAAGGGCAAGTTCACAGACCGAATTACTATTACTATTTGTGATTTAGAGCACAGTTGTCCTAGTCAGATCAGATAATGGCGTGGACCTGCATCAAACTCGAAATTCCTTGCTGCAGTCATGTGTAACAGAGTCGCTATTGACCCCAACACTCCCATACAAAATCTCATGGAGGATCTTCGAACTACATTCAATAAGAGGGCTCCTTACTATCAGGTGTGGAGGAGTCGAGAGCATTCTCGGGACTGGTTGGAGGGTAATCAAGCATCATCCTTCTATTACATTCCTTCTGTATGTAGACGTATACTTGAAGTAGATCCCATGGCAGTTGTGGATTGAGGTACTTAGGAATGTAACACAACAATATTTAGTAGATATTATGTGTGTCCTAGTGCCACTCGTGATATATTTCCTTTGTGTCAGAAAGTGATATGTTTGGATGCTTGTCATAGCAAGTCCAGAAAGTTTCCATGCCAAATATTTCTAGCTTCAGTGTTGGATGGTGCAAATGAAGCAATAATTTTAGGCTTCGCAGTTGCACCACAAGAAGACACTGTAAACTGGACATGGTTCTGTCAACATCTCCGCAACTCTATACATGGTATTATTTCTCTTCAGACTGTGATAATCAGCGATAGACAGAAGGGCTTAGAAAGAGCTGTTTCAGATGTATTCCATGAAGTTGTCCACGGGCATTGTGGACAACACATCCGAATGAATGTACGGACGAGGTTTGGCAAAGAGACGGAGAGACCATTTCTGAATTGCTTATACGCCAAGACGAGAGAAATGTAAGACACTCTATACTTTTTTCTTTTCTCACTCAATCCTTTTCTCACTGAATTATTGAAGTTTTTTGTTGGTTGAGTTATAGCTATTATCTCATTTGTATGTATAATGTCTCATTTGTAGGTACAATGAAGTGCTTGACAAGCTGGATGCATCAGGGGAAAGAGGTAGACACCTGGCTGAATATTTGAGGAATATACAACCAGAGAGGTATAGCCGATATGCGTTTCCTCTACCACGTTATGGGAAAGTCACATCTAACTTGGCAGAGAGTATGAATAGTGCTCTGAGACCAATCCGCTGGAATGCTCCATTGAAGATCCTATTGGATTTATGGTATTATATTATGCAGCATTTCACTAAGCGGAGGATACAGCTTCAGCAAGAAACAAGTGTATTGACTCATTTTGCTAGACTTCGGCTCATGGAGAATGAACATGCTGCAGAAGGTTTTCTCTGTCAAGTGTCTTCTCCATTCGAGGCTACCGTCCGCGATCATACCAATGGAGTAACACATGTGGTGAAACTAGCACAAGGTGGTGCAGGAAAGTGTACATGTACAGAACTTCAAGAGATGAGATGGCCATGTGGACATGTCATTGCTTTCGACAGAGAGACTGGTGGGAACCCAACAACGAGATTGGATAACATCTGGCATAGCTCCTCGTTATTTTCAATCTACGGACATAGTGCGTTACCAGCTGTTTTCACTGATGATCTTCAACCGGTGTACAGTTGCGGACCTCCGCCAGTGGCAAGACGAAGGGGAAGACACAGAGTGGTGAGGATCGATAACAACACCCAATTCACTCAATCTACAGCAACAGCAGATGGCAATGAAGATCTACCTCCCACGAGCAGTACCCGTGTCTCTTCACCAATTGAAACTAGTCACCTTACTGAACCCACATCCATTGAGAATGAGTATCCTATTAATGATGAGCAGATATTACATTTTGCCTCTGAGACAATGTGCCATCGAAGACGAAGAAGAGTCCAACAAACAGGTCCACATCATGACTTGGGACATTTTCCTCGTTCTACTCCAGGGAAGTGCAGTCTCTGTGATCAGTCAGGCCACAATAGAAGAACATGCCCTAGGCTGTATGCACCCACGGATGACGAAGGGATGTTCACTGAGGTGACAGATGAAGTAGAAGGAAGTGGAATTCGTGTGACGATTATTGCTTCTCCTGAAGGAGAAGTTTCATTGAGTGAACCAGATCCGCTGTAGAGAGTAGTTACATTACCAGCTGCTACAGATTCATTATTGTAGGGAGTAGTTACAATACCAGCTGCTACAGATTCATTATTGTGTTGATACATCTTCGGGTATTACTAGTTTGTTATAGGTAGTAGTACATTGTTCTTTTTCAGTTCATATACATTATTTCCCAACAAACACATATGATGATTAACTCATTATCAATTCTCAAATTCGTCCATCATGATCATTTTATAAATAGCTCTCTATTTGTGACAAGAGCAGTGTGAAACAAGGAGCACAAGTTGTTATGTGGTGTATATATTAGTTGAATAGACTGGATAGAAGTACACTATCTCCTTTTAAAAAATATGTGGACAGATGTGCAATATATCGCTCGCCTTATGTTCAATCTCTCTTGTTTTGAACTTCAAAAACATGAAACTACTGGCTGACCTATACACTATAAAGAAAGAACAGCTGGCGAGGTGAAGAGGGGAGAGAAAAGGCGCGGAAACTTCTGTGACATGGTTCGGACGTTGAGTAGCGTGTAAGAAGTTGTAACGGGCGTTGAGCGTGTTGAGAAGTCGAGTTGAGGAGCGTGTTGAGAAGTCCAGTGGAGTTCCTCTTGAAAATGTCGAGTGGAGTTCGCACACGTTAAGGCAGTTTTTACAGGAGAGGAGAGCTTTAGGGTGAGTTTAGAGAGTGAGACTTCAGCGACGACTGTAGAGAGGAGAGGAAGGACGAGGTGAGTGAAGAGAGTAGAAAGAGGTAGAGGTGAGTGAGGAGAGAGAGAGGAGGAGACTTGTTCGAAGTGATCGAGTAATGCTGTAGGTTTTTTAGAAGTTTAAGAGAAACATGTAATCTCTAATCGATTCTTTCTTGAATCGGAATGATGAAAACGAGAGGTAGTAAGAGCAGAGGAGGTGGTAGAGGAGGTGGCAGACGAGGACGAGGTGATGGACGAGGACGAGGTGATGGAAGGGGACGAGGCAGGGCACCAGATGCAAGAGAGACGAATCGCAGAGACGAGGAGGCTGATCCAAGTAAGTTTCGAATCAAAGTTTATCTCTGTGAAATGTCGTGAAATGTTTAAATTCGGGTGTAGATAGTGTGCGATTCAACATGCATCGTACGAATTTAAGGCGATTCAGGTGGTGTCGCGTCGAAACGAGTAGAAATTTAGGGGTTTAAGAGCGATACGACGTGTATCGCCGCAAAAGAGCAGCGATACATGCAGTATCGGGTAAGATTAGCGCGATGCATGGTGAGTATCGCCCCGCGTAGTGTACTCCTTGGCCAAGCGGGGCGACGCAAGCTGTATCGCCAGGAAAGAGAGCGAAACATGCGATGTTTCGCTCCTTTCTGGCGATACAGCCTGTGTATCGCCCTCTAGCGGGGCGATACACGCCATGTATCGATGTACAGGGGCGAAACAGTTACTTGTTTCGCCTCCGTGATTGAAAATTGTTCCTCGCCATCGGGGCGACGCAGGCTGTATCGCCAGGAAAGAGAGCGAAACATGCAATGTTTCGCTCCCTTCTGGCGATACAGCCTGTGTATCGTCCCTCAAGGTGGAAGGGACTTCCATCCTGACGCGATGCAGGTTGTATCGCCCTCTAGCGGGGCGGTACAGTCCATGTATCGCTCCAGCGGGGCGAAACAATTACTTGTTTCGCCCCCTTGAAAATTGTTCCTCGCCATCGGGGCGATACAGCCCATGTATCGCCCCCTTGAAAATAGTTCATCGCCATCGGGACGATACAGCTTGTGTATCGCCCCTCAGGGTGGAAGTCACTTCCACCCTGAGGCGATGCAAGCTGTCTCGCCCTCTAGCGGGACGATACAGCCCATGTATCGCCCCCTTGAAAATAGTTCATCGCCATCGGGGCGATACAGCTTGTGTATCGCCCCTCAGGGTGGAAGCGACTTCCACCCTGAGGCGATGCAGGCTATATCGCCCTCTAGCGGGACGATACAGCCCATGTATCGCCCCCTTGAAAATAGTTCATCGCCATCGGGGCGATACAGCCCACGTATCGCTCTAGCGGGGCGATACAGTCCATGTATCGCTCTAGCGGGGCGAAACAGTTACTTGTTTCGGCCCGATGACGAGGAACATCAGGGCGACGCAGTCTGTATCGCCAGGAAAGGGAGCGAAACACACCATGTATCGCTCCCTTCAGACGATACAGCCTGTGTATCGCTCTAGCGGGACGAAGCATGCTGTCTCGCTTATTTCTTGGTTGCGATACACGGGCTGTTTCGCCCGTCGCGTACTGTACTCCCTTACCGATACTCTCCGTTGTTTGCTATTTTCCAGCTGCTATGGAGAAAATGAGAGAAGGACCTTCGACCTTGAAAATGCATTATCTGGAGTTGAAGAAGAGGCTATAGATCGAGTGGGATTACTTGTGACATTACCCTAAACCCTACAATGTATGCAGATATCATATTGTCTACAATTCATAGACACTTATGATCCAACTATTCATCGTGCCACCGTTGAAGGACACGAGATATTATTGGATGAGTCTTTTGTTCGCGAAGCATTAGTTCTACCCATGGGAACTACAGTACCTCGTCCCCACAATGTTAAGAGAGCTTTGATAGATGATTGGTTTCCAGAAAAAGATGAGAAAGGGAAAAGATATTTGTTATGGATGTTGAATATCCAGAGTGGAGACCTATCTTTCAGCTCATCAACTGCATACTTCTAGCTCGTAGACGTCCTAAAGAGGTACATGGACACTTAGCTCTTTACTTGAAGAGTAAAGTAGAAGAGAGCGGAGAAGACTATGATTGGGCTGAGTTCATCTTGGACTCTTTAGATGCTGAGATCTCCGCCCTGAAAAAGCATATGAGTAAGGAGAAGTTGGTGAGGCATCCAGAGACTTGGGTGGGTATGATTTTGACCCATTTCATGAGACATGCGGGTATACTTCCGGAGTCTCGCATCTTCTTGAGTTCCCAACAAGTGGAGGAGCCGATCCAACATGTTGGATCTTCGCAAGGAGGTACTCTAGGTAAGATGTCTGCTTCCTCCTCTATAAGTTTATTACGTGCATTTGTTTATGATTTCAAAGTTTTGTAGTAGTATTTTTAGTTGTCTTTCTAATCAAGTACAACTTTCGGTTGAAGATCCGTAGTCTTCTCAACAAACTCAAGACCCTCAATCTTCACAGAGAGCTCCTCCACCTCCATCATACAGTGAGATGCTCTTTTTCCTCTGTTATGAATTTCTGAATTATTTACGGTTTTCTGCTCACTTTACTGTTTAGAAACATTGTACTGATATGTATGTTTCCAAAGAAGTCTTGGCTGTGTAAGGACATGTACAATGTTTACAAGTCGAAGATGATTTTGGCAGGTGAAGAGATTATTCTCTACGATAGCATCAAGAGGAAGAAGGAGGAACTTGCTGTATTAACCACTCCCGTCGATGAGAAGAAAGCACAGCTTGCAGAAAAGCTTTTGGAACTAGGAGCTATGGACTACGAGATAATGGTGGGAAAAGAAGAAATAGCTCGTATACAAGAGACCCCTGAGTTCTTACCTCGTCTTATTCACCCTACTACCATAAGACGGAAGACTCTTATTCTTGATTTGAATGGTCTTTTGGTTAAAGTTGGGAGGACAGAGGAGGAGTTGATGCAGGCTCGTGAGAAGGGATATGTAGTGGAGAATACCCCTAAGCCTTATGTATGGTACGTCACTATCCATTCATCTTGGTATAAATAGTAATCTAGACATGTTTAGATCTCAAATTTGAGTTTAATCTCTTACTTTGTTTACCATATATGTTTACTACAGGTATGTGGCTCGACCTGGAGTGAAAGCATTTTTGGACATTTGTCTCGATAAGTTCCAGGTTATTATATGGACATCCCGTACTTTGGTCAACACTGCAACTCTACTACATGCAATGGACGCCAAGCATTATTTACCCCCTGGAGTTGCAACTGGGAAGGTATTTGCATCTACGCAACACTGCTATCCTCCTTCCATTCATGTTCAGATTTTTTGTTATTTATATCAAATTTGCCATACTTCTTATACAGTCCGTCTTGCCTTCTTTTCTTATCTTTTATCAGGTATGTAGAGTGTTGGCTCAGGAGCCGTGTTTCAAATATAACACAGAGAGGGAAGCAGGGTTCGGGAATCATTTATACCTGAAAGATTTCTCGTATCTACATCGCTACAACTTGAGCACGAGAGATGTTCTCCTGGTGGATGATAGTCCAGTGAAGAATTCTACAAATCATCCCTTCAATGCTATCCACCCTCCTCCTTTTTCTCCTTTCACCATCGAGTGTGATAAGGAACAGTATTTAGAGGCAACTTTGTTGCCTTGGCTTCTTCATTGGGGATGTACTCCAGAGGAGACAGTCTCTTATGTGGAGACTAGATATTCTCAGATTCAAGCTCAAGATCCTATTAGGGCTTTACAAGAGTATTGGAGCAATATTATCAAAGAGGAAGTACATATAGTATGGAGGTCAGTACCACACAGTATGTCTATGGGTTACCTCCATCTTCTCAAGTGAGAATAGTGACAACTTCAAGTTTCTACTCCTTGCAAGTAAAGTTATAAAACTTTTGATAAAAGTTTCGCATCAATGGTTACAATATTATTATTTTGAATTCATCACAGAACAGAACAACACAAGGCGAAGGGTATCTGTTCGGTGCGATATAGCCTGTTAGGCTCCGAACACAAGCGAAACATGTGTCATGTCTACATTATTTATCACCTTGTATCGCCTCGTCTAGGGTACTCGATAGTCGAGCGATACAGGTTGTATCGCAAAGACACAGCGATACAAGATGTTTCGCTCCATAACTGTGCGACACATGCTGTATCGCCCCGACCAATGTACTCGATCGTCGAGCGATACAGGTTGTATCGCACAGTCAGGGCGATACATTTCCTGTATCGCCCCCGTTCAGTGCGACACAGTCTGAATCGCATCGATCAGGATGGCTAACCCTTACCCTTACCCTGGTCGGGGCGATACAGTCTGTATCGCCCTGAGCAGTGTACTCGATCGTCGAGCGATACAGGTTGTATCGCAGAGGCCGGGCAATACATTACCTATATCGCCCCCTCTCAATGCGACACAGTCTGTATCGCACCGATCAGGGTGGCTAACCCTTACCCTTACCCTGGTCGGGGCGATACAGCCTGTATCGTCCCGAGCAGTGTACTCGATCGTCGAGCGATACAAGTTGTATCGCAGAGGCCGGGCGATACATTACTTGTATCGCCTCCTCTCAATGCGACACAACCTGTATCGCACCGATCAGGATGGCTAACCCTTATGCTTACCCTGGTCGGAGCGATACAGCCTGTATCGCTCCTACGCTCTGCGACACAGATTGTATCCCTCGACCAGACCTGTGCGGTACAAGGCTGTATCGCCCCGAGCGAAACAGACTAAGGTAAGGGTACCCTCGCCGGGCGATACAGCTGTATCGCCCGCCAAGAATGAAACATTACGTGTATCGTTCCTTCTCTGAGCGATACAGGCGTTATTTCGCACATCGAGTGCGATACATAGTGTATCGCTCCGAGGGATAAGATAAGGTCGAAGCGATACAGACTGTATCGATCAGCAACAGTGCGATACAAGATGTATCGCCTCTGAGCTGGTGAGGGTAACACTAAGAACATTACACACTGCTAGGGAGAAACATCATGCACAAACACGAGTGACATACAAGAGTAAACTCATTGACTCCCAGTGCAATTAACCATTCATTGCAACAATGAACCATGAAAATATCATTCTTCTCCATATCCAAATTTGAGTTTTCACAACCACACTCCTCCTGAAGTCTACTAAGTCTACAACTGTCTAAGTTTACGAAGTGCATCTCCAAATTCAGAAAGGTCCTCTCTTTGTTCTCTCTGCAGTTCGATTACAGTGTTCATTTCTCGAACAAGGTTTTCTGCAACTACATCTATCTCATTTGCTCTCCCCATCAGTAACAAGGCCATGTCATGTAGCCTCTCTATCTCGACAAGTTGAACGTTCTCGGATATGCACTTAGTATCTTCCTTCGATATGCACTTAGGATCTTCCACCATAGATGGATAAAAAGTACAACAATCCATTGCATTCGCAAGGTCTTCCACAGCATATTGAAATTCATCCGGTTGCTCCATCTCAAGCTCCACACCAAACACTGTATAGCGATTCTGCTGTGCATTCAATCCAATTTTAAAACGCCACTTCTCTGAGCACACAGTGTTCAATATTTCATCTTGCTTTTCTACTGTTAGTGTCTCGAACTCCTCTGCTTTCATGCCCAATAGTTTCTCTCCAACAGTCCACACAATTACTATTGGTAATGCGGTTTCTGCACGGTCCTTCACACTGTGATCAATCAATCCTAGATGAAATCGATATTGTCTCCTGCTTCCTCTTTGACCACATGGGTGCCACGTCTTTCGCCCCGGCTGCGTATGACTGAAATACAACACCTTCCTGGTTGAGCTCGTTGTCATACTTGGTTCACTTACACGCTTATAACACCCCGGGAAGTTGCAGGCAACATAAGAGACAGAACCAGACAGCTTGTTCTTGATTATTCGTTGAATGGAAGCTGAAACCCACTGAGAAGAGACATTGCCGATACATTCTTCGAATTCTGCAAGTGAACACATCGTTTCTATAAACTACTCAGCTCAGCGCACGGAAACCTTACACACGGCTGTGTACACTCTGTAATCAACACGTCTAGCGGTAACAACAACTGCCTTTGCCTTCGTCTTCGCTCGTAACTTTTCACCCGTCTCCTCGATCTCACATCACCCTCATCTCTTCGATCTCGCATCACCTCGCATTTTGAGTGCGGAAATCTGTAAATGCATCTCGCGTGTTACTGTGAGACTGACCGGACGATACTGGCGCCATTCTCGCATTGCCCCGTCTTTCCTGCTCATTTCTGCTCAAAGTAAACAGCTCGTCCACGCTCCACGTCATACAAATCGTTCGTTTACACACCACGTCAGACTACCCAACTGTGACGTGGCGATTTCACCACGTCAGACTGTCAATATGACATGGCGCACGTTCCACGTCGAACTGTCGTTATGACCTGACATAACGGCTTGATCTACATGACGCGGTCGACCGGCAGGACGGACGATGGGAGGTTGGGGGTGTGATCAAGCAACCAAACGTTAAGAGGGGTGTGATCAAGCGCAGCGATCGTACTGGGGGTGTGATCAAGCCAATTCCTCCCGGACAGGAATACGGAATTTAGACCGAATTAATCTCCGATTACTTCCGGATGATGTGTTAGTCGGATATGATATTTATCGAATAGACTGTCTAGATACATCGGGTAGTTAAGTAGTTAAGACAGTTTCTTGGCAGAACAATAACAGTATGGAACATATTGTTTATCTATTAGTATATAAAAAGATTTTATCTATGAAGATCGCATTCTTGGATCAATCAACTGTATAAAGAAAATTTATAGTTTTTTGAGAAAACATGTGTACTGAATGTGAATGCTTCGAATGTGATGCTCTATCACATTCTACATTATCACCCGAGTCCAGTTCAGTCCATGCATTACGTTGTGTTTGTTTACAGAGATGAAATATTTATGTTTGAGAACGAATCAGATATCATCTTATACTGCTTTAAGTATAATTTAATTTTGAAAAGACCCCTCTAAATACTTAACATATAATTCTTTTATATGACCTATGATTTTGCTTGTGAAAATTGAGAAGGTCTGGCTCGAACTACCGACTTGTAGATCCACAACGAGTATTGAAATTACTGTGCTATCTTCACTATTTGTAATAGTAAAGACCACAGCCTTCAAATATAGCATCTTGACAAATGACCATCCGTCCTAAGCCATGACCATGCATGCCACCATCAAGCAAAACAGCTGTCGAGTGATATATCTTTTCACGGGATAAATATATATAGTCAGTTCTAACATATAATAAATTTATTGTTGCAGTAGACCCATTCATTGTCAACGACAACCAACCGTATGCAAAGATTAACGCCCGCCTTCCGCCTCTGCTCACAACCTTAATCCGTTCTTGTCTTTTTCTCTATTTTTGGAAAAACGTCACTTTGGATGCTTATTTATTCAGTTATCTTCTTGCAATTCAGTTGTGAAAGACTCTTGTGCATGTACTCGTATCCTACACTCGTAACAAAGTCGATCAATAGTTAATGAAAAATATATATATTTTTATATATATGTGTATTTATTTCCAAAAAAAGAAATTCTAATCCTCAAGCTAACAGATCTGAAGAACCTATGTTATGGGGATGTGATTTCCGATACTTGACAATTAATTATCAACGCATAAAAGTAGCTTGATGTACCCACTCAGATTTCTACCACTCTAGTGTCGTACATAATAAGTTTAATAATGCACTCAAGTATTTGGCCATCTCGGACCGACAGGTGAGACCGGTGATGCCACATTGTGTATGACTATAACTTCATCATGTGCAAACAAATGATATTTATTTAGAATTAATAAAATAAAATTAAACATTGACATTAAGTAATGTTTTATGTATATTTTTAGTTATATTATTTTTATCTACAACTTTTGAAATACCTTTGTTATGCTAAAATGTAATGAGAAGAAAGTTTGAGAAGTGAGAATAATAAATGAGAAGTAAAAATGAGAAGTAAAAATAATAGTAATAAATCTACATATATAAGTTGTCTTTATCTAGGTAACAATGTCAAAGTATGAAATTTAGAATCCTACAATTATATAGTTTTTATTTCTTCTACTTTAATACTCTCAACCTCATTTGACACTTAAAAATTTTATGGAACACAAAACAAAAAGTTTAAAATTAAGCTGATAAAAAATTTAATTTAGTACTAAGAAGAGAATAATATTTTATATAATTATGTCCTATGAGATGTTTAATATCTATTCTACTTTAATATGTTCAAGTTAGATTATAGATATTCACCTTTTATTACTTGTACGATGTGATTTATAATTTCATATAGATTATAAGATGTTATATTATTATAATGGGAGCTAAATTTTTAATCATACCTTGCTTATTTATTAATAACCAAATAAAATTTTATTCTTCTTATTCTTTACCATCTTTATTAATTCTCATATGTTTTCATAATGCATCCTTGTGACAACCCCTAAGTCGTAGGTAGCCTTCAGGCAGACATGTTCTCATGATAGTCTACAATTCATTTACAACCTTTGATATTAAATTTCAAGAAAGTCCTGCCGATTGTGGAAATGAACCCCAAAACTTTCTGTTTATGATATTTGGTGTGTGACCACCAGACTAATATACTAATTTAGAAAGCAAAGATCATGCTACCTATTTATATGCACTAATTTAATACAATAATTGTATTTATTTAATCAATTTAACCTATGGATGGATTTAATTGAATACACTAAGTTATAACGCAAAGATGATGGCGAGATCATGTTATCATGCTACCATGTCATGCTCTAGTCATTGACAAAATGCACATCCGGTTGAGTAAAATTGTAAATGATATTATTTTTCTCTTGGGGTCTTCGAGGACCATGAGACTGTTCATGTGAGTCCACCATAGTGAGACTCTGACCAGAAGCTTCATTAACAGTTTGCAGCAGCATGCACCTCCAACTGTTCTCGCAAAGAATTGCACTCACGATCTTTTTCTTAGAAAACTGTATGCTAAACCACTTGGGACACCGATCTTTCATAGGAAATCTTCTCAACCGTTACAATTGGAGCTTATCTCAATCTTCTCCTTACTGAGGTTAGTTTTAGGGTGGTGAGACTTCCTATCCATCATCTTGTTACAAAAGGGAAGGTTCAAGCAGAGATCCAAGTTGAATAATGACCGACCTTCAAAGACATCATCATTTGACCTTTCGTAAAAGAGGAAGGCTACGGAACTCGGATACTAACAGTGAAAGTTAAAAGGACTCTGCTTAAAGATCTTCCCCCCAATATTTCACAGCAGCAAGAGGCGGTTTCCCCTTTCGTCACAACTTTTTGCTCCATGTTCTTTCGCTCTTTTCTGCACGAGATATGGGATATTACAGTGTGCCCACAGGCATCACATATATCTCGAACAGTTTATAATCACACACTTGTTTGTGCTAATAGACACATAATCATGACATAGAAAACATAACAAACATAGAACTCAAGAAGATGACTATAAACGTATAGTCACATTTTTATAGAGACATCTCTAGAATGTGATTATATATCTTAGGCTCCCCTGAAATTGTTGTAAAGATCAAGATTTCATCAAACTCAACTGAACTCTTCAGACACTGTAACATTTTCATTTCTTTTTTATATTTTATGATAATGGAAAACAAAAACCCTGGAACTAAGAACATGACAGTGTAACCAGCGTTTCACGATCCATACATGATGTCAAGTATCAGAGTACTATCTATAATCATATATTTTCGTAAATTCTTCAAAAAATATGTGCTTATAAAGTGTGATAGTGATTATAAAGATCAAATTTACGTTAGAAAAAATCCGCCCACTTGATATTTGTGATTATAACGCGATTGTGACTCTAACGAGTGTGATTATAACGAGATTTCACTGTAAGATATTGCACATGTTACTTATGCGATGCTTGTATATCTCATTCATCAAAAGTTACCAACTTGCTGCTGGCATCCCAGTAGCCACACTCCTCTTTGTTCCAAGGTAGTTTCATGGTGATGTTATCAACGATGCTCATCAAACCTTCCAGTGCACTCTTATCTCTGCTAGTACTGTCGTCCTACTTGAACTTGACGATTGGATAAAATCTATTCATCTGAATCTGCGCCTTCCAGAAATTCTTGGGAGGAACCTTTTCTCATTGTATACAAGAAGTAACTACGCTTGCAGTGCAATTGAGAGGTTATGTATTAAAGATTTATCTGATCTATCTCTTTATTTTTTGTTTTCTGATTTTGCAAGAATTCTATCCGTCCATTTCTGCTATTTTCTTTCTCTTTCTGGTTTTCATAACGACATAAAACTCCTTCTTTCCTTTCCTGTTTTTGCAATCGATCGTATAGTTATGTTAATACATAACAACAACAAAAAATTTACGCTTGCAACGGAATTGCGAGGCTATGCGTTCGTGATTTATCCGGATCTAAATCATTCCTCTCTCTTTCCGGTTCTCACAACGACACCAACCGTCCGTTCTTGTTACATGACAAAATTTTTCCCCTTTTTTTCCGGTGTTCACAATCAATGTATAAAAAACTAAACAAAGAATAACGAATGCTTTTCAATCCTGCGAATCTAGGAAAACATCATATGTTAAACAATTGATCATGAGATATAGTACATTGTTTCCACTTAAAGTTTCAACATAAACTATTTATGAACTAAATCGTTTGAATCTAACTATTTTCTAAAAACTTGAATCCAACCAAACAATTTAGAACCGAACCGGTAGAAAAACATCATTGAATGGTACTTTTATAAATTTTATCATTAAATTTAAAATTTTGTTTCCTTATAAAGAAAATAACTTGAACCGTATTATCAATAACTTTTAATATATTTTATCACAAGGCTTTTTTAAATTCTATTATGAATGAAATTTTATAGATAAATTTTTAAGTTTTTGTTTGATTATAACACAAGTAACTTGGTATTAAATTATCAATTTATTATAATAAAATTAAATTAGATATATTTTATGTCTATGGAACCGAACTACTTAAACCTCCGGTATGGGTATAATTTATTATTTTTTTTCATTTTGTACTTTGACCTCGAAAAAAATTTGTTTTTCCTCCAAGAAATTTACTAAGTAGTTTATTTTGAGATAAAATCATAACTTGTAAAGCGAGTGAAGAACTTTAATTTAATTCTTTATTCCACAACTTTGGGATGAAGAAGAAATCACCACAAATATTTTCTGCATAACGGTTGATTTTCTTAGCTATCTGTAAATGAACCTACGAAAAGATGTGCTCAGGGTTACCAGGAGAAAAGCGGGAAGCAACGAATACCAAACGGATTAGAAGACCTCATCAAACAGAACAAGAAGAAAAAGAGACCCAAAGGGCCAAGCAACTAAAACCCTGAAGAAGAGAAAATCGATGCTAAGAAACACTATCTCTAACTCTAAGTAATCTATCGTTTCCAAAATTTTACACGTCTGTAAATCAAAACTCCTCTACTGCTAAAGAAGTAAAAAATAAAAAAAGTAAAAAGAAGTAAAAAGTTAAGTAGAGGACGTGCTATACTGACTTTTTAAGTAAGGTAAGTACTGACTTTTTACTAAAGTCACATCCTCTACTGCTACACCGCGCCAAGTGTTACCAAGAGTACTTGTCCGCATTTCTCTCAGGGTCTCTTATGGGTCTCTAGTACCACTTAGGAAATTGAATTCTTTAAAAACCATTCATGTGAATATTTCCAACTGAACTAAACCGTTACCGACCGCCCTAATTTGAACAGAACCGCAAAAGACGGTTGTGCCCGTACGGTACAGAACTGAACCGGGACCGACTCCTAGCTGTGGCTCATTTTGCTCAGAAACCAGTTGTGCTGCCGACACCAGATCTACATCTACAATGTCGTTCAACTTCTTCCCAGTAAAATCTCTGACGAGAAGGAGCGAGCCAAGAGCGCGAACAGACTGAATCGCTTGGTCTTTTTAGATATCACCCTGACCTTTTTGAATATCAACAGTAGTCTTATCTCTCGTCATCGTTCGCTGTTGGATTGCACGTGCTGAGCTAACCCTCGACCTAATGCTAGTGGCCACGTGTTTTTATTCCTATCAGATTCTCGGTGGAATGTGCTCAGCTACGTCAAAAACTGGGAATTCCGCTTGTGGCTCTGTTGCCGCACGACTCGGCATCCAGATGCTGCTGGAGCCAATGGCAGTTCTCCTTGCTGCTAAGGCTTCAGGACGCTCTAGACCTCAGAAGAAACTCCATGTACGGTATCCGCAACTTTAAAGGCTCCAAAGGGAAGATCGCACAAATATACTTCTAACGTTTTCCTCGAAACTATCTGGTCGATTTCAAGATTTTCATATCTACTGCACGATCATTATAGTTTTCTGGAATGACTCTGGCTTTGTACTCACCCCCCGGATTTCCCTGTGAGAGTCCTCTTGCGTCTCCTTTCAGAGGCTCTTGCCAAACGATTATCTCGAACTACTTCGGGGTCCTCACATCCAAAAACTCGCACTCTCGCTTTCTAGGGTCTCTGTGATCGTTAAGCCATTCTCCATCAAAACTCGTAAGATTCGCACAATTCTTGGCCTTGTCAGTTCGAAATCAACATTCTCCGTAAACATGACATCTGACTAGCCTTAACTTGGGATGCTTGCCCGGATCGCTCCTGAGCATTCACGGTCTTCTTCTGGGGAATCATGCCGTTTCTACAAAGCTTGAACGGAGTCAGCCCTAGCCCTAGGCTCACAATTTTAACTTTGAATATGACATTCTCAAATTCATGACCTTTCTTCTGCTCAACGTAGAGTCTGGCGCCGAGATATCGAGACTCAGCAGCAAAAGTAACGACGTCGTCGTTGTCATTGGAATCCCATAGCTACAATTGGTTCAGATGCGCGGATGGTAAGTACGAGCTTAATGAGTCTTTAAATCGCATAGCGAGAGACAGGGAGAAAAGGAAGCTCAGATAGTCGGTCTGGCTTCCTGACCGTGTACTTGGCCATGCCGACGAGATGCTGAGCGACGTCATCGGGGATTTCAGAAACGCGTTTCGGTCATCGCCTCCTTCTCCATGGGAGGAACGAGCGAGCGCACGTTCGTAACTGTCCTCGTGTCATTCTTGCATCCACAAGACGGGAATTTGATAAAGCCTGGAGCGTGGAACACAAAGCGAGGAACGAGAAACCAACCACGACGGACAAGCGCTCTAAACCTAACTACGTGCGGCTAAGCGCTCGGCGTCCTCCACTAACACAGTCGAGTCCTCCTGCCGCTCGTCGTCTTTTTGCGTGGATGGCTTGAGTATCAACCGCATGGTTGTGTGCGTTAGACGTAAATTCCTTATCCTCTGGATTGTTCATTTCATGTCTGCATTCACGAGCATATTTCTGCCTACCGTAGTCTATATTTCAGGCTCGCTGCTTTTCAACTTGGCCTGGTGGGGTTTGAACGTCGACACTCCAACCTGCTTCTAGGATCTTTGCGTTCATGGCTCTCTGAGTTTCGGACTCGATTTGTTCTCTGGATTTCCCTCTCCTCCAGTTACCATCCTTTTCTTGCAAACTTCTCCAGTGATCGGTCCATCTCCTAGTCTGTTTTCCTTCGTCTCGACTTCTAGTGGAAAAAGAAGATGACGACGACGAAGAAGAAGAAGATGACGATCTACGGAGATTCCATCGAGCCATTTGTGTGGCGCCTTCATTAGATGAGGAAAAAGTAGTAATGTTGCAGGTTTTCCGAGGCAGCGGTTCGGCAGCTGATGGCAGATAAGGGTCTACTACTTTCGCGAATTGTTTGTTCCAACCATTTTCCAGATCCTCCAGCTTCTTGGCACTCCTTGCGCTTCGTGTATTATGATAAAGATTGTTACAAGTGTTCTCATTCTTGTTGTTATGACCAATGATCTCCGGAACTACCACCAAATGCAGTCCTCCTGACCATTTTCCCGACAACTTCATGCTGAAAATGTCGGGTCCCGTCTCCCACAAATTCTTCACTGTTCTTGTCCTTTCAGCCCCCATTCTCACCAGTTTAGCATCTCTTCTAGCAAACCAAAGCGAAATTAGCACAGTGGACGGCCGATAAGACCCGGATTTGCCCTCCCCTTCATTTTCCTTTGCTTCCGTGCAGTAGCAGGACAGGGTAGAAACGGTCAGGCTTGTACGCTGTTGGCTCGGCGCGATGCGAAACGACGCACTCTGCAGGCAGCACGTTCGTCACTGACTATTTGCAAGATACTGTACCGTTCCCACTGCCCCAGCGCAGTATGTCGACTGTTTTTTTCGAACATTTGGTCGATCTGCTGAGGACGAGATCCTCAGGGTTGCTACGCGCGTGGTCTTCCACTGCACTCAGGAGAAATTCCGCGCAGGTGATGCAAAATGACTCAGTGAATATACCCGCGCTTAAAAACTGTGCACGAGCATAATTCGGCTCTGTCGTTTACTAGCGGAGCTCTCTCCATGCTCTAGTCTATATTTAAAGTAATGACTTGCACCAGATGATGATGCTTACACGATAATGTACTGCATGGTCTTTTATCTTTCACAGTGATCTTTGTGGTTTATGACACTCTTTCATCATATTATTTCGATGTTCTGTGCGACGTCCCTCGAGCTCGTGTTGCTGCAACAGATTAGTGTGTCGATCTCCTTCTTGTTCTTGTGTCTCCAGTACGCTATGGCAAAGAAGAACATCCCGCCCTTTCTGTAGTGAAGCTGAGCGAAGCATATATATATATATAAAAGTATGAGACAAGAAGTTCTTTAAGTTCTCTCTCATCCATCACTTAAGAAACACCTATTAGTGTTGTTTGATAAACGCCATAGAAGATTGGTGCATGCATGTATTTAGTTTAATTTATATATCTCTATATATTTTTGCTATGCGTTGTCGTATAGCTTATGTCGGGCCTCTCATTCTCAAGATCGGGCGTAGACGCGAACAACAGAACCTTACCGGACTTGCGCTAGGTTGTGAACGCTGCGAGTAAGACTTATCGGCTTGGCCGGGAAGTTGGGGTCAGAGGAACCCTAAGTGGTTCTCTGAACCAAGGTTGGAACCTTGGGTTAGGACATAAGGGTTCACCCCAAGAGGACCCCAGACGAACGCTGACCTAAAGGGGCGAGTCTGGGAACGGACTGAAACATGAGTCTCAGACATAGGTCCGAGACGTGGGACCGAGACGTGGGTCCGAGACGCAGACGAACCACAGGGTTCGACCTTGGGTCTGGACCACAAGTTTCGGAAAAACTGCTAAGTGTTGGAGCTCCAGGGACGTTTTAGATCGTGGACGGAGCTCCACGTAAGATCTAGAGGCGAGTGAGATATCATTGGAAAGGTCTCGTCGAGAGCTTTCCAGTGATATATAACACTCCTCGATCTGACCTCTGAGCCTGGAAGTTATGGCCGAATCACAATCGGGTTGTGGTATAATTTTCAGGGACCAAAGAGGAGGGCGGGGCCGCCGATCCCCCGAAGTATATATGAGGGGGGCTCGATGCCTGGGTGGGCCAGGACGAGTCACCCGACCCCAGGGTTCGGTGGGCGGACTCTGGGGGCATGAGGTGATGGCTGGGCCGGTTCCAAGGCACGTTCGGATCTAGACTTGGATGTCTGGACTTAGGAACGATGTAAGGGCTAGGGCAAGACTAGGGAACGAGTCGGCGGGTTAGACCACCGTTCGGGAGCCTAGACCTAGACGGACATCACGGGCGGTTGGGCCGCTAGGTGTGCTGGAGGCACCGTTTAGGACCCTGGACTTTATGAGAAGTCCGCCCCAAGTCATATTGTGACTTGCTCATGTTTGGGACCGACTTAGGCGAATCTAAGTGGGGACTTAGGATTGTGGAGCTTGATGAATAGAGAGACGGTCCGGCTCCGGTCTAGACCAAACCGAACTAAGGTAAGTGGTGCATGGACGCTAACTGGTGATTGTGTTTGCAGGTTAGCGGTGTAAAGTTTGTGACCTATTGAGTTAGAGCTTCCGCTGACGCAACAAGGCGGTAGGTGCGCGAAAAGTGGTATCAGAGCTGACGCTTCGGTGAGCGAGAACTTGAGGTAGCGGCTGAAGGCTGGACGCTTGAGGAGGGACGCGAGACACGAAGCGGATCAGCGTTTCTAGGTGAACACTTGGAGCGATGGCCGACGTCGGACAGAGTTCTAGGAGGAAGACCAAGAAACGTGGAGTGGCTGACACCGGGACCAGATCGACTCGAGCTAGTCCCGAGGCACAGTCTGGGGACGATAACCGACAACCTTCGCCCCAACGTCAAGGAAGCCCAGTACCAGCTGCGGCACCATTGCAGCAAGACGGAGTCTTGCCAGCGGTGCCCAACGATGCAGGCGCGGGAAGTCAAGGAGCCTTGTATGCGGAACTCATCAAAATGATGAAGACCATGCAGGAAGGGATGACCTCCAGAGATAAACGTATCGCTGAGCTTGAGACAAGCCAAGGAAGTTCCTCGTCTACCAGAAAGCTTTGTAAGACGAATTTGCCGACTCCGTTTACAGGTATAGGACGGGCTCGCAAGGTTAAGGATTTCTTAACTGAGTTGGATCTATACTTTGAAGCGCATCAGGCTCAGGAGTCAGACAAAGTGAGAGCGGCGGTTACGTTCTTGAAGGACCATGCGCTTCTCTGGTGGACCGCATACAGGGATGAGCATGCTTTGACCGTCTCGGCGCTTGGTTGGAAGGAGTTCAAGGAGTTGCTCGCAAGACGATTCACTCCAGAGTACCAAAGGATTCGAGACGGTGTTGAGTTAGTTCGGCTGAAGCAGACAGGGACCTTAAGCGCTTATGTGCGCGAGTTCAGTGCCAAGCTGGACTCGTTCTCCAAGTGGATTGAGGAGACCAAAATATGTATATTTATCGAGGGACTCAAGTCCAGCTCGGAGAAGGCTCTCTTCCGGATGCCGGAGCTACCTGCGACAAGTGCCGAACTTTTGAAGCTAGCGGAGCGAATTGGGGACGACGAAGTCCAGCAACAAAAACCTTTTGAACCACGCAGCACGGACAAGTTCCAGAAGAAGAACAAGAACTTCAAGCGACAGTGGGATGGGGGTGAGAAGGATCGGAAGGATTCTTCTGCCCCGGCAGCAAAGCGGCAGCAAACAGGAGTAAAACCTAAGGGGCAGACACCTCAGAAGGGCAATGGCGCTAAGTTTACTTGCTACAACTGTGGCGAGGCGGGTCACATTGCTAAGGGGTGCACAAAACCTAAGGTTAGTAACTGTAGCATGAATGCCAGATGTCTGTTGCAAAGGACTTGTTGCAAGTCTGTTGCAAAGGACTTGTTGGAGGGCCAGATGACTGTGATCTTGAGAACCACGAAGAAGACGTCGGGACTGATGTATCTACAAGCCAAAGTTGCTAACCGTGATGTTACTTTTCTTGTGGACACATGAGCGACTCACTCCTTCATAAGTCCAAAGTTGGTGAAGAAGTTGGGCTTGTCTACCTCCAAGGCAGACAAACCTATTCACGTGCGCTTTGCCAAGGGCAAGACGTACCAAACTTCTGAAGTGGTCTTGGACGTACGATTTGCGTGTGGGAAGTTGGAATTCACAGATAACTTCACGGTGTGCGAGATGGATGACATCCATGCGGTTTTGGGGAACACTTTCTTGGACAGGTTTGAAGTGGAACTTAGGCGGAAACCTTTAGGGTTAAACGTTAGAGTTAAAAGGCGGAAGCTGGGAGTGAGGCTGATCCAAAAGGCGCGGAAGATTGATGACTTTGCGGTGAATTTGATCAAAGGCAAACAGATGGACTTCAACGACGGGGTCATGTGTTTGATGCGGGTTGCAGATTTGATGGCGGGTGACAGACAAGAGGAAACATCAGGAGACGCGACTAAACTTCCGGAGGTGCTTCGCGAAGTGATTAAGGAGTTTGAGGATGTCTTGACGGATGAGTTACCTGCTGAGTTACCTCCAAGGCGGGTGGTGGATCACAAGATCGAAGTCTTGCGAGGATCGAAACCACTTTCCAAAGCCCCTTACCGACTCAATCAGGTGGAACTCCTTGAGTTGAAAAGACAACTCGGCGAGCTATTAGCGCGAGGATATATTCGAACCAGCAAGTCACCTTATGGAGCCCCAGTTCTTTTTGCAAAGAAGAAGGATGGGAAGTTACGACTCTGCGTAGATTATCGTGCACTCAATAAGGTGACGGTGAAGAATAATTATCCTTTGCCAAAGATAGACGACCTCTTTGATAGGTTAGCGGGCGCAAAGTACTTCAGCAGGATAGACTTGAAGTCAGGATATTACCAGATCCGGATAGCTGACCCAGATGTTGAGAAGACCGCTTGTCGAATCAGATACGGATCGTTTGAATTCGTGGTGATGCCATTTGGACTCTGCAACGCCCCTTCGACGTTCACTACATTGATGAACACAATTTTTCGCGAGGAGATGGATGAGTTTGTCATCGTTTACATCGACGACATCTTGATCTACTCCAAAACCTTGGAGTCGCACGCGGAGCAGCTAAGGGTGGTGTTGACGAAGCTGCGGGAGCATAAGCTGTTTGCCAACATTGCCAAGAGTGAGTTTGGTTTGGAGCGCATTAACTTCTTGGGACATGTCATTAGTGCAGAATCAGTCGGCCCGGATATGCAGAAGGTGGACGCGATTGTGACTTGGGAGCCTCCAACTACAGTGAAGGGGATGCGGCGATTCTTAGGATTGGCACAGTTCTAACGCAAGTATGTGAAGGGGTTTTCAAAGATCGCGAAGCCGCTGACGGACTGGACGGGCAAAGACGCACAGGTAGGTTGGACCAAGGAGGTGGATGATGCGTTTCAGACGATCAAAACTATTTTGTCAAAGACGCCAATTTTGAAGCTGCCGGAGTTCGACAAACCATTCGAGGTGCACACGGACGCGAGCGACTATGCGATTGGCGGAGTGTTGGTGCAGGATGGACAACCTGTAGCATACGAAAGCAAGAAGTTATCTGGGACGGAGAGTCGTTGGCCGACTCACGAGAAGGAACTGTTCGCGGTGGTTCATTGCTTGAGAAAATGACGGCATTACTCGGGACTTCACAAAACCCAAGTGTATACTGATAATATTTCGCTCAAGTACTTTGAAACACAAGATCGGGTGACGCCAAAGCAACTACGGTGGCACGATACCTTGGCGCTCATGAACGTGGAATTAATCCACAAAGCGGAAAAGGACAATGTGGTTCCTGACGCCTTGAGTCGCAAGGAGGAATATCTTTCATCGTCAACACAGATTTTGCGGGCTATGTATCCTAAGGAGTCCGACTTGGAGAGGCGAATACGTGAAGGTTACATGGGCGATGACCAAGCGAAGGAGTACTTGGAACAACTCAAGCGAGGAGTGAAGTTGCAGAACATGCAGCTAAGGCATGGTCTACTCATGTTCAAGCAAAGTCGTGTTTATGTGGGACAAGGAAAACTTAGGACCAAGTTGTTAAAAGAATCTCACGATGTGCCCTTATCAGGCCATAAAGGAGAAAAGTCCACTTTAGCAGTGATAGCTAAAAAGTTTTATTGGCCCCACATGAAAGACGATGTTGCCCACTTTGTGAAAACATGTGTAACCTGTCAAGCGAACCGCGTTTCTTATGAGAAGGAACAAGGGTTGCTTCATCCTTTGCCGATTCCAGCCAGACCTTGGGAAAGCATTAGCATGGACTTCATTACCTCTCTGCCTGACTCGAATGGATACAACGCGATTTTTGTGATAGTTGATCAGTTTAGCAAACTAGCAAAGTTTGCTCCGACCTTGGACACTGCAACAGCGTTCACGACTTCTCGGTTGTTCCTAGATACTTGGTGGCGTTCACATGGATTACCTCGGAGTATTATTTCAGATAGAGATTCTAAGTTCACAAGTGTCTTTTGGAAACACTTGTTCCAAAAATTGGGGATTAAATTAAAATTTAGTACCGCCTTTCATCCAAAAACAGATGGGAAAACGGAACGAGTTAACTCGATTCTGAATCAATACTTGAGGAATTATGTGAGCACGGACCAAAGTGATTGGGCGGTGTGGCTCAGTCTTGCGGAGTATTGCTACAATTCCACGAAGCACTCGGCAACCGGTGAATCGTCTTTCTTACTGGCTTACGGACGTGAGCCAGAAGGGCCTCTTGACTTGACTCTTGCAGGGAGTTCTACATCGGCACGACCAAGAACACGGCAAACATCAGCTGAAGAGTTGGTGGCGGCAATGCAGCGACGCGAGGAGCAAGTAAAGAAGAACCTCGAGAAGGCGCAGCAACGATACACGAAGCAGGTCAACAAGCATCGGCGACAAGTGAAGTTTCAAGTGGGCGAAGAAGTATGGTTAAGTACAAAAAACTTCACACTTCCGAAGGAAATATCGGTGAAGTTTTCATCGAAGTTTGCGGGACCTTTTGTCATTGTGAAGAATCCACATGAAGATGTCTATACGTTAGACCTTCCTCGCGAGTGGCAGTTGCATCCGACTTTTCATGTTTCTTTATTAAAGAAATACTTCAAGGATGATTTGCGGCCGGAGCGCAAACAAGTACTCAGGCCTCAACCTGATGTCGTCCAAGGCGAAGCAGAATATGAGGTGGAGTCCATTTTGCGATCTCGGCGCAAATCAAACCGGATGGAGTACTTGGTCAAATGACGTGCTTACCATTTGAAGGAAGCAACTTGGGTGCCAGAGGAAGATCTCGCACATGCGAGCGACGTATTAGACCTATTCAAACGGAGACAAGGACAACAAGGACGGTAGCAAGATGAGGACATCTTCTTCCAGCGAGGGGTGAAGAAACGACGAACCATACGAGTAGCAACTTGAGGCGATTTGGGCCGATGGACTTTGTACCTTTGTCTTGTATTTGGAAATAAAGATTTTGTTTCTGGAAATTTTGTCTAAGTGTATTGGTAGTGCATGGCTATGACTAGTTCTGATCAGATGCCTAAGATGTTGTCAAGAGGAGGAACGAAGCACACTCAAAGGAAGCGAGCTGGTTTGGATAAGCATCTAAATCAAGACTAAGTCTTGATGTCAAGACTTGGGTTTGCCGTAGCGTTGGCAAAGCAAGTATGAAATTTTATACTTGTCTTGGGGCTTGGGGTGATCTTGCTTTGCGGTTTTCTAACTGCAAAGTAAACTTAGTCGCGCGTCTAAGTCAAATCAGATTGCGATCGGAAAGTGAGTTTCGGGGGACCTTGTAAGTAAGTGTGAATACTTATAGTTAGCAAGTTAGAGTCTTAAGTAGAATGTTTAGAAGTTGCCAACTAGTTTTGTGTAGGGTAAGCAAAAAAGGTAAGGCTTTTCCCGAGACTAGTTGGAATTTTCTAAGTGTTCTAGCGACAACTTAAGACTCAAGCCAAGAAGGGAATTGCGGGTTAGCTACCAGAACGCAATTCTGACGCCGGGGTTGGCTACCCATTTTGAACTTGGTGTTAACTTAAAGGATCATTGTTGATGAGGGCATCAACCTCCAAAGTGGGGGTGAGTGTCGCGCCCCTCATTCTCAAGATCGGGCGCAGATGCGAACAACAGAACCCTAGCGGACTTGCGCTAGGTTGTGAACGCTGCGAGTAGGACTTATCGGCTTGGCCGGGAAGTCGGGGTTAGAAGAACTCTAAGTGGTTCTCTGAACCAAGGTTGGAACCTTGGGTTAGGACATAAGGGCTCACCCCAAGAGGGCCCCAGACGAACGCTGACCTAAAGGGGCGAGTCTGGGAACGGACTGAAACATGAGTCTCAGACATAGGTCCGAGACGTGGGACCGAGACGTGGATCCGAGATGCAGATGAACCACAGGGTTCGACCTTGGGTCTAGACCACAGGTTTCGGAAAAACTGCTAAGTGTTGGAGCTCCAGGGACGTTTTAGATCGTGGACAGAGCTCCACGTAAGATCTCGAGGCGAGTGAGGTATCATTGGAAAGGTCTCGTCGAGAGCTTTCCAGTGATATATAACACTCCTCGATCTGACCTCCGAGCTGGAAGTTATGACCGAACCACAATCGGGTTGTGGTATAATTTTCAAGGATCAAAGAGGAGGGCGGGGCCGCCGATCCCCAGAAGTATATATGAGGGGGGCTCGATGCTTGGGTGGACCAAGACGAGTCACCCGATCCCAGGGTTCGGCGGGCAGACTCTGGGGGCATGAGGTGATGGCTGGGCCGGTTCCAAGGCACGTTCGGATCTAGACTTGGATGTCTGGACTTAGGAACGATGTAAGGGCTGGGCAAGACTAAGGAACGAGTCGGCGGGTTAGACCACCGTTCGGGAGCCTAGACCCAGACGGACATCACGGGCGGTTGGACCGCTAGGTGTGCTGGAGGCACCGTTTAGGACCCTGGACTCTATGGGAAGTCCGCCCCAAGTCATATTGTGACTTGCTCATGTTTGGCCGACTTAGGCGGATCTAAGTCGGGACTTAGGATTGCGGAGCTTGATGAATAGGGAGACGGTCCGGCTCCGGTCTGGACCAAACCGAACTAAGGTAAGTGGTGCATGGACGCTAACTTGTGATTGTGTTTGCAGGTTAGCGGTGTAAAGTTTGTGACCTACTGAGTTAGAGCTTCCGCTGACGTGTCACGTTAGTTTGGGCACCTCGGCTAGGTTGACCGAGTGCGAAGTGACGCATCCCGGTAAGGCTGTTAGTGCCGTTAGGGCGAGTTGGTGAGAGAGCCCACTAGGGGTAAACTTCGCAGGTAGGGCTTGGAGGCCTTAGTTCTTTGAGTTGAGCCTTCAAGCTCCAGGCTATGGTGGATAGTCTAGTTGAGTGTAACCCGGATTCTCTTCGTGCTTAGAGTGGGTTTGGCTTGACCGTTTGTGAGTAATCCTTGTTGTGGTGTTGGAGATGGTAATTTCTCTATTCAGATTACTCAAAGAACTGAGTGCAGGTCGAGATGGAGTTCAGTAGGAACCCGCTGATCTGAAATCGTCCGCTGGTATCTCGGGCGTTGGCGTTCGTGCTTGATTGTTGGAGTTGTGATCGAGGTGTGTGGGCGCATGCTACATTGCTGGTCGCAGATCGATTTGCTGTTGTTGGGGTCGAGTGGAAATTTCTGTCATGCGGAAGCGCTGCAGAAATTTTGCGGAATGTTCTTGAAGTGTGTTGTTGGAGTCGGATTGCGCGTTTGGACGTGGCAGACGGAATACTTGTCAATGTCGGGCCGGAGTGGGCTCTTTGGAAGCGCATTGGAGAGACGATTCTAGCGCACTAAGTCTCGTGGAGTTTGGTCAAGGATTGAAGAAGTTATGGTATGTCGAAGTTCGCTGCCGTGTCACCCGAAAGCACCAAAAAGCTAGTTACGTCAGATTTTGGCTCAATTTCGTGTGGAAACTCGAGTTTAGGAGTTGTTTGGTGTGTGTTTGCATTCGCGAAGTGTGTGTGGTGCATTTGCGAATCTGTTGTGGTGGTTTTCGGGTTGGCTTTGGGTGTTCTTGCTGTTTTACGTCAGATTTTGGGTTACCTTTGTGCACCCGCAAGCTGTTTTCGCTGTTTTGGAGGCTGTTTTGGTGCAATCTTCTGCAATTCGAGGTGGAGCCGAGTCTCTTGTGGTGTGTTGTACCTGTTCTACTCTACTGCAAGCGGAGCGGAGCGGAGAGTGAGCGGGAGTGTCGAAGTGCGTGTTAGGAGGCGTTTAGAGGCTTCGAGGCTTCGAGGAGCAGAGGTGCGTGAGTGCGGAGGCGTGAGAGCGGAGTGCGAGAGTGCGGAGGCGGAGCGGAGCTGAGCCTGAGCCTGAGCCCGAGCCTGCGCCCGCCGCAAGCCAGCTTGCTGGCGTGCGTGAGAGAGGTATCCAAGCTTCAAGTGTGTGGGAAGGGTAAAACCAGCTGGTCACCCATCCCAACACTATTCCTGGACCTGGACTCTTGACTCTGTAGTCTTAGCTTTGGCTTTACCACTAGACCAATAGCTCTTGGTGTCCTACAGGGATGCGTGCAAGTACTTATGGACTTGTATAAGGTAGTAGGAGACCTTCTCGCACGTCCCTAGAGGAGTGGTAGGGCGACCCCACAGTATTAGGGGGAAGCTATAGTTGTGGTAGTGTTTGTCTACACCGTAGAGACGCGTATGGAGGCAGTTGGTGGGTGAGCTAGTAGAGCTACCACGTGGATGTTTTTGGAGCTACTAGAGATGTGGACATCTAGTTAGTGACCTCCAGTGTCAGTTACGACTGTTGGTAACCATATATTGTGCATGTGGTCACCAACAAGGAGTCGTCAGTCCGGGTGGGGCTAGGTTTCTCTTTATGTGAATGTTTGAGTGTGGAGGGTTATCGTTTGGACTTCTTGTGGTTGGAACCCCTCCATACTCTGCTTCCTGTTTGTGCACCGCGTTTGCTTGTGTTGGCGCTTGATTTCCGGAGTGAGTTCACTCCAATGTGCTGTCGGTAGTGAGGCTGGAGTTGCGGACCAGTCAGACTATCTTTGTCTCTCTCACGATGCGGTTGGAGTGATGACCAACAGACCGTGAGAGGCTGTCTGTGGTGATGGTAGGTACAGGTTGCCTTTACCTTGACCGTCCTAGTAGGGGATAGGTGAGCTCAGTAGGAGCGGGGTTAGGCAAGTGGTGGTTACGGTGGTGACGGGGATTGCGACTTCCGGTTGGAGAGTGTGTTAGCGGGATTGTCTCATCACGGAGTTCTCGGGAGGTTCTGGTGGGGACTTCTCCGACAGTGGGTATACACGGAGTGGGGTGAGGTACCGACTACCTACACCATTGCCGTCGGTTGTTTCAGAGGACGAGTCAGACGCAGACAGCGCGTTTTCTGGTGGTGAGTCTAATGTCACCACATCGTTGTTGTGGGACATGGACGAGATCTATGGGGCCACGAAGGGGTCTCGACGTTACTCGGGTACAGTTGGTACCATTGAGCTGGATGACTTCATCCAGGAGTTTGACAGTTGGTGCGATCTGCAGCAGATGCGGAACCCACAACTGTTTACACCCTTCATGGCGTGGAAGGGTTTGTTCCAGCACTTGGAGGGACCTCCGATGGACGATTATCATGAGTTCAGACGAGATTACAGTGTTGAGATCGAGTTGTGGAGACAACATTGGTCTCCCAACTACGTTTCTATCACTACTGGTGCAGTTTCGGGAGGCGTAGCACCTGCGAGTTCGGGTGCCAGTAGCAGTGGTACAGCCGCAGGTGGCGGAGTACCTACTACCAGCGGTGCGTCCACATGTAGTGGAGCAGGTGGTAGTGTGAGTGGGATACCACCAGGGTTTAATCCTGTGGTTCAGTTCTTCCAATGTTTGAGGAAGAACTATTAGGGTGTGCGGACCGACAAGTTGAGGAGTCTGCAGGAGTTCCAGCGGAAGACTGGAGAGAGCCTACGCGAGGCGTTTACTCGCATGAGGCGGTTGATCAGCGTTACCCAAGGGGTGACGGAAGCACAGGCAGTCTAGTTCTGGTATGGGATACTAGACCGGGAGCTACGTAGGAGAGTTAGAGATGCTACTCTCCTTAGAGATACCGCTCCGACGTTGACGGTTGTCTTTAGTCTGGCTGAGCGGATTGAGCTCAACATGGTGGAGGAGAGGGTGGTGGTTGCTGGGTTCAGCAAGGAGACATCACATGGAGCGACCACCTCTTCTCGAGGATCACAGGCTACGCAACAGCGTGGTGGTGGTGGTGGTAAGGATCGTGCGGAGCAGTCACGATCTCAAGGAGGTGTTGGAGGATCTGGTGGGCAGAAGCCCATGTCGTCCTTCTCTAGTCAGCAGCAAGCGGGTCCTTGCTGGACGTGTGATGGTCCTCATCAGCAGAGGGACTGTCCACAGAGGAGAGGTTATGAGACGTCAGGGACATCAGGGACGTCTCAAGCAGTACCTAGGCAATGTGAGCATTGCGGACGACCTGGTCACAGTAGTGACCGTTGTTTTGATCTCCATCCCGAGTTGCGGCAAGGGAAGGGTGATCGTGGACGAGGTGGAGGAGCTCAGGGAGGCCGTGGTGGTCGAGCTGGAGGTAGAGGTCCAGCACCTGGGAGAGGACCGGTCGGTCCACCGCCTGCTACGACGTCAAAAGCAGGTATGGCTGCTCGGATTGAGCAGTTGGAGCAGAGGATAGCTAGTATGGCTATGGCTCAGCGGAGATCAAGTGGAACAGAGGCTTCCACGTCTTATGGAGGAGAAGGAGGTGACTTCGACTTCATGGCTGGTGTGGCGCAGATTGAGACATCTGCGGCAGTGACTAAAGGTGCAGTACGTGCCTCTGAGCCACGAGGTGCATCAGTGGAGTTGGATCCACAACGCGGGGAGGATGGTAGACAAGCCAGGCTTCCCCAGTCGTTCACGTTATCGGAGGCGTTGAGGACCACATCTATGGTTCCTAAACGACCTACCGATGGTGCAGTAGAATTGGAGGAATCGACATCCAGGAATGGGTGTGATGTGAGTCCACCTTCGACGTCTGTGGATGCGACGTCGAACCCGATGTTGGGGGCGGCTACAGCAGTTTTGCGAGCCCCACTATTCTCAGCCACGGATATGAGGACATTGGGAGTCAACTTGGCTCTAGTGTTCCAGTTGGCGGCCACGCTCAGTGAGAGCGAGGATGTAGTTACCTCTAGTGCTGAAGTAGTTCAGCGAGAGGCGGTAGACGTGTCCATGGAGTCGAGGATCAGGATAGCTACCAGTGGTACTTGGCAAGCGGCGGCTGCTAGGTTAGATGAGTTACCAGCTAGGCCGGCGATTGACCGTGCTAGTTTGGCACCAGGTGTGGTGTTGTTGGACAACAGAAGTGGTATCTTCTGTTTGGTGGCACCTTCAGGGAAAGTGTATCGACCCCAGAAGGTCTTGTTAGACTTTGGAGCCCAACCGTTGATGTTGGGAAAGTCGGCGTGTATTGGTTTGGGTTTGAAGAAGTCCGAGATAGAGAGATGTCCATTCCAGTTGCAGACATCTCTAGGGGGATCAGGAGGTACGGCTCTGCACATGACACGTGAGATGTTGACGGTGAGAGTTCGGCCAGATCACTCCACGGATGGCTCTATGGTGAGGGCCAAGGTCATCGTTACAGCCGCAGAGTCTTATGATGTATTGGTGGGAGGTGTTGTGTTGTACTCTATGGGGTTCGTGATCGACTATTGGACGGAGACAGCATCTTACAGACCAGGTTGGCAGTCCGGTGAGGGACAAGTGAGCCGCTTACCAGTGCGGTTCAGTGCTAGAGTTGGGACGACGGAGCCTACACCAGGGACGATGGCATCCGTTGCAGGGTTCAGTTCGGTCATCACTTGGCCGGGCGAGTTGTTGGAGGACAATGCTCATGCGGAGGATACTCCGGTCTTTGAGGAGGTGGAGGACATGCCTAGCATGTTTACGTTAGTACCATCTGCCTTGGATGTTCCACTCTGGAGCTCAAGTGGAGAGTTGCAGCAGTATGCTGATCAGTTGGTGCAGCAGGCTTGGAGGGAAGCTTTTGTACCACCAGTAGAGGAACAAAGGGTTGTTCCTGCTACTGGCCCTGTGACCTTATCACCGTTGGGTACGACTCCCATTGTGTGGCAGTATCCAGAGGAGGGTGTATGTGTGCTGGAGCTGTTTGGAGGTATCAGCACAGGTTTGGCTGCGGTATTGCAGGCATGCATACAAGTACAGCGATACTTGTATGTGGAGAGAGATGAGATTGCGAGACGCATCTCATTGCGACATGTGGCACGTTTGGTGCAGAGATATCCTGAGTTGTTGCCCATATCAGCTGTTAGAGGATACCAGCAAGCATTACCGTCGGATATTTCGCTGCTGGGGGCGCAGGATCTTACGTTTGTTGGCACCATTCACTTGGTGATAGCCGGATGGCCATGTCAAGGTCACACGCGTGCTGGGAGAGGTCAGGGTTTACATGACCCGCGATCTAGGATGTTCTGGGAGATGTTACGGATCTTACGACATCTCCAGATGCATCAGGTGGATTCTCCAGCGTACATCTTGGAGAACGTTCCTTTGTTGGGTGATGCTCGTACACAGATGATGGCGAGTGTGCACCAAGTGCGGTCTTGGATTGGACCAGCAGTGTTGTTGGATGCAGCGAGAGTAGGATCTTGTGCACATCGTCCACGGTTGTGGTGGACGAACTTGTTACCGAGAGAGGTGCTTAAGCGAGCACACGATGGAGTGAGACGACCAGCACATCTCACCGTTGATATCATCTTGGATGCAAGACGACGATCTCAAGTAGTGAGAGTCGTCGATAGGTCACCCATGGCAGTGGTGAACCTAGTGGGACGGCCCATGGTAGCGTTACCCACTTTGGTAAGCTTTCCAGCGTCACATGCTTACAGAGATGGAGGACCTGGGTTTGTGTGAGATGCTCAATTAAGGCAGTTGGTGGAGCCCAATGCCGATGAGAGAGAGCGAGCGATGGGTTTCACTACGAGTACGACGGCAGTAGCTTCGGTGTCAGAGGCTTCACGTCGTCAAGTATTGGGTCAAGCAATGGACTTGAATTGCTTGACATGGATTGTTAGCCTTGGATTGGCTGAGCAGCGTCGGATGCGATCGACGGGTGTTACTGCTCGAGCACTCTTGAGCTCTTTGCCTACCGGGTCGGTGGAGGCAAAGGCTGGGGGCGAGGCAAGTGGAGTTCGTCATCCTTGGACATCATGGGATGTCATAGGAGAGAGCGTGGAGCTTGCAGCTAGAACTGCAGAAGTTTTACGCACAGTAGCGGTGGAGGTTGTTGGTGGTGAGCAGAAGGAAACTGCTCCACAGGCTGCAAGATAGCAGTCAACGACTTCGTCTTCTACCTCTAGCATGGTAACAGAGGATACTTGGGAGCCGGAGATTGGACCCAAGCTTATAGGAGAGGAGAGACGAAGAGTCCAAAGATTCCTGAAGAGTTACAAGAATTGTTTTACCTTCAATATGAAGGATTTGGGTACCTTGAAAGGACCTGGTATACGGATCGATTTGACTAATGACACGCCAATCTTTCGACGTCCTTATAGATACAGTGATATGGAGAGATTTGATCCAGAGTCGGACTCAAGACTTGTTGGAGGCTGGATTGGTGGAGATGTCGCATGGAGAGTATGCATATGCCACAGTTATGCCAGCCAAGAAAGATATGTATGGCAACTACAAGGATAGACGGATGTGTGGGGACTACCGTCCTATCAATCGGCAGACGAAGTCCGATAAGTATGCCATGCCGACACCTGAGGAGATCTTTGATGCAGTGGGGCATGTGAAGGTCTTCAGTACTTTGGATCTTCGAGCAGGGTATCATCAGTTGCCAGTGAGAGAAGAAAATAAGTCCAAGACAGCATTTTGGGGAATTGACTCTCACGGCAAGGATTGTTTGTATCAGTGGCGGTTCTTACCATTTGGGTTGAAGAACGCCCCTGCTGAGTTCCAGAGGGTGATGGACAGAATCCTAGCAGGATTGGATTTTGTCAGATGTTATATTGACGACATCTTAGTCTATAGTGCTACAGTGGAGGAGCACGAGAGACACTTACGGGATGTGTTTGAGCAGTTGAGAGCTCATGGGTTGAAGTTACACCCTGGGAAGTGTAAGTTCTTCCAGGAGTTGGTAGAGTATCTGGGCCACACCATCTATCCAGGTGGATTGGGTGTTCAACAGACGAAGGTTGAGGCTATTGCACGTATCCCGCGTCCCACAGATGTGAGTCGAGTTCGGGCATTTGTTGGTTTGGTAAACTTTTATCGTCGATACGTGAAGGGATTTAGTGCAATTGCGAAGCCATTGACCAAGCTGATGAAGGTGGACCAGGAGTGGAAGTGGGGAGATGAGCAGGAGCGAACTTTTGTAGAGCTCAAGGATAGGTTGACATCTGCTCCCATCTTGAGGAGACCCGTTAGAGGACGTCCTTTCCAACTGCACACAGATTGGAGTATGTTGGGACTTGGAGTAGTGCTGACTCAGCATGATGATGAGAAAAAGGAGTTCGTGGTGGCGTATGTCAGTCGCTCCAACAATTCAGCGGAGGCGAGGTATAGTTCGTATGAGGGAGAGTGTTTGGCGGCAGTGTGGGCTGTTGCACACTTTCGATGTTATCTGTTTGGGAACCCCTTTACTCTCATCACTGATCACCAACCGCTCAAGTGGTTGATGGAGTCCGATAAGCTTACAGGGAAGCTTGCACGATGAACTCTGATCTTACATGAGTATGACTTCCAGGTAGTACATAGACCTGGAGTTGTAAACCTAGATGTCGATGGATTGAGTCGCAACTCGTGCACGAGTCAGCAGGATCAGACTGGGGCTCGATGGCATGACGAGGTTGATGAGGAGATAGTGCCAGGGTGGCATGCATCTGCCTTTCTTTGTGTGTTGGCCATGAACTCTAGTATGGAGGGCCAAGTAGTATCTTTCTCTGGTCAGAGAGTAGATGATGAGTCTCCAGATCCTGAGGGTGGAGATGGTGTTCCAGATCAGCGAGATATCCATGATGATGTGACCGTGATGGAGTATCTACGTACTGGTGTGGTAGTAGGCACAGTAAGTGCCAAGGAGCGAGATCGTGTCCTTCAACGAGCGAAGAGATTTCGACGAGAAGGACGACATGTACTTCGAGTGTGGGGTGATGGAAGGGTACGTATAGTGCCACATCCATCCCAGAGGGCACAGTTAGTACGACATGCCCATGAGGAGTTGGGACATTTTGGAGTCAAGCGTACACATAGCTTACTCCAAAGACAGTATTGGTGGCGTGGTATGCACATCGATGTGCAACAGTTTGTCGCACGATGTGTGGTTTGTGATCGAGTAAGAGCATCGTTTAATGCTCCTACTCCACAGTTACACCCCTTACCGATTATGGGGTTGGGTTACCGTTGGAGTTTGGATTTTGCGGGACCTTTACCGTTGATCGTACGTCACCACCGGTATGTGTTGGTGATGGTGGAGCACTTCTCCAAGTGGATTGAGTTGGTGGCATTACCAGACAAGGCGAGTGAAGGGACAGCGTATGCGTTCTTAGATCGAGTGCTGAGTCGTTTTGGAGCACCAGCTGAAGTGCTGACAGACCAAGGTACAGAGTTCCTTGGTGAGTTTCAGGTCTTATGTGATCAGGCGCTGATTGATCATCGGACTACATCTCGAGATCATCCTGAGGCGGATGGTTTGGCGGAGAGGGTAGTTCAGACGGTGAAGAGAGGATTGCGCAAGTATGGTTTGCAAAAGGGCCACTTGGGAGACTGGGATGTGCAGTTACCATGGTTGGCTATGGGCTACCGTTTCAGCCGACAAACGTCTTTGGCTTCCTTCTCACCGTATTTTCTATTGTATGGCCGAGATCCAGATCTACCTTCGGCCATTCGTCGTGATTCTGCTGAGGTGCTGAACCTTGATGACCCGGATATGTGGGTGAGAGCATGTTCTCAACGAGCAGAGACATTTTGGAGAGTTATGCCTATGGCTTTTGAGAACCTAACGATTGCTCATCATAGAGACACGTTGCGATATGCGACTATCCGAGGAGGAGGTTATCGGCTGTCGATTCGCATGTTTCATCCTGGCGATTATATCTATCTACAGCAGATTGCACCGACGACGTTGGATGTGACCGCAGGGCGCACTATTTTACGAGTGCGTGAGGTGTTACCTTCTAGACTCATGTTAGAGGCCCGTGATGGTGTTGTTTGGAAGGACCATGTGCGTAATTGCGCGTCATGTCATCTTCCCAACATTGATGGTACCGTTGATCCAAGCTTAGCAGTTGTACGCGCGGGCTTGAGGTGTATGTTGTGTGGGTCTGCTGGTGGAGCAGCCCGTATGTTGGTGTGTGATGGTTGTTCAAGAGGTTGGCACATGTCATGTTTGACTCCACCTCTCAGTGTCGTTCTTACTGGACGGTGGGTTTGTCCTCGATGTATATAGCGGAGATAGTCGATTAGATCTTTACGTGGTATGGATTGCAGACAGGCGACTAACGATGGGGCGATGTAGCACCCGGCCTCCTGATCCTTGCACCCATGAAGGTGTGTATCACGTAGTTGAGATATGGAGCTATCTGGAGTTAGAGGGACCTAACCGCCAGTTAGGGGGACGATTGTGGTGCACTTGTGTATGTGTATGACATCGTCTATGTGTTATGTGTATGTGTGGTGTACCTTTGACAGCGATGTATGTTGTGTAACGATATGTATGCGCACGACAGCTGTCACGTCAGTTTGGGCACCTCGGCTAGGTTGACCGAGTGCGAAGTGGCGCATCCCGGTAAGGCCGTTAGTGCCGTTAGGGCGAGTTGGTGAGAGAGTCCACTAGGGGTAAACTTCGCAGGTAGGGCTTGGAGGCCTTAGTTCTTTGAGTTGAGCCTTCAAGCTCCAGGCTATGGTGGATAGTCTAGTTGAGTGTAACCCGGATTCTCTTCGTGCTTAGAGTGGGTTTGGCTTGACCGTTTGTGAGTAATCCTTGTTGTGGTGTTGGAGATGGTAATTTCTCTATTCAGATTATTGTGGTACACTTGTGTATGTGTATGACATCGTCCATGTGTTATGTGTATGTGTGGTGTACCTCTGACAGCAATGTATGTTGTGTAGCGATGTGTATGCGCACGACAGACGCAACAAGGCGGTAGGTGCGCGAAACTTACTATCAGTTTTTGAGTTTTTTTAAATCTTGAAAAACAAGAATTTTTTTCACTTTAGGATTGATCATCATCGTGTGGTAACCTGAGAGAGTCAATTAACGAACAGACGCGAGCAATTACTATAGGCTTTCAACTAGATTGTGTTATAAAGTAAAAGAATATAGAGTGGAGTTATTGTGTCGTGCGCATCTTGCTATCGGTGTCTCAAGCAAGAGAATGTGGAGCAGAATTGTGTTATGCGCAATTGTTCTGTCATGCGCATCCTGCTGCTACCAGTGTATCAAACAATGGAATGGGAGGAGAGCTGTTGTGTCGTGCGCATCCTGTTACCGGTGTAAAATTGTGCAATTATTAGACATGCCTAATTCCAAACAAGCGAGAGCCTCTGCCTGTACTGAATCTAAAGCCCGCTGAAGTGGATTTCAGTAATCGCTCGAAGATTTTCAACATAAATTGTACAGGTTTGATTTCATTCTGGTATGGCTCCGGAGATTAGGGAGGGAATGAATATCGGGGACTGCGCCTTCTTGATGCATACGTGATCTTACTCGGAGTCCTCGCGGCCAAGTACATCCCAAAGGAACAATTAGGCTCCACCAACAATTGTGGATTCTCATCTTTCAGCATCGACGTCAAAGCTAAGCACGGCTCGCTGGACATTGCTGGTGATATTATCTTTCAAAAAGTCAAGACTCGTGTCGAGGGCGCACGGCTCGCATCTGCTGCTCTCGGTCTCTGAAACAGAGAAACTGTAAGCTCTCTCTGTAACATCGAAGAATATCTGTGGATGCAGGAACGATGTGCATTGGCAAGAAGTCTTCAAGGAATTTCGTTCATCATATCAAGTTTGTGCATTCAAGGCATAAATCCTTTGCATTCCGTCAAATCAAGTTCCTATTAAGGTATACGCCCGCCCGTGACTCAAGAAATTCTACTAAGCAAACAATGGGGCCCCACCTTGTTTGCGTTAAGCTGTCGAGGCTGTACAGTACTGTGTTTGGCGCAGAGCGTCCGTTGTGAATGTCGGCTCGGGATATCAAGCGATCCAAAACTTTTTCACTTGGGCCGGGTTCTACTCCATTAGAGAACTTGTTGAAATAATGTCAGATCCGAGGGAGGGTCTGCATTGAGCAGACCTTTGGAGTTCTGAAAGCAAGGTTTAACATCCTTAACGTCGGCATCACTAGCAGCATCCAGTGGACAGCCGAAATAGTTAATGCAGCTTGCATTTTACATAACTTTCTTGTTACGAACCGTGTGTTAGGGCTTCCTGTAACAGCATACGTTAGTTCAAGGCATTCGATGTCAAGAGTAAATGCACCTGAGTACGAGATGCAGGAGACGAGGTGCGACAAGCATTAGCGTTATATCTAGCTGATGGAGTCTCTTAGAGTTCCATATTTTACATCTTGGTGTATCGTCCACGTTTGCTAGCAAGTATATTGTCGAAGGTAATCAGGGACTGAAGTCCCTGTGTACTGAATCTCTCAAAGTTTGAAGGGACTTCCTTCATATTTTCAATATAGTAAACATCGTGTTACTAATACTTCGAGGCTTCTCGAGACCATTAGAGAGGTTCAGGTTGAAAATTTAAACTCTTTTCCTTTGCATTTTTCCCTTGGGATTTATTGTTTTGCTTTTTTGCTTTTCCTTTTCGTGTTCTTTGGTCTTTTCTTCACAGAACTCTGAAATATGGTTATTTCATTCCGTGTTAACATTCATAGTTTCTTCATTCTGCTCCCGTAATTCACTACGACGTTTATGTGGAATTCATACAGTGCATAAGAATCAACATAAATAGTTCTCAGTTCGGTTACTTCTCTGGTGTGCAGAGTGTGCATGGATAAGTTCCGAAGTTTGATCTTCGATAAGACATAGTTTGGTTATAGTTAACATAGTAGTACTTAGTTCGGTTATGTGCGAGACTTCTGCACTAAGGTATGTGCCGCCTTCGGTATCGAGGTCCACGGTTGTCAAACACTTGGCTTCAGTTTATTTTCGAGAAATGGCCACCGCACAAAAGACCCTGTGATTATGCAGGTCCTCCTCGACCTCGACATGTATCGTATGAGAGTGGGGGATTTCTTGGTGAACCTAATTCTGGCTTCGGGTCTATACTTCACTTCTTCTTTGAGGTTGGAAGTGTGTTCAAGTGTTCGGGTGTTCGAGACTCAAAAGTCTTTTCCTGTGACCGTGCAACGTGTCCTTGGAGTTCGAAAGTTGTGGTGCTGAAGTTTGCAACCGAGTGATCCTCCACACAATGGGTGAGTAACTTGGAATTTTAATGAAGAAAGAAATCGGCTGTACTAGTGAAGCCGCGCTAGTAGTCTTGAGTTCGATAGAATGTTTAAGCCCGGTGGCCTCTTGGATCGAGTTCTCGTAGCGTGCCGTAAAGCATTGCTGCCTTGACTTCATGTTTGTTTGTGTTTTCGAATTGGCTTGACTGGACTCTTTTGCTCAGCTCTACTCTTTTCGTTCTTGCTCCTGCGAGTCCCGCTCTTGCTCACCAGGTGTTGGTTTGATTCGTTGAGGCAAAATCAAGGTTCGATGGAACCTTATGCTCGATGTTATAATAGTCATGTTATGAACCACAACGTCTCTGGCGATGAATGCGTTTGTTATGTGTAATTATCGTTAAGTCCACTGCCTTTATGCAGGCTGTCCGCTGTGGCCGTTGACCTCCGATTGTCCAGACGATTGCAAGCAAAATTTCACGGGGCTCTAACGGATATAATGCTTCTGTTGGAATCTTCATACTGTACGTTGATATGTACATATTCATCTCACCTTAGGTTTAATTCCGTTGAGGCTTTTAAACCATGCGAATCTACAATTGCTGGAGTGCTTTTCCTCCTTCGAGTAGAGCCTCGTGCGTCGCAAAGTATCACCATGATTTCGTCCCTTCGCCATGAACAACGCTTTGCTTCTGCAGAACACCTCATCGAAAAAAGACAACTTTCTAGAACCCCCGTGTGGATTTCGCTTGAGCCGGGAGGAGAGTCCTTATGAATTGGGGTCCTAACCACTCTAACCAATTCCTGTCGGAGTGAGAGACACATGTTAGACTTGGGAATCTTGCTAATTGATCGACACAAAAAGGCGGAAGCACGGGTGGTCCCTAACTGCTCACTCCCTTCAACTCTTCCTCCTTCCTTCAACACTTCCTCCTTCCTTCACTCTCAACTCGGTTTCTAAACAATTCAATAGATTGGAAGAACGGCTACGAGTTCAAAGGCACTAGGAGCACGAAGCAACCCTGTAACTAACCCCTCCAGAGCATGGAGCTTTAGTGAAACTGTACTCTAAGCGTTTTTGAAGCAAAAACTCTAACCTCAGGGGAGATTCAACCAGTTATTACTTGGGCTTTTGTTTTCCTTTTTTTAATGGAAAACCAGACTTTTATTCCCATATTTTAACAGAGGGTTCCACTCTCTAGCATACGTGGCCTATTGGTTTTTGTCTCATCCAGTACATCTACTCGAATTGTATTCAAACTGTAAATCTTTGAGAACTTTGATTTCACTTGACATAACTTTCTACACATGTTTAAATAATAACAATAGTCGTTCTTATGAACTTCGTGTCAGCTTTCAACGCAGTTAGTCTGAAACATAGTTGTTGATGTGGTTATTGTGACTTGAATGTGACTCCTGGTGATGTCTTCCTCTCCTAGGACCTGCATTCAGGGCCTACTTGATACTCAGCTTCTAGTGTGTCACTTGGCATTTTGAGTTCTCCCGCGAGTAACACTCGTGTTCACAGCGCACTTCTCTCTTCGTTGCTTGAGAATTTCACGGTGATTGATTTTATATTGGTACTTCTTTGTTTGGAAAGATATTCTCCTTAATTCCTTCCTTTGGTATTAAGGAGGGTATTATTCACATTATGTATAGTTCAGTATTTCGCACGAGGGATTGAATAGTTTTGGTTTGGTTACTGTATGTTTTATTTTTTATCTTTACTTTTTATTTTTTCTGCAGCAGCAAGGTCTTTGTACACCGAGATAAAAGACATTTTTGGAAAATTTCGCACAGGTAGAAAAGAAAAATCTTCTTCAGCTCGCTCGTTTCTTCTTGCATGACTCACAATAACTTTTTGTGATGCAGCTCCCACGATTGATCAGTACTCTGAGGGCGTTGAAAAAACAAAGTGACAGTATTCTCGAGTATCTCTATATCCCCCTCATGATACAAAGTTACCTTAACTTAGCGCTCCAAGATAGCCACCCCAGAAAAGATTTTCAATATGATGTGATTATGTTCTGCAGGTGAAGCAAAGTGATAGTATTGATCCAAAGCAAGCCCTACTTGCAGCAAAGTGATAGTATCGATCCAAAGCAAGACTTTTTTTCATAACGACGTTTTACCTTTGAAATAAGTTTACGAGATCATAAGTACTGCTTTTACTCACGAAGGTAAGAAACATTGGATTTCAGGAGCTTTTAGATGAGAATCCGAGTTGTTTGTTTGATGTTCACGACCGCAATTTTAGTAATTGGGAAGTGCAGATGATAAGAGGCGAGGTTAGGGACCGTGAGGATATGGCTGTCATCCGTGAGGACGATCTCAAGGCTTACAAAAATGCCGTCCAATCTTTGCAAAATGAAGTTAGTGAAAGTGACTAAAATGAAGAGAAGTGCAGACAAAGTGACTCAGCTGGAAGAAAGCTTGCGCAATGCAGAGTCTAAATGTATCGAGCTTGTAGAGAGGCTGAAAACTGTCGAAGAGAAGGTCAAGGAGTACGAGAGCAATGCATAACTGCAAGAGAAGGATGTCATCCACTCTATAGGGATAATTGTAGAACTAAAAAGTATGGTTGCTGTCTATGAAGGGAAGATCAAGGAAGCTAGAGATTTATTTCAATCAACTAAGCTCGAGGTAGATGAAGTGAGGTCAGAGATTGCAAAGAACTCCTCTAGTCTGAAGGATCTTCAATCCACGGTCCTTCAGGTCCAGAGTCCCGTTATGTAAGACCTTCAGGATTCTATGAAATTTGTTTCTTGACCATTGATGTTTCTTCTAGTTCGAGAAACGATGATCTGTAAGCGTTGAACCTGTGAGTTCATTTGTCGATTATTTTGCTTGTGATAAGCCGCAACATATGTTTCTCCTGTAGTTCTTCTCCAGCCAATATTCCTAGATAAGTACAACTCTTCACCTGGAATAGTTTTCATGCAATCCGAATCTATATCGCATTGTGGGATCGGGTGGACCTCCTTCAGCAGATGGAACTTTTAGGTTCAATCTTGCCGTAAATACCTCGACTTCATGTATTAGCTAGGTTAAAGGTCATCATATTGTTGATACCATTATGCATTGACAAAGAGTAGGATACTATATTTTAGTAGATACCTCGCTTCGCCTGATGTTCAGTCCTTAGATGATTCGGTGTCGAGCTGATGGGATAGCAGCTCTATCCTCTTTGGTGAAGGCTCCCCTGCTCGTCGGTTTTCAGATCCCAAGCTGTAGTTTGCAGTACTCATCAGTAAAGAGTTTCTTTCCTGACAAATATTAAGCCTTCATTGCGGTGCTAATGAAGACTCAAATTCAAATTCACGCTAAAATTCCGAGATGCAGAAAATAGAGTACTACTTTCTACTCTCGTTATTAATAATATTTTACTGTATCAGGACTTTGTGTAACCGTTCCTTTCCTTACTTTATGTACATTTTCGGAATTATTTTATGTCCGGAATATTAATTATTCCACTCTTTGGTAATGTTTAATAAGATTATAAATATTATTTATAATCTTATAAATAATTTTTATAAATATAGTTTGTCAATTTAGTTTTCCTCTTCCAAACTGAGCTGGGGCCGGGCTCGTTGGCTGTTGCTGGTTTTGTGAACTTATGTATTGGTAGTCATTGATCTTGAGCCAAGTATGTGGGTCGAAAACGACGAATAACGACGACGATGATGCGAGTGAAGATCGCATTGAGGCAACTTGTGGCCTTGCTTCTTCTACTGCTACGTAACTTGAACTATTTCAAACTATTTCACTCCGACTCGACATGATCAGGAGATAGGATTGTTTTACTTGTGTTAAGAAGGGGACATGAATTCAACCCTGTCCCCTAAACCTTACAGTCCAATAATTCTTCTGTCTTGTTAAACCCCTTTATTCTTTCCTTCCTATGTTTGACTACATTGTAATTTGTAGAATTGATGAATAGTTGTAACTTCATTTTTCATTTAATAGATTTTAATTTCGTATGAAATCACAGTCACGAAATCTATTTTCTGTGAGAGTTGCGAGAGTTAAGCTGACTGTAAAGGTCATTTGAAGATAAGTTGTTTTAGTCTCGCAGTCCTACCACTTTGCTATAACTTCTTTTATATTCTTATCAATATGATGTGATTACGTTCTGCAGGTGAAACAAAGTGACAGTATTGATCCAAAGCAAGACCTACCTGCAGTAAAGTGATAGTATCGATCCAAAGCAAGATCTTTTTTCATAACGATGTTTTACCTCTGAAATAAGTTTACGAGATCATAACTACTGCTTTTAATCACGAAGGTAAGACCTAAGACATCCAATTGAAATAGCTTTTTGTCTATTGTCATGATTATATATATTATATCTATCTTGGATAGAAAATGATATTATGTGTGTTTTTCAGGTTCATATATACAATGGATTCCACTACGTCCAAAAAAGGAAAAATGAAAAAAATTTCCACTGATGATACAGAAGGGAATGAACCCATACTACAAATACTGAACCAGCCAAGTTCTGCTCCTGCATCTCCTATAAAGTCTCCAAAAAGGAAAAAAAAAGAACAAGAGACAATTATTCCATCTGAAACTCCAATTGTAGATAAAAACTTATCTGCTCCAGCATCTCCTATAAAGTCTCCAAAAAGGGAAAAAAAAAACAAGAGATAATTATTCCATCTGAAATTCCAACTGTAGATAAAAACTTATCTATATTTATAGAAAATATAGAATATGCAAAAAGAAATGATATATTTGAAGGAATTATATTAAACAAATATGGTAATATTAATAGATTTATAACAAAAAGCTCATTTCTTCTTTTCGATATGGTTGATCGTCGTATGGAAAAGACGATTACATGTAGTGCCAAAGGCAACAACGCTATAAACTGGTCAGATAAAGTGAATAGAAATACGTATTGTAGGATACAATACTTTGGTCGTAAGACCGTGCAGGTAGAGAGACCAGTAAAAACTCTCAGTCACAGAGGGGATGTCAAATTCATCTTCTTGATCGATGGGCAAACAACATTTCAGACCATTACACCTTGGAGTTCTACTCCAATTTTCAAATTCTGACACTTCATGCCTCTCCGAATGTGCATGCGTCATCTTATTGTTCGATTCACGACAGTAGACATATCTGTTGAACTTGAAATTAGTATCAAGATGTACACGGTGAAAATCATGTAACGGCAACAGATATGTCTACTGTCGTGAATCGAACAGTAAGATGACGCATGCACATGTTGCACTTGAAATTAGTATCAAGACAGATTTTGTCCACAAGAGAAGAAAATGATCTTCCAAAGCTGCATACACGCAGCAGCTACTATAGGGGCAACTCCTTCGATCCAATCGAGAATTGACATTTTGAAAAGAGTGCGGAACGCTCACATCACAAGAGAAAATAAAAACATCAAGGTATATAATCAATTTTTTATGTGAATAATCAGAATCAATTTTCCTATTCGCAGATATATCTTATGTTTATAACTTCTTTCCATGTGTTTAGGTACGTGGTACTTTCAGACCACATAATTATGATGACAGGCCCTACAAATACACATGTGTCACGTGCAATTCGACGCACTTACAAATTCAAGATTTGAATAATCTTCGAGGCTTTTGCGAAAGTTGTAATCTGGATTGTCAATTACGACCTACGCCATGGATTGAAGGGTATGTGAAGATCTTTCGAATGATAAACAATACATGGTCCATGCAAAAGGTAATTGGTTCCAAGATCTGACGGGCCTAGTGGAAACAGAGGTTGTCCAAAATTATGACAGCGACAACCATCGAGATATGCTACTGGATCAAATTGAGGAGATCGCAACAGCAGGAATTTTCTCATTTAATTCAAACGGTGATTTTTGTGGATTTGATCAAGTATACAATTTATACTTTATTTCATTTTCAATTGTAGAAGTATCATGATGATTTTTAATAATTTCTTTAAAACATTGACTCATGTCATCTCAAATGAATTGCATCAATATAAGAATCACTATCAAATATTACAAAACCACTAATATAATGACATCATTGAACGTCTAACTTTTCTTTTAAACAGATCAAGGAGACTACATCTGCTGAAGGAGAATCGTCGAAAACCTCCATAATTCCAACCGTTTAATCTTTTAACATCGATAAAGTTCTAAGAATTTTATTTATATCTAAATAATCTAGTTACACAAACATACGTAACATTGAACACTTCAAGATCTGTTTTGTCTTCTGCATTTATTGTCACTATATATCTGATATTTTACATAATTATAATTTTACCATTGTAGTTAATTTCATGTATCTAATTTATAATAAATTTTATTTCTGACTTTTATTTTATAGCATTTTTATTTAAGCATTCAAGTAAATCAATACCAGTTGTAAATATTCCAAGGTAATTCAACATTGTCTAAAGTTTTCCAACAACGCTTTCTTTGATGTTGTTTTTCGGGTATATATCACATGAGATGATATATGTAGAACTTGAAACTCTTTTCCAAGTGCAACTCTATGCACGTGCGAAACACATGAAACAATAAAGCTCACGGAGAAACGTATAAACTTGGAGAAACAAAAAACAAAAAGCGCTTTGAAACAAGAAAGTCCATGGAGAAACGTATAAACTTGGAGAAACAAACAACAAAAAGCGCTTTGAAACAAGAAGGCCCATGGAGAAACGTATAAACTGGGAGAAACAAAAAAACAAAAAATGCTTTGAAACGCTACGAAATGCTTTGAAACGCTACGAAACGCTACGAAATGCTTTGAAACGCTTTGAAACGCTTTTGAAACACTTTTGAAAGGACAATTATTTACGAAATTTATTACCATTCATACGTGATGTGATTCACAAACATCTTTGCGAACAAAAATAAATCGAAACGTAAAATTTAATTACATTAAATGGAAAATTCAAGATTATTTCAAACATAAATACTTCAGAAACGTTCATTACTCTTAAAACGTGACATCATTTTATACAAATTACATCAAACATCTTCACGCAGTGAAAATGTATGAAATTTAAACTTAATGTAACATATGAAACGTAACAAATATTCAAGATTACATGATCTATGTGCTTCGGCTCCACATTGTTCTTGCTCAGAAAACTACCCAGAGGAGAAGAAAGAGAACTAAAAATTCGTCATCAAACCATAATCGAACAACCCAAGTTGAACAGCACGACGGTCATCATAATCAAGTAAGTGGATTACAACCTTTGCATCATTTTCATGGATTACAATTTCTAAGTTTATCAAACAACAAACATAATCTTCTATTATTCTGTTCAGATGTCTAAAGATTTGTCTGAATTTAAAAAGTGTGAAGATTTCGTATATACTCCAGGAGATTGTATGTTTGATTCGATATAATATTTATTGCATCATAAATCTTCTACCGCATCTTTACGAAATCAAACTTAAAATGAACTTTATAATATCTACTCAAGAGCTAGAGATACACATGATTCATTGATATTATTTTATTTCATGGAAGATGAATTGAGAGTGTCGCATCGTGTCGAATCTGTAGATGAATATATAACCAAAGTTGGTAAAATGACAAAAGAAGGTGGTGCGTGGGGTGATTCTTTATGTCTCTTAGCTTTATCATCCATACTACAAAAAAATATACACATCTACAGTTCTACTTCTAGAAAGAATATAATTCAATTTCCAAACAACAACTCGTATCATGTTACTTTCAATCTTCTATATGATGATAATGAAGGTAGTTCCGGTCATTACGAACCAATCGTATTGATTCGTGATGAATTTCTTACTGAGAAATGGGAGTATATAGTGAAACAATTGCAAGATTTACGATTAATTCATCTAAATGTACTAATAGTACAATTAATACGTAAATTTATAAGTAAAAATCCTATTTATGAGAATGACTTAAACACTATTCAAACTAAAATTTATAAACTAGGTATAGATAAACTAAATCTCCAAAAGATCAAAGTAAACCATCCTTTGCAAGATATTGACTCTCACCAATTAAACATTATATATTCGGAACTCTTATTATTCTATCAAAGATATCCGTATTTATCCATAAGAGATGTCATAAAGAATTTCATACAGTCTCATAAACAATATGAGATACAACTCTTTAGAATGAAAAAAATACTTTTTGATAAAATAAAATAATACAAAATAATGAATAAGATTAATTCAATTAACACATCTAACCGTACTTCTAAAAAACAAAAAAAACTATCATTAGAAGAAAAACACGTAGATACTTACTCCAAGTCTTTACTCGACGTTCCATATCATTCTTGTGACATATGCTATAAACATGATTTCTTGAAGAATTTAAAATATATCAATCAAATTCATTACGATTTCATTTGCTCTTATGCTCAAACAACTAACATAACTTTCGAACAGCTTAAAGATAATACAAGGATTTGTTTGATGTGTATGCGATATATAAACAATAACAAAATACCTCTTTTATTTGAGATATCAGAGTTTACAATAACAATACGATATCATATCTTGAATGTTTAAACAAAGTCGAAGAAAGATTGATCTCAGCGCGAGTCATGTTCGGAAACATTCTATATACAATGGGTTCCAACAATGACATCTAAGAGGTAGTGTTATCAATATCCCGTCAAATACAAACATGGTCCAAACACATTTACCACGTATGGTTGATGAAGAAGGCTCTATCATAGTGGAAAAAAGCAGAGGCAGTCCACATGATCACGGACTACTGTGGATAAAAAATGGATCTATTTTGAAAACAGGAGCATTTTTTATAATAAGAAATAAGAAATAAGATCTTCAGGATCTATCTTGAAAACATGAGCATTTTTTATCCACAGTAGTCCGTGATCATGTGGACTGCCTCTGCTTTGAAATAAATATTATCTTAGCTTCATGAGAATTATTATACAAAACTCATAAATTTGCTAGACATTTACTAAACATCTTTTTCAAGATGTCCAAAATCTGCATCGAGAAAATTCTAAACATTTTTTGGATTCGAGTAAGGAAAGTAAACTACAAGGTTCTCCTTTGACGGTGAAACAAGTCAAGGATGACAATTTCAAACAACAACTTCTTATATCAGATAGAGCTTTTCCTCGTTTGTCCCAATTACGATTCACTCCAGACTATTACTAAGTCGTTAAGCGAAATCTTTTCGTGATGATCCGACAATTAGGAAAACCTACATTTTTCATTACTTTAATTGCGAACGAAAAAAACTGAAAACCGTTGATGCACACCTTATTCAAATTGAATAGAATGGATAACCATATATCATTGTCGGACGATGAAGAAACCTTAAGTTCTTCACAAAAACAACAACTTCTTAGACAAGATCTTGTCACATGTGCACGATATTACGAACATAGAATACAATGTTTCCGTAAGCTTATTCAACATAACCAATTAATTTTGGGAAATTTATTTGATTTTTTTTTCGTAACTGAATTTTAAAGCAGAGGCAGTCCACATGATCACGGACTACTGTGGATAAAAAATGCTCCTGTTTTCAAGATAGATCCTGATGAATCAATAATAACTTTCATAGACGAATACATTTCTACTGATCATCACTTATTGAGCGAAGAGATGATCAAATGTCAAACTCATCATCACACAAATACTTGCTATAAGAAAAGATCATCTTCTTCTTGTTGATTTCGATTTCCATGGCATCCCATGTCTAAAACAACAATATTATATCCTTTAACTAACGATGAACTTGATGATGAAACGACGAGAGATATAAAACTTAAATCTATTAGAATTTCAAACATCATTTTTTCTTCAAAAACTGGATTGGATATGAACTTCGATCAGTATCTTCAACATTTAGAACATATGAAACTTATTTATTAGCTTTAAGATATTCTTTATCAAAACCTTCTATATATCTCAAACGTCATCTAATAGATATTTACATTAATTCTTTTCCAAAAAATGCTGCTTTCATTTGACAAGCCAACACAGATTGTCAATACGTGTTGGATCCACATGTTGCGGCACAATATTGTACATCATATCTAACAAAAGTAGACAATACAATAACGAATGAGATGAAGAAAATTAACAATAAATATATCGAGGAAAATCAAGAAGTAACCACACGGATAAAAAAGTTAGGCAATGCATTCTTGAATTCCAGACAAGTTTTGGCTCAATTAGCCATCTATACAATTTTAAAATTACCTTTGTATCATGCTTCTCGTTCTTTTCAATTCATAAACACTAATAGTCCATCCGATCGAACCTTCCTCCTCAAAAGTTCCAAACAACTATCTTCTGAAGATGATTTTTCAACAAACATAGGATTGCCATCCATCATAGATAAGTACGCACGACGTCCACAACATCTGCAAACAAATTCAATGGCTTTGATAGAATTCGTAGCCAAGTTTAATACTTCACAAAATAGAAGATTGAAAAAATCTAAAATCGTTCGATGGATATGTTTCGACCAATATAAACAACCGGAAGACTATTTCAGAGAGCAAGTGCTGTTATATGTCCCTTTTCTTTACGACGAGAACAACATTAAAGATTCAACTAAAACATGAGAAAATACATATAATAGACATAAATCACATATTCAATTATTACAAAATTTATATACTTTTAAGTACAATACGGACGAAGTAAACGAAGTTGGAAGAAATTTGAGGATGATGTGGCAGAACTTGAAGAAATAAGAGAATATCATAACGAATACAAAGCGAACCGGAACAGGATTCAAGCAATTTGGATTTGGACATGTCGACTTAATGCAACGAACTACTCTTAAATGTACTTCTAAGACTACGAATCATGAAGACCTTCCCGATCAAAGATTCTCTAATACCAATAGAATCGTTTTGTGCTGAATTACGTCAATTGAACAAACAACAAAAGCTAATTTTCAATGATTGTATGTACAAAAAGAGACACTTTCCATATGAACCAATCCATTTATTTCTTACGAGAGAAGTAGAAACCGGTAAAACATTCACCTTATTAAAAATTATACAAGGATTGTCATGGATATACGAAGATGATAAATCTAGGTTTAATGATCCTGAACAAATAAAATTTTTGAAGATAGCATACACAGGACGAGCTGCATATAACATACAAGAAATGACTATTCACAATGCCTTAGTAATCCTTAAAGACTCTTACGATATGAACGTGTCAAAATTAAATCCAGATCGATTGGATAAATACATCAAATATTATAACCAATTAAGATTATTAGTGATAGACGTAATCTCTCTGGTGAGCGCAAGAATGTTTTTTTACATAAACCAAAGATTACAACAAATAACTTAGAATTTCAACATTCTATTCGGTGGCATAGATATAATTGTTTGTGGTGATTTTTATCAAGTACAACTTGTTCAAGATTCATGGATTTTTCAATCTTCTAATATTTATTCTCAAAATATTGCCACTAACATATGGTCTTCATTTTTCAAACACTATGAACTGACTCAACCTATGCGTCAGAACAATACTGATTTTATACAAATTTTGAATCGTATTCGCATCAACCAACAAACATCTTCTGATCTACATTATTTAAATTCAACTTATCAAAAAATGTATTCTAAACCAAACGATATACCTCATTTATTTTACACTAACAAAGATACGAAAGTTCATAATCAACATGTATTTAGTATAACTGATGGGAACGAATATTTATATCATTCAAAAGATCATTTTTCTTTGGTTATATCCAAAAGATTTAAGATATCCATAAATCCAAAAAATATAGCTGGATTACACAGTACATTATCTCTAAAAGTTACCATGTTAGTAGAATTATGTTATAATTATAACACACGAGATGGACTCACCAATGAAAGCGATGAGATTTTCATGTCCACAACAACATATAACGATGATCAAATCATTTGGATCTAATTTTTTGATCTAAAGATTGGAACACAAACAAAGAACAAACAAAAACATTTGTATTCCAATAACATTGATCCATCTTGGACGCCCATTATGAGAATTTCACAACAATTTTCATTCAATAAATATACTAGAGAACATAAGATCACTAAAACACAATTCTCTGTTCAACAAGCATCTGCACGAACTATCCACAGATCGCAAGGATTGACATGCATCAGGTAGCTTTCAGTCCCAAGCACATAAATCGACACGGATTGACATACACTGCATTATCCAGAGTGAAAAATCCTAAACACTTACATATATTACAATCGATCGAGCATCGTCATATAGTTGTAGACAACAGAGTCACTCTCGAAATGGAACGGTTGAAATTTAAATCATCGTGGCAATTCCACATCCATGATCTTCAGATGAATATCTCATCTTCCACTTACATGCTCATACAATTTCTAAACACAAGATCATTAATAAAACATCACTTTGATGTTCGAGCAGATGATAATTTACAACTATCTGATATTTTGTGCTTTAGTGAGACACTTATACAAAATCCTACTTTTGTTCCGTATTTCATAGACATCGAACGCTTTCAATGTATACATACGCACACAAGTCGAGGTTTGCTACTAACATATCGAAACACAATGCAACTCTCGACACATAATATTTTGGAACTCATAACATGAAAATAATTTCTGCAGATTTTAACATTCTAATTCGTCGAGCAATTCACATCATAGTTGTATACAAATCTCCTCGTATGCATGTCGATGAGTTTTTGATCAATTTTACTAACATTATTCAAAACATACCTAAAGATTATCCCACGATAATTATAAGAGATTTCAATATCGATTTGCTCAAAATTGATAATCATCAAACTACATCTTTCGCATCTTTCATGAATTCATTCAACTTTTTTCCAACTTTCACAAAATCAACCACAAAATACGGATAATATCTAGATCAAATATGGACTAACGTTCTCCAATACGAAAATCTCTTTTCATCATCACATGCTTATTGGACAGATCATGATCATATTTCTATTCTCTATAAAAAGTCATCACATCTTAATATGTTCTCATTTACGTGAAAAAACAAATCCAATCTTCTTTTCTTTGTGTATTCATCAATCGAGCTATACGAGTGATGTTCATGACCATATATTTTAGATTCAAGAGATTTTCAACAATTGCGAAACAAAGTACTCTCTTTTACATTTTTTGAAAAATAATATTTTGTATATAAATTGTAAATCATCATCATGTCATGAGCTATTAACTTTACAAAATTCCTAAATGTATGCATTCACAACTGTTCAATACAATATAAACATGCTCATTTTAACATCCATAATATTTCAAATGATTTGTTTCATAGTGATGATTCATAATTGCTCTCAAGACGACCTCAAGATTCAAATCATTCTATACGTTTCTTGCATATCTTGTATATTATCGATACTCCAATGTACTTAATCTTCACAACATCTCTCACAATCTTCATTATATATTTTCTCATTTAAAAAATAATCATATGTTATTATATTCTTAAATAGTTTAACAGTCTATTTATTTTCTTAATACGCTCATTATTCGAACCATTCAATACAAATTCATATGCATCGAGTTAAAGTTAATTTTAATAATTATGACATCATATACTCTTTTATATTTTTTTACAATAACTGCATCATAGAAAACTGAAAACTAGCAAAATATCATTTATTTATTTTTTCCTAACTTTCATAAATTTTGAAATGTATGTAATAACACAGTCTGAAATTAACTTTCCTAACCTCCACAATATTTTATTATTTTTTTTTGCAGTTGTAACTTATCACTACCTTCGAATCGGTCTGAAGACTCATAAACTTCTAGATTTTCATATATTTGAAGATTCTTAAGATCACTATCTTTAAAATGAACCGAAGCTTCACAAGTATATATTTGCATAAATGATTCAGACATGTTACTATCACCATATGAAGACATGTTGAAAGATGCTTATTGTGAGTTACATAAATTTATAAACTACTTCTTTAAATATCCAAAGATAATTTTATCATGGTTTCAAAGACTATATAAATTTTCATCATTTTTTTAACATTCATCCACATCTCTAGAATTATATTTTCACATATATCACTTTCCAAGACTCGTGAGATGAGATGTATTTCATTTTTAACATTCACTTTCACAAGTTTCACCTCCTAGGATTGCGAGGTCTTGCAATAGCCCTTGCAATTCCATTGCATGCGTAGCGACTTGTTATGATATACTAGACATATTTTTTCTATACTGAAAATATTCTTAAGAAGCAAATATACCTTTAAAATAAATTTACTCCAAATGATCAAAAGTGATTAATTGTACTATATCTTTAAAATAGTTAAACACACATAGTCATTAGTCTAACAAGTTGATTTGTAGTTAGTATAGTATGATACATACCGGTTCTTAATATTTCACATTAATATGATCCATACTATATACTTTAGACCATCATTAATCTGAAATCTAATATTGTATGGACCAGACTACCATAAGTATGATAATTGGATAAACCTTTCTCGGTAGACGTAGTTCGTTGTGACACGAGAAGAAATGTTAACTGTGAGAAAACAAATGCTTCTAAGGACTAAAGTCACTAAACTTTCGTGCAAGGATAGGATCAATCAAGTAAGGATTTAAATCGAATCTGTCAATTAGCTTTACACTTTCTGAGCTTTTTGCAACAATAAATTAGTTTAATATAGAAAAAAAAGTGTAAAGATGAAATAAAGATAATTTGTCTGAGGATTTATGAGAATAAAAAAGACTAAAATTTTAATCTCACAAAATTATAATAATATTCCTTTTTGGGGATAAGCTCCCAAAAAGTCTGATGAAGAACCGTCGAAATTACAAAGCCAGTCCGTCCAACTTCCAGATTTCATTTCATATTTCTTTCGGAATGTCAGCAATCTCTTTCGAGTTCATTTGCTTCATAGAAGTTTGAGTAGTGAGTCGAATAGGCAAATGTTTTGTTCCGGTCGTTGTCACTTGCTTCATCTGTCATCATCTACATTGTTCAAAAGTTCATGTTGCTTCGTAATGGTGCTTCATTCTGCTCTTCCTTCCACGAAAAGCCAGTTAGAAATGAATGTCATGGTCTGACCTGGCCCAAGCCAGATGTAGACGTCAAATTTTGAGCTATGGAGTTATGACATCAACAGGCTTAGCAGCGAGAATTTAGCTGATTCTGGTGGAAACAATGTTGCTCAAACCACTGGAGTTGCAAACAAAATTCTGGTTTAGTGGACAACAACGTGCATTCATGAGAATCAGTGAGACAAGATGCACCATTACACAAGTGTCCATTACAATCTAAACATTTTTGCTTCTGTTCAATGATGGAGACCTCTCTAGACGGAAGTTGTCTTTGTCATCTGTTAATTGCAGGAAGAAGTTCCTGTAAACTCGAGGATGATTATAGAGAATTCAAGGTAGATAAAATAGATAATAGATCGATGAATGTAAGTCATACGAGCATAACTAGCTTGAGCAAAGCGTTCAATTCTTTTGTAATGGCATTAAAAAGATTTTCCTACGATCATAACTGCGTGACTCCACTTGCAATAGCATGGATGGTTGAGTGCTATCAAAGAACATTTCGAGTGTTATCAAAATATACAGTAACAGCGGCATTGTCACAGTCTTGAATCTCTTTCTAATATGATGTTGGAAAAACAGTTTACATAAATACTACATTGCAATGCTTAACCACGTTGGAACAAATTGAAACAATCATTTGAAAATCACCGTCGCTTCCTCCTCTGTTTAGAACATTATGTGATTGCTTCTAACGTTCTTTGACTTCTATCAGATGAAAAAATCCGAACCGAATTCGATGCTTGTTCTCGCAACTCAAGCTTGAGATTCAACCTATAGACAGAACTCTATCAAAAAAAACTTCAAATAATATTGTGAGACAACTACACATAACAAGACATTTTCGTAATTAATGCATCATATTTATCATCCTGCATCGACTTGTTTAGAGTCTAACAATGGAAAACGTCACGAAATGGAAAGTACATAATTTCAGCGGGACCTAAGGCAAAATTGCTTGTGGCTTCAGTTGCCACGTTCGGACTCCGCGAAGGCAATGAGTTTGCAAAATTGTCAAAATGAAAAGCGTCGTTTAGATAATTCTAATCTTATTGACGACGTCCAACGCATGGACGTCAGTCTGACGTAGGCCTTCTTCTGCCCGTCAAGCTTGCCAAGTAAATAACAGATTCAAATCAGACGAGAACACTTGTACTGTAACAAAAACCAATTCCAAATTCTCTCTATGAAAAATGTGAACTCAAATTTGAGCTAACGACCCTTACCTGATCAAAATTTTACATTCAAGTAATCAGAGGAAGGCACTTGTACTGTAACAAAAACCAATTCCAAATTCTCTCTACGATAAATGTGAACTCAAATCCGAGCTAAGGGCCCTTACCTGATCAAAGTGTTGACTTTCTTGGTGTGAATGTCGTACATTTTCTTAACTGCCTCCTTACTCTTCTTCTTATCAGCTCTCACGTCGACTATGAAGACAAGTGTATTGTTGTCTTTGATCTTCTTCATCGCTGACTCGGTAATCAGTGGATACTTAAATACCTCATGCTGACCGAGCCTGTTCCTTCGGGGACGAGAGATACGTGCATACTTGGGTGTACGAGTTCTCTCGAGAGTTTTAGGGCGGTGGAAAGTTACAGAAGTGCGAAACCTTCGTCACTTCTTTTTTATCACGGCGACTGACTTCACCACCTTAGCGGCCTGAGCCTTTCGATCAGTCTTCCCACCTGCACGTCTTACTACCGTAAGACTCACAAGGACGCTAGCAAACAACAATATCCTCGAAAAATATTGCACAAACCGACCACTTCGAAGTTTCCAATCAGTTTCAAAAATCGCACGCTAACAAAATACCTTCCCACATGCACGCCCTACTGCCTTAAGCCTCCCAAAGGACGATAACAAATAATAACACTATCCTCGGAAACATATTGCACAAATCAGCCAACGCAAAATTTCCAATCAGTTTCAAAACTGAACCTTAAGACGTACAAACTACCTACATTGGTAAACGACCAGGTCGATCACACACGTAAGAAGCACAATAAAGCATTCAAACAGCTCGTTTCTGTCAGCAGTTCCGAGAACACTTACCCTTGGTGAGAGACGCTCCCTTGGTAGGTGGGGCCATGGCTAATCGAACGATGAACGAAGGATTACCAGCAGAAGCGAACAACAGGGAGCTCAAACGAGAGCTCAACGTTGTGCCCTAAATGACCAAGCCTATGTCTGGTTTCTCCGGTGCCCTAATTGCCTGGGACAACCCGTCAGCCGATCCAACGGAGAATATTCTCAAGAATCTCTGATCTGACGGTCAGTTGATGCCGTCGGGTGGACCCTGACCTTTGGGGATTAGTGAGATTTGGCCGGTTCCACTCATGTTCCACATCAGGGCCTGGTGGCCTTCATCGGGGTTGGGCTTTTACCTCACTCCCGCTGTACCTTCCGTCAAACCCTAAGTCTGGACAAGTGGGAGTCGGACTGCAATTCCGTTTCTCGCGGGTTGGGCGAGGTGGGATTGATTGCAGGTTAGATTGGAGGATTGTTAGATTGTAGAGCGGTTTGACAGGGGATTCGAACATTGGCACAGAAATCATAGCCGGTTACTGTTTTGCGAATTGGGCTTTGGTGATCGGAGGAGGAGATGGGCACTCCCGACGACGCGGGACATTTCCTCTGTTCGGAACTGGAAGAGAGATGAATATGCATGCTATATGAATATTATCATTCATAAGAGAAAGCGAAGTGGTTAAACATCCCCACTGCTGGTTACCCTCAGTCCTCTTTCCTTCAGACGGTATCTTGTCTACGCAGTTCTATTCTCTCGTCTTCCACATGAGCTGAAAGCTGCAAGGGCGCAAGCTAGCGTATTGGTGGAGTCATGACCACTTACTCATGTTCAATTTGTTATTGCACGCTGGATCGGAGCCTGCTAGCGTAGCGCCATTCCCTAATCTGGAGTCACCAGGCCGTTATGTCCAAATTCCAGTGGCAAAGTGGGAAGTCCGTCCACAGCTAGTCATAAGAGAATGCGTGATGGTAAGTAATCTCATAATGGTCACCGTGAACAGCGTGCACGAAAGTACTGCTGGTTCCAAACTATAAAGTACCGAAGTGCAGTTGCTCTTGGGGATGTAATGCTCTGTCGATGCATATGGTGTCTGTCCGAAGGCAAGATCACGTAGTCTGGCATCTTGTTGACGACCGTGACCGCATTGTCTTCTGCTGCCTCTCGTCGAGGAAGAAAGCAACATGGACAATTGCAATCGCTCAAACATCTCTGTTGATAGTTTAGTTATAACAAATGCAAATCAAATTTCCGTGGCAAGGAGAAGCCTGATCTCTGTTTTTTTGCTGTTTTTGGTTGTTCCGATCGATTCCGGATGCCCACCATAGATGGATGAAAGCATGTCTCTGCTCAGGTATGGACGAAACGCTCGAATGTGAAGTCTAGTTTAATCATGAGCCTTGATAATGAGAACGGAAGATGATGAATGAAGGCAAAGATCAGAAGATCATGGCGCACACAGAGAGGAGAAGAACGGGAATGATGGGCAGATCGTTCTAGAGTCAATGACTTGCTACGTCAGTACGAGCGAAGGAGATGGAGAGGAGGTGAGAATAAAAGGACCCAACCGTTCGTTGTTCTTAGAAATGATTGACTCATCATTGATTGGCTCAACAAGCTTCAGAAGCCGACATTTGTGCATAAATGCTGTTGGTAGTGGTCAAACATATATCCTTTTGTGAACAAGTTTGGTCTCTGCAGACTCGGTGCAGAGCAAGTTAAACACCAAAAGTTCAAATTAACACCATCTGACTGAGAGAGAGAGAGAGCGAGAGCGCTTCAGTAACGTGAGCGTCGTTATCAAGGGACTTTCCATCTATATTCTCAGTCACCAGATGGTAGCACGAGCAGCGTGTGTGTGGGACCCATCCAAGTGGGTGTCCGTCCGTCCTTGCAGGGGAAGCAGAGCAGCTCGAATGAGCATGGCAGGGCTCTAGCACAGCAGACGATCACACGTCATTGTGTCCTGTCAACACTAAGGGAAATTGTTGTGTGTGGTGTGTGCTCAGATTGTGCCTGAAGAAAAAGCTGCCCCGGATTGTTGGGCCCCAATCCAGAGATTCAGAGACAAACTGCTGTGGACAGAGATATCGTGGACTGTTATGGAACCCGGCCAAGCAAGCGCTACTCCCTCTCCCTCGCCATTTTCGTCGTCGCCACGAATCTGAAGATCAAAGTGATGGATGTGATCAGATGGATCATACATGAACTGACGCAGTGGAAGATGTAGACGAAGAAGAAGCAGAAGAACTCCATGAGGGAGCATTAAAAGGAACGTGTGGACTGCTGACATAAAGTCCAAAAGGAAGAAGGAAGGAAGGGCGGTCTCGTTCCTATGGCTGGGTCCTCTCCGAGCAGTTTCACGATCTCATTATCGGTTGAATGGAGAAGGAAGACGAGGCAAGTCTGAAGCGGAGGAAATGTCTTGTGGTTGTAGCCGAGCGATTGATTGATTAATTGACTGATCGGTCAATCTATCACTTACGGGCTCCCTGGCTCTTGCAACTGCTGGTCCGTTTCCGTCCTGTCGAGGGAGACCGTGGCTGGAGAGCGGAGAGGAGCAGATGAGATTTGTTTCTGCCCTCCAACGTTGAGTCAGGACTACGTGAGGCTGAGCGGGCAGGGAGCGCCAAGGCTCGGCTCGGCACGTACAGAAGAAGAAACACCAGTGAGAGAGACGAGGGGGAAATTATCGACAGGCCCTTCAACAGCTCAGCGCGTTTGAAAACGCTCCTACTAGTCCTCCTGCTCCTCGAGTTGGACTGATATCTGAAAATGGCAGTTCGCACACTCATCCGCCATCTGCACTATCTGTACGTTCTCAAGCCATCTCCTGCCTTGACTTCTTCGTTTGTGCCTTGCTTGCCTGCCTGTGTGCCTTACAGGGCTTTGCAAATTCAGGCTCGCAGAAACTCAACCCTAATTTTCTTCCCTCGCCTCACCATCCATCCACAGACGTTTCAGTTTTTACTTATTGTAGTAAGTACAAGACGTCAGAACTTCCTACAGGTGACTCCGAGTTTGTGTTCAGAGGGCAATGCAATGAGATTAGTTGAGTCACGGAGGGACTCACTTCTACGGTGATGACTCCCTTCTGGGGTCCTCATTTTTGAGTACTCTAGATTACTCACTTGCGGTACTCTCTTGCGGCAGAGGGCTGAGGCGGATGCAGGGCTTCAGGTTGGTTGGATATGGTCCAGTCCAAAGGGTTGGTAACAAGATTAGTAGCAATCATAAGACCTACTGTAGTGTCTTCTACGTAGATCGGGGCATGCATTAGCTGTGTCAGGTGCAGCCTTAATTTGCTTGCTACTCCACCAAATTTGATGTGTTTTGATTCTTTGCCGGGCGGAGATTTAGTTGCCCGCAGACAGATACGCTCACCGATCTCTGCAGACCGAGCCGTGAATGTGAGAGGGGTTTCTACGTTCGACTCGTTCTGGCAGGACTGAATAGGCATCTGTAATCTTCCACATACACAGAGAGAGAGAGAGAGAGAGAGAGAGAGAGAGAGAGAGAGAGAGAGAGAGAGAGAGAGAGAGTTGTGATGCACATCGCTCGATAATTGGAGTAAGTCGTACGATGACCGATGCACGCATGCTGTACATTCTGCCTGGCTTTTCTTTGGTGGAAGATTGCACTTCTGGCTCGAGAGCTTCCATCATGCCATCAGTTGGGGGTAACTTGAGAGTCTTGTAATTCTTCTGGCTTGCAGGTGGGCTTCATGAGAGAGAGAGAGAGAGAGAGAGAGAGAGAGAGAGAGAGAGAGAGAGAGAGAGAGAGAGAGAGAGAGAGAGAGAGAGACAGACAGACAGACAGACAGAGAGACAGAGAGTTGAGTTGCACGTCGCTCGATAATTGGAGTAATGCGACAAGTCCTACGACGACCAATGCACGCATGCTGTACATTCTGCCTGATTTTTCTTTAGTGGAAGATTGCACTTCTGGCTCGAGAGCTTCTCCATCATGCCATCAGTTGGGGGTAACTTGAGAGTCTTGTAATTACTCTGGCCTTGCAGGTGGGCTTCATTCGTTGTTAAGGTACATGTCATTCTGGACGCAGCAGTGAAAACTGCCGGTCCTTTGTACATCCTTCTTGCTCTCTCCCTTCTCAGGTGCGAAATCTTTTGTCTCTAATAGTCTCTCCAGCTCAGACAGGCTCCGAGAGAAGCAAACTAAGCAACAGTAACTCAAGTTTCCAAGTTCATTTTTGTGTCTTCTTGTTAGAGATGAGTCCTGGATTTGATGAGCAACGAATGAGCTTGGATGGGATCTTCTTGCAGCTGATATCTGATGTATGACGTTTAATTACGGTGTTCTTGCAGCTGTATTATATATCTCTACTATACAGCAGTGCTTCCTGCCGTCCATGACTTGCAAACAATTGGAGGAATTGCCCACTTATTCTTTTCATTATGGCTCATTTACAACGTCTTCTTCAATTATTTCTGGTGCATACAGACAGATCCGGGATCTCCACCGCTTAGTTTCGTAAGTCGGCCAAGGGCACACTCTTTCCTTCTGCGTTGTCGCTTACTTATGTGGAGGCACCACAGCTAGTGCATTCGACTAGAACAAGGCAGATTAGTTTTTTGACTTTATGACGCTGGTCTTTTATGCACTTAGAGTTGCTGGATTTAAGTTAATGACTGGATGGTCCACATCTTTACAGGACGTAGGAGCAGATGTGAGGAAATACGAGACAGCGTCTGGCATCCCTCAAATAAGATGGTGTAAACGCTGTAAGTTGTTGGCTCAAGTGCTGGTAACTTCCATGAAGTGCATGCTGTTCCCGACGAGATTTCACTTTTCCCGACAGCTTGGAAGGAAGTAGTGATCAGGTCCAGTGGGCCCGCGGGCACCCTAAACTTTGACATGACCAGATCAATCTCGAGTTCAAAGTTCGTAGACGTCTCCGTTCTAAATGTTTACCCACGCATCGAGTTCGTTTCTTAATTGGTGTGTGGTGTATGGCCAAATCAACTTATCGTCTACATTTTACAGGCCGCAAACCGAAACCTCCAATGACCCACCATTGTCACATTTGCAAAAGGTAGCAATCTTAAGGGCCCCTACATTGTGCAGTGTGTCCCGCTAGGGTTTGTCTATCCATCTCAGGTTCACGATTAACCCAACTCTGGGTATCTTCACTAGAGTTTGTTCTTGAAATAGCAAGTAGTCAGAATCGTGGAATCTTAACAGGCCATGTCAACTAAGGCCTGCTATCACGGAATGCCACTGATTACTGTGGCAATGTTTTCTTGTTGGCAGATGTATTTTGAAGATGGATCATCATTGTCGTATCCTCACGTATTGGGCATCCTTGCATCTCTTGCACCCCAGGTGAAAGGAGAGATTTTTACCTGAATGTTTCCAGCCTTGTCCTCAGAAGTTTGTACTATCCACCGACGTTTATGTAGATAACTTCTCGGTTGCTGTCGGAGCTTCGTTAGTCGTATCTGGGGCTGAGTCGACTATTAATTCTAGTGTGAAACGTGGTACGATCTTCAAGTCAATAGTCGTCTTGAAGTGGAGGTTGGTTTTCTGTGCCTTTTCCCTTCTAAGTTCATTTCTTGACTTGAAAAAGCTTGGATGCACAACTGTATTGGTTATTACAACTACAAATATTTTCTCGTATTTTGTAAGTTTCCTGACTTCCCCATCAGCAGTTATCGCCGAACACTTTGCCCCTGACTAGTCCTTGATGCAAAGCTGGTGCAAATTTTCTTTGATGCATGCGTTCTTGCAGTAACGGTTTGTTCCATCAGTAGAAAATCGATGTAAGGCTTGGTGTTTCTTCTTCCATGCATCGTTGTTTCTTTCAGAATATTTTATGATGCCTTACCAAACTCACGGGACTCTTCATCTTGTCACTGTCTGCGTCAGTGCTGTATTTGTGGGCAGGTTGTATATATACAGTTTGTATGGCATCGATTCCCCTCTTTGGGAGACAATCTCATGTATGAATTTGGACTCTCTATTTCCTGATTATAAACTCTGGTCATGCGCTTGGACCTCTAGGTGCATTTATCTTTGTGCAACAGGATATCAGTTAGTTACGAGTTTATCTGCATGGAGGGTGACATCTTGTGAAACTTCTGTTGCATAGTAGTCATATTTGATTTTCCCATGCTTTGGCTTGGTGCAGTGAGTGAGTACTGAAGTAGATAATTTTCTTATATGTAGTTCGTATTTCCACAGGAGCCTGCACCGAGCAGTGCAAATGGTGTTTTATTCACGTTCGTGCTCTCCCTCGCTGTTTTTGGCTCCTTATCTTGCCTCCTCGGCTGGCATATTTACTTGGTCCTCACTGCTCAGGTTAGTTGTTGAATCCGTATGATCATCGAGCCAAATTAGGAAGTTGAGATTCAGCTTTCGATTTCAGACCACATCACTATACATAGGTGGCTATGAACTGAAGATTTCTCAGTCTAGTGCGCTAGTTGCTCCTTGGGGTTCTGGAGATCACAAATGTCCGAGTTCCTGGTCTCTCCTGACACAACCTTTTCTGTTCAGACGACCATAGACTTTTACGGCAACCGTCAGCGAAGGAGAGATGCAAGAAGATCAGGACAGGTGATTTTCAAATAGACCTTTTGGACTTTTGATAGTCTTCTGCCGTCCAGCTGATTACCTTACTGGTCGTATCCTTGTATCGTGATGCTAGATGTAGGCTGTCTTGAGGATCTTACGTCAAGCATGTGCTGAAGCTTGAAGACGAGCATAATGTATCCTACATGTGTTAGTGACTTTGTTACACCCTTCGGATCCTAGGTCTGGGTGAACGAGTTCGACATGGGGAAAATACAGAATTTACGTAATGTACTCGATGCAAGTGGTAACGGGTTTTGGTGGCTAAGGGTTTTGCTTCCGATTAGAACTGCAACTAGAGGGGATGGCATTCACTTCTCTTCTCGTTATGGGTCGTCAGATGCAGCCTTTGATGGCAGTCAACATCATCTTCATGATCTGACCTCACATGCTCTAAGTAATGGCACTGCCTCGAGCAGTACTAGAGAAGCCATATCCATGGAAAGAGTTTTGGCTGACAGTGAGGACAACTGGAGTCCAGCTAGCATGGTGTAACTGTTGCTTCCTCGTTACTTTCTGTCCACATGGAGTTCCTATTCTTGATCTGTCAAGGTCCACCCGTGCAAGTAAAAATCTGGTTGCTGGTATGGAATGCCAGCTCGTCTTTTCATGTGACATGTCATCTGTATTTTTTGGTGAACACTTCATACTTCGCATGCACTTGAAGTACCCAAGAAAGAGGCTTTAATGCAAGCTCTCAGGCTCCTCCAAAGTACACTCCGTGCTCATGGCAGAGAAACCACGATCTCTTCCCTTCTTTTTCTTTTCTTTTCAGAACTATGCCCGATAGAATTCACGGTACTGGTGGGAAGTACGACTGTGAATCTAACTGAATCTCAGAGAAAAACTCATTTGTCTTTTTAAATGGTCTCACTGGCGGAACTGAAGCACAGCTGGTATCATGCGTTAACTTCTTGCGCATACACAGCGGTTGCTTTGTCTCCTTGGTTCTCAAGGCCTGAGAGTTTGAGCCATCCCTTTTAGTACTGGAATTCGCCGATATTTCTTCGCACCAGCTAAAGATCAGTTACAAAGGAGTAGGGTAAGAACAAGCAAACGAACGAAGGGCCCATTACGATAAGCGCTGAGTTTTATGTGGGTTTTGTGTCAGTAAGAAAAGGTGGTTTTATTCTATGGGAGCGTTCTCTGTCGTTTTGTTTCTGCAAGTGATAGTGCAAGTGCAATAAGTAGTTCTAAGAGCAGTTGAGGAGGGTGATGCTTTCACGGCGAATTCAGTCGCGTAGATGGAATATCACGGAATTGTTTTGAGGGAAATGAAGTTCTGTGTAATTTAATGTCCCTGTGGCTTTAGGTTTCACGGTTTAAGGGTGTTGCTGAGACCCTGAACCCAGTGCCACCGGGACATTAGCCTGCGTAATCGCCAGGAGTTCATATGTGAACTCGAATGAATGAAATTGGAACTTCAGACTCTGTTAATGAGTGACATGTGACGCTCAGTGAGACGGACTTCCATTTCTGCCGACAAAGCGGAAGATCTTGCAGCAGGGTACATTTAAGTGGAGTGTGCTAAGTTACACGAGTAAGGTGCTTTGAATATGCATGGTATTTGAGCTTAGAGACCTCTACCTCGTCCTTCCTTTGAATATACAAAAAAGAAGAGAGGTTAAAGTGATCCGAGATGCTACGTAATCTAAGTGTTTCAGAAATTTCATTGGTAGAAATTCGTGCACATCTGTCTGTGAGCTCTTGAGAATACTCACTATGACTTTATGACATCTTGCGTGAATGAATGAACACATGAAATAGTGGTAATGATTGTTCCAACAACTCCAAGTTTTTAAAAACTAAACGAGGTAGTTGCGAATTTGATCTTTGAAAATTGAGCTGTACGGTCGTGGTTTCCTATAACATGCTTCTCCTTCTCGTCTGGTGATCACTGAACGAGTGAATAATTAGTCAGTCTAAACCAGAAAGAGAAGTATAACAAAGTAGAGAATGAATCACTCGAGACAAGTCGAGGCACTAAAGAGACACGATGGAACTAGAATACAAGTGAAGGCACGGTACAACTAGGAGGGTCTCGAAAGTACTTAAGTACTACTGGATAATCGTAAACAGATATTATCGTAACAGTGCTATTTGACGTGTATATACACAAGATGCAAAAGAATGAGACAATCTACTGGACATGCATCCCAGGTATATGGTAAAATGGCAACGGACTAAATTGCAGCCATAACAATCACTCGTCCATATGACTGCAAGGGTTCGGCAACAGATCATGAGCAAACATCGAAGCATATTCTTGAAAGGATTGAAATCTATTTCTAACACCATTCACATCTACCATTCACCTAAGAGATATTTCATTTCATTTCATTTCAGAATAAATGCTTTTAGATTAGATACTTGGATTAGATCAGACACTTGAGTGCACGAATTCATCCGTGCGAGCCATCAATGGATCCGATTCACTGTTTCTCCCAAACTTGGCGAACTAAATGTAATTCCGTTTTTCTTCTTGAATCGACCTTGAGTATGACATTTCAGATAGAGAGGCAGTTAACTCAGAACTAAAAGCATAACGCAAGTAGACTCTTGTAATGGAGAGAAAAATGGAATGCAAATCTTGTCTAGCTAAGAAGGGAAAAATACCAAGTTAACCTTCATCAAGCTTAGCGCTTTATACACCGGTCGTTTAATCTTGTCAAGAGGGACTCGATGAATTCTAACACCCGAACTGCTAATCCTAATCTTAATCCTAATCCTAAATGAAGATCTCATTATTTCAAACACCGGTTTAGGAGAAACATTAACATGTAACGTGTAAGTAGCTTGTAGTTACAGAAAACCTAAAAGAGACCAAGTAACTGCAAACAACAACAAGCAGCCCCATCATCTGCCTGTAAATCCTCCTTGCAGCGGGGGCTCGAATCTCTTTGCCGACTATTTCCTCTCAGCCTGTCTGTGTATGTGAAGTAGCTTTCGGTTATAAAAACCGCCACAGCAAAATGTCCGCCAAAATAGAGTTATCTACAAGGGAAGGTGGGGAGCCGTTATCTACGAGGGAGCAGCAGCTCTATACTCCGGGTTTATGCTAGAGGGCTAACAGTGGGAGCCCTTTACTACCGGTCATAACCGGTTATCTAGGGGGAGTCCTGTATTGCGGCTTTATGCCGGATATCTGTACTACGGGTTTATGACTTGAAGACTGGTGAGACAGTCTATGTCATGGTAGAAAATAGGACAAAGTTGATAGGAAGAAAACGTTCTATAAGTTCATCATTTCTCACTCCCTCAAACACATTTATGCTAGCAAATCAGGCAGTACGAAGACCAAGAGAAAGGAAAATATAACTCTTTCGAATGAGTGAAGATAAGCGAAGTTTACACAGAATTTTACTTGATCACACCCCTCAACAGTTTCTTTGAGCTTGATCACACTCTTCTTAACAATGTGTTGCTTGATCTTATCGTTGATCAATTATTGACAATAAAACCAGTCATTCTATCTTGGGCATTTCTCATTTCACTATTTACTTTCCAATATACTAAATATTTTTACCATTGAAATTATTTAATAATTAAGTACACTTCAGACGATACGTTGTCGTGATGTGAATCATTTGACATAGTAAATGATTCACTGATCACTGCTGTCGCGTTACTTGGCGCATGTTATTTCTACTCCGACACTTGATGTTTAGTAGTCTTAGAAGTTAGCTCTGTACTATTCTTAGTCTTTTATGCTTATGGTTGACACCTTTTGGATATGGTGTTAACTCTGGATCCTAGTAGGTTGGTAGTATGATATTTATCTTGTTCAAGTATTCGTACGCTTGTGCAAGTGAATTCATACTTATCTATGATACTCAATGTACATGACTTAGATTTACCATGTAGATAGGGTTTAAGCTCGTGGGTTGTACTTACCTGTTGCCCATGCACGCTTTTAGCTGATTTTAGTTTACTTTTAGGGCTGTATGTCGTTTTAGGTAGTTTAAGTTTTATACTGGCACTCTAGGGGGCTTGACGTGGTAGCCTATGAGTGTAGATAAGTTACCAGGTAGTTTAAGGCACAAAATGACAACCAAATGGAGCTATGAAATCCCATTGGTCCATTTTTGTCTTTTGTTAAACTCTAAGTTTAGAAACAGAGGTCTAAAGGAGATTGCGAGAAATTGGTGAGGACACTGCGAAATCTGAGAGCACAGGGGGATAGAGCTTGTCGAGCCAAGCACTGTCAGTGAAATTCTTGATCGATTTGGATCAATAAACAAGGATTTATGCCCAATTGAAGTTCGGATTGTGCCAAAATTGCATCACTTTTGTTGATTTTGGGGTTTTGAGTGTCAATTGCAGCAAAATTGAGGAAATCGCTTCAAACCTTCGTGATTGCGTTCACTGTCAGCCGGGCTACGACTGTCAAAAAAGTTTCAAGTGATTTGAGTTACTGAGTAATTCAGGGCGGCCGCTGAAGCAGAGGGGGTCAGAAAAGCTCTAAATCTGGAACAGCAACTTCAGAGAGCGAGATCTGGAGTTCTGTGTGGAATCAGGAGGCCCAACTTCACAGGAGTGTTCAGCAAGCTGTGTACTACAAATCATGTAAGAATTTCCCAAAGTGATCAAGCCAATTCTTTGTTCTAGGTCAAAACAGCTGTCTGGGTACCAGAAATTGCTGTAATTTCTCTACTCAGAAAGTTTCTACTCATATCTTAGTGCTCTGAATTGATCTGAAGCTGAAATTTCGTATGTGTATCCAGTAGGACCTCATTGACATGTAGGAGGAGTTCTGAAGTCTGAACCTTCACATATTTCTCAATCCTGAGTGTCAAAGTTCGCCATCTGATCTTATCATTGCTAGTTAAGCCTGAACTTTGCTTCCTGAACATATCAGAAGAGCCAAGAAACTTATATGAGTGTTTTTTCAGTATCACCTTGAGACCTGAAGCCTATCCTTTGAGTAAACCAGCCACAGCCTGAAGCCCAATGCTTCCCTGAGTAGATTGAACACAGCCTTCAAGATCATATCACAGTCAGAAGGTTCCGCCCTTCCCAAGGAAAACTCTCAACTCTACAGCGTGAGCGTGAATACATAGTGCACTGAGATCTAGATATACAGTGCACTATAAGCAATACACAACCTATGTCAGAAATTGTAAAAGATCTAACTATCATATCTATCTCGATTCTTGTACATGACCTCTCAAACAAACAAATTTTGTGACAAATTTCATGCACATGATAAATGTAAAGCACAAGTTTGTCTTTTTACACCATTAGCAGTATAAAAGATATCTTCCCCAAGAGAATTGGAGTCAAACCATTGTAAATTGCAGTAAAACTGATCATAACTCTATCTTGGAGGTCAAACTCATAGTTCTCTCCTTAAACACAACCAAATCTACAAAAAGTACTAAGTAGACAACTCTCTATCACAGAGCCCTTCTAAGCTACTCAGTAATTAGATCGTACTGGAAAATTGACTCTGAACCTCCTCAACAAGAAGAAGATGTTGATCTTCGGTACATCAACTTCTGAGACATTAACCTCCGGATGTTGACCTCCTAGCGTCGACCTCCACTCTCATTGTAAGATTTGTGCAGTATATACGTTATATACCTAAGTTCAATAGGTATCGCAAGAACCTTCCTCACTCAAAGAAATGTATCATCAACCTCATGTTGGATACAAATATGGATCTCTGTAGAGCGTACGTCCCCTACCACTAGTTCCAAATGTGACATGTGAAGGCACGTATTGCAGGTTTCACTTCCCAAGAACTCCTCACTGTCACTCTTCTCTCCTAGACTACTTGCTTTGTGTACATCAGAATGATAGACTTCCAGAATGATGGGCAGTAGACTCCTCCGTTGACATCATGTGACTCCCTTGTATGCTAGTTGATCGTTCAATCTCCTTGTTGAGTGGGTGGATAAATCCAAGTTTTGACTCTCTGTCTGTCTTTTCAAACAGATGTATTTCCTCTTGGTCATCTGCCCTTACACCTACCACTCTTTTTGGCTGAACAAAATGTTGACTAAACAACATTCTTGGTACTCCGCATCCTATTATACATACTCTCAACTCCTCCTTGCTCTCTCTCCTTTCCTTGCATGGTTAGTATACCCTTTGCACACATACTTAATTTCCAAGCAAACACATAGATTACTCTAAGATATGAACAAAAGATCCACAAAAGACCTGTATGTATAAAAACAACTACTAAGGAGGATAAACACAAGATTACATAAAAGAGTTGTAACCTAGACTCACTCCTTCCTCTAGCTATTCCTAGATTCTCAGACTCCCACTCAGAACTAACTAACAAGTAGTTTGTAGTACTTAACTGTGAAGCCTTGATTTTTCATTTCTTTTAATTAAGTGATTACTGGTAGAGTAAATAAGAAGAATATGTAGTATAAGATAGAAGATAGAAGATAGAAGATAGAAGTAGTGTTAATTAAAAATTTAGTGAAGAAGATCTACTCTTGAGGAATCAATTGAAGTTGCGAAGTCATTTTGGACGAAAGTTCCTCATGGATGGATTCTTTGGACAAAGAGCTTGCTAATGATATGTTGTGCGAGGTAAATGGAGTCCGAATAACGAAATTACCAAGGATTGAAGAATCGCCAAAGTCGATGAAGAATGACTTCTTCGTACTTTGGTCGATGAAGAACTTCGGCAGACTGAGAAAACCTTAACTGCGACATATACTCTAATTTCTAAATTACATCTTGACACTTTTGATTATTATATCAGGTATTATAAAAGTATAAAACTAGTAGTCATAGATGAAATTTTCCTCGTTAGAGCCATGATGTTAGAGCCATGATGTTCTCGTATATCAATCAAAGAATACACAAATAACACAAAACTTTGCTCTTCCATTCGGTGGTCCTGAAAATGCTAAGTTCAATCATTCACACACCCATAAACTCATCACTAAAATTCTCCATTCTAACGACGTCTCAAGTTCTCACATGCTTAAATATCACATTCTCCGTTCAAGGAGTTGCCTCAAGGGACGCATGGTTATCAGACATGAGACTTCTTCGACGCAAAGAAGCACAAAGTAGTCGATGCGATCTATAACGACCTATGTTACACATAGAAAGTTTGTCTATTAGTAAGGTGTTTAGTTAGAACTAAGTGTGGAGAATGTTTATTTGCTGTCCAAGCACTTTAAGTTAGTCATGACTAGTTAAAAGTTAGTTATGGTTAAACTTAGTTGTACTTTTGGACAGAATTCAGATATTTCCTAAAGAGTGAGCATTACTATCTTGTCATCTTGTCTAAAAAGTAGAAAGGAGGTGGAAAGTATCCCTTATCTCTTTTTTGACTTAATATTAGTGGTGGGATTAAAGTTGTAGACTTTGTGGGCATTAAAAACAAAAAGAGATTCCACATGTCTCCTTTTTAGTGGGTCCTAGTGTAGAGGAGGGTGGAAATTCGAGATTCCTTGAGAATATTTTAAAATCCTTCTAGAAGTTGTTGACTTTAAAGGAATAAGCCCATGAGATCAATGCTTTTTCCTTAAGTAATATCTTGATAAAAACTGGTAAAAATAGTTACGATTGAGTTACCGAAAGATACCAAAGTAGAAAATCTATAAAAAAAGAAGTAGAATGTATAAATAGAGGAGTAGAGAAGAGCTCCTCATCCTTGTTTTCACATCGTCGTAATGACACTTGAGCAATATAGATACTTTTGGACAGAATTCAGATATTTCTTAAATAGTGAACACTACTATCTTGTCATCTTGTCTAACAGGTAGAAAAGAGGTGGAAAATATCTCTTATCTCCTTTTTGACTTCATATTAGTGGTGAGACTTTACGAATATTTAAAAAAAAAAATTTCATATGTCATCATTTTAGTGAGTCATAGTGTAGAAAGGAGTGAAAATTCAAGATTCTTTGAGAATATTCTAGAATTCTTCTAGAAGTTGTTGAGAACAACCTTTATTTTTTTCCCTTGGAGGAGAAGCAGGTACAAGAAAAAAATTTACTCTACTGAAAATTATACAAGATCTCTCTTGGATACATGAAGGCAACAAATCACAACTCAATGACCCTGAAGTAATCAAAATATTAAAACTTGCATATATTGATAGAGTCGCGTACAACATTCATAATACTTTGTAGAGTCGTATGGGATATATTCAGATTGCTCATCTAATACAATGTATAGTGAAAGGTCAGAAGATGATGTAAAATAAATCAGGAAGATAACTTCAAAGAGTTATACAAATCATCAACAACTTTCCATCAGAAGATTTTGAATGAACCTACTAGCAATCTACGTGTGGTATTGAACGTATTGTTGATAAAAAAAAAAGCAGAACATAAATTTAAGAACCATAAAGATCTGAAAAGAGTTGCAAGAAAAATTCACTCCTCTCTACCAAGATATGACGAGCAACAAGTACTTAAAGAAGAAAAATTGTTTGAAGTTGAAATCAGGATATCAGTTAACAAGTGGATTTAAAACTATCATCTCTCGAACAAATCCGGAGGAATTCTTTGAACTCATATCTGGATTGGGAAAGAAAGAATCAGAAAAGATTTAATGTAAAGGCTTGTTCACATCAGAATAAGAAGAGAGATCAAAAGTTACTTCTAACCATAATTTGCTATCTTACACACAACTGGGAAAAGTAAGAGAAACATCATCAAGTACAAAAACAAAAGCCTTGTTACGAAAATCTTCCTCAATCCTTTCTTCATCAACAACACCTCAACTCTCAATACTCCGAGCAATTGTTGTATATAAAGCAGAACTCAATGTACCACATCCACCAGCACTACAACTAATCCAATCATTATTCCTCCATCCTCAAAACCTGCACTTGGACCCACATGGTGTCTTCTCATTTTGTAGGTCTAATTTTTCCTCGTTTAAGCAACGTCCAGCTTGCCCAAAGCCCATCCTAAGATGCTGCTAACCAAGAGCATGGCTTAACTCAAAAGGTAGTTGTTTAAGGTTCTTGCGTACATTTCTACAGCCGAGAGGGCATATTTTTCATCTGAAATTTCTTAACGATAAGAGTGAATAGTCCAATAAAGCTTCTTGTGAAGTTTGATGATCATTGTTGGGGAGAACTGAGGTCTCAAAGTTTGAAAAAACTTCTATTATTAGCAAGTACAAGTTTTCAGTTATATCTATTGTCATAGTTTGGTTCTTTTCAAGTAATCAGAAAGGAGTTTGTTGCTACAATTGTCATGACAGCATACTCGTCGATCTTGTGAAGGTGTGGGGTTGATTTTAGCTCTTTGTGACAGAGGAGCAAGGGGTTGCGATGAATCAAAAGCCGTGTTCGAGATTCTGGAGCTACTCAGATCATTGTTGTTATATTATGAACTGAGTATTATCTTGAGGCATGCATGCTTTATCTTGCTATAATATTTAGAGCTTAAGGTGTGCAACAAGTTGTATTGAGACTCGATTGGTTTATAAATATGAATACAAAATTCAGTTGACTGACACTAGAGCATCTTTCATTAAATTAACAGTTTATGGGTGCTGGTTTTACATCGTACACTGGACGCACTTAGCATCAAAGTTTCTCTTGCCGTCCTGACTGTACTATGAAAGCAGGAACAATCGAGGGTTTAGTACGTGAAAGCCACTATTCTTCGTCTTGATATAACTCTCCGATGATTAGTGATGAACTCTTTGTTGAGCAGAAAGATGGTCTTAATGATGAGCTTCACGCTCTTTTTAGGCTGTGGGTTACTGAAGTTTCACCAATAGTGCAGGAGATCTGAGATCCTGTTCGCAGCTTTGTAGGATATGGGAGCCCTGCATCGGGAATTAGGGCTGCCTGCGATAGAACAGTGACAACAGACTACACTGAAGAGGTCTGATGTAATTTGGCCACTGATGAGTCCTTCATTGGTGTACGATGTAAGTTGCCAACTATTCATCCAAGCCTCTTGTCATTCGTTCTGTAGCCTAGAATGCTCATCAGGAAACAGTGCATTTCTTCGTGTCCCTTCCGGTAACAGAAGAGAGAGCTAACGGTGTCTCTACATTACGAAATACTCAAGAATATTTATTTCTGTTTTGAAGCATTTTAACCCTTCATATATCTTCTTTTCTCCAATTTTACTTTACATTGCTTTTAAGCGGATGACCATTTAGCCCTGTAATGGGTCGAAACCCACGAGTCTACAAACTCTTATGTGGTGGAATCACTACTTGGGTTATATTATGATTTCAGTAGAGACACTTGTCAAATACTTTTAGATAATTATCATGTGATAAAATAATAATGGTAATGATATTCTCTTTTAGTGAATATTTTAATTTATGAATGGGATCATGTGAATTCGTTCGACATTCTTACAGTCTTCTTGGTGACAGAAAAGAAATTATATGTTTATCTATATTATGGGTATGATGAAATCTTTTCACTTTGTATAATACCAAGAGTTATTAATAATTTAACTCTTCTAAAGTTCTCGTAACTTACTAAATATTGATAGAAGAAATAACTTTTAGCATCTCATTTTCTTTGGTGTTAACATAAATAGCCTTAGGAACAAAGTTATATTAGCTCTCTAATTTTGCTGTACAGAGCAAAACTGAACACAAGCAAGCAACATATTCATAATTAAACACGTGATAACATATTCATAATTAAACATGTGATGAGAGGATACATATAGTGGATGCTTCATGGAAATCATTCATTTATTATGAATGGTATGGGAAACTTTAGAAACAGACATACATTGATTTGGGAGTAAATTTGACTATATAGTACTCCGAATAATATTCACGTTTCCAAAAGATTGGATAGATTTCCACTTGAGTCCACGTGTAAATGTTAAAGTAAACTTATAGACTAAACATGTGTAATAAATTAAATTATAATCTAACTATTAAATGTTACATTGTAATGAAAGGTACAAAAGAACCCATAAATGAAATGCTTGTAAACTATATAAGCAACAGCATTGCGAGCCAAAAACAAAATATCATTTAGTGAAAGTTTAATATATTACTTAACCCTTCCGCAAATACGAGATAGAAAATAAATTAAACTTTGAATTAAATTATTACCTAACCCATCATTGCGAAAAGGTTAGGTAATAAATTAAACCCTTGAATACAATATACGACTGCTCACTTTTAATTCATAGCATATCCATTTGTTGAGGGGGTGTCTGGTGTCCTGTTTAGCGCAACTATACCAAACTTAACTATATATATCAGTTATTTCTGGGGCTACAAAATACTACAGTCAATACGAGAGCACTGTAACTGTAACTACACAGGTTGTGACTGTAAAGGGTTCTTTATAGTCACACCCGGTGTAGTTACAGTTACAGTTCTCTCCAGACCCATACTTTCGCTGTAAATAATAGTTGGTAGTGTCATTATCACACACTTTGACAAATCGCACAACAACGAAAAATGCAATTACGACCAAAACGAACTTGTGTTCAGATAATAATGCAAGCTTTATCACAAGAGAAAGAAGTTTTCATAACATAATAATTTCTTGTGTTCAGATAAAATATGCATTATTCCTGAGTTTTATAGTGGAGACAAATAAAAAGAAAAAGATAGAGATAGAACTTATGATATGGATTGTTCTGACCGTGGTTGCAGGAGGTTATGGAGGTCACGTAATACACACAAAGTCTTTTGAATGGATTAATCTCAACTTTTAGTACTATGTTCGATTTGTGTTAATAATCTGATAGACAATTGTTATAAAGATTTTGGAGCAAACTAAATTTTAATTTTAATTTTTGATAAATATTAAATAGTAATAAAGGAGAAAGGAAAAATAACCCATAAGGCATGTGCAAGCCCACATGCTTCAAGAGGTACAAGTCTGGATCCCGTCACTAAATATACACTAATACAGTGTATATTTAATTATTACCTAACCCTTCACTGATGGAGGAGGCACATAATATTCAGGGTGCTCTGATTGAGAGAGAGATCTTTGGTTACACCGTTCCAGTGCTTAAAGAATTTTATGGATCTGACTCAATTCTGACTGACTGCTGTCTAGCTTTTCTTTCAAATCTCGTTTGGTGCTTTGGATCAAGACCGCAGAGAAAGTCGAGCTCCCCTCTACGGAACTTGTGCAGATTATGTGTAGATTATGTTTCATCGCATGCAGTCTCAGTGGGATATCTATTATCTTTGTTTGCATCATTTTCTAACTACTTGTGCAAAATAGGAGTGTTCTTGTAAGCTTTCATCGACATGTGTTCACTTTTCCTCTAAATCTGGATCTAAGAATTTCCAAACGGGCAGAAAATATCATTACTTTAAGAAACACAACATATATTATCCTAGTACTCTTACTTTTCTCAAAAATATATATTAAAAATATATATGTTTTATAAGCAAAGATAATATTCTATATAAATGAATTTATTAATATTTAAAAGTTCATTAAAAAGTTTATTGCTTATTTCAGTATTATTAATTTAAGTTTTTATGTATATAAACCTATATGTGTTGATAACAAAACCCATCCGTGAACTCTCGAAGTTCAACACTCTCGAAGAAGTCAAGTTCAAGGTCTCCGTTGTTATCAGTTGCTCATGAACGAGGTTGACGTCTTTTATAGTCTTTATTCTAACTCTTTTTTGTAATCACATTGTTCACTTCTACTTGAACAATGTGATAATAAATAACCATTCGGAACCACGACAGGATCGAGTCACCAAGTGCGTGACTACTATAACATAGACGATAGTACGTTACTTTACGAGGCGGCTGAATGTTTAGAATCGTTCCCCACACTTTCCCGTGAGGTCCCTAAAAGGCGTTTTATCACAATGCTAGGGGGAAGAAATGGGTAAGACGAGAGATACTCGTGGCTCTTTTCTTTGCGGCTGATTCCCTGATTCGAGTAAACCCAGGTGTGAGTAAAGAAGCAAGTGCGAATACTTCCCTTTTTCCTTCCAGTGTCTTTTAGTTAAGAGAGAAAATATTATTATGCTCAAGAGATCTCAACAGTTTCTTTCAATATTGCTAAATCGATATTCAATAATTCGTTTTGAAGTGAAATAGCGAGTGTAAAACTCTGGAAAAACATTATTTAGATTTTTATTTAATAAATTCTATTATCATAAGAAAATTCTATCAGCAACAGTATTTAAAATATAATCCTCAATTTTATCTTACTTTGTTGCAAGTAAAAGAGGGGCTACAGTATCTGACAATAGTATCGGATGATAAACCATAGAGTCTTTGATTTGCAAAAACAACCCATACTAAGAGAGGGGTTCAAGACTTGACGATAATATCAAATGATAGACTATAGAGTCTTTGATTTGCAGAGTACCCACCCACAGAATGAAGTACTCTTGGTTACCAGACATATTTCTAAAGACAAGAGGGGTCGAAGAAGCTCCCACAACCATATGAATATGCATGCTGGATGAACTTCTGAATGAACTTCTGGGAACTTTTGCTCGTTGATTGGATGAATATGGGAGACACGACCGGAAGAAAGAGTAGTGCAATGCACTCCGTCAGAAAGTAGTAACTGGAACTCCCATATATTTCTTAACTTTAATTGGACTTTGAGTTTCCTTACATGGATATCGATAGAGCTTGCTCACTCGCAAATTGGAAGCACTCTATCCTCTAAGTAATGGCTGAAGGGTGTGTGGTTAATTTTCTGGTTATAGTTTGTTATTTTGGAACTGTTTTCTTCGTGTAGCTTTTGCTCTTACACAAATTACACCAAGTATCCCGTTCACGAGTACTCGGTGGGTGGTTACTATCGCTTTCTGTGGAGAACAGGACCTAAGCCTTTGTTACTATATAATTTTGAATTATATAGTAACAAATATATCTTTTTGAAAAAAACACATACATAATGTTGAGATATTTAACTGAATTAACGAAATAAAGGGTTCAAGAGAACGAGAAATCATAATAAATAGCATAGTAGTACAGTTCTGATATGACACTCTGACATTGAAAACCCAAGTTTCATTACTGAGAAATTTATTTAACAGTTACAGAACGCCTAGCCGTGTTTTCGAATTATCCGTTTTATGTCTATACTGTTCGAACAAAAGATCTAGACGTTGTTCTAGCAGTAAGACTGTAGCTTCATTGTTCTTGGGAATTACTATGCCTTCTTACCATTCCTAGAGTTCAGTTGCACCTGCAGTTTAAAAACTGCATTTGGTGCAGTCTTCTTCATTTTAGGTATGAGTTTGGGGTTTCCTAGCCTCTCATAATTAATGCAGTATTCAGTATTTTTGAAACTCTTTCTCGCATTTTACTCGTAGTTTTGAGTCCTCTCTGAGGTAGAGGTGGTTAAAGATCAAGCATGAAAACATCCTTTCACGTTCTGTGCTCAAAACTTCACATATGAAACACAAAATGACCGGGGCAAAATCATTCTCTGGAAATATATAAAATTCCTCGAACTTTATTCGTAAAACTGAAACTATGTGCAGACTGGGCTACTCGCTAACTCTCTATCGAACGCATAAAAATTACCTTCCGTAATTTTAAAACTATTGGTGCGTTTGAGCTATTAGTCCATAATAACTGGAATTAAGGGTGACCAGAAGTCTAACCTCTCTCTTGGTTAACATAATTATGCTTTTAATATTCTCTCGTTATTGGTTCTACTCAGCTCTTATTCTTCTGAGCTCTCATCCGGAGAGTTTGAAGGGGCTCTTTTTACCATAGTATATTGAAGTATCAAAAGATTAAATTCTACTCACTAGATCATGGTTCTTATTCTTCTTCCAATTCTCTTCCGAGGAGTTGGGAGATAATGTTTTTGTTATGCGTGAGCATAACTAAAGCATAACACAAACATGTATACGTGGATTGTGAAGAACTCAATTTAGGGGGAAGCAATTGAGTTAGATCCAAATTAATCATTAACGCATAGTATAAAAAATATGGAAACTTTTATTTGTATCATAATATACTAAAGCTTTGAAGATTCTTTTTTTGTGAAATATTTTCTCCAACCTAGTGTTATTGTAAAACCAGTGTCTCATCAAATGGACGGATGGACAAACTTAAACCACAAGTTCCAATATAAAAGCACCAAACTCCCTCTTATCAAAGTTGCGTGAGCTCAAGTGGTGTGGATCCATGTTCCAGAAGACAGAGTTGCAGCTTGAATCCTTTTGGTGATAAAACATTTTATCAAAAAATTTAAATATTTCCACAAGTTCAAATGAAACTTCCTAGAAAATATATTCTGGTGAAAACAGATTTCAGTTTCAGAACTGGTAGATCACTATAACGATAACGAGATTACTCTTTATTGTACTGAGAGTCTGCTCAATAGGGGAACTTTTCAAATTTAAAAGATGAACGTATTCTCAGTCTGTAATCCACATTGCAGCTTGTTCTTTTCTCTTGTTGCTCAGTTAGTAAATCTGAGAACATCTATGGTTTAGTTTGTAGCTCTCAAGATTCTTTTCATTTTGAGCTCTAGATCACCAATTTCTTACAGCAAATCAGAACACGACACATAAACATAATTTTGATGGACTAACCCGCCAGAGCTAATTAGTTTGAGATCCCACCGTTAATCTACTACGACCTGTGGTTTACTTTATTTTTGTTCTGAAGCGTGTTGTGTTATGAAGGAGAACCACCAAGAAGGTACAAAGAGGAAGATAATACTCACAAGATGGTCGAAAGTCAATGAGAGAGTAGTGTAGCTTGCAGAATGTCAATCATCAGAGGTAGGTAAATAGACCATGACAAAAATGTCTGAGAAGTAAAGGGGTATGGACAAGAGTTGCAGCTAGGGGTTCTAGACTGAAACCTATACCTCAAACAGATTTCATTGTGGGTCAAGGTTCCAAACTACAAAAATTTACTTGATCATGCTCTCAATACGTTTATCGGGTTTGGTCAGACTGAGGTGTGACTCTTCTTAATGTTTTATCACTTTATCAGACCCTTGAATTTCAACAATTTATAGTTTCGGATTCGAGTTAGATCAGACTATGCATATCAGTTTTTATACACGGCATTACGTGATGAACGTATAACATGGACAGAAACCAATGTTACAATTTGAGACCTGACACTTGAATCAACATCACCTGGTTTCTGCGAACAGTCATGACAGTTTGAGATAGTTCGAGTACTAAAATTACATGTTCTAGCAAATCAAGGGAAATCTACTCTAATCAAGTAACGAAACATTAAAGTGGGTCCGATAAAGCCCAACAAATGTATTGGAAGGCTGATCAAGCAAATTTCTGTCCAAACCACAATCTGTACTTTCAACTAATGACATAGTATGTAAGCTTGTGAAATTAATTTTGTGGTGTGAAGTTTTCTCGTGTCTAATAATCCTTCTCCAATTGATTGTTATTAACAATCAATGCTATCTCTACTCTTGTTCCCAAAGAGTTAGCTTTGAATTCTATAAAAGATCTCCTTAATTCTTTAACTCCAAAGTCTCTCTCTCCCAAAACTGTGAAGAAAAACAAGAACCTTAAGACAGCAACATGAAGAAGCCACATGAAGAGAGAATGGTGTGTGAAGGGGACAAGCACTTTAAAACAGCCGCACATAGAAGATAAAAATACACTGAGGTTTGAACCCCTTGCCTCATTTTTCAAAACAAATCTTGTAACCCTATGCTATCACGTCGTGTCATTTCGACATCCAACTACAGTTATAAAGAGATTTTCCTCCTCCATCGTGCATCTTTCAAGCTGCTACCGCTGAGTTTGCTATCAAGTGCAAACTCAGCGGTATTGCAGTGATTGTCAATTTTTGAAAACGATTAGACCAAAACTAAATTTTAGAATGTTAACAGTATGAGTGATGCCCAGGCTTCTGAAGCCTCATATGTCTCACGTTTGTACTAGTAGTTCTTGGATGACTTGTTTATCCATTGTCTTGGCTTTTTTTGTACTAGTAGTTCTTGGATGACTTGTTTATCCATTGTCTTGGCTTTTTTTATGGCTTGTGTTTTTTGAAACCAATATAGTATTTTAACATGTGTCAAATTTCTACGTCAGTTTCACAATAGCTAGATATATGTGGATTGAATAGAAGATCGTTTCATTTCTACCTAAATTGCTGTGAAATATTTTCACCAAACACTGAGTGCTTTAGTTTTGGTGCTCATGCCACCACTTTGTGTAGCAGTATCATGATCCATTTGTAGATTTTGATGGAGTTAGGACAGCTTCAAAATAAATGTTGTGGTGTTTGTTCTGTACCCAAACATACATTATATATAGACAATATCAGAAGGAACCTCCATGCATTAGTTACAAACTCAACTCATCATCCAAAAAAGTTGTGCTCTATTTTGATATGACATGGATTCTATATTTCATTCCACCATGCTTTATTTGAAGGATCAATGTATTTTGATATGGTCCACTTTTGTATCATTTGTTGATTTTTTCTTTGTGGTGACCATTCGAATTCGAACACGTGACAAGTTTGATGAAACATTTGATTTTATAAATATACAATACATACTTCAAAACAATGCAGGAATATTACAAGAATAAGTATCTAGTGTTTTGATGCACATTGGTTGATAAAAATCTTGCAAGGATATGTGTCTAGTGTTATGATGTGCAAATATTTTTTATGTAAAAGTTGACAAACACACATGTGGTACTATATCATGTTCACTTGGATGTATTTCTTGACTTTTATCAAACTAGTTAAAAATTAACATTGATATTTTTTTAGTTAGGTAGATTTGGTTAAGTTGCATAAGCAAAATGAATTACTTGTGATGATTTTAAAGTATATCAATAAGTGTTTCGTAGAAGAAAGTGACGTTTAGTTAGGTGCAGTTTAGAAATATATTGTGAGTAGATCAATGGAAAAAAGATATTCATTGGTTGGTTATTTTTGGTAAAAGAATCAAAATATACCCTTAGGATTCAAAGGGCAGACAGTTCGCTAGAGAGGAGATCACTAGAAGTGTAAGATATCATTGGAAAGTCTTTTATAAGACTGTACGTAAGGAATAAATATTCTAACGATTTGAGATTGACAAGACAAATATTTGACGATCACCTCTTTTCAATACCCAATGCCAATCCAATGGTTGTAGTTCTTAGTATAAATACTCCTAATCCTATCCCTCCTCTTTGCCTTAACAATGGTGCGTCACTTGTTGAACTGTGAGCAAGGAGGGAGCACTATGCCTATATAATCAGATTTTGTGTTTGTTATGTCAATCAAACGATAATAATGTAGTGCTGAGGATTTTAGTTTTGGATAGGCAGGTCTAGGATTTGAATTTTTGTACTTTTTTTGTCTCTCTAACCGCATGTCGCTTGCTTAATGTACTTGAATCTCTTTTGTGTGCGGACGTAGGCTGCGGACTTAGGGTACTTGGTGAAAACTGCACAAACACTTAGCTTCTGCAAGTTCAAGATTTAGCAAAAAACCAGGACAACAATATCTAGCAATGGTCACTCACATGTGTTCACTCGTCATTAAGAATGCTAAGAAGATGGCTAGCAAGAGATAAATACTAGGTAATTGGATCAAGTAACAAACGACTTCTCATATCGTACAACTAGGCTACATGAGTGATGAATGAACAATGATATGCTACAATAATGAAATGAAGAAAGCTAGAAAATAACATTAGAAGACTAGCTTTCAAATGAGACATATGTTGGTTTCCTCTCATTCACAATTGAAGTTGCGGAAGAGGTAAGTGCTCTAGCTTATCCTATGAATGAAGTCTAAGATTCATTCATCTTGATAACAAGTAGTGGAAAGACCAATCTATCTTTTTAAGAATTTGACGGAAATCAAGGTTTAGAAAAGCAATCTCTTTGTCGTGGCTTGTTGCATGGTTTAAGACTTCATTGCATGCAAAGAAAGTGTGGAAGATGGATTTTCTTGAAAGAAAAGCTGATTCTTGTCATAGAATGATCTGTTGGAGATTTCTAGAGAGCTTCAATTTTAGTATCTTCTCCCTAATTTTCTAGCTTTGTATTAGGTGAGGGGGAACTCTTACTTTGCAAAAGTCTTCAGTCAATATTTTAGAACTCAACACAATGTCCTCACTGAACTGAACTTCTTTAGTTGAAATTTTTTCTTTGCATGCTGAGTGATTTACGTATGAGTTTTCTAGTCACACTCACGTTTAAGAGGAGTAATCTCCCGAAAACTCTGCAATGTTCTCTTGCCAATACTCTCTTGATGATATCTTCACAAGCATTTATGGTTGAAGAAAGTAATTTATGTATTACCTTGCAATTAGCAGAACCAACGGGAAAGTGGCATATCTTTCCACCAAATGTCTTTCTATTAAATATGGAAAGATATGAACTCCAGGAAAATTCAGTAACCAATTAAGTGCTACATGTGATAATATGAATATTATGTCCTTGATTTAAAACATCTAACGTAGTAGTACATTCTAATTTCCTTGTATTCACAAAACACGAAATAGAACACTTTCTTTGGGTAGAATATCCTTGGAATTGTCACTATCAAACCGTTTATATTCACTTAGTGAAGTCACTAAAACAAGAAAATATGACTATACATCTAGATAAAACTTATAAGAAGTGATTAAAACCAGTGTACTGAGTACAAAAGCATGAAAAGAATATATTCTTTTTCCTCCCGATGTATTTTAAGTCTGAAGAATAGATTCCCTTTTTCTCCAAAAATCCTCGAGATCTCTTTCAAGATTAAATAGTTTGTTCCGAGACGAATCATAGCTTGTAATAGCTTTAAATTGATCCCTTATTTCATAGATCAAGTTGGAATTAATTCACAGTCACCAAAAGCATTTTCTGCAAAAAGAGTTAAATTTCTAAGTTCTGTGAAAGCAAAACCCGCAAAATAAGCGTCATCTGGGTCACCCGGAGCACTTGTAGTCATGCTCTTTCGACCGTAGCAGCAAAATCATTAGTTCTACCGGGTTGAGTGCTTGAGGACATTCGAAAGAGAATCCCACGAAGGAAACAGAGAACAGATCTGTAAACCGTTCATGTCCCTCAGACGGGGTACCACAAGGAGGCCCCATCCTGTGCGACCAAGGTACACACAACTACGAGCTCTCAGACACGAAGTCATAAATTACATCAAAGTTACGTGTATTACGGTTCCAAGGCTCTTGAAAAAGTACTGCCATACACTTTGACACACCACATTCATAACTCGATGCCGAAATACTTCAGCTAGGTTCATGTGACGTGCAGTCCACTGCTAGTCATGGAACTACCAGTAGACCGACAAGCATGTTCAACAAGTGCTAAATTCTACAAGTTGCTAGTACACTTCATATCTAATCTAACATGGTAGCCGAAACCACCGGAGCTACAGATATTAAGGGCAGACGTTCCCCTCTAACTGTTTGTTATTGAGGGAATAACTCCGCAAACAATGTGTTGAGAAGATCTTCAAAACCTAATTCCTATACTTACAAGCCTGCCTAGACACCTGAGCAGTATCTCTTCAAGCCAATAATCTGCACATTTGTTATCACAAGACGCAAGTTACGATATACAATGGTACACGCGTAACGCAGTTTTGGGAGAAAACACTGACTTCCCTCGCACACTTAGGTAACCCCCAAAATAGTTTTGAACCTATGCAAGTACAAAGTGAGTAACAAAGGGTGGTGAACATATATGCTAACTTGGTTTGAGAAGTTGGCATACGACGTAAGTTACGGTATAGTTAAACGGATTCCAGACTGCAGTCTGCATGGAAACTTGGGGTAATTCCATGTGCTCAAAGAACTACTTACTGACGAGGCAGTAGGAGACTTACTTGTATAGGTACGCAGCAATTCCCAGACAAATGGCTAGTAAGATGATGTCGATGCAAAAGTTGCGACTAGATCGCATCTGCAAAACGGAAATACGACAAGAGCCTCAGCGTCAGACCTGTAATCAGATGAGAGTGCCAACTGTCTCCACTGGCACTTCATCCGAGCAGAGGAAGCTGGATGCTCAAATAAACTCATTACTTCAGTCCTGTCCCTAAAGGACAAAGATCTCGCAACGCGGTGACCAAAGGTTCGACAGAATAAGTGGTATACCATGACGTTCACCTTCCAGAAGGTGAAGGAATAACATGAACTTAACCTCTCCGAGGCAGCATGATAGTATACTCAGTATGATACCAGAGTAGAGGCGCTTAACAATGGAAAATCAAGAGTCATTTCCTACGGGTGACCACTCGTCCTTTCAAGTTGGAAGGTTTCTACTTACAGAGGTTACAACTTCCTTCAACCTTTTGTTGGTGTTTCTTAAATCGGCAGTAGCCTTGTCAACCTGAAATTTTCTCCGACCGATCAGATCAGGCGACGAACACGGAGTCTAACATTTTGGTACATTTTGGCAACGTCCAAATTTTATTTCAATAGCGTTACCATGCCAAGATCACATAAAAGTTTACCTTGGTGTCAATCTCATCAATAAGAGGCACCTGTCTATCCAACTCCTGCAAAAGCAGACCACATGCATGAATGAGTATGAAGCATTTACTTTATCTCATCGTCGAGCCATTTGCTTGCTTTAGGAAAAAATAGAATATAACACAAGCCTAGACTCACTTCATTGATGTCACCAGCCATGTTTCTCAGTGTGGCAAGACCATCGGCGATGTGGTCGAGACCTTGATCCTGAATGAAAACAAGAGAAAAAAGTATTTCAGAGACTGGGATGACGTAACACTACTTTCTAGCCACTCGGATGCAAACTGAATCTCCGATATCAAGTAAATGCGCGTCTCGTCGGAGCAGAATACTACAATCAACGTTACAACAATAAGAGAACGTGAATACACACCTGCTTTTCTCTGCGATACTCGTATTCGTTACGAAATCCTTTTGATTCCTCGGTTTCGGAGTAATGGTCTGGGTTGAGATTGTCATCTGGAAAGCAAAAGAGTGACATAAGGACAAAACCAGTGCTTCGACAAACTTTCGCAGAAGATTGGATTGCATATCTAGCATATAAGCAAACGGCCTCTACAGCACAGTGACAGGCAAATTCCGCCTTCGCAACATAACAGGCTTCTGATAGAATTTATCGGAGTTCGGGAACCAACCTACAAAACCAACTGAACAATACTCCCAGGAAACAAGATGAGGAACTTACAAACTTTTAATGTTATCTATAGTTCAACCATAGTGACAGAAGTATCATGAACCTACCAGGAGACATGACATCAATTCTGATTTCACTTCGTGGACCTCCGCTCCATCCTCCATTAGCCGGTCGCCGAGAGAGTGCTGTGCCATCAGGAATTTCTTCTATCCTTTGCGCGAGACCGAGCGCAAGATCCGGACGTGCTTCAAGCTCTTCCTTGGACAAACCTTTCATCTGCCAGAAACAAAGACATCTAAACTACTAAGAGTTCAACTTCGACCAGAAGGCAAGTCATATAGTCACTAGGAACGGGGAATATTATAATGATATTCCCACTTTCGCTCAGCTGGCAGCCTGCTAACGACAGATCCTAGAAAAATCTTCCCATGATGATTTGTAGGCGTAGTCTACGTCAATCCTCCGTTTTATAGGAGCTGTTGCACGCTGTTATGCATAGAGCGAATGGCCGAGAAAGAAAACGCCACGAATCTGACCTCCGGCAAGGGCAATACCCTTTCTCTTTCAGCCTTCATTCGCAATGCGAATATAACGGGAGAGAAGATGGTGCAAAGCTTCTCCGCAATTCACTCTTTCATAGCGAAGATGACTTCCTCATTGCTGTCCGGGGCACCCTCCTGATGCTAAATCCATACGTTGCATGCTTATGTTTCTTGGGTATCAAACAAATTGGGCTAAAAAGAAGACTAATTCCATCAGGCAGTGGAACAGACCTTTCTCAAGGCTAGTTTCTGCAGCTTCGGGATCTCCTTCTGTAGTGCTGCCTTTTGACGGCGCACTTCAGCATTGAGAGTGATAACAACCGCCCTGTTTTTCTCACTGAGAGCCTCATCCGATTTCTACAGCCATAGAGGACAATCAGAACATTAACTTAATGAAGAAAAAGGGAACCCACACCGTACTATACGAGCAACGTGAAATTCTGGAACTGCAAATGAACAGAGAATATCTACACATCCATTGTCGGCAACCTCCACATTCTTGTTCCAACATGTCTGACAAAGAGAAAGAGTGCAGAGAGATTATGTAAGAGACAGTGTTTAACAATCATCTGTTAATCAAACGCAGGGACAACCAAGTAAAGAGAGAATCCGTGACCGAAAGGAGGAGTTGGAGGAGACAATCGGAACCTTGACGATCAGAACTTCACATAAGAAAAGCAGCCGCTGCGGGCAAAATGTACAATAAAAAGCCCGGCAAACGACTCCAGAAGACGGGTGACAGGTGACGAATTTCTGAAGCGTGCATGGAGATCAAATGCACAACGAGCTTGCTCACAGGCAGTGAACACGTGCATCTTTGACCAGTGTCACTCATGGTGATGCAGAGGAAGTCAAACACGGAGTATACCTTTGTAGCAATCCCACACAAAAAAAGAAAACAGTCCCAAGTATTGCACAAACCTCCAATGCAGCCTGGATGTCCGCTTCGAGGACGGTGTACAACTTCAGAAATTGGTCGCCGCTGGTGTTCGACATATCCGTCCTTTGCTTGTCCACGTCATACTTGTCATATTTCTTGCACATAGCATCCACACGAGTCAATATGTCTATGACGCTCATCTTGTTCTGTTACAATTGACCAAACTTCCAATTTCTGTTCTCTTTCCCTTATCTGCTGGGAATGCTTAGCTCCTCCCAACAACTTCCCGGCTTCCTCTCCTCTCCTCCGCGTCAGAGAGAGAAGACAGCTTCCCTGCAACCGCAACCTACATAATCTATCAACACGACTGCAAGGCCTCCTACAGCTAACGCCTCCCAGCTCGCCCGCTTCCTCCTTCCTATCCTGTCCTGTCCGTGCCTTCCTTCTTCGACTCACGATCACTAACTTTTACTGCAAACCACAAACGACGTACAGATCTCGTACTCCTCCTGACATCAATGTCAGGAGCAAGCAAGATCTACACTTCACTTCTCTTGCTGCAATCGATGAATCGTCAACCAGCATTCGAGGAAAGTGGAACAGATAGATGGATCGAACAGCTCGGATCGAACAGCTCCTCTCTCCCGCTCAACTAGTCCAGCGCGCCTTCGAGCTGCCTCCTCCTCCAACGGGAAGATGAAGGCACTCACGCTCGCACACACTCTCTTTCCCTCTCAGCGAATGGTCGATTAGTTAACCACAAGCCAGAAGTTAACTCACAGAGTCACACCTTTCCATCGTCATTAGAGCTTACTGTGGGCAACGAGTTGTCTCATGAGCTAGTACCCTCTACGGTTTGCCTATACAGTTACTCCCCTCGAGTTCAGGTTCGGATGGAGTGAGCCTAAAGGTCGTAACTGTAGTTTACCCAGGCTTTGGTTTACGCGACGACCGCTTTGAAAAGGGCGTAAGTACCGTTGCCAGCCTGGTGATAGCGAATTTTGATTCTTCATAGACTGGGCCCACAGTCGGCAGTGGAGTCTGAGTGCACAACTGCAACCGCTGGATGCACCCAATCGCGTTCGGCCAGTTGGTGATGCTACACTGAGTTCACGGCGATTAGCGGCATAGCAAGTCTTTCTCCTGTTTTTCTCACCTGTTCGTGTTTATATATTCGCTTCCGATGTTTCTCCGGCCGAGGGAGTGCCGTGTTCTCTTCTCTTCTCTGTGTTGTCATGCTGATGATGTCCAGTCACGTCGCAACAAGTACAGGGTAGTATGTCCATATCACGGCTGGAGTTTACGCTGTTGCAGGTGACGGAGCAATTATCAGAAGTTTTGTTTTATTCAAATTCAAACTGATATTAGTGCGTGTAAAAGCTAAGAAAGAAGATTCTCAACCTACAGAAGCGAAACAATCTTAATTTATATTGAATACGTTTATTTAAAAAACTTTTATTTAAATTGCTTTATTGAAAAGCAATTTTGTACATAGTCGTCAATCGCTTATCATTGTATACATAAATTATAATAATAATTTAAAAATTCCGTAATATTTTGAAAAAATAAAATTGTTTATTTACATCTTATACAATTTCGTCACAAAATGTTATAACCGAAATACTCCGGCATTTGCTTACGAATATCTCTAGAAACGTCTAAAAAAAGGACTCTTGGCCGCAATCATAGCACTCACTCGCAGGAAAAAACTATTGCCGGGAGATTCCAGCTTTGAAATGCATTAATAAGACGTATCAAAACAAACTAAGCAGATTCGTTACCACGAAAAAGAATAATAATGCTACTGCAATAACAAGGGGCTATGCGGTAGCATAGCCCCTAATCTGGATCTAATCCAATTCATTTTTGTGTTTCACTATCATTCTGTACGTTATCGTACTAACGCATAGTAAAAATCATAGTTTCTCAATGGATAACTTTTTGTAGAGTTGTGGACTGGCTTGCTCGTAATCTGGTGAATTATAATTCATTCGATTAAGGTATTGTTTGTATAAGTTTATGACAAGTATCGTAAAAGTTGTTATGTACTCAAGTTATACATTTTACATACCACCAAAAGAGGTGGTACATAAAAGATTTAAGTCTTCTGATGTAACTTCCGTAGTGAACATTAGTCATAAATTAACTACATTAATGATCTCCATAGAGCTAATTAATGCTCATGGCTTCTTATATGTATCACTATTTGAAAATGAAGACACTTAAGACGGATAGAAAGAAAATGGAAGGAAAGTTGTTCGAGCCAAGCTGTTTAGAAACTTTTTGAGCATATCAAGAATTACATAAAAAAAGGAACTGCTAGTTTTCTTTTAAGTTTAAATATGTTTTTTGTTGTGGAACGTCTTCACAACGTTCTGCAGATCGTCCCGTTGTTAAGAGGAAATTAATTCTTATACTTGTAAATCTTTTATTTTTGTATGGTGACGGAATGTCTTTGGAAAATTCCTGGATTACAGACAGTCTCGTGGTTCAGAAGAAAATCAATATTTTAAAATTTGTTTGATTGCGGAACATCCTCACAACTTTCCTCAGATCGTCTTATTGTTGAGAGGAAGTTTATAAAAAATTTATTATATAATTAGTTTTAATTCTTGTTTGCTTGAGGAACGTCTTCACAACGTTCCGCAGATCATCCTGTGTTTTTATCTTCACAATAGAACGATCTGCATATCATTCTGTTGTTGAAGATGAAAATTAATACGGGTTTTTAAATTTTTTAATTAATTTTAATCCTTGTTTGGTTGCTGAACGTCTTCATAATGTTTCGCAGATCATCCTGTTGTTGAAGATAGAAAAAAAAAAGATTTATTTCTTTTGTTTGGAACCTTTTCATAATATTTTCCCATATCCTCCCGTTGTTGAGAGAAAAAATAATTTCTTAATATTTTTAATGATAACCAAATTTGAACCGCAACAATCACTAATCATGGTAAATTTATACTAGTTTACGTCTTGGTCTGAGTGGGGACATAAACACGTCTGCTGCCATAAACTAGCAACGTGGAGTCCTCTCAAACCTTATGACCCACTTCCATAACACAATTCGTAAAAAAAATATGGGTAACGACATAACTTTAGTAATTAATTTTTACAGGTTGAGATTTGAGTCTCCTTAATAGGGACATCACGGATCAACATTGTAAGCTTAGAGGATTTGGTGAACAAGATATTTCGTCAAATCGGCATGAAATTGAAAGTAAATGTTTGTCTCTTTTTTTAGTGAATTATCGTTCGGTGAGAAATATCTCAAAAAATATTCTCTTGTGATATGGTGTCCGTTAGTTCCAAGTATTCTTACATGTTTGCTCCTTAGTGCGTTGTCGTGGAGTCCACAGTTCTTAAATTATCATCCTCCTCTGGTTTTGACATACATTCAATATACATCCAAAGTGTAGGAATGCCAAAGAGGGGGAAGAGTCCAAGCGAGAAGGTAGGTGGCAAAATACAATGATTCTATAAGGGGAAAGTGAACGGAAGACAAGGAATGTTAAATATGCATGTTCACTGAACTGGATACTAAAGGAAGATTAATAATCAAAAGATATTTGATTAGTGCACAAGAGACATGACAGAAAAGAAGTTGACCCATTTGACTGATCGGTTGACTGATAAATCTGTTAAACCCATGCCTGGAAACATTGAGAGATCAGGAGATAAACCATAAATACTGACTCGCCTGTCGCGCTTCAGAAAATACAAGTGCGGTCAGCTATACTCATGAATACAGTTACGTAGAGTTTAATTTAGTACATAACCCTTCCTGCCGGAAAGGTTAGGTACTAAATTAAACGTCTGTATATTTACCTCATCCATCGGAAGATGGAGGAGGTGAATATACATGAAAACATAATATACGAATGAACTCTTGATTTCCTTCATATCGCATTGGAATGAACTCTTGATTTCCTTCATATGGCATTGGAATGTCAAACCTTGTACAACGTCCATAAATTTGCATCCAAACTCGAGCTGTTCCATCATAAACCAGAGAAATATGTGATCTAAACGATCATATTTTCTCTCAGAATCCTACTTTCAGCTATTCGGGCTCACTCTCGCTCACTTCTGCTACTGTGAAGGTGTTGGGAGATCTAAACAACAAAACTACTTCATACTAGTATGTATTGAGAGAATTATATGCCAGCTGAAGATTTCAATGATTTCCAATATTTGATGATTTAATGCTTATGAGCCTATATGTGTTTTCTACACATTTATGAGAGTATTAGGTCTAAGGTACAGAATTGTGCAATCCCTCGTCTAATTTTCCACTTTGGGTTACTCCATAATCTTTCATCAACCATTAGTTTTTCCCATGGAGTTGAGATAGAGACACGAGTGATATTGTTAGAAATAGTTTTGTGATGATTTTTAAACAAGACAAAGAACTATGATTTGGAGTAGCGATATGGGAATAAAAAGGGTTTAAAATTTGGATTTACTTTCATGCTCGTATCACAAAACTTTGAGAGCTCTTGTGTTGTTTCATCTTATTCAGAGCTTCAAAGGTTTATTTCAAAAGGGTTATATTTTCGTGTACGAGAACTCTTCAGTGACCTGTTGGTACAGATGAAACTAGATTTCTGAGAAAAACATGTTGATAGTTTCAGTCATGAGGTTGAGTAAATATGGTGGATATTTTCTGTGGTTGAAAGTACTAAGTTGGAATTAGCATAACATTGGTTATAAAAGTCCATTTGGTACATATTGGGTAGGGTTGGAAGGAATTTCTTGATTGCTATGTTGTGAAGGTGCTTGATTGTGATTGGATGCATTTTGATAAAGACCACATAATATTGAGTATGTTTATAAATCTTGTGGATAATTAAAAGAAGTAAAACTTAGACGTAGTTAGGTGTTTGGATTAAAAGCTTGTGCTTTGTCGCCTCGGAAGTTCACTAGTTAATTTTGTTGAACACATGGGCAAATAAAATTAAGTATTTGTTATTCAAAAGAGGAAAATTTGCAAAGCTTATTCTTACAAGAATAAATTATTTTGTATTTTTTAAGTTTTACAGTAAATTCAAAAGTGATAATTTAATTGAAAACTCATGTTTTTAAATAAATTGAGAAATAAAATAAAATATTTGATTTATGACTTGACTCGCAAGTTGTATGCATAAATAGGTAGAAGTGAATTCTTCAGTTTGTCGCTCATCTTTCTTTATCCTGAGCAGTTTTTACCAATTGATATTCTAGGTTACATCTTTCATGCAAAATAATATAAGATCAGTGCAATCAAACTTTTAGCATGGATGGAATCTTTAATATGGATCTAACAATCATCAATTTCAATCAAGAACTGAAATTACAATATCAATGAGATCACATTTTTTGCTTTGTTTTTGTTTTTTTAATTATATAATATAAATATCTTGTGTATAAAACATAATATTAAGAAAAGTGTTTACTTTTATATATCTGATTCATGATAGCATACACATTGAGATTTATTCTTGAAGCATATCATATCTTTAATTCCTCGTGCATTATTCAGTACTATGATTGCATACTCTATGGACTATGACATCCCCTAGATGGTACAGCTTTAAATAAGACCTCACTTATCACATAATATGAGGATGGTTAACAAATGAGGACGTGAATGTTGCACTTAATGACGTAAAGGAGCATGGTGTGGAGAAGATAGATGGAGAATATACTAGTTCCTTTTCTGTATGAGATGATGCCTGAAGAGATGTGTATTACTGCCTTATGTGATCCAAAAGATAGATGTGATGTTGTTAAGCTGATAGCACGTTCGTCATTTGTGCAAATGTATGTATATGATAAAAAGATTTATCGGTAATTTGTAAGAATAATAACTTTGAGATATATATAATAGCTATTTTCACTGAAGAGTCTTTCAGACTACTTGTAATTCATAACCTGGACAGAAATTCTCTCTCTAGATGTTTTTCCACGGAGCGAACTCTTTGTCTTAGCATGTACCTCTTTTGGTGTCCACACGTATGCTCTCGTTTTGAAATACTTTCCTATGTCTTCCGAGAAAAAACTCTCTTTAGGATCTCATCTTTAATCTTAGTTTTTCCATTTCTTTCGTGTTCCAACCTCTTCTTCATATATTTAGTGATTGCCGCATGTTTTGTTAATTACTGCCATGTAAACGTGTGTTCAATATAACAAGGTGCTTGGCTTGCAACATGATTGCAAGGCTATGCATTTGTGGTGGAACAAGAAAAAAAATCAGAGATATGTGATGGTTTTTTGTATAGAATGAAGAGATCATGATCTAACCAATAAGTTTGGAGTGATGAAGCAAGATTACTATATCGTGCAAAATTCATCCATATATGATATAAATCTGAATGATATATTGTTGTTGACTGAGAGTATGCAAGGACGAAATTATGATCATTCATAAAAGATTGTAAATATTTTGTCTAATGATTCATGATTTCTCACATATTTATGTTAAAATCACCTATGAGGTACGAAAGAATGTCAGTGAAGTTATTTACTATGGGTTGAAGTAACTGACAGAGGAATTCAGTAAGAAGCATATGAGATGATCTATAAAGAGTTGTGATATTTAGTGCATGACGAATGTTGATATTAAAGTTTGTTGAAATAATTTATACTAGATTTGATCCATAAATGATAAAAAAGATAGTTTCATTGCGATTGGCTCTAAGGAGAAAAAATTCATTTATGACTACTAGTTTATAATACTTGATATAATGATCAAGAGCATCAGGATGTAATTTACAAACTAGAGTATCATACGACTCTTTAGGTATGGACAAAGCATTATGAGTGTTGTACGCGACTCTACCAATATATGCAAGTTTTAATATTTAGATTACTTCAAGATCATTGAGTTGTGATTTGTTGTATTCATATATCCAAGAGATATCTTGTATAATTTTCAGTAGAGTAAATGTTTTTCTTGTACATGCTTCTCCTCCAAGGAATAAAAATAAAAAAGGTTCTAAAAATTATATCTTTTTATAAGCACAATAATAAAATATTATTTGTTGTTCTTTATTGAGTTATCGTAATTCATAAAAAGAAATAAATGTATCTTTAGATATAAATTTGTCTGAAATATCTTTACGTATTGATTTTCTTCTGTTAGGAGACACTGGTTGTATTTAGATCAATGTTATCATAGTAATGTAATCACTAGTGCTTTCATGTTCACACATCGATAACGTAACAGATACAACGAGCATTAGCTTTTTGAAAACCCCATCCGTGGCCTTAGCGACTTGGGGTCCAATTTTCCTTCCGGGAGGGTTCAGTCCGTGCAAGGGCAGTTGTTTCCCGCCGTAGAAAATCTCACAACAGTAAAGAAGTATAAAATATGGCGCCGCGGTCCACAGTCCCACTTCTTGCTTGAAAAGAAATAACATAAGAACCTTGGTTAGATCGACCATTTCTATAGCACTAAATAAACATACTGTTAACACTTGAATCTCGAATCAAGAATGCAGAATAAACTCATCAAGAGAGTGCAGGGAGAGACCCCAATCCCAACATAAATCAGCAACCTGCGCACAAATGGGTTTTCTTCAAAGTTAACCTCAAGTATATCAGTATATTATTATTTTCCTCTCCTTCCCCACAAAATATCAGCGAGGAGATGTTGTGAAAATAAGAACATGGCTAGCTAAACCAGTTCCGGTGTAGAACAACCCCGAAGAGTGACCTTGTGAATATGCATCCAAAGTGAGATTTTGGTGGACTGAAAGAAAACAACAAGCGCTTATGTAAGAAGAAAAATCACCAAAAGTTATTAACTTCATTTCTGCAGAAAATCCTGATCAATAGACTCTTCCATAATACTGAAACCAATAGTAACTTAAGATAGACTTTAGATATTCTAGACAATTAGAGAAAATGTTTAAAAATGATAATCTGGAAGAACATTTAGAAATAGAAACTGAAATGTCCACGTGATCAGCGTCCCCATGCAAAGCACAAGTGGATCTCTCCACACAAGAAACTAAAAATCTTACATATAAAAAAAATAATGAAAAACTCTCATACTGCCATAAGAGTCTCATGTGCTAGTACTAGAATACATATTAATTTTTTAATTTATAATTTACTCTTTCCATAAAAATTATTTAAAACATAAATTAAAAAAGCTTAAACATTTCCTCTGTTCGGAACTGGAAGAGAGATGAATATGCATGCTATATGAATATTATCATTCATAAGAGAAAGCCAAGTGGTTAAACATCCCCACTGCTGGTTACCCTCAGTCCTCTTTCCTTCAGACGGTATCTTGTCTACGCAGTTCTATTCTCTCGTCTTCCACATGAGCTGAAAGCTGCAAGGGCGCAAGCTAGCGTATTGGTGGAGTCATGACCACTTACTCATCTTGAATTTGTTATTGCACGCTGGATCGGAGCCTGCTAGCCTAGTGCCATTCCCTAATCTGGAGTCACCAGGCCGTTATGTCCAAATTCCAGTGGCAAGGTGGAATGTCCGTCCACAGCTATTTCATAAGGGAATGCGTGATGGTAAGTAATTTCATAATGGTCACCCAGCGTGCACGAAAGTACTGCTGGTTCCAAACTATAAAGTACCGAAGTGCAGTTGCTCTTGGGGATGTAATGCTCTGTCGATGCGTATGGTGTCTGTCCGAAGGCAAGATCACGTTGTCTGGCATCTTGTTGACGACCGTGACCGCTGCCTCTCGTCGAGGAAGAAAGCAACATGGACAACTGCAACCGCTCAAAAATCTCTGTTGATAGTTTAGTTATAACAAATGCAAATCAAATTTCCGTGGCTGTACTTGAAGCTAAGCAATTACAAATACCTATCTTTAAATTCGTGCTCATCGCACTCGGGCAGCTGATGTGGGGAGAATATGATTTCCAATCTAGTTTCGAACGCGAAGTAACCAGGCACCAGTGGAATGCTACAACTCCAGTCTGATATTTAGCAATCGAGTCTATATCATTAACCACTACGTAAAGGCCCATGGACTGCTTGCTTGTGATCGGCATTTTTAACAGCTATACAGCTCGAAATAGTCACAGCCTCCGGAACTATTGGATCAAACAACAGAGGGACGAACTTGTTGGCTGAAAGTGATATGACTAGTAGAACAAGTGAGGGATGTCGGGTGCGTCGAGCGAGTCGGTGACCGTTGCGGATCGAAATATAACTTGCCGTCACTGGATACAACTTGAGTGCTGTCAACATCTTCAGCCTTCTGTAACAATAATGGGATAAACGTCTCGCGACGCTCATAGAACGTACATTGTATCCCTGTTCTCTTTGTGGCAATCTTCACAACAGATACGTACATCTCGAATGGGAGCTAAGCTACGACGCAACCGCCTATAACGTCGGTCAAATCAGTGGCCAAATTACATCAGACCTCTCTGTTGTCACTGTTCTATCGCAGGCAGCCCTAATTTCCGATGCAGGGCTCCCATATCCTACAAAGCTGCGAACAGGATCTCAGATCTCCTGCACTATTGGTGAAACTTCAGTAACCCACAGCCTAGAAAGAGCGTGAAGCTCATCATTAAGACCATCTTTCTGCTCAACAAAGAGTTCATCACTAATCATCGGAAAGTTATATCAAGACGAAGAATAGTGGCTTTCACGTACTAAACCCTCGATTGTTGCTGCTTTCATAGTACAGTCAGGACGGCAAGAGAAACTTTGACGCTAAGTGCGTCCAGTGTATGATGTAAAACCAGCACCCATAAACTGTTAATTTAACGCACTTACAAACCTTGGGGTCAACTTCGTGACAGTGATGGCCTGCGGCCACAGATTGCGGCTTCATACGAATTGCTTGCTTCACTTAACTTAGAATCCTCTGCGTCACACAAATTCAAGCTCTGCTGATCAGAATACTTTTACTGAATGAAGTAGACTATGAATTCTATTTTTTCACGGTTTTAGCAATAATCACATGGGGAAGTTATTAACTATACAAAGAAAGATCACGTTCTAGCCATCGGCATTAGTGAATATTGGTACTGACACTGCACAGCAAATGTGAATGAAAGTTCAGAGTAACAAAAGAAAATTTATTTTTCTGGTCTCCTCGTCCTGCATTTGGCTATCTTAAGTTCATCACTTCTACATTTCAACAAACCCTAGAAGATAAGAGTAAGTCACTCATTAAGGATATGAAAAACCACAGAAACTCAGGTGTCAGAAGGCAGAGATAGTCCTATCATTGTTTTTCCCGATTCGAAAGAGGGCTGAAAAGGAAAGAGAGAAGTGAGCTGTCCAAGGCTCGAAGGCGTACCTCTGTCGACGACCCATGATCCAATTCAGTTTTTGCTTGAATGCTTTTTTGGCAATTCGGCGGTCCCTTTCTTTCAGAGCAAGCTTTCGTTTCTCAGAAGGCTTTATGTAGTATTCCCTGTCTTTCAAGGCTCTCAGGTTTTCCTCCTTGCACTTCCTCCTCCATCGCCGTATTGCCCTGTCCAGATCATTCCTCCTAACTTCTACCATGATCGTCCGAACCTGCTGGGCCCCTAACCCTCGGTTTCCAGCAGTACTGACGGTCCCAGAAGCAGCAAAAGGATATTGGTTGTGTCCCCTCACAGGCCGCGCAGTTGATACTGGGAGAAACCGCTGATAATCCGCACCGTTACCAAGATTCTGCGTATCAAAACAACTGTGCTTGACTACTCAGCCAGCTGAAAAATATATATCCTCTACGGCCTGTATGATTGATTGACCAATAGCAAACAATGTGACTGACGATCTAGAGTTGCAGGCATAGATCGTATGATTACCAGGCGTGTTCCACGAAAACTTACTGCATACTACGACTACTCGTACAAAAGGAGGACAATTGCAGTGATGCAAGTATACCCAAAGAAATTCACACACCTGGTAATTCAAGTTGCCTAGTTGCCTAAGTTCTAAGAAATATGGCCAACAATGCGCAAGTCAAACTAGTACCAACCTTGTCTGCAGCGAGCTTCTTGAGCTCATCAGGAGTCAGAATCTTGGCAACTGCCATGACAAAGAAGAGAAAATCGTTTGCTTACTCAGTTACTGACAAATTTCTCCCTCTAAGCGAGCTCTCCGTCAGGATACCAAACGAAAGTTTCTCACAAGAGAATCGAAGGCAGTACCCTCCGCATCGTAAAATGCGTCGACAAAGTGGCTACATCTTCAACACGGCCATAGCTACAAGGAAGAACATCACTTTCGAAGAATGCTGATAAATTGCTCCACAGTTCAAGGAGGTACGTACCTTGATCGGGGCCAGAAGCCATGGGAGCGGTCCGGTGGCGCTCCTGGGTCGAATCATGGAATCGGAGTCCGGCCAAAGACTGGCGACAAGCGCTCACCTGAGCTCCGGTTCTAGAGGCTCTGGAAGCCAGAGAAAGGCAAGAATTGACCGAAGAAGCGAGCCCTAGAGCCAAGGAAGATATCGCTCGAACTGCAGCGGCCATGATCCTCAAATTTCGTGCACCAAAATGAAGGGTCAGAGCTGCTAAGACTGAGAAACCCTATAACATTCTGAAACGCTGCAAGATCAGAGTACACAATCAACCAAATATCCTTCAAACGGGATCTTATGTATCGATTAGCTTTGCTGCCGACAGAAGTTTGGCACATGTGAATACGTAACTGTACGACCTTTCTCAAGTCTCGACCTCCTTCGGGAAACAAGTAGCGTTCAATCTCTCCACGTCCATGAACATGAAAGCGCAAATAGCTTGGACGGAACGATATGTTCGTTTCCTCTTTTAGACCTACAGTATCCAGTCTAGGACTCGTTTGAGAAAATTTGGTAGTTCATATCTTTCGCCAAAGGAGTGTGCCAGAGGGGTTGTAATTTCAATTTAGCACCTAAGTCTCGACAGGTGAGCGCGTTTTGGATTTGGGTGGATGGGGCGAAAGCAACTATTCGATTGGAGTTATGTAACTTATGTTGCAGCTTTGGTCTATGATGTAGAAATTATCATAGGAAAGTTACAAAGTGCTATCTATAAGACACTCGTACTCTGTTATGACAATTTAATGCCTTTCATGTTGCATGCTTATTCTCTTCAGACAGACGAGGTAAATATATAAAGGTTTAATTTATCATCAAGCATTTATTTTATCATAAAGTATCTTTATAAATTATGTGTTATCAAAATTGCTTTCTTGGAAAAGTGATGTAATAAAGTATCATTATATATTATTAACTATTAATATATTAATTATGATATTTATAATAAAATGTTAGCATATTTCACACACTTCGTTTATGAGTTTTTTTGGTTCACATAAACTAGGTGTGTAATCTTAAGTGTAACAATATTATTATAGAGTGTTATGTTTAGGTATTTTTATTTAATACTTTAAATTCAATAAGAATTATTTAATTTATGTAAATATTAAGAAATTTTGTTATTTCATCTTTCTGACCAACATGCTTTTTGGGTGGGAAGTCTGGGAACGTACAAATTTTAAAAAGTATTTGGACGAATATATTTTTTAAGCCATTGATTACTAGAAGAGATTTTTGTTGCTCCTCTACTTCTGCAACTAAAATACACATATCACTACAGTAAGGGAATTTCTCTTTGTTTCTCTTGTTTGTTTCTTTTTCTCTCGGACAAAATGTCATTCAGATGTATATTGAACTATTAAACATGGTAGAGAGATGAGATGATTCAATAAATATAATATATATACATATTAGTCAACATAAGACTCTCGTAGAACGAAGTGTGGAAGGAATGATGTTGATAATAGTGCAGAGAGTATAATTCCTAAGAAGCAAACAATGAGAGGAAAATCTGAACAAGAAATCATGCCTCTACAAGAAAAAATCATGGGAAGAGATCATATCCTGATTTCTCTTACATACAAGATTTAGTATGCTACATAGACTTTTTGTTTTTCTTTATATGTATTTTGGTCATTTTTCTATATCTTTTTCACTTTGATTACCTCCTTGAACAAATCATAGATGACATCTGGAAATGGACGTGATCTACGTGATGATTTGGATCTTGACCTCTTCATTCTTCTTGATCCATTATTTCGAGATACTATCTCTCATGCATGATCATGCAACATTTGATAGAGACATAGATCCAGATGCCTTGACTGGACATATCTACTATTGTTATAACATCGTTGGACATCTCCATCTCTTTTTCACACGTGAGTTTTTTTCTAGAGAGGAAATAAGATATCAAGTATCAAGACTTATATCAGTAAAATTTGTTTGATATCAGCAAAATAAGCAATGCATGAAGAGGTCGCTAGGTATTGCGATAAAGTTGCATAAAATACGAAGAACATATGACGGAGCTAATCAGGTACTGGAAAAAATTGACATAGAACATAATGGACATCTGGTGAAGTTTGTCAGATATTGCATACAAGTTGCAAACAGAAAACACTGTATCTCGTGAAGCTCGTCAAGTATATTACATTGTTTCCAACGAGTATATTCGTGAGAGTAAGTAAGACGTGGTTGAGAGTAATACAATGCATGATAAGCTAGACGTATGCAATGATTATATTGACATTTGGCTGACATCTCTTGAGTGCTCGGTGCCTATCGAATATAATCTGACAAAAAGACCACCAAAATAACTAAGATGTTGCGGCGACATCCACGCATAAGAAGTCTTGATAACTTCTCGCACGCTTAACTTAAAGATGGTTTTAAAAAACGGACTGAACGGTTCAAGTTCACATGCATGGAGCATTGTAGTCCCGGTATCATCCACGAAGACGAAAAGATTGGAGAGACGAGTGATCACGCTACACGAAGACTTAAAATTGCAAGCCAACTTTATTCGAAGAGTATATAAGTCATCATCGTTGTTCCGTAACTATTATAGAGTTGTTTCGAGTCATTGTTCCAAAACTTGCAGATATTCCAACAATCTAATTGCTTGAACTCTTTGTAATCGAGTCACACAGATCTGTGTCTTCTTTTGATCTCTTCGTCCAACCGTCAGGAGAAGATGAGTGAGTTCGGGTCACAATATCTTGCCTAACACATGAAGACAATGATGAAAGAACTGTGAGGAATCAAGAGAACTTGTTTGCGGATTATTGCATCCTTGTCTACGTCCACGAACTAGAGGTTCTTGCGTGAATTGGAGGTATCTGAAGGGACAGAGAGTGAGAGGACTACGCAAGACATTGTCGCACAATTTCTAAATCGTGGTACAACCTTGTTTCTCGATCATGAAGCAGCAGTTGGTCTTTTAGCAATGAACCAGCTAGCGAATCTGACAATGGAGATGATTGTAACTTTTTCTGACGATGACGATGAGAGCGTAAGGGGCCAAAGGATGAAGTTCGGACCCAAACTCACCTATGGAACCTCGTGCTCGACATATGAGGTTTAAGATACACTGAACTCGATCATCACGAAAGGCTAGAACAGTCTAGAACCATGATAGACTTAATGAGTACCCGTCAAAATAGTAATATAAAGTACTTGTCAAGTTAAGAACAAAAGCTGATACACCCAGCGAGGTTCGTTGGGTGATAGTCATTACTTGTATTTTCACAATGTAAGGATGAAAATATTTGATAATTTGTATAATTTTTTTATATATGAAAGTACTCAGCGAGGTTCATTGAGTATTCAGGTCCATACTTATCATATTATGTTATAGTATGGGTTCTTTTGGTTCGACCACTTTCACGTTTAAGATTTATGTGCAGATAGTCAATGTGACGACCAACAAGACTCGTTGGAGATAAGTTGACGAAGTTACAATCCCCTCAGTAGTGCTGATAGTCAACGTGACATCCAACGAGCCTCATTGAGTGATAGGCTGACGCAATTATAGTCCACAGTAATTCAGACTGGGAGCAAAACACCTAAAGAGGTTCTCCAAACACAATACGATATGGTCCTGCTGAGTATAAAAAATTAGATATTTGGTTGTTACCAATTTGTCTGATATCAGAAAGGAAGCTTCTCAAGAAGGCATATGATTCGATATCCCATGTGAGTCTCTTTGCAAAATTAGAAGCAGCGGGGGTATGGGGAGCTCCATTATCATGCCTTAGACAAATCTACTCTACGGCTAGGGCAGACCCGATACTGAAACCTTTTAAGACGGGGGAAATAATATGAGAGAGGGGTCAGACAAAGAGACTCGATGTCCCCTCTCCTTTTTAACGTTTACATTAATGATTTTGTAAATGAAGCTACGGCAAAAAATGTGATACTAGAGATACAAGAGAAACTCGTTGTCCTTCTGCTAGCAAATGATGTAGCTCTCATAGAGTCTACGGAAACAGAACTCTGAGAGGTCATTTGTAAGTTTGGAGAGTGAGCCTCCACATGGGAACTAGAAGTAGGACATGCTAAATGTGGAGTTATATCCTTTGGAACATGTATGATACCGCGAGAGCCTTTCATTCTACAAGAAAAAGTGATAGAAGTGATAGGGGAATACAAATACCTCGGGATCACATTCCCAAGGGTATTAAGAAACATCACTAACATCTGGATCAAGGAGAGGATGGAAATGAGACGAAACTTTTTGCTAACATGAAAATTCATCTTGACAAATGAGGGGTCTCGATTTAAGATAAATTATAGATTATTAAGATAATTATTATTCTAGTTATAACCTATGGCTGCGAAGTAACGTAGAGGGTAGGAAAATGATGACGACAAGTTAGGCCGTTACAATTCATCATCTCTACGGTCGTTGAGTGGACCATTGGAAAATCAAGGGAAGTGAAACAATTTTCTATGGTGGTTTTACAGAGAGAATTTCAGATACAATTTGTAATTGTAAATGCCGCTATTATGTTAACTCGGTACTCTATCCTATTTATTATTCGTAAATGATGGATGGGCTCGAGTAGAAAAGCAACAAGACAAGCTAAACAGATTGCATGGGAGGCTTTTGATACAAGAGAGACGAGAAAGGATTAAGTGACATATGACAGGTGAGGTTTTCACCCCTCTTGCAAATACTTAGTATCAGCAAAAAAGAATGATTTTGAATTGGCTCGAGGGATACAATGGTTAGCACAAGTTAGAACCGAATGCATTTCTTTTGCGTCAACAACTAGAGAAGATAAAATCACGAAAACCTCTTCTAATTATCTGCTATGCGGGCTTCGATGACTAAATGGACTATGAGAAGATCTCGCAATTACTAACGGAATGTAATAGTTTATCTTGTCTCCGTTTTTAGTATCTCCAGCCACACGAAAACCTCGTCTAATTATCTGCTATGCGGGCTTCGATGACTAAATGGACTATGAGAAGATCTCGCAATTACTAACGGAATGTAACAGTTTATCTTGTCTCCGTTTTTAGTATCTCCAGCCACTGTTGGAGATCGTCCGTGGTCCCTTAGTGACTTCTTTCTCATAAAAGTTTGTAGTTCTCCTTGGGGAGAAGACTACGTGAAGCAATAAGATCATGAGTTATAAAATCTCGGTATACCAGGAAGGCAGTTGCCTTTACAAGATAGTAGTTCTGTTCTTGGGCCATGCCATCCTGACTGTTTGCAAGAAGATCTGGAGACCGGAACTATGAACAGTTGTCAAACAAAAAGTCCTTCGAGTCGCATGAGAAAAACCAGGACTAGCTATTATGACGAAGAGGACCCTCGCCAACTTGTAAGTAGCTGTGCGGCTCGAGTGAAGAAATAAGATAATACACGTTCAACTAGTCGGAGGCCCAATCACTTAAAAATAACATGAGATCTGGTTGGATATTGATCTTCTTTTCTCATTCTTCGAACAACAATTTCTCTATATGCTACAGAAAGGAAGCTTCTCACATCTGGCGATGTTTGTCGGTTAAAATCACAACACCTCACTTAGTCGAGTATGATGATCTTGTAAGTCATTTATTATGATATACTAAAGATATATTTAGTACACAATGATTACATTTCTTTTTGTCCAATACATATTTTGCATTTGAAGAAGTAGTTCTATCTCCTCCAAAGTAGACGGATGGAACTCGGTTTGTAAACGCCGTATGCAGCATGAAGCATATAGAATTGTCGATGAAAATATCATACGAAAATCTAAATCTCGATAACACTCGATACACTATCGATATCAAACGTATCAATAGATGTGACAACAAGGATGATGAGCTCTTCTCTACTCCTCTATTTATACATTCTATATTTTAACTTTGGTACTATTTGTTAACTCAATCGTAACTATTTCTATCTAGTTTTACTAAGATATTACTTAAAGTAAAAACATTAATCAATGGGCTTCTTACTTTTCCACACAAGCTTATTCTTTCAAAGTCAACAACTTCTAGAAGGATTCTATAATATTCTTAAAGAATCTCGAATTTCCACCTCGTCTACACTATGACTCACTAAAAAAGAGACATGTGGAGACTCTTCTTGTTTTTAATTTCCACAAAGTCAATAACTTTAGTCCCACTACTAATATCAAGTCAAAAAAGATATAAATGATATTTTCCACCTCCTTTCTATTTTTTAGACGAGATGACAAGATAGTCTTTTCTATTTTTTAGTCAAATGTTATCGTTGTGGTTACACGAAGTGTCGAAGTGGACAGTAGAGCGACATGACGAGGTTGGATGATATCCTCTTCATCATTTTCGCAATCTTGATGACCTCCACTTTGGTTGCTGAGTTCTCGTATCTCAGTTGAGTTCAAATTGAAAGTCTCAACCCTCCCACCAAGTTCTTAGTCAGCACTGCTCCAATATCCACCATCGTTAGCTCCACTCTTTCGTAGAACTGTCCAAAATCATTGCTCCAACGTATCCACTCTTTCGACATATTACCAAACTTTCTTGTCGTCCCGATTGTTTCAAATGAGTGAGCTCCACTATGAGTTTTTCATAACTTTTTGGAAGAAATTTTTTGATGAGTGCATTACTCAATGTCTCTCATGATGCCCTCAATTACACCAAGTGCCTTGTGTTTCACTCGATCTTCATATCACGTAAGAGCAAAATCTTCTAAAAATTATAGCAGTAACAACATCAATTCTTCCTTCCTTCTCACATTATTTTCGATGCAACTTTTTTGAAATCGTGAACAAACGACTCTACATCTTCATTGTCCTTCCCATGAAACACTAGTAGTTTCTTTATCTTGTAACTACTCTTTCTACTCTTCTAATCTTTGTGTAATAACGACTCGCTAAAAGAATATGGACAATAAATTTAATTCGAGAATAATCTATCATAGATAAAATGAAAAGAAATGATTGTAACAACACCTCCTGTGTCATTTCTTCTCCCAAGGTAATCATGAGCTTGAGTCGCATCACCACCTTCTCCATCATCAGAATGACGATCTTCATCACAACTCAATCGAGTCTTTTTTTGAAGTCGACAACTTCTGAGTCTCAGTTCTCTGAGTCTCGTCCAACTTCTCGACTATCGATGTAAGTAGAGCAGCCACATCTACGTACTTGTTTCCTCTTGATAAATCACCCATTACACAACTTGAACAAGGATCCTCTCATAAGAAATGATTGACGGTGGTGACGATGGACTCACTTGAAGACTTAAATCAGTAAACTCTCGCTTTCCTTTGGCTCTCTTTGCTCTGATCTTAGTTGGACAATTCACTACTTTACGTTCCAACTCTCTACAGAAATAACACCACAAGTCGGTTTCTACTCTTCTCCTCGAAGATTCTACTCGAGGTTTTGTACTAGTGTTCTCAAATTCAACGATAATCTCTCTTGAGCTCTCTTCGACACTTACTATGACTCTAAACCTTGAGGAAGGTTTCTAAGTCTAACTTTCCAGTCTTTGAACTTTCACTCATACTGTTGCGTCTTTTCAACCATTAAGTGTACAAAATATCTTTGAAGAAAATAGTTCTACATCACTTTCTTAACTCTTTTGAGCTTTACATTGAAAAATTATGTATTATACATGTTATACACGAAATAAAATCCAATATAAAATTAAGTGTCTAGATAATATTCTCATGATCATAATATGTACTAATCACAACAGACAACTTAAAGTCATTATTGTACAGATCCAACTTTACTTCACCAGGAGCATTCTTGACCTCCACAGTGAATGATGTTTTCAACTCCACTTTCTTCACATCTATGTCAATAGTCTCAGAAGCTTCTTGATATATAGCAAAGAGGACATCCCAAGTGCTATAGATGCGTGTTCGCAACTAATCTACACTTAACTTTCGTTTCTTTGTCTTTGTTTGAATTTCCAAACGTCTCTTTTTCCACCTCGGCACTCGAATTAGAATCTTCATGAAATATCTTCAAGACCCCCTTGTATGCCAAAACATATAGCTCTTAGTCGATAAGAGATCACTCCAAGATTTTTATGACTTCTAGTAGCTCGACCTCCAAACCACTAATTGATGAAGTTTGAATAGAAACTTCTCTAATCAGAAAAAATGGTGCTGACTGTACAGATTTCTAGAGAACTGAGATGGTGATTGTCAACCCTTTCCACTTTGAAAAATTCTATCTCACTCTCTAGACCTCATCTTCTCATGATATTTGTTTCCTCTAATAGCATATCAAACAAGCTACAATCTTAAAAATTTTAACAAAGAATAAAAAACACAAAAAAAATGACAACGATTGTACAAAGTTTAAAGAGTAAAATTTCCAAGTTTTCACGAATGAACCCTCTCAACTTTTGAAAATTTATATCTCCCTCTCTAGACCTCTTATTCCTATGGTTTCTGTTGTCCAAGATAGCTTATCAGGCAAGCTAAAATACTAGAAATTTTCACAGAAAAATTTGACAAAGATTGTACAAATTTTGTAGAGAGCAAAATTTCCAACTCTCGAATTTTCCTCATCTAGTAACTTCTTTCTCCTCCTTTCTCTACAACTCTTGTTGCATCCACTTTCAACTCTCCTCAAACCTTTTCTAAGTGAACAAGATATAAAGAATGATCTCAAACGCGTCATAGATCACTACCGGATACACCAAAGGTTCTAATGTTGTTAACATCAGGTTAGCTCTCTCTCCTCCCAACGTTTTTTTTATGTGCTCTAGCATGATCTCTTTCTGTCGAATGTAAAACTGAACTCTAAACATACTTCGGAGATCTCTTCAAGTGAGGTATTGACAACGGAACCAAAAATGTAAACATTCCGCAGTCTTATCGATCAACTACCCATCAATCTATCAACTTTCACGATAGTCATCGATGAATCTACACATGTTAAGTCTATCTCTCACTCAAGGGTCATCTCTGATGACTTTGATAGAAGCATACCATGAACTTGAAGAAAAAAATACTACGTTCAGTCATTGATAAACCCTTAAACTCATAAACTAAAATTTTTCATTCTAACGACGTCTCTCAAGTTCTCACCTTCTTAAATCTCACGCTCTCTTTATATTGCTCAAAATGTCACTATGACGTTATGAAAACAAGGATGATGAGCTCTTCTCTATTCCTCTATTTATAAATTATAGGTTTTTACTTTGGTATTCTCTGTTAACTCAATCGTAACTATTTTTATCGAGTTTTACTAAGATAATATTTAAAATAAAAGCATTAATCACATTGGCTTCTTATCTTTTCACATGGGCTTATTCTTTAAAGTCAACAACTTCCAGAAGAATTCTAGAATAATCTCAAGGAGTCTCGAATTTCCACCTCCTCTACACTGGTACCACAGAAAAAGAGACATGTAGAATCTCTTCTTGTTTTTAATGTCCACAACGGCAATAACTTTAGTCTCACCACTAATATCAAGTCAGAAAAGAGATAAGTGATATTTCCCACCTCCTTTCTACTTTTTAGACAAGATGACAAGATATTAATGTTCACTCTTTAAAACATATATGAGTTCTATCTAAAAGTACAACTAAGTTTAATCATAACTAACTTTAGCTAGTCATGACTAACATAATACCTCCTTAAAGTACTTGGGTAGCAAATAAACATTCTTCACACTTAGTTATAACTAAACATCTTATTAATAGATAAACTTCCTATGTGTAACATAAGTCATTATATATCTTACTTGTTCGTCACGGCCATACGCGATATGACGTGAGTGTTGTCGCCCCTTCTTTCACCACAAACGTCGTGGCACGCCAATTGTTGTGGTCATTGTTTATGATTTTGTTGTTTTGACGTGAAAATTGATCGATCTCTTCGTTTCTCGTATGGATTTGATCTTTTTTTTGTTCGCATGCTATTGAAGATTGTACAAGGTAGGGAAAACACAACACGGAGACGATGTTGAATGACATGCTTTCTTATCTGAGAATACACCAAGTATCTGACTTTGGAGAGTACGGGTCAGATACCTGTACTCTCCAAGTATCTGATATATGACCTCCAAGTACACTCTAGATCTATCCCGCTCTAATTTTCTCACGTTCTTTCGACAAATCACTCTTTCACTCAACTAGAGATAGAACCAAGATAACGAACACGAGCAACCTATTCTCGCCATCACCGCAAGTATTCTTGGTTCTATTGATCATCACTCCAACCTCACTACAAGAGAAATACAAGCACTCATAACAGAAAAGAAAACTAAGCGCAACGCTCACACACAAATCCAATCTAAATCCACTAGACATGCAAACATGCATGCGAATATAAAGAGGATCCAGACACAAGCTATGCTAATGAAAACTCTCCATACGCATGATTAAGTGCATTGAAGCACTAGCAAAATTTTCGGGTCGACTTTTTCTCCAAAGAACATATTGCATTTTTTGAGACAAGAATATCTCAAATATGTCTCACTGTCACGTCTTAACCATAGCTCTGAATGAAATGAAACTAAGACCAATAGGTAGCCTGTAGAATAAGCTCTCTATTAAGATATTACATGCAGAGAGATCATCTCTGGTTGGCAATGTTGTCTTACCAAAGTTCGCTGTTTCAACAGCATTCATAGACCACGCTCTGTTATTTTTGCAACTCCTGACTTTTTACTAGTCAATTGATAACAACCTTTACATCTCCAGAAACTTCATCTCCTCAGCTCTCCAACAAGGTATGGCATGCACGAATCCAAGTAGTATTGAGCTCACAACCTGGCACCAAAGATGATGATACTTGATGATATCAAAAACTCGGTCAACGGATGATAACATGACATAACTTCTTCCTTCTTGATGTTCGGAGCTGAAATTCGACCTCCATTTTCTTCAGTGTCTCTTTAACAAATCCAGAAAGTTGCAGATCCAAATCGAATCCAAATTCTCACAATCAACTCAGATGTGACATTTCCTCAGTCTTCTTCTCAATCTCTCATGAGAACTTTGTTGTCCAATTTCTCACAAATCACTAGATGCAAAGGTCTCAAACTTCTCAAGAAGTTGAAGTGTCTTCTTCACTAACACTCTGTAAAATTTTAGAACTAGACCCTCAACCTAACTTTCCGAATGACGCGGACTCTAATTGTTAGTGACACAAGACGATATTCACATCCTTGCCCACAAAAAATAGCGCATCCTTCAACCCAATAATCCAAATGGTCTGAAATTTCACATGTACGTAGTTGACTGTATCTTCTCAGACCTTGAAAAGTTTATAGCCAAAATCGATCCCAATCTTTCAATATCGCTCTCAATATCTTCTGGTAACAGTCGCTCATTCTCATAACCTCGAGGTACTCAACTTCAGTCGATCATAACTCTGTTACTCCAACTTAGAATTGATCGATATTGGCACCCATCAGCAAGCTCATCTCAAGAGCTTTCTAGCAATAGTCATCTCTTCTCCAATAACCCTATAGAACTTTCAGAAAGTGCAAAAGATCTCATGGATATAAAACTGATCATGAATTTGACCCCTTCATCTTCAATCGATCGAAACCTCATCATGCAACCTTTGAATTGAGCAGTTGTTGAATCCACGAGCATCATCTTGTCCCAAGCTTTCCAACCATATCCAACATTCCTCGAATGGACCACGAGAAGTACCTCTAACCCTCGAAAACATGAAGATAACTTGGTGGAAGATGATTAATCAAACTTACGATCAATAAGAAAAAAATTGACAAAATGTTTTTGTCTTCATTCACATGACCAACACACAAGGAGCAAATTTTTATCATGAGTACCATTTGAACACTCAAAGCTTTTATGAAACACACTACGAACACGTGCCGTTGACGATATCGTTGATCAAGAAGTACGTAGACACGAAAGACAAACTACACTCAGTATAGACTCACAATGCCGACCCTAAAATGGTTGACAATATACAGAACTACAAAAGGAAAGGATGAAGCTATTATGTGATTGTAATAATCCTCTCTAAAATTCTTTACGATAAATTTTTGATGCGTCAGTTTTAGAAGATTGTAAAAGTTTGGTAAAAGTAATTCTCCAAACCACGGTTTTTAATCGTAGTTCACGATAAAGTTCACTTGACTCGATTGGATCGAGTCACGTCAAGTGAGATCAGATCGAGTCAAGTTTTATGAGAGCAATTACACCGAAAAGCATTCTCGTACGCTTTCATTTTTCATTAGTTTTTTGAGTTAGAAAAGAGTCAAGTGTCTCTAGAAGATTACAGTTCATTATACGAAAGTGAGTTTTGAATGAAATTGGTTGGAAACATGCTTTCAAATATTTGCATATGAGACAAGTTATTGCATTTGGAGTTGTAAAGAGAAAAGTATAAGTTCAAATTGATTATCAGGGAAGAGACATTAGTAACCTCACAAAGAAGTGTTCTCGCATTTTTTCACCTTACAGTAACTTTATAATACAATGATTCTTAGAGAGCATAACTTTTTCCAGGATTGAATGTTTATGACACACTTGGTATCATTTTTCACGGGAGCTTTCTCCTAGCTATAGATTCAAAGTTGGACGAGTTGGAGAAAATATACAGAGAAATGTTATCAAATTTTTATCTTTCATTTCATTTTTTTCACAACATTTCAAAATTGGATAATTTTTTATGACTTTAGAAAATTATTATTTCGTATTGAGGCATATGCTTTTGACGATTTTGGTGTCATTAGAAAATACTTTCAAATGATGTTCATCTACCTTAAGAAATTTTTCTTTTGGGTGTGAAGATGAGAGATTTGGTTTCTTGCTTGTTTTTATTTTTTCACAACAACGAAGAGGTAGATGAACGTCGTCATATGCAAATTTGCTATATATGAAAGGAGGTGCGCGGAGCTTTGGATATAGACTATGGAGTATCCAGATCTAGTCATGAGTGTTATCAGTAGTATCGGATGAAGTGAGAGGCAAGCATGAACAAATAGTTTTTCGTGCTCTTAATCTTTCACTTGCGAATTCGTACATCATTAAGCTTCATTGTCTATCGCGTGATCAATTTCGAATATTTATGATGGCTTATTGAGGAGAGTCGTTTATGATTACGAAAAATGGCTACTCTAGATCTTATCATTCTTCCGATAGTCATTTACGACACTGTTTGAGATCATACGATCTACATCTTACTCTGATGTGATATGGATCTTCGATTGGATCTGAATTTTCCAAAGAAAAATTCGTTCAACACTTGGCTTGAAATACAAAGATGAGTTTTACTTCATGAAAACGCATGACTCGTGTAGTTGTCATTTTCTCCTGAGCGATGATGCTTGGTAATAAATCTTGAATCTCTCTCTTTCATGTTAATAGAAGATCACTTCTGAGAATATTTGTAACTAATACGCATTACTCCTAAACGTAATTTCTAAAACTTTTTTTTTCAAAACCCGTGCACCAAAAAGCCTTTTCGTCTCTAAATTGAAAAAGGAAATATAACAAGAAGTGAACTTTAACTTTAAGGACGACCTTGTCTAATAGTCTAATGAGTACATTCTCGAATAGGTTACAATGTCCCATAATCGGAATGCATGAAAACGTTCAACTAGAGAGTGTGTATCTCGCGAGTTGTGTCGTTGTTGACATACAAAATTTACAGTGTACAAAGATCTACGTTGTTTCACTCAAATACGGACTGTAGAAGCGGATTCCATCACCTGAGCACTGTGCAGCTTCTCTATATAAAACTTACATTCACTATATTCAGTGTTTTATGTCATAGTTGCTTGTATATTTTCTTCTAAATGTAAGGTTATGCTGGTGGAACTGAGCACAATACTAGTAAATAATATACATTGAAAGCACACTTTTGGTCGAGCGGAAAAAAAAAAAACATAAAAAAAAGATGAAAAATCTACAAACTCACTGGACCAGACAGTCCAGTGAGTTTGTAGCGTCGAGGTGTTAATGAAAGGTAGAAATGTATTTATTCTTTTATAATAAAATGTTTATTTATTTATATATTAACTCCAGAGTATATACCAATTTCGAAGAAAACCCATGAGACAAATGGACAACAACATACAACAAGAAATGGACTACAACATACAACAAGACTCATAAGTGCTACTGCTGTTTTATCATAATATTGTTTTTCTATACAGTTTAATTTATCACCTAACTTTTCTTGCCAACAAAGGTAGGTGATAAATAAACACCCTTGCATATTAAATTGAACAACCTTTGCATATTGACCTCTTTCAAGTTAAAAAAAAAAGAATATGCAAAAAAATTAATTTATATGTGATCTCTTTTTAGAAGAATTAAGTTATAAATTAAAACTTATAAACTAAAAATATTTATACTCATTATGAGATTCCCATATCTTTATATACCGGAGAAAATAGTGTGAAATCAAGTTACCAAATGGATTCTAAATAAAATTATTTTGAAAACCTTGGAGACAAGTAACAATCTACAAATGCTATCGAACAATACTTTTCGTAATACTTTTCCTGATGAGTGTGTGCTTTTATACATCACATTTTTCATTCAATGTTTTTGAAGAATGTTATGCCTATGATTATTTTGATTACATGTTTAAACATTTAAAGTTTTCCTCCATTTTCCTACAAGTGGAACTTGGATGCATATCTCCTACTCCTCCCTGTTCAAAACTTGGAAAAGATGAATAATATTATATGCCAGGAAGTAAAATGAATGAGAGGAGGCTCTAATATCACTCCAAAAAATATACATCAAACGGTCGAAACAGCAGAGGCGAGGAAGAAGACAAGCTAGGGTTCCGGGACGCGAAATTCGAATGAGGGATTGGGCAGGTGATAGCGTGGGTAGAGAGAAGTTTAGGTATAGGGGACGAAGATAACTTAAATTTTCTCTGACATCGGTAGGCGAGTTTGTTGTTCCCAAACGCGACGTTCGTGATTCGGTGTTGGTACACAGTTATTCTCTGTCATCTTCGCGCGGCGTTCGTCGTTCCGTGCAGTAGAGTCGATTTTCGAACCGTGCGGTCTTGTTATCGTTGCTGTCCTTTATGGTTCGGTGTTGGATAAGTCTCAGTAAGTGCTTTTGTCTCTCATCTTCGTGCGGGTGGCACAGATTACGCGCAGCGTTTGTCGTTCCTTGCAGTAGATTCGATTTTGGAACCGTGCGGTGTTGGCTTTGCTGTCGATGTTTGGTATTCTTGTATCGTTTTGTCATTCGGGCAGGGAAGGCTGCTTCGCGGATTGGGCATTGGTGCCGTGTCGTCGGAATCGTGGTGGCCTTGTCGTTGTCGTCTTGTTCGGGGCAGAGTACTGATTTTTTGCTACGTTTGACGAGGTGTACGTTGGCTCCTGTGAACTCGAGGAGTTTTCCGGAATGGGCTCGATGTCCTGCTGCGGGCTAGAAGATAAATATTCGATGTTTGTCTCTCATATTTTTCCTGCCTTTGCGGTCGTAACGTGGTGGACGTTGGCTGCTATCGACCCGAGGAGTTTTACGAGATGGCCTGAACGTCTTGCAGCAGACTAGAAGATAAGTATTCGGCATTTCTCCCTTGCATTCGACCTGTATGGATGGTTTGGAGGTCGGTCCAGACCTGGATGAGTCAGCTGTGGAGGCTCCGCCTCTTGAACAGAGCGATAGCTCTGCTGAACAGGCGGACAACTTTGTCTCTCTGCATTTTTCTCCTCTGGAGCCGCGTTTCCCCTATTTGTCAAAAAACCTACCTATGATGTCGTTTTCCGAAACGAAAATCGAACTATGCCGTGCATATACCTATTTGGAACTCGTTTCTTCTCAACCAATCGTTCCGTTCTTGATGAAGTTCGACTTTGTGCGCATTAGCAAGACTTGCTTTCCTTGCTCGTTACATGGCTCCCCGATGTACAGTCTAGCTGGTCCATATAGGTTTTTCTCATATTCTACTGATCATCTCTCTATGTATTTGCAAGACCACAGGTATCGGATGTTCGCGTATCCTGCATTTTTTAAGCATCCAGGTAACAGTTTCGAGTCCACTGTGGCTTCTTTGTACAGACTGCGTGGGCTTCTCTGTGTATGCTTCGATTTGGATCCGTTTCTGTTTCGCTTCGTTTGTCCTCATTATTCAACCTTCTCACGGGACAATGTCTTTGAGGAGGGAAGCGAGAGCAAAGAGACCGACATTGGAAGCGTCCGTGACAGTGTGCAGGACGGGCTGTGATCTGGACATGTCCTTTTTTCCCTTGCTTTGTGATTTTCTGCAGACACAATGTCTCTCTGGAGTTTTCTCTGTCGAGCGTGGAGGGAGCCTCCTTCATTTGCATTTCCAAGGGGTGGTATGTATGTATGCAAAATCGTCTATTGATGTCAAGAAGCGTGTGTCGCAGGCTCTTGGTTGGGACAAGAGCAAACCTGTCGGCGGGGAGGTGTGCGTCAAGGTCCTTTCCAACAAGGGACTCCACACCTTTGTGGGAATGGTCGGTTACTGCCTCAAGGACCAGCAGGAGGAGCATCATGTGGCCACCATGAAGAATATTAGTGACTCGATGGTTGCAGATGGGAAGGAGCTGTACATGTTGCTTGGAGCTTCGGATACGAAAAATAGGGTGGAGTTGACATACTTTAACATCTTGCAGAGGGCACTTCAATTTAACAGGTATAAAAGTCGGCATCCACTATCTACAACCTTTCCGCGTTGTCTTCGTGCTATGGTTATGTTCGGTAAATATATCCCGTCTCCCAGGTGGCTTCTGCAGCATGGGATTCACAAAAGTCGCGCTGACGCACTATGGACTTGTCTCATCAGGCCTGCTGACATCAGTCCTGAGGACATTGAGCAGATTTTCTTTTTCAGAGAAAGTGGCCGATGTGCATCTTGCAAACGCAGGTACTATGAGCGAGCGGTGTTTGATGCAGCATCTGGAGGGGAGTCGCCTTCGCAGCCACAAGTTCCGTGCGAAGCCCAAGCACCAGCTTCCGAGCGGAGTCCGTTGCCCGAGTACATACCTCTCGTTGGTGCTCTTTTACGGTCTACAGGAGCCGACCGCTGTTTCCCGATACAAGTTTGAAGGCAGTTTGTCTGCTGCTGTTATAAAACCTGCTTAGCTACTGTGTCCGTTCAGTGTTTTTGCCTCGGACGTCCTTACTGTGTGCAAGTTCTGCTTTGCCTGAAGAGGTCTTACGGTGTCAGGAAATTACTTTGCCCCAACTGGCCTTAGTCTGTCTATTTTCTGTACATACTTTCTCAGGAAGTGTATTTGTTTTGCTGACATATCAATGGAGTTTCGAGAACCAGCGTTTGTCAGCTGTGTTCGTTGATTGGTTTGCTGTACTTGGACAAATGCCCGTAGAGGCCAAAAAAAAATAAAAAACCGTGCATCTCTTCCGTGCTGTTTATGTATTATGTATACACTTCTCTCTGCGCAAACGAAAAAAAATGAAACGAAATGAACGAACACAGCTGAAACGAAATGAACGAAATGGCAAGGGCCTTCGGAATGAAGAACGGAGGGACGTAAAGGGCTTCGTAACGGCACCGGACTGGTGGAAGGAGAGAAATTCGTAAAATACAAGGCACAAGCCCCCCAGGAACCGAACGATCTTTCGCTGGGTGAAATATACTTGATGAAACATTCCTCACCTACCAGTTTTCTCAACGAATTTCCTGCCCATGTTTAGCCATGAACATGCCTGTTTTGTCAATATCCATATCAAAGACAGTTGGTTCAATAATTCGGCCCACATTACAATAAGGAACTGTCTCTGCTACTGTCGGTACGTGGAGAAGTATTGACCGGTTGCCAAAGTTGCAGAAGCTGGGGTCGGACAACCGACTCACAGCTAGTAAATAAACGGACTGAAGTGCAAAAGTCCATAGATCCGCGGCGACTGTGACTAGTTCCAGATCTAATAATTAGCCATCACCGCCATATGTCGATAAGCACAGAAATATATTCAAGAAATTTTATTCCGATGTTCGGGACACAGTAGTATCTTTGTCGTGAAGGGAAACACGCGTCGGAACCATGCGAGGCAATGAAAGATAGCCAACGGATGGAAAGACCCCATCAAGGTGGGGTCGTGAAGGTAATGGTGTAGGACGAGTGCGGCTTTTGAGATGCCGTTCGTGAATCGTCTACAATAAGCGCATTCTGATGTTCAAACGTTGTACAAAGAATGGCCCCCCTGCAAGATAATCAGCTAGAGGGCGGGAAGAGATCAAGACTACTTTTAAATGATGCAAAATTGTCCACTGCGATGGTCTCTTCTGTACTACTTGCTTTAAGATCCGCAAGACCAGTAGCAGTGTTGTTGCTGCCCCAAATGTGGACGCTCAGTTTCCTCCTACCTGATGATCCGAAATTGATATACTCAGTGAACCAATCTAGTACATCGCTCTTTTGCAGCGTTTGTACTTCCACGGCCTCCAGCTTTCGAGCCTCGAAACAATACCTGATACGTTCCGCGGACGAGCCGTAACCGTTAGTACAGTGAAGGACTTCCGAGAGTTCAGGTACCAAATCGCCACACGAATTTTCGCACAAAATGATAAAAAATGATAAGGTAATCCTAAGACAAGCTATCTGGAGAAATGTGCCATTCCACTGCACCTTTGTTCCCATATTTGTTCCCAGTGTCTGTCTGTCTCCTCGATCAGAGTATGGTCTCGCTCCAGTTTATCAGCAATGAGTGCCTCCTTGTAGCTTGAAAATTCCTCATCACTCATATCCGCCTGCTTGTAAGAGATATGTATCAGTTAGAAAACTCACCACAACCGAACCAAAATTCCCACTTTGCAAGGTGCACACAATTTTCTTGAGACTAAACAATTTCTCTTCGTCTTCAACTGACTGACTAGGAAAAGCTGGTCATCTACTCAAACCGAAGAAGGTTACGAACGATGTAAATTCTTCGTAACTGTCGTCTGCAGTGTGGCCAGACACAAGTACGGTCTGCAAGCCTAAGATTCGGAACAGCAGTTTGAGGCTAGCTAATACATGTCTACTCAATTCTTGTTCAGAAACGATGATGAGCATGAGTTGCACTATCTGCAACACAGTAACACCTACCAGGATCTGTTGGATTGTGCCAATGAATGCATTAATACGCTCCTGAAGATATGGAGGACTGTATTTGGCGGATTGAACTCGAAAGCAAAATCCCATGATGCCGTGAGTAACCCGCACGCCGCAATCCACTCTGTACCCCAACTGCTCTTTTGTCCTGTGTAAAAGCGCGCAATACGTGTGATAGTAATCAGAAAAGCAGGTGGAATACCTCCGACAATGCCACAGAGTTACAAGCTCCATACGGAGTAGCACGGTGGGAAATCAAGCCACACGATCCACCATTCGAGAGAAAAGGAAAAGGTGTCTACTGAGTTACGTCTATTACGGGCAGTCAAAGTGCCTTCAATACCTGAGCTGATTGAAGCACGGCTCGTATACAATCTCTTCAAAGATGTCAATAATGGCCTTGCTCCTTATGAAAGACTGCACAGGATCTTGGCCCACTTGAAAGTACATCTACACCACAATACCACCGGCAACGATCAACATGGAATTCAGCGTCGCCGGAGATCGGGGCCCATGGAGACGAGCTCAAGCAGCGGCAATTACACAGCAAGTCAAGGAACAGGGCCGCCAACCCCGGAGCCAAACAGGAGAGAAAACCTCAGGTGTGGAGCACGTAACTGAAGCTCTAGCTTTAGGCGATCATTTGAGTAATTCTTTAGGCGGTCCTTGAGTTTCTCGAGAACCACTGTTTTCAAGATCCCATGCAAGCTCTGGCGCGGCGTCTTACCTCAACAACTGAATTATCTTCGGCCCCGTTCTTCACATTAGCTTTGACCAAGTGACACAGACCAGTTGGCAGCTTGTAAACGCGTTCCTTAAGCCTGAGGTCAGCAGGTAACTCTTGTTTCACCAGAGCACTCTTGAAAATGTTGGCGATGTTCACTGCCTCCGCCTCCGCTAAATTTCCATGACAAAGACCTTCCATGTAGGTCTGCATTGGTTTACATAAATCAAGTGGTAACTTACTTCACTGAGTGCATCTCAGAATGCAGGAAATACTTGTGTAATTAATTAAAGACATGCAACCAGATGAAGGTTCATCCCAATATATTCTCCTTCTCTCTCTTCTAAAGACTTTACTGCAAACGAAATCTTTCGCTTAAATGCTGCAAACACTGGAGTTATTAACCAAGAGGGTAAAAACGAAAGATTAAAAGCAAGTCACCAACCCGTTCAAAAAGTTTAGGAATAAAGTCTTTGACATCTTGCAGCTTCAAGGTGAGGAGGCACGCAAGTCTGTCGTCTGCGTGGAAGAACCGCTCCTTCAGAATCTGGAGCCGTAAATAAGCTGAATGCTTTAGAGGTTTCATGTTGGTATTCCTATATGCTCTTTCCAGGTCCTCTTTGATTACCTGGAAAAATAACATAAACACGAACAAACGACCACAAATAACGTACAATGTTATATCGTTGGTGTTATGAACTGGCATGAACGCGACACCACTAAGCGCATGTGAACTTCCTAGAATACGCAAAATCTAGAGTTCACTTACGGGATATAAGGTAAGGGTCCACTCACCTGGAAACGGTCTTCGCTGGGAACAAAAGTTTTATACAGATCAGCAATCTTACGGGCAAGCACGGCGAGCTTCTCGTTAAACCCGAAAAGTTTCAACTCGAGTCTATCACCCGATAATGACATGGAAGATTCCAGCTTTGCCACGTTGGCCTGTAGAAGACCACAGGTTCAGGTTTAAGTTAAAAGAAGTTCCTGTCGCTCTTAGTGACCAATTAGTATAATGACGCATCATCTGGAACCGCGAGCGACCAAAAAGTCAATTTCCAGTAAAGCTAATGTACTAAGTTCTCACCAGATAGATAGTCTCATTCAGGGCATCTTCCAAAAGCTTGACGTAAATTTCCGTAAGAACAGACGCCTTCACACTTTCAGCTGCCGCTGGGCATGTGACGGCGAAATAGGTGTTTGCCCTGGGAGCATTGAAAGTTTTATCTAACTTGTACCAAACTTTGAGCAGTGGCTCATCAACAAGTATTCTCGGCACATCCGAGATTTCTGGGCTAGCCAAGCCGGGACTGATGATGCTAAAATCATGTGGTATGAACTCATTCACCACGGGCATGTGTAATGCTGGGTCCACAGAAGGTGGGTTTGCCCATGTTTCCAAGAGACTTTCACTAAGAGTTTCTACCATGTACGGTACTTCAAACCATGGCTCAACCTGAACATCTGCGGACACGAACCAGATTGTTACCAGTTCTGCCTAGTGTGACCAGCAATACTCTGGATAACTCACAGTAAAGCGTGTGTAGTTCCAGTTACTTCAGATACGAATCGAGAGGCTAGCATATTGATATAAACAGTAACCAAAACACACCTGGAGAACTCTTGTCGAACTGTTTGCTCACTAAGTCCAGGCGCATATTATCTGGGGTGATTAAGGCTAGCAGACGGTCGACATACTTCGAATCCCATTCTTCAAACGCGTAGTCCCCATAGATAATATGATCTTCATTGTAGAGATGCATGTTTGCTGTCATTCATGGCAATGACCTATAGTCAGGGCTGAATCTTGCGTGGACGGTATAAAATCCAATCGTGGATAATCTATTGAGCACACGAGTCAAGATTATCTTTTGAAAGATGGAAATAAACTTCAACTAACCCAAAACAAACTAATTTCACGTATGAGGTGCTTAAAGCGGTCAAAGTGCACAAACTGTACCCCTACTTCCCACCGATAATGAAGGCCAGATCCAAGAAAGTCTGCGTGTTATAAAACTCGAGAAAGAGAAGGCTGGAAGACTTTATACATGCAAGGCGCACCACATAATTGTCTGCTGAGTCTTCCTCAGCAAACTTAAATTCCATTAGCCCCATGGCCTGGAGCTCCGTGAATACCCATTCCTGCGGACCCATGTCGCGAAGCATCTTGATATACTGGTAGAGGAGCCCGACTACATCCAGAACCTGCACAGTATTTCGAGAGAAAAGCGCATTTGAGCGTACCGCATTGTTAGGTGCGTACCATTCTCGGCAAGAGCAAATGAGGAGAAAAGACAACACTTTCTTCCTACCGTGAATCGAATTAGCAGTAAGCAACGTCTTGCTCGTTAACTGCAACGATAACAAGTAATAACACCCGCATGCTATTTTCAGCATACACATGATTCATTGTCTCAGATTCAAGACCCAAAGAGAGAAAATAGTCGAATATGCGTGCATGTACAAGCACAACCTAGTGTTAAACAAGTCTTACCTTGCCAAGACCGACTACTGTGAGATATATATTCACATTGAACATATATCCGACAGTGCTTCTCTCATATCCACCCTCACCAACTCCAGCTGACAAAGCGGTTGCCCATCCTCTCTCCTTCAAAAGAGATAATAAACTGCCCGCACCCTCTATTTCGTCCAGATAAAACACAAGAACAGAAAAGAGCTCAAATGTTAAATAGACGACAAAAGTATGAGAAGAGATATTAAGTTCAAGAAGAAATAAGCTAGCTGCTTCTGTCCGATGCGACCTTTGAGCCAAACTGATGGGTTGCGTTTGAAAGGGTGATAGCAGATCAAGAGGAAGAAGCTGGAACTCAGGGTTGGTAATACCATGGCCAACGAGATGCGAAATGTAATCTTGAGGCTTCTTCAAATATGCACTCTCAAGACAAGGAAGCGGCCACATTAGCGAAAGGAGATGTTGATCTTTCACGGACTCCACACGGTAGAATTTCCCTTTCTCCCATATTGGACCTGACCATGTCAGTGGTGTCCTGTCGTTGCCGCCTTCCTTTACGTCTCCAAACAGTTCAGCAGCCCAATGCTTTAATGTTTCTAAAGATTCTGCGGGGAGTCCGGAATGAGAAGGGTTACACTTGAACATCGAAGAAACTCAAGCTTTAACCAGTTGGTAAGGAGGTTAGGTCCTAAAGACAATGTCCCCTCCAGTTCCACCACAGGATTATCTCCCGAATCAGTCAAACAAGTCTATTCCTAGCGGGAAAAAGACAGAACCATGCGTGAACAAGTTTGTCACACACCTCCACCAAGGATACATAATTTCATGCGCCCGGCAAGGTAGTTTTTCTTGTACAGATCCAACATTTTGCCCCTCATGTCCATCCCTTTCATCATTGGATCTCCAAGACTTTTCTTATTTCCTGTTTGATCCAGCGGAGAACTTTTTAGCCAAAAGATACGAGAGGAAACCATGCTCTTCTACAAGATATCAAGATATCTACAACCAACAAAGTGAGTGATAAACAAGGCCAATTTAACTTTGGGAAAAATTGAGGGACTGTCAAGACACATCAACAGCAGAGGGGAGTTTAAAACAACTTGGGTTCAAGCCGCCGACGGTTGAGCGACTTGCAGACGCTCAACATGATTCAAATGGATAGTTTACTTATATTGCAATTTACTTGTAATCGTGTGTTCCAACATTCAACATAATATTCTTTGCAACAGCACCAAGCCTCTCAATAAATAGTGACCTTACCCCATGAAAAAGTATGAAAGGGATGTTGTTTATCCGCCGTATGGCACATCAGCTGGAGAAGACGACAGCTGTCGCTCTGCAGTACCTGGTTGAACTCTGAGCATTTGCAAACACCATAAGTCAACCACGCAACACTGCTGCAGGAAGGACACATAAAAACTCCAACCCTATCGAGGTAACGGTTTGCAAGCAGATCCCACTACTAGATCCACAATCTTCGTTGAGGACATATCTTCTGTCCTAATGACACGTTGGCAAGATCGTATCCAGCAGGTAAAAGAAGTGTTTCGAATGATTTTGAGGATATACCTGAATCTATGGCCTGCACTTCACGATCCATTGCATCGGCTTTGGCGAGTGGTGAAACAAAGAACTGGGAGAACCTGTCACAAACGAGAAGGGACTGTTTTATACAATCTTTTTGAAAATAAAGAAAAGAGAAATTAATTCATTTCATCTTTAAGATAATTTACTTCCAAAGGCCGTAGAAAATTTCGAATGTTAAGTTCTTTATCTTTCAAAAACCAAAAAATACACTACTTAATAAAAAAAAATCAACTTCTAAAAATCTGTTCTAAATTTGAATAGTGACTTTTATTTTGATTCAAGTAATTTTTTTGTTTGACTGGATTAAAAGAAATTGCTGGAACAATATCTTCTTTTAAAAAAGGTTTTATTCCGTCAGCTAAACCTTGATTAATTTCTAAAGGACCAGTATATCCTGGTCCAATCCGCTGTTGACCTGACCTGACCTGACAAAAAGTGGAAAGAATTTAAAGCTTGAGCTGGAGACAAAGTACCTCTCGAGGGCAGGTTTCAAAAACTTCCGGTTCACATCAAAGTGATAGCAAGTGTACTCGGTATCGGTAAACGCATTTGAACCACCCCCGTGTTTGGAAAGAAAATTGTCATACTGCACGATGAGACCCAGAGAAGACAGCAAACCTCTGTCAGATCTGCCATCAGAAAGAGCCAATCCATCCCAATCAGAGTTCGTCGGAACGTGGAATACACGTGAAAAGAAGTAAAAACCATTGGCAGTAGTAATCTGCCTCAACAAGATAAATCGTACGGAAGGTCAATTCACAGAGCAGGTCTTGTTGCGGTGACGGCACACTGACAGGTACGGGAAACGATAGCTCTTGTGTGAGCTTTCCCAGGCCACTTACTTTTAGCTGATACAATCGAGGTCGAAAGGTGGCATACGATGTGAATGAACCCGGACTACTGGTACTCATAGGTTTTTTAATCCTGTGAGATGAGGCTCACTGTAATGGTAGGCAGCTCGACTTTCCAAACAAGTTCTTGAACCGAGGCATGTAAGGAGAGTCGCACCTCATCCAATCTGTTATAATTCCTAAATCGGTCCCTCCAAAGTGTATTATTCAACTATATCTTATGAAGACTCATCAAAACCACGGAGTACGAATGTCACCTCATTCTCATCTGGAAACTTGGAGCTCCCCATAAACAACATGTGCTCTGCAGGATCGACGGAGTGATCAGACATGAACAGCTGATAAGGCACAGAAACCATCTGTCCGACTCCCAGTAATCAGGCAGCTTGTACGGGAATTTACTACCGTAGTCAGGAAAAGGAACAAGAATTTGTCAGAAAACAGCAGTACTTCTACACTGGAGTTACGAACCAAGAAAGTGAGCTAATCCCTGGGCGTCTGCAGGATCGGAGAAGCTTCCCATCCCAACAGACATCGCAGCTGCTGCCTGTTCGAGCCACAGTTCGTCATAAGTCAGTGCACCCGCTGAGGTGGGCCAAGACCCGAGACTTGACCAAATGTAGTATTTTACACCACAGTTCCCAATCAGAAGGTGTATACCTTCACTTCTACACTTCAACCGAAAACTTTAGCTGCGGAACGATAACTCCAACGTCCCCTGCAGCCTAAATCTTCCCATAGACACAGTGAGACTCGTAGAACCTGAACAGTTTTAACGACCACGAGTCGGTGGTGTTACCTTCTTCGTGGGTGCCATCCCAGTCTTCCCGGAACTTGCTATCCTGCTACCATCACCTTCGTCGCTCTCATCATCGTCGTCATCACCGTCATCTTCTGCATAACGTTGGCGATTCTGTTTATGCATTGCTGAAACGGAGCTGATAACTTTTATTGAGCCTTGCGCGGGAAAAGAAGTGATAACAGCTCTGTTCTATAGTCACTATCTACTCGCGACTTAAGTTCACCCTCAGAGTAAGGCCGTCAAGATACGTCTCAACCATCCAACACGTCGAAATTCAATTTCGCCAAGGGGCAACGAATCGCAGGTACCCAGTACCAGAAAGGACCAATTGTTGATCAGAGATGTAAAACTAACCATGTTCATGATGATCACGCGAGTGCACGCCGTTCTCACAATCATCACAACTAACTTCATCTTCTGCATCACCAGTGCCGGATTCTTCCTCTCCATCCATGTCTTCTTCTTCCTCCTCTTCATCTTCTTCCTCGTCCTCGTCTTCGTCCTCTTCATCCTCGTCAGATTCATCCTCAGACTGCGACGATCCATCCGGCTTTGCAGCCATCTGAGGATCGTGAATCAGAAGCGCAGAAAGTCCATTTTGCAAGTGCACCACCTGATACAAGCGCTTGTCGGATGGAGCTTTGACCACAAGCAGCCCATCCCGAGCCGCATTCGTGGTCAAACCCATCGAGCACTTCTTCTCGACCACTACTAACCAGCAGCAGGACAGTTGATATGGTCGTTGTTGTAAGAGCAGTCTGAGCAACGAGCGGATGGCGCGGAGGAGATGGAGTTGGCGGAGGCGCGCAGGGGGGTAGGGTTTAGGGGTGCGTTAGTGGAATTAGGGGAGCAGGGAAACGTAATTCAGAGAGGAAAACTGCAATTAGGGGAGAATTTGACAATTAGGGTTGCGGTTACTAGGCCGATTAAGGGGGGCTCTGGCTCTGCCAGCGTTCGCAGACACTCAGAAGCCCGACTCACATGATGAGTCGGGGGCGTACGTCAGGGACAAAACCTGACGTACGCGGGTCTTGATGACGGACTGTCGAGGGGTTGAGCCCCCTCCGTCTAACAAGACGGAGCCGTCCGTAACGGTCCGTTGTACCAAAATTATCTAAAAAAACGAATTTCGTGCCCGGCCGGGTCGAGTTAACTAATAAATATTTCGCGAAAACGGTGTAGAGTGTAGACATTCCCGAGAGCTAGAGGTGATACAAATGTGCTTGGAGTGTTACACGGTCGCTTTCCGTCATGCTTTTGTTGGGTCATATTTTCTTATTCGAGGTCAATAGAAATCATATTTTATATCAAAACGACCAAAAAAGGATACTCTACAATAATCTTTTGTTTATTTTTCTTTTTGTCCATTCTAAAATAGATTTTGGTGTGATTTTTCATAATCCGAGATAAGAGATTGCAAATCATGATTTGATGGATTGTGATGTGATGTTTGGTGCTTTTCAGGACCAGAATTCACTTTTCAAAAGAGCATTGGAGATAGAACTTGATATACCAACCGAAATGAGCAACAAGACAGTCCAATGCTCTCAAACTTCATCAAAACGGTCGCATACAAAGAAAGGTATGACAAAACAGCAATGTTATCAGTTCTTGTTCAATTGTTTTCGTGTTAACATATTGATAGAGCACTAAATGTATATTTCTTGTGATGTTTGATGCAATCAGAAGATACAAGTCATAAATCTACTTCTAAAAAACTGAAAGTCGAGTGGAAATCTGAACATGAGAAGCTTTTTTTAGATATGTATGAGGACGTTTATCTTTTGCATTGTAACCAAGACAATGTGAGTCTAGATCAATGACGAGTGTTAACCACTCGTTTCAACCAAGAGACAAACTTATCATTCGAGTACACAATACTCAAGAATAAGTTTGATAACTTGATCCGAAAATATAAGACCGAGAAAGCCAATCAAGAGAAAACCGATGCACAACCAAGTTCATGGGAGTACTATGAACAAATGCATCGGATTAGAGGTCCTTCGCGTAAAGAACAAGGTATTCTTAGAGCCTTAGATGGTGATAGCGATACTCTTTTCGGTAGCTTTGTTGATCTGAGCAGTGAAGATCTTACAGATGTGTTCTCCGAGAACGAATGTCAACCGAGTGAAGCTCCGTCCTTTGTTGATCTCTTGAATGATTCTCAATCACCTCAAAGAGAAAAAGTTATTGACATGTCTGAGAAAGTCGAAGAAACTCCGAGAAGAAAAGCATGTTCTCAACCCGGTGTGAGTGGAAAATCAAACATGAGTGCTAAGAAGAGGAAAAGTCTTTCCAAAGACAATGCCGACAACGTTGTAGTGTCCATGAACCTCTTTACTCAAATGCAAGAAAAAGCGAACGAGAGAAGAGCGCAACAAGAAGATCGCAGACTCGATTTAATGACCCAGATGTTAGAGATTCGTCGAATGGAGATTGAGTTGCTGAGAAGAGATTCTCAAGGACTAGCGCAGCCATCATCTACGACTAGAACTCAGGTTCTTATCCATCTATCTCTCATATCTACATGTGATTATGCATTAGCATGTAAACGAGTTCTACAAAATTGCTTGTATAATGCATCTCTCACGATCTCTCCTCTTCGTGTCTTGACTCTGTCCGCTGTAGTTCCAGGAAGAGGTTGCAGATGTGCAGCATTCAGTCGTTCATCCACCGGGTCTACATCTTGAGGTAAAGACTATCCTTGAAGTATCACAAAGTTATGTAGCACTCCACATGCAAGTACAACTCCGGGCACTTGCTCCAGTCGCATAGGACAGTCACGAAGTATAGTCCATCTTCCTTTCAGATGACCGAATGCATTTTCGATCTTCACTCGTGCTTTTGATGTGTACCTGTCAAACTCGTTTTCAAGTGTAGCTCCTTGATGCATATGTCGATGAAATCGTTTGATCAACCACTCTCTGATAGGATAAGCGGTATCTCCAAGTAACACAGGAGGTATAACGATTGCACCATTCTCTCCACTCACGCTTTGTTTCCACCAACTGATATAAACTTGATTGTCGTAAATGTGCAGCATCGTGAGTAGAGCCAGGCATGATGCAACATAAGTCCCAAAACTTCAGATCGGAATCGCATACTCCTTGTAGCAAGATTGAGTAATCAGAGTGACGATTCTTATAGTGTTCCGGAAGATACTTTTATGGTGGTTTGTGTCTCAATTTTATATGAGAACCATCAATGGCACCTACTATTTGTGGTATTCCACAAATCTGTTCAAACTTGCTCATAATGTTTCTACTCTCTATGATATTTGGTCTATGTACATACTTGGAGTATAATTTATTTCTACTGGTAAGAATATCAGTAATCATCGTCGTGTATTTCACTATAGTCAATTCTCCAATGCAATACATGTCGCTAAGAGTCCTTAACTGAGCATTATGTGGAAAGCGATAGATCACTATTGCCACACATTTGGCTAGTTCCATTCACTTTCTTGCTGCAGGCCATTCGCTGATACTAGGCATGAAAGGTTCTATCTCATCTACTAGTTTCGTGAAGTTCCTATGCGACATTCTGTACCGTTTTCTCATATGAGTATCCAAAAATTCAGTATTCATGTGCCATACCTGCTTATGAACCACGTCCCACCATGTGTGTTGTCTGGGTATTATCCAAAACTCTTGATATGCTGTCATGGTCGTATGCACACGCTCCAACGCTTGGATGAACAAAAACAGCATGAGAAATTCATGACCAGTGTCATAGTCTGATGAACCGATCATGAACGTAGCGAGTTCTCCTGTTTCAAAGAGTCGTCCACCCATAAACCAGAGGAAAATAAAATCCCATACATCCATTTTCTCAAATCTATATGTCTCCTGTTTGTCTTGAAAATGAGAAAAACAAGCCGCTGCTGTAGATGATCAGAAAATGTACTCTCAAGACAAGACACACAAATAGGAAAAATGAGGACTAGGTCAAAATCCGTCGAAGAGAAGAGAAGCAAGTAGGGAGGAGTTTCTTGATGTGACCTATGCTAACAAGTCATTTAATTCGTTTTACCTTTATTTTCCGGTTTCTTTAGGTTTGAAACGGAGGGAGTGTCTCTTGCTGACGCGCGTGCACTCACAAGAACCCATGTACGTCAGGTATTTTCGCACTGACATACAGCAGACGGACTTCGCGGAACCTCACCATGTGAGTCGGGCAAGAGGGAGAGCCTGCCGTGGCTCAATGAGATGCGAAAGTGCAGAAGCACTCACTTTCGGAGCAACAAGAAATCGGAGTACGAGCATAGAGGTCGACACAGGAAAAAAGAAGAGGCAGACGGGAATCCCTGAACATGGTGGACTCGAGAAGGGCCGAGAACCCCAACAGAACATGGTGGACTCGAGAAGGGTCGAGAACCCCAACAGAAGCAAAGCCACGATGGAAGGGTTCTTTCACGCCCAGAAGAAACGTAGCGTGGGGTGTGAGGAGGAATCAAGCATGAACGAGACGCAAGAGGAAAGGGTAAAAGGTTGCGAGGCGAAGGAGAGTCGTGAAGAGATGCTGCCGCTAAAGGATATGCAGAACGAAAACACGGCAGAGGCTTACAGACCGGTGGGTCCCCTCGAATGTGCCTTGCTAACATAGGTTGGGTTGAGACAAGCCCGCAGCTGTGGCACAATGCCGCTAGTTAAGTCATGCCATGTCGATTCATCTGTAACCGGATTCTGAGCTCATTATCGCAGTCATGGTCATAGTTCTACAGTCACGGTCATAGTCTAAACTGCAGTCACGGTCATGATCACGATCATTGAGTGCAGTCAAGGTTCGCGTCCTCGTCCGTCTATTTTCATCGTCTGTTCGTCGTGAATTTGCCACGTCTTGTACTGGGACGACGACATTGAAGACGTCTGGAGGCACCATGTTACCATGTTACAGTTGGGGGCGGCATGCGAGCTTGTGTCCGTGAAGAAAGTAACAATACAGAAAAATGAAAAATTTTCAATAGAGCATCAAAACATCTCCTTTGTTTGTCGCGTATTAGGAACATTGTCGAGAGTCAGTGGAGAAAATTGAAGCACGATTACAAATATACCTTTAATCGTACTCGTTTAGATAAGTTGACGCTAATCATCTGTGAAAGTCTTGTGACAGATATGCAAGTGTCGCTATACCAAATCATCGACGAACGTTTATTTTCGAGCTGGTGGGAACAGTTTTGTGTCACTTAGCACAAATATCTGAGTAAAGATGTCTCTCCTCGTGATAGTCAATTCACAAACTCCGAGAGATTGATATGCTCTTGTTACTCATTTTTTAATAGCCCATACTTGTTATGCAAGCATTTGGTGAGAGCTTATGTTGAGAAGTCTGTGATACAAGTCGTATACTCGTCTATGTTCTGGTGCTGCACATACTCACTGTTTGTTTTCACCAGCTTGGAGAGTTTTTTCAATAGAGAAGTTGTGCCAGATGATTTGAACCACATCATGTATATGTGAATGAAGAAATGTCAAATTGTCGTATTCACTTTGATTTTACAGAGGGTGCAGACGATGCAAATGTACACACGCAAAGTGCATCTGAAGACACTGAAGGATCGAATCTGGTCCAGCGATATCAAGAGATTCTTAACTTTCTCATAACGCTTTGCAATCGTGAACATGACAACTCTTTTTTTTTGAAGTCACTTGACAGGGCGTTACAACCTTTTGAGAGGAAAGTCCGTCATCGTATAACTGTTTTGTGATCTTGAGGACAACAACATACATGAGCATCTACTGGCTCATCATTATATTTGCGTTAATTTCTTTTAACATCTTTTTGTTTTTAAACTTGTGATTATTGTTTCATTTTGTGCAAGACACTCTGTCGGACCAGACCGATTTGGCTTGCCTGGGTTCAATTCCCATGAGGGTGACTCTAATTTATGACCGATCTCTAAATATTTAATGTGTTTTTTTGCCAGCATGCTAGAAGGTGATTCTAAGATGCTAGAAGATGCTCTGAACGGCCAAGTTCTTTTGCACTGTCACTTTGATGTAACACAAAAATCACGCTCCTCAGTGACTATTCTGTGATATCTATCATCATTGAAGTGGAGGAAAATCACTCTGCTCAATGTCTCTCTTTCGTCTTCTGTTGTGCAGTCGTGATGTTTTGTTCTTCTGCTACAGTGAGCAGCTACGCGAGACGCAACTTGCAGTACTTGGTTGATTGCTTGAAAACTAATATGTGTTGCTCTCATCAGTTATTGAAGGTTTTTGTCTTAGCGTATGCGAAAACTGGATTCAAGACAAATGACGGATGCGACACATGCCGCAAAAAATTGTCTGGGTTGTTTTGTTCGAAATGTAGAAATGAGTGCGTGTCTTTGAGAAAATGTTTCAGATTGCAGCTTTTGGTAGCGGACGAGAGTGCCAATGCGTGGGCCCTAGCATGAAAAGTTGAGAGAGATTTTCTAGGCGTAAGCGCCTCAACTTATATTATACTAGAACTAGACGGAGAAGATAATATTTTGTCAGTTTGCGTATCGTTTGTCAGTAGTGGTACTGTCACTTTATCGTTGTGAAGAGTAAAGTTATTGACAGAAAATACATTCGGATTGACCAGGCACAATCATGTGAAAAATAACAATTGTTTAGTGTCTCTTTGGCTCTTCTAGTTTTAGAACGAGGTGTGTCTACTACTCAATTTCTTGCCCCTATCCAATGTATGTTATCCGAATCGAGCACAAACACCACACCGGAGCCAAACATCGACTCTCATGCAGACGAGAGCCATCAAGTAGCTCATTCTCATGCCACCGATGATTATAAGAATGGTTTTTTCGTCGAGTTCTCATTGGGATCTCTGGTCGTGTTGTTATCGATGGCTATGTTCGCATTTGCTATGTTGAAGTGGTGGCACTGATCAATTCTTTTATCACTACGAACGTGGATTGTTTCTATGTAGTTCTCATGTATGGAACGGAGTATTTCCGTGGACTGTCATGATGGACTGTGATATGCGTTTGACAGTCCAGATGTACTACTTATATTTTTAAAGTGAATGAATAGAGGTCGTTCTTTTGATGACAATTTTCACTAGTGTATATATTCTTTGAAAGAATCGATGATTTCTGTGCAATGATTGTAGTACGCAGTACTTGGCCATCGTAAACGATCAGAAATCACAGAGCTCAAATTGATATATTTTCAAAAGAATAGTTCTTCTCATAGTGATACGCTTATCGTCTTAGAGTGATATGGTTATCTCGTAGTGCCTCTGTTGTGTCCGAGGTCCTAAGGCAGCACTTGCAATAGAACCTCCAGAAATGAGACCTGTCAGGAACGGCCGATGTATCTAAGGAACTCTACGTCAATCATATTTCCTCCATTGTCATATCTGTTGCAATTTCATCTATGTGTGTATCAATTACTGATATGTATGGTAAACCAGTGATATGTGTGTAAATCTGCTGTTTAACTCCCTTACGTCTGCTGGAATTGTCAACTCCTTCTCCATTTAAAGCGCATCCCCAATGAAAAATGATGGCAGATTCTATAAGATTTTTACAGCGAAGCAGTTCAGTTCGGTTCGGTTCGAGGAAAAGAGTTGAGTTTCGTAGAGTTGAAGTTAGTTTCACAATGAGCTTATTTTATTGAGTGCGATGAGCTGACTGCGACGAGCTTACTAAGACAAAAGTGTTAGTGAGTGCGACTAACTTAGTTTCGCAATGAGCTTATTTTATTGAGTGCGACGAGCTTATTGAGATAAAAGTGTTAGTGAGTGCGACGAACTTAGTTTCACAGACGGCTTTCGTAGTGAGCTCACTGTGTGGATGAAATGAAACTGATGATTGACTGACGATTGACTATTAACAAACTGACAATTAACAGAGATCAATACGGATCGCAGTGAGCTTGCTTATTGCAAGGTGTTCAAACACAGATTTCATCACGAATCAAAAAAGAACACACTTTATTAACAAAGGATTAACATGATTTCAATTTATTCATAAACTCGGTCGCTTGAAGGACTTACAAGAACGCCATTTCAAGTTGATTTCCTCATGTGACATAGTTTCATAGTAGCTTTTAAGAGCGATAGAAGGCTCTCTTCCAAAAGCTTGTGTATACTTTGTGACGACATAACTTGAGGTATCTTGGGTACTGCTTCCTCAAGATTTCAGCCATGGTAAAAGTACATTCATAAGATAGTCGTCTCTGTCCATGTCAACAAACTCTAGCATAAAAGAGAAAGGATGGATTGCGTTGAAAGAATGATTATTACTATTTTTCTCAAGAGAATCATCTATCAACAATGCATCTCGTGTATATAAGTTATACGCGAATAGTCAAGAAAAATCCTTCAGATACAAGTAATTACTCGTGGCAGCTTCTCTGGTAGTCTTGAAATGAGTACGCATGGATTGTCCGAAGATTCTACAAATATGCAGAGCGCAATTTTCGATAAGGTAAGTACAAGCAAAGTGAAAATTGATATCACTTAAAATGATTTTAATAGCATTGAGTTTATCTAATTTATCTGGTCCGACGTGATCCCTACAAATAGGTACTTTTTGTTCTCTATGGATCCAAGGATGACATAACAGTTGCTCAGAGTACGCGATGTCTATGTCAAGACTTGAAAATCTTGACAGTAGATTTCCATGATCTCTTTAACTCCCTTCCGTACCACGTAAAATAAGTCTTTTTTGCAACTCTCAACTCGGTAATCTCTCTCTTTAGCTCCTTGGAGCTCCAAGTCATTACCTCCTATTCTTATCAACAACCCGTTCAGATCCAAAATCAGCATCTTCCTCTTGAGTACAGTAGAATTTGTCAATCTAAGATAGAAGAGTTTCGAAGAACGAAGACGAGTGACCTCCGTTTTTAACCCTTCCAACTCCTCTTGTTATATTTGCAGTTGTTAAGACATGTCTTCCTCTCTCCCGCTCGCTCTTGCGATTCGAAGGTTCAATGATTCCTCCTCTTCTCTTTTGATCGCGAGTCGAGCATCTAATTCCTCCTCCTTTTTCCTCTTGTTGAATAGAGTCTACGAGAATCTTACATAAAAAATCGATGTGATGTTACAGCGACCTCTGTACTATCGTAGAGTGCGACAAACTCTCTACTTTTTCGAGCTCAGAGCTCAGTGCGACATCCTCTACGCGGTCGAGCTCAATGCGACATAGTCTCGGTCGCATTGAGCCCTAGAGCGATCATGATCCGATCGCACTGAGTGTAGTGCGAAAGGAGAAATGTCACGTCAATTTAGCACCTCGGCAAGGTTGACCGAGTGCGGAGTGGTTAATCTCAGTAGGGCCATTAGTGCCGTTAGGGCGAGTTCTTGGGATGACCCACTAGAGGTATACTTCGTAAGTAGGGTTTGGAGGCTTTAGTTCTTCAAGTTGAGTCTTCAAGCTCCTAACTATGATGGATAGTCTTGGTGAGTGCAATCTGGAATATCTGCGAGCACAGAGTGTATTTGACTCGACTTTAGTGATTGTTTAGTGCTCGTTGACATGATGGAGTGAGTACATACCGTTTATCACTTGAAGAACTCAGATTGCGAGGTATGATTGAGAGCTTTTTGGTCACAGATTTCAGCTGGTGGTATCTCCGGAGTGGGTAGATTGTTGATATCTTCGATTTGCAAATGCATGCGTGCGCGGAGTGGTTCTTTTTGATTGGGTGATCGATCGCTGTGTGGATTGTTATTGTTTGAATCTGTTCTTGGTCGAATTGGTGGTGAGGTAGTGCGGAAGCGCTGCTGGAATTTACTGTGATGGATTTTTATGGTCAATTTGAGATCGGCAAAAGTACGTCGGTGGACGTTGGGTTGGCATGGATGGGCAATTTCTGGTGCTGAAGAGTGCAGTAGGTGTACGTTGGGAAGACAATTCCAACGTACAAAAAATCATTCGATTTGATGAAGAATCGAAGGAGTTACAAGCCGAAAAAGGTCACGAGTGGTCCAAAATTTGACATAAACCCGATTGCGAGTGCCAATTTGGCAGATTTCGACCTTTTGGAGTGTGTTTTTCGACCTCTAAGTTGTTGTTTTTGGGTTGTTCTCTTCATGCGCATCCTACTTGTGTTGTTTGGCTCGAGTTTCTTTTCCTACCCAAGCGGAGTGAAGAGTGAGTAGGAGTGTCGAGGTGTGGAGTGCGTGTTAGGAGACGTTTAGGTAGAGGAGGAGAGGTGCGTGAGTGCGGAGGCGTGAGAGCAGAGTGCGAGAGTGCGGAGGTGGAGGCGAGCCCGAGCCCGAGCTCGCCGTAAGTCAGCTTGCTGACGTGCGTGGGATAGGTATGCAAGTTTCAGTTGTGTGGGAAGTGTAAAACCAGTAGGTCACCCATCCCAACACTATTCTTGGACTTGCACACTTAACTTTGTAGTATTAGCTTTGGCTTTACCACTAGATCAATAACTCTTGGTGTCTTCTAAGGATGCATGCAAGTACTTGTGGACTTGTTTAAGATAGTAGGAGACCTTTTCGCACGCTCTTAGAGCAGTGGTAGAACGAGTACTAAGGGGAAGCTGTTGTTGTGATGGTGTTTGTTTATATCGTAGAGACGCGTATGGAGGTAGTTGGTGATAGTTGTCTTGGGTGAGCTAGTAGAGCTATAACGTAGATATTTTTGGAACTACTAGAGGTGTGGACATCATTAATTAGATGTCCACACTCCTAGATTCCAATAAGTACCAGTTACGACAGTTGGTGATCATATATTGTGCATGTGGTCACCGAAGAGAAGACGTCAATTCGGATGGGGCTGGGTTTCTCTTTATGTTTGAGTGTGGAGGGTTATCGTTTGAACTTCTTGTGGTTGGAACTCCTTCATATTCTACTTCTTGTTGTGCGTCGCGTTTGCTTGTTTTGGCGCTTGATTTCCAGAGTGAGTTCACTCCAATATGCTGTTGCTAGTGAGGTTGGAGTTGCAGACCACTCAGACTATCTTTGTTTCTCTCACGGTGCGGTTGGATTGAAGATCAACAGACCGTGAGAGGCTGCCTGTGGTGATGACAGATACACGTTGTCTTTACCTTGACCGTCATAGTAGGAGATAGGTGAGCTCAGTAGGAGCGGAGTTAGACAAGTGGTGGTTACGATGGTGACTAGGATTTTGACATTCTGATTGGAGAATGTGTTACCAAGATTTTATCATCACGGAGTTCTCGAGAGGTTCTGGTGAGGACTTCTCGAACAATGGGTATACACGGAGTGGGGTGAGGTACCGACTACCTACACTATTGCCGTCAGTTGTAGGACGAGTCAGACGCAGACAGTACATTTTTTGGTGGTGAGTCTAGTGTCGTCACACCGTTGTTGTGGGACATGGACGAGATCTATGAGACCACGAAGAGATCTCGACGATCCTCGATTACAGTGGGTATCATTGAGCTGGATGACTTCATCCAAGAGTTCGATAGTTGGTGCAATTTGCAGCAGATGCAGAACCCACAGTTGTTTACACCCTTCATGCCGTGGAAGGATTTGTTCTTGCACTTGGAAGGATCGTCGATGGACAATTACCATGAGTTCAAGCGAGACTAAAGCGTGGAGATTGAGTTGTGAAGACAACATTGATCTCTTAACTACGTTCCTATCACTATTGGTGCAGTTTCGAGAGGCGTAGCACTTACAAGTTCGAGTGCCAGTAGCAGTGGTACATCAACGGATGGCGGAGTATCTACTACCAGCGATGCGTTCACTAGTAGTGGAGCAGGTGGTAGTGTGAGCGGGATACCACCAAGGTTTAATCCTGTGGTCTAGTTCCAAGGTCTAAGGAAGAACTATCAAGATGTACGGACAGATAAGTTGAGGAGTCTTAGAGAGATGCGTAGGAGAGTCAAGGATGCAACTCTCCTTAGAGATTCCGCTCCGAGTTGGCGGTTGTCTTTGGTCTAGCCGAGCGGATTGAGCTCAACATGGTGGAGGAGAGGACCATCTCTTCTTGAGGATCACAGGCTGCGCAACAATGTGGTGATAGTGATGCTGGTGATAAGGATTGTGTTGACCAGTCACGATCTCAAGGAGGTGTTGGAGGATCTGGTGGGCAGAAGCCCATGTCGTCCTTCTCTAGTCAACAACAAGCGAGTCTTTGCTGGACGTGTGATGATCCTCATCAGCAGAAGGACTATCCACAGAGAAAAGGTGTTTATGAGACGTCTCAAGCGGTGTCTAGACAGTATGAGCATTGCGGACGATAAGGTCACAGTAGTGATCGTTGTTTTGATTTCTACCTCGAGCTACGACAAGGAAAGGTTGCTCGTGGATGAGGCGGGGAAACTCAAGGAGGCCGTGGTGATCGAGCTGGAGGTAGAAGTCCAACACCTGAGAGAGGACCAAGCTCAATCTCTCCTCTGTACTCATGAAGATACTTGGAGACATCTCTACCTTCAAATCTTCCACACCTACTCACAATCGTCTGCAAAGCCTTCGTAGATTTTAACTCACCCCCTCTCACGATCAGATGTTGTTGAACCAATGTCGCAAGCGTCTTTAGTATCTCAGCACTACCCAGACCCGGTGTTGCAATTGAAACAAAAGACATAGGTGCAGCTGAAGGTGCAGCAGTAGATGTTGATGCTCCAGCTGTAGAAGTAGTAGCAGCACTTCCGCTCTTGCGATCCATCTCTTCTTTGTGTAAGAATCTCAACCTCTACGATCAATGACCCCAAGATCTCTCAGCACGAAGTGGTGAGAGTTTTTGGGGAAGGACGAAACCTTCTAGTTGTGATACGATCGTGAAGACTGTAATATGTCTACCTAGGAAAGCGCTGGGCTTCGGGATGTGATTGCTTACTCAAGAGGTGAGCTTCATGTTATAAGGTGGCACTATAAACACTCACACATGTCTGCTGGGTCTTAGGACTTGGATTCTACAGCACGCTGAACATCCTTGTGAAATCTGACCTGCTGGTTGTACACGGTTCTCCAGATCTCGAGCTCTAAAGTTGTTGCTCTAGATTAAGAGCTTTTCAGACCCCCTCTACTTCAGCGGTCGTTCTGAATTACTCACTCACTCAAATGACATACAACTTTTTGGATAGTCATAGCCCTGTTGACAATGAATGCAACCACGAAGGTTTGAAGCAATTATTTCATTCCTGCTGCAATTGACACCAACAACCCCAAAATCACCAAAAGTGATGAAATTCTGACCCAATCCGAACTTCAATTTGGCATAACTCCTCCTTTATTGCTCCAAATCGATCAAAACTTTCATTGACAGTGACTAGCACGACGAGCTCTATCACCCTGTGTTCTCATAATTCTCAATGTCCTTACCAAAAGCTCAAACTCTCCTTAAGACCTTTGCTTTTTGACAAAAATGAACCAATGAGAGTTCATAGCTTCACTTCCCTGTCCTTTTGTGTCCCAATCCATGTTGTCGTAGTGTGTGACATTCCATATGATGAAACAGAACTTCAGAAGACGCTCAACCAGCATTTGTTCGGGAAGCTGCACCCTAGCTTATCAAGCTGGGCAAGAGCTAAGCTGGGGCTATGCTTGGCAAGCTGCCCCTTAGCTTAGACTGAAATATCACCCTGAAAACGATCGAAAGGCATCAGAATGCAGAGCTCGACGAGAAGAGCGACTTCATGCTTCCAGTCTTGACAGAAAGTGTTTTAAGTAATAGTTAACACGAGTTTTAGACTGAGAAATATGTAAAAGAGAGAAATCCGTCGATTCTAGCTCGTGACTCGAACTCAGAATCTTGTAGCATGAGCGTGTAGGTGTTCACAAATACTATAGTTTTGACTCTTTGTTCATTAAAAACGGAGTTGTATAGAGAAGTTAGTGTAAGAAAGGCTAGTAAAGACTTTACAGGAAAATTTCTTCAGGAAAACATATGTACAGAAATTTTTACCTTCTTGAATGGAACCAAAGGCCATCCTAGTGATAGGACGCCTGCCTAGGAGGGAAGTGGTCTCAGGATCAATCCCTCCTTGCCTATGATTCCTATTCCGACATGTTGACCTCCTGGAAGGGAGTCTATGTTGGATATGCAGCCACGTCCTGCATATCTAAGGGCGGGAGACCGGTATCTCCCTTAATCGTGGGCTTCCTGGTCAAGCCTCCACATGCCATCTTGAATATACTATGGGAGATACCTGGTGCGCATATGGGTGGGGGGGTGGGTGTAAGCCTTGTGGGGCAGCCTCATAAGTGTTGGGGCTTCGACTTACATTGGATGGCTTGTAGTATATTCAGGGTGGCATCAAGATGGCATCAAGAGCACGGGAAACTTTTGCTGATCAGTTAATTAATCATCGAGTCAGCTTAGAATCATCGAGTCAGCTTAGCAATGGCAAAGAAAGATGTGAGACCTTTAATAATGAAGAGGTCGGTTTTGTAAAAGAAGCTGTGAAGCTTTTATTAAAAAGGGAGCTGGTTTAATAATTAAGGTTCTGTACGTAATGACAGCATGGGGGCAGCTTAGCTAGAGGTCTGCTTCTGATAAGCAGTTCTGCTTATAAGGACAGCATGGGGGCAGCTTAGCTGGGGACTTACCTTTTAGGTTAATTAACCTGCGGCCTCGGGAGTCAGGGATCTTTTTCAAGAACTTTTTACAGAGAGCAAGGAAGGAGCCGTCGAGACGCGCAGGAGAAGCTTGGGAGCAAGAGAGATCAAATATCTGAGAAGATTGAATTGGGAGGTCGTCCCAAGTGCTTTAGGGCTTGAATTGTGTCTAACAACCTGTTTTGGAGAAAATTATCTTCAGGAGGGAGTCTATTGAGCGGAGATCAGTTTGATGATATGTGGGAGGCTTTTGATCGTTGTTGAACCAAATTTCTGAGAGTTTTCAGTTGGAAAGTTGACGCAAGGAGAGGTATAAGAGTTAGAGGTCTGAATTTTACCTACTGGATTGGGTTTGAGGTGAATTTGACGGTCTTTGGCAGAGAATTGGGAGACAGAGGAAGAGACGCACAAGAGAGGAAGATAGAGAGATTTGTTTCCAAGTTGAAGAAATTGATGATGCAGCCAACACTGAAATAAAGTTATTTTGAATCACGAGAGACCTATTTGTGTACTTGAGTACTTGCTGAGTGTTTGTTTTGTAATTGATGAACGCAAGAAGCCGGATTTTGAGATCTCATCGTCAGGAACAATCTGTTTTCTCTTCGGGTCGTTTCTCTGATCAATCACAGTCATGAGGTCCGCCCTCCCCAAGAAAGACTCTCGCCGTGACATTTGGTGCTTCCACTGAGAGCTATTGGGGTGATTGATTTAGAAAATTGATTAAATTGGGTGGAAAATGGATCATAGTGCTGCTGTACAAGATGTGGCTGCTGCTCAAGGTGCTCCTGTCCAAGGGACTCCTGGTCAGGATGGAATTGGCTCTCAAGGAGGACCTACAGTGGTTCCAACAGCAACAACACAGCCTCCTGTAGACACGTCTCATATTCTTCAAGCGTTGGCTGCCCTGATTCAGCAACAACCTGCAATTGGAGGAGCTGAGCAGAAATCTACAAGGGCGTTGCAAGCAATTGTTGGTCGATATGGGCGATTTGATGAAAGGGACGCTAGATACCTACGGGAGTATGTCGGTGAGATGGAGTTGGTCAAGGGACCTGAAGTTGAGGTAATTCTAAGCTTTGAGTTGACTGTTGTCTGTGAACTGAGAGAGAAGGTAAGAAATTTACAAAGAAGACATTTGGGTGGGTGGACTCTGTTTGAACGTGCACTGAGAGAAGAGTTTCTAAAAGAGGATTCTGAAAGAGTCACCAAAAGAACTCTCATGGATTGGATAGAGCGTCAGCTTGGACGTTATCGTATAACGTGTTTTTCTGTCTAGGAATACATTGGGTATATGACTGTGCAGAGGTATGTGGATTAACAAGGTTGGATCTAGATCTGGATGTTTCCACGCAAATGTTTCACTATCTACTCTTCTAGTCCGAGTGACCTTGTATCCGCTCGGCTCAAGTTTAAAGCTTGCTACGATCCAAGGTTACGTATAGGTTGCATAAACTTGTGTTACAAACAGATCTTTTGTACTCTAACTAAAAATACTCAGCTCTGTACTATCTAACTGAAGTTATTCCTCTATATCACTGGAAGCATGACTTCTGAATAGCTCCCCAGCGACGCTAACTGCCCATCAATCCAACTATCACAACTTCATAGTACAACCAGAAGATGCTATAAGATCATTCAATCAACTTGATAGAGTATCGATACAAATTGCTGTACACCCTGATCTACCAAGCATTCCAGCAAGGTAAAGCATGCATGCTCCAAGAACCCAAACAGCGGCTTAAGATTCATGACGACTTCGTTCTCCTTCATCACCAAGAGCTGAAATCAGCCCCACATCCTCCAATGTCGAGTTGTATGCAGGCATGGCAGTTTCAGCAACAACACCTCTCCAAATTGCTCGAAAATGACCAAAAATGACAATAGATGATACCGAAAAATCCGAAACTGCTAATAACAGCAGTATCTTCAAACTTTGAGACCTCAGTCCTCCCAAACCAGTCGACCAATGATGATCAAACTTCACAGGAAGCTTGATTGGACCCTTCACTCCTACCCTGAACAATTTTCAGGTCGAAATCTTAAACCAATTCTCAGATATGGATCAAACCGTAATCTGTGCTAACTTTAGAGCTTTACAGACCCAGTTACATTTGATCCAAGATTCTGAACAAACTACTCGACCATTTGAGGTCAAACTTCCCAAGTATCTTACTGATAAGACATACTTCAATCCTGGAAAGTTTCACTCAAAAATTTGACTCAGAACTCAAGCAATAGCAAACTATCCATGACTATCACAGTTCGCTGTTCTCGTCTTATCACGTCTGCACTTCTCAACTTCAATCGATCGGTTCAGAATCCAAATCGATCAAGAAACTAATGAAATTGGTATCAAAATGACCAGCACGTCGTCAGTTCTCCAACCCAACAGACAGCTCCTCAAAACTCCTCACGAGTCTCTCGGAACAACCAGAAACGTAGCAGTAGGTACGAATTGCATCCCCTCCACTCAATCGATCATAACGCCCTCATCCTTCCATCAAATCGACCGATTCTTCATCCCAGATTGTAGCCCCGGTTGAGAGCTCTCCAACCATACCCTTCGTTTTGCGAATGGCCCTCCGAAGCCTCCAGAAACCACAGAAACGTCGCGAGGATCAGCTAGAACACCATTGGTCCAAAAATGGACCAATAAGAGCAAAAATAACTTCACTTTTGTCTTTTCTCCACTCAACTTTTTCCCCTAGAACGAATTTTTACTCTCCAAGGAGACACAAGACATCAACAAGACTATAAGACCTCAAAAAATCCTTCAGATATGTCGATGGATTCTTCGCGGTCCGTAACTACACAGAAGCGCTCAACCAGAATGAAACCAGTGAGCCGCAGACTAATACAACGTCAATATTACAACTTGGAAACGTTCTACAATAAAAGGTACGACAAAAGAAAACGGTGAAGCTATCACTCGATTGTTATATTCTTGCCCCAAGTTTCTCACGATCCAAGCCCCATGATTGATCTTCGGTCTGCAATGACACCGGACATCGACCCAAAGGTTGAAAGGAACGTTCGATGGATAGTTGAGATCCATTGTTCCTCACAACAAAATGTACACCGTCATATCCCAAGTCTCTCCGTATGTTACGATCGAAAGGATCACCGGAAGCTGTAACTCCATCACTCTTCCCATGAATTCATCGCCAAAGTATGCAACTAACCACTGTCCAAAATGATCACGGTGGATGCAATGAAGCTTGATGTGAACCGGATTCGGGAAAGGAAGATCCGGAGCCGGTAACAAACCTCCGTCCATAACCACCACTCCTGCAGTTCTTCACTCCTCCATGCAGACCACCGAGAACTCTCACGAATCACCCGTTGAGAGAGAGTGCCGTATGAACCATCGACTCGCCATTTTATACACAAACGCGACGACAAGGACCACTGAAGTGAACGTGCACAGATTGATGACTTGGCACGTTTCTCTACCATATGATCACTTGAACAGATAATCACGAACGTGGCACCCATCACACCGTTCGGCGAGTTACGCGATACAGTTCACGAAACATAGAAAAAAAGCACAACATAGGTTACACAGGAATTTCACACAGGAGCCGAACCACAACACGACAACGTTCCATGGGACTGAATGAGGTAATTCGTGAGTTTGAGAAGAGGTACCCTCAACTTTTTGGTCTAGAGAGATTGACGCTGGATGCTAGGAAGACGGAGTTGTTCTTAGGGGCTCTGGATGAGTTCACAGCAGACAGACTTTGTTTCATGTTGGTTGATCGTGGAATTGAGGGAGGAGTTACATCAGATTGGAGAAGAGTGGAGGAAGCTGTATCTACTCTTGCTAGACAACGTCGTGGTAGGATGATATTGCAGTTAGAGACCTTGCTAGAGCAGAGAGCAACTCCTCAAGTTCCTGTAGCTCCTCCTATAATACCTCATGCACCTATTGTGATTCCTCAAGCACCTATAGTGGTTCCTCAAGTGGTTCCTCAGGCGCCTGCTGTACCTATCCCAGCACAGAGAGGACCACCTAGACAACAACAGCGACTTGTTGAGAACCGAAATCAACATAACTTGATTGAGGAGCTTATTCAACAGTTGAGAGATTTGAGGGTTGAGATGACAGACCTCAAGAGAGACCAACGACTAGTTGCACCAGGTGCTCGACCTGTAGGAGGAACCTTTACCAGGAGATGCATTTGGTACGACAGCCTAGATCATCTCAGAGGAGACTGCCAAGACTTGGCGGTTGTCTTTCGAGAGGACGTAGTCAACTATCAGAATAACAGGTTGTATCTAACCACCACTGAGCAGCCTCTGAACACGTATTTTGGAAGAGGAGGAATGAGGAGTTCGCTTCCAGCACTTACTGGTGCAAACACTACAGCGATGACTGCGGGTTCTACGGAGGCTGATGTATATACCGAGAGAGTTGAGGTGCGCTCTAATCCAACTATGGTTAAACAGGCTACTGAGGTCTCAGTTGAAATGATGAAGAGAGGTACTAAAAGCATTAGGAGAGCTACTGGATGGAGAGACCCAGTAGATGCAACTTCTATTCGAGCGTTTTTGGAGACGAGTGGTGAACAAGATGCCATGATCGAAGACAAAAAAAGACGGGATGTTTCTGATTTAGATGTAGGAGTACCAGAGGACAGTGACCGTCGGAGGGTTACGAGGAGGAGAGCAGCGGAACCATCATCATCTGTACTAACTGGTAGATTTCCTGCTACAGAGAATATACCTTCTATCTCTACAGCTCCACCACCTGCAGTAGATCCTATGGAAGGTGTACAAGATTTGCCACAAGAGACTATTGCTACAGATAGAGTACGGGAAAAGAGGTTTACAGCACAGGAAAAGGAAAAAGCTCCGTGAGGTGCTTGGTATCGCAAAGAGAGAGTTTCACAAATTGATAATAGACATCATGAAGAGAAAGAGACAGGTGGTGTTGACTGAACAAGTAAGTAGTCATATGATTGGAGCAGTAGATGCTATTGGTGTTGATGGGTTCAGAGATGATAAGTATGAAGCATGGGTTGCTGGTCCGGCTGTTATTGAGAATGAAGATGAAGAGTTTGAGGAAGATAGATCAAGCGCAGATAGTGATTTCAAAGAGAAGCACTGGGCAAGAGCGACAACAGAGACGCAGGTTCGACTTGGAGGACTTGCTGAACTAGTACCAGTGCTTGTGGATCACTTGTCGGAGATCAACATCATTTTCAAGGAGGTGTATGAGAAGGGGCAGTGGTCTATCGAAAGGAATCATGGTTGGGTACTTCGTACTGCAAATAATCAAAAGGATGAGTTATACGGAGCTTGTCCCAATATGCGTGTAAGGATTGGAGATGTAGAGATTGATCAGCATTTCTTTATACAGTCATCTGCTTCCTATCCTATCATACTAGGCCAACCATACATCATCGCTGTTCGAATGGAGACAAAGGTGATGAACGATGGGTCTCATTACGCCAGAGTTCGAAGTCCTGATGACAAGTACTCAGTACAATTTTTGACGGTTCGTTTAAGACATGAGCGGAACCGACAAACCCTTAGAGATTCTCAGACGAAGAGATGTAAAGGTTTTCGCAGTCCACTCCTGTAGAGCGAGAAGACAGGGGTGTAGAACCTACCATTGAGATCCCGTCAGAGTTGGAAGCGAGACATGTACAAAGGTCTGGAGACAAGTGTGGTGTACAGAGTTGGCAGTCTAGATTGCTGATGTTTGAAGCAGATGGATGTAGTCGATTTACAAGAGTTGAAGATATGAGAGAAAATACAAAAAGATGGATGGTGAAACAGGTATCAGAGCTGTGGCGTGTAGGGGTTCTGCTTGAAGACGAAGTCATTTTTGGTTTGTTTGAAGAGTTTATGGCTGTACAGTCAGTTGTTGGTTGGTTAGATAGTGTGAGTAGATTGATGGAAGAGAAAGATAGTATGACGGTGATCCCCATCCACTCTCGACGTATATATGAGGAGGTTGCTATGTACGTGCAGTTCTTTCCTCATCCGATGCATAATAGTGAGAGAAGAGAAGTTGTTTGTTGGTGTGCACTCCCTCAGGAAGCAGACGTCCATGCGAAATACAAATCTGTATTGAAAAAGGTGAGACCGGTAGCAGCTCAACTACCTACTAACTCCCAGCAGAAAGTACAATTAGTGGGGACTAAGCCTATATTACGTGATCATAGACGAGTAGGACATCAGTTTATTGAGGAGACGTTGAAAGAGCTCCAGATAGGAGGGGGTGATTTCTTGACTGAGGTTGAGAAGACAGTGTTTGAGCAGATGATAATGGATCATGGTAAAGCATTCTCTTTTTCAGCAGAGGAGATAGGTTGTGTGGACCCAAAGGTTATAGCGCATATGGTTATATTCACAATCCCTCATGTGCCTTGGGATCTGAAATCGATCCCAGTTCCTCGTGCTTTATTGCCTAAACTCATCGAGTTGTTGAAAGAGAAGGTTCAGATGGGGATACTTGAGCCGTCTATGGGGCCAAATTCTAGCAGGTGGTTCACTGTATCCAAGAAGTCAAAAGCTTTGCGTTTTATTCAAGACCTACAACCTACGAATAACGTAGCCATTCATAACGTTGGGACGGGTCCTGTGATTGAGGAGGTAGCGGAGGCATTTGCAAGGAGAGCTATCTATTCGATAGAAGATCTATATTCTGGTTATGATCAGTTTCAGCTGGCTGTAGAGAGTAGAGATCTAACTACTATGCGTACGCTCCTAGGATTGATGCGGATGTGTACTCTTCCACAAGGAGCGACGAACTCAGTGGCTCATATGCAGAATGTGATGCATACCATAAGATACTAAGGGAATTTGTGCCTGATGTTACCATTCCATTTCTAGATGATATTCGTATAAAGGGTTGCGCGATTGAAGACAAGGATGAAGCAATACTTGCAAATGGATATTGGAGGTTTGTTGCAGATCATATCAGGAATGTAGAACGTATCTTAACTCGTTTGGAGGAGATACATCTCACCTTGTCATGAGCTAAGTCCAAGTTTGGTGTGTCTGAGATTTTAGTGGTTAGGCATCTGTATGGTGCTTTTGGAAGGCGATCAAACCCGGAGAAGGTTGAAGCCATAGCTAGGATGGCAGATTGTAAGAATATCACGGAGGTTCGACGTTTTCTAGGTGCTTGTGTATTTTATCGTTTATCCATTCCTGATTATGCTCATGTTGTTGAGCCTTTGTATGCATTACTGAGAAAGGGTAGGAGGTTTGTATGGATCTCAGTTCATCGAGAAGCTATGAATAGACTGAAGGAGGCTCTACAGTCTCCACCTGTTCTGAGAAGAGTAGACTACGGGTGTGAGGGACTGTCATTGTCACAGTAGATACTAGTCCAAAAGCGATTGGCTGGGCAATAGGTCAAGATGATACGGATGGTATGCGGTTTACCTCTAGGTTTGGAGCTAGGATCTTGACAGATAGGCAACGAGACTATCCTCAGGTGAAGCGTGAGTTGTGGAGAGCGGTGACAGCGATGAAGACAGACCGTGAGTTTCTGATAGGTGCTCATGTAGTCCTAGAAATAGATTGTCTACCTCTACTATGCATGATATCCAACTGCAACACGCCAAACATAGCAATGTTATGTTGGATTGCCCTATATTAGAAGCTTGAATCCAGAGCTGAAGCATATAAAAGAAAAGGAGAATGTGGTCGCATATATGTTGTCAAGGGCTCGATTTGTAGATGAGGATGTCATGTTTTCAGAAGCTGAGGAAGAGGAGAGAAAGGATGCTCAGTGTCAGGTTAATCAACAGGCGACAGGCTTAGAACCGTTCAGAGAAGAGTTCTACTCGAGAAGGTTACGTGACATTGGATTCTTTCTAAGTTCTTTAAACAGACGGGAGGGTTTGAGTGATGCAGAGTTCATAGAGATAAGAAGGAAGGCATATGATTACTTGTTGCGAGATGGATATCTTTGAAAGCGTCCAAAGAGAAGGGATGGAGCACTTCTACGAGTTATAGATGATCTGCAGACCAAGCAACGATTGATGAAGGAGTTTCATGACATCTTGTGGGCCGGACATCGAGGAGCTTGGGCTACCTACACAAAGTTGAAGGAGAGATACTGGTGGAGAGGACTTTATCAAGATGTGGTGAACTTTGTGGGTTCATGCTTGCACTGTCAATTTTACTCAAAGGTACGTTATAGAGATGGTCTGGTACCGATCTATCCGTCTAGTATCCATTTTCAATGGGTTCTTGATTTGGTAGCAATGCCTCCTGGGTTATGGGGTATGAGGTACTTGGTGTTGGCTCGAGAAGACCTCTCCAACTTTGTGAAAGGAAGAGCTCTAAGGACGAAGACCACAGAAAGGATATGTAGGTTTGTTCTTGAAGATAATATCTGTAGGTACGGATCTATAAGGAGATTGCGTGCAGACAAAGGAGAGTTACGTGGTACAGAAGCGAAGGAGTTCTTCGCCCAACACGGAGTGAAACTCAAACTCACTATTGTCATGAATCCGGAAAGGATCGATAAGAGCGAGAGAGGGCATCCGTCGATTGTTCAAGCTCTGGTAAAGACATGCGATGGTAGGCATAGATAGTGGCCTAGGTTGCTTCCTTTTGCTATGTGGGCTGACAAGTCGACTCATTGCACTACTACTGGGTGCATGTCCATTGAACTGATGCTGGATCAAAAGCCGATTATGCCGGCAGAGGAGGATTTTCCTACATGGGTTACTTTACCGTGGGAAGAAGAGATGGATCGTATACAACTTCTTGCACTTCGAATAGGCAATTGGAACATAGGGAGGAAGATCTTACAAAGGCACAACAGAAACTGAAAGAGGCCCGTCTCAAGAACAAGGACAGGTTTGACAAGACACACAGGCTCCGGCCGAAGCCCATACATGATGGAGATTGGGTTTTGGTGTATGACAGTACATTACAGAATCAGCACCCTACGATTCGGAAATTTTCTAGGAGGTGGTTTGGTCCGTATGTAGTCTTAGAAGTGCATCAGAATGCTACTTACTCTTTACGAGAGCTCGATGGTACACCTCTAAGACTTCCTGTTGCTGGTAAGCGTATCAAGTTGGTTAAAAGAAGAGGACAATCCATTGAGCTGGATGAATTTTTGGAGTCAGATCAGATGATGGATGCAGTTGCAGATCTGCTAACACAAGAAGACGTAGAGGACGATGAGGAGGACGATGGTAATTTAAAGAACCATGGAGACTAGTGGAAAAGTTGGTACGTATCGGAGGATGTGCAGATTTGGAGGGGGTGAATGTCGTAGTGTGTAACATTCCATATGATGAAACGAAACTTCGAAAGACACTCAACCAGCATTTGTTCGAGAAGCTGCGCCCTAGCTTCTCAAGCTGGGCAGGAGCTAAGCTGGGGCTATGCTTGGCAAGCTGTCCCTTAGCTTAGACTGAAATATCACCTTGAAAGAGATCGAAAGGCATCAGAATGTAGAGCTCGACGAGGAGAACGACTTCATGCTTCCAGTCTTGACAGAAAGTGTTTTAAGTAATAGTTAGCACGGGTTTTAGACTGAGAAATATGTGAAAGAGAGAAATCCGCCGATTCTAGCTCGTGACTCGAACTCAGAATCTGGTAGCATGAGCGTGTAGGTGTTCACAAATACTATAGTTTTGACTCTTTGTTCATTAAAAACGGAGTTGTATAGAGAAGTTAGCGTAGGAAAGGTTAGTAAAGACTTTACAGGAAAATTTCTTCAAGAAAACATATGTACAAAAATTTTTACCTTCTTGAACGGAACCAAAGGCCATCCCAGTGATAGGGCGCTTGCCTAGGAGGGAAGTGGTCTCAAGATCAATCCCTCCTGGCCTCTGGTTCCTATTCCGGCATGTTGGCCTCCTGGAAGGGAGTCTATGTTGGATATGCAGCCACGTCGTGCATATCTAGGGGCGGGAGACCGGTATCTCTCTTAATCATGGGCTTCCTAGCCTAAGCCTCCACATGCCATCCTGAATATACTATGGGAGATACCTGGTGCACATATGAGGGGGCTGTAAGCTCTGTGGGACAGCCCCATAAGTGTTGGGGCTTCGGTCTACATTGGAAGGCTTGTAGTATATTTAGAGTGGCATCAAGAGCACGGAAAACTTTTGCTGATCAGTTAATTAATCATCGAGTCCGCTTAGCAATGGCAAAGAAAGATGTGAGACCTTTAATAATGAAGAGGTCGGCTTTGTAAAGGCAGCTCTGAAGCTTTTATTAAAAAGGGAGCTGGTTTAATAATTAAGGTTCTGTACGTAAGGGCAGCAGGGGGCAGCTTAGCTAGGGGCCTGCTTCTGATAAGCAGTTCTGCTTATAAGGACAGCAGGGGGACAGCTTAGCTGGAGACTTACGTTTTAGGTTAATTAACCTCCGGCCGCGGGAGTCAGGGATCTTTTTCAAGGACTTTTTACAAAGAGCAAGGAAGGAGCCGTCGGGACGCGTAGGAGAAGCTTGGGAGCAGGAGAGATCAAATTTCTGAGAAGATTGAATTGGGAGGTCGTCGCAAGGAGAGGGTTAAGTGCTTTAGGGCTTGAACTGTGTCTAACAACCTGTTTTGGAGAAAATTATCTTCAGAAGGGAGTCTATTGAGCGGAGATCAGTTTGGTGATATGTGGGAGGCTTTTGATCGTTGTTGAACCAAAATTCTGAGATTTTCAGTTGGAAAGTTGACGCAAGGAGAGGTATAAGAGTTAGGGGTCTGAATTTTACCTACTGGATTGGGTTTGAGGTGAATTTGACGGTCTTTGGCAGAGAACTGAGAGACAGAGGAAGAGACACACAAGAGAGGAAGAGAGAGAGATTTGTTTCCACAGTTGAAGAAATTGATGGTGCAGCCGACATTGAAATAAAGTTATTTTGAATCTTGAGAGACCTGTTTGTGTACTTGAGTACTTGCTGAGTGTTTGTTTTGTAATTGGTGGACGCAAGAAGCCGGATTTTGAGATCTCATCGTCAGGAGCAATCTGTTTTCTCTTCGGGTCATTTCTCTGATCAATCACAGTCAGGAGGTTTGCCCTCCCCAAGAAAGACTCTCGCCGCGACAACGTGGTAACTTAATTTCACACATACGTTATCAAGTCTAGCCTTTAAAGTGTCAGCATAAATCTTAAACTACTTGCGAAGACATGTAAAATGACGCGTAACCATGAAAGATAACTTAAACAAGCTAGAAAGCATGCATGGACGACATGTAAGTACAACCCATGAGCTTAAACTCTACCAACATGGTAAACCTAAGTTATGTATGTAACAACCCAGAGAAACATAAAGTATCGGAAATAGTAAATTAAGGATCGTCCCCACGAAGATACAGTTAACAATTACACAAAACACAGTACTACAACGTCACAATGATAATTCAGATGGTTTTATGTTATTCTCACGGAATGGAATAATATCCGGATGAGAGTTTAAGTCTGATAAGAAACCAAACCCAAGCACAAACCTGATAAATCGAATACAAACAACAATGAAATAGTTCTTTGATCAGGGACCCTTCCGACATACATACAAAAGATTGAGAAGACAAATGTGAATGTATGAATAAGGTAAAATACTACCGAAATGTTACTAGTCTTCTTCTGAAAAGACAGAAGAATACTGATTTCACATCAAGGTTCCAAGAATAAGTCCCTACTCTTCCTAAGGAATGTTCTTCCAATTAAATCCTCATGCTTAAGAATCCCACTTATTTGAAGAAGGCAAACTTAAGACAAAGCCACCATCATCCAAACTCTCCTTACAATTTAACTTATGCTCTTCCACTTCACAGTAACTGATTTGTTCTCAGATCTTCGTTCAAAAGCTCTTCACGAAGATTACAGGTTCAACTTCGGCCGAAGTCTCTTCAAAGCTCCTACACCGAAGTGTCTTCTTTCAAGTCTAAGGGCGAAGATCTTCGTCAATCAGAAAATTACACCTGCGACAGTAAACACCGAATATTCGGAGGAAAATATCTTCGTCCAAAACATTCATAACATCGCTCCGCACTTTTGGGAAATAGAAATAAATTAATAAAGAACTGAAAACATGGAAAAGGCACGAGGGCTGTGGATCGCGCTGCTTATATACTACTTCGTCCTAACCTAACTGTTTTTCTAACTGCGCTAACTGTCTAACTTCCTAAGAAGGCGGAAGACCTTCGCTACCTTACGATCATCTTCATCTTCACAGTAACTAAATTCCTAAGCCTAACTGTGCTCTGAACTCTTCTAACTGAACTTCCACGTTCGTTCGCATCTCGCCAATCTCCCTATCTACCTTCTGTCTAAGTCTAGAAAGGCGCGCTTTCACACCGTCGGGATTGGCCTCTGCTTGCACTACCTCCGCCTTTAACGCCCGAAGAAGACCGAGCTCGTCCACATCTAGCCCCGAAGTCACGTACGCGGATAGAACCGGCATCAACTTCTTCCGAAGGTCTTCGGAGTCTGCCACCTTCGTCTTCAAATATTCGTTCTCCTTTGTGAGCTCTGCAACCGTAGTCTGGAACTCACCTCGACTTCGCTGCAACTCAGCTACCTGGTCAGATAACTCCTTTATGCGGTCGGCGAAGCTCTTCGTCGGCACCTTCAGCTCTTCATCTTTACTGATCAAAGCAGTCTTGGATTCTTTGCATTGGCGCCGAAGATCTTCTAGCTCCTTCTCCGACTCCAACCTCATCTTCGTTGCGTTCCGGGCCTCTTCGCGAAGATTGTTCTTCTCCTGCTGCCAAGTCCCCCTACTAAAATGCAACTCCGCCAACATCTCTAGAAATGTCACCTTCCGCTGCACTTCCTTCTCGTAATCCTCCTTGTTGTCTTCAAGAAGTCGGAGGATCGGGACAACTACCTCTTCGCCATAAAGCATTGCCTTCCTGAATAAGTCCACATTATCCAAGGCAGATCCCCCCGAAGTACCTTCGCCGCAGACAGCTTCGCCTTCAATCTTTGCTCCTGAGCTGCTTAAGTCCACTGTCTCCTTCTTCGTGCTCTTTACCTTCTTTCGAGCCTTCGGTTTCTCCATTGGCAAAGTCGGAAGAGGCTTCTTCCTCTTGCTACGTCAGTTTTCTTCTTCTTCGACCATTGTTTGAACAGTCGCTGCCGGCTGCGCTTCTTGAGTATCTTCGGCTGTTGCCTTCGGTGAAGATCCCAGTTGCTGAACCTCTTCGGCTTGTCCCTCTTCGACTTCACGAACGGGTGATGAAAAATCTTGTTCTTCATCTTCGCCGAAGCCTAACTGCTTAGCTTCATTCTCCTTCAGCCACCCCATACCAAAGTAGAAAATACTGACGAAGCCTCCCATATACACATAGTCGTGCTTCTTAAACAGGCGCTGGACTTCGTCGTGGAATATCTTCGCCCAGTAAGCTCGTCTTCCGACGAAGAGCTGTTCGAAGAAGCATACCTTCCAAGTCGACAGGTAAGTTGTTCTTCGGGGGCTCAAAATCAGCATGATGGCCTCCGCAATCTTCCTCTTCACGGGATCTCTGTACTCAGACAACTTGTACCCATTCGTTGGATGCATCGGACGCTCGAAGAGCTCCTCGTAGTTCTGGTCCTCCTTGACCAAGTGCTTCATCGACGTATTGTCGAAGAGCATGCCGCCCTTCGTCCCAGCTTCATCCAGCAGAACCTTCTCCCAGTTCTCGACAGTCTAGTTGCCCGGTCGCGCATATAGTTCTGCGCCTGCGTGGTCTTCACACATCCGAATCTGGCTAATGAATTTTCCAGACACCTTCGTCAAGCCTCCCAGGGTTAGGAAGCTAAGACCTATCTCCTTCAGCTTCGGCCGAAGATGCACTAACTCCTCTCGATCTAACTCAAAGGCTCTAATCCGCGGTAACTTCATCGCGATAGACATCGTGGTCAGACAAAGATTGCTAGCTGGCTGAGATAAACTTCGTCTAAAACTGCTAGTCTTCGCTCAAGTTGGCCTTCGCCCAAACTGATTGTCTTCGCTCAAGTTGATCGTTCGCAATTGGAGGGTAGGCTGAGCGCTAAGAGTGAATGTGAGAAATGAGCTAATTTTCCTAGTATATAGGTCGGTTCAAACTCTCACACGTGCCGAAGTCGCCTCTGATTGCTTGTCCTCTGACCTGACAAGGGTATGCGCACTGTTGTCTTCGCCCATGCCGCTTATCGTTCCTGTCCCTTTCTGGGTAGGTAGTTCGTCTTCGCTCGGACTATTCGTGAAGAGAGTGTACTGACGATATACATTCTCTGGTCTTTCCTGGAAAGGTCTTCTTCCGAAGATCTTCGTTGAAGGTTATTCTCTTCTTCCGAAGACTCTTCTTTACTAAAACTAAGCTATTCTTCTTCTATCTTCATTATTTCTTCTACAAATTTCTACATTTCTAGCTTCTTCTATCAAAAATTGAAAAAGTGGGCTCTACATACTTCCCCCCCCAGATGTGAGCGACCCCGCGAACACATCAAGAGTAGTATCGCTTGATTCTTCCCTCGTTTACTCGAGTAGCGAAAAGATTTCCTTCCAGGTCTTTAAGTTGGACTGAACCATTACCATAACATTGTGCGACTATGTATGGTCCCATCCATCGTAGCTGTAACTTACCTGGAAACTTAATATGTCTGCTATCATATAGCAAGACCAAGTCTCCATCGTTCACTTCTACTTTTCTTAACCTCTTATCATATACTTCCTTCCGCTTCTCTTGTATGTCCTTAGTTAACTCCAGAGATGCCTCGCGATCTTCTTCTAGTGCCATCAAACTTTGCAATCTGATGAGCTGACTATCTTCTGCAGACAGTCTATACTCTGACAGAATCCTGTAAGTAGGGGTTTCAAACTCAATAGGCATAATGGGATGCATTCCATACGCCAAGAAGAACGGTGTCTGGCGTGTTGTTATCTTCTCTGTATTTCTGAACGCCCACAGCGCTGCATCCAACTTGGTGTCCCAATCATAAGCATGATTGACAGTTACTTTGTTCAGAATCTTGCACAGTAATCCATTGCTCTTCTCAGTAAGTCCATTCGCCTTAGGGTTACACGGAGTAGTCTTTCGATGCTTGATCTGAAAGTACTCTGTCAGTGCCTCTATGGTATTGTTCAAAAAGTGAGTGCTCCTGTCACTCACCAGTTCCAATGGACATCCAAACCTGGTGATGATATTCTTGTGTAGAAACGCTGCCACTGTTATCGCATCATCTTTCTTTGTTGCTTCAGCTTCGACCCACTTGGTTGCATAAACTGTAGCCACCAAGATGTATCTTCTGCGTGTCTTCCTCGTTGCTGGCTGAATAGGTCCCACAAAGTCAATTCCCCACTTCTCGAATGGTGCAAGAGGTAAGATGGGATGAAGTGGCCATTGAGTAGTTCGAGTAGGCTTACCCACTCGCTGGCAACTGTCACATCTCTTAATGATCGCATGCACATCTTTGTACATGGTGGGCCACCAGTATCCTGCATTCAAAATCTTCTTCACTGTGTTGCGAAGGGCATAGTGTCCTCCTGCAGATTCAGAATGCATGGCATCCACCACTCTTCCTACTTCTTCTTCTTCCAGACATCTTCGTAGTTCATCATCGGTCCCTCTCTTGAACAGAATACCGTTCTTCAGCTCGTACGGTCCAACCTTGTGTATGAACACCGTACGCTGTTCCACATCCATTCCTTCAGGACACTGCAACGTATACAAATATCTGTATATCTCATGGTACCTACTTGTGGGGGTAACTGTGAGCTGGAAAAGTTCTTCATCTGGGAAGTCGTCTGCTACATCATCTTGACGCTCTCCCGTCCTCAGTCGAGACAAGTAGTCTGCATTCTCGTGATGTTTCCCTGCTCGAGTTTGAACTGTGAATTTAAATTCCTGCAATAACAACATCCATCTCGCTATTCTTCCTGATAGATCAGATTTTTGCACCAGATGTTTTAAAGCATAATGATCCACATAGAAAACAAACTCGCATCCCAACAAGTAGTGTCGAAATTTCCTGACAGAATACACCATCCCTAGGGCTTCCCGCTCTGTAGTGGAGTAGTTCTTCTCTGCAGCGGATAGCTGTCTACTCGCATAGTAAATCGGATGGTCTCTCTTTTCGCCGTCTTTCTGACTCAACACCACTCCAATAGCGAATGCTGAAGTATCCACATACACTTGAAAAGGTAGATTCCAATCTGGTGCCTTCATGACTGGAGCTTCAATCAACTTCGTCTTCAGCGTTTCAAAGGCCTTCTGCCTCCGTTCCTGCCAGATGTACTCGGTGGTCTTCTTCAACAATTCGGTTAGTGGTGCTGCCAAGGTTGCATAGTCTTTGATGAACCTCCGATAGTAACCCACATGTCCTAAAAATCCCCGCAACTCACTAACATTTGAGGGAGGTTCCAAAGCTACTATAACTTGCACTTTGTCTACGTCTACTTCAATGCCTCGCTGCGAGACTCTATGTCCTAATAAAAGTCCTTCTGACATGGCGAAGAAACACTTTTCTGGATGCAACGCCAACTGAGCATCTCTACAACGCTGAAAAACTACTGCCAAGGAATTTATGTGTTCTTCCCTTGGACCAAAAACGCAAAAATCATCTATAAAAATTTCTAAGAACTTCCTAAGATACTCCTGAAAAATGTTTGTCATCATTCTTTGGAAGGTCGCAGGAGCGTTACATAAACCAAAGGGCATCTTATGATAAGCAAAAGTACCCCAGTCAGTGGTAAAAGTAGTTTTGTCTTTATCTTCTTCTCTGATGGATACCTGATTATACCCTGAAAATCCATCGAGAAAACTATAGCACTCGTGACCAGCTACCCTATCCAGAATAGAATCTGTAAAAGGTAAGGGGTGATGGTCTTTTCTCGTTGCTGCATTCAGCTTTCGAAAATCTTGACATACTCTTATTTTACCAGTTTTCTTCTTAGGTACTATCACTATAGGTGATACCCATTCACTGCTAAGGACAAGAAAGATAATACCAGCACTCAAGTACTTTCAATTTCATCCTTGACTAATAGAGAGTACTTTGGGTTCAGTCTATACTGTCTTTGTCTCACAGGTACAGAGTTTTCCAGTAGGTCAATTCGATGTTGACCCACTTCGCAGGAATACCCTTCATGTCTTCTATCTTCCAGGCGAAGACATCCTGGTAGTAAGTTAACATGTCATGGTACACTTCTAATTCGGCCCCCTGCAACTTCGCTGTGATCTTCAAGACCTTCCCTTCGCAGAGAACCAAATCCACTGTCGCTGACTTCAGTACCATTCCTTCTGTGTGGCTCACTTCTGAACTTCCCTGCCCAACTGTGATTGCTATTCTTCCTCAGGTCCTTCGTACTCTTCTTCCTCTTCGATCTCATAGCATTGCAAATAGTTCACAACTATGTAGGGTCCTGATCTTTCATTCTCCGAACTATTGCTTGAAGACGAAGAGTCTTCTTCCGAAGTGTATCCTGAATCTGTTGAAGATGTTTCGCCTTGGTGTGTCATCTTCTTCCAACTTACAGAGACACTCTTATCTGTTGGTTTCATAGGATCATTAAAGGACAACTTTTGTTTATACCAATCAGTAATCACCTTAGCACCATACAACCAAGGTCGCCCTATGAGCACTCCATAGCCAGACTTTACCAAGGGTCTTAGTACGATATAGGTAAGTTTGAAGATTATCCCACCAATGGTTGTAGGGATATCTCGCAGTACTCCCAAGGGTCTTCTTCTACTCTGATCCGCCATCCTCAACACTCGTGGTGTCGATTCGAACTTATGGTAACCCAAACCATGTGCCGTTTCTTCTGTAATAATGTTCACACTAGAACCAGAATCTATAGGCACATGTTTTATTAGACATCCATCTATCTCGATGTCTACTTCTGGGGATCCCAAGTCTTCCAATCCAACTTGAAACAATGAAGGCAGATTTTTCGATTTAGCCTTCGATGGTTTTCTCAGGGCTGCCAGTAACAACTTCCTGTACAGCTTATTATCTTCGACCAACTGCTTAATGGTTATATTAGCTTGTTGGTTCAACAAATCTTCTACTACATTGTAATGAGGGCTCACCCCCGGAACAGTCTTCTTGGGTTGGTCTACCATCCGCTCCCGCAATTCGGATGGTCGATCAACTTCGGGCGAAGATACTTCGGCCCGAATCTTCCCAGACCTTTCTCCGCTAGATTTTGCTTCTTTGGCTTGCGTACTCAGTTCTCTGTTGAGTAGCGCCCTTACTTCTTCGGAGATGTCCGCAGGTAATGTTCCTGAGGTCTTCTTCTTTCTCTGCTCTTCTTGACGATCATCTGTTCGTGCCGATATCGTCTGTTTCTCTTCAACTTCGCGCACTTGTTCTTTCAAAGTTTTGTGCGCTTTCTTCTCCTTCTTCTGTTGCTTCCGCTCAGTCTTTTTAAGGTCCTTCGCCTCCTGAGCTGCAGCTTCTGCTAAAGTCTCCCCTTTTCGAAGTAGTCTTTTCCCACTTCGGGTCTCCACTTTGTTCACCAGAATCTCGTCTTCTTCTGACCAACCAGTTCCTTCTTCGGTTGACAGAGCGCATGCCTTCAGATCCTCGACCAATTCGACCATGTTTACTCCTGCATCTGATCATTGTTGGTTGGGTGGCGGTTGAAATCTGACTCCGGTCTTCTGAACTGGTTCATTCGTACAGTCCGAAGCTCCATGACCGGGTTTTCCACACTTCTCACATAATGGCATGTATCCCACTTGTTTCTTTGGGTGAGGACAAGAAGGAGCCCGGTGACCAGTAGCGCCACAATTAAAACATGATGTACCAAGAGACGGTGGTCTTTCCTGGTAACCTGCAGGGGCAAACTTTCGTTGGGTAACGTTAGTTGCCATCTGTCTAGGTACAAAACGTTGAATATGTACCGGGGGAATGGGCGTGAATTGTTGAGGCTGAGTGGGTATCATGGCTCCATCTTGAGCTTGTACTCCATAGACCCCGTCTTCACACTCTACAAAGTAATTGGGTTCGTATAATGGCGCCCACTCCACTGCATGGGTGTTATAGGATGATTTACTGTTGAAACATTCCGTATTGGCATGTCCAGGTTTACCACAGTTAGTACACCACAAGTTTGGACGTGAAGTAGTTGGTGATTTTCGTCTCTCGGACGTTCTGACCAGTTGTACCTTGAGGTCTTCGAACTTCTTTAGAAGATCATCAAGTGCAGTGTCCTTAGATGGCTGTGTCCTCCTCACCATCGGAAGTCTGGACTTCGTCATTCTCTTCCGCTTCTTATGCTTTTCTTCTTCGTCCGAAGATGAGGTATCTTCGTCTTTTGATGTTGAGCTTTCGTCTGAAGACTCTTCTGAGGATTCTTCCGAAGATGAGAACTTTCGGTGTTTCCGTTTTGACTTCTTCTTCTTCTTCTTCTCATCCTTTGCACTCTTCTTCGATTTTCTGAAATCCTTCTTCTTTCTCTGCTCTGAGGCTTTTTCACGATCTCTGCTGAGGATATTGGAGGATTCGTAATTCTCAGCAGAATCAATGGCTCGTTCCAATGTTGACGTATCAAACCGTCTTATCCACGTTTGTTGTTTTGAAGGTAACCCTTTCACAAACCATTCTACTGCCTGTGCCGGAGTGTAGGCTGGGTGTGTCCCATTGGCAGGTAATCTATCCAAAATTCCATAGAATCTTTGGACATAACTTTTCAAGGACTCTTTCCTCTTACGTTTGACGCTATACCTTATGTAACACATGCCTGTTATAATTCAGTTCCCGGAATCTCTTTAGGAATTCGTTTTTCATTAGATCCCAAGTAGATAAGATCGCGGGAGTTAGATTGGCATGACTGTACCATTTTCCGGCTGCATGTTTCAACAAGCTGGGAAAAATCCTCGTACGATCAGGATCATTATCTTCTTTATTCGCATGCGATACCGCTTCAAATTGTTTGACAAATGAGTCGGCACTCTCTCCATCTCCATCACTGTCCGAATCGTCACCACCGAATTTTGGATAGTTTTGGCGAGTGAAAGGTGGTGCCCCTGACGGAAGTGGTACTCCTGTCATTGTATGCGGTAGTGTGGAAGGTGGAGCTGTTGTCTGTTGTACTTTACTCTGTCTTGTTGATACCGTCAAATTTGGAATCCTCAACGATCATGTACTCGACAAATTGCTTAATGGTCGAAGAGTCAACTTAGCAAGAGCATTCGCAACAGCTGTTCCCACTTGGATATTTGGGAGGTTCACTTCGGGCAAAGTTACTTCGGCCGAAGGCTCTTCAACTGAGTGAATATTTCCTTGTCTTATTTCATGTTCATTCTTGGGTGAAGAGGACGTAGAGGCCTCCTGACTTCGTATCTTAAAGAGCGATACTCCTAGAGTACCCTGAGGTCTAAGATTTAGAATTCGAAGAGCAGGTGATCCCAATGGTAATAGTTCTCGAATTAGTTCTTGTCCTCTTTGTTTCTTCAAGAGGTCTACAAAGCTTGTGATCTCTGGCCCATGTCTGACGATCAGCTCCAAGGCCGCTTCCGCTTTCGGATTTGGATCTTCCGCAAGAGTCGTCAAAATGTTGGATTCTGACTGTGCTGATTCTGAAGATGAAGACGAAGATGAAGATTGAAACAACTCCACTCTTCGAAGTGAAGGTGATTCTTCTCTATCTGTCCCCTCTTCTTCAGCTTGAATACCTTCTTCTTCTCTCGTTGATTCAAACAGAGATTCATGCAAATTTGTGGTCCTTGAAGGAAATGGTAACCATGATACGTCTTTAGGTGAACTCTCTCCACTCCGTACGCTCGAGTATGGAGATTCGATATCTCCCTTCTTCTTCCAGTATGTACGCTCGTCTTTCTCGTAACGAGTTCGTGGTGAAATAGGTACTGAACTCCTTTCAAGCGAAGATGAAGTTCCTTCGGAGAGATTTTTCACTTCTTGCCACTTCTGAGCTGCTTGACGTCTTCGCTCCCTCGTTGCCTCCTTCTGGCGTTGGACTTCTTCCAACAATTGTTCGCGGACCAATCTTCTTTTCAGCGCTCGCCTGGTCCTTCCCCTCCTCTGATCTTCTTCAGAAGGCGCTCGTGCTCCCCCTGACATACATGTCGACGGTTACAACTTACTGGATTCAAAGTAAAAGTTAAATCTGTATCCCCGGCAGCGGCGCCAAAAGTTTTAATGTTTCTATATGTAACAACCCAGAGAAACATAAAGTATCGGAAATAGTAAATTAAGGATCGTTCCCACGAAGATACAGTTAACAATTACACAAAACACAGTACTACAACGTCACAATGATAATTCAGATGGTTTTATGTTATTCTCACGGAATGGAATAATATCCGGATGAGAGTTTAAGTCTGGTAAGAAACCAAACCCAAGCACAAACCTGATAAATCGAATACAAACAACAATGAAATAGTTCTTTGATCAGGGACCCTTCCGATATACATACAAAAGATTGAGAAGACAAATGTGAATGTATGAATAAGGTAAAATACTACTGAAATGTTACTAGTCTTCTTCTGAAAAGACAGAAGAATACTGATTTCACATCAAGGTTCCAAGATAAGTCCCTACTCTTCCTAAGGAATGTTCTTCCAATTAAATCCTCATGCTTAAGAATCCCACTTATTTGAAGAAGGCAAACTTAAGACAAAGCCACCATCATCCAAACTCTCCTTACAATTTAACTTATGCTCTTCCACTTCACAGTAACTGATTTGTTCTCAGATCTTCGTTCAAAAGCTCTTCACGAAGATTACAGGTTCAACTTCGGCCGAAGTCTCTTCAAAGTTCCTACACCGAAGTGTCTTCTTTCAAGTCTAAGGGCGAAGATCTTCGTCAATCAGAAAATTACACCTGCGACAGTAAACACCGAATATTCGGAGGAAAATATCTTCGTCCAAAACATTCACAACATCGCTCCTCACTTTTGGGAAATAGAAATAAATTAATAAAGAACTGAAAACATGGAAAAGGCACGAGGGCTGTGGATCGCGCTGCTTATATACTACTTCGTCCTAACCTAACTGTTTTTCTAACTGCGCTAACTGTCTAACTTCCTAAGAAGGCGAAAGACCTTCGCTACCTTACGATCATCTTCATCTTCACAGTAACTAAATTCCTAAGCCTAACTGTGCTCTGAACTCTTCTAACTGAACTTCCACGTTCGCTCGCATCTCGCCAATCTCTCTATCTACCTTCTGTCTAAGTCTAGAAAGGCGCGCTTTCACACCGTCGGGATTGGCCTCTGCTTGCACTACCTCCGCCTTTAACGCCCGAAGAAGACCGAGCTCGTCCACATCTAGCCTCGAAGTCACGTACGCGGATAGAACCGGCATCAACTTCTTCCGAAGGTCTTCGGAGTCTGCCACCTTCGTCTTCAAATCTTCGTTCTCCTTTGTGAGCTCTGCAACCGTAGTCTGGAACTCACCTCGACTTCGCTGCAACTCAGCTACCTGGTCAGATAACTCCTTTATGCGGTCGGCGAAGCTCTTCGTCGGCACCTTCAGCTCTTCATCTTTACTGATCAAAGCAGTCTTGGATTCTTCGCATTGGCGCCGAAGATCTTCTAGCTCCTTCTCCGACTCCAACCTCATCTTCGTTGCGTTCCGGGCCTCTTCGCGAAGATTGTTCTTCTCCTGCTGCCAAGTCCCCCTACTAAAATGCAACTCCGCCAACATCTCTAGAAATGTCACCTTCCGCTGCACTTCCTTCTCGTAATCCTCCTTGTTGTCTTCAAGAAGTCGGAGGATCGGGACAACTACCTCTTCGCCATAAAGCATTGCCTTCCTGAATAAGTCCACATTATCCAAGGCAGATCCCCCCGAAGTACCTTCGCCGCAGACAGCTTCGCCTTCAATCTTTGCTCCTAAGCTGCTTAAGTCCACTGTCTCCTTCTTCGTGCTCTTTACCTTCTTTCGAGCCTTCGGTTTCTCCATTGGCGAAGTCGGAAGAGGCTTCTTCCTCTTGCTACGTCAGTTTTCTTCTTCTTCGACCGTTGTTTGAACAGTCGCTGCCGGCTGCGCTTCTTGAGTATCTTCGGCTGTTGCCTTCGGTGAAGATCCCAGTTGCTGAACCTCTTCGGCTTGTCCCTCTTCGACTTCACGAACGGGTGATGAAAAATCTTGTTCTTCATCTTCGCCGAAGCCTAACTGCTTAGCTTCATTCTCTTTCAGCCACCCCATACCAAAGTAGAAAATACTGACGAAGCCTCCCATATACACATAGTCGTGCTTCTTAAACAGGCGCTGGACTTCGTCGTGGAATATCTTCGCCCAGTAAGCTCGTCTTCCGGCGAAGAGCTGTTCGAAGAAGCATACCTTCCAAGTCGACAGGTAAGTTGTTCTTCGGGGGCTCAAAATCAGCATGATGGCCTCCGCAATCTTCCTCTTCACGGGATCTCTGTACTCAGACAACTTGTACCCATTCGTTGGATGCATCGGACGCTCGAAGAGCTCCTCGTAGTTCTGGTCCTCCTTGACCAAGTGCTTCATCGACGCATTGTCGAAGAGCATGCCGCCCTTCGTCCCAGCTTCATCCAGCAGAACCTTCTCCCAGTTCTTGACAGTCCAGTTGCCCGGTCGCGCATATAGTTCTGCGCTTGCGTGGTCTTCACACATCCGAATCTAGCTAATGAATTTTCCAGACACCTTCGTCCAGCCTCCCAGGGTTAGGAAGCTAAGACCTATCTCCTTCAGCTTCGGCCGAAGATGCACTAACTCCTCTCGATCTAACTCAAAGGCTCTAATCCGCGGTAACTTCGTCGCGATAGACATCGTGGTCAGACAAAGATTGCTAGCTGGCTGAGATAAACTTCGTCTAAAACTGCTAGTCTTCGCTTAAGTTGGCCTTCGCCCAAACTGATTGTCTTCGTTCAAGTTGATCGTTCGCAATTGGTGGGTAGGCTGAGCGCTAAGAGTGAATGTGAGAAATGAGCTAATTTTCCTAGTATATAGGTCGGTTCAAACTCTCACACGTGCCGAAGTCGCCTCTGATTGCTTGTCCTCTGACCTGACAAGGGTATGCGCACTGTTGTCTTCGCCCATGCCGCTTATCGTTCCTGTCCCTTTCTGGGTAGGTAGTTCGTCTTCGCTCGGACTATTCGTGAAGAGAGTGTACTGACGATATACATTCTCTGGTCTTTCCTGGAAAGGTCTTCTTCCGAAGATCTTCGTTGAAGGTTATTCTCTTCTTCCGAAGACTCTTCTTCCGAAGTCTCTTCTTTACTAAAACTAAGCTATTCTTCTTCTATCTTCATTATTTCTTCTACAAATTTCTACATTTCTAGCTTCTTCTATCAAAAATTGAAAAAGTGGGCTCTACAATGTACTTTAAACATCATAGATAAGTATCTAGTCACTTACACAAGCGTACGAATGCTTGAACAAGATAAATAACATATTATCAACCTACTTGGACTCAAAATATATAACATGATAATGTTAACATCATATGCAAAGGTGTCAAACATATGCATAAAGGACTAGAAATATATTGAACTAACTTCTAAAACTACTAAATTCAAGTGTCGGAGTAGAAGTGTAGCATGTAGTCACCAAGTAACGCGAAAATAGTGATCAACGCAATGAGACTAAATCATGATAGAGAGGTGAACTATTTACTATGTGAAATGATTCACATCACGATAACGTGGACGATCCATGTACTTTACGTTGAGTAGAGATAATGGTTAGTACCATTGTCGTCATATGCGAAGTTGTTGTATATGAAGAAAAGTACGTGGAGCTTTAGATATATAGAGTATGGAGTATCCAAGTCTAATAGTGAGTGTTATCAGTATCGTCGGATGAAGTGAGAGACAATAAAAGTGGCAAGCATGAACGAAGAGTCCTTTCGTGCTCTTGATCTTCCACTTGTGCACGCGTTCGTCATTAAGCTCCATTGTCTATCGCGTGATCACTTTGGAGTGTTTAGGGTCGCTCATTGAGAAGAGTCGTTTATGATTGCGATAATGGCTACTCCGGATCTTATCATTCTTCCGATAATCACTTACGACGCTGTTTGAGATCTTACAATCTACATCTAACTCTGATGTGGTATGGATCTTTGATTGGATCTAAATTTTCCAGCGAGGGTTCCGTTCAACACTTGGGTCGAAATTCTTTGTTACAATCGACTAAAGGTGACGCATCGAGAGTTTATCGTGAAGAATTTCAGAGAGGATTACTACAACCAGATAATAGCTTCATCCGTTCTTTTTGTAGTTCCGTTTATTGTCAATTGTTTTAAGGTCGACATTCTAACTCTATATTGAGTGTAGTTTGTCTTTCGTGTCTACGTGCTTCTTGATCAACAACATCGTCAACGTAACGTGTTTGTAGTGTGTTTACTATTTGAGTACCCAAATGGTACTCATGTTAAAATTTCACTCTTTGTGTGTTGATCATGTGAGTGAAGACAAAAAACATTTTGTCAACTTATTTGGTTGAAAGTTTGATCAATCATCTTCTACCAAGTTTTCTTCATACTTTTGAGAATTAGAGACACTCGTGGTCAATTCGACGAGTGTCAGATATGATTGGAAAGCTTGGAAGACGAGGATACTCGTGGACTCAATGACCGCTCGATTCAGAGTTGGCATGATGACGTTTCGATCGATTGAAGATGAGGAGGTCAAATTCATAACCAGTTTCATACCCGTGAGGTTTTTTTGCACTTTATGAGAGTTCTCTCGGGTTGTTGGAGAGGAGATGGCTATTGCTGGAAAGCTCTCGAGATGAGCTTGTTGAGCTCGATCGATTTCAAGTTGGATTGACAAAGTTATGACCGACTAAATTGAGTATCTCAAATCAGAGATTACGAGAGTGAGCATTTGTTACCAAAAAACATTGAGAGTGATATTGAGAGATTGAAATCGATTTTAGTTATGAAACTTTCCAAGGTCTGAGAGAATACATTCAACTACCTAGATGTGAAATTTCAGACCATTTGGGTTATTAAGTTGAAGGATATTGCTGTTTTGTGTGCAGAGGTCTGCATATTATCTTGTGTCAGTAACAGTTGGGATTCAGATCATTCCGAAAGTTTGGTTGAGGGCCTGGTCCTGAAATTTTACAGAGTGGTAGTGAAGAAAGCACTTCAATTTCATGAGAAGTTTGAGACCTTTTGGTCGAGCGGATTGTGAAAAATAGAAAGTAAAGTTCTGTCGAAAGTTTATCATGAGAGATTTGAGAGGAGGATTGAGTGAATGTCACATCTGAGTTGATTGTGAATTTGATTCGTGCATGTCGAATCTTGTTGGAGATCTGAGAAGAGGAAGTTTATGGAGATATAAAGGTTGTTATCAGTGGACTAGTACAGAAACTGAGATCTGCTAAAATAGCAAAGTATAGTTTTGTGAATGTTATAGAAACAACGAACTTTGATAAGACATAATTGCCAACTCATAGACGATCTCTTTGCATGTCATATCTTAATAGAGAGCTTATTCTACAAGGTACATATTGACCTTAGTTTCATCCCATTTAGAGCTATGGTTGAGGAGTGACAGTGAGATAAATTTGAGAGATTCTTGTCTCGGAAGATGTAAGATTTAAGGTTCTTTGGAGAACAAGTCGACCTAGAGGTTTTGCTAGTGCTTCAATGCACTTGATCAGGAGTATGGAGAGTTATCGTTAGTATTGCTTGTTTTTGGATCTTCTTCATATTCGCATGTCTGTTTGTACGTCAAGTGGGTTTGGATTAGATTTGTGTGCGGACGTTGTGCTTAAGTTTTTTTCACTAGGAGTGCTGATATTTTTCTTGTGGTGAGGCTGGAGTGATGATCAACAGACCCAATAATGCTTATGATAATGGCAGGAACATATTACCTGTGTTCGTTATTTCGATTCTATCTCTAGTTGAGTGAGAGAGAGATTTACCGAGAGAACGTGAAGATATCGTAGCGAAATAGGTTTAGAGGGTACTTGGGAGTCGAGAGAGAGGTTGGATGGTTGCTAGTTGTGAGTCATAGAGTGCGACATTTACTCTCCACAGACAGATACCTGGTGTATTCTCAGAAAAGAAAGCACGTCACACGACAATTGATGAACTCGACTTGAAACTTCGGGGGTGGAGAGTTAGTGAAGTTCTTTTCAGAACTTTATCATGATCGAGAGACAAAGAGCTAGAAACTCTTCAGACACGATTTCGTTACAATTTGATCTTGTTATAAGACAAATGTTCTAAGCATTTGCTTTGTACATGGATCAACAACAAACTGTTCAACGGAAGGAGACGATAATTACCGAGGCTTTGCATTCGATGGTAGAAACATTAGATCAGTTTGAAGGGAGAAACATCTCCAAGTATTTGAAGTTTTATTCTTGAGAGATGGAGCTAAGTAAAGTACTAGAGGGATCTAGTTGCTACCGAACTACTTCGGGAGTTTGAGAGATAGTTTCTTCAACTATCTCGGATGGAGAAGTTCACACTTGAGAACGACAAAGTGGAGCTATTTTTCCAGTCTGCCAACAACGAGCTACTAAGGGAGTTGGAGTTGCTGTTGGAAGATCAGACGAAAGACAATGATCTCACATCTGATTGGAAGAATGTTAGCGAAGTAGTGGGAGTACTTGCGATGCGAGAATACCAAAGGAGAAAGATGGTTGTAAGTCAAGCACCAAGACCACTGTCAAGTGTTTCGTTGATGCAGAAGGAATGCGGAAGTTTCGCTGATGTCTTACAACAAGACATCATTTTCTGAAAAGAAAAAAAGCTCACCGTGAGAAACAACGAGAAGATTCTTAGAACCAATTTCGAGAAAGGAGGAATGAAGCAAGTACTGGAGGAGTATCTATCTCAACATGTTACTACGTATGAAATTTACTACTTATGGAATTGAGGTAATAAAAGAAAGAAATGCTTCTAAGAAGCATGGAGATATTCTTGATATGTGGAGTCACGTTGTGAGCACGAATAAAAAAGAAAAATGACAAAGAACGAATTACTCAAAACAGCCACGGCAATAAAAGGTGCTATTGGATGAGATGATCCCATTGATACAATGTCTGTACATGCTTATTTGGTGAAGAGTCAACATGAGATTCTTATGGAAGAGAAGCACAGACGTGATGAAGCAAGCTCTAGAGAGAACAGCTCCTAAGAGACAATCAAGAAGAGAGAAGTTCAGACCGGAGAGTATGCTTCTACCAGAAGAGACTATGGAAGAGATCTTATCATCTACTCATGAAAAATCAGAGAAAAATAGAGATAAAAAGAAAAGCAAAACTCTTTCGTACAAGCTTCAGTCTGATATTGAAGCTGTTACAGATTTGAAAAGTGTACTAGAGGAGAGAGTACTCAATGCCAAGATCGAGTTTACTTTGCGAGAGGTTCTTAAGATTGCCAAGAAAGAGTTTCATGATGTTATTATTGACACCATCAAACGAAAAAAGCAATTGGTAAAAAATATCGCTGTGTCTAACGCATTAGACACAAGGATATCAGAAGAGGAAGAATTAGAACTAGTTCAATGCTCCATGAATCGTAAAGTTCGATTTGAGGATGATTGTGATGACAAGGTCTCTAGTCATTACACCAGAGGACATTAGGTAAGAGCTATTACCGAAACCTTAGTGAAGATAGAAGAGATGAAAGATCCGTTGATTGTTCTCATTGATCATGGATTTGAGATCAATATCGTCTCTAAGGACATCTACAAGCAAGGTGGATGACCTCTTGATATAGATCATGGTTGGATGGAGGTTTATTACCGGCTCAAGATCTTCCTTTCCCGAATCCGTTTCACATCAAGCTTCATTGCATCCATCGCGATCACTTTCGACAGTGATTAGTTGCATACTTTGGCGATGAATTCATGAGAAGAGTGATGAAATTACAGCTTCCGGTGATCATTCCGATCGTAACATACGGAGAGACTTGGGATATGACGATGTACATTTTGTTGTGAGAGACAATGGATCTCAACTATCCATCGAACGTTTCTTTCAACTTTTGGGTCGATGTCCGGTGTCATTGCAGACCTAAGATCAATCATGGGGTTTGGATCGTGAGAAACTTCGGGCAAGAATATTACAATCGAGTGATAGCTTCACCGTTTCTTTTTGTCGTATCTTTTATTGTAGAACGTTTCCAGGTTGTAATATTGACGTTGTATTAGTCTGCGACTCAATCGTTTCCATTCTGGTTGAGCGCTTCTATATAGTTACGGACCGCGAAGAATCCATCGACATATCTGAAGGATTTTCTGAGGTCTTAGAGTCTTGTTGATGTCTTGTATCTCCTTGAGAGAAAAAATTCGTTCTAGAGGAAAAAATTGAGTGGAGAAAAAACAAAAATAAAGATCTTTTTGCTCTTATTGGTCCACTTTTGGACCAATGGTGTTCTAGCTGATCCTCGCAACGTTTCTGTGATTTCTGGAGGCTTCGGAGGTCCATTCGTGTAACGAAGGATATGGTTGGAGAGCTCTCGACCGGGGCTACAATCTGGGCTGAAGAATCGATCGATTTGATGGAAAGATGAGCGCGTTATGATCGATTGAGTGGAGGGGGGTGCAATTCGTACCTACCGCTACGTTTCTGGTTGTTCCGGGAGACTGGCGAAGAGTTTTGAGGAGCTGTGTGTTGGGTTGGAGAGCTGACGACGTGCTGGTCGTTTTGATATCAATTTCGTCAAGTTCTTGATCGATTTGGATTCTGAACCGACCGATTGAAGTTGAGAAGTGCAGATGTGATAAAGCAGAAACATCGAACTATGATAGTCATGGATAGTTTACTATTGCTTGAGTTCCGAGTCGAATTTATGAGTGAAATTTTCCAAGATTGAAATATGTCTTATCAGTAAGATATTTGGGAAGTTTCACCTCAAATGGTCGAGTAGTTTGTTCAGAATCTTGGATCAAATGTACTTGGGTCTGTAAAGCTCTAAAGTTAGCACAGATTACGGTTTGATCCATATCTGAGAATTGGTTTAAGATTTCGACCTGAAAATTGTTCAGGGTAGGAGTGAAGGGTCCAATCAAGCTTCCTAAGGCTAGTGTTCCGGCTAGTTCTACCCCGCCCTACGTCAACCGGGAAAACGCCGCTCCTCCCGCTTAGCGTCTTCTGGCTCCCGGTCGGATGTACGCTTTGGTTGCATATTTATTTCCCCTCGGCGTCCGTTCGACGCTCCAACCGGCTGACGCCTCGCGAGAGGTCTTACATTCGAGAGAACACCGACGCCGGCACCTTCCGCTACACGTAAAACTGCTGGTGGACTTTATCATCGTGAAGAGTTGGTACTGCGGTTGTGAGGACAAACTCCTAAACGAAACAGCGGTCCACTGCCCATGGACGTACAAAATTTGTCCTTGTGTCTGATTTAAGTACCTTATCTTAGTGCAAGGCAAATTTGAACTGCCCTAATATTTATGCATAAGTAGAGTATCATTTACGAAACTAGTGCAAACTCACGCATGATCTAGTTTGTTGTTGTTGAGTATAGCAAAACCTTAATCGCGTTCCAGACCTTAAACCCTTAAGGTCTTCTCATCCTGCCGATAGAATGCCTAGGATTCCGCGGAGTTGCGATTGCCTACCGCTCCTGAGCATTCGTTCAGACATTCTTGGGAACCTTGAAGTGAATGCGTCGATCAAATGTGACCGCGAAGCGAGGTTGGTCAATTCTTCCTACAGACAGAACCTTGCCTACGTATAATTGCTTGAAGTAGAGGTTATGATGAATGGACCTGCGAGAATGAGTTTGTTCGTTGAGTGAGGATAACAATAGAGATTGGTCCTTTCACAAAATCAATATGGATTGGTCAGCTGGAAATCAGTGTAGCAGTAGAAGTACAGGATGTGGTCTATTCTCCCGATGCTGTACCTGAAAGAGCCTGCAAGCGGTCTGGACCCGAGGTCTCGACCTTTCACGGGATCTCACACCGATCTTTAACTTATAGACATGATGACTCAAGAGGTGAGGCAGAGTCTTTACCATGTAGTTACAGACCGCGAAGAATCCATCGACATATCTGAAAGATTTTCTGAGGTCTTAGAGTCTTGTTGATGTCTTGTGTCTCCTTGGGAGTAAAAATTCGTTCTAGGGGAAAAAGTTGAGTGGAGAAAAGACAAAAGTAAAGATCTTTTTGCTCTTATTGGTTCACTTTTGGACCAATGGTGTTCTAGCTGATCCTCGCAACGTTTCTGTGATTTCTGGAGGCTTCGGAGGTCCATTCGTGAAACGAATGATATGGTTGGAGAGCTCTCGACCGGGGCTACAATCTGGGCTGAAGAATCGGTCAATTTGATGGAAGGATGAGCGCGTTATGATCGATTGAGTGGAGGGGGTGCAATTCGTACCTACCGCTACGTTTCTGGTTGTTCCGGGAGACTGGCGAAGAGTTTTGAGGAGCTGTGTGTTGGGTTGGAGAGCTGACGACGTGTTGGTCGTTTTGATATCAATTTCGTCAGGTTCTTGATCGATTTGGATTCTGAACCGACCGATTGAAGTTGAGAAGTGCAGACGTGATAAAGTAGAAACATCGAACTGTGATAGTCATGGATAGTTTACTATTGCTTGAGTTCTGAGTCGAATTTATGAGTGAAACTTTCCAAGATTGAAGTATGTCTTATCAGTAAGATACTTGGGAAGTTTCACCTCAAATGGTCGAGTAGTTTGTTCAGAATCTTGGATCAAATGTACTTGGGTCCGTAAAGCTCTAAAGTTAGCACAGATTACGGTTTGATCCATATCTGAGAATTGGTTTAAGATTTCGACCTGAAAATTGTTCAGGGTAGGAGTGAAGGGTCCAATCAAGCTTCCTGTGAAGTTTGATCATCATTGGTCGACTGGTTTGGGAGGATTGAGGTCTCAAAGTTCAAAGATACTTCTGTTATTAGTAATTTCGAGTTTTTCGGTATAATCTATTGTCATTTTGATCATTTTTGAGCAATTTGGAGAGGAGTTGTTGTTGAAACTTCCATGCTTGCATACAACTCGACATTGGAGGATGTGGGGCTGATTTCAGCTCTTGGTGATGAAGGAGAACAGAGTCGTCATGAATCTTAAGTCGCTGTTTGGGTTCTCGGAGCTGCCAAGTACTACCGCCGTTGGTGCTATGTTGAGATCTGAGTAGTGCCTTGAAGCATGCATGTTTTACCTTGCTGGAATGCTTGGTAGACCAAGGTGTACAGAAAGTTGTATCGATACTCTATCAAGTTGATTGAGTGATCTTATAGCATCTTCTGGTTGTACTATGAAGTTGTGATAGTTGGATTGATGGGCAGTTAGCATCGCTGGGGAGCTATTCAGAAGTCATGCTTCCAGTGATATAGAAGAATAACTTCAGTTAGATAGTACAGAGCTGAGTATTTTTAGTTAGAGTACAAAAGATCTGTTTGTAACACCAGTTTATACAACCTATACGTAACCTTGGATCGTAGCAAGCTTTAAACTTGAACCGAGCGGATACAAGGTCATTCGGGCTAGAAGAGTTGATAGTGTTAAACATTTGAGTGAAAACATCCAGATCTAGATCCAACCTTGTCAACCCACATACCTCTGCACAGCCATATACCCAGTGTATTCTTAGACAGAAAAACACGTTATACGATACCGTGAAACAACTGCCGCATTGGGCTTGGTATTGAACGTTTTAAAAAGAAAAAAAGACCCATCAAAGAATTACCGCATTAGACTAGAGCACATTTTATTTCCGCCGAAAGACACCATGCGGTTATTGAGCATTTTGTCGAGAAAAAAACTCATAAAACGATTATCATATGGATCACAATATCTTTCTTCCCTCTAGGGGTACATTTTATGTATTTACTCGACGAACACATTTTGAGCGCAATGATTTTCTGCACACTGTTTTTTCTCACATGAAGAACATTATTTTATGCCGAATATTTTTCAAAAGAGAACCACCCAAATATTTTTCAAAATCAATGGCAGTGAAAAAACTGTACATCAAGTGAATATGCATCAAAGGCGTAGTTTCGGCCGAGAGACGAAAAATGTCAAGCTTACTGTCCGGGTACAAAATACTCAACGGGGATTGGTTTCGGCCCTCTGGACTTATTTAGTTGATAAATAGAAAAAAGACAGTGTCCCAGCATATACCCATCCACGTACACTGTCAATGGTCTCATGTATTTGGACATGTATATGAGATAAACAACTAAAACTTTTACAAGTATTCTTAGTTAGTCCAGCGGATAGTGTTTACTGTATGATGCATCACGTCAAGGGTTCAAAACCGGCAGATCATCCTCCATGCGCATGACAGATTATTTAATAAAGATTTGGAGTGTTAATTTAACAAATATTTGATCAAAAAAAATTCGTATTCTCTAAGAGAACTTAGAGGGCTGATTGAAGAATTAAAATAGAGTTATAGCACTCCAAGAAGACATCTGATTCTCTGTGAACATAAATAATGTATTCAGAAAATACAAAAGCACTGTAATACTTGAACTGAACTGGACTTGGATGATAATGCAAACATCTTTGATATAGCATCAAGTGAATAATATGCATACAGAGAAGTTCATCATGTTCGTAAGTTACATAACCAGCTAGTGGCGTCCAATCGAATGGTTGCTTTCGCCCCAGCCACCCCAATCCAAATTGCGCTCACCTCTCGAGGTTGAGGTGCTAAATTCAAATTATAATCCGTCTGTCACACTCCTTTGGCGGAAGATTTGAAGTACCAACTTCTCTCAAACAGTCCTTGACTGGATACTGTAGGTCCAAAAGAGGAAACGAACATATCGTCCCGTCCAAGGTAGTTGCGCTTTCCTCTTCATGGACGTGGAGAAGATTGAACGCTACTTGTATTTCGGAGGAGGACGAGACTCGAGATTCGAGAAAGGTCATACAATTACGTATTCGCATGTGCCAAACTAATGTCGACAGCAAAGCTTATCGATACAAAACATCTCGCTCGAACGAGATTTTGTTGAATTTGTACTCTGAGCTTCAGCGTTTCTGAATGGTTTAGGGTTTCTCAGTCTTAGCAGCTCTGATTTTTGATGCACGAAATTTGAGAATCATGGCCGCTGCAGTTCGAGCGATATCTTCCTTGGCTCTAGGGCTCGCTTCTTCGGTCAATTCTTGCCTTTCTCTGGCTTCCAGAGCCTCTAGAACCGGAGCTCAGCTGAGCGCGAGTCGCCAGTCTTTGGCCGGACTCCGATTCCACGATTCGACTCAGGAGCGCCACCGGACCGCTCCCATGCCTTCTGGCCCCGTCGCTCGAGGTACGTACTTCTTTGAATTGTGGAGCAATTTATCAGCATTCTTCGGAAAGTGAGAAATGTTTTTCCTTGTAGCTATGGCCGTGTTTAACATATAGCCACTTTGTCGACGCATTTTTCGGTAGCGAACCTTCTAGGTGCTGCCTTCGATTCTGTAGTGAGAGACTTTCGTTTGGTATCCTGACGGAGAGCTCGCTTAGAGGGAGAAATTGTGTCAGTAACTGGATAAGCAAACGAATTTCTCGTCTTTGTCATGGCAGTAGCCAGGCATAGTGTCGCTAAGCCAGCGACTTTGGAACGTCAGGAGGAAGCGGAGGAGCAGTATGAGAATGAGCTCGTTGCTCGTGATCATGTCCTTCGTTACCTGCAGAGTGAAGAGATCGACGTTACGGAGCTTGAGGATGTGGGCCTTCCTCCATCTGTGGCAGTTATGAAAGAGAGGGTTACTTTCTTGAGGAAAATCGGTCTAACTACCAAGGATATCAACGGGTATCCGCTAATGGTCGGATGCAGCGTGAAGAAAAACTTAGTGCCTGTTCTTAGCTACTTGGAGAAGTTGAATGTTGAGGCTAGATTCCTACCTGAATTTATTAGGAAGTATCCGATGGTTCTTAATTCCAGCGTGGTGATGGATCTGGAGCCCGTTGTGGACTTTCTGCTCGGGATAGGAATTCAAAGGGATGCTGTCGGTAGAGTTTTAACTCGGTATCCTGATATTCTAGGGTTCAAGGTTGAGGGAACTATGAGCACATCGGTCGCGTACCTCGTTAGTTTAGGTGTAAACATGAGAGAAATAGGCCCTATGGTCACTGAGTACCCGGAAATTCTCGGCATGAGAGTTGGGAACAATATAAAGCCCAAGGTAGATTTTCTTCTTAGTTTAGGTATACCAACACAGGTGATGGCGAAGATTCTCGAGGTGAAACCGTTCATTTTAGGGTTCGATCTCGACGACAAAGTAAAACCGTGCATTAGGGATCTTATGGAGCTTGGAGTGAAGGAAGAAAACGTCTCACGGGTGATCGTACAGTACGCAGACGTCCTTGGACTAGACGTCAAGCAGAGGCTGGACTCCAAGATGGGTTGGCTCAGGAAGCAGGCTGGCGTTAAGCCTGAAAACATCGGTCAGATTATCGAGAGGCTTCCTCAAATTCTGGCAATCAACATCAACCTGGCGCAATCGAGGGTTGATTTTCTGAAAGAATCAGGATTTTCACTGGAGGACATCGGGTCTATGGTAGCCAAGTGTCCTCAGATTCTGGCCATCAGTATCGAGGAGGGCTTGAGACCTAACTTAGACTTCTTTCTGGTGGACATGAAAAGACCGTTATCTGAGCTTGTGGAGTATCCCACTTACTTCACTTACAGCCTGCAGAAGAGAGTCCGGCCTCGTTACAATGAGATAGAACAGAGGGATATCAAGTGCAGCTTGGCGTGGTTCCTCAGCTGTAGTGATGCCAAGTTCCAAGAAAGGCTTCAGGTGGACTTCGTTGAGAGACCTGATGAGGACCAAACAGAAGACACGTTTATTACTGGAGGGAGGATGAAAATTAAAGGCGAGGACTTTAGGGAAGAAGTCGATAGTGATGACGAGTATGCCGAAAGCCGTTGAAGAAAGTGTTGAACATGAAAGGGTTTTTTGGCACTAACATTCGAAATTAGCACGTGCTCCGTTTTAGTTCTCGTACCTCTGTCTGTCTGTGTGTCCGATGTCTGAACAGTTTCTGACGGAGGGAACAGGATTAGGGAGGGCTACTGTCTCGTCTGCTTACGCCTGATCACCGTCATCCAGGTTACTGACAAGAGTTGGAATGAATCTGTGGGGTTCTTCCACAATCCGTTTCAGTTCAGTTTAGCACTCTGATATTTTTGTAGCATTGAAAGTGGTAGAAGCTTCTGGGATAACATCGACAAGAGTTGTCACAGGCAAGTGTTCTTCAGACGTAGGCGAGATATTCTCGAGACGATCCTGTTATACATTTCTATCAGCGCCATAAAGCGTTCATAGGAGGTAGGTGGTTTGTGTTTGATAAAGTAGTGTATATAAACAGGCAAGAAAATCGCCTGTGAGGTACTCCCTGGCTTACGGGAGGATTTATACCAGGCTAGAAGTCCCCAGACAACAACTCAGCTTTGAAGAAAACTCTTCATTGGTTCTTGCCGAACCCGAAAGAAGGCCCGGGGAGCGGATATCAAGAGCACGGAGAACAGTGCTTGCTGTAGTGAGTGACCGCCTGTGATGATCAACATCACCGTACTGCCGATCAGTTTCGTATAGGTCCGAGAAAGTTCAATGTCAAGTGCGTCATAAGAACAACAAATGTACAGTGTGTGACGAAACCAAATGATATTACAGATCATCGGTATAATCTAGAACCCTAGATAACATTAGATTATAAGGTATACGGCATTGCAATATCTACTCTTCACAGTCAAATATAGACTTAAGTTTACTACTCTTGGTTCCTTGTTTTCAGTTTCTTGATTGAAATCTTGAAATGTAAACTTACGTAAGTCTTAGTCTCAACCTGTTGGTATTTTGCATACATCATTATCAGTGAACCGTTCTCTTATCAGCAGAGCTAACCGTTCTCTTATAACATATTTACTGATATGTTCTAAGAGAACGGTTAACCGATCTCTTATCATAACATCATCTCACAAGGATGATGTTGTCCATCCCAAGCATGTAACACTAGTTCAGTTTCTAACATTAGATCTGGAGTTGTTTTGATGTAACTCTGGTTCAGTTCCAACATCAGATCTGGAGTTGTTTTCGTGGATAAGTCATTGGAAGCATTTGTTCGAAGACTTCCTTTTGCACTTCAAGTCGAAACTGCAGTAAGTAGATCGTAACCTCTATCTACTCAACCACGAATTAACAGTGATTTTTTGTCCTCAAGAGGACAAAATGATTTGTATGTGTGCCACATGAATTCACAGCTTTTATTTCTCAAACTTGTTATCCATAGGAAAGATTTTATCGTCACCTTCAACGCTCTTTAACATAACAAGATTCTTTATTGCCACTTTACACATTTTTGAACGGATGTTGCTAGATCACCTCGAATGGTTGAGGTTTCCAAGTGCACTAATCGAAAAGCAAACGAGATGTACATAAGAAATTCAGTTTTCATTCATTGACGAAAAGCAACGGACCGATGAACTGACCAGACATCTAACAAAAATATCATCCTGTTCTCACATCTTGATTCAACTCGTGACAACGTTTCTCGTTTCATAGTTTCAAGATTTTATCAATCCACAATTTGTGATAGCATTTCTCATACCATGGTTTAAAGATTTTCTCAACCCACAATGACAAATTGCTAATGACGATCAGTACTTCTCTATAAATGTAAGACGAATGTCATTGTTGCCACGAGAAAGAAGAGAACTGTCTCATAGGTAAAGATCATCCGTGTTCGTAGTTGAAATATCATATGAAAGAAAACAGTTGGCCACATGATGTGAAAGCAAGAACTACAATAAAATGTGTCTTGTTATTTTCCAGTCACCAGAATCTCTCAAGATCTCCCCCATCTCTCTCTACGTGTTCTCATGACCTACATGAATGCACTGACAACTAATTGACCTATATGAACTACATGAACATACTGAAAGACTAGAGTGATCGATATTCCGGAGCAGTTCGTATGGCACGATGAACACTTAAACTACAAAAGGATTTATACACATAATTCTACCCTTCTCTTTCCATCTATCAGATTCTCTTTCTTGTCTAGAAAACGATTTAGACATATAATTCTATTATTTATTTATTTATAATTTTACCTCTCTTTTTCCATCATCTATCTGGTTCTTTTTCTTGTCCACCGGTATAACATCATAAGGTCCGTCTCATTTTCTTCTTGGAAATATATCTTTTTATCTATGTTTTTGAGATTCTAGATTTTCAACCCTTCATCTCGCAACATATAAAGAACTTCCCACTAGAGGAAAAGAGTTGTCATGAGCTGCAAAGTAACGCTATCTATCACCCTTCCTTCCTTGCGTAAACCATTTAGAAAACCATGATATTCACTCTCAAGCTTTTCTTTTTCTTTCCAGATGTCCTTATAAGCACTTCTTGAGGTAGATTCTGAATGACATCTGTTTCTTCTACTGATTCAAGTAGAGACTCCTCATTTCTGCCCATAAGTTCGAAGTTAACTAAGTTGAAAACTAGGTTTCATTGATGTGAACCATTCTTTGAAAGTTAATGTCTAATATTAAGTTGGTTAAGCGATGAAACACACATGCATGACCTCGAATCGATGGATATCTCTTTGCATCAACTCTATCACGGTTGTAAGTACATGATTTTAGTGATACCTCTGGAGAAACAAATGAATGATAAGCGAGTATATACTGAAGAGTAAAGCAATTCTAGTAATGAGGTGGTAGGCCAGAAGAATCATGAGACATTTCTTCTTCAAAAACAAGAGAATTGATTAAATCAACCAGTGTTTCAATATTTCTAGTCAGTACTGACTTCTCACTCATCCACTCACTCCAGCAAGCTCTTCTTCAGTAGATAGGCATGCATATTCACCCTCTTCTAAGTCTAGAAGAAGGGGAATATACACGATTTTTAATTTATGTTCTAATTTTTCCAAGAGAAAAAGTTAGGTTATAAATTAAAACTCAGAAATTATAAATATTTTATCCGTGAAATACACATTCCTTAATACCAGAAGAGGTTTAGGCTGTGAGAGTTGCTTATTGGTTTTCTGTAACTGCAGTGACAACGTGTAATCAAGTGAACCAAGTAGTTTTTAATTTTAATAATTTAAATTTAACAATTCAGATTAGTTAAATAAATTTAGAAAACTTTATCATAGGCAAGATGTTTTCTCATATCCAGTGTCGAGCACCAGTCTTCCTCTTAAGTCTGCGATTCACTCTATGTTGCTAATGTATTTTTCATTAAATATTTTTGAAGCTAGTTGTTATCGCTCATGAGAATTTTATGGCCGATTTAAACGTTTGTCTATTTTTTTCTCCTTGGCCAGAAGTGCACTTTGCATGCATATTTAAATTCATCATCCTCCAAATTCATACACGTACTCTCTTCTTCCCGTAAGTTCATTCCAGTAATACTGAGAGCAAATTATGCATGTGCTTAGATCCTTAAGATGGAATGTGCATTTCTAATCTTCTTTTGATAGTCAAGTTATACTCAAATAATCTTTTGAAAAGATCAAACTACCCTGTTCTGAAGTAAAACTTTGATAAACTTACGCATGGTAACTAAACTTATACCCAAAGATCACGATGTATCTAAAATTTGAAACTTCAAGAAATTAATATATAATTATTTATTAAACTTCTACCCATGCAGACCGCCCGCGCGCGCAGTGTATCTAAATTAAACGATCCGAAGCAGAAGCGCACGAGAAGGCAATAGAAAAGAATAACAACATCATTCGCGGAGGAAACTGATGGCGGACTTTATCGGGGATAAAAGAAAAGAATAGAAAAAGATAAACTTCAGAGGAACTTGGCAGAGTTTATGAACAACATTGTCGATTGTCGAAACGTAGAGCATGTTGAAGAAAAAATCTCACCTTCGCGGTGCAGTATTTTCGTCCTTAAGATCCATAATGCTCGCATGTGTATGCTTCTGCTCCACGTGTATACGTCACGCTCCCCAGGTCTGTGCTTAAGATCCTCGTGTCTACTTCAAGAAGATATACATGCTTGAAGAAAATCAAACCTCTATTTTTTCTCCAAATCTTTTGCGCTCCAGGAGCGTCTGCAGAGTCGTGGGATATGGCCGTAAGGGCCTTCCTCGAGGCGAGAGCTTACGGGCCCATAACCCACTCTTGGCAGGCGCTCCTGCTATACATCATGCACTCCTCGTGTCCACGAAATCTCTAACGCAAGACGGGAAACGTGAGGTTCCCGGAGCTGCAGGACACAACGGTCCTGGCAGTGATGTCGTATCAGCGTCCCACGCAGGCCTCGTGGCAGATGTCGCTGCCCTCTAGATCTAGGTCCCCAGGTGACTAAATCCATCCAAGAGAATGCAGACGACAGCTGCTTGAGATTGGAAAATGGGAACCATCAATTCGTGCTTAGACGATCGGCTTGGAATGAGGGATATGCGTTCAGACCACCGCTTGGGCGGTGGTCAACTCCAAAACACGAAGCAATTATATTAATTCGGGTCTAGGCGATGGCTTCATGCTTACCACGTCCAATCACGATAATACCACCCAGCTAAGATCTTCTCTCAATCACTCTCCTTGATGCCAAATGAGCAGGAATCTTGCGTATTGTCGAGTTTATTAACATCTCGCTGCTGAGATCGTACGGGACTTGAGTAGGATAAAGTGCCGTCCCGTTAAGAAATGTAATCAATACTTCCAGTACAATAAGAAATCAATGAACCATGTCAATATGAGAGCTCAGATCACGCTCACTGTGTACAGCCATCCCACAAATTGGACATGCGACGGACAACGTTCTCCTAGTAGAGGAGAAAGGGACTCGACCGTCAGTCTCTTCAACTACGTTGTTATCTACCTGCATGGGAGTTGCGACTCCCGACGAAGGGGGCATTAAATGTTCTGAGTCTATGTGTTCATTAAGTTGCCTAGAAGCATGGCTTTCAAACTGTCTGCTGCAAATCGGGCATTCAATATAGCTCGGCGATCGTGCTTGCGAAGGGGCACTTCGGGCTTTCGTTGTATTGTATTCAGTTTGGGTTGATAGTGGTGTACTAGAACTGACCACTGATTCTTCCATCTGGGATACGCCACCATGCGCAGCTGCCTTGTGAAGATCCATTTCCTTCAGCATGATTGGACGTTGGCAAAGGTCACATGGTGCAGTGCGTGAGCCACATGAACTCTCGTGCTGGGTTAATCCTCGAAGGCGATCCCGTACGTTATCAGCTTCCGCTCCAGCTTGCACCATATCACCGCAAAACCGACAGGTGATTGGTCGAAGAGGGCAGACAGAGGACCTATGATCCACCTGCACAAGAAAGAAAACATGGTATAAGTAACGTGCCACAGGGAGATGTACGCACCGCGTATGCCTGTAACTACAACAGGTAACTGGCAGAAGAGGGTCGATCATAGGGCAGACCTAAGCCCTATGATCCACCTGGAGGAAGAAAGAAAGAATGGTATAAGTAACGTGAAACAGGCAGCTGTACGCACCGCGTATAACTTTAACTACGACAATCTCAGATAAAGCACGAGAGTCTTATACTCCTCCATTGAATATGACATAAGCTGTGCGTGAACACTAACTAAGAATCATAGAATTCTTCATTCTCCACTCTACAAACTTCAATTTTTAAACCGGTCGAGAGCAAGGTGTCGACATAGATTGTTGAACTGTCAAGTGCAGAGCGTGGGAGATGGAGAATAGGAGTCTATGCAAGCAGGCGAAAGATGAAGTCTTAAGAGAAACCCTGTCACAACAGCTGCTGGAACCCCAAAGCTGGACCCCAATGAAGGATGGTCGCAAAAGTCGACACGCGACTTGTTGCCCTTACCATTTGCTCCATTTCTAATACTGCTCCACAATCGCACTTCAGCGGCTCGTGGAATACTTTCGAGTGTTTCTCGAGCTGGTCCTTTTGAAGAGCCTGTCCACATTTTCCACAATGTACGTGCTTTTCCATCTCGTCTTTTCTCAACACGATACCACAGTTTGGATATTTACATACAGCATTGTGTCTCCGACAATAGGCTTCATGCAAAGCAAAAGTTCTCTGGGGTATCAGTTGGGCACAGTTCCCACACTTTTCAAACCCACCTTCCAACATCTCCTGCTGGGCACTGGAAGCGGTGCTTGTTTTACCTCTGCTCGCAAGCTTCTGTCCTCTAAGTCCTTGCTGTGCCTGTTTTACGTCCACAAGCACTTCGTACGTGGTAGTTCCTGAATACCCATATACCCCGATACTGTAGGTCCCTTCACCAACTTCTCGTCCTGAAGATGTCATCATGATAACCTTAGAACCCTTGTCGTGTGATGACCACTCATGATTGTGTTGAGTAGGAAAGAGCAAGGGGTGAGCCCCGATGTAGACATCTGCATCTGTAGCACCCCCATTGTCCTCAACATTCAAGTTGACCAAGACGCTCAATTCTCCAGCAGCGACTGATTTCCCAAGCGCCTTATCTACAGTGAATTTATAGTATTTGTATTCTCCCTTAGATACAACACCCTTCTGGGACTTGCCGAGCTCAAGAGGAAGAAGTCTACTTTGTACGGGACTTCCATCTTCGGTATTCTCACCGGAACCTACTATATCTACTTCCATATCGGTCTCCAGCACAGAAACACTCGAGCTTGGCTTGAGTTCCATGACCCTGAGACCGTAGTCTACTCCTGCATGTTGGACTGTAAGGAGATCACCTACCGACAAAGTTGAGTGATGTCTCAACTTCGTCTCCAGCACCGCCTTGTGGTTCGGAACGTCTATAAAATCTAGATTTACTGGCTGAAGCTTCGCGTAGGTCCCTTTAGGCAGCCTCACATAACAAACTTTCACCTTCGTGGAACTGCTACTTGCTCCGTCAGCAAGCCCTGCATTCTGCCACACATGCGGAGGTACCTCTACGAAGCCTTCGTCAGCAGTAAATTCTAAAACTCCGGCGTGTGTGGATTTTGGCTCCCCGTTCTCCGCCTGACTTGCATGATATCCTGCTTAGGGCACCAACTTTGAATATCAATCCAATCATCTTCTCGTGACATGAACGTAAGCAAAAGCAGGGGTATACAGTCTAATCGGTAGCTGACGAAGGTTTCGTGAAACCGTGAGCTTTGCAACAGACGTAGCGCTCTACTCGCGTCCAATCTCAAAGCATTTTTCTTGCAGATTATGCCAGCTGACCACACTGAGTAATGTAAAATTAGAGCTTTTGAGAGTGTCAAGTTGCAAAGGTTTTCTCTACGTAGCTCCACACTCGAAACGAAAATGGCAGCCTACCTGAGGCGGACGAACTTGTAGCTCGCTCCGCGGCATCGCTCAGAGACACTCTAAAAAACATGGGGCCTTTATCCAAAGCATCTTTAGAGGAGAGCTCCGCAAACGCTGAAGCCGGCAATTTTAATTTATCTCCACTTCCTGGAGCTGCCAATCCAACGTACTCATTGTCGAATATAATGCCATCTCCCAACCACGCAACCTCCTCCTGTCGCTGCTGAGCCTTCGCCACAATGAACACGCTTTAAGAATTCAGTTATTACATTCGTTCACAATCATCTGAGTGGTAGAACCATCCTTCCTCACTAATCCATTGTATCGCACTCGAGTTAGTGTTCTTGGATGCAATTACGAAACATTATCACGAAAATATACCGGAAATAAACGTTCCGTCAGCTAAACCACGAAGTATGGTATTCTTAAACAAGAATCTCCCAATTGAATTGGTCAACCCACATCGTGCGCTCCTGCAAGGAGCAATAATTCTTGTGCTGCCCTAAACTCGACCACGAATAACATGAGGATAGATTTCACTTTATCCCCCGGCAATTCAACTTCTCTGTTTTGCAGAGAATCAGTTTAACTCATTTTCAATTTGCAATGTTTGATCACCGATGGTACTAACAGAGACTTAAGCACGAACATCTAGTAAATATATAGGCATTTACAGGAAGAGATAGCGATCGAACCTGGAATCCATAAACCGCAACCACTGTATGAATGTGCCAGGTTACTGGAGAAAACAGATAAGTAAAATTTGTTCCTTGAATTTCTTTACTTAATAATTCTGAGGTAAACAGAGCCATCACGGCGAAGATCTTCCACGATTTAAATACTCGCTGCGTGAAGTCAACCCAACCGATATAACACTCGTGCAGGAGTTGGAGAAAAGAGGCGGGTACGGGTACGACAATACATACCTCAAGGGTGGCACTGGCCTCCTCAATCCGACGGGCTCTATGGGCAGCTTCAATTGCCTCCTGTCGTTTGGCTGCTTCCGCTTTCAATCTCTTCTCTCGCTCCACACGCTGCCTGGCTCTCTCTTTCTTCTCTGTCTGCTCTCGTTCCCACTTCTCCTTTGCCGCCCTGAGTTCGAAATCCATTTCCTTTCACCCTTCCCGAGATCAATCGATCCCTACTCAACTGCCCTCTGAAACCTCACAATCCTTCTGCTTTTCCTTCTTGCTATCCGCTCGTGACAACACTCTTGCCTACGTCGTCCGTCTGCGCTCGCCTCCTCTACACTCTTCGCAGCGCTACTACGACATATATGTACAAATTGCTTCTCTGCGCTCGCCTCCTCTACACTCTTCGCAGCGCTACTACGACATATATGTACAAATTGCTTCTAATACTTACTTACTTCACTTGTCCGTTCCGAGAGCGCGGCCCGTCTGCCTTATATAACCCTCAAGGCGATCGGCCCGTCCATCTATCAATGCTGTGCCGCGCAAACGTCCCTCCCATTCTCCGGTAAGGAACAGAACGGAACAGAAGAAGAGAACATTCTTAGCGTTTCTTCTTCCTTCCTTCTGTTTCTTTCCCCGTCACCTCCTGTGACTCCTGAGGTTGCTTCCCTGAGGTTGCTTCGTACCCCGTTCCCTTCCCTTCTACGGCATATTCTAGCTTGCTTATTCACCTCTCCTATGAAGATGGAAGCAAGCTTATTTTATTACTAAGTATATTTATTGTTACATTACAGCGAAATGCTATAGTAATTGTATTGTTAAATTATTAAATAATAATTTAACAGTACAATTAAAATTAAAATTAAAATATTTTGTTAGCAAGCTCTCATAATTTTAGTCGTTGCAGTGGGCCGTGGTTACCATGTGTTAGCATAGTGATACATAGTTTCTAAAATCTGAAAAAGAATGAGAGGGATATTGTTCTCATGTAATTTATATTGTTATATGATTAGACGCTTAAGACGAGAAGGGGAAAAATATTATATTTTAATAAATAATACTTACATATATTCTATATAAATAAGCAAAAGTCCCCAAAGAGGGTTGGGGATGCTTATGCTTTGCCTTTGCTTTCCTCCTCCTTGCCATACTTAGGCTAGGTTGAATTTTAACCATTAAAAAATTTGCTTGTTGGAGACTCTGTGCAGTCGGTACTTTCTAATGGTTAGTGCTCGGAGTATCCAAGTTCAATTATAATCAAAATTATAGAACGGTTAGAGAGAAAAAATTCCAATTTTTTTCCCTAAAATTACATTTAAAAATAAATTCTCTTAATACATAGTTTTAGATGTTTCTTTTAGAAACTATATCAAATATTGTAATGGAGCGTTTGTAATCTATTAACACATTTTCTTTGTCACGTCAGTTTGGCACCTCAACCGAGTATAAAGTGGCGCATCCCGGTAAGGCCGTTAGTGCCGTTAGGACGAGTTGGTGGGAGAGCCCACTAGGGATATACTTCGCAGGTAGAGTTTGGAGGTCTTAGTTCTTCGAGTTGAGCCTTCAAGCTCCAGGCTATGGTGGATAGTCTAGTTGAGTGTAACTCGGATTCTCTTCGTGCTTAGAGTGGGTTTGGCTTGACCGTTTGTGAGTAATCTTTGTTGTAGTGTTGGAGATGGTAATTTCTCAGTACATATTACTCGAAGAACTGAGTGCAGGTCGAGATGGAGTTCAGTAAGAACCCGCTGATCTGAAATCGTCCGCTGGTATCTTCGGGCGTTGTCGTTCGTGCTTGATTGTTTGGAGCTGTGATCGAGGTGTGTGGACGCATGCTACCTTGCTGGTCGCAGATCGATTGCTGTTGTTGGGGTCGAGTGGAGATTTTTCTGTCATGCGGAAGCGCTGCATAAATTTTGCAGAATGTTCTTGAAGTGACTTGTTGGAGCCGGAGTGCGCGTTTGGGCATGGCAGACGGAGTACTTGTCAATGTCAGGCCGGAGTGGGCTCTTTGAAAACGATTGGAGAGACGATTCTAGTGCACTAAGTTTCGTGGAGTTTGGTCAAGGATCGAAGAAGTTATGGCATGTCGAAGTTCGCTGCCGTGTCACCCGAAAGTGCAAAAAGGCTAGTTACGTCAGATTTTTGTGCAATTTTGTGTGTAAACTCGAGTTTAAGAGTTGCTTGTGTGTGGTGTACACTTGCGAAGTGTGTATGGTGCATTTGCGAATCTGTTGTAGTGGTGTTCGGGTTGACTTTGGGTGATCTTGCCGATTTATGTCAGATTTTTAGATACCCGTGTGCACCCGCGAGCCGTTTTGCTGTTTTTGAGTCTCTTTTGGTGCAATTTGGAGCAATTCGAGGTGTAGTCGAGTCTCTTTTGGTGTGCTCTACTCGTTCTACTCTACTCCAAGCGGAGCGGAGCGGAGAGTGAGCGGGAATGTCGAGGTGTGGAGTGCGTGTTAGGCTTCGAGGAGCAGAGGTGCGTGAGTGCTGTAAACCCTCCGCGGTCCTATCGATAAACTATCCCCCGATCTGTCAATCTCCACGATCGTCATCCACGAATCTGCAACATGTCGGGCATGTCTCTCACTCAGGGGTCATCTTTGATGGCTTGCTGGAAGCACACCATGAATCTTGAAGGGAAAAATGCTAAGTTCACTCATTCATACACCCACAAACTTATCAACTAAAAATCTCTTTAAACTCATCAACTAAAATCCTCAATTCTAACGACGTCTCTCAAGTTCTCACATGCTAAAAATATCCACACTCTCTATATTACTCAAGTTGTCATTACGACGATGTGAAAACAAGGATGAGGAGCTCTTCTCTACTCTTCTATTTATACATTCTAGGTTTTTACTTTGATACCCTCCGGTAACTCAGCCGTAACTACTTTTACCGGGTTTTACTAAGATATTACTTAAGGTAAAAGCATTAATCACATGGGCTTTTTACCTTTTCACATGGGCTTATTCCTTCAAAGTCAACAACTTCTAGAAGGATTCTGGAATATTCTCAAGGAATCTCGAATTTCCACCCCCTCTACACTAGGACCCACTAAAAAGGAAACATGTGGAATCTCTTCTTGTTTTTAATGCCCACAAAGTCCACAACTTTAATCCAACCACTAATATCAAGTCAAAAAGGAGATAAGGGATACTTTCCATCTCCTTTCTACCTTTAGACAAGATGACAAGATAGTAGTGCTCACTCTTTAGCAAATATCTGAATTCTACCAAAAGTACAGATAAGTTTAACCATAACTAACTTTTAGCTAATCATGACTAACTTGATACCTCCTTAAAGTACTTTGGCAGCAAATAAACATTCTCAACACTTAGTTATAACTAAACACATTACTAATAGACAAACTTCCTATGTGTAACATAGGTCGTTACATTTTACCCCCGGATTAAATTTTCGCTCCGTCCTCGGAGTGAAGAGAGAACTTTTGTCGATGAAACAACTTCAACTTGTCATGGTTGACCCGATCGAATCTCCTTCCTCCCAACTCCTGAAGGTCATATGTGAAGTTGCTCCACACCTTATCTACAACAAAAGGACCAAAATATCTAGGAAGAAACTTCTTCCTAGCCCTCTTGAATCTGATAGCATCATACAACATTATCCAATCTCTGACTTGAAAAAGTTTTACCTCCCTCTTGCCCAACCGTTTGTCGTAACTCTTCTTTTGATACGCCTGAGCTCGTTCCATCCGGATCATTGCTACCGCTCGAGTCTCTTCCAACTCCATGAGTTGCTCTCTTCTTGATTTGACCACGTCTTCTCCCCTCGACCTCTTCAACTTTCGTTGAATAGTTTGAAAAGTATCCAATTCGAATTAGATCGGCAACTTGGACTCCACTCCATAAACCAGTCGAAATGGAGAGTACCCAGTAGAAGTCTTTGTTGTCGTTCGGTACTCCCATAAGATGGCATGTAGCCTCTTATCCCAAGTATGTTTCGCAGTCTCAACACCAGCATCTTTGACGAGCATCATACAAAGTGTAAGATTGGTCTTCTCCGCAAGACCATTAGCATTTGGTTTGTATGAGGTCGTTACTCGTGGCTTGATAGAAAAGTGTTGTAGCATAGCAGTAGTTATGCTCCCTACAAACTCTCCTCCTCTATCCGAGACCAACTCTAACGGACATCCAAATCTTATGATGATCCTCTCCCATAGGAATCTACCGACTTCTGTTTCATTGGTCTCTCTCAAAGGTCTAACCTCTACCCACATGGTACAATAGTCAGTGGCGACTACAATATATCTATTGTCTCGAGGTGTCTTATTAAGAGGACATACAAAGTCAATACCCCACTTTTCAAATGGTCCTAACACGGGAATTGATCTTAACGGCGGTGTTCTAGTAGACTTCAGAGCAAATGCTTGACATACGTCGCAAGTTTTGCAATAGTCTAAACACTCTTTGAAAATCCCTCTCCAGTGGTAACCCGCATCCAAAATCTTGAAGGCTGTTATCTTATCAGCAAAGTGACCTCCGCAAACAGTTTCGTCGTGAAACTCGTGCATTAGCTTGAATGCCTCCTTCTGACCAACTGCTCTCTTTAGTAACCCATCTGCTCCTTGATGAAACCGAGTTCCCTCCACCATGGTGTAAGGTTTGCATCTCTTGATCAACGCGTTACGTTCTCGGGTATGCATACCTTCTGGAAAAGAGCCATCTGCAAGGAAACTTCAGATTTCTTTGTACTCGTCCGATATCTCTTCAATGCTTGTGATAGTCATCAGATGTTCGTCTGGAAATGAATCATCAAACGGTTCTTCTCCTTCATCATCATAAGCCCTCGACAAAAGATCAGCATTCGCATGCTTTTTCCCTGGTCTATCTTCGATCACGTAATCGTATTCTGTTAGAAGGATCTTACAACGGGTAATACGACCTTCGGCATTAGGCTTATTAAAGATATACTTTAAAGCCTTGTGATCTGTGACTATGCAAAATTTCCCTCCTAGCAAGTAATGTCGGAATTTCTTCAATCCAAAGATCACCGCTAATCTTTCTCGTTCAATCACGGAGTAATTCTTCTCCGCTGGCACCATCTGCCTACTAGCATAAGCTATAGGATGATCATGCCCATCTTCATCTAACTGACTTAATGTACATCCGATTGCTACATTGGAGGCATCCGTATACAGAATAAATGCTTTACTCCACTCAGGTTTAGCAAGTATAGGAGCTGTCACTAATGTCTTTTTCAGCTTCTCAAATGCTTCATTTGCCTTCTGATCATGCACTATCAAGTCAAAATCAACTCCCTTCTTCATGTACATAGTCAAAGCTATTGCTTTGTTTGAGAAAGAAAAGACAAATCTACGATAATATCCAACCATGTCAAGAAACTGCCTCAACTTTGTTAAGTTGATCGGAAATGGAAGATCCACAATCTTCTTCACCTTCTCAAGATCTACCGCAATCTCCTTCTTGGAAATGATGTGTCCTAACAGCAGACCTTCTTCGCAGCCAAAGATGCACTTCTCTGGATTCAGAGAAGCGTTAGCTTGCTCCAACCGCTGTAGAACTTTGATCACATGATCAAAGTGATCCTCCTTTCTTCCGTACACACAGAAATCATCAATGAAATCAAGAACAAACTTTCTTATGAATGGTTCGAACACCTTGTTCATGAACCTCTGAAACGTGGCCGGAGCATTACACAGTCCGAATGACATCACTCGAAATGCAAATGTTCCCCAAGGAGTAGTGAAAGTAGTCAACTGCTGGTACTCATGTGCTATTTTGATCTGGTTGTGTCCACTATAACCATCACCAAAGTTGTACCACTCATGATCAGCAACTTCCTTCAAAATCTCATCTATGAATGGTAGAGGATAATAATCCTTCTTGGTAATTGCATTCAGCTTCTTATAGTCTATGCACACTCGCAGCTTACCATTCTTCTTCTTGACAATCACAATGGGTGAAACCCATTCTGAGTTCTCCACCTCGTAGATGAAACTCGTCTCCCTCAACTTGTCTATCTCCTCCTTGACCATCATCGCTGTTGTAGGATTGACCCTTCTCTGCTTCTGTCGAACTGGTCTTGCGTTCTCCTCCAATTCGAAAGTCACCTCCTTCAAATCCTTGTAGCTGAAAGCAAACACATGGATATATTTTCAAAATATATCTAGGAATCTACTTTTCTCCTCTTGAGTGACATTGATACCAAACTTCAGGGTAGAGAGTCTTCTCACAATCTCTGCCTCACTCAACTCTTCTTTGTCGAGATCTTTCTCCACTGCTGGTCGATGCAACAAGTCAATAGCACTAAGCTGATGTAATGATTCATCTCGATCAAATCCTTCGTCCTTAGACGAAGATTCTTGATCGTAAGAATCTCCGGTATCTACTTTTGAGACACTCTGATCGTCCTCCGTATCAGATTCCCAGTAGTCACTAGTGGATCTATCAGAGTCAGAAGTCACAACTCCAACACCCGAGAGAGGAACTATCACTCTATGATCTCTAGGTCCAATCCGTAAGTATCCCTTGTGCCACCTATCAGTGGTGCGCACAGCTCTCAACCAAGGCCTACCTAGGAGCAAATCATAACTAGAGTCCTTTAACACTTGAAAGGACATCAATGTTTGAACTCCCATCACAGACACGACGACCTTCTCTAACACACCAAAAGGTCTTACCCGTTGCTTGTTAGCCATCTCCACGACAATGCTAGCCGGACGAGTTGGTTCCATCCCCAACTTCTTCATCAACCTCTCCGATATGACGTTTACACTCGACCCTCCATCCACCAATACGTCAGAGACGTAGTGACCATTCAACCGGACTTCAATCTTTGAAGCCCTAGTGCATGCCTCTGAAGCATGCACATCCACCACACCAACTCCCACTGACTTTGATGTCTTGCTCTTGGGTTTCTTCTTGCTTCTCTTAGAACTCAGTCCTCCTCTGAGTTCCCTTCGTAAACTAGGATTAAGTGCGATCAGTTGTCCAACAGTGATGTTGGCTTTCTGAGCACCCACATCTTCAACCACATCATATCCCGCTTGGAAAGATGAAATGGTGAAATCCGCCATCCCCAGCTTCCTTCTTGGCTCCCTTGGTGTACTCGCAACATTACTCGAACGAGTACTTCTACTTGCTGACTCCTCCATGAAAACCGGTTCATCAGAAAATCGAGTTCTTTTCCTTTCTTGAGCTAAAAGCTCCACCGGTGCATGAGAAGAGTTTGAACTCTCTCCTTTCTCGTAGATGAGATCTCGCACGACATCGATAGTAGCCACCCCTTGTCACGTCCTTGTGATGGATTTCCTCCACCCACATTCATTCTGACAGCTTCGGCACCTCTTGCTCCGTTGTTAGGACAATTTCGCTGGAAATGAGAACCTCCACACGTCCAACAAGTGATTCCTCCAAAGTTACCTTGGTTGCCTCCAAAGTTACCTTGATTTCCTCGGTTGGGATTGTTGTCGTAATCTCTTTGACCTCCTCCTCCACCTTTGTTTCTCCATTCTCGTAACTGCACCACATTTATCTTGAGATCCGCAAGAGTGTCGGTGATGCTCTTCAGCTCGGCATGAAAATCAGAGGTGACAGTAGACATCGTTGTTGGGACAAACGGTCTTGGCACCACCGTTGGAGTAGGAACTGACGTTGAAGTAATCACCAATTGTGATGGTGCAGGTGCGATCATTGTGGCTACACCTGGAGTCAGAGTCGACACCAGAGCAGCATGATGAGGTTGGATGATATCTCCTTCATCCAAACTCTCTTCCATATTTGTCGTAATCTTGATGGCCTCCGCTTTGGTTGTTAGCTTCTCGTACCTCACTTGGGTTCGAATTGAAGGTCTCAACCCTCCCACCAAGTTCTTGGTCAGCACTGCTCCAATCCCTGCCATCGTTAGCTCCACATTGTCTCCACTCTTCCATAAGACCGTCCGAAACTGTTGCTCCAACTTATCCACCCTTTCGGCATATTGTCGAACTTTCTCGTCGTCTCGTTGCTTCAAATGAGTAAGCTCCACCATGAGCTTCTCATAACTCTCTTCTGGAAGAAACTCTTCGATGAGTGCATTACTCAACGTCTCTCATGTGTCCTCAACTGCACCAGGTGTCTGGCTCTTCACTCGGTCTTCATACCACGTAAGAGCAAAATTTTCTAAAAACTCTGGCAGTAACAACACCCATTCTTCTTTCCTTCTCACGTTGTTTCCGATGCAACCCCTTTTGAAGTCTCGTACAAATGGTTCTACATCTTCATTGTCCTTCCCATGAAACACTAATAACTTCCTCATCTTGTAACTATTCTTTCTACTCTTCTAATTTTTGTGCAATAACTACTCGCTAAAAGAGTACGAACATCACCAATTCTCATTCGTGAATAATCTACCATAGGTAAAATGAAAAGAAATGGTTGTAACAACACCTCTTGTGCCATCTCTTCTCCCAAGGTAATCATGAGCTTGAGTCGCATCACCGTCTTCTCCATCATCCGAATGACGATCTCCATCACAACTCAGCCGAGTCCTTTTTTGAAGTCGACAACTTCTCCGTCTCAGCTCTTTGAGTCTCGTCCAATTTCTCGACTACTGACGTAAGTAGGTCGGCCACATCGACGCACTTGTGTCCTCTTGATAGATCACCCACTCCACAACTTGGACAAGGATCTTCGCCTAGAAGATGAATTGGCGCTGGTGACGATGGACCCACTCGAAGACTTAAATCAGTAAACTTCCGCTTCCCTTTAGCTCTCTCGGTTCTGATTCTAGTTGGACAATTCACTACTTTGTGTCTCAACCCTCTATAGAAATAACACCACAAGTCGGTTTCTACTCTTCTCCTCGGAGACTCTACTTGAGGTTTCGTACTAGGGTTCTCAAACTCAACGATAATCTCTTTCGAGCTCTCTCCGACGCTTACTATGACATCTAAACCTTGAGGAAGGTTTCTAAGTCTAACTTTTCAATCTTTTGAACTTCCACTCATGTTGCACCTTCTCAACCATTAAGTGGACAAAATATCTTTTAAGAAAATAACTCTACATCACTTTCTTAACTCTTTCGAGCTTTATACTGAAAATCGTGTATTATACATGCTATACACGAATTAAAATCCGATCTAAAATTAAGAGTCCATGATAATATCCTCATGACCATCGTCTATACTGATCATAGCAAACATCTTAAAGTCACTTTTTAAAGGATCACACTCTACTTCGCCAGGAGCATTCGTGGCCTCCACAGTGAATGATACTTTGAACTCAACTTTCTTCACATCTGCGCCGATGCTCGCAGAAGCTTCTTTATATAAAGCAAAAATGGCACCCCAATTGCAATAGATGTTTGATCGCAACGCCTCTGTACTTAATGTTGGCCTTTCCGTCTCCGTTCTAACTCCCAAACGTCTCTTCTTCAACCTTGGCACTCGAACTGGATTCCCCATGACGTATCGTCAAGACCTCCTTGTATGTCGAAACGTATATCTCTTAGTTAGTAAGAGATTTCTCCAAGATTTTTGTGGTCTTCAGTACCTCAACCTCCAAGCTACTAAATCATGAAGTTTCAACAAAAAATTCCTTAATCAAAAGAGATGGTGCTGACTGTACAAATTTTCAGAGAACTGAAATTTGTATATTTTTACTTTTCTCATGACTTTCAACCCCCTCAACTTTGAAAATTCATGGCTCTCTCTCCATACAACCTTTTCTCTTGATTCCTGTTGTCCTAGATAGCTTATCAGCCAATCTAAAACACTGGAAAGTTTCTCAGGAAAATAAAATTCACAGAAAATCTGACAATGACTGTAAACTTTTTCCAGAGAACAGAATTCCTCAACTCTCACGAATAGACCCCCTCAACTTTGAAAATTCATTGCTCCCTCTCTAGACCTCATTTTCCTATGATTTCTTTTGTAGTAGATAGGTTATCAGCCAAGCTACAGTCCTGAAAAGTTTCTTTGGAAAATAAAATTCACAGAAAATCTGACAATGACTGTAAACTTTTTCCAGAGAGCAGAAATCTTCAAACTCGGAAATTTTTCTCCTCTAATAACTTTTCTCTCCTCCTTTCTCTACAACTCTTGTTTCATCCACTTTCAACTCTCCTCAAACTCTTTCTAAGTGAACAAGATGTAAAGAATAACCTCGAATGCGTCATAGATCACTACGGGATACACGAAAGGTTCTAACGTTGCTAACATCGCGTTAGCTCTCTCTCCTCCCAACGTTCTCTCCATATGTTCTCTCATAATCTCTTTTTGTCTAATACAGAACTGAACTCTAAACATTTTCAATGATCTCTTCAAGTGAGATCTCGACAACGGAACCAAAAATGTAAACCCTCCGCGGTCCTATCGATCAACTACTCTCCGATCTCTCAATCTCCACAATCGTCATCCATGAATCTGCAACATGTCGGGTCTGTCTCTCACTCAAGGGTCACCTCTGATGGCTTTGATGGAAGCACATCATGAATCTTGAAAGGAAAAATGCTAAGTTCACTCATTCATACACCCACAAACTTATCAACTAAAAATCTCTTTAAACTCATCAACTAAAATCCTCCATTCTAACGACGTCTCTCAAGTTCTCACATGCTAAAAATATCCCACATTCTCTATATTACTCAAGTTGTCATTACGACGATGTGAAAACAAGGATGAGGAGCTCTTCTCTACTCCTCTATTTATACATTCTAGGTTTTTACTTTGGTACCCTCCGGTAACTCAGCCGTAACTACTTTTACCGGGTTTTACTAAGATATTACTTAAGGTAAAAGCATTAATCACATGGGCTTTTTACCTTTTCACATGGGCTTATTTCTTCAAAGTCAACAACTTCTAGAAGGATTCTGGAATATTCTCAAGAAATCTCGAATTTCCACCTCGCCTCTACACTAGGACCCACTAAAAAGGAAACATGTGGAATCTCTTCTTGTTTTTAATGCCCATAAAGTCCACAATTTTAATCCAACCACTAATATCAAGTCAAAAAGGAGATAAGGGATACTTTCCATCTCCTTTCTACCTTTTAGACAAGATGACAAGATAGTAGTGCTCACTCTTTAGCAAATATCTGAATTCTGCCAAAAGTATAGCTAAGTTTAACCATAACTAACTTTTAGCTAGTCATGACTAACTTGATACCTCCTTAAAGTACTTTGGCAGCAAATAAACATTCTCAACACTTAGTTATAACTAAACACCTTACTAATAGACAAACTTCCTATGTGTAACATAGGTCGTTATAGTGCGGAGTGCGAGAGTGCGGAGGCGGAGGCGGAGCGGAGCCTAAGCCCGCACCCGTCGCAAGCCAGCTTGCTGGCGTGCGTGAGAGATGTATCCAAGTTCCAGTTGTGTGGGAAGTGTAAAACTAGCTGGTCACCCATCCCAACACTATTTCTGGACATGGACTCTGAACTCTGTAGTCTTAGCTTTGGCTTTACCACTAGACCAATAGCTCTTGGTGTCCTACAGGGATGCGTGCAAGTACTTATGGACTTGTATAAGGTAGTAGGAGACCTTCTCGCACGTCCCTAGAGGAGTGGTAAGATGACCTCATAGTATTAGGGGTAAGCTATAGTTGTGGTAGTGTTTGCTTATATCGTAGAGACGTGTATGGAAGCAGTTGTCTTGGGTGAGCTAGTAGAGCTACCACGTGGATACTTTTGGAGCTACTAGAGGTGTAGACATCTAGTTAGTGATCTCAAGTATCAGTTACGACAGTTGGTGACCATATATTGTGCATGTGGTCACGGATGAGGAGTCGTCAGTTCGGGTGGGGCTGGGTTTTTCTTTATGTGAATGTTTGAGTGTGGAGGGTTATCATTTGGACTTCTTGTGGTTGGAACCCCTCCATATTCTGCTTCTTGTTTGTGCGCCGCGTTTGCTTGTGTTGGCGCTTGATTTCCGGAGTGAGTTCACTCCAGTGTGTTGTCGGTAGTGAGACTGGAGTTGCGGATCAGTCAGACTACCTTTGTCTCTGTCACGGTGCGATTAGAGTGACGACCAACAGACCGTGAGAGGCTGCCTGTGGTGATGGCAGGTACAAGTTGCCCTTACCTTGACCGTCCTAATAGAGAATAGGTGAGCTCAGTAGGAGCGGGGTTAGGCAAGTGGTGGTTACGATGGTGACGGAGATTGCGACATTCCGGTTGGGGAGTGTGTTAACGAGATTCTCTCATCACGGAGTTCTCGGGAGGTTTCGGTGGAGACTTCTCGGACAGTGGGTATACACGGAGTGGGGTGAAGTATCGACTATCTACACCATTGCCGTCCGTTGTTCCAGAGGACGAGTCAGACACGGACAGCGCGTTTTCTGATGGTGAGTCTAGTATCGCCACACCGTTGATGTGAGACATGGATGAGATCTATGGGACCACGAAGGGACCTCGACGTTACTCGGGTACAGTTGGTACAATTGAGCTGGATGACTTCATCCAGGAGTTCGACAGTTGGTGCGATCTGCAGCAGATGCGGAACTTACAGCTGTTTACACCCTTCATGGCGTGGAAGGGTTTGTTCCAACACTTGGAGGGACCGTCGATGGACGATTATCATGAGTTTAGGCGAGATTACAGTGTTGAGATTGAGTTGTGGAGACAACATTGGTCTCTCAACTACGTTTCTATCACTACTGGTGCAGTTTCAAGAGGCGTAGCACCTACGAGTTCGGGTGCCAATAGTAGTGGTACATCCACAAGTGACGGAATATCTACTACCAACGGTGCGTCCACAAGTAGTGGAGTAGGTGGTAGTGTGAGCGGGATACCACCAAGGTTTAACCATGTGGTTCAGTTCTTTCAGTGTTTGAGGAAGAACTATCAGGGTGTGCGGACCGACAAGTTGAGGAGTCTGCAGGAGACTGGAGAGAGCATACGCGAGGCGTTTACTCGCATGAGGCGACTGATCAGCGTTACCCAAGGGGTGACGGAAGCACATGCAGTCCAGTTCTGGTATGAGATACTAGACAGGGAGCTGTGTAAGAGAGTTAGAGATGCCACTCTCCTTTGAGATACCGCTCCGACGTTGGCGGTTGTCTTTGCTCTGGCTGAGCGGATTGAGCTCAACATGGTGGAGGAGAGGGTGGTGGTTGCTGGGTTCAGCAAGGAGACACCACATGGAGCGACCACCTCTTCTCGAGGATCACAGGCTACGCAACAGCGTGGTGGTGGTGGTGGTGGTAAGGATCGTGCGGAGCAGTCACGATCTCAGGGAGGTGTTGGAGGATCTGGTGGGCAGAAGCCCATGCCGTCCTTCTCTAGTCAGCAGCAAGCGGGTCCTTGCTGGACGTGTGATGGTCCTCATAAGCAAAAAGACTGTCCACAAAGGAGAGGTGGTTATGAGACATCAGGGACGTCTCAAGCAGTACTTAGGCAATGTGAGCATTACGGACGACCTGGTCACAGTAGTGATCGTTGTTTTGATCTCCATCTCGAGTTGCGGCAAGAGAAGGCTGATCGTGGACAAGGCGGAGGAGCTCAGGGAGGCCGTGGTGATCGAGCTGGAGGAAGAGGTCCAGCACCTGAGAGAGGACCGGTCGGTCCACCTCCTGCTACGACGTCAGAAGCCGGTATGGCTGCTCGGATTGAGCAGTTGGAGCAGAGGATAGGTAGTATGGCTATGGATCAGCGGAGATCAGGTGGAACAGAGACTTCCACGTCTTACGGAGGAGAAGGAGGTGACTTCGACTTCATGGCTGACGTGGCGCAGATTGAGGCATTTGCGGCAGTGACTAGAGGTGCAGTACGTGCCTCCGAGCCACGAGGTGCGTCAGTGGAGTTGGATCCACAACGCGAGGAGGTTGGTAGACACGCCAGGCTTCCCCAGTCGTTCACGTTATCGGAGGCGTTGAGGATCACATCTATGATCCCAAACGACCTATCGATGATGCAATAGAGTTGGAGACATCGACATCCAAGAGTGGGTGTGATGTGAGTCCACCTTCGACGTCTATGGATGTGATGTCATACCCGATGTTGGAGACGGCTACAGCAGTTTTGCGAGCCTCACTATTCTCAGCCACGGATATGAGGGCATTTGGAGTCAACTTGGCTCCAGTGTTCCAGTTGGCGACCACGCTCAATGAGAGCGAGGATGTAGTTACCTCTAGTGCTAAAGTAGTTCAGCGAGAGGCGATAGACGTGTCCATGGAGTCGAGGATCAAGACAGCTACCAGTGGTACTTGGCAAGCAGCGACTGCTAGGTTAGATGAGTTACCAGCTAGGCCGGCAATTGACCGTGCTGGTTTGGCACCAGGTGTGGTGTTGTTGGACAACAGAAGTGATATCTTCTGTTTGGTGGTACCTTCAGGGAAGGTGTATCGATCACAGAAGGTCTTGTTAGACTCTGGAGCCCAACCGTTGATGTTGGGAAAGACGACATGTATTGGTTTGGGTCTGAAGAAGTTCGAGGTGGAGAGATGTCCATTCCAGTTGCAGACATCTCTATGAGGATCAGGAGGTACGGCTCTACATATGACACGTGAGATGTTGACGGTGAGAGTTCGGCTAGATCACGCCACGGATGGCTCTATGGTGAGAGCCAAGGCCATTGTTATAGCCGCAAAGTCTTATGATGTATTGGTTGGAGGTGCTGTGTTATATCCTATGGGGTTCATGATCGACTATTGGACGGAGACAACATCTTACAGACCAGATTGGCAATCCGATGAGAGACGAGTGAGCCGCTTACCAGTGCAGTTCAGTGCTAGAGTTGGGACGACGGAGCCTACACCAGAGACGACATCTGTTGCAGGGTTCAGTTCGGTCATCACTTGGCTGAGCGAGTTGTTGGAAGGCAATGCCCATGCGGAGGATACTCCGGTCTTTGAGGAGGTGGAGGACATGCTTAGCATGTCTACGTTAGTACCATCTGTCTTGGATGTTCCACTATGGAGTTCGAGTGGAGAGTTGCAGCAGTATGCTGATCAGTTGGTGCAACAGGCTTGGAGTGAAGCCTTTGTACCACCAGTAGAGGAACAAAGAGTTGTTCCTACTACTGGCCCTGTGACCTTATCACCGTTGGATACGACTCCCCAGTGGGCAGTATCCAGAGGAGGGTGTATGTGTGCTGGAGCTGTTTGGAGGGATCAGCACAGGTTTGGCTGCGGATTGCAAGCAAGCATACAAGTACATCGATACTTGTATGTGGAGAGAGATGAGATTGCAAGATGCATCTCATTGCGACATGTGGTACGTTTGGTGCAGAGATATCTTGAGTTGTTGCCCATATCAGCTGTTAGACGATACCAGCACGCATTACCGTCAGATATTTTGCTGCTGGGGGCGCAGGATCTTACGTTTGTTGGCACCATTCACTTGGTGATAGCTGGATGGTCATGTCAAGGTCACACGCATGCTAGGAGAGGTCAGGGGTTTACATGTCCCGCGATCTAGGATGTTCTGAGAGATGTTACGGATCTTACGACATCTCCAGATGCATCAGGTGGATTCTCCAGCATATATCTTGGAGAACGTTCCTTTGTTGGGTGATGCTCGTACACAGATGATGGCGAGTGTGCACCAAGTGCGGTCTTGGATTGGACCAGCAGTGTTGTTGGATACAGCGAGAGTAGGATCTCGTGCACATCGTCCACGGTTGTGGTGGACAAACTTGTTATCGAGAGAGGTGCTTAAGCGCGCACACGATGGAGTGAGACGACCAGTGCATCTCACGGTTGATAGCATCTTGGATGCAGGGCGACGATCTCAAGTAGTGAGAGTCGTCGATAGGTCACCCATGGCAGTGGTGAATCTAGTGGGACGACCTATGGTAGCGTTACCCACTTTGGTAAGCTTTTCAGCGTCACCTGCTTACAGAGATGGAGGACCTGAGCTTGTGTGGGATGCTCAATTACGGCAGTTGGTGGAACCCAATGCCGATGAGCGAGAGCGAGCGATGGGTTTCGCGACAAGTACGATGGCAGTAGCTTCGGTGTCGGAGGCTTCACGTCGTCAAGTATTGGATCAAGCAATGGACTTGAATTGCTTGACATGGATTGTTAGCCTTGGATTGGCTGAGCAGCGTCGGATGCGATCGACGCGTGTTACTGCTCGAGCACTCTTGAACTCTTTGCCTACCGGGTCGGTGGAGGTAAAGATTGGGAGCAAGGCACGTGGAGTTCGTCATCCTTGGACATCATGGGATGTCGTAGGAGAGAGTGTGGAGCTTGCAACTAGAACTGTAGAAGTTTTTCGCACAGTAGCGGTGGAGGTTGTTGGTGGTGAGCAGAAGGAAACTGCTCCAGAGGCTGCAAGATAGCAGTCAACGACTTCATCTTCTACCTCTAGCATGGTGACAGAGGATACTTGGGAGTCAGAGATTGGACCTGTAACGACATATGTTACACATAGGAAGTTTATCTATTAGTAAGGTGTTTAGTTCTAAACTAAGTGTTGAGAATGTTTATTTGCTGCCAAAGTACTTTTAGGAGATATCAAGTTAGTCATGACTAGCTAAAAGTTAATTATGGTTAAACTTAGCTGTACTTTTGGCAGAATTCAGATATTTGCTAAAGAGTGAGCACTACTATCTTGTCATCTTGTCTAAAAGGTAGAAAGGAGGTGGAAAGTATCCCTTATCTCCTTTTTGACTTGATATTAGTGGTTGGATTAAAGTTGTGGACTTTGTGGGCATTAAAAACAAGAAGAGATTCCACATGTTTCCTTTTTAGTGGGTCCTAGTGTAGGGGGGTGGAAATTCGAGATTCCTTGAAAATATTCTAGAATCCTTCTAGAAGTTGTTGACTTTGAAGGAATAAGCCCATGTGAAAAGATAAAAAGCCCATGTGATTAATGGTTTTACCTTAAGTAATATCTTAGTAAAACTCGGTAAAAGTAATTAAGGCTGAGTTACCGGAGGTACCAAAGTAAAAACCTAGAATGTATAAATAGAGGAGTAGAGAAGAGCTCCGGATCCTTGTTTTCACATTGTCGTAATGACAACTTGAGTAATATAGAGAGTGTGGGATATTTTTAGCATGTGAGAACTTGAGAGACGTCGTTAGAATGGAGGATTTTAGTTGATGTGTTTAAGAAGATTTTTAGTTGATAAGTTTGTGGGTGTATGAATGAGTGAACTCAGCATTTTCCCTTCAAGTTCATGGTGTGCTTCCATCAAAGCCAACAGAGGTGACCCCTGAGTGAGAGACAGGCCCGACATGTTGCAGATTCGTTCCGTTGCCGGGACCTCACTTGAAGGGATCATTGAAAATGTTTAGAGTTCAGTTCTATATTAGACAAAAAGAGATTATGAGAGAACACATGGAGAGAACGTTGGGAGGAGAGAGAGCTAACGCGATGTTAGCAACATTAGAACCTTTCGTGTATCCCGTAGTGATATATGACGCATTCGAAGTCATTCTTTACATCTTGTTCACGTAGAAAGGGTTTCAAGAGGGGGTGCAACAAGAGTTGTAGAGAAAGGAGGAGAGAAAAGTTATTAGAGGAGAGAAATTTGTGAGTTTATAAATTTTGCTCTCTGGAAAATTTGTACAGTCGCTGTCAGATTTTCTGTGAATTTTATTTTCCTGAGAAACTTTCCAGTGTTTTAGAGTGGCTGATGAGCTATCTAGGACAAAAGGTATGATAAAAAAGGTGGTCTAGAGAAGGAGCAATGAATTTTCAAAGTTGAGGGGGTTTATTCGTGAGAGTTGAGGAATTTTGTTCTCTGGAAAAAGTTTATAGTCAGTGTCAGATTTTCTGTGAATTTTATTTTCCTGAGAAACTTTCCAGTGTTTTAGAGTGGCTGATAAGCTATCCAGGACAAAAGAAATCATGAGAAGATGAGGTATGAAGAGGGAGAAAGAATTTTTCAAAGTGGAAGGGGTTGACAACCATGAGGGAAGTGAAAATATACAAATTTCAGTTCTCTGAAAATTTCTACAGTCATCACCATCTCTTCTGATTAGGGAAGTTTCTGTTGAAACTTCATGATTTTGTAGCTTGGAGGTTGAGCTATTGGGGACCACAAAAATGTTGGAGAGATCTCTTACCAACTAAGAGATATACGTTTCGGCATACAAGGAGGTCTTGAAGATACTTCATGAGGAATCCAGTTCGAGTGCCGAGGTGGAAGAAGAGACGTTTAGGAGTTCGAACAGAGACGGAGAAGCCCAAGTTAAGTATAGATGAGTTACGAACACGCATCTATACCACTTGAGGTGCCCTCTTTATCCTATACGAAGAAGCTTCCGCGACCATTGGCACAAATTTGAAAAAAGCCGAGTTTAAAGCATCATTCACTGTGGAGGTCACGAATGCTCCTGGTGAAGTAGAGTTGGATCCTTACAAGAGTGAGTTCAAGATGTCTGTTGTGATTAGTACAAACGATGGTGAGGAGGATCATATCTTTGATAGTTAATTTTAGATTAGATTTTATTTCGTGTATAGCATGTATAATACACGATTTCCAATATAAAGCTCGGAAGAGTTAAGAAAGTGATGTAGAATTATTTTCCTCTATGATATTTTGTCCACTTAATGGTTGAGAAGGTGCAACATGAGTGGAAATTCAAAAGATTGGAAAGTTAGACTTAGAAACCTTCCTCAAGGTTTAGATGTCATAGTAAGTGTCGGGGAAAGTTCGAGAGAGATTATCGTCGAGTTTGAAAATCCTAGTACTAAACCTCAAGTAGAATCTCCGAGGAGAAGAGTAGAAACCGACTTGTGGTGTTATTTCTGTAGAGGGTTGGGACACAAAGTAGTGAATTGTCCAACTAGAATCAGAACCGAGAGAGCTAAAGGGAAGCAGGAGTTTACTGATTTAAGTCTTCGAGTGGGTCCATCGTCACCAGCGCCAATTCATCTTCTAGACGAAGATCCTTGTCCAAGTTGTGAAGTGGGTGATCTATCAAGAGGACACAAGTGCGTCGATGTGGCCGTCCTACTTACGTCAGTAGTCGAGAAATTGGACGAGACTCAAAGAGCTGAGACGGAGAAGTTGTCGACTTCAAAAGAGGACTCGGCTGAGTTGTGATGGAGATCGTCATTCGGATGGTGGAGAAGACGGTGATGCGACTCAGACTCATGATTACCTTGGGAGAAGAGATGGCACAAGAGGTGTTGTTACAACCATTTCTTTTTATTTTACCTATGGTAGATTATTCACGAATGGAATTGGTGATGTTCGTACTCTTTTAGCGAGTAGTTATTGCACAACGATTAGAAGAGTAGAAAGAGTAGTTACAAGATGGGAAAGCTACATGTGTTTCATGGGAAGGACAATGAAGATGTAGAACCGTTTGTTCGAGACTTCAAAAGAGGTTGCATCGGAAACAACGTGAGAAGGAAGGAAGAATGGGTGTTGTTACTGCCAGAGTTTTTAGAAGATTTTGCTCTTACGTGGTATGAAGACCGAGTGAAGAACAAGACACCTGGTGCAGTTGAGGACACATGGGAGACGTTGAGTAACGCTCTCATCGAAGAGTTTCTTCCAGAAGAGAGTTATGAGAAGCTCATGGTGGAGCTTACTCATTTGAGGCAACGGGAAGACGAGAAAGTTCGGCAGTATGCCGAAAGGGTGGATAAGTTGGAGCAACGGTTTCGGACGGTCCTACAAAAGAGTGGAGACAATGTGGAGCTAACGATGGTGGGGATTGGAGCAGTGCTGACCAAGAACTTGGTGGGAGGGTTGAGACCTTCAATTCGAACCCAAGTGAGGTACGAGAAGCCAACAACCAAAGCGGAGGCCATCAAGATTGCGACAAATATGGAAGAGAGTTTGGATGAAGGAGATATCATCCAACCTCATCATGCTGCTCTGGTGTCAACTCCGACTCCTGGTGTAGTCACAACGATCGCACCTGCATCATCACAATTGGTGATTGCTTCAACGTCAGCTTCTACTCCAACGGTGGTGCCAAGACCGTTTGTCCCAACAACGATGTCTACTGCCACCTCTGATTTTCATGCTGAGCTGAAGAGCATCACCGATACTCTTGCGGATCTCAAGATAAACGTGGTGCAGTTACGAGAATGGAGGAACAAAGGTGGAGGAGGAGGTCAAAGAGGTTACGACAACAATCTCAACCGAGGAAATCAAGGTAACTTTGGAAGAATCACTTGTTGGACGTGTGGAGGTTCTCATTTCCAGCGAAATTGTCATAATAACGGAACAAGAGGTGCCGAAGCTGTCAGAATGAATGTGGGTGGAGGAAATCCATCACAAGGACGAGACAAGGAGGTGGCTACTATCGATGTCGTGCGAGATCCCATCTACGAGAAAGGAGAGAGTTCAAACTCTTCTCATGCACCGGTGGAGCTTTTAGCTCAAGAAAGGAAAAGAACTCGATTTTCTGATGAACCGGTTTTCATGGAGGAGTCAGCAAGTAGAAGTACTCGTTCGAGTAATGTTTTGAGTACACCAAGCGAGTCAAGAAGGAAACTGAGGATGGCGGATTTCATCATTTCATCTTCTCAAGCAGGATATGATGTGGTTGAAGATGTGGGTGCTCAGAAAGCCAACATCACTGTTGGACAACTGATGGCACTTAATCCTAGCTTACGAAGGGAACTCAGAGGAGGACTGAGTTCTAAGAGAAGCAAGAAGAAGAAACCCAAGAGCAAGACATCAAAGTCTGTGGGAGTTGGTGTGGTGGATGTGCTTCTTCAGAGGTATGCACTAGGGCTTCAAAGATTGAAGTCCGGTTGAATGGTCACTACGTCTCTGACGCATTGGTGGATGGAGGGTCGGCTGTAAACGCCATATCAGCGAGGTTGATGAAGAAGTTGGGGATGGAACCAACTCGCTCGGCTAGCATTGTCGTGGGGATGGCTAACAAGCAACGGGTAAGACCTCTTGGTGTGTTAGAGAAGGTGGTCATGTCTGTGATGGGAGTTCAAACATTGATGTCCTTTCAAGTGTTAAAAGACTCTAGTTATGATTTGCTCCCAGGTAGGCCTTGGTTGAGAGCTGTGCGCACCACTGATAGGTGGAACAAGGGATACTTACGGATTGGGCCTAGAGATCATAGAGTGATAGTTCTTCTCTCGGGTGTTGGAGTTGTGACTTTTGACTCTGATAGACCCACTAGTGACTACTGGAATCTGATACGGAGGATGATCAGAGTGTCTCAGAAGTAGATACTGGGGATTCTTACGACCAAGAATCCTCGTCTGAGGATGAAGGATTTGGTCGAGATGAATCAGTACATCAGCTTAGTGCTATTGACTTGTTGCCTCGACCAACAGTGGAGAAAGATCCTGACAAAGAAGAGTTGAGTGAGGAAGAGATTGTGAAAAGACTCTCTACCCTGAAGTTTGGTATCAATGTCACTCAAGAGGAGAAAAGTAGATTCCTAGATATATTTCAAAAATATATCCATGTGTTTGCTTTCAACTACAAGGATTTGAAGGAGGTGATTCTCGAGACTCATCAAATCGAATTGGAAGAGAACGTAAGACCAGTTCGACAGAAGCAGAGAAGGGTCAATCCTACAACAGCAATGATGGTCAAGGAGGAGATAGACAAGTTGAGGGAGGCGAGTTTCATCTACGAGGTGAAGAACTGAGAATGGGTTTCACCCATTGTGATTGTCAAGAAAAAGAATGGTAAGCTGCGAGTGTGCATAGACTATAAGAAGCTGAATGCAGTTACCAAGAAGGATTATTATCCTCTACCATTTATAGATGAGATTTTGGAGGAAGTTGCTGGTCATGAGTGGTACAGCTTTGGTGATGGTTATAGTGGATACAACCAGATCAAGATAGCACAAGAGTACCAGCAGTTGACTACTTTCACTTCTCCTTGGGAAACATTTGCATTTCGAGTGATGCCATTCGGACTGTGTAATGCTCCGGCCACGTTTCAGAGGTTCATGAACAAGGTGTTCGAACTATTTGTTCGTGATTTCATTGATGATTTCTGTGTGTACGGAAGAAAGGAGGACCACTTTGATCATGTGATCAAAGTTCTGCAGCGGTTGGAGCAAGCTAACGCTTCTCTGAATCCAGAGAAGTGCATCTTTGGCTACGAAGAAGGTCTGCTGTTAGGACACATCATTTCCAAGAAGGGGATTGCGGTAGATCATGAGAAGGTGAAGAAGATTGTGGATCTTCCATTTCCAATCAACTTGACAAAGTTGAGACAGTTTCTTGGGATGGTTGGATATTATCGTAGGTTTGTCTTTTCCTTCTCAAACAAAGCAATAGCTGTGACTATGTACATGAAGAAGGGAGTTGAGTTTGACTTGACAGTGCATGATCAGAAGGCAAAAGAAGCATTTGAGGAGCTGAAAAAGGCATTGGTGATAGCTCCTATACTTGCTAAACCTGAGTGGAGTAAAGCATTTATTCTGTATACGGATGCCTCTAATGTAGCTATCGGGTGTACATTAAGTCAGTTAGATGAAGATGGGCATGATCATCCTATAGCTTATGCTAGTAGGCAGATGGTGCCAGCGGAGAAGAATTACTCCGTGACTGAACGAGAAGGATTAGCGGTGATCTTTGGATTGAAGAAATTCCGACATTACTTGCTAGGAGGGAAATTTTCCATAGTCACAGATCACAAGACTTTAAAGTATATCTTTAATAAGCCTAATGCCGAAGGTCGTATTGCTCGTTGGAATATCCTTCTAACAGAATACGATTACGTGATTGAAGATAGACCAGGGAAAAAGCATGCGAATGCTTATCTTTTGTCGAGGGCTTATGATGATGAGGGAGAAGAATTGTTTGATGATTCATTTCCAGACGAGCATCTGATGACCATCACAAGCATTGAGGAGATACCGGACGAGTACAAGGAAATCTGGAGTTTCTTTGCAGATGGCTCCTTTCCAGAAGGTATGCATACCCGAGAACGTAACGCGTTGATCAAGAGATGCAAACCTTACACCATGGTGGAGAGAATTCTATTTCATCAAGGAGCAGATGGGTTACTAAGGAGAGCAGTTGGTCAGAAGGAGGCGTTCAAGCTGATGCACGAGTTTCACGATGGCACTGTTTGCGGAGGTCACTTTGGTGGTAAGATAACAGCTTTCAAGATTTTGGATGCGGGTTATCACTGGAGAGGGATTTTTAAGGAGTGTTTAGACTATTGCAAAACTTGCGACGTATGTCAAGCATTTGCTCTGAAGTCTACTAGAACACCTCCGTTACGATCAATTCCAATATTAAGACCATTTGAGAAGTGGGGTATTGACTTTGTAGGTCCTCTTAATGAGACACCTCGAGGCAATAGATACATTGTAGTCGTCACTGACTATTGTACCAAGTGGGTAGAGGCTAGACCTTTGAGTGAGACTAATGAAACAGAAGTCGGTAGATTCCTATGGGAGAGGATCATCACCAGATTTGGATGTCCGTTAGAGTTGGTCTCAGATAGAGGAGGAGAGTTTGTAGAGAGCATGACTACTGCTATGCTACAACACTTTTCTATCAAGCCACGAGTAACGACCTCATACAAACCAAATGCTAATGGTCTGGCGGAGAAGACCAATCTTACACTTTGTATGATGCTCGCCAAAGATGCTGGTGTTGAGACTGCGAAACATACTTGGGATAAGAGGCTACATGCCATCTTATGAGAGTATCGAACGACAACAAAGACTTCTACTGGGTACTCTCCATTTCGACTGGTTTATGGAGTGGAGTCCAAGTTGCTCATCCAATTCGAATTGGATACTTTTCAAACTATTCAACGAAAGTTGAAGAGGTCGAGAGGAGAAGACGTGGTCGGATCAAGAAGGAAGCAACTCATGGAGTTGGAAGAGACCAGAGCGGTAGCAATGATCTGGATGGGACGAGCTCAAGCGTATCAAAAGAAGAGTTACGACAAACGGTTGGACAAGAGGGAGGTAAAACCTTTTCAAGTCGGAGATTGGGTTATGTTGTATGATGCTATCAGATTCAAGAGGGCTAGGAAGAAGTTTCTTCTGAGATATTTTGGTCCTTTTGTTGTAGATAAGGTGTGGAGCAACTTCACATTTGATCTTCAGGAGTTGGGAGGAAGGAGATTCGATCGGGTCAACCATGACAAGTTGAAGTTGTTTCATCGACGAAAGTTCTCTCTTCACTCCGAGGACGGAGCGAAAATTTAGTCCGGGGGTAAAATGTAACGACATATGTTACACATAGGAAGTTTATCTATTAGTAAGGTGTTTAGTTCTAAACTAAGTGTTGAGAATGTTTATTTGCTGCCAAAGTACTTTTAGGAGATATCAAGTTAGTCATGACTAGCTAAAAGTTAATTATGGTTAAACTTAGCTGTACTTTTGGCAGAATTCAGATATTTGCTAAAGAGTGAGCACTACTATCTTGTCATCTTGTCTAAAAGGTAGAAAGGAGGTGGAAAGTATCCCTTATCTCCTTTTTGACTTGATATTAGTGGTTGGATTAAAGTTGTGGACTTTGTGAGCATTAAAAACAAGAAGAGATTCCACATGTTTCCTTTTTAGTGGGTCCTAGTGTAGAGGGGGGGGTGGAAATTCGAGATTCCTTGAGAATATTCTAGAATCCTTCTAGAAGTTGTTGACTTTGAAGGAATAAGCCCATGTGAAAAGATAAAAAGCCCATGTGATTAATGCTTTTACCTTAAGTAATATCTTAGTAAAACTCGGTAAAAGTAATTAAGGCTGAGTTACCGGAGGTACCAAAATAAAAACCTAGAATGTATAAATAGAGGAGTAGAGAAGAGCTCCGGATCCTTGTTTTCACATTGTTGTAATGACAACTTGAGTAATATAGAGAGTGTGGGATATTTTTAGCATGTGAGAACTTGAGAGACGTCGTTAGAATGGAGGATTTTAGTTGATGTGTTTAAGGAGATTTTTAGTTGATAAGTTTGTGGGTGTATGATTGAGTGAACTCAGCATTTTCCCTTCAAGTTCATGGTGTGCTTCCATCAAAGCCATCAGAGGTGACCCCTGAGTGAGAGACAGGTCCGACATGTTGCAGATTCGTGGATGACGATCGTGGAGGTTGAGAGATCGGGAGGGGGGGTAGTTGATCGATAGGACCGCAGAGGGTTTACAGACCCAAGCTTATAGGAGAGGAAAGACGAAGAGTTCAAAGATTCCTAAAGAGCTACAAGAATTGTTTTGCCTTCAGTATGAAGGATCTGGGTACCTTGAAAGGACCTGGTATACGGATCGATTTGACTAATGACAAACCAATCTTCCGACGTCTTTACAGATACAGTGACATGGAGAGAGCCTTGATCTAGAGTAGGACTCAAGACTTGTTGGAGGTTGGGTTGGTGGAGATGTCGCATGGAGAGTATGCATCTGCCACAGTTATGCCAGTCAAGAAAGGTATGTATGACAACTACACGGATAGACGGATGTGTGGAGACTACCGTCCTATCAATCGGCAGACGAAGTCCGATAAGTATGCCATGCTGACACCTGAAGAGATCTTTGATGCAGTGGGGCATGTGAAGGTCTTCAGTACTTTGGATCTTTGAGCAAGGTATCATCAGTTGCTACTGAGAGAAGAAGATAAATCCATTGACAGCATTTTGAGGAATTGACTCTCACCACAAGGATTGTTTGTATCAGTGGCGGTTCTTACCATTTGAGTTGAAGAACGCCCCTGCTGAGTTCCAAAGGGTGATGGACAGAATCCTAGCAGGATTGGATTTTGTCAGATGTTATATTGACGACATCTTAGTCTATAGTGCTACAGTGGAGGAGCACGAGAGACACTTACGGGATGTGTTCGAGCGATTGAGAGCTCATGGGTTGAAGTTACACCCTGGGAAGTGTAAATTCTTCCAGGAGTTGATAGAGTATCTGAGCCACACCATCTATCCAGGTGGGTTGGGTGTTCAACAGACGAAGGTTGAGGCTATTGCACGTATCCCACGTCCCACAGATGTGAGTCGAGTTCGAGCATTTGTTGGTTTGGCAAACTTATATCGTCGATACGTGCAGCGGTTTAGTGCAATTGCGAAGCCGTTGACCAAGCTGATGAAGGTGGACCAGGAGTGACAATGGGAAGATGAGCAAGAGCGAGCTTTCGTAGAGCTCAAGGATAGGTTGACATCTGCTCCCATCTTGAGGAGATCCGTTAAGGAGCGTCCTTTCCAACTGCACACCGATTGGAGTATGTTGGGACTTGGAGCAGTGCTAACTCAGCATGATGATGAGAAAAAGGAGTTCGTGGTGGCGTATGTCAGTCGCTCCAATAATTCAGCGGAGATGAGGTATAGTTCGTATGAAGGAGAGTGTTTGGCGGCAGTGTGGACTGTTGCACACTTTCGATGTTATCTGTTTGAGAACCCCTTTACTCTTATCACTGATCACCAACCGCTCAAGTGGTTGATGAAGTCCGACAAGCTTACAGGGAAGCTTGCACGATGGGCTATGATCTTACAGGAGTATGACTTCCAGGTAGTACATAGACCTGGAGTAAAAACCTAGATGCCGATGGATTGAGTCGCAATCCGTGCACGAGTCAGCAGGATCATACTAGGGCTCGATGGCATGACGAGGTTGATGAGGAGATAGTGCCAAGGTGGCATGCATCTGCCTTTCTTTGTGTGTTGGTCATGAACTCTAGTATGGAGGGCCAAGTCGTATCTTTCTCTGGTCAGAGAGTAGATGATGAGTCTCCAGATCCTGAGGGTGGAGATGGTGTTCCAGACCAGCGAGATATCCATGATGATGTGACCGTGATGGAGTATCTACGTACTGGTGTGGTAGTAGGTACAGTAAGTGCCAAGGAGCGAGATCGTGTCCTTCAACGAGCGAAGAGATTTTGACGAGAAGGACGACATGTACTTTGAGTGTGGAGTGATGGGAGGGTACGGATAGTGCCACATCCATCCCAGAGGGCACAGTTAGTATGACATGCCCATGAGGAGTTGGGACATTTTGGAGTGAAGCGTACGCATAGCTTACTCCAAGGACAGTACTGATGGCGTGGTATGCACGTCGATGTGCAACAGTTTGTCGCACGATGTGTGATTTGTGATCGAGTATGAGCATCATTTAATGCTCCTACTCCATAGTTACACCCCTTACCGATTATGGGGTTGGGTTACTGTTGGAGTTTGGATTTTGCAGGACCTTTACCGTTGACTGTACGTCATCACCGGTATGTGTTGGTGATGGTGGAGCACTTCTCCAAGTGGATTGAGTTGGTGGCATTATCAGACAAGACGAGTGAAGGGACGGCGTACGCGTTCTTAGATTGAGTGCTGAGTCGTTTTGGAGCACCAGCTGAAGTGCTGACAGACCAAGGTACAGAGTTCCTTGGTGAGTTTTAGGCCTTGTGTGATCAGGCGCTGATTGATCATCGGACTACATCTCGAGATCATTCTGAGGCGGATGGTTTGGCGGAGAGGGTAATTCAGACGGTGAAGAGAGGATTGCGCAAGTATGGCTTGCAGAAGGACCACTTGGGAGACTGGGATGTGCCGTTACCATGGTTGGCTACCGTTTCAACCGACAAGCGTCTTTGGCTTCTTTCTCACCGTATTTTCTATTGTATGGTCGAGATCCAGATCTACCTTCACCCATTCGTCGTGATTCTGCTGAGGTGCTAGACCTTGATGATCCTGATATGTGAGTGAGAGCATGTTCTCAACGAGTAGAGACATTTCGGAGAGTTATGCCTATGGCTTTTGAGAACCTAGCGATTGCTCAGCATAGAGACACGTTGCGATATGCGACTATCCGAGGAGGAGGTTATCGACCGTCGATTCGCAGGTTTCATCCTGACGATTATATCTATCTCCAGCAGACTGCACCGACAACGTTGGACGTGACCGCAAGACGTACTATTTTACGAGTGCTTGAGGTGTTACCTTCTGGAGTACTCATGTTAGAGGGTCGTGATGGTGTTGTGTGGAAAGACCATGTGCGTAATTACGCGTCATGTCATCTTCCCAACATTGATGGTACCGTTGACCCAAGCTTAGCAGTTGTACGCGCGGGCTTGAGATGTATGTTGTGTGGGTCTGCTGGTGGAGCAACCCGTATGTTGGTGTGTGATGGTTGTTCGAGAGGTTGGCACATGTCATGTTTGACTCCACCTCTCAGTGTCGTTCCTATTGGACGGTGGGTTTGTCCTTGATGTATATAACAAGGATAGTCGATTAGATCTTTGCGTGGTATGGATTGCAGACAGGCGACTAACGATGGGACGATGTAGCACCCGGCCTCCTGATCCTTGCACCCATGAAGGTGTATATCACGTAGTTGGGATATGGAGCTATCTGGAGTTAGAGAGGCGATTGTGGTACACTTGGGTATGTGTATGACATCGTCTATGTGTTATGTGTATGTGTGGTGTACCTCTGACAACGATGTATGTTGTGTAGCGATTGTGTATGCGCACGACAGCTGTCACGTCAGTTTGGCACCTCGGCTAGGTTGACCGAGTGCGAAGTGGCGCATCCCAGTAAGGCCGTTAGTGCCGTTAGGATGAGTTGGTGGGAGAGTCCACTAGAGGTATACTTTGCAGGTAGGGCTTGGAGGCCTTAGTTCTTCGAGTTGAGCTTTCAAGCTCCAAGCTATGATGGATAGTCTAGTTGAGTGTAACCCGGATTCTCTTCGTGCTTAGAGTGGGTTTGGCTTGACCGTTTGTGAGTAATCTTTGTTGTAGTGTTGGAGATGGTAATTTCTCAATACAGATTATTGTGGTACACTTGTGTATGTGTATGACATCGTCCATGTGTTATGTGTATGTGTGGTGTACCTTTGACAGCGATGTATGTTATGTAGCGATGTGTATGCGCACGACATCTTTGTTTCATTTCAAATATTTTAGAACAGTTTTAAGAAGTATAACGAACATGAAAAGAACAATTAGGGGCTATCCATTGTAGATGTTAGACAGTGGAATTTCTTATTTTCGTAACATAAAAGGATATAGAATCCATCATGAGTTAGCTTGATGAGGATACCAAATATGCAAATAATGCAATTACAAGTAATGAAAGTGGTTAGGACCGACAATCATAATTTTCGAAATTAATACTGACAGTGATAAATAAAAGTTGTAAGAGGGAAAACAGATTTCTTGTTTCAATAGGAGATGCGCTGCGAGTTGTTGATATAGTCCAAAGTTCTAGTAGATCGACGGCTAATAATAGTCGAAGTAGTTAAGGTTGTTATATACAGTTAGTTATACGGCTAACCCACCATTAGGGTTTCCTTTGTACTCACCTCCACTATATATACATGGAGAGGTGAAGTCTCTTCCATCTCATTCCTTTCTATTTTCTTGTCTACTCGCTCTCCTTTATTGGAGTGTTTTCTTAGAAGTATTGATCTTTCTACGTGATATTAGAGCAGTAGAGAGTGTGTCTCTGGCTGCTGAGCAACATGGAGTTTGTGCCTGGAGAAGTACAAGAGAGAGCATCTGGAGTTGGACTTGATGTTGGACACTATCTTGCTGATGCGTTCGGATGAGACGAAACTATTTCTTTCATCGTCAGAAACTTTGAATGCGATTTCGGAGGCCTAGACTAATTTTTTCTCGCTAAAATTTATCCATCAACCCTTAAAGATTCATCTTGTTCAAAAGGTGCGAATTGTGTACTTGCTCAAGTTTTGGTCAATTTGGAGCTTTCCAACAACAGATTTTCAAACGGATCTTTTTTGACCAGAAGAAAGTTTTAGGACTTGAGTCTAAAATAAATACTGATCCGTCCTTGACACTTTGAAAAATTTGTGAAATTTCAAAGTATTGCGCGTCGATTTCTAGTCTCATTTGATCCAATTTTGACTTTTATTGGTTTGTTCTTTCGACGTTTTCACCTTGTCTTGCACACCTATTGTTCGCGAACATGTTCTTTCTTCATTCTCGCTATAAGAGGAGTGCGTAGAGTTGTCTTTGTTATGACTTGTGACCAACTCTTGATCGTGAGGTATGGACAAACGAGTTTCATAGAGATTTAGTGAGGTTTTTTGCGTACAAAACATTGTAATTTCTTGATGACAACTATGGCAAAGTCCATGTCTTAATCACTGGAGAGAAACTCAACAAGAACAACTACAAATGATGACTTTCTTACAAGGACAAGATCTATGAGATCTTATCACTAAGGAGGAAAAGTGCCTCGTGTATCGATTCCAACGCGAAATTCAAGGAGTGAAAAAGCGATCGTACCAAGTGATTCACTACATCGTGCTGACTGTTTCAAGATCGATGATAGATCACATCCAAGACTATAATACTCCAAGAAAACTTGGGATGCACTCACGCATTTGTTTCAATCAAGAACGGATGCGTGAAAGCTACAATTGTTGCATGAGTTCAACGTTGTGAAGAATGAGTCGATGTGCATAAAAGACTATGTGAACCACATCAAACAGCTCGTAGATCAATTGTCTTTTGTCAAAGTCGAGATTGATCTTATTTTTTTCATCGGGACCACATTGCAAATAGAAGTTGCACGTGTTATGTTGAATGTCAGTCAAGCATCAGCTGAACTTGATAATAAATGATCATCTCGTCGTCAGCTCTCCAACCCATTTCATAGCTCCTCAAAACTCCTCACAAATATTTGAAAACGACTGAAAACATAAAAGTGGATATGAATTTCACCCCCTTCCACTCAATCGACCATAACGTCCTCAATCCTCCATGAAATCAATCAATTCGTCAGTCCAAATTGTAGCCCTGGTCAAGAGCTTTCCAACCATATCCTTCTTCGCTCGAATGGACATCCGAAGTCTCTCGAAACCATAGAGAACATAACGAGACACAACTAGAACACCATTGGTCCAACGATAGATAATGAAAGCAAAAGGAGCTTTAAGTTTGTCTTTTTCTCACTCAACTTTTTCCACTAGAACTACTTGTAACATCCAAAGAAACATCTAGACATCAATAAGAGCAGAAGAAACCATAAAATCCTTAAAACATGTTGAAGGATTCTTTGCAGAACATAAGTACGCATAAATGCTCAACTAGAATGAGATAATTGAATCGCTGACTACTACAAAGTCAATATTACAACCTGAAACGATCTATAATGAAAAATATGACAAAAAGAAATGGTGACGCTATCACTCGGTTGAAATAGTCTTCTCCAAAGTTCTTCATGATCCTTGCTCTATGATTGATCTTTGGTATGCAGTGATCTTGAATATCGACCTAGACGTTAAAGAAACATTGGCTGGATAGTTGAGATCCATTCTTTGCACAACAAGATGTACTCCGTCACATCTCAAGTCTCTAAGTATATAACAGTCGAAAAGATCACATGAAGAGGTAGGTCCATCATCCTTATCATGAATTCATTACCAAAATACGAAACTAATCATTGTCGAAATGATCACGATGGATGCAATGAAGCTTGAGGTGAAATGGATTCGAGAAAAGAAAGATCCAGAGCTGGTATCAAACATCCGTCCATAACCACCATTCTTGCAATTCTTCACTCCTCCATGCAGACCATCGAGAAACCTTCATGAATCATCTACTAAGAGAGAATACCTCACGAACCGTCGACCCACCATTTTATACCCAAATTCGGTGACAAGGACCACTGAAGTGAACGCGCACAGATTGCTGATTTGACATGTTTCACTATCGTGCGATCACTCAAACAGATAACCGTGATCATGACAACCATCACACCATTCGGTGAGTTACGTGATAAGGTTCACGAAACATAGAAAAGAAACACATCTTAAGTTCTATGCGAATTTCACACAAGAGCCGTATCACAACACTACATCATCCATCTTCTCACGTATGTTCATCAATGTGGTGAATGTCGAAGGAGTGTTGCAGAGTCTGAATGACATCACTACGAACTCAAACGATCCGTATTTGATTCGACAAGCGGTCTTCTCAACATCTGGATTTGGTAATATCTCGACTTCAAGTCTATCCTGTTGAAGTACCTTGCGCCCCCTAACCTATCAAACATATCATCTATTCTTGGCAAGGGATAATTATTCTTCACTATCATCGTATTGAGCGCACGATAATTTACGTAAGTTGTAACTTCTCACCTTTCTTCTTTGCAAAAAGAACTAGGGCTCCATAAGATGACTTGCTGGTTCAAATATATCCCGACACCAATAGCTCATCGAGTTGTCTTTTCAACTAAAGGAGTTCCATCTGATTGAGTCTATAAGGAGCTTTGGTGGATGATTCTGACCTTGGTAAGACCTCGATCTCGTGGTCCACCACCCGCCTTGAAGATAATTCAACAAGTAGCTCATCCATCAAGACATCAAACTCCTTAATCACTTCACGAAGCACCTTCAGAAGTTTAGTCATGTTTCGTGATGTTCCTCTTGTCTGTCACTCGTCATCAAATCTGCAACTCGCATCGAACACATGACTTCGTCGTTGAAGTCTATTTGTTTGTCTTTGATCAAATTCATCAAAACTCATCAAATTTTCACTTTTTTCGAGATCAACATCACTCCCAAATTCCGTCCTTTAACTTTGACGTTCAACCTCGAAGATTTTTGTTTAAATTCTACTTCGAACCTATCTAAGAAAGTGACTCCCAAGACGAATCTCCAAAAGACAAAAAGCTTGGAAATCCTGGTTACTGCAGCAGCTCTTAGTCATTCAAATCCGACCTCGGTCATCTCAAGTTTCTCAACACACTTCTGTCTTGAACCGATACTGACTCTCCCAGAGATCGGATCTCAGATAAGTCTCGAGATGAGAACACTAATAAGAGTCTACAACCACCAGGATCCTTGGCAAAATCAACGAATCAAAGGGACGCCAACAATGAAGCCCAAACCACTATAGGTACTTCCAATATCTCAGAAAGTGTCACGCGTCGAAGACCTCCAACCAGACGCTCGAAAACTCAAGAAAATGAATCTTCGGTAACTTCCATTCCCTCCACGCGAGGGGCTGCGTGTATATTTGCAAAGCTCGTTCTGGTGTGTGCGTCAAGATCAAGACAAAGTGAAGATCAAGAACAACATCAAACAAGATCAAGGCGAAGTGAGTCTAGAGTCCAGACTCCCTTCGAACGATGTCGTAAATAGTGCAAAGTATGAAAATGAGTCCAGGGCGAAGCGAATCTAGACAATTAGCGAACGGACGATGTCTGCAAACAATGCAAACAAGATCAGGTGAAGCGAATCTAGAGTCCAGAGTCCAGACTCTCTTCAAAGTTCGAACGATGTCTGCAAACAGTGCAAAGTGTGAAAATAAGATTAAGACGAAGACGGCAAAGCAAATCCAAACTCTCGATGAACATACTATGTCTGCCGCGACCCGCGTTGTTAGCCTAACACAAGTTACAAGGTCTTAAACCTAAAATTCAAATTTCTGTGCTACGTGCCTGCACACTAATTAGCCACGTGGCGCTATGTCAGTCTTATATGACATACCACATCAGCAAGCGACTGATGTGGCATTTCTAACGACTTAAAATATGTTTCAGAATTTCTCTTGAAGCTGAAGATTAAGTGTAGTTTTTTTTCTGAATGATGTATTTTTTACAGTGATACATTTTTGACGAGAAAAAAATAGAATCCTAAAATTTCCAGAACCGCATTGATGTCATTCATCTCGTACGCCGTGAAATTCTATGTGAACTCCAACTTCTCACACGTAGATCGTACGTCCAAGGTCAGTTTAGAAGTTTGGTACGTCTTGTCCTTGGCAAAGCGCACCTGAAAATGCTTGTCTATCTTAAAGATAGATAAGTCTAACTTCTTCATCAACTTCGAACTTATGATGGAGTGGGTCGCTCCTATGTCCACAAGGAAGATAACATCACGGTTAGCAACTTTGGCTTGTAGGAACATCAGTCATGGAGTCTTCTTCGTGGTTCCTAAGATCATAGTCATCTAACCCTCCAATAAGTCCTTTGCAACAAATGCATTCATGCTTCAGTTACTAACCTTAGGCTTTGTACACCCCTTAGCAATATGATCCGTCTCGCCGCAGTTGTAGCAAGTAAACTTAGAACCATTGCCCTTCTGAGGTGTTTGCCTCTTTGGTTTTGACCCTATTTGTTGTCACTTTGCTGACGAGGCAGAGGAGTCCTTCTCATCCTTCTCATCTCCCTCCCGTTGTCACTTGAAGCTCTTGTTCTTCTTATGAACCTTGTCCAAATTGCACGGTTCAAAAGATTTTTGTTATTAGACTTCGTCGTCCTTAATCCGCTCCGTTAGTTTCAAAAGTTCGGCACATGTCTCAGATAGCTTCGGCATCCGAAAGAGAGCCTTCTTCGAGATGGACTTAAGTCTTCCAATAGATATACATATCATGGTCTCCTCAGTCCACTTGGAGAATGAATCTAACTTGGCACTAAACTCCCGCACATAAGCACTTAAGGTCACCCGTCTGCTTCAGTCTAACTAACTCGATATCATCTTGATTCCTTTGATATTCTAGAGTGAATCATTATGTGAGCAACTCCTTGAACTCTTTTCAACCAAGCGTTGATCTTTTCTCGCACCTACCGTCTTGTTGTATCAGCGAAAGCTCTTGCTCAATATATCACGAAACTCACAATGCTAACTTGCAAACCATAATCACATGTTATCCATGCACCACTTACTTTTACTCTGTTTGGTCTGGATCGGAGTCGGATCGTCTCCCTCAGTCCACTTGCTCTATATTCTCTAAGTCCTTACCTAGGCCCGGCTATATCGACCCAAAACATGAGCAAGTCACAACATGACTTGAGACAGACTTCTCGTAAAGTCCAAGGTCCTAAACAATACCTCTAGTACACCTAGCGGTCCAACCACCCGTTATCGTGTCGGATATTGCATGAAGGATGTCCAGGAAAACGCGAGGTTCCTGGCTGTGGAGATGTTGTATGATGAAACAGAGACAAGACAGAGAAAAACAACCACGAAAATGAACGCTGCGATATATACACTCCAAATGTATGTACACTGTCGGTTCTTTCTCCTAAGAGCACAGAACTGAAAAACAGACCAGAGCGGTCTGTAACCTGCTTCAAAGCCCTTAAAAACAACCCTTGAATCACAACCCTGACCCAAAACACCAAAGCGTAGCTCAAAGCAAGAGAAACTTCTCTTTGCTAACAAGCAGAGCCACAGCAGTATCACGCGATCCAAACCCAAGTCCAAACCACATCCATGTACAAGTTCTTAGCTAAAGCTAGCTACCACAAGCTGTATATAGCCAACCAGAATTCTAACAAACTCAAAAGAGCAAAACCCGTAGCGAAGAAACCAAAAAAGACCTATCTGTGAACTTCCTCCTTTCGCTGAACGGACTTCAGATGTCGATAGGGTCTCCTCCGCTGACTCCGTTAACCCAAGAAACCTTCAGATCCGACTCCCACCAGCCGAGATATCGTCGATTCTCGATCGCATGTGACTGAACCTTCAAAAATTCCTCCCTGCGGCTTAAAACCGCACACACCGCACAAACGGATCGTCTAAACTGATATCCGTCTTCTCTGGCAGATAGATCTAGCTACCTTGAACCCAACAAGAGTCCAAACAAGCCGTTTGGAGTTCCCCTTGCAAAACCACGCAAGAAATTTGGTCGCAGGTTGCAAAAAACTGACGTAAATCAGCTCCCTGCGGCTCAAACTTGCTCACCACACCCAAACCAACAATCCAATTCACTTACAGTCTTCTCCTATGCGTACATGAAGACTCCCTGATCGCGTAGGCACCAAGAACGAAGAGCTTGGCTCGCCGATCGTGAAGAACAACCGAATCTCAGGTCGCAGGTGAACAAAAATCTGATGTAAGCGCTTCCCTGTGAGCCAATTTCGCTCAAAACTCCCAAACCGCCCGATGAAACTTCGTATCGTCTTCAATTTCCTGAAGAACTCGTTGTTTTGATCCCGATGGATCCAAGGACAGCAAGTTTGGACTCCAGAACGGTCCGAACGGTCCAACTCTTCTTCACAGATAACTGAAAACTCCAAATCTCCTTCCTGCGTCTCAATTTCTCTCAAAACACAACCCCCGATCTGTCTCTTCAAGAACCTTAACCCACACGTAGCCTGCACAGATCTGAACCCAACGACGCCTTACGCGTTTGCATTGGATCTCTAAATCTCCCACACCGTCCGCTGACAGATCGTGGGCGCAAGCAAGCCCCTTAAGTAGCCCCTTTTTCACAGTCTCTGTACGTACGAAATTCTCTCAGTAATAATGAAGCAGACCCCTTGCTTCACCTTGCTTGCTTGTAAAAATGTCACTGAACACCCCTTCATATGAAGTGTGAGCGAATGATGGTGGAGGGTCTTACTTTTCTTAAAAACAAACTTGTTCCTTCTTTGCTTCTTTTCCGTATTTGTAAATCTACCCGTTGCATCATTTCCATGCTTTGCATGTGGTTAGCACACATAGCTGTTAGACCCTTGAAAGATTCATATATGAATTTCTCGTCTTCAGTTTTGTTTCCATCAATATCATATATATACAGTTTGGGGCTCATTGGAACATCTTATTTTATCGAAACTAATTTCATGGATACTCTTTCGTAATATCCCATCATATGGACACTTCACACTCACTATGTCATGAATTATATATACATAATAAAGGATTATAGTGATCATATAGTTTTGGTTGACTCAATCATCCTCTATAGCGATTAGTTTTGATCAGGACTTTGCACACATCTCTCCCACTTTTGTTGAGGGTTCCTCAATTCATCAAATCTAGGTTCCAAGTGACAGCTTAAAAACATAATCTATCCATTGTTTATTCAACTGCAATTAAAATAATTCAGAAGCCAAAGTCAGTTTCTGATGAAAATTGATATAATACTCTGAACCTCTAAAAAAAATATAAAAGTTGATTCTGAGTTGCACAGATTCACATGGTGAACTAACTATATCTATTATCACTAAAATAATTAAGAAGTCAAAATCACTTTCTTATGAAAATTAATCTAAGACTCTGAAACTCTAAAATAAAGTGTCTTGTGAATAAAAATTTATATTCATATCATCGGAATATATATTATGATTTTTCTAATAATACTCTATAAACTCCATCTTACAAATATTACTCTTACGTTTATATTTGTTATTTTAGGATCAAGACTTCATATATAGCCAAATGTCACATGCTTATACACCCTCGGTTTCTCAAATATAAATTCCAAGTGAGAGTCGAGCAGATTCACACGATCAAGTAGCTTTATCTACTATCACTAAAATAATTCAGAAGCCAAAGTCAGTTTCAGACAGAAATTAATGTAATATTCTAAAGTTTCAACTGTAACAGCTCTATGAATTAAAATCATTATTTTACATCGCTTATCTGAGTATTGTGATTTTCCATCGGAACAAAACTTATAAATCAGATCTTTCATGTTTACTGAAGTACTATACTTGCCTATTTAGGATTAATACTTCATACATAGGTGTTTCACTCTTGTTTATACACCATGGGTTTTCGATATCTAAGTTCCCAGAAAGAGTTGGACATATTTACTCGTCAACTAACTATGTATATTAATAATTAAAATAATTCAGAAACCAATGTCAGTTTTTGCCAAAAATTAATTCCTGCAACATTGAACTAAATTTTTCTGTAAAATAAAACTTATACTTTATATCGGTTATGCATTTATTAGGATTTCTTCATCCAGTAAGAAACTATTAACTCGATCTTACAACATTGACTCATCCAAAAGTAATATCTTAATTCATGACACTCATCTCTTCTTTTCAGTTAAACCACTCAATTTTCTCATCTCGAATGTGAAGTATTTAAGATTATTGACATCCTTCTCTGTCTTATAAAGTATTAAAAATTAACATGTATCATAAATATTTCTCAGAAGTACATGAGTTTAAACCCTAAACTATTCGCATATGATATTTCATGTTCATGTCTAACCCTCAAACTTAAATGGACATGTCCTATCTTTCTGTTCTTTTGCATATGGTCAAGATAACCAAGTTGAATGTGCTTTATATTCAAATTTAGTTCGAATATAAAATCTATCTATCTGCATAAGGTGTATTTTATCTCCATGTCAGTTTCCTATGTACCATTTAATACCAACTGTTTTGTAGACTTTACTCTAGACTTCCATGTATTCCTTTCTTATAATACTCGAGGTCTTGACTTTTCATATGTAACATTACATCTTTCTTTTCCATGTACAACTTTACGAAGAGTTTAAAGGAGTCCAACTTGATTAAGTATTACATTAAAATAATTCGAATACACTCCGTTAAGGCTCAACATGATTTATTCTGTCAATATTTATCCTTTTTTGTAATATGTGAGTTTTTTCAGTGTCAAAAAAAAATAGAATATTTATCATGTTAAGTTATCAAGTCCAGCTTGACTACTACATACTGCATGTGTAGGTGAATCCAAATATGTATTAATCTAAATTTAATTACATATGAGTATAGTTTATACATATAGTTTGATATAAATTTTGTTTTAATTGATTAACCATACTTCTCCTAACAAATACAAGAAGGTACTTCTCAAACTGACTTATGCTATTCTTACACGAACTTATGCCTTTAAACCATAAGCTATTCATAATATCTGTTCTTTTCCTAACCATATATAACTTAAATACACATGTAATGTCATTTTGAATTTACGTTTCACACTTTAATTTTCTTTATATATCAATTGGTTTATGCATCTGATCTGATGTTTAGTAAAACAATACCATTATATTGATTTCATCTTATTACGTTGAAGCGGTACGAGGATTCATGACTTGCATCTCAGCTATTAACATAAACAACCCTCAACTGATAATATTCTCCATTCTTGATGTATTTATCTTACAGTAGCATTTAACACCATGTCTTTTAAACTTTACTCCAATTTATCCTAGGATGTATTCTGTTATAGTACTGATTCTCCATACTCGTCATGACTACTTACATGTAAGATTACATCTTCTCTTTCCATTAACTCATATAAAGGTTGATTCAAAGTTTAAATAAAATATGATCTCGAATTAGGATGAATCATCAAGCGGACAACCACTAATATTTTCTCTACTCCCTTGGTGTTTCCTATTGACTTTAACCTTATGTACTGAAGTTCATCTTTATAGTATCATTACATTTTTCCTCTTTTATCATATGGGAGCTTATTCATTGTTAAAAAACAAGCAAAATCATGATATAGGTAAGAATATCAATTCCAGCTTAACTACTATATACAAAAGAGTTTAATATATATTCACTTTTAAAGAGTAACTTATCCTATCAAATACAATAACTTAAGATCAAGACTTGTAAAGGGTCACTCAGATGATTTCAGACCCGTTTACACTAACTGGAAACATTCCTTGGAAGTATAAACCCTATTGTTTTACGATACATCGAAGGATATACTCGTAATGAACTTTCATATGTAACATTATATCTTTCTTTTTTATACTTGACTAGAACAAATACAAGGTAGATTTAGGCTGAACTATTGAGTCTAGATTGACAACTAAATACTATGTGTAGTAATGTATTATATATATTACGAGAGGGTTGTATGTCTAGGTTTAAATATACTTTATTCTATCGATTCAAGAAACTTAGATGACACTTAGACAATAATATGTGAACTAATATTCATATGTCAGATCGATTGTGATTTTTTCATTCATAAGATCACCTTGGTTTCTTCTTAGAGGTTTTATTCAGACTTAGTACCAATTTACTACCAAAGTACTATCTTAACTCATGAATCTCTTCTCTTCAAGAACATTAACAACCTTGTACATCTCTAAGTACCAAGTGCTTTTATGATCTCCATAGAAGAATACATTAAACGCATTATCATGTTTATCACCATTTTAACTGCAGATTTACCAACAAGAAGTTAAATCGAGTTTGAATTATCCTCCCAACTATTTCATCAAATACAGAAATTCTACTCATCAAAAGTAAAATACCTAAAAGTTGGAATACACAAGCCCAATAAAGTTTCGATATTTTGCATATGGTGAGTCTAAACAAGTTCATGCATCTCCAACGTTAAAATAATATAATCAATCCAAATGTCTAGACTCGATGTCGATATCATATATCGTATACTCGATATCATATACATATATTCCATTCCGTATATTCCACTTTGCAGCTTTCATTCTTCATTCTAGCATATTACATATTAGCTCGATTCAAAGTTTTAATTAAGTCGAAATATCAAGTCTAGCTTCACTACTACGACATAGAAGATAGTGAGATATCCGTTTAGTTTTAATGATCATCCGTACTTATTCTATCAATAAAGACCATTTCATTATTCATAGTTTCACTTTTATCTTATATACATCATACTTTCAAAACAAGTAGATGCTAAAATAATAAAAAATATATTTTTTCCACCTCCTAACATATAACTTAGAAGATAATGTGCATGGATCTTTGCGTGATATAGTTATCAAGAAGAAAATTCATCATTAATTACTTTGTAGATATAGCTGTTAGAAAAACAGTGTTGTCTATATGAAAAGAATTATCCAAATGTATTTCTTACTAAATGAAAAATATATATTTATAAGGACAAGTTTGAAATAAAACAACCGTTAGAACATCTCCATATTCTGCATGCAGCATTATACCCGTATTTACCACTAAATAAATTTAGTTGATCTTTATTGTACATTTTATCACACATATAGGTACATTGATAAGATTGTAGAGAATTAAAATAAAGACAAGTCAACTTATAAGTTCTCTCTCCTTGAGAATAATTACTATATAAAACTGGATTTTGGTGATATAATATCTTACTTATTCGTCATTACTCTGGAGACATCCTGATATGACTTTTATATAATAATCATATTATCGTCTTGTTTGCAACAATAGTATATTTAGTTCTCATCCTCCTCTTTGTATTCTCTTGATGTTAGACTCTATAATATCAGACTTGAGTTCTATGTGAAATAATATTAATAGTATATTTAGTTCTCATCCTCCTCTTTGTATTCTCCTGATGTTAGACTCTATAATATCAGACTTGAGTTCTATGTGAAATAATATTCATACATCAGATTGCTTGTGATTTTCACCAATAAGATCACCTTGAATTCGCTAAAATAATAAAATATATGATTTAGCACCTCCTAACATACGCGACCTTAAGCATAACATAGAAGATAATGTGCATGGATCTTTATGTGATATGGTTATCAAGAAGAAAATTCATCATTAATTACTTTGAAGATCTCGCTGTTAGAAAATATACCCAACTCGTATTTACCACCAATTTCATTTATCCGATCTTTGGTATATCACTGATATAGGTACATTGATAAGATTGTAGAGAATTAAAATAAAGATAAGTCAACTTATAAGTTCTCTTGCCTTGAGAATAATTACGGTATACAGTTAGTAGATCTTTTGGTGATATAATATCTTACTTAGACATTACTCTATGTAGACATAGCTGTAAGAAAACATATATGAAAAGAATTACCAAAATATATTTCATACTAAATGAATAAGATATGTTATAAAAGATAATTAAAAATAAAACTACTCACTGATCATCTCCGTAGTATGTATGCAGCATAGTTATACTCTTCCTTATTTACTCGAGCTCATGATAGTCCAAAGAGCGCTTTCTTATCTTGATATTGAAAAGTTGTTCATATTGATATTGATACAAGAGGTCTATCGACTAGGTTTTAGGTCGAGATTTGCTTATGACCATGTAGTTGTAAGATACTAGGTTGTAAATTCTTATGGCGAGGTAGTTGACATGTATTAGGTTGAGGATTCTTGTGACGAACTGGTGAAGTAGTTGTGAGATACTAGCTATAGGTTGAGGTTTCTTGTGACGATGTGGTTGTCAATCCTTGTGGAGAGCGAACAAGGGAACAAGGTTTGTTCTGAAGATGAAGAGAGAACAAAGGAAGAGGGTTTGCTCTGAAGCTGGGAGTGAACAAGAGAAATAAGTTTGCCTGAATCTAAGGAGCGAACAAAAGAAGAGGGTTTGCTTTGAAGTTGAAGAGCAAACAAGAGAGCTCTGAAGTTGGAGAGCAAACAAAGGAGAAGGTTCGCTCTGAACTTGAAAGCGAACACAAGAAGAGCGTTATCTTTGAGCTGGAGAGCGAACAAGGGAGAATGTTTGCTCTGAAGCTGGAGAGCGAACAAGAGAGAAGGTTTGCTCTGAACTTGAAAGAGATGCATGATAGTTCACTCTTGTCTCCACAACAAACACTATATACCTTGTCCTTTATTCGCTGTAAAATTTGTGCCGGTAACAAAAACAAAGTGTAGTTTTGTTGAATTCGCTCGTGAGAGTGATTATTTCTTCAATGGATTGTTTAATTGATCGGTTTAATTACTCTCACTATCCATGTATTATGTGCATGCAAATACAATAGTTCCATTACATTGAAAACTCAATAGATATCCTCAAGGAAAATCAGTAACATATGTTTTCCAGTTATGTCATTTTTAATAGTTAACTATAACTATTCTGTGCAGCCAGTTATATATGGCTTCGAGTAAAATTAAAAGGTTCTATTCACAAATTAACCTGTCACAAGACTGTACATATATTCTCAATCAACGTAAGAGCGAACGAAAACGACGTGGACATCATCTATCCTTGGACAACACACGTGCTATTTGCACGGCGGGGTGACATTTGAAATGTGACAAAAATTTCAAATTTGGGTCAAGGTGACAGTGGTGTGTCTTCCGGAGTCTACCTACCTAGTCTTTTTCTTCCGAATAGAGATTTTTGCGCTCCTCATTCTTTTGAACAGTGATGAACTTTCTCACTCCATTTGCATCAACTCCTCCTTTTCTCTCCGTGACCCTTTCCTACTCCATCTGTACCAACTCTTCTCTCTCTCGGTCACTCTCAATCTCAGACTAGATGCTTGGAAGGTGTTTGCTCCGATATCATTTCACGCATATCCATACGTTCAATAGCACGAAGACCATGAAATCTGAAGCACTAATGTTTTCTTAAGCTATCCATCTTGGAGTGCTATCCGCGTATTCAGTGCATGTAATGTTTGTTTATCTTGTTCTGTCAGCTTTTCACTTCACGTCTGTTCTCTTTGTCCACTATGTCGTCTATTTTCTTTGATGAAAGTGGCTCCGTTGACACAACAGTGAAGTGGGTCTCTTGTTTCTTCGGGACCTCAGATTATTTCGAATTACTACATGAGCTGGTTATAGTGGAGATGCGCTTATATATCTTGTCAAATCTTCTGATGACTTGTTGAAGGCATGGATTACCAAGTTGCAGAACGTCATCAAAATCGTCAAGTTCTTTGCTCAATGGCACAATAAGGATGTATAAGAGCCATCAGAAAATCTGAGGGATAAGGAGTCGTTTGCTTGCAAAATATCCCATCCTTCTCTGTCTGTAACGAACTCACAACAACGACAACAACATGAGAGCATGTATTCATGTTCTATTCCAAAGTCTTGTTTTATACAATTGCTATGAGAGGGGATTTTCTCTGAGGAGATTGCTCTAGGGGATTTGCTCTGGGAGTGCATCTCTCGAATGTGGTTCACTCTAGAGTATTTGCTTTAGGAGTGCAGCTCTCGAATGGGATTTGCTTTGATAAGAGATTTTTTCTAGGGGATTTGCTTTGAGAGCTAGATGATGACAAGTTATGAATCGCTGTCCGACTTCCACACTCCACTTCAGAGCGATCATGAAGTCATAAGTTTGCTCTAAAGTGAAGTTATAGAGCAAATTTAAAAAAGCATCTCTGTGCATGTTAGAACGAGCTAGAGCTATTTATTACTTCATGCTCTTCCATTTGCGTTGGCATTTCTTGTTTTACAGATTCTAGATTCATCCAAGGATGGAATTTGGTCGAGCTACGATGAGATTTTCAATCATAGGTTAATTGAAAATCTATTGATATAGAAATGCTTCGACGAGGATTGTAACATCCATATCTTTTCATATCAGAAGTATATCAGGAAAGAGTAATCAGACTTATTGCTTGTGAAGACCTCCATCGGTGTCTGGCTATGGATTGCCATTGTAGACGTTTGATTCATGAGATACACTGCACATGAACCAACTTCTGCATGTTCCTTGTCTTCATGTTGTGATCGGCCCCTTCCATTGCATTGACTCCGAAGGAAACTTGTTGATTCTGCGTGACTCCAACTTTTTTTTGTTTTCTCCTATCCAAAATCTCTGCAATCTTCGCTGGATCCTCATCTTTTGAAGCCAACTGTACATGATGTATATCGTCTAAACTGCATCCATTGTGTTTGTGAGGACGTCGAACTGTCTATTTTTGATTTGGATGTAAACACTTTTCTTACCCATCTGATGTTGTTACGAAGAGCAGCCAGAGCTAAACGTGCCGGCGCTCCACAAGCTGCGATCGATACACGAAGAGTTTCAGTTCTCCAGAAACTGCTAGAAATGTTGATAACCGTCAACTGCACGGAAGGAGACCTAGACATGTGTTATTGATTATCCTTGTGTGAATTTCTACAGAATGACTGCACCAATGGGTTGCTATCTATTGAGAGGGACGGAACTTTGCTGCATTTACATGTAAAGGGTGTGATTTCTCTTCAAGCTACTAGCACTATATAGGTAAAATGACTCTTGGTCATTTTGGGATGAAAAGATATTTACAAACCACTGGGCGGGAAAGTTTGCATGAAGCTGCTCAGTAACAAAAGATTCCATACCTTCGTCAGAATGATCAGATACTATATGGAGGACAAAGGCGAACTGCATCACCAATTGGTCATGAAAAACATCTCCAACGTCATGCTAGAGGACAGACAGATTTATTTACTGCTGGGTGCTACAGATATGAAGAACCGGGTGGAGCTCAACTATACCAATATCCTCCAACGTGCCTTGCAGTTTAATAAGTATCGCAGTAGACATCCATTGGATACCACTCTTCGAACATGTCAAAGATCTATGATACGATCCGGTAAGTACACGCCGTCTTGCAGGTGGCTCATGGCATGCGGTATACAAAAGACGCATAGCGACTCTTTGTGGAAAGCTATCATTCGATCAAAAATTATTACGGTTGTAGATATAGACAATGTTTTTTTTGCTCAAACATGTGCACGCTATTTCACTGTCGAGCAAACGGATGCTGATATTCTCGAAGAGGAAGAATATAAATTTGCAACCTCTCTAACAATTCAACGCAACAGAACTGTATCTAATTTCCAAGATATTGTAGTGTCCCATGATTTCTCTTTTAGCCCATTGTAGCATGAAAGATTTCGTTCCCTTTCTCACAAAACCACACGGCTTCCAGACCCTTTAAAAGGTGCTCTGGACCTTAACATACAACTACTACTTAAAATACCACACAATTACCCACTAAGAAGTCCAGGAAGACGATTACTGCTTTCAAATCACGGCTTCCAGTCTTCCCACATGGGCTTCTAGAAGCACTTCTCGGCTTCTGGAGATTCAACCGGCTTCTGACACCTCCAGAAGACTGTCTCTGCTTCGTAGATGCCAAATTATTATTCCTTATCACACATTGCTCTTACAGTTTCCAACGGGTTAGATAAATCACATGGTGTATGTCCCATGTAGCCTTCCCAGGCTTCTGTCTGCTGAAACGGTCTTTTCGCAGCACTACAAAGACATTCATATTCACGGATACTCAAAAGAAGTTTCAGAAATCCAATAGAAGAAGATGGGAAGATGGGAAGATGAAGGAAGAGAGGGAAGAAGAGAAACTCCAAACAAGAAGAAACAAAGAAAAAGAGAGAAATTAAGATTCTGATAGGCTTCTAGTCCGGATCTTGACTAACAAGCCATCTCTGCTTGTAGTAAATTGGGAAAAAAGACCGAAGATCTGCTTTCAATTACATTTTCTTCCAATCGAGGATGACGTCTTCTGAGTGGAAAGAAGACTTCCGACTTCTTCTGTCTTTGCTCCGACTACTCCGACTCAGGGGACCAATCTCCCATGGGACAGTCCATGCGTGGATCCGAAGTGCTCCACTGGACGAAACAAGCTTGGACTCTGCACAACTTCTAACAATCACTGGCACTCAACAAGAAGACTTTCCATGCACAATTGGGTATGAATTTGATGAAACCCACTCCCCAGAAGACATAGACAAAACTTCTGCAATCAAATCTGAAATCCAATCCCCGAGGAGAAGTTACATTGGCTTCTGCAAGCTTACTCCATCCACTCTTTGTCACTATCCTTCGGCACATCAGCTTAGAAGCAAGACTGCACGATGATGCCGTTCCTTGTCTATGTTGTCTATTATTGTCTACATCCTTACGATCCCCTGCTAGGAACGGAGATGCAGACCTACTCTATGTGTAACCCAATCTTGCGGGGACAGTGTGTACGTATGTGTGTATGTGCGTCTAAAATTCTACATTGACATCAGTTTATACAATGGTCTTGAATTGCAGGAGGGAGATCCCTTCTAATCGCAACTCACAGCCCAGGGAAAGATGGGGCACTGTCAACTAAACCTAAAGCTCTTCCGCAGCTGGGCCAACTCCTTGGTAGAAGCAAAAGCTTCCGCCTTATACTTCGTGGCAATCTTCTCCATGGTGCGGAGGTTGGCTTCCAGACCTTCCAACTTCTGCTTCTGGGTTTCCTCCTGCTGGATCAATGTTCAAAGACCAAATCCAGGCTGCAGCGGCTTCTCTTGAGCCATCGTATGCTTCTTCACCAACTCCAGTTCCAATCCAATCCAACTACTTGATGCGAATTGCAAACATTCGGTTTTTGGAGATGTCCAGACATTCAGACACGTCTTCTGTCCACAGATTCTGGGACAAAAGAGCAGTAGGGTAGAGAAATTGATAGTCAAACCATTGAATTTTGGCATGGGAAGGAGGAGAAGCTCAATTTCAATTTCAAGAAGAGGTTGGAGAAGATGGCTGACGGAAATTGGACAGCGCTTCCGCGTCCAATCTTCTCACAGAAGATTCAGGGATGGGGAAGGTTTGATAGGCTTCCTACAAACGATCGGGGAAGCGTGGAAGGCATAGGAACAGAAGACGGAAGCGATGGAGAAGGAGGGAGACATGAAAAGAACCTCAGTACTGCTTCTAATGTGCTACACTTTTGATCGCTTCTTCAGTCTTCTGCGTGCTTCAGGACTTCGATTTCATCTTCAATGTCTTGCCACGATCCTACTTCTGCCTCCAACCTCAAGCTACTACAACGCTGCTTCCACAATCGAACTCGATCTGCTGCAATCGAAAGCTTCCACTCTCGATTTTCTTATCGACCCTCAATTTCTAATCTTCTAGTCCTGTGAGGACTCCCGACTCTTCTACCTCGAGTGCATTTCCTGCTGGAAGACGTCCTCTTGTACTTGCTCACTGTAATTTTGCTTCTGCGTGCTTCCGACGTCCTCTCTAATTCCTAAATCGAGAAGCAGCAAAGAGAAGTATGATGCGGGTGCGCCTCTGCTTCTTTGTCTTCTCTTCGCGATTAGCTAATGGCTCGACTGCCCTAGACCTATCTGTTACGATAGTGACTGCACAGGGTATACCTACCGTTATCTGGTTGGTGCGTGATTGATACCTCTCGTGGTTGTAGTCACTGTCTTCCCAAAAGCGTACTCTGTCTTCCGGCTTCCGGCTTCCAGCTTCGAGAAGATATCCTCTAGAAGACTTCTTCCCATGAATTCCTTTAAGATCATGTTCTCGCTAAACAGGGTGTAATCTTAAGTAATAAGTTTACTTCAATTATATAGACACGTCATTAACTTAAATTTTTTAAAAAATCTCCAATCTTGCAAATTATGGACACCACAGACGTGGTGACCGCCCTTTCTGAATATATGCGTATATGTAGTGTCTTCGACAGGAACTTGGCAGCCAGAAAGCATTTCCAGATAACGTGATATTTTTTCTGTATGATTGTTTGCGTTCTTCTCTAAGAATGTAGCCATACTCTGCAAGTGCTAACAACACTTCGTGGTTCTTCTAGGTACCACGGCCGTCGAACAGAATAATGGTGATCACAGAGCCACTCCAAGTGCTAGAGCCAGTCCAACTGTCTCATAGGCCCAAGTTTTCACTTGCCTTCTCTCGTTTTTTCTCAATGTCATCAACTTTCTTTTTGTAGAAATAGCGAGCATAACGATAAGATAGCCAGCACGTCGCATACGATCGTTCTATCACATCGTTGGACTGTCCTCACTGCTGTGACGGACTCACACATGTTATTTATGTGTGAAAAGAATAAAGTTATTACCGACGCCATGTAGTCTTTTATCTACGGCCGTCGTTTTATTCTTTGTTTGCTTTGTAATTTTTGTGGATGTCAGACTGTTATTTCCCTTGCTCGCACCCTGCTGCTGTGCGTTATATAACAGTAACAATAAAACGAGTAGCCGATGTACAACCCCTGTTATTTCCTTTGCTGGCAGTCTGCTGCTCTGCATTATATACTGTTCAAGTAACAGAGAAATGAGAACTTCTAAAATGTAATTTTTTTCGAGTACTAAAATCATACCTTAATGGTACACGAGCCATAAAAAAAAAAGCCCCAAACACGCATGGACCATATAATAACAACACAAAAAGTATTACGATCATGCGAGAAGAACTGAATTGTACAAGCAGTGAATATGCATGCAATCTGAACTTCTGGGAACTTGTGTTCTCTTTTTGTTATCAGAGAATTATATAAATATTAAATAATATATATATTAAGTAAATATAAATATTTAAAATATTCTATAAACATTATTTGTTAGCTCATGCCTTGAAACATGGAGAGAGCAGACAAAAACCCATAAGTGTAGACTGGATCCTCACGCTTCAGAAAGTACAAGTCAGGGGCACTGTACTCATGAATATATAGTTTTAATCAGGTGTTTAATTTAATACCTAACCCTTCCTGTCAGAAAGATTAGATATAAAATTAAACGGACATGCATTTCCCTCTTTTCCGAACTCGGAAGAGGGTGACTATGAATATCCTCTCGTTAATACTAAATGTGAAAAAGGAGAGTATGCATGTGTTAATTTTATGACTTAATCCTTTCTCGCATTTCTCGCAGAAAAGGGTAATTTGTCAATTAAACATGCAACAAAAGATTTTCTTCTACTGGACAGGCAGTAGGTCTTACGGTTCTTAGAGCGCGGGTTTCCCTACATTACCTAGAAGTTTTCTCCACCGATCTTTTCTACGTGGCGTGTTTCTCAACGAGGGAATTATGATGTGGAATCAAAACAGAGGACTGATTCAATCATGGCAATTATTTTGACTACCTTGGAATTCGACTCGCGTCGAATTCCAAGGTAGTCGAATTATTCAGTCGCGCTATGTGTTCAAGTTTTCCACTCTCATCGTGCAGCATGCCACATCATTTTCCTGATAGTGTCTTTCTACGTGGCAGAGTCCACGCCTGAGAAAAACACGCATAGTAGGTCAAGGGACCGTTCAAGTGAAGTTGGCAAGTTTGGGACTTGACAAAGCAAAGTATTATGAGATGGGAACTGTTCAAGCAAATTATTGTTTTTACACCGAAATCATTTTCCGAATACCGGTATATCAAGGTCGAACTTGCAGAAGGCGTACTATTAATAGTGGTACTGTATTAGTCGTACTCTCGTAGGCCAGTTACAATTATTGCAGATATACGAATCGATACGAGTTACCCTTATGGCAGCTATATATGTATGAGTTGAGCCGGTGATAATATAGAAAGAGCCGGCTGCTGCAGCATCGCTGCAATTGCAAGTGACTTCAGAGAAACATTTATCATGGAATCCATCGCTCAAACTTCTGCACTCATCCCTACCTATCTGCAGACGACAGAGTTGTCTCTTCGAATTCATGCATGCAAACTGGTCTCTGAGCAGAATCAGAAGGGTACATTCAGAAGTATCCCAAGACACGGAGTGATCAGTTCCAATCGCCGCCTACCTGCAGGACCCACGTCTTCTTTGAATTCCCGCGGGTTTCATCCTCGATCTGAACTGGGTGATGCTGAAATCCGACGACCTGAACCCCGCGCTGTCGACGATGATGGACTTTTCGTTGGAGATCGGTTACTGGTAGCTCACTCGGCCCATACTCCACTCACAGGATCACACCGTGGCCAGACGGAACGGCCCATAGAACATGTGACTGAAACTGCTAGATCACATACCGAAACCGGTGTCCATGTCCACAAGACAAGTTTTCTCAACTCTCTTGGGGATGTTTCGTATGTTTGTGAGCAAAGTACAGTAAGAAGTGTAGAACCTGGGCATGATAATGATGACGACACGGGAGACGGACCACTGGAGATTCTGAAATTCTTGAAAGGGAAGAACATCTTGATTACCGGTGCAACGGGTTTTCTTGGGAAAGGTAAAGACAGCTCTGGAGATCGATTAATTAAAAGAAAGAATCTGATGTTTAATTTGACTCTCACGACAGCATGACCTCCTCGTGTTCTCACATAAAATTCTCAATTCGAGGTCGACACCGTGTTCTTTCATAGCCGTACTGCACATGATGGCAGCCTCTTTATCAGATTAGTGCTGATTGTATAAAATCATGTTAGGTCCTTGACATATATCTGTTGATTTCTCTAGTGCTTTTGGAGAAAATACTTCGAGTCCAACCAGATGTCAACCAGCTGTATCTGCTTATCCAGCCGCGCGCTGGACTAACTCCGGAGCAAAGAATGGAGAGCCAAGTACGTATATAACGTAGTTCGACTCATGACATACAAACCTACATATATATATATAAGCTGAACTTGAAGTCAATGATCATGATATTCATGTTTTGAGTTGCAGTTGTAGGTTCAGAATTCTGACAAAGTAACCATCAACTACTGTAACAGTGTCTTCGAGTTCCTTCTCACGATCGGTAGGATTCATTGCTCTGACAGAGTTTCTGCAGCTGGAAATATTATGGTCCAGCTGACCTTGAGGAAATTCTGGATATCTTGTCTCGTGTGTGTTACACTTGTGGAACTCTCAAACTTAAGCTTGAGATCTCAAGTTTATCCTTTTGTTGTAAACGTTTACTAGATCATGGAAATGGAGCTATTCAGAGTTCTTCGTTCTAAGTATGGCGATAGTTACGAAGATTTTATGAAGAGCAAGATGACGGCGGTAGGAGGAAATGTGAAGTCACCGGATCTTGGTATTGAGACTGAATTATCGGAGATCATCGCCCCCGTGATCGATCTAATTGTGCACTCTGCAGCGAATACAAGCTTTGACGAACGGTAGGCATATGCTCTCGAACTGTACGTATCTTCTCAAATTTTGAACGCAGATCCTTCGATCCATAGGAGCTGGTAGTCGCGGTTCAGATATATATCACCATGTACTTTCTGTAACATGCTACTATATATGCGTACAAACTAACTCGAGCTCGTTCCTTGTAATATGAGATGACAGGTATGATGTTGCCCTTCAAGACAACACTTTGGGTCCAACAAACGTGATGAATTTCGCAAAGACATGTCCGAATTTGAAGCTTTTCCTTCATGTCTCTACCGGTAAGAAGATCTAGATTCTTGAAAGATTTGGACGGACGTACGTACACACGTGTGTGTTTCCGTATGTAGATCCAGATACTTCTGGCTATGAATTCATGAAAGAAAGCTGTGCATGGTTTATTACAGCTTATACAAACGGGAAGAGGACGGGAAGTGTTGATGAGAAGCCTTTTGAACTGGGACAGACAATAACCCAAGAGCTTGTGCATGAGAGGGCCGAAACACAGCCGAGCCATTGTGTGAAGGATCTGCCCAAGCTGGATATAGACTTGGAAAGAAAACTCGCAGAAGAATCAGCGAAACACTTCGCAGATTCCAACACGGACGACGAAATGCGCCAGTTGGGCACAAGGAGGTGACACATATATATAATATCTAGACCCACGTCCTCCGCAGTTCCTTCAAGCTAGCTGACAAACAGATTTTCGGTACCACTTTCCAAGCTGCCGTCATGATCACAGCCCCGCTAATAATTACATCCAATGTTTCCAATTCGTACGTACGTAGGGCACGAATGTTCGGATGGCAGGACGTGTACACCTTCTCGAAAGCTATGGGGGAAATGTTACTCTTCCAAAACAGAGGAGACATACCGCTGGCCATCGTACGTCCTAGCGTCGTTGTGAGCACCTACAAGGAACCTTTTCGTGGCTGGATCGAAGGGATCAAGTATGCTTCTGAATCAATGTTCCTTCGACCTTGCTTGAGTTTCCAATATTGGCAGCGCATATATCTCAACGAAACCTAGTATTGAGCCGTTTTCTGGATCCTGTTGTCATATACAGTTTTAACAGTTCCTTTTCTGTGCAATCTCTTGCTGCAGGATGATCGACCCTCTTGCAGTCCCTTACGGTAGAGGACTGATCGCTGGGTTCTCATCAACTGAAGACTCTAATGTGGATCTGGTAAATATATTGTTCGCTTCACTTGCATTTGATTCACCTCTGAGTCAGCGTTCGATCTAGCTTCATATGACTTCACCACTTACTGGTTATGGTTCACTGTGACAGGAGACTGATCATTATGTCGTGCTTTTGAGCGTGCAGATACCAGTAGACTTAGTCGTCAACACGATATTGGCAGTGACGACGAAGCACTACGGGCGAAAGCAAAGAAAGACTTTCGTCTACCAGTCGTCCAGCGGCTCGCTCAAGCCTCTGACATTCAGGGGAATGTTTGATAGCTTTTACCAGCATTTCAAAACGTATCCGATGGTCGACAAGCACGGGGACGAAATACCCGTGGAAAGATACAAGATCTTCGAGGACGCAGATGAATTTGAGCAGTACCTATGGCAGACCCACAAGCTGCCTGGACTGGTAATTATAGTCCTGTTTGGAGTTTATGATATATCGATCGGTCACTAACTAAGTCTGTATACACGAAAGCAACTCGAAGACAGAATCAAAGTATCAACTTAACTGTCTTGGCTTCAGGAATAAAAAATCGATCTTCTGAGAATCGATAGAAGTACTTGAGAGACAGATTCTGAAGCTTGTTTTCGGCGCAGATGATGAACTTAGAAGAAGGGTCCAAGAACGACAAAGCGCTTCAAAGAGAGGATACCTTGTTGCAGAGGAGCTATGACAGTATCCATCATCTTAGTCGCATTTATATGCCCTACACCCACCACTGGGCCAGGTGATTCTCGCGTAACACGTACCGCAGTGGACTCTGAGTGCCGAAGAGAAATATTTCTCTAGATTCAGATGAATACTACGAGCAGAAGTCAATCTACGTTATATCACTAGTAACTTTTTTCATCAGCTGCAGATTTAAGTTGTGGTCGACTTTTCCAGGTACGAATGTCATAACACGGAGGCTGTGCTTCGGCAAATTTGCGAGGAGGAGAAAGAAACATTTGGTTACAGTGTCTCAGAGTTAGATTGGACAAAAGTCTTGGTCGAATCGCACTTACCAGGACTGCGCAGATACGTTCTTAAGGGGCGTGGCATCAAAGGACTGAAGCCGCACCATCTCGACTAGTTAGCACGTAAACTGATTCAGAAGCTTCGAATTCGAAGGTGTATATGTCTGGGAGGAACAACGTTAACATCACCCCCACATTCATATACTTCCAGAAAGATCCGTCAGTTCATGATTATGATCATTCAGAGGCTGAAATAATGACTCTCGTATAAGGCAGTCCTGCTAATTGTTAATAAAAGCATCTAGTTAACGGTGGTATACCATACTGGTTGCATGGTACCGTCGGGCATGCATATTCGCCTCTTCCAAGTTGGGAAGAGGGAAATATGAATGATTATAATTTACTTTTTATAAATATTATATTATAATTTAAAGTATTATATTACAATTTATCATTAGCAGAGAGAACTGTTTATGGTGACATGAGACTCTTTTTGCGTGCAGTTTTTTGTGGTTCTTTTTCATTCACAATATCCAAGTGTGTTTTTTCTAGAAACTCCTGTTATATCTAGACATTTCAATTTGATTGCTTTTCAAAATTTTTTTTTCAATCATTCTAGATCTCGGATCTTTATTAAACTACTTTTCTTTTCTCTGAAATATGTGCGTCTCTTAGATTCCATGTTTCTTCCAAATTTAAATTTCTGTCAACGCATCTATTCATTTTAGAACATCATAATTTCAAGTCAAACAGATTAGCCAATAACATCTGGAGATTTCGTTTTTGCTAAACCTACAGTTGTAGTTTTCCTTCAATGATAAAAAATACCACTGGATGCTTTTTGATACTTATTGTAGTTAAATATATACTCAGTTAAAGGTATATTTTAGGTTATCGGACCCAACCCTTTCACTTGATAAGGGTCAAATGCCAAGTCATCTGGATATGAGAAGTGACTGTTAGCATCCAACCATGCATATTGCACCAAAATTAAATTTAAAATATCTATATAACAGATTATCAGCCTATGCTATCTCTTTGTTTGTCTTGTGTACCAAGTTTCATCTAAGGGATGTCGCAAGGAGAAAATTACAAATTAAAATCTACTTAGAGTACTCCAAAATGAAATTTGATTCCTCGTGAAAGTACAATATTATGTCTGGAAAAACGAAAACACTATAATACATTAACGGAACCGAACTCAGATGAATATCCATGCTTGTAGGAGAGAGCTCAGGTGAACATATATCCATCCATAACGAGAGTTTCCGTGCACTACTTCGAGTTTCCGTTATGCAAACATATCCTTGGTATATCTTTGACTGCGTGGTTGTTAGCCGCATGTCCTACTAGAGTTAGAAAAACGCCACGCGGTTATTACGCCAGGTTTGAATTGTTACTCATCGATAACTTGTCATCTCTGATAAGTGATTTCTTATACATACACATTTTAACGGGCATACAAATATCATAAAATCAATTTTAGAAAAGACCTTTTACATATACAGTAAACAATGTTTACACATTACATACAGCATAACGTTCTTGTATATGTAGAAAATGTAATGTCTTAAAATAACCTTGAATGTTTTTCTTTTTTGATATATATATTTTTTATCTCATCATGCAATTAATTTAATTAAATCACTAATCACATGTAATTAAATCACTAATTCCCAAAGCTGAGAACTTGTTAAACCTGGTAGAAAAACTCTATTTACCGAGTACTAGCTTGAGATGTGTAATTGTACTCAAGGGCGTGTCAAACCTAAAAAAGAATATATCTTTATGGAAAAGTGATTTGACTACGTGGTATACTTTGAGTTTTAAAGCTTACTAGAACCTTGTTAGAGGATTTCAAAATTACATGTATATATGTGGTGAAATGCACGAGATTACAAACAAGGTCCTACGAGATTAAAACATTTCCAAACTATGCGTTTGTTTGAAAATCATGTGATATTAGAATCGAAACGACTTTCGTTAGTAGAAGAGGAGAAAAAATGCTCATCTTGATTTTCGGTCTTTATCTTGTTCAGAACTTTGCAAAATAGACATTTAACATGCAAAGCAAAAACTCAGTCCAGTAGACATGGTACCTTGAGAACTACCGCCACTGACGCTAAACAGATTAACACCTTAATTCACATTCCGTTAAAATGGATATCCCCCGAGACCCCTAAGTTTGAACCCCCTCATCTCTTGCTCTTGCTAGGTCCTTGATCTAGCTTGTTCGGTGACTTGGCGCTCTTATTTCCGTCTATCTCCCTGCGTGCTGATCAGTGCTCGGGAGGATTTTGGGCAGCATTCAGTAACTTTTCTGATAGGCGAGAAAAAAATTGACAAAAAGTTATTTTCGATCGGAAAATATATTACATTTTCACTACATGGCATATTTTTCTCTCGAGAAAATATAAGAAGAATTATGTTCTGAATCAATTTCTAAAATCCAGAAAGATGATCGGACGATGTAACACTGAACGTCGGATCCTCCCGAGCCTTGGTGCTGAGATGATGGGGAAGGCCTGAGTTGGCGCGCTCACCCTTTGTGTTCTTGTGGTTGTTGAAATAAATCCTTTCTCCCCGCTTCTAAAATCTTGTATATTTATCTCGTCTTATAGCGAAGATTGAAAACGAAAACGATACAATGCTACCCTTGAAACTTGGTCGGTGATGAATATGCATCGATAAATGATGCATATGTGCCGCTTAAGGTCTACTACGGCGATGTTTATGGATTCACACCACAACTAAACGCTGTGTGTGGTTGTCGGAGCTCAGATAGAGCCCGCCACGTTCCGGCACAGTCTGTTTCTCAAAGTAGTTCGAGGAACGGTGTCAATCCCTGTCCGCTGGTTCCGCTTGATCCGCTCCTTGAGAAGTCGAGGAAGGGCAAAGAGGAAGATGGAAGATCTGAACCTTTCGGGCCACATGCAAACTGTTGGAGAACTGTAGAAGAACCATTGGAGCATCGAATTGCCATGATAGCAACAGTAGAGAACAGTGCGACCTGTAGAAGATATCGAAAGGAGCTAAGAGACGACGAGGGTTGCCTGAGGTTAGACATGACAGAGACCAAAGGAGACACATTGGTTGTGTTACCATCAACGAACTGGTCCTTTGTCCGTGCTCTTCGGTTATTCATGGAAGTTCTCAGTTAAAAGATGAAAAGATGACGTCGGCTGTTGGTTCTTGCAGGGAGCACGTACCTCAAGCTAGTAACATGAAAAGTAAGCTGCACAGTGGAAAGAACAATGAATCACATCGAGCGAACGATTCCGGTTCCTACCTTAGTCGAGATGCTGCTGGACATCCTGGCCACTCCAACGTACTTGGTCAATAGACAAGCAACGTGGCTAACAATATCCCTTATCTTATCTTGTTGCCTGAATACGGCCGGGAAACAAAGCGCGAGTAACTTGGGAGCTTAAGCGCCTGTCCTTGTGGTGGTAGATTGAAAAGCCAACCCAGGGAGAAGCAGCAGCAGCGCAGGTCAAGTATTGGCAGGATCGTCAAGACTATTTCGATCCTACCACAAAACTTCTGTAAGCAGAGAAAAATTCTGCAGAGGAGTAGTAAATCTATCTCTGCGAAACATGGTCCGGTCGAGTCTCCAGTCACATGTATCTCACTCCCACGGTCGTCGTCGTCTTGCATAACAATAATTACAGGCAACATTAGCATATGGTCATTTTATCAATCGATCTATTGCTCCACGCTGTTGCTGTGTTGAAAAGTGGTTTTGTCCTGGTATGAATAATGTACAACAGCGTGGAGTAGGGGTAAGCGATTTCACATGAAACAAGCTGATGATGGAACTTCATACTGTACATGGTATACCGGTATGCTACATGCATGAGGCGAATGTGTGTCACTGACGAGACGGGGAAAGATAGAGCTTGTCCCTTTGCCACCACATCTGGGCCCCTTTTGTCCAACGCTCTGTTATGCTCAGGTGTCCTGTTTTTCACGATATCTTCAGTCTTACAACAGTACACTTCTGTCACTGACCTGTAGACACATCCTTCTATCCTCCGTGCTACTCCTGTGCGGTGCGGAAAAAACTGGATGACAGTTCGAATGGAGGGATCGTTTGACGGGAAAGAGTCGTCTCATACGAACAAGGAGTGGCGAACGGAATGGCCTTACTGAAAAGGGCTACCAGAGGCTGGGGTAGCAGAATGTGTTGGGTTGTGCACGTAATACGTGGAAATGGATTGACCAGCTGGTTACGGCAATGAATCCACCTTTTCATTAAGCTACGGCTGGGACTTTACCAGTCCGACCTGCACTGAACTTCGACTGACGCAAGCGAAGTCAAGAAGGAGACTGCAAATGGCGGGAATTCAATGCCGGATCGAAGCACATGCTGCAGGGACTGTCTCCAGGAGTGCGACCACAATTGGTCATGCTAATGTCTGTACCCTAAGAAGCGCCCAAACTCCATTCAGTGTCGGCCGGGTACTGAGCGTTTGTTCCTATGGGCGCAAGGTGCCAAGATGTTCCTCGGCCTCTCGAGCAATTTACGTGGACGACGATGATGAGGTGAATTCCGAGCTATGCACGCAGACTCGAACGCAGAGATATGGTTTTTCCAATTTACTATCGTAGTTGATTAGAACGAGTCTTACCTTTCACCTATCAGGAACAGATGCGCTGAATGATGAAGCTTTGGCCCTCCAGTGGGATGGGAGGAAAGGAAGGAACAGCAGAAGTTGACGGAGCGCTGAATTTTTCCACACGTCTCCAACTCATAACGAGTGTCGTAAAGTCAAGGACCAACAGATTATATTGTCACGTATGTTTCACCATCAAAGCACTAAGCATGTTTAAACTGATATATACGTTCGATGCAAGGGTACAGGACTGTAGGCGCAAAATTGACTGATGTGACAGCGAAGTTGATGCTAAATGTTCGTCCGATGCAGGGTTACTTGCTGGATGCTCCAGTTTCAGAGGGAGACGGATTCTCTTTTAGCGGCGGGAAGTACTCCAACGATGTCGGCCGAGCAGGTGAATGGTATTCTAAGGGCCGAATTGTAAAAGCTTATCCTGTGAAAGGGGGTTTGGAGAAAGCAAAGGACCCCCTCTTTGGACTTCCCATGGGAGATGCTTCACAGACTTCGGACGATTTTTTCAGATGGTTTTGCGTCGAGGAAGGAGATCGAAGCAAGCCCTCGGTACTGCTCATCCATGGGTTCCCTTCGCAGTCCTACTCATATCGCGAAGTCCTATCGCTCTTATCGTCCGACTACCACGTCGTCGCCTTCGACTGGTTAGGATTCGGGTTCTCTGACAAACCACAACCAAAGTATGGATTTGACTACACTACGGATGAGTACACAACAGCTTTGGGTCTGCTTGTCGAGGCCCTTGATCTTGGACACAGCTTCACCGTCGTCGCCCAAGGCTATTTTGCGCCTGCTGTAGTTCAGTATGCCAAGAGCAATCAGGACAGGGTGGATCAACTCATCCTGATAAATTCGCCTGTAACGGATGCCCACGCAGGACTGCCCTCGGCTCTGTCAGCATTTTCAACCTTTCTCTTGGGCGAGGTTTTTGCTCAAGACCCTCTTAAGGCCAGTGACAAACCACTCACAGAGTGTGGTCCCTACATTCTGGACGAGGAGGACGCAATGGTTTACCGAAGACCGTATTTAACATCAGGTTCGGCTGGATTCGCTTTGACTGCTCTCAGTCGGGCCATGAAGTCCGAGTTGAAGGGGACTGTGGCTGCCTTGAGACAATCTTTAACTTCAGACGAATGGAGGAAGCCGACTTCCATTATTTGGGGCCTGAAAGACAGATGGTTGAGCTTCAAAGATGTTGAGGAGTTCTCTGTATCTGCCCGCGCTCGGCTCTTGCAGCTGGGTGAGGTTGGACATCATGCACAAGAAGACTATGGAGAAGAAGTGGGTGCAGCCATCAAATCCTTGCTGAAGAGAACTGTTTCCTCTTACCGTTAAGTCTGGGTCACTGATCGATGTGCAGACTTCCTTCCAGTCTACGAACGAAGTTAAGTTTCATGTGCCCTCGAGACAGATACCTTTCCAGTTGGAAACTTTGGTATCCCTCTCCTTCAATGGTCCTCATAGAGTAGTTTCTGACAGTCTAACGTCTTCCATACATATGTACGAGAATCAGTCGATGGTCTTTGGCTTGATGTCTCTTCCGATACACGTCGCACAATTAATTAGTCGCAGTGACAGCACTGGTAACTTGTAAGCTATACAGCTTTCAACAACCGAGGATTTACCCATTTATACCTCATATCTCGGTGGTGCACGCAATACCACCTATACAATTAGTGTTCTTTCGTGCACCGAAAGATTGTATTCACCGCCTCGAAGAAAACCTTCTCCATAATTTTGGATACTGGGTATGTGCCTCGGGACTTGTAATATAGTTTTCTACTTTCTCGAGAACCTGTTATTGCTTTGCCCGTACTTGTAGACACATAAATGAAGTAACATTTTGGTAGTGCAGAGGAGAGGACATATGTGTGTTGAGACTTCCCTCATCAAGTTCCCTGCATTTATCTATCGCTTTCCTTCCCTCGGCTAAAAACGTCACTTTGAATGGATATTTGTTTAGTTCATTATGTGGAGGTTCGATTTCGGTTCAAACTAAACATTAAACTTTGTATTGGATGAATGATAGAAGACACTTGGGTAGTAACCGAAGTGTGTGCATATATTCACCGGCAGTTCTGCAAAGGGAAATATGCACGCATTTTAATTCATGTCTGAACCCAAGTGTGTGAATATATATTCACCTCTTTGGAAGAGGGAAAATATGTACGCATTTTAATCTATATTTTTGGAAAAGTAGGAATACAAATTAAAGCTATTGAATTAAAAATATTTCTAGTCGTGAAAAGCATAAGTGTTTATACGCGGAGAAGGTTCAATTACGTTCAGCGCTTATGGTTTTTTAAAACTGCAACAGCCATGTGTGTGTGATTGCTACATTAGGGGTTCGTGATGCTTCTTCGGTGCGCTCCAGCATTTCAGGCTTCCATACCTAGGTCGATTGCGTCTGAGGTCATGCAAAGATTTCACGTTCTTTCCCTACCCACTTGCGCTTAGGCCTACCTAACGTTGGTTACTGCTGCTATAGCGCTCCTCTAGAACCGTATTCGGCTTACTGCTTCACCCAATTCACGTCTCTTCTTTCGTCAGCTCCCGCTTTCGTTCCTTGCTGCTAAAACATTTGCTCTTGCCAGCTCCACGATCTCTTCTTAATAGCATTATGTGCTTCATTTATTTTGAACTTGTGTACTTCCCCTGATTACATTCAAGTGCAATTCTGGGAACAAATCTGTGTACATTCTGTGGGTGAAGTGCGTCCGCTTGCGCTCTGGGTACCCCACCGTTTCTTTCTGACTGTACCACTCAGAGAAGATTTAGGGTTTCGCTACGAAGAACACGCAGCTTTCTTCTCCCTCAGTCCCCACAACCAACTGTCGATCCTCTAACTCCTACCAAGTTGAAAATGTCTTCCTCAGTCTCCAACCGGCTAGCCCTCCGGTCGTGACTGTGATCGATGGTCGAACTATGCATTTGTTCAACACGCAGTCCACGACTATGATTTTAGAAGCACGGGTAGTCAGAGAGGTTATGGGTGACTGCAAATTTGAAAATCGAAGGTCCAGCCAGAAAAGTGCGCAATGGGAGTACAAAGGAGCGTCTTGAGCTGCGGGAAAAGAGAGTTGACCTGTGGAAAATTGGTGCTGCGTAAGAAGCGATGACGATTGAGACCAATGCACATTTTGACAGAGATTTCAGTAGAGATGACAGGACGAGACTAGACTAAAATCTGTCTATTCTTGATATCTCATGCCGTCTTTCTATCAGGAGAATGATCCGGATCCATGGACCTTTGATACGTTTCTCGTTTGGGGAACGAGGACTCGAGAAGTAGGTCCGAGAACACTGAAAACCACTCGCTTTGTAATATTGCTTTATGGAACTGATGCAGCCGCCTTGCAAATCCGACCGAAACTGCTTTCGTCTCTTCACACAAATCTTAGCAGCCAAACATAACATTCTCTTCTAGGTGTTGGCAGACTATGACGGCCATAGGAGAAAATATAATCTTGGTTGATTCGACTCCGCTCATTTTGCATCTGCCGGTGCTGCTGTTACAAAACTGAGAACTGTACTCCTTAGTCTCTCAGAATACAGAATTTATCTCCCACAACAGAATGCTACCAGCCTATTAGAACTGATAACAGATCAGCCTGTTAAAACTAATCAGAAGGAGAACTGAACAGAAATATTCAGAGATGATATCTGCACAGCTTTACTTAGACTTCAGAACTGGTACAGACAGAAAGGGCCTCCGACTCATACTACTCTACAGGGAATGTGGATTAATATACTAATGATACATAACTGCTGTCACCTCAAAGTGACTTACCTAACTGCTGTCACAGTGCTTCTCACGTCACAAGTCATGTCACAAGTCACCTCTTCCTTTTTTACTTTTGTCTTTTTATCTTCCGCAGAGTTTTGATGTGACTCTCTAATGATATTTAACACCCTCCTTCATTAGAGCATCACTTCTTTCATACCAAGTAAATCTCTAATATGTATAAACCTTAGCTTTGGTAAAGCTTTGGTAAAAATATCAGCTAACTGATCTTCCGATGGACAATATTCCAGCTTGACTATTTTAGCTTCAATTTTCTCCTGTATATGATGTAACCTTGTCTCCAAACCTTTTGTTCTTTCTCTGATAACTCTATTGTTAGCCAAGAACATTGCACTCTGATTATCCACATGTAATACTGTTGGTCCAGATATCTTTACTCCCATCTCCAGCAATAAATTCCTTAACCATATCAAGGTTATAGAACCATCACTAAGAGCAATGTATTCAGCTTCCGTTGAAGACCTTGCTGCTGTATTCTGCTTCTTGCTGCTCCAACTGATAATTCCACCTGAACATAAGTTGAAGCATGCACCTGATGTGGATTTTCTGCTGCTAGTATCTCCAGCCCAATCACTATCACTGAAGCCTTGAAGTTCACTTCTCCCCTCCTTAAATATAAGACCAAGATTGATAGTACCTTTCAGATATCTCAGAATTCTCTTTGCAGCAACCCAATGAGATGAATTTGGGCAATGCATAAATTGACTTAGCCTCCCAACAGCATAGCAAATATCAGGTCTGGTGTGGATGAGATATCTGAGTTCACCAATTAATTTCCTGTACAGATATTCTTCAATGGTATTTTCAGCTGTAGTCTCCTGAAAACCACTTTCTTGCTCCATTGGTGTTGCTGATGACTTGCAATCTTCCATCTGAAACTCTCCAAGTATAGACTTTATGTATGCTTGTTGAGAAAGCATAATAAAGTCCTCCATCTGCCAAATATGAACACCAAGGAAGAATCTTGCTAAACCCAAATCAGACATCTCAAACCTCTTGCTGAGTTCTCCTTTGAGTAGTTGCACCAACTCCTTATCACTTCCTGAGATTAAGATATCATCCACATATAAGATGAGTATGATCCTCTTTGAATTATCTTTCAAGACATAGAGGTTTGGATCCAACTCTGATCTTTTGAGTTCATGGCTGTGTAGAAACTCATGTATCTCAGAATACCAAACTCTTGGTGCTTGCTTTAATCCATATAAGGATTTTCTGAGAATGCACACATGATCTTTTTTCTTTTTCACTTCAAATCCTGGTGGTTGAACCATGTAAACTTCTTCCTCTAACTCTCCATGAAGGAAAGCTGATTTCACATCCATCTGATGTATTTCCCAGTGGTAATGACCAGCAAGAGCCATTACAAGTCTGATTGAATCTCATTTTGCAACTGGTGCAAAAGTTTCTCCATAATCAATCCCTTCTTGTTGCTGAAATCCTCTTGCTACTAACCTTGCTTTCAGCTTGTCAACTGAACCATCTGATTGTAGCTTGGTTTTGTAAATCCATTTGCATTGGATGGCTCTTTTTCCTCCTGGTAGCTTAACCAAATCCCACGTATGATTTTTGAGTAGCATTTTATACTCCTCTTGCATAGCTTGTCTCCAACCAGGATCTTTGTTAGCTTCTTCAAATGTAAGTGGATCATCCTCCTGAATACTTTCAGCAAGTCCACAGTAATCATCAAGCCTTGCTGGTGGTCTTCTAACTCTTTCTGATCTCCTTACTTGAGAATCTGCTGCATGTTGTAAGTCATCTCCTTTAGCTTCATGAATATTTGGTAACTCAGATTCAGAATTTTGTTGAAATTCAAGTTGCTCTTCACTAGGATTAGTGAGAGATGTTGACTGCTCCAAGTCCACCTCAATATCAGATTTATCAGATTCTGAATCAATCTGATCTTCACTTGTAGGTAGCTTAAATCTGAATGTATCACAAGTTTCTTTCTCACCTTCCATCAGATCAGAATCCAACTCAGAGAATCTAACATCTCTGCTGATGTGAGTCTTTCTTGTAGACTGATTGTATACTTTGTAACCCTTGGTTTGCTCAGCATAGCCCACAAATATACACTTCTCAGATTTTGCATCCAACTTCTGTCTCTTCTCATCATTGATGTGCATGTAAGTTGTGCACCCAAAAATCCTGAAGTGAGACACATCTGGTTTCACTCCTGTAAATGTCTCTTCAGGTGTCTTGTGCTGCACAGCTGTTGTATATGCTCTGTTCATAATGTAAACAGCTGTGTTGCAAGCTTCAGCCCAAAAATAATTGGGAAGATTCTTGGCCTTCAGCATGGATCTGCCACTCTCCACAATCACTCTATTTTTCCTTTCAGCTACACCATTTTGTTGTGGAGTATAAGCTGTGGAAAGTTGCCTTTGAATACCATGCTCTTCACAAAACTGAGTAAAGAGGTTAGAACAATATTCTCCTCCTCAATCTGATCTGAGAACTTTAATCTTCTTGCCACTTTGATTTTCTACAAGAGCCTTGAACTTCTTGAAGTATTCAAATACTTCAGACTTCTGTTTTAGGAAGTAGATCCATGTCTTTCTGCTCACATCATCAATAAATGTCAGAAAATACTTACAGCCTCCAATAGAGCTTGTTTGCATAGGTCCACAAACATCTGAATGGACCAAGGCCAACAACTCTTTTGTTCTTGCACCTCCCTCCTTTGGAAAACTCTTTCTGCTTTGTTTTCCAAATATACATCCTTCACATATATCTCCAGTAGTTGGTAGCTTCATCCTTGGTAGTCCTTCTACCATATGATTATCCATCATATGTTTCAGACTTCCAAAGTTCAAGTGTGCAAATCTCTGGTGCCAAAGACTTGCTTGATTGTAAGAATCAACAACCATAGAGACTTCTTGGACTTGAGGCTCAACATTCAAGATATATAATCCTGACTTCTGATCTCTCCTCCCTGAAGCAATAACTCTCTGATTATGTGAACCATCCAGTATCTGCACCTTTGTATCATCAAAAATCACCTTCATTCCATGGTCTGTGATTTTTCCAACAGAAAGCAAGTTCTTAGTGAGCTTTGGAATAAAGAGTACCTCTTGTATACTCTTCAGATCCCCTTCACTTGTTTTCACTGTCACAACTCCAGTACCTTGAACTTCACATCCTGTACCATCAGCTTGAGTAACCTTAGAGCCTGCTGTTGCTGAAAAGTCCTTCAAGAGTGATCTTTGGCTGGTCATGTGCTTAGAAGCACCAGAATCAATGTACCAATTCTTGTCTTCTGTTGTTGTAGATATCAAGCTGGTAATAAACATATTACCAACATCCTTCTCTTCTTGTGCATCTTCTTGAGCAGCAACATTACTTGAAGTAGAATTCTGACCTTCATTTGCCTTTCTAGCATAGCAATCTTCAATCTTGTGACCTTTCTTTCCACAGAAGAAACAAGTTCCCAACTTCTTTCTGCACTCTTCAATCTTGTGACCTTTCTTCTTACAGAATGAGCAGAAAGTTGTGCCTTGATTTCCTGAGTGGGAAGACTCATGTTTCTGAGATTGCTGCTGCTCTCTTCTGTAAGTCTTCACCATAAAAGCAGATCCTTGATTCTTCTGAGGGAAAAACTTTCTGATCAGCTGCTCTTCTTCATGTAGTAAACTGCACAACTCCTCATAAGTTGGCATACTCTCCCTTCTGTTGATATCAGAAAGAAAATGAAAATATGGAGTACTAGGACTATTCAAAGTTATAGAAACTAGATCTTCATCACCATATGTCCCTCCTGCTCTGGTTAGCTGCACATAAATACCATCTATCTTCTCAAGGTGTTCATGAATATCTGCACTCTCATCCATCTTGATAGAGTGTAGATCATTTTTCAACTTTGCTACTCTATTTTTGCTCACATTATCATATCTGCTAGCTAGCTTCTCCCAAGCTTCTCTTCCTGTATCACAAGCCTCAATGGTAAGCCTGATACTCTCCTTCACAGCAAGCAAAATATTGGCTAATGCTCTAGTTTGCTTCTTAATGAATCTTAGAGTTTCAGGAGAACTCTCATCATAAAATGGAGCAAGCTTCTCTTCTCCAGAAACCACACCCCATAGATCCTTCTCACTCAGAATGGCTTTCATGATCAGTTTTCAGGAACTGTAATTATTAGGACCTGAAAGTCTAGTGCTCTCATTCAAACCAAACTCACTGAAAGTAGCAGCCATGGATGCTATCTTGCTGAAAAGATGAGTCCAAAAAACCCCAGAAACTAAATACCAGATTATCAGAATTTTAAACCCTTAGCTTGAGCAACCTGAGCTCTGATACCATGTTACAAAACTGAGAACTGTACTCCTTAGTCTCTCAGAATACAGAATTTATCTCCCACAACAGAATGCTACCAGCCTATTAGAACTGATAACAGATCAGCCTGTTAAAACTAATCAGAAGGAGAACTGAACAGAAATATTCCGAGATGATATGTGCACAGCTTTACTTAGACTTCAGAACTGGTACAGACAGAAAGGGCCTCCGACTCATACTACTCTACAGGGAATGTGGATTAATATACTAATGATACATAACTGCTGTCACCTCAAAGTGACTTACCTAACTGCTGTCACAGTGCTTCTCACGTCACAAGTCACCTCTTCCTTTTTTACTTTTGTCTTTTTATCTTCCGCAGAGTTTTGATGTGACTCTCTAATGATATTTAACAGCTGCTGCTGCAACTTTCGTCCTCTCGGAGTTTACTTGACTGAGTACTCGCCATTCTGCGTTACACTTCCGTGGCAGTGTTCACGAGAGCAAGATATAGATATCAGCACGTTTTTGCAACTTTGTTTTGCTCAGCCTTTGGTGCTTACGTTTCTGATTTCGGTAGTATGACTATCGTCTTCTAAAGGGTGGATTCATCTTGTTGTGGTGTTTCTTTCTCTCATCTTGCCTTCCCTCGCGAGTCATTATGGATGCATAATTCTCCTACATAGAATCCGCTTGATAGCACGTTGTACTCTTCGGATGCTGCAGCTCTTGTATATACTTAAAGAGTATCCATTCTTTGATCCTGCTTGAAGTTTCTGCTCTCATAGAGTAGATAGATTTGCCGCCCTACAGTGCGTGCCGACCTCCAATGCATGGTGACGATGCTGCTTTTAAGGTACCCTTGGAATTATTGTTGTCTGAGGCTTAAATGCCTTTTGAAGATGGAGGCGATGTATGTTTTCTTTGTTTGATGATCGTTGCTGTAGCGGATGACCGGGTACGCACAAGATCTCAGATAGGCAACCACAAGCTACTTGGGAAGTTACCTCGGAACTCACGGGAGACCTATTAGGGGGTGTCAGAGTTAAAGAATCAACGAAATATTCGGGAGCCGCGGGCGTGAGTTACGGATTCGGCAAGTCTGCGGCCAGTGTTTCCTGCGGTACCTCCTGAGGTACCCGCAGGAAAACGCCGCGGTCGTTTTCTTAACGGTTATTCACTGATTTTATTTTATTTTTTTTGCAATGGATTCTCTGTTACTCTGAGTATTTATCTTGAGTGTAGAAACGGAAAAATAATGAATGATAAAATCTTGATGTTGAATCTCAGGCGCGATCTAGAATGAGCCGCGGTTTTAGACAAACTTACCCGTGATAATTTTACGTCCAGTTACCTCTCAGCCGTTCAAGAATCTTTTTTCTAAACTCTGAAACCCCCTATTTGCTGCGTGCAGCTGGTCGTTTCTTTGGGTCAAGAAATGAAGACTGTCTCTTCAATATATGCATGCAAGATCAACTTCTTGCAGAGAAGAAGAAGACAAGCGTTTACTCAACTCATAAAATTATCGATTTCAGAAGAATTTAGTGAAAAATGCATTAAGGAAAAAACGCTTGAGAAAAACTAAAGATGGGGAAAACATGATTGATGCTCGACTGAATAATAATTTTAGAGAGGAGGAGAAATAAATGACCAATTATAAATTATAAATTCCTAAAATTTAAAACAGTTCCAAACAAAAGGCGAGAAGCAGTGGCGAAGGAAAGAGAACATGGAAAGAACCTTTACAGTCTTCTGTCTTCTTCCCGGTCTTTCTTTAGTCTTCTGTGCACTTACGACTTCGACCCCAGCTCCAATGCGACCCACTAAGCTGCTGCTGCTGCCAATGCCTTGCCACTCCTCAATCGAATAAGGTTCTTCCTCTGATTTCTCGCAGCTGTCCTTCAATGTCTGCTTCCGGGAGTCTCCAGAAGACCCCTTCAGCTCGATGTGATTCCTACTCTCAACGATTTGCCCTCGCCTTCTTCCTAGCTGTGAATCGATCATGGCTTCGCTCAATTTCACTCTGCTGCCTTCACTCAACTCGATTACCTTCCAATTCGATCTTCTAAGCCAAAGCAACCTCGATGCGGGAAGTGGTAGTGTTCTACGCTAATGCTCTTGGTTCGCATCTTCTCGCGCAGGTTAGGCTGTTCTCAACCTAGATGACCTACCTGACCTACTCGGTGTTACCTGGTGGGTACACTTACTTCTTTACTTGGAAATACGTGGTTAGGCTTCTGCGGTTGCCGTCTTCCGGAAGATACGTGTCTTCCGTCTTCTGCCGTCTTCCGTCTTCGGAAGACAAAACCGAGAAGACGCTTCCCGGAAGACGGTCGTCTTCCGAAGAAGTCAACTTCTTATTACAAAAAGATCGTAAGATCGTCTTCCTTCTAAGGAAGCCGTAATCTTAAGTTACAATGCTTCTTCAGTTATACAAACAAGCTATTAACCTTAAAAATTTCAAAAATTTGTGAATCCTGTAAATTGTGGGCACCACACCAAACAAAGGTGTGGCTTTATGCGCGAATCAAGCGCCGAAAGTATGTGGCTAACCCAAGAAAAGATCTCAGCTCATGAACACTCTCAGGTCTCTTCCATTCAACAATGGCTCGGATCTTAGCCTTGTTATGATGAATATTTTGCGTATCAATCAAACATCCTAGAAACACCACACTCTCTTGTCCAAAAGAACACTTGCTCTTCTTGAGATACAATTGGTGTTCCTCTAGGCGCTTAAACACTGTTTCAACATCTGCTAGATGATGATCTCAAGTGGATGAGAAGATGATGATATCGTCTAAGTACACGATAACAATCTCATCCAAGAGATCTTTGAAGATCTCGTTCATCAACCTGCAAAAAGTACCATGTGCATTGGACAATCCAAACGGCAACACTGTATACTCAAACAAGCCATACCTCGTCCTTACAGCCGTCTTCTCTTCATCTCTTTTTTGGAGACGGATTTGATGATATCCATAACGAAGATCCAACTTGGTGAAGTACCTTCTTGTGATCAACCGGTCGGTGGTTTCATCCATGAGAGGACCACGAACAACACTCGAGCAACATAAGATGATATACTAGGTCGTAAGATACCCTTAGCTACCAACTCTTTCAACTGAGTCTTCAACTCTGTTAGCTTATCGAACGACATGCGTCTTGATGGCACTGCAATAGGTGTAACCTAGGAACCAGATCAATAGCATGATCCAAGGTCCTTCTCGGAGGAACTCATGTTGGTAACTGATCTGGCATTATGTGAGAATATCTCTCAATCAGTACTTGCATGTCAAGATGTATGAAAGAGCAGCAACACGTTCTTTCTCATCCGTCTCCACCTTGGGTTTAGACATCATTGCAACCCAAGCTTCGTCAATCAACTTGATCTGCTTTCTAAATTGTCTGGCTGTGCAGATCTCAAATGCCACCTTGGTTCGTTGAAACCTACAAGCAGCATGGTTTGGCTCCTTGGGTCTCTCTTTGATGATCAATGGATGTGGTGGACCCAAGCCCCATCGATCCATGACTATGACGTTTTCTTCTTGCACATCTAGCTTTGCCTTGGTCTCTTGTAACTAAGACCAGGACAAGATACCCTCCATCGTGTCACCTAAGCTCATAACTAGAAACTCATGCTTCCTGGTTACCTCTCCAACAGTAATAAGAATACTCATGAGCTTTTCTGTAACGGTTGTGCTACCTTGCACAAACCTTACCAACAACGTGTTCATGATCTTGGTTCTAGTCACCCCAGCACATATCTTTGCTCCGGTAGTCACCTCAACATGTTTTTCAACACTGGTTGTCTCATCAGCTGTCAATCCACGAATGTTGTTCGTTGTTGAACGTTGAAGACAACCACGAGCGATATGACTATCACATCCACATCGAAAACAGATGATCGTCTTGAAGATATAGTACTGCTAGCTCCTAGCACCTTAAGTCGAAGCTTGGTTGGATCCTGCATTGGATGCATAAGATCCAGTAGGTCGTGTTTGAGTGTGATCACGAGTAACTCCTCTCTGCTGAGATCCACGAGGAAACCTCCTTCCTGATGCACCAAATCTTCCACCACCACGTCCTCTACCACCTCTACTCTGAGAAGACGCTATCTGTCCTTGAGGATTCCATCAAAATCCTCTACTAGGCTCGCCACCACTTGTTCCACGTTGAAACTTGGAGGGCTGCACGGTATAGTTACGTTCCCTAGTATTCTCTGCTGCTTCCAGATATGCAAACAAGTCTTGCATATCCTCAGACTTGTGAAACATAACCAGATATCAGACAGGTTAGCATAAAAATCTTGCAGATCTTTCTTCAAGTGAAACAACAAGTCGATGCGATCTATCATGTGCAAAAGAGTAATCAACTCATAAAATCGCTGGAGGTACTGTCTGATACTCCCTATCTGTCTCAGATGAATGAGCTCTAACCGAAAATGTGTAGCTTCATCCACTGGTACCAAATGTTATCGGAGCTCATCTTTCAGCTCTGACCAAGTGGACATAGGAGTTGTACTGTTCAAACTCCTCATCCGTTGTCGACCTCCATATCATTCTTTCGCCTCTCCTTCCAGTCTACTAGCAGCATAGGTGAACCAACTGCGCTCATCAAAATTCTCCAAGTAATTTTCCATCTCAGTAACTCATAACTCAAACTTGGAAAAGCTTTTCTCATCGTTAAATGGCGTTGCTGGTCTAGTTCATTTCACTCTCCGCTTGTGTCTTTCTTTGGTTGAGCTACCTTTCGCAACATTATCTTGCGTCTTTTGTGATAGACCTTCATTCTTATCTGCTTGAGCAGTATCAACTGCTCCTTCACCTAGCAGCGCTTAATCTTTGACTAGCTCGACTTGCGGTACAAGGACCTCTCCTTCTTTCTCCTGTGTCGCTTTTGCTTGAGCTAAATTCGCCTTAAGCACCTTGTTCTCAGCTTCCACTTGCTCAAGTCGGCCTTCCAACTTCTTCAGAAACGCCTGCATCTCGTCCATCCCAGTCGGCGCGGCTACCATTGTCAATGGTGTTCAACAAAGATTCAACTTCAACCTGCTCTAATATCAACTGTAACGTTCGACGTTCGACCGCAGATCTCGAAATAAAATCTTTCAACTCCAACCAATGAGTCTCCGAACGTGAATCTCCCTGTAGACCTGTATACTTTATTTGTGTCTCCAGATCCAGTTCGTTAAACTGTCTGCTAATAAGCACAGAGGATTTGATAACCGTCGAATGAGTTTAGAATAACCTACTAGTCTTTTGCAGGTCTCTGGTCTTAATTCTCAGATTTAAGAACACAATGGAAACTATTCTGGACCCGGGTTGGATAAAATTTGGACAGTGCTTCCGCTACTGGTGATCAAGTTGGAACGTCAAGACCCACCAGGAGCAACAGCCAGGACTAGGAAACCTAGTGGATGCTAGGAAGTAGGAAGACAAAGTAATTACACCAAAATGAAGTCAACATCACACCAGACGCGTCCAATTCAGCTTTGGCACATAATCCAAACTTGATAATCATAGAATAGAGAAAATCACGGACTCATATACATTACAAGGCGTTTACTTGCTGACAAGGTCACGAAGAGCTCTTGGATCGGTAATTCTTCACTGCTCTGCAACTCTCCTGTGAGGATTTCATTCCAGAACTAAAATTTCTTCATAAAACTTATCTTCACTATGAACGTTCTGATTTCTCACTCAATAAACTAAATCTCAAATTAACTGTCTAACCAACACTAGATCTTTCTTGGTACCCTTACTTTGAACTGTTTATCATCAGTCGGCTCTCAGAGGAGTCTGGTCTGTGTTCAGTCCTTGCTCTCTGGACTCCAATGTACAGTCTCTAGGCCATGTAAGTACAGTCTCCTTCCTTACCACCAGAATGCTCTTCTCCAAAAGCTCAAAACAGATAATGATCCTTTTAGGATTCGAGACCCCTTTATCTGATCTCTTTGAGTCCGCCTTGTGACCTTGTAGCCGTCACGTACTTTGTAATCACTGCCTATACGACATCCGGCTAATAAAGTAAACGGTGTTACATAATACAATACCGTACTTTCATGGTTGCAAATACTTCAATTTCAATCAAACTTACATTTACTGCAAAAGGATTCTCTCTTATTCCGTCTTGTGAAATATAAATTCACAAGACGGATTGAAACAGATGACATTTCTCAATTGAAATATACTCTTGCACTTGAAAGAGAATTAATATCTCTATTTTCTATCATAGTCTAAATGAAACAAAAGATACAATATATATATACAAATTCCTTCATAAGACCAAACAGAATCATCGAAGCTAAATAATATTTTCTTATATAATTTAATTAATATAACTACTTAGAGCGATTTTAATTACTCATCATAACTGAAACAAAAGCTTCCAAGCTAAATATTATTCTGCTATGTAATTAAATATATTACTATTTAGAGTGATTATAATTACTCATCATAACTGTACGTGAGTACCGCATACAAACAGCCATGTAATGTTCTCTAGGCAAATAACAAACTTGGGAAAGCTAAGCGATCTGTTGCTACGCACTAGTATAGCTTTTCTTTTTTAAAAATTTTTTAACTTTTAACTTTTTATTTTTGTGACGAAACGACGGCGATATACGTCCGTCGAACTATACAAACAGGAACGAGTACAGGAGGAACCGCGTATAACTCTGCTGTCCACAGTTATACGCCGATTGTGACAACAGGAATGGAAGGAACTTTTTCTCGTGTAAAGTATTTTGTCGTATTGATAGACGGTTAATGACGGGGGGCGGACGGAGAGGCTGTGAAACCCGCAAAGAATCAGGTGAAATCCGGATAAATCTCTAACGCATAGACCCGCAATTCCGCTGCAGGCGTAGCTCCTTGTTTCTGTACTGGTTGGTGGAATTCGCGGAACCGTCTCCTTGTTGCAGAATATGACCTTTCCATCGATTCGCTCTTTTCTCCAGCTACTGGAGATCCTCTCGATCGATTTCACTCGTTACAGTTCTCCGATCCTCTGTCTGTCTCAACTGCTACATGCAGGATGTCCTTCGCAGATTTGTTCGCCCGATACCGCGAAATGGGAGCCATGGGAGCCATGGGGCCGCAGCCTTTTGATGAGCATGCGCTTTTATTCGGTGAGGCTGGAAATGCCTGGACTCATTCAATCGACGGCGATCCCAAGAAGGACAATAACGTATGTAAAGAGTACTACAGGTTGACCTCGAATGTGCTCAGATCTCTGCTAGTGGGAATTAAGGAAATAGCGACCGATGAAATCACACCCGCTTGGCAGGTTGGCTTTCCTAGTGGAAGTCCGAAGAAACGCCTTTCCAACCTATTCGTCGACAAGCCGAACGAGAACGCTACGTACCCCAAGTTGACGAGCACCCATGCCGTGGGGGAGATAGGAATCTCAAAGCTGCCGTCATTGAGCTACCCAGCAAAAGTACCGATGAGAGAAGTCGTTAACATCGCCAACTTAAGGAGATGGTTATGGGGTCAGATGGGACACCCAGTGAGCTACCTGACATCCACTTCGCCCGTGAACGATAGTAACGGCGATACAGTGATAGAGACGGCCCGCTCTCTGGATTCACAAGAGCAAGCAAACCCTGAGCCTCAGTCGGTCGACGGGGAGGTCTCGGGCGAAGGCGCAGAGGAGGTTAAAAGTTCCAAACCCGAAGATCGCATTCCTCAAGTGGAGAATACAACGGAATCGGCCGACATGGCGTCCACCACCACGTCCGTGTCTGCAGACACCAAGGCCAACGATGAATCCCCAACTCATAGCAAATCCTCTCAGACTCCTCCTGCAAGGACGGCTGAGGATGATGACGCTTCAACAAAACCTTCTACCGACTCCGAGTCTGAACACGAACCTCTGATAAGAAGAACTCGTCAGCTCAATCAAACGGCTAGTGGAAATAAGCAATTTACGTCCTCTCCCCAGGCTGGAGACGACAAGGAGAACCCGAGAAAACATAACGACGTGAACAGAAACTCCATGCCGTCTAGAAGCCACAGCCTCCCCGTTGGAAGCAGACCTGCAGAGGTCGAGAACTCCATGCCGTCTAGAAGCCACAGCCTCCCCATTGGAAGTAGACCTGCAGAGGTCGAGAGGCAAGTATCTAGCAATAATAAGCCCAGGCATACGACAGTGGTTGCCAGGAACAATGAAGCGATCATGCCTGCACGACAGAAAAGTTGGTGCATTGTAGGAGGATACGTCAAGAGGTTTCCAGCAAAGCACTATCACTCGTCGCCAAAGATACAACCTCCTTCCAAAGGCCAACCTCAAGTGCCCCTCGCAGCCTGATCTGTTGCTGAAAAACTCGTTCCAAAGTCTAAGCTTGACATCATACTCTTTCATTTTGTGAAGATGGTTCCAGAAGAACCTCAATTGTTTCCCCCGTTGGTACAGCCGTGCACTCAAACCAAATACAAGCACATTGTTCGCATAAACCCACATACGCATGCTGGAGAAGCCCTCTACTGACTCACATCCAGTAGCAATTACCTATCGCGTATGATTTACGTGACGAATAAGAAGCGAATGGAACTATTATTGTATATGGCTGACACTCTTGCACTCAGCTGACGTCGGAGCGACTGCGTATAATGGACCTGAAAAAAATCAACATCATCAACGTGAACATCAACATCAACATCTACTGAATCTCAGAGTCGTTATAAATCCTTCCAGTTAGCAGTTTGGTTTCCTCTCGGATATCGAGCTTGCTCGCTAGTGCTGAACAGCGATCGAACATGTTTGACGAACACGATAGGTTCCTTGAATTTTCACCTAAACCACTAGTGTTGGAAAATAACGAATCCATAAACGAAGCTGTTTTTACATCGTCAACTGAACGCTTGTACATATGTAGTACAAGCCCTGCCATGCCCTGAATGTTTCTCTCTGCTGTTCACCTGTAGACTACACACGCTTAGATTACTCAAAACCCTCATACTCAACTGTGATCACACGAAGATGTAACCATCTGTACAATCTGGCACGCACTTACTCCGATCAGACACTTGGTACCCCAATATACCAACTTCCATCATCAGTGTAATCATATTACACTGATAATGGAATCATATCCATGCCGTTTCACTCTAAGTAGAACAAAGGATGACCGTATCTCAAAAGTAAACACACAGGATTGATTATCCAACAACATCGTTCGAGTTCACCGTTACTCTAGTGAAACAGAAGGCACCGATCATTCTAAGGGGAACCACTAGCAATCGAATTCGAACCAACCTCGAATAAACTCGCATCCATCACCAACTACAAGTACCCTCAACTTAATCACCCAAGATCATGTGTGTGTCTGAGTCTGTCAACATTACACGAGGATTTGCAGACTCCTAGGAACCAGTCAGAACCCTCCTCTCCACAAACAACCCATGGAAAATATCAGGTTCAATCACTTACACTGTAAACAAGCACTTAGTTGTTGCTTTATGTAATTTGTTTGGACTGCCAATTGTGGCAGACGAAGAATACGTGGTTGAAAACCCCCCGAAGTGTGAACTAACAGGTACACCCGATATGCTCGTAAAGAGTCTACCAGAACTGCCGCTGTCCCGTGAGTACTACCCACGTATTCACAGTCATCCGGCTTATACACATAGCTAGAATCCCATCAAGAAACTGCCCATTCCTTCCGATTACCCAAAGGGACACAAGACCTGATAACAAACTACTTCTCCACTCCTTACCATTATACAGAGCGAAGGCCGAGTTACAAGTAAGCCAAGCTGTCCAGCTCCAACTCGTAAATGGTACGTCCGTGAAGAACGTGGTTCGCATAAGGTCTTCCTTACCACTCAGATACTGTACTAGCACTCGATACATCCATGAATGGTAGAACAGGCAGTCCTCGATGGGGGTCGTCAAAGCTCCAAAAATACGAATTCCGTCCCACAAGAAACCTAGAAGTCTAGATTCGTAGTCCACGCCAGGTCTCCATGCCGTCCTCACGTCCCCGAGCCTGTTCTCATCCAACAGCAAGGTGACTAAACCGCTTAAAAGGCCCACGACCAAGCCCTCGGCGGTGCCCAATCCTGGTCTGAATCCAGCCAAGTTGAGCTCGGGCAAAAATCGAAAGAACAAAATGATGTAGACCAAAAGAAGTCCGTAATGCACCAGCTTGATTTTGTACCTCGCCTTCCTCATTACAGGAGACTGCATGAGGTCAAACGTCAACAATTCATGCTCTTCCGGAGAGCTTCCCGGAAAATACCTCCGATTCGTGACAGCTGCAGCTACGGCAGTATCCACGAACTGTCTGTGGGCCACTTCTCTGGCATGCAAAAGAGAACGGTAATGGATCATGTTCGCCGAGAGAGTGGTCATGAGCCATGGCAAGATGCGTAGTAATGTTTCAAGCAACTGAGACATTCGATCGTGCAGTCGTCGTCCTCGTCGTCGTCGAGACACCGCTCGCGACAAACTAACAGCAGCAACTGCCAGTGAGTTGCGCATGCACGTCGTCAGGCTGGCTGCAGATCATGGTAATACACTCCACACGCACAGCTCTTCTCTTGTCTTGTGGCGTTCAGCCCTAACATTTGAAGGTTTGTGGCCCAAGTTTTTCTGCCGTCAAAACCATTACATATTTACAACACATGAACCACCTACCGGTTCTACAATCATGTCTATTCAAAGGACGGATCGACAAATCCGAGGAGGAGGAGGAACATGTAGAGACATGCTCGAGCTCGCCTTCTTGCTCGCCCGGCCCTGGTGAAGAGAAAAAAACTGAATCTAAAAACTCGCACATCCTGTCAGACACCATTCCACAACCCTCTACTCTCTTCCCATCTCAAACATTTCCACAGCCAAGATTCCCGCCTAATTCCCGCTGTCTGGCAGTTCCACAAGTAGATCATCGAGGCACTCCTTACTTCGTGCAGGCAGGCAGATGATGCTAATCTCTACCCTTCGACCGGTGCGCTCATTCTTCTACCAGCCTCGAAACCACGAGCGTATGATGAACTGTCTAACCCTCATATACTTGAAATGAAATTGGAGAATGAAGCAGAGCCACAAAATTGGCTCCATCTCAGCGAGTGATAGGATCCAGACGAGCCAATCGGATCCAGTGACGAATTACCTACAGAGGGAGGCACTCGAGATAAACCCTTTAGTGCACGTATCGTATGATAGAGAGATGAGGAGGATTTATCCACGGCAGGCCGTGGGTGGTTCTAGAAGAAAGGACGGAAGTGGCAGCTAGCTGCTCTGCTGCTGCTGATCCGCGGAGAAACCCATGAGCAGATTCCGAATGAAGATGCACCAAAAGCAGTGAGGAGAGAAGAGAAACAGTAACGACATGAAGAACGCCATCGAACGCACGACTGGCTGCTGGCTGGTGACTGGCTCGTGCTCCGAGCCCCCGAGACTTACCCCGTGGGTGAAGAGTGCGTCTTTCTCTCTCTCACTCTCTCACTCCCTCCCTTCAGTGCGTGGCTGCCGAAGGATAGGAATCGCATGAATTGCAAACCACATCTGCTGCAGAGCCCTGCGATGGGGGAGCAACAGTATTCTTTATGTTCTTCTAGGGTTGGCTTACACTCTTCTTCCACCCAGATCGGACACGTGCCCGTGCATTCATAGGAGAGAAGCCACGGAGGGGTTGGAACTTCCAGTGTGTCCACCTCATCTTACTGGAACTGTACTGGATTACCTTCTGTGTCTCTGAAATCACGAGCATTATCTGATGAGTGATTTCCTTTTCTGGCTCTGTGCATTTTCCGGCTTAAATAACTAATGTAAACCACGGTTTTAAAAATAACGACAGTAAATAATTATTTGGGTTACCTCAACTGACCAAACTAACTATTATAAACCACGGTTTTAAATAACAATAACAAATTGTTATTCTGGTCCTCTGAACTAACCAAATCAAATAACTATTATAAACTACGGTTTTATTCCTTCTTTATGTGCAGTCAGTTTCAAAGCCGGAAAGTGCCCGTGCTTGAGTCCAAGATTTCCGGCGCAAAGGACTCTTTCTATGCATGATTAGAATCTAGTTGTATTCTCTTGGTTAACTCATCAAGAGTTTGCTGGACAATCATTATATCTCTTCTGTAAAATACAAGCTCCATTATCTTGTCATGTTCCACCATCAAGTTCTTGTGAAGATGATGATACCAATGCTTTGCAACTAGACAAACAAAAACAACAAAAAGATAGACATATGAACTTCCGTCAAAATTTATAGTTATTGCTATGCATTACCGCCGGCATATGTAGATCGTGAAAACTGGAATGAAGGGGGTTTTGTCGTGTAGTAGAACGGAAGAATAGAGTCGTAGTGAAAACCGGAAAGAGAAAAGGAAGAGTCAAGAATGAAAGGATAGAAGGACGATTCACGTCGCTTAGTGCGTTATGTCAAGTAGATATCTGGCACTCCAACGACTATCCTCTTGCCTTGACGGATTTTCATGTAGCGACTCGCCGGAAACAATTCAAGCGATGTAAATGAGACAAATAGTTGTGAAAACCGGAGAGAAAAAAGAAATAGAAATAACGAATGGATAGAATCTGTGAAAATTGAAAAGAAAAAGGAAGTAGCTAGATCTTGATAAATTGTTAAATAGCCCTGCAATTCCGCTGCAAGTGCAGCTCCTTGTTCTTTTCAAAACGGAATATATATTGAGAGATTAGCTTCAAGTTGTTCTGGAGTTTTAAAAAAAAATTTATTTCTAACACTTCTTGTCTTCCTTCAAACGATAAATGGGTGTAATTTATCTCATCTGTCTCTTTGTTATTGCATATAGAAAGGGTTAGGGAAATCGAAAAAATTGTAACAAGATCATTCAGTCCAAATTTTGACTGAATGAATTTCAAAGTTCCATGTAGGTTGAACATGATGCTACTGTGATAACTTACTCTACGACACAGCCCATAAGAATGCATCAAGATTACACGTTACTGAAGTAATGGTGGCAAAAGAGTTATGAGAGATATATCTGAACACTTATAATAAAGTGATACATGTCAGTTTAATCCTACCTCTCGAATTCTATGTAATCTTTAATGGGTTAACCAGTACATTAAAAAATCAGTTGATTGAACATGAAAGTGATATATTGTGAACTCAATACATAATATATAAGATCAAATTAAGATCAAATTTTTTTGTTCTGATATTGGAGAATGGAATATTTGATGATATAGACTATTTTATATGATATTAGACTATTTTTATACTAATTTTAGAATATTATCTATAAATGAATATTCGGTAACTAACTTAATACACCATGTGTTATTGCAACCTTAGATCAAATACTACTGGATCTGGAGATATAGATTAATTACAAAATAGCTTGAGATCTATTATAATGATAATGTATAGACATAAGTATCTACTGAATGTTGGAATGAATATAAAGAACTATTTCTTAAGAGTACATAGATCGTTTACGTGACTGGTATAGGTATATATTTTCATGTTCGTTCTATTCTATAGAACCATTGCAATCTATATGAAACTCTACATTCTGATAGGGAAGTAACATAAAAATAGTAAATCACTGGGAGTGGAGTAAAATAAAAAATTACTCACGGGGAGTAGAGTAAGAAACAATGTAATAGTACCCCGGGATATATAAAAAAGACCATCAAAATTCTTGACCTGTAAATAATATTGAATAATTTTGTGTAATAAACAAAATTTATTTATTTCGAATAACACTCTATTGCTGCAATGCATCAACCTTGTTCAACCTGCTTTTTTCCATTTTTTCTCAAGTCTTGTTAATATTATGAGAGATTGAGCATGATCTACTTCTATGCATTTCATATATATTAAATGAGTAGATTCAGTTACCATTCACTAAATTTTTTCATCATCACATATTACTATGATGGATTATCTCTCTAGAAATTATGAGATTTCAGAAAGGAGTCAAACTTACATTTTATTTAAAGTTATTTTATGTTACTTACAAGTTTACTACTTTATTTTGCAAAAAAAAAATTTCACTTGTTTTTATAATAACTTGAAATCTTAGTTTAAAAATACATTATAAAACAAATAATGGAACTTTTCCCTCAAATGAATCTAACATAAAACCTTCAGTATGTAACTACTATTCAAATCACCACACGTATAAAAGTACTCATGGATTTCACTTCTCTAGAGATAATTACTCTTTGTCAATATTCCTACAACATCCATAATTTTGTAATTCTGATGACACATCCTCCTGTTACCAGTTTCTGAATTCGAGAGACAATGAAACATTGTTCCAACAGGCATATTTTCTGTTGTTTCTTATAATCAGTGTTCAAAGATATATAATCTTGTTTAAACCTTTTAGGGTTTCCCTTCAGTGTATAGACACATTTTATGTTATTTGTTATTTTCGTATATTATTTTCATCAAATGAACACTCTTTGTATTTTAGAGATAACACCAAAAAGTTAATAAATTATTACATTATTATATTTATTTTTATATTTATTTATGTTTAATAAATATAATTCTATGAATAATATTTATTTTAAAGCACCTCTATAGAGTTAAAATAAAGACAAGATATTTATTATTTCAGAATCTAAAACTATATATCGTTCAGTCATTAATTTAGCCAATTATTACCTACATGCTTCTTTATTTCTGAAAACTATAGTTCTCTCCACATATTATAGCGTGAGATTGACACCAGGCAAATGGTTTTAATTATCCTCAGATATCTGGTGTTTTACAAAATTCTCGCAGTTATGGTAGATATAAACTGAAGAATCAAAGGATCTTTTTTCGTGTTAATTGTGTGTGCTCATTTCTATGTAAATGAGCTCGTGATATAAAAGTGTGTTTTGTTTATCCGCTTATAAGTGTTTACGTGGGTGGCGGCAGCTTGTTTTGTACTGGCTTTGTCCCCATTGACGTTATCATCTTGATTTCCTTCAAAGTTTTAATATTTTTTTGAAAGTATCAACTTCCTCAAAAAGAAAAGAAAAGAAATATTTACAAGAAGATATAGATAATTTTGCATGTGAAGAAATGGTCATGCACCGTACGTTATAATCTTATATTCAGGAAAAGAAGAGCCACTATCATCTAGAACAACCCTACCCATCGGTATTAACCCTCGTGAATCACTCAAGGGTAGAGTTTATCTTATTCACTTCATGTTAGGAGAATAATTCTTCTGATAATACCTAAAAATCCTTCCAACAGATCGTGGTTAACGTGGTTGTCATTTCATTTCACTGAATGTACAACTACTTTCAGAAGAAGAAACATAAAGAGTTTTTTTCTTAAATTATGGAAGATGAACAATCTCTACATACTTCTTGACGAGATTAGATTCATTAGAATATGTGAAAGTTTGTATGAAGATACCAAAAAGATTCTGGATTCAAAACGGTGATAGAAGAGAAAAGTTGAGTTTTAGAAAGTTATGTTTCGATGTGATCTACAGGTAGAGAAAAGAAACCGTAGGAATTGAAGCAGTCAATTTGATATACATGTTTCTTCTTAACGAGGGTTGTATATAATACAATGCTACCGTAATAAGCACAGTTGCTTTACTTAGAACAACCCACTTAAATAAATCTCGTTTACTCACTTTATATCTTGTGGATACGGAAAAGATAAACTTACACAAACATATCAAATATGCAATGAGCTTTGATATCACTTTTTATGCACCTGCCGTTTTGTAGTGACAGCATAAGCTTTTTCTCGATAAGTCAGGAAACTCAGAACATTTCTCTGAACTACATACACACATTTGCATCATGCATCACTTACCTTGATTTCATTTGGTCCAGACTGGTGCTACAAAAGAGAAAGAGAGACAAGTAAAGAAATAGAGCTCGTGCAAACTACAAACATATGTTAGCGTCCATGCGTAACTTATCTTGATTCCGTTTGGTCCAGACTGGAGCTAAACATGAAAAAGAAAACAAAAAACTATTTACAGATGGGTTTAGCGCCAGTCACAGTGAGAAGAGTTAGACTTGGTTCATAAACAGGAGAAACTATTGTTTGATTTATGTTATCAGAAAAAGTATCAATAGTAATTATATATTATAGATAATCAATATACAATATACAATATAAGATAATCATTAAGTGTTAACAAACGACACAGTTGCAGATTCTCCAAATATAACCCATAAAGCTACTGCACATAAATGAGCTTCAGAAAGTATAAATCCATATCGTATGCCCAAACAAACATTAAATCAATGAGTGTGCTGATCTCTTCCCTACTGGAAGAGGTGAATATATATGCACTCTCTGAGAATATAGGACGACTTTATACATGATTATATTCGCCTTGTACATGTAAGTAAAGGTACGGGTATTTGAACGTGGAATTGTAAGAAATGAGTGAAGACCTTGCGTTCGACAATTTTGGGATTTTGCCCACGCTTACACATCTTCCTGCGTATAGCGTGCAGGTTAGGGTACCACGTAACGTTATCATCTTGTTTCTTATACTTGTAGATTTTGTTAAAAAATCTCTCTATTGTTGTTGCACGGAGTTTGTGCATACTAACGATAAGGTGTCTCTTTCGAGAAGAAGGCAGTCCATCGTTCCATGAACTGTACACAGCGAGCACGTTTGCTGCTCGTGTCCTGGTGTATGCAACCTCTAAGTAATGAAACAGTAGGCCGCGAATGAGAGTAAAGGCCTCGGTGAGCCTATTTGAACTTTATTTTGAACTGTTAAAAAACAGCTTGCATGAAGTTATACAGCGGGGTTTGGATCCTGTCGCCTGCTGTGAGCCGTAAGTAATTATACATTTCCGTGAGGAGTACACGGTCCCTATGCTATCGTTCTAATACTTTGTCTATATTATCGTTCTTATGTACACATTATATAGCTTATGTATCGTTCGGTTCATCAGCTTCACATACTACTCGAGGTTGCCGACTCTTTCTGTTTCTGTGTTACCTGCAGACGGGGAGACGTTCGTCATTATGACTTTTCAACTTCTACAGAAAGAAAAAGGTGGAAAAGAGTCAATTACCTACGCAAGCTCTAGTGACTCGAAGATTACGCTCCAGAGTGCTACACACCGGCATGTTTTCTGATAGAGCATGGATTTCATGCAAATTTCTTTCAGTTCAATTCAGTTCAGGTTCTCTGGACAGTGGGTGAAGTAGCGACTCTTCCGGAGTCTGATTGTTCGATGGAAAATAACGAGTACATGATTGGGCAAAAAAAATTATCAATATCAGCGGTCATTGTAGTTTTGGAGCGGTAATACGATGTCAGAAAAGAAAAGCAGATTAGGATCATAAATAGGACAAGACGGTGTTCATGTTCAAGGCAACAAGGCAATGTTCACGGTCTACGAACATGATCTATCTTGCAACGGAAGGTTAATTGGTGACAGCAAACAGCTTCGAAGGAAGTAAAGTAATGTGTGCTCTAGATCTGCTACTATGGACTCGGTGGAATTGGATGTGCCGATAGACTCAGCTATAGGGGTTGTTGGAACAGAGATGACAGTATATCATCAATGATCAAAATTTAATCGTCACACTTGTCTTTGACGTCCGATATGCCGTAGGTGTAAGACGGTGCTCTAGAGTGAACTCAAACTCGAATGCCCTTGGAGATGCATTCCCGTACTTTATATAGTGAGAAAAAGAATACAAGATAAGGTTCAAGTCAATGCTGAACTCTCAAAGTGAGCACACGAATCGCTGACGTGGTTTACATGTAACCTTAGATCCGAACCTCCAAAACTACATCTAGAGGGTTCACAATGAACCAAACAAGGCCTCGTTGGAAAACTCTCAAAGAGTACGAACCATAGCATTTAAGACATGTCTTAAGCCTTGTCTCTAGTGGCATATTTTTGGATCACAAAAACATCATTTGGACTCTCAAATTCATTTAGAAAAGTTTCGGTGATCTTTTTACGCTCTCGTCTATTAGTAGAAGTACTTTTGTTGCATCTCAGGCAGACTTAGACGTAACTTATTGTTATACCAAAGACTTTTACCAACCTAATTTTCATCTCTATTCGATAAGTAGAACTCTACTTATTACAGTAGGTTTATGAGCATCGCATAAAGGAACAAGAGACAGAAGAAACATTGCACCAGAAGAATCACAACATCAGCAGAGCGGTGAAAAAATCCATGTATGATCGTTATAGAGTCGAAAACATGCAAAGTAAGAATGCTTGTATGTGTTGAAGTAGTCGACACCTTGGAGAAGTAGACAAGATCGCAGTAGGCAATCCCATCTCGTCAAAGCAAAGTAAGAATGATTGTCCGTGTTGAAGTTGTCCACATCTTGCAAAAGTAGGCACGATTGCAGTTTTCATTCCCATCTTGGCATTCAGAAGAAAATGTCTGCAGTTCAAGTTCCAACGAGTCAAAAAAAGACAAGGAAGATAAGAAAATTTGACCATTGAAGAAGATCGAGCGCTGGAAAACTATATGAAAAAATCACAACATACATAGGACCACATTTGGTAGAATCACAATTTGACCAACAAAACTCCCAACTAGCCTCTCAGTCAAGCGTCAAAGAATTACTCCAATGTACTCGCTGAAAAAATGTTCATTCATGTAAACAAGTTTACGACAATATGTTGTCATTGAATTGGATACTTGTGTCACTTTAGCACCTTTTACTACAAGTACATGGTGCTCGATAGAGGTATGGAGGTAATAATCGGATATGTCAAAGCTAGAATCTTTGAGAAAGATTTGACACCGCGGACGAATGTTACGATTATCGTCAAGAGGCCATAGATGTTTCTTGTGGGCACCCACAAGAAACCACTGCGGTCATATCTAATTGACTTTTTATTCAAATGATATGTGTGTTGCAACCGTATGCATGTTCATTGTGTAGAGAATCTATTGTAATTTTTTTAAAAATCAAAAGATTAAATATTTACAGCGATACAAAGATATCATCCTAAATGATACACAGCTCTAGACAAAGCTGTCTTTTAATAATCTATGACCTTTTATTTAGAGACGTTAGAGAATCTTTTGCTTTGGCTTTGACATGCCTAATAAGGGTGTCGATGCTAGAACTTTTTACATCGATTTTTTGATTCACGAGAAGGAGTTATGACTTCGGTCAAGTAGTTGAAGATGATTTCTATGAGTACTCTCAAAGTGTCTGATGTCGTGTTGTACATGGGTTTACCATGTACAAGTTCGGTGGAACGATTGTTTTGTGCATATGCGTCGATCATGTGGTATCATGCTAATAAGTTGTTACAGTGGTGTTTTGATTTAGTCCTTATACACATGTGTTTCATGCAAAAAGCAACAAGACACATGTTAGGGAACTTCAGTGTACTATGTAGACAACCAACGTTGTATTTCTTGTAAATAGTAGTTGAGCTAAGTTGCCCCAAGTAGGTAGACTTCTTTGTCAACGCTTTCATTCATGCCCACAAGTATTTTACAGTTGTAAATGACTTAGATGAGCTCTAAATATTTATTATGGCCGATGATGATTGTGCATGTCATTAGAAGGTAGAAATAAAAATCTTTAGTTCCTCATTGGTGGTTTATTTTGATAAAAAGTTCAAAATGACTCTCTAGGGTTGTAAAAGACCTCACGGTCAATACAGAGGTGATCTCTACAAGTATTGGAAAGCTCTTCTCGCTGGCTTGCTCATTAAATCAAAAATATGTCAAGTTGAGGTCAAGAGGACGAAGATATGTCAAATTCAAGTTAGAGGAGTCAATTTCTAAGTGTGCATATTCAAACAGCTATATAACGCATTGTGTGAGTGATTTGAAGGAGAAACAAGTGGGATTGGAAAGCTCTCAACAAGCTGCTAACAGTGGATTCAACGATCGTCTGATTTGATTCAGAGTGAGTAGGATATCATCAAGTGAAGTCTGAAGAGTCAATTTCTGAATGCTCGTATTCAAGTACTCAGAGATATTGCTATAGATCTGATGTGAGGGAGAATTAAGTGGGGTTGGAAAGCTCTCGATGAATTGATACTTGTGATCAACGATCATTGGATTTGAGTTCATGGTGAGTGAGATACGATCGAATGAAGTTAGAGAGTGTAAATTTTGAGAGTGAGTGTTCAGTTGGACATAGAAAGTTGTTGCTTAGCTGATCTGAGTGAGATCAGGCAAGGTTGGAGAGATTTGGTCGAGCTGGTGATGGTGGTTTAAAGTTTCAGTCAATTTGGGCTTGAGAAGGCCAAGAGATGACTATTGAAGTTACGGTGTAAAAATTGTGAGTAAACGATAATACATTTGAGAATTCTTGAGAATTTCCTTGTTTCTGTGGGTGAATCTGATCCTAATCTTCAATAAGAGCGCTCAATGAGTGTTTTCTACTGTGAGTTCAAGTTTCATGCTGATCTGAACCTCCAAGGTGGAGATACAGCCGTTTGAAGTTCTTAGGATGTCAAAACATAAACGTTTCACGGTAATTTTTGCACATAGCTTGCAATCTGCTTGTGAAGAGTGTCAAAGTTTGCTAGAAAAACTCTTACATCCATCCCTAGAGAACACTAGCTGCAAACACCTCACATCTGATTATAGCCAGAATGTTCTACCCTTTCCCAAGAGCGGCTCTCACCTTACAACACCGTAAAAAACTGCCATGTGGATTATTGTATTTAATGTGGATTATTGAATTTTATTCACTTTAGAGTTCATTTTTGCAATAAAAAACTTTGATTTAGAATTATGATTCCAAGTATCAGAGATAAAAAATAATTATAATAATAATGGTATAAGAAGTATAATACTTTTAATATGAGGAGATCATACTAAAAACTCATAAATATAATCCAAAATGATCCAAGGTTCTAAATTAGACTAACCGTTGAGAAGTTATAGCTTTTTGTTGAAGAATATTTTTGCTTAAGTTTTATATCTTCAAATAAAGCATCTCAAACCTCACATGTGAAAATGAGATCCAGATTAGGATTTAAACCCCATAAGCTTAGAGTGTCAGAGATTGCAAAACGTCTTATAGAAAGAGTTCGACTCAAGTGAGAAAAAGCTACTTCCGGAAACAGACTGCTTATGAACTTTCCTAATATTTGATATAGATACTCCGTTCGTTTTATATCGAAGACTTCATACATGATAGGAAGCCATGACAATTATGAGAGAGATCATATTAGGTCCACTCAAACCTAACTTTTACGAAATTGGCATAACTCATGTAAAGATATTTAAAGGTTTCAGCTGTAAATTTTACAATCACTTGACATAAATATTGTATGTCCAGAAACATCATATTCTGAATGCCACTGGAAGAAAACGAATCGAATTAATTCTCTTGTTCTGCGATCCTTGACAATGTTTGACACTTCATTTTATGTCTCTTCATTTAAACCTTATAAATTTCATTGTGAGAAAAAGTTTGAATGGTCCTATTAGGGCACTCAAATCCAAAATCATAAACTTCACTACGGGAGTATGTTCAACCCCGTAATACAGATCAGATGTGGTTTTGCGGAAGAGGGTAACTTGGTTTGAGAGGTCTCTATAGCTGTCCTTACAGTTACAGACATCATTACGTTTCCTTTCAAACCTAGGCATAAGTTCGTAAAGCATGTATGTGTTAGCGATAAACTCTAATTAAAATTAGGTTTTTAACAAAGATCATAAATATTGTTTAGGCGAGAAAGAACTAACATTGTTTGAGATTCAGTTTGCTTGTTTCAACTCACAATCACACGAAAACTCTATCGGACCGCATAAAAACTTTATCGCATCCGTTAAGTTCAAATCCGTACTTAAAATAAGCACAATGTAGAACGTTAACCATAGCATTATGCGCTCTTGTAAAAGAGAAACACATCGCGGAACACTCGTTACAATGTTTCATGAAAATTTGTTCTTAATGTTCTATAGAATGCTGTTTTGTGCATTCCGTGCTGTATGTAGCACAACGGAATGCGACTATAGCGTTCTGCTGTAATACAGCACTGAATGCTTTCCACAGTGTTTCATATTTTTACGAGGCAGAACGTTATTCGCACAAATAATAATAATTATTGCACTTAATGATGAAGTGCGAAACATAGTGTTGGCATTCCATGTATCTCAAAAGTGCACTTCTTTTCATTCAAATTTTGAATGGATGGCGAAACACCCTGACCTGTATTTACTACTGACTAATGTGTCAAATTACAGACATAGAAACATTATGAGAGTTACATCCGAAGACGTAAATATTATACGTATCACCTCTAAAGGTGATATGTAATGTTTACATCTCGTCTCTGTAAAAAGAATTACGTCGCTGTAAAACTGTTAACCTCAGGTTTGAGTGGCCCTATTAGTACATCTCAAACTTAGAGATTAAAGTTTAAACCCATAAACCTCATTTGTCAAACAGAGACTGCATAAAGACTTCGAAGACTGCATAAATGTTTGATGAAAAATTTTGAACAACTATCAAGACAAAAAGACTTACGGTCACAAACTATATATGTCCGTCCAGTCTAGAAATTGCTTACAGAAAATGCACAAATTTATTACAAGAGGTATCACATTCTCTTCACATCCATTATAACATAAACTCTTCTACGGGAGCGACTGCAAGGGTTTGAGACCACTAGTAGGGTGTATCAAAGCTCAAACATAAGATTCTCTAACGTCCAGCAAGAAAAGTTCGTAGTTTCTCGAAAGTTAGCTGTGGAGAAAGCAGTGGATCGCTTGTGAGTTGACATAACATTTTTCTTTTAATATTTTATTTTCTCAAAATTACAGTCAATTCTTAGATTTCAAACCTCCTTATGGCTATTCAGTCTTTGGCCTTAGAGGTTTTCGCATCATTTTCTTAAAACCTTTTATAAGTTTTTATCGTTTTCAAACTCCTTGGCCATAGTTTTCTGAGTTTTTAGACATCCGAAGGCGTCATTTGAACAGTTTGTGCCGTTATACAGGCAAAAATCCTCACGCAGCTGTAAATCCTAGTTCAGACACATTACTTTCTCTCCTTGATAGTTTCATGACGCGTTTGAGAATAAAGTTCATGGTCAAGTTCGTTTCTTCAAGACCATGGTGCAAGAAGAACTCTTGTGAGTTCTCATATGCTGACACATGCATTTCTCCTCGTCTTTGTGAACTGGCTCTTTTGACGCGTTTTGCTGTTCTGTGCGGGATCCTGGCTAAGAACTTTACTTCTTCAAGAATTTGGCTATGAAAATGTGAATGAGAAATGTACCATGTGTCGAAGAAGACTCGATCGGTACAACGGTTTGCGAGTTTAGTGTGGTAAAAGATCCAACTGTGCAGCGTCAGAATTCTGCAGTCATAGACACTCATGTCTTATTGAGGGACACAGACCAGCTAGGAGTAAAAGATATAATTTAGCTTTACGTCAAGATGTCGTCAAGGATTTTGTTCTGCGTTTTCCACCGCCTCCTGGTGAAGTTAAGGAGCTCTTCTAGCCTAAATATGCAAGGAAGTCTGCTCATGTAATGACTTTGTATAACTTTTTATCGTAAGATTCCCGTAATATCCTTGAAAATGATAAATTTATGATCTATGCAAGTAAATGAGATCTCTTGTACACCTAAAATTAGACTTAGCTTACGCACGCCAGCAAGCTGGTTTGATTTGACTCGGCTCAGCTCGATTCCATCTCCGTTTCCGCACTCTCGCACTCCGCTCTCACGCTTCCGCTCTCACGCTTCCGCTCTCACGCTTCCGCATTCACGCACCTCGGCTCCTTGAAGCCTCCTTCACCAAATCGGATGATTTTTGATGCGAATCGTCTTCCCAACGCGCACCAACTACACTTGTCGTCCAATTGCTGACCAACAATTACTCGACGTCCGTCGACGCACATCTGCCGATCTCCAAAGTGATCTAGAAATCTGTCACAAGAAATATCAGCAGCGCTTTCGCACTACCCCATCACAAATCCGACCAAGAATAAGTCCACACACTACTAATCCGAACAACGTTCAAGCACACGATAAAAAAAAATCATCCGTGCACGCGCACACCTGCAAATCGAAGATACCAATGATCTACAAACTCCAGAGATATCCTCGGTAGAAATCCGCGACCTGAGAGCACTCTATCAAACCTCGCGACTTCAGTTCTTCGAGTAATCAAAATTTGTACTCACTCCATCATGACAATCGATAATACACAAACGTTAAAGTCGAACCACACTCACTATGCGCAAAAGAGAATCCAGGTTGCACTCACGAAGACTATCTACCATAGCTAGGAGTTTCAAGACTCAACTCAAAGAACTGAAGTCTACATGCTCTACCTGCGAAGTAAATCCCTAGTGAGGTTAGTCCAAGAACCTTCCCTAACGACATTAAAGGTTCTATCGGGACTAGTCATTATGCATATGGTCAACCTAGCTACACTGATGCTAGGTGCTAAATTGATGTGACAGATGTCAGAACTGTGTTAGCAACAAGTTTGAGAAATAATTTTTCCAAAGTCTTTCATGCCATAACTAGTCCACAACAAATCTCTACTTAATCAAGAAATGTCTTCATGGTGATTCTATCAAAATCTTCTTCTAGATTTAAACCTTTAGAATCTAATGTTAGTAGACATTCGAGATTTACGTTTCTTGTTCGAATCTAATCGTCTTCTGAAATTGAAGACAACTTGCCATCAATGCACTCGCGGGTAGCGCAGATTTAGAAGTTGAGGAGAGAGGAAGTGTTCATAACTGTAACTGATTGAGTTGACAACAAGGTGATGTGGTAGTGTGGCGTTCGGGTTCTCCCGTTAGGGGACGGAGTTCCAAGGTTTGAATATCGTTAAAAATATTTTTTCGCAACTCATTCCTAAATGTCTAGCGGTTCTTTCTCTTCGTCGCATCCTTCTCTCTATCGTGCTTAGGACTTAGAAAACTTTCTAAGTCCCAAATGATCTTTCGGGCATCGCGCGCACAGGAAATGGAACTGCATTGATGGGATGTTGCCGTCAGTTTCGGAGGACGATTAGACCCTAGTCGTTTCTCCGGTAGTTCCCATTATGCGGAGAGTTTGAGTGGTCTTATAATGACAGAGTAGAAAGATTGCTTTTACTACTGACGGCTTCGTTACGTAGTTGATATCCTCTTAACTCACAGGAATTGGCTTGATCACACCCCCAGTACGATCGCTGCGCTTGATCATACCCCTCTTAACGTTTGGTTGCTTGATCATACCCCCAACCTGCAATCGTCAGTCCTACCGGTAGATCAAGCCATGTCATTCTACACTACCAGCTTGGATTTCTCTCTTGCTGACGACGTGGACCGCGACTGCTTGGGACCTCGTTCATTCTCCGCACCGAGAAGAGTTTCTGGGACTCGAGGCGTTTCAGCTTGTGATTCCGAATTGTTTCTTGCAGATTTCAGAATAGTCTAACCTGTCAAAGCTCATTCTCTCGAAACAAGGTACTGACGGAGGCGCAGTACTAGACCGCACTTGCTCTCGAATTTTACCTCCGCCATGGTTTCTGAGAGGCCTTGTTTGTATTCTCTGCGACCTGATGTTGAATCGCTAGCGAATTTATCTTCGTCATGGTTTCTGGGAGACCCTGACAATATATTAACAACTTCGACCTAATGCTGAACCGCGATGGACCTAATGCTGAACCGCGAGGCGAAACACGTTTCGCTGCATTGCAAGGCAAAACAGGCCTGCGGTGCAGTGTCATGTTTCGCTCTTTACGCCTATGCACATGCCGTGTTGGCAGTGACATGGCCTGATCTACATGGCGCGGATACATGCAGGACTGGAAATGACAGGTTGGGGGTATGATCAAGCAACCAAACGTTAAGAGGGGTATGATCAAGCGCAGCGATCGTACTGGGGGTGTGATCAAGCCAATTCCTGTCTTAACTCATGGTCTCTGATAGCCATGGCGGCTTCGTTACGTAGTTGATATCCTCTTAACTCATCGTCTCTGAGAGCCATCACTCGTGACTCGACGCTGCTCTAATATCCGGCTCTAGGCTAAACTCAAGACGTGTCTTGACTCGTCCAAAAGTCCACGAGTATCCTCTGGACAGATATTTAGCAGGACGCCATGGAAAGTCATCAGCCGTGCACATCGATTCCGTCTAAAACGGAGAAACCGGTTTACTCGTCCTCGGAAAGCCGAGGAGACGAAATGGCCCGACCACGTAAGCATGCTAATGGAAGTCGAAATTGACGCGAGTCAACACTACTAGACCTGAATTCTGGCTCTCGAGCGCCGCTGTTCTCGACTCTCCATAGTCTGCACGTTTCATGACACGTAGCGCCTCCGTTTGGCACAAGACGATCATGTCTCTTGATGGCGGATGACCTGAGGCAGAGGAATCCACTTAGCCACACCAGTAACTAAGTCAAGCTAACTTCATCTGTACCTTTCAAGCTACTTCATTTACCATAACCCAGAGTCTTCTTGGTCGAGTTTTGGCAGTTCCACTATACACTTTTCTGTCCTCTACACGAAGTCAAGCTTTGCTCGACACGTCGCTAGCCTGCTACACGATCCTAGCTACTGCATACTCCCTTAATGGAAATGGCGGGTACTCGGATTTGCAGGTACGAATGTAAGGACTCCTGGTTCAGAACTTCTCAAGGAAAGCTCAAGGCTTGTTGCAGTCGATCAACTCACGAAGAGAACGCATTGCATTGAAGATCATGGATGCAGAGGCAGTTTATTAAGAGTTACAGCAAGCATGAACACATGTGTAACGAAAACACACAACGTAGTCAAGCTCTTGTTCGTTGCCGCATTTGCAAGGGTCAGCCAGGACCCCGGTTCGTGAGCCCGACCAAAGAATGGAATGTACTCTACTGTAGGATACATGGAGGTTCACCGATTCTACTGTCAATAACCAGGTAGGTCCTTAGCACCTCATAGATATAGACAAGAGTTAACCTGCAACTTCTTCGGTGAAAACTCTCTTTGCTGGCAAGAATACCGCCACCAGCCACCAGCCCACGGCCTTCTCCTTCTCCTTTCAGGGGGGTGAAACAAGGTTCATGACAATCTTTGGCTCGAATGAACGAACACAAGAGTCACAGGTATGTTGAGGGCCGCGGGACCCATACACTTAATTCAGACCAACAATGTTTCACGTCCTGCTGAAAGGTGGAGTAACTTGAAAGTTAGACAAAGCCCAAGAACATCTTTGAATATCGGGCTGATGAATATATCAGTGCCTTGGAACTTATCCCCATAAATGACTTGAACCAAGCGAGTCCCTAATCTTCTTCTTGGCCAGTAGCGAAAGAGTAAATTTGAGTCGTCACCCCGACAGTACTAACGACTACTGCCATCAAAAGAATTGTCCACGCCAGCTTCCGTTCGACTAAGCCGCCGCCCACAGATTTGATAGCTACTAGAGCTGGAAACATGAAGCCCAGTGCAAGTCCAGTTGTTGCACCCGTGAACTCAAAAGCAACCCAAATATTAGGAATCAACGTAGAACCTAAATAAATGATGGCCAACAAGGCCGATGTGAGGATGACAAATCTGGCATTACTGTCTTGGAGAGGAGGTGAGGAGTGGAAGAACAGGGAATCGATAGTTTGCCGAAACGAAAAGTGGATAACCGGGAACACGAAAAATAGATGAACGACATAACCCACTCGAATCAGATCGTTCCAAAAACGGCTGTGAGATATTCCCAAATCTCTATCAAAATTAGACAATACGTCTGAATCGGTAGCTTCTCCAAAAAGAACATAACCCGCAAGAGCGGTCGCCGCATACACTACTACACACAGGAAGATGGAAATTCGTCCCACTTTGGTCATCCTGGGAGCACTTCGATCACGCAGCTCGTAGTATATAGGTGGGACATTGAACTGACAAACAAACGCATTGGTCATGATTGGCACCACGGTAAGAAGGTCCAAAATCGCCTTCTTGGAGTCGAAGGCTGGCAGCATGCGTGGTGTGGTCAATTTGCCTTCCACAAGCTTGACAATAGCGATGCCCGATGATAAGATGACGAAAATTAAGGCCAGAACGACAGATATGGCCGAAGAGATCTCCAGAGATTCGATTCTCTTAAAAAATGTCAAGGGAGAGAGCACAAAAATTACAGTAACCAGCAGAACAACCTTCCTATTTGTCCATAACCCCGAACCTCCTGCCCATTCCTCAAATAGACCCGTATGATCCTTCGATCCGGAAAGTACATCTCCCATTATTATGAGGTACACGATGAGAATTCCCCCGTTATTGATTATGACACACATCTGGGCAACAAAGCGCCCAGTCTTCCCCCAAGCTCCAAACACCATTTCCCCGTACGACCATGCCTTCAACTGCGTGCAGTACCGGACTACCATTTCCAAGCTCACCTCAGAGAGCAGCCCCATGACTAATATCACAAAGAGCCCTGTTGCCACTCCCAAAACCCTCATGGCAGCGGGCAAAGCCATAATTCCAGCGCCAATGATGGTCGTCGACAAATTGAAAACTGCACTCCGCAAGCTTGCTCCAGCATACTTCTCGTCCTTGGCTCTCGGAGTTTCATCCCCTCCTGAAGCGCTGCCATTTCTTGCCAAGAGCGGTAAAACATCTCCCGCTGGTTTTCCATCCCTGTGAGCCCCGTTCCCATTCATAGTAGACATTGTAATCGGTGCAAAACCATCAGACCTAGCTCCCCCACCAGGGAGGAGCCCTGATCTATCAGAAACCTTCTCGGATAACTGCACGAACACGTTAACAGGAGCATCTTCCTCATGTCGATCTTCTTGCAGCTCTATCTGCTTGCGATATTCTGCCCCCGCGTTGCGCATGCTCACTAAAGAGTTGCCGAGACCTTACTGGGGCCTGTTCACTAATTCACCGCCCTTGAATCCACATCTGTGCTTTGCGGACGGCTCTTGTGATTTAGTTTCTCCACAGTTTTCAGTTCCAGGCGATATACTCACTTCTCGCTCCACTCTAACCCGTCAGCATCTACTCAAGGGAACTCCCGCATTATCACATTAAAAGCTGATCGTCACGCGGGACCAACTTAACTCACTTAACCAGTTTATCCGTAGAATCCGTCGTGCGTGAGGATCTTACACAAACTCAACCCTAACCCTAGGGCTCAATGTTACAAATTGCGCCTGCTTCTATGTACAGAAAAGATACATTCTTGTAATTTTGCTCCACTCGACCTCGACTCCGAACAAACGGAACACTACGCGAAGAATCAGCGATACAAACAGCTTCAGATCTTTCCCCGATCAACGACGCAGAAGTCCAAGACCTACGAACAGAAGTTGTAAAGTGAGCAGACGACGAAAGGTGAAGCAATCCCCGCAGGTGCGGCTACGGAAATGGAAAAGGACCAAAACGATGTGAGAGCAAGAGACCCCACGGACAAGCAAAGCTAAAAGACTAGTCACGAGAGCTTTACAAAGAAAGTACAGCGCACAGGCAGGCCTCCCTTGGAAGTTGGGACAATAACCAAAGACTCCAATCACGTGCACAGCCGCACGAACGCGCGCCCGCCTAATCAGACATTAGAGCGAAGCACCTCAGCACATGAGATCCTAGACATGTAGTCCACATTCAAGCCACCTGCCGTCTCGAGTACGCGTCTCGTGCGGCCGGGCAGGGCAAGGCAGGTCCAAGGAATTCTTTCTCCTTATTTCCTTGCGACCGACGTTCTCATCCTTTGACAGTAAATAAGGTACTCACTCATGGTTCCCCGGAGGAACGATGAATGAGTGACGGCCCGGCTCGTTTTCAACACGGGCATTTCTAGATCATATAAAAGATAATTATTAAAACATTAAAAGTCAAATTTTTTTATCAACTTAAAGTATAATTATCATCTAACACATGTATTTTTTGATGTCATAAAGAGAATAACAGTTCGCCGAGTTGATATAGCATGTTTAGAGTATTTCCACCCGAACATTGAAAATAACCCCGGAAGAACCAGTTCCCAGTCTCCTCGAAACTAAAACGTGAGAGAATATCATGTCATGCGTTTCGAGTTTAGCATGGATGTTTATCGAGATGGAACTCGAGATAAATTTATGACGAAAACTTATCATTTATCAATTTTTTTCATCAATCACAACAAGAAAGCGATTGGTTATCGAGCCTGTTTACAGTGACAAAGCATTTACAGTGCTCCGGTGGATATGCTCTTATTATAGTCTCTTTAGAGCATCTGCTTCCTTCCCTGATCGTAAAACTTTGTTAGGATTTGAGAGAGCTTTTGGCATGTAATTCCTTCGTTCTTTGAGTTAAATATTAATTTTGACTCTTTGAGATTGCGTTTTATTATTTATACTAAGTCTTTCGTTCAAGATATGAATTTAATGAGTAATAGTAATGAACACTGCACTACAACAAAACATCATGATGAGAATTCATTTCATTCAATTCTATCAACTCATTTGATTCTTTCACTTATAATGATTTGAATATATACTTGGCTGCCAATGGCTGGCTTCCACTTAAAAGCTAACAATATTTCTAAGTATTCATGTTCTTCAACCAGTTTACAATTAGATATGTGCAGCAGGTACCGGTATAATATAAGGCAAGACATCTAGGTTAAAAAAGAACATATCTGTATGTTATATTTTAACTCTATAAACGTTACTTGTCTCCTTCGACCAGACTACGATACACCGTTAAGTGAAGCCTTAGGAGTAACTCCTCGTTTTGTTTCTAACGTTTCTTTTGTGATCAAAAATACTTTTCTTATGAAAAAGAAATCGCTCGCATTTGGGACCCATTTGTTATGTCTTGTGTTTTCAGAGATAAAAGTATTAAAAATACAATACTGTAAGGACATTTCACTTTTATATAAATCATTTTATAGTTGATAAAGCAAAACATGCGGCAGAGTGTAAGACGTAATTCCATGTTTTACGTTGTAGAGTGTAAGGAAAAATAACATAGTGGAAGTATGAGATCTAACGTGATATTATTAATAAGTTTTCAAGTTTTGTTTATACAATAATCTGGAACAATGGAAATAACTTCAGCTTGGACAGAAGAGAGCATGAGGTCGAATCCCACTTCTGTACAATAAAATTCTCCGACAGAGAATATGGGAGAGGTTATAGATCACATGCAATCTGAAACTAATTTGAAATTGAATTTTATCTCTAAAAAGATAAAAATTTATTTATTATTCATTTCTCATCAACCAAATAAAGAAAACCCATGATTGGTTCAGTTGTATTTGGATGTTTATTTTTGAGAAAAATAACATCCAAATACAAAGTCATAAATAATTCATCCGTAAAAAGAGTATATCATCCAAATACAAAAGATCACGGAGCAATAAGCAAACTGTACTAAAGCATGAAATCGCCATATGAAGAGGTCAGACCGCTCAACAGCATTATCCGCCATAGCTTTCTTCTTCACCTGTTTCCGCCTCTTCGCATTTCACAGTACGACCGCCATAGCCAGCGCGGACCTTGAGAGAGTCGTTCAAAGAGTCATTCAAACATCGAATAACTGACGCCCTGTGTTCGATCCGACCACACTCGTGACTGCGAGTTTCAGAACAATTCAGTAACTGTGTCCAGGTCCCGAACACAGTTAATACCGCCACCCCAGCCGGTTCAGGAACGTGGAAGTAACCGCAAACATCGAGGGGCCGAGGGACTACTGATGTTCGAGGAAGTAAGAGCCTTCCCTACGCGGTTAACATGCATTTCTCGCAGTCTGATGATGTGGAGTTTTTACCTACTGAACCTGCTGTAGTCAGTCAGAGGTGTGATCAAGTAACACAAAGTGAAGATGTAACGTCATTTTCTATATTTGATGGGCAATGATTAGCCAACTCGATGTGACGGCTACAAGGTCCCGGAAAAGACTCAAGGAGATTAGATAACAGGGTCGTGAACACTAAAGGATGGTTTTTGGCTAGTTTTTCTTTCTCTGATGCTGATGGTTGAGCAAAGAGCAAACACTAAACATACAGGAAATAGAGAAGAGATGTGCAAGCTGGAGACTCGTTGGGTTTAGGGTAGTTAGACTTATCTATCAGATAAGACGAATCTCAGATGTCATGTCAGTTTAACACCTCGGTTAGATTGATCGAGTGCAGAGTGGCTAATCCCGGTAGGGCCGTTAGTGCCGTTAGAACGAGTTCTTGGGATGACCCACTAGGGATATACTTCGCAGGTAGGGCTTGGAGGTCTTAGTTCTTCAAGTTGAACCTACAAGCTCCTAGCTATGGTGGATAGTCTTGGTGAGTGCAATCTGGAGTCTTTGCGAGTACAGAGTGGATTTGGCTCGACTTTAGTGATTGTTTAGTGTCCATTGGTATGGTGGAGTGAGTACATACCGTTTATCACTTGAAGAACTCAGATTGCGAGGTTTGATTGAGAGCTTTCAGGTCATGGATTTCAGCCGGTGGTATCTCTAGAGTGGGTAGATCGTTGATATCTTCGATTTGTGAGTGCGCACATGCGCGAAGTGGTTCTTTTTGGTTGGGTGATCGATCGATGTGTGAATTACTATTGTTTGAATCTGTTCTTGGTCAAATTGGTGGTGAGGTAGTGCAGAAGTGCTGCTGGAATTTCATGTGATGGGTTTTTATGGTCAATTTGAGATCGGCAGAAGTACGTCGACGGATATCGAGTTGACATGGGTCGGCAATTTCTGGTGGTGAAGAGTGGAGTAGATGCGCGCAAGGAAGACGATTCCAACGCATCAAAAATCGTTCGATTTGATGAAAGATCGAAGGAGTTACAAGGAGGCTTACAAGGAGGCTTCGAGGAGCAGAGGTGCGTGAGAGCGGAGTGCGGAGACGGAGTCGAGCGCATGTCCGCCGCAAGCCAGCTTGCTTACGTGCGTTGTGGTGCCCATAATTTACAGGATGTACAAATTTTTGAAATTTTTGAAGATAATAACATGTATGTGTAATTGAAATAACCTTGTTGCTTAAGATTACATCTTGCTTAGAAGAAAGATGGTCTTAAGAACTTTTTGTAAGAGAAGTCGAATTCTTCTGAAGACGGAAGAAGGACATCTTTCGAGAAGACGTCTTCCCGACCAGGTCTTCGAAAGACGGAAGACGGAAGAAATACATCTTCCGGAACACGGTGACTGGATCTTCTACGGTGATGTGACCAACCACGTGTCACATCACCGTAGAAGAGTATGTACTATCTAGTAGTGGGTGAATCGGGGTTACCAAGACATTATCCTAAAACATGGGGAAGAAACGGACGAGGCGCATTAGCGTGAGATCGATCGCCTGCTTCTCACAGTGAAGGACGTATGCGTTGTCGTATTGTACATAGGTCTGTACAGTGAAAAGTATTGCAAAGAGATGTTTTTTCTATATTGTGTAAAGGAAGCTGCCCTGCAGCTTAACAAGCTGGGCAGGAGTTAAGCTGGGGCCATGCTTGACAAGCTGCCCCCTAGCTTAGACTGAAATATCACCTTGAAAGAGGTCGAAAGGCATCAGAATGCAGAGCTCGACGAGGAGAGCGACCTCATGCTTCCAGTTTTGACAGAAAGTGCTTTAAGTAATATTTAGCACGTGTTTTAAACTAAGAAATATGCGATAGAGAGAAATCTGTCGATTCTGACTCGTGACTCGAACTCAGAATCTGATTGCATGAGTGTGTAGGTGTTCACAAGTACTATAGTTTTGACTCTTTACTCGTTTAAAACGGAGTTGTATAGAGAAGTTAGCATAGAAAAGGCTAGTAAAGACTTTGCAGGAAGATTTTTACAGTAAAAGCATATGTACAGGTTTTAAAAGCTTTTAGAACGAAACCAAAGGCCATCCCAGTGATAGGGCGCCTGCCTAGGAGGGAAGTGGTCTCAAGATCAATCCCTCCTGGCCTCTGGTTCCTATTCTGGCATGTTGGCCTCCCGGATGGGAGTCTATGTTGGGTATGCAACCATGTCATGTATACCTAGGGGCGGGAGACCGGTATCTCCCTTAATCGTGGGCTTCCTGGCCTAAGCCTCCGCATGCCATCCTGAATATACTATGGGAGATACTTGGTGCGCATATGGGGGGGTTGTAAGCCCTGTGGAGCAGCCTCATAAGTGTTAGGGCTTCGGCCTACATTGGATGGCTTGTAGTATATTCAGGATGGCATCAAGAGCACAAGAAACTTTTGCTAATTAGTTAAATAAGCATCGAGTAGGCTTGGGATGGAGAATGAGATTATGTGAACCTTTATTAGTGTAGAGGTAGAGTTTGTGGAGACAACTGTGAAACTTGTATTAAAAAGGGGCCAACTTTGTAAATAATGCTCTGTACGCATAAGGACAGCAGGGGGGCAGCTTAAGCTAGGGCCCTGCTTGTGATAAGTGACTGCACTTATAAGGACAGCAGGGGGGCAGCTTAAGCTGGGGCCTTAACTTTTAGGTTTAATCCTGCGACGGCTGGAGATCGGGGGACACTTTTCAAGGGAGTTTTCTGAGAGAACTGAGGCGGAAGGAGAAAAAAGGAGCAGAATTAGGGATTGAGGAGAGGAGACGCTGAGAAGCTTGGGGGCTGAGTGAAGATCGATTTTTCTGACAGAATTAGGGATTGAGGAGAGGAGACGCTGAGAAGCTTGGAGGCTGAGTGAGGATCGATTTTTCTGACAGAATTGAGTGGATTGAGGAGAGGAGACGCTGAGAAGCTTGGAGGCTGAGTGAGGATCGATTTTTCTGACAGAATTGAGTGGGGTGAGCATGGGAGATCGTGAGAGAGACAGGAAAGTGTTTTGGAGACAAGAACCTCATATGTTACACAGTTTTGAGGTTTGGAAGGAGTAGAATTGAACGGACAGAGGTGGTTTATTGGAAGGAGATCGTTTTTGACAAGGCTTTGGTTGTCGTAAGATCAAATTCCTTGGAATTTTCAGCTGAGAAGGACTTAGGAGAGGAGGAGAGAGATATTTTCTTAACAGTGAAGCAGTTGACGCTGAAATAAAGCTATTTCTACTCTAGAGAGACATATTTGTGTACCTGAGTGCATGCTTGAGTGTTTGTTTTACAATTGGTGGGCACAAGAGGCTGTGTTTTGAGATTTCATCATCTGCAGCGACCTATTTTCCTTTCTGGTCATTTCTCTTTGATCTATCACAGTTAGGAGGTCCGCCCTCCCCAAGAAAGACTCTCACCACGACAGCGTTTTGAGTAGTCGGTTGCCATCGAGGTGTCGAATTAGATCTGGAAGCAAGGAGAGTGTAATTGAGAACTCAGAGAACCGAATTGAGGCTAGAGAGAGAGAGAGGACCATTCCATGAGAGCTGGAAGCAAAGTTGAGCTGAAGGAATCTTTTCGAATTTTAAGAAGCAGACATTGAGAGTCGATTAGAGAAGTTTCCAAAGAAGAGAACGATCGATTGCAGCAGCATAGGGGTGCAGCTCAAGATTGACGATAGGAGTAGGTTCGTGAGATCGCATTGGAGCTGGGATTGAGATCGAAAGTGCGCAGAAGACTGAAGGCGCACCAGAAACAGCCAGAAGCTGTAGTGAGGTTCTTCTCGTGTTCTTTTTCCTTCCCACCGCTTCCCGTCTTTGATTTGATGTTCCTCGCGCTTCCCCGCTCCTTTGCAGGAAGCCCATCGATCGATTTTCCTACCTTGAAATTTCCTCTGTGAGAATTGGGCGCGGAAGCGCTGTCCAATTTTGGACAGCCACTTCTTCCTAAGTAGGAATCGAGCTTCTCCATCTCTTATTCTTAAATTCGATCACCTGACTATCAATTTCCCTACCTTATCACACCTTTGTTCCTGAACCCATGGACAGAAGACGCTTCTGAAGATTTGAACATTTTCAGAAGACGCTTCTGAATGTCTGAACGTCTTCGGAAGACGATTATGTTCAATTCGTATCAAGGTTGGATTGGATTGGTTTGGTGTTGAGAGAGGCTTGGTACGAATCCTGAGTGACTTGGTGAGTTGATTGTTGTTTCGAGAAGCTGGAAGTTGAGAACCAGGCCTGTGCCTCCCGATCTTCTGAGCTTCTCAAATCCACATCTTCTTAGAGAGACTAGAAGGTTGGAAAGGCTGGCAGAATGTGCGAGAAGACGTGAGGGTCCTTTACGGATCTCTTCTGTCCGACCCATAGCAGCCTATTCTTTTTTCTTCCCGAACTTAGAATAGAGTTGTGAGAAGTCTTGCTGGCAGAATCTGGAGAGAATGGTCGAAGGTCATGTCTTCTCGTCATGCAGCAAGCTTCTTCTGAGTGTGTATGAGAGGTGAGAAGTCGGAAGAACAGAGTATGGATGTTTCATGTCTGTTGTGAGGTTAGATTGCGTGTCAGAAGACAAGGACAGATGAGATCAGTGATGGGAAGCCTGGCTGTGGATAGTCTTCCGAGTACGTCAGTTAATCGGAAGCTGTCCCAAGAGTCTTCTTGGAGGCTACTGTCACAGCAGAAGCTCGCGATCATCTTCTGGACTTTTCATATACTCTTCTTCTCACATATCTTGTATCTTCTGTTAGGAAGTAGGATGAAATGCAAGGTGGGTTGTCTTCTTGGGAATCCATGCGATGCCTTGCTTAGTTAGGATTGTTTAGATATAGCTCGGAAGACGAGAGGTACTTAGGAAGCATTGTTAGAATCCCGGAAGACGAAATAGCTATCTTCTGGAAGACTAGATTCGTCTTCTGAGAGTGGAAGCTAGACTATGAGGACTTGAGAAGGACTGAGTCTTCGACTCACAGCAAGTACGTGTGGCTTAGTGTAACAGAGACTCGAAGCTTGTCGATGCATCCTCGAGGGTTGGTGTTGCCGGCAGCAGAGTTGACAAAGACCAAACCCTTCATCAAGGAGTTGGGTCTCGACTTCTTCTTGTGGGGCTGGAACCTCGCGGACCAGGGTCTTCTAGAGGAAGTTTGAGCAGCACTGCCTCTTCGTAATCTTGTACCTGCGAAGACAAGAGTAGCTCATGGAAGACCATCTTCCTGGACAACGGAGTGGTGGCACAAAGGCTTTCACAGATCAGAATCAGAGAACCGAGGGTATGAGCTCGAGAAGAAGATCTTACCTATGATCTCGAGGAAGTGGCATGCGTCTGGAAGCACGACTTATCTCTTCCTGGAAGATAGACAGGGAAAGAATGAGTGGAAGATAGAAGCGTATCGAGAGCGGCGAAAGCGTCTTTTGACGAAGCTATTTCTTCACCTCTTTTCCAAGGGTAAAGCATAGAAGACGAGATACCTTAGAGATCAGGACGTGGAGTTCTTGGAAGTCATCTGGGAGGGACTGCCTATCAATTGGGCGCCTTCTTCTACGCTTACGTTCAGGCAGAGTTGGTGTATTTGGACACCCTAGCAGGAGGACACCTCACCACGTTCTTCTATTATCTGTACGTTGTCGTGTCGTGGACCGGCTCCTACTTGAAATTCAAACTTCGATGCTTGTCGCTCCAAAGACATTCATGAGAAGACAAGCTAGGCCCCAGCTTACGAGTTTATGGCACAATTTCAGATCTCCATTTTCATCACATAGATGGGTAGAGCTCCTTGTCAGCTTTCCATAGGCACTTCATCTACTTCGTTTGGACGCCTAGTGGAGAAGTTACAAGACTCAAAAGATGGAGAAAACAAGCTAGACCCCAGCTTACGGGTTTTTGGCACCACTTCGGATCTTCGTTTTTATCGCACCAGTGGATAGAGCTTCTTGTCAGCTTTCCATAGGCACTTCATCTACTTCGTTTGGACGTCTAGTGGAGAAGTTACAAGACTCGAAAGATGGAGAAAACAAGCTAGGCCCCAGCTTACGGGTTTTTGGCACAACTTCGGACCTTCGTTTTTATCGCACCAGTGGATAGAGCTCCTTGTCAGCTTTCCATAGGCACTTCATCTACTTCGTTTGGACGCGTAGTGGAGAAGTTACAGGACTCGAAAGATGGAGAAAACAAGCTAGGCCTCAGCTTACGGGCTTTTGGCGCAACTTCAGATCTTCACTTTCATCACATAGATGGGTAGAGCTCGCTGTCAGCTTTCCATGGGCATCTTGTTTACTTTGTTTGGACATCCAGAGAAAAAGTTAGGCGATTCGAAAGAAAGTAAAATCAAGCTAGGCCCCTAGTTACTTGCTGACTGGGTATTTAGGGCTTCAGGCGTTATATCAAAGACGCAAGGGGCCTGCTTCTTATTATTCAAGAATTCAGGAGAGAACTGTACGTACAGAGACTGTTGCAAGGGGGGTGCTTAAGGGGTTAGCTTGCGTCTACGACCTGTCAACGTACGGTTCGAGAGATTTAGGAATCCAATGCAAGCGTGCTAGGCGTCGTTGGGTTCAGATCTGTGCAGGCTACGCACTGGTTCAAATGGTTAGGGAAGAGACGGATCGGGGAGTGCGTACTGGGAAAAATTGAGACGCAGGAAGCAGATTTGGGGTTTTCAGTTATCTGTGAATGAGAGTTGGACCGTTCGGACCGTTCCGGAGTCCAAACTTGCTGTCCTTGGATCCATCGGGATCAGAACAACGAGTTCTTCAGGAAATTGAAGACGATTCAAAGTTTCATCGGCCGGTTTGGGAGTTGTGAGTGAAATTGGCTCGCAAGGAAGCGCTTACATCAGATTTTCGTTCGTCTGCGATCTGAGATTGGGTTGTTCTTCGCGATCGGTGAGCCAAGCTCTTCGTTCTTGGTGCCTACGCGATCAGGGAGTCTTCATGTACGCATAGGAGAAGACTGTACGTGAATTGGATTGTTGGTTTGGGTGTGGTGAGCAAGTTTGAGCCGCAGGGAGCTGATTTACGTCAGTTTTTTGCAACCTGCGGCCAAATTTCTTGCGTGGTTTTTCAAGGGGAACTCCAAACGACTTGTTTGGAGTCTTGTTGGGTTCAGGGTAGCTAGATCTATCTGCCAAGGAAGACGGATATCAGTTTAGACGATCCGTTTGTGCGGTGTGCGCGGTTTTAAACCGCAGGGAGGAGTTCTTGGATGTTCGATCACCTGCGACCGAAAATCGACGATATCTCGGCTGTTGGGAGTCGGATCTGAAGGTTTCTTGGGTTAACGGAGTCAGCGGAGGAGATCCTATCGACATCTGAAGTCCGTCCAGCGAAAGGAGGAAGTCCACAGATAGAGGCTTTTGAAGCAGATTACAGACCGCTCTGGTCTGTTTTTCAGTTCTGTGCTCTTAGGAGAAAGAACCGGCAGTGTACACACATTTGGAGTGTATATATCGCAGCGTTCGTTTTCGTGGTTGTTTTTCTCTGTCTTGTCTCTGTTTCAGCACACAACATCTCCACAGCCAGGAACCTCGCGTTTTCCTGGACATCCTTCACGTAATATCCGACACGATAACGTGTCCAAGAGGGACTTGACAGAAGACCAGTTGGCAAGGTATGGGCCAACAAGACAGTGCGAGGTGAAGGAAGTGATCTCGGCAGAAGACGATCGAGCAGCAACTACGACTCCTTCTCCCACTTTAGTGCCTTAGACGAGACCGGGCACTCATCAGAAGACGCTTCTGGTGCGAGAAGACGCGTCATCATCGAGGAAGAAGGGCCTAGGAGTGTGCATAAGAAGAGCACATCTTTCTCGATCATTCATTCTGGATCAGAGTAGGATTCACAAGAGGAGACGCTGAGCACCAGAACTGCGCAGAAGACAGCTTCTGCAACTACAGAGAGTCTTTCGAAGACTCCAGAAGCTGAAGTATGGGTTGACATCTCAACTACGACTCGAGGAAGCGCAGCGAAGAGAACCGCTCCTGCAGTGGAAAGAGATCTTCCACCCCATAAGCCTGGGAAGGCTACAAGGGGCTTACACCATGTGATTGATCTAACCCCGTTGGTAATTGGAAGAGCAATGTGTGATAGACATTGGTAATTTGACGGCTACGAAGCAGGAGCAGTCTTCTGGAGGTGTGAGAAGCTGAGTTGAACCCCCAGAAGCTGAGAATTGCTTCGGGAAGACTGTCGTGAGAAGATTGGAAGCCGTAACCTAGAAGCAGAAAGCGTCTTCCCGAGTTTCCCAGTACATATCTGTGTGATATTTTAGGTGGTAGTTGTTTGTTTAGGTCCATGGCACCTCTTGAAGGGTCTGGAAGCCGTGTGGTTTTGTGAGAAGACGGGATTTTTAGATAAAACCCGTGTGTTTGTGTGTTTGAACAGATCTTAGAACTTAGAGCAGCGATACTTGTGCAAATCCTCTGTGAGAACGATATCTTGTATACTAAATGAGCAAAAGGAGCAATCCTGCGATGGGAAAATCAAACTAAGCTCTAGCTTACTATTGCTGACTAGGTATTTGTGGTTCCTGACGCTATACTAAAAATGCAAAGGGCCTGCTTGTTTATTATCTGTGAAAACCTTCACGTACACGACTTTCGTAAGGAGACAGCTTAAAGGGTTAGCTTGTTTTTGTGATCTATCGATGGACAGTTTGGGGAATTGGGAGGTCCAATGCATGCATGCAAGATGTCATTGGGTTCAGATCTGTGCAGGTTATGCGTTGGTTAAGATGCTTTGTGAAAAGACGGATCGGAGAGTGTGTTCTGGGAGAAATTGAGATGCAAGGAAAGATTTTGGAAGACTTCAATGACATGCAAAGGAGAGTTGGACCGTTTGGACCATTCCGGAGTCCAAACTTGTTGTCTTTGGATCCATCGAGATCAGAACGCCGAGTTCTTCAGGAAATTGAAGACAATATAAAGTTTCATCAAGCGATTTAAGAGTTCTGGGTGAAATTGACTCACCCAAAAGCGCTTATCTCAATTTTTGATCGCTTGCGATCAGAGGTTGGATTGTTCTTTGCAATCAATGAGCCAAGTTCTTTGTTCTTGGTGCTTACGCACTCATGGAGTCTTCATCTACGCACAAGAAAATATGATATGTGGATTGGATTTGAGCGAGTTTGAGCCACAAGGAGTCGGTTTATGTCAGTTTTTTACTTCCTACGATCTAATTTCTTGCGAACCTCATAACTTCATCACTAGGTGTCCAAATGAAGTAGATGAAGTGCTCACAGAAAGCTGAAAAGATGCTCTACTAGCTGATGTAATGAAAGTGAAGATCCAAAGTTTAGCAAAAAGTTTGTAAGCTAGGGCCTAGCTTGATTTCTCACCTTTTGAATCTCGTAATTTCACCACTAGACGTCCAAATGAAGTAGATGAAGTGTCCAGGGAAAGCTAACAACGAGCTCTATCAATTGATGTAATGAAAGTGAAGATCTGAAGTTGTGTAAAAAAAAGCTCATTTTTAGTCATGTGAGCATCTTTTGAGCGATAATGATAAATATAGAATATAGATTTTCAGATAAGAGCCGGTCCACAACACGACATCCGTCCCCTCTAAACCTATGTATCCTCCGGTACGCACCAGATATACCAACTAAGGAGTGGACCGGCACGCATACCATCTTGTCGTCTTACTTCTCATCCTAGTCCACCTCATCCTCAAGTTCACCACCTGATCGTCATCTTGAAGTTGCAACCCTGCCCTGATTTTTCCTAGATCCATGCTCACCGACTCTCTTCTTCAACCTCTCATCCAATCACCCCCTCTAAATCTATACATTTTTCAATATGTGTATGTAGACATAGAAGGAGTAAACCATCATACCATAAAAACGCCTCCCATCCACCTAGTTGAACCTCACCGTTGAGGTTTATGACCCAAGGGTCGTAGTAGACATCACTCGTCATCCCAATGTATCCTGATTTTCTCGTTCAACCTCATACATGTACAAGTCATTTTTTGTATTCGTCTCTTCTTTTTTGTTTTCTGAAAAATAAGAACCACATTGCTGCAATCAAAATCATCAACCGCAACCATTATTGTCCTGATGTACAATGGTATCCTTTACAATCCTTCATTGTTCTCTCATCTGAAAACTTTTACAACCTCTCAAGCATCCTCCGAATCCTTCTCTTATGTAAACCTTTACAACCTCTCAAGCATCATCCTCTTGACTCTTCTCTTCTGAAACTTTTGCAACCTCCCAAGCATCATCCTCTCAACTCTATTCACCTTCAGCAATGACTTCTCCTCTATAAGCCACCCTTATCCATCATCCTATATCTGTTGCCTCAAGAGCATCTGTCCACTCTCCTTCATCCTCAGCATGTTGTTCGTACTTGATGATGTCAATATCGACATCATAGACTTCTCTTGTAGTCACATCCAAGACTTCACGTGATATGAACTCAACTTTGGCATCTCCAATGCGCTCCTCCCAATCTCCTTTCACATCCATCGTCATCATCCCAATATCTAGTTGTTCTTTGCATGCAACCAGATCACCCATATCTACTATCTGCACCTCAACCATCTCTTCCGGTTGTGAAGGATCGTCCTCCATTATCAATTCAGGAAGAATAGTTTCTTGTTGAACTTTATCCTTCGAGCTTGCTTCTCTGAAGAAGTCTCTTCATGTCCCTTCTTCTCGCTCTGCATCATGGATGCAGTATCCAACTTGAGCTCACTTGAATCCATGTGCTCATCCAAATCATTCTTATGGAGATCATGCTCAATCTCCTCCATCCTAGCATCATAGCTTGTAGCTTCGATAGCTACAACTGCATGTGCTACAAAGTAATCATCCACCAACTTCTTCATCCCTCCTTTATCAACATTGGCTTGAAGGAGAGTACTTGTACTTCTGAACCCAACATTTTCATCCTCCCAAGAAATAATCTCCCGTTGTAAAGACTCTACAAAGTCGATGCAATCGTCTCGTTGATGATCAGTACCATCACATCACATACATTGATGTACCCAAGCTGATTTGGTTACAAGTTCCATCTTAGTCGATGATCCCTTGTCTCCAACCTAGTAACCTTAGCTTGTAGATCTTGCATCTTTTGCCGTAGGTCCTCGATGGTTGGATCCTTCTCCTCTACAACACAACTGGAGGTTGAACTTTAGATATTATCCGAAATGATGTGGTAGTCAGCGATACAAGTGTCAACCTTGTAACCCTTTCCCTTGTATGTCTCCGTTTGGCAAGAAGCTCAACTGTTTCATCTGCACAACCTCCCAATTTCTTGTCAACCCTTCTTCTTCCTCTCCATCCTCCCAAAGTAATTCCAACTGTTCTTGCCATGGTTCATCCGTAACTTGAAGAAATAGCTCCGTCTTGTAGGTCCCAAGATTAGCTTCTCCACCCGAGATAGTTGAAAAAATAGTCTCTCGAACTCTTTTAACAACCCTGTAGGCTGTAAACTCTTGTTGATCAGTTGATCCATTCCAAAAATGATTTCTTGGTTACCCAAGAAATATTCCTCCATCATCGTATGTGAAAATGTATCACAGTTCCTCTCAAAATGTTTCAGGAGACCCTTCACATGTTCTCTTCTCTCAAGCACCACAACGAGTTCAAATGTCTTGATCATCTCCTTCTTTGGTATCTGATCCAAATCCATCTCCATCTCCATCTCCATCTTGTAACATCTCAAGTACTTTGAGATGTCTCTCCCGTCAAACAGATCGAGTTTGTCATCACCCTTCAAAGTGTTTCTGTCCCCATAGCCTCCTTTTGTTGATTCTCTTGCTCTTGTCGCAAAAACAAAATAAAGACTTGAAATAGTCGTGTTGTTGCGGCATCCAACTGCACCCCAAATATCTCTTCTGATCCGTTCATCTTGTCCATAGTCATGGCTCGTCCCATCCTCCCATGATTCCAAACATATCTTTCATCTCAGGTCCGCAGCATCCTCCCGAACAATTGTATCCATCTTAATCCTCGTTCATGATTGTTGATCTCCTCTTTCAAATTCTAATACACAAAACTCTCCATCCCAGACCTTCACGTCGAGTTCACCACCTTTCTGTCTTATCGAATTTTACGTGAAGATTGTCTAGGAAAAAATGAGGTTCTTGGCTGTGAAGATATCATGTGCTGAACAGAGACAAGAATGAGAGAGATAAACACGAGAACGTCACAATATATACCAACTCTCGATTTATATACACTGTTGGTTCTTTCTCTCTAAGAACACAAAACTAGGGAAAAGATCAGAGCGGTCTGTAATCTGAATCAAACCTCCTGAAAAGAGTCCCTGAATCTCAAACTAGATCTAAAACTACGGAAGCGTAGCTCACAGCAAGAGAAACATCTCTTTGCTAACAAAAAGAGTTGCACCGTCATCTCAGATTCAAAACCAAGTCCAAAAACGTCCATGTACAAGCCCTTAGCCAAAGCTAGCTACCACAAGCTATACATAACCAACTAAAACTCTAACGAACTCAAAAGGACAAAAATCAAAGCAAAGGAACCGAAAGAAAATCTATCTAGAAACTTTCTTCTTTCTCCAAACCGTCCTCAGACAAGATCTTCCTTCATGACTCCGTTGGCTCCAATAACTCTCAAATCCGACTCTTGACAGTCGAGATATAATCAATTTTTGATCACAGGTGACCGAACCTCCAAAACTTCTTCTTGCGGCTTAGAATCACTCACACCGTCCAAACGAATCGCTCGATCTGAGATCCGTCTTCTCTGGTAGGTAGATCTAGCTACCTTGAACCCAATGAGACTCCAAACAAGTTGGTTGTAGTTCCCTTCACGAAACCACGCAAGAAATTTGGTCGCAGAAAACAAAAACAGACGTAAATTGACACTCTGCAACTCAAACTCGCTTCACCACACCCAAACCAACAATCCAATCCACATACGGTGTTCTCCTATGCATAGATGAAGACTCCTTGATCACATAGGCACCAAGAACGAAGAACTTGGCTCACTGATCGTGAAGAACAACCCAATCTCAGGTCGTAGATGATGAAAAATTGACATAAGCGCTTTCGTGCGGATCAATTTAACCTAGAACTCTCAAATCGTCAGATGAAACTTCGTATCATCTTCAATTTCCTGAAGAACTCGCCGTTCTGATCTCGATGGATCCAAGGACAACAAGTTTAGACTCCGAAACGACCCAACTCTTCTTCGCATGTCACTGAAGCTTTCCAAACTCTTTTCCTGCGTCTCAATTTTTCCTAGATCCACCTCTTTATGAACCATCTTAATCAACACGTAGCCTGCACAGATCTGAACTCCAATGACACCTTGAGTGCATGCATTGGACTTCCTAATTTTCCAAACCATTTCATCGACGAGTCGCAGAAACAAGCTAATCCCCTAAGTTGCCCCCTAAAGTCAATCGAGTACGTGAAGATTTTCATAGATAATGAACAAGCATGCCCCTTGCATCTTTAGTATAGCGCTAGGAACCGCAAATACGCAATCAACAATAGTAAGCTAGAGTCTAGCTTGATTTTCTCATCTTCAGAACCTCGTAATTTCACCACTAGGCGTCCAAATGAAGTAGATAAAGTGCTCACAGAAAGTTGACAATGAGCTCTACCGGTTGATATAATGAAGTGAAGATCCGAAGTTGTGCCAAAAGTTAGTAAGCTAGGACCTAGCTTGATTTTCCCACCTTTTGAATCTCGTAACTTCGCCACTAGACGTCCAAATGAAGTAGATGAAGTGCCCATGGAAAACTGACAATGAGCTGTAGTGTCACAGGATTTCTCCTTTTGCCCATTTAGTATAAAACAGATCATTCCCACAGAGGATTTACACAAGTATCGCTGCTCTAAGTTCTAAGATCTGTTCAAACACACAAACACACGGGTTTTACCTAGAAATCCGTCTTCTAACAAAACCACATGGCTTCTAGACCCTTCAAGAGGTGTCCTTGACCTAAACAAACAACTACAACCTAAAATATCACATAGATATTTACTGGGAAGCTCGGGAAGACACTTCTTGCTTCCAAGTCACGGCTTTTGGTCTTCTCACGACAGTCTTCCCGAAGTAATTCTCGGCTTCTCACACCTCTAGATACTGCTCCTGCTTCGTAAACGTCAAATTACCACTGTCTATCACACATTGCTCTTCCAATTCCCAACGGGGTTAGATCAATCACAGTGTGTATGTCCCCTGTAGTCTTCCCACCTACGAAAATGGTCTTCTTGCATTACTACAACGACATTCACCTTCACGGAAGCTCAATAGAAGTCTCGGAAGCTCACTAGAAGAAGATAGGAAGATGGGAAGATGAGGAAAGATGAGGAAGAAGAGAAAATCCAAACAAGAGAAAACAAGATGAAAATGATAAATTAAGACTCCGACAGGCTTCTAGTCCGGATCCCGACTAACAAGCCATCTCTGCTTGTAGTAATTTGGGGAAGAAGATCACAAATTCGCTTACAGTTACATAGTCTTCTACTCGAGGATGTCATCTTCTGCTATGGAAAGAAGGCTTCTTTCTTCTTCTGTCATTGCTCCGACTACTCCGTCTTCTGGGATCGCTTATCCATAAGACCGTCCGTACGTGGATCCTAAGTGCTCCACTGGATGAGACAAGCTTCGACTCTGCACAGCTTCTAACAATCACCGCCACTCCAGAAGAAGGCTTCCCATGCACAATTGGGTGTGAATTCGAGGAAACCCACTGCCTAGAAGACACAGACAAAGCTTCTGCACTCAAACCTGAAATCAATTCCCCGAGAAGAAGGTACATTGGTGTGGGGAAGCTCACTCCCTCTACTTCTTGTTCCTACTCCTCGACACACCAGCTTAGAAATAGAACTACACGATGATGCCGTTCTCTGCTCTATGTTGTCCATTCTCTCTATCTACATCTTTGGTCCACTGCCGGAAGCGAGAATGCAGACCCCTCCGGTGTAATCCAAATCTATTCGTATGTCTCTAGCATCGGGTGTAATGTGTTTTGTGCGTACTAAATCCTACTCTGTATCCTAACTTGTACTATTGTCTTGAGTCGTAGGAGAGAGTTCCCCTCCAATCCTAACTTGCAATCAAGGAGATAGGGCGTTGTCAGAAGACCACCACCTCACATGCAGTCGGTTACATGTATTGGTTTAGAAACTTGCTTTGTATTCGTGTGCTGCCTACTCTGCCACATGGACAATTAGCTAAATTTACAAGAGAAATCGTCACTTCTCAAGATAGCAAATTTCGACTCCTACCAAAATTAGACAAGTCAACTGTCTTCCTAACTTGCTGCCTACTCTAATTTGCGGGGTGTGATCTCCTCCTGATCTATTGCTACTTGAACTCTTAACTCGACCTCTTATAAGGTGGGAAGCCCTTCGAGTACCTCGGGTGTGACTGAGGTGGCTTCCTCCTCTCTGTTCGTGGCTTGCTCTTCTAGGACGGCTTCGGAAGACGAAAGCGTCTTCTGGGAAGCTGAGTCCACCTGCGCTTTCTCGCTCTTCGGTGACACAGGTTCGACGCTGGGAACTGGAGTGACTTCGCAGTGGTCAGAGGAAGTCACCTCCTCCACTCGAAACACCTAGGAAGACAACTCTACTTCTCGTCTTCCAGAAGACATCTTGTCTTTCGGGGCTTCTTCCATGGTCTTCTCGGCTTCCAGCGTTGTCACTACTAAGTGGACAGCGAGGTCGAACTCCTCCTTCTCCGAATCTGTCTCGATCGCAGGTCCTAGAGCATGGAAAGATGTAGCTGCTGGTGGTGGGATCAAGAGAAAACCGTAAAGTATCTTCAAGTCCTCAATCTGCCGATTCAGGTAGCGGAACATGCTGTTCTTGCATTCCACTAACATCGTCCTGGAATCGTCATCCCACTCCCTAGCTAGGGTGAGAAGCTTCCTACCCGCGGTGAAGTTGAACTTCTTGCGAAGTGCTTCCACCGACTGTGCCATGAGTCCATTCGCTCGAGCTTCTGCTTCTTCTTGCTGCGTCTTCTCTACTGCAGCTTGAGCTTCTACGGCTTTCCGCAATGCCCTCCATGTCGTCTTCTCTTCTGCGAGAGAGGTGATCTTACATATGACTCGCAGAATCTCCTGGTCACGCTGCTGTAGACGTGCTTGTAACTCCTGGTTGCTCTTCCTCAACTGTGCTGACTCCTTGGCAGAAGCGGCTGCTTCCGTCTTATTCCTCGCTGGAAGCTTCTCCGTGGTGCGGAGGTTGGCCTCCAGCGCATCCACCTTCTTCTGGACATCTTCCTGCTGCATCAAGGTGCGTAGACCGAATCCATGTCGCAGTGGCTTCTCCTGAGCCATCGTGCGCTTCTCCACCAACTCCATGGATGACTGGATCTCTGAATAAAAGAAGGCACTGAATTCCTCCAACCTTCTTCTCGTCGAAGACATGTTCATCTCCACAATCCGGTCGGAGGTGTCTTCCTTGTCTTCCAGAGGCAAGGATGTCTCTTCCACCACTGTGGTCTTCTGCTTCTACGCGCGAGAAGACACTACTCTTCTCATCTTTCGGGGTGAAACTCTCTTCCCACTGCAAATGCGAAAGTATACGAAAAGTTCAGAAGATGATCTCGGGCTCCTGCTGTGACAGTGACCTCCAAGAAGACCCTTGGGACAGCTTCCGATTAACTGACATACTCGGAAGACTTCCTGCAGCCAGGCTTCCCATCATTGATCTCACATGTCTTCGTCTTTCGACACGTAATCTAACCTCACAACAGACATGGAACATTCATACTCTGTTCTTCCGACTCCTTATCTCTCGTACACGCTCAGAAGAAGCCTGCTGCATGACGAGAAGACATGACCCTCGACCATTCTCTCCAGATTCTGCCAGCAAGACTTCTCACAACTCTCTTCTAAGTTTGGGAAGAAGAAGGAATAGGCTGCTATGGGTCGGACAGAAGAGACCCGTAAAGGACCCTCACATCTTCTCGCGCATTCTGCCAGCCTTTCCAATCTTCTTGTCTCTCTAGGAAGATGTGGATTTGAGACGCTCGAAAGATCAGGAGGCACAGGCTTGATTCCCAACTTCTAGCTTCTCGAAAACAACAATCAACTCATCAAGTCACCCAGGATTCGTACCAAGCCTCTCTCAACACAAACCAATCCAATCCAATCTCGATATGAATTGAACACAGTCGTCTTCCGAAGATGTTCAGACATTCAGAAGCGTCTCCCGAAGATGTTCAGATCTTCAGAAGCGTCTTCTGTCCATGGGTTCGGGAACAAAGGTGTGGTAGGGCAGAGAAATTGATAGTCAGGTGATTGAATTTAAGAATGAGAGATGGGGAAGCTCGATTCCAACTTGTGAAGAAGTGGGAAGATGACTGTCAAAAATTGGACAGTGTTTTCGCGCCCAATTCTCGTAGAAGAAAGTTCAAGGTAGGAAATCGATCGATGGATTTCCTGCAAACGAACGGGGAAGCGCAGGGAACATTAAATCAGAGACGGGAAGCGGTGGGAAGGAGAAAGAACACGGGAAGAACCTCAGTACAGCTTCTGGCTGCTTCTGGTGCGCCTTCAGTCTTCTACGCGTTTCCGCTCGTCAATCCCAGCTCCAGTGTGATCCCACGATCCTGCTACTATCGTCAATCTTGAGCTGTGTCCCTCGGCTGCTACAATCGATCTTGCTCCACCTTCGAATATGTCTTATCGACCCTCAATATCTGCTTCTTGAAATCTGCAGGGATTCCTTCAGCTCGACTGTGCTTCCAGCTTAACAGAATCGATCTCGCTCCTTCTCTGGCCTCAATTCGATCTTATGTTCACAATTTCACTCTCTTTGCTTCCACCACTCAATTTGATATCCTGATTGCAATCGACCTTCAAAGCGCGGTGGGTCTTCGTGCGGGAAGCAGGCGGATGATTTTATGCTAATATGCCTTCTCTCGTATCTTTCCTCCGCGATTAGAGGTTCGACTTCTTTGACCTACCTACTACCATGGTGGCTATCCGGTAGGTACACCTACCCCTCTCCTAGGTGGTGCGTGGTTGGTACCCCTGCAGTCGTGGTTGCTGTCTTCTTGAAGACACCCGTCTTTCATCTTTTGTCTTCTGGAAGACACCCGTCTTCCGTCTTCTGGAAGACACAACCGAGAAGACGTCTTCCCGGAAGATGTCCGTCTTTCGTCTTTCGAAGAAGTCGACTTCTCCTTACAAAAAGACCTTAAGATCATCTTTCCTGAAGTAACCAAGTTATTTCAATTACATAGACATGTTATTAACTTCAAAAATTTCGAAAAATCATAATTCCTGTAAATTGTAGGCACCACATGAGCTCTATCAGTTGATGTAATGAAAGTGAAGATCTGAAGTTGTGTTAAAAAAGTTCATTTTTAGTCCTACGAAACTCTTTGGAGCGATAATGATAACAATCGAATATAGATTTTTACATAGGAGTCGGTCCACGACACGACAATGTGTCAGTATGCATGTGTGTCACTTGGTTCGACATACATGACACTTGACAAACATGTATGTTGGACACATGACGCTCGCAAATAGCAATACATGAATTTTACAGTTTTCAAACAATATAAAAATTGAGACTTTTCGAGATTCAGTCTATAGAATTTGGATAGCGCATCGAGAGGTTGAGACGTTGATGGACAGAGCGTTGACATGGCAAGATGTTGACATTGAGAGTGTTGATTTGATGAAGTTGTTGTTGAGGCATTAGAGATGAGGTGGTAATTTAAATGTGATGTGTCATTATGCATGTGTACGACTTACATGTGACACTTGGCAAAAGTGCATGCTAGACACATGACGCTCATAGAGGACAACACCTGAATTTTACCCTCCAGCTTCCAATCAGTATAAAAGTTGAGACTCTTTTAAGGTTTAGTTTGCAGAATTTGGATAAAGCGTCGAAATGTTATCCATTGTTTTTGCCTTGAAAATAAGGACTTAATACACTTGAAATGAGCTTTGGGTAAAAATGGACTGCTCAGCAAATCTGCACCTAGTGCAGATTTATTGAAGAAACGGGGTCAGCAAACTTTAAACGACAGTAGTTTCCAATTCATAATTCAGATTTGGTGATGCTTGGTACTGTTGGAAAGAGAGCGACAAGATCTTTCCAATGCCGCCTCAACTGCATGATTTGGAGTTGCGGTTAGAGAACTACAGGAGTTCAACATTTATTGTGTATTTAAAGATTGAAAGTGAAAACTGCATGAACTCTCTTGGATTTCAGTAGGAGAAGGTATTTTGGGGTTGGGATGAGACAATCTATCTGAAGGCTCGTGCGGATTTCCTCAAGGAGGGATCCAAAACTTTTAAGTGGTCATAACTCAGGCTACAGACGTCCGTTTGAGTAGGATTTGATAATAGTGGATAAAGTTTTTCAAGAGGTTTGATGACAATAAGAAAACCGGGTTCTGAGTTGCAGATCAAAAGTTCCAGTTGTTTGAATTTTGAGGGAACTCTTGAGTAGAAAGTCAAACTGTGAGAGAGTTCGCACAGATTGAATGTTGGTGAAGGATTTTCGGATGTCGGGGTCATATTTGTGCGAAGACTCATAGACATTTCAGAGGAGAAGGAGTCCAACAGTTTTGATCGGTTTTAACTTGAATTGTAAACATCAATTGAAGATAAAAGTGGTACCGCTGGAAAACAAATGTCGAGAGTTTTCCAGGGAGGCTATATAGCGAGGGAATTACAACAGTTTATCTTTAAATGAGAGTTTAGGTCCAAGTTCACAAATCTATGTGAGGACTCGTGTAATTTTGAGATGAAAGGGTTTGGAGCCAAAAACTTTAAGTGGTCGTAACTAGAGTTAGAGACATCAGTCTGAGTCGAAATTGATATCATTGGATAGAGTTTTTTCAAGAGCTTTCTGATGATACCAAGAAAACTAGATTTTGAGTTGCAGAGCGGAAGTTATAGTTGTTTGAAATTAGAGAAAAACTTTTAAACCAAAAGTCAAAACTTGTGCGAGGACTCGCACAGATTGTACGTTGGAGAGGGAGTTTTGGATGTAGACGTCATATTTGTACTAAGGCTCGCACATGTTTTCATGAGAGAAGCGATCGACGGGTTTGATCGGTCGTAACTTGATTTGTAATAGCCAGTTGGAGATGAAAGTGGTATAGTTGGAAAAGGACGTCGAGAGCATTCCGGAGACACCAAGAACAACTTGTTTGGATATACAGAGAGGGATTTACAACAGTTTGAGGTTAAGCGAGAGTTTCCGAGTCAAGTTCACAAACATGTGCGAGAACTCACGTATTTTTGAGTTGAATAATGAGTTTAGACCCCAAAAGTTTAAACCTTATACGTTTCACCAGAGTGTCCATTTGAGACACGAAGGGTACCATCAGAACTGTATTTTTACAAGAATTGTGTTTGACTTTTTAGTTCTGAATTTTGGTACATAAGTTGGAGAAGTTTGGAGACTATTGAGTCTGTTTTGTAAATTATGTGAATAATTGGTAGCACTAAAGAATAGAATTTGAGATTAGAAGTTTGCACTTGTACGTTGTTATTTGTGTTTCTAGACCTTATGCGCTTTTTACAGCTAGATATCTAATATATTTCTTAATATATTTTTTGCACCTTACGATACGAAAACATTTCATTCAATATCTTTTTCAATGTAGTGCCTTCATTGCACAAGTGCAAAGGAGGCAAAATTCTTGCTCACATTCCATCATATCAGTTTTATTACTTCATTTAAAAACATTTCAATTATTCTAGAAAACTATAGAATATAAACATTCATATAGAAAATATAACGGATCCATAAGCGATCTTAGAGAATACTATTTATAATCACATAATCACTTCTTCTCATGGTAGAAGAAAGCTGGAAAACTATTACACATTCATATGACTATTAGGTTAAGACCCGAGAGATAGTCCTTACCATTCGTAGTACTACTCTCGCCTAAGAACAAGTTTCTCTCCAGAATCATACGCTATACTAGGGACCTAGTTGGAGAAAAACCTCCAATCTTTGCCTCTAGACTACATAACATTTTCCTCCACATAGTAGATGTCCACTTAGAAGACCTCCGTCTAACTCTGTGATGGTCAACAGGGGGTAGCTGAGCTGACTAACCATATATATCTCTTCCTTCTTAATGTATCTACAGGACCGCCACTCCAAATCCGAATCTAATTGTGTGAAGTCAGCGTTCTTCTTCCTCATGTGAGAGGTTGTCAACTTAAACCGACAAAGGTATAGACTGGGCATAATGGTTGGAAGTAAGTAAGCTCGATTAGTGACACAACGTAACGCCGGTACTCCCCGAACATTGCTCTCGACTAGAAACTACAGGTCAACGTATCAGTTGTGAACGTACTGACCGTCAACTTCCGAAGTGATGTTACCGTATCTCAGTAAAACCTGCACAAAAGTAGAAACAGGAAATCCGTATCCTTTTCCTCCTTACTGATCACTCATCGTACATTCTTCTAATTATGAAGAAAAAGATGGTTTTGCCTATGTGACTGCTAGAGACTTCAGTTCTCTTAGTTCTTTTTTTCTCGACATATTTGCCTTTCTACACTCAAATGTGAAAATGAGGCTGTACTGAAAAATGGTTTCTTTAAGAGAAGAGTTCAGAGTAATTTCTCTCAAAAAGGTCTCTTTGTCCACCAGAACGATACTTAAAAGAAAGCAGAAAAACGTTTGATGCATGTACTATCACTTATGGGTCGGGGATTATTCAGTACCCAATCCAGTGAGCATAAGAGGTTATGCTATAACTAAGCATAAGCTACTATCGTGTCACACTGCTAGCTTGGCGTCACATGTTCATAGACTCTGTTGTTAGAGAATGCTCTTTCTTACATACACAAGTAACAAGTTACGTACAAACATAATAGGGTCATTCATGCTTTTTTCCATAGTGAATTTTACAGGGTTAAGATGAGAAGTAATAAGTGTAAACTGTCAAGCATTGTCAGGGATTGCAAAATGAGGGTATAAATGAGAATTAAATTTGTTCCATGATATTCAACAGATGTAGTTTACAAGCATAAACTATCTACGTCAAGTGATTGTAAAATTTACGTATCACTTATCGAAGTGAATACGTAAGATTTACAGCCATAACCTATAAAAACTTTTACGAGAGTTACGTGAGTTTCGTAAAATCCAGGTTTGAGTGGCACTAATAGAACTTAGAGGGAATTCTTGTGGGTTTCACTTTCTCATTTTATGGATAGATCATATTTCGATTTTTAATAAGCACATGATCATCCACACTACGAACATACAACCTCTTCTGTCTTGACCTTAACTCGAGGTTAGTAATTTACCACATCCAGTGGGATTTCACTACTTAAACATACTCTTCTCGCTACTGCAAGATATCAAAACTTCCAAACTTGTGTCTAGAAGGTCCACATCTACAACTTCTCCCTGGTTGGAGCCAGAGACTGATTTGAATCCAAGTATAGTGGGACAAGATTTTAAATACTTCAGTATGATCGTCCGGCACTGTTGTTGTCACAGTTATTGCCCATAAATTTACAAACTTTCTAATATATCCGTGCATTTAATTCTCTTATCATTCTCTGATCATTCTCACTGTCATTTATTCAGCAAAGCTTGCTCATGTTGTTCCTGAAACAAAGTTCGTTAATAATTCGAACTTGACAAAACATGCACATCTTCTGCACTTGCATCGGTCAAGTGTTAGACCGAGCATTCTTTTTCCTTCTCTGCTGCCGCTCTTTCCTCGACTCTTCTTCCCGTCGTTTCAATTCTGCTTTGTAACGAAGACGCTCTTTTTCCCTTTCCATCAACTTTTCCTATGAACGAGAAGTGAGTGAGAAAGAACAATCAAAGTTAGCACTCCGTTTGAAATCAATGCTGCTGCGAATATTTCCAAACTCGCAATGCTTTTTCTCTCAAGAGCTTAAGCAATAAGAATCCTTGCACTGAAGCTCTTGGCTTACGATCGCTACCTGCTGCATTGTTCGAGCGAGATTGGCATGTTTTTGCCTTACTTCCTCAGTACTTAGTCGAACGAGCGACTTCGCATAATGATACAATTCGTCCAGCTTTTGAACGCCTTCATACCTTTCAATAATAACCCCATTCTTCGCAAATAGGACGGTAGGATACCCGTGGATGTACTCTGTTTCTGGGCCCTCCCTGCAGCAAACTCTGTCTCAGTACCATCTCAAACTGAACAGAACGTAAGGCACATACACCATTGCACTCACAAGTTACACCTTTTCGGGGTTCAACTATAAAGATACATTGCTAGAGTTTATTACTGTTCACTCACACCGTATAACTGCAACGTCCTACCGCTCACTTACATAGATAGACAAGAAGTTAAAAGTCAATGCACCTTTCAGACTAAGAACAATTGCTTTTTAGTTAGTGTATATGCATGGTGATTCCTCATGTTAAATTTTGAAAAGACACCGAACCGCTGGGTGTTTTTACCTGTAATCAATTTCAGGAAATCTCGCTATAACCAATCCATTGAGGTCTTTGAGCTTCGATAGCGCCACCCATACAGGCTTCATGAGCTGTGACCGTTCTCCTCTGATATAATGTCAAAATTTCACGTGGATTATGAATGATAAGAGAAGTAATTCTGTCCATGGAGTCTTAGTAGACTCTGAAAACAAATGCTTGTGAAATTGGATGGTGGGAGAATTCTGAATTCGTACTTTTCGGTGTAGAACAAAATCAGGGCTGACTTCCCTCGTGTCGTTCCTTCAAAATTTTCATTCGACAGTTCCAAAATATCTCCAAACTCCTACCAGAATGTGGAAATCAAACTTAGCACATTGTTGGATGACCATTTGTTCCACAAGATCTGGATTTGAATAATCTGATAGGAAGAAGAGTCAACCTCATTCATTAGAGCATTTTCATAAGCTAATTGCTCACTCGCTTGGAGTTTAAGGCGTGCTTCCTCTTCATTCAAGTCTCCTAGTAGACCTTGTAGTTCTTCCAGTGTGAGCGAAGTCAACAAGTTCGCCCAGGTCCTTATATCCTCAAGCTTTCGTGATGCATTAAAATAGCCATAAAGGGCAGAATTTCGAAAGAAAAGGATGGCTGGAACTCCCTCCAAAAGACCAGCTCCTGGAAAAGTATTGAAGTCGTCAAAGTTTATCTTCCCAACTAATATCCCAGGGATTTGAGGATCCTTTGCAAGCTCTAGCCAATCAGCTTTCATGACTTTACAATGTTCACACCTGTATCATACATAACAAACTTGATAAACACAATAAACAAATCCTTGAGAAACACACAAAGATGCTATGGGAGACAACTCCTCATAGTGACGACCTCCTCTACGAGGTACGAGTGCGATATATGTCAAGTTCACATGAAGTTGGAGAAAGATCCTTATAGATGACATCAAACGAATGAGCGGAAGTAGATGAGATTTCTGACTAGGAGAAGCAATCTTGGAAATAAGAATTGTGCGGAAGTCAAATATGATACGAGGTAAATTTAGCTACCAGTCTTGTTTTCTTTGTCTCCACAAGATGCTGATCAGTGTTGCTCTTTGGGCATCACGACGAAATAACTTAACGAGTTCCGTGACCAGACTTTTCAAATCATTTGCAGCACGCTCTCAATCCTATAATAACAAAGTGAAAAATGCAGTTTGATAATTTACAAACCAAGTAGTAAATACAAACGCCACGGCATCCGTTTTGGAGGTAAGCACGTAGAAGTTATCCTTGTGAAGAGTGGTAACGTGAGTCTCAAATTTCAACGCAGTCAAAGCTTCCCGCATCTCCTCTTCTTGTGCTCTGTACAATCGTTCTGATTTTGCTTCTTCTAGCTGGAGGTCGGCTGTGGAATCAGTCACTCCACAAGCTAACTTCAAACATGAATTCAGCTCTAACGTAAATTATGGGCAGTAAGAGGTTCGTAACCAAGAAATTATCATACTGAAATTGCTGTTCCAATTTGGCGAAGATGTGTAGTAACATACCTGCTTCAAAACTTTCAACTTCCGATCGGCAAGGGCCGCAATACTGAGACCACTGAGTCTGGTTACAGCTATCTTCAGATCATTCAGAGATCTTTCTTTCATGAATTGTGCCACTATTTCTCCTTTGTGAAACAAAAAGATTACTGGCAACGTATGCACATATTTCGAGGCTATGTTCTGACGATTTTCTGATGAGTCTATCAAACCCACAGCAACTGAAAGCCCGGCATCATCAAGCTCCTCCGCCAACGTCGACCAAAATGGAAGTATTTTCTTGCTGTTTCCTGACCTACGATTTATGTGAAATTTACATTAGTGAATCACATCTTATTTCTTGCGTCCTCTTTGCACGCACAAAGTCATGGTTTCATCTATTCACGCGTGTAGTCGCAGTTCTACTAAGTCTAGTTCAACAAGAGGGTATAAAATATACTTAACCCAACTCTTATGATTGTAATACTTAGAGGCAAACGAATATTGAAGTGCCCTCACCAGTCAGCGTAGTACAGTAACAGAAGAAAGCCCTCATCATAATCCTTGAACGTTGCATCGGTTACACGCACGAATTTAGGACGATGACATTGGCCGCTGCCGTCGATACCTTGGTTGCTATGGCTCCCCATATAATTCTCCTCACTTCCAGAAGCGTGAGCTTCTTCATATGCTACTACCTGACTATAAGGAGCTCCACACAGAACCAGTAATAGAACGAAGGCTCGCTGTGACACAGAGAAAACTTTAACATCATCGCTTGCCATCATCCTTCTGAACAACTATACATGCGGGAGGGTTCTTCTGTCAAGTTTCCTCTGTGATACTCAAGACCGCAAATTCCGAGGGATTCGGCTCTGGATGGAACTCCATATCACCAGATCCAATTAGTGATCAGACGATCAGTCTTCACAAATCAGCCTTACGACTAGAATTCCTCCCCACTCGCAGATTCTCGCCTTGCATGTCCCCTCTTGCACTGCAATTGCGAGCCTGAATGCTATACATGCTCTGAAATTGGAGGAGTGTCTCGCTTAGTCTCTATATCCATTCTTTGTTGTAACCGTCTATTGTTACGATAAAAATATCCTCTCTTTCTTGTCCATGTTTCTCCATCGTCTCACTCCATCCTTTCTTCTTGCGCTCTTTCATTTTCACACGATCACGCTCTTTCTGTTTCTCTCGCTCCCTCTCTCAACTACGAATATGACAACACGCTACAGGATAACAAATTCTTCCTTCCTTTCGGTTTTCACAGTAGCAATAAAACTCTCTTCGTCTTTGCTGTCTGGTGTATGAATGCGCCAATCTTAGCATTCGGATCTTTTCTCATGCGCTCTCTACTTGCAATCATATCGGAACTGAGTGACATGCATAGCTAACCATAGATTCTGCAAATTTCACAAGACAACAAAACATTAAAAGCACAGTGAGAATATTGACATTTTAATAAAGGAAAAGAAGTTTTCACTTTGTAATGTACTATATAATACAAATATTCAAGAAAATGGACAAATGCAAAACTGTTACTCGCTCTCGTTCTTCTTCGACTGTTGACAGTTTGTTGTGAACTTATGAGTGAAAATCCATTCGCAATGTGAAAACTTTCACGTTCGCTCTTTGCATTCAGTTTCCACAGTGCAGTTGTGATATTAGGTCATCACACGACTGCTATTGATTCTGGATCCGCAAATATATACAAGTTTGTGAAGCATGCATATTATTATTCATCCTCTTCTTGAAGATGGAAGAGAGTGGCATGGTTGATTAATTTATTCCTTAACTCTTCTATCATGGAATAAACTAAAGTAGAACTTTTACATTTCCTGTAAGTCTAGAGAAGACCACTTCCATTTTTCTAGAAATAAGCTACGCTATGGTTTATCCCTCGAAGTCTGCAACTCTGTGGTTGATTAACAGTTAATATTTGGAAAAACTTTTATTCTAATAACTCTTATATTATAACAACAGATGGCTGCACTTCCAACAGAATTATGGCGCTAAGCGTGCAACGTTTATGATTTATCTAGAGGCATTACATGATTGTTTGTAGGTGCTACTTACGTGCAATTACGATGAGAAATTGAAATTGTTCTAAGCAGTTTTAATATTTGACTTTATGGAAATAGAAATACCAGTTTTTTTTTCAGGTGTAGGAGTAAATTTTACGCCATTTGTTTCAATCTGTCGTTTGAATTTATATTTCACTCAGTTCCTCTAGAGAAAATCCTTTTGTAGTGAATGAAATTTTGGTTGAAGTCGTGGATGTGCATGTGGATAATTAGGCAATTTTGGCTGAACACTTTTAACTGAGAAGTTCCAACTCCAAATCATGTTTGTGTATGTTTTGAACGACAGCTCTCAGCGTCCCAATGTCTACCAAAGTTGTGTCTGTACGCGTGGAAGCAAACAATTGAGTATATTTGTGCATTGCACAATTAGTTTCAGTTTCTAACAATCTGTAAATATATATCTTATATAGGAACCTTTATTTTATTTATTATTTTGTATAGCATTTTTATACTTTGTTGAGATTTGGTTAGATTATAGATCTCTAAAATATAACTGTCAAGAAAGATTTAGACAAAACAACACAACATCCCAAATTCCCAGTAGGAATAGTTGTAATGATGAAGAACAGATAAAGTGGGTCCATGTTTGAAAGTTATCTAGAGTTCTCGATATCATATTCAAGAAGTTAACTATATAAATTTAAAAAAGAAAAGAACTTTTCAAAATATATTTGTTAGAATCAGAATTATATCAAAAAATTGTGATAATTATAGAAGTTCATCGGAATTATCTCACACTTACTATATACATAACTGTGAAGAGGTACGATAGAGATAAGAAATGCTAAGATTGTAGATAATGTAATAAGTAGAAAACAAATAATGTTATAAGTACTCGGAAAGACATATCTGAAAAGTATGATAGTCAAATAGTATGATAATCTTTTAGTCTTAGTCAAGTAGTGTGATAGTCTTTGAATCTTGGTCTTTTGAGTATGGTAGTCTTTAGATGATAGTCTTTGATACAAGTCAATACGATTGAAATCAGAGATAGTACGATTCAAAAAATGAAATTTTATAATTACCAAAAGGCCGGGATGACTCGTGGATAGGGGTGAAATTTCAACCCTATCCACAAGTTGATTCGAGACAGTTTAAGTAAGAAAGAAAGACACTTTGAGTCAAATATAGTATAATTTTATATTACTACATAATGTTTTTATAAATAAAAATATCTTAGTCAATAGTGTGATGATCTTTGATTCTTAGTCAAAAGTATAATAGTCTTTGAGTCTTGGATGTTGTTAGTCACGATACTCACAAGATTAAAACGAGAAGAAATGATTCACTTGAAAACTGAACTGTCTCTAATATGTATATACTTTTTGCTTTTTCTTCTTTTTATTATCTATCAACATATAAAATGATCTCTGAGATAATAAATATATGATATGCTTATCGCTACGATATAAACAAAATAGAACTCTTCATTCATCATCAAAAAATCATCAAAAATCATAAATTTCTTAGAACATACATTCAAATCGTCATACAACGAAGATTTCTTATAAGATGTTGTGTATAGGGATATATGCAAGACGATAATGAATAACTAAAAACTTTATTGAACATCTAATACATTAGAATATATAGACCAAATACTAATGTAGAAATATTTATAAAATCTTATCTGGTTGAATCTATAAAATTCACCATAAGACTTCAAGTTCTAGCCATGTTGATATCTTGCATCATATTGATGATTAAGTCTCTCCTGTTTCGCTGATTATGCTCTCACTACAATTTCAGATAAAGAAACTGGAAAACATATATAATCATCCGATTCAATTATTTTCAACGATGTTCAAGAGATCTCATTTACGAGTATACATTATACACGGTATAGATATATAAAATTTATAATAAAACCTAGAAAAAGTTTACAAGAATCCTATATCGATTAGGTTTGAGTGCTTTATTAGCGAGTGTCAAAACTAAAAAAGAAGATTCTATAGGGGAGGAGAAAAAAAACCATAGTTTATCAAAGGATAGCTTTGTATAAAACAGTGAATCGCTTATAGTCATATTTGTAAAATGATATAATTACTTCAATTTTTTATTCTTTAAAATTAAAATAAATTCTTTAAATTCGAACTTCTTTACCATCGAAACTCATTGCTGAACGGTACTAAAGGTAAATAAGAAAATCGCGATATCTCTTGGACTAATTCATAACACTCACAAAGAATATTTACCAAAAAGATTATAGCTTTGACATGCACTATTAGCAGAAACCATTACCCTCAGCACAGAGTCAGTATAAGCGAGCATATTCACTGAGCACAGTCCAGTTAGGGAGAATGAATATTTATTTTTGTGAAACATTTAATCCTCTAAATTTTCATTAAATAATTAGACTACCCTTCTAAGTCTTCTGAAGAAGAATGAATTGAATTCATTCTTGTGATACATTTAAACCTCTAAATTTTCATTAAATAATTTACCATCCCCTACGAGGAGGATGATCTCCATGAATAGTGTTTATTGTCTAACGCATTACCATCCGCTACGAGGAGGATGATCTCCATGAATAGTGTTTATTGTCTAACGCACCACATCATGATCTTGGGAGATCATGATGTGGTGCGTTAGACAATAAACAATATTCACTGTACTAACTAAGCATACATGTAAAATCTATGTTCTCTATACCTCATATACTTACGCATGTACATGCCACCAGTGGCTTGTGGAAGGAAGTGTACGGACAGACATAGTATGAAAGTGAAAGTGAAACGTTTAGATAATGAAAAAGTGCTAATGTTTGAATAATGGGAAAGTGAGAAACAGAAACGTTCAACCCTAAAACGTCGGAACTAATCCCCTTTGAATATTTTTCACCCGTGCGTGAAAGCGCTTGTCGTCTTCTTCATGGCTGGGTGAAAGTGCACTTTGCATGCATATTTTATTCACCGCCGTAGCGGCTAGCGGCAGGCCATCAAGAACAAGGTGGTAAAATAGTGAATACGCGGACTCAAAACAAGTCAGAAACAGCAGTTCTCTATTTCAGAGCTACGGCAGTGATTCTCTCAAGACCAAGCAAATTGTCGAGCTTCAGTTGTGCATATCCAGGGAGGGCGTCTAGTCTTCCTACCGAACCTACGAAGGCCTTGGAAGTTGGAGCTCCAAAGTCCTCAAATTCCAAGGATTGTATGATCCACGTCAGGTCATGGGAAGTACTGAAATTACGTACATACGTTCCAGCAAGCTGTGCCACAACGTCTGGTCTCGGACGACCGAAAAGAGGCCTGGACCGTTTGTTGGTCGCTAATCCCGTTCCCATCCCAGCGAATCTAGATTTTCGGGCGCTAATAACAATCTAAGTGTAATCAAGGAAAGCAGCGGGGTTCCATTCATACGCTCAAACTGCGAGGAGAGGACGAGGAGAACGTGACAGATAAACACGCGACGCAATGGATAGCCAACGACAGATAGATAGGAAAGATGAGAAGATCAAGTTCCAAGAGGCCAGACCGTTCAGCCGGCGGGAAAGCCGAGCCACAAGAGCAAGTTCGTTGTGCGCTAGCAGCAGCAGCAACCTTGATTCTTCCTGTGCTGTCCTGTCGGCTGACGTTCAACGCAGCATTCAGCGCTCTAGTGCTCATGTTCTGCTCGCTTCCTTCTTGAAGGACTCGGAATTGTGGAAGTCCAGGGAGGATGGGCAAAGATGTTGGCATCACACGAGCGATTTACAGTCTCATTTCTGAAGTTGTTGTCCAACTACCTAAGAAGACTCCACCCATCCGCTCCCAGGTTAGATGGCATATTCATCGATATCAAAGGACGAGTTGAGTTCGGTCAGTTTCAAGTTTGAATGCATGCACGCATTGAGAACTTCAGCACAAAGAAGTCGTAAACTAGCCCAAAAAGAGGCGCGTCATGCACGGCTAATAATGGTGCCGCATAAGAGCCTTCAGATCAGCGTCCCATCTGACCTCCTTATCTGTTTCTCCACTTCGTTTCGATCAGCGTTCATGCTTGGACCGTTTACGGTGTAGGTTGGAACAGATTAGGTCCTTTGCCAACGGAGGCGCCAAGAAGCAGCGACTGTTGTGGGCATCGACGCACAGAGTACTCTTTACGTGAGCCCGCTCTCGACGAGGCCCCTCGACAAGGTCAGTCAATCCTCCGCCTCAGGAAGCGTTTCTGAAGCACGACGTCAAGGGTGTCGAAACGTCTCGTCCTCGTCGTCAATGCGCGGAGGACTGTCGAATTTACGATAAGATTCAGGAAGTGGGAGTTTGCTGGTCGGATGTTGCAGATTCTCGAGCACAAGTTGACAGCCAGAAGTTCTGTAGAATATATTCAGTACCTCATATTCTACAATAGAAATACGATCCTCAGAACGATATATTTGATCTGGAATCTGCAGAGTCTTACCTTCCTGAACCTCCTGAATCTGACCTCCTTATCTGTTTGTCCACTTCGTTTCGATCAGCGTTCAGCCTTCTGAACTTCTGAGGGTGAATGCTGTATGTCCTATATCCCGCCGCCTGCTTCAAGCTGTATGCGTAATGATTAGGAAACCGAAGGAAGTGCCCGTCGATGAGGGCAACATCAGTGCTTTCATTTTAAGAAGTGCTGCAGCTTGATGCGTGTAGTCCCGGGAATGTCTAGAAAGCTACTTCCAACATTAGAATGCTATAGGGCGAGGAGGATTTACAAAGAAGGACTTCGGACTTGCGTTCCGACTTCTTTCTCGGAGCGGAAAACGTTGAAGTGCAAAATAAGGCGGGCGTATCGCTAGATGGAGGGGTCGAACCTCCGACCTTGCGGTTAACAGCCGCACGCTCTAACCAACTGAGCTAATCCAGCTGACAGAACATTTATGTGTATAATAATTACTTTTGCATGTCGATTATGAGTCCCAACTGAAATAACGAGAGATTACACACAGCGCAGCTCAGATGGTCCTGCCTACACACCTTATCACACAAGATTCAAGCCAAGGGCGTGGAGTTAGTTTTGAGCTGACTTCATTTGCGAATCTTAAAGTATTTATGGTTTTCCACGATCGTTTTATGAGTATTTACAAGTGATCTCAGCAGAATATCACTGGTGATATAAAGAAACTGCAAATAATAAACTATATTCAAGTTACAAACGTATTTTATAAATGTAATCTCGCTCTTAGAAACCAATAGAAATACAGTAACTGTGTCAGTCACCTGTTGGAAAATGTGTTAAATACAATAGTCACAACGAAGAGTGCATTAGGGGTTTACGTCCGAAGGAGGAGGTGCACATATATATTCTTCTCTTCTATCTAAAGGTGGAAGAAAAAAACAAGTTCAATCTATTATTAAATTCTTTTGTCAAGAATGGTTAGATAATAAATTAGTGTTTGAATCAACTTATACTAATTTTTAACCAGGACCTCCCAGATGTACTTTTGGAAATGTGCGTTTGCCTATGGGTCATCTCTAGATCTCTTTGCAACTCAGTTTTAGATTTCACATTAGTCTAGAAATTTTAGATAATATTTATTTATTTCTCATTATCACAAAGAAACCAAAATTCCCCAATGTTTGTCTAGCATGCATATACCCTTGGCGATACCTTGAAATCCAGTAATCCATTCTTCTAAATGCATTATCGTATACATAAGATCAATATAGTCTTGTAAATAACAAAAGTAATTGGTTATTACGGTACTTGGAAGATTGAATGATACATAATTAGTGTGATTGTAAGATTAGGTTCTCAACCACATCACCAAATGTTACCATGGAAAGTTGTGAAAACAGACATCCATACCGACATACATCGCTCTTTGGGGTTATGATGTGAGTGAAAGTACAGCTTGAAGTTATCTTCAAATAAATTACATGCAGACAATTCTTTGTAGTTTCTTGATGAAGAGGTATTTTCATATTTTCATATTATTTTTGAAATAATTTAAATACTTTATTTTAGATGAAAAGAATACTCTCAAAAAATCACTTTTTGTATATAAACTACCTTACTTTTACTTTTCAACTCATTGAAAAATATAAAAATTAATTTTAATTATATTAGTAACTAAAAACTTTACCATAAATGATATAAATATTATATTTTTACTAACACCTGTTAAAAAAAAGAATCTGTTAGTGGACCCAGCTCTAATGTAAAAGTAAAGACAAGGCATTTCTGGTGAGTGGTGGCAATTGCAAAAGGACATGGACACGTCCACTGCAAGCCTGTGTTTCGATCTCCACAACAGAAGTTTTACGAGGAGCATGTGTTGCATCCGATACAGCAGTTTGACTTCAAATCCTACTAAGGTAGTTAACAGGGGTGCCCAAGTTTAGGAGTGGGAACATCACGGGAGTTTTAGATAAAAAACACTTTTTAAAATTAATTAGGGGTTTTAGTTTTAGTTTTAGTTTCGGAATAAAGGAAAATGGGAGTAAGGTTCAAACGTGTAATTATCAAGTGTCATCCTGTATCCAAAGAGTTCAGAGTAGTCCGATGGAAACGTTTTCAATAATTAGCATAGAGAAATAAAAATATTAAAACGACTGCACTCAGGTAATAGTGGTAATTTTCATAGAGTTCCTCGATAAGTACCCGATACTTATACTACTCGTGAAGTTACAGGACTGGCAGACCTATTAGGGATCTCGAACAAAGAGATTTCTCATTGGAATATGTATTAGTTAGTTCACTCGGGAGTTTTGAAAATGTCGTTACTCACAAAGTGATGATCATGTTAGTTGTACAATTCGTTTCAAACTAGTTCACTAAAATGATACGAAAGTGTATTTTTTTTATATGTAAAACGACAAGGGAACTGTGAGATACCCGGTAAGTTTTGTATGGTTCTTACTGTAACCCCCTTGAACCCCCGATGGAGAGAAAATATATACATGCAACATGAACTTCTAGGGAACTTTGTACGCTTGGTGTTGTCGGAGAAAACATAAGTGTTAAGCAAAAATTCTAACCAAGTTGACAAGAAATCAAAATTATCTTTAAATGTTAGTCGTACATGGAGATGTGAGAAGATCTCGACATAACGGGTATTCACATACTTCGAAAAGAGTACAAGTGTGGCAATCTGCTGACTAGAAGAATATATTTAATCAGCAAATTAATTTATTACTTAACTTTTTTTAACAGAATATTGGATAATAAATTAAACTCTTGCATAGACAATATGCAAAGATTTAACTATCTTGCACTTCATACAATCATTGAAGATTGTTTTTTTTTCCTGGTTCAATTGACGCAATTCTGTAAAAAAGTTCTAATGACAATATAGGATATTTGATTGAGAATGTTTCTTCAAGAAGTATGTTTGAGAATAATTTGTTGTATTGAGTAGACATTATCAGAATAAAAAATGCTTGAATCGTGGTCTGATTCAGTTTGTTCATTATGATAATCTTTCATTTCTTTAATGCTGCTACTTCATCCTCAAATTTCTATTTACTTCACCAGGATTGTACTTAAGAATATATAAAATTTTAGCAATAGAATTTGTGATTTATGTTTGTTATGTGTGTCTTCTCTTGTTTCAGTTGAATCTTTAATTATATTGTTATCATCGTAAAGAAAAGAGACATCCAACAACATGTGCTCTCTGAATTTCTGAGATACATTGGACAAAATATATCTAGCAGATCATTTTAGATTTTCTCAATCTTTTATTTTTTGAAGTATTAAAATTCACCAGAAATTTTATTAAAGTCATTAAATTTTCTTGTAATCATTATTGGATGCCATGCATACTTAACTATGATGGATGACAATGTTATGTTTGTTGAATAATCATCTTCATAAGAGAACTGTTTGGCACTTTTGAGGAGGAAGATCCAGTTTGATAGACTACTAGTAATATATGCGAAAGACGAGAAAGAGCGAGAGACGAGATATATTAATATTGTATAGATAACTAATTCAGAAGGAATTTGATATTGTATAGATTGCTAAATGGGAAGGAGTAATGGAATATCAACAAGATGCCGTTTGGAATATATAAAAAATTTACTGAAAAATATCTTAAAACGGATAAGGAAGTCTCGTGTAGTTATACTGGAATGCGAAACTGTACCACACTACGGTATGTGATATCCACTTGCTGTAACCGATAATCCTATTTCAACACACCCTTGCAAATGAATTAGGTTTAGCAGATTTCTCAGTCCTAAACCACTCCCCAAGGTGGAACCAAGGGGAGTGGATTTTTAGGAATGAGAAGCCACTATCACAATCGTAGTTTGAACATCGTAAAGGGTGAAGAAAATATAAAGTCGATGATTTTTTGAGAAGATGAAACTGTTCAACTGCATTTCTTGAACATATGTTTAAAGATAGTGGATTATACAAAAAACATACAAAGATCGTTAATTTCAGTCTTGATCTATTCAAATATTTTCACTATGGAGAATGGTTTCTCGTACATAAAGACACTCCAAAATACAAAAGAAGAAGAAAGACTTTATATTTTCAAAATCTTTTACTATCACTTATAGCTCTTCGCGTAACAAACATATACAAGAATCAAATGAAAGGATATAATTCTGAAATGTCATAACGTGTCAAGGAGTGTAGAATATCCGTAGAGATCGAATGGAAATATTTTTAACGGTTTTCAGTTAATCAGTTTTACAGGCATAGAATGCGAACATCCAGTGATGGTAAATATTACGAACCACCTCCAGAGTTACGCATATTTATGACAAAAACCTGTAAATTTCGGGAGTTACGGGAATTCTTTATGGCAAAGGTTTGAGTGTCCCTAATGGGGTTTCAAACATATCATTGTAAAAGATAGACGGGGGAGTAAAGACCGCGCTCAATGGATGTGGAGTAGAACCTATAAAAGTTTATTTTAATAACTTATGGATCATATCACATACATCGAAAATACTAATGTAATGAACATTAGTGCAGTTTACGGGATGTGGAGTAGAACCTATTAAAGTTTATTTTAATAATTTATGGATCATATCACATACCTCGAAATACTAATGTAATGAACATTAGTGCAGTTTGGAAGCTTGGATGCTGCATATTTCACCTTCAACATCTTGAGATGAAGAGGCAAATAAAATATGCAGTTGAATTTATTACCAATTTTTTGCTTGCAGAAAGGTTTGGTCTTAATTTAAGTTCAAGTTAAATAGTTAAGTAGGGCTTTTACTCAAAAATACTAAAATAATACATACTTACACTTACTTAGTTGCTTATAAAAGAAACTATACTTACTTAAAAAATATACTTACGTAGAATATATTTATAATTTCTTGCTATGCCTTCCGCATAATGTACTACAGGTTTGGGACTTTTTGCTAAATGACAAAAGCCAAAAATGTGAAGTAATTTTTCTCCGTCTTTCATACATACTGCTATCATAGAATCATTCAAGTGCAAAACCTTTACCAAGGAAATAGAGGGTTCACACGATCTATAGTGTAGACGTACAATAGGTGTAGTTTCATATATACTTCTCATCATAGAGTCATTCGAGTGTAAAATCCTTACCAAGGAAATGGAGAGCTCACACTTACAACAGAAGCTCTAGAAAGAGGTCGGTTTGTATGGACTGAGAGTCCATAAAGTTTTATACAATAGAGCTCAAATCGCTATTATGTTGATAAGATCAAGAAAGTGTCTTCTTCACGTGGTGGAGTGGGTGATTTAGTGAATACTTTGTGGTGTTGTGGATACATTGTGTTGTGAGCGTGCAAGAGTTCTTGAATTCATAGCAAGGATTGAATTTGTTACCTAATCCTTGTAGTGAGAAAGGTTAGATAATAAATTAAAATCTGAATTACTAGGTGTGATATATTCCTGAGTAGCCTATCGGATATGTAGTTTCGAGACATATTTTCTCATGCTTTTCTTATGGATTATATTTGGATCTTCTCGTATCTCTAGGTCCGGTTATCATTTAATATTCAGAGATAAATTCAATTATTCTTGTCCATTTTATACAGAATTTTCTCATAATATTTATATTTTTTCTGATAACATCAAGCGAGCAAAATTTCCCCGAAGTTGATCTTGCATGCATATTATGAACCTTATACCCTCACATTTCCTGTGCATCTTTGGGTTCACTATGTTTTTTTGAGGATTACTTTCTCTGTGTGAGCGTGGTCTGATCTGCCATTCCCAATGTACAAGTATATATTATTTGGATCATTCCAACAGCTACTGGGTTAGAGGCATTTGTGTTATTCCACTGTAATCTAACACATTAAAGTCTATATACACGAACAGACAATCTGGATGAAGACAAAATGAAGAATGCACACACGAGATTCTAGTAGTATAAGTCGGATACCCCGGTGTCATATAGTAATAAATTAATATGAACATAATTTTATTACCTAACCTTTCTAGAGGGGAGGGTTGAGGATGTTCCCCTCTTTATGCATGTTATCCTCATCATGCATACTTCATCCTAAATAGGAAGGGGACATGAATAATCTAGACAAGGAGATGAAAAAGAATATTCAATCAAAAAATTAAACAAGTTGTGGGTTAAGAAAAAATGAAAACCGAAAAATATAAGGAAAATGGTTAAAGAGACGAGTATACTAGAAACGATTAACATCACGATATTAAACTGATATCTATATCGTCATAGCATTTCATAGAATGTTTACACCTGGCGTTCTTAGATTGCTAAATCTGAGAAGAATTGATGTTACAAGAACCGTTGAACGGATATAACCAGCATGAAGCTACCATCAACCGTGACAACTTCGGGGTGGCCTCTCCGTGCGTACCCATCTCTATCAATCTTGTTTGGTCTGGTTACACCACTGACCAATGATCCACACCGTGTGTTGCATTTGACTCCATCTCATGGTCTTGCACAAACTCATGAAATGGAGTCAAATGCAACGCACAGTAAGAACACAAGTCTATCATGTACAACTACTAATTTCTAAGGATGGACTTTAAGTTATTTAAATATTTTTGAATTTATCTTGCTGCATAAAAAGAATAACACTGGATTGTGTGTTGAAGAGACTCTATAGAACTAAGGAAGAATACTTTCAGTTACAAAATTCCACAAAGATTAGCGGGAGAGGGACTGAATTCAGATAATGAGAACAACTTGGTTTGAAATTATAGTCTAGTGATAAGTTGATCTTCCCAAACATGCAGTGTATGCAGTCTAGCAACAGTCTATCCATTGAAATATAAAATTAAGTTCTTCTCTTAGATTGTAATTCATACCAGCACAGAAGCTAACAGATGTTACAATTTCGTTTTGTTGTGTTTGACTTAGCACTTTTACAGTTGAAGTCCAATCTTTGATAAAATTGAAGAAAATCTAACTAGATCCGGTATGAGATAAGAATGAAAGAAGTTGACTTGAATGTTTGTGTAACAATGAGATTCGTCTTTATCAATATAGTAGTTAAATAGAGTTCAAAAATTTCTGGTAGCAACTCCAGAAATGAATGCACTTGAAATTATTTTGTCAATGATATATATAATTTTTTGTCAAATTCAGATTTACATTTTAGCAAACAGAGTCGGAATGTGTGAGTGTGCTCAAACAGACATGTTCTTGAGCAATATTGCTTTCGATATCACATGGTCAAAAGTTATTTATCTTTTGGTTGGATATGAAATTGTTACGAGGATGAGTAGTCTATCAACAATCAAGAATTGATATCAGGAAATATTTCTTGATATCAATAAAAATCAAAAGATAGATATTTAACACGATAACTATATTTGATATAGTTATCAAAGTCGATAACTATAACTTGGATGATAATAGAAGTTTGATAACTATAATTTAGATAGTTATAAAGTTCGATATCTTTATCTTGATATCAGTAAATTTTGTTTGATATCAGAATTTTTTTCTTGATACCAGTTGCTGATTACTGATAGCGTTTCCATTCTCAATTGTTGTTTCAAATAACATGACTTTCTTGAATACAATGTCTCCTAACTAAACTACAATTTATAAACAAAATGTACTAAACATTCGATGGATCACTCTTCATATTTTTGAGGAAACATCTACATGTAGAGACATAATTAAAAACCCCTATGTTGTTTATCAAAAAGATTTCAAGTTTTATTTTTCTAAAATTTTCTAGTCAAATACTATCTATTTTAGATATACATATTTTTTAAAATAAAATATTTTTTATAAGTTAATATAAATAAAATTCATATTATATCTTATATTAACAATATTAGTACAATCTAATAATTATGTTATGTTTTATACATCTATTAGAATCTTGTTGAGGGCTTCTAGCTCACTTATAGTAAAAGAGGTCATGTCTTAGAGCTTGAGATAAGCTACATATAGATTTTTAAATCGATTCATTCTAAATCAAAATAGAAAAGAATAATGTTAATTTAACTTATCAAAATTAACAATGGAGCTTAACACAAAGAGTTTTTAGAAACTAATGTAATAAATCTAACTATATTTTAAAATTTTATGTTGAGAGGATGCATGTTGTAAATGTCATGCCAACAACTTTTTTCTCATAGTTTGACCTAAATTATGAACTTCAAGTAATATAATTAGTTGAAATATGTTTGCTTAGATAATTTATTATACTTGAACTTAATAGTTTAGATCAAAATTTATATGTTTAAAATATGAGAAAAATTATTATAAAATACCCTATTTTAGCATCATCAGTTCTTTTAAAATTTTGCAAGAATTTTTTAAGTTATTTTATTTTACTTGTACGTGTTCTCAAAGAAAATAACAATGAACCCTCCGAGACTAGACTCTTCTTCATTTTCTATAACTGCTTTGGTATTCATATTCGATATCATGTGGTTATGATATGCAAGAGAAGCAAATTGATTCTTTTGATCCAATGCAAGACATTCTTTTATAACGAACTTGTACCTCTCTACTTAGTTTACGAGAACAAAATTATTATTTTTAGTTAACAAGACAAGACTTAAGACATTCAAATAGTTTTGCGTTTATTGTTATGATATATGATATGTTATTTATGTTCTTGGATAGATTTTGTTATATTATGTGCATTTTCCATGTTTATAGTCCACTACATCAAAAAATTTTAAAAAAATTGAAGGTATTGGAAATGATACTGAAATAAATGAACTTGAGGAAACATGTCATATGATGTATAACATGATCACAGTTTTGAACCAAAACCTATGATAGAACTAGTCAAATAGCCATGTTCTTCTCCATCATCTCCAACAAATCTCTTGAAAAGAAGCAACAAGAATCAGAAACAATTTTTCCATTTGAAACATCAAGTATAAAATAGAAACTTTTGTACTGATAAACAATCTGTAATTTTGTAAAACAAGATGATATATTCAATAATATAATACTAATAAATATGAAAACATAAACAAATCTTAACAAAAAGTTCATTTTTACTATTTAACATGATCTAATGTGTTAAAAATATCACTTTGTTTTGAATATATAATAATAGAACTTCTTTTCTTGATCGATAACTTAGAATATTAGAAACAAAGTGACATATTTAGCTTATTTGATCATATTAAATAATAGAAAAAACTTTTTGTTAAAGATTTGTTTATATTTTCAAAATTTACTTAATGTTATACTTTGAATATGTTATCTTGTTTCGTGTATTCTAGATTGTCTATTAAGACAAAAAGTTTATGTTTCGAATAGAAAAACTATTTTTGGTTGTTTATTTTTTTTCAAAAACTTTTGTTGGTGTCGAGGAGAGTCTTTCTCAGGAAGGTCGAACTTTCTAACTATGATTAATTGCGAAGGTATAGATTGAATGAGAAGACAAGAGCCAACTTCGGTTGTCTACAACAACTGAAGTCTTCCACATGTATCAATTTCTGTGTCTGACAATCGATCACTATTCAATAAGATTGATTTTCATCCACCAAAAGGTAAATTTATCTCCAAATACAACAATAAATGAAATTAAAACTCCCAGTACTTTATTTCTCTTCTTGCGACCTTCTCACACTTGGAAATCCTCAAAATTCCGATCCTCTCAATCCTTATCTTCCTCTCGTATGCATAGGCGGCTCTCCTTGATGACAAAAAATACAATATCTTTCATCGCGGCACTTTTCTTCTCCTAACACTCTAGCTAAGCTAGGTCTTTATAAGTAGACTTGCATACCAACAAAGCAGGTCCCTTGCTAAGCTAAGCCATTGCTTATTAAAAATTTCCAGACTGTTGATGCCACTTCTGTTATAGTACATGCCATCCAATGTAGACTAAAGTTACAACTATGAAACCACCCCAAAGAGCTTACAGTACCTCCATAGCCTCACTAGGTAACTCTTGACCTATAACCGAAGTGACATGCGGAGACTTAGGATCAAAAAGCCCACAATTAAGAGAGATACCGGTCCTCTGCCCCTAGATATACAAGACATAGCTACATATCCAACACATAGACTCCCAGATCTTGATGCCACTTCTGTTATAGTACATGCCATCCGATGTAGATCAAAGTTACAGTTATGAAGTCACCCCATAGGACTTATAGCCCCTCATAGCCGCACCAAGTTACTCCTGATCTATAATCGAAGTGACATGCAGAGGCTTAGGCAAGGAAGCCCATGATCAAAAGAGATATCGATCTCCACCCCTAGATATGTAGGGGTGGAGATCGATATCCGGGAGGTCAACATGCCAGAATAGAGAACACATGCTAGGAGGATTTGATCTTGAGACCTCTTCTTCTTATGTGGGCATCTCTAAATGAGGATGGCCTTTGTTCTCGTTAAACAAATAATTAAAACTCATACATAAACCTATAGGAAGTTACTCTTACATTCTTTACTAACATTCTTTATGTCAACTTCTTTGTATAACTCCATTTTTAATGAATGAAGAGTAGTACTCACTAACACCTACGCACTTGTACCTTCATATAATGGATTCGAGTCACGAGTCAAAATTCTCTCTTTCACATTTTTCATAACTTAAAAACTACACTAACTATTGTATAAAATGCTACTTTTCACAATTGAAGCATGAGGTCACTCTCCTCCACAAGCTCCGCGTTCTGGTACTTTCATTATTCTTCAAAGTGATATTTTAACTCAAGCTAGGAGGCAGTTTGTCTAACTCAACCCTAGCTTAACTCATGCCCAGGTTGATAACCTCTGATGAAGCTTTTTGTGAAAATGCACTCAGGTGTCTTTTGGAGATTTGTTTCACTATATGAGACATCTCGTAGCATGAGAATCGAGAAGAATTGTTTAATTGGTTCTATGATGAGTTCTGGTTCAAAATTATGATCATGTTGTACATCACACATGTTTTCCTCAAGTTCATTTCCTTATGTCACACTTGCAATATTTTCTACTTTTTGGATGTAGTGATATTTAACAGATATATGAACATGGAAAATCCATATAATATCATAATATATCTAAGAACATATTATAATTTATATCATGATAATAAAAACAAAGAAATAATTATTTTGAGAAAATCATATCATATGTATACGTTATTATGAATAGGAAATATCATATCTTTATAAATTAATTGAACAAAACCAATTAATTTTGAAAAATATATCAGATTTTTTTCGTAACTGAATTTCAAAGTAGAGACATAATATTTTCATAAATTAATTCAACAAAACCAATTAATCTTGAAAAATGTATCAGATCTTTTGTAACAAATTTTCAAAGTGGAGGCCATCCATATAATCATAGACTATTATGAATAAAATTTTTTATTATTTTCAAGATAGATCTTGATGAGTTATAACAGTTTTCATCGATGAGTATATTTTTAATAATCATCACTTATTTAGCAAATAGATTATCAAATATCAAACTCTTCATCACACAACAACTTGCTATAAAAATTTTCTTCTTTTTGTCAATTTTGATTTTCATGATAGTTTATGTTAAAAGTAACAATATTATATTCTTTAACTAAGAAAGAACTCAACAATGAAACAACACGAAACAAGACCCTACGCTTGCAATGACATTGCAAGGGTTATGTGTTTGCAAGACCTCACAATCCTAGAAGATGAAATCTGTGAAGGTGAATCTTAAAGTGAAATCCATCTCACCTCACGAGTCTTAGAAGGTGATATATGTGAAGATGAAATTCTAGAGATGTGGATGAATGTTAAAAAGACGATGAACATTAATATAGTCTTTGAAAACCATGATAAGATTATCTTTGAGTACGAAAAAGAGTAGTTTATAATTTTATGTAAGTCACAATGGGCATCTTTCAACATGTTTGCATATACTGGTAGTAACATGTTTGCATAAATATATAATTTTGTGAATCTTCGAATCATTTTACGAATAGTGATCCTAAGATTATCTTTGGATGTAGGATAACGTAGAAGTTTGTGAATCTTCGGACCGATTCGAGGGTAGTGATCAGTCAAAATTGCAAAAAAGAACATTTTGAGATATTGTGGAGGTTAAAAAGAATAACTTCAAGCTGTGTTATTACATATATTTCAAAATTATATATGGAAGTTAAAAAAGAATACATAAATGACATTGTGCTAGTTTTTAGTTGGTGTATGATGTAATATTGTTAGAAAATACAAAGGAATATATGGTGACATAATTGATGAAAATATCTTCAGTTTGATGTATTCCTATTTAATGGTTTGAATGATGAGCATAGGAAAAAAAGTAGATTAATTTGTTTAGGCAGATGAGAATATATTAATATGTTATGATTTTTATCAAATGAAAAAAAGTATAAAGAAGAATGAGAGAGATGTTGTGAAGACTATATATATTTTGGTATCCATAATATATAAAATATGCAAGAAATGTATAAAATGATTTGAATCTTGAGTTAGTCTTGGGAGCAATGATGAATTGTAATTACAAAACAAAACATTTGAAATATTATAGATATTAGAATGAACATGTTTATACTATATTGAGAACAGTTGTAGATGTATACATTTAGGAATTTTGTGAAGTCAATAGCTCATGACATGATGACGATTCAATTTATATAAGAGAATGTTATTTCAAGAAACGTATGAGGAGAGTACTTTATTTCACAAGTGTTGAAAATCTATTGAATCTGAAATATATATGATGAACATCATTTGTGTGACTCGATTGATGAGTATATGAAAAAAAAATATTATATTCGTTTGTTCACGTAAATGAGAACATATTAACATGTGATGATCTTTTATAGAGAATAAAAATAAGATTATGATCAATTGCAACATGAACATAAAATGTGTTAGTCTAGAAGTTTCATGATCAACAAAAACTTAAATTAATTACGAAATAAATTTATAAATGTAACTTATTTGATATACATAATTATTTAATGTCATTTTGTCTTTTTCAAAATTATCATCCACGATTGTTATCTTAAATTTGTGATATTCATTTTCATCGTATACAACAATAACGACAACGCATATGTCTATTGTCATGAATCGAACATAAAGTAACACATGCACATTCAGAGTAACATAAAATGCTAAAATTTGAAAATTAAAATAGAACTCTCAATTTAATTATCTCAAATTTCATTTGAAAATCGATCAAGAAGACTAATATTGCACCTCTTTTGTGATTAAGAACTTTTCCACTAACTTTTCCACTTGCACTAGTCTACGACCGAAGTATTATTTCATACAATATGTATTTTTGTAGACATTGTTTGAATATTTCATATATTGTTATCTTGTGCACCACATGTTATAGTTTTCTCCATTCAATGATTGATCATATCGAATAAAAAATAAAATATGTTTGTTACAAATTGATTGAATATAATGCTCAAAATATCATTTTATTTGGCATATTTTATGTTGTCTACTTACACTAATAAGTTTTTCTTTAAATTTAGTGTATCATTTTTTTATGGAGACTTTATAAGAGATGATGAAATAGAATTTGGTTGTTTCAATATTTCTATTGTGGATTTAAATTATGATTATTTTTAATAATGTAATAATAAGTCTTTTTAAAATTATTTATTTTTGTATTATATTTGGAAATTTTTGTTAATTTCTTTTTTTGAACGTGAGGGAATCTATTGTATATATAAATCTAAAAATGCACATAGTATCACATTTAATCATAGATAGATATAATATATACAATCATGAGAATAAAGAAAAAATTATTTCAATTAGATTTCTTAGGTCTTACTTTGTTGACAAAAAATAATAGTTTCCATCTCGTACATTGAGTTCAGAGATATAACGTCGCAATGAAAAAAAAATCTTGTTTTGGTTCGATATTATCACTTTTGTTTCACTTGCACAACATAATCATTTCATACTGGGTAAGAACATAAAAATAATAATAGAAAAATGATAAAAATGATAATTATGAAAAATTTACATTCAAATTTAAAGTGAAATTTGAAGTTCATTATTTCCAATTTCAATCAACTTAAGTTCTGCAACTTAAATCCATTAGTTCTCTTCATATATTCTTTATTTTTGAGTCTATATTCTCAATAATCGTTTTGCATCTACTTCAACTTGTTATTCATTATAAATTTTTTGGATTATCATTTCAAATGTTACAAATATAAAGATTACTTTTTTAACCATTTTACAGTTCGAGAAAATACAATACTTAAAAAAGAACTCGTTTATATTTTACAATCTAATGATGAATATAAAAATAAAATTAAAAATTTTCATTACCATGCAATTTATCCCTTGATATGATTTCTTTGCAGAATACAAAAATATCAAAATAGTTTTTCATTTTGAACATGTTGTTTTGTTGCACTTAATATCTATATCAAAATAGATTTTGTCCTCGAAGAAGAAAAATAATCTTGTAAAACTGTATGCACACGAAGTTATTATATAAATGATTTTTCTTTTCAAATCGAGAGCTGACGTTCTGAAAAAAATAAAAATACTCATATTACAAACAATAGTAAAAATATCAAAGTATCTAATCAAATTTTTATATGAATAATCTAATTTAACTTTTTTATTTACAAATATATCTTTTGTCTACAATATATTTCAGTGTATTTAGGGTCGTGATATATTTAAATCACGTAATTATGATGATTAAAGATTTAATTTAATATATTTCTTATGAAAATTATAGATTAAATTTTTTGAATAGACTATGCACAAACACATAACCAAATAAATTTAATTCGTTTAGAATTTTAAAATTATTATTTTTAATTAAAACTAAAATAGAGATAAATCTCGACCATTATATTGAACATTTATACTGAAATTTATTCTTATATCCACAAAGACGAGAATAAATTTATCGATGTTGTAGAGAACAATTATCCAGTGTCGGTTCTAACTTCTAACAACCAGATCTCACGCACAAGCACAGATTCGAGAACTCTCTCAGGTAGTCACAACTTCTAAACTCAGAAGCAAAGAGAGAAGAAACCCTCACCTTCTGCACCTGACGCAAGTTCGAGACAACCTGATGGCAACAAGAGGGCCAACAACTCCTCTTCACTTGCAGGTCCGTATGAGGACGCCGAAGAATCCACGACGATGAATGTTTTCCCTAAAGGAACCAAAGGTACCGACAAGATACGAAAGACCCATCAGGTGCCATCTTCAAAATCACTCGAAGAAACTAGAAATATACGAGACTAGAAGTCTATACACGATTAAGATTAAAGGTGGCAGTAAAAGATTCTGCAAAGCTCTAAGAGGCATCATTTACAATCTAAGAACGTATAGCTGTCGCTTCCAATTGCAAAACCGTGGAACGAGAATTTCTCCACACTAGAAATATTTCACACTATCCTGTGGGGTATATGACTTAAGATGAAAACACAAATACTCCATGCCTTCCATTGTCTGAAAGTTAGAGAAGTTCTTGAGGGATTACCCCGATCGCCAGTAGCATGCGAGGAGGCCACTGATCAAACCAACTACCCTCGTCCCGTACCTACAGACCCTCAACCAGATTGCTGGTTCCACTCTTAGACTTTGTTTTCAGGACTCAAAGCTCTTGAAGATAGCGAAACACTTCCGACGGGTAAATCCACATTCTTGGATATTTCACGAGATAAAAGCGGTCGGCAGAAGAGGCAATAATTCATTCGCAAACAGTTACTTCACGCAGGTACATAACAATGTTTACACTCCTCGGACAGACACGCTAAGCATGCATTGAACGGCCATATCCACATACCTTATTCCGCAGAAAACAACAGGGTCAGTGCTACTAAAAGAACGACATCTCACGCAGAAAATGAGAGTTTCCTTAATGACATATCCGAGGAGATACAAGGCGGAGTCCACCGTTTTGGCAGAAAACTAGATCGAAGCGAAAGAGACAGATGCTTGATGCTGACCACGAAATGTGCGTAAATCCCAAGAATAGATGCTACAACCTCCAAGCCAATCTTTAGAAGAACTTAATAGTAAAGATTTGAAGATCCCGCCGTGCAAAGTGTGAGTCAGCTATTTTCTACACTCCAGGCCAATTTCAAACAAAACATGGAGCACTGTACGAAATATTACAATTGGTGGATATGCTAGGACATACCAAAGCAAATAGCTAAGAAAAAGCTCAGCAGGCTTGTGCTAATCCTGTGTAGGCGATTGACATCAGTTGACTCGCACAGGCTTCAGATATCTACTAACGCAGAGACAACGCAACGTACATCCCAAGCAACCTCATCCACGTTTCTCAGAGGCCGTAAGAACTATCACAACCTAATTCGCAATCCCTCAAAGCTGCAACAAGTGAGAATCCATGAGACCAATGACAGCACTAATTGTATACACAAGCCAGCAACCAGTACACGTAGAGCTACAGACGTAAAACCACTACCAGTGTTTCTTCTCATACCAGTAGCTACACCATCTTTAGAATGGACCACTTGAATGCCACAAAACAAGAAAAAGTTTGAAACGACTCTGATCACAATAAAGCCATTATGAGAACATTTTGCACAACCAAGCAAGAATTGTTTCTCGTTAGCAATTGTTCAACTTCAACATCCGTCACTGATTACTCCAAAGACACAACGCTCGGAAACCAGACAAGTTTCTAAGATCCGAACATCCACTAGGGATTCAAAAGCAAACAACCAAAATAATTTTTTTCTCTCAAAGGGGAAAGGGAAGAACTTTCACGGAGAGCGAAGGGCAGGCAGAGTCACCATCATCCACGGCAGAAGCAGTCGGCCATCCCATGGGAGCAACCATGGCAAAAATTTCGCGCTCGGATGCTGGTTCTAGCAAGGGGCCTGAAGGCTAATGGGCACTTGGCTATCTGATTGGGGTGGATCCAAAAGGAACCTCCGGGGAAAAGAGGCAACCAATCGGGAGCCGCTTTTTGCATTCTAATCTCGTGAAGAGCCTGCTCTAAACGCCTGCTAGGACTCGTATCAATATCTTCATCAGCACTATCCTCCCATGACGGGCCGGAGCAGTACCGCGTACAACCTAGTTGTGAAGATCTAATGTCAACTAAAGCTAAAGGTAAGATGGTTCACTCATCACAGCCTGGAATAAGAATCGGAACATTGCATGGATTGTAATCATGCCAGAGAAAGATCAAGAGCGAAATGTGCAATTTCGGAATCGAACTGTTGCAGTATGTATGCATCATGATCTGATCTTTCACTTTCACTTTCATTACCCACATCCTTACACGGAAGTAGACTCCTAACTGCTCACTGGTAACTACTGAGATTGACAGCAAGTGCGAGAGAATATTAAGTTCTTGTTCTAGATCTGGTCCTGTCACACGTTCGGGGACGTACCTGAACACAGTTCTGTAAGAGCCATAGCAGTGTAGATTTCCTGGAATATGATGCCGCTGCAGAAGCGTTGTCGTATGAGTAACTGAACCGAGCGAGGAGTCGCCGATGACGTCCACAGCTTGTGTATTGCACCTTCTTAGGGTGACGTTGTTGTTATGGAGGTGAGAATGGTTTGCTTGCCAAGGTAAGGCAGGCAAAGCAGAGCAAGATGCCAGGGATGATGGAGGTAGACGCATATCTGCAGTTCGAGTTATCGGTTCACGAGCAGACAGCCGATCGTCCGGATTCGACTGTGCTGTTATGACCTATAGCGTTCTCGCCCGGTTTCTGGTGTGTTACTCTATTCCAGTACCTTGGATCATTTTCTCTTCTTGTCAGTGATTCACAAGTTTGAATTCCTCCCCTTCTTTTATGGTTCTTCTTCCCTTCTCCGACCGCTAGTGTGGCCTTTCTTAGGTATAGCTGAGCAATCACTCCTCTCGTTATGGTCGCCCGTTTGTTTTATCTCCTGATGCGGAATCGAGGACAACGGGGCCATAGTCGAGTTGTCAACTGGCCCCCGTCAGTACAATCGTCGCTTCGTTCGGATTGTCTGCTCAGCGCTTGGAACAGTGGTTATGATGGTTACAGTAAAGGTTTCTGTCCAGGAACTCATGGACGGTCTTGGCTCTCGGCATACTAGTACTGTGTGCGGATGGGAAGAATTCGTAGAGAACCCCGAGCTTCTGCTAGAGAGTTGGCTGAACACACGCGCAAACCCTCGTACAGTAAACGACTTGAGCTGTTAGGCTTATTCACAGCTGCAGTGCTGTCCAAGGGCTTTTCAAGCAGTCAGCGGTTGGAGCGAAGGCGTGGACTACCATTAGAGCTATTTGAGCAGCGTAGGCTTCCTTTATATTTAGTATCTAATCCCACACGCTACACCAGGTCTTTTGTGAGTCACATTGCCATGACCCCATTTCACACTGCTCATCCTGTCTCGTTAGAAATAACTTTGGACGATTGAGTAGGTCACGACGTAGCGGTCCTTGCTCTAGGTCGGGGTATAGTCATGTTACGGACTTTGGCAATCAAAGAGAAGCACCATCGCGAGGAGTTCAGTAGCCGGTACACTCAGCTTATTTACTGTGTTGTGTAGCGTCGTTGAGGATGTTTCGGATGATATACGGGAGATCTCGGACAATCAGGTGAACAGCAACTTACTACTGCATTTCTTGTCGACCTGGAAAATGTTCGAACTACCAGCTCGTCTTGTAATGGATGAACTATGACACCGCCGACTGATAAGGGTATAGGATTGCTCTTCTCGTTTTCGTCTCCGTCTGCATAGTACTGCCCTGCTAATCACTCAACTCTGATATCACTAAAATGTCTAGTCGCGGCTTTTCCCTTAGGCCGTTAGGCCCCTAACTGAGCAAGTTGGTTAAGGCTTGTTCGATCTTAGCCACCACTTAATCAGTCTCTTTTATATACATTGGACATGGAGACATGGCCTAGTGCAAACCCTGCACCTATTCGTAAGTTTACGTTATATATCTGCTAACGTCTGCAGTGTATATATGTATGAATATAACTTCTGCAGTGATTAATTTCGATTGTTCAAACTACTAGGCTTCGAGAAATTTTCCGTCGGGCTTTTGAAAAGCGAGAATTCTAGTAGTGAGTCGCGGGAGCCAAGATTCATACTTCTGTTCTGCTCATGCCCCAGAGTTGCTTAACTAGTACAAGTGTGTGAGGTAATGTGTGTAATCATTGGCACCAGGATGGGGAGCTAGTCTAGGTTGAGCTCTCAGTGTTCAAATTGCTAGAGAGCTTTAGATCGTTCTTGACGAACCAAATGCTTAGTGCAGAGGTAGTTTGACGATCGTTATCCTTCTATATGACCACAGGGGATTCTGTAATTATGACACTATCATCGTTGAGTTGCTCGAGTTTAAATCATTCGTCAATGACGACGATAGTGCGAGGTGGTTTCTATACAATGTCGCTGAGGAACAGGAAGCTGAAAATATCGTGGTGCGTGCAGGTGTACCTCCCATATTTGAACTTTATGGGTGTCTGGGGAGGTGTCTACAGTGCTGATTGCTTTAGCGATCTTGGTGGTCGCTTTTAAGTGAGACCGGATTCTGAAGGCAGACGAGTGCTGACAGAGAGAGACGTACCAAACATGCGTGTCTCCACCGTCATGAACGCAGCAGCGGGGTATATGGTAATATGGCTCTGTTCTTGTAAACCCTTATATAATGCCTATCATATAAGGCGTGTCTTTGTTGTCTTATATTGGATTGTATACCTTCTGATGGGCTTGCGATGCTATCACCAAGGGGCAGCAGATTAATTCGTTAATTCGTTGCAGGTGCGGTTGCCCACCTTCCTCGTTCAACAAAACACCTTGTGGAAGTAAGCTCAGAAAGACAATCACGTATTCAAGACTTACTATTTGATCAAGGAAGCAAATGAGGACTAGTTATCGGTAATTAGATTCAATGGATGGTTGGTTTTCTAAGTGAACTGTTGCGGTTTGTCAAATGGTTCGGTTTGTCTGTCAGACAATAGCACTTGTTGCCCTGTCGTGTCGAAAATCAGAAGCTGTTTTACTTCACAGTCTAGTAGGCTTGTGAAGCGTTTCGGGTACTTCAGCACCCAGGGGACATGACCCATGATGCGTTGTTATTGTGGACTCCGAAGTTGTTCCTGTCACTAAAGCTTTTGATCCCTGTATGCGCGTTGTAGGCGCAAGTAGCAAATATTCGACTGTGAAACGTGGAAACAGATCTCGTTGTAACTGTCAATCAGAAGCTGAACCGAAGGTTAGGTTGTTGAGCTGTGGTTCAAATCTGCTCTCTTGTAGTGTTGATTCACAGCCGCTAGACATCCCCGGTTAAGTTATGTGCCCGATAAAGTGCTGTTGTGTGGCAAGGCGGAATGTTTTCTTTTCGGGTGGTTATTGTTTTTCTGGACCTTTCTGAGTACACGTTCTGGAGTGCCAAGTTCAAGGTTCTTACGTGATCATAAACTACTGGTGTTTCTCTGCGGCCCTTGTCCTTGTTTACTTGTGAATCCAGACCTCAAAATCCGTCTTCAGCTGCTGTGGAACCAACAAGTCCTCAGACAGCGGGATATCTACTGGACTGGTTTATCACAGTAGTGACAGGTTCCATCTTACGCTTCTTGTCACCTTGTGCATATGCCGAAGAGGCTATATATATAACATCGTGACTATCTAAGTGTTATAACTAATAATTCATATTCTAACATAAAATGTAATGAAAATACACATGAAAAGGAAACATATTGTACATTACACGATGAAGATATAAGTGAAAGATCGAATTATATAGTAAACTGAAATCTCAGCTCACATGATATAATATTAAAGTTCTAACCGAAATGACTCACGAATATCATTCTGAATGAAGGATAAAGAAATTATATATTAAACTTTTGTTCCCATAAATGTAATTTTGTTATCAGATCCTTTGTATCATGAGAAGACTATTCTAAAAAAGTCTCCATTATATTGATTGGTTATTTCAGTCCGAACCAGTTTTCACTTCACTACAACTCTCGTGCATTTGGCATCAAGAAACAGTAGCTGCTGTACTCAGTCTATTGCTCGAGCACTTAGTCAGCTACTGCACGATTAGGATATGATAATGCTCTTGGTATGTGTCACCATGATCTTCATTAGAATAAGTCTCGAGCAAGTACAGAAAACTTTATCAAATATCTTAATTAAAACAACAACGTGAAATAATTTACTATTTCAACACACTATTACGACCTACTTAGTATCAGCTGCTTGTTCTATGGAGTTCATCCTGGAGTATATTAAATTTTGTCAATTATAAATTCTTTTGATAGTATATATCCAGATGTATTAACAAAGAAACTGAATATCCGAACCATCATACTTCAAAGAGTATCCAAGTTCTAATCATTATAAAATTATAACACTTAAACCCCAGTTTGATTAAAAATGCTCCTGGTAACTCAGAAGACTTTGTTTTGCAGGTTTGCTTTCACAGAACTGAGAAATTTAACAGTTGTATAAAACATGTGTCTTGCTGATTATTTTTCATCCCAACTTAGAATCAGTGAAATAAGGAATAAAATTAGAGCTATTCACTAGCTTTATAGATTATGATTCATATCAGAATAAACGACTTAGTACGGACAGAGAGCTGTTCGGAGTGTCTTGGAGCAGAAAATAATCTTTTCTTCAGACTCAAATAACACTACGTGGAATAAGGAATATTTCAGGGTTTAACTCGAATATACTCGAGGGTTTAACCAGGTAACGTTTGCTGCAGACTCTAGACTAAATTTGCGTATTTTATTCGTCGGTTCTTTTACTTTGGGGCTTTCTGCAGCTGCCATTTCACAGGCTGGGGCTCCATCAGAAGGGGACCCCACAAGGAGTAGCACAGGAGAGTGTGACTGAGCAGTAAACTATATTCCTTGGCTAGATGATTCATGATTGTGGATCCAATATGCGGTCAGGCCAGGCTGATCTCCATTGACGACATACATCATAATCACGAGGACCGAAAAGGCCTACGAATCCAATATCTCAATCTCTTGCTCTTGCGAAAGTAAAAGCGCCACGAGTGTCATTATGATGATTTTCAGTGGTCTCCTTACCACCAACGCCATGTTCCTCCCACTCTCAAAGGTAGCTCCTTCGCCTTTTCATGTTGTCAATGCGATCTGACGCCTGTCTGAAAAGACACGACAGTCAAACTGAGTTCTCGTCTCACCGTCCTAGGCTGGCGAATCGCCAGTAATTCTAGGGTTTAGGCTTGAAGATATCTTCGTCTCTGCCATCTATACGTGTACTTCAGAGGGCACCGTCGAGAAGGGACCACCAGCTCGCCATATCTTCACCCCTCACTCCGCCGCTGAGAGATACTGATATATAAGGAGCTGGAGAAGAGACGAACGGGAAGAAAAAGCTGCAAGTCCTTTCTGTCACCATCCGGACAAAACATGACAGGACTCTGCATTGCAGACACGCATATGCAAATGCAAAAGGAAATCACTGCAGTGGGAGATGTCCTCATCCTCGTGATCAGAATTCCCTGTGCAGCAGCAGCAAAGTTATCGAGTACAGCAGGTCAGACAAGATATGCAGATCGATGAAGTTCGTTCACGGCTGTACCAGCATTTATTATGACCCAAGTTGTTACAAGATACCGATATTTGACTTGCATGGCACAGCACCTCTCTATGTATGTTTTTATATATATATCCAGGAGACACTCTTTCATGTCGAAAATCTCTGTAACATCGACAAATTCTCGCTCAGTGCGGAGTAATCAATCTCATGCTGACCTTTCTGCGTGCTGTGTGCATATAATCTGCTTCCGGTAAGTACTGTACTAACTACACTGGTAATTCGAAGATTAAGGCCTTAGCCCTTAGTCTCCACTGGAGTCTAAGACTACGCGGTGCAGGCTGGCTGGCTGGCTACTCCTGGACTGACTATGTAAGACATACACAACAAAGTTCATTTAAACAACTGAAGTTACGGCGTTGGAATGAGTGTGACTCAGTTGACGACGCGGCAGTTGAGTCGGACTTCGCCCTGGGGTCCCGTGAGCACTCTGAAGCGAGTCATCTGCTCGTAGGCCTGAGAGAACTCCTGGAAGAAGAGTGCGCTGTTCGCAGCGAAGCCCTGCATGAACGAGGCAGTGCGGGGATCGTTGGCGAGGGCGTCGTCGATGGAAAGCAATCCTCTTCTGCCCACGGTGGCGTCGGTGAAGTACTGAGTGTCGAATCTGATGTTGCTGTTGTCGTTGGCCACCACAGCGTTGGGGTTCTTGGGGAATGCAGGGCAGGAAGCTCTGAGCTGGGTCTGGAAAAGGATGTTCGTCGAGAGAGTGGCATCCGGCTGAGGGTACAAACGGTTCTCGAAGTTGGAGCAATGAGCTACTCCGAGAGTGTGAGAACCTGCAGAGGCATGGAAAAGAATGAGAATCAGATTCCCTCTCTACACTAGAACAATAACTAACCACAATCCCCAAATATACAAATTCAGCCATGTGGGATGAGGCTTCCAAGGCAATTGCTCTGAGCAAATGTGGCAGCTTACCCAAGAGTGCAACGGTGCCCTGAGTACCGATGCCCATTCCAGCGAAGGCGGCCAGAACTTCTGAAACGGTGGCGTCGCCGGGGAGGAGAGCAGCCTGGGCGGCGCTAGTGCTAGCAGACAGAGAGTCTCTACGCCCCAGAAGAATCGAAACTTGAGGTCCTCCGGCCTAGAACCGAGAAGAGACAGTGCCAGAATATAGCATTAAACGTCATGACACGAGCGTCTAGGAAGAAAGGAAAGCAAGGAAAGAAGAGGAGATGACTTACAAAACGAACAGCTTCACGCCCGACCATGGCGATGATGTCCGCGCAAGACACTACTCCAGGACACATGTTCTCAACAGTTCGCTTAATGGTATCGATGACGTCCAGATTACTAATTCCCAGATTCCTCTCGGAGTCCTTCTCGTCGGTAGTTGCGCCCTGAGAGTCGAGCATTATCGACCCATCGCATCCCTGCAATTGATGATGTCCTAAAAGTCAGAGATGAACTTACTTCGTTTTGAAAGTGTCAATAGACCCAGTCAGGAAGAAACTGAAAACCCAGAAGATACAAGCTTCCTGCGTGACTAAACGAACATCAACAGGCCAAGTAACTACGAGATGACAATGGAATCCCCCTGAAAAAAGGCCATACAGTATATTCCTTCCGTCTCCAGGAACAGACGATGAGCAACATCTAATGTCATCGTTAGTGCCAGAGACAACGGAAGAACGGCTCGAACTCGGGTCCACACTGGCAGTGACAATGACAAGTGAGCAATTCAGGCACAAGAGGATATAAAACTCACCCCAACGGCGCAGTCGTGGAAGGCGACTCGGAGAAGAGAAGCAGGAGCTGTGATAATCTTGATCAAGTTCATCTGCGTGACGAACGTGGTCGCGACGATTTGCTCGACATTGGCACAAGTACCGGCGTAGTAGTTCGGACTGAGCTGGGCCCGGATCTCTGGCAACTGCCAGCTCAAAGCTAGAACGACGACCAAAAACTCAACGACTGTTCTCGTTGGAGCCATTTCGAGTTCGCTCACCCTTGAACACCTTCTCGTCCCGGCTTGCAGACAAAGGGAAAATCACGCAGAACTGGTCACTTCGAGCGATGCAATGCAGCAGCAAAAGGGAGGGAGGGAGGACTCCGAGGGAGTACGGCGGCCGGGAGAGAATAGCAGAATGGCAGAAGGCAATGATGCTAGCCTAGGTACTTGAGAAGGAGTCAGAAGAATGCAGTGTACCAGGTAGAGCTGATTGAGTCAGGAGGTGACAGAGTGCAGAGATGCAGATGAGTAGAAATCTGGGGAGTGATGAGCCACGACTCTCTCTCTCTCTCTCTCTCTCTCTCTCTCTCTCTTAGAACACGGTGAGAGGGAAGAGAGGAACAGAGCCGAGTGGACGAGGAGCGAGTGGCTCGAGGAAGTGATGCAAAGATGTAAACGAGGCTGGAATAAATACATGTCAACGAGGAATGAAGACCCAAGGGACGTGAGAGTTAATGCAAAATCGAAGCTCACTGACACACACTTCCTCGCCAGGGGCAAATTTGCAGTGGCTGCGCTGCCATGCTATTTCCGAAGCATCTCGGTACTGTGGCTGTCAGAGGCTGTTACCTCACGTTACAAGACGTCATAAGCGAGAAACGTCTCTTGTAGCGCGAGACCGTTGCTGGCTGGCCACGATGGGCTTCTCATCCTCCAATTTCCTCGCCTTACCAGCAAATTTAACTGGCAGCGGCTTTCCCTTTCGCTGGAACTTTCGACATCTTTGGAGTTTGAGGGCCCAAAAGGCAAAAGCTGGTCTCTGACATCCCACCCGTGCCTACTTCCCCCCACTCCGTTCTCGTCCTGTTTAGACTTATGATGTTATCGCGTTGTCGGCGCTATCGCCTCGTGCTGCCCTGATAATTTATGCAGTTGAAGCCTGCTGATGCAAAACGTTAACGACTGTAATTCGTTTCCCTTGACAAAACTCCTGCAACTTGCATTGACTTGTGACGATCGGTCACCCTGCAACTGCAGCAGGTCCATTTGCTTACGTGCTTGCTCCAAATTACTTCAGAGAGTGATTTAGAGCAAGTTGAGTTTTATAAGTATTCTCTGCCGTATTTGGATTGCGTAATAACTATTTTGGACAGTTCTGACCATTTTAACGGTGGAGAACTATCGAGGAATTAAATTCAATGTGAATTTATTTTGCAGTGAGAATATTTGGGCCAAGTTTCAGTAAGTTCTGAGAAACTTTGTTCTCTTCCTTTGTTCTCTTGCTGGTAAAGTCGACGTCTTATCTGTCATCACCAGGGAGTTTTTGGACAACCATAACTATTCGATATGGAAGTATAGAATGTTGCATTCTTCAAAAGTCAAAAGTTGTTTCTGATTATGTCTATCATATCAAGAGTCAGGTTGATCAACTTAGCAGCATTGGAGTGAAGGTAGAAGATGATGACCTCATCCTTCACACCATTCAAGGTCTTGATAAGGAGTACAAGATGTTTGAGACCTCCATTGCTGTACGAGATACTTTTCTCAAGGTTGATGAGTTGATACTTATGTTGGTATCGGAAGAGATACATCTTGTCGGCAGTGGATCCACTTCTGTCAGCGAAAAAACACTCTTTATTAGTGATCGAAGAAGAGATCAAGATAAAGATCACGGAAGAAATAACCGAGGTGGAGGTAACTTCGGTGGTAGAGGTCAGCAACAACCACAACAACAAGCTCAACACAACAACCAACCTCGAGCTGGAGAGGACAGTTTCTGTCATTATGTAAGAAGAAAAGTCACCTTGTCAAGACTTGTTTCAAAAAGCAAGCTGATATCCGAAGTGGAAAACTCTCCGAACAAAACTCTGTTGCTATGGAACTTGATGACAAATTAGAGTCTTCTTACCATGGTCTAGGTGAATGCTATGCTACATCAACAAATGATTGGTACATCGATTGAGGAGCATCCAACCACATGACGGCTCATGAAGAATGGTTCAATCATAAGGAACATGTCAAGTCTCAAGCTTTTATGTAGACAAGTGATGATACGGAACACAATATCACTCATCTTGGGACTGTACCTCTTTTTGTTACATCTTCGAAGATTCAAGCTTTAGGAGATGTGATCTATGTTCCTACCGTCATTAGAAACCTGATTTTTGTTGATCAAATGATAGAACGATGATATCATGTTCGGTTCAACAAGGATGATGATATTTTTGAGTGCTTACTTGATCTATGTGTAGTAGTAAAAGATACTCGAATTGACAGATCGCTTGCCCTTTACTTAAGCTTGATGTTTTGCTGACCAAGTCCAATGTTATGTTTACACACTCATCACAAGTTTCGGATCTGAACATGTGGCACAAACGTGTTGGCCACATGAACTATCAGATACTGAAAGCCTTACCTACAGTAGAGCTTGTCACTGGACTTCCAAAGTTCTCAGTAGCTATTCCATCTGAGATATGTGAAGCTTGTCAATTTGGCAAGTCAGCTAGGTAACATTTTTGCCATAAGGACACTAGAGTCTCCAAGGTGTTGGAGGTGATTCATTCGGATGTTTGGACTGCAAGTCAATCAAGCCTCAACGGTTCCAAGTACTTTGTATCATTCTTTGATGATTCTCGAGGTTCACTTGGATCTCTGATGTACAACAGCCATTGGTGCACAGTTCATTAGGTACACATCGACTCCAATAGCTTCGGTCCAGTACCACTTGGACATGGAGATCTCCTTCAGCATTGCCCTTGCTGATTCTACAATGTGACGGTTCTTCCTCTCAGCAACTCCGTTCTGTTGAGGAGTATAGCTGCACGTAACTTCACGCTTGATGCATTGTTTTTGTAGAAACGCAACAACAAGTCGGAGATGAACTCTCCGACTGAACATATTCAAAGAATACATTGATTGTATTGCTTTCAATCAAGATCTTGAAGGTCTGAAATACTGACAGTACGTCAGATTTAGCCTTCAAGAAAAAACACCTTATGAAGTTTTGGTAGGTGTAAAACGAGATCTTTCAGCTCTTAAGGTCTTTGGTTGTGTTCGTTTTGTCCATGTTCCAGAGGAAAAGTGTACGAAGTTGGATCTCAAAACTGTGAAGTGTATTTTTCTTGGCTATGCTTCTGAGAAGAATGATATCGATGTTATAGTCCCACTTCCCAAAGCTCTATATTACCTGAGATGTTGGTTTTGATGAACAGAAATCTTGGTTATGTATTTGACATTCCGCCTGATGCTTCTCATGTCCAACCTTTTCAGGTTTACATAGTTCCCTCTTCTTCATCTACTTCGAGTGGTGGTGTTGTTGTTCATCTTCTTAATTTGGGAGCATCATGGTCTGATGGAGTTATGTCAGGTTTTCAGTCTATTCGTACTAGTATTGCTCCTATCATACCATCTACTTCAGCTGGTTCTTAACGGACTTTACAGCAGATAGTAAAATCTGAGCACATCATACAAAGTCTACTTCCTTTTGAAGTTTCTATATAAGACATCTTGCTCGATAATGTGAGCAGCTCTCAACATGTTTGACGAACTGAACCTAGACCTTCAGGTCAGTTTGATATTGGAATATATGTAAGGATTAAGCATCAAGTGGAATGTTTTCGGTGTGAAGGATTTAGGGTTTAGCTCAACACCATGCTTACATGGTGAATGTGATTAAGGAGCAAGAACCAAATTCTTTTGAGGAGGCATTGCAAGATACTTTATGGGTACAAGCCATGGAAGTAGAGCTTGTTGCTCTTCATCATCAACACACCTAGGAACTTGTGGACTTACATGCGGGTAAGGAAACCATAGTTGCAGATGAATCTATAAGGTCAAAAAGAATTCGGACGGTTCTATCAGTAGGTTCAAGGCTCGGCTTGTAGCTAAAGGTTATGCACAGTGTATGGCCTTGATTTTGATTAGACCTCCAATCATGTAGTCAAGACGACTTCTATACGTACCTTGGTGGCACTTGCTACTAACAAAAGGTGGAAGCTTCATCAGATGGACTTCAACAACGTATTTGAAGAAGTCTACATGTCTCAACCTCCTGAGTATGAGGGTCAACTGTATCTAGATCGAGAGTGCAGACTTCAGAAGTCTCTCTATAGACTTAAGCAAGCTCCAAGAGCTTGGAATGCCAAGATCAATTCATTTCTGCAATTGCTTGACTTTGTGGTGTGTAGTTCACACGCTTCGCTGTATTCTTTGCATGTGGGTGATAATATTGTCCTCTTGATCATCTATGTTGATGACTTTGTTATCACGGGTTCTTCAAAGATGCTCATTCGGAAAATCAAAGATCATCTGAAAAAAGAGTTTGACATGAAAGATCTTGAGAAGCTAAAATACTTCTTAGCTTTTGAGTTCATCAAGAATGGAGGTGATACTTGGTTTCTGTAGCATCGGTATGTTATAAATATGTTGGAGAAGTTTGAGATGACTGGTTGTAAATCCATCTCTACTTCCCTTGCAACTGCTGTGAAGTTTAGTGTCCATGTGGTGAGTTATTTGCAGATCCGCTTATGTACGGACAGATTGTTGGAAGCCTGATATACTTGACTATTACCTGACCTGATCTAAGCTATGTTGTGGGCTTGGTAAATCAGTTTATGCAAGCACTTTTGAACCTCGTCTTGATGAATTCTACGTTTATCATTCAGTTTAGACTTCACTATGTTGCTAGTGATTCACTTGCTTTGAAAAGATTTATCGATGCAAATTGGGCAAGAAGTGTCCAAGAAAGAAGATCTCCGTCAAGTTTTGTGTTTCAACCTGAGAACTCAGCAGTTATTGGCAGTCAAAAAAGCATACTGAAGCTTAGTACAGAGGTGTCACTAACGATACATGTGAAGTTGTTTGGCTCCACATCTTCTTAGAGGAGATGGGTGTTGTATTTTTTGATACTGTCTAGTTAGTTAAGTTACACATTCGAAGGGTTCACTAATGATTTTTGTTATAAAAAAGTGCAAGTAAAAATATGGTATTTTAAATTATTTTCATAAAAATTTTAAAAACTCACTAAAACTAAAATAGACTATTTTTTTATCTTTAAGTGAGTTTTAAAGTAAAAATATAGTATTTTATATATATATAGTTAATTTTTGAAGAATAATTTTTCTTTATAAAATATAGTGTTTTTTAGAAAAATAAAAATAAAATAAGGGTATTGAAAACCTCTTGACTCTCAAGTGTTATCAACAAAGTACAAAGAGTTGAGCTTTTGTGGTTGCACCTACTGTAGTTAAGTCCATACTCAATAGAGAGTATAATTTAGGTTAGTGGATCCTAACCATCTTTGTATCCTCTTTCTGTATGTACATGACTGAATGATTACTCTCCGTTAGCTTCTCTTGGTGAACTTTGTCTCTCTTCTTTGTAAGTTCCTTTAGGTGTGGTGGATCCTCTCTTAGAGGTTGTCAGTGATTTTAACATTTATAAATGTATTTAATTAATTCATAAATATTATATATTAATAGTCCCGGAGTAGCCAACTCATCTAGAGAGAACCCATAAGTGAAGAACGGACTGATGCATTTCCTAGGATATAAGTCCGAGACTTCATTATGGGTGGACATTAATTTATACTGGAAGGGTTAGAATATATATTACACCTTATTGACACTTCAGTGTACATGGGTGAATATCTTCACTTAGACAGGTCTTGTCGATCAATTCCTGTTTTGGTCTCAAAACTAAAGAGTAATTTGTCGGTATTTGTTACTTGCTACCCGGTAAAAATCAAATTGAGCACAATTTTGAACCCGCTCTTCCCAAATGACCTCATCGGCTGATCTTCAAAATAACTCCGATTAGATAAATTTTATAAGAGAACACAGAATTCACTGTACAAACCCGTGGGGAAGGATATTATCTTTGATTGAGGCTGCTTATTCACCTCATGTACACTTCGAAGTGTACATGGGGTTTAATATATGTCCTAACCTTTCTGACGGGTTATGACATACATTAATGCCCCTGTTAAATGACGCTTATTGACAATTCCAGTCTCGGACTTATACCCCAGGAACGCCTCAGCCCGCTCTTCACTTATGGGTTCTGTGTGGATCAATTAGCTACTCCCGGAGAAGTTAACATATAATAATTATAAATGATTTTAATTTTTAATTATAACTTATTCGAATATATTCTTATAACACTTACACGTTTTCTGATAAGAGAAAACGAAATTCACTGTACAAGGAAGTTGGGGATGCTTATTTATTATCTTTTAGTGCTGGATATTATCCGGTAATCAAGAATTTCTCCCCGAGCATTCGGATTCCCAGGAACTGCTTCTCTGGTTAGGATATTCTTATCCAAAACTTTCTAACCGTAGTAGAGGAACAAGTCGCCGCCGTTGTATTTTTAGTGCCAGTTTATGAATCTCTATGCTTCTCGACTGTAGCATAGAGATTCATCTGGACAATTCACTCGATAAATATTAGATAGAAAGTGTGTCGTATAAGCACATGGCTCGTTGTTTTTGTTCATTTGCGCTGAATGGAATTGTGATGTGCTGCATGGATTCATTTGTGACGATGGAAGTTGCATATTTCCTTCACTTCATTCTGATTACTATGCACTTTATTTGCAGAAGTAGTCATCAGTTTTATTAGAAGGTAAAACAATGATGTAGATTTATTATGGTCAATTTATTATATAAAGTATAGAATAATGATCACAATTCTGAAGCAAATGCATAAACTTCTCAATGTTATTGCAAGTATAACACCTTGTTATGTTGCAGATGATGCTTAAACCGTTATATCTCTAATCAAGCTGTGAGTGACCTGCAGTCTTCATTTCTCACTCTCGAGTCACATGCATTTTAGTTTTTAGTTGTTCGTTTTTTAGTTTTTCTTATTTTACATGTGGTCCGCCTTCTCTTAAAAATATATAGAAGTTTTACATATAGAATCATGCATAATAAAAAGTGATATCAATAGAGAGAAAATCAAGAGCGCTTTCCATTGATCCTAAGTGACTCATATACATGTGACGTCCGCCATTAATGAAAAACATTTATGCTCCTTTTGTAGTTTTTCATCACTTCCCTTTCATATAATGCAATATAGATTAACTTTGTTCCTAGTTTTTTAGTTTGACATAGTTTTTTTTATGAGAAGAAGTGGTTTAACTGAAACTTTTAGTCAGAATTATTTTTTAAAAGATAAGTATCACTATATTGTTTTTATTTCACCTAATTATATCTCAATACAACATCTTGTGAAGAATCGTTTGATTATAATAGATAAAGTGAGCGTAGTTATTTTTCAGTGTGACGAACATCAAGAAACCTATTGAGGGGACAGTGAAGCTATTTGTTGTTATAAGAAGTAATAATTTAGGAGACTATGGGTTTGATTACTGCTTGATAATTGAAGGATCTAATTAACAAAACAAGGTGATGCGCAATGGATGTGTGAGGCTATGCATTTGGTACAGCAGAGAAAGCGAACATCAATAGTGAGTGAAATTCCCACAAAATGTTGAAAATTAAAACCAAAAACAACTTTAGGTTATTATTTCCATATTTTGTCCTTTTCCAGGGTTCCTTCTCAAATCGACTGTTAACTATGCAAAATGCACAGCAAAAAATTCTTTGAATACACTATTAGAAAATGTGCAATAATCTACCTCCTTCGTACTCTTATCATTGTATTTTGTATAGACTTATTTTGCATCACAAAGCTAATATGAATCTGTCGTTATAACATGATGTACGTAATAATGTTACATATTTTTAAAAAGTAAACTAAAACAAGGTATACGTAATTCCCTTGCTAGTTTCTCTCTCCGAAAAGGTGAGCATCCACCTGTGCAGGGCAGCTATCCAGCTGTTCTGTTAAGATAAATGACACACAATATTGAATTAACAAAGCACTGCGTGTTCCATGGTTGGAAAGGCTCTAGAATATCTAATATCTAGACACTGTCTCCTAACCTCGGACAGTAGAAGAAGATAATAGGGGTGTAATGTTGTAACCTTTCCGAATGATTTTGGACTCATGAGAACAAGTTACGATTTTTACTGGACTTTGGTGGGTTTGTTTTCTGCGGGTATTTTTGAAAATACTTGTAAAAAAACATCACTAGCATTTTCTTACTGAGTTTTTAATTGTTTTATTCGTTTGTTTTTATACAGAAATATATTCTATCAGAATAAGGATGTGATAAAAATGAATAATAATTAATAATAATGAATGTGCTTTCAATTCAAAAGAACGATCTAAAATTAATCATAATTTAATAAAAATGTTACTATTAAAATAATTCTTACCTTTTACCGTTTACCCATCGGGGAATATTTCACTTTAACATTGACACCCCCTAATATTATACATATCTCCTTTTCTTCGAGGTTGATAACCTGTACTATATGTGGTTACCTGTTATCGACATAGTGGTTCGGTTCTGGCAAACCTTGTCTCTTGCTCCAACTCATGGAACCCGGCCGCGTAGCGTTCGCTGAGACCAGCCACATCATATCACCCTTCGCCAAGTAAGGCTGTCTGTACATGGCGCAGGTCTCAATCTTCAGAAATTCGCTCTGCAATGATTTTGACCGTGTATATATATATATATATAGCCTAGGTCAAATAATGAACACTTTTTTCTTTTTAAAATAAATGACATAATTTCGTCATAAAATTTTCTCGACCGAATATAGTACTCACTCTTTCCACTCTTATAAACTAACCTCACCTCCCAGGTAAAGTTTCATCCACCCTTGGTCAAAGAAGTGGGGAAGATCGAGCTTGCACCTCCAGGTTAGGAGGTGGAGGCTCTCCCGTTATGGCATCTCCATCGCACAGAAATTAACTGAAGAGTTAACGATAGAATTAATATTCAAGCAGTAATAGAGTCTAAAAAACGTGAACTTTTCCACCGTACTCACGTTAAGAAAAGAATGAGTTATCGTGAAAAGTCTTACTAGCTGTCTTCAGTTTGTATTTTAAAGCGTGAACTTCTCCACCGCGATAGAGAAATTATCTCTATTTTGAATCTACAACAAACAAACACACCTTACAACCGGCTAAACTGGAACTTTTCAACATGTATCTGAATAATGCAACACTATAGAAAACTCTAATTTAGAGTCTTAGAGGTTCAATCTCAGCTTCTTGGCACTAACATAGAGTCCGCTAAGGGTATACAGTGGGGCATCTCTATGTCTTCTAGCGCTATAGTCACTCCGATGTAGATGTCGTTATAATGAAATCTTAATATAAACTGAATCTTATAACTTATAGATCTTACTATCTCCTCAGCTGAACTGGCGCCAACGTGCAAAAGTCGAAAACCAACTCGAGTCTGTTATTTGTATGGTAAACGAGAAGTGCAAAAATCGTTTGTCCACCACAAAGACGAACATAAAGGGGTTGTTGTGGTGGTACCCCCGAGTTGGTATTTTTCGGCCTTTGCTTGTGCTGAGAACTATTGCACAAGCGAGTGAAACCTTACTTTGGAGTCTACTATCAATTCGTCAAAAGACTGTCAAAAAGATCGGAAGTTCTAGGTTTTTGGATCCCTTTTGCTTTACGAAACACAAAACCGACCCCCAAGACTTGGAGAGAGCTAAGTTCGCTTTTGTCTCGTTGTACCCAACAAGAGGTTGTCTATCTGTTTGGTAGCTATGGACTAGTATGGAGGCCTTTCTCCACACAGCAAGCCCGCAGCTGTGGCGTAGTTCCGCTAATTACGTCTGGGTTTATACATGCGAATTGATTAATGATGGGGTCCAGATTCGTGGTAGATCGAATCACTTGTAACCGGATTCTCCGCTCATAACCGCAGTCACCGAGCCTCGAATCAATCATGATCACGGTCTGAACTGCAGTCACGGTCACAGTTTCGAACTGCAGTCACAATCAAGGTTCTCACTGCAAGGTTCTCTCCGTCCGTCCGTTGCAAGTCCGTTGTCAGAGATTCGTTCCTCCATAATTCACCACGTCTTGTACTGAGACGGCGGCACTGAAGACGTCTGGAGGCGTCATGTTATCCGTTATAGTTAGAGGCGGCGTGAAGAGAATTTCGTGTCCTCACGGCTGAATTTTGCAGAAATTTCCTCACGACTGAATCGTGATCGAATTCCGCTTGGTGACAGAAAGTCTGATAGACCTGAGTCCTCGGTGTGCTTGTAGTGGTGTCTGCTTTTGAGTGCTTATCATGGAGATGGTTTACTGCAATCGATGCAATCAAACATTGTCAATCAGCGCATTCACGCGTGCTCGCAAGGGACATAATCCTCTTGACTTAGTTGTGTTCAAGCAGTGTAACCAGTGTTATAACAAAGAGAACCTCGATACTACTACGTGCAAAGCGGCTATGGAGAATGATATTAATGATGACAACGTTTTCATAGTGATAGTGGAGTGTGATCATTCAGAAATGATTCATATTGTGAAAGAGTGCTTCGGGGATGAGGATAGCAAAGATGGGTTTGTGTTTTTCTGACTGAAAGTCCACTTTTCAGACGAGAGTAGCATGCATGAGTTGCAGATTTTAAACTCAGTGTGTTTGACGTCTTGACTGAAGATAAGCATCATTCCGAATATGGAGGTAGCTCTGGATACTATTGGGAAGTACGTAACCTGCGTGTTTCTGTGAAAGACTGTTCGATCTTAAGGACGACATTATGATGTACCTCACAATCTGACAGGACAAAATTCAGAGATAAAGGTGAAGGATCTACATCACAGGTAAGACAACCAGAGAAGAAGCGAAAGATAGATCGATCTGAGTGCAATGGAACTTTACGAGTAACGGTGGACGTACAGCAGAAGTTAATATATTTAACGTGTCAACATTTGCTATCACATGAGAAGCCGACGCATAAGTTGCATTGTTTTCTTACTGTTGCTATCACGTTTTTGGAGTCGATATCTGGATTAAATCTCCGGAAGCTTGAGGTGTACCGTATATTATGTGAAAAAAAGATCATTAGTCCTCTGAGTATAACTCGGGTGCAGGTAAATTTTTGGATCGCTGAAGTTCAGTCTAGACAATATCTGCACGATATAGGTGATCAAGTGAAGTCTGCATCTTTGTTGATACGCAGCGAAGCTTTAGCTCAGAAAGGCTTTGTTGAGGTGTTGTATGAACAGACTGACGAGTATATTGCTTTTGCAATATGCACACCCTTTTTTGAGCATATAGGTAGTGTAAGAGAAATTATTATCGATAGTACTTTTAAAACTAACTCTATGCACTTTGAGCTGTTCGTTATTGCTGCAAACTTCGGAGGTTTTTGTATGCCTCTATCGTACATGTTCTACTTGAGACAAGGTGATGCAAAGAAGAGTTCTAGATCAACGACGGAGCAATATAGAAAGGCGTGGTTCGAGAGATTAAGAGAGAGAGGACTACGTCATGTGTTTGCACTCACCGACAAAGACATTGGTCAGACTTCGACATTACGCTCTGTCTTTACTGCTATGTATGTTCAGCTTTGTTTGAAGCATGCTCAATCAGCTGTCGAAGTTCGATGTATGTGTACTGGACGAGCCACTGGATCATACAACAGTGTGGAGGCAAGTACTTCTTTCTCTTTTATTGATGTAAATTGGTTTTCAGAGAGTGTGGAAGTTGTTGGTCAATTGTGTAATGTTGAACAACGAAAGGTTGTTGTTGAAATGATCACCAAACATTTCAACTTGCATTTACTTATATCATCAGCGGAAGGGAAATTTTTTACTCCCGATGTATTACACTCTACGGATGTTCGTGAGATTTATGAGTTTTGTAAAAATTCAAATCTTTTGTCTTTGTGGATATATCTCAGACGAGAGTGGTACAGTCCAGACAAATGGGAAATTTTCAGTAGAGCATCAAAACCTCTCCTTTGCTTGTCGCGCACTATGAATATTATCGAGAGTCACTAGAGAAAATTAAAGCACGATTACAAATATGTCCTTAACCGTCCTCGTTTAGATAACTTGAAGCTAATCATTTGTGAAAGTCTTGTGGCAGATATGCAAGTGTCGCAACACCAAATCATTCACGGACGTTTATTTCCAAGCTGGTGAGAACAGTTTCGTGTCACTTGGCGCAAATATGTGAGTAAAGATGTCTCTGTTCCGAGTAGTCATTTCACAGACGTGGAGAGATGGATATGCTCTTGCTACTCATTTTTAAATAGCCCATACTTGTTATGCAAGCATTTGGTCAGAGCTTATGCTGAGAAGTTACGATACAACTCGTGTTCTCGTCTACGTTCCGACGTTGCACGTACCCATTTTATGTTTTCACTAGTCCGGAGAGCTTTCTCAACAGAGAAGTTGTACCGGATGATCTGAACCCATAGTTTGAACCAAGTCATGTATATGTAAATGAAGAAATGTCAAATTGTCCTACTCACTTCAATTTTACAGATGGTGGAGAGGGTGGAGAAGATGCATATGTACGCTCGCAAGGAGCATCTGAAGACACATAAGGATTGAATCTGGTCGAGCGATATCAAGAGATTCTTGATTTTCTCAGAACTCTTTGCAATCATGAACATGACAACCCTCTTTTTCTGAAGTCACTTGACAGGGCGTTCTAACCTTTTGAAAGAAAAGTCCATCATTGTATAACTGTTTTGCGATCTCGAGGACAACAACATATCTGAGCATCTACTGATCCCTCATTGTATTTGCGTTAATTTTTGTTTTTATGCTTGTGGTTTTTGTTTTGTTTCGTTTTGTGCAAGACACCCTGTCGGACCAGGCCGATTTGACCTGCCAGGGTTCAACTCCCTAGAGGGTGACTCGAATTTGTGGATGATCTATGAACCTCCAAAAAGTAATTACAGTGGATTATGAGTTGAACACATTTATAAGTTGAACATAAGTTGACTATAATGAACTTATAATTAAGAAGCCAATGTCATACTCTAAACCTCCGTAAAGTGGCTTATGAAATTAATCTAAAATGCGCACTCAGTGCGACCAAACACGTGTCGCACTGAGAGCAATGCGACTGCTTGGAGCAGCGCGCTCAATGCGCCAAATTGTTGGTCGATCGCACTGAGCGTGCTATGCAACCGCATCGAGCTGCGCGCTTAGTGTGACCAGTTATCCTCACGCTCAATGCTAGGTCGCATTGAGCACGCATGTATTTAGTTCTACAATTAAGTATTAAGTATTTAGTTCTTTCACGCTGGAGCCCACTGTCGCACTGAGCGCGATTTACACCGCCGCATCTAAAGTCTTTCTTGCTCAACGCGCTTCCACACTGAACGCGCTTCCGTCCACCTCCGCACTAGCTCCGTACTAAACGCGCTTCCGTCCACCGTCGCACTGACTGCGATTAATGATTTTCTCTACACGTTGATTTCTCATAGTCAGTATTAGCGATCGACCATGGATTATTGAAGGAGCAGTGATTGACCACATAGAGTCTTGATCGAACACAGGAGTATTGACTGATTCTACGGATAGCGATCAATCGACTACTTGGAGTATTAGCGATCCTGAACTTGGAATTTTCATTCCTTATGCTGTTTGCTCTTCTCTTGCTACTTTGAATTTCGCTATTGAATTTCTCTCTTCTCTCAGGCATTTGGACATTTGAGTATTTGTGTCGTTTTCTCTTCGATCATTTGTGTCTAAACTGACATACTCGCTTCTTTTTTTCTTATGAGAGCGATCTCTTCGTGTAATTGCAAAGCGAGCTGGCAGTGAACGAGTCTGGCATGTATGTGCAGTGAGTGAACGAGGTACAAGTATGGCACCGGGAGAAGAAGGACCTTTTTTAATTACATTTACTTCCCAATACGATGTACATCGACGTATCGTCTAGCAATGGATGGATAAAGAAGCTATCAATCAAGCCTTGAGTGAAATAGACGAGGACGAGCTAGAGAAGCTAGGATTATTGATCGCTTTCTCGTTCAAATTTCATCGACATGACGTAAGTACTCTGCCATTAGTCCCTCATTTACAGTAAGCTCAAGTGTAACCTCAACCTAAGTAAACTCAAGTTAAGCATTGGGTGCTGGTTGGTTATATCCTTACTTCTTGTAATGTGTAGTGTTTGTTTATGTCAGATTGGACTTTGTGCTGCTTTCATCCAATCCTATAATGCAGAAACACGAATGGTCAAAATTAGGGATCGTGAGTTCAAGTTGAACCTTGACTTAATCCGCGAAGCCTTTGTTATTCCTGAAGGATCTGTGATGTTATCCCCTTCGTAAGACACGTCCGAATAGACGATTGATTTCCTGAGTATGATAAAGTCAAGAAAAGATACTTCGCAAGAGAATGTGCTTTCGAGGGATGGAGATCTGCTTTTCAGTGCTTGAATGTGGTTCTACTAACGAGAAGAAGGCTTAAAGCTTTTACATGTCAACTCGCATTGTACATAAAATCTAAAGTGGAAAGAGAAGATAAGGATTACGACTGATCTTTGTTCATGTTCGAGAATGTGGAGGCAGAAGTGTTGCATCTGTAAAAGCACATACGAGAACAGAGGAAAGGAGTATCCGTAGAAACTTTTTGCGGGATGGCTTTAACCCATCTCATGCGATACTTGGTTATATTGAGCGAGGAGGCGTTAGTATTCTCCATTAAACACGAAGTACAAGAGAGTACTCCTTATCCAAATATCTATCAGGATGAGCTTGGCGTGGGCCACGATGATGGAGATAACTGTTTTCTCTTTACTTGTGTATTATTTGCTTGCTTGAGATACGTTCGCTCTGTGTAAAGTTCAGTTGGCTATGTGTAAAGTTCAGTGAAATCTTTGTTTAGTGTTCGCTCGCTGTAAAGTGTAGTGTTGTTGTTGAGTGTTGTAAAGTGTTGTTGTTGTTCGGTCCGCTGATAGCATAGTGCGACGAGTCTGAGGTCGCACTGCGCGGAGGTCTTTTTCTTCGCCCAATGCGCGCAACCAGTGCGACCGTGTTTCGGTTGCACTGAGCGCGCGGCCTTAAGGTGTTGCACTGAGCGCAGTGCAAAAAATTCCTACGTCGCACTTAACACTTCGCTCAGTGCGACAAGAACGATGTCGCACTGAGCAGTAACCGCGAGCAAGAATCCTTAAGGACTCGCGCTCAGTACGACCGTGTCCCGGTCGCACTGAGAGCGACGAGCTTAAGGTGTCGCACTGTGCGTGGCCTCTCCACTTCGCACTGCACTCAGTGCGACGGGTCTGAGATCGCACTGAGACTTTTTACTTCCTAAGCTTTATACACCGCATCGAACATCTGATGTAAGAGGATAGAGACTCTATTGAAGAAGAGGAAAGAGGAGGAAGAATTAGATGCTCGGCTCGCCATCAAAAGAGAAGAAGAAGAAACTTTGAACCTCCGAATAGCAGAAGCGAGCTAGAGAGAGGAAGACATGTACGAGCGACTGCAAATACAGGAGGAGGAGTTGGAGAGGTTAAAAACGGATGTCACTAGGCTTCGTTCTTCCAAACTCTTCTATCCCAGATTGACAGATCCTACTGTGATCAGGAGGAAGACTGTGGTGCCCACAATTTACAAGATTCACGAATTTTTGAAATTTTTAAGGTTAATAACTTGTTTGTATAACTGAAGAAGTTTTGTTACTTAAGATTACGGCTTCCTTAGAAGGAAGTTGATCTTACGATCTTTTTCGCAACAAGAAGTTGACTTCTTCGGAAGACGGCCGTCTTCCGGGAAGCGTCTTCTCAGTTGTGTCTTCGGAAGACGGAAGACGAAAGACACGTATCTTCCGGAAGATAGCGACCGCAGAAGCCTAACCGTGTATTACTCAGTAAAGAAGTAGGTGTACCTACCAGGTAGCACCAAGGTAGTAGGTAGGTCAGGAAGGTCAGGTAGGTCAAAGAACCCCTAAACTGCACGAGAAGATACGAAGGAGGCGCATTAGCGCAGAAACACCACCGCTTTCCGCATCGAAGGCATTACCTCAGAAGATCGAGTTAGGAGGTGGCGCATCGAATTAGGAGGTGATCGAATTGAGTGAGGAGAGCCAGCAGAGTGAAATCAAGTAGAGCAAGGATCGATTCGCAGCTAGAGAGAAGGCGAGGACAAATTTCTGAGAGTAGGAAGCACCATCGAGCTGAAGGAGTCTTCCGTAGACTCCCAGAAGCAGACACTGAAAGATGACTGAGAAGAATCAGAGGTGGAGTCTTGTTCGATTGAGGAGTAGCAAGAGATTGACGGCAGCAGCAGCTCTGTGGAGTCGCATTGGAACTGGGGTCGGAGCTGGAAGCACGCAGAAGATTGAAGACACTACAGGAAGCAGACAAAAGACTGTTTGAGGTTCTTCCCACGTTCTCTTCTTTTCCCACCGTTTCTCGCCTCTTGTTTAGTATCCCTCGCGCTTCCCCGGTTGTTTGCAGACAAACCGATCGATCGTTTCCTCATCTCGCATTTTCCTTATGTGAAATTGGACGCGGAAGCGTTGTCCAATTTTTGACAGTCATCTTCTAGCTTCTTCTTGAACTATAATCGAGCTTCTTTGACCGTTGTTCTCAAATTTGATCCCGCAGCTATCAATTTCCCTACCTTATCGCACCTCTAGAGTTATCGCACCTCGGTTTCTCCGGTTGTTTGCAGACAAACACCTGAACAGAAGACGCTTCAGAAGATCTGAACATCTTCGGAAGACGCTTCCGGATGTCTGAAGTCTTCGGAAGACGACTGTGTGCAATTCGTATTGAGAGTGGATTGGATTTGCTTTTGTGTTAAGAGAGGCTTGGTACGAATCCTGAGTGACTTGGTGAGTTGTTTGTTGTTTCGAGAAGCTGAAAGTTGAGAACCAGGCCTGTGCCTCCGGATCTTCTGAGCTTCTCAAATCCACATCTTCCTAGAGAGACTAGAAGACTGGAAAGACTGGCAGAATGCACGAGAAGACGTGAGGGTCCACTACGGATCTCTTCTGTCAGCCATAGCAGCCTATTCCTTCTTCTTCCCGAACTTAGAAGAGAGTTGTGAGAAGTCTTGCTGGCAGAATCTTGAGAGAATGGTAGAGGGTCATGTCTTCGCACCGTGCAGCAAGCTTCTTTTGAGTGTGTATGAGAGGTGAGAAGTCGAAAGAACAGAGTGCGAATATCTTGTGTCTGTGTGAGGTTAGATTGCGTGTAGGAAGCAGAAGACATGTGAGAGCAGTGAAGGGAAGCCTGACTTCGGGAAGTCTTCCGAGAACGTTATTGAATCGGAAGCTGTCTCGGGAGTCTTCCCAGAGGCCACTGTCATCGCAGGAGTCCGTGACCATCTTCTGAACCTTTCATACACTCTACTTCTCGCATATCTTGTATCTTTTTGTTAGGAAGCAAGATGAAATGCAAGATGGGTTGTCTTCTTAGGAATCCATGCGAGGCCTTGCTTAGTTAGGATTGTTTAGCTATAGCTCGGAAGACGAGAGGAGCTTAGGAAGCACTGTTAGAATCTCGGAAGACGGAATAGCTGTCTTCTGGAAGACTAGATTCGTCTTTTGAGAGTGGAAGCTATACTGTGAGAACTTGAGAAGGACTGAACCTTCGGCTCACAGTAAGTGCATGTGGCTTAGTGCAACAGAGTTTCAAGTATGTCGATGCATCCTCGAGGGTTGGTGTTACCGGCAGCAGAGTTGGCCGAGGCCAAACCCTTCATCAAGGAGTTAGGTCTCGACTTCTTCTTGTGGGATTGGAACCTCGCCAATCAGGGTCTTCTGGATGAGGTTTGGGCAGCATTATCTCCCTGCAACCGTATACATGCGAAGGTAGGAGTAGCTCGGGGAAGACCATCTTCCTGGACAGCAGATTGATGACGTATGACTTTTCACAGACCAGAAGTAGAGAACAAGGGGTACGAATTAGAGAAGAAGATCCTACCCATGATCTCGGGGAAGTGGCATGTGCTTGGGAGCACATCTTGTCTCTTCTTGGAGGACAGACAGGAAAGAAATGGGTGGAAGGTCAAAGCTTACTGAGATCCGCAGAAGCGTCTTCTGGCGAAGCTGTTCCTTCACTTCTTTCTTAAGGAGAAAGCACAGAAGACAAGGTACCTTGGAGACCAGGACGTGGAATTCCTGGGAGCCATTTGGGAAGGGCTGCTCATCAACTGGGGCGCGTTCTTCCATGCATATGTGCAGGCAGAGCTGGTGTACTTAAGCACCCCGGCAAGAGGACATCTTACTCCATTCTTCTGTTACATGTACGTGGTCAAGAGGACCTAACAGAAGACCAGTTGGCGAGATATGGACCAACAGGGCAGCACGAGACGAAGGAGGAGACCTCGGGAGAAGACGACCGAGCAGTAGCAATGACTCCCCCTCCCACGCTGATGCCGCAGATGAGGCCAGGTACTCATCAGAAGACGTTTTTGGTGAGGGAAGACGACTCCAGTGGATCGGAAGACGCGACACCACCAAGGAAGATGGGTCCTAGGAGTGTGCCTAGGAAGACCACCTCCTTCTCGATCATTCACTCTGGATCGGAGTCCGACTCTCAGGAGGAGCCACTGAGTACCCGAGCTGCGCAGAAGACCGCTTCTGCAACACCAGGGAGTCTTCCGAAGACTCCAGAAGACGAAGGTTAGATGGACACTCCTACTGCGATGCGAGAAGCGCAGTAAAGAGGACCGCTTCTGCAGGAAGACGACATGGAAGACACTGTGGGAAGTCGCAGAAGCACAGACAGCAGCCGAGAAGACACAACGAGAAGCAGCGGAAGCTCGTGCGCAGGGGATGCTAGCTCAGACGGTGGAAGCACTTCGGAAGAAGTTTAACTTCACCGCGGGTAGGAAGCTTCTTATCTTAACTAGGGAATGGGACGACGAGTCCAAGGCGATGTTGGTAGAGTGCAAGGAGAGCATGTTCCGGTACTTGGATCGACAGATAGAGAGAGTGAAGACACTCTACGGTCTTCTCTCGATTCCGTCACCCGCAACTGCATCTTCCCAAGCCTCAGCACCATCGATCGGATGAGACTTGGAGAAGGAGGAGTTCGACTTGGTAGTGATAGCATTGGAAGCTGAGAAGATCTCGAAAGAAGTCCCGGAAGACAGGAAGAAGAGCTGTCTTCCCAGGTATTCCGAGTGGAGGAAGTGACTTCTCCGGACCCTTATGAGGTCACCATGGCTCTCAGTGTCGAACTAGTGTCTCAGAAGAACGAGGAAGCACAAGTCGACCCAGCTTCCCAGAAGACGCTTCCGTCTTCCGAAGCAGCAGCAATAGAGCCAGCGATGAATGTTGAGAAGGAAGCTATCTCAGTAACACCCGAGATATTCGCAGGGCTTCCCAGCTTATCAAAAGCCGAGTTAGGAGTTCAGGTAGGAGCAGATCAAATGGAGATTGCATCCGAGCAATTAGAGTAGGCAGCAAAGCGCAGAAGACAAATTGACTTGTCCAAACTTAGTAGGAACCGAACATGTTATCTTAGGAGGTGGTAGTTTTAGTGTAATATTAGATAGGTGATCATGTGGCAGAATCGGCAGCGCAGGAGCAGTAAGGTGGATGGCTAATTAAGAAGGGGAACCGCTTGCATGTGGGGTGGCAGCCTTCTGACATCGTCCATCTCTCCCTGGTTGTAGTTGAGGATTGGAGGGGATTCCCTCTGCGTCTCAAGGCAGATGCATAAGTAAGAAGACAGAGTAGGATTTTGGACACACATGAGAGGCGCACTAAGCACATTAGTCACATTTGTGTACGCACTACTGTGCGCACACACACTACACCCGATGTTTGAGACATACGAATAGATTGGGATTCCACCGGAGGGGTCCGCATGCTCGTTGTCAACAGTGGTTCGAAGATGTAGATAGAGGTAGTGAGCAGTTTAGGAGCAGGGAACGGCATCCTCGTGTAGTCCTGCTGGCTAAACTGGCGTGTCGAGGAGTAGGAGCAGAAAGTAGAGGGAGTGAGCTTCCCAACACCGATGTACCTTCTTCTCGAGGAATGGATTGCTGATTTGAGTGCAGAAGCTTTGTCTGTGTCTTGGAGGTAGTGGGTTTTCTTGAATTCACTCCCGATTGTGCATGGGAAGCATTCTTCTTGAGTGACGGTGACTGTCAGCAGTTGTGCAGATTCACAGCTTGGCTCATCCAGTGGAGCACTTCGGATCCACGTACGGACGGTCCTATGGGTACGGGATCCCAGAAGACAGAGTAGTCGGAGCAGCTAGAGAAGAAGAAAGAACCTTCTCCCCACAGCAGAAGACGACATCCTCAAGTAGAACACTGTGTAATTGTACGCACGTTTGTTGTCTTCCTCCTCAAACTATTACAAGTAGGGATGGCTTGTTAGTCATGATCGGACTAGAAGCCTGTCGGAATCTTAATTTTCCGTTTTCATCTTGTTTCTCTCTCGTTTGGATTTTTCCTTCTTCCCCATCTTCTCTCATCTTCTCCATCTTCTTACCTTCTTATAGTGAGCTTCCGAGACTTCTATTGAGCTTCCATGAAGATGAATGTCGTTGTAGTGCTGCAAGAAGACCGTTTCCATAGATAGAAGCCTGAGAAGGCTACAAGGGGCTTACACCTTGTGATTGATCTAACCCGTTGGGACTTGGAAGAGCAATGTGCGACAGACGTTGCTAGTCGACTTCTACGAAGCAAGAGTAGTCTTCTGGAGGTGTGAGAAGCCGAGTTGAACCCCTAGAAGCCGAGAATTGCTTCGGGAAGACGGTACTGAGAGGACTAGAAGGAGTGACCGGGAAGCGGGAAGTGTCTTCCTGAGCTTCTCTGTAGATAGTTGTGTGATATTTTAGTTAGTAGTTGTTTGTTTAGGTCCAGAGCACCTTCTGAAGGGTCTGGAAGCCGTGTGGTTTTGTGAGAAGACTGGAATTCTAGGTAAAACTCGTGTGTTTGTGTGTTTGAACAGATCTTAGAACTTAGAACAGTGTTACTTGTGCAAAATCTTCTGTGGGAACGATATCTTTTATACTAAATGGGCAAAAGGAGTAAAATCCTACGACACTACAAAGACGTTGATTTTAGATTTGAACGGGTTGTTGGTAAAAACTGGACGTAATGACTTAGAGCTTCAAGGAGCTAAGAGAGAGGTTACCAAGTTGAGAGTGCCAAAAAAGAATTATTCTACGTGCCTCGAAAAGGAGTTAAAGAGTTCATGGAGATATGCTGTCATGATTTTCAAGTGCTGATATGGACATCTAAAACTCTTAGTAACTGCAACACCATCTTGCGATCCATGAAAACCAAAAAGTACTTGCCTACAGGGATCGCTTCGGACCAGATAAATTAAATAAACTTAATGCTATCGAAATCATTTTAGATGTTATCAGTTTTCACTTTTCACCTACTTACCTTCTTGTATAATTATATTATGCAGATATGTAGAATCTTCGGACAACCCATGTGTACTCGTTTCATGACGATCAGAGAAGCTGCCACCGATAATTACTTGTATCTGAAGGATTTTTCTCGACTGTTCGCATTTAACTTATGTACACGAGATGTGTTGTTGATAGATGATTCTCTCGAGAAGAACAGTACTAATCATCACTACAACGCAATCCATCCTCCCTCTTTCACGCCTGAGTCAAGTGACATGGACAGAGATGATTATCTCATGAATGTACTCTTACCATGGTTGAAATCATGAGCAAGTAGCACCCAAGATACCCTAGGTTATGTGACCTACAAGTATAGACAGATTTTTGGAAGAGATCCTTATCCCGCTCTTAAAAACTACTGGGGCAGTATGTCACAAGAGGAAATCAACTTCATTTGACGTTCTTGCACTGTCGTTCAAGCGACCGACTTTATGGAGGAATTGAAATCATTTTAATATAGTGTTGTTTTCTGATTCTGTTAAACTCTTCTCTCTGAACCCAACGTGACGAAATCTGTGTTTGAACTGTTCAACCCCCTTCATCTCTTCTCCCCCAACCCCCTACAGCTCCGCTATAAAGTACTCTAGATCGCATTTCACTCTGTCATCTCAACTTAGCCTAGATCTCAGTTAAGCTCGCGCTCAGTGCGACCGGTCTAGGATCGCACTGAGCGCGAATCTCTAACCGGTCGCAATGAGGCAGTGCGACCAGGTCTAGGTCACACTGAGCCTAAGCGATCACAGTTAAGGTCTTGCGCTCAGTGCGATCTGTCCAGGATCGCCTTGAGCAAAAAATCTCTAACTTGTCGCACTAAGCCTACGCGATCGTAGTTAAGACCTCGCACTTAGTGTGATCGGTCTAAGATCGCACTGAGAGCGTGTCCTTAACCGGTCGCACTACCATAAGTCATAATGTTGTCATCAGTGCGACCGGTCGTAGGTCGCACTGCGCAACTCTTCTCCCCGCTGTAAAATAGAATAATTCATCATTGCAATTGTAGACTCTACACGGGAGGGAAGTAGACACTAGAGGGAAGATAATTGACGTAGATTTTGTTACACAGAATATACATAATAGGTGAAGACTGCCATCTCTTCAATATAGCAAAAGTGAACATAACCATCGATAACAACACGGCCTGAGATCCCACTAAAAACCTCACAAAAAAATCAATCTTATAATCATGAGAATTCGCTACTTTATCTCTCTGTCTCTCTTCTGCAGCTACTTGATGTCTCTCGTCTGCACGAAAGTTGATGTCTGGCCCCGGTGTGGTGCTTGTGCTCGACCCGGGTATAACACACTGGGTAGGAGTGAGAATTCGAGTAGTAGACACGTGCCATTATGAAACTGGAAGAGACGAAGAGACACCGAATAACTATCATTTTCCACAAGGTTGTGCTTGGTCGAGCTGAATATATTTTCCGTCAACAACTTTACTTGTCACAACTGTAAAGTGACAATATCAGTGCTGATCAACGATCCGGTCCATCAGAACATTGTCATCTTCGCGTAATTCCAGTAGACTATAAGCTGAGGCACTTATGTCTAGAAAATCTCTCCCAGCTTCCCATGCTATGGTCCACGCGTTGACACTTTCATCCGCTACCAGAAGCTGCAATCTGAAACATTTTATCGAAGACAGACGCTCATTTTTACATCTCGAACAAAACAACCCAGATAATTTTTTGCTGCATCTATCGCATCCGTCATATGTCATGAATCCACTTTTTGCATAAGCTATGACCGAAACCTTCAATAACAGATGAGAGCAATACATATTAGTTTCCAAGCAGTCCACCAAGTATTGCAAATTACGTCTCCCGTAGCTGCTCACTGTAGCAGAAGAACAAAACATCACGATTGTAAAACGCAATCAAGCTATATTAGCGAAGATCAGACTGCAAAACGCAATATAAAGCTGTATTAGCGAAAGCTCGATGTTAACGCATAGTGTGTTGTGAAATCTCACATTGCGCATTGTGAGACTATGGACCACCACGTACTTATGAGCACATCCGAGACTACTGACAATTTGTTGTTAAACTGTGCCTAATTCAAAATGAACGGAGAACGGGATTCCGTCAAAATGACAGAAAACGGCATTACTGTGCTCAGAGCTCGGTGACTGCAATCGTGACCGTGACTGCAGTTTGGACCGTGCAGTTGAGACCGTGACCGTGACCATGACCATGATTGCAGTTCGAGGCTCGGTGACTGCGGCAATGAGCGAAAAATCCGATTACAGGTGATTCGATCGACCACGAATATGGACTCCATCATTAATCAGTTCATACTTATAAACCCAGACATAATTAGCGAAACTGTGCCACAGCTACGAGCTTGCGGGATTCCAGAGTCACATGCAAGCGCTTAAGTTCCCCACTTCCCTGACTCCCGCTTTGCTTCTGGTTCTCCATAATACCGTAGTCTCAAGTATGTTTGCGCTAGTCAATTTCGCTTTGGTATTTGTAGTGGAATTTTCTACTGAACTTTAGCTTGTAGCGACTATATAGTCAGACCAAGGTCTTGACTTCACGCGAATGCTTATCCACCAACTTGAAAGATTAGTTCTGTTATTTCATATTTATTTGTTTACAAAAATTTGAAGTTATAGTTTTAGATTTATTCATCTGGTTAAATTTGGTTATAATTTTAGATATGTTTATCCAATTAGATTTGGATGATAACGCGAAATATGATAAATTTGCTATTGATTCTGCGGAAGATGTGCATCTGCTAAATTCAAAACGCGAATAACTTCTAGAGTAATTCTAGTACAGAGCTAGCGCGAATATACTTGAATATATAGACAACGGTAGTCCATATACTGCCCTTTCTCCCATTTCTCGGGGTCCCTCGGTTGACCTGAGTTGACTTCAGTGTCTGTTGTCACGTTCAGTTTTGAATGAGTGCTCTATCATGTTCCGTCAACTTCCTTGACTCCCGTCGTTGTCCCTCTCTCGTGTAATTCCGGATTAGCCGGCATGCACATGCAGCTCTGGGGATGGGAACTGTCTAGGACGCGTCGAAATACCGGGACCCATTTTTCACTCAGCCCGGAAGTAGGTGGAATCAATTAAGGTGGAATGGTTAACAGCCTTTCCTCGCTCGGGTGAAGATGACGGTTCGAACCTTGGGCATCAACCGGCCGGTAAGCGGTGTATGGTAGGGGCCATCCTTGGGTTCATAAGCCTTTAGGTTAATGTAGAGCGGTTGACCATGCAGAAACGGCAAGCAATAACTGAAAAGATATAATTTATTCACTTTTAATGTATTTTTTATATGCCAAAAGGGTAGGCAGCACTCCTAGAACTGATTAAAGAACCTAAAGCCAGAGCACAAATGGAAGTGGTAGAGTTAGGATACAAAGAGTGAGAACGACGAAAACGGGGCCGAAAAGAAAAGAAAAAACCCCGAAAAATCAAGCTAAGAGAGAGAAAAATGAACAGGTGAAAAGAATGAAAGAAAATGAAAACCAAAACCAACAAGGACAAAGTAGACTAAAATTTTAATACTTATCAAGAGAAAAAATCATATGTTATATTATTTTCTTCTCTAAATATAAGAAGAAAGACGTTACCCATCACCTTCATTCCTCGAAATCTAATTTTACAAAATATAAAGATAATTGATGGAGCACATACGTCATATATAGATAAGAAATTCAGATGAAAATGTCATACATCACTGTCCTATCGTAGTATGTACTGTGGTACCTTTCCTTGGACGAGAAGATATCACAGTACAGTACTGGGTGAGGCATCAACGTCTGTATACTCCCCTTCTGTCCTCCCGTTGGTTGGATGAGTGAGTAGTAAGTAGGTGGGAACCTTCGAAGATCCATATACAACAGCAAGAAGCACAATCTCACGGCAGTGGGAAGAAGGGAATGGACAAAATTTTCAACGAAACTTTACACTTGGATTGCTCTCTTTCTCTCTTCTCTCGTGAAGAAAAAGCTTGATCATCATGAGAGGCATACTTTAAGCTGTAAAGTCCCCCATTCACAAACGTTCATGCAGAGTGTGGCGAGTGAAATGAGTGCCGCCTGCAGCAGACAAAGCAAGCAAGCCCTCGCCTCGCAAAGCAAGGAGTTCGAGACTAGCGAGTAGTAGGAGCGATGGTGGAGTACAGGCAGAAGAATACACCTTTGTTGCATCTGCACGCAGTCCGAGGTTTCTTCATTACTCAGCCTCCAGTCTAGTGAAGTACGTTTTTGAATCTATGCTGGGTTGAAATAGTCAACGGAAGGTCCCGAAAAGGATTCTCTGAAACGATTGCTTATAATTACGCTGCGCAGAATCCAACTCGTTCAGAAGAATAATTCCGTTCACTTTCGACCAGCGCTCGGGGCTAACCGGCATTCTTTGTATTCTCAACTGGTTGGAATTTTGAAAAGTCGGGTTGAAATGATGTCCAGCCGGATAATTTGTAGGTCAAAATTTTACAAAACGACAAATTATCTGTTAAGAAAACAGGAAGATTAATAAATGACTGAAAAAACCGGTTCCATTTATTATCTTCGGATAATTTCCGGTTCGTGAAACTTTTTACCCCGAGCACTGCTTTCGACAGGATTCGCTCGTGGTTTCGTTTGCCTGTGGTTGGGAAAGGTCAGAGTTTCGGTACGAGACAAGTAGGACAAATGTTAGCAGAAGACTATCTAGTTTTTGTTTTTTATTTGTCTTACCACTTATCTTTGAAGTTTACTTGAATTGACTCGTGTAATCTTTAGAGCGTCTGTGCAACTGCTGAAACTGAAATGTTCAGAGTTTCTAGCATTTTCGTTACCATTCAGTTTTGTCGAAAGTGCTGTTTGATGCATAAAAAACCCTAACAACTCTAACCCCCTTTAATGTAAAATTATCACTATATTGCAGTTTTGCATTATAGTCACATTTTTTAAATAATGTCTCTGGATGCATTTTATAGTTTTGTTACAGTTGTATGAATAATAACGACGTTCATGCAGTCGAAGATGACTGTAGCACATGAAGTTCTGAAGTGAAGCCACATGACTAAACATGGATGAACTGGACACGTGGAGCAGTCTAGCAAAGCAATTTTTGTACATGTGGTGTCCAAAACTGCGAACTTTATATCTCAAAAAATCATGTCTCAAATTCATCTCCCAAACTGCAGGAAACTGTACTTTTCCATCCCAACCCTGTTCGTGAAACCAAAACTATGCACAGTCTAGGTATATTGCTTATTACCAAACTTGACTCGCACACATGGGGAGTCGTTTTTCAGTTTCAAAACTGCAGGTGCAGAGATGCTCTTAGTTTTCTTGGAGTCCATGTTTTCTTTTCTTGTTTTCTTGCCTAACTATTCATTGGTCACTTTTCGTGTTGGTTATGTTAATATTCTTGAGAAATGATGACACCATGATTTTTTTGTTATTTTTAGAATGATTTTTAGCACTCAATTCAGTTTATTAACAAAGGGATCTTTTTGTTCAACTGGTGTGAATCCATAATACATAATATCAAATTAAGCCTTGTCACATAATCCAAATATTTTTTATACGTGAAAGTTCAGATTGATCTTATATTACTTTCATGTATACTCATCTCCTCTTGATGGAGGAGGCAAATATACAAGGGTTTAATTTATTACTTAATCTTTTTCAATGGATCATCAGCTCGCATATGTACTTTGAGAGCTTGTCTATCTACACTCCATGTATGGTTTATGTCTAGTTCCTCTTACGTGTCTAGGTTTAGCTAACACTTAATATTTATAAAATATTTTTAGTTTTCTTCTCAGTTTGATATAAGGATTTGGTGTAACACTCATATATTTTCTCGATAACATCAAGTGAGTAAAAGTCCTTAGAAGCCGATCTTGCATGCATATTCATCCGTTCCATCAAAATATGGAGGAGACAATACACAGACGTTTAATTTATTACCTAATCTTTCTAGTAGCAAGGCTTATGTAATAACTTCGAGATGCGTCTCGAAGTTAGACTAAGGAAAACTAACTAGAACTATTATATCTCCATAGTTTAACTTCGGAATGCGTTGTCGGAGTATGATACGTCTACCTAGGAAAGCGCTGGGCTTCTGGATGTGGTTGTTTACTCAAAAGGTATGCTTCAGGTTATAAATTGACACTCTAAGCACTTACATAGGTCTGTTGGTTCCTCTAATATATTAAAAAATGAAAATCAGACTATCTAGTAATAACATCAGACAGTGAACTTTAACACTCAAGAGTAGAAAACATATGATGGTTTAGATTTCAAAACTTCTCCTACATGAAAAGGAGGTCTTACTGAACACACAGACAAAATTTCAATCTGAGATCGACTCTGAGCACTGAGATATCAAAACTGTTCTTACTAAGAAAATTACAATAATTTCTGGTATCCAGACGGCTACTTTGACCTAGAACAGACAATTGGATCGATAACTTTTGCTCAGTCTTACATGATTTGTAGTATATAGTATACTGAACAACTCTACGAAATTTGAGTTGCTGGTTGTAGATGTTTCTCCAGATCTTGAGCTTGGAAGTTGCTGCTCTAGATTGGAGCTTTTTTGCTTTAGCGATCGCTCTGATTTATTCATCCACTCAAATGACATTAAACTTTTTTGACAGACGTAGCCCTATTGACAGTGGTTTGAAAAGATTATCTCAGTTCTGCTGCAAATGACACCCAAAACTCCAAAATCAACATGATGTAATTCTCGTCCAATCCGAACTTCAAATTGACATAACTCCTTCTTTATTGCTCCAAATCGATCAAAATTTGAACTGATAGTCACTAGCACAACGAGCTCTCTCACCCTATGCTCTCTGATCTTCTATTGAACAAACTAAATAACATACTATCAATCTATTAGGACTCAAAATATATAACATAATAGCGTTAACATCATACACAAAGATGCAAAAATATGTATAAGAAACTAGAAGTAATATTTAGATAACTTCTAGAACTAGTAAACTCAAGTGTTGGAGTATAAGTGCACCATGTAGCCGGCAAGTAGTGCGACAACATCTAGAGAAACAAAGTAAAAGATATACATCTCTCAAGTCTAACTTCGAGACATAGATACGTGAAGGTGTCGACTAAGGTCGAAGCGTTTCAAAGAATTTTGGGAAGGATGTTTAAGTTATTTAACTCAAGTATCATCTATGGACGTCTTAGATCGAAACCAGAGTTACTATTAAAAGGTGTCAAAATTAAGAAAGAAGATTCTCTAACGTTGAAACTGAGATCAACTATATAGAGATAATGTTCTGCTGTGTCCTTCTTGTTTTGTCTTGATTCATGTAAAGAAGCAAAATATAAAAAAGTCTACTCCTTCATCCCAACTTAGAATCTCTTAAATAAAGAATCAACTGAAAGTTACCCACTAGCTTGAGGATGTCGTGCCCTTAGCAATTTTCTCCAAAATCTCATCTATAAATAGTAGAAGATAATAATCTTTCTTGGTAATTACATTCAACTTCTTATAGTCTATGCACACATCGCATCTTATCATTCTTCTTCTTGACAATGGGTGAAACCCATTCTGAGTTCTCAACCTCGATCATCATTGCTGTTGTAGGATTGACTCTTCTCTGCTTCTGTCAAACTGGTCTTGCATTCTCCTCCAATTCAATTCGGTGAGTCTCTATAGTCACCTCCTTCAAATCCTCGTAACTGAAAGCAAATACATGGATATATTTATGAAATATATCTAGGAATCTACTTTTCTCATCTTGAGTGACATTTATACCAAACTTCAGGATAGCAACAAACAAAAACATTTGTGTGAGGTTGAGCTAGTGTTGAGTAAAGAGTAGAAAACTATGTTTGTTGTTAGCTCAAATAAATATGCATGCTCGATGAACTTCCAGAGAACTTTTATTCTCTTAATGATATAGAAAAAGATATATGTGTTAGATGATAATTTTCATATTAGTATATAAAACAATTAAAAAAATGTCTAATTATTATATATTAGCTAAACCAACAAGGGTGCGACATGAGTCAGACTATAGAGGGTCCAAACATACACTGGAAGATACAAGTGAGGCAGCTTGTTTAGTCCAAATCAATAATTAATCAGCAGTTTTATCTGTTACTTAATCCTTCTGGCTTGAAAGGTTAGATAAATTAAACCTCCAACTTTGGATTAGGTAATAAACTTAACCTCAACTTTGGAAGAGATGAATATATATGCCCGGGTGATCACTTTAGCTCAAACATGGTTGAATTCTTTTGGAAAAATATAATGACTTTGAACTCGATAGCCATGTGTTAAGACAACTTGGGTTCACTGAAAAGTATATGATAGTGACATATTTCATTGTAACTATACTATACATAAAAGTACAGATTTACAATTAAAATAAAGTAATTTAGATCTAGATCTAAATTACAGTTGTCAAGTTTAATAGCTTGACATCGCAGTTAAACAGTTATAAATATACTTTGGACAATATCAACTAATAGTTAGACATCCGCAACTAAAATGAGAAAACACTGACTATTGAACATATAGAATCAAACTTAGAAAGAATGATTATTTTATTATCTAAAATTTCACATTTTTTAAATTTCTCATTATGATAGAACCAGAAAATTACTTGTTTATTTTCTGTATAATATTGTGTCATTATTTGACATGGATTATACAACAAACTAATATTAAATATGGTTCAATCAGCTCCAGATAGGACAGGGTGGCTTCTTGACAGAAGTAGAGAAACGAGCTTTCGAGCAGATGATTGTTAGTCATGGTAAGGCGTTTTCTTTCTCATATGAGGAGATTGGTTGTGTTGGATCCTAATGTGATAGCTCTGATGGTTATCTTCACTGTTCCTCACGTATCTTGGGACTTGAAGCCGATTCCAGTCCCTCGTGTCTTGCTACCGAAGATCATTGAGTTACTGAAGGAGAGGATACAGATGGATATTCTTGAACCATCTATAGCTCCGTACTCTAGTCGATTGTTCACTGTATCTAAGAAGATAGGAGCTTTACGCTTCATCCAAGACTTACAGCCTGCCAACAACATCACGATTCGAAACATTGAGACGGGACCTGTGGTTGATGAAGTAGTTGAGGCATTTGCTGGAAGATCAATCTATTCGATTGGAGATATATTTTCAAGTTACGATCAATTTCAGCTTGCTTTGGAGAGTAGAGACTTGACTACCATGCGTACACCTTTGAGATTGATGCTGATGTGTACTCTTCCTCAAGACACAACGAACTCAATAACCCATATGCAAAACGCGATGCATAGGTGTTACGAGAGTTTGTAACTAAGATCACTATCTCTTTTCTAGACGATATTCCCATGAAAGACTGTCCGGTGGAGGACAAGGATGAAGCTGTGACTTCTGATGGTTGCAGAAAGTTCGTTGCAGACCACATTTGAGATGTGAAAAAGATTATGACTCGTTTGGAGGAAGTACTCCTCACTCTATCAAGTACCAAATCTTGCTTTGGAATGTCAAAGATTGTGATGGTGGGTCATTTATGTAGTACTATTGAGAGACGTCCGAACCCAGAGAAGGTAGATGCTATAGCAAGGATAGCAGACTGTATCAACATCATTGAGGATCGACGATTCTTAGGAGCTTGTGTGTTCTTTCGTGCGAGTATTTCTCACTATGCACATATTGTCGAGCCTCTGTATGCACTTCTGAGAAAGGGAAAGAGGTTTACTTGGTGACAAGAACAGCTGAAAGAGATTCCGAGCAGATGGAGCAGCTGAAAGAGATTTTGAAGTCTCCATTTGTATTAAGGAGACTTAACTACGAGAGTGGATGACATGTGATAGTGACTGTTGACACGAGTCCAAAGGTGATTGGATGGACAGTTGGTCAAGAAGATGCATATGGTGTACGGTTTGTTTCTAGGTTTGGAGCTCGAATCTTAACAGACAGACAACGTAACTATCCTCAAGTGAAACGTGAGTTGTGGGGAGCAGTTACTGTTAGTAGGTTGATAACTAGTATGTTATTTATCTTGTTCAAGCATCCGTACGCTTGTGCAAGTGACTTGATACTTATCTATGATGTTCAAAGTACATAACTTAAGTTTACCATGTTGAAAGAGTTTAAGCGCATGAGTTGTATTTACATGTCGCTCATGCATGCTTTATAGCTTGGTTAAGTTATCTTTCAGGATTACATGTCATTTTACATGTCTTCTTAGGTAGTTTAAGATTTATGCTGGAATTTTAGAGGCTTGACATGACAACTTATGTATGAAATTAAGTTACTATGTGGATTGGGACACAAAAGGACAGTGGAGTGAAGCTATGAACTCCTATTGGTCCATTTTTCTTTGTGAAACTCTAAACTTAGAAGCAAAGGTCTTAAGGGGAGTTCGAGCTTTTGGTTGAGATTTTGAGAAATCTAAGGACAGGGAGATAGATCTCGTCATGCCAGTCATTGTCAGTGAAAGTTTCGATCGATTTGGAGCAATAAAGAAGGAGTTATGTCAATTTGAAGATCAGATTGGGCCGGAATTGCATCACAATTGGTGATTTTGGGTTTCTTGTGTCAGTTACAGCAGATTTGAGATAATCGCTTTAAACCTTCGTGATTGCGTTCAGTGTCAGTAAGGCTACGACTGTCCAAAAAGTTTCATGTCATTTGAGTGAGTGAGTAAAGGCGCTCGCTGAAGCTGAGTGGGTCTGAAAAGTTCTCAATCTAGAGCAGCAACTTCAGAGCTCGAGATCTGGAGAACTGTGTACAACCAGCAGGCCAAATTTCACAAGGATGTTCAGCGTGCTCCAAATCCTTTAAGAATCATTGGAAGTTATTGAACCAATTCTCTGTTTTAGGTCAAAGTAGGTATCTGAGTACTAGAAATTGTCATAATTTCTTCACTCAGAACATTTTTACCCACAACTCAGTGCTCAAATGTGATCTCAGACTGAAAGTTCGTATATGTGTTTAGTAGAGCCTCATTTACATGTAAGAGAAGTTTTGAAGTCTAAGCCATCATATGTTTCATATTCTTGAGTGATAAAGTTCACCGTCTGATCTTATTACTACTAGTTAGTCTTGATTTTTGTTTCTCTTGAACATATAAGAGGACTCAACAGACTTGTGTGAGTGTTTATAGTGTCATTTTACAACCTGAAGCTTTTCTCTTGAGTAAACAATCATAGCTAGAAGCCTAAAGCCTTCCTAGGTAGACGTATCACGGTCTTCACGATCGTATCACAACTAGAAGGTTCCGTCCTTCTCAAGAAACTCTCACCTCGACAATAGGAAGAACCAACCGTGCACCAACTAGGTAAGGATAGGTATACCTAACAGACAGTCACTATCGCAGTAGGTAGGGCTAGGATAGATTGAGTCATTATCTAATTGCGAAAGAGAAGACATAGAAGTCAGAGACGCAACAACATCATAGTATCTTTTCTGCTTCTCTACTCGATTTAGAATTGAGGAGAACATTGGAAGTGCGTTGTCGTGTTGTACGTGGGATTGTATAGTGAAAATTAGTTGCAGAGAGATTTTTTTCTCTATTGTGTAAAGGAAGCTGCCTTGTAGCTTATCAAGCTGGGCAAGAGCTAAGCTGGGGTGATGCTTGACAAGCTGCCCCCTAGCTTGGATTGAAATATCACCTTGAAGGGGTCAAAAAGTTCTAGAATGTAGAGCTCGTCGAGGAGAGCGACTTCATGCTTCCGGTTTCGAGAGAAAGTGTTCTAGGTAATAGTTAGTATATATTTTAGACTGTGAAAGATGCAAAAGAGGGAAATTCATCTATTCTAGCTCGTGACTCAGACTTATGATCTGACAGTTTGAGTGTGTAGGTGTTCGCGAGTACTATAGTTTTGACTCTTCATTCACAAAAAATGGAGTTGTAAGGAGAAGTTAGTGTAGAAAAAACTAGTAAAGATTATACAGAAAATTTTCTTCAAGAATAGGAATATGTACAAACTGATTTACCTTTGCGAACAGAAGCACATGCTATCCCAGTGATAGGGCGCCTGCCTAGGAGGAAAGTGGTCTCAGGATCTATTCTCCCTGGCCTGTGTTTCCTATTCCGACATGTTGGCCTCCTGGAAGGGAGTCTATGTTGGATAAGCAGCCACATCCTGCATATCTAAGGGCGGAAGACTGGTATCTCTTTTAATCATGGACTTCCTGGTCTAAGCCTCCGCATGCCACCTTGAATATACCATGAGAGATATCTCGTGTGCATATGAGGGGGCTGTAAAGCCTGTGGGGCAGCCCCATAAGTGTTGGAGCTTCGGTATATATTGGATGGCTTGTGAGATATTCAGGATGACATCAAGAGCACGGGAAACTTTTATTAATCAAGCTAAGTAAACAAGGGGTCGCCTTAGCAAACAAAGCTGTGAAACCTTCATTAATAAAAGAGTCGGCTTAACAAAAGAAGATGTGTAACCTCTATTAAAAAAGGGGTCAGCTTAGCAAAGAGGGATGTACGCATAATGACAGTAGGGGGCAGCTTAGCTAAGGGGCTATTTCTGATAAGTAGTTGTGCTTATAAGGAGAGCAGGGGGCAGCTTAGCTAGGGGCTTATCTTTTAGGTAAATAAACTTGTGGCGGGTTTCGACGGAGACTTTTTACAGAAAACTGACAAAAGAAAGAGGAGGCGCGTGCAGGAGAGAGTGGAGAGATTTTTGACAATTGAAGACCTTGATGGTGGGATCGACACTGGAATAAAAAATATTGAGCCTTGAAAGACCTATGTGTGTATCTGGGTGTTTGATTTGTATTTGGTGGACGCAAGAGGCAGAATTTGGAGTTCTCATCGCTTGCAGCAATCTGTTTTTCTTTTGATTTTTCTCCTGATCGATCATAATCAAGAGGTCCGTCCTCCCCAAGTAAGACTCTTGCCATGACAACGTATAGAAGCAAATTGAAGTGAGCGAGTGAGAGAGGACGTCTTCCAGCAAGAAGCACACTCAAGGTAGAACAATTGAGAATCCTCATGAGAATTGACAGAGGAAATCAAGAGTTGGAAGCTTCAGATCGTAGCAGCTCAAATTTGATTGTAGAAGAAGAGTCGCAGCAGCTCGAGGTTGAAGGCAGAGGCAAGATCGTGGCAAGGTGAAGACATTGAGAGCAGAAGACTATGGAAGCAAGCAGAAGCATAGAGTAGTGCAGTACTGAGGTTCTTCTCAATTCTTCTCTCTTCTCCATCGCTTCCGTCTTTTTGCTCTTATGTTTTCACGCTTCTCCGATCATTTGCAGGAAGTCTTCGATCCTTTCCCTTCTCTGAAATTTCTCTGAGAAGATTGGACACGGAAGCGCTGTCTAATTTTTGACATCCCTTTTCTCAATCTCTTCTTGAGAATCAAAATTGAGCTTCTTCTTCTCTCTATTCCAAAATTCGTTGTTTTGTCTATCAACTTCTCTACCCTATTGCGCTTCTGTCCCAGAATCCGTGGATAGAAGACTCGTTTGAATGTCTGGATATTTCTAGAAGCCGAATGTTTGAAATTCACATCAAGTAGTTGGATTAGATTGGATTATTGTTTCGAGAAGCAAGAAATTGAGAATCGGGTCAATGTCTCCCAAGCTTCTTGGCTTCTCAAATCCACATCTTCCTAGAGAGCTAGAAGATTGGAAAGGCTGGCAAAATGCGCAAGAAGATGTGAGGGTCCTCCACGGGTCTCTCCTGTCTTATCCCTAGCGACATGTTCTTTCTTCTTCTTGAACTTTAGATGAGAATTGTGAAAAAGCCTTACTAGCAGAATCTGGAGAGAAATATGAAGGGTTATCTCTTCTCATTACGCAGTCAGAAAACAGAGTTTGAATATTCTGTGTCTGTTGTGAAACTAGATTGCCTGTAGAAAATCGAAGACAGGTGAGATCAGTGATGGGAAGCCTAGATGCGAAAAGTTTTCTGAAGACGTTAGTTAACCAAAAGCTATCTCGGGAGTTTTCTGGAGGTCACTATCACAGCAAGAACCCTCAGCCTTCTTCTGATCAAATCGCAGACTTCGCTCCTCACTTATCTCTTCATCTTCTGTTAAGAAGTAGGATGACTTGCAAGGTGGAATTGTCTTCTTAAGAATCCATGAGATGCCTTGCTTAATTAGGATTGCATAGATATAGATCACAAGAGGTGATGTACTTGAGAAGCACTATTAGAATTCTGGAAGACAGAATAGCTATCTTCTGGAAGACTAAACTCGTATTCTGAGAGTGGAAGCTGGACTGTGATGACATGATAAAGATTGAGCCTTAAGCTCATAGTAAGTATGTGTGGTACAGTGTAACAGAAGCTCGAAATGTCGATCCATCCTCGAGGGTTGGTGTTACCGCAAGCGGAGTTGATCGAGGCGAAATCTCTCATCAAGGAGTTGAGCCTCGACTTCTTCACATGAGACTGGATCTCGCGGACTATGGTCTTCTGATAGATTCTTGGTAGCACTGCCTCCTCGAAACCAAGTACCTGTCAAGATAGAGGTCACCAGAGGATGACCACCCTTGTGGACGGTGGAATGATGACGTAGAGCTTTCCACCAACTTGAATCAGAGAACCGCGGGTATGAGCTGGAGAAGGAGAAGATCCTCATGATCATTTAGGAAAATGACATGTACCTGGGAGTACTACATGTCTCTTCCTGGAAGACAGATAGGGAAGGAACGGATGGAAGATGGAAGCCTACCAAGAGCTGAAGAAGCGTCTTCTGAGGAAGCTGTACCTTCACCTTTTACCCAAGGGAAAGACTTAGAAGGTCAGATACCTTGGAGATAAGGATGTGGAGTTCCTGGAAGCTGTTTGGGCAGGAGAGGTTGTCAACTTGGGCGTCTTCTTCCATGCTAACGTCCATGTCGAGTTAGCTTACTTGGGCATCTCAACATGAGGGCATCTCACACCCCTTTTTGCTATCTGTATGTGTCCAAGAGAGATCTGAAGGAGAACCAATTTGTCAAGTTTGGGTCAGCGGGACAGCGAGAGGTCAAGGAGGATACCCCGGAGGAAGAAGATCGAACGGGTATCATGTCTTCTCCTCCCACTCTAGTGCCTCAAGAAGGACCAAGCACGCATCAGAAGACAATCACTATTCGGAAAGATGACCCCAACGACAAGAAAGACATGTCGCCACCAAGGAGGATGAGACCTAAGAGCATTCTTAAGAAGAGTATATCTTACTCCACCATTCACTCCGGATCTGAGTCAGATTCACAAGAAGACACCACCGGTACCAAGATCATAAGAAGGAGTCTTCCGACGACTCTAGAAGACAAGACTTGGGTCGATGTTCTAACTACGACAAGAGGATGCTCAGAGAAAAGATTCGCTTCTACGATGGGAAGAGATCTTCCACCCAGGATGACATTGAGAGTACCGTCTTCCCGAGTGCAAAAGGAGAAGATCATCATGGTGGAAGAGGTACAGATGCCTTTGGAAGATAAAGAAGCTGCCACATATCAATTTGTGGGCATGAACATATCTTCTGCAAGAAGACTGGAGGAGTTCAGCGCCTTCTTCTATACCGAGATCCAGCTAGCTATGGAGTTGGTGGAGAAGTGAGCTATGGTCCAGGAGAAGCGGATGCAGCCTGGATTTGGTCTTCGGACTTTGATTCAGCAGGAGGAAGCCCAGAAGCATAAGATGGAAGCTCTAGAAGTCAACCTTCCCACCACGGAGAAGATTGCCACGAAGTACAAGACGGAAGCTTCTGCTTCTATCAAGGAATTGGTCCAACTGCGGAAAGCAACTAGGAATTGCAGGTGCGACTTCAGCAACATGAGGAGGAAGTTCTACAGATCTGTAACGACCTATGTTACACATAGGAAGTTTGTCTATTAGTAAGGTGTTTAGTCATAACTAGGTGTGAAGAATGTTTATTTATTTTGTTTATTTATTTATTTGCTACCCAAGTACTTTAAAGATGTATCAAGTTAGTCATGACTAGCTAAAGTTAGTTATGGTTAAACTTAACTGTACTTTTGAGCAAACATTCAGACATTTCTTAAAGAGTGAGCACTACTATCTTGTCATCTTGTCTAAAAGGTAGAAAAGAGGTGGAAAGTATCTTTTATCTCCTTTTTGACTTGATATTAGTGGTGAGATTAAAGTTGTGGACTTTGTGGGCATTAAAAACAAGAATATATTTCACATATCTCTTTTTTAGTGGGTCCTAGTGTAGAAGGGGGATGGAAATTAGAGATTCCTTGAGAATAATCCAGAATCCTTCTAGAAGTTGTTGACTTTGAAGAAATAAGCCCATGTGAACAAGTAAGAAGCCCATGTGATTAATTCTTTTATCTTAGATAATATTTTAGTAAAACTCGTAAAAATAGTTATGGTTGAGTTACCAGAGGATACCAAAGTAAAAAACCTAGAATGTATAAATAGAGGAGTAGAGAAGAACTCCTCATCCTTGTTTTCACATCGTTGTAATGGTAACTTGAGCAACAGAGAGAGTGTGATATTTTAGCATTTGAGAACTTGAGAGAGACGTCGTTAGAATGAATAATTTTAGTTTATGAGTTTATGGGTGTGTGAATGATTGACTTAGCATTTTTCCTTTCAAGTTCATGGTGTGCTTCCAACAAAGCCATCAGAGGTGACCCCTAAGTGAGAGACAGGCCTGACATGTTGTAAATTCATCAATGACTATCGTGGAAGTTGAGAGATTGGAGAGTAGTTGATCGATAGGACTGCGAAGGGTTTACATTTTTGGTTCTGTTGTCGAGATCTCACTTGAAGGGATCCTTAGAGGATGTTTAGAGTTCAATTTTACATTCGACAGAAACAGATCATGCGAGACCACATGGAGAGAACGTTGAGAGGAGAGATAGCTAACGCGATGTTAGCAACATTAGAACTTTTCGTGTATCCTGTAGTGATTTATGATATGTTTGAGGTCATTCTCTATATCTTGTTCACTTAGAAACGGTTTGAGGAGAGATGAAAAGAGATGCAACAAGAATTGTAGAGAAAGGAGGAGAAAGAAGTTATTAGAGGAGGAAAATTTGAGAGTTTAGAAATTATACTCTTTGGAAAATTTGTACAGTCGTTGTCATATTTTCTGTGTTTTTTTTTCATGTGACACTTTCTAGTTTTTTTAGAAGGGCTAATAAGCTATCTAGGACAATAGAAATCATGAGAAAAGGTGGTCTAGAGAGGGAGCTATAGATTTTTAAAGTTGAGGGGGTTTATTCACGAGAGTTTAATAATTCTGCTCTTTGGTAAAATTTTTACAATCATTGTCAGATTTTCTGTGAATTTTATTTTCCTGCAAAAATTTCCAATATATTATCTTGGCTGATAAGCTATCTTGGAGAAAAGAAATTATGAGAAGTGGAGATACATAGAGAGAGATATAAATTTTCAAAGTTGAGGGGTTTATTCGTGAAAGTTTAGAAATTATGCTCTCTGAAAATTATGTACAGTCGCTGTCATCTTTTCTATGTATTTTATTTCTCTGTGAACATTTACATGATTATAGCTTATCTAATAAGCTATTAGAGGAAACAAAAATCATGAAAAGATGAGGCCTAAGAGGAAGATAGAACTTTTCAAAGTGGAGTGGGTTGACAATCATGAGTGAAGTCAAAATATACAAATTTCAGTTCTTTGGAAATTTGTACAGTCAGCACTTTTTCTTTTGATTAGAGAAGTTTCTGTTGAAACTTCATGAGTTAGTAGATTGGAGGTGGAGCTATTGGAGTCCACACAAATCTTGGAGAGACCTCTTACCGACTAAGAGATATACGTTTCGGCATACAAAGAGATCTTGAAGATATTTCATGAGGAATCCAATTCGGGTGTCGAGGTGGAAGAGAGACGTTTGGGAGTTTGAACAGAGACGGAGAAGTAAAAGTTAAATATAGATGAGTTGCGAACATACATCTATAGCACTTGAGGTGCCTTCTTTGCTCTATATCAAGAAGCTTCTGAGACCATTGGCGTAGATGTGAAGAATGTTGGATTGAAAGCATCATTCAATGTGGAGACCACAATTGCTCTTGATGAAGTAGAGTTAGATCCTTACAAGAATGAGTTTAAGATGTCTGTTGTGATTAGTACAGACGACGGTCATGAGGATATTATCTTAGACTCTTAAGTTTAGATTAGATTTTCGTGTATAGCATGTATAATACACGATTTCCAGTATAAAGCTTGAAAAAGTTAAGAAAGTGATGTAGAATTATTCTCCTCAAAAGTATTTTGTCTACTTAATGATTGCGAATGCGCAACAACATGAGTGAAAGTTCAAAAGACCGAAAAGTTAGACTTAGAAACCTTCCTCAAGGTTTAGATGTCATAGTAAGTGTCGGAGAGAGCTTGAAAGAGATTATCAGTGAGTTTAAGAACACTAGTACAAAACCTCAAGTAGAATCTCCGAGGAGAAGAATAGGAACCGACTGTTTTGTAGAGGGTTGGGACATAAAGTAGTGAACTGTCCTTCTTTGAAGTTACGGACTCGTCTGAGTTGTGATGGAGATCGTCGTTCGGATGATGGAGAAGGTAGTGATGCGACTCAGGCTCATGATACTTGGGAGAGAAAATGTCACAAGAGATGTTGTTACAACCATTTCTTTTTATTTTCTTATGATAGATTGTTCTCGAATGAAATTGATGTTGTTCATACTCTTTTAGCGAGTCTTTATTGCACGAAGATTAGAAGAGTAGAAAAAATAGTTACAAGATGAGGAAGCTACCAATGTTTCATGAAAAGGACAATGAAGATGTAGAGCCGTTTGCTCGAGATTTCAAAAGAGATTACATCGGAAACAACGTGAGAAAGAAGGAAGAATGAGTGTTGTTACTACTAGAGGTTTTAGAAGATTTTACTTTTACGTGGTATGAAGACCGAGTGAAGAACAAGACACCTGGTGCAGTTGAAGACATATGAGAGACGTTGAGTAATGCATTCATCAAAGAATTTCTTCCAAAAGATAGTTATGAGAAGCTCATGGTGGAGCTCACTCATTTGAAGCAATAGAACGACGAGAAAGTTCGGCAGTATGCCGAAAGAGTGGATAAGTTGGAACAACGGTTTTGGACGATTCTACAGAAGAGAGGAGACAACGTGGAGCTAACGATGATGAGGATTGGAGCAGTGCTGATCAAGAACTTGGTGGGAGGGTCGATACCTTCAATTCAAACTCAAGTGAGGTATGAGAAGCCAACAACCAAAGCGGAGGTCATTAAGATTACGACAAATATGAAAGAGAGTTTGGATGAAGAGGATATCATCCAACCTCATCATGCCGCTCTGATGTCGACTCCGATTCTTGATGTAATCACAACAATAGCATCTGCACCATCACAACTGATGATCGTTTCAACGTCAGCTCCTACTCCAACGGTGGTACCAAGACCGTTTGTCTCTAAAGCGATGTCTACTGCCATCTGTGATTTTCATACCGAGTTGAAGAGCATCACCGATACTCTTGCAGATCTCAAGATAAACGTGGTGTAATTACCAGAATGGAGGAACAAAGGTGCAAGAGGAGGTCAAAGAGATTACGACAACAACCTCAACCGAGGAAATCAGGATAACTTTGGGGACAACCAAGGTAACTTTGGAGGAATCACATGTTGGACGTGTGGAGGTTCTAATTTCCAACAAAATTGTCTTTACAACAGAGCAAGAGGTGTTGAAACTATCAAAATGAATATTGGTGGAGGAAATCCATCACAAGCATGAGACAAAGGAGTGGTTACTATCGATGTAGTGCGAGATCTCAACTATGAGAAGGGAGAGAGCTCGAACTCTTCTCATGCACTGGTGGAGCTTTTAGCTCAAGAAAGAAAATGAACTCGATTTTCTGATAAACATGTTTTCATGGAGGAGTCACCAAGTAGAAGTACTCGCTCGAGTAATGTTCCGCATACGCCAAGGGAGCCAAGAAGAAAGTTGGAGATGGTAGATTTCACTATTTCGTCTTCTCAAGCGAGATATGATGTGGTTGAAGATGTGAGTGTTCACAAAGTCAACATCACGATTGGGCAACTGATCGCACTCAACCTCAGTTTACAAAGAGAACTCAGAGGAGGACTGTGAAGCCTTGGATTTCCATTTTGCTAAGATTTTTTTTGGTTTTTGATAAGTAAAACAATATAATAGTTAGTATAGATGATAGATAAGATAGATTCAGTGTAGAATAAGATTTCTACGCCGAAGAATGATGCTGAGTAGAAATACAGAAGTTATGACAAATATATCTTTGAGGAGATAACTTGGTTGTATTCTACGGACGAAGAGCTTTCCAAAGATACCTCGTTTGCTAAGAATGGACATCGGACGACGAAGTTATGACCTTGGAAAGAAGAACTAAAATGAGACAGGAGTTAGCGCAACTTCGCGCTCGAGAATCAAGAAGGACTTCGCACGTGAGGAGAAGAAGGGAAAAGCTATAAGTAAGATCAAAAAGCATTTCACTTTACTATTTCCAATCGCGAGTTTACTGTAGTGCTCCGTATTTATCGATCGGAAGAGAGTGGACGAAGACTATCTTCGGCGAAGAGTCTCTTCTAGGGTTTTGGGCAGCGGAAAGCGAGTTCAATTTGACGAAGTCAGAAGTTGTCGAGTGAGGAGTGTTGTGATCGCAGGCAGGCAAAGGAACTTTTGATCTTCGGCGAAGATGAGAGGAATGCAGACAGCAAAGAAGCCGAAGTTGAAGACCATTGCGACGAAGTGGCCGGACTTCAGTCCGTATCGAGAACGACTCGAAGAGATGGGGATGGCATTCTTGCTCGAAAACTGAGGAGTGATCTCTTCGGAGTTGTTACAGGAGATACTCATTTGTAAGAGACACCCCTCTGACGAACTTCGGGCGAGACCGAACAACTGGACTTTGGATCATTGGAATTACGCCCTAGGAACCGATGATTCAAGAAAGCCAGGCGACTTGATGTACGACAGCACCTGCAAGCCGTCTTCGGACGAAGTGGCGAAGTATGGAGAACTTTTCTCAATATCGCCGATAGGATCGAATGGGTTCAAGGTGCACAGTTATATCGATCCTTTTAAGAGGGACGTCGCAATCGTCCTTAACACTATCTTCAAACCACAACGTATTTCTTATCTGACCAATTGGCAGATTAACTTCATCGAACAGATCTTCGAAGGAAGAAAAGCATATTGGACGAAGATCTTCCACGACCATGTGCAGAAGCTGTTCAATACTTTTGACGACGAAGGTGGGTCGACATACTTTGCAGCCTTTGCAGTATTCTTCTACCGAGGAATGAGGTTACTATCTCCAGAAGAAGAGGAGAAGTTCGACCGAAGAACGATCTCGAAAGATGAGCGTGTAATGGAAGCAACCCCTCAGAGAGAAGAAGAAGTGACGACCTCAGTGACTTCGGCGGGACCTAGTACTCGGACGAAGAGGAAGATTGAGGAACTTACACCAGGGGGTGCGACTTCAAGAAGAAAGAAGAAAGCAAGAAGAACGACGATAACGACTTCGGACGAAGGAGTCGATGGCGCTCAATCACCAGCGAAGTCGTCTTCAGTAGAGATAATAGGAACCGTGAGATCGAGAGGAGACCAAGGAGAGTCAAGTGTGAGAAGAGTACCTTCGGGGGTGCAAGCAGTTGAGACCGAAGTCCCTCAACAAGAACTTCGGACTTCGCCCAGACCAGACGGGACGACGACTTCGGCGGGACCGAGTGACTCCAACTTAGGAAGAGAGTTGAAGATGTTTGAACAGACTCTGGAATTCCTAAGTGGCACAGCGTTGCCAATCATAGCGCAGTTGGATCTACAACAGCATGTCTATGAGAAGGAGACGAAGGAATCAATTTTATTGAGCGATCTTCTCAACGCTGTACATTTCGGACGACAAGGATGGTTAAAGGAGAAGGATGCTCTTACGGCGAAGCTTGAAGAGACTTCGACCGATGTCAAGAAGTATATGTCACAGCGGGAGGCATTGCTCATAGCGCAGTCGCGCGAACAGACACGATACTTGGATGAGATTCAGGAAGTACAGGCGAAGTTGAACTTTATGACTTCACGCTTTCACGATTTGAAGTCAGAGAGGGATGCCATTTTGGAACAGCTAGCGACAAAGGATGAGCAGTTGGCTGCAAAGGATGAGGAGCTGACGAAGACAGAGAAAGCGAAAGAGATAGCAGATACGAAGGTCGAAGAGCTTCGGACGAAGGTGGATGAGGTCACGACAACATACTTCGCCACCAAACTCGACGCAACAGAGATGGAGCTACTCCAGCGACTCCGGGCAGAGTTAACGATAAAACCAGATCCTTCGGCGAAGAGTAGGATAGTTAGGCTAGCGGAGAGAATCATTCGAGATTTGAAGGAGCTTAGGGAGACGGTTAAGTTTACACTATGCAGTATAGGACACACTTTACAGTTAGGTAGAGTAGATACTACGGTTCCGCCAACTGGGGAGTCGTGATCAAGCGGTCTAGATGTGATCATCTTTTTGTAGAAATGAGATCCACCATCTTAGGGCGAAGGGCTATATAAGTGATGCGAGTCTCTATCATTTTATCTTTTCCATGTTTCCAGTTTTTGTTACTTAATTTTTGATTGCGCGAGATTGCGGAGAGAGAGTGTGAATAAAGTGGGCGAAGGCGATTTATCTACGAAGGACGTAGTTTGCTGTCGCATGTGCAAATCTGATTGATGCAGATGAGCGAAGTTGTCCTTCGACGAAGAGAACCTTCGGGCTATTTGAGCGAAGGACATTTCGAGAATCTGAGCATATTAGTTACTGTGAAGTGGAGAAGTATAAGTTAAATTATAAGAAGAGTTCGGATGATGGTGGCTTCGTCTTAAGTTTGGCTTCTTCAAATAAGTGGGATTTTTAAGAGTGAGGATTTAGTTGGAAGAACACTTCTTAGGAAGAGTAGGGGTTTATTCTTTGAGCCTTGATGTGAAGTCTGTATTCTTCTGTCTTTTCAGAAGAAGACTAGTAACAAGCAGTATTTTGCTACCTCATTTACTCATACATCTATCTTCTCGAATCTTTATATGTTTGTTGGAATGGTCCTTGATCAAAGAACTATTTCATTGTTGTTTATATTCGATTTATCAGGTTTGTACTTGGGTTTGATTCTTATCAGACTTAAAACTCTCATCCGGATATTATTCCATTCCGTGAGAATAACAGAAAACTATCTGAATTATCATTGTGACGTTGTAGTACTATGTTTTGTGTAATTATTAATTGTATCTTCGTGGGAACGATCCTTAATTTACTATTTTCGATACTTTGTGTTTCTTTGGGTTGTTACAAGGACTGAGTTCTAAGAGAAGCAAGAAGAAGAAACCCAAGAGCAAGACATCAAAATCTGTGGGAGTATGTGCATGCTTTAGAGGTATGCATTAGAGTTTCAAAGATTAAAATTCGATTGAATGATCATTACGCCTCTGACGTATTGGTGGATGGAGGATCGATTGTAAATGTCATATCGGATACGTTGATGAAGAGGTTAGGGATGGAATCAACTCTCCTGGCTAGCTTTGTTGTGAGGATAACTAACAAGCAATGGGGAAGACCTCTTGGTGTGTTAAAGAAGGTGGTTGTATCCGTGATGAGAGTTCAAACATTGATGTCCTTTCAAGTACTAAAGGACTCTAGTTATGAGTTGCTCCTAGGTAGGCCTTGGTTGAGAGCTGTGCGTATCATAGATAGGTGACACAAGGGATATTTACGAATTGGGTCTAGAGATCACAGAGTGATAGTACATCTCTCGAGTGTTGTAGTTGTGACTTCTGGCTCCGATAGACCCACTAGTGACTACTGGGAATCTGATACGGAGGATGATCAGAGTGTCTCAGAAGTAGATACGGGAGATTCTTATTATCAAGAATCCTCGACTGATGACGAAGGATTTGATCGAGATGAATCATTACATCAGTTGAGTCTTATTGACTTGTTGTCTCGACCAACAGTGAGAAAGATCTTGAGAAATAAGAGTTGAGTGAGACAGAGATTGTGAGAAGTCTACAGTAAGTCTTATAGTCATATTCCTAACGGTCACCTTGTTGATTGGCTGCATATGTTGAATTCTCAAGGCTCCACTATTCTTTAGGATGATAAACCATCTACTAGAGTAGGGAGCTATAGATGGTTCCAAGATATCCATCATAATCCACTCAATGAGCGGCTATAAGTTTTGGTATATGAGCTCTAGGTACAAGGATAAGACGTAGATTCCAAGACACACGTGGTATAGTAAAGATTACCATAGGTGTAACTACACTTGAATCTACAGATCCTACTTTGTGTGACTCAAACACAAACGTCTTACCATGCCTAGATAGCATCTCCTTGAAGCTCTTCTTCTCTTGCTCAGTAAGAAATCCATCACCTCCAATTTTTAGTTCCTTCAATGTTGCTTTTGTGAACTGGTGCTCAATTCTTCTTGGCTAAGTGTCGGTCGTTGTGTAGCTTGCTCCATCTTCTGATTGTAGTCGAGTGGTAAAGACAAACCACTAATTTGACTTTCTTTGCCACTGACTTGTACTTGGTCTCCACAGATTCCTCTAGACTCCCAACTTCACTAAGATCTCTATGGTTGCTCTTGCCCAATGGTTGCGAACGTAATGAATCTTCTATGATGCTTCCATCTCATCTTCAAATCTCACATGCTGATATGATCTCCCCTCTGATGCTTGAAAGCAATATCTAGCAATCTCGTCTTCCTCATCTTCCGACAGTCTGGTCCAAGGCGCTAAGTGTCTTTGTTACACCCAAAATCTGATGTTTTCTCTTGATGAATTCTATGATAACTTCATGGAACACGCTTTGCTATCCCAAGAATCTCACCCAAAGTAAATTCAATCTTCCATTCAAGATTCGATTTTGTAACACTTGTCTCAAGTCTCTAGCAATCTCAATGTCATACTGAAGTTTGTATGCAAGTGCTTTATCCTTCTCCTTACTTTTCTCCTTCTCCTTTGGTGTTGTAGGTGGTACATCTTCCATAGTCTCCTCTCGAGTAGGTGTTGTCTCCTGTCTTATCTCTGGTCTAGTCCATTCATTCCTTGTGACATGCCGTTTGGCTGTAGAAGTCTCACATGCATCCTCCCTCTTGCGTTTTTCTTCTAGTACAGCCTCATGATGATTCCGTGCAACATAAATATGCACTGACATAGTATCCATAGGGTCATCTCATCATGTAGCTTCTCAAATTGAATTACCAACCCTCTGAAGAACATCCTTGTTTAACTCTGTTCTAGCTACGGATCTCACTATATTAGACCACAACCTAGTAGTCTCTTTTCCTCTCTCCATTTTCACTTTCACTCCACAAGTAACAACATCCACAAGAGAAACAATATGTGATGCAAACATTTCATTTACAAGCCTGTTCATACCACCCTTGCCAAAGTTGATACCCAACATCATTCCAATCTCTCTCAAATGAATATTATCATCTTTGAAGAAAATAAGATCTTCCTTAGTGCATCTTTAAACTCCCCATAGTCTCTTCTTACATGGTCTAGGCTATCGCATCATATACAATGATGAACAAAGCTTTCTCTCATCTGAGGTCTATGCATAGCAGGTTGAACATTCTGTTCTTTCTCTTCTAACCTAGTGAGCTTAAGCTTAAGCTCCTTCATATCCTTGATCAACTCATCTAGTGGTGAGTCTTCCTCTCTAGCAACTACCAAGGCGGGCTTAGTAGACAATTGCTTGACAAGAATGATCAAAGGTACTGCTTCACTTACCACCACTTTGTCCTTTCTTCTCTGTCTCTTGGTCAGCAAGGAGACAACTTCCTCAACCTCCTTCCAATCAATCTTTAATCCTCTCTCTTCACTCTTGTCTTCCAACAACAACTCAAGCTTCTCTTGAATAGTAGCATATGCTACTTGTAGGAAAAGCTTTGTCTTCTTCACCTCTACTATAAGCTTGCCTGAAAAATTGAGCATATTGATGATCAAACTCTCTTAACAACTCATTTGGAGACAAACCTTTGTTGGACTTAATCACCCACTCCAAGAATGTTCTCTTTGTCATCCTCTATGAATCTTCAATGGAGTACTCTCCTCCTTCAAAGCGTGCATAAAGCTCTCCCAACTCTATCCTTGATGTTGCTTGAGCTTCTTCACACGCTCACGAATCTCAAGGACAACAGCAAGATCAAAGTTCTCCACCATCTCTTTCTCATACACCTCGTTCACCTCCATCTCTCTAGCATAGTACTGCAAGTACTTGGAAACATCTCTCCCCATGAACTGGTCCATCTTGTGCACCACTGATTGCAACACTGTCGTGATGTGAATCATTTCAAATAGTAATTTCAATTCACCTCTCTGCCAGGAGTTAGTCTCATCACGCTGATCACTGTTGTCACGTTACTTGGTAGCTACATGTTACACTTCTACTCCGACACTTGAGTTTAGCAGTCCTAGAAGTTAACTCAATATTGTTCCTCGTCCTTTATGCATATGTTTGGAACCTTTGCATATGATGTTAACACTACTATGTTATATATTTTGATTCCTAGTAGGTTGATAGTATGTTAATTTTCCTTGTTCGAGCATTCGTATGCTTGTGCAAGTGACTTCATACTTATCTATAATGTGCAAAGTACATAACGTAGGTGACCATACTGATAGAGTTTAAGCTCATGGGTTGTACTTATTTGTCGCCTATGCATGCTTTCTAGCTTGTTTAAATTATCTTTCATGGTTATGTTGTCGAGGTGAAAGTTTTCCTGAGAAGGGCGGAACCTTCTAGTTGTGATATGATCGTAAACGTTGTGTTACGTCTACTCAGAGAAGTGTTGAGCTTCTGGCTGTGGTTACTTACTCAAGAGTAGGCTTCAGGTCATAAGGGGCACTATAGACACTCATACAGGTCGATTGGATCCTCTAGTATGTTCAAGAAACAAAAATCAAGTTGAACTAGCAGTAATAAGATCAAAAAGTGAACTTTAACAATCAAGAATTAGAAATATATGATGGCTTAGACCTCAACAATTCTCCTACATGTAAATGAGGCCCTACTGAACACACATACGAAGTTTCAGCTTGAGATCAAATTCGAGCACCGAGATATGGACAGAAACGTTCTGAGTAAATAATTTATGATAATTTCTGGTACCCAGACAACTACTTTGACCTAGAACAGAGAATTGGCTCGATAAATTTCGATGATTCTTACAGGATTTGGAGTCTACACCATGCTGAACATACCTAAGAAATTTGACCTCCTGATTGTACACAGTTCTCCAGATCTCGATCTCTGAGGTTGTTGCTCTCGATTGAGAGCTTTTCAGACCCCTTCTGCTTCAGCGGCCGCCTTGAATTACTCACTCACTCAATTGACATGAAAATTTATGGACAGTCGTAGCCCTGCTGACAGTGAACGTGACCACGAAGGTTTGAAGCGATTTTCTCATTTCTGCTACGATTGACATCGAAAATCCCAAAATCAACAAAAGTGATGCAATTTTGACACAATCCAAACTTCAATCTGCCATAACTCTTTCTTTATTGTTCCAAATTGATCAAGAATTTCACTGACAGTGACTGGCACGACGAGCCTTATCCTCCTGTGTTCTCAGATTCCAGAATTGTCCTTATCAATTGCTCGAACTCCTCTTTAGACCTTTACTTCTAAGTTTAGTATTTCATTAAAGAAAAAAATAGACCGATGGGAGTTCATAGCTTCACTTCCCTGTCCTTTTGTGCCTCAAACCATGTGGTGACTTCGTTTCATACATAGGCTACCACGTCAAGCCCCTAAAGTGCTAACGTAAACCTTAAACTACATGCGAAGACATATAAAACGACACTTAATCTCGAGAGATAACTTCAACAAGCTAGGAAGCATGCATGGGCGACATGTAAGTACAACCCATGAGCTTAAACTCTATCAACATGGTAAATAATCTACTAGGACTCAAAATATATAACATCTTCCGGAATCGACTTCTCTGAGGTCTTAACTTCACTCAGAGAGACTAACCCCTGACAGAGAGGTGAATTATCTACTATGTGAAATGATTCACATCACGACATCCACCCCCTCTAAATCTGCACATCCTTCGACATGTGCCAACCTCTTCATTCTTCTGTTTGTTTTTCATCGTCATCACTCTCTTCCGCCTCAACCTCTTTAATAGCCGGGGCGTCCTCGTCTCTTGTCATCCTCTGCTTCAGTAACTCAATGACCTTCGATAGCAAAGCACGAGGGACTGGAATCGGCTTCAAGTCCCAAGGCACGTGAGGAACAATGAAGATAACCATCGGAGCTAGTGATAACCATCGGAGCTATCACACTAGGATCCACACAACTAATCTCCTCATTTGAGAAAGAAAATGCCTTACCATGAGTAACTATCTATGCTCGAAAGCTCTTTTCTCCACGTCAGTCAAGAAACCACCCTCTCCTATCTGGAGATGCTCGAGTGTCTCTTGAATAAATTTGTGTCCTATTTGTTTAGGATCTCTCAGTACAGGCTCAGTGGCAGCTAACTCCATCTGCTGTTGTGAGTCAACAGGTAACTAGTCACCATTGGTTTCACCTTCTTCGCTATAGTTTTGTATTTGGTGTTCACCTTTGCTTCTTGACGAGAGTCACACCAGTAGATTGCATCCTTCCGTCCACTCTCCAATCTCAGATGAGGACGAGATTGTAAGCACGAGACAACTTCCTCATAGACTTTACGAGAGTGGATGAGATCACCACCCTTCCTCTCATCTGCTCCATCAACCTATCTACATCATCCAGCCAACGTACAAAAGACTATACGTCTAGAAACTCCTCGTGAACATCAGAAATCATCTCACCTTCATTCAGAACTCTTGTACAGCGCAGATTTGCTACATACTTCTCCATCTGCCTCCTACTCTTCTCAGTCAAATCCTCTACTCGTGTGAACTCACTCCAATCATCAGAACTGAAAGTCATCAAATCAGATTTTCAACTATGTGCAGTATAACTACTCTCAGAATCTTGAGCAACCTCTTCGTCAGCTTGATGTGATCGCGCAGGCTGCTCAAGCGAGATCATAGTAGTAGCAGATCCATCACTCTTGCTATCCCGTCTTACAAGAGTGGTTTCTGAAAACCCTTACTCCTACAGATAGGAGAATCTCTCAAGGTTTGTCGGTTTCGTTCGTGGTTCGTACGAACTGTTAGAAACTGAACAGAACGTCTGTCATCTGGACTACGGATCTTAGCATAGTGAGATCCGTCATTCATCACCTTGGTTTTCATTCGAACTGCAGTAATATAAGATTGACCAAGAATCACAAGATATGAAACAGAAGACTACACGAAGAAGTACTGATCTACCTCCACATCACCTAGCTTCACCCTCACGTTAGGACAAACGCCGTATAACTCATCCTTCTGGTTGTTTGCAGTCCGTAGCACCCAACCATGGTTCAGTTCGATAGACCACTGACCTCTCTCGTACATCTTCCGTGACATGATGTTGATGTCAGAACCGTGATCAACCAAAGCAGCAACATGTTCACACAAGCTTCCAAGGCGAACTCGTGTAGCAGTTGTAGCACGAGCCCAATGTCTCTTCCTGAAGTCACTATCAATAGCTGGACTCTCGTTGTCAACTTCTTCATCATCGAACTCAATAGTGTTGGTACCAGCAACTAATGCTTCTTGCTGGTATCTCGTGTCATCAGCTTCCTGAAAATGCACCTTTTTGAACTCTACATCATTGAGAGAAGCTCCTACTGCATATATCATCTGACTTTCTACTTGCTCGGACATCACCTGTCTCTTCCGCTTGATGATGTCAATGATCAATTCGTGAAACTCTCTCTTCATACCAAGAACCTCCCGAAGAGAAAACTCAATTCACACGTCAAGTATTCTCTACTCCAAGATGCTCTTGAGATCAGTTGAAGTTTCTATGTCTGCTGCCAACTTGTAAGCCGGTCCCTTCTCTTTCTCTTGGGCAGTAAACCGCCTACCAGCAGTCGTTAGCTCCTGCTGGGATCTCTGCACGTCCTTCATTTGACCTTGTGCATGTGGAGGAGCTGAAAAGTAGACAGGACGTCCTCTGGAGGGACTGCTCGCCTCCTTGTGACTATCCGTCTATCTCCAGTCTCCTCTAGAACTCCAGTATCAAGTTCAGAGACTTCTCGTCGTCTCTTCTCCTCCACAGAAGCATACTGTCAGTGAACGTGTCTATCCACGTCCAAGAATTCTTTGATAGACGCAACGTCAACAGGATCACCCCACCCTGTGACGCTACGGATAGTCTCAGCTCCTCTCTTCAGTATTTCAGAAGGAACGGGAACAATAATTTTCTCAGCAATCCTATCTAGCAACGTAAGACTAGAAGAAACTTCAATGTGTCCAGCATATACATCAAAATTTACCGGTGGTGTCATCAACGCATTTATAGTTGTAGCCGTGGCAATCTGAGACAGACTTCTCATGCCTCTTCGTCCAAACTGCATGTTCAGTGGCTCTCCAGTCGACGAAAGGTGCAGCCTACTGTTCTGGTAGCGAACCACATCATCTCGCAAAGCAGCTATAAGCTCTTGACAATTTTCTCGAAAATGATTAGGATTGTCACACCATATACATCTACGAACAGGAGCACCTCCTAGACATGCAGCAGCAAGCGCCGGTGGCTGCTCTCTCTGCAGGCCAGCTAGCTCCACCTTCAGTTCTCGCATTTGTCGAATCATGTCTTTGATATGGTTCTGCTGTCCATGGTTCTCCGCAGGTCTTTGAACATGTGCCCTTTGTTCATTAAGCAAGAGTTAGCAGAAGCTCACACACAGCTGAAGCTGCGAACTTGGCATCAGACAATGAATATGTCATCATCTCCAGAGTCGAGCTCATTGGGGGTGCCTCAGTGAAGGAACAAAGGAACAGTGGGAGTTACAACGCAGCTACACAAGAAGGAGATAGGACAGACAACTGAACAGTCACAAAGGAAAAGAACGTGAACTTATATTATTCTTCAACACCCCCTCGTAAGATCATGGACAGTTCACATATACCAAGGTCATTTCTCAGTTCATCAAACTGAGGTTTAGACAAAGGTTTAGTGAATATATCTGCTAATTGGTCATCAATATGTACCCAAGTGGTACATACCTCTCCACTTTGTATTTTGTCACGAATAAAATGGACTTGCACCTCAATGTGCTTTGTCCTTGCATGATGGATTGGATTTCTGGCAAGAGCAATGCTACTCATGTTATCAGTAAAAATGATAGTTGGTTCTCTTTGAACCTCTCCCAGATCTTCCAACATCCATCTTATTCACACGACTTCCTGAACTGCATTACACAATCCACGATATTCGGCTTCTGTGGATGACAAAGAAGAGACCTTCTATTTCTTACTTGCCAAGTAACAGCTGCACCTGCAAGCAGAAATGCATAACCAGATCTTGATTTCCGGTCTATGACATCATCTGCCCAGTCAGCATCCGTAAAGCTTATAGAACATTAGGATTAATTGAAGTAAACTTCAATCCATGAAACGCAGTACTTTTCAGATACCTGAGTACTCGTTTCGCTGCCTTCAAATGTGGAACTCTTGGATCCTCCATCTCCTAGTCAAGCTTACTTACAGCATAAGCTAGATCTGGTCTGGTCATTACAACCAAATAGATCAGCTTTCTCACTAGTCTCATGTACTCAGTTTTATCAACCGCTTCGTCAAACCCATATTGAGTAGACCAATCCTTCGAAAGTATCATTGGAGTAGGCATTGGCTTGCAGTCCTGCATCTCGTACTCCTTCAATGTATCGTTGACGTACTTATCCTATACTAGGTATAGATCTTCTCCATCTTCGACTAAATTAACTCCAAGACAGTAGGTAAGTCTATCCAGGTCAGTCGTCTCAAACTCTGTAGATAACTGTAACTTCACTAAAGAGATAGCCTCTTCATCACTGCCTGAAAGGATTACATCATCCACATACAACAGCAACACTACTCTCCTTTTGCTGTAACTAGGATATATAAATTAGGATCTCCCCTTGTAGAGAGAAACCCTTCTTTCTTAAGAAACTGTCTATCCTAGTAAACCAAGCTCTAGGAGCCTGCTTAAGACCATACAAGGCTTTACGAAGTTTGTATACTAACTGTTCTTTTCCAGCAACCTGAAAACCTTGTGGCTGCTGAATGTATACATCCTCTTGTATTTTATCATTCAAAAAAACATTCTTCACATCTAGTTGCCATACTTTTCAGTTCTGAAGCATAGAATATGCTATTAGCAGCCTAACAGAACTCATCTTCGTCACATGAGTAAATGTCTCACCATAGTCCTCCCCTTGCTGCTGAAGATAGCCCTTGGCTACAAGTCGAGCCTTATATCTCTGAACTGTACCATCAGCATGGTACTTCGTTTTAAACATCCATTTGGTTCCAATCAACTGCTTCCCTTCAGGAAGAGTTGTCAAGAACCAACTTTCATTTTTCTGCAATGCAGTAAACTCCTCCTTCATTACCTTTGTCCACTTCTCAGACTTCATAGCATCTTCGAACTTCAGTGGTTCTGCGTTATCAATCGCTTCTGACAAACAAATGAGCAAGTCGAACAGTTAGCCTCCTGATTCGAGTAGATCTTCTTACTTGATTCGGAAGTGATTGAAGCACTTGTTCAGGTACTGAAGCTGAAACTGTAGCTTGTGTGGCAAGATCTCTTAGATCTACTACCAACTCAGGTGAGTGCACGATATGTTCAGTTTCAGCAACATCAACATCTACACCACTTTTAACAGCTTCAGGTACATTCTCCATCAGACTGATTATCTTGTAACATATCAGAAAGAGGAAATTTGAAAGCTAGACTAGTACCATTGGAGGTAGTGGTAGTCTCCTTCTTCTCTACCTCAAGATGAGAGTATGATTTGCCTCATCAAAGAAAACATCCCTACTAATGATAATCTTCTCTTTATTGTCAAGTAGTCTGTATCCCTTCGTTTGTTCAGAGTAGCCTATGAAAGTGCAAACTCTAGAACAATCGTCTAACTTCTTCCTCAACTCTCTAGGCACAAGTACATACGCCTTACACCCAAAAACTCTAAGATTCAAGATATCAGATTTTATACCTGCGAAAGTCTCTTCAGGGCTCATATCTTCCACCACCTTGGTTGGACTTCGGTTGATAAGGTATACTGCAGCGTTAACTGCTTCAGCCCACAGCTTCCTAGGTGACTGAGTAGACATCTGGTTACTTCAGCAACCACTCTGTTCTTCCTCTCCACCACTCCGTTTTGTTGTGGAGTGTAAGGTGCACTTAGTTGTCGTACGATGCCTTTGGACTTGTAGAAAGCCTCCGCTGCTTTGGACAGAAACTCCCCTCCTCTGTCACTCCTGATTGTTCGAATTTTTCTGCTAGTCTGAAGCTCAACTTCAGTTATGAAGTCTTTCATGTGTGTGAAAGCTTCATTCTTCTTCCTCAAAAATCTCACCCACATTTTTCGTGAGTAATCATCAACTATCAAAAGGTAATATTCAGCTCTACCTAACGATGGAGGATCAATGGGTCCTGCTAGATCTATATGCAATAAGTCTAGTGGAGTTGTAGCACTTCTTGCTGCTGAAGGAAACTTCTTCTGAACATGTTTTCGTTTCAAGCAGATCTCACATGGCTTGTGCAAAGAATCAAATTTCTGTACTGCATCAACTAGGTTGAACTTGTAAAGCAAGTTCATTCTATCTAAACTCATGTGACCTAGCCTTCTGTGTCACAGATATGTCTTCTCTTGTACGGTAGCACTAAGTAGAACTTCAGGTAAAGAAGTAGCTTCAAGCTCATATAAATGACCTACCACATTGTCTCTTGCTACTACACCTTGATTGTCTTGTATGATGCAGCCTTTGTTGTTGAAGTTGATGTAAAAATCAGCTTGGACTAACCTCCCAACACTGAGCAAGTTATGCACCACACCAGGTATATACCAAACTCCCTCAACTCGAAATACTGCTCCATCAGGTAGTTGGAGGTGAATATCACCTTGTCCTTTAACTTCGTACCTTTCACCATCTCCTAGACCAACTGTCCATTGATGATCTCCTAGAAGTTTTGGAACCACTCTCGAATGGAAGAGATATGGTTAGATGCTCTAGAATCTATCCACCATGGATGATCTAACTTAATGGTGTACAGAGCAGTAAAAAACAGTTGCTCATTACCTTCTTCATGAGACTTAGCTTGAGCAAGATTTGCTCTGTTTTTGCTCTTATCAGTACCTTCATGTCTTATCTTTAGTCTGCACTCACGAGCATAGTGACCTGGTTTATCACAATAGTGACAGGTTTCATTCTTATGCTTCTTGTCACCTTGTGCATATGCCGAAGAGGCTCCTCCTTGGTTGACTGGCCCAACACTGCTATTTCACCTTTTGTTGGGAGGAAATGGTTACCTCCTCCTCTGAAAGTTTTCCCTCTGTTTGTAGATGTGCAGCAAAACAGATTCGTCACTTGCTGCTTTTCGTTTGTTCTTCTGTTCGATGTTGATTTCTTCTTGCAGCACCAAACTCTCTAGTTCGTCCATCTCAATCTTTCTAAGACGTACCTCCATAGCCTGCACAAATACCTCATAAGCAGGAGGGAGACTTTCAAGAAACGAATGAATAGCCTCTGAACCCTCAACTCTTCCTCCTAAGGTTTTGATGTCCTGTAAGAGAGATTTGAGGGCCATAAAATGGTCCTCAATGCTTTTACCCTCTTGCATCTGCAAGGTTGCGAGCTTATCCTTAAGAACTCTCAACTTCTCTTCTTTTGTCACTTCATGTTTCTTGGTAAAAGTATCCCATGCTGCTTTTGAAGTTTTTGTATCTATGATATCTACTAGTTCAGTATCTTTCACTGTCATCTTGATAACAGAAAGTGCTAACTGATCACGGCTGTCCCAAACGATAGCTTCTTCAGCAACAATAGATCTCTCATGTAAACCAGTAACAAACTTCCACAAGTCATATCCAGCAAGTATGGCCTATATCTTAGCTCTCCAAATAGGATAGTTCGAAGTATTCAACTTATGAAAATCAGAAAGTAAGTTGTCATTTATGATAAATGACGTCATTGTATATTGTGACGAAACTGGTCTAACCAAACAATCTCCAAATGAAATGAAACTTGATATGATTGTTGGTAGAGTGAAAGTAAGATCTATTATATATAATATATGTGAGGTAGCGATAGACCTCGGAAAATTTAGTTTCCTCTAACCTCTAAGGCCTCCAAATCGAGGATCAAAGTTCGACAAAGTATGATGACAGTTTCAAACGAGGTCAGAATCGCTCGAAAAAAATTTTGTTGGAAAAGTAGTTCAAAATCCTCACTATAAAGGCGGAGCCTTTATACCACCTATACCGTTAGTTACCATAAGATGAAGTCTTTTTCTATCGATAAAGTGCTCTCAGAATTCACAGTAAACATCTCTAACCTCCTTAAAATGCTGATCAAAGATGGGTTTAGGGTAATAGAACCATGTTGATAAAGCAAGAGTTAGCAGGAGCTCACACACAGCTGAAGTTGCGAACTTGGTATCAGACAATGAATGTGTCATCATCTCCAGAGTCGAGGTCATGGGGGTGCCTCAATGAAAGAATAAGAGAACAGTGGGAGTTACAGCGCAGCTACACAAGAAGGAGATAAGAACATACACACAAGAGGGAGAAAGAACTGAGAGGTCGTAAGGACAGTATTTCGCATAGACAACTGAACAGTCACAAATGAAAAGAACGTGAACTTATATTATCCTTCAACACCCTTTGTGCAGGAACTGACACAACAGGCATCAAAAGAACTGCAGCCGGGACAGTAGGTCTAGGAGCAGGAGCCGGAGGTTGTTGTACTTGAGGAGCAGTGCGAGGTTGAGAGGTCACTTCTACAAGCGGACGCCCTCCCACGGCCACTCTTCCACGCCTCTGTCTTGTTAGTACATCAACAACATCCTCGACTTTCTCCCAGTCAGTAGTAACTCCTCCCTCAGCCGATCGATCAGTCTACATGAAGCATAACCGATCTGTCTAGCATCACCGGTAGCTTGCAGGAATAGCTCTGTCCTCCTAGCATCTAAAGTTATGCGCTCTAGAGTTGAAAGTTGTCAGTATCTCTTATCAAACTCTCTCAACAACTCATTCAGGCTCATCATACGACCAGTTTGCTGCTCAACCTAGTCCAAAAATGTTCTCCTAGTAACTCTCTTTGAATCTTCTTCAAGAAACTCCTCTCGAATAGATCGCTCGAAACTCGTCCAAACACCTAGATTTCTTCTGTACATCCCTAACTTGATCCCGCAACTCAAGAATTGCAAGACCAAGTTCACATTTGTCATCATCCCAATATGTGGTTGGTGTTTGCACGCAACCAGTTCACCCATTTGCATTGTTTGTACTTCAACCATCTCTTCTGGTTCTGAAATACCATCCTCCATTGCCAGTTCAAGAAGAATAGTTTCTTGTTGAATCTTATCCTCACGAGTTTACTTCTCTGAAGAAGTCTCTTCTTGTCCCTTCTCACTCTACATCATGGATGTAGTATCCAACTTGAATTCGTCTCGATCCATGTGCTTGTCCAAATCATTCTTCTGAAGATCATGCTCAATCTCTTCCACCCTAGCACCCTAGCTTGTAGCTTCGATAGCTACAACTGCATGTATCACAAAGTAATAATCGACCAACTTCTTCATCTCTCCTTTATCAACGTTGGCTTGAAAGAGAGTACCCGTACTTCTGAATGTAATCTTTCCATTGACACTTGTATCGTGACTACTAAACCAGTTTTGGTAGTACCTGAGGTTCAACCTTCATTTGTGATTGTAAAAAAGAAGGATCCAACCATCGACGACCTACGGAAAAAGATGCAAGATCTACAAGCTAAGGTTACTAGGTTGGAGATCGTCGATTAAGACATAGCTTGTATCCAGACCAACTCGTGTACATCAGTGTGTGTTATGATGGTATTGATCATCAACGGGAGGAATGCATGGACTTTGCATAGTCTTTAATAACTACTATTCATAAACTTAGAAAGGTAGTCTAAGAATCAAAATATACTAAAAGAACTCCAAGATAGATATAGAAAAGTAAATAATAACTATTATTCACAAACTTCTAAGAATCAAAGAAGAAGAGATTATTTAATACAGATTTAGAAAAGTAAATAATAACTATTATTCACAAACTTAGAATTGGTAGTCTAAGAATCTGCACGCGACTGGTGCAAGCTCTCGGTACAATTTCATAAACAACGAGTTGGGCATATGCATATACATGTATACTTCGGAGTGTACATGGGATTTAATATATGTTCTAATCCTTCCGGCGGGAAGGGTTAGAACATATATTAATGTCCATGTTAAATGACGCATATTGACAATTCCAGTTCCGGACTTATACTCCCAAGAACGCCTCAGCTCGCTCTTCAATTATGGGTTGTATCTGGATCAATTTGCTACTCCTGGAGAGGTTAACATATAATATTATATAAATGATTTTGATTTTTTATTATAGCTTATTATAATATAATTTTATAACACTTACACTTTTTCTGATAAGAGAAAACAAAATTCACTGGACAAGGCCGTTGGGGATGCTTATGGACATATGCATATACATGATCCACCAATTTTCTTCAAAATTAGACATCAAATATTAGTCGAATCAGATCAATGAGCGTTCGTTCACGCACCACTTGTTGACCGTGTCAAATTGATGCATGGCAGATAACAGCACTTGAGAAACGACCAAGGCACGAGTCGTGCACTCCTGCACTCGAGCTGATGTTGAGACATCATTTTTGTCGTCACACTTCATTATTCTTGTGACTACTATGATAAGATTCAGCACTACCCGAATGAAGCTAGAACATAGCTTATTAATTGTTGCTGTAAAGTTGCACAACGTGACACCACTAATGAGAAATGAAAGAAATAAACGAACAACGTCGAACTGGTCTAACCTTACTAGACAACCAACTAGTGTGAATACGTATACACTAAACTGAATCGTGTTCACAACCGGCTCTAACGTGTATTTACTTAAAACCAGAACCTCTCACAGTGCCTTAGTTCAAGAAGCAGACAATAATTCTTCAGTGAAACAACACCATTGCATGACATTGAGATTGTCCAAAAGACAAGAGACAGGGTAGGTACAACCAAAACATAAATTTGATATTTATCATGACAAGAACGAGTACTGCACAGAGTTAAACGAGCAACATGTATCGAGAAATCAAATCAATAAAATGCTCAAAACGGAGATACGACTCGGCAAGCTATATCTTTTAGTGCACCAGTCATCAATGTTATGACCCCAGCTAATTTGTTTTGGTCTTCTTGAGCATCAGCTAGACGCTTGACTTCACGTTCGTCTCTTTTCTTCTTCACTTCAAGCATATATGATAAAATCTCGCATCAAGTCAGCACTGACTCCTGCTGACTTCGCTGAATCTTTGCACCACTTCACACCACTATAAGATCACTTTTACATCACATCACTTAAATCACCACTTCACATCAATATGACTCTCTTGACCCACTCCCACTTTGTTTACGACAGTACGGTCACCGACGATAGTATCATCTAACTCTACTGGCATATCTGAACCTTCGCTCATACAGGGAGGGTGTTGAGACATGTTGTCCGGAAAATGAATCCAGCAAATCCACGTGAATATCAAGAAAATCAATCGGCAGTTTAGAAATTTTTTGCTCAACCCTGCTCAAGGAAACATATGAAGGGTTCCCTGACCTCGCATCTCAATCTTTAATTTTTTTTGTACTGCATGACATAAGTCTCCCACTTGGTTTTCAATCTATCGGAGAACAGTCTATCATTACACCTTTCTCTTGCATCATCTCTTGGATTCTTTGTCATCGTTGATCGGCTGACGTAATCAACTCCCTCTTGACTAAATTCTCACATACTTCCCACTCGATCTTTTTGAACTCGATAAAGACTGTCACCATGCAAATTTCTCATGAGATCCGTCCTCTGGCAAAACTGTCATGGTGGGATAACATCTACATCACCTATGGTCCATGACACATCTCTACTTGTCCGTGATGATCCAAGAGCATTCACTCTGCTTGTCTCGGTCATCAATCGTCTATGACATGAGCACCATCCATGTCTTATGGTAGTACAAGGGGGATTTGAATTGGACTTCCGTGATAAGTATTAGATGAAAGCTAGAAATACGATGAAGCAAAGGGTTGGAAGGTGAGCGCCAACCCTTCAATGCTGCTGCAATGAAGAGAAGTTGGAGAGTCTATATTAGACGATGGCTGACTATCAAGCTCAATGTGAGGTTATTGATGGCTGTTGGAGCCAAACAAATCCAAGCTATGTTGCTGATGCTCCATAGTTCTTGGTCTGCTAGATCGATAAGAAATTGAAAAGACGAAGACGAAAAGTTGCAAGACCACCGTGCCAGTTGAGCAGAAAATTACACAAGCACCAATGCAGCACATCACAAACCAATCGTCCGCTTCATCATGCCAAGTTCATGTCAATTCAGTCACAACCCAAGATTCGCTTCTCCTGCATGCCAAGAAGATCAAAGGAGCAGACGTCCGTAGTCGCAAATACATCAAGAAACAACCACGCATAAATATGAATGAATATGCACAGAAGATTGAGTGTTCATAGAGAAGAATTGTCGAGTTGAAGCTGCTGAAATGATAGAAATAGAAATGACTCAGAAATGATAGAATTCGGTCTCATTGTCGTGCTAGATGACACGCTTTGACGTCCTCGTGTATAATCTCTGCACCATCGCTATCACTCACACGTGACATCAACGCACTTACAACCTGACGCTCATTTGAAATGTCTCCACAAGATACTAATATCGTCCGTGTTCACAAACTTTGGATATATGTGACAACAACTTGACTTTATAACATTAGAAAATAGAACAAACATCAAAGAATGTGAATCCAATCCACCTACTAACATCCACCCCTCAACTGACATGTCGAGGTGACGTGGAGCGTAACGGTGTTATGGATGGTCTCACATAAAAAGACAATGTGGTTGGATCCTAGGTAAGTGAGCGAGCAATTTGATGTTACCACCGAAATTCACATTTACCTCATTGGATTTAACATGATTTAGAGGGGGAGTACGAAGGGTAAGGAACACTTTTAAAAACTTTTGACTGGACCTTTTGGAAAGCAGATTGCAGTAATCTCCACCGTACGTTTGATGTTTTGTTTCATGTAATAACTCGTGACCAAAATAACATAATGTTTCTTAAATGTGATGTGGATGATGTCGAACCTACTTGCCAATGCATGGGACCCAGATTCACAATAACTTTTAACTTGTGATTCTAGTTTTACATTAGATAAGTTCACATATATGGCATTTTCCATGAAAAGTCAGTGATTTATAATAAAAGATGAATGATAGTCGACGCTGATGCAACGGGAGAAAACTACATAAATTTTACCACGTATTTCAGTGCTTCTGAAAACCAGACTTCGAATTTCCCCTTCGTTTGATCAAAGAAACTAGAAACTTAATATTCTTATTGTTTCTTCTCAAAAGGTCCAATTCCACTCTTGGACCTCACCACAAGATGAGAAGTTATGGTGTTCACCTTTTGGGAAGCACCTCTAAATTACACAAATTTTATGTTTTATAACACATAATAATTATATAGGTAATTATACAATTACTGCAATTTCACAAGTACAACATAGTAGAGGACAGTGCAACAAAACTGCAAAGAACATTTTTGAACAATATGCATGTAAGATAAAATTTGGGAAACTTTTGCTGGTTTGTTGTTATCGGGAAAAGATATAAATATATGTAAACATCTTATACCAAGTTTACATGAAATATGAAATTATTTTATAAATATTACGTGTTATCCAACCTGGAGACACGAGAAGACCTCGACATAAACCATAAAAAGATCGCTGACAGATGCGCTCTCCAAATTACATATGCAACATGCTGATTACCACAGTAGCACATTTCATGAAAGGTTTAATTTATTATCTCTTCCATCATGAGGAGGTGAAATATGCAAAGAAGTTACATTGATCAGAAATAATTCACCTCTTACTCACAAACTTTCAGTGCGGACATATAGACATCATTTTCGAGCCTTCCGAACCTTAGCTTGTTATTGTCGTTATTTACGGCGAAGTGAACATAAATAGAGAGCGCAACATTTCTTTTCAGTTCTAATTTTCTTTTCTGAAAATTCAAAATTTCTTTTCGTGTTTTATTCCTATAGTTAAGGAATAAAACACGAGGAATGTTTAAATAACTTTAGCTAAGGCTCGGGGATGTTATTACAGAGATGTATAACCACATATGAAACCAAAGAAGCACACCGCAATAAATAAATAAAATATTATAAGAAACAGATAACATAGAGATTATAACTTAATCGTTTTATGTATACCTTAACGTATAATGAACTTGATATCTTAACTATCAATATTTTAAGTGAGTTTAATTAATATCATGATAAAATATTCGTAAAACATGACATCATTACGTATCAGGTGATCCATTTTGAGATCAATATGGTAATTTTGACAATTTCTGTCTTTGATTCATTTCGATATAGTTTTTATATTAAGTTCTGGATCCACTAAAATCAAAATATGAAGTGAAGCGTATCCATGTTTAAAAAATTTTAAAAATCTGTGATATCATAATCATCCTAGAATAAATGGATGTATCAATCAAACTAATCAAATGTTCTAAATAAAAGATAGAAAGTTTATAGTACTTGTACATAGTGCACAAAAGTACTGCTTGTCCGCACATATAAGTTTTAGAAAGGGTACCGTGATATCATGAGAGCTAAGAGCTGATAAGAAACAAACAAAACTAGCAATGTAATCTCAAGGCAATATGGATATTGCAAATATTCAAGGCAGAAAAAAAACGGAAAAGAAAGAAAAAATCGAAAAGAACATAATGCTTTGTGTAGAAGTAAAGTATAGTTTACTAGAAATTACTAACTAGAAGTGAAAAGAAATTATAGATCGGATGATAGCTCTTCTTCTTGATCCTAGGTGGCCCGTCTAATACAATGCCTCTTATAAGATAAAGGGGTGATGTGGCATCTCCACCGGATAACTTACATATCCAGTACATCTTATAATTATAAATCGGATGACTGCTTGATATTGTTATGCATTTGTGTAGCTAACCGTGGAGTTTGCTGAATTTAGAACAAGAGAAAAGTCAGAAAATAAGGTGAGAATTTATTGTAATCTTTTAGAACCGAGATGTGATTATTAGCATTGTTCTTAAGCAAATGCATAGTCTGGTAATATTATTGCAACAGTTGCATCTAACTTTTTTATTATCTATATGTCTGAAATCTCCAGTAGATATTGCTGATGGTGGAATGTTGATTCTTTCGAATTGGATATTGCTTTGCAGTTCATAGTTTGAGTTTCGAGCAACTAATGTCGATTATTTGGAGGATTTCACGATCGTGAATCTTGAAGAACTAGTGACATAAAGAAACTTTAATATGATAGATGGAAAGAATTATAGTTTTGAGTCAGACTTTTCACTGAAACTAATCTCTAAATTGGCTTGATGTCTTTATAGATTCCACACATGTTTGAAATTTCTATTTTGAAAAAACTATTCTTAAATTTATGAAGGGATACATGTTCTCCAAATTGTAATCTTTGGATCCCCAATCTCCAAATTGTAATCTTTTGATCCCCAATCTCCAGTCCAATCTAAATTCATAAATAAACAACTCTTGGATCCAAATATCCAAAATTAATTAGTCTTAAATATGAATCTCATCTCGTTACATTGCACATAAGGTTACAACGGTTACCTTTTAGCACGGAGATGACTTGATATGTTCATTGATCCAATCTCTATTTGTTGCATAATCACCTGATATCAGTTCACTTCATGTATCACAATATTTTACCTTCAGTACAAATCAAATGCTATCTTAGAGTGCTTTTAGTATATATTGAGAATTAAAAGTTAGCTTGATCACACCTCTTGTAGGTATGTTTTGCTTGATAACACTCTTCTTTTTAAATTATGTATTGTTTGCTCATACCTACTATTTGCTATCTACGATAAAACTAATCACTTTGCCACTGCACACATCAGCTTTATGAGAATATTTTTTTTAAAATTTATTGTTGTAACGATCTGGAAAGAAGAGGTATTTAATCACGATCAAAAATAGTAAAACACATAATGACATGGCAGAGGAATTGGTTCGACTGTTGGTACCCAGTCATGGGTGTGATCAAGTATACATTGTTAACAAAGGTGTGATGAAACACAACATCATGCAAATTTCTGCTCTGAGAAGAGAGTAATGTGTTTATTCCTATACAGTACACTGCTTTCGTTCGGCTGGTGTTCTTAAATATTTCACATAAGGAACAGGTAAAACGTGAAAGCTTATCTAACTATCCATATGTACCCGGTTCCGCAAATCCCTTTTACTTTTGTTTCAGCTACAGAGTCGTTGGACGATGGGTCAGTCCCCGAGTTCAAGCAGTGAGTGTGTCGTCATGAATCGATTCTACTTACAAAGGTTAATCTTTACCGAGCTGAACTCTGTAGCCGCTACCACACTGCACTAGAGATGCGGAACGTAGTTGGAGCCAAAATTGCATTTATATGAAATTTAATTCAAGCAAAATGAGAACTCACTTTCGGGTGATGACGGTTCTTTAAGATTTACTGTCATGCTCTATTGTGCTTCATCACGACGAAGGCCAAGAATGCGAGCACCGCGAAGAGCGTGCTCATGGCAGCCAGGGCTGCATAGTCGCGGGGAATTCTCGTGTAGTCCAGAGCGCGGGACTCCGCAAGCCGAACCCAAGAGAACTCGAAGTTGAGATCTTTGAGCTGCGCGCAGCCGCAAGCGGGGCACGCTTGGCCGGGAGAACAGCCGCCCGCAGGAGTGCACTCGAATTTGGTGGTGTCGCAGTAGAAAGCGACGGACGTGAGGGTGTTAGTGACGTACTGGAACGGGTTGGACCAGAACAACCACGTCCAACCATCGTTGAGAATGGGCTCGGGGATGACGACTCCAGAGGCCGACACCCACAGTGACGTGGTGATGGACACGGCGAATGACGCCAGCATGGGGACGGGCGTCGCGATGGTTAGAAACATTCCGAAGTAGGCCAGCGACAGAGTGAAAATAAACAGGGCTAGCCAGTACTCGAGGAAATGCGCCATGGAGCTGGTGCCGATGCCGGCCAGCCCGTTGCCGATGGCGACGAAGAAGAGTGTGGCGATGGCGACGTAGGGGATTTCGGTGATGGCCCACGAGACTGGGTAGAAGATCGGAGCGTACATGGAAGCTCTCTTCTCGCGGAAGTAGGCCAAGCGGTCGGTGCCGAGCTGCGGCACGACGTTGGAGGCCGTGACAACCCCGAGAAGCATGACTTGCATGTAGATGAAGAGCGATCCGGACGTGAGCGACAGCGTGGTGTCTTGCGAAATCTGAAAGTAGACGGAGCCGAGCAGCAGGCCTACGGAGATGCAAGCACTCAAGCGGCCGAATGTGTAGCCCACATTGCGCCATAGAAATGTGTGCGTGCGGTTGAACACCATGAGCGCTTGCGTCTTGTAATCGGCTGCGTATTCGGACGCCGAAGGCTTGAAAGCGCTTCGTTTGCGGTGGCGTTTGAGTCCACCGAGCTCCTCTTCGTTCAGGCTGGCCAGTGAGCTGTTCCGATACACCTCGGCGAAGTCGTACTTGGGTTCACGAAGCTTGATCCCGGCGCCCAGAATGTCTAGCACGAAAGTTACAGGATTCTGCTTGTCGGAGTCGGGATTGAATTTCGGAAGTTCCGGAATCGCTGAGAAGTACTCGAGCAGCTGCGAGCAGTTCCAGCCCACGGGGCCGAAGTAGACTTGCTCGCCTCCGGCTTTTAGAATGATGACGCTGTTGAAAGCGCTGAGCATTCGGGCACTCGGGTGCTGAATGGTGGTGATGATTGTGCGCCCAGTGGCGGCTATGGTTTGCATGGCGTGGATCACGTTTCTGGCTCCGAGGCCATCGAGTCCCGAGGTGGGCTCGTCCAGGAACAGGATGCTGGGATTGGCGGCGAGCTCCACCGCGATGGTGATTTTCTTGGCGATCTCGAACGTCCGTCCAGTGGCGTCCCGTAACGATCCCACAAGCTGATGTTCGACGAAAGTGAGGTCCAAAAGCTCGAGAATGAGATCGATGTGCCTCTGCCTTCCCTCACCCTTCACCTTGTCTCCGAGTCGTAGGCTAGCGCTGAAGGCCAGCGACTCACGTACCGTCAGGAATGGCTGATGTGCGTCAAGCCTTTCTGCAAATCCCATCACTCGAGTGACGGTGGTCGTGTTGAGCTTGAACCCGTTCAGTAGAATATCTCCATCTAGACGTCCCGCAGCAGGAGCTCGGTTCGCCAAGCAACTTAGCAAAGTCGTCTTGCCGGACTTGTTGCCACCCATGAGTGCCAGCATTTTGCCGGGTTTCGCATAGCCAGATACTCTGCTCAACAGAGTTTTTGATTCCCCTGCTCTAGGCCCCGGAACCTGGAAGCTCAGGTTGTGGAAAGATAAGGTCATTGGCTTGACAGGGATGTTGGAAAGTTTCCAGCTAGCACTCCTATCGTCGTTGTTCGAATCGAACGACTCTATATCTCCTGACACTTGCTTATATCTGGCTGCATGAGGCGGGGAGTCTATTTCTGCAGCTTGAACCACGTAGCCGGCCCATGAAATGCCGTCGTTCTTCTTGTCTTGCTCAAAACTGTCGCGAGAGCGAAGGGTGGCCACCGTTATGTTGGACACTTTGCTGCTTTGGCTCGGAAGCGAGGGAACTACAGATCGGTGCCGAAGCTTGTTGTGAACGAGGAATGTGAGGAAGTGCATGAAAACAGTCCATGCCAGTATGATACAAACGGAGATCCAGTACCAGTGCAATTCAGTCTTGAACTCGTAATGCTTTAAGAAGGCGACGCCCACGGTATCCTTTGGATTCCGATCGCAGAAGTAAATATCATCAATATGTTCCGAGCACAGGTCCGTGTACATTGAACTGAACTGTGTTACACAGAACGCCATATTAGCCCATCTGATGGGGTTTGCTTTAGCTACCCATGCCCAGTAGCTTGGCATGTTTGACGGGTAAATCACAAACCCCGAGAACAGCAGCAAGAGAGATACAAGTAAACCTGCACAGAATCAACGCGACAGGGACATATCAACATTGACTGCGTTGCGACCTTGGCATGTGCTCACATGCAAGTTCTTCCGGGTCTTGCCATCCTCAGAAAGAAATTTAATGCAGAGGAGCTGAAAAATGAGTAATCACTTGACGCTAAGTTCTTTAATTTGTTCTCTGATGCACAAGCAATGGGAGTAACGACCTCGCAAGTAAAACTGTACCAGCGAATTGACTAATTCCAAGTACTTGCAAACAGACTCTCAGGTGATGCAAGGCGACTACATAATATTAAGTCAAAAGCAGACCGTGCTAGACCACAGTGAAACTTCAAGGGCCAGCAGTTCGTGGCTGTGCTGCGCAGTAAAACATACGCGAAAATGTAATGTCGTGATTTTAGATGCACAAGTGTGCCGAAGTTGAAGTCAGTCAAGTAGTACCCCTACCTGCTAGTGAGTTCGCCTGCTCCAAGATAGGTGTGAGACCACTCAACATGAGAACTAAAGAAGATCCAAACGTGGCGACCAGGAACATAATCAGCACATACTGCATGAAGCTAACGCCGTTGTCATTCAAATTGAGTCCTGCCATGAAGTAGACGGCGAGGCTGTATACCACAGCCTGCAAAGACACGCAGATAGTAGACTGAACTCATTATTTATTGCTCTCAGCTTTGAACTCTGCACGGCCCGGATCATCTTGAGGTCGGCTTTTAGAATGTATTTACATTCTGGAAACAGAACAGGACAGACCATAGGATAATTGACTAGATTACAAACAGAAAAGAGTCTCTCCTGTGAAAAGTAGATGCACCCTTTAACATGAAGTAGTGAGGAAAAAGACCATACCTCAAGAAGCAATTGCGGCATGCTGACAACAGTTTGACTAATAATGTACGACGAAACACGGAAGAAGCGCTGCTCCTGCTGCTTATAGAACACTGGCCGTTGCATCATGTACAGCGGGAGCTGTACCAACGTTACCATCAGGAGGTTCATGGTAGTCACAAATCCAAGTCCTCTGATGGAATTCATTTTTGACAACTGGTACTTTCCTCCCATTTTCCAGAATATAGTTCCGGCAAACAAGCCCAATATAAGAACCTGTGAACGAACCGAGAAATGCCTGTTAAAGTTCCGAATTTGATTGTCTCTAAGGGGGCTGGGCTTGACTACTGTTTCTGTTGGTGGTTTTGGTTAGAGTTTCGAGTAAGAAACTTGATTCATCAAGTTTCAAGCTTCATTCAAGTTGACATACACTTTAAAATTAAAGCATTCTTAGGAATAGGGAAGGCTAAAGCAAATTAACAGCATGCATACAACCGCGCACGGAAGGAGAGATGCCTGACCTGAATCAGGCGAAGCTGGATAAGAAATGTGAGTCGCCTCAGTACTGTATTTTGGCGTTTGATCAAGGTCACAGTCGACTGTTTCCAACTTTGTACGTAGGTCTGTTTGAAATGTCCTGCATGTTTCTCTTCATCGTCCATAACCTGTTCGGACTCGATTCCATTGGTCAAGTTGTACCCGTACTGGAACAAACTTAATTTCTACACTTAATCTGAAGAAAAGACGAACTTCGTGGTCCTCTCTGTCCTCACCTCAGGGTCTCTAGTTCGTTCTAGCTGGAGACGAACATGCCCTCTGGCTTTGGACAGCAGTGAAGCAACGCTGGATGCGCGGTTACGCTGATCATCTTTGGATCCCACCTGTAGATAGTACATGTCTCCACCCTCCAGCGAAATTCCTGTCACAATATCACCCACTTGCACTACTCCCGTGCTCTCTATGCCTCGAGATAGGTCCACGTTGTTTGCGAGTCTGGACACAGTCACCTCCACTTCTGCTACACCCGTTAGGTTCTTCTAGTGAATGCCTATCGATATCTGCTGCGCGTGCTATAATTGCTCAATAAATCAATGAAAGTCTAGTTTGTGTACATGATGGATTGACTCTAGGTGCAAGCAACTTGGAAGAGCTTCTTCACTTTGTTTGCAATTGCGTGAAAGTTTATCGATGAGCTTGATGGAAGGAATATGTATGGTACCAAGCTGACAGATAGAGGAAGAATACCTGGGCCATCAGTTTGTCCCATTGAGGCTGAGGATTTTGGTCTCTTCCTGACAGAGAGTCCCAAATTCGGCTCACTTTCTATCCAAAAAGTATGCACAACGTCTTCGTTGTGGACGACACGAAGGACGTCCTTGTGCATGTCAGAGAGCTTGTATTTACTCGCAAGGTCGTCTAAGCTCGGGCATACCGCATTCCCTCCCATATATTGCGCTCCTTCGCCGGCGGCTATTTCGTTCAGAAAATCACTGGAATCTACATGCCCCGGCTTCTTGAATCTGCACGGTTATAACGATTCAGATCATGATGGATTTGACTCTCGACATAATTCCAGTAGTAACATGAAGAAACACCTACTTCTTTAGTTACAGTTTGTGCTTGCTGATTCTTCAGGGATGAGAAACTAATAATTACCCGAGGCGAGAAAAGTATTTGAGTGCGTCGTGACGAGGTCCTTGGTACAACACATGACCCTGGCTCAGAAGAATGATGCGGTCGAAGAGGTCGTACACTTCGGAAGTGAGCTGAACCAGCGACATGACTGCAGAACACTGCTGAAATCGGCTGATAGCCCGAAGGACAGACACCAGATCGTACGTGGCCAGGGATTCCTGGCCGGAGCAGGGTTGATCATACAGCATGACTGAGTATGTTCCCATGGCGATCTCTGCTGTTGTTAAGCGGTTTCTGTCCATTTCCGTGATTCCATCTTGACCGGCTCCCACCAACTGATTTTCTATGGCCTTCAATCCCAGCACATGCAGAATGTACTCCAGGTACGGGTCTTGGCCTTCGACCAGTGCCTGTGCAAAGAACTTCCTCATTTGAGGCGTGAAGTTCTCCGGTCTCATGCCTTGCGTGCAGTCCTCGGCGAACTCCAATGTCTCACGAACGGTCAGGAAAGGCAGATGCCTGCACGTAAGCAGTGGACGTTACAATATTACGGTATGTTACGTTCTTTAAAACTGAATTCGGACCCAAGGTCTCTCCAGTTCGTCCTACGATCTCCTGGTCGATCAGATATAAGCAAAGAAAATATTATGGGGAAGTGAGAAGAGCTTCTGCAGAGGAGAGGAGAGGACCCACTTGTTGAGTTGGCCGTTGATATAGGCTATGAGTCTGGTGACCATTACCGCAGACGCATCACGATCATTAAACAGCACGGTGCCATCCAACTTGGTGACCTTGTTCGTTTCGGCTCTTCCAGCCAAGACCTGTTCGGCACAGATCATGTGTAAGTTTCTGGGCTTTGCTTATTCTCGTTCGTATCCTTCTCACAAATGCGCGCCGCCTGCTCCCCGTTTTACTTTATTTCTTTCGACGTACTGCATGCAGGACGAAAGCGGGATGTTCGACCATCCAGAAATCTAGCCGACAATGCCATTTTATCGATTGATACAACCAATCAACACAATCGAGGGGTTTCGTTACGGCATAGAAGAAAGGCTCAGAGCGAGGAATCGAGAAATACCTTCAGCAGAGAACTTTTGCCGCTCCCTGTTCCATGCAAAAGCAGCTCCGGAAGTCAGAACTGAATTTAACATAACTGAATATCATTGCGAACATTCCAGTTGAGAAACGCCTAACGACTATTTGATGTTCTGACTAGTGGACTCGCCAGGCATTGATAATTACGTTCAATGGAATGCATGAGGGATTGAATACGTACCTGGAGGTCCCAACAACAAGGTCATGGAGCCGGGCATAATGTATCCCGTCACTTCCTTGAGGATATCGAGATGTATTGGCTTCTCTTTTCTTCGGAAGGGACTGAAACATATTCCGCAGAAACATTTGAACAGCTTTGCTCCAAAAGTTTCGATGCCAGATGTCGGTGGTTGTACCATGGCACTGTAGTTAATATCAATAAAGCGAACCACCTACTGCACATTACGCGTAGGCTCAGAAACAGAGAAACAACTATTACGTACACTAATAACTAACTAAAGCTCGGGTGGTTCCTTACGTATATATGTTTCGAGTCATGGTCTATTCTGTCTGTCTTGGTGAAGAACAGGAACTGTTAATCGGAAGTATATTAAAAACCGGGTTTCAGGAGTGAATTTTACTTCATAGATTCAACTGACACACCTGTTGAGGAAGAGGAGGAGTAAGCTTTGCAACATCCCGGAGGTAGCTGACAATACCATCTTTCAGAATGTATTCCATGCCCGTGAGTTCCGGCTGTTGCTCGTCGTCGTTATCACTGTCTCCTGTTTTATGCAAACCCCGGTTCAGAGGACTGAACGCCTTCTCAGCCTCGGCCACGAGTCCATGGTCTTTGAGAACTCTGTACATCCGAAGCGCCACCTCGTGAACATCATCGGAATCAGCGTAGGTTAACGTGCGCCGAAGATCAGGAGTGGTAGAGCCAGGCGGTAGTCCTTGGAACTTGGCCCTGGTATCGGGAGTTTCGGAACCACGAACAGGAACGGTGAAGACCTGGTTATCTCGCTCGGGAGTGGGCATGCGAGAGAAGTCATAATCATGATCAGTCGCTAGTGCGCTGCTGACGTACGTGTTCAAGCTCTGGAAGCTGAAGTCTGCCCTCGAAGCCTCGTTGTCCATCATCACTCCGCTCTGCTGTTCGACGGAATGATCACGAAACATGACTGGATGCTGCCCTCCCCCCCACCAAGTCGGTTGAGTTGGTTTCGGCTTCTGCCTCGAACCTCCAAACATATCAGAACTCAGCTGCGAAGGTCCACTTTAGGCCCTTTAATAGTGATTCAATTTGTTCAATCTGCTTTCTCTTGTGTCCTTTAAGTGTCTCTGTAAGTGGTACAATGTTTCAGAAATACGCACTGATGTGATTTTTCAAGCGATCACGCGAACAATCTCGCAAACAGGCTCTTGTGCACAACATCGAGTAATATATGTGACGGATACTCATTCCTATCTGTTGGACATCGCGCCTGAACTCACTAGACCTGACTAATCAGTATTATATATACTTAGGAGAAACTCGGTAAGATCATCATAAGTACGAGTCCATTTCAGAAACCGTTCAAAACCTCCGAAAAATCTCAAATTCGAGTTCCATGCGCCAGTGTCCAACCCGAGCTTATCAGACTCCAGTAACTCCAGAACTGTAACTCAAAACTGATTTCCATCTGTGGCAGATGAACTATCATATGTAAGTTGCCTCTAACCGCGAAATCTTAGGGAGAAAGACACAGGCCAATTGTTCTCGTGAAAGATTACTAGCTATGGTGCATGTGAGGCCTTGTTCCGGATGATCATTGCAGTTCTCATCAACTGGCTATGCTGTAAAGATTTCACAGTTACCAACAATCTCCCAGGAAGCCTGTGCGCGGATTGACGGTCTACTCTTCGGAGAAAGGCAAACCTCCTGAACCGATAGACTAAAGTTGAAGTGAGAAGAACATGACTCAGATCTAGAGCTAGCTACCAGAGTCTTCTTGCTTTGCCTGCATGGTTCCCTGCCTGCCTGCAGAACCGTTTTGCCAACGAAGTATTTCAGTCTCGTTAATCCCAAACTTCTTGCCAGGAGGCAGCGGCTTGTTGAATCAGATGAAGTCAGTCCAGTAAGAAGTCTGTTCGAGACACCAGCTACTGTAGGGAGTGCAGGCATTGGCTTCAAAACAGTACAGAGATAGACGACAAGGAATCTTCCCTCACGGGAAATATATGGACGGTTATCAGAAGAAGGCGGCTCAGAAAGTCGAAATGACTGGTACTGTAGTCGAAAGACAGTAAAGATTGAGACGTTTTGTGTGCTTACATCCACCGGCGAAGCGACGAGTTTTGCAGCAGCAGGCAGGCACAGATTCCAAAATGATGAATGATGAATGCTCAGTCCTTCGAAACCACGCAGTCGCGGGGTGGAACCCTGCAGGTAAGTAAGGGCGGAATTGTGCCACTTCAATCCTCCCTAGCTGCTGGGACAGGAACTCGCTCGTAGGCAGGATATAAGAACCGCGGCGTGAGCCAAGGCGGCATAGATTACCTGCTCAGTGTTCTTGACACTACTGTACTGGCGAGCTCTGGAGGCGATTACACCTGGAGCGAAGCCCGTGAGTAGCGCGTACGTTCTTCGAGGAAGCTCAGTAGGATATACCCAAAGCCGGCGATGGCAGGAACAGACAAGTTCCCATCAAGTCGATCCAGCCCTCAGTATCAACGCATGAAGGACTAAGTGACTTCATGCCTGATGCATGCTTCGTCACCTCTACATAGACCTGCCCCCATAGTTCAAAAACGAGCGCGCCGAGTAGAATTCCTTTTCTTCTTTTCTTGGTTTGATTTAATTCTGATCTATATATTTTCCGCGCGTCGAGTAGAATAAAATAAATCACCGGGCTGCCGAGACGTTTCCGCGTCTCGGCAGGAATCCAAGTGCGAACATGAATCTATACTGTTTCACTATAGCCAGACTATGGTCCTTGCATTATCACCTCTTCCCGGTTCGATCGTTGTAACTGTTTCTTTTTTTAATTTGAATTATTTTCCAGTCTTTACGAATCGTTTGTTCTCCTTGTGTGCTTTACGGAAAAGTAAATTACAAAGACACCCCTCTAACTCTTCAGTATTCATAACAAGGTTAGAAATATTTTAGGATAACCACCATACAACGTAGACCTCTGACTCTTCACTGTTCATTTTAATATTTATTTTCAGTCTCTTGGTTTCAGTTAACTTCAAATATATTTTCCTGAGAGAGCCAAGATCTATTTTGTTTCACAATGAGATTCGAGCTCACGTTGATAGAATCCCCAGACCCAATCTGTACTAGCCACCCTGTTCTACATATAAATTTGTATTCACTAAACTTCTTAGTGTGTATGGAAGTTCGAAGAATAGGTAATACTCTTCTAATTTTAAACACGGTGTTCACGGAGACATGAGAAAAACGGCGTTCACGGAGACATGAGAAAATTCACTGACTAAAAAATAACTGTTTCCAAGACAGGAAAAAGCCCTACTGCTGCAGTCCCGTGTATCTCGCTTGTCTTTATCTCATTTTTTCTCGGAAGTGCACTTTGGTAGCATATTTCACCAATGTTCAGTTTCCTTGCTTATTCACAGATGGAAGTGATGAATATGCAAAGAGTTTAATTTAATATTTAATCCTTCCTGCCAGAAAAGTTAGGTATTGAACCACTGCTCATTAAACCACTAATGTACACTTAGTGTACATTAGTGGTTTAATGAGCAGTGGTTCTCGGACTTGTACGTTTTGAAGCGCGGCACTGGGGTTAAGCTTTATGGGTTATTTCTTACTCTTTTCGTGTTTCCAAGTTTTCTAAAATAGAATAATTAATTTAAAATTTTAAAATTTTAAATATATATATTATATATATTGTATAATATATATTCCATAATCTCTCTGCTTCTTGCCCGCTTGTCTTTTTCCCCTCCCCGGCCGGATGTACACTTTGCATGCATATTCACTAGACTTGGCGTTACGGCTCCGGCTGACCGCCATGACACAATCGTTGGGATTTTGTGCACGTTTGATCAGTATCAATCTTCAAACTCTGCTCGTAGCTCAAATGACATTTGAGAATCAACTGAACGATGTAGGGTCTTTTGAGTGAGATGAGCACTTCCTATTTGTGGAAAGGAAAACTAAAGCTGACGCCTTTATTGGCTCTATTGTGTAGAGCGATTGGAACCGATCACCAGCGCCCACAGCGAAAGCCCCACAGCGACAAATATTTGTAAATAAATCTAGATAAAATAAATAAATTATCAAAATTGATCTGAAACTCTACATTCTGATGTGAAAGTAACATAAATTTAGTACAATATCAAGAGTGGAGTAAAGTAACAGAGTACATCAGGATATACAAAAAAACTCATCAACACGTTCTTGAAAATTCAGTTAAAAATTCAGTCAAATAAAATCAAATAATTTAGTTATCTAAAAATTATATATTTTTCTAGAATAGAGACTATTGGTGCAGCGCAACAACCTTGTTTAGTTCGGGGTTCAAACTGTACTACTAGCGAATCTAAAACCGCTAACGCTTATACGGGCATATATTACAAGCGTGATCGCCTTTTTAGAGAGGAACAGTTTTATTTTGTCAAATAAGAAGTGGATAAATAATTTAGATTTCTTTTCAATATGTGTTTTTCTTTGCAACCGAATGCTGCTTCTGTTATTTAGACTTCTTTTCACTAAGCGTCTTTTTGGAACCTAATGCTGCTGTCCTTGCACGGACTGAGCCGTCCTGGAAAAAAGACTCGACACCACACCGCCCGGCTAGGGCTGTTTTGGAGAAGAATAGTGAGCTTTGTTGTTGTACATTGAGCTCTATTCTAGTGAGCTTGGATTTGCATATTAACCTATGGGGATGGATATCTACTTCTACTCCATTGCGAATCATGAGACTGAGATCGCAATGTGAAGTTGTTGCTTCCGTCTCGTGGTTGTTTGCATAGAGTTTTTAAGGTACCCACTATATCCTTTTTTAATCCTTTAGAAAATAAAATTATTTTTACCACGGAGAAGACCGCAATGGACTAGCATACATCATATCTTAGATGAGAGGGTCCTTGGTCCAACAAGTATATATTAGAATGATGAAAGAGAAACCAAAATACATGCACTCGAAAGAAAAATAGAGTTGAAAAGAATAGGGTGGTGCATAAAACACGATGGAGGATACTATAATATGAAATAATAAAAGAAAAAGAATTATGAAGAAAATTCTATATAGGGAGAGAGAAAAAATTCGAAGGGTATTATTCTCCCCTATAGGATAATTATTTATTAAGTAGATTTGAACTGGATGTTCGAGTTGGTGACCTACGCCAAGCGACAGGTTTTGCTGGATCCCTGGGATCATTTGGTGGAGATAAGATGATGTCATACTCGAACACGATCTGCATTGTGCATCTTGACTCATGGTTAACTGGCGTGTAACTACTGTAGTTGATGGAGGATGCGATCGACGTACATATCGTTACAGTAGACAATTGGAAAAGGTGTTGGACGATGTCTGGACTACATATAGTCCCTCTTTAAACCCCCTAATAAAAGCAGAGAAGGAATTTACTCTTTTCTCCTCGTGTACTTTTGGTTAGAGAGAAGATACTGTTTTGTTTTAAAGAAATTACAAAATATTTTTCATATTTTTCATCTGATACTTAATAATTAGTTTTTAAATGAATCACAAAAGTGTAGAGTTTCCATAGAGCTTTGATTTAAATCCAGATTTAACAGATCTATTCTCACAAAAGAATTCGGTCAACAAAAGTATTTTTGGGTATTAACGGTTAAATTCTTTTGTTCGCAGACATTCCACCAGCAGAGTGAAGTAACTTCTCCTGGTTACCTCCTAGGACTATTTCCACGGGTGCTGGGAAATGGTCTTGGTTTTGACAAAGTTTTTTAGAAAAAAAGAGTAAAACAATTAACATGCATGCAATATCAACTTCTGCGAACTTTTGTCCTTTTATGTTATTAGAAAAATATAAATATTATGTAAAAAATTAAATTAAATTACTTATTTATCATTTACCTGACCCCGAGCCTAGTTTTAGGCGGTTAAGAAGCTCGTCATAACACACAGCCCAAGTCGGGCCAGCATCTTTTTTGGTTCTTCGGTCAAAAAATAACCACAGCATGGCCGGCCGCGACAAATTAAATTTACTTCTAAATGTTAGGTGATAACTCCACTGCAGTATGAAGAAGGACTATATACATACATCTAAAATTTTTTACCTAACTCTTCTTCTTCTTGGAAGAGTTTGGTATAAATTAGAATATATCAAATATAAATAATATTATTTATTTATATTATTCTTGCAGACAAATTACCTTATGCTGGAATTGGCCTCGCTTTACATGTTGTGCTTACACTTTATTCTTTGGGTAACCCATACAAGGGCAAAAAGAACTCACAAAAAAAGAGAAGTAATTAATTTGGGAAATCTAAATTTAGAAGTTAACTTCTTTTTAAACTTAGTTTTACAGCTCTTTTGCTCTTTGGGATTTAGACCATTCTGTTTTTCTCATGTGAAGTGTAGTAAAGTCCACTCTGACAACAACTCTACTCGCATTTCTTCATATTTTTACGGTATCCAGATAGAGTAGATTTCTGTCATGACATAAACGAGTAATTAACATCCGTTTTTGAGTTGGTATCTTCGCGCTTCCTTGCTCTGGAGTTGAGGAGGCACGCATAAAATTAGCTGGTTCGCCATTGCCTAACTAAGAGTGGAGTTCCGGCGTGACGATCCATGTATTTCGTTCGCACGAGCACTTGTCAAGACGCTTCTCAGTTGACCGCTCCTCTTTGTTTGACATGTAGAAAGTACGCCGAGCTGACAGATCTCCTCGGCAATATCAACTGAGCAGGTCATTCTGTTCTGGATCTGCACCTCGTAAGATCACCCGCAGCTCAGCCATAGCTTCGATAAGATAATACGCGTCAAAAACCTAATAAAATATTTCACTTTCAAAATTTTAAATTAATTTAAAATAAAATAAATTAAAGGGTGAAAGTTGGAATGCTTCTCAAAGACTTTTTAAGCCGTTTCACGGTTGAAATCCTCTTGAGGAGGTCGCCAAAAAACCCTTTGGCTGTATTTTTCATTTCGCTAGTGAATACATTTCTTTGGTGATGTGAAAGGTAAAACTATCATCGTTGGAAAAGTAAAGTTTCACTCAAAGTTGACCGTTAGTTCTACAGATCGTGATTTTTTACAGCTCATCTTCTTCCGGAACTAGAGTCGAGATTTACGTCAGATTTTCTGATCAAATTGATGAAATCCGCAAGTTTGCAGTGGGTCTTGTTAGTTGATTAAGGTCGCGAAGTGTGCACGGGCCTTGTGTGAATATTCACCTTGCAGAATTCTGTTTTTGGTATCCTGAAGGTGGCTTTGATGATTTTTATGTCAGTTTTTTTGCATTTTCGTATCTTCACGTTTCCATGTGTATTTTTGGGTGTCATGTGGACAGATTTCGTCTGATATTTTATCTACACTAGTGGAGCATAGTGGTGCGGAGAGTGTGCTAGTGTGGAAACAATGGAGAGCGCGTTAGAGACTTCACGGAGCAGAGGTGCGTGAGTGCGGAGGCGTTAGAAACGGAGTGTGAGAGTTGTAGAGGAGGAGTCGATCAGACACGTCATGTCTCGTCCCACCAAGCCAATCCAGTGTGAGAGATAGGCAAGTTTTCAATGATTTGGGAGTGAAACGTAGTCATCCATCCCGACACTATTCTTGAAGCTTGCATTTAACTTCTTCGTTCTTAGTTTTGGACTATACCACTAGAACACTAGCTCTTGGTGTCTTACATGGATGCTCATAGATACTTAGGGATTTGTTCTATGCCCTAGGAGGTCTTACTAGACATTCCGAGGAGAATGATAGAGAGATCTCGTAGTCTTAAGAAGAAGCTACATTTGAGATATCATTTTCCATGTCATAGGTGGATGCATGGAGGATGTTAGTGGATGTTGAGTGTTGTGAGCTAGTATAGCTATATGGTTGAAGGTCTTTGGAGTTACTAGAGGATTGGACATCTAGTTAGCAACTACAAACACATGTTATGATCATTGGTGGTCATATATCGTGCATTTGGTTACTGGATGAGAGAGACGTCAATCGAATGAGGTTGAGTTTCTACTTTTGTGAATGTTTGAGGATGGAGGGTTGTCATTTGACTTCTTGTGGTTGGAACTCCTTTTATACTCTACTTCTTGTTTGTGCTCGTGTTTTGCTTGTGTCGATGCTTGATTTTCAGAATGATTACTCTAGTGCGACTTCGATAGTGAGGATGGAGTTGCGGACCAATCATACTACATATGTTTCTCTCACTAGTTGCAAAGAGATCTTTTCTTTGTTGTGTAAAAGAAGCTGCCCTGTAGCTTATCAAGCTGGGCAGGAGCTAAGCTGGGGTGGTGCTTGACAAGCTGCCCCTTAGCTTGAGTTGGAATATCACCCTAAAGGAGTCGAAAGACACCAGAATGCAGAGCTCGACGAGGAGAGCGGCTTCATGCTTCCAGTTTTGACAGAAAGTGCTTTAAGTAATAGTTAGCACGTGTTTTAAACTGAGAAATATGCGAAAGAGGGAAATCTGTCGATTCTGACTCGTGACTCGAACTCAGAATCTGATTGCGTAGGTGTGTAGGTGTTCACAAGTACTATAGTTTTGACTCTTTACTCGTTTAAAACGGAGTTGTATAGAGAACTTAGCGTAGAGAAAGCTAGTAAAGACTTTACAAAAAGATTTCCTTAGTAAAGCATATGTACAGACTGTAAAAGCTTTTTGAACGGAACCAAAGACCATCCCAGTGATAGGGCGCCTGCCTAGGAGGGAAGTGGTCTCAAGATCAATCCCTCCTGGCCTCTGGTTCCTATTCTGGCATGTTGGCCTCTCGAATGGGAGTCTATGTTGGGTATGCAGCCATGTCCTGTATACCTAGGGGCGGGAGACCGGTATCTCCCTTAATCGTGGGCTTCCTGGCCTAAGCCTCCGCATGCCATCCTGAATATACTATGGGAGATACCTGTATACCTAAGGGCGGGAGATCGGTATCTCCCTTAATCGTGGGCTTCCTGGCCTAAGCCTCCGCATGCCATCCTGAATATACTATGGGAGATACCTGGTGCACATATGGGGGGGCTGTAAGCCCTGTGGGGCAGCCTCATAAGTGTTGGGGCTTCGGCCTACATTGGATGGCTTGTAGTATATTCAGGATGGCATCAAGAGCACAGGAAACTTTTGTTAATTAGTTAAATAACCATCGAGTCAGCTTAAGATGGGGAATGAGGCTATGAGAACCTTTATTAGTGAAGGGGTAGAGTTTGTGGAGGCAACTGTGAAACTTGTATTAAAAAGGGGTCAACTTTGTAAATAAAGCCCTGTACGCATAAGGACAGCAGGGGGGCAGCTTAAGCTAGGGCCCTGCTTGTGATAAGTGACTGCACTTATAAGGACAGCAGGGGGGCAGCTTAAGCTAGGGCCTTAACTTTTAGGTTTAATATTTGCGGCGGCTGGAGATCGGGGACACTTTTTCAAAGGAGTTTTCGGAGAGAACTGAAGCGGAAGGAGGAGGATTAGGGATTGGGGGTTGAGGACACGCAGGAAAAGTTAGGAGGCTGGAGAAGGTCAAATTGCTCACAGATTGAATTGGGAGAGCATCGTAAGAGAGAGAAGCAGGAGTTTTAGGCTTGGACGTTGTTTAAATAAACTGTTCTGGGGAGAAATTACTCTCAGGAGACAGTTCTATTGAGAGAGATCGTTTGGGAATCTACAGGGGACTTTTGAGCGACGTTGGATCAGGTTTCTGAGAGTTTCAGTTGGGGCAAGGAGAGGAATAAGATCCTGAATTTCTCTATTAGGTTCAGATTGAGACGTACAGGGTAGACTTTTGGCTTGACGGGTGAAGAGAGGTGCGCAAGAGAGGAAGAGAGAGATTTTCTGTACAGTTGGAGAAATTGGTGGTGCATACGACATTGTAATAAAGTTAATTGAATCTTGAGAGACCCATCTGTGTACCCAAGGTGTGTTTGAGTGCTTGTTTTTGTAATTGGTGGACGCAAGAAGCAAGATTTTAGAGATCTCATCGTCAGCGGCTACTTGTCTTTCTCTTCTGGTCGTTTTCTTGGATCGATCACAGTCAGGAGGTCCGTCCTCCCCAAGAAAGACTCTCGCTCCGACAACTTTGAGGTTGGACTTGCGGACCAGCATACCATGAGAGGTTGTCTGTGGTGATGACATTTTCAGGTTACTCGTACTCATCTTAATAAGGGATAGGTTAGTTCACTACAAGCCGAGTTACGACAGCAATGGTCACGTGCGGTGACTGGATTTGTTTTCAATGCTCAAGTTGGAGCAGTTAGTTCATGGTTGATGATGTGTTCATGGTCGACATAAGATTTTGTCATCATGGGGCTCTCGAGAGGTTCCACGAGAGATTCCTCTATAGAATGTGATGGGTTCACATGGAGTGGTTGTAGATATCAACCAGTGATATTCGTTTCAATGACGAGAGATATCTTTTCGATTAGTGTCAGTGGTACTTCTCACTTTGTTATGTCTCATTGATCGTGTGAGATATGGACGAGATCTATGAGATCACGAAAAGTCCTTGGTGATACTCAGGTGCAATTGACATCTTAGAGCTGGATGATTTCATCCAATCTTATACCCTTGTGAGCGCTTTGTCTACCGAGACGATAGAGACGAAGACTGGAGATGAGACAAAGAAAGAACGTCATCTATGGACATCGTGGAATGTGACGAGAGATCATTTGGAGAATACAGCTAAGGCTGCTGAGGTCGTGTATGCGGATGCGATTGAGTCTATTGAGGATGAGCATGAGAGGTCTGTCCAATAACAATCAATTACTTCGTCCTCTACCTCTGGTTGATGACATAAGATACTTGGATGCTTGAGAGAAGCTAAGCTTATAGGAGGAGAGAGACGAAAAATACACAATCTCATGAGAGGTTACATGAATTGTTTTTCATTGGATACCTTGAAGGGATCGGGTATACGGATTGAGTTGGCTAGTGACACGTCAATTTTTCAATGTCCTTATACAGTGATATGGAGAGAGCCTTAATCTGAGGTCGACTCAAGACTTGTTTTAGACTGGTTTGGTGGTCATATCTTATAGAGAGTATGCATCTACCACTATTATGCCAAGAAGGATATGTATGACAATTACACTGATAGACGGATGTGTGGAGACTACCATCTTGTCCGTAGATAGATGAAGTCCGATAAGTATGTCATCAAAGAGCACCAGAGGAGATCTTTGATGCGGTTGGGCATGCAAAGATCTCCAGTACGTTGGATCTCCAAGCATGATACCATCAGTTGCAGATCATAGAGGAAGATAAGACCAAGATAGCGCTAGATAGATCCTCATGGCAAGGATTGTTTGTATCAATGATGATTCCTACCATTTGGCTTGAAGAACGCACATGCCGAGTTCCAGAGTGTTATGGACAAAAACTTAGCAAGATTAGATTTTGTCGATGTTACGTTGATGACATCCTAGTCTATAGTGTTACAATGAAGGAGCAACTTCAAACCATGAGCGACTGAGAGCTCATGGTTTGAAGTTGCATCTAGAGAAATGTAAGTTCTTCCAAGATCAAGTGGAGTATCTTGGTCACACTATCTCCCCAAGTGGGTTGGGAATACAGCAAACAAAGGTTGAGACGATTGCATGCATTCCACGTCACACAAATGTGAGTCGAGTTTGAGCATTTGTTGGTTTGACGAACTTCTACCGTCGGTATGTGAAAGGATTCAGTGCAATTGCAAATCCTTTAACCAAGTTAAAGGAAGGTGGACCAAGAGTTGCAATGAGGAGATGAGCAAGAGCGAGCTTTTCTAGAGCTCAAGGTTAAGTTGACATCTGCTCTCATCTTGAGGAGACTTATTAGATGACATCCATTTCAACTGCACATTGATTGGAGTATGTTGGGACTTGGAGCAGTGTTGACACAAAAAGATGATGAGAGAAGAGAGTTTGTTGTGACTTATGCGAGTCGTTTCAACAATTCAGCAGAGTCGAAGTGTAGTGCATACGAGAGAAAGTGTTTGACTGTAGTGTGAGATGTGACACACTTTCGATGTTATTTGTTCGAGAACCTCTTCAATCTCATTATTGACCACCAGCCGATCAAGTGATTAATGGAATCCAACAAGCTTACGGGACAGCTTGCACTGTAGGCTCTGAGTCTGCAAGAGTACGACTTCCATGTAGTTCATAGACATGAGATAGCGAACGGAGATGTAGATGGTTTGAGTAGGAATTCATGTACGAGTCAGAAGGATGATACATGAGCTCGTTGACATGCTGAGACGGATGAGGAGGTGATGTCATGTTGGCATGCATCGGCCTTTTTGTGTATGTTGATTCCGGAGGATCAGGTGGCAGCTCTCGTGAGTCAAGGGGTGGTGAGTCTTGAGATCCAAAAGATAACAATGTTTCGATGGATCAGTAGATATTCATGATGATGTGATGGTTATCGATTATCTACGTACTGACGTCATGATGGACACAATAAATGCCAAGGAGCACGATCGAGTTCTTCAACGGACCAACAGATTTCGATGTGAAAGAAAACATGTTCTTCGTGTGTGAGAAGATGATAAGGTGTGTGAGAAGATGATAGGGTGTGTGTTGTAGCACATCCGTCGTAAAGAGCACGATTAGTTTGACATGCCACGAGGAGTTGAGACATTTTAGAGCGAAACGCACATATAGTTTACTCTAAGAACAATATTGTTGATACGATATGCACATCGATGAGATAATAATTTGTGACATGATGTATAATATCTGATCGAGTATGAGCAACATTCAATGCTCTTATTCTACAATTACACCTTTTACTGATTATGAGATTGAGTTATAGTTGTACTTTGAAATTTTTGAGACCTTTATCGTTAATTGTACAACACAACTGACATGTGTTGGTGATAATGGAGCACTTCTCCAAGTGGATTGAGTGGAATCTTTTCTCATTCGGAGTGACTCATTCCGATCTGTGGATATATCTAATAGTGTTATCATATTCTCTCTCCCGCCAAGTTAAAACAAGTACTTTACTTAATATAATTACTTTACAGATAATAATAACTTTAACTCGTCAAAATAATAGTTCGACCTTGACAGGAGAGAAAATCTGATAACACTAGTGGACATATCCACGGATTGGAATGAATCACTCCGAATGAGAGAAGACTCTGCTCACCATCACAGTAGTTCGACCTTGGCTCGATAGAGAATTTGATAGCACTAATGGACATATCATAAGTATACGCAGAAATTTACTTGCTCCTATCCTTAGAAAGAATGTCGAACTTGATGGGACCTCTTCTATAATTCTTTACTTGAGGTAATCATCAGACAGATCACTTTGCCTAGTCAGCAAAGCGTGTAACAAAAAAGACTATACATACATAGAGACAAGTCAACCAAGGATTTAAATTAATATTTTTGGATCTATTTTCACGTTACTGCACTTGTCGAAAAGCGAAACAAGACTCAACTTTGGTATGACTAAATAACGTGACCTGTATGATTGACAACTCCAGGTCATGGGTCCGATCAAGTAAGAAATTCTGAGAGGGTTCCGATCAAGTCAGATTTTCATTGTGGGTGTCTGATCAAGTAAATGTCTGTAAGTATACTTAGTGGACGTAGTATCACTAGTGGACGTATAAGTCTTACAATCGATCTACCACATCATTGTATTATGTGTAATTACTTGTATTTATTTATTTATTTTTGGTTTCTTTATGTGCAAGTACTTTTTGGCTGGTTTGTAGTGGAATACCGAAGAATCTGAGTGGTCGATCCCATCTGACGCTTGACTTCCAATAACCGTACAAACCATTCGAAGTCAAAGAGCTAACCTTTGCGTCAAAAACTATTTAGAATAATACAAAAGCTTTCCTTATTGTACTTGGTATATAGATCTCACTCCTTCTGGATTTTTCACTAAATTTGATATAAATAAAGAAAAGTGCTGGTTATATACTAACTTATAGGGAAGGAAATCTAACAAGATGCTCCGCTTGCGGTCTTGTCTGGATCGATCTTTCACAAGAAATTGATATGAAATGTTAATTATATTTATTAATTTATCGAAAAGGTAATCCGACAAGGTGCTCCGCACGGTCTCGAGTGCCTTGGTAGGAACTCAACTCTTCCCGTTCCCGTCTCAGATGAGAGTAGCAGTCCGGAGTCTGCTGCTGGAGTGTGCAGAGAGTGTGGAGTCTCTGGGCCAGTAGGGGTTGCAAACATTTGGTTCCGTCATACACAGACGGATTCTGCGAGAAGGTTAATCGTGGACGAGTTCATGGACCGAGGGAAGACATGAATAGATGAATCCGTGAAATACATCGACAGAAATTTTTATTTTCGTTTTGCAGAACTAAAATCTACACGATCGATTACAGCCATGGACTAAATGACCCGGTCCGCCACCAAACGACAGGCACCCTCAACAAGTACAAGTCGTATCAGACCGTAGACTCAGTCTCTAGACATTTACGGACAAGCCCGTGACTCGCCACGGAACTATGTTTGAACCTCTACGACTGCTGGAACATCCTGGAGTAGAGAAACGATAACCTTGGACAAGCCCGTGACTCGCCACGGAACTATGTTTGAACCCCTACTACTGCTGGAACATCCTGGAGCGTAGACAAACGACAACCTTGAACAGACCGACAAGAAATGCAGGCAGCGAGACTACTGTCATGTTCTGATCTCCCATGTGGTTCCAAACCACTGTCTCTAGCGCGCAACAAGCATCCTTCCTATCACTCGTGTAGGCGACAACCGTCCCTTAGAAAAGCTCTCAGATCCCTAACGCCGTACAGCTCTTTAGCAACTTGGACCACACAGCACACTGGTCGACTATAATAAGCTCCTTCACTCGTCCGAGAGCAGGCACAAAACGAGCGCATCACTTAGTTAGATAGCTGAAGCGCCAACTTCACGAGTGCAGAATATTGCTGTTTCCAACCCTAAGTCTTGACTTCATGCAACGAGAGCATCTCCACCTGTATAGAGATAAGGAAATCCTTATCTCTAATTTACAAATGGAGAGTGAAAAAAATTTATCTTTAAAGGGAAGAAATTTTCACCACACTCTTTAAATGGATCTCTAAAAAATATCAAAAACTCAAACCTTTTAAAAACTACCAAAAACAAACGATTTAATATGGGGTTAAGGGGTCTTTATGGCAATTTTAAGCTAAAAGAAGCGCGGTAACCTTTAGAGAGTTAACGTAAATTAAAGACTACTATAAATATCGGCGGTGGGAAGGTTTTCTCCTAACTGGTTAGGGGAGCCTTTAAAGACCCGAGGTGGAGATTGCTCTAAGCGCTTATCACACCCATGAGCCTCAGACAAAGAGGATGGACTCCACACGGAGGGCAACCCTTTCGAGTCAAACGGGAGAGATGGGAGTATCGTGCAGCTCATCATAGATAACCATGATGGAACCAAGAACGAGGTGTACACTAACGTTTCATCGGCATCGTATCACACACAAGCATTTTTGGGACTCGAGAACGTGTCAGAATTCTAAAACTGCCTTCAACTGCTTGTATGTGGATAGGCACATAGAATTTTAAAGCTTCATTGAGCATCATCGTGGATCTAAGGTTAGAAACTTCCTCTATTAGGAACTCGCAAAGTCAATTAGAACACCTTATACACTTCTCAAGACGACATGCTATCGTGATCATGTCGATACCTATCCTTACAACCAAAAATCCATCTGATGGTGTGTGAATATCGTTCTCTGACCAGTAGAGGACTTTCTTGAACAGCCTATATGAATATAGGCTTCTCGGCTCGAGTGATGACCATGATGGTAAGTTCACGAGAGAACAATACGAACAGAGCAAAGAATGTTTGCATTCTTCGTTCTGAGGAAAGTGCCAAGCTTTCGTATAGCTAAACACACACCCCTCTCAACAGTCCGAAACACTCTTGACACGCGAAGTGTCTAACAACTGCGTTGCCCCTTCAAACAGGTAAAAACTGTCAAGACTACAACGTATGCTTGAAATTAAGTAAGGTTCATAGAATATGGTGAATATTACAAATGTTGTCCAAATTTCTACAGATCCGTAACAAGAAATCAATCGTATTTTTTCTCCTCTACCGTATTTATCACCGCTGAACGTAGTTCGAAACAAGGCCCTCGCTCTTCGACTTTAACCCACCCAAAGTCTTCAAAGATTGATTGCTCAAAACGCAGGTCCTCAGTGAACCTCAATCAGGTTTCTGTGCGGCAGCTTGTAGAACTGTATATTGACACCCCTCTCGATTGAGAATGCATGCGATGCATGGACATTTCTCTCACGCCTATACATTGTACGGAAACCTTTCTTAGCTCCATCGTCCACCGTCCCGGTGTGCCTGGTCTATTTGGTCAACCTAGCGATAAACTCATACATAGCCTGATACAGTGGCCGTTGTCCCGAGAGCGTCTAAACCATGGTACTCAGACCCTCTCTACTACTTTTAGAATCTACAAAGCTTGCAAGTCGCTGCTGAATGATAGTCCTTGCACCCTCAACCAATCCCTTGACCACAGCTGCAGCAGGAAGAATTTCGTGTATCAAACCAACACCATTACTCGCATACATCACCATGCTCTCCACATCGCCTGCGGCCGACGAGTTTGGTACCTTGCCCGAAAACCTCGGAACATCTTCATCCTGATAAAACCAGAGAATTAGAACTTCACGGCAACAACTCATACCCACTAAGAAGAAAGTGAAGAAGAACCAGGCCCTCGATTTAAAAACTGTGGGAAGGTGAGGATTTAAGGGAAAGTAGAACTTCATGTCTGAAAATGAAAGATAAACAGGTCTCATAATGTCTCATAAGATTTATGTGACCCGATCATCAGCTTTCATAATTTTTGTACGAGCTATTTATGGCTCAGACTCGGTTGCAATCAACTGTTCACATAACCCTGACTCCACGACCGGGAGCCTACCTGATCGTAGATTGTTGTGTGACCAATGATGGGTTGTCCTGCTTCAGTTGCATCATCAGGAAGTTCACCTTTCCATAGCTCATGGGACGTGGTTTTTATTACTCGGTGGGGAGCCCTCCACCTTGAACGACCGTACAGATTGGTGTATTCCGTGTCTGACACTTTGGCCTCCACGATCTTTCTTTTGTACAATGGATGAGCAATGGACTCGGCAGTTGCAACAAACCTGCATCAAAATAGTCCAACTGTCCAACTGTCATTGCTGTTGAAGTAAATCATTCGACAAGATTCTAACATGCCACTGTCCCTTATATTGTCCAGAAGGCCTACACATTTTCACGGACTTCCAACTCCCAGGCAGTCAAGCATGGAAGTTGAACTTAAAAGAAGCTTAAAGGGAAAAGATCTTAGAGTAGAACAGCACCATTTCTAAACTATCTCATATGATAAGATTCAATTCAACAGTACCTTGTTCCAAGGCAAACTCCTTGAGCACCAAGAGCAAGAGCTGCTACATAACCACGTGCATCTACGATCCCACCTGATGCTATTATCGGTATATTATAGCCTTGAAGAGCATCCACAACGGCTGGAAGAAGGACCAGCAAACCTATCTGCCAGGAATACTGTAATGAGTTTCTGCAGTTGGGAGTAATTCAGCACATCTCTCTCGCGTCAGTTTGATTACTCCTCAGCCGAAACAAAAATATCATTCAGATAACTATTTGATACTGCTAGGAACTAAATGACAGATGAATTGTAAGTTTTCTTGCTACTGATGCAACGGAATAGTCAATTAAGAAACTAACGGGAAAAGCTGAACATGCAGTCACACCGAAGATTCAACCGACTATTCAGAGCAGGACCTACTTAACACGTAATGAGCCCACGTACCTTGCTGCGTACATGCCCTCCAGCTTCAACACCCTGCACAACTATCGCGTCCACACCAGCTTGTGCTGCCTGCACTGCTTCCTCCACTGAACCTACCTGTCGTTATATCCATTGGCCCGTAATGCACTCCAAAAGTAAGAGAACATTAAGCAATGGGAGACATTACAGACAGAAGAAATAACGATGGCCAAGACGGCTGAGACGCACTTGTTTCAAGTAAACAGACTGTCCGTACAGTGAACCACATGATGATGGGGATAACCAAAAAGATCACATGTACGTTTAAACCAAAACCTTGCGTAATCTAGTTAACTCACCCACCTGCTGAACGACTTTCACCCCAGCTTTATGACACTCATCGACTTTCTCTTGAGGGAAATCGCCCCAGGATACCCATAGTGCTGCTACTTTCTCCTCAAGAGCCGCCCTTACGTTGTCATCATGGGGAAAGTGCAAAATTACTCCTATCCCAAATGGGTGCTCCGTTAATTGACGAGTGCTCTGGATTAGGTTCTTCACTATGTCGGGCCGAGCCTGCAGTCAATCAATAACACTTGCATAAAGCATGATTCTGAGAGTGAACTAAGCCTTAACCATCTCACCTCCTGGTTGAGAGATGCATCAGGTCAAGATGTTTGCAAGCATACAGAACTGAAACTTACAAACAAGTTCAACACCACGTTCGTCCCAGACTACTGCTTTAAAATTACAAAGATTCTCCTGTTTATCTACTTCCGACAAGAATCAGTTGAGGGCTTGGCCAACTTGAATCGGCACTTCTTTTCGAGATGACACAAAAATCAAAACAGCCTCATAAACCGTCGTTCTGGACAACTTCGAAAGAAAAAACCGTGCATGAGGAGGAGTCTCAACTGCAACTTGAACGATAGTGTCAGAAGAACTTGGAAATCAACGTAAATATACATTCGAGAATAGACTAACGGACTTCGGTATCTTGGAAGAGTGTCTTGTTGGATCCCCCGCGGACGAACGACACTTCGCATCTTCATGACAAGAAAAACTTCAAAGAACGCAGAGAGTATCTCATCCACGCACTAAAATATGGATTAACAGCAGGTAAAAATGTGGATTTTCCCAGCATAAGCCGACTCTCTCTCTGTATCGACAGGATGCGTAAATTACATCCACAAATCTGCGGTGAAATGGAGGAAAGTGCACACCTCATCTGGGGCGCGGAGGAACCCCATGCCACCGGCATTGCAAACGGCTGCTACCAATGCAGGACACGACAGATCTGGGCCCAACGGGGCTTGCAGTATAGCGTGTTGTGCTCCCAGAAATCCCATCTCTCAGAAAAGAAAGATTACCGCATGCACAGATTGCACTATGAGCGAATCTGTAGAATGAATGTCTGTCAACGATAACTCTCGATTTCCACAAAATCCGCTCAAGTTAAGTAGAAATCAGGTTCTCTTCAGGGACACAAGTTCGCTCTCCTCACGAACAAAACTCTCGTTTTTAACACTCAAAGATCCAACGTCCCACTGAGGATGATACTCAGAGACCCGTAGGAGGAAGAGAAGACTAATTTTCCCAACTACCAGGACCTAGGAACAAAATTCAGGTCGTAGTCCTCCTCGCCCTCCTCTACGCTGGTCTAACCCCCGCTCCTCTGGCGTCAGCTCTGAAGTCATGAATCCACTTTTCCTTCGTGAATCTTTCCTGCACAGAACGGAACAACTGGATGCGGAGCTTCGTGGACTCCAATACCATAACTATGCCGTGGCAGAGGCAGAACGTGCCAAGTGGCTCGAATTCCTCGCCTCTCGACTGCCTTCCTCTCTCTCTCCCTCTCCCTCTCCCTCTCAGACTTCTTTTCGTCCTCCTAGACTGGTAAAACGTGATGGTCGTTCATTCCTTGATTCATGACTCATGAGCCTGTCCAAAGACTCCGAACACAAGGCAACTATCGGTTATTCTTTCTCCTCTCGGTATCGGTTCTGCTCTGCTCTGCTGACTCGACTTGTATTACAAGTTACAAAGTGTTCTTTTCTCCTTACCTGCCTCTCCTTGCAGTCACTTTGCTGAAGCTCCAGTTACGTCCATATACACTGAACTGCACTTGCACTACTCTACATACAGCTAGAGTCATGCTTTACGACCCTACCTACGACATGAGGCGCCATGACAGGACGGTAGATGTGTGGGCGCCAACTGCAGAGGATTGGATCGGAACCGGGAGGCTTCCTCCCGGGCTGACTGAATGATTGACAGACACGGCATGTTCATGTGAAGTTTGTCAGTCAGTCTGTTCGGGGCTCATTCCGTCCATCGTGGTAGACAGGGAGATATGTACTTGCAGAACAGGTGGGAACTTGCGGTAGGCTTGCTTGACGAATTAACCAACCGCGCAGTTGTGAACAGGTAAGCCGAATGGAAAAGACCGCTTGACTTTCAAAATACTGGAGGCCAGTAGGCATTTCGTGACAAATATGCCCATAAAATACTGATTTATTATTTTCAGAAAGGTTGCATGTGCCTCCAGCTAGAGGATTAGAGAAATCCCGCTCGGAAAGTTAAAAGGCCAAGTGCCCCTATAAAATTACCTGGTAACCGGGAAGAATTCATTATCCCGGTGGGCTGTTAGGGAACAAAGAAAATTAACCGTTGTTATCCAAAAATACTTTTGCGATTAGAATTTGCTTGCGAGAACAGAATCGGTTGAGTAAGAAGTAAGAACTTGAATCACCATGAGAATTAGTGATTCACTTCACAACTAACCATTGAATACCCATTGAGAAATATAGAAACAAAATTAGGTGATTTCTTGAAAAAAGACACTATTTCTAAAGTACACGAGAAGGAAACAAAATGATGCATGTACTTCCGCCGGAGTACCACTTGGGACATCGATCTTCTACCCGCTATTCTACTTGTGAGAATTATTTGCCTTCTAGCAATACAGTCGCCATTAGGAAAAACCTGTGGTTCAATAAGGGCGAGATACCTCAGATGTCGCTGTATGCAGTGATAATCAGATGCTGAAAGCCCACGATGTCCATTTTAAGTGTTCACTATGATACACGATATTCACTTATTTTCATACTACATGGATATTCATCTCCTCCATCTTTCGATGGAGGAGGCAAATATCCATGCGTTTAATTTAGGTATTAATTTAACTCACATCGAATTAATTCATTATTGAATACAGCTTTCTGGACTTGTACATTCTGAAGCGTGACACCTACTCATGACTTATGGTTTATCCCTGCTCTGCTCGTGTTTCCAAGCATGGATAACAGATAATATCATATATTAACTATAAAAACAGATAATATTTATAAAATATTTTAATTATTTATACTTATTTGATATATATTTTTTATTTAATATTTATATATTTCCCCGATAACAATAAGCCAGCAAAAGTTCCGAGAAGTTCATCGAGCATGTTGTCAATGCTAATTGGAGCATAATGCTTTCTAGCTATTCATGACATAAAAACTATAGATCTCAAATTTGATATCTTGAATTAGGATGGAACATTAGGTTCGTTCCAATATCTACTTGATAGATTCAGTAGCAAGCATTTAGTAATTAGTAAATCTAATTAGTTATACAAGGAGATGTATTCCAACATCATTGAGTGCTTCACTATGCATCTCTCATCCAAGGGATAGATTCACCTCCTCCCAACTGCAATGGAGGTTAATGTCGCTTTTATCCTTGTTGGAAACTGGAATGTAGTGTAGTTTCAAAAAACTAGAAAAATAAATATAGCATGTAATTTACGTCATATAGTGTATCATCTATTTCCATTGGACTGTTTGTGGTGCCCCACATTTTGCATATTTTGAGATTTTTCAGAATTTCTAAATTAATGTCACGTATATATAATTGAATTAACATTGTTACTTAAGTTTATTCCTGTTTAGTGAGAAGATGAACTTAAGACGGATTTTGAGAGACGCCGGAAGACGGACATCTTCCTGGAGGACAGAATCCAGAAGATACAATGCGAGTCTTCTAGAGAAGTCATGTAACTGTAATTGAAAGACATACCAACCTAGTAACAGCTGGAAGACACAGCAGGTGTTTGATGAACCTAAAAGAGCAGCCACCTAAGCATTAGGTAGGACCAAGGCTGACATGGAACCTACCTAAAACACGGGCAGTAGATCACAAAATATCAAATCAGAGAAGACGTACGGAAGCGCCATGTCTTTTTTCTTCCTCCTACTCGAATTCAAACCCACATTGAGGAAGATTTCAGAGGTGCACGAAGAGGAATTGCAAGTGAGAGGTTGTGAGGACGATTGTCTTTCAATAAGAAGAGAGTAGAAGTGGTCGTAGGCAAGAATTCTCAGAGATTGTGAGACTTGGAATTCTGGAATCGGAGATTGGAGCTTCATGCTACAGATAGCAGACCTCAAAATAATACGATAAGGTTTACCAAGGAGAGGTCACTCGTGAGTTGGTAGCAAATGAAGTGCTTACAACAGAAATGTGCGTAGAAGACATTTGGAGACCGAGTAGAAGCACAGCGCATTGACACCAGCACATTCCGAGATTCTTCTCGCTTCTCTTCCCTTCTCATTGTCTTACCTCTTTTCTATTTCTATGATTCCTTCTCCCTTGATTTCTGTCAAAAAGCTTGCTTATCCCCTCCCTCTTTCCTGAAAATTCTGATGAATGAGACTGCAGGCAGAAGCGCTACTCAGTTTTTAGCAGTCTTCTTCCAAATCTCACTTCTTGAAACCGAATTTGATCTTCTCATCCTCTACCCCTAACCTCTTTGTTTCACTCTCGTATCTTTTTCTCTATGAACACAAAATGATAAACAGACCTGTGTGGTCTATAATCTGCACCCAACCTCTTGTAGCAAATCTTTGAACCACAACCTAGATCCAAACTATCAAAGCGTAGCTCAAAGCAAGAGAAACATCTTTTTGCTAACAAAAAGCTTTGCAACAGTATCAACATGATTCAAACCCTGATCCAACCAACATCTATGTACAAGCCCTTACCTAAAACTAGCTACCACAAGTCACACATATGATTGGAACTCTAACGAATACCAAAGGACAAACCATAGCGAAAGAACCGAAGAAGACCTATCTGAGAACTTCCTCTTTTTGCCAAACGGTCTTCAAATATAGACAGGATCTTCTACCTAACTCCATTTGCTCCAAGAACCTTCAGATCTGATGATCGATAGCCAAGGTATCTCTGATTTTGTCATAAGTGATCTAATCTCCAAAATCTCCTCCTTGTGACTTAAAATAATGTACATCCACAAAACAGATTGTCTGATCTGATTTTTGCTTCTCTAGTAGGTAGATATGGCTACCTTGATCCAAACGTCACTCCAATTAAGTAATTAGGAGTTCCTCTCACGAAGAACGATGAGAAATTTAGTGGTGAGCAAAATCTACTCAATTTTGGTCACCACGCATAATACAACAATCTGATGTATGTACGGTCTTCTCTTGTGTGTAGATAAGGACTGGTCAAGCAGCCTCTTACACCTTTGGTATAGCGACAGGAACCGGAAATACCCAATTAGCATCAACAAGCTAAAGCCTTGTTTGATTTTCCCATCTTTCGGAGCTCATAATTTCATCATTAAGCGTCCAAATAAAGTAAATGAACTACTCACGAGAAGCTTACAATGAGCTCTATCACCTGTTGCTTTGAGAATGTAGATCTGAAAGTATATCAAATATCGCTATTTCTCTCCAGGAGTGTCTTTGGAGCAAAAATATGTAAGTTTGAATTTTGACTTTCAAGTAGAAGTTTATCAGGTCTTAAGATAAAAGAAAACACAATCGTACATGGATTTGTTATGTCTTAGTCGGTGGACTTGTCTTCTACTTTGTATGTGGTGGATGTTGGAGGAGAGAGAGGCATATCCATAAATAATACTTTTCATGACGAGCCGACGAGTGTCGAGAGACCTACGTAATCAAGCCTTAGAAACCATTTTCTTACACACGTTAAGCTCATATATGTGTGTTTGTGCTCAATGGTGTGAACACAAGAGAATATGCATACAAACTGCACTTTTGGCCGAGGGAAAAAATATGACAAGCAAGGTATGAGAAACAAAATACAGCAAGTGGATTGGCTTTCAGGGGACATTGAGTCATCCAAAAATCGCTTAGGGAGACATGGAGTCACACTAAAGTTCACTTAAGAAATATCATCTGATTTTTTCCTTCACTGTGTGTTCTGATGATCTTATTTATGTTACAGAGATATGATTATTTGTTAGGTTAGAATTTTGAATAATCTAAGATTTTGATTAAATTTATTTTATAAATATTAAATCACAAAAAAATTCTAGCAACATGTAGGTATCCGAACCCAAAATATCATTGCAATACTTGACCATTTGCGCTAGTTGGTTATACAAGGAGAACTCCAGTAGACTCTTGGAAATTCTAAGACTTTCCAACATAAACAGAGAATGAAAGTGATTTTGGAGATCCATAAGCTTTCAAGGTTGATGAAGAGTATAAGCGCTCAAGAGTGCTCAGTTTGAAGCTTAGAGATGAATGCGCGAAGTTGCCACAAGAACAATACATGATATTACCAAGTGCAAGTAATGGAGGAGACGGAGAAACTAAGGTTCAATGCAAACTGGTGTACAACATCTCTAGGATGAAACGACACTTCATAAGAACGAAGTGTCGTACGTTACACATCACTACACAACATACATCGCTGTCATAGATACATCACATTGGATGATGTCATACACATACACTAGTGTCCCACAATAATCTCAACAGAGAAATTACCATCTCCACAATGCTAACACGGCAACAACGATTACTCGCAAAACGGTCAAGCCAAACCCACTCTGTGCGTGTAGAGAATCTAGGTTACACTCAACAAGACTATCAACCATAGCCAGGAGCTTGAAGGCTCAACTCGAAGAACTAAAGTCTCCAAGCTCTACTTGTGAAGTATACCCCTAGTGAGCTAACCCAAGAACCTGCCCTAATGACACTAACGGCACTATCGAGACTAACCACTACGCACTTGGTCAACCTAGCCGAGGTGCTAAACTGACGTGACAGGTCGTGAGTATACACATCGCGGTGTCGCGCTACTTGGCGGCTACATGTTATATTTCTACTCCGACGCTTAGGTTTAGTAGTTCTAGAAGTTAGCTCATATTACTTCTAGTCCTTTATGTATATGTTTGACACCTTTGCATACGGTGTTAATACTATTTTGAGTCCTAGTAGGCTGATAGTATGCTAGTTATCTTGTTCAAGCATTTGTGCGCTTGTGCAAGTGACTTCTTACTTGTCTATGACGTTCAATGTACATGACTTAGGGTTTCCATGCTGATAGGGGTTTGAGCTCATGGGTTGTACTTACTTGTCGCCCATGCACGCTTTCTAGCTGATTTAAGTTAATTTTCGGGGCTGCGTGTCGTTTTAGGTAGTTTAAGTTTTACGTTGGCACTCTAGGGAGCTTGACGTGGTAGCCTATGAGTAAAACTAAGTTGCCACGTGGTTTAGGGTACTAAAGGACAACCAAGTGGAGCTATGAACTCCCATTGGTCTGTTTTTGTCTTTTGTTAAACTCTAAATTTAGAAACAGAGCTCTAGAGTGGAGTTCGAGCATTTGGTAGGGGATCTTCGAAATCTGAGAGCACAGGAGGGTAGAGCTCGTCATGCCAAGCACTCCCAGTGAAATTTTCGATCGATTTGAGTCAATAAAGAGGAAGTTATGACCAATTGAAGTTCGAATTGTGCTAGAATTGAATCACTTTTGTTGGATTTAGGGTTTTCAGTGTCACTTGCAGCAGATTTGAGGAAATTGCTTCAAAACTTCGAGGTTGTGTTCTCTGCCAGCAGGGCTACGATTTCCCAAAAAGTTTTGCATCGATTGAGTGACTGAGTAATTCAGGGCGGCCGCTGAAGCTAGAGGGGTCTGAAAAGCTCTTAATCTAGAGCAGCGACTTCAGCGGAGGAGATCTGGAGTTCTGTGTACAGTCAGGAGTCCCAACTTCACAGGGGTGTTCAGCATCCTGTAGACTCCAAATCCTGTAAGAAGATTTGAAATTGATCGAGCCAATCTTCTGTTATAAGTCGGAATAGCCATCTAGGTACCAGAAATTGTCGTAGTTTTCTTGCTCAGAACTTTTCTGTCCATATCTCCGTGTCAGAATTTGATCTCAGGCTGAAACTTCGTGTGTGAGTTCAGTAGTACCTCATTTGCATGTAAGGGAAGTTTAGGAGTCTAAACCTTCATAGTTTTCTTCTCCGTGAGTGTCAAAGTTCACCGTTGGATCCTATTATTGCCAACAAGACTTGAATTTCGCTTTCTGAGCATATTACTAGATCTTACACATCTGTGTGAGTGTTTATAGCCCTATTGTGACCTGAAAGCCAACCTCTTGAGTAAACAACCACAGTCAGAAGCCCGGCGCTTTCCTAGGTAGACGGATCACACTCCGACAGTGGCACAACATACATCGATGTTAGAGGTACACCACACCTACACAACACCTGGATGATGTCATACAAATACACAAGTGTACCTCCTAACTGACGGTTAGGTGCTTCTAACTCCAGATAGAGTGATATACACCTTCATGGATGCAAGTATCAGGAGGTCGGGTGCTACATCGTCCCATTGTTAGTTGAATGTCTGCAATCCGTTGTCGGAGTGTAATCCGTCTATCTAGGAAAGCGCCGGGCTTCTGGCTGTGGTTGTTCACTCAAGAGGGTGGGCTTTCAGGTCACAATAGGGCTATAAACACTCACACAGATGTGTAAGATCTAGTAATATACCCAGAAGGCGAAATTCAGGTCTAGCTGGCAGTAATAGGATTCGGCGGTGAACTTTGACACTCACGGAGAGGAAAACTATGAAGGTTTAGACCTCTAAACTTCCCCTACATGCAAATGAGGTACTACTGAACTCACAGACGAAATTTCAGCCTGAGATCAAATTCTGACACGGAGATATGAACAGAAAAGTTTTGAGCAAGAAAACTACGGCAATTTCTGGTACCTAGCTGGCTATTTCAACCTATAACAGGAGTTTGGCTCGATCAGTTTCGAAGTTTCTTACAGGATTTGCAGTCTACAGGGTGCTGAACATCCCTGTGAAGTTGGGACTCCTGAATGTACACAGAACTGTAGATCTCCTCCTCTGAAGTCGCTGCTCTAGATTAAGAGCTTTTCAGACCCCCTCAGCTTCAGCGGCCGCCCTGAATTACTCAGTTGCTCAATCGATATGAAACTTTTTGTGAAATCGTAGCCCTGCTGGTGGAGAACACAACCTCGAAGTTTTGAAGCAATTTCCTCAAATCTGCTGCGAGTGACACTGAAAACCCTAAATCCAACCAAAATGATTCAATTCTAGCACAATCCAAACTTCAATTGCTCATAACTCCGTCTTTAATGACTCAAATCGATCGAAATTTTCACTGGAAGTGCTTGGCATGACGAGACCTCTCTCCCTGTGCTCTCAGATTTCGAAGATCCCTCACCAAATGCTCGAACTCCACTCTAGAGCTCTGTTTCTAAATTTAGAGTTTAACAAAAGACAAAAACAGACCAATGGGAGTTCATAGCTCCACTTGGTTGTCCTTTAGTACCCTAAACCACGTGGAAACTTAGTTTTACTCATAGGCTACCACGTCAAGCCCCTGGAGTGCCAACGTAAAACTTAAACTACCTAAAACGACACGCAGCCCCGAAAAATAACTTAAATCAGCTAGAAAGCGTGCATGGGCAACACGCAAATACAACCCATGAGCTTAAGCCCTATCAACATGGTAATCAACCTACTAAGACTCAAAATAGTGTTAACACCGTATGCAAAGGTGTCAAACATATACATAAACGACTAGAAGTAATAAGAGCTAACTTCTAGAACTACTAAACCCAAGCGTCGGAGTAGAAATATAACATGTAGCCGCCAGGTAGCACGACATCCACCCCCTCTGAACCTGCACATCCTCCGGTATGTGCCATCCAGATCAAGACTCTTCAGCTTCGGCTTCAAACTCATCTTCAACCTACATCGAGTCTTCAGCTTCATCCTCTGTAAACTCTGCAACGTTCTGGTCCTCCACTCTCCTCCTAAAGAGCTTGATTCTCTTTCCTGCGATTGGTATCTTGAGCACTGCACCATCTAACTCTCTCAAGGAGTATGTGGCATTATCATAAACTTCTAACACCACATAAGGTCCAAACCATCTCTTGGAAAACTTTCTGATAGCGCTATGCTGATTATCAAGACTACTATCATAGACTAACACCCAATCAGCTTCCTTAACTGGTTTGGGTCGTAATCTATGCGTTCTATCAAATCTGCCTTTGTTTCTCTCTCTAGCAGTCTTCAACCTTTCCACAGCTTTGGCAACATCCTCAGGTCTCCGTTCTAACTGCTGGATCCTTAATGCAAGAAGATCCTCCGTACTTCTACCATCTTCCCATGGCAAAACATTCCAAGTAGGCACAACCTCCTCAATCGGCATCACAAGTTTTTGTCCTAGTATCAATTCTGCTGGCATGTAACCTGTAACGGTACTATGAGTAGTACAGTCTGCCCATAAAGCAAACGGTAGCAGTCTAGGCCATTCACGGATCTTACCCTTGCAAGCTTTTACCAAAGCTTTGATGATTGGCGGATGACCTCTTTCGCTCTTGCCATTCCCTTCAGGATTGTAAGCAGTGGTTAACGCCAACTTGATTCCAATCGCTTGAAGAACTCAATTGCTTCTTGTGAATCCAGCTCGCCCCTATCTGCAGTGATCTTTCCCACACACCCATACCTACAAATAACATCTTCAAATTGAAGATGTTATTTGTAGGTATTAGAAATTAGGTATTAGGTATTAGTAGGTATTTGTATATTAGAAAGCGGCAGACACTAGCAGTGGTCTTCGTCCTCAGGGCACGACCTTCGACTTGGTTGGATAGATCTTCTCTAGCCAAGACTAGATACCTCATTTGTCCAAGTCCAAATGGCATAGTTACCAGATCAACTACCCATTTGTAATGAATGGCTAAAGGATAAGTAGGATGTAATCCATCACGATGACGTACGTTGGAATACATCTGGCAGGGTATACAGGATGAAACAAACTGTACTACATCCTTATACATACCCTTCCACCAATACTTCTCCTTCATCTTGGCAAATGTTGCCCAAACTCCTCTGTGACCGGCCCATAGACTCTCATGAAACTCCTTGATCAGCTGCTGCTGCAATCCCAAGTCACATACCACCCGTTGCGGTATACCTCCTTGTAGCTTAGGGCGCTTCCATAGATGTCCTCCATGTAAAAAGTAACCATAAGCTATTCTACGGATCCTCTTGAAATCTGCATCAGACCAGCCTTCTTGCCTTTCCAGTGAACTCAAATAGCGCCCAAGATCCAACCACTCGCCATCATACACAGTTTCCTCAAAAAACTCCAACGAGGCTGCAAAACAGCTTCTATCCCTTCTAGCAAGAGCACTAGAATAGAACTCTGTTCCCACATCCTCCTGATCATCTATCATTTCTTTCTCATCGTAATACCTAGTCCTTGATAACATATCTGCCACAAGATTGTCTTTTCCTGCAATATGTCTAAACTCTGGGTTCAAGGACTTGAGATATGCTATCCACCTCAACATAGCAATGTCTGGAGTTGTACAGCTAGTGATCATTCCCAAGAGAGGTAAACAATCTGTCTCCACAACCACAGGTGCTCCTATCAAGTATTCCTTGTCACTCTTCATCGCAGTAACTACTCCCCATAGTTCTCTCTTGACCTGAGGATAGTCTCTTTGCAGTGAACTTAATACCTTAGCACCAAAACGCACCACATATCTATTTCCATCCTGATCATCTTGTCCTATAGTCCATCCAATGCCAATAGGACTAGTATCAACAGTAAAGATAACAAATCTGCCCAACTCATATGTTACCTTCCGTAGAGTTGGTGGTGAAGACAACAGATCCTTCAACTTCTTCATAGACTCGCTTTGCTCCTCTTGCCACTGAAATCTTTGTCCCTTCCTCAGCAACTTGTACAACGGATCTGCTACATGAGCAAAGTGTGGAATCCATATATGATAAAACACACATGCACCTAGAAACCTTCTCACCTCAGTAACCGATCCACATGTCTCCTTCATTCTTCGGATGGCATCAACCTTGTTTGGACAAGGTTTCCGACCATAAGATCCACACAGATGTCCCACTATTAACACCTCATGTTCTCCAAATACAGACTTTGCTCTTGATAAAGTCAAATGAACCTGCTCCAGTCGACTCAATATCTTATCACAGTCGGCTATGTGATCTGCAACAAACTTACGGCACTCCCTCTGATCCATTACCTCATTCTTCTCCTCCTCAGCACACCCTTTGATCGGCACATCATCAAGGAATGGCATAGTTTTTTCAGGAATGAAATCCCTCAAAACTTTATTCATGCCATTCATCATATGTGCTACAGAATTGGTAGCACCTTGTGGCAAGGTGCACATCCTTAGTAACCCCAAAGGTGTCCTCATTTTAGTCAAGTCTCTACTCTCAGAGGATAACTGAAACTGATCGTAACCTGAATATAAGTCTCTCATTGAATAGATAGCACGACCAGCAAAAGCCTCTGCAAACTCGTCTACAATAGGTCCTATATCCATATTCCTGATAGTCACCTTGTTAACTGGCTGCATATCTTGAATGAATCTCAAAGCTCCACTCTTCTTCGGAACAGTAAACCATCTGCTAGAGTAGGGAGCTATAGATGATTCCAAGATACCCATCCTAATCCTCTCATTGAGCAAGTCTATCAACTTTGGTAGATGAGCTCTAGGTACAGAGATAGGACGTAGATTCCAAGGCACATGCGGTATAGTAAAGATAGTTGCAACTATACCATAGGTGCAACTACACTTGGATCTACACCGATCTATCTACACCGATTCCGATCTATAAACTTATCAATTACATCATAAAGCTCCTTGGAGCTCACTCTCACCACTCTATCTACATCATCTATAGAACTTTCTACTATCGATTTCAACTCCCCTATAGTATCTACCAAATACTGCTCTTCAAACACTCCAGATACGTATTCATCTCTTGCTAACTCTCCATTATCCCACAAAGACTGCTGTACATACTTCACATGTTGCCTCTCAAACCTCTTCAGATTCTCAACCTTCCTATAACATACTGATCCACATGACGTCAATCCCAAGAAGCTAGTGGATAAAGCTTCCTGCTTTACTGGATCAGGCGAGAATCCTATCTCTAATGTACCGTTGAAGTCTCGCTCTTCAATGGTACTCTGCCAAAACCCCTAGACTCTCTAAACTCCTGAGTAATCTTAGGCGGTGGACGATCTCTCAAGCTATCACGATTCCTCTCATGTTCTGCAGCAACAGTCAAAAACTGAACAGCTCTTTTGCCGTCTCTACTACGTATCCTAGCATAGGCTGAACCATCATCCATAACTCGTGTCTCCATTCTAACAGCAGTAATGTAAGGCTGCCCTAGAATGATAGGATAGGTTGACATGTCTTGCACAAAGAAATTCTAAACATCACTGATGTCACCCACAGTTACCTTGATGTTGGGACAAGCACCATAGAGTTCTCCCCTCTGGTTATTGGCAGCGCGGATAAGCCATCCGTGGTCGGTGTCTATGGGCCATCTCCCACGCTTGTACAACTCCTTAGACATCAGATTAATCTCTGAGCCGTGATCAATCAATGCCACCACAGGTTCCTCTAGATCTCCCAGCTTCACTAAGGTCTTTGTGGTCGCTCTCGCCCAATGGTTGTGAGAATAATGGCTCTTCTGCGATGCTTCCACCTCATCTTCAAACCTCACGTGCTGATCTGATCTTCCTCTGATACTTGAGAGCAATAACCAGCAATCTCATCTTCCTCATCTTCCGACAGTTTGGTCCCTAGAGCGTTAAGCGTAGCTGCTTCATCCAAAATCTGACGTTTCCTCTTGATGATATCTATAATAACCTCATGGAACTCACGCTTTGCAATCCCAAGAATCTCACCCAAAGTAAACTCAACTTTCCCATTCAAGATACGGTTCTCTAACACCTGCTTCAAGTCTGTAGCAATCTCAATGTCAGACTGAAGTTTGTATGCAGGCATCTTACCCTTCTCCTTGCTTCTCTCCTTCTCCTTTGGTGTTGTAGATGGTAGATCCTCCATAGTCTCCTCCCGAGTAGGTGTTGTCTCCTGCCTTGCATCTGGTCTAGCCCTTTCACTCCTTGTAGCAGGTCGTTTGGCTGTAGAAGTCTCACCTGCATCCTCCCTCCTGCGTTTTTCTTCTAGTAGAGCTTCATGCTGACTTCTTGCAACATAAGCATGCACTGACATAGTATCCACAAGGTCATTCCATCTTGTAGTTTCTCTAATTGAGTTGCCAACCCTTCGTAGCACATCCTTGTCTAGCTCTGTTCTAGCTACGGACCGCACTACATCTGACCACAACCCAGTAGTCCCTTTCTCTCTCTCCATTTCCACTTTCACTCCACACGTAGCAGCATTCACAAGAGAAACAGCATGTGATGCTGATATATCATTCACAAGTCTCTTCATACCACCCTTGCCAAAGTTGGTTCCCAGCATCATCCCAGTCTCTCTCAAATGGATCTTACCATCTTTGAAGAAGATAAGATCCTTCCTCAATGCATCTGAAAACTCCCCACAATCTCTTCTTACATGGTCTAGGCTATCACATCATATACAACGATGAACAAAGCCTTCTCTCATCTGAGGTCTCTGCATAGCAGGCTGTACATTCTGCTCCTTCTCTTCTAACCTAGTGAGCTTAAGCTTAAGCTCCTTCATACCCTTAATCAACTCATCAAGCGGTGAGTCTTCCTCTCTAGCAATTACCAAAGCGGGCTTAGCAGGCAACTGCTTGACAGGAATTATCAGAGGTGCTGCTTCACTTACCACCACCTTGTCCCTTCTTCTCTGTCTCTTGGTCAGCAAAGAGACAGCCTCTTCAACCTCCTTCCAGTCAGTCTTCAATCCTCTCTCCTCACTCTTGTCTTCCAGCAACAGCTCAAGCTTCTCCTGAATAGTCACGTCCGCTGCTTGTAGGAAAAGCTCGATCTTCTCCACCTCTAATGTAAGCTTTTCTGTCCTAGAAAGCTGAGCATACTGACGATCAAATTCCCTTAACAACTCATTTACAGACAAACCTTTGTTGGGCTTAACCACCCACTCCAAGAACGTTCTCTTGGTCACCCTCTCTGAATCTTCAGTGTAGTACTCCTCCTTCAAAGCTCGCATAAAGCTCTCCCAACTCTGTCCTTGCTGCTGCTTGAGCTCCTTCACACGCCCACGAATCTCAGGGACAACAGCAAGCTCAAAGTTCTCCACCATCTCCTTCTCAGGCACCTTGTTCACCTCCATCTCCCTAGCATAGTATCGCACATACTTGGAAATATCTGTACCCTTGAACTGGTCCATCTGATGCACCACAGATTGCAACGCCTTGGTTGCTAATACCTCCTTCCTCTCTGTGCTCTGCTGCTGATGCATAAACATGGAAAAAGCTTGGAACATCTTCATCGTAGCAGCATCCAACTGAACAGGTTGCTGAGCAGCAGTAGCAGCTCCACTTGATGATCCTTGGTTGGCCATGATATCTGATCCTGTAACACTCTCAAGAAAACTCCCAGCCTAGGTGTTTCACGTCGGGTTCACCAAAAAGAGAGTATGTCGGAGTGTAATCCGTCTACCTAGGAAAGCGCCGGGCTTCTGGCTGTGGTTGTTCACTCAAGAGGGTGGGCTTTCAGGTCACAATAGGGCTATAAACACTCACACAGATGTGTAAGATCTAGTAATATACCCAGAAGGCGAAATTCAGGTCTAGCTGGCAGTAATAGGATTCGGCGGTGAACTTTGACACTCACGGAGAGGAAAACTATGAAGGTTTAGACCTCTAAACTTCCCCTACATGCAAATGAGGTACTACTGAACTCACAGACGAAATTTCAGCCTGAGATCAAATTCTGACACGGAGATATGAACAGAAAAGTTTTGAGCAAGAAAACTACGGCAATTTCTGGTACCTAGCTGGCTATTTCAACCTATAACAGGAGTTTGGCTCGATCAGTTTCGAAGTTTCTTACAGGATTTGCAGTCTACAGGGTGCTGAACATCCCTGTGAAGTTGGGACTCCTGAATGTACACAGAACTGTAGATCTCCTCCTCTGAAGTCGCTGCTCTAGATTAAGAGCTTTTCAGACCCCCTCAGCTTCAGCGGCCGCCCTGAATTACTCAGTTGCTCAATCGATATGAAACTTTTTGTGAAATCGTAGCCCTGCTGGCGGAGAACACAACCTCGAAGTTTTGAAGCAATTTCCTCAAATCTGCTGCGAGTGACACTGAAAACCCTAAATCCAACCAAAATGATTCAATTCTAGCACAATCCAAACTTCAATTGCTCATAACTCCGTCTTTATTGACTCAAATCGATCGAAATTTTCACTGGAAGTGCTTGGCATGACGAGACCTCTCTCCCTGTGCTCTCAGATTTCGAAGATCCCTCACCAAATGCTCGAACTCCACTCTAGAGCTCTGTTTCTAAATTTAGAGTTTAACAAAAGACAAAAACAGACCAATGGGAGTTCATAGCTCCACTTGGTTGTCCTTTAGTACCCTAAACCACGTGGCAACTTAGTTTTACTCATAGGCTACCACGTCAAGCCCCTGGAGTGCCAGCGTAAAACTTAAACTACCTAAAACGACACGCAGCCCCGAAAAATAACTTAAATCAGCTAGAAAGCGTGCATGAGTAACACGCAAATACAACCCATGAGCTTAAGCCCTATCAACATGGTAATCAACCTACTAAGACTCAAAATAGTGTTAACACCGTATGCAAAGGTGTCAAACATATACATAAACGACTAGAAGTAATAAGAACTAACTTCTAGAACTACTAAACCCAAGCGTCGGAGTAGAAATATAACATGTAGCCGTCAGGTAGCACGACACCGTACCAGGCAAAGATCTAATCAGCTATTCTTGCTATATACATCGAAGACAAACCCACCGTCCAATAAGAATGACAATGAGAGGTGGAGTCAAACACAACATGTGTCAACCTCTCGAACAACCATCAGACACCAACATACGGGCTGCTCCATCAGCAGACCCAACAACATACACCTCAAGCCCACATGTACAACTGCTAAGCTTGAGTCAACGGTATAATCGATGTTGGGAAGATGACATGGCGTGCAATTACGCACATGGTCCTTCCAAACAACACCATCACGGCCCTCTAACATGAGTACTCCAGAAGGTAACACCTCACGCACTCGTAAAATAGTGTACCTTGCGATCACATCCAACGTCGTTGGTGTAGTCTGCTGTAGATAGATATAATTGTCAAGATAAAACCTGCAAATCAATGGCTGATAACCTCCTTCTCAAGTAGTCACATATTGCAACGTGTCTCTATGCTGAACAATCACTAGGTTCTCAAAAGTCATAGACATAACTCTCCGAAATGTCTCGGCTCGTTGAGAACATCCTCTCACTCACATATCCAGATCATCAAGGTTCAGCACTTCAGCAGAATCATGACGAATGACCGAAGGTAGATCTAGATCTCGGCCATACAATAAAAAAGACGATGAAAAGGAAGCCAAAGACGTTTACCAGTTAAAACGATAGCTCATAGGCAACCATGATAAATGCACATCCTAGTCTCCCAAGTGACCATTCTGCAAGCCATACTTGCGCAATCATCTCTTCATCGTCTAAACTACCCTCTCCGCCAAACCATCCGCCTCAAGATGATCTTGAGATGTAGTTTGATGATCAATTAGCGCCTGATCACACAAGGTCTAAAACTCATCAAGAAATTCTGTACCTTGGTCCGTCAATACTTTGACTGGTGCTCCAAAATGACTCAGCACTCGATCTAAGAACGCATACGATGTCTCTTCACTCGTCTTGTCTGATAATGCCACCAACTCAATCCATAATCCACAAGGTGTGTAATTGTGGAGTAGGAGCATTAAATGATGCTCGTACTCGATCACAAACCACACATCGTGCGATAAACAGCTGCACATCGATGTGCATACCACGCCATCAATATTGTCTTTGGAGTAAGCTATCTGTACGCTTCACTCTAAAATGTCCCAACTCCTTATGGGCATGTCATACTAACGGTGTCCTCTGAGATGGATGTGTCACTATCCGTACTCTCTCATCGTCTCACACTCGAAGTACATGTCGTCATTCTCGTCAAAATCTCTTCGCTCGTTGGCACTTACCGCCACGTCAGTACGAAGATACTCCATTACGGTTACATCGTCGTGGATATCTCGTTTGTCTAGAACATCATATCCACCCTCAAGATCTGGAGACTCACCATCCATTCTCTGATCTGAGAAAGATACGACCTGACCTTCCATGCTAGAGTTCATGATCAACACACTAAGAAAGACATATGCATGCCACCTTTGCACTATCTCCTCATCAACCTCGTCATGCCATCGAGATCTAGTCTGATCCTGTTGACTCGTGCATGGGTTGTGACTCAACTCATCGGCATCTAGGTTTGCAACTCCATGTCTATGTACTACCTAGAAGTCATACTCCTATAAGATCAGAGCCCATCGTGCAAGCTTCTCTGTAAGCTTGTCGAACTTCATCAACCACTTGAGCGGTTGGTGATCAGTGATGAGAGTAAAAGAATTCTCAAACAAATAACATCGGAAGTGTGCAACAGCCCACACTGCAGCTAAACACTCCCTCTTGTACGAACTGTATCTCACCTCCACCGAATTATAGGAGCGGTTGACGTACACCACCACGAACTCTTTTTTCTCATCATCGTGCTGAGTCAACACTGCTCCAAGTCTTAACATATCTCAATCAGTGTGCAGTTGGAAGGGATGCCCTCTAACGGATCTCCTCAAGATGGGAGTAGATGTCAATCTAACCTTGAGCTCTACAAAAGCTCGCTCTTGCTTATCTCCCCACTCCACTCTTGCTCCACGTTCATCAGTTTGGTCAATGGCTTCGCAATTGCACTAAACTCTTTTTTTATCGACGATAGAAGTTTGTCAAATCAACAAATGATCGAACTCGACTCACATCTGTGAGACATGAGATCCGTGCAGTAGCATCAATCTTCATCTGTTGAACACCCAACCCACCTGGGTAGATGATGTGGCCCAAATACTCTATCAACTCCTGGAAGAATTTACACTTCCGCGGGTGTAATTTCAACCCATATCCTTCTTTGCTGACATAACTGTGCCAGATGCATATTCTTCATGCGACATCTCCACTAACCCAAACTCCAACAAGTCTTAAGTCCTACTCTGGATCAAGATTCTCTTCATCTCACTGTACTTGTAAGAATGTGGAAAGATTGGCGTATCACTAGCCAAGTTGATCCGTATATCTTGTTCCTTCAAGGTACCCAAATCCTTCATATTGAAGATAAAACAATTCTGTAGCTCTTCAAGAATCTCTGAACTCTTCGTCTCTCCTCTTCTATAAGCTTGGGTCCAATCTCTTACTCCCAAGTATAATCTGTCACCACGCTAGAGGTAGAAGATGAAGTCGTTGACTGCTATCTTGTAGCCTCCGGAGTAGTTTTTTTCTGCTCATCACCAACAACCTCCACCTCCACCTCCATAGTGCGAACTGTGAGTTTTTTTCGCACTGTGAGCTTGCAGTCCTAGCTGCAAGCTCTGTACTCTCTCTTACGACATCCCATGATGTCCAAGGATGAGGAATTCCACACGCCTCGGCCTCAGTTTTTGCCTCCACCGACTTGATAGACAAAGAGTTCAGAAGTGTCAGAGTAGTAACAACACGTCGATCACATCCGACGTTGTTCAGCCAATCCAAGACTAACAATCCATGTCAAGCAATTCAAGTCAATTTCTTGATCCAATGCTTGACGACGTGAAGTCTTTGACATCGAAGCTACTGATGTCGTGCTCGTAGTGAAACCCATCGCTCGCTCTCTTTCATCAGCATTGAGCTCCACCAACTGGGGTAACCTAGCATCCCACACAAACTTAGGTCCTCCACTTCTGTAAGCATATGATGCTGGAAAACTCACCAACGTGGGCAACACTACCTTAGGTCATCCTACTAGGTTCACCACTATCATGGGTGACCTATTGACGACTCTCACTACTTGAGATCATCGTCTTGCATCCAAGATGCAAAGTATTAGCAGATTGCTGCAACTCTCCACTCGAACTCAAGAGTGAAACATCCAAGGCAGATGGTACTACCGTAGTCATGCTGAGCATGTCCCCCACCTCCTCAAATATCAGAGTATCCTCCGTATGGACATTGTCCTCTAACAACTCGCTCGGTCAAGTGATAACCGAACTGAATCCTGCAATGGATGTCATCGTCCTTGGTGTAGGCTCCATTCTCTCAACTCTAGCAGTGAACCGCACTGGTAAGCGACTCACTTGTCTCTCACCGGACTGCCAACCTGATCTATAAGATGTTGTCTCCGTCCAATAGTCGATCACGAACCCCATAAAGTATAACACAGCATCTCCAACCAACATAGCATAAGACTCCACGACTGTAATGATAGCCTTGGCTTTCATCATAGAGCCATCAGTGGGATGATCTGGTCGAACTCTCATCGTCAACATCTCGCATGTTATGTGTAGAGTTGTACCCCTTGATCCCCTTAGAGATCTCTGCAGCTAGAATGGACATCTCTCCACCTCGGAGTTCCTCAGACCCAAACCAATGCATGCCGCCTTCCTCAACATCAACGGCTGGGCTCTAGAGTCTAACAAGACTTTCTGTGGTTGATATAGACAAACAGAAGATCCCATTTTTGTTGTCCAGCAAGACCACACCAAACCAACACGGTCAATTGCCGACCTAGCTGGTAATTCATCTAACTTGGCAGTCGCCGCTTGTCAAGTACCACTGGTAGCCGTCCTGATCCTGGACTCCATGGACACATCTATTGTCCCTCGCTGAACCACCTCAGCACTAGAGTCAAGCTGACTTCCAATGCTCTCATATCCGTGGTTGAAAATAGTGAGATTCAGAAAACTATTGTAGCCATCTTCATCCTCGAGTTTGACGTCGGATCCACAGACATCGAGAGTTGACTCGCATCACCCTCACTCCTGGATGTCGATGTCTCCAACTCCACTACATCATCGCTAGATCGTTTAGGAACCATAAACGTGATCTTCAACGTCTCCGATAGCATGAACGACTGAAGAAGCTTGATCTGTCTACCAGCCTCTCCGTGTTGTGGATCCAACTCCACCGATGCACCTCGTGATTCAGAGGCACGTACTACACCTCGAGTAATTGTCGTAGATGTCTCAATCTGTGTCACATCAGTCATAAAGTCAAAGTCAACACTTTCTCCTCCATAAGACGTGGAAGTCTCTATTTTTTAACCAGATTTCTACTGAGCCATAGCCATACTATCTATCCTCTACTCTAACTGCTCAATCTGAGCAGCCATACCCGCATCTACCGTCGGCAGATGTTGGACCTCTACCTCCAGCTCGATCACCACGGTCTCCTTGAGCTCCTCCATCTCGTCCACAATTAGTCTTCCCATTGCCGTAGCTCGAGGTGGAGATCAAAACAACGATCACTATTCTGACCAGATCGTCCGTAATGCTCACACTGCCTAGGCACCGCTTGAGACGTCCTAACGTCTCATAACCACCTCTAGCTTGTGGGCAGTCTTTCTGCTGATGAGGACCATAACACGTCCAGCAAGGACCCGCTTGATGCTGACTAGAGAAGGACGGCATGGGCTTCTGTCCATCAGGTCCTCCGACACCTCCTTGAGATCGTGATTGTTCAGCACGATCGCTATCATCACCACCACCACGCTGTTGCGTAGTCGTCTGATATTGACAAATACTTCATCTGTCACGTACAAAGTGTGAAGCCTTGACTTTTCGTTTTTTTTATTAATTGATTAGTTGCAAAGTAAATAAGAAGAATATGTGATAGAAGATAAAAGATATGAGTAGAATAGTGTTAATTAGAAGTTTAGTGAAGAATCTCGGTTCTAGAGGAATCTATCAAATCTATGGAGACACTTGGGAGATGACTTCCTCATGGTTGAATTCCTCGGGCAAAGAGCTTTCTAACGATATGTTGTGTGAGGCAAATGGACGTTGGACGACGAAGTTACAACAGGTTGAAGATGTGACAAAGATGGAGAAAAACGACTTCGCCGTACTGCGAGCGCCGAAGGACCTCAATCAAAACTGAACAAATCCTAACTTCGGCACGTGTGGAGGAGCCATCGCGAGATATAAGTAGGAGAATTCAAGTCATTTGTCTTATTGTCGAACACTATTTAGAAGGACGGAACGTATCGCATTCTCCTACCTACGAAGTACAGTGACTTCGCCGAAGCGAGTTAGCGGCGAGGAAGCGGGTTACTGACGAAGGAGCTATTTTTTTGTACCTTGTTGCATTGATACATGCGAGAGATGCAGACGTCCAAGCCGCCAAGACTTCGAGCACTAGATGTCAACCGAGCGGGACTTTGCCGCTATGAGAAGGAGTTGGAGGAGATGGGCTTGTCGTTCCTCTTACTTCCTTGATGAGGAATGATTTCTTCAAAGCTGGTGCACGAATTGAAGGTGTGCATGTAGGATGTAGTCGTACCGTTACTCTCTACGCCTTAGAGAGTAACCGGGGGTCTTATGAGAAAGTCGTCGGGAGGAAGCTGAACTTAGCAGAGTTAGTTCAGACGATGCACTTCGGCCGAGAGAACTGGATACAGGAGAAAAAGAACTTACGCGCAGCAGTTCTCGAAGCGAAGAAGGAAAACGGCGAAGACCGAGGAAGCCAAAATCTTGACTTAGGAGCGTGAGGAGGTACTTCGTCAGAAGTTAGTGCAAGGAAAGGAACATGAGAAGGTTCTTTCTCTTGTAAAGAAGGAGTTAGATGAGATGCGTTAGCATCAGGAGGGATCAGAACCAAGACATCGGCGCAGAGATGACCAAGGAGATTCAAGATCTGAAGCGGTGATGTGTGAAGACCGAGGAGCAGGCATCACAACTTCGGAGCAGAGTCGAGCCAACCCTGAAGAACTACATCGTCACAGATTTGGATTTTTCGGAGCTAACATTTCTTCGGCAGATTCAATAGGAGTTAGGAGCAGCAGATGTAGAGAGTTCTTCGATGAAGAACCAAGTAGCTAGATTGGGACAGAGAGTAGTTAGAGAGCTTAGAGAAGTTAGAGCGACTGTTGAGTTCTCTATTAGTGAGATAGCTAGGGAGTTAGCGATAGGAGCTAGTGTTGTTCCTAGTGTCGTTTCGGACACAGGACCTTCATCTGACGGACCAGTTGTACACCCGACTTCTTAGAAAAAAGATCCGTCATATTTGAGTAAATCAGTATATAAGCGTTGTGTTGTTTGTGCTCAGTACTCTATGTGTTTGTTATTTTGTTATGTATTTATTTTCTATTTCTTGAGTTTACGGAGCCATTGTGTTTGTCAACTTCGGAGATTTACCTACGAAGTATCGTAGTTTGTAGTGGTAGGAATTAGTCTGGGTGCCGAAGACCTTGCTGTTTGACATCTGAAATCAGAGTATGTAGTGACGCAGGATTACTCCTTTTGCCCATTTAGTATACAAGATATTGTTCCCACAGAGGATTTACGTAAGTAATCGCTGCTCTAAGTTCTAGGATCTGTTCAAACTCACAAACACACGGGTTTTTCCTAAAAAGCCCGTCTTCTCACAAAACCACACAAAACCACACGTCTTCCAGACACGCCACATGGTGCTCTGGAACTAGACAAACAACTACCAACTAAAATATCACACAATTATTCACATGGAAGCTCGGGAAGACGATCTTCCTGCTTCCAGGTAGCTTCTCTCGGTCTTCTCGATACCATCTTCCCGAAGCGATTCTCGTCTTCTGGAGGTTCAGCTCGTCTTCTCACACCCCCAGAAGGCTGTTCTGCTTCGCAGAAGTCGACCAGCAACGGTCGTTACATCTTATTCTCACACTCACATTCCAACGGGTTAGATTAATCACAGGGTGTATGCCCCCCGTAGCCTTCCCAGGCTTCTGCCTATGAAAATGGTCTTCCTGCAGCACTACAACGACATTCACCTTCACGGAAGCTCAATAGAAGTCTCGGAAGCTCACTAGAAGAAGGTAAGAAGATGGGGAAGATGGGAGAAGATGGGGAAGATAAGAAAACCCAAACGAGAGAAAACAAGATGAAAAGAGGCAATTAAGATTCCGACAGGCTTCTAGTCCGGATCCTGACTAACAAGCCATCCTTGCTTGTAATAGTTTGGGGAGGAAGACAACAAACATGAGTACTGTTGCACCGTCTTCTACTCGAGGATGTCGTCTTCTGCTGTGGGAAGAAGGCTTCTTTCTTCTTCACTTCGCTGCTCTGACTGCTCTGTCTTCTGGGATCCCTTGCCCAGGAGATCGTTCGTACGTAGATCCCAAGTGCTCTACTGAACGAGTCAAGCTACACTTCCACAACTGCTGACAGTCATCGCCACTCAAGAAGAACACTTCTCATGCACAATTGGGAGCGAATTCAAGGAACCCACCATCCAGAAGACATGAACAAAGCTTCTGCACTCAAATCCACAATCTATTCCCCGAGAAGAAGTCACAATGGCATTGGGAAGCTCACTCCCTCTACTTCCTGCGTCTACTCCTCGACACACCAGTCTAGCTAACAGGATTGCACGAGGATGCCGTTCCCTGTTCCTAGACTGTCCACTACTTCTATCTACATCTTCGAACCACCGCTGGTACGAGTATGCAGACCCCTCCTGTGTATTCAAAAACTATTCGTATGTTTCCAACAACGGGTGTAGTGTGCTAAGACTATTTATCCTGTGTCTCTGCTCTCATGTGTCTCGTCCGCCTGCATCATAATGTGCAGTCGCTACAGAATTCTTATAGAACTGGTAGCACAGGCAGAACTCTATCTCCTACTCTGCGATCCTACTTATCTCGCTGCCATGAGAACCAGGGGAGACGACCACCAGGGGAGACGACCACTCGGGAGAGAGAGGCGCTGACAGGAGGATGCTACCTCACATGCAAGCGGTTCCCCTGTCCGAATTGGCCATCCACCTTGTCCTTCCTACGCTACCTATGCTGTCACATGGTGTCCTAACTAATTTTACATGGAAAAACTGCCACCCTTAAGATAGCATGTTCGATTCTACTATATTTGGAATTGTCAATGGAGTTACTAACTACTCAGATTGCACGGAGGCAATCTCTACCTGATCTGCTCCTAATAGAGCTCCTAACGCGGCTTCTGATAAGCTAGAAAGCCCTGCAGTTACCTCGGGTGTCACTGAGGTGGCTTCCTCCTCATCGTCTCTTGCTGGCTCTGCTGTCGCTGCTGCTGCGTCTTCCTCGGCTTCAGCTTCTGCTTCGGAAGACAGAAGCGTCTTCTGGGAAACGGAATCGACCGATGCTTCTTTCGTCTTCTAAGGCACGGGTGCGGGACTAGGGACCATGGAGACCTCATAAGGATCCGAGGAAGTCGCTTCCTCCACGCGGAATACCTGGGAAGACGGCTCGTCTTTCTGTCTTCCAGAAGACATCTTGTCTTCCGGGGCGTCTTCTGGAGTCTTCGGAAGACTCCCAGGCGTTGCAGAAGCAGTCTTCTGCTCTGATTGGGTACTCAGCAGGTCTTCTTCCGAGTCGGACTCCGATCTTGAATGAATGAGGGAGATGGGTGTCCTCAATATACTTCTGGGACCCATCTTCCTCAGTGGTGTGGCGTCTTCCGACCCACTAGACTCATCTTCCCTCACCAGAAGCGTCTTCTGGTGAGAGCCGGGCCTCAGCTGTGGCATCAGAGTGAGAGGAGGCGTTGCTGCTGCCTCTCGGTCATCGTCTTCCGAGGTCTCCTCCTTCACCTCCTGTCGCTCCGTTGGCCCATACACTGCCAGCTGATCTTCCCTAAGATCCCCCATGGCTACATACAAGTAGCAGAGGAAGGGCGTCAGGTGTCCTCCCGCCGGGGTACCCAAGTATGCTAGCTCCGTCTGTACGTAGTTGTAGATGTACGCGCCCCAGTAGATGGGCACTCTGTCATCCCACACTGATTCCAAGAACTCCACGTCCTGATCTCCTAAGTATCTGGTCTTCTGCGCTTTTCCCTTGGAGAAAAGATGCAGAAACAACTTCACCAGAAGTCGCTTCTTCGACTCCCGGTAAGATTCTATCTTCCAACCGTTCCTCCCCTGCCTGTCTTCCACGAAAAGGCAGGTGGTGCTCCCAGGCACATGCCACGAACTCACGATCCTAGGCAAGATCTTCTTCTCGTACCAATATCCTCGGTTCTCGGATTCAGGCCTGTGAAAAGTCTTGCGCCACCAGTCTTCAGTCCAGGAAGATGGTCTTCCTCGAGCTACTCCTGCCTTCGCAGGTACACGGTTACGAGGTGGCAACGCTGCCCACACTTCCTCCAGAAGTCCTTGATCTGCGAGGTTCCAATCCCACAGGAAGAAGTCGAGACCCAACTCCTTGAGGAAAGGAGTGGCCTCAGCCAATTCTGCCGCTAGTAACACCAAGCCTCGCGGATGCATCGTCAGGCTGGAAGATCTGTTGCACTAAGCCACAAGCACTTACTATGAGCAGAAGGCTCAGTCCTTCCCAAGTGCCCACAGTCTAGCTTCTACTTCTCAGAAGACGAAACTAGTCTTCCAGAAGAGAGCTACTCCGTCTTCCGAGATTCTAACAGTACTTCCTAGATAGCTCTCGTCTTCCGAGCTATATCGAACCAATCCTATCTAAGCAAGGCCTCGCATGGATTACCAAGAAGACAACCCACCTTGCATTACATCCTACTTCCTATTAGAAGATACAAGATTCGCGAAACATAAAGTGCATGACAAGTTCAGAAGTTGGTTGCGGGCTCCTGCGGTGACAGTGGCCTCTAGGAAGACACTAGGGACAGTTTCCGATTCAATGTCTTTCTCAGAAGACTACCCAAAGTCAGACTTCCTTTCACTGGTCTCACCTGTCTTCGTCTTCCTATGCGCAATCTATCCTCACAACAGACTCAAGACATTTGCACTCTGTTCTTCTGACTTCTCACCTCTCATACGCACTCAGAAGAACCTTGCTGCTCGGTGGGAAGACATGACCCTCGACCATTCTCTCCAGATTCTGCCAGCAAGTATTCTCACGATTCTCTTCTAAGTTCAGGAAGAAGAAGGAATGGCTGCTATGGGTCAGACAGAAGAGACCCGAATGGACCCTCACGTCTTCTCGTTCATTTTGCCAGCCTTTCAGTCTTCTAGTCTCTCTAGGAAGATGTGGAGTTGAGAAGCTTGGAAGACCGGGAGGCACAGGCCTAGTTCCCGACTTCCAACTTCTCGAAATAACAAAACAACTCACCACACCACTCGGGATTCGTACCAAGCCTCTCTTAACACAAAGCAACACAAATCCACTCTTGATACGAATTGTGTTCAGTCGACTTCCGAAGACAGTCTTCCGAAGACAGTCAAGCTTAAGAAGCGTCTTCCGAAGATGTTCCCATCTTCCGAATCATCTTCTATTCCAGGTTTCGGGGGTAGAGAGGTAGTAGGGTAGGAAAATTGATAGCTGGGATCTCCAATTTGAAGACGAGGTGTAGGGAAGCTCGAATTAAGCTCGGGAAGAAGCAAAGAGATGTCTGACAGAAATTGGGCAGCGCTTCCGCGCCCAATGTCTCAATAGGAAAGATGGGGGGTGGGGGTAATCGATCAGGCTGCCTGCACACAATCAAGGAAGCGCGGGGAATACCAGAAAAAGCGAGAAGAAGTGAGAAGGGGAAAGAACAGGAGGAAGAACCTCTACAGTCTTCTTCGGCTCCCCGAGTTGCCTTCGACCTCCGCGCTCTTCTTGGCTCTGGTCCTAGCTCCAATGCGACTCCTCACGACTGCGCCTGCTGTCAATGTCTGGCCACGCCTCGATTCCATCTTTGATTCTACTCGCTGCTCTCCAATGTCAGCTTCTCGGGAGCTCACAGAAACGCCTTCGCTCTTTTGCCTTCTGTGCCTCAGCAATTCGATCTCGCCCTTCGCCTAGCTGCCAACTGGTTCTCTCCTACCTCGATGTGCTCATTCGATTCCTCTCTCAAAGCTTACTTGCGAAGCTCACTCTCTCCAATCGATCTTCTCAAGTGCGCTGTGCTGCGGGAAGTTGGAATGCGCCTAATGTGCTTCCTGCGCATCTTCCCCGCAGATTAGGGGTTTTCGACTTTAGGTGTCTTCCCCGACCTACCTACCTATTCGGTGCGACCCAGTAGGTACACCCGAAAACTCGTGGTTGGGCCTTCGCGGTCGCTGTCTTCCGGAAGACAGGTGTCTTCCCGGCGACAGCAACTGAGAAGACGCTCTTCCGAAGACGGTCATCTTCCGAAGAAGTCAACTTCTTATTACAAACAGCTCTTAAGATCATCTTCATGTTAAGGAAGAAGTAACCTTAAGTAACAACGCTTCTTCAGTTATACAAACAAGTTATTATTCTTAAAGTTTTCAAAAATTCGTGCATCCTGTAATTTGTGGACACCACAGAGTAGGAGTTTGAGACGAAGTCTGAGAATAGACCAGCACCTGCGAGGTTAGTTTACTACGAAGAAGTTTATGGACGAAGTTGACTTTGGAGGAAGTTGTTCTTTAGTGAAGACACTTTGGAAGAAGTTGAACCTTGTACTTTGGCGGAAGAAGAGTCTTCTTCGTCAGAGTTTTCTGAGAACAGTAGTAGTAGAGATAACTTAGTGTGATGATACTTAGCGTTTATGGTGTTAAGGGCTACTTAGTAGCACTTCAACAGTACTTTTTTATTGTGATATTTATCTCGTGGCTCTGTTTCTCTGTTGTTTATCTGTTTCTTGAGGTCCTTGACCTATTCAGTACCTGTTATGTTATTTGTCAGGATTATCAACTCTGTCTTGTTAGATAGATCTTAGTTTGATCTCTACCGGGATTGATTTTTGCCCGTGAGAATAAAAGACAACCGTAAATAATCACCTTTGTTACATGTTTACTACTTTTCGATGATCTTTATTTGCATCTTTGTGCGTTCGATCTTTAAATTACTACTTTTGAGCATCTTTTGGTTTTCTTGTGTGTTACATATAGAAGGCTGAATAAATTTTGACGCCGTTGTCAGAGATGCGAATGCTGAAATTATCCAAGATCAGTGAACAGAAGTCCAGAGACATGTATGTCGATGGGCAAGCTTGATCCTCCTGGAGACGTGAGGCGTGAAAGACGAGCAGAATATCGAGAACATATTCTGGAAGAAACTCGTCGGTTAAAAGAAGAGCATAAGAAGAGAGAACGAGGTTGGAGAACACCTAACTCAAAGGAATGGAAGAGGAAGGAACCAAAGGAAAGGCGCGCTTTCACACCATCCGAGTTCGTGTCCGCTTGCACTGCCTCCGCCTTCAGCGTTCGAAGAAGACCAAGCTCTCCTGAATCAAGCCCCGAAGTCACATACGCATATAAAACCGGCATCAACTTCTTCCGAAGGTCTTCGGAGTCTTCAACCTTCGCCCGAAGATCTTCCTTCTCCTTTGTAAGCTCTGCAACTGTAACTTGGAACTCTTCACGACTTCGTTGCAGTTCAGCCTTCTCATTTGATAACTCCTTAAACCGATCAGAGAAACTCTTTGTTGAGACCTTAAGCTCCTCGTCCTTCATCTTCATGGCAGTCTTGAATTCTTCGCGTTGGCGTCGAAGGCCTTCGAGTTCATTCTTCGTCTCCAACCGAAGATTCGTTCCATTCCTCTCCTCTTAACGAAGATTGTTCTTCTCCTGTTGCCAGTTTCCTTTGTTGAAGTGTACCGTGGCAAGCAATTCGGGCAAAGATAGCTTCTTCTCGACTTCTTCTTCATACTCGGCCCTGTTCTCCTCCAGAAGTCTAAGTATGGGAACTACAACCTCTTCGTCGAATACCATTGCTCTCTGGAACTTGTCACTTTCACCAAGTGTTGGTCCTTCAGAAGTACCTTCGCTGATGTTGGTTGTACCCTCCATCTTCGTCCTTGAGCTACTTAGCTCGACAGTCTCCTTCTTGGTGCCTTTAGCTTTCTTCCTCGCCTTCGGCTTCTCCTGCGGCTTCTCCGTTGGCGAAGTTGGAAGGCTCCGCTTTCTCTTATTGCGTCGCTTCTCCATATCTTCCACTGTCTCGGGGATGTCCATCGGTGGTACCTGAGGTGTGACTTCGGCATGTGCCTTCGGTGAAGTCTCCACTCGCTGAGTTGCTTCTCCATGTACTCCCTCTTCGCGGACTGGTGAAAGGTCTTCGTCCTCGCACTCTTCGTCTTCGTCAAAGCCCAACTACCTGACGTCCTTCACCGTTAGCCATCCCATACCGAAGTAGAAGACGCTGACGAATCCTCCCAAGTAGACGTAGTCTTGCTTCGTCCATATTCGCTGTACCTTTTCGTGAAAGATCTTCGCCCAATGTGCACGCTCACCGACGAAGATGTTCTCGAAGAAGCATACTTTCCACGCAGATAAGTATGTTGTCCGCCTCGGACTTAAAATCAACATCACCGTTTCGGTGATCTTCCTCTTCAAGGGACCGCGGTAATCGGCTAACTTGTAATCATTCGTCGAGTGAACAGGATGGGCGAAGAGCTCTCCATAGTCCTGGCCTTCCTTCACCAAGCTCTTCATCAATGCATGGTCGAAGAGCAGATCTCTCTTCTCGCCCGTCTCGTCGAGCAAGACCTTCTCCCAATTCTTGATCGTCCAGTTCCCTGGTCTTGCATATACTCGTCTTCGCCGCCATGATCTTCACACATTCGTATCTGGCTAATGAACTTGCCAGACATCGGGTCCAACCTCCCCATGTCAAGAAACTCAAGCCTAGCTCCTTCAGCTTCGGCCGAAGATGTCGTAGCTCCTCCTGGTCTAACTCAAAAGCTCGAATGCGTGATAACTTCGAAGTGACAGACATCGCACTCTTCAAAGATGATTGTATGAACTCTGGGATGATCTTCGCCTAATGCGCTAGCCTTCGCTCAAGTTAGCCTTCGTCCAAATGTGAGCCTTCGTCCAAATTTCACTACCTCCGCTTGAACTCTCTCCGCAGATGTGAAATCGCTGTGCGCTAAAAGTAGATTTGAATAATGAGTTAGGTTTCCGAGTATATAATTAGGTTCGAACTCCTCACACGTGCCAAAGTCATCACTCGTTTCTCGCTACAGGACTGACAAGGATATGCGCAGACTGTCCTCGTCTTCGTCTCTTGCACTTCCTGTCCGTCTTCGGCTAGATAGCTCGTTCTTACCCCGACCATCTTCTGCTATAACTCTTATTGACTATTCGTGAAGAGATTATACTTCAAGGGATGTATTCTTAAGAAGTCTTCCTCTATCTTCTATTCAGATATTTCCTATGAAGGCCTTCTTCCGAAGACTCTTCTTAAGAAGACTCTTCATAATTGTTCTTCTTTACTAAAACTACACTATTCGTCTTCTATTTTCGAATTTCTTCAACAAACTTCTACATTTCGATCTTCTTCTATCAAAAATTGAAAAAGTGGGCTCTACAGGGGAGTATGTAAAGCTTTGATTTTTCGTTTTGTTTATTAATTGATTAGTTGTAAAATAAATAAGAGAAATAGGTGATAGAAGATAAAAGATATGAGTAGAATAGTGTTAATTAGAAGTTTAGTGAAGAATCTTTGTTCTGGAGGAATCTATGGATCTATGGGGATACTTGGGAGATGAATTTCTCATAGTTGAATTCCTGTTGTGTGAGGCAAATGGACGCTGGACGACGAAGTTACAGCAGGTTGAAGATGTGACGAAGATGGAGAAGAACGATTTCGCTGTATTGCAAGCGTCGAAGGACCTCAATCAAAACTGAACAAACCCTAACTTCGGCACGTGTGGAGGAGCCATCGCGAGATATAAGTAGGAGAATTCAGATCATTTGTCTTATTGTCGAACACTATTTAGAAAGGCGGAGCGCAACGCATTCTCCTACCTATGAAGTACAGTGACTTCGCCGAAGCGAGTTAGCGGCGAGGAAGCGAGTTACTAGCGGAGAAGCTGTTTTCTTCGTACCTTGTTGCAGCGGTACATGCAAGGGATGTAGACGTCCAAGCCGTCAAGGCTCCGAGCACTAGATGTCAACCGAGCAGGACTTCGTTGCTATGAGAAGGAGTTGGAGGAGATGGGCTTGTCGTTCCTCTTACTTCCTTGGTGGGGAATGGTTTCTTCGAAGCTGGTGCACGAACAGAAGGTGTGCAGACATCATCCGGCGGACGAATCGTATGAGAGGTCTTGTAATTAGATCGAGGCGCATTGATCACACGTTCTGGGGATAGATGATGCAAGCAAGGAGGACGATCTTCTTTTCGACAGTTCTTCGGCAGCAGCATCGGCCGAAGCTGTGAAGAACTTTCCTAAGCTGTTCAAGGAAGTATCGCAGGGGAGGAAGGGCTACAGAACTAGCGACTATCGCAACCCGAAGAAGCGCGAAGTCGTTGATGCGATAATGATGATCTTTCGACCGAGGAGGACGACTTACGAGGATTATCCACCTCCATGTACAGAAACTCTAGGCGGAAGAAGACATGGTCTACATCGGAGCATTCGTCTTAGTCTTTTACATGGGTATGGGACTATTGTCTGACGAAGATCAAAAGAGGTTAGGTTTTGACGTAGCAGCCGCAGACGACGAGTTCGAAGTTGAACGACTCCAGTTAGGGATGTACAACTGGAGAGGTTCTTTGACGAAGTTGCCGCCGAGGATGTAGCAGCCGAAGCAACTACAAATCAGACCGTGGCCGCAGCAGAACCTCAAATGGAAAAGGTATCTGAGACAGTAAACTTGGACGAGGACGAGGATGTCACCAAAGTACCTCCGCCAGTCAGACGAAGCGGGAGGAAGAAGATCTTAGAGGAAACTCCGAGGTCAGCGCAGAAGTCCCGGAAGAAGATGAAGATGACAAGGACAATCTGCGCCGAAGACGAAGAAGCCGAGGTTGACACGGAAGAAGAGAGTACTCCTCAGGAGGAGAAGAAGAAAGAATACAGCCACTACTTCTTCGTCGACAATCGAAACGGTAGAACAACTGGGTTCTTTGACAAAGTACATGCAGGATGTAGCGTAGCGTTGCTCTACGTGTTAGAGAGTAATCGGAGGTCTTATGAGAAAGTCGTCGGGAGGAAGCTGAACTTAGCAGAGTTAGTTCAGACGATGCACTTCGGTCGAGAGAACTGGTTACAGGAGAAAGAGAACTTACGTGCAGCAGTTCTCAAAGCGAAGAAGGAAATAGCGGCAAAGACCGAAGAAACCAAAACTTTGACTTTGAAGCGCGAGGAGGTACTTCGTCAGAAGTTAGTGCAAGGAAAGGAACATGAGAAGGTTCTTTCTCTTGTAAAGAAGGAGTTAGATGAGATGCGTCAGCAGAGGGATCAGAACCAAGACATCGTCGCAGAGATGACCAAGGAGATTGAAGATCTGAAGCGGTGATGTGTGAAGACCGAGGAGTAGGCATCACAACTTCGGAGCAGAGTCGAGCCAACCCTGAAGAACTACTTCGCCACAGATTTGGATTCTTCGGAGCTAACATTTCTTCGGCAGATTCCACAGGAGTTAGGAGCAGCAGATGTAGAGAGTTCTTCGACGACGAACCGAGTAGCTAGATTGAGAAAGAGAGTAGTTAGAGAGCTTAGAGAAGTTAGAGCGACTGTTGAGTTCTCGGTTAGCGAGATAGCTAGGGAGTTAGCGATAGGAGCTGGTGTTGTTCCTGGTATCGTTTCGGACACAGGACCTTCATCTGACGGACCAGTTGTACACCCGACTTCTTAGGAAGAAGATCAGTCATCTTTGGAGCAATCAGTATATAAGCATTGTGTTGTTCGTGCTCAGTACCTCTATATGTTTGTTATTTTGGATTTTCTATTTCCTGAGTTTACAAAGCCATTGTGTTTGTCAACTTCAGAGATTTACCTACGAAGTATCGTAGTTTGTTGTGGTAGGAATTTGTCTGGGTGTCGAAGATCTTGTTGTTTGACATGCGAAATCAGAGTAGGAGTTTGAGACGAAGTCTGAGAATAGATCAGCACGAAGTTGACTTTGGAGGAAGTTGTTCTTTAGTGAAGACACTTTGGAAGAAGTTGAACCTTGTACTTCGGCGGAAGAGGAGTCTTCTTTGCCAGAGTTTTTCGAGAACAGTAGTAGTAGAAATAACTTAGTGTGAAGATACTTAGCGTTTATGGTATTAAGGGCTGCTTAGTAGCACTTCAGCAGTACTTCTTTATTGTGGCATTTATCTCCGTTGTCGTGTCGTGGACCGGCTCCTATCTGAAATTCAGACCTTGATGCTTGTCGCTCCAAAGACACTCATGAGAAAGACAAGCTAGGCCCTAGCTTACGAGCTTTGGCATCATTTCGGATCTCCATTTTCATCGCATAGATGGGTAGAGCTCCTTGTCAGCTTTCCATAGGCACTTCATCTACTTCGTTTGGACGCCTAGTGGAGAAGTTACAGGACTCGAAAGATGGAGAAAACAAGCTAGGCCCCAGCTTATGGGTTTTTGGCACAACTTCAAATCTTCGCTTTTATCACATCAGTGGATAGAGCTCCTTGTCAGCTTTCCATAGACACTTCATCTACTTCGTTTGGACGTCTAGTGGAAAAGTTACAAGACTCGAAAGATGGAGAAAACAAGCTAGGCCCCAACTTACGAGCTTTTGGCGCAACTTCGGATCTTCACTTTCATCACATAGATGGGTAGAGCTCTTTGTCAGCTTTCCATGGGCATCTTGTTTACTTCGTTTGGACACCTAGTGGAAAAGTTACAAGACTCGAAAGATGGAGAAAACAAGCTAGGCCCCAGCTTACGAGCTTTTGGTGCAACTTCGGATCTTCACTTTCATCACATAGATGGGTAGAGCTCCTTGTCAGCTTTCCATGGGCATCTTGTTTACTTCGTTTGGACATCTAGTGAAGAAGGTATGCGACTCGAAAAAAGGTAAAATCAAGCTAGGCCCTAGTTTACTTGCTGACTGGGTATTTGAGGCTTCATGCGCTATATCAAAGATGCAAGGGGCCTGCTTCAGAAGGATGAGAGAACTTCGTACGTACAAAGACTGTGACAAGGGGGCAGCTTAGGGGCTAGCTTGTGCTTGCGACCTGTCAACGAACGGTTCGAGAGATTTGGAGGTCCAATGCAAGCGCGCAAGGCGTCGTTGGGTTCAGATCTGAGCAAGCTACGCACAGGTTAAGACGGTTTGCGAAGAGGCGGATCCGGGGATGTGTACTGGGAGAAATTGAGTAGCAGGAAGCAGATTTGGAGTTTTCAGTTATCTGTGAAGGAGAGTTGGACCGTTTGGGCCGTTCCGGAGTCCAAACTTGCTGTCCTTGGATCCATCGGGATCAGAACACCGAGTTCTACAAGAAATTGACGACGATATCAAGTTTCATCAGACGGTTTGGGAGTTTTGAGTGAAATTGGCTCGCAGGGAAACGCTTACATCAGATTTTGTTCGTCTCCGACTTGAGATTGGATTGTTCTTCGCGATCGGTGAGCCAAGCTCTTCGTTCTTGGTGCCTACGCGATCAAGGAGTCTTCATCTACGCATAAGAGAAGACTGTACGTGAATTAGATTGTTGGTTTGGGTGTGGTGAGCAAGTTTGAGCCGTAGGGAGCTGATTTACGTCAGTTTTTTGTAAACCTACGACCAAATTTCTTGCGTGGTGGGGAACTCCAAACGGCTTGTTTGGAGTCTTGTTGGGTTCAGGGTAGCTAGATCTACTTGCCAGAGAAGACGGATATCAGTTGGGACGATCCGTTTGTGCGGTGTGTGCGGTTTTAAGCCGCAGGGAGCAGTTTTTGAAGGTTCGGTCACCTGCGACCAAAAATCGGAGATATCTCGACTGTTGAGAGTCGGATCTAAAGGTGTCTTGGGTTAACGGAGTCAGCGGAGGAGACCCTATCAACATCTGAAGTCCGTTCAGCGAAAGAAGGAAGTCCACAGATAGGTCTTTCTCGGCTTCTTCGCTACGGGTTTGTCTCTTTTGAGTTCGTTAGAGTTCTGGTTGGCTATATACAGCTTGTGGTAGCTAGCTTTAGCTAAGAACTTGTACATGGATGTGGTTTGGACTTTGGTTTGGATCGCGTGATACTGCTGTGGCTCTGCTTGTTAGCAAAAAGAAGTTTCTCTTGCTTTGAGCTACGCTTCGGTGTTTTTGGGTAAGGGTTGAGAATCAGGGGTTGTTTTTAAGGGCTTTGAAGCAGGTTACAGACCGCTCTGGTCTGATTCTCAGTTCTGTGCTCTTAGGAGAAAGAACCGACAGTTTACATACATTTGGAGTTGGTTTATATCGCAGCGTTCGTTTTTGTGGTTGTTTTTCTCTGTCTTGTCTCTGTTTTAGCACACAACATCTCCACAGCCAGGAACCTCGTGTTTTCCTGGACATCCTTCACGCAATATCCGACACGATATCGGGACTCTGTTTCTCTGTTGTTTATCTGTTTCTTGAGGTCCCTGACCTGTTCAGTACCTGTTATGTTATTTGTCAAGATTATCAACTTTGTCTTGTTGGATAGATCTGAGTTTGATCTCTATCGAGATTGATTTCTGCCCGTGAGAATAAAAGACAACCATAAAGAATCACCTTTGTTACATGTTTACTACTTTTGGATGATCTTTACTTGCATCTCTGTGGATTCGATCCTTAAATTACTACTTTCGAGCATCTTTTGTGTTACACAAAGACACACTCCGACCCGAATAGGTCACTTCAAGAACATTCTGCAAAATTCTGCAGCACTTTTGCATGACAAAGAATCCACAATCAACCCCACAACAACAATCGATCAGTGAGCAGCAAGATACCATGCGCCCACACACACCTCGACCAAAGGTACCAACAATCAAACACTAAGGACGACGTCCGAAGTTACTAGCTGATGATTTCATATCAATGAGCTCTTACTGAACTCCGCTTCGACTTGCATTCAGTTCTTCGAGTAATCACAACAGAGAAATTATCATCTCCACAATGCCAACACGGCAACAATGATTACTCGTAAAACAGTCAAGCCAAACTCACTCTGTTGCATGTTACACTCAATAAGACTATCCATCAAGCAAAGAGCTTGAAGGCTCAACTCGAAGAACTAAAGCCTCCAAGCCCTACCCGTGAAGTATACCCCTAGTGGGTTAGCCCAAGAACCCGTCCTAACGACACTAGCGACCCTATCAAGACTAACCACTACGCACTCGGTCAACCTAGCTGGGGTGCTAAACTGATGTGACAGAAGACCTATGCAAGTCGATCCGATTGGATTTTCCAGAAAAGCATTTGTTAGATGTATCCACACGTTAGGTGCTCCCTCATGCTTGGTAAAGGAGATTATGTGTCTCATGAATGTGAAGGAGAGAAGAAGTATGAGGTATGGACATGTGAGGGAGGAGATAGAAGATGCACAAATGACTCGGATTGGGAAAAATGGCTCAAATGAACGGTGGTGAACTTCGAGACGTGTCTCGAAGTTCAACATAGATTTCACAAGAGGAAACAACAAAAACTTACTTCTCTAACTTTGAGACGCGTGCCGAAGTTCAACTAGGGAAGAGAAGGAAGAAAACTTTGAGAAACCATAGCTCCTTACTTGAGAGTCCATTTGAGCTGAATTTGGTATCGTTGGAACTGGCTGGACGAGAGGAACGTGTAAGGGAGCTCAGTTTTGGACAATCACCAAGCATGAAAATATTGAACTTTGGGATGCGTCTCGAAGTTAAACTCAGAAGCTGAAGAAGGAAGTAGAAGAAACTCTTAAGAGGACATAACTCTCTATTCCGATCTCTATTTCAAATGAATTGGGTATCGTTGGAGCGGCTCGAAGAGAAGAAAGACTTGGAGAGGTCATGCTAGAAAGAACGTAATGCATAAAAATCATTAAACATCATCACGTGTCCCGAAGTTGAAGAGAGACGACACAAAAGGATCAGTGTTTGAGAAGACATAACTCACCTGTTCGAGAGTCCGTTTGGAGTATGTTGGATATCTTCAGAATAGACTCGACGAGAGGGATGAATTGGAGAGCTCTATTTGGATAAATAACCAAACATAAAATCATTGAACCTCGGGAGGCATCCCGAAGTTAAACTAGGAGTAAATTTGATATCGTTAGAATTGACTTTTCGAGAGGAAGGAGTTGGGAGACTCAAATTTGGAAAAACGGTCAACTTTCAACAAGTCAACTTTGGGATGCATCCCAAAGTTGACCAATAAGAGAAAGTAGAGGAGAAAATCACTTAAATCTTTGAAGAGACGTACTTGTTGGAAGGGAGGTCCGTTTTAAACACTTTGGGTACCGTTGGGAAGGTATTTTCCAAGAGCTACATAGAGAGATTGATAGCTTTTAATTTGGAGAACCTTTGTGTATAATTTCCAGACGTCTGAAGTCTGATGGTAAATTTTGATGTATAAAGACAAAAGTACTCAAGGATTGGATTAGATATTTGAGATTTGTGTGTTGTTGTTCTTCTTTCTCAACTGCACAAACTTTCCAGAGCTAGATATCTCGTAGATTTCCGATAACATCTTTGGCGTCTTATGATACAGCAACAAACAGTTTGTTTGACGTGGTGATGGATCATCGGTGGTTTTCAAGGTGGCGAGACATGATGACGAACGGTCGAGGTGACGAGGGTGGGATGGCAAATTACCGATAGACAGATCGTCAAAGATGGTGTGAAGAGAATGATGGACTGTCGACGGATACATCACCGGCTGTTGTTGAAGATGACATGGGTGACGAGGATGATAGGATAGGATAGGATGGCAGACTGTCGATCGACGGATCACTAGGGGTGACAAGTACATTACAATCACAAAGTTATGACTTTAGACACAAGCACGAGAAGAATCACTTGTTAGAGACTTTTCACTTTATGATAAATAAATTTATATCAAAGTGGATCCATTATGAGAAATCTCATGAGGGGCAACTTGCAACATGGATCGGAACAAGAATATTTTACGATGAACCACCGGAGTCTAAAGAGTGACGATCACAAAACATTAATGTGCGGAACATACCATTGAGAAGACATTATTTGCTAGAGCCCGCAACGCTATGGAGGTTTGAGCTTCAAAGATCTGTTGTTAAATGATCATAATGGATTATAAGCAGTAAGATTTCATGTTTTGGATAATACAGATGATGTCTTCTTGGAGCATACTCCACAATAGAGCTGTTATTTACACTCTGGTTTATAAATAGATTGTATTGTAGTTTTATGGTACCTTAAGAAGATCTTTCTCTTTTACAATAATGAGTCTGAAAGTATATTTATTGGACAGAGTTTCGATTTATAATGCATTTGCAGCACTTTTTCTGAAAGTTTCATTGCTTGCTAGTAAAAATCTTATTACCATTTAGTAAATGTAGAATGGACTGGTTTTTATTTTTTCTGGCTATATGTAGTGTTTTAATTGTTGCAGATATTTTTTTCTTTCAAATTGTGATGATTTGTTGTTCTCTATTATAGACTGTATTTTGGATTCTCAACCAACCTTGCAATTCCAGGTTTTATTTTTGAGAATCAAATCTCTCAAGCCTCAAGCAAAGAATGAGAACCACACACAATTTAATTTGCAACAGGAAATGGAGCCACCAACAATTCCAAAGCCTTATAAAACATGTACTTGCGAAGGAGTTCAACTCCACTAGCTGCACTTGTTGCAGCGAAAGTTCCAACCCTCCTCAGCAATGATAATTATTCAGTGCTTCTCAAAAGAGAGGAGGCATTATGTCAAGAAGAATCTAACAACAGAATGCAAATTCTTTATGATGTATATCCCACGTAGATCTCTCCTACTGCTTCCAGTGTCCCTTGAACCACAGCTTCTAAGTTGGCAGAAAACGGTTTGCGTTCGTTCCAACCTGAGGCTGAAAGCTAAATGTCACTAAATCAAATGTTGCTTCCGTAACACACTTTCTATGAATGTCCAGCAAGCTGTCCCAGAAACAGATCAGCATCACCACCCAACAGCTGAACAAATTATTTGCATGCACCAGCATAGATATGAAAGTTTGTAGTAGTGTGTAAATTATAGTAACCAAAGTCGGTTACTATTTACTGATATCAATATTGTTGGGAATGAACTATTGGTAGAATAGGCTAAGACAAAACTCTAAGTCACGGCATAAGGACAGTATGAGAGGGTGAGAGAGCTCCTCAAGAGAGTGTGGGCAGAACCAAGTAAATAGATTACTCAATAATGTATAATGGTCTTGGGCCTGGATAATATACTCTTTTTCTTGGCCTTGATGACCTTTCGAAAGGTCACCACCTAATAACCTGAACTGGTTTCATACTTGTACAGTATTCTAACACTCCCACTCAGTAACAGTTCGGATAAAAATATTACTTAACTAGAAAACATTCCTAGCTTTGGTAGTAGAGAGCTTGGGAGCTGGTAAGCTCTTTGTCAGAATATCTGCAACCATGTCCTCAGTAGGATAATATCTAACTTCTATAACTTTTCCAACGACGTTATCTTTGATGAAGTGATATCAGATGTCGATGTGCTTCGTACGGTCGTGGAACTTGCTAGTGTCGACAAGGGCCATCGCACTTTGATTGTCACAATATGTAACAGTGGGCTCCTTGTCGTGCAATCCGACGTCAGTCAAGAACTGACGTAACCAGATTGTCTCTGAACAGCTCGTGCTAAGAGCTACATATTCTGCCTCTGTACTTGACAGGGCTACTGATTTCTGTCTCTTAGAGGACTAACTGATGACTCCTCCAGAGTAGATGAAGCAATGTCCTGATGTGGATCGTTTTGTCTCCGCATGTCCTCCCCAGTCAGCATCGGAGTAACCGAACATAGAGTAAGACTCGGGTAAGTGAGCATACTCAAGGTATAAATTTAAAGTTCCCTTGATGTAACGAAAAATCCGCTTCATAGCGGCAATGTGTCTAGGTCTAGGACTCCTCATAAACTGAGAGAGTACACTAATGGGATAAGACAAATCAGGATGAGTGCATACTGCGGCTCAAATAATAGAGCCAGCTGCACTCTGATAAAGATAACTATTACATAGCTTCTTTTCATCCTCACTGACAGGAGAGTCATCCGAGGAAAGTTTCTCACCTGTAACTAGAGGGGTGTTTGTGTTGCAGTCCTGTAAGCCAAACTGAAATAGTTTCTGTGTCAAATACAAAGTTTGACTAAGTCTGATAGTGCCAGAAGATGGATCGCGGTTAATTTCAATACTAAGGTAATGATGGACTGGACCGATGTCAGTCATTTTGAACCGTGAGCTCAATTTTTCTTTTACGTGGGATAGTAAGACCTCATTACTACTGGCAATCACAGTGTCATCCACGTAGAGGGCAAGGATGACGAAGTGCTGTTTCTGGTGCAAGTAGTAAACATTTCCGTCTGCACCGGACTTAGCAAATCCAAGAGAAAGCAAGAATTTGTCGATGATCAAGTACCATTCTCTTGATGATTGCTTAAGATCATAGAGAGTCTTAAGCAATCTGCATACTTGACTGCGCCTTGCTGTAGTCACTCCTTCCGGAACACTCATGTATATTTCCTCGTTAAGTGTTCCATTTAGAAATGCAGTTTTAACATCCATTTGATGTACATGTAGATTATACTACGCTGAGATGGTAAGGATGAGCCGTATTGACTGAATACGGACTACATGGGAAAATTTTCTGTGTAATCCAACCCGTAGATCTGGGTGAAACCACGAGCCACTAGTCTCACCTTATAACGAGCAATGGACCCATCGGTATTAAGTTTTAACTTAAAGGTCCACTTACATGTTATCGGCCGGCGTCCTTGTGACAAGTCGGTGAGCTTCTAAGTATCATTAGATTCGTGAGAATCTAACTCCTCCTCTATTGCTCTTCTCCACTGATCGACATTAAGAGAAGATACTGCTTCTGTGTAAGAAACAGGTTCCATTGACACAAGTTTTGAGAGTTACCATCAATGCACGCTTGGTGTTATTCCAAGACTTCGAGATCAGCGATGAAGGGTCATAGTTTTCATCTGGGTTTCGTTGTGGAGGAACTGAATGTCTAGCTAATCGCCTCAATGGAGGCGGTGCTGAGAAATCCAATGGAGGAAGGGAGGACTCGCTGTGAGCAGAACCGGAAACTCGTGGTGAGCGTGGTGATGTGTGCCGAAGGTAAGGATGGTGCGGGCTCAAGTTCCCTACAGGGGGAGAGTGATTGTGTGTATGACTAGAGGAGTGAGAACGTGGAGGACGACTACTCCCACTGGACTGTGCACTGCTGGTGACTCCTCCGTCCGGGCCATGACTGCTAGAGACTCCTCCTCCGGATCCAAGACCAACGGATGGGGTTGGAGCTGGACCGGCAGGAGATGGCAGAGAAACTCCCACTGAAGGGAAACCGGGAGAGACAGACGAACGTAAGTTAGACCAGCAGAAGGGGCGGGCACAGTATGATAAAAATGGACGTCAGTCTCAGGAGACGCTTGAGTGAGTGGGAGATCAGCAGAGAGGGAGGATGTGGGAGGAAGAGTCGAGAAAGACTCATCGAAGATAACATCACGAGAGATGAAGGTATGACCGTCAGATTTTCTTTGGAGATGGTAGCCCTTACTCTGGCCGCTATAGCCAAGGAAGATACACTCGTGAGAGAGATTATCAAGCTTTGTGCGCTCAATCTCGAGGACCTGGAAAAAAGCACGACAGCCAAAGACGCATAGAAAGGAGAGATCGGATCGACGAGGAGTTGTGGAGGCATAGGAGTGCAAGAGTTCATAAGGTGTGGTCATAGATAGAATAGCCTTAGACGGACACCGGTTCTGGAGGAAGGTGGCGCATGTGATTGCTTCATCCTAGAAGGGCTTGATGAGATTGGCAGTGAAAAGCATGGAACGGACAACGTCAAGCAAGCTGCGGTTCTTGCGTTCAGCAATGTCATTCTGCTGAGGAGAGTAAGGGACTGTGAATTGACGCTGGATGTCACGCTCGCGACAGAAAGCGTCAAAAGCAGCTGAATGATTCTCCGTCATTGTCAGATCGCAAAGTGACAAGAGATTGACCAGTGGCTCGCTCAGCAAATGCGAGATAGTCTCGGAAAGCAGCAAAACAGTCACTCTTATAGTAGAGAAGACGAGTAACAGTGTAGCGTGAGTAGTTATCAATAAAGGTGATGAAATATTCATAGCCAGAAAAGGTGCAAGGGGAGATGCGACCACTAATATCAGAATGGACCAGTGCTAGGGGACGAGTTGATCGAGTGGAACTGGCACGTGGGAATTTAGTGCGTGCATGCTTGCCGTGTGCACAAGCTGGACAAATATCCTCAGAGAGTGGGAAGGAAGAGAGGCCGGTAACATACCTGTGGTGGCTCAGCTCATGGACTCAATGGTGGTTGATATGGCCGAGTCGCTGATGCCACAAGGTAGAGAGATCGTCCGTTGTAGTAACAAGGACACAGGGTCGAGGTGGCGTTAGTGGAGGAGTCCGACTACCAGATGTAAAACCCTGAAGGTCTTCTAGCAGACGCGGAGGAGACCGAAGTCGAGAAAACGAACCGGAAGAGTCGACCTGATGTGAGTGAAAAGTACCTCGAGCTGAAAAAGATGAGAGAGAAGGGGAATTTAAATTTCCAACGTTTATATTTGGGTCGGGTAGATAAGGACGCGGATCAAGAAGGCCATGCGTCCCTCCTGGAGGGACCGCCTCTCTGTTGAGAGGACTGTCCTCTTGGTCCTCGGAAGGACTATCATGTCCTCGCGACGGGGGAGATACGTTAAGTGTATCCCCGCACGCTGCGAGATGCGACATGCGGGGATGGGGAAGGGATCCTCATCCGGCTGGGGTCGCCATCCTCATTCCCGTCCCGTTTCGTGTGGGGACTGACAGCCCGCGTGGGGGCGCGAATGCCTGGGCGGACGGCGTGGGAGTCTCCAGAGATGGGGACTTCTCGGTCTACGGGGGTCATTAAGTCCCCTCTTGACCTTTGTGACCGCGTATTTTCGGCTGGACGTGCAGTGAGAGGCGCGGGTCTTTCAAAGGACGTGAGAACAGGTTCGTACGTTGTACTTCGCCGGTGTGAGGTCGCCACTTGGTGATCGTTGTCTACGGATGGCAGGTGAAGAGACTCAATCCGTGTGGAGGAAGAGGATGTGTTTTCATATGGTCTTGCACCGGTATTTCCAAGGTCAGTAGACATGCGCGGAAGAGAGGTAAGCCAACGGGTGGAGTCTGCATGAAGAATGTGCCAAGAGGCGTGGAGGTAAAAGGGGTAGAGACCGCATGCACTAGAATTTGTCTCTCATTTTCCAAGTGTTGTATTTTCAGAATTTGTGGAGTGAGGACTTCGCTTGTGGAATTATGCTCCGAATTAAGAGGAGAAAAACTCCGTGAGTCACTTGTGTGCATTTCTGCTTGGGTGTGCGCATTCTGTGAGACGGAGCTGGGCCTAGACCGTGGGAAGCGGATCCTGCGCATATTGCGATTGAATAGAGAGACGCTATCCGCTGGTTTGATTGCGGTCTAGCTCGCAGGTGTGGTCTTGATCTCTGGCTAGGTGGTAGTGTGTGGACTATTGGAGTCCTATCAGCTGTAGCTACAAGCGCAGTTTGGTCAGCGACCAAAATTGAGCATGTAGAGATCGTCGACAGTGAGACAGTGAGCTAGCACTTGTCCAAATCTATCTTCTAGGTGACAGAGTACGTTGTCAATTAAGCACCAGCCGTCATTGGCATCAAATTGCCGAGCTGAGAATAAATTCTTCTGCAAGGCGGGCACATGTAGAACGTCACGTATGTACACATGCTCGCCGTTGAGCATGCGCACTTCCAGCATGTCAGAACCAGCAATGTGGATGGTGGTGTTGTCACCGAGTAGAATCGCATCATTCTCGGTGTTCTCAGTAGAGACGGGTGAGTATTCAACGAATTGTCATCGATTATGTGCCATGTGGTGTGTGGCACCCGTGTCCACATACCAATTAGGATCAGTTGTCTGCACGATTGCATATGAACATTGTGCCACCAGAATTCGACGAGTGTTGCTGTTGTTGTTCTGAGAACGACGATTCTTGTTCTTGTTCTTGTTCTTGTTCTTGTTACCAGCATTCAAGTTTTCGTTGCTGCTGCTGGGTTTGTTCGGACACTCGGCGATGCAGTGTCCGGGCTTGTTGCACTGGAAACATTTCTCGTTAAGATCTGGCGGTCTTTTTGGTGGCTGATTACCGCCTTGTCGATTGTCACAATTGTTGCGCCGGTTGTTACCATTGCGTTCTCCTTGCCGGCGTCTTGCAAACAAGGCAGTAGATGGTTCCATCGATAACTTGCGCCTGATTGTTTCCTCCTAGATGAGGAAGGTGATGAGGTCTTGTAGCGAGAGATTTGGCTTTGTTCTCATCGCCTGCAAGAATAAAAGGTAGTTGTTGGGCATGCTGCCTATCAACGCGAGGACTGGCTCCTCGTTGATAATTATCAATCCAGCTGAAGTCATCTGCTGGATGAGAGACTTGAAGTTGTTCACATGCTGGGTGACAGTCTCGTTGGGTTTCATCTTTAAAACCCGTAACTTTTCTCTTAAGTGCATCTTGGTCACCATGTCTTGACCGCAAAGTGTCTGATCAAGATGGACCATGCATCGTTCGACGTGATGCAGAACACGTGCCACACTTCTCGCAGCATTCCTTGATCGCTGCGAGCGCATTAACATCACGCTGATCCCAATCTGCGATGCTGCCGGTCCGGTAGCAGAGGGAGGGATGGATACCACAGTACCTCCGGGTGTAGTGGCACGTGGTCTCTGCACGTTCCTTTCCACGATATCAAGAACACCATGGGCCCTGAGCCGCAAGGTTGTCTTGTGTTTCCAAAGCATGAAATATGTGCCGTCGAATTTAGCCCAGCCTTTGGTGTCAAAGGGGGTAGACATTCTATATCAGATTGATCACTTGAACGGTGAAGTTCTGTTAGCGAAGGTACAGAATCTGGATGCGTGAAGTGTCCTTCTCGCAGCAGTGGAAGCGTCCTCCAACTGCTCTCACCTAAGGACGGAAGGCCTACATAGTGCTTATGCTATTGTGCTAGTGGATCAACAAAGCAAAGCTCTGATACTATGTTGAAAATGAACTACTGGTAGAATAGGCTAAGGCAAAACTCTAAGTCACGGCATAAGGACAGTATGAGAGTGTGAGAGAGCTCCTCAAGAGAATGTGGGCAGAACCAAGTAAATAGATTACTCAATAATGTACAATGGCCTTGGGTCTGGATAATATACTCTTTTTCTTGGTCTTGTTGACCTTACGAAAGGTCACCACCTAATAAACTGAACTGGTTACTGGAAAAGAGGTTTCATACTTGTACAGTATTCTAACAAATATATCAATTCCTCAATTCCTGACAAGCTACCCCTTCTCCTCCCCTTAAATCTTTACATGTGTCGTTATACTAATTCACTGTACGAAAAATAAAAAATAATATTTCAATGAATACCATGATCACTTATTAAACCATAAAACTTATAAGTCAAATATGAAAGTTCATGCATGTTTATTATTTCTATGATGAGTTGGATTGTTCATTCTTAAATTACTTAAATTATTTTCTTTGAATTTTTTGATACTTTTATTATCTTTTCTTGTTACAATAGAATCTCTGTTGAATAAGTTTCATTCTTGATTAAGTTCTATATTATTTGTTGTTATTCTAAAGCATACATTACAATGATGATACCACACATGGTTCTATAATAATGCTTGATTTATGTCTCATACCACTAAGTCTACAATCTAGTGATGGTATTATAGGAAGATACTCTATTCTTTATTTTATATTATCTCCATCTACCATATGTTCATTTAAATTAACAACTATTAGCTCTTAAAATCTGACAGGTATGATAACGTAAAGGCGATCATGATGAAATTTGCAATCAATCATGGAAAACAACTCATTATTAGATTGATACCAAAACCTTGTGGTTATAGTTTCAAAAGTGTATGTTTCAAAAGTGTAACACGCGATGCAATGAATAGCCAACGGATAGAAAGACCCCATCAAGCCTTACAAGAAGGGCCAAGCAACTAACGCCTCGAAGGGAAGAAGAACACCGGGGCTAAGCCACGCTAAAGCGCATGTTTCAAAAGTGCGTATGTACGTTCGGTTTATGGGTTATGTGCAATCTGCCCGAACCTCTCTGTCTGAGTATCATTTAACATTAAAAAAATGTTATATTGATTTAGTCTAGAATTTCTATATATCATTTACATATTTTTTACATGAAAAAGAGAGTAAAAGTTCTTTGAAGGTGATTGAACATGGTTATTCAGTCATCATTATATTCTAATTATACATTATGACCTAGTCTTAGTTCGGTTGCTATTAGAAAAAAAAATATTAATGATGTACTGTTTTCTATACTCTAATCGTTCGTTTCTCCATGAGAAGTTACGAAATCTGGTTGAGTTCATGCGAGTCATGGAATATTGGATGCAAGCAGATTCTAGACTTTCTTGTATAAATAGCATCTTAATTTATTATATTTTTAAATCATCTGTTTGTAAACTTTCATGGATGTAAGCGATAAATGCTCTCACCTCTGATCTCAACAGTTTTCACATTTGTTTGCCGATTGTTTTTCATCTGCCATGCTAACAACAGTTTGTTCTCTTCCAGCTTTAGAAGCTAGAAGAAAACAAATATGGAATACGTTGTTGCTATGCGATAGTATAACTATACATCAATCATGAGAACAGAAAAGAAAAGGAAGGATCTTTTTGTCATGTAACAAAACAAACAAATGAAATTGTGGTGAAAATCGAAAAGTGAAAAGAAGTAAGAAACAACGCAAACATCGAGTCGTTGTGAAAGTCAAAAAAGAGAAAAGAAAAGAATAAATCTAGAAAATGACTAACTCATAGCTCCACGATTCCATGGCAAGCAGAGCTCCATGTTGATAATAATGCAAATATAATATTCTTGTGCATCCAAACTATAGATTCACCAAGAACCAACCAAATTTTTAAAAGAAAAAACGTTGCGAGGACATGGATCATGAAGAATTTTGAGAAATAGTATTTCAACCGAGTGATAACTTCACCGTTTTCTTTTGTCGTACTTTTCATTGTAGATCATTTTCATGTTGTAATATTGACTTTGTATTAGTCTGCGACTCAATTGTTTCAATCTAGTTGAGCACTTCTGTGTAATTACGGTCCGTAGAGAATCTTTCAACATGTCTCAAAGATTTTCTAGTTTCTTCTAGTCTTATTGGTGTCTAATGTTTCCTTGAGTGTAAAAAATTGTTCTAGAGGAAAAAGTTGGGTGAAGAAAAGACAAAATCAAAGCTCTTTTGCTCTCATTAGTCTGCGTTTGGACCAATGATGTTTTTGCTACTCCTCGTGATGTTTTTTGTAGTCTCAGGAAGCTTCAGAAGTCCATTCGCACGAGGAAGGATATGGTTGGAAAGCTCTTGACCAGGGCTACAATCTGAGCTGAAGAATCGATCAATTTCATGGAAGATTGAAGGCGTTATGATCGGTTGAGTGGAGGGGGTGTAATTCATATCCACTGTGATGTTTTCAATTGTTCCGAGAGACTTGTGAAGATTTTCGAGGAGCTACTAGTTGGTTGGAGATATGACGACGAGCTGGTCGTTTTGATATCAATTTCAGCTGATTCTTGATCGATTTGAATTGTGAACCAACCGACTGAAGTTGAGAAGTGCAGACGTGATGATGAACTGTGACAGTCATGGAGGATTGGCTATTTCTCGAATCGTGGATCAAACTTCTGAGTGAAACTTTCCAGGATTGAGGAATACCTTATCAGTAAGATATCTGAGAAGTTCCATCTTGAATGATCAAATAGTTTGTTCAGGGTCTTAGGTCAAATGTACTTGGGTCCGTAAAGCTCTTAAGTTAGCACGGATTACGATTTGATCCATATCTCAGAGTTGGTTTGAGGTTTCAACCTGAAACTTGTTCGTGAAGAGTCCAATAAAGCTTCATGTGAAATTTGATCATCATTGGTCGACTAAGTTGAGAGAACTGAGGTCTCAAATTTTGAAATTTTTTTTGTTATTAGCGGGTTCTAGATTTCGATCACATCTATTGTGATCTTTTGGTTCATTTCGAGCAACTGGGGAGGAGTTTGTTGATGAAACCACCATGCATGCATACAACTTGAAATTGTGAAGGTGTGAGGATGATTTCAGCTCTTTGCGGTGAAGGAGAACGGAGCCGTGAATCATAAGCGATGTTTGAGTTTTCGGAGCTGTCCGGTACCACCATCATTGGTAAAATGTTGTGATCTGAGTAGTGCTTTGAAGCATGTATGCTTTATCTTGCTAAGATGCTTAGGAGACCAGGATGTGCAGTAAATTGTATTGAGACTCTATCGAGTTTGGTTGAGCGGTCTTATAGCATCTTTTCGTTGTATTAGATAGAGTTGTGATGATCAAATTGATGAGGTGCTAGTGTCGCTGGAAAACTATTAAGTCATGCTTCCAGTAATATAGAGTTATTTTCAGGTAGACAGTATCGAGTCACTTGTGCTAGAAGAGTATATAGAGGACATTTGGATTGAAAGATCAAAGTTTAAAGCCAACATGTTCAAACCACATATCTCTATACATTAGGTATAAGAGAAGTCATATACCCAATGTATTCTTAGAAAAAAAATCACGTTATATCATAATTGATTAACTCAGACGCGAATCACTCATACAATGCATGTTCTCTTTCTCACAATCTTCAAGCAGGACCAATTGGCATGCATATTATTCAATGATTGTTATATGCATTTGCATAGTTAATCATCAAATTAAAACGTAGAAACCTCCTGCGTACATTTCTTGGTACCTCATTGTTTCCCGTTCGTAACTAAAAAGTTCAGCGTCTTGTCCGTTTTTATTCTGCCACGTAGGAAGGTAACAGGGTAGTACCCGCGACAGACAGTGGAGAGTATATAAGACTCAAGGATATGGTCAAGGAGAACAGAAAAGGGCGGCCTACTTCCGTAACTCCGTAAGTTCGAATGTCGCCTTGAGACGGTTCGCAAATTCGCAAGGTCACGGACAAGGAATGTTACATCCGTGAAGAGATCCCGCCCGCTCAAATCACATGCAGTACATGTCGGCTCTCCTAACCTCGAAGCTTCAAGTCCCAACAACTCCCGGTCTCCAAGCTGTCAGACGCAGTAGTCATTACAGTACGCAGTAATCCACTTGAGCACTTCGTTGGCAGCCCCATCCGCCCTGTAGCCGTTGCAGCGTGGGCCCTTTAGCAGCCTAAGGATCCCCCACAATAAGGATCCCCTTGTGGGGGATTCTTAGGCTGCTAAAGGGCAGCAGCGCAAGGGTGCAGAAAGCCTCGGTTGAAAAGAAACCGAATGTTAAAGGATTGGTACATTTACAGAGAAAATCCCGAACGAATCCAAATGAGGTATACAAAGAACATAGGAAGAACATTACGCTAAGGACGATTAGGGTCATTCAAAGCTTTTCCCATAACGAAGTTTATAAGATTCAGATGAGAATACTTAAGTCCAGATGTCAAGGAACGCCCGTAGTCATCCGGTTCAACTTTTTTCAGCGGTTTTCAAAAGATATCGTTTATTATTAGCATACACTGCATACGTCCAGTGACTGTAAATCTTACGAGATGTCGTTTACTGGAATACACTGCATACGTCCAGTGATTGTAAATTTTACGTATCACCTCAAAAACCTATATGGGAGTCTACGGAGTTTTATGGGAAATTAAGGAGTTCTCTAGAAGCTAAGTTTGGGTGGCCCTATTACGAGTTCCATACGTGCAGGCCACTGCGAAGTGGAATGCTAGTACTACGGTAATTCTGTGCTGAAATATCACAATCTTGGAATAGGGAACGGAACGAGTTTTCTGGTAAGCTGGACGCAGTCGTTTATTCCTCTCTCCTGAAAAGTAAACGAGTACTACGTACCCTGTTTGAGGATCTCAAGCATACCTGGTAATCAACAGACAAGCCATAGTCTTGCTTGTGGTCTCCCCTACAGCGTCAGCTCATCCGGAACGGGAGTTCTTCGTTCTTTACGTGATTCTGGTAGTAAGAAATCTAGGGAAGTGTTAGAGAGTCCTCCCCTTCTTACCCCTACCTCTCCCTCGCATTCCCTCTTGCGGATGTGTCGGTGTATATATTGTTTAACTCACTGACTGGGTAAGGTGAAGTCGAGGGGACTCTCAGACATTTCCCTAGATTTCTTATTGCCAAAATCATGCAACGAATTCATGTTCCGGATGAGTTGACGTATTAGGGAAAAGATCACTTCAGGTTGAGTAAGCCTATGGCTTAGTTTGTTGATTACCAGGTAAGCTTGAGATATTGACCGTGTATATATATCCAAAAGGTACGCAGTACTTCTCTTATTCTACAACGCGAACAAAAGAACTTGGTACTGATCAGAAACAGAACCTCGCTCCATGTTTCAAAGTTCTGAGCTTTCTTATCAGAATTAACGTAGTAGAATTCCGCTTCGCGCATTGTGCTGCACGAATAGAACTCTTAAAGCTGCCTTCGCGCAACGTTGAACTTCTTGGTTCTTCCCGTATCTCTCCTTTGTACACCTCATTTGGACAATCAATGATTGTTTCCGAGTCCTGCTTATCTTTTTATTACGTAACTTAAGCTTCTGATTTGAAGGTGCGCGAAGTCGATTGTGTTGAACTATAAGATATAAGACAACAGTCGATGACCATAAACGTTTGTGTATAACCAAAATGGATGATTTACTGAGCGTAGAAAGCAAGAATATATATGGAGGCTTAACCTCATCAAGATGATCGATCGATCTTTAAACAGATTGTGAACTGAAAGGTCACAGAAAGTATTGTTTGACTGATCAACAGCTAACAAATTTGACAGTGCGCGAAGTGGATTGCTAATGCGTCGGACAGCTTGGAGGCCTAGAAGTTGTTGGGATTTGAAGCTTCGAGGAAAGCAGAGCCGAGTGTACTGCATCAGATTTGAGTGAGCGGGATCTCTTGACTCATAGATTTTCGTTGTCTGTGACCTTGTGAACTGTCTAAGGGCGGCCATCGAACGTCCTGCAGTGACAAGTCTCAAAACGGGCTCCTCGCGTCCCAACCACCTGTGGCTTTGAGAACACTATAAAATTCCACACTCCAGTCATCTCATCACTGCAACATCACGTTGACCTTCTATCTGGCTCTCAGGCTCTAGCGCAACCGCGAATTACCTACAATTGCAAGTATCCTTCAGCCGAGCGAGTCCGACCACTGTTTGTGGTGACTACGTATTCGAGCTAGAGCAGGCTCAAGGCTCAGGACTCAGAACTCAGGACTCAGGAGCTATGGCCGCCCAGACTCTGCTGACTTTGGTTGGATTGATGCTCGTCGTTTCCTCTGCCACGGCAGATGTTGCGTGTGACACATCGCAGCTCATACCTTGCTTGCCCGCAGCAAAGGCTAACCCAGAACCCCCGACACTCCAGTGCTGCAGTCTCATCGAGGCACTCACATCAGACTGCCTGTGCTCTGCACTACAATCGTCTCTTGCCAAGCTTGGAGGCGTAGACTTCTACTATGCCCTGCAGCTTCCCCACAAGTGCGGCAAATATGTTCCCAAGGGCACCAAGTGTGGTGGTACTGTCCTCTCTTGCTCTTCATATCTCGTTTTTCTTTTATAATTGCAGATATAGAACTTCTGACTGGCTCATTCTTCATTATTCATTCTACTCTGTCATCAAGACGCAGCTACGGGAATTTAAGACCGTTAGAATCGTATTAGCATCTTTTCTAAACAATTGGCACGCGTGCTTGAAGATATCTGCTCAAGCACTTTCTTCGACATTATGCTTTCCTGCACGAATTATTGAGCTATCCTACTCTGACGAAACATCTGTCTGTATGGAATATCGCAGATGCTACAGTTCCAACTGGTACTGAGGATGTACTAGACCATCATGAAGCTACGCAAGACGGCATGGATCACCATGAAAATGATCGAACTATGGAACAGCATACAGAGGAACGCAAGCATGCAACGGAAACTGAGATGAACCATGGAACGAACGGCCAGATGGAGGAAGGCATGGAGCACTGATGGTGCTCATATGCAAAAGTACTTTCCTGAGCAAGACGCAATTTGATCAGCATGCGCAGAAGAGACTTTCTATAGCAGTTGGTACTTTAACTATTAACTATCTAGTAGGCTCCGTCCGGATTTTGGCTCGTTCGAGCAATATGCTGAAGACAAGCTTGAACAAAGCTTTGTCACGGTACTGGTAGCCGTTGGACCCATGAACTAGTCAAATCGGTGTTGTATAAACTGTTCACTCGACGGACAGAAAATCAGCAAGTCCGACGATGGTATGGTTAGTCTTGGCACCAGTGAGAAGATTATATTTATAATTTTGTTTTCATTAAGTTACAGCAAGCAGATGATAGAGGCATGAGTCTTCAAGGGAATGCAACGGTCCGTCGGACCGAAACTTTTATTTCTTTTGCTGTATAACTTCGTCTCTGTACAACTCATCTGAACCCAGTGAGTTTATTGAATCAATCACTGCTCTACTACATGCACAAGTATCACCTCCAACGCTACTAAAAGAATCCTTTCTATGAACCTTCTCCCTAAATCAGCGGCAGGACCATGACCCAAAATCACGTGTCTCTTAGATGTCCATGTTTCACACACCGATCCGAGGCTGCCGAGAGTAAAGTAAACATCAGTAGGGGATAACCTCACCTGTTCAGTAATAACGAAAACAGACGGGTGTCAAACATCTGTGCAGCCCATACATCAAATCAACATCAACACAATATCGAGTTTGGATGAAAATTAATGAAAGCAGTGGCAGCAGAAGTGAGACAGACATAAATCCATTCGAGATAATTACCACCACAAGTGAAGCCAGCTGGAACGGGCAAGTTGCACTCTTTCGGTATATTCTCGATTTTTGTTAAGTTGATGTACGTAGGAATGCGAGACCGAACTTGTTCGTAAATGGAACAGAGGCAAGGCAGTCCTTTCCTTCGGACTGCATCACAGCAAGAAGCACTCGGCGAAACTTGTGAGCCTGAGTCATTCAACACAGCAGGACCGCATGGCAGCACTTCCTGGAGCGTGTCACGGTCAGCTTGACACTCCTCTGCCAAGACTTGGTGAGATGAGAGTACTAGAACCATCACTGTCACTGCTGCCACCAGTGGCTCCAGCTTCAGTACATGACCGTAACCCATTGTCGTCGAGTCCTTGTACCTGCCTTCAGATTTCCTTCCCGTCGAGCTTCCATGCTATCCCCGCTCGTTTTCTCCAGACTCTTTATATTACCCAGATCCACGTCATCTTCGAAGTTGGTGGACTAGTTTCACAAGAAACTTTCAACTTCTACCACATTAGCTTTCTGGTTCATGGTTGTAGGTGAGGAGCCGTCGGCGCCATGCTGGAAACAAGGGAGAAAACCGGAAGTAGAAGGATGAAAACCACCATGCTCGTCCACCTCGTAAACCTGTTTTTCTATCCTACATTGGTTCTACACACTATGTTCAATACTACTTACTTGTGAAACCAGGTCCACCGGCGGTCCTTGACGGATACGCAGTTAGAAATTCTGTTCAGAGTCTTCACCAATTTACTTGACTGGCCCCATGCGCCAGACGACGATCTGGGCAGCCCCCCTCGGCCGAAACTAAGATTTGACAAACCCCCTAACAGCGTGGAGAAGGTGATTTACTGCCATGTCACCTTCGTGCATCGCGTGACGTCAATAGTGTGACATGGCGGTGGAATAAGTCTTGACGTGGAAAGTAGCTGTAACAACAGTCAGTGATATGGCAATCTTCTTCACAATGGAATGAAGCACCCCATGTCCGAATGGAGAACCGAGTGTTTGTCTAAGCACATGAACTCGACGAGTGAAGAGCTTTCATAATCTGTGTTGGTCGATTGTATGTTGTTTGTACCATGGATAGAACTGAAGGCTTTGAAGAGCTTTTTGTTAGAACTTGGAGCAGTTTTATTTTCAAACCGAAGAATTCAAATTTCTTTTACTGCGGATGGTGCAAGAACACGTGGATGAGTCTCGAAGTGCTTTCGAGCAATGGAGATATGAAATTAGTCTACAAAGAATTGTAGTGGACATGCGCGGTATATTTTTCAAGGAAGTTAAGACTGCGGTTAGTAGAATTCGTCTGGACGAACATTTTCTTCCTTTCGTGAATTTGATTTCGCATTGTCTTGTCTCTGCGTTTTGTCTGGCCGTACTTGTCAAAAGATAAAATCACAATCTGATTATAAACAAAAGTTTGTCATATAGCTCTACTATGCACATCCAGAAATCATAATCGAGTGATGGTGAAGAAAAATGAGGTAGTGCATCTCATAGTTACACTGCTTGTCTGTTTCACGAGTTCACTCAAGATCGAAAAATACTGACAACGGGCGCTGAGAGATCGGAGCAAGCACAAGCAAAATTATGGATAACAACAGCAATATGTGAGTTGTGGATGTAGAGAATATCGAGAGAGATGACGTGTAACCGGAGTAGTTGATGATCGTTTGCATTGTCCGTTTCGTGTGAGAGCTCAACGGAATCGTATGAATGATCGAATAAAGACCACGGTGTGCGAGCTCGCTCATTCATGTCCGACCCATGTGCACAACTGACGAGAGCTTCAGCAGAACTCATGGTGACTTGATACAGTGTTGGAAAATCGGGGGGAGTGAACCAGAATGTGCTTGTACGATCTCGTGGAAGAATACCACAATTCATTTCACAAGAAAGTGAACTATATGTAGATGTGACGAATGATGGAAATTTTGAATGAGTCCTTGTCCGGTAGTCAACGCATGTCATTTTCTCCATTCTAGGTTTCTATCGTAAAACTGAGGTCATAGATCCGAATACAATCGTGGACTGGGGTACATGAGACAATAGTCCACATACGTCAAACATGCTTTCCTTTGTCCATCGACACGTTGTGAGATGTTGGTTTTTACATAAAAGGTAATTGCACTAGTTGCATTCTGAATCACGCTTGTCAATCATGCTATAGAGTTGGTATTTGATGTAGCACCAGAAGAGTCAACGAGTACTTGGACATGGTTTTTACAACACTTGAAAGTAGCTATATACGGGATAGATGACCATTCGATAGTTTTTATTTCTGATCGTCAGAAAGGTTTAGAAAACATTGCTGGTAATGTTTTTCCAAGGTCTGTGCACAACATATCCGAATGAACATCCGGTCAAGGTTTGGTCGCAAGGCGGAAGGAAAATTTGTTCATGGTGTTGCTATATGCACGCACTAGAGAACAATGAGTAGTTTGCAAGTTTCTGGTTTCATGTGCTTGATCATTATCATGGACTAGTTTGAGCTTATCTTCCAATTGATGTTCGATGTATGAGTTATTATCTTGATAGTAGATATTTTTTGGGCAATTTCGAGGAAGTGATGCAATCTTTGACGCTCAGGATAGAGGAAGTTCTTTGACGACCTACTTAAATCGAATTCGTCCATAATAGTATAACAAGGTTTTTTATCTTTAGTAAGATATGAAAAAGTGACGTCCAATCTAACCGAGTTGAGAAATAATGTTTTAAACCCAAAGAGACAAAACGCTCCATTCAAAATCATTAGTGACATCTTGTACTATGTTATGAATACTTTTCTACACAAAGGTCTACTTTGGAGCGACAACAAAGACTATTAACCTCATTTGCAAAGTCTCGCTTCACAAAAAACGAGCTAGCATGTGAGCAATTTGTTTCTGAAGTGTCTTCTTCCACTCATGCTAGCATGAGATCGAACCAGTGTGTTAACTTTGGTGTGAAACGAGACAAAGACAATGCAAGTCAATGTACATATGCAGTGGTCTTGTACTTGCAGAGGACAAGAAAACAGTCAAGACTCCACCACAGTCTTCAATCACATCTGGTACTCAATCTCTCTGTTTGGAATATAGGATTCAAATTGTGTTCCAACGTCCTCCTTGCAAGACGTAGAGCCGTCATTTGTTTGCAGAGCCACCCTTGTCACAGCGAGAAGAGACAGAGATAGAGTTCTCCGCATTGAAAATGAGCAACGGCTACCAAGATGATGGTGAAGCTAATGTCCTACAATTTCTTATATTTGAAGACAATTCTCAAGTACATCCATTTCCTTCTGAACAGACGAATGAAAAAGAGCGAAGTTCCAAAAAGATGATGTAATTTGAAGAGATGAGGATATGATGCTACGCATAAGAGCTTGGTCTGAACACTTGTTGTCGCACTGTTCGATTTGTCATAAGACTCGTCATAATAGCATGTAGCGTGACCCACTAGACTTCATCAGACCCCAGACCTTTTAGTCAACAAGCTTTGGTAGACTCTTCATAATACTCAAATATATTAGGCACAAACTCTCTTGCTCAGCCATCTTCTGGAGGGATTAACTGTTTCTTCACATAGTGTAGTGAGGATGACAAGGAAGATCGTGAAGACTCCAGTGTTTTCTAATATAGTATTTCGTGTGACTGTTTTTCAAGTGATGGCAGCGTTCAATAAAACTGAGAAGAATTACTACCACGTGATTAATAATATATTGTCATTCTTGTAATACTTGTGTAACACTACATTGTCATTCTTGCAGGTTACTACATTTCGCGTAAACTACAATAAATATAGCTTACAGTGAACATAAAAAAACAAAACTTTTAAGCATGAATTACCCAACATCGCAATTTGTCACGTTAGTTTGGCTACTCAACTAGGTTGACCGAGTGCGAAGTGAGGAATCCCGGTAAGGCCGTTAGTGCAGTTAGGGCAAGTTTGTGAGAGTGTCCACAAGGGGTATACTTCGCAGGTAGGGCTTGGAGACCTCAGTTCTTCAAGTTGAGTCTTCAAGCTCCTGGCTATGGTGGGTAGTCTTGTGAGTGAGATCTGGATTCTCTACGAGCACAAAGTGGATTTGGCTTGACTGTAGTGATTGTCTAGTGCCTGTTGGCATGGTGGAGTGAGTACATATCTTGTTATCACTTGAAGAACTCAGATTGCGAGGCCTGGTTGAGGGTTTTCATGTCGCAGATTGCTGCCGATGGTATCTCCGGAGTTGACAGATCGTTGGTATCTTGGAGTGCGTGTTAGGAGGCATTTAGAGACTTCGAGGAGCAGAGGTGCGTGAGTGCGGAGGCGGAGCAGAGCCCGAGTCCGCACGCGCCGTAAGCCAGCTTGCTGGCGTGCATGAGAGAGGTATCCAAGTTTCAATTGTGTGAGAAGTGTAAAATCAGTAGGTCACCGATCCCAACACTATTTCTGGACTTGGACGCTTAACTATGTAGTCTTAGCTTTGGCTGTACCACTAGACCAATAGTTCTTGGTGTCTTACAGGGATGCGTGCAAGTACTTAGGGACTGGTTTAAGGTAGTAGGAGACCTTCTCGCACGTTCCTAGAGGAGTGGTAGAACGATCCTAGAGTACTAGGGGGAAGCTGTTGTTGTGGTAGTGTTTGTCTGTACCGTAAAGACGCATATGAAGCCAGTTGGTGGCAGTTGTCTTGGATGACTAGTAGAGCTACCACGTTGATATTTTTGGAACTACTAGAGGTGTGGACATCTAGTTAGTGACCTTAGGTGTAGGTTATGACAGTCGGTGATCATATATTGTGCATGTGGTCATCGAAAAAGACGCGTCAGTCCGGGTGGGGCTGGGTTTCTATTTATGTGAATGTTTGAGTATGGAGGGTTATCGTTTGGACTTCTTGTGGTTGAAACCCCTCCATATTTTACTTCCGGTTTGTGCGCCGCGTTTGCTTGTGTTGGCGCTTGATTTCCGGAATGAGTTCACTCTAGTGTGTTGTCGGTAGTGAGGCTGGGGTGATGACCAGTCAGACTACTTTTGTTTCTCTCACGGTGCAGTTGGAGTGACGACCAACAGACCGTGAGAGGCTGCTTGTGGTGATGGCAGGTACAGATTGTCCTTATCTTGACTATCTTGGTAAGAGATAGATGAGCTCAATAGGAGCGGGGATAGGCAAGTTGTAGTTACGGTGGTGACGGAGATTTCGACATTCTGGTTAGAGAGTGTGTCCGTGATGTTCTATCATCACGGAGTTCTCGGGAGGTTCTGGTGGAGACTTCTCGGACAGTGGGTATCCACGGAGTGGGGTGAGGTACCGAGTACCTACACCATTGCCGTTGGTTGTTTCAGAAGACGAGTCAGACGCAGACAGTGCATTTTTCTGGTGATGAGTCTAGTGTCGCCACATCGTTGTTGTGGGACATGGACGAGATCTATGGGACCACGAAGGGACCTCGACGTTACTCAGGTACGCTAGGTACCATTGAGCTAGATAACTTCATCCAGGAGTTCGACAGTTGATGCGATCTGTAGTAGATGCGGAATCCACAACTGTTTACATCTTTCATGACGTGGAAAGGTTTGTTTCATCACTTGGAGGGACTGTCAATGGACGATTATCACGAGTTCAGGCAAGACTATGGTGTTGAGATTGTGGAGACAACATTGGTCTCCCAACTACGTTTCTATCACTACTGGTGCAATTTTGAGAGACGTAGCACCTACGAGTTCGGGTGCCAGTAGCAGTGGTACATCCACGGGTGGCGGAGTCCGCTACATCCGCTACATCCGTCCAGCGGTGCGTCCACTAGTAGTGGAGTAGGTGGTAGTGCGAGCGGGATACCACAAGGGTTTAACCCTATGGTTCAGTTCTTCCACTATTTGAGGAAGAACTATCAAGGTGTGCGGACCGACAAGTTGAGGAGTCTGTAGGAGTTCCAGCGGAAGACTGGAGAGAGCCTACGCGAGACGTTTACTCGCATGAGGCGGTTGATCAACGTTATCCAAGGGGTGACAGAAGCACAGGCAGTCCAGTTCTGGCATGAGATACTAGACCGGAGCTGTGTAGGAGAGTCAGAGATGCCACTCTCCTTAGAGACACCGCTCTGACATTGGCGGTTGTCTTTGGTTTGGCTGAGCGGATTGAGCTCAACATGATAGAGGAGAGGGTGGTGACTGTTGGGTTCAGCAGGGACGCATCACATGGGGCGACCTCCTCTTCTTGAGGATCACAGGTTACGCAACAGCGTGGTGGTGGTAAGGATCGTGCTGAACAGTCACGATCTCATGGAGGTGTTGGAGGATCTAGTGGACAGAAGCCCATGCCATCCTTCTCTAGTCAGTAGCAAGCGGGTCCTTGCTAGACATGTGATGGTCCTCATCAGCAGAAGGACTGTCTACAGAGGAGAGGTGGTTATGAGACATTTGGGACGTCTCAAGCGGTGCCTAGGCAGTGTGAGCATTGCGACCGACCAGGTCACAGTAGTAACCGTTGTTTTGATCTTCATCTCGAGCTACAGCAAGAGAAGGCTGATCGTGGACAAGGCGGAGGGGCTCAGAGAGGCCGTGGTGGTCGAGCTGGAGATAGAGGTCTAGCACCTGGACGAGAACCAGTCGATCCACTGCTTGCTACGACGTCAGAAGCAGGTATGGCTGCTCGGATTGAGCAGTTGGAGCAGAGGATAGCTAGTATGGCTATGGCTCAGCGGAGATCTGATGGAACAGAAGCTTCTACGTCTTATGGAGGAGAAGGAGGTGACTTCGACTTCATGGTTGGTGTGGCGCAGATTGAGACATCTGCGGCAGTGACTCGAAGTGCAGTACGTATCTCTGAACCACGAGGTGCGTCAGTGGAGTTGGATCCACAACGGGGGGAGGCTGGTAGACAAGCCAGGCTTTCTCAGTCGTTCACTCTATCAGACGCATTGAGGACCACTTCTATGATTCCTAAATGACTTACCGATGGTGTAGTGGAGTTGGAGACATCGACATCCAAGAGTGGGGATAATGCGAATCAACCCTCGACGTCTGTGGATGCGACGTCGAACCTCATGTTGGGGGCGGCTACAGTAGTTTTGCGAGCCCCACTATTTTCAGCCACGGATATGAAGACATTGGGAGTCAGCTTGGCTCCAGTATTCTAGTTGGCAGCCACGCTCAGTGAGAGAGATGACGTGGTTATCTCTAGTGCTGAGGTGGTTCAGCGAGAGGTGGTAGATGTGTCCATGGGGTCGAAGATCAAGACAACTACTAGTGGTACTTGGCAAGCGACGGCTGCCAAGCTAGATGAGTTACCAGCTAGATCGGCAATTGACCGTGCTGGATTGGCACCAGGTGTGGTTTTGTTGGACAACAGAAGTGGTATCTTTTGTTTGGTGGCACCTTCAGGAAAGGTGTATCGACCGTAGAAAGTGTTGTTAGACTCTGGAACCCAACCGTTGATGTTGGAGAAGGCGTCGTGTATCAGTTCAGGTCTGAGGAAGTCCGAAGTGAAGAGATGTCCATTCCAGCTACAGACATCTCTAAGGGAATCAGGAAGTACAACTCTACACATGACACGAGAGTTGCTGACGATGAGAGTTAGACCAGATCATCCCACGGATGGCTCCATGGTGAGGGCCAAGGCTATCGTTACGGATGTATTGGTTGGAGGTGCTATATTATACTCTATGGGATTTGTGATCGACTATTGGGCGGAGACAGCATCTTACAGACCGGGTTGGCAGTCCGATGAGGGACGAGTGAGCCGCTTACCAGTGCGGTTCAGTGCTAGAGTTGGGACAACGGAGCTTACATCAGAGACGAAGGCATCCGTTGTAGAGTTCAGTTCGGTCATCACTTGGCTTGACGAGTTGTTAGAGGACAATGTCCATGCGGAAGATACTCCAGTCTTTGAGGAGGTGGAGGACATACCTAGCATGTCTACGTAGTACCATCTGCCTTGGATGTTTCACTCTGGAGTTCGAGTGGAGATTTGCAGCAGTATGCTGATCGGTTGGTGCAACAAGCTTGGAGTGAAGCCTTTGTATCGCCAGTAGAGGAACATCGGGGTGTTCCTGTTACTGGCCCTGTGACCTTAACACCGTTGGATACGACTCCTATTGCATGGCAGTATCCAAGGGAGGGTGTGTGTGTGCTAGAGCTGTTTGGAGAGATCAGCACAGGTTTGGCTGTGGTATTGCAGACAGGCATACCAGTACAACGATACTTGTATGTGGAGAGAGATGAGGTCGCAAGACGCGTCTCATTGCGTCACGTGGCACGTTTGGTGCAGAGATATCCTGAGTTGTTGTCTATATCAACTGTTAGAGGATACCAGCAAGCATTACCGTCAGATATTTCATTGCTGGGGGCGCAGGATCTCACGTTTGTTGACACCATTCACTTGGTGATAGTCGAGTGACCATGTCAAGGTCACACGTGTGTTGGGAGAGGTCAGGGTTTACATGACCCGCGATCTAGGATGTTCTAGGAGATGTTACGGATCTTACGACATCTCCAGATGCATCAAGTGGATTCTTCAACGTACATCTTGGAGAACGTTCTTTTGTTGGGTGATGGTCACGCACATATGATGACGAGTGTGCATCAGATGCAATCATGGATCGGACCGGCAGTGTTGTTAGATGCAGCGAGAGTGGAATCTCGTGCACATCATTCACGATTGTGGTGGACAAACTTGTTATCGAGGGAGGTGCTCAAGCGCACACACGATACAGTGAGATGACCAGCGCACCTCACAGTTGATGGCATCTTGGATGCAAGACGACGATCTCAAGTAGTGAGAGTCGTCGATAGGTCACCCATGGTAGTGGTGGACTTAGTGGGACGACTTATGACAGTGTTACCCACTTTGGTGAGCTTTCCAGCGTCACATGCTTACAGAGATGGAGGACCTGGGCTTGTGTGGGATGCTCAGTTACGGCATTTGGTGGAGCCCAATGCCGATGAGAGAGAGCGAGCGATGGGTTTCGCTACGGGTACGACGGCAATAGCTTCGGTGTCGGAGACTTCACGTCGTCAAGTATTGGGTCAAGCAATGGACTTGAATTGCTTGACATGGATTGGCTGAGCAGCGTCGGATGCGATCGACAGATGTTACTGCTCGGACACTCCTGAGCTCTTTGTCTATCGGGTCGGTGGAGGCAAAGGCTGGGGGCGATGTCGCGCTACTTGGCGGCTACATGTTATATTTCTACTCCGACGCTTGAGTTTAGTAGTTCTAGAAGTTAGCTTATATTACTTTTAGTCGTTTATGTATATGTTTGACACCTTTGCATACGGTGTTAACACTATTTTGAGTCTTAGTAGGTTGATTACCATGTTGATAGGGGTTAAGCTCATGGGTTGTATTTGCGTGTCGCCCATGCACGCTTTCTAGCTGATTTAAGTTATTTTTCGGGGCTGCGTGTCGTTTTAAGTAATTTAAGTTTTACGTTGGCACTCTAGGGGGCTTGACGTGGTAGTCTATGAGTAAAACTAAGTTGCCACGTGGTTTAGGGTACTAAAGGACAACCAAGTGGAGCTATGAACTCCCATTTGTCCATTTTTGTCTTTTGTTAAACTCTAAATTTAGAAACAGAGCTCTAGAGTGGAGTTCGAGCATTTGATGAGGGATCTTCAAAATCTGAGAGCACAGGGAGAGAGGTCTCGTCATGCCAAGCACTTCCAGTGAAAATTTCGATCGATTTGAGTCAATAAAGACAGAGTTATGAGCAATTGAAGTTCGGATTGTGCTAGAATTGAATCATTTTGGTTGGATTTAGGGTTTTCAGTGTCACTCGCAGCAGATTTGAGGAAATTGCTTCAAAACTTCGAGGTTGTGTTCTCCGCCAGCAGGGCTACGATTTCACAAAAAGTTTCATATCGATTGAGCAACTGAGTAATTCAGGGCGGCCGCTGAAGCTGAGGGGGTCTGAAAAGCTCTTAATCTAGAGCAGCGACTTCAGAGGAGGAGATCTACAGTTCTGTGTACATTCAGGAGTCCCAACTTCACAGGGATGTTCAGCACCCCTGTAGACTGCAAATCCTCCCTATTGTGACCTGAAAGCCAACCTCTTGAGTGAACAACCACAGCCAGAAGCCCGGCGCTTTCCTAGGTAGACGGATTACACTCCGACAGCGAGGCGCATGGAGTTCGTCATCCTTGGACATCATGGGATGTCGTAGGAGGGAGTGTGGAGCTTGCAGCTAGAACTGCAGAAGTTTTTCGCACAGTAGCGGTGGAGGTTGTTGGTGGTGAGCAGAAGAAAACTGCTCCAGAGGTTGCAAGATAGCAGTCAACGACTTCATCTTCTATCTCTAGCATGGTAACAGAGGATACTTGAGAGTCAAAGATTGGACCCAAGTTTATAGGAGAGGAGAGACGAAGAGTTCAAAGATTCCTTAAGAGCTACAGGAATTGTTTTACCTTTAGTATGAAGGATTTGGGTACCTTGAAAGGACCATGTATACGGATCGACTTGACTAATGACACGTCAATCTTCCGACGTCCTTATAAGTACAGTGACATGGAGAGAACCTTGATCTAGAGTAGGACTCAAGACTTGGTGGAAGCTGGGTTGGTGGAAATGTCACATGGAGAGTATGCATCTGCCACAGTTATGCCAGCAAAGAAGGATATGTATGGCAACTACACGGATATGCGCATGTGCGGAGACTATCGTCTTATCAATCGGCAGACAAAGTCTGATAAGTATGTCATGCCGACACCTGAGGAGATCTTTGATGCAGTAGGGCATGTGAAGGTCTTCAGTACTTTAGATCTTCGAGCAAAATATCATCAGTTGCCGGTGAGAGAAGAAGATAAGCCTAAGATAGTATTATGGAGGATTGACTCTCACGGCAAGGATTGTTTGTATCAGTGGCGGTTCTTACCATTTGGGTTGAAGAACGCCCCTGCTGAATTCCAAAGAGTGATGGATAGGATCCTAGCAGGATTGGATTTTATCTGATGCTATATTGACAACATCTTAGTCTATAGTGCTACAGTGGAGGAGCACGAGAGACACTTACGGGATGTGTTCGAGCCGTTGAGAGCTCATGGGTTGAAGTTACACCCTGGGAAGTGCAAGTTCTTCCAAGAGTTAGTAGAGTATTTGGGTCACACCATCTATCCAGGTGGATTGGGTGTTCCACAGACGAAAGTCGAGGTCATTGTACGTATCTCACGCTCCACAGATGTGAGTCGAGTTCGAGCATTTGTTGATTTGACGAACTTTTATCGTCGATACGTGAAAAGGTATAGTGCAATTGCGAAGCCATTGACCAAGCAGATGAAGGTGGACCAGGAGTAGCAGTGGGAAGATGAGCAAGAGCGAGCTTTTGTGGAGCTCAAGGATACATTGACATCTGCTCTCATCTTGAGGAAACCCGTTAGGGGACGTCCTTTTCAACTGCACACTGATTAGAGTATGTTGGAGCTTGGAGCAGTGCTGACTCAACATGATGATGAGAAAAAGGAGTTTGTGGTGACGTATGTCAGTCGCTTCAACAATTCGACGGAGGCGAGGTACAGTTCATACAAGGAGGAGTGTTTAGCTGCAATGTGGGCTGTTGCACACTTCCGATGTTATTTGTTTGAGAACCCCTTTACTCTCATCACTGATCACCAACCGCTCAAGTGGTTGATGGAGTCAGACAAGCTTACAAGGAAGCTTGCACGGTGGAATCTGATCTTACAGGAGTATGACTTCCAAGTAGTGCATAGACCGGGAGTTGCAAACCTAGATGCTGATGGATTGAGTCGTAACCCATGCACGAGCTAGCAAGATCAGACTGGGGCTCGACGGCATGACGAGGTTGATGAGGAGATAGTGTCAGGGTGGCATGCATCTTCCTTTCTTTGTGTGTTGGTCATGAACTCTAGTATGGAGGGCCAAGTCGTATCTTTCTCTGGTCAGAGAGTAGATGATGAGTCTCCATATCTTGAGAGTGGAGATGGTGTTCCAAGCCAGCGAGATATCCATGACGATGTGACTGTGATGGAGTATCTACGTACTGACGTGGTGGTAGACACAGTAAGTACCAAGGAGCGACATCGTGTCTTTCAACGAGCGAAGAGATTTCGACGAGAAAGACGACATGTACTTCGAGTGTGGGATGATGAGAGAGTACGGATAGTGCCACATCCATCCTAGAGGGCACAGTTAGTACGACATGCTCATGAGGAGTTGAGACATTTTGGAGTGAATCGCACGCATAGCTTACTCCAAGGACAGTATTGGTTGCGTGATATGCACGTCGATGTGCAACAGTTTATCGCACGATATGTGGTTTGTGATCGAGTACGAGCATCGTTTAATGCTCCTACTCCACAACTACATCCCTTACCGATTATGAGGTTGGGTTACCGTTGGAGTTTGGATTTTGGGAGACCCTTACCGTTGACAGTACGTCCTCATCGGTATGTGTTGGTGATGGTGGAGCACTTCTCCAAGTGGATTGAGTTGGTGGCATTACCAGACAAGACGAGTGAAGGGACGGCGTATGCGTTCTTAGATCGAGTCTTGAGTCGTTTTGGAGCACCAGCTGAAGTGCTGACAGACCAAGGTACAGAGTTCTTTGGTGAGTTTCAGGTCTTGTGTGATCAAGCGCTGATTGATCATCGAACTACATCTCGAGATCATCCTGAGACGGATGGTTTGACGAAGAGGGTAGTTCATACGATGAAGAGAGGATTGCGCAAGTATGGCTTGCAGAAAGACCACTTGGGAGACTGGGATGTGCAGTTATCATGGTTGGTTATGGGTTATCGTTTTAGTCGACAAGCGTCTTTGGCTTCCTTCTCACCGTATTTTCTATTGTATGATCGAGATCCAGATCTACCTTCGGCCATCCGTCCTGATTCTACTGAGGTGTTGAACCTTGATGACCCGGATATGTGAGTGAGAGCATGTTCTCAACGAGCGGAGACATTTCGGAGAGTTATGTCCATGGCTTTTGAGAATCTAGCGATTGCTCAACATAGAGACACGTTGCGATATGCAACTATCCGAGGAGTTAGACACACAAGGGAGTCTTCGAAGAAACTGGCTGCCTGCACACACATACCAATCTTATGGTGCAGGAGACAGATTAGACACTAGAGGTACACAGTGTACACTACACTCGATGTTGGAATAAGGAGATAACGTAGGAAGAAGTCTGCATTCTCTTACCACCAGCAGCGGTTCGGAGATGTAGATGAGTAGTGGGCAGTCTAGGAGCAGGGAACGGCATCCTCGTGCAGTCGTGCTGATTAGACTGATGTGTCGAGGAGTAGGAGCAGACAGTCGAGTGAGTGAGCTTCCCAACACCTATGTATCTTCTTCTCGGGGAATGGATTGCTGATTTGAGTGCAGAAGCTTTGTCCATGTCTTCTGGGTGGTGGATTTTCTTAGGTTCACTCCCAATTGCGCATGAGAAGTGTTCTTCTTGAGTGGCGTTGACTGTCAGCAGTTGTGGAAGTGTAGCTTAGCTCGTCCAGTGAAGCACTTAGGATCCGCGTACGGACGGTCTTATGGGTAAGGGATCCCAGAAGACAGAGTAGTCAGAGCAGCGAAGTGAAGAAGAAAGAAGCCTTCTTCCCACAGCAGAAGACGACATCCTCAAGAAGAAGACATTGCAACTGTACACATGTTTGTTGTCTTCCTCCCCAAACTATTACAAGCAGGGATGGCTTGTTAGTCAGAATCCGGACTAGAAGCCTGTCGAAATCTTAATTTTCTCTTTTCATCTTGTTTTCTCTTGTTTGGATTTTCTCTTCTTCCCCATCTTCTCTCATCTTCCCCATCTTCTTACCTTCTTCTAGTGAGCTTCCGAGACTTCTATTGAGCTTCTGTGAAGGTGAATGTCGTTGTAGTGCTGCAGGAAGATCATTTCCGTAGGCAGAAGCCTGGGAAGGCTACAGGGGGCATACACCCTGTGATTGATCTAACCCGTTGTAATGTGAGTGTGAGAGTAAGGTGTAACAGCCGTGCTAGTCGACTTCTGCGAAGCAAGACAATCTTCTGGAGGTGTGATAAGACGAGCTGAACCTCCAGAAGATGAGAATCGCTTCGAGAAGACGGTATCGAGAAAACCGAAAGAAGTGACCTGGAAGCAGGAAGATCGTCTTCTCGAGCTTCTCTGTGAATAGTTGTGTGATATTTTAGTTAGTAGTTGTTTGTTTAGTTCCAGAGCACCTTTTTACGTGTCTGGAAGACGCGCGGTTTTGTGAGAAGACGGGATTTCTAGGCAAAACCCGTGTGTTTGCGTGTTTGAACAGATCATAGAACTTAGAGCAGCGTTATTTGTGCAAATCCTCTATGGGAACAATATCTTGTATACTAAATGGGCAAAAGGAGTAATCCTGTGTCACTACACCACACAACATACACCTCAAGCCCGCACGTACAACTGCCAAGCTTGGATCAACGGTACCATCGATGTTGGGAAGATGACATGGCGCACAATTACGCACATGGTCCTTCCAAACAACACCATCGAGGAGAGATGGGCGCTGACAGGAGGCTGCCACCCCACATGCAAGCCGTTTCCCTTCCAGCTTTAGTCATTTGCCTTGTTGTTCCTACGCTACCTATGCTGCCACATGGTATCCTAACTAATTTAAGACTGAAACTGCCATCTCATAATGTAGCATGTTACTACTTTACTAAGTTTGGACAAGATTGACTTGTCTGCGGTGCTTGCTGCCTACTCTGATTGCTTGGTGGCAATCTCTACCTGATCTGCTCCTATCAGAATTACTAGCTCGGCTTCTGATAAGTTGGGAAGCTGCCGGTGCCTCGTGTTTGATATCATGAAGGTCCATCCTCGTAACTCTGGTACCACGAATGTCGTCCTCCTCAATCTTACAGCTTGTCTCAGATTCATCCTAGATCTGCATCAGAGAATTGCACCATTTTCTGAGAGAAATTAGCCTCAGTATAGAAGCTTCACTCCCTGTCACCTTAGCCGACGTTGAGATCAAGACAGCCATAAGTTGTGATCCTATTCTCCGTTATAGCCTCGTTGAGATTAGAGGAGAGCAATTCATAGAGTTGAGATCGTCGTTTGCTGTGCTCTGCCATGCTCAAGACGTTCTCCCTTCCATGAGAAGCTGTGATGCAATTTCCTCGTTATCCAATTTCAGCTCTACAACAGCACGCTGCTGTAATTTGTTCAGCTACCTGTGCAAGGTGTGTAATTCGAATCCTTGATCTGTCATACCGATCGCGAGCTTGCGAAGTCTCCAGCTGTAAGGACTCTAATTCCTCTGCGGTAGGAACTTCTTCTGTAGTAGGTGACTGAGCATTCCCGACATGAGATACCAATTTCCTCATTCTCCTCTGATTGCCGACCTGAGGAAAACTTCATGACCACTGTAAACTCCCCACATCCATCCAACGCTTCCACCTAAAATTGGGTGCTTCATCAATCTCTGGATTCTGTCCACGGGAGAATAGCAATGAAACGATATAGCAGGACTTCCACCATCCCACTTTGAGGATTGCCAATAAAGACCTCCAAGCAGTCATTCCTGCACGCTGTTGCACCACAGTCTTCGCAGTCCAGCTTCCACTCTTCAGAAGACGAATCTCGTCTTCCAGAAGACAGCTACTCCGTCTTCTGAGATTCTAAAAATGCTTCCTAAGTAGCGCTCGTCTTCCGAGCTGTATCTAATCAATCCTAACTAAGCAAGGCCTCGCATGGATTCCTAAGAAGACAACCCACCTTGCATTACATCCTGCTTCCTATCAGAAGATACAAGATATGCGAGAAGTAGAGTATAAGAAAGGTTCAGAAGATGGTTGCGGGCTCCTGCGGTGACAGTGGCCTCTGGGAAGACTCCCGGGACAGTTTCCGATTCAATGTCTTTCTCGGAAGACCTCCCGAAGTCAGGCTTTCCTTCACTGGTCTCACCTGTCTTCTTCTTCCTACGCGCAATCTATCCTCACTACATACTCAAGACATTTGCACTCTGTTCTTCTGACTTCTCACCTCTCATACACACTCAGAAGAAGCTTGCTGCTCGGTGGGAAGACATGACCCTCGATCATTCTCTCCAGATTCTGCTAGCAAGACTTCTCACAACTCTCTTCTAAGTTCAGGAAGAAGAAAGGATTGGCTGCTATGGGTCGGACAGAAGAGACCCAAAATGGACCTTTACGCCTTCTCGTGCATTTTGTCAGCCTTTCCAATCTTCTAGTCTCTCTAGGAAGATGTGGATTTGAGAAGCTTGGAAGACCGAGAGGCACGGGCCTAGTTCCTGACTTCCAACTTCTCGAAATAACAAAACAACTCACCAAGCCACTCAGGATTCGTACCAAGCCTCTCTTAACACAAAAGCAAAACAAATCCACTCTTGATACGAATTGTGTACAGTCGACTTCTGAAGACAGTCAGGCTTCCGAAGACAGTCAGGCTTCCGAAGACAGTCAAGCTACTGAAGCGACTTCCGAAGACAGTCTATCGAAGACAGTCTTCCGAAGATGTTCCAATCTTCCGAAGCGTCTTCCGTCTTCCGCCGTCTTCCGTCGACACCACCGAGAAGACGCTCTTCCGAAGACGGTCGTCTTCCGAAGAAGTCAACTTATTATTACAAACAACCCTTAAGATCATCTTCCTGCTAAGGAAGCCGTAATCTTAAGTAACAACGCTTCTTCAATTATACAAACAAGTTATTAATCTTAAAAATTTCAAAAATTCGTGAATCCTGTAATTTGTGGGCACCACATGTGGGTCTGCTGGTGGAGCAACCCGTATGTTGGTATGTGATGTTTGTTCGAGAGGTTGACACATGTCATGTTTGACTCCACCTCTCATTGTCATCCCTATTGGACGGGGGGTTTGTCCTCGATGTATATAGCAGGGATAGTTGATTAGATCTTTGCGTGATATGGATTGCATACAGACGACTAACGATGAGGTAATGTAGCACCCGACCTCGTGATCCTTGCACCCATGAAAGTGTATATCGTGTAGTTGAGATATGGAGCTATCTGGAGTAAGAGGGACCTAACCGTCAGTTAGGAGGGCGATTGTGGTACACTTGTGTATGTGTATGACATCGTCCATATGTTGTGTGTGTGTGTGTGTGATGTACCTCTGACAGCGATGTATGTTGTAGCGATGTGTATGCGTACGACAGCTGTCACATTAGTTTGGCTATTCAACTAAGTTGACCGAGTGCGAAGTGAGGAATCTCGATAAGGCCGTTAGTGCAGTTAGGGCAAGTTGGTGGGAGTGTCCACAAGGGGTATACTTCGCAAGTAGGGCTTGGAGACCTCAGTTCTTCAAGTTGAGCCTTCAAGCTCTTGGCTATGGTAGGTAGTCTTGTGAGTGAGACCTGGATTCTCTACGAGCACAGAGTGGATTTAGCTCGACTGTAGTGATTGTCTAGTGCATGTTTGCATGGTGGAGTGAGTACATACCTTGTTATCATTGTGGTACACTTGTGTATGTGTATGACATCATCCATGTGTTGTGTGTGTGTGTGATGTACCTCTGACAGCGATGTATGTTGTGTAGCGATGTGTATGCGCACGATAAATTCTTGTTAACTGTATTGTCCGAAGAAATTAATAGCTTTACTGTAAATAAAAATGTGTCATGAATAACACAACGTATTCTTTGTGTTTATAATTTACGTTGAAATTATCAATGTATTGCTTAGTGTTAATTTAAATTTAATTTGAAGTTCAGGATGAATAACACTTTCGTGTTATTCATAGCTTTTGTATATTTTCACCAAAATTATTACTGTACAGATTACTTTATACGTGAATTAAATAATATCTTGAATAATACGACACTGTCATTCTTGCTTATTTTTTCGTCTTCCAAAATTTAGTCCAACTATTGCAAACTAAAATTAATATTACCTTGAATAACATGAAATTGTCATTCTTGCATGTTATAATCAAATTGTTGTTGCAATCAAATTGTTGCAACTCAACTTAAAATTAAAATAAAATATCCTGAATAACACAACATTGTCATTCTTGTACTAACATTTGTAATCGAAGTTATTGCACCACAATTTACTATAAATAAAAATATAAACAAAATATCTCGCATAATATGATATTGTTATTCTTGTATTGAACTTCACAATCCAAATTATTACACCATGTCATCTTCATCCACCATGTCACCAACTCGTCACCACGTCAGTACTAGAAAGTCACTTCATCAGTTTTGCCACATCAGCAAATATGCCAAGTCAACACTCGTCCCGTTAGCAAAATAACACCACATTAGCTTTTTGACATGTCAGATATTTGGTGCCACATCAGCACCTGCCATGTCATCACTCAAATGTCACGTTAGCATCCATCGCCAACTAAATTTTAAAACTTTCGATATCCATAACTCTCTTAATATAAGCTCGTTTGCAACGATTAAAAAACCAATCTTGTTCTACTCGTAGAGCTCTTCACACTGGTGCCCTCATATTTACATTCTGAGAAAGTTGAGAAAATTTTTTTCTCAATCTCTCTTTCACTCACTACTTGATCCACGACATGACAACCCAAGAAGATAGTGTCGCAGGAGATTCATCGATGGGTCTAACTGCAACTCCACGAAAGCAACAAACACCTCTCGAAGTCGAGATTACCCAGACGAAGATTTATCGTCCGAAGATGTGTCTGTGCACAATAGGTTTGTTACTCACATTGTCTTCACGTCGAGCAAGAGTGCGATCACTGATAATCTCAGATCCACCTGGAGTCATCACTAGAAGCAAACTTCGTGATTATTCATTAGATGACGGAATGACTGGAACAACAACAATAAGAGTCAATATCACTTTCTCCATCGTTGTTCACCAACCAATCCAGATATGATGAAGGTTTCGTCATGAAATCAGGCTACTGAAAATAACACGGGCTCAAATCTTCCTTCAGTTCATGTGCAAGGCGCTCTATGCTCACCATGCTTTGCTCCAGTTCCTCGATGCGAATTGACTTCTCTCGTATCAAACACAAATATTTTTCAAGCAGCAATATGAACGTATTGCATTTTTGCAGACGGTAATCATCTTCGTTGTTCAGCTATTCAGTTTTTAGAACGCTATTTTTGTCGAAGCTCTTTGATGGCGATGCCATTGCACACTACTTGCCTCAAATCAACTTCTGCTCGTTCAGAAATTCTAGAACTATCTCGCGCACATTCGAACAACTATAGTTTACAATATGCAAGAAACAACTACAGATTCGTACCACATCAAGAATAACTCCATGGCCATGTCACAGGGTCAGATGCCACGCAATGCACGAGGGTGACATGGCAATAAATCACCTTCTACACCCTGTTATGAGGTCTGTCAAGTCTGCGAGCGGGGCTGCCAAGATCGTCTTCTGGTGCATGGGGCCAGTCAAGTAATTTTTTGTTGCGAACTATGATGTAGTATTGTATCGGTCTCTTCATATTCACTTTTTGAGTCGAGTAAAAGATGTTTACCCGATCTTATGCAAATGATTTCTACCCTTGCGAGGCGACTGTCGTTCACTTAATCTGCTACCACGTCCGAGGCAACTTTATCTTATGAATCTGATGATGCAGTGAACTTTCACCGACATTCTGTATACGTAATTATCTGTCAACTGCAGTACCGACGGAGAGGCGAGTTAGGCCAACAACGAGATTCAAGAAGCTTAGCGAAGACTGACTGACTACAGTACATAGCCGGCGGTCCTCGACTACAGATACGGATGTGGTTGTGGTTGCTTTGATCTGACTCGGAGCGGGAGGTTGTAGTACGTTCATCGAACGATTTAAACGGAAAGAGAACATTTGAAGCACGTAAGCGACCCTTATCTGCTTATATTGATTCAGAACAAGAAGTACCAAACCAGTAGCGCCGAGAGCGTCCTCGAAGATCCTATTGTGAGTTCGTTCTACTTGCCATTTTGTATTTCTGAAACGCGCGGTGAACCTCATGAGGAAAGTATCTCACTTCTTTGCCTAGCCGCTGGTGCATGTTATTCTTCACTTGATGGTAATATTCACCTCAGCGCAGCAGATTGAAGTGGGTGAATGTAGAGTTATGAGTGTCTTTCTATCAGAGAAGCTGAGCAACTTACGTAGTCTTCTCTGTTTAAGATGTCCGAGTTTGTAACTCTTTTAGGGCTTCAGTTTCGATTTCCTGACTGAAGCTGTACGAATGGAGAAAGATTCAGTCCAGCCATCGATCGAAATTGTTGAGTTGGTACGCGGAGAACGTGTTTCTGGAGTTGTAATTGTGCATAACATTTGTCTGGATTCATGGAAATCACGATAGGTCAAAGCTGATGTTTCTTTAAATTCAGGAAGATTCAAAGGCTTTGAATGTGCAATGCTCCCCGCTCATGAAAGTTTCTTTAGTTGTTGTATAAAACTGTTGCTTACATTGTAAACCTGACGAAGTATCAACCGACCTTCTTCTGTCTGAATCTTGGTAGAAGTACTAGTAGTTATCGGAACAGAGAAGTCAATCGGCTCTTTGTACACTCTGTTGTTTTCCTTACTTTGTAAATGTTACAGGATTCATGAGTGTCATTTGGTATTTTGTATTAAGTAGATTTCATTGCGAAGTAGAGAAATCGAGGTTGAGTTTCCGACTCTTTATCTGTTGGCTGAAACCAGAACTGTTAATCAGATCTAATCCTAACGTCGGATTGCACGAAACGCCACCCGTGCATCTCAGAGATGGTGATCTTGGGTCCTGTTAGCTTAGTCCAAGTTGTATCCTGGGTACTGTTATTTTTGAATCTTGATCCTCCCCTTCCTCATGATTTGATTCTCAGTATCCGGGTTCTATCTTTCGAACCACGCATCATTACATTCACTTCGTGGAGGTCTGATTAGGGGTAAATGTCATCCAGAGTAGAGGCACTTTCCCTTCCTTTCTGAATATGTCAGCTTCGCCAATCTGATACTACTACTTTGACTTCGGAGCGTTAACCCTTCGACTGCTTTGTTATGGGCCTATTTTGCTGTAGCCCATCGTTGAGTCGACTGATTGCTTTCTCTTACCGTATCTTTCTTTTGAACTGTTTGCGTACCGTGCCTGTGAAGCTCCCGGATCCGTGATACTCGAGCCCAGGCCGACGAGGTTGATCGAGCCGGTGGCAGGGCTTGAACCCTGAGTGTCGACCCTAAACTTCAGCGAGGGAAGATTTGGAGAATGCTGTTCTAGTGGGTCTCAAGTGAGGAACTATGTGGTCATTTACATGGCTGAAAGGAGCTGTTGATCAATAACGTGAGCCTGGAACTAATTTCTTTTCTGTTGTATGCTCTGAACGAGGTCTAGATCGAGACTCCTTCGCTTCTCACTTATGGCAACATCTTGACAAGATTTAAGATTGCAAGTTTGCTTCTAATTTTTGGGACGATCTAGAAAGGTCGGTTGCTCCTTCATTGAGTATTGTTACCCCGCTTTCTCGAGCGCTGGAATACTCCTTTATGTCTGTCAAACACCCTAGATCATGGACGTTTAGAGCATTTGATTCTATGTGGAAAGTATCGAACATGCACTGAAAACGCTAATGAGAATCGGCCGATCCATGAGAAACAAGCCGAACAAACGAGGTTTCGACAGACAAGTTCAATTCCATAGCATGCTTGAGCGCGAGAAGTGGATGAAACAACGCAGTATTTTATAGCTGAAGCCAAGAAAGAAGTAAACTGCGTCGAATTTCGCAGCTATTACATTTCTCAAGTCCCTTCAGACTTTCTACCAGTCAACTCCTTTACTTATCCACATGCGACTCCCATGCACCTGTTGTACTCAACTAAGGTGAGAGATCGAGATCAGAAAGTCTTGTAGACTTTCTCCAGCGGACGAACTCCACGGAAGTGATAGTGACGACTGTTCTACGTGCATGTGCTGCTGCCTGTGAACCACAACTGAACTTTACACGAGCAAAAAGTAAAGCTTCTAGGGCAATTTTGCTCATCGAGAGAGAAAATATGTTTAACAGCACATTCCGCTGTTTACTCATGGCCAGGTTCCAGCTGTTCTGCAAGTTTGCCTCCCTTCGGGATGGTGAAAATGTCGGCCGGAGGCTCGGGAACTAAGCCTGTCAACAAGAGAAGATTCGAGAGGTTAGACACTGATCTAACCGATAAACCAGATCCTTCAATCATCGGCTTCTATTCATATTGTTGCAAGGGGCGGACAGGGAAACCTGACATGAGAGGATAACCACCGCACAGAAGAAATCAACCTTGGCAACTGAATTTTCTTTCCTAGAGTTTCGTAGTCTCGGAGGTACGTAGAGTACTGTCTATATACGGAAACAAGCAAGAAAGAATCGGTCCATTACAATGTAATTTCGAAGAAATCATCCGTCCATTACAACCGTTCAGAGTAGCACTTACAATTCATCAGCACATTTTTGCTAGTGTATACAGTTTGTATCTGGTTTAATTCTCAAGCATCTAGTTCGATTTGGCTGCGAATTGGACTTATTTTCCATCCTGGCCAAAGTAAACTCGACTGACGTTGACAATGCATCACACTTTTTACTTGGAATCAAAACTCTCGAGGGCTCAGGTACGTGGGTCAACCAAGTCTTACCAGGACTAACCGGAGAAGGACTCTAAGTTATTGGTCTCCGACTGAATGACTATAAGACACACATTACCTCTTAGGGCATCCTCCTGCTGCATGCGCAGTCGTTGCAGGATCCACCTCGCAGAGCAAGCAATTACAAGGACACTGAAAATAGAGGGATATTACCAAGCAGATATACAACAAGGATATAACTGGAAAATTACCACCGCACTTCGCGTCTGCAGGAACTGGGACGCCACAAGATTTCGGCAATTCAAGAATTCTGGTTTTGTTGATGTTGCCAGGAATTCTGCTCCGATTGTCGCCAAGAAGGTCACACAGACAGCCGAATCCCCAATCGTTCAGAACCGTGCAGCATGAAGAGGATGGCTTGCTCCCCGAACCTTGTACAGCAGGAAGGCACGGGAGCAGCTGGACTGCTGATCGACCACACGCAGCCTCCTGCATATCAGGACTGCTGTAGCCCCCGTTGGTGAAATTGCTCCTGACAACGCCCGACGAGCACAAAAGGCCCATCACGATCCCCGCAAACACCACTTGGAACTTTACAGTCGGATTCATTGCTTCTGACAGAGAGGGCTAAACACTAACAGTATTGGCGATTGGCGCCCGAGAGTTCCAGTAATTTCTTGACAATCTCTCTTCACATTCTACCCTTCTCCCGGTGGGGTATAAATACCTTCTCTTCAGAACCTACTTGCTACTCTCTATCTCGTTCAGTGTGGGATAGTTGGTGAGGTGAGATGGTTGGAGCGCCGTTTCCAGCCTGGGCCAGTCAGTCGTCAGACGTTTTTGAGACCCTTGTGAAGACAACTTCCGTCTTCTCTTACGAGCGTGAAGCTTACCAGCTTACAGTACCCAGTGGAGTTCAATTTGTCAAGTTCATGGAGTGATAAACGAATTGCTCCCGCACTCTGGCCAATCATTTCTGAGCCGCCTCAACTCGTGACTCTATGGATCGATCCGTACAAGTCCGGCAACTTCACCGTGACCCCGAGGTCTAGTTCTAACTTCTAACTTCTGAGGCTTTCCTGACAGATGCACGCATTCGTCATCGACGCCCCTGCATGCAACTACGCGCGCCACAGAACCGTCATGCGTAATTGTATCTCTCCCGCGTTACCGACCCAATGAATAGTGTCAACCATCGTAATGCTACCACACCCACTCTTTGCTTTCACCCACACTTGAGGCACTTGAGTGACTCTTTTATGTGTTTTATGTCTTTTCTTTTAAGCCTAATGCAGATAACATTCTAGTATGTTATACTCACCGTCTCTCTGCTTCCCAGTGGATGTAGTTTATCATGCTGTTGAGATCATACAGGAGGACGATCTCCTGTATGATCTCAAATTCACGTCGTGGTTTGATTACAATTTCGCTAATCATTCCATGGAGCTGGTAAGTAACTACTGAATGACTGGAACGGAGAGCGGGCTTTCGTCGTTCTGATTTGATTTTCCCGTAGCCGATATTGTTGTATTCGCATTATCACGTCCCAACATTCTAAGCGAATGATCATTTTTACTCCACCTGTGTTAAAATCTTTGTTCGTTGCACAGGTAACGTCTTTCGCCTACCAATTTATTATTCTAAAACTTCGGCTTACGTGTCTTCAGTAGGTCATGATCACATGATTCAACCACAGTTCTAATGCTGCGTACGTTCATTAGTATATACTGTCTTTTAAGCAAATACTTGAGCTCCATAAGTTACAAGTTCGTCTTTTTATCGTAGTTTGTGGCAACATCTTTCATATGCTTCATGTGATATACTAAAGAATTTAGAACTGATTTGGCCATTTTAGTTTCAGTGTTTGGAGAAGACTTGCTAGTTCTTTCATAATTTCAGAAGTTTCAGGGGGAGATTTTATTTAGTTATAGGGAGTTAGTTGGTGTAATATAATTTTATTTAGTTAGTAACTTTTTATTTGGTTGCAGGAATTTTAATCTATTCAGGTGAACTTCGTTTTTATTTCTATCCGTGTAATTTCGACGAGACATACTTCCGTTTTTATTTCTATCCGTGTAATTTCGACATGCTTCCATCTACACATCCATCTTTCCATGTTCCTCTACCGGAAAATCTACCTTTACAGTTTTTCAAACGGAAATTTACATTTTCTAGCTAAAGTCTAGCTTTTTACTCCCTCAGTCCCTCGCAGGAACGTTAGAGTTCCCTAATTCCCTCGAAGTTGAAATTTTCTTCCTCAGTCCCTTGACCGGTAACAAGCAGTTTTACTTCCCGGTCGAACCTGTTTTGATAAAATCACAATTCGCCTATAACTGCACGGGTGGGGGGCATCGGTGATCCTCCTTACTTTTACGCGGGAGTCCCGTTCCCACAGTCCCGAAGCCACTCGTCCTCTACACATCCTTAGTCTCGTGAAACCTCACCCGCTCTACAGTGTACACTGTAGAACACAGTTTAGCCCCCGTTTTCCCGCTGCCTTCTTTTTCAACTATGAATGCAATAGTTACCGGGACTCTGCAGGTAAGGACTGAGGAAGAAAATCTCAACTGCGAGGGACTTAGAGACCTCTAACGTTCCTACGGGGGGACTGAGGGAGTAAAAAGCTGCGCTACAGTCTTCCTATTTAAGGTAGCGTCACTTGCACACCACTCCCTTCTCTTGCGATCATTACGCACCAAGATAATAATAGAATGTGCTGTCGGATAAGGCAGATGTAAGATCTACTTATGAGGTACACACAAATTGAACTGGCGTTCCACGCCTACCGGTAGGATGGGCGCTCACGGCTGGGGGCGCTAGGTAGTAGTAGCCGTTCCGATCTGGGGCAATGATGACGTTGTTGCAAATTTCGATTGTATTTCTTGCGCCACTCGAAGGCACAACATTCATCGTCCAGGATTTGTTTACTCGGCGTGCAGACTTGGTGGCTTGACATAACACGTCGTCGTCCCACTAGAGTATGTCTAGGGAGCTCCCTCTATTTAGAGTACCCCATGTCGACTACGTCTTTCATACTGCTATGTCCTGAGGTCTAGAAAACTGAAAGACACGTGTCGCGGTCAATGACGCCCAGATCTTCCATTCCCGATACGAGGGCAGAAACAACATTCCTCAGAGAATTCAAGCCGCGAAGACATATGACGCAATGCACAGTTTCTCATGTCTTGCGAACGCGCGAAACATGAGCAAATACATATGGACAGCCATGGACAGCCATTCACAAAAAACACCTCATTCTGCCACGCCTAACCCTGATTTTAAAAGTCATGATGTTTTACTCACTAAAATATGGCAGAAACGCCACCACATTACAACTTACGAAGGATGCGGCGCACACGGCAGCACAGAGATAAAAACGTCGCTACGAGCTAAAAGCTACGGTGGGAGATTTAACAGCCCCCTGATGGGGCAAACCGATATGGAAAGATCTCCCGTAGCTGCGAGGAAGCAGATGCTACCAAGCTCAAGTGGCTGCAAGCGCCGATCGCGAGACGGAGGAGCTTGTGATGCCTGAACCAGCAACCAAACCAGCACGGAATGTTAGAGGTCAAAAATATTTATGAAAAGCATCAACTACAGTTCAAATGGAATCCGCTGCGACAGGAAGGAAAGCTATTATCTTCGGGCACTGACGGGGAGCCGTGAAGCAATGCTGCAGTCTGAACGAGAGGCAGGTGTAAGATGCATCCGCAGGGCACCGTACTGCGGAGTAGCTGAGAGCTGGCGCATGGTCAGCGGAAGGTGAGTATGGTCTGGCGCAGGACTAGCGAGTGAGGATAAATGTACACATTCCAAGCCATATCTCCATGGATGCGCTACAATCACTGCACAACTCAGGGTAGAGAGGAACGCTCTTCTCAAGCATCCACGGGGAGGAATACACCTATACGGCAATTTGCAAAGCAGGAACCAGCTCCGAGCGTCAGCTCCTTGCAGTGATTTCTGTAAGGAGCTGAATAGTGGGAGAACAGGGATTAAATTTTCGCTCGCAAAGCAGGTACCTCAACCTTGCAATGATCGACATTTACACGAGGTGACTACAGGGATTCAAAAGCTACGTCTGATCATGACCCCAGAGAGTAAGCACAGACATTTCCACGAGGGATCGCAGACCTCGACTGCAGGCGTGACGCCACAACTGACTCAGTTCGAGGGACGTGCCTGCCCTGCGAGGACTCCTACCATAGAAAGTGTAACACAGCGTGTGTTACCACAAAATCTTATCACACGAGTCGTCATGCCAAATAGGCTCTTTCCCCGAAAGCATTCGACGTACTGAATGCAACAACTTCACCAACCTTAGTGCGATCTGCCACCTTGAGCTGGAGTGAGGAGGAGCTCAATGAGACACATAGTGCGCCTTCAGACCGCAGGCCTTTGGGAGTTTGGCGACTGCATCGAGGTTGATGTCCTTCAGCGGGTCCGGAATGTCGGGCTTCGCGGAAATCAGATAACAAACGCAAGTCGGACTGACAGCCTTAATAGCGGAGCAACACTCCTCTGAGGGCTTCTCGGCATTCTTGCCGATGGCCGGTACGCATGGCAGCAAGCTCGTCAGAACATCTCCGCATGATTCTGCAGAGGCCGGGGGCTCCGCAGTATTTGACCCATGCACAACTACGAACGCTATCAGCACAAACGCCACGACCACTGGAAACCTGTGCACCGCAGCCATACTCTTCTAAAGACAATACCTCCTTCGAGACAAGACGATCGGTGAATGGATACTACTTCCTGGAATTCGCAGAAGCTGGGGTCAATATATCTTCTTTAGGGTCCAGGGCACCAAGAGCACGATGAGGAAGGACGACTAGAGTGGGTCGCTGCAGGAGTAAATGACGAGTGATGAGTAGGGCGGAGCAGGCCGAAGCTGCCGGATCATTCGACAGAGATATGAATGAATGCCCCTCGGCCGTATGGCGGCGCTTTCATACCCCAGCCGGGAACTGGACTGCCTCGTTCTTGTTCGGATGGGAGCTCCTCAATCTTCATGAACTCTGACAGTCAAGAGTCAACATACCAGCCATACCATACCATACCTTCTTCTCCGCGGCCTGGAATCTTTTTAATGCCCTGCTCTGCTGCAGGGCATACTAAAGTAACTAAACTATCCGCACCCACTCAACTCCCGTCACCACAGGTTTACCGCGAGGGACGAGAGCTAGATATTTCTTGCCTGCATCAGTGCATCCTCTTGAGTCTGGACTGGTGACGATGGCATTCGTCCACTACAGAACTGCCCGTGCTCTGATGCTCGATGGTCAACTTCGAATTCAGGTTTGTATGTCAGCTCGTCGAGTAAAACCTTTGGCGCGCAGGCAACTCTCCAGGTTGGACACCGATCCCGGAGAGCTGGTTCAGTATCCCTTGGCAGGACTGACTCAACTCACAGTAAGTGAAGTTACCATGTGTATCTACCCTCTAGGATCAACACTATTACTTTGTACAGCTCCAGTTTCCTGGACTAGTGACTCGTATATGCCATTTCTTGACTCATTTTCTCCCAGGATAGCAGGATCCCAGTCCCCTGATGAACTTGTTTCATGGACAACATTGCTTTCAACTACCCGTGATGAGCTTACGAGTTCTGCATTGGTTAGTCCATGGGGTTCGCGAATACTGAAGTTTGATTGTTACGTTGATGTGGATCGATACATACGTTAAGCATTCTATCAAATTTCAGGACTGTTCCAAAATATGGAAACGACTGGCGGAATGAGTTGCGTGTTCCTAACCATATTTCTGAAAGACTGGAGTTAAGAAGGAGTGAAGGTATGAATTCTTGTCTCCACTAAACGATTCTTCTTTGATTGGTACCCAAAAGTTCCAAATTTTCTGCATAACTAGTGGATTTTAACAGTGCTCGGATGAGTACCATTAGCTCTATATATTATGAAAGCTGATTTCAAGAAAGTGGCATTGAGGTGACATTATCCTCGGTAAACACGACCAGTTTCCGCTTCTGACAGCGTTTACATGTATCATCAAACACGCGACGCAATGAACAGCCAACGGATGGAAAGACCCCATCAAGCCATTTACATGTATAGGTTTGCAAATGGAGAAGAATATGAACTTTAGAGCATTGATAAAACTCTGCGATGCTGTAAGTGGGCCAGAAAATTATGCGGAGAAAATAGGAAAAGCTTTTGCTAGGACAGCGGAAACAATCAACACTACACCACATGACTTGGTTGTCCACTTAAGTGACCTACCTAGCATTTGCTACCGTAGTTAAATAACAACTAAAAACAGATGCAGTATCGGGGAGGTCAGTGGAGGCAATCAACACTATTGTGCAATGCTAGCAAGGCATGTTCCAAGTACAGCTGAAACTGACAAATAAAACTGTACCGAACGCAAGATATTCTATCATTGTAATGCCGTATTGCCGTCCTACTGGACAGTGTGTACTTTGCTTTGACTCTTTAGTAACAGTCATCAACCTTACGTTTCAAAGCCCTGCAGGCTGCACTAGAAAGATCTAACTGTCGGTCTCTCAGGGACTTGGAAGTCGCCAGCTTCCCTTCCAATCCTGCGTGGTCCTTCTCTGAAGCGAGTTGTCTCACGACGTCCTGATTGCTTCGAAGGGCTTCACCAATCGACCTTAGCAGCCTCGAACGGCATCACGGAAGCTACTACATCGGACTCCGTGATTGGCTGCTGCTTCGCGCCGAGGACCGCTGGTACCGTCTACAAATGACAATCGCACCGAGAGAGGTAGTGTACCATACTTCTCCTCCTCTTGTGTCGCGTTTCTCCTGATAGTGTGTACGTACGCGAGCTCCGTCGGTTTGTATTGACGGATGGGATTCGCTGTCTGTCTGGCCACGGAATAGTTGAACTGATTAGTGCTGGTTTGTATCGTACGATAACTGATCAACCGAACAAAGTCCAGACTCGAGAGCACAAAGAGGCAATCTCCGCCGTCCAAGTCACAATCGAAGTTTGTACTTTCCTAGTGTGGACTGATTCTGAGTTTGATCGCAACGCGTCTCGGAGTTCCGAGTTCGGTTTGCATTAATGGATTTACCTGTGCTCCGAATGTACTCCGTGAAGTCCTTCGGGTTCTTGATATATAATACGGTGAGAGAGAGACAGAGACTACCTACCACGCGCAGTTACACTGCAGTGTGAAATAAGTGTTGGAGGATTGACCATCAGGTCAGACCACTGAAGGTGCGCGCCGTAACATGGATTAGTAAATGCAATCCACTATCATCAATGATTTGCAGTTGACTAATGCTCTGCACTGGTTCGCTGGTACCGTACGGGTAACATGAATCTCCGAACGTAGTAGCGTACCAGCTTCCACGAAGTTTTACTTACAGGGCATCGATCTCTCTGTTTCTGTTTCACTACTGTACGTACTCCCATGGGTTTTTCTCCGCAGGAAAGTAGCGGGAAAAGAACCCAGCACATAAGACAAATATGAGAAAGTTTGGGTACAGTACCGGATGACGTTTGTACAGTGCTTCTCGTGTACATGTAAGTATATTCCCAGTAGTGAGTTTTCTTCTAACAAGTGAGAATCACCCCATCTGCGCTAAACCTCCTCTTGCAAACAGTAATAGGGTTATAAAAGTTCGAACTTTTTCGAATGATTTTGGACTTGCGGGAGGGAGTTCGAGTTCGGCCAGACTTTGGCGGATGTTTCTTTAGGATATCACCTGAGTTCCTCGGAAGAAAATGCGTTTGCATTTTCTTAATAGATTTTCACTTTTTTCTGTTATCTTCTTGTTAAATAATCTACTGCTCTGAATAATTACTCTTAGTGTAAGATTGAAACAAATTTAATAAAAAGATCATAGTACTTATTCAGTGCAACCCAGAATGAGTCATGGTTCTACACAAAGTTCCACTTGATAAAATTACAGTTTTCTCTATTAGAGCATCTCTACCGCGAAAACACAAGTCATCATTGTACCTTAAACTTTAGGATATCCGTTTGCTATGTTAAATTTTGCACTTTCACGATTTCTATAACTTTCGTCCATCCAGAAACAGTCATCAGTCACTGTAAAATAAATATTTGCAGCATGGCGTCCAATCACATCATTCATTTCTTCTTACGTCATTGTAAGATGATGGGCTGCAAAGTTCACATGTCAAGAAAAATGACAAAAATATATTTACAGTGCCTCTGATTGTGTATCTTGCAGCCTTGCAGAAGTACCCTGTTCGTGGTCCGTTCTAACCCGGCTTGCACTGCAGTTTATGTTACTGTGTACGCAATGGATCATAACTTAAGCTACCTTAAAAATAAGATGGCAAAATATTGATGCAGTGTATGTTTGTGTAGTGCGTTGGAGATGCTCTTAGTTGTTGAAGAATCTTTTCTTGATATTCTTTTCCAGCGGGCTGGAGTTACAACTATGGTCAGACTTTCACGGATGATTTCTACCAGCACCTCAAGAAAACATCACGAGTATCTTATTCATTTTTTGTCCGTTCCAGTGTGAGTTGTGACAATGTGGAATTAAAGACTAAGGTTATGAATTCCAACTGAAAGAGAAATTAAATAATAAAAAATCATTCTTTTAGTTCAAAATGACATCTCTTAGGTCATATACAAAGTTGTCCAATCTTATTTTATGGATTTTTTGCTCTCGGACATCTGGGAATCTTTTTGCTTAACTTAATAATTATTGTTAAGTACGTGCTAAGTGAACCTGCCTAGCCATCGCTGCCGGCAAAAGGATTTCAGAAAATCTTGACTTCAATGACTCTCCATTTAAATTTGACCAAGGACCCTAAACCGCACGAACGTTTTTTTTTCAAAAACTCAAACTGTAACCTTTCTCAAATAATCTTCCATTGTCACGCTACGGCATATGGTTGTCAACTAATCCTCAAATGTGTAAACTTTTTTCGTGCACCTCTGCCTGATGTCGACAAACTTGCATGCCTTCGTACGCTTTGTTCTCGTCCAGAATGACCATAAGGAGGAGGCTTAGCATTTTCGTTTCTCCCGTGTAAAACTCTTCCATAACCTTCTTTCATGTAAGGATGATCATTCTTTTAGCTCCGTTGTTTTAGTTCTCTTCTAGAGGAAAATGTCTCTGAAGTTGATATGAGAGAAAATGAATCTCAACTTGAAAAGAATGAACTTGAAAAAAAAAACTAACAATAAATTGAAGTGATATGTTATCATTTGAGACTAACAGATCCAAAAAGAATATCTAAGCGAGGTGTGCTCGTGATAAAAGTATAATGCTTATATGTAAGAAAATATTGAAAATTGAGATGTCATGCTTGTGAGTGGCATATAGAAGATAACATGTAGATCGAACGAGTATTGTGTTTCGTGTTCTATGTCGAAGGAGAGAGAAAATGTATATGTAACTAAAATATATATGAGCGTTTATAGTTGCTTGTTCATGTTTCTGATTTATATGTTTCAGCTGTAATCTTGAAAAGGATACTATCATCAAGTACGATCATGTACAAACTGAAATTTAGATTTTGAATTTTGTGATTACTATCTGATCAAATTCATCCCTCGTCTTATTTGTTTTTTTCTTTTTTATCAATGGTGTCTATTTTGTTGGATCATATCTCATTCTTCTCTCCCATGGTTCCCTTCCTCTCAATCTCTCTGTCTCATCTTATTCTTTCATCGTATTAAATATTTATCTGGTGAGTGTTGTAGGGCAGTTGAAATCAAACTTTGTTTGCTTGCTCATGAATGATGTCTCTCTTTCTTTTTCAACCTTATCATTCATGGTCAAAAGCACATTCTTAAACCATTGTATGAGGTCAACATATTTACAAAAGTTCTGAACTTGTGATTCTTTAATATCTCTAATGTTGACTTTCGACTGCATTTTCTCCTCCTCTTCTTTTGTAGTTAAATAACAGAAATCGATATTTCCAGTTCCATTTTATGTTGTCATGGGTTTTGAATCATTTTCAACTTCAAAGATGAGACTTGTTATTATTTAATTTTAAGTTCAGCCAAACCTATGATAGTGATCTATCAATCGAGGCTAATCTACACTCTCATAAGCATAGACTAGTCTTCAATCAAATGCACCACTTAGGCACTTCTTAACTATGCACAATTCACTTATATTAGAGTTTTTATTATTCCCACATATCTTTATATGCGACAAACTCTATACTTCTCTTCGATCGTCCTTCGTTGGTTAAGCTCATCTTGTATATCTTCGATATTTCCTACTCGTTACTCCATTATCATTCGTGGTCACCCCTTCAGCACTTAACCTTTCGGACTTTATGTATCAGTTGTCCGTCTTGTCGTCAATTATCGCTCTTTGGTCCCTCGAAGGCATCTTTCCTTCTTCGGCTAGTACACTGTCTCTTCACACGGTACGATGTGAAGTTTGATATGTGTGTGAAGTTTGGTATGTGAATACATGAGATATCTTGTTATAGAGAAATACGGCAAGATCTTATATCAAATCGTCAAAATATCGTTGTTCACTACTCAATCGATCAGTTTATATCTCGACTCTAGTGTCTATTTGTCTCAATTTCTATCGATCTAACTTGACCTTATGTGTAACGCACGTGCACCACACAACACAACTTGACGTTCAATCATGCTCTAACTACATGCATGATCTATACATGATAAATATATGCTTTAGTTCACAAAAGCACTTCAAATAATCTTTTAGGTCAGCTTGTGCACCAACTCTTGATCGATTTGGAGCAATAAAGAGGAGTTAGAATACTCAACTCTAATCTTCTACAGTTCGTTGACATTCATTCAGGATGAATCTTAGAGCAATTGATAACATATTGTAAAACTTTCCAATGATATAGGTAACATCTTGATTGGATCAATGTAACTCCTACCACGACAAATCAAAATTGATCTTTTCTAATACTTATAATATGAAAAACGTCTTAAATCTTCATCTTGACCCGCATGTTTGATATATGTTTTGAGTGATCAAACAAGCTCTAAAATAGACATGCAGCATACCACTAGAAAACTTATCTTCTAGAGCTTCCAACAAGATAAGACATGCACGCAGCAAGCAACCATTGAGCTTGAGATGTGATGTCGAAGGCAACGATATCTTAAAGTTAGAGATTCTTGATTAACAGTTTCGACATAGTGTAACGCCTTCTTTGATTGTGATCTCCGCATCAAATTCACAATATAGCTCCCTTGACTCACTTGCAACATCTTCAGGAAGTTCCACCATCAAACATCATGTCCTTTATTCAAAACCAATCAAGAGATTTAGGTGAAATCTCTCTTCTCGTTCAAACTTGGCAATCTAAACTAAAATCTAAACTTTGTTAGCTTATTGCTCCCAAATCAAACTTCACAAGAAATTCTCTCTAACCCCTCACTAGTACGATTTGAAATTTTAATTTCAGAATCCAAACCAATTGCTCGAAATGGACCACGACAACTTCTCTTAACCAAATGAGCTGAAATTTCACAAGCTGATAGAATACAATCCAGTCTTGGAGATTTTCACTTAGAGTTTCGACCCAATGCAAACAATAACTCAATCTTTGAATCCAAGATAAACGGCTTTACTTCTATCTCTCAACTATTATAGCCAACTTCAATTGATCATTTTCAAGGTCAAAACCAACCCAAATGTAAACTAATTTACATCAGTGCAACCAACATGACGTCAGTTATCCAATCTCTTTGATAAAACTGAAAGATCATTTTTCAAACTCTCGAGGCACTCACAAATGTGTCTTGAGATATCTATTTGATCATTTGACTTTGAACGATCAAGGCTTTCTTCATGTCACTGTATCTGTAAGGACGTCAAAAGATTGATGTGTCATTAGCCAAGTCGATATGTATATCAGGTCCCTTCAAGGTACCCAAATCCTTCATACTGAAGGCAAAACAATTCTTGTAGCTCTTCAGGAATCTCTGAACTCTTCGTCTCTCTTTTCCTATAAGCTTAGGTCCAATCTCCGGCTCCCAAGTATCCTCTGTCATCATGTTAAAGGTAGAAGATGAAGTCATCGACTGCTATCTTGTAGCCTCTGGGCCGTTTCCTTCTGCTCATCATCAACAACATCCACCTCCACTGTGCGAAAAACTCCTACAGTCCTAGCTGCAAGTTCCACACTCTCTCCTACGACATCCCATGATGTCCAAGGATGACGAACTTCATACTCCTCGCCCCCAGCCTTTGCCTCCATCGACTCGATAGACAAAGAGCTCAGAAGTGTCAGAGCAGTAACACTCATCAATCATATCCGACGCTGCTCAATCAATTTAAGGCTAACAACCCACGTTGTTGTAGTGACGTAGGATTTCTCCTTTTGCTCTTTTAGTATACAAGATATCGTTCCCACAGAGGATTTGCACAAGTAACGCTGCTCTGTCACACCACAAGTATCCCATTATTTGTGTGTATGCTTATATACATTTCATTAGGTGTGACTATCTTAAAGGTTATTCTAGTTTGAAGATCTAAATTTAGAGTGATCAAAAGTAGTCATAACTAGCTGAGATAGTTATAACTAAGTTGAGGAAACTATTAGAGGTTCCACTATGGCACTATAGGACAAGTGCGGAGCTCTAAATATGCTTTCCAAAAGTATGTAACTTTGTTGACCATCACTGATTGGATGCATGATGAAAAGTCATGCACAAAGATCTAAAGATGCTCCTCAAAAGACGTATTAGTGTGTTGTCGTCTTCCGATTGGATAGCGTGGAAAGTTAACACTTTACAAAAGCTAAAGTAAGAGAATCTCTTACTTTTGTAAAGTAAAACAAGTAATGTGTGTGCTATTCTTAAAGTGTTAGTAGCCTTTAGAGTTTTACTATTTTGGATTGCGCACTTACCATGAGGTAACGTAACTTAGTGAAAGTTACCACGGTAAGAAGTTGTAGAGTATATAAGGAGGAGTTGAGAAGGTGGAAGACACTCTCATTTTCCTGACTGTAAGTAAAGTGAGCATTGGAGACCTTGGGAGTCCTTGAGTATTTTGCGATGTAATGTTGAGAGCGGGATTAGAACTTGTGTGCAGGAACGCTATTAGAGGGACTGATGTGACCATACGGGTCAGAGAGTTGAGTGAAGTGAGCATGGGTGTACTTAAATCTTTGTAATTAGGGTGCACTAGTAATCCTAGTCATCTGAGGTACCCCTGGGTGAGAGACAGGCCGGCTTACATTTTGGTTCCGTTGCCGGGACCTCGATACAAAGATTTGTATTTAGTTGTTAGTACAGTTCATGTCTGTTTTTGAGCATGAGTTCAGAACCTTTGTACATACACCATGTTATAGAGGGCAAGATAAGCTTTCCAATAAGCTTGATATCTCCGAGAGATCAATTGTAAGGAGAGAGTTATGTCTTTCGGAAGTTAAGGAGGTTTTTCGATATCAAATAGTGAGCTCTCGAGAAGGAGTTTACAGTCCTTTTCATATTTTCAGTTTTTAGAGTTAGACCTTGAAATCTTCCATGCTGATAGCTTGCAAGATAAGCTATCTAGGCACCCAAATCATGCGTGAATTGGTCGAGTAGAACTGGAGTTATGGCATTCGAAGCGAAGGGGGGTCAAATCTGTTATATCGCTTGCTGAAGTAAAAGAGTGAAAGAATTTCAGAATTCTTGAGAGGGTTATGTTCGATCTCTGAGGCTCATGGTTGACAAGTTAAGCTTCTAGTTAGTAATGTGAGAGATTGCTAAGCGAGAAGATAGTCGAGTGATCAAAAGTGTCAAACAAACTATAGAGCGAGAGAGATGTATGACGGATCATCGTCATGGAAGGACAGCAAGAGTGGAAATTGAGGTTGAGCAAGATCCCTCAAGGCTATGCGGTGATAGTTACCGCTGATCTGGCGAAAGGAGAATTTCGACTAGAATTTGAGGAAGAAGCAGAGAGTAGTCGTAAGAACCAGGAGAAGAACTCGAGGTGCTTTTTGTGTGGAGAAGAAGGACATAAAGTGAGCAAGTGTCCTACGAAGAATAGACTTTTGCGTGAGCGAAGAGGGTTGGTCGACTTAAGCTTACACATAGGTCCTTCTTCCCCTAGACAAGGCGTCATTGACCCTACAACCTTTTGTCCTAGATGTGGAGTGGACGGGATTCCAGTTGAGCACGAGTGTAGCGCAGTGGTTGCTTTGCTAGAAACTGTAGCCGAAGGTCTCGAGAGAAGGTTGAGTGTAGAAACGGAACGAGTGAAGACCTCTAGCGAGGATGGAGATAGTCTGTCACACGAGAGATAAGATGACCATGAGGGTCAAACTTATTCGAACCTTTGGAGAGGAGAGAGCTCAACGGGGAAATTGTGGAGTGCGGTGAAGTGCGATCTTCACATCCGCAAGCAGTTCCTTGAGTAAGAAGAAGAAAAGAAGAGAAGAATGGGGAAACTCCCGGTGTTTTACGGAAAGGATGGAGAAGACGTGGAAGGATTTGTGAGGGACTTCAAAAGAGCATGCATTGGCAATGGAGATCGAAAGAAGAGCGAGTGGGTAGGGTTGATACCTGAATTTCTTGAGAATTCTGCATTGACATGGTATGAGGATAGGAAGAAGAGAAGCGTAGTGGGGACTCCAGTTGATACTTGGGAAGTATTGACGGAGGCCTTAATTGAAACTTTTCTTCCCGATGAAAGTTACGAGAAGTTAATGGTAGAGGTAACTTACCTCAAACAAGGAGAGAAAGAGAAAGTAAGGACTTACGCCGAGAGGGTGGAGAAATTAGAACAAAAGTTTCGGGTGGTTTTACGAAAGAGTGGAGATGTAGTAGAACCAACGATGGTGGGCATTGGAGCAATGCTCACAAAGAATTTTATCGGAGGATTGAGGCCGGAGATTCGAACACAAGTGCGGTATGAGAGACCAACTTCGAAGGCTGATGTAGTGAAGATCGCAACCAGGATGGAAGAGAGTCTGGATGGAGACGACTTGCAACCAATGACTGTCGGGGCAGCATGTGGAGATGTGCAAGGGCCGATCATGCCAACTCTGACGCCTGCGAGTGTTCCGACTGTTCGATTTCAGAATCTGACTCCGGTAGCTCCTACTAGTGCGGTTACAGTCACTGTACCATCTAGATCTGTTACTCCCGACTTTCGTGATGAGTTGAAAAGTTTGACAGAGTCTCTGGCAGATTTGAAGATCAATATGGTGAATTTGTTGCAACACCGCAGTCCAAATGTTGGAGGAGGCTCACGAGGTTATGGGAACTATCAGTCTAGAGGTGGACCACCGCAAGGATCACCAAGTAACTACACGAACCAAGGATGTTTTACGTGTGGAGGATCACATTTCCAACGTAATTGTCCAAGTCGTAATGGTGGAACGGCGGATGGAGCTTCAACTTCACAAAGCAAGGACAAGGGTGTAGCATGCATTGACATCTTGGAACCACGAGATGTACGAGAAGGTTTTCAATCTGTAGAGCTGTTGGCTCAAGAGAGGAAGAGAATGAGGACGCATTTCGACGATGGAGAACCAGTCGTGATGGAAGATTCTCCAAGTCAAAATACTCGGAGTAGCAAATCTTCTTCAAAAACCAAAGAACGGCGGAAGAAATTGGGAAATACTGATTTCACAATTTCGATGGAGCAATCAAAATACAATGTGGTGGAAGACGTGGGTAAGCAACGAACAAACATTACTGTGGGACAGTTGATTGCTCTGAATCCTTCGGTGAGGAAAGAACTTCGTAGCGGTCTAAGCTCCCGACGAGGTCGAAAGAAGAAGGTAAATCCTTCTACTGTCGGTGTGAGTGCTTTAGATGCTAGTGAAGGAGAGGTGTGCAACAAGGCATCAAAGGTAGAGGCTCGTATCAATGGGAGAGATGTTTCAGATGTTCTTGTCGATGGAGGATCGGCAGTAAATGCCATCTCAGAACGACTAATGAGGAAGTTGGATCTAGTACCAACTCGTCCTTCTAGTATCACGGTAGGTATCGCTAACAGACAGCGAGTTAGACCATTGGGAGTGCTGGAGAGAGTTTGTGTGTCAGTAATGGGAGTGCAAGTAAACATGACATTTCAAATCTTGAAAGAGTCAAGTTATGAAATGTTACTCGGAAGACCTTGGCTTCGAGCAGTACACGCAACGGATAACTGGCACAAAGGTTATTTACGCATCGGACCGAATCACCATCGGGTCAAAGTTCCATTGCTCGGAGATCAAGTTGGGACGTCGGAATCGGATCGACCCACATCGGACTACTGGGAGTCAGAAGTTGTCGATACTACTTCTGATGTAGGTACCAATTCTTCAGATTCAGAATCTGAAAATACATCGTCAGAAGAGGAGAGAGAAGAACGAAATGTGGGTGTGAACGTAGTGGATCTTTTCCCTTCTCCGGAAGTGCAAAGAGATAGAGACAAAGAACCGTTGACTCCCGAGGAGGTGGAGAGAAGAATTGCCACCTTACGTTATGGATCGAAGGTTACTAAAGAGGAGAAGAGTTGTTTCGAAGAGATCTTTCGCAAATACATTCATGTATTTGCATTTAGTTACAAGGATCTGAGGGAGGTCACACTGGAGCAACACCGTATCGAGTTAGAGAAGGAAGTCAAACCGGTGCGACAGAAGCAACGAAGAGTGAGTCCTCCAATTGCGGATCTGGTGAAAGAAGAGATCGAGAAGCTACACACTGCTGGGTTCATTTACGAGGTGGAGCATTCTGAATGGGTATCACCCATTGTGATCGTAAAGAAGAAAAATGGCAAATTGCGGGTGTGTGTTGATTACAAGAAGCTCAATGCGGTCACAAAGAAGGATTATTATCCTCTACCTTTCATCGACGAGATCTTGGAAGAAGTGGCGGGAAACGAATGGTACAGCTTTGGAGATGGTTATAGCGGATATAACCAGATCAAAATTGCACCAGAACATCAACACCTGACCACTTTCACTACTCCGTGGGGTACGTTTGCATTTCGAGTCATGCCATTTGGTCTGTGTAATGCTCCTGCGACGTTTCAAAGGTTTATGAACAAAGTGTTCGAACCTTTCTTAGGAAAGTTTGTGAGAGATTTTATAGATGACTTTTGTGTTTACGGGAGTAAGGAGAAGCATTTTGAGCACCTTGTGAAGGTCTTAGAATGTTTAGATGTAGCAAATGCATCTCTCAATCCGGAGAAATGTATTTTTGGGTGTGAGGAAGGGTTACTCTTGGGTCATATCATATCCAAGGAAGGCATTGCCGTTGATCCAGAGAAGGTGCAAAAGATCTTAGAGCTCCTTTTTCCTAGTACTCTCACTAAGCTACGACAGTTTTTAGGTATGGTGGGGTATTATCGAAGGTTTATACTCTCGTTCTCACATAAAGCGTATGCTTTGACTGTATATCTGAAGAAGGGAGTAGATTACGTGTTGATTTTAGGAGATGAAGAAGCTCTAGCCGCCTTTGAGGAACTGAAGAAAGCTCTTACTTCAGCTCCGATCTTGGTTAAGCCCGATTGGAATAAACAGTTTATTCTATATACGGATGCTTCAAATATAGCAGTAGGATGTACTCTAAGTCAGTATGATGTTGAAGGTAGAGATCATCCTATTGCATATGCTAGTCGGCAAATGGTCAAGGCAGAGAGAAATTATTCTGTGACAGAGAGAGAAGGATTAGCAGTGATTTATGCTCTGAGAAAATTTCGACATTATCTCATAGGGGGCAAGTTCACTATCGTTACAGATCATAAGGCATTGAAGTACATCTTCAATAAACCGATGGTCGAAGGACGATTAGCAAGGTGGAAGCTCTTATTGTCAGAGTACGACTATGAGATCTGTGATCGACCAAGGAAGAAACACGCGAATGCAGATTTGTTATCTAGAGCTTACGATGGCGATGGAGAGGAGCCGGTGGATGACACCTTTCCTGACGAAGATTTGATGGTCTTGAGCAACTCTATTATCCCAATAGAATATCAAGAAATTTGGGATTTTGTTACGGAAGGTGTCTATCCAGATGGGATGCGGACCAGAGAGAAGAAGGCATTGGTGAAACGAAGTCAACCTTACTCGGTGGTGGAAGGTGTGTTATTCCGTGAAGGAGTTGATGGGGTCCTGAGAAGAGCTGCGAGCAAGGAGGAGTCTCTACGACTCATGGAAGAATTCCATGACGGTCTAGTATGTGGAGGACATTTCGCAGGCAAGTTGACGGCTCATAAGATACTCGACGCGGGATATCACTGGAGGGGGATGTTTAGAGATTGCTTGACGTATTGTAAAACCTGTGATGTTTGTCAAGCTTTCGCTATCAAATCTAGTGTTTCCACTCCTCTTAGATCTATTCCGGTTCTTGGACCTTTCGAGAAGTGGGGAATAGATTTTGTGGGGCCTTTGAATCGCACCCCTCGCAACAATAAGTATATTGTTGTAGCCACAGATTATCTTACAAAGTGGGTAGAAGCTAGACCTCTTGTAACTATTGGAGAAGTTGAGGTGGGTAGATTTCTGTACGAACGGATCATAACTAGGTTTGGATGTCCTTTGGAGTTAGTTTCTGATAGGGGTCGAGAATTTGTGAGTGGTATGACTACTGCTATGTGCACCCACTTCTCCATTTCTCAGAGGGTTACTACTTCATATAAACCTAGTTCAAACGGTTTGGTAGAGAGGACAAACTTTACCTTGTGTCAGATGTTAGCAAAGGATGCTGACATGGAAGGGGCCAAACACAACTGGGACAAGCGTCTTCATGCGGTTCTATGGGAGTATCGAACAACAGTGAAGACGTCTACGGGATATTCACCTTTCAAGATGGTGTATGGGTTGGAATCCAGATTACCAATCCAGTTCGACCTAACCACCTTTCAGACCTTGCAAGCTGGATTGAAGAGAAAGGGTGGTCCAATAGCTGAGAAAGAGCGGGGAGAAATCTTGTTGGAGCTGGAGGAGAATAGAGGCGACGCAGCTCAACGCATTGAGATGGCCCAGCTGCAACAGAAGAAGAGCTATGACAAGCGCTTGGCGAAGAACAAAACGAAGTTACAGCCATTTCAAAAGGGTGAGTGGGTGATGTTATGGGATGCTATTAGGCACAAGCGAGTTCAAAAGAAGTTCTTACGTCGATATTTTGGGCCTTTCATCATCTCCAAAGTGTGGAGTAATGACACCTATGATCTTCAAGAAAGGAGTGGTACGTTCTTCGACCGAGTGAACCACGACAAGCTGAAGAAGTTTCATCAACGTGATACTTCACTCCGAGGACGGAGTGAAAATTAAGTCTGGGGGTAAATGTCACACCACAAGTATCCCATTATTTGTGTGTATGCTTATATACATTTCATTAGGTGTGACTATCTTAAAGGTTATTCTAGTTTGAAGATCTAAATTTAGAGTGATCAAAAGTAGTCATAACTAGCTGAGATAGTTATAACTAAGTTGAGGAAACTATTAGAGGTTCCACTATGGCACTATAGGACAAGTGCGGAGCTCTAAATATGCTTTCCAAAAGTATGTAACTTTGTTGACCATCACTGATTGGATGCATGATGAAAAGTCATGCACAAAGATCTAAAGATGCTCCTCAAAAGACGTATTAGTGTGTTGTCGTCTTCCGATTGGATAGCGTGGAAAGTTAACACTTTACAAAAGCTAAAGTAAGAGAATCTCTTACTTTTGTAAAGTAAAACAAGTAATGTGTGTGCTATTCTTAAAGTGTTAGTAGCCTTTAGAGTTTTACTATTTTGGATTGCGCACTTACCATGAGGTAACGTAACTTAGTGAAAGTTACCACGGTAAGAAGTTGTAGAGTATATAAGGAGGAGTTGAGAAGGTGGAAGACACTCTCATTTTCCTGACTGTAAGTAAAGTGAGCATTGGAGACCTTGGGAGTCCTTGAGTATTTTGCGATGTAATGTTGAGAGCGGGATTAGAACTTGTGTGCAGGAACGCTATTAGAGGGACTGATGTGACCATACGGGTCAGAGAGTTGAGTGAAGTGAGCATGGGTGTACTTAAATCTTTGTAATTAGGGTGCACTAGTAATCCTAGTCATCTGAGGTACCCCTGGGTGAGAGACAGGCCGGCTTACAGCTCTAAGTTCTAAGATCTGTTCAAACACACAAACACACGGGTTTTGACTAGAAATCCCGTCTTCTCACAAAACCACACAAAACAACACGTTGTCGGAGTGTGATCCGTCTACCTAGGAAAGCGCCGGGCTTCTGGCTGTGGTTGTTTACTCAAGAGGTTGGCTTTCAGGTCACAACAGGAGCTATAAACACTCACACAGGAGCGTAGGATCCTCTGATATGCTCAAAAAGCGAAATTTGGGTCTCACTGGTAGTAATAGGCTTAAGCGGTGAACTTTGACACTCAAAGGGAGGAAAACTATGAAGGTTTAGACCTCTAAACTTCCCCTACATGCAAATGAGGTACTACTGAACTCACAGACGAAGTTTCAACCTGAGATCAAATTCTGACACGGAGATATGAACAGAAAAGTTCTGAATAAGAGAATTATGGCAATTTCTGGTACCTAGACAGCTATTCAGACATAGAACAGAGAATTGGCTCGATGAATTTCAAATCTTCTCACAGTATTTGAAGTCTACAGGATGCTGAACATCCCTGTGAAGTTGGGACTCCTGATTGTTTGTAGAACTCCAGATCTCCTTATCTAAAGTCGCTGCTCTAGATTAAGAGCTTTTCAGACCCCCTCTGCTTCAGCGGCCGCCCTGAATTACTCAGTTACTCAAATGATTCGAAACTTTTTGGCCAGTCGTAGCCCTCCTGACAGTGAACGCAACCACGAAGTTTTGAAGTGATTTCCTCAATTCTGCTGCAATTGGCACCGAAAACCCCAAAATCAACAAAAGTGACGCAGTTTTGGCACAATCCGAACTTCAATTGGCATAACTCCTTGTTTATTGATCCAAATCGAGCAAAAATTTCACTGACAGTGCTTGGCACGACGAGCTCTCTCTTCCTGTGTTCTCAGATTTCGAAGATACCTCACCAATTGCTCGAACTCTCCTCTAGAGCTCTGTTTCTAAACTTAGAGTTTTACAAAAGACAAAAATGGACCAATGGGAGTTCATAGCTCCACTTGACTGTCCTTTTGTGCCTTAAACTACCTGGTAACTTATCTACACTCATAGGCTACCACGTCAAGCCCCCTAGAGTGCCAGCGTAAAACTTAAACTACCTAAAATGACACATAGCCCTGAAAAATAACTTAAATTAGCTAGAAAGCGTGCATGGGCGACAAGTAAGTACAACCCATGAGCTCAAACCCCTATCAGCATGGAAACCCTAAGTTATGTACATTGAACGTCATAGACAAGTAAGAAGTCACTTGCACAAGCGCACAAATGCTTGAACAAGATAACTAACATACTATCAGCCTACTAGGACTCAAAATAGTGTTAACACCGTATGCAAAGGTGTCAAACATATACATAAAGGACTAGAAGTAATATGAGCTAACTTCTAGAACTACCAAACCTAAGCGTCGGAGTAGAAGTCAAGCATGTAGCCGCCAAGTAGCGCGACATCCACCCCCTCTGAACCTGCACATCCTCCGGTATGTGCCAAATCCAGATCAAGACTCTTCAGCTTCAGCTTCAAATTCATCTTCAACCTCCATTGAGTCTTCAGCTTCATCCTCAGTAAGTTCTGCAATGTTCTGGTCCTCTCCTCTTCTTCTAAAGAGCTTGATTCTCTTTCCTGCGACTGGTATCTTGAGCACTGCACCATCTAACTCTCTCAAAGAGTATGTGGCATTATCATAAACTTCTAACACCACATAAGGTCCGAACCATCTCTTGGAAAACTTTCTGATAGCGCTATGCTGATTATCAAGACTACTATCATAGACTAACACCCAATCACCTTCCTTAACTGGTTTGGGTCGTAATCTATGCGTCCTATCAAATCTGCCTTTGTTTCTCTCTCTAGCAGTCTTTAACCTTTCCACAGCTTTGGCAACATCCTCAGGTCTTCGTTCTAACTGCTGGATCCTTAATGCAAGAAGATCCTCCGTACTTCTACCATCTTCCCATGGCAAAACATTCCAAGTAGGCACAACCTCCTCAATCGGCATCACAGGTTTTTGCCCTAGTATCAACTCTGCTGGCATGTAACCTGTAACGGTACTATGAGTTGTACGATCTGCCCACAAAGCAAATGGTAACAGTCTAGGCCATTCACGGATCTTACCCTTGCAAGCTTTTACCAAAGCTTTGATGATTGGCGGATGACCTCTTTCGCTCTTGCCATTCCCTTCAGGATTGTAAGCAGTGGTTAACGCCAACTTGATTCCCAATCGCTTGAAGAATTCCACTGCTTCTTGTGCATCCAGCTCACCCCTATCTGCAGTGATCTTTCCCACACACCCATATCTACAAATAACATCTTCAAGTAGAAAGCGGCAGACACTAGCAGTGGTCTTCGTCCTCAGAGCACGGCCTTCGACTTGGTTAGATAGATCTTCTCTAGCCAAGACTAGATACCTCATTTGGCCAAGTCCAAATGGCATAGTTACCAGATCAACTACCCATTTGTAATGAATGGCTAAAGGATAAGTAGGATGCAATCCATCACGATGACGTACGTTGGAATACATCTGGCAAGGTATACAGGATGAAACAAATTGTACTACATCCTTATACATACCCTTCCACCAATACTTCTCCTTTATCTTGGCAAATGTAGCCCAAACTCCTCTATGACCGGCCCATAGACTCTCATGGAACTCCTTGATCAGCTTCTGCTGCGATTCTAGGTCACATACCACCCGCTGCGGTATACCTCCTTGTAGCTTAGGGCGCTTCCATAGATGTCCTCCATGTAAAAAGTAACCATAAGCTATCCTACGGATCCTCTTGAAATCTGCATCAGACCAGCCTTCTTGCCTTTCCAGTGAACTCAAATAGCGCCCAAGATCCAACCACTCGCCATCATACATAGTTTCCTCAAAAAACTCCAACGAGGCTGCAAAACAGCTTCTATCTCTTCTAGCAAGAGCACTAGAATAGAACTCTGTTCCCACATCTTCCTGATCATCTATCATTTCTTTCTCATCGTAATACCTAGCCCTTGATAACATATCTGCCACAGGATTATCCTTCCCTGCAATATGTCTAAACTCTGGGTTCAAGGACTTGATATATGCTATCCACCTCAACATAGCAATGTCTGGAGTTGTACAGCTAGTGATCATTCCCAAGAGAGGTAAACAATCTGTCTCCACAACCACAGGTGCTCCTATCAAGTATTCCTTATCACTCTTCATCGCAGTAACTACTCCCCATAGCTCTCTTTTGACCTGAGGGTAGTCTCTCTGCCGTGAACTTAACACCTTAGCTCCAAAACGCACCACATATCTATTTCCATCCTCATCATCCTGTCCTACAGCCCATCCAATGCCAATAGGACTAGTATCAACAGTAAGGATAACAGATCTGCCCAACTCATATGTTACCTTCCGTAGAGTTGGTGGTGTAGCTAAAAGATCCTTCAACTTCCTCATAGACTCGCTTTGCTCCTCTTGCCACTGAAATCTTTGCCCCTTCCTCAGCAGCTTGTACAACGGATCTGCTACATGTGCAAAGTGTGGAATCCATATATGATAAAACACACATGCACCTAAAAACCTTCTCACCTCGGTAACCGATCCACATGTCTCCTTCATCCTTCGAATGGCATCAACCTTGTTTCGACAAGGTTTCCGACCATAAGATCCACATAGGTGCCCCACAATCAACACCTCCTGTTCTCCAAATACAGACTTTGCTCCTGATAAAGTCAAATGAACCTCCTCCAGTCGACTCAATATCTTATCGCAGTCAGCTATGTGATCTGCTACAAACTTACGGCACCCCCTCTGATCTTTTACCTCATTCTTCTCCTCCTCAGCACACCCTTTGATCGGCACATCATCAAGGAATGGCATAGTTTTTTCAGGAATGAAATCCCTCAAAACTTTATTCATGCCATTCATCATATGTGCTACAGAATTCGTAGCACCTTGTGGCAAGGTGCACATCCTTAGTAACCCCAAAGGTGTCCTCATTGTAGTCAAGTCTCTACTCTCAGAGGATAACTGAAACTGATCATAACCTGAATATAAGTCTCTCATTGAATAGATAGCACGACCAGCAAAAGCCTCTGCAAACTCGTCTACAATAGGTCCTATACCCATATTCCTGATAGTTACCTTGTTAACTGGCTGCATATCTTGAATGAATCTCAAAGCTCCACTTTTCTTCGGAACAGTAAACCATCTGCTAGAATAGGGAGCTATAGATGGTTCCAAGATACCCATCCTAATCCTCTCATTGAGCAAGTCTATCAGCTTTGGCAGATGAGCTCTAGGCACAAGGATAGGACGTAGATTCCAAGGCACATGCGGTATAGTAAAGATTACCATAGGTGCAACTACACTTGGATCTACACATCCTACTTCATGTGACTCAAACGCAAACGCCTTACCATGCCTATATAGCATCTCCTTGAAGCTCTTCTTCTCTTGCTCAGTAAGAAACCCATCACCTCCAATCCTCAGCTCCTTCAGTGTTGTTTCTGTGAACTGGTGCCCAATTCTTCTCGGTCCTCTGAGCGTTGGTTCTCGTGCAGCTTGCTCCATCTTCTGATTGTAATCGAGTGGTAAAGGCAAAGCCACTGGTTTGACTTTCTTTGCCACTGACTTGTACTTGGTCTCCACATACACCTCTTGTCGATCTATAAACTTATCAATTACATCATAAAGCTCCTTGGAGCTCACTCTCACCACTCTATCTACATCATCTATAGAACTTTCTACTATAGATTTCAACTCCCCTATAGTATCTACCAAATACTGCTCTTCAAACACTCCAGATATGTATTCATCTTCTGCTAACTCTCCACTATCCCACAAAGACTGCTGTACATACTTCACATGTTGCCTCTCAAACCTCTTCAGATTCTCAACCTTCCTATAACACACTGATCCACATGACGTCAATCCTAAGAAGCTAGAGGATAAAGCTTCCTGTTCTACTAGATCAAGCGAGAATCCTATCTCTACTGTACCGTTGAAGTCTCGCTCTTCAATGGTACTCTGCCAAAACCCCTAGACTCTCTAAACTCCTGAGTAATCTTAGGTAGTGGACGGTCTCTCAAGCTATCACGATTCCTCTCATGTTCTGCAGCAACGGTCAAAAACTGAACAGCTCTTTTGCCGTCTCTACTACGTATCCTAGCATAAGCTGAACCATCATCCATAACTCGTGTCTCCATTCTAACAGCAGTAATGTAAGGCTGCCCTAGAATGATAGGATAGGTTGACATGTCTTGCACAAAGAAATTCTGAACATCACTGATGTCACCCACAGTTACCTTGATGTTGGGACAAGCACCATAGAGTTCTCCCCTCTGGTTGTTGGCAGCACGGATAAGCCATCCATGATCGGTGTCTATGGGCCACCTCCCACGCTTGTACAGCTCCTTAGACATCAGATTAATCTCTGAGCCATGATCAATCAACGCCACCACAGGTTCCTCTAGATCTCCCAGCTTCACTAAGGTCTCTGTGGTTGCTCTCGCCCAATGGTTGTGAGAATAATGGCTCTTCTGCGATGCTTCCACCTCATCTTCAAACCTCACGTGCTGATCTGATCTTCCCTCTGATACTTGAGAGCAGTAACCAGCAATCTCATCCTCCTCATCCTCCGACAGTTTGGTCCCTAGAGCGTTAAGCGTAGCTGCTTCACCCAAAATCTGACGTTTCCTCTTGATGATATCTATGATAACCTCATGGAACTCACGCTTTGCTATCCCAAGAATCTCACCCAAGGTAAACTCAACCTTCCCATTCAAGATACGATTCTCTAACACCTGCTTCAGGTCTGTAGCAATCTCAATATCAGACTGAAGTTTGTATGCAGGCATCTTACCCTTCTCCTTGCTTCTCTCCTTCTCCTTTGGTGTTGTAGGTGGTAGATCCTCCATAGTCTCTTCCCGAGTAGGTGTTGTCTCCTGCCTTGCCTCTGGTCTAGCCCTTTCACTCCTTGTAGCAGGTCGTTTGGCTGTAGAAGCCTCACCTGCATCCTCCCTCCTGCGTTTTTCTTCTAGTACAGCTTCATGCTGACTTCTTGCAACATAAGCATGCACTGACATAGTATCCACAGGGTCATTCCATCCTGTAGTTTCTCTAATTGAGTTGCCAACCCTTCGTAGCACATCCTTGTCTAGCTCTGTTCTAGCTACGGACCGCACTACATCTGACCACAACCCAGTAGTCCCTTTCTCTCTCTCCATCTCCACTTTCACTCCACAGGTAGCAGCATTCACAAGAGAAACAGCATGTGATGCTGATATCTCATTCACAAGTCTCTTCATACCACCCTTGCCAAAGTTAGTTCCTAACATCATCCCAGTCTCTCTCAGATGGATCTTACCATCTTTGAAGAAGATCAGATCCTTCCTCAATGCATCTGAAAACTCCCCGCAATCTCTTCTTACATGGTCTAGGCTATCACACCATATACAACGATGAACAAAGCCTTCTCTCATCTGAGGTCTCTGCATAGCAGGCTGTACATTCTGCTCCTTCTCTTCTAACCTAGTGAGCTTAAGCTTAAGCTCTTTCATACCCTTAATCAACTCATCAAGCGGTGAGTCTTCCTCTCTAGCAATTACCAAAGCAGGCTTAGTAGGCAACTGCTTGACAGGGATTATCAGAGGTGCTGCTTCACTTACCACCACCTTGTCCCTTCTTCTCTGTCTCTTGGCCAGCAAAGAAACAGCCTCTTCAACCTCCTTCCAGTCAGTCTTCAATCCTCTCTCCTCACTCTTGTCTTCCAGCAACAGCTCAAGCTTCTCCTGAATAGTCACGTCCGCTGCTTGTAGGAAAAGCTCGGTCTTCTCAACCTCTAGTGTAAGCTTCTCTGTCCTAGAAAGCTGAGCATATTGACGATCAAACTCCCTTAACAACTCATTTACAGACAAACCTTTGTTAGGTTTCACCACCCACTCCAAGAATGTTCTCTTGGTCACCCTCTCTGAATCTTCAGTGTAGTACTCCTCCTTCAAAGCGCGCATAAAGCTCTCCCAACTCTGTCCTTGCTGCTGCTTGAGCTCCTTCACACGCCCACGAATCTCAGGGACAACAGCAAGTTCAAAGTTCTCCACCATCTCCTTCTCAGGTACCTTGTTCACCTCCATCTCCCTAGCATAGTATCGCACATACTTGGAAATATCTGTCCCCTTGAACTGATCCATCTGATGCACCACCGATTGCAACGCCTTGGTTGCTAGTACCTCCTTCCTCTCTGTGCTCTGCTGCTGCTGCATAAACATGGAAAAAGCTTGGAACATCTTCATCGTAGCAGCATCAAACTGAATAGGTTGCTGAGCAGCAGCAACACCTCCACTTGATGATCCTTGGTTGGCCATGATATCTGATCCTGTAACACTCTCAAGAAAACTCCCACCCTAGGTGTTTCACGTCGAGTTCACCAAAAAGAGTATATGTCGGAGTGTGATCCGTCTACCTAGGAAAGCGCCGGTGTCATGTTGTGGTTCGGCTCCTGTGTGAAATTCTTGTGTAACCTATGTTGTGTTTCTTTTCCGTGTTTCGTGAACCGTATCGCGTAACTCGCCGAACGGTGTGATGAGTGCCACGTTTGTGATTATCTGTTTAAGTGATCGCACGGTAGAGGAATGTGCCAAGTCATCGATCTGTGCGCGTTCACTTCAGTGGTCCTTGTCGCCGCGATTGTGTATAAAATGGGGGGTCGAAGGTTCATACGACATTCTCTCTCAGCGGGTGATTCGTAAGGGTTCTCGGTGGTCTGCATGGAGGAGTGAAGAACTGCAGGAGTGGTGGTTATGGACGGAGGTGTGTTACCGGTTCCAGATCTTCCTTTCCCGAATCCGTTTCACATCAAGCTTCATTGCATCCACCGCGATCACTTTCGACAGTGGTTAGTTGCGTACTTTGGTGATGAGTTCATGGGGAGGGTGATGGAGTTACAGCTTCCGGTGATCCTTCCAATCGTAACATACGGAGAGACTTGGGATATGACGGTGTACATTTTGTTGTGAAGAACGATGGATCTCAACTATCCATCGAACGTTCCTTTCAACCTTTGGGTCGATGTCCGGTGCCATTGCAGACCGAAGATCAATCATGGGGCTTGGATCGTGAGAAACTTCGGGCAAGAATATTACAATCGAGTGATAGCTTCACCATTTCCTTTTGTCGTACCTTTTATTGTAGAACGTTTTCAGGTTGTAATCTTGACGTTGTATTAGTCTGCGGCTCACTGGTTTCATTCTAGTTGAGCGCTTCTGTGTAGTTACGGACCGCGAAGAATCCATCGACATATCTGAAGGATTTTGTGAAGTCTTAGAGTGTTGTTGATGTCTTGTGTCTCCTTGGAGAGTAAAAATTCGTTCTAAGGGAAAAGTTAAGAGGAGAAAAGACAAAAAGTAAAGTTCTTTTTGCTCTTATTGGTCCACTTTTGGACCAATGGTGTTCTAGCTGATCCTCGCGACGTTTCTGTGGTTTCTGGAGGCTTCAGAGGTCCATTCGCGAAACGGAGGGTATGGTTGGAGAGCTCTCGACCGGGGCTACAATCTGGGCTGAAGAATCGATCGATTTGATGAAAGTATGAGCGCGTTATGATCAATTGAGTGGAGGGGGGTGAAATTTGTACCTACTGCTACGTTTCTGGTTGTTCTGAGAGACTCGCGAGGAGTTTTGAGGAGCTGTCTGTTGGGTTGGAGAACTGACGGCGTGCTGGTCATTTTGATATCAATTTGGTCAGTTTCTTGATCGATTTGGATTCTGAACCGACCGATTGAAGTTGAGAAGTGCAGATGGGATAAGGCGGGGACAGCGAACTGTGATAGCCATGGATAGTTTGCTATTGCTTAAGATCTGAGTCGAATTTCTGAGTGAAACTTTCCAGGATTGAAGAATGTCTTATCAGTAAGATACTTGGGAAGTTTCACCTCAAATGGTCGAGTAGTTTGTTCAGAATCTTGGATCAAATGTACCTGGGTCTGTAAAGCTCTGAAGTTAGCACAGATTACGGTTTGATCCATATCTGAGAATTGGTTTGAGATTTCGACCTGAAAATTGTTCAGGGTAGGAGTGAAGGGTCCAATCAAGCTTCCTGTGAAGTTTGATCATCATTGGTCGAGTAGTTTGGAAGGACTGAGATCTCAAAGTTCAAAAATACTTCTGTTATGAGCAGTTTCGGGTTTTTTCGGTATCATCTATTGTCAATTTGATCATTTTCGAGCAATTTGGAGAGGAGTTTGTTGCTGAAACTGCCATACCTGCATACAACTCGACATTGGAAGGTGTGGGGCTGATTTCAGCTCTTGGTGATGAAGGAGAACGGAGCCACCATGAGTCTTAAGCCGCTGTTTGGGTTCTCGGAGCTGCCAGGTACTACCGCCGTTGGTGCTATATTGAGATCTGAATAGTGTTTTGGATTATGCATGTTTTGCCTTGCTGGAATACTCGGTAGACCAGGGTGTACAGCAAGTTGTATCGATACTCTATCAAGTTGATTGAGTGATCTTAGTATCTTCTGATTGTACTATGAAGTTGTGATAGTTGGATTGATGGCCAGTTAGCGTCGCTGGGGAGCTATTCAGAAGTCAGGCTTCCCAGTGATATAGATGAATAACTTCAGTTAGATAATACAGATCTGAGTATTTTTAGTTAGAATACAAAAGATCTGTTTGTAACACAAGTTTATGCAACCTATACGTAACCTTGGATCGTAGCAAGCTTTAAACTTGAGACGAGCGGATACAAGGTCACTCAGGCTAGAAGAGTAGATAGTGAAACATTTGAGTGGAAACATCCAGATCTAGATCCAACCTTGTCAATCCACATACCTCTACACAGCCATATACCCCGTGTATTCCTAGACAGAAAAACACGTTATACGATACCGGGCTTCTAGCTGTGGTTGTTTACTCAAGAGGTTGGCTTTCAGGTCACAACAGGAGCTATAAACACTCACACATGAGCGTAGGATCCTCTGATATGCTCAAAAAGCGAAATTTGGGTCTCACTGGTAGTAATAGGCTTAAGCGGTGAACTTTGACACTCAAAGGGAGGAAAACTATGAAGGTTTAGACCTCTAAACTTCCCCTACATGCAAATGAGGTACTACTGAACTCACAGACGAAGTTTCAACCTGAGATCAAATTCTGACACGGAGATATGAACAGAAAAGTTCTGAATAAGAGAATTATGGCAATTTCTGGTACCTAGACAGCTATTCAGACATAGAACAGAGAATTGGCTCGATGAATTTCAAATCTTCTCACAGTATTTGAAGTCTACAGGATGCTGAACATCCCTGTGAAGTTGGGACTCCTGATTGTTTGTAGAACTCCAGATCTCCTTATCTAAAGTCGCTGCTCTAGATTAAGAGCTTTTCAGACCCCCTCTGCTTCAGCGGCCGCCCTGAATTACTCAGTTACTCAAATGATTCGAAACTTTTTGGCCAGTCGTAGCCCTCCTGACAGTGAACGCAACCACGAAGTTTTGAAGTGATTTCCTCAATTCTGCTGCAATTGGCACCGAAAACCCCAAAATCAACAAAAGTGACGCAGTTTTGGCACAATCCGAACTTCAATTGGCATAACTCCTTGTTTATTGATCCAAATCGAGCAAAAATTTCACTGACAGTGCTTGGCACGACGAGCTCTCTCTTCCTGTGTTCTCAGATTTCGAAGATACCTCACCAATTGCTCGAACTCTCCTCTAGAGCTCTGTTTCTAAACTTAGAGTTTTACAAAAGACAAAAATGGACCAATGGGAGTTCATAGCTCCACTTGACTGTCCTTTTGTGCCTTAAACTACCTGGTAACTTATCTACACTCATAGGCTACCACGTCAAGCCCCCTAGAGTGCCAGCGTAAAACTTAAACTACCTAAAATGACACATAGCCCTGAAAAATAACTTAAATTAGCTAGAAAGCGTGCATGGGCGACAAGTAAGTACAACCCATGAGCTCAAACCCCTATCAGCATGGAAACCCTAAGTTATGTACATTGAACGTCATAGACAAGTAAGAAGTCACTTGCACAAGCGCACAAATGCTTGAACAAGATAACTAACATACTATCAGCCTACTAGGACTCAAAATAGTGTTAACACCGTATGCAAAGGTGTCAAACATATACATAAAGGACTAGAAGTAATATGAGCTAACTTCTAGAACTACCAAACCTAAGCGTCGGAGTAGAAGTCAAGCATGTAGCCGCCAAGTAGCGCGACAACGTCTTCCAGACACGCCAAATGGTGCTCTGGACCCAAACAAACAACTACCAATTACAATATCACACAACTATTCACAGAGAAGCTCGGGAAGACGATCTTCCTGCTTCCAGGTTGCTTCTTCCGGTCTTCTCGATACCGTCTTCCCGAAGCGATTCTCGTCTTCTGGAGGTTCAACTCGTCTTCTCACACCTCCAGAAGGCTGTCTGGCTTCGCAGAAGTCGACTAGTAACAGTCGTTACACATTCACATTCCAACGGGTTGGATAAATCATAGGGTGTATGCCCCCTGTAGCCTTCCCAGGCTTCTGCCTACGGAAGTTGTCTTCCTGCATCACTACAACCACATTCACCTTCACGGAAGCTCAATAGAAGTATCGGAAGCTCACTAGAAGAAGGTAAGAAGATGGGGAAGATGAGGGAAGATGGGAAGAAGAAGAAATCCAAACAAGAGAAAACAGGATGAAAAGGGCAATTAAGATTCCAACAGGCTTCTAGTCCGGATCCTGACTAACAAGCCATCCCTGCTTGTAATAGTTTGGGGAGGAAGACAACAAACGTGAGTACTGTAGCACCGTCTTCTACTCGAGGATGTCGTCTTCTGTTGCGGGAAGAAGGCTTCTTTCTTCTTCACTTCGCTGCTCTGACTGCTCTGTCTTCTGGGATCCCTTACCCAGAAGACCGTTTGTACGTAGATCCCAAGTGCTCTACTGAACGAGTCAAGCTACACTCCACAACTGTTGACATTCACCGCCACTCAAGAAGAACACTTCTCATGCACAATTGGGAGCGAATTCAATACATTCCACCACCCAGAAGACATGAGCGAAGCTGCTGCACTCAAATCCACAATCTATTCCCCGAGAAGAAGTCACAATGACATTGGGAAGCTCACTCCCGCTACTTCCTGCGTCTACTCCTCGACACACCAGCCTAGCTAACAGGACTGCACGAGGATGCCGTTCCCTGTTCCTAGACTGTCCACTACTTCTATCTACATCTTCGAACCACTGCTGGTGCGAGTATGCAGACCACTCCTGTATATTCCAAGACTATTCGTATGTTTCCAACAACGGGTGTAGTGTGCTAAGACTGTCTCTGCTCTAATGTGTCTCGCCTGCCTGCCTGTAGAATCGGTGTGTATGTTTAGTTACTACAGAATCCTACAGAACTAGCAGAACTGGCAGAGCTCCATTTCCTACTCTACGATCCTACTTAACCATCTGCCTCGAGAGTCAGGGGAGGCGACCACCAGGGAGATAGAGAGAGGCGCTGACAAGAGGTTGTCACCTCACATGTATGCGGTCCCTCTTCCCAATTAGTCCTCCACTGTGTTACTCCTACGCTACCTATGCTGCCACATGGAGTCCTAGCTATTTTTACATGAAAAACTGCCACCCTTAAGATAGCATGTCCGATCCTACTAAATCTGGAAGTGTCGATTAAGTTTGCTAACTACTCTGATTGCTCGATGGCAATCTCTACATGATCTGCTCCTACCAGAGCTACTACCTCGACTTCTGATGGGCTAGGAAGCCCTGCACTTACCTCGGGTACCACTGAGGTAGCTTCCCTCTCCTCGCTCTTCGCTGGCCCTGCTGTTTCTGCGGCTGCGTCTTCCTCGGCTTCGACTTCGGAAGACGGAATGGTCTTCTGGGAAGACGAGTCGAATGGTGCGTCTTCGGTCTTCTGAGGCACAGATGCAGTACTAGGGACCATGGCGACCTCATAGGGATCCGGGGAAGTCGCTTTCTCCACGCGGAATACTTGGGAAGACGGCTCGTCTTCCTGTCTTCCAGGGCGTCTTCTGGAGTCTTCTCGCCTTCCAACGCTGTCACCACCAATTGTACAGCGAGATCGAACTCCTCCTTCTCCATTCCGGATCCAGTCGAGGGTGCTGGGGCTTGGGAAGATGCGGTTGCAGGTGTCGGAAGTGAGGGAAGACCATAAAGTGTCTTCACTCCTTCTATCTGTCTATCCAGGTACCTGAACATGCTATCTCTGCATTCCACCAACCTCGTCTTGGACCCGCTGTCCCATTCCCTAGCTAAGGTAAGTAACTTCTTACCCGCGGTGAAGTTGAACTTCTTCCGAAGCGCTTCTACCGACTGAGCTAGCATCTTCTGCGCACGAGCCTCTGCTGCTTCCCTCTGCGTCTTCTCCACTGCAGCTCGTGCTTCTGCGGCTTCTCGCTGCATCTTCCAAGTGGTCAGCTCTTCTGCGAGGGCAGTGATCTTCTCCCGCAACCGGAGAACTTCCTGATCGCGCTGCTGTACTCGCGTCTGCAACTCCTGGTTGCTCTTCCGAAGTTGCATCGACTCCTTGGCAGAAGCGGCTGCTTCCGCCTTGTACCTGGCTGCAAGCTTCTCCGTAGTGCGGAGGTTAGCTTCCAGCGACTCCGTCTTCTGCTGGCTGTCTTCCTGTCGCAGCAAGGTGCGCAGGCCGAATCTAGGCTGTAAGGGCTTCTCCTGTGCCCTCGCTCTCCTTTCCAACAACTCCATAGCGGGCTGGATCTCCTTCTGGAAGTAGGCACTGAACTCCTCCAGTCGTCTTCCTACGGAAGACAAGTTCATTTCCACCACTCGCTCCATGGTGTCGACTTCGTCTTCCAGAGGCAAGAAAGCCTCTTCCACCACTACGACCTTCATCTTCTACGCACGAGAAGAAGCTACTCTTCTCATCTTCCAGGGTGGAAGACTCCTCGTGGCAGTAGCGGCTCTCCTCTTTGCGCTTCCTCGCATCGCAGTAGGAGTGCCCATCCATCCTTCGTCTTCTGGAGTCTTCGGAAGACTCCAGGGTGTTACAGAAGCTGTCTTCTGCTCCGATCGGGTACTCAGCAAGTCTTCCTCCGAGTCCGACTTCGATCCTGAATGAATGAGGGAGATGGGTGTCCTCGGTACACTTCTGTGACCCATCTTCCTCACTGGCGTGGCGTCTTCCGACCCACTAGACTCGTCTTCCCTCACCAGAAGCATCTTCTGGTGAGAGCTAGGTCTCAGCTGTGGCATTAGAGTGGGAGGGGGCGTTGCTGCTGCCTCTCGGTCATCGTCTTTCGAGGTCTCCTCCTTCACCTCCTGTCGCTCCGTTGGCCCATACACTGCCAGCTGATCTTCCCTAAGATCCCCCATGGCTACATACAAGTAGCAGAAGAAGGGCGTCAAGTGTCCTCCCGCCGGGGTACCCAAGTATGCTAGCTCCGTCTGTACATAGTTGTGGATGTACGCGCCTCAGTAGATTGGCACTCTGTCATCCCACACTGATTCCAGGAACTCCACGTCCTGATCTCCTAAGTACCTTCTCTTCTACGCTTTTCCCTTGGGGAAAAGATGCAGAAACAACTTCGCCAGAAGTCGCTTCTTCGGCTCCCGGTAAGACTCTATCTTCCAACCGTTCCTCCCCTGCCTGTCTTCCACAAAAAGGCAGGTGGTACTCCCAGGCACATGCCATGAACTCACAATCCTAGGCAAGATCTTCTTCTCGTACCAATATCCTCGGTTCTCGGTCTCAGGCCTGTGAAACGCCTTACGCCACCAGTCTTCAGTCCAGGAAGACGGTCTTCCCCGAGCTACTCCTGCCTTCGCAGGTACACGGTTACGCGGTGGTAACGCGACCCACACCTCCTCCAGAAGCCCTTGATCTGCGAGGTTCCAATCCCACAGGAAGAAGTCGAGACCCAACTCCTTGAGGAAAGGAGTGGCCTCGGCCAATTCTGCCGCTGGTAACACCAAGCCTCGCGGATGCATCGACATACCTGGAAGATCTGTTGCACTAAATCACAAGCACCTACTATGAGCTGAAGGCTCAGTTCTTCCCGAGTGCCCACAGTCTAGCTTCTACTTCTCAGAAGACGAAACTAGTCTTCCAGAAGACAGCTACTCCGTCTTCCGGGATTCTAACAGTACTTCCTAGATAGCTCTCGTCTTCCGAGCTATATCTAAACAATCCTATCTAAGCAAGGCCTCGCATGGATTACCAAGAAGACAACCCACCTTGCATTACATCCTACTTCCTACATCCTACTTCCTAAGAAAGGTTCAGAAGATGGTTGCGGGCTCCTGCGGTGACAGTGGCCTCTGGGAAGACACTTGGGACAGCTTCCGATTCAATGTCTTTCTCGGAAGACTTCTCGAAGTCAGACTTCCCTTCACTGGTCTCACCTGTCTTCGTCTTCCTACAAGCAATCTATCCTCACAACAGATTCAAGACATTTGCACTCTGTTCTTCTGACTTCTCACCTCTCATACACACTCAGAAGAAGCTTGCTGCATGATGAGAAGACATGACCCTCGACTATTCTCTCCAGATTCTGCCAGCAAGACGTCTCACAACTCTCTTCTAAGTTCGGGAAGAAGAAGGAACGGCTGCTATGGGTCGGACAGAAGAGACCCGAATGGACCCTCGCGTCTTCTCGCTCATTTTGCCAGCCCTCCAGTCTTCTAGTCTCTCTAGGAAGATGGAGAGTTGAGAAGCTTGGAAGACCGGGAGGCACAGGCCTAGTTCCCGACTTCCAACTTCTCAAAATAACAAAACAACTCACCACTCCTCTCAGGATTCGTACCAAGTCTCTCTAAACACAAAAGCAAAGCAAATCCACTCTTGATACGAATTGTGTTCAGTCGACTTCCGAAGACAGTCTTCCGAAGATGTCTTCCGAAGACAGTCAAGTTCAAGAAGCGTCTTCCGAAGATGTTCCCATCTTCCGAATCGTCTTCTGTTCCAAGTTTCGGGGATAGAGAGGTAGGGGGGTAGGGAAATTGATAGTTGGGGTCTCCAATTTGAGGGCTAGGAGTAGGGAAGCTCGAATTGAGCTCGGGAAGAAGCAAGGAGATGTCTCGACAGAAATTGGGCAGCGCTTCCGCGTCCAATGTCTCAATAGAAAGAATGGGGGTGGGGTAATCGATCAGGCTGCCTGCACACAATCAAGGAAGCGCGGGGAGTACCAAGAAAAGGCGAGAAGAAGTGGGAGGGGGAAAGAACAGGGGGAAGAACCTCTACAGTCTTCTTCGGCTCCCCGAGTTGCCTTCGACCTCCGCGCGCTTCTAGCTCTTGTCCTAGCTTCCAATGCGACTCCACACGACTGCGCCTGCTGTCAATTTCGGTCCACACCTTGATTCCACCTCTGCTTCTACTCGCCACTCTTCACTGTCAGCTTCTTGGAAGCTCCACAGAAACGTCTTCGCTTTCTCTGCTGTTTGTGCTCCCGCAATTCAATCTCACCCTTCGCCTAGCTGCCAACTTACTCTCTCCTACCTCGATGTCTCACTTGATTCCTCTCTCAATGCTAGCTCGCGAAGCTCACTCTCTCAATCGATCTTCTTCAGGCGCGCTATGCTGCGGGAAGTTGGAAGGTGCCTAATGTGCTTCCTCACGCATCTTCCCCGCAGATTAGGGGTTCTCGTCCTTGGTGCCTTCTTGACCTACCTACCTATTCGGTGCGCTCCAGTAGGTACACCTACTGTCTTTACCCGAAAACTCGTGGTTGGTCCTTTGCGGTCGCTGTCTTCTGGAAGATAGGTGTCTTCCGCCGTCTTCCCATCTTCCGTCGTCTTCTCATCTTCCGAAGACGCAACTGAGAAGACGATCTTCCGAAGACGGTCGTCTTCTAAAGAAGTCAACTTCTTATTACAAACAGCTCTTAAGATCATCTTCCTGTTAAGGAAGACGTAACCTTAAGTAACAACGCTTCTTCAGTTATACAAACAAGTCATTATTCTTAAAAATTTCAAAAATTCGTGCATCCTGTAATTTGTGGGCACCACATACGCCCACCCTCACATGTTTGCGTCCCCGCAAACATCAGTGGTTCCTGCACTTCTGTTTACGTCCAGTACTTCTTGACGCGCCACCCATTAACACGAGTGGTCATCAGTGTACCGTCCAACTCTTCCAACTGCAAGGAGCCATTGTCGAAGACCTCTAAGACACGGTAAGGTCCCATCCAGCGAAGATGAAGTTTCCCGGGGAACTTAATATGACGGTTGTCGTAGAGAAGCACCAAGTCCCCATCCACAACAGTCACCTTCTTCAACTTGCTATCGTAGTTTACCTTACGTTGCGCTTGCACCTCGTATGTCTTCTCCAAAGCTGCATTCCTGTCTTCTTCAAACTCTACGAAGTTCAGAAGACGCTGCTCCTGGCTCTCTTCTTCTCCCATGCGTTCGGATACGGCTAACTGGTATGTTGGGACCCTAACTCTATGGGCACAATGGGCGTCATGTCGTAAGTAAGGTAGAAAGGCATCTTATGGGTTGTGACTTTAGGTGAAATTCTGAAAGCCCACAACACAGATGGCAGTTTCGTGTCCCAGTCATACGCATGGTTAACAGTTACCTTGTTCAGGATGTTACACAGAAGACCGTTCGACTTCTCCGTCAGCCCATTCGCTTTCGGGTTGTATGGCGTCGTCTTCCGATGCTTAATCCTGAAGTATTGGGTCAAGAGGGAGATAGTCTCATTTAAGAAATGAGTGCCCCTATCTGACACCAATTCCAGCGGACATCCATACCTAGTGATGATGTTATGCCATAGGAACCTTGCTACTACTGCGGCATCGTTCTTTCTCGTGGCCTCGTCTTCCACCATCTTGGTGGCATAGTCGGTAGCTATTAAGATGTACCTTGCTCGTGTTCTTCTCGCCACCGGGGCGATAGGACCTACAAAGTCGATTCCCCACTTTTCGAACGGGGCAAGCGGAAGAATGGGAGTAAGAGGCCATCTTGTTGTAGCGGTCGGTCTTCCCACCCTCTGGCATGCATCGCACTTCCTGATCTCCTGAAAAGTGTCTCGGTACATAGTTGACCACCAGTATCCGGCGTCTAGCATCTTCTTCACTGTGGTCTTCAATCCGTAGTGACCCCCAGCATCTTCGTAGTGAAGACCTGTGATCACTGATTTTATCTCTGACGGCTCGAGACATCTTCTCAGCTTCTCGTCATGTCCCTTTCGAAACAAGATACCCTGGAAGATAGCATATGGACCTGCCTTGTGTAAGAAGACGGCCTTCTGCTCCGCATCCATTCCCTCGGGATACCGTTGGTCTTCCAAGAACTTCCTCAAGTCCTTGAAGATCGACTCTTCTGTGGAAGTCGCAAAGACTGGATCAGAAGATCTAGTCTCGTCTTCTGGGAAGCAGGCGGTACGCCCCCCCTCAGATGAAAGTGTCTCTGCGAAAACTGAAAACAACTTCTCGTCAGGAAACTCATCTTCCACTTCATCTTCTCGTCGTTCTGTTTCCAATCTGGATAGGTAGTCAGCATTAACATGCTGTCTTCCGGGCCTGTACTCAACTGTGTAAGTAAATTCCTGGAGTAGGAGAATCCACCTAGCTATCCTACCAGACAAATCTGCTTTCTTTACAAGATGTTTCAAGGAGAAGTGATCTACATAGAAGACGAACGGGTTTGCTAGAAGATAGTGTCTAAACTTCCTACAGGAGTAAATCATGCCAAGACACTCCCTTTCAGTTGTCGAGTACTTCTTCTCTGCATCACTGAGCTGTCTTCTCGCGTAGTAGATGGGATAATCCTTCTTCTTCTCATCTTTCTGACTCAACACTACCCCGATGGCGAAAGCAGAAACATCCACATAAATGTGGAAGACTCTTTCCCAATCAGGCGGTCGTAGGACAGGGGATTCCGACAGAAGCCTCTTCATTTCTTCGAATACTTCCTGCTGCTCAGAAGACCAAATGTATGGTTCGTCTTTCTTCAGCAACTTAGTGAGTCTCCCTGCTACCTCTGCGTACCTGTCAATAAACCTCCTGTAGTATCCTACGTTGCCAAGGAAGCTTCTCAACTGTGTCAGGTTAGCAGGTGGGTGGAGTTTCATGATGACTTCCACCTTAGCATAGTCGACTTCTATACCTCTTCCGGAAATCCTATGTCCTAGCAAGATCCCTTCTGACATACCAAAGAAGCATTTCTCAGGGTGAAGTGCCAAACGATGTTCTCTACACTTCAGAAAACACTTCCTTAGAAAAATCAAGTGGTCTTCTCTTGATCCAAACACACAGAAGTCATCCAAGAAAATCTCCATAAAGGTGCGAAGATACTCCTTGAAGATTGTAATCATCAACCTCTGGAACGTGGCGGGTGCATTGCATAAACCAAACGGCATTTGATTATACGCGTACGTGCCCCAATCAGTAGTGAAAGTGGTTTCCGACTTGTCTTCTTCTCTGATTGAAACTTGGTTGTACCCAAAATACCCATCCAGGAAGCTGTAGAACTCATGTCCTGCTACCTGGTCTAACACAGAGTCAGTGAATGGTAAGGGGTGATGATCCTTTTTCGTGGCCAAGTTCAGCTTCCGGAAGTCCTGACACACTCGGATCTTCCCTGTCTGCTTCTTCGGTACGATGACAATAGGAGCTACCCACTCACTACTAAGTACTGGGAAGATGACTTCTGCCTTCAAGTATTGGTCAATCTGGTCCTTCACCAGAAGCGAGTACTTGGGGTTGAGCCGGTACTGCCTCTGCCGTGCAGGAACAACGCCCTCTAGCAAGTCGATGCGATGCTCTCCCAACTCTCGAGGTATGCCCTTCATGTCTTCTATGGTCCACGCGAAGACATCCTGGAACTCCGTTAGAAGTTCTCGAAAGTCTTCCAACTGCTGGCCCTCGATCACCTTGGAAAGCTTCAGCTTCTTCCCAGGAGCAACCTCCATCTCTTGGAGATCATCCGGGTCTACCATTCCTTCAGTGTGGCTGTACTCACTGGCACCAAAGTATTCCGGTTTGGGAGCTTCTTCTAGTTCAGATTCGTCTTCTGGAAGACCAACTGTCGGACCTTCCGAAGGGAAGACGGTATTCTCGTCTTCTGGAAGACCAACTATCGGATCTTCCGGAGGGAAGACGGTATTCTCGTCTTCTGGAAGCTCTTCTTCCGCAATCTCGTAGCACTCAATGTATCCACAGACCACATCTTTCACTTTCTCTGCTACTTCTGTAGCACACATGTTATTCACCATAAACTCATTATACCGTTCATCACTGTCAGAAGACGCAGCCGAGTCTTCTGAAGTGTACCCCTCTGTTGTAGACGGAGTTTCACCTTGGTGTCCAATCTTGATCCAAGGAAGCGAGACCTTAGCCTTCTCACCTGGCTTGGGTGTAGGATTGGGAAATCTCAAACGATGCATTCTCCAGTCGGTGTTCACATTTGCAGCATACAGCCGTGGTCTTCCTATCAACACCTGATATCCAACCTTAGCTACAGGTCACAAAATGATGTAAGTGAGGTAAAAAGATACTCCACCAATTACTGTGAGGACATCTTTCAGTTGCCCCAAAGGTCGTCTTCTGGTCTGGTCCGCCATTCTGAGAATTCTCGGAGTAGGCTGGAACTCAGTGAAGCCTAGGGCATGCGCCGTTTCTTCCGTCATGATGTTAACTCCGGAGCCGGAATCAATGGGTACCTTCTTCAGAAGACAGCCATGGATCTCCATATCAAGTTCTGGGGCTCCCAAGTCCTCATGCTCTATCCTTAGGATCGGGGTGCTCTTGGGAAGTTTAGATGCCCTCCTCTTCCTCGATCCTCGAAGCACAGATTGTAACAACTTCCTGTAACCAGCGTTGTCATCCAACAGCTGTTGGAAGGTTACATCCGCCTTCTGATTCCACAAGTCTCGTAAGAAGTCGTAAGGAGATCTTTTCAGAAGAGTGACTGGTGTTTCCAACAGAGAAGATGCAGTGACTGCTTCCTTGGGTGGAAGACCAGAAGAGTGTCTTCCCTCGACTGGAGGCTGTTCCCGTGAGACATGTGTCGCCGTAGTCGGTGTAGGAAGCTGCTGTACTATCTTCCGTATCTTCTCCAGCTCTTCTTGCATGATCGCTTCAACCTCTTGTCTTATGTCAGGAGCAAAGTACTTCGGATCTTCTCGGTCGTAAGTAAGAGAAGACGGCCGCTCGGGAGAAGATGACCTCTCCTTACGCTGCTTCTTCTTCTTGACGTCCTTCTGGCGAGATTCTGACTTCCCTTTGCTTCTGGTACTTACCTTGAACACAGCTTCATCCAAAACTTCCTTCGGAGGCTAGCTATCTGAATTCGGGTCAGGATTCCAAACAGTACCATCCGTCAAAGTGAGAGATGACGCTTCTTCAGGTGTCTTCATCTTCTGAGCTGCAGTCGTCTTCTGCAGCTGAGGTTTCTTTCCTTCGCGCTTCCCGGGGTCTGGTTCGTCTTCCTCGATATGAAGACAATCCGTACAATCCCCAGGATCTTCTTCTTCTACCGTGATGTGCTGTACCACTGCTAACTCGAGCTTAGAAGATGATGCAGCTTCTGCAGGAGGCGTGGTATCTGCAAATCTCATCATTTGTCGTGGCCGTAAGGTCTGAGGACAATTCTCTGTGAAATGACCGGCTTCCTTACAGTTCCCACACAAGGGCACTTGCCCAATCTGTCTTCTCGGGTGAGGACAGGTGGACCACCAGTGTCCTGTCTCTCCACAATTATTGCACGCTCCAGGAAGAGGGTTGAGAGGTCGTTGTGATGAAGAAGGCTGCCAGGGCGTCCTGGTCTGTACATTGCTAGCTCTATCCCTCGGTACATAACGATTATATTGGGCGGGAGACGTAGGAGTGAAGGGTTGGATCGTCTCGATCCTATAGCAGGTTTCCCCACTGGGATCGTGTAGATATCCCTCATCATCTTCTTCCCATCCTGCCCAGTTGACAGCTTGGTCCTGCGTTGTCGTGATGTGAATTATTCCACATAGTGAATAATTCACCTCTCAGTTAGGAGATAGTCTCTCTGAGTAAAATTAGGACCTCAGAGAAGTCGACACTGGAGGATGTTATATATTTTGAGTTTTAGTTGGTTGATTACCATGTAGATGGAGTTAAGCTCATGGGTTGTAATTACGTGTCGCCCATGCATGCTTCCTAGCGAGGTTAGGTTATCTTTCGAGATTACGTGTCGTCTTACATGTCTTCGCATGTAGTTTAGAGGTCTATGCTGGCACTTTAGGGGCTTGACGTGGTAGCCTTTAAGCAAATTCAAGTCACCACGTGGTTTGGGACGCAAAAGGACAGGGGAGTGAAGCTATGAACTCCCATTGGTCCAATTTTGTCTTTAGTGTACCGCTAAACTTAGTAGTAGGGGTCTTAAGAGGAGTTCGAGCATTTTGGTGAGAGATCTTCGAAATCTGAGTGCACATGGAGATAGGGTTCGTCGTGCCAAGCACTGTCAGCGAAATTTTTGATTGATTTGGAGCAATAAAGAAGGAGTTATGGTTGATTGAAGTTCGATTTGTGCCAGAATTGCAGCACTTCTGTTGATTTTGGGGTTTTCGGTGTCAATCGCAGTAGATTTGAGAAAATCGCTTCAAACCTTCGAGGTCTCGTTCATTGGCAGCAGGGCTACGACTGTCCCCAAATTTTCATGTCAATTGAAATTGTGAGTAATTCGAGGCGACCGCTGAAGTAGAGGGGGTCCGAAAAGCTCTCAATCTGGAACAACAACTTCAGAGAGCGAGATCTGGAGTTCTGTGTACAATCAGGAGGCCCAACTTCACAGGAGTGTTCAGCAAGCTGTTTACTGCAAATCCTGGCCTCACTTACATGTAGGAGGAGTTCTGAAGCCTGAACCATTGTATGTTTCTGATTCTGGACCGTTAAAGTTCGATGTCTGACCTTATTACTGTTAGTCTGATCTGATCTTCGCTTCCTGAACATACTGGAGGGTCCATTCGACCTGAATGAGTGTTTATAGTGTTTCCTTATGATCTGAAGCCTACCTCTGTATAGTAAGAAACTATAGCCTGAAGTCCAACGCTTCCCTGAGTAGACCGAACGTAGCCTTCAAGGTCATATCACAGCCAGAAGGTTCCGCCCTTCCCAGGAAAACTCTCAACTCGACAATCTGGTGCTTCCACTGAGAGGCTTCTTGGGGTGATTGACCGTGAAGTTGAGTTCCAAAGACGAAGAAGAAGATGGATCGGAAGAGCGGAAGCGCTGCTGGTGCTACCTCTACGGTTGCTGCATCTACGTTTGCTGCAGCACCTGCTGTTGCACCTGCGACTGCTACGACATCTGCATCTGGTCTCGATACAGCTGAGATCTTGAAGACGCTTGCGGCCCTGGTCCAACAACATCCGATCGTTGGAGGGGGTGAGTTGAGATCTACCAAAGCTTTGCAAGTGATAGTGAATAGATGTGGCAGATTTGATGGTAGAGATATTTCTAGGTATCTGCGTGAATACAGAGGAGAGATGGAGCTGGTTAGAGTTACGGATATAGAGATGATAACCAGTTTTGAGTTAGCTGTAACCCCTGAGTTGCGGGACCAAGTTAGGGATGTACAGAGAAGAAATCTAGGTGTGTGGATGAGTTTTGAGCGATCTCTTCGAGAGGAGTTTCTTGAAGAAGATTCAGAGAGAGTCACTAGAAGAACGTTTCTAGACTGGGTTGAGCAGCAACCTGGTCGTATGATGAGTCTGAATGAGATGTTGAGAGAGTTTGATCGGAGGTACCGACAACTCTCAACTCTAGAGCGCATAACTCTAGATGCTAGGAGAACTGAACTTTTTCTGCAAGCTACCGATGATGCTACGGCAGATCGGTTATGCTTTATGTTGGCCGACCGATCAGCTGAAGGAGGAGTTACTACTGATTGGGGGAGAGTTGAGGATGCTGTGGCTGTACTAACGAGGCAGAGGAGGGGAAGAGTGGCTGTGGGAGGACGTCCGCTTGCAGAAATAACTGCTCAACCTCGCACTGCTCCTCAAGTACAGCAACCTCCGGCTCCTGCTCCCAGACCTGCTGTCCCGGCTGCAGTACCTTTGATGCCAGTTGTGCCAGTTCCTGCACAAAGGGCACCGATTGAGAGACCTGCAGAGAACCATGGACAGCAGAACCAGATCGAAGATCTGATTAGGCAGATGAGAGAACTGAAGGTGGAGTTAGCTGGTCTGCAGAGAGAGCAGCCACCGGCGCCTGCTGCTGCACGTCCAGGAGGTGCTCCTGTTCGTAGATGTATCTGGTGTGACAGTCAAGATCATTTCCGAGGAGACTGTCAAGAGCTCACGGCTGCTCTACGAGATGGTGTGGTTCGCTACCAGAACGGTAGGCTGCACCTTTCTTCTACTGGAGAGCCGCTAAGCACGCAGTTTGGACGAGGAGGCATGAGGAGTCTACCTCAGATTACAACTGCTGCAACTGTACATGCATTGATGGCACCACCGGTAAATCCTGATGTATATGCCGGTCACATTGAAGTTTCTTCTAGTCCTACGTTGCTAGATAGGACTACTGAGAAGAAACCTGTTCAAGTTCCTTCTGAAGTACTGAAGAGAGGAGCAGAAACTATACGTAGAGTCACAGGATGGGGAGATCCTGTTGATGCTGCGTCTATCAAAGCATTCTTGGACGTGGATAGACACGTTCACTGGCAGGATGCTTCTGTGGAGGAGAAGAGGCGGTGTCACGTCAGTTTGGGCACCTCGGCTAGGTTGACCGAGTGCGAAGTGGCGCATCCCGGTAAGGCCGTTAGTGCCGTTAGGGCGAGTTGGGAGGAGAGTCCACTAGGGGTAAACTTCGCAGGTAGGGCTTGGAGGCCTTAGTTCTTTGAGTTGAGCCTTGAAGCTCCAGGCTATGGTGGATAGTCTAGTTGAGTGTAACCCGGATTCTCTTCGCGTTTAGAGTGGGTTTGGCTTGACCGTTTGTGAGTAATCCTTGTTGTGGTGTTGGAGATGATAATCTCTGTATTCAGATTACTCAAAGAACTAAGGCATCTGAATCTGAGTAAAGTTCTTTGAGTAATCTGAATACAGAGATTACCATCTCCAACACCACAACAAGGATTACTCACAAACGGTCAAGCCAAACCCACTCTAAACGCGAAGAGAATCCAGGTTACACTCAACTAGACTATCCACCATAGCCTGGAGCTTCAAGGCTCAACTCAAAGAACTAAGGCCTCCAAGCCCTACCTGCGAAGTTTACCCCTAGTGGACTCTCCTCTCAACTCGCCCTAACGGCACTAACGGCCTTACCGAGATGCGCCACTTCGCACTCGGTCAACCTAGCCGAGGTGCCCAAACTGACGTGACAGCTGTCGTGCGCATACACATCGCTACACAACATACATCGCTGTCAGAGAAACACCACACATACACATAACACATGGACGATGTCATACACATACACAAGTGTACCACAATCGCCCCCCTAACTGGCGGTTAGGTCCCTCTAACTCCAGATAGCTCCATATCCCAACTACGTGATACACACCTTCATGGGTGCAAGGATCAGGAGGCCGGGTGCTACATCGCCCCATTGTTAGTCGCCTGTCTGCAATCCATACCACGCAAAGATCTAATTGACTATCTCCGCTATATACATCGAGGACAAACCCACCGTCCAGTAGGAACTACACTGAGAGGTGGAGTCAAACATGACATGTGCCAACCTCTCGAACAACCATCACACACCAACATACGGGCTGCTCCGCTAGCAGACCCACACAACATACACCTCAAGCCCGCGCGTACAACTGCTAAGCTTGGATCGACGGTACCATCAATGTTGGGAAGATGACATGGCGCGCAATTACGCACATGGTCCTTCCACACAACACCATCACGGCCCTCTAACATGAGTACTCCAGAAGGTAACACCTCACGCACTCGTAAAATAGTGCGCCCTGCGGTCACGTCCAACATCGTCGGTGCAGTCTGCTGTAGATAGATATAATCGCCAAGATGAAACCTGCGAATCGACGGCCGATAACCTCCTCCTCGGATAGTCGCATACCGCAACGTGTCTCTATGCTGGGCAATCGCTAGGTTCTCAAAAGCCATAGGCATAACTCTCCGAAATGTCTCTGCTCGTTGAGAACATGCTCTCACCCACATATCCGGATCATCAAGGTCCAGCACCTCAACAGAATCACGACGAATGGCCGAAGGTAGATCTGGATCTCGGCCATACAATAAGAAATACGGTGAGAAGGAAGCCAAAGATGCTTGTCGGCTAAAACGGTAGCCCATAGCCAACCATGGTAACTGCACATCCCAGTCTCCCAAGTGGCCCTTCTGCAAGCCATACTTGCGCAATCCTCTCTTCACCGTCTGAACTATCCTCTCCGCCAAACCATCCGCCTCAGGATGATCTCGAGATGTAGTTCGATGATCAATCAGCGCCTGATCACACAAGGCCTGAAACTCACCAAGGAACTCTATACCTTGGTCTGTCAGCACTTCAGCTGGTGCTCCGAAACGACTCAGCACTCGATCTAAGAACGCGTACGCCGTCCCTTCACTCGCCTTGTCTGGTAATGCCACCAACTCAATCCACTTGGAGAAGTGCTCCACCATCACCAACACATACCGGTGGTGACGTACGGTCAACGGTAAGGGTCCCGTAAAATCCAAACTCCAACGGTAACCCAACCCCATAATCGGTAAGGGGTGTAACTGTGGAGTAGGAGCATTAAACGATGCTCGTACTCGATCACAAACCACACATCGTGCGACAAACTGTTGCACATCGATGTGCATACCACGCCACCAATATTGTCCTTGGAGTAAGCTATGCGTACGCTTCACTCCAAAATGTCCCAACTCCTCATGGGCATGTCGTACTAACTGTGCCCTCTGGGATGGATGTGACACTATCCGTACCCTCCCATCACCCCATACTCGAAGTACATGTCGTCCTTCTCGTCGAAATCTCTTCGCTCGTTGAAGGACACGATCTCGCTCCTTGGCACTTACTGTGCCTACTACCACACCAGTACGTAGATACTCCATCACGGTCACATCATCATGGATATCTCGCTGGTCTGAAACACCATCTCCACCTTCAGGATCTGGAGACTCATCATCTACTCTCTGACCAGAGAAAGATACGACTTGGCCCTCCATACTAGAGTTCATGGCCAACACACAAAGAAAGGCAGATGCATGCCACCCTGGCACTATCTCCTCATCAACCTCGTCATGCCATCGAGCCCCAGTCTGATCCTGCTGACTCGTGCACGGGTTGCGACTCAACCCATCGGCATCTAGGTTTGCAACTCCAGGTCTATGTACTACCTGGAAGTCATACTCCTGTAAGATCAGAGCCCATCGTGCAAGCTTCCCTGTAAGCTTGTCGGACTCCATCAACCACTTGAGCGGCTGGTGATCAGTGATGAGAGTAAAGGGGTTCCCAAACAGATAACATCGAAAGTGTGCAACAGCCCACACTGCCGCCAAACACTCTCCCTCATACGAACTATACCTCGCCTCCGCTGAATTGTTGGAGCGACTGGCATACGCCACCACGAACTCCTTTTTCTCATCATCATGCTGAGTCAGCACTGCTCCAAGTCCCAACATACTCCAATCGGTGTGCAGTTGGAAAGGACGCCCTCTAACGGGTCTCCTCAAGATGGGAGCAGATGTCAACCTATCCTTGAGCTCTACAAAAGCTCGCTCCTGCTCATCTCCCCACTGCCACTCCTGGTCCACCTTCATCAGCTTGGTCAACGGCTTCGCAATTGCACTAAACCCTTTCACGTATCGACGATAGAAGTTCGCCAAACCAACAAATGCTCGAACTCGACTCACATCTGTGGGGCGTGGAATACGTGCAATAGCCTCAACCTTCGTCTGTTGAACACCCAATCCACCTGGATAGATGGTGTGGCCCAGATACTCTACCAACTCCTGGAAGAACTTACACTTCCCAGGGTGTAACTTCAACCCATGAGCTCTCAACCGCTCAAACACATCCCGTAAGTATCTCTCGTGCTCCTCCACTGTAGCACTATAGACTAAGATGTCGTCAATATAACATCTGACAAAATCCAATCCTGCTAGGATTCTGTCCATCACCCTTTGGAACTCAGCAGGGGCGTTCTTCAACCCAAATGGTAAGAACCGCCACTGATACAAACAATCCTTGCCGTGAGAGTCAATTCCCCAGAATGCTGTCTTGGACTTATCTTCTTCTCTCACTGGCAACTGATGATACCCTGCTCGAAGATCCAAAGTACTGAAGACCTTCACATGCCCCACTGCATCAAAGATCTCCTCAGGTGTCGGCATGGCATACTTATCGGACTTCGTCTGCCGATTGATAGGACGATAGTCCCCACACATCCGTCTATCTGTGTAGTTGCCATACATATCTTTCTTGGCTGGCATAACTGTGACAGATGCATACTCTCCATGCGACATCTCCACCAACCCAGCCTCCAACAAGTCTTGAGTCCGACTCTGGATCAAGGCTCTCTCCATGTCACTGTACCTGTAAGGACGTCGAAAGATTGACGTGTCATTAGCCAAGTCGATCCGTATACCAGGTCCCTTCAAGGTACCCAAATCCTTCATACTGAAGGCAAAACAATTCCTGTAGCTCTTCAGGAATCTTTGGACTCTTCGTCTCTCCTCTCCTATAAGCTTGGGTCCGATCTCCGGCTCCCAAGTATCCTCTGTCACCATGCTAGAGGTAGAAGACGAAGTCGTTGACTGCTATCTTGCAGCCTCTGGAGCAGTTTCCTTCTGCTCACCACCAACAACCTCCACCGCTACTGTGTGTAAAACTTCTGCAGTTCTAGCTGCAAACTCCACACTCTCTCCTATGACATCCCATGATGTCCAAGGATGACGAACTCCACGTGCCTCGCCCCCAGCCTTTGCCTCCACCGACCCGGTAGGCAAAGAGCTCAAGAGTGCTCGAGCAGTAACACCCGTCGATCGCATCCGACGCTGCTCAGCCAATCCAAGGCTAACAATCCATGTCAAGCAATTCAAGTCCATTGCTTGACCCAATACTTGACGACGTGAAGCCTCCGACACCGAAGCTACTGCCGTCGTACCCGTAGTGAAACCCATCGCTCGCTCTCTCTCATCGACATTGGGCTCCACCAACTGCCGTAATTGAGCATCCCACACAAGCCCAGGTCCTCCATCTCTGTAAGCATGTGACGCTGGAAAGCTTACCAATGTGGGTAATGCTACCATGGGCCGTCCCACTAGGTTCACCACTGCCATGGGTGACCTATCGACGACTCTCACTACTTGAGATCGTCGTCCTGCATCCAAGATGCTATCAACCGTGAGGTGCGCTGGTCGTCTCACTCCATCGTGTGCGCGCTTAAGCACCTCTCTCGGTAACAAGTTCGTCCACCACAACCGTGGACGATGTGCACGAGATCCCACTCTCGCTGCATCCAACAACACTGCTGGTCCAACCCAAGACCGCACTTGGTGCACACTCGCCATCATCTGTGTACGAGCATCACCCAACAAAGGAACATTCTCCAAGATGTATGCTGGAGAATCCACCTGATGCATCTGGAGATGTCGTAGGATCCGTAACATCTCCCAGAACATCCTAGATCGCGGGTCATGTAAACCCTGACCTCTCTCTGCACGCGTGTGACCTTGACATGGCCATCCGGCTATCACCAAGTGAATGGTGCCCACAAACGTAAGATCCTGCGTCCCCAGCAACGAAATATCCGACGGTAATGCTTGCTGGTATCCTCTAACAGCTGATATGGGCAACAACTCAGGATATCTTTGCACCAAACGTGCCACATGTCGCAATGAGATGCGTCTCGCAATCTCATCTCTCTCCACATACAAGTATCGCTGTACTTGTATACCTGCCTGCAATACCGCAGCCAAACCTGTGCTGATCCCTCCAAACAGCTCCAGCACACATACACCTTCCTCTGGATACTGCCACACAATGGGAGTCGTATCCAACGGTGATAAGGTCACAGGGCCAGTGGCAGGAACAACCCTTTGTTCCTCTACTGGTGGTACAAAAGCTTCACTCCAAGCCTGCTGCACCAACTGATCAGCATACTGCTGCAACCCTCCACTCGAACTCCAGAGTGGAACATCCAAGGCAGATGGTACTAACGTAGACATGCTAGGCATGTCCTCCACCTCCTCATAGATCGGAGTATCCTCCGCATGGGCATTACCCTCCAACAACTCATCCGGCCAAGTGATGATCGAACTGAACCCTGCAACGGATGCCATCGTTCCTGGTGTAGGCTCCGTCGTCCCAACTCTAGCACTGAACCGCACTGGTAAGCGGCTCACTCGTCCCTCACCGGACTGCCAACCTGGTCTGTAAGATGCTGTCTCTGCCCAATAGTCAATCACGAACCCCATAGGGTACAACACAGCACCTCCCACCAATACATCATAAGACTCTGCGGCTGTAACAATGGCCTTGGCCTTCACCATAGAGCCATCCGTGGGGTGATCTGGCCGAACTCTCACCGTCAACATCTCCCGTGTCATGTGTAGAGCCGTACCTCCTGATCCCCCTAGAGATGTCTGCAACTGGAATGGACATCTCTCTATCTCGGACTTCTTCAGACCCAAACCAATACACGCCGCCTTTCCCAACATCAACGGTTGGGCTCCAGAGTCTAACAAGACCTTCTGGGGTCGATACACTTTCCCTGAAGGTGCCACCAAACAGAAGATACCACTTCTGTTGTCCAACAACACCACACCTGGTGCCAAACTAGCACGGTCAATCGCCGGCCTAGCTGGTAACTCATCTAACCTAGCAGCCGCCGCTTGCCAAGTACCACTGGTAGCTGTCCTGATCCTCGACTCCATGGACACGTCTACCGTCTCTTGCTGAACTACTTCAGCACTAGAGGTAACTACATCCTCGCTCTCACTGAGCGTGGCCGCCAACTGGAACACTGGAGCCAAGTTGACTCCCAATGCTCTCATATCCGTGGCTGAGAATAGTGGGGCTCGCAAAACTGCTGTAGCCGCCCCCAACATCGGGTTCGACGTCGCATCCACAAACGTCGAAGGTGGGCTCACATCACACCCACTCCTGGATGTCGATGCCTCCAACTCTACTGCACCATCGGTAGGTCGTTTAGGAACCATAGATGTGGTCCTCAACGCCTCCGATAACGTGAACGACTGGGGAAGCTTGTCTACCAGCCTCCCCGCGTTGTGGATCCAACTCCACTGACGCACCTCGTGGCTCAGAGGCACGTACTGCACCTCTAGTCACTGCTGCAGATGCCTCAATCTGCGCCACACCAGCCATGAAGTCGAAGTCACCTCCTTCTCCTCCATAAGACGTGGAAGCCTCTGTTCCACCCGATCTCCGCTGAGCCATAGCCATACTAGCTATCCTCTGCTCCAACTGCTCAATCCGAGCAGCCATACCTGCTTCTGATGTCGTAGCAGGCGGTGGACCGATCGGTCCTCTCCCAGGTGCTGGACCTCTACCTCCAGCTCGACCACCACGGCCTCCCTGAGCTCCTCCGCCTCGTCCACGATCAGCCTTCCCTTGCCGCAACTCGGGATGGAGATCAAAACAACGGTCACTACTGTGATCAGGTCGTCCGCAATGCTCACATTGCCTAGGTACTGCTGGAGACGTCCCTGATGTCCCTGACGTCTCATAACCTCTCCTCTGTGGACAGTCCCTCTGCTGATGAGGACCATCACACGTCCAGCAAGGACCCGCTTGCTGCTGACTAGAGAAGGACGGCATGGGCTTCTGCCCACCAGATCCTCCTACACCTCCCTGCGATCGTGACTGCTCTGCACGATCCTTACCACCACCACCACCACGCTGTTGCATAGCCTGTGATCCTCGAGAAGAGGTGGTCGCTCCATGTGGTGTCTCCTTGCTGAACCCAGCAACCACCACCCTCTCCTCCACCATGTTGAGCTCAATCCGCTCAGCCAGACTAAAGACAACCGCCAACGTCGGAGCGGTATCTCTAAGAAGAGTAGCATCTCTAACTCTCCTACGCAGCTCCCGGTCTAGTATCCCATACCAGAACTGGACTGCCTGTGCTTCCGTCACCCCTTGGGTAACGCTGATCAACCGCCTCATGCGAGTAAATGCCTCGCGTAGGCTCTCTCCATTCTTCCGCTGGAACTCCTACAGACTCCTCAACTTGTCGGTCCGCACACCCTGATAGTTCTTCCTCAAACATTGGAAGAACTGAACCACATGGTTAAACCCTGGTGGTATCCCGCTCATACTACCACCTGCTCCACTACCTGTGGACGCACCGCTGGTAGTAGGTACTCCGCCACCTGCGGCTGTACCACTGCTACTGGCACCCGAACTCGTAGGTGCTACGCCTCCCGAAACTGCGCCAGTAGTGATAGAAACGTAGTTGGGAGACCAATGTTGTCTCCACAACTCGATCTCAACACTGTAATCTCGCCTGAACTCATGATAATCGTCCATCGGCGGTCCCTCCAAGTGCTGGAACAAACCCTTCCACGCCATGAAGGGTGTAAACAGCTGTGGGTTCCGCATCTGCTGCAGATCGCACCAACTGTCGAACTCCTGGATGAAGTCATCCAGCTTAATGGTACCAACTGTACCCGAGTAACGTCGAGGCCCCTTCGTGGCCCCATAGATCTCGTCCATGTCCCACAACAACGGTGTGGTGACACTAGACTCACCACCAGAAAACGCGCTGTCTGCGTCTGACTCGTCCTCTGGAACAACTGACGGCAATGGTGTAGGTAGTCGATACCTCACCCCACTCCGTGTATACCCACTATCGGAGAAGTCCCCACCAGAACCTCCCGAGAACTCCGTGATGAGAGAATCCCGCTAGCACACTCCCCAACCGGAAGTCGCAATCTCCGTCACCACCGTAACCACCACTTGCCTAACCCCGCTCCTACTGAGCTCACCTATCCCCTACTAGGACGGTCAAGGTAAGGGCAACCTGTACCTGCCATCACCACAGGCAGCCTCTCACGGTCTGTTGGTCGTCACTCCAACCGCACCGTGAGAGAGACAAAGGTAGTCTGACTGGTCCGCAACTCCAGCCTCACTACCGACAGCACACTGGAGTGAACTCACTCCGGAAATCAAGCGCCAACACAAGCAAACGCGGCGCACAAACAAGAAGCAGAATATGGAGGGGTTCCAACCACAAGAAGTCCAAACGATAACCCTCCACACTCAAACATTCACATAAAGAGAAATCCAGCCCCACCCGGACTGACGTCTCCTCGTCGGTGACCACATGCACAATATATGGTCACCAACTGTCGTAACTGACACTGGAGGTCACTAACTAGATGTCCACACCTCTAGTAGCTCCAAAAACATCCACGTGGTAGCTCTACTAGCTCACCCAAGACAACTGCCACCAACTGCCTACATACGCGTCTCTACGGTATAGACAAACACTACCACAACTATAGCTTGCCCCTAATACTATGGGGTCGCCCTACCACTCCTCTAGGAACGTGCGAGAAGGTCTCCTACTACCTTAAACAAGTCCATAAGTACTTGCACGCATCCCTGTAGGACACCAAGAGCTATTGGTCTAGTGATAAAGCCAAAGCTAAGACTAAAAAGTCAGGAGTCCAGGTCCAGAAATAATGTTGGGATGGGTGACCAGCTGGTTTTACCCTTCCCACCACACTTTCACGCACGCCAGCAAGCTGGCTTGCGGCGGGCGCGGGCTCGGGCTCAGGCTCAGGCTCAGCTCCGCTCCGCCTCCGCACTCTCTCTCTGAGCCTGAGCCCGAGCCCGCGCCCGCCGCAAGCCAGCTTGCTGGCGTGCGTGAGAGAGGTATCCAAGTTCTAGTGTGTGGGAAGGGTAAAACCAGCTGGTCACCCATCCCAACACTATTTCTGGACCTGGACTCCTGACTTTTTAGTCTTAGCTTTGGCTTTACCACTAGACCAATAGCTCTTGGTGTCCTACAGGGATGCGTGCAAGTACTTATGGACTTGTTTAAGGTAGTAGGAGACCTTCTCGCACGTTCCTAGAGGAGTGGTAGGGCGACCCCATAGTATTAGGGGCAAGCTATAGTTGTGGTAGTGTTTGTCTATACCGTAGAGACGCGTATGTAGGCAGTTGGTGGCAGTTGTCTTGGGTGAGCTAGTAGAGCTACCACGTGGATGTTTTTGGAGCTACTAGAGGTGTGGACATCTAGTTAGTGACCTCCAGTGTCAGTTACGACAGTTGGTGACCATATATTGTGCATGTGGTCACCGACGAGGAGACGTCAGTCCGGGTGGGGCTGGATTTCTCTTTATGTGAATGTTTGAGTGTGGAGGGTTATCGTTTGGACTTCTTGTGGTTGGAACCCCTCCATATTCTGCTTCTTGTTTGTGCGCCGCGTTTGCTTGTGTTGGCGCTTGATTTCCGGAGTGAGTTCACTCCAGTGTGCTGTCGGTAGTGAGGCTGGAGTTGCGGACCAGTCAGACTACCTTTGTCTCTCTCACGGTGCGGTTGGAGTGACGACCAACAGACCGTGAGAGGCTGCCTGTGGTGATGGCAGGTACAGGTTGCCCTTACCTTGACCGTCCTAGTAGGGGATAGGTGAGCTCAGTAGGAGCGGGGTTAGGCAAGTGGTGGTTACGGTGGTGACGGAGATTGCGACTTCCGGTTGGGGAGTGTGCTAGCGGGATTCTCTCATCACGGAGTTCTCGGGAGGTTCTGGTGGGGACTTCTCCGATAGTGGGTATACACGGAGTGGGGTGAGGTATCGACTACCTACACCATTGCCGTCAGTTGTTCCAGAGGACGAGTCAGACGCAGACAGCGCGTTTTCTGGTGGTGAGTCTAGTGTCACCACACCGTTGTTGTGGGACATGGACGAGATCTATGGGGCCACGAAGGGGCCTCGACGTTACTCGGGTACAGTTGGTACCATTGAGCTGGATGACTTCATCCAGGAGTTCGACAGTTGGTGCGATCTGCAGCAGATGCGGAACCCACAGCTGTTTACACCCTTCATGGCGTGGAAGGGTTTGTTCCAGCACTTGGAGGGACCGCCGATGGACGATTATCATGAGTTCAGGCGAGATTACAGTGTTGAGATCGAGTTGTGGAGACAACATTGGTCTCCCAACTACGTTTCTATCACTACTGGCGCAGTTTCGGGAGGCGTAGCACCTGCGAGTTCGGGTGCCAGTAGCAGTGGTACAGCCGCAGGTGGCGGAGTACCTACTACCAGCGGTGCGTCCACAGGTAGTGGAGCAGGTGGTAGTATGAGCGGGATACCACCAGGGTTTAACCCTGTGGTTCAGTTCTTCCAATGTTTGAGGAAGAACTATCAGGGTGTGCGGACCGACAAGTTGAGGAGTCTGCAGGAGTTCCAGCGGAAGACTGGAGAGAGCCTACGCGAGGCATTTACTCGCATGAGGCGGTTGATCAGCGTTACCCAAGGGGTGACGGAAGCACAGGCAGTTTCGCGCACCTACCGTCTTGTTGCGTCAGCGGAAGCTCTAGCTCCGTAGGTCGCAAACTTTACACCGCTAACCTGCAAACACAATCACAAGTTAGCGTCCATGCACCACTTACCTTAGTTCTGTTTGGTCCGGACCGGAGCCGGACCGTCTCCCTAATCATCAAGCTCAGCCATCCTAAGTCCCGACTTAGATCCGACTAAGTTGGTCCCAAACATGAGCAAGTCACAATATGACTTGGGGCGGACTTCCCATAAAGTCCAGGGTCCTAAACGGTGCCTCCAGCACACCTAGCGGCCCAACCGCCCGTGATGTCCGTCTGGGTCTAGGCTCCCGAACGGTGGTCTGACCCGCCGACTCGTTCCCTAGTCTTGCCCCAGCCCTTGCATCGTTCCTAAGTCCAGACATCCAAATCTGGATCGGAACGTGCCTTGGAACCGGCCCAGCCATCACCTCATGCCCCCAGAGTCCGCCCGCCGAACCCTGGAGTCGGGTGACTCGTCCTGGCCCATCCAGGCATCGAGCCCCCCTCATATATACTTCTGGGGATCGGCGGCCCCGCCCTCCTCTTTGGTCCCTGAAAATTATACCACAACCCGATTGTGGTTCGGCCATAACTTCCAGCTCGGAGGTCAGATTGAGGAGTGTTATATATCACTGGAAAGCTCTCGACGAGATCTTTCCAATGATACCTCACTCGCCTCGAGATCTTACGTGGAGCTCCGTCCACGACCTAAAACGTCCCTGGAGCTCCAACACTTAGCAGTTTTTCCGAAAACCTGTGGTCCAGACCCAGGGTCGAACCCTGTGGTTCGTCTGCGTCTCGGACCCACGTCTCGGACCCACGTCTCAGACCTATGTCTGAGACTCATGTTTCAGCCCGTTCTCAGACTCGCCCCCTTAGGTCAGCGTTCGTCTGGGGCCCTCTTGGGTAGGCCCTTATGTCCTAACCCAAGGTTCTAACCTTGGTTCAGAGAACCACTTAGGGTTCTTCTGATCCCGACTTCCCGGCCAAGCCGTTAAGTCCTACTCGCAGCGTTCACAACCTAGCGCAAGTCCGCTAGGGTTCTGTTGTTCGCGTCTGCGCCCGATCTTGAGAATGAGGGGCGCGACACTCACCCCCACTTTGGAGGTTGATGCCCTCATCAACAATGATCCTTTAAGTTAACACCAAGTTCAAAATGGGTAGCCAACCCCTTGGCGCCAGAATTGCGTTCTGGTAGCTAACCCGCAATTCCCTTCTTGGCTTGAGTCTTAAGTTGTCGCTAGAACCCTTAGAAAATTCCAACTAGTCTCGGGAAAAGCCTTACCTTTTTGGCTTACCCTAAACAAAACTAGTTGGCAACTTCTAAACATTCTACTTAAGACTCTAACTTGCAAACTATAAGTATTCACACCTACTTACGAGGTCCCCCGAAACTCACTTTCCGGTCGCAACCTGATTTGACTTAGACGCGAGACTAAGTTTACTTTGTAGAAAACCACAAAGCAAGATCACCCGAAGCCCCAAGACAAGTATGAAAGTTCATACTTGCTTTGCCAACGCTACGGCAAACCTAAGTCTTGACATCAAGACTTAGTCTTGATTTAGATGCTTATCCAAACCAGCTCGCTTCCTTTGAGTGTGCTTCGTTCCTCCTCTTGACAACATCCTAGGCATCTGATCAGAACTAGTCATAGCCATGCACTACCAATACACTTAGACAATTTTTCAAGAAACAAAATCTTTATTTCCAAACACAAGTAAAGTACAAAGTCCATCGGCCAAATTCGCCTCAAGTTGCTACTCGTATGGTTCGTCGTTTCTTCACCCCTTGCTGGAAGGAGATGTCCTCATCTTGTTAACGCCCTTGTTGTCCTTGCCTCCGTTTGAAGAGGTCTAATACTTCGCTCGCATGTGCGAGATCTTCCTCTGGCACCCAAGTTGCTTCCTTCAAATGGTAATTACGCCATTTGACCAAGTACTCCATCCGGTTTGATTTGCGCCGAGATTGCAAAATGGACTCCACCTCATATTCTGCTTCGCCTTGCACGACATCAGGTTGAGGCCTAAGAACCTGTTTGCGCTCCGGTCGCAAATCATCCTTGAAGTGTTTCTTTAGTAAAGAAACATGGAAAGTCGGATGCAACTGCCACTCGCGAGGAAGGTCTAAGGTATAGACGTCGTCGTGCGGATTCTTGACAATGACAAAAGGTCCCGCGAACTTTGATGAGAACTTCGCCGATATATCCTTCGGAAGTGTGAAGTTTTTCGCACTTAACCATACTTCTTCGCCCACTTGAAACTTCACTTGCCGCCGATGTTTGTTTACCTGCTTCGTGTACCGTTGCTGCGCCTTCTCGAGGTTCTTCTTAACTTGCTCCTCGCGCCGCTGCATTGCCGCCACCAACTCTTCGGCTGATGTTTGCCGTGTTCTTGGTCGTGCCGATGTAGAACTCCCTGCAAGAGTCAAGTCAAGAGGCCCTTCTGGCTCACGTCCGTAAGCCAGCAAGAAAGGCGATTCGCCGGTTGTCGAATGCTTCGTGGAATTGTAGCAATACTCCGCAAGACTGAGCCACTCCGCCCAATCGCTTTGGTCCGCGCTCACATAATTCCTCAAGTATTGATTCTGAACCGAGTTAACTCGTTCCGTTTGCCCATCTGTTTCTGGATGAAAGGCGGTACTAAATTTTAACTTAGTCCCCAATTTTTGGAACAAGTGTTTCCAAAAGGCACTTGTGAACTTAGAGTCCCGACCTGAAATAATACTCCGAGGTAATCCATGTGAACGCCACCAAGTATCTAGGAACAACCGAGAAGTCGTGAACGCTGTTGCAGTGTCCAAGGTCGGAGCAAACTTCGCTAGTTTGCTAAACCGATCAACTATCACAAAAATTGCATTGTATCCATTTGAGTCAGGCAGAGAGGTAATGAAGTCCATGCTAATGCTTCCCAAGGTCTGGCTGGAATCGGCAAAGGATGAAGCAATCCTTGTTTCTTCTCATAAGAAACACGATTCGCTTGACAGGTTACGCATGTTTTCACAAAGTGGGAAACATCGTCTTTCATGTGGGGCCAATAAAACTTTTTAGCGATTACCGCTAAAGTGGACTTTTCTCCTTTATGGCCTGATAAGGGCACATCATGAGATTCTTTTAACAACTTGGTCCTAAGTTTTCCTTGTCCCACATAAACCCGACTTTGCTTGAACATGAGTAAACCATGTCTTAGCTGCATGTTCTGCAACTTCACCCCTCGCTTGAGTTGTTCCAAGTAGTCCTTCGCTTGGTCATCGCCCATGTAACCTTCACGTATTCGCCTCTCCAAGTCTGACTCCTTAGGATACATAGCTCGCAAAATCTGTGTTGACGATGGAAGATATTCCTCCTTGCGACTCAAGGCGTCAAGAACCACATTGTCCTTTCCCGCTTTGTGGATTAATTCCACGTTCATGAGCGCCAAGGTATCGTGCCATCGTAGTTGCTTTGGCGTCACCCGATCTTGCGTCTCAAAGTACTTGAGCGAAATGTTATCAGTATACACTTGGGTTTTGTGAAGTCCCAAGTAATGCCGCCATTTCCTCAAGCAATGAACCACCGCGAACAGTTCCTTCTCGTGAGTCGGCCATCGACTCTCTGTCCCAGATAACTTCTTGCTTTCATATGCTACAGGTTTTCCATCCTGCACCAACACTCCGCCAATCGCATAGTCGCTCGCGTCCGTGTGCACTTCGAATGGTTTGTCGAACTCCGGCAGCTTCAAAACTGGTGCCTTTGACAAAATAGCTTTGATCGTCTGAAACGCATCATCCACCTCCTTGGTCCAACTTACCTGTGCGTCTTTGCCCGTCCAGTCCGTCAGCGGCTTCGCGATCTTTGAAAACCCCTTCACATACTTGCGGTAGAACTGCGCCAATCCTAAGAATCGCCGCATCCCCTTCACTGTAGTCGGAGGCTCCCAAGTCACAATCGCATCCACTTCTGCATATCCGGTATCGTATAACGTGTTTTTCTGTCTAGGAATACACGGGGTATATGGCTGTGTAGAGGTATGTGGATTGACAAGGTTGGATCTAGATCTGGATGTTTCCACTCAAATGTTTCACTATCTACTCTTCTAGCCTGAGTGACCTTGTATCCGCTCGTCTCAAGTTTAAAGCTTGCTACGATCCAAGGTTACGTATAGGTTGCATAAACTTGTGTTACAAACAGATCTTTTGTATTCTAACTAAAAATACTCAGATCTGTATTATCTAACTGAAGTTATTCATCTATATCACTAGAAGCCTGACTTCTGAATAGCTCCCCAGCGACGCTAACTGGCCATCAATCCAACTATCACAACTTCATAGTACAATCAGAAGATACTAAGATCACTCAATCAACTTGATAGAGTATCGATACAACTTGCTGTACACCCTGGTCTACCGAGTATTCCAGCAAGGCAAAACATGCATAATCCAAAACACTATTCAGATCTCAATATAGCACCAACGGCGGTAGTACCTGGCAGCTCCGAGAACCCAAACAGCGGCTTAAGACTCATGGTGGCTCCGTTCTCCTTCATCACCAAGAGCTGAAATCAGCCCCACACCTTCCAATGTCGAGTTGTATGCAGGTATGGCAGTTTCAGCAACAAACTCCTCTCCAAATTGCTCGAAAATGATCAAATTGACAATAGATGATACCGAAAAAACCCGAAACTGCTCATAACAGAAGTATTTTTGAACTTTGAGATCTCAGTCCTTCCAAACTACTCGACCAATGATGATCAAACTTCACAGGAAGCTTGATTGGACCCTTCACTCCTACCCTGAACAATTTTCAGGTCGAAATCTCAAATCAATTCTCAGATATGGATCAAACCGTAATCTGTGCTAACTTCAGAGCTTTACAGACCCAGGTACATTTGATCCAAGATTCTGAACAAACTACTCGACCATTTGAGGTGAAACTTCCCAAGTATCTTACTGATAAGACATTCTTCAATCCTGGAAAGTTTCACTCAGAAATTCGACTCAGATCTTAAGCAATAGCAAACTATCCATGGCTATCACAGTTCGCTGTCCCCGCCTTATCCCATCTGCACTTCTCAACTTCAATCGGTCGGTTCAGAATCCAAATCGATCAAGAAACTGACCAAATTGATATCAAAATGACCAGCACGCCGTCAGTTCTCCAACCCAACAGACAGCTCCTCAAAACTCCTCGCGAGTCTCTCAGAACAACCAGAAACGTAGCAGTAGGTACAAATTTCACCCCCCTCCACTCAATTGATCATAACGCGCTCATACTTTCATCAAATCGATCGATTCTTCAGCCCAGATTGTAGCCCCGGTCGAGAGCTCTCCAACCATACCCTCCGTTTCGCGAATGGACCTCTGAAGCCTCCAGAAACCACAGAAACGTCGCGAGGATCAGCTAGAACACCATTGGTCCAAAAGTGGACCAATAAGAGCAAAAAGAACTTTACTTTTTGTCTTTTCTCCTCTTAACTTTTCCCTTAGAACGAATTTTTACTCTCCAAGGAGACACAAGACATCAACAACACTCTAAGACTTCACAAAATCCTTCAGATATGTCGATGGATTCTTCGCGGTCCGTAACTACACAGAAGCGCTCAACTAGAATGAAACCAGTGAGCCGCAGACTAATACAACGTCAAGATTACAACCTGAAAACGTTCTACAATAAAAGGTACGACAAAAGGAAATGGTGAAGCTATCACTCGATTGTAATATTCTTGCCCGAAGTTTCTCACGATCCAAGCCCCATGATTGATCTTCGGTCTGCAATGGCACCGGACATCGACCCAAAGGTTGAAAGGAACGTTCGATGGATAGTTGAGATCCATCGTTCTTCACAACAAAATGTACACCGTCATATCCCAAGTCTCTCCGTATGTTACGATTGGAAGGATCACCGGAAGCTGTAACTCCATCACCCTCCCCATGAACTCATCACCAAAGTACGCAACTAACCACTGTCGAAAGTGATCGCGGTGGATGCAATGAAGCTTGATGTGAAACGGATTCGGGAAAGGAAGATCTGGAACCGGTAACACACCTCCGTCCATAACCACCACTCCTGCAGTTCTTCACTCCTCCATGCAGACCACCGAGAACCCTTACGAATCACCCGCTGAGAGAGAATGTCGTATGAACCTTCGACCCCCCATTTTATACACAATCGCGGCGACAAGGACCACTGAAGTGAACGCGCACAGATCGATGACTTGGCACATTCCTCTACCGTGCGATCACTTAAACAGATAATCACAAACGTGGCACTCATCACACCGTTCGGCGAGTTACGCGATACGGTTCACGAAACACGGAAAAGAAACACAACATAGGTTACACAAGAATTTCACACAGGAGCCGAACCACAACATGACATCCACCCCTTCTAAACTTGCGCATCCTCTGGTATGCGCCAACACTCACAAGTTGTGGTCGGCATCACACTATATCTTCATCTTCTTCAATGATGTCGTTGGCAATATCTTCGTCATCCAAATCTTCTCCGTCATCATCCAAGATATCAAACTCTGCTCCGACTTCCTCCATGCTTATCCCTTCATCTCGCTTCTTGAAGAGTTTCACACGCTTGCCTGCAATGGGAACCTTGAGCTCTGCCCCATCAAGCTCTCTTAGTGAATAAGTGGCATTGTCAAGCACGACAAGAACCACATACGGGCCGAACCATCGCTTAGAGAATTTTCTAAGCGCACTGTGTTGGTTGTCCAAGCTACTATCGTAGACCAACACCCAATCTCCTTCTTTAATCTCCTTTGGCCTTAATCGATGACGCTTATCGAATCTGTCTTTGTTTCTCAAGCGCGCCTCTTTCAGCTTCTCCAATGCAATCTCTACATCTTCAGGTCTTCTCTCTAGTTGACGGATTCGGACAGCAAGAAGATCTTCTGTAGACATACCATCCTCCCAAGGTAGAACACTCCAAGTAGGTATGTGCTCCTCAATGGGCATGATAGGTTTCTGCCCCTGCATCAACTCCGCCGGCATATATCCCGTAACTGAACTATGAGTCGAACGATCAGCCCATAATGCAAACGGAAGAAATCTTGGCCATTCTCTTGCCCTCCCCTTGCAAGCTTTCACAATAGCTTTCACAATAGGAGGATGACCACGTTCACTCTTCGCATTACCTTCTGGATTGTAGGCTGTGGTGAGAGCTAACTTCACACCACACCTCTTGAAGAACGCTTTAGCCTCATCATTGTTCAGCTCCCCTCGATCAGCCGTGATCTTCCCAACACAACCATATCTACAAATCACATCTTCCAACAAGAATTTGCAGACTCCCTCTGTGGATTTTGTCCGTAAGGCTCGCCCTTCCACTTGGTTGGACAATTCCTCACGTGCCAAAACTAAGTATCGCATCTGCCATATACCAACTGGCATAATAACAAGATCTACTACCCACTTATAATGCATTGCAAGTGGATAAGTAGGATGTAATCCATCTCGATGCCGAATTCCTGAATACTCTTGACAAGTTTGGCATGTCTCCACAAATTGAACTACATCTCTGTACATGTTACGCCACCAATATCTCTCCTTCAGCTTTGTAAAGGTGGCATAAATACCTCTATGTCCTGCCCACAAGCTCTCATGAAACTCCTGCATGAGTAACTTCTGCATGTCAACCTTGCACACAACCCTTTGTGGCATCTTACCACCTTGCTTAGCATGTTTCCACAAATAACCACCTTGTAGCAAGTAGTTATAAGCCTTCCTCCTGATTTGTTTAAAGTGGGCATCACTCCATCCTGGCTGTCTAGTCAACATGCTTAGATAGCGTCCTATGTCTATCCATTCTCCTTCATATATCTCTTCCATGAACGGTTTCGAATGCTCACTCTCACCTCCTTGAGCTCTACAGAAAACAGTAGTACCAACGTCTTCTGTATCTTCTATCATCTCCTCCTCATCCTCATACCTCGCACGAGATAACATATCAGCTACTGGATTGTTCTTCCCCGCTATGTGTCGAAACTCAGGATTTAAGGACTTGATGTAAGCAATCCAGCGTAGCATAGCAATATCAGGGGTGTTACAATTTGTAATCATCCCTAATAGTGGTAAACAATCTGTTTCTACTATTACTGGCGCTCCAATCAAATAGTCCTTTTCAGCTTTCATAGCTGTAACTACTCCCCATAACTCTCTCTTCACTTGAGGATAGTTTCTATGTCGCTCACTCAACACCTTTGCTCCAAATCTGACTGCAAAGCGATTCTCTTCTTCATCATCCTGTCCTACTGCCCATCCAATGGCTATCGGACTAGTATCAACAGTAAGTATCACTGGTTTGCTATCCTCATAGCTCACACGACGAAGTACAGGTGGAGAAGATAACAATTGCTTCAATCTCTGAATCGCCTCAGTATGTCTCTCCTCCCATGCAAACCTCTTGTGCTTTCTCAACAGATCGTAAAGAGGATCTGCCACATGTGCAAAATGTGGAATCCACACATGATAGAAGACACAAGCTCCAAGAAACCTTCTCACCTCTGTTGTTGAACCACAAGTATCCTTCATCCGCCGTATAGCATCCACTTTACCAGGATCAGGCTTGCGTCCAAACCATCCACATAAGTGCCCCACAATCACAACCTCTCGCACTTCAAATGAAGACTTGGCACCTGATAGTGTCAAATGCGCCTCTTCAAGTCGTGATAAGATTTTATCACAATCTGAAATGTGATCAGCAACAAAGTTTCTACACCCCTTCTGATCCATTGTCTCATCTTTCTCCTCCTCAACGCATCCTTTAATTGGAATGTCATCCAAGAAAGGCATGGTCTTCTCAGGAATGAACTCACGGAGAACCTTGTTCATCCCGTTCATCATGTGCGCTACCGAGTTTGTTGCTCCTTGTGGTAGTGTGCACATTCTGACCAACCCCAACGGTGTCCTCATGGTGGTGATATCTCTACTCTGTTCAGCAAGTTGAAACTGATCGTATCCAGAGTAAAGATCTCCTATAGAGTAAATAGCCCTCCCAGCAAACGCTTCAGCAAACTCTCCGACGATAGGTCCTATGCCTGTATTTCTGATGGTCACTTGGTTCACAGGTTGCATATCTTGGATGAACCGTAATGCACCACTCTTCTTTGGTACTGTAAACCAACGACTAGAGTATGGTGCAAATGATGGTTCCAAGATCTTCATCTGCATCTTCTCCTTCAAGAGCTCTATGAGTTTTGGTAAATGCGCTCTAGGTACAGGAATTGGCCTCAAGTCCCAAGGAGCATGTGGAACTGTGAATATGATCATTGGCGCCACAATGCTAGGATCTACACATCCGATTTCTGAGGCTTCAAAAGCAAAAGCTTTCCCGTGCCTAGTTAACATCTCCCTAAACCTATTCTCCTCCACAGACAAAAGAAAATCTGTTGAACCAACCTTCAACTCCTTGAGCGTAGTTTCAGTGAACTTGTGACCGACCCGGCTAAGATCTCTCAAGCTTTTCTCCTTCGAAGATTGCTGGACTCGCTGGTTAGAATCACTAGGTAATGGCTGAGCAACAGGTTTTACCTTCTTGTCTACCGTTTTGTACCTAGTATCAACTCTAACTTCAGGATCTACGAATGACTCTATAGCTGTATAGAGCTCCCTAGAGTGTACTTCCACCACATGATCCTCATCTTCTTGCTCATGCATAGCAAGTTCATCGATGAAATCTCCCAACCCTAACTCCAAATAAACACCTTCTATCTTATCATCCTCTTCAAGCACACCAACTCTCTTTAGATCTTTTTCAGTTTTTCGCACAACTTTCTGCTCCCACTTCTGCAAGTCAGCAAGTCGTGTATGTGTAGCAAATCCACTCCCAGAAAATCTCACAACTCCTGTACAAAAAGCACTTTCTTTCTCTAGCGAGAGTACCTCCTCCAATGTACCACTATGTCCTCGCTCTATAGCAGTACTTGTCAAAAATCCTTGAATTCCTCCGTGACCTTAGGCAAGGAGCCACCCCTCAGATAATCTCTGTTCCTCTCGTGGTTTGCTGATACAGTTAGAAACTGTACCGCTCTCTTGCCATCTTGACTTCTGATCCGCGCATAAGCAAATCCATCATCCAAAACCTTGGTCTCCATCCTCACAGCTGTAATGTAAGGTTGACCGAGTATCACCGGGTAGGATGTACTATCTTGAACAAAGAAGTTTTGTTCAATAGTTACATCTCCCACTTTTACTTTCACATCAGGACAAGCTCCATAGAGTTCTCCTCGTGTGTTGTTCGCTGTTCTGATCATCCAACCATGATCTATATCAACAGGCCATCCACCTTGCTTGTAGATGTCCTTAGAAACAATATTGATCTCTGATCCATGATCAATGAGAGCAACCACCGGATCTGTCATCTCTCCTACCTTCACTAAGGCTTCGGTAGTAGCTCTAGCCCAATGTCCTCTAGTGTAATGGCTAGGGACCTTGTCATCGTTATCATCCTCAAACCGAACCTTGCGGTTGATGCAGCATTGAGCTAGTTCTAACTCTTCCTCTCTTGATATCCTTGTGTCTAATGCATTAGACACAGCGGTTTCTCCTGCCAATTGCCTTTTTCGTTTGATGGTGTCAATAATGACATCATGAAACTCCCTCTTGGCAATCCCAAGAACCTCTCGCAAAGTAAATTCGATCCTGGCATTGAGTACTCTCTCTTCTAGTACTCCTTTCAGATCCGTAGCAGCTTCAATATCAGACTGAAGCTTGTATGAAGGAGATTTACCTTTCTCCTTACCTCTGCTCTTCTCTGACTTCTCGGGAGTAGAGGATATGACCTCTTCCATAGTCTCCTCTGGTAGAGGCATCATCTCCGGTCTGAACTTTTCTCCTCTTGTTTGTCTCTTGAGAGCTGTTCTCTCTTCGCTAGGGCCTGCTTCATCTCGTTTGCGCTTCTCCTCCATGAGAGCCTCATGTTGACTCTTCGCCAAATAAGCATGAACAGACATTGTATCCACGGGATCATCCCATCCAGTAGCACCCCTGATTGCCGTGGCTGTTCTGAGCAACTCCTCCCTTGCCATTTTCCCCCTTTTGTTCGTGCTTACCGCGTGACTCCACATATCATGAGTATCTCCATGCTTCTTAGAAGCACTTCTTTCTCGTACTACCTCAACTCCATAAGTAGCGGCTTCTACCGACGCAGTAGCATGCTGAGATAGATACTCCTCCAGTACTTGCTTCATTCCTCCTTTCCCGAAGTTGGTTCTAAGAATCTCTCCATTATCTTTCAGAGCAATCTTTCCTTCCTTCCAATAGACTACTCCATCTCGTAGAGTTTTGGCAAAATCACCACACTCTCTTCGAGCATGATCAGAACTATCACACCAAATGCATCTCTGTACATAATCTTGCTTAGGAGCAAGTCTGGTATCATGTGCTCCTCCCTTCTCTTCCAACCTTGCTAACTTGATCTGCAAGTCCCTCATTCCTTTTACCAACTCTTCCATAGTATCTCTTTGCGGTACAACTTTCGGGACAAGAACAGTAGGAAGTGGAACTTGAGGTACATGCACAATAGGTGCTTGCACATTGGGTACCATTGGTTGCCTACGAGGTACTATGATCGGTGGTGGTCTCTCTTCTTGTCTTACCACCACCTTCCCTCTCCGGTACTCTCGTTTCGCAAGTACACTCACTGCTTCAGAGACCTTTCTCCAGTCAGTCGTGAGTCCGTTGTCTTCCATCCTATCTTCCAGAAGCAGCTCCAACTCCCTTTGTAATTCATTGTTGGCTGTTTGCAGAAACAACTCCACCTTGTCGTTCTCCAATGTGAGCTTCTCCATCCGAGACAACTGAAGGAATTGTCTCTCATACTCCCGAAATAGCTCTGTGGCAACAAGCCCTTTGTTGGGTTTGTTTACCCACTCCATGAATGACTTCTTAGTCACTCGGTCTGCATCTTCTAAAGAATACTCTTCTTTCAGCTGAAGAGTAAATCCTTCCCACGTAGCACCATGAGATCGGATGATGTCCTTCATGTGCTCTCGTAGTTCAGGTACGACAGCAAGCGCAAATGTACTCACCATCTCTCTTTCAGGCACCTTGCTCAACTCCATCTCTCGGGAATAGTACTTTAGGTACTTGGATATGTTCTTCCCGTCAAACTGATCTAGCAACCCCACAACAGATTGCAAGGCTTTAGTAGCCATTGCTTCTTTCCGTTCAGTGGCTTGCTGTTGTTGCATTACCAACGCGAATGCCTCAAGCAATCGCATATCAGACCGTGAAAGCTTGGTCACCTTTTGAGCCTCTCCAGATGTAGAAGCCTCATCTACGTAATGACCCAACCCTTCAATGTCCATGGTGGTAAAACCACGCACGTACCTCTCACCCTAGACTTTTCACGTCGAGTTCACCAGCTATCGTATAACGTGTTTTTCTGTCTAGGAATACACGGGGTATATGGCTGTGTAGAGGTATGTGGATTGACAAGGTTGGATCTAGATCTGGATGTTTCCACTCAAATGTTTCACTATCTACTCTTCTAGCCTGAGTGACCTTGTATCCGCTCGTCTCAAGTTTAAAGCTTGCTACGATCCAAGGTTACGTATAGGTTGCATAAACTTGTGTTACAAACAGATCTTTTGTATTCTAACTAAAAATACTCAGATCTGTATTATCTAACTGAAGTTATTCATCTATATCACTGGAAGCCTGACTTCTGAATAGCTCCCCAGCGACGCTAACTGGCCATCAATCCAACTATCACAACTTCATAGTACAATCAGAAGATACTAAGATCACTCAATCAACTTGATAGAGTATCGATACAACTTGCTGTACACCCTGGTCTACCGAGTATTCCAGCAAGGCAAAACATGCATAATCCAAAACACTATTCAGATCTCAATATAGCACCAACGGCGGTAGTACCTGGCAGCTCCGAGAATCCAAACAGCGGCTTAAGACTCATGGTGGCTCCGTTCTCCTTCATCACCAAGAGCTGAAATCAGCCCCACACCTTCCAATGTCGAGTTGTATGCAGGTATGGCAGTTTCAGCAACAAACTCCTCTCCAAATTGCTCGAAAATGATCAAATTGACAATAGATGATATCGAAAAAACCCGAAACTGCTCATAACAGAAGTATTTTTGAACTTTGAGATCTCAGTCCTTCCAAACTACTCGACCAATGATGATCAAACTTCACAGGAAGCTTGATTGGACCCTTCACTCCTACCCTGAACAATTTTCAGGTCGAAATCTCAAACCAATTCTCAGATATGGATCAAACCGTAATCTGTGCTAACTTCAGAGCTTTACAGACCCAGGTACATTTGATCCAAGATTCTGAACAAACTACTCGACCATTTGAGGTGAAACTTCCCAAGTATCTTACTGATAAGACATTCTTCAATCCTGGAAAGTTTCACTCAGAAATTCGACTCAGATCTTAAGCAATAGCAAACTATCCATGGCTATCACAGTTCGCTGTCCCCGTCTTATCCCATCTGCACTTCTCAACTTCAATCGGTCGGTTCAGAATCCAAATCGATCAAGAAACTGACCAAATTGATATCAAAATGACCAGCACGCCGTCAGTTCTCCAACCCAACAGACAGCTCCTCAAAACTCCTCGCGAGTCTCTCAGAACAACCAGAAACGTAGCAGTAGGTACAAATTTCACCCCCCTCCACTCAATTGATCATAACGCGCTCATACTTTCATCAAATCGATCGATTCTTCAGCCCAGATTGTAGCCCCGGTCGAGAGCTCTCCAACCATACCCTCCGTTTCGTGAATGGACCTCTGAAGCCTCCAGAAACCACAGAAACGTCGCGAGGATCAGCTAGAACACCATTGGTCCAAAAGTGGACCAATAAGAGCAAAAAGAACTTTACTTTTTGTCTTTTCTCCTCTTAACTTTTCCCTTAGAACGAATTTTTACTCTCCAAGGAGACACAAGACATCAACAACACTCTAAGACTTCACAAAATCCTTCAGATATGTCGATGGATTCTTCGCGGTCCGTAACTACACAGAAGCGCTCAACTAGAATGAAACCAGTGAGCCGCAGACTAATACAACGTCAAGATTACAACCTGAAAACGTTCTACAATAAAAGGTACGACAAAAGGAAATGGTGAAGCTATCACTCGATTGTAATATTCTTGCCCGAAGTTTCTCACGATCCAAGCCCCATGATTGATCTTCGGTCTGCAATGGCACCGGACATCGACCCAAAGGTTGAAAGGAACGTTCGATGGATAGTTGAGATCCATCGTTCTTCACAACAAAATGTACACCGTCATATCCCAAGTCTCTCCGTATGTTACGATTGGAAGGATCACCGGAAGCTGTAACTCCATCACCCTCCCCATGAACTCATCACCAAAGTACGCAACTAACCACTGTCGAAAGTGATCGCGGTGGATGCAATGAAGCTTGATGTGAAACGGATTCGGGAAAGGAAGATCTGGAACCGGTAACACACCTCCGTCCATAACCACCACTCCTGCAGTTCTTCACTCCTCCATGCAGACCACCGAGAACCCTTACGAATCACCCGCTGAGAGAGAATGTCGTATGAACCTTCGACCCCCCATTTTATACACAATCGCGGCGACAAGGACCACTGAAGTGAACGCGCACAGATCGATGACTTGGCACATTCCTCTACCGTGCGATCACTTAAACAGATAATCACAAACGTGGCACTCATCACACCGTTCGGCGAGTTACGCGATACGGTTCACGAAACACGGAAAAGAAACACAACATAGGTTACACAAGAATTTCACACAGGAGCCGAACCACAACATGACATCCACCCCTTCTAAACTTGCGCATCCTCTGGTATGCGCCAACACTCACAAGTTGTGGTCGGCATCACACTATATCTTCATCTTCTTCAATGATGTCGTTGGCAATATCTTCGTCATCCAAATCTTCTCCGTCATCATCCAAGATATCAAACTCTGCTCCGACTTCCTCCATGCTTATCCCTTCATCTCGCTTCTTGAAGAGTTTCACACGCTTGCCTGCAATGGGAACCTTGAGCTCTGCCCCATCAAGCTCTCTTAGTGAATAAGTGGCATTGTCAAGCACGACAAGAACCACATACGGGCCGAACCATCGCTTAGAGAATTTTCTAAGCGCACTGTGTTGGTTGTCCAAGCTACTATCGTAGACCAACACCCAATCTCCTTCTTTAATCTCCTTTGGCCTTAATCGATGACGCTTATCGAATCTGTCTTTGTTTCTCAAGCGCGCCTCTTTCAGCTTCTCCAATGCAATCTCTACATCTTCAGGTCTTCTCTCTAGTTGACGGATTCGGACAGCAAGAAGATCTTCTGTAGACATACCATCCTCCCAAGGTAGAACACTCCAAGTAGGTATGTGCTCCTCAATGGGCATGATAGGTTTCTGCCCCTGCATCAACTCCGCCGGCATATATCCCGTAACTGAACTATGAGTCGAACGATCAGCCCATAATGCAAACGGAAGAAATCTTGGCCATTCTCTTGCCCTCCCCTTGCAAGCTTTCACAATAGCTTTCACAATAGGAGGATGACCACGTTCACTCTTCGCATTACCTTCTGGATTGTAGGCTGTGGTGAGAGCTAACTTCACACCACACCTCTTGAAGAACGCTTTAGCCTCATCATTGTTCAGCTCCCCTCGATCAGCCGTGATCTTCCCAACACAACCATATCTACAAATCACATCTTCCAACAAGAATTTGCAGACTCCCTCTGTGGATTTTGTCCGTAAGGCTCGCCCTTCCACTTGGTTGGACAATTCCTCACGTGCCAAAACTAAGTATCGCATCTGCCATATACCAACTGGCATAATAACAAGATCTACTACCCACTTATAATGCATTGCAAGTGGATAAGTAGGATGTAATCCATCTCGATGCCGAATTCCTGAATACTCTTGACAAGTTTGGCATGTCTCCACAAATTGAACTACATCTCTGTACATGTTACGCCACCAATATCTCTCCTTCAGCTTTGTAAAGGTGGCATAAATACCTCTATGTCCTGCCCACAAGCTCTCATGAAACTCCTGCATGAGTAACTTCTGCATGTCAACCTTGCACACAACCCTTTGTGGCATCTTACCACCTTGCTTAGCATGTTTCCACAAATAACCACCTTGTAGCAAGTAGTTATAAGCCTTCCTCCTGATTTGTTTAAAGTGGGCATCACTCCATCCTGGCTGTCTAGTCAACATGCTTAGATAGCTTAGATAGCGTAACTTCCCATCCTTCTTCTTTGCAAAAAGAACTGGGGCTCCATAAGGTGACTTGCTGGTTCGAATATATCCCCGCGCTAATAGCTCGCCGAGTTGTCGTTTCAACTCAAGGAGTTCCACCTGATTGAGTCGATAAGGGGCTTTGGAAGGTGGTTCTGATCCTGGCAAGACCTCGATCTTGTGATCCACCACCCGCCTTGGAGGTAACTCAGCAGGTAACTCGTCCGTCAAGACATCCTCAAACTCCTTAATCACTTCACGAAGCATCTTCGGAAGTTTAGTCGCGTCCCCTGATGTTTCCTCTTGCCTATCACCCGCCATCAAATCTGCAACCCGCATCAAACACATGACCCCGTCGTTGAAGTCCATCTGTTTACCTTTGATCAAATTCACTGCAAAGTCATCAATCTTCCGCGCCTTCCGGATCAGCCTCACTCCCAGCTTCCGCCCTTTAACTCTGACATTCAACCTCAAAGGTCTCCGTCTAAGTTCCACTTCAAACCTGTCCAAGAAAGTGTTCCCCAAAACCGCATGGATATCATCCATCTCGCACACCGTGAAGTTCTCTGTGAACTCCAACTTCCCACACGCAAATCGTACGTCCAAGGCCACTTCAGAAGTTTGGTACGTCTTGCCCTTGGCAAAGCGTACCTGAATAGGCTTGTCTGCCTTGGAGGTAGACAAGCCCAACTTCTTCACCAACTTTGGACTTATGAATGAGTGAGTCGCTCCTGTGTCCACAAGAAAAGTAACATCACGGTTAGCAACCTTGGCTTGTAGATACATCAGTCCTGGCGTCTTCTTCGTGGTTCTCAAGGTCACAGTCATCTGGCCCTCCAACAAGTCCTTTGCAACAAACGCATTCATGCTACAGTTACTAACCTTAGGTTTCGTGCACCCCTTAGCAATGTGACCCGCCTCGCCACAGTTGTAGCAAGTAAACTTAGCGCCATTGCCTTTCTGAGGTGTCTGCCCCTTAGGTTTTACTCCTGTTTGCTGCCGCTTTGCTGCCGGGGCAGAAGTATCTTTCCGATCCTTCTCACCCCCATCCCATTGTCGCTTGAAGCCCTTGTTCTTCTTCTGGAACTTGTCCGTGCTGCGAGGTTCAAAAGGTTTTTGTTGCTGGACTTCATCGTCCCCAATTCGCTCCGCTAGCTTCAAAAGTTCGGCACTTGTCGCAGGTAGCTCCGGCATTCGAAAGAGAGCCTTCTCCGAGCTCGACTTGAGTCCCCCAATGAATATACATATTTTGGTCTCCTCAGTCCACTTGGAGAACGAATCCAGTTTGGCACTGAACTCGCGCACATAAGCACTTAAGGTCCCTGTCTGCTTCAGCCGAACTAACTCAACACCGTCCTGAATCCTCTGATACTCCGGAGTGAATCATCCCGCGAGCAACTCCTTGAACTCCTTCCAACCAAGCGCCGAGACGGTCAAGGCATGCTCATCCCTGTATGCGGTCCACCAGAGAAGCGCATGGTCCTTCAAGAACGTAACCGCCGCTCTCACTTTGTCTGACTCCTGAGCCTGATGCGCTTCAAAGTATAAGTCTAACTCGGTTAAGAAATCCTTAACCTTGCGAGTCCGTCCTATACCTGTAAACGGAGTCGGCAAATTCGTCTTACAAAGCTTCCTGGTAGACGAGGAACTTCCTTGGCCTGCCTCAAGCTCAGCGATACGTTTATCCCTTGAGGCCATCCCTTCCTGCATGGTCTTCATCATTTTGATGAGTTCCGCATACAAGGCTCCTTGACTTCCCGCGCCTGCATCGTTGGGCACCGTTGGCAAGACTCCATCTTGCTGCAGCGGTGCCACAGCTGGAACTGGGCTTCCTTGACGTTGGGGCGAAGGTTGTCGGTTATCGTCCCCTGACTGTGCCTCGGGGCTAGCTCGAGTCGATCTGGTCCCGGTGTCCATCGCCGCTCCCCGTCTCTTGGTCTTCCTCCTGGAACTCTGTCCTTCTTCGGCCATCGCTCCAAGTATTCACCTAGAAACGCTGATCCGCTTCGTGTCTTGCGTCCCTCCTCAAGCGTCCAGCCTTCAGCCGCTACCTCAAGTTCTCGCTCACCGAAGCGTCGGCTCTGATACCACTTTTCGCGCACCTACCGTCTTGTTGCGTCAGCGGAAGCTCTAGCTCCGTAGGTCGCAAACTTTACACCGCTAACCTGCAAACACAATCACAAGTTAGCGTCCATGCACCACTTACCTTAGATCTGTTTGGTCCGGACCGGAGCCGGACCGTCTCCCTAATCATCAAGCTCAGCCATCCTAAGTCCCGACTTAGATCCGACTAAGTCGGTCCCAAACATGAGCAAGTCACAATATGACTTGGGGCGGACTTCCCATAAAGTCCAGGGTCCTAAACGGTGCCTCCAGCACACCTAGCGGCCCAACCGCCCGTGATGTCCGTCTGGGTCTAGGCTCCCGAACGGTGGTCTGACCCGCCGACTCGTTCCCTAGTCTTGCCCCAGCCCTTGCATCGTTCCTAAGTCCAGACATCCAAATCTGGATCGGAACGTGCCTTGGAACCGGCCCAGCCATCACCTCATGCCCCCAGAGTCCGCCCGCCGAACCATGGGGTCGGGTGACTCGTCCTGGCCCATCCAGGCATCGAGCCCCCCTCATATATACTTCTGGGGATCGGCGGCCCCGCCCTCCTCTTTGGTCCCTGAAAATTATACCACAACCCGATTGTGGTTCGGCCATAACTTCCAGCTCGGAGGTCAGATTGAGGAGTGTTATATATCACTGGAAAGCTCTCGACGAGATCTTTCCAATGATACCTCACTCGCCTCGAGATCTTACGTGGAGCTCCGTCCACGACCTAAAACGTCCCTGGAGCTCCAACACTTAGCAGTTTTTCCGAAAACCTGTGGTCCAGACCCAGGGTCGAACCCTGTGGTTCGTCTGCGTCTCGGACCCACGTCTCGGTCCCACGTCTCGGACCCACGTCTCAGACCTATGTCTGAGACTCATGTTTCAGCCCGTTCTCAGACTCGCCCCCTTAGGTCAGCGTTCGTCTGGGGCCCTCTTGGGTAGGCCCTTATGTCCTAACCCAAGGTTCTAACCTTGGTTCAGAGAACCACTTAGGGTTCTTCTGATCCCGACTTCCCGGCCAAGCCGTTAAGTCCTACTCGCAGCGTTCACAACCTAACGCAAGTCCGCTAGGGTTCTGTTGTTCGCGTCTGCGCCCGATCTTGAGAATGAGGGGCGCGACAGGCAGTCCAGTTCTGGTATGGGATACTAGACCGGGAGCTGCGTAGGAGAGTTAGAGATGCTACTCTTCTTAGAGATACCGCTCCGACGTTGGCGGTTGTCTTTAGTCTGGCTGAGCGGATTGAGCTCAACATGGTGGAGGAGAGGGTGGTGGTTGTTGGGTTCAGCAAGGAGACACCACATGGAGCGACCACCTCTTCTCGAGGATCACAGGCTACGCAACAGCGTGGTGGTGGTGGTGGTAAGGATCGTGCAGAGCAGTCACGATCGCAGGGAGGTGTAGGAGGATCTGGTGGGCAGAAGCCCATGCCGTCCTTCTCTAGTCAGCAGCAAGCGGGTCCTTGCTGGACGTGTGATGGTCCTCATCAGCAGAGGGACTGTCCACAGAGGAGAGGTTATGAGACGTCAGGGACATCAGGGACGTCTTCAGCAGTACCTAGGCAATGTGAGCATTGCGGACGACCTGGTCACAGTAGTGACCGTTGTTTTGATCTCCATCCCGAGTTGCGGCAAGGGAAGGCTGATCGTGGACGAGGCGGAGGAGCTCAGGGAGGCCGTGGTGGTCGAGCTGGAGGTAGAGGTCCAGCACCTGGGAGAGGACCGATCGGTCCACCGCCTGCTACGACATCAGAAGCAGGTATGGCTGCTCGGATTGAGCAGTTGGAGCAGAGGATAGCTAGTATGGCTATGGCTCAGCGGAGATCGGGTGGAACAGAGGCTTCCACGTCTTATGGAGGAGAAGGAGGTGACTTCGACTTCATGGCTGGTGTGGCGCAGATTGAGGCATCTGCAGCAGTGACTAGAGGTGCAGTACGTGCCTCTGAGCCACGAGGTGCGTCAGTGGAGTTGGATCCACAACGCGGGGAGGCTGGTAGACAAGCTTCCCCAGTCGTTCACGTTATCGGAGGCGTTGAGGACCACATCTATGGTTCCTAAACGACCTACCGATGGTGCAGTAGAGTTGGAGGCATCGACATCCAGGAGTGGGTGTGATGTGAGCCCACCTTCGACGTTTGTGGATGCGACGTCGAACCCGATGTTGGGGGCGGCTATAGCAGTTTTGCGAGCCCCACTATTCTCAGCCACGGATATGAGAGCATTGGGAGTCAACTTGGCTCCAGTGTTCCAGTTGGCGGCCACGCTCAGTGAGAGCGAGGATGTAGTTACCTCTAGTGCTGAAGTAGTTCAGCAAGAGACGGTAGACGTGTCCATGGAGTCGAGGATCAGGACAGCTACCAGTGGTACTTGGCAAGCGGCGGCTGCTAGGTTAGATGAGTTACCAGCTAGGCCGGCGATTGACCGTGCTAGTTTGGCACCAGGTGTGGTGTTGTTGGACAACAGAAGTGGTATCTTCTGTTTGGTGGCACCTTCAGGGAAAGTGTATCGACCCCAGAAGGTCTTGTTAGACTCTGGAGCCCAACCGTTGATGTTGGGAAAGGCGGCGTGTATTGGTTTGGGTCTGAAGAAGTCCGAGATAGAGAGATGTCCATTCCAGTTGCAGACATCTCTAGGGGGATCAGGAGGTACGGCTCTACACATGACACGGGAGATGTTGACGGTGAGAGTTCGGCCAGATCACCCCACGGATGGCTCTATGGTGAAGGCCAAGGCCATTGTTACAGCCGCAGAGTCTTATGATGTATTGGTGGGAGGTGCTGTGTTGTACCCTATGGGGTTCGTGATTGACTATTGGGCAGAGACAGCATCTTACAGACCAGGTTGGCAGTCCGGTGAGGGACGAGTGAGCCGCTTACCAGTGCGGTTCAGTGCTAGAGTTGGGACGACGGAGCCTACACCAGGAACGATGGCATCCGTTGCAGGGTTCAGTTCGATCATCACTTGGCCGGATGAGTTGTTGGAGGGTAATGCCCATGCGGAGGATACTCCGATCTATGAGGAGGTGGAGGACATGCCTAGCATGTCTACGTTAGTACCATCTGCCTTGGATGTTCCACTCTGGAGTTCGAGTGGAGGGTTGCAGCAGTATGCTGATCAGTTGGTGCAGCAGGCTTGGAGTGAAGCTTTTGTACCACCAGTAGAGGAACAAAGGGTTGTTCCTGCCACTGGCCCTGTGACCTTATCACCGTTGGATACGACTCCCATTGTGTGGCAGTATCCAGAGGAAGGTGTATGTGTGCTGGAGCTGTTTGGAGGGATCAGCACAGGTTTGGCTGCGGTATTGCAGGCAGGTATACAAGTACAGCGATACTTGTATGTGGAGAGAGATGAGATTGCGAGACGCATCTCATTGCGACATGTGGCACGTTTGGTGCAAAGATATCCTGAGTTGTTGCCCATATCAGCTGTTAGAGGATACCAGCAAGCATTACCGTCGGATATTTCGTTGCTGGGGGCGCAGGATCTTACGTTTGTGGGCACCATTCACTTGGTGATAGCCGGATGGCCATGTCAAGGTCACACGCGTGCAGAGAGAGGTCAGGGTTTACATGACCCGCGATCTAGGATGTTCTGGGAGATGTTACGGATCCTACGACATCTCCAGATGCATCAGGTGGATTCTCCAGCATACATCTTGGAGAATGTTCCTTTGTTGGGTGATGCTCGTACACAGATGATGGCGAGTGTGCACCAAGTGCGGTCTTGGGTTGGACCAGCAGTGTTGTTGGATGCAGCGAGAGTGGGATCTCGTGCACATCGTCCACGGTTGTGGTGGACGAACTTGTTACCGAGAGAGGTGCTTAAGCGCGCACACGATGGAGTGAGACGACCAGCGCACCTCACGGTTGATAGCATCTTGGATGCAGGACGACGATCTCAAGTAGTGAGAGTCGTCGATAGGTCACCCATGGCAGTGGTGAACCTAGTGGGACGGCCCATGGTAGCATTACCCACATTGGTAAGCTTTCCAGCGTCACATGCTTACAGAGATGGAGGACCTGGGCTTGTGTGGGATGCTCAATTACGGCAGTTGGTGGAGCCCAATGCCGATGAGAGAGAGCGAGCGATGGGTTTCACTACGGGTACGACGACAGTAGCTTCGGTGTCGGAGGCTTCACGTCGTCAAGTATTGGGTCAAGCAATGGACTTGAATTGCTTGACATGGATTGTTAGCCTTGGATTGGCTGAGCAGCGTCGGATGCGATCGACGGGTGTTACTGCTCGAGCACTCTTGAGCTCTTTGCCTACCGGGTCGGTGGAGGCAAAGGCTGGGGGCGAGGCACGTGGAGTTCGTCATCCTTGGACATCATGGGATGTCATAGGAGAGAGTGTGGAGTTTGCAGCTAGAACTGCAGAAGTTTTACACACAGTAGCGGTGGAGGTTGTTGGTGGTGAGCAGAAGGAAACTGCTCCAGAGGCTGCAAGATAGCAGTCAACGACTTCGTCTTCTACCTCTAGCATGGTGACAGAGGATACTTGGGAGCCGGAGATCGGACCCAAGCTTATAGGAGAGGAGAGACGAAGAGTCCAAAGATTCCTGAAGAGCTACAGGAATTGTTTTGCCTTCAGTATGAAGGATTTGGGTACCTTGAAGGGACCTGGTATACGGATCGACTTGGTTAATGACACGCCAATCTTTTGACGTCCTTACAGGTACAGTGACATGGAGAGAGCCTTGATCCAGAGTCGGACTCAAGACTTGTTGGAGGCTGGGTTGGTGGAGATGTCGCATGGAGAGTATGCATCTGCCACAGTTATGCCAGCCAAGAAGGATATGTATGGCAACTACACAGATAGACGGATGTGTGGGGACTATCGTCCTATCAATCGGCAGACGAAGTCCGATAAGTATGCCATGCCGACACCTGAGGAGATCTTTGATGCAGTGGGGCATGTGAAGGTCTTCAGTACTTTGGATCTTCGAGCAGGGTATCATCAGTTGCCAGTGAGAGAAGAAGATAAGTCCAAGACAACATTCTGGGGAATTGACTCTCACGGCAAGGATTGTTTGTATCAGTGGCGGTTCTTACCATTTGGGTTGAAGAACGCCCCTGCTGAGTTCCAAAGGGTGATGGACAGAATCCTTGCAGGATTGGATTTTGTCAGATGTTATATTGACAACATCTTAGTCTATAGTGCTACAGTGGAGGAGCACGAGAGACACTTACGGGATGTGTTTGAGCGGTTGAGAGCTCATGGGTTGAAGTTACACCCTGGGAAGTGTAAGTTCTTCCAGGAGTTGGTAGAGTATCTGGGCCACACCATCTATCCAGGTGGATTGGGTGTTCAACAGACGAAGGTTGAGGCTATTGCACGTATTCCACGCCCCACAGATGTGAGTCGAGTTCGAGCATTTGTTGGTTTGGCGAACTTCTATCGTCGATACGTGAAAGGGTTTAGTGCAATTGCGAAGCCGTTGACCAAGCTGATGAAGGTGGACCAGGAGTGGCAGTGGGGAGATGAGCAGGAGCGAGCTTTTGTAGAGCTCAAGGATAGGTTGACATCTGCTCCCATCTTGAGGAGACCCGTTAGAGGGCGTCCTTTCCAACTGCACACCGATTGGAGTATGTTGGGACTTGGAGCAGTGCTGACTCAGCATGATGATGAGAAAAAGGAGTTCGTGGTGGCGTATGCCAGTCGCTCCAACAATTCAGCGGAGGCGAGGTATAGTTCGTATGAGGGAGAGTGTTTGGCGGCAGTGTGGGCTGTTGCACACTTTCGATGTTATCTGTTTGGGAACCCCTTTACTCTCATCACTGATCACCAGCCGCTCAAGTGGTTGATGGAGTCCGACAAGCTTACAGGGAAGCTTGCACGATGGGCTCTGATCTTACAGGAGTATGACTTCCAGGTAGTACATAGACCTGGAGTTGCAAACCTAGATGCCGATGGGTTGAGTCGCAACCCGTGCACGAGTCAGCAGGATCAGACTGGGGCTCGATGGCATGACGAGGTTGATGAGGAGATAGTGCCAGGGTGGCATGCATCTGCCTTTCTTTGTGTGTTGGCCATGAACTCTAGTATGGAGGGCCAAGTCGTATCTTTCTCTGGTCAGAGAGTAGATGATGAGTCTTCAGATCCTGAAGGTGGAGATGGTGTTTCAGACCAGCGAGATATCCATGATGATGTGACCGTGATGGAGTATCTACGTACTGGTGTGGTAGTAGGCACAGTAAGTGCCAAGGAGCGAGATCGTGTCCTTCAACGAGCGAAGAGATTTCGACGAGAAGGACGACATGTACTTCGAGTATGGGGTGATGGGAGGGTACGGATAGTGTCACATCCATCCCAGAGGGCACAGTTAGTACGACATGCCCATGAGGAGTTGGGACATTTTGGAGTGAAGCGTACGCATAGCTTACTCCAAGGACAATATTGGTGGCGTGGTATGCACATCGATGTGCAACAGTTTGTCGCACGATGTGTGGTTTGTGATCGAGTACGAGCATCGTTTAATGCTCCTACTCCACAGTTACACCCCTTACCGATTATGGGGTTGGGTTACCGTTGGAGTTTGGATTTTACGGGACCCTTACCGTTGACCGTACGTCACCACCGGTATGTGTTGGTGATGGTGGAGCACTTCTCCAAGTGGATTGAGTTGGTGGCATTACCAGACAAGGCGAGTGAAGGGACGGCGTACGCGTTCTTAGATCGAGTGCTGAGTCGTTTCGGAGCACCAGCTGAAGTGCTGACAGACCAAGGTACAGAGTTCCTTGGTGAGTTTCAGACCTTGTGTGATCAGGCGCTGATTGATCATCGAACTACATCTCGAGATCATCCTGAGGCGGATGGTTTGGCGGAGAGGGTAGTTCAGACGGTGAAGAGAGGATTGCGCAAGTATGGCTTGCAGAAGGGCCACTTGGGAGACTGGGATGTGCAGTTACCATGGTTGGCTATGGGCTACCGTTTTAGCCGACAAGCATCTTTGGCTTCCTTCTCACCGTATTTCTTATTGTATGGCCGAGATCCAGATCTACCTTCGGCCATTCGTCGTGATTCTGTTGAGGTGCTGGACCTTGATGACCCGGATATGTGGGTGAGAGCATGTTCTCAACGAGCAGAGACATTTCGGAGAGTTATGCCTATGGCTTTTGAGAACCTAGCGATTGCCCAGCATAGAGACACGTTGCGGTATGCGACTATCCGAGGAGGAGGTTATCGGCCGTCGATTCGCAGGTTTCATCCTGGCGATTATATCTATCTACAGCAGACTGCACCGACGACGTTGGACGTGACCGCAGGGCGCACTATTTTACGAGTGCGTGAGGTGTTACCTTCTGGAGTACTCATGTTAGAGGGCCGTGATGGTGTTGTGTGGAAGGACCATGTGCGTAATTGCGCGCCATGTCATCTTCTCAACATTGATGGTACCGTCGATCCAAGCTTAGCAGTTGTACGCGCGGGCTTGAGGTGTATGTTGTGTGGGTCTGCTAGCGGAGCAGCCCGTATGTTGGTGTGTGATGGTTGTTCGAGAGGTTGGCACATGTCATGTTTGACTCCACCTCTCAGTGTAGTTCTTACTGGACGGTGGGTTTGTCCTCGATGTATATAGCGGAGATAGTCAATTAGATCTTTGCGTGGTATGGATTGCAGACAGGCGACTAACGATGGGACGATGTAGCACCCGGCCTCCTGATCCTTGCACCCATGAAGGTGTGTATCACGTAGTTGGGATATGGAGCTATCTGGAGTTAGAGGGACCTAACCGCCAGTTAGGGGGGCGATTGTGGTACACTTGTGTATGTGTATGACATCGTCCATGTGTTATGTGTATGTGTGGTGTTTCTCTGACAGCGATGTATGTTGTGTAGCGATGTGTATGCGCACGACAGCTGTCACGTCAGTTTGGGCACCTCGGCTAGGTTGACCGAGTGCGAAGTGGCGCATCCCGGTAAGGCCGTTAGTGCCGTTAGGGCGAGTTGAGAGGAGAGTCCACTAGGGGTAAACTTCGCAGGTAGGGCTTGGAGGCCTTAGTTCTTTGAGTTGAGCCTTGAAGCTCCAGGCTATGGTGGATAGTCTAGTTGAGTGTAACCCGGATTCTCTTCGCGTTTAGAGTGGGTTTGGCTTGACCGTTTGTGAGTAATCCTTGTTGTGGTGTTGGAGATGGTAATCTCTGTATTCAGATTATTGTGGTACACTTGTGTATGTGTATGACATCGTCCATGTGTTATATGTATGTGTGGTGTTTCTCTGACAGCGATGTATGTTGTGTAGCGATGTGTATGCGCACGACAGCGGCGAGAAGCCTCTGAACTTGATACTGGAGTTCCAGAAGAGACTGGAGATAGACGGAGGGTCACAAGGAGGCGAGCAGCCCCTCCAGAAGACGTCCCATCTACTTCTGCAGCTCCTCCACCAGCACCAGGTCCGATGGAGGACGTGCAGAGATCCCAGCAGGAGCCAACGACTGCTGTTAGACGGTTTACTGCCCAAGAGAAAGGGAAAGGACCGGCTTACAAGTTGACAGCAGATATAGAGACTTCAACTGATCTCAAGAGCATCTTGGAGCAGAGAATACTTGACGCGCGAATCAAGTTTTCTCTTCGAGAAGTTCTTGGTATTGCAAAGAGGGAGTTTCACGAGCTGATCATCGACATCATCAAGCGGAAGAGACAGGTGATGTCTGAACAAGTAGAAAGCCAGATGATAGAGATGGTAGGAGCTTCTGTTAATGATGCAGAATTCGGGAAGGTGCATTTCAGGAGGCTGATGATACAGAGTATCAGCAAGAAGCATTGGTTGCTGGTACCAACACTGCTGAGTTTGATGATGAAGAAGCTGGCGACGAGAGTCCAGCTACTGATAGCGACTTCAGAAAGAGACACTGGGCTCGTGCTACGACGGCTACACGAGTTCGTCTCGGAAGTCTTGAACCTGTTGCTGCGTTAGTTGATCACGGTTCAGAGATCAACATCATGTCACGGGAGGTGTACGAGAGAGGGCAGTGGCCCATCGAACTGAACCATGGTTGGGTGCTACGAGCTGCAAACAACCAGAAGGGTGAGTTATACGGCGCTTGTCCCAACGTGAGAGTAAAGCTGGGTGATGTGGAGGTAGATCAGCACTTCTTCGTGCAATCTTCTGCTTCTTATCCTGTGATTCTTGGTCAACCTTATATCACCGCAGTTAGAATGGAGACGAAGGTGATGGATGATGGATCTCACTATGCTAGGATCTGTAGTCCAGATGATAGACGTTCTGTGCAGTTTTTGACCGTTCGTATGAACCACGAACGAAACCGACAGACTTTGAGAGATTCTCCTATCTGTAGGAGCAAGGGTTTTCTGAAACCACTCTTGTAGGACGGGATACCAAGAGTGACGGATCTGCTACTACTATGATCCCGCTTGAGCAGCCTGTGGGATCACAGGAGATTGACGAAGAGGTTGCTCAAGATTCTGAAAACTGCGACACTGTACATAGTTGGAAATCAGGTTTAATGACTTTTAGTTCTGATGATTGGAGTGAGTTCACGCGTGTAGAGGATTTGACTGAGAAGAGTAGAAGGCAGATGGAGAAGTATGTAGAAAATCTGCGTTGTACAGGAGTTCTGAAGGAAGGTGAGATGATTTCTGGTGTTTACGAGGAGTTTGTAGGTGTACAGTCTTTTGTTCGTTGGCTGGATGATGTAGATAGGTTGATGGAGCAGATGGGAGGAAGGGTGGTGATCCCTATCCACTCTCGTAAGGTCTATGAGGAGGTTGCCTCGTGCTTGCAATCTTGTCCTCATCCGAGACTGGAGAGTGGATGGAAGGATGCAATCTGCTGGTGTGGGTCTCGTGAAGAAGCAGAGGTTCACACCAAATACAAAACTGTAGCGAAGAAGGTGAAGCCAGTGGCGACCCAGTTACCTGTTGATTCACGACAGCAGATGGAGTTAGCGGCCACTGAGCCTGTACTGAGAGATCCTAAACAGATAGGACACAAGTTTACTCAAGAGACACTCGAGCAACTCCAGATAGGAGGGGGTGGCTTCTTGACTGAAGTGGAGAAACGAGGTTTCGAGCAGATGATAGTTAGCCATGGTAAGGCATTTTCTTTCTCAACTGGAGAGATTGGTTGTGTGGATCCTAGTGTGATAGCTCCGATGGTTATCTTCACTGTTCCTCACGTACCTTGGGACTTGAAACCGATTCTAGTCCCTCGTGCCTTGCTACCGATGGTTATTGAATTATTGAAGGAGAGGATGACAAAAGATGAAGACGCCCCGGCTACTGAAGAGGCTGAGGCGGAGGAGAACGATGCTGATGAAGAACAAACCGAAGACTGAAGAGGTTGGCACATGCCGGAGGATGTGCAGGTTTGGAGGGGGTGGATGTCGTGATGTGAATTATTCCACATAGTGAATAATTCACCTCTCAGTTAGGAGATAGTCTCTCTGAGTAAAATTAGGACCTCAGAGAAGTCGACACTGGAGGATGTTATATATTTTGAGTTTTAGTTGGTTGATTACCATGTAGATGGAGTTAAGCTCATGGGTTGTAATTACGTGTCGCCCATGCATGCTTCCTAGCGAGGTTAGGTTATCTTTCGAGATTACGTGTCGTCTTACATGTCTTCGCATGTAGTTTAGAGGTCTATGCTGGCACTTTAGGGGCTTGACGTGGTAGCCTTTAAGCAAATTCAAGTCACCACGTGGTTTGGGACGCAAAAGGACAGGGGAGTGAAGCTATGAACTCCCATTGGTCCAATTTTGTCTTTAGTGTACCGCTAAACTTAGTAGTAGGGGTCTTAAGAGGAGTTCGAGCATTTTGGTGAGAGATCTTCGAAATCTGAGTGCACATGGAGATAGGGTTCGTCGTGCCAAGCACTGTCAGCGAAATTTTTGATTGATTTGGAGCAATAAAGAAGGAGTTATGGTTGATTGAAGTTCGATTTGTGCCAGAATTGCAGCACTTCTGTTGATTTTGGGGTTTTCGGTGTCAATCGCAGTAGATTTGAGAAAATCGCTTCAAACCTTCGAGGTCTCGTTCATTGGCAGCAGGGCTACGACTGTCCCCAAATTTTCATGTCAATTGAAATTGTGAGTAATTCGAGGCGACCGCTGAAGTAGAGGGGGTCCGAAAAGCTCTCAATCTGGAACAACAACTTCAGAGAGCGAGATCTGGAGTTCTGTGTACAATCAGGAGGCCCAACTTCACAGGAGTGTTCAGCAAGCTGTTTACTGCAAATCCTGGCCTCACTTACATGTAGGAGGAGTTCTGAAGCCTGAACCATTGTATGTTTCTGATTCTGGACCGTTAAAGTTCGATGTCTGACCTTATTACTGTTAGTCTGATCTGATCTTCGCTTCCTGAACATACTGGAGGGTCCATTCGACCTGAATGAGTGTTTATAGTGTTTCCTTATGATCTGAAGCCTACCTCTGTATAGTAAGAAACTATAGCCTGAAGTCCAACGCTTCCCTGAGTAGACCGAACGTAGCCTTCAAGGTCATATCACAGTCAGAAGGTTCCGCCCTTCCCAGGAAAACTCTCAACTCGACAGCGTACACTGATCTCTGGTGTGTCCGGAAGAGTTACAAAGGTTGCACCAAAGGTTTGGCCGGGAAGCTGTAGGCTGCTTCCGCTTGTCCTTCTGGTTCAAAAGATGAACTTTCAGGTCGGCAAACTGCTTCAGAACCTCATCGATGCGGGGATCAGGTGCAGACTGAATGATCTGAGTTTGAGGCATCTTCTGCACAACTTCCTCCCTTGCTCGCGTCTTCTCCTTCTTCTTCTTCCGCGTCTTCTTCTCTTGTTCAGATTCGGATTCTGAACTTTCGACAGTAGACTCTTCAGAAGTAGAGGCTGCTTCCGAATCACTGTTATCAGTTTCAGTGGACTTGGACTTCTTCTTGGACTTCCGGGAAGACTTCTTCAACTTCTCGGACTTCTTCGAGGTCTTCCCTTTGTCTTTCGTCATATTCCGAGTGATGCTCGAGGTTTCATACTGCTCGGCATGCTTCTGTACCTCCGCTAAATCATCACCTCCTCCTCTTCTGCAGTACAATTCCATATCCTGAGACAATCCTCCAAGTACCAGTCGACAGCTTGCTGAGCACAGTAGCCGGGTCTTCCTTGGTTCTGAGGGATGTGATCCAAGAGATCTTCAAACCTCTCGGTGTAATCCCGCAGTGTCTCTTTCTTCTTCCGTTCGAGCCTCTGAAGCTCTATGAGGGTCATACGATCCTAGTCCACTCCTCTGAACCTCTTCAGAAAAGCTGCCTTCAGAGTAGCCCAAGCGGTCATTACTACAACATCATCCAACGTTTTACTCATCCACTTCCTTCCTTTCCCTTTGATCAAACTGGGAAATACACGGAGTCTGTCAACATCAGCGTCTTCCTTGTTGGATCTAGAGATGGTCTCGAACATCATGATGAAGTCGTCCGCGTCAGCATCATCATCGTACGGATGGTACTTCTGCCGAGTGTGGGAAGCCATGTTGACTGCCGGCTGGTGCGACTGCCAACTTCTTTCTTCCTCAGGTCCAGGTGGTGGAGATGGTCTTCTCGAAGGTCCAGGCCTGTCTGAATCAGGAAGATCGTCTTCTGAGTCAGAGCTACTGTCACTGCTACCTCCCGAGACGTCTGGAACAATCTCCTCCAGTCTTCCCTCACCTTGAGAAGCTTCTTCCGCACTTGGGAAGACGTCTTCCGAGTAACCAGTACCGAAATCTACTTTATACACGTGATCACCCGGTTGGTTTCTGTCTTCGCCAAAGATTATGCTCGAGATGGAAGGCTCTTCCAACTCTACCGATCGGATCTTCCTGAGCTCTTCTTCTTTCCTTTGGTGTCTCAGGGATATCCGCTGCTCTCTAGAAGCGGTTCGCTGGGGTGAGTTAACCCACTCAGGATCTTTACCCGTGCGTCTTCTGCTTCATCCTCCGGTCGGAGGCATCCACCAGAGTACGGAGAACAGATGTCTCTCTTTTTCTACAACTAGATCCGGGAGACCAAATGACTGAACAACCGATCACAAGTTCAGAACGTCTTCTTCTCCTGCTTCTGGTTGCACTCACTGCAATCTTCCAAGATCGAGTCTTCCAAGGAGTTCTTGGAAGCAGGGAAGCGGCTTCTTCCAACTTTCCCTGAGGTATCTTATCAGCTTCTGGTTGCGGTTCCCGTCTTCTAGCAAGATAGAGTCCCACAACACATTCAACTACAATCGAAGTTAGTTCGAAACGAATCCTAACTAATGGCACACAGATCCAGGAAGCTTAGAACAAAAGTTACTAAGATGAAATTCCCGGCAGCGGCGCCAAAAATGGTTCCTCACTATATGTAGTGACGTAGGATTTCTCCTTTTGCCCATTTAGTATACAAGATATCGTTCCCACAGAGGATTTGCACAAGTAACGCTGCTCTAAGTTCTAAGATCTGTTCAAACACACAAACACACGGGTTTTGACTAGAAATCCCGTCTTCTCACAAAACCACACAAAACAACACGTCTTCCAGACACGCCAAATGGTGCTATGGACCCAAACAAACAACTACCAATTACAATATCATACAACTATTCACAGAGAAGCTCTGGAAGACGATCTTCCTGCTTCCAGGTTGCTTCTTCCGGTCTTCTCGATACCGTCTTCCCGAAGCGATTCTCGTCTTCTGGGGGTTCAACTCGTCTTCTCACACCTCCAGAAGGCTGTCTGGCTTCGCAGAAGTCGACTAGTAACAGTCGTTACACATTCACATTCCAACGGGTTGGATAAATCATAGGGTGTATGCCCCCTGTAGCCTTCCCAGGCTTCTGCCTACGGAAGTTGTCTTCCTGCAGCACTACAACGACATTCACCTTCACGGAAGCTCAATAGAAGTATCGGAAGCTCACTAGAAGAAGGTAAGAAGATGGGGAAGATGAAGGAAGATGGGAAGAAGAAGAAATCCAAACAAGAGAAAACAGGATGAAAAGGGCAATTAAGATTCCGACAGGCTTCTAGTCCGGATCCTGACTAACAAGCCATCCCTGCTTGTAATAGTTTGGGGAGGAAGACAACAAACGTGAGTACTGTAGCACCGTCTTCTACTCGAGGATGTCGTCTTCTGTTGCGGGAAGAAGGCTTCTTTCTTCTTCACTTCGCTGCTCTGACTGCTCTGTCTTCTGGGATCCCTTACCCAGAAGACCGTTTGTACGTAGATCCCAAGTGCTCTACTGAACGAGTCAAGCTACACTCCACAACTGTTGACATTCACCGCCACTCAAGAAGAACACTTCCCATGCACAATTGGGAGCGAATTCAATACATTCCACCATCCAGAAGACATGAGCGAAGCTGCTGCACTCAAATCCACAATCTATTCCCCGAGAAGAAGTCACAATGACATTGGGAAGCTCACTTCCGCTACTTCCTGCGTCTACTCCTCGACACACCAGCCTAGCTAACAGGACTGCACGAGGATGCCGTTCCCTGTTCCTAGACTGTCCACTACTTCTATCTACATCTTCGAACCACTGCTGGTGCGAGTATGCAGACCTCTCCTGTATATTCCAAGACTATTCGTATGTTTCCAACAACGGGTGTAGTGTGCTAAGACTGTCTCTGCTCTAATGTGTCTCGCCTGCCTGCCTGTAGAATCGGTGTGTATGTTCAGTTACTACGGAATCCTACAGAACTGGCAGAACTGGCAGAGCTCCATTTCCTACTCTACGATCCTACTTAACCATCTGCCTCGAGAGTCAGGGGAGGCGACCACCAGGGAGAGAGAGAGAGGCGCTGACAAGAGATTGTCACCTCACATGTATGCGGTCCCTCTTCCCAATTAGCCCTCCACTGTGTTACTCCTACGCTACCTATGCTGTCACATGGAGTTCTAGCTATTTTTACACGAAAAACTGCCACCCTTAAGATAGCATGTCCGATCCTACTAAATCTGGAAGTGTCGATTAAGTTTGCTAACTACTCTGATTGCTCGGTGGCAATCTCTACATGATCTGCTCCTACCGGAGCTACTACCTCGACTTCTAATGGGCTGGGAAGCCCTGCACTTACCTCGGGTACCACTGAGGTAGCTTCCCTCTCCTCGCTCTTCGCTGGCCTTGCTGTTTCTGCGGCTGCGTCTTCCTCGGCTTTGACTTCGGAAGACGGAATGGTCTTCTGGGAAGACGAGTCGAATGGTGCGTCTTCGGTCTTCTGAGGCACAGATGCAATACTAGGGACCATGACGACCTCATAGCGGTCCGGGGAAATCGCTTCCTCCACGCGGAATACCTGGGAAGACGGCTCGTCTTCCTGTCTTCCAGAAGACATCATGTCTTCCGGGGCATCTTCTAGAGTCTTCTCGCCTTCCAACGCTGTCACCACCAAGTGTACAGCGAGATCGAACTCCTCCTTCTCCATTCCGGATCCAGTCGAGGGTGATGGGGCTTGGGAAGATGCAGTTGCAGGTGTCGGAAGTGAGGGAAGACCATAAAGTGTCTTCACTCCTTCTATCTGTCTATCCATGTACCTGAACATGCTATCTCTGCATTCCACCAACCTCGTCTTGGACCCGCTGTCCCATTCCCTAGCTAAGGTAAGTAACTTCTTACTCGCGGTGAAGTTGAACTTCTTCCGAAGCGCTTCTACCCACAGAGCTAGCATCTTCTGCGCACGAGCCTCCGCTGCTTCCCTCTGCGTCTTCTCCACTGCAGCTCGTGCTTCTGCGGCTTCTCGCTACATCTTCCAAGTGGTCTGCTCTTCTGCGAGGGCAGTGATCTTCGTCCGCACCCGGAGAACTTCCTGATCACGCTGCTGTACTCGCATCTGCAACTCCTTGTTGCTCTTCCGAAGTTGCATCGACTCCTTGGCAGAAGCGGCTGCTTCCGTCTTGTACCTGGCTGCAAGCTTCTCCGTAGTGCGGAGGCTAGCTTCCAGCGACTCCGTCTTCTACTGGCTGTCTTCCTGTCGCAGCAAGGTGCGCAGGCCGAATCTAGACTGTAAGGGCTTCTCCTGTGCCCTCGCTCTCCTTTCCAACAACTCCATAGCGGGCTGGATCTCCTTCTGGAAGTAGGCACTGAACTCCTCCAGTCGTCTTCCTACGGAAGACAAGTTCATTTCCACCACTCGCTCCATGGTGTCGACTTCGTCTTCCAGAGGCAAGGAAGCCTCTTCCACCACTACGACCTTTATCTTCTACGCACGAGAAGAAGCTACTCTTCTCATCTTCCAGGGTGGAAGACTCCTCGTGGCAGGAGCGGCTCTCCTCTTTGCGCTTCCTCGCATCGCAGTAGGAGTGCCCATCCATCCTTCGTCTTCTGGAGTCTTCGGAAGACTCCCGGGTGTTACAGAAGCTGTCTTCTGCTCCGATCGGGTACTCAGCAAGTCTTCCTCCGAGTCCGACTCCGATCCTGAATGAATGAGGGAGATGGGTGTCCTCGGTACACTTCTGTGACCCATCTTCCTCACTGGCGTGGCGTCTTCCGACCCACTAGACTCGTCTTCCCTCACCAGAAGCGTCTTCTGGTGAGAGCCGGGTCTCAGCTGTGGCATTAGAGTGGGAGGGGGCGTTGCTGCTGCCTCTCGGTCATCGTCTTTCGAGGTCTCCTCCTTCACCTCCTGTCGCTCCGTTGGCCCATACACTGCCAGCTGATCTTCCCTAAGATCCCCCATGGCTACATACAAGTAGCAGAAGAAGGGCGTCAAGTGTCCTCCCGCCGGGGTACCCAAGTATGCTAGCTCCGTCTGTACATAGTTGTGGATGTACGCGCCCCAGTAGATTGGCACTCTGTCATCCCACACTGATTCCAGGAACTCCACGTCCTGATCTCCTAAGTACCTTGTCTTCTACGCTTTTCCCTTGGGGAAAAGATGCAGAAACAACTTCGCCAGAAGTCGCTTCTTCGGCTCCCGGTAAGACTCTATCTTCCAACCGTTCCTCCCCTGCCTGTCTTCCACAAAAAGGCAGGTGGTACTCCCAGACACATGCCATGAACTCACAATCCTAGGCAAGATCTTCTTCTCGTACCAATATCCTCGGTTCTCGGTCTCAGGCCTGTGAAACGCCTTACGCCACCAGTCTTCAGTCCAGGAAGACGGTCTTCCCCGAGCTACTCCTGCCTTCGCAGGTACACGGTTACGCGGTGGTAACGCGACCCACACCTCCTCCAGAAGTCCTTGATCTGCGAGGTTCCAATCCCACAGGAAGAAGTCGAGACCCAACTCCTTGAGGAAAGGAGTGGCCTCGGCCAATTCTGCCGCTGGTAACACCAAGCCTCGCGGATGCATCGACATACCTGGAAGATCTGTTGCACTAAATCACAAGCACCTACTATGAGCTGAAGGCTCAGTTCTTCCCGAGTGCCCACAGTCTAGCTTCTACTTCTCAGAAGACGAAACTAGTCTTCCAGAAGACAGCTAATCCGTCTTCCGGGATTCTAACAGTACTTCCTAGATAGCTCTCGTCTTCCGAGCTATATCTAAACAATCCTATCTAAGCAAGGCCTCGCATGGATTACCAAGAAGACAACCCACCTTGCATTACATCCTACTTCCTACATCCTACTTCCTGAGAAAGGTTCAGAAGATGGTTGCGGGCTCCTGCGGTGACAGTGGCCTCTGGGAAGACACTTGGGACAGCTTCCGATTCAATGTCTTTCTCGGAAGACTTCTCGAAGTCAGACTTCCCTTCACTGGTCTCACCAGTCTTCGTCTTCCTACAAGCAATCTATCCTCACAACAGACTCAAGACATTTGCACTCTGTTCTTCTGACTTCTCACCTCTCATACACACTCAGAAGAAGCTTGCTGCATGATGAGAAGACATGACCCTCGACCATTCTCTCCAGATTCTGCCAGCAAGACGTCTCACAACTCTCTTCTAAGTTCGGGAAGAAGAAGGAACGGCTGCTATGGGTCGGACAGAAGACCCGAATGGACCCTCGCGTCTTCTCGCTCATTTTGCCAGCCCTCCAGTCTTCTAGTCTCTCTAGGAAGATGGGGAGTTGAGAAGCTTGGAAGACCGGGAGGCACAGGCCTAGTTCCCGACTTCCAACTTCTCGAAATAACAAAACAACTCACCACTCCTCTCAGGATTCGTACCAAGTCTCTCTAAACACAAAAGTAAAGCAAATCCACTCTTGATACGAATTGTGTTCAGTCGACTTCCGAAGACAGTCTTCCGAAGATGTCTTCCGAAGACAGTCAAGTTCAAGAAGCGTCTTCCGAAGATGTTCCCATCTTCCGAATCGTCTTCTGTTCCAAGTTTCGGGGATAAAGAGGTAGGGGGGTAGGGAAATTGATAGTTGGGGTCTCCAATTTGAGGGCTAGGAGTAGGGAAGCTCGAATTGAGCTCGGGAAGAAGCAAGGAGATGTCTCGACAAAAATTGGACAGTGCTTCCGCGCCCAATGTCTCAATAGAAAGAATGGGGGTGGGATAATCGATCAGGCTGCCTGCACACAATCAAGTAAGCGCGGGGAGTACCAAGAAAAGACGAGAAGAAGTGGGAGGGAGAAAGAACAGGGGGAAGAACCTCTACAGTCTTCTTCGGCTCCTCGAGTTGCCTTCGACCTCCGCGCGCTTCTGGCTCTTGTCCTAGCTTCCAATGCGACTCCACACGACTGCGCCTGCTGTCAATTTCGGTCCACACCTTGATTCCACCTCTGCTTCTACTCGCCACTCTTCACTGTCAGCTTCTTGGAAGCTCCACAGAAACGCCTTCGCTTTCTCTGCTGTTTGTGCTCCCGCAATTCAATCTCACCCTTCGCCTAGCTGCCAACTTACTCTCTCCTACCTCGATGTCTCACTTGATTCCTCTCTCAATGCTAGCTCGCGAAGCTCACTCTCTCAATCGATCTTCTTCAGGCGCGCTATGCTGCGGGAAGTTGGAAGGTGCCTAATGTGCTTCCTCACGCATCTTCCCCACAGATTAGGGGTTCTCGTCCTTGGTGTCTTCCTGACCTACCTACCTATTCGGTGCGCTCTAGTAGGTACACCTACTGTCTTTACCCGAAAACTCGTGGTTGGTCCTTTGCGGTCGCTGTCTTCTGGAAGATAGGTGTCTTCCGCCGTCTTCTCATCTTCCGAAGACGCAACTGAGAAGACGATCTTCCGAAGACGGTCGTCTTCTGAAGAAGTCAACTTCTTATTACAAACAGCTCTTAAGATCATCTTCCTGTTAAGGAAGACGTAACCTTAAGTAACAACGCTTCTTCAGTTATACAAACAAGTCATTATTCTTAAAAATTTCAAAAATTCGTGCATCCTGTAATTTGTGGGCACCACAGTTGTCGAGGAGAGTCTTTCTGAGGAAGGGCGAGTCTTCTGGCTGTGATAAATCGCGAGGTAAGAGTAGAAATTGGAAACCAAGATAAGAGCCAAGGCTGGTAGTACACAATGGCTGAAGTCACTCACATAGACTACTCTCTGACTATAGGTCACTTGCTATTTTTTTGATCAAGTCTCAGGACACAGATCCACCTTCAGACACAACAGATAAGAGAAACTTGAACTCACGATGCTTTATTTCTCTTCCAAACACACTCAATAGTCCTCCACATATATCAATTTACTACCTATCTCTACTCAACTCTTTACGGTGATCACCGCAGATGTCAAACAGCCAATTCTCACTCAACTAGTCTTCTCTCCCGCAGATTTCTCTCCAAAACCTACAACTGATGAAGATCTGAAGTCTCAACGCCTTGTATCCCTTCTTACAACAGCTTCAGCACTGAAATTTCTCAGAAAAACCTGACCTTCTCAGTCACTGTCCTCTCCTTCGTCCAGATAGATGCTCTTTGCTCACTAGATTCACCTCAAACAGCCTTGTAGGTAAATTCAAGCTCTTTCAACTCTTAATCCTCCCTCTGCGTCAATCTCCCAACTAAAAAGTATCCGGAATTTAATCCAACGTCGATCGAAAGTCCCTTGCAGATTATCAAAACGACCCCCATCAATAAACTGTCTCGTAGTTCTATCTCCAAACTGTATATTAGATAAAGTCTCTGCTCCCAAACACTTGTCCCTCCCTCTACAACGATCACCCAGCTCACTAATTCAGTTCTATCTGAAAAATTGATCTCTCCTAGCGTCCAAGCTTTTCTTGCGCGTCCTCGATCTTAATCCCTAATCCTTCTCCTTCCGCTTCAGCTCTCAGCTCTCTGTCAAAAAAATCCCTTGAAAAGTATCCCGATCCCAAGCCGCCGTAGGTATTTAACTTAAAAGTTAAGGCCCCAGCTAAGCTGCCCCTCTGCTGTCCTTATAAGCGCAGTCACTTATCAGAAGCAGGGCCCTAGCTAAGCTGCCCCCCTATTGTCCTTACGTATAGATCTTCTCTTGCAAAACTGACCTCTTTTTTAAATAAAAATTCACAGCTACCTTTGTAAACCAGACTCCTTCATGGATAAGGACTTCATAACTTTCTCCGTCATTACTAAACCGACTCGACGATTAACTAATGGATTTACAAAAGTTTCTCGTGCTCTTGATGCCACCCTGAATATATCACAAGCTATCCGATGTAGACCGAAGCCCCTACACTTATGAGGCTGCCACACAAGACTTACAACCCTCATATGCGCACCAGGTATCTCCCATGGTATATTCACGGTATCGTGTTGTGGTTCAGCTCCTGTGTGAAATTCTTGTGGAACGTAGGTTGTGTTTCTTTTCTGTGTTTCGTGAATCGTATCGCGTAACTCGTCGAACGGTGTGATGAGTGCCACGTTTGTGATTATATGTTTAAGTGATCGCACGGTAGAGGAACGTGCTAATTCATCGATTTGTGCATGTTCACTTCAGTGGTCCTTGTCGCCGCATTTGTGTATAAAATGGTGGGTCGAAGGTTCATACGGCATTCTTTCTCAGTGGGTGATTCGTGAGGGTTCTCGCTGGTCTGCATGGAGGAGTGAAGAACTGCAGGAGTGGTGGTTATGGATGGAGGTTTGTTAGCGGCTCCGGATCCGTTTCACATCAAGCTTCATTGCATCCACCGCGATCACTTTCGACAGTGGTTAGTTGCATACTTTGGCGATGAATTTATGGGAAGAATGATGGAGTTACAACTTCCGGTGATCCTTCCGATCGTAACATACGGAGAGACTTGGGATATGACGGTGTACATTTTGTTGTGAAGAACAATGGATCTCAACTATCCATCGAACGTTCCTTTCAACCTTTGGGTCGATGTCCGGTGTCATTGCAGACCGAAGATCAATCATGGGACTTGGATCGTGAGAAACTTCGGACAAGAATATTACAATCGAGTGATAGCTTCACCGTTTTCTTTTGTCGTACCTTTTATTGTAGAATATTTCCAGGTTGTAATATTGACGTTGTATTAGTCTGCGACTCAATCGTTTCCATTCTAGTTGAGCGCTTCTATGTAGTTACGGACCGCGAAGAATCCATCGACATATCTGAAGGATTTCCGAGGTCTTAGACTCTTGTTGATGTCTTGTGTCTCCTTGGAGAGTAAAAATTCGTTCTAGGGGAAAAAGTTGAGTGGAGAAAAGACAAAAGTAAAGCTCTTTTTGTTCTTATTGGTCCACTTTTGACCAATGGTGTTCTAGCTGATTCTCGCGATGTTTCTGTGGTTTCTGGAGGCTTCGGAGGTCCATACGCAAAACGAAGGATATGGTTGGAGAGCTCTCGACCGGGGCTACAATCTGGGTTGAAGAATCGATCGATTTGATGGAAGGATAAGGACGTTGTGTTCGATTGAGTAGAGGGGGATGAAATTCGTACCTACCGCTATGTTTCTGGTTGTTCCGAGAGACTCGTGAGGAGTTTTGAGGAGCTGTCTGTTGGGTTGGAGAGCTGACGACGTGCTGGTCGTTTTGATATCAATTTCATCAGGTTCTTGATCGATTTGGATTCTGAACCGACCGATTGAATTAGAGAAGTGCAGACGTGATAAGGCGGGAACATCAAACTGTGATAATCATGGGTAGTTTGCTATTGCTTAAGTTCTGAGTCTAATTTCTGAGTGAAACTTTCCAGGATTGAAGCATGTCTTATCAGTAAGATACTTGAGAAGTTTCACCTCAAATGGTAGAGTAGTTTGTTCAGAATCTTGGATCAAATGTACGTGGGTCTGTAAAGCTCTTAAGTCAGCACAGATTACGGTTTGATCCATATCTGAGAATTGGTTTAAGGTTTCGACCTGAAAATTATTCAGGGTAAGAGTGAAGGGTCCAATCAAGCTTCCTGTGAAGTTTGATGATCATTGGTCGACTGGTTTGGGAGAACTGAGGTCTCAAAGTTCGGAGATACTTCTGTTATTAGCAATTTCGAGTTTTTCGGTATCATCTATTGTCATTTTGGTCATTTTCGAGCAATTTGGAGAGGAGTTTGTTGCTGAAACTGCCATGCCTGCATACAACTCGACACTGGAGGGTGTGGGGTTGATTTCAGCTCTTGATGATGAAGGAGAACGGAGTCGTCATGAATCTTAAGCCGTTGTTTGGGTTCTCGGAGCTGCCAGGTATTACCGTCGTTGGTGCTATATTGTGATCTGAGTAGTGTCTTGGAGCATGCATGCTTTACCTTGCTGGAATGCTTGGTAAGCCAGGGTGTACATCAAGTTGTATCGAGACTCGTTCAAGTTGGTTGAGTGATCTTGTAGTATCTTTCAGTTGTATCAAATAGAGTTGTGGCGGCGAACTGATGGGTAGTTAGCGTCGCTGAGAAGTTGTTAAATCATGCTTCTAGTGATTTAGAGTTACTTGCATGCAGATAGCACAAAGTTGAGTGTTTCAGGATTTGTATGTAACACAAATTTGTACAACTTATATGTATCATGAGACCGTAGCAGCCTTTAACCTTGAGTCGAGAGATACAAGATCACTTGTCCGAGAGGAGTAGATAGAGAGCATTAGGGTTGAAAGATCAAGGTTCGGAGCCAATATGTTCAAGTCACCTACCTCTACACAGCCATATACCTCGTATATTCCTAGATAGAAAAAAACGTTATACGATAACGGTGGCATGCGGAGGCTTAGGTCAGGAAGCCCACGTTTAAGAGAGATACCGGTCTCCCGCCCCTAGATATGCAGGACGTGGCTGCATATCCAACATAGACTCCCTTCCGGGAGGCCAACATGCCGGAATAGGAACATAGGCCAGGGAGAATTGATCCTGAGACCACTTTCCTCCTAGGCAGGCGCCTTATCACTAGGATGCCCTTTGGTTCCGTTCAAGAAGCTTAAATATTCTGTACATGTGTTTTCTTGAGGAAATTTTCCTGTAAAGTTTTTACTAGCATTTCCTACGCTAACTTCTCTATACAACTCCATTTTTAATGAACAAGGAGTCAAAACTATAGTACTTGTGAACACCTACACACTCATGCTATCAGATTCTGAGTTCGAATCACGAGCCAGAATCGGCAGATTTCTCTCTTTCGCATATTTCTCAATCTAAAACTCATACTAACTATTGCTTAAAACACTTTCTGTCAAAACTGGAAGCATGAGGTCGCTCTCCTCGTCGAGCTCTGCATTCTGGAAACTTTCGCTCTCATTCAGGGTGATATTTCAATCCAAGCTAAGGGGCAGCTTGCCAAACATAGCCCTAGCTTAGCTCCTGCTCAGCTTGATAAGCTATGCCGCAACTCCCTGAACAAATGCTGGCTGAGTGTCTTCTGAAGCTCCGTTTCATCATCTTGAACGTCACGCACTACGACAACGTCAAGCAGTTCAAGTCCATTGCTTGATCCAACACCTGACAACATGAAGCCTCTGACATCGAAGCTACTACCGTCGTACTTGTAAGAAAACCCATTGTTTGACATTGGACTCTCTCTCATCGACATTGAGCTCCACCAACTGTTGTAACCGAGCATCCCATACAAGCCCAGGTCTTCTATCTATGTAAACATGTGATGTTAGAAAGCTCACCAAAGTGAGTAACGCTGTCATGGCCGTCCCATTAGGTTCATCACTGTAATGGGTAACCTATCAATGACTCTCACTACTTGAGATCATCGCTTGCGTCCAAGATGCCATGAACTGTGAGGTACGATGATCGTCTCATTGCATCGTGTACGTGCTTGAGCACCTCTCTCGATAACAAGTTCGTCCACCACAACCATGGACGATATGCACGAGACCTCACTCTCGCTGCATCTAACAATACTGCCGGTCCAACTCAAGATCGCACCTGGTGAATACTCGTCATCATCTGTGTGCGAGCATCACCCAACAAAAGAACGTTATTCAAGATGTATGTTGATGAATCCACTTGATGCATCTAGAGATATCGCAAGATTTGTAACATCTCTCATAACATCTTAGATCGCGGATCATGTAAACCTTGACCTCTCTCATTGGAGGTTAGGTTGGTGGAGATGTCGCATGGAGAGTATGCATCTACCATAGTTATGCCAGCAAAGAAAGATATGTATGACAACTCACGGATAGACGAATGTGTGGAGACTACCATCATATCAATCGACAGACGAAGTTCAATAAGTATGCCATATTGACACGTGAGGAGATCTTTGATGCAGTCGGGCATGTGAAATTCTTCATTACTTTGGATCTTCGAGCAGGGTATCATCAGTTGCTGTGAGAGAAGAAGACAAGTCCAAGACATCATTTTGGGAGATTGACTCTCACGACAAGGATTGTTTGTATCAGTGACGGTTCTTATCATTTGAGTTGAAGAGCGTCCCTGGTGAGTTCCAAAGAGTGATGGACAAGATCCTAGCAGGATTGGATTTCGTCAAATGTTATATTCGTTTGGACGCCTAGTGGAGAAGTTACAAGACTCGAAAGACGGGTAAAACAAGCTAGACCTCAGCTTACGGACTTTTGACACGACTTCAGATTTTCACTTTCATTACATCGATGGATAGAGCACCTTGTCAGCTTTCCATATGCACTTTGCCTATTTCGTTTGGACACCTAGTGGAGAAGTTACAAGACTCGAAAGATGGGGAAAATAAGCTAAGCCTCAACTTAGGGGCTTGCTTGTTCCTGCGACCTGTCGGTGGACGTTTTTGAGAATTGGGAAGTCCAATACACGCGCCCAAGGTGTCATTGAGTTCAGATCTGTGCAGGCTACGCACAGGTTAAGACGGTTTGGGAAGAGACGGATCGGAGGATGTGTACTGAGAGAAATTGAGACGCAGGAAGGAGATTTAGAGATTTCAGTTATCTGTGAAGGAGAGTTGGACCGTTCGGGCCGTTCTCGAGTTCAAACTTGCTGTCCTTGGATCCATTCGATCAGAACACCGAGTTCTACAGGAAATTGAAGACGATACCAAGTTTCATCGGGCGGCTTAAGATTTCTGAGTGAAATTTACTCGCAAGGAAGCGCTTGCGTCAAATTTTTCATCGCTTGCGATCTAAAATTGAGTTGTTCTTCGCGATCGGTGTACCAAGCTCTTTGTTCTTGATGCCTACGCGACCAGGGAGTCTTCATCTACGCATAGGAGAAGACAATACGTGGATTGGATTGTTGGTTTGGGTGAGGTGAGCGAGTTTGAGCCGCAGGGAGTTCATTTACGTTAGTTTTTTGTAACTTGCAACCAAATTTCTTGCGTGGTTTTGCAAGGGGAACTCCAAACGACTTGTTTGGAGTCTCGTTGGGTTCGTGATAGCTAGATCTATCTGCCAAGGAAGACGGATATCAGTTTAGACGATCCATTTATGCGGTGTGTGCGGTTTTAAGCCGCAGGGAGGAGTTTTTGAAGATTCGGTCACCTGTGATAAAAAATCGGTGATATCTCGGCTGTTGGGAGTTGGATCTGAAGGTTTCTTGGGTTAAAGGAGTCAGCGGAGGAGACCCTATCGACATCTGAAGTTCGTTCGACGAAAGGAGGAAGTTCTCAGATAGGCCTTTTTCGATTTTTTCGTTACGGGTTTTGCTCTTTTGAATTCGTTAGAGTTCTGGTTGACTATATACAGCTTGTGGTAGCTAGTTTTGGCTAAGAGCTTGTACATGGGTGTGGTTTGGACTTGGGTTTGGATCACGTAATACTACTGTGGCTCTGTTTGTTAGCAAAGGGAAGTTTCTCTTGCTTTGAGCTACGCTTCGGTGGTTTTGGATCAGGGTTATGATTCAGGGGTTGTTTTTAGGGGCTTTTGAAGCAGGTTACAGACCGCTTTGGTCTGTTTCTCAGTTTTGTGGTCTTAGGAGAAAGAACCGATAGTGTACATACATACATTTGGAGTTGGTATATATCGCAACATTCATTTTCGTGGTTGTTTTTCTCTGTCTTGTCTCTGTTTCAGCACACAACATCTCCACAGCCAGGAACCTCGCATTTTCTTGGACATCTTTCACGCAAAATCCGACACGATACGGTGGTGAACTCGACATGAAGGTCTGGGGTGGAGATTTCTTATGTGTGTGGACTTTGAAGAAGAGACTGGCAGTCATGAGTGGGGATGAGAAAGGTGATGGAGATAGAGCTAGTGGTTCAGGTGGGTTGCCGAAGGTGCAATTAGATCTGACGACTGCACCGATGTTCCAAGCTTTCACTATGTTCTTACGACAACAACAGTCTGATGAGCGGAAGGAAGCTTTGGCAACAAAGGCAAGCAGTGGTCAGCAGGATTGACCAGTTTGATGAGAGAGATGTCTCAAGATATCTGAGACATTATGTGAGGGAGATGGAACTGAACCGGGTCTCAAAAGATGAGATGATTGAGACGTTTGAGTTAGCAGCACCTCCAGAGATTAAGGATCATGTTAAAATGCTAACGAAGCATTTTAACAAGGATTGGGAGACGTTTGCTCGTGCCTTGATGGATGAGTACTTCTTGGAGGACTCTGATCGGGTCACAAAGAAATCATTCTTGGAGTGGGTTGAGCAAGCAAGGAAAGGTTTACAAGCTACAGAGTTGCTCAGTGAGTTTGAGAAGCAGTTCTAACGACTGACTAGGATGGAGAAGTTGACGCTGCAGTCCAACAAGACAGAGTTATTTCTTCGGGCTGTAGATGAGAAGCTGCAAGAGAAGCTGGAGGTACTTCTGGAGGATCGAGAGGAATACCATGGATTGACCAGCAATTGGAAGAAGGTTGAAGACGATGTTAGTCTGCTTACCAAGAGAGAGCGAAGACGAGAGAAAGTTCCTGTTAGGAGACTGGCACCAACATCGACTGCTGTAACATCTGTTCCTGTGATCCGACCAGTGGTTCTTGTTGCTAGACATGTAGTATCAATTGCTCCAGCTGTTCCATTTGTTCAGGCACCTGTAGTATCTCCGAAGAAGGATGATTCAAACCTTGAGGAGATTTTGCATGGAATGCGAGATTTGCATATCAAGCTCACAAGATTGGAAGAGAAGGGGTCTACAAGTGAAGCAAGACCGGTTGAGAAGCAAGGCTGGATCCAGCGGTGTATCTAATGCGATGGTACCGATCATCCACGCAGAGATTGTAAGGAGTTCACTGATATTTTACAGCAAGGAGTGATCTTCTAGAAGGATGAGAAGGTAGTGCTGAGGGATACTGGTGCACCTCTTCAGACCAACTTTGGTAGATGAGGGATGAAGAAGTTGATTGAGACCACTTATCAGCGCAAGCAGTTGCAATGGTGGAAGCTGGAACCTATGACACGAGAGTTGAGGATCAAGTTGAGAGAGATTTTAACGGACAAGTTGAGTTGAGTGGATTGTGGTCATCTTCCATCTCCATGGAACAGAAAGAGAAGATGACACGTGAGAAGTTGCTGAGAACAGCTGCTACGATCCGGAAGGATACTAGATAGGAGGATCCGATAGAAGCTCTATCGGTGCATGCTTACATCGTCAAGAACCAACACGAAGCGTTGTTGGAAGAGAAGAGAAGGCGAGATTCAGAGGATTCAAGGGAAGGAACTTCTTCAAAGAGATAGACTCGAAGAGAGAAGGTTCGTCAAGAGCTTCGAGATGCAAGAGCTCAAGATCTACCGATGGATGATGCTCCTTCTCCATCGAAAGAGAGAGCAAAGGAGTTTTAGAAGGAGAAGGGTAAGCCGGCTGCATACAAACTACAGTCGGACATCAAGGCTTCAACAGACTTGGAGGGAGTCTTGGAAGATCGCATTCTGAATGCGAAGGTGGAGTTTACCTTGAAGGAAGTGTTGGGCATTGCTAAGCGGGAGTTTCATGATGTCATCATCGATGTCATCAAACGAAAGCGACAGATTCCGGGTGAGACTGGTTTATCACATGCCTTGGATACTAAGATGTCTGTGGATGAGGAGAGAGCTTGCAAAGTGCAGTATTTATTCTTTAGAGGAAGAAAGAGATCGAAGGCGTAGGGTACATTTTGAGGATGAAAAAGAGGATGGAAAACAAAGCTCAAGTCATTACAGTCACAATCACTGGGCTCGAGCTACAACGGAGACGTTGGTGAGAATCGGAGACTTGGATGAGCCGGTGGTTGCTCTGATCGATCATGGATCAGAAATCAACATCATGTCGAAGGAGCTGTATAAGAGGAAGAAGTGACAGATCGACATAGAGCATGGGTGAGTCATAAGAGCAACCAACAACACAAGAGGAGACTTGTATGGAGCTTGTCCAGACATCAGAGTGCGCGTAGGTGATGTTGCTATCGAGCAAAACTTCTTTGTTCAGAAAGTAACATCATACCCACTCATTCTTGATCAACCTTTCATCATAGCAACTCGGATGGAGACAAATGTACTGGACGACGGATCTGCTTATGCTAGGATCCGAAGTCAAGATGGGACGAGAGCGGTACAATTCTTGACTGTACCGTCCAATCACGAATGCAATCGAGATCGTCTGAGGGAGAAACCACTTCCAAGGGTGAGTGAAGAGTTCAAGGATTTTCGTTGAGTACCACTATAGAGCGAGACTGTGGTGGTGCACATGAGAAGGTACTCTCGCTTGATGGAGATAGTGCCTTTTGTACAGGGTTTGTTGGGTTTTCAGAGTGTGGGGTTGCTATTTACAAGAAGGTAGAAGAGCTGAGGAGAAAAGAACAAAAACATTTGCGTGATGTTGAGTTGATGATGAAAGAGTTGGGTGAGCTAGAAAGAGATGAATGGATTTCTGGTGTTTATGAAGAGGGTGGGTTGGAGGATCCTTTACGAGAGATCATGTCTATTGGATGGGAGGATATGAACAAGGTTGTGCAGATTCATTCAAAGGAGGTCTATTCGGTGATCGGATCATTTCGTGCACTAGAGGTTCGAGTTGAGACAAGGTACAAGACAGTGGATAAGAAGATAAAGCCAGTTGCTGATCCTTTGTCGGAAGACACTAACCAACATATGGATCGAGCTTCAAGGGAGAAGAGTTGAGAGATCCTGCAATGATAAGACACAAGTTCACGGAGAAGATCCTTGAAGAGCTGAAGATTGGATCTGATGGGTCTCTTCTACTAGAAGAGAGGATGTGCTTCAAGGAGATGCTTTCACGACATGAGAAAGCATTTGCTTTTGAGCCACATGAGATTGGGTGTGTAGACCCGTACTGTAACGACCTATGTTACACATAGGAAGTTTGTCTATTAGTAAGGTATTTAGTTATAACTAAGTGTTGAGAATGTTTATTTGCTGCCAAAGTACTTTAAGGAGGTATCAAGTTAGTCATGACTAGCTAAAAGTTAGTTATGGTTAAACTTAGCTGTACTTTTGGCAGAATTCAGATATTTGCTAAAGAGTGAGCACTACTATCTTGTCATCTTGTCTAAAAGGTAGAAAGGAGGTGGAAAGTATTCCTTATCTCCTTTTTGACTTGATATTAGTGGTTGGATTAAAGTTGTGGACTTTGTGGGCATTAAAAACAAGAAGAGATTCTACATGTTTCCTTTTTAGTGGGTCCTAGTGTAGAGGGGGGTGGAAATTCGAGATTCCTTGAGAATATTCCAGAATCCTTCTAGAAGTTGTTGACTTTGAAGGAATAAGCCCATGTGAAAAGGTAAAAAACCCATGTGATCAATGCTTTTACCTTAAGTAATATCTTAGTAAACCCGGTAAAAGTAGTTACGGTTGAGTTACCGGGGGTACCAAAGTAAAAACCTAGAATGTATAAATAGAGGAGTAGAGAAGAGCTCCTCATCCTTGTTTTCACATCGTCGTAATGACAACTTGAGTAATATAGAGAGTGTGAGATATGTTTAGCATGTGAGAACTTGAGAGACGTCGTTAGAATGGAGGATTTTAGTGGATGAGTTTATGGAGATTGTTAGTTGATAATTTTGTGGGTTTATGAATGAGTGAACTTAGCATTTTCCCTTCAAGTTCATGGTGTGCTTCCATCAAAGTCATCAGAGGTGACCTCTGAGTGAGAGACAGGCCCGACATGTTGCAGATTCGTGGATGACGATCGTGGAGGTTGAGAGATCGGGGGGGGGGGGTAGTTGATCGATAAGACCGCGGAGGGTTTACATTTTTGGTTTCGTTGCCGGGACCTCACTTGAAGGGATCGTTGAACGATGTTTAGAGTTCAGTTCCATATTCGACAAAAGGAGATTATGAGAGAGCACATGGAGAGAACGTTGGGAGGAGAGAGAGCTAACGCGATGTTAGCAACGTTAGAACCTTTCGTGTATCCCGTAGTGATATATGACGCGTTCGAAGTCATTCTTTACATCTTGTTCACTTAGAAAGGGTTTGAGGAGAGTTGAAAGAGTGTGCAACAAGAGTTGTAGAGGAAGGAGGAGAGAAAAGTTATTAGAGGAGATAAATTTGTGAGTTTAGAAATTCTGCTCTCTGGAAAATTTGTACAGTCGCTGTCAACTTTTCTGTGAATTTTATTTTCTTGTGATACTTTCCAGTGTTTTAGATTGGCTGATAACCTATCTAAGACAAAAGAAATCATAGGAAAAGGTGGTCTAGAGAGGGAGCAATGAATTTTCAAAGTTGAGGGGGTCTATTCGTGAGAGTTGAGGAATTCTGTTATCTGGAAAAAATTTACAGTCATTGTCAGATTTTCTGTGAATTTTATTTTCCTGAGAAACTTTCCAATGTTTTAGAGTGACTGATAAGCTATCCAGGACAAAAGAAATCATGAGAAGATGAGGTCTGAAGAGGGAGAAAGAATTTTTCAAAGTGGAGGGGGTTGACAACCATGAGGGAAGTGAAAATATACAAATTTCAGTTCTCTGAAAATTTGTACAGTCATCACCATCTCTTCTGATTAGGGAAGTTTCTGTTGAAACTTCATGATTTAGTAGCTTGGAGGTTGAGCTACTAGAGACCAAAAAAATCTTGGAGAGATCTCTTACCAACTAAGAGATATACGTTTCGGCATACAAGGAGGTCTTGAAGATACTTCATGGGGAATCCAGTTCGAATGACGAGGTGGAAGAAGAGACGTTTAGGAGTTCGAACAGAGACGGAGAAGCCCAAGTTAAGTATAGATGAGTTACGAACCCGCATCTATAGCACTTGGGGTGCCCTCTTTACCCTATACGAAGAAGCTTCCTCTACCATTGGCACATATTTGAAGAAAGCCGAGTTTAAAGCATCATTCACTGTGGAGGCCACGAATGCTCCTGGTGAAGTAGAGTTGGATTTTTACAAGAGTGAGTTCAAGATGTCTGTTGTGATTAGTACAAACGATGGTGAGGAGGATCATATCTTCTATAGTTAATTTTAGATTAGATTTTATTTCTTGTATAGCATGTATAATACACGATTTCCAATATAAAGCTCGGAAGAGTTAAGAAAGTGATGTAGAATTATTTTCCTCTATGATATTTTGTCCACTTAATGGTTGAGAAGGTGCAACATGAGTGGAAATTTAAAAGATTGGAAAGTTAGACTTAGAAACCTTCCTCAAGGTTTAGATGTCATAGTAAGTGTCGGAGAAAGTTCGAGAGAGATTATCGTCGAGTTTGAAAATCCTAGTACTAAACCTCAAGTAGAATCTCCGAGGAGAAGAGTAGAAACCGACTTGTGGTGTTATTTCTGTAGAGGGTTGGGACACAAAGTACTGAATTGTCCAACTAGAATCAGAACCGAGAGAGCTAAAGGGAAGCGGGAGTTTACTGATTTAAGTCTTCGAGTGGGTCCATCGTCACCAGCGCCAATTCATCTTCTAGGCGAAGATCCTTGTCCAAGTTGTGGAGTGGGTGATCTATCAAGAGGAAACAAGTGCGTCGATGTGGCCGCCCTACTTACGTCAGTAGTCGAGAAGTTGAACGAGACTCAAAGAGCTGAGACGGAGAAGTTGTCGACTTCAAAAGAGGACTCGGCTGAGTTGTGATGGAGATCGTCATTCGGATGGTGGAGAAGGCGGTGATGCGACTCAAGCTCATGATTACCTTGGGAGAAGAGATGGCACAAGAGGTGTTGTTACAACCATTTCCTTTCATTTTACCTATGGTAGATTATTCGCGAATGGAATTGGTGATGTTCGTACTCTTTTAGCGAGTAGTTATTGCACAAAAATTAGAAGGGTAGAAAGAATAGTTACAAGATGGGGAAGTTACCAGTGTTTCATGGGAAGGACAATGAAGATGTAGAACCATTTGTACGAGACTTCAAAAGGGGTTGCATCGGGAAACAACGTGAGAAGGAAAGAAGAATGGGTGTTGTTACTGCCAGAGTTTTTTGAAGATTTTGCTCTTACGTGGTATGACGACCGAGTGAAGAGCAAGACACCTGGTGCAGTTGAGGACACATGGGAGACGTTGAGTAATGCACTCGTCGAAGAATTTCTTCCAGAAGAGAGTTATGAGAAGCTCATGGTGGAGCTTACTCATTTGAAGCAACGAGACGACGAGAAAGTTCGGCAATATGCCGAAAGGGTGGATAAGTTGGAGCAACGGTTTCGGACGGTCCTACGGAAGAGTGGAGACAATGTGGAGCTAACGATGGCGGGGATTGGAGCAGTGTTGACCAAGAACTTGGTGGGAGGGTTGAGGCCTTCAATTCGAACCCAAGTGAGGTACGAGAAGCCAGCAACCAAAGCGGAGGCTATCAAGATAGCGACAAATATGGAAGAGAGTTTGGATGAAGGAGATATCATCCAACCTCATCATGCTGCTCTGGTGTCAACTCCGACTCCTGGTGTAGTCACAACGATCGCACTTGCACCATCACAATTGGTGATTGCTTCAACGTCAGGTCCTACTCCAACGGTGGGACCAAGACCGTTTGTCCCAACAACGATGTCTACTGCCACCTCTGATTTTCATGCCGAGCTGAAGAGCATCACCGATACTCTTGCGGATCTCAAGATAAACGTGGTGCAGTTACGAGAATGGAGGAACAAAGGTGGAGGAGGAGGTCAAAGAGGTTACGACAACCATTCCCAACCGAGGAAATCAAGGTAACTTTGGAGGCAACCAAGGTAACTTTGGAGGAATCACTTGTTGGACGTGTGGAGGTTCTCATTTCCAGCGAAATTGTCCTAACAACGGAGCAAGAGGTGCCGAAGCTATCAGAATGAATGTGGGTGGAGGAAATCCATCACAAGGACGAGACAAGGGGGTGGCTACTATCGATGTCGTGCGAAATCCCATCTACGAGAAAGGAGAGAGTTCAAACTCTTCTCATGCACCGGTGGAGCTTTTAGCTCAAGAAAGGAAAAGAACTCGATTTTCTGTTGAACCGGTTTTCATGGAGGAGTCAGCAAGTAGAAGTACTCGTTCGAGTAATGTTTCGAGTACACCAAGGGAGCCAAGAAGGAAGCTAGGGATGGCGGATTTCACCATTTCATCTTCCCAAGCGGGATATGATGTGGTTGAAGATGTGGGTGCTCAGAAAGCCAACATCACTGTTGGACAACTCATCGCACTTAATCCCAGCTTACGAAGGGAACTCAGAGGAGGACTGAGTTCTAAGAGAAGCAAGAAGAAGAAACCCAAGAGCAAGACATCAAAGTCTGTGGGAGTTGGTGTGGTGGATGTGCATGCTTCAGAGGTATGCGCTAGGGCTTCAAAGATTGAAGTCCGGTTGAATGGTCACTACGTCTTTGACGTATTGGTGGATGGAGGGTCGGCTGTAAACGCCATATCGGAGAGGTTGATGAAGAAGTTGGGGATGGAACCAACTCGCCCGGCTAGCATTGTCGTGGGAATGGCTAACAAGCAACGGGTAAGACCTCTTGGTGTGTTAGAGAAGGTGGTCGTGTCTGTGATGGGAGTTCAAACATTGATGTCTTTTCAAGTGTTAAAGGACTCTAGTTATGATTTGCTCCTAGGTAGACCTTGGTTGAGAGCTATGCGCACCACGGATAGGGGCACAAGGGATATTTACGGATTGGGCCTAGAGATCAGAGAGTGATAGTTCCTCTCTCGGGTGTTGGAGTTGTGACTTCTGACTCTGATAGACCCATTAGTGACTACTGGGAATCTGATACGGAGGATGATCAGAGTGTCTCAAAAGTAGATACCGGAGATTCTTACGATCAAGACTCCTCGTCTGAGGACGAAGGATTTGGTCGAGATGAATCATTACATCAGCTTAGTGCTATTGACTTGTTGCCTCGACCAGCAGTGGAGAAAGATCCTGACAAAGAAGAGTTGAGTGAGGCATAGATTGTGAGAAGACTCTCTATCCTGAAGTTTGGTATCAATGTCACTCAAGAAGAGAAAAGTAGATTCCTAGATATATTTCGAAAATATATCCATGTGTTTGCTTTCAGCTACAAGGATTTGAAGGAGGTGACTCTTGAGACTCATCGAATCGAATTGGAGGAGCACGCAAGACCAGTTCGACAGAAGCAGAGAAGGGTCAATCCCACAACGGCAATGATGGTCAAGGAGGAGATAGACAAGTTGAAGGAGGCGAGTTTCATCTATGAGGTGGAGAACTCAGAATGGGTTTCACCCATTGTGATTGTCAAGAAGAAGAATGGTAAGCTGCGAGTGTGCATAGACTATAAGAAGTTGAATGCAGTTACCAAGAAGGATTATTATCCTCTACCATTTATAGATGAGATTTTGGAGGAAGTTGCTGGTCATGAGTGGTATAGCTTTGGTGATGGTTATAGTGGGTATAACCAGATCAAGATAGCACAGGAGTACCAACAGTTGACTACTTTCACTACTCCTTGAGGAACATTTGCATTTCGGGTGATGCCATTCGGATTGTGTAATGCTCCGGCCACGTTTCAAAGGTTCATGAACAAGGTGTTTGAACCATTCATAGGGAAGTTTGTTCGGGATTTCATTGACGATTTCTGTGTGTACGGACGAAAGGAGGACCACTTTGATCATGTGATCAAAGTTTTGCAGCGGTTGGAGCAAGCCAACGCTTCTCTAAATCCAGAGAAGTGCATCTTTGGCTGCGAAGAAGGTCTGCTGTTAGGGCACATCATTTCCAAGAATGGGATTGCGGTAGATCCTGAGAAGGTGAAGAAGATTGTGGATCTTCCATTTCCGATCAACTTGACAAAGTTGAGGCAGTTTCTTGGCATGGTTGGATATTATCGTAGGTTTGTCTTTTCCTTCTCAAACAAAGCAATAGCTTTGACTATGTACATGAAGAAGGGAGTTGATTTTGACTTGATAGTGCATGATCAGAAGGCAAAGGAAGCATTTGAGGAGCTGAAAAAAGCATTAGTGACAGCCCCTATACTTGCTAAACCTGAGTGGAGTAAAGCATTTATTCTGTATACGGATGTCTCCAATGTAGCAATCGGATGTACATTAAGTCAGCTAGATGGAGATGGGCATGATCATCCTATAGCTTATGCTAGTAGGCAGATGGTTCCAGCGGAGAAGAATTACTCCGTGACTGAACGAGAAGGATTAGCGGTGATCTTTGGATTGAAGAAATTTCGACACTACTTGCTAGGAGGGAAATTTTCCATAGTCACAGATCACAAGGCTTTAAAATATATCTTTAATAAGCCTAATGCCGAAGGTCGTATTGCTCGTTGGAAGATCCTTCTAACAGAATACGATTATGTGATCGAAGATAGACCAAGGAAGAAGCATGCGAATGCTGATCTTTTGTCAAGGGCTTATGATGATGAGGGAGAAGAACCGTTTGATGATTCATTTCCAGACGAGCATCTGATGACCATCACAAGCATCGAGGAGATACCGGACGAGTACAAGAAAATCTGGAGTTTCCTTGTAAATGGCTCTTTTCCAGAAGGTATGCATACCCGAGAACGTAACGCGTTGATCAAGAGATGCAAACCTTACACCATGGTGGAGGGAATTCTATTTCATCAAGGAGCAGATGGCTTACTAAGGAGAGCAGTTGGTCAGAAGGAGGCGTTCAAGCTGATGCACGAGTTTCACGATGGCACTGTTTGCAGAGGTCACTTTGCTGGTAAAATAACAGCTTTCAAGATTTTGGATGCGGGTTATCATTGGAGAGGGATTTTCAAGGAGTGTTTAGACTATTGCAAAACTTACGACGTATGTCAAGCATTTGCTCTGAAGTCTACTAGAACACTTCCGTTAAGATCAATTCCAATATTAGGACCATTTGAGAAGTGGGGTATTGACTTTGTAGGTCCTCTTAATAAGACACCTCGAGGCAATAGATACATTGTAGTCGCCACTGACTATTGTACCAAGTGGGTAGAGGCTAGACCTTTGAGGGAGACCAATGAAACAGAAGTCGGTAGATTCCTATGGGAGAGGATCATCACGAGATTTGGATGTCCGTTAGAGTTGGTCTCAGATAGAGGAGGAGAGTTTGTAGGGAGCATGACTACTGCTATGCTACAACACTTTTCTATCAAGCCACGAGTAACGACCTCATACAAACCAAATGCTAATGGTCTTGCGGAGAAGACCAATCTTACACTTTGTATGATGCTCGCCAAAGATGCTGGTGTCGAAACTGCGAAACATACTTGGGATAAGAGGCTACATGTCATCTTATGGGAGTACCGAACGACAACAAAGACTTCTACTGGGTACTCTCCATTTCGACTGGTTTATGGAGTGGAGTCCAAGTTGCCGATCCAATTCGAATTGGATACTTTTCAAACTATTCAACGAAAGTTGAAGAGGTCGAGAGGAGAAGACGTGGTCAGATCAAGAAGGGAGCAACTCATGGAGTTGGAAGAGACCCGAGCAGTAGCAATGATCCAGATGGAACGAGCTCAAGCGTATCAAAAGAAGAGTTACGACAAACGGTTGGGCAAGAGGGAGGTAAAACCTTTTCAAGTCGGAGATTGGGTAATGTTGTATGATGCTATCAGATTCAAGAGGGCTAGGAAGAAGTTTCTTCATAGATATTTTGGTCCTTTTGTTGTAGATAAGGTGTGGAGCAACTTCACGTATGACCTTCAGGAGTTGGGAGGAAGGAGATTCGATCGGGTCAACCATGACAAGTTGAAGTTGTTTCATCGACGAAAGTTCTCTCTTCACTCCGAGGACGGAGCGAAAATTTAGTCCGGGGGTAAAACGTAACGACCTATGTTACATATAGGAAGTTTGTCTATTAGTAAGGTATTTAGTTATAACTAAGTGTTGAGAATGTTTATTTGTTGCCAAAGTACTTTAAGGAGGTATCAAGTTAGTCATGACTAGCTAAAAGTTAGTTATGGTTAAACTTAGCTGTACTTTTGGCAGAATTCAGATATTTGCTAAAGAGTGAGCACTACTATCTTGTCATCTTGTCTAAAAGGTAGAAAGGAGGTGGAAAGTATTCCTTATCTCCTTTTTGACTTGATATTAGTGGTTGGATTAAAGTTGTGGACTTTGTGGGCATTAAAAACAAGAAGAGATTCTACATGTTTCCTTTTTAGTGGGTCCTAGTGTAGAGGGGGGGTGGAAATTCGAGATTCCTTGAGAATATTCCAGAATCCTTCTAGAAGTTGTTGACTTTGAAGGAATAAGCCCATGTGAAAAGGTAAAAAGCCCATGTGATCAATGCTTTTACCTTAAGTAATATCTTAGTAAACCCGGTAAAAGTAGTTACGGCTGAGTTACCGTGGGGTACCAAAGTAAAAACCTAGAATGTATAAATAGAGGAGTAGAGAAGAGCTCCTCATCCTTGTTTTCACATCGTCGTAATGACAACTTGAGTAATATAGAGAGTGTGAGATATGTTTAGCATGTGAGAACTTGAGAGACGTCGTTAGAATGGAGGATTTTAGTGGATGAGTTTATGGAGATTGTTAGTTGATAATTTTGTGAGTTTATGAATGAGTGAACTTAGCATTTTCCCTTCAAGTTCAGGTGTGCTTCCATCAAAGTCATCAGAGGTGACCCCTGAGTGAGAGACAAGGCCCGACATGTTGCAGATTCGTGGATGACGATCGTGGAGGTTGAGAGATGGGGGGGGGGGGTAGTTGATCGATAAGACCGCGGAGGGTTTACAGTACATTGTTACCCCGATGGTTATCTTCACGGTACCGCATGTGTCATGGAACTTGAGATCAATTCCAGTACCGTGGGTTCACTTGCCCAAACTAGTGGAGTTGTTGAAAGAGAAGATGCGGATGAAGATCTTGGAGCCGTCGTTTGCACCGTATTCGAGCAGATGGTCTACAGTGTCTAAGAAGAATGGGTCGTTGCGGTTCATCCAAGACATGCAACCGGTGAACGCAGTAACAATCAGAAATGCGGGATGGGACCGATTGTGGATGATTTTTACTCATAGTATGATCAGTTTCAACTAGCGGAGGAGAGTAGAAACTTCATGACAATGAGGACATCTTTGGGGTTGGTTAGGAAGTGTATTTTACCACAGGGAGCTACCAACTCGGTAGCATACATGATGAACGAGATGAATCGAGTTCTAAGAGACTTCATTCCTGAAAAGACGATGTCGTTCTTGGATGACATCCCATTAAAGGATGTGTGGAAGATGAGAAGGATGAAGCATTAGATCAGAGGGGATGTCGACGATACGTCATCGATCACATCGCAGATTGTGAGAAGATCTTATCTCGACTTGAGGAAGTTCATCTTATGCTGTCAGGTGCGAAGTCTACATTTGAGGTTAGAGAGGTTTTGATCGTTGATCATTTGTGTGGATCGTTTGGTCGAAAGCCAGATCCGAACAAGGTGGATACTATTGGAAGAAGACGAGTGAATACTATCGAAGGCTCGAATGAATGTTCAGCGGAATCAATTTTAGGACCGATTCATTGCATTTTGATCCCAAGATGCATAAGAATGATATCTTGGAAGCAAGATATCATTCATTGGCTCATGAAGAAACAATGAAGATGGAGTGTTCTAAACTTGATTGACTTATTATGTCCGAAATATAGTGTAGAATGACATGGTCTCATGCTTTAGACACAAACATGGAACACTCGTTGATAAGTTTGTTAGGATTGCGTCTTTTGAGATAGAATGTCATTAAAGTTTTTTTTTTAAGAATAAAAATGCTTCATGCTCAATTATATATCAATTTCGCAAGAAATTGAATATATATTATCCTCTACACAAAAACATCATGATATAATACAACAGTCAATGTGAAAATGGAATATAAATTTTGAAAACTTATCCACTATTCAAGAATAGATCAAAATAGAAGACAACTCCACATGTATATTGTGCAAAAGAGCATAACATTTATTCCTGCAAGTATTTGAGTATAGACGTTAAAGACCATTGATGGAGTCAAGAGTATATCATTTAACTCTCTTGCTTCTCAACAATATAAAAGTTGGAGGGGTTTGAAGTTTTTTAAGGTAAAATGAGGATAGACGATGAGATCAGTTTGATTGTTATGAAATTCACACTTAACAAGGATTTAAAATGAAATTTTGGATCAAAAAATATCAAAATAGTAAAATTTCAAGAGATCTCATCCATATTTGTTGAAGGGACGATACTCAGTAATATTGGAATGGTCATATTACTTATATGTAATTCGACTATGATCGGTTGGTAACATTGGAAAGAAGACGAATAGTCATTTCTAATACCACCTCAACTATATGAAGTGAGTTGCGGTTAGAGAACTACTATGCTTTGAAATTTATAGTGTACTTTGAATTGAAACGTTAAATTTGTGCGATAGCTCATGTAGATTCTAGTGGGATAAAGAATTTAGAACTTAGAGGTGACAATCTATGAGAGGGCTTGTGTAAATTTCTTCATAAATGGATCTAAAAGCTTCATGGGATGTCACTCTAGATACGAAAGTATGTTGGAGTTGAAACTTGTATCAATGAATAGTATCTTTCAAGAAATTTTTGATGACATCAAGAACACCGAACTCTGGTAGAGAAGATAGAAGTTACATGCATTTGAAGTTAATAAAGACCTTGAGTTGAAAGGCATAGATTGTAGATTTTGAAGGTTTTGAGGATTTTTAATCCAAAACTGCACGAGGGCTCGCATTTATTTCTTCAAGAGAGGGAGTCAAAAGACTTAGGTTAATTGTAACTCGAGTTGAAGATGTCAATTAAAAGAGATTTGGTATAGTTGATAAAGTTAAAAATAGCTAATCTGGACTTTACAAGGACATCAAGAACTAATGATTTGGATGTACAATGATTAATTACACATTGTCAAGGTTGAAAAGATGTTTTAGAGCCAAGTTTGTGAATCTGTGTGAGGGTTCTCACAGATTTTGACTAAGGAAAAGATCTCGACACAACAACTCGAAAGGACTATAAATTTGTGCTAGAACATCTATTGCAAACCATAAAGTATAGTTTTAATCTGATTATGAAAGAGAACATATCTGGTCACGTAGATTTCGATTTTGATAAAAGAGTTGGAGAAGTCTTGAGAATGAAGACTGTGAACTTATAAGTGAAGTAACTTCTTTCACAAAAGTATGAATGACATATTTTTTGTATCAATCTATTGGAGCAAGGGCTATGCAACTGATGTGTTAGTTTTTGGTTGAAGCACTTTTTAAAGGTCACATACCATTGAGTATATTTGTAAATTTTGTTGATTACTGACGAAATCAAAGATTGACCCATATAGAGTTTTTGGATCAGAAGCTTGAACTCTTGCATTGTTGTTTGTCTCTCTTGATTTTATGCTCTTTCCACAACTAGATATCATACATATCCATATATATCTCTCCAGCACAACAATACGACAACAAGTAGCAGCGGTGGTAGACCGTCATATGCTTCAACAATTGATGATTAGAAGAGGATGACATTGACGTATGATGGATTATCAAGCGCACTCACTGACAGCTAGAGTATTTGCTCTAGCTTCTTATCGGCAAGTCACTCATCGATTATATTTATCTGCATGTGATTACATCTACGATTATCATTAATTTTTGAACAATGACATCTATATCCATCCATCTTTACTCATATTTTGAGAAAATTTATAATTAAATATGTTAAAATATATGATCTTTGAAATTACAATGAGTTCTGTCGAGTTTGATCAAAATAGAAAAATAACATCAGTTTATATCTTTAGTATATTAATTATAAAGTTGATGATTTTTATTCAATTGTTTTGTTAATTATACTTGTTATTCTCTCGTTGTTATTTGCTACACTAGAGATCACATGATGAATGTAGAGATACAAGATGGAATTCCAACTAAGCATAGTTTTGTTACAACATGTACTTTAGGAATATATTGTTTCTTTTATATAATTTATATGATATACTATTTATTTCTATGTAAAATTGTCCATTTAAGTTAATTGGTGTTTTTTGATGCCACTTTAAGTTCATGCCGTTAAGTGTATAACTACAAAACTCATATATATATATATATATATATATATATATATATTGGTATATAAGAGGACTAAGTTAGATAATACATAACGAGTTGCATATGAGATTGAAGTGTAAATAAAGAAGTTAATAATCAGGAGGTTGGAGTTGGTGATATCAAAGCTCAACATTACTGCGGGGTTTTAGAAGGACTTGCACCTCAACATGTGTTTTCATTGTGAATATCATTGATTTTTCAATGATGGACGATTTTGATTCTTGATCTAACTAGGTTGCTCCTTCCGATTGAATATGTTTTCACTACCACTTCTAGCAATCTTTTATTTTTATTGATATCAAATTTATTATCAGAACAAAAATAATTTACTTGAAATTGCTCTTAGATGAGAGGTTCTTGCACCAAGATTGGAAAGAAGATATGATGTGAGGAGAACGTTTTGGACTAGAATGTGACACACTAAACATAATTGTTTTCAAGAGTTTTTGAAGGTGTGTATTTCTTTTTGCAATTCGATGATATGGACATCACAAAATCACAAGTTGTGATGATCACAACTTCTATGAAGTTCATTGCTTTTGTGTGTATGACAAACCCAAGTCCGGAGCTCTATATTTTTCTCCTACTTGCAAGGTATACAATGTTCTAATATCACTATTTTATTTTGGATGATCTTGTTCTTCAAAGGGTTCACTAGTTAATTCTGTAAAATGTAATGTGAGTAAAATAGATATTTTAACCAAAGTGTACATTTTCCAAAACATTATTTGTAAAAATTAAGATATTTGTATCCACTTTGAAATTTTAAAGCAAACAATATTCTAACAAGTTCAAAAAGATATTTTTCTTTAAATAATATATCTTTTATACATAATTTAAAAATAAAATAAGATGTATGATTCATGGATTATCTCGAATGTGATTTCGACAAATGGGTCGAAGTGAACCCTTGATGATTGATCGAACTGTCTTTACCATCATTATTACAAGTGGTGCTGCTACCTCAAGATCTCTCTCAAGATCTCTCTCTGATCTAACTTGTGTTTGGTGGTCCTCCCTTGTATCTCACAGTGGAGGTTTTTGTCATTTGTCTGCTAGGTTATCCTTTTTGTTAAACCGGAAAGTCGTCAAGTGATCGAAAGGTTTAAAAGTTCATAGCTCTATTATTTGAGAGCTATCCTGATCTACCTAATCTTATCTTTGTTTGTGCTATAATCTGATTGTTTGAGCAACTAACAAAAATAACACCAAAATTCAAATTCGAAGTTTGAAAATAACTTCCCGCTTTAGATAGAACTATGTAAAAACTTACACGAAGATGCAATGCGTGTAAATTTTGAAGTTCCTTTCGAAGATGTCTTCGAGTTAACTAGGACAATAACTGCTGGTTTCCTTACCACTAGACATGTGACGTAACGATGACTCGTGAAAAACTTACTGATACCAAATTTAATGTCTCGAGCATTTATGAAGTCGATAAAGTGTGTGTCCAAGAGAAAAAATTTGGATTCCGCTACATCTCGAGTTATGAAACTTGTTGTACCCGTGAGAATAATAACGTCATGTACATGTTAACAACGTGAACAAATACACTGTCGTCATGACATCTTACTTCAGGTACGCGATCCGGTACAAGCAATAATGATGTATCAACAAAACGAACAAGAGTGTTGAGGAACAGCTACAAGCTCTGTTCTAGTAAACATACATGCATAAAGTACGGAACTTATAGTAGAAATAATTGATTGAAGCTTAAAATAAAAAGATTTCTTTTATGAATATTATCGTTTGTTGGTCATAATTGACATGTATTTTTGTGTTGAGCGCTGAACAGGCGTAACACGGAGAGTGAGAAGTGACATGGTGAGACCGATCATATTTTATTGAAAAATAATCTTTTCAGAATCGTCTAAATAGACTATAATGCTGTAAAATTATGAAAAACATTCCATTCTCGATGATTTGAGGGTTTCATTTTTTTTTCCTGTTCCAACCTGCCAGCATACTTAATCTCTCTTATTTCGTTTCAAACCTTATTGCTTTAGGCCACGGGTGGTACATTGTTCAGCCTATTCCAGTGGAACATTTTTCAACGGATTGTTTCCGGGTGGTACATTGTTCAGCCTATTCCAATGGAACATTTTTCAACGGATTGTTTTTTTATAGTCTAAGGAAGTGTGTAATTTGATAAAGCGTGGATTGACACAGCTTTGTTACGTGAACTATTTCATGAACGGACATTGTCCAGGTTTTTACATAGTTAATCATCATGAAGTATTATCCGATCTGATTTTTGGTCTTCTGGAGGAACAAAAGCGTGAAGAGATAAGCGTAGTACTGTACACAGCGACTGTCGGTAAAAAACAACATACTAGTCAAGGATGAACGAACTGGTATGCTGCAGAAATGTTTGAGCTGCTTACTGCATTCGCTGTTTCCTAGACTCGAGCTTGGATTTGGTGCGTAGATGAATGATGACTTCTGGCTGTCTCCCTAAAGTCAATGAATTTCTAAACTGAAGCTTGAAGTGTAGCTGAGCATCATTCAGTTTTCTGCATCTTAGTGTGTTTGAAGTGAAACTCATATATATTACGAGGAATGTTCATAGCAAGAAGAGAGAGGCAACTGTCTCTATCGTGAAGCAAGCTCATATATATCACTAGGGCGTTACAGTTATCTATATATATCAACCCTTGTGATGACTTATGTATATATCAAATCAGATTGAATTGGACTAGACGAAACTGAACTAAACTACACAGATCTGACGACTGATATGGATATTCCGGATCATTTAGGGGTGTCCTGTTTGGAGTTACTTCCTACGTCTAATATACAGTTCTAACTGACGAGCCGGGTACTGTTACAAGTCATACAAGATCGTACAACGGCACTTGAAGCTGAGCCCAAGAATTACAAAAAAAGATGAAAAACAGAAAATGGTACGAAATATGAAGATACCAAAGATACTGCGTGAAACTGCTGCTTGTGAGAAGACTAGGGACATTCAGTGCTTATGTGATCTATAACTTCGTAATTCTGGAAGGGGTTGATACGCGCTGGTCGTCCCTGCCGGTAACATGCCAAAATCATTTCCTCGTCCCTCTATCCAGAAGCAGATTTTCTCAACTGTACGAGCATGTTCGCATTCTACTATGTTACTCGGAGTCCTGATCGTCTTTAAGCTTGGCCAAGTTGCTCTAGAAGGTTTTCTCTGTTACAGAATCCTTTTTGTTCCAAGTCGTTCAGATCATCCGTGACACGTTCGTGAGCTTGGATTTCAATCTGTAGTTAGTGCGAAAATGAACAATAGTGAGTACGACAGATGGTTAGAAAAGATAGAAAGATGAAAAGAAACTATAAGAAAAATAATAATAAGTTTATCTAGAAGTCACCTGGTCTAGCTCGAGTCGTGATGCTTTACGTAGCACGTGTGTCTGTAGTTTCAAAGGGTCCGGGACTTCTCTGCAGAAGAACATACTAGTAGATAAGAAGTTACACTAAACTGATATAAGACTGAGATTGTTTCAAACCAGATGTATAGATTGAGTAGTTCACCTGGCGGTTCTATCATGACTATATCTCGCTGATCTTGAACGGATTTGTCTGCTGACCTGCGGGTTTGATTCTCAACAAGATCTTCAATTCCGACTATATCAGAGAATGATAGAACGAATTTCGCTTTTCTCTGTATTGATGTCAATAAGGTGATGCGTTGTAATTTTGAAGTAGACATGAGTGCTTTCTCGTTCATTCCTACTCAAGCAAAGATCCAAGGATCTTTGACGTAGACGCATAGTACTTCATCTTTTGTAGTGAATATGTCACAGTCAAGAATTGGCTCATGGACATATTCAGTATGTTTCTGACAATGTTTGCAGTAAAAAACATCTTCCACCATTTCATAGTCAGATAGATCACAATCTTTATAGAGTTTATGAAAAGGTGGTGCGGATGGTAGACTGATCTTCAGTGTTCCTGTAACCTGCAAAAAAACATCTGTTGTTAACAAAACAACGTGATGAAAAAGAGAAAATAAAAGACTCTGTAGTAGTAGGAGAAACATATACCGTTTTGGCTCCAAAATGACTCGTGCAGTGTTTTTTGAAGATTGTTTGAAGGGTCTTTTTCTTGTCTGCATCTTCAAGGCTCGTGACGATAGTATGTCTTTCAACACGAAGAGCGCTTGGATCTGAAAAGTTCACATTAATGTTCTTGAACACAAGGAATTGTGGTCTTCCGGTTGAAAACTTCCGTTTCAAATTGTCATAATCTTGTCGAGAAGCAGCATCGAAACATATCCGTATGACATCGTCTTCTTTGTCACCATCTGCTACACGGATCTGTTGTGTTAAACCGACTTCTCCTAGAATATCGATGCAGACAACTGCAATAGTCGTAGTAGCATATGCGATGTGCATCCGTCTCTTGAATGCTGCAATCGTGTCACCAATGAAAAAAAGAGGTCGAGCGGTTGGAGACCATGCAGAAGTTATCGTAACAACAGATGAAGCATTCAGCTTTACCAATATCTTCATATCTCCTTTCTCAAAGCCCTTGTTACTGCGTTTGCTGAGACCGTATCCTGTGATACACAAGTAATTACCTTTTTTGAACTTGTCAGCAAAATTATCACAAAGGTTCCCAAGACAAGTTACAGTTATTGTCTGCAAGCAATCACGATCCTATTCGAAGTTTGTTAAGTATCTCAATAAATTTATGATCATTTTGTCTCATAGTTCTAGTTAGCTCATAACATCTAATCACATCTGTCCAAATATTTGGTATAAAATCATGTATCCTTACTTGTTCCATCGACGTGAGAGTTGTTTTAAACATGAGAGAGTCCATTACAGGTTTAGCTTGATACAAATCACCACTGAATATAACATCCAAACCACCAAAATATTGTTCGTGATTTCTCATTATTTTTCTTAATCGACGGTCGACGTTTTGTAATAGTGTTTTGCCAACTAGTGAAATCTCATCTACAATCATTAATTTCAAATTACTATATTTTTTTACAAGCAAATCTAACGTACTATCACGTATTGGTATATTTGTTTGATTAATTGGTACATGCAATGCCGAATGGAGCGTTACACCATCAATGTTAAAAGCAGCTTTTCCAGTAGGAGCGGTTAACAATACCAACGACTTTTCTAAATCCACATCCAGTTCTCTCTTATAAAGATTGGATAAACTTTGTACTATTAACATCAATAGGTATGTTTTTTCTGTACCTGCTCCTCCAGTGAGAAAAAGATGTAATGGGTCCTCCGGGTTTAATCTCTTTTTGTGTATGATATCATCATGCAAAATACGTTGTTCTGTATTTAAAGAGCGCATTCGATATCGAAATTCCTCTTCTTCTAGTGATTAAAATTTCGGGGTAGTTGTGAAGAAATAAATGTTTGTTGGTTTTATTATTTGAAGCAAGTATTTCCATTTCTTCTATGCCTTCGGTGTTTGTATATTTATCATTTATTTCTTGTTCTTGATTGACATCGTTTGTACCAGAGAAGTTTTCTTCATCTATAGAATTTATGAGAATACTTTCTATATTTTCGTAAGTAGTACCATCTTGTAGATGTAATGGAAAAAATATTTCATTCTATTCATTTGTATTGTATCAAAGTATGTATTAAAAACGTCACTTGCCGTTAAAAAGCCTTGAACTAACTCATTTTCAGAGTATCGAAAAGGTACAAACAGTAAAAGATGTTCTCTTGAATAATTTTCTGGATCTTTTTCTTTGTTAAAATTCACGAACCTGATAATTTTTTGACTTGATTCTTTTCTAGGTTTGTTATTATATAAGTTTACATGGAAACATAATCAGCTAAACACAAAGAATCAAACTCATTAGTAGATGGTCTCTTTATATATTTTTCAATACAAGAATAGCATGGGATATCAGTACTATCATCATCCAAGTCCTTCAAATGTATATTAGGTTTGAGAACATAATGTCGGTTTTCAGTAGGGGTTGTTGGAATAAACTGAACAGATCGAGATGTATGATGAACTGGTATAGATAAAACAATAAAAGCAGCAGCTTGTGCTGACATTTGGAATGAATTCAAGAAAACTTTACCTAGTTTTAGTATTTTATTTTTTAAATCTATTCCTTCTTTAAGACATACATATGCAATCTCTTTCATTTCTTTGGTAAGTGTATTATCTATTTTTGTCATATATGAAGTACAATAACTAGCTGCTGCAAATGGATCAAGAATGTATTGAATATCAGTGTTTGCGTTCCATATATTTGCTATAGTAGTATTAAAAGGATTAGTACGCAAGTTTTGTAAATTGTGTTTCAGAAATAAAGTTGGTTTAATTACAGTAGACCGCAAAATACGTAAATAGAACTCCTCTGAAATTTGTAGTGTCGAAAGAAATTGATCAAATGACATATTATTGTCATCAGGTATTTCTTTTAATGTAGTATGTATTAGTTGTGCATGCATTTGGAATAATTTATTATCTTTATGTGTAACTTTGTCATTATCACTTAGAGGAACTAATACACATGTATGATTCATGAGCGGTTTCGGATAGTTGAACCTACAAAATATGCCTTTGTTTGTTTTTTTCTTGCATGTCGCACGATGTTTATGAGTTTGTAAGTCTATATTACTTGCAACAAGTTTTGATTTATCACAAGTGAACGTACGATCAATAAATTTTGTTACCTCCTCATCAGATTCTCATAAGAACATAGGAGCATTTTTTATCCATATTAGCGCATGATCATGTGGACTTCCTCTGCTTTGAAACTCTGTCACAAAAAAATAATCAACAACTTTGCATAATACACTATGATCATCTTTTAGAAGCTTCCTAAGACGTGTCATTCTGTAATCGTAATACCTGGCAACAATAACAGGATAATTTCGAATTAAACTGATTTTATCTTTACTAGTCAAGTTACCGAGTATCCCAGATGATAAATTTAGAGGATTTTCTTTCTTATTATTAAAATCTAACAAACACTGCACCAATTGTGACCACCTAGTTTCAGCAGAAGAGAAAGTTACAAAAACAGTAGGTGGACCTAACTGACGTATCATGGCAAACACATCCTTTCTCAGTTTTTGCAAGTAGTCGGGAGAAAAACGTAATTTTTCTAGTTCTCTATACATAGTTTCTCCTGTCAAAAGTTTATTAAATGATTCTTTGTTACGAATTTCTGAACTGTTAACATACGATCTTTTAGATGACCTCTTCTCAGTCGGAAAGAACTGCATGATATAACTTGCTCAATGCATATTTTAGCTGCTTTAAAAAATAAATTTAAATGATGTGTAGAAAAAGAATTATCTGTATGAGTTGTTTCCCAAACTGCAATATCTTTATATGATAACTTCTCTTTATTACATGTTTCTCTAGGAAGTCCGAAAAACAAAGAAGGAAAATTTAATTCTTCACAGTACTTATCCATGAACATTGGAATAGGACTTTCTCCTTCACTAGGTGCTAAAGTAAGACTCGAAGGTATTTCTAACTCATCTATGATTTGTTGCGATTCTAAATTTTGTATACATGTATCAGTATACATCAGTTCTTCTTCTTCTACAAATGTGTCCTTGCTAGATATTAATTGCAACTCATCACTTTTATGTTCAGCATAATTTTCGCTATAATTATGTGTAGTATTTTGTCTTTCAAGTTCAAATTTCTCAATCCATGATGTATCTATTTCAATATTTGCATCCTTGTATAATGGATAGTTACGTAAATCATATAATGCCTCCATAATTCTATTTGGTCGAATATTCCCATATATATAAGGATTTTTGTAGTCTAACTTTCTCTTGATGAAAATTGCTATCGTTGCTTCGTCTTCAATAAGTTTTAGAAGACTTGTATATATTTTTTGTAAACTACAAGGGACATTTATTATACTACCTTTCATTCCCCATTGTCCATAACTTTGAAGTTTATATATTTGTGCAAATGATTGACGTAAAGAAATCAATCTCTCTTCCAAATTTGTTAGAATTGCTACACTTGAGATAGTCTTGTTTACTTTTATATTAATGGGTGATAAGAATTTTGGCATTCTGTTTCGATATATTTTATCGAAACAATATTGACATATGGTATTTGTTATGTCTATTTCATCAAACTTTGAACTATGTGTAGATTTTAAAAAATCCAATATTCCATATGTACAATTTCTTATCGAATGGTTAAAACATAGACGTTCACATGAAATACATGTCTGGTTTGGTACATCATTCAAGCTTTCAAGAAATATTTCAGTGTGAGATTTTTAGATTTATTTATATATTTTCTACTTAATTTCTGTTTACATCTTAAATAGTACATACGTGTTTTAAGTTTCTCTGGTGTGATGTAACTGAATGTAGGATGTGTAGCCAAAAAAATAAAAACAAGATCTGCTACATTCTTTCCATTGTGTATAGCAATTGTGGATATCAATAGTTCATCAATTTCTCTCCATCGTATTATTTTCGTCTATGGACTTCCGTATTACCACTCTGATCATTATTTCCTTCCATAACAAAATATATTTGTCGATTTTAGAAATGACCTCGCACACAACAGATGATTATTTGCAAACAAGTGATATTCTATTTATTTGTATGATGCCAACTTAAACTTCTATTTTAATAAAATTTTATTGTCAACATACTACAAATACTAGATTGTATGCAATAATCTGACGTACTGAAGAGAAGCAGCAAACAACTAAGGTCAAGGCAGTAATATAAAGATTTGTACCTTGTTAACAGTATAAGTTGAGAAATTATAAGAATAAATCAGAAAATTAAATCTTGAAGTTAATGCATGAAATTCTATCAAGGCGAAAATCTGTCTGGGTTTGCTGAGTTTGCTCCTCGATCCTTTCTATCGGGGTCTAGCTGAAAATCATTTTGTGCTCGAAATGAAACCCATCTGTACTACGAGAAGGGTTCATAGTAGGAAGAGAGAGAAAACTGTCTCTACCATGAAGTTCTTATATATCACCAGCTATATGTATTACCGCCTGTGATAATTTGTGCGTTGTTGTTAAACGTATTCTATCAATTAAAAAATGCTACAACTACCAAATTAAGCTGAATCGGACTACATGAAACTAAACTACACATATGCCTGCAGGAGTCACAGCTCCATGCTCACACCAACTCGGTCGCTCTGTAGTCTCACAACCCAGATAAAACTAATCATTGATGACTCACTATGGCTTTGTAGCATGCACGTTCGCCTAGAAAGAAAAACCTGTGTGATCTGCACAAAACGATAGCACTTCTCCCTCACAGGTAAACTTGCTCTTTCTCTCCCTAGCACGAGATCAGCATTGAGCACTCCCCTCTCCTACATGAAATATAGAACTCGGCTTCAAACCATGTCCCTCTTCAAGGTGGTATATATATCCTTTCAACAGTACGTGCCCTCGTAGGAGGCCAGCTGATGCAAGCAGGCGCTTTTATTACCAAGAAATTAGATCACTGGTCGTTCAGAAGTGCTTGGGTGGGTACTGCAGGGCAGCGCAGATAGTCCAGAACCTTTACAATATTTGCCTCAGAATCAAGAAACTTGTCTCCAACGGGAGATAAAAAGAACCAACCTTATTCGTGTGATCTGGACTCCACAGATCGGAGGGTCAGAGCCAATCTACCACAGCAGCAACAACTGCCACACCTCCTCGAGGAGCATTTTCTCCCTGGATCAATCCTATTCTCTCTCGCGCTCACGTAAATCCATACGAATCAGAAATCCTATGGTTGTCATTCATATTCAACCCTCTCTCCGTGTCTCCTGTAATAGCCAGAATCGTGCGGATCTGAGAAATACACAACATCTGCAGATATACACTAATCTTTCGATTGATAGATGAAAAAATAAACTCGTAAACACCTCTCAATGAACCAGCTTCATAAATTGCTTGATGAACTAGTTTGATAAATTACTCGATGGACTAGCTTGATAAACCGTTTTGATCAATCAGCTTGATGGACCGGCTCGATGAATTGTTCTGATGAACGTAATTCTGTATCTCATATGAACCACCACGTAATCTGATACTGCAGTCAGTACTAGTGTTGCGGATAGATCTCACTTTGGTAAGAATTTTGACCACAAACGAGGTAGATAACAAGCACCGTCACATAAATCTTCAATCGAGAGCATACGCTTTTGCTGAGAAGTAGACATTCTGTTCGTACTATTTGGATCCTGAGCATGCAGATCCAGTTGAAAGGTTTTTACTATAATAGACTGAAGAGTTCTGTTTCTCGCTGAATTTATATAATAAAAAATATCTAAATGCTTGGTTCAAAAGATAGTGTTCAGACAAACAATATCCATTGAAAAAGTTAAGGTTTGAGTATGGCGGTGATGTGTTGTAACTTATTTTCATATGATACTTATACCTATTCTTGAATCATCGAGATATATTATCTTATCCAATGAAATATATATATATATACAATAATACTTCTTCTCATTTCTCTCTTCCTCTAGTCAATGCTGGAAGCGAATCCCAACTATAGTTATTTTGATAATTTTACTCCTAAAATTATTTTAATTATTTTAATAATATTAAAACTATAATTAGGATTTTGATAATTTCAAGTTTTCATTTTTCTACTTGTGGTCTTGATTTATCCAAAAGCATGTGTCTTATACAAAAACAGTAATTTCTAAAAGTGAACAAAGTCTTCAAATCACACGTAATATTGTTACAGTAGTTTAAAAAAATAGTTTAGTACCAAAAATAGTAACTATATCCAAATCACACGTAATATTGTTACAGTAGTTTAAAAAAATAGTTTAGTACCAAAAATAATAACTATATCCAAACCGCAACGAAGATGCTAGAAAGAACTCCTCTTTATGTTTTATAGATCCTTCGTCTTTCAACTTCCTTCTTTATCCTCATCCACGTCAGATTTACAAATTCACTATCGATCCCAATGGCTTGTTCCTACGGAACAGAGCCAAAAACCAGAATCAATAAAACTGCCGCGATCGAGTCTAACGGTTATCATTAAACACCAATCATGGCGATTCGTGCGTTGCCCGAGAAATTGAAGATTGTGGTGATAAACAACTAAACTTTAACTTCACCAAATTTATCCTTTACCTTTCTCGTTTCAATTTTCACAACGACTCCATCCAAGCTACCGCATAGCAAACTACTGGACCACGACAAACTATGTGCGGTGGGTTGCTGTTCAACTGGGAGCTCGTTGTTAAACTCTCTCTCTGCTTTTCACTACTGGGTGTTCCTGCTCTCTCTGTTCACGTAGCTAATAACAGCAGTGTTGCATTACGATGTGGAAGCTTCCCTCCTGTCACAGTCACGACCATCCCACAACACACTTCTGAAGTAAGCTCTCGCACACAGCGTTTGAATTGTAGTTACAGCGCTATATGTTGTCTATTAAGGGGGTTTTGCTCATTGCGTGCCGTCATTGATACTCATAAGGGTGCTAACACGCTACCCAAGACGAGGAGGCCCGTCCAGGAAGAGCCAGGTCGAGCCCTGGACCCCACACTAGTGCGACGATGTTTCTGACCATTCCGCTAACCACCGCGCGGCACGTCACTGCAAGCCGTCGGAGGTGCCGCCATGTATATCGCCGCGGAAACACCACCTGGACTTCTAGAGCTCCACAAGCCATTAACACGGTAGCCAATTCAAGACCCTGGAAGTTCAAACTGTTAACTGAAAATTTCCGCCTTTCGAATGAATATTGTGCAGGACGAGACGGCAGCAATATCGAGGGTGAAATATGCCGCTTAAGATAACGTGGAGAGAAGCTTCTCCACATGTCACTTTACAATCAATGCAGCTCGAAAGCTAACCGGTAGTCACAAGGATAGAAGACCCTCTCTCTATGATACAATCCGTTCTTCATTCGCCTCACAATCCCCGCTATGTCTTTCTTGGTGCATTTGATAACGCCGAGAAGCGAGCTGTCTCTTCCACAACTCCACTTTTACACGACTATCTAAAAGCCAAGCTAGACTAAGAATAAACGAAGGCTTCCTACAATACCAGCTAAATACGTCGTCTGTGTTGTCAGCTTCTCTCATCTCATGTGGTAGTTATATCTCTACTTTATATAACTACCACATACAGGTAAACGGAAAGGGCTCGAGCCTGAAGAGAGCATTAGGCCACGCCACACCCTGTGCTCCCAAGATCTTAAATACCCTAAAACGAAAGAGCCAGAACTACCGCGTCACAGACTAGATTTGAAGGACGTAGCTACCGGATTCTTCCTTGGAAGAGTGTCGCTGTATATAAATTTGCTTCACACCATCACTTGAAGGATCCCTAATCAGCTAGAAGACAAACATGGCCCAAAAGGTCCGAAACCCAATGTGCCTACAGACTGAACGAACACTGCTTCCAGCTTTTATCTTCAGCAAGAAGATGCCCTTGAGAGGAGTGGCAGTAACATCCATACAGGAACAACATATAGGATTCCAACCGCCTCTGAGAAGGGTTGTCATGTGGTACAACCCAAAGATCAAGTACAGACAGCCCGCATTTCCACACCTCCGCGTGTACGCGTGGAAACAGGACAAGGTGGTAGAACCCACAGCTGACTTCTACTTGGCCCCAAACACTGGAAACAAGGTGCAACCGTCCTCAAGCAGAGCAAGGGATTCTTCCTCACCCCTCGTAAGGTTGATGCTTTCTTGCCTCACGAACAGGTTGGGGTTGAAGGTGACGAGTAACCCCAAAGCAAACTTTGGTTCTTAACGAGCAAGCAACAAATCTCAGGTGACGGACAAGCTAAAGGAGGTAACATGTTCGGCTCTTGAACGCTCGGTGCTCAACACATAAATTAGTGACGAACTTGCTCCGTATACTACATTCCTCTGATCCCATCTGCTCCGGACATGGATTTGCCAGATCCCTGCACAAATAATATCCGAACTAATAAGCACTGCACTGCACTGTGGACCCTTATCGTCGCTGACCATAAGGGTCCACAGTTCCACTCACTAAGAAAAATAAAATGGATGCCCACGAACAGAAAAGCGGTTACGATCTAAACAATCGATATTATCTTCACACACAGTAATGCCCGTCCTCCACAATCATGCCTTAAACCTCAAATCAGGGCGACCTGAGACACCTGCAAACTGGGAAGACAAACGCCATCAGGAGAAGACTCTTTACCTCGTGCCAACATAACGTCCAGCTGAGGTATTAATCCAATCAAATGTGTTGACGTCATTCGTTTGAAATACTAGGTTTTGGCAGCTTCACGACCTTGCCAATAGCAACCGTCTTCCCTACAGTACACAATAGGCCATCATGCGTTACGTCGTTAGAAGGATGTACAACAATTTGTGACCATGTGTCAACCGCTACTTGCAACAAAATATACCCTCAAGGTTCACGCCCCGAAACTCACCTTCATCACGTAGAGTAAAGCGCCCAAGTTGAGGAAAATCTTCGAACCTCTCCATGCAAATCGCGTCGTTTACCTGCATAGTCGAAAGGTCAAGCAAAACAAGTTGAAGCAACGACTACACCGGTCGTGGACTCTCCTGGAAAAGTCCCCTTTTCGAGAGCGGATGAAGCCCTCTCTCTTCACCCTCTCTCAAAACCCAAGGATATTTCATCTACCTTCGAGAAGTAATGCCCAGCTTCTGGGCAACATGAGGCACAGTGATAACCACCCAGTTAGAGACAGATAATCTCCAGACACCCAGTACATGCATCAGTTTAACACCCAGGACATGCATCTTGTATACCTGAATCCTGACCACCACAATGGCACCACTCTTCACAAAGAGGACTTTCTTCTTTTTCGCCTTCTTGGTTTTGGGGTCTATCTCCTGAAGCAACTCAATGATTTCACACTCCTCGACAACTGAATGAATGTGAAGCACAGCCTTGTACCCAGCGGTAAATATAGCCTGCCATGTATAGACTTCATATTAGACACACGTACAATCCATCGGAAAAAAAGCTTCTGCAGTCGTGAACATAACCATACGCTGAATACTGGTTCCCTTAACCACAAACGCTTATCCCATTTCTGCCAACACGACCCTATGAACCTACGTCGTGAAACTGCAGTACTTTCATGTGACTCTATCCTTACCATGTATAACACTGCATACGAGGTACACATTAACCAGAAGAGCACATAGATCTTGTAACCACTGAACCAACCAGATTCAGACCGCGCATGGTCTTAACAAGCAAGTAGCCCTAAAAAGGAATTTGAATGGGGAAACAGGCACTTACCTTGTGGTCAAGGAGCTCCAAGATCTGTAATTGTGCATCAAATTCGAGAACGACAGGGATGGGCTTAACTGCAGTTACAAACAATCAGCCGTCAACTTCGAGGGCTCAGTCCCATCCGAACGACGCGAGAGAAGAATAATCTGTGTTGTACGTGGCAAGAAGACCTGTGAGGTCATCTTGCCACGTAACCAGGGTCACTAGCACCACCCTTAAGCTAATAAAATAAGTAAAACATGAATATATATTTGACATCATCGGGCCACAGCGGCGCTGTAGTTGTCTGCTGATACTTGCCTATACTCGACAGGACAAATCCAGAAGAGATGTCTTCCTCTTCTACTCCTGACAACCTAATTCGGAGATTCTCTCCAGGTTTCGCATAGTTTACTTCGTCATTGTCCCGATAGACAGTAACAACCTTCACTTGGGCCTGCACCACACATCGCCATGAGAAAATCTTTACGTATCTAAAAGGTGTTGCCAGTCCGATTCTCCCCGTGGAAGAAGATATACATCTGCGAACAGCAGCGTAGAAAGCCAAAACGACGTTCTCTTTCGAGTATACCTTGTTGGGCATTACTACTAAACTGTCTCCTCTTCGAACGCTCCCAGACTCAATCTTGCCCATCACAACCGTCCCCATATCCTTGAACCTATCTATGAGTGGCATCCTGCATAAGCCACAAGGCCACTTTTAGATAAACGCGTGTTACACAAAACGAGGTAGGCTGAACCAGAAACTTGAACGCAAGAATACAATGTGGTTATTCACAATCTACACTCCGGACCTGAAAGGGCCGTTCGGGTCCCTCGGAGGCAACTCCACGGCATCCAAGGCCTCGAAGAGGCTTGATCCAGCCCACCAATTGCAATATTTCTTCCCCATTCGCTCCTTCATGTTGACGCCTAAAAGACCAGAAATGGGAAGGAACTGCACATCTGTGCAAACAACAAATGCCCAACTGGTCGTGAGTTGGGGCTTAGAAGAAACCAGAATCGAGAAGCTGAAGGGAAGTAGTAGAAAACGATCTCCACTATCATGAGAAATTCCCGATTCTAGAGCACCGTCTATTAGCCACACTTAGTCTCCAGCAAATGATGAAATGGTGAAATGTAGAACATGGACAATACGAGTCTCTTTTGACGGTGCTGGCAATCCAATAGGGCTCGTCAAGATCCAAATCACACCTTTTTTAACATTGTAGCCACATGCCTTCAAAAAGGGGAGCATTTTCTTCTCAATCTCATCAAATCTGAGGACAGGACACATTCAGATCAGCCGTCCTTCCGTGATATTTACATAAAGAGTATACATAAAAAACAGCTTTACAGCTTCACAACGGCAACCGTATTACCAGATTCACAATGGTCAAACAGTAATCAGTTATCTATAGACATGATAAAGCTGTTCCCCAGACAGCCTCTTGTTTTCAACCAGAATTCATCGCCGAGCGAGTTTATCAACTATGAATCGAAAGAGACACTGTTCTAACCTCTCTTTCGCCCACTCAACAGAAGGATCATCCATTTTGTTTACAGCCACCAAAAGTTTCGACACTCCCAGAGTCTTCGCAAGTTGGGCGTGTTCACGAGTCTGCCCTCCTCGTTCAAATCCTGTTTCAAATTCACCTTTCCTGGCAGATATAACCTGGACGAGCATTGTCAGCTATAACAAGAGCCTCCTTCTCCCGAGATCGTACCCCTGACGGTTGACTAGACACGATTTAGCAGCAGAGATTACCAGGAATAGAGTTGAACTGATATATGAGATTTAAGCCTTCCCTTAATGCCTCTTTCTTAACGAACGTGATGTTCACACTGCCTCAGTGCACCCTCTATAACGACAGATTTGAGAACGATATCGTACCAAAACTCCGACATCCGCCTGAGAGGCTCCACTGATCATGTTCGGAACGTAGTTCTTGTGGCCCTGACATGCGAAACGTCCACTCTTGTGAACATCAAAATACACTTTGTGCGGCGCGGTTGCCACGATCACTGGACCAAAACTCCTAGGATTATGTTCACCTTCTTGAAGATTAGAAAGCATAAGGTTCAAAAAACGGCCAGCAGAGCAAAACTCAGAAAGTGTACGCTTTACAACCGATAACTGTGTGCGAACTCCTCATTCCCTCCTACACCTAACGAACGGTAGTGTTCCATAGCATCTCCACACGTACGAGTAAAGTACTTACAGGAGCATCGAGAATTGTGAATCTCGACTTCGCTGTTTCAAAATGAGCTCTTCCAACCTCGACAGTTTTACCCTGTTTCAGTTCAAAAGATCGTATTACAAACTATCCATTCATTCACTCTATTGCTCCATGAAGATTAGCCCAAAACAACTCCTACTTGTTAAGCCAGAACCTTGAGCGTCTATCCCACTTACTAATATACATTATACTTGGAACACTTGGAGATAAATTACATCTCGATCCCAAACAGAAGTCAAGAAGCCTCCCCGTAACGTTGATCACCAGGAGGAATCATACGGTCATAAATAACGTAGATCACTTCAGAGCTCTGGAGTAGGTAACTGAGACTCAAGATCCTAACTCCAACCCTTAAGACAGATAACCAGGAGCAGACAACACCAGTCTAAAACAAAAAAAAACCTGTATGCGCGATGAATGCAAGTTACACGATTCACTACACCTTTGCTCGCTCTTCCTCATTGGTATCCATGATGTAGGCCATGTACCTGAAAGCCAAATCCGATAACCAACCCGTGAGCAAAGATCACATCAGAAGTAGTATTGTCTCGACGAATGTGATGTAATAGTAGTGAATCTTCAAAGCTTGACTCGGTGCAATTGTTTAAAGACGTGCATAGTCCAAAACGACCTGCTAAACTGCCCCATATATCCTTGCAGATAATATCGAACTCGTGACTAATTCTCCCGAAAGAAATGTCCCCTACTGAGCAAGCAAGCGGATTTCCACGCAGCTAGCCCTGCCTTTGCAAGAAAAAATGGCATTTAACGATTCCACTGAATACCTACCAACTCTCTCGATTCTTTTCTTTGGCCTCTCGTTCATACTTCTGAATTGTTCGTTCATCGACCATGTCACTGAGGTAAAGAATCTGTCCACCAATAGTAGACTTTCCCGCATCTATAATAAAAAGCAGCAGGGTACCGTCATCGAGCAGTAACAGCAAAACGGCTTCGGGAAACGACGATATAAAAGCAGATACAAGAGCAGCAGATACAAATTTGCAGCAGATACAAAAGGCCACATGCTAAAGCTCAAAAGAGCGGTACATGAAACAAGGCCTTGCAACTAATCTCACCGACGTGACCAATGAAGACAACGTTCATGTGTGGCCTGGTGTCTAATTCCTCCTGAGGAGCTTGCGTCGCCCGCTTTTCGGCAACCTCCTGATGAGCGTGTTCTCCTGCACGATGTCAACCAAATGTGTCATAACGCCTCCTTGGTGTGAAACTGCACCCTTCTACACTAAAAGATTACAGCAATGACAGCGAGTTCAAAACGTATCATGAGACCCATAAATTCAAGCTAGACCCACAGACGGCACAGAAAGAGGATGCGACCAACTATACACAATTCGGGCATGAAGGACTACGCTCAGGAGCCTGCAGTATATCCACAACTAAAAGCTCTTCCAGCTGCGAGAATATATATTATTAAGTGGTCCAAGGGCGATCGCAAAAGCGAAGACGCGAAAATCCGGGACGGGCTAATCCGTCCAGAACAAGGACACTGAACCAAAATTCCTGCACCAGCCCTATCCGTGGGGCTGGACGACTTCTAAGAGAGCTGGCGGGTCCTCTCCGGATAAAGTCAGTCAGCAGATTATGCATACTAAGTTAGTTTCTGCCCTCTACGGTGTAAATGCATCCCGACTTGACAAAGGAATTCGAGCCAAGACACCAAAAGAAAAGCAAGACCAATGAGCGAGGAAGTACTGGTCCTAGGCATGCAAAGATATACACAAAATTATCACTACGGTACTGACTCATTAAACAGGGACCTCGACCCCATCCATACATCGGCGAACAATTATGGATACTCGACTACTCTCTCCTGAACTAAAGCTAGTGTCGCCAGTCCAAGCAAATAGCACACATGGACCTAACAGAAGCGAACCATCGATCCTGATGACACGAAGGCCTGTTGTGCGACGTAACTGCTACACAGATTCATTCTCGATCGACTGAGAAGAGGCATTTGCATGTAAGCGAAACCAAACAAAAAATGGAAGTAAAATAAAAGACCAAACCTCGATCAGAGTCAGCGGCAGGATCAACGTCCGTTCCCAAGGCATCCGCCAAAGAAGCATCGCCAGTAGTCTCCTGATTTTTTACTTGATTGTCACTGCCGGATTCAAGGACCGACGTATCTCCAGTCTCTTCGGTGATTCCAGCGTCCGCAGCAATTTCATCCGCTCCCAGGTCCAATTTAGCTAAGTGGACTGCAGCATCACCCCTTGCAGCAGTTTCGGGTGATGGTGGAGACGGAGCAGGAGGGGCAGCCACAGCAGCTGGTACAGGAGGCGGTTGGACGACGGGTGGAGCAGCAGTAGCATTCTGCAAAGGATGACTAGAAAGGCCCGAATTGCCAAAAGACGGAGTGGAAGGAGTGAAGACGGGGGCTGATGGATTGAAACTGAACGCAGGCGCGTTCGGATTGAACGAGAACTTGGAAGCTGGCTTGGATGGAGCCGGAGCAGCCTGAGACGCCGGCTCCATGTCCTCCCAAGAGTCGGGCTCAGCCATGAATGAGAGCGATCTCAAAATCTGTGCAATTCAGTCACTAGTCGACGATCGTCGACCAACGAAGAATAGCAAAGAAGAAAATACAGGATAAGCACGTCAGTCTCTCGCAGAGGAGAGGTACGGAGAGGCAAGGCACCCCCTTTGGCCTGGGCTCTGCTACGCAACAACACTCGATGGGAGAGGAGGGAAAGAGAAAGGGACCGGTAGGAAGAGGGTCCAAGAAGAGAGGCAGAGAACGGACAACGAGTTCTCGGGCAAACCCCCATAGACCAAAAAGAAGCCAGCCACGAGCCAAGCACCACGTCCGTGAATTAGGGTTCCCACTACTTTTCTTTCGTTTCTCACTCGACGCCAGAGTTTGAGTTTCCTCTCTCAACTCGGACAGGTACCAGAGAAGGACTGAAACTCGGTGCAGTCCTCTTTCCAACATATTACGGAGGACCAGACTTCTTGTTGCCAGTAGCCGATGAGCTGTCAATCAAATGCTACTGCTTATATGCACTCCGCGATGGACTTCTTGCTAACTTTGGAGTAAACCGATGTGCTAAACTTGGCGAGAGTTTTGGAAGAGAATCGCCCGACTTCCTTACACCCCTTCCACAAGAAGCCGGTGATTTATCCGGTAGCCTTTAGCTACCAGCCCACCGCTGTGAAGCGTGGGGATATAAGTAACCTGCTGATGCAGGTGATAGATCCTAAACGAGTACCATTACCAGTTACAGTAAGTAATCTTACCAATCAAGGTCCATTACAACTCGTATGCGGATCCCTTTACACAGGTCATCTATTTTGGTACAAACCGCCTGTCAGCCTCGGTCGGGGGCGGGATCTGGCGAATTCGGCCGGTAAGATGTGTACCCGGTTACTGACTTGCATGGAACAGACGGATAGCCGGCTTGGAGGAAAACCGTGATTTTCAAGGCGCCATCATAATCTACAGTGGGCCATCCTGCCGCTAAACGAGCATAGTAAACATGACTTGCTTTTCGCTTTTGGGTAAAGCTTCCTTCGCTTGTTGCTATGAAGGGAAAGGACCATGATTTATATTTCAGAGATTTATTTATTTTTCTTTAACGGAACTCATAGTTTCCACTCTTGCTTGATAGGACTTCATACCTAGAATCGGCTGTTCTGCCGGTGACAAAGCTAACCTGGTAATCATGTGGTCAATTTCACACAAAACGGTTGTATGTATGGAAAGTTGAAACTCTTCTCAAAAGTCTACAATTCTGTTTAGTTGTTTGGATGATGTGGAGATATCAAGTGCTCGCATGTGTCAGAGTCTAATCGGTTTAGTCTCGATGCATGTCTGAAATCTAAGAAGCATGAAAAAAGAAAAAAAGTCTAAAATTTTGCTTAGTTGTTTGGATGTTGTGGAGAAGTCACGTGCTTGAGTCTAATTAGTTTAACCTCGAGGTATGTGCAAAATCCATGAGATTGTCGAAATAATAATTGTGATTGTAAGCTGTTCATTATTGGAAACTCTGTATCGCAGATGAAAGTCCGATCAAGTAAAAGACTTTTGTCCGAGGACAATTCATGCGAATAAGCAAAAAAAGGACTGTCCAAGCAATTGTCCGTCTATTTTACTCCAAACGAATAAGTTGAGAGTAATTTTAAGCTAAACTTGGCATTCTATATCGTTATCGTGTTTGGTACGGCTCTTGTGTGAAATTCTCGTAGAACTTAGGATGTGTTTCTTTTTCTATGTTGCGTGAACTTTATTACGTAACTCATCAAATGGTGTGATGAGTGCCACGTCGCGATAATCTATCTCAGTGATCATATGATAGTAAAAGGTACTAAATCAACCATCTGTGCGTGTTCACTTCAGTGGTCCTTGTCACCGAATTTAGATAGAAAATGATAGGTCGAGGGTTCTTGAGACATTCTATCTTAACGGGTGATTCGTGAGGATTTCTTGATGTTCTGCATGACCAAATGAAGAACAATGAGAGTGGTGGTTATGGACGGAGGTATGATACCGGCTCCAGATCTTCTTTTCTCGAATCCGTTTCGCATCAACCTTCATTACATCCATCGCGATCACTTTCGACAATGATTAGTTGTGTATTTTGACGACAAATTCATGGAGAGGATGATGGACTTACAACTTTTGGTGATCTTTCCGATTGTTACATACGGAGAGACTTGGGATCTGACGGTGTACATCTTGTTGTGACGAAGAATGGATCTCAACTACACAGCCAACGCTCCTTTCAACGTCTTGGTCAATATTCAGTGTCACTATAGACCAAAGATTAATCATATGGCATGGATCATGATGAACTTTGGGGAAGAATAATTCAACCGAGTGATAACTTCAACGTTTTCTTTTCTCGTATCTTTCATTATAAATCATTTTCAGGTTGTAATATTGACTCTATATTAGTCGATGACTCAACTATTTCATTATAGTTGAGCGCCTCTACGTATTTATGTTCTGTAAAGAATCCTTCAACATGTATCAAGGATTTTATTATTCTTTCTAATATTAGTGATATCTAGTGTTTTCTTGGGTGTAACAATTCGTTCTAATGATAAAAGACGAGTGAGAAAAAGATAAACCAAAAGCTCTTTTTACTTTCATTGGTCGACTTTTGGACCGATGGTGTTCTAACTGATCCTCACGATGTTTTCTGTATTTTCAAGAATCTTCAAAGATCGATTTGCACGAAAAAGGATATGGTTGGAAAGCTCTCGAGCATGGCTACAATCAGAGCTAAGAATCGAATGATTTCATGGAGGATTGATGACGTTATGATCGATTGAGTGGAGGGGGGTATAATTCATACCCACTATTACGTTTATGGTTGTTCTGAGAGACTTGTAAGGAGCTTTGAGCTTCAGTTGGGTTGGAGAGCTAACGACGAGTTGGTCGTTTTGAAATCAATTTCAGCCGATTCTTGATCGATTTGACCGATTTCATTGATCGAGTTGATCGATTGATCAATTTTAGCCGATTCTTGATCTTGACTCACATAAAGGATTGTGAACTGATCGATTGAAATTGAGATGTGCAGACGTGATGAGACGAGTATTACGAACTATGACAATCACGGGAGATTGACTATTTTTTGAGTTTTGGATCGAATTTCTGAGTGAAACTTTCCAAGATGGAAGTATGATTTATCAATAAGATATATGAGAAGTTTCATCTTTAATAGTCAAATAGGTTTTTCAGGGTCTTGGATCAAATGTACATGGGTCTGTAAAGCTCTTAAGTTAGCACAGATTACGATTTGATCCATATTTGAGAGTTGGTTTGAGATTTTGACATGGAAATTGTTCAAGATAAGAGTGAAGGATCCAATAAAGCTTCCTGTGAAGTTTGTTCTTCATTAATCAACTGATTTGAGAGAACTGAGGTCTCAAAGTTCAGAGAAGCTTTTGTTATTAACGAGTTCGGGTATCCGATCACATCTATTGTGATCTTTTGGTTCATTTTGGGCAATTGGAGATGAGTTTGTTGTTGAAACTATCATGTCTGCATACAACTCGACATTGTGAAGATGTGAGATTTATTTCATCTCTTCGTGGTGAAGAAGATCGGAGTCATGATGAGTCATAAGCCACAGTTTGGATTTTTAGAGCTGTTAGGTATCGTCATCGTTGGTGCTATGTTATGATCTGAGTAATGCCTTGAAGCATGCATGCTTTATCTTGCTGGAATGCTTAGAAGACCATGATTTACAACAAGTTGTATTGGGACTCTATCAAGTTTAGTTGAGTGATCCTAGAGCATCTTTCGGTGAGTTGTGACGGTCAGATTGATGAGCAACTAGCGTCGCTGGAAGCTACTAAGTCATGCTTCCATTATTATAGAGTTATTTTCAGTTAAATAGTACAGAGTTGAGTATTTCATATAGAGCACAAAAGAATCTATTTGGAACACGGTTTTTACAACTTATACATACTTTTGGATTATAACAAGCTTTAATCTTAAATCGAAGGAGTACAAGATCACTTGTGCTAGAATAATAGATAGAGAACATTTGGGTTGAAATTTCAAGGTTTAGGGCCAACCTATTCAAGCCACATACCTCTACACAGCCATATACTTAGAGTATTCTTAGACCAAAAAACACGTTATGGGACATCCTGTTAAGAAGTAGAGACTTCCACTTAGTTATTTTCCTTTCATGCTCTTGAATCTAGAACAAAGCGCGACTGCACGAGCTACAGTTGCTGTCTACTCAAGACGTCGAGCATGTGTTTGCAGGAGGTCACTGAAGGACTACCTAAGCAGAAATTTTCAGTGCTTTATGTTTCGAATAACAATAAATACTTTATGAACGACATCTGACTAGGTTTGGAGCGGTTTCTTGTAACTCGTAAAGCTTCCTTGTATATCTTGATTTTTGTCTAATAATCATATTGTATTTTATTATGCGCTATTTCTTTTCTACTGCATGTGACGATTTCTCATGGCACTTGAACATGTTTCTCCTATATCTAATTGTCACGATCTTGCTATAGCTCTGCTTTGTGTTCAAATTTTGCATGAGAGAAACAACTCGGTTTTTAAGATCAGCAACGCTTCTCGACTACACTCCAAAATCTTTCCAATTCTCGTCTTTATACAAGTGTTCAACCAATGTTTCATACAAAAGAGTCTCCATATCCGTCTGTGTCTAGCTACTGAACACGAGTGTTTGAACATACCTTGTGACGCACACTCAATCATAAATGCAGGATGACATGGAGTCTACACTTCACACGTCAATTCTTTTTTTGCTTCCCAAGCAACCCAAAAATAGATGGGTGAAAGTCTATCAAGTCTCCGTCGAAATAAACTTGGGTAGAACTACGCGCGTAATATTTGCAAAACTCTGCACGAGACATCACACTTTTTCTCATTTCTTCCTCAAAAAGTTCCGCTTAGAAACATCTCGCAATACATGAAAGTTGAGATAGAGTTTGTAGTGACAAATAAATCTCATAAATCATGCTCGATTCAGATGGACATAATTCTCTTGAATTTCTCTGTTTGGGGTGAATGAGACATAATCTACATAGTAGAGCTCAATAAATGAAATAACCTAGAGAACCACTTTCTGTAGATAAAAGCTATTTTTTCCGTCTGGACTGAATATCAAAGAATTGCGCTACTCATGATGGTGGTGAATATCATTGTATGGCACCTTTTATGTGTATATTTCTCAAAATATTGAGTCGTAAAACCATCATTGTGCGAAATAGTGTATAACACACGTCTTCTGTATTGTTACGCATAAGCTCTTCCACTAAGCAAGTTGATATTTCATGTAGCGGTTCATTCTACAACCATCAGTTGCAGTTCTAAGTTACCACTAGGATGAGTGGTTCTTTCGTTGTACTCATTCCACATGCCTCATGAAGAATCAAGAGCATTTTCTTTAACCTTTGAAATTCAAACATAATGCACGCACTAGAGTGCATAACATAATACAAGACACGACCAAAAAATGATACGTAAAGGATGTGTTGGGAAGTGTTTAGAACTTGAAAGCTAGTTTATTTGCATTTTCTCCTGAATTTTTGCACTCGTGGCATCTTCTTCGAACCTCGTTTGTTAAAGAGAACTGCATTAGTTTGTGTACCCAACAAAAATGGGCAAGTAATCTGGCATGATAGGTCCCATTGTCTTGAGAACGTTGTAAAGAATGCAATGTGATTGCGGAGTTATGCATTTGTTATGCATTTGCTTCAGAAAGATCGATTGTGAATATATCTCTTTCGATTATGACTTCATCATAAATATAACTGAGCGAAATATATGTCTATGATAGTCTTCTCAGATAAATAGTGAACATATAGGATGTGAAAATACATTGTGCATCCATAGATTCCATGACGTCTTCAAATTCTAATGACAAAATGGTTTATTTTGTTTAGATATATTCTCCTCTAAATTTATAGTCGTCAACCTTCATAGTAAAATAAGCATTATAGCAATCCATAAATGATGAATTGTTTGGTTGTCTGTCTAGTGCTTTGAAAAATAAATATAATCGCATTGTTTAGAATTAGCAATTCCGTTTGTCAAATTTCTCATATGGTTGATTGAATTTATTGAGCACACCCATCTTCTTGTCTCTTCGTAAACCTAACTTCTTTCTACATGTGATGAGAAACACTATATATACTTTTTTATTGCGAGATGATTCTCATATTTTTTGTTGTATAAATAAATATTTTAACATAAATTATTTTATTCATTGAGATTTTTATCCAAATTGAATTATTATTTTGATATAATTTACTGAATGCATTAAATTTGATATTTAATCAAAATAAAGCCAACATGTCCAAAGTAGAACAAAATCTCGAGCACAAAATATACATACTTAAAGTCGAAGAGGAATATGTATACCACTTGTTTAAGTCCAAAGAGCTAATAAGTCCTTCTATTATTTTTTATTTGTACTAGTACATAAAAGTATGAGAATGTATTATATTTATCCTCTTTTATTCATATCTGAGCTCCCAAATATACATTGATAAGTAAGTTTGTGTGGTAAAGATCCCAACAACAATCCAAACATTCAAAAGTTATGCATAGTGAATAATACATAACTCAATTATTTGATCTTAGACAAGAAGTAACATCTCCTTACAATGATTAACATTAAGATATTTCCTGTTAAATAAACGAGATTGAGTTCTAATGAAAAAAACATTGTAGTGTTAGAGCAATCAAATTTAACATTACAACAAATGCTAGGGTTTAGATATCATGTATTTTGTTATAAATTTGTTATAAATTTGAACTAAAGTACATGACAAATATCCAAAAATTTGCAAGTCAATAGTACAACTTTGAATAAATTTCATGAAAAGGATAGACAGTCAAAATCTAGCACGTCATAATAAAGATCCATCATTCACTTATCCTTGATATGTTATTCTAAGATATCATGCAACCACTATAACAATAATCTTCCCTTTTGTCAAATCTAAAGACTAAAATATTAAATGTTAGGTGAATAAGATGATACAAAATTGAATGATTCATTGATCCATAAAAGGATGATGGGATTTTGAAAAGATTCTATAATGAATATAACAATTTGAAGAAAGATTGTGATAAAAGATGACACTTTCTCATCATAAAATATAAACGAATGTTATATTATTGTTCATTTTTCATTTTGTTCCATATGTGGTTGTGAAATTATTCACAATCACAAATGTTCCGTGGTTCTTGTAGTTCAATTTTCGATTGCGATTCATAATTAGAAAGACGACTCAATGCCAAGAAAATGCACGAGATGAAGGATCTTCTTATCATGCTTAAGATGTTTCAAGAGAAAAGAGTCATGTGCGATATAAAACTTGAGTCCAAATAAGATTGGGTGCAAAACTGCACCTTTGTGCAAAGATATCAATCATCTTTGTAACAATTATGAAGACTTTGCATAAATATTACGTCAAATAATAATATTTAGAAGCAAGAGAAGATATACTACGAAAAAGGTATTTTGTGATACTAGAAAATATTGGATTTAGTGAAAAAAGCCACTTGTGAGCATGACCATTGAGGATTGTATCACAAATTCAAATTTGTTGCTAAAGTCATCATTACAAACTCTGCAACTCGATTTTTATAGCAAATGTGATATGATTAGCATCGCAAATATTACGATTTTGTTTCATCGCAAACGTTGCAATATGGAAAGCGTCCTTAATCTAATATGAAAAATATTTTTGGAATAATCCCATTACGATAAAATTTATATCGTAATCTTCTGATTCACTCCGTATTGCAAATGTCTAACAAAGAGTTGTTTAAAAAAGTGTGTGATTATGTCAACATCACACTTGTGATTCCTTTCGCATTATACTTGCAATCCGTTTAGTATAGCAAATATGGAAGATATTTTAATTTCAAATTGACAATATGCGATTCTAGGTGCATCAAAAAGTTTACGATGCGGTTCATGTTGCAAACTTTGTGATTCACTTTGCATCACATTTGCGATGCGAACACAACCGCAAATGTGAAATAAAAGTTATGTGGATAAACAATGTTTGTGATGGTATGTGCATCGTAAATTACAAGTGTGATGCATAGTGCATTGTAATGTTTTTAAGGCTTTCTAGATTAGAAGTTGTTCCTTAGTATTATCTAAGATGTTTTTTTCTCTTTCATGTTATTTTAATATTTTCGAAGTGATTTCTTGAGCATGATGTCTCTCTCTTGGACATATGACAACCTTCTTCAATACATAAATAATAATATGATATTTACACATCAATGTCATCACAGCTTGAAAATCATGTCGTTTCGTCGACACGAGTTGTAGTCTGGAGAAGTGTCCTTTGCGACGGACCTGGGGTGCTATTTACGAGTCGTGCTGTTTCAGAATGCAGCCTTAAGCGGGAGGTGAATTCCTTCCAAGGCTAAATACCGGCGAGAGACCGATAGCGAACAAGTACCGCCCCGTCCGCTCTGACATATCAACATGGACGTGGCTTGTGAGTCTGACATGTCATCTCAAACCGGGATCACTGTTCTTTGCCAGTCAGGGGTAAGATCAAGCGAGAATATGTTTTCAGGGGTGTGATCAATCGTAGGAAACGTACTCGGGGTATGATCAAGCCAATTGCTGTCTTATGCTGGATGATCTTTCGCGTCGAACAAAATGTTACGTATAGGGCTTTCCTTCCATGGTCGACGTTCCCTTCGGATGACACCTCGTGGGAAACGTCTGTCTTGGAAAGCACCTGCGGGACCTCCCGCATGGTAACACATTTTTCTTCTAAATTAAAGTGGTAAATATAAAAGAAATAGGTTTTTTATTTCGTAATGAATAAGTGTGTTCTTACGTAAGAACACGCTACAAGATTGAAATCTTATATACTATATACAAAGTGAATTTATAAAGGAGGAGTATTTTACAATATCAATTTAGTTCGAGGTGCAAATTCTATTTTCACTCTCTCCAATGTAGAAAGAAACATGATGAAATGAAATTCTCTCTTTGTTTAAATGGAAACATATTCAATGATATATAAATATGTATTTTTTCTTATGACAAGATCTTTGGGCTTGTTGTTCTCTTCTGTAACGAAAGATATTTCAGAACACAACTGAGATATGCATTGTATTCAACGCATTCCGAGGTTGAGGTTGACAACAGATTGGTAAGATTAGGAGGCATATAAAATAATAATAATCCAAAGAGCTATTGGTTGAAAAGCTTTACGTGACACCCATTTCAATCAATGCTCAACAAATTAGGCTGATATCATCCTCTTGACATAATCTAACAGAATATAGTCATTCCAAATCCCTTTCATGTCCAAAAATATAGGAGTAAATGACTATTTAATTATTAAATTAGACAAGAATGAATTAGGATGAAGATTTGTGGCTAAAATTCCAAAAATACAAGATAATTTATATTTGAACTTAGAGAATAGTAAATGAATTTTACGACCATCACCAACACATATTTTTCTCCAGCTGATCGTCTTATCACAGCTCCTTATCTTTTCTAGGATAGTCAAAGAACATGGATGGTTTATGAACTATAGTTTCTTCTTGGTGTTGTTTTGCAAAACACTCGGAAAAACAAAAAAGAAGAGTGGGAATTTTTGTCGGACATTTTTTACCACCATTCCACTGCAAGCGTAGCTAATTTTGTTTTTCTTCACAGTTCATGGTCAAGTTCTTCTTCATTCTCGCTGTAGGAGGAGTTCACGGAGTCGACTCATTGTGACTTGTGACAACTCTTGATCGCGACGTGTCAGTAGACGAGTTTTGTGGAGGTTCTGTGAGATTTTCCACGTACAGAACAGAGCAATTTCTACATTGCAGCTATGACGGAGTCCGTGTCTTTGATCACTGGAGAGAAGCACGACAAGAACAACTACCAAGTGTGAAAGTTCCAGATTATGACTTTTCTGCAAGAACAAGATCTATGAGATCTTATCACTGAGGAGGAGAAAACGCATGAAGTATCAATTTCTGACCCGAAATTCAAAGAGTGGAAGAAGCGCTCGTACCAGACGATTCACTACATCGCGTTAACAGTTTCAGCATCGATGATCGATCACATTCAGGATTACGATACACCCAAGAAAGCTTGGGATGCACTCGCGTCTGTTTCAATCTGGAACAGAGACACGGAAGCTACAATTGCTGCAACAGTAATAAGAGACACACAATAACAGTTCAACACCGTGAATAAGAGATCGAAGTGCATCAATGACTACATGAATCATATCAAGCAGCTCGTAGATCAGCTATCTTCTGTCAAAGTCAAGATTGATCTCACTGTCTTGATCGAGGTCATATTGCAGAGACACAAATAGTTCATAACATCGATTTCAACCAAAGAACCTCTTCCGCGGTTTGATAAACTAGTTCCTATGATGTTAGGAGAGGAGTTGCGTCTGTTGGAGAGCTATACTTCAGTGGATTAGCAAGAATCTGTCTATTTTGCAGGTTCTTGAGGATTTCGAGATAAGGGTCGTGGCAAAGGTGTTGGACGTGAACGGGATCACGGATTGTGACCCTCAAGCTTGCTACCGGTCCTGTCTCTCACCCATGATAAACCTCTGATGGTCTTTGGTGAGACGCATCATAGAACTAGGAGGCCTAAGCTAAATTCAACTCTCAACATACTCAAATCACTTCCTCACTCAGAACGAGAATTCTCATGGAGACATAGAGATGAAAAACACACCATTTATAGATATGGCCTAACGGCTTCCAAATACAAAGAAAGGGAAGATGAAGGATCACTCCACAACCCCTCTATTTATACAACTCCAGATTTATCACGATAACTACTTGTAAATCTGATTTATTGCAGTTTACCGAGACCAAGTTAATGATAAAAGTCCTAAGTCAATGATAGATGTCTCTACTTTTGACTCTACTCTAATAATTTAAATCAAGAAGTAAAAATGAATCTTTGAAAAGGAATCTCGAATTGTTCTTTATAAGACAAAGTACTAACACATAATTGAGCCAAAAAGATCAACAACCCTCTTGATACCTTAAGCCTCTACAACCAATAAAATTCAATCACGCACAAGAGAAAAGTGTATTGTTCACCTACTTGTCATTTTATGCACAACCAAACAAAATAGTGATTCTCCCATTTAGAATATTCTAATATTTTGTCCTCAAATACCACCAACTCTAATTGTGATTATTCCTAGTTATCTGTCACTCACTTAGAGTGTTGTCTATCCTTGAGACTTATTTAGAAGACTCACCACACATCGTTATAACTTATCATATATTTACTACTATGCAACCCCTAGGTGCTACAAGACAGCAACAGCAGCAGCAGCCGAACCAGCAACAGTCTGGTTCTTCCAAGAACAACCAGAGACGTGTGCATGGTTCTTGCAACTATTGCAAGAAGCAAGGCCACAATTTGAATCAGTGCTACAAGAAGCATAACAATCAAAGGCAATAATACGACAACAACCCTCAGTAAGGTAACAGCAACTAACAAGGCTATGCAGTCACTGAGCAAGTCTATTCGGAGCAGTTGATGATTACAACGCATCAGAGTTATGCGGCTTTCGAACCATAAACTTACTGGGTGATCGACTCCGGTGTCACCAATCACATGACTCTGCATCGGGAGTGGTTCCGTTCACTCGAGTTTGTGGAGACTCCACAGTTTATGGTGACATGAGATGACACCAAGCACAAGATCCAACAAGGATAACATTCCGCTTGACAGTCTTGCTTCAACGTTTATTGGTATACAAAATGTCTTGCATGTACCTACATTGACTAGAAACCTGCTATCTGTAGGACAGTTGATAAAGGAGGATCTACAAGTGCGCTTCAATAAAGATGGATGATTTATTGAAGATTTGAATAGCACTACCATAGCTCGAGGTAACAAGAGTGGTAGGCTGTTTAAACTAGATGCATCTGCGTCTAAGTTGCAAGCTGCCATGTACGGACAAAGTGATCTAATAGTGTCTGATATTGACATCTGACACAAGCGAATTGGACACATGAACTTTCAGAGGTTAAAAAGCCTTCCGAGTTCTGATATAGTTACAGGTCTGCCCAAATTCGCATCCAGTGAGCCCACTAGAATCTGTGCAGCATGTCAGTTCGGCAAGCAATCTAGACAGCCCTTTAAGGGATCAAGTAGTAGAGCGAACAAGCTTCTGGAGCTTGTTCACATTGATGTATGGACTGCTTCTCAGCCGAGTATGATAGATTTTCAGTACTTCGTGTCGTTCATTGATGATCATTCGCGTTATACTTGGATCTATTTGTTGAGAAACAAGTCCTCTGCCGAAGTATTGTCAACATTTCATACTTTACACAAGTTGGTGGAGAAATAGTCTAGAGCATCTATCATATATTTGAGATCTGATGGAGGAGACGAGTTTCTTTCTGGAGAGTTCGATGCATATCTACGTGAACATGGCATCCGACATTAGAAGATCTGTAGTTACAGTCCACAGTAGAACGGGGTTGCGGAGCGCAAGAATCGACACATAGTCGAAGTTGCTCATGCGATGTTGAACGAGAAGACCATACCTATATCTTACTGGGTAGAAGTTGTTTCATGTGCGATGTATCTGATGAACCAGACACTTACAGTGGCAGTCCACAGCCAGACACCGATGGAGGTCTTCACAGACAATAAGTCTGATTATTCTTTTCTTAAAGTTTTTGGATGTATCTATGTGCACATACTTGATGAGAGACGTAAGAAACTAGATCCGAAAGCAAATAGATGTATCTTCCTTGGCTATGCTTCTGATAAGAAATGATATAGATATTACAATCCTTCGTCCAAGCAGTTCTACATCAGTAGATATGTTGTTTTTTATAAGCTACAGTCTTGATTTGCACATACACCTGTCATAGTCATCCATGTACCTACTGCAGAACCAAGGAGTCAATTCACTGTAGTACCTCAAAGTAGTAAGTTGATTGGAGGATCTAGAGAAGTCACTGATTCCATATCAAAATTCATTATACATAGAGATGTTGTTAACACTAGGTTCCACGTAACACATCTTAGTGGAACTAGTGTAGTTTCTACACAAGATGAGCGCATGCTATTGCAGCGTATGTTTGACTCATCCAGATATGTGGATATTTCACATCCATTGGATAGTTTGTCTCAAACCTTGGCGTCTACGTCAGATCAGTTGCAAAGAGAAGTGACTAGTACACCGATTATCTCTCGTAGATCTGGACGGGCAAAACATCCAATGAGTAGGTATATGCATGAAGGTTTTCTTGATGTGCACCATGCATATATGACCAATGTTCTTCAGGAACAGAAACCAAGTTCACTTGATGAGGCGATGCACAAAGCCCAATGAATAAGTGCTATGGAAGCTGAACTTGCTGCGCTTCATCACCAACAGACTTGGGAGTTGGTGGACTTACTTGAAGATAAGAAAGCGATTGTGTTGCAAGTGAGTCTTAAAGGTCAAGCGCAACTCGGATGATACCATGTGTCGATAAAAGGTCAGATTGGTAGCCAAATGTTACGCATTGGTAGCCAAATGTTACGCATACCTTTGCTCGAGTTGTGAAGATGTTGACTATTCGAACCGCAGTTGCAGTTGCAACTCAAAACGGTTAGAAGATGCACCAGATGGTTCAAGAAAGTCTTTCTCAACGACGATCTTGAGGAGGAGGTCTACATGCAGCAACCTCCAAGTTATGAGGATCTGAAGTTTCCTTCGTGTGTTTGTAAGTTACGGAAGGCCCTCTATGGTCTGAAACAAGCACCAAAAGCATGATATACAAAGATCAATTATTACTTGCAGTCTCTTGGTTTTCACCTTTGTAGTTCAGACTCCACCTTGTATTCATTAAGAATACAAGACCGGATTGTTGTGATCACCATATATGTTGGTGACTTGATCATTATCGATAACTATGAGGAGCTTATTTCCCAAATCAAGGATCACTTGAAATATGAGTTCGAGATGATGGACTTAGGAGAACTCAAGTACTTCCTTGTTGTGGAGTTCATTAGAGATGGGAAGGATGTTTGACTTGTACAACGACATAATGCTCTCAGTATGTTTGAGAGATTTGGTATGCTTGACTGCAAACTCATTGCTACTCCATTAGAGCAAGGGGTAAAGCTAGGAGTAGAGGATGGTGAGTTACTTGATGATCCACCCATGTACAAAAAGATGGTTGGGAGTCTTATCTACCTGACCATCACCAGACTAGACTTATGCCGTCAGTCTGATTAGTCAGTTCATGCAGTCACCACGGAAATCACATTTGGAGGTTGTCAAGCGGATCCTCCGCTATGTGAATTTCTCGATGCAGTACAGATTTCACACCATTGTTGTTACATGACTACACAGATGCTGATTGGACAGGAAGTGTCGACAAGAGATCCACGTCATGTTACGCTTTTGGACTTGGAAGCGTTGCTATAAGTTGAGCTTCTAAGAAGCAATCTACAGTTGCTTTGTCATCCACAGAAACAGAGTACCGAGGAGCAAACGAACGCACATGCGAATCAATTTGGCTCTGATGTCTGCTATCTGATATTGGTGTGGAATGTACAGATCTTGTTCTTGTATATACAGACAACATTAACAGCATGAAGTTAGCTAGTAATCATGATTTTCATGCTAAGACGAAGCATATTGAGGTGCACTATCATCTCATTAGAGACATGTCCTTGCATGAGAGATTGAGCTCAGTTATGTGAGCACAAGAGATCAAGTTGCCTATATCTTCACTAAGGCATTGTCTAAAGATAAGTTTGATGCTTTCAGACATTGTCTAGGAGTACAAGATGTATAGTCGAGCTTGATGGGGAGTGTTGATATAGCTCCTAGCTTTATTAGATCATCGGCTAATATTAATCGGAGTGATTAAAATAGTTACAGTTAATTAGAGAGCTAACCCACCATTAGGCTTTCTCTTGTACTCACCCCCACTATATATGCATGGAGAAGCAAAGCCTCTCTCATCTCATTCTTATTTTACTTTCCTTGTCTACTCGTTCTCTTTTCTTGAAGTGTCCTCGAAGTATCGATCTTTCTACAATCTCTATCTTCAAATTGACTACACCGATTCATAATCGCTTAAAGAGTCTTTGTGGATTTAAGCTCACTCCCTCCAACAATCGAATGTTGTTGGACTAAGCTCGCAAGCGTATTGAGAATTTTAATGGTATCCATGCCCGATGTCATTGTTTCTGCTGAAGTAGAAGCTGCCATAGGTGATTCGGCACTGGCAGCAATAGCAAGACCCGTACCAATAAGCGCACTAGTAGTTGCTCGGTCCATATTTCTTTCGTGTCATAAATCGTTTCAAAAATATCAATAACCCCAAAGCTCTCAATGGAAGCACCATATATATGTCGAGCGAGAGTTTTCTCGTGACGGACGAGACATTCTCTAGATGTGAAGTGGTCAGTGTGATAAGTTACGCGCATGAACGAGATATCAGTGGAACACAACTCGTCTCTGCATCAAATTCAATCACAAACTGAAGGCTGAACACTACAATCAAGCACATAGATACACAAACAAAGCATAAAGTCACATGAGTGTAAACACCCCCCAAATACAAGTTTCAAAAGTTTTCTTCTCTTCAATATGTATATGTTTACTAATGTAAAGTCTTCAAGCATATCAATTTCATCAATTTTTCTCTTTCTCATTGTCCTATCTCAATAATATGCATATCTTATGGAAAATGCTCTCTGATCTCTCAATCTTTTCTTCCTAGTCTTCATCTCTCCTTCTCAATTTCTTTTGACATCGTTGATATCACGAATAAGCCACTCAAACCTCTTTTATCCCCTTTTGCGACGAGGTTGCAACAAGTGAAGTATCAGCAAATACCAAACAAGTATGTGAGTCTAAAACTAGAGACAAGTGTTAATAATATGTTGATGTGTCTTATGACCTTGAATCAAATGATCTCAAAACTATAAGAGACATTGTGACTCATGTATACGCGTAGTTAGTCTAGCGTGAAGAAAAAATAAAAATAAAAAATCAAAACTCTACAGTTTGCAACCCGATGTGCCCAATGCTTACCATTTTGCTGTTGGAGTCATGGTCATATACATTCACTTTGTCGAGAACTTTAAATGTAAGACCATACATGTTATGTTTAAAGACTGCACAATCCTACTCTTGACCGTGATCATCACTTCCCTGGGTCCGGCAATACCTAGAAGGCTAACAACATCAGTCAAAGCTTTTGCCCAGAGGGATCCATGGGTTACTCCGTCACACACATATCGACGTATTCTGCTTGGGATATGTAGCCCCTTATCAGGCAGTGGGTGCGTATCAAGTTGATTAACTTGACCTTGACCACCCCAGCTAAGAGACACCACCAAGAAGAGAGATCACATCTCTCGTCCCTAAAGATAATTGCAGTTACACCCATCATAATCTCCCTTGCAAGGACCAATATAAAACAATAATCATTTGCTCACAGTTGGATTTGAACCCAAGACCAAAAAGAACTAAAATTACAATTTACCCAAGTTGGGTCTCTGCTAGGGTGCAAGAGCATAACTTAATCTACAAGACAACTGTCTAAGGTTCATGCTCTAGCCGCACACACTGTACATTTTTCACACACAAACCAACTTGCAACACTAGAGTATGCATCACTATCATATTTGAGAGTGATAGGAGATATTATTAAGCTTGGTTTCTTAGATTTACACAAGTAGTCCTCTTGTATATATGGTATAAGATTCAACTTTGAGACAATCAAGCTATTATAGTAACATATAAGTGTAAGCTCTCGCACATAGACACACATTATTAGTGTTATTACATTTTGATAGAATTAGTGACGAGCCTTTGGTCATCATATATGAGAGATCCTCAATGATCTATAGTCATTTAGTGGATATCACGAGAGCGTCATATTATTCAAGATAGAGTAGTTGTTGTGGTAGACGCTTCTTCCGGTTCGCTCTCCGCTACTAGGGAATCCTTGTTAGTTTCTTTTCCTCTGCGTGGTGATATGCTTAAACTCAGCGGGTAGCCTCGTCTGATCTGAGGTTAGTGCCGTTCCGATAAATCAACAACCTGGGAGAGAATATGAAAGTTTGAAAGACCCACCTTAAACCTTCAAACCGCTCCAGTCTTCTTCGACTCACAGAGGTCTCTTTTCTCGAATCTTTCCTGTGTATATGATCTTCCTACATGCGTTGCCGTTATTTACACATCAGCATGGACGTGGTTTGTGAGCTGACATTCGCAGTCCGACATGTCATCACAAACCGGGACCACTGCTCTTTGCCAGTCAGGGGTAAGATCAAGCGAGAACATGTTTTCAGGGGTGTGATCAAGCGCAGGAAACGTACTCGGGGTATGATCAAGCCAATTGCTGAGCATAAGGTCGTCTGTATAGCTCCTTTCATGAAAATCTGGAGAGATAGTGCCAAGCATATTCATTGGGGGAATATTTAGGGTTTAGGATTTTGCTTTCTGTATCATACGAACGAACGAGTCCAAGATTCTTCCTAGTGTTCCTGCGTTTGCGACTTTGTGATCGGCCAATGCGAGAATTCTTGGACCGGACTTGCTCCCCTCCAATGGATTCTTATTATTACATCAAAGACGATTTTCATGATATGAACATGCAATGACTTGCTCGTCATGATCCGAATGGTTACATTTAGAGACAAGGTGAAACGCTATTGTAACAAGGTGAAACATAAAGTACTAATGTGTACTAATTCTCTCATCTGTGAGGTGTAGTCAATGTCCTAGTTTATTCTCAGTGAGGTTTACTGCGACCAGGACCAGTGGAACACACCGAATAAAACGCATACCAGGAGTACTACTAGAATACAATACCGAAGTGCTTCGAAGAAGGAAGAGGGCAAAATAGCATGTGAATATCCACGGAGATGGTTGTTTGATATTCGTCACTCCTAAGTGTGAAGGTGGATCGGGATTAGAGAAAGTCAGACAGATGGACTCATCGGGAACGGTAGAATTGTAGTGGGAAACTGAGCCTTCCGCGGCGATTAAGAGGGTCCGTTCGCCCCACTTCAGTGCGACAATGAGTAGAATAATCAATTGATCCGCCGATTGCTGCAGAACCTTCGACTGTCAACAGAGAGCCAGTGCTCGGGGCTAACTGGTATTCTTTGTCTTCTAGACCCGCGGTAACTCTGAAAAGTCGTGTTAAAATAGTGGACATACATAGGCGACAAATTACTTCTTAGAAAAACCGGTCGATGATCGATATAAACCGACTCCCGTTCATTGCCATCGGATAATTTCCGGTTCCGCAAAAGTTTTACCCCGACCCAGCTGAGAGCTCGTACGTGAGACACCTCGATTATCAACACGCCGATGCTCGAAGTCAAGTGAAGCTTTTTCCCTACCGCTGCGTGGGATCCAACATTCCCGATACTATGCTGTACGCAGCCAAGGCTAGTTTTCCTCTGGCTATAACTGAACCAGGAAACCCTGCTTCATAGTCTAATACACCGTATACTTGCCTTCCCTTGAGCTTGTGCGAAAGGAATTTGCGAGTATATGATTCGAGTCGCAACAGCCTCGCTACAGATATAGTCCGTTCGCCCACGTTCTTAGTTCGTGGCACTATGTAAGATATACTCGTTACAAACGATGGAGATAAGAGACATTCTTTCGCATTTCTGAGATGACATGCTACTTTGTCCTTACAGTGACACCTCTTTACTCTTTACTCTATCCAGAGCTTTGATTAAGTTAGAGCATTTCGCCCAATGCTCTTTACATTTCACCTGGATATGCAATTTTGAACAAATCCTCCAGTTAGTCACGTACCTCAAACTACTAATAACTTGTGAAAGAACTTACGTCTCGCTTTCTCAGGACCCTCCGTAATGACTTCTGTAATGCGCAATGCATAATGACTTTCGTAAATGCCATATCCATCCCGCTGAAGTCATGATGATATCTAGGAGAGCTAACGGCTGCTCTAGTGGGTCGGGATACTAACAGCAGATCACAAACTCCGATACTGATAACAACCGAGAGTCCTCGGACGTGCAGCCTGAGGCATGTTCAACGTTGTGTCCCCGGGAGCTTAGCTCGCCGTCGCTGCCTTCCGCACTGTCAGCAACATTCTTTCCACAACGCCAATATTATATGCTGACCGAAAGCGTACAAATTTCTGCAGCCCCCGGTGTAGAGCATAGCCTTCACCTAAGGCACGTTATGTGGGTGGGCAACTGTGACTTCGCGCAAGGAATTAGCATCTTCAGCTTCCCGACCCCGTCAATAAATGAATCAACCTTTTCTTCCAACACAAGAGGTTTACCACCAACTGGTAAAATTAACAACCCTTCCCATACTATGTATGAGTAGGTAGGGATAAATCCCTCTCCATCCCGGACCGGAGCCACACGCAAAGCAGCGAAGCCCATGGTTGAGATCTGCACCATGGTTGAGATCTGACGCCTATAGCCGCGATGCAGGTCATGAGGCAAAGGTCCAGCAGCTTCTTCTGTGGCATTGGGAAAGCAGGATCAGTCACAAAGGAAGAAAGCCCCCTCCCTTTTCTGGCCGCAAAGAAGTGATCCGAATTCGTAGATCAGTTGTTCTCTGAACTTTCATGTCTTCGTTTTTTCTTGTGCGACTTGTCGGCAGGCTTCTCAGGGTTAATCGGTGCAACCGTCCTCCTGTCAGGATTTTCGATCTCTGCATCAAACTTACTTGACGTTAGTTGGGCCGACTGTGTTAAGTAGAAGTCTGCACTCAGAGCAAACGTGATAATTTCTTGCATAAAGACGTCCATACAGTCTCCGTAAGATTTGGAGTCAACTAACTACCAGAGAGTCTGGTATTTAGGCGATAAAGCCGCACAGAAGTCCAGACAACCAGTACAAACTGACCTTGATCATGCTGAGAACTAGTTTCTGAAGCATTGGGATCCCTGGTAACGCCTAGGTTCCGCACGAAGCCTACTTGCCGTAGTACTGTCTTCACTGCACAGACAGAAGTGCAGGTCGTATGTTGTTAGCCTCGCAGTGCGAGGACATGCTTTGAGAGATAGAAGCATGTCCATGTTGGTCTTCTCAAACCGACATGGACTTGGTTCTTGCAGTTCCTCTAAGGTGAAATCAGACTGATAATGCTAACGAAACTTGCACTCCAGCCTCAGATAATCGACTAGTAAAGATTACCGCGGAAGGGGCCTGATGCAGTCGGCATAACTGCGTAGGGTTGGATGAAGTCCCCATAATCTTGCTTCACGATACTATACTCTTGTCCTGTTTGAGAGGAAAGATCAGACTAGTCACTAGAAAATCCCAAACATGGACTCGAGCAACTGATCCTAGACCTACAAGACATTCAAAAAGCGTATTCGCCATAAGCACATCATTAGACTGTACCTCGACAACCGAACAAACGAAAATCTTGTCAGAATGACGAACCTTGCAAGCTAAAAAAGTGTCCAATTTTCCCATCTGCAGAGTCAACAGTGATTCTTAACTTCTTTTCCACGAGGTCTTCTTGCGAAATCTGCATACAGACAATGCATGAATCCGTCTATAAGATCAAAGCACTCACGACCAGGAACGGGAATGAGCTCTTTCTGAAATATATCAGCGATATAGGTGACGGTGCTGACTTCATTGGCAGGTATCCTCACTAGCCACAACTCCGTGTTGCTGTCCAACGCCTCCTTTACAAGTGGTTCCGCCCCATCTACCGACTTGAAGTGCTCGGGTGGACCATATCTGCATAAAATGAACACATTCGGAGCTTGATTAGAGCTGAATTCCCTTAAACCCTGGAAACCAAAAACCCATGAACACTTAATGGAGGAAAGGAACAGTTTGTAATCGAGCATTCAGTGCCATCTCGGATATCACATATGAAACGACGCCCTCATAAACCTTTTCCAGATCAAAGACGGAACGGAAAACGTGAGAAAGAAACACCACCTAGCTTTCTTCTCAGGCTCCTGAAGACCTAAGCCAGTTTTCGAGAGGTTCAATTTGCGCTGCGTCTTGTCACCGCCCCCCTTGGCCTTCAGTGTGGCCGTGGCGGCCATTGTTCGTCCCTTTCTTCCTGTACTCAAACAATCGTCAATGATAAATCGATCAGTCCACAAGAGAGTTTCCTCTTGAGATTTTTCGACACGCTAAGAGGGGAAGAAAAGCGGCAGCCATCACGAACGAACGAACACCTCGAAAGCCACGTTCCACTCTTCTCATCGATGGCCTGGTAACGTAGTCCTCTACTTACTGTGATATGTATGCCTGGATATTTACTGGGTAGTATCTTACTACACAGTACGTTTTGTATCCGTACGTTAAACTACCAGAAATTTACTTTACCGCACCTGTAATACGTTTATCGGACTTGACCCGCAACTCTTCAGATTGCATTACTTTACTGCACCCTTGACTGGGTATCAGCTGGTCAAAATGTCATTGTTCTCTAGACGGGACGGGAGATTGTGCATGTCAACCGTAGTCCATATATCTGCTCGGAAAGTTCGGTTTTTAAGTTTCAGTACAATAGATTATCAGACAGTGCCATCTTCTAATTTTCTTGTGTAATGTTTTCACATGGTGATAAACCTGTTTAATCTCCTATTGTCGATCAAATAATATAATCTCAAGAAAAGTGAGTCAGTCCTACAAATGTATTACAGGTGCAATCAAGAAAATTTCTGCTTGGATGTAGAACAACCATTTTGCTTTGCGTTTTGTTATTCAAGGGTGGTTCTGGTTAGGTTCTTTTTAATTATCAATTTTGTTCTTAGTTTTGAGCTTTAATCTATTTTGTCAAGGATATTTCCAATAGAAAATAGGATATTCATAAGAATAATGCTCTAAATGTTATACATGCACTAAAATCTTGTCTTGAAAGAAATAACTCTTATCCATCTGAGCCACAAAAAAATCAGAAAAGTGAACTTGCACCTCCACATTGGGAGCTACAAGCTAACCCCAAGTTTTTTAGTTCATCATTAGTTCAAAAGCACATGCTTTCGCATATAATGTGTAATCGCTCCAATTCTCTAACTTTTAATTGGTAACTTTTCATCTGAAATGTAGAATTTGCATCCTTGATGATCCAAAAGAGAGAAGTCAAATATTGACGTTCTCAATTCTTTTCTGGGATGCATACAAAATTCTCCATAGTAAATTTTGTGAGTCCACAAGATTCTACTAAATCCATAAGGTGACCATCGTGCAAAAGAACTTTGTATTAAAACTCCAGAAGAGATGCGATCTAGAAATGAAATATTCTTGTATAATATCTTATCACATTGTACAATGATGAGTGTGAGACAATGGTCCGCTTGGGTAGACAAAAAATTCCTTTTGATCTCCAAGGTGAGTAGAAATACTCGGACAAATCTGTAAGGGATGACATGGAAATTGGATGTTTTTCTCTTCTTCTACCCTTTTGACTTCATAGAGCAATTGCTCCTTTTGTACATGTAAGATTGAACTGATTTGAAGTGCCATGAAAAGCTTATCTCATAGCCTATATGTTCGTCAAAATTTCATATCATTTTGATAAAACTTCTTCGATTGACGAGCAATACCCTCTCACGGACTTGATAAAAGATATAAATTATCATTTGTTAACCTTACGAACTATTGCTTCCTCTATCTACCTCTGTTTTGAGTAATTTTTATTTTTGTGAGTAGCCCTTGTCAAAGGCTAGCTGCTCATAAAATTCTAGTTCATTTGGATGGAACCATGCTGATTGCTGAGGGTTTATTCATCTATTACTTATGTTGTTAACACAACTGTCCTCTTCATACATCTATCCTCAATAAAAATTGAATTCATATATGCGAGTATATGAATATTTACTGTAATCATAAATATTATAGTAATTTATATTATAACACAAAATATTAGTCATGTATCACTGAAGAAGAAAATAAAGCACAAAAGTAAAAGGAATGCTTACTTGCTTTATGTGATGAATTTTATATTTGACAACAATGACAAGAATGTAAATTTGATGTTTGGATAGGACCCTTCGAGCCATTAGAACACGAGAAAGGGTGGACAAGAACAATAGTATTTCAACAAAGTTATCTTTGATAGAATTAGTTTTGAACTAATTTATTCTTTTTATGACATGAACATGAAAGAAAATTTACCGAATGACAAACTTAGACATTATAAAACAAAGAAATACTTATGTTTGGTCTTTCCTACCTGCTCTCGATCATCTTTTTTACACTTGGACACGTTGTCGTAGCATAGGATGCGAAAGTGTATCTTGGAATACGTAGGGTATGTGGATGTGTTAAAAACGTAAGGTCGAGACATGCAAATGATAACGTATAAGCGCAAACATCTAATCTAAAATCTTACATTTTACTATAGTCAATTTTACACAATGTGGTCAGTGGTCTCAAACAAAGATTCATAAAACTCCAATTTGACACTAGAGTTGCATAGCCCTCAAAAAATCAATTCCAGTGGTATCCAATATGTATATAATAGACCTCGTGGAAAAAATTACGTCATTTTTGCATTGAGAGCTTTCAATCATCAAACTCTCCAAATTTATTTATAAAAAATATGATTGATTGTATTCACTCCTCGTAAAAATTCGATTCCAACTGTATCCTTCGTGTCCCAAAAGGACACCCCATTGAAAAGTTATGGGTGTTACAACTTTACAACTTTACTCCTTCTTCCGACAGGATACGCAAGCTCTCGCGCATATTTGTTCCCTCGGCTCTAAAACTCACACTTAACTTCAAACCTTTGTAATCCCCATGTATATCCAAACATGTCGTTCATGATGGCCCTTAGAAAGTTCTCGGCGTTGTCGTGTGACGTGCTTTTTTATCTGAGAATACACCGAGTATCTAGCTATAGAGAATACGTGTCGCACTCCGTGACTCAGAACCAGCGATCACCCAAACCTCTCTCTAACCTCAAAGTACACTCTGAACCTATCCCGCTACGATATCCTCACGTCCTCTCGGCAAATCTCTCTCTTACTTGACTAGGAATAGAACCGGGGTAACAAGCAAGGGCAACCTGTTCCTGCCATCACCGCAAGCACTCTTCGGTCTGCTGGTCATCACTCCAGAGAAATACCAGCACACTTAATAGAAAAGAAACCTAAGCGCAACGCCCGCACACAAATCCCATCAAACCAACTGGACGTACAAACGAGCATGCGAGTATGGAGAGGATCTAAACACATGTAATACTGTCAACAACTCTCCATACCCATGATCAAGTGCTCTGAAGCACTAGCAAAACCTCGAGGTCGACGTGTTCTTCAAAGAATCTTAACTCTTGCGTCTTTCAGAGCAAGAACCTCTCAACTTTACCTCGTTGTCACTCCTCAACCACAGCTCAGAATGAGATGAAACCAAGACCAGCAGATAGCCTGTAGAATAATCTCTCTATTAAGGTATTACATGCAGAGAGATCATCTATGAGTTGGCATCTATGCTCTTCCAAAGTTCACTGTTTTTATAACATGATACTATTTCGACAGAACTTTGTTGTTCGGTTTCTCACAAACCACTCGACAAAAATGACTCAAACTTCTCAGGAAGCTAATGTGTCACTATCACTACCACTCAGTAAAATTTCACCAGCATATCCTCAACCAAACTCTCGGAATGATCCAAGCCTTTATCGCTATTTTTATAACATGATACTATTTCGACAGAACTTTACTTTTCGATTCTTCACAACCACTCGACCAAAACGGCTCAAACTTCTCAGGAAGCTAATGTATCATCATCACTACCACTCTATAAAATTTCACCAGCGGATCCTCAACCAAACTCTCGGAATGATCCAAGCCCTTACTGTGAATGACACAAGACGATATGGAGACCCTTGTGCACAAAAACAATGATACCTTTATACCCAATAATCCAAATGGTCTGAAATTTCACAGGTAGGTAGTTGACTGTATCTTCTCAGACCCTAGAATGTTTCATAGCAAAATTAGACCTCAAACTCTCCATATCTCTCTCAATGTCTCCTGTTTACAGTCGCCTACTATCATAGCCTTCGATTTGAGACATCCAACTTCAGCCGACCATAACTTTTTCACTCCTGTTTGGAATCGATTGATATCAGAGTCCATCAGCAAGCCCATCTCAAGAGCTTTCCAGCAACAGTCAATTCATCTCTAGCAACCTCACAAAACTCTCAAAAAGTGAGAAAGACCTCGCGGAAATAAAATTGATCATGAATTTGACCCCCTCAGCTTCAATGATCGAAACGTTCTCATGCGTGCTTCAAATCGAGCAACCATTGAGTCCACGGGCATCCTTGTTTCCCAAGCTTTCCAACCATATCCAACACTCCGCGTATGGACCACAGGAAGTGCCTCTAATCCTCGAAAACGTGAAAAGAACTTGGTAGAAAGTGATTGGTCAAACTTTCGACCAATAAGAAACAAGTTGACAAAAAGAGTTTTGTCTTCACTCACATGACAAACACAAGGAACAAATTTTTATCCAAGAGTACCATTTGTGCCTCAAAGCTTATATTGAACAAACTACAAACATGTGCTGTTGACGATACCGTTGGTCAAGAAGCACGTAGATATGAAGAACAAACTACGCTCAATATAAAGTCAGAATCCCGACTTTAAAACGGTTGGCAATAAACGAAACTACAAAAGGAACGGATGAAGCTATTGTCTGATTGTAATAATCCTCTCTGAAATTTCTTTCGACAAACTCCCGATGCGTCACCTTTGGTCGACTGTAACAACGTATTTCGACCCAAGTGTTGGACAGAACTCTCGCTGGAAAGTTCAGATCCAATCGAAGATCCATACCACATCAAAGCAAGATGTATACAGTAAGATCTCAAACAACGTCATAAGTGACAATGAGAAGAATGATAGGATCCGGAGTAGCCATCACCGCAGCCATAAACGACTCTCCCCAATGAGCCACCATAAATACTCGGAAGTGATCCCACGGTAGACAATGGATCTTAATGACGAATGGATGCGCAAGTGGAAAATCAAGAGCGGAAAGGACTCCCGTTCATGCTTATCACTCGTACTATCTTTTATTTCATCCGACGATAACTGATCACACTCACACTAGACTTGGATACTCTACACTCTATATCCAAAGCTCCGCGCACCTCCTTTCTTATACAGCAACTTCGCATATGATGACAAGAGTACTAACCCTTATCTCCACTCAGCGGAGAGTACACGGATCGTCCACGTGGAGCTTTATCTTTTGACATGATAAGATCTCGGTGGCTTCACAACATCAAAACACGTACGATAAGGATATGTGCTAGTTTCACACCCTAGCCAATCCACAACACGACAACGTCCTCTTTCCAACAATATCTTTTTCATCCTCAACCGACTTCTACGACTCGAGTTACAATCGGTCAAAGCTGTCAAAAATCTTCCTCTTTGTGAATCTGCACGAACCTCGGACAGTATGTACTTCACACCTTCACAAGGCTCTTTCCACTCTCTCTCCATGCGAGATCTTGCACAGTTTGGAGGTTCAGCTTAAAAGTTTTCCCAACTTCAAACTCCAATAATGATCGTCTCACAACTCCAATTCTGGTGATTTTGGTGTCATCGAAAAACCTTAGAAAGTCTTGTCAAGTGGTACCAAGTTTGATCCAAACCAACGTCCATAACATGAGTTATGGTGACTTAAAGTTTTATGATCATTCTTTGAGGAAATCTACGTGAGCCCTCGTCCAACCTCAAAGTACCCTGTCAACTTCAAACCCTTGTAACTTCCACCATGTAACTCATAATTTGGTGTACTTTGTGTCACCGAAAGCTTTTGAAAACCCATACCTAATAGCACCAAGTTTGACTCAAACTTACCCATGTTATCCAAGTTACTGCCACTTGAAGCTTCAAACCCCGTCATTGAGAAAATGTCGCGGTCTTCAATCTCAAGGTCGAGCGCAGATGCGAACAATAAAACCCTAGTGAACTTGCATTAGGTTGTGAACTTGCGTTAGGTTGTGAACGCTGTGAGTAGGATTAATCGGCTTGGTCAAGAAGTCGGGATCAGATGAACTAAGTGGTTCTCTAAACCAAGGTTGGAACATTGGGTTAGGACATAAGGGCCTACCCCCAAGACGACTCCAGACGAACGCTGACCTAAGGGAGCAAGTCCGAAACGGATCAAAACATAAGTTTGAGACACGAGACCGAGACGTGAGTCTGAAACACAAACGGACCGTGGTTCGGATGCTAGTCCGAACCACAAGGTTCGAGTTTGGGTCTGGACCACAGGTTTTCAAAAAATGATTAAGTGTTGGAGCTCTAGTGACGTTTTAAGTTGTGAACGGAGCTCCACGTAAGACCTCAAGGCGAGTAAGGTATCGTTGGAAAGGTCTCAGCGAGAGCTTTCCAGTGATATGTAGAACTCCTCAGACTGATATTTGAGCTGAGAATTATGATCGATCTCGTGATAGGGTTGTTATATAATTTTCAAGGACCAAAGAAGATGGCGGGACCGCGGATCCGCAGAAGTATATATGAGGGGGGCTCGATGCCTGGGTGGGCCAGGACGAGTCGTCTGATCCCAAGGTTCGACGGACGGACTCTGGGGGTATGAGGTGATGGTTGGGTCGATTCCAAGAAACGTTTTGGTCCAAACTTAGACGTTTAGACTTAGGAACGATCTTAGGGCTGGAGCAAGACTAAGGAACGAGGCGGCGAGTTCGACCACCGTTCGAGAGCCTAGACCCAGACGGACATCACGGACGATTGGACCGCTAGGTGTGCTGGAGGCACCGTTTAGGACCTTGGACTTTATGGGAAGTCCGCCCCAAGTCATCTTATTTGCTCATGTTTTGAGATCGATATATACGGATCTAGATCGGGACTTAGGGAATGCTGAGCTTGATGATTAATGAGACGGTCCAACTCCAGTTCGGACCAAACAGAGTTAAGATAAGTGGTGCATGGACGCTAACTTGTGATTGTAGGTTGCAAGTTAGCGTTGTGAGTTCGTGACCTACTGAGCAAGAGCTTCCGCTGACGTAACAACGCGGTAGGTGCACGAAAGAAAATCTGCACGTGCATATTGTTCACCTCTTAGCCCCAAAATGTCATTTCCACTGAGTCCTCGTGCAGTTTTTGAGTTTAACTTCCAAGTACATAGTATACGTTGAACGCTTGTAGTTCTTTAACCACCTCTCCAAATCACATAGTTGAGAAGACGTTGGAAATGTCTTGTCACCCTATTTCCAACAGTACTATGCATGACCCAACCTGATGTGTGTTGAGAGAACTACATCCATTTAAAGTTTGATTATCTTTTCTCTTCAGTGAATTTGTGAGAGGAACCGCACACATTTGCTAAGCATACCCATCTTGACCCAAAAACCCATCCCAAGTATTTCTTTTCCTCATGAAAAAAGTGGACAGTCTCTTGACGTCTAACCTAAATTATAGAGAATAAATAGGAGAACCTCGACTTTTATAATGTTGGAAAGCTGAGAGATAAAAGTCCAAGTATCGCCCAGTGTATCTTTCAAATATCATTCTTGAAATGCTTACCAAGTATTATGTGTGCTGGTTGCCAAGTGACACACATGCACGATGACATGTCATCCTAATCTTCCACCTTAGTCTTAACGTCTCGTCAACATTCTTTTCTAATCAACATCACCATGTTTGCATCCTGCCTCATCAGCATTCTACCTCATCAGCATCCTAGATACCGCGTCAACATCCTGAGCATAAAACTCTAAAAATCATAACTACATGTAACTTTGTCATCTTAGCTCTGTTTGCAGTGATAAAAAGATCAATCTTGATCACCTCGAAAAGACTTATCCAATAGTGTTGTCATAAACATATTTGGAGCAATTTGAAAATACCTTCTCTATGACCTAGGTGTAACACCATAGTTGATCCACGACACGACAACGCACCAAAGAGAAAAATAGTTATGCATTTAAATGCAGTGTTTCCTTTGCTGTTGGTCAGTCAAATCCTAGATGCATAAACTTATGAAAATATCAGACTAAACGAAAGAGCTTATTATTATTGTCTCATGTACTTAAAGAAACTAGAAAGGAAAAGATAAATTAACAAACAAGTGAGAAAAATCCATTTAGTGGATACAAAGAGAACACCACAAAATGAAGTTTTTATAGAAAAGAAAGTCATTGAACCCAAACTATATCTAATAAGCAATGTAATCACGAGCTTGTATAAACAACTTCTCCAAGTAAAAGCACAATATTCTATGAGCGGACTGACCACAACACTAACATACTAAGAATGTGTCTCAACTCTCTTTTATACAATGATTGCCTCAATGCAGTACTAAACACGTAAACGATTTATCATCTTAGCATAAAATAATCTTACTTGAAAAGATAATGTAAAAAATATCTATTGACAAATATAGCAAAATGTCATTACGTTTAACTCTTATATTCTTTAAGAATAGGAGAATATGTATGCAACATGAATTTTTGGATAAATTTTGCCAGCTTGCTGTTATCAGGAAAGACAAAAAGTGTTAAACGAGAATTCTATACTAAACTGATAAGAAAAAGTAAATTTATCTCTATTTATTAAATATTTATCAGCTTGGAGATATGGGAAGATCATGACATAACCCAAAAGAGAAGCACATACTCTCATGTTTCAAAGATTACAGCTGTGATCATTTGCTGACAAAAAATATATTTAATGAATATATTTAATTTATTACTTAACAAAATAGTTAGATAACAAAATTAACCCTTGCATATTTGCATTCTCTATCATAAGATGGAGGAGGTGAATATGCACAAGTTCCATAGAGATAGAGGAGAATATGAATGGTGTAACTCTTTTGATAGTTTCATCACAGTTCAATCGTAGTGTATGGAAAATGAGTTTCTCCTAGCAGGTAAATGAGCTAAGTGTTCATTTGCAGCTAGAATTTGAGTAGTCTTTATGAAAAACGAAAGCGAAATCGTTTGATAACGGAAGCACTAGTGTGTTTGTGCGTTTAAAAACAAGTTTCTTTTGTACTTTATCTATAGCATAACCCACGGGAGGGAGTGGTTTCTCAATACTAAACCACTCTTCGAGGTGGAAGAGAGGGGGTGGTTTAGTAATGAAAAATTGCCATGGTAATGCAGTACTGAGGATGATGTATTGTACATAAAATTACCAAAATATAAAGAGGAGACACTTCTAGAATTTTGTATATAATAGTTTTGAATCTTCGAAGAACTGTGTTTGGTGTGTGGGAGAGAGAGACACATTGGGTGAGTGCGTGAATTAATATCAAGACGATAAAATGATCTTACAAACATAAACAATTTGCATTTATGTCACTGAGAGGTTCTGTAACGATTGACTCGAATCTGGAAAAGGAGTACAATCCTTACAGAGAATTACAACCGGCAAAGTATCATCGTTCTATGGATAGATCTTCTTGTGCATTGAGCTTGGAGATTGACGATTCAAATAATAAAACCCACCCTAACGTATCGTAATGTTAGATGCCTCCCAAGTACAACCCAAGTATAGTTGTATGTATTCTCACATCAGAAGTGAATTAATGAGATCTAGCATTATGCGTTGAATAGAATAAAGGACATTGATTTGCTTTTAGAAGTATATTAGATTATGACGGTGAGGTGAAACAAAGTGCTACGTGTGCAACGGAATTGCAAGACTATGCATTTGAGATTTATTATAATCTAAATTCTTTATTCCTTCCTCTAACCTTCATCTAGTATGATAATATATTAAAAGAAAAATATGTTTTCTTTTTTATGGGATTCAAAATAGAGGGATAGCTATACATAATTTTTCCAAAAGAAAGTTCAAACTAGTTTAGATGTGCAACAAATTACTACACGAAATCATTGTTTAAGTGTAGATCTGCTGAATTAAACCCTAGTTGTAAGTATAAAAGCGAAAATATACTTTTTTTCTCCGTTTACTTTAAGTTAGGAAAAAATACTGTTTTATTTTGAAGGATCATCAAAATTGTATTTAATATTTTCCAAAGAATATTGAATATTTACGGTAAATTTAATCATATATTATAAAACTTAATTATTTAAATAAAGATTATATATTAACTATTTGAATATTAATTTTAACAAATTTATTTCTTGTCAAGAAATCTTATCAACAAGAGTAAATTCAGCTATAAGTGTTAACTTTCTATAATTCTCAGATACCTATCCGCAGAATGATTTACAAGGCATATAACGGTGCCCTTGGGTACCGTTATATGAGTCACCTGCGTACTTGTTGGTTCACTGAAAGTCTGTGTGACATAGAAACGACAAACACATCCCATCCTCTTTTCCGGCTTTTGTCTTCTTTATGTTTCAACAGAATCGACGGTAAGCTATGCAAATGCATAGCAACAACGATCACTGTGTGCCGTAATCGTCCGATCGTGTATCATGTTATGTATCATGTTAGAGTAATTAATCCGTGTTAATCACCTAAGATCACTGATGCACAGCCGTGATGATTAGCCATGCGTTTGTATGTCAAGGACGAGGGAAGGAGCTCAAGGCAGATAAGGTGACCGGGCCAATAAAAGTGGCCTCTAAAGCGTGGCCAAGTGCCGAGCCTATCCAAGACGGCTCGCGGGAGAAAAGGAACAGCCGAGGCGAAGTTCATGAAGCGCTTCCGACGAGCCAGACATGTAACAGGCAGTCTCACCCGGACCGAGCCAGTGGTTGGGTAGGTGGTTCGTTCTCGTCTCGGGCCACGGGTGGACAATGGACATGCAAATGAAGAAGGAAGAGACAGGACAAGGCAAGCTAAGCTCGCAGGGACGAGAGTTGTGCTGAGATGGCAGAGAAGCGATAGATTGTGCTGTTGGAGAGCTCAAGAAGAAAGCCAGAATCTGGCCTGCTGGGTCCTTTCGAGGGGACGACGACGAGGACTACGACGAGGATCCGAGGCCAGTCTCACTCACTCACTGATAGCGGCCAGAAAGGAAGGAAAGGAAGGGAAAGAAAGGAGAAAGGAAGAGAAGAAGGGAGGTGAGGTGAGGCGAGGGTTTTAGATTATTACAGAGGATAGGCGACAGGGGCTGGCAGGATTTCATGTCCGCGGCTATGATGCCCGCGCATGCAGCAGCTGTGACGCCGGGCGTGGCGAGCAGCTTCTCGAGACCTTTGCTACTGCCGTTGTCCGGGCTTACGGTCGAACGCAGGTTGAAGGTGTTAGGGCCGAGGGTTTTTGACAGAGATGGGAGGAGGATAAGGATTCGTGGAAGGAGTGCGAGAATTGTGTGTGCTCTGTCCGAGGGAGCGGTTTCTCAGAGCGCTACCAGGTCCAAAGGGAGTGTTTTCGGGCAGGAGCAGGACTTGCCCATTCACCATCGTTTAGTGAAGGATTTGCCTGCCGCTTCGAGATACGTGGCGTGTACTGTGATTGTGGCCGGTGCTCTGGCAGCAGGTTATGCTGTGGGTTCTCGCACGAAAGGCACTACTCTGGCAAGTGTCGGTGGAGCTTTGGCTCTCGGAGCGGTAGGAGGAGCCACGGCCTACGCTCTGAATGCTTCCGCTCCTCATGTCGCCGCTGTTGAGCTGCACAACGTCCTCGTCAACCATCCTGATCCCGAGTCTTTGGAGAGGGAAGAGGTCGATGCAATTGCCAAAAAGTATAACACTCTTGGAGCTTTTCGTCTTTAATGAGAAGTTCCCTTATAATGTAAATGCTAATAGATTGTATGGTTATGCGGAGGTTTCGGAAGGTCTCTGGAATATTTCTTCCATTATCATTCAAACAGTACAGCTTGTTTGTCCCAAAAGTATCCAATTATATTTCGATTAACAAGCGGTTATACGTTACAAAAGGCGGCCACCTTCTGAACAGAATTTTTAACTATATATCTTGAGTTTTCCCTCTGTTGGAGTTTCTCGAAAGTTTGACCTCAGTATGCCCGAGGTGACAGTTGTGAATGAACCTTCAACTTCTTGCCTCGTTGTGACATGATTTTTTCCTGTGGATGCGCTCTCTAGCCTCAAGTCTAACTCTTCCACAGTCATGCCTCGGAGGGTTAGTGTCCGACGATAAGGACGTGGCCTTTGCCGCCGCCTTCCAGTTTCGGTCCTTCCTTCTTTCTCTTTTAGTACAGGAGAAGGGCTGCTAAATTGTTCGTTGTTTCTTGTGTTAGGTTTGGAGTGAGCAGAAACGATGAACGCTTTGTCTCGGAGTTACGGGACTTGTACGATCGGTGAGTGTTAATCTAAGGACTCGTAAGAATTCCTTTATACATGCGTATGTGAAGTCCAGTGGAGCAGATTGCTATGGATAACGCAAGCGCTCTTTTGCGTGCCAAATTCATCCAAATTCGTACTAGTAAATAGACTGTCACGAACCGGCGAACGGGGCTTTCATCCTGCGCATTTTGTAAGGGGATTTTGTAAGGAGGACGTTCTTCGCTAAATTCTTCGAAGCTGCCCACGTTACATCGCTATGATGACGAAGGCTGGAGTTTCCATAGATTGTTTGTCGTGCAGGGCATTCTATCAATCGAGGCGGTCTTTTTTTGTCCTGATTTTGGTTTTTTAGTGTTTCCCAGATACATTACAGATATCATACCACCTGGGAACGAGGATCTTGTGGGAGATGAGGCTGATAATATCAACCGGTTCAAAAATGCTTTGGGCCTCGAGGACCCAGAAGCTGCCTCTGTCCACATTGAGGTAAATTCGCGTTGTAGATGTACTTTGATTGGCGAGCAGTTTCACCTTGGTGCGTACATATGTTGCATGTTTTTGCCTTTTTGTTGTTTAAGTGTATGCAATTCGGATGGAAGCCCTGAAGTATCGTTACGGGTTGATTTCTGTGAAGGTCGGGAGGCGATTTTTCAGGCAGCGTTTGGAAACCGGAGATAGGGAACAAGCTGTCGAGGAAAGAAGAGTAAGAAAATTGTCTTGAATATGGTCATACATGTTTATTGGAACTCTACTCTGTGGCGTTTTAGTTTTTCCACTTGTAATTGCGTTCTACGTCACTGCCTTGTGGCATTCCGTCGTGGTTCAGCCAAGTAATTTGGTTTCTGTAGAGAAATGGACTTTTTGAGAGCAGTTCTTCCTGACGTTTGCTTGTAAAGTTTCTCGACTTACTGTCAGCGTGATGTCCCTGAACTGTTCTGAGCGAACGTTCTGACGTTGTACTGCAGACGTTTCAAAAGCTGGTGTACGTATCTACCCTTGTATTCGGAGAAGCCTCCAAGTTCCTCTTGCCCTGGAAGCGAGTGTTCAAAGTAACGGATGCACAGGTGAGTGTAAACTTAGTTGACCTTTGGACCTTGACATGATGTTCCATGCCTGTAAGCATGGGACGTTTATCATAAGCGCCCTCGAGGTCTGTTAGAGCATGGAGTAAGCGGGCGTTATGAGAGTCAGTTCTCTGATCGTGAGCAATTGAGTTTACTTCTCAGGACCAAATGGGCATCATAGTCACTGGACTAGGATGCTCATCCGGGCCTGGAAATATCGATGCGGGGTTTGCTCATGTTCCGTGCATATATTCAGGTTGAGGTGGCTATCAGGGACAATGCACAACGTTTGTTCCAGAAGAAACTGGAAACCCTTGGAGGAAGTAAGTTTTGTCCTTGACTTGTGAGCTTTCCTCTGTAATACTGTCCATGCGTTACCAGTGCCTTAGAGATTCTCGTGGAATGGATCAGTTTCTTTCATTCTTCCTTTGCCACTCGTCGTAGATATGACAGCATGTCGACTTTTCCGTCGTAACTACTTTGTGTTGCATCATAATCCGTGCATGGCGCTCAATATTTGTACTGTCTCATTGTCTTAACTCGTTTGGAATCGGAAATGTCGTTCATCACAAGCGCTCGTCATGCAAGCCTCGCTGTATCAAGTTCTTGAACAAATATTTTGAAGCTGTGGGTAACACGTGGAGCATGTGATGGACATTCTTGTTGGCTTCGTCTTCTCTCAGTCCTCAGTAATACAAGCCTGCTAATAGGTCGATTGGTCCAGGTGTCGATTTTGGAGAAATTGCTGAGCTTAGAAGAGCACAGCTTAAGGCGAAGCTTAACGACGAGGTGAGAATGCTGCACCAAGCAAGTACAATCGGGCATCTAGATGCGAAATTTCTTACGCTGGATTTGTCTGCAGTAACTGCCGCATTATGAACTGATCCAGAGATGTCCCGCCGCCGCCGCCTGGTCAACACACCGACTTTGGCGACGTCCGTATACTAATCAGCGTTCGGTTGTCGGGACTCGTAGAGGTGTACATGACTTAGCTGAGCCAGAGGAACTTTCTGCCTTTGCAGGTCGCTGCCGAACTTTTCAGAGAGCATACTCGAAAACAGTTGGAGGTGTACATCGGTCAAGCTTTGGAGGTTTTCAAATCTCGGTCACGAATCAAGTATGGTTTAAGCTTCTCTTCGACTAGTGTGGAATAGGTCACACAGATGTCAGTTAGCAAAGTTAAACTTGAGCACGAGCCTGAACTTATGAGGTCTTCGAGGATACTAACATCAGATGTTTGTCACAGGGACACTAAGAAGATGATCTCTGTATTGGATGATATGCTCGCATACAATGCAGCCTTAGCTGCGCTTTCTTCTCATTCCGACAAATCATCTCTTTGTCCTGGCGTGGGCCCAGCCTCCATTCTCGGTACTGTCCTCCTTTCACATCAGGAAGTCTTCGTCCAAATTAGAACTTGTGATGTTTTGGATTGTGTATCCGAGTCCTATGTGAGCAACAAGCTGTTGATGGTGTTGGGTTAATCTATATGTTGCGATTCTGGTGGACGTTATCTCCATGTACGAACTGACCGAAGGTTTACATGGAGCAGGCGGACAGTACGAAACCGACAGGTCGATGGATGAAATGAAGCAGCTGTACCGCACCTACTTGACTGAGGCCTTTGCTGGGGGTTCTTTAGCTCCGGAAATGGTGAGGATTGGGAAACTCGAGTTAGTTTGACGATGCAGCTTTATATCTAGGAACTTGTCCTGCCTGGTCCCTTACTTTGGTTTCTCCCAGTAAACGCTCTCTGACGAGCAAATGAACGTCTTTAGGTGGAAGCTCTTGGTCATTTGAAGAATATTTTTGGAATGGGTAACCGCGAAGCAGACGACATACTGCTTGAGGTAACCGTCAAGGTTTACCGCCGCAAACTGGCACAAGCAGTCAGTAGCGGTGAACTCGATGCAGCACCCAGCAAGGCAATGTTTCTTCAGAAGCTTTGCGAGGAGCTGCAGTTTGATCCTCGGAAAGCTGGTGAAGTCCATGAAGGTGATTACCAACAGTCTTGAAATAGACCCTAGATTTAGACTTAGACTTAGACTTGGATTGCTTTCATGGCACTATGGAATAGGTCAGTACCCGGCTGGTGGAGCAGTAACACTGCGCCAGAATGGTTCTTAGATTAATTCGCCCGGAGGTTGCTCATCTGTTTCCGTTTTGTGGTTGCCTTTCACTAACTTGAATTATATCATCGTGCAGAAATCTACAGGCAAAAGTTGGAGCAGTGTTTGGCAGATGGTTCGTTAAGTGACGCTGATGTAGCAGCTCTATTACGCCTGCGTGTGCTGCTTTGCATCCAGCAGGATACGGTAGATGCCGCACACGAAGCCATATGCGGACGCCTCTTTACTAAGGTAACTTATCTCAACTTCTAAAGTCAAGTTGGTCTTTAGACAGATGTAAGGTAATACTAGTTGATTCGGAGGTAAGGCAAGAAGGATTTTTTACTTATGCCAACTGGAAGGCTTCAGGTTTTCTTTTATTCCCTGGGCATTTTTGTGTAGCAGACTTTGACAGAACTGGTGTCTTTGCAGATTGTGGATGATGCCATCGGAGCTGGTGTGGATGGTTATGATGCCGACATGAAGGCTGCTGTGCGGAATGGAGTTACGGGGTTACGCCTTGCACAGGAGTCAGCCATGGCAATAGCAAGCAAAGCGGTAACCATCACATCTTGAGGACCTAATCCTGCATTCAGAATAAAGTAGTTAGTGGCTGAAGAGTGATGCAAAGTTGGGTCTTCGTTTTAGTTGGTTCTGTTACCTTCACCTTCATTGACATGATGTGGCCGCATCAACACGCAGATCCGTGCAGTGTTCAAAACCTACGTAAAGAGATCAAAGACAGCCGGCAATCGAGTTGAGCAGGCAAGGGAGTTGAAGAAGATGGTAATTTTCAGTAACCTCGTCGTTTCCGAGCTGATCGCGGACATCAGAGGAGACACTCCAGCCGAGGCCCCTAAGGAAGAGCCAAAGCCTGAACCAAATGAAGAATTGGATGAGTTGGAGATGCTTCAAACGCTAAAAAAGACGAAGCCAGACGCTGAACTGGAAGCGCGAATGGGTAACAAGTCTCAAAGTGAGATTACTCTAGGCGATGACCTGGAACTTAGGGAGAGGTCTGATTTATACCGCACATACCTGTTATACTGCCTATCAGGCGAGACAACCGGCATGCCTATGGGTACACAAATTGTTACGCAGCGTGACAGCAGCGAGTTTGTGAGACTTGGTCAACTCGGTCAAATCCTAGGGCTAACTCAGATGGAGGTTGCGGAGGTGCACAAAGGTTTGGCAGAACAAGCTTTTAAGCAACAGGCGCAGGTTATCTTGGCTGATGGACAACTTAATAAGGGTCGGATGGAGCAACTTACAGAACTGCAGAAACAGCTTGGATTGCCAGCAGAGTCAGCTCAAAAGGTTATCAAATCTATCACAAGTACAAGAATGGCTGGGGCTATAGAATCTGCTGTTAATCAGGGTAGATTGACTGTTGAAGAGGTGAAGGAACTCAAAGAAGCCGGAGTAGACGTCGATAATATGATTTCGAAGGACGTACGAGAGAAATTATTTAGGAAGTTAATCGACGGTGTATTTTCAGCCGGCACTGGAGATTTTCCGGAGTCAGATATCTTTGAGAAGTTCCCTGCGGAGCTAAACTTGGAAACAGGGCGGGCGAAGAAGATCGTTGAAACTCTCGCCAAAGAGCGTCTGACTAACTCGTTGATTCAGGCTGTATCCTTGCTGCGCCAGAAGAATCCTTCCGGAGCGGTAAGTGGTCCAGAGAATGTTTCCCTGTTAAAAGTTTTCCGTCAAAAGTAACTATGATGTAAGCAACTACTACTAGTCTGGTTATGTCTTGTGTCGATTATCTGTAGTAGACCAACGTGCCTCTTGTGCTAATCACGGATTCTGTGCCATCACATGCAGGTTGCTTCACTGAACAATCTTCTTTCTTGTGATAAAGCCGTACCATCGCAACCTCTGAAATGGGCGGTGCGAGAAGAACTTCTAGATTTGTTTTGTTTGTTTGTGAAGGATGGTTCCGAGGAAAAGGCTGGCCGCCTTCAAGAACTCCTTGGGATCGACGACACCACCGCGCAGAAGTTGAAGGAGGAAGTGAAAGAAGGTGGATTTTCCACGTTTGGTGTAGAAGAAGAGGAGTTCGCATTTTAGATTCTGCAGCAAATGTTAGTGTAGTAGCAAGCATTATTTTGTCAAAGTATGACGTCGATCTCGGCCTTTACACGTGATCCGGTTTTACGGTCAAGTTCCCACTCAGTTGGAAGTTGCCCCATCATGTCAAAGGAGACCTGGATTTTAAGACTAGATAAAAGAGTTCCATAATTTTTGCAGGTTCAGGGGAAGTTGGTACGCCTCTTCCTTTGTAGTTGGCAAGCAGACGAAGAAGACTTGTAGGAGAGGCTATAGTTGTAGAAGCAGAAGCCGAGAAGCCTGTGTTGTAAAATTTACCCTAACGTTTGAAGATCGACAGGAAATCAGAGCCCTCCGCAGCTTTTTGCCGGGGGTGTCAAAAGAGCTTTCGGTTCGTCACTATAGAGAGTAGTTTCCATGTATATGTCTCCTTGTTTCTCATCTAATAAGGTTAAGTACTGAAGCAGAGGTAATTTCCACCGCCGTTTGTTTGGTTATAGCCTCGTGCATGTTCTCTCTGGGGTGTTGGAATATCCTCGTGTCCAAACCTTAAGCACGTAAGTAAGGGGTTACTGTGAATGAAAGAATTGCCCGAAGTCTGACACAACGGTTTCGGGAAGTATGGTATGTAATATAATCTGGACGCTTTGACAGTTGCCTGGTCTGTACTTAAAATGTACTTATGTTCTCATCTCGAGTCTAAATCTATCAGCGCTAGAGAAAAGTACTTAAGAACTCCTCAGTTACTGATATTGAACTTGTATCCAATAGCTTTCTTTATAAGAAGATGTGGCTGTCGTAAAAGATATCACTTCTCTCAACAAATTCAAAGTAACGAGAGATAAAATTTATCCTTTATACAAATAAAGTCGAAATCTAAATATCTCGGGAAAATCGCAAAAAACTCACTATCAATTTTCCGAAAGTATCAAAAGCACTTTGAATCATGGATCAAGTAACTGATCCATGATTCAACGTTAAATGATTTATTATGAAACTGCAGCTATAATTCTAAAGAAGACGTTCATGCTCAATAGTACATAAACCTTCGAGTTTGTTGATTTATCTGATAGAATCACTCCCTCGGGCAAAACGTATAGAGAACACTTATCTACATAAACCACTCCTTTAGTGGTCTTGAGCCCACATAAACATTCAGACGATCTTCTATCACTTTCTTTGTACTTTTGTGTGATTTGTACAGTAACTCCCACCAAGACATTGAATTAAGTGAAAAGCTTTTGGTCAAGCGTAAGCAATTACCATAACTTTCTTTGAGGAATGTACGCCAGTTTGGGGTATAAGCCACTTCGGTCGAGTAAATAACTATCGGTTCCTTCGAATCTGAGTTCTTTCTAAACGACTTCAACATTTAGAACTAGATGTCCCAAACGGGTATTACTGGAATCTCTGAGAGAATTTCGGGCAGTGTGCTTACGCTCGTAAGCCCACTGCGAGCAGTGCATTACCCTATACGTGATCAGGAGAAAACAATCACATGTTTGTTTATGCCGATAGGGCCACTGATGCTCGTCGTTCTCGATTATAAGGTCACCTCAAGTTCGACTCCTCTTATCTAAACATTGGGATAGATAGAACGTGAGCTTCTTTAGTGCCTCTTAGTCAAATGGTGATGAAACATAAAGTACTCACTCGTCCATTCTGGCTGAGATCGCATAGATCTATATTCGTAGATAATGCACTGAAGTCTATCTTGCGTGTTTCTATAGGTATGTACATATCTATGTGGTTTTACCTTCTACCAAGTATCTACCAAGTTGTCGAGCAACAAAACTCCGAATTTCTTGAACCTAGAATGTCTTTGAAGAGAGACGGTGGAAAACTACAGCACTGATAGCAGGCACTGTGGTAGGGTTAGTGAAGTATGCTAATCTGCATTGAGGTTCAAGCTGAGGGTAACCAAAATAGAAAATGTGATGTACTTCATTCTCTATTCAGTCCTTGTTCTCGTCACGTGAACATTCTCATGATAGACAGTCTGACGCGAAGTGAAAAGTGCCAGATTCGCATTATTTTTCCCTTCCAACCCTCCTAAGTATCTGGTAAGCCCCTGCGAGAACAGATGCGTACTCCCTCGATGAAACTGCAGTCCGGAAGCTACTACGACAGCATTCCCTTGCACGCTGCTGACACTCATGCTCGATGAGAGGCTAACGACTCGTAGCCGGGGAGTGTGGATAATTACAGTCCACCACAAGGAAAACAAAAAATAACAGGTAACATGTGAACGAGAGCGTAACATCAAAAAAATTTACACGTAGCGGAACCATGGGATCATAACTAACATGGAATCAGCAAAAGAGGGAATACACATTAGTGCTATGTTACAAGGCACCTTCGACAGATGCAGCCCTACGAATGTCCGGTCATCATGCTCAATTTCATCTACGCCGTAACTCAAAAGGCCTGCCCATGGCGGACGCCACCCTTGGTCGCAGCTCCTGCTACTGTTCCATTGGCTTTCCTTCATCCTCCTCGTCAATGCCCTCCTTGACATCGATCGTAAACTCGTACTCCTGATCGCACCCAAGGTAGGCATCGCACATAAAATACAACGTGTACGTCTTCTTCCCTGGCTCAGATGGACTAGTGAAGTCAAGCTTCACTCTCGCCTTGCGCTGCAACGAGACTCGCTTGATAGCTAAAAGCTGGTTGCTCTTGGGCTCCCCAACAACCAGCCACCATCCCTCCTCCTTGGGCTTTGGAAACCTCGGCGCGTCCACCGGGCCAAGCTCCTGTCTTGCCTCCAGTTCTCTTTCCAGTGTAACTTGCAAGGTCACAGTCTCCCCGGTGGATATATCCTCCTTATCCAGAACGTCGTAACCCAAGTCAATGTTAGGGAATCGATTGCAGACTCTAGCGATATCCAGCAACTGTGCGCTGGTCATTTGCAAAAGCTCCCGTCTCTCCGAATCGTCCATTTCCACAAGGTCGAACACTGTTTCAATGGGTTTCCCCGGGTTGTCCTGACACCTCTTCGCCAATTCCTTGGTGAAATGGGGTAACTGCAGTAACACGGAATCGCGCTCCCAAAGACCCTGAGTGACCATCTGGCTCAATTCCATGGCCGCCAGTGCAGGATTTAACCATCCACTGCTTGAAATGACATCAACCATTGCTTGTAAAAGACGACTTGCATCGATTAGAACGTCCCTCTGATCCAAGGCTAGGTTGCCGGACACCGTATGTCTTGAAAAGTGGGCTTGCAAAAGGACATTCGCCTTGACGTGAGGGTCTGAGTATTTTGGCTTGTCCACGGAGAATCTTTGATGGTTGATGAGCTTGCGCACCATCTCGTCCTCACCCGGTCTCATGGGCAGCCGTGAATACTCTGACGCCGAAGCCAAGATCTCTAAGAGCCCTTTCATCTTCGTTTTCGCTGTCAAAGACGAGCTGAACAGCTCGATTGTTGTATAATTGATGTAGTAGTAGGCAGCAATCATACCCAGATTCAGCGGGGACAGGTCCATATCATCCTCGATCGCCACACACTTGCTTGATTCCAGCTCGGATATTGTCACCTCAACCAGCTCTGAGAGGTGGTCTGAGAGATGACGATGACTTACCCCCTGCAGATTGTAGTAATTGGGGTTCTGGGTCAACCTTCTATACATGAACGTCCAAGTCAAGTAATCCACTGCATCTTGCTTGTTCTCAATAGTCCGTACCACTACTTCCGCATTCAAGTGATCATGAAGGTAGTGATCAAGATGACTTTCAACTGGGAAAGGCTCGTACAAGAATTTCTTGTAGTACTCTTTCCTCGGTGCGTGGCAAAGAATGACACATTTACCAGACGTATCCAGAAGTGGCCTACTGGCTCGACCCATCATCTGCAGAAGATCTGTGATAGGATAGTCCGTGTGGGCATTCTCACGCCCATCAAAATACTGCGTACCCATAACCACTACTAGATGTGCCGAAGAGGTCATACCCCAACACATGCTGCTGCTGGCTACACACACCTGAATAGCCCCAGCCTTGAAAAGCTCGGCTGTAACCTCTTGTTCCACTGTGCTTAAACCCTCGTGCAGAAAACCAACTCCATTACTCAAAGCATGTCTCAATGCATCTTCTTTAACTCTTCCCAGAAATGGGGCCAAGTCGTCTTCGGTGCACTGCAGGAACTGGGGCCGGTCTCCACCATCAGCCGTTGAGTAGGTGACCAAGTCCAAGGCCGTGAGACGAGCATGCTTCCGAGTGGGCACAAACACCAGAGCAGGCTTTCCACCCTTTGCGTGCTGGACGATGGCAGTGTAAGTTGGTTTGGTCATTGCCTGCATCCGAGCTTCAAAATTCGCAATATCCACTCCCTGAATATGGATCTCAAGAGGTACGGGCCGCACCCCTGGGGGAAAATTGAACAGTCCATGCGAACTGGCGCCTATCCACTCCCCAAGGTCCTTAGCGTTAGCTAAAGAAGTAGATAACGCTACTATACGGATCTGACTATCCGGCTGACTCCCTATGTACCGCATCCTAGAGACAATCACCTCCAGAACAGGACCTCCTTCACCTCCAATCAGATGAAGTTCATCAACTAGGAACAGGCTGACTTGTTGTACATGCTTCCTTTGCTTCCACCGTCGAGAAAGCACATCCCACCTTTCAGGAGTGCTGATTATTATCTGTCCTTTCTCCAGCAGTTTCATGTCTGTAGCTGTCTCTCCAGTGAGCTCTACAACTCGGACCCCAAGGCCCTTTCCAAATTTGCTATCCCAATCTCGATACCTCTCTTTTGCGAGAGCCTCTACAGGAGCAATATAGACGCAGCGACTGCTTGCGCTATCTCCTCCTTTCTGTAGCATACGAAGAACTGCAAACTCAGCACAAATGGTCTTACCACTTCCTGTCGGCGCCGCAACGAGGACGTTATCATCTGTGTTATACAAGACCGTGAAAACCTGTGTCTGAATGGGGTTAAAATGCCGAAATTGTTGATAGAGTGCTTCATACGACGGATTCCGCAAGGCAGAAACGGGAAGAGGCTGCAGGTCAAGGAGCTCGGTCGGTGGTGGATACTTCTCTGGCAGTATCAAGTGCCGAAACGAAACGGGCAGCACAGTCTCCGCGCCGAGCCATTTGTCTGAGACAACCCTGATGAAGTACTGAGGAGGCAGCGGCTCGTAAATGGGAACTGTGAAGTTGAGGTTGTGATCCTCTTCCACATACTGCATCTTGAGCAAGAAATACTCGTGATGGAGAATGTTCTCTCCGTCATTATCCTCTACGATAATCCAAAACGGCTCCACATAGCCGTGTATTTTCTCGTCCCACTGAAAGTCTGGGGTAATAGTTAGGTCAACTTTCAGAACTGAACGTGTGATCGGTTGGACGTGAGCTGCTAACTCAAGCTTGGGAAATTGATGAATGAACTTGTGTATGGTCTTCCCCATTTTCGGGAATCTAATGAGTTCACCAATCTCTTGTGAGGACAAGTCGTAGTAGCGCTCCCAAGCCAAATCCTTCTTTTCAACCTTGCTCAAGATATCGTTTGGTATACCTCTGAACTGGCGAAGAGGAGTCTGACTGCTCCACATCTGACGCTGAACCATCTTGCACAATGACAGGGCTTTCTCGGCCAGCTGAGCCCAACCCCGCTTCAGCACAATCTCGAACAGTGCGCGCATCAAACGACCAGCACTCTGAACACCGACAAGCAACGAAAAGTTAGTGCTCCAATTACCTCTCAATACTATAAATAGTACCTGTGGCAATAATAACTTCCAGAACCTGATACAAGTAGGAAATCCCAAGTCATCTGAAAGTACCTGGGTGATGAAAACCATGTCCGACGTCAAGGACAAGCCTTCTAACTTGAGTTGTGAAATATAGGACTGGAGGAGAACGTTGATCTTGGCACTCGGCTCCTCTAGACTCTCCTTCACGGGAATGGGTACACGATCCAGCAACTTGGCAAGTTCCATCTTCTCCTCTTCTCTGACTGACACGAACTTGAACTCTTCACTTAGAGAAAACAATCTACAAAGTTCGATATCGCCCATGGTAGGCTTCAAATGCTCATTGTAAGTGGCCATAGTGCCATGAGTAATGTAGTAGTAACTGGCAATACGTCCCAAGTCGGTCACTTGAAAGTAACCACCCTTCCGGTCGTATTTAACCAGGTTGTTCTTGTCAAGAACACATGCGGCTGAATGAATCTGCAACCAGAATTATATGATCAGCATCCGAAGCAGCTAAGGTATAGCAGTTTAAACTCCAGGTATATGACTATACAAAACGTCATCCTTGAGTCTTATGATTGAAATTTACAGCAACACTTTATTATACTCACCAAATCAGCTCGTCGCTCTTCTAGGGTGGTGTCTGACTTCAAAGCATCGACGCTGACACCGTACAGAGTCGGATTTCGGAGCATTCTGATGTACAAGTACGTGTACCCCAACCATGTACAAGCCTCGCGTGCGTTCTGAACACTACCGAGCACAATTTCTGCATTCAAATTGTCAGCCAGCTTTGATATATACTGACTTTCAATGGGCAGTTGTTGGTTCATGAGCGACAAGTAGTACTGCAACTCGGAGTGACCTGTGATGATGATACCTAAACCATTGGTATCATACTGTGGCCGACCCGCACGACCAAGCATCTGCATCACATCCAAAGGACTTAATTCCGTCCAAGACCCTTTTTCCGGGTTATAAATCTGTGTTCCTTTGATGATCACAGTGTGCGCAGGTAGATTGACACCCCATGCCAGAGTGGCAGTAGAAACAAGAACTTGAATGTGACCATCTCCGAAAAGATCTTCCACCAGGGTACGATCTTGCCTTGCCATACCGGCATGATGGATAGCAAAACCGTACGGAAGAAGTTCTCTAAGGTCATTACTCTTTACTGCTTCTGTTTCAGACTGCAGAATTACCCTGCTTACACTGTCCTCCTTCAAGAACCGTCCGAGGGTGTCATTGCTCAGGGCCGCGTCTCTTATGGCTCGTGCAGTCTTGGCAGTCTCCTTCCTTGAGTGAACGAAGATCAGGATTTGGTGCCTGCCGGCCGCCTCCATTACTTTCTCGTAGCAAATCTCGTTCATCAACTGAAACCGCTGCAAAGGCTTGCGCACAGTAATCCCAATATACTGTTGTGCCAAGGGGCAAGGCCGGTAACTATTGTCGAAGTAGAAAAGACCTTTGGACTTATCTACCCTCAGAAAGATCGCAACGTCATCGTAATTCGGTAAAGTAGCAGACAGACCAATCAATCTAATAGGATCTTGTGTGGTTTCAATCTGCCTAACAGTTCTGGCAACAATACTCTCCAAAACAGGCCCACGGTTGTCGTGCAAAAGATGAATCTCATCAATGATTAAAAGCTTCACCATTTGTGTGTAAGTTCTATCTCCTGACTTACGAGTAATGATATCCCACTTCTCCGGAGTCGTCACTATAATCTGAGTTTCATCAATTTGTTGCCGGGAAAGGGTTTGGTCTCCAGTCAGTTCCTTCACAGACACTCCAAAATCCTTCAACCTTTTGGACAGATTTCCTACCATCTCGGCTACAAGGGCCTTCATGGGTGCGACGTACACAATCTTGAAACCACTGAGGTCGACGGAGCCATCTTCTCTCCTTCTAAGTCCAATTTCGTGCAAAATGGCCAACATGGCCACATTCGTCTTACCAGCTCCAGTCGGGGCGCAGAGCAACAGATTCTCGTGTGTAAATAGCGCAGTTTCATACACCTTACTCTGTACCCTGTTAAGAGTGGTCATGCCACTAAAAGCTGGTTGTGCCCACTCTGGGATGTCTGCGACTCTCACTAACTCCTCACCCTCTGCAAAAGGTCTAGCCTTCATTGCAGGGACGTGCACCTCCTCATAACCTTTCTTTGCTGTCCTGAATGACCCCGAAGGTAATTCACATCTCTTGTTCGCCATAAGAAAACCCCCTTGATGGAAGGAAAGCTGGTCCAGATCCAACAACTGGCGCTGTCCTTTCAACCAACCGCCCTCTGATGCTCCATGTGCCTCAGACCTTCTTCCTTTCTCACCCTCCCCGGTTACTTCTCCATCCCTCAATTTCCTGGCCTCCTCTCTTATGCTTCTTTCTAAATTTTTTTGCCTCTCCTTCGCAGTCGCCCTAGTGGCGTGTAGCTGCTCGAGAATGGCAGCCATGGCAGGTCCTTCATCGCTCATTTCTTCTTCTATTTTCTTCTTTGCCTCATCATCTTCAGCCCTAGCAAGTCGAGTGCACCAGACTATCTTCAACCTGTTCCTCAGGAGTAATTTGATAAGGTCAAATTTATCATAATCTAACAACATCACCAGCCTATTCTCTACATCTCTGTCGTCTCCTTCTGCAAGATACTTCAGAACTTCCTCTGCGAGCTTCTGGCTCTGCTGAGGGTCAATGTCACCGTAGGCTTGAGAAATTTTCCTCTGTAGCCAATAAGCATCAATATCTTGTACATTCAGACCCTCGTCGGCTTCCTCCATCTCCTCGTCGTCAATGCCTCCCATCTGCATCCCCTCGTTCTCGTGAGCTTCCTGCCCGTCATCCTCTCCGTCACTATCCTCCTGCACTTCATCCAAATCGCTTTCTTCCTCCTCTTCCTCCTCTTCGAACTCCACCGCGACACCAATGTCATCATCCAGAGCCTCACCAGCACCACCTGCAACTCCCTCTCCCGCTTCATGGTAATCACTTATCAACTTCCCAATGGAAACAAGTTGTGTAAAGCGTTCCTGGGACATAGTATTTAGAAGTTTCTCAATTTCCTTCTTTTTGTCGGGATCCTTGAACTTGTCGTTCTTCAGAACAGCCAGAACCTCGTCCGCTGCCCCCCTCAGAATATCCTGCGGCTGATCACCAAACTGGAGTTGTATAGTGCTCAGAAGAGCTTCGTATGCAGCTCTAGTCTCTTTAGTCTTCGGTCTGTACATCCCATCATCAACGATAGTAAATACACTATCATCTTGCGAAGCTCGCGGCCTTTTGCTAGCCTTTCTTGGTATATCTACAAATGACTTCTCCTTCTCCTTGGCCGCTCTCTTCTTCTTCGCCTTAGTCAGCTTTTCTTCCAGTTCCTGAGGTCGTCCGTGGTAAACACGATCGCCGAACGACTTCGGGTCGATCTTACCCCACAAACTCTCCGGTTCTCCAGTCGGCTCATGCGTATCCCGCGGCCTCGTATCCGTGGTGAGCACGAGTGAAGAATTTGCTCTGTACTCATACTGCTTGAACCGAGCATGCGCTTCAGCTCCTCCTCCCAAGTGCGCCATCCCTCCTCCGACTGAAACGCCAAAACCTCTTTACTTCCTCGCTCAAATTTTCTCTCCCTCCCTTCCCGTCACACACAATTTAATATGGCGACCTAACGATCGCGTGTGTTAAAGTGCCCCGCCTTAAACCCCAACTTCACCTATATACCATGCCTCCAGACATATAGACGATTCAGATATCCACACTGAGAAACATCGAAGAATTCCTCAACGACACACGAAAACGTGCATCTCAAGCTACCAAATGGAGCGCGCGGGCACGAGGCTTGTTCTCGTCTTCCTACTAGGGTTTAGGGCACGTCCCTTCTTGCTGCTGTCCGTGCACGCTTGTGTCCGCAGGGCGGAGTCACTGCGAAGTTCGACAGAAGTTCCTAAACTTCAGGCACTCCTTTCTTTCCCCCTACTTCTGCCGTTCTACGTATTGCAAGTCACGGCGAAGTTCGACAGAAGTTGATCGAGGATGCATATTGAACTGCACTTTTCAGCACAGGTCGCCAGATGACAGTGTTCCGTTCGATTCACGGCTTTCACTCCATTCATTTGACAATCCTTCAAGTTCCATCCGGGTGGGCATTTTGCCAGATGTTACTCCTTTTTTTCGCTTTTCACGAACTACGACGTCGGCAAGCTGAGCTTCGCTCCTGCTCGCAGTTAACCGACTCACATAGTCGTACGGTGAACAATGAAGGATGCGCCTCATCAACCCCATCCACGCGCAGAGAGGAGTGGAGAGGGTTAGAAGGAAGATAGAATTAGGGTCTTTTATATTTATGGTAAACTTTTTTGGATCTATTTCAGGTTTATTTATATATATGTAAACCAAAATGCTTATTTCTCGTGTTGGATTATTTTAGTTTATTTCTATACAAGTTTAGATCTACTTCAGTTTCTTATTTATAACAATACGTATGGCATGATCGTTTAAAAGAAACAAAAGAGACTATTTTTTAGTTACAACTGATAATATTTATGTAAGAATTTTTATTACGGAGTGTCAAAGTTAAGGACCTTCTGAAACATTCTAGACCCGTGGGAATGAGTTACTACTTTGTCCAGATTTCAGCCTGACTTCGGCTAGTGTTCATGCGGGCACCTCCGCAAGTACCTGCAGGAAAATATCGCGGGTTTTTTCTTGACGATCTTTTATTCGTTTCGTTTGTTTTTTTACAATGGATTCTTCACTGCTCTGAGTAATTATCTTGAGTGTATAAATTGGAAAAAAATCAATAATAAAATCCTGATGTTCACAGATGGGATCCAGAATGAGTAGAATTTATATACAAAATTATAAGTGATAATTTTACGATCAGTTATCTCTCTGCCGATGAAAAATATTTCCTCTGATCTTTGACACCCCTTATGAGCATATTACCGTATACTGTTTCTTTATGTGAACACAATTTTTAATGTACTTACTTTTATTCTGATAATTCTTTACTTTCTTAGTAAAATTTTGATTTATGAATTATTTTCTTTTTTCATTTAGATTTCTGTTGCTTAGAGACTTATCCATGCGACAAAATGCCTAATGCGTTATATTTGCTCAATTCAATGGTCGGTGATGTCCTAAGTAAGATGAGCTACATAATTGATGATAATTGTGTTTTTAACAATATATATCAATTTTCCAAAATTCTACATCATCTATAAATGAAGGTACGCTAACATTTTTATTTATCTAATTTTGGAAAGTTGAAGATGATATTTAAAGTTTTTATAAATTACTAACTGAAATATATTACACAAATACTTTAACACATAAATTCCACTTTTTATCATATTATAAATTTCATGTTGACTTTTTGATAGTGGTTCTTTGTTAACCACAAAATTTACTTGGAAAATAACATGATAAGTACGAGGCGCTCAGTGAATAAAATACGTCTCGTCCGTATAATAAAACTAAATAATGTAGGTGCTTTAGGTGTTTAGTTACAGAAAAAAGATTTATATTTATGATAGCTTATAAAAGATTGTAGTCTATAATTATCTATAATATAAATTTTGTATTTTAATACTAAAGATTGTTTACAACTGAATTATTGTACTTCCTTTTGAAATTCATACATTTAACAAAATTTAACAGATTCTTTAACAGTTTACTTCTTTAATATGATACTGATCATAAAGCAAATAAAATCCAATTAGATGATCGTATCTTTATCTTTCCTTTATTGACCTCTAACTACTTGTACTCAAAATATATAGTACATTTTATGAACGAAAATCATGATGAATAAGAATTCAGTGGTGTATACATGCCGCTGTTTTCTCCATATGGTCTTGATTAGACTTGTACATATGATGTGATTTGCTCATTATATAACTTCGTATTGTACTAAAGCCCAAGTAAGAATTAAGCAAACAAATTGCATAAATATTATAGCCAATAAAGAAAATATGTTTATTTAAATTAAAATAGTAAATATTAACCGTCCATCCGACTCCCAGTTTAATACAATAACGTGACAAGAACCTAAAATACGCAAAAGAAATAATAAATAAAGACGAGATGTCGAAAGAGAACAAGGATGATATGATACAAATTTACAAGCAAATATATTAGAAAATCCAATTCCCTAATAACTGAATAAAATAAATAATTTAAGGTTCCTTCTGCATCCATCCCGAATTCAGCTAGTGGAGCACCTCTCCTCCTCACTCACACCACTTCCAGGAGCGGCCATGGAAAGTACTGTGGCTGCCGCCTGAACTATGAGAAAGAGAAAATTAGAAGTGACCTTCCTTTCGTTGCTTACGCAATGTATTGACGACAACGTCGTGCGGTGGAGCCCACGCCGTGCGTTCCTTTTGGCATTCTCTGGTTTATCTCAGTCGTTGGGTTCCGATTCGGGGTTTGGCCGAAGGAAGTCGCCCGGTCTCTTGCATCGCGTCTGCCCAGGAGTCGAAATTGGCCATTATCGACAGCACTCAACAGAAAGAGAGAGAGAGAGAGAGAGAGAGAGAGAGCACAGAACGGAGGTTCCGGTTTTGATAGCGATTCTATAGGGTTAATCAGAAGAAAGGAGACGAGAGAGGGGGACCGGCGAAGGCTTCTCTCCAGTTTGAAAGGGTTGGACGAGTTTTATCGGGAGCTTAGTGCTTCGAGGCGGGACCAAGCGTGTACTGAAGTTGTCACAGAAGTGGTATAGGGAATGGCTCATCGGCTCCTTAGGGACGTAGAGGCCGATGGCTGGGAACGCTCAGATTTCCCTATCATCTGCGAGTCTTGTCTCGGCGACAACCCCTATGTTCGAATGGTATGGCTATCAAACCATCTTTTGAGATTTTTGAAAGGTAAAAGCTGCGTTCTGGAGTTTAGAGACTTAGGGAGTGCAGCGGATTTCTCTCTAGCTCTCACTATTTGAGCGTTTCACTGTTCTTCGGAGCTCGTGTTTCTTGCGGGTTGGCCCTTTTAACGAGACCATTCTACTGTCGTTGCAGACCAAGGCCAATTTTGACAAAGAGTGCAAAATATGCACTAGACCGTTTACAGTCTTTCGGTGGAGGCCTGGACGGGATGCCCGTTACAAGAAGTCAGAGGTCTGCCAGACTTGTAGCAAACTGAAGAACGTTTGCCAAGTGTGCTTGCTCGACCTGGAGTATGGATTGCCAGTGCAAGTTCGGGACACTGCTCTCGGTATCAATACGAGTGACGCGATCCCTAAGAGTGATGTCAACCGCGAGTATTTCGCTGAGGAGCAAGATCGCAAGGTAGTATCTTTTCCTCCTTGCTCTTTTCCAGGCGCAACCCTAATGAAGTAGCGGAGCGTTTCCGGCTTTTATTCGTTTTGTGTGCTTAGTAGGTTTACTTTCTGAATCGTTAAGATTGTAGAATCGTTGAACCTGACTAGTTTGTCATGACGTTTGTGCTTACTCCAGGCAAGAGCAGGGCTGGACTATGAGTCGTCCTATGGAAAGGCACGTCCTAATGACACAATTTTGAAACTACAAAGGACAACACCTTATTACAAACGTAACCGAGCGCACATATGTAGTTTCTACGTACGAGGAGAATGCACTCGTGGAGCTGAGTGTCCCTACAGGCACGAAATGCCAGTCACGGGGGAGCTTTCTCAACAGAACATAAAGGACCGTTACTATGGGTGTGTTTCTTCTTTCTCCCTCACCACCCTGTTTCCTTTCGATAGAATTTTCCTCTGACATTTATGTCGATACGGTGTCTGAAGCTCTTGTAATGTCCCCAAGGTGTTGATATCGGTACTGAATCGGATTGGGCTATACATTGCGGAGATTGGACCTAAAAGGTGTCTTTAATTAGAACTGAGGGATTTCACTATTTACTTAAACGTGATTTGAGTTATAGTAGATGCCCATCATACTTCCTCGACTGATGAGTGTTCTAGTCTCAGCACTGTGTTATGTGGCATGCGGTGTGCTTCAGAGTTACAGCTACAAGAGTCTCATCGTAACGTGTTCTGAATTCGAGTGTTAAATGTTGTGGCTTTTACTACGGGCTGTCCTGATTGCTTGGTCAAGCATCTCGTTTTTCATCGGCGGACAATTAATCATTTGCTTCTATGTTGGTCGCAGTGTGAATGATCCTGTGGCTGCAAAGCTGTTGAGAAAAGCGGGGGAGATGCCATCTCTTGTCCCACCCGAGGACGAGAGCATCAAGACTTTGTATGTCGGGGGATTGGATCAGCGGATTGGTGAGGAGGATCTTAAGGACCAATTTTATGCCTATGGCGAGATCGAAAGTATCCGATTGGTTTCTCAGAGAGCTTGCGCTTTTATCACCTACACAAACCGTGAAGGTGCGGAGAAGGCTGCCGATCACCTTGCAAATAAGCTGGTGATCAAAGGACTGAGGTTGAAGCTTATGTGGGGAAAGCCCCAGCTACCGAAACCCGAAATGGAAGGTGGGGATGACGAGACAGGGAAGATAAACGTAGGAGGCGGCATACTGTCACATGGAGGGATGTTACCACGGGCGGTTATCTCCCAGCAGCAACAGAGTCTACAAATGCAGGAACAGCCACCACTTAACTACTTCAACATCCCTCCCCCCCCACCACCTTCGGAGAGACCTTTCTATCCATCGATGGACCCACAAAGAATGGGTGCAGTTGCACCAGGTCAGGAAGCTACTTCTTCTGGACAGACAGATAATGCAAATCGTAGTGGTCCCCCTGGTACAACTTCTGCTCAGCCAAATACGCAGTACGGTGCTCCACTTGGGCCTCCACCGTATGGGTATGCCCCTGGACCTCACTCTCAGTATCAACAACCTCAATTCCGCCCTCCTTATCCTCAAACCGGTGCCGGTCCCAGGGCCTATCCATTTCTTCCTCCTTATCACTCCGGAGCCCCGCCGCCCCCACCTCAACAATATTATCGCCCTCAATTCTAATCGGATCACTTGGAAGAATGTGGATCCAGTGGGCCAACGAGATGTACTTTAATTTGCATGTTGGCTGAAATTTATTCACTCGGGGACTGTTTATAGCCAGTGTTAGATGTGCCAAACCGAAGAGCATGTAGGTGAAGCGGGAAGATGATGTGTAGACAAACTGCAGCTTGAAACATAGTACGGTCAGGTTTAGGTGGCTTTGTTCAGGATTTTTTCACTCCGTCTCGCGGACACGAATGTAACAGAGGATACGTGAAGAATGCATCGTGCAAGCTATTTTTTGGGTCGAAGTTATGTCTTGAAACCCGTTGTAAGAGCTGCCCTCTGTCGCATGAAATTGAAGTGATATATACTGGTCGATCTGTGTACAGAATGGGTATGTAAGCTGTTGTTGAGCTCAGAAGGATATTACAGTATTACGTCTCAACACCGACTGGACACGTCTAGCTTGCAGAAGTAAAAGTCCTACATACAAATGAAGAATACAGCTTACACCCCCATTCTGTACAGTGTCTACAGGTGTCCAATCGGTGTTGAGACTATGATGCAAGGTTTCAACAAGATTGTCCTTGCTTGTTACTTACTCTGTAGGCACAGAATATGATCCCTCTGCACCGAGGACAAGATATTGGTGTTTCAAACGAGTCGCATACAGAACTTGTGTTACACATTCCTTGGTAATGCATACACACTAAGGCTGACTATACCCTGGACGTGTTGGCCATTCTATTTCTTAATGTGGTAAACACCGAACGCTGAAATTCAAACCGTAAATGGAATGCTTGAAAGCTGGATAAGAAATCGAGGCACGGTCATGAGCCTGCCTCAAAATGAGCCTTTTCTTCTCGTACAAGTGTTTAATCCAAACGGGATCTGCTCCTTCTAAATCACGTCTCCTAGCCAATTACTACAAATTATACAAGCTACCACAAAGTCTACGCGCAACGGAGGTCTTGCTACAACTATCCCATGAACGATTCTATTACCGACTCTAGTCGCCACTGGCACATCCTCTGCACCCGCAATGTACGCATTCTATAACCTTCTCTTCCCGCAAATGCTTAGGAACGCGACACACACACGTCGTGTTGAAATTGTGGTCACGGGGCTGTATGCATCTCAAGCAGCACAGCTTCTCGTAGCCAGGCTGTGACAAGAAAGAAAACCAAGTATTAAGATAACTGGTGAAATCGACTCCCAAATTGTCTGACGCAACCACAAGCCGTAACATCCTTATGCGCAAAACAGACTAGGTCTTAAGAAACAAATCAGCGTACCACGCTACAGACAAGTGATATTACCTTCTTCCACTTGGCGATCAAGCTCCTGTCAGCGTACCCTTGATCTAAGCAAAATTCAAAAAGTTCTTTTGAAATGGCCTTCCGTCGGTAAAAGATATCGTAGATATATCTCGTCTTCTGATGAGATATTTTGAAAATTGGCCACAATGCCTCGCACTTCCTCTTCCCCTCGTGAGACTCGTTCTCAGCTGAAAGACCAGAACAGCAGAAACGCGTCATTGCCGTGCTGGCCTGGGAACGACAAGGTCAATGTAACATTTGAAAAGAACGGCCTGATTTGATGACGCTGACGCTGACAGTGCAAGCTAAACCTAAAAAATTCACAGCACACATACCTTCACGCATTTTCATGTCGAGGTCGCGAAGCGTGGGTTCGATAAGCTCCCATCCCTGAGGGTAGCGAGTGCGATTAGTGCGAACTTTTGGCATTGTGCTTCGACTGGCAACAGACTTAGACCTCCCACTCCAACGGGCCGATGAATCTAGTAGGTGTCCTGAAGACTTCGATCAAGTGCTAGTTTCTGGCTTTGCTCCAGTCACGACTCTCGGGACGTCGAAGTGCAGGAGTGGCTGACTGATGAAGGGGGCCGTCCGACTGAGAGGAAGCCTGTGATGTCGTGAAAAAGAAGAAAACCATCACGAACAAGCCTCACAATCCCGTCTGTTTGTTTCACTCACTCACTCACTCTCGTCTACGAAGCCATCAAATCCTTTTCCCGACTTGTTCGTGTTCCCTCCTTCCTCCTGTTTCTCTTTCGAAATGCACAACACACTCCGGCAAGGAGAGAGCCTTTTGCAGAGTGCAAAGAAAGGGAAATAAGCAAGTAAAGCACCTCGTAAAGCTATGATATGATCTAAAGCTCTATCCGGCGGCCGCCAGCGCACGGACCGTACCGGCTGTCTTTGTATACTCCGCCGGCTAAAGTTTCCGACTTCCTGTTGGTTTTCATATCCACACCAGAGCTCGGGTCTAACCGGAATCCTTTCTATCCTCAACCGGAGAAAATGCTAAATAGTTTAGTAAAAGTTTGATTGTGATCTTGCAGGAATGTGCTAACGACAAACCGGAATCCTTCGTATTCTCAACTGGATAGATTTCGGAACAGTCAAGTACAAATTTGAAACTGTGACCTTGCAGGAATGTGCTAACGACAAGTTATCTGTTACGAGAACTGGCTTTCTTTTCATTATGCATTTATATGTTTAGTTTGACACTGTTTCTTCATAAAATTTACCCATGTACACTCAAGTGTACATGGGTGTTTAATATATGTTTCTAAGCTTATTGGTGGGAAAGGTTAGAAACATATATTAATGCCTCTGTTAAATGACGCGTAATGACAATTTCACTCTCGGACTTATATCTCCAGGAAAGCCTCAGCCCGCTCTTCATTTATGGGTTCTGTTTGGGTCAATTTGCTACTCTCGGAGAGATTAACATATATTTATAAATAATTTTGATTTTTTATTATAATTTATTACAATATATTTTTATAACACTTACACGTTTTCTGATAAGAAAAAATGAAATTCACTGTACAAGGACGTTGGGGATGCTTATTTACTCGATCGAACTGTGTATCCAGCACAGAGGAGAAATTTTATTCTCATTTCAAGCACAAAAGAGGAATTTTCTAAAAAAGTTCAGATAAAAAATAGACTTTTTATTAATATATTTTTCCTTTTTTTATCATGACGTATTATTTTACCATCTATCTCGGATCGTCAAGTTGAGAATTCATTTGGGTTTCATCCACAACATCTAGTCTCATCTTAATGAACTTTCTAACAGGGAGAAAAACTGAAGAAATTGTTCGTTGTACTCATCACAGAAGAGAAATTTTATTCGTGACTTGAACCTCAATTGCCAGAGAAGGTTTTCTCATCAAGGAGATGGATATTCATCTCTTCCATTTTTCGATCGAGGAGGAAAATATCTAGGAGTTTAATTTAGTTTAGTTTAATTCAGCGTAAGTTAATGTATTCATGAGTATAATTTATCGGACTTGTATTTTCTGAAGCGCGGCATGCGAGTTAAGATTTATGGTTTGTCTCCTGCCTCCCCGTGTTTCCAAGAATGAACTAACAGATAATTTTTATAGAATTTTATACTTATATATATTTATTTAGTATTTACTCGTTTAGTGTTAAGAGAATATATATATATATATATATTCCCTTAACATTAAACGAGCAAAAGTTCCCAAGAGTTCATCCAGCATGCATATTCATCGCTTGGTCAAAGAGATACAGATCCACATTGAGAGATGAAGACTCTCCTCATCAAGCTAACACATGATTAGTAATGGAAGGCGATAGAGTCTAAACTCATTATCATTTTTGCTCGTCCAGATAATTTTTGGTAATAATATAAATTACTCATTGTCTCCGGTAATTTTCCTTGAAACCTAAAAATATCTCTCCAAGCGCTAATCCGGGCCAAACATAGTTTCTTTCTAACACTACGGTAAGGCAGCATTAGGGCTGCAAGTCAGAACTGTGAACGTAGTATCTAAGTAATATTTAGTTAACTCTCTTACTTTGGATAGAGTTGATTAATTTTACTTGCATGCATTTAACCACAACTCCCGGTATAAAAGAGAGTGTTTCTTTCTCCCATTATACTCTTAGGTCAGGGGGGATTCTCATTATTTGGGAGAAACTATGCAATATTTTAACTCTGTGGATCTTAATCATTATTAACTAGATTGACTTGAAACACATCAACTAAGTGAAAAACTCTTGAATGATTGACTTAGAATTTTCTACAAGAATATTGTGTTAATTTTTATTTTTTACTATTTTATAATATAGTTTTATAGTAATATTTGATATTGAGTTTTTCAAGTTTGACTGATACTGTTTTGATGCTTGTTGTTACATCAGATTTACTTTTTCAAGGACCGGACGACCATAGAAAGAGGTTTACCACATGGAATAACAGACAAAACGGTCCAATATCATCAAATTGAGCACCTGAAAAGAAGATATGGAGCATTAAGTTTTTATTGTATATTCACGATTTGGGCTTGGCTTGGTGCCATGGATACCAATAAGGAAGATCAAGGGAGAATAAGCATCGAACTAAGAAAAAAGAGACATTAAAAATAAGACTTCCACAACCATTGTAATTTGCAGAGCAGTTCAGCAAATGACAAAAAGACCAGATCACAAAATGATAATGATATTATCAAACTTGCGGAGCAACTAAAAATGACAAGAAAATGAATGAAGAAAGATGCATGCAAAGAACAAACACTTTACTTGAATGGTGCTTTATTGCGAAACAACTGAAAAAATACCATCTAAACCCAAGTTTCATAAAAGACAAAGAATCTCAATCCAAAAGAAAGAAGAATAAGAATGAAGAGTTCTAAATTCGTGCAGTTGAGATATTAAATGAGAATTTTATCTTGCAAATATCAAGATATTGTCAGTAATTTTATTAGTTATTGTCAGTCTATCTTGGTTCAATTGGTTCTGTAATTTTATTTACACGTGAGACTGCACATATTAAAGGAATGAGAATATGGATAGTCTAACGTGTCTTTAATGTTAAATATTTTTACTTACAGTGATATTTTGAAAGTACTAAAATGATGAACCAAAAGATAAAATGACTGGTTCTACTGTGAATAACCAGTAGAATGATCAAGCAACCAAACGTTAAGAGGGGTATGATCAAGCTAAACGGAACGTACTGGGGGTATGATCAAGCCAATTTTTGCACGACGAACTTCTATATCGTATATGTAGTATTACGGTGGTAGTTCACGGATTGGTTAATGGATGACTTCACCCCAGTCACTCTATGCTCGGGAGTCAGCACATACCTCTGATTCACTTGACTCGAGCGATACTGTTCTGCAGTGAGGTTTGCAAATCACGGTCACACTGTCACTGGAGTTGTTGTGCAGTAACTTGATTCAGTGGTCAGCGAACCACATACCTTAGAAGAATCTTTTTGGATCGAAGCTGAAGTAGACACTGACGCTGTTGGCGCGGGCGGGGATTGGGGAGGAGGTGGAAGGTCCGTATACAGACAGGGTCTATAGAGGTTTACATTCGACTGTCGAAGACGATCAAGAACGACAGTGTGGAACGAAGTACTGCTGCTGCTGTTATGAGTAAAGCTGTTGTGTAGCCTCCCTGATTGAAGAGGACACTGAGCAGGGCAGAATGGCGGGGGCGTTGGAGAGTGATCATTTGCCTAAGTGTGGAGCAAACTTTTCGCCTCTGACGCCTCTAACATTCATAGAGAGGGCAGCAAAAGTATATCCGAACAGGGAGTCTGTCATTTACGGTCATCGGCGATTCACATGGAGGGTGACTATGGAGCGCTGTCGACGCCTAGCATCTGCTCTCGTAGCAAAACTCATTTCTCCAGGAGACACGGTACGCTTCAAATCCTCAGGCCGACTTCAAAATCCCAAGGAGGCACTGAATAAGTACTGTAGTCAGTCCGATACGTGGGACGCCGACTGTGGCGGGGTGTACAAAATTCTGATAGCTGCAAATTCACCCATCTACATGGATATTCGAGTCGCGGCCCTCCTGTTAGAATTAACTAAAGCGTCCCAACTGAAAAAGGATAGATACTCGGAGCGATCTTAACAGAGTTTCGTCGTAGGAGCGAATATCTTCATCACGAAAGGATCCTGATATCCTTTAGGGGAGAATTCCCCTGTCACAGAGAGAGAGAGAGAGAGAGAGAGAGAGAGAGAGAGAGAGAGAGAGAGAGAGGTATTCCGGGGTGCATGTCTGGAAGGAATTCAAAGACTCTAAGTATGCTTCCCATGAATTTGGCTATCGGAGCGCTTTCTTTTAGTAGAAAAGTCTGTGTTTCATCCTTCTATCCATCCATTGAACATGCTGCAATCAATCAGACAGCCAAGATAGATATTCATATCAGAGGTGCTTCTTGTTCTTGTGCGTGTGTGTGGTGAGGCGATTTTTTTCACCTGTAGTTGGTGTGTTTGTCAGTCCTGTGTGATCCCTTTCTCGTCTTCCTCTGTTTTCCTCACCGTGTCTTGGGAAATTTCAGAGCGGATCTACAGTGAGTAGTGGCTTCTCCCGAGTCCAAAGTTGACACACAGACGAAGAAGATTATAGTCTACTAAGTGGGTGCGTGACTTCCATGAGTGGCGGATAGAATTAGATCGTGACAAAGACGGAGATCGCGACTTCGAGTTCAGTGATAGATATGTTTGGTGCAGGTGGCGGTGGTAGCTCCGAACGTTCCTGCCATGTACGAGATTCACTTCGGAGTGCCAATGGCCGGGGTGATCCTCAACACCATCAACACGCGACTCGATGCTCGGACAATGGCAGTACTGTTCCAACATTCTGAGGCGAAGTTGATATTTACGGATACTGAATTCGTGCAAGTGGTCCGAGAAGCTTTGGAGCTCTGGTCGACAGAGCAGCCGGGGCTGGAAAAGCCCCCCATAGTGCACATCAAAGACGAAGACGATGAGAAACTCGCAACAGAGTTGCGAGAAGGGAAGTTCGAGGACATGCAGGAGTATGAAGATTTCCTCGTCCACGGTGATACTAACTTCCCCATTCGTAGGCCCAACGATGAATGGGACACAATATCCATAAACTACACATCAGGTACGACCTCTCATCCAAAAGGTGTAGTGTACCATCACAGAGGAGCTTACCTGAATTCGCTTGCACTGGCTCTGGACTGGGGAATGAAAACTGGGCCCGTTTACTTGTGGACTTTGCCGATGTTCCATGCTAATGGCTGGTGCTTTCCATGGGCTGTGGCTGCCATGGGCGGCACTAACATCTGTCTCAGACATGTGGCTGCCGAGGCTATACATTCTGCAATCTTAGAGCACCGAGTGACTCACATGTGCGGAGCTCCGGTGGTGTTGATGATCATAGCCAACTCACGTGAGTTCGAGAGACAACCCATTCCGCAGAAGGTCGACTTTATGACGGCTGCAGCTCCTCCACCAGCCACAATGCTCGCGAAGATGGAATCTATGGGCTTCATCATGACTCATGCTTATGGTTTGACCGAATGTTACGGCCCCGCTTTGTCTTGTGCTTGGAAGGATGAATGGGATACACTTCCGCTCGAAGAACGAGCCAGAATCAAAGCTCGCCAAGGAGTAGGTCATTTGGCACTGCCGGATACAGATGTGTTAAACCCTGAAACTATGACCCCAGTACCTCGCGATGGACAAACCATGGGCGAAGTCATGATCAGGGGTCACGTCATCATGAAAGGTTACTTGAAAAACCAGCAAGCCACGCTCGATGCTTTTAGAGGAGGCTGGTTCCACACAGGTATGTACCTACCTGTCTGTAGTTCCGTCCAAGCGAAAATATGTTGGGGGATTCCAGTACTGTACTCTTCTTCTTTGTGTTTTGCTCCTTACGGTTGGAGTCTCGAGACTTACAGCACTTACTTTCGAAGCATTCTACTGTTTGTGCTTTATACGAAGAGAATGACTTTGTAATCTTGTGCGTTTCAAATCTCTAAAGGTTTATGTCAGTTCTGGAGCCAGACACAGCAAGCAATAGCAAAAATACCGTATACTACCCAAGGAACAGATGTTTCTTCAGATTCAAGCATTTTGATTAGAGTGGGAGAAAAATCTTTTCCCTGCTTCGTTGGCATCAGCGTCTGTTTGTTACCCACCATCTACGTGACTAGTGGGACAAGGTTGAATTTTATCAGGTCGTGATGATAATCTGGAACTTACCCACTCTTGTTAGTCTTGTACCTTTCGTTTCTTGACGAGATCAAGAACTCCGTGGAGTGTGATGTGGTTGATCTGTCAACGAAGAGCTTTGAATTGTTCTGTCTCGACGGCTGAACTTTTGCAGGGGACCTGGGAGTGATGGATCCTGATGGCTACATTCAGCTGAAAGATCGATCAAAAGATATCATAATTTCGGGAGGAGAGAATATAAGCAGTATCGAGGTGGAATCCGTTCTCTATCGGCATCCGCAGGTTCTGGAGGCAGCAGTTGTGGCTCGGCCGGATGAGTTCTGGGGTGAGACGCCTTGTGCATTTATTACGCTGAAGCAGAGCTCGGGGGATGTATCAGAGAAGGACATTGTGGAATACTCCAGGGAGCACTTGCCACACTTCATGGTGCCGCGAACCGTGGTGTTCCTTCATACTCTACCAAAAACCATAACGGGCAAAGTCCAGAAAACCGTCCTCAGAGAGCGAGCCAGAGTACTCGGGTCCATAACTTCGTCGAAAGTTTCCAGCAAGCTGTAAACTACACAGCATTTACCTTGAAAGTATTGGACACCGCGGTGAGCATCCTGCACTCAACAGCTAGGGGTGTTAGTTTACAGTCCTCTTCAGACGGTTCAGTGCAAGGATCCAAGTTCGTGCCCCAATAATATGTTGTACATAACCAACATGGTTTCTTTTGGGCAATTTATTATGAATGATAAAACCGTCAGGTGATAATTCAGGTACCGAAATTACAGGTTTGAAACATGGAACTTAGATATGCATGCACTTGTACTACAATCAGACGATACTGCGTTCGCATTACATCTTGAACGCTGGAACAAGCAGGCACTCAGAGTTCTAGAAAAATTGTAGACTGCATGTTATTTTCTCCAATGTCTACGACCCTGTTCCTCGCGTAAAATTTCTAAATGCAGAACGTTGTTGGGCGGAATTTATCTACAAATATATGTTCTTTGTATCTACGGTCAGTCAAAATTCTCTAAGTAATAGAAAGGACATAGAGGCCTCCTCTCCCGAATGCAAATAATCTGTTAGAGAATTACTCACAGCCTTTTTTCGGATGAGATTTATCGCTTTTTCAATCCTTAAGCTTGGTCCTCACTACCCTTCTTCTTGAAAGGGAGAGCCTAGATCGTCCTTTCGGAGGTTCTTCGTCGCTTTCGCTGTCCAAGACTATGATGTCGGTGGCAGGCTTGGCCGGGAGGGGAGGCTTCTTAGCCAGCTTTTGACTCACAGAACCCGACAATTCAGTCACTTTCTTCAGCTCAGGGTCTGACTCGTCAGGGATTATCACAATCTCGACCTTAGAACTTTGACAACCCTTACTTTCAGGTTCGTCTCTGCTATGTATACTATCCGAAACAGCGCTTGTACTTCGAGCTCCAGGCACTGACTTCCGCACGAGCAGGTGATGATCTTCAACTGATGTACGTGTTAAGTATTGGTCTATGGTCTTGTAGGAAGACTTCAAGTCGGACCGCACAGTAGAAGAATTACCATGCATAAAGGTTTCTGCTGCTTCTTGAGGCTGACCAGGAACCCCATATTTCTGACAATTATCTTCCTGCGAGGAAGATACGTTCGTGGAGGATTCCGGAAAGGATGGGCTAGTCCTTCCTTCTGGCGTTTCAGCAGGTCCTTTTTGGGCAGTTGACGCACTCGATTGATCGGATTGACGTACCTGATCTTTTACGAGGACATGAGATGTGTCTATTGGCTTATAGGTCGTGAGAATTCTCACGGGACCTGTGTCTGATGCAACGCGTCCACGACTCTTGAGACCACCATCTTGTTCGAGATTGTTAGCCATCTCTGATAACTCCTCGCTTCCAGTGTTGGAATCTCTAGAAGCTCTGGAAGAGAACCCGAAGCACTTGCTTTCCTTACCCAGGCGCTTGCTTTCGTTCTGCAGGCACTGAGAGTCCACTGCACCTATTAGAGACGATGGCTTGTCTGAGCGCCATGTTTCTTGTATTGGAGTCGTTGCTGATGAATCTGACGGTGGTGGTTCGCTGCCTTCTCGTGATCTTTTGAATTTGCCGAATTCGACTGAGGGCACAGAAAACTTGGTTTTGTGAGATTTCACAGCAGATGATCCCAGTCTTTGACTTCCGTCCACAACAGGCGAGTTCTCGTTGTGGGCTGATCTCAAGTCAGCATCTTCCGCCGTCCTTCCCACTACGACGCTCTCAGCCGACGTTTTCTTCAGAGGTGGAGATTCCTGAACTGCGATCTGTCGCGTTCCTAGTGTGTTCTTGATCGAGGCGAAAGCACGCTTAGATGTTACTGCGAGGACTTCCACAGCTCCCGTATTGGTACTCGGTTTCCCGAACTCCTTCGGTCCCTTCTCCAGAGATAACTTTGTTCCAAGGTTTAGTTTCGAGTTGCTCACTACAGGGCATTTCTCGGAGTTGTTTGTGACTGTGGTTCGATCCTCAGTTGAACTCTGCACCTGTAGACAAGCAATGAGCACTTAATGGAGTTTATCATGTTTCTGGTGCAGAGGCTTTGACGTTACCTCCTGAGGCAAGCAAATAACTTGGGCTTCAAAACACACCGCAGACTTCTTTCACACAAATTCCGATCCCATGAATCACGCTGATGAACGGATCACTATGACAAAGTTTTTGACCACTTAATCCGAGGACTGACTTCGCAGGTCGGAAAGGTCGGCACGAGAACATACCAAAGATGTCGACGTATTCTGTTGCACATTATCAGGTGCAACAGGGTTTCTTGCAGAGCTATCTCCAGATGCCAATTCTTCGTGGATCGCATACTGATGTGTCCAGTTCCTCGCCGTCATGTCGAAAGATAGGCGATTGTGCTTGTACTCTGCAGTCTGTGATCGAAACTCAACTCGTTGAGCCTTGCATTGTGTCCAGCTCGCATCACTACTCATATCATGGGGACATATCCACCTAATAACTAATTTCCTTCTCTAGCTCCTGCCCTCTAGAGGCAGAAACAGTGGAAATGGTGTTGAATTGCATTGCTCAGTTGCATGAGATTACCTTCTAAGATGAAAGTTACTTACAATATCTCCCATAAGTCCATCGTCCGGATTAGGTTCAGCTAGAAGTACACCTATGCTGGCAAGTACTGTGGGAATGTTCAAAGATGGCTTCCATGCACCCTGCCATTCCGAGTCGTCAGTAACAAGACTGATTTCAAGGGAATTTTAGTTGCAAACTGTCATTTCAAACTGAAAAGAACGGTACAAACTCTCTAGGCCTTTGTAATGCTCACTTAAAGGAAACCAGAAAAGCTGAAAGCCTTTGAGCCCAGACTGTAACGAACCTTTGGGGGCATGTTGAGGATGTCCAGGCAGATTCGGCCTCCGCTGTCAATGTTGGGATGATAGATCGGCGTTTTAAACCTCACATTCGGGGGCTCGAAAGGATACCTGCAGGTCGTTGGTATTAGAATTGTAGTTGTTGGATGTCACCCAAGGGAACATCACAAGCAGCTTCCGTTCGAGAAGTTTCCCGAGTTTCCCCAGTTTTACCAAGCACGTACCTATGAGGAACACGAATTTCGAGTTTAAAAAGACCTTTAGAATAAACTGTTCCATCTGGTCCTTGGATTTCTGCAGACATAAGAAAAAGGAGTTCTAGCGTCAGACCTGGTGCACTTGACTTCTGGGAGCTGAAGATCCACGCAGAGGCCGAATGACAGCTGCAAGCGAGTACTTAGTTCTTGATCAGTTGTTAGGTGAGAACTTAAGGGAACTAATTTAAGTTGGAATTCTTTGTTGCTATTAAAAAGCTTAGATTACCGTAACGAACTCCACGATTCGACTCTTTCCGCCCGGCGGGGCTCGTATTTCCACATACGAGGATACGGACCAACCCAAAGGAAACGAACTCGAACAAGCAAGGAAACCCAAGATCCATACGTACGAGCTTGCAGGTGAGACAGAGAATCGTCACACGGCCAGGCACAAACACCAGGAGGAGGATCACTCTGAAGCATGCGAATTTCCCGTTGCAGCCTCGTAGCCAGCCTAGCTGCCTGCATCTTCCCAGCTTAATGAAGCAAAAGTCGATGAAACCGCCGACAGCCTCAAACCCGCTCACTAGTGCTCCCGCCTGAGTACCCACAAAACGCAGAATCCACCTTTGTGATCTTATAGAACGAACGAACACGTTATACTTTGCGTGCCACTTAGAAAATCATCCTGCTGAATTCAGTTGCTTTTTACGCCTTTTTGCTCCTCGTTAGGCCACACCTCGCTGAACTCCCGCTGATTTCATACGCGAATTTTCCAGGAGTTGCTATACGTCTGAGCGAATGGAAGCCTCGAGCATCCTTAGCACACCTCTAATGTGAAGTGTCGACCAAATGTCTTATCAACCGGACAATCAAGATCTTCATGTGAACTTCGAGCAGCTAATTCGGTCCCAAACCTTCCAGCATGCACAGTTAATCACGCCACCCCTCCGCCCTTGGCGCACTTAGATGCAAGAGCAAATTCTCAAGTCCTCGTTTGAGCCACTGGTATCATCAAATCCCTGAAAATGTACACTCCACGACTAATGCGCCCACGCCGTGGCCAGATACCAGGTAATCAAGGACCTTCGCTAGCCAGGACACCTAAAAGCAAAGATCGAAAGCCCCACGAGATATCCCTTGGAAGAGAAAACTGTTGTATGTCCCTAAATTATTTCTCCTGATGCAACTCTCGTCTCGGGCTGAAACTATATCGGAAGCGCAGAGTCCAAGCAAGTACCAGAATCCAAAGAACCAGGTCTAACAAGACGTCATTCAGAGAGGTTAATTACAATTCGGGATGGAATGCTACCGCGCGTCTTCACTCACCTACCTTGCTTCCTTTCACCGCCGCATTCCATTCCAGAGGTATTCTGGTTGCTCCAATTCACTCGTGTGAACAGCTCTGCTCGGCGACTGTGTCTTTTTTGAATTATCGTTCCCGCGCTGCGCATTTGAACTGAATGGGGTCTTGTATGAATCGGATGCTCTTATGGCTACCGGCATCGCTTTTCAGCGGACCGGTAAACTCACTAAGCGAACTTGACGAAGCGATTGATAGTGAAAGGATGAGCGAACGAGAGAGTGGTTCCAACAACTGGGGTCCGAAATTTCTTTCTCTCAAGCGGTATAATTTACTTTCTAGTAATCTCCAAAAGAATCATCTTCCTCCCAATCGACCTCAGCATCTGAAACACCTGGCAAAACCATCTCATTGTTGATATAAGTTTTTTTCTCCGGATAGAATAAGGTAAATAGAAGGAGAACATATGTCTTCTTCTGGGGATCCTTGTAAGTATCCACTTTCCAACCGTTCTGAAGATATTTGGGAGAGCTAAACCAAACATACTGATAAATCTCACTCTTCATCATCCCTTTGTTAGTCAACACTATCCTCTTCATCATCCCTTTGTTAGTCAACACTATCCTCTCTCTTCTTCTGGACAATGATAGATTTTTGTCACATGACAGATGTTCATATTTTGAATTGATCTCTCACTTATTCCTTGTTAGAGCCAAGAGATGCGGATTTACTACGTTGTCAAACCTCCTTCAACAACTCCTCTTTACAATATTATCATTTCCACTGAAAGAAAGACAGGTTCAACTCTTTAGCTTTTCTTGAAAATACCTTCACATCCGTAGAGCATAGACAGTCGTTCTGAAATGAAAATATGATATCCTCCTAGAAGCCATACTTCTCACGCACTCTCTCACACAATTACTCATTGATTTAGAATCAAGCTCTCGCTGGAAAGTGCACATACGACAATCGCTTTCTTTACCTTCTCCTTTTCGTGACCAAAAAAAACAACTTGAACTCTGAGCTCTATGTCCAAATCGATCAGGATGAACTGTGTTGGATTGGCTATGTTGATGATACCTTTTGACTTGTTGGCACATTTTGTCTTCTGACTTTCTGTAAAATGTATGAGATAAAATATGACCTACTTGGCTATTAAATTTCTACTTACTCCTCAGTAAATAAACATATGCTTCGACTATAAAATAGCTACATGATGACTATTTAGCAGAAAACCTTTCTTCTACCACAATATGTGTCCCTAGAAGATATAAATTGCATTCAAAAAAATTTAAATTTAAATTGCAGAAAATGGAAACATGTGGACATCACACTCTCCTCTTCAATAGTAGAGATTTTATCTGGATGTGTGTATCTGGAGATCTGTCTATGGGTCTTTTATGCACATCTTTGAGTAACTTGGATGTTGAGCTATATGTTTACAGTGTTTGGGGTGTAGTGACACAAGGAAGGGAGAGAGAGCAAGGAGAAGTTGGTGACTGTGAAATAGATTGTTAGTACCAAGAGTGTTGTTAGTCAATATTCAATTTAGCCAAATGGAGTGGCAAGTGTAAGGATAGATTACCAAGGAGAAATGTATTTGTTCAGAAGGGGTTGTCACAACTCCACTGCTTTGATCTATCCACCCACTCAACAATGACAGTGAATCATCAACCAGCATATAGGAGAGTCATGGAGTGTCAACAGAGGAGTCTATTGTCTTGTCTTTCTAGAACTCTATCACTCTGATGTACAAGGAAAGATAGCACATAGTCTAGGTGAGAGGAGTGACATCGAGGAATTCTGAAAGATTGAGAGTTGTTGTACGTATCATCTCATGTCATACATATATGTAGAGCCAGTGGTATGAGACGTATGTCATACAAAGAGTTATTTATGTATCCAATACTGGCTTGGCGGTACCAGCAAGACTCAAGTACATAGTGTATATATTGAATGAGACCTCAAGCGAGGTTGACGCTAGGAGATCAACATCTAGAGTTTAATGTCTTGGATTGACATACCGGAGATCAACATCTACTCCTTGTTGAAGGATGTTATGAAGTTGACTGTAAGTGGAGATCAAGTTATTGAGTATGTTATGAGAGCTTTGTGCTAGAGAGTTGCTTGCGCAGTATTTTTCATGAGTTTTGGTTATGTTTAAGGAGAGAACTAGGAGTTTGTCCTCTAAGATAACTGTCATGTCCATACACATCGTTCTACAACATACATTGTTGTCAGAGGTACTCCACACATACACATAACATATGGACGATGTCATACACATACACATGTGTACCACAATGACAAATGGTATGTATTCACTCCACCATGCTAACGGGCACTAAGCAATCATTAAAGTCGAGCCAAATCCACTCTATGCTCGCAGAGAATCCAAATTGCACTCACCAAGACTATCCACCATAGCTAAGAGCTTGAAGGCTCAACTCGAAGTACTAAGGCCTCCAAGCCCTACCTGTGAAGTATATCCCTAGTGGGTTATCTCACCAACTCGCCTTAACGACACTAACGACCTTATCGAGATTCATCACTCCGCACTCGGTCAACCTAGCCGGGATGCCAAACTGACGTGACAGTTCGTGCGCATACACATCGCTACACAACATACATCACTGTCATAGATATATCACACATACACATAACACATGGACGATGTCATACACATACACAAGTGTATCACATTCGTCTCCTTAATTGACGGTTAGGTCCCTCTAACTCAAGATAGCTCCATATCCCAACTACGTGATATACATCTTCATGGGTGCAAGGATCAGGAGGTTGGGTGCTACATCGCTCCATCGTTAGTCGTCTATCTGTAATCCATATCACGCAAAGATCTAATCGGTTATCCCTGTCATATACATCGAGGGCAAACTCATCGTTCAGTATGAACGACACTGAGAGATGGAGTCAAACATGACATGTGCCAACCTCTTGAACAACCATCACACACCAACATACAGACTGATCCACCAGCAGATCCACACAACATACATCTCAAGCCCACGCGTACAACTATTAAGCTTGAGTCAACGATACCATCGATGTTGAGAAGATGACATGACGCACAATTATGCACATGTACCTTCCAAACAACACCATCACGACCCTATGACATGAGTTCTACAAAAGATAACACCTCACGCACTCCTAAAACAATTCATCCTGTGATCACATCCAACGTCGTCGGTGTAGTCTGTTGCAGATAGATATAGTCGCCAGGATGAAACTTGCAAATCGATAATCGATAACCTCCTCCTCAAATAGTCGCATATCGCAATATGTCTTTATGCCGAGCAATCGTTAGGTTCTCAAAAGCCATAAGCATAACTCTCCAAAATGTCTCTACTCGTTGAGAACATGCTCTCACTCACATATCTAGGTCATCAAGGTTCAACATCTCAGCAGAATCATGACTAATGGCCGAAGGTAAATCTGGATCTCGGCAATAGTAAGTACGGTGAGAAGGAAGCCAAAGACGCTTGTCTGCAAAAATGGTAGCCTTTAGCCAACCATGGTAACTACACATCTCAATCTCCAAAGTAATCATTCTACAAGCCATACTTGCTCAATCCTCTCTTCACAGTCTGAACTACCCTCTCCACCAAACCATCCGCCTCAAGATGATCTCGAGATGTAGTTCGACAATCAATCAGCGTCTGATCACACAAAGTCTGAAACTCACCAAGAAACTCTGTACCTTGATCTGTCAACACTTCAGCTGGTGCTCCAAAATGACTCAGCACTCGATCTAAGAACGCATACGCTATTCCTTCACTCACCCTGTCTGGTAATGTCACAAACTCAATGCACTTGGAGAAGTGCTCCATCATCACCAACACATATCGATGATGACATACAGTCAACGATAAGGGTCTCACAAAATCCAAACTCCAACGGTGACCCAACTCCATAATCGGTAAGGGGTGTAATTGTGGAATAGGAGCATTAAATGATGCTCGTACTCAATCACAAACCACACATCATGCGACAAACTGTTGTACATCGATGTGCATGTCACACCACCAATACTGTCCTAGAAGTAAGCTATGTGTAAGCTATCGTGTCAGATTTTACGTGAAGGATGTGCAAGAAAACGCGAGGTTCATGGATGTGGAGATGTTGTGTGCTAAAACATAGACAAGACAGAGAAAACAACCACGAAAATGAATGTTGCGGTATATACCAACTCCAAATGTATGTACACTACCGGTTCTTTCTCCTAAGAGCACAGAACTGAGAAACAGACCAGAGCGGTCTGTAACCTGTTTCAAAAACCTCTAAAAACAACCTCTGAATCACAACCCTGATCCAAAACCACCGAAGCGTAGTCAAAGCAAGAGAAACTTCTCTTTGCTAACAAACAGAGCCACAATAGTATCACGCGATCCAAACCCAAGTCCAAACCACACCTATGTACAAGCTCTTAGCCAAAACTAGCTACCACAAGTTGTATATAACCAACTATAACTCTGACGAATTCAAAAGAGCAAAACCCGTAGCGAAGAAACCGAAAAAGACTTATATGAGAACTTCCTCCTTTCGCCAAACGGACTTCAGATGTCGATAGGGTCTCCTCCGCTGACTCCGTTAACCCAAGAAACCTTCAGATCTGACTCCCAACAGCCGAGATATCACCGATTTTCGGTCGCAGGTGACCGAATCTTCAAAAACTCCTCCATGCGGCTTAAAACCACACACACCGCACAAACGGATCGTCTAAACTGATATTCGTCTTCCCTGGCAGATAGATCTAGCTATCACGAACCCAACGAGACTCCAAACAAGTCGTTTGGAGTTCTCTTTGCAAAACCACGCAAGAAATTTAGTCGTAGGTTGCAAAAAAACTAACGTAAATGGACTCCCTGCGGTTCAAACTCGCTCACCTCACCCAAACCAACAATCCAATCCACGTATTGTCTTCTCCTATGCGTAGATGAAGACTCCTTGGTCGCATAGGCACCAAGAACGAAGAGCTTGGCACACCGATCGCGAAGAACAACCCAATTTTAGATCGCAGGCGATGAAAAACTTGACGCAAGCGCTTCCTTGCGAGTCAATTTCACTCAGAAATCCTAAACCGCCCGATGAAACTTGGTATCGTCTTCAATTTCCTGTAGAACTCGGTGTTCTCATCCCGATGGATCCAAGGACGCAAGTTTGGACTCCGGAACGATCCGAACGGTCTAACTCTCCTTCACAAGTAACTGAAATCTCCAAATCTCCTTCTTGCGTCTCAATTTCTCTCAGTACACATCCTCCGATCCGTCTCTTCCCAAACCGTCTTAACCTATGCGTAGCCTACACATATCTTAACCCAATGACACCATGCGCGCGTGTATTGGACTTCCTTATTCTCCAAAACGTCCACAGACAGATCGTAAGAACAAGCAAGCCCCTTAAGCAGCCCCCTTGTATCAATCTCTGTACATGTGAAGTTCTCTCTGATAATAATGAAGCAGGCCTCTTGCGTCTTTAATATAACGCTTGAAGTCCCAAATATCCAGTCAGCAAGTAAACTAAGGCCTAGTTTGATTTTTCCTTCTTTCGAGTCGCATAACTTCTTCACTAGACGTCCAAACGAAGTAAACAAGGTGCCTATGAAAAGCTGACAACGAGCTCTACCCATTGATGCGATGAAAGGGAATATCCGAAGTTGCGCCAAAAATCTATAAGCTAGGGCTTAGCTTATTTTCCCCATCTTTCGACTCTTATAACTTCTCCACTAGGTGTCCAAACGAAATAGACAAAGTGCATATGGAAAGCTGAAAAGGAGCTCTACCCATCGATGTAATGAAAGTGAAAATCCGAAGTCGTGCCAAAAGCCCGTAAGCTAGGGTCTAGCTTGTTTTACCCGTCTTTCGAGTCTTGTAACTTCTCCACTAGGCGTCCAAACGAAATAGACGAAGTGCCTATGGAGTGCTGACAAAGAGCTTTATCCACTGATGCGATGAAAGTGGAAATCTGAAATTGTGCCAAAAGTCCGTAAGCTGGGGCCTAGCTTGTTTCTCCATCTTTCGAATCCTGTAACTTCTCCACTGGACATCCAAACGAAGTAGACAAAGTGCCTATGGAAAGTTGACAACGAGCTCTACCATCTATGCGATGAAAATGGAGATCCGAAATGATGCCAAAAGTCCATAAACTAAGGCCTAACTTGTCTTTCTCATGAGTGTTTTTGGAGCGACAAGCATCGAAGTCTGAATTTCAGATAGGAGCCGGTCCACGACACGACATCCACCCTCTCTGAACCTGTGCATCCTCCGGTATGCACCAGAGATAATTACCAAGGAGTGGACCGGCACGCACCTCGTCATATCGTCCTACTTCTCATCGTAGCCAACCTCACCTTCAAGGTCTTCTGCATAATCCTCATCCTCAAAATGAAACTCCGTCAAGATATATGCTAGATCGACCTCCTCATCTCTCTTTTTAAATATCTTGACACGTTTACCTGCCACTAGTACTTTCAAGTTTGTTCCATCCAACTCTTGTAGGGCGTAAGTTGCGTTGTCATGAACCTTCTTCATCACATACGGACCAAACCATCACCTGGAAAACTTCCGGAGTGCATTATGATGGTTCTAGACTATTGTCATAGACTAACACCGAATCACCTTCCTTAATTTCCCTAAGTCTCAAACGATGTCGCTGATCAAATCTGATCTTGTTCTTCAACCGTGCTTCTCGCAACCTATCCAAAGCAGCTTAGATATCCTCAGGTCTTCTCTCTTACTGCCTAATTCGAATAGCAAGAAGCTCTTCCCTAGTCATATTGTCTTCCCAAGATAACACACTCCATGTCAAAACGTGTTCTTCAATCGGCATGATAGATTTCTGACCTGTGATGAGTTCCACCGGCATGTAACTTGTCACCAAGCTATGCGTCGATCGATCTGCCCATAACGTGAATGGTAAGAGTCGAGGTCACTCGCGGACCCTTTCGTTACATACTTTCACCAAAGCCTTCACAATGGGAGGATGACCACGTTCACTCTTGGCATTCCCTTTGGGGTTGTAAGCAGTTGTCAATGACAATCTCATCCCACACCTTGCAAAGAATTCACTAGCCTCATGTGCATCTAACTCTCCTCGATCTGCAGTGATCTTTCCCACACATCCATATCGACAAACAACCTCTTCCAAGAGAAATCTACATACCACTTCAGTTGTCATTGTCCGAAGCGCCCTACCCTCAACTTGATTTGAAAGATCTTCTCTAGCAAGTACCAAGTATCTCATCTGCCACAACCCAACTGGCATAGTCACCAAGTCTACAACTCACTTGAAGTGGATTGCCAACGGATAAGTTGGATGTAATCCATCTCGATGTCGGATGTTCGAGTACATCTGACATGTCAAACAAGACTCCACAAAAGATACAACATCCCTGTACATATTTTTCCACCAATACCACTCTTTCATCTTTGTAAAAGTGATCTAAATCCCTCGATGTCCAGCCCAAAAACTCTCATGGAACGCCTTGTGCAACTTCTGCTGATCTTCCTTGTTGCAAATCACTCGTAGCGGTGCTCCACCTTTCTATTTCGGTCACTTTCAAAGAAACCCATCCCTGCAATATGAAGTTGTAGGCCTTCCTTCGAACTCTCCGAAACCTCTCATCCGTCCAAGTTGTCTGCTTAACCATCGTACTAAGGTATCTTCCGATGTCAAGCAAATCACCATCATACAATCCTTCAACAAACAACTCATCTTTTCTTCCTGTCTGTGCAATTGAATAGAACTTTACACCCACGTCGTCAATATCTTCAACCATCTCATACTCCTCATCATACCGAGCTCGAGATAACATATCTGCCATCGGATTATCCTTCTCTGCAATATGTCTAAACTCCAGGTTCAACGACTTGATATATGCGATCTATTGTAACATCACAATATCAAGAGTTGAACAATTCATGATCATTTCTAACAACGGCAAGCAATCAGTTTCAACCACCACTACTGCTCCAATCAAATACTCTTTTTCAGTTTTCATAGTTGAAACAATACCTCACAGTTCTCTCTTCACTTGCGGGTAAGCACGTTGTCGAGCACTTAACACGTTCGCTCCGAACCTAACTGCAAACATGTCTCCATCCTCATCATCTTGTCTGATTGTCCATCCAATTGCAACTGGACTTGTATCCACAGTAAGAACCACCGGCCTAGCACCTTTGTAATCAATCCTTCTCAGAACTGGAGGAGATGATAGTAAAGACTTCAGCTTCCTTACCGCATCAGTATGCTCTTCCTCCCATCTGAACTTATGACACAACAATCCATACAACAGATTCGCCACATGTGCATAATGAGGAATCCAAATGTGATAGAATACACAAGCACCCAAAAATCTTCTTACTTCTGTCAACGAGTTGCAAACCTCCTTCAAGATTTTGTACTAGACTTGAGATCCCTTGTCCGACAGTGTCTTTGTTCAGTATCTAAGTACGTTTAATTCATTAAGTATTGTATTGGCTAATATGGTTTTTGATTCTCTTTGTCTTTCACTGAAAGTTAATCGAATGTCACCACAAACCTTCCAGAGCATAATAGAAAATATCGAAGATCGATAGTTGAGATGGTTGAGTTCCAGGCCTCCTAGCGAAAAGTTTGAGGTTGAAACCCTCTGCTCTCGGTTGGAGGTGTTCCAAAAAAGCTGTTGCTGTGTGAATCTGATCCAGGTACGCTGTGGTTACTCATAAAGGACAGTCTGATGCCCCTTGAAGAGATAAAAACGGACATGGTAAACACTTTACCTCTTATAATTATTCTCACGATAATGACGGACGGACATCCTGGAGTCTTGACTGATAAGTTATCAAAGACTTTGTTGAGAGAGGATGTCCAAAAAGTTGTTGTTGGGTGAATCTGGTCCGAGTATGCTGTGGTTACTCAATCCGATGCCCCTTAAAGGGATAAAAACGGACATAGTAAAAATTTTATCCCTTATAATTGTTCTGACGATAATGACGGACAGACGTCGTAGAGTCTTGACTGATGAGTTACCGAAAACTTTGTTGAGAGAAGAATGCAACTGAAATGCCTATGAAATTCTATGATCAATGAATATATGCATCCAGAGTGCACTTCTAGGAGAACCGAGGAAAACTATAAACGTTTAAACAGGCAATAAAATAATCATGAGGAATTGGCTGATAGCGATGGAGTCTTGACTGATGAGTTACCAAAGACTTTGTTGAGAGAAGAATGCAACTGAAATGCCTATGAAATTCCATGATCAATGAATATATGCATCCAGTGTGCACTTCTACGGGAACCGAGGAAAACTATAAACATTTAAACAGCAATAATATAATCATGGGGAATTGGTTGACAGCAAAAAAGTTCTGGTGAGAAATACAATTTACTAAAGGGCCGAGTTACAGAGAAGAGTGGTGCTCGACTGGGTTTGCACATTGCGATAAAGTTTTATAAATTTATTTACTATATTTTAAAATGCTAAATTTAAATCACTAAAATTAGATGATAAATCACTTGGTACAATTGATTACACAAGGATTTTTAGTACTTATACACAAATTTTTTGTTCTTCTCCAAACGAAAGGTTATTCCCCTTAAAAGTTCTTGGCATTTTCTGCATCTTCACTCCCAAAGGGAGTTGGGGTGCTTTTCTTTTTTACTTTCCTAGGAGGTGTTCTTCTTATTGTAAACTTTTATGATAGCACTTCCCACCCCTACGACTATCTCCTGACGAATATGCATAGAACATAAACTTCTGGAGAACTCTTGCCTGCTAGAGAAAGAAATAATGATTAAGAAGAAAATCTATACTACATTGATAATTAAAATTAAAATTATTTCTAAATATTATAATAACCAAACCTAAAAATTCGATTACATATCCAGGTCCTAACTCATCATATTTTTACAGGTACTTGAATTTATTACCTAACCTTCGAAAGAATTCGATGATAAATTAAACCCTTGCGTATATATAACCTTCTCCATCAGAAGATAGAAAATATGAATATATATATATATACAAAAATAAATTAGCTTTTAGAGTATGATGCGAAAGGATCGCTACAAAGCGAACAGACGCACTTTTGCCATAGGTGTCCAAAAACCATCCACAAAACTTAGTCAAGCAAAAATTTAATTTCCATGCAAAAGTTCACGGAGCCGGATGAAGGTATTGGAGATTCTTCTCTCCACGTTGAACTCTACAACTTGTCAGCCTTTACTATTGGCTTCTATATGGGTCTTGAGATTCAGAACTTCATGGATCTGATCTTAGTATAGAAATGTGCTTGATTACACAAGTAGTAGGTTATTCGAGTTTGATCACACCTTCTTAACGGCGTATTGCTTGATAACTGTCTAATCATAATTGTAACTAATCGGCTAACAGTTAAATACATATCAGACAATATATGCTCAGAAGGCTGATGTGTGTCGTCCGAAAAATTACTAACATAACAGAATTACTGATTTCATTATCTATAGCCAGTAGAGAGATGATAAAACCATACATTTTTCAAAGGGGTGTGATCAAGCTGAACGGACCTACTAGAGATGTGATAAAGCAAATTTCTGGATCTTAGAACTTCACGTCACTGGGCCCTTAGAAAAGAGCCTGGTACAGTGCGAAGTATTTTTTCTCTTTCGACGAATATGTTAACTCCGTTCATCAACAGACGTGTACGTCACCGTTCTCTGTACGCAAGAGATATTATCTTTTCAGCTGCCGCAGGAAATTAAAGTGTGTACACGGCTTTGATATCAAGCAGACGAGGACATCCACAGGTTCTCACAGGAAGTAAAGGAATTTACTTGACTTCACCTTTAATAATAAGTTAGACGGACTTGACCCATCCCTCTTAACTTCGCGGTATTTGACTCCACCCCTGACTCACAACAACAAACTTAACAAAGTTGTGACTATAACGAGGTTTGACTGGCAACGTGGTCCTGTCTCATCACCGGCTCCAACTAAACGACAACTTCCGTCCATCTTGACTCATCACAGATCCATATCAAGATTAAAAGCATGCGAGAAGGTTAAAGCTGAAGCACGAGTGTCACGGCTCGAACAAGAACTTGCACTTCGTTCGAACGTACAGCAGAAATCGTGGAAACGCACGTACTCGATAAAGCCTTCCAAAAGAACATACAAGCTGAAGTAGTGACTTTACTTGATGAGAAAGGTCTCAACGTGAAGAGACGTAGAGCAAATATGGTATCCTGGCTCCTCACTATCCAACAAAGCGCACCAACCTAAAGTGATGTGAAGGTTTTTGCCGGTGACGGTACGCTAAGCATGGAAAACTTCTTGTACGCTAAGAATGTAAATCCTGATGTAACTGCTGCAATACTTGATTCCGCGGACAAACTGCGAGTGAGCCGAGTCAAGGCATGGGACATACATCGAGAACGAGAATCTAACGGGTTCATGCTATTGCACTTCCCAGTACACCCACGATGGGACCCGCTTGTCCAATGGCTGACAATATGTCATCATTTTTCTATCAAGGGCCGTAGCCTCCTTTCTACTTTATGGTGTTATTTGGTACAACGTCTAAGCGACTCCATTAGGCGCTGACCTTGACGTAATCAATTGCTTGCTTGCAGATACCAGTCATGGTCGCTTCCGGACCATACACCTGGACAAACAACGGAAGATGATCAATTTTTTCCTAAACTTCATATTAACGAACCAGAACCAGAGTCTGACAAACTGCTCTAACGTTCACTTGCAAAGCCGGCAGTTACCTCAATTGGGACACCTAGTTCTTCACCGAGCTGACGCATCTTTTGAAGTCCCTTCTGGTAGTTAGGACCGCCCCTCCGGACGTAGATGCGGATATTAGCAGCCTTCAGCTGAGCTTGCTGTGAAGAGAAAGCAGACACAGAACCGGCTATTAGACCAGGAGGTACCGCAGAAGACACCGCAGAGCTCAACGTAAGATCATCCTGCTCAGCTTTTCCCAGCGAAAAGCTAAGGGATGCTACTTGTTAGTTCTGGAAAGCAATGGCTTATGGAATGCGACGGCAAATACCTTCTCCCGAAGCGCCCTGATAATACCACTGAAGGTAGCAGCAACGTCAGTGAAGTTGGCAATACCACCTCCGACCAGTAGAGCCCTTGGACGACCATCAGGGTCGGCAGTAGCCACCTGCTTGCACGATAAATCCTCAGAAACAGGTCGGCAAATGGCAGATGGTCTTAGTTGAAGACGACTTTTCATGAAGTCGAATAAGAGCCCTGGCGCTAAGAGGGAAATACATCGTCTGTATTGATTCTACAACTGCGCAACTCAGAAATCAAGAAGATCTTACATCTATTAATGAGCGAGCATACTGCAGCGTCTCCTCTTCGTTGGGAGCGCCACTGTATTCTGCATAGTTTCCGAGCTCATCAGCGTAACCTAAGTCTCCAACCTGCGAGCAGACAACAGGATACGTTACACCTCGTACAGCATACCCTGGCTCCCAACTCACGTTCTCTCCTGTTTCCCAGAGAAGGTTATGCCACATGGAAGACAAAACAACACAAAAATCACATCAATCGCTTGTAACTGATGGTCGGCAAGTTAGACTGAACTTGTACCCATTAATGACAGAGCTATCAACTTGAATCGATTCGAGTTTCCGCAGTAAGCTCAAAACTTTTGTGCACCAAGAATTAGCAAACTTCCCTTGGCAAGACAGACGACAACTTATCTAGTTATCGCATCCGTACAGACATTCAGAAGCAGGGAAGCTGCCTAGATAGCTCAAGATTACTCACAGTGTCAGCATAGATAACACTAGCACCACCTCCAGCTACCATGGTCCAAATGCGTCCCTTGGGGTTCAGGATAGTCAGCTTCAGCGAGGCACCAGTCTACAAGACGACAGCAGGGTACCAGAACGAGAGTCAAAGCACAGCTCTTGTCAAATACTGTTTGCATCTCAGCGTACGGTACTAGATGAGTTACACGACATCTTCGAAGGACAGAAACGGTGTCTTCATCTGTTGTGACCGACAACAGATGAAGACAAGTGCTATCTCAGTCACATGGAAATACGTGCTATATGCCGGAAAACAATGGAAGATATGATACGCTTAACAAGCCTGTGGACTGATTCCTGAAGATACCTTCTCATCCAACTTGTGAATCTTCTCTTCGGCAGGGCTCATCGTCCTTCCGAATGGAAGCGGGAATTCCACGTCACCCCACCTGCAAAACGCCAGTCCTTCACTTAAATCAACGCAAGTCCACCAGTAACAATTCACCAGACCGCGCAGCAATAGAAGTGCACGTCAAGAACTTCTCGGATTTGCCCTCGAGGGAAAGATTAGCCAACCATTTAGGAAAAGCATGGTTAGCCAAAGAAAACGTTCTTACTTCTTCAACTGCTTGAACGCAGCAGTGTCATCTAGCTCTCCACGCATGTCAAGTGGATAAGGGGATCCATTCACAAGTGCAAATGGGTTCATTTCCAAAAGAGTGAAGTCCAGATCTGAGACAAGCCAGAACGTCGTTGCCTCAGTTGACTGCCTCAGTTACAGTAAAAGCAAGCATACAAGATTAATCTACCTTCTATTACACGACTTTTACCAATCAAGACAAAGGTCAAGCTGCATCAGCGTCACAAACTTACCAATGTAAACATCGAAAACTCCCTTAAGAAATTTCTCGATTACGGAACGAACCTGCAACGACCGAACAAAGTCCTCCAAAATGATTCTCTTTCCACAAGTAAAACATGAAGTGGTGCTTGGCAAGTCTCACGGGAAAAATGAAAGTAACAAACTGCTGGGTCAAATATTGGGATGCACCTCCAAGGGAAGCGTAGCAATAAGAGGAGCGAGGAGTTCAGAGTCAAGTGTCTTCTCCGTTGGAACAACTACTGTCTTGACCTGCAGGACAATGATCGACGCTTACGATCGGGAAATTTGTGACACTGAAACACAGGAGAAAAATACATGCTTTCGCATTTTTTGCAATCCCCTAAAATTACTTTGCTTTCTGTCACGCAGAGTGTACAGGTACACAAGCTCAAGTTTCGGAGGCGTATCAGTTCCCCTTCTACTCACAAGCTCAATCTCGCGAAACCTCTCTACTCACCTTGTCCCAGTTTTCCTCGATCTCAATGCCTCCACATTCGGAAAAGCTAACGGCAGTACCGAGCCGCTCTGACACGATGGAGAGATAGTACTCATCGTCATGAGGTACGAAAGGTTCCACAATGAAGGTGGTGATAGGACCCTTGCACCCTTGCATCTCAACCTGCAAAGGGAATAATTCATTACAAAGTTTCAAACGAGTTGCATGAGGACGTTGGCTTCGCTATATGACTTGCATGTAATCGCCACAACTCTCCGTATGAACGAACTCCGGACCACTTGCAGATTCAAAGATCTACGTAATTTCCTCAGCGATCATTCAGAGTAGTGGTACTGTATTATTTTGAGATACGATAGTATCTGTTCTGCAATTACATGCCATAACTCTCCCTATCAAGGTACTCCGGACGACTCGAAATGTACGCAGATTGAAAGATCTACGTAATTTTCCAAGTGATCATTCAGAGTGGTGGTACAATATTATTTTGTGACACGATAGTATTTGATCTCCAACATACTTCATTCTCTGTTTACGGTATTAACAAGCCAGCCAAATTCGCCCTCAGGGTACAGGAAGCAAGTTAAGACTGGAAACATACCTCTTTGCCGACTCTTTCTTTCACAAACGCTTCTACACCGGCCAGATCTAAGTTTAGCGCAACCTGCTCGGTGAACAAGTAGCAATAAGTACTGCTACAAACTTCAAATCATCTTCACATCCTCAAACACAGTTCAGACTTGTGCGTTAATGCTAAACGTCCTTACGTAAGTGGACCTAACTCCTTCCTCAGCGTCACTTCTCTGTAATTTCTCATTTTCTTGAGAGCATACAAGCGGGAAGCACTCGGACCAAACAGGCAAGCTGAGACAAAGTAAGGCCAGGGCTGCGAAATGCTACGGAAGCTGAAGACCCTGATCCAGGGTCGGTTTTAAATGGAACCCACCAGACCACCTTTTCCACGCTTGCCGAACAGCATGTCTGGCTTGACGACCAGCCGAGTTGAATTGAGCCATGGTTCGGCATCAGCCAATGCATTGAAGTCCGTCTTCTCAGTAACCTGCCACAGCAAATACGGTGCCCTGTTATTGCTCTCAGTTTGACCAACTACCGGCAATCCTGCCTTGCGGAATTGATGACCGTCAAAGTAATCTGACACGCCCTTCGTCTTTACCTGTGCAGACTTAATGTCTAGATCAATCCCAGCAAGTCTTTTGAGATGCTCCTTCAACAATCGCTTCGAGTTGTATTCTCTGATCTTTTTCCTTGCCATCTTCGCTCAGATCTGTAGCTGCAAAAGCAGTATACATTAACGTCAACCGCCAGAACACGGACTAACGAACAAGTGAGCCGTTGTACGTGCTGTTTGTAAGGCTTGTTTAGTGTCGACTCCCCGACTCGACATTAAACGACATTAAATTTCACAGAAGAAGGTCCAATTAAAAGACTACACTAGCCTTACGTTTTTTCTATACTAGCCTTACGTTTTTTCTATACGTAAGGCTAGTATAGAAAAAACTGACAATTTGTAAAGTCACGATGCAGCTGAAGGAGGCAAGGTTGCGGGCTGAGGTTCAATGCACGGGGCTCATTACAATAGGTCTCTCCTCGTTTAAGTTTCATGACTTAAACGAGGCACATACTACCATCATCTCCATGGTGCTGCCAGAGGAGGAAATGAACGGTACCCTGGCGTCCAAAAGAAGGCGTGGATCCTAGGACACACCTTCGTCCGAAGCACAGGCAGGATCCCGGCAGAACTCAACGAAGACAGCGAGGAGGGGAAGAATGCAGGAATACAGAGTGAGGGAATGGAGAAACTATATGAGAGAGCACCAGAGTGCAACCTGCACACGACGACGACGGCGACGACGTGGGTTGATCAGAAAATGCCAGAGGAGGTGGGACCGGAAGACCAAGAATTGCAAGTCTTACAAATTGGCCACCGGCATTCGCAAGTCAAGTCCCCTCGTAGCAAACGAACTGGCGACTGACTACTACCGTAGGGACTGTGGGAGCCTAGGAGGAGTCCAGAGAGGTAGCTGGTCAATAAAGGCTTGCCAACAACTCCATCACATGACTCAGTTTTCCATGCCTCATACGCTCAAGCGGTCTGACCATCCGGGGCGTTGGTTACTTGGCCCTCCGGGTCCCTCTTTCCTTGTTCGGCTTGATGGGGTCTTTCCATCCGTGGGCTATTCATTGCGTCGCGTGTTTACCGTTTGACCATTGCTATACGGTACACCATACCTCACCAGCTTTTTACTGTCTAACCATATACATGCAAAGTGATGTTTGGTGAAATGGACGGGAAAGGAGAAACTAGTATATAGGAGATGGAAATATTGATCGAGGATAGGATAGATACGTGCGAAGTGTCCTAAACCCAAGGTGAAAAATGGAAGGAAAAAGATTTGAAATGATTTACTGTAAATGATTATTTTAGCAGAAAAAAGAAAAAATCTTCCATGAAAAAAGTACGCAATGTTTGCTAGAAATAAGCAGACATACGCAATGTTTGCTTATTGCACAGAGCACAGTGAAATAAATCAAGATAAATTTAAATCTATTTAAAAATCTAAATTTAATTCATAAACTTTAAATAGTTCAGAAATCATAACGCGTGAACTCTGGAAAGAGAACGTATAAGCATAATGAGTTCAAAAGTAACCACTTCAACTTCTGAACTTACTGTGACACGTGAACTATGAGAAGAAAAAAAACCCAAAAACACTGTGAGTTGAAAAATAACCCTTTCTACTATAAGTAAAATCTTCTGTACTAATAATAATAAATTGTTTAATAACTTTAGTTTATTATCTTACCCTTCCTCTTGGAAGGGTAAAGAAATACATTAAAGTGTATGTATATTCCCCTCTTCCGAACTTGGAAGAGGGTGAAAATATACATGAAATTGAGAAAAATCCAGAAAGCGCACTATGGCCCCAGTAACTTTTGTGTTGTCAAATTGCCGCTTAGGGGTGCTCCCTACTGTCAGCTATATACTTGACTGGCCCCATGCGTGCAAATACTTTCTTGACAGGACCGGGTACAGACAGTCTGTGACTGCCAGCGTGGCATTCGAGTCTGACGTGGTAGCTAGTCTACGTGCGTGACTAGAAGGACATACTGACAGGAGATGTAGGTGAGTGCGTGGCAAAAAAGGCATGCTGAGAGGACATGTAGGCATGTGCGTGGCCTGAATTCCTCATGAGCAGCTCATTCACGACTAGGCAACCCAGCATGCGCGCATTCTGCCCTGCCGCGTCTTCTTGCCACGCACTCATGGTGAGATCCCTGTCACCTTGTACATAAACCGTGGCGTCCATGTCATCATACAGAAACTCACTGGCACCCACGTATGTCACGCAACGCCACATAAGCTCGAGATACGTCACCCTAGATGATCGACTGGCTACCACGTCGGACTCGAATACCACGCTGGCAGTCACATATTGTCTATACACGGTAAGGGATCCTGTCAAGTATTTGCACGCATGGGCCCAGTCAAGTATATGACTGTCCTTATTGTAGATGTGAAACTTTCTCAGCCACAAGGTTTCACATTGTTTGATTCCGTACTACAGCGCAGCTATCACGTTGTTAGTTCGGTGGATTTTGTTTCCTACGTTAATTGCTCGGTCTTCCTGTTTACCCAGACCAACCTAACTCATGATAGCATGAAGAATGAAGATTGCCGTAGAGTATTGTGACTGACTCGGCCGTTGGTGAAAAGCTTTGAGGACAAAGCAAGACTTCGCGGATTCTGAATTAGCCAAATTTGCATGCTATGGCGGGTGAGGAGAAGGTCAGAGCGTGGAAACTTTGGAGTGCATGAGAGAAAGATCAAGAGAAAAAATTGAGTTTCGAGGGTGATCAAACCTCGCCACACACTGGAAAGAGAGGGCCGACCCGATGTAAATAGGGATCACCAATGTACCTATTCTTGCAAGGCAGTCGCTTAGTACGTGGTAAGGAAGGTGAAGCAGTGGCACCGCAGCATGACTCTCGGTTAAAGATTCAGTATGGTTAGGTTCGACACCATTGGAGAACTCAATTCTTTCCAGTCAGCACATTTGGAGATTCACGATCGATCACGGGTAAACTGACCTACGAGCATGTTTACCTCGTGATTCCACCAATCTCTCACTCATTGACTCCTTTATCAATATCCCGCTCCCAGCATCCCATGGGCCCACCTCCCTGCCCTCGACTTCCCCATTCTTTCCTTCTCCTTCTATTTCTCTGCTCCTCCAACTTCTTCTCCAAGGCGCCTTCGTGTCTCGGTTCTTGGCACCAACCGGCAAACCACGTAGAGACACCCGCAAAACTTGGCAGGTCACAATCTGAGAAATTACCTCTAAGCAATATAAATATGGTCATTTATGGACGGAACCGTCCGTACCAATATTCTTCATCGGTTATCAAATATCGAGGAAGAATAGTGTCTGAAATTCATGAGTGTGAGGTTGATAAATTTTCTTTCTTTCTTTTAACAAGGATGAGTTTTAGACCTCATGACGTGTCATATTTAAAATGTAAACATGTTTGTAAGGTTGCTTGCTTGTTTCTTCCATGATCAACCAGATGAAAAGAAATGCTCGTATCATTTATATATAAGAACAGCAGATAGATAAATACTAGAGGAGCCAGTAGGAATAGAAGACTGAATTTGTTCATACAATTTAGGAGTTAAGCTTTAAGTTAAATATTTTATTTTACTATTCTATTTAAATATAAATAAGATGATTTTTTAAGTATAAATATTACTTTTGAATTTTTCAAATATTTGTTTATTTTAAACCTCCAAGAAGAATATATGACATTCTATTTTTACAAAAATGAGCTTTTAAAATTATTATTTTTGAATTAAAATATATTAGTTTACTTACATCTATGTATAATAAAATTAATTAGTGAACCTCCAAGATCCACTTACAAAAATCATTTAGTCTATGCATTGTTCGATTATAGCTCTATCATCCCTTCTTCATGTGCAAACACTATACTAGTTTGAATTGTGAGGTTGTGAATTCTGTCTCTTATATATATGTTAGAAATTCGCAAGAGTCTCTCGTCACATGAAGCATGTTAGTACCACGTGCTAAGTAAGTAAAATATAATTTGATCTAATTGTAACTCTTCTTGCTGAGTAGTCCTTTGGTCTCATCGGATGCTCAGTGCACATACAGTTGAGAGATTCACAATTCTACATTTCGTTCAAATAGTTCAGAAGAATGCAAATGTGTTACCAATTTGATGTATAGTACTTGGGGTTGTAATTTGTGGTCTGGTTGTTTTCAAAGTGTGCAGTAGATCATGCGTAATGGCTATTTGTCGATCTGTGATGGAAATTTTTGAAGTTGATAGTATTCTTATGGATGTTGAATATTTCTTGAACTTGATAGAGATTCTGTGAGCCCAGATAGCCAAGTGCTCGTTCAAGAAACTTCGGCAGATTACACTAATTTGCGAGAGGTGATGAGATCTTCTTAGAGAATGCAATTTCTTTGGATGAGCAGACATTCGATGCATTGGTGCGAAGCAAGCCTGCACTTTCGAGATGACTATGAGTTTCTATCTCACGTTTTGAAGCACTTGAGGCCGATTCACAACCTTCCTCTACTATCCCAAGTAACTCTCAGAGAAGAGATTTACGTGGCAAGATTGGCAGACTATAGCAATGGTTGAAGCAAAGAGAGTAGAGTGGAAAGAAGCAGCAAACAACTCGGGTCAATATAACATGCAGTCCGCTGAATTTAAATTGCGCAAAATCCAAACTGCTTTACGGACGAAAGACATAGAGGTAGGCATAAACTATATCAAAACCAAATAAGAAAACCATATTTAGAACGAAGTTCAGTGACCATAATAAGCTTTCAGGTAGCACTCCGTATGCAGCACTAGATGTGCATGAGAGGAAAGAGTTGAAGCTTCCGCCTGATTTTCCTATGCACTATTATGATTTGATTGATTTCTGATATCGTCAACGACCATCCATGACTTTGTCTTGCATCATAGAGTCTATGGCACCTAGCAATACTATTAGAACTGTGTCTGAGCCAAACCTCGGTCCCGATCCTACAAACAATCAGGATTCTGAAGTTCGAAATACTCTTTCTGCAGGTATAACTCGAGAAAGAGAAAAAGATCATAGAATAGAGATGCATCTACTCTGAACAATACTTTCAATTCTTTCTCCACTGACATTGTTCACGTGGAGAAACAAAAACTCAAATTTGCAAGAGAAATTGAGAAACCCAGAATTGAAAGCGCAAACCAACTTGTCTGATAAGATAGTTTCGGTGTTAGATAAGATGGCTACTGCTCTCATGAACGTTGGCTCGGCTTTGAATAGCCATCAGATATAAGCCATAGTGGAGGATTAAACTCACCTTATTATATTTTCTGAGCTAGAATTCTAAATGTAGATATCAAAGTACTTTACTGAGTTTCAAGTGTAACTTGATACATTTTGGCTTTATGGGTGTCTTGTCCTATGTATCAGGTGTTGCTTGAGTAATTTTGAGTTTATCAAAGGTCTTGTTTACTGTGCATGAGGTGTAACCTGAATAATTTTGAGTTTTTCAAGACCCTCCTTAGTGTTTATTAGACATAACATGGATAATTTTGAGTTTATCATAACACTTTAAGTTTAATGATTTTGAGTTTTTCATAGTTCAACTTCAGATGTTGTGTATCGCTTTGTGGAATGTCCTTAACGGCTTGACCAAGAAGTCGAGAACATATGAACCCTAAATGGTTCTCTGAACCAAAGTTGGAACATTGGGTTAAGACATAAGGATCTACCTCAAGACGACCTTAGACGAACGCTGACCTAAGGGGGAAAGTCCGGAAACGGACCGGAACATAGGTATGAGAGGTGGATTTGAGACGTAGGACCAAGACGTGGGTCTAGCGCAGACAGACCTTGGTTTGGACGCTGGTCCGAACCACAGGGTCCAAGTCTGGCGTTGGACCACGGTTCTTGGAAAAATCCTAAATGTGAGCTCTAGTGACGTTTTGGGTCTTGGACGGAGCTCCACATAAGATCTCGAGGCGAGTAAAGTATCACTGGAAAGTTCTCGGCGAGAGCTTTCCAATGATATGTAGAACTCCTCGAACTGACCTTAAAGCTGATTCCATGATCGGATTGTGGTATAATTTTCAAGGACCAAAGAGGAGGACGGGACCACCGATCTCCAGAAGTATATATGAGAGGGCTCGATGCTTGGGTGGGTCAGGACGAGTCATCTGATCCCAGAGTTTGGTGGACGGACTTTGAGGGCATGAGGTGATGATTGGACTAGTGCCAAGGCTCGTTCCGGTCCAGACTTGGACGGTCTTGACTTAGGAACGATCCAAGGACTATGGCAAGACTAAGACACGAGACGATGGGTTAGACCACCGTTCGAGAGCTTGGACCCGGACGGACATCACGGACGGTTGGATTGCTAGGTGTGATGGAGGTACTGTTTAGGACCTTGGACTTTATGGGAAGTCCGCTCCAAGTCATGATGTGACTTGTTGATGTTTTGGGACCGACCTAGCTGGATCTAGGTCGGGACTAAGGGAGTGTCGAGCTTGAGAGTTAGGGAGACTGTCCGTCTTCGGTCTAGACCAAACGGAATGAAAGTAAATGGTGCATGAACATGTGATTGTGATTTGCATGTTAGCGTTGTGAGTTTTGTGACCTACTGAGTAAGAGCTTCCGTTGACGGAACTAGACGGTAGGTGCACGAAACACAGTCAGGGGACGATTATCAGTAACCTTCGCCGCAATGTAAAGAAGTCCAGTACCAGCCGCGACACATGTGCAACAAGATGAAGTTTTGTCAACGATGTCCAACGATTCAGACACGAGAAGTCAAGGAGCTGTTTATGCAGAACTCATCAAGATGATGAAGACCATGCAGGAGGGTACGATCTCTAGAGATAACGTATTGCCAAGCTTGAGACAGCCCAAGGGAGTTCTTCATCTACCAAGAAGCTTTGTAAGACAAATTTGCCGACTCAGATATAGGACGGACTCGCAAGATTAAAGATTTCTTAACTAAGTTGGATCTATACTTTGAGACGAAACATGCTAAGAAGTCAGACAATGTGAGAGCGGCGGTTACGTTCCTGAAGGATCATGCACTTCTCTGGTGGACTGCATATAGAGACGAACATGTCTTGATCGTCTCGGCGCTTGGTTGGAAAGAGTTCGAGGAGTTGCTCGCGAGAAGATTCACTCTAGAGTATCAAAGGATTCGGGATAGTGTTGAGTTAGTTAAGTTGAAGCAGACGGTGGTCTTAGGTGCATATGTGTGCGAGTTTAGTGCTAAGCTGGACTTGTTCTCCAAGTGAAATGAGGAGATCAAGATATGTATATTTATTGGAGGACTCAAGTCTAGCTCAAAGAATGCTCTCTTTCGGATGCCAAAGCTATCTGAGACATGTGCCAAACTTTTGAAACTAGCGGAGCGGATTGGAGACGATGAAGTCCAGGAACGAAAATCCTTTGAACCACGTAGCATGGATAGGTTCATAAGAAGAACAAGGACTTCAAGCGACAATGAGATGGAGATCGGAATGACTCTTCTGCCTCGGCAGCAAAGTGACAGCAAACAAGGTCGAAACCTAAGGAGTAAATACCTTAGAAAGACAATGGTACTAAGTTTACTTGCTACACTGTGGCAAGGTTGGTCATACTGCAAAGAGGTGTACGAAGCCTAAGGTTAGTGTAAGATGGGCTCTAGAGTGAACTCAAAACTCGAATGTCCGTGGTGGTGCATTCGCAATCTTTATATAGTGAGAGAAATAATACATGATAAGCTTCCGCTCAATGTTGATCTCTCACGCGAATCGCTCATGTGGCTTACATGCAGCCTTAAATCTAGAAGAACATCTAGAGGATTCAGAATGAGTCACGTAAGAGGCTCGCTGGAAAGTTCTAGAAGCTTCTTTCTAGAAACTTCCTTTTGGAAGCTTCCCGGTGTCGGAGTGTGATCCGTCTACCTAGGAAAGCGCCGGGCTTCTGGCTGTGGTTGTTTACTCAAGAGGTTGGCTTTCAGGTCACAACAGGAGCTATAAACACTCACACAGGAGTGTAAGATCCTCTGATATGCTCAAAAAGCAAAATTTAGGTCTCACTGGTAGTAATAGGCTTAAGCGGTGAACTTTGACACTCAAAGAGAGGAAAACTATGAAGGTTTAGACTTCTAAACTTCCCCTACATGTAAATGAGGCACTACTGAACACACACACGAAGTTTCAGCCTGAGATTGAATTCTAGCACCGAGATGTTGACAGAAAAGCTCTAAATAAGAGAATTATGGCAATTTCTGGTACCTAGACAGCTATTCAGACATAGAACAGAGAATTGGCTCGATGAATTTCAAATCTTCTCACAGTATTTGAAGTCTACAGGATGCTGAACATCCCTGTGAAGTTGGGACTCCTAAATGTACACAGAACTCTAGATCTCCTCCTCTGAAGTCGCTGCTCTAGATTAAGAGCTTTTCAGACCCCCTCTGCTTCAGCGGCCGCCCTGAATTACTCAATCACTCAAATGATTTGAAACTTTTTGGACAGTCGTAGCCCTCCTGACAGTGAACGCAACCACGAAGTTTTGAAGTGATTTCCTCAATTCTGCTGCAATTGGCACCGAAAACCCCAAAATCAATAAAAGTGATGCAGTTTTGGTACAATCCGAACTTCAATTGGGCATAACTCCTTGTTTATTGATCCAAATCGAGCAAAAATTTCACTGACAGTGCTTGGCACGACGAGCTCTCTCTTCCTGTGTTCTCAGATTTCGCAGATACCTCACCCATTGCTCGAACTCTCCTCTAGAGCTATATTTCTAAACTTAGAGTTTTACAAAAGACAAAAATGGACCAATGGGAGTTCATAGCTCCACTTGACTGTCCTTTTGTGCCTTAAACTACCTGGTAACTTATCTACACTCATAAGCTACCACGTCAAGCCCCCTAGAGTGCCAGCGTAAAACTTAAACTACCTAAAATGACACATAGCCCCGAAAAATAACTTAAATTAGCTAGAAAGCGTGCATGGGCGACAAGTAAGTACAACCCATGAGCTCAAACCCTTATCAGCATGGAAACCCTAAGTTATGTACACTGAACGTCATAGACAAGTAAGAAGTCACTTGCACAAGCGCACAAATGCTTGAACAAGATAACTAACATACTATCAGCCTACTAGGACTCAAAAATAGTGTTAACACCGCATGCAAAGGTGTCAAACATATACATAAAGGACTAGAAGTAATATGAGCTAACTTCTAGAACTACAAAACGTAAGCGTCGGAGTAGCAGTCAAGCATGTAGCTGCCAAATGACGCGACACCGGCTAGAAAGTTCTCGGAGCTTCTTTCTATAAACTTCCTTCTGGAAGCTTCTCGGCTGGAAAGTTCTCGAAGCTTCTTTCTAGAAACTTCTTTCTGGAAGTTTCCCGGTGGACTTTTGGCGCACCCGCCTATTGATAGAAGTACTATTTGCTGCATGTATTCTTCGGCCAACTTAACCGTAACTAATTCTTATACCAAAGACTTCTATCAAACCAATTTCTCCTCTAGTTGATAAGCAGGGCTCTACTTATTACAAACCTCCCCCCTTTTAAGAAGCAACGTCTTCGTTGCTCAACTGCTGTTCGAAAGCTTGCACTATGAGTGAGCCGTGTGCAAGATTGGTTGCAGGCTCCCATGTCAAGATGTCTATGCTCTATGATGTCAAGAATGAAGGTGGGCATCCATCTATCGTGGACGTTAATGAAAGCTTGCAATGAAAAACCAAGAGAATGGTCATGACTTGTATCATTTGCTTTATGGACAGATCGGATGACACATAGCTCTATGATAGATTACATGTCTATAATGCTCATGACATTTCAAAAGCTTGTGGTAGAAGCGTGTCGTATCGATATGGAGTGTGTTACCTTGGAGAGATAACTTGACACATGAGGAACTTCTAGTGACACTAATTTAGCTATTAGATCGAAGGTCCGAGGACATGCAAATTATTTTGGATAGGTTAAGGAAAACTCGCTTGCAGAAAAAGGTTAGATTCAATGAGTGACATTGACTAAGGCTTAGAGTGATCCAAGAGGGTGATTGGGTTCTTGTATATGACAACAATCTAGACAACCTAGTGCGTTACGGAAGTTGTCACGTCAGTTTGGACCCCTCAGCTAGGTTGACCGAGTGCGAAGTGGCGCATCCCGGTAAGGCCGTTAGTGCCGTTAGGGCGAGTTGGGGAGAGCTCACTAGGGGTAAACTTCGCAGGTAGGGCTTGGAGGCCTTAGTTCTTTGAGTTGAGCCTTCAAGCTCCAGGCTATGGTGGATAGTCTAGTTGAGTGTAACCCGGATTCTCTTCGCGTTTAGAGTGGGTTTGGCTTGACCGTTTGTGAGTATCCTTGTTGTGGTGTTGGAGATGGTAATCTCTGTATTCAGATTACTCAAAGAACTGAGTGCAGGTCGAGGCGGAGTTCAGTAAGAGCTCGCAGATCTGAAATCTGAAATCGTCCGCTGGTATCTTCGGGCGTTGCCGTTCGTGGTTGATTGTTTGGAGTTGTGATCGAGGTGTGTGGGCGCCGTGCTACATTGCTGGTCGCAGATCGATTTGCTGTTGTTGGGGTCGAGTGGAGATTTCTGTCATGCGGAAGCGCTGCAGAAATTTTGCGGAATGTTCTTGAAGTGTGTTGTTGGAGCCGGATTGCGCGTTTGGGCGTAGCAGCTGAAATACTTGTCAATGTCGGGCCGGAGTGGACTCTTTGGAAGCGCATTGGAGAGACAATTTTAGCGCACTAAGTTTCGTGGAGTTTGGCCAAGGATTGAAGAAGTTATGGCATGTCGAAGTTCGCTGCCGTGAAACCCGTAAGCACTAAAAGGCTAGTTACGTCAGATTTTGGCTCAATTTCGTGGGGAAACTCGAGTTTAGTAGTTTGTTTTGTGTGTGTGTGCATCCGCGAAGTGTGTGTGGTGCATTTGCGAATCTGTTTTGGTGGTGTTCGGGTTGGATTTGGAGGTTCTTGCTGTTTTACGTCAGATTTTGGTCACCCGTGTGCACCCGCAAGCTGTTTTCGCTGTTTTGGAGGCTGTTTTGGTGCAATCTTCTGCAATTCGAGCCTCTTCTGGTGTGTGTGTGTACCTGTTCTACTCTACTTCAAGTGGAGAGTGAGCGGGAGTGTCGAGGTGTGGAGTGCGTGTTAGGAGGCGTTTAGAGGCTTCGAGGAGCAGAGGTGCGTGAGTGCGGAGGCGTGAGAGCGGAGTGCGAGAGTGCGGAGGCGGAGCGGAGCTGAGCTGAGCCCGAGCCCGCGCCCGCCGCAAGCCAGCTTGCTGGCGTGTGTGAGAGAGGTATCCAAGCTTCAGGTGTGTGGGAAGGGTAAAACCAGCTGGTCACCCATCCCAACACTATTCCTGGACCTGGACTCCTGACTCTGTTGTCTTAGCTTTGGCTTTACCACTAGACCAATAGCTCTTGGTGTCCTACAGGGATGCGTGCAAGTACTTATGGACTTGTATAAGGTAGTAGGAGACCTTCTCGCACGTCCCTAGAGGAGTGGTAGGGCGACCCCACAGTATTAGGGGGAAGCTATAGTTGTGGTAGTGTTTGCCTACACCGTAGAGGCGCGTATGGAGACAATTGGTGGCAGTTGTCTTGGGTGAGCTAGTAGAGCTACCACGTGGATGTTTTTGGAGCTACTAGAGGTGTGGACATCTAGTTAGTGACCTCCAGTGTCAGTTACGACTGTTGGTGATCATATATTGTGCATGTGGTCACCGACAAGGAGTCGTCAGTCCGGGTAGGACTGGGTTTCTCTTTATGTGAATGTTTGAGTGTGGAGGGTTATCGTTTGGACTTCTTGTGGTTGGAACCCCTCCATACTCTGCTTCCTGTTTGTGCGCCGCGTTTGCGTGTGTTGGCGCTTGATTTCCGGAGTGAGTTCACTCCAGTGTGCTGTCGGTAGTGAGGCTGGAGTTGCGGACCAGTCAGACTACCTTTGTCTCTCTCACGGTGCGGTTGGAGTGATGACCAACAGATCGTGAGAGGCTGCCTGTGGTGATGACAGGTACAGGTTGCCCTTACCTTGATCGTCCTAGTAGGGGATAGGTGAGCTCAGTAGGAGCGGGATTAGGCAAGTGATGGTTACGGTGGTGACAGAGATTGCGACATTCCGGTTGGGGAGTGTGTTAGCGGGATTCTCTCATCACGGAGTTCTCGGGAGGTTCTGGTGGAGACTTCTCGGACAGTGGGTATACACGGAGTGGGGTGAGGTACCGACTACCTACACCATTGCCGTCGGTTGTTCCAGAGGACGAGTCAGACGCATACAGCGCGTTTTCTGGTGGTGAGTCTAGTGTCACCACACCGTTGTTGTGGGACATGGACGAGATCTATGGGGCCACGAAGGGACCTCGACGTTACTCGGGTACAGTTGGTACCATTGAGCTGGATGACTTCATCCAGGAGTTTGACAGTTGGTGCGACCCTTCATGACGTGGAAGGGTTTGTTCCAGCACTTGGAGGGACCGCCGATGGACGATTATCATGAGTTCAGGCGAGATTACAGTGTTGAGATCGAGTTGTGGAGACAACATTGGTCTCCCAACTACGTTTCTATCACTACTGGCGCAGTTTCGGGAGGCGTAGCACCTGCGAGTTCGGGTGCTAGTAGTAGTGGTACAGCCGCAGGTGGCGGAGTACCTACTACCAGCGGTGCGTCCTCAGGTAGTGGAGCAGGTGGTAGTGTGAGCGGGATACCACCAGGGTTTAACCCTGTGGTTCAGTTCTTCCAATGTTTGAGGAAGAACTATCAAGGTGTGCGGACCGACAAGTTGAGGAGTCTGCAGGAGTTCCAGCGGAAGACTGGAGAGAGCCTACGCGAGGCGTTTACTCGCATGAGGCGGTTGATCAGCGTTACCCAAGGGGTGACGGAAGCACAGGCAGTCCAGTTCTGGTATGGGATACTAGACCGGGAGCTGCGTAGGAGAGTTAGAGATGTTACTCTTCTTAGAGATACCGCTCCGACGTTGGCGGTTGTCTTTAGTCTGGATGAGCGGATTGAGCTCAACATGGTGGAGGAGAGGGTGGTGGTTGCTGGGTTCAGCAAGGAGACACCACATGGAGCGACCACCTCTTCTCGAGGATCACAGGCTAAGCAACAGCGTGGTGGTGGTGGTGGTGGTGGTAAGGATCGTGCAGAGCAGTCACGATCGCAGGGAGGTGTAGGAGGATCTGGTGGCCAGAAGCCCATGCCGTCCTTCTCTAGTCAGCAGCAAGCGGGTCCTTGCTGGATGTGTGATGGTCCTCATCAGCAGAGGGACTGTCCACAGAGGAGAGGTTATGAGACGTCAGGGACATCAGGGACGTCTCAAGCAGTACCTAGGCAATGTGAGCATTGCGGACGACCTAGTCACAGTAGTGACCGTTGTTTTGATCTCCATCTCGAGTTGCGGCAAGGGAAGGCTGATCGTGGACGAGGCGGAGGAGCTCAGGGAGGCCGTGGTGGTCGAGCTAGAGGTAGTGATCCAGCACCTGGGAGAGGACCGGTCGGTCCACCGCCTGCTACGACGTCAGAAGCAAGTATGGCTGCTCGGATTGAGCAGTTGGAGCAGAGGATAGCTAGTACGGCTATGGCTCAGCGGAGATCAGGTGGAACAGAGGCTTCCACGTCTTATGGAGGAGAAGGAGGTGACTTCGACTTCATGGCTGGTGTGGCGCAGATTGAGACATCTGCGGCAGTGACTAGCAGTACGTGCCTCTGAGCCACGAGGTGCGTCAGTGGAGTTGGATCCACAACGCGGGGAGGCTGGTAGACAAGCTAAGCTTCCCTAGTCGTTCACGTTATCGGAGGCGTTGAGGACCACATCTATGGTTCCTAAACGATCTACCGATGGTGCAGTAGAGTTGGAGGCATCGACATCCAGGAGTGGGTGTGATGAGAGTCCACCTTCGACGTCTGTGGATGCGACGTCGAATCCGATGTTGGGGGCGGCTACAGCAGTTTTGCGAACCTCACTATTCTCAGCCACGGATATGAGAGCATTGGGAGTCAACTTGACTCCAGTGTTCCAGTTGGCGGCCACGCTCAGTGAGAGCGAGGATGTAGTTACCTCTAGTGCTGAAGAAGTTCAGCGAGAGGCGGTAGACGTGTCCATGGAGTCGAGGATCAGGACAGCTACCAGTGGTACTTGACAAGCGGCGGCTGCTAGGTTAGATGAGTTACCAGCTAGGCCGGCGATTGACCGTGCTGGTTTGGCACCAGGTGTGGTGTTGTTGGACAATAGAAGTGGTATCTTCTGTTTGGTGGCACCTTCAGGGAAAGTGTATCGACCTCAGAAGGTCTTGTTAGACTCTGGAGCCCAACCGTTGATGTTGGGAAAGGCGGCATGTATTGGTTTGGGTCTGAAGAAGTCCGAGATAGAGAGATGTCCATTCCAGTTGCAGACATCTCTAGGGGAATCTGTAACGACCTATGTTACACATAGGAAGTTTGTCTATTAGTAAGGTGTTTAGTTCTAACTAAGTGTTGAGAATGTTTATTTGCTGCCAAAGTACTTTTAGGAGGTATCAAGTTAGTCATGACTAGCTAAAAGTTAGTTATGGTTAAACTTAGCTGTGCTTTTGGCAGAATTCAGATATTTGCTAAAGAGTGAGCACTACTATCTTGTCATCTTGTCTAAAAGGTAGAAAGGAGGTGGAAAGTATCCCTTATCTCCTTTTTGACTTGATATTAGTGGTTGGATTAAAGTTGTGGACTTTGTAGGCATTAAAAACAAGAAGAGATTCCACATGTTTCCTTTTTAGTGGGTCCTAGTGTAGAGGGGGGTGGAAATTCGAGATTCCTTGAGAATATTCTAGAATCCTTCTAGAAGTTGTTGACTTTGAAGGAATAAGCCCATGTGAAAAGATAAAAAGCCCATGTGATCAATGCTTTTACCTTAAGTAATATCTTAGTAAAACCCGGTAAAAGTAGTTACGGCTGAGTTACCGGGGGTACCAAAGTAAAAACCTAGAATGTATAAATAGAGGAGTAGAGAAGAGCTCCTCATCCTTGTTTTCACATTGTCGTAATGACAACTTGAGTAATATAGAGAGTATGGGATATTTTTAGCATGTGAGAACTTGAGAGACGTCGTTAGAATGGAGGATTTTAGTTGATGTGTTTAAGGAGATTTTTAGTTGATAAGTTTGTGGGTGTATGAATGAGTGAACTCAGCATTTTCCCTTCAAGTTCATGGTGTGCTTCCATCAAAGCCATCAGAGGTGACCCCTGAGTGAGAGACAGGCCCGACATGTTGCAGATTCGTGGATGACGACCGTGGAGGTTGAGAGATCGGGGGGTAGTTGATCGATAGGACCGCGGAGGGTTTACATTTTTGGTTCCGTTGCCGGGACCTCACTTGAAGGGATCGTTGAATGATGTTTAGAGTTCAGTTCTATATTCGACAAAAGGAGATTATGAGAGAGCACATGGAGAGAACGTTGGGAGGAGAGAGAGCTAACGCGATGTTAGCAACGTTAGAACCTTTCGTGTATCCCGTAGTGATATATGACGCGTTTGAAGTCATTCTTTACATCTTGTTCACTTAGAAAGGGTTTGAGGAGAGTTGAAAGAGTGTGCAACAAGAGTTGTAGAGGAAGGAGGAGAGAAAAGTTATTAGAGGAGATAAATTTGTGAGTTTAGAAATTCTGCTCTCTGGAAAATTTGTACAGTCGCTGTCAACTTTTCTGTGAATTTTATTTTCCTGTGATACTTTCCAGTGTTTTAGATTGGCTGATAACCTATCTAAGACAAAAGAAATCATAGGAAAAAGTGGTCTAGAGAGGGAGCAATGAATTTTCAAAGTTGAGGGGGTCTATTCGTGAGAGTTGAGGAATTCTGTTATTTGGAAAAAATTTACAATCATTGTCTGATTTTCTATGAATTTTATTTTCCTGAGAAACTTTCCAGTGTTTTAGAGTGGCTGATAAGCTATCCAAGACAAAAGAAATCATGAGAAGATGAGGTCTGAAGAGGGAGAAAGAATTTTTCAAAGTGGAGGGGGTTGACAACCACGAGGGAAGTGAAAATATACAAATTTCAGTTCTCTGAAAATTTGTACAGTCATCACCATCTCTTCTGATTAGGGAAGTTTCTGTTGAAACTTCATGATTTAGTAGCTTGGAGGTTGAGCTACTGGAGATAACAAAAATCTTGGAGAGATCTCTTACCAACTAAGAGATACACGTTTTGGCATACAAGGAGGTCTTGAAGATACTTCATGGGGAATCCTGTTCGAATGACGAGGTGGAAGAAGAGACGTTTAGGAGTTCGAACAGAGACGGAGAAGCCCAAGTTGAGTATAGATGAGTTACGAACCCGCATCTATAGCACTTGGGGTGCCCTCTTTACCCTATACGAAGAAGCTTCCGCGACCATTGGCACAGATTTGAAGAAAGCCGAGTTTAAAGCATCATTCACTGTGGAGGCCACGAATGCTCCTGGTGAAGTAGAGTTGGATTTTTACAAGAGTGAGTTCAAGATGTCTGTTGTGATTAGAACAAACGATGGTGAGGAGGATCATATCTTCGATAGTTAATTTTAGATTAGATTTTATTTCGTGTATAGCATGTATAATACACGATTTCCAATATAAAGCTCGGAAGAGTTAAGAAAGTGATGTAGAATTATTTTCCTCTATGATATTTTGTCCACTTAATGGTTGAGAAGGTCAACATGAGTGGAAATTTAAAAGATTGGAAAGTTAGACTTAGAAACCTTCCTCAAGGTTTAGATGTCATAGTAAGTGTCGGAGAAAGTTCGAGAGAGATTATCGTCGAGTTTGAAAACCCTAGTACTAAACCTCAAGTAGAATCTCCGAGGAGAAGAGTAAAAACCGACTTGTGGTGTTATTTCTGTAGAGGGTTGGGACACAAAGTAGTGAATTGTCCAACTAGAATCAGAACCGAGAGAGCTAAAGGGAAGCGAGAGTTTACTGATTTAAGTCTTCTAGTGGGTCCATCGTCACCAGCGCCAATTCATCTTCTAGGCGAAGATCCTTGTCCAAGTTGTGGAGTGGGTGATCTATCCAGAGGACACAAGTGCGTAGATGTGGCCGCCCTACTTACGTCAGTAGTCGAGAAGTTGGACGAGACTCAAAGAGCGGAGACGGAGAAGTTGTCGACTTCAAAAGAGGACTCAGCTGAGTTGTGATGGAGATCGTCATTCGGATGGTGGAGAAGGCGGTGATGCGACTCAGGCTCATGATTACCTTGGGAGAAGAGATGGCACAAGAGGTGTTGTTACAACCATTTCCTTTCATTTTACCTATGGTAGATTATTCGCGAATAGAATTGGTGATGTTCGTACTCTTTTAGCGAGTAGTTATTGCACAAAAATTAGAAGGGTAGAAAGAATAGTTACAAGATGGGGAAGTTACCAGTGTTTCATGGGAAGGACAATGAAGATGTAAAATCATTTATACGAGACTTTAAAAGGGGTTGCATCGGAAACAACGTGAGAAGGAAGGAAGAATGGGTGTTGTTACTGCTAGAGTTTTTAGAAGATTTTGCTCTTACGTGGTATGACGACCGAGTGAAGAGCAAGACATCTGGTGCAGTTGATGACACATGGGAGACGTTGAGTAATGCACTAATCGAAGAATTTCTTCCAGAAGAGAGTTATGAGAAGCTCATGGTGGAGCTTACTCATTTGAAGCAACGGGACGACGAGAAAGTTCGGCAATATGCTGAAAGGGTGGATAAGTTGGAGCAACGGTTTCGGACGGTCCTACGGAAGAGTGGAGACAATGTGGAGTTAACGATGGCGGGGATTGGAGCAGTGTTGACCAAGAACTTGGTGGGAGGGTTGAGGCCTTCAATTCGAACCCAAGTGAGGTACGAGAAGCCAACAACCAAAGCGGAGGCCATCAAGATTGCGACAAATATGGAAGAGAGTTTGGATGAAGGGGATATCATCCAACCGCATCATGCCGCTTTGGTGTCGACTCCGACTCTTGGTGTAACCACAACGATAGCATCTACACCATCACAATTGGTGATTGCTTCAACGTCAGCTCCTACTCCAGCGGTGGTGCCAAGACCATTTGTCCCTACAGCGATGTCTACTGCCACCTCTGATTTTCATGCTGAGTTGAAGATGTAAGATGAGGCTCTAGAGTGAACTCGAAACTCGAATGCCCGTGGTGGTGCATTCGCAGCCTTTATATAGTGAGAGGAATAGTACATGATAAGCTTCCGGCCAATGCTCATCTCTCACGCGGATCGCTGATGTGGCTTACATGCAGCGTTAGATCTAGAACAACATCTAGAGGTTCAGAATGAGCCACGTAGAAGGCTCGCTGGAAAGTTCTAGAAGCTTCTTTCTAGAAACTTCCTTCTGGAAGCTTCCCGGCTGGAAAGTTCTAGAAGCTTCTTTCTAGAAACTTCCTTCTGGAAGTTTCCCGGCGGACTTTTGGCGCACTCGCCTATTGGTAGAAGTACTATTTGCTGCATGTATTCTTCGGCCAACTTAGCCGTAACTAATTCTTATACCAAGGACTTCTACCAAATCAATTTCTCCTCTAGTTGATAAGTAGGACTCTACTTATTACAAACCTCCCCCCTTTTAAGAAGCAACGTCCTCGTTGCTCAACTGTTGTTCGAAAGCTTGCACTATGAGTGGGGCGTGTGCAAGATTGGTTGCAGGTTCCCATGTTGCTTCATGTAATGGATAGCCTTTCCATTTGACCAAATAATCTACCCGTTGATGACGAGTCCCACGAACACGTTTCTTTAAGATGCATTCTACTTCATATTCTTCCTCGCCATCGATAATTTGAGGCAGTGGTCGCGACTCTTGCGAATTGCCAAATTGAGGAGGTCGTGGTGTATATCGCCGTAATAAAGACACATGAAAAACCGGATGAATCTTCATGTGGGGTGGAAGTTCGAGTTGATATGCCACTGCTCCAATTCTCCGGACAACAGAGAAAGGCCCGATGAAGCGAGGGTTGAATTTACGACTGCCGATCAGAGTAAGGTTGGTTGTGGATAACCAAACTTGATCACCAATCGTGAACTCTTCGTGCCGACGGTGTCCATCGGCATATTGCTTTTGTCGGTTCTGAGCAACTTGTAGTTTCACCTTGGCTTTTTCCACTCCTTGTTGAATTCGTGCAACGAATTCATTAACAGCATCCACTTTGGTGTTGACTGACGACGTCGTGCTGAATCGTGTCAAACTTGCTGGTGTGAGCGGATGTTCGCCGTACATGAGATAAAAAGGTGTTTCACGAGTAGATGCATTGAGGGAGTTGTTGTAGGCAAATTCTACCAAAGGGAGTAAAGTGTCCCACTTCGCTTGCTCCTCCAGAGTAAAGGCTCGTAGCATGTCTTCAATGGTGCGATTGGCTCTTTCGGTTTGTCCATCGGTCTGTGGGTGATAAGCCGTAGACATGGCAAGTTTGGTCTTGAACAGACCAAATAGGGTTCTCCAAAACATGCTCGTAAACTGAGGACCTCTATCTGTTATAAGCACCCGCGATAGACCGTGCTGAGCAAAAATGGTGTTCAAATATATCTGAGCAAGTTGCGGTGCTGAGACGTCTTTCGTGGTCGGTCGAAGATGGATCATCTTGCTGAGCTTATCGACGAAGACGACGATGGAGTCAAAACCTGAGCTCGTCATGGGAAGTTCACACACTAAGTCCATACTAACATGTTCCCAACGTTTGGAAGGGATCGGGAGGGGTTGAAGGAGACCGGAGGGTGCTTGATTTGTAGCCTTATTTTGTTGACACATTGCACAACTCCGAGTGTATACTGCAACATCCTCTGCCATCTTGGGCCAATAGAACACTCGTTGGACTGCTTCCAATGTCTTTTCTGCCCCCATGTGTCCTGCAATGGCTGAATCGTGACATTCAGTTAGTATGGTGGTACGTAGTTCTGGATCATCTGGGATCCATAACTTCCCTTCATGGAATACCAAACCATGGTTGCGGGTGATGGTTCTTGAAGGTTTTGCTGCGATAGTCTGTGCATCTGATTTTGTGCCCTCGATCAATTTTGTCCAGAAGTCAGAATTCACCTTGACTTCAGAGACTATGTTATGCACCATAGGCATGCGGGTTAATGCATCAGCAATTTGCTTCTTGCCCTCAACGTACGTGATGGTCATGTTGAATCGCTGCCTCCATTCTGCCCAACGGATTTGTCTCTTTGAGAGATCCTTCTGCGTCTCCAAATAGACTAAAGGTTTGTGGTCTGTCTCGACCACAAAAGCCTTCTCCCCTAGATAGTGCTTCCAATGCTTAGTAGCGAGAACTATCGCCAATTCTTCTCTCTCGGTGGTGTGATAGTTCTGTTCTGCTGGTAACAACTTCCGAGAGAAGTATGCAATTGGGTGCCAACCATCCTTCCATTCTTGCTGCAACACCGCCCCTACTGCCGTGCCTGATGCGTCCGTTGCTAACTTGATAGGTTTTTTTGGATCGTACCACTTGAGGATCGGAGCATGTAGTAGCGCGGTTTTCAATGCTTGAAAACCTACTTCTTGTGCTGTTCCCCACATCCATTTCTTGCCTTTGCCTAACAGGGCAGTTAGTGGTTGTGCAAGCTTGGCAAAATGCTTAACAAATCTACGATAAAATCCTGTCAATCCCAAGAAGCTCTTAAGTTGGGTCTGATCTTCTGGAGCTTTCCATTGTTGGATGACAGCTATTTTATCGGCCATTACTTGTATGCCTTCTGCACTCACTCTGTGTCCTAAGTAGTCCACCTCCGTCTTGCCAAATTCACATTTTGAAATTTTGGCGTACAATTTATTTTGACGGAGTACTTGGAGAGCCTCTCTCAAATGGTGCACATGGTCCTCCATAGTTTTGCTATAGACTAGGATGTCGTCAAGAAATACAACGACTGATCTGTCTAAGTACGGACGGAATATGTCATTCATCAGGCCCATGAAGGTGGCCGGTGCATTTGTGAGACCAAATGGCATTACTAAGTATTCGAAGTGACCATACCTTGTTCGAAAGGCAGTCTTTTCCACATCTTCATCAGCGATTCGAATCTGGTTGTACCCGCTCCGTAAGTCTAGCTTCGTGAAGTACTTTGCTCCTTCGAGTTGGTCGAACAAGTCATCCATCCGAGGTAGTGGATACTTATTCTTCACCGTTTGTTGATTGAGTGCTCGGTAATCGATGCACATCCGTAGGCTGTTATCCTTTTTCTTAACAAAAAGGACTGGAGCTCCATATGGTGACACGCTGGGCTGGATGAACCCTTTTTGTAACATTTCCTCGATTTGCGCCTTGCACTCCTCCAATTCATGTGGCGCTAGTCTGTATGGGGCCTTACAAGGAGGGGTGCTCCCTGGAATCACCTCGATTTTGTGATCAATCCTTCGTTTTGGTGGTAACCCTGAAGGAAGATCATCGGGAAAGACATCCCCATATTCTGCTATCACTCCTGCCAAGCTTTCTGGTATCTGCCCGTCGAGTCGTGCACTCGGAACTTCTCTTATTAAACCCAAAAAACAGACATCGCTGTTACGTATAGCACTTGTACCTATTACATACAAAGGCAAGTTCTGTCTTCGAGATCTCACTCTATCTCCGAAGATTTTCCACTGTTTGGTTTTCACCACTTTTCTTCGCCAATCCACTTCGGGATTATACTGCTCCATCCACGGCATACCCAATATGACATCATAACGGGCTAATGTGATCACTCGCCACTCAATATCTTCACGATATTCACCTAAAGTAAGTTCTATCTTTCGAGGTAGAGATTCAATCTTCTCAGTCTGTCCATTGGGCAGTTCCACCTCTTCACTCTCATCACTTTCTAACTCCATTCCCAACTTCATAGCAGTCGATCGAGACAAAAAGTTCTCTGTTGCACCAGGATCGATTAGTACTCTCACCTGGGTCCCTTCCAAGACTCCATCCGTGACAATCAATTGTGCATTGTTTTTTGTCAATCTCCTTCTCCTTCCCTCGCCTTTCTTCTCCCTCCTTGCACCAGTAAGGCCGCGAGGTGCATTTACTGGTGTCCTTCGTTTCCCAGTCTTGCCTCGATTTCTTCATCTCCTTCCGTCTCATTCAGATGATTCAGAGGTCGACGATATGAAGGTCTTGGATCTCTAGGAAAACGACTTCGGCAATTTGCAGCTATGTGGCCGAATCGCCCACAGCTGTAACATCGACGTTGTTCGAGTTGAGGTGTAGCATTCTTGACACCTTCTCCTCTAGGAGCTCCTTGACGTCTTTCTTCTGGCCGTCCTCGGCGATCTCCACCTTGAAATTGTCGTGGCTGATAGCGGATGTTGCCTAGCTCCATGGGTGTCGGACCGTTTGCATACGGGATTTCAGATCTATTCTGATGATTTGGTGGAATCATCACTTCTCCTCCTAATGCTCCAGCAATTCTCTGAGCGCAAGCGATGGCCTCAAAAACTGTGAGTGGGTTTTGCACCATTACTTCTTGTCGAATTCTTTCCTTCAACCCCCTCTTGAAATTATCAAGAGCCTCCGCCGGACTCATATCAGTGATTGCAACTTGCAAGTCGAGGAAGGCTTCTACATACTCTTGAAGGCTTCCCTTCTGTTTCAATCCCCACATCCTCGTTCGAGCCATTTGCACCGAGTCCACAGACTGGAAATTCTTCAACAACCCTTCTTGCATTGCAGTCCATGTGACTGTCCTCCCTTCCGCCAACACCGATCTCTCCCATGCATCATACCACGTGAGAGCTTTATCAGTCAAGTAGCCACACGCAAACACTCCCGCTACGTGGTCCGTGATTTGCGTACTGAAAAGTCGCAAATATCGATTCATCCGAGAAATCCAATTCTCGACTACTCCCATAAGTCGTTGGCCTTTGTACGGTTCAATGTTACATGTCTTCTTCATCCGTAGTAGCAGGGCACCTTCCTCATCGACTGGAGCTCTAACGATTTGTGCCACGGGTTCTCTTGGTGCAGCTTGCTCTCCCACCACCGGTACTCCTTGAGACGATCCTCCTCTTGCAACGTCTGTCATACTCTGACCCTCGAGGTTCAGCATTTTGTTCTGTAATGCTTCCACCGTCATCTTCATCTCTCGAAATTCGGTCAGCATGCCTTGCATCAGTTCCTGCATCACCAACTCTGGATTTGGAGGTTGTTGCTCCATGATCGCTCTCTCTCTCTCTCTCTTCCGACACGTAAGTTTCAAGCTTCTCCTAGTACAGAGTTATGACGGCCACTCGAAAACGTTCGTATACTACAGGTACTACAAAAGGGACAGGAGAATCAATTATCTCGCGGTAGAAATCCTCACCAAAATTTCTAATCACAAACTCTCTATGTAACGATTTCGGTCTGCAGACATAGCGGATCTCCACCCACGTGTTGAAGGGAACAGGAGCGGGTAGGTTTAGATCCATGCTCACTAAATCAAGATGTAGGCGGTCAAATCCCAACTAGCTGCATATGTCACTACTGGAAGAATCACCGGGACTGGCGAATTCATCACTTGACCCATGAAATCCTCACCGAAATGATAAACAAGATACACTCGAAAATGCTCTCGACGCATATACATAAGCTTGATATGGAAAGGATTCAAGAATGGTAACTCTGGAGCTGGAAATCTACCCCCATCCATCACATAGCTCTCTTGATCCTTTCAGTGCACTCAGAGTTCCAATTGCTAGGTACCTCGATCAAAGGTCCTTCTAAGAGGGGTAATCCGCTCTCTTAGAGTTTCCTGCTCTGATACCATTGTAAGATGAGGCTCTAGAGTGAACTCGAAACTCGAATGCCCGTGGTGGTGCATTCGCAGCCTTTATATAGTGAGAGGAATAGTACATGATAAGCTTCCGGCCAATGCTCATCTCTCACGCGGATCGCTGATGTGGCTTACATGCAGCGTTAGATCTAGAACAACATCTAGAGGTTCAGAATGAGCCACGTAGAAGGCTCGCTGGAAAGTTCTAGAAGCTTCTTTCTAGAAACTTCCTTCTGGAAGCTTCCCGGCTGGAAAGTTCTAGAAGCTTCTTTCTAGAAACTTCCTTCTGGAAGTTTCCCGGCGGACTTTTGGCGCACTCGCCTATTGGTAGAAGTACTATTTGCTGCATGTATTCTTCGGCCAACTTAGCCGTAACTAATTCTTATACCAAGGACTTCTACCAAATCAATTTCTCCTCTAGTTGATAAGTAGGACTCTACTTATTACAGAAGAGCATCACCGATACTCTTGCGGATCTCAAGATAAACGTGGTGCAGTTACGCGAATGGAGGAACAAAGGTGGAGGAGGAGGTCAAAGAGGTTACGACAACAATCCCAACCGAGGAAATCAAGGTAACTTTGGAGGCAACCAAGGTAACTTTGGAGGAATCACTTGTTGGACGTGTGGCGGTTTCATTTCCAGCGAAATTGTCCTAACAATGGAGCAAGAAATGCCGAAGCTGTCAAGATGAATGTGGGTGGAGGAAATCCATCACAAGGACGAGATAAAGGGGTGGCTACTATCGATGTCGTGCGAGATCCCATCTACGAGAAAGGAGAGAGTTCAAACTCTTCTCATGCACCGGTGGAGCTTTTAGCTCAAGAGAGGAAAAGAACTCGATTTTCTGATGAACCGGTTTTCATGGAGGAGTCAGCAAGTAGAAGTACTCGTTCGAGTAATGTTTCGAATACACCAAGGGAGCCAAGAAGGAAGCTAGGGATGGCAGATTTCACCATTTCATCTTCCCAAGCGGGATATGATGTGGTTGAAGATGTGGGTGCTCAGAAAGTCAACATCACTGTTGGACAACTGATCGCACTTAATCCCAGCTTACGAAGGGAACTCAGAGGAGGACTGAGTTCTAAGAGAAGCAAGAAGAAGAAACCCAAGAGCAAGACATCAAAGTCTGTGGGAGTTGGTGTGGTGGATGTGCATGCTTCAGAGGTATGCACTAGGGCTTCAAATATTGAAGTCCGGTTGAATGGTCACTACGTCTCTGACGTATTGGTGGATGGAGGATCGGCTGTCAATGCCATATCGGAGAGGTTGATGAAGAAGTTGGGGATGGAACCAACTCGCCCGGCTAGCATTGTCGTGGGGATGGCTAACAAGCAACGGGTAAGACCTCTTGGTGTGTTAGAGAAGGTGGTCGTGTCTGTGATGGGAGTTCAAACGTTGATGTCTTTTCAAGTGTTAAAGGACTCTAGTTATGATTTGTTCCTAGGTAGACCTTGGTTGAGAGCTGTGCGCACCATTGATAGGTGGCACAAGGGATATTTACGGATTGGGCCTAGAGATCATAGAGTGATAGTTCCTCTCTCGGGTGTTGGAGTTGTGACTTCTGACTCTGATAGACCCACTAGTGACTACTGGGAATCTGATACGGAGGATGATCAGAGTGTCTCAGAAGTAGATACCGGAGATTCTTACGATCAAGAATCCTCGTCTGAGGACGAAGGATTTGGTCAAGATGAATCATTACATCAGCTTAGTGCTATTGACTTGTTGCCTCGACCAGCAGTGGAGAAAGATCCTGACAAAGAAGAGTTGAGTGAGGCAGAGATTGTGAGAAGACTCTCTACCCTGAAGTTTGGTATCAATGTCACTCAAGAAGAGAAAAGTAGATTCCTAGATATATTTCGAAAATATATCCATGTGTTTGCTTTCAGCTACAAAGATTTGAAGGAGGTGACTCTCGAGACTCATCGAATCGAATTGGAGGAGCACGCAAGACCAGTTCGACAAAAGCAGAGAAGGGTCAATCCCACAACAGCAATGATGATCAAGGAGGAGATAGACAAGTTGAAGGAGGCGAGTTTCATCTATGAGGTGGAGAACTCAGAATGGATTTCACCCATTGTGATTGTCAAGAAGAAGAATGGTAAGCTGCGAGTGTGCATAGACTATAAGAAGCTGAATGCAGTTACCAAGAAGGATTATTATCCTCTACTATTTATAGATGAGATTTTGGAGGAAGTTGCTGGTCATGAGTGGTACAGCTTTGGTGATGGTTATAGTGGGTATAACCAGATCAAGATAGCACAGGAGTACCAACAGTTGACTACTTTCACTACTCCTTGGGGAACATTTGCATTTCGGGTGATGCCATTCGGATTGTGTAATGCTCCGGCCACGTTTCAAAGGTTCATGAACAAGGTGTTTGAACCATTCATAGGGAAGTTTGTTCGGGATTTCATTGACGATTTCTGTGTGTACGGACGAAAGGAGGACCACTTTGATCATGTGATCAAAGTTTTGCAGCGGTTGGAGCAAGCCAACGCTTCTCTAAATCCAGAGAAGTGCATCTTTGGCTGCGAAGAAGGTCTGCTGTTAGGGCACATTATTTCCAAGAATGGGATTGCGGTAGATCCTGAGAAGGTGAAGAAGATTGTGGATCTTCCATTTCCGATCAACTTGACAAAGTTGAGGCAGTTTCTTGGCATGGTTGGATATTATCGTAGGTTTGTCTTTTCCTTCTCAAACAAAGCAATAGCTTTGACTATGTACATGAAGAAGGGAGTTGATTTTGACTTGATAGTGCATGATCAGAAAGCAAAGGAAGCATTTGAGGAGCTGAAAAAGGCATTAGTGACAGCTCCTATACTTGCTAAACCTGAGTGGAGAAAGCATTTATTCTGTATACGGATGCCTCCAATGTAGCAATCGGATGTACATTAAGTCAGCTAGATGGAGATGGGCATGATCATCCTATAGCTTATGCTAGTAGGCAGATGGTTCCAGCGGAGAAGAATTACTCCGTGACTGAACGAGAAGGATTAGCGGTGATCTTTGGATTGAAGAAATTTCGACACTACTTGCTAGGAGGGAAATTTTCCATAGTCACAGATCACAAGGCTTTAAAGTATATCTTTAATAAGCCTAATGCCGAAAGTCGTATTGCTCGTTGGAAGATCCTTCTAACAGAATATGATTATGTGATCGAAGATAGACCAGGGAAGAAGCATGCGAATGCTGATCTTTTGTCAAGGGCTTATGATGATGAGGAAGAAGAACCGTTTGATGATTCATTTCCAGACGAGCATCTGATGACCATCACAAGCATCGAGGAGATACCGGACGAGTACAAGGAAATCTGGAGTTTCTTTGTAGATGGCTCTTTTCCAGAAGGTATGCATACCCGAGAACGTAACGCGTTGATCAAGAGATGCAAACCTTACACCATGGTGGAGGGAATTCTGTTTCATCAAGGAGCAGATGGGTTACTAAGGAGAGCAGTTGGTCAGAAGGAGGCATTCAAGCTAATGCACGAGTTTCACGACGGAACTGTTTGCGGAGGTCACTTTACTGGTAAGATAACAGCCTTCAAGATTTTGGATGCGGGTTATCACTGGAGAGGGATTTTCAAAGAGTGTTTAGACTATTGCAAAACTTGTGACGTATGTCAAGCATTTGCTCTAAAGTCTACTAGAACACCTCCGTTAAGATCAATTCCAGTATTAGGGCCGTTTGAGAAATGGGGTATTGACTTTGTAGGTCCTCTTAATAAGACACCTCGAGGCAATAGATACATTGTAGTCGCCACTGACTATTGTACCAAGTGGGTAGAGGCTAGACCTTTGAGAGAGACCAATGAAACAGAAGTCGGTAGATTCCTATGGGAGAGGATCATCACGAGATTTGGATGTCCGTTAGAGTTGGTCTCAGATAGAGGAGGAGAGTTTGTAGGGAGCATGACTACTGCTATGCTACAACACTTTTCTATCAAGCCACGAGTAACGACCTCATACAAACCAAATGCTAATGGTCTTGCGGAGAAGACCAATCTTACACTTTGTATGATGCTCGCCAAAGATGCTGGTGTTGAAACTGCGAAACATACTTGGGATAAGAGGCTACATGCCATCTTATGGGAGTACCGAACGACAACAAAGACTTCTACTGGATACTTCCCATTTCGACTGATTTATGGAGTGGAGTCCAAGTTGGCGATCCAATTCGAATTGAATACTTTTCAAACTATTCAACGAAAGTTGAAGAGGTCGAGAGGAGAAGACGTGGTCAGATCAAGAAGGGAGCAACTCATGGAGTTGGAAGAGACCCGAGCGGTAGCAATGATCCGGATGGAACGAGCTCAGGCGTATCAAAAGAAGAGTTACGACAAACGGTTGGGCAAGAGGGAGGTAAAACCTTTTCAAGTCGGAGATTGGGTTATGTTGTATGATGCTATCAGATTCAAGAGGGCTAGGAAGAAGTTTCTTCCGAGATATTTTGGTCCTTTTGTTGTAGATAAGGTGTGGAGCAATTTCACATATGACCTTCAAGAGTTGGGAGGAAGGAGATTCGATCGGGTCAACCATGACAAGTTGAAGTTGTTTCATCGACGAAAGTTCTCTCTTCACTCCGAGGACGGAGCGAAAATTTAGTCCGGGGGTAAAATGTAACGACCTATGTTACACAAAGGAAGTTTGTCTATTAGTAAGGTGTTTAGTTCTAACTAAGTGTTGAGAATGTTTATTTGCTGCTAAAGTACTTTTAGGAGGTATCAAGTTAGTCATGACTAGCTAAAAGTTAGTTATGGTTAAACTTAGCTGTGCTTTTGGCAGAATTCAGATATTTGCTAAAGAGTGAGCACTACTATCTTGTCATCTTGTCTAAAAGGTAGAAAGGAGGTGGAAAGTATCCCTTATCTCCTTTTTGACTTGATATTAGTGGTTGGATTAAAGTTGTGGACTTTGTAGGCATTAAAAACAAGAAGAGATTCCACATGTTTCCTTTTTAGTGGGTCCTAGTGTAGAGGGGGGTGGAAATTCGAGATTCCTTGAGAATATTCTAGAATCCTTCTAGAAGTTGTTGACTTTGAAGGAATAAGCCCATGTGAAAAGATAAAAAGCCCATGTGATCAATGCTTTTACCTTAAGTAATATCTTAGTAAAACCCGGTAAAAGTAGTTACGGCTGAGTTACCGGGGGTACCAAAGTAAAAACCTAGAATGTATAAATAGAGGAGTAGAGAAGAGCTCCTCATCCTTGTTTTCACATTGTCGTAATGACAACTTGAGTAATATAGAGAGTATGGGATATTTTTAGCATGTGAGAACTTGAGAGACGTCGTTAGAATGGAGGATTTTAGTTGATGTGTTTAAGGAGATTTTTAGTTGATAAGTTTGTGGGTGTATGAATGAGTGAACTCAGCATTTTCCCTTCAAGTTCATGGTGTGCTTCCATCAAAGCCATCAGAGGTGACCCCTGAGTGAGAGACAGGCCCGACATGTTGCAGATTCGTGGATGACGATCGTGGAGGTTGAGAGATCGGGGGGTAGTTGATCGATAGGACCGTGGAGGGTTTACAGATCAGGAGGCACGGCTCTACACATGACACGTGAGATGTTGACGGTGAGAGTTCGGCCAGATCACCCCACGGATGGCTCTATGGTGAAGGCCAAGGCCATCGTTACAGCCGCAGAGTCTTATGATGTATTGGTGGGAGGTGCTGTGTTGTACCCTATGGGGTTCGTGATTGACTATTGGGTAGAGACAACATCTTACAGACCAGGTTGGCAGTCCGGTGAGGGACGAGTGAGCCGCTTACCAGTGCGGTTCAGTGCTAGAGTCGGGACGACGGAGCCTACATCAGGAACGATGGCATCCGTTGCAGGGTTCAGTTCGATCATCACTTGGCCGGACGAGTTGTTGGAGGGTAATGCCCATGCGGAGGATACTCCGATCTATGAGGAGGTGGAGGACATGCCTAGCATGTCTACGTTAGTACCATCTGCCTTGGATGTTCCACTCTGGAGTTCGAGTGGAGAGTTGCAGCAGTATGCTGATCAGTTGGTGCAGTAGGCTTGGAGTGAAGCTTTTGTACCACCAGTAGAGGAACAAAGGGTTGTTCCTGCTACTGGCCCTGTGACCTTATCACCGTTGGATACGACTCCCATTGTGTGGCAGTATCCAGAGGAAGGTGTATGTGTGCTGGAGCTGTTTGGAGGGATCAGCACAGGTTTGGCTGCGGTATTGCAGGCAGGTATACAAGTACAGCGATACTTGTATGTGGAGAGAGTTGAGATTGCGAGACGCATCTCATTGCGACATGTGGCACGTTTGGTGCAGAGATATCCTGAGTTGTTGTCTATATCAGCTGTTAGAGGATATCAGCAAGCATTACCGTCGGATATTTCGCTGCTGGGGGCGCAGGATCTTACGTTTGTGGGCACCATTCACTTGGTGATAGCCGGATGGCCATGTCAAGGTCACACGCGTGCAGGGAGAGGTCAGGGTTTACATGACCCGCGATCTAGGATGTTCTGGGAGATGTTACGGCTCTTGGGTTGGACCAGCAGTGTTGTTGGATGCAGCGAGAGTGGGATCTCGTGCACATCGTCCACGGTTGTGGTGGACGAACTTGTTACCGAGAGAGGTGCTTAAGCGCGCACACGATGGAGTGAGACGACCAGCGCACCTCACGGTTGATAGCATCTTGGATGCAAGACGACGATCTCAAGTAGTGAGAGTCGTAGATAGGTCACCCATGGCAGTGGTGAACCTAGTGGGACGGCCCATGGTAGCATTACCCACTTTGGTAAGCTTTCCAGCGTCACATGCTTACAGAGATGGAGGACCTGGGCTTGTGTGGGATGCTCAATTACGGCAGTTGGTGGAGCCCAATGCCGATGAGAGAGAGCGAGCGATGGGTTTCACTACGGGTACGACGGCAATAGCTTCGGTGTCGGAGGCTTCACGTCGTCAAGTATTGGGTCAAGCAATGGACTTGAATTGCTTGACATGGATTGTTAGCCTTGGATTGGCTGAGCAGCGTCGGATGCTCATCGACGGGTGTTACTGCTCGAGCACTCTTGAGCTCTTTGCCTACCGGGTCGATGGAGGCAAAGGCTGGGGGCGAGGCACGTGGAGTTCGTCATCCTTGGACATCATGGGATGTCATAGGAGAGAGTGTGGAGTTTGCAGCTAGAACTGCAGAAGTTTTACACACAGTAGCGGTGGAGGTTGTTGGTGGTGAGCAGAAGGAAACTGCTCCAGAGGCTGCAAGATAGCAATCAACGACTTCGTCTTCTACCTCTAGCATGGTGACAGAGGATACTTGGGAGCCGGAGATCGGACCCAAGCTTATAGGAGAGGAGAGACGAAGAGTCCAAAGATTCCTGAAGAGCTACAGGAATTGTTTTGCCTTCAGTATGAAGGATTTGGGTACCTTGAAGGGACCTGGTATACGGATCGACTTGGCTAATGACACACCAATCTTTCGACGTCCTTACAGGTACAGTGACATGGAGAGAGCCTTGATCCAGAGTCGGACTCAAGACTTATTGGAGGCTGGGTTGGTGGAGATGTCGCATGGAGAGTATGCATCTGTCACAGTTATGCCAGCCAAGAAGGATATGTATGACAACTACACGGATAGGCGGATGTGTGGAGACTACCGTCCTATCAATCGGCAGACGAAGTCCGATAAGTATGCCATGCCGACACCTGAGGAGATCTTTGATGCAGTGGGGCATGTGAAGGTCTTCAGTACTTTGGATCTTTGAGCAGGGTATCATCAGTTGCCAGTGAGAGAAGAAGATAAGTCCAAGACAGCATTTTGGGGAATTGACTCTCACGGCAAGGATTGTTTGTATCAGTGGCGGTTCTTACCATTTGGGTTGAAGAACGCCCCTGCTGAGTTCCAAAGGGTGATGGACAGAATCCTAGCAGGATTGGATTTTGTCAGATGTTATATTGACGACATCTTAGTCTATAGTGCTACAGTGGAGGAGCACGAGAGACACTTACGGGATGTGTTTGAGCGGTTGAGAGCTCATGGGTTGAAGTTACACCCTGGGAAGTGTAAGTTCTTCCAGGAGTTGGTAGAGTATCTGGGCCACACCATCTATCCAGGTGGATTGGGTGTTCAACAGACGAAGGTTGAGGCTATTGCACGTATCCCACGCCCCACAGATGTGAGTCGAGTTCGAGCATTTGTTGGTTTGGCGAACTTCTATCGTCGATACGTGAAAGGGTTTAGTGCAATTGCGAAGCCGTTGACCAAGCTGATGAAGGTGGACCAGGAGTGGCAGTGGGGAGATGAGCAGGAGCGAGCTTTCATAGAGCTCAAGGATAGGTTGACATCTGCTCCCATCTTGAAGAGACCCGTTAGAGGGCGTCCTTTCCAACTGCACATCGATTGGAGTATGTTGGGACTTGGAGCAGTGCTGACTCAGCATGATGATGAGAAAAAGGAGTTTGTGGTGACGTATGCCAGTCGCTCCAACAATTCAGCGGAGGCGAGGTATAGTTCGTATGAGGGAGAGTGTTTGGCGACAGTGTGGGCTGTTGCACACTTTCGATGTTATCTGTTTGAGAACCCCTTTACTCTCATCACTGATCACCAGCCGCTCAAGTGGTTGATGGAGTCCGACAAGCTTACAGGGAAGCTTGCACGATGGGCTCTGATCTTACAGGAGTATGACTTCCAGGTAGTACATAGACCTGAAGTTGCAAACCTAGATGCCGACGGGTTGAGTCGCAACCCGTGCACGAGTCAGCAGGATCAGACTGTGGCTCGCTGGCGTGACGAGGTTGATGAGGAGATAGTGCCAGGGTGGCATGCATCTACCTTTCTTTGTGTGTTGGCCATGAACTTTAGTATGGAGGGCCAAGTCGTATCTTTCTCTGGTCAGAGAGTAGATGATGAGTCTCCAGATCCTGAGGATGGAGATGGTGTTTCAGACCAGCGAGATATCCATGATGATGTGACCGTGATGGAGTATCTACGTACTGGTGTGATAGTCGGCACAGTAAGTGCCAAGGAGCGAGATCGTGTCCTTCAACGAGCGAAGAGATTTCGACGAGAAGGACGACATGTACTTCGAGTGTGGGGTGATGGGAGGATACGGATAGTGCCACATCCATCCCAGAGGGCACAGTTAGTACGACATGCCCATGAGGACTTGGGACATTTTGGAGTGAAGCGTACGCATAGCTTACTCCAAGGACATTATTGGTGGCGTGGTATGCACATCGATGTGCAACAGTTTGTCGCACGATGTGTGGTTTGTGATCGAGTACGAGCATCGTTTAATGCTCCTACTCCACAATTACACCCCTTACCGATTATGGGGTTGGGTTACCGTTGGAGTTTGGATTTTGCGGGACCCTTACCGTTGACCGTACGTCACCACCGGTATGTGTTGGTGATGGTGGAGCACTTCTCCAAGTGGATTGAGTTGGTGGCATTACCAGACAAGGCAAATGAAGGGACGGCGTACGCGTTCTTAGATCGAGTGCTGAGTCGTTTTGGAGCACCAGCTGAAGTGCTGACAGACCAAGGTACAGAGTTCCTTGGTGAGTTTCAGGCCTTGTGTGATCAGGCGATGATTGATCATCGGACTACATCTCGAGATCATCCTGAGGCGGATGGTTTGGCGGAGAGGGTAGTTCAGACGGTGAAGAGAGGATTGCGCAAGTATGGCTTGCAGAAGGGCCACTTGGGAGACTGGGATGTGCAGTTACCATGGTTGGCTATGGGCTACCGTTTGAACTGACAAGCGTCTTTGGCTTCCTTCTCACCGTATTTCTTATTGTATGGCCGAGATCCAGATCTACCTTCGGTCATTCGTCGTGATTCTGTTGAGGTGCTGGACCTTGATGACCCAGATATATGGGTGAGAGCATGTTCTCAACGAGCAGAGACATTTCGGAGAGTTATGCCTATGGCTTTTGAGAACCTAGCGATTGCCCAGCATAGAGACACGTTGTCGTAGCGAGAGCCTTTCCTTTGAGCAAGGGCGTACCTTCTGGCTGTGGCTAGTGATCAGTGCACAGCAGAGCGACTAGTATCTCGTAGATTTCTCTCTAACTTCCTCGATAACTAAGCACTTTCTTTCTCTCAGTAAAGGGTCAAGATAACTACACGAAAACGTTGGATGATCATGGACACGACAAACGGGATATGTGATGACATGATCTCTCGGTAGTATTCCTCTCCAAAGTTTCTCACTACTAGGGCTTCGTACATGGCTTTGGGTCGACAGATGTGTCTTATCTCGCACTGGGTGTTAAAGTTTACAGGAGGGAGCTGATTTAGATCCATCCTTCGTTAGATGAGGATAAAGACGGTGAGATCCCATTCTTGGCCGTAAGTGACAACAGGTAAGATCACAGGGACAGGCGAGAGCATGACTTGCGTGGTAAAGTTATGCCCGAAGGATCCTATCAGAAACTGTTGAAAGTGAACTCGTTCCATATACATCAGTTTAATCGAGAAAGGGTTTCGAAAAGGGAATCTGGGCGGTAAGTAGAGTCCTTCGTCCATCTCTCACCACATGTGCACTCCAACTACAAAGGTATATCGATCCATAAACATCTGATACAATCTCATAGGATCACCACGATCTCTCCACGAACAATCTCTTGGATTTCTCAAGATCGAATCCCCCACACAAGTCACTCCCCTCTGCTTAAAGGTTTCGAACCCCCACAGAAGGATAGGTGCAAGTCCACTAACAGAACAACCCCAGCCACACGGACCGATGAGGTGGCACACATGCACATCGCATGTTTGGTGCCGTCATACTCATCCACGTGTAGGTCGTCGGGTTGAAAGGTTCTAATGCATGCACCGTAACGTGTCCTAATACAAGAGACTAGGCTAGATAGGAAGTCGACTTTACAGGTCAAGGATCGCACTTTGCCACGTTGAGTGCGAACCTGACAACCACATGACGTGGTTACAACGTAGGTCGCTAAAGTCTCATCTACGCCTAGAATACACCCCAAAGCAACACAAACGTCACACTGGACGCTTCTCTGCCAGCTGCCGTAACAAGACTCGAGACCTAGAGTAGATATCGTTGCCGATACAACGCGGCAGAGAAAACAGCGAACTTTCACACATGATAGATACAGATCTACAGTTCAGTCTCCTCTCAAACTTGCCACGTAGGTAGGATACTAAAATCTCTACTTACAGGTCAAATTTCAGGAAGATCTGACGGCTAGATCTCCTCCCACAATTAACACAAATCCACAGAAACTAACACGCACTTCCAATCTCAGATTCAGGACAGAAGCTTCTTCGACTAAATGAACCGTCCACTTCCACTCCAACTTCCTGTGCTATCAATTCAGAAGGTAAACTCACTACACAGGAAATTTGAGCCGATTTGACCGTTCTGATCGTCCTCCATAAATCTGCAAACTCGCTGCTTCAGATTGACAGCTTTCTGCACCCCGTTGCCTTCAAATCGCCATTGCGCTCAATCCGCACAACATCCGGTGGTGAAATTTGTGGTCAGAGCTTCAGCAGCTGACAGACTACAAGCCCATGAAATCTGGTCTCAATCTGACGGCTCAATCACTCAAACCCCTTAATCTTACAATCGGAAGAGAAACTCTTGTACTCTCATCACTCTATGAACTTCAAATCGCCATAACGTATGCCCTGGACCTCCAAATCGAGTGAAATTTGTGGTCAGATTGCTCCTCCCGTCGAGAGCTCTCCGCCCATGCCCTCTGATCTTCAAAATCCCTCGTCAAAGTGCCCCGAACCTCCCAGAGCGCACACTTAGGTAGAAGACAAGTTATCTTCACTTTTGGGTGGACCAATGGGAAGCAAAAGGACTCAACCTTGTCCTTTTCTGCCCCATGGAGACCCCCAGCAGATAATAGTGCATTCTAAGCTCATAAGAGCAATGTTTTAGATCCCATTACACCACAACTTCTACAATTATGTGCAAAACGCACTTATACGCGTAATTTACATACTAACTGGTCCCACAACAGGACATTCACCCCCTCCAAACCTGCACATCCTCCGGTATGTGCCAACTTGTTATCCATAGTCATCATCGTATCCTTCATCGTGCTCTGAATTGTCAGGTCCATCATCATCTTCCCTCGCATAAGGTCTGGATAGATGAGAATCAGACTCGAGAAGTTCATCGAAATCAAGAAATCCTTCACGTCTTCGGAAGACCTTGACCCTTTTACCAGCAATGGGTAACTTCAAGAGTGTACCATCCAATTCTCGCAAACCATATGTGGCGTTGTCGTGAACGACAACAACAACATAAGGACCAAACCAACGTCGTGCAAACTTCTTGATAGTGCTGTGTTGGTTATCCAAACTGTTGTCATATACTATGACCCAGTCACCTTCTCGGATCGGCTTCTTCCGCAGTCGATGTGTCTTGTCGAATCGCTCCTTGTTCTTCAACCTCGCCTCCTTGAGTTTGACCAATGCTTCTTCGAGGTCCTCCTCACGTCGCTCAAGCTGCTGAATTCGTAGTGTCAATAGTCCTTCCCTATCAGAACCATCCTCCCAAGGTAGACATACCCAAGTAGGAACGTCTCCTTCCGCTGGCATGATAGGTTTTTGACCAGTCATCAGTTCTGTAGGCATGTAACCAGTGACAGTACTATGAGTAGTTCTATCAGCCCACAACGCAAAAGGAAGAAGTCTAGGCCAGTCCCCATGACGCCCCTTGCACGCTTTCACCAATGCTTGGATGATTGGTGGGTGCCCTCGTTCACTTTTCCCATTCGCTTCCGGGTTCATCGAAGTGGTCAACTTCAATCGTATTCCATACCTGTTGAAGAACTCACGTGCTTCATCTGCATTCAACTCTCCTCTATCTGCACGGATTCTCCCCACGCTTCCATATCTAGAAACGATATCTTCTAGTATGAATCGACAGACAGGTTCAGTAGCTTTGGTGCGTAGAGCCCTCCCTTCTACAAAGTTAGATAGCTCTTCCCGAGCCAAAACTAAATGACGCATGCCCCAAATTCCTGGTGGCATGGCAACCAGATCCAAAACCCATTGGAAATGAATGGACAAGGGATATGTGGGTCTCAATCCATCCCTATACCGAATCTTGGATTGGAATTGACATTCAATGCATGACCCAACAAACTTCTCTACATCTCGATACAATCCTTTCCACCAATACCTCTCCTTGATCTTGGTAAAGGTCGCCCATGTACCTCGATGACCTGCCCATAAGGTATCATGAAATTGTTCGAGTACTTGTTTCTTGGTCTCTGCATCATCCACTACTCTCAAGGGTACTCCATCTCTCCTCTTTGGCCTCTTCCACAGATATCCATCTCGTAATAGATAGCCATAGGCCTGATGTCGTATCTCCTTGAAGACTTTCTCCGTCCATTCTTCATACTTCTGAAGAGTGCTTAGATAGCGTCCGATTTCTTTGAGCCTCCCACAGTAGAGTTCTTCCCTGAAAGGAAGAACACCATCCAAGCGACTCCGGTCCTCGCTTGATAGTTGTAGAACTTGCCCCTCCTCTGCATCATCTTCATCCATATCCTCCGCCTCCATATCTTCTTCTTGAGAGTACCTAGCTCTAGACAACATGTCTGCCATCGAGTTCATCTTCCCTGCTATGTGCCTCAACTCTGGATTCAACGACCTAATGTAAGCTATCCAACGTAACATAGCAATATCAGGCGTTGTGCAGTTTGCTATCATTCCCAACAGAGGTAAGCAATCAGTTTCAAGTAGTACATGTGCTCCAATGAGATACTCCTTCTCAGCTTTCATTGCAGTTACAACGCCCCATAGCTCTCGTTTGACTTGAGGGTATCTCCTTTGTCGATCCGAAAGTATGCGAGCACCAAATCTTGTTGCAAACCTCTTTTCCTCACCATCATCCTGCCCTATTGCCCAACCTATAGCGATAGGACTAGTATCAACAGTAACGACTACGGGTCTACCACAATCATAGCTCAACTGCCGTAGAACTGGTGGTGATTTCAACGCTTCTTTTAGTCGCACCATAGCGACCCTCTGCTCCTCACCCCAAGTGAACCTCCTTCGCTTCCTCAGCAACTCATACAACGGTTCAGACATGTGACCAAAATGAGGAATCTACACTCGATAGAACAAACAAGCTCCCAAGAATCTCCTGACCTCTGTGGTGTTGGCACAATCTTTCATCCTCCCAATAGCATCAACCTTTGATGGGTTTGGACGTCGGCCAAAAGCTCCACAAAGATGACCAACCACAACAATCTCCGGAACTCCAAAGCTCGATTTCTCCGCTGAAAGAGTGAGATTTACCTCCTCAAGCCTTGTTAAGATCATCTCCACATCGTGAATATGATCAACCACAAATCTTCGACATCCATCCTCAGTAAGCTTCTCATCCTTATCTTCGACTGCACATCCTTTCATAGGAATATCATCTATGAAAGGTATGGTCTTCTCCGGAATGAATTCTCTCAAAATCCTATTCATTGCATTTTGCACATGCGCAACAGAGTTTGTCGCTCCTTGCGGTAATGTACACATCCTTACAAGCCCAAGCGGAGTACGCATGGTGGTGAGATCTCTGCTCTCCATTGCCAACTGGAACTGATCATACCCAGAGTATAAATCTCCAATCGAGTAGATAGCACGACCAGCAAAAGCTTCTGCAACTTCATCTACTATGGGTCCTGCTCCCATGTTTCGAATAGTCACCTTGTTAGCATGTTGCATGTCTTGGATGAACCTAAGAGCCCCTGACTTCTTAGGTACAGTAAACCATCGACTCGAGTAAGGTCCCATAGATGGCTCTAAAATACCCATGCGTATCTTCTCTTTCAACAATTCCACAAGCTTTGGCAACATAGCTCGTGGCACTGGTATAGGCTTCAAGTCCCAAGGCACATGTGGTACTGTGAAGATCACCATGGGTGCTACGACACTCGTATCTGCACATCCAATCTCTTCTGCACTGAAAGCAAAAGCCTTTCCATGCCTTCTCAACATCTCATGAAAACGCTTTCTCTCTTCCTCAGTGAGAAACTCACCCCCTCCAATCTGCAGTCGTTTGAGTGTCTCTTCTGTGAACTTGTGCCCTACTCTCTGTGAATCCCGCAGAACTGGTTCAGTCGATGCTCGTTCCACTTGCTTGTTAGAGTCTTCAGGTAGTTGAGTAGCCACCGGCTTCACTTTTCGCGCCACAGTCTTGTATTTTGTATGAACCTGCGCTTCTTGATGTTTCATGGCTCTACTCCTTTCTAACTCCAACTCATGATCTCCTTTCATCTGAAGCTGAACCCTGTAGCCATCCTCGACGAATCTTGTAATCTCCTCATGTAACTCACGTGAACGGATTGCGACTAATCCATTAACCAAAGAATCAGTGCTTATAAACGACAAAACCTCCTCAAGAGTATCTTCAAAGCCCTCTTCTTCATACACCCCGTTAATGAACTCCTGATCTACCAAAACTCCTTGAGTTTTGAAGAGATCTTCCTGCTTCTTCACACTTCGTCTTTGTACACTATCCATCTCTTCTACCACTCGAAATCTATTTACACATGTTTCAAAAAACTGAGCAAATCCACATTTAAACATCTCTTCTTCATCTTCTGGCACTAGCGGAAGGCTCTTTCTCCTATCAACACTCCCATACTCCCGCTCTACAGGAGTGCTAACTAAAAATCCGAAAACTCTTTGTCAGTCCTTAAGGGACTGTCCCTCAGCTTCTCTCTGTTCCTTTCATGACCCGTACGTACAGTAAGAAACTGTACCGCTCTTGTACCATCTTGACTTCTGATACGAGCATAATGAGATCCATCGTCCATTACTTTCGTCTCCATCCTAGACGCAGTAATGTATGGTTGACCAAGGGTCACAGGATAAGCAGCTACACTCTGAACAAAAAAGTTTTGTTCTATCTCTACATCTCCTATTCGAGTCTTGACAGCTGGACAAGCACCAAAAAGTTCACCTCTTTGGTTGTTCGCAACACGAAGAACCCATCCATGTCCTGTGTCGATTGGCCACTTCCCCTTCTCGTAAACGTTTTTGGACATGATATTAATCTCCGAACCGTGATCCACCAACGCCACTATAGCCTCTGACAAGTTACCCAGTCGGACCCTTGTCTCTGTAGTTGCACGAGCCCAATATGCTCGAGAATAGTGACTCTCATGCGGCTTCTCGTCGTCATATTCTGCAGCACAGTCTGAAACTCTTGCCTCTTTTCCTTTCGACGCCTGTAGTACATGCTTTTGGACAAATACGCGACCTAACTCTTCATCTTCTTCCCCAGTGATGTCAATATCCAATGCTTTCACCATCACTGTATCTGCAGTCATCTGCCTCTTTCTCTTGATCACATCTATGATCAACTCATGAAAGTCACGTTTTGCTATCCCTAAGGCCTCTCGCAAGGAAAATTCTATCTTTGCATCCAAAATCCTCTCTTCAAGAATCTCCTTCAAGTTGGTGCTGGTCTCGATATCAGACTGTAGTCTGTAGGTCGGTGCTTTACCTTTGCCCTTTGAAGAAGCTCCTTTGCCTTTCTCTCTCATCTCTGTGTCATAAATAGGAACATCAACCATAGGTTCAGATGTAGATGCCCCTTGAGACGTCGAAGGGATATCAGAAGGTGATGCCTCTTGTTGCCCTCTCCTCTTCGTGGCTCTGGCTCTCCTTGTAGCCTCCTCCGGATCAGCAACATCATCATCACGTCTCCTTTTCTCTTTCACAATCGCATCTTGCCAGCTTACATGCTTCTCTTGTACCAAGTAAGCCTTGACACACCCTGCCTCTACAGGATCATCCCATCCAGTAATGCGGCGAATTGCCTCCGCACCTCGTAACATTACTTCTCGTGGAACTTCAACTACATCGCTCTTAACAGCTGCTACAACCGGTACATCTACTTCAATCGCAAATGTTTCTGGCTCTATTGTGCGTATCGCCGTAGCTATACCAACCTGACCTCTCACCAAACTCTTCATTCCTCTCTTACCAAAGTTGGTATTCAACGGCGCACCAGTTTGGGCGAGATGAATCTTTCCATCTCTAAAATTCACGACTCCGGTTCTGAGAGCTTCGGAAAACTCCTCACAATCTTGTCGTTGGTGTTCAGTACTGTCACACCAGATACATCTTCTAACAAAATTTCTGCTAGTTGAAGATGCATTGGTATCACCAGGACTTCGACTATGCTTTAGCTCTGCCATCTCTATCCTTAACTCTCTCAGACCCTTAACCAACTCATCGATTACAGAATCTTCAATCTTGCTATTGGCAGGCTTGGGCAATGGAGCTAAAGAGACATCAGACCTCAAGGTTGCAGCTCTACCTCTTCCACGTTTCTGCTTCGTGAGAATAGTAACAGCTTCCTCTACCTTTCTCCAGTCTGTGCTCACTCCTCATTCTTCCCCCTTGTCTGCTAGCATCAAGAAAAGCTTGTCTTCTAGATTTTCATCAGCAGCTTCTAGAAAAAGTTCTGTCTTCCTTAAGTCAAGCGTCGTTCTCTCAGATGGAGACAATTGACAGAACCGTTTCTCAAACTCACGTAGCAACTCATTTGGCGTCATCTCATTCCCCGGACGCTGCTCTATCCACTCCAAGAATGTTCTCTTGGTTACTCTATCCGTATCATCATCAAAAAATTCACTCTTCAACCTCTGCTCATACTCCTCCCAAGAACTCGTACGTGCCTCCTTCAGCTTTATCACTTGACTACGGATCTCAGGTATCACAGCCAACTCGAAACTAGAAATCATCTCTGTCTCAGGCACACGATTTACCTCCATCTCACAAATATACTCCCGAACATACTTCGTGATGTTCTTTCCATCGAACCTCCCCAACTTCTTCACCACCGCTTGTAGAGCTCTCGTAGACTTCTGCTCTCCAACATCGCCTCCTTGTTGTTGTCTCAACAACATCGTCAATGCTCGAAGCAGATCGTCCGCTCCTCCTCCACTCGTCCCCATTGCTTCGGGAAGATTCATACTTGACGCTCCTCGGCAACAACTCACTCAACCACCTCAAAGCGTGCTCTCAGTGGAAGCACCAAATATGTCGTAGCGAGAGCCTTTCCTTTGAGCAAGGGCGTACCTTCTGGCTGTGGCTAGTGATCAGTGCACAGCAGAGCGACTAGTATCTCGTAGATTTCTCTCTAACTTCCTCGATAACTAAGCACTTTCTTTCTCTCAATAAAGGGTCAAGATAACTACACGAAAACGTTGGATGATCATGGGCACGACAAACGGGATATGTGATGACATGATCTCTCGGTAGTATTCCTCTCCAAAGTTTCTCACTACTAGGGCTTCGTACATGGCTTTGGGTCGACAGATGTGTCTTATCTCGCACTGGGTGTTAAAGTTTACAGGAGGGAGCTGATTTAGATCCATCCTTCGTTAGATGAGGATAAAGACGGTGAGATCCCATTCTTGGCCGTAAGTGACAACAGGTAAGATCACAGGGACAGGCGAGAGCATGACTTGCGTGGTAAAGTTATGCCCGAAGGATCCTATCAGAAACTGTTGAAAGTGAACTCGTTCCATATACATCAGTTTAATCGAGAAAGGGTTTCGAAAAGGGAATCTGGGCGGTAAGTAGAGTCCTTCGTCCATCTCTCACCACATGTGCACTCCAACTACAAAGGTATATCGATCCATAAACATCTGATACAATCTCATAGGATCACCACGATCTCTCCACGAACAATCTCTTGGATTTCTCAAGATCGAATCCCCCACACAAGTCACTCCCCTCTGCTTAAAGGTTTCGAACCCCCACAGAAGGATAGGTGCAAGTCCACTAACAGAACAACCCCAGCCACACGGACCGATGAGGTGGCACACATGCACATCGCATGTTTGGTGCCGTCATACTCATCCACGTGTAGGTCGTCGGGTTGAAAGGTTCTAATGCATGCACCGTAACGTGTCCTAATACAAGAGACTAGGCTAGATAGGAAGTCGACTTTACAGGTCAAGGATCGCACTTTGCCACGTTGAGTGCGAACCTGACAACCACATGACGTGGTTACAACGTAGGTCGCTAAAGTCTCATCTACGCCTAGAATACACCCCAAAGCAACACAAACGTCACACTGGACGCTTCTCTGCCAGCTGCCGTAACAAGACTCGAGACCTAGAGTAGATATCGTTGCCGATACAACGCGGCAGAGAAAACAGCGAACTTTCACACATGATAGATACAGATCTACAGTTCAGTCTCCTCTCAAACTTGCCACGTAGGTAGGATACTAAAATCTCTACTTACAGGTCAAATTTCAGGAAGATCTGACGGCTAGATCTCCTCCCACAATTAACACAAATCCACAGAAACTAACACGCACTTCCAATCTCAGATTCAGGACAGAAGCTTCTTCGACTAAATGAACCGTCCACTTCCACTCCAACTTCCTGTGCTATCAATTCAGAAGGTAAACTCACTACACAGGAAATTTGAGCCGATTTGACCGTTCTGATCGTCCTCCATAAATCTGCAAACTCGCTGCTTCAGATTGACAGCTTTCTGCACCCCGTTGCCTTCAAATCGCCATTGCGCTCAATCCGCACAACATCCGGTGGTGAAATTTGTGGTCAGAGCTTCAGCAGCTGACAGACTACAAGCCCATGAAATCTGGTCTCAATCTGACGGCTCAATCACTCAAACCCCTTAATCTTACAATCGGAAGAGAAACTCTTGTACTCTCATCACTCTATGAACTTCAAATCGCCATAACGTATGCCCTGGACCTCCAAATCGAGTGAAATTTGTGGTCAGATTGCTCCTCCCGTCGAGAGCTCTCCGCCCATGCCCTCTGATCTTCAAAATCCCTCGTCAAAGTGCCCCGAACCTCCCAGAGCGCACACTTAGGTAGAAGACAAGTTATCTTCACTTTTGGGTGGACCAATGGGAAGCAAAAGGACTCAACCTTGTCCTTTTCTGCCCCATGGAGACCCCCAGCAGATAATAGTGCATTCTAAGCTCATAAGAGCAATGTTTTAGATCCCATTACACCACAACTTCTACAATTATGTGCAAAACGCACTTATACGCGTAATTTACATACTAACTGGTCCCACAACAGGACATTCACCCCCTCCAAACCTGCACATCCTCCGGTATGTGCCAACTTGTTATCCATAGTCATCATCGTATCCTTCATCGTGCTCTGAATTGTCAGGTCCATCATCATCTTCCCTCGCATAAGGTCTGGATAGATGAGAATCAGACTCGAGAAGTTCATCGAAATCAAGAAATCCTTCACGTCTTCGGAAGACCTTGACCCTTTTACCAGCAATGGGTAACTTCAAGAGTGTACCATCCAATTCTCGCAAACCATATGTGGCGTTGTCGTGAACGACAACAACAACATAAGGACCAAACCAACGTCGTGCAAACTTCTTGATAGTGCTGTGTTGGTTATCCAAACTGTTGTCATATACTATGACCCAGTCACCTTCTCGGATCGGCTTCTTCCGCAGTCGATGTGTCTTGTCGAATCGCTCCTTGTTCTTCAACCTCGCCTCCTTGAGTTTGACCAATGCTTCTTCGAGGTCCTCCTCACGTCGCTCAAGCTGCTGAATTCGTAGTGTCAATAGTCCTTCCCTATCAGAACCATCCTCCCAAGGTAGACATACCCAAGTAGGAACGTCTCCTTCCGCTGGCATGATAGGTTTTTGACCAGTCATCAGTTCTGTAGGCATGTAACCAGTGACAGTACTATGAGTAGTTCTATCAGCCCACAACGCAAAAGGAAGAAGTCTAGGCCAGTCCCCATGACGCCCCTTGCACGCTTTCACCAATGCTTGGATGATTGGTGGGTGCCCTCGTTCACTTTTCCCATTCGCTTCCGGGTTCATCGAAGTGGTCAACTTCAATCGTATTCCATACCTGTTGAAGAACTCACGTGCTTCATCTGCATTCAACAGCTTTCTGCACCCCGTTGCCTTCAAATCGCCATTGCGCTCAATCCGCACAACATCCGGTGGTGAAATTTGTGGTCAGAGCTTCAGCAGCTGACAGACTACAAGCCCATGAAATCTGGTCTCAATCTGACGGCTCAATCACTCAAACCCCTTAATCTTACAATCGGAAGAGAAACTCTTGTACTCTCATCACTCTATGAACTTCAAATCGCCATAACGTATGCCCTGGACCTCCAAATCGAGTGAAATTTGTGGTCAGATTGCTCCTCCCGTCGAGAGCTCTCCGCCCATGCCCTCTGATCTTCAAAATCCCTCGTCAAAGTGCCCCGAACCTCCCAGAGCGCACACTTAGGTAGAAGACAAGTTATCTTCACTTTTGGGTGGACCAATGGGAAGCAAAAGGACTCAACCTTGTCCTTTTCTGCCCCATGGAGACCCCCAGCAGATAATAGTGCATTCTAAGCTCATAAGAGCAATGTTTTAGATCCCATTACACCACAACTTCTACAATTATGTGCAAAACGCACTTATACGCGTAATTTACATACTAACTGGTCCCACAACAGGACAACGTTGCGGTATGCGACTATCCGAGGAGGAGGTTATCGGCCGTCGATTCGCAGGTTTCATCCAGGCGATTATATCTATCTACAGCAGACTGCACCGACGACGTTGGACGTGACTGCAGGGCGCACTATTTTACGAGTGCGTGAGGTGTTATCTTCTGGAGTACTCATGTTAGAGGGCCGTGATGGTGTTGTGTGGAAGGACCATGTGCGTAATTGCGCGCCATGTCATCTTCCCAACATTGATGGTACCGTTGACTCAAGCTTAGCAGTTGTACGCGCGGGCTTGAGGTGTATGTTGTGTGGGTCTGCTGGTGGAGCAGCCCGTATGTTGGTGTGTGATGGTTGTTCGAGAGGTTGGCACATGTCATGTTTGACTCTACCTCTCAGTGTAGTTCCTACTAGACGGTGGGTTTGTCCTCGATGTATATAGCGGAGATAGTCGATTAGATCTGTGCGTGGTATGGATTGCAGACAGGCGACTAACGATGGGGCAATGTAGCACCCGGCCTCCTGATCCTTGCACCCATGAAGGTGTGTATCACGTAGTTGGGATATGGAGCTATCTGGAGTTAGAGGGACCTAACCGCCAGTTAGGGGGACGATTGTGGTACACTTGTGTATGTGTATGACATCGTCCATGTGTTATGTGTATGTGTGGTGTACCTCTGACAGCGATGTATGTTGTGTAGCGATGTGTATGCGCACGACAGCTGTCACGTCAGTTTGGACCCCTCGGCTAGGTTGACCGAGTGCGAAGTGGCGCATCCTCGTAAGGCCGTTAGTGCCGTTAGGGTGAGTTGGGGAGAGCTCACTAGGGGTAAACTTCGCAGGTAGGGCTTGGAGGCCTTAGTTCTTTGAGTTGAGCCTTCAAGCTCCAGGCTATGGTGGATAGTCTAGTTGAATGTAACCCAGATTCTCTTCGCGTTTATAGTGGGTTTGGCTTGACCGTTTGTGAGTAATCCTTGTTGTGGTGTTGGAGATGGTAATCTCTGTATTCAGATTATTGTGGTACACTTGTGTATGTGTATGACATCGTCCATGTGTTATGTGTATGTGTGGTGTACCTCTGACAGCGATGTATGTTGTGTAGCGATGTGTATGCGCACGACAAAGTTTTCAAAGAAATAATTCGGACAATATGTGATAGATAAAGTATTCAATAATGCTACATATGTATTACATGAATTAGATGGAGCAAAGGTTAAGGTGATGATAGTTGACAAACAAGTCAAAATCTTGAACCAACGCGAGAGAGATATGAACCTTGAGGATCTTCATGTAGGATTTGCGTTCAAAAACATAGAAGACTACGATGATCAAGAAGACAGATGAGGAACTGAGGAGGTTGTGTGAGATGTCGATCCATTCTTCGTGGTAGATCTTATAGCACATACTAGAAGATATGCATGTTTAGAGGGGATGGATGTCGTGTCATGGATCGATCTCAAGATAAGACATGAAGAACACGAACACAATTCTTTTGCAAAAGTTGTCACTGCTGACTAGGACATCTTTTAACGTGGATTAAAGGTCAAGGTAGAGATGTGTCTAGACGACATGTGATTGGTTGCATAAGCGTCATCTGATAAAGAATATGTGTGCTAATTGGCGGATTTAGATGCCGACATGTGGTTGGAAGAAGGTGTTCGGAAAAAAGTATAAAATCCATATGATTTTCCAAAAAAGCATGAAAGTTCTTGGGTTTCACGTCATTAGGCTGCTGAAATTTTCTGCAGATTTTTCGGTCCAGATTTTGAATTTTGGTCGAGGAGATTTTTGACTTGGGATGAAGAGTTCGCGGTGAATTGCTAACGCACGTTAGTAGATCTTGTAAACTTGAGTTGGAAAGGTAAGGTATTAGAACTTTGGGTTCAAAGTTGAGTGCAGAGAATCATGGAGAAAGAAGAATGTTTGCTATGTAAGGAGACGTTGACGATAATATAGTAATGAGCGTTAGTAGATCCCCGCAAGGTTGGAGAAGTGAGAGAAGTCATCAAGTTTTCGAAGGGCATAGTGAGAGCTTTGGGTGTCCGTTTGGGTGACACGATTGTTTTTTTGTATCAGAGAGATTGCATCGAGGGCTTTCTCCATGTATTTTTACTTCTTGTATATATTTTACTAAAGTTGCTGATTTGCTAACGGGAGTTAGCATATTACTGCAATCTTCTTGGAATCTTCTTGGAATTGGATAGAGTAACTTGAGGAGGTCATTTCAGAGACTATGGATGTTCGTTGTCGATGATTTCTGTTGCGTCAAAAAATTCGTCTAAAGAGCTTTCTCCATGTGCTTTCAGATTTTTGATGGGTTTTGGGATAACTATGCGAGGATTTGCTAACGAGTGTTTCTAGTAAACTTTGAGACTCTCTCTAAAACTTTGTGGGATGATAGATTGCAGATGGTCCCCTTCTGCAAAGTCTGAACTCTCTTTGGCAAGAAGATCACAAGCTAGAAGCTACATGCAAAATTATCATGAAACGTGTAGGTTTTAGTGTCATACATACTCCAACCGGTTATATCTTGACCTTTGAGGTTTAAATCAACATGAAACTTTGACTCATAGTAGAAAACATTCTCTCATTACACTCACAATAGATTAGGACCACGTCATCCACAAAAACAAAAAAATGCTATGGAATTTTCAAATGTGTCATTGTTTACTTATAATTTGTTCACTAGAACTTTTGTGACAATCTCTTGGTCATCTTAGGTCCAAATTGATTGAAAACTGGGATCACCGTTCACAAGTTCGACTATATCTCTCCAACCTCGTCTTGATCTCCTTCAGCTAAAACCTACAACCATCTATAACTACTTGAAGATTAACATTGAAAAATTGACTCTTCAAACTTCAATCGACGGTATCTTGCTCACTTTGAACTCAAATCAGTTAATGGTTGAGTCCAAGATTATCACCTCTTTGAGATTTCCAACACTATTTCAACCTCCTTCAAATCACTCACATAGCACATTCTGTGGCTGTTTGAATACACCCATTCAGAAATTGATTTCTTGAACTTCAATCGATGGTAACTTGATCATTTTGAAAGCAAAGCATTTGATCGTTGAGTCCACAGTTATCAACTCGTCGAGTGTTTTCCAACCTCACTTCAATCTCCTTGAGATGGCTCACACAACATGTTATGTAGATGTTTAAAACACGCACACTCAGAAATTATCTACTCGAACTTCAATTGATGATATGTTACTCTCTCTGAACTCGAATTAGATGACCATTGAGTCCACAATTATCATCTCATTGAGAGCTTTCAACCCTACTTCAATCTCCTTCAGATCAAATCTATAGCCCGTTCACGTTCAATTTGAATACGCACACTTCGAAATTGACTACTCAAACTTCAATTGAGCATATTTTCGTCCTCCTGATCACAAATTGATAGATATTTTATTTAATGCGCAAGCCAGCAAGAAGAGCTTTTAAGTGCTATCATGAACTTGTTAAGGTCACCTCTATAGCGACCATCAGGTCAATTTGAAACCTATGTAGTACTTTTGGAATTTTTATAAAAAATAACCCATCACTAATAAACTAAAGATTTGTTTTCTGTCTTAGCCATCTCTGACTATAATAAATATTGAGCGCTCATCTAAGTCATTTACAACTACAAAATACTTGTCGGCATAAATGAAAATCTTGACAAGGAAGTCTACCTATTTGATACAACTTAGTTGTACTTGCTTCGGAGAGTATAGACTTGACTGCCATACATACATCTACAAGATTCATGCGGATGTACATTCTTTCTCAACGAGCGATAAACTCAATAGTCCATATACAAAATACAATGCATAAAGTGTGAATTATACTCTTCATAATCTCCTTAAGTGCTTGAGTAGCAAAAAATATGATTTGCTAGGGTTTGTAGTCACTTCTTCATCTCCATAAATCAATCACATTGAATATAATCAACTTAAAGAAAAATATCAATTCTGAACAAAGATTACATCATTTAAAAAAAAACTAATAATTCTAGAACTGAATCGATTGTCAATTTAGAATCAGGAGTGTATCATGTAAAGAATAATTAAAACCAATATGTCTAGAATTAAATCATTTATAATTCAAATAGAATCAAACGCATCGAGAACTCGATGATTCCTTTGTGTTTCAAAATTTTACAGTACTTCAACATAAAAAATATATCCATCAAATTTTGTGATGTCATTCTTGATTGAAGATCATGTTGACTTCAACAAACAAAAATGTCTTTCGACTACACTCTTCAGTCCATTTACGAGGGAGAAAATGTCTCTTACCTGCACTCTTCATATCATTTGTGATTTAGAGTAAGCTATGACTTTGATCGACAACCACTAGACTTCACATGTAAGCTTCGAAAATAACAAACACCCTAAGACAACTGAATTCACATTTATAATGTTCATGTGTGTCATATCATCAATCGTACCTTTGAAGAGACGAAGACTACATGACATATCAAATTTTGACGTTAGTGCGTCAAAATGATAATGTTATTTTGGGACTATTTTAATGTAGTAACTTATATTTTTCATGTAATCATTGTTTCTCTCCATTATCTTATTGATGAAGCGATCTTACTCTAAATCCGAACTCGATAAATTTATCATTTATGGTCTTTACTGTGTAGTGGGGTGAGATGCTCTAAACATCGGAGTGCTTCTTGCCTCTTGAGTGTAAGGACAGAGAAGAAAAGACTAGCTATTTAGCTATTAGAGTGCATTATGAGAAAATAATTAAGTGATCGAAGGAAGAATATTCTTCGACAGAGAAAATTGGTAGAACGCTTAAGGACGATTCGTCTTAATAAAACGGAAATGCTTGTGATTTGTTCACTTTGACAGCGTAAAAATTACATAAAAGATTGCATAACGTACAATATACGCTTTGGGCTTGGAAGAAAATGAACTATGAAAATCTTGAATATGTCTAATATCTTGAATTATTGATGAAATTTTCGCAGTATGAAGTATTGCGAATTTCCTTCGTGTTCAAATTACAACCTTTGGATGCTTTCATTAATAATTCTATTGATACAAAATTCCGGATTTGTCATGCGAAGAGAAAATCGGGATTGCGGACGACGGACAGCCGGAAACTTTCGGTTACGGAAGCCTTTGTAGGTTACCGTAAACGTAAAACGCGAGGACAATTTCATCGATGAGAGTGCAGCCTGAAAGACACCCTAACACCCGAACTCCGGCTGCGACGCAAAGTCGGAACGTGTTTACGGTAGGTGGAAGAGTAAAGTACAGTTTGTAACGACTGTGACTTGTTTATCGACGGTCACTACAGTATTGGCAACTGGGTTGTAGAGGCTGCACACACGCTGAGCAAGCAATTGTTGTTCCAAACCCTAACCCTAATTCTGGCCCCCTTGATATCATATTTCGAATCAAACTTGCACAGGAGAAATGTAAGACCTCTAATGGGGCGATCTTCGTCGAGAAACAAGCGCTCGTCTGCGCGCAGCGAGTCGAGCCAAGTGGGAGCGGCTGGAACGTCATCCAAAGATCTTCTCGCAGGTAGCTGATGGATGTAGGATTCTCGTTCCCGTTCAGTTGTTCTTCAGCCTCGTTGCCGAACGAGTTATAAAGATGGTGGGATTGATTGATCGCCTTTGTGGGGTCAAAGGTGCAAGCTCGGGAGAGTTGGGTGCGATGTGGAGTAATAGAGTATTTTTCCCGCCCCAGGCGATAACTACTTCTCCGTGGTGCGGACCTGATAGTTTTGGGTACTTGAACGTGACATTTTTAATTTTCAGAGGCGCGGAGATTGAGCCAGCAGGCAGCAAGAAAGTCCGAGGGGCCAGTTCGCAGCTCTGTTCTGAAGACATGTTCGGAACTCTTCCGCAACGGTCTTTCTCTACCGCTGTCGCCTGCTGAGCGAGAGGAGGCCATCTTTGACTATGTAAGCCCCTAACACGCCGATAGTGTAACCCAACCGTTACGTACCCACTCCGACAATGTTATAGTTGCGTAGCTGGGTCGTCAGGATCCCCAACTTTCCAAGTTACTGGAGGCCGATCGGTTGCTTGAAGTTTGCACATGACGTCGGAACTTGACCCGCGTAACGTGTCTCAGTCTTATGTATTTGTTTCTCTGTCATAGGGTGAAGTCTTGTTGCAGCTGTGCGGCTCCCTACAAGTTGGACTCGGACACCTTGCAGGATTTTTTGATGGTACTGTCAAGAAACCTCAGGCCAGGGAAGCGCGAATTCATAATGCAATCGCCGCTGTCGGGATTTGCAGGTGAGTTTGAACTGAATGAAGCGCACAGGTCATCATGAGTTCGCTGTCCCCCGCTTTATACATTTTTAATATTTTATTGTCTTCCGGCAGGGAGAGTGCGGAAGCTTTTGAGAATGCACGTTCCATGAAAGGTCAGTTTGAACAGGAGGCTCTTGTAAACTATGGAGTTGCGCTCACTGAATGGGCAGAACTGGCGCTCGAAATTCCTGAAGTAAATGGTGGTGGCGTTGTTCTAGCTAAGGAGCTTCTTCTCCAGGCCCATCAGAGGTAAGCCTCGAGACTCTAAACGCCCCCTTCCAAACGAGGTTTTTAGTGTCATCGTTGTACAGGTGCTGCCTGAGTCCAGTATCTGCATTCAACAGCATAACTGAAGTCCCAAGCAACTTTATGTTATGACCGCGGCCAATGGGATTGCTTGAGCTCCATTAAACTCGAAGAGAGACAAGGTGAAGTTACGAGCTTACCGTAGTCTACCCACTTCGTTTCTGTTACAAATTCTCTTCCTTACTACGTTACAGCGTCAGTTGCCTCTCGCTTATTTTACTAGATTCGAGATTAGACCCTCTGGTCCATGTTAAAGTGTGTTCCGATTCGTTACAAAGCCGGTGATGAGTATATGTCATGCACCACACTGATTCCCGTGCTGATTATGACCATATTTAGCTCTGATGGCTTTAGTGCTGCATGTTGAGTTGGATTCTGTGTAGCGGATAGAAATAAACCACTGCATATTTGCAAAGTATCACGACCGTGGCCTGTGCTAACTGCGATTAGCCCTTGCTATTTAGCGTCATATTTACGTCAGTGAGCGCAGTCGAATAGAAACCCCACTTAATGATTAGTTTCACATGCTACATTGGATCTAATTGTCATGAATTTGGCATATCAGTTTGGGGCCGTTAAATTGTGCAGGGCTTTCAATTTCTGTTTGTCCATAAACTATAGTCTGCCCTCACGTCCTGCCCTCAGTGCATGACTGATTCCAAACGCTCATTAATTAGGCCTGTACCGGTAGGGTGCACTTGCGTGTAGGTTTATCTGCCAGTGGATAGCCGTCATGCGTTACACACGTCTCAATGATTATTTCTATTAGCTCTATCTGAACGAAGACTTATCTTCAAGAAGAGAACTTGGATCGACTATATGAGAGATGGTGTAATACGGGCATCCTCGATTTGATAAGATTTGAGCGGACCTAGGCCCTCGCCCACTCTTCGTGGAAGACGCGTGTGATGAACAGATTTTTGACACACTTCGTTTGATTGCTCCTCTTTGTTGCAATGGCTGTCGTGTCAGTCGACGCTTCACAGCCGTCTATGTCCTGATAGAATAGTCTGCTGGCGGATCCTGTAGGTTAATCGCGTTTGTTTTCTAGTGTGAAACTTGCGCAACTCCTGTATTTTTGCGCCTGCTAGAACTGCCCCCTGAACTTTAAGGGTCATATGGGGTTGTGACCTCAATTGTTCTGTTGTGTCGTCCCAAGCTATTTCGCTAAGGTAGTATCCTGAAATTTTTTTAGTGTGATTCAGATACTCCGCTGCACTACAAATAGCACCGGTTGATGTGGAGCTTCTGGTGAATCATGCAGACTGCTGCGTTCGGATGGCTGAACTAGAAGCTGATTATCCGAACCCCAGTTGCTCCTCCGACCGCTTGAGTCACTGGGAGACAGTCCGGAAGCTCTACGATCAGGGACTTGATGCATATGCCTACGGATGTGCAAATGCTGATTGCAGGATAGGCGATGACTTATCCGGTCTTCTCCATAACTGGGGTTCAGCGCTCTTCTCCGCCGCGCTGGTAATTCCAAGTTGCTTGAGCCACGAGATGCTCATTTGGTGAGATTAGCCGTCAGTGAGTTCGAGAATTCATAAGTTGGACAATTGCTTGCCAAGGTCCTAACTCTGTAACGTGGTCCCGAATCCACAGAGGTCACCCCCTCTGGATGAGGCTTTGAAGCTGGTATCCATCGGTCGAGAGAAGTTTGCTAGTGCTGTCAAGTTCCGTACTACGGATATAAGTATCAAGATTGGACTTGGAGAGTGTCTCGCTGGGTTTGTCGACGAGGTTAGCGACAGAGCCGATCCGACTCAGATGTTGGAATATTTGCGCGTTGCCTGTGACGAAGGCTACAGAGCTGCTCTGAAGATCGACTCGGTTAACCCTGCAGCACTCATTGGATTAGGAGACGCCCAGCTGACAGCTAGTAAATTGCTTAACAAACAAGGACTACGCGCGGAAGCCCAGCAACACTTGGAGGAGAGTGCCAGGGCGTTTCATCAAGCCTTCGATATTGTCAAGAACGGTAAGTTCGCGGCGAAGGCCTTTGAGATAACTATGGAATATTCTTTCGGAAAAAAGTGCAGATGAGTAGATTAGGTTGTTGTGATGTTGATGGTTGTTGTTGTGATGTAGCCAAGTGATAACTTTGTTATTCCGTCTCGTGCAGGTCCGGGCAATCTTGCGAACTTCAAGTACGATGAACTATGTGATTCTCTGTACAACTATGCGTGCGCTGCGACTCTAAGTAGTCATGAGACGAAAGCGGTCGAATGTTTAGAGCATTTACTATCGCTTGATGCGTTTTGTTTGGAGGATGCTGCGAAGGATCCTGACTTAGCTAAGCTGGACGCGTTCTTTCGGTCTAAGATATCCGCAGGCATGTAAGGTAGTTGAGCAATGTCGTTGGTATGTATATCAAGTGAATAAATTCCAGTATTTGTACTGGGAAATGCTGTTATAAACGAAATTACGGAATATACTGAAGGTGTGCCAGCTCGCGTTGGTCGTTTCATTTGGGAGTGGTGGTTTCTTTCAGTATTTGGCTGGGGCTGTCTTTACGTACTTCGACTTGGAGTAAACCACGGTAGGATGAGTTGTGATGGTGGAGACCACCGAGTTACTCACTGCAGCAAGGAATTGCGTGAGTACGCGGTATCGATTTATCCCGATCTATGTCCTTACTCTCGGTTTTCAGCACGACTCTGTCCGTCCGTTTCCGTTATTTCCTTTCGCTTCCTGGTTTTTACCACTACTCCATCTGTACCACTAAATACCCACCCTTTCCTTTTTTTGGATGTCTATTGCTTGGGTTTTTGGTATATTCATTTTCTCCATCTCGAGATGGAGAGGGGTTATTCACTTTAACCCTTCCGTTGTTTAAGGTTAAGAAGCTAATTAATTAAACCTAAAATTGATACCAGTTTGAGGGCAATGCCCCGGTGTTCTTCCAAAAATGCGGCCGTCCATGTTATGTTTGTGGTACTTTTCCTATCCAGATTAATTACAATTAAAAATTTATATTTTTGTCTAATATATAAGCATATTTGTGGACAAAATAAATCTAAACAAAATCATAAAAAATGCACGTTAAGAAAATAGTTCCAGAAGATATTTCTAAAATGATTCTACGTCCATTTGACCCTACAGCCAGCCGTCATATACTCATGTCTTCTTCCCCAACCACGATCGACTAGCCTCTTGGCACGCATATTTATTCGGATCTTTCTTTCTCTTTTTCTCCTTGATAAAATTCCTCATCCGTTAAATATCCATTGTCCCATATTTCATAAATTTAGGATGCAAAGATCATTCCCGCTGGAGGTGCAATGATTCATTCTTGCTACTGTATTTCATTTCTTAATTCACTTAATACATTCCATAGCATGGTAAACAAAATGACCAAAACATGGATTAATTCTATTCCGACTTTAATCTCTCCTCTCTATAGCATCGTCCTTGGGATGGAACAATTTGTTTAATGGAAAGATCGCTTCGTACATTACTCTCATAATGATTTATATTCAAGGTTTGATTATTTCCTCTGTCCATTGATATAGCAACATCCGTATCTGTTTAAGATTAAGAATGTCACTTTTTCCTAGTCTATTCTTGTAATGTCTAACTCTTTCCTCTAACCTTATTAAAATTCTTCTTAACCCACAACTTGTGTAACATTCTGCTATAACAGTCTTTTCCATCTCGCTGTCTACATTGTTCTTTTCTTCTTCATATGCATCCATTTTTGCAAGATTCGTACTTTCTAAAAAACTTTGGCGTTACTCTTCAAGCACAATGCTCTTTCAAAGTTGGCCACACATCTTTTCCACGTTCAAATAATTATTATTGGTCTTAATTCTTTTTCTGGCATTCCCGAACATATACCTCTCACATTAACCCCTTCCCGTCCACCTTTTTCGCATAATTCATGACTTAAATAATTCAACGACTAATGTATGAAAATAAACAATATTCTTTGGTAAATTGCATCTATTCCTTTGTTTCGATAGATGTAGCAAAGATGGTATGTTTTTGATTTATGCACCTCCGATGTATCGAAGTAATCCTCCGACTCTAGACCTATAAAATAAAGTATATTGTGTGGAGTAAAATTTATATTTTGTGTCGTCGGTATATTTATTATGATTTTGAATCTAATGAGACTCTATGAACTCGATTACACATTTCACTCAGACGTTTGTAGCTGTTGTTTTAGGATCAAGACTTCACACATAGCAAAATCTGGCATGTTTATACAACCCCGGTTTCTCAATTATAGATTCCAAGTGACAGTTGAATATATTCTTAAGGTGAACTAGCAGTATCTATTATCATCAAAATAATCTAGAAGCCAAAGCCAGTTTCTGAGAAAATCAACCGAATACTCAAAGTTTCAACTTAAACATCTATGTTGAAGCCAGAGTATGACTAAAAGTGCTCCCGGTGACCCGGAAATTAGTTTGAGAGTTCTCTTTTAGAGAACTGAGAAATTTAACCAGAAATGCAGAAAATGTTATTGGTGATTGCGTTTCATCTCAACTTGGAAACTATGAAATAAAGAATCAAAATAAAGCTATTCATTAGTTTTACAAGTTATAATTTATCTCAAACAAACTACTTAGTATTCATACAGAAAGGTTAAGATGAAGATTTCAGGGTTTATTAGAGTAAAAAAGAATCTTTTCTTCTAACTCAAGAAACACTGTGGGGAAAAGAGAAATATCTTCTTTCATGCTTTTATGCTCATACTCAGGGTTCAATTAAAATTAATATTTACATTGATTATCCGATATTTATAAATTAACATCGTATCAGACCCTATCAATTGGGATGTGAGAGAAAAGAAACAGCCGAGGCAAGCGGTTCCGAGCCAAGAAATGTTAGAGGCTGGTCTCATGTTGACCGGACTGAGCCTGTGGTTGGGTTGGTGTCGAGATATGCAGGTTTGTTTGAACCGAATGGGCGCACATGTCACCTGAGTTTGCCGTAGCATGTTTTCCCATATTTTTTTATTTTTTGTTTTCTTCCGGCAAGGAGAGTGCGAAAGTCTATGAGAATGCAAGTTCCATGAAAGGTCTGTTCGAACAAGATGCTCTCGCAAACTAGTGAGTCCCGCTCACAGAACTGGCGCTTGAAGTAAATAAATGGTGAATAAATGGTAAATGGTGTTATCTGTCACTTGAGGTCTTAGAGTACCATGAGAATATCGATGTAAGTCCACCATAGCGGGGCTCGGACCAGAAGCTTCATTAACAGTTTGTAACAACATGCATCTCCAATCGTGCTCACAAGAGATTTAACCCACGACCTTTCTTCAAAAGATAATTAGTGATGATGGTGGCGTCGGACTAGCCACTGAGCTTCTTCTCTAGGCCCATCAGAGCTCAGATTTTTAAATACTGTATAACATCCCACTCAGTACGAGGCTTTTAGAGTCATCATTGTATAGGTGTTATCCAAGTGTAGTATTTGTTTGGATAACACTACTGAAGTCCTAAGAAACTTATGGTACGGTTTTTGTTCTAGAGTCAGTTGGACTGCGAGTTGGTTGCTTGAGCTCCTTCAAATCTGAGAGAGACTGCGAAAAGGTTGGAACCTACGATGGTCTAGCCATCTGGATTTCTGTTGCCAATTCTCTTTTTGCATTGTAATGACAGCCTTTTATGCACAAGGAGGTTGCACGAATGCAAGAACATGTACTTTCTGATTTTCTCTCAGTGCTCCTTTCGTCATTCAGCGCTCAGGGCTAACCGGCATCCTTTGTATTCTCAACCGGCTGGATTTCTGAAAAGTCGGGTTCCCAGCGCTTGTACCCGGATTCGAAACCGGGACCAAAAAGAGATATTTCGGATTATCGCTGTTTCTCTAACCAAGATCCCGGTTTTTTTGCAACGACTAATCCCTTCTCCTCTGATATTTAACAGATTGTGCATGATGAATTTTGGATTTACGTGGTCGATGCATACCTCCCGACGAAAGTTTACTGGGTTTAGGACACGTCAGACGGATTTGTTTTCAACGGCTGAGATGTTTGGATCAAATCTGACGGTCCGGATTAAACCAATCGCATGGTTGATAACTAAGTAGAAGATCTGACGGTGCAGGACGGTTTAGGACATGTTAGGCGGATTTGAATTAAACGGCTAAGATGTTTGGATCAAATCTGACGGTCCGGATTAAATCAATCGCACGGTTGATAATTAAGTTGAAGATCTGACGGTGCAGGACGGTTGAGAAAACATTAGGGCGATGCCGCGATTAGGATAATGAGGTGTTTCGGGCAGCGGGAACCGGGAGGGTCGAGTCTGATCCAATCGTCGAGAAATTTTGGCAGTTCGTAAATCCTCTCTCGCCGCTGCGCTTTCCTTCGGGGTTTATCGAGATTTCGTTTCTTTCAGAGTCGTTCCAGGTTGTAGCGAGAATTGCTTTCTAATCCGTTCGCCGCTGCGCTTCCTTTGAGGTTCTATCATTACTACATTTCCTTCGAGGTTCTATTGATACTATGTTTCCTTCGAGCTTCTATCGATACTGTGTTTCCTTCGATTCCTTGCTTGGATTTCCGTTCTGGTCCGCTCACCGCTGCGATTTTCTTCCAGGTTCTGTCACTTCTGTGGAGACTACTATTCCTTCGAGGTTTTACAGAGATTTCTTTTCTGATCCGCTCCGCTTGTTGTTTCTTCGAGGAGTCTCCGAGGTGCGGGACGGTGCAACAGCAGTCGAGATCGAGAGTCGAGGCTGTAACTGGGGATCACCGTTGCAATTCCGCTGCTTGTAACTTGTTGTGTCTTGGAGGTTTCATCAAAGTTGGGTGTTGCCGCTGCCACACTACCTCACTGCCGCTGCCGCTGCCACATTGCCTCACTGCCGCTGCTTGGGTCGCCGTTTCATCGAAGTTGGCTGCTTTTGCTGCTGCAGTGGTGCTGCCGCTGCCGCTCGAGGTTCTGCAACCCCGAAGAAAGTGCTGGGACGGTGGCAGTCTCACCTTATCTCGAGGTTTCTTCGAGGTTTTTCAACCTCGAAGAGGTGCTGTAGAACATCTCGAGAGGTGGACGTGCGGGACGGCGGTGCGACAGCAGCAGTCGGGGTTGGAGAGTTGAGGTATCATCGAGGTTTTGCAACCCCGAATCTCAAAGAAAGTACTCGGCCGGTGGCACTTCCGTCGTGTCTCGAGGTTTCTTCGAGGTTTATCAACCTCGAAGGTGTGCTGCATCACAGCCTATGAGAGATGGACGTGCGGGGACGGCGGCACCTTTGCTGTTGTTGATTGTTTTTGGGACCCTGCAGCGGGATCGATTGGCAGATTCTATTCGTGAGCCACCACTTCTTCCAGAGAAGATCTGGTGGCTGCCGATGTGAGACCACTCGCTTGCTGTTGCCATCTTGATTTTTGATGCTGTTGTAACTCTAACGGATCTGGTCTCCATTTACACTGACTACTGCTACATTTCTTCCTGATAGATGGATAACTATCCACAGTCTGTGGTCTGAGTCGAACTTGTGTATACAGGGTTGGTGTTTCTTTATTAAGATCATCTGGACGACTCAGGTTCCAGACTAATCGTAGTGTTCTTCTTAGAGACTCGACCTCGTAGCTTGCTTCCTCTCCAATTGACAGCGTGAAACCCGATGGAGGTAATTCTGATAAGGGTAAGTTCGCGAAGAAATAGAAGACTCTATCTGGTTTTGTTTCAATTTCTTCATCTTCTAACTCGTCTGCAGATATCGAGAAAGGAAAAGATCCTTCTGTTGTCGAGCATGTCCTTTCTAGAGTTGAGGCCCAATGTAAACTATGGGATGATACTTGGTATGATTTGTTTGACTGGATACATTTTGATCGAGACCTCGGAAGAGTATTCTGTAAGGTATGTCGGGGTAAGAGTAAGTCACCTTTTGCTCTAACTGGTGCTGTTAATGTCCGAGTCTCAGCCTTTCACGATCATGCGAGTACAACATTGCATAGGACTTTGGCTTGGGCTCAACACGAAGGAAAACAGGCTTTCAAGCAAGCATACAAAATAGCGAATAGGACTTGCGACCGGACGCTGCTTACTTTATTCCGTGCTGCTTATTTCATTGGTAGAGAATGTATTGCATTCTCAAAGTTCTCGGTTCTTTGCAGAATGTTGAAAACTGTTTCATCTTATATGACAGACAATATTTATCATGATGACAAGACGTGCGTAGAGATGATCACCTGCATTAGCTCTGTTATGCAGAAACGTATACTTCTTCGAGTTCACCGCAGTAGTTTTTTTCGGTCTGATGTGTGATGAAATGACTGATATTGCTGTGCATGGTCATTTGGTTATCTTTGCAACCTTCTTGGAAGAAGGACATGTGGTTACCATCTTTCTTGGTCTGATTAGATTGTCCGAGAAGCATGCTGAAGCAATAACAGAAACTCTTCTCGAACTGATGAAAGTGTGGGGGCTGGAACATGAGAAGATGGTAAGTTTTGGTTCGGATGGAGCTTCAATAATGACAGGTATACAGAACGGAGTTGCAACTCGATTAAAACGTATTGTCAATGCTTTTATGCTTACCTCTCATTGTGTTGCTTATCGTTGTAGTTTAGCATTGTTGAAGACTTCTAGACACATTTCGTGTGTGACCCTTAGTGAGGATGTAGATGATTTGATAAATGCAATAGCTCTGTACTTTAAGAGATCTACTAAAAGAAAGGAAGGGTTAGAAGCTTTACAGTCCGAATTTGCAGCTTCTAGTAAGTTCTTAAAGCGTTATAATCGAACGCGGTGTTTGTCTCGTTGGAGTGCAATAACTAGTCTCTGTGACTCTTTGGAGACAGTTCTGTATTTTCTGTCTGAAGCGGATCCCACCGAGGATCATGGAGTAGGTGGTCAGCTTTTCAAGAAGCTTCGCTCTTTCAAGACTGTGTATTGTCTGTTTTTTCTTGCTGATATTTTACAGTCTCTGAGTGTGTTATCTCGGATATTTCAACAGAGATTTGTAGATGTTAGTATCATCGGTGCGTTGATTGCTATTGAAGTTGCTACCATCCGAATGCATTATATCGTCGATCTTAGTGTTAACCTCAATGCTTTCTTCATCAATGAAGATATTGGGTATCATCTTTTGCCTGATTATGGTCCGGAAGGTGGCTTCTTGAAGCGTCTTCATTCAGAGATAAGAGGTACTTTCTTCCATTCTATTCAACTAGAGAGGGACTGGTTGGGAAGAGACTTGGAAGAGACGGTGAGTTTCCAGAAGAGTTTTTCTGAGGCTATTTGTGCGCAGCTTATGGAGAGATTTTCTTACAATGATCTGGTTGGAGCATTTAAGATTTTATCTCCTTCACAGATGCCATCTCAACTAGTTCCTTTACGCGAGTGAGGAAGTAAAGAAGTTAATCTTCTTTCTGCTCATTTTGGGACGGAGAAACATGTTAGTGGGGTCTCACGAGCCCCTTGTGTGCAACCTGTTTCTGTTAAATTAGAGTTTCAACAGTTCAAAACTCACGCACATAGTGAGTTTATGGAGTCCTCGTTTAAAGATCTGTGGACGATGATAAGTTTTAGTGACACTTTGAAGTGTAAGTTTCCACAACTATCTATCTTGGCTGATATTGCTCGTGTTCAATGTGTCTCTACAGCACACTGTGAGAGGGCATTCAGTATTCAAAGTGTTATCAAGACGAAGTACAGGAATTGTCTGCAGATAACAAACTTGGACAGTGTCATGCGTTTGAACTTAGAAGGACCTAAGGACTCTTTCGATGATCTGCTATCAGATGCAGTGGAGATCTGGAAGAGCACTGTCCACCATCGTCGCTTCGTTAATAACCCCCAGATTTACATGGTTGATGCAGAGAACGAGCAAACTTAATTCTAACAACTTTGATAATCCGTTTCATTTTCAGGAATTCATTTTTTGCACAGAACCTTTGAGTACTTAGATGCTTTCGTTTTTTGTAGATAGACTTGTTATAGTAGTTTTGATGCTTTCATAGATAGATTAGTTAGGTCTTCTGGTCCCAACTGGTAAGGAGATTCAGGTTTTAAACCTGAATGCAGGTTCAACTCCTGCCAGAAGAGTTCCAAAACCGAGAAGGTTCACTACCAAGTTGTAAAGTGCTGTTGTTGGAAGTTGTTTACTTGTAAACTGTTTACTTTCAGAATAAAAAACTTGTAAACTGTTTGACTGCAAATCTGTAAACAACTAATCTGCAAACTTTCGGAACAGGAAACCTGTGAACTGGATATCTGCGAGTTTTCGAAACAGTGAAAAAATTTTCAATTCAAACCGGTCCAAAATTTTTAGAACCGGATTCAAACCCATAATATGAAGATAAAGCCGGTTATCATAACCGTCTGACAAGAAGTAAACTGATACTGTTCGAGTATAATGTTCTTCTCCCGGTTTTTGATCCTTCAGTAAAGGAAAACCCGGTTATTGGGGGTTGGAATTTTGTAAAACAGTTCAAAACCCCGTGGAATCGGAAAAAAACCGGCGGCCGAAAATTTTTACCCCGAGCGCTGTCGTCATTTCGGATTTTCACGCCACGTTGACAATAACTCTTTGAGTTATTGCGCGCGCTTAGTTGAGTTATGTAGAGTATTCATGAGGTGAAGCTTCTACCAACAGTTTCTGCCGTCCAGAGTTTTTGTTTCAACACTTCGGTCTCTTTTACGATTTATGCACTTTTAGTTAAGATATTGATGAAAAGTGTCTTGTTTCACCAGTTCACGTAAATTAAACTAGTACAAGTATTCACTCAAATACACATAGAGCATACCGGCAGACTACATTATCTTATCTATGTTATTACCATTCTACTACATCAGCCATAATCTTTGTCATCATCTCTCCGTGTATCTGTCACTGCCACCTCAACATCACAGAAGCAATTTTGATATGTTAAAGATATGATCCAGTCAGCATTGACACATCAGAAAAATATCACATGAACACTAGATCACTTCCAGATAAGAAAAGTTCTTTGTTAGCACTCAGCATTTCAACACATCATGGTCTTGTCAACCTCCTAAACTTTTAAATCTTCATAACAACCATATATTTGTGATGATTCAAAAACCAAAACTGATCCACTCGATGGTGAAGTCATATGCACATTATCATCAAAGTAATGAAACTTTTTAAGCTAGGGCTGATCAATGACATGCCAACTTCAACACATGTCTTGTCAACGTCAACTGTTCTTCATGTATTAAAATGTTATAACCTACATAACTCCTTTTTATGTCTGTTTATGACAATTCAAAGTTCAATTTTGTTTACTCAACGAGCTCTCTCTATGTGATGTTATCACATCCACCTCAACTGCAAGTTCGAGTTACTTGGTCCCAAAATGTTTATTTTCACCCAACAATTGATTCATGTATCAAAACATCAGTTTCATCGGATAATTGATCCATGACATGACACAGCAATCTTACAAACTTAAGATTTATAAGACACGATCATGACTTTCACTACCATAGAGCTTGACTCGGCAACTTTCACATATTTGAGATATAAATTTCTGAATTTTACTTTACAAACTCAATATTGATAAGGTGCTCGGAACTGAAACATGATAAGTAACTAAATTAAATGTATTACGTTGAACTAACACATAGTACTAGTTCATGCGAGATATTAATTCAGTGCTTATGATAGGAAATTACATGCACTCAAATAGTGTTCAAGGTGATATTTTAAATATTTCATAAATATTTTAAAGATATCATATATCACAAGTGATAACTTTTGTTGTGTTTTCAACAATTTTATTTAATTCACTTTACATACATGGCTATCTCAATAATATAATCTAACGTTATTTTAGAACAAAATGTATGGTAAACTTATTCGACATTCAACAAAATAAAATTCTCATTTGATCAGACATGAATGAGAGAATGAAGAAAGTAAACACCTCCGACCTAATTTATCATAAAAGCTATGTCTCTATTCTTTTCACCCCATCCAAAATACAAGGATCCAAAGTCATACGTAGTGCCAGAATAATACATATGATATCCTGGCCACAAAAGACTCTTTAGCGTAATATCGTTTGTCAAAGGCTCTTGTTGTATGCTCCATGTACCTGATCATCCAAACCGCCAATTTTAAGGGCATCGAAGAGTTTCTTAGATTTGGTTTTTTTTTGATTTGGTTACCTATGTTTGTGAAGGTGGTTATCTGGGATCTTAGATTTGAAGAATATCTTTAAAGTGAATGACAATTACAAATATTTTATATGAAGCTACGTTCTATAAATTATATACATAAATATTTTCTATTATACTTCATATATTCATTCTAAATAATAATAATAATAATATCTATTATACTTTAATGTAGTTTCATTCAAAATAGAACTCCAACTTCCCGCATACAAAACATCATCATCACTCACATTCAGATATTATATACTCAGATATTACTGAAGTGGTTAAATTCAATGCATAATTAGATACCTTGGTATGTTAATCTCATATACCTTGTAAGTGTGATGAGATGAATTGAAATCTAGAGAAAACTACAGTAATCTAAAACCATCAGTGGACGGGAAACAAGGAAGTTGCTAAGCATATGTATCAACAACAATGAGGAGTCAAAACTGACTCACCTGCTATGTCTTTGGATAGTGATGCTCCTTCATACCCTCCAAATAGATGTCCATAGTAGTCAAACTTTTCACTAAACTCTAGCCCTGCCATGATCCATCACTCCATCAGCTCCTTGCATATCTGATCAAAAGTTTGATATGTGCAAACCGTCTCTAATGAAATAATGTCAGTAAAGCTAGACTTCTAGCTATACTATACTTTATCTCTTTCAATAAGAACTCTTTCAAATATTTGGTTCACAAAAGTGCCTAAGGTCGGTCAAGAATAAAGCAAACCCTTGTACAATATAGTATTCAAAATACAGGAGCAAAGAGAAAGCAAAACAACAAGGGAGAGTTAAAGCAAGGAGAGAGGATGGTAGTACGACATGTTATCACAAAACAATGTCGAAGACTTTGTTCTTTACCAGTATTCTATACCAATATCTTCAATCATACATTCCACGAGTCAATCAGGGGCAAATAGCTTGTAGTAATAAGAAAACGACTACTGATATCAATAAATAATAATGAACTTTGATTTCTATGTTATATTATAAATATTATAAATATTGAAGTTACACAACTGTTAGCATTATTTAATTTACTGCTCATCAAATTTAACTTTTCTTTCAGATATGTCTGATAGATTATTAATATCAGATATATGTCCTCATGTCAATATATCAATCATTTTTTTATTGATACTACTCCTTCTCCTTGAGAGAGTAAGACACACGTAACATTTGATGAGATGACGGAAGTAAATAACACATCTTATATACATGTGAAAATTACTATGGGGCTTCACACCCATACAATGAAAGTCCCCGAGAGTGTGATATTGGTACAGATGATAAGCTTGAGCATATGATACACCAGCATGAGATGGTCACTATGAATGTATTACGGAATTATATGTCATCTATAGAATATATTTAAATATATTTATGTATGATATTATATAATAATGAGTAGTAATTAAAATATGAATAAATAGTAAGAGCAAAGATTCAGAGAAATAAAGCTAGAACATTTATTAAAAAATATAATCAAAAAGTAAAATCAATTATAAATAATGAAATATTTAATAACAAAATGTAGAAAAGAGGTTTATATGTCGGTTGGTATGTGTAAATTCTAAAACCTTTTGAATGATCAGTAGTTCGCATGTTATATAAGGGTTCGAAATCGATATGTAAACTTCATTGAATATCATGTTCACGGAATACCAATATTATAATTTGGAGCTATAAACTATACGTGAGCTTGGTTTACTTAGATCTTTAGAAATTGGAGAAAAAACAAATGTGTTACTAGGCAAATGTGTTGCAAGGTTTACCTGAAGCTTTTGAGTCAACCTCACCACTGAGTGTTTCTCAGACCTCAGAAATCACATTTCCACTCTTAATTCAGTTTACCACTTTAATTTACTTTAAGCAAGACCCCATTCTTTGTGAACTCCACATATGAATCTCTGTCACTTCATCCGTGACTTCTTGAGTGAGGAGTTACTAGTCTTCTTGTCCTACACTCTCACTCAACAGTCACCACCTTACACAAATTTCTAAATAACTTGTGCTTCCCAAATGAAACAAGACATTTTTACACGTCAATTGACTGATTAGTGTGATAACCCATAGTTTAAATCTTGGCTGAAATATAAAACTCTAAAATGAAAATTTTAATTTATAATTAACCAAGGTAAATATGTTTATAATGTTTAAATTATATAAGTGAAGATAAATTATATTTATAAAAGTATTATATATTACTGTATACATTTACAAAAATTCACACAAAAGATAACAAAGCTCTCCAAAGTTTACAATTTTCACACATGATATAGCCTTTCTACATTACACATTCCTTTACAAAAGTACATCCTTCATACTCGATAATCGATTGTCCACATGATGTTCAGGTTTATGACGGATGATATCAAACATATCAAGGTGTGACCCTTAAACCAACTTATCATGCACTCCTCACAAGCCTTCTCCAAGTTTTGTCTAAGATTGAAGTATCTTATGTACATACACATCCCGATGTATATTTAATCAGTTTGTATAATTAACTTCTAGTCACATAACCAAGGGCTAAAAGAATGAAAAGCTCAAATTTTTATTCCCTAATCTGCTTGTCATTTTCCTCCCTCTGACTAGAAATGCACTTTGCATGCATATTGTTTTGCTTTCTAGCCCACTTCGACATCATCCCATCCATACTTCTAATCTGACTCTAGGACGTTGTAACTAATATTCAACACTTTGCTCATTACTATCTTACCATATCTAGTTGTTCATCATTCAAGCTAGTATTCAATCGGACCGTCTTTCCTTGAACTAACTGCTAAGTCTCTGCTATCAGCTGAGACATTCAAAGTGACAAAATTTCTCATTGAAAGATATGACTACTTATGATAAGTTTGGTCCGGCAATTTCTTCACGAGTTATTGTGACAATCATAATTTGACCACATAAAGAACGGTTTCTAATCTTGTCAATAATACATACTGATTTTTACTTTCTCTATCTTGACCTCTTCATGGATATTGTTGCACTAGTCAATACTCAGTTAAATTGCAATACAAGTTGTTGATGCAACCACTATACATTTTTTTTCTCCTTACTATGGTTTTAGATAGATACAAGGCTGCCCCTTAAAATAACTGTGGTCTAGATTTCAGGAGGAGGAGAAGCCTTCTCATTTATATCACACTCACCAAATATGGTAGAGTATGTTCTAATTACTCATATATTATATTTAGAATAAAATACTCTATACTTATACACAGACGTCCCGAGTTCGAGTCGGCTGAGGAGATTTCAAAAATTCTCGTGACACGATCATATTTCATTAATGCAGAGACACTACCGTGACATAATAATATGATTGTAACTCTAACGATTTAGAGGGGTATCTGGACTATTTAAATAGTGTCCAAAGCATATCAACATCACATCCTATTTGTTCTCAACAATAATAATTCATCATCATTATAAGAATAAACTCTAATGCATGAAGAGATACTAGCAGGACATGATAATATGATGATAACTCTAAAGATTTACAGGGGTATCTGGACTATTAAATAGTGTCCAAAGCACATCAACATCACACCTTATTCGTTCTTCAACAATAATCATTCATCATTATTATAAGAATAAACTCTAATGCATGAAGAAATACCAGCGTGACATAATAATATGATTATAACTCTAAAGATTTAGAAGGGTATTTGGACTATTAAATAGTGTCCAAAGCACATCAACATCACATCCTATTGTTTCTCAAAAATAATAATTCATCATCATTATAAGAATAAACTCTTATGATCAACTGAGCTAAGGTGAATAATAATATATGCACGCTTAGCTTGTGAAGAGAAAGAAAGCAAGAAAACACAATCGCAAAATTGTCTGAATGATGAATCACATATAAATGACCGTCATGTTATTTTAGGAGCTCATCGGTCTATCACTTATCTCTAAGATCATACAATCGTTATAAAGATAAAACCGTAACGACCTTGCGTAACACCTTGCAGACACTTGAGAACTCATTAAATATGATCTGATTGATGGTCTGGAATACAACTTGCTCTAATACTAATAGAAGTTAATTTCTTACATTGGATTGCTTCAGACACAGGTAACAATAGCAGCAGATAAGGAATGTATGATTAATAACAATAACAGCGGACAAGGAATAGACGACTGAATGTATATGCACTCTTAGCTTGTGAAGACCTTGTAGGAAAACATGGTTCCCAAAAAATAAGAGGACATGAAAAAATAATGCAGTTGTTACTATTATGTAAGAATAGTCCAGTATTTATTTCTGAATCAAACACAACCTACAAGCTTCTAAGTCTATCACCCTCAGTGAAAGAAACACTCAAAAATTAGAAAAACGTAAAGTCATATGACAAAACAAGAGCAAATATAAATCAGCAGAGAATATTGACTCATGATCAGTTATGCTGGAACACCTTTCTCGGAAGAAAGCTCAGTTTTTTCATTATCGGGATTAATTGAGGACTTTAAACTTATACAAATGTCTAAATAACTACTAAATAATCTACCAGCAATTTGAGATGCTTCAATCTTGCTACATCAAGCCAAACCGGTAGATATACATAAAACACATAATGTTGTGAATAATGATATGAAGCACGGATAATAATCACCTCTTCCATGTTCAGATGGAGGAGGTATTAATGCATGATTAATTTCTTACTAAAACTTTCATCTTCAATTGGAAAAATTTAAATACTTCTATTTACCCATAACAACGGTGTTTATACTAAAGAAGTGAGCATTTAGCATACTTCACTTACAGACAACAGCAGCCAAGTCTAACAAAGATAATCGAGTTTACTTATATATATAATCTTAATAAGTTAATTCATGTATTAAAATTTGAAAAGATAAATTTAGAGAAAACTATTCAATTCTGTTTCGTCTCTCTCCTTGTATGGTATATCGAGAACGTATGTATTTTTCTATCCAAAACCTTTCATAGCCCATCGCAATGACAGTTATGTTTTATCCTTGTTGCCACACTTGTCCACTTCCCTAGGGCATATTGGCTGGTACTATTGAAGGATGGAAGTATTCAGAATAGCTACAATAAGAAATATACAAACTAATTTAACATATTAAATTCACGAACATCACGAAGTGAGACCTGTACTCGAGTTGACCACACGTCTCCTAAGAATACAGACTCCGTTGAATGGAGCGATAAATGATAAACACAAAGTAAACCCTAACGTAGACACTCGTGTTTTTAAATAAAGCATACATCTTGAGAAGCACGAGCTATAGCCAGATCCGTAAAAAGGGAAGATCATAGTGTAAGAACCACAAAGATATAAAGCTTCTAAGGAAAGGGAAAATTGAAAGAACGTTGGTGGATATGATATTTACCGGGAAAGACGACATTTTGGACAAGATTGTTATGGGCATCAAGCACCATACCACCAACTGGAATCACACCGCAGTCTTCATCTACCCATCTCATCAAAGAAGCTAGCCTGACAAGCTGCACATAACTTCAACCGAAATATCAGAATCACGCATACGGTAAGAAATTACAGGAAGAACCGAAAGAAGAAAAAGGAACAAGAAATATTGATGTCATTTTTGCTATGTATTTCCTAGCTAATCGTCGATTCAGAACAAGACAAAATCGAGAAAGTAAGATAAAAGTTTCTCCTAGTCTTCTTCAAGCGAGAGAGTTTTTTCTTTGAATGTGAGTAACATGATTCTAATTTCTCGAGCAAATGCATAGTCTTGAAATGCAACATTGAAACCATTGTGTGCAAGCGTAGCATAATGGTTTCAGTGGATTCATGATGAAGGTTCTACATATAATTAGATAATTTTCTCTTCAAAATCGATTTACCTCATCAACTTCTTTCCCTTTTGGTGGCGGAGGTTCAGATGATTCAGCTTCCGATCCTTCTGGATTCAATTCAGGATCAGGACCTTCCTCATCGGTTTCAACTTGTGCTTCCGTTTCTGTAGGAGTCTCTTCATCCGTTTCGGCCTCAGATTCACCTTCTATAGACGATTCTCCTTCTGTCGCACTTTCTTCTGCCTCTATGAGTGGATCCGGTGGAGTAACAAAAGCCGGCTCTGCGGTCGTTTCTGTGCATTATGATTGCAAAATGTTTCATTAGCGGATATATTTTCTTCTGAAGACCAATGCGAAGAGTACTCGTGCACATGAATACAAAGCTCTGAGTTGTCATCGTCCAGAAGCAACATGTCTGAAATTGGAGTGTTATATGACGACCGAACCTTCATGATGAAATACTGGAAAGAAAAATCGATATGCAGACGGGCTTCACCAGGGACCATGGGAACTGGTGGTTGAGGAGGATCTGGGATAAAATACAGGTAGCTTGGGTCGCCTCTAAATGGACCTCGAATCTTCTTGCAAAGGTCGAATTGCTCATCAGTAGGAGTTTGAAGATCCAGCCATACCGCTCCATTTTGACTGCAATCGAGCGTAGTTACAAACGAGTCTAGATCAGATTACATCGAGCGCTATTCTTGTTCAACAATGGGATCAGAACTAATTGATTCTCACTACATCTTATACGCTGCAATTGCAATTTCTATACGATAGTAAATGGATGAACCCCGACTTGTAAGAACTCTGTAAGAACAAACAAAACAATAGAACAAAGATCAAAGACATCAAGGTGATCTTAGTAGTATGTGAGCATTGATGGTGCTTATGAGACAATACTGCCATCGCATGGTAGTGTTGTCTGTTCATAGGTGCAACGTGATCCACACGACGTCTAGACAGTTCAAGATGATCTCTACCTGAAATAGTATCTCGTATCGAATACTAGTTTCCTGTTGACCAGTTTTATGCTTTTAACTCCTTCAGCAAGTAAGTAATCTTTTCCTCCCGCCGTGAATAGTCGGCCCCATAGTGAAAGACTCCTGAGTCCAGCATCGCGTTTTTTGTACTTGAGAGAGATTTGTATAGCACACCGCATCTCGCTTGGAACAATGCACCCGGATGATGCAAGAGCTTCCAGGGTAAGGATAAGATTATTCTCCATACTTTCAACTGTTCGCAAAATCTGGAACTGGGATCAAGAAGCAAATGTCGACAAGAAAGAGATTCGTGGCTCTAAGTTAGCCGTTGCAGCAAACAACTCCCTGCAGTGAAAGTATCCAAGTTTCTAAGTCGCCATCAGTGAGATTTTCTTATATCTTATGTTCTATGTTCTTTGTTTCTGCAAGTGGTAGACCTCTCTCTGAGTTGAACTGCTAATTGTCTTTGATTAGTACGTAGTCGATATCATTTTCTGTCAAGATCAACTGCAACGCCGCATCTCGTCGGGCTCTGGATTTCTCGACCTTTGATTCTATGGAACTGGACTTGGTGACGGAGTGTATAACCGCTGCGTCTCCGGTTTCACAGTTCGTAACATCGGTCCTACCTTCCCTCGTAACAGCAAATTGTCAGCAATCGAGGAAAGACATCGAGAACTAAGAGCAGTAATGTGCTGGTTCGAGATGCGTGAAGTGAGAGATACCGCCGTGGAAGGTGGTTTCTTGATTCCTGTCTAGAGTAGACTGAGTGTGGGTACGTGTCTTTTATGATCTTTTATCTAGGCTTTTATCATTATGGATCCTCGGAAGTGCCTAACCGGAACAAGAGATGGAAATGTGTTCCCTTTGAATTTGATCATTATTCGGAAGACTCCTTGTACACGTGTGAATGCGGTGCTCTACATCCCGGCCAAATTGAGCTGGTTCCGATCTAAGTGCGATCCGGACTAAAGAGGCTCCCATTTTTCCTAACTTCATTTTACAGACCAAAATGTCTGTGTTGTGCATGCGGCTTGCATTTATTCGACAAGCTCGCTCGCCCCTGGCTATGGTCGTCATCCCACTTCTGATCTCGATGGAGCACTCAGTTGATCGGCTGTAATTACTGAAAATCTCCATGGCAGGCCAGGTGAGCAAACTATCTGTGCATAGAATTCGCGTTACGCTTGGCACTGAAGCTTTCCATTTGTTTGATTCCGCCCCACTTCCAGTGTTGGGATCTCATTTATCTGATAGATTTGAGATGGTGGGAGGTGGGTGACGAGGTAGCAGTTTGATCACGTCCAAGTTTTGCTAAAATTCAGATTAGTACCTCTCTTGGTTTTAAGAATCCGGTCCTTTTTGCTCCCGAAAGGTTGGGGGGCGTCCCATGCTGCATATGGACAATCTCATTCTGTATTTACAGCTGTCAGTCTCCATCTTGGTGCGATTTGTCTATGTTGGAATCGGCGTGCTTGTCTTGCTCGGTTTCTGGATCAAAGTTTCTCTCATGATTCTTGACGTATCACGAAATCAGGATTGATTAAAGACCTTATCACGTTACACAATGCCCACTTCCTTAGCTGGATCCAAGACAGAGTTCCGAGCACATATTAGGGGCACTAACACATCGGCTTTCCAACAGTCGATCCAGCGGATCGAAATCTTGAACTGAAGGCAGTCTTGTCCTTAGGTCAAACCTACCTGGTTCTAGTGTCGGAAATGAAGCACTTTATGGCTGAGAGAACCTCTGTGCGCTTCTGCAGTCTTTCACTGGAGGCGGACCGCCGAACCCAGAAGTTGATGCCCTTACGTTAGTGTCACCTGGTAAACCCTGGCTTTCAGAACGTTTCGGTTATGTTCGATTAACCTTATGATACCTACTGCTAATGCATACTGGATGTTCTTCCAGGCCTCGGCCATCATTATCTTCTGTAGTGTAAGAACAACCTTCTTGTTTGATGACCTCTAGTAACGGAGAAGTTTGTCTACCTGTGGGAGATCCTTTCCTGTATTGACTGACTGTCAGACTCCTGGAAGTTTCCAGCGCATACTCCGCTCAGACTTTGAGTCACTTCGACTGATGATATAACAGATGAGCTGATCCAGCCATAAACGACGTAGTTTGCCTCTATCGGGATGTCATTGCTTATAGTTTATGGTTACCGATAATGGTGGTTCTTGATATTAGCAGTCATGATTGAAATTTCCAGTTTTATTCATGCAACAGGACCATTCTGATAAATGATGTAGGTATGATTGATTGTTCGGGTTGGTGATGGAGGATTTCCATGTTAGCTTCTTTCGCTGTCATGGATGAGCGTTGTTGAAAGCGAAAGTTCCGAGCAGCACCTTACTTCAAACCTTATTGTAGCCTGAACAGCTTGCTTTACACTGATGATTAGACCATGAATATCTCGAACCTTGGCAATGGAAACCCACTCTACCTTTTGTATACATGATGCAGGACATTATCCTGTCTGAATTCTCATACTTGACAACGTCGGCATCATTTCCGCGATTTTTGTAAAGAAAAATATCCGTTATTGTGATTTGTGATTCGACTGTAGTCATATCCCTAACAGGAAGTGATTCAGCTTGGCGGGTATCAGGATGGATCGAAATGTAGTTTTTCTTATGGACAAGTACCTGTTGTTCGGACCGTTGAACCGTATTCTATTCATCAGTTTCTTGCATCGGTCGCCTGCGAAGTGACCAAAGTATGGTTCTTAATATGGGAACTAGCTCAGCTTGTTCTGGTCCAGCAAATTGGTTTTGAATCTGGTGAACTATCTCAGCTTGTTTCTGGTCGAGCAAATTGGGCTGGCAAAGTATGTCTCACCCCAGCGCCGGACTTGCTAGTCATCAACCTACCGAACCCCGTTGTTATCCTCAACAGGCTTACTTTATTGCAGAATATAGGCGGATTGGGCATGAGCGGATTTGTGTACTCTGCCTCTGGTCACATACGTGAGTATTGTTGGGATTCCGCAGAAGATAGCTGACAGGTTGAATCCGGTCGTACTCATCACAATCTACCCTCTCAAGCATACTGAAGCTTCTTTCTCCACCATTTCGTTCGGCATCAGATCCTTGTTACGCTAATAGGCTGTTAGCCATCATCCTTCACCGTGCAACATTACTATGTGGATTCAAGACCCGAAGACTCCCGGTCCTTTCTCCTCCGAAAGTATAAAGTGGACCCAGAATGTAGCCTACATTCCTTATGCTCGACTAAAGGACTTCATAGCAGGAGAAGGTGATGGGCCACAGAATCCAACGATATTCGTTCCACGGAAGCGCTATGTGCGTGTGCCGGGATCATTGACTGCCCCTGATCCAGACACTTACTTGGAGCACATCTAGTGAGTGCAATGATTTCTGAAACATACCAACGTCTTGCCTGAAATCAAATTGGTGGAGTTAACCTGAGTAGAAGGGTATTTTGTGTCAATCTGGCAGTCACTCATTCTCTGCCCTTTTCTGTGCAGTTATCGCTGCTCCTTTGGTGGGACAGACCCTAGCAGAAAGCACGACAATGTTACAGCATTGTTTGTCATGCGCAAGAAGGAGAGTAGTGACAGAGGATGTTTGTGCTGCTTTGAGGTGAGAAGGTTGTACCTACATCCTCATGTAGCTAAAATCACTTATGTAAATACTTCACATGTCGATATAAATGGGGTCCTCTGTCATGAGAGATTAAAAGCAGAATGCGTAAATAGAACTCCGATACAAACTCTGCACATTTCACCAGCTCTCCGAGAGTGGGTTATATCAAGACTGGAGCATAAATTTACGCCGCAACAGATCATCAACGAGCATCGGGAGCTCGTACAAAACAGAGTAAGGCAAGGTGGTGCTATTGCGGCACACAAGAATGGTGGATACCTGTGTGAGCTAGACGTAAGTAGTATAGCTGAAGCTTTTCTCAAAGGACGAGTTGCCCTTCAAAAGTTAGACGAACATGCAGTTCTCATCTGGAGCAAACGCTACAAACATAAGGTATTCTTTTACGAGCAACAATCGACGAACGATACAAACCAAGCCGGTGCAGCATCATTTACCATCGGCATCCAGACAACTTGGCAGAAAAGAAAATTGCTGGCTGGTCAGAAGACCCTTGTGATGTGTGAAACCACCTATGGCTCAAACAAACTGCAGGTTTGTTCCTAACGTGTACATCAAGCTTGTGTCTCTCCTTTATGTTCCCGTTTCTGAAGTTTCTTTACCTGCAATTGTCTGTATTCATGAGTCTTTAACACATGTTTTGACGCATGTTTTGGATTTCTTTTGCGGTAGAATGTAGCTGACTTGGCCGGTGGCTCCTGGGCTGAGACATGTTACTTTCTGGATTGTGTAGTATCAAATGTTCTCTATACTCGTGGTGGACCAGTACTACAATGGGATTCCAGTGGCTTGGATAATCACCCCTAACATCAGGAAGCATGATGCTAAGCCTTGGATGGAGGCCCTGCAACAGTCCATGCATGACGTTGTAGTCGACTGGAGGCCTGGATCGTTTGTGGTGGACAACCTGTCATCAACCACCAAGGAGATACGGTGACTCTTCTTGTCTAAGAGACCACGGAATACAGTCAGAAACATGATCTAAGTTGCACAGGAAGATTTATGCAATAAACTGAAATGTGGTTGTGTGCAGGTCAGTGTGGGGCAGTAAAGTTCAGATTTGTGTCTCTCTAAGACGCGTGAAGAGAACTTGGAGGAAAAAGCTAACGGCCCTGGTGAAAGGCTGGAGCACAAGGACCATGTTGTTTGAGAGACTAGGATGCATCATGGATCAAACATATCCGCCTTATGTATCGCGGAGACAACGGATCCAGGGCGTCACCGAGTTGGTAGAGGAACTGTTTGCCGAATGTTTATACGCCTGCAAAGCCTTTTATGAGTATTTTCAAAGAGAATGGATGGACGCAAAGAAGATCTGCTCCTGGGCCAAGTGTTTAATGGATCTCCCCACTGCCAGCATTAAGGTCAATGCTGCAATAGATAGTTATCTGGTCAACTTGAAAAGAAGAAACCTCTGTTGTAAAGATCGTCTCGTGGGTAGGAGAATCAGCTGGTTGCTGGATTCCCTCATTTGTGATGTTGAACCGCAATACTTTTACTTAGAGCACATGTATGAAGAAAGAACTTCGAGAAGCGGGCACCAAGAGAAGCTACTTCGTGGAGCATACCATCGAGCGAGGTACATGATCCTCTTACTGCATCTCTGCTAAGGTTTTCGTTGAAATCTACGCACTGATTAGCAGATAGTCTGTGCGTGTTGCAGTGCCAGGCAGTCTGTCGTTACGCCTGTTTTACCGTCTGCCTAAAACTGCTTTGTAAGTTCTTCCTTATGACAGTTGTATACGCGATGATTACGTGGAGCTGCCAACTTATGGGCATGAACCGGCCAAGGTGAGGAGCACCTCTAAACCATACGTGGAGTATCTCGTTTACAATGGACACGATGAGTGGGCTTGCTGCACATGCGTATGGTCACGAATGGGCGACCTATGCAAGCATGTTATAAAGGTAGCCGAGATGTACAGCGCTCGAAATAATGACAGAGACTCTCAGAAGTCCGCGCTCGCTAGCGCCAATTTCCGGAAACTACCCACTTTAAGTATGCATATGATGAATCTTCAAGCAGGTCGAGAACCTCTTAATCCAGCCTACTGCCAGCAGTCTGATGATCTGACTTCAGACTGCCCTTCTCCGCACGACCATGCAAACCTTGCGTATCCAGCCTCGATGTTAAACATGAACAACACTCGGGAACAGCCATCACTTGATGATGAGGGGTCAAGTGTGGTGGAACTTAACAAGGATCTCACATATCAGGAGGCCGAGTTACACAACTTCCTGTCTGAAAACCCAGAGTTGGTGGAAAGATACTTGACGGCATTCCAGGAACTTAAGAACAAGTTCATCGGAGAACATGAGGTTGGTGGTCCGATATGAAACCGTGTGACGGTTGGTTGCAACTGGAGTTTGATTAATTCTGTAAAGTATTAGGACATAGCTGGAACCCCCGCTGGCCTACGCCACCACTCGTACACGCAAATCAACTTCGGCATGGTAAACAGTTGGAGTATACTGACAAGCTTTTCACACGTCCCCCGTCATACTTTCTCTTTAGAGAAAGCCTGGTACGCCTTTGTACCTCTGTAACTCCAGCTTTTCCTACTTGATTAGGATCATAACACAGCCTCGTTTTTTACAAGAGACAGTATGATCGCCTATCCCAATAAACCATACCCCTCTCCGGTAAGTGTTCTATCTATCTGGTAACGTACTTCTTCTATCAAGGAAGAGACACGAACTACCCCTCAGCTTCATTAGGTTCCTATTTGTCCGGTGAAGACACCTAGCAGCATAAATATCAGACTCCTAGACAGAGCTTTCAGGACGGAACTACCGTAGGCTCACGAACTTGCAAACGCAGCCATGCAGAAACTGTGAACATGAAGCACCTACAATGTCACAAGGATTTTGATTCTCGTTTCCTGCGGCCTCTTCTGGTTTCGATTCCGACTTCTGCTTGTTCTGCGGAGACATGCGTATGCGTAACTTCGAAGGAGATTTTGTATACACAGTTAGTTAGGGAACTCTCCTTGTTTTGTCCAGTAAACAATGTGGCCGTACAAAAGTCAGGAGAGAATCATTTCTCTCCTTTATTCTCAAGGAGCTTTTTTTTTCGATGAACGGTGAGATGAGGGTCTGGAGTCCAGAGTCCAAACACATGACGAGCTTCTCAAAGTGCGCCAGGAGAGGACACATCTCCGGAGTTTGGAGGCGTTCCGCTAGGACAGTCTCCTTTGGTCTTAATTTGTCGGACCCACTTGCACCCACCAGCAGAGCGTAAACGTCCCTCAGCTGTCCCCGCCGCTCTTGACGAAGAAAGCGCAGGATTCATACTTCAAGCTCGCAACTCCGGTGGGCCACGATCCTAGTCACCAAGGCGAATCCGAGTTGCACACGTGGCGGTGTCGCGGAATGTCCTCCTCCTCCACAGATCACTCGAGACGAGCTTCCTGGAGAATGGAGTGGGGAGCAAGTTTCTTGCGACGGTTTGTAGATTTCGCCTGACGAATCGGTGGGAAATAAAGGAAGAAGAAGTAAATTCTCTGCCGGGCAATGTTGACATCTGGCAAGAAGGAAGCTTGAGCCTCGACGAGACTAAACCGGCAAATTATGAACGACGACTCTGGAGACTGCGGTTTTAGACTCTCTTACCTGCGACGGACCAACCCAAGCGCTTTTCTCTATTTTCTCCCTTTTACCTGAGACCAGCGAAAATCCAAGCGAAGTGTCTTGAATGGTGAATACGTATACGTCTTTGACTACATATGATGTTCTTCGGGGCGGAGCGGAGCTGAGCTGAGCCCAGTCACTCCAGCTGATTACATTTGTCCCTGGAGGAAGAGCCTTTCTGGTGGCTGTCATCAATGTTTCTTGGCTGCATGTGCTGTCCGGACCTGAATAGTTGCGGCCTTCTTCTTTCATCATCACTCAAATAGTCGTCGCCCTTTGTAATCTGTAGTACGAGTTGATTGCTCTGAGTTGCGGTCGGCCTCTAAACCGCGTAGGCAAGCGGAACGAGCGAAGGTGGCGAGAGAGAATTGCTTTTAGTTCAGCAGGAGAACGTAATGGCAGAGAAGGTAACAGACGGAGGAAGAGAAGGTGAGAAGGTGGAATCGAAAGAGCAGGAAGCGAAGTTTTTACGCGACATGGATCGAGAATCAAGAGCAACGGAGCCTTTTGCGATACCTAGCCCGATGAGGGAGCCCAAACCCGCAAAAAAATCTCGGAAGAAATGCTGTCTTTGGTGCTGCGGCATAACCACGGGAGTTGTTTTGCTGGTGATCGTGATTCTCATCATCCTCGCCTTCACTGTGTTCAAACCGAGAGATCCTGAGCTGCGTGTGGACTCGGTGACTCTCGACAGTATTACCATCGACATCAATGGCCTTCTGACCACTTTTAATCCGAGCGTGGATGTTTCTTTGCAAACCAAGGTGAGTGTCAAGAATCCAAATTACGCGAGCTTTAAATACAGGAACACCACTGCCTACATCTACTACCACGGAAAAGAGATTGGCGACTCCTCGATTGCGGCAGGGAAGATCAATTCCAGAGGTACTGCTAAGCTTGACGTTCCTGTTGAAGTGAGAATTACGGGGGATGTGTTCAGCTCCAACCTCACCACGGATATCAACTCGGGCATTTTTCCAGTCGCAACTCGGGTTGAGATTAGGGGCACGGCGAACTTTCTTGGCTTCATCAAACTGAAAAACGCGAGGTCCAACAGCTATTGTGAGATGGAGATTTTTATCAGCAACGCGACGCTCAAGGACATCGACTGCAAGAACAAACTTAAGATCTAGTGTTGCGGATTATTGTCAATCCGCTGCGCTTCCACTCTCCCTCGCGTTGGCCGCTGGTTGATCTCGTGCGGTGAAGTAAGCGCTATCTAGTTGCGACTTCCCGCGCCGGGGCTTTTTTCGGAGCCAGTGGTGAATGGAGAAGAGGTAGCCAAGGGCGCGTGTGGATGCATATTTCTCAACGACGCTCTAAGACATCACTCTGGATTTCCTCCCATCCTTAGGCGCTGCTTTCTGTGGTTTATATGTAGAATCGGGTCTCATAGAGTCTTTGTTTTATAGTTTAACAGTCTCGAGACTTCAGCAAGTCACAGTATATGGGCTTGGCACGGTGAGTACAGCAGCATATGTAGGGAGAGACGGAAATTACAGCACTATTCTTTGTGGATGGATTGGCTATCCACGTAAAGTAGAAGGAAGAGATGTTTAGGTGCAGCTTAGCTCACTTCATTCGGTTAAGGATCTCGTATATGGTCAAAGTCGACTTTGGAGGAAGCCGAGTTTGATACATGCCTGACTGTGAGGCATATAGGAGCTTGCACGACGGAGAACACTCAACGAAACGGTGGAGATACGAACTCTGAATTTGTCGATTCTCAGGAGAATGGGTTTAGATCGGAGGTTAGGGTCGCACGCTCCGGGGGCATTAGTGGAGTCCTGAGACTGCTGTTTGCGTGAAGATGTGAAGACAACCAGTTGCTGCATGGTCGTTGGAGGAAGACAAGAAGACAGTTGTTTTCTGACTGGGCTGTTTCCAGACCTGTAAGCAATGCACGTGACCTTACGAGTATGTTGAACTTACAGTTGAAGTATGATTATCTGATACAACCCGTTCTTCCACTCTTGGATGCAACTACGTTCCTCCATTGTCTCGTTCATCGATCTTGTTTCTAAGTCAGTCGTCGGTTTCTCTGTCATCTCACGGTTTTTGTCCTCCTCTAAGTAGTCTGTTACTTGCTTTTTCTCCCTGAGATTCGTTTCGTCAGTCTCTCGTACTCTTGTATGTACGCTCGTCAGGATCTCTACTAGTATGGGTGGAATGTTTCTTCCAGCATCATTGCCAAGCATGTGGTTATCCCTGTTCTTTCTTGTTTTCCTGCTCTTTGGACATGTCTTGATTATCGTCCTTTCTTCTAGTTCCCTGGATCTCTATCCGTTCGTGGCATTTTGGCTTGGAGAGAAGAGTGTGGGTCTCGGCCTCTTGGCTTGGGAAGGAGCGCTCTGGCAGATTGTAAAATAAAAAGCTTCTCTGGCAAAATGTAAAATAAGTCCGTATGCATAACTTATCAAGTAGTCACTCAACGGCAGCTTCTGGAACCTTCTGTTCTTCCTGTCATGACGGAGTTTCCTTCCCACAGAATCCCACTTTGTTTGAATGGGGGAGTCAAAGTCAAAGTCTCTAGAGTACATTGTTTGTCTCTTTTGAATTTTTTCGTTGTCTTACTTGTGCTTGCATATGAGTTATCGCCGCCATTTCCTGTTTGGTTCTACTTGAGTAAGATTTGCCGCGCTCCTGTTACGAGCCAAGTAGGTTATAAAGAAGCGCATACATGGTATGTACTCTGTGCTGTTATTTCCTTTTTATTTACCGATTCAGGTACCATACTGCTATTTAAGTTCGCTCGTAAAGTAAATTAAATTCTTTTTCACTGTGCGAATAAGGTCAAATGAGCCTTCAAAAACTGTTCTTTTCAGCTTCTCTCGCGAAGCATACAATATAATATACATATATATATACATGTATATTAAGTATTACATGTTATAATATTTCCTGAAGAAAGATTTATGGACCTCATTGCAACGTCGTTTCGGAATAAAAACAATACTTTGATGATGTGCAAGTATGCTAATAATAAATATAACATAATATATTTCTCTATAAACAAAATAATATACCACTATGTTAAAAAATATAATGGGCGAATAATTCTAAATCATTCTGTGTACGCAAAAGGAATCAGGCAAGGAGGTCGGAGCATATTCTGTCCGTTTTGTTGGATGCAGGCACTCCCTAACGTTCTTTCACTTGATCGGTCCTTGACTTGTAGTTTTGGTATTCGACCCAGGTAAGACTATCAATATCAGTTTTTTATACTTATAATTAGGTGGTGAACATGTATAGATTGGTAAATTGATAGAATTAATGTTATACTTTTACATTTTGCACTTGAAATCAACATCACTTGTTTTCCGAGAACAATCATAACAATTTGATCTCTAATATGAAAGTTACAAACTTTGGCAAATCAACGGTCCGATCAAAAGAAGAAACGTTAAGGAGATCTGGTCAAGCTCGACAAACGTATTGAAAGGCTGATCAAGCAAATTCTTGTATTGACTTGGCAACCTCCGATGGAAGATGATCCATGAAGATATTCCCCTTCCATTGCATCTCATAAGCATCCCAAACGGCGGAACCCGTCTCCAGCCTAACGCGGAGACGGGTAAAAAATGATTTGAATTTAATTATCATCGCAGCCCGCATATATCGCGTGCTCCCAGATGCCTTTTCTTTTCGAGGGCGGGAGCCATTTTTTGACGCAACGTGCATTTTTCACGGCGGACGGCAGTAACGCGACGATAACCCTGCTCGCTGTTGCGGGTGAAGGCAGTAATCCTACCGTGCTCTTTGTTGCCGCTCGCGTTCTTGTGGACGATGAGAGCGCTTTGCTTTTCTGCCATCGCTCGCTGCTGCTTATTCCACGCGATTGCTCTTCATTCTCTATTCCTGCCTGCCGTTGCTGCTCTACCTCGCTTTCTTCTGGCGGATCGCTTGCTGGATGAGGGTCACTGAGTTCATGATTCTTGAGTTCCTCCTTCACCACTACTTCGGAAGGCGGTGAACAGTGTTCTGTACTTTTGCTTCTGGCTTCATGTACAGTGTTCGTGGAGGATTTTTGCAGTCCATGTGAGATGAAGTGTCTACAACAACTGGGAGCCTTTTCTTTTCGAGGGCGGGAGCCATTTTTTGACGCAACGTGCATTTTTCACGGCGGACGGCAGTAACGCGACGATAACCCTGCTCGCTGTTGCGGGTGAAGGCAGTAATCCTACCGTGCTCTTTGTTGCCGCTCGCGTTCTTGTGGACGATGAGAGCGCTTTGCTTTTCTGCCATCGCTCGCTGCTGCTTATTCCACGCGATTGCTCTTCATTCTCTATTCCTGCCTGCCGTTGCTGCTCTACCTCGCTTTCTTCTGGCGGATCGCTTGCTGGATGAGGGTCACTGAGTTCATGATTCTTGAGTTCCTCCTTCACCACTACTTCGGAAGGCGGTGAACAGTGTTCTGTACTTTTGCTTCTGGCTTCATGTACAGTGTTCGTGGAGGATTTTTGCAGTCCATGTGAGATGAAGTGTCTACAACAGTCGCTGAGGGGCAAATTCGCTTGAAGGGCTTCTTATGTACATACGGTTTGCAGTTTGACCACTACAACGGAAGGCCGCCAGCGCTCTTCTCGTTCTGGCTTCATGTACAGTGTTGATGATAGATTTTGCACTTCTTGTAGGTTACAGTGCTATGTAGCCTTACACTACTGTCAAAACAGTACATGCGATAAGAAAACTACCGTGCTTAACTTCGTTTACACTACACTCTAGCTGTACAGGCAGTTCTGTACTGCTTTTCGTCCTTCAGCAGATGTTTTTCTTTGTTTGCTTCTGTGAGATGTTTTTCTTTGCTTGCTTCTGTGCGGGCAAATGCGTCCTCAGTATGTATGTTTTTCTCATCCTCGTATCCTTTCACTGAGATGCTTATGTATATAGTACAACTCAGCTTCCTGTTGAAGTAGTATCGATAAATGAGGTTAAAAAAATAAGTGACAGCCTCTACGTGTACAGATATGCAATGACTGCTGGTATCCAATACGGGCTATTCGAGCAGTAGAAACAGACGAAGTTCCACCACGTGAGATCAAGGAGGAAAAAGCGGGAAAACCAAATAGCCTTTTTTCGCGGCTTGCTAAGAAAGAAGAGGACGCATTGTTATAATTTTCCACGAACAGCCTCATGTCATACCATCTGACTCTCCAGACGAAAAATAGTCTGCCGCTGCGCCAGTATAAGAGCAAGGAAAAAATTACAAACGAACAAAAATACAAAGTAACTTCTGAGGGTGAATAATATGCATGCTCGATCATCTCATAGGAATAGTAATCACTGTGATCTGTTTATTCCAGTACAACCAATGACTTCTTCCACAACTATTTTTCGCATAAATTTTCTTTAGCATATCCTCAGTAGATTTGTTGTGCTTGATGAAACTTTTCTTAGTCATGTCTTGATTGGTTACATGTGAGTGGCTATTGACATATACTTTTCCATGTTGTTTTCCATTTTTTATTTAACTATCTTCAGTCGTGCAAGCGTAAGGAATGTAATGTTACTGAATCTTTTGTTGTTCAAAACTGTACTCAAGTTATATACTTGGCAGAATATATACTTGGAAAACTGATATGTGTAGCTAACAAGTCACCGACATGGCAAAGTGGTTAGTTCCACACTAAATACTTAATCACATGTGTTTGATGATACATGTCCAAAAAGCTGATATATACAATTGAAATATAAAAATGATTGGTTTCATTGTCAATAACCAGTCAAACTGTGATCAAACATATCAACATATTAGAGATGTAGTAAAGCCAATTTCTATTAGTTCTCATAATTTGGCATGTTGTGAGGAGCCAGGAGGAGAACTACAATAAGGGAGACGCAGTGATACATAATTTTATAAAGACGATGGGCGTCCAGAACTTTACTGAATAGAAGAAGGAACCAAGGAGTGATCCACTGCCCTAGATGTAACCTTAATGCCGATAAGAGTTTATTAGAGAGGCACAAGACAGACTCACAAGGAGAGAAGGTGCATCCAGGACCAAGAGACTAAAGACGATATATGCACGACAGTAAGAAATCGTAAATGTGTAGCGAGCAGAGCGACAAATTCTAATCTAGGTGTAAAGATATTTACAATGAGGAACGAGAAGTGCAGTAACAGATGGGAGTCTCGCACAGAGCTAGAGTAAACCGTCTCGTAATCGGTTCTGAAAGCACGAGAACGATCCGATAATAGTGAACATACGTAAAGTAGCGATAACCAAACACCAAACTGGAAGTAGTGATGATCGCACAGAAGATCTTGTGAAGTACATAGCACACCGTTGGTGCCAAGCCTGATGGCCATAGCCTAGAAAGAGAAGCAAGAAGAGTTGTTGTTCACCTTGAAGGGAAGTTAGCTGAGCGAAAATGAAAAGTAGAGAAACACCGTTACCCAAACTTCTCCCACCACTAAATTTAGTGGTGGGAGAAGTTTGGCCAGAGTGAGTCACTGATCTCTGTCTTCAGTGGCAGCTTGGCATCGTGGGCAAAATTGAGGAACATTAATTCACAAGTTGCGCACTTTTACTCGTGAAGAAGCCGTGATAGAGAATACGCCACAGAAAAGCTAGATCTTGCCGATGCAACAGTGGTGCTTGATATTTGCCCGAACTAGACTCCTTTGGACCAAATTGGCTAATGCTTGAAGGTTGATGCAATATATTCCACCAGTTGATAGAAAATTGGTGGAATTTGGCATATATTAACAAAACCTTTAGCTGACCACAGTAACATCCAAACCTTATTCCAGAGAGGAAGAGACCAGTGAATTCCCAGCAAAGGTTGAGCCAATGAACATGTAACTGTCAAGTGTCCTGGAGAGATAAGAACGTGTGATAGATAGTCTTAACCGGTAGGAAAAAGAAGTCCAGACATGGAAGTGCACGAGTTCAGAGCCTCTAGTTAGCCGGTTGCCATAAGACCATAGAGATACGGTAATAATGCTAAACGCACAGCACGGAGTAACGGAGGAAAGGAGTCAATAGGGCGATTGGAGGTAAGAAAGTGAAGAAACATAGAAAACCCAAACTAACGACATTCGAGAAGAAGTTGCGAGACTAAGGAGAGAGTGATAATGCTTGCCTTAGCTAGAAGCATGAAAGTATGGGGCAGAGAGAGCTGGGGTGGTAGGGAGGGGGTCATAGTCTAAGTGAAAGCAGTTTGCAAGATAGACCAAGACTAAATCATAGTATTAGCTAAGGAAGAACCGCGCACCGTGAAAGAAGAACCAAGCAGCAATGGGACGTATAAAGGAGAGAACTGCAGTGGTCCAAGCCAAAGGACTATTAGGAGCCGGATGGAGAAGACCAATGAGGAATTTAACGAAAAAAGCTGGTTGGAAGTTATGAATGTCAATGATGCCAAGACCCTCGGATGACATGGACAGTGCCAAAGAAGACCAAGCAACTAACAGGAGCTTGGGTTTACCACAAAGATCAGTACCCATAAGAACAAGAGGAATAACTGTCGAATGTTCGGTGATGAGACTGACATAAGGTCGCAGTCGAGAGAGTGAAAACAACAATACATTGCAGAAGAAACTGTAGGGTGTGGAGAACAAGACGTGTGGAGAAGAAGAAAAGGGAGAAGAAAGAACGGAGAGGCATCGAGACTACCAAGTTGTACAATAGGTCCACGCTTCATGTGACCTTAGTTGAGCTGCCACTAGGATACCGAAATAACGTACCGGTTGATGCCGTCCAAGAACAGAACGTCCAGGAGGGAGGTGTGTGATACATACCAATGAGGAGGACCTTGGACTTGCTTAGGTTTATCTTGGCCCCTGCAGAAATTTGCTTGATAACACCCCCAGTAGGTTCCTTGAGCTTGATCATACCCCTGATGGGTTATTGACAGTAAAACCAGTCGTTTTATCTTTTGGTTCATCATTTTAGTACTTTCAACCTTGATTAAATATCACTGTAATTCAAAATATTTAACATTATTCAAAATAGTTAGACTATACATGCTCGGAAATTTAATATGTGCAGTCTCACATGTGAGTAACATCACAAAATGACTGGTTTTACAGGCAACAGCCAGTCAGAGGTGTGATCAAGCCATACATCGTAAGAGGGGTGTGATCAAGCTCAAGGAACCTACTGGGGGTGTGATCAAGCAAATTGCTGTGGCCCCTGAAGCAGACTGATAGAGAGCCAGATGACCTAAGACGAGGCAGAACGACTGATGGTGAAGTCGTTAATAGAGGGTTGTGTCAGCCGCAAATGCTGCGACTGCAATCCCTGTAGTGCATGTGAGCGACGGTACCTGAAGTAGATTAGCTTGATGAGCATTCTGAAATAAAAGCAGAAGTGGTACATAAACTAGAGTATAAACTAAGGGTGCTAGAGGGCACCCTTGACGCACCCCTCGTTGAATAGAGAAATAGTCAGTAACAAGGACATCAACAACAAGGACCGTGGTCATGTTGGTTGAATGAGACTGTCAAGCAAGGCAACAAAGTAGAGTCCAAAGCCCAAGCACAACAGTAGTTGTTTGAGGAAAGAATGTGACAGCCTGTCGTAAGCTTTCTCGAAGTCCAAGACTCCTCTTCACGGACGTGGCTCCTCTTCACGGACGTCGTGATACTTCTCTCGACCTTTGACCGGGTTGATGTTTGCTTTTGGTTTGTTTCGGCACGTCAAACCTCGTCCAACAATCCGTTGTCATTGTTCGCTTCCATAGAGGACTTTCTCAAATCTACGATGTAAATCGAACGAGGTATTCCGGTGCAACCCTGTAACTAGACTTAGCAATGGAACTTAGTAAGCAGCCCGTTGCCAAAAATCTCGTAAACCTCCTTCTCTTACAGTCGTTCGGAATTCTTCAGTCAGACGTAAGTGCACGTTTTGACATTATTTGACACTCGGGTTTATGGCACACATGAGTCCTATTAGTACAGGGTAAGGAAAAGTTTACATTTGTGTTTTTCAAGAGTGGAATATTGTAAAATAAAGCCCTCTCCTGAAAATACTTCTTGCTCACACATGAATGTTATGATTTCGGTCAAGAATTCACATACATTTTTTGCAGACATTTTCAGATGTGGTCGTAGAGAAATGCCACTAGCTTCTTTTACTCACCTTTTATCCGCTAGATAGAAAATGATCGTAAAAAGGATTTAACCGTCTAAAAGAATTAGAAAATAAAACAATCATTCCAGTTCACAAAGCGGTCCACAGCACTAAACAAAACTGTCTTTTGATAAACTATCGCTTTTCTCTTCCGTTCTGTTAGAGAATCCTTTTTCGTAGCTTTGCTCCACATACGTTATAGTAAGTTAGTACTCTAATGAATTACGTGGCATAGTCGTTCTCCCATAAGGACAGTTATCTTCAAAGGCGAATAGAAGGAAAATAAGGAAATTTGAGTTAAACGTAATATGTGTATAAAAACATGAAAGAAAATATTCCTCTTTCCCTCAGAGTGAACTTGTGTTTGAAGAGAAAATTCTCTTTTGCTCAAAAAAACCATGAAATTTAATCTTTACATTTCTCTGTCAAGACTAAGTAGTTCGTTTTGAAATGAATCACAAGTTGTAAAGCTAGTAAAGAGCTTTGGTATAATTCTTTATTTTATAGATTCTGTCTTCTCATGAAGATTTTATCAATAGAAACATTTTGTACTTTACGGTTATATTTTACGGTTATATTTCTAAGTTCTCTGAAAATAGACCCACTAAAAGAGTTGCTCTAGGTTACCAGTATTACTTGTATGCATACTCGTGCTCCAATGCTCTTATTATCGTTTTGTATAACGTTGTTGTTCCGATTATCATGAGTCTATAACAAAGAATGTGTGAATGAACCTTTTAAATAAATAAACACATATCGTGAATAAAAAAAGGAAATCCGTCCCTTCATTTATATCCAATGTAATTCTGTTTGAGAGAAAAAGATTTGTAACTCTCTTTTCGCAAAAATGGTCGTTTTCTGCTCCAAACATAGTAACATTTATATTTTTTGTGATTATGTTATAGAGTTTTACTAATGTTAAGTATATTCATCCAACAACAAAAAAACAATGGTATTTAGAGTAGATTCTTCCAGAAAAAATATAATATTAAATTTATTTTCGCCAATTAATGAATGGTTTAGCATTCCAACGGCAGAGATGCCCTTAAGGTGTCGATGCCTCTAGAAGTAGTCCAGGTGATAAACATGATCTCATTTTAGAGGTTGGTTGTATGCGAACAAAGAAAGTTAATCGTAAATATACAATATACAATAAACATAAAATGATAACGATATCTGTCGAATAAAGAATTAAATCAAAGCTCACCAAGATCTTACAGTATGTAATTTATTTAAAACAAACATATTCTAAAATATATATTCATCTATTCCAAAATGGAAAATATCAGAATACTCAGTAATTTATTACATAGCCCTTCCTGCGAGAAAGATTAGGTAATAAATTTATGTCTTGATCAAATTAATATGTAATTGGTTCATACTGTCCCAAAGTTATAGTTTCTTAAGCTCATTTCTACTTGCTACCCTTACGGATTATTCGGAAAATCCGCAGCTCTGCCTTTTGTTAACAGTTAATAGTTACCATTAAATTTAATATTTTTCACTTTGAATCACTTGAAATTTATATTTAACACTTAAATGTTATTTTATAATAGAAAAAAGCGAAATATGTTTCTCGTGTACCAACCAAGTCTCACTCTTCGCGTTGTGACCAGAGCCAATCTCCATCCACAATTTCTTCTCTATTTCTTTCTTCGTTCTCTTCCTTCCAATAGGAAGCTCAAGTTGTATGCATATTATCACAAATGAATGATTGTCAATTGGAGAATGTTAAGAAGAAGATTGTAGGGTTTCTTGGAGCAAAACATAGTGTTCCCTCCATTCTAGAGTACATAGGGAGGAAAAACATTATGTTTCTTGCTTTTATATCCCCCAGAGGTTTAGAGCCCAATTGCATCTGTAAACATGCTTGGTAACCAAGAGGGATTTCTTATAAGTGGATTGTCTAGGAACAATAAATTATCCATTATACTTGAATTTTGGTGATAGGATTTTCTTGTGAAAAATAAATTTTCTAAAATAAAGACTTAAATCAGTGCTCTCCTAAAGCTTTACGTTACGTAATTCACTCTACTGATTATTGAACATCCATTGAGAAATGAATATTTCTTTGCTTCTATACCGTATCTGGAGTTTAATTAATTACTTTGTTAGACATTTTTCTTCAAACCTGCCGTTGTGGCACAATTAGAAAAATTAAAACTACAGTGATACGTTGAATTAATAAGACTGTATGCATCGGGAGTTGTGTCAAGGTAGTGGAACGAAGTTACTATCGAACTCAGTTTTAACATTGACTATTACATTTGCTGCATGATGGGAAGACATGACTCTCGATCATTCTCTCCAGATTCTATCAGCAAGACTTCTCACAACTCTCTTTTATGTTCGAGAAGAAGAAGAAAGAATAGGCTGCTATAGGTCAAACAGAAGAGACCCGTAAAGGACCCTCACGTCTTCTCGCGAATTCTGCCAGTCTTTCCAACCGTCTCTCATTCTCCAATTCGATCCCGCAGCTATCAATTTCCTTACCCTGCCGCACCTCTACTCCCGAATCATTGGACAGAAGACGCTTCTAGAGATCTTAACATCTTCGAAAGACGTTTCTGAATGTCTGAACGTCTTTGGAAGACGACTGTGTGCAATTCGTATCAAGATTGGATTGGATTTGCTTTTGTGTTAAGAAAAGTTCGGTACGAATCCTGAGTGACTTGGTGAGTTGTTTGTTGTTTCGAGAAGTTGGAAGTTGGGAACCAGGCCTGTACCTCCTGATCTTCCAAGACTTCTCAAATCCACATCTTCCTAAACCAATAATTATGAACAGCAGTGACCATCTCCGTTCAATCATTCTTTGCTCTCTTCATCATTGTATGACTAATCTGAAAATCTCACAAAGGACATAATGACTCGACTCAGCAAAGAGTACAACGAGTGCATTGCAAGTCTAAACTCTTCAATCTTACTTGCATGAATTTTGCATGGTAAACTAATTACACTAGCAATCCCAAGGGTTCGGTAAAAGCTAGAGTTAGTGTTATGTTCAAAAGGTAAAAACTGAACCTAGTCGATTGATGATTGTGCGGGATGAACTACTTCAAGAACAATCGAGACTAAATGCAACTTATGGTACCTCTTGGATTGCATGGATATAGAAGAACATTGCTTGCATGTGTTGCTGAAAGTTTATGTTTTAGCTACATGAAAATGAGGTTCTGCACATACGATGGATGCGAAACATGCGATAACAAATTGATAGAATGGGTTGTTTTGTTCGAAATGTAAAGTTCACTTCGTCTCATTGAGGAAATGTTACAAGTTGCAGTTGCTTGTGCAGATGATAGCGTAGAAGCTTAGATCATTGTGTGGGATGCTATAAAAGATATTATTGGCAGGAGTGCATCAACTTTCAGTCTTTGGAATTGAGAGACGAAGACAATGTCTTGATGGACAGAGGGTCAACATTGATATTGTCATTTCATCATTGAATGGAAAGAAAATTGGAGGTAAATACATCGAAGTTGATTAGGCATAATCTTGTGTGAAGCAACAACAAGGCTCTGATACCACTCTGACGTGGTTCTCGGGTCGGAGGTTCAACAGCGCGGGTATTGGTGCGGAAATTCAAAATCGATCAAAACCATAGCGGCGTTAACTCCTTGCGAACCTCCCGAACCCAGACAATCACTCAGACACTCTCCTCCTGATCACTCCTTCAACCTACTCGAGAACCGGAGCAACACACATGCCCATGACTCTTCCCACACTCACGCAAACTCACGCAGATCCTCCAATTCCACAACGGCGGTGATCCCTTTACTGAATTCAGCTCATACACATCGGCGTACCCTCAAAGGTAGGCGCGGCGACCCCGGACAGGGTCCAATCAGTACTAGGGCCACGGCATGACCTTCCTATCGAATAACCTATCGACCCACTGACTCCAATCTGCAGCTATCCACTCGCGCCTCTCGGGGCTACCCTAAACTGTCAAAACTGTCACCTGCGGCTGGACACGAGGTTTCCTCGAGGAAACCTCGTGTGTATACACAAAGCGGCGAAGGCGTCCCTATCTTCGCGGAGGATGCTAGCTACGTGACTCTCCCGCATACGGCTTCCCGTTCTGACCTCGACATCGTCCTCGGCACAGTGCCCTATGAGCAGTCTTTATACCCTGGCAGGTGTCGTCCTCGCCTGACTGTCCCTCGCGCTTCCCAAGTAGAGTCCGCGATCCCAAAACGGCGTGGTCAACTAGCACCTGCCACGCGGACCTGAGTAGAGTACTCGCGGGGGTAACGGCCAGGTTCCACGAGTTCCCATTGGCTGGGAACTCGTGCGTGAGGATGCGGGCCTGGCTAGCTTCCCAATCATGCTTCCCTCCTCGGGAGAAGACGAACGGCCACGCTTACGCGTGTGCCGTCGTCACCTCGAGGGGTTCTCGGTCAATCGGATCTCTCCGTCGAGTCGTCGTCCTGCCACGTCCTCTGCGTCCGTTCTCTCCTCATAGGGAAGCGGGCCTTCGGTGACTCCACTCCCCTTCCTCACGCGTGTGTCTTCTGCGGACCTGTCCTCCGCTGCCACGCAGCGTCGCTTCACCTTCAGCGTGCATGGACGCATAGGGATGCGTGCCCGTGGACTGGCCTGCTCATTTCTTGGTCCTCGGCTCTACTTCGGGGTACGTGTCTGCCTCCGATTGGCTACAGGGTGGCCAGGGGGTACCCCCTGGTCCAAAATTGCTTTCGAGGCCTTAAGGCCTTACTCCTGCCTACGTCTACTTCCCGGACCTGGACCTAACTAAGCCGTGACCCAACTGTTCACTTCCCGGGGTCTCCAGGCAGCCTTTTAGCCGTTTAAATCATAGCCGGCCTGAAATGAAACGACGATGGGATCTTGAGGTTAGTCTTCGATCCGTTTACCTCTTAAGCTTCTAGGTTGGGAACCCGCGGGGATGATGAAGGGTCCTTATGACATACTACCGCACAAGCGAAGAGGTGTGACCTCACACCTGGACCTCCCACTGAAGAGTTTGTCTTTTCTGCAGGGTCCGGTCTCAATCCTTTCTATGACAGGAGAGTCTTACCCGAGACAAGATTTTTAAGTGCACTGGGTACATGTAGTATATCTCGAGCTCAACTAGATCAGCTGGCTTCATTTTTCCTCCTCCTTTCTCTCTTGAGGGGGACCTGTAAGAACCGGCTGGACCTTAGGAGGTAATCTACACCTATGTGCATTCAGGATCACGAATCCTCATGCAGTGCAGTGATCTCTGACCCCTCCAAGCCTCTCGCGCAATCCTCTTACACTCTCCCTCTCAGGCTGGGGCATCGGGTTGGGCGACTTGCGGGGCCCTTCCCCGGATAAAAACTTGGTATGGCCAGGCATCAGTACCCAAGGGATCTCTGCCAGAGTTACCCAAGTCTGGGCTACCATGCCTCGGCCTTCCCATTTGACAAGTAGTTCCACCCTTTCGGGCTCAGTACTGGGACCAAGCAAGGACCTCTGGTCCAGTATCCTCCTTACCCGCATATCTGAGAGCATAGGTAAGTGTTCCAGGGCAGGGGTCCACTTTTGGATCCTCCCTGGAATCTGCATATTATCTGATACAAACTTCTTTAAGTTCGAAATGTGTATGATGGGGTGATACCCCTGCATGCTTGAAGGGAAACTCAAGTGATAACTTACGGGTGTGATCTTCTTAAAGATCTCGAAAGGTCCGGCCCACCTGGGGATGAACTTCCCGGTCATTCCTCGAGGGATGGAGTAGGCTTTAGTCTTTAGCCATATCCGATCTCCTATCTCTAACTGCACATCTCGTCTTTTGAGGTTAGCATATTTAGTATACCTAGCTTGGGCCTTGAGAATGTTCTGTTTGGCCATGTGTAAGACATATGATCTTTTGGTCTATAAACTCAGCAACATTCAGAGGAGTTTCTCTCATGGCATTCTCGAACTCTGGAGACTGTAACTGAAAACTGACTGGGGACAAGGGAGATCTATTGCCCCTATACACAAGCTCAAATGGTTTGTAACCGGTTGCCGAGTGGAGTGCATCATTGTATGCGAATTCCACTAAGTCCAGATGGTCAATCCGACTGATCCTTTAACATGTAATTTCCCAACCCCTGCTCTATGATCTGGTTAACCCTTTCACTTTGCCCATCTGTTTGCGGATGGTAAGCAGCAGTGAACTTCAGCTTGGTTCCTAAGCTGGCAAATAACGTGGTCCAGAATTCATTCGCAAATCTGAAGTCATTATCGACTATGATCTCTCTAGGAAGTCCATGGAACTTGAATATGTGGGTGAGGAACAACCTAGCCACTTCGGAAGCCAAAATGATAGTAGTACAAGGAATGAAATGGGCCATTTTACTTAACCGATCTACCACAGTTAAAATGTAATCATAACCATGAGACAAAAGGAGTTGGGGAATGAAATCCATTGTCAAGCTCTCCCAGAGATTCTCGGATACATATAAGGGCTGTAACAACCCGGCAGGTCTCTGGATATCCAGCCTGGTCTATTGGCAGACCAGGCAACTTTTCACATACCTACTTACATCGGCACTAAGGATAGGCCAGTAGTATTTCTGTCGAACCCTGTGTAGTGTCCTAGCCTGACCTCCATGGCTCGCAGCCGGAGCATCATGCTCCTCATAGAGAACTCTAGCTCTCAGGGGTCCATGTGGGATGTAAAGTCGGATTTGTTTGAAAAACCAGCATCCCTCCCTCTTGCTTAGGTGCCTCATCCCCGGGTCCGAAAGATCTTGGCTAGCCCACTGAGCAGCTTGCGGATCCAGGGCTGTGGCCCTTCTTACAAATTCTACCAGGCTAGATTGCGGGGCCGAGGTCAAAGCCATTACTTGTCTGGAGAGAGCATCGGCCGGGGCATTATCCTTGCCCTTCCGATACTTCCAGGAGAGGTTATACCGGGATAGCTCAAGCTGCCATCTCTGATGTTTTAGAGAGAGCTTGGGTTTTGTCTGAAAGTACGTGTTGGATATGTTGTCCGTCACTACAGTTACCTCACAAGGCAGAAGGTAATGTTCCCATCTTTTCAGACACCAAATGACAACTAATATTTCCTGTTCGTGGGTTTCCCACCTGGCCTCCTGCTCACTCAGTCTATGGCTCTCGAAAGCTACAAGGTGACCTTCTTGGATCAACACACCACTTATGGCTAACTTCGATGCATCTGTGTGGATCTCAAAAGGCTTTCCTAAGTCCGGAAGTACAAGTACTTGTGCTTCTGTTAGGGCCTTCTTCAAGGAGTCAAAAGCTTTCTGTTGTGACAGTCCTCACTCAAAGCTTTTTTTCGAATCTCGAAGTAAGTCGAAGATAGGAGATGCGAGGTGGCCAAAACCCCTTATAAATTTTCGGAAGTATGAGACGAGGTCCAGAAATGACCGCACCTACGAAACTGTCTTCCTGACCTGATTGCATGTACCTTCCTCTTGTTTATATGGACACCTGTATGGTCGATTAGACACCCAAGGAATACTACACTTTCCTGCCCAAATGAACATTTAGAAGCTTTGAGTACTAGCTTCTCTCTCTCTAGTTTGCGAAACACAGCTTCCACATCGACTAAGTGCTTCGGCCAGGTAGGGGAATAAACTATAATGTCATCCAAATAAACGACTACTGAGTCGTCCAATTGGTCCCGGAGTATATCATTCATTAACCGGCAGAAAGTGGCTGGTGCATTCGACAATCCAAAGAGAAGCACCGTGTACTCGAACAGACCATATCTTGTAATGATTGCTATCTTTTCCTCGTCTCCCTCGGCTATCCGAATCTGGTGATACCTTGATCTGAGGTCGAGCTTGGTAAAATATCGACCCTTAACTAATCGGTCCATTGTTTCATCCATCAGAGGGATCGGGTATTTGTTTTTGATTGTGACCTTGTTTAATGTACGGTAATCCCCACATAAACGTAAGGTACCCTCCTTCTTACTCACGAACATTATGGGGGTGGCATAGGGCGAGCAACTGGACGTAAGATCCCCTGCTCAACCATCTCCCCTAGCTGTGCTTTGAGTTCCTGCAAAAGGTTTAAGGGCATCCGCCGGCACCTCCCAACTGGTGGGGCGGAGCTGGGGATAAGATCTATCTTGTGATCGATGGCCCTACGTGGAGGCAGGGTGTTCGGAAGTTTTTCGGGAAGAAGGTGCGAGTACCTAGCCAACAACTGCTGCATTTCCTTACGGACCGGCAGTTGGGCCACCGATCTTCTTCATCGACTTCCTCGAGAGTTTTCTCCGACAACACCATCCATGCCTCTTCCACTCCTTGCATAGACTTCTTGAACTGCCGAGCTGTGCATACCATGAATGCAACTCGGCAAGACATGTATTGTGGGAACTCGGTGGGTGACTGAGTTCGGGGATCCATCTCTAAGGCAGTACAGTGGTCGATGCCTCGAGGATCCTTTAACCACAGGTTTCCTTCGGTAAGATCTATACAGGCTAAGTTTTGCCGAAGCCAAGCCCACGACAGAATTCCCTCGGTTTTCCCCAGTGGCATTACTAAGAAGTCATGACTATGTGTAATTCCAGCACACTCAACCGGTAATTGGGGTACCGTATGAGTTACTTTGGAAGTGCCTCGGACAAATCTGACTATAAGGGGCGAGGCTAGTCTCTTCGGGATGAGGTGTAGGTCTAATGCTGTACTCGAAGACAAGACATTGATATCGGCTCCAGTGTCTACTAGCATACGTACTACCCTCCCCTTGATCCCAACTTTTATCCATCGCAAGTATACAGGCAGTTCCGAATTACCTCTGTCCGCAGTCGGAGGTGCCTCTCGGGGCGGTGCCTCTCCTCTATGAACTTCGAATTCGGCTACATCAGGAACAGGTTCTTTGGCGGTGGCAGCTCTCATGTTCAGGGTCCCCATTCGTGCGAGGCATTCCCGAGTGAAGTGGCCAGGTCGGCCACAATGATAACATCCGTCAGTTCGGGGCGCGACAGCAGGGAATAGTGGGTTGGGTCGAGGTGGACCTCTCGGCTGTCCCCCGCCTTGTCCCCTCCTCGATCGCTGATTGCCGCGGGTCACTCCACCTCCTTGTGGCCTTCGATCTGGTGGTCGCTGACCTCCGGTGGCAGGTCCGCGACCGGCTGCTGCAGGTGGGGGTGCTCGTTGTCCTCCTTGGCCTCCTCCTGAATGGTAAGGCCTTCGGGCTCGGTTCTCATATCCTCCTCGAAACCTTCTGTAAGTGCGAACCTCCTTACTCTTCTCCCCGGACTTACCTCTCTGGCGGTCTACCTCGAGGAGTTCGAGGTGTGCGCATATGTCTTCCAACGGCTTCTCCCACCCGAATCTTGTCATTTCATAGGAGTACCACCCCTGCAAACCCTTATGGAAGAGATATTTCTTTTCATTCCCATCCGTAAGGGCAAGAGCATTCCATAGATGCCCGAACCTTTGGCTGTACTCCCGGATACCTCCAGTTTGGTTAAGGCTATCCATTTCTTGCCTATAGTGACTGTATTCGTTATGGGGCACAAGGTATGTGCGAAGTCGATCCCGCAATTCTTCCCAAGTGTTCACCTCGGGCTTCCCCTCGTTGGCACGCTCCTTCTGATAATTTGTCAACCACTTGAGGGCGTCGCCTCTCAGTCGACTGACAGCATACGCGAATCTGCCCCTCTTGGAATAATGGCTAAGGTAATTATCCATGGAGGCAACCCATAATTCAAACTTGGGGAGCGAGGGCTCCCCGTAGTATTCCTGCGGCTTCTCGGGCGAGGGTGCCCGTCGGCGTCTCTTCCGCTCACCTGACCTCCCTCCGGATCGACTGCTACTCGGCGGACTACCTTCCGAGTCTGTTGAATTGTCTGAACCGTCACTTGGGTCGCCGGGTCCGACTGCATCGGGTGCTACGGGTGCACCATCGGTCGGATCAGCTACGGGCGGCGGTGGTGGTCCCGAAGCCGGCAGCTGACTCGCATGGGATGAGGTCGACAGAACTGAGGATGGGCCGTTCGGAGCGTCGGCCATCCCAAACCGCGTATGAAGGTTCCTGAGGAACAGTTCGACGTCGTTCACTGTCTGTCTCAATTCTGCACTCGTTGGCAGAATTGAGACAGACGTCAATTATTCGATATCTCATCGACTCTACCAAAACCTGATCGATACGTTAATTCTAACAATGAACGTATGACATTTTCATTACTCATATCAAGCAGCATCAACACTCTCTTGCGAGAGACCTCCTCGCTTGTAACTAAGAGATATCGAGTTGCTCAGTCTTATGTTGCGGAAGACTACAAGAGTGGTTTTTTTTCTCGGGTTCTCCTTAGAAATATTAGCCGTGTTATTTTCAATGATTCTCTTTGCATTTGATATACTGAAGTGATGGTGCTAATTTGAATGGAGTAATTTATATTCTCGTAAGTAATGACACTCACTTTTTCATAAAAAGAAATGAACATTTTATCGATAGTAAGGAGAGTATCTCGTGAGTAGAAATAATATATTTGTGGAAATAAAATTTTATGTATTTACATTGCATATCATATAGTGATTGATTGTACAATGAACCTTTTTCATATATGAAGTATAGAATGAGACACATTGCAAGGCTATGGAAATGCTTGATATCATAGTACATATTTAAATTTTTGATATATGAGTCTACAAGCTGCACATTTGGATTAGTACGTAACTTCTATCTTTCAAAGAATGTAGTCTTGTCTTGAGTGATCAATTTTTTCATGAACTAGTTTCAAAGAAACTGTAAATAATAGATACACGAGAAGAAAATCTTGTTACAGTCAAAGCTAGTGATTCATTATGTTGACATCAAAGAACACTATGTTATCTAGTGTGTAATGCAATAAAGCTCTTATACACTATTTATTATTCATAGTAGTTAGTGCCACGGTTTGCACTTGGTACCTGAAATGAGTGGATAAATCTTGAGACACATATTCAGATTTATTGTAGAGAACCATGTTGTTATATGTTAATCCGAGAAGCAGTAAGTTAATACTAAGGTTTAATGAACTGAATAGATAAAATCACAAACATTGATTTACAGTACAAGTTGTGGACTACTAATATAAAAAATGACCATGGTAAGTACTAGAAAGCACCATGAAACACAATTATATAAAACATTATGATGAACTGAAGAAATTACACTTCCAACACATGTTTCTGTTATGAGATGTGAAAGATTGATAAGATAAAATGATTATGGTAAGCATTAGTAAGCATCATAAAATAAAGTTTCCCGAACTCTCATTGAGGAAATCTGTACGAGCCCTCATGCAGATTGTTAACTTTAGCCCCTAAACACACACTCTCATTGAAATCTGTCGCACAGATTTGACGTCTAACCTCAAAAGTACCTCATCAATTTCAAACTCTTGTAACATCCATTTTGTAACTCAGAATCCGGTGTTCATTGTATCACGGGTTAGCCATTGAAAAGTCCTACCTGACATTATTAATTTGGCTCAAACTGACCCAAGTAACTGAACTAGCCATTTTTCGTACCCCGCAATTGAAGAAATCTGCACGAGCTCTCGTGCAGATTGTCACCTCCTAGCCCCAAAGTGCCTTCCCATTGAAATCTACGCGAACCCTCTCGTAGTTTTTAAGTTCAATCTCTAAATTACATTGAACTTTGAACCCATGCAATTCTCTAACCACACCTCCAAATTAACCAGTAGAGGTGATATTGGAAAGGCTTCGTCGCACTATTTCCAATTGTACCAAGCATGACCAAAACTGAGTTCTATAGAGAAAATTAAGGCAATTTAAATTTCATTTATTCTTTCTCTTCAGTAAAACTACACGAGATCTCGCTCAAATTTACTGAGCATAGCCATCTTGATACAAAATCTCATCTCAAGTCTCTATTTTCTTGACAAAAAAAATGACATCTAACTAAAATTTTGTATAATGAATCCTAAAACCCTCGGTTTTTTAAGTGTTGAGAAGCTGGGGTGTAAAGTCCAAGTGGCATCATGTGCATGACATGTAGGTTGTTAAGTGTCACATGTGTTGGATTGTCAAGTGGCGCACATGCATAGTGACATATCATTTTATCCGTCATCTCATAAAAAGATCAGTTTTGATCGTCTCGACAAGAGCTATCTAATGATGTTGTCATGTTTAGAACAAGTTGGAAAATTTCATCTCAGAACCTTAGTTTAACACCATAGCTGATCCATGACACGACAATGAGAAGTGAAGATGAAATTTCATCTCTGTTACTGATTACATCCCCGGCAACCTGAAGTTTTGGCTATAGAGAAGAAAAAACGACAAAAGAGAAGTGAAGATGAAATGTATTTACTATTGGTTGCATCCCAAAACGAATAATATATTAATGTGAAATGAAAAATAAATACCAATATGATTCTAAGATATTAATAATAAAAAAATCAGAAAAAGAGTTCGAGAAACAAATTATAAATATAAATATAAATATATTTGAAGGAGGACATGGAGAAATGAAAAATTGAACTATACACTAAAGAACAAGGTTGCTCTCATTTTGAAATAAATATTTTTATTTTCTTTAGAATCAACGATTTATCTTTTTTTATCTTTATTTGCTCAAAATAATTTCTAAAATGCTTTGACAACATCGTCTCTATTTCCATTCATTTGCACTATGTAAGGGCTTTCAATCACTTTAGCCTAGATGAATGGAGAAACATAGGAAGAAATCTTCTCCATCCACTCAAAACAAGAGATGGAAGCTGCGAGAAATTATCTTATAGAAATGTGGAACGTTAGTCAAATAAGCTCTTTGTTACGTGTACATCTTAATCTTCTTTTTTACTCATTCTGACGTTCGGACGCTTCTCAAAAGCTTGTCTTCCTAGAAAGAGCAATCAGTTCTATGAGAACTTCTACCTTGTTAAAAGAGTTAGCCATCTTCGATGTAGGCACCTAGAACTTTACATCCTTTGTAGACAAGTTGACTTCCAACTCCTCACTGGAGAAGTTGACTATAAATGAAGGTAGTTCCAAGGATGGATGGAGAAACATTTTCTCTCGTCTGCGTAGAAACACATCCATTAGAGATTTGGACCTCGACCATTCGACTGATCTGAATGATGATAACTTTAGAGATATAATGGATCTATAATCTGATCCATTATATCTAAAAAATTAACTTTTGACACTTTGAGATTGAATAATCATGATATTTCTCCGATCTACACATACCTTGTATGCTTATGTAGATCTACATAAAACCAATCTATTTGAATGATATTGTTTTTCTCATTTACACATGTTTTTTCTGTGACTCTTGTGTAGATCCACATAAAATTTTTCTACTTCTGCAATAGTGCATGACCGAACAATTATATCAACAATATGAAAAATTTCCAATACCACTAAATGTTTTTTCTTCTCGAGATTAGTTGGTATCGTTATTTGTCTATTATTTCTTCTTAATCTTTTTGACTGAAGTTTTCAACTTTGATCTTTGTCTCTTCATGTGTCATTGAAATTTGTAAAGGATCTTTCTCAATCTCTTCAAACTTCATCTCTTGTCTTATTGTTTCACCAGTTTCAGTCTCTTGGATCTTGATCTCTTGCACTTTTGTTTGTACAATTTCTTGCACGAGATCCATCATCATCGCATTTGTTATGATATTTACTCTGATCAGTTGTCATTATACGTGTCTTGTGTCCTGTATGATTTTGAATAAGTGGAACATTCGTAGTTCTTAGTTTGACTACACATTCACGGTTGTGAGTTAGACAATATTTGAATTAATGAAACAATAGACAACATCTTTTAGTTGTTACTTATGCTACCATTGAGACGTGACACATAGATCGATATTGAATTTAATGAAAAGTTAAGGTTTTGTTAGCTTGGCTGCACATACACTTATTGTGAATAACAATTGTGAGTTAGGCTGTATTTGAATCAATGAAAAAATAGACAACACTTGTAGTTGTTATTTACGCTACCGTTGAAACAAAAACCACATAGACCAATTAGGGAATGTTAAGAACTGTGAGCTTGGTTGTACATACAAAGATTGATGATTGTGAACTAGACGATGTTTGAATTAGTGAAAAATATGCACACTGTGGTTTCACATGTTTTACTTATGAGTTTTATTTTTTATTTTTATATACATTAAATAGTTATCATGTAATAATATAGAGTTTAGTTTCTCATGAGACTAGTCTCTGATTTCAACTTAATACTTATAAAATTCTTACCAATAACTATGGATAAGAGTTTATTTCACATTGAAAAAAGAAATTTGATCCTATCTGAACCAATAGCCCTCCAAGATTTTCTTTCCGCTCTCCAAGCTTATCCTCTTTTTCTTTTTGGCGAGAATTCAAGATGAATGCGTATTCATATTTTCTAGTCATTCGATTTTCATTATTTTGCTCATTTACTCATCTCTTCCATCTGAAAGAAAAGGTCATTGAATGAATAAATTTAATTTATTATTGAATAATATCTCATGGTTATAAATCTGAACCGAGATGAGATTGATATTTTTAATAAAAGAAATTAGTGATTACCTAAACATGGATGAAGAGGTCCACAATCTTGACTTGGATTACTACAATATTGACTACAACGTGCACTTGGACATGACTAGAATAACAAAACTGTAAACATAGCTTATGGATACAACACGCATTGGATATAAAAATATTCTCACCGAACAAGTGAACATTCTTTTTCCAATGCTTATTAACTTATAACCAAATCTTTCATCTAAGAGAGTTTGGTCATAACTTATATTTACTCTGGATATTATTAGTCTTCACTCTTGATGGAACAATTAGTGAATAAATAAGAATCGCTTAGGAGTCGTAGAGGTGAATAAAACCCATATTAACAAATATGCATGTCTGGTTGTGAACGGACATTGTCAACCAGAAAATAAAATAAACATCATACTTAATTTAAGGTCTAGATCACTTGATAAGAGAACGAGAATAAAAAGAGAAGAAAGATTGTGCTAAAATAGAGCTTGTCAAAAGACGATCAGTTCAGTTTGAAAAAGAGATTAAGGACTGAAACCACAAGTTCATAAATTATTATTTTTCTCTTTTCTAGATTTCACAAGAACTCCCTCAGTCTTTTTCTTCTGTAATCATCTTCTAATACGACAGAATACATTACGTGACAAAATTACTCCCTTCTTTTCCGTTTTCCAGTTCCAAGTATATCGATACTAACGCATAGCAACAACAAAGGATACGTAACTTTTCTTCCACATTACTGAGACGTCTTCCAAAAGAACCCATGGAATTGGCGCTTCAAGAAGAGGGGAAGTACGAAAAGAAAGAAACAGGATCGAGGACTGGACTCTAGAGGTAGAAAGAGACAAAAGAGGACAAGTTGAGAGGGGCGCCGGGCGGCAAAGGTAGAGAGTGGGACAAGGAGCGGAGTTTTGTATTTTGTTCTGCTCTATTCCCTCACTTTCATACAGAGCAAGGAAAGGGAAGAATGGAATGCTCAGGGGAGCGGGGCGATGGATTCTATGTAAATTTAGAAAGAGAATCCAGAAAGAGAATTTAATTTCCTTCTTGTGTTTGGCCCAATAGAAGAGTACACTACACTTCTTCTGAAACCTTCTACTGTAACAGCACCAGCATAATCGAAGCACTTCCCCGTTCGTTTCTGAAGGAAGCAGCAGCAGCAGCGGCAACGCGTTTCTTCTACTGCCGTGAATGAATGTCTGTGTGGTCACAAGAAGTCGGCGTTTGGAAGCGAAGGGTAGGAAGTTCATAAACCCTGTCACAGAGAGAAGCCGGACTGGATCAAGTGTTGGCAAGTAGGGGAAAAGAAGGAAGGAGGAAAGTGCAGAGGCGTGCCCGGGGAGTAAGGGAGAGGGAGGTGGAAGAGATGGCGAGTCTGATGTTTTTCTGGGTCGAATGACGACGACGTGAAGGAGGAGTGCAACAATGAGATGCGATGTGATGGTGAGGAGGACGTTTGGTTCGTTCGGATCTCGGCTGGATCGGCGAATGGTTTTTGACAGTACGATACGCGTGAATAATCGTCGTTATGAAGGCGTTTTGCTGAAAGATTAAGCGCCGAGGAGGATGTTCTCGCGGGAAGACTAGCATCAGGAGGAAGTAGGGCTCGTGGGGTCTGATTTCGACAAGGAGGACGCGACGAAGGACTTAGGAAAGGGCTCGCAGGACCGGTGGCAATGGCGTACATTGCTGCTGCTACATCTCGTGTGGCTTTGGCGTGCGTGGCTTTGATATTTTTTGCTGTTGGAGGTGGAGGAGCTGAAGAGAAGGATCGCAGGCTGCTGAATTTTGTAGTGAAGTTGCCGTATAGGAGTGGGCGAGTGGAGTTTCTCTGTGATCTTGGAAGGGAATGGGTCGAAGCAAGTAATAGTATTCACGTTCTCTCATCTGAGCTGAATCTCATGGAGGAGGTTCTAGTATCAGATAACAACACAAAAGGATTAGGTGAATTCGTCTGCTGGCAGGATAAGCTAGACAGTTCAGTAAATACGGAGATATTTGAAGATCTTGGTTCTCAGATCCAGCGTTTTTTGACATACCGTCTTCGGTCTCTGTTGGCAACTGATGTAAAAAGCTCCCCTGCCCCCAAAGCTCCGATAAACGGCACTGAAAAGGTACAATCGGTGCTTTTGTGTGTCAAGGGACATGATTCTGACTTTGGGCCAGTGGATTATTCCACGACATGAATCGGGTCAGGATTATCACGTGTTTGTTGATGAGACCTACAGTTATGCTTTATCCATCGGGATCATGAGAGATGTATCATAGCTTGATCCCTATAGTTGATAGGCGATAACAGCGACTCTAGTGCATGAACAGGCTTAATTTTACCGTCTAGGTGCATGACCATATTTCTTGTAGTTTAGCGATATGTCAGTTGCTGTCATCCCTGACTATGATTTGGTGACCATTTTGAGCAAGTCGTAATCACAGTCTACAAGTAATACGTGTAGAATTCTAGCCGTGTTATACACTGCCCTCTGTCCTCCATCTGCTTTAGCATAGTTCAGTTGCCCTGCTTTCTTGCAAGTTAATCTGGCGGAAATGACGGCTTGACCTCATGCATTTCAGGCTTCGACCTTCTGTGTGATTGCTTATGCTTTTAAGTCTCAAGATTTGCAATCGGCAGATCTGGATAGAGCTCCTTGTCTTAGCATATTAACCAGAGTTTGTCTGTGTTGTAAAGTTCAACCCATAGTAGCGGTTAGGGTCTGCTTGATTTGTTCTCTGTTATCACTCGTGCACTACGTTGCTGAACATTGAACATAAGTACTCGGATCTCAACAGGGATTTGCATTTATTTACATCGTGCTGTTTTTTTTATCCACCAGGTCTTTTCACAATTTTTTAGCATGTATTATTTGCCGTCGTCAGTCTTGACTTGTTTCCTTCACTCTCTTAGGCGGTCTTTTACGTGGTCTCTAATATGATGCTTCGGAGTTAAGTTGATCACGAATATCCACTGGCAAATAGCTGATCGGTCCAGAGATCCTTGGGTTTTGGTATGATTAGCCTTACTTTGCGACCGCTTGATGTGAACATCCTTGTAGTCCTACATGATCTGTTTAGATCTTCCTCTCACTGGTTTCCCAGTCATAGTATGAATTCAGCCCTTAACATGATTTGTCATGTTAAGGGCTGAGAAGCAAAGTTTGAACCTTTCATAACACGCACGGAGCTTTGGAGGTTTCGTTCTGGTCGAAAACGTTGTGGATGCTTTCTGTGTAGAATGCAACATATGGTCCTGATCAAGTATTTTGCAGACCGGCAACGACAGTTCATCTGCAGGAGATCCGTCGAAGGTGTATCAGGGAGAGCCTCCAAAAGGTGTAACGCCTGAGCCTGGAAATGCAGAACGAGTGAACGATGGAACCCAAAATCCACCTTCACACCCAGAGAAGGCTCCAGGCGGGGAACGAAAGAGTGACCCGTCTCCACCATTGAAGGTCGAATCTTCTCCACCACCAGCGGAAGGTTCAACGAAGAACCAATCATCTCAACACGTTGCTGATGATAATAAATACAATGTTTGCGAAGAAGGAAAGAATCTTGTCACGCGGTTGGAGACTTCTGGTGATGGTAAGTGCTTGAGTGTGTTCTTTGTACTTTAGTGGAGATATTCGTCCTCCGTGGTCTCTTGCAACAGGAATATTTGATAACATTTATCTCCAGATTATGATATTGTTTCTTACCTTTCCCCAGAAGCACAGTATTCGATTAGTCAGCTTACCAACATCTGCACAAGTTGTTCTCTACATTCGCGTAGATGGCCGTTCTGATAGCGTCATGGCCTGTGAGCAGGAACCCAAACGTTGACATTGTCCTTGCGAAATAATGGAGAGGGCGTTTTGGACGTTCAGATCAAAACACCAGCTGGTCTGTCGGCGGATCCATCTGGAGTACATTTGAGGAAAGGGGAACCTGCTTTAAAGGTAAGCATCTCTTGATTTCAACAAGCACCATAAGTGATATTCACGCGTGGCCGAGGAACTTCATTTGGATGCCTCTATTCTCCCATCACCGTTTTAAATGCATTGCTAAGGACTGAAGAATGCTGTCCGCGAACTCACCGAGAACAATAAGATCAGAACAACCACTCCTGTGGTTCTGTCGTTGGTAAGTCACAGGTGACACGTATTGGCTATGGTTGCAACACATGCAGGTTAACATTTCCGTAGTGGATGAGGCCCTACTAGCGAACGAGGGAACTCCATCGATACACATCACCTCGAGCGAAGGGGAATGCTTGGTTCCTATCAGTTTAGATGTGCTGGGGATTACGAGCAGTCAGTCGAATTTCGACCGATTTTCCATTTTCAATATGCCAGCAGTGGTTACACCCGAAATGAGACTCGGGGTCTTCTTCTTCGTCATGTCTATAATAGGTGGAGTTGTTATATGGCGTACTTGGGCAAGGTGGAGGCACAGAGATGGTGGCGTGGCTGCACACAGCTATCAGGAATTGGAGATGAGCCTCCCGAGCAATGTGGGTAACTCCACTTCTGCGTACGGGCAGGAGAAAGGTGATAAGAGTGGATCGGGCGGTGAGGATGGTTGGGATGAAGTGTGGGAGGACTGGGAAGACCTTGAAGCAGCAAGATCATCGTCCAGGCTTATACCAAGTTTGTCAGCTAAAGGTTTGGCTGCCAGAAGATCAAACAAGGACGCATGGGAAAATACGTGGGATGACTAGATGTAGCTGGCTAGTAGTGTACCAAAAGAACGTGGAGCGATTTGCTAGACATTTATGAAATGATTAGTTGAAGTACAGCAAATAGCGAACAGCCAAAATACAGGTGTATGCGATGTATAGCAGCATCTCGGAAGAATTGGGGAAGGAGTCACCTTTTTACGACTTTGTAGAGTGTAAATTACAGATTCGACGGATGGCGGACATTCAAGTGAGCAGATCCCAGAAGTTATTTTGCTGTGGCCACGTATACGACCGTCCGAATTAGTTAAGGTCCGTGCGGACAGTACACTGTAGGTAGACACAGATTCATATAGTCAAGGCTTGGGGGAGTTCAATTAAGAGTCAGAACTGTATCGAACTTCCAGCAGAATTGAAATCATTTCATATCATCTTTCTGTATTGGCTTGTGCACACATCCCTCAGATGAACTGCTGCGATTGATCTTTTACGCAAGATATTTCTTTGACAAGTGTCTTCTCCCTTAAGCTGTTTAAACCGAAGAAACACTCTCCTTGGTCCGCTTCAAGTTGAGAGTTTTTTATGCAAATTCCATGGCCACAGACATCAAGCTTCTATAGAACAGCTTCTGACTCGGCAGGTGTTTACAAGATATAAACACCGTCATCCTCCACATACCGCGATTTCCACATGGAGGCATGTCCTGTTCATTCTGGGTGTACATCAATATTCGCTCCATCCTTCTCATCCCTCAAGCTAATGCAGAGGTCTGGATGACGATGTCTTGTTCTGCTTAGGTGCAAGGCGGGTAAGCTTGGGCTTCAAGCCTGGAATGTGTCCTCTAGTTGTCCCAAGCAACATGAACCGGCTAGAGAGGTTGCTTGGCAGCACTCTCACCGGGGGCACATACAGTGGTGCTGATTATGGTTCCAGAAGTTCAAACCTTCAACACCGATGATATCCATCGATAATGTTAATGGAGTGCTTAGTAATTATCCTCTTTACACGTGCCCTAGTCTCAGCGTTTCCTCTTCATAATCAAGTTTCACACATTACGGTGTCACGCGTTCTGGTTTATAGGTGTTCGGAGGCGAAGTAAAGCAACTCGCTAGATAGAGTGTCCTCACTACCCACAGTAATTCTTCTGTCACCGAAAACCGGAAGATGAGATATCGTGGGTATGAAATAGGGACAGCTAGCTACTCTGTTAGAGAGGAGGTTGCCTTGGCTCCCATTGATCGCTTCGCTGATTCAACAGTCGCTGTATGCTTACAGCAACCTTTCACCAATCATCCAGAAATCCGCTGTGATGCGATCCACATATCAAACCTCGGCCGACAAAGGAAACGGGTTAGGCCGATACATGTCTTACTCTCCCCTTTGATATGAAACTGACTTCATCTCACACTGAGTGTCGGTTGATACTCCATCACAAAACACATCTGCGCTGTTGGTGTCAGGAAATGCACAATCATCATGAGTGGTGAACCGTACTCGGACCATGTCTGCATCTCAGAAAACCAGTAATCTCCAAATACACTCTTCAACAAACGGTTACTTCTAGTCAAGTGTTCCTCGTGCTGCTTATCACAAGTGACCAGCCACCCGAAAAGAGAGGTGGACGAGTGCAACTTCAGGATGCACATTAAAGAGGAAACTGATACGACCGAATGCAACGACCACCATGTACACGAGAACGGCTGGAATACAGAAGGTTTCGCTTATAGAGATTTTGCACACTGCCAACAGCCTTCCTGTTTCTCAATACACTCTCTTCTGCCTAAATCACTTCCCTCATCCCAAAAGTGCTGACAACTTGAGTCGAGAAAAAAAAATGATCGTACTCCATGCTGACTTCGAGGAGTAACTTTCTGCGGTGAACCGTGGGAAGTGACAACGTAAATGTGCTGCCACCTAAGAATGATGTGTCGGACGTTCCAACATTCCAACCCGTGGCAAAGAAGCTCCTTGTAATTGAGAGCTTTGATCTTACTCAGCAAGGACCAAAAGTGCAGCCGGCGTGTTATTTAGCTAAGTTTGCCAATCTCAATCTTCTTCTTGATAGCCCGATGTCCATGGTACACCAAGGCATCGATAATTCCCGACACCGTGAATACTCCTGATGAACAACATGAGAAAACAAAGTCTCTGTAAAAGATGTAATTCCAGTTAACAGACCCTACGACCCTCGCCACAGACAACGAACACTAGCGCAGTTGATTAAACAAATTCCTCCGACGTTTGAGCAGCCATCCTAGACTACTGAGGAAACATTATCGAATAGGAAGACTAACCAGAAGTTGCACAACCACTGGTCTGATCCATATATCCAAGCCAAACCATATCCGGGACCCGAGAAAAGTACCCAGACACGTACCTCCAATGATGGCACATAAATTTGTCAAAAAGTGAAGAAATGACGTCCTCTGCGCTGTGAAGTTCACCTGCATTGGTGATAAACCCGTGATAAACCGTTATTTCAGAATCAGTTACGGCGTAATAATATCCGTCCTCACTGCCTCATGACGACGAGGAAGAAACTACTCTTGTTCGACCGTCCCGCGGATTAAGATCTATGACTTCTCATAACGTATCCACTAAGACGAACAGTATATCAGTCCAGAAACTTCTGAGACAAACATAGACTTGCTCTTATACAGACGATTGACACGAACTACATAGCAGCTTGTGTGCAATGACATTCTTACTTTGATTGGTGAAAGATCGTAGAAAAAGAAAACTCCAGGGAGTGATCGGCCGGTGCCCACTTCGGGCCCCTTAACATGCTCTGTCACCGAGAACTGCGAAGGCAGGAGATGTTAAAATCTTGGACAAGCTACCTTGCTTATGCTGGCGAGAGTAACTGTAGTTGCAATTCAAATGGATACCTGATTCGTTGAGATCTTGCGTCCGGTCATATCGGAGTACATGGTCGGCACCACCTGCGTCAACCAGAGCTATTCAGACTCACAATTTGTGTGCTCTACACTATAAAGAGAAGCAATTAGATTCGAAGTGGCATATATAGGTACTCTCCAACAATACTGGTAAATTGATGCAGTGATTCGTGCCTCAAAACTGCACAGTAATGCCGACGCTGTCCATTCTGACTAAATACGAAAAGTCAAGTCAAAGCAAGTTAAGAGGATTACTTTGATGAAGTACTGATACATGCTGTTCAAGCTCTCCTGAGTGCGCTCAACCCTGAGAGTAAATTCGGATCTTAGAGTCTAACGATGTACAATCCAAAACGGAAGAGGGGTACACCAAGAACTACACGCAAGTAAGTAGGTTGACACAGCACCATCTTAGAGATACCTCGACTTCGACGATTCACGAGAAAAGTTCCTACGCTTACCCATCAAGAGGGTTAACAACTCCTGGAAAATGTTCTCCAAAGCTTAGCTCGTTAATTTTGTGACTCACCTGCATCAATCATTGACAATGTACCATTCGCCTCAAGATTGGGTGTTCACAAAAGAGGAATCAACAGTTAGATCATTAACCTGAATCCGTTCTAGGTCTAACCTACTCCGAACTTCATAAACAATAAAACCAATTGAGTTCATACATCACAAGTGGAGCCAGAGCTCAATACTCACATTGAAGCTATCCTTTTGGAAAGCTTGCAGGTCGTGGACGTGCATGTTAGCCTGCTGGAAGCTCTTTCCTGGGGCAAAGTGAAAGTTTCCTGCAACTTTATTCACCTCAAGAGTTCCGTAAACTTGACAACCCTCTCCTTCCTCCTCCTTGATTTTCTGCAAAAAGCCCTCTCTTTTGCACTGTACACATTCCCAACGATTACATAGCAAATAAGCTCTTTAAGGCATGTCACCAAAGTAACTTCAAGTACCCTCGTTTAAAGCAACAACCGCCTTTAAGTCGTCCCGTTTTCGCTCGAGTTCACCAGGATGAGGAAATGCTGGAGAATGTCCACTTACTGCTGAAGTGGACTAAAGGAGCTAAGACTGGTCTGAATTTAGTTAGAGGTTCTGCTCCAGCGAGCTTGTCATCCGGAGATAAAGAAATTGAGAGGGCAACCCAACATTTCCGAAATTGCTAACCTCTCACACAGGCTGGCATATAGTAGAGGAAACGGGTGCCACCAAGTGTCACACGAGTGCTCTCATGTTACAAACATTCGAGTAAGACGAGGGAAAACTCAAGGTCCAACCAACCTGGTCGATTAAGTCCGGATTCGTCAATGCCCATCCTTTGCGCCGATAAGCTTCTCGAACCTCCTCACAGTTATTGCAACAATCGTCATCACTCTGTAACACGAATTCAATAGGTTTGTTACTTCCTGTCACATCTGTTTTAAGTGGGGGTCCTTCCACTGCTATGCTACATCCCCTTGAGATATTCAACTGTACAATAAGAACTCTACTCAGGACATCTTTACAGCTTGACAGCAGTACTAGGTTGAACTCTTCGGATCCCGTTCTAAAACACATGATCCATACCCACAAGATACAAAATCTCATGCAGACATGTGGCGTGTACGCAGACTAATCTCACAAGATCGAACACGCTCTACCTTATAGCCATGACAAAGAACCCCAAAAATATGTTCGCAAATAAGAAAAACTACAACAAGCACCGCCGAAAGAAGGCATGCAAGACATCCGAAGCTCATGCATCACGGCAGTAGCCGCAACTTACCTGCTCGGCCCCAAAGCAAGAACCGCAGTAAGTTTCATTGTGATCCAGTCGGCCTCCATGCCGCTGTAACGGCTTCTCTAGCTGTATACATAGAATTTCGAAGATAAAGGTTAATACATGCGAATAAATACATGTAAGAGCTAGAGACAAATCGGAATCTAATAAGGCTGAAAACCTACTCGTCTTCAACAGCAAAGGCGGAATGGGTTCAGAACACTGATATGGACACATCACGCTAAAGAAGAGCGAGCCATGATATCGACATCTCAAAGACAGGTTGACAAACCATCTACTTCCTAGCAGCGCACATTCAGACTGGCAAACTGTAAACTGGATAGGACTTCGGACACAAACCTTTGGGCTGTTAATAGTGTCTTGTTTTGGTGGTTCAACGACATGTCCATTAGGATCGAGTCTTTTCTTGAAAACATTGTGTTTCTGTAACAACAATGCACATAGTTTGTTGGCAGCTGTGATACTGACCAAGGCATCCATCCAAGACCTCTACAAGGAAACTTAAACCAGAAAGCACATTCGTTCTAACGAGCACTAGCTAGCAGTGCGTATCTGTAAAGCAGCAACAGCATATGTCATACACAACTCTGAGTGTGAATACCATTCCTCTGGTAAAACAACATTCCCATGTGCAAACAACCAGATCTCGATGAGCATATCAAGGGAGAACATTCTATCCGACACCAAGGACAGAGAAGCACAAACGCGGAATTATAGAGCTAATGGAGAATGAAGGTGGACACCCACCACATCGAGGTGCTGCTCTCCACTGATATCCATTGCATCAAGACTGACAACAGAACACGCCAGGGCTGGAAAAGTGACATCAAGCTGCATATAACGGAGTAAAAGTTAATTTATGTCTTGAGCATGACAGCAAAACAACTACAAATCAACACAAACCAATCCATGTTCTGCATTTATCAGTCCCGTCATATACGTCCAGCAAACTCTTGCAACTGAGAGTCCTCCCTTATGCCGAAAACTCTGGTCGTGGTAAGAAATAACACTCACATTAATGTTCAGGGTTTCCCCTCTCGACGTATCAACCACCAATTGTGTCTGCTGAGTAGGATATAGATAATAGTCTGCAAACGGTAGTAAGACTATCAGAGTGCAAACCTCCGAGTGCATGGAATCCCTTAGCATTTCAAGTCTTAAGCGGTTACCTTAGTAACTCTAGCTTCATGCCTTTAAGAAAGATCCAAAACAGGAGGGCAAATTTCGTCTCCTATTGTACTTTTCTCTATCGTTTGATCAACTGCAGTCACGGTTGGAAACTGTTTGCGAACCACGATTGTCTTTCAACAAATCATACTGTAAGGATGTACAGTTGTACTGCTCTAGACTGCTCGAAGGAAGTTTGGTCCCGCTTCCAAGATCTCAACGGGCTGCTTGTGAAGCCCCACCAAGAATCCGCCGTTCTTGGGAATCCGAATAAACATTTATGGGTCATAATATACCACTAAATACCAGAACTCTCTAGCTGCCTTCCAAAGAGACAAGTGCGGAACAAAATCAGGACGCGCCAGAGGAGGAAGAGGATAATGAGTGGAGAAGTGACATATGTTCACAAACACCATCCAAGAAAATCTGTTGTTTTTCTTCAAAGATGTTCCAGAAGATTATCCAGCGTTCCTTGAAAGCAACTACATGAGGATTATTTCAGCTCCGAGTCATCTAAGCTAAATGTAGATTTCGGATTTTGATATGTGCTTCTGAGATGCCCCTTAACCGTAAGTACTGAAATCGGCTTGCGCAGGGCGACAGTCTCATTTCACCCCTGAAGTGTCAGAGAATTGAAGTAGGAATACCCAAAGAATTCCAAATCTCGGTGAGGCTGAGGAATCCGAGACAGTGAAGTCCGAAGGTTATTTCAATTAAAGATTACTGCCATCTCCCTATAATAAAATCCATCGATCCTGACTAACTTGGATATGGACGAGGATGGGGCACTTCCTTTACTGAGCTGAAAGCAGCAGCTGTAGGGAGATAAGAGGCGGAAGAATGAACGTACTTAGTTCCGTAATGAAAAGGGATAGCATGACGATTGAAGAGACAATAGTAATAACACCGCCAGAGAGCGTCCGACTGTAAAAGTCTTCATTGATCTTGGGGAAAGCATCCAGCTGCCGCAGCTTCTGAAGGGCCTGCATCGCTACTCCCCTCTCCCTTCCGAATCTCCTTGTCCCGTACTAAAACGTCTCGCAAAAGGCGATTGATCGACCGGTCGTTACCTAATACCTGTAAACTCGCTCACGCAATGGTCCGCTTCGATTCCGGGAAAATCACACTAGCATCACCAGATGGAAAACATCATCTCACGCGAGACCTATCTCGATCGTGCACCTCGCACCGACATCTACCCCGCAAGGACTCCGACCGCATGAAATTAACACTGTCGTGATTTCAAACCTGCCACCTTCTCCCGAGAAGTTCTACTATTATTAAAGCGGATCGATCTCGTCGCCGTCCCACGTGCTGGATGCCGACCTCCTTCAGCATCGACCTGCGCATCTCATCCCTTTCTCTCTACTCTCCCTGTCTTCTCATCCTCCGCCTCTTTCAGGGGAGCGCTTCCGATGCTGCTGCTGATAAACTCTGAACTTCTCAAGCAAGAGAAGAGAAGACTTTCTCCATCAGATTCATCCACGAGCGCTGCTGACTCCTCGTCCTCGTCCTTGTTCCACCCCCTTTCTCTAGATTTGGAGCTCCTTTGGGAGGAACAAGGATCGGCCCTAAGCTCTGTATGTAATCCCTACAGTAGGGGAGTACATTCCGTCCTTCCTTAGGACTCGGAAGGGGCAGGAAGAGGATCTTCTACTAGCGACGGGTGTCCCGACAACAAGCAAGGAAGGACGCTCTTGTCGCGCGTCGACTTTCTCTCCGCTGTTCTGCAACCCTAACCTAGGTCGGGTGGGTCAGGTCAGGACTCCACAGGATTCGCCTTTTACTCTAATGATTCATATTTTCATAGTGCGCCAACCCTAACCCTGCGCTTCTTTGGTTCGCTTGTGCGTAAAACTTGGTTGGTTGCTGTGGGTTATGCAAGAATCATTTATCCATTATAAATGATTCACAAATCTTAACCATTGTTTCTAGACTCACAAAAAAGCTGGAGAATGAAGTTGTGTGTGAGCTATTGTTAGATAAAATTAAATAATTATAACAAGAAAAATATCATATAAAAACTGAAAATAATATGTAAAATAAATATGCATCCCAAGCAGCCTAGGATACGATAGCCGAGAAAAAGACAAGAGAGGTATGGGAGAAAAAATAAAAAGATTGGATACGCTCCCAAGGTGATATGGATTGGTTCGAAGGTTTGAGGATCTCTTTTTATTTGCTTTTTCATAACTTTTATGATGTTTTTTTTTACGTTATGCATAAAATTATACATGTTAGATAAAAATATTACATATATAAATTTAAATTTAAATTATTCTGTGAATATTAAATATTACCAAAACCAAAAGTTGTGGATGACTCCAAGAAAAACTCGTAAGTGCAATATGATCTATCTTGCTGCTCAAACCATAAAACCGGAGCTCAACAGTTGTAACCGAGCATCTCACACCAACCCCATGTCCTCCATCTCTGTAAGCATGTGACGTTGAAAAGCTCACCAAATTGAGCAATGATGTCATGGACCGTCTCACTAAGTTCACCATGCTACGACTCTCACTACTTGAGATCGTCACTCTACATCCAAGATGTCATCAACTGTGAGGTGCGCTGGTCGTCTCACTACATCGTGTGCGCGCTTGAGCACCTCCCTCGATAACAAGTTCATCCATCACAACCGTGGACGATGTGCACGAGATCCCACTATCGCTGCATTTAACAATACTGCCGGCCCGACTCATGACCGCATCTGGTACACACTTGTCATCATTTATGCACGAGAATCATCCAACAAAGGGACGTTTTTCAAAATGTACGCTGGAGAATCCACCTGATGCATCTGGAGATATCGCAAGATCCGTAACATCTCTTAGAACATCTTAGATCGCGGATCATGTAAAGCCTAATCTCTTTCAGCACGCGTGTGATCTTGCACCCGACTATCATCAAGTGAATGGTGTCAACAAACAAGAGATCATGTGCCCCCAGCAGCAAAATATCTTACGATAATGCTTGCTGGTATCCTCTAACGGTCGATATAGACAAGAACTCAAGATATCTCTGCACTAAACGTGTCACATGACGCAATGAGATGCGTCTCGTAACTTCATCTCTCTCCACATACAAGTATCGTTGTACTTGTATGCATGCTTGCAATACCGCAGCCAAATCTGTGTTGATCCTTCCAAACAGCTCCAACACACATACAACCTCCTCTGAATATTGCCACACAATGAGAGTAGTATCCAAAGATGATAAGATCATAAGGTCAGTAGCAAGAACAATCCTTTGTTCTTCTACTAGCGGTACAAAGGCATCACTCCAAGTTTATATCAATCGATCAGCATACTGTTGCAACTCTCCACTCAAACTCCAAAGTAGAACATCCAAGACAGATGGTACTACCATAGTCGTGTTAGGCATATCTCCCATCTCCTCAAAGATCGGAGTATCCTCCGTATGAGCATTACTCTCTAACAACTCGTCTGATCGAGTGATGACGAAACTAAACCTTGCAACATATGTCATCGTCCCTGTTGTAGGCTCCGTTGTCTCAACTTTAGCACTGAACCGTACTGATAAGCGGTTCACTCGTCCTTCTCCGGACTGCCAACCTGGTCTGTAAGATGTTATCTCCGTCTAATAATCAATCACGAACCTCATAAGTTATAACACATCACCTTCGACCAATATATCATAAGACTCCACGGCCGTAATGATGACCTTGATCCTCACCATGGAGCCATCCTTGAGATGATCTGGTCGAACTTTCATCGTCAACATCTCACATGTCATGTGTAGAGATGTATCTCCTGATCTCCCTAGAGCTGGAATAGACATCTCTCCACCTCGGACTTCTTCAAATCCAAACCAATGCACGTCGTCTTTCTCAACATCAACGGTTGGGCTCTAGAGTCCAACAAGACTTTCTGTGGTCGATACACCTTCTCTGAAGGTGCCACCAGACTGAAGATATCATTTCTATTGTCCAACAACATCACACCTGGTGCCAAACCAGCACGGTCAATCATAGGTCTAGCTAGTAACTCGTCTAACTTGGCAGTCGCTGCTTGCCAAGTACCACTGGTAGCTGTCTGGATCCTCAACTCCATGGACACGTCTATCGTCTCTCGCTGAACCACCTCATCGACGTTAAAGGACGTCTTTTTCAACTAGACAATGGTTGGAGTATGTTGGGACTTGGAGCAGTGCTGACTCAGCATGATGACGAGGAAAAAGAGTTTGTGGTGGTGTATGTTAGTCAATCCAACAATTTGACGGAGACGATATACAATTTGTACAAGGGGGAGTGTTTAGCTGCAGTGTAGGTTGTTGCACACTTCCGATGTTCTCTGTTTGAGAATCTTTTTACTTTCATCATTGATCACTAGTTGCTCATTGATGAAGTCCGACAAGCTTACAAAGAAGCTTGCGATGGGCTCTGTTCTTACATGAGTATGACTTCCAGATGGTTCATAGACCTCGAGTTGCAAACCTAGATGTTGATGGGTTGAGTCGTAACTCAGATTAGAGCTCGATGGCATGACGAGGTTGATGAGGAGATGGTGCCCAAGGTGGCATGCATCTGTCTTTCTTTGTGTGTTGTTCATGATATCTAGTATGAAGAGTCATGTAGTATCTTTTTGAAATCAGAGAATAGATGGTGAGTCTCTAGATCTTGAGTGTGGAGTTTGTGTTCCAGACCAATGAGATATCCATGAGGATGTGATAGTAATAGAATATCTACGTACTGACGTGGTGGTAGACACAGTAAGTGCCAAGGAGAGAGATCGTGTCCTCCAACGAGCGAAGAGATTTCGATGAGAAAGACGACATGTACTTCGAGTGTGAGACGATGGAGAGTACGGATAGTATCACAGCCGTCCCAGAAGACACAGTTAGTATGACATGCCCATGAAGAGTTGAGACATTTTGGAGTGAAGTGTACGCATAGCTTACTCCAATGACAGTATTGATGGCGTAGTATGCACATCGATGTGCAATAGTTTCGCACGATGTGTGGTTAGTGATCGAGTATGAGTATTGTTTAATGCTAGACCTCTTGTCGATTATGGAGTTGGATTACCGTTGGAGCTTGGATTTTACGGGATCTTTATCATTGACTATACGTCACCACCAGTATGTATTGGTGATGGTGCAGTACTTTTCTAAGTGGATTGAGTTGGTGGTATTACCGGACAAGACGAGTGAAGAAACAACGTATGCATTCTTAGATAGAGTGCTGAGTTGTTTTGGAGCACCAGTTGAAGTGCAAACGACCAAGGTATAGAGTTCTTTGGTGAGTTTCACGCCTTGTGTGATCAAAAGTTGATTGATCATCGGACTAGATCTCGAGATAATCTTGAGGTGGATGGTTTGACAGAGAAGGTTGTTTAGACGGTGAAGAGAGGATTGCGCAAGTATGGCTTGCAGAAGGACCACTTGAGAGATTGGGATGTGCAGTTACCATGGTTGACTATGGGCTACCGGTGTCGTGTTGTGATTCGACTCTTGTGTGAAATTCTCGTGGAACGTAGGTTGTGTTTCTTTTCTGTGTTTCATGAACCGTATCGCGTAACTCATCGAATGATGTGATGGGTGCCACGTTCGTGATTATCTGTTTAAGTGATCGTACAAAAGATGAACGTGCCAAGTCATCGATCTGTGCACGTTCACTCAGTGGTCCTTGTCGTCGCATTTGTGTATAAAATGATGAATCGAGGGTTCATACGACATTCTCTCTCAAAGAGTGATTTGTGAGGGTTCTCGAAGATCTGCATGGAGAAATGAAGAACTGCAAGCGTGGTGGTTATGAACGGAGGTCTGATACCGGCTCCGGATCTTCCTTTCTTGAATCTGTTTCACATCAAGCTTCATTGCATCCACCGCGATCACTTTCGACAGTGATTAGTTGCGTACTTTGACGATGAAATTCATGAGGAGGGTGATGGAGTTATAGCTTCTGGTGATCCTTCCGGTCGTTACATACGGAGAGACTTGGGATATGACGGTGTACATCTTGTTGTGAGGAACAATGGATCTCAACTATCCGTCGAACGTTTCTTTCAACTTTTGGGTCGATGTCCGATGTCATTACAGACCGAAGATCAATCATGGGACTTGGATCGTGAGAAACTTTAGGCAAGAATATTTCAATCGAATGATAGCTTCACCATTTTCTTTTGTCATGTCTTTTATTGTATATTGTTTTCAAGTTGTAATATTGACTTTGTATTAGTTTGCGACTCAATCGTTCCATTCTGATTGAGCGCATCTATGTAGTTACGGACCGCAAAGAATTCTTCGACATGTCTCAAGGATTTTCTGAGGTCTTAGAGTCTTGTTGATGTCTCGTGTCTCCTTGGGAGTAAAAATTTGATCTAGGGGAAAAAGTTGAGTGAAAAAGACAAAAACCAAAGCTCTTTTTACTCTCATTGGTCCACTTTTGGACCAATGGTATTCTAGCTGATCCTCGCAACGTTTCTGTGGTTTCTGGAGGCTTCGGAGAGCCATTTGCGGAAAGAATGATATGGTTGAAAAGCTCTCGACTGGGCTACAATCTGGGCTGAAGAATCGATTGATTTGATCGAAGGATGAGAGCGTTATGATCGGTTGAATGGAGGGGGATGAAATTCATACCTATTGCTACGTTTCTGGTTGTTTCGAGAGACTCGTGAGGATTTTTGAGGAGTTGTCTATTGGATTGGAGAGTTTACAACGTGCTGGTCATTTTGATATCAATTTCATCAGATTCTTGATCGATTTGGATTGTGAACCAACCGATTGAAGTTGAGAAGTGCAGACGTGATAAGACGGGAACTGCAAACTGTGATAGTCATGGATAATTTGCTATTGCTCGAGTTCTGAGTTGAATTTCTCAGTGAAAATTTCCAGGACTGAAGTATGTCTTATCAGTAAGATACTTGGGAAGTTTCATCTCAAATAATCGAATAGTTTGTTCAGAATCTTGGATCAAATGTACTTGGGTCTGTAAAGCTCTTAAGTTAGCACAGATTACGGTTTGATCCATATCCGAGAGTTGGTTTGAGATTTAGATATGAAAATTATTCAGGGTAGGAGTGAATGATCCAATCAAACTTCCTGTGAAGTTAGATCATCATTGGTCAATTGATATAGGAATACTGAGGTCTCAAAGTTCGGAGATACTTTTGTTATTAGTGATTTCGGATCTTCGGTCACATCTATTGTCACTTTTGGTCATTTTCGAGCAATTTGGAGAAGAGTTTGTTGCTAAAACTACCATGCTTGCATACAAATCGACATTGTGAAGGTGTGAGGTTGATTTCAACTCTCGATGATGAAGGAGAATGGAGTCGCGATGAGTTATATGCCGTTGTTTGAGTTTTCAGAGCTGCCATGTACTACCGCCGTTGATGCTACGTTGAGATCTGAATAGTGCCTTGAAGCATGCATGTTTTACCTTGATGGGATGCTTAGGAGACCAGGGTGTGCAGCAAGTTGTGTTAGGGACTCTATCAAGTTGGTTGAACGATCTTATAATATCTTTCGGTTGTATCAAATAGAGTTGTGACGGTCAAACTGATGGATAGCTAGCGTCGCTGAGAAGTTGTTAAATCATACTTCTAGTGATTTAGAGTTGCTTGCATGTAGATAATACAGAGTTGAGTATTTCAGATAGAATACAAAAGGATCTGTATGTAACACAAATTTGTACAACTTATACGTAGCATTGGATCATAGCAATCATTAACCTTGAGTCGAGATACAAGATAACATGTCTCAGAAGGGTAGTTAGAGAGCATTAGGGTTGAAAGGTAAAGGTTTAGAGCCAATCTGTTCAAACCACATACCTTTACACAGCCATATACCACGTGTATTCTTAGACAGAAAAACACATTATACGCCAGCGGGTGAACTCGACGTGAAAGTCTCGGGTGAGAGTTACGTGTGTGGTTTTATCATCATAGACACTGAAGGGTTGGGTCATTACATAGATGATGCTTCTACATCTGGAGAGGCTCCAAAGGTGATCAAGCTTTCACGGTCTGAGTGGATAAACAAACCCAACAAAGGGCTTGTTGCCACGGAGCTATTTCGAGAGTTTGAGACAATTCTTTCAGTTGTCTCGGGTGGAGAAGCTCACCTTGGAGAACGACAAGGTGGAGTTGTTTCTACAAGCAGCTAACAATGAAGTACAAAAGGAGTTGGAGCTGCTTCTAGAATATAAGATGGAAGATAATGGACTTATAGTTGATTGGAGAAAGTCTCTGAAGCAATGAGTGTACTTGCCAAGCGAGAGTACCGGAGAGAGAAGGTGGTGGTAAGGCAAGAAGTGAGATCACCTCCGATCATACTACCTCGTAAGCAACTAACAGTACCTATTGTACAAGCACCTATTGTACATGTATCTCAAGTTTCACTTCTTACTGTTCTTGTTCTTAAAGCTGCACTGCAAAGAGATGCAATAGAAGAGTTAGTAAAAGGGATGAGAGACTTGCAGATTAAACTAACAAGACTAGAAGAGAAAAGAGGGACATCTGAAAACAAGCCCACTGCAAGACAAAGATATGTACAAAAATGTATTTGGTGCGATAGCACTGAACATCATCGAAAGGAACGTGGAGATTTTGCTGATATCCTCCGACAAGGAGTGGTTTACTGGAAGGAGGAGAAGATTGCCTTGAAAGAAACAGGTGAGATCTTCACAACTAACTTTAGAAAAAGAAGAATGAGACAAGTTTTAGAGGAGTATTTTACATGGCATGTTGAAGCATCAGTAGAGACTGCTACCTATGGGATTGAGGTGGTGAAAGATAGAGATAGTACTTCTGAGAAGCGGATAGAAGCAAGTGAAGTATGGAGTCATGTTGTGACCACAATGGAGAAAGAAAAAACGACAAGGGATGAGTTACTCAAGGTGGCCATGGCAATCAGAGGTGCTACTGGATGGAGTGATCCAGTAGATACAATGTTTGTACATGCTTACTTGACCAAGAGTCAACATGAGGCTCTCATGGAAGAAAAGCGTAGGAGAGATGAGGTTGGACCTAGTGATGAGAGAAGTATTCTTAAGAGACAATTACGAGAAGAGAAACCTCGACAAGATACCACACCAGTGCGAGAAGAGGTTATGGAGGAAGTCTCATCATCTATCCCAGAGAGATCAGAAATGAGCAAGAAAGATAAGCTTTTTATCTACAAGTTGCAGTCGGATATTGAGACAGCTACAGACTTGAAAGGAGTGTTAGACGAGAGAATGCTCAACGCGAAGATGGAGTTTACTCTACGAGAGGTCCTTGAAATTGCCAAGAGGAAGTTTCATGATGTCATTATTGACACCATCAAGCGGAAGAGACAACTGATAGGAGAGACTGCTATGACTAATGCTCTAGACACGAGAATAACGAAAGAAGATGAGCTAGAGTTAGCTAAGTGTTGCACCAACCGGAAGGTTCGATTTGCTGTAGATGAAGATGAGGAAGATGATAATGTTCCCAATCATTACACTAAGATTCATTGGGCTAGAGCTACTACGGAAACCTTGGTGAAGATAGGAGATCTGGCAGATCCGATGGTTGCTCTCATTGATCATGGATCTGAGATTAACATTGTCTAAAGATGTCTACAAGCGAGGGAAAAGGTCCATTGACGTAGAGCATGTTTGGATGATCCGGACAGTGAATAACATACGAGGAGAACTCTATGGAGCTTGCCCTGATATAAGAGTGAAGGTTGGAGATGTAGCTGTTGAACAAAACTTCTTTGTTCTGTAACGACCTATGTTACACATAGGAAGTTTGTCTATTAGTAAAGTATTTAGTTATAACTAAGTGTTGAGAATGTTTATTTGCTGCCCAAGTACTTTAAGGAGGTATCAAGTTAGTCATGACTAGCTAAAGTTAGTTATGGTTAAACTTAGCTGTACTTTTGGCAGAATTCAGATATTTCCTAAAGAGTGAGCACTACTATCTTGTCATCTTGTCTAAAAGATAGAAAGGAGGTGGAAAGTATCCCTTATCTCCTTTTTGACTTGATATTAATGGTTGGATTAAAGTTGTGGACTTTGTGAGCATTAAAAACAAGAAGAGATTTCACATGTTTCCTTTTTAGTGGGTCCTAGTGTAGAGAGGGGTGGAAATTCGAGATTCCTTGAGAATATTCTAGAATCCTTCTAGAAGTTGTTGACTTTGAACGAATAAGCCCATGTGAAAAGGTAAGAAGCCCATGTGATTAATGCTTTTACCTTAAGTAATATCTTAGTAAAACCTGGTAAAAATAGTTACGACTGAGTTACCGGAAGGAACCAAAGTAAAAACCTAGAATGTATGAATAGAGGAGTAGAGAATAGCTCCTCATCCTTGTTTTCACATCGTCGTAATGACAACTTGAGTAATATAGAGAGTGTGGGATATTTTTAGCATGTGAGAACTTGAAAGATGTCGTTAGAATGGAGGATCTTAGTTGATGAGTTTATGGAGATTTTTAGTTGATAAATTTGTGAGTGTATGAATGAGTGAACTTAGCATTTTTCCCTTCAAGATTCATGGTGTGCTTCCATCAAAGCCATCAGAGGTGATCCCTGAGTGAGAAACAGGTCCGACATTTGCAGATTCATCGATGACGATCGTGGAGGTTGAGAGATCAGGGGGGTAGTTGATCGATAAGATCGCGAAGGGTTTACAGTTCAAGATAGTACATCATACCCAGTCATAATCGGTCAATCTTACATTACTGTTGTAAGGATGGAGACGAAGGTGTTGGATGATGGATCCGCTTATGCTCGGATTAGAAATCAAAACGGTAAGAGAACAGTGCAGTTCTTAACTGTGCCTCCTAACCATGAGCGCAATCGAGAGTACTTAAGGAGTGGTTCTCTACCTAGAGTCACTGAAGAGTTCAAGATCCTGAAGTTAGAGTTGATACTAGGTACTAAATAGTAGACAAGAAGATAAAACCTGTTGCTCAGGCGTTACCTAGTGATTCTAACCAGCAAGTCCAACAATCTTCGAAAGAGAAAAGCTTAAGAAATCTTAGCCGAGTCGGTCACAAGTTCACTAAAGCTACGCTCAACGAGTTGAAGGTTGGTTCTGTAGATTTTCTTTTACCTGTGGAGGAGAATAGGTTTAGGGAGATGTTAACTAGGCACGGGAAAGCTTTTGCTTTTGAAGCCTCAGAAATCGGATGTGTAGATCCCAACATTGTGGCACCAATGATCATATTCACAGTTCCACATGCTCCTTGGGACTTGAGGTCAATTCTTGTACCTAAAGCGCATCTATCGAAACTCATAGAGCTCTTGAAGGAGAAAATGCAGATGAAGATTTTGGAACCATTATTTGCACCATATTCTAGTCGTTGGTTTACAATACCAAAGAAGAGTGGTGCATTACGATTCGTCCAAGATATGCAACCTGTGAACCAAGTGATCATCAGAAATACAAGCATAAGACCTATCGTCGGAGAGTTTGCTGAAGCGTTTGCTGGGAGGGGTTTTTACTCTATAAGAGATCTTTATTCTGGATACGATCAATTTCAACTTGCTGAACAGAGTAGAGATATCACCACCATGAGGACACAATGTCACAATGTGCATGTTATCACAAGGAGCAACAAACTCGGTAGCGCACATGATGAATGAGATGAACAAGGTTCTCCGTGAGTTCATTCCGGAGAAGACCATGCCTTTCTTGGATGACATTCCAATTAAGGGGATGCGTTGAGGAGGAAAAGATGAGACAATGGATCAGAAGAGTTGTAGAAACTTTGTTGCTGATCACATTTCAGATCATGATAAAATTTTATCACGGCTTGAAGAGGTGCGCTTAACACTATCAGGTGCCAAGTCTTCATTTGGAGTACGAGAAGTTGTGATTGTAGGGCACCTATGTGGATGGTTTGGACGCAAACTTGATCTTGGTAAAGTGTCATACAGCGGATGAAGGATACTTGTGGTTCAACAACAGAGGTGAGAAGGTTTCTTGGAGCTTGTGTATTCTATCATGTATGGATTCCACATCCTGCACATGTGGCTGATCCTCTTTATGACTTGTTGAGAAAGCACAAGAGGTTTGCATGGAGGAGAGACATATTGAGACGATTCAAAGATTGGAGCAGTTGTTATCTTCTCCACTTGTACTTCGTCGTGTGAGCTATGAGGACAGCAAACCAGTGATACTTACTGTTGATACTAGTCTGATAGCCATTGGATGGACGATAAGACATGATGATGAAGAAGAGAATCGGTTTGCAGTCAGATTTAGATCAAAGGTGTTGAGTGAGCGGCATAGAAACTATCCTCAAGTGAAGAGAGAGTTATGGAGAGTAGTTACAGCTATGAAAGCTGAAAAGGACTATTTGATTGGAGCGCCAGTAGATCATCCTTCACAGATCGTTTACCACTGTGAAGTATGATTACAAACTGTAACACCCCTGATATTGCTATGCCACGTTGGATTGCTTACATCAAGTCCTTGAATCTTGAGTTCATACACATAGCGGGGAAGAACAACCCAGTAGCTGATATGTTGTCTCGTGCGAGATATGAGGATGAGGAGGAGATGGTAGAAGATACAAAAGACGTTGGTACTACTATTTTTTGTAGAGCTCAAGGAGGTGAGAGTGAGCATTCGAAACTATTCATGGAGGAGCTATATGAAGGAGAATGGATAGACATAGGACGCTATCTAAGCTTGTTGACTAGACAACCAGGATGGAGTGATGCTCACTTTAAACAAATCAGGAGGAAGATTTATAACTACTTGCTACAAAGTGGTTATTTGTGAAAGCGAGTTAAGCAAGGTGGTAAAGTGCCACAAAGGGTTGTGTGCAAGGTTGACATGCAGAAGTTACACATGTAGGAGTTTCATGAGAGCTTGTGGGCAGGGCATAGAGGTATTTATGCCACCATTACAAAACTGAAGGAGAGATATTGGTGACGTAACATGTACAGAGATGTAGTTCAATTTGTGGAGACATGCCAAACTTGTCAAGAGTATTAAGGAATTTGGCATCGGGATGAACTATATCCTACTTATCCACTTGCAATGCATTATAAGTGGATAGTAGATCTTGTTATTATGCTAGTTGGTATATGACAGATGCAATATACACGTGAGGATTAGTCCAACCAAGTGGAAGGACGAGCCTTACAGACAAAATCCACGGAGGGAGTCTGCAAATTTTTGTTGGAAGATGTGATTTGTAGATATGGTTGTGTTGGGAAGATCACGGTTGATCGAGAGGAGCTGAACAATGATGAGGCTAAAGCGTTCTTCAAGAGGTGTGGTGAAGTTAGCTCTCACCACAGTCTACAATCTGGAGGATAATGCGAAGAGTGAACGTGGTCATCCTCCTATTATGAAAGCTTGCAAGGGGAGGGCAAGAGAATGACCAAGATTTCTTCCATTTGCATTATGGGCTGATCGTCCGACTCATAGTTGCACTAGATATATGCCGACGGAGTTGATGCAAGGACAGAAACCTATCATGCCAATTGAGGAACACATACCCACTTGGAGTGTTCTACCTTGGGAGGATGGTATGTCTATAGAAGATCTTCTTGCTGTCAGAATTCGTCAACTAGAGAGGAGACTTGAAGATGTAGAGATTGCATTGGAGAAGCTAAAAGAGGTGCGCTTGAGAAACAATGATAGATTTGATAAACGTCACCGATTAAGACCGAAGGAGATTAAAGAAAGAGATTGGCTGTTGATCTACGATAGTAGTTTGGACAACCAACACAGTGCGTTTAGAAAATTCTCTAAGCGATGGTTTGGCCCGTATGTGATTCTTGTCGTGCATGACAATGCTACATGTCACGTCAGTTTGGGCACCTCGGCTAGGTTGACCGAGTGCGAAGTGGCGCATCCCGGTAAGGCCGTTAGTGCCGTTAGGGCGAGTTGGGAGGAGAGTCCACTAGGGGTAAACTTCGCAGGTAGGGCTTGGAGGCCTTAGTTCTTTGAGTTGAGCCTTCAAGCTCCAGGCTATGGTGGATAGTCTAGTTGAGTGTAACCTGGATTCTCTTCGCGTTTAGAGTGGGTTTGGCTTGACCGTTTGTGAGTAATCCTTGTTGTGGTGTTGGAGATGGTAATCTCTGTATTCGGATTACTCAAAGAACTAAGTGCAGGTCGAGGCGGAGTTCAGTAAGAGCTCGCAGATCTGAAATCGGAAATCATCCGCTGGTATCTTCGGGCGTTGCCGTTCGTGGTTGATTGTTTGGAGCTGTGATCGAGGTGTGTGGACGCCGTGCTACATTGGTGGTCGCAGATCGATTTGCTGTTGTTGGGGTCGAGTGGAGATTTCTGTCATGCGGAAGCGCTGCAAAAATTTTGCGGAATGTTCTTGAAGTGTGTTGTTGGAGCCGGATTGCGCGTTTGGGCGTAGCAGCTGAAATACTTATCAATGTCGGGCCGGAGTGGACTCTCCTCCCAACTCGCCCTAACGGCACTAACGGCCTTACCGGGATGCGCCACTTCGCACTCGGTCAACCTAGCCGAGGTGCCCAAACTGACGTGACAAAGCAAAAGACAACTCGAGAAGTCGACAGAAGACAATAGAGGTTCTTCTCATGTTCTCTTCCCTTCCCCACTGCTTCTCGTCTTTGTTTGGTATCCCCCGCACTTCCCCGGTTGTTTGCAGGCAATCTGATCGATCAATCCCCCACCCTTATTTTTCCTATTGTGACATTGGGCGCGAAAGCACTGCCCAATTTTTGTCAGACATCTTCTTCCTTCTTCCCGAGTTCAATTCGAGCTTCCCTACCCCTAGTCCTCAAATTGGAGATCCTAGCTATCAATTTCCCTACCCAACCATCCCTCTATTCTCGAAACCTTGAACAGAAGAAGCTCCGGAGGATCCGAACATCTTCGAAAGCCGCTTCTGAGATTGGAACATCTTCGGAAGACCGACTGTATACAATTCGTATCAAGAGTGGATTTGTGTTGCTTTGATGTTCAGAGGGACTTGGTACGAATCCTGAGTGGCGTGGTGAGTTGTTTTGTTATTTCGAGAAGTTGGAAGACGGGAACTAGGCCTGTGCCTCCCGGTCTCCCGAACTTCTCAAATCCACATCTTCCTAGAGAGACTAGAAGACTGGAAGGGCTGGCAAAATACGCGAGAAGACGTGAGGGTCCATTTCGAGTCTCTTCTGTCCGATCCATAGCAGCCCATTCCTTCTTCTTCCCGAACTTAGGAGAGAGTCATGAGAAGTCTTGTTGGCAGAATCTGGAGAGAATGATCGAGGGTCATGTCTTCCCACCGAGCAGCAAGCTTCTTTTGAGTGTGTATGAGAGGTGAGAAGTCAGAAGAACAGAGTGCACATGTCCTAAGTCTGTTGTGAGGATAGATTGCGCATAGGAAGAAGAAGACAGGTGAGACCAGTGAAGAGAAGCCTGACTTCGGGAGGTCTTCCGAGAAAGGCATTGAATCGGAAGCTGTCTTGGGAGTCTTCCCGGAGACCACTGTCACCGCAGGAGCCCGCAACCATCTTCTGAACTTGTTATGCAGTTTTTGCGAATCTTGTATCTTCTGATAGGAAGTAGGATGTAATGCAAGGTGGGTTGTCTTCTTGGTAATCCATACGAGGCCTTGCTCAGTTAGGATTGTTTGGACATAGCTCGGAAGACGAGAGCTATTTAGGAAGTACTGTTAGAACCCCGGAGGACGGAGTAGCTGTCTTCTCTAGAAGACTAGTTGCATCTTCTGAGAAGTAAAAGCTAGACTGTGGGCACTTGGGAAGGACTGAGCTGTAACGACCTATGTTACACAAAGGAAGTTTGTCTATTAGTAAGGTGTTTAGTTATAACTAAGTGTTGAGAATGTTTATTTGCTGCCAAAGTACTTTAAAGAGGTATCAAGTTAGTCATGACTAGCTAAAAGTCAGTTATGATTAAACTTAGCTGTACTTTTGGCAAAATTCAGATATTTCCTAAAGAGTGAGCACTATTATCTTGTCCTCTTGTCTAAAAGGTAGAAAGGATGTGGAAAGTATACCTTATCTCTTTTTTGACTTGATATGAGTGGTTGGATTAAAGTTGTGGACTTGTGGGCATTAAAAATAAGAAGAGATTCCACATGTTTCCTTCTTAGTGGGTCCTAGTGTAGAGAGGGGGTGGAAATTCGAGATTCCTTGAGAATATTCCAGAATCCTTCTAGAAGTTGTTGACTTTGAAGGAATAAGTCCATGTGAAAAGGTAAAAAGCCCATGTGATTAATGCTTTTACCTTAAGTAATATCTTAGTAAAACCCGGTAAAAGTAATTACGGCTGAGTTACCGAGGGTACCAAAGTAAAAACCTAGAATGTATAAATAGAGGAGTAGAGAAGAGCTCCTCATCCTTGTTTTCACATCGTCGTAATGACAACTTGAGTAATATAGAGAGTGTAGGATATGTTTAGCATGTGAGAACTTGAGAAACGTCGTTAGAATGGAGGACTTTAGTTGATGAGTTAATGGAGATTTTTAGTTGATAAGTTTGTGTATGTATGAATGAGTGAACTTAGCATTTTCTCTTCAAGTTCATGGTGTGCTTCCATCAAAGCCATCAGAGGTGACCCCTGAGTGAGAGACATGCCCGACATGTTACAGATTCGTGGATGACGATCGTGGAGGTTGAGAGATGGGGGGGGGGGGTAGTTGATCGATAGAACCGCGGAGGGTTTACAGAGCCTCCAGCTCACAGTAAACGCGTGTGGCTTAGTGCAACAGAGTTTTCAAGTATGTCGATGCATCCGCGAGGCTTGGTGTTATCAGCGGCAGAATTGGCCGAGGCCTCACCCTTCATCGAGGAGTTAGGTCTCGACTTCTTCCTATGGAACTGGAACCTTGCCGACCAAGGTCTACTGAAGGAGGTTTGGGCAGCGTTACCACCACGCAACCGTGTACCTGCGAAGGCAGGAATAGCTCGTGGAAGACCATCTTCCTGGATCGAGGATTGGTGGCGCATGTCCTTTAACAGGTCAAAAGAGGAGCACCAAGGTTATTGATACGAGAAGAAGATCTCACCTATAATCTCAGGACAGTGGCACGTGCCTAGGAGCACCACTTGTCTCTTCCTGGAAGAAAGGCAGGGGAGAAACGGGTGGAAGATCGAATCTTACCGGGAGCCGAAGAAACAACTTCTGACGAAGCTGTTTCTACATCTCTTTCTCAAGGGAAAGGCGCAGAAGACAAGGTATTTTGGAGATCAAGACGTAGCATTCCTGGAAGCAGTGTGTGTCGGGGAGAGTGTCAACTGGGGTGCGTACATTCACGTCTACGTACAGACAGAGCTGGCATACTTAGGTACTCCGGCAGGGGGCCATCTTACCCCATTCTTCTGTTACCTGTACGTAGCCAAGGGGGATCTCACGGAAGATCAACTGGTAAGGTACAGACCAACAGGAAAGCGTGAGGAGAAGGAGGAGAGCTCGGGAGAAGATAACCGAGCAGCAGCAATGACTCCCCCACCCACCCTGATGCCGCAGACAAGGCCCGGCACTCATCAGAAGACACTTCTGGTGCGGGAAGACGACTCTAGTGGGTCGGAAGACGTCACGCCTCCGAGGAAGATGGGTCCTAGAAGCGTACCTAGGAAGCCCATCTCCCTCATTCATTCGAGATCGGAGTCTGACTCACCGGAAGAGTTCTTGAGTATCCGACCGGAGCAGAAGACCGCTTCCGCCACACCATGGAGTCTTCCGAAGACTCCAGAAGACGAAGGATGGATGAGTACCCCTACTGCGAAGCGAGGAAGCGCAGTAAAGAGGACCGCTTCTACCATAGGGAGGGATCTTCCACCTCGGAAGACGAGAGGAGTAGCTTCTCCCCCTGTGCAGAAGCAGAAGGCGACAGCAGCAGACGAGACCTCTAAGGAAGAAGGAAGGCACCTCCGATCGGATTGTGGAGATGAACTTGTCTTCCGCAAGAAGAAGGTTGGAAGAGTTCAGTGCCTTCTTCCACTCAGAGATCCAGTCAGCTATGGAGTTGCTGGAGAAGAGGGCGAAGGCTCAAGAGAAGCCCTTGCAACCTGCATTTGGGCTACGCTTCCTGATGCAGCAGGAAGAAGGCCAGAAGAAGGCAGAAGCATTGGAAGCTAACCTTCACATTACGGAGAAGCTCGCAGTAAAGTTCAAGGAAAAAGCAGCCGCTTCTACCAAGGAGTTGGTGCAGCTTCGGAAGAGCAACCAGGAGTTGCATACGCGCTTGCAACAGCGCGATCAGGAGGTCCTCCGAGTGCGAGAGAAGATCACCACCCTCGCAGAGGAGAAGATGACATGGACGACGCAGCAGGAAGCCGCAGAAGCGCGAGTTGCAGCCGAGAAGACACAGCGGGAAGCAGCAGAAGCTCGGGCGCAGGAGATGCTAGCACAGTCGGTGGAAGCGCTTCGGAAGAAGTTCAACTTCACCGCGGGTAGGAAGTTGCTTACCTTGGCTAGAGGATGGGACAGCGAGTCCAAAACAATGTTGGTCGAATGCAGGGAAAGCATGTTCAGGTATTTGGATCGGCAGATAGAGGGAGTGAAGACACTCTATGGTCTTCCCTCGCTTCCGACACTCGCAACCACATCTTCTCAAGCTCCAGCACCATCGACTGGATCCGAATTGGAGAAAGAGGAGTTCGACCTCGCTGTGCACTTGGTAGTGACAACGTTGGAAGCCGAGAAGACCCCGGAAGAAGCCTCGAAAGACAAGATGTCTTCTGGAGACAGGAAGACGAGTCGTCTTCCCAGGTATTCCGTGTGGAGGAAACGACTTCCTCGGACCTCTATGAGGTCACCATGGTCCCTAGTACAGAACCTATGCTCTAGAAGAGCGAGGGAGCACCACTCGACTCCGCTTCCCAGAAGACACTTCCGTCTTCCGAAGCCGAAGCAGCGACAGCGACAGTAGAGCCAGCGAAGAACGAGGAGGAAGAAACCACCTCAGTGTTACCCGAGGTGTTCGCATGGCTTGCTAGCTTATCAGAAGCCGCGTTAGGAGCTCCGATAGGAGCAGATCAGGTAGAGATTACCATCGAGAATCAACGTAGACAGTAACCGAAGGTTGACATCCCAATTTAGTAAGATCGAACATGTTATCTTAAGGGTGTCAGTTTTTCAGTGTAAATTTAGTTAGGACACCATGTGACAGCATAGGTAGCGTAGGAACAGAAAAGTGGATGGCTAAACCAGGAGTGAGAACCGGTTTGCATGTGGATTGGCAGCTTTCTGACAGCGCCCCATCTCTCTCTGGTGGTCGCCTCCTCTGCTCTCCAGGTAGGAGGCATAAGTAGGATCGAAGATTAAGAAATCAAAGTTCTACACACCCATATCGATTTGACGGTGCAGACATAGAGCACACACAGACACATGATAGACATGGCAGTGCACACTACACCCGTTGTTGGAAACATACGAATAGTCTGGGAATACACAGGAAGGGTCTGCATGATTGTTACCAGCAGTGGTTAGAAGATGTAGATAGAGATAGTATACAGTTTAGGAACAAGGAACGGCATCTTCGTGCAGTCCTGTTGGCTAGACTGGTGTGTCGAGGAGTAGGCGCAGAAAGTAGAGGGAGTGAGCTTCCCAATGCCAATGTGACTTCTTCTCAGGAAATGGATTGTTGATTTGAGGGCAGAAGCTTAATCCGTGTCTTCTGGGTGGTGGGTTTCCTTGAATTCGCTCCCAATTGTGCATGAGAAGTGTTCTTTTTGAGTGGCGTTGACTGTCAGCAGTTGTGGAAGTGCAGCTCGGCTCGTCCAGTAGAGCACTTAGGATCTACGTACGGACGGTCTTATGGGTAAGGGATCCCAGAAGACAGAGTAGTCGGAGCAGCGAAGAGAAGAAGAAAGAAGCCTTCTTCTCGCAACAGAAGACGACATCCTCGAGTAGAAGACGGTGCCACTGTACTCACGTTTGTTGTCTTCTTCCCCAAACTATTACAAGCAGGGATGGCTTGTTAGTCAGGATCCGGACTAGAAGCCTGTCGGAATCTTAATTTCTCCTTTCTATCTTGTTTTCTCTTGTTTGGATTTTCTCTTCTTCCTCATCTTCTCCCAACTTCCCCATCTTCTTATCTTCTTCTAGTGAGCTTCTGAGACTTCTATTGAGCTTCCGTGAAGGTGAATGTCGTTGTAGTGCTGCAGGAAGACCATTTTCGTAGGCAGAAGCCTGGGAAGGCTACAGGGGATATACACCATGTGATTAATCTAACCCGTTGGAATGTGAGAGTGAGTAAGATGTAACAGCCGTTGCTAGTTCGACTTCTGCGAAGCAGGACAGTCTTCTGGAGGTGTGAGAAGCCGAGTTGAACCCCCAAAAGCTGAGAATTACTTCGGGAAGATGGTACTGAGAAGACCGGAAGAAGCGGCCTGGAAGCAAGAAGCGCGTCTTCCCGAGCTTCTCTGTGAATAGATGTGTGATATTTTAGTTAGTAGTTGTTTGTTTAAGTCTAGAGCACCTTTTGGCGTGCTTGGAAGACGCGTGGTTTTGTGAGAAGACGGGATTTAGGCAAAACCCGTGTGTTTGTGTGTTTGAACAGATCTTAGAACTTAGAGCAGAGTTACTTGTGCAAATCCTCTGTGAGAACGATATCTTGTATACTAAATGGGCAAAAGGAGTAATCCTGCGACACTACATGTCTTCCGTCTTTCGTCTTCCGCCGTCTTCCGTTTTCGGAAGACACAACCGAGAAGACGCTTCTCGGAAGACGGTTGTCTTCCGAAGAAGTCAACTTCTTATTACAAAAAGCTCGTAAGATCATCTTCCTTCTAAGGAAACCGTAATCTTGAGTAACAATGCTTCTTCAGTTATAGAAACAAGTTAGTATTCTTGAAAATTTCAAAAATTCGTGAATCCTGTAATTTGTGGGCACCACAGAAGATCATCTGATATTTCTAAGGAAGTGTTTTTTGAAGTGTAGGGAGCATCGCTTGGCTCTTCATCCTGAGAAGTGCTTCTTTGGTATGTTAGAGGGAATTTTGCTAGGACATAGGATTTCTGGAAGAGGTATAGAAGTCGACGGTGCTAAGGTGGAAGTCATCATGAAACTTCACCCACCTGCTAACCTGACTCAGTTGAGAAGCTTCCTGGGCAACGTAGGATACTACAAGAGGTTTGATGACAGGTATGCAGAGGTAGCAGGAAGACTTACCAAGTTGCTGAAGAAGGACGAACCTTACATTTATGTGGATGTTTCTGCTTTCGCCATAGGGGTGGTATTGAGTCAGATGAGAAGAAGAAGGATTATCCCATCTACTATGCGAGAAGACAACTTAGTGATGCAGAGAAGAAGTACTCGACAACTGAAAGGGAGTGCTTTGGCATGATTTACTCCTGTATGAAGTTTAGACACTATCTTCTAGCTAATCCGTTCGTCTTCTATGTGGATCATTTTTCTTTGAAACATCTCGTGAAGAAAGTAGATTTGTCGGGTAGGATAGCTAGGTGGATTCTTCTACTTCAAGAATTTACTTACACAATTGAGTACAGGCCTGCAAGACAACATGTTAATGCTGACTACCTATCCAGATTGGAGACAGAGCGACGAGAAGACGAAGTGGAAGACGAGTTCCCTGACGAGAAGTTGTTTTTAGTTTTCGCAGAGGCACTTTCATCTGAGGAGGGATGTATCGCCTGCTTCTCAGAAGACGAGACTAGGTCTTCTGATCCAGTCTTCACGACTTCCACAGAAGAATCGATCTTCAAGGACTTGAGGAAGTTCTTCGAAGACCAATAGTATCCCGAGGGATTGGATGCGGAGCATAGGGCTGTCTTCTTGCACAAGGCAGGACCCTACGCCATCTTCCAAGGTATCCTGTTTAGGAAGGGACATGACGAGAAGCTAAGGAGATGCCTTGAGCCTTCAGAGATTAAGCTAGTGATCACGGGTCTTCACTACGAAGATGCTGGGGGTCACTACGGGCTGAAGATCACAGTGAAGAAGATGTTGGACGTCGGTTACTGGTGGCCGACCATGTACAGAGACACTTTTCAAGAGATCAGGAAATGTGATGCGTGCCAGAGAGTGGGAAAACCAACAGCTACTACTAGATGGCCTCTTATTCCCATTCTTCCGCTTGTTCCTTTTGAAAAGTGGAGAATCGACTTTGTTGGGTCTATCGCTCCGGTGGCTAGAAGAACGCGAGCACGATATATTTTGATAGCTACCGACTATGCTACCAAGATGGTGGAAGGCGAAACAACAAGAAAAAACGCCACCGCCGTAGTAGCCAAGTTTCTCTAACACAACATTATCACTCGATACGGATGTCCGCTGGAACTGATATCAGATAGGGGTGCTCATTTTTTAAATGAGACTATTTCCCTGCTGACCCAATACTTCAGGATTAAGCATAGGAAGACGATGCCATACAACCCGAAAGCTAACGGACTGACGGAGAAGTCGAATGATCTTCTATGTAATATCTTGAATAAGGTAACTGTTAACCATGCGTATGATTGGGACACGAAATTACCATATGTGTTATGGGTTTTCAAAATTTCACCCAAGGTCACGACCCAGAAGACACCCTTCTACCTAACTTATGGCATGATACCTGTTGTCCCCATCGAGTTAGAGGTCTCAACTTACAGGTTAGCTGTAACCGAACGCATAGAAGAAGAGGAAAGTCAAGAGCAGCGTCTTCTGAACTTCGTGGAGTTCGAAGAAGACATGAATGCAGCTTTGGAGAAGACGTACGAAGTGCATGCACAACGTAAGGTGAACTATGATAGCAAGCTGAAGAAGGTGACCGTCGCAGATGGAGATTTGGTTCTTCTGTATGACAATCGACATCTTAAGTTCCCTGAGAAACTTCATCTTCACTGGATAGGTCCTTACCGAGTCCAGGAGGTCTTCAACAATGGCTCCTTGCAATTGGAAGAGTTAGATGGTACATTGATGACCACTCGTGTAAATGGATGGCGTGTCAAGAAGTACTGGATGTGAACAGAAGTGTTGAAGCGCTGATGTTTGCGGGAACGTAAACATGTGAGGGTGGGCGTATGTGGTGCCCACAATTTATAGGATTCACGACTTTTTGAAAATTTTAAGGTTAATAACTTGTTTGTATAACTGAAGAAGCTTTGTTACTTAAGATTACGGCTTCCTTAGAAGGAAGATGATCTTACGACCTTTTTTTGTAATAAGAAGTTGACTTCTTCGGAAGACGATCGTCTTCCGGGAAGAGTCTTCTCGGTTGTGTCTTCGGAAGACGGCGGAAGACGAAAGCCGGCGGAAGACGAAAGACGGCAACCGTGGAAGCTGAACCACGTAAGAAGTAGGTGTATCTACAAGGTAGCACCGAGTAGGTTAGGTAAGTTGGGTAGGTCGAAAACCCCTAAACTGTGCGAGAAGATGCGCAAGAAGCGCATTAGCACCGAAACACTATCGCTTCCCGCATTGAGCTCGTTTTTTACTAGAAGATCGAATTGGAAGGAAATCGAGTTGAGTGAAGACAACAGAGTGAAATTGAGTGGAGCCAGGATCGATTCACAACTAGGAAGAAGGCAAGAGCGAATCACTGAGAGTAGGAAGCACATCGAGCTGAAGGAATCTTCTGAAGACTCCCAGAAACAGACATTGAGGACGGTTGAGAAGAATCGAAGGTGGAGTCTTGTTCGATTGAGGTGTAGTAAGGAATTGACGGCGAAAGCAGCTCTGTGGAGTCACATTGGAGCTGGAGTCAGGGTCGGAAGCGCGCAGAAGATTGAAGACAGCTCGGGAAGCAGAGAGAAGACTGTTTGAGGTTCTTTCCATGTTCTCTTCTCTTCCCATCGCTCCTCGCCTTTTGTTGGTATCCCCCGCGCTTCCCCGGTTGTTTGCAGATAAACCGATCGATTGATTTCGTCTCTCATTTTTCCTTTTGTGACATTGGGCGCTGAAGCGCTGTCTAATTTTTGACAGTCATCTTCTTGCTTCTTCTCGAGTTGCAATTCGAGCTTCCTTGTCCATCGTCCTCAAATTCGAGATCACAGCTATCAATTTTTCTACCCTACCATCCCTCTACTCCCGAAACCTTGAACAGAAGACGCTTCGGAAGATCTGAACATCTTCAGAAGACGCTTTTGAAACCTGAACATCTTCGGAAGACGTTTCAGAAGCCTGATTGTCTTCGGAAGACGAATGTGTGTAATTCGTATCAAGAGTGGAATTGGATTTGCTTTTGTGTTAAGAGAGGTTTGGTACGAATCCTGAGTGATTTGGTGAGTTGTTTGTTATTTCGAGAAGTTGGAAGTTGGGAACTAGCCTGTGCCTCTCGATCTTCCAAGCTTCTCAAATCCACATCTTCCTGGAGAGACTAGAAGACTGGAAAGGTTGGCAAAATGCGCGAGAAGACGTGAGGGTCCGTTACGGATTTCTTTTGTCCGAACCATAGCAGCCTATTCCTTCTTCTTCCGGAACTTAGAAGAGAGTTGTGAGAAGTCTTGCTGGTAGAATCTGGAGAGAATGGTCGAGGATCATGTCTTCTCGTCATGCAACAAGCTTCTTCTGAGTGTGTATGAGAAACGAGGAGTTAGAAGAACAGAGCGCGAATGTCTTGTGTCTGTTGTGAGGTTAGATTGCATGTCGGAAGTAGAACAGATGAGACCAGTGAAGGGAAGCTTAGCTTTGGGAAATCTTCCAAAAATATTATTCAATCGGAACCTGTCCCATGAGTCTTCTCAGAGGCCACTGTCACCCAAGAGTCCGCAACCATCTTCTGAACCTTTCATACGCTTTACTTCTCGCATATCTTGTATCTTCTGTCAGGAAGTATGATGTAATGCAAAGTGGGTTGTCTTCTTAGGAATCCATGCGAGGTCTTGCTTAGTTAGGACTATTTAGATATAGCTCGGAAGACGAGACGAGCTTAGGAAGCACTGTTAGAATCCCGGAAGACGGAGTAGTTGTCTTCTGGAAGACTAGATTCGTCTTCTGAGAGTGGAAGCTAGATTGTGAGAACTTGGAAAGGATTGAGCCTTCGGCTCACAGTAAGTGTGTGTGGCTTAGTGCAACAAAGTTTCAAGTATGTCGATGCATCCTCGAGGGTTGGTGTTACCGACCGTAGAGTTGGCCGAGGCCAAGCCTTTCCTCAAGGAGTTGGGTCTCGACTTCTTCCTGTGGGATTGGAACCTCGCCGACCAGGGACTTTTGGAGGAGGTTTGGGCAGCGTTGCCTCCTCGCAATCGCGTACCTGCGAAGGTAGGAGTAGCTCGAGGAAGACCATGTTTCTGGACAGCAGAATGGTGACAGATGGCTTTCCACAGGTCAGAAGCCGAGAACAAGGGGTATGAGTTAGAGAAGAAGATCCTACCGATGATCTCAGGGAAGTGGCATGTGCTTGGGAGCACAACTTGTCTCTTCCTGGAAGACAAGCAAGGAAGGAACGGATGGAAGGTCGAAGCTTACCGAGAGCCGCAGAAGCGTCTTTTGGTGAAACTGTTCCTGCACCTTTTTCCTAAGGGGAAGGCGTAGAAGACGGGGTACCTAGGAGACAAGGACGTAGAGTTCCTAGAGGTTGTGTGGGAACGGCTATCCATCAACTGGGGTGCGTTTTTCCACGCATATGTGCAAGCGGAGCTAGTATACTTAGACACCCCGGCAGGAGGACATCTGACACCGTTCTTCTGTTACCTGTACGTGGCCAAGGGAGATCTGACGGAAGATCAGTTGACGAGATATGGATCAACAGGGCAACACGAGACGAAGGAGGAGATCTCAGGAGAAGACGATCGATCAGCAACAATGACTCCTCCTCCCACTCTGATGCCGCAGATGAGGTCAGTTACTCATCAGAAGACGCTTCTGGTCAAGGAAGACGACTCCAATGGGTTGGAAGATGCGACGCCACCGAGGAAGATGAGTCATAGGAGTGTGCCTAGGAAGACCACCTCCTTCTCGATCATTCATTCTGGATCGGAGTCCGATTCACAGGAAGAGCCGCTGAGTACCCGCTCGGAGCAGAAGACCGCTTTTGCAACACCAGAGAGTCTTCCGAAGACTCCAGAAGACGAAAGTTGGATGGATACTCCTACTACGATGCGAGGAAGCGAAGTAAAGAGGACCGCTTCTGTCATGGGGAGGGATCTTCCACCCTGGAAGATGAGAAGAGTAGCATCTTCTCGTGCGCAGAAACAGAAGACCATAGTGGTGGAAGATGCATCCTTGCCTCTGGAAGACAAGGTAGAGACCTCCGATCGAATCGTGGAGATGAGTCTATTTTCCGCGGGAAGAAGGCTGGAGGAGTTCAGTGCCTTCTTCCACTCAGAGATCCAACCAACTATGGAGTTGATCGAGAAGAGAGCGAAGGCTCATGAGAAGCCACTACAGCTTGGATTTGGCCTACGCACCCTGATGCGATAGGAAGAGGGCCAGAAAAAGATAGAAGCGCTGGAAGCCAACCTCCGTACCGTGAAGAAGCTCGCAGTGAAATACAAGGTGGAAGCAGCCGCTTCTGCCAAGGAGTTAGCGCAGCTGAAGAAGAGCAACCAGGAGTCGAAGCGCGTTTACAGCAGCGTGACTAGGAGGTTCTGCGAGTGTGAGGTAAGATCATCGTCCTTGTAGAGGAGACGACGTAAAAGACACTGCGGAAAGCCGCAGAAGCGCAGTCTGCAGCCTAGAAGATGCAGCGGGAAGCAGCGGAAGCTCGTGCGCAGGGGATGTTAGTTCAATCGATGGAGGCGCTTCGGAAGAAGTTTAACTTCACCGCGGGTAGGAAGCTTCTTATCTTAGCTAGAGAATGGGACGACGAGTCCAGGTCGATGTTGATAGAGTGCAAGGAGAGCATGTTCCGGTACTTGGATAGGCAGATAGAGGAAGTGAAGACACTCTACAGTCTTTCCTCGCTTCCGCCACCCGCAACTGCATCTTCCCAAGCCCCAGCACCATCGATCGGATCAGATTTGGAGAAGGAGGAGTTCGACCTCGCTGTGCACTTGGTAGTGACAGCGTTGGAAGCCGAGAAGACCTTGGAAGAAGCCTCGGAAGACAAGGTGTCTTCTGGAAGACATGAAGATGAGCCATCTTCCCAGGTATTTCGAGTGGAGGAAGCGACTTCCCGGACCCCTATGAGGTCACCATGGCTCCCAGTGTCGAACTAATGTCTCAGAAGAGCGAGGAAGCGCAAGTGGACCCAGCTTTCTAGAAGACGCTTCCGTCTTCTGAAGCAGAAGGAGAAGCAGAAGTAGAAGCAGAAGCCGAACAAGCAGCAGCAGCAACAACGTTGATTGTTGAGGAGGAAGTCACCTCAGTGACACTCGAGGTAATTGCAGGGCTTCCCCGCTTATCAGAAGTCGAGTTAGGAGCTCCGATAGAGGCAGATCAGGTAGAGATTACCACCGAGCAATAAGAGTAGGCAGCGAGCACCGTATACAAGTTAAACTTGTCCAAACTTAATAGGAACCGAACATGCTATCTTAGGAGATGACAGTTCTAGTGTAAATTTAATTAGGAGGCCATGTGGCAACATAGGCAGCGTAGGAGCAGCAAGGTGGATGACTAATTAGAAAGAGGAATCGCTTGCATGTGGGGTGACAGCCTTTTGACAACGCCCATCTCTCCCTGGTTGTAGTCGAGGATTGGAAGGTATTCCCTCTACGCCTCAAGGCAGATGCTTAAGTAGGATCGAAGAATAGGAAATGAAATTCTGCACACACATACTGATCTTACGATGCAGACAGACGTTCCTCCACTTGGCTTGCAGCAAACAATGTATGTTCGTGGTTTTTGCAATTCAGACCCAATTGCATCTCTCATAATCCATGAAAAATAGTTGCATTTAACACTTCAGTTTGTCCAAGTCGTTCTTGCTACGAAATTCACCAACAGTCATGCTTATGAGGACGTCTCTAACATGTCAAACTATAATTCAACGACAATCCTTGATGTTCCAATCTTTACTAGCTAAGTCCATCAGAGCAATCTGGGAACACCATGCTCGTGTGGGAGTGTTATTTTGCAACAACAGCCAAACAAGGACTATGACAATCCACTCGGAGAACTGAAATCTATGTGTCTTGAAATGCTGTCAACTACTTTCATGCATCGGGAGCATGCTTGATATGTCAATAACCCAGACGAGTTTCGACTATTCAAACTACTACACACTTGATCCACCTATGATCGACTTTCTCCAAGCTGTGTGAGTCTGCATATTGGAAAAAGTTTAAGAAGAGAGCATATATGTTTTGCCATCTTGCACCCTTCTCGAGCAATGTGCAAAAGGTGCAAAACCTCTTTGTTTACTCTCACTTCGTGGTAAGTGAGAAAGTTCTCCGCTTGAATGACAAGATAACCTGCATGTGCAACTCTAACTGCTTCAAATCGTTTGTGCGAGAATCACACGTCAGCATGCACGCGATACAAAAGATACAATATAAAACTGACATGTCAGCTGACTCAACTTGGTAACTGGTGTTATGGTCTGGAGATAGTTAGAGGTGTGATCAAGATACACATCGATAAGAGGGATCTGATCAAGCACAACGATCGTATTATGGATGTGATCAAGCAAATTTTTGAAAGATTTTCTAACTCAAGAACGGAACAGCAGAAATTTACTTGATAGTAACTTTACCTAATCCATTTGTCCTACTCGATCCACTTTTCTTAAACTTGTGCTATTTGATCACACCTTTGATTGGCTACAGCTGGTTCAGTAGGTCAAAATGGCATATTGAAGACGAGAAATGCATGTTAGCAATCAATCATATATCTACACAAGAAGTTCAACCTAAAATATCTTTACAATAGATTATCATCCCAGATTAACTCTTATTTGTCTTAGTGCTATGTCTCTACACATCGGTAAATCTACTGTACATGTTATTGCCAGTCAAGGGTGTGGTCAAGTAATCAATCGTAAGAGGGATGAGGTCAAGTTCGAGAAACGTATTAGGGACGTATTCAAATAAATCTTTGACAATATAATCCATAGTTTATCGAAAGACACTTTTATATAGAGATGTGAATCATTTATGAACTGATATAATTTTTCTTTTCTAATATTTAAATTTCTAAAAATTAGAGTAAATTCTTTGGGTTTTAAACTCCTTACGATCGAATTGGATAAAAGATTAATAAGAGAAGACAACTGTATTTTCTTACAAGCACCTCTAGAGGTGTTTGTAGAAAACATCAATTATCACTTGCTCGTGGATCAAGAAGATTTATCAAATATTTTAGCTTTGACACGCCCTACTTGTCGCAACATGTTGTGCCTCTATTGCTACTTTGGTTTGATCTTCTCGTGTTTAGTGTTTATATTTATAATGAAATCTGTAGTTGAATAACGAGGATTGAGATTTGTGGAGGATTTGCTTTTGCGATTATGTTATCTTAGCAATTGCTACTACCCTTCTCAATATATAAAGTAAAATATCATCTAGAGGTGAGGCAGAAAACCAATCGATACAAGAGCAGTAACGAGATCTCATTCAGTTGAAACGGGATAGTTGTCCTCCTCGCATGAAGATGGACCCGTAATATCACATCCCAAAAATTACCTAAGGACAAAAGGAGTGATCGAGAGTCATGAACTACTGACGAGGACTTTGTTTGAAAGACAATTCATCTTCGACCTCCAGTAAACTCCCTTTCTTACAAGGTTTGAGTAGATCATGTCTTCAATTGTGCTTAAGAAGACAAATGTAAGAAAAATCTTTCGTATCCATGAAAAAAGCTCTCATTGTGAGGAGTTTGAAAGTGCTCTATGATTCTCTTCCCCACAACAATAAGAACATGTAGTTTTTACAATGGTGGAGAAATATGATCATTTGGAGTTGTAAAATCTCCACGGTCCTATCGATCAACTACCTTTCCGATCTCTCAACTTCCATGATCGTTATCGATGAATCTATAACATGTCGGATCTGTCTCTCACTCACAGGTCACCTCTGATGACGTTGATGGAAGCACACCATGAACTTGAAGAAAAAATGCTAAGTTTACTCATTCATACACCCGTAAATTCATCAACTAAAATTTTCCATAAACTCATCAACTAAAACTTTTCATTCTAACGATGTCTTTCAAGTTCTCACATGCTAAAATATCACACACTCTCTATATTACTCAAGTTGTCATTACGATGATGTGAAAACAAGGATGATGAGCTCTTCTTTATTCTTCTATTTATACCTTCTAGGTTTTTATTTTGGTATCATGTGATAACTCAGTAGTAACTATTTTTATCAGGTTTTACTAAGATATTATTTAAGATAAAAGTATTAATCACATGGGTTTTTTATTTTTTCACATGAGCTCATTCCTTCAAAGTCAATTTCTAGAAAGATTCTAGAATATTTTCAAAAAATCTTAAATTTCCACCCCCTTTACACTAGGACTCACTAAAAAAAAGACATGTAGAATCTCTTCTTGTTTTTAACGTTTACAAAGTCCACAACTTTAATCTCATCACTAATATCAAGTCAAAAAGAAAATAAGAGATACTTTTTACCTCCTTTCTACTTTTTAGACAAGATGACAAGATAGTAGTGCTCACTCTTTAAGAAATATCTGAATTTTATCAAAAGTACAGCTAAGTTTAACCATAATTAACTTTAGCTAGTCATGACTAACTTGATACTTCCTTAAAGTACTTGGGTAACAAATAAATATTTATAATATTTAGTTATAACTAAATACTTTACTAACAGATAAACTTCTTATGTGTAACATAGGTCGTTACATTTTATCTCCAGACTAAATTTTCGCTCCGTCCTCGGAGTAAAGAGAAAACTTTCGTCGATGAAATAACTTCAACTTGTCATGGTTTATCCGATCGAATCTCTTTCCTCTCAGCTCCTAAAAGTCATATGTGAAGTTGCTCCACACCTTATCTACAACAAAATGACCAAAATATCTAGGAAAAAACTTTTTCCTAACCCTCTTGAATCGAATAGCATCATACAACATTATTCAACCTTCGATTTGAAAAGATTTTATTTTCTTCTTGCCCTAACGTTTGTCGTAACTCTTTTTTAGCTTGCTTGAGCTTTAGGTATGCTTGAGATCGTTCCATCCGGATATTGTTACTGCTCGAGTCTCTTTCAACTCCATGAGTTATTCTTTTCTTGATCTGATCACGTCTTCTCTCCTCGATCTCTTTTCGTTGAATAATTTGAAAAGTATTCAATTCAAATTAGATCGGTAACTTAGACTCCACTCCATAAATCAATCGAAATGGAGAGTACCCAATAGAAGTCTTTGTTGTTATTAGATATTCTCATAAGATGACATGTAGTATCTTATCCCAAGTATGTTTCGTTGTCTCAACACTAGCATCTTTGACGAACATCATACAAACTGTAAGATTGATTTTCTCTGCAAGACCATTAGCATTTGGTTTGTATGACATCAATTATTCGTGGTTTGATATGAAAATGTTGTAGCATAGTAGTAGTCATGCTCTTAACAAACTCTCCTTTTCTATTTGAGACCAAGTCTAACGGACATCCAAATCCTATGATAATCCTTTTCTATAAAAATCTACCCATTTCTGTTTCATTAGTCTCTCTCAAAGGTCTAGCATCTACCACTTGGTACAATAGTCAATGACACTACAATGTATCTATTGTTTCGAGATGTCTTATTAAGAGGACCTACAAAGTCAATACTCCACTTCTCAAATGACCCTAATACTGCAATTGATATTAACGGAAGCGTTCTAGTAGACTTCAGAGCAAATGCTTCACATACGTCGCAAGTTTCGCAATAGTCTAAACACTCATTGAAGATCTCTCTCTAGTGATAATCCGCATCTAAAATCTTGAAGGTTGTTATCTTACCAGCAAAGTGATCTTCGCAAACAGTGTCATCGTGAAACTCGTACATTAGCTTGAACGCTTCTTTCTGACCAACTGCTCTCTTTAATAATCCATTTACTCCTTGATGAAATAAAATTCTTTCCACCATGGTGTAAAGCTTGCATCTCTTGATCAATGCATTACGTTCTCGAGTATGCATATCTTCTGAAAAAGATCCATCTACAAAGAAATTACAGATTTCTTTGTACTCGTTCGGTACCTCTTCAATGCTTGTGATGATCATCACTTGCTCGTCTGGAGATGAATCATCAAACGATTTTTCTCCTTCATCATTATCAATCATCGACAAGAGATCTACATTTGCATATTTTTTCTTTGGTCTATCTTCAATCACGTAATCATATTTTGTTAGAAAAATTTTCTAACGAACAATACAACCTTCCGCATTAGGTTCATTAAAGATATATTTTTAAGCTTTGTGATATGTGACTATGAAAAAATTCTTTCTTAACAAGTAGTGTCAAAATTTTTTTAATCCAAAAATCACAGCTAATCTTTCTCGAAATCACAGCTAATCTTTCTCGTTCAATCACGGAGTAATTTTTCTTCGTCGGAACCATCTGCCTACTAGCATAAGCTATAGGATGAACATGTCAATCTCCATCTAATTGACTTAATGTATATCCAATTGTTACATTAGAGGCATCCGTATACAAAATAAATATTTTACTTCACTCAAGTTTAGCAAGTATAGGAGTTGTCATCAATGTCATTTTCAACTCCTCAAATTTTTTTTTTTGCTTTTTGATCATGCACTATCAAATCAAAATCAACTCTCTTCTTGATGTACATCGTCAAAGTTATTACTTTGTTCGAGAAAGACAAGATAAATTTGCGATAATATCCAATCATATCAAAAAATTGTTTCAATTTTGTCAAGTTGATAAAAAATAAAAGATCCATAATTTTCTTCACTTTCTCAAGATCTATCGCAATCTTATTCTTAGAAATGATATGTTTCAACAATAGACCTTCTTCGCAATCAAAGATGCATTTTTTTGAATTTAGAGAAGCGTTGACTTGTTCCAACCGTTGTGAAATTTGATTGCATGATCAAAGTGATATTCTTTTCGTCCATACACGCAAAATCATCAATAAAATCACGCATAAATTTTTCTATGAATGGTCCAAACATTTAGTTCATGAATTTTTGAAACGTGATCGGAACATTATACAATCCGAATGATATCATTCGAAATACAATTGTTCTTCAAAGAATAATGAATGTAATCATTGTTCATACTTTTGTATTATATTGATTTGGTTATATTCGTTATAATCATCATCAAAGTTGTATCACTCATGGTTAGTAATTTTTTTTAAAATTTTGTTTATAAATTATATAAATTAATAATTTTTCTTAATAATTACATTTAATTTTTTATAGTCTATATACATTCGCAATTTATCATTTTTTTTCTTGAGAATCACAATAAATAAAATTCATTTTGAATTTTTCACTTCGTAAATGAAATTTATCTTTTTCAATTTGTTTATTTTTTTTTGATCATCATTGTCGTTATAAGATTGATTTTTTTTTTTGCGGAATTAATCTTACGTTCTTTTCTAATTTGATTCGATGAATCTCTAAAATTATTTTTTTCAAATTTTTGTAGTTGAAAACAAACACATTGATATATTTTTGAAATATATATAAAAAATTTTAATTTTTTTTAATGACATTGATATCAAATTTTAAGATAAAGAATCTTCTTACTCTGTTTCATTCATTGTCAATATTTTTTTTTGTGGAGATAACAAGTCAATAACATTAAGTTGATGTAATATTTCATCTCGATCAAATTTTTTATTTTCAGACGAAGATTTTTGATCGTAAATTTTTTCGGTATTTATTTTTAACACATTTTGATCATCTTCCGTATTAAATTTTTAATAATCATTAATGAGTTTATCAGAGTCAAAAATCATAACTCTAACACTCAAAAAAAATATTATCATTTTATGATCTTTAGGTATAATTCGTAAATATTTTTTGTGTCATTTATTTGTGATGTACACAATTTTCAACCAAAATTTATTTAAGAATAAATCATAACTAGAATTTTTAACCATTTGAAAGTATATCAATGTTTGAATTTTCATCATAAACACAATCATTTTTTTTAACACATCAAAAGATTTTACTTGTTATTTGTTAATCATTCTCACAATAATACTAACCAAGTGAATTAGTTTCATCTTCAATTTTTCCAATATGACAATTATAATCGATTTTTTATTCATTAATACGTTAGAGACGTTATGATTATTCAATCAAATTTCAATATTTCAAATCTTGTACATACTTCTGAAACATGCACATCCATCACATCAATTTTCATAGATTTTAATGTCTTATTTTTTATTATTATGACATTTAGATTCTTGGGTGTACACTTACTCAAGTACCTAAGTGCATCAGTGATAGGAGACAAATACGAACTCTTTTTTTATTATTTTCATTGTTTTTTTTTTTATTCATTCATTAAATCTGTGCTCTTCAATTCTTGCATTAGATTTTATGGTTATTGGTATCCATGTTCAGTTTGGATAGTTTTCACTTTTTGCAATAGATTTTATGATTCAACGTTATTTATATTTTTGATTTGAATTTTATTTTTTTAAAGTTATAACATGATAAATATGGAAAAAAATTTAGATAAAAAAAATATCATCTAACTTCATCATGTTTCTTGATTCGATTTCAATTTTTAATTTAATGACAACAATAGCATCTACAACATCACAATTGATTTTCGTTTTAATGTCAAAATTATTTATTTTTCAATGATTTTTATTATTATTTTTGATTTTTATGTTAAATCAAAAAATATTATTAATATTTTTACAGATCTCAAAATAAACATGATATAATAACAAAAATGAAAAAACAAAAAATGAATGAGAAGATCAAAAAAATTATGATAACAATCTCAACCAAAAAAATCAAAATAGCTTTAAAAGCAATCAAAATAATTTTGAAAAAATCACATGTTGAATTTATGGAAAATTTATATTTCTAACGAATTGTCTTAAGAACAAAATAAAAAATGTTGAAAATGTCATAATGAATGTTGATGACAAAAATCTACCACAGACACAAAACAAAAAATGATTACGATCAATGTAATGCGAAGTCTTATCTTTGAAAAAAAATTCAAACTCATCTCATACATCAATAAAATTTTTAATTAAAAAATAAAATAAATTTGATTTTCTAATGAATTAATTTTTAAGATAAAATCATCAAACAAAAATACTATTTTGTACTATTTTGAATCCACTATCTTGAGATGATAAATTTTATCATTTCATCTTTTCACATGAAATATGATGTGATTAAAAATTTGAAATAAATATATAAAATAAATATATATCGTTTAAAAAAACAATTATAAAACAATCGAGAAAAAAATTAAATCACCAAGTTAGAGACAATTTTCTTAACAGAGATGTCGAATATAATTATAAATAATTATTAGGTGTAGAGCGAAAAAACCTAACTATCAATAAATATACACAGAACACGTAACACAATATTCTCTTATCGCATGCATCTCAACTTGCTCTTTGATTTCATCAACAACCCATCGAGAAAATTAAACAATAAATGAGTAAGAGAAGTGATCAAACGAAATTGAAGATTTTTTCAACTCAACAAAGCATTGTCGATGTCAAAATTGTTCCGAGAACATGTGAAGCTAATCGAGGGTCGGACCGACAAGAATGTGTAAAGAGAAAGATGGTTTCCCCAAGTATGGAAGTGCAAAGAGTGGCAAAAACAAAATGTGGTGCATGACGATTCTAAAGTACTTTACATTAAGAATAATTATCATAGTAAATTATAAACATTGAAATAATGAAACAGTATGCTTCATATAGAGAAGTAAGTGAGAAAAATCAAACCAACTCTCGCACGGACGGATTGACAACCACGAAAAGACCAAAGAACAAAGATTAAATGGTTACGGGTGCAACCACAAAATCGTCCATTTTAAAAACAATTCTCAAAAGAAAAGTCAGACACAATTGTAACAAGAGGTAACGAATAAATGTACACTCAAGAACCTAATTACCAAACATTCGCGGAACATGGTGCATAACACTTTCCCGCCCCATGCACCTCAACCACATCTCTTACAACTCAACATCAACATCTCAACATCTCTCTGCACTCAACAAAGAGGGTTAGACTTAAGATGAATAGGAAAAGTACTCAAACGAGGTTGAGTACTTTTCCCATTCAACGAGGCCTTGTCGGTCTAACGAGTTTTCGTTCAATTCCGAGCCATCTTAGTGGAAACTCCCGTTCTTTGTGTAGTGGTAGATCCGTGAGCTTGTGAAGAGAAATGCCAAGAGGTTATATATAAATATGGATCGAAGTTAGTCCACGAGAAAATTTTCCCAGAGAGTACACACTCTTCGGAAAATATATAAGATGATAAAGAGGACAAAGCATTCAAGACACAGGGAGAACCTTTCCCTGCGAGTACACACTCCTGAAAACTATACACGAACTGTATCTAAGTTACCTCAATTGCTGCTTTCACAAGAGCTGACTTCAGCCGTACAGGGAGCCACTGAGAAAAGTCGAGGGAGATCAAATCCACCTGTCACAGTCAAAAAGAGACAGCAGTAACTGATTTGTGTGTGTTCTTATACCGGATATGAAGAAGTCTGTGTCCAGAAATATAATCCCCCCATCTTCCCAACTCTGAGAAACACTGCTACTTCAAAATCTTAAAAGGGTCACGACATATGTTCAAGGCTTACTACGAAACTGAGCTAATATATGCATGCCTCAGAATATGCCTGTCTTTTTATTTCGTTAAAGGTAACGCACCTCTAGCTGAGAGCAGGCCAAACTGAACATTTTCTGATTAGTTGGGCGCACGGCAACCAAATCGTAGCTCTTCAGCACGGGATTAGCTGTATTCACGGCATTGGCCTGAGTCGGGGAATCTAGGGCAATGGTGATTCGTGAAAACTGACGGAACGGTTGCCCCTCAGGTACCCCTAGAACCTTCTGATGAAAAATTTGCAGACTCTGCAATTCCAGGAGCAGCAGCTACGATCATTTGAAGTTCTAGCGGACGAATTCTACATCGATCCGTGTCCCCAATGACTCCAGTGACGACATGATTCGCTGCCACGCCGCTGTACCCGAGCTGCATGGCATTGCAACCACCTCTCTCCTCGCGAGATCACTTACTCCGTCGACGGGCTGATTCAAATCATAAAACATCCTTCCCGTTCTGCCAGACCCAGAGAAAAGCTCGAACTGGTCAATCCGACGGCGACTGGTTATTCTGAGAGCAATAGGCAGAAGGCAGCATCAAAGGCTCCACCAGAACTCCTCCTTCCCTTCCCCATCCCTCGTCCGAAAATGCTCCGCGGTATGCGTCCGCAGTTACTTCCATAATATCGTTAGAGTTCAACTTTCGCCCCTTTCAGTCTTACAACTGTTGGATCTGAGCTGGAAGGGAATAGTTTCAGCAGGCGAGATACTGAGTTATAATGCTGAAAGACGCAGCACACGGACACCGATCAGCCCGCTCGCGAGAAGAGTAACACGAGAAAGCCAAGTGGAGGTCGTCGGGCGGGGACGAGAAGTAGATCTACTAGAGGGAAGGTGGCCCAGGAACGTAACGCCAACAGAAAGAACGTCGGTAAGTCGGGACACGATTCAAAAGCGTAGGCATCAGCATAGATGGGAGGGGAACTGCAATAGGCAGCAGCATAGATGGGAGTGGAACTGCAATAAGAGGGAGGATCACTGTGCTAACCAGCCGACGACGGTCAACCATAGTCAGAGCAACTCGCAGCGTAGTAATGGTGTTACTTATTTTTCCTTTTGTTCTCGTTTTCCCCTCTTTTAGTATTGGTGTTACTAACACTGTGTTTTTGACAGTGGGATCTTCCGGCCCAGTCACGGTAGTGGCAGGGTGTTTTACCCTCCCCACTCCCGGTTTATAAAATTCCACCGGTACCGTCCGGTTTCATCTTAGAATAAATAAATAGAATAATGCAGAAAGACAAGCATGAGCATGTCTACAGATGATCCTCGCTGTCATAAGACCAGACTGTTGAATAAAAGATTGTCTTCCATCACTGCGAAGGTCGAACGAAGGTTAATCAGAGTATGCGATTCTCGATTCAATATCTAAGTCCAAGACTAATAAGTTGGAATACAGACCCATTCGTTCTCACTGGTAGGCCACAATTACTGCTTGTTAAGGTAGAGGCAAAGGTTGTGAAAGACTCTCAAGTTTCATGCAAGTTCAAACTGCTAGTTGTCTAGTTGCTTTACATTCTGTCAAAAAGAGCTCTCACATTGTCATATAGTAATCACTAACAGTACTTTTATTACCCATACCACTGCAGTGGATTAGCGAGCTAGAACGGGACCCTGAAATGCTAGCTCGTTATCTGTAGAGCCAGTCTTAATCTTGGCCAAGGGTCTATAGATGCAAGTTAGCAACTCACTGACAGTGTCCGCTCATATAGAAGATGACATATATCATTCACCACCAAGAAGAAGCTTTGGTTCTCTCTAGTCGCGAGAGAACCAAAGGTAGCCGCTAACAGATTGTATTCAGTGTTCAGAAATGACCATACGAAAACGTCCAGTCCAGTAAGGAAAACGTTGGAGAATAATTAATGAACTGGTACAGCGGCAAGCCTCTCTGGACTAAAAATTGCTTTCTCTGCTAGTAGTAACTGCAGGCTTGCTAGAGCTAATAGAGGATGTCAAACTTAGCGGTCGTAGCAATTATTCTTTTACCTGCTGGTAATAGTTTTGAGCACGGGCAGTCTGAGCTGTGAGTACCTCTGGATGTATCCACGAAAATAACTTGCGAGTATTTTCGTGAGTGTCATACACATACACATCGTTACATAATATACATCGCTGTCAGAGATACATCATACATATACATAACACATGAACGATGTCATACACATACACAAGTGTATCTGAAGCTCTAACGGTGCATGCTTACATCGTCAAGAACCAACACGAAGCGTTGTTGGAAGAGAAGAGAAGGTGAGATTCAGAAAATGCAGGAGAAGGAACTTCTTCCAAAAGACTGACTCGAGGAGAGAAGGTTCGTCAAGAGCTTCGGGATGCAGGAGCTCAAGATTTACCGATGGATGATGTTCTTTCTCCATCGAAAGAGAGAGCGAAGGAGTTTCAGAAAGAGAAGAGTACGTCGACTACATACAAACTACAGTCGAACATCGAGGCTTCAACAGACTTGAAGGAAGTCTTGGAAGATCGCATTATAAATGCGAAGATGGAATTTACCTTGAAGGAGGTTTTAGACATTACGAAGCGTGAGTTCATGATGTCATCATTGACATTATCAAATGAAAGCGACAGATTACGGGTGAGACTATTTTATCGCATGCTTTGGATACTAGGGTGTCTGTGGATGAGGAGAGATAGCTTACAAAGTGCATTGTTTTTTCTTCAAAGGAAGAAAGAGATCGAAGACACAAGGTACATTTTGAGGATGAAGAAGAAGATGGGAAGCAAAGCTCAAGTCATTACAATCACTGTCACTGGGCACGAGCTACAATAGAGACATTGATGAGGATTGGAGACTTGGATGAGCCGGTGGTTGCTATAATTGATCATAGATCAGAAATCAACATCATGTCGAAAGAGTTGTACAAGAAGAAGAAGTGGCATATCGACACAGAGCATGGGTGGGTCATAAGACACAAGAGAAGATTTGTATGGAGCATGTCCAGACGTTAGAGTGCGCATAGGTGATGTTGCTATCGAGCAAAACTTCTTTGTTCAAGAAACAACATCATATCCGCTCATTCTAGACCAACCCTTTCATCACATCAACTAGGATGGAGACAATGATACTCCTTTTCGAGACTAGAACTTTTGCTATGGAGTCCGTAGACTCCAAGTGAGGATGACGGATCTGTTTATGCTAGGATCCGCAGTCAAGATGAGACGAGAGCGATATAATTCTTGACTGTATCGTCCAATCACGAGCGCAATCAAGATTATTATGAGGGAGAAACCGCTTCCAAAAGTGAGTGAAGAGTTCAAGGATTTTAGTTGAGTATCACTATAGAGTGGGATTGCGGTGGTCCGCAAGAGAAAGTACTCTTGTTTGAAGAAGAAAGTGTCTTTTGTACAAGGTTTGTTGAGTTTTAAGAGTGTGAAATTGCTATTTACAAGAAGGTTGAAGAACTGAGAAGAAAATAACAAAAACATTTGGATGAGGTTGAGTTGATGTTGAAAGAGTTGGGTGAGCTAGAAGAGGATGAATGGATTTTTGGTCTTTATGAAGAGGATGTGTTGGAGGATCTTTTGTGAGAGATCATGTCTATTGGATGAGAGGATATGGATAAAGTTGTGCTATATTCATTCAAGGGAGGTCTACTCAATGGTCGAATCATTCTGTGCACTTGTGTGGTGCCCACAAATTACAAGATTCACGAATTTTTGAAATTTTTAAGATTAATAACTTGTTTGTATAACTGAAGAAGCGTTGTTATTTAAGATTACGACTTCCTTAGAAGAAAGATGATCTTATGAGCTGTTTGTAATAATAAGTTGACTTCTTCGGAAGACGACCGTCTTCCTGGAAGCGTCTTCTCGGAAGACTATCTTCGGAAGACGGAAGACACGCATCTTCCAGAAGACGACGGAAGACGGAAGACACGCGACCGCGGAGGTCTAACCACGAGATTTCCAAGTAAAGAAGTGGGTGTACCTACTTGGGTAACCCCGCAGTGGTGAACAGGTTAGGTAGGTCAAGAGGGTCGAAACTCCTAAACTGCGGGGAAGATGCGCAGGAAGCGCATTAGCGCATTTCAGCTTCCCGCAGCAAGAGCGCTTCTTGGTTGAGAAGATCGATTTGGGAGTGATTGATTTGAGTGAGGTTAGGATCGATTTGAAGTTAGAAGGAAGGCGAGGTGGAACTACTGAGCGTAGGAAGCGTAGTGAGCTGAAGGCGTTTCTTGTGAGCTCCCGGAAGCTGACATTGGAGGACGGCTGAGTGGAATCGAAGGTGGAATTGAGACGTAGTCAGGAGCTGACAGCGGAAGCAGCCTTGTGAGGTCGAATTGGAGCTGGAACCAGAGTCAGAAGCGCGCAGAAGATCAAAGACAGCTCGGGAAGCAGACAGAAGACAGTAGAGGTTCTTCCCATGTCTTTTTCCTTCCCCACTGCTTCTCGCCTTTGTTTGGTATCCCCCGCACTTCCTCGGTTGTTTGCAGGCAGCCTGATCGATCAATCCCCCATCCTTATTTTCCTATTGTGACATTGGGCGCGGAAGCGCTGCCCAATTTCCGTCAGACATCTTCTTCCTTCTTCTCGAGTTCAATTCGAGCTTCCCTACCCATAGTCCTCAAATTGGAGATCCTCGCTATCAATTTCCTTACCCTGCCATCTCTCTACTCCCGAAACCTTGAACAGAAGACGCTTCGGAAGATCTGAACATCTTCGGAAGACGCTTCTGAGATTGGAACATCTTCGGAAGCCTGACATCTTCGGAAGCTAGACATCTTTGGAAGCTTGATTGTCTTCGGAAGACCGATTGTATACAATTCGTATCAAGGGTGGATTTGCTTTGCTTTGGTATTAAGATAGGCTTGGTACGAATCCTGAGTGGCGTGGTGAGTTGTTTTGTTATTTCGAGAAGTTGGAAGACGAGAACTAGGCCTGTGCCTCTCGGTCTTCCGAACTTCTCAAATCCACATCTTCCTAGAGAGACTAGAAGACTGGAAGGGCTGGCAAAATGCGTTAGAAGACGTGAGGGTCCATTTTGGGTCTCTTCTGTCCGACCCATAGCAGCCCATTCCTTCTTCTTCTCGAACTTTAGAGAGAGTCGTGAGAAGTCTTGCTGGCAGAATCTGGAGAGAATGGTCGAGGGTCATGTCTTCCCATCGAGCAGCAAGCTTCTTCTGAGTGTGTATGAGAGGTGAGAAGTCAAAAGAACAGAGTGCAAATGTCTTGAGTCTGTTGTGAGGATAGATTGCGCATAGGAAGACGAAGACAGGTGAGACCAGTGAAGGGAAGCCTGACTTCGGGAGGTCTTTTGAGAAAGACATTGAATCGGAAGTTGTCCCAAGAGTCTTCCCAGAGGTCACTGTCACTGCAGGAGTCCGCAACCATCTTCTGAACCTGTTATGCACTCTATGTCTCGCAAATCTTGTATCTTCTGTTAGGAAATAGGATGTGATGCAAGGTGGGTTGTCTTCTTAGTAATCCATGCGAGGCCTTGCTTAGTTAGGATTGAGTAGATATAGCCCGGAAGACGAGAGGAAGTTAAGAAACACTGTTAGAATCTCGGAAGACGGAGTAGCTGTCTTCTGGAAGACTAGGTTCATCTTCTGAGAGTAGAAGCTAGACTGTGAGAACTTAGGGAAGGACTGAGCCTTCGACTCACAGCAAGTACGTTGCTTCTACCAAAGAGTTAGCGCAGCTGAAAGAAGAGCAACCAGGAGTTGCAGGCGTGTTTACAGCAGCGTGACAAGAGGTTCTGCGAGTACGGGGTAAGATCACCGTCCTTGCAGAAGAGAAGACGACGTGGAAGACACTACGGGAAGCCGCAGAAGCGCAGGCTGCAGCCGAGAAGACGCAGAGAGAAGCAGCGGAAGCTCGTGCGCAAGGGTTGCTAGCTCAGTCGGTGGAAGCGCTTCAGAAGAAGTTTAACTTCACCGCGGGTAGGAAGCTCTTTACCTTAGCTAGGGAGTGGGACGATGAGTCCAAAGCAATGTTGGTGGAGTGCAAGGAGAGTATGTTCCGATACTTGGATCGGCAGATAGAGGGAGTGAAGACACTCTATGGTCTTCTCTTGATCCCGCCACCCGCAAACGCATCTTCCCAACCACCCGCATCATCGACAGGACCAGACTTGGAGAAGGAGGAGTTCGACCTCGCTGTACACTTGGTAGTGACAGCGTTGGAAGCCGAGAAGATCCCAGAAGAAGCCCCGGAAGACAAGGTGTCTTCTGGAAGACCGAAAGAAAAGCCGTCTTCCCAGATATTCCGAGTGGAGGAAGTGACTTCCCCGGTCAGCTACCTACCTGTGAAATTTTGGATTATTGGGTTGAAGAGAAACATTGTTTTTGTGCACAAGGGTCTGCATATCGCCTTGTGTCATTGACGAAAAGGGCTTGGATCATTCCGAGAGTTTGGTTGAGGATCTGCTGGTGAAATTTCACAGAGTGGTAATGATGGTGACACATTAGCTTCCTGAGAAGTCTGAGCTGTTTTGATCGAGTGGTTTGTGAGGAATCGAACAGCAAAGTTCTATCGAAATAGTATCATGTTATAAAAACAGCGATAAGGGCTTGATCGTTCCGAGAGTTTGGTTGAAGATCTGCTGGTGAAATTTTACAGAGTGGTAGTGATGGTGACACATTAGCTTCCTGAGAAGTTTGAGCTGTTTTGATCGAGTGGTTTGTGAGGAATCGAACAGCAAAGTTCTGTCGAAATAGTATCATGTTATAAAAACAGCGATAAGGGCTTGATCGTTCCGAGAGTTTGGTTGAAGATCTGCTGGTGAAATTTTACAGAGTGGTAGTGATGGTGACACATTAGCTTCTTGAGAAGTTTGAGCTGTTTTGATCGAGTGGTTTGTGAGGAATCGAACAGCAAAGTTCTGTTGAAATAGTATCGTGTTATAGAAACAGTGAACTTTGGAAGGGCATAGATGCCAACTCAGAGATGATCTCTCTTCATGTAATATCTTAATAGAGAGATTATTCTACAGGCTATCTGCTGGCCTTGGTTTCATCTCATTCTGAGCTGTGGTTGAGGAGTGACAGCGAGGTAAAGTTGAGAGGTTCTTGCTCCGAAAGGCGCAAGAGTTAAGATTCTTTGAAGAACAGGTCGACCTGGAGGTTTTGCCAGTGCTTCAGAGCACTTGATCATGGGTATGGAGAGTTGTTGACTGTATTTCATGTGTTTGGATCCTCTCCATACCCGCATGCCTGTTTGTACGCCCAGTTGGTTTTGATTGGATTTGTGTGCGGGCGTTGCGCTTAGGTTTCTTTTCTATTAGGAGTGCTGGTATTTCTCTTGTGGTGAGGCTGGAGTGATGACCAGCAGACCCAAGAGTGCTTGCGGTGATGGCAGGAACAGGTTGCCCGTGCTTGTTACCCCGGTTCTATTCCTAGTCAAGTAAGAGAGAGATCTGCCGAGAGGACGTGAGGATATCGTAGCGAGAAAGGTTCAAAGTGTACTTGGAGGTCAGAGAGAGGTTTGGGTGGTTGCTGGTTCTGAGTCACGGAGTGCGACACGTACTCTCTACAGCTAGATACCCGGTGTATTCTCAGATAAGAAAGCACGTCACACGACATCGTCTACTTCATTTGGACGCCTAGTGGAGAAGTTATGAGACTCGAAAGAAGATAAAATCAAGCTAGACCCTAGTTTATTATTGCTGACTGGGTAATTGTGGCTCCTGGCGCTATACTAAAGACACAAGGGACATGCTTCCTCATTATCTGAGAAAACTTGTACGTACAACGATTGACGTAAGGGGGAAGCTTAAGGAGCTAGCTTGTTTCTACGACCTTTCGGTGGACGATTTGGAGAATTTAGAAGTCAAATGCATGCGCGCAAGGTGTCATTGGGTTCAGATCTGTGCAAGCTACGCGTTGGTTAAGACAGTTCATGAAGAAGTGAATCGAGAATGTGTTCTGGGAGAAATTGAGACGCAAGAAGAGGATTTGGAGTGCTTTAGTGATCTATGAAGGAGAGTTGGACCGTTCGGATCGTTCCGAAGTCCAAACTTGTTGTCCTTGGATCCATCGAGATCAAAACACCGAGTTCTTCAAGAAATTGAAGACGATACAAAGTTTCATCGAACAAATTGAGAGTTCTGGATGAAATTGACTCGTAGGGAAGCGCTTCTGTCATATTTTTGTTCGTCTGCGATCTGAAGTTGAGTTGTTCTTCGCGATGGTGAGCCAAGCTCTTTGTTCTTGGTACCTACGCGATCAGGGAGTCTTCATCTACGCATAGGAGAAGATCGTATGTTGATTGGATTGTTGGTTTGGGTGTGGTGAGCGAGTTTGAGCTGCAGGGAGTCGATTTACGTCAGTTTTTTGCAACCTGCGATCAAATTTCTTGCGTGGTTTTGCGAGGAGAACTCCAAACGGCTTGATTGGAGTCTCGTTGGGTTCAAGGTAGTTAGATCTACCTACCAGGGAAGACAAATATCAGATCAGACAATCCGTTTGAACGGTGTGCGTGGTTTTAAGCCACAGTGAGGAATTTTTGAAAGTTCGGTCGAAAACTAGCGATATCTCGGCTGTTGGGAGTCAAATCTGATAGTTCTTGAGACCAACAGAGTCAGGAAGGAAGGTCTTATTGACATCTGAAGTCCGTTTTACGAAAGGAGAAAGTTCTCATATAGACTTTTTTTGATTTCTTCGCTATGGGTTTCATCTTTTTGAGTTCGTTGGCTAGTTGGTTATGTACATCTTGTGGTAGCTAGTTTTAGCTAAGAGCTTGTACATGAACGTTGTTTGGACTTGGGTTTGAATCGTGTGATACTAGTGCAACTCTTTTTGTTAGCAAAGAGATGTTTCTCTTGCTTTGAGCTACGCTTCGGTGGTTTTGGGTTTGGGTTGAGATTCAAGGGTTTGTTTTATGGGGGTTTTGAAGCATATTACAGACCTATCTGGTCTGTTTCTCAGTTTTGTATTCTTAGGGTGAAAATTCTGAACCGGCAGTGTATATATATTGGGAGTTGGTATATATTGCGACGCTCGTTTTCGTGCTTATTTCTCAATTTCCTGTCTTTGTTCAGCACACTACATCTCCACAGCCAAGAACCTCGCATTTTCTTGGATATCCTTCACGTAAAATCCGACACGATAACGTGTAATAGCCTCAACCTTCGTCTGTTGAACACCCAACACGCCTGAGTAGATGATGTAACCCATATACTCTACCAACTCTTGGAAGAACTTGCACTCCCAAGGTGTAACTTCAACCCATGAGCTCTCAACTGCTCGAACACATCCCATATGTGTCTCTCGTGCTCTTCCACTATAGCACTACAGACTACGATGTCGTTAATATAACATCGAACAAAATCCAATCCTGCTAGGATCTTGTCTAGCACCTTTGGAACTCTACATGGACGTTCTTCAACCCAAATGATAAGAATCGCAACTGATACAAACAATCCTTGCTGTGAGAGTCAATTTCTATAATGTTACGTTGGACTTATCTTCTTCTCTCACCGGCAACTGATGATATTCTACTCGAAGATCCAAAGTACTGAAGACCTTCACATGCCTCACTGCATCAAAGATCTCCTCAAGTGTCCGCATGACATACTTATCAGACTTCGTCTGTCGATTGATAGGATGGTAGTCTCGACACATCTGTCTATCAGTGTAGTTGCCATATATATCTTTCTTTGCTGGCATAATTGTAACAGATGCATACGCTCCATGCAACATCTCCACCAACCCAACCTCCAACAAGTCTTGAGTCCTACTCTAGATCAAGGCTCTTTCCGTATCACTGTACCTATAAGGACGTCGAAAGATTGATGTGTCACTAGCCAAGTCGGTCCGTATACTTGGTCCCTTCAAGGTACCCAAATCCTTCATACTGAAAGTAAAACAATTCTTGTAGCTCTTTAGGAAACTCTGAACTTTTCGTCTCTTCTCTCCGATAAGCTTGGATCCAATTTCTTGCTCCCAAGTATCCTCTATCACCACACTAGAGGTAGAAGATAAAGTCATTGACTGCTATCTTGCAGCCTCTGGAGCAGTTTTCTTCTGCTCATCACCAACAACCTCCACCTCCATTGTGCAAAAAACTCTTGCAATCTTACCTACAAGCTCCACACATCCCTCCTAGCTACAAGCTCCCTCCTACGAGATCCCATGATGTCCAAGGATGACGAACTCCACACGTCTCGTCTCCAGTCTTTGCCTCCACGATCCGATAGACAAAGAGCTCAAAGTGTCAAAGCAATAATATTTGTCGATCGCATCTTACGCTGCTCACTCAATCCAAAGCTAACAATCCACGTCAAGCATTTCAAGTCCATTGTTTGATCCAACACCTGACGATGTGAAGTCCTCGACACCGAAGCTATTGCCATCGTATTCATAGAGAAACCCATCGCTCGCTCTCTCTCATCAACATTGAGCTTCACCCTGCTGTAACTAAACATCTTACACAAGTCCAAGTCCTCCTCCCTATAAGCATGTGACGTTAGAAAGCTCACCAAAGTGAGCAACGTCGTCTTAGGTCGTCCCACTAGGTTCATGTTGCGACCTTCATTCTCAAGATCAGGCGCAGACGCGGACAACAGAACGCTAGCGGACTTGCGTTAGGTTGTGAGCACTGCGAGTAGGACTTAACGGCTTGGCCGGGAAGTCGGGATCAGATGAACCCTAAGTGGTTCTCTGAACCAAGGTTGGAACCTTGTGTTAGGACCTAAGGGCCTACCCCAAGAGGACCTCGGACAAATGCTGACTTAAGGGGGCGAGTATGAGAACAGACCGAAACATAAGTCTGAGACATAGGTCTAAGACGTGGGTTCGAGACGTGAGACCGAGACGTGGGTCCGAGACGCAGACGGACCGTGGTTCGGACGTTGCTCTGAACCACAGGGTTCGAGTTTGGGTCTGGACCACAGGTGTCCAAAAAATGGCTAAGTGTTGGAGCTCTAGGGACGTTTTAGGTCGTGGACGGAGCTCCACGTAAGATCTCGAGGCGAGTGAGGTATAATCGGAAAGGTCTCGTTGAGAGCTTTCCAGTGATATATAACACTCCTTGATCTGACCTCCGAGCTGGAAGTTATGGTCGAACCACAATCAAGTTGTGGTATAATTTTCAAGGACCAAAGAGGAAGACGGGGCCGCTGATCCCAAGAAGTATATATATGAGAGGGGGGGCTCGATGCTTGGGTGGACCAAAGTGCTCCACTGGATGAGCCAAGCTGCGAATTTGCACAACTGCTGACAGTCACCGCCACTCAAGAAGAATGCTTCTCATGCACAATCGAGAGTGAATTCAAGGAAACCCACTACCTCCAAGACATAGACAAAGCTTCTGCACTCAAATCAGCAATCCATTCTCCGAGAAGAAGGTACATCGGTGTTGAGAAGCTCACTCCCTCTACTTTCTGTTCCTACTCCTCGACACACCAATTTAGCCAGCAGGACTACACGAGGATGCCGTTCCCTGCTCTTAAACTGCTCACTACTTCCATCTACATCTTCGAACCACTACTGGCAACGAGCATGCAGACCCCTCCGGTGTAATCTCAATCTATTCGTATGTCTCTAACATTGAGTGTAGTGTGTGTGCGCACAATAGTGTGTACACAAATGTGACTAATGTGCTTAGTGCGCTCCTCATGTGTGTCCAAAATCCTACTCTGTCTTCCTACTTATGCATCTGCCTTGAGGCGTAGAGGGAATCCCCTCCAATCCTCAACTATAACCAGTGAGATGGGCGTTGTCAGAAAGATGTCACCCCACATGCGAGTGGTTCCTCTTCCTGTTTAGCCATCCACCTTACTACTCCTGCGCTGCATACTCTGCCACATGGTCACCTATCTAATATTACACTAACACTGCCACCTTCTAAGATAGCATGTTTGGTTCTTACTAAATTTGACAAGTCAACTTGTCTTCTGCGCTTTGCTGCCTACTCTAATTGCTCGTATGCAATCTCCATTTGATCTGCTCCTACCTGAACTCCTAACTCGGCTTCTGATAAACTGGGAAGCCCTACGAATACCTCGGGTGTCACTGAGGTGGCTTCCTCCTCAACATTCGTCGCTGGCTCTGCTGTTGTTGCTTCGGAAGACGGAAGCGTCTTCTGGGAAGCTGGGGTCCTTGCTTCCTCGCTCTTCTGAGGTACTAGTTCAACACTGGGAGCCATGGTGACCTCATAGGGGTCCGAGGAAGTCGCTTCCTCCACTCAGAATACTTGAGAAGACAGCTCTTCTTCCTGTCTTCTGGGGCTTCTTCCGGGATCTTCTCGGCTTCCAACGCTGTCACTACCAAGTGGACAGCGAGGTCGAACTCTTCCTTCTCCAAGTCTGATCCGGTCGATGGTGCTGGGACTTGGGAAGATACAGTTGCGGATGACAGAACCGAGAGAAGACCGTAGAGTGTCTTCACTCCCTCTATCTGCTGATCCAAGTACCGGAACATGCTCTCCTTGCACTCTACCAACATCGCCTTGGACTCGTCGTCCTATTTCCAGCTAAGGTAAGAAGCTTCCTATCCGCAGTGAAGTTAAACTTCTTCTGAAGCGCTTCCACCGTCTGAGCTAGCATCCCCTGCGCACGAGCTTCTGCTGCTTCTCGTTGCGTCTTCTTGGCTGCAATCTGCGCTTCTATGGCTTCTCGCAGTCTCTTCCATGCCGTCTTCTCCTCTACGAGGGCAGTGATCTTACCTCGAATTCGCAAAACCTCCTGATCACGCTGCTGTAAACGCACTTGCAACTCTTGGTTGCTCTTCCTCATCTGCGCTCACTCCTTGGCAGAAGCAACTGCTTCCGTCTTGTACTTTGCTGCGAGCTTCTCCGTGGTGCGGAGACTAGCTTCCAACGCTTCTATCTTCTTCTGGCCTTCTTCCTTCCGCATCAGGGTGGGAGGAGAGTCATTGCTGTTGCTCGATCGTCTTCTCCCGAGGTCTCTTTCTTCGTCTCGTGTTGCCCCGTTGGTCCATATCTCGCCAACTGATCTTCCGTTAGGTCCCCTTTGGCCACGTACAGGTAACAGAAGAACGGAGTAAGATGTCCTCCTGCCGGGGTGCATAAGTACACCAGCTCTGCCTGCACATATGCATGGAAGAACGCGCCTCAGTTGACATTCTCTCCGACACACACTACTTCTCTCGTCTTCTGTCCCTTACCCTTGGGAAAGAGATGAAGGAACAGATTCGCCAGAAGACTCTTCTGCGACTCCCGGTAAGATCCAACCTTCCATCCGTTTCTTAACTGTCTGTCCTCCAAGAAGAGACAAGATGTGCTCCCAGACACATGCCACTTCCCTGAGATCATGGGTAAGATCTTCTTCTCGAGCCAATAACCTCGGTTCTCAGATTCTGGCCTGTGAAAGGCCCTGCGTCACCACTCCTCTGTCCAGGAAGATGATCTTCCACGAGCTACTCTTGCCTTCGCAGGTACGAGATTGCGAGGCGGTAATGCTGCCCAAACCTCCTCCAGAAGACCCTAGTCGGTGAGGTTCCAATCCTACAAGAAGAAGTCGAGACCCAACTCCTTGATGAAGAGTTTGACCTCGGCCAACTCTGTTGCCGTTAACACCAACCCTCGAGGATACATCGACATACTTGAAACTCTGTTGCACTAAACCACACGTACTTACTGTGAGCCGAAGGCTCAGTCCTTCCCAAGTTCTCATAGTCTAGCTTCCACTCTCAGAAGACGAATCTAGTCTTCCAGAAGACAGCTACTCCGTCTTCCGGAATTCTAACAGTGCTTCCTAAGCTCCTCTCGTCTTTCGAGCTATATCTAACCAATCCTAACTAAGCAAGGCCTCGCATGGATTCGTAAGAAGACAACCCACCTTGCATTACATCCTACTTCCTAACAAAAGATACAAGATATGCGAGAGTGTATGAAAGGTTCAGAAGATGGTCGCGGGCTCTTCCGATTCAGTAACGTTCTCGGAAGACTTCCCGAAGCCAAGCTTTTCTTCACTGGTCTCACATGTCTTCTGCTTTCGACACGCAATCTAACCTCACAACAAACACAAGACATTCGCACTCTGTTCTTTCGACTTCTCATCTCTCATACACACTCAGAAGAAGCTTGCTGCATGACAGGAAGACATGACCCTCGATCATTCTCTCCGGATTTTGCCAGCAAGACTTCTCACAACTCTCTTCTAAGTTCGGGAAGAAGAAGGAATAGGCTGTTATGGGTCGGACAGAAGAGACCCGTAACGGACCTTCACGTCTTCTCGTGCATTCTGCAAGTCTTTCCAATCTTCTAGTCTCTCTAGGAAGATGTGGATTTGAGAAGCTTGGAAGATCGAGAGGCACAGGCATGGTTCCCAACTTTCAGCTTCTCGAAACAACAAACAACTCACTAAGTCACTCAGGATTCATACCAAGCCTCTCTTAACACAAAAGCAAATCCAATCCACTCTCGATACGAATTGCAGACAGTCGTCTTCCAAAGACTTCAAACATCCAGATGCGTCTTCCGAAGATGTTCAGGTTTCAGAAGCGTCTTCCGAAGATGTTCAGATCTTCCGAAGCGTCTTTTGTTTAGGGATTCACGAGTAGAGGTGCGGTAGGGTAGAAAAATTGATAGCTGCAAGATCGAATTTGAGAACGACGGACATGGAAGCTCGATTATAGTTCAAGAAGAAGCTAGAAAATGACTGTCAAAAATTGGATAGCGCTTCTGCGTTGTAGTGACGTAGGATTTCTCCTTTTGCCCATTTAGTATACAAGATATCGTTCCCACAGAGGATTTGCACAAGTAACGCTGCTCTAAGTTCTAAGATCTGTTCAAACACACAAACACACGGGTTTTGCCTAGAAATCCAGTCTTCTCACAAAACCACACAAAACAACACGTCTTCCAGACACTCCAAATGGTGCTCTGGAACTAAACAAACAACTACCAATTACAATACCATACAACTATTCACAGAGAAGCTCGGGAAGACGATCTTCCTGCTTCCAGGTTGCTTCTTCCGGTCTTCTCGATATCGTCTTCCCGAAACGATTCTCGTCTTCTGGGGGTTTAGCTCGTCTTCTCACACCTCCAGAAGGCTGTCCGGCTTCGCAGAAGTCGACTAGTAACAGTCGTTACACCTTATTCTCACACTCACATTCCATCGGGTTGGATAAATCACAGGGTGTATGCCCCCCGTAGCCTTCCCAGGCTTCTGCCTACGGAAGTTGTCTTCCTGCAGCGCTACAACGACATTCACCTTCACGGAAGCTCAATAGAAGTATCGGAAGCTCACTAGAAGAAGGTAAGAAGATGGGGAAGATGAGGGAAGATGGGAAGAAGAAGAAATCCAAACAAGAGAAAACAGGATGAAAAAGGGCAATTAAGATTCCGACAGGCTTCTAGTCTGGATCCTGACTAACAAGCCATCCCTGCTTGTAATAGTTTGGGGAGGAAGACAACAAACGTGAGTACTGTAGCACCGTCTTCTACTCGAGGATGTCGTCTTCTGTTGCGAGAAGAAGGCTTCTTTCTTCTTCACTTCGCTGCTCTGATTGCTCTGTCTTCTGGGATCCCTTACCCAGAAGACCGTTCGTACGTAGATCCCAAGTGCTCTACTGAACGAGTCAAGCTACACTCCACAACTGTTGACATTCACCGCCACTCAAGAAGAACACTTCCCATGCACAATTGGGAGCGAATTCAGTGAACCCACCATCCAGAAGACATGGACAAAGCTGCTGCACTCAAATCCACAATCTATTCCACGAGAAGAAGTCACAATGACATTGGGAAGCTCACTCCCTCTACTTCCTACGTCTACTCCTCGACACACCAGCCCAGCCAACAGGACTGCATGAGGATGCCGTTCCCTGTTCCTGGACTGTCCACTACCTCTATCTACATCTTCGAACCACTACTAGTGCGAGTATGCAGACCCCTTCTGTATATTCCAAGACTATTCGTATGTTTCCAACAACGGGTGTAGTGCGCTAAGACTGTCTCTGCTCTAATGTGTCTCGCCTGCCTGCCTGTAGAATCAGTGTGTATGTTCAGTTACTGCCGAATTCTACAGAACTGGCAGAGCTCTCAGAGAGCTTTTCTCCTACCCTGCTATCCTACTTAACCATCTGCCTCGAGAGTCAGGGGAGGCGACCACTAGGGAGAGCGAGAGAGGCGCTGACAAGAGGTTGTCACCTCACATGCATGCAGTCCCTCTTTCCAATTAGCCCTCCACTGTGTTACTCCTACGCTACCTATGCTGCCACATGGGATCCTAACTATTTTTACATGGAAAACTGCCACCCTTAAGATAGCATGTCCAATCCTACTAAATCTGGAAGTGTCGATTGAGTTTGCTAACTACTCTGATTGCTCGGTGGCAATCTCTACATGATCTGCTCCTACCGGAGCTACTACCTCGACTTCTGATGGGCTGGGAAGCCCTGCACTTACCTTGGGTACCACTGAGGTAGCTTCCCTCTCCTCGCTCTTCGCTGGCCCTGCTATTTCTGCGGCTGCGTCTTCCTCGGGTTCGACTCCTGAAGACGGAATGATCTTCTAGGAAGAAGAGTCGAATGGTGCGTCTTCGGTCTTCTGAGGCACAGATGCAGTACTAGAGACCATGGCGATCTCATAGGGGTCCGGGGAAGTCGCTTCCTCCACGCGGAATACCTGGAAAGACGGCTCGTCTTCCTGTCTTCCAGAAGACATCATGTCTTCCGGGGCGTCTTCTGGAGTCTTCTCGTCTTCCAACGCTGTCATCACCAAGTGTACAGCGAGATCGAACTCCTCCTTCTCCATTCCGGATCCAGTCGAGGGTGCTGGGGCTTGGGAAGATGCGGTTGCAGGTGTCGGAAGTGAGGGAAGACCATAAAGTGTCTTCACTCCTTCTATCTGTCTATCCAAGTACCTGAACATGCTATCTCTGCATTCCACCAACCTCGTCTTGGACCCGCTGTCCCATTCCCTAGCTAAGGTAAGTAACTTCTTACCCGCGATGAAGTTGAACTTCTTCCGAAGCGCTTCTACAGACTGAGCTAGCATCTTCCGCGCACGAGCCTCCGCTGCTTCCCTCTGCGTCTTCTCCGTTGCAGCTCGCGCTTCTGCGGCTTCTCGCTGCATCTTCCAAGTGGTCTGCTCTTCTGCGAGGGCAGTGATCTTCTCCCGTACTCGGAGAACTTCCTGATCACGCTGTTGTACTCGCGCCTGCAACTCCTGGTTGCTCTTCCGAAGTTGCATCGACTCCTTGGCAGAAGCGGCTGCTTCCGCCTTGTACCTAGCTGCAAGCTTCTCCGTAGTGCGGAGACTAGCTTCCAGAGACTCCGTCTTCTGCTGGCTGTCTTCCTGTCGCAGCAAGGTGCGCAGGCCGAATCTAGGCTGTAAGGGCTTCTCCTGTGCCCTCGCTCTCCTTTCCAGCAACTCCATAGCGGGCTGGATCTCCTTCTGGAAGTAGGCACTGAACTCCTCCAGTCGTCTTCCTGCAGAAGACAAGTTCATCCCCACCACTCGCTCGAGGGTGTCGACTTCGTCTTCCAGAGGCAAGGGAGCCTCTTCCACCACTACGGCCTTCATCTTCTGCGCACGAGAAGAAGCTACTCTTCTCATCTTCCGGGGTGGAAGACTCCTCGTGGCAGGAGCGGCTCTCCTCTTTGCGCTTCCTCGCATCGCAGTAGGAGTACCCATCCATCCTTCGTCTTCTGGAGTCTTCGGGAGACTCCTAGGTGTTACAGAAGCTGTCTTCTGCTCCGATCGGGTACTCAGCAAGTCTTCCTCCGAGTCCGACTCCGATCCTGAATGGATGAGGGAGATGGGTGTCCTCGGTACACTTCTGTGACCCATCTTCCTCACTGGCGTGGCGTCTTCCGACCCACTAGACTCATCTTCCCTCACCAGAAGCGTCTTCTGGTGAGAGCCGGGTCTCAGCTGTGGCATCAGAGTGGGAGGGGACGTTGCTGCTGCCTCTCGGTCATCGTCTTCCGAGGTCTCCTCCTTCACCTCCTGTCGCTCCGTTGGCCCATACACTGCCAGCTGATCTTCCCTAAGATCCTCCATGGCTACATACAAGTAGCAGAAGAAGGGCGTCAGATGTCCTCCCGCCGGGGTACCCAAGTATGCTAGCTCCGTCTGTACATAGTTGTGGATGTACGCGCCCCAGTAGATTGGCACTCTGTCCTCCCACACTGATTCCATGAACTCCACGTCCTGATCTCCTAAGTACCTTGTCTTCTGCGCTTTTCCCTTGGGGAAAAGATGCAGAAACAACTTCGCCAGAAGTCGCTTCTTCGGCTCCTGGTAAGACTCTATCTTCCAACCGTTCCTCCCCTGCCTGTCTTCCACGAAAAGGCAGGTGGTACTCCCAAGCACATGCCATGAACTCACAATCCTAGGCAAGATCTTCTTCTCGTACCAATATCCTCGGTGCTCGGTCTCAGGCCTGTGAAACGCCTTACGCCACCAGTCTTCTGTCCAGGAAGACGGTCTTCCCCGAGCTACTCCTGCCTTTGCAGGTACACGGTTACACGGTGGTAACGCGGCCCATACCTCCTCCAGAAGCCCTTGATCTGCGAGGTTCCAGTCCCACAGGAAGAAGTCGAGACCCAACTCCTTGAGGAAAGGAGTGGCCTCGGCCAATTCTGTCGCTGGTAACACCAAGCCTCGCGGATGCATCGACATACCTGGAAGATCTGCTGCACTAAATCACAAGCACCTACTATGAGCTGAAGGTTCAGTTCTTCCCGAGTGCCCACAGTCTAGCTTCCACTCTCAGAAGACGAAACTAGTCTTCCAGAAGACAACTACTCCGTCTTCCGGGATTCTAACAGTGCTTCCTAGATAGCTCTCGTCTTCCGAGCTATATCTAAACAATCCTATCTAAGCAAGGCCTCGCATGGATTACCAAGAAGACAACCCACCTTGCATTACATCCTACTTCCTATCAGAAGATACAAGATATGCGAGAAGTAGAGTATGAGAAAGGTTCAGAAGATGGTTGCGGGCTCCTGCGGTGACAGTGGCCTCTGGGAAGACACTTGGGACAGCTTCCGATTCAATGTCGTTCTCGGAAGACCTCCCGAAGTCAGACTTCCCTTCACTGGTCTCACCTGTCTTCTTCTTCCTAAGCGCATTCTATCCTCACAACAGACTCAAAACATGTGCACTCTGTTCTTCTGACTTCTCACCTCTCATACGCACTCAGAAGAAGTTTGCTGCATGATGGGAAGACATGACCCTCGACCATTCTCTCCGGATTCTGCCAGCAATACTTCTCACAACTCTCTTCTAAGTTCGGGAAGAAGAAGGAACGGCTGCTATGGGTCGGACAGAAGAGACCCGAAATGGACCCTCACGTCTTCTCGCTCATTTTGCCAGCCTTTCAGTCTTCTAGTCTCTCTACGAAGATGTGGAGTTGAGAAGCTTGGAAGACCGGGAGGCACAGGCCTAGTTCCCGAGTTCCAACTTCTCGAAATAACACAACAACTCACCACACCACTCAGGCTTCGTACCAAGTCGCTCTAAACACAAAAGCAAAGCAAATCCACTCTTGATACGAATTGTGTTCAGTCGACTTCCGAAGACAGTCTTCCGACGATGTCTTCCGAAGACAGTCAAGTTCAAGAAGCGTCTTCCGAAGATGTTCCCATCTTCCGAATCGTCTTCTATTCCAAGTTTCGGGAATAGAGAGGTAAGGGGGTAGGGAAATTGATAGTTGGGGTCTTCAATTTGAGGGCTAGGAGTAGGGAAGCTCGAATTGAGCTCGGGAAGAAGCAAGGAGATGTCTCGACAGAAATTGGGCAGCGCTTCCGCGCCCAATGTCTCAATAGAAAAAATGGGGGTGGGGTAATCGATCAGGCTGCCTGCACACAATCAAGGAAGCGCGGGGAGTACCAAGAAAGGGCGAGAAGAAGTGGGAGGGGAAAAGAACAGGGGGAAGAACCTCTACAGTCTTCTTCGGTTCCCCGAGTTGCCTTCGACCTCCGCGCGCTTCTGGCTCTTGTCCTAGCTTCCAATGCGACTCCACACGACTGCGCCTGCTGTCAATTTCGGTTCACACCTCGATTCCATCTCTGCTTCTACTCGCCACTCTTCACTGTCAGCTTCTCGGAAGCTCCACAGAAACGCCTTCGCTTTCTCTGCTGTTCGTGCTCCCGCAATTCGCTCTCACCCTTCGACTAGCTGCCAACTTACTCTCTCCTACCTCGATGTCTTACTCGATTCCTCTCTCAATGCTAGCTCGAAGTTCACTCTCTCAATCGATCTTCTTCAGGCGCACTGTGCTGCGGGAAGTTGGAATGCGCTAATGCGCTTCCTTACGCATCTTCCCCGCAGATTAGGGGTTTCGACCCTAGGTGTCTTCTTCGACCTACCTACCACCTGGGTGCTTACTCAGTAGGTACACCTACTTGTTTATCCGAAAACTCGTGGTCAGGCCTTCGTGATCGCTGTCTTCCGGAAGACAGGTGTCTTCCGCCGTCTTCCCATCTTCCGTCGGCTTCTTGTCTTCTGAAGACGCAACTGAGAAGACGGTCTTCCGAAGACGGTCGTCTTCTGAAGAAGTCAACTTCTTATTACAAACAGCTCTTAAGCTCATCTACCTGTTAAGGAAGACGTAACCTTAAGTAACAACGCTTCTTCAGTTATATAAACAAGTCATTATTCTTAAAAATTTCAAAAATTCGTGCATCCTGTAATTTGTGGGCACCACATACGCCCACCCTCACATGTTTGCGTCCCCGCAAACATCAGTGGTTCCTGCACTTCTGTTTACGTCCAGTACTTCTTGACGCGCCACCCATTAACACGAGTGGTCATCAGTGTACCGTCCAACTCTTCCAACTGCAAAGAGCCATTGTCGAAGATCTCTAAGACACGGTAAGGTCCCATCCAGCGAAGATGAAGTTTCCCGGGGAACTTAATATGACGGTTGTCGTAGAGAAGTACCAAGTCCCCGTCCACAACAGTCACCTTCCTCAACTTGCTATCGTAGTTTACCTTACGTTGCGCTTGCACCTCGTATGTCTTCTCCAAAGCTGCATTCCTGTCTTCTTCAAACTCTACGAAGTTCCGAAGACGCTGCTCCTGGCTCTCTTCTTCTCCCATGCGTTCGGATACGGCTAACCGGTATGTTGGGACCTCTAACTCAATGGGCACAATGGGCGTCATGCCGTAAGTTAGGTAGAAAGGCGTCTTCTGGGTAGTGACTTTAGGTGAAATTCTGAAAGCCCACAACACAGATGGCAGTTTCGTGTCCCAGTCATACGCATGGTTAACAGTTACCTTGTTCAGGATGTTACACAGAAGACCGTTCGACTTCTCCGTCAGCCCATTCGCTTTCGGGTTGTATGGCGTCGTCTTCCGATGCTTAATCCTGAAGTATTGGGTCAAGAGGGAGATAGTCTCATTTAAGAAATGAGTGCCCCTATCTGACACCAATTCCAGCGGACATCCATACCTAGTGATGATGTTATGCTATAGGAACCTTGCTACTACTGCGGCATCGTTCTTTCTCGTGGCCTCGCCTTCCACCATCTTGGTGGCATAGTCGGTAGCTATTAAGATGTACCTTGCTCGTGTTCTTCTCGCCACCGGGGCGATAGGACCAACAAAGTCGATTCCCCACTTTTCGAACGGGGCAAGCGGAAGAATGGGAGTAAGAGGCCACCTTGTTGTAGCGGTTGGTCTTCCCACCCTCTGGCATGCATCGCACTTCCTGATCTCCTGGAAAGTGTCTCGGTACATAGTTGACCACCAGTATCCGGCGTCTAGCATCTTCTTCACTGTGGTCTTCAATCCGTAGTGACCCCCAGCATCTTCGTAGTGAAGACCTGTGATCACTGCTTTTATCTCTGACGGCTCGAGACATCTTCTCAGCTTCTCGTCATATCTCTTTCGAAATAGGATATCCTGGAAGATAGCATATGGCCCTGCCTTGTGTAAGAAGACGGCCTTCTGCTCCGCATCCATTCCCTCGGGATACTGTTGGTCTTCCAAGAACCTTCTCAAGTCCTTGAAGATCGACTCTTCTGTGGAAGTCGCAAAGACTGGATCAGAAGATCTAATCTCGTCTTCTGGGAAGCAGGCGGTACGCCCCCCTCAGATGAAAGTGTCTCTGCGAAAACTGAAAACAACTTCTCGTCAGAAAACTCGTCTTCCACTTCATCTTCTCGTCGTTCTATCTCCAACCTGGATAGGTAGTCAGCATTAACATGCTGTCTTCCGGGCCTGTACTCAACTGTGTAAGTAAATTCCTGGAGTAGGAGAATCCACCTAGCTATCCTGCCAGACAAATCTGCTTTCTTTACAAGATGTTTCAAAGAGAAGTGATCTACATAGAAGACAAACGGGTTTGCCAGAAGATAGTGTCTAAACTTCCTACAGGAGTAAATCATGCCAAGACACTCCCTTTCGGTTGTCGAGTACTTCTTCTCTGCATCACTGAGTTGTCTTCCCGCGTAGTAGATGGGGTAATCCTTCTTCTTCTCATCTTTCTGACTCAACACCACCCCGATGGCAAAAGCAGAAACATCCACATAAATGTGGAAGACTCTTTCCCAATCAGGCGGCCGTAGGACAGGGGATTCCGACAGAAGCCTCTTCATTTCTTCGAATGCTTCCTGCTGCTCAGAAGACCAAATGTATGGTTCGTCTTTCTTCAGCAACTTAGTGAGTCTTCCTGCTACCTCTGCGTACCTGTCAATAAACCTCCTGTAGTATCCTACGTTGCCAAGGAAGCTTCTCAACTGTGTCAGGTTAGCAGGTGGGTGGAGTTTCATGATGACTTCCACCTTAGCACAGTCGACTTCTATACCTCTTCCGGAAATCCTATGTCCTAGCAAGATCCCCTCTGACATACCAAAGAAGCATTTCTCAGGGTGAAGTGCCAAACGATGTTCTCTACACTTCAGAAAACACTTCCTCAGAAATATCAAGTGGTCTCCTCTCGATCCAAACACACAGAAATCATCCAAGAAAATCTCCATAAAGGTGCGAAGATACTCCTTGAAGATTGTAATCATCAACCTCTGGAACGTGGCGGGTGCGTTGTATAAACCAAACGGCATTTGATTGTATGCGTACGTGCCTCAATCAGTAGTGAAAGTGGTTTTCGACTTGTCTTCTTCTCTGATTGAAACTTGGTTGTATCCAGAATACCCATCTAGGAAGCTGTAGAACTCATGTCCTGCTACCTGGTCTAACACAGAGTCGGTGAATGGTAAAGGGTGATGATCCTTCTTCGTGGCCAAGTTCAGCTTCCGGAAGTCCTGACACACTCGGATCTTCCCTGTCTGCTTCTTCGGCACGATGACAATGGGAGCTACCCACTCACTGCTAAGTACTGGGAAGATGACTCTTGCCTTCAGGTATTGGTCAATCTGGTCCTTCACCAGAAGCGAGTACTTGGGGTTGAGCCGGTACTGCCTCTGCCGTGCAGGAACAACGCCCTCTAGCAAGTCGATGCGATGCTCTCCCAACTCTCGAGGTATGCCCTTCATGTCTTCTATGGTCCACGCGAAGACATCCTGGAACTCCGTTAGAAGTTCTCGAAAGTCTTCCAACTGCTGGTCCTCGATCACCTTGGAAAGCTTCAGCTTCTTCCCATGAGCAACCTCCATCTCTTGGAGATCATCCGGGTTCACCATTCCTTCAGTGTGACTGTACTCACTAGCACCGAAGTATTCCGGTTTGGGAGCTTCTTCTAGTTCGGATTCGTCTTCTGGAAGACCAACTGTCGGGTCTTCCGAAGGGAAGACGGTATTCTCGTCTTCTGGAAGACCAACTATCGGATCTTCCGAAGAGAAGACGGTATTCTTGTCTTCTGGAAGCTCTTCTTCCGCAATCTCGTAGCACTCAATGTACCCACAGACCACATCTCCCACTTTCTCTGCTACTTCTGTAGCACACACGTTATTCACCATAAACTCATTATACCGTTCATCACTGTCAGAAGACGCAGCCGAGTCTTCTGAAGTGTACCCCTCTGTTGTAGACGGAGTTTCACCTTGGTGTCCAATCTTGATCCAAGGAAGCGAGACTTTACTCTTCTCACCAGACTTGGGTGTAGGATTGGGAAATCTCAAACGATGCCTTCTCCAATCGGTATTCACATTTGCAGCATACAGCCATGGTCTTCCTATCAACACCTGATATCCAACCTTAGCTACAGGTCGCAAAATGATGTAAGTGAGGTAAAAAGATACTCTCCCAATTACCGTGAGGACATCTTTCAGTTGCCCCAAAGGTCGTCTTCTGGTCTGGTCCGCCATTCTGAGAATTCTCGGAGTAGGCTGGAACTCAGTGAAGCCTAGGACATGCGCCGTTTCTTCCGTCATGATGTTAACTCCGGAGCCGGAATCAATGGGTACCTTCTTCAGAAGACAGCCATGGATCTCCATATCAAGTTCTGGGGCTCTCAAGTCCTCATGCTCTATTCTTAGGATCGGGGTGCTCTTGGGAAGTTTAGCTGCCCTCCTCTTCCTCGATCCTCGAAGCACAGATTGTAACAACTTCCTGTAACCAGCGTTGTCATCCAACAGCTGTTGGAAGGTCACATCCGCCTTCTGATTCCACAAGTCTCGCAAGAAGTCGTACGGAGATCTTTTCAGAAGAGTGACTGGTGTTTCCAACAGAGAAGATGTAGTAGCTGCTTCCTTAGGTGGAAGACCAGAAGAGTGTCTTTCCTCGACTGGAGGCTGTTCTCGTGAGACAGGTGTTGCCGTAGTCGGTGTAGGAAGCTGCTATACTATCTTCCGTCTCTTCTCCAGCTCTTCTTGCATGATCGCTTCAACCTCTTGTCTTATGTCAAGAGCAAAGTACTTCGGATCTTCTCGGTCGTAAGTAGGAGAAGACGGCCGCTCGAGAGAAGATGACCTCTCCTTACGCTGCTTCTTCTTCTTGACGTCCTTCTGGCGAGATTCTGACTTCCCTTTGCTTCTGGTACTTACCTTGAACACAGCTTCATCCAAAACTTCCTCCGGATGCCAACTATCTGAATTCGGGTCAGGATTCCAAACAGTACCATCCGTCAAAGTGAGAGATGACGCTTCTTCAGGTGTCTTCATCTTCTGAGCTGCAGTCGTCTTCTACAGCTGAGGTTCCTTTCCTTCGCGCTTCCCGGGGTCTGGTTCGTCTTCCTCGATATGGAGACAATCCGTACAATCCCCAGGATCTTCTTCTTCTACCGTGATGTGTTGTACCACTGCTAACTCGAGCTTAGAAGATGATGCAGCTTCTGCAGGAGGTGTGGTATCTGCAAATCTCACCATTTGTCGTGGTCGTAAGGTCTGAGGACAATTCCTTGTGAAATGACCGGCTTCCTTACAGTTCCCACACAAGGGCACTTGCCCAATCTGTCTTCTCGGATGAGGACAGGTGGACCACCAGTGTCATGTCTCTCCACAATTATTGCACGCTCCAGGAAGAGGGTTGAGAGGTCGTTGTGATGAAGAAGGCTGCCAGGGTGTCCTGGTCTGTACATTGCTAGCTCTATCCCTCGGTACATAACGATTATATTGGGCGGGAGGCGTAGGAGTGAAGAGTTGTATCGTCTCGATCTTATAGCAGGTTTCCCCACTGGGATCGTGTAGATATCTCTCATCGTCTTCTTCCCATCCTGCCCAGTTGACAGCTTGGTCCTGCGTACACTGATCTCTGGTGTGTCCAGAAGAGTTACAAAGGTTGCACCAAAGGTTTGGCCGGGAAGCCGTAGGCTGCTTCCGCTTATCCTTCTGGTTCAGAAGATGAACTTTCAGGTCGGCAAATTGCTTCAAAACCTCATCGATGCGGGGATCAGGTGCAGACTGAATGATCTGAGTTTGAGGCATCTTCTGCACAACTTCCTCCCTTGCTCGCGTCTTCTCCTTCTTCTTCTTCCGTGTCTTCTTCTCTTGTTCAGATTCGGATTCTGAACTTTCGACAGTAGACTCTTCAGAAGTAGAGGCTGCTTCCGAATCACTGTTATCAGTTTCAGTGGACTTGGACTTCTTCTTGGACTTCCGGGAAGACTTCTTCGACTTCTTGGACTTCTTCGAGGTCTTCTCTTTGTCTTTCGTCATATTTCGAGTGATGCTCGAGGTTTCATACTGCTCGGCATGCTTCTGTACTTCTGCTAAATCATCACCTCCTCCTCTTCTGCAGTACAATTCCATATCCTGAGACAATCCTCCCAGGTACCAGTCCACAGCTTGCTGGACACAGTAGTCGGGTCTTCCTTGGTTCTGAGGGATGTGATCCAAGAGATCTTCAAATCTCTCGGTGTAATCCCTCAGTGTCTCTTTCTTCTTTTGTTCGAGCCTCTGAAGCTCTATGAGGGTCATACGATCGTAGCCCACTCCTCTGAATCTCTTCAGAAAAGCTGCCTTCAGATTAGCCCAAGCGGCCATTACTACAACATCATCTAACGTTTTACTCATCCACTTCCTTCCTTTCCCTTTGATCAAACTGGGGAATACACGGAGTCTGTCAACATCAGCGTCTTCCTTGTTGGATCTAGAGATGGTTTCGAACATCGTGATGAAGTCGTCCGCATCATCATCATCGTCGTACGGATGGTACTTCTGCCGAGTGTGGGAAGCCATGTTGACTGCCGGCTGGTGCGACTGCCAACTTCTTTCTTCCTCAGGTCCAGGTGGTGGAGATGGTCTTCTCGAAGGTCCAGGCCTGTCTGAATCACGAAGGTCGTCTTCTGAGTCAGAGCTACTGTCACTGCTATCTCCCGAGACGTCTGGAACAATCTCCTCCAGTCTTCCCTCTCCTTGAGAAGCTTCTTCCGCTCTTGGGAAGACGTCTTCCGAGTAACCAGTACCAAAATCTACTTTATACACGTGGTCACCCAGTTGGCTTCTGTCTTCGCCAAAGATTATGCTCGAGATGGAAGGCTCTTCCAACTCTACTGATCGGATCTTCCTGAGCTCTTCTTCTTTCCTTTGGTGTCTCAGGGATATCCGCTGATCTCTAGAAGCGGTTCGCTGGGATGAGTTTACCCACTCAGGATCTTTACCCGTGCGTCTTCTGCTTCTTCCTCCGGTCGGAGGCATCCACCAGAGTACTGAGAACCGATGTCTCTATTCTTCTACCACTAGATCTGAGAGACCAAATGACTGAACAACCGATCACAAGTTCAGAACGTCTTCTTCTCCTGCTTCTGGTTGCACTCACTGCAATCTTCCAAGATCGAGTCTTCCAAGGAGTTCTTGGAAGCAGGGAAGCGGCTTCTTCCAACTTCCCCTGATGTATCTTATCAGCTTCTGGTTACGATTTCCGTCATCTAGCAAGATAGAGTCCCACAACACATTCAACTACAATCGAAGTTAGTTCGAAATGAACCTAACTAATGGCACGTAGATCCAGGAAGCTTAGAACAGAAGTTACTAAGATGAAATCCCCGGCAGCGACGCCAAAAATGGTTCCTCACTATATGTAGTGACGTAGGATTTCTCCTTTTGCCCATTTAGTATACAAGATATCATTCCCACAGAGGATTTGCACAAGTAACGCTGCTCTAAGTTCTAAGATCTGTTCAAACACACAAACACACGGGTTTTGCCTAGAAATCCCGTCTTCTCACAAAACCACACAAAACAACACGTCTTCCAGACACTCCAAATGGTGCTCTGGAACTAAACAAACAACTACCAATTACAATACCATACAACTATTCATAGAGAAGCTCGGGAAGACGATCTTCCTGCTTCCAGGTTGCTTCTTCCGGTCTTCTCGATACCGTCTTCCCGAAACGATTCTCGTCTTCTGGGGGTTTAGCTCGTCTTCTCACACCTCCAGAAGGCTGTCCGGCTTCGCAGAAGTCGACTAGTAACAGTCGTTACACCTTATTCTCACACTCACATTCCATCGGGTTGGATAAATCACAGGGTGTATGCCCCCCGTAGCCTTCCCAGGCTTCTGCCTACGGAAGTTGTCTTCTTGCAGCGCTACAACGACATTCACCTTCACGGAAGCTCAATAGAAGTATCGGAAGCTCACTAGAAGAAGGTAAGAAGATGGGGAAGATGAGGGAAGATGGGAAGAAGAAGAAATCCAAACAAGAGAAAACATGATGAAAAAGGGCAATTAAGATTCCGACAGGCTTCTAGTCCGGATCCTGACTAACAAGCCATCCCTACTTGTAATAGTTTGGGGAGGAAGACAACAAACGTGAGTACTGTAGCACCGTCTTCTACTCGAGGATGTCGTCTTCTGTTGCGGGAAGAAGGCTTCTTTCTTCTTCACTTCGCTGCTCTGACTGCTCTGTCTTCTCGGATCCCTTATCCAGAAGACCGTTCGTACGTAGATCCCAAGTGCTCTATTGAACGAGTCAAGCTACACTCCACAACTGTTGACATTCACTGCCACTCAAGAAGAACACTTCCCATGCACAATTGGGAGCAAAATTCAGTGAACCCACCATCCAGAAGACATGGACAAAGCTGCTGCACTCAAATCCACAATCTATTCTCCGAGAAGAAGTCACAATGGCATTGGGAAGCTCACTCCCTCTACTTCCTACGTCTACTCCTCGACACACCAGCCCAGCCAACAGGACTGCATGAGGATGCCGTTCCCTGTTCCTGGACTGTCCACTATCTCTATCTACATCTTCGAACCACTGCTGGTGCGAGTATGCAGACCCCTCATGTATATTCCAAGACTATTCGTATGTTTCCAACAACGGGTGTAGTGCGCTAAGACTGTCTCTGCTCTAATGTGTCTCGCCTGCCTGCCTGTAGAATCGGTGTGTATGTTCAGTTACTGCCGAATTCTACAGAACTGGCAGAGCTCTCAGAGAGCTTTTCTCCTACCCTGCTATCCTACTTAACCATCTGCCTCGAGAGTCAGGGGAGGCGACCACCAGAGAGAGAGAGAGAGGCGCTGACAAGAGGTTGTCACCTCACATGCATGCGGTCCCTCTTTCCAATTAGCCCTCCACTGTGTTACTCCTACGCTACCTATGCTGCCACATGGGGTCCTAACTATTTTTACATGGAAAACTGCCACCCTTAAGATAGCATGTCCAATCCTACTAAATCTGGAAATGTCGATTGAGTTTGCTAACTACTCTGATTGCTCGGTGGCAATCTCTACATGATCTGCTCCTACCGGAGCTACTACCTCGACTTTTGATGGGCTGGGAAGCCCTGCACTTACCTCGGGTACCACTGAGGTAGCTTCCCTCTCCTCGCTCTTCGCTGGCCCTGCTATTTCTACGGCTGCGTCTTCCTCGGCTTCGACTTCAGAAGACGGAATGGTCTTCTGGGAAGACGAGTCGAATGGTGCGTCTTCGGTCTTCTGAGGCACAGATGCAGTACTAGGGACCATGGCGATCTCATAGGGGTCCGGGGAAGTTGCTTCCTCCACGCGGAATACCTGGGAAGACGGCTCGTCTTCCTGTCTTCCAGAAGACATCATGTCTTCCGGGGCGTCTTCTGGAGTCTTCTCGTCTTCCAACGCTGTCACCACCAAGTGTACAGCGAGATCGAACTCCTCCTTCTCCATTCCGGATCCAGTCGAGGGTGCTGGGGCTTGGGAAGATGCGGTTGCAGGTGTCGGAAGTGAGGGAAGACCATAAAGTGTCTTCACTCCTTCTATCTATCTATCCAAGTACCTGAACATGCTATCTCTGCATTCCACCAACCTCGTCTTGGACCCGCTGTCCCATTCCCTAGCTAAGGTAAGTAACTTCTTACCCGCGATGAAGTTGAACTTCTTCCGAAGCGCTTCTACCGACTGAGCTAGCATCTTCCGCGCACGAGCCTCCGCTGCTTCCCTCTGCGTCTTCTCCGTTGCAGCTCGCGCTTCTGCGGCTTCTCGCTGCATCTTCCAAGTGGTCTGCTCTTCTGCGAGGGCAGTGATCTTCTCCCGTACTCGGAGAACTTCCTGATCACGCTGTTGTACTCGCGCCTGCAACTCCTGGTTGCTCTTCCGAAGTTGCATCGACTCCTTGGCAAAAGCGGCTGCTTCCGTCTTGTACCTGGCTGCAAGCTTCTCCGTAGTGCGGAGACTAGCTTCCAGAGACTCCGTCTTCTGCTGGCTGTCTTCTTGTCGCAGCAAGGTGCGCACGCCGAATCCAGGCTGTAAGGGCTTCTCCTGTGCCCTCGCTCTCCTTTCCAGCAACTCCATAGCGGGCTAGATCTCCTTCTGGAAGTAGGCACTTAACTCCTCCAGTCGTCTTCCTGCAGAAGACAAGTTCATCCCCACCACTCGCTCGAGGGTGTCGACTTCGTCTTCCATAGGCAAGGGAGCCTCTTCCACCACTACGGCCTTCATCTTCTGCGCACGAGAAGAAGCTACTCTTCTCATCTTCCGGGGTGGAAGACTCCTCGTGGCAGGAGCGGCTCTCCTCTTTGCGCTTCCTCGCATCGCAGTAGGAGTACCCATCCATCCTTCGTCTTCTGGAGTCTTCGGGAGACTCCCAGGTGTTACAGAAGTTGTCTTCTGCTCCGATCGGGTACTCAGCAAGTCTTCCTCCGAGTCCGACTCCGATCCTGAATGGATGAGGGAGATGGGTGTCCTCGGTACACTTCTGTGACCCATCTTCCTCACTGGCGTGGCGTCTTCCGACCCACTAGACTCATCTTCCCTCACCAGAAGCGTCTTCTGGTGAGAGCCGGGTCTCAGCTGTGGCATCAGAGTGGGAGGGGGCGTTGCTGCTGCCTCTCGGTCATCGTCTTCCGAGGTCTCTTCCTTCACCTCTTGTCGCTCCGTTGGCCCATACACTGCCAGCTGATCTTCCTTAAGATCCCCCATGGCTCATACAAGTAGCAGAAGAAGGGCGTCAGATGTCCTCCCGCCGGAGTACCCAAGTATGCTAGCTCCGTCTGTACATAGTTGTGGATGTACGCGCCCCAGTAGATTGGCACTCTGTCATCCCACACTGATTCCAGGAACTCCACGTCCTGATCTCCTAAGTACCTTGTCTTCTGTGCTTTTCCCTTGGGGAAAAGATGCAGAAACAACTTCGCCAGAAGTCGCTTCTTCGGCTCCCGGTAAGACTCTATCTTCCAACCGTTCCTCCCCTGCCTGTCTTCCACGAAAAGGCAGGTGGTACTCCCAAGCACATGCCATGAACTCACAATCCTAGGCAAGATCTTCTTCTCGTACCAATATCCTCAGTTCTCGGTCTCAGGCCTGTGAAACGCCTTACGCCACCAGTCTTCTGTCCAGGAAGACGGTCTTCCCCGAGCTACTCCTGTCTTTGCAGGTACACGGTTACGCGGTGGTAATGCGGCCCATACCTCCTCCAGAAGCCCTTGATCTGCGAGGTTCCAGTCCCACAGGAAGAAGTCGAGACCCAACTGCTTGAGGAAAGGAGTGGTCTCGGCCAATTCTGTCGCTGGTAACACCAAGCCTCGCGGATGCATCGACATACCTGGAAGATCTGCTGCACTAAACCACAAGCACCTACTATGAGCTGAAGGTTCAGTTCTTCCCGAGTGCCCACAGTCTAGCTTCCACTCTCAGAAGACGAAACTAGTCTTCCAGAAGACAGCTACTCCGTCTTCCGAGATTCTAACAGTGCTTCTTAGATAGCTCTCGTCTTCCGAGCTATATCTAAACAATCCTATCTAAGCAAGGCCTCGCATGGATTACCAAAAAGACAACCCACCTTGCATTACATCCTACTTCCTATCAGAAGATACAAGATATGCGAGAAGTAGAGTATGAGAAAGGTTCAGAAGATGGTTGCGGGCTCCTGCGGTGACAGTGGCCTCTGGGAAGACACTTGGGACAGCTTCCGATTCAATGTCGTTCTCGGAAGACCTCCGAAGTCAGACTTCCCTTCACTGGTCTCACCTGTCTTCTTCTTCCTACGCGCATTCTATCCTCACAACAGACTCAAAACATGTGCACTCTGTTCTTCTGACTTCTCATCTCTCATACGCACTCAGAAGAAGTTTGCTGCATGATGGGAAGACATGACCCTCAACCATTCTCTCCGGATTCTGCCAGCAATACTTCTCACAACTCTCTTCTAAGTTCAGGAAGAAGAAGGAACGGCTGCTATGGGTCGGACAGAAGAGACCCGAAATGGACCCTCACGTCTTCTCGCTCATTTTGCCAGCCTTTCAGTCTTCTAGTCTCTCTAGGAAGATGTGGAGTTGAGAAGCTTGGAAGACCGGGAGGCACAGGCCTAGTTCCCGAGTTCCAACTTCTCGAAATAACACAACAACTCACCACACCACTCAGGCTTTGTACCAAGTCGCTCTAAACACAAAAGCAAAGCAAATCCACTCTTGATACGAATTGTGTTCAGTCGACTTCCGAAGACAGTCTTCCGACGATGTCTTCCGAAGATGTCTTCCGAAGATGTCTTCCGAAGACAGTCAAGTTCAAGAAGCGTCTTCCGAAGATGTTCCCATCTTCCGAATCGTCTTCTATTCCAAGTTTCGGGAATAGAGAGGTAAGGGGGTAGGGAAATTGATAGTTGGGGTCTTCAATTTGAGGGCTAGGAGTAGGGAAGCTCGAATTGAGCTCGGGAAGAAGCAAGGAGATGTCTCGACAGAAATTGGGTAGCGCTTCCGCGCCCAATGTCTCAATAGAAAGAATGGGGGTGGGGTAATCGATCAGGCTGCCTGCACACAATCAAGGAAGCACGGGGAGTACCAAGAAAGGGCGAGAAGAAGTGGGAGGGGAAAAGAACAAGGGGAAGAACCTCTACAGTCTTCTTCGGTTCCCCGAGTTGCCTTCGAACTCCGCGCGCTTCTGGCTCTTGTCCTAGCTTCCAATGCGACTCCACACGACTACGCCTGCTGTCAATTTCGGTTCACACCTCGATTCCATCTCTGCTTCTACTCGCCACTCTTCACGATCAGCTTCTCGGAAGCTCCACAGAAACGCCTTCGCTTTCTCTGCTGTTCGTGCTCCCGCAATTCGTTCTCACCCTTCAACTAGCTGCCAACTTACTCTCTCCTACCTCGATGTCTTACTCGATTCCTCTCTCAATGCTAGCTCGAAGTTCACTCTCTCAATCGATCTTCTTCAGGCGCACTGTGCTGCGGGAAGTTGGAATGCGCTAATGCGCTTCCTTACGCATCTTCCCCGCAGATTAGGGGTTTCGACCCTATGTGTCTTCTTCGACCTACCTACCACCTGGGTGCTTACTCAGTAGGTACACCTACTTGTTTATCAGAAAACTCGTGGTCAGGCCTTCGTGATCGCTGTCTTCCGGAAGACAGGTGTCTTCCGCCGTCTTCCCATCTTCCGTCGGCTTCTTGTCTTCTGAAGACGCAACTGAGAAGACGGTCTTCCGAAGACGGTCGTCTTCTGAAGAAGTCAACTTCTTATTACAAACAGCTCTTAAGCTCATCTACCTGTTAAGGAAGACGTAACCTTAAGTAACAACGCTTCTTCAGTTATATAAACAAGTCATTATTCTTAAAAATTCCAAAAATTCGTGCATCCTGTAATTTGTGGACACCACATGCGTCCAATTTCACATAAGGAAAATGCGAGATGGAGAAACGATCGATCGGTTTATCTGCAAACAACCGGAGAAGCGCCAGAAATACTAAACAAGAGACGAGAAGCGATGGTAAGGGAAGAGAACATGGAAAGAACCTCAAACAATCTTCTATCTGCTTCCCGTTGTGTCTTCAGTCTTCTGCGTGCTTTCGGCTCCGACCCCAGCTCCAATGCAACTCCACAGAGCTGCTGCTGCCATCAATGTCTTGCTACTCTTCAATCGAACAAGACTCCATCTCTGATTCTTCTCAGTCGTCCTTCAATGTCTGCTTCCGAGATTCTACAGAAGACTCCTTCAACTCGATGGTGCTTCCTGCTCTCAGAATTTCGTCCTCGTCTTCTCTCTAGCAGCGAATCGATCCTTGCTCTACTCAATTTCACTCTGCTGGTCCTCCTCACTCAATTTCATCACCTCCTAATTCAATGTGCCACCTCCTAACTCGATCTTCTGAGATAATACCTTCGATGCGAGAAGTAGTGATGTTTCTGCGCTAATGCGCTTCCTTCGTATCTTCTCGCGCAATTTAGGAGTTCTTCAACCTACTTGACCTTCTTGACCTACCTACTACCTTGGTGCTACTTGGTAGGTACACCTACTTCTTTATTGGGTAATACGCGGCTAGGCTTCTGCGGTCGCTGTCTTCCAGAAGATACATGTCTTGCGTCTTACGTCTTCCGTGTCGGAAGACACAACTGAGAAGACGCTTCTCGGAAGACGGTTGTCTTCTGAAGAAGTCAACTTCTTGTTGCGAAAAAGATCGTAAGATCATCTTCCTTCTAAGGAAGCTGTAATCTTAAGTAACAAGATTTCGTCAGTTATACAAACAAATTATTAACCTTAAAATTTTCAAAAATTCGTGAATCCTGTAAATTGTGAGAGGTGTCAAAAGTTGACTATACGATCGACTCGGTAGTCATCCATACATATGGATCTAAGAAAGTATGTTAATTAGTCTGTCATGCGCATACACTTCACTACACAACATACATCGTTGTCTAATATACACCACAGGTACACATAACACATGAACGATGTCATACAAATATGCAAGTGTACCACAATAATAACGATATGTACTCATTTCATCATGTCTCGACATTACACAAACACTAGAGGCGAGCCAAATCCACTCTATGCATCAAAAATTCAGATTGTGCTCACCAAGACTATCCACCATAACCAGAAGCTAGAAGGTTCAACTCAAAGAACTGAAGCCTACACGTCCTACTTGCAAAGTATACCCTTAGTGGGGCTAGTCCAAGAACTTGTCCTAACGACCCTATCGGGATTAGCCACTCTCCACTCGATCAACCTAGCTGAGATGCTAAACTGACGTGACAACTATCGTACACGTACACATTGCTACACAACATATATCGTTCTCAAAGATACACCACACATACACGTAACACATGGACGATGCCAAACACACACAAGTGTATCACAATATCCTCCTAATTGACGGTTATATCCCTCTAACTTCAGATAGCTCCATATCTTAACTACGTGATATACACCTTCGTGGGTGCAAGGATCAAGAGGCCGAGTGCTACATCGCATCATCGTTAGTCGCCTGTTTGCAATCCATACCACGCAAAGATTTCACTATTCTTGCTATATACATCGAGGACAAACCCACCGTCTAGTCGAAACGACACTGAGAGGTGAGGTCAAACATGACATGTGTCAACTTCTCGAACAACCATCACACACCAACATACGGACTACTCCACTAGCAGACACCCACAACATACATCTCAATCTCGCACGTATAACCGCTAAGCTTGGTCAACGGTACCATCTGTGTTTAAGCTTTGACATGACATACAGTTTCGCACATGGTCCTTCCAAATGACACCATCACGGTCCTCTAACATGAATACTCTAGAAGGTACACCTCATGCACTCGTAAGATAGTACATATGTGATCACATCCAACGTCGTCGATGCAGTCGCTGCAGATAGATATAATCACCAGAATGAAACCTACGAATCGATGACTGATAATCTTCTCCTCGAACAGTCACATACTGCAACGTGTCCTTATGTTGAGCAATCGTTAGGTTCTCAAAAGCCATAGGTATAACTCTCCGAAATATCTCTACTTGTTGAGATCATGTTCTCCCTCACATATCCGGGTCATCAAGGTTCAACACCTCAGTAGAATCGCGATGAATGGCCACACATTGGTATGCTTCACTAATAAGTTTACTATAAGTATACAACTATATAAGTTGAGTGTAAGTATAAGTCTGGATGTTTTTGCAATTGGCAAAACGATTATCATTTAACAGTTACATTCTAGTTTAAAATTTCATTACAATTTACTACAGATTTTTTGTATAACACTTATATTTTCCTGATAACAAAAACGAGCAAAAGTGCATCCAGCAATACAATAGAAAATACGGTGAGAAGAAAGTCGAAGATGCTTATCGACTAAACCGATGTCGTATAACATGTTTTTCTATCTAGGAATACACGGGGTATATGGCTGTGTAAAGGTATGTGGCTTGAACAGATTGGCTCTAAACCTTTACCTTTCAACCCTAATGCTCTCTAACTACCCTTCTGGGACATGTTATCTTGTATCTCGACTCAAGGTTAATGATTGCTATGATGCAATGCTACATATAAGTTGTACAAATTTGTGTTACATACAGATCCTTTTGTATTCTATCTGAAATACTCAACTCTGTATTATCTACATGCAAGCAACTCTAAATCACTAGAAGTATGATTTAACAACTTCTCAGCGACGCTAGCTATCCATCAGTTTGACCGTCACAACTCTATTTGATACAACCGAAAGATATTATAAGATCGTTCAACCAACTTGATAGAGTCCCTAACACAACTTGCTGCACACCCTGGTCTCCTAAGCATCCCATCAAGGTAAAACATGCATGCTTCAAGGCACTATTCAGATCTCAACGTAGCATCAACGGCGGTAGTACATGGCAGCTCTGAAAACTCAAACAACGACATATAACTCATCGCGACTCCATTCTCCTTCATCATCGAGAGTTGAAATCAACCTCACACCTTCACAATGTCGATTTGTATGCAAGCATGGTAGTTTTAGCAACAAACTCTTCTCCAAATTGCTCGAAAATGACCAAAAGTGACAATAGATGTGACCGAAGATCCGAAATCACTAATAACAAAAGTATCTCCGAACTTTGAGACCTCAGTATTCTTATACCAGTTGACCAATGATGATCTAACTTCACAGGAAGTTTGATTGGATCCTTCACTCCTACCCTGAATAATTTTCATATCTAAATCTCAAACCAACTCTCGGATATGGATCAAACCGTAATCTGTGCTAACTTAAGAGCTTTACAGACCCAAGTACATTTGATCCAAGATTCTGAACAAACTATTCGATTATTTGAGATGAAACTTCCCAAGTATCTTACTGATAAGACATACTTCAGTCCTGGAAATTTTCACTGAGAAATTCAACTCAGAACTCGAGCAATAGCAAATTATCCATGACTATCACAGTTTGCAGTTCCCGTCTTATCACGTCTGCACTTCTCAACTTCAATCGGTTGGTTCACAATCCAAATCGATCAAGAATCTGATGAAATTGATATCAAAATGACCAGCACGTTGTAAACTCTCCAATCCAATAGACAACTCCTCAAAAATCCTCACGAGTCTCTCGAAACAACCAGAAACGTAGCAATAGGTATGAATTTCATCCCCCTCCATTCAACCGATCATAACGCTCTCATCCTTCGATCAAATCAATCGATTCTTCAGCCCAGATTGTAGCCCAGTCGAGAGCTTTTCAACCATATCATTCTTTCCGCAAATGGCTCTCCGAAGCCTCCAGAAACCACAGAAACGTTGCGAGAATCAGCTAGAACATCATTGGTCCAAAAGTAGACCAATGAGAGCAAAAAGAGCTTTGGTTTTTGTCTTTCTTCACTCAACTTTTCCCCTAGAACAAATTTTTACTCCCAAGGAGACACAAGACATCAACAAGACTCTTAGACCTCAGAAGATCCTTGAGACATGTCGAAGAATTCTTTGCGGTCCGGAACTACACAAATGCGTTCATCCAGAATGGAACGATTGAGTCGTAGACAATATCAATATAATACAACCTGAACGACGATCGCATATACGATTGCATATATTACAACCTGAAAACGATCGACAATAAAAGATATGACAAAAGAAAACGGTGAAGTTATCACTCGATTGAAATATTCTTGCCCGAAGTTTCTCACGATACAAACCTCATGATTGATCTTTGGTCTGCAATGACACCGGACATCGACCACCCAAAAGTTGAAAAGAACGTTCGATGGATAGTTGAGATCCATTGTTCCTCACAACAAGATGTACACCGTTATATCCTAAGTCTCTCCGTATGTAACGATCGGAATAATCACCGGAAGTTGTAACTCTATCACCCTCCTCATGAATTCATCGCCAAAATACGCAACTAATCATTGTCGAAAGTGGTCGTGATGGATGCAATGAAGCTTGATGTGAAACGGATTCGGGAAAAAAGGATCCGGAGCCGGTATCAGACCTCCGTCCATAACCACCACGCTTGCAGTTTTTCACTTCTCCATGCAGACCTTCGAGAACCCTCACTCGTTGAGAGAGAATGTCATATGAACCTTCGACTCATCATTTTATACACAAATGCGGTGACAAGGACCACTGAAGTGAACGCGCTGTCACGCTACTTGGCGGCTACATGTTATATTTCTACTCCGACGCTTGAGTTTAGTAATTCTAGAAATTAGCTTATATTACTTCTAGTCGTTTATGTATATGTTTGACACCTTTGCATACGGTGTTAACACTATTTTGAATCTTAGTAGGTTGATTACCATGTTGATAGGGCTTAAGCTCATAGGTTGTATTTGTGTGTCGCCCATGCACGCTTTCTAGCTGATTTAAGTTATTTTTCGGGGCTGCGTGTCGTTTTAAGTAATTTAAGTTTTACGCTGGCACTCTAGGGGCTTTGACGTGGTAGCCTATGAGTAAAACTAAGTTGCCACGTGGTTTAGGGTACTCAAGGACAACCAAGTGGAGCTATGAACTCCCATTGGTCCGTTTTTGTCTTTTGTTAAACTCTAAATTTAGAAACAGAGCTCTAGAGTGGAGTTCGAGCATTTGGTGAGAGATCTTCGAAATCTGAGAGCACAGGGAGAGAAGGCTCGTCATGCCAAGCACTTCCAGTGAAATTTTCGATCGATTTGAGTCAATAAAGACGAAGTTATGATCAATTGAAGTTCGAATTGTGCTAGAATTAAATCACTTTTGTTGGATTTAGGGTTTTCAGTGTCACTCGCAGCAGATTTGAGGAAATTGCTTCAAAACTTCGAGGTTGTGTTCTCTGCCAGCAGGGCTACGATTTCACAAAAATTTTCATATCGATTGAGCAACTGAGTAATTCAGGGCGGCCGCTGAAGCTAAGGGGGTCTGAAAAGCTCTTAATCTAGAGCAGCGACTTCAGAGGAGGAGATCTGCAGTTCTGTGTACATTCAGGAGTCCCAACTTCACAGGGATGTTCAGCACCCTGTAGACTGCAAATCCTGTAAGAAACTTCGAAATTGATCGAGCCAAACTCCTGTTATAGGTTAAAATAGCCAGCTAGGTACCAGAAATTGCCGTAGTTTTCTTGCTCAAAACTTTTCTGTTCATATCTCCGTGTCAGAATTTGATCTCAGGCTGAAATTTCGTTTGTTAGTTCAGTAGTACCTCATTTGCATGCAGGGGAAGTTTAGAGGTCTAAACCTTCATAGTTTTCCTCTCCGTGAGTGTCAAAGTTTGCCGCCGGATCTTATTACTGCCAGCTAGACCTGAATTTCGCCTTCTGGGTATATAACTAGATCTTACACATCTGTGTGAGTGTTTATAGCCTCTGTTGTAACCTGAAAGCCAACCTCTTGAGTGAACAACCACAGCCAGAAGCCCGGTGCTTTCCTAGATAGACGGATTACACTCCGACAGTGCATAGATCGATGACTTAGCACGTGCATCTACTATACGATCACTTAAACAGATAATCACGAACGTGACACCCATCATACCGTTCGACGAGTTACGCAATACAATTCACGAAACACAGAAAAGAAACACAACTTACGTTCCACGAGAATTTCACACAAGAGCCGAACCACAACATGACATCCACCCTTTCTAAACTTGAGCATCCTTCGATATGCACCAACACTCACAAGTTGTGGTCGGCATCACATTATATCTTCGTCCTCTTGACTGATGTTGTCGTTGGCAATATCTTCGTCATCCAAATCTTCTCCGTCATCATCCAAGAGATCAACTCTGCTCCGACTTCCTCCATGTTTATTATTTCATCTCGCTTCTTGAAGAGTTTCATACGCTTGTCTGCAATGAGAACCTTAAGCTCTGTCCCATCAAGCTCTCTTAGTGAATATGTATGTCGTGCGCATACACATCGCTACACAACATACATCGCTGTCAGAGAAACACCACACATACACATAACACATGGACGATGTCATACACATACACAAGTGTACCACAATAATCCGAATACAGAGATTACCATCTCCAACACCACAACAAGGATTACTCACAAACGGTCAAGCCAAACCCACTCTAAACGCGAAGAGAATCCAGGTTACACTCAACTAGACTATCCACCATAGCCTGGAGCTTGAAGGCTCAACTCAAAGAACTAAGGCCTCCAAGCCCTACCTGCGAAGTTTACCCCTAGTGGACTCTCCTCCCAACTCGCCCTAACGGCACTAACGGCCTTACCGGGATGCGCCACTTCGCACTCGGTCAACCTAGCCGAGGTGCCCAAACTGACGTGACAGCTGTCGTGCGCATACACATCGCTACACAACATACATCGCTGTCAGAGAAACACCACACATACACATAACACATGGACGATGTCATACACATACACAAGTGTACCACAATCGCCCCCCTAACTGGCGGTTAGGTCCCTCTAACTCCAGATAGCTCCATATCCCAACTACGTGATACACACCTTCATGGGTGCAAGGATCAGGAGGCCGGGTGCTACATCGCCCCATCGTTAGTCGCCTGTCTGCAATCCATACCACGCAAAGATCTAATTGACTATCTCCGCTATATACATCGAGGACAAACCCACCGTCCAGTAGGAACTACACTGAGAGGTGGAGTCAAACATGACATGTGCCAACCTCTCGAACAACCATCACACACCAACATACGGGCTGCTCCGCTAGCAGACCCACACAACATACACCTCAAGCCCGCGCGTACAACTGCTAAGCTTGGGTCGACGGTACCATCAATGTTGGGAAGATGACATGGCGCGCAATTACGCACATGGTCCTTCCACACAACACCATCACGGGCCTCTAACATGAGTACTCCAGAAGGTAACACCTCACGCACTCGTAAAATAGTGCGCCCTGCGGTCACGTCCAACGTCGTCGGTGCAGTCTGCTGTAGATAGATATAATCGCCAGGATGAAACCTGCGAATCGACGGCCGATAACCTCCTCCTCGGATAGTCGCATACCGCAACGTGTCTCTATGCTGGGCAATCGCTAGGTTCTCAAAGGCCATAGGCATAACTCTCCGAAATGTCTCTGCTCGTTGAGAACATGCTCTCACCCACATATCCGGGTCATCAAGGTCCAGCACCTCAGCAGAATCACGACGAATGGCCGAAGGTAGATCTGGATCTCGGCCATACAATAAGAAATACGGTGAGAAGGAAGCCAAAGATGCTTGTCGGCTAAAACGGTAGCCCATAGCCAACCATGGTAACTGCACATCCCAGTCTCCCAAGTGGCCCTTCTGCAAGCCATACTTGCGCAATCCTCTCTTCACCGTCTAAACTACCCTCTCCGCCAAACCATCCGCCTCAGGATGATCTCGAGATGTAGTTCGATGATCAATCAGCGCCTGATCACACAAGGCCTGAAACTCACCAAGGAACTCTGTACCTTGGTCTGTCAGCACTTCAGCTGGTGCTCCGAAACGACTCAGCACTCGATCTAAGAACGCGTACGCCGTCCCTTCACTCGCCTTGTCTGGTAATGCCACCAACTCAATCCACTTGGAGAAGTGCTCCACCATCACCAACACATACCGGTGGTGACGTACGGTCAACGGTAAGGGTCCCGCAAAATCCAAACTCCAACGGTAACCCAACCCCATAATCGGTAAGGGGTGTAACTGTGGAGTAGGAGCATTAAACGATGCTCGTACTCGATCACAAACCACACATCGTGCGACAAACTGTTGCACATCGATGTGCATACCACGCCACCAATATTGTCCTTGGAGTAAGCTATGCGTACGCTTCACTCCAAAATGTCCCAACTCCTCATGGGCATGGCGTACTAACTGTGCCCTCTGGGATGGATGTGGCACTATCCGTACTCTCCCATCACCCCACACTCGAAGTACATGTCGTCCTTCTCGTCGAAATCTCTTTGCTCGTTGAAGGACACGATCTCGCTCCTTGGCACTTACTGTGCCTACTACCACACCAGTACGTAGATACTCCATCACGGTCACATCATCATGGATATCTCGCTGGTCTGAAACACCATCTCCACCCTCAGGATCTGGAGACTCATCATCTACTCTCTGACCAGAGAAAGATACGACTTGGCCCTCCATACTAGAGTTCATGGCCAACACACAAAGAAAGGCAGATGCATGCCACCCTGGCACTATCTCCTCATCAACCTCGTCATGCCAGCGAGCCCCAGTCTGATCCTGCTGACTCGTGCACGGGTTGCGACTCAACCCGTCGGCATCTAGGTTTGCAACTCCAGGTCTATGTACTACCTGGAAGTCATACTCCTGTAAGATCAGAGCCCATCGTGCAAGCTTCCCTGTAAGCTTGTCGGACTCCATCAACCACTTGAGCGGCTGGTGATCAGTGATGAGAGTAAAGGGGTTCCCAAACAGATAACATCGAAAGTGTGCAACAGCCCACACCGCCGCCAAACACTCTCCCTCATACGAACTATACCTCGCCTCCGCTGAATTGTTGGAGCGATTGGCATACGCCACCACGAACTCCTTTTTCTCATCATCATGCTGAGTCAGCACTGCTCCAAGTCCTAACATACTCCAATCGGTGTGCAGTTGGAAAGGACGCCCCCTAACGGGTCTCCTCAAGATGGGAGCAGATGTCAACCTATCCTTGAGCTCTATGAAAGCTCGCTCCTGCTCATCTCCCCACTGCCACTCCTGGTCCACCTTCATCAGCTTGGTCAACGGCTTCGCAATTGCACTAAACCCTTTCACGTATCGACGATAGAAGTTCGCCAAACCAACAAATGCTCGAACTCGACTCACATCTGTGGGACGTGGGATACGTGCAATAGCCTCAACCTTCGTCTGTTGAACACCCAACCCACCTGGATAGATGGTGTGGCCCAGATACTCTACCAACTCCTGGAAGAACTTACACTTCCCAGGGTGTAACTTCAACCCATGAGTTCTCAACCGCTCAAACACATCCCGTAAGTGTCTCTCGTGCTCCTCCACTGTAGCACTATAGACTAAGATGTCGTCAATATAACATCTGACAAAATCCAATCCTGCTAGGATTCTGTCCATCACCCTTTGGAACTCAGCAGGGGCGTTCTTCAACCCAAATGGTAAGAACCGCCACTGATACAAACAATCTTTGCCGTGAGAGTCAATTCCCCAGAATGCTGTCTTGGACTTATCTTCTTCTCTCACTGGCAACTGATGATACCCTGCTCGAAGATCCAAAGTACTGAAGACCTTCACATGCCCCACTGCATCAAAGATCTCCTCAGGTGTCGGCATGGCATACTTATCGGACTTCGTCTGCCGATTGATAGGACGATAGTCCCCACACATCCGTCTATCTGTGTAGTTGCCATACATATCCTTCTTGGCTGGCATAACTGTGGCAGATGCATACTCTCCATGCGACATCTCCACCAACCCAACCTCCAACAAGTCTTGAGTCCGACTCTGGATCAAGGCTCTCTCCATGTCACTGTACTTGTAAGGACGTCGAAAGATTGGCGTGTCATTAGCCAAGTCGATCCGTATACCAGGTCCCTTCAAGGTACCCAAATCCTTCATACTGAAGGCAAAACAATTCCTGTAGCTCTTCAGGAATCTTTGGACTCTTCGTCTCTCCTCTCCTATAAGCTTGGGTCCGATCTCCGGCTCCCAAGTATCCTCTGTCACCATGCTAGAGGTAGAAGACGAAGTCGTTGACTGCTATCTTGCAGCCTCTGGAGCAGTTTCCTTCTGCTCACCACCAACAACCTCCACCGCTACTGTGTGTAAAACTTCTGCAGTTCCAGCTGCAAACTCTACACTCTCTCCTATGACATCCCATGATGTCCAAGGATGACGAACTCCACGTGCCTCGCCCCCAGCCTTTGTCTCCACCGACCCGGTAGGCAAAGAGCTCAAGAGTGCTCGAGCAGTAACACCCGTCGATCGCATCCGACGCTGCTCAGCCAATCCAAGGCTAACAATCCATGTCAAGCAATTCAAGTCCATTGCTTGACCCAATACTTGACGACGTGAAGCCTCCGACACCGAAGCTACTGCCGTCGTACCCGTAGTGAAACCCATCGCTCGCTCTCTCTCATCGGCATTGGGCTCCACCAACTGCCGTAATTGAGCATCCCACACAAGCCCAGGTCCTCCATCTCTGTAAGCATGTGACGCTGGAAAGCTTACCAATGTGGATAATGCTACCATGGGCCGTCCCACTAGGTTCACCACTGCCATGGGTGACCTATCGACGACTCTCACTACTTGAGATCGTCGTCCTGCATCCAAGATGCTATCAACCGTGAGGTGCGCTGGTCGTCTCACTCCATCGTGTGCGCGCTTAAGCACCTCTCTCGGTAACAAGTTCGTCCACCACAACCGTGGACGATGTGCACGAGATCCCACTCTCGCTGCATCCAACAACACTGCTGGTCCAACCCAAGACCGCACTTGGTGCACACTCGCCATCATCTGTGTACGAGCATCACCCAACAAAGGAACATTCTCCAAGATGTATGCTGGAGAATCCACCTGATGCATCTGGAGGTGTCGTAGGATCCGTAACATCTCCCAGAACATCCTAGATCGCGGGTCATGTAAACCCTGACCTCTCCCTGCACGCGTGTGACCTTGACATGGCCATCCGGCTATCACCAAGTGAATGGTGCCCACAAATGTAAGATCCTGCGCCCCCAGCAGCGAAATATCCGACGGTAATGCTTGCTGGTATCCTCTAACAGCTGATATGGGCAACAACTCAGGATATCTCTGCACCAAACGTGCCACATGTCGCAATGAGATGCGTCTCGCAATCTCATCTCTCTCCACATACAAGTATCGCTGTACTTGTATACCTGCCTGCAATACCGCAGCCAAACCTGTGCTGATCCCTCCAAACAGCTCCAGCACACATACACCTTCCTCTGGATACTGCCACACAATGGGAGTCGTATCCAACGGTGATAAGGTCACAGGGCCAGTAGCAGGAACAACCCTTTGTTCCTCTACTGGTGGTACAAAAGCTTCACTCCAAGCCTGCTGCACCAACTGATCAGCATACTGCTGCAACCCTCCACTCGAACTCCAGAGTGGAACATCCAAGGCAGATGGTACTAACGTAGACATGGTAGGCATGTCCTCCACCTCCTCATAGATTGGAGTATCCTCCGCATGGGCATTACCCTCCAACAACTCGTCCGGCCAAGTCATGATCGAACTGAACCCTGCAACGGATGCCATCGTTCCTGGTGTAGGCTCCGTCGTCCCAACTCTAGCACTGAACCGCACTGGTAAGCGGCTCACTCGTCCCTCACCGGACTGCCAACCTGGTCTGTAAGATGCTGTCTCTGCCCAATAGTCAATCACGAACCCCATAGGGTACAACACAGCACCTCCCACCAATACATCATAAGACTCTGCGGCTGTAACGATGGCCTTGGCCTTCACCATAGAGCCATCCGTGGGGTGATCTGGCCGAACTCTCACCGTCAACATCTCACGTGTCATGTGGAGAGCCGTACCTCCTGATCCCCCTAGAGATGTCTGCAACTGGAATGGACATCTCTCTATCTCGGACTTCCTCAGACCCAAACCAATACACGCCGCCTTTCCCAACATCAACGGTTGGGCTCCAGAGTCTAACAAGACCTTCTGGGGTCGATACACTTTCCCTGAAGGTGCCACCAAACAGAAGATACCACTTCTGTTGTCCAACAACACCACACCTGGTGCCAAACTAGCACGGTCAATCGCCGGCCTAGCTGGTAACTCATCTAACCTAGCAGCCGCCGCTTGCCAAGTACCACTGGTAGCTGTCCTGATCCTCGACTCCATGGACACGTCTACCGCCTCTCGCTGAACTACCTCAGCACTAGAGGTAACTACATCCTCGCTCTCACTGAGCGTGGCCGCCAACTGGAACACTGGAGCCAAGTTGACTCCCAATGCCCTCATATCCGTGGCTGAGAATAGTGGGGCTCGCAAAACTGCTGTAGCTGCCCCCAACATCGGGTTCGACGTCGCATCCACAGACGTCGAAGGTGGACTCACATCACACCCACTCCTGGATGTCGATGCCTCCAACTCTACTGCACCATCGGTAGGTCGTTTAGGAACCATAGATGTGGTCCTCAACGCCTCCGATAACGTGAACGACTGGGGAAGCCTGGCTTGTCTACCAGCCTCCCCGCGTTGTGGATCCAACTCCATTGACGCACCTCGTGGCTCAGAGGCACGTACTGCACCTCTAGTCACTGCCGCAGATGCCTCAATCTGCGCCACACCAGCCATGAAGTCGAAGTCACCTCCTTCTCCTCCATAAGACGTGGAAGCCTCTGTTCCACCCGATCTCCGCTGAGCCATAGCCATACTAGCTATCCTCTGCTCCAACTGCTCAATCCGAGCAGCCATACCTGCTTCTGACGTCGTAGCAGGCGGTGGACCGATCGGTCCTCTCCCAGGTGCTGGACCTCTACCTCCAGCTCGACCACCACGGCCTCCCTGAGCTCCTCCGCCTCGTCCACAATCAGCCTTCCCTTGCCGCAACTCGGGATGGAGATCAAAACAACGGTCACTACTGTGACCAGGTCGTTCGCAATGCTCACATTGCCTAGGTACTGCTGGAGACGTCCCTGATGTCCCTGACGTCTCATAACCTCTCCTCTGTGGACAGTCCCTCTGCTGATGAGGACCATCACACGTCCAGCAAGGACCCGCTTGCTGCTGACTAGAGAAGGACGGCATGGGCTTCTGCCCACCAGATCCTCCTACACCTCCCTGCGATCGTGACTGCTCTGCACGATCCTTACCACCACCACCACCACGCTGTTGCGTAGCCTGTGATCCTCGAGAAGAGGTGGTCGCTCCATGTGGTGTCTCCTTGCTGAACCCAGCAACCACCACCCTCTCCTCCACCATGTTGAGCTCAATCCGCTCAGCCAGACTAAAGACAACCGCCAACGTCGGAGCGGTATCTCTAAGAAGAGTAGCATCTCTAACTCTTCTACGCAGCTCCCGGTCTAGTATCCCATACCAGAACTGGACTGCCTGTGCTTCCGTCACCCCTTGGGTAACGCTGATCAACCGCCTCATGCGAGTAAACGCCTCGCGTAGGCTCTCTCCAGTCTTCCGCTGGAACTCCTGCAGACTCCTCAACTTGTCGGTCCGCACACCCTGATAGTTCTTCCTCAAACATTGGAAGAACTGAACCACAGGGTTAAACCCTGGTGGTATCCCGCTCATACTACCACCTGCTCCACTACCTGCGGACGCACCGCTGGTAGTAGGTACTCCGCCACCTGCGGCTGTACCACTGCTACTGGCACCCGAACTCGCAGGTGCTACGCCTTCCGAAACTGCGCCAGTAGTGATAGAAACGTAGTTGGGAGACCAATGTTGTCTCCACAACTCGATCTCAACACTGTAATCTCGCCTGAACTCATGATAATCGTCCATCGGCGGTCCCTCCAAGTGCTGGAACAAACCCTTCCACGCCATGAAGGGTGTAAACAGCTGTGGGTTCCGCATCTGCTGCAGATCGCACCAACTGTCGAACTCCTGGATGAAGTCATCCAGCTCAATGGTACCAACTGTACCCGAGTAACGTCGAGGCCCCTTCGTGGCCCCATAGATCTCGTCCATGTCCCACAACAACGGTGTGGTGACACTAGACTCACCACCAGAAAACGCGCTGTCTGCGTCTGACTCGTCCTCTGGAACAACCGACGGCAATGGTGTAGGTAGTCGGTACCTCACCCCACTCCGTGTATACCCACTGTCGGAGAAGTCCCCACCAGAACCTCCCGAGAACTCCGTGATGAGAGAATCCCGCTAGCACACTCCCCAACCGGAAGTCGCAATCTCCGTCACCACCGTAACCACCACTTGCCTAACCCCGCTCCTACTGAGCTCACCTATCTCCTACTAGGACGGTCAAGGTAAGGGCAACCTGTACCTGCCATCACCACAGGCAGCCTCTCACGGTCTGTTGGTTGTCACTCCAACCGCACCGTGAGAGAGACAAAGGTAGTCTGACTGGTCCGCAACTCCAGCCTCACTACCGACAGCACACTGGAGTGAACTCACTCCGGAAATCAAGCGCCAACACAAGCAAACGCGGCGCACAAACAGGAAGCAGAATATGGAGGGGTTCCAACCACAAGAAGTCCAAACGATAACCCTCCACACTCAAACATTCACATAAAGAGAAATCCAGCCCCACCCGGACTGACGTCTCCTCGTCGGTGACCACATGCACAATATATGGTCACCAACTGTCGTAACTGACACTGGAGGTCACTAACTAGATGTCCACACCTCTAGTAGCTCCAAAAACATCCACGTGGTAGCTCTACTAGCTCACCCAAGACAACTGCCACCAACTGCCTACACACGCGTCTCTACGGTATAGACAAACACTACCACAACTATAGCTTGCCCCTAATACTATGGGGTCGCCCTACCACTCCTCTAGGAACGTGCGAGAAGGTCTCCTACTACCTTAAACAAGTCCATAAGTACTTGCACGCATCCCTGTAGGACACCAAGAGCTATTGGTCTAGTGGTAAAGCCAAAGCTAAGACTAAAAAGTCAGGAGTCCAGGTCCAGAAATAGTGTTGGGATGGGTGACCAGCTGGTTTTACCCTTCCCACACACGAGAACTTGGATACCTCTCTCACGCACGCCAGCAAGCTGGCTTGCGGCGGGCGCGGGCTCGGGCTCAGGCTCAGCTCCGCTCCGCCTCCGCACTCTCGCACTCCGCTCTCACGCCTCCGCACTCACGCACCTCTGCTCCTCGAAGCCTCCAAAACAACTACTAAACTCGAGTTTCCCCACGAAATTGAGCCAAAATCTGACGTAACTAGCCTTTTAGTGCTTGCGGGTTTCACGGCAGCGAACTTCGATATGCCATAACTTCTTCAGTCCTTGGCCAAACTCCACGAAACTTAGTGCGCTAGAATCGTCTCTCCAATGCGCTTCCAAAGAGTCCACTCCGGCCCGACATTGATAAGTATTTCAGCTGCTACGCCCAAACGCGCAATCCGGCTCCAACAACACACTTCAAGAACATTCCGCAAAATTTCTGCAGCGCTTCCGCATGACAGAAATCTCCACTCGACCCCAACAACAGCAAATCGATCTGCGACCACCAATGTAGCACGGCGTCCACACACCTCGGTGCCAAACTAGCACGGTCAATCGCCGGCCTAGCTGGTAACTCATCTAACCTAGCACCCGGCCTCCTGATCCTTGCACCCATGAAGGTGTGTATCACGTAGTTGGGATATGGAGCTATCTGGAGTTAGAGGGACCTAACCGCCAGTTAGGGGGGCGATTGTGGTACACTTGTGTATGTGTATGACATCGTCCATGTGTTATGTGTATGTGTGGTGTTTCTCTGACAGCGATGTATGTTGTGTAGCGATGTGTATGCGCACGACAGCTTCTACGCGCTTCTGGCTCTGGTCCCAGCTCCAATGCGACCCCACATGGCTGCTTCCGCTGTCAGCTTCTGACTATGCCTCAATTCCACCTTCGATTTCACTCAGCTATCCTCCAATGTCAGCTTCTCGGGAGTTCACAAAAAACACCTTCGCTTCCTGCCTTCTGCGCTTCAGCAATTCGATCTCGTCCTCCTCTTAGCTTCTAATCTATCCTCACCTCGCTCGATTTCACCTCGCTGCTGTCACTCCACTCAATTCACTTCGCTGTCTGAATCGATCTTCTCAGTCTCCACTCTCTCGCTGCGAGAAGCAAGTAGGTGCCTGTGCTAATGCGCTTCCTGCGTTGTCTTCCTCGCAGTTTAGGGGTTTCGACCCTAGATGGCTTACTCGACATACCTAACCTGTTCGATGCATCCACTCTTTTACTTGGTTAAGCTTCCGCGGTTGCCGTCTTTCGGAAGATGCGTGTCTTCCGCCGTCTTTCGTCTTCCGCTGTCTTCCGTTGTCTTTAGCAGATATCATCAGAAAGACGCTTCCCGGAAGACTGTCGTCTTTCGAAGAAGTCAACTTTTTATTGCAACCAGCTCATAAGATCATCTTTCTGCTAAGGAAGTCGTAATCTTAAGTAACAACGTTTCTTCAGTTATATAAACAAGTTATTAATCTCAAAAATTTCAAAAATTCGTGAATCTTGTAATTTGTGGGTACCACAAGACACGTATCTTTCGGAAGACGGCAACCGTGGAAGCTTCACCATGTAAGAAGTAGGTACACCTACCAGGTAGCACCGAATAGGTTAGGTAGGTCAAGAGGATCGAAACCTCTAAACTGCGGGGAAGATGCGCAGGAAGCACATTAGCACATTTCAGCTTCCCGTAGCAAAGGTACGTTTTGGTTAGAAGATCGACTCGAGGGTGAGCCTTGAGTGAGGAAGCAGCGGGGTGAAATTGAGAGAGGTCAGGATTGATTCAAAGTTAGAAGGAAGGCAAGGTCGAATTACTGAGAGCAGAAGCGTGTCGAAGCTGAAGGAGTTTTCTGTGAACTCTCGGAAGCTGACATTGGAGAACGGCTGAGTGGAATCGAAGGTGGAAGTCTTGATCGATTGAGGCGTAGTCAGGAGCTGACGGCGGAAGCAGCTTTGTGGGGTCGCATTGGAGCTGGAATCAAAGTCGGAAACACGGAGAAGATCGAAGACAGCTCGGGAAGCAGACAGAAGATAGTAGAGGTTCTTCCCATGTTCTCTTCCCTTCACACCGCTTCTCACCTTTTGTTTGGTATCCCCCGCGCTTCCCCGGTTGTTTACAGGCAACCCGATCGATCAATTCCCTCTCCACGTTTTTCTTTTTGTGACATTGGATGCGGAAGTGTTGCCCAATTTCCGTCAGACACCTTCTTGCTTCTTCCCGAGTGCAATTCGAGCTTCCTACTCCTAGTCTTCAAATTGGAGATCCCAGCTATCAATTTCCCTATCCAACCATCCCTCTACTCCTGAAACCTTGAACAGAAGACGCTCGCAGTAGATGATGCCTCTGCAGGTGCGCCAGTTGTTTGTAGAGATACTAATTTTTTGGTCTCCGACATTATAAATGCGACAGGCGATTTTAGAGCTACTGATAGCGGGGCTTAGCCCCGATGTTCTTCCCTTCGGGTACTTTGTGAGGGTTGATGGGGTCTTCCCATCCGTTTGCTATTCATTGGGTCGCGTTTTCATCATTGAAACTGTTTTTCGCATGTACCAAGATCTATTTTCGGTGGTCTCCTGGTGTTCAGCACCGATGGGTTGTCCGGTCATTGGGTAAGGGTTTAGGATTTAGTTACTAAATCTCGACGACGCACCTGTTGCTACCTTACGCGAACCATGGAAGTACATAGTAAGTAATGGTTTCTTTTTTATTTCATTTTCACCATTCCGTCCTGGGGCTTTCTTGAATAGTGGGATCGAGGTACGTTCTCCTTCTTCTCTGCGTATTTCTCGATTATTTGCGCTTATCAGCTTAAGCTCTGATTGTCATACTTTGCGCTGGTCTCTTAGAACCATGCTACTAGATTTTTGCTTTCTTGGCTACTTACTAGAATTGGATTTCATGACGTTAGTCTTATTGCTGGCCTGCCCATATTGCTGTAGATTCGTGTTGCGCCTCGCCCTGGATCGACGGGGTCTTTGCTCCCTTGGATTCCTTCACTATTGTTCGTTCGGGTCTTTTACGTTACTTCGTGGAGTCTGTTCATGGTCTCACTGATCTTGCATGTCACATCTGATAGAATCCCTGTTAGATCATATCCACTCGTCGTTACACATTCGTATGACCCCTCTAACATGGCAGTTTGAATGGGAACATAAGTTGGAAATTTCATAGGTAATTCCTTGATCTTAACTTTTCTACTTGCCTAACAGAATCGTGTTGTGTGTGCACAGCGTGGCATATATGGTCGAGCACTGTCAGACCCCAAGGCAAGAAGAGAACTGTTTATTAACTCTAGGGTAGGGTTCATAGGCTCTTCCGGTTTCAGAGGAATGTATTGATGTTGCCATACATGCTGTAGGCAGAACTGGAATTTCTAAAAACCTCGTTTGACACGAATATCTTGTTTTCTTTTGTGTAGACCTTACAAGAAAGTGCAGGAGGACGAAACGTAGTCGTGTGCAGTGGTGCCCGAAAGGCGATGGAGATGAGGGGACCAAACGATGTTGCGAACATGTCCACTCTTTTCGGTTTCTCGCTAGAATCAGCAGAAAGTTCAGTCTCCGGCACATGCAAGTAAGGACATCCGTAATATCTTTACCTTGGGAAGACCTTGGGATCTTTACTTGAGTTCAACTCGTACATTAGTGTTACATGTTACTAGACGGTATTGTTTTGCCCCGTGGTGTACAGTTTTTCTGTATTTTATACTTTCCATGTATTTTCGGTAGAGATCAGAGGTCACCATACCTTACGCGTCACTCACTGCAGTCTGTGCGTCTGTTAGCTTCATGACTCTTAAATTTCTGTATGTGCTCAAAGCTCGCTGCTTCTTCATGGAGTCGCGCGCAAGACATATAAGGGCACCATTCATGTTGAGCGCGTTTCTTTGTCGATTACTCCGACCATTGAAGCATTCTGCGTTCCTATGGATTGGGAATCCTCTCTCTCTGGGTGGAGCCTCAGCTGGCTACATCCCTGTGAGTGAGACTCCCAACAAGAGCGTATCTGGTAAGAAAGTACCACTATTGTAAATTTAACAGTTAGTAAAGCAGACCGGAGAGACAAGGTCACTGTAAAATCTGTCAAAATTCTTGCAACGGCGGAGACGGTCGATCCAGGGCTTTTTCATTGAAATTTAATGGAGAAAAAGAGATTTGAACTCTTAGTAACCTAATTACTTAGGTTAAAGTTGGCCCACATATTCACAGGCTTTTCAGAAACACAACCTAGTCATAAGTACTCCGAGGGATACACTGGGCAAATTTGTGAGAGTTTGAAGAGGCTAGTTTGCCACGTTATATTTTTGGCCGCTGGTTCTTGGCAGCACACAGTACGTGGTCTTACGACTTTGCGGAGACCTGTGCTTTTTGGTAAACAATCGCTTGGGCCTGATCACTGCGACTTCCTTATTCGAGTATTCGACACAGAGTAAGCGTACCTGTATCTGGGACAGGGATCAAGTCTTGCAATATTGGAGGAAGAAAGGTGAGGAGAAAGCGTTGGCAATGGTGAACTGCTGGCCAAGAACGCTCGTGTCCCGTACCATAGCGATGACAATGTTCGCAGCTGCTTGCCTGATAACAGAGAGTGGTCGGAGATTGACTATGGCGAATGCTGCGCAGCAGAGTGCCCGTGTGCAACAGCGTGATCAGATGCTTTTGCAGGCCCTGATTCTCCGTCGGACGGGGGACGACTTATAAGTGTGGTGCCGTAATTCGGCGACGTCTGCTTTCTGGTGGACTTTGGCCATTTATTCTATCCCAACCGCTCAAATCTGCTTTCAGGAACTTAGTCCAGTCCGTCGTCACTTTAGACAGTGACGGGAGCGGCAGATCGTAATGCTCCCAAAAAAGTAAGGCTTCCGCTAGACGCCCGAGGCGCGTCCGCTATCTGCTCTACCAGCGCAGCACACAGTACGTGGTCTCACGACTTTACGGAGACCTGTGTTTTTGGTAAGCAATCGCTTGGGCCTGATCACTGCGACCTCCTGATCACTGCTTCCGAGTTCGGGAGCTCGGAACTAGATTTTAATGTCACAGAATGCAGCTCGGAACTAGATTTTAATATCACAGAATGCATTTTCAAGAGAGTAGATAGTTTACGTTATCAGAGTTCTTGGAGAAAGCGTTTGCAGTTTACAGGAAGCGCAGGTACAGTGTATCCAACCCAAGCTAGTAGTGCATTTGATCTTACAATTCTCCTGGAGGGCTACTGATCATATTTACTACTCAGTGATATCAAACTCATGCTTGATGATGTGAAGTGGTATCATGACCTTCGAGTGCATCGGTGACCTCATCTTGATGTGAGATGAATGTTGTTTGAACCGGAAATGGTGATTTTGTCACAAGCCTTGCTCTCTATTAGGCTTGTGTATTTCATCACTTCATATGATGTTTTTGCTCACATGTATTCAGGTATTCAGGAAAGAAGCAGAGGATCATGACTGAACAAAGCCCGTTGCAGTCAAAATTTCAGGCGATTGGCCGTGAACTCGATCTCATGGTGAGTAGGAACTTTTAGCTGGAGTTCTCTAGCGCCAGCTAATTGACCTGTTGAATTTTCAGATTTATATGTCGCTCTCTTTTCGATATCTTGTTGTAAATACACGAATGTTTAATTCTGTAAGTCCTGGCCAGCAAGTCGATGTACAAAGACTTGCAGTCATTGCTTTCCCTTTTGCCACTGTCCTCCTCTCTTCGTAAACAGTAACATTCAGTTCGACTTAAAGATTTGCAAAAATAATGAGTAGAAGTCTAAAGCTTTAAACCTGTGTAAAATAATCGATGCAGAATGAAAAGCGAGAGAGGCTTGTAAAGGCTAGCCGCGATGTTACCATACATAGCAAGAAGGTCATCTTTGCCGTCCACAGGTAATCGTTCTCTCCTCTAGTAAACTTTATATTAACAACTTCACAATATATGTATTCCCGGAGGGTCTCGTGGCTAATGAGCTCAACCACTGGAATGTGCGACTTAACCTCTGGAATTCGTTCCTTGAGAGGTCAGACAGACAAGATTAGTTAATTATCGATGAAGATTACCTCTCACAGGTCACAGGTCACCTGTGAGATGTGAATATGGATTTGGTTTTTATTGTTTAAAGTCCTGTACAACATTGAGATCATTGAGCGACCGTCCGACGATTGGAACTAACCGCTATTCAAATCATGGGCAATGATCCTAAGAACAGATCTTGATGAAGGTGCAGACTTTCAAGCTTGTCATCGTGTCTTGCTAGGCCTATTTTCTTCAGCTTCTCATGGGAACTTCTTCAGCTTCATATGCTTTCTGTTATGATCAGATTATATCTTCTTTGATAATCTCCCGTCTGCTGTAGACTACCTTGTCCAGTAACAATGTGTGACGACTTAAACCCTTACAACTTTGATTTCTTGAGTGATTCTTTCTTGAGTTGTTTAGATTCTGTTTTAATCCATCAGAAATTCACTTCAGACAAAGTTACCATCTTTGAGACGCAATCTTTTGTGTGTTCTATGAATTTGACGAACATACATTCACCTTGTAATTATTCATTATTCATTGCTGCACCTCTCCATCTTCTGGGTTGTCATGGATAGGATTTCAGGGATCAATAAGACAACAATGTTGGAGCAAGCAGAGAGAGATCTGAATGCAGTCCGAGACAACCAAGTGACGCAGCTTGCCAAAGAGCTCCAAGGAAATGACTACTGGAAGTTTAGAAGAGCATACTCACCAGGGGTGGGGTTTAATGGCATTCTCGTATCTGCACCATGATAATTTTACTGTACTGGACTGAGATGCATAAAGATGTCAGTATACATCTTCTACTAGAGTTATTGACGGCCGGTATCACCGATTCATGAGATTTTTTACAAGCATGATCGCAGTTTGATGCTTGTCACCTTTTTAAGAGTACTGATGATTTAGACTCTTCAACAGTTGCAGGAGTTCGTGGAAGCAACGACAACTGTGGAATTCGTGAAAAACGGTCAACTTCTGACCCTGGAACAGTTGAATCGAAGGTTTGCTAACATAAAAGATGCTGCAAACAAACCATTTGAAGTCAATATCCTTGACTACATTCTTGGGGTAAGAAGTTAGCTTGAATAAAGCATAATTTCATCCAGCTTTGTTCTCTGTAACTCATAGAAAGTGTCGGAAGTTATGCTTATAGGTATTGACAGTGTTTCAGAGCCTCTATACCTCTATAGTAACTGGTCCAAGCACGTTCACCTTCATAACATAGTGCACGAAGTCAAATAGCAAAATAGACGAGGATCATAGTGTTGCGTGGGAGCCAACTGCAGGTACTGATTATATACACGTACAAGATCTGGAGAGCTGTAAGGGATAAGTTCACTCCTATTCTTCTTTAGTAGTGTCAAAACTCAGAATGCAGTATTTTAGTTTCTCAGCAATTCGATAAGATCGTGCACAAAGTTTGAAATAAAGAATCCTTTAAAAGTAGAGATAGAAAGAGGACTTGTGTGTATCACCCACCTGCTATGACGGAAAACATAAACAACAGTCATCAGTATCCGCATCAGCAGAATCAATTATTCGTCGAGAAGCTTTAGATATTTTTGTCTAATATTGGCTATGTGCTTGTTAGGTGGGAGACTTGACCGGTGAGCTCATGCGACTTGCCGTGAGTGGCATTGCTGCTGGACAGCCACAAGCTGCAAACTCAGTATGCAGTTTGATTCGTGCTTTATACGTAGGATTCAGTATGCTTCCCGCTCTGCAGGAGAACCTTCGCGATTGGAGAACAAAATCAGATACGATGCTTCAAAGTCTCATAAAAGTTGAAATCGGTATGATAACCTAAACTTGAAAATTCTGTCTGGTTAACTCCTTACTTTGTATTTGTAGGCTCGTGGCACGTAGAATATTCGTGCTCCTGTACACACCTTTCTAGTTCAACTATCTTTGACGAATCTTCGGTTGGTTTCATTTCAGCTTGTTATAACGTACATGTGCGAGGCTCGGAATATCCACCTGAAATGCTTACTGGCGAATTTGATCTTGATCTCAGTGGAGATGATGTATAAGTTTCTGTGATCCCAGAGTCGGACGCACTATTGTCATTTGGGAAAGCGACGTACATGGTTATGTTAGTTTATTGTACAGATGGTGGAAAGATCTATGGCGCATCAGATACTAATACTATTGAATCGGTATGATGCAAATATTAGTTGTAGAGCTTGGTGATGATAGATGAGATTTAACAGCGCTGTTTATATCTTCATACTTGTTACCCCAGTCTTGAGAATATACTGCTTGAGATTTAAACCCAGTCACAACAGATGATAAATATATGACATGGTCACAAAGTGTTAAGATTTAAGATTGTGTTAAAGTTTTCTTCCACACATCTTTTCATGTCATCATCTCCTGGTGTGCTTGATTAGACTGTACGTGTTCAGATTATGTGCTTTTCTCAAGTATGTTTCTAGTATTATGATTAAACCAGTTCATTTGGTTTTTGGAACACAATTTCGTTTACTTATTTAGACATAATGTTTTAAAGATATGGTCATTGTGTGTAGTGATTAATAAATTATTTATTTTACCTTGTGAAGAAATATGCGTCTTGTTTTTTGCAAATGTGATATGTTTTTGTTGTGAATGTAACTAGGTGAAGAAACGATCAACCAAAGTGGTTCTCCCTCTTGATGATTTAGGATATAGGACAGAAAAGATATGATTTTGGAATTTCCTTCATCTACTCATATTGGTATTTTCAATTTTTCAATTGCATTACGGTAGTTTCTATGAAGAAGGTTCTTTTCACCAAAAGAATTCATATGAAATAGCATGGAAAAAGACAAAGCCCCTCAGAGAAATAAAGAGAAATATTCTAAAAGTAAAAGTTTCACCTCTCTACGGAAAAGAGAGATGAATATATATGGAAGATTGTTCATAACAAAATAGTTAAGAGGAGAAAATATTAAAAACGTATATTCTATCTCGATATTCAGTAGTTCGTTTCGAGGTGAAGCTGGTGAATAGTTTTATGTTCATTCTTTTCCTCATAGTTTTCAGTTTGAGATGGAAACATAGTCATCAAAATCGTTGCATGATCATTAAATTTCTCCACTCTTGAAAGCAAACTCACAAATGTCATCCGGAGCACTTGTAGTCAAACTCGAGTTTTAACTAAATAGATATATATTTTTCTATACCAAGTAGTTTGCTTTGAGATGAATCACAACATTTAAGTTAGAGATAAGTTTTAATTTCATTCCATACATTCACCATGGGTTGTAGAGTATAAAGTGGATTTTTGTTAGTGTAGTGTATTTTGTTGAACAGTCAACTGATTAAGAAAATAACTTATAAAACTAGTAAATAGTTTTAATTTGGTTTTTTAGTTCATAGATTTCAAATCGAGATGAAGACGTAATCATTAAAATCAATTTATACATAATGATTAAATTATTCAATTCTCGAAGACAAACTCGCAAAATAAGATATTCGGGATCACTCAGAGCACTTGTATTCGTACTCGAGGTTTAAACCTCGAGTCCACTTACAGAACGAAGTTTTTCATTTTTCTATAAATTTTTTGATATTCATATATAGTATAATATGATTACGTTGTGCATGCGAAGCAAATTAATACTTTCGATGCAAAGCAAATTTTTTCTTCATAGCGACGTTTATACATCTGAATTCGATTTGTGAGATCGGAAGTATTATTTTTAGTTCACAAGATAAGACCTAATACATCTAATTGAAATAGCTCTCCGTTTATTGTCACGATTTTATGTATTATATATGACGGGGATAGATTATGATATTATGTGTATTTTCTAAGTTCAGATATCAAGCGGAGTACACAACGTTCGAAAGAGATAAAGTGAAAGATATTGCAAGTGAAATTATCACAATTTTGAACCCATCGTAGAATTACTGAAACTGCCAAGTTCTTCTGAGTCATCTCACATAAAATCTCCAGAAAGAAAAAGACCAGGAATAAATAATTATTCTATTTCAAACATCAAGTATAAAACAAACCTTTCAGTCTTGATAGATAATATAGAGTAAGTTAATATACGAAAATATAATACTCAATAAATTCAAAAACATAAACAAATCTTTAATAAAAAGTTAATTTCTACAAAACATAGTGCTATGCAGTTTGCAGGTTTATGTGAAACAAAGTGTTTCGTTATGTAAAATTTATTCTAGAACACAATGAATATAAGGAAGGTACATTTCGTTTCAACTTTCCAAAAACTTGAGATAGCATAATACATTGGATGAGACAGTGCATGATATAGTGTGCAAAAATTAAATGGTCTGGACACGAGTTCAGTCTTCATAGTATCAAATTCTATCAGGTAAAAATTCAGAATATTATCATATGTGTTTAAACTCATAAAAAGTTCATGTGCAAACTCAGATATCCAGTAAGATAGTCAATATCCATTTTCTGAATGTGTGAACATAGAAGTAGAAAGTTCACCCTTTGTGTAAAGATCATAAATCGTAAAACTCTCATGGTTACAATGAACACTCCTCCTGTCATACAGAAGTTTTCACCAACTAACAAATTAGAATAAATGACGTTAGAGAAGTTCTTGATTTTTTCCAGACCAAATAACATTAGCATTTGAAGTATATAGTCATTTTGTGACATCTTAAATGATTGAAGCATAGTAGACCTCTTGATATACAGTTTTGTAGCGGCCTCTAAGCTATGCGAGTTTTTCCAGATCTTCCCAGTGCGATGTCTTCACTTCGGGTGCGAGCACTTTTTGTTGTCTTCCATCATTTCCTCTATCCACCAGAGTCTGTCCTTGAAGCTAATGTGTCTTACTAGACACATGTATGGTTGGAGGTCCACAAAGATAGAGATATACAACATTATCTCCAATGTTACCAACCGTTTGTATCACATAGTGTTATCTGCGGGCTTGGATTACAAGTAGCTGGACTCGATGTATCAAGAAGAGGAGTTGGTCTCAGCATCTAAGACCCACTTTTTTGAGTTCCAGATCGGTAAACGTCACAATATAAGATGGATTGAGGTGACATTGGATAGATGAACAAAGCTGAAGGATGAGGTGCAGTCGGAAGTGCACGTCAAGCACTTCCTAAACTTGAACGAGATGTCTGGTGCTGGTGAGTGGATGTTTGCTTTGATGTTGAACCGCTTGTTTCGGTTGGTGTTATTTTCTCTAGTCTTGGATGGATTCAGTATTGTGGTTTTCAAGCATGTAAGTTCGTCATGTATGTCGACTGGACGTACTACTCTACACAGAATGGGTACGATAGCACATGTGCATTCATTGGCTCTAGTTCATGCAAGGTCGTCGAGTTGGTGAACATGACATCTGTTGAAATTGACAACAACTCATAATTGATTGAAGATCAAACATTTGAGGTTGGCATCCAATGGATGTTACATGTGGTATAGTATCGGATGATGTGGTGCACGATGATAATTCCTCCATGGATGCTATCTTGGCTCGTCATGACACTGTGTCACACAAGGATCTATAACACAAGTGCAATATATCAAGCAAAGAAAGAGAAGAGAATAGAAAGAGAAGAGAATGAGGTAGAATATTTACCACAGGGTCACTGATGCATATAAGCATTGAGTAGGTGTACACTCAGAAGACTAATTTCCACATAGATACACTCAGAGCATGCAACGGAACAAGCTCCTGTCACATGCACCTCAACCAGCTCTCTGATTTCATCAGCAACCAACAGAGAGGTTAGGTTATAGATGAGTAGAGGAAGTGATAGGCCAATGTTGAAGACTTTTCCGACTCAACCGTACCTTGTTGGTCGACTCATCAGGGCCTTACCGGTCCAGGAGTTTCTGTTCAGTTCCGTGACATCTCAGGGCAAATTCCCAATCTTTGTGCAATGGTAGATCAGTGAGGTTAGGCAGAGAGACTGCAAACAGCGATGTAGTGTAGGAGAGAATGGAATTCGTGAGAAGAGCCAAAGAATTGAAAGTGCCATACTCGAAAGTAGCATGTGAGTGATTGAAAGCGCCCTATTGCAAAGTAGTCTGTGAGTGAGCTCCACCTAGAAGTCGAGGGATGCTTCGCAGTAGAGGTGGAGGAACTACAAGATGGAGGAGGTAGTTCCTGTATGGTGTCTACCCTGTTGTTTATATATCGATAATTAGGTATGCATGATTAGGGTTATGTGCGGAGAAGTAAGGTTTAGGAGCCACCATAGTTCCCGAACTTAAACTGGAACCTGCAAGTTAGACTTTAAAGAACTCTAATTGGAGAACCATAACGAGAGTAGAAGACAATAAGCCCAGTAAGTGGAGGTAAAGTACTTACGAAGGTCGTAGATGTAAGATGTAGATATCTTAGTAGATTTAGGATGTAGATATCTTGTCAGTAACAGTGAACAAGCAAAATTTAGCACAGAGTTTAGAATGGCCTAGACATCCTAGTCGTCCTAGTCTAAAAACTAGTCCGAGCAGAGTTAGCGAATTGTTATATAACCAGAGGTTGTGCCGATGAAAATGCATAGTGCGAAAGATATTTCCGTAATAAGTTTCGATCGGTATGTAGTCGAAAGAACCTACGGTATGTAGTTGAATTCAAGTTGGTCATTGAATTCAAGTAGACAACGGTATGCAGTCGAATCCAAGTTTGTCATTGAATTCAAGAAGACAATGACAAGAGAACAAAAATTCTAGAAAGGAGAGAGTTAGTTGAAGTGAGTTGAGGAGCACAGATTTAGCGAGAGAATACAGACAGAGATAGTAAAAGAATTTATTTTTGCCAGTCCATCAATGCATCTCACTGATGCATTTAGGTATTGAGTAGGTGTATTCTCAAAAACTTAATTATCACAATATACATCCGGAGCATGCTGCAAAACACACTCCAGTCGTATGCACCTCAACCTGCTCTCTGACTTCATCAGCACTCAGCCAAGAGGTTAGACTGTAGATGAGTAGGAAAAGTGTTCAATCAGATGAAGACTTAACTTACTCAACCAAGAAGTTAGAATGAGATGTAGAGAAAAAGTGTTCAGTCACATGAAGACTTAACCTACTCATCAGGTCCTTGTCGGTCCAGGAGTTTCTGATCAGTTCTAGGACATCTGATGGTCCAGAGAGGTTATACTGTAGATGAGTAAGAAGAGTGGTCAATCAGATGAAGACTTAACCGACTCATGAGGTCCTTGTCGGTCCATGGGTTTCTCTTCAGTCCCGGACATCTGATGGTCTGTGAAGTTACCAAAAATATATATTGATACATGGGTAAAGCAGCTTTCTGAGAAAATAGTGACTTCACCCGCACATTATAGGTAACCCCAAAATAGTTTTGAACCCATGTAAGTACAAGGTGAATAAAGAAGAGTGGTAACATGTATGCTGACTTGGTCTGAGAAGTCAGCGAATGAATATACACCGGGGTCAGGTCAAGAGGAAATGTGTAGGATGAGCACATTTCCAAGATGGTACTCCTTGCAATACTCGTTGCAGTAGGACAAAATACAAGTGTAAATGCAATTCCTAACGAAATAAGAGAGAATACAACTATTATCGATAATAATTTAGCCAACAAGCGCAAAAGAAATTAGAGGTTAGAAGCAAATCATCCAACAAATGTCACGGACACAGCTGTAGGTATTGAGTAGGTGTGCACTGAAGAACTAACTACCACAAGGTACACGCAGAGCATGCAACAGAACACACTCCTGTCACATGCAAAAAGTTATCAAAAATATATATAACCGAGAGACCAAAAGAAAATATGTAACGAAACACATTTCCAAGTTTGGTACCCCCAGTTTAAGTTGATGGATAGTACAATAGGTGATGTCTAAGGATCGTGGCTAGAGACCAACCAGAACTGTAGAATAGAGCCGCAAATCAAAAATCAAAGTGCACGAGGGGTGAGTTAACTAGGTGATGACCAAACACAAACCACAGAAAAACTATGCATCGTCTGGAGAAACAATCAAACTGCAAACGGGAATATCGAACTAGCATCCGCAACACTGAAATGAACACAAGAAGAAGGTTAGTGACAGCCTCTTAACAAAGGTCTCTTGGACACAGCTGTAGGTGATGAGTAGGTGTACACCTACCTAGCCACTATAAATAACATATATACTGATACACAGATCAAGCAGCTTTTTGGGAAAACAATGACTTCGTCCGCACACTTTGGTAACCCCCAAGTAGTTTTGAACCCACTATAGGTCTGAACCCTATAGATAACATATACTAGATGGAGTGCAAACTGATCTATACATATGATCCTCCTAAAGCATTCGAAAATCCGAGGTCTAGAACTAAGCAAACATTCATCAAGAGTAGTTGAATCGTCTATCCTGGGAGCTAGAATACAAGGGACCGAAGAAATGTATAAATGACCAAACGAATGTAGTAAAAACTACTATCATGCAATGCATCGATTCCGTAATATTTGATGATTAATAAATATCAGGCTAGAACAACAAGTGAATGGACAAGATGTGGTGAAAGAGGAAGCATACACTTAGTAAAGCAAGTCACGTATAGAACTTCAACAATGATTAAGGGGATAGAAGAGGGTATGCATTTTAGTTACGATAGTAAACAATGACAACACAGAGCAATGATTAAGAAAATAGAAGAGGGTATGCATTTTAGTTACAAAAGTAAGACATGAGAACACAGAGCAAGCAACAAGGATAGAGGCAAGTTGATCGATGTGTTTGGAGACTAGTTGTACTGCGAAGCTATTTACGAAGTAGGTACAGTCACCATGCAATCCTTGCATCATGCATTCTTCTTGAACTGTCTCACCTTACACAAGAACTGTATAGGTGACGCACTCTCTCAACAAATTTCTGGAAACAAAAATGTCAGATATGCAGTTCCATCACTGACCTAAGTCTGCGATGAGAAGTGTTTCTCCTTCATAGTTCGGGCCAGCAATCACATTGCATGTAGGAGACATTATGACACTATCACCAGCACATACAACTGTTTCGGACGAGGGTTCCTCTTTCCCAAAGCCTCCAAAGGTATACTCCGGTGCCGATGAGTAGTCTTTCCTTTGACAGAACTTGTTCGCGGACAAGACAAAGCAGCCACCTTCTAAGGTGATATGTAGCATAGATGCTTACCAACTACCCTTGGCATCTGCTGTGGGAGCACAATACACCTCCACACATGTGGCAACATGTATTACACATCGACGACATCATCGAACGGACGAGACATGACATCATCGGTGCTTGAATTTGAAGCACACTCCTGCCAACGCTATTGCGTAGGAACTCTTTTAGAAATTCATGTACTCCTTGATCGATAATAAGCTGGACTACGGCAGAAGCACGATGCTATAGGTCTCACATCCATGAATTGCTCTTCTTAGGTTTACTGTAGAAATGACCTACCTAGAGCATACAATCGCAGTTCTGAGAAGTGGACATCTTGTTCTCCCAACTTATTAAACCACCCACCTGACTGATTGGTGTATCAAAACCGGGCAGGGTAGAACCATCACCAAAACCCCAAATGAGTCGCTAGAAGCAGTGGGCATGAGCTTCCAGTGTTTCCTCACGAATCCTCCGTGCGAATCAAAATATAAAATTGAATAATACAGGGTCCCACCAGCTCGCTCAATCACACCCATGACTAAGTATACTTTGAATCTACCCGCCATTGATGCCAACCTCTCCACCTCATGACTTGTAATGGAGACATGTTTGAATGTATAAGCACTGACGATGAATATGAGACATAACGGTAGGCAGAGATTCTCCTTAAAGTAGAGCACCGCCGTCAGAAGCATTACATCATGTTACCAGATCAACATATGACAAAGCTCTGGTGCAAGTCCAAAGGAGGAAGCAGGAAGAATTTGACTTGAGTCATGCTTCTCATTCTGATCGAAGAAAGATAAACGAATTCAATTGGATATTTTCGAATTTCACATCAAACAATGGTGTCATTATCGCACTACAAACAGAATATGTTAGATTTCAGCATGAGTCGATAAACCTCGAACACAATGTTTCACGGTTCTTACCTAGCACATCAATAGCTGAAGCATGATACTTGCAAAAATCCTCGCGACCTTTAGCAGAACGACTATCGATAAGGGCCCCAAATGTAGCACCACGCGGATATCCACCAACAAAGGCTTCTGGAAAAACAACCAGGTGGATGCCAAGCGAAGCAGCTTCAGCGATAAAACGTTCCGCTTTATCTGCACGCAACGTCGTCCTGCACAGTGAGTTTCTTGACTTCTTCACCTCCCACGCACGTGTAACTGAAAGTGAATCTGTCAGACTTCAAATTTTGAACAACTTGCAGACTATAAGAGAATGAGAGAGAGTGAGAGAGAACCAAGTGTGGCACGTGTGTCGTAGAAGATGGTAGACGCTTGCACTACGCTAACGCGCTTGGAGCCAGAAATTGGACTCATCTCCACTTCATTCACGAGCTCTTCCAGGTTGCTACTTTCTGTCCCCAGCTGATCCATTTCCGACTCAAGCTGAAAATGACAGGCTGATAACTTTTACTCCTCTTCCGATTCAGCTTTCGCACACTGAGCTCATTACATATGTGAAGCTAATGCCCGTAGGCCCAAGGACCATAGACACAGTCCAGGCTAGATAACTTCTAAAGGTCGGAGGTCAACAAGCTCGAAAATGTCCAGATGGACTAAGATAAAAAAAAACGTGTGGAGTTCTCATTCTTCACTTGTATGACATATCCTCCAATGTATGGGTTCCTCTCGCTTGTTCTCGGTCTTTCGACATGCTACGAGGAGGATTAGACAGTGACGACGGACTGGACTAAGTTCTTGAAAGCAGATTTGAGCGGTTGGGATGGAATAAATGACCAAAGTCCAACAGAAAGCAGACGTCGCTGAATTAGGCACCACACTTATAAGTCGTCTCCCGTCCGACGGAGAATCAGGGTCTGCAAAAGTATCTGATCACGCTGCTGCACACGGGCACTCTGCTGCGTAGCATTCGTCACAGTCAATCTCGGACCACTCTCTTTTATCAGACAAGCAGCTGCGAACATCATCATCGCTATGGTACGGGACAGAAGCGTTCTTGGCCAGCAGTTCACCATTGCCAACGCTTTCTCTTCATCTTTCTTCCTCCAATATTGCAAGTCTTGATCCTTGTCCCAGGTACATGTACGCTTACTATGTGTCGAATACTAACCAATTTTCATCAACTCATCGAAACGAATGCAAATTCCCTTTACAATCAGATCAATAAGAACAAGTCGTTACGCATGCAATGGCATTGCAAGGGATATGCGTTTGGAACACCTCACGAATCAAGGAGTGCCAGAATTTGAAAACTGTAGCAGAACTCCATTGTCTAACCATCGATCTAGAGGATGAGTTTTGCATCTCTCCTATGATATGATTGAGGATTTTCAAGGCCTTTGTACCAGTGCGCATTTGTCTACTACCAAAGACTACTACGTTTTTCTGTATACCTTGGCTGAGCAATTCTTTATATTGTTTCCTTGCGCACTACATGTTACAATCTTCTCACATTCGATGATTGATTATAGAAGAGCTTTTAGCTTTGTCACTTCAGTTTAGCACCTCGGCTAGATTGACGAGTGCGGAGTGGCTAGCCCCGGTAGAGCCATTAGTGCCGTTAGGGCTGGTTCTTGGGCTAGCCCCACTAGGAGTATATTTGCAGGTAGGGCTTGTAAGCTTCAGTTCTTCGAGTTGAGCCTTCAAGCTCCTGGCTATGGTGGATAGTCTTGGTGCACGTAATCTGGATTCTCTGATGCACAGAGTGGATGTGGCTCGACTTTACTGTTTGTGTAGTGCCGGTTGGCATGGTGGAGCAAATCGTTATTATTGCAGTACACTTGTGTATGTGTATGACATCCCCATATGTTATGTGTATGTGTGGTGTATCTCTAACAGCGATGTCTTTGCGCACGACAGCTTAGTCTTTTGTGCTTGGAGTTTTTTTGGGATGAAATTTGCGGTGTAATTTTCCAAAACCAGACATTTGAAAAATTAACCATCACTTTTGAAAGGAGTTGAACCCAATAAAACTGGCTAGTCCAATGAAGGTTCACTCCTCTCACGAGGAAGGAGGAAGCACAAGTAAAAATATCACAATAAATCCCAAAACTTGTAAAAAAGATAGAATCAAACCACCCGAAAATACAAAATGAGATCCGAAATCGAACACAAGCATGCTCAATGTACAAAATTATGATACAGAAAAGATTTATCGCAAGTACAGTCAAAGACAAACTGCGAATGCAAGGATCACAATACAAAACCAATGTGCTGCTCGTTGAGCTCTTTCTAGATCTGTTGCACTGCTATCTGCAAATACTCGAGGAATTGAATTTTCTCTTTCCAACCGAAAGAGTAATCCAAATATCTTCCATCCGACAGAATAAACCAAATATCTATACATCATAAATTGTTGCTTCTTAAGGACGGTTTTGACAATAAAAATAAACCATATATGAATAAAAGACTCAAGCTCCATTTCTAATGAAGCCGTCAGAAGTTCACAAGCATAGTAGAATTGAAGGAAAAGGACTCAAAAACTGAATCGAAATGGACCTCGCTTTACAAATGAAGTTTAGAGACGTATTGTACTTGAATATACCTACCCAAGAAAACTTCCAAACCTCCTCCAAGCAATTCAGTGTGAATAGAATACACTTAGAATACAAGTCTTGCAGAACATCGTTATGACACTTGTACAGATCAATAAATCGTTCGTCGAGCTCAGAAAACATTGAAAGAATAAAAAAGAGCTCTCACAAAGGATTATTCACTAAAGCAACAGAGGAAACTCAAGATGCAAGTTGAGATGATAAGCAAGGTGATAACACTCTCCGAGATATCGTCAAACACTCGTCAAAATACTATCGAATACACGACCGAGATACCATCCAAAACTCATAATCTTTAAGGAACAAGTGTATACAATCAAAGCGGAAATGAGAAGAACAAGGATAAGAGTCCAAACAAAGAACAGAACGCTTGGGAGTCCCAACCGCCAAGAAAGAATGGATTAAAAGAACAAACTGACCCACCGAGATAAAAACTACAATAGCCGGTAATCTCAAAAAATATTCCTCAAAAAAGTTATTTGCGATGATAAGAATAGTAATCGCAAGTCACCCACACACCACCGTAACCAAAGAAGACAAGATCGACAAGAACGTTGTCGAGTTGAGAGTTTTCCTGGGAAGGGCGGAACCTTCTGGCTGTGATAGATCTTGAAGGCTGTGTTTAGTCTACTCAGGGAAGCGTTGGGCTTCAAGCTGTGGTTGCTTACTATACAGAGGTAGGGTTCAGGTCATAAAGGGCACTATAGACACTCACTCAGGTCGAATGGACCCTCCAGTATGTTCAGGAAGCGAAGATCAGATCAGACTAGCAGTAATAAGGTCAGACAGCGAACTTCAACGGTCCAGAATCAGAAACATACGATGGTTCAGACTTCAGAACTCCTTCTACATGTAAATGAGGCCCTACTGACCATACACACGAAGTTTCAGCTTGAGATCAAATCAGAGTGTCGAGATATGGGCAGAAATGTTCTGAGCAGAGAAATTACGGCAATTTCTGATACCCAGACAGCTATTTCGACCTATAACAGAGAATTGGCTCGATCACTTTCAAAGATTCTTACAGGATTTGCAGTACACAGCTTGCTGAACACCCCTGTGAAGTTGGGCCTCCTGATTGTACACAGAACTCTAGATCTCGCTCTCTGAAGTTGATGCTCTAGATTGAGAGCTTTTCAGACCCCCTCTGCTTCAGCGGTCGCCCTGAATTACTCATAATTTCAATTGACATGAAAATTTGGGGACAGTCGTAGCCCTGCTGCCAATGAACGAGACCTCGAAGGTTTGAAGCGATTTTCTCAAATCTACTGCGATTGACACCGAAAACCCCAAAATCAACAGAAGTGCTGCAATTCTGGCACAAATCGAACTTCAATCAGCCATAACTCCTTCTTTATTGCTCCAAATCGATCAAAAATTTCGCTGACAGTGCTTGGCACGACGAACCCTATCTCCCTGTGCTCTCAGATTTCGAAGTTTTCTCACCAAATGCTCGAACTCCTCTTAAGACCTCTACTACTAAGTTTAGCGGTACACTAAAGACAAAATTGGACCAATGGGAGTTCATAGCTTCACTCCCCTGTCCTTTTGTGTCCCAAACCACGTGGTGACTTGAATTTGCACATAGGCTACCACGTCAAGCCCCTAAGGTGCCAACGTAACCCCTAAACTACATGCGAAGACATGTGAAACGACACGTAATCCCGAAAGATAACCTAACCTCGCTAAGAAGCATGCATGGACGACACGTAATTACAACCCATGAGCTTACCTCCATCTATATGGCAATCAACCTACTAAGACTCAAAAAATATATATCATCCTCTAGTGTCGACTTCTTTGAGGTCTTAATTTCATTCAGGGAGACTAACGCTTGACAGAGAGGTGAATTATTTACAATGTAAAATGATTCACATCACGACAACGTGATCAAGCTTGACACAAAAATGACAAAAACATAAACAAATTATCGCACCATGGCACCAAAATAGCAACAGCAAAGAATAAACACGAGCTCTATCGTTGTTGATCAACGGTTTTTATAAAATGATTGAAAAGTATGACTTTTTACTTGCAGCTGCCGGCTTATGAAGCTCACATAATACGTGCATTCTGCGATCACAAAGTAGCCAATGCGAGAGAGGTCGCCGTGGAAGACAAAAGAACAAAAGAACAAATGTGAAATTTCTCATCGAGAGAGGTAACCATAAAAAACAAATGAACAAATGAGAAATGTCAATGAGAAAAGATCCACCCCCAAATCTTCATTTACATAACACCTCTACTCCAATCTTAGTGCAACACCATGTGAACAGAGTCCACCATCCACCCAAGACGAGAGCCCACCAGAAGACCACACAAAAGCCCACCACAGAAATGAACCAAACACAAAATGTACGAAGAACTGAAAAATACCTAGAACGCAAGAACGGCAGCAAGAGCAAAAACACCTAAAGCAAAAATACATGAGGTGCATCAAAAACCAAGATGACCTAAGACAGTCAGAGAAGTTGATCGGAGCTCTATCAAAATGCCACGTCGGCACCCCCTTCTCTTTTATACCTCCACTTGTGGTTTAAAGTATGGGAGGAGTATGAAGAGGTTTAAAGTATGACGCGAGAGGAAGGAAGAGACGAGGGAGAGGAGAGGGGACGTACGCGAAGGGGAGAGAAGAGTGTAGTTTGAGAGGATGGAGAGTGTTATGATGGGTTACTCCAAATTCTTTTAGATATTTTTCTTCATTTTTTCTTTTTCTTTTTTTGCTTTTAGAATTAGTACATTCTTTGAAGAAACGAGTGAGTATTAAATACTTTTGGGTTTTTAAAGATTATAGAGTCTTTTGTTTAGAGTTTTGAGAGCTTTTTGAGGGTTTTCTTGTTACATATAGTGCATTTTTATCCTTAGAGATTAGGGTTCTTTTTTTGAATGGTATTTCTGAGATGTTCTTATTACGAGTAAGGTTTGGTTGGATATTGTCCTTTTCTTAACTATGGGTAATCTTTCTCCCATGAGATCAAGACTAGCTCGAGATATGTCATGTCCGGTGTGCAGTCAGTTATTTACCTCACAAGGAATAAAGTGTCATGTGAGAAAGATGCACAAGAGCTATGATTGGACCACATGGGATGTCCAAGTTAGTCGAGAGTTGAGGTCTACACATGTAGTCATTACGGCACTGTTAGACCTTCTTCTTGAAGTTCCCCCTGTGTTGTGAGAGTGGTTGAGAATCCACACTAACACTATTCTGAGATTGTTCAAGACGAGTTTCTCTTGTCCGTGTTTGTTCCATCGGCTCTATCATGCTCTCCGTGATTAAGCGAGGCAAGCATTCTGTCTACCTCTTGACTTGTTGACACGGAACACCAAGGACGAGACGGCGTGGTTATTGTTCCTCTTACTACCTCGTTGGTGTCTCCGTTATACTCGAGGTGGCAGAGTTAGACATCGAGAGGTGGCGATCCATCTTCGGAGATTCCGTACTAGTGATTGGACGGCCTTATAAGAAGAATTTGTACATGCGGCATGAGATAAGAATCAGTCTGTTTCTACACATGATGTCTCGTCTTCTACTCGCATACGACGTTGTAGGATGTTAGGTCCGGTTGGAGAGTATAGTAGAGCTGCTAGAGCATTGCATCCTTTGTCAATGACATGTAATGCTGAGGAGACGATCACTTTGTTACGTTTTCTTTACTCCTCACCGGATGATCTCTCACCATCTGAGATTCAAGATTATCAGTCTGAAGAACCATTATGTCTCAATAGACCTTTGTTTGCCTAGGTCTTGTGTACAACTACAGCTCCATGTCTATCTTTTGGAGATCTATCTGGGATGGTCTACGAGCACCTGCGGGATTGTTTTCAGACAAACGACCCCTCTAGTGATTTCACAAAGCTTTTTTAGATAGTGGCAATAGCAGCTCAAGGACATATTCCACATTCTATAGCTCAAGTACTGGGAGCAGCTAGACTTTTTGGTTAGCTACTGATAACGTGGCTTAGCCCAGATGTTCTTCTTCCTTCCGAGAGTTGGTTGCTTGACCCTTCTGTTCCTTCTTTCTCTTATAAAGCTTGATGGGATTTCCCATCCGTGGATATTCATTGCGTCGCGTGTTTTCCGCTTAAAGGAGTCAAACCATTGTCCTTGCACGTTTGGAACATGACTCACTGAGATACCCGTCCTGATCTTCCGGTGCAGTGAGATGTATCCCCAAAAGGCAACGATCGCGGAACTCTATGCCTGCAGAGGTGCTCCTCTAGCTAGAATCTCGTCCCCCGATGGAGCTGAGGGGACAACGGAGGAATGAGTGGACTGGTTGCCAGCCATCATCGAAAGGCCAGTGATTACCTTTTCTCCTTCGAAGGCACTTTTTCTCTCTTACTTCTTCTGTGTGATCTCTAGACCCGGAGTCCATTCCATGGCCAATGTGGAGGCTGACCACGTTCCTTCCGCCGACAGGAAACGAGGTGCCTTCCTTCTCTTGTACTGTTAGCTATTAAGCCGTGTATCGTTCAACTGAATGTCGCTACGAATGGAGGGCGTGCCGTAGACAAAGATTAGATTCCAACACTCCTATGCGAGGAACTTCCCACTCGTTTAGGGAGTTGTATTCCGAGACGTATGAAAGAAAGAACGAACTGAACATTCTCCTCTCCTTGAGATATTATGTCATCAGGTGTTGCGGATCCGATTGCGGAAGAAACGTCCAGTTCCTAGTAGATTGACATGTGACAACAGCACCTTGCTGAGAATCCTGCATTCTCGTACGAGAATAAAAAAGCCATAGAACAGGCCATTAAAACACCATTTCATCGTTTTAACCGCTGTTTGAGGAGGCAACCGCTAGCAACCGTTAAGGCAAGGGCAAACAGCTTGTTGCACAAAGACTGGGCAAAATCTGTTTGCAAGAGACTGCTGATGATCATGTCACATCTTCCTGGAACAATGGAAACACTGCACACAGACTTGGCCTTAAAAGTGAAGACCTGAGTGCACCCTTTATACTATTTAACACATTGGCAGCATAGCCAGCTTCGGGCTCCTTGGATTGACGAGCTACAACTTTGTCGTACAATAAATGGTAAAGTGAAGTAGGTCAAATTTACAAGTAGATCAAATTTACAATCCGATCCTGTCAGTTACCAGCTAGAAAGTCGGACGTGCCGCGTTGCGACTTGGATGTCCTCGACCCACCAGTTCTTCAAGTTATGGTTCACAAACTGACGATCACTCAAGTCACTCCAGTAATCCTCGCCAGCACCGGGGCAGACGTGAAGCACAGCCGAAGGTACGAGGTGCATGGGCTTGGATCCCTGGAAAATCAGTCCCCTAGTAGAGTACGGCGCCGCCATCGCCGAGACACGAGCTCCCAGCAAGCCTTGTCTTGCAAGGCGCTCATGATTCACAAAGTACTCCAAGTATCCCCGACACATCGGATCCCCTTTATTGATATACAGGTGAGGATTCCATTCCTGCAGACGGAGAAAATCAGCTTCTACTTTTTCTCGTGTCTCCGGGTCTACCAGCAGATGTGTCAGTCCCGCAGCGGCTGCATAGCGAACGGCTCTAACTGTGCTCCACAACACTTCGTTCTCTATGAGCTCGTGCGGACCTGGTAGCCAGGTGTAGGGGTAAACGGGATTGAAGAGGTGGGACTCGATTTTGATGTCTTCTTCCACTACTAGGGTTCTAGCAACGAGCAGTCCGAGTGCAGCTCCCAGCGAATGGCCAACGATACAGACGTCTTGGCTCCCATGAGCGGCTACGGCAGTTTTCACAACTCCCATGATCTGCTCGTACCGCGGTGTCTCGTGTAGGCGCTGGAGGGGAATGTGCATGTTGTGCCAGCCATCGTCCACACGGGGCAAAGTTCCTCTTATGGCGATCACCACCTTTTGGGGTGGAGGACTTGCGGCAGATGTAGGCTTCCATCTGTACACTGCTAGGTTTATGCTCTTCTCATCCGCGTCGTTTCTCAAGGACCGAGGCGGCGGCTGGTGCTGCTCCTGCTGCTCGTGTTTTACGTGTAAGCCCACGAGCTCGAAATTCAGAGACTCCCACCAGAGGCGAACAGGGGAATCCTTCTTTGTCGAGGGCGCCAATCGTTTGTGTTCCAGCTCGTACACTCCCTTGACGAGTTTCGCCAAGGTGATTCTCTTGTATGCTTCATCGTCCCAGATCGATGGGGACTCGGGAACTGCAGTAGCAGGTGGTTCATCAGGCCGCGAGAACGGAGCCGCTGGTCGGTACGGGGTTTGATGTCGGTATGTTTCGCTCAGAGCTGGGGATGAAACCTGAGCCTTCTCCAACCAGGTGAAATCTCGATGGAGAGGAGTGGATTTCCTGTTAGATTGGGTACTTGTGTTCTGAACCCAAAAGCTTTGGCACAGCAAGAGGGAGCTGACAGCTGACATGTTTTTTATACGGGAACCAGGAATAGACTGTGAACTGGAAACTGTGAAGCAATTCCATCCTGCAGGAATGCCGAACGATTCTACAAGTACTTGAAGTTGGGGAAGCGTGTCCGTGTGGAGTATAGCCAACACTGCCAACTTCAGTAGCTTTGGCGTGTTTCAGGGGTTTGACCTTGGAATCCAGAAGTGGGCACATGGGGCCCTTTTTGCATTCAAAGCTTGCCCGTTTAGATGCCATCTCCCTGATCCTTATCGCTAAAGCGGTCGTAATGTCTATGACCGTTGATGTGTGTTCTCTTGTCCAAGCCAAAGACGATCATCTCACGCCATGAGAGAGACGGTGGCTGATTAACCTCATCAGCAACGAGAAAATCAGTTGGACAGGAAAACAGCCTCAAGAAACGGTTGGACATCGGCCGTCACCGCAGTCTCCGTCTCACCGCACATCGGCCGTCACCGCAGTCAGTATGTTCTCCTTTCTGAGGAAGTGACTGCTAAGTCCAGAATCCTCGTCAGCAACTTTTTACATAAGCTTGAGAGACAACTGAAAGCTGTGTCAGAGCGATTATACACGCTTCCGATGGATATCACGTTCCGATGGAGATCACGGTAACTTACGCTCTACGTTTCGGGTGGACTTGGGACTGAAGTAGGCCTGTGGCCCGCTGTCACCAGCAAGCAGCTTTCTGCTTTGGGTTTTACATAGTTGAAAGAGTTTACCAGCTCCAAAGGAAGATTATCTACTACTGAAGCTAAGAATGTTTTCTAGCTGATAAATTTTATCTGAACTGTTATTGAATGAAAGTGTTAGAATATGTATCGTATGAAAACATACATTCAACAACATATTCAGGATATTAGGTGGTGACTTTTCATAAGATCACCAAGACCCATACTATATTATTCAGACCCAAGACCATTGTACATTAAGTAATTCATTTTTTTGATTTGACTTACACACTCATACTGCCTTTATGTCGTGAAATACATTTTTACTTTAGCCTATTCTAGCAATAGCCTCAAAATATATGCGATCATGTCCTCGATAGGACAATAATGAATTTCTATAATTTTTTCAACGTGCGTGATCTTTAATGAAATGATATTTGATGTCGATATGTTTCGTACGGTCTTAGAACTTACTATTGTCGACAAGAGCCATCGCACTTTGATTGTCACAATATGTCACGATGGGCTCCTTGTCGTGCAATCCGATGTCAGTCAAGAATTGACGTAACCAGATTATTTTTAAAACGACTCGTACTAAGAGTTACATATTTTGCCTCTGTGCTTCACAGGACTACTGACTTCTGTCTCTTAGAGGACTAGCGAATGGCTCCTCCAAAATAAATAAAACAGTGATCTGACATAGAACGTCTTGTCTCCACGTGTCTTCTTAGTCAACATCGAAATAACCCAACAGAGTAGGGTTGGGATGATTGAGCTTACTCAAAGCATAAATTCATAGTTCTTTTGATGTAAAGAAAAATCTGCTTCATAGCGGCAATGTGTCTAGGTCCAAGACTACTCTTGAACTTGAAGAATACACTAATGGGGTAGGATAAGTCAGGACGAGTGCATATTGCGGTCCAATTAATAGAACCAGCTGCACTTGATAGGGATAACTAATATATAGTTTCTTCTCCTCTTCAATGACGAGAGAGTAGCCCGAAGAAAGTTTCTCACCTGTAACTAGAGGAGTGCTTACAAGTTTGCAGTCTTTTAAACCAAACTGGAATAGCTTCTACGTCAAGTACAGAGTTTGACTAAGTCTGATACTGCCAAAAGATGGACCACAGTTAATTTCAATGCTCAGATAATGATGGACTGGACCGATGTCAATCATGTTGAACCATGAGCATAATTTCTCCTTTACATGAGATAACAGAGTCTCATTGCTATTGGCAATCACAAGGTCATCCACGTAGAGAGCAAGGATGACGAAGTGTTATTTTTGATGCAAGTAATAAATGTTTTCGTATGCATTGGACTTAGTAAATCCAAGAGAAAGCAAGAATTTATCGATAATCAAATATCATTCTCTTGATGATTGCTTAAGGCCGTAGAGAGTCTTAAGCAATCTGCAGACTTGGCTGCGTCTTGCTGCAATCACTCATTCTGGTACACACATGTATATTTCCCCATTAAGTGATATTTTCAGAAACACAATTTTGACATCCAATTGATGTACATGAGATTATACTACATTGAGATGTCAAGGATGAGCCGTATTCACTGTACATGGACTACAGGGGAAAAAATTTCTGTATAGTCCAACAGGTAGATTTGGGTGAAACCACGAGCCACAAGTCTAACCTTGTAACGAGCAATGGATCTATCAATATCAAGCTTTAATTTAAATGTTCACTTACACGTTATCGACCAACGTCCTTGTGGTAAGTTGGTGAGTTTTCAAGTGCCGTTTGATTCGTGGGAATCCAACTCCTCTTTTATTGCTCTTCTCCATTTATCAGCATCAGGAGAAGATACTACTTCTGCATAAGAAGCATATTCCATTAGTACGAACTTGATGGTAATCTTCAACGTCCGCTTAGTATTCTTCTGAGAATTCAGGATCAACGACAAGAGGTCGTAACCTTCGTCAAGGTTCCGCTGTAGAGGAACCGACTGCCGAGCTGATCGTCTCAGTGGAGCGGTGCTAGAAGGGAGGACTCGTTTTGTACAGACTGGAAACACGTGGTGAGCGTGGTGATGTGCGCCGAAGATAGAGATAGCGCGAGCTCATGTGCTCCACATGAAGAGAATGATCGTGTGTATGACCAGAGGAGTGAGTACGCGGAAGACGACTACTCTCACTAGATTGTGAATTACTAGTGGGGTGTACGATAACTACTCCTCTAGTGCCACGATTGCTAGAAACTCCTCCTCTAGATCCAAGACCAACGGATGGGGTTGGAGCTAGACCGGCAGGAAAGAGCAGAGGAGCTCCTAATGAAAGAAGTCGAGAGAGAGGACGGAATGTAAGCTGGGCCAACAGAAGGAGCAAACACATTGTGATAAAACTGAACATCGGTCTCAGGAGGCTCCTGAGTGAGTAGGGGAGTAGTTAAAAAAGATGAATATGGGAGAGAGAGTCGAGAGAGATTCATTGCGAGAGATGAAGATATGATCGTCAGATTTTCTTTGGAGACGGCACTCTTTTACCATGACCACTATAGCCGAGGAAGATACACTCGTGAGAGCAATCATCGAGTTTTGTGCGCTCAACCTCAGGGACCTGAGAAAAAGCACGACAGCCAAAGGCGCACAAAAAGGAGAGATCAAGTCGTCGATGAGTAATAGAGTCATAAGAGTGCTAGAGTTCATAAGGTGTGGTCATTGGAGGGATGACCTTAGATGGACACCAGTTCTGGAGGAAAGTGACGTAGGTGATTGCTTCACCCCAAAAGGGCTTGATGAGGTTGGCGATAAAAAGTATCGAGCGTACAACATCAAGCAAATTGTGGTTCTTGCGCTAAGCAACGTCATTCTGCTGAGGTGAGTAAGAGTCTGTGAATTGACGTTGAATGTCGCGCTCACGACAAAAAGCATCAAAGACATCTGAACGATATTCCTCATCATTGTCAGATCGCAATATGACAAGGGATTGACTAGTGGGGCGCTCAACAAAGACAAGATAGTCCCATAAAGTAACAAAACAATCACTTTTATAGTAAAAGAGACGAGTGATAGTGTAACATGAGTAATCATCAATAAAGGTGATGAAATATTTGTACCCAGAAAAAGTGCAAAGGGGAGATGCGTCCACTAATGTCAGAGTGGACCAGTGCTAAGGGACGAGTTGAGCGGTTTGAGTTGACGCTTGGAAATTTAATACGCGAGTGCTTGCGTGCGTACAAGCGGGACAAATATCTTCAGAGAGTGAGAAAAGAAGGGAGGTCAATAACGTATCTGCGGTGACTCAGCTCGTGGACCCAATGGTGGTTGATATGGCCGAGTTGTTGGTGCCACAAGGTAGAGAGGCTGTCCGTTATAGTAACAAGAGCGAAGGATCGGGGTGACGTCAGAGGAAGAATCTGGCTACCTAATGCAAAACCCTAGAGGCCGTCCAAGAAATGTGGAGGAGACCAAGACTGATGAGAGTTCACATTTGTAGAGACATGCTCGGGCATCTGTGGAGAGAGATCAGATAGGTCAGCGTTGTAAGCTAGGTCGGGAAGACCAGGGCACGGGTCGAAAAAGAAATTCAAGAAGGGTGGGTCAAGAAGGCCCGTGTGATTCTCGGAGGGGCCGTGTGAGTGAGGACCGGTGCAAATCTCGGAGAGACCGTGTCAAGGACAAGGAAAGAGGGTCCTGTGGACCCCATGTTAACAAAGATCAACGCAATCTCAAGATAGATTTGTTGATATAGTCTCAAGTTCTAGTAGATCGATGGCTAATATAAGTCGGAGTGGTTAAGATAGTTACGTATAGTTAGTTAGAGGGCTAACCCACCATTAAGGTATCTCTTCTACTCACATCCACTATATATACATGGAGAGACAAAGCCTCTCTCATCTTATTCTTATTTTACTTCCTTGTCTACTCGCTCTCTCTTCTTGGATTGTCTTCTTATAAGTATCGATCTTTCTACAAGATTAAAAATGTGTTCCGTTCTGTAGTGACGTAGGATTTCTCCTTTTGCCCATTTAGTATACAAGATATCGTTCCCACAGAAGATTTGCACAAGTAACGCTGCCCTAAGTTCTAAGATCTGTTCAAACACACAAACACACGGGTTTTGTCTAGAAATCCCGTCTTCTCACAAAACCACACAAAACAACACGTCTTCCAGATACGCCAAATGGTGCTCTGGACCCAAACAAACAACTACCAATTACAATATCACACAACTATTCACAGAGAAGCTCGGGAAGACGATCTTCCTGCTTCCAGGTTGCTTCTTCCGGTCTTCTCGATACCGTCTTCCTGAAACGATTCTCGTCTTCTGGGGGTTTAGCTCGTCTTCTCACACCTCCAGAAGGCTGTCCGGCTTCGCAGAAGTCGACTAGTAACAGTCGTTACACCTTATTCTCACACTCACATTCCATCGGGTTGGATAAATCACAGGGTGTATGCCCCCCGTAGCCTTCCCAGGCTTCTGCCTACGGAAGTTGTCTTCCTGCAGCGCTACAACGACATTCACCTTCACGGAAGCTCAATAGAAGTATCGGAAGCTCACTAGAAGAAGGTAAGAAGATGGGGAAGATGAGGGAAGATGGGAAGAAGAAGAAATCCAAACAAGAGAAAACAGGATGAAAAAGGGCAATTAAGATTCCGACAGGCTTCTAGTCCGGATCCTGACTAACAAGCCATCCCTGCTTGTAATAGTTTGGGGAGGAAGACAACAAACGTGAGTACTGTAGCACCGTCTTCTACTCGAGGATGTCGTCTTCTGTTGCGGGAAGAAGGCTTCTTTCTTCTTCACTTCGCTGCTCTGACTGCTCTGTCTTCTAGGATCCCTTACCCAGAAGACCGTTCGTACGTAGATCCTAAGTGCTCTACTGAACGAGTCAAGCTACACTCCACAACTGTTGACATTCACCGCCACTCAAGAAGAACACTTCCCATGCACAATTGGGAGCGAATTCAGTGAACCCACCATCCAGAAGACATGGACAAAGCTGCTGCACTCAAATCCACAATCTATTCCCCGAGAAGAAGTCACAATGGCATTGGGAAGCTCACTCCCTCTACTTCCTACGTCTACTCCTCGACACACCAGCCCAGCCAACAAGACTGCACGAGGATGCCGTTCCCTGTTCCTGGACTGTCCACTACCTCTATCTACATCTTCGAACCACTGCTGGTGCGAGTATGCAGACCCCTCCTGTATATTCCAAGACTATTCGTATGTTTCCAACAACGGGTGTAGTGCGCTAAGACTGTCTCTGCTCTAATGTGTCTCGCCTGCCTGCCTGTAGAATCGGTGTGTATGTTCAGTTACTGCCGAATTCTACAGAACTGGCAGAGCTCTCAGAGAGCTTTTCTCCTACCTTGCTATCCTACTTAACCATCTGCCTCGAGAGTCAGGGGAGGCGACCACCAGGGAGAGAGAGAGAGGCGCTGACAAGAGGTTGTCACCTCACATGCATGCGGTCCCTCTTTCCAATTAGCCCTCCACTGTGTTACTCCTACGCTACCTATGCTGCCACATGGGGTCCTAACTATTTTTACATGGAAAACTGCCACCCTTAAGATAGCATGTCCAATCCTACTAAATCTGGAAGTGTCGATTGAGTTTGCTAACTACTCTGATTGCTCGGTGGCAATCTCTACATGATCTGCTCCTACCGGAGCTACTACCTCGACTTCTGATGGGCTGGGAAGCCCTGAACTTACCTCGGGTACCACTGAGGTAGCTTCCCTCTCCTCGCTCTTCGCTGGCCCTCCTATTTCTGCGGCTGCGTCTTCCTCGGCTTCGACTTCGGAAGACGGAATGGTCTTCTGGGAAGACGAGTCGAATGGTGCGTCTTCGGTCTTCTGAGGCACAGATGCAGTACTAGGGACCATGGCGATCTCATAGGGGTCCGGGGAAGTCGCTTCCTCCACGCGGAATACCTGGGAAGACGGCTCGTCTTCCTGTCTTCCAGAAGACATCATGTCTTCCGGGGCGTCTTCTGGAGTCTTCTCGTCTTCCAACGCTGTCACCACCAAGTGTACAGCGAGATCGAACTCCTCCTTCTTCATTCCGGATCCAGTCGAGGGTGCTGGGGCTTGGGAAGATGCGGTTGCAGGTGTCGGAAGTGAGGGAAGACCATAAAGTGTCTTCACTCCTTCTATCTGTCTATCCAAGTACCTGAACATGCTATCTCTGCATTCCACCAACCTCGTCTTGGACCCGCTGTCCCATTCCCTAGCTAAGGTAAGTAACTTCTTACCCGCGGTGAAGTTGAACTTCTTCCGAACGCTTCTACCGACTGAGCTAGCATCTTCCGCGCACGAGCCTCCGCTGCTTCCCTCTGGTCTTCTCCGTTGCAGCTCGCGCTTCTGCGGCTTCTCGCTGCATCTTCCAAGTGGTCTGCTCTTCTGCGAGGGCAGTGATCTTCTCCCGTACTCGGAGAACTTCCTGATCACGCTGCTGTACTCGCGCCTGCAACTCCTGGTTGCTCTTCCGAAGTTGCATCGACTCCTTGGCAGAAGCGGCTGCTTCTGTCTTGTACCTGGCTGCAAGCTTCTCCGTAGTGCGGAGACTAGCTTCCAGAGACTCCGTCTTCTGCTGGCTGTCTTCCTGTCGCAGCAAGGTGCGCAGGCCGAATCCAGGCTGTAAGGGCTTCTCCTGTGCCCTCGCTCTCCTTTCCAGCAACTCCATAGCGGGCTGGATCTCCTTCTGGAAGTAGGCACTGAACTCCTCCAGTCGTCTTCCTGCAAAAGATAAGTTCATCCCCACCACTCGCTCGAGGGTGTCGACTTCGTCTTCCAGAGGCAATGGAGCCTCTTCCACCACTACGGCCTTCATCTTCTGCGCACGAGAAGAAGCTACTCTTCTCATCTTCCGGGGTGGAAGACTCCTCGTGGCAGGAGCGGCTCTCCTCTTTGCGCTTCCTCGCATCGCAGTAGGAGTACCCATCCATCCTTCGTCTTCTGGAGTCTTCGGGAGACTCCCAGGTGTTACAGAAGCTGTCTTCTGCTCCGATCGGGTACTCAGCAAGTCTTCCTCCGAGTCCGACTCCGATCCTGAATGGATGAGGGAGATGGGTGTCCTCGGTACACTTCTGTGACCCATCTTCCTCACTGGCGTGGCGTCTTCCGACCCACTAGACTCGTCTTCCCTCACCAGAAGCGTCTTCTGGTGAGAGCCGGGTCTCAGCTGTGGCATCAGAGTGGGAGGGGGCGTTGCTGCTGCCTCTCGGTCATCGTCTTCCGAGGTCTCCTCCTTCACCTCCTGTCGCTCCGTTGGCCCATACACTGCCAGCTGATCTTCCTTAAGATCCCCCATGGCTACATACAAGTAGCAGAAGAAGGGCGTCAGATGTCCTCCCGCCGGGGTACCCAAGTATGCTAGCTCCGTCTGTACATAGTTGTGGATGTACGCGCCCCATTAGATTGACACTCTGTCATCCCACACTGATTCCAGGAACTCCACGTCCTGATCTCCTAAGTACCTTGTCTTCTGCGCTTTTCCCTTGGGGAAAAGATGCAGAAACAACTTCGCCAGAAGTCGCTTCTTCGGCTCCCGGTAAGACTCTATCTTCCAACCGTTCCTCCCCTGCCTGTCTTCCACGAAAAGGCAGGTGGTACTCCCAGGCACATGCCATGAACTCACAATCCTAGGCAAGATCTTCTTCTCGTACCAATATCCTCGGTTCTCGGTCTCAAGCCTGTGAAACGCCTTACGTCACCAGTCTTCAGTCCAGGAAGACGGTCTTCCCCGAGCTATTCCTGCCTTTGCAGGTACACGGTTACGCGGTGGTAACGCGGCCCATACCTCCTCCAGAAGTCCTTGATCTGCGAGGTTCCAGTCCCACAGGAAGAAGTCGAGATCCAACTCCTTGAGGAAAGGAGTGGCCTCGGCCAATTCTGTCGCTGGTAACACCAAGCCTCGCGGATGCATCGACATACCTGGAAGATCTGCTGCACTAAACCACAAGCACCTACTATGAGCTGAAGGCTCAGTTCTTCCCGAGTGCTCACAGTCTAGCTTCCACTCTCAGAAGACGAAACTAGTCTTCCAGAAGACAGCTACTCCGTCTTCCGGGATTCTAACAGTGCTTCCTATATAGCTCTCGTCTTCCGAGCTATATCTAAACAATCCTATCTAAGCAAGGCCTCGCATGGATTACCAAGAAGACAACTCACCTTGCATTACATCCTACTTCCTATCAGAAGATACAAGATATGCGAGAAGTAGAGTATGAGAAAGATTCAGAAGATGGTTGTGGGCTCCTGCGGTGACAGTGGCCTCTGGGAAGACACTTGGGACAGCTTCCGATTCAATGTCGTTCTCGGAAGACCTCCCGAAGTCAGACTTCCCTTCACTGGTCTCACCTGTCTTCTTCTTCCTACGCGCATTCTATCCTCACAACAGACTCAAAACATGTGCACTCTGTTCTTCTGACTTCTCACCTCTCATACGCACTCAGAAGAAGTTTGCTGCATGATGGGAAGACATGAACCTCGACCATTCTCTCCGGATTCTGCCAACAATACTTCTCACAACTCTCTTCTAAGTTCGGGAAGAAGAAGGAACGGCTGCTATGGGTCGGACAGAAGAGACCCGAAATGGACCTTCACGTCTTCTCGCTCATTTTGCCAGCCTTTCAGTCTTCTAGTCTCTCTAGGAAGATGTGGAGTTGAGAAGCTTGGAAGACCGGGAGGCACAGGCCTAGTTCCCGAGTTCCAACTTTTCGAAATAACAAAACAACTCACCAAGCCACTCAGGATTCGTACCAAGCCTCTCTTAACACAAAAGCAAAGCAAATCCACTCTTGATACGAATTGTGTACAGTCGACTTCCGAAGACAGTCTTCCGAAGATGTTCTTATCTTCCGAAGCGTCTTTCATCTTCCGCCGTCTTCCGTCTTCCGAAGATACCACCGAGAAGACGCTCTTCCGAAGACGGTCGTCTTCCGAAGAAGTCAACTTCTTATTACAAACAGCTCTTAAGCTCATCTACCTGTTAAGGAAGACGTAACCTTAAGTAACAACGCTTCTTCAGTTATATAAACAAGTCATTATTCTTAAAAATTTCAAAAATTCGTGCATCCTGTAATTTGTGGGCACCACACGTTCTGAGCACTATCTGGAGTGTTGTCATCGTCTTGTGTTGAAGAATCTGAACTATCTTTATCTGAAGTATAATCAGATGTCTTAGCATGATAACTTTCTAGCAAAAATATCTTCTCCAAAAACTTTGTAGAGAACATACGTTCTTCAGAAATTGAGCTCTTCAACTTGGACGGTCGCTCCATGAACTTCATGGGTTGCACAACATGACTCAAGAGCAAGCTCTCATTCCAATCGTCGAATGAATCGATTTCAGCTTGATCGTGTTGCTATACGGGGTAGAAATCTGACAAGAACTCTCTTCTCTTAGATATTGTACTTTCTTGAGAATAGAAGAAAGATGCACCCCGTTGCCGTTTTCATTTGAAACGTGTGGTTTGAAATCTGAAGAATTTTCATCATCAAAATAACTTACGTCGATATCTTTATCCTCCTCTATATCTAATTTGTTGTGTTTCCTAGTCTTTTTACTTTGTCTTTTGTCATTCGACAAGAAATTCAGTACAGTCGGAAAATAATGACAAAATAGATTATTGACTTCTAAGTCGACAATTTCTCACAGCAAGAAGAAATAATGACCGATTGCTCTCGGTATTTATACTAGATGATGCATATCCTAGGAATCTTATATTTGAAGTTCAATTTCAAGAAATACATCAAATTTTTGTACTTCTACAAAGAACTTCTTAAAATGTAATTTTGTGCCAAAGTTGCAAATTTCTAATTTTTTGCTTGGTATTCCGAACAACCTATATAAAGAGCTGAGCTTTAGTTCATTTTCTCATTTGTCTTTATCAACTATCGGCTCTCCTCTCTCTCCTCTACCGGCTCTAATCTTTCCAAACGATAGAAAAATTTTAAAATACAAGATTTAAGAAATCCTGCAAGTAGTTCTCTGCAAAGATCTTGAAATACGGTTGAACCATGAGCCCCACTGTGCCAACTCCATTTTACAGCAGCAGACATTTTTCACGAAGTTTCAAAAAAGACTTGTAAACTGAAATGGTTCATAATGCAAGGGTTGTTAGAGTTAGGCACTTTGCAACTCATGCTTGTAGAGAGATAGAAGGATATGACTACAGCCGAGTTCATTGTTATTGCGTCTACAAACCTTCAGTTGATTGAAATATTGGTGATTTTGCCTAAAGACTGCTTCAAACCTTACGAGGTCTAGGTGAAAACATTCGCAAAATAGTTTTGCTCCAACATGATATGTTAGGAGATCATGGCTGGTCAGCTAATGCAAGTAAGTCCATTTCTGTTCTCCTTGTTTTTTGTATTGTCCTTCTTGCATTATTGTTCCTAGCGCGTTCTCTGTTGCACGAGCAAGGCCATGAACTTCATGGATAGTTCTTCCGATCAGCAGGTCAGCCCACGAAGTTCATCGGTTCACTTGTGAAGATGGAGGTCTGCCCATGAAGTTCATGGGCTCGCCTCCATCATCGAGGGACATCCCTGAACTTCTTGGGTAATCGTGTTGGTTGAGGGTGCAGCCCATGAAGGTCATGTCCTGACCTCTTGTCTTGGAGGAGGTCAGTGGGTCTCCCATTGTTCAGTTTCCTCTTCTCTCTCTTGTATCTAAACTTCATATTTGTCGTCCTGTAACATCAGCAGTCTCTATCTTGCAGATGTTGATTGCCCTTGCGGAATTTGTTAGCAAGAACTCTCAAATATAAGCTCCTCGAGCGTGACACAGTGAAAAAAGTATTATGTGTGGGCTATTAACAGTTCTTGAGGACAATGTTGCCGTCTATATTCTGCATCCATAAGTTGCCCATTTAGATAAACTAGGTCTGCCGAAGAAATCTCGGTCCAAGGTTAAAGCTATAATGACTTCGGAGGAAAGTGTCTTGGAAGCTAGGGCTTTCAAAGTTACTTGTCGAGAGTCAGTGGTTGATGAAGCAACTCGAAGACAAGAGGGTCTAGGTTAGTCTTCACGAATATCAATTAGTCAATCAAGCAGACCTCCACTCAGACCTTCTTCTGTTAGTGATGGATCATCTGATGGGGTTACTCAACCAAGAAGAACTACCTCTACGAACCGCACATCGCAAAGAGGGAGTGCGCATACTTGTGAGAATGGTTGCCGATCACTTTCACTTGATCGTGTGATTGTATCTCCTGGAGCAAAGATATATATTTAGACATTTTCATCTCTACAAGAGACGGTCCCTTAGGAGGACTGCATCTGCAGTCCGTGCGAGGGCTGTCCTTTCGAGATGGGTTGCCATCGCGGCAATCCGTGTTGGGCAGTCTGTGCAGGACGGACCGTTCCTCAATCGGCACGCGTCTCCGGTGAACCTCGTTGGCCCCGAGATAAAGGACCGTGAAAGAGGACCTGTCAGACGATCTGGTGCGGGAACCATTGACTAGTCCTTTTCATTCGATGGTCACCATGTTACGACGATCGGCAAGAGAAGGCAAGACTTGCTCCTTGTTGTCCATTACTAGTCCAGCAAAAGTTATCTTCTGGAGGAGGGACTTGAAGTTGTTGAGTGCTTAGTAACGGTCTCATTGTGTTTCATCTTTAGAACCCACAACTTCCCTTTTAGATGCATCTTGGTCACCATGTCTTGACCAACGAAGTGTCTGATCAAGGTGGTCCATGTTTCGTTCGACATGGTGCAAGACATTATATGTCTTGTCACAGTATTCTCACAGCATTCATTGATTGCCACGAGTGCATTTGCGTCACGCTGATCTCCATCCACGAACGCTACGGTGTCGTGTCGTGGACCGGCGCCTACCTGAAATTCAGACTTCGATGCTTGTCGCTCCAAAGACACTCAAGGTCAAACAAGCTAAGCCTCAGCTTACGAACTTTTTGGCACAATTTCGATCTCCACTTTCATCGCATCAGTGGATAGAGCTCTTTGTCAGCACTCCATAGGCACTTCGTCTATTTCGTTTGGACGCCTAGTGGAGAAGTTACAAGACTCGAAAGATGGGTAAAACAAGCTAAAGCCTCAGCTTACAAACTTTTTGGCACAATTTCGGATCTCCACTTTCATCGCATCAGTGGATAAAGCTCTTTGTCAACTTTTCATGGGCACTTCGTCTACTTCATTTGGACGCCTAGTGGAGAAGTTACAAGACTCGAAAGATGGGTAAAACAAGCTAAGCCTCAACTTACGGACTTTTGGCACGACTTCGGATCTTCATTTTTATCGCATTAGTGGGTAGAGCTCGTTGTCAGCTTTCCATGGGCACTTCGTCTACTTCATTTGGACGTCTAGTGGAGAAGTTACGAGACTCGAAAAATGAATAAATCAAGCTAGGTCTTAGTTTATTCTGTTGACTGGGTATTTGTGGCTCCAAGATACTAAGGACGCAAGAGTCATGCTTCCTCATTATTGAAGAAAGCTTGTACGTACAGAGACTGACGTAAGGGGGCAACTTAAGAGATCAGCTTGTTTCTACGACTTGTCGATGGACGTCTGGAGAATTGAGAAGTCCAATGCATGCACGCAAGGTGTCATTGGGTTCAGATCTGTGCAGGCTACGTGTGGGTTAAGACAGTTCTTGAAGAGACGGATCGGGGGATGTGTTCTGGGGGAAATTGAGACGCATGGAGAGGATTTTGGAGGCTTCAGTAATCTGTGAAGAAAGAGTTGGACCGTTCGGGCTGTTCCGGAGTCCAAACTTGTTGTCGTTGGATCCATTGGGATCAAAACGCCGAGTTCTTAAGGAAATTGAAAACGATACGAAGTTTCATCGGACGGTTTAGGAGTTCTAAGTGAAATTGACTCGTAGGGAAATATTTACGTCAAGTTTTTCATCACCTGCGACCTGAAATTGGGTTGTTCTTCGCGATCGGTGAGCCAAGCTCTTCATTCTTGGTGCCTACGTGATCAAGGAGTCTTCATCTACGCATAGGAGAAGACAGTACGTAAATTGGATTGTTGGTTTGGGTGTGGTGAGCGAGTTTGAGCCGTAGAGAGCCGATTTACATAGATTTTTTGCAACTCGTGACCAAATTTCTTGCGCGGTTTTGCAAGAGGAACTCCAAACGACTTGTTTGGAGTCTCGTTGAGTTCATGATAACTATCTGCCAAAGAAGACAGATATCAGATCAAGCGATCCGTTTGAGCGGTGTGTGTGATTTTAAGCCGTAGGGAGGAGTTTTTGAAGGTTCGGTCACATACGACCGAAAATCGACGATATCTCGGCTGTCGAGAGTTGGATCTGAAGGTTTCTTGGACCAACGGAGTAAGGAAGGAGATCCTATCGACATCTGAAGACTGTTTGACGAAAGGAGAAAGTTCTCAGATAGGTCTTTTTCTATTTCTTCGTTACAGGTTTTGCTCTTTTGAATTCGTTAGAGTTTTGGTTGGTTATGTACAGCTTGTGGTAGCTAACTTTAGCTAAGAGCTTGTACATGGATGTGGTTTGGACTTGAGTTTCAATCGTGTGATACTAGTGCAACTCTGTTTGTTAGCAAAGAGAAGTTTCTCTTGCTTTGAGCTACGTTTCGGTGGTTTTGGGTCAAGGTTGAGATTCAGGGGTTCATTTTAGAGACTTTGAAACAAATTACAGATCGCTCTGGTCTTTGTTTATGTTCTTAAGAAGAAAGAACCGGCAGTGTACATACATTTGGAGTTGGTATATATTGCAGCATTCGTTTTCGTGGTTATTTTTCTCTAGCTTGTCTTTATTCAGCACACAGCATCTCCACAGCTAGGAACCTCGCGTTTTCCTCGACATCCTTCACGCAATATCCGACATGATAGCGGGTCCAATAGCAAGAGGAGGGACGGATACCGCAGTGTCCTCAACTGCCATGCCGTGCGATCTTCGAGCATTCTCGTCCACGATGTCGAGCACACCATGAGCCTTGAGCCGCAAGGTCGTCTTGTGCTTCCGTAGCGTGAAGTAAGTGCCGTTGAATTTCACCCAGCCTTTGATGTCAAAGGGAGCAGACATTATGTGCTGGGTTGATTGTTGGAACTATAAAGTTATGGTAGCAAAGGTACAAAATCACAGTGCGTTGTCGTGATGTGAATCATTTCACATAATAAATAATTCACCTCTCTGTCAAGAGTTAGTCTCTCTGAGTGAAGTTAGGACCTCAGAGAAATCGATTCTAGCGGATATTATATATTTTGAGTCTTAGTAGGTTGTTTATCGTGTTGATAGAGTTTAAGCTCATGGGTTGCACTTAAATTTGTCCATGCTTGCTTTCTAGCGCGTTTAAGTTATCTTTCGAGATTACGTGTCATTTTACACGTCTCCGTTTGTAGTTTAAGATTTACGTTGGCACTTTATGGGCTTGACGTGGTAGCCTATGTGTGAAATGAAGTCACCACGTGGTTTGAGACACAAAAGGACAGGAGTGTGAAGCTATAAGCTCCCATTGGTCCATTTTTATCTTTTCTAAAACTCTAAACTTAGAAGTAGGGGTCTTAAGAGGAGTTCGAGCATTTGGTAAAGACATTCTGAAATTTGAGGACACAGGAGGATAGGGCTCGTCGTGCCAGTCACTATTAGTCAAATTTTTGATCAATTTTGAGCAATAAAGGAGTTATGGCAGATTGAAGTTCGGATTGTGCTAGAATTGCAACACTTTTGTTGATTCTGGAGTTTTCGGTGTCAATCGCAGCAGAATTGAGAAAATTGCTTCAAACCTTCGTGGTCACGTTCACTGTCAGCAAGGCTACGACTGTCCACCAATTTCCATGTCAATTGAGTGAGTGAGTAATTCAGAGCGACCGCTGAAGTAGAGGGGGTCCGAAAAGCTCTCAGTCTAGAGCAGCAACTTCAAAGAACGAGATCTGGAGAACTGTGTACAATCTGGAAGTCAGATTTCACAGGGGTGTTCAGCATGCTCTAGACTCCAAATCCTATAAGAATCATTGAAAGTAATCGGGCCGATTCTTTGTTCTAGGTCGAAATAACTGTCTGGGTATCAGAAATTATCGTAATTTCTCTGCTCAGAATGTTTCTGCCAGTATCTCGGTACTCTGATTTGATCTCAATCTGAAATTTCGTATGTGTCTTCAGTAGGACCTCATTTACATGTAGAAGAAGTTCTGGAGCCTAAACCATCATATGTTTCTGATTCTTGACTGTTAAAGTTCGCTGTCTAATCTCATCACTACCAGTTTAACCTGATTTTCATTTTCTGAGTATACTAGAGGATCCAATCGACCTGTATGAGTGTTCAAGGTGTCATCACATGACCTGAAGCCTATCTCTGTAGTAAGCAACCACAACCATAAGCCCAGCGCTTCCTTGAGTAGTTGTATCACAACCTTCACGATCATACCAAAGTCCGAAGGTTCTGCCTTTTTCAAGAAGACTCTCATCTCGACATGTGGTGCTTCCACTGAGAGCTCTTGGGGTGATTGAACGTGAGGTTGAGTTCTAAGAGGAAGAGGAAGATGGATCGCAAGAGCGCCGTTGCTGCTACTTCTACGGCTGTTGCATCTACGTCTATTGCAGCACCTTCTGTAGCACCTGCGACTACAATGACATATGCATCTGGTCTGGATACGGCTCAGATTCTGAAGACCCTTACGGCCCTAGTCCAACAACATCCGATCGTTGGACGAGGTGAGTTGAAGTCCACAAAAGCTTTGCAAGCGATTGTGAATAGATGCGGCAGATTTGAAGGAAGAAATATTTCTAGATATCTGCGTGAATATAGAAGAGAGATGGAACTGGTTAGAGTTACTACTGTTGAAATGATAGCCAGTTTTGAGTTAGCTGTCATTCCTGAGTTGCGGGACCAAGTTAGGGATGTATGGAGAAGAAATCTAGGTGTTTGGATGAGTTTCGAGCGACCTCTTTGAGAGGAGTTTCTTGAAGATGATTCAGAGAGAGTTACTAGGAGAACGTTTCTGGACTAAGTTGAGCAGCAACCTGGTCGTATGATGAGTTTGAATGAGATGTTGAGAGAGTTTGATCGGAGATACCGACAACTTTCAACTCTAGAGCGCATAACATTAGATGCTAGAAGAACAGAGCTATTCTCTGCAAGCTACCGATGATGCTACGACAGATCGATTATGCTTCATGTTGGTTGATCGATCTGCTGAAGGAGGAGTTACTACTAATTGGGGAAGAGTTGAGGATGATGTTGCTGTGCTAACGAGACAAAGGCGTGGAAGAGTGACCGTGGGAGGACGTCCGCTTGCAGAACTGGCCTCTCAACCTCACGTTGCTCCTCAAGTACAACAACCTCCGGCTCCGGCTCCGGCTCCCAGACTTGTTGTCCCGGCTGCAGTTCCTTTGATGCCAGTTGTGTCAGTTCCTGCACAAAGGGCACCGGTTCAAAGACCTGCGGAGAACCATGGACAGCAAAACCAGATCAAAGACCTGATTTGGCAAATGCAAGAATTGAAGGTGGAGCTAGCTGGCCTGCAGAGAGAGCAGCCACCGGTGCTTGCTGCTGCACGTCCAAGAGGTGCTCATGTTCGCAGATGTATCTAGTGTGACAGTCTTGATCATTTTCAAGAAGACTGTCAAGAGCTTACGACTGCTTTGCGAGATGGTGTGGTTCGCTACCAGAACGGTAGGCTGCACCTTTCTTTGACTGGAGAGCCGCTGAACATGCAATTTGGACGAGGAGGCATGAGAAGTCTACCGGCTGCAACTGTAAATGTATTGATGACACCATCGATAAATCTTGACGTATATGCCGGACACATTGAAGTTTCTTCCAATCCTACGTTGCTAGATCGGACTAGATAAGAAAAATTCTCAAGTTCCTTTTGAAATACTGAAGAGAGGAACTGAGACTATCCGCAAGGTCACAAGGTGGAGAGATCTTGTTGACGTTGCGTCTATCAAAGCATTCTTAGACGTGGATAGACACGTTCACTGGCATGATGCTTCTGTGGAGGAAAAGAGACGACGAGAAGCCTCTGAACTTGATACTGGAGTACCAGAGGAGATTGGAGATAGACGTAGAGTCTCAAAGAGGCTAGCAGCTCCTCCAGAAGACATCTCGTCTACTTCTGCAGCTCCTCCACCTGCACCAGGTCCAATGGAAGACGTGTAGAGATCCCAACAAGAACCATCGACTGCTGGTAGACGATTTATTGCCCAAGAGAAAGAGAAGGGATCGGCTTACAAGTTGGCAGCAGACATAGAAACTGATCTGAAGAGCATCTTGGAGCAAAGGATACTTGACGCACGAATCGAGTTTTTTCTTCGAGAGGTTCTTGGTATTGCAAAGAGGGAGTTTCACGAGCTGATCATCGGCATCATTAAGCAGAAGAGACAGATGATGTCAGAGCAAGTAGAAAGTCATATGATAGATGCAGTAGGAGCTTCTTCAGAAAGGTGCATTTTTAGGAGGTTGATGACACAAAATATCAGCAAGAAGCGTTGGCTGTTAGTACCAACACTGCTGAGTTTGATGATGATGAAGCTGACGACGAGAATCCAGCTACTGATAGTGACTTCAGAAAAAGACACTGGGCTCGTGCTACGACTGCTACGCGAGTTCGTCTTAGGAGCCTTGAACTTGTTGCTGCGTTAGTTGATCACGGTTCTGAGATCAACAACATGTCACGAGAGGTGTACGAGAGAGGTCAGTGGTCTATCACATTGAACCATGGTTGGGTGCTACGAGCTGCAAATAACCAGAAGAGTGAGTTATACGGCGCTTGTCCTAACGTGAGAGTGAAGCTAGGTGATGTGGAGGTAGATCAGCACTTCTTCATGCAGTCTTCAGCTTCATATCCTGTGATTCTTGGTCAACCTTATATCACTGCAGTTAGAATGGAGACCAAGGTGATGGATGACGGGTCTCACTATGCTAGGATCTCTAGTTCATATGATAGACATTCTGTTCAGTTTCTGATCGTTCGTACGAATCACGAACAAAATCGACAGACATTGAGAGCTTCTCCTATCTGTAGGAGTAGGGTTTTCAAAAACCACTCTTGTATGACGGAATAACAAGAGTGAAAGATCTACTGTTACTATGATCCCGCTTGAGCAGCTTGTGGGATCACATGAGGTTGACGAAGAGGTTGCTCAAGATTCTGAGAACAACTATACTGTACATAGTTGGAAATCTGGTTTGATGACTTTCAGTTCTGATGATTGGAGTGAGTTCACGTGAGTAGAGGATTTGATTGAGAAGAGTAGAAGATAGATGGAGAAGTATGCAGAAAATCTGCACTGTACAGGAGTTCTGAATGAAGGTGAGATGATTTCTTGTGTTTACGAGGAGTTTGTAAGTGTACAATCTTTTGTTCGTTGGCTGGATGATGTAGATAGGTTGATGGAGCAGATGGAAAGGAAGGGTGGTGATCCTCATCCACTCTCGTAAAGTCTATGAGGAGGTTACCTTGTGCTTATAATCTCGTTCTCAGCCGAGACTGGAGAGTGGATGGAAAGATGCAATCTGCTGGTGTGGCTCTCATGAAGAAGCAGAGGTTCACACCAAATACAAAATTGTAGCGAAGAAGGTGAAACCAGTGGCGACCCAATTATCTGTTGATTCATAGCAGCAGATGGAGTTAGTGGCCACTGAGCCTGTACTGAGAGATCCTAAATAGATAGGACACGAGTTTACTCAAGAGACCACTCGAGCAGCTCCAGATGGGAGGAAGGATGGTGATCCCCATCCACTCTCGTAAAGTCTATGAGGAGGTTGTCTCGTGCTTACAATCTCGTCCTCATCCGAGACTAGAGAGTGGATGGAAGGATGTAATCTGTTGTCGTGGTTCTCGTGAAGAAGCAGAGGTTCACACCAAATACAAAACAGTAGCGAAGAAGGTGAAACCAGTGGCGACCTAGTTATCTGTTGATTCGCAACAGCAGATGGAGTTAGCGGCCACTGAGCTTGTACTGAGAGATCTTAAACATATAAGACATAAGTTTACTCAAGAGACACTCGAGCAGCTCCAGATAGGAAGGGGTGGCTTCTTGACCGAAGTGGAGAAACGAGCTTTTGAGCAGATGATAGTTAGCCATGGTAAGGCATTTTCTTTCCCAACTGGAGAGATTGATTGTGTGAATCCTAATGTGATAGCTCCGATGGTTATCTTCACTGTTCCTCACGTACCTTGGGACTTGAAGTCGATTCCAATCCCTCGTGTCTTGCTACCGAAGGTGATTGAGTTATTGAAGGAGAGGATGCGGATGGGTATTCTTGAACCATCTATGGCTCCGTACTCTAGCCGATGATTCACAGTACCTAAGAAGACAGGAGCTTTACGCTTCATCCAAGACTTACAACCTGCCAACGACATCGCGATCCGAAACGTTGGAACATGACCTGTGATTGATGAAGTAGCTGAGGCATTTGCTGAGAGATCGATCTATTCTATTGGAGATCTGTTTTCAGGTTATGATCAGTTTCAGCTTGCTTTGGAGAGTAGAGACTTGATTACCATGCGTACACCTTTGGGGTTGATGCGGATGTGTACTCTTCCTTAGGATGCGACATATTCAGTAGCTCATATGCAAAACGCGATGCATAAGATGTTACCGGGAGTTTGTACCTGAGGTCACTATCTCATTTCTGGATGATATCCCCATGAAAGGTTGTCCGGTGGAGGACAAGGACGAAGTTGTGACTTCTGATGGTTGCAGAAAATTCGTTGCAGACCACATTCGAGATGTGGAAAAGATTGTGATGCGCTTGGAAGAAGTACACCTCACTCTGTCAAGTACCAAATCTTGTTTTGGAATGTCAGAGATTGTGGTGGTTGGTCACTTATGCGATACTTTTGGGAGACGGAAGAACCTAGAGAAGGTAGATGCTATAGCAAAAATAGCAGACTATACCAACATCACTGAAGTTCGACGATTCTTAGGAGCTTGTGTGTTCTTTTGTGTGAGTATTCCTCATTATGGACACATTGTCGAGCCTCTGTATGCACTTCTGAAGAAAGGAAAGAGGTTTACTTGGCGGTAAGAACATCAAGAGACGATGGAGCAGTTGAAAGAGATTCTGAAGTCTCCACTTGTACTAAGGAGACTTAACTATGAGAGCGAAGATCTATCATACTGACTGTTCACACGAGTCCAAAGACGATTGGTTGGACAGTTGGTCAGAAAGACGCAAATGGTATGCGGTTTGTTTCTAGGTTTGGAGCGCGAATCCTAACGGATAGGCAACGTAACTATCCTCAAGTGAAGCGTGAGTTGTGGAGAGCTGTTACTGCTATGAAGGTAGATCGAGAGTTCTTGATAGGTGCTCGTGTGATAGTAGAAACAGATTGTTTGCCCTTGCTAGGTATGATAGCAAATTGTAATACTCCAGACATAGCAATGCTACGATGGATTTTTTATATCCGGAGTATGAAACCTGAGCTGAAACATATAGCAGGAAAGGATAATCTTGTTGCAGATATGTTATCTAGAGCTCGTTATACAAATGAAGATGAGATGATTACAGAAGTCAAAGATGAAAAGAGGAGAGACGTTTGGTGCCAAGTTGATCAGCAGACTTCAGACTTGAAACCACTGCCGTTCAACGAAGAGTTCTACACGGAGAAGTTCCGCGACATTGGATTCTATTTGAATTCATTATGCAGAAGAGAAGGTTGGAGTGATGTAGAGTTCAAGGAGATCAGACGAAAGGCGTACGGTTATCTTCTAGTGAAGGTTATTTGTGAAAATGTCCGAAGAGAAGAGATTGGATGCTTGCTAGAGTGGTGGATGATCAACCGACGAAGCTGAATCTGCTTAAGGAGTTTCATGGCACCTTGTGGGTTGGACATCGTGGAGTTTGGGTTACGTACACGAAGATGAAAGAGCGATACTGGTGGAAGGGTTTGTATCAAGACGTAGTGGATTTTATTGGGTCGTATCTGCACTGCCAGTTCTACTCTAAAGACCTAGTATTCATTTTTTGTGGGTTCTTGATCTTGTGATGATGCCGTCAGGACTATGAGGAATACGTTACTTGGTATTGGCTCGAGAAGATCTCTCTAACTACGTGGAGGACGAGCACTACAAACAAACACTAAGAGAACATATGTAGATTCGTACTGGAAGATATCATCTGTCGTTATGGATCTGTTGGAAGATTACGAGCAGATAAGGGCGAGTTGAGAGGTGTAGAAGCGAAAGAGTTCTTTGCTCGTTATGGAGTAAAGCTTCGACTTACTACTGCCATGAATCCAGAGGGCATTGGTAAGAGTGAACAAGAACACTCTTCTATTGTTCACGCTTTAGTAAAAGCATGTGATGGTAGGCCTAGAGAATGACCGATACTACTTCTATTTGCTTTATGGGCTGATAGAATTACACTCTGTACCACGACTGGCTATATGTCAGTTGAGCTTATGTTGGGGCAGAAGCCAATCATACCTACTGAGGAGGACTTTCCTACATGAGCTACGCTACAGTGGGAAGATGGTATAGATCATACTTCACTCCTGGCTTTACGAACTAGGCAGTTGGAGCGAAGGGAGGAGGATCTTGTTGAGGCGCAAGAGAAACTGAAGGTGGCTCGAGTCAGAAACAAGAGCGTTTCGACAAGACTCACCGACTACGACCAAAGCCAATACATGTTGGTGACTGGGTTTTGGTGTATGATAGCACGCTGGAGAACCAGCATTCTACACTTCATAATTTCTCGCGAAGATGGTTCGGACCTTATGTTGTGTTAGATGTATATGAGAATGCCACTTATAGTTTACGTGAGTTAGATGGTACTCCTTTGAAACTATTTGTGGCTGGCAAACGAGTGAAGTTGTTCAAACAACGTGGAGGATCAATAGATTTGTTCAACTTTTTGGAGGTGAGCAGAGGATGACGAGAAACGAAGACGAGTCTACTGAAGAGGTTGAGACGGAGGAGAGTGACGATGATGAAGAGCAGACAGAAGGATGAAGAGGTTGGCACATGCCAAAGGATGTGCAGGTTTAGAGAGGATGGATGTCGTGATGTGAATCATTTCACATAGTAAATAATTCACCTCTCTGTCAAGAGTTAGTCTCTCTGAGTGAAGTTAGGACCTCAAAGAAGTCGATTCTAGCGGATGTTATATATTTTGAGTCTTAGTAAGTTATTTACAGTGTTGATAGAGTTTAAGCTCATGGGTTGTACTTACATGTCGCCCATGCTTGCTTTCTAGCGTGTTTAAATTATCTTTCGAGATTACATGTCATTTTACATGTCTTCGCATGTAATTTAAGATTTACGCTGGCTCTTTAGAGGCTTGCCGCATTAGCCTATGTGTGAAATGAAGTCACCACGTGGTTTGAGATACAAAAGGACAGGAGAGTGAAGCTATGAGCTCTCATTGGTCTATTTTTGTCTTTTTTGAAACTCTAAACTTAGAAGTAGGGATCTTAAGAGAAGTTCGAACATTTGGTAAAGATATTCTGAAATCAAAGGACACAAGAGGATAGGGCTCGTCGTGCCAATCGCTGTCAATCAAATTCTTGATTGATTTGGAGCAATAAAAGAGTTATGGCAGATTGAAGTTCAGATTGTGCCAGAATTGCAACACTTTTGTTGATTTTGGAGTTTTCAGTGCCAATCGCAACAGAATTGAAAAAATCGTTTCAAACTTTCGTGGTCACGTTCATTGTCAGCAAAGCTACGACTGTCCACCAATTTTCATGTCAATTCAATGAGTGAGTAATTCAAGGCGACCACTGAAGCAGAGAGGGTCCGAAAAGCTTTCAATCTAGAGCAACAACTTCAAAGAACGAGATCTGGAGAACCGTGTACAATCTGGAGGTCAGATTTCACAGGGGTGTTCAACATGCTATAGACTTTAAATCTTGTAAGAATCATCAAAAGTTATCGAGTCAATTCTCTGTCTAGGTCAAAATAACTGTCTGGGTATCAAAACTTATCGTAATTTCTCTACTCAAAACGTTTCTGTCCATATCTCGGTACTCTGATTTGATCTCAATCTGAAATTTCGTATGTGTCTTCAGTAGGACCTCATTTACATGTAGGAAGAGTTCTGGAACCTAAACCATCGTATGTTTCTGATTTTTGACTATTAAAGTTCGATGTCCGATCTTATCACTATCATTTTAACTTGATTTTCATTTTCTGAGTATACTAGAGGATCCAATCGACCTGTATGAATGTTCATAGTGTCATCACATGACCTGAAGCATATCTCTGTAGTAAGCAACCACAGCCAGAAGCCCAGCGCTTCCTTGAGTAATTGTATCACAACCTTCACGATCATACCACAGCCAGAAGGTTCCGCCCTTCCCAAGAAGACTCTCATCTCAACAACGTGGAACGTTTTCCTCGTAGCGGTTGAAGTGTCCTCCAACTGCTCACACCTTAGAGCCAAAAGCCTACTTAGTGCCTATGCTATTGTGCTAGTGTATCAACAAAACAAAACTCGGATACCATGTTGGAAATGGACTATTGCTAGAATAAGCTAAAGTAAAATTGAATGTCAACGACGTAAGCACAGTATGAGTGTGAGAGAGAAAGGTCTTGAAAAAGAATATAGACTGAATCAAGCACATGAATTATTTAATGTAGTAGGGGTCTTGGAATTGTTGACCTTACGAAAGATAACCATCTATATCCTGAACCTTTCCGGAAGGTAACCACCTAATATACCTTTCTGAATATATGTTTTCATACATACTTGTATGAAAACATACTATAAGTATTCTAACAGACACGTCAGCTTTTGGTGGAAGGCACAGGAATCTGCCCTAGTTGTGCTGGCGCAATAAGGTGTTCCTACCTTTATGCACACAAGTTCGTTAGCCTGGAAGGCAATTTAGACATGCGCTTGTAGTCCTCGCTGCATACTGTTACATGGGGCCTAGAGAATCATATTAGCCCTCCGAATGTAACTCCAACGAGCATGTGTCGTAGGATAGTGGCTGTGATGACTCGTGACAAGCTACTGTACCTAATTACCGAAAAGTTAAGTACGTATCAGTGGAGTTGTGACATTCGACTATTATCTGCGACTAACGTTCGAAGGCCCACAAAAGCCTTGCGAGCTCTATGCGAAATGATATTCCATCTAAAGCTCCAACCTCGAGAAGCGGAGACGTTCATATGGAAGCCTGTCACGTTCCCAATACTTCGGTAATTATGTGTTTGGTAACTGTTTCTTCCAGCCATCGAGTCAGACTGAGTCGCCACCGCTCACAGAGGAAAAGCTTCGATGGAGAGATGCAGTAAGACCAACTGTCTGTAGTGTAAAACTGTAAGGGGGCCGTAACAAGCAAGATTGCAACCGCTTTGGCCGCTCACGCCCATCCACAAACCGGTACCGCGACAAGATTGGTCTAGATACGGAGATAAGTTTCACTCGCTGATAGTATGTGTGATTTACTCGATAACGTGCACAACTCTGTACAGATGGAAAATGTGAGATATGCTGGAGCACGTTCCAACTTCGAACCTCATCTCCTGTCAATCGGCAAACTCTAGGTGGAAATTTCAACTTTCTCCTCGTACCTGCGACTGACAGTGGAAAACTTGAACCTTGTTCAATCCGCAAACCATGGGTGGACATATATCCATCCAGGTCTTCTAAAAGCTACAGAGCGCAAAACTGAGACTAAATCTCGTAACCTACTTTAATGCGCGAGCCTCCGGACCACAACTAAGCTCACTCACTCACTAATCCTTGATGTCCATCTTCTTGAGGGTTTGTACCCGAAATGATTTCAATTCCTGCTTCATTAATCTCTGTTCCTGCTTATCCACCATCGACATAGCTTTCTCCAGAGCTTTATTTTTCCGCAGCTTAGCAGCTTTCCGCTTTTGTGGACCCTTTTTAATGACCCTGTCCATAGACACAACACTCAATACTTAGGAATCACCTGTAAACTAGAATACAGATCTTTGGACTAACTTTGTAAGGCAAGAGATAAGAGATTTTTTAAAATGTTCCTACAGCTTTAAGTGAATCTTCTATGGTTTCGACAGATTTCGTCTGCACGCCACAAGTACCTTACAAAAAGGACAACACAACTGAGCCACCAGGTGAAACTGATAGCCTTGAGTCTACGCAACACTCCAACTTCGAACGAGCAAGACTTGTGTATGTACATGTTCTTCAGACAAGGCGAGATTTGACAAATGCAAGGCTGATGACAAAGAAAGCTGGCAATAGGCCTTTGCGCCAGAGGCTGGAACCTGCACACTCTGGATGGTGCAGATTCATGCACCATAAGGAGGCTCTAAGTTCCATATTACGGTCCATGTAGAAAGCAGCGCGATGCAAGACGCATACACTAACGGTAACCCGTAAATGCAGAACCCAGAGAAGTACACAGCAAGGAAAGGAAGGAGTGCGTGTACACTGAATTATGCAGCTTTTTGGCGGAAACTTTTCTAGCTGACAGAAAGATGGGTACATGTAAGCTCTATATATATATAATCGTACACGGGTAAAGCAGTGTCTGGAGAAAACAGTAACTTTCCCCGCACACTTAGGACCCCCAAATTGTTTTGAACCCATGGAAGTAAAAAGTGAGTAACAAAGTGTGGTGTCCATGTTCGCTAACTGGTTTGAGAAGTTAGCGAATGTATATAACCGAGTTCTTGGTCCGACCTCGGTCGGACCAAGGGGAGATGTGTCGGGAAAGCACATTTCCAAGATGGTACTATGGGTAGGGAACTGTAGAAGAGATGGCAAGTACAATATGCGATCCCTAACAATCTAAGTGAAATAACATCTATACCTGTAATATAAAGCGGTAAGCGAATAGTAAAGTACATGAAGAACGAGTACTCTAGATAATGACAAGCATGAACATTACAAAGAAAGTATCCATCGTCTCCAGAAACAATCTTACAGCAACCGGGAATAACCGAATCAGCATTTGCAACACCATATTGTCCACCATGAAGAAGGTTCGAGCAATTTTCTCAACAAAGGTCCCGGACACGGCTGGTGTACATTGAAGAAACCTAACAACCACAAGATACACAAAGCTCTATAAGCTCTATGGATATATACTGATCCACGGGTAAAGCAGCTTTCAGAGAAAACAGTGATTCGCCCGCACATTAAAGGTAACCCAAAAATAGTTTTGAACCCATGTAAGTATAAGGTGAGTAACCAAGAGTGGTAACATGTATGCTGACTTGGTTTGAGAAGTAAGCGAATGAATATAACCGAGGTCGATTTGAGAAGTAATCGAATGAATATAACCCAGGTCGGGCCAAGAGGAAATGTGTAGGGTGAGCACATTCCAAGATGGTACCTCTGGTGGCAGTAGGACAAAATACAAGTATATATGCGATGTCTAACTAGCTGAGCGAGAAAACAACTATTATCGGTAATAATTGAGCCAGCACGCGCAACAGCTAGAGTGTCAACCCAGAAGAAATTAGAGGTTCGAAGCAAATCTCCCAACAAAGGTCACGGACACAGTTGTAGTAGGTGTGCACTGAAACACCTAACTACCACAAGGTACACTGTAAGCTCTATGGATATAGAAACAAGTCAACAAGAGAAAGTGATCTAGCAACCCAGTGAAGAAAACAGGAGAAACCTTGACTTTTACGTTTCAAAATTCCCTTTCCAATCTACAGGAGACTACCTCGTGAATTAAGTCTTGCATTAGGGCCAGACTCAGAAGCTATGATACCATCTAGCCGAACCCCCGTGTCATTCCTTCAAGGGAAGCTACTTCAAAGGAGTTGAGTGAGATGCAACCAAGCAAGAATGCATTCAAGATCATCCACCGCACTTTCTTCGTCTCAAAACTTCAACCAGCGACGTACTTGTGTGCACTTGAGTGTCAAGGGAAGTCAGTCTACGTTACCCTTACGAAGAAGTCAAACAGGCTACTCAGAGACGATTCCAATACACAGAAATGTAAAAAACGACCAGTGATAACAAATGCAGTACAACTAGCTATCTGTGTTCATGGGCGCTGGAGCTTCTGGTTATAATCACAAGCAAGAGTTTCTCACCTGCCACTGAGTCCTGCGCTCATAGAAAGCTTTCTCGACGGACCGGCATCTGTCACCACAGTCTCTGACGTATCCATACCTGCAAAAAACAGTCAACAACTTTCAACCCTACAGTCACGGACAGAAGATGAAATCCGCCCCAAATGCACGACGGCTTCAGGAGCGTAACCCTGTCTGCCAAGGCAATAAAGGACAAGAAGCCATCTCGCTGGAAACTGAAAACAAACCAAGCTGACGAGAAGGGAAATTTCAGCTCGGAATGACGGCGTTCAAGAAACGATACTTACTGTCTCCACCAGAACGCATAGCAGACGGAGCCGCATCCGCATCCACGGGCCCCCGACTCTCCTTCATCACCTCCATTGGAGTCGATCCCACCATGCGCTTTACATTCGATCTTTTCTTCTTCTTCGCCATGGCTACAGAAATTGCGAATGTATCGATTCACCGACTATCTCAGCAGCACTCTGTCACTTCTTCCTACGCAGCAGGAGGTCGTCGAGCTTGATTTCGGGCTCACAGCGATGAAAACAGTGGCCGCTGGAACTTCTCCTTCCCTCTTTCTTTCTCGTCGCGAGAAACTCGCCCTGCAGAAGATTCTCTCTGTCTCTGAAGGACGTTTTTACTAGTATAGTCCCCTCTAGAAAGAGTTGCGCTTGTATGGACCCATAGTGAAAACATTTCCTGCAATACCAGGTAGACCCCAGGCTACTGTTCTCGTTTCAGTCCTTTACTAGTAATTACCGTTCGGCCAGAAACCGACTTAACCAGTTAAACTCTAATTACAATTAAACATCGATAACACCTACCAGATTCGTTATCTGTAATCCAACCACAGTTGTTGTGAATTTATTATCGAAAACTTCCTTACTCTGGATCCATACGAGCCCAACTCTTACTAGAGAAGACTGTCCTACTAAAAATCCTTCATATAAAGACAAACGTGATCTCCTTCTAAAATTTTGCTTCATTGCTTCTAGTACGTTTTCAGATTTTCATCAGGCTCTTCTTAGTTATACTTTGCTTGATCTGTACTATTACAGACACCACAGTTGAACCAACAAACGAGCCATTTCAGCTGCTGTCAACCTCTATGACACACATACGTTTCACGTGTAGAAAGAAGGTTGATGCGAAACGTGAATATTACTTTAAACCACAGTTCGCAATATATTAACGGTGGGATACCCCACTAGAATTAATTTCTGTTAATAATTTTCACGATTAGTTCCAACGGGCTAGCCCACCAAAACTGATTCTATGTGTCACGTTCTCATTTGTTGTCGGAACTGGTGATCTAGAGCTCAAAATGATTAGAATCTTGAGGGCTACAAAATGAACAATAGATGTTCTCAAAATGGGATCTAATGATTGAGAAATCAGAGAAAAGAGCAAGTTACAATGTGGATCACATACTGAGAATATTTTTTTTTTTGAAATTGAAAAATTCCCCTATTGAGCAGAGACATAGTACAGTGAAGAATAATCTCGTTACAGTGACAGTGACCTATCAGTTTGAAATTGAAATCTATTTTCATCATAATTATATTTTTTGGGAAGTTTCGCTTGAACTTGTGAAAATATTTAATTTTTTTAGTAAAACTTTTTTATCACCACAAGGATTAGAACTTGCAACCTCTTCCTTCCCAGACATGGACCTACACCATATGATCTACCCTTTGATACAAAGGAGAGTTTGGGGCTTTTATATCGAGACTTGTGGTTTAATGATGGTGACGCAAACATGTATAGTTCTTGAGTTATATTGGGAAGTAGATTTGAGTGGTCTGTCACACCACAAGTATCCCATTATTTGTGTGCGTGCTTATATAAATTTCATTAGGTATGACTATCTTATAAGTTACTCTAGTTCGAAGATCTAAATCTAGAGTGATCAAAATTAGTCATAACTAGCTGAGATAGTTATAACTAAGTTAGAGAAACTATTAGAGGTTTCACTATGGCACTATGTGACAAGTGCGGAGCTCTAAATATGCTTCTCAAAAGTATGTAACTTTGTTGACCATCGCTGATTGGATGCATGATGGAAAGTCATGCACAAAGATCTAGAGATGCTCCTCAAAAGCGTATTAGTTTGTTGTCGTCTTCCGATTGGATAGTTTGGAAAGTTAACACTTTACAAAAGCTAAAGTAGGAGAATCTCTTACTTTAGTAAAGTAGAACAAGTAATGTGTGGGCTATTCTTAAATTTTAGTAGCCTTTAGAAGTTTAACTATTTTGGATTGCGCACTTACCATATGATAACGTAACTTAGTAAAAGTTATCACGGTAAGAAGTTGTAGACTATATAAGGAGGAGTTGAGAGAGTGGAAAGGACTCTCATTTTACTGTCTGTAAGTAAAGTGAGCATTGGAGACCTTGGGAGTCCTTGAGTATTTTGCGATGTAATGTTGAGAGCGGGATTAGAACTTGTTTGCAGGAACGCTATTAGAGAGACCGATGTGATCATACGGGTCAGAGAGTTGAGTGAAGTGAGCATGGGCGTACTTTAATCTTTGTAATTAGGGTGCACTAGTAATCCTAGTCATCTGAGGTACCCCTGGGTGAGAGACAGGCCGGCTTACATTTTGGTTCCGTTGCCGAGACCAAAATGTAAGATACAAAGATTCGTATTTAGTTGTTAGTACAGTTCATCTCTGTTTTTTAGCATGAGTTCAGAACCTTTGTACATACACCATGTTATAGAGGGCAAGATAAGCTTTCCAATAAGCTTGATATCTCCGAGAGATCAATTGTAAGGAGAGAGTTATGTCTTTCGGAAGTTAAGGGGGTTTTTCGATATCAAATAGTGAGCTCTCGGGAAGGAGTTTACAGTCATTTTCATATTTTCAGTTTTTAGAGTTAGACCTTGAAATCTTCCATGCTGATAGCTTGCAAGATAAGCTATCTAGGCACCCAAATCATGTGTGAATTGATCGAGTAGAACTGGAGTTATGACATTCGAAGCGAAGGGGGGTCAAATCTGTTATATCGCATGCTGAAGTAAAAGAGTGAAAGAATTTCAGAATTCTTGAGAGAGTTATGTTCGATCTCTGAGGCTCAAGGTTGACAAATTAAGCTTCTACTTAGTAATGTGAGAGATTGCTAAGCGAGAAGATAGTCGAGTGACGGTTATGACCAGTTTCAATTATCCTCTGAGAGTAGAGACTTGACTACAATGAGGACACCTTTAGGGTTACTAAGGATGTGCACCTTACCGCAAGGTGCTACCAATTCGGTAGCACATATGATGAATGGCATGAACAAAGTTTTGAGGGACTTCATTCCTGAAAAAACTATGCCATTCCTTGATGATGTGCCGATCAAAGGGTGTGCTGAGGAGGAGAAGAATGAGGTAAAAGATTAGAGGGGGTGCCGTAAGTTTGTAGCAGATCACATAGCTGATTGTGATAAGATACTGAGTCGACTGGAAGAGGTTCATTTGACTTTATCAGGAGCCAAGTCTGTGTTTGGAGTACAAGAGGTGTTAATAGTGGGACATCTGTGTGGATCTTATGGTCGGAAACCTTGTCCAAACAAGGTTGATGCCATCCGAAGGATGAAGGAGACATGTGGATCGGTTACTGAGGTGAGAAGGTTTCTAGGTGCATGTGTGTTTTATCATATATGGATTCCACACTTTGCACATGTAGCAGATCCGTTGTACAAGTTGCTGAGGAAGGGGCAAAGATTTCAGTGGCAAGAGGAGCAAAGCGAGTCTATGAGGAAGTTGAAGGATCTTTTGGCTTCACCGCCAACTCTACGGAAGGTAACATATGAGTTGGGCAGATCTGTTATCCTTACTGTTGATACTAGTCCTATTGGCATTGGATGGGCTGTAGGACAAGACGATGAGGATGGAAATAGATATGTGGTGCGTTTTGGAGCTAAGGTGTTAAGTTCACGGCAGAGAGACTACCCTCAGGTCAAGAGAGAGCTATGGGGAGTAGTTACTGCGATGAAGAGTGATAAGGAATACTTGATAGGAGCACCTGTGGTTGTGGAGACAGATTGTTTACCTCTCCTAGGAATGATCACTAGCTGTACAACTCCAGATATTGCTATGTTGAGGTGGATAGCATATATCAAGTCCTTGAACCCAGAGTTTAGACATATTGCAGGGAAGGACAATCCTGTGGCAGATATGTTATCAAGGGCTAGGTATTACGATGAGAAAGAAATGGTAGATGACCAGGAGGATGTGGGAACAGAGTTCTATTCTAGTGCTCTTGCTAGAAGAGATAGAAGCTATTTTGCAGCCCCGTTGGAGTTTTTTGAGGAAACTGTGTATGATGGCGAGTGGTTGGATCTTGGACGCTATTCGAGTTCACTGGAAAGGCAAGAAGGCTGGTCTGATGCAGATTTCAAGAGGATCCGTAGAATAGCTTATGGTTACTTTTTACATGGAGGACATCTATGGAAGCGCCCTAAGCTACAAGGAGGTATACCGCAACGGGTGGTATGTGACTTGGAATTGCAGCAGAAGCTTATCAAGGAGTTCCATGAGAGTTTATGGGCCGGTCATAGAGGAGTTTGGGCTACATTTGCCAAGATGAAGGAGAAGTATTGGTGGAAGGGTATGTATAAGGATGTAGTACAGTTTGTTTCATCCTGTATACCTTGCCAGATGTATTCCAACGTACGTCATCGTGATGGATTGCATCCTACTTATCCATTAGCCATTCATTATAAATGGGTAGTTGATTTGGTAACTATGCCATTTGGACTTGGACAAATGAGGTATCTAGTCTTGGCTAGAGAAGATCTATCTAACCAAGTCGAAGGCCGTGCTCTGAGGACGAAGACCACTGCTAGTGTCTGCCGCTTTCTACTTGAAGATGTTATTTGTAGGTATGGGTGTGTAGGAAAGATCACTGCAGATAGGGGTGAGCTGGATGCACAAGAAGCAGTTGAGTTCTTCAAGCGATTGGGAATCAAGTTGGCGTTAACCACTGCTTACAATCCTGAAGGGAATGGCAAGAGCGAAAGAGGTCATCCGCCAATCATCAAAGCTTTGGTAAAAGCTTGCAAGGGTAAGATCCGTGAATGGCCTAGACTGCTACCATTTGCTTTGTGGGCAGATCGTACAACTCATAGTACCGTTACAGGTTACATGCCAGCAGAGTTGATACTAGGGCAAAAACCTGTGATGCCGATTGAGGAGGTTGTGCCTACTTGGAATGTTTTGCCATGGGAAGATGGTAGAAGTACGGAGGATCTTCTTGCATTAAGGATCCAGCAGTTAGAACGAAGACCTGAGGATGTTGCCAAAGCTGTGGAAAGGTTAAAGACTGCTAGAGAGAGAAACAAAGGCAGATTTGATAGAACGCATAGATTACGACCCAAACCAGTTAAGGAAGGTGATTGGGTGTTAGTCTATGATAGTAGTCTTGATAATCAGCATAGCGCTATCAGAAAGTTTTCCAAGAGATGGTTCGGACCTTATGTGGTGTTAGAAGTTTATGATAATGCCACATACTCTTTGAGAGAGTTAGATGGTGCAATGCTCAAGATACCAGTCGCAGGGAAGAGAATCAAGCTCTTTAGGAGGAGAGGGGAGGACCAGAACGTTGCAGAGCTTACTGAGGATGAAGCTGAAGACTCAATGGAGGTTGAAGATGAATTTGAAGCTGAAGCTGAAGAGTCTTGATCTGGGTTTGGCACATACCGGAGGATGTGCAGGTTCAGAGGGGGTGGATGTCGCGCTACTTGGCGGCTACATGCTTGACTTCTACTCCGACGCTTAGGTTTAGTAGTTCTAGAAGTTAGCTCATACTACTTCTAGTCCTTTATGTATATGTTTGACACCTTTGCATACGGTGTTAACACTATTTTGAGTCCTAGTAGGTTGATAGTATGTTAGTTATCTTGTTCAAGCATTTGTGCGCTTGTGCAAGTGATTTCTTACTTGTCTATGACGTTCAGTGTACATAACTTAGGGTTTCCATGCTGATAGGGGTTTGAGCTCATGGGTTGTACTTACTTGTCGCCCATGCATGCTTTCTAGCTAATTTAAGTTATTTTGCGGGGCTATGTGTCATTTTAGATAGTTTAAGTTTTACGCTGGCACTCTAGGGGGCTTGACGTGGTAGCTTATGAGTGTAGAAAAGTTACCAGGTAGTTTAAGGCACAAAAGGACAGTCAAGTGGAGCTATGAACTCCCATTGGTCCATTTTTGTCTTTTGTAAAACTCTAAGTTTAGAAACAGAGCTCTAGAGGAGAGTTGGAGCATTTGGTGAGGTATCTTCGAAATCTGAGAACACAGAAAGAGAGAGCTCGTCGTGCCAAGCACTGTCAGTGAAATTTTTGCTCGATTTGGATCAATAAACAAGGAGTTATGCCCAATTGAAGTTCGGATTGTGCCAAAACTGCATCACTTTTCTTGATTTTGGGGTTTTCGGTGCCAATTGCAGCAGAATTGAGGAAATCACTTCAAAACTTCGTGGTTGCGTTCACTGTCAGGAGGGCTACGACTGTCCAAAAAGTTTCGAATCATTTGAGTAACTGAGTAATTCAGGGCGGCCGCTGAAGCAGAGGGGGTCTGAAAAGCTCTTAATCTAGAGCAGCGACTTTAGAGAAGGAGATCTGGAGTTCTACAAACAATCAGGAGTCCCAACTTCACAGGGATGTTCAGCATCCTGTAGACTTCAAATACTGTGAGAAGATTTGAAATTCATCGAGCCAATTCTCTGTTCTATGTCTGAATAGCTGTCTAGGTACCAGAAATTACCATAATTCTCTTATTCAGAACTTTTCTGTTCATATCTCCGTGTCAGAATTTGATCTCAGGTTGAAACTTCGTCTGTGAGTTCAGCAGTACCTCATTTGCATGTAGGGGAAGTTTAGAGGTCTAAACCTTCATAGTTTTCCTCTCTTTGAGTGTCAAAGTTCACCGCTTAAGCCTATTATTACCAGTGAGACCTAAATTTCGCTTTTTGAGCATATCAGAGGATCCTACACTCCTGTGTGAGTGTTTATAGCTCCTGTTGTGACCTGAAAGCCAACCTCTTGAGTAAACAACCACAGCCAGAAGCCCGGCGCTTTCCTAGGTAGACGGATCACACTCCGACAACGCTATCTAAGTTTGTTGACTAGACAGCCAGGATGGAGTGATGCCCATTTTAAACAAATCAGGAGGAAGGCTTATAACTACTTGCTATAAGGTGGTTATTTGTGGAAACATGCTAAGCAAGGTGGATGCCACAAAGGGTTGTGTGCAAGGTTGACATGCAGAAGTTACTCATGCAAGAGTTTCATGAGAGCTTGTGGGCAGGACATAGAGGTATTTATGCCACCTTTACAAAGCTTAAGGAGAGATATTGGTTGCGTAACATGTACAGAGATGTAGTTCAATTTGTGGAGACATGCTAAACTTGTCAAGAGTATTCAGGAATTCGACATCGAGATGGGTTACATCCTACTTATCCATTTGCAATGCATTATAAGTGGGTAGTAGATCTTGTTATTATGCCAGTTGGTATATGACGATGCGATACTTAGTTTTGGCACGTGAGGATTTGTCCAACCAAGTGGAAGGGCAGCCTTACAGACAAAATCCACAAAGGAAGTCTGCAAATTCTTGTTGAAAGATGTGATTTGTAGATGAAGATATGGTTGTGTTGGGAAGATCCGTCTGATCGAGGGGAGCTGAACAATGATGAGGCTAAAGCGTTCTTCAAGAGGTGTGGTGTGAAGTTAGCTCTCACCACAGCATATAATCCGAAGGATAATGCGAAGAGTGAACGTGATCATCCTCCTATTGTGAAAGCTATTGTGAAAGCTTGCAAATGGAGGACAAGAGAATGGCCAAGATTTCTTCCGTTTGCATTATGGGCTGATCGTTCGACTCATAGTTCAGTTACGGGATATATGCCGGCGGAGTTGATGCACCTATCATGCCCATTGAAGAGCACATACCCACTTGGAGTGTTCTACCTTGGGAGGATGGTATGTCTATAGAATCTTCTTGCTATCCGAATCACCACCATGAGGACACCGTTGGGGTTGGTCAGAATGTGCACGCTACCACAAGGAGCAACAAACTCGGTAGCGCACATGATAAACGGGATGAACAAGGTTCTCCGTGAGTTCATTCCTGAGAAGACCATGCCTTTCTTGGATGACATTCCAATTAAGGGATGCGTTGAGGAGGAGAAAGATGAGACAATGGATCAGAAGGGGTGTAGAAACTTTGTTGCTGATCACATTTCAGATTGTGATAAAATCTTATCACGACTTGAAGAGGCGCACTTGACACAATCAGGTGCTAAGTCTTCATTTGGAGTGCGAGAAGTTGTGATTGTGGGGCACCTATGTGGATGGTTTGGACGTAAGCCTGATCCTGGTAAAGTGAATGCTATACGACGGATGAAGGATACTTGTGGTTCAACAACAGAGGTGAGAAGGTTTCTTGGAGCTTGTGTCTTCTATCATGTGTGGATTCCACATTTTGCACATGTGGCTGATCCTCTTTATGATCTGTTGAGAAAGCACAAGAGGTTTGCATGGGAGGAGAGGCATACTAAGGCGATTCAGAGATTGAAGCAGTTGTTATCTTCTCCACCTGTACTTCGTCGTGTGAGCTATGAGGATAGCAAACCGGTGATACTTACTGTTGATACTAGTCCGATAGTCATTGGATGGACAGTAGGACAGGATGATGAAGAAGAGAATCGGTTTGCAGTCAGATTTGGAGCAAAGGTGTTGAGTGAGCGATATAGAAACTATCCTCAAGTGAAGAGAGAGTTATGGGGAGTAGTTACAGCTATGAAAGCTGAAAAGGACTATTTGATTGGAGCGCCAGTAGTAGTAGAAACAGATTGTTTACCACTATTAAGGATGATTACAAATTGTAACACCCCTGATATTGCTATGCTACGGTGGATTGCTTACATCAAGTCCTTAAATCCTGAGTTCAGACACATAGCGGGGAAGAACAATCCAGTAGCTGATATGTTGTCTCGTGCGAGGTATGAGGATGAAGAGGAGATGATAGAAGATACAGAAGACGTTGGTACTACTGTTTTCTGTAGAGCTCAAGGAGGTGAGAGTGAGCATTCGAACCCATTCATGGAGGAGCTATATGAAGGAGAATGGATAGACATAGGACGCTATCTAAGACTGTTGACTAGACATCCAGGATGGAGTGATGCCCACTTTAAACAGATCAGGAGAAAGGCTTATAACTACTTTCTACAAGGTGGTTATTTGTGGAAACATGCTAAGCAAGGTGGTAAGATGCCACAAAGGGTTGTGTGCAAGGTTGACATGCAGAAGTTACTCATGCAGGAGTTTCATGAGAGCTTGTGGGCAGGACATAGAGGTATTTATGCCACCTTTACAAAGCTGAAGGAGAGATATTGGTGACGTAACACGTACAGAGATGTAGTTCAATTTGTGGAGACATGCCAAACTTGTCAAGAGTATTCAAGAATTCGGCATCGAGATGTGTTACATCCTACTTATCCACTTGCAATGCATTATAAGTGGGTAGTAGATCTTGTTATTATGCCAGTTGGTATATGACAGATGCGATACTTAGTTTTGGCACGTGAGGATTTGTCCAACCAAGTGGAAGGGCGAGCCTTACGGACAAAATCCACAAAGGAAGTCTGCAAATTCTTGTTGGAAGATGTGATTTGTAGATATGGTTGTGTTGGGAAGATCATGGCTGATCGAGGAGACCTGAACAATGATGAGGCTAAAGCGTTCTTCAAGAGGTGTGATGTGAAGTTAGCTCTCACCACAACCTACAATTCGGAGGGTAATGCGAAGAGTGAACGTGGTCATCCTCCTATTGTGAAAGCTATTGTGAAAGCTTGCAAGGGGAGGGCAAGAGAATTGGCCAAGATTTCTTCCGTTTGCATTATGGGCTGATCGTTCGACTCATAGTTCAGTTACAGGATATATGCCGGCGGAGTTGATGCAGGGGCAGAAACCTATCATGCCCATTGAGGAGCACATACCTACTTGGAGTGTTCTACCTTGGGAGGATGGTATGTCTACAAAAGATCTTCTTGCTGTCCGAATCTGTCAATTAGAGAGAAGACCTGAAGATGTAGATATTGCATTGGAGAAGCTGAAAAAGACACTCTTGAGAAACAAGACAGATTCGATAAGCGTAATCGATTAAGACCGAAGGAGATTAAAGAAAGAGATTGGGTGTTGGTCTACGATAGTAGCTTGGACAACCAACACAGTGCGCTTAGAAAATTCTCTAAGCGATGGTTTGACCCATATGTGGTTCTTGTCGTGCTTGACAATGCCACATATTCACTAAGAGAGCTTGACGGGGCAGAGCTCAAGGTTCCCATTGCAGGCAAGCGTGTGAAACTCTTCAAGAAGCGAGATGAAGAGATAAGCATGAAGGAAGTCGGAGCAGAGTTTGATATCTTGGATGATGACGGAGAAGATTTGGATGACGAAGATATTGCTAACGACAACAACAGTGAAGAAGATGAAGATATAGTGTGATGCCGACCACAACTTGTGAGTGTTGGTGCATACCAGAGGATGCGCAGATTTAGAAGAGGTGGATGTCGTGTTGTGGTTCGGCTCTTGTATGAAATTCCTGTGTAACCTGAACCATATCGCGTAACTCGTCGAACGGTGTGATGATGCCACGTTTGTGATTATCTGTTTAAGTGATCGCAAAGTAGAGGAACGTGCCAAGTCATCGATCTGTGCGCGTTCAGTTCAGTGGTCCTTGTCGTCGCATTTGTGTATAAAATGGTGGGTCGAAGGTTTATACGGCATTCTCTCTCAGCGGGTGATTCGTGAGAGTTCTTGGTGGTCTGCATGGAGGAGTGAAGAACTGCAGGAGTGGTGGTTATGGACGGAGGTTTGTTACCGGCTCTGGATCTTCCTTTCCCGAATCCGTTTCACATCAAGCTTCATTGCATCTACCGCGATCACTTTCGACAGTGGGTAGTTGCATACTTTGGCGATGAATTCATGGGAAGAATGATGGAGTTACAGTTTCCGGTGATCCTTCCGATTGTAATATACGGAGAGACTTGGGATATGATGGTGTACATTTTGTTGTGAAGAACAATGGATCTCAACTATCCATCGAACGTTCCTTTCAACCTTTGGGTCGATGTCCAGTGTCACAGCAGACCGAAGATCAATCATGGGGCTTGGATCGTGAGAAACTTCAGGCAAGAATATTATAATCGAGTGATAGCTTTACCGTTTCCTTTTGTCGTACCTTTTATTGTAGAACGTTTCCAGGTTGTAATATTGACTTTGTATTAGTCTGCGACTCACTGGTTTCATTCTGGTTGAGCGCTTCTATGTAGTTACGCACCGCCAAGAATCCATCGATATATCTGAAGGACTTTTGGAGGTCTTAGAGTCTTTTTGATGTCTTGTGTCTCCTTGGAGAGTAAAAACTCGTTCTAGGGGAAAAGGTTGAGTGGAGAAAAGACAAAAGTAAAGATCTTTTTGCTCTTATTGGTCCACTTTTGGACCAATGGTGTTCTAGCTGATCCTCGCGACGTTTCTGTGGTTTCTGGAGGCTTCGGAGGTCCATTCGCAAAACGAAGGGTATGATTGGAGAGCTCTCGACCGAGGCTACAATCAAGGCTGAAGAATCAGTCGATTTGATGGAAGGATGAGCGCGTTATGATCGATTGAATGGAGGGGGTGCAATTTGTACCTACCGCTACGTTTCTGGTTGTTCCGAGAGACTTGCGAAGAGTTTTGAGGAGCTGTCTGTTGGGTTGGAGAGCTGACGACGTGCTGGTCGTTTTGATATCAATTTCATTAGGTTCTTGATCGATTTGGATTATGAACCGACCGATTGAAGTTGAGAAGTGCAGACGTGATAAGGCGAGAACAGCGAACTGTGATAGTCATGGATAGTTTGCTATTGCTTAAGTTCTGAGTCGAATTTCTGAGTGAAACTTTCCAGGATTGAAGCAGGTCTTATCAATAAGATACTTGGGAAGTTTCACATCAAATGGTCGAGTAGTTTGTTCATAATCTTGGATCAAATGTACCTAGGTCTGTAAAGCTCTGAAGTTAGCACAGATTACGGTTTGATCCATATCTGAGAATTGGTTTAAGATTTCGACCTGAAAATTATTCAGGGTAGAAGTGAAGGGTCCAATCAAGCTTCCTGTGAAGTTTGATCATCATTGGTCGACTGGTTTGGGAGGACTGAGGTCTCAAAGTTCAAAGATACTTCCGTTATTAGCAATTTCAGATTTTTTGGTATCATCTATGGTCATTTTAGTCATTTTCGATCAATTTGGAGAGGAGTTTGTTGCTGAAATTGCCTGCATACAACTCGACATTGGAGGGTGTGGGGCTGATTTCAGCTCTTGGTGATGAAGGAGAACGGAGTCGTCATGAATCTTAAGCCGCTGTTTGAGTTTCTCGGAGCTGTCAAGTACTACCGCCGTTGGTGCTATGTTGAGATCTGAGTAGTACCTTGAAGCATGCATGCTTTACCTTGCTGGAATGCTTGGTAGACCAGGGTGTACAGAAAGTTGTATCGATACTCTATCAAGTTGATTGAGTGATCTTATAGCATCTTCTGGTTGTACTATGAAGTTGTGATAGTTGGATTGATGGGCAATAAGCGTCGCTGAGGAGCTATTCAGAAGTCATGCTTCCAATGATATAGAGGAATAACTTCAGTTAGATAGTACAGAGCTGAGTATTTTTGGTTACACTACAAAAGATCTGTTTGTAACACAAGTTTATGCAACCTATACGTAACCTTGGATCGTAGCAAGCTTTAAACTTGAGCCGAGCGGATACAAGGTCACTCGAGCTAGAAGAGTAGATAGTGAAACATTTGAATGGAAACATCCAGATCTAGATCCAACCTTGTCAATCCACATACCTCTGCACAACCATATACCCAGTGTATTCCTAGACAGAAAAACACGTTATACGATAGCGTACGAATGCTCGAACAAGAAAAATAACCTACTAGGACTCAATATATATGACAGTGTTAACATCATATGCAAAAGTGTCAAACATATGCATAAAGGACTAGGAATAATATTGAGCTAACTTCTAGGACTACTAAACTCAAGTGTCAGAGTAGAAGTGTAACATGTAGTCGTCAAGTAACGCGACAACAGCGATAAGCATGATGAGACTAACTTCTGACAGAGAGGTGAATCATTTACTATGTGAAATGATCCACATCACAACAACGCCAACAAAGTTTCTTTTGTGGATGCCGTCTCCACTCGAGTCAATTTTTGAAAAATCATCTACAGTGAAGGAGAAGGAGAGGACGAGAGAGAAGGAGATGATATTTTTGCCATCTGATAACTTGGACGACATTTCATGACCAAAGGAACAAGTGTAGTTTATCAGAGAACGAATTTGGAAGCTGAAGCACTATAATTATAGTGCTATAATCAATTGGAAGACATCTTAGCTGAAATTTGAAATATTGACGGGTTCATTGGTTTCATGCAAATTTCAAATTATCACTGAAAAGAACTCGCGCACACACGAGATCGAAACATCTAGAGGCTTCGGCTTCTAAACCGTTGGTATCGTCCGGAGCCTTACATCGCACAAACACGATCCATTCGGACGTTACATACAATGAAACACTCAAAGCACACGAGCAGCAAAAACAGAACGATTTTACAACGAGACGTTTAATATAACTATTTAAACTCTAAATAATCAATTTCTAGTGTATTTTACGTTAAACTGATGATTCAAACTTGCAAAGGCATTGCTTTTGCTTTATAATATACAAAGTGCTCTTATTATAATATGAGAGGAGGCACAAGTTATCAAAGAACAAATTTGGAAGTTCAAGTTCAAGCGTTGAGAGTCGGGGTATGAAACTATAATAACTTCTATGTATATGTTATTATAACAACTTTACTATGAAACGTTGAGATTGTTTGAGTAATAATTTCACGGATTCTTTTGGAAGTCTAGCTTGTGTAATTTAACAAAATTAAATTTTCTATACCTCTTTGTATTATAATAATTATAAATCTCTTTATTTATTATAATTAAAATTAATTTATTAGCGCATCGGCCCTCTCGCTCAATATCCACAAGTGCCACTGAAAACCACGACCATTACAGAAATGAAGCTTAGATTTTATCGGCCGGATATATCTTTTGGTCAACAATCAACGCATGTACATCTTGATGGCTACCAACTAGAGAACAAATGGATGAAGTAGTCACACTCAACAATAACTTAGCTAGCAGGATGACGGAGTTTTTGTTCATTCATATCCTCGCATGATAATATTAATTTAAAACTAAAATAAATTATCGACTTTACTTCATTTCATGCATAACCTCATATTTTATTGCATAGCACCTTGTTATAATAGAAAACTAGACGGAGTTGCCACACTTTACTTTCTCGGATTGAGTAAAAAAAGATCACCCTTTCAAACATATGTGGTGAATTCTTTTACTTTTATTGAATTAGAATATATTAGAATATTTATTTATTTATTATAGTATAATAGTATAATATATATTTATTATAATATTTTAAAGTTCTTATATCTCTTTGTATTATAAGAAGTGTTAATATTTTTAAATTTATTTATTTTAAATTTATTATAATTCAAAATGATTTATCAGCTTGATATATCAGCATGAATGTGACATTTGTTAACGCATCGACTCCCTTGCTCAATATCCACAAGTGCTTTTGAAAACCGCGATCATCGTATATCTATTCCAGAAATGAGGCTAAAACATATGATGATTCAGCTCCTTGTAGTTAGATTTTCAAACGAAATCATGAAAATATCACCCAAACAATCTCAACATTTATAATAAAATTATTATAACATTTATAGAAGAATTATTGTAGTTTCATGACTTAGTTCTTAACGCTTGAACTTGAACTTCTAAATCAAGTTCATTTTTTGATAAATTGTGCTTGTTGTTTGGTAAAAAAAATTTGTTCAAATTGTCGGATAGCGGAAGTTAGATCATTAAGAGGATCAAGGAGCTCACCGTAAATTAAGCTGTCTTGTGACTAACAAGGAAGATTGTTTACATTAAACTGTAACCGATCACACAAGGCAAAAACGTTAGAAACCTCAACGTGAAACTACATCCTTTACTCATATTACAAATGAAATATACATTTCAATTCAGTGAGTCTCGTGGAAAGAAACAACCTTGCGGGGCAATTGACTTCTACGGAGGTCTCAAATCTACGTTAATTTTTTTCTTTCTCCTAGAGAACAGTACATCGCTAGCTCTAGAACTTGCTTCTCTTCCATGCAGTTGGTGAACTTTGTACTCAAGGTCATGTGCTAACGAAGTTAGCTTTTTAGATTCCCACAGTGCTTTTTTCTTTGCGATGTTAACTTACATTAGTTCGGAGTCTTTTTCTATGATTATCAGTTTCAAAAGCATAACTCTCTCATCCAAAGTTAACAAAAAAGACGTAGCCTGAGCATGTGAGTATGGTGCTCCAAGCATTCCATTCTGTAGTTGAAATAACTTGTGCATTCTCCAAATATGTCGACATAAAATCATATTTTTTTTGTTTGTCTATCTCGTAGAACCTCGGATTAGAAGGTTCCGGATACATATGCACGAAGAACTAATATGAAAACATTATCTTCATGTACAAAGGCTTAACTATAGCAATTTGTGGAATACGATCAAGAAGCCACTGGTCGAGAGATTCAAGTTCTTCGCAAGACATGCTTCCCTACAAAACCTATAGCAAGTTAGATTATATTGTCAGATGGCGAGAGTAAAGTTTTCACGGTTTCGTTTGAAAGTCTAACTTGTTCAATTTCATGTCTACTTGTGTAGTTGAGTATAATAAATTACACGTGAAAAAACATAAAACATATCTAACATAGTTACATATAATATTACTTGTATAGTTTGATGTAATGCAAACTAGAGCCGTTGAGTGAAAGAGCATTTGAACCAAAGATCGGAAATTAAAGAGATGAAGTTTAAAAATTTTGGTATGGTGGTGGTTGAAAGAGAGAAACTGAGAGAGTAACAAGTGTATAAATATATCTCTCCTAGAAACATACACTTTCGAGTCTGAAGCTAAAGATGCATATTACCACCATGCACGTACTCTTGACTTGAGTTGGTTCCAGTTTTTATAGAATCTACTTCGAGGCATTACAAAGAAGGAGATTTCAATCCTCGTTGGCTCTTCTCTTCGTCGGAAAGCTCGAACTTGCAATGTCACGTTGCAATTCTACACAAATTCTTACCCAAACAATCTCAATGTTTCATAATAAAATTATTATAACATTTATAGAGAAATTATTGTAGTTTCATAACTTGATTCCCATCGCTTGAACTTGAACTTCTAGATTCGTTCTCTGATCAAGTGTTCTTGTGCACTCGATCTACTCTCATGAGGAGCCGCCTCTGTAAATTTTAATTGGATTTTTTATACTAGTCTCGGAACTATTGTTAGATTAAAGATATTGTTAAGTAGAATCTTAACCCAAGTGTTGTTAACCCACTTGAGCTATCAATTCTTCGTCGTTTACTAAATGAAAAAAGAACAAAAACTCTTTCTCCATATTTAGTGTTTTTAGGTGCAAAGTAGAAAGCTTTAGCATGAACTCTTTGAATATAGTACCGTGGTCTTAATTGCGACCTGACAAAATTATCAACAAATCACATTCCCAGTAGCAATCTTGCACAGCCGCACAAGCTTTTTGAGAAACTTTTCAAAATTTGATTCTCAAACTGAGTCAATAGTTGACAAAGCCATTGAAACTCCTTCAAAACAATATCAAATTCATCTCCAACGGACACATGTACGTCTTGCTATGGCTGGTCAAATATCAAAGTTGATATACGTGTAAATCCTCGCCTCCTAGACCTCTTAATAAATCTACGAACTTCAAACCTCTATCACATTTTTACCCCAGGTAAGAATTTCTTGAAAATCTCAAAGTCAACATGGAGAGAAATCTACATTAAATCCAAACCACTAAATCTAGAACACAAATCTACTTGGATTTCTGACCATTAATAACTATGCACAAAAGATATTCCATATTATGCACTTAGATTCTTTTTCTTTTCTCCTCACTATTATTTCTACAGATACTCTTGACTATCTTAGATGACGAAGGAAAAAAGATGGCAAAGTAAGAAAGACTTCTCAAAATCAGCAAGATGAATAAGTTTGAATGTGATAGATCTGAAAAAGATCAGTGTAAGGTTAAAGAGATATGAGTGAACTAGTGATGTGTAGTCTCAATTTTCAATCAATTCAGATTTGAAAACTATAATATTTACTTGTCTCTGTACACTTATATCAATCTCGTGTCAATGTGTTCAGTGAGTGTTTTTCCTTGTGGGTCTAACTTTCATGTTGATGTGAACCTCGTGGTAAAACATAATCGACTGAAGTTCATAGAGTATCGAACTATAAATTCCACAATACTTTTGCACTTAGTTTTTCTGTTTGTAACTTGTTCACATGGGTTTGATCTTTCGAATGTAATTATTTAAAGAAAATTTTCAAAAAAAATTTCAAAAATCTTAAATTTCCACTCCTCTACATAACTTGATATATATATTTTTTGACATTCATATAAATATTTAATTGTATATTTTTTCATATTTTAAAAAGAATATATATATATTTGCAACATATAGTGACTTATTAATAATATAAATGATTTATTTAGTTAAATATAAATCATTAATAACTATAATAAATATTTTTAATTACATCAAGTTTAAACTAAATAACAATTAAATAAAAAATATTTTCAAGAACTATAACTCATTATATTGAAATTAGAATACATTTTCTTTCATCATATGTAAATAATGAAAATTAACATCTATGATGAATTCATAAAATAAAAATGACAAGAAATTATTTTACATCATAACAAAATGTTTTTACTTATTTTAAAACATTAAAATTAAAAAAATTTCATATAATCTTCATAAAAGTATTAAAATTCTAGATGAAGTCATTCCAATTAAGAGACGTTGTCAAGTAATCTTAAGACTATAGATTTTACATAAAACATTCACTTATGTTGAATATTGATTCAAAATTGATATATAATTATATATTTAAATAGTTACAAATAAAACTTACGAATTGATTATAATATCATTTTAACTCCATCTAATCGTTGCAAATATCTCAAAATTAACTCTAGAATACGAGCTTGTGAACACTCTTGACATGATCATTATTCTAATATGAAGATCGTTCTTATAAAAAATTCAAATAAAATAATAAATATTAATATAAAAATATACGATATCTATGATGACTGAATGTTTGTCAAATACTCAATGGTTAAAAGAAAATGGTTGGCGTTGTCAAGGTGAAATTTCTTGAGAAGGGCGGAATCTTGAAACTATGATACGATCGTGAAGATTGTGATACGTCTACCTATGAAAACGCTGGGCTTCTAGCTGTGGTTGTTACTCAAGAGATAGACTTCAGGTTGTAACGTGAAACTATAAACACTCACACATGTCTGTTGGGACTTCTAATATATTCAGAAAATGAAAATCAAGACGAACTAGTAGAAATAAGTTCAGACGGTGAACTTTAACACTCAAGAATAGGAAACATATGATGGTTTAGACTTCAAAACTTCTCTTACATGTAAATGAGGCTCTACTGAACACACATACGAACTTTCAGCCTCAAATCAAATCTGAGCACTGAGATATAGACAAAAACATTCCGAGTAAAGAAATTACGGCAATTTTAGATACCCATATAGCTACTTTGACCTATAACAGAGAATTCATTTGAAAACTTTCGGTGATTCTTATAGATTTGGAATCTACAACACGCTGTCGTGCTACTTGGCGACTACATGCTTGACTTCTACTCCGACGCTTGAGTTTAGTAGTTCTAGAAGTTAGCTCATATTACTTTTAGTCTTTTATGCATATGTTTGAAACCATTGCGTACGGTGTTAACACTATTATGTTATATATTTTGAATCTTAGTAGGTTGATAGTATGTTATCTATCTTGTTCAAGCACTCGGACGCTTGTGCAAGTGATTCATATTTATCTATGTTGTCAAAGTACATAACTTTAGGTCTATCATGTGGATAGAGTTTAAGCTCATGGGTTGTACTTACATGTCGCCCATGCATGCTTTCTAGCTTGTTTAAGTTTTCCTTCAAGGTTACGTGTTATTCTACATGTCTTCGCATGAAGTTTAAGATTTACGCTAGTATTTTAGAAGCTTGACGTGGTAACCTATGTGTGAAATTAAGTTACCACGTGGATTAAAGCACAAAAAGACAAGAAGTGAAGCTATGGATTCTCATTGATCCATTTTTGTCTTTTGTGATGCTCTAATGTTTAGAAGCAGAGATCTTAAGGGAAGTTCGAGCTTTTGATAAAGACATTCTGAAATTTGAGAACACAGGAAGATAGAGCTCGTCGAGTCAATCACTGTCAGTGAAATTCTTGATCGATTTGGAGCAATAAAGAAGGAGTTATGCCAAATTGAAATTCGGATTGAGTTGAAACGACGTCACTTTTGTTGATTTCAGAGTTTTGAGTGTCAATTCCAGCAGAAAAGAGATAATCGCTTCAAACCTGAGTGGTTGCGTTCACTATCAGTAGGACTACGACTTTCCAAAATGTTTCATGTCATTTGAGTGATTGAGTAATTCAAGATGACTGCTGAAGCAGAGGAGGTATGAGAAGCTCTCAATCTAGAACAGCAACTTCAGAGAACGAGATCAACGGAGGAGGTCAGATTTCATAGGGATGTTCAGCATCCTGTAGACTTCAAATCCTGTGTAACAACCCAGAGAAACACAAAGTATCGGAAATAGATCGTTCCCACGAAGATACAGTTAACAATTACACAAAACACAGTACTACAACGTCACAATGATAATTCAGATGATTTTCTGTTATTCTCACGAAATGGAATAATATCCGGATGAGAGTTCAAGTCTGATAAGAAACCAAACCCAAGCAAAACCTGATGAATCGAATACAAACAACAATGAAATAGTTCTTTGATCAGGGACCTTTCCAACAACACAAATAGAAGATTCGAGAAGATAGATGTATGGGTAAATGAGGTAGCAAAATACTGCTGAAATGTTACTAGTGTTCTTCTGAAAAGACAGAAGAATACAGATTTCACATCAAGGTTCAAAGAATAAGTCCCTACTCTTCCTAAGAAGTGTTCTTCCAACTAAATCCTCACTCTTAAGAATCCCACTTATTTGAAGAAGGCAGACTTAAGGCGAAGCCACCATCATCCAAACTCTTCTTACAATTTAACTTATGCTCTTCCACTTCACAGTAACTAATATGTTCTCAGATCTTCGTTCAAACACCTTCGAAGTATACTGTTTCAACTTCGGCCGAAGTCACCTTCGGTCAAATTCTCCACTAAAGTTACTTCGTTTAAAGTAAATGATAAAGGTCTTCGTCAATCAGAATTACACCTGCGACAGCAAACTACGTCCTTCGTAGGTAAATCGCCTTCGCCCACTTTATTCACACACTCACTCCACAATCTTGGGCAATCGAAAATCAAGAAACAAAAACTGAAAACATGAAAAAGGTAAAATGACTGAGAGTCACATCGCTTATATACTCCTTCGCCCTAAGATGGCAGATCTCGTTTCTTACAAAAGATGGTCACATCTAGACCGCATGATCACGACTCCCCAGTTGGCGGAACCGCAGTATCTACTCTACCTAACTGTAACTTCTGTCCTAAACTGCATAGTGTAAACTTAACTGTCTCCCTAAGTTCCTTCAGATCTCGAATGATCCTCTCCGCTAGTCTAACTATTCTGCTCTTCGCCGAAGGATCTGGCGCTATCGTCAACTCTGCCCGAAGTCGCTGGAGTAACTCTAGCTCTGTCGCGTCAAGTTCGGTGGCAAAGTATGTTATCGTGATCGCATCCACCTTCGTCCGAAGTTCTTCGGCCTTCGTTTCTGCTATCTCCTTCGCTTTCTCTGCCTTCGAAAGCTCCTCATCCTTTGCTGCTAACTGTTCGTCCTTCGTCGCTAGCTGTTCCAACATGGCATCCCTCTCTGACTTCAAATCGTGAAAGCGTGAAGTCATAAGGTTCAACTTCGTCTCTACCTCTTGAATCTCATCCAAGTATCGCGTTTGTTCGTGTGACTGCTGTACGAGTAACGCCTCCCGTTGTGACATATACTTCTTGACGTCGGACGAAGTCTCTTCTAACTTCGCCATAAGAGCATCCTTCTCCTTCAACCATCCATACCGTCCGAAGTGCACAGCGTCGAGAAGGTCACTCAATGAAATTGGTTCCTTCGTCTCCTTCTCATAGATATGTCGTTGAAGATCCAACTGCGCTATGAGTGGCAACGCTGTACCACTTAGGAATTCAAGAGTCTGCTTGAACATCTTCAATTCCTTCCCGACATTGGAGTCACTTGGTCCCGCCGAAGTTGTCGCTTCTCCTGGTTTAGGCGAAGTCCGAAGTTCTAGAACTTCCCTCTCAATTGTATGCTCCTTCGAGAGTACCCTGCGCACACTTGACTCTGCTTGGTCTCCTCCCGGTCTCACTATTCCCAATATCTCGACTGAAGACAACTTCGCTGGTGATTGAGCGCCATCGACTCCTTCGTCCGAAGTCGTTATCGTCGTTCTTCTTGCTTTCTTCTTCCTTCTTGAATTCGCGCCCCCTGGTGTAAGTTCGTCAATCTTCCTCTTCGCCCGAGTACTAGGTCCCGCCGAAGTTGTCACTGGGGTCGTCACTTCTTCTTCTCTCTGAGGAGTAGCTTCCATTACCCGCTCATCTTTCGAGATGGTTCTTCGGTCGAACTTCTCCTCTTCTTCTGGTGACAGCAACTTCATTCCCCTGTAGAAGAATACTGCGAAGGCTACAAAGTACGTCGACCCGCCTTCGTCGAAAGTGTTGAAGAGCTTCTGCACATGGTCGTGGAAGATCTTCGCCCAATACGCTTTCCTGCCCCCGAAGATCTGTTCGATGAAGTTAATCTGCCAATTGGCCAGATAAGAAGTACGTTGTGGTTTGAAGATGGTGTTGAAGGCGATCGCGACATCCCTCTTGAAAGGATCAATGTAGGTGTGTACTTTGAATCCATTCGATCCCACCGGTGACTTCGAGAAGAGTTCGCCATACTTCGCCACTTCGCCACTTCGTCCGAAGTCGGCTTACAGGTACTGTTATACATTAAGTCACTTGGTACTCCTGCGTCATCGATTCCTAGGGCGAAGTTCCAGTGGTTCAGAGTCCAGTTGTTCGGCCTTGTCCGAAGATCGTCAGAGGGATGTCCTCTGCAAATGAGTATCTCCTGTAACAGATCCGAAGATATTACACCCCAGTTCTCCAGCAAGAACGCCAATCCCATCTCCTCGAGTCGTTCTCGATACGGACTGAAGTCCGGCCACTTCGTCGCTATAGTCTTCAACTTCGGCCGCTTCGTCGTCTGCATTCCTCTCATCCTCGCTGAAGGTCCGAAGTCCCTTCGATCTTCTACGCTTACGACACTTCTTCGTCGAAGTTGATACCTAACCGTGGAAACGTCGACTTCGGTGGTCGCCGTCGTAACTGCCACAGACCGCACCGATAAAACCTAACAGAGGCCTTTCGCCGAAGTCTGTCTTCGCCCACTTTCTTCCGATCGATGAAAGCGGAGCACTACAGTAAACTCGCGATTGAAAATAGTAAAGTGAAAATGCTTTTTGATCTTACTTATAGCTTTTCCCTTCGTCTCCTCACGTGCGAAGTCCTTCTCGATTCTCGAGCGCGAAGTTGCGCTAACTCCTGTATCATTTTAGTTCTTCTTTCCCAGGCCATAACTTCGTCGTCCGATGTCCATTCTTAGCAAATGAGGTATCCCTGGAAAGCTCTTCGTCCGTAGTATACAACCAAGTTATCTCCTCAAAGAGGTATCTGTCATAACTTCTGTATTTCTACTCAGCATCATTCTTCGGCGTAGAAATCCTATTCTTCACTGAATCTATCTTATCTATCATCGATACTAACCATTCTATTGTTTTACTTATCAAAAACAAAAATTTTCTTAGCAAAGTGAAAATCCAAGGCTTCACATCCTGTAAGGATCATCGAAAGTAATCAAGCCAATTTGCTGTTCTAGGTCGAAATAGTCATCTAGGTGTCAGAAATTGTCATAATTTCTCTATTTAGAATGTTTCTGTTCATATCTCGGTGCTAGAATTTGATCTCAGGTTGAAACTTCGTGTATGTGTTCATTAGGGTCTCTTTTGCATGTAAGAGGGTTTTAGAAGTCTGAACCATCATATTTTTCTTCTCCTTGAGTGTTAAAGTTCACCGCTTGATCCTATTATTACTAGTTAGACATAAATTTCGCTTTCTGAACATATTAGAGGATCATACACAACTGTATGAGTATTTATAGCGTCTTATTGTAACATGAAAAGCTTACCTCTTGAGTAAACAACCACAGCTAGAAACCCGGCGCTTTCCTAGATAGACGGATGACACTCCGACAACGCTGAACATCTCTGTGAAATTTGATTTGCTATTTGTACACAAGTTTCTAGATCTCGAGCTCTGAAGTTGCTGTTCGAGATTGAGAGCTTTTCAGCAATCGTCCTGAATTACTCACCCACTCAATGACATGAAACTTTTTAGACAGTCGTAGCCCTATTGACAATGAATGCAACTACGAAGGTTTGGAGCGATTATCTCAATTCTGCTGCAATTGACACCAAAAACTCCAAAATCATCAATTGTGATGCAATTTTGATGCAATCCAAACTTCAATGTGGCATAACTCTTTTGTTATTGCTCCAAATCGATCGAAACTTTCACTGACAGTGATTGACACAACGAGCTCTCTCATCTGGTGTTATCAAAATTTTTGAATGTCCCTACCAAAAGCTAGAACTCTCTTTAAGACACTGTTTCCAAGCTAAGAGTTTCACAAAGGACAAAAATGAACCAATGAGAGTTCATAGCTTCACTTCCATGTCATTTTGTGTCTCAATCCACGTGATAACTTAATTTCACGCATAGGTTATCACGTCAAGCCTCAAGTGTCAGCGTAAACTTTAAACTACATGCGAAGACATATAAAATGACACGTAACCTTGAAAGATAACTTAAACAAGCTAGAAAGCATGCATGGACGACATGTAAGTACAACCCATGAGCTTAAACTTTATCAACATGGTAAATCTAAGTTATGTACTTTAAACATCATAGATAAGCATGAAATCACTTGCATATTATCAACTTAGTAATACTCAAAATATGTAACATAATAATGTCAACACCATATGCAAAGATATCAAACATATGCATAAAAGACTAGAAATAATAATGAGCTAACTTCTAGGACAACTAAACTCAAGCGTCGGAGTAGAAGTGTAACATGTAGTCATCAGGTAACGCGACAATTTTGATTAGCACGATGAGATTTACGCCGCTCACATCCTCCAGAATTGACTTCTCTGAGATCTTCTTAACTTCACTCAGAGGTACAACTCTCGACAGAGGGATGAATTATTTATTATGTGAAGTGATTCACATCACGACAATGATGAGTCTAAATTATCATGAATACACATTCATTCATATATATATTATATGTTTTAATTAGGAGCATGCAGTTATTAGATTCACATGCATCAAGCAACAAGAAGATTCAATAAGATTGGATGTTGATATTTAGTAAAATATAAATATAAATATTCATTGATATTTTACATCAAATTTATAAGAAATCAAATATTTTTAATAGAATAAATATTTAATTTCATAATTTTAATTTCTGAAAATCAATCAATTCTAAAAATATTGATATATCAGTACTCGTGGAGGAATTGTGATGTGACAAGAATATGTTCTAGCTTTAGGCGACAAGTCTTGATATCACCTTGATCCTAACGTATGTAATTATGTTTTTAACATTATTTTAATATCAATTTTGATCTTTGATATTTATAATTACTTTCTAAGTTTATAACGTAAGATTGCTAATGGATGATTTGCGACTAAACCATCTTTGTAGTTGTAGTAAACGTATCAAACAAAACATATAGTTTATATAAACAGACGACAAAGAATACTGCTAAGAGAAGTACCACAAATTCATACATTTATGCTTCAAGAATTTAACTATAGAGTGAAATAAAAAGTGACAAAGCATCTCTATTATGGAGAAAAGCACTTTCCATGTCACGGAAACCAATAAATATCTCTAGACAATGATCGTGCATATCATATTTACGAGGAGTCCCGTAACCTCACGGTGAAAACGATGCAACCAGTGAAAGTTAAGAAAATATTAGTATACCTTGGAAAAAGAAAAACCAAATTTAGATATGGAGCGCGATTCCGCCCAAACCTCCACATGAATAAGGTGAAGACAAAAACCGCTTTAGTACGGCTTGTTTTTGCGGTAGCGGTAGATACACATCGATTGTGAAAAACGGGAAAAAAGGATAACTATTTTATTGTGTAACGAAACGGACGGATGGAGTCTGTAATGAAACTCGAAAAGTGAAGAAAAGTACCGATGACAAAAGAATAAAATCGTTGTGAAAACCAGTAACGAGATAGATCCGGAAAATCGCTAACGCATAGCACGCAGTTCTACTGCAGGCGGAGCTCCTTGTTCTTTATCGCGGCTAGTGCGACACTAGACGTTTTCTTTTCAATAACCGCGACGACGAGACTTGAGGCGTTCAGAAACAGTTCTTCCAGCCACAGCTTTCAGGTGGATCTGTGGGCAAATCCGTTTTTCGTCAATGCACAGTTCACGTTCTTCAATCATTTGCGATCCAAACCCGAAAAGAACGCCGCGAAATATCTCACCCGTTAGATCCGCGACATGAGATGGAAAAGCGAAAGAATCGAATCGGGATTCCCGAAAGCGCCGCATTTGATCGCCGGAAGCTGGTCGAGACTCGAAAACAGGCTACACCGCAAATAGATGAGCTGCCCGGCAATTGGGAGCTAAGAGAGTGACAGTTTTGCGGCGGACGCTGTCGCCTGACGAGTACGGTAAAAGAGTGTCGGTAACAGCCGAGCCCCAGAAAGTGGCAATCGTCGTAGACCAGCCGTAGCTCATGCCATCGGGAGCGACGGATGGTTGCGGAAGAGCCTTTGGGAAGCAAAAGGGACGAGAGTAGAAATCGAGGGGAAATGGGACGGAGGAAGATCCTCCTCCCCACACCAGCCTAGCCCATCCCACCGCTGGCAGCAGCTTGAGCAATTTTCTATCACAACCCCGAGATTTCAATGACGATTGCTACGTCGACTGCTGCCACCACATCTGATACTTTTTTTCTCACTTCTGGCCGACTTCTGTTGTGTCTTGGTAGATCGATGCTGCTAGGCAGATGTTGGAAGACTCTTGATCTCGACGTTGAATGAAACAGGGGGATTGACCGTGCCATGGTTTATGGCAGACCTGACATGAGGCGGAGATTGTACTATTTTCGGTTCCTTTCCTTTCAGTCAGGTCGGTTCGTCTGAGACCGAATCCGTGGACGAATTAGAGCGGGTGGAGGGGCAGAAGGTCGAGGAATCAGGGCGTGGAAGGCGATGGTGAGCACTTTGAGCTTCTCGTTGCCACTGGTTTGGACGAGCAATCTGCAAACATTGAACAGAGGAGAGGAGACGACAGCGGTACGAGGAGATGGTGTACTTTCTGAATGTGTGCAGCGTACTGGGGCTGGAAAAACTCTACTGATTGTCAGGAGCTTGTCACTGCAGTCCCGCGAACCCAAGGTATCAGACCTGCGGAGTAGTAGACACGAGGAGTCAAGATTGAAGGATATTTCGATTGTTCGCCGACCTCAGGGGCTTGGGACTGTCCGAGCCCTTAATTCGGCTCAATATAGACTGGAGAAAGAGAGGGAGAGAGGCAGCGAGGAGGAAGAAGAAGGAGAAGATGACCTCTGTCCTGTAGAATGTGTCCGTGAATTCAACACCCAGGCCGAGTTTGATCACCTTCTGGAGCAGGCTAAAGAACAAGGCTCCCTAATTGTGGTGGATTTCTTCAGGACGGCCTGTGGAAGCTGCAAATACATAGAGAAAGGATTCGTTAAATTATGTAAGGGGGTTGGAAATAAGGATGCTCATGTCATGTTTTTGAAGCACAATGTCATGGACGAGTACGAGGAGCAGTCGGAAGTAGCAGACAGACTGAGAATCAAGGTTGTACCTTTGTTTCACTTTTACAAAGATGGAGTTCTTGTTGAGTCGTTTCCAACAAGAGAGAAGGCCAGAATTTTGGATGCTATCTGTAAGCACACCGATCTCACATTAGCGGACTTGGAAGTAGTGGGGAAGTGAGAACAGGACATGCCAGTGGACCATGAGCGCCAGATGAATTTTGCATAACCGCCAAGTTATGAGTTTTCCATGTTTCTCACCCGGGCATTCCCATTCTTGTATGGGTGCAGTATTCTTTAAGAGATTACCAGGGGAGCGAGATAGCAGAATTGAGAGCATCTATGAAGGATCACTTGTAACCATTGAGAAAAAGTGCAAAGGTTTAAGTTATCCGGATTGGAGTTAACCGTTTGTACTAGTGTGATGTATACGAAGCATTCTACTGGGTATAAATTCAGTCTTCTGCGGGGGAGTGCTTGCAGATCATGGACTTCAGCATGAATTTCAGACACCAGGTTGACTACAATTCGTACAACTATTTTCATGCTTCAGTACTAATTGACATGAGTTATTGACTGATACACTCTGGCATCTAGAAATTGCAATGAAGCTGTCCTAGCCCAAGTTTTGTTGTCATTCCCTCACTTGAGTACAAGTGTGCTCACCAGAGGCAAAGCAGGTGGATTGTGTTGATTGATTCTTCCTTTTCACAGAGTGGTACTGTACCTGGCCTTTTGTTTTGTTCCGTTCCGGCACCAAGTGTTCGCCCGTTGAAGAAGAATTTGCTACTGAGACCTGAGAACGACGAAGCTTAGTGGTCAAGTTCTGCCGAGAAAGCCGCGGCACATTGCTGTCTTGGAAATGTCTAATTATACAGGTTGTCCTGCATGATAGTCATGTTACAGGGATCAAGGCAAATCCACCAGCTGCATCCAGTAGGTGCTGAGAGCCCTGTCCGCCAACCCTTGCCAGGCTATCTGAATGGCTTTCTCAGGTACATTAGGAACCTTGTGGTGATAGGCTATGTCCTGTCTATCGCCGGGAATGGTTGCTGCAACTCAAATGTGATAGTAAATAACTTAAACGGGGATAAGCAGCAATTCAGTGGCCAGGCGCTATGTGTCCGTAATGTTTTTGCGAGATTACCTTGGTTGACACTTGGCAGTCGAGTGCCTCCAACCACCCAACAACACCAGGCTCAATTCCCTATCATCTACTTCAAGCAATCTCGTCTTCGGACTCATGATGAACTTTGAGGTATAGGATGGACACCGGGTCATCATGTCTGTGCTTGCAACATGGTACTTGAAACAGGGTGAAAAATTCAACCGAGACAGGCCTCGTATGGCGCTTACTGGATGCTTTATAGTGCTAGTAGAATTAAATCTTGAGCATTTGGAATCCATCTGGAACTTCCAATCCTGCTACTCCAAAGATCCAGACATGGAGACTCTGATGAATGGCCCCTACAACATTAACCGTTCCTGAAATGCGGAATCATTCTTAGTGCTCTTTACGAGCAAATTCCATCCGATGATAAACACATTTAGATCACAAAAGAAGTTCGCATACAACCAGATCCTTCGCATTCTTAGCGTCATACTGTAACATCAGTTTCAATGCCTCTTATGTACTAAAAAAGGCTTTTTAAATGTAACACTCCAAGAGACAAAGCGCGTCATCCACGGTAACAAAAACCACAGGAACTGCTACAAGATTTCCACCATCCTTTCCCACTGCTACCGCGGTACTCTTCCATAGACAATCAACTCTGTAACTTCTATTTCATGAAATTTCATTGTCCTGTATGCGCTATCTAGCTTAAGGAAATGAATGACCATGGGTTAACGAGGCATTAACTCATTTGGGGTCCTAATGAGTTGCAGCAGCCAGAATAATGTTTATGAGAACGCTGTTGCATATTGAGGGCCAAAAGCAAAACGTTACCTCACCCTCCATCCAGAAATGTGACTACAGTTGCAAGTTATTGATCGGTGGCACTTAGTCCGACGCTTCTACATCTCTTTTCCTCATCTCGTCTGTATACTGACCAGTCTTTTCTTCATTTCTCTTTCCAACAGAATCACCATGAGGACCATGGTCCAAAGTAAGCTTAAACGCCTTCGCTGTGTCCACAAGATTGAGGAGCAAGATCATGAGCAAGCAGCACACGAACATAGGAATGGGGCCAAAGAACCAGAGAAGTAAAGGAAACGAGAGATAGTAGAATCTGAGGCCCACGGAGAAGAAATTACTGCTTCTGTATATCATCCGATTAACATACTCCGCAGAAAGTCCAGGTGCCATATCTCCAACTGGAACTGTGATGAGGAAGCTTACATGGCTAGAATACCGGATGGCCTGTAGGCATGTCAATTGTGAAATCCCAGTCATTCATTAAAGCGAATGAAGAACAGTAGCAGTTAGGTCCAAGAAAGGGCCGGTAAACCCAAGGCGCCACTGCAACGAATGTTCTACGGAATAGAAATGCATACTTCAGACGATATGAAACTGAATAAGATATCTTAATTACACTGCAGAAACATGAAACTTCTGAACCCGGAAATAAACATTATTCTTGTGTCAAGATAAAGTGGGCATATCCTCAAACCTGGACATGGCACACGAATGAAGCGAGGAAGCAGCACAGTATACTGAGATATTTAACAGCCAGGACGGTGTTGTTGAAGGCACCAAGAATAAGCACGCTGTTGTAATCGCTGGCGTTTCCCGCGATCAGAGCTGCTATTATAGAGCTTAAAGTTATGGCTGTCCCTGCGAGAAGTGTTGAAGCCATAATGCTGTTGCGAATTGTCTGAACGGCCAATACACCATTTCCTTTGCTATCCTGCAAGCCCACGAGAGGTGGTTAATACACTCTTCCACGGGCATCCTCCAGCGGAACCACTTCTACCAGAATCAGGAACTGCTTACCACCACAGTAAGCTACTCTGCTGTTAGGACCAGTCAGGTCCATTGAGGTAACACGACGATCGCATTAGAGAAGTGTTTCCTGCAAAGTGTTGCTAGCTCCTACTCCGACTTTAGGCATATATAGTCATCACGACCACGTTTAGGGACCGAAATATCGAACGCTGCTACAGAAACCCGACTCTAAACATACTGGTCCAGTATGTTGACCAGAATGCCTCCACTAGCAGCCTCGTCGATAGCGACTCAGTCAATCAGTCAAAAAGGAGGAACTTCCGAAGCAGGTTCAGATCCGGGAGCGGATTTTGGGCCCAACTCAACCTCTGTACACGTAAGCAGTCCGAAAGCATCCCGTGGAACGAAATTTGCAGGACGAGGTCTGGACTGCTGTGCCCGCACGCGAAGCTGCGGGTGGCAAGCCACTGTGGATATCGAGCATTCCAGAAGCGCTCAATTTGAGACACTTAGCATACGTGCATAGGAGTGTAACTCAAGCGCGGTGCAGGGCCCAGTCGCAAGGTACAAGAGCTTTATCTTAACACTCTTCTCTCAGTTCCTTGGAGACCACTAAGTTCGCAGCTCGAAGCACTCGTCTATCAGTAGTTTCACTCCGTGGGGTCTAAAGAATTGTAGCGCCAAAACACGTCGTCGAGTATCCGACCAGATGCTGGAAATTGCATATGAAGGTCGAGAATTCGACAATTACATGGGCGGAAATTACTTATAAACCGCCAACAATCAGGGAAGAAACTCCTTACCGTCATGATATTATGAACCCAAGCGCGTCGGTTCATGTGATTGATAGCGATCACCGTTTCCAAGGGTTTTACACGAATTTTGTAGTAAAGATGAGCATGGTAACCCAACAACAAAAGCAAACCTAAAGGCACCAAAATTGCATCCAAGTAGCTCTCTCGCCACCCCATTGTCCTCCTCTGGGAAACCGCTTCCCCGTTCTGTCTCACAGTTCTGTCCCGGGCAGAACGTGAATTTGTTGTGAAGTGCGAAATTCAATTCAGTTAGGCCGCCATCCTGAAAAAGTAGAAAAGGTGAGATATGAACAAAGAGCTTGAGTTCATGGAGTGGAAAACTGAAACAAACTGCTGTGTGCCATAAACATAAAAAGACGACAAGCAGAAGATAACTGTTTCCAAACGAGAAGGCGATGGCAGATGCTATGCTGTGGAGAGCTGCAAAGTGATAGGTAACCGGCATAGCTGGCTTGCGTTCAAATTCTCCACCTCCGCGAGCTCCGGCTCCATCTTGACGCGACGAATCGGAGTTGTGTACAGAGAGTGCGAACTGTTCCGCGGTTTCCAAAATTCCAGCCCGCCCGAAGCGCTCCATATATAGAGAGTTCTTCTTCTTGTCACGTAAAACGGACCTACATGAACCGGCCCTATTTGTTCAGATTCAGACCACATTCGTCGTTTCCTTGTGGTTGGTCCCACTTTGCCTGTCCTTTTTTCTCGCATTTGGCTGTGCGGTCGCAAAAGAGAAACAAATCTGCAGCTTAAGATTTAACTGTTCTGCCAAATTCTCTGTTGCTTTAAGAGAGGTGCGTTGCCTGCCGCTTGTTAACTGGTTCTGTGTAAACCAACTGGCAATCTCCTCTCCTCCATACAGCTGTCTTTCGAATTTCGTCGTGAAACGCCGAGTTACTGACGGCAGCTGGAACCGAGTTTAGTGATGGCAGCTGGAAGCCTCGATCGGCAACGAATCATCCTCTTCTGATCAAATCCAATCATGGATAACAGAACATTTCATACGCAACGGAACTTCTACGAGGACGTAAAAGGAGACAAAATCATCGCCTCTGTGGGACGCAGATGGAAACCACGCTGCGACGATAGGAAGGAAGAAATAATAGCGTTCACCTTCATCCGCACTGCACGAATCACACCTGATAAGTCGATGGTAGTGACACACTGAAACCCCAATCATTATAAGAAGGAAAACTGGAGTGCGCAAACTGTTACAGTGAACATTTCGATCATCTCGAACGAGAGGTAGGTGTGTGTCCAGTGATGATGGAAACCGCTAAACACAAATTCTCTCGATCCATGACACAGTACGTTATTTATTAACTACTCTCATGTCACGTGCCCAAGTATCACCCGGGATTCACCCCTACAAGGCACGATCATTGTACAGTTCTGCTCAATAAATTCCTCGAAGCAAAGCAGGCACAGTTTGCGTACTGTCTGACCGACCTGGACTACATCTGTGGAGAGAATGAGCGAATAAACTGCTCATCTACCTCTGCCAAACGCGCCTGCATGATATATCATTCTTTACGCGCGCATTGAATCCCATGCTCACTCCAGTACTCATACGTCACGGGTCTTCCAACATCCCACGCACCCGGTATATGAATTTGAAGCCGGAATTTGCTTGTGACTGGTAAACGGAATCAGCCAGACGCGGAAAAGCTCAAGGAGATTCATCAACTCAGTCACTCCTACATACAAGTTCATCAATGGAAGGACAATGCTCTGTAGCGAGCGAGTGATCCCACCGTTCCCACAATCACAATCAATCTGCAGCAAAGACGATAGAACTCCGACGACCATTAAATAGGCGTATGGAGCGAGTCGCCCTTTTAACCCTTGCACAGTACTGATAGTCTCTTGCATCGCCCGACGCCCTCCCCAGCGCGCTAGTGGGCCCAGCGCCTTCCGACATTCTTTGTACAGACTAAAATTACCATGAACCGCGCCTTGAGAGTCGAGAGGTCTAGCGCCCTACATGGTCCGTATCTTTCATTGGCGAAGTGGACCGAATCTCACAAGCTTTCACCTACTCTCACCACCGTCCGTTCCAGCGCGCCTCAGACCCGGTGACACGTCAGTGAGGCGGATGGAGAGGACGGACCCACCACTCTTTGTTTCTTCAGTCGGTCGTGCTTCTGCTGACAGCGATAAATCTCTCTCTCCCCTTTTCTCTTTCCCCTCGTCTTTGACCGTACTGCCGATTCCGATCCGTCGCGATGGGAGGCTGGGATTTACCTTTCAGCCATTTCAGCGTAACGAATGGATAAAGCTCACAAAATCATCTTCTCAACTGCTAACAGTCCCCATAAGAGAAGATGATGGCCATCGCCATACATACATAACCATTCTCTAATACTGTACATGCATGCGTGTATTAATCTTTCGCGTGAAACATATAGTATCACTCACGTATATATACATATATATACAAGCGTTTAATTAATTCTCCCCTTGACCCCTTCTGATTTATCATTGTTCTTATCTTCGTCTCTCACTTGATAGATTTCACTTTTTCGGTAATGATGGGACAGGACAGCAAGGTCGATGACATGTTCAAAATGGTGAAATTGTGTGAAAATCACTGCATAGCATATGTACACACGTGTGCACATCAACCCGATCAGATCAGATCACTGTACGTCCTTGGAGGAAAGGATGATTCGGAAGCCAAGAAGCAGGCAAGGGGCTGTGGGATTTATATACGTGTGGGTCAATCAAACAGAGCTTCTTTCCGTACTGGCTCCAGCATTGCCCTACCCTCTTCCACTACTCCACTTCTTTTTTTCTGTTCTTTTTTTGACACGGAAAAACCCGATGTAATTTTATGACACAGTCTAATCGCCAGACACGATCTCCCACCACTAACTGTGCATTGTAGATTACTGAGTCCGAGTGTTCTCATGATCTCTTGCTGTTTCTTTGATTTATCTCCATCCTTGTGTTGTTGCGCTTTCGTCCACTCCTTTTGTCAAATCCTGGTGAGATGCAGCCATGATTTTCATTTCCGTAAGGTAACAATGCTCACCCGTGAAGCACTTAGTATTTCTTGCAAGCCAGATCGTGCATATAGTGGTTCTTCTCCAGAGTTCCCACCAAAGAGTAGCAAATGTGAACCGATGAGGAAACTTCTCAGCAAGGAGTGTGTGAGTGATTGTGGGTTTCCAACCTGTAAGTTGTAGGAAAGTCCTGTAAAATACTTGCATTGCCCAAATCCAGAATTGCTTGGACAGTGGGCACGTCCACCATAGATGCATGATATCCTCCGAACGTTGTAGATTACAACGTGAAGACCAAATTCTTGGATCAGATTTTGGGAGTGCCGGACTTCTCCAACTGTTAGTAGGGACTGCTTGGAAGATAATACTCCAGAGGAGTGTAGCTTCTTTGACCACCATTCCCTTATCGGAATTTATCCAGATTCTGCTCCACCGCGTCTGATCATGCTTCTCCCACCTGCGTTGGCTTGTCTGTCCATTTTCCAAATCTTGTGCATACGTAAGAATGGTCATAGGACAAAAGTTTTCTAATTTGTGCATTAGAAGCTTCAATGAATGCAGAGCCGTCCATCCAAGTGAACTCAGCAAAAAAGACGGCGGGGTGGTCTTGGAGAATGTAAAGTAGTTGCTCGTTTTTTCCACCTTTGGAACCATCCCGAATGATGGTACCGTACGACAAGCTCCCATCGACTGATAAGTTTGACTGATGTCTTCTGCGTGTAACTTCCCTTGGTGTATCTTCGTTGAAGGAAAGTGATCTTGAGCAAGATCACCTTATGTGTCTGACTGAAAGAACGTCATGTGTGCTTCGGTCCTGTGACTTGAGAAAAGGATGGAGTCGGAGTGTGGTGAGGATCCTTTCATAAGCATTTGGTCCGTCGAGACAATGGAAAGACGAGGGCATTAAGTTCAGTAGGAACCAACTGTTCTGAGTTGGGAAATGTGATGTCTGCAATAGTCCTAATGCCCACGTTCCGTAGTTCCTTGTCCGTAGTGTCCTTCCAGTCTCGTGGTTTTCTACTTGTGACAGTGGGAGGAAATGCCAACAATGGAAGTATTTGCCAATCAAGTATGGAATGACAAGACGGAGGTCTAAGGAGCTTCCATACCGTGTGCCAGTTTCTGCATATGTTCTGCACCGGAGGAGAGAGTATCCGCAAATTTGAGTTTTATCTCTTCGGACAAGTCTGCCGTAGATCGCCAGAAGTGCCAAACTGAAAGACTTCCAGTCGGATGATCTGATGTCTTAACAGCTCCTTGAGAGGGTGCTCTCCTGGTAAATAGATCCAACTGATGATTCTCGCAATAAAAGCGGTTGTTTGGTGTTAGTAGGGAGACAAGTGATAAGCCGCAAACCTCTTTAGGTTGAAGTAGGAATGTAGGAATGCTTGTCTTTCATCCAAGGTACCCTAGATAAATTAAGATTATTAGTGCATCATAATTACAAAGATTCACTCACATCCATTCTCACTTCACTCAACTGTCTAACTCGTATGGTCATATGGTTCTCCTAATAACGTTTTTACAAACAAGTTCTAATTCCACTCTCAAATTGTATTGCATAATACTCAAGGACTCCCAAGGTCTCCAATGTTCACTTTACTCATAAGACAAGAAAATGAGAGTATCTTCCATCTTCTCAACTCCTCCTTATATATTTCATAATTTCTTTATGTGGTAATTTTACTAAGTTATATTATCTCATGATAAGTACGAACTCTAAAATAATAAAACGCTAAAGGCTACTAAAACTTAAAAAACACATTACTTATTCTACTTTACTAAAGTAATAGATTCTCTTATTTTAGTTTTTCCAAAGTGTTAGATTTTCATAATATTTAGTAAGAAGACGACAACAAACTAACACTTCTTTTGAGGAGTATCTTCAGATATTTGTGTATGACTTTTTGTCATGCATCCAATCAACGATGATCAACAAAGTTATATACTTTCGAAAAGTATATTTGGAGCTCCACACTTGTCATGTAATGCCATAGTGAAATCTTTAATAATTTTCTCAACTTAGTTATAATTATCTCATCTAGTTATGACTAGTTTTGGTAACTCCAGATTTGGATCTTCTAACTACAATAAACTAAAAGATAGTCATACCTAACGAATGTAATAAAAATAAACACACAAATAATCAGATACTTGTGGTGTGACATTTCCTCTCATACTTAATTTTCACTCCGTCTCGGAATGAAATATCACACTGATAAGACTTCTTCAGCTTGTCATGGTTCATTCGATCAAAGGAACATACTGCTCTTTTCTTGAAGATCATATGTGTCATTACTCCACACCTTGGAGATGATGAAAAGCTTAAAATATCGATGTAAAAACTTCTTTTGAACTCGCTTATGTCTAATAGATCCCATAACATCACCCACTCACCATTTTGAAATAGCTGTAACTTCATTTTGTTCTTCCAAGCGCTTGTCATAACTCTTCTTCTGTTGTAGTTGAGCCATCTCGATTTGTTGAGCTGCATCGTCTCTGTTCTCCTCTAACTCCTACAAAGTTTCTCTCCTATCTTTCTCAACCATTGGTCCCCTTTTTCTTCAATACATCTTGCAAGGTCTGAAAAGTGGTTAAGTCGAACTAGATTGGTAATTTGGATTCCAATCAATATACCATCTTGAAAAGAAGATATCTCGTAGACGTCTTCACTGTTGTACGATACATTCATAAAACTGCATGAAGACGCTTGTTCCATTTGTGTTTTACCCCTTCCATGTCAACATCATTTGCTAACATTTGACATAAGGTATAGTTTGTCCTCTCAACCAAACCGTTTGAACTAAGTTTATATAAACTAGTAACCCTTTGAGAAATGAAGAAGTATGCTACTGTGTATAACAATAGTCATACCGCTCATAAATTTTTGATCCTTATCAGAAACTAACTCCAAAGGACATCCAAATATAGTAACGATTCGTTCATCTAGAAAGTAGAATTCCTAAACTCTTAAATTTTTCTCCTCTAGTAACTTTTTTCTCTTCCTTTCTCTAAAACTCTTGTTACATTCAAACCACTGATATCAAGTCAAAGAGAAGATAAGGGATATTTTCCATCTCCTTTATACTTTTTAGACAAGATGACAAGATAGTAGTTCTCACTATATAAGAAATATCTGAATTCTGCTTCAAAGTACAGCTAAGTTTAACCATAATTAACTTTAGCTAGTCATGAGTAACTTGATGCCTCTTTGAAGTACTTGGGCAGCAAATAAATATTCTCCACACTTAGTTATAACTAAACACTTTACTAATAGACAAAATTTCTATTTGTAACATAAGTCGTTATAGTTCTTTTCTCTCGTCCTCTGATGATGTACTTTCAGATTTCGATTTTGAATAATTAGTATCCACTTTGGAAGTAGTATCAACAACTTTTGATTCCCACTAGTTCGATGTGGATCGATCCGATTTTGACGTCTCATCTTTTTTTGAGCAATGAAACTTTGATCCGATGATGATTCGATCCGATGCGTAAATAACCTTTGTGCTAATTTTTTGTTGCATGTATTGCTCGAAGCCAAGGTCTTCCAAGCAACATTTTATAACTTGACTCCTTCAAGATTTGAAATGTTATTTTTTCCTACACTTCCATTATTGACACACAAACTCTCTCAAGTACTCTCATGGCCTAACTCGATGTCTATTAGCCATGCCAACCGTGATACTAGAAGCATGAGTTGGTATGAGATCCAACTTCTTCATGAGTCATTTCGAGATGATATTTATCACTGATCCTTCATCGACAAGAACATCTAAGACATCTCTCTCATTGATATGAACCTCTACATTAGATGTCTTGTTGCACACCTCTCATTCACTAGCATCTAAAGCACTAACATCGACGGTAGAAAGATTTACCTTCTTCTTTCGACCTCGTCGAGAATTTAGACCGCTATGAAGTTTTTCCGCACCAAAAGATTTAGAGCAACTAACTATCACATAGTAACGTTTGCTTGTTGCTTGCCCATGTCTTCCACCACATTGTATTTTGATTGTTTCATCAAAATTGTGAAATCGATATTTTCTAATTTCTTTTGTCGCTCATTGGTCTTTGAAGAATATTTGCTACTTATAGTATTTTGACTTGGAGACTTTACCATCACGATAGATTCTTCCTCGTTGAAATGTGTCATCATTCTCATCCTCTCTTGAACCAACAGCTCTACGGATTGACAACCTTCTCGTACATCTCGTGGCTTCGAGATATCAATGCAGGCTTCACCCTTGTCATAGTTTTGTGAAGTTGAAGCTCCATCATTCCATCATTACGACTTGAACAATTATGTTAGAAATGAGACCATCCACATGTAAAACATCCTTGGTGAATCTTACGATGGTCCGCCTCTAGACTGATAGTTACCGTAACCTCGTGAGCCCTCTCTAACATTTGGATTATGATGTTGTAACAAATCCACCAAATTGATCTTAAAGTCTGACAAAGACTTTGTCAGACTTCTCAACTCATCACGAAGTCATGAGTAGCATATCTAGATGTTACAATGGATGTAATTGCACTAGTAAGAACTATCATAGTCAAATTCTGAAATCGTACAGTCGGAACAAATCACATGTGTCGAAGTTGGCATGCTCGGCACTTGCACATCCTTAGATTCTACCCCAACAGTCATTAGTTTCAAGTCGTCTCCATCCAAATTCTCTTTCATCTCGGTTGTAATCTTCACTGCATCAGTCTTCGAAGTTGGTCTCTCATATCGCACTTTTGTTCAAATCTCTTATCTCAGTCCTCCAATAAAATTCTTTGTGAGCATACCCACCTGTAGTGTCGCAGGATTGCTCCTTTTGCCCATTTAGAATACAAGATATCGTTCCCACAGAGGATTTGCACAAGTATCGCTGCTATAAGTTCTAAGATCTATTCAAACACACAAACACACGGTTTTTATCTAGAAATCCCGTCTTCTCACAAAACCACACGGCTTCCAGACCCTTCAAGAGGTGCCCTGGACCTAAACAAACAACTACTACCTAAAATATCACACAGATATATACTGGGAAACTCGGGAAGACGCTTTCTATCTCCAGTCTTCCCACGACAGTCTTCTCGAAGCAATTCTCAGCTTCTGGGGTTCGACTCGGCTTCTCACACCTCCAAAAGACTGCTCATGCTTCGTAGTCGTCAAATTATCATTGTCTATCACACATTGCTCTTCCAATTCCCAACGGGGTTAGATCAATCACAGGATGTAAGCCCTTGTAACCTTCCCAGGCTTCTGCCTACGAAAATGATCTTCCTGCAGCACTACAACGACATTCACTTTCACGGAAGCTCAATAGAAGTCTCGGAAGCTCACTAGAAGAAGACAAGAAGATGGGAAGATGAGAGAAGATGGAGAAGAAGAGAAAATCCAAACAAGAGAAAACAAGATGAAAATGAGAAATTAAGACTCCGACAGGGCTTCTAGTCCGGATCCTGACTAAAAAGCCATCCCTGCTTGTAGTAATTTGGGGAGGAAGACAACAAATTCGCTTACAGTTACACAGTCTTCTACTCGAGGATGTCGTCTTCTGCTGTGGAAAAAAGACTTCTTTCTTCTTCTATCGTTGCTTCGACTACTCCGTCTGGGATCGCTTATCCATAAGACCGTCCGTACGTGGATCCTAAGTGCTCCACTGGATGAGACAAGCTTCGACTCTGCACAGTTTCTAACAATCACCGCCACTCCAAAAGAAGGCTTTCCATGCACAATTGGGTGTGAATTAAAGAAAACCCACTACCCAAATCCAAAATCCATTCTTCGAGAAGAAGATACATTGGTGTTGGGAAGCTCACTCCCTCTACTGCCTGCTCCTACTCCTCGACACACCAGCTTAGCAACAGGACTACACGATGATGCTGTTCCCTGCTCTAAGCTGTCCATTATCTCTATCTACATCTTAGATCCATTGCTGGAAGCGAGGATGCAGACCCTTCCGATGTAATCCAAATCTATTCGTATGTCTCTAGCATTGGGTGTAATGCGTGTACACTATCTCTCACATGAGTTTTCCCAGTGTGTACGTACAGTAATGTGTTTAGTGCACACTGAATCCTACTCTGCATTTTAACTTATACTACTATATTGAGGCGTAAGAGAGATCTCCTCCAACCTTCAACTTGCAATCAAGGAGATGAGGGACTGTCAGAAGGCCACCACCTCACATGCAGTCGGCTCCTTGCCTTGGTTTAGAAACTTACTTTCTACTCATGCGTTGCCTACTCTGTCACATGAACAGTTAGCTAATTTTATCAGAGAAACTGTCACTTCTTAAGATAGCAAACTTCGACTCCTACCAAAATTAGATAAGTCAACTGTCTTCTTAACTTGTTGCCTACTCTAATTCGCTGGGTGTGATCCCTTCCTAATCTACTCCTACCTAAACTCCTACTTGAACTCCTGATTCGTCTTCTGATAAGGTGAGAAGCTTTGCGAGTACCTCGGGTGTGACTGAGGTAGCTTCCTCCTCACTGTTCGTGGCTTGCTCTTCTGAGACAGCTTCGAAAGACGGAAGCGTCTTCTGAGAAGCTGAGTCCACCTGCGCTTTCTTGCTCTTTTGTGGCACTGCTTCGATATTGGGAGCTGGAGTGACTTCGCAGTGGTCCAAGGAAGTCACCTCTTCCACTCGAAACACATTGGAAGACAACTATACTTCCTGTTTTCTAGAAGACACCTTGTCTTCCAGGGGCGTCTTCCACGGTCTTCTCGGCTTCCAGCGCTGTCACTACCAAGTGGACAGCGAGGTCGAACTCCTCCTTCTCCAAATCTGTCTCAATCGCTGGTCCTTGAGCATGAGAAGATGTAGCTGCCGGTCGCGAGATCGAGAGAAGACCGTAAAGTGTCTTTAGGCCCTCAATCTGCCGATCTAGGTAGCGGAACATGTTGTTCTTGCACTCCACTAACATCGCTCTAGAATCGTCATCCCACACCCTAGCTAGGGTGAGAAGCTTCCTACCCGCAGTGAAGTCGAACTTCTTACGAAGTGCTTCCACCGACTGCACCATGAGTCCATTCGCTTAGGCTTCTGCCTCTTCCTGTTGCGTCTTCTCTGCAACAGCATGTGCTTCTGCGGCTTCCCGTAGTTCCTTCCACGTCGTCTTCTCTTCTGCGAGAGAGGTGATCTTACCTCTGACCCGCAAAATCTCTTGGTCACGCTGCTGTAGACGTGTCTGCAACTCCTGGTTGCTCTTCCTCAACTGTGCTGACTCCTTGGCAGAAACCGTCTTGTACCTCGCTGCAAGCTTCCCCGTGGTGCGGAGGTTGGCTTCCAGCGCGTCCACCTTCTTCTAGGCATCTTCCTGCTGCATCAAGATGCGCAGACCGAATCCAGGTCGCAATGGCTTCTCCTGAGTCATCGCGCGCTTCTCCACCAACTCCATGGCTGGCTGGATCTCTGAGTGGAAGAAGGCGTTGAATTCCTCCAACCTTCTTCTCGCGGAAGACAGGTTCATCTCCACAATCCGATCGGAGGTGTCTTCCTTGTCTTCCAGAGACAAGGATGCATCTTCCACCATTGTGGTCTTCTGCTTCTGCGCGCGGGAAGATGCTACTCTTCTCATCTTCCGTGGTGGAAGATCTCTTCCCACTGCAGGAGCGGTTCTCTTCGCTGCGCTTCCTCGAGTCGCAGTTGAGATGTCAACCCATACATCGGCTTTTGGAGTCTTCGGAAGACTCCATGTAGTTGCAGAAGCTGTCTTCTGCGCAGTTCTGGTGCTTAGCGTCTCCTCTTGTAAATCCGACTCCGATCCAGAATGAATGATCGAGAAAGATGTGCTCTTTCTAAGCACACTCCTAGACCCCATCTTCCTCGACGGTGACGGTCTTTCGTACCGTTGGAGTCGTCTTCTCGCACTAGAAGCGTCTTCTGATGAGTATCTGATCTCGTGTGAGACACTAAAGTGGGAGGGGGAGTTGCGACTGCTGCTCGGTCGTCTTCTCCCGAGGTCACTTTCTTCACTTCGCACTGTCCTGTTGGCCCATACCTCACCAACTGGTCTTTTGTCAATTCTCCTTTAGACACGTACAGATAACAGAAGAACGGGATGAGGTGTCCTCCTGCTGGGGTGTCCAAGTACACCAACTCTGTCTGAACATAAGCGTGGAAGAAGGCATCCCAATTGATAGGCAGCCCCTCCCAGATGGCTTCCAGGAACTCCACGTCCTGATCTCCAAGGTACTTCGTCTTCTGTGCTTTCTCTTTGGGAAAGAGGTGAAGAAATAGCTTCGCCAGAAGACGCTTCCATGGCTCCCGATACGCTTCTATCTTCCACCCATTCCTTCCCTGTCTATCTTCCAGGAAGAGGCAAGTCGTGCATCCAGACACATGCCACTTTCTCGAGATCATGGATAAGATGTTCTTCTCCAGCTCGTACTCTCGGTTCTCTGATTTCAGCCTATGAAAGGTCCTGCGTCATCACTCCGTCGTCCAGGAAGATGATCTTCCACGAGCTACTCCTGCCTTCGCAGATACAAGGTTGCGAGGAGGCAGTGCTGCTCAAACTTCCTCCAGAAGACTCTGGTCCGTGAGGTTCCAGTCCCACAGGAAGAAGTCGAGACCCAACTCCTTGATGAAGGGTTTGGCCTCTGCCAACTCTGCTGCCAGCAACACCAATCCTCGAGGATGCATCGACATGCTTCGAGCCTCTGTTACACTAAGCCACACGTACTTGCTGTGAGCTGAAGGCTCAGTCCTTCTTAAGTCTTCATAGTCTAGCTTCCACTCTCAGAAGACGAATATAGTCTTCCAGAAGACAGCTATTCCGTCTTTCGGGATTCTAACAGTGTTTCCTAAGTACCTCTCGTCTTCCGAGCTATATCTAAACAATCCTAACTAAGCAAGGCATCGCATGGATTACCGAGAAGACAACCCACCTTGCATTTCATCCTACTTCCTAACAGAAGATACAAGATATGTGAGAAGAAGAGTATGAAAAGTTCAGAAGATGGTCGCGGGCTCCTGCTATGACAGTGACCTCCAGGAAGACTCCTGGGACAGCTTCCGATTAACTGACATACTCGGAAGACTTCCCGCAGCCGGGCTTCCGATCACTGGTCTTACCTGTCCTCGTCTTCCGACACGCAATCTAACCTCACAACAGACACGAAACATCCATAATCTGTTCTTCCAACTCCTTACCTCTCATACACGCTCAGAAGAAGCTTACTGCACGACGGGAAGACATGACCCTCGATCATTCTCTCTAGATTCTGTCAGCAAGACTTCTCACAACTCTCTTCTAAGTTCAGGAAGAAGAAGAAATAGGCTGCTATGGGTCGGACAGAAGAGATCCGAAAAGGACCCTCTTGTCTTCTCGCGCATTCTGCTAGCCTTTCCAACCTTCTAGTCTCCCTAGGAAGATATGGATTTGAGAAGCTCGGAAGATCGGGAGGCACATGTCTGATTCTCAACTTCCAGCTACTCGAAACAACAATCAACTCACCAAGTCATTCAAGATTCATACCGAGCTTCTCTCAACACAAAACCAATCCAATCCAATCTCGATACAAATTGAACACAGTCGTCTTCCGGAGACATTCAAACATTTAGAAGCATCTTCCGAAGATGTTCAAATCTTCAGAAGCGTCTTCTGTCCATGGTTCGAGAACAAAGGTGTGATAGGATAGAGAAATTGATAGTCAGGTGATCGAATTTAAGAATGAGAGATGGGAAGGCTTGATTCCTACTTAGGAAGAAGTGGGAAGATGGTTGTCAAAAATTGGATAGCGCTTCCGCAGCCAATTCTCACAGAGGAAATTTCAGGGTAAGAGAATCGATCGGTGGGCTTCCTGCAAACGAACGGGGAAGCACGAGGAACATCAAATCAGAGGCGAGAAGCGGTGAGAAAGAGAAAGAACACGAGAAGAACCTCAGTATCGCTTCTGGCTGCTTCTGGTGCGCCTTCAGTCTTCTGCGCGCTTCCGGTCTCAATCTCAGCTCCAATGCAATCCCACGAACTTACTCTTGTCGTCAATCTTGAGTTGCACCACTCTGCTGCTGCAATCGATCCTTCTCTTCCTTGGAAACTTCTCTAATCGATCCTCAATGTCTACTTCCTGGAATCCGAAGGGATTTCTTCAGCTCGACTGTGCTTCCAACTCTCACAGAACCGTCCTCTCTCTTTCTCTCTAGCTTCAATTTGGTTCTCTGAGTTCTCAATTACACTCTCCTTGCTTCCAGGTCCAATTCGACACCCTGATTGCAATCGACCTCCTAATGCGCAGTTGCCTTTCGATGCGAGAAGCAGTTAGCTGATTTTGTGCTAATGTGCCTTCTCCTGTATCTTCCTTGCGCGATTAGGAGTTCGACCTCCTTGACCTACCTACTACCATGGTGGCTACCTGGTAGGTACACCTACCCTTCTCTTAAGTGATGCATGGTGGGTACTCATGCAGTCGTGGTTGCTATCTTCTGGAAGACACCCGTCTTCCGTCTTCTGTCTTCCGAAGACCTGGTCGGAAAGACGTCTTCTCGGAAGATGTCCTTCTTCCGTCTTCGGTATAAGTAGACTTCTCTTACAAAAAGTTCTTAAGACCATCTTTCTTCTAAGCAAGATCTAATCTTAAGTAACAAGGTTATTTCAATTACACAGACATGTTATTATCTTCAAAAATTTCAAAAATTCATACATCCTGTAAATTGTGGGCACCACACCACCATCGTTGGTTCTACTGCATCTCCACTCTTTCGCAAAACCACTTGAACTTGTCTTCTAATTCTCCACTCTCGCGTAAGTCCTTACTTTTTCTCTCTCTCTCCTTGTTTGAGGTAAGTTATCTCTACCATCAATTTCTCATAACTTTCATTAAGAAAAAAGCTTTCAATTAAAGCCTTTGTCAATAATTCTTACGCATGGAATCAAAGATCGAGCGATTTGAGATCAAGAGAATGGAGTTATGTCTGACTAAAGTTAAGGAGTTCAATTTTTTTAGTGTGAGTGTTCAAATAAGCATTGAAAGCTCTGTATGGTTGATCTGAGGAAGATTGAGACAAGATTGAAAAGCTCTCAGTGAGCTAGTAATTATGGAATCAACAGTCATCCAATTTGAGTTGGAGGTGTGATAGATTGAAACTGGAAAGTTAAATTTCTAAAATAATATAATCAATAGATATAGATTGATTTCGCTCATCTGAGTGAACTGGTGACAATGGTTTCAAATTTTGATCGATTTGGACTTACGAGGGCAGTGATATGACCAATTGAAATTTTGAGTGTGCAATTTGAGTAAACAATAACACGTTTGAGAATTCTAAGCTATTTCTTTGTTTTTCTGGATATATTTAGTGCCATTCTGGTGTGATAGTCTTGAGTGAGTGTTTTCAAACATGACCTCAGAAGTTCTTATGGTGTGAAAATGTAAATATTTCATGGTAGTTTTGCAAGTGGCTTGTAGTTTGCAACTGTTTTGCAAAAGAGAGTTGAACTAGAGACATATGAAGATAGTCCTTTTTCTTGCGAGGTTTTGGAGAGAGAGATTGATCATAACTGCATCTATTGAGTATCAAAGTTTCACCAAAGAAATCGATACTCATTCTTAGAGAATACTATCCGCAACAACATCAAATCTTATCACAGTTAAAAATTCTCGTCCTTACCTAAGAGCCGCTTTTGTTTTACGACACCGAGTCAATAATGAGTCATCTCTGCTGATTTTCCGTCATTGAGTTTTTAACCCCTCTAGTCTTTTCGAAAGGTGTAGATTAAGAAATGACAATGTGTTGAAAGTTCTATTACTTATGATAAGAAATATTTTGAGGGTATTGCTCACCCGTTTGGTTCTACATGAGATGTGCCAACGGAATAGTATGAGCATAGTGAGCAATTTCTCTTTCACACTATGCTCCAATAAGTTGAACAAGAAACTAGGATGTAATATTGTCAGACGTCGGCCCCAATTCGGTTCTAAATCGACAAGTAAGGACCAAAGCATTTTTGGATGTTTGGTCCAGTTCAGTTTGATCCAAAAATGGTTTGATCTCAAATTCAGACGATAAAAAATGGACCGTCTTGCATTTTATCAGTATGAAAATGATCATGTTCCATGGTTATAATATCAGTTCAGTTTTCTAGTGGTTTGGTTTGCGATCTTCAAGTCGTTCTATGGTTCAGATTTAGAAAAGAAGGTCAAGTTGGATTTACGTTCAAAGCCGCTTTGTAGTGTCGCAGGATTACTCCTTTTGCCCATTTAGTATAGAAGATATTGTTCTCACATAGGATTTGCACAAGTATCGCTACTCTAAGTTCTAAGATCTGTTCAAACACACAAACACACCGGTTTTGCTTAGAAATCTCGTCTTCTCACAAAACCATACGGCTTCCAGACCATTCAAAGGTGCTCTGGACCTAAACAAACAATTACCACCTAAAATATCACATAATTATCTACAGAGAAGCTTGGGAAGACGCTTCCTGCTTCCATGTCACTTCTTCCGATCTTCTCAGTACCGTCTTCCCGAAGCAATTCTCGGCTTCTAGGGGTTCAACTCGGCTTCTCACGCCTTCAGAAGACTGCTCCTGTTTCATAGAAGTCGAACTAGCAACGTCTGTCGCACATTGCTCTTCTAAGTCCCAACGGGTTAGATTAATCACAGGGTGTATGTCCCTTGTAGCCCTCCCAGGCTTCTGCCTATGAAAACGGTCTTCTTGCAGCACTACAACGACATTCACATTCACGGAAGCTCAATAGAAGTCTCGGAAGCTCACTAGAAGAAGGTAAGAAGATGAGGAAGATGGGGAAGAAGGAAAAATCCAAACGAGAGAAAGACAAGATAAGAATAAGAAATTAAGACTCCGACAGGCTTCTAGTCCAGATCATGACTAACAAGCCATCCCTGCTTGTAATAGTTTGGGGAGGAAGATAACAAACATGCGTACAGTTACACAGTCTTCTACTTGAGGATGTCGTCTTTGTTGTGAGAAGAATGCTTCTTTCTTCTTCTCTCGCTGCTCCGACTACTCTGTCTTCTAGGATCTCTTACCCATAGGACCGTCCGTATGTGGATCTGAAGTGCTCCACTGGATGAGCCAAGCTGCGAATCTGCACAACCGTTGACAGTCACCGCCACTCAAGAAGAATGCTTCTCATGCACAGTCGGGAGTGAATTCAAGAAACCCACTACCTCCAAGACACAGACAAAGCTTCTGCACTCAAATCAGCAATCCATTTCTCCGAGAAGAAGACACATTGGTGTTGGGAAGCTCACTCCCTCTACTTTCTGCTCCTACTCCTCGACACACCAGTTTAACCAACAGGACTACACGAGGATGTCGTTTCCTGCTCTGAAACTGCTCACTACATCTATCTACATCTTTGAATCACTGCTAGCAACGAGAGAATGCAGACCCCTTCAGTGTAATCCCAATCTATTTGTATTCTCTCACATCGGGTGTAGTGTGTATTGTGCGTATGCGTCTCTAGTGTGTAATGTGTTCCTACTCACAATGAGGCGTATGTGTGCCTTAAAATCTACTCTTCGATCCTACTTAAGCATCTGCCTTGAGACGCAGAGGGAATCCCCTCCAATCCTCAACTATTCAATAACGTTCTCGGAAGTCTTCCCGAAGTCAAGCTTCCCTTCACTGGTCTCACCTGTCTTCTGCTTCCTACACGCAATCTAACAACAGACACAAGACATCGCACTCTGTTCTTCCGACTTCTCACTTCTCATACACACTCAGAAGAAGCTTGCTGTAAGGTGGGAAGACATGACCCTCGACCATTTTCTCCAGATTCTGTCAGCAAGACTTCTCACAACTCTCTTCTAAGTTCGGGAAGAAGAAGGAATAGACTGCTATGGGTCGGACAGAAGTGATCCGTAACGGACCCTCTTGTCTTTTCGCGCATTTTGTCAGCCTTTCCAGTCTTCTAGTCTCTCTAGGAAGATGTGGATTTGACAAGCTCGGAAGATCAGGAGGCACATGCCTGGTTCCCAACTTCCAGCTTCTCGAAACAACAAACAACTCACCAAAGTCACTCAGGATTCGTACCAAGCCTCTCTTAACACAAAACCAAATCCAATCCACTCTTGATATGAATTACACAGAGTTGTCTTCCGCAGACGTTCTGTAACGACCTATGTTACACATATGAAGTTTGTCTATTAGTAAAGTATTTAGTTATAACTAAGTGTTGAGAATGTTTATTTGCTGCCAAAGTACTTTAAGGAGGTATCAAGTTAGTTATGACTAGCTAAAAGTTAGTTATGGTTAAACTTAGCTGTACTTTTGGCAGAATTCAGATATTTCTTAAAGAGTGAGCACTACTATCTTGTCATCTTGTCTAAAAGGTAGAAAGGAGGTGGAAAGTATCCCTTATCTCCTTTTTGACTTGATATGAGTGGTTGGATTAAAGTTGTGGACTTTGTGGGCGCTAAAAACAAGAAGGGATTCCACATGTTTCCTTTTTAGTGGGTCCTAGTGTAGAGGGGGGTGGAAATTCGAGATTCCTTGAGAATATTCAAAAATCCTTCTAGAAGTTGTTGACTTTGAAGGAATAAGCCCATGTGAAAAGGTAAAAAGCCCATGTGATTAATACTTTTACCTTAAGTAATATCTTAGTAAAACCCGATAAAAGTAGTTACGACTGAGTTATCAGAAGGTATCAAAGTAAAAACCTAGAATGCATAAATAGAAGAGTAGAGAAGAGCTCCTCATCCTTGTTTTCACATTGTCGTAATGACAACTTGAGTAATATAGAGAGTGTGGAATAATTTTAGCATGTGAGAACTTGAGAGACGTCGTTAGAATGGAGGATTTTAGTTGATGTGTTTAAGGAGATTTTAGTTGATAAGTTTGTGGGTGTATGAATGAGTGAACTTAGCATTTTTCTCTTCAAGATTCATGGTGTGCTTCCATCAAAGCCATCAGAGGTGACTCCTGAGTGAGAGACAAACCTGACATTTGCAGATTCATCGGTGGTGATCGTGGAGGTTGAGAGATCGGGGGGGTAGTTGATCGATGAGATCGTGGAGGGTTTACATTTTTGGTTCCGTTACCGGCACCTCACTTGAAGGGATCATTGAAAATGTTTAGAGTTCAGTTCTATATTAGACAAAAAGAGATTATGAGAAAACACAAGGAGAGAACGTTGGGAGGAGAGAGAGCTAACGCGATGTTAGCAACATTAGAACCTTTCGTGTATCTCGTAGTGATATATGACGCGTTCGAAGTCATTCTTTACATCTTGTTCACTTAGAAAGGGTTTGAGGAGAGGGTGCAACAAGAGTTGTAGAGAAAGGAGGAGAGAAAAGTTATTAGAGGAGAGAAATTTGTGAGTTTAGAAATTCTGCTCTCTGGAAAATTTGTACAGTCGCTGTCAACTTTTTTGTGAATTTTACTTTCCTGAGAAACTTTCCAGTGTTTTAGAGTGACTGATAAGCTATCTAGGACAAAAGAAATCATAGGAAAAGGTGGTCTAGAGAAGGAGTAATGAATTTTCAAAGTTGAGGGGGTTTATTTGTGAGAGTTGAGGAATTCTGTTCTCTGGAAAAAGTTTACAGTCGGTGTCAGATTTTCTGTGAATTTTATTTTCCTGAGAAACTTTCTAGTGTTTTAGATTGGCTGATAAGCTATCCAGGACAAAAAAAATCATGAGAAGATGAGGTCTGAAGAGAGAGAAAGAATTTTTCATAGTGGAGGGGGTTGACAACCATAAGGGAAGTGAAAATATATAAATTTCAGTTCTCTGAAAATTTGTATAGTCATCACCATCTCTTCTGATTAGGGAAGTTTCTGTTGAAACTTCATGATTTAGTAGCTTGGAGGTTGAGCTAATGGAGACCACAAAAATCTTGGAGAGATCTCTTACCAACTAAGAGATATACGTTTCGGCATACAAGGAGGTCTTGACGATACGTCATGGGGAATCCAGTTCGAGTGCCAAGGTTGAAGAAGAGACGTTTGGGAGTTAGAACGGAGACGGAAAGGCCAACGTTAAGTATAGAGGTGTTGCAATCAAGCATCTATTGCAGTTGGGGTGCCATTTTTGCTTTATATAAAGAAGCTTCTGCGAGCATCGGCGCAGATGTGAAGAAAGTTGAGTTCAAAGTATCTTTCACTATGGAGGCCACAAATGCTCTTGGCGAAGTAGAGTGTGATCCTTACAAAAGTGACTTTAAGATGTCTGCTAGGATCAGTACAGACGATGGTCATGAGGATATTATCATGGACTCTTAATTTTAGATTTTTTAATTCGTGTATAGCATGTATAATACACGATTTTCAATATAAAGCTCGAAAGAGTTAAGAAAGTGATGTAGAGTTATTATCTTCAAAGATATTTTGTCCACTTAATGGTTGAGAAGGTGCAACATGAGTGGAAGTTCAAAAGATTGAAAAGTTAGACTTAAAAACATTCCTCAAGGTTTAGATGTCATAGTAAGCGTCGGAGAGAGCTCGAAAGAGATTATCGTTGAGTTTGAGAACCCTAGTATAAAACCTCAGGTAGAATCTCCGAGGAGAAGAGTAGAAACCGACTTGTGGTGTTATTTCTGTAGAGGGTTGGGACATAAAGTAGTGAATTGTCCAACTAGAATCAGAACCGAGAGAGCTAAAGGGAAGCGGGAGTTTATTTACTGATTTAAGTCTTCGAGTGGGTCCATCGTCACCAGCGCCAATTCATCTTCTAGGCGAAGATCCTTGTCCAAGTTGTGGAGTGGGTGATCTATCAAGAGGACACAAGTGCGTCGATGTGGCCGCTCTACTTACGTCAATAGTCGAGAAGTTGGACGAGACTCAAAGAGCTGAGACTGAGAAGTTGTCGACTTCAAAAGAGGACTCGGTTGAGTTGTGATGGAGATCGTCATTCGGATGGTGGAGAAAACGGTGATACGACTCAGGTTCATGATTATCTTGGGAGAAGAGATGGCACAAGAGGTGCTGTTACAACCATTTCTTTTCATTTTACCTATGGTAGATTATTCGCGAATGGAATTGGTGATGTTCGTACTCTTTTAGCGAGTAGTTATTGCACAAAAATTAGAAGAGTAGAAAGAATAGTTACAAGATGGGGAAGTTACCAGTGTTTCATGGGAAGGACAATGAAGATGTAGAACCATTTGTACGAGACTTCAAAAGGGGTTGCATCGGAAACAACGTGAGAAGGAAGGAAGAATGGGTGTTGTTACTGCCAGAGTTTTTAGAAGATTTTGCTCTTACGTGGTATGAAGACCGAGTGAAGAGCCAGACACCTGGTGCAGTTGTGGACACATGAGAGACGTTGAGTAATGCACTCATCGAAGAATTTCTTCCAGAAGGAGTTATGAGAAGCTCATGGTGGAGCTTACTTATTTGAAGCAACATGACGACGAGAAAGTTTGGCAATATGCCGAAAGGGTGGATAAGTTGGAGCAACGGTTTCGGACGGTCCTATGGAAGGGTGGAGACAATGTGGAGCTAACGATGACGGGGATTGGAGCAGTGCTGACCAAGAACTTGGTGGGAGGGTTGAGACCTTCAATTCGAACCCAAGTGAGGTACGAGAAGCCAACAACCAAACCGGAGGTCATCAAGATTGCGACAAATATGAAAGAGAGTTTGGATGAAGGAGATATCGTCAAGACATGCCAAGACACTCCCTTTTAGTTGTAGATTACTTCTTCTCTGCATCACTAAGTTGTCTTCTCGCATAGTAGATGAGATAAGCCTTCTTCTTCTCATCTTTCTGACTCAATACCACCCCTATGACGAAAGCAGAAACATCCACGTAAATGTGGATGACTCTTTCCCAATCAGGTGGTCTTAGGATAGAGGATTCTGACATAAGTCTTTTCATTTCTTCGAATGCTTCCTGCTGCTCAAAAGACCAAATGTAAGGTTCGTCCTTCTTCAACAACTTGGTAAGTCTTCTTGCCATCTCTACATACCTGTCAATAAACCTCCTGTAGTATCCTATGTTGCCCAGGAAGCTTCTCAACTGAGTCAGGTTAGCAGGTGGGTGAAGTTTCATGATAACTTCCACCTTAGCACAGTCGACTTCTATACCTCTTCCAAAAATCCTATGTCCTAGCAAAATTCCCTCTGACATACCAATGAAGCACTTCTCAAGGTGAAGAGCCAAACTTTGCTCTCTACACTTCAAAAAACATTTCCTTAGAAATATTAGGTGATCTTCTTTCGATCCAAACACACAAAAATCATCCAAGAAGATCTCCATGAAAGTACAAAGATACTCCTTGAAGATCGTAATCATCAGTCTCTGGAATGTGATGAGTGTGATGATTATACGCGTACGTGCCCCAATCAGTAGTGAAAGTGATTTTCGACTTGTCTTCTTCTCTGATTGAAACTTAGTTGTACCCAGAATACCCATCCAGAAAGCTGTAGAACTCATGTCTTGCTACCTGATCTAGCATAGAGTCGATGAAGGATAAAGGATGATGATCCTTTTTGGTGGTCAAGTTCAGCTTCCGGAAGTCCTGACACACTCGGATCTTACTTGTCTGCTTCTTTGGCACGATGACAATAGCTACCCACTCACTACTAAGTACTGGGAAGATGACTCTCACTTTCAAGTATTGATCGATCTGATCCTTCACCAGAAGCGAGTACTTGGGGTTGAGTCCATACTGTCTCTGCCGTGCAGGAACAACGCCTTCCAGCAAGTCAATGCGATGCTCTCCCAGCTCTCGAGGTATGCCCTTCATGTCTTCTATGGTACAAGCGAAGACGTCCTGGAACTCTATCAAAAGTTCTCTAAAGTCTTCCAATTGCTGGCCCTCGATCACCTTGGAAAGCTTCAGCTTCTTCTCAGGAGCAACCTCCATTTCTTGAAGATCATCAGGGTTTACCATTCCTTCAGTGTGACTGTACTCACAAGCACCAAAGTATTCCGGTTTGGGAGCTTCTTCCGGTTTAGATTCATCTTCTGGAAGACCAACTGTCGGATCTTCCGAAGAGAAGACGGTACTTTCGTCTTTTGGAAGACCAATTGTCGGATCTTCCGAAGAGTAGACGGTACTTTCGTCTTCTGGAAGCTCTTCTTCCGCAATTTTGTAGCACTCAATGTATCCACAGATCACTTCTTCTACTATCTCTGCTACTTCTGTAGTACACAAGTTATTCACTTCAAACTCATCATATCGTTCATCAATGTCAGAAGACGCATCTGAGTCTTCTGACGTGTATCCCTCAGTCGTAGAGGAAGTTTCACCTTGGTGTCGAATCTTCATCCAAAGGAGTGAGATCTTCTCCAATCGGTATTTACATTTGCAGCATACAGCCATGGTCTTCCTATCAACACCTGATTAACTACAGGTCACAAAATGATGTAAATGAGATAAAAAGATACTCCTCCAATTACCGTCAAGACATCTTTCAGTTGTCCCAAAGGTCGTCTTCTGGTCTGTAAACCCTCCGCGGTCCTAACGATCAACTACCCCTCGATCTCTCAACCTCCACGATCGTCATCCACGAATCTGCAACTGTCGGGCCTGTCTCTCACTCAGGGGTCACCTCTGATGGCTTTGATGGAAGCACACCATGAATCTTGAAGGGAAAAATGCTAAGTTCACTCTCATTCATACACCCACAAACTTATCAACTAAAATGTCCATAATCTCATCCACTAAAATCCTCCATTCTAACGACGTCTCTCGAGTTCTCACATGCTAAAAATATCCCACACTCTCTATATTACTCAAGTTGTCATTACGACGATGTGAAAACAAGGATGAGGAGCTCTTCTCTACTCCTCTATTTATACATTCTAGGTTTTTACTTTGGTACCCCCGGTAACTCAGCCGTAACTACTTTTACCGGGTTTTACTAAGATATTACTTAAGGTAAAAGCATTGATCACATGGGCTTTTTACCTTTTCACATGGGCTTATTCCTTCAAAGTCAACAACTTCTAGAAGGATTCTGGAATATTCTCAAGGAATCTCGAATTTCCACCCCCCCTCTACACTAGGACCCACTAAAAAGAAAACATGTGGAATCTCTTCTTGTTTTTAATGCCCACAAAGTCCACAACTTTAATCCAACCACTAATATCAAGTCAAAAAGGAGATAAGGGATACTTTCCACCTCCTTTCTACCTTTTAGACAAGATGACAAGATAGTAGTGCTCACTCTTTAGCAAATATCTGAATTCTGCCAAAAGTACAGCTAAGTTTAACCATAACTAACTTTTAGCTAGTCATGACTAACTTGATACCTCCTAAAAGTACTTTGGCAGCAAATAAACATTCTCAACACTTAGTTAGAACTAAACACCTTACTAATAAACAAACTTCCTATGTGTAACATAGGTCGTTACATTTTACCCCCGGACTAAATTTTTGCTCCGTCCTCGGAGTGAAGAGAGAGCTTTCGTCGATGAAACAACTTCAACTTGTCATGATTTACTCGATCAAATCTCCTTCCTCCCAGCTCCTGAAGGTCATATGTGAAGTTGCTCCACACCTTATCTACAACAAAAGGACCAAAATATCTCGGAAGAAACTTCTTCCTAGCCCTCTTGAATCTGATAGCATCATACAACATAACCCAATCTCCGACTTGAAAAGGTTTTACCTCCCTCTTGCCCAACCGTTTGTCGTAACTCTTCTTTTGATACGCCTGAGCTCGTTCCATCCGGATCATTGCTACCGCTCGGGTCTCTTCCAACTCCATGAGTTGCTCTCTTCTTGATCTGACCATGTCTTCTCCTCTCGACCTCTTCAACTTTCGTTGAATAGTTTGAAAAGTATCCAATTCGAATTGGATGGGCAACTTGGACTCCACTCCATAAACCAGTCGAAATGGGGAGTATCTAGTAGAAGTCTTTGTTGTCGTTCGATACTCCCATAAGATAGCATGTAGCCTCTTATCCCAAGTATGTTTCGCAGTCTCAACACCAGCATCTTTGGCGAGCATCATACAAAGTGTAAGATTGGTCTTCTCCGCAAGACCATTAGCATTTGGTTTGTATGAGGTCGTTACTCGTGGCTTGATAGAAAAGTGTTGTAGCATAGCAGTAGTCATGCTCCCTACAAACTCTCCTCCTCTATCTGAGACCAACTCTAACGGACATCCAAATCTTGTGATGATCCTCTCCCATAAGAATCTACCGACTTCTGTTTCATTGGTCTCTCTCAAAGGTCTAGCCTCTACCCACTTGGTACAATAGTCAGTGGCGACTACAATGTATCTATTGCCTCGAGGTGTCTTATTAAGAGGACCTACAAAGTCAATACCCCATTTCTCAAACGGCCCTAATACTGGAATTGATCTTAACGGAGGTGTTCTAGTAGACTTTAGAGCAAATGCTTGACATACGTCACAAGTTTTGCAATAGTCTAAACACTCTTTGAAAATCCCTCTCCAGTGATAACCCGCATCCAAAATCTTGAAGGCTGTTATCTTACCAGCAAAGTGACCTCCGCAAACAGTTCCGTCGTGAAACTCGTGCATTAGTTTGAATGCCTCCTTCTGACCAACTACTCTCCTTAGTAACCCATCTGCTCCTTGATGAAACAGAATTCCCTCCACCATGGTGTAAGGTTTGCATCTCTTGATCAACGCGTTACGTTCTCGGGTATGCATACCTTCTGGAAAAGAGCCATCTACAAGGAAACTCCAGATTTCCTTGTACTCGTCCGGTATCTCCTCGATGCTTGTGATGGTCATCAGATGCTCGTCTGGAAATGAATCATCAAACGGTTCTTCTCCCTCATCATCATAAGCCCTTGACAAAAGATCAGCATTCGCATGCTTCTTCCCTGGTCTATCTTCGATCACATAATCGTATTCTGTTAGAAGGATCTTCCAACGAGCAATACGACCTTCGGCATTAGGCTTATTAAAGATATACTTTAAAGCCTTGTGATCTGTGACTAAGGAAAATTTCCCTCCTAGCAAGTACTGTCGAAATTTCTTCAATCCAAAGATCACCGCTAATCCTTCTCGTTCAGTCACGGAGTAATTCTTCTCTGCTGGAACCATCTGCCTACTAGCATAAGCTATAGGATGATCATGCCCATCTCCATCTAGCTGACTTAATGTACATCCGATTGCTACATTGGAGGCATCCGTATACAGAATAAATGCTTTACTCCACTCATGTTTAGCAAGTATAGGAGCTGTCACTAATGCCTTTTTCAGCTCCTCAAATGCTTTCTTTGCCTTCTGATCATGCACTATCAAGTCAAAATCAACTCCCTTCTTCATGTACATAGTCAAAGCTATTGCTTTGTTTGAGAAGGAAAAGACAAACCTACGATAATATCCAACCATGCCAAGAAACTGCCTCAACTTTGTCAAGTTGATCGGAAATGGAAGATCCACAATCTTCTTCACCTTCTCAGGATCTACCGCAATCCCATTCTTGGAAATGATGTGCCCTAACAGCAGACCTTCTTCGCAGCCAAAGATGCACTTCTCTGGATTTAGAGAAGCGTTGGCTTGCTCCAACCGCTGCAAAACTTTGATCACATGATCAAAGTGGTCCTCCTTTCGTCCGTACACACAGAAATCGTCAATGAAATCCCGAACAAACTTCCCTATGAATGGTTCAAACACCTTGTTCATGAACCTCTGAAACGTGGCCGGAGTATTACACAGTCCGAATGACATCACTCGAAATGCAAATGTTCCCCAAGGAGTAGTGAAAGTAGTCAACTGCTGGTACTCCTGTGCTATCTTGATCTGGTTGTATCCACTATAACCATCACCAAAGCTGTACCACTCATGACCGGCAACTTCCTCCAAAATCTCATCTATAAATGGTAGAGGATAATAGTCCTTCTTGGTAACTGCATTCAGCTTCTTATAGTCTATGCACACTCGCAGCTTACCATTCTTCTTCTTGACAATCACAATGGGTGAAACCCATTCTGAGTTCTCCACCTCATAGATGAAACTCGCCTCCTTCAACTTGTCTATCTCCTCCTTGACCATCATCGCTGTTGTAGGATTGACCCTTCTCTGCTTTTGTCGAACTGGTCTTGCGTTCTCCTCCAATTCGATTCGATGAGTCTCGAGAGTCACCTCCTTCAAATCCTTGTAGCTGAAAGCAAACACATGGATATATTTTCGAAATATATCTAGGAATCTACTTTTCTCCTCTTGAGTGACATTGATACCAAACTTCAGGGTAGAGAGTCTTCTCACAATCTCTGCCTCACTCAACTCTTCTTTGTCAGGATCTTTCTCCACTGCTGGTCGAGGCAACAAGTCAATAGCACTAAGTTGATGTACTGATTCGTCTCGACCAAATCCTTCATCCTCAGACGAGGATTCTTGGTCGTAAGAATCCCCAGTATCTACTTCTGAGACACTCTGATCATCCTCCGTATCAGATTCCCAGTAGTCACTAGTGGGTCTATCGGAGTCAGAAGTCACAACTCCAACACCCGAGAGAGGAACTATCACTCTATGATCTCTAGGCCCAATCCGTAAGTATCCCTTGTGCCACCTATCCGTGGTGCGCACAGCTCTCAACCAAGGCCTACCTAGGAGCAAATCATAACTAGAGTCCTTTAACACTTGAAAGGACATCAATGTTTGAACTCCCATCACAGACACGACCACCTTCTCTAACACACCAAGAGGTCTTACCCGTTGCTTGTTAGCCATCCCCACGACAATGCTAGCCGGGCGAGTTGGTTCCATTCCCAACTTCTTCATCAACCTCTCCGATATGGCGTTTACAGCCGACCCTCCATCCACCAATACGTCAGAGACGTAGTGACCATTCAATCGGACTTCAATCTTTGAAGCCCTAGTGCATACCTCTGAAGCATGCACATCCACCACACCAACTCCCACTGACTTTGATGTCTTGCTCTTGGGTTTCTTCTTCTTGCTTCTCTTAGAACTCAGTCCTCCTCTGAGTTCCCTTCGTAAGCTGGGATTAAGTGCGATCAATTGTCCAACAGTGATGTTGGCTTTCTGAGCACCCACATCTTCAACCACATCATATCCCGCTTGGGAAGATGAAATGGTGAAATCCGCCATCCCCAGCTTCCTTCTTGGCTCCCTTGGTGTACTCGAAACATTACTCGAACGAGTACTTCTACTTGCTGACTCCTCCATGAAAACCGGTTCATCAGAAAATCGAGTTCTTTTTCTTTCTTGAGCTAAAAGCTCCACCGGTGCATGAGAAGAGTTTGAACTCTCTCCTTTCTCGTAGATGAGATCTCGCACGACATCGATAGTAGCCACCCCTTTGTCTCGTCCTTGTGATGGATTTCCTCCACCCACATTCATTCTGACAGCTTCGGCACCTCTTGCTCCGTTGTTAGGACAATTTCGCTGGAAAGGAGAACCTCCACACGTCCAACAAGTGATTCCTCCAAAGTTACCTTGGTTGCCTCCAAAGTTACCTTGATTTCCTCGGTTGGGATTGTTGTCGTAACCTCTTTGACCTCCTCCTCCACCTTTGTTCCTCCATTCTCGTAACTGCACCACATTTATCTTGAGATCCGCAAGAGTGTCAGTGATGCTCTTCAGCTCGGCATGAAAATCAGAGGTGGCAGTAGACATCGTTGTTGGGACAAACGGTCTTGGCACCACCGTTGGAGTAGGAGCTGACGTTGAAGCAATCACCAATTGTGATGATGCAGGTGCGATCGTTGTGGCTACACCAGGAGTCGGAGTTGACACCAGAGCAGCATGATGAGGTTGGATGATATCTCCTTCATCCAAACTCTCTTCCATATTTGTCGCTATCTTGATAGCCTCCGCTTTGGTTGCTAGCTTCTCGTACCTCACTTGGGTTCGAATTGAAGGTCTCAACCCTCCCACCAAGTTCTTGGTCAGCACTGCTCCAATCCCCGCCATCGTTAGTTCCACATTGTCTCCACTCTTCCGTAGGACTGTCCGAAACCGTTGCTCCAACTTATCCACCCTTTCGGCATATTGCTGAACTTTCTCGTCGTCACGTTGCTTCAAATGAGTAAGCTCCACCATGAGCTTCTCATAACTCTCTTCTGGAAGAAATTCTTCGATGAGTGCAGTACTCAACGTCTCCCATGTGTCCTCAACTGCACCAGGTGTCTGGCTCTTCACTCGGTCTTCATACCACGTAAGAGCAAAATCTTCTAAAAACTCTGGCAGTAACAACACCCATTCTTCCTTCCTTCTCACGTTGTTTTCGATGCAACCCCTTTTGAAGTCTCGAACAAACGGTTCTACATCTTCATTGTCCTTCCCATGAAACACGGGTAGCTTTCCCATCTTGTAACTACTCTTTCTACTCTTCTAATCGTCGTGCAATAACTACTCGCTAAAAGAGTACGAACATCACCAATTCCATTCGCGAATAATCTACCATAGGTAAAATGAAAGGAAATGGTTGTAACAACACCTCTTGTGCCATCTCTTCCCCCAAGGTAATCATGAGTCTGAGTCGCATCACCGCCTTCTCCACCATCCGAATGACGATCTCCATCACAACTCAGCCGAGTCCTCCTTTGAAGTCGACAACTTCTCCGTCTCAGCTCTTTGAGTCTCGTCCAACTTCTCGACTACGGACGTAAGTAGGGCGGCCACATCGACGCACTTGTGTCCTCTTGATAGATCACCCACTCCACAACTTGGACAAGGATCTTCGCCTAGAAGATGAATTGGCGCTGGTGACGATGGACCCACTCGAAGACTCAAATCAGTAAACTCCCGCTTCCCTTTAGCTCTCTCGGTTCTGATTCTAGTTGGACAATTCACTACTTTGTGTCCCAACCCTCTACAGAAATAACACCACAAGTCGGTTTCTACTCTTCTCCTCGGAGATTCTACTTGAGGTTTAGTACTAGGGTTTTCAAACTCGACGATAATCTCTCTCGAACTTTCTCCGACACTTACTATGACATCTAAACCTTGAGGAAGGTTTCTAAGTCTAACTTTCCAATCTTTTGAATTTCCACTCATGTTGCACCTTCTCAACCATTAAGTGGACAAAATATCATAGAGGAAAATAATTCTACATTACTTTCTTAACTCTTCCGAGCTTTATATTAGAAATCGTGCATTATACATGCGATACACGAAATAAAATCTAATCTAATATTAACTATCAAAGATATGATCCTCCTCACCCTCGTTTGTACTCATCACAACAGACATCTTGAACTCACTCTTGTAAGGATCCAACTCTATTTCACCAGGAGCATTCGTGGCCTCCATAGTGAATGATGCTTTAAACTCGACTTTCTTCAAATCTGTGCCAATTGTCGCGGAAGCTTCTTCGTATAGAGTAAAGAGGGCACCCCAAGTGCTATAGATGCGTGTTCGTAACTCATCTATACTTAACTTGGGCTTCTCCGTCTCTGTTCGAACTCCTAAACGTCTCTTCTTCCACCTCGTCATTCGAACTGGATTCCCCATGACGTATCTTCAAGACCTCCTTGTATGCCGAAACGTATCTCTCTTAGTTGGTAAGAGATCTCTCCAAGATTTTTGTGGTCTCCAGTAGCTCAACCTCCAAGCTACTAAATCATGAAGTTTCAACAGAAACTTCCCTAATCAGAAGAGATGGTGATGACTGTACAAATTTTCAGAGAACTGAAATTTGTATATTTTCACTTCCCTCATGGTTGTCAACCCCCTCCACTTTGAAAAATCCTTTCTCCCTCTTCAGACCTCATCTTCTCATGATTTCTTTTGTCCTGGATAGCTTATCAGCCACTCTAAAACACTAGAAAGTTTCTCAGGAAAATAAAATTCACAGAAAATCTGACACTGACTGTAAACTTTTTCCAGAGAACAGAATTCCTCAACTCTCACGAATAGACCCCCTCAACTTTGAAAAATCATTGCTCCCTCTCTAGACCACCTTTTCCTATGATTCCTTTTGTCTTAGATAGGTTATCAGCCAATCTAAAACACTGGAAAGTTTCTCAGGAAAATAAAATTCACAGAAAATCTGACACTAACTGTAAACTTTTTCCAGAGAACAGAATTCCTCAACTCTCACGAATAGACCCCCTCAACTTTGAAAAATCATTGCTCCATCTCTAGACTACCTTTTCCTATGATTTCTTCTGTCTTAGATAGGTTATCAGCCAATCTAAAACACTGGAAAGTTTCACAGGAAAATAAAATTCACAGAAAAGTTGACAGCGACTGTACAAATTTTCCAGAGAGCAGAATTTCTAAACTCACAAATTTCTCTCCTCTAATAACTTTTCTCTCCTCCTTCTCTACAACTCTTGTTGCACCTCCTTTCAACTCTCCTCAAACCCTTTCTAAGTGAACAAGATGTAAAGAATGACTTAGAACGCGTCATATATCACTACGGGATACACGAAATGTTCTAACGTTGCTAACATCGCGTTAGCTCTCTCTCCTCCCAACGTTCTCTCCATGTGCTCTCTCATAATCTCCTTTTGTCGAATATAGAACTGAACTCTAAACATCGTTCAACGATCCCTTCAAGTGAGATCCCGGCAACGGAACCAAAAATGTAAACCCTCCGCGGTCCTAACGATCAACTACCCCCCGATCTCTCAACCTCCACGATCGTCATCCACGAATCTGCAACTGTCGGGCCTGTCTCTCACTCAGGGGTCACCTCTGATGGCTTTGATGGAAGCACACCATGAATCTTGAAGGGAAAAATGCTAAGTTCACTCTCATTCATACACCCACAAACTTATCAACTAAAATGTCCATAATCTCATCCACTAAAATCCTCCATTCTAATGACGTCTCTCGAGTTCTCACATGCTAAAAATATCCCACACTCTCTATATTACTCAAGTTGTCATTACGACGATGTGAAAACAAGGATGAGGAGCTCTTCTCTACTCCTCTATTTATACATTCTAGGTTTTTACTTTGGTACCCCCGGTAACTCAGCCGTAACTACTTTTACCGGGTTTTACTAAGATATTACTTAAGGTAAAAGCATTGATCACATGGGCTTTTTACCTTTTCACATGGGCTTATTCCTTCAAAGTCAACAACTTCTAGAAGGATTCTGGAATATTCTCAAGGAATCTCGAATTTCCACCCCCCCTCTACACTAAGACCCACTAAAAAGGAAACATGTGGAATCTCTTCTTGTTTTTAATGCCCACAAAGTCCACAACTTTAATCCAACCACTAATATCAAGTCAAAAAGGAGATAAGGGATACTTTCCACCTCCTTTCTACCTTTTAGACAAGATGACAAGATAGTAGTGCTCACTCTTTAGCAAATATCTGAATTCTGCCAAAAGTACAGCTAAGTTTAACCATAACTAACTTTTAGCTAGTCATGACTAACTTGATACCTCCTAAAAGTACTTTGGCAGCAAATAAACATTCTCAACACTTAGTTAGAACTAAACACCTTACTAATAAACAAACTTCCTATGTGTAACATAGGTCGTTACAGGTCTGGTCCGCCATTCTGAGGATTCTCGGAGTAGGCTGGAACTCAGTGAAGCCTAGGGCATGCGCAGTTTCTTAGTCATGATGTTAACCTCCAGAGCCGGAAATCAATGGGTACCTTGTTCAGAATACAGCCATGGATCTCCATATCAAGTTCTGGGGCTCCCAAGTCTTCATGCTGTATCCTTAGGATCGGAGTGCTCTGGGGAAGTTAAGCTAATCTCCTCTTCCTCGATCCTCGAAGAACATATTGTAACAGCTTCCTGTAACCAGTGTTGTCATCCAAAAGTTGTTGAAAGGTTACATCCTCCTTCTGATTCCACAAGTCTCGCAAGAAGTCATAAGAGGATCGCTTCAGAAGAGTGACTGGTGCTTCCAACAGAGAAGATGTAGTAGCTGTTTCCTTGGATGGAAGACCAGAATGATATCTTCCCTCGACTAGAAGCTATTCCTGTGAGACAGGGGCTGCCGTAGTCGGTGGAGGAAGTTGCTGTACTATCATCCGTCGCTTCTCTAGCTCTTCTTGCATGATCGTTTCAACTTCTTGCCTAATGTCAGGAGCAAAGTACTTCAGATCTTCTCGGTCGTAAGCAGGAGAAGAAGGCCGCTCAGGAGAAGATGACCTCTCCTTACGCTGCTTCTTCTTCTTGATCTCCTTCTGACGGTGTCGTGATGTGAATCATTTCACATAGTAAATGATTCACTTCTCTGTCAGGCATTAGTCTCTCTGAGTGAAGTTAAGATCTCAAAGAAGTCCATTTTTGGAAGATGTAATATATTGTGAGTCTTAGTATGTTGATTACCATGTTGATAGGGCTTAAGCTCATGGGTTGTATTTGCGTGTCGTCCATGCACGCTTTCTAGCTGATTTAAGTTATTTTTCGAGGCTACGTATCGTTTTAGGTAGTTTAAGTTTTACGCTGGCACTCTAGGGGGCTTGAGGTGGTAGCCTATGAGTGTAGATAAGTTACCAGGTAGTTTAAGGCACAAAAGGACAGTCAAGTGGAGCTATGAACTCCCATTGGTCTATTTTTGTCTTTTGTAAAACTCTAAGTTTAGAAACAGAGCTCTAGAGTGGATTTCGAGCAATTGGTGAGGACACTGGGAAATCTGAGAGCACAGGGAGAGAGAGCTCCTTGTGCCAACCACTGTCAGTGAAAATTTTGATCGATTTGGAGCAATAAAGAAGGAGTTATGGCTGATTGAAGTTCGATTTGTGTAAGAATTACAGCACTTCTGTTGAATTTGGGGTTTTGAGTGTCAATTGCAGCAGAATTGAGGAAATTGCTTCAAACCTTCGTGGTTGTGTTCATTGTCAGCCGGGCTACGACTGTCAAAAAAGTTTCAAGTGATTTGAGTTACTGAGTAATTCAGGGCAGCCGCTGAAACAGAGGGGATCTGTAAAGCTCGCAATCTAGAACAGCAACTTCAAAGACCGAAATCTGGAGTTCTGTGTACAATCAGGAGGTCCAACTTCACAGGAGTGTTCAGCAAGCTGTGTACTGCAAATCCTGTAAGGAACTTCGAAATTGATCTAGCCAATCTCCTGTTATAGGTCGAAATAGCTGGTTGGGTACCAGAAATTGTCATAATTTCCTTGTTCAGAAAGTTTCTACTCATATCTTGGTGCTCTGAATTGATCTCAAGTTGAAATTTCGTATATGCATCCAGTAGGACCTCATTGACATGTAGGAGAAGTTCTGAAGTCTAAACCTTCACATATTTCTCAATCCTGAGTGTCAAAGTTCGCCGTCAGATCTTATCGTTGCTAGTTAAGCCTGAACTTTGATTCTTGAACATATCAGAAGAGCCAAGAGACTTGTATGAGCGTTTTTCAGTATCACCTTGTAACCTGAAGCCTATCCTTTGAGCAAACCAGCCACAGCCAGGAGTCTAGTGCTTCCCTAAGTAGACTGAACACAACCTTCAAGCTCATATCACAGCCAGAAGGTTCCGCCCTTCCTGAGGAAAACTCTCAACTCTACATCTGGTGCTTCCATTGCGAGATCTTGAGGTGATTGATTGAGAAGTTTGAATTGCTACAAGGAGAAGAGATGGATCACAAGAGCGCTACTGCTGCTACTTCTGCGGCTGCTGCATCTACGTCTACTGCAGCACCTTCTGTAGCACTTGTGACTGCAGCGACCTCTGTAGCTGGTCTGGATACGGCTGAGATCCTGAAGACGCTGTCGTAGGACGTGAAATATGGTCTGGGAATACACGGGGTATCTGGCTGTAGAGAGATACAACTGGATCTACGACCTAACCGATGAAAACTTATGCTCTCAATATCTAATCTATCAGTCTTTTTTGTAGGTTACTAGCGAGCTAACTTGACCCAAGTGTAGCACATGTGCATCACACAAATGACTCGGAGCTCGATTCCACTCTAGATAAAGGCAAGGCTCATACACGGTACGTGTCTGCTTTAGATCCCAAGCACTCTTCATACAATCTCTCATCCACATCCGCTTCACTACTTCTTCTCGACAAACTACCTAATTGTAGACTCTGACCTTCTATTGTTCGTTGATACGAGTTTGCTCAGGAAAATGTCCACAGCAAGGACCGCCTACTACACAAGCTTCCCAACGATACAAGACATATCGGCAGCAAAACAGCTAGAAACTCGGGGCGTGATACCGAGGATAACGGTACCTCAGCTTCAGCAAGACGTGGCACCTCCACTGAGCGTGATCGCCGTACCAATCTCACAATACAGCCTCCTTGTCATCCACACGACACCTCCAAGAAGCACACCTCCCATCTTCAAGTCGTTTTTTGTTCAACTCCAACCAAGAGATTTAAGCAAAATCTCTCTACGTCTTTCTCGTCTCGCTGCAAACTAAACTTTGACAATCTCGTGCCTTCACCTCGATTATCCAATCAGGCTCAAACTTCACAGGACATCCCCTCTGACCCTTCTCTACTACTGTATGAAATTTCAGTCTCAGATCTGACCCCAACTGTCCGTGATGAATCAAGCCACCCGCCTGTGCTAACTTCTGAGCTTTACAAATCTCGATGGCCAAAATCCTAGATCTCCACACATTCTCTTACCCAATTGAACTGAAATTTCACATGTGACTAGCTGATAAGGCACAATCTCATCCTGGAAAGTTTCACTCAGAGATCCAATCCCATGTGCACGGAGCAACTCAAGCTTTGAATCCAAAGAAAGCGGGTTTTCTCATACCTCTCAACTGTAACAGCCAACTTCAATTGATCATTTCAGGAGCAAATCCAACCCAAATGTAGGATTGTTTTACATCAATACAACCAGCACGGAGTGAACTACTCGATCCCCTTGACAGCTCCTAAAGATCACCTCTCAAACTCCTGGATCACTCCAAAACGTGGTTCGGGGTACCGATTTGACCCCCCTGACTTTCAACGTCCATCACTCTCTCTTCAGAACTCCAAATCGCCTGATCTTTGTCTCTAGAGTGTAGCCTGTCTCGAGAGCTTTCCAACAAGACCACTCACTCCTCAAATGACCCCCGGGAAGACCTCCAAAACCCTAAAGCCATCTGCAGATCTGGAATAGAGTTGATTGGTCGAAAGTAGACCAATAAAAAAACAGATCTGGAAACCTCTTTTGTCCTCTACTTGGTACCCTAGAACAACTATAACCTTACTATCCTCTCATGCCTTCAACGCATCGGCCCCAACCTTAGGTTAATTACATTCGTCGAACTATAGAGATCGTACTTAACACTTAAGATTCAGTACAAGGTCAAGATGACGACCTGGAACCGATTTACGATCAAAGGTACTACAAAAGGAAATGGAGAAGCCATCATTTGATTACAGTACTCCTCCCCAAAGTTCTTTGCGATCCACGCACGATGATTGATCTTCCGCCGACAGTGACACCGAACATCCACCCAGACGTTGAAAGGGATGTTGGCTGGATAATTCAAGTCCATTGGCCCTCGTCAAAGTAAGATGTACACTGTCAAGTCCCAGTCCTCTCCATACGTGACGATTGGTAAGATCACCGGAGTAGGCGAGTCCATCATCCTCCCCATGAACTCTTCTCCAAAGTAGGTGACGAACCACTGTCGAAAGTGATCGCGGTGGATCAAGTGAAGCTTGATATGAAACGGGTTCGGAAATGGCAGATTTGGAACTCGATTCAGTCCTCCATCCATGAATACAACTCCTGCCGCTCCTTCTTATCACGTAAGACACTAAGACACACTCATGAAAACTACCCCTCCAGAAGAATACCTCACAAACCTCCAACCCACTATCTTATACCTATGTTTGACAACAAGAGCCATTCACGCGAACGTTCACGGATCATTGAGTCGGCACATCTTGTTATCGTGCGATCTCACATCCAGATCTCTGTGAACGTGACATCTAATACCCTCTCATGCGAACTACACAAAAAGTTCACCGAACACAAAGAAAACACAACACCCGTTCCACACTGAATTCACATGTGGAACGTCTCACAACACGACATCCACCCCCTCTAAACCTGCGCATCCTCCGGCATGCGCCACAAACACTTACAAGTTGTGGACGGCATCACACAACGTCTTCGTCGTCTTGAATGATGTCATCGTTATCAGCATCCTCAAGAACCAAATCATCCTCGTCGTCGTCCAAGAGATCAAACTCCGCTCCGACTTCTTCCACGCTTATCTCTTCATCTCGCTTCTTGAAGAGTTTCACACGCTTTCCTGCAATGGAAACTTTGAGCTTTGATCCATCAAGCTCCCGAAGTGAATATGTAGCATTGTCATGTACAACAAGAACCACATATGGTCCAAACCACCGCTTAGAGAATTTTCTAAGAGCACTGTGTTGGTTGTCCAAGCTACAATCATACACCAACACCCAATCGCCTTCCTTAATCTCCTTTGGCCGCAACCGGTGACGCTCGTCAAACTTGCCCTTATTCTTCAACCGAGCCTTTCTCAACCTATCAACTGCAATCTCTATGTCCTCGGGTCTTCTTTCCAGTTGACAAATCCGAAGCGCAAGAAGATCCTCCTTAGACATATTATCCTCCCAAGGTAGAACGCTCCAAGTAGGAATGTGCTCCTCGATGGGCATGATAGGTTTTTGCCCTTGCATTAGCTCCGCTGGCATGTACTCAGTCACTGAACTATGTGTGCAGCGATCAGCCCATAAAGCAAAAGGTAAAAACCTTGGCCACTCCTTCACCCTTCCTCTACAAGCTTTCACAATGGCTTTAACAATAGGAGGATGACCTCGCTCACTCTTAGCATTCCCTTCTGGATTGTAGGCCGTAGTAAGAGCTAGTTTCACCCCGCACCTCTCAAAGAACTGCTTAGCTTCGAGAGTATTCAGCTCTCCACGATCTGCTGTAATCTTCCCAACACACCCGTACCTACAGATCACGTCCTCCAACAAGAATCTGCAAACTCCTTCAGTGGACTTTGTACGCAAAGCTCGTCCTTCTACTTGGTTGGACAGATCCTCTCGTGCAAGAGCCAAATATCGCATTTGCCATACCTCTACTACCCATTTGTAATGGATTGCAATCGGATATGTAGGATGCAAACCGTCTCGATGTCTGATCTCTGAGTACATCTGACAAGTCTGACACGATTCTACAAACCTCACCACATCTCTGTACATGTTACGCCACCAGTACCTCTCCTTGAGCTTTCTGAAGGTTGCATAAATACCTCGATGTCCAACCCATAAACTGTCATGGAACTCTCGAATAAGTTGCATCTGTATCTCTTTCTTGCACACAACTCTTTGTGGTAGATCAACATCTCGCTTAGATCGCTTCCACAAAAAACCACCTTGTAGTAGATAGTTGTAAGCCTTCCTCCTGATCTGTTTGAAATGTGTATCACTCCATTCATGGTGCTTCAGCAACGTGCTAAGATAACGCCCAATATCTATCCATTCACCCTCGTACAACTCCTCTTCGAATGGTTTTGGATACACTGCTTCTCCCTTTTGCGCTCTAGAAAAGACGGTAGTGCCAACATCCTCTGTGTCCTCGACCATATCTTCCTCTCCTTCATACCTTGCTCGAGACAACATGTCTGCTACTGGATTATCCTTACCGGCTATGTGCTTGAATTCAGGATTCAATGATTTGATGTACGCTATCCATCTTAGCATAGCAATATCAGGAGTGTTACAATTCGTAATCATTCCCAACAATGGCAAACAATCAGTCTCCACAACCACCGATGCTCCAATCAGGTAATCTTTCTCAGCCTTCATAGATGTAACCACCCCCCATAGTTCTCGTTTCACCTGTGGGTACTTCCTTTGTCGCTCACTCAACACCTTTGCGCCGAACCGCACAGCAAACCTGTTCCCTTCTTCATCATCTTGCCCCACAGCCCATCCAATTGCTATAGGACTACTATCAACAGTCAGAACTACAGGTTTACCTCCTTCATAGCTGACTCTACGAAGTACAAGCGGGGAAGACAACAGTTCTTTTAGTCTTCGAACTGCCTCTGAGTGCTTCTCGTCCCACTTAAATTTCTTGCCTTTCCGAAGCAAGCCGTATAAAGGATCAGCAACATGTGCAAAGTGAGGAATCCAAACATGATAGAATACACAAGCCCCTAAGAACCTCCGTACTTCAGTTTGCGAACTACATGTATCCTTCATCCGTTGGATGGCATCTACCTTACTTGGATCAGGCCTACGACCAAACCATCCACACAAATGTCCCACAATCACAACCTCTCGCACTCCAAACGAGGACTTAGCTCCTGATAACGTCAAGTGGACTTCCTCAAGACGTGACAATATCTTATCAACATCTGCAATGTGATCAACAACAAACTTACGGCACCCCTTCTGATCTGTCGCTTCATCCTTCTCCTCTTCTGGACAACCCTTGATTGGAATGTCATCCATTGTCTTCTCCGGAATAAAATCTCGTAAGACTTTATTCATCCCATTCATCATATGCGCCACTGAGTTAGTAGCCCCTTGTGGTAATGTGCACATCCTTACCAGTCCCAACGGAGTCCTCATAGTGGTGACATCCCTACTTCTTTTGGCAAGTTGAAATTGATCGTATCCGGAGTAGAGATCTCCCACAGAATAGATCGCTCTTCCAGCAAATGCTTCAGCAAACTCTCCTACAATCGGTCCTATCCCTGTATTCCTGATAGTCACTTGGTTTACTGGCTGCATATCTTGAATGAAGCGTAACGCTCCACTCTTTTTCGGAACTATAAACCAACGACTGGAATATGGTGCAAATGAAGGTTCGAGAATCTTCATCTGCATTTTCTCCTTTAGAAGCTCCATAAGCTTAGGTAGATGAGCCCTAGGTACAGGGATTGGCCTCAAGTCCCAAGGTGCATGCGGCACTGTAAAGATAATCATTGGAGCTACTACGCTCGGATCCACGCATCCTATCTCCGAAGCTTCAAAAGAAAAAGCCTTCCCATGCTTACTCAACATCTCTTTGAACTCTCGCTCTTCAATAGGAAAGAGAAAATCTGCGGATCCTACCTTCAACTCCTTGAGCGTAGCTGCAGTAAACTTGTGACCCACTTGGCGAGGATCCCTTAAGCTCTTCTCCTTCGAAGCTTGCTGAACTTGGTGGTTGGAGTCATCGGATAAAGGTTGAGCTACAGGCTTAACCTTTCTATCTACCGTTTTGTACTTGGTTTCAACCCTGACTTCTGGTTTCTGGAATGACTCTATGATCGAATAGAGCTCTCTAGAATTTATTTCCACCAGTTGATCTTTACTCTTTTTCTCAATCTTGGTAAGCTCCTCCAAAGGATCCTCTAATCCCATCTCCATGTAAACACCCACTATTCTATCCTCTTCGTCAAGTACACACACTCTTTTTAGATTTTTCTCAACTCTTTCCACAGCCTTCCGCTCCCACTTCTGTAGATCAACAAGCTGCGTATATAAAGCAAATCCACCCTCAGAAAATCCCACAACTCCTGTACAAAAGGCACTTCCCTTCGCTGGCGAGAGTACCTCCTTCTGTGTATCGGTATCACCATACCCTCGCTCTATGGTGACCCTATGCGAAAATCCTTAAACTCTTCAGTGACTTTAGGAAGAGAACCACTCCGCAAGTTCTCCCGATTGCGCTCATGGTTAGGAGGTACAGTTAGAAACTGCACTGCTCTCTTACCGTCTTGATTTTTGATCCTAGCATATGCAGATCTATCATCCAGCACCTTGGTCTCCATCCTTACAGCCGTAATGTATGGCTGTCCAAGAATTACCGGATACGAAGTAGTGTCTTGAACAAAAAAGTTTTGCTCTATGACTACATCCCCAATCTTCACCCTTACATCCGGACAAGCACCGTAGAGTTCTCCCCGTGTGTTGTTCGCTGCCCGGATCATCCAACCATGCTCTGTGTCAATGGGCCACTTCCCTCGCTTATAGACATCTTTGGATACGATGTTAATCTCAGATCCATGGTCAATGAGAGCAACCACCGGATCTACCAAATCTCCTATCTTCACCAAGGTCTCCGTAGTACCTCTAGCCCAATGTCCCCTAGTATAATAACTGGGAACCCTATCATCTCCCTCATCTTCATCTACAGCAAATCGAACCTTATGACTGGTGCAATATTTAGCTAACTCTTGCTCCTCTTCCTTCGTTATTCTCGTATCTAGAGCGTTAGTCATAGCAGTCTCTCCTGTCAACTGCCTCTTCCTCTTGATGGTGTCGATAATGACATCATGGAACTCCTTCTTTGCTATTCCAAGGATCTCTCGTAAAGTAAACTCAATCTTCGTGTTGAGCACTCTCTCTTCTAACACCCCCTTCAAATCTGTAGCAGCTTCAATATCTGACTGCAGCTTGTAGGTAGCAGGCTTACCTTTCTTACTCCTTTCTAACCTCTCTGTAGTAGATGGTGGAACTTCCTCCATAGTCTCTTCTCGCACCGGCGTTGTATCTAGCCGAGGTTTCTCACCTCGTAACTGCCTCTTAGGAGTACTTCTCTCCTCACTAGGACCAGCATCACCCCTCCTACGCTTCTCCTCCATGAGAGCCTCATGTTGACTCTTTGCCAAGTAGGCGTGTACAGACATTGTATCTACTGGATCACTCCATCCAGTAGCACCTCTGATTGTCGTGGCCACCTTGAGTAACTCACCCTTTGTTGCTTTTCCTTTCTCCATTGTGGTCACAGCATGACTCCATATTTCACTCGCCTTTACTTCCTCTTCAGAAGTACTATCTCTATCTTTCACTACCTCAACCCCATAGGTAGCAGCTTTTACTGATACCTCAGCATGTTGTGAAAGATAATCCTCTAAAACTTGCCTCATCCCTCCTCTTCCAAAGTTAGTTTTGAGGATCTCACCTGTCTCCTTCAAGGCAACCTTCCCCTCCTTCCAGTAGATCACTCCTTGCCGTAGGATGTCAGCAAAGTCTCCGCACTCCTTCCGGTGATGTTCAGTGCTATCGCACCACATACATCTCTGCACATACCCTTGCTTTGGAGCGGTTTTGCCCTCAAGTACTCCTCCTTTCTCCTCTAGCCTTGCTAGCTTAATCTGCAAGTCTCTCATCCCTTTTACCAATTCCTCTATTGCATCTTTTTGAGGTGCAACCATAGGGACAGGAACAGCAGGAAATGAATAGGAGGTACTTGTACCGTAGGTGCTTGTACATTAGGCATTGTTGGCTGCCTACGGGGTAGTACGATTGGCGGTGGTCTCACTTCTTGTCTTACCACCACCTTTCCTTTCCGATACTCCCGCTTCGCAAGTACACCCACTGCTTCAAAAACCTTCCTCCAATCAGCCGTGAGCCCAGTATCTTCCATCCTGTCTTCCAGAAGTAGTTCCAACTCCCTCTGTAGCTCATTGTTAGCTGCTTGCAGAAACAGCTCCACTTTGTCGTTCTCCAATGTGAGCTTCTCCATCCGAGACAACTGAAGGAATTGTCTCTCGAACTCTCTAAATAGCTCTGTAGCAACAAGCCCTTTATTGGGTTTGTTTATCCACTCCATGAATGACTTTTTAGTCACTCGATCTGCATCTTCTAGAGAATATTCTTCTTTTAATTGAAAAGTAAACTCTTCCCATGTAGCGCCATGAGAGTGAATGATCTCCTTCACATGCTCTCGTATCTCTGGTACGACAGCAAGCTCAAATGTATTGACCATCTCTCTCTCTAGCACTTTACTCAACTCCATCTCTAGAGAATAGTACTTGAGGTACTTGGAGATGTTCTTTCCATCAAACTGATCCAACAAACCCACAACAGACTGCAAAGCTCTAGTAGCCATTGCCTCCTTTCGTTCAGCGGCTTGTTGTTGTTGCATGATCAACGCGAATGCCTCAAGCAATCGCATATCAAACCTTTTTAGTGGGTTCACCCTCGGGACCTCTCCATACGTAGAAGCCTCATCTATGAATTGAGATAGGCTCTCAGCGTCCATGATTGGAAAAAACGTATCTCTCAACCCTAGACGTTTCACGTCGAGTTCACCAACTGTCATAGGGCGTGAAATATGGTCTGGGAATACACGGGGTATCTGGCTGTAGAGAGATACAACTGGATCTACGACCTAACCGATGAAAACTTATGCTCTCAATATCTAATCTATCAGTCTTTTTTGTAGGTTACTAGCGAGCTAACTTGACCCAAGTGTAGCACATGTGCATCACACAAATGACTCGGAGCTCGATTCCACTCTAGATAAAGGCAAGGCTCATACACGGTACGTGTCTGCTTTAGATCCCAAGCACTCTTCATACAATCTCTCATCCACATCCGCTTCACTACTTCTTCTCGACAAACTACCTAATTGTAGACTCTGACCTTCTATTGTTCGTTGATACGAGTTTGCTCAGGAAAATGTCCACAGCAAGGACCGCCTACTACACAAGCTTCCCAACGATACAAGACATATCGGCAGCAAAACAGCTAGAAACTCGGGGCGTGATACCGAGGATAACGGTACCTCAGCTTCAGCAGGACGTGGCACCTCCACTGAGCGTGATCGCCGTACCAATCTCACAATACAGCCTCTTTGTCATCCACACGACACCTCCAAGAAGCACACCTCCCATCTTCAAGTCGTTTTTTGTTCAACTCCAACCAAGAGATTTAAGCAAAATCTCTCTACGTCTTTCTCGCCTCGCTGCAAACTGAACTTTGACAATCTCGTGCCTTCACCTCGATTATCCAATCAGGCTCAAACTTCATAGGACATCCCCTCTGACCCTTCTCTACTACTGTATGAAATTTCAGTCTCAGATCTGACCCCAACTGTCCGTGATGAATCAAGCCACCCGCCTGTGCTAACTTCTGAGCTTTACAAATCTCGATGGCCAAAATCCTAGATCTCCACACATTCTCTTACCCAATTGAACTGAAATTTCACATGTGACTAGCTGATAGGGCACAATCTCATCCTGGAAAGTTTCACTCAGAGATCCAATCCCATGTGCACGGAGCAACTCAAGCTTTGAATCCAAAGAAAGCGGGTTTTCTCATACCTCTCAACTGTAACAGCCAACTTCAATTGATCATTTCAGGAGCAAATCCAACCCAAATGTAGGATTGTTTTACATCAATACAACCAGCACGGAGTGAACTACTCGATCCCCTTGACAGCTCCTAAAGATCACCTCTCAAACTCCTGGATCACTCCAAAACGTGGCTCGGGGTACCGATTTGACCCCCCTGACTTTCAACGTCCATCACTCTCTCTTCAGAACTCCAAATCGCCTGATCTTTGTCTCTAGAGTGTAGCCTGTCTCGAGAGCTTTCCAACAAGACCACTCACTCCTCAAATGACCCCCGGGAAGACCTCCAAAACCCTAAAGCCATCTGCAGATCTGGAATAGAGTTGATTGGTCGAAAGTAGACCAATAAAAAAACAGATCTGGAAACCTCTTTTGTCCTCTACTTGGTACCCTAGAACAACTATAACCTTACTATCCTCTCATGCCTTCAACGCATCGGCCCCAACCTTAGGTTAATTACATTCGTCGAACTATAGAGATCGTACTTAACACTTAAGATTCAGTACAAGGTCAAGATGACGACCTGGAACCGATTTACGATCAAAGGTACTACAAAAGGAAATGGAGAAGCCATCACTTGATTACAGTACTCCTCCCCAAAGTTCCTTGCGATCCACGCACGATGATTGATCTTCCGCCGACAGTGACACCGAACATCCACCCAGACGTTGAAAGGGATGTTGGCTGGATAATTCAAGTCCATTGGCCCTCGTCAAAGTAAGATATACACTGTCAAGTCCCAGTCCTCTCCATACGTGACGATTGGTAAGATCACCGGAGTAGGCGAGTCCATCATCCTCCCCATGAACTCTTCTCCAAAGTAGGCGACGAACCACTGTCGAAAGTGATCGCGGTGGATCAAGTGAAGCTTGATATGAAACGGGTTCGGAAATGACAGATTTGGAACTCGATTCAGTCCTCCATCCATGAATACAACTCCTGCCGCTCCTTCTTATCACGTAAGACACTAAGACACACTCATGAAAACTACCCCTCCAGAAGAATACCTCACAAACCTCCAACCCACTATCTTATACCTATGTTTGACAACAAGAGCCATTCACGCGAACGTTCACGGATCATTGAGTCGGCACATCTTGTTATCGTGCGATCTCACATCCAGATCTCTGTGAACGTGACATCTAATACCCTCTCATGCGAACTACACAAAAAGTTCACCAAACACAAAGAAAACACAACACCCGTTCCACACTGAATTCACATGTGGGACGTCTCACAACACGACAACGCTTGCGGCCTTGGTCCAACAGCATCTGATCGTTGGAGGGGGTGAGTTAAAATCCACCAAGGCTTTGCAAGCTATAATGAATAGATGTGGAAGGTTTGAAGGTAGAGATATTTCTAGATATCTGCGTGAGTATAGAGGAGAGATGGAGCTGGTTAGGGTTACTGATGCTGAGATGATAGCAAGCTTTGAGTTAGCTGTCATTCCTGAGTTGCGGGACCAAGTTAGAGATGTACATAGAAGAAACCTTGGAATCTGGATGAGTTTTGAGCGATCTCTTCGAGAGGAGTTTCTTGAGGAGGATTCAAAGAGAGTTACTAGAAGGACATTTCTAGACTGGGTTGAGCAACAACCTGGTCGTATGATGAGCTTGAGTGAGTTGCTGAGAGAGTTTGATCGGAGATACCGGGAACTTTCAAATCTAGAGCGAATAACCCTAGATGCTAGGAGAACAGAGCTTTTCCTGCAAGCTACCGATGATGCTACGGCAGATCGGTTGTGTTTTATGTTGACCGATCGATCTGCTGAGGGAGGTGTTACTATGGATTGGGAGAGAGTTGAGGATGTATTGGCTGTACTGACAAGGCAGAGGAGAGGAAGAGTGGTTGTGGGAGGACGTCCGCTTGCAGAAGTGATCACTCCATCTTATGCTGCTCCTCAAGTACAGCAACCTTTGGCCCCTGCTCCCAGACCTGTTGTCCCAGCTGCAGTTCCTTTGATGCCAATTGTGCCAGCTCCGGCACAAAAGGCACCTGTTCAGAGACCTGCGGAGAACCATGGTCAACAGAACCAGATTGAAGACCTAATTTGGCATATGCGAGAGCTGAAGGTAGAGTTAGCTGGATTGCAGAGAGAGCAGCCACCAGCGCCTGCTGCTGCACGTCCAGGAGGAGCTCCGGTTCGTAGATGTATTTGGTGTGATAGTCTTGATCATTTCCGAGGAGATTGTCAAGAGCTCACAGCTGCTTTGCGAGATGGTGTGGTTCGCTATCAGAACGGTAGGCTGCACCTTTCTTCTACTGGAGAGCCGTTGAGCACGCAGTTTGGACGAGGAGGCATGAGGAGTCTACTCAGATTGCTGCGGCTGCAACAGCAACAGCAACTGCGTTAATGGCACCGCTGGTAAATTCTGATGTATATGCTGGGCATATTGAGGTCTCTTCTAGTCCTACATTGCTAGATAGGACTGCTGAGAAGAGTGTGGCTCCAGTTCTTTCTGAGATGCTGAAGAGAGGAGCCGAGATGCTTAGATGTAGATAGACACGTGCATTGGCAGGATGCTTCTATGGAGGAAAAGAGACGACGAGAAGCCTCTGAACTTGATACTGGAGTTCTTGAGGAGACTGGGGATAGACAGAGAGTCACAAGGAGACGAGCGGCTCTTCTTGAGGACATCCCGTCTACTTCTGCAGCTCCTCCACCTGCACCAGGTCCTATGGAGGACGTGCAGAGATCCCAGCAGGAACCAACGACTGCTGGTAGGCGGTTTACTGCCCAAGAGAAAGGGAAGGGACCGGCTTACAAGTTGGCAGCTGATATTGAAACTTCTACTGATCTGAAGAGCATCTTGGAGCAGAGGATACTGGATGCACGAATCGAGTTTTCTCTCCGGGAAGTTCTTGGTATTGCAAAGAGGGAGTTTCACGTACTGATCATCGACATCATCAAGCGCAAGAGACAGATGATGTCCGAGCAGGTAGAGAGTCAGATGATAGATGCAGTAGGAGCTTCTCTGAATGATGCAGAGTTTGGAAAGGTGCATTTTCAGGAAGTTGATGGCCACGGCTATCAGCAAGAAGCGTTAGTTGCTGGTACCAACACTATTGAGTTTGATGATGAGGAAGCTGGCGAGGAGAGTCCAGCTACTGATAGTGATTTCAGAAGGAGACATTGGGCTCGTGCTACAACTGCTACACGAGTTCGTCTCGGAAGTTTGGTTGAACCTGTTGCTGCTTTAGTTGATCACGGATCTGGGATCAACATCATGTCACGGGAGGTGTACGAGAGAGGTCAGTGGTCTATCGAGCTGAACCATGGTTAGGTGCTACGAGCTGCAAACAACCAGAAGGGTGAGTTATACGGCGCTTGTCCTAACGTGAAGGTGAAGATAGGTGATGTGGATGTGGATCAACATTTCTTCGTGAAGTCTTCTGCTTCATATCCTGTTATTCTTGGTCAGCCTTATATCACTGCAGTTCGAATGGAGACCAAGGTAATGGATGACGGATCTCATTACGCTAGGATCCGTAGTCCAGATGATAGACGTTCTGTGCAGTTTCTGACCGTTCGTACGAACCACGAACGAAACCGGCAGACCTTGAGAGATTCTTCTATTTGTAGGGGTAAGGGTTTTCAGAAACCACTCTCGTAGGACGAGATAGCGAGAGTGATGGATCTACTGCTACTATGATCCCGCTTGAGCAGCCTGAGGGATCACAGGAGGCTGATGGAAAGGCTGCTCAAGATTCAGAAAATAGTTGCACTGTACATAGTTAGAAATCTGGTTTGATGGCTTTCAGTTCTGATGATTGAAGTGAGTTCACGCGGATAGAGGATTTGACTGAGAAGAGTAGAAGCAAATCTGGTTGTGGTGTGCAGCAAATCTGCGTTGTACAAGAGTTCTGAAGGAAGATGAGATGATTTTGGGTGTTTATGAGGAGTTTGTAGATGTACAATCTTTTGTTCGTTGGCTGGATGATGTAGATAGGTTGATGGAACAGATGGGAGGTAGGGTGGTGATCCCCATCCATTCTCGTGAAGTCTATGAGGAGATTATCTCATACTTGCGATATCTTCCTCATCCGAGATTGGAGAATGGATGGAAGGATGCAGTCTGTTGGTGTGGCTCTCAGCAAGAAGCGGAAGTACGCGCCAAGTATAAAGCTGTAGCAAGGAAGGTGAAGCCTGTGGCTACCCAATTACCTGTTGATTCTCAGTAGCAGATGGAGTTAGCGGCTGCTGAACCTGTGCTTAGAGATCCTACACAGATAGGGCACAAGTTTACTCAAGAGACACTCGAGCAACTCCAGATAGGAGGGGGTGGCTTCTTGACTGAAGAGGAGAAACGAGCTTTTGAACAAATGATAGTTAGCCATGGTAAGGCATTTTCTTTCTCAGCTGAGGAGATTGGTTGTGTGGATCCTAGTGTGATAGCTCCGATGGTTATCTTCACTGTTCCTCACGTACCTTGGGACTTGAAGCCGATTCCAGTCCCTCGTGCCTTGCTACCGAAGGTGATTGAGTTACTGAAGGAGAGGATGCATTTGGGTATTCTTGAACCACCTAAGAAGACAGGAGCTCTGCGCTTCATCCAAGACTTGCAGCCTGCCAACAACATCACGATTCGAAACGTCGAGACAGGACTTGTGGTTGATGAAGTAGCTGAGGCGTTTGCTGGAAGGTCAATCTATTCTGTTGGAGATCTGTTTTCAGGTTATGATCAGTTTCAGCTTGCTTTGGAGAGTAGATACTTGACTACCATGCGTACACCTTTGGGATTGATGCGGATGTGTACTCTTCCTCAAGGTGCAACAAACTCAGTAGCCCATATGCAGAATGCGATGCATAAGGTGTTATGAGAGTTTGTACCTGAGGTCACTATCCCGTTTCTGGATCATATTCCCATGAAAGGCTGTCCGATGGAAGACAAAGACGAAGCTGTGACTTCTGATGGATGCAGAAAGTTCGTTGTAGACCACATTCGAGATGTGAAGAAGATTCTGATGCGTTTGGAAGAGATACATCTCACTCTGTCAAGTACCAAATCTCGCTTTGGGATGTCAGAGATTGTGATGGTAGGTCATCTGTGTGGTACTTTTGGAAGACGTCCGAACCCAGAGAGGTAGATGCTATAGCAAGGATAGCTGACTGCACCAACATTACTGAGGTTCGACGGTTCTTAGGAGCTTGTGTATTCTTTCGTGTGAGTATTCCTCATTATGCACACATTGTCGAGCCTCTGTATGCACTTCCGAGGAAGAGAAAGAGGTTTACTTGACGGCAAGAACATCACGAGACGATGGAGCAGCTGAAGGAGATTCTGAAGTCTCCACCTATACTAAGGAGGCTTAGCTACGAGAGCGGGAGACCTGTGGTACTGACTGTTGATACGAGTCCAAAGGCGATTGGATGGGCAGTTGGTCAAGAAGATGCAGAAGGTGTGCAATTTGTTTCAAGGTTTGGAGCTCGGATCTTAACAGATAGACAACGTAACTATCCTCAGGTGAAGCGTGAGTTGTGGGGAGCTGTTACTGCTATGAAGGTAGATCGGGAGTTCTTGATAGGAGCTCGCGTGATATTAGAAACAAATTGTTTGTCTTTGTTGGGTATGATAGCAAACTGCAATACACCAGACATAGTAATGTTGCGATGGATTGCTTATGTCCGGAGTCTGAACCCTGAGCTAAAGCATATAGCAAAGAAGGACAATCCAGTTGCAGATATGTTGTCTAGGGCCCGTTATACATATGAGGATGAGATGTTTGCAGAGGTGGAGAATGAAGAGAAGAGAGACGTTTGGTGCCAAGTTGGTGAGCAGACTTCAGACTTGGAACCACTGCCGTTCAATGAGGAGTTCTACTCAGAAAGGTTCCGCGATATTGGATTTTATCTGAGTTCGTTATGCAGAAGAGAAGGATGGAGTGATGCAAAGTTCAAAGAGATCAGACGGAAGGCGTACAGTTACCTTCTACGTGAGGGTTATCTGTGGAAACGTCCTAAGAGAAGAGATGGGATGCTTGCTAGAGTGGTGGATGATCAACCGACAAAACTTAATCTGCTGAAGGAGTTTCATGACACCTTGTGGGCTGGACATCGTGGAGTATGGACTACTTACACGAAGATGATGGAGCATTACTGGTGGAAGGGTTTGTATCAAGACGTGGTGGACTTTGTTGGGTCGTGTCTGCACTGCCAGTTCTACTCTAAAGTATGTTACAGAGATGGACTTGTACCTACTTATCCACCTAGTATCCATTTTCAGTGGGTTCTTGATCTTGTGATGATGCCACCGAGGTTATGAGGGATGCGTTACTTGTGGAGGCTCGAGAGGATCGAGAGGATCTTTCCAACTATGGCTCGAGAGGATCTTTCCAACTATGTGGAGGGACGAGCACTACGGACGAAGACTACAGAGAATATCTGCAGGTTCGTGCTTGAAGATATCATCTGTCGTTATGGATCGGTTGGGAGATTACATGCAGATAGAGACGAGTTGAGAGGCGATGAAGTGAAGGAGTTCTTTGCTCGTTATGGAGTAAAGCTTCTGCTTACTACTGCTATGAATCCAGAGGGCATTGGTAAGAGTGAACGAGGACACCCTTCTATTGTTCATGCTTTAGTGAAAGCATGTGATGGTAGGTCTAGAGAATGACCGAGACTACTTCCGTTTGCTTTGTGGGCTGATAGAACTACACACTGTACTACGACTGGCTATATGCCAGTTGAGCTTATGTTGGGTCAGAAACCGATCATGCCTGTTGAGGAGTACTTTCCTACGTGGGCCACGCTACCGTGGGAAGATGGTATAGATCGTGCTTCACTCCTAAATTTACGTATTAGGCAGTTGGAGCGAAGGGAGGAGGATCTTGCTGATGCGCAGGAGATGCTGAAGGTGGCTCGAGTCAGAAACAAGGAACGTTTTGACAAGACTCACCGACTACGACCGAAGTCAATACATGTTGGTGACTGGGTTCAGGTATATGATAGCACGTTGGAGAATCAGCATTCTACACTTCGTAAGTTCTCTCGAAGATGGTTCGAGCCTTATGTTGTGCTATATGTGTATAAGAATGCCACTTATAGTTTACGTGAGTTGGATAGTACTCCTTTGAAGCTATCTGTGGCTGGCAAACGTGTGAAATTGTTCAAGAGACGCGGAGGGTCAATTGAGTTATTCAACTTTCTGGGGTCAAGGTTGAGGACAACAAGAGACAGAGATGTCCCGGTGTCTGATGAGACTGAGGCGGAGGAGAGCGATGATGATGAAGAACAAGCAGAAGACTGAACAGGTTGGCACATGCCGGAGGATGTGCAGGTTTGGAGGGGGTGGATGTCGTGATGGGAATCATTTCACATAGTAAATGATTCACTTCTCTGTCAGGCATTAGTCTCTCTGAGTGAAGTTAAGACCTCAGTTTATTTTTAGAATATGTTATATATTTTGAGTCTTAGTAGGTTGATTACCATGTTGATAGGGCTTAAGCTCATGGGTTGTATTTGCGTGTCGTCCATGCACGCTTTCTAGCTGATTTAAGTTATTTTTCGGGGCTGCGTGTCATTTTAGGTAGTTTAAGTTTTACGTTGGCACTCTAGGAGGCTTGACGTGGTAGCCTATGAGTGTAGATAAGTTACCAGGTAGTTTAAGGCACAAAAGGACAGTCAAGTGGAGCTATGAACTCCCATTGGTCCATTTTTGTCTTTTGTAAAACTCTAAGTTTAGAAACAGAGCTCTAGAGTGGATTTCGAGAAACTGGTGAGGACATTGGGAAATCTGAGAGCACAGGGAGACAGAGCTCCTCGTGCCAAGCACTGTCAGCGAAAATTTTGATCGATTTGGACAATAAAGAAGGAGTTATGGCTGATTGAAGTTCGATTTGTGTAAGATTACAGCACTTCTGTTGAATTTGGGGTTTTGAGTGTCAATTGCAGCAGAATTGAGGAAATCGCTTCAAACCTTCTTGGTTGTGTTCATTGTCAGCCGGGCTACGACTATCAAAAAAGTTTCAAGTGATTTGAGTTACTGAGTAATTCAGGGCGGCTGCTGAAGCAGAGGGGGTCTGTAAAGCTCGCAATCTAGAACAGCAACTTCAGAGAACGAAATCTGGAGTTCTGTGTACAATCAGGAGGTCCAACTTCACAGGAGTGTTCAGCAAGCTGTGTACTGCAAATCCTGTAAGGAACTTCGAAATTGATCGAGCCAATCTCCTGTTATAGGTCGAAATAGCTGGCTGGGTACCAGAAATTGTCATAATTTCCCTGTTCAGAAAGTTTCTACTCATATCTTGGTGCTCTGAATTGATCTCAAGTTGAAATTTCGTATGCTTATCCAGTAGGACCTCATTGACATGTAGGAGAAGTTCTGAAGTCTAAACCTTCACATATTTCTCAATCCTGAGTGCCAAAGTTCGCCGTCAGATCTTATCGTTGCTAGTTAAGCCTGAACTTTGCTTCCTGAACATATCAGAAGAGCCAAGAGACTTGTATGAGCGTTTTTCAGTATCACCTTGTAACCTGAAGCCTATCCTTTGAGCAAACCAGCCACAGCCAGGAGTCTAGTGCTTTCCTAAGTAGACTGAACACAGCCTTCAAGCTCATATCAAAGCCAAAAGGTTCCGTCCTTCCCGAGGAAAACTCTCAACTCTACAATGGGATTCTGACTTCCCTTTGCTTCGGGTACTTACCTTGAACACCGCTTCATCCAGGACTTCTTCTGGTGGCCAACTGTCTGAATCCGGGCAAGGGCTCCAAATAGTGCCATCCGTCAAAGTGAAAGAGGAAGCTGCCTCAAGTGACTTCGTCTTCTGAGCTGCAGTCGTCTTCTGCAGCTGAGGTTCCTTTCCTTCATGCTTCCCGGGGTCTGGTTTGTCTTCCTCGATATGGAGACAAGCCGTACAATCTCCAGGATCTTCTTCTTCTACCGTGATGTGATGTACCACTGCTAGCTCGAGTTTAGAAGCTGATGCGGCTTCTGCAGGAGGCGTGGTCTCTGCAAATCTAACCATTTGTCGTGGACGTAAGATCTGAGGACAATTTCCTATGAAATGTCATGCTTCCTTACAGTTTCCACACATTGGCACTTGTCCAATCTGTCTTCTCGGATGAGGACAGATGGACCACCAGTGTCCTATCTCTACACAATTGTTGCATGCTCCAAGAAGAGGGTTTAGAGATCGTTGTGATGAAGAAGGTTGTCAGGGCGTCTTGGTCTGTACATTACTAGCCCTGTCTTTAGGTGTATAAAGATTATATTGGACAGGAGACGTAGGAGTGAACAGTTGTCTCGTCTCGATCTTATAGCAGGATTCCTCACTGGGATCATGTAGATATCCCTCATCGTCTTCTTCCCAACCTGCCCAATTGACAGCTTGGTCTTGTGTACATTGATCTCTGGTGTGCCCGGAAGAGTTGCAAAGGTTGCACCAAATGTTTGGTCGAGAAGCCGTTATCGTGTCGGATATTTTGCGTGAAGGATGTCCAGGAAAACGCGAGGTTCCTGGCTGTGGAGATGTTGTGTGCTGAAACAGAGACAAGACAGAGAAAGACAACCACGAAAGCGAATGCTGCGATATATACACTCCAAATGTATGTACACTGCCGTTTCTTTCTCCTAACAGCACAAAACTGAGGAACAGACCAGAGCGGTCTGTAACCTACTTCAGAAGCCTTAAAACAAACCCCTGAATCGCAACCCTAGTCTGAAATCGTCAAAGCGTAGCTCAAAGCAAGAGAAACTTCTCTTTGCTAACAAACAGAGCCACAACAGTATCACACGATCCAAACCCAAGTCCAAACCACATCCATGTATAAGCTCTTAGCTAAAGCTAGCTACCACAAGCTGTATACAGCCAACCAGAACTCTAACGAACTCAAAAGAGCAAAACCCATAGCGAAGAAACCGAAAAAGGCCTATCTGTGGACTTCCTCCTTTCGCTGGACGGACTTCAGATGTCGATAGGGTCTCCTCCGCTGACTCCGTTAACCCAAGAAACCTTCAGATCCCACTCCCAACAGCCGAGATATCGTCGATTTTCGGTCGCAGGTGACCGAACCTCCAAAAACTCCTCCCTGCCGCTTAAAACCACGCACACCGCACAAACGGATCGTCTAAACTGATATCCGTCTTCCTTGGCAGATAGATCTAGCTACCTTGAACCCAACAAGACTCCAAACAAGCCGTTTGGAGTTCCCCTTGCAAAACCACTCGAGAAATTTGGTCGCAGGTTGTAAAAAACTGACGTAAATCGGCTCCCTGCAGCTCAAATTCGCTCACCACACCCAAACCAACAATCCAATTCACTTACAGTCTTCTCCTATGCTTACATGAGGACTCCCTGATCGCGTAGGCACCAAGAACGAAGAGCTTGGCTCACCGATCGCGAAGAACAATCCAATCTCATGTCGTAGGCGATGAAAAACCTGACGCAAGCGCTTCCTTGCGAACCAATTTCACTCACAACTCCCAAACCGCCCGATGAAAACTGGTATCGTCTTCAATTTCCTGAAGAACTCGTTGTTCTGATCCCGATGGATCCAAGGACAGCAAGTTTGGACTCCGGAACGGCCCGAACGGTCCAACTCTCCTTCACAGATAACTGAAAACTCCAAATCTCCTTCCTGCGTCTCAATTTCTCTCAGAACACAACCTCCGATCCGTCTCTTCCAGAACCGTCTTAACCTATGCGTAGCCTGCTCAGATCTGAACCCAACGACGCCTTGCGCGTTTGCATTGGACCTCCAAATCTCCCGCACCGTCTGCTGACAGATCGCATGTGCAAGCAAGCCCCTTAAGCTGCCCCCTTGTCACAGTCTCTGTACGTACAGTTCTCTCCTGAATAATAAGAAGCATGCCCCTTGCGTCTTTGATATAACGCCTGGAGCCCTAAATACCCAGTCAGCAAGTAACTAGGGGCCTAGCTTGATTTTGCCTTCTTTCGAATCGCATAACTTTTTCTCTGGATGTCCAAACGAAATAAACAAGATGCCCATGGAAAGCTGACAATGAGCTCTATCCATCTATGCGATAAAAGTAAAGATCCGAAGTTGCCCCAAAAGCTCGTAAGCTGGGGCCTAGCTTGTTTTCTCCATCTTTCGAACCCTGTAACTTCTTCACTATGCGTCCAAACGAAGTAAACAAGATGCCCATGAGAAGCTGACAACGAGCTCTATCCATCTATGCGATAAAAGTAAAGATCCGAAGTTGCGCCAAAAGCTCGTAAGCTGGGGCCTAGCTTGTTTTCTCCATCTTTCGAACCCTGTAACTTCTTCAGTATGCGTCCAAACGAAGTAAACAAGATGCCCATGGGAAGCTGACAACGAGCTCTATCCACTGGTGCGATAAAAACGAAGATTCGAAGTGGTGCCAAAAACCCGTAAGCTGGGGCCTAGCTTGTCTTCTCATGAGTGTCTTTGGAGCGATAAGCATCTAAGTTTAAATTTCAGGTAGGAGCCGGTCCACGACACGACACCGTAGGTTGCTTTCGCTTGTCCTTCTAGTTCAGAAGATGAACCTTCAAGTCGGCAAACTGTTTCAGAACTTCATCGATCCGGGGGTCAGGTGCAGACTGAATGATCTGAGTCTGAGGAATCTTCTGTACAACTTCTTCCCTTGATCGTGTCTTCTCTCTCTTCTTCTTCCGTGTCTTCTTCTCTTGTTCAGATTCTGATTCTGAACTTTCGACAGTAGACTCTTCAGAAGTAGAGGATACTTCTGAATCACTGTTATCAGTTTTAGTGGACTTGGACTTCCTAGAAGACTTCTTCGACTTCTTGGACTTCTTCGAGGTCTTCCTTTTGTCTTTCGTCATATTCCGAGTGATGCTCAAGGTTTCACACTGCTCAGCATGCTTCTGTACTTCTACTAAATCATCACCTCCTCCTCTTCTGCAGTACAACTCCATATCCTGAGACAATCCTCCCAAGTACCAGTCCACGGCTTGCTGGGCACAATAACCGGGTCTTCCTTGGTTCTGAGGGATGTGATCCAGGAGGTCTTCAAACCTCTCGGTGTAATCCCGCAATGTCTCTTTCTTCTTCCGTTCGAGCCTCTGAAGTTCTATGAAAGTCATCTGATCATAGCCCACTCCTCTGAACCTCTTCAGAAAAGCTGCCTTCAGAGTAGCCCAAGCGGCCATTACTAACCCATCATCCAACATTTTACACATCCATTTCCTTCCCTTCCCTACGATCAAACTAGGAAATACACGGAGTCTGTCGACATCAGAGTGTTCTTTGTTGGATCGAGAGATGATCTCGAACATTGTGATGAAGTCGTCCGCGTCAGCATCATCGTCGTACGGATGGTACTTCTGCCGAGTGTGGGAAGCTATGTCGACTGCCGGCTGATGCGACTGCCAACTTCTTCCTCCCTCAGGTCCAGGTGGTGGAGATGGTCTTCTTGACGGTCCAGGTCTGTCTGAATCACGAATGTCGTCTTTTGAGTCTGAATTACTGTCGCTGTCGCCTTCTGAGACATCTGAAACGATCTCCTCTAGTCTTCCTTCACCTTGAGAAGCCTCTTCCGCACTTGGGAAGAAGTCTTCCGAGAAACCAGTACCAAAATCTACTTTATACACGTGGTCATCCGGTTGGCTTCTGTTTTCTCCAAAGATTATGCTCGAGATGAAAGGCTCTTCCAACTCTACTGATCGGATCTTCCTGTGCTTTCTTCTTTCCTTTGGTGTCTTAGGGATATCCGGTGCTTTCTAGAAGCGATTCGCTGGGGTGAATGTACCCACTCAAGATCTTTACCCGTGCGTCTTCTGCTTCTTCTTCTGGTCGGAGGCATCCACCAGAGTGCTGAGAAGAGATGTCCCTCTTCTTCTAATACTAGATCCGGCAGACTGAATGTCAGAACAACCAATCACAGGTTCGGAACATTTTCTTCTCCTGCTTTTTGTTGTACTCGCTGCAGTCTTCCAAGATCGAGTCTTCCAAGAAGCTCTTGGAAGCAGGGAAGCGGCTTCTTCCAGTTCCTCTTGATGTATCTCATCAGCTTCTGGTTACGGTTCATGTCTTCTAGCAAGATAGAGTCCCACAACACATTCAACTACAATCGAAGTTAGTTCTGAATGAAACTAACTACTGGCACACAGATCCATGAAGCTTAGAACCGACGTTACTAAGATGAAATCCTCGGTAGCGGCGCCAAAAAATGGTGCTCACTATATGTAGTGTCGCATGATTACTCCTTTTGCTCATTTAGTATACAAGATATCGTTCCCACAGAAGATTTGCACAAGTATCGCTGCTCTAAGTTCTAAGATCTGTTCAAACACACAAACACACGGGTTTTGTCTAGAAATCTTGTCTTTTCACAAAACCATACGGCTTCCAAACTCTTCAGAAGGTGCTCTGGACCTAAACAAACAATTACCACCTAAAATATCACACAATTATCTACAGAGAAGCTTGGGAAGACGCTTCCTGCTTCTAGATCACTTCTTCCGACCTTCTCATTACCGTCTTCCCGAAACAATTCTCGGCTTCTGGGGGTTCAACTCGGCTTCTCACGCCTTCAGAAGACTGCTCCTGCTTCGTAGAAGTCGAACTAGCAACGTCTGTCGCACATTGCTCTTCCAAGTCCCCAACGGGTTAGATTAATCACAGGGTGTATGTCCCTTGTCAGATAGATCCCGTAGATAGATCCCGTCCCGTAGGCAGAAGCCCTCCCATGCTTCTGCCTACGGAAACGGTCTTCCTGCAGCACTACAACAACATTCATCTTCACGGAAGCTCAATAGAAGTCTCGGAAGCTCACTAGAAGAAAGTAAGAAGATGGGGAAGATGGGGAAGAAGGAAAAATCCAAACGAGAGAAAGACAAGATAAGAATAAGAAATTAAGACTCCGACAGGCTTCTAGTCCGGATCTTGACTAACAAGCCATCCCTGCTTGTAATAGTTTGGGGAGGAAGATAACAAACGTGCGTACAATTACACAGTCTTCCACTTCAGGATGTCGTCTTCTGCTGTGGGAAGAAGGCTTCTTTCTTCTTCTCTCGCTGCTCCGACTACTCTGTCTTCTAGGATCTCTTATCCATAGGACCGTCCGTACGTGGATCCGAAGTGCTCCACTGGATGAGCCAAGCTGCAAATCTGCACAACTGCTGACAATCACCACCACTCAAGAAGAATGCTTCCCATACACAGTTGGGAGTGAATTCAAAGAAACCCACTACCTCCAAGACACAGACAAAGCTTCTGCACTCAAATCAGCAATCCATTCCCCGAGAAGAAGACACATTGGTGTTGGGAAGCTCACTCCCTCTACTTTCTGCTCCTACTCCTTGACACATCAGTTTAGCCAGCAAGACTACACGAGGATGCCGTTCCCTGCTCCTAAACTGCTCACTACCTCTATCTATATTTTCGAACCACTACTGACAACGAGAGAATGTAGACCCCTTCGGTGTAATCCCAATCTATTCGTATGTCTCTCACATCGGGTGTAGTGTGTACTGTGCGTATGCATCTCTAGTGTGTAATGTGTTCCTACTCACAGTGAGGCATATGTGCATGAAAATCTACTCTTCGATCCTACTTAAGCATCTGCCTTGAGGCGTAGAGAGAATCCCCTCCAATCCTCAACTACAACCAGGGAGAGATGGGCGCTGTCAGAAGGCTGCCACCTCACATACAAGCGGTTCCCCCTCCTATTTAGCCATCCAACTTACTACTCCTGTGCTGCCTATTCTGCCACATGGTCATCTATCTAATATTACACTAAAACTGCCACCTCCTAAGATAGCATGTTCGGTTCTTACTAAGTTTGGACAACTCAACTTGTCTTCTGCGCTTTGCTGTCTACTCTAATTGCTCGGATGCAATCTTCATTTGATCTGCTCCTACCTGAACTCCTAACTCGGCTTCTGATAAGCTGAGAAGCCTTGTGAATACCCCGGGTGTCACTGAGGTGGCTTCCTCCTCAACATTCGTCGCTGGCTCTGCTGCTGATGCTTCAGAAGTCAGAAGCGTCTTCTGGGAAGCTGGGTCGACTTGTGCTTCCTCGCTCTTCTGAGGCACTAGTTCGACACTGGGAGTCATGGTGATCTCATAGGGATCCAGGGAAGTCGCTTCCTCCACTCGGAATACCTGGGAAGACAGCTCTTCTTCCTGTCTTCCGAGGCTTCTTCCCAGGTCTTCTTGGCTTCCAACGCTTTCACTACCAAGTGGACAGCGAGGTCGAACTCCTCCTTCTCCAAGTCTGATCCGGTCGATGGTGCTGGGGCTTGAGAAGATGCAGTTGCGGGTGGCGGAATCGAGAGAAGACCGTAGAGTGTCTTCACTCCCTCTATCTGCTGATCCAAGTACCGGAACATGCTCTCTTTGCACTCTATCAACATCACCCTGGACTCGTCGTCCCATTCCCTAGCTAAGGTATGAAGCTTCCTACCCCCGGTGAAGTTGAACTTCTTTCGAAGCGCTTCCACCGTCTGAGCTAGCATCCCCTGCGCACGAGCTTCCGCTGCTTCCCACTGCATCTTCTCTTTTGCAGTCTGTGCTTCTGTGGCTTCTCGCAGTGTCTTCCATGTTGTCTTCTCCTCTGCGAGGGCGGTGATCTTACCTCGGACTCGCAGAACCTCCTGGTCACGCTGTTGTAAACGCGCCTGCAACTTTTGGTTGCTCTTCCTCAGCTGCGCTAACTCCTTGGCAGAAGCGGCTGCTTTCGTCTTGTACTTCGCTACGAGCTTCTCCGTGGTGCAGAGATTGGCTTCCAGCTTCTACCTTCTTCTGGTCTTCTTCTTGCTGCATCAGGGTGCACAGACCGAATCCAGGCTGTAGTGGCTTCTCTTGAGCCATCGCTCTCTTCTCCACCAACTCCATAGCTGGTCGGATCTCCGAGTGGAAGAAGTCATTAGACTCCTCGAGTCTTCTTCCCGCGTAAGACATGTTCATCTTCACAATCCGATCGGAGGTGTCTTCCTTGTCTTCCAGAGGCAAGGATGCCTCTTCCACCACTATGGTCTTCTGCTTCTGTGCACGGGAAGAAGCTACTCTTCTCATCTTCCGGGGTGGAAGATCTCTCCTCATGACAGAAGCGCTCCTCTTTACTGCGCTTCCTCGCATCGCAGTAGGAGTATCCATCCAACTTTCGTCTTCTGGAGTCTTCGAAAGACTCCCTGGTGTTGCAGAAGCGGTCTTCTGTGTAGCTCGAGTACCCAGTGGCTCCTCCTCAGAGTCGGACTCCAATCCAGAGTGAATGATTGCGAAGGAGGTGGTCTTCCTAGGCACACTCTTAGAACCCATCTTCCTTGGTGGTGCCGCGTCTTCCGACCCACTGGAGTCGTCTTCTCTCACCAGAAGCGTCTTTTGATGAGTACTCGATCTCATCTGTGGCATCAGAGTGGGAGAGAGAGTCATTGCTGCTGCTCGGTCGTCTTCTCTCGAGGTCTCCTCCTTCGTCTCGTGCTGCCCCGTTGGTCCATATCTCGCCAACTGATTTTTCGTTAGGTCCCCCTTGGCCACGTACAGATAACCGAAGGACGGAGTAAGATGTCCTCTCGTCAGGGTGCCTAAGTACACCAGCTCTGCCTGCACATATGCATGGAAGAATGCGCCCCAGTTGGTGGGTAGCCCTTCCCAAATAGCTTCCAGGAATTTCACATCCTAATCTCCAACGTACCTCGTCTTCTGTGCCTTCCCCTTGGGAAAGAGGTGAAGGAACAGCTTCGCCAAAAGACGCTTTGCGTATCCCGGTAAGCTTCTACCTTCTATCCGTTCCTTCCCTACCTGTCCTCCAAGAAGAGACAAGATGTGCTCCCAGGCACATGTCACTTCTCCGAGATCACGGGTAGGATCTTCTTCTCTGATTCATAGCCCTTGTTCTCTGCTTCTGACCTGTGGAAAGCCTTACGTCACCAATCTGCTGTCCAGGAAGATGATCTTTCCCGAGCTACTCCTGCCTTCGCATGTACACGGTTGCGGGGAGGTAATGCTGCTCAAACCTCCTCCAGAAGACCTTGGTCGGCGAGGTTCCAATCCCACAGAAAGAAGTCGAGACTCAACTCCTTGATGAAGGGTTTGACCTCGGTCAACTCTGCTGCCGGTAACACCAATCCTCGAGGATGCATCGACATACTTGAAGCTCTGTTGCACTAAGCCACATGCACTTACTGTGAGTCGAAGGCTCAGTCCTTCTCAAGTTCTCACAGTCTAGCTTCCGGCTCTGACCTCAGCTCCAATGCGACTCCACATAGCTGCTGCTGCCATCAATGTCTTGCTACTCCTCAATCGAACAAGACTCCACCTCTGATTCTTCTCAGTCGTCCTTCAATGTCTGCTTCCGGGAGTCTACAGAAGACTCCTTCAGCTCGATGGTGCTTCCTTCTCTCAGAATTTCGTCCTCGCCTTCTCTCTAGCTGCGAATCGATCCTTGTTCTACTCGATTTCACTCTGTTGGCCGTCCTCGCTCAATTCGATCACCTCCTAATTCGACCTTCTATTCAAAATGCCCTCGATGTAGAAAATGATGGTGTTTCTGCGCTAATGCGCTTCCTTCGTATCTTCTCGTGCAGTTTAGGGGTTCTTCGATCTACCTCACCTTCCTGACCTACCTACTACCTTGGTGCTACCTTGGTGCTACCTGGTAGGTACACCTACTTCTTTGCTGGGTGGTACGCGGTTAGGCCTCTGCAGTCGCAGTCGCAGTCACTGTCACTATCTTCTGGAAGACACGCGTCTTTTGTCTTCCGTCTTCGGAGGACACAACTGAGAAGACGCTTCCCGAAAGACGGCCGTCTTCCAAAGACGTCAACTTCTTGTTGCGAAAAAGATCGTAAGATCATCTTCCTTCTAAGGAAGCCGTAATCTTAAGTAACAAAGCTTCTTCAGTTATACAAACAAGTTATTAACTTTAGAAATTTCAAAAATTTTTGAATCCTGTAAATTGTGAGCACCACACGCTTCCAGAATTTTACCGTCAGTTCTTGATAAACTAATCTTTCACTCTTCCACCGTGTCACTCAAAACTTCTATCTATCAAGTTCTCGCACTTGTGGAGGTACGAGCCTCAACCTAGGAATGAGCTATCTCCATTTATGACGGAATCAAAATCAGACAGAAGACATACACAATCCTCATTGTCATCACAATTGTTCATCGCACAATTCTGATCACATTCTTATATTGCTTGACATCTAGAAAGTGATGTGGATAAGTCGAATTGCTTCTTTCACACTCTTTAGTTGCAAGTGGAGCTTTGTTGTGACAAAAAATGTCTTGTTTGCGGCATTGTTAGACCAGAAAGTTAGTTAGAGTAATCATTTTGTAAATTTATATGTAAATAGTAATGCTTTGACAAGGCACATTAGCCATAGTTCATTGTTGTCTCCACTGCTTATTTCACCGGATAAGGTGTTGAAAGTGTAGTGTAACCACTCCATATGAGTTCTCTTGTTACTATGCGAGCTCCCTCAGTTGAGTTTAGACTTAGGAAGTAGTGGTACAACACATATGCTTGTATATTGGCATCTATCTATATATCTGGTTTTAGATAAGTGTTATTCTTATACTTCAGAAATACAAGCAAATTGTCATCTATTGTTTTTCTTCTTGACACATAAACCACAGCCGGCGTAGTCTGAACATGTGGACAAAGAGAGAGAAGTTACAAGTTCATCAACAACCAGACAGTGAGGTTTCAATTTCGTTGAATACTGGATCTGTGAGTTGAAGAAGAGGATATCATGATCATCCGGAGATTTCACACTCAAGTTAGGAATGATAGAGAATTCAAGCGACTATGACTTGAATAGATGATCCGGAGAAGCAGACTGAGATCCGAAGAAGCAAATTCGGAACCATATCATTTTCCATAAAACTAAACTTGATCAGGACTAAAATATTTTTCAATTTGAAACTGAACTATTTCTGAACTGGAGTGTATAGAACCAACCCATTTTTTAATTAAACCATTTGTAAAAAAGTTCAAACCGAATCATTACAAACCGGAAAGTTTGTAAAAAGTTGGACTATGGAACTCGGCATGTAAAAGCGACATGTAGAACTATCGACAGAAAAGATCAGTACAATGACTTCTTGATAAGCTTGCGATAGACTCTCGATATCGAGAGTCTACTGAAAGTTAGCATAAATTTAAAATAAATTGATCTACAAAGTAGATGGATAAGAAGTATGAATATTAATCAATATGTAAATAGAGAATTTGATTATTGATAATAGACTCCAACTATCGATAGTCTGATGGTTCATTTTAATGTGAGAAACTTTTGTCTAAACTCTCAGAAATTGAGTCTCAATATTGTAATAACAATACTAATGAAGAAAAACATGATTGACGATTTGCTTTCTTGTTGATGATTGACCTCTTATATTAGTCTCGATCATCGATTATACTTAGCATAAGAGGTCATGATAGATTGTATCAGCAGTAACTTCTATTTGTTCCTCCTCATTTGGATGAAATCGGACATATATTTCATACTATATTTTCATAATTTTATCTCATACTATTGATTATATGTTTTCTATTCTCATTGAGTTCATCTAAGGACTCTTGCTTATTTTTTAACTCTCAATTTAAGTTGACAATGTCTTCGATCTCGCACATTTCTTATGAAAAAAGCTGACATATAAGAGTAAAACCTCTCATGGAACAAGTAAAATTTCATTGAAAGTCGTTGTATTTCACTTTCGGTCTACGTCTCTAACCTCCTACATAGAGAAGTTTGACAAGAAGTCATCTGACAAGTGTCAAGTTGAGCAAGGTATTCTTTTTGATGTGGTTTCGCTAGATAAGATAAGAATATATCACAATTTTTAGAAGTAACAAAAGGATGAATATAGTATTTTGAAGTAAATATGAGAATTTCAACTTGTCATGCGTTGAAGTCTCGATCAGAAAGAGAGAAAAGAAAAGAAAACTTGTCATGCGTTGAAAATACAAAAAGTTTAGCAAGAAAGAAGATTTCTCGATTGTCAAGACTCGTGTTGTAGAAGAGTGAATGATTTTCTCAAAAAGAAAAAATTAATACCTCAAAAAAAAAAGAGAAAGAGCTAAATCCTTAAGGGTGTAGTACAAAAAATGCCATAGTTCCATCATCTTCACTCCAAATGCAATAATAGCTAGTTTCTAGTTCATTCATTAGTTTAATCTTGATCATCGAGTGTAGAGTTCAAGAAGATGAGTGGGAAAAATAAGTTAAATTTTTGTTCAGAATTTTCTAATCTTCCTCTCTCTCTTGATCATCGAGACTTTTTGAATTTGGTCAACCAAGCTTATTTGTGGTAGAGTTCAATGTCAATTAAAGTTAATTTCCTCATCGAGAAGTGAAGAATATAATCTAAAGTTTTAAAGTAAATTTAATAAGCACATCCACCCTCAATCATCGAATCTAGAATTTAGTAAGTTATGTAGCTCCCTCCAAAAAAGAATCATATCCATATTTAACACTGAGAGTTGAGGGTTAGAGAAGAAACACGAAACGTTTATGATTTGATACTTTACTTTAAATGTTGTAAATGGATTAACTCAAAATAAAGTTTAGAGTTTCTAGGTTGAGAAAAAAGCTAATAAATCAATAAGAAATATAAAATCAAACTAGATTATGCAGGGCTTAATAGCATATTAGAAGTAATGTAAAGCGGAATGTTTACATTATTGAAATAAACTATATTGAAAGAATAAAAAAAATTAGTAAAAAGAAATAGAATATACTTTATACAGCTATGATTATGTTACTGTTTTACAACTGGATGATCATCGGTACTTCTTGCCAACGTATAATTATGTGCATCAAATTATCCAAGATTATGTCTCAACAACATGGGTTTATAGAGAGGTCAAGGACCCTTCGGACTAAAATTTTAAGACTAATTATAATGATTGTATTTTATATCTTTCAACACAATATTATTGACTAGAATGTCAAAGTAAACTTAAAATATGCTTCAATTTTTATCAAATCTCAACATAGAGAGCATTTTATGAAAATTTAACTCTCGATATCAAGAGTTAGTAAGAATATTCTAATATTCATGTCGATATTTTTGCCGACTTACATGATGCATGCCTAGTGCACGACCTCGTAAAAAGTTCAGATCGAATCGTTTGTAAAATGTTTTGATACTTCCCACCTATGAAAAATTTCTCTTCAGATAGTTCATCTCATTCTGATTTCAGTTCGTGCAAAGAGGATAACGGGTGAATCACACAACATTATTCTACTCTTCCCGTCCATGTAAGGAGGTAACTAAAGGTTATCACAAAGATATACAAGCGGACTAAAAGGTGAAAGGAAAAATTTGCTAAAATAGCCAAGAGTCAACAGAAAGGCTATAGATGGCCAAACTCAAGTGAGCAATACTATGCATCAATGATGCATAGTATTGCTTACTATTATATTTAGTTTATTATAATTATTATATAATAATTCACAGTTTATCTTTTAGATATTCTTATTTGATTATTACATGTTTGAGAACAGAATGAGAGTGACACCCCCAAGTCATATTAAACACGTGTCGAAATGCCGCTACAACGTTTGCAGTTTTATGGGCTATTGTTTAGTTGCAATTCTAGACTTACATGATACCATATAAAACATATTCACCAACGATCGGACAGTCTAGATTCACGAAGACTTTTTTTCTGCTATTATTATTATTATTTTATTAACATTTTATTTCTACTGGTCAATAGTTTCTCCCTTTAAAGTTGTACCTTCACTGCAACATGAGCGTACGGGAAACTTTTGCTTTTCCGACACGTGTCGAAATGCCGCTACAAAACATGGTTTACAGTTTTATGGGCTCTTGTTTAGCTGCAATTTTAGACTTACATGGTATCATTTAAAGCATATTCACCACATATGTGTACATCCCTTGCTTATTCACCTCTTCTATCTTCCGATGGAGGAGGCAAATATGCAAGGGGTTTAATTTAATACTTAATTTTTTCAGTAGGAAAGGTTAGGTATTAGATTTAGTGTACATGAGTGATTTAATGAACAGTGCTTTCCGTACTTGTACGTTTTGAGGCACGGCACTGAGGTCAAGCTTTACGGGTTATCTCTTACTCTCTTTGTGTTTTTATATATTTCTAAAAAAAGAATTAAAAGAATTAATTACAAATTACAAATTACAAATTTATATATTCCAAAATCTCGTTGTGACTTCCCTGTGACCTTGCCTCTGCACTCGTGCTTTCTCCGTTTGTCTGTTTCCCTTCCCTCGCGAACTGTACACTTTCGGTGCTTATTCACCAAAGATCGGACAGTTTAGATTCACGAACGTTCTTTTCTACTATTATTTGTTACCTTTTTTATTAAGAAACTACTGGTCAATAATTCCCCCTTTAAACCTGTACCTACATTTGCAGAGATGCTTGCTTCGCCATGATCATCCTAATAATTAAAATATATAAACTATTTCGTGAATTCAGAAGCGCTAAGCATAAAAAAGGAACTTCTAGACGTATGAATATTGAAGTTATTCTTATGTTCCATATCTCATATTCTTATGTTCTATGTTTTAATTCTTCACTTGAAGCTTTTCTTTATGAACTGTAAAACCTTTTACACCAATACGGAAATAAGAATAGGAAGCTCTCTTATGATGGGACACTTCTGACTCCCCAAGAAGAAAAGCTTAAATTCTGACAGGTGCAATTATCATATCGTTTCGAGAATAATAGGCCTCATGATTATGTATGTGAGTTACATTTATGAATGAAATTCACCACACAGCGAAGACCTGATATTGAGGGTTATCAGGAATGAAAAGAATAAAATATGAACAAGCATAGACTTTTAGTCGCGACTCGCTACCGTAGTCAGGAAAGTGGTGGTAAGGTTGTGTCGTTTTCAATCCCAAGTTATTGTACCGTTTTTCTGATAATTTTACCGTTTTTTTTTATAGCGAAAAGAAAAATTACCTGCGCTTGCAATAGAACTGTGGGACTATGAGTTTATGAAACACATTATGAGTACACATATCTAGATCCAAGTTACAGAATAAAATGAATATGATTGAACTAAAAAGTTAAAAGTAAGTACTGCACAAATATATTATAAATTCATAAAAATAATATTAATATTAAATAAAATAATAGGTAAGCTATATATTCAATATCGTACATGCCGCATAAAGGCTTTGAATAGTGACCCCAAGTTTTGTAAGTAGTATATATTACGGAAGTTCACGTTGATTTCAAGCACATTCTGGATTCTCTCACTGATTCAGACTATTTTAAAACCAAGTATTCCGGTTTTCTAGGTTTTGGCGCGGTTCATCTCTCCTCCAGCAAACTCTCTTTTGATCCACCAAATTCCTCACGTGATTCTGAGAACTATATCTCTGCATGCATTCGACAGTCCTCAGATTCCCGCCTTGATACCCTTGGGACTCCCTGAAACCTCTACAGCTGAATCCGAACCGGTAGTCTAGAAAAGAGCGGAGGCAAAGCGCTCCTTGTTGAATCAAAGTCCGTTAGGATGGTAAAGTGTAAAACAGAAAAAGGCTGAGGTTTGCGGTTCCCAATGATCACAAGTACTACGGTAGTACTCCAGTATCTAGATATCAATCAAGGCTGACAAAGAACTGATGAAGGCTGACACATGAACTCAACCTTCTTTTGGTTCCTTGACCCCACCAATGACGTCGAGAGAAACTTCACAGCAGCATGTTTCATGCGAGGGAAAAGCATTCGTGGCAGTGCTCGGGGTTAAACTTTTGTGTTACCGGAAATATCCGAGGGTAATGAATGAGACTCGGTTTATACCGCAGTGACACAAACGTCAGCGCAGTTTCTAGTGTTGGTTACTGCGCAGTCGTTGTTTTTTTTTAGAATTTTAGTAAAGTCGCAAGAGTTTAGGGTCGCAAAAGTCGCAAGAAGTCCGCGCATCATGATTATCACGGTATTTTTCAGTTTACAAAAGTTTTAAATTTGAAATTGCGAGAGTAGTTTTGGAAGAAGATACCTCCTTTTTACCACGCATCTCTTGCTAATAGTTTCCACTTATCGGGTATGGAGAAGAAAACCAGTTTTAAATTCTTGCGTAGCACGTTATTTAATTATTATAATAGATCATTTATTGTTATGTTATTTTTACTTATGAAAGTCCGTCAGACCATAATCTTAACCTAACTTTTTAAATTTCCAACCGGTGGAGAATTCAAAGGATGCCGGTTAGCCATTGGTTCATGGACGATAGATTAGAGAGGAATCTGAGGTAAAGTAGTGTCATGAGCTACCATCGTTCCGCTAGGAAAATGCCTCGAGCCTGACACGAGACGGTTGAAACCTCAAGCAGTGCTCCCCCGATGTGCTGCCGAACCGGCTGTCCAAGTTCCCTAGAGGTACATTGTTAGTACCCTACTCGCAGTGGTAAAATAAAGTAGAAGGGTTCACATCCTAGCGTCTCATGTTGTCCCTCGTCGCAGTTTATGGATAGAGTAGAAATTGTAATGTATGCTGCCCCGGCTGCTGATTAGGGTATATTTATGTTCATATATGATAAATTGATACTATGAGTCATATTTGAATTCTTGGTGCTTCCGTTTGCTGATTAAGGTAACACATTGTTTAGTCTTAGCGTTCTTGTCATCTGATTTTAGTATCAGTGTAATAAACTCTTCCCTAAAAATTTATCGCTTGTAAGCGATAATAGACAGGCTACAAAGAGCTCTTTGTATGAAATGTTCTTATTCTATAATATGATTACAATGGGTACTCATTTGCGAGTCTACTAAATCCGTTTGCTTGTAGTTGTAATGGTCAGTTTCTTGAATCGGTTCTTTTGATTTCCTTGTGGATAAAAGAATTTAAGTTCGAGCGAACAGTTCAATGGATGGTTTTAAGGGAACAGCTATTATTTGGATTTCAGTCTATGAGGAAAAAGTGTTATTTGTATTTCATTTATAATCAAATTTATAGTATTTGATTATAAATGTTCTTGTTCTTAAGCGGTTTGTTTTACATAATCTTGTTTCTCTTTGAAACAGTTCAAATTTAAACCATCTTAGTTCTAAACAATCTGATATCAATTTTATTAGATTCTTTTCTAAACTATAGAGTTTATTTAGAATTGGAAAGGAATAGAGTATAATTACATTAGTGGTTCGGGTTTAATTACTTGGTCACATTTGGCAGGAACGTTTTCAACTTGATCACACTCTGGACTATATATACTGATCTAGCTTGGTAACACCTATGACTTGGTTCTCGGTTACACATCTGACATGTCGTCCATGTGGAAGTACAACAGACTTACTCTAGACGATAGGCCCTTCTCCTTGGAGTGCTGTAAGTCAACCTAATATCTCGGTGGAGGCTGAGACCTAAGAAGACAGCCGCTTTCTTGTTTGTCCTTGTTCAACTGATACTAGCCGGACATGATGAGGATTTAGGGTTGCAGTATAGACGCGTTCAATACCTCGGACTTAAATACGTGTCTTTCAGGGAAACTGAAGGAACCGTCTCTTCTCATTGTGAAGATTGTAGCGAGTGAAGCGAGTACGCGAGCTTCTCATTGGCAAGACTGTAGTCCAGTGAAGCGAATACACTGAAGGAACCGTCTCTTCTCATTGTGAAGATTGTAGCGAGTGAAGCGAGTACTCGAGCTTCTCATTGGCAAGACAGTAGTCCAGTGAAGCGAATACACTGAAGGAACCGTCTCTTCTCATTGTGAAGATTGTAGCGAGTGAAGCGAGTACGCGAGCTTCTCATTGGCAAGACTGTAGTCCAGTGAAGCGAATACACTGAAGGAACCGTCTCTTCTCATTGTGAAGATTGTAACGAGTGAAGCGAGTACGCGAGCTTCTCATTGACAAGACTGTAGTCCAGTGAAGCAAATACGTGTTTATAGACGAAGTTCAGACGAGGTTCGAAGTTTTATCAGGTGAGTCGCTGCATCCAAATATCCATGCATTTTGCTAGCAGCACCATCGCGTACCCGGAACATTGTACGTTGAATGACTACCCGACTATCACGAGGTTATGAGAGCGTGGTGTTTCCAGAGAGTGATGAGGTTCTGGTCTCGGTGTCCTGTATGGTGGGACGTGTGTGTGTGGGAGGACTGATCTTATGATGTCTGTACGTGTAACTGAATCTGACGGGTACTTCTACACTCAGCTGGCACATGCGGGTCAGGATCTACATAGTGAATCAATGATAGACGTATCGGCGTAGGATGGTATTGGGTGATTGCTTGTTTTTCTCTCAAACTAGCAATCACTTTACGCTTTCTGATTGAGGCTTAGGTAGACCGTGTACGTCTTCAGTTTTCGGCATCTCACAGTGAGACCGGACCATCCTGTAGTGCTCCTCGAAGGTAAGTGATGTCACGACGGATTAGTTCTCGTGACTCTCGTGACTCGTGAGTTCTGATGGCTCTTGCTTGAGGTACCGGTTGCTCATCTTCTTACGTTGTCTTGTTGTGGGACCAGTTAGTATGTAAATTACGCGTATAAGTGCGTTTTGCACATAATTGTAGAAGTTGTGGTGTAATGGGATCTAAAACATTGCTCTTATGAGCTTAGAATGCACTATTATCTGCTGGGGGTCTCCATGGGGCAGAAAAGGACAAGGTTGAGTCCTTTAGCTTCCCATTGGTCCACCCAAAAGTGAAGATAACTTGTCTTCTACCTAAGTGTGCGCTCTGGGAGGTTCGGGGCACTTTGACGAGGGATTTTGAAGATCAGAGGGCATGGGCGGAGAGCTCTCGACGGGAGGAGCAATCTGACCACAAATTTCACTCGATTTGGAGGTCCATGGCATACGTTATGGCGATTTGAAGTTCATAGAGTGATGAGAGTACAAGAGTTTCTCTTCCGATTGTAAGATTAAGGGGTTTGAGTGATTGAGCCGTCAGATTGAGACCAGATTTCATGGACTTGTAGTCTGTCAGCTGCTGAAGCTCTGACCACAAATTTCACCACCGGATGTTGTGCGGATTGAGCGCAATGGCGATTTGAAGGCGACGGGGTGCAGAAAGCTGTCAATCTGAAGCAGCGAGTTTGCAGATTTATGGAGGACGATCAGAACGGTCAAATCGACTCAAATTTCCTGTGTAGTGAGTTTACCTTCTGATTTGATAGCACAGGAAGTTGGAGTGGAAGTGGACGGTTCATTTAGTCGAAGAAGCTTCTGTCCTGAATCTGAGATTGGAAGTGCGTGTTAGTTTCTGTGGATTTGTGTTAATTGTGGGAGGAGATCTAGCCGTCAGATCTTCCTGAAATTTGACCTGCAAGTAGAGATTTTAGTATCCTACCTACGTGGCAAGTTTGAGAGGAGACTGAGCTGTAGATTTGTACCTATCATGTGTGAAAGTTCGCTGGTTTTTCTGCCGAGTTGTATCGGCAACGATATCTACTCTAGGTCTCGAGTTGTTAGCGGCAGCTGGCTGAAAAGTATCCAGTGCGACATTTGTATTGCTTTGGGGAGTATTCTAGGCGTAGATATGACTTTAGTGACCTACGTTGTATCCACGTCATGTGGTTGTTAGGTTCGCACTCAACGTGACAAAGTGCGATCTTTGACCTGTAGAGTCGACTACCTGTCTAGCCTAGTCTCCGGTTTTTGGGACACGTTACGGTGCATGCATTAGAACCTTTCACCCAGAAGACCCACACGTGGATGAGTATGACGGCACCAAACATGCGATGTGCATGTGTGCCACCTCATCGGTCCGTGAGGCTTGGGTTGCTTGGTTAGGGTCGAAACTTTTAAGCAAAGGGGAGTGACCTGTGTGGGGGCATTCGACCTGGAGGATTCAAAAGATTGTTCGTGGAGAGATCGTGAGGGAATCCTATGAGATTGTATCAGAGTTTTATGGATCGAGATACCTTTGTAGTTGGAGTGCTCATGTTGTGAGAGATGGACGAAGGACTCTACTTACCGCCCAGATTCCCTTTTCGAAACCCTTTCTCGATTAAACTGATGTATATGGAACGAGTTCACTTTCAACAGTTTCTGATAGGATCCTTCGGGCATAACTTTACCGCGCAAGTCATGCTCTCGCCTGTCCCTGTGATCTTACCTGTTGTCACTTACGGCCAAGAATGGGATCTCACCGTCTTTATCCTCATCTAACGAAGGATGGATCTAAATCAGCTCCCTCCTGTAAACTTTAACACCCAGTGCGAGATAAGACACATCTGTCGACCCAAAGCTATGTACGAAGCCCTAGTAGTGAGAAACTTCGGAGAGGAATACTATCGAGAGATCATGTCATCACATATCCCGTTTGTCGTGCCCATGATCATCCAACGTTTTCGTGTAGTTATCTTGACCCTTTACTGAGAGAAAGAAAGTGCTTAGTTATCGAGGAAGTTAGAGAGAAATCTACAGGAAACTTGTCGCTCTGCTGTGCATTGATCGCTAGCCACAGCCAGAAGGTACGCCCTTGCTCAAAGGAAAGGCTCTCGCTACGACATATTTGGTGCTTCCACTGAGAGCACGCTTTGAGGTGGTTGAGTGAGTTGTTGCCGAGGAGCGTCAAGTATGAATCTTCCCGAAGCAATGGGGACGAGTGGAGGAGGAGCGGACGATCTGCTTCGAGCATTGACGATGTTGTTGAGACAACAACAAGGAGGCGATGTTGGGGAGCAGAAGTCTACAAGAGCTCTACAAGCGGTGGTGAAGAAGTTGGGGAGGTTCGATGGAAGGAACATCACGAAGTATGTTCGGGAGTATATTTGTGAGATGGAGGTAAATCGTGTGCCTGAGACAGAGATGATTTCTAGTTTTGAGTTGGCTGTGATACCTGAGATCCGTAGTCAAGTGACAAAGCTGAAGGACGCACGTACGAGTTCTTGGGAGGAGTATGAGCAGAGGTTGAAGAGTGAATTTTTTGATGATGATGCGGATAGAGTAACCAAGAGAACGTTCTTGGAGTGGATAGAGCAGCGTCCGGGGAATGAGATGACGCCAAATGAGTTGCTGCGTGAGTTTGAGAAACGGTTCTGTCAATTGTCTCCATCCGAGAGGACAACGCTTGACTTAAGGAAGACTGAACTTTTTCTAGAAGCTGCTGATGAAAATCTAGAGGATAAGCTTTTCTTGATGCTAGCAGACAAGGGAGAAGAAGGAGGAGTGAGCACAGACTGGAGAAAGGTAGAGGAAGCTGTTACTATTCTCACGAAGCAGAAACGTGGAAGAGGTAGAGCTGCAACCTTGAGGTCTGATGTCTCTTTAGCTCCATTGCCCAAGCCTGCCAATAGCAAGATTGAAGATTCTGCAATCGATGAGTTGGTCAAGGGTCTGAGAGAGTTAAGGATAGAGATGGCAGAGCTAAAGCATAGTCGAAGTCCTGGTGAAACCAATGCATCTTCAACTAGCAGAAATTTTGTTAGAAGATGTATCTGATGTGACAGTACTGAACACCAACGACGAGATTGTGAGGAGTTTTCCGAAGCTCTCAGAACCGGAGTCGTGAATTTTAGAGATGGAAAGATTCATCTCGCCCAAACTGGTGCGCCGTTGAATACCAACTTTGGTAAAGGAGGAATGAAGAGTTTGGTGAGAGGTCAGGTTGGTATAGCTACGGCGATACGCACAATAGAGCCAGAAACATTTGCGATTGAAGTAGATGTACCAGTTGTAGCAGCTGTTAAGAGCGATGTAGTTGAAGTTCCACGAGAAGTAATGTTGCGAGGTGCGGAGGCAATTCGTCGCATTACTGGATGGGATGATCCTGTAGAGGCAGGGTGTGTCAAGGCTTACTTGGTGCAAGAGAAGCATGTAAGCTGGCAAGATGCGATTGTGGAAGAGAAAAGGAGACGTGATGATGATGTTGCTGATCGGAGGAGGCTACAAGGAGAGCCAGAACCACGAAGAGGAGAGGGCAACAAGAGACATCACCGTCTGATATCCCTTCGACGTCTCAAGGGGCATCTACATCTGAACCTATGGTTGATGTTCCTATTTATGACACGGAGATGAGAGAGAAAGGCAAAGGAGCTTCTTCAAAGGGCAAAGGTAAAGCACCGACCTACAGACTACAGTCTGATATCGAGACCAGCACCAACTTGAAGGAGATTCTTGAAGAGAGAATTTTGGATGCAAAAATAGAATTTTCCTTGCGAGAGGCCTTAGGGATAGCTAAACGTGATTTTCATGAGTTGATCATAGATGTGATCAAGAGAAAGAGGCAGATGACTGCGGATACAGTGATGGTGAAAGCATTGGATACTGACATCACTGGGGAAGAAGATGAAGAGTTAGGTCGCGTATTTGCCCAAAAGCATGTACTACAGGCGTCGAATGGAAGAGAGGCAAGAGTTTCAGACTGTGCTGCAGAACATGGCGACGAGAAGCAGCATGAGAGTCACTATTCTCGAGCATATTGGGCTCGTGCAACCACAGAGACAAGGGTCCGACTGGGTAACTTGTCAGAGGCTATAGTGGCGTTGGTGGATCACGGTTCGGAGATTAACATCATGTCCAAAAATGTTTACGAGAAGGGGAAGTGGCCAATCGACACAGGACATGGATGGGTTCTTCGTGCTGCTAACAACCAAAGAGGTGAACTTTTTGGTGCTTGTCCAGCTGTCAAGACTCGGATAGGAGATGTAGAGATAGAACAAAACTTTTTTGTTCAGAGTGTAGCTGCTTATCCTGTGATCTTAGGTCAACCATATATTACTGCGTCTAGGATGGAGACGAAAGTAATGGACGATGGGTCTCATTATGCTCGTATCAGAAGTCAAGATGGTACAAGAGCGGTACAGTTTCTTACTGTACGTACGGGTCATGAAAGGAACAGAGAGAAGCTGAGGGACAGTCCCTTAAGGACTGACAAAGAGTTTTCGGATTTTTAGTTAGCACTCCTGTAGAGCGGGAGTATGGGAGTGTTGATAGGAGAAAGAGCCTTCCGCTAGTGCCAGAAGATGAAGAAGAGATGTTTAAATGTGGATTTGCTCAGTTTTCTGAAACATGTGTAAATAGATTTCGAGTGGTAGAAGAGATGGATAGTGTACAAAGACGATGTGTGAAGAAGCAGGAAGATCTCTTCAAAACTCAAGGAGTTCTGTTAGATCGGGAGTTCATTAACGGGGTGTATGAAGAAGAGGGCTTTGAAGATACTCTTGAGGAAGTTTTGTCGTTTATAAGCACCGATTCTTTGGTTAATGGATTAGTCGCGATCCGTTCACGTGAGTTACATGAGGAGATTACAAGATTCGTCGAGGACGGCTACAAGGTTCAACTTCAGATGAAAGGAGATCATGAGTTGGAGTTAGAGAAGAGTAGAGTCATGAAACACCAAGAAGCGCAGGTTCATACAAAATACAAGACGGTGGCGCGTAAAGTGAAGCCGGTGGCTACTCAACTACCTGAAGACTCTAACAAGCAAGTGGAACGAGCATCGACTGAACCAGTTCTGCGGGATTCACAGAGAGTAGGGCACAGGTTCACAGAAGAGACACTCAAACGACTACAGATTGGAGGGGGTGAGTTTCTCACTGAGGAAGAGAGAAAGCGTTTTCATGAGATGTTGAGAAGGCATGGAAAGGCTTTTGCTTTCAGTGCAGAAGAGATTGGATGTGCAGATACGAGTGTCGTAGCACCCATGGTGATCTTCACAGTACCACATGTGCCTTGGGACTTGAAGCCTATACCAGTACCACGAGCTATGTTGCCAAAGCTTGTGGAATTGTTGAAAGAGAAGATACGCATGGGTATTTTAGAGCCATCTATGGGATCTTACTCGAGTCGGTGGTTTACTGTACCTAAGAAGTCAGGGGCTCTTAGGTTCATCCAAGACATGCAACATGCTAACAAGGTGACTATTCGAAACATGGGAGCAGGACCCATAGTAGATGAAGTTGCAGAAGCTTTTGCTGGTCGTGCTATCTACTCGATTGGAGATTTATACTCTGGGTATGATCAGTTCCAGTTGGCAATGGAGAGCAGAGATCTCACCACCATGCGTACTCCGCTTGGGCTTGTAAGGATGTGTACATTACCGCAAGGAGCGACAAACTCTGTTGCGCATGTGCAAAATGCAATGAATAGGATTTTGAGTGAATTCATTCCAGAGAAGACCATACCTTTCATAGATGATATTCCTATGAAAGGGTGTGCGATCGAAGACAAAGATGAGAAGCTGACTGAGGATGGATGTCGAAGGTTTGTGGTTGATCATATTCACGATGTGGAGATGATCTTAACAAGGCTTGAGGAGGTAAATCTCACTCTTTCAGCAGAGAAGTCGAGCTTTGGAGTACCAGAGATTGTTGTTGTTGGTCATCTTTGTGGAGCTTTTGATCGACGTCCAAACCCATCAAAGGTTGATGCCATTGGGAGGATGAAAGATTGTGTCAACACCACAGAGGTTAGGAGATTCTTGGGAGCTTGTTTGTTCTATCGAGTGTGGATTCCTCATTTTGGTCACATGTCTGAACCGTTGTATGAGTTGCTGAGGAAGCGAAGGAGGTTCACTTGGGGTGAGGAGCAGAGGGTCGCTATGGTGCGACTAAAAGAAGCGTTGAAATCACCACCAGTTCTACGACAGTTGAGCTATGATTGTGGTAGACCCATAGTCGTTACTGTTGATACTAGTCCTATCGCTATAGGTTGGGCAATAGGGCACGATGATGGTGAGGAAAAGAGATTTGCAACAAGATTTAGTGCTCGCATACTTTCGGATCGACAAAGGAGATACCCTCAAGTCAAACGAGAGCTATGGGGCGTTGTAACTGCAATGAAAGCTGAGAAGGAGTATCTCATTGGAGCACATGTACTACTTGAAACTGATTGCTTACCTCTGTTGGGAATGATAGCAAACTGCACAACGCCTGATATTGCTATGTTACGTTGGATAGCTTACATTAGGTCGTTGAATCCAGAGTTGAGGCACATAGCAGGGAAGATGAACTCGATGGCAGACATGTTGTCTAGAGCTAGGTACTCTCAAGAAGAAGATATGGAGGCGGAAGATATGGATGAAGATTATGCAGAGGAGGGGCAAGTTCTACAACTATCAAGCGAGGACCGGAGTCGCTTGGATGGTGTTCTTCCTTTCAGGGAAGAACTCTACTGTGGGAGGCTCAAAGAAATCGGACGCTATCTAAGCACTCTTCAGAAGTATGAAGAATGGACGGAGAAAGTCTTCAAGGAGATACGACATCAGGCCTATGGCTATCTATTACGAGATGGATATCTGTGGAAGAGGCCAAAGAGGAGAGATGGAGTACCCTTGAGAGTAGTGGATGATGCAGAGACCAAGAAACAAGTACTCGAACAATTTCATGATACCTTATGGGCAGGTCATCGAGGTACATGGGCGACCTTTACCAAGATCAAGGAGAGGTATTGGTGGAAAGGATTGTATCGAGATGTAGAGAAGTTTGTTGGGTCATGCATTGATTGTCAATTCCAATCCAAGATTCGGTATAGAGATGGATTGAGACCCACATATCCCTTGTCTATTCATTTCCAATGGGTTTTGGATCTGGTTGCCATGCCACCAGGAATTTGGAGCATGCGTCATTTAGTTTTGGCTCGGGAAGAGCTATCTAACTTTGTAGAAGGGAGGGCTCTACGCACCAAAGCTACTGAACCTGTCTGTCGATTCATACTAGAAGATATCGTTTCTAGATATGGAAGCGTGGGGAGAATCCGTGCAGATAGAGGAGAGTTGAATGCAGATGAAGCACGTGAGTTCTTCAACAGGTATGGAATACGATTGAAGTTGACCACTTCGATGAACCCGGAAGCGAATGGGAAAAGTGAACGAGGGCACCCACCAATCATCCAAGCATTGGTGAAAGCGTGCAAGGGGCGTCATGAGGATTGGCCTAGACTTCTTCCTTTTGCGTTGTGGGCTGATAGAACTACTCATAGTATTGTCACTGGTTACATACCTACAGAACTGATGACTGGTCAAAAACCTATCATGCCAGCGGAAGGAGACGTTCCTACTTGGGTATGTCTACCTTGGGAGGATGGTTCTGATAAGGAAGGACTATTGACACTACGAATTCAGCAGCTTGAGCGACGTGAGGAGGACCTTGAAGAAGCATTGGTCAAACTCAAGGAGGCGAGGTTGAAGAACAAGGAGCGATTCGACAAGACACATCGACTGCGGAAGAAGCCGATCCGAGAAGGTGACTGGGTCATAGTATATGACAACAGTTTGGATAACCAACACAGCACTATCAAGAAGTTTGCACGACGTTGGTTTGGTCCTTATGTTGTTGTTGTCGTCCACGACAACGCCACATATGGTTTGCGAGAATTGGATGGTACACTCTTGAAGTTACCCATTGCTGGTAAAAGGGTCAAGGTCTTCCGAAGACGTGAAGGATTTCTTGATTTCGATGAACTTCTCGAGTCTGATTCTCATCTATCCAGACCTTATGCGAGGGAAGATGATGATGGACCTGACAATTCAGAGCACGATGAAGGATACGATGATGACTATGGATAACAAGTTGGCACATACCGGAGGATGTGCAGGTTTGGAGGGGGTGAATGTCCTGTTGTGGGACCAGTTAGTATGTAAATTACGCGTATAAGTGCGTTTTGCACATAATTGTAGAAGTTGTGGTGTAATGGGATCTAAAACATTGCTCTTATGAGCTTAGAATGCACTATTATCTGCTGGGGGTCTCCATGGGGCAGAAAAGGACAAGGTTGAGTCCTTTAGCTTCCCATTGGTCCACCCAAAAGTGAAGATAACTTGTCTTCTACCTAAGTGTGCGCTCTGGGAGGTTCGGGGCACTTTGACGAGGGATTTTGAAGATCAGAGGGCATGGGCGGAGAGCTCTCGACGGGAGGAGCAATCTGACCACTTTCACTCGATTTGGAGGTCCAGGGCATACGTTATGGCGATTTGAAGTTCATAGAGTGATGAGAGTACAAGAGTTTCTCTTCCGATTGTAAGATTAAGGGGTTTGAGTGATTGAGCCGTCAGATTGAGACCAGATTTCATGGGCTTGTAGTCTGTCAGCTGCTGAAGCTCTGACCACAAATTTCACCACCGGATGTTGTGCGGATTGAGCGCAATGGCGATTTGAAGGCGACGGGGTGCAGAAAGCTGTCAATCTGAAGCAGCGAGTTTGCAGATTTATGGAGGACGATCAGAACGGTCAAATCGACTCAAATTTCCTGTGTAGTGAGTTTACCTTCTGATTTGATAGCACAGGAAGTTGGAGTGGAAGTGGACAGTTCATTTAGTCGAAGAAGCTTCTGTCCTGAATCTGAGATTGGAAGTGCGTGTTAGTTTCTGTGGATTTGTGTTAATTGTGGGAGGAGATCTAGCCGTCAGATCTTCCTGAAATTTGACCTGCAAGTAGAGATTTTAGTATCCTACCTACGTGGCAAGTTTGAGAGGAGACTGAACTGTAGATTTGTACCTATCATGTGTGAAAGTTCGCTGGTTTTTCTGCCGAGTTGTATCGGCAACGATATCTACTCTAGGTCTCGAGTTGTTAGCGGCAGCTGGCTGAAAAGTATCCAGTGCGACATTTGTATTGCTTTGGGGAGTATTCTAGGCGTAGATATGACTTTAGTGACCTACGTTGTATCCACGTCATGTGGTTGTTAGGTTCGCACTCAACGTGGCAAAGTGCGATCTTTGACCTGTAGAGTCGACTACATGTCTAGCCTAGTCTCCGGTTTTTGGGACACGTTACGGTGCATGCATTAGAACCTTTCACCCAGAAGACCCACACGTGGATGAGTATGACGGCACCAAACATGCGATGTGCATGTGTGCCACCTCATCGGTCCGTGAGGCTTGGGTTGCTTGGTTAGGGAGCTTGCACCTATCCTTGTTTTGTGTTCGAAACTTTTAAGCAAAGGGGAGTGACCTGTGTGGGGGCATTCGACCTGGAGGATTCAAAAGATTGTTCGTGGAGAGATCGTGGGGGAATCCTATGAGATTGTATCAGAGTTTTATGGATCGAGATACCTTTGTAGTTGGAGTGCTCATGTTGTGAGAGATGGACGAAGGACTCTACTTACCGCCCAGATTCCCTTTTCGAAACCCTTTCTCGATTAAACTGATGTATATGGAACGAGTTCACTTTCAACAGTTTCTGATAGGATCCTTCGGGCATAACTTTACCGCGCAAGTCATGCTCTCGCCTGTCCCTGTGATCTTACCTGTTGTCACTTACGGCCAAGAATGGGATCTCACCGTCTTTATCCTCATCTAACGAAGGATGGATCTAAATCAGCTCCCTCCTGTAAACTTTAACACCCAGTGCGAGATAAGACACATCTGTCGACCCAAAGCCATGTACGAAGCCCTAGTAGTGAGAAACTTCGGAGAGGAATACTATCGAGAGATCATGTCATCACATATCCCGTTTGTCGTGCCCATGATCATCCAACGTTTTCGTGTAGTTATCTTGACCCTTTACTGAGAGAAAGAAAGTGCTTAGTTATCGAGGAAGTTAGAGAGAAATCTACAGGAAACTTGTCGCTCTGCTGTGCATTGATCGCTAGCCACAGCCAGAAGGTACGCCCTTGCTCAAAGGAAAGGCTCTCGCTACGACAACGTACGCACCCAACGAAGACTTGTAAATTAACTCACTTCCGAATCATTGTGAATTGATGTTAATCAGGATAACGTCAATGATGTGCTGATAGTGTCTTGACTTCAGTGAAGCACAGGCCTGCTTTCTAAGCTGCTTCTGTCATGATCATGAATCCAACATGGACGCTATGCTAACTGTTAAAGGTTCAAGCTATTCATAGCGTCGCCTGTTTCCTGTTCAAGGTTCAGTTATCGAAGTAATGTGTACTTACTAACACAACTAGAGTTAACCAAGTAGTGTGTACTTAGTAACACTACTAGAGGAGACGAGAGACGTATCTAAACCTCTGATACCATGTATTAATTTTTCATTACTGTTTCTGGTCCCGCGTGGATGTTGGTGTGGAAAGCCTTCGCAATGATGTGAGATCTGTGCTAGTGGATACAGTACGGCGAGGTACTTGATGTCATGAGCGCTGACTTCATAGCAGCTGGGCTCCAGTCGCTGTGACTTGCCTTGACGAGAGCAGTGATTCCACTGACATGTGGCAAGCCAAGGACGTCCCTGAACTGAAAGAGAACTTTGACGTCTGTACAATAAGGCTCTCCGCCGTGAGGGCTTCAATCGCAGCAGTCACAGTCTCATGCCGCCAAGATATCTACTCCCCGTTGACCCCAGAGGTTCGGCAGAGATCCGTGAAGGAAAAGAAAAGTTGGTCTTCTCATGTACTTCGGATCCGCCCTTTTATATAAGTTTGCAGTTTCTGGACGCCGCCCGGCCCATTCTGACCCACTACCTAGTATGCACCTACTAATGAAATCTGCAGCCTATATCCCAAGATCTTGGCGCATGGCCTCACAGAATGTTCGAATTCCCGGTCGAGCTAGCAGCGGTACCTGATAGTTTTCGTGATTTGTGGGCAGGGTAGATCTAGATATGCTTGTTGCAGTTCCTAGTTTCCACTCGCCATGACCAGTACTTATCCTAGATCCAATCGGGCCCCCCGACCTGTATCTCTAAAGGCACGCATGAGTTTAAGCTCATGCCGATTTGCATTTCCATTCTCAGGAGGTCACAACATAAAAACTGTCATGTTCTCTACGAAGCTCGATCGAGAAAGGAACTTGAGGACGATCAGTCGTATCTTTTATTTCGCAGTGATATCTTGAGTAAGTAATTACTGGGTGCATAGAATAGACCCATAGTCGGAGAATATCCTTCCCCGCGGCCTTGTACATTGAAATTCGTTTTCTCTTATCGGAAAATGAATAAGTGTTACTAAAATTTATTTTACTAAGCTATATAAAAAAATGAATTAATTCATAATTATTATATGTTAGTCATTCCTGGAGCAGCCAACTCACCCGAAGAGAACCCATAAGTGAAGAGGGGGCTGCTGCGCTCCTAGGGGTATAAGACCGGAGACCTAAATGTCTAATGGCGTCATTTAATTGAGAACATTAATAAGTGTACATGAGGCCCATATCCTCTGAGAACAAGGAAGGATCACAGTTGGCATCTTCAACTCTGTCCAAACAGAAAAGACAAAAGTGATAGTAAAGATCCCGGAGGCTATGAAGCTTCTTTGAGCTAGAAAGGAGAGGGAGGAACTGGAAGGAAACGTATCTAATGATTAAATTTTGAGGAGATTGTATAACTGTTTTTACCACCTTCCCGTCCAGGATTTACGGTTACTGGGAGACCCAATTGAATACCTATTCAAGCGTACTTAAGTTTGTCTATTGGAATGCTTGTATGAAAAGCGGATAAAATTAACTTCAGCAGAAATTTGCTTCAGCACACCCTTAATAGGTTTGTTATGTTTGATAACATCCGCTTAACGATGTACTACTTGATCACATCCTTGACTTCGCAAGAATACTAAGACATCTTTACTAGACGAGTGGTATACCAAGTATCCAAATGAGAAGGTAGAAGTAACTGAAACTAGTGAATATTACCAGTGGTATTCCAAGTAACCAAGAAATGGTAGGAATACCTGAAAACTGATATATTTGGAAAATGGTACCGATAACATTAAGATGGTACTCCAAGTAACCAAATTAAAAGGTAGAAGTATCAAAGTGGTAGGAATAAATGAAAACTGATATATTTGGATAAAAATAAAAATATATTTTTTATTCTTATATCTTTGATTTGCCTCCTCTTGGTTTTGGTTAGGTGGTACAAAAACGTCGAGATGACATCACGAGTATACCTGAAGGAATGCAAAGGCCTATTAGTGACTCTTCTTGATATTGCTTTGTTATCTCATGGAATTGTTGCTTGTGTTAGCACAGTTATAAGTATATTCTGAAGAAACGGAGAAGGAGAGGGGAATTTTTAGAGAACAGTTATGTGACGAGAGAAGCGGAAAGAGCAAATGTGAATTCGAAAACAATTGAGTTAAATCCTAACATATCGTTAACGCATAGCGTGACTACTTGTTCTCATCTCAGTGAAATCTCTCATCTGCCAGGTTTGTGTTATGGGCCTTATACTTATGATGACTTTAAATGTGATACCGGAACCAAAAGGGGCTGTGTAATAATAGACGATGCAAAAGTTAAGGTTTAGACTAATATGCATGCTGGATGAACTCTGGGAATTTTTGTTCGTTTAATGTTATCGTAATATACATATATATAAAATAAAAAATATATACTAAATAATATAAAAATTATAACTATAAAAATTATCTGTTAGCTGATGCTTGGAAACACGAAAAGAGCAGGAAATAAACCATAAGTCTTTGCTCGTCTGTCGCGCTTCAGAAGATACAAGTGAGGTAAATTATTTTCATGAATACAATTAATTTAGGCAGAGTTAAATTTAATATCTAACCCTTCATGCCGGAAAAATTAAGTACTAAATTAAACGCCTGTATATGCAAGTGCTCTGTTTAGTACTGCTATGTGAATATGTTATTTCACACCAAGTTTTACTTTACTTTTGGAAACAAGATGAATTATTTCTGAAATCACCTATCTCTGGAGGTGTATGATTCTATATATGATATAACGAAGATCATCATTCAAATTACAAGTCACTCATAATCATAGTCTCAAAGTCTAACTATAATAATGCAAGGGTTTACTTATTACTTAATATTTTCGATGGGAAGGTTTAGATAATACATTAAAACTGCAATCAGGTGTGATGTGTTTGTGAGCAATCTCGGATATATAATTTCAGAAATAATTGTTTTATGTTCCGTTTATGGGGTATGTCTGGATCTTCCCCATCTCTAATTCCGGCTATCATTTTAATATTCAAAAATAAATTTAATTATTCTTGTTAACTTGGTACAGGATTTTCTCATAATACTTAGTTCTTTTTCCGATAACAACAAGCGAACAAAAATTCCCAGAAGTTTCCCTGGATGCATATTTCATAGCACGCGTAACAAACACGTGAATTCAAATTTCAACTTCAACTTATTGAAAATGGACAGTTTCACTAAAAATGTCTACATTTTTATTCCCTTCGACGAGATATCCACCACCGCTACCTCGTCCGTCTCTTCAAAAAATAAAAATAGTAAAAGTAAACTGCAAACTGTTCTAAATGAAAAACACTAGAAGGTACTATGAGTTGATAATTCCGCAACTTCATTATTTTATGAGAAATTTTACGACGTTTTATTTTAAATAAAGGGAAAATGATCTATTGTGACAGTCGTATTATGTCATGTTCTAAATACAAATGCAAAATATGACAAACTTGAATGTCACTGTAAACTTCAAGTGGAGACACGTGACGTCAGCCTTAGATAGACGTGAAGATTTGTCCTTTCCAACTATTTTGACCTGACTAGACTACTAGTCAGCTCAAGCTTTTTGTAGGCTCCGGTTAGAGTCAAACTTTAACCTTGGCTGGAAAAGACCAAACACTACAACCAAAAAAGTACACAATTTCTCTCTTTCCCTTTACGCAAGCTGGACCGTTTTAGTTATAACTAGAGACAAACAGTTTCCCTTATCACGCACTCTCACACCAACGAGAGGTACATGAGGACACATTTCGACACATCGGGAAGCGAGACGAAAAATCTTCTCATGGTTCAAACTTCTTAACTGTCCTACTAAACAGAAATAGGATCCTGCCTCCATGACTTGGAGATGCACACGTCACTGTGTACGGCACGGGTGGATGTAGTATGTACACTGTGTACGTAGTAGTATGACCATATCGAATAATAAAACTGAGTATCTCCAAGTTCTTTCCGCCATGCTTCAAGTTTTCTTTTCTGCCTTGTCGTCTGATAGCTCCAAACTGACTTTCTTTCTCTTTATTTCTTTTCTATTGCTTTCGCCGTAGAGTTTTGTACAGAGTAACCGGGTCGCCGGTGAGGAACAGCAGGTCGGGGTCCATCACCGGACCGGGGAAAAACCCCAGCCAGCGACCCGGACGTGCCAGGTCGAGGGCCAGACCACCACCTAGTCGCGCCGTCTTGCTTCAAACTGATTCGCCAAAAAGTCATTATAAGAAGTTCTAAAGTTCTAAAAGTGATGCTGAAATCTCGAAAACCTAGAAAGTGTTTAAATTGTAGCATATTTGCGTGCACAACGAATGAAATGTATAAGATGGTTTAATTTCTGAAGATTGATGAAAAGGTTTCGGGACTTTTACCGAGTTCTTGGACTGAATTCGCTAAATATTGGGCTGAGAATTACAAAACCGCGGTTTGTTCACCATCCATGTGAGCTTCCAGGTTTCGGTTCTGGTGTACCAAAAATCATTTGCCAATCGCATTTCAATCTCAATCAATCCGTGAGTAGTTCATCGTTTGTAGTCACATTGACTAGACATAATACAGTAGTCTGTGAGAAATAGGAGAATTGAGCTTCTCTAAAACTTTTGGTGTCCCGTGGCATTCGAGCCTGTGACCTTCAGAGGATGAATGTCAGAGAACAGCTACCCACACGATGGTTCAAACTGGATTTTGGTCGTTCAAGATCCTTACAAAACGAATACTGTACCAAATAGTCATAATATCCCAGTAAGAATGCGTGTCGCATACCACCACAATTATATGTTTCTGGAATACTTAATAAGAAGAGCCTTTAGACATTACCACCAAGATTCTGCCTAGTCTTGGGAGTTCCACATATGAACCATTTGACAGAAAAGTTCCTATACTTCTACTTCCATGCCTGGTTGATTATATACACTGCAAGTGCACACGACGTCAACAAGAGTTCAAAATCACCAGTGTAGGAATTTACGAGCTGAAAACATGAACATCGCATCCTTTTCTTTTGAACATCAGCTTAAAGAGGACTATCACATGTCTTCACCGGGTATTTTGGGAAGACATATACACTGTGAAACCCTTTGCTGAACCTCTTCGTTGTCAGTCCAATGAACAAGTAGAAGGAAGATCACCTCCTCAACTTATGACCAACTAGAAATCAGAAAAACTTTACCGCAGGGATAACTTTAACCCCTGCGAAATCTGTCGGAAGATGTCCACTTCCGGGTCTGGTTCAGTACATGCTCTAAATTTACAAAGCGGATAAACACTAGCAACTGAACAGGCCTTTTTGGACCGAATGCTTAAAGTGATTCCATGGCCTACAGTCCATCTCAACATCCGTAGTCATAACACCGAGTCGAAGAAGAAATTGACATGAGTGGCAAGCAAACAGAAACGAATCACCCAAAACGAAGCAACTCACACAATTTGGACTTGCAAGGTGTATAATCAAAGAGGTTGTTTGATTCATTTTGATCACATCCAGTCTGTACATATTCTGAGATGCATCCGCGATTTGCTTTAGAATTAACCGCTCGGGATGTCCCTCATGAGCTCTGTACTTCTTGCTTCTATTTCTATCCTCTGTTCAGACAAACTCCATCTGTTAGCTATGCGCGAGACCTAAATGCTTGTGCAAGACATGGAGGTAAGGGGTCTATTTCGATCAAGCACTACCTGAGCACTTGTATCGTTTCTCCAAGTGCGTTGTAAGTGCTGAAGCACAGAAGCATTGTTGTAAGAATTTTGACACCAATCAAGCCATGGGACGTAGTACTGATTAAGGGCATCTTTTCGTGAGCTGATGCGGGCTTGATGGACCGATTCATTTCTTCGACAGAGGCCTTTGAAATGGAGATTTCAGAACCTCAAAACTCCTGGAAAGAACTGGCTGGTAAGGTTGGTCTGAAAGGGACCCCCATGCAAATGGCTATATGGATGTTCGCTGTGGCATTCTTCCGTCCACACTACTGTTTCAGCTAGGAAGAATGACGCCAATGCTACATTTAACAGATAAGAAAGGCTACCCTGTATGGCATTCTTCCGTAAACAAGCGCGCTTTATATCCAAAAAGACTGTAGAATAACTCACTTCGGTGAGACCTAAACATGCATTCAACATTCAAAGCCTTCACCAAAGTAAAATGTGACTTAAGTTTTTCTTTGTGCTTGGGCATCAGTTTCCAGCCCCTATGGGATATGTCAATGACTGCGAAGAAGTGTCTACGTACCCGCGTAAGAAGTAGCATGTTTCGTCAGTTCAACCTTGCCTAACTGCTTTCAGCTAGCATTGACGACGTACACTGATCCTCCGTGTATTCGCCAAACAGGGAGAAGCCAGGAACACAACCAGGAACATATTTTTGACACTGGACTTCGTTTCCCACAAGGGTAGAACTCCCCCATGCTCCAAGAGCTACCGTTTCCGACTGTAGAGCTATACCCTTCAGCTTGAATGGGCCAAGCATTCTAGCAACCTCCATCACGAAACCACATGATGACAATCTCTCTTCGAAACCACCCAACTGCTTGCCTGCACTGTGGGTTAGAAAATTGGCTAGCCTAGTCATGACTGTGTTGATGATATTTCTAGAAATGGATCGTTGACAGCGAACAAAACGCTTTCCGAGTTAATACTAGTTTTGACGAGAAAGACACGTAACAATCAACGAGGCTCGCACAAAGAATGCGAAATCACCAGAATCCAAAAAATTGCATAACATACATTGTAAATCTTATAAATCATACAAGAAATTTGAAGCTCAACTAACGGATCGGGGGATTCTGGTTGCCCGGTTGCAGCCGCAGTGCTAGCTCTCCGTAGTTTGAAGGACACGATGCCCATTCATGGAAGCATTCATGGATTGTATAAGGTACAACGTCAACAGACCACCATCGACCAAACGAATCACATGCGTCTACTGCAAAAACAACCCTGCACATCCGAGGCAGGAGGGCCCAAACGCTGAGAGTAATCCCAACACCAACTACTTTACATGCCCATAATTCTGAGACTACGAAGTATCCATGCGCAGCAACCTCAGACTAGTCCTAACTCCAGAACTCTACCAACTGCTGTCGTCAAGCGAATCTTGGCCGGTGCCACCAGTCATGGGGATTGAACAATCCTGTGCGGAAAGCGCTGATTCGGTCCAGCTCTCCTCTCCTCTCTTTGACATCCCTGTACAATCGACGCGTCTTGCTCCCAGAAGACTACGTGGCCTCGGCGTAAACATCTACCTGGAAATAAACACACACAATCGGGGAATCCCAGACTCCCACGAAGACGGGATTCACAACGTATTTAAACAAGCACCTGCAGCTCGTCGTGGTTCACTCTTCCGCCTACTTCCTTCTCGTTTTACGATCTGAGGCTTGGCTGGCTCTTCAACGAACTTCGCCGCTGCTCCATTCGTTTCAGGCCCTGACTCCGTTGATTCGCCAAGCTTCTTAGGCCTCTTGCGCTTCTTCCCGGCATCCAGACTCTCAGTGAGCTGGACTATCTCCTCTTCCACTTTCTTCTCTTCTACTGGTAGCTCCTCCTTCGCAACTTTTCGAGGTCGTCCTCTCTTTCTTTGCACAGGCACAGGATTCGACGCGGTGCACTCAAGCACCTCCTTAGCAGTTGCAATAGGCAGTTTCTTCGTCAAAACTTTAGCCCGCCCCATCTGATGACCGACGCCCGCAACACAGCACCAAACAAGCAATCTTCAGAGCCAGGACATTACAGAGGAACTTACCAAACAAAACGAGGCAGTCAAATCCGAAGTCAACCACGACTATATCCAAACAATATCCAAGCGCAGGTAGACTGATAGCAGCGTTGAGAGCCCACCAACCCGAAAGAATGAGGAGACTGTCAGCAGAAGAAATTTGATTCTCGAACTACCACTTGGTACAGAGCTACAGCCGCTGGCAATCGCCACCTCTCGGCAGCACCAGAGCAGCCCACAACTAATTTTTTCTCCCAGGAATGCTACTCGGGCTCGGGAAAAATAACGCCTCCGTCCCAGATCAGCCGGACTGTAGACAGACGCTCGGAAATTCCTCGCTCGCCATCAGAAGCAACAGCATCATCGACCAAACTAGTCAAGAATTATATATAATCCCACATGAAAAGCAACGACGAGTAAGCGGTGAGAAAACAGCCCGCTCGAGGACTGAACCAGATAAACACAAGCTTCGTTCTGCTTCTCGTACTCAAGTGAATGAGTAGTTCGCAAGCAGCGAAAATGCTTCCCTTCTCCAACCAGACAAACCGCGCAGCGCCAGAATCACCAGTGCTAACAGCAGCAAGCAAACATGAGTCTCTTCTCTTCTCTGCTCTTCTTCCTCTTCTTGCGAACGAAGAAGTTCGCAATGTAGCTTGCCTCCTTTTCCTTCACGGTACAATGCTCTCATCTCTCTCCCATCGCTGTGCTCTTACGGAGACTTGGGAGAAACCTTAACTCGACCCGGGTTAACGTTCACCATGACCATGGCGGGAGTTCCAGCTATCTACCACGCGTCAGAAGGCAATTCCTCGCAGTTGTACCGGTTGACCCCGCGGGGAATCAAACTCCGCTCTCTCCATATAAGCTCTCACCCACTACAGCCCGTGGCTTCAACTTCCATTCCCGGCTGTCCATTGTCTCCGATGTCCGTACGAGGCCGACAACTTGGTGAGCGGCTGCGTGCGGATATGGTGAGCTGCTGATGATGTCTACAATATGTATACGCTACATACACATGTATTTATAAACAGTCCGGAGACTCCGAACATGGCATGTCTCTCCGTCTTGCCAGACTTTGAATATCATTATCCATCATTACACAGCATCCGAACATCATCTCATCGATGGAATCCACATCACACTGTGACTCCTCTAGTGCAATCCACGTCCGTCCGTCTGTCTCACATGCGCAGGAGATGGCTGATTTCCGTCGGGGAGAAGTGGTTCCAATCGGGAGATTTCCGTCTACAAATTCCGCATTTCTTCTGGAGCCTGACCCGCTAAATAAATAAATATATTTCACTAAATACTTTATTATTCAATCTGCAGACGTGGACTGTTATATGCTAGTCACAAAACAGTGGTGGGTATTTATCACCATAACACTAAAAGTTCCAAGGGTTAGGTGACTCGTCCTGATTGTCACTATACTTGAGAGTGATATATACTTGACACTGATGGTCCCTTCTGTGTAACTCCAGCACAGAAGCTGTAAATGTTTACATTATTTCTTTTGCACAGCGTGTTCAGGAGAAAGCGCCTTGTTTTCTATAATTGATTAATTAACTATAAGCTATTGTGATTACAAAAAGCACTGTACCGACGTTCCAGTGGAAAGTATCTGGAGCTTCCATCTTATGAAGGAAACTCATGATATACAGTAGAGCAGTGCTTTTAGATATCTTGATGTAATCTGTGGAAAAGCCTTCAGTCTTGTCTTCATACCTCCCTCTTCACGAATTTGATGCCGACTTTTGGAGGCCATTTAATCAAAATATACTCATTGATTCCAACCTACTGCCTAACTTAACTACTGTCGGGAAAACTCTTTGTAGTTTGTTGAGTTAGAGTTAACTCTACTCTTACTAATGGATTTCATGCGAGTCTGCATGAATCTGCATCGTTCGATTAATTTGCAAACTGTTAATGATACTGTGATTACCATCTAAGAAAAGGCAATTATAAGAGTAGAGTTAACGAGTTCGGTTTGCAAGTGAACACCCGAGTATATATCCTAGCCATCGCCTTTATGCTTCATGTATTGCGTTTCTGCGCATTATGCTTATGGTTATGTAAGCGCGTGTCAAAGCTATAATCTGTGGTAAATAATATGCATGTTCGATTAACTTCTGGAGAATTTTTGTTTTTACTGATATAGGAAAAATATATGTGTTAGATAATAATTATAGTATTGATTATTTAATTATTATTTAATTATTATATATTAGCTAGATAACACGTGCAGAAGGAGCAAAACATAACCCATAAGTGCAGAGGGTTTAGACGCACCTTGGGGGATATAAGTTCGACAGCATGCTCATTTTATTATGACCTGATACTTCCAAACGAAAGGGTTAGATAATAAATTAAACTACTTATGAATATTTATTTCTTCCGAACTTATAAAAGATGTATATGTATAGTACTATTCTATGAAAAGCAATATGCTTAGTTTACGAGAGAGTGCTACTACTTCAGCCAAGAGGTCACGGATGTTTTCTGCAGGTACCTCCGGAGGTGCTTGTAGGAAAACGCTGCAGCCATGTGTTATTGATCTTTTATTCTATCCGGCATTGCGTTACAGCAGTAATGAAGTTCAAGACTCAAAGAATTTACTCCAGTTTTTTATTTTGTTATGTCAATTCACAAATACGATTGAAAGTGATCCACGCTTCTTTACATAGTTGGCCTTCAATAAACTATTGACTTTGTACTCTTCCAAGTTAGAGAATCTTATATCTTAGCTTTGACACGAACTATCTTTGGTATATATGCTTCCTATGCACTATATGCATATGAAGTATTAATCTTTCAAAAAAACTTAGCTTTTAAATTTAATTTAATTTTCATATTTTTCTCGATAACGTGTAAAAATATAAAAAGTTAAGTGAGTTAAAATGCATATTTTGATAAACTGTTAATGGATGCTTTTGCAATTATGATATTCTCTAATGTAAAAAATGAGTGGTCTCATTATCAGATATCTCAGTTGACATAGACATAACATAATATTTAACGAGTCAAGTCAATGTCCTTTTTTGGAATAATAATCTGTAAACTATTCACATACAAATAGAAAAACTGGAGCTAGTTCTAAGTATGTATTATGTGTCAAAGTTAGAACCTTTTGAAGAGATTCTTTCTCCGCGAGGTAGAGTTACAATTTCAGCCATACATCCACGAGCATTTGCTTATTTTCAACTGTGAGTGGTGACAGTAAGAAAGTGACTGCTCATGCTATGAATCCCAAGTGTCAGAGGCAAAAATTAATTAACATAAAAATGTTTCTATCTACTCAAAATGTCATCTTTTTATGAACAGCGGTCATCTCGAAAGTTGCTCGATTGCTTTTTATTACTTTCCTCACGTCGGCCATAAATGAATCTTTACATTTAACTTTGACATCTCTACCAGTACTATAATGCAGTACTAAGTACCTTGACTTGTGAAAAACAATAAGTGCAAAGGCACTCATTAACAACAGACATTACAACAACTAACACGGGCAAGCTAAATCTGAAATAGTAGACTAAGTTCAAAAACTTACCTCTCCTTGGATGATCAGTCGCAGAAGTTGGCAAGACTTCATACTCCACCTCCTCTTGTGTCACTTGGAGGTCCACCTCTACGCCACGGTCATGTACCCAAATTGCCATATCTCCAAAGAGGAAAGCATCAAAGTCCTTGCACACCGATCAAGCAAGTGGACTTTTCGCCGAGTCGCATAGTATGATATAAGTGAACTTTAACTAAGTGTATAAGCGGTATCTATGGTTCTGCTGCACATTCTGCATGTGAGCTGTAGCTCTCGCTAACCAAGGAATATCACATCCATGATCGACTTCAATGTAGACTGATATGTAGTCAAAAAAAAGATCGGTGAGACACATGAAGTTGTCCAACTCTAATTCTGATAATCCATCTCGCTTTTTCTCGATCATGAAGACGATCTCTTCAAAACTCTAGACGAGAACAAGACTCGTCACAAGGTCTAAATGACCCAAATTACGTGGAGGATGAGGAGTAGAACCTGATGTGACTACATGCGGGATAAGAGAAGGACTCACACATGGAGGAGGAGATCGAGGTGTCCAACCATGCAGTAACATCTTGTAGATGTCTCCATCCAAGACATCTAAGTCCATAACTTTCTCAAGTGCGGTGTAGTCATGTGCTCATGCTCCTCTCGAAGTAGTGGATCAGGAGGGATGGAAATATCAAAGTTTGGAGCACCACGTGAAAAAATTCCAACTCCACTGGAAGATGTCATCTACATATCTACCTATAGCGTCTACTCAGGATAGAGGATAGAGGAGGATAGACAAAGTGGAAGGAGGAATAAAGAAGATGTGATAAAAAGTACATATAAACACATAAAAATATCATCATCAGTCTCGAAAAGCTAAATAGACAAGTATTTCATCCATCCATTCTATGTAAAATGAACTAACATACATTTCTAAATAGATATCTAAAACGCATGTAAGTTTAAAGTGAAGAAACTGAAGGGATGACAATGACTCAACTCCAAGAAGATGAAAGTGTCTTCATGTCACCTGAGGTCTGCAACTATATGTCTTTATCAATTTTTACGTCTTGGATATACCAAAATTCATCACATTGTTTTCAAGAGCGACAAATAGAGTTGTTGGATGAATAGTTAAGTTCATTGTAAGTATCGAAAGTGGAAGAAGACTAGCGGAGAAAAGAAAAGATTCAGTTAGGAATTTGTGATGCACACAACATCACAAATTTAGAGTTTAGCATTTTTAAACTAAAGATGCTCGTTGCATCGCGAGTTGAGAACAAATTTGAAAGTACTTTTTGAGGTACAACAAGACAAGCATTGAGGGTTCGAACTATCACTTATGGACATTAACAAGCTGGGACTATCAGGACTTCACGTTACATCAAACTTTGACATTCATGTAACGCAAAAACAAAACATTAACCATTTCTTGCAATTCCTAAAACTAGCATGCTCAACACCAGATCGATCTATAAGCTTACTGACAAGCATGTTTTGTGTCAAAACAAGACAAAACAAGTCAAGATTGAAGAGCCTGCCAATCAAGTAAAAAGTGAAGTCCGTTGTTCCTCAAGCCTCGTCACCTCCTCATGGTCCAAATGTACACCTCCATGTTCTATTCCAGCTCCATGTAGTTCACATTACAACTCATCAGCAAGATTGTAGCAGTAGAACACGTCACTAGCACTCGAAATTACTCTCTAGATCTGAAAGCAAGTGGTCGATGTTTTAGAGCTCTCACAACATATCATAAACCTAAAGAGTAACTTCAAAGTGAGATTCGAACAGGAGTTGGGACGTAGGTTTTGACGATTCGCATCGCAGACCTTAACAACCAAGTGCGATACTAATCACTTCGCAGTTTGACCGTTAGGATTTTTCTCTAATAGTCCATTTGATGATACTCACATCGCATTTACGATGAGTTACCATCACAAGTTTATTTGCGATGCGGTTTGCATCACAGATAAACTTATATTTATACTAATTTTATTAATTAAACCAACAAACTTTAAAAGTTTAACTAGTAGTTTAAAATTAACTAGTTTATGATATCATGTTATATATTTTGTCGTTTTAGAGAAAGAAAAAAATCAGAAAAAGAAGAAAGAAATATTTTGGATCCACAAAACTTGCTTATGGATATCCTTGCTTTCAGCTTTGCAATTATAGCTCTTTGTTTCAATGTTTTTGTGTATGTATTCCAGTTAGAGTCATGTATGGTAGTAGTACCTCTTAAATATATTTCTATTTGTTAATGTACGTTATCGTGCTATGTTCACGTGATGTTTTAGGTCTTGGTAATTTAGGATACATATTTAAAAATTGTTGTTATTCTTTTTATTTAATATTATGTATTAAAGTTAAATTTTTTTGTGTGTATTATGTTTTTTAAGGTTTAGAGTTAGTATCAGATATTTCATACTAAGCTCATTAATATTTATTGTGGTTGTTTCTCAACCACAATAAATATTAATGGTGGTCAACAATGTAAGAGAGATCCGTCTCGTAGAGCACCATCAAGAGCATCTTCTGATTATTACTCTAATTCTCGATAGACGTTTCCAATGAGAGAACTATGGATCAGAAGTCCTAAGGTAACTTATAACTGCAACTGTCGAAAATGGAGTTCTAAGTCTTTTAACTGCTGTGTGTCAGCTTGCATCTAATAGCATTGCATATTCTTACTTTAGTGTCCCCAAGACTTCAGGATAACATAATTTGAGCTCATATGAAATGGAGTGCCATTTTAACTAAGTGATAGATGAAAGTCGAGTAACTGCTTTCATTTTGTAAACTTTGGGAATATGTGCATCAAGTTTTACATATTTTCTAGAAAAGCATCATTACACCAAAGTTTATAACAGATAGTTCATTTTGACTTTCACAAGTCTTACATGAATAATATATCGAAGCCTCGAAGGCCCTTGGCGAGGTCCAGAGCATACCAAATCATGACAAAAATGGACAGAAGTGTGATAAAGGGAAAGTTATAAAAGCTATGAAAATGGTACATGTGGTATTTGAGTACAGTATCTCCCTGTTATGTGATGGTATATATGTTCTCGTCACATATACTCTCCATTCCGAGCTAGGTTTTGCTTATGATTTTGTTCGGGTAGTAAAAGATCTGGTTGGAGCGATTATATATATATGATCGAGAATATAAACATGGTTTTACTTGAAGAAACGGATCTTGTCATGTAGACCACTTGTTCAAGTTATTATTCGGATGACAGAAAAAAAAGCTAAAATGCGTAACTTATGTCCCAGTCTGGACCAATGAGGAATTTCTGACAGAAAGAAATGGCGACCTTGTGAATAACTTGAAAAGATTATAGAAGGATAAATTCATTCTCATATTACACACTTGGTACTGGTATATACTTAGTTAGCATTCCTCACAAATATTGACTTGAATTGTTGTAATGTATTGATGTATAGCAAGTGCTTCCACGACCCACGAGTCTTTAAATGAGATGACTGGTTTCCCAAACTACTGCAGTGATTGGCAGTAAAAAGAAATTATAACTACTGTCCACTATTCTTACATATGTTTGTCATGTTTATTGTATCCTAGAGTGCCTAAATATATGCAAACGTCTTTTCTCGCTTGTATAGAAACTATTATCTGGAAGTGATCAGTTGAGTTTCGTAAACTGATTATTAGGGAGTGTAAAATCTATAGTATCTGTCTAATATTCTCGATACACGGGAGAGTGTTACGATTTCGACCAAGAGGTCACGGATGTTTTCTATTGATAATTTTATCTGATTTAACTATAAATTCGATTATAAAATTTTTCTGTAATTTTCAGGAAACAAAACATTTAAAAATCATAATAAATATATTAATTCACAACTGCAACCGTAAGCAATGCATGGATCTATACAAAACTTTCTTTCGATAAACTATGGACTTTTCCTTCTAGACGTTAGCGAATATGATCTCTCACCATTGACACGTCCTAATCCACTAAACAGTCCGGCTGACTCAAGTGTGGGACCCATCATAGTGATGGGTCCCACACTTGAGTCAGCCGTGTGTTTGACAATTTCACAGTCAGTTCCATTTGGTCCAGAGTCCACAGTGGGGATATAAACAGGAGGAATACGGTTGGTGCTGGAACAATCCCTCACATTTGGTTGGAGACCACGTCCCTAACGCCACCAATGAAACATATCACCTGTCTGCATGCATCATCATCCTCTCCATCTTCATATATATTACCTAACCTTTTCATAAGAAAGATTATTCAAAATATCCATCTTTGTTTGGTCATAAGCTCTCTCACTTGGAAAACGTTTTTTCTCTAGTTCTTTCGCTTCTCCTCTTCCTTCCCTTTTGTAGAAACCTCAGGAAGCATGGATATATTATGGACCAAAAGTCGTTACTATCTTTTACCTTAGACATTATGTAATTCATGGTTAAAATCGACTACTGCGTTGTCAAATTTTCGAGATTGAATTTAAACAGGAAGGGTATATGCATAAAAGGCCAATCAATGAGTGTAGTCATTGTACAATGGTAAGTTTATCTCTGTAATTCTTTAGTTTATTCAACCAATAACTTAGTTTGTGGCTGGAAAAAAGTTCTGCATCAGCCGAAATACTATAAAATAAAATAACAACACGTCCTTTACTTTTATACCCTTGGACCGAAATTGAATGTATTACCACAATCAAAGTTCTAACTTAGAAAGAAAGAGAGAAAGGGAGAACCCGAAAACGATGTACAACAAAGTGAACAAAATACGATGGTAAACGAAAAACAACAATGATAAACGAACAAAATGATCAGATAATTATGTTTCACTTAATTAGTTATGGAAATGCTTTTGTATGCAACACCAACATCTCTGTAGAATTGAACAGTTTAATTATAAGATTCTCAACATCTAATGAGCATGATAATATCTATAAGCATTGAACCATTATCTTTCCGCAGTTTAAATTGAAAGGCCAAGACAAGGCAGTCTCATTATCTGATGATTCTGGGAAAACCCTGATCATATTATAATTGTTTTTCTTAAATTGCCAGATAAAGTGCAATTGTTTTTAATAAATCCCATGTAACCTAGATAATCACTGTTATATATAACAGTGTTGACTGAACGAACGTACGATAAATATGAATGTATATGCTCTAATATCCGTCCATATTCACCCAAAGTATGATAGCTTACAGCACCAAATTATTACTATGTCTCTTAATTTGTTATCTAATGCTTTTCAGAGGACTAAATAATGATGCTATCATTCACTTGGACGGGATATAGATGCTGCATTGAGGACTCACCAACGAGGTAACAACAGAAGAGTATAAAGTAATGGAGGGAAAGAAGGTACTGCTATAAAGAAAAGAAACGTAGTTATATTCGAAGAGTAGTTGAAAAGCAGATAATTTATGCGACGAATGTCAGGCTGCACCTCACAGTGTGTATATACTATCCGTGGTCCCTTCTCAGCGAGAATTAAAACAAATATGTGACCCCGCAAGAACGTATCTCAGCTTATTATGTCATTCAGCATTGATGGTTGCTTATTCACCTCTTCCATCTGAAGATGGAAGAGGGCTGCAACCTTGATAATATTATTTATTTATTACTTAACTTGTTTAGTGCAGCACCCTCCCGCATTTGTACCATGTGAAGAGCAAAGCCACACACTCTACTTATGGGTTTTCTAAAAGAGTTTCCAACGTTCTTGGAGCAAGTAACAGTTAACATTTAAATATTATTTTAATTTTAATTTTTACTTAACATAGAATATTTAAATAACACTTACATCATTTTCGATATCATCAAGAGCGCAAAATACAGAAGTTGATCGAGCATGCTTATTTATTCACTTCTATCCCACCTTATTATCATAACCCACTTAGAAGTAATTCACCTCTGTCTAAAACTCGAAACAACTACGGTAAGGATCCAGTAGACTTGCCTTCACTCTGTTGTTGGTTGTTCAACTTTTCTGTTGCAGTTCGGTTACAGATTTTCCATATATATCTTCCCTGCATTCATCTTATTGACCTTGCTTATTATTCACCTCTTCCATCCATGAAGATGGAAGAGCGAAGTAAGCTTATTTTATTAACTAATTTAGTTTAGGTAATAAATTTTTATATTAATTAAACTGATATTTTTAGTTTATAAGCTGCCGTACTTGTAGTCTGGGAGGTGCATTGGGTCAGCGATTCATTTACAGATTTTGTCGGGACTTTTCTGCAATTCTAGATACGATTATCATTTAACAGTTACACTATGAATCGTGATTTTTAGTGTAGTTTATTATATAATTTAAAATTTTTACATATCATTATATATTTTCCGATAATAAAAATCAACAAGAGTTCCCAAAAGGTGGTTTAGCATGTTTATTCACCTCTCCCATGAAGAGTACAAGAGAAAAATTTTATTACTTAACTTTACTGTAAAAATTAGTTAAATAATAAATTAATCTCTGAATCAAATTAGTGATTTGCACTTACTTGTACCGGGAGAGAAACCGGCTTATCCCCCGGGGCGAACATTACATTTAGCCGGTGATTACTAGTGATTCAGGCTTCATGCAGGCGAGTTGCAGCCTGCAATCCGAACTGAGATGTAACTCTTGTAGTTTTTGTAGCATGTGAGTCAACACTTCTTTTATGGGTTATGTCTGGAGATTCCAGTAACTCCAGGTCTTGTTATTATTTAACAACTAGAGATAAATTTAAATTTTGATAAAAAAAATAAGAAACATTTATTTTATATATTTTTTATATTTTTTAACCAAAAGAGAGCAAAAATTTTCCAAAGATGGCCGAGCATGTTTATTCACCTCCTCTATCTCCATGGAGCAGGCTAATATGCAGAGGTTTGATTTATTACTAATCACATACTCTTCCGTTGAGACCAGTTAGGTAAAAACTAATATGTAGCTAAAACTAATGTGTGTTTCTTAGTAATTTTAAAACATTTATAGTTTCAAAAGTGCGTCTATGCGCTCTTGTTTTATGGGTTGTGTCTAGACGGTACAACACCTCTATATACGATTATCATTATAGTATCAATAATAACCGTATATACACATAATACTTACGTTTTTTCCAAAAAAAGAAAACGAACAACTTCTCCGAAGTTTATCTTGCATGCACACATGCTACATTATATATTCCGACTGGACGATCTTATTCCTCTACGTCATAAATGTTTTAGTCATTCTAAAAAATTTAAAAAGATATCATTTAAGTATCTGATAACATATAAAAATGATGAATTGTCCACACTTTCCCTGTTTATCATGTTCATCATTCTCAGAACAGAGGAGAATTGAGTTGCAACTTTTTACCAGTAACTGTCGTATCATGGCTTAACCATCTAAGAATTTTCAAGTGTTTTCTTAACAAAGGTCCACTCACTCAAGGTGCATATCAATGCTAAGAGTTGCAGCGAGATAAGATTATTCAAGTAGAAGGTAAGGGAACTATTATTCATAAGTAGGTAGGACTATTACCTTTAAAAGCTCACCAAAGTAGGGGTTGTTCATTCTACATGTAAAATGTAAAATCTCGATGTAAAAATACTCAAATATTTGATAGTTTTGATATCAAGAGTATGAATGTAATTAGTCTGCACTTTACAGTCTATGGTAGAGACATTCACGAGTGTACAAAAAAAGAAAAGATAGTTCAACAAATCTTAGTTGGAATGGTATGTGGACCTTGGAGTGTTGTTGGAGGATCGGCCAAACTCCGATGTAGATCAAATACGACGGCTGATGTTTAGGGGGGAGTTACTGGGGACCTGCGGATAGGGAGGTTTACGACCAACTGAGTTAGCAGTGTCAGGGGACCTGCGGATAGGGAGCTTTACGAGTAGGAGAAGAACACTCTGTAGATATGCGGATGTGTATATGTATTTCTATACATCCTGTTGAAGCCGACATGAAGTTTTTCATCTAACTAGGGAAAGGTGGTTGAAGAGCAGTGGAGTCAGACTGCTTGAGCCAACTTGTTTATCGAAATAATATGTTCTCAGTGTAGCTTTTCCAAGTAATATTTTCTGACTGTATCTGCATTGTAGCAGTCTAGTCCTCATTTACTTAAGACGTTCTTACCTACGTAGTAATAAATGTCTTTTGCAGGACTGCCTCCGTAGTAGTAAAGAAGAGCCACTGTCCTTTTTAGGACTGCCTCCACGTTTATTTTTGAAATGGTCACCAATTTTATACCTATTTGTCCTGCTGTGGATTATATAAAAGGAGATGAAAACATTTCGAAACAAAACGTCAACCTCTCGCTGACGTTTTGTTTCGAAATGGGTGACCACTTTTCTATCTGCTTGTCATGGTTTCGATTACATCAAGTTGAAAACGCCGAACGCTTAGAACACGAGACGATGGTTCGCAGAGTTAGAGGAAAAGTGTGAAAATAAAGAAGGCTAGAACGCCGAAGATGAACCCGCTCAGTTTATGGTCGGAAAAAAAATCGAGCTGAAAATGACAGCGTTGTCGTGTCGTGAACCGGCTCCTACATGAAATTCAGACTTCGATGCTTGTCACTCCAATGACACTCATGAGAAGACAAGCTAGGCCTCAGCTTACGAGTTTTTGGCATCATTTTGGATCTCCACTTTCATCGCATCATTGGATAGAGCTTATTGTCAGCACTCCATAGACACTTTGTCCACTTCGTTTGGACGCCTAGTGGAAAAGTTACAAGACTCGAAAGATGGAAAACAAGCTAAGCCCTAGCTTACGAGCTTTTGGCACAATTTCGGATCTTCATTTTCATCACATAGATGGGTAGAGCTCATTGTCAGCTTTCCATGCGCATCTTGTTTATTCGTTTGGACGTCTAGTGAAGAAGTTATGCGACTCGAAAGAAGGAAAAATCAAGCTAGGTCCTAGTTTACTTGCTGACTAGGTATTTGAGACTTCAGGCGCTATATCAAAGACGCAAGGGGTCTGCTTCATTATTATCAGAGAGAACTTCGTACGTACAGAGACTGATACAAGGGGGCTGCTTAAGGGGTTTGCTTATTCCTGCGACCTGTCGGTGGACATTTTGGAGAATTGGGAAGTCCAATACACGCACGCAAGGTGCCATTGGGTTCAGATCTGTGCAGACTATGCACATGTTAAGACGGTTTGGGAAGAGACGGATCGGGAGATGTGTACTAGAGAAATTGAGACGCAGGAGAGAGATTTGGAGATTTCAGTTATCTGTGAAGGAGAGTTGGACCGTTCGGACCGTTTCGGAGTCCAAACTTGCTGTCTTTGGATCCATCGGGATCAGAACACCGAGTTCGACAGGAAATTGAAGACGATATCAAGTTTCATCGGACGGTTTAGGAGTTCTGAATGAAATTGACTCGCAGGGAAGCGCTTGCGACCTAAATTGGGTTGTTCTTCGCGATCGGTGTGCCAAGCTCTTCGTTCTTGGTGCCTATGCGACCAGGGAGTCTTCATCTACGCATAGGAGAAGACAATACGTGGATTGGATTGTTGGTTTGGGTGAGGTGAGCAAGTTTGAGCCACAGAGAGTTCATTTACGTCAGTTTTTTGCAACCTGCGATCAAATTTCTTGCGTGGTTTTGCAAGGAGAACTCCAGACGACTTGTTTGGAGTCTCGTTGGGTTCGTGATAGCTAGATCTATCTGCCAGGGAAGACGGATATCAGTTTAGACGATCCGTTTGTGCGGTGTGTGCGGTTTTAAGCCGCAGGGAGGAGTTTTTGAAGGTTCGATCACCTGCGACCGAAAATCGGTGATATCTCGGCTGTTGGGAGTCGGATCTGAAGGTTTCTTGGGTTAACGGAGTCAGCGGAGGAGACCCTATCGACATCTGAAGTCTGTTCGGCGAAAGGAGAAAGTTCTCAAATAGGTCATTTTCGGTTTCTTCGCTACGGGTTTTGCTCTTTTGAGTTCGTTAGAGTTCTGGTTGGCTATATACAACTTGCGGTAGCTAGTTTTGGCTAAGAGCTTGTACATGGGTGTGGTTTGGACTTGGGTTTGGATCGCGTGATACTACTGTGGCTCTATTTGTTAGCAAAGAGAAGTTTCTCTTGCTTTGAGCTACGCTTCGATGGTTTTGGGTCAGGGTTGTGATTCACGGGTTGTTTTTAGAGGCTTTTGAAGTAGGTTACATACCGCTCTGGTCTGTTTCTCAATTTTGTGCTCTTAGGAGAAAGAACCGGCAGTGTGCATACATTTGAGTTGGTATATATTGCAAGATTCGTTTTCGTGGTTGTTTTTCTCTGTCTTGTCTCTGTTTCAGCACACAACATCTTCACAGCCAGGAACCTCGCGTTTTCTTGGACATCCTTCACGCAAAATCCGACACGACAGCATCCTCAAGACTCCTTTTTTCTGGGTAACTTGGCAATCATCGACTTAATATTTCTGCAGAGGAAGCGAAAGGGACCGGCTGCGATGTACGCAAAAAAATAGAAAACCTCAAGGCAACTGATACTGTATCGCTACTATAAATGTTAGCAGACTGAATGACCCTCTTCAAACTTCAGATGGAGGAGATGAATAAGCAAGGATAAGGTGTAAGACTAACATCTTGAACTATCCTGTTTTTTAAAAAAGAAGACCATTAACACCACTCACAAAAATACTCTCCAAAATCCTAATATCCTCTCATTCTGAACCTGACTTCTCGCAAGACCGGCCTTGCAATCCTCTAGAAGATCGATTGGTAATAGGGCCATTCAAACTTTTTTTCGTAGTGAATTTTACAGGGTTCAGATAGAAGCCGCAAGTGTAAACTGTCAGGCATGGTGAGTGATTGTAAAATGAAAATATAAATTAGAATAAACTAAAAATTTAAAAAATTCAAATTTATAAAAATAAATTAGAATCCATCTTTTTAGACGATAGTCAGCATATGTCGTTTACAGATACATTTACATCAAGTGACTGTAAAATTTACTTACCACCTTCGAGAATGGTACGTAAAATTTACAGCCAAAACCTATAAAAATCTTTAGGGGAGTTACGTAATTTCCGTACCAGCCAGGTTTGAGTGGCCCTAATGCAATGCTTTGAACTCCCCGTAGTTCATTTCGGAAACACAGGAAATTAATACGCGGTGAGGAATCTCGCAGTTACCTGAACGCAGGTTCTTTGCAGAGAAGGATTCTTTCGTGGATTCCGTAGTTCGAGTTCGAGTTCGAGAACGCGGGTCGCTGTGCGGAGAGAGCGAGGGACGAGCGAGCGCTGAACAAGAGGGAGACAGTAGGAATCCGAACGACGAAAAAGCGACGAGATGAAGTTCAACGTTTGTGGGGGATTAGATGCCCCCGATTGGATTCTGGCACACATGTCCACTTTGGCGAAAATTGTGAGCGTCTTTCCTACCCTTTCCTTGATCTACTTCAGGCGCGCTCTTGTACAGCAAGGATGAACAGAGACGAGTAGTTGCTTAATTGTCGGAGTAGCTTGAAATCATAGTGCGTCTGCATCACAGAGATTTCATCATTGGTCTTCTGTTCTTTGCCACTTACTTATTGTAGTTGAAGTTCATGACTGTAAGGTGAGCACCGAGCCGCATAGTAGAGACCAGGAGGTGTCCAGTTTGTGTCAGTTTGTTCTCATTGCTTCTTTATATTTGCGCAAATCAGTAGGTGCAATTTTCTACAGCAAACAAAAATGTCGGCTTTAGCTTGGGTCATAGTCGGCTGTTCGCGAATCTGACTCTCATGGGGACTAGCTTATGATGTATGGAGGGCGGTCTGCTCGCTTATGAATTTAGACTGGAAAACTGATTCACGTGTTATTGTCATTTGCCAGTCGTCCGTGAGGATCAAGGTTCTAGCAAAACACATCATTGATAGAATGTTGGAAGGGGTTTTCGACGTGAGTAATCACCCGATCACATTCTAACCACTCTTTTCCATCAGTTCATACGTTCAGAAGCGGAGGGATTCATCTCAGAAGGAGCGTGTCTAGAGTGTGCTGAGTCCACTCTAGGTTTCACCAGAGCGTGTAGATTATACTACAAATATCTCATTGATTTTCTCGATTGTTGATCATTGATCCAGATTGATTTTCTTGTACTTCTGTGGCTTCAAATTCACAGGTTATTTTAAGTTATGTGGGTACTTCTTGCTCGCGCTGCTAACCATATGACCGACATGTACTAAACATGACTGTTGGGAAGGTTTTGTGCAGTACGATAAAGTGCTGAAGTTGTCACGAGATTCGTCGCTGGGTAGGGCCCTTGATGTAATATGTGACCCCTCTCCCGCTAGAACATTCCGCAACGGGCGAACAACGTAGTTTCTTTTCCACTTTCGGTGGTTCTGTAGTTAGTACTTACTGGTTTGCAGGAGCTTTGATGTCACACTATTGATGGTTTTTCCTTGACGCTTTTCTTTTCTAACGGAAAAGCAATAAAGAAATGATTATGCTAGATCATTTTTCCTTTTAACCATCTAATAACGAGCAGATAACATGCAGGGGAGTCTGAGGTGAAGGCATGCATAGCAGTTGTACACTTCTTTGTTGGGAATGCGGTGAAGTTCGACATTGATGATTCCACCCTATCGAAGGAGTTGCAGCAACTTGGTTTACCAAAAGGTGAATGACGTCACAGACAATCTCAAAGTAGACTAGCTGCATAAGTAGGTACAATAGCTAGCACTCTCCTGCAAGTTCATGAGAAACAGACATTCGCTTCTTTTCTTCTTCTTCTCCTTCATAAAGAAAGGATGAATTATACAGGTTTGAAGGGGAATACGGTGCTTCTGCTTGAGCGCTTGCGCATAGCCCGTTCTTTTTGCTGTTGAATAACATCTGTACATCGTGATAATTTACAGCACACCTGGTGCTATTGTCTTGGGCTGTGGATACAGAGCATAGCGACGCGTTGTGCACACCTTATCTTGACAATAAGGACTCACTACAGGCTAAATTCTTGGAGCAAACTTTGCAGAGTAAGATACTCAAATTTTACTGCCGAGGCGCAGACACTTGCCCCATGGATGGATTCTTCCATGGGTCCCGAGTTTGTTATGCTTGTTCGTAAAGACTAATGCAATTCCCCGATTTGAAAAAAAATCAGAATTTCATTAGAGGAGAAGCGCCTCTCTGAACTCAGATGCGCAGTTTGTGATTACTCAAATTAGCTCTGAACGCATATCCTGAGAAACTGAGATACACGAGCACTGATCGTCTTGTTGTTCATATTGAATTGAATTCAAGTTTGACGGATATTCTTTTGGAGCGCATGAGTTGATGTTGCCTTCAATGATTTCTGCAGTACCAGCTCTGCAGATCGGAGGCTGGCAGGTGCAGTTGGGTGAAACAAAGTGCGTGGTTATGAGGTTGACTAGCACTAGCAACCTTGAGGAAAAAGGTGACGCGACCAAAGATCTGCAGCTCTGTTTAACCGCGGAAAAGTTTCATCTTCTCCTTCATGGTAGGTCATCCTTCAGTGTCCTGAGTCTAGCGTGAGTATGCACCGGTATTATTTGTGTGACCCAGACTTTGAACTTGGAGTGCCAAAAGTTTCACAAGTGCACAGGAAGCGTGAACTTCTCAAGATCGACGGATCTTAAGATCTTGATCATCTGCATCTGTCAACCCAGTTACGTAGCATACCTGGCTTACATAGATTGTGTGATATTAAGTTCGTATGGTTGTCGGTCATGACCAAGATATATACCAACTTGGTATGTACTGACGCATGAGGACGGTCTCGAGCGTTCACCACTTCGGTTAGATGAGTACTGATGCTCTATCTCTTACTGTGCAGAATTGAAGACGGCAAGATCTCTTCTTGAAGAAATTTCATAGTTTCGTTTGTCATGAGCAGAAGGATTCACATAAACTCGTAGTTTTATATTTACCTGAAAGACATAGTGGAAGCCGCTCTGACCACTAAAAGTACTGTACATACTGTAAAATAAATGGGAGAAAAGGTACATGAAGGCAGGTTCAGAAGCTTTTGCACTTGTGTATTGATTCGTTCTCTCGCTTGACTGTACCGCAGACTGTAGGAACCTGAAGTCACGATGCACAACAGTCCGGACCTGCACCTTTATCCGTTTGTGTTTTTCTTGGTCTTATCCCTTCTATGTCTGGAAGTACCACCCTTTTATCAGATCAGTGGGACAGAGATGATACTGCATATGCATGATCTGCAGCTACAAGTTTCTGTGCACTCGAAGGCATCGAGGATGGAAACTGAAACGCGGCTTGTTAGACCTTTCCAGCGTAATTCGTGTGCATGATCTCCCACAAAGGACACCGCATAACATACGTACTGTACCCACTGGCAAATTCCTGCCAGGAACTAAGATAAGGCCTTGGCGGATAATTAACCCTATATGTCTTCCGAAGCTCGAGTGCCAGTGCTTAGATTATTTGCCTGGGGACTGAGAAAATGTTACTCGAGTTTTCATGAGCATATATCAGCCAAGGCCAGGAGAACTTGGCCATCCCTACATACACTACAGCACAGAACAGTAAGTCTGCCTCCGGCAAAGAAACATGAGGATTCTAGCCATATTAGAGGGACCGGTTTAACGAGAAATGTGATTACTGTATTTCCTGTGGAGATATGACATGATGCGCACAAGTTGCATTAAAATTATAGCTGCAAAATATTATTGTACAATTAAATACAAATTATGGAATTATATATAATTCCAATATATAGATTATTACTATTAGTATTATATATAATTAAATCTATTTACATGTAATATTTACTCTATAATTATATTATAATTACATTATAATTAGCTTTATTTCATTTTCAAAAAGCCAACCTTTTCTGAATAAAATTTGTGTCATTTGCTTTAATAAATTTTGATTAACCATGCAAAAACTGCACGGCGTTAACCCATCCGGAGTTCCATACAATACGTTAATCTAAATCTTGCTCGGAAACGTTCCTACTGTTGACTTGCTCAACGGAAAGCACTGGACTCGCCCGTGCAACCTAACCGGACTCTACCTACAAGCATACTTGTCTCCAACAGGACTCCAGGAGCATCCTGCCGTGCAGGAGTCCTGCTGCACTGCTCCTTAACAGGGAACGGTGTGAAGGACGCTCGAATTTCCGGAACAACACTCCCCTAAATGACGGAGAAACAATACGAATATTGCTTATCTACCCAATCCTACACGGGACCTTGCAGTCCTGTCTTCCATACAGCGGTTCCAGATCGCTTCAGTCCTTTCCTAGAAATGTCTCTTCTTGACGACTAACCACCTGAACTGCCATCCTTGTCGTCACCTTCTTCTACCTCTGGGTTTTCCTCATTTTCGTCACTGGCGCATCATTGCGAGATTCCGACCCTCTTCCACTTCACTCCCTCGACCGTTTTCTAGCAACTGACAAACAAAGAAACTGACTGGGGCCCAGTCAATTTCTTCGGGCCGAGGAGCCCCCAAAACCCAACTCTCGACCATTCACAGTCTTCCGGTAACACGACCTCGGGATGGAATTTCAACTCTGCTCTACTTTTAGGTTATCTAGCTTGATGAAAGATAGGAGGAACAGAATGACGCCAATAAATTATCGATAGCAGCGACCGAAAGTATCCCGTGGAAAGGACATCGATGAAACCGGTCGACTTGACGCCGGAGTTAGTTCCCCGCGTTCTGTCTGGTTCCGAACGGTGGGAAGATCTCATATCCGAATAAACAAATAATAAAAAGAAATAAAAGGCTGAAAAGGTCAAACTCTCACATCAAGCATATGCACTTCATCCTCCCACAGCAAGCTGTAAGTTGTAACGTTCGACGGAAATATACCGAAAGCTCTTTCACGTTTATCTCGTCGCGCGTGTCTGGTCTGTGCCGTGGGTCCACACACGAAAAGCGCCTACTATGGGGACTTGCTAAGTCAGTCTTGCTTGTCAAAGCTCTGGTCCTCCACGCACGGCGTGGTTCACCTTTAACTCCGGTCGCATATCCATTATGACCTTCAGAAGGGAGACGAACTGTTTGGAGCCTTTTCCATTCAGGTTGGGCTAACTTGGAGGTGGAAGAACAGGGTCTACTTGGACTCAGAGTTAACTCGACTCACTTGATCTAGAGTTAACGTGTTGCCTACTTGGCATTCCACGGACCGCGATGCCACATCATGTTGACCACCTCCTTACGGGCGATAACGGGGCGATGTGGGCCATGTGACACATTCACTGGACATTTTTTCTGAAATCTTATGTCAAGGAACAGAGAGCCGCGGGACTTGCGGCATCAACTTAGCTGACTCCCGAACTACACTCACCTCCGGTAGCAGCCGCGATTCGACCGGACTGACTGGATCCGGGATTGATTCCCGAAGTCTCACAAGATTGCAGGAGACTTGACTACTGCGTGAAACATTTTAGTTTGGAACTACGTTCCGAGCGAGTCCCACACGAACCTACCGTAGTACTCTAACTGGGAACGGCAGAAAGAGTCACAGGGAGGATTTGGAAGTTGAAGGTGGTGTAGACCCGGATCTACGGTATCCTGGCTCTCACATCTACGCCGATTCTACGGTATCTTACAGGAGGTTGGCTCGTCCAGGAGAACACGCGACGCAATGAATAGCCAACTGATGGAAAGATCCCATCAAGACTTACAAGCCTTACTCGTCCAGGTGGTTCCGGGTCAGCTGCTGCCCAACACTCGACGATAACGTCGGTTACGAAGATGGAAAGGAAGGGTCCCGTTCTATCGAAGCCTAACTGCCATGTCGCAAAGTCGTAAACGTGTTAACGTACAACAACTTCGCGAGGTGAACTTTCAGGTGTGTGCACCTATATTAGTTATACGTCCGTCCGGCGAGGGTCTGTAAGTATCTTGTAACAAGTGAAAGAGCAACGAAAGGAAGGAATACATGAAAGGAAGTAGGGCTTAGGGTTTTAGGACATTCCAAGCGTATCGCCCTGCTCGTTCGAACAGAGCGGGTGTGCTTTTCACTCGGTTGAAGCTGTCGATGGGACTTGAAGAAGTGGTGCAGGGTCCAGATTCTGGTCTTGAACAGGAATTAGGGAGCGAGAAACTTTCTGTAAATCCTTTTTGGCGATAGAATTGGACGCCGGATTCTTTTGCAAGGTGGCGAGAATGCGTTCGGAGGAGGCGAAAAGGCGTTCAAAATCGACGAAGTCGAGCAAGGTGTCGTTGTTGGAGGACACCAAGCAGCTTGGACACGATCTGCTGACTTCCAGGAGTCATGTGAATAATGCACCAGTTCTTCTGTCCACTCTCGCGAATGTTAAGCATCACAATGCCCCGCGCGCGGAAGCTCTTCGTTCGCTGCAAGCATTTTTCGTTTCCTTGCTCCGCGCTGGAAAATTAGAACTGGGAGCACGGAACGCGGAGGCAGTCAAAGATGCAGGAAACCCGGAAGTTGTTTACAGGATGTGGGTTTGTAGCAAATATCAAGAATTCAGGAAGGTTGTTTATCAGATCGTGAAAGACGAATCTTCTAGCGGGCTGCAGGTTTAAAGTCAATCCTCTGCAGAATTTTGTGTTTCTTTAGCAACAGAATTATTCTCGTGAACTGATGAACTGCGTTCCAAAATAAAGCGCCTAACTACTAGAGCTTTCTCGCATTTGTTGCGGGTAATATTTTAGCTTGTTAATTTACTCATGAGAAAATTTAGCCTCACAGATTGTAATCATATCATTAGAATGTCTTTGGTTTTGGATGATTCCGATGTGCTGTTCGTCATGCCCCCGTTTACGCTTAGCTCATGCGGTGCGCTGCGTTGCAGTTGGAAGCTCTTAACTCATGGATGGACTTGGTTCGGGCGGAGAAGCCGGGGGAGTTTAACAACACCCTTTATGTCAGGCTTTGTGAAGCAATGGTAATTTTCCTCACCTCTCTCACACTGACATACCTTGATTTTCTTGCATAAATTTGTTGTTTGCAGCAAAACGACATAACTGTACAGAATATGATTTGACATTTTGCAGGCACGGTGTAAAGGGCCGACGAATGAAATTCTTCAGGTGTTAGTTAAGAAGTATTTCACATACGCTGATGTCCGGTGAGGTCTCAGTGTGACTCACCTTTTTGCGCCACATACTCTTACGTCTTATTCTAGTCGGTTTGTTCTGTATCAAACTCTGAATAATTTGCTTTTTGAGTAAGTATGTGTTGAAATCGGTGCACCGCCAAGGTCAAGGCGTATGAACAAAACCGAGACCTTTCATCCAGCTATATCCTTCAGTCCATCACGCTTACTTTCACTGTTTTTCTTACTTGATGCCCTTCGTCGCGCTAAGCAGTAACATGATTCAGGTTATGTCAGGGTTTAACAGAATCTATCTCATGATTGACTACAGATACTACACATACGTCAATCTCGAGAAACTCATTGCAAAGCGCTTAAGGAGGAATGAGCAAGGTATCATTTTAGCTTTAGCTCAGGGATAGAAAGTTCAGGGAATCCATGTCTTGATGTTGTGGAGCGTGTGGGGGACTCTTCTAAGTCTTCATGGTCGCATGAAGGGTAATTATTTTGGCGCTTGTGGGTGGTCGTCCTACTTATGGAGTGACCATCAACGTTTCCGAATTGCTGTATATCTAGTCGTCTCATAGCTTTACTTGCTATGTGCTTCTGTGGGTATTTTAAGTCCAGGGTTACCGTAAGTGTGCAAGGGTAGTGCTTGAAGCTTGTTGCTAATCTCGGTACCTGTGTCATTTCCTTGATAACGTGTATTAGCCTTATCCCGCAGTTGATGAAGCAGGCTCCAGTGACGAGAATGATGGAAATCGCAAAGGTGTCAGGTGCTGTTTAAACTAAAGTGTGTTTTGATCGGTTTGGTGCTATTTCATACCTAGCGAATTCTTAGGACAATCAGTGGTTCCAGGCCGTGTACCATAATAGCTTCATGTGCTCTGTGATGGATGTGTTTTTGTCCTGAAGAAGTCTCTGAACCAGTGCTTATGATATCAGTTTGCACGGTTTTGCTCGGAATGTGTACGACGTTTTGTCAAGTCTTCCACCACCTTCCAGTGACGCACAAAAAGATGGTGCTCCTGTATACGAGCTCTGGATTGAAGCATCTGGTGAGGATCCTACTCCAGTGTGTGTTTCTCGTTTACCTTCGTTTACCTGAACCTTATATTCTGTTATGGGAAACATCGCCTTCTGCTAACAAGCCTGTATGTATCGGACGTTTTGGAGGTTAGTAAGAAATGTAGTTTGTTCCTCTGAGCTTCGGAGCTTTCTGTACGGTTGAAATCGAGATCTCTGCTTTGCAGCAGTGTTTACAGTGTCTTTTTCTCGTGTGATCCAGATGAAGGTGGAAAAGGCACCACATCGGCAAAGGAACGCAAGGAGAAAACTAGTAGAACTGTACGTTATTCCCATCGTTGCCAGGAATTTTGATAGGAATAGCGGCCGTGTAATAGCTTGATGGGCGGACTTTTTTCTCCTCCCCGCATTTTAGGATATTTCACTACCCAGGTGGTATGCAATATCGCCTTCAGAATATCGCGGGAGAACCGTTTCTTCACGTCGCTTATTGATTCGTTTCCTTGTATTTTCACATCTAACGGTGCTACTGGGGAAGGTGCTTGGATTTATATTTTGACGGTCTTACAATGTGTCCAATTTAAACGTTTTGGGTTTCCGTTGTCACGGCAGAAGCTGAGCAAGCCTACCAACCCGAAGAAGCAGAAGTCTGCCTTCAGTAAAGCTTGGATGTCATTTCTCCGACTATCTCTTCCCCTAGATACCTACAAAAAGGTTTGAAACCTTCAACCTCGTGGTCCTAATTACGATTTCTCAGATAGCCTTCACCCACGTCCGACTGGCCATCTGAGCTTGTCTTGCAAAAGAGTTATGCTTCTGAAGAACCAAGCAAGTAGAGATGCGATTAATTAATGCGCCTGGCCCATTTAATTTGTGTTGCAGGTTTTAGGAAGGTTGCATCGACAGGTCCTTCCCTATATCAATAACCCCATTCTTCTTAGGTACATCTCACTTCTCACGGATAAAATAGATTATAACCATCCCAGTCTCTTGACAAAGTGCCTCGCCCCCTTCCTTCTAGGGTCGTTTAGCTTTCTTGCACGAAATTTTGTTGCAGAGGTGGGTGGCTGACATTACAACTTGTCAGTGTTGTAAGATCGGCATTCCATCTTAGCCATACATCACCGCTCGATGTTAGTTACACACCAGGTTTGGTTGTCATTTAGGATGCAGTTTAAGTGTTGCAACTTTGTGTTGCAAATAGATCTGCAAATAGACCATGGGAATAAAGTGGAAGGTATGTTTCTTGGTATGTCGATTTGCCCCTCACGTATTCGTATACCGTATTGTGCAGCGATTTTCTCACATTATCCTACAACGTTGGAGGGCTCATAAGCGTGATGGCGCTTAGCAGCCTTTTCATTCTAATTACTGGCCATGGGCTCGAATACCCTGACTTCTACAACAAGCTCTATGCTCTGCTGGAGCCCTCTATATTTGTTGCAAAGCACCGAGCTCGTTTCTTTGAGGTAACGCAAGAACTATATTTTCAACCGTCGAACTAGACAGTCGCGTTTAGGGTTTTCTCTCTAGTATATGGCTTTTTGGTTTTCCCTGTACTGGATTCGGATAGAGGTAAGTGGCAAAGGAAAGCATTTGAGACCTTCAAGTTTATAGGGTCAATATAACCAGCGTACAGTAGTGATCGTGGATACGTACGTCTGTTATATGTAGAAAGAATGGAACCTCCCGACTGCTTTTCAAATTCTGAGTTGCTAAGTACATCAACTTCCTCATTCGTTTGGACGTTTACTGACAGCTCTTGGACGCGTCCCTCAAATCTTCCCATTTACCGGCATACCTTGCTGCGTCTTTTGCGAAAAGGTTGGGGCGCTTGGTGCTCTCGGCACCACCATCAGGTTCCATTGTAGTTATTGCCTTGATTCACAACATCCTTCGACGGCATCCCTCTGTAAACAACCTAGTCCATCGGGTAGGTCGTCTTGTCTAATGCTGCTGCTGCTTTCGCCTCAATACGCCTTGCTGATATCCGTATGTTTTTGTTGCTGACACGCCTTTTTGGGATGGTTATGTTGTCACGGCAGGATTTTAGTCAAGCCACTACTGCTCCAGTAGTAAAAGATGGAGTAGATGCAGACGAAAGTACAGATAGTGCTGCTGCGAAAGACGTACCAGAGGCAGCAAGCAACAAGCCGGTTGAAGGAAAGCTTGGGGTCGATCCTTTCCAAGCTGATGAACCCGATACTGCGAAAACCGATGCCCTCAGTAAGTTCCGATGTTACCCCAGCGCCAAAGCATTCTGCTTGTGTAAGGCTAACTCGAACCAGACTAAATCTTGGAATTTTCTTGTTCGACAGAAAGCTCGTTGTGGGAGGTAGAGACTTTGCGGCGACATTACTGTCCAGCTGTTTCAAGGTGACAAGTCCGTACCACTTCCATCCAACAGACCAATAGCTCCGAGTACATCGGTCTGTTATTTCGTTGCATGTTAGAATCCAAAGTCGACATTAATTGAGAAGAGTACGTTTGCAGATTTGTGGAGTCTTTGGAAACTGATCTAACGGTGCGGGCAAAGACAACCGAAATGACAATATCCGACTTTAGCTCCACTTCTTATGCAACCATATTCAGTGAAGAGGTAAATTCAGATAAACGCCTGGCCTGCTATAAGCTTTGAACTGTAATTGGGAACTCGCAGTGGTTGGCGAAACTTGTCATCCAGCCTGCTCTTGTAGGTAGGATTTTTTCGTGTTAATGTGTCACACTGTTACTCCTTTTGCATGCTTGCTAGTCAGCCCGTGTCCGAGGCTGAAGTGAAGCTGTTTATGATTGTCATTCAAATTATCTGCCAGATTGGGAGAAGGTTGAAAACTGTGCCCGTTGCATATTATCACACCGTTCCAAGCACTCTTTTCGCGACGAACTCTTTTGAGGGTTGGAGTTTTGGGGACGTGGATGTGACTCACCCAAGGGCCGTCGAGGAGCCCAACACAGACGGCACGGAAGAGAAAGAGGTGACGAATGCCGAGGAGGGTGCGACTGAAGTCGGCGTGGATGAGGAAGAGAAGGGAAGCGGACAAGGGAGCGAAGAGGAGGAAGAGGAGGACGAAGAAAGTAAAGACTCGATGGATGCAGAAGAATCAGAGAGAGACAGCGATGGCAGCAATGGAAGTCGGAGTAGAAGTGAACAATCGGAAGGGGAAGATTGGCCGGTACCGCTACTTAAAAGATTTAGAGATAGGTAGCAATGCAATATTCGACTCGTTCTCATGCTTTACGGTCGAGTCTGGTCAAATTCTCTGGTATTATGTTGAAGAGTTCAAGTCGGCCACCAATCTTCTTTGTTCACTTAGCACGTATATTCGCTCTGTTAATAGATGATTTAGCTTACTGCCTACTTGAATTTTACGAGTACCTAATGGATGATTTTTTCACACTTCCTACTCCCAACCTCGCGAAGCTTTCCCACCTTTCTGTAAGACCTGGATTTGTATAGCCTGATAGTAACTTCAACTAACCCTACCGGATGCATGCAAGCCTTACCTCTTATGTATGAGGCCCACGTATTCCACGTACTTATGCTATCCTATAACGCACGTGGTGACGCCGGAGGACGTGAACAGACGTTTGTACACTTGTCCGTGAAGGAGGAACACTACAGTAGGTAGGCACTGTGCATGTACAGGAGATGGGAGATTTGCATGGCGTAGCTGTAAGAAAAATCTGCACTCAGGAGGATATTATTTACTGTACTGCAGTTTCGTCATAACAGAAGTGAACTGAGTCCGGTTTCTCAGTTTACACCTCAGAAACTAACACTTCGGTTAGTCTACCGCCGTGGAACAACAGTCGATGATTTTTACCTTAAAGCACGAGTATCAGTTTGAGGTTCCGGTGTCTTCTTTTTCTCCCGGTGTTCGCAGTGATTGATCAGAGAGAAATTAATCGTTCACAGTGATCAGGGGAAAACGATCGTTAAACCCCAAGTGCCCTATAGTAAATAGTCCTAGTAACCAGAAAACTTCCTTTTGCGGGTTCGTGTTCAGTGAACCAAAAATTTGAGCCGGGAAGCGTGGAACAAATTTTCACTATAAAACTTTCATGCAAAGATGAAATCTGTGATGTAAATACTTCAATCAAAGTTGTCCAGGAGTTTTGATTCAAGTATTTACCACCTTTGTGATTCTTTCATATAAAAAAGTATTCTTTATTAGTAATTAGTATTGATTGAAGAAATGTGTAGATAGAAATTGTCACTTTTTCTTAGGATCAAAGATCTTCTCGAAAACCTAAAGTAAACTTCGGGAATAACGGAATGTTTTTTCCCTTGCTTTTATACTCTGCACCAGGTTCCAAAGTCAAAGGGTCTGCTGCACTCTGCACCAAGCACAGACCAGAGTGTAAAGGCTCCTGGCCTCCCAGAGTCTTTCATTACAAGTTAGAGTTTCACTAGCTTTATATTCTTATTTTAATTTAATAAAGTAAAATATGGTTAATTCCGAGTGAGAAATATGGAGTTGAAGGTTGCATGTTGTTCTTGGACAATGGTGTCTTTTATCTTAACTTGCAACGTGGAAAATAAGATATTCCTTTTCCTCCTTAAATACAGGTTCTTTTTTTGGTTGATGATGAACACTCCGTTCTAAAGTTCCGTGGCGTTCAGGCCATCCCACTCAATAATATTCAACCCTTACATGCCCACAGGAACATGGCGTCCCGACCAATCCTCGTTGGCTTTTGTACCTCACTCACAACTTCTCGACAAATTTGCTCTAGCATTTTTCGCATCTCTTGGTCAAGTTTAATAAGCAGCTTTCTTCTTCCTCAGTATCCGAAATCGACTGTCGATCTTCTTCAATTCCTAAGTTAGAAAATTTCTTCTTCAATCTCCAACCGGCTGTCTTCCCGGTGATGACTGTGATAAATATCTTTAACTGTGAATATGTAAATACACAGTCTACTTCCATGGTTCTAAAAGCATGGGCCGAAAGAGATCTTTTTTCTTCTTCAGTCTCCAACCGGCATGACCCGCACTCGCGCGTTCGTTAAGTAAACTGCGATGTGTAACGACCTGTATAACTGAGACCAAAAACAGACGATTGCAGGTAAGGGCACTGAGGAAGACAGTTTCTACTTCGGGGCTGAGAAAAATCGACAGTCGATTTCAGGGAATGAGAGGAGAGTCGGGAGGGAGGCGCGCGGGGAGGGGCAGAGAGGATCGCAGGTGAGGTGAGGGTGTTAGAGTGTGATAGGGGGTAGTTTTTTTACATATTTTTTTTCATGTTAATTTTTTCTTTCTTTTGGTTTTAGAATTGGCACATTTGGTGGAAAGATGAGTGAGTATTAAATAGTTTTTGATTTTCTGAGAAATTAGGGTTAGAAAGGGTTCCTTTTAGGGTTTTTTGTGAGACTTTTGATAGTTCTTGACAGTTTTTGTCACATTCACTGTAGTTTTTTCTCTCTAACTTTACATATCAGGGTTCAGGGTTCTTCTTTCTTCTTTTCTTCTTCTTCTTTTTTTCTTTTTTTCTTTGTTTTCTCTCTTTTTCTTTTTGTTGTTCTTATTCTTCTATGTTCCTTCTTCTTTTTGGAGATGTTTCTGTTATGATTACCGTTTGATCGGATATCGTTTTTCTCTAGCTATGGGTACTCTCTCTCCCATGAGATCGAGACTGATTCGAGACACACCATGTCCGGTGTGCAATCAGTTATTTACTTCGCAAGGAGTAAAATCTCATGTGGGAAAGATGCACAAGAGCTATGATACGACCACATGGGATGCCCAGGTTAGCCGAGATCGGAGGTCTACACGTGCAGTCACTATGGCACCATTAGCCCTTCTTCCTGGAGTTCCTCCAGAGTCGTGGGAGTGGATGAGACTCCACTCTGGCACTATTCTGAGTTTGTTCGAGACGAGTTTCCCTTGTCCGCGTTTGTTCCATCGGTTACCTCGTGCTCTTCATGACGAGGTGAGACAAGCATTTCGTCTACCTCTCGACATGTTGGCACGGAACACCAAGGACGAGGCGGCATGGTTACTATTTCTTCTACTTCCTCGGTGGTGTCTCCGTTATACTCGAGGTGGCAGAGGAGGACATCGGGAGGTGGCGGCCCGTCTTCGGAGATTCCGTGCTGGTGATTGGGCGTCCTTACAGGAGGAATCAGTCCGTGCGGTACGAGGTAGGAGTGAGTCTGCCTCTACACGTGATGTCTCATCTTCCGCTCGCATACGACGCTGTAGGATGTTAGGTCAGGCTGGAGAGTACAGTAGAGCTGCTAGAGCACTGCATCCTTTGTCATTGGCATGTCCTACCGAGGAGACGATCGCTGCGTTGCGTTCCCTTCACCCCTCACCGGGTGATCCTCCACCACCTGAGGTTCAGGACTATCAGCCTGAGGAGCCATTATGTCTCGATAGATCTTTGTTTGCCCAGGCCTTGTGTACAGCTCCACGTCTATCTTCTGGAGGTCTGTCTGGGATGGTCTACGAGCACCTACGGGATTGTTTTCAGACAGACGACCCCTCTAGTGGTTTCACGGAGCTTTTTCAGGTAGCGACAGCAGTAGCTCAGGGACATATTCCTCAGTCTATAGCTCAGGTACTAGGGGCAGCTAGACTTTTGGCCATGACGAAGGATGGTGGAGGGATTCGACCGATAGCCATCGGCGAGATTCTCTTACGACTTATCAGTCGTACCATTGTCCTTCAGCTTCGAGATACTTTTCAGGACCACCTTTGCCCACATCAGTTTGGAGTTGCGACATCGGGAGGTTGTGAGTCTGTGTCTTTCGGCATTAGAGCTCTCTTGGACATCCATCCCGATTGGGTGGTCCTACAGGTGGACGTGGAAAACGCCTTTAATAGCGTTTCTCGCGCTTCCATCTTTAGAGAGCTCATGGATGGTGGGGGATCTTTGGCGGGTCTGATCCCTTTCGTGCGATCCTTCTATGGTTCTCCTTCTTCTCTTTACTACCAGCACGGTCCTACGATAGAGGGGGTTTCAGTCATCAGCTCCGCTGCAGGTACTCGTCAGGGAGATCCTTTGGGTGGACCCCTCTTTGCCTTAGCTCACTACAGAGCTCTCTTGGCCACCGCCTTGGCTGCTCCAGGTTGTGTTTTTCCATCTCTAGCCGATGATACGCACATCGTAGGTCCGGCGGACCAAGTCGGTGTTGCCTTTGACCACCTTGTCTCTCAATTGGCCTTGGTAGGGCTGAGGGTGAAGGTGTCAAAGTGCAAGGCTTGGTCTCCCATAGGTATACCGTCGGACCTACAGCTCCCGGAGGGATTTGTTATCCCCACTGATGGTTTACGCATCCTCGGAGTACCTGTGGGTACAGAGGACTTTGTCTCTCGATTCTTAGATGTTGCTCTAGCGGAGGACGTTTTGCATATTGAGGATCTCCCTATGTTGGAGGATCCTCAAGTCGCCTTTGGTATCCTTTACTCTTCCATTGCGCGGCGTCCGAGTTACTTACTCCGCACAGTACCTCCATCTCCTATCTTCATCTCGCGCCTCAGAGAGTTTGATAGGAAGATCATGAGGGTGTTTGGCGACATCATAGGATCGGGGACTTTTGACTGTGTGGCAGGACCTCTCGCACGTAGGCAGACATCTTTGTCGATATCATGTGGCGGAGTGGGCTTATTATCCATGGAGGAGACTGCTCCGGCAGCCTTTTTGGGTAGTTGGGCCCTCTCAGCACCTTGGCTCTGTTGTCGTTTTCTCGTGCGAGATAGACCTATTCTAGAGAGCTACGTGACAGAGGTGGAGGATGGTTCTTACCCACTACAGATGTGTCTCCGTGAGACAAGAGATGGCCTGACTCTTGAGGCACGTGAGGCACACCCTCGATTCGATACCTTAGCTACCGATGGATCTCGCGGACTACAGTCTTCTCTGACGGGGCACCACTTCCAGCAGGTTCTCCATGCTCTCTTAGTGGATTCTTCCATCTCACGGGATACTAGAGCTCGACTCCGCTCTTGTTCGGACAAGGGCGCAGGCTCTTGGCTCATAGCTCGACCTTGCATTAGAGCGTTCCGACTCGCACCGCCTATCTTCTCTACAGCGATGAGGTTCCGCCTAGGCTTGGTACAGCCTGTTGCTTCGGCACTATCCACTTGCGAGTGCAGTGTCTCGCTCGACACATCGGGTCGTCATCTTGCTCGATGTCCTCATGGTGGAGAGCGGATAGCTACCCACGATGCCATCAGAGACGTCGTGTTTGCCTTAGCACGGGAGAGCGGTCACATGACGTGGAGAGAGCGTTGGTATGCCCTTCAGACAGGAGGATCAGTGAGAGCTGACCTATACATGATGAGAGAGGATCAGGTCTCAGTGGCTGATGTGGTTGTCACGGATCCGACACGGGACTCAGTAGCGGCACAGGTGATCACCCATCCCCCAGGATGGGCTGCAGGCGTGGCGGCAGCAGCGAAGGTGACCAAGTACAGGGGTATGCAAGTGGGACATCGCTTCATCCCTTTAGCTATGGAGATATACGGATCAACATGTTTGGAGTTCGACGTCTTCTTGAGAGACTGTGCTAGAGCCTATCATGAGAGGCGCCAGGGAGTTCCACTTTCTCTTTCTTTCTGCACCATGTTTTTCCGACAGCGAGTTTCCATTGCTCTACAGAGAGCTTTAGCAGGAGCAGTTCACAGGAGGGCAATCGCAGTAGGTGATGCCTCTTCAGGTGCGCCAGTTGTTTCTAGAGGTACTGATTTTTTGATCTCCGATATTATAGGTGCGACAGGCGATTTTAGAGCTACTGATAGCGGGGCTTAGCCCCGATGTTCTTCCCTTCAGGGTGGTTGTTGCTTGGCCCTTCGGGTCCTTTCTTTCCCTTGTGAGGCTTGATGGGGTCTTCCCATCCGTTTGCTATTCATTGGGTCGCGTGAATTTTTTTTTTATTTCAGGGAATGAGGAAGAAAAGAACTGGGTTTAATAAGTGTAAGGTTTCCGCCGGGTCGGAACTTACCCGACAAGGAATTTCGCTACCTTAGGACCGTTATAGTTACGGAATTTCGCTACCTTAGGACCGTTATAGTTACGGCCGCCGTTTACCGGTGCCGTTTACCACCGTTTCCCACCGGGGCTTCATTTGTCTGCCTGGAAAGTCAAGGACCCAAGTACTTCTGGCTAAAACATATACTTGTTCACAAACGAAGAAGCTTCAAGGAGGTGAAACTTCCGCGACAATAACGAGTGATTAGGTGTCAGCACATGGTACTAGGGTCAGTCCTCGTAGGCACACTCTACCCGAGGTCCACTTGTACTGACTAGGTAAGCGTGGCTGCGAGAAGTTCTCCCTCGTGGTAACATATCGGGCCTATTTGGTGCTCACATGGCACCTGCGTGGCATTATTGATCTTTTATCTTTCAGAATTCACGAATCATTCTGCGAAGCAAGTGGCTATCAGAGTGGATGGGACTTGTTAAATCAAGGATCAGGGTATTAAATTAATTTCTTTCTAAGATTGGTTAGAGAGAATTTTATCAATATTAGATTATAACTGAACATTAATCTCATGAGAAAAGTATATTTCATAATTAAATGTTACATGACCATTACACGCAAGGAGGGTTCGAGAAAATCCATAAATATTACACGTACAAGTGTGTTTCCAAAATAAAATAAAATAGAGTAATATCCATTAAAAAAGTTAGATTTTAAGAGAGATTTAATTTGGGTTATGAGATAAATTGAACCACTTTGCTTATTCCCCTCTCTCATCCAAAGATAATAGAGATGAATACAGGAGGGTGCTCACTAATAATATGCATAGCTTTGATGTAGAAGACAAATATATGCATAGCTTTAATCTATTATCAAATGTTTTCATGAAAAGATTTGATAACAGATCAAACAGAGATAAAATAATAACTTTTTATTCGTCCATGATTAAATTCTTTAACCTAGAGTCGGGATGCCTCAGTGTGTCTGATTTATAGTCTTCATGTCTCTCATCTAGTGTCAGTATCTGCTGCAGAGTTCATCCTAGTTAAACAGCAAGACAACAACCAGATAAAAAGATTTTATTTACACATCTCTTTACACACCCTCCTCATGACGCAAAAGCACTGGCTCAGCCGGAACCGAAAACCGGAAACCGAAAGCTCAGAGAAACCGAAAGGAACCGAAAACACAGAGAAAACCGCTTGCGAACCAGCGAGTGGCTGTACAGTTGTATTTCTTCCTGTAGGTGGGTTCTCCGGAAAACCTCGTTACTCTGGTTAGAACTTAGAACAGGGGCTGCTTGAAAATGCACGAGGCTGTACTGTAGCCTGTAGAATAAAGGCCCCTACTGGATTGAGGATCTAAATGACGACGTCCTCGTCGCTTATTTTTCGTCTTCTCCCGTACTCTTCTGTTTCGGCAGCTCGTGCTCTTCCGCAGTCGTCTGCATCGCATCTCTCTCGCTCCTTCACTGCTGCTGCTGGCGCGTCCAGGATCCAGCGAGTCGCCGCGCACATATTGCCCTCTCGTCGCAGTGTTGGAGTTCGAAATATGGCCACTGCCGATGCGCTTACCAAAATCACACTCAAGCGGAATGGCAGTGAAGAAACCGTGAGTCGTCGTCCTCGCCGTGCGAGCTCGTCGTCTTAATTTCCTGTTTTTGGACCGTCTTTGTCGTCGTGTAGCAGTCTTTGCTTGCTATGACTGTCTTTTGAGCAATTTCAGCTCGCGAACAACGATCCATCAAGAGCCCACTGTATTGGGACGAGATCGGAAGATCGGCTGCGTAGGAACGTGCCTACTCGAGCTAGTTGTTTCAAACCTCTTGTCATCTTCTAGCCTTCCCTCCTCTTCTGGCGGCTTAACGTTTTCCTGTCTCGCATGGCCCTGTTGTGTCCCTGGTGCATCATGCATGTCAATTCTGATCTGTTCAACTTCTACTGTTGTTTTACGTTCACTTTGATGTTTATCTCAAGCTGACTGCTCGACCTTCACTACGGGTAGAAGTGGTCCAGGGATAACTTCTTTGTTCTCATCCTTTGCATGCTGTAGCTCTTTGCTGCTTGGAGAATTCCGCTGACGTTTTCCGTGAGTTCAGCTTTGGAAAACCCTGCTAGATAGGACTACACGCTGCAAGTAGTAAGGAGTTGAGCTGGCTTACTCTAATTTCTTCCTCAGTAAGCAGACCATCCTCAGAGCTACTTAAGACATAGCGGGCTTATGATGATACTGCGGATGATGCTCAGTTGGTTTTGGTACTGCAGGAATTCGATGCATACGTGATGGGGGAAGTTGGTGCCCCCGGGATCGTTGTCCTGCAGGAATGGTGGGGAGTGGACTTTGAAATCAAGAACCATGCTGCCACTATTGCTAACAAGGGTTTCCGCACGTTGATTCCGGAGTATGTCATATCCCCGTTTAATCTCGCTTGCACGGGTCCAATCTTAACTTCGATAATCCCCGAATCACTTTGTAATGTGGATGATCGATCTATCGGACGATGCCGCTCTGGAAGCAGGCATTGTAACTTCTGAAGTTGTTGTAAAGTGTCTAGATCGCCTTTTATACATGTTTAGATCGCCTTTTATTTACAGCATTATTCTTTCACTAGTCAGCGAACTGGACAGTTAAAACGGAAAGAAGAGGAGAATGTTTTGAAGCGGGCTTTCTCCCGTTTCAAGTATTATAACGCTCAGCTTCCAAGTGCGTATCGTCATTGATGATGGCTTGAGACATGTAGTTGTCATCCGCTTCAGCGATCTTGATGTATAGGAGCTGCTTCAAAACAGCTCAGATTCTGAGCTATTTTGACTTAATGAAGTGTACTGATGCTTCATGTAGGAGGTTTTTTCAACTAAATCTTATTGCTTGTTGTGCAGTTTATACAGGGGAAAGGTAGGACTCGATGCCGCTGAAGCTCAACATCTGATGCAGGGCTTGGACTGGCAAGGAGCGGTGAAGGATGTTGAAGCCTCAGTGAAATGGTTGAAGGAAAATGGTTCCGCGAAGGTTGTTTGATAGTCCCAGATGCTCACCTTTAGAGTGGAAAGGTTGCATGTATCGGTGAAAATGAATTCCTCTGCTTTCTGGCAATGCATACGGTGGTGTCTTATGCGAAACGTCTGTAGAATCTTAGGATATCTGGAGTCACTGAACTTAACAAGCTTGTAGTTTCTGTGCTACAGGTTGGGGTCACCGGGTTCTGTATGGGTGGTGCTCTTGCTTTGGCTAGTGGTGTCTTGATTCCTGAGGTCGATGCAGTGGTTGCCTTCTATGGAGTCCCAAGCGAAGGACTAGCTGACCTCAGCAAGGTTAAGGTCCCAGTCCAGGCTCATTACGGAGAACTGGATGACCATGCAGGTTTCTCCGATGTGGGGGTAAGCCCTTGCGGATTGCCAGTTCGCCTTCTTGTAGTCGCAGTAGTAATCATCTGTATGTGGATGGATGAGCCTCTGGTTACCGTGTCCAGTCGGAACCCCTTAATAGTTTCGATGTGGTGAAGGTGTGGTAGAAACATATTCTCTTCTCGTCTGGAAACTCCTTTCTAGCTTCCCCGCCTGCGTTGTCTCTGTCGAGTTTTGCATCATTTAGCCGTGTCTCAATCGGCGAAACCATCGACCCACGGTTTTTAGTAGTCGTACCACTTGGAAAGATGACGATCACTAACTGTTTTCACTATTTTGCGTTGCCCCTGTTGTGCGTCACAGGCTGCTAAGGCCTTAGAAGAGAAGCTGAAACTCTCCGGAGCTCCTTTTGAGGTTTTCATTTACTCCAAGGTTGGCCATGCATTTATGAATTCTTCTCCGGAGGCAGTCAAGCGAGGGAAGGAAATCGGTTTCCCGGACTTGAACAAGGAAGCTGTAGACCTGGCTTGGTCTAGATTCAATGCTTGGTTCACCAAGTATCTAAAGCAGTAACCGCTGCAGGGGTCAAACAAAGCTCTTGTCCGGTAAGGGCATTGTAACATACTGTAATCCTGCCCTCCTGTCCCTACAAGGGACCTATGTGCTGGAGTGCATCTTTTGAGGGAAATACTCTGCGTAAGTTTCATCGGATTAGAGTAGAAGGGATTCACGCCTGCTTACTCCACTTTGTTTCAGTGTCGTTGTCTTCGCCTGAGGTTGTTCACTACCCTCGTTAAACGTTTCGTACATATTTGCGAGCCGTCCGCAGTCTCGTGTTTTACCTAATGTACATTCATTTCGTCTGCCATGCGCCTGGACGTTGTGCGACGGATACGAACGGGTACGCCTTGCTGCACAAAGTAGATAGAGTTACTTTTTCGCCGTCGTTCTTGTATTCCGGGGACATCATATGTACAAGCGTGCGAGTGTATGCATGCGAGTGGCAGTGTGTCTGATGCATACGCGACGTTGCTCTACATAGCCTTTTAAAAGGAGCTAACGCTAGTTGGTTCACAATGTCATCTTGTGGAACAGTGCACTGAACTGCAGAAGTCTACTTCAGAACTTTATCACGGTTAACAAATTTTGGCACCCGTCTTTATGCCGCACCTTGAAGGAGGCCTAACACATCGAATCAGACAAAATCTGGTTTACCACAAGCCATTCAGAGCTTTCTCACGGTTAATAGCTCTTTACGCTAATCTTTATACAGCGCTTTTGACGAGTGTTAACTAATCATGTTAGTCAAAACTGGTTTAGATCATCCTGCTTGGTTCATCAATGACAGTGCAAAATAACGATGACTGGTTGTTTCCGTGGTAAATAATTGTTCGACTTCTATTAGAATCTCCTTTGCTTGCTTGCTTGAAACCCCGGCCGAGGATCCGAACACTCCCAATGGGACATATTTTGTAAGCAGAAACGGCGATGCGGGATGAACGGTGCCTAAATATACGCTAACCAAGAAGCCACGAAAGGTATTGATCACTCCACTCTTGACAAGAGTGCAAAACAACGATGACGTCTCCGTGGGGAAGAATTGTCGGGATTATATTAAAATGCTCGCTTCCTTTGCTATCACCATGCGAAACTTGGCGATTGAAAGTTACTGAGGTAACAACTTCCTCGTCTTCAGTGTAAAGATGAAATGGCTCTTGCATTGTCACGTTTGGGTATTCGGTACGCTGACAGTGAAGCTCAACGTTACAGTATTTACAGCTGAGCCGCTTGCGAAAGACTCACCTTCGAGCAATAATCAGTAGTGATGCACACAGTAAGCTTGCGTGTCGAGCGCTATGTGAAGACCACCCAGCTCAACAAGACAGAAATGTAAAACTTCCACTGATTGCGTTAACTGTGTGACAGATAATCCCCAATCACGCAAAGGTTCAAGAGTATACTCTGGAATCTACAGTATACCATATCCAGATCGTCCTTTCCTGTACCACATGGAAAGCTCGGAGCAATATGCAGCAGCCGCTGTATCATCTCAAAGGAGAGCTGTTGAAAACCTCGCGAACAGGCGACAGAGAATCTAAAACTCTTCCTGCTCATATCCAAACGTCGAGCGCTAGAACTGATAATATGATGTTAGATATATATTCATTCGTTTGCTTCATTTTCTACGGATGATGACCCAGAAACATCCAGCTTAAGAAATCTCGCACGGTAATGTAAACACGTCCGCTTCATCGAGAATTCCCTACGCACGTTGTATTCTTCGGCTGTGGTAAACTTGAATCTAGAAGGTGAGGCTAAAACCCCATGACAGAGCTGAAGTTCTGCAAAGAGACAATGCACACCTTCAGACATATCGAAGGTCATTTGCTTCCACAGCTCGAACGGGTGCGAAGTAAGGATGATGCATGGCTTCCCCGGCGGTAAGTCGTTCCCTGTGGTCGTACCGCAGAAGCTTGTCCAAAAAGTCTAGAGCCTCGGGGAACACCAAATGCGCGTTTTCTGCTGTTACATACTTAGTCCACGGCCTCTTGCTCTGCCTTCCAAGGAGTGCTTCTAATTTGGGATCGAGCTGCAAACGGTATTTCTTCAGGTACTTCATCAAGTCATCCGTCCCTAACACCTTGGCGATTTTGCGAAGCTGATCCTGGTTATCCTGTCCGTGGAAAAATGGCTCTTTGCGGAAAATCATGCCTGCACACATACAGCCCAAACTCCACATGTCTAGAGAATAGTCGTAATCCAGAAGGTCAACAAGAAGTTCAGGGCCCTTAAAGTGTCGTGACGCTACCCGTACATTGTACTCCATGCCAGGATGATAGAACTCAGCTAGACCCCAGTCGATTAACCGTAGCTTTCGCTGCGCGTGGTCAATTGTCACATTGTGGGGCTTCACGTCCCTGTGCATGACTCCTTGCGAATGACAAAAGTCTAGAGCTTTGAGAAGCTCGTAAATATAGTATCGAATGTCGTAATCCGTGAAGGTTGGGTACAGGATTTTGAATTCCGTATTGTTGACATATTCGAACACCAGGCTCGGAGTTTTGGACTGAGCGTCACGAACGACATCCAGAAGCTTGACGATGTTCGGACCACCGCAGAGATTCTGAAGAATTTTGATTTCTCTCTTGATCTTCTTCTTTTTCACGGGCTTCAAAATCTTGATGACGCAGCGCTCGTTGTCTACTGTTTTGATGCCTTCAAAGACTTCGCTGTACTTCCCCCGACCCACCTTCCGGACCACCTCATACGCGTCCTGGTCGCCCCATTTTATTATAAAGTTTTCATAGTCCGAGTACTCCTTCGGCCGCGTCTCATTCACATCTGCATATACTCGGGCCCTGGATGTAACTCCGGGCCTCCGATTCGCTTTCCTCATGCTGATCAATTTAGAAGCCAGAGTTCCAAATTATAGAGCTACCTCTCTCCTTCTCGGTGTCAGTCAGCAACAATCAGATATAACACACCGAAGACGGATCTGGTCCTCGAGGCTGTACGCTTTCTCCACCGGCATCGACATTCTCCCTTAAGCTTCCTTCCTTCTCAAGCAGCCATCAAACAAGAGCCTCCATGCACTGAACTCCGAAGCTCTTACATGTCGAAGAACCGTATCGACCCTCCAGATACCCTGAAAACGCACGTCGCCCGGACAGAGCAGAGCTCCGCGTCTCAACAGCCAGTCTGAGATATACTCTGTCTGCTGCACCGTCTCCTCCCGAACAAGAAACAGAGAGACCATCAACCTACACTTTCTCCACCAGCAGCAGTACCTACGGCCACCCGCAGCTGCGCAGATTACACGCTCCTAGTGACCGAGCCACCGACGGGAAAGGACAGAGTGTGCTGGCCCAGGCCATTTTCTACCATCTCGAGCTAGGTTTCCAAAAGGAAGCCAAGAGAGAGGAGTGACACAAAATGGAACTGAAGAGAACACTCGTCACACACTCGCTCACTCATCGTCGTACTTACGAATCTGCCCATTTGTTCCCTTCCTTCTTCGAGCTTCGGTGCCGCCGCCTAACATGCAGCGGTACCACGCGCACGACTTCCGCCACTCTTTCAAGACTTCCAGTTCTCGTTGTTATAGTTCCTTCGTTGGCGTCCTCCCTTCGGGTCCACCTGTCCCTCCTCGGTTCCCAGTTCCGGGTGCAGGAGTCACCCGGAACCCGCTTTTCCCCGCACTACGGGTTCTCTCTCTACGCTGTGATCCTGCGAACCTGCTCGCTCGGGTCTTGAACACCCGGCGCTGAGAGGAACTACATTCGAAAGACGTCTAATTTTCCCGCTCTCTTTAGGGTACCCACCCGGAGGGTTGCCGAAATTTATCCTTCCTTTGTTTCGCCTCGCCCATTGCGATGGGCGCGTCACCGTGCCCCGCCTTTCGGCTTTACGACGGGCTTTCGTCGTTTCGGGCATCCTTTCGGCGCGTCATCTTACATGTTAGCCCACTGGACACAATGTAATTAACTTCATAAAAGTTTCGATGCTGTTAACGTGTACTTTATCGGTGGGCGTTGATTGGTCTCCCGACGCTCCTGGTGCTTGTTTATTTGAAATAGAAGGTCTTTGGAGCCTCTGCAGTTGTCATTCTTCTCGAGGAACTTGGACAATCTCTTGTCGGGAGATTTGTGACTCGGAAGAGTGCGGGAGCGCTTAATGGTGTTTCGCAGTCTCCACCGATCATGTTCACCGTAATACCGTACTTGGAAAGAAACCAAGTTCATAGCTTGTTTTGATGTATCAGAAGCTTACGGGTACTCTCGAGGTACGATTGCTGTCAGAAGTGCAGAACTTAATACCGAACCCCGATGTTGACTCCATGAGTCGGTGATATGACAGAGAATGAATTCAACTTGCGTAGGTGACGGTAGGTCAAAGGTGCAATAAAGACGTCCATCTACCTGTGCTTCGGTGCCTTCGGTGTGACTAGATTTCCCCTTCGTCATGTTACGTTCTTGTGCATTTTGGGGTCCCTTTTAAGCAAGCACGCGTAGATTCCACTTCTACTGCAACAATCCTCTGGTTTGGTGTGAGAGGTCCAATCAACATGTCGTTCGAAACGCGTCGTGAACGTATGCAGTGGTTGATGTACCTTGTCAGTGCTTTCTCATGCTCAGAACTACAGAAGGCCCGAGAAACTTACGAAGTTATGATCGGCTCACTATGTGAGAAGTTCGCAATGTGTGTCGAGTCGTTACGACAAGTTGCTGGTGCTCTTCTTTTCTCTGCAATCGGACGAGCTTTAAGAACGGAAGAAGCGGAACTCCCCCGTTCGGCAGCTTTGGGGGATAAAGCCGATACGTGCTTAGAGTTGAGTAAAGCCGATGACGAATCGGCTTGGCTCAGATCCTGCTCAAAGGAGGAGTGATAAGTAAGAGACGTGTTTTTTTGTTGGTTGGAACAACTGTGTGTCTGCGATTATATGCTCGCGCAGAATGCCCCGGTTGCCTGTGCGTATTTTCCTGTTCAAGGCGAGGCTGACTTGCAGTCCAAATGAACGCAAACCATCTCGCCCGGAACACAGGCACCGATTCAATGTAGCAATGCAAACTCTACTTCGTGCGAAGGCCGGCAAGAAATTGGATTGACAGCATCAACATTCTACATTCCACTTGTCGATACACGACTAGCTTGTTAGCTTTCTCCAGTGTACACCTCTCGTGACTTGTATCATTAGCTCTCTCCAGGCCGACATGGTCATCATCACCTGTTACACCCTTATATGAACAGGTTGTCGCAGGGCGCTCCACGCTCGCCTGGATATTCAACCGATAGATTGTTCACGGTGAAGGCTGTAGTGAGTTTGCGGTTCTGGGGATTTGTCTTGAGCTTGATCCTTGTTGTCTCCTGTGTTTCATATCCTCTGAATACCTTGGGTATCAGTGAAGTAACACGGTGCACATCAGTTGAACATTCATGGATCATGGTATGTAGAGGTTGTCAAACATTTCCTATAAAGCGTGTCATTTGGCTGTCGTAATTTTTGTAGTGTTGTAGTTGAGTTTTGCGGTGATATCCTGCCACTGAATTTCACCTCCAATTTATACATTTTGCAAGTTCTGAGTGTGGTACGCATGTATAGATCGCGTGATTAAATAAGTTGCGGTCATGGATGAGCTGACAGGTCCACAAAGAAAACGAGCCATTTTGAGGACAGAAGTGCTGGGGACTACAGCGCAGTGTTTGTAGGGGGGAACTGGGCACACTGGCCCAACTGTTCAAAAGGAGCGCTGTATAATATCACACTGCACAGGATGGTCACACTGCACATCAACTAGTTTGTAAACGAAGTCAAACAAGCTCCCACTGATCACAACACAGCGGAGAATGAACTCCCTTCATGGATGCTCCAAATTTTTATTTCCATACCCCATCTTGCTGGTAGGCTTTAAGATTTCACGAAACTAGATGATGTGCTGTATTCTAGGTACCTGCTTCCTCCACCGGCACCCTTTACTTGCATTGTGGAAGAATTAAACAATTAGGATAAGGAGGCAGGCCTAGGTGGTTTCGATGGTTCCGGACTGTCAGACTGGACTTCATTCGCATCATGGCGATCATAATAATCGTCAACGCAGGAGAATTTCCTCATCAGCGAAGCTGGCGGTAGCAATCGCCCGTAAGGTGTTCGACCAAATGTTCTGATTCCACGGAATTTATCCGCTGAAGTACTGCACAGCTCTAAAGATATAGGCGACTCATGGAGATCATAAAGATCCTCATCGGAGGAGAATTCCCTCATCATAGACTGTTCGCAAATGGGCAAAGGCTCGGTAGCGTACAAGTTTGCGTACGGAAATAACGTCTCCTTGACCTGCTCTCCGTCGATAATAGGCCTGACGCCAAAGAACTCTTCTCGTTCTCCTTCTCCGCAAGCCCCGACCTCGGCCCTCGAGATCACACCGCATCTTTTATTAACGGCTGCTCCGTGAACCAGCACATTCTTACTCATAGTGCTGCACATGTCAATTTTGCTAACCTTATTTGGTTTCTTCCTGGTCCACAGTCCAGGAGGTGGTCGAGGGAGTGCGAAGGAAGTTCCCCGTGAAACATCGAAGTCCGGAGGAAGAGACCCGGGGAATTTCTCACAGTACCTGTGAAGCACCAGCAATCGTCAGTCCACTATTGACAATGTTGGTGACTGGAAAACAGGTAAGCGCTTGCGGAGGGAGAACATACTTCCCGTTAAACGTCACCTGATTATATCTTTCTTCGATTTAATTCGTGGCCCGCCGTTGGGAGGATAATAGTATACGTCTGCGAAGTTTGTCGAGCACTCCCTTCTGAGAAAACACTTTCGTTCCCAACGATGCGGAGAGGCGGGAATAGAAGGCCTGTCGAAGATCAAAACGAACTCCGGGGAGGTAAATTCATCTGGAGCATCACAGTTTATCTCCTCGGTGGCCCACTCAGACGCGAACTCGCATTCCCAAGGGTTACTCAAAATTTGCTCCCGTACCTCCTCGTACTTCCGCTTTTCCGGGACACGTCTGTACTTTCCACATCGGAAACACTGCACGGCGCATATGTTCAAAGGCTGTGTCGACCATGTTAAGCATGGCGATTCTATGCCAATCTCGCTCCGTGCTGCGATAGTCCCAGGACCGTAACCATCACCAGCCATACGGAACAAGAATGACCGGCAACGGTGAAGATTGCACAGGTACGTTTGTTCGCAAACTTTCCAAGTACATGGGTTGCCTCCTCCGAACTGAAATGCATGACTTCTATCTATTCAAGTAAATGCATGAAATATCCATCGCCGTGTACCCCTACCTCGTGCAAGCAATATCCCCTGCGTCTCGGTTCCGACAGAATCCAAGCAGCTGGTCACAGTTCAGTGATTCAGTTTCGATAACTGACCAAAGTTACGTATAGTCCACCTTGAAGGAGAAATAACGAAAGTTCGGGACGCCTGCTATCGTGCATCGACGCCCAGCCTTCGCCCTCTAGCTGGTGTGGGAGTTGTGACAAGATTCTCAGTCAAGGAGCACTGGGAGTGAGCCAGCTGTGACTTATTACCACTGAACCGACGCTCTTCTTGCTCTCTTTACAGTAATCTGAACTCAAGCCGACTTTCCAGAACTGCGAACTAGAGTGATACTCGTCAGCCGCTGGAGCTAGAAGTCAGCTAAAAGCTCGAGCTAGTACAATTGGGGTAACTTGGAGCCTATTGCCACCTATTTATCCACCCCCTGTGAGTACGGCACAGCTCCAGCGCGTGGCGAGCAAAATGGTTTCTTTCTCTTCGTTTTAGGAAGAGTAGGGTCGAGTTGCGGGAACTACGGAACATTTAATGCCCTGCCGGCTTGGTATAACTTCCATCGAGCCAAGCGATTCCATTAGGGCCATATTTACAGATTGACGGCTGGTCATAAATTCAGTCAACCAACCCCGAAGAACAAGAACCTATTTAAGATTGAAAGGTTCCCTTCATGATTCAAGTTTGTAGGACGGGGTAGGAGATCTTATATAATACCCACTACGGTCAAAATCAGCAGTCTTCAGGATGCTCATCAGCGACAAAGAGCAAGTCTTCATCAAAGTCCGGTCCCTTACTTCAGTGCTTCACTTGACTGTGTGGGGACAAGCACATGAATTGCTAATCAGACGATATCACATAAATTTACTTGACTAGCCCCTTGCGTCATCTTTTGAACTTGACTAGCACCCTGCGGCCTAGTTTAGACTTGACCAGACCCCTTACAGTCATGTCCTATTGTGCCTTCCACGACCAGACCTCTTACAGTCATGTCCTACTGTGCCTTCCCCATTGACGTTCACAGGTTTAGTTGACAAGCACGGCATGAAACGGCAGGAACGGGAGGTGCAGGAACGCGAGAATAGTCGAGGAGCGGGAGAGAGAGTCGAAGAGCGAGTCCGCGGAGGAGTTTAGTCGAAGAGCGAGACATACAGAGATGAAGTCGATGGTTTCTCAGTGCGTATGCTTAGGTCGAGTGTGCAGTGAGGTGTGTGTCTTCAGTCGAGTTCAATGTAATTCTCTACAATCATCCTCCACAATGCATATGTTATTACGTATGAGAAGAAATACAAGCAGGATCAGTTAGAAGCTGTCTGGGTGGAATGTTATGTGATGATCGTGCATCCTAGTTCGACAAGTTTCGTGACGATCGATGTGTGCAATGTGGATTAGACATCAGCGACGGGTCGAAACCAAAGCGAGACTTCGAGGTCAGTCACATTTGTGGTGTGTCGTCGCATCCTGCTCACAAAGAATAGAAATACAATATGACTCTGTATGATATTGATCGCGTGAGAATGGATTTTGAGAAGTTGCCACTGAACCTCGATGTGAGCAATTTTATGTTGTTGTCATTAGCAGAACAACGCAGTTGGCTCCTTGACTTTCAAAAGGGCGGATGGTTGATAAGAGTCTCATGAAATCTTGTGACGAAAAAAAGATAAGTTTTTGACGCTAGACGTAATTCCGGACTTCTCCACCACCAACTTGTATTGTGCTCTGACATTGTCTTCCACAATAATCTGCTCCGGAATTTCAAAGCAAGTATGTTATTTGCGTGAGCAATAATCAATCGCTGGAACATCACAGACCGTTGAAGAGACAGAAGATACCGTTTCTTATGACCAAACAAGAAGGAAAAGTAAACCTAGCTGCTAGCAATGTCAAGTCGAGCACTGTATCAGTTGACGAACGATATTGCTCTGATAATCAATTTCAGTTGAACTGACGATACCAGAAACTGAACCAAACTTTTGGACACCGTCAAAAAAGAATCCATGTTTTTGCTGGAGTTGCCTCAATGAAATGTAGTACCTTCAGGAAACAAACTTGATTGTAAGGAGGAGTGCAATTGCTTGGTGATGTTGATAAATCGTTGCCGAGCGTATTTGGTATAATGATGAACTTTTTTGTTGGATCCGAAGTCATCGTGGGTCCGATCAGCCAATCGTTTTTCTAGTGTCTACCAGAAAACCATGTGGGATAAACGATGGCATTATTGCAATCCTCATTAAGCGTACCCTATGTTTTGTAAGCAAGCTTTGCTCCTCCTATTGTAGCACCCTCGCTCAGTGGAAAGTCTCCCAGCTCAAACAACTCATAAGACTCTCTTTCACCTGTCAAGCCAATCCCAAGACAGAAGTTTGCGAAGATGTTAGTGTCAGCAACAGGGAGGACACCTGAAGGCTATGCTCGTTTCCAAAGTTGTGCACTAATTTGTCTCTTGTAATGTAAGAAAGGTTTGATAGCTCCAAGCATCTTGACATTATTCTGTCCATTCATGAATTGTAAATGGACGCAATTATACTCAAAAGTTGTGTAGCCAGTAAAAAGTTTAATTGTTCCGCGCAAAACATGTCAAATTATCCAGTGCTTTTGCTGCTATCTGGACGACCACCGCATGAGATTGTGATTTAACTTATCAACAGACTATCCTCATTCTTCTCCACATATTACAATGTTGAGCAAACAAACGAGGTCTTAACCTATAAAAACAACAACTATCAGATTCACTGATCTGGACAGTGTATCTACACCTACTGTCTCGAGAAAACGTCCGAGGACTCTACCCTGTGAATCATATGCAATGACGATAAGAACTTCCAACTTTTAAGAACAGAAAAATTGAGATTCTATGAACAAACTAGGTTGCATCATTTACATTTGTTCGTGAAGCTGAGAATGCTTCTAAAGTAGCAAAAATATTCCTACTTCACTCATTCACATCTGACTCCAAGCGATACCAACTGAAATATATTTAACATTTTCTGATTCTGAAACTCAGAACGAGACAATAATTACAATTTATTACACCTCTGTTCATACATTCATGCATATGATACTCTTCTCGTACAGGGAGCGAACAGTGAAGTTATCCGAATGAATATCCGACTGAAAATAAAGCTAAGACAAACAGAGCTTGACAAACACACGTAAGACAACACACAAGCTCACGAGATAGACAAGTCTACGTCCAATTGAACAGAAGAGAAATGAAAAGGAAGTCTTCTGACTGAGAGCTATTGATAGGAAAGAGAATGCTTTATTTCTTATCGGATATCAAGGACAGTCGGATCGACACCCCAAGTACATTCGCTTAGACTGTAGAGCGATTAGACCTAAGGTACCCCACAGTCCTCGCAGTCACCAGGACATGAAAATTCAGAATCTACAGCTTCGCACAAACGAAAATTGATCTTGTAGAGTTCTCTCACAGCGAAAAGTTGCATAATCAAGTCTTTCACAACCAGTCTCTGCTCGACATGTCCCACCACAGCAAAGCTACCAATGATACACATCGACAGCTCAAAAATAGAAGAGAAGGGCACATCTTCATCTGCATGATCTGCATCGATATGCCACTCCATGCAAACTCTATGTCACTCAAGGAACTGCTCCTCCAACTCCTTCGGCGAAATTCGCTTCGGCGTTGAGAAGTTCCCGTCTGCAATCTGTTAGTCTTCTGATTCCAAGACGCACATGAGTCTTACTCAGCTCCAACCGAGGACTCAAACTCAGACTCAGAGTCCAACGTCCACATCGATCGACCTACATGACAACCAGCGGTTCGAGTAAGATGTAAGTATCTCACAACCAACAAAAAGACAATTGAAAAATATGGAAATTCTTTATAACAAGAAGTTTTAGTACACACCCATCGAACAGTAGCTCCAGTCGAAGCGAAGCTGATAGCTGAAGCAGATAGCCGAAGTGAGTGATATCGATCGTAAGTCTTTGCCAAACCACGTACAGCATCAACACATACTCACAGTCAGTCAGGAATTTCATTAGAAAATGTCGTCATGTTATTTCCTACAAGACGAGAAAAATCAAGACGGTCAAATATATATACAACGGGGCCAAAATCGAGGCATGCACGATACATGTACTTCAAAAAAAATGGCACGGTTACGTTGAAACGTGCTCCAGTAAATTTCAGTTGTAAGCCACACTTGAGTAGATCCAAGCGTATCCTATGGAAAGATTGCATGCAGGAAGCTCATAACTATGCAGAATCTCTGCTGCTATAGACTGAAACACCCAAAACAGCATTTAGCATTCAACACATTGTATACAACTATACATACAAGGTATTTATCAAGTATATATTCTACCTTGTAGCCAATCGACCTACCTTCTACAGCACGGTTACGATGAAACGCTTGCTTCAGTAAATTTCAATAAATTTCAGCCTCTGTAGATAGCTTCACTCCGAAGCATGTTAAAAAACAACTGAACCATAGCAAATAGCTTAACTCTGAAGCAAGTTAAGAAATGACTTCACCATACCAGATAGTTTAACTCTGAAGCAAGTAAAGGAACGAGTGAACCTCTGCATATATCTTCACTCCGAAGCAGGTTAAAAACGATTGGCCCATAGCAGATAGCTTAACTCCGAAGCAGGTTAAAAATGATTGAATCATATCATATAGCTTACTTCCGAAGCAGGTTAAGGAACGAGTGAAACATAGCAGATAGCTTAAATCCAAAGCAGGTCCTAACTTCACAAAGCTAGGTTGACCAGCGGAAATCACACAAAACACAAAACAGGTTCAGGTGGCATGAAACAGAGATTTGGAATGTTTGACGCTTGGGAATCTCAAACTTCAATTATATGGTACACTGCATCTGAACTTAAGGAGTAGAGATTATCATCACACTTGCTCTCAACATCGTAGAACTAGCGTAGGTGCAAACTAGCTACACATTGCACTACGTTCTATCATCAGCTGACCGAACCCTTGAGCATAGGGAATAGTTCTACAAGGGAACATCTACTTACTGGTCCTGAAACTTCATTATTCCAAGCTCATGTTCAAACTTGTATTCAGACGAACATGCAACTCCTAAGAAGAGTATGTAGTCCACAGCTAAGATAAGATAACTGCCAAAAGTCAGCAGATCTTTTCCAACCCGGACTTATTGAGTTGTCCCCTGAGCCAAGCTCGTTTCTGTTGAGAAAGTTACAGCTCTCGCGCCCAACGTTTCTTAGATGCTCATCACGCCATTGTAGTTGTTGCAAGACGGTTCTTTGTTGGAAAAGACTACCCGTCAACACTTGAAGTCCTGATGGTTTGTTGAATGCAAGCTTATTATAGTTCCAAAGAGTAATTAAATTAGGACTTCAAAGAGTGACAGGCTGACTCAAGCTAATGACAAACTTGACCATATACAGTCAAGAAACAGTTCTTAATATGTTAAGACGACCATGCCTGAAGCATGCTAAGCCAAACTATAATGAAATCCTCATGTACAACTGGATAGCCGCAAGACATGAATCGCTGTGAAGCCTGGGATTTTCACTTTGTTAAGAATTTTTTTATTTTTGATAAGTTAAACAATAGAATGGTTAGTATAGATGATAGATAAGATAGATTCAGTGTAGAATAAGATTTCTGCGCCGAAGAATGATGCTGAGTAGAAATACAGAAGTTATGACAGATATATCCTTGAGGAGATAACTTGGTTGTATTCTATGGTCGAAGAGCTTTCCAGGGATACCTCACTTGTTGGGAATGGACATCGGACGACGAAGTTATGACTCAAAGAAGAAGGAGGATCAAAACAGGAAAGAAGCAGCCCTTCGCAGTCGGGACCTTATACGCGAGAAAGCGAGAAGTAGAAAACTATAAGAAGGATAAAAAGGTAACTCGTTTTACTTTTTCCGCTCGCGAATTCACTGTAGCGCTCCGCACCGGTCGATCGGAAGTGGCCGAAGACAGACATCGGCGAAGAGTCTCTTTTTAGGTTTTGGACTGGCGAAGACAGACGCTGTCGATTAAGTGCCGAGTGAGGAGTGTTGTAGACGCAAGCAGGCAGAGGAACTCTGAACTTCGGCGAAGATGAGGGGAATGCAGACAGCAAAGAAGCCGAAGTTGAAGACCATTGCGACAAAGTGGCCGGACTTCAGTCCGTATCGAGAACGACTCGAAGAGATGGGGATGGCGTTTCTGCTCGAGAACTGGGGAGTAATCTCTGCAGAATTATTACAGGAAATACTCATTTGCAAGGGACATCCCTCTGAAGATCTTCGGGCGCGGCCGAACAATTGGACTTTGGATCATTGGAGTTACGCTCTAGGAACAGATGATGCAGGAAAGACAGGAGACTTGATTTACGATGCTACCTGTAAGCCATCTTCGGACGAAGTGGCGAAGTACGAAGAACTTTTCTCAACATCGCCAATTGGATCGAACGGGTTCAAGGTGCATAGTTATATCGATCCTTTCAAGAGGGATGTCGCGATTGCCCTCAACACCATCTTCAAACCGCAACGTACTTCTTATCTGGCCAATTGGCAGATAAACTTCATCGAGAAAATCTTCGACGGAAGGAGAGCGTATTGGGCGAAGATCTTTCATGACCACGTTCAGAAGATGTACGCTAACTTTGAGGATGGTGGGTCTACTTACTTTGCAGCATTTGCAGTGTTCTTCTATCGAGGGATGAAGTTGCTATCTCCTGAAGAAGAGGAGAAGTTTGACAGAAGAACGATATCGGAAGACGAGCGTGTGATGGAGCCGACTCCTCAAAGAGAAAAAATGGCAACTCCGGTAACTTCGGCGGGACCTAGCACTCGGGCGAAGAGGAAGATGACAGAAGCGGGGACTTCAGGAGGGGCGACTTCGAGACAGAAGAAGAAGGCGAAAAGGACAACGACGACTTCGGACGAAGGAGCCGAAGAGGTGCAGATAGCGGAACGATCGTCTTCAGTGGAGATTTTAAGAGAGACGGGACCAAGAGCGAGTCATCCGGACAGACACCAAGAGGAGTTTGTGATACGAAGAGTACCTTCGGGTGCTACACTTCGAGAACCTCGATCGGAAGCCCCTCAACCTTCATCATGTCCCAACGATGCTACGACTTGGCATCAAAAGATCCAAGCATAGGGAAAGAGTTGCAGATGTTCGAGAAGACGCTGGAGTTTCTAAGTGGCACAACACTACCTATTTTAGCAGAGTTGGACATGCAGCGTCAAGCATATGAGAACGAGACGAAGGTACCTTTGTCCCTAACTGACCTTCTCAGTGCAGTACACTTCGGAAGACAAGGATGGCTTAGGGAGAAGGACAAGCTAATGCAGAAGATTGAAGACACTTCGGCCAAAGTGGCGAAGTTGACCGCGGAACGAGATACCTTGGTGATTGCTAGATCGGAGGACCAGGTGAATGCTTCGAAGGAGATACAGGATTGGCAGGCGAAGCTCAATTTGATGACTGCGCGCTGGCATGACATGAGATCAGAGAGGGACGCTGTTCTGGAGCAATTGGCAACTAAAGACGAAGAGTTAGCCAAAGCAGAGAAAGCGAAGGAGATTGTTGAAGTGAAGACCGAAGAACTTCGGACGAAGGTGGACGAGATCACAACGACATACTTCGCCACCGAGCTTAACGAGACAGAGCTCGAGCTTCTCCAGCGACTTCGAACAGAGTTAACAGCAGCGTCGGATCCTTCGGCGAAGAGCAGGATAGTTAGACTAGGAGAGAGAATCATTCGAGATTTGAAGGAGCTTAGGGAGACAGTTAAGTTTACGTTAGCCAGTATAGGACACTCTTTACAGTTAGGTAGAGTAGATACTGCGGTTCCGCCAACTGGGGAGTCGTGATCATGCGGTCTAGATGTGACCATCTTTTGTAGGAAATGAGATCCGCCATCTTAGGGCGAAGGGCTATATAAGCGATGCGACTCTTAGTCATTTTACCTTTTCCATGTTTTCAGTGTTTGTTTCTTAATTTTCGATTGCGCAAGATTGCGGAGTGAGAGTGTGAGAAAAGTGGGCGAAGGCGATTTACCTACGAAGGACGTAGTTTGCTGTCGCAGGTGTAAATCTGATTGATGCAGATGAGCGAAGGTGGCCTTCGGCGAAGAGAACCTTCGGGCTATTTGAGCGAAGAACATTTCGGAAATTTGAGAACATATTAGTTACTGTGAAGTGGAAGAGCATAAGTTAAATTGTAAGAAGAGTTTGGATGATGGTGGCTTCGTCTTAAGTCTACCTTCTTCAAATAAGTGGGATTCTTAAGAGTGAGGATTTAGTTGGAAGAACACTTCTTAGGAAGAGTAGGGACTTATTTCTTGGAACCTTGATGTGAAGTCTGTTTTCTTCTATCTTTTCGGAAGAAGACTAGTAACATTTCAGCAGTACTTTGCTACCTCATTTACTCATACGTCTATATTCTCGAATCTTCTATCTGTGTTGTTAGAAAGGTCCCTGATCAAAGAACTATTTCATTGTTGTTTGTATTCGATTTATCAGGTTTGTGCTTGGGTTTGGTTTCTTATCAGACTTAAACTCTCATCTGGATATTATTCTATTCCGTGAGAATAACAGAAAACCATCTGAATTATCATTGTGACGTTGTAGTACTGTGTTTTATGTAATTGTTAACTGTATCTTCGTGAGAACGATCCTTTATTTACTATTTCCAATACTTTGTGTTTCTCTGGGTTGTTACAATCGCACCAAACGAGATGAAGCAGCATGGATAAGGTATGTAGAATCAACGAACATGTATGGCGTATGGGTGGTCCTTAGCCTCTCCAAGCTTTTTAGTCAAGCCTCCATAGTATCAGAGTTTTCACTGTCTGAGCCGGAGCTCCCATCAGAATTAGAGAACAACAACTCATATAACTGCTGCTGGAACGTCTGATTCATATCAGGCAAAGCAATATCTGCTTGAGTGACACAGGGCTCCTCCATCACTTGCGCTTGAGTCTCAAAAATTCCTAGAGAACCTACTTCATGCTTGGCTGCAGGACCACCAACACACGAACCTTCAGGAGGTTCGAAAGGATTCATTGTGCGCCGAGGTTGTGAAAAGGAGACGTCAGGTCGAGATGGACATCACCGATGATTGTGTCCAAGTTCTCGAAGAGAAAACAATGAATTTTATTAGGGACAGGTTGTATGTTCCTTATTGATATATCTCCTTGCCTTCTGTTTCGTAATGGTCCTCTAGAAGATGGCACTTCCGAAGTCTCCTCTCGTGACAGAGCTTCATAATGCTCGTTTCTATCTGCAGGGAACTCAACTATGACTGCAGCAATAGAAGAAAGAGCTTCATCCGTAGAGAGTACTGGTCGAGCGAGAGCTCGACCAGTATTACCATCATTATGTATGTGAATGACACGATGTCGTCCGCGTCTAATTGCCATAGGTGGCACTCCACTTCCAAAAAATGACTCCAAATCTTGTACAGTAAAAAGTGGAATAGAATGTTGTCCATAAATGTCAAACAACGAGCCTGAGTACCAAATAGGATCAAAGAAATTGCTAGAGATGGTGCCGGTGTCATGATCCCAACATATGGCTACAAAATTCCAACCATCCAAAGCTCGAATGCTGATATGTGTTCTTGACGAGATCGAGCATAATAATTACCCTGAAGCTAACTCATTCTCTTCCAAATATGCTCTAGCAAACGGTGTAAAAAGACATGTATGATTATCAATAGCAGACCTTCTGCATGAAAACTGCTTCATTATATAGAACCAGAGCTCAAGCAATATCCGGAACTGGGCATGCAACCGAATGGCTTTCAATGCAACATTCATCGATTCTGCCAAATTTGAAGTGATCTTCTCATATCTCAGAAGAGGGAACCAAGCTCGACTATAGCGTTCAAGTCGGATGGATTTCAGATATGTTGTCAAAGCCTTGCCTCTTTTTCCTTCATCTTCTATTGTCTTCATGATGTGCTTGAACCTGCATATGTTACTTCAGAATACTACTTCAGACAATAACATAATGATCGTAGAAGCTTCAAAGTAAACTCTCGAACTATTATACATACCTCCGATTAACGTTACTGAAAGTAAATTCTTCCTCAATCAGACAACAACAATAACCAACTTCCAGATAGTCAAATGACTCACCGTTCGAGCATATAGTAATGCCATGAATGATCGTTTTATCTCTCGACCAAAACGCGTCCGAATGTTCATCCGGATGTGTTGTGCATAATGACCATGCACGACTCCCGATAGTACTTCTGCGACGGCATTTTTCAATCCTTTTTGATAATCGGATATTAACACTGTGTCTGGTGACATGATGTCATAGATCGACTGCTTCAACAATAGAAGAAACCATGTCCACGTAGCGATCGACTCCTCAAGTGCAATAGCGTATGCAAAGATAATGACCCCGTTGTTTCCGTTTAATATGGATGTCATAAATATTTGACATGGATACTTACGATTCTTTGAATGACATGCATCGATAGCTATAACTTTTTGGGTGAATGGTAACACACCTCTTGTAGCACTTGGGCATATGAATGCATGTCTAAACACTTACGGATTAGATTCCTAATTCTCCCAATCTACTACAACTTGCTCGTCGGTAGATTCTATATGCCTACACAACTCGGGTTTGTAATGAAATGATGACGATTGCTTGCCTAGTAAACAATCACCAGATATTTCTCTCATCCGCCACATTTGAGCAAAATATATGTCGAAATTCCTCAACCAAATGACCTATTTGTTCGTTCTGGTTGACAGCTATTCGATTTCTAAGGACTGTACTTAACCACCGAGCATTCTTTGTAGGGCCGCGCCAAGCATGCACAATCGAGAGACATGAGAGACTATACATATCGTGATTTTTATTGTTCCTGACAGTCTACTCCTCTGTGTACGAATTCAGAAAAGACAAGACAGATTCTCAACACCAGCTTCTATCGTCACGTTGCGACTACGAAAACAATGTAATCCACTACTCAAATATCGAGCACATTCACCACAAGCACCATTCATGTTAGCTCGACGATTTGTTGCAATGCCGACTCCAGAAGGTTCACCTTCTTCTCTAATGGATGCACTTGACTGATCAACCTCTCTTCGTCAAAGAGGATCAACCTCCCTTCGTCTTCTTCGACGTTGCGTAAACTCTTGAAATGGTCGACTATTTTCCTCAGTAGAACTTCTCAATGGATTTTGACACTCATTTTGTAACTCTGGTGACTTTCGAATTCGCATGGCTGCTCCATATCTGCAAACTCATATTTTGTAGTCGGCATTCGATTTTATTTTCTGGCATGCTCGACCCAACGCACATACAAGACAACGAGTAGTCAAACTCTTCGAAGGAGGCAAAATATTCGTCTAACTTAATTCACGCCGCGGCTTTCCTAACCTCTTCTCATGAACGACCTCTCATATCGATAGAAGGGCGATGCTCTTGGTTTCTAAATATATATCTCCATGACTCAAAAATATTTTCACTCTCCGTAGTAGTGTCGACACGCGCTTCAGGTAATGAAAATAAAATATCCTCAGTATGAAAGTAAATGTCATCAATATTCCATGCTTCTGCTGCCTCAACAGTATCTATGTCTAATCTCCGAACACAATGAAGACTCCACAATCCACACTCCACACTCCGCAATGAACACTCCAGTCGCTCGTTCAAGTCGTTTCAGCGACCAGTCGCTCACTCCTTCAAGTCGCTCAGTTGCTCAATCCAAAGCTCGCTCAACTCTCTCGCTCGCTCACAGTATAATTCAAAATTCTGACCGCGTAGTTCCCGCGGTCTCGCGCCTTGATCATGCAAATTCACAGAACTAACTCCTCGATTGTTCTCGCGTTCTTGCACCTCCTATTCCTGTCATTTCATGCCGTGCTTGCCAACTAAGCCTGTGAACGTCAACGTGGAAGACACAATCAGACATGGTGGTCGACAATGGACTGTTGCCGGTAAAAGGTCTGGTCAAGTCTAAACTATGGCGCAGGGGGCTGGTCAAGTTCAAAAAATGACGCAAGAGGCTAGTCAAGTAAATTTCTGTGTCAATATAGTGGTAAATACTATGACGTTTCAACTCTTCTTAGTGTGGTCAACCATCCTTACTGTAAACGTAGTACCTATCCTAACTGCACTCAAAACCTGTGAGTGGTTACTCCTGTTACTTCAGTTGCTGCAACTATGATTTTGATTCAGCAACTTGGATAATCAAGTGTAAGATTGTGAAGTTAGAGGCGAGATTGTTCTTGAATCCTCATCAGATTGCAAGGTAGAGGTGAGATAAGACCTAAATGTGGTTGTACCATGGGAGCTTGTAGAAGTTTGTCATCTCCTTGCGCATGTGCTTTGGTAATGAATATTGTAGTGTTCCCCATGGTTCCTCAAATGAGTCTCTGTTAGAGGTGGGAGTTTGAGGCTTATTCTACATTGTCAAAATAAGAGCTTGCTAACGGACACGCTGCGGTGCTAGGGATTAAAGTGGTTTCTTAAATAGTAGTTCTATATTCTGCTATAATTATATATTATTATATATCTACGTATTTATATATAAATAAAAATATCTATATTGAATAGTAGTTTTGTATTTTTTAGTACATATAGAAGTAAGCAACTCAAATATAAAATTACCGTGACATTATCAAATGATAACCATCATGTATAATCTGCTGTAATTTGGGAGAGTCTGTTGAAAAGAATGGTAGCATGTTAGGTAGTTAGCCAAGAGATCACTGTTTTATGATATCACTGTTCGTGTTATGCAAATAAAAGCTTATCTACTATTAACACTTCGAATGGAAACAATAAAATTCTAGTGTTATTCATACGATAGAGACCTTGAATATCTTTGTTTGTTACTTACCTTGTTGTCGACTATAAGGTTCACTTTCCACTAAACGTCTTTGCTTTGTTAAGTACGTTGAATCAGGATTTACCCACCCGACTATCCTGACTTCCTTGCATATTCACCTCTTCCATCCGATGGAGGAGGTAGATATCATGGAGAATATGGGTCTCATGTACACTTCAGTGTACATGAGGATCCACATATTAATGTTCTCCATTAAACGACGCCATTAGAAATCTAGGTCTCCGGTCTTATACCCCCAGGAGCGCAGCAGTCCCCTCTTCACTTATGGGTTCTTTTCGGATGAGTTGGCTACTCCAGGAATGACTAACATATAACAATTATAAATTAATTTGATTTTCTATATTACTTAGTATAATAAATTTTAATAACACTTAGACATTTTTCGATAAGAGAAAACGATTTTCACTGTACAAGGCCGTGGGGAAGGATATTATTCACCTCTTCCATCCGATGGAGGAGGTAGATATGTTAATTTATTATCTAACTCTTCAGTAGAGAAGGGTTAGGTAATAAATGAATAAATTTTCTAGACTTTGACTCTTTGAGTTATACTCGGGGGAGGATAGTCCTCTCCGTTAAGCTTATGGGTTAAGACTTTTTCTGAGTTGTACGTGTAGTTTTATACTCTACTGTAAACCGGCGGATTCACTGTCACATCTCCTGTCTTTATCAGAACTTCTTCGAACTTATATTCTAAAGATGGCTTTTCCGGTTTATACGTTCACTGCCACTGATGTTTCGGGTGCATAGTGACGTCACTCGATTTTTTATTTGACATAGCCAGTCTTCTGTATGATAAAAACAGTGCATACATTTACTCCCTAAAATAAATGTGTTAACGTGACCAAGGCTCTAAATCAATCTAAGAGTGAATCTTGTTAGTAAATCCTACTTTTATTTTAATTTTTTGTCTTCTTCTCCATTTCTGACATGTACACTTGGGATGCATATTCACCTCTTCCAAGAGGGGAATATGCAATTTATTCTCTAACTCTCTTTTCTGGAAGGGTTAGGCTACAAGTTAAAACTGCAAGCTTGAAAATATTTTACTCGTGAGAGTGATAGCTCTTTATACCAAGGAAGAATTCTTTTCGTGTGATTCACTTATGAAGATACCAAGTGTAATGAAGATAAATGAAATGAAGATACCAAGTGTAATGAAGGTGCCAAAATAAAATTAAAATTTAGCACTGCAAATTAAGTAAAGCTATATTAAATAGTAAATCCTATCGACCAGTATTCTCCCCTTGATGTGCATTTTATTTGTCATCAAATTATAGTGATGTGAACTTTTACCGTCACCATTTGCCTTTTTTCTCCTGACTATGTGCTTTATGTTTTCCCCGCACATTGCAATTTTCATTCACACTTTTCAAGACTGTTGTAAGTCGCTCATGATTATTTTTTGCATGTTTAAACATTTAACTTTTTCCTACATTCTCCTGTTTGTGCAGTTTGGATATTTACCCCCAACAAAAGAATAAATCGTTTGAATGAGTGATACTTGGATTGACTCTGAAATACGTGACGAGGTGATTAAATGACACTCATATCTAAACTATGTATGATAGAAGATAATTTTAACTAACTGCGGAGATTTAACCTAAATAAACTTTTATATTATTTTTGATTTTGAATAAACTGTATGTCTAACTGAATATATTTCAACCTCAATTGATCATATCTCATTCATCACAAACTTCGAAGTGAAACAAAGCAAAGAAAATCTCACTTTTCTAACAAGAACTTCACAATAATATCACATAATCTGAATGCTCAAAGCTAACTAGCAAAAACTAAAAGCTAACTATCATAAGCCACACACAGCCAAAGAGTGCAAAAAGATGAAAGCCATAGCGAAAGAACCGAAGAATGTCTATTCCAGAATATTTTTTTGTCAAACGATCTTTAGATATCGATCAGTTCTTCCTTCCTAACTTTATTGGCTCCAAAAACCTTCAAATTCGACTCTTGATAACAGAGATGTCTCTAGTTTTCTGTCGAAGATGATTGAACCTCATCCTTATAGCTTAAAACCACGTACTTCGATAAAACAGACCGCCTGAGCTGAGGTCTATCTTCTCTTATAGATAGATATGACTACATTGGTCCAAACGACACCCCAAAAAATTAGTTTGGAGTTTTTATTCTCTGAAGAAAGAAAAGATGTAAGAAGCTACAAATTGACGTAATCGATCCTCTTTGGCTTAGCTCCACTCGCTGCGCAAAACATAAAAATTTGCATAGGATTTCTCCTGTGCAAAGATAAATACCTATCGTGCACATACACTCGCTACACAACATACATTGCTGTCAGAGATACATCACACATACACGTAATACATGGACGATGTCATACACATACACCAGTGTATCACAATAAATATTGTTACTCACTCTATCATGTCAACCGATAATACACAAACACTAAAGTTGAGCCACATGCACTCTACGCATCAGAGAATCTAGATTACACTCACCAAGACCATCTACGATAGCCAAGAGCTTGAAGGCTCAACTCGAAGAACAGAAGCCTACAAGTCTTATCTGCGAAGTATACCCCTAGTGGAGCTAGCCAAAGAACTCGTCATAACGGCACTAACTGCCTTATGGGACTAACCACTACGCACTCGGTCAACCTAGCCGATGTACTAAACTGACGTGACAAATGTCGTGCGCATACACATTGCTACACAACATACATCACTGTCAGAGATATATCGCATATACACATAACCCATGGACGATGTCATACGCATACACAAGTGTATCACAATAAATAAATATTGCTACTCACTCCACTGTACCAACGGGCTATACACAAACACTAAAGTCCAACCACATCCACTTACGCATCAACGGATTCAGACTGTCACTACCACTATCTATCATAACCAAGAGCTTGAAGACTCAACTCAAAGAACAGCCTACAAGCTCTACTTGCAAAGTATATACCTAGTGGGGTTAGCCCAAGAACCCACCCTAACGACCCTATCGAGACTAATCACTAAGCACTCGATCAACCTAGTTCAAGGTGCTAAACTGAAGTAACAGCTGTCGTGTGCATACACATCGCTACACAACATACATCGTTGTCAGAGATACATCACATATACACATAGCACATGGACGATGTCATACACATACACAAGTGTACCATAATCGCCTCCCTAACTGACGGTTAGGTCTCTCTAACTCCAGATAGTCCCATATCCCAACTACGTGATATACACCTTCGTGAATGCAAGGATCAGGAGGCCGGGTGCTACATCGTCCCATCATTAATTGCATGTCTGCAATCTATATCACGCAAAGATCTAATCGGCTATCTCTGCTATATACACCGAGGACAAATAGGAAAAACACTGAGAGCTAGAGTCAAACACGACATGTGCCAACCTCTCGAACAACCATCACACACCAACATACGGGCTGCTCCACCAGCAGACCCACACAACATACACCACAAGCCCGCACGTACAACCGCTAAGCTTGGATCAATGATATCATCGATATTTGAAAGATGACATGGTGCACAATTAAGCACATGGTCCTTCCAAACAACACCATCACGGTCGTCTAACATGAATACTCTAGAAAGTAATCCTTCATCTACACCTCACACACTCGTAAAATAGTGCATATTACGGTGTCGTAGGACGTGAAATGTGGTATGAGAATACACGGGGTATCTAGCTGTGGAGAGATACAACAAGACCTAAGACCTAACCGATGAAAACTTACGCTCTCACTATCTAATCTATTAGTCTTTTGTCTTGGTTACTATCTAACTTGACCCAAGTGCAACACATGTGCATCGCACAAACGACTTGGAGCTCAATCTTATTATAGGTAAAAGCAGGGCTCATACACTGTACATCTCTGCTTTAGATCCCAAGCGCTTTTCAAACAATCTTTCGGCAATATTCGCTTCACTACTTCTTCTCGACAAACTACCTAAATGCTAGACTCTGGCTTTCTACTGTTCGTTGATACAAGCTTCGTTCAGGAAGATATCCACAGCAAAGGACAGCCTATTATACAAGCTTCCCAACGATACAAAGCATTTGAGCAGTAAACAACCAGAGAGCCCGGAGCGTGACATTGAAGATAACGGTACCTCGTAGTTGAGGATTTCTAATCGGTGATTTTAGCAAGACGTGGCACCTTCGCTGATCATGGTCGCCATGCCAATCTCACAATACGGCTTCCTCTTTGTCCTTGCAGCATCTCCAAGAAGCCCACCTCTAGTCTTCAAGTCGTTTTGTCCAAGACCAACCAAGAGATTTAGGCAAAATCTCTCTTCGTCTTTCTCGTCACGCTGTAAACTGAACTTTGACAACCTCGTGCTCCCACCTCGGTCATCCAATTGAGCTCAAACTTCACAGGAAACCCCCTCTGACCCTTCTCTACTATTGTATGAAATTTCAACCTCAGATCTCAAACCACCTGTCCGCAATGGATCAAGCCACCCGCCTGTGCTAACCTATGAGCTTTACAGATCTCGATGACTAAAATGCTAGATCTCTACACATTCTCTTACCCAAATGAGATGAAATTTCACATGTGACTAGCTGATAGGGCACACTCTCATCCTGGAAAGTTTCACCCAGAGATCCAATCCCATGTGCACGGAGCAACTCAAACTTTGAACCCAAAGAAAATTGATTGACTCATATCTCTCAACTGTAACAGCCAACTTCAATCGACCATTTCAAGAGCAAATCCAATCCAAATATAAGATTGTTTTACATCAATGTAACCAGCACGGAGTGAACTACTCGATCCTCTTGACAGCTCCTAAAGATCACCTCCCAAACTCTCGGATCCCTCGAAAACGTCACTCGGGGTACCGATTTGACCCCCTGACTTTGAACGTCCACCAGTCTCTCCTCAGAACTCCAAATCGGTTGATCTTCGCCTTCAGAGTGTAGCCCGGCTCGAGAGCTTTCCAACAAGACCACTCACTACTCGAATGATTCTCGGAAAGACCTCCAAAACCCTAAAGCCGTCTGTAGATGTTGAATGGAGTTGATTGATCGAGAGTAGACCAATAACAAAAGAGGTCTGAAAACCACTTTTCCTCCTACTTGGTACCCTAGAACAAACTATAACCCTAATACCCTCTCACGCCTTCAAGGCATCGGCCTCAAGCTTAGGATAATCACTCTCGTCAAACTATAGAGGTCATACTTAACACGTAAGATTCAATACAAAGTCAAGATGACGAGTTTGAACCTATCTACGATGAAAGGTACTACAAAAGAGAATGGAGAAGCCATCACTTGATTACAGTACTTCTCGTCAAAGTTCCTTGCGATCCACGCACGATGACTGATCTTCCGTCGACAATGACATTGAATATCCACCCATACGTTGAAAGGGACGTTGGCTGGAAAGTTCAGGTCCATTCACCCCCTTCGTCAAAGTAAGATAGACACTGTCAGGTCCTAGTTCTCCCCGGACGTGACAATTGATAAGATCACCGGAGTAGGAGAATCTCTTAAAGTCTGTCGGTTTCGTTCGTGATTCGTACGAATGGTCAGAAACTGCACAGAACGTCTATCATCTGGACTACGGATCTTAGCATAAGGAGACCTGTCATCCATCACCTTGATCTCCATTCTAACTGCAGTGATATAAGGTTGACCAAGAATCACATGATATGAAGCTGAAGACTGCACGAAGAAGTGCTGATCTATCTCCACATCACCTAGCTTCACCCTCACGTTAGGACAAGCGCCGTATAACTCACCCTTCTGGTTGTTTGCAGCTTGTAGCACCCAACCATGATTCAGTTTGATAGACCACTGACCTTTCTCATACACTTCTCGTGACATGATGTTGATCTCTGAACCGTAATCAATCAAAGCAGCAACAGGTTCAAGACTTCCAAGGCAAACTCGTGTAGCAGTCGTAGCACGAGCCCAATGTCTTTTTCTGAAGTCGTTATTGGTAGCTGGACTCTTGTCGTCAGCTTCTTCATCTTCAAATTCAGCAGTGTTGGTACCAGCAACCAACGCTTCTTGCTGGTACTCTGTATCATCAACCTCCTGAAAATGCACCTTTCCGAACTCTACATCATTCATAGAAGCTCCTACCACATCAATCATCCGACTTTCTACTTGCTCGGACATCACCTGTCTCTTCCGCTTGATGTCGATGATCAGCTCGTGAAACTCCCTCTTCGCAATACCAAGAACTTCCCGAAGAGAAAACTCGATTCGTGCGTCAAGTATTCTCTACTCCAAGATGCTCTTGAGATCAGTTGAAGTCTCGATATCAGTCGCCAATTTATAAGCCGGTCCCTTCTCCTTCTCTTGGGCAGTAAACCGTCTACCAACAGTCGTTGGCTCCTGCTGGGATCTCTGCACGTCCTCCATCAAACCTGGTGCATGTGGAGGAGTTGCAGAAGTAGACGGGATGTCCTCTGGGAGGGCTGCTCGCCTCCTTGTGACTCCGTCTATCTCCAGTCTCCTTTGGAACTCCAGTATCAAGTTCAGAGCTTCTCGTCCCTTCTTTTCCTCCACGGAAGCATCTTGCCAGTGAACGTGTCTATCCACATCCAAGAATACTTTGATAGACGCGACGTCAACAGGATCTCTCTACCCTATGATCCTACATATAGTCTCTGCTAAGGATTACAGCTAACTCGAAACTGGTTATCATCCCTATATCAGTGACTCTAACCAGTTCCATCTCTCCTCGATACTCATGCGGATATCTAGAAATATCTCTACCTTCAAACCTTCCACATCTGTTCATAATAGCTTGCAAAGCCTTGGTGGATTTTAACTCACCCTCTCCAATGATCGGATGCTGTTGGACCAGAGCCGCAAGTGTCTCAGCCGTATCCAGACCAGATGTAGATGTTGCTGTAGCCGCTGGTGCTACAGAAGATGCTGCAGTAGACGTAGATGCAGTAGCCGTAGAAGTAGCAGCAGCAGCGTCCTTGCGATCCATCTCTTCTTCTTGTAGTAAACTCAATCTTCTCAATCAATCACCCCAAGAGCTCCAAGTGGAAGCACCAAATGTCGAGTTGAGAGTTTTCCTGGGAAGGGTGGAACCTTTTGGCTGTGATATGATCTTGAAGGCTGTGTTCAGTCTACTCATGGAAGCGTTGGGCTTCAGGCTAAGGTTGCTTACTACAAGGGTAGGCTTCAGATCAAAAGGGAACACTATTAACACTCACTCAGGTCGAATGGACCCTCCAGTATGTTTTGTAAACCCTCCGCGGTCCTATCGATCAACTACCCCCCCTCGATCTCTCAACCTCCACGATCGTCATCGATGAATCTGTAAATGTCAGACCTGTCTCTCACTCAGGTGTCATCTCTGATGGCTTTGATGGAAGCACACCATGAATCTTGAAGGGAAAAATGTTAAGTTCACTCATTCATACACCAACAAACTTATCAACTAAAAATCTCCATAAACTCATCAACTAAAATCTTTCATTCTAACGACATCTCTCACGTTCTCACATGCTAAAAATATCTCACACTCTCTATATTACTCAAGTTGTTATTACGACGATGTGAAAACAAGGACGAGGAGCTCTTCTCAACTCCTCTATTTATACATTCTAGATTTTTACTGTGGTATCCTCCGGTAACTCAACCGTAACTACTTTTACCGAGTTTTACTAAGATATTACTTAAGGTAAAAGCATTAATCACATGGGTTTCTTACCTTTTCACATGAGCTTATTCTTTCAAAGTCAACAAGTTCTAGAAGAATTTTGGAATATTCTCAAGGAATCTCGAATTTCCACCCCCCTTTACACTAGGACCCACTAAAAAGGAAACATGTGAAATCTCTTCTTGTTTTTAGTGCCCACAAAGTCCACAACTTTAATCTAACCACTAATATCAAGTCAAAAAGGAAATAAGGAATACTTTCCACCTCCTTTCTATCTTTTAGACAAGATGATAAGATAATAGTGCTCACTCTTTAAGAAATATCTGAATTCTGCCAAAAGTACAGCTAAGTTTAATTATAACTAACTTTTAGCTAGTCATGACTAACTTGATACCTCCTTAAAGTACTTGGGCAGCAAATAAACACTCTCAACACTTAGTTATAACTAAATACCTTACTAATAGACAAACTTCATAGGTGTAACATAGGTCGTTACATTTTACCCCCGGACTAAATTTTCACTCCGTCCTCGGAGTGAAGAGAGAACTTTCGTCGATGAAACAACTTCAACTTGTCATGATTGATCCGATCGAATCTCCTTCCTCCAAACTCCTGAAGGTCATATGTGAAGTTGCTCCACACCTTATCTACAACAAAAGGACCAAAATATCTAGGAAGAAAGTTCTTCCTAGCCCTCTTGAATCTGATAGCATCATACAACATTACCCAATCTCCGACTTGAAAAGGTTTTACCTCCCTCTTGTTTAACCGTTTGTCGTAACTCTTCTTTTGATACGCCTGAGCTTTTTCCATCCGGATCATTGCTACCGCTCGGGTCTCTTCCAACTCCATGAGTTGCTCCCTTCTTGATCTGACCACGTCTTCTCCTCTCGACCTCTTCAACTTTCGTTGAATAGTTTGAAAAGTATCCAATTCGAATTGGATGGGCAACTTGGACTCCACTCCATAAACCAGTCGAAATGGAGAGTACCCAGTAGAAGTCTTTGTTGTCGTTCGATACTCCCACAAGATGGCATGTAGCCTCTTATCTCAAGTATGTTTCGCAGTCTCAACACCAGCATCTTTGACGAGCATCATACAAAGTGTAAGATTGATCTTCTCCGCAAGACCATTAGCATTTGGTTTGTATGAGGTCGTTACTCGTGGCTTGATAGAAAAGTGTTGTAGCATAGTAGTAGTAATGCTCCCTACAAACTCTCCTCTTCTATCTGAGACCAACTCTAATGGACATCCAAATCTGGTGATGATCCTCTCTCATAGGAACCTATCGACTTCTGTTTCATTAGTCTCCCTCAAAGGTCTAGCCTCTACCCACTTGGTACAATAGTCAGTGACGACTACAATGTATCTATTGTCTCAAGGTGTCTTATTAAGAGGACCTACAAAGTCAATATCTCACTTCTCAAATGGTCCTAATATTGGAATTGATCTTAACGGAGGTGTTCTAGTAGACTTCAGAGCAAATGCTTGACATACGTCGCAAGTTTTGCAATAGTCTAAACACTCTTTGAAAATCCCTCTCCAATGATAACTCGCATCCAAAATCTTGAAGGTTGTTATCTTACCAGCAAAGTGACCTCCGCAAACAGTTCCGTCGTGAAACTCGTGCATTAGCTTGAATGCCTCCTTCTTGTGGTACCCACAAATTACAGGATTCACGAATTTTTGAAATTTTTAAGATTAATAACTTGTTTGTATAACTGAAGAAGCGTTGTTACTTAAGACTACGGCTTCCTTAGCAGGAAGATGATCTTATGAGCTTTTTGTAATAAGAAGCTAACTTCTTCGGAAGACGACCGTCTTTCAGAAAATGTCTTCCCGGAAGACGGCGAAAGACGAAAGACGTTTCGGAAGATTGGAACATCTTCGGAAGACTATCTTCGGAAGACTGTTTTCGGAAGTCGACTGTACATAATTCGTATCAAGAGTGGATTTGCTTTGCTTTTGTGTTAAGAGAGGCTTGGTACGAATCTTGAGTGGTTTGGTGGGTTGTTTTGTTATTTCGAGAAGTTGGAAGTTGGGGACTAGGCCTGTGCCTCTCGGTGTTTCAAGCTTCTCAACTCCACATCTTCCTAGAGAGACTAGAAGACTGAAAGGCTAGCAAAATGAGCGAGAAGACGAGAGGGTCCGTTACGGGTCTCTTTTGTCCGACCCATAGCAGCCTATTCCTTCTTCTTCCCGAACTTAGAAGAGAGTTGTGAGAAGTCTTGCTGGCAGAATCTGGAGAGAATGGTCGAGGGCCATGTCTTCCCATCATGCAGCAAGCTTCTTCTGAGTGTGTATGAGAGGTGAGAAGTCAGAAGAACGGAGTGCAAATGTCTTGAGTCTATTGTGAGGATAGATTGTGTGTAGGAAGCAGAAGACAGGTGAGACCAGTGAAGGGAAGCCTGGCTTCGGGAGGTCTTTCGAGAACGTTATTGAATCAGAAACTGTCCCGAGAGTCCTCCCAGAGGCCACTGTCACCACAGGAGCCCACAACCATCTTCTAAACCTTTCTTATACTCTACTTCTCGCATATCTTGTATCTTCTGATAGGAAGCAGGATGTAATGCAAGATGGGTTGTCTTCTTAAGAATCCATGCGAGGCCTTGCTTAGTTAGGATTGATTAGATACAGCTCAGAAGACGAGCGCTACTTAGGAAGCATTGTTAGAATCTCAAAAGACGGAGTAGCTGTCTTCTAGAAGACGAGATTCGTCTTCTGAAGAGTGGAAGCTAGACTGCGAAGACTGTGGTGCAACAGCGTGCAGGAATGACTGTTTGGAGGTCTTTATTGACAATCCTCAAAGTGGGATGGTGGAAGACCTGCCATATCGTTTCATTGCTATTCTCCCGTGGACAGAATCTAGAGATTGATGAAGCACCTAGCCTTAGGTGGAAGTGTTGGATGGACGTGGGGAGTTTACAGTGGTCACGAAGTTCTCCTCAAATTGGCAATCAGAGGAGAATGAGACAATTGGTATCTCATGTCAGGAATGCTCAGTCACCTACTGCAGAAGAAGTTCCTACCGTAGAGGAGTTGAAAGCTCAATTTGCAGCAGCGTGTTATTGTAGAATTACAACTGGGTACCAAGGAAAGCTCACGGTAGCTTCTCATGGAAGGGAAAACCGTCTTGAGCATAGCAGAGCACAGCAAACGATGATCTCAGATCTACGAACTTCTCTCCTCTAATCTCAACGAGGCTATAACGGAGAACAGGATCACAACTTATGGCTGTCTTGACTCAACACCGGCTAAATTGACAGGGAGTGAAGCTTCTGTACTAAGGATAATTTCTCTCAGAAAATGGTGCAATTCTCCGACGCATATCTAAAGGATGAATCTGATACAAGCTGTAAGATTGAGGGACGGCATTCGTGGTACCAGAGTTACGAGGATGGACCTTCATGATATCAAACACGAGGCACCGGCAGCTTCCCAACTTATCAGAAGCCGTTTTAGTAGTTCTGATAGGAGCAGATCAGGTAGAGATTGCCACCAAGCAATCAGAGTAGGCAGCAAGCATCGCAGACAAGTCAATCTTGTCCAAACTTAGTAAAGTAGTAACATGCTATATTAGGAGGTGACAAAACCAGTCTTAAATTAGCTAGTAATCATGTGGCAGCATAGGTAGCGTAGGAGCAACAAGGCAAATGACTAAAGCTGGAAGGGAAACGGCTTGCATGTGAGGTGGCAGCCTCCTGTCAACGCCCATCTCTCCTCGGTGGTCGTCTCCCCTGGTTCTCATGGCAGCGACATAGTAGGATTGTAGAGTAGGAAATTAGACCCTGTGTGGAGAATTGAGTTCTGCACACACATACCAATCTTACGGTGCAGACAGATTAGACAAACAAGGGAGTCTTCGAAGAAACTGGCTGCCTGCACACACATTAGATTTTTCGGTGCAGGAGACAGATTATACACTAGAGGTACACAATGTACACTACACTCGATGTTGGAATAAGAGGATAACGCAGGAAGAAGTCTGCATTCTCTTACCACCAGCAGCGATTCGGAGATGTAGATAAGTAGTGGGCAGTCTAGGAGCAGGGAACGGCATCCTTGTGTAGTCCTGCTGGTTAGACTGATGTGTCGAGGAGTAGGGACACACAGTAGAGGGAGTGAGCTTCCCAACACCTATGTACTTTCTTCTCGGAGAATGGATTGTTGATTTGAGTGCAGAAGCTTAATTCGTGTCTTCTGGGTGGTGGATTTCCTTGAATTCGCTCCCAATTGTGCATGGGAAGTGTTCTCCTTGAGTGACGATGACTGTCAGCAGTTGTGGAAGTGTAGCTTGGCTCGTCCAGTAGAGCACTTGGGATCTGCTGTACGGACGGTCTTATGGGTAAGAGATCCCAGAAGACAGAGTAGTCAGAGCAGTGAAGTGAAGAAGAAAGAAGCCTTCTTCTCACAGCAGAAGACGACATCCTAAAGAAGAAGACGGTGCAACTGTACACATGTTTGTTGTCTTCCTCCCCAAACTATTACAAGCAGGGATGGCTTGTTAGTCAGGATCCGGACTAGAAGCCTGTCGGAATCTTAATTTCCTCTTTTCATCTTGTTTTCTCTTGTTTGGATTTTCTCTTCTTCCCCATCTTCTCTCATCTTCCCCATCTTCTTACCTTCTTCTAGTGAGCTTCCGTGAAGGTGAATGTCGTTGTAGTGCTGCAGGAAGACCATTTCCGCAGACAGAAGCCTGGGAAGGCTACATGGGGCATACACCATGTGATTGATCTAACCCGTTGTAATGTGAGTGTGAGAGTAAGGTGTAATAGTCGTGCTAGTCGACTTCTGCGAAGCAGTACCATCTTCTGGAGGTGTGAGAAGACGAGCTGAACCCCCAGAAGACGAGAATCGCTTCGGAAAGACTGTACTGAGAAGACCGGAAGAAGTGACCTGGAAGCAGGAAGATCGTCTTCCCGAGCTTCTCTGTGAATAGTTGTGTGATATTTTAGTTAGTAGTTATTTATTTATATCCAGAGTATATTTTGGCGTATCTGGAAGACGCGTGGTTTTGTGAGAAGACGGGATGGTTTTGTGAGGCAAAACCCGTGTGTTTGAACAGATCTTAGAACTTAGAGCAGCGTTACTTGTGCAAATCCTCTGTGAGAACGATATCTTGTATACTAAATGGGCAAAAGGAGTAATCCTGCGTCACTACACTTCTGACCAACTGCTCTCCTTAGTAACCCATATGCTCCTTGATGAAACAGAATTCTCTCCACCATGGTGTAAGGTTTGCATCTCTTGATCAACGCGTTACGTTCTCGGGTATGCATACCTTCTGGAAAAGAGCCATCTGCAAGGAAACTCCAGATTTTCTTGTACTCGTCCGGTATCTCCTCAATGCTTGTGATGGTCATCAGATGTTTGTCTGGAAATGAATCATCAAATGGTTCTTCTCCCTCATCATCATAAGCCCTCGACAAAAGATCAGCATTCGCATACTTTTTCCCTGATCTATCTTCGATCAAGTAATCGTATTCTGTTAGAAGGATCTTCCAACGAGCAATACGACCTTCGGCATTAGGCTTATTAAAGATATACTTTAAAGCCTTGTGATCTGTGACTATGGAAAATTTCCCTCCTAGCAAGTAGTGTCGAAATTTCTTCAATCCAAAGATCACCGCTAATCTTTCTCGTTCAGTCACGGAGTAATTCTTCTCTGCTGGAACCATCTGCCTACTAGCATAAGCTATAAGATGATCATGCCCGTCTCCATCTAACTGACTTAATGTACATCCGATTGCTACATTGGAGGCATCCGTATACAGAATAAATGCTTTACTCCACTCAGGTTTAGCAAGTATAGGAGCTGTCACCAATGCCTTTTTCAGCTCTTCAAATGCTTCCTTTGCCTTCTGATCATGCACTATCAAGTCAAAATCAACTCCCTTCTTCATGTACATAGTCAAAGCTATTGCTTTGTTTGAGAAGGAAAAGACAAACCTACGATAATATCCAACTATGCCAAGAAACTGTCTCAACTTTGTCAAGTTGATCAGAAATGAAAGATCCACAATCTTCTTCATCTTCTTAGGATCTATCGCAATTCCATTCTTGGAAATGATGTGTCCCGAGAGTAGACCTTCTTCGCAGCCAAAGATACACTTCTCTGGATTTAGAGAAGCGTTGGCTTGCTCCAACCGCTGCAAAACTTTGATCACATGATCAAAGTGGTCCTCCTTTCTTCCGTACACACAGAAATCGTCAATAAAATCCCGAACAAACTTTCCTATGAATGGTTCAAACACCTTGTTCATAAACCTCTGAAACGTGACCGGAGCATTATACAATCCGAATGGCATCACCCGAAATGCAAATGTTCCCCAAGGAGTAGTGAAAGTAGTCAACTATTGATACTCCTGTGCTATCTTGATCTGGTTATATCCACTATAACCATCACCAAAGTTGTACCACTCATGACTAGCAACTTCCTCCAAAATCTCATCTATAAATGGTAGAGGATAATAATCCTTCTTGGTAACTACATTCAACTTCTTATAGTCTATGCACATTCGCAGCTTACCATTCTTCTTCTTGACAATCACAATGAGTGAAACCCATTCTGAGTTCTCCACCTCATAGATGAAACTCGCCTCCTTCAACTTGTCTATCTCCTCCTTGACCATCACTGCTGTTGTAGGATTGATCCTTCTCTGCTTCTGTCGAACTGGTCTTGCGTTTTCCTCCAATTCGATTCGATGAGTCTCGAGAGTCACCTCCTTCAAATCCTTGTAGCTGAAAGCAAACACATGGATATATTTTCGAAATATATCTAGGAATCTACTTTTCTCCTCTTGAGTAACATTGAGATCAAACTTCAGGGTGGAGAGTCTTCTCACAATCTATGCCTCACTCAACTCTTCTTTGTCAGGATCTTTCTCCACTACTGGTCGAAGCAACAAGTCAATAGCACTAAGCTGATGTAATGATTCATCTCGACCAAATCCTTCGTCCTCAGACGAGGATTCTTGATCGTAAGAATCTCCGGTATCTACTTCTGAGACATTCTGATCATCATCCATATCAGATTCTCAGTAGTCATTAGTGGGTCTATCAGAGTCAGAAGTCACAACTTCAACACCCGAGAGAGGAACTATCACTCTATGATCTTTAGGCCCATTCCGTAAGTATCCTTTGTGCCACCTATCAATGGTGCGCATAGCTCTCAACCAAGGCTTACCTAGGAGCAAATCCTAACTAGAGTCTTTTAACACTTGAAAAGACATCAATGTTTGAACTTCCATCACAGAAACGACCACCTTCTCTAACACACCAAGAGGTCTTACCCGTTGTTTGTTAGCCATCCTCACAACAATGCTAGCCGGACGAGTTGGTTACATCCCCAACTTTTTCATCAACCTCTCCGATATGGCGTTTACAACCGACCCTCCATCCATCAATACGTCAGAGACGTAGTGACCATTCAACCAGACTTCAATCTTTGAAGCCTTAGTGCATACCTCTAAAGCATGCACATCCACCACACCAACTCTCACAGACTTTGATGTCTTGCTCAGACCATCACCAAACTTCTTCCGAAGCGCTTCCACCGACTGTGCTAGCATCCCCTGTGCACGAGCCTCCGCTGCTTCTCGCTGCGTCTTCTCAACTGCAACTCGCGCTTCTGCAGCTTCTCGCTGCGTCTTCCATGTGGTCTTCTCCTCGACGAGGGCGGTGATCTTCTCCCGCACTCGGAGGACCTCCTGATCGCACTGCTGTACACGTGCTTGCATCTCCTGGTTGCTCTTCCGAAGTTGCACCAGCTCCTTGGCAGAAGCGGCTGCTTCCGCCTTGTATCTGGCTGCGAGCTTCTCCGTGGTGCGGAGACTAGCTTCCAACGACTCCGTCTTCTTCAAGTCTTCTTCCTGTCGCAGCAAGGTGCGCAGACCGAATCTAGATTGCAAGGGCCTCTCTTGAGCCTTCGCTCTCTTCTCCAGCAACTCCATAGCTGGCTGGATCTCCTTGTGGAAGAAGACGCTGAACTCTTCCAGTCTTCTTCCTGCGGAAGACAAGTTCATCTCCACTACTCGCTCTGAAGTGTCGACCTCGTCTTCTAGAGGCAAGGAAGCCTCTTCCACCACAATGGCCTTCATCTTCTGCGCACGAGAAGAAGCTACTCTTCTCATCTTCCGAGGTGGAAGATCTCTTGTGGCAGGAGCGGTTCTCTTCACTGCGCTTCCCCGCATCGCAGTAGGAGTATCTCTTCTTCTCTTGTCTTCTAGAGTCTTCGGAAGACTCCCAGGTGTTACAGAAGCGGTCTTCTGCGCCGATCGGATACTCAGCAGTTCTTTTTCCGAGTCAGACTCTGATCCTGAATGAATGAAGGAGGTGGGCTTCCTAGGTACACTTCTAGGACCCATCTTCCTCGATGGCGTGACGTCTTCTGACCCACTAGACTCGTCTTCTGGTGAGAGCCGGGCCTCAGCTGTGGCATCAGAGTGGGAGGAGGAGTAGCGACTGCTGCTCGGTCATCGTCTTCCGAGGTCTCCTCCTTCACCTCCTGTTGCCTTGTTGGTCCATACTCCGCCAGCTGATCTCTCCTAAGATCCCCCATGACTACGTACAAGTAGCAGAGGAAAGGTGTCAAGTATCCACCCGTCGGGATACCCAAGTACGCTAGCTCCGTCTGTACATAGTTGTGGACGTATGCGCCCCAGTAGATGGATACTCTTTTATCCCACACTGCTTCCAGGAACTCTACGTCCTAATCTCCCAAGTACCTCGTCTTCTGCGCTTTCTCCTTGGGGAAGGGATGCAGAAACAGCTTCGTCAGAAGTCGCTTCTTCGGATCCCGGTAAGATTCGATCTTCCACCCATTCCTACCCTACCCGTCTTCCACGAAAAGACAAGTGGTGCTCCCAGGCACATGCCACGTTGTCGTGATGTGAATCATTTTACAGTGTAAATAATTCACCTCTCTGTCAAGCGTTAGTCTCTTTGAGTGAAATTAGGACCTCAGAGAAGTCGATACTGGAGGATGTTATATATTTTTGAGTCTTAGTAGGTTGATTACCATGTAGATGGAGTTAAGCTCATGGGTTGTAATTACATGTCGCCCATGCATGCTTCCTAGCAAGGTTAGGTTATCTTTCGAGATTACGCGTCGTTTTACATGTCTTCGCATGTAGTTTAGGGTCTATGCTGGCACTTTAGGGGCTTGACGTGGTAGCCTATGTGCAAATTCAAGTCACCACGTGGTTTGGGACACAAAAGGACAGGGGAGTGAAGCTATGAACTCCCATTGGTCCAATTTTGTCTTTAGTGTACTGCTAAACTTAGTAGTAGGGGTCTTAAGAGGAGTTCGAGCATTTGGAGAAAAAAACTTCGAAATCTGAGAGCACAGGGAGATAGGGTTCGTCGTGCCAAGCACTGTCAGCGAAATTTTTGATCGATTTGGAGCAATAAAGAAGGAGTTATGGCTGATTGAAGTTCGATTGGTGCCAGAATTGCAGCACTTCTGTTGATTTTGAGGTTTTCGGTGTCAATCGCAGTAGATTTGAGAAAATCGCTTCAAACCTTCGAGGTCTCGTTCATTGGCAGCAGGGCTACGACTGTCCCCAAATTTTCATGTCAATTGAAATTGTGAGTAATTCGGGGCGACCGCTGAAGTAGAGGGGGTCCGAAAAGCTCTCAATATGGAACAGCAACTTCAGAGAGCGAGATCTGGAGTTTCGTGTACAATCAGGAGGCCCAACTTCACAGGAGTGTTCAGCAAGCTGTGTACTGCAAATCCTGTAAGAATCTTTGAAAGTGATCGAGCCAATTCTCTGTTCTAGGTCGAAATAGCTGACTGGGTACCAGAAATTGCCGTAATTTCTCTACTCAGAACGTTTCTGTCTATATCTCGACACTCTGATTTGATCTCAAGCTGAAACTTCGTGTGTATGGTCAGTAGGGCCTCATTTACATGTAGGAGGAGTTCTGAAGTCTGAACCATCATATGTTTCTGATTCTAGACTGTTAAAGTTCGCTGTCTGACCTTATTACTGCTAGTCTGATCTGATCTTCGCTTCCTGCACATACTGGAGGGTCCATTCGACCTGAGTGAGTGTCTATAGTGCCCTTTATGACCTGAACCCTACCTCTGTATAGTAAGCTACCACAGCTTGAAGCCCAACGCTTCCCTGAGTAGACCGAACATAGCCTTCAAGGTCATATCACAGCCAGAAGGTTCCGCCCTTCCCAGGAAAACTCTCAACTCGACATCTGGTGCTTCCACTGAGAGCTCTTGGGGTGATTGATTGAGAAGGTTGAGTTCACTACAAGGAGAAGAGATGGATAGCAAGAGTGCTGCTGCTGCTACTTCTACGCCTGCTGCATCTACGTCTACTGCAGCTCCTTCTGTAGCACCAGCGGCTACAACGACATCTGCACCTGGTCTAGATACGGCTGAGATTCTGAAGAAACTTGCGGCCCTGGTCCAACAACATCCGATCATTGGAGGGGGTGAGTTGAAGTCTACCAAGGCTTTGCAAGCAATTGTGAATAGATGCGGTAGATTTGAAGGTAGAGATATTTCTAGATATCTGCGTGAATACAGAGGAGAGATGGAACTAGTTAGAGTTACCGATGCTGAGATGATAGGGAGTTTCGAGTTAGCTGTAATCCCTGAGTTGCGGGACCAGGTTAGGGATGTACAGAGAAGAAATCTAGGTGTCTGGATGAGTTTCGAACGATCTCTTCGAGAGGAGTTTCTCGAAGAAGATTCAGAGAGAGTCACTAGAAGAACGTTTCTGGACTGGGTTGAGCAGCAACCTGGTCGTATGATGAACCTGAATGAGATGCTGAGAGAGTTTGATCGGAGATAACGACAACTCTCAACTCTTGAGAGGATAACCTTAGATGCTAGGAAAACCGAGCTTTTCTTGCAAGCTACCGATGATGCTACGGCAGATCGGTTATGCTTTATGTTGGCTGACCGATCGGCTGAAGGAGGAGTTACTACTGATTGGGGGAGAGTTGAGGATGCTGTGGCTGTACTAACGAGGCAGAGAAGGGGAAGAGTGGCTGTGGGAGGACGTCCGCTTGCAGAAGTGACCACTCAACCTCGCACTGCCCCTCAAGTACAGCAACCTCCTGCTCCTGCTCCCAGACCTGCTGTCCCGGCTGCAGTACCTTTGATGCCAGTTGTGCCAGTTCCTGCGCAAAGGGCACCGGTACAGAGACCTGCAGAGAACCATGGACAGCAGAACCAGATCGAAGACCTGATTCGGCAGATGAGAGAACTGAAGGTGGAGCTAGCTGGATTGCAGAGAGAGCAGCCACCGGCGCCTGCTGCTGCACGTCCAGGAGGTGCTCCTGTTCGTAGATGTATCTGGTGTGACAGTCAAGATCATTTCCGAGGGGACTGTCAAGAGCTCACGGCTGCTCTGCGAGATGGTGTGTTTCGCTACCAGAACGGTAGGCTGCACCTTTCTTCTACTGGAGAGCCGCTAAGCACGCAGTTTGGACGAGGAGGCATGAGAAGTTTGCCTCAGATCGCCGCAGCTGCAACTGTACATGCATTGATGGCACCACCGGTAAATCCTGATGTATATGCCGGTCACATTGAAGTTTCTTCTAGTCCTACGTTGCTAGATAGGACTACTGAGAAGAAACCTGTTCAAGTTCCTTCTGAAGTACTGAAGAGAGGAGCAGAAACTATCCGTAGGGTCACAGGGTGAGGAGATCCTGTTGATGCTGCGTCTATCAAAGCATTCTTGGACGTGGATAGACACGTTCACTGGCAGGATGCTTCTGTGGAGGAGAAGAGGTGGCGAGAAGCCTCTGAACTTGATACTGGAGTTCCAGAGGAGATTGGAGATAGACGGAGGGTCACAAGGAGGCGAGCAGCCCCTCCAGAAGATGTCCCATCTACTTCTGCAACTCCTCCACCTGCACTAGGTCCGATGGAGGACATGCAGAGATCCCAGCAGGAGCCAACGACTGCTGGGAGACGGTTTACTGCCCAAGAGAAGGGGAAGGGACCGGCTTACAAGTTGGCAGCAGATATAGAGACTTCTACTGATCTGAAGAGCATCTTGGAGCAGAGGATACTGGATGCACGAATCGAGTTTTCTCTCCGGGAAGTTCTTGGTATTGCAAAGAGGGAGTTTCACGAACTAATCATCGACATCATCAAGCGCAAGAGACAGGTGATGTCCGAGCAGGTAGAGAGTCAGATGATAGATGTAGTAGGAGCTTCTCTGAATGATGCAGAGTTTGGAAAGGTGCATTTTCAGGAAGCTGATGACAAGAGATACCAGCAAGAAGCGTTGGTTGCTGGTACCGACACTATTGAGTTCAACGATGAGGAAGCTGGTGAGGAGAGTCCAGCTAATGAAAGTGATTTCAGAAAGAGACATTGGGCTCGTGCCACAACTGCTACGCGAGTTCGTCTTGGAAGTTTGGCTGAACCTGTTGCTGCTTTAGTTGATCACGGATCTGAGATCAACATCATGTCACGGGAGGTGTACGAGACAGGACAGTGGCCTATCGAACTGAACCATGGTTGGGTGCTACGAGCTGCAAACAACCAGAAGGGTGAGTTATACGGCGCTTGTCCTAACGTGAGGGTGAAGCTAGGTGATGTGGAGGTAGATCAGCACTTCTTCGTGCAGTCTTCTGCTTCATATCCTGTGATTCTTGGTCAGCCTTATATCACAGCAGTTCGAACGGAGACGAAGGGGATGGATGACGGATCTCACTATGCTAGGATCCGTAGTCCAGATGACAGACGTTCTGTGCAGTTTCTGACAGTTCGTTCGAACCACGAACGAAACAGACAGACACTAAGAGATTCTCCTATCTGTAGGAGTAAGGGTTTTCTGAAACCACTCTTGTAGGACGGGATACCAAGAGTGACGGGTCTGCTGTTACTATGATCCCGCTTGAGCAGCCTGTGGGATCACAGGAGATTGATGAAGAGGTTGCTCAAGATTCTGAAAACTGCTACACTGTACATAGTTGGAAATCTGGTTTGATGGCTTTCAGTTCTGATGATTGGAGTGAGTTTACGCGTGTAGAGGATTTGACTGAGAAGAGTAGGAGGCAGATGGAGAAGTATGCAGAAAATCTACGATGTACAGGAGTTCTGGGTGAAGGTGAGATGATTTCTGGTGTTTACGAGGAGTTTGTAGGTATACAGTCTTTTGTTCGTTGGCTGGATGATGTAGATAGGTTGATGGAGCAGATGGGAGGAAGGGTGGTGATCCCTATCCGCTCTCGTAAAGTCTATGAGGAGGTTGTCTCGGCTTACAATCTCGTCCTCATCCGAGACTGGAGAGTGGATGGAAGGATGCAATCTGCTGGTGTGGCTCTCGTGAAGAAGCAGAGGTTCAAACCAAATACAAAACTGTAGCGAAGAAGGTGAAACCAGTGGCGACCCCGTTACCTGTTGATTCACAACAGCAGATGGAGTTAGCGGCCACTGAGCCTGTACTGAGAGATCCTAAACAGATAGGACACGAGTTTACTCAAGAGACACTCGAGCAACTCCAGATAGGAGGGGGTGGCTTCTTGACTGAAGAGGAGAAACGAGCTTTTGAGCAGATGATAGTTAACCATGTCCCTCGTGCTTTGCTACCGATGGTTATTGAATTATTGAAGGAGAGGATGACAAGAGATGAAGACGCCCCGGCTACTGAAGAGGCTGAGGTGGAGGAGAACGATGCTAATGAAGAACAAACCGAAGACTGAAGAGGTTGGCACATGCCGGAGGATGTGCAGGTTTGGAGGGGGTGGATGTCGTGATGTGAATCATTTTACAGTGTAAATAATTCACCTCTCTGTCAAGCGTTAGTCTCTTTGAGTGAAATTAGGACCTCAGAGAAGTCGATACTGGAGGATGTTATATATTTTTGAGTCTTAGTAGGTTGATTACCATGTAGATGGAGTTAAGCTCATGGGTTGTAATTACATGTCGCCCATGCATGCTTCCTAGCAAGGTTAGGTTATCTTTCGAGATTACGCGTCGTTTTACATGTCTTCGCATGTAGTTTAGGGTCTATGCTGGCACTTTAGGGGCTTGACGTGGTAGCCTATGTGCAAATTCAAGTCACCACGTGGTTTGGGACACAAAAGGACAGGGGAGTGAAGCTATGAACTCCCATTGGTCCAATTTTGTCTTTAGTGTACCGCTAAACTTAGTAGTAGGGGTCTTAAGAGGAGTTCGAGCATTTGGAGAAAAAAAAACTTCGAAATCTGAGAGCACAGGGAGATAGAGTTCGTCGTGCCAAGCACTGTCAGCGAAATTTTTGATCGATTTGGAGCAATAAAGAAGGAGTTATGGCTGATTGAAGTTCGATTGGTGCCAGAATTGCAGCACTTCTGTTGATTTTGGGGTTTTCGGTGTCAATCGCAGTAGATTTGAGAAAATCGCTTCAAACCTTTGAGGTCTCGTTCATTGGCAGCAGGGCTACGACTGTCCCCAAATTTTCATGTCAATTGAAATTGTGAGTAATTCGAGGCGACCGCTGAAGTAGAGGGGGTCCGAAAAGCTCTCAATCTGGAACAGCAACTTCAGAGAGCGAGATCTGGAGTTTCGTGTACAATCAGGAGGCCCAACTTCACAGGAGTGTTCAGTTTTCCGACTCAATATCTTTCTCGGGAGACCTCCTGAAGTCAAGCTTCCCTTCACTGGTCTCACTTGTCTTCGTCTTCCTACGCGTAGTCTATCCTCACAACAGACTCAAGAGAATTGCACTCTGTTCTTCTGACTTCTCACCTCTCATACACACTCAGAAGAAGCTTGCTGCTCGATGAGAAGACATGACCCACGACCATTCTCTCCAGATTCTGCCAGCAAGTCTTCTCACGACTCTCTCCTAAGTTTGGGAAGAAGAAGGAATGGCTGCTATGGGTCGGACAGAAGAGATCCGAAATGGACCCACGTCTTGTCGCTCATTTTGCCAGCCTTTCAGTCTTCTAGTCTCTCTAGGTAGATGTCGAGTTGAGAAGCTTGGAAGACCGGGAGGCACAGGCCTAGTTCCCGACTTCCAACTTCTCGAAATAACAAAAGAACTCACCACACCACTCAAGATTCGTACCAAGCCTCTCTTAACACAAAAGCAACACAAATCCACTCTTGATACGAATTGGTTACAGTCGACTTCCGAAGACAGTCTTCCGAAGATAGTCTTCCGAAGATGTTCCAATCTTCCGAAGTGTCTTCTGCTCCAAGTTTCGGGGGTAGAGGGGTAGTAGGGTGGGGAAATTGATAGCTGGGGTCGTCAATTTGAGGACGATGGGTAGGGAAGCTCGAATTGAACTCAAGAAGAAGTAGGAAAATGTTTGACAGAAATTGGGCAGCGCTTCCGCACCCAATGTCACAATAGGAAAAATGAGGATGGGGGGTAATCGATCAGGCTGCCTGCAACCAACCGGGGAAGCAGTGAGAAGGAAAAAGAACATGGGGGGGGGGGGAACCTCCGCGCGGGGGATACCAAACAAAGGCGAGAAGCAGTGGGAAGGAAAAAGAATATGGGAAGAACCTCTACAGTCTTCTGTCTGCTTCCCGAGTTGTCTTTGACCTCCCGCGCGCTTCTGGCTCTAGTCCCAGCTCCAATGCGACCCCATTGAGCTGCGTCTGTCGTCAGCTCTTGTCTATGTCTCAATCGATTGAGCCACCCACCTCCGATTTCACTCAGCTGCTTCCAATGTCAGCTTCCGAGAGTTCTAGGAAACGCTCTTCACTCAAGATGCTTCTTGCGCTTCAGCAATTCGACCTCACCTTCGTTCTAGCTTTTAATCGATCCTATACTCACTCAATTCCACCTTGTTGCCTCCTCACTCGAAGCTCACTCGTCTGAAATCGATCTTCTCAAGAGCGCGCTTGCTACGGGAAGTTGGAATGCGCTAATGCGCTTCCTGCGCATCTTCCCCGCAGATTAGGGGTTTCGACCCTAGGTGGCTTACCCAAGTTACCTACCACCTTGGTGTTACCTAGTAGGTACACCCACTCTTTTACCTGGAAACTCATGGTTAGGCCTTCGCGGTCACTGTCTTCCGGAAGATGGGTGTCTTCCGTCGTCTTCCGCCGTCTTCCGAAGACGCAACTGAGAAGATGCTTCCCGGAAGACGGTCGTCTTCCGAAGAAGTCAACTTCTTATTAAAAAGCTCATAAGATCATCTTCCTTCTAAGGAAGCAGTAATCTTAAGTAACAACGCTTCTTCAGTTATACAAACAAGGTATTAATCTTAAAAATTTTAAAAATTTGTGAATCTTGTAATTTGTGGGCACCACATACGCCCACCCTCACATGTTTGCGTCTCCGCAAACATCAGTGTTTCGGCACTTCTGTTTACGTCCAGTACTTCTTGACACGTCACCCATTAACATGAGTGGTCATCAATGTACCGTCCAACTCTTCCAACTGCAAGGAGCCATTGTCGAAGACCTCCAAGATGCGGTAAGGACCCATCCAGCGAAGATGAAGTTTGCCGAGGAACTTAAGATGTCGGTTGTCGTAGAGAAGAACCAAGTCCCCATCCACAACGGTCACCTTCCTCAACTTGCTATCGTAGTTCTCCTTACGTTGCGCTTGTACCTGGTATGTCTTCTCCAAAGCTGCATTCCTGTCTTCTTCAAACTCTACAAAATTCAGAAGACGCTGCTCCTGGCTTTCTTCTTCTCCCATGCGTTCGGATACGGCTAATCGGTAAGTTGGGACCTCTAACTCAATGGGCACAATAGGTGTCATGTCATAAGTTAGATAGAAAGACGTCTTCTGGGTTGTGACTTTAGGTGAAATCCTGAAAGTCCATAATACAGATGGTAATTTTGTGTCCCAATCATACGCATGGTTAACAGTTACCTTATTCAAAATGTTACACAGAAGACCGTTCGACTTCTCCGTCAGTCCGTTTGCTTTTGGGTTGTACGGCGTCGTCTTCCGATGCTTAATCCTGAAGTATTGGGTCAGGAGGGAGATAGTCTCATTTAAGAAATGAGTACCCCTATCTGATACCAATTCCAGCGGACATCCGTACCTAGTGATGATGTTGTGTCAAAGGAAACTGACTACTACTGCGGCATCGTTCTTCCTTGTGACCTCGCCTTCCACCATCTTGGTAGCATAATCGGTAGCTATTACTCGTGTTCTTCTCGCCACCGGGGCGATAGATCCCACAAAGTCGATTCCTCACTTTTCGAACGGAGCAAGCGGAAGGATGGGAGTAAGAGGCCACCTTGTAGTAGCTGTCGGTCTTCCCACCCTCTGGCACGCATCGCATTTCCTGATCTCCTGAAAAGTGTCTCGGTACATGGTCGGCCACCAGTATCCGGAGTCTAACATCTTCTTCACTGTGGTTTTCAGCCCGTAGTGACCCCCAGCATCTTCGTAGTGAAGACATGTGATCACTGATTTAATCTCTGAAGGCTCAAGGCATCTCCTTAGCTTCTCGTCATGTCCTTTCCGAAACAGGATACCCTGGAAGATGGCGTAAGGACCTGCCTTGTGTAAGAAGACAGCCTTCTGCTCCGCATCCAATCCCTCGGGATACTGTTGGTCTTCCAAGAACTTCCTCAAGTCCTTGAAGATCGACTCTTCTGTGGAAGTCGCAAAGACTGGATCAGAAGATCTAGTCTCGTCTTCTGGGAAGCAGGCGGTACGCCTCCCCTCAGATGAAAGTGTCTCTGCGAAAACTGAAAACAACTTCTCGTCAGGGAACTCGTCTTCCACTTCATCTTCTCGCTGTTCCGTCTCTAATCTGGATAGGTACTCAGCATTAACATGTTGTCTTCCAGGTCTGTACTCAACTGTGTAAGTAAATTCCTGGAGTAGGAGAATCCACCTAGCTATCCTACCAGACAAATCTGCTTTCTTTACAAGATGTTTCAAAGAGAAATGATCCACATAGAAGACAAACGGGTTGTCTAGAAGATAGTGTCTAAACTTCTTACAGGAGTAAATCATGCCAAGACACTCCCTTTCAGTTGTCGAGTACTTCTTCTCTGCATCACTGAGTTGTCTTCCCGCATAGTAGATGGGATAATAATTCTTCTTCTCATCTTTCTCACTCAACACCACCCCTATGGCGAAAGCAGAAACATCCACATAGATATGGAAGACTCTTTCTCAATCAGGTGGTCTTAGGACAAGGGATTCCGACAGAAGCCTCTTCATTTCTTCGAATGCTTCCTGCTGCTCAGAAGACCAAATGTATGGTTCGTCCTTCTTCAACAACTTAGTGAGTCTTCCTGCTACCTCTGCGTACCTGTCAATAAACCTCCTGTAGTATCCTACGTTGCCCAGGAAGCTTCTCAACTGAGTCAAGTTAGCAGGTGGGCGAAGTTTCATGATGACCTCCACCTTAGCACAGTCGACTTCTATACCTCTTCCGGAAATTCTATGTCCTAGCAAGATTCCCTCTGACATACCAAAGAAGTACTTCTCAGGGTGAAGAGCCAAACGATGTTCTCTACACTTCAAAAAACACTTCCTCAGAAATATCAGGTGATCTTCTTTCGATCCAAACACGCAAAAATCATCCAAGAAGATCTCCATAAAAGTGCGAAGATACTCCTTGAAGCACTGAAGGAATGGTAAACCCGGATGATCTTCAAGAAATGGAGGTTGCTCCCGGGAAGAAGCTGAAGCTTTCCAAGGTGATCGAGGGCCAGCAGTTGGAGGACTTTCGAGAACTTCTAACGGAGTTCCAGGACGTCTTCGCACGGACCATAGAAGACATGAAAGGCATACCTCGAGAGTTGGGAGAGCATCGCATTGACTTGCTGGAGGGCGTTGTTCCTGCACGGCAGAGGCAGTATCGGCTCAATCCCAAGTACTCGCTTCTGATGAAGGACCAGATCGACCAATACCTGAAGGCGGGAGTCATCTTCCCAGTACTTAGCAATGAGTGGGTAGCTCCTATTGTCATCGTGCCGAAGAAGCAGACAGATAAGATCCGAGTGTGTCAGGACTTCCGGAAGCTGAACTTGGTGACAAAGAAGGATTATCATCCTTTACCATTCACCGACTCTGTGTTAGACCAAGTAGCAGGACATGAGTTCTACAGCTTCCTGGATGGGTATTCTTGGTACAACCAAGTTTCGATCAGAGAAGAAGACAAGTCGAAAACCACTTTCACTACTGATTGAGACACGTACGCGTATAATCAAATGCCGTTTGGTTTATGCAACGCACCCGCCACATTCCAGTTTGGGAGCTTCTTCCAGTTCAGATTCGTCTTCTGGAAGACCAACTGTCGGATCTTCCGAAGGAAAGACGATACTTTCGTCTTCTGGAAGACCAACTGTCGGATCTTCCGAAGGGAAGACGATACTTTCGTCTTCTAGAAGCTCTTCTTCCGCAATCTCGTAGCACTCAATGTATCCACAGATCACATCTTCTGCTCTCTCTGCTACTTCTGTAGTACACAAGTTATTCACCACAAACTCATTATACCGTTCATCACTGTCAGAAGACGCAACTGAGTCTTCTGAAGTGTACCTCTCTGTTGTAGAAGGAGTTTCACCTTGGTGTCCAATCTTGATCCAAGGAAGCGAGACCTTAGTCTTCTCACCTGGCTTGGGGTAGGATTGGGAAATCTCAAACGATGTCTTCTCCAGTCGGTATTTATATTTGCAGCATACAGCCATGGTCTTCCTATCAACACCTGATATCCTACCTTTGCTACAAGTCGCAAAATGATGTAAGTGAGGTAAAAAGATACTCCACCAATTACCGTCAAGACATCTTTCAGTTGCCCTAAAGGTCGTCTTCTGGTCTGGTCCGCCATTCTAAGAATTCTCAGAGTAGGCTGGAACTCAGTGAAGCCTAGGGCGTGTGCCGTTTCTTCCGTCATGATGTTAACTCCAGAGCCGGAATCAATGGGTACCTTCTTCAGAAGACAGCCATGGATCTCCATATCAAGTTCTGGGGCTCTCAAGTCCTCATGCTCTATCCTTAGGATCGGGGTGCTCTGGGGAAGTCTAGCTGTCCTCCTCTTCCTCGATCCTCGAAGCACAGATTGTAACAACTTCTTGTAACCAGCGTTGTCATCCAGCAGTTGTTGGAAGGTTACATCCGCCTTCTGATTCCACAAGTCTCGCAAGAAGTCGTAAGGAGATCTTTTCAGAAGTGTGATTGGTGTTTCCAACATAGAAGATGTAGTAGCTGCTTCCTTGGATGGAAGACCAGAAGAGTGTCTTCCCTCGGCTGGGGGCTGTTCCCGTGAGACAGGGGCTACCATAGTCGGTGTAGGAAGCTCCTGTACTATCTTCCGTCTCTGCTCCAACTCTTCTTGCATGATCGCTTCAACTTCTTGTCTAATGTGAGGAGCAAAGTACTTCGGATCTTCTCGGTGGTAAGTAGGAGAAGACGGCCGCTCAGGAGAAGATGACCTCTCCTTTCGCTGCTTCTTCTTCTTGATCTCCTTCTGACGAGATTCTAACTTCCCTTTGCTTCTGGTACTTACCTTGAACACCGCTTCGTCCAAGACTTCTTCGGGAGGCCAACTGTCTGAATCCGGACTAGGGCTCCAAACAGTGCCATCCGCCAAAGTGAAAGAAGAAGCTGCCTCAAGTGACTTCGTCTTCTGAGCTGCAGTCGTCTTCTGCAGCTAGGGTTCCTTTCCTTCGCGCTTCCCGGGGTCCGTTTCGAATCCCCTGGATCTTCTTCTTCTACCGTGATGTGCTGTACCACTGCTAACTCGAGTTTAGAAGCTGATGCAGCTTCTGCAGGAGACGTGGTCTCTGCAAATCTAACCATTTGTCGTGACCGTAAGGTTTGAGGACAATTCCCTATGAAATGGCCGGCTTTCTTACAGTTCTCACATAAGGGCACTTGCCCAATCTGTCTTCTCGGATGAAGACAGATGGACCACCAGTGTCCTGTCTCTCCATAATTATTGCACGCTCCATGAAGAAGGTTGAGAGGTCGTTGTGATGAAGAAGGTTGCCAGGGCATCTTGGTCTGTACATTGCTAGCTCTATCCCTAGGTACATAACGATTATATTGGGCGGGAGGCGTAGGAGTGAAAGGTTGTATCGTCTCGATCCTATAGCAGGTTTTCCCATTCGGATCGTGTAGGTATCCCTCATCGTCTTCTTCTCATCCTACCCAGTTGACAACTTGGTCTTGCGTACTCTGATCTCTGGTGTGCCCGGAAGAGTTACAAAGGTTGCACCAAAGGTTTGGCCGAGAAGCCGTAGGTTGCTTCCGCTTGTCCTTCTAGTTCAGAAGATGAACTTTCAGATCGACAAACTGCTTTAGAACTTCATCGATACGAGGATCAGGTGCAGACTGAATGATCTGAGTTTGAGGCATCTTCTGCACAACTTCCTCCCTTGCTCGTGTCTTCTCCTTTTTCTTCTTCCGCGTCTTCTTCTCTTGTTCAGATTCAGATTCTGAACTTTCGACCGTAGACTCTTCAGAAGCAGAAGATACTTCCGAATCGCTGTTATCAGTTTCAGTGGACTTGGACTTCCTCTTGGACTTCCGAGAAGACTTCTTCGACTTCTTGGACTTCTTCGAGATCTTCCCTCTGTCTTTCGTCATATTCCGAGTGATGCTCGAGGTTTCATACTGCTCGGCATGCTTCTGTACTTCTATTAAATCATCACCTCCTCCTCTTCTGCAGTACAATTCCATATCCTGAGACAATCCTCCCAAGTCTTCTGAGTAGCCCAAGCGGCCATTACTACCCCATCATCCAACATCTTACTCATCCATTTCCTTCCCTTCCCTACGATCAAACTAGGAAATACACGGAGTCTGTCGACATCAGAGTCTTCCTTGTTGGATCGAGAGATGGTCTCGAACATCGTGATAAAGTCGTCCGCGTCAGCATCATCGTCGTACGGATGGTACTTCTGCCGAGTGTGGGAAGCCATGTCGACTGTCGGTTGGTGCGACTGCCCACTTCTTCCTTTCTCAGGTCCAGGTGGTGGAGATGGTCTTCTCGAAGGTCCAGGCCTGTCTGAATCACGAAGATCATCTTCTGAGTCAGAGCTACTGTCACTGCTATCTTCCGAGACGTCTGGAACAATCTCCTCCAGTCTTCCTTCACCTTGAGAAGCTTCTTCCGCACTTGGGAAGACGTCTTCCGAGTAACCAGTACCAAAATCTACTTTATACACGTGATCACCCGGTTGGTTTCTGTCTTCACCAAAGATTATGCTCGAGATGGAAGGCTCTTCCAACTCTACTGATCGGATCTTCCTGAGCTCTTCTTCTTTTTTTTGGTGTCGCAGGGATATCCGCTGCTCTCTAGAAGCGGTTCGCTGAGGTGAATTTATCCACTCATGATTTTTACCCGTGCGTCTTCTGCTTCTTCCTCTGGTCGGAGGCATCCACCAGAGTGCTGAGAACAGATGTCCTTCTTCTTCTACCACTAGATCCGTGAGACTGGATGTCTAAACAACCGATCACAAGTTCGAAAAGTCTTCTTCTCCTGCTTTCTGTTGTACTCACTGCAGTCTTCCAAGATCGAGTCTTCCAAGAAGCTCTTGGAAGCAGGGAAGCGGCTTCTTCCAACTCTCCTTGACGTATCTTATCAGCTTCTGGTTGCGGTTCCTGTCTTCTAGCAAGATAGAGTCCCACAACACATTCAACTACAATCGAAGTTAGTTCGAAATGAAACTAACTAATGGCACACAGATCCAGGAAGCTTAGAACAGAAGTTACTAAGATGAAATCCCCGGCAGCGGCGTCAAAAAAATGATGCTCACTATATGTAGTGTCGCATGATTACTCCTTTTGACCATTTAGTATACAAGATATCGTTCCCACAGAGGATTTGCACAAGTAACGCTGCTCTAAGTTCTAAGATCTGTTCAAACACACAAACACACGGGTTTTGTCTAGAAATCCCGTCTTCTCACAAAACCACGCGTCTTCCAGACACGCCAAAAGGCGCTCTGGAACTAAACCAACAACTACTAACTAAAATATCACACAATTATTCACAGAGAAGCTCGGGAAGACGCTCTTCCTGCTTCCAGGTCACTTCTTCCGATCTTCTCAATACTTTCCTCCCGAAGCGATTCTCGTCTTCTGGGGATTCAACTCGTCTTTTCACACCTCCAGAAGATTGCCCTGCTCCACAGAAGTCGACTAGCAACGGTCGTTACACCTTACTCTTCCACTCACATTACAACGGGTTAGATTAATCACAGGGTGTATGCCCCCTGTAGCCTTCTCAGGCTTCTGTCTACGAAAATGGTCTTCTTGCAGCACTACAACGACATTCATCTTCACGGAAGCTCAATAGAAGTCTCGGAAGCTCACTAGAAGAAGGTAAGAAGATGAGGAAGATGGGAGAAGATGGGGAAGAAGAGAAAATCCAAACAAGAGGAAAACAAGATAAAAAGGAGAAATTAAGATTCCGACAGGCTTCTAGTCCGGATCCTGACTAACAAGCCATCCCTGCTTGTAATAGTTTGGGGAGAAATACAACAAACATGTGTACAGTTGCATCGTCTTCTTCTTGAGGATGTCGTCTTCTGCTGTGGGAAGAAGGCTTCTTTCTTCTTCACTTCGCTGCTCTGACTACTCTGTCTTCTGGGATCCCTTACCCATAAGACCGTCCGTATGCAGATCCTAAGTGCTCCACTGGACGAGTCAAGCTACAATGCCACACCTGCTGACAGTCACCGCCACTCAAGAAGAACACTTTCCATGCACAATTGGGAGCGAATTCAAAGAAACCCACCACCCAGAAGACATGAACAAAGCTTCTGCACTCAAATCAACAATCCATTCCCCGAGAAGAAGTCACATTGGCATTGGGAAGCTCACTCCCTCTACTTCCTGCTCCTACTCCTCGACACATCAATCTAGACAACAGGACTGCACGAGGATGCCGTTCCCTGTTCCTAAACTGTCCACTACCTCTATCTACATCCTCGAACCACTGCTGGTAACAACCATGCAGATCCCTCCTGTGTATTCTCAGACTATTCGTATGTTTCCAACAACGGGTGTAGTGTACACTATATTGCCTATCATGTGTCGGTGTGTGCTCTCTGTTGCACCGTCAAATCGATGTGTGTGAGTGCAGAGCCTACAGAGAACCTACAGAACCCCTATTTCCTACTTTTCGATCCTACTTATGTCGCTGCCATGAGAACCAGAGGGAACGACCACCAGGGAGAGAGAGGCGTTGACAAGAGGTTGCCACCCCACATGCAAGCGGTTCCTCTTCCTAATTAGCCATCCACTTTGTTGCTCCTACGCTACCTATGCTGCCACATGGTATCCTAACTAATTTTACACTGAAAACTGCCACCCTTAAGATAGCATGTTTGTTCCTACTAAATCTGAAATTGTCAACTTTCGGTTACTAGCTACTCTGATTGCTCCGTGGTAATCTCTACCTGATCTGCTCCTATCGGAGCTACTAGCTCGGCTTCTGATGGGCTGGGATGCCCTGCGCTTACCTCGGGTGTCACTGAGGTAGCTTCCCTCTCATCGCTCTTCGCTGGCTTTGCTGTTGCTGCTGCTGCGTCTTCCTCGGCTTCGGCTTCGGCTTCGGAAGACAGAAGCGTCTTCTGGGAAGCTGGATCGAGTATTGCTTACTCCATCTTCTGAGGCACTGGTGCGGGACTAGGGACCGTGATGACCTCATAAGGGTCCGGGGAAGTCGCTTCCTTCACGTGGAATACTTGGGAAGACGGCTCGTCTTCTTGTCTTCCGGGGCGTCTTCCGAAGTCTTCTCGGCTTCCAACGCTGTCACTACCAAGTGCACAGCGAGGTCGAACTCCTCCTTCTCCATTCCAGATCCAGTCGATAGTGCTGGAGCTTGGGAAGATGCAGTTCCAGGTGTCGTAAGCGAGGGAAGACCATAGAGTGTCTTCACTTCCTCTATCTGCCGATCCAAGTACTTGAACATGCTCTCCCGGCATTCCACCAACATTGCCTTGGACTCGCTGTCCCATCCTCTAGCTAAGGTAAGTAACTTCCTACCCGCGGTGAAGTTAAACTTCTTCCGAAGCGGTTCCACCGATTGTGCTAGCATCTCCTGTGCACGAGCCTCCGCTGCTTCTCGCTGCGTCTTTTCAACTGCAACTCGCGTTTCTGCGGCTTCTCGCTGCGTCTTCCATGTGGTCTTCTCCTCGGCGAGGACGGTGATCTTCTCCCGCACTCGGAGGACCTCCTGATCGCGCTGTTGTACACGCGCTTGCATCTCCTGGTTGCGCTTCCGAAGTTGCACCAGCTCCTTGGCAGAAGCGGCTGCTTCCGACTTGTATCTGGCTGCGAGCTTCTCTGTGGTGCGGAGACTAGCTTCCAGCGACTCCGTCTTCTTCTGATCTTCTTCCTGTCGCAGCAAGGTGCGCAGACCGAATCCAGGTTGCAAGGGCCTCTCTTGAGCCTTCGCTCTCTTCTCCAGCAACTCCATAGCTGGCTGGATCTCCTTGTGGAAGAGGCGCTGAACTCTTCCAGTCTTCTTCCTGCGGAAGACAAGTTCATCTCCACTACTCGCTCTGAGGTGTCGACCTCGTCTTCCAAGGACAAGAAAGCCTCTTCCACCACAATGACCTTCATCTTCTGCGCACGAGAAGAAGCTACTCTTCTCATCTTCCGGGATGGAAGATCCCTCGTGACAGGAGCGGTTCTCTTCACTGCGCTTCCCCGCATCGCAGTAGGAGTATCCCTTCTTCTATTGTCTTCTGGAGTCTTCGGAAGACTCCCAGGTGTTGCAGAAGCGGTCTTCTGCTCCGATCGGGTACTCAGCAGTTCTTCTTCCGAGTCGGACTCCGATCCTGAATGAATGAAGGAGATGGGCTTCCTAGGTACACTTCTAGGACCCATCTTCCTCGATGGCGTGGCGTCTTCCGACCCACTAGACTCGTCTTCCCTCATCAGATGCGTCTTCTGGTGAGAGCCGTGCCTCAGCTGTGGCATCAGAGTGGGAGGAGGGGTTGCGGCTGCTGCTCGATCATCGTCTTCCGAGGTCTCCTCCTTCACCTCCTGTTGCCCTGTTGGTCCATATTTCGCCAGCTGATCTCCCCTAAGATCCCCCATGGCTACGTACTAGTAGCAGAGGAAAGGTGTCAAGTGTCCTCCCGCCGGGATACCCAAGTACGCTAGCTCCGCCTGTACATAGTTGTGGACGTATGCGCCCCAGTAGATGGGTACTCTTTTATCCCACACTGCTTCCAGGAACTCTACGTCCTGATCTCCCAAGTACCTCGTCTTCTGCGCTTTCCCCTTGGGGAAGAGATGCAGAAACAACTTCGCCAGAAGTCGCTTCTTCAGCTCCCGGTAAGATTCGATCTTCCACCCATTCCTACCCTGCATTACCGTTGGATATTTCACTATTGGAGGTGCAGGATCTCACGTTTGTTGACACCAATCATTTGGTGATAGCCGAGTGGTCACGTCAAGATCACACGCTGTCGCGTTACTTGACGACTATATGCTACACTTCTACTCCGACACTTGAGTTTAGTAGTTCTAGGAGTTAGCTCAATATTACTTCTAGTCCTTTATGCATATGTTTGACATCTTTACATATGGTGTTAACACTATTATCTTATATATTTTGAGTCCTAGTAGGTTGATAGTATATTATTTATCTTGTTCAAGCACTTGTACGCTTGCGCAAGTGATTACATACTTATCTATGTTGTCAAAGTACATAACTTTAAGTCTACCATGTGGATAGAGTTTAAGCTCATGGGTTGTACTTACATGTCATCCATGCATGCTTTCTAGCTTGTTTAAATTATCTTTCAAGGTTACGTGTTATTTTACATGTCTTCGCATGAAGTTTAAGATTTATGTTGGTACTTTAGAGGCTTGACGTGATAACTTATGTGTGAAATTAAGTTACCACGTGGATTGGGGCACAAAAGAACAGGGAAGTGGAGCTATGAACTCTCATTGGTTCATTTTTATCTTTTGTGAAACTCTAAACTTAGAAGCAGAGGTCTTAAGAGGAGTTCGAGCTTTTGGTAGAGAAATTCAAAAATATGAGAACATAGGGTGAGATAGCTCGTCGTGTCAATCACTGTCAGTGAAAATTTCGATCAATTTGGAGCAATAAATAAAGAGTTATGCCAAATTGAAGTTCAGATTGGGCTGGAATTACATCACAATTGTTGATTTTGGAGTTTTTGATATCAATTGCAGCAGAATAGAGATAATAGCTTCAAATGTTCGTGGTTGCGTTACTATAAACAAGACTACGACTGTCCAAAAAGTTTCATGTCATTTGAGTAATGAGTAATTAAAGACGATCGCTGAAGCAACGGAGGTCTGAAAAATTTTCAATCTAGAGCGGCAACTTCAGAACTCGAGATCTGAGAATTGGGTACAACCAGCAGGTCAAAGTTCACAGGGTTGTTCAGCATGTTGTAGACTCCAAATCATGTAAGAATGATCGGAAGTTATCGAACCAATTCTCTGTTCTAGGTCAAAATAGGCATATGGGTGCTAGAAATTGTCATAATTTCTTTACTCAAAACGTTTTTGCTCATATCTCAATGCTCATAGTTCGTATGTATGTTAAGTAGGGTCTCCTTTACATGTAAGAGAAGTTTTGAAGTCTAAACCATCATATGTTTCTTATTCTTGAGTGTTAAAGTTCACCGTTTGATCTTATTACTACTAGTTAATCATGAATTTTGCTTTTTGAACATATAAGAGGACCCAACAGACTTGTGTGAGTGTTTATAGTGCCACGTTATAACCTAAAGCCTACCTTTTGAGTAAACAACCACAGCCAGAAGCCCAATGCTTTTCTCAGTAGACGTATCACACTTCGACATACTTTTTTTGGTGAACTCGACGTGAAACACCTAGGGTGGGATTTGTCTTGAGAGTGTTACAAGATCAGAGATCATGGCCAACCAAGGATCATCAAGTGGAGGTGCTGCTGCTGCTCAGCAACCTATTCAGTTAGATGCTGCTACGATGAAGATGTTCTAAGCTTTTCACATGTTTATGCAGCAGCAGTAGAGCACAGAGAGGGAGAAGATATTAGCAACCAAGACGTTGCAATCAGTGGTGCAGTTCAAGAGACAGATCAGTTCAAGGGGACATATATTTCCAAGTACGTGCGGTATTATGCTAGGGAGATGGAGGTGAACAAGGTACATGAGAAGGAGATGATGGAGAACTCTGAACTTGCTGTTGTCCTTGAGATTCGTGAGGTGTGAAGGAGCTCAAGCAGCAGCAAGGACAGAGTTGGGAGAGCTTTATGCGCGCCTTGAAGGAGGAGTACTACACTGAAGATTCAGAGAGGATGACCAAGAGAACGTTCTTGGAGTGGGTGGTTAAGTCCAACAAAGGATTGTCTATAAATGAGTTGTTAAGAGAGTTTGATTGTTAGTATGTTTAGCTTTCTAGCACAGAGAAGCTTACACTAGAGATGGAGAAGACTGAGCTTTTCTTACAAGCAGCGGACGTGACTATCCAGGAGAAGCTTGAGTTGTTGTTGGAAACAAGAGTGAGGAGAGAGGATTGAAGACTTATTGGAAGGAAGTTGGAGAAGCTGTCTCTTTGCTGACCAAGAGATAGAGAAGAAGGGACAAAGTGATGGTAAGTGAAGTAGCACCTTTGTTAATTCCAGTCAAGCAGTTGCCTACTAAGCCTGCCTTGGTAGTTGCTAGAGAGGAAGACTCGTCATTTTATGAGTCCCCACTAACTCATCTTTTAAACCCATTCTAGGGTAGCCTTACATTGCTGCTCTTAGAATGGAGACACGAATTATGGATGATGGTTCAACCTATGCTATGATACGTAGTAAAGATGACAGAAGAGCAGTTCAATTTTTGACGATTGCTGCAGAACATGAGAGGAATTGTGATAGCTTGAGAAACCGTCCGCTACCTAAGATTACTCAAGAGTTTAGAGAGTCTACAGATTTTGTCAGAGTGTCATTGAAGAGCGAGACTTCGACGATACAATAGAGATAGGATTCTCGCCTGACTCATAGACCAGGAAGCTTCATCCACTAGCTTCTTAAGATTGACGTCATGTGGATCAATGTGTTATAAGAAGGTTGAGAATCTAAAGAGGTTTGAGAGACAATATGTGAAGTATGTACATCAGTCTTTGTGGGATAGTGGAGAGTTAGCAAGAGATGAATACATATATGGAGTGTTTGAAGAACAATATTTGATAGATATTATAAGAAAGTTCAAATCTATATTAGAAAGCTCTATAGATGATGCAGATAGAGTGGTGAGAGTGAGCTCCAAGGAACTTTATGATGTAATTGATAAGTTTATAGATCGACAAGAGGTGTATGTGGAGATCAAGTACAAGTTAAACAAGTGGCATTGCTTGTATCACTCGACTACAATCAGAAGATGGAGCAAGCTGCACAACAATCGACACTCAAAGACCCAAGAAGAATTCGGCACCAGTTCACAGAAGCAACACTGAAGGAACTGAAGATTAGAGGTGATGGAGATCTTACTGAGCAAGAGAAGAAGAGCTTCAAGGAGTTGTTATCTAGACATGGTAAGGCGTTTGCATTTGAGTAACATGAAGTAGGATGTGTAGATCCAAGTGTAGTCTCATTCGTCATTTCTGCGACAATGTCCTGGTTGCGATCTCGTTGCTGTCACATCTCGATCAGCTCCTTCTTCACCAGCGACAATGTCTTTTCTTGCTCCTTCTCGAGCTCCACCTTCTGACGAAGAACCTCCTCACGCTTGATGTCTGTTGTTGAATCTCCTCGGACTTCACCGTGTTCTTCCTCTTCTCTGCCAAGACTGCAACGCGCAAGTTCTCTTTCTCCTCCATCCAGTTTCCTCGGCCAAAATTCATCGTCTGTACGAGGTCAAATTCAGTTGTCTCTCAACCACTTGCTCGTACGTCTTCCGATTACTCTCCAAGGTGAAGAGTAATGACACTACCACTTTCTGTAGATATTTCGTCGAAGAACTGAAATAGTGTAATTCATCGATCGCTGAAATGCTGACTTGCGTCTCACCGTCCTCTTCGTTCTTCTCTTCCATCGGTGTGTCTTCCTCCACATCCACTTCTGCTGCTTCCTCGTCTTGGCACACACCATCCACTTACTCTTCATTTTCTTCCTCGAAGTCGATGGTGTAGACCTCGGCGTGTCACTCAAGATCTTCCTATGTCCACTTCGTCAAACTGGTGTTGCAACTTTCTCGACGTCTTCTTCTTCTTCTTCCAAGTGCACAATCTAGAGTTCCTTCGCGGTAGTTGTCTCTGTCGTAGTAGTCGTTGCCGCTTCCTCGGTCGCTACATCCTCGTCCGCGACCTCGTCGGAAAACTTCTCCAACTGCACATCTCGCAACGGAGTCCGCTCAACTTCGAACTCGTCTTCCTTGGCTGCTGCAACGAAGCCCAACTTCATCTTATTTCTGGTTAGCAACTCCATACTCATGTAGAAAACTGACATAAACGCTTGATGTAAACCATGTCGTCTTCGATCCGTAGCTTCTGTACATGACGATGAATTATCCTCGTCCAATGTGCTCGTTTCCCGGTGTCGTGTCGGATATTGCGTGAAGGATGTCCAGGAAAACGCGAGGTTTCTGGCTGTGGAGATGTTGTGTGCTGAAACAGAGACAAAACAGAGAAAATCAATCACGAAAACGAACGCTGCGATATATACACTCCAAATGTATGTACACTGCCGGTTCTTTCTCCTAAGAGCACAAAACTCAGAACCAGACTAGAGCAGTCTGTAACCTGCTCTTGAAGCCCCTAAAAGCAACCCTTGAATCACAACTCTGACCCAAAACCACCGAAGCGTAGCTCAAAGCAAGAGAAACTTTCCTTTGCTAACAAACAAAACCATAGCAGTATCACGCGATCCAAACCCAAGTCCAAACCACATCCATGTATAAGCTCTTAGCTAAAGCTAGCTACCACAAGCTGTATACAGCCAACCAGAACTCTAACGAACTCAAAAGAGCAAAACTCGTAGCGAAGAAATAAAAAAAAACCTATCTGTGGACTTCCTCCTTTCACTGAACGGACTTCAGATGTCGACAGGGTCTCCTCCGCTGACTCCATTAACCCAAGAAACCTTCAGATCCGACTCCCAACAGCCGAGATATCGCCGATTTTCGGTCGCAGATGATCGAACCTTCAGAAATTCCTCCCTGTGGCTTAAAACCGCTCACATCGCACAAACGGATCGTCTAAACTGATATCCGTCTTCCCTGGCAGATAGATCTAGCTACCCTGAACCCAACAAGACTCCAAACAAGTCGTTGGGAGTTCCCCTTGCAAAACCACGCAAGAAATTTGGTCGCAGGTTGCAAAAAACTGACGTAAATCAGCTCCCTGCGGCTCAAACTTGCTCACCACACCCAAACCAACAATCCAATTCACGTACAGTCTTCTCCTATGCGTACATGAAGACTCCTTGATCGCATAGGCACCAAGAACGAAGAGGTTGGCTCACCGATCGCGAAGAACAATCTAATCTTAGGTCGCAAGCGATGAAAAACTTGACGCAAGCGCTTCCCTGCGAGCCAATTTCACTCAGAACTCCCAAACCGCCCGCTAAAACTTTGTATCGTCTTCAATTTCCTAAAGAACTCGTTGTTCTGATCCCGATGGATCCAAGGACAGCAAGTTTGGACTCCGGAACGGCCCGAACGGTCCAACTCTCCTTCACAGATAACTGAAAATCTCAAATCTGCTTCCTACGTCTCAATTTCTCTCAGAACACAACCCTCGATCCGTCTCTTCAAGAACCGTCTTAACCTGTGCGTAGCCTGCACAGATCTGAATCCGATGACACCTTGCGCGCGTGTATTGGACTTCTCAATTCTCCAAAACGTCCACCGACAAGTCCCAAGAACAAGCAAGCCTCTTAAGCAACCCCCTTGCAACAGTCTCTGTACATACACAGTTCTCACAATCATAATGAAGCAGACCTCTTGCGTCTTTGATATAGCGCCTGAAGTCTCAAATACCCAGTCAGCAAGTAAACTAGGGCCTAGCTTGATTTTCTCTTCTTCTGAGTCGCATAACTTCTCCACTAGATGTCCAAACGAAGTAAACAAGAGTGCCTATGGAAAGCTGACAACGAGCTCTACCCATCTATGCGATAAAAGTGAAGATCCGAAGTTGTGCCAAAAGCCCGTAAGCTAAGGCCTAGCTTGTTTTCTCCATCTTTCGAGTCCTGTAACTTCTCCACTAGACGTCCAAACGAAGTAGACGAAGTGCCTATGGAGTGTTGACAAGGAGCTCTATCCACTGATGTGATGAAAATGGAGATCCGAAATGGTGCCAAAAGTCCGTAAGCAGGGGCCTAGTTTGTCTTCTCATGAGTGTCTTTGGAGCGACAAGCATCGGAGTTTGAATTTCAGATAGGAGCCGATCCACGACACGACATCCACCACCTCCAAACCTGTGCATCCTCCGGTATGCACCAGAGATACCAACCAAGGAGTGGACCGACACGCACACTCGTTCTCATGTTGTCATCCTCCCTCCCATTTCAGTCAACCTCATCCTCAAGTCTGCAACCTGATCGTCATCTTGAAGTTGCAACTCGATCATGATCTCCTGTAGATCCATGCTCATCGCATCTCTTCTCCAACCTCCCATCCAATCACCCCCTCTAAATCTACACATCTTCCACATGCGAAGACATAGAAAGAATAACCCATCATATCATAGAAATATCTTCCATTCGTCTTGTAGAACCTCACCGTCGAGGTTGTGACCCAAGTGTCGTAGTAGACATCATCCGCCAACGCAATCACCACCATATATCTGACTGGAACCCTCAACCTCAGGTCGGTACATGTCATCGTACCTAATCCTCTCTTCTCTTTTGTTTTTCTGAAAAAAAAGGAACCACACTACTGTAACAAAAATCCTCAATCCCCACCATCATTATCCCGCTGTACAATGTTATCCTCCTCAACCATCATCCTCCTTGATCTCTTCTTCTGAAAATCCTTACAAACTTCCAAGCATCATTCTCTCAACACAAATCACCTTTAGCAATGGCTTCTCCCCCGTAAGCCATCCTTACCCATCATCCTATGCCCGTAGCCTCCAGAGCATCCATCCACTCTCCTTCACTCTCAGCATGTCTGTCCTTGATGATGCCAATGATGACATCATGAACTCCCCTTGTAGCTGCACCCAAGACCTCCCGTGATAGGAACCCAACCTTCACATCACGAATGCACTCCTCCCAACCTCCCTTCACATCCATCACTGTATCAATATCTGGTTGTTGGATGTTTGCAACCAGATCAACCATGTCTACTATCTGCATCCATCACTATATCAATATCTGGTTGTTGGATGTTTGCAACCAGATCAACCATGTCTACTATCTGCATCCCATCTGCATCTCCTTCGGTTGTGTAGGATCGTCCTCCATTGCCTGTTCAAGAAGAATAATTTCTTGTTGAATCTTATCGTCCCCAGCTTGCTTCCCTGAAGAAATATCTTCTTGTTCCTTCTTCTTGCTCTGCATCGTGGATGCAGTATCCAACTTGAGCTCGTTTAGATCCTCGTGCTCACCCAAACCATCTCTATGGAGATCATGCTCAATCTCCTCCACCCTAGCACCATAACTTGTAGCTTCAATAACTACAACTGCATGTGCCGCAAAGTAATCATCCACAAACTTCTTCATCACTCTTTTACCAACGTTGCCTTGAAGGAGAGTATCCAAACTTCTGAATGCTATCTTTCCATCCTCCCAAGAAATAACCTCACGTTGCAAAGATTCTGCAAAGTCGATGCAATCATCTCGTTGATGGTCAGTACCATCACACCACAAGCACTGATGTACCCAAGCTGGTTTGGGTACAAGCATCATCTCAGTCGATGATCCCTTATCCTCCAACCTAGTAACCTTAGCTTGCAGATCTTGCATCTTTTGCTGTAGGTCCTCGATGGTTGGATCCTTCTCCTCTACAACCACAACTGGAGGTTGAACCTCAGATACTACCCGAATTGGTGTGGTAGTCAGTGATACATGTGTCAACCTTGTAGCCCTTTCCTTTGTCTGTCTCCGAACAAGAAGCTCAACCGCTTCATGCACAACCTCCCAATTCCTTGTCAATCCTTCTTCTTCCTCTCTATCCTCTAGAAGTAGTTCCAACTGTTCCTGCCATGGTTCATCCGCAGCTTGAAGAAACAGCTCCGTCTTGTAGCTCTCCAGGGTTAGCTTGTCCACCCGAGGTAGTTGAGAGAATTGTCTCTCAAACTCCTTTAACAGTTCTGTAGGTTGTAAACCCTTGCTGGATCTGTTGACCCATTCCAAAAATGATTTCTTGGTTACTCGATCTGAGTTTCTCAAGAAATACTCTTCCATCTGCGCATGTGAAAATGCATCCCAGTTCCTCCCAAACCGCTTTGTTAGACCCTTCACATGCTCCCTTATCTCAAGTACCGTAGCGAGTTCGAACGTCTCGATCATCTCCTTCTCCGGTACCTGATCCAAATCCATCTCCGTCTTGTAACATCTCAAGTAGTATGAGATGTCTCTCCCATCAAATAGATCAAGCTTGTCGATCACCTTTCGAAGCACCTTCATCCCCAAAGCCTCCTTTTGTTGGTTCCCTTGCTCTTGTTGTAAAAACAAAGTGAAGGCTTGAAACAAACGTGCAGTTGCTGCATCCAACTGCATTCCTAGTATCCTCTCTGATCCATTCATCCCGTCCATAGTCATGACTCGTCCCATCCTCCCATGATCCCAACCGTCTACAAATCCATCATCCCAGGTCCGCAGCATCCTCCCGAACAACAGTATCCATCCTCATCCTCGTTCATGATTGTTGATCTCTTCTTCTTGTTCAAACACAGAAATCTCCAACCCAGACTTTCACGTCGAGTTCACCACCGATGTCGTGTCGGATATTGCGTGAAGGATGTCCAGGAAAACACGAGGTTCCTGGCTGTGGAGATGTTGTGTGCTGAAACAGAGACAAAACAGAGAAAAACAACCACGAAAACGAACGTTGCGATATATACACTCCAAATGTATGTACACTGTCGGTTCTTTCTCCTAAGAGCACAAAACTGAGAACCAGACTAGAGCACTATGTAACATGCTTCAGAAGCCTCTAAAAGCAACCCTTGAATCACAACCCTGACCCAAAACCACCGAAGCGTAGCTCAAAGCAAGAGAAACTTCCCTTTGCTAACAAACAGAACCACAACAGTATCACACGATCCAAACCCAAGTCCAAACCACATCCATGTATAAGCTCTTAGCTAAAGCTAGCTACCACAAGCTGTATACAGCCAACCAGAACTCTAACGAACTCAAAAGAGCAAAACCCGTAGCGAAGAAACTAAAAAAAGTCTATCTGTGGACTTCCTCCTTTCGCTGAACGGACTTCAAATGTCGATAGGGTCTCCTCCACTGACTCTGTTAACCCAAGAAACCTTCAGATCCGACTCCCAACAGCCGAGATATCGCCGATTTTTTATCGCAGGTGACCGAACCTTCAGAAATTCCTCCTTGCGGCTTAAAACCGCTCACACCGCACAAACGGATCGTCTAAACTGATATCCGTCTTCCCTGGCAGATAGATCTAGCTACCCTGAACCCAACAAGACTCCAAACAAGTCGTTGGGAGTTCCCCTGGCAAAACCACGCAAGAAATTTGGTCGCAGTTTGCAAAAAACTGACGTAAATCAGCTCCTTGCGGCTCAAACTTGCTCACCACACCCAAACCAACAATCCAATTCACGTACAGTCTTCTCCTATGCGTACATGAAGACTTCTTGATCGCGTAGGCACCAAGAACGAAGAGCTTGGCTCACCGATCGCGAAGAACAATCCAATCCCAGGTCGCAGACGATGAAAAACTTGACGCAAGTGCTTCCTTGTGAGCCAATTTCACTGAGAACTCCCAAACCGTCCGATGAAACTTCGTATCGTCTTCAATTTCCCTAATGAACTCGTTGTTCTGATCCCGATGGATCCAAGGACAGCAAGTTTGGACTCCGGAACGGCCCGAACGGTCCAACTCTCCTTCACAGATAACTGAAAATCTCAAATCTGCTTCCTGCGTCTCAATTTCTCTCAGAACACACCCCTCGATCCGTCTCTTCAAGAACGGTCTTAACCTGTGCGTAGCCTGCACAGATCTGAACCCGATGACACCTTGCGTGCGTGTATTGGACTTCATAATTCTTCAAAACGTCCACTGACAAGTCGTAGGAACAAGCAAACCTCTTAAGCAACCCCCTTGCAACAGTCTCTGTACGTACAAAGTTCTCACAATCATAATGAAGCAGGCCCCTTGCATCTTTGATATAGCGCTTGAAGCCTCAAATACCAGTCAGCAAGTAAACTAAGGCCTAGCTTGATTTTCCTTTCTTTCGAGTCGCATAACTTCTCCACTAGATGTCCAAAGGAAGTAAACAAGATGCCCATAGAAAGCTGACAACGAGCTCTACCCATCTATGCGATAAAAGTGAAGATCCGAAGTTGTGCCAAAAGCCCGTAAGCTGGGGCCTAGCTTGTTTTCTCCATCTTTCGAGTCCTATAACTTCTCCACTAGACGTCCAAACGAAGTAGACGAAGTGCCTATGGAGTGCTGACAAGGAGCTTTATCCACTGATGTGATGAAAATGGAGATCCGAAATGGTGCCAAAAGTCCGTAAGCAGAGGCCTAGCTTGTCTTCTCATGAGTGTCTTTGGAGCGACAAGCATCGAAGTTTGAATTTAAGATAGGAGCCGGTCCACGACACGACACCGGTCTCCTCGATGAAGTAGATCTATCAGTTCGACATGTAAGTCGTCCTCTTCGATCTGAAGATCACCATGATTGCATCCGCTACTTCCCTCTTCTTCGCATCAAGAAAGTCGTCGATGTGATAGTCATTTCTCCCCTGCGGTAACTCCTTGAAGAGCCGAGGAAAACTTCAAACTGCCTCCGTAAGTGCGTGCGCCGAAGTACTATCGAAGAGGGGGTCGCTTTCCTTCGCCGCATCGTCGATTCTTAGGACGAAAGATCAATGCGCTTCGGTCCAATTCCTAAGTCTTTCATATGACTCGTCCGATGAGTGCTCTCTGCAGACTCACAACTCCTACACCAACTTCACCGATACCATTCCTCACTAAGGTAGCAAGAAGAATGACATCCCCATCTCCTCCATATCTCTCATGTACCGTCGAAGATCGGCGTAGTTCACATCCAGCGCTTGAAGTCGTGGCGGCTTGGATGTCTGTATCCTTCACATTCGCAGAAGATTCAGAGTGAAGGGCGAAGAAAGAATAAGCTACGAAGAAGAAAGTGAGAGGCGAAGAATCAAACTTCTTCCTTGTAAACTGACTTCGGCGAAGATCAGCTTCTTCACCGATCGACAAATGCGGCGAGCTCCGCTCCTTCTAACACAGTTCATGCGATAAGACAAATGATCTAAACCATTCCACTCATACATAGCAATAGCTTTTACACACGTGTCGAAGTTAAGGTTTTCACAGTTCCGCCGAAGTTCTTCGTCGGCCGTAGTACTACGAAGTCATTCTTCACCGACTTCGTCGATACTTCAGTCGCTTGTAACTTCGTCATTCGGACTCTGTTTGTCTCGCACAACATATCGTTAGAAAGCTCTTCGTCTGAGGAATTTGACCATGAGGAAATTCCATACCAACTGGCTTCATAACTTCGATTGATTCTTCAAGAACAGATCTTCTTCACTAAACATCTAATTAACACTATTCTACTTCTATCTTCTATCTTCTTCTACATATTCTTCTTATTTATTTTACAACTAATCAATTAATTAAGAAAAATGAAAAATCAAGGCTTCACAGTTGGTCCAATCGCTCCTGCAGGTAGAAGGATCCGAGCAAGATACATTCTGATAGCCACGAACTACGCCTTGAAAATCATAGAAGGCACGGTTACCAAGAAGAACGATCAGCGGTGGTTGCCAAGTTTCTTTGACACAACATTATCACCAATTATGGATGTCCGCTTGAGCTGGTGTTTGATAGAGAAAATCATTTCTTAAATGAGACCATTATCCTCTTGATCCAATATTTCAGGATCAAGCATCGGAAGACGACTCCGTATAACACAAAGGTTAATGGATTAACAGAGAAGTCAGATGATCTTCTCTGTAATATTTTGAATAAGGTAACGGTAAACCACATTATGATTGAGACACGAAGCTACCTTATGTGTTGTGGACTTTTAGGATTTCTCCTAAAATCACAACTCAGAAAACACCCTTCTACCTAACTTATGGATGACATCTATCGTCTCCATTGAGTTGGAGGTTCCCACCTATAAGTTGAATGTTAAGTTAAAACATATGGAAGAAGAAGAAAGCTAGGAGCAGTGTCTTCGAAGTTTGAAGAAGACAGGAATGCAGCTCTAGAGAAGACTTACGAAGTACATGCACAGTGAAAGGTTAACTATGATTGTCAAGGATGAAGATCTGATTCTCCTATACGACAACAGACATCAAAAGTTCCCTAGGAAGCTTCATCTTCACTAGATGAGCCCTTACAGAGTCATGGAAGTCTTCGACAATAGTTCCTTACAGTTGGAAGATTTAGATGGCACCTTGATGACTACTCGTGTTAATGGGTGACGCGTCAAGAAGTACATGACTTGAAGGGTAATTTCTATGTTTGCAGGGACGCAAACATTCGAGGGTGGGCGTACATGTTGCCCACAGTCTGTAAGTTTTGGGATTTTTTCAGGCCTCAATCTTCTTCTGATCGTCTAGTATGACTCTCTTATCGAGTACCTCTTCATCTTCTACTAAGAAGTAGGAGGAATTGCAAGGTGGATCATCTTCTTATGAATGCATGTGATGTCTTGCTTAGTTAGAATTGCTCAGATATAGATCAGAAGACGTGATGTAATTAAGAAGTTCTCTTAGAATTCTAGAATACAAAATAGTTATCTTCTTGAAGACTGAACTTGTCTTCTGAGAGTGAAAACTAGACTATGAGGGCTTGGTAAAGATTGAATCTTAGGCTCATAGCGAGCATGTGTTGTATAGTGTAACAGAAGCTTCAAAATGACTATGCACCCTCGAGGTCTTATGTTACCACAAGCGGAGCTGAGCGCGGTCAAACCCTTCATCAAGGAGTTGGGCCTCGACTTCTTCACGTGGGATTAGAATTTTGCAGACCAAGGTTTGCTGGAAGAGGTCTAGGCAGCTCTATCTTTTCAAAATCATATACATGTCAAGGCAAGAGTGACTAGAGGAAGACTAGCACTGTGGATGATGGAGTGGTGGAGAAGAGCGTTCCATCGACCCGAATCTGAGAACATGGATTACGAGCTGGAGAAGGAAAAAATTCCTCCGATCATTTCAGGAAAATGACATGTACATGAGAGTACTACCTGCCTCTTCCTGGAGGATAGACAGGGAAGGAATGATTGGAAGGTAGAAGCCTACCGAGAGCCGAAGAAGCATCTTCTGGGGAAGCTTTATCTTCACCTTTTCTCCAAGAGAAAGGATGATCCAAATCCAGATAAGGAGGAGTTCGACCTAGCTGTTCACCTGGTGATAACAACACTGGAATTGCAGAAGACACGTGAAGCAACTCTAGAAGCCAAGACGTCTTCAGGAAGACAAGAAGAGGAGCCGGCTTCTCAGGAATTCAGAGTGGAGGTAATGATTGCTTCTGACCCTCGTGGGATCGCCACAGCTCCAAGCAGCAACAAGTCTTGCAGAAGAGCCCATAAGCGCAGATGGCTACTGCTTCCCAAGGTCATTTTTTGTCTTCCGAACCAAATACAGATGCATACATGGCTGCTACTGAGATGGATACCACCTCAGCCGCGCCAGAGATACCAGTTGAGCAGCACATGGTACCAAAAGTCCAATTAGATGCACAGGCAAGTACGGACATCCTGGATGTCACACTTGGTGACCAAGAATAGATAAGAACATTAGTAGGTCCAAAGCTGTTTATATCCCGCTGATTTTCAGGGAATTGGAGTTAGTTGTTTTTAGCTTGGCAACTCCCTCTTGTATTTTTAGGATACTGTCCATGTGGTAGGGTTAGTTACAGCAGGAATAGGGAATACTTTCCGGATTGAGAGGAACTGAAGTCCAAGAGGAGATGATCATCTGACAGTGAGCCCTCTCGTCTTTTGGGCTGCGGTTGTGATTCGAGTGCATGTTCTCTTACGATTAAAGGTAGTTTGTTCGGCTGTTGATCAACCATGACCAAGCAGTTGTATAAAGTTGAGATTGATGTTTAGTTTTACACACACAAGAGACACAAAGACGCAAACACACAAGGATACACATGCGCGCATAGTAGGTCTGTATATCCATACCCAAGAGGGGAGCGTGGAGGTGTAGACAGGAATAGACAGAATAGACAGGGAATGACATCCTCGTGTAGTCTTGTTTAGTCTGATGTGTCGAGGAGTAGTGACAGAAAGTTGAAGGAGTAGCTACTAGGAGCCAACTTCTTCTCAGGGATTGGATTGATGATTTTTGTTTACAGAACCTTTGTCTTTGTAAACAAAAGGAGATTGATTTCATCGAATTCATACCCAATTGTGCATGGGAAGTTTTCCGATTGAGTGGCGGTGATTGTTAGAAGCTGTGTAGTGTCCAAGTTTGTCTCATCCAGTAGAGCACTATGGATCCACATACGGACTGTCCATGAGAGATTGGTCCCTTGAGACAGAGTAGTCGAAGCAAGGGCAGAAGAAGCTAGAAGCCGTATATGTAAAATGTTGACTTAGTACCAAGCAGGAAGTCGAGGAGTTAGACAATGAGAGTGTCGGCACAGGTCTGAACCCATGTAAAAGATCATTTGGTCAAAGGGACAATGGGTGGTAATTAACTCCAGGATTGTCTCGAGAGAAGAGACCTAAGGTACACAGAAGCTGGCGGATTGCTTCTTACTACATCAGAAGACATCATCCTCAAAAAGAAGATAGTGGGACTGTAAGTAGATATTTGGTCTTCTCCCTCATATTACTACAAGGAGGGATGGCTTGTTAGTCAAGATCCGAACTAGAAGTTTGTCGGAAGATTGATTTCTCACCTTTTCTTTCATTTCCTCTTTTGTTAATTTTCTCTTCTTCCTTCTCTTCTCTCGTATTTCCATCTTTATTCTATCTTCTATTTGGTTACAGAAGCTTTGTGTGAGTATCAGTGGATGTGAGTGTGTTGCTAGAAAACCGTTTCAGTATGCAAAAGCCTCGGAAGGTTACAAGGGATATACACCCTATGATTGACCTAATCAGTTGAGTATTCGTAAGGGTAATTTGTTCTATGGAGTAGTAATTGGCATCTACCGAGCAGTGGTAGTGTTTTACGAATGTCAGAAGCTGAGTTGCATTATCAGAAGATGAGATTTATCGTCGAAAGCTGACGTGAGAAGACTTGAAGCCTTGATCAAGAAGTAATCGTCTTCCCTGCCCTCTCATTGTATATTTGTGTTGTGTTTAAGTAGTAGTTGTGTGTTATGATCTAAAGCAACTTTTGAAGGGTATAGAAGTCGCGTGGTTTTGTGAGTTAGAAAGAACTTCTGGACAAAACCAGTGTGTTTGTGAGTTTGAACAGATCTTAGAACTTAGAACAATGTAACTAGTGTAAATCTTCTTGGGGAACAAAATCTTTTATGCTACAATGGTGTAAAGGGAATTTCTGGGACACAAGAGTGTTTCTTGGTGTTCTACATGGAGGGTGAGGAGTTGCGAGAGTTGTATGCATGGATGGAGGATTGATTCAGTTTTGAATCTTTTGTTCTCAAATGCATTCTATATCAAGCTTCACTACATCCACCGTGATCATTTTTGACAATGATTCGTTGTCTACTTTGGAGAAGAGTTCGTGGAAAGTGTGATGGACTTGTCTACTCTAATGATCTTACAAATCGTCACGTACGGAGAGAATTGAGACCTAACTGTTTACATCTTACTTTGACAGATGAATGGACTTGAACTTTCGAGCCAACGTTCATTTCAGCGTCTGGGTTGATATTCGATGTCACTACCGATCGAAGATCAATCATCGTGCGTGGACCACGAGGAACTTTGATGAAGAATACTACAATCAAGTGATGGTTTCCTCTTTTTTGATCATATCTTTCATCATAGATCAATTCAAGATTATTATCTTAACTTTATATTGAATCTCGTGTATTTTTGTGTTCTTATTATCTCTATCGCTCGACGATGATGATTATCTCGTGTTAAGTTTGGAGTCTGAAGTATTTTGGTTCAAGCCGTTGAGGGTGTGAGAGTGTCTTAAGGTTACAACTCGACCCATAGTGCCATGTAGGAGATAAGACAATCTCTAATCTTCTCTCTTTTGTTCATTTTTTACCAATCCGTTTCAATCAAGTTCCATGGACGATTTTGGGGTTCATTCGTGGAGTGTGAGATCTCGTTGGAAATCTCTCAAACTGTGCTACAATATGGAGGGAAGGATCGATCAATTGGAGTTTTAAGTGTGGAGTTATGATTGTCCAATCATAGATGACAAATCGATATCTTCAGTCATGTTTCTGAGTGCCTCGAGAGTTTGAGAGATGATCTTTCGGTATTGACAAAGAGACTAGATAGTTGATGTCATGCTGGTTGCACTGATGTATAGTCTTACGTTTGGGTTGGGTTTGACCTCAAAATGGACGATAGAATTTAGCTGTAACAATTGAGAGACAGAAGTTAAGCCGTTTTGCTGGATTCAAAGATTGAGTTGTTTCATCTCAAGCATTGGGTTGAATCTTTGAGTAAAAATCTCCAGGATTGAAGTGTGCTCTATCAGCTTAATACCTGTGAAATTTCAACTCTTTTGGTTAAGAGAAGATGTGGAGTCGTGGATTTTAGCTACCAGAGTCTGTAAGCTCGTAAATTAGCACAGACGAAAGACTTGGTCCATTTCGAGCAAATGGTTTGGGATCTGAAGCTGAAATTTCAGAGCATAGTAGTGAAGGGTCAGAAGGAATTTCTTGTGAAGTTTGAGCCCAATTGGAGTTAGAGTTGAGAGCAATAGATTGTCGAAGTTCAGATTGCAGTGTGACAAGTTTGAAGAAGAAAAGTGATTTCACCCACATCTCTTGGTTGGTCTTGAGCAAACGATTTGGTGTTTGGAGGTGAAACTTCTCGAAGGTGATGCAAGTGTGTCAAAGGAGCTACTTTGTGAATTCAGTACAGAGATCATAACGAGAGAAGATGTTATGTTGTGTCGAGACTGTTCACCGAGAATCTCTAACTGCAAGATATTGTTATCTTCGGCACCACGTCTCGAACTCAATGGTTTCTTGTTACGTGTATGCTTATTTCTAGAAGACAAGGTTTCTACTGGTATGATGTATGTCTAGTTTGGAGCTTGTTTGATCATCAAAACCTAGATCAAACATGAAAATCAAGATGCATGTGCTAACGATCCATAAATAACAAGATTGAAGGGTTTGGAGGTGGAACTTCCTGGAAGTGAAGCAAGTGAATCAAGGGAGCTATGTTGTGAATTTGATACAAAGTTCACAATGAGAGAAAACATTATGTTGTGTCGAAATTGCTCTTCGAGAATCTCTAACTGCAAAATAACATTGTCTTCGGCACAATGTCTCAAAATCAGTTGTTGTTTGTTGCGTGCATGTCTTATCCTGTTGGAAGCTCTAGAAGACAAGGTTCCTAGTGGTATGTTATATGTCTAGTTTGGAGCTTGTTTGATCTCTCAAAACCTAGATCAAACATGAAGATCAAGATCTGTATGTCGACGGTCTATCTATAAATAATAACCTCTTGTTGTTTAATGTGCACTGTCAATGATCTGTTGGGAGCCAGCTGTCCACGAGCCAGTGATCCATAAATAACAATCTGTTGTTGTTCTCCATATTCACTGACGATCTGTTTGTCGATGACCTTCTATTTATTGATGGTCCTTGATAAATAACAACTGGTTATCGTTTGTCATGTTTGTCAACAGTCCGTCCACTAGCTATCCTCCTTAAATAATAAATTGTTATTATTTATCATTCGTCCATCGCCCGCCGGTGATTCATAAATAACAACCAGTTGCTATTTATCATCTACAAGCTGGTGGTCGTCCTTAAATAACAACTTGTCATCATGCATCATATGTGATCGATTCGCTGATGATCCATAAATAACAATTTATTGTCATTTCCATGTTCTACAAGCGGTCCCTCGTACACCATCCACCAAAAAGTCTGTAAAAGTAAAAACCGTCGTAACTTCTTTGTCTTTGCTCTGCCTATGTCGATTTAAACCAGTTTTGATATCCTTGAGGAGATCTATTCATTGTTGCTGTCAAAACGTTTTTAGCAGTAAGTTTGGAAAAAATAGTTTCCTAGGATATTTGTTTCATGCCATAACCTGTCCATGACACGACGCCGAGTTCTAAAAGTTGCATCAGCTACATGTATTGAGAAAGCAACAACTCTGGAACCTTGGTCATGTCTCATGAGACCTCCTGACATCCTCTAGATCTATGTCTATTGCTTGGTCGAGGATGATGCAATCTAGGAGGCATCATGAAGATAAGAGCAGTCTGATGCTAAAACTAACCTATCAGTCCGGAGGTCCAATCCATCGCTCTTTAGGTACTTGCAGATTAACAAACACTTAGGATCTAATGATAAATTACTCCAAAACAAAATAAAACAACAGAGGCAAGGGGAGTGAAGAAGAGAGAGAAAAATATAGAAAGAAGAGAAAACAAGAATGAGTGTGGGCTATGGAGAAAAGGAAGAAAAGAGATGAGGGAAGAGGGATTTCAAAAAAAAGGTCCTCCAAACTACATGTAGTCGCTTTGGCAGGCCGTTGTAGTCTTGGCAGTAATCGGTTTTGCAGGCTGATAGTTTCTTGATAGTGGTCTCAGAAATTTGAAATCGGGTGAACCGGATTCAAGTTTCTAGTCAGTCAAAAATCTCAGTCGGCCTAACCGGCACTGCAGGATGTCTCGGACCTATGTTTTCAACCTTTGTCATGTTCTTGTATAATTATATATTATCACAATATCAAAAATATGTGATACTATAATATTTTAAATTTAAAGAAAAAATTATTCGTATGATTCCTTCCTAGATGCGGAAATACTTGAAACATCATCGTCATATGTCAAAATCTTTTAACCTTTGGTTCAAATTCTAGCGTTGTCGTGTCATGGACAGACTCCTATCTGAAAATCTAAATTTGATGCTTTGCATTATCGTTCCGAAGACATTCATAGGACTAAAAATATACTTTTTATACAACTATCGGATCTTCATTTTTATTGCACCAAGTAGTAGAGCTTTTTGTAGCTTCTCACTGGCACTTCATTTACTTTAAATTGATGCTTAATGACAAAGCTATGAGGTTCGAAAGATGAGAAAATCTAGCTTATCGATGCTGACTGGGTATTTGTGCTTCTTGATGCTATAATTTGTGAACTGATGTAAAGGGGACAACTTAAAGTGTTAGCTTGTATCTATGACTTGTTGACGGCTGTTTCAAAGGATTGAGAGGTCCAATGCATGTGCACAAAGTGTCATTGAGATCACATTTGTGCAAGCTACGTGTTGGTTAAGACGGTTCGTGAAGAGGCGGATCGTGGTATGTGTTCTGAAAGAAACTAAGACGTAGGGAATAGGTTTTGGAGTGGTTCAGTTACTTGAAGGTTACTTGAAAGTTGAAGACGATGTCGTTCTTGTATGACATTCCTATCAAAGGATGTATGAAGGATGAGGATAATGAAACATTAGATCAAAAAGAGTGTCGGTGATATGTCGTCGATCACATCACATATTGTGAGAAGATTTTATCTCAACTTGAGGAAGTTTATCTCACGCTATCAAGTGCGAAATCTACTTTTGAGATTAAAGAAGTTCTGATCGTTGATCATTTGTGTGGATCGCTTGGTCGAAAGCTATACCAAAGCAAAGTGGATACTTCTTACTTCTTGATAGAAGTAAGAAGATTCTTGGGTGCATGTGTATTGTATCGCATTTGCATTCCTCATTATGCACATGTGGCGGATCCATTTAAATGGGTTGTTGCGCAAGGTTACAAGTTCAAAGGGAAAGAAGAGCATACTGAATCAATACGGAAGATGAAGTCTTTACTGTCGTCTCTTCTAGTTTTGGAAAGGATTGGCTACAAGAATGTTAGGCCGGTGGTTCTTATTGTAGATACAGCCCGACTGCAATTGGATGGGCAGTAAGGCAGAATGAGAGAGATGTAGACAGATATGCGGTTAGATTCACAGTGAAGGTGTTAAGTGCTCATACACGCAAGTGAAAAAGAACTACGAGGTATTGTTTCAGCCATGAAAACCAAGAAAGAGTATTTGACTGGAGCATCATCAGCAACTGTTACATGGTACTCTTCACGACTTTTATGCAGATTTGCCTTCTGGTTCGCTAAGTCCTTGAGTCGGTTGGAGAAGCTCTTCGTCGAAATCTTCAACTCCTCTTCACGCGTCTTCACGGTCGTCTTCAACTCGTCACACTAACGCCCAAGATCTTCGGTCTCCTTCTCGACTTCCAGTCTCAACTTAGTCGCATTCCTCGCCTCTTCGCGAAGATTTTTCTTCTCTTCCCGTCAGTTCCCTTTGGTGAAGTGGACAAAGACAATCATCTCTGTCAGAGACATCTTCTTTCCTGCCTCCTCTTCATACTCAGCCCGGTTCTCCTCCAAAAGATGCAGTACCGGTACTATCATCTCATCGCAGAAGAGCATCATCTTTCAAAACATGTTCACATCGTCAAGTGCTGGTCCCTTCGAAGTCCCTTCGTCGAAGATGACAACGTCCTCTATCTTCGCTTCCGAACAACTTAGCTCGATAGTCTCCTTCTTCGTGGTCTTGACTTTCTTTCTTGCCTTCGGCTTCTCCTCCATGTGGTAGGAAGACTCCTCTTCTTCTTGCTCCTGTGCTTCTCATGGTCTTCGTCCGGAGCTACGGAGGTACGTCCACCACTAGTTTCACCACTAGCTTCTTGCTCCTGTGTGACTTCCTCTGGAGCCTTCGACGAAGTCTCTTGTGGTTGTGCAGCTTCGCTAGGTGTCTTCTCTCCTTTCACTCAAACAGCCGAAAGGTCTTCTCCTTCACAGTCTTCGTCTTCATCTGGACCAAATCTCAACTGCTTCTGCTCGCTCTCGTTCAGCCAGTCCATTCTAGAAGATGGGGACAAAACCACAAAAGTAAACATAATCCTGCTTATCCCAAAGACGATGCACTTGTCATGAAAGATCTTCGCCGAGTCCACTCTCTTGCCTATAATAGGTTCTCCAAACCTTCCACATCGACAAGTATGTTGTTCAACTCGGACTTAGGATCAGTATCACCGCTTCGATGATCTCTCTCTTCGTCGGGTCTTTGTAATCGGTCAACTTGTAGTCATTCGTCGGATGAATCGGGTTGATGAAGAGTTCTCCGTAGTCTTGATCTTCGATCGCGTGGCTCTTCATCGACGAATGGTCGAAGAGCATATACCTCTTCTCGTTAGCTTCGTCCAGCAAGACCTTTGTCCAGTCTCCAATGTCTAGTTCCCCGGCCTCGCATATCTATCTTCGGCCGCATGGTCTTCACACATCCTGATCTGACTGATAAACTTGCCAGAAACGCGAGTCCATCCTCCCCATGTTAAGAAGGTTAATCCTAACGTCTCTCAATTTCGGCCGAAAACAACGAAGTTCATCCTGGTTCAACTCAAATGCTCTGATCCTCGGTCACTTCGACATTACTGACATCGTACCCTACGAAGATAGCTGAATTTGTTCTCCGGGATAGACTTCACTTAAATGCGCTACGACTTCGCCCGATATAGTCTTCGCCTAAATGCGCTAGACTTCGTCAGACTTCGCTCTCTTCTTCTAAACTCTCTCTCCGAGAATAGCAAATCGCTGCGTGCTAAAAGTAGATTTGAATAATGAACTGATTTTCAGAGTATATAGTTGGTTCGGACGTCCCACACGTCTCACACGTGCCGAAGTCACCTTTCCTTCATCACTATAGGTCTGACAAGGAGGTGCGTAGACCGTCTTTGTCTTCACCTCTAGCGGTTCTTGTCACTCTTCGGTAAGGTAGTCTGCCCTAACCTACTTACTTCTACTAACTGCTCTTGAAGAGACTAGAAGTCTTCCTTCTCTTCATATTCTATTTAGAGAGACGTTCCTACGAAGTCTTCTTCCGGAGACTCTTCTTGAGAAGGCTCTTCTCTTCAAATGATCTTCTTCAAAAGAACTAAACTATTATTCTTCTTTCTTCTACGAACATCTACATTTCAAGCATATTTTATCAAAAATCGAAAAAGTGAGCTCTACATACTCCCCTCATATGTGAGCGACCTCGCGAACACATCAGCAATAATATCGCTTGATTCTTCCTCCGTTCACTCGAGTAACAAAAAGATTTCCTTCTAAGTCTTCAAGTTGGATTGACCCATTATTGTAACGCTGTGAAACTTTGTATGGTCCCATCCATCGTAACTATAACTTCTCAGGAAATTTGGCATGTCAACTATCATTTAGCATAATAAAATCTCCGTGGTTCACATCCATCTTCTTCAGCTTCTTATCGTATTTTTCTTTTCGCTTCTCTTGTATGGCTTTAGTTAACTCCAAAGATATTTCCTGATCTTCTTCTAGTGCCATCAAATTTTTCAACCTGATGAGCTGACTGTCTTCTGCAGACAATCTATCATGTGATAGGATTCTGTAAGTAGAGGTTTCGAACTCAATAGGCATAATGGGATGCATTCCATAGACTAAGAAGAATGTCGTGCGCATACACATCGCTACACAACATACATCGCTGTCAGAGGTACACCACACATACACATAACACATGGACGATGTCATACACATACACAAGTGTACCACAATAAATCTGAATACAGAGATTACCATCTCCAACACCACCACAAGGATTACTCACAAACGGTCAAGCCAAACCCACTCTAAACGCGAAGAGAATCCGGGTTACACTCAACTAGACTATCCACCATAGCCTGGAGCTTGAAGACTCAACTCAAAGAACTAAGGCCTCCAAGCCCTACCTGCGAAGTTTACCCCTAGTGGGCTCTCTCCCCAACTCGCCCTAACGGCACTAACGGCCTTACCGGGATGCGCCACTTCGCACTCGGTCAACCTAGCCGAGGGGCCCAAACTGACGTGACAGCTGTCGTGCGCATACACATCGCTACACAACATACATCGCTGTCAGAGGTACACCACACATACACATAACACATGGACGATGTCATACACATACACAAGTGTACCACAATCGCCCCCCTAACTGGCGGTTAGGTCCCTCTAACTCCAGATAGCTCCATATCCCAACTACGTGATACACACCTTCATGGGTGCAAGGATCATGAGGCCGGGTGCTACATTGCCCCATCGTTAGTCGCCTGTCTGCAATCCATATCACGCAAAGATCTAATCGACTATCTCCGCTATATACATCGAGGACAAACCCACCGTCCAATAGGAACTACACTGAGAGGTGGAGTCAAACATGACATGTGCCAACCTCTCGAACAACCATCACACACCAACATACGGGCTGCTCCACCAGCAGACCCACACAACATACACCTCAAGCCCGCGCGTACAACTGCTAAGCTTGGGTCAACGGTACCATCAATGTTGGGAAGATGACATGGCGCGCAATTACGCACATGGTCCTTCCACACAACACCATCACGGCCCTCTAACATGAGTACTCCAGAAGGTAACACCTCACGCACTCGTAAAATAGTGCGCCCTGCGGTCACGTCCAACGTCGTCGGTGCAGTCTGCTGTAGATAGATATAATCGCCAGGATGAAACCTGCGAATCGACGGCCGATAACCTCCTCCTCGGATAGTCGCATACCGCAACGTGTCTCTATGCTGGGCAATCGCTAGGTTCTCAAAAGTCATAGGCATAACTCTCCGAAATGTCTCTGCTCGTTGAGAACATGCTCTCACCCACATATCCGGGTCATCAAGGTCCAGCACCTCAGCAGAATCACGACGAATGGCCGAAGGTAGATCTGGATCTCGGCCATACAATAAGAAATACGGTGAGAAGGAAGCCAAAGACGCTTGTCGGCTAAAACGGTAGCCCATAGCCAACCATGGTAACTGCACATCCCAGTCTCCCAAGTGGCCCTTCTGCAAGCCATACTTGCGCAATCCTCTCTTCACCGTCTGAACTACCCTCTCCGCCAAACCATCCGCCTCAGGATGATCTCGAGATGTAGTCCGATGATCAATCAGCGCCTGATCACACAAGGCCTGAAACTCACCAAGGAATTCTGTACCTTGGTCTGTCAGCACTTCAGCTGGTGCTCCAAAACGACTCAGCACTCGATCTAAGAACGCATACGCTGTCCCTTCACTCGTCTTGTCTGGTAATGCCACCAACTCAATCCACTTGGAGAAGTGCTCCACCATCACCAACACATACCGGTGGTGACGTACGGTCAACGGTAAGGGTCCCGCAAAATCCAAACTCCAACGGTAACCCAACCCCATAATCGGTAAGGGGTGTAACTGTGGAGTAGGAGCATTAAACGATGCTCGTACTCGATCACAAACCACACATCGTGCGACAAACTGTTGCACATCGATGTGCATACCACGCCACCAATACTGTCCTTGGAGTAAGCTATGTGTACGCTTCACTCCAAAATGTCCCAACTCCTCATGGGCATGTCGTACTAACTGTGCCCTCTGGGATGGATGTGGCACTATTCGTACCCTTCCATCACCCCACACTCGAAGTACATATCGTCCTTCTCGTCGAAATCTCTTCGCTCGTTGAAGAACACGATCCCGCTCCTTGGCACTTACTGTGCCTACTACCACACCAGTGCGTAGATACTCCATCACGGTCACATCATCATGGATATCCCGCTGATCTGGAACACCATCTCCACCTTCAGGATCTGGAGACTCGTCATCTACTCTCTGACCAGAGAAAGATACGACTTGGCCCTCCATACTAGAGTTCATGGCCAACACACAAAGAAAGGCAGATGCATGCCACCCTGGCACTATCTCCTCATCAACCTCGTCATGCCATCGAGCCCCAGTCTGATCCTGCTGACTCGTGCACGGGTTGCGACTCAACCCATCGGCATCTAGGTTTGCAACTCCAGGTCTATGTACTACCTGGAAGTCATACTCCTGTAAGATCAGAGCCCATCGTGCAAGCTTCCTTGTAAGCTTATCGGACTCCATCAACCACTTGAGCGGCTGGTGATCAGTGATGAGAGTAAAGGGGTTCCCAAATAGATAACATCGAAAGTGTGCAACAGCCCACACTGCCGCCAAACACTCTCCCTCATACGAACTATACCTCGCCTCCGCTGAATTATTGGAGCGACTGGCATACGCCACCACGAACTCCTTTTTCTCATCATCATGCTGAGTCAGCACTGCTCCAAGTCCCAACATACTCCAATCGGTGTGCAGTTGGAAAGGACGCCCCTAACGGATCTCCTCAAGATGGGAGCAGATGTCAACCTATCCTTGAGCTCTACAAGAGCTCGCTCCTGCTCATCTCCCCACTGCCACTCCTGGTCCACCTTCATCAGCTTGGTCAACGGCTTCGCAATTGCACTAAACCCTTTCACGTATCGACGATAGAAGTTCGTCAAACCAACAAATGCTCGAACTCGACTCACATCTGTGGGGCGTGGGATACGTGCAATAGCCTCAACCTTCGTCTGTTGAACACCCAATCCACCTGGATAGATGGTGTGGCCCAGATACTCTACCAACTCCTGGAAGAACTTACACTTCCCAGGGTGTAACTTCAACCCGTGAGCTCTCAACCGCTCAAACACATCCCGTAAGTGTCTCTCGTGCTCCTCCACTGTAGCACTATAGACTAAGATGTCGTCAATATAACATCTGACAAAATCCAATCCTGCTAGGATTCTGTCCATCACCCTTTGGAACTCAGCAGGGGCGTTCTTCAACCCAAATGGTAAGAACCGCCACTGATACAAACAATCCTTGCCGTGAGAGTCAATTCCCCAAAATGCTGTCTTGGACTTATCTTCTTCTCTCACTGGCAACTGATGATACCCTGCTCGAAGATCCAAAGTACTGAAGACCTTCACATGCCCCACTGCATCAAAGATCTCCTCAGGTGTCGGCATGGCATACTTATCGGACTTCGTCTGCCGATTGATAGGACGGTAGTCTCCACACATCCGCCTATCCGTGTAGTTGCCATACATATCCTTCTTGGCTGGCATAACTGTGGCAGATGCATACTCTCCATGCGACATCTCCACCAACCCAGCCTCCAACAAGTCTTGAGTCTGACTCTGGATCAAGGCTCTCTCCATGTCACTGTACCTGTAAGGACGTCGAAAGATTGGCGTGTCATTAGCCAAGTCGATCCGTATACCAGGTCCCTTCAAGGTACCCAAATCCTTCATACTGAAGGCAAAACAATTCCTGTAGCTCTTCAGGAATCTTTGGACTCTTCGTCTCTCCTCTCCTATAAGCTTGGGTCCGATCTCCGGCTCCCAAGTATCCTCTGTCACCATGCTAGAGGTAGAAGACGAAGTCGTTGACTGCTATCTTGCAGCCTCTGGAGCAGTTTCCTTCTGCTCACCACCAACAACCTCCACCGCTACTGTGTGTAAAACTTCTGCAGTTCTAGCTGCAAACTCCACACTCTCTCCTATGACATCCCATGATGTCCAAGGATGACGAACTCCACGTGCCTCGCCCCCAGCCTTTGCCTCCATCGACCCGGTAGGCAAAGAGCTCAAGAGTGCTTGAGCAGTAACACTCGTCGATCGCATCCGACGCTGCTCAGCCAATCCAAGGCTAACAATCCATGTCAAGCAATTCAAGTCCATTGCTTGACCCAATACTTGACGACGTGAAGCCTCCGACACCGAAGCTACTGCCGTTGTACCCGTAGCGAAACCCATCGCTCGCTCTCTCTCATCGGTATTGAGCTCCACCAACTGCCGTAATTGAGCATCCCACACAAGCCCAGGTCCTCCATCTCTGTAAGCATGTGACGCTGGAAAGCTTACCAATGTGGGTAACGCTACCATGGGCCGTCCCACTAGGTTCACCACTGCCATGGGTGACCTATCGACGACTCTCACTACTTGAGATCGTCGTCCTGCATCCAAGATGCTATCAACCGTGAGGTGCGCTGGTCGTCTCACTCCATCGTGTGCGCGCTTAAGCACCTCTCTCGGTAACAAGTTCGTCCACCACAACCGTGGACGATGTGCACGAGATCCCACTCTCGCTGCATCCAACAACACTGCTGGTCCAACCCAAGACCGCACTTGGTGCACACTCGCCATCATATGTGTACGAGCATCACCCAACAAAGGAACGTTCTCCAAGATGTACGCTGGAGAATCCACCTGATGCATCTGGAGATGTCGTAAGATCCGTAACATCTCCCAGAACATCCTAGATCGCGGGTCATGTAAACCCTGACCTCTCCCTGCACGCGTGTGACCTTGACATGACCATCCGGCTATCACCAAGTGAATGGTGCCCACAAACGTGAGATCCTGCGCCCCCAGCAGCGAAATATCCGACGGTAATGCTTGTTGGTATCCTCTAACAGCTGATATGGGCAACAACTCAGGATATCTCTGCACCAAACGTGCCACATGTCGCAATGAGATGCGTCTCGCAATCTCATCTCTCTCCACATACAAGTATCGCTGTACTTGTATACCTGCCTGCAATACCGTAGCCAAACCTGTGCTGATCCCTCCAAACAGCTCCAGCACACATACACCTTCCTCTGGATACTGCCACACAATGGGAGTCGTATCCAACGGTGATAAGGTCACAGGGCCAGTAGCAGGAACAACCCTTTGTTCCTCTACTGGTGGTACAAAAGCTTCACTCCAAGCCTGCTGCACCAACTGATCAGCATACTGTTGCAACTCTCCACTCGAACTCCAGAGTGGCACATCCAAGGCAGATGGTATTAACGTAGACATGCTAGGCATGTCCTCCACCTCCTCATAGATCGGAGTATCCTCCGCATGGGCATTACCCTCCAACAACTCGTCCGGCCAAGTGATGATCGAACTGAACCCTGCAACGGATGCCATCGTTCCTGGTGTAGGCTCCGTCGTCCCAACTCTAGCACTGAACCGCACTGGTAAGCGGCTCACTGGTCCCTCACCGGACTGCCAACCTGGTCTGTAAGATGCTGTCTCTGCTCAATAGTCAATCACGAACCCCATAGGGTACAACACAGCACCTCCCACCAATACATCATAAGACTCTGCGGCTGTAACAATGGCCTTGGCCTTCACCATAGAGCCATCCGTGGGGTGATCTGGCCGAACTCTCACCGTCAACATCTCCCGTGTCATGTGTAGAGCCGTACCTCCTGATCCCCTAGAGATGTCTGCAACTGGAATGGACATCTCTCTATCTCGGACTTCTTCAGACCCAAACCAATACACGCCGCCTTTCCCAACATTAACGGTTGGGCTCCAGAGTCTAACAAGACCTTCTGGGATCGATACACTTTCCCTGAAGGTGCCACCAAACAGAAGATACCACTTCTGTTGTCCAACAACACCACACCTGGTGCCAAACTAGCACGGTCAATCGCCGGCCTAGCTGGTAACTCATCTAACCTAGCAGCCGCCGCTTGCCAAGTACCACTGGTAGCTGTCCTGATCCTCGACTCCATGGACACGTCTACCGTCTCTCGCTGAACTACTTCAGCACTAGAGGTAACTACATCCTCGCTCTCACTGAGCGCGGCCGCCAACTGGAACACTGGAGCCAAGTTGACTCCCAATGCCCTCATATCCGTGGCTGAGAATAGTGGGGCTCGCAAAACTGCTGTAGCCGCCCCCAACATCGGGTTCGACGTCGCATCCACAGACGTCGAAGGTGGACTCACATCACACCCACTCCTGGATGTCGATGCCTCCAACTCTACTGCACCATCAGTAGGTCGTTTAGGAACCATAGATGTGGTCCTCAACGCCTCCGATAACGTGAACGATTGGGGAAGCCTGGCTTGTCTACCAGCCTCCCCGCGTTGTGGATCCAACTCCACTGACGCACCTCGTGGCTCAGAGGCACGCACTGCACCTCTAGTCACTGCTGCAGATGCCTCAATCTGCGCCACACCAGCCATGAAGTCGAAGTCACCTCCTTCTCCTCCATAAGACGTGGAAGCCTCTGTTCCACCTGATCTCCGCTGAGCCATAGCCATACTAGCTATCCTCTGCTCCAACTGCTCAATCCGAGCAGCCATACCTGCTTCCGACGTTGTAGCAGGCGGTGGACCGACCGGTCCTCTCCCAGGTGCTGGACCTCTACCTCCAGCTCGACCACCACGGCCTCCCTGAGCTCCTCCGCCTCGTCCACGATCAGCCTTCTCTTGCCGCAACTCGGGATGGAGATCAAAACAACGGTCACTATTGTGACCAGGTCGTCCGCAATGCTCACATTGCCTAGGTACTGCTTGAGACGTCCCTGATGTCCCTGACGTCTCATAACCTCTCCTCTGTGGACAGTCCCTCTGCTGATGAGGACCATCACACGTCCAGCAAGGACCCGCTTGCTGCTGACTAGAGAAGGACGGCATGGGCTTCTGCCCACCAGATCCTCCTACACCTCCCTGCGATCGTGACTGCTCTGCACGATCCTTACCACCACCACCACCACGCTGTTGCGTAGCCTGTGATCCTCGAGAAGAGGTGGTCGCTCCATGTGGTGTCTCCTTGCTGAACCCAGCAACCACCACCCTCTCCTCCACCATGTTGAGCTCAATCCGCTCAGCCAGACTAAAGACAACCGCCAACGTCGGAGCGGTATCTCTAAGAAGAGTAGCATCTCTAACTCTCCTACGCAGCTCCCGGTCTAGTATCCCATACCAGAACTGGACTGCCTGTGCTTCCGTCACCCCTTGGGTAACGCTGATCAACCGCCTCATGCGAGTAAACGCCTCGCGTAGGCTCTCTCCAGTCTTCCGCTGGAACTCCTGCAGACTCCTCAACTTGTCGGTCCGCACACCCTGATAGTTCTTCCTCAAACATTGGAAGAACTGAACCACAGGGTTAAACCCTGGTGGTATCCCGCTCACACTACCACCTGCTCCACTACTTGTGGATGCACCGGTAGTAGGTACTCCGCCACCTGTGGCTGCACCACTACTACTGGCACCCGAACTCGCAGGTGCTACGCCTCCCGAAACTGCGCCAGTAGTGATAGAAACGTAGTTGGGAGACCAATGTTGTCTCCACAACTCGATCTCAACACTGTAATCTCGTCTGAACTCATGATAATCGTCCATCGGCGGTCCCTCCAAGTGCTGGAACAAACCCTTCCACGCCATGAAGGGTGTAAACAGCTGTGGGTTCTGCATCTGCTGCAGATCGCACCAACTGTCGAACTCCTGGATGAAGTCATCCAGCTCAATGGTACCAACTGTACCCGAGTAACGTCGAGGCCCCTTTGTGGCCCCATAGATCTCGTCCATGTCCCACAACAACGGTGTTGCGACACTAGACTCACCACCAGAAAACGCGTTGTCTGCGTCTGACTCGTCCTCTGGAACAACCGACGGTAATGGTGTAGGTAGTCGGTACCTCACCCCACTCCGTGTATACCCACTGTCCGAGAAGTCCCCACCAGAACCTCCCGAGAACTCCGTGATGAGAGAATCCCGCTAAGACACTCCCCAACCGGAATGTCGCAATCTCCGTCACCACCGTAACCACCACTTGCCTAACCCCGCTCCTACTGAGCTCACCTATCTCCTACTAGGACGGTCAAGGTAAGGACAACCTGTACCTGCCATCACCACAGGCAGCCTCTCACGGTCTGTTGGTCGTCACTCCAACCGCACCGTGAGAGAGACAAAGATAGTCTGACTGGTCCGCAACTCCAGCCTCACTATCGACAGCACACTGGAGTGAACTCACTCCGGAAATCAAACGCCAACACAAGCAAACGCGGCGCACAAACAGGAAGCAGAGTATGGAGGGGTTCCAACCACAAGAAGTCCAAACGATAACCCTCCACACTCAAACATTCACATAAAGAGAAACCCAGCCCCACCCGGACTGACGACTCCTTGTCGGTGACCACATGCACAATATATGGTCACCAACAGTCGTAACTGACACTGGAGGTCACTAACTAGATGTCCACACCTCTAGTAGCTCCAAAAACATCCACGTGGTAGCTCTACTAGCTCACTCAAGACAACTGCCACCAATTGCCTCCATACGCGCCTCTACGGTGTAGGCAAACACTACCACAACTATAGCTTCCCCCTAACACTGTGGGGTCGCCCTACCACTCCTCTAGGGACGTGCGAGAAGGTCTCCTACTACCTTATACAAGTCCATAAGTACTTGCACGCATCCCTGTAGGACACCAAGAGCTATTGGTCTAGTGGTAAAGCCAAAGCTAAGACTACAGAGTCAGGAGTCCAGGTCCAGGAATAGTGTTGGGATGGGTGACCAGCTGGTTTTACCCTTCCCACACACCTGAAGCTTGGATACCTCTCTCACGCACGCCAGCAAGCTGGCTTGCGGCGGGCGCGGGCTCGGGCTCAAGCTCAGGCTCAGCTCCGCTCCGCCTCCGCACTCTCGCACTCCGCTCTCACGCCTCCGCACTCACGCACCTCTGCTCCTCGAAGCCTCCAAGAACCTCCAAATCCAACCCGAACACCACCAAAACAGATTCGCAAATGCACCACACACACTTCGCGGATGCACACACACACAAAACAACTACTAAACTCGAGTTTCCTCACGAAATTGAGCCAAAATCTGACGTAACTAGCCTTTTAGTGCTTGCGGGTTTCACGGCAGCGAACTTCGACATGCCATAACTTCTTCAATCCTTGGCCAAACTCCACGAAACTTAGTGCGCTAGAATCGTCTCTCCAATGCGCTTCCAAAGAGTCCACTCCGGCCCGACATTGACAAGTATTTCAGCTGCTACGCCCAAACGCGCAATCCGGCTCCAACAACACACTTCAAGAACATTCCGCAAAATTTCTGCAGCGCTTCCGCATGACAGAAATCTCCACTCGATCCCAACAACAGCAAATCGATCTGCGACAGCAATGTAGCACGGCGCCCACACACCTCGATCACAGCTCCAAACAATCAACCACGAACAACAACGCCCGAAGATACCAGCGGACGATTTCCGATTTCAGATCTGCGAGCTCTTACTGAACTCCGCCTCGACCTGCACTCAGTTCTTTGAGTAATCTGAATACAGAGATTACCATCTCCAACACCACCACAAGGATTACTCACAAACGGTCAAGCCAAACCCACTCTAAACGCGAAGAGAATCCGGGTTACACTCAACTAGACTATCCACCATAGCCTGGAGCTTGAAGGCTCAACTCAAAGAACTAAGGCCTCCAAGCCCTACCTGCGAAGTTTACCCCTAGTGGGCTCTCTCCCCAACTCGCCCTAACGGCACTAACGGCCTTACCGGGATGCGCCACTTCGCACTCGGTCAACCTAGCCGAGGGGCCCAAACTGACGTGACAAGAATGATGTCTGTCGCGTTGTTATCTTCTCTGTATTTCTGAATATCCACAACGCTGCATCCAACTTGGTATTTCAATCATAAGCATGATTGACAGTCACTTTGTTCAAAATCTTGCACAATAGACCATTACTCTTTTCTGTAAGGCCATTTATCTTAAGATTATACAGAGTAATCTTTTGATGCTTGAACTGAAAATACTTTGTCAATGTCTCTATAGTATTGTTCAAGAAATGTGTACCTCTATCGCTCACCAGTTCCAACGGATATCCAAACCTAATGATGATATTCTTATGTACAAAAGCCGTCACTGTCACTGCATCGTCTTTCTTTGTCGCTTCAGCTTCCACCCACTTAGTTGCATAGGCTGTAGCAACCAAGATGTATCTTCTGCGTGTCCTTTTCGTTGCTGACTGAATGGGCCTCACAAAATCAATTCCTCACTTCTCAAATGGTGCAAGAGATAAGATAGGATGAAGTGACCACTGAGTAGTTCGAGTAGGCTTACTCACTCGCTGACAACTGTCACACTTCTTAATGATTGCTTGTTGCTTGTACATGGTGGGCCACCCGTATCTTGCGTCCAGAATTTTCTTCACTGTGTTGCACAAGACACAATGACCTCCTGCTGATTCAGAATGCATGGCTTCCACTACTCTTGGTACTTCTTCCTCTTCTAGACATCTTCGCAACTCTTCATCAGTTCCCTTCTTAAATAAGATGTCACTCTTCAGTTCGTATGGTCCGACTTTGTGTATAAATATTATGCGCTGCTCCAAATCCATTCCTTCAGGACACTATAGACTTTGTAAGTACCTATATGTCTCATGGTACCTACTTGTAGAAGCTATCGTCAATTGGAAAAGTTCCTCATTTGGAAAATCGTCCGTCACGTTATCTTATCTTTCTCCTGTTCGTAACTTGGACAAGTAGTCTGCATTCTCATGATGTTTATCTGCCCGAGTTTGAACTGTGAATTTGAACTCCTGCAGTAACAACATCCACTGTGCTATCCTCATGACAAATTAGACTTTTGCACCAGTTGTTTTAACGCATAATGATCCACGTAGAATACAAACTCACAACCCAACAAGTAGTGACGAAATTTTCTGACGGAATACACCATTCATAGTGCTTCACGCTCTGTAGTCGAATAATTCTTCTCTGCAGCTGACAACTGTCTACTTGCATAGTAGATCGGATGGTCCTTCTTTTCGTTGTCTTTTTTGACTCAGCACCACTCCAATAGCAAATGCGGATGTATTCACATATACTTGAAATGGTTGACTCCAATCTGGTGCCCTCATGGCCGGAATCAGCTTCGTCTTCAACACTTCAAAAGCTTTTTGGCTCTGTTCCTGCTAAAGGTACTCAGTAGATTTCTTCAACAACTCTGTTAGGGGTACTGCCAAGGTTGCATAATCTTTGATAAATATCTGATAGTAACTTACGTGTCTTAAGAATCCTCGCAACTCACTGATATTAGAGGGAGAGTCCAACGCTACTATGACTTGGACTTTATCTACATCTACTTCAATGCCTCGCTGCGAGACTCTATGTCCTAAAAGAATACCTTCTTACATAACAAAGAAACATGTCTCTGGGTGCAATGCCAATTGAGCATCCCTACAACGCTGAAAAACTACAGCCAAGGAATTTACATGATCTTTCTTTGTTCTAAAAACACAAAAATCATCTATAAAAATTTCTAAAAACTTTCTAAGATACTCCTCAAAGATGTTTGTCACCATTCTCTGAAATGTGACAGGAGCATTACACAAACCAAAGGGCATCTTATGGTACGCAAAAGTACCCAGTTAGTGGTAAAAGTAGTTTTGTCTTTGTCTTCGTCTCTAATGGATATTTGGTTATATCCTGAAAATCCATCAAGAAAACTATAGCACTCATGACTAGCTACTCTATCCAGAATAGAGTCTATAAAAGATAAGGGATGATGATCTTTCCTTGTTGCTGCATTCAGTTTTTGAAAATCCTAACACACTCTAATTTTACCAGTCTTCTTCTTGGATACTATCACTATAAGTGATATGCATTCACTGAAGGACAGGAAAAATAATACATGCACTTAAGTACTTATCAGTCTCATCTTTGACTAAGAGGGAGTATTTTGGGTTTAGTCTATACTATCTTTGTCTCACAAGTATAGAGTTTTTCCAACATGTCAATTAGATATTGTCCCCACTTTGCAGGAATACCCTTCATGTCTTCTATCTTCCAGGCGAACACATCATGATAGTAAGTTAACATGTCGCGATATACCTCCAATTCTGTCTCTTGTAACTTCGCTGTGATCTTCAAGACTTTCTCCTCTTCAAGGATCACGTCCACTGTTGCTGATTTTAGTACCATGTCTTCGGTGTGGCTCACCTCTGAGCTTCCTTGTCCCAGCAGTGATTGCTATTCTCCATCAGGTCTTATGCACTCTTCTTCTTCATCATCTACCTCTTAGCACTGCAAGTAGTTCACCACTATGTAGGGTCCTAACTTCTCCTCTCCGAGTTGGTACTTGAAGATGAAAAGTATGTCTCTCAAGTGTATCCTAACTCTGTTGAAGACGTCTCACCCTGGTGTGACACCTTTCTCCAACTTACTGACACGCATTTATCCTTAGGTTTCATTGGGTCATTAAAGGATAGCTTTTGCTTGTACTAGTCAGTAAGCACTTTAGCACCGTATAGCCAAGGTCGGCCTATAAGTACTCCATAGCTTGATTTAACCAATGGTCTTAGCACAATGTAAGTGAGTTTGAAGACTATCCCACCAATTGTCGTGAGGATATCTCGCAGCACTCCCAAAGGTCTTCTTCTATTCCAGTCAGCCATCCTCAACACCCTTGGTGTTGATTTAAACTTCGTGTATCTCAATTCATGTACGATATCCTCTATGATTATGTTCACACTAGATCTAGAGTCTATAAGTACATGTTTTATCAGACATCCATCTATTTCTATGTCTACTTCGGGAGATCCTAAGTCTTTCGATCCCACTTGAAATATTGAAGGTAACTTCTTTACCTTGGACTTCGCTGGTTTTCTCAAGACTGCCAATAACAACTTCCGGTACAATCTATTATCTTCGACCAACTGTTTTACTGGATGTTAACCTGTTGATTTAGTAAGTCCTCTACTACATTATAATGGGGGCTTACCACGTGAGCAATCTTCTTAATTTGCTCAGTCACCTGGCTCCGAAGCTCAAATCGTCGATTGGTCGAGACTTCGATCTTCATCTTCACATGTCTTTCTTGACTAGGTTCTGCTCCATTCGTTCGTTTACTCAGTTCCTTACTAAGTAATGCCTTTACTTCGTCTGAAATATCAGCAGGTAGTCTTGCTGAAGTCTTCTTTATCTCTTCTTGTTTGTGAACTTCTGCCGACTCCAACTTTGTCCATTTTTCCGTCAATTCTTGTTCTGTCAAAGTTTTGTGTGCTCTCTTCTTCTTCTTCAACTCTTTTCGCTCAGTCTTCTTAAGGTCCTTTGCCTCTTGAGCTTCGGCTTCTGCAAGAGTCTCCCCTTTCTAAGTATGCTCTTCCCACTTCGAGTTTTCACTTTGTTCACCAGAATGTCTTTCTCTTCAGACCAACCATTTCCATCGTCCTTCTGTAAGTTCTAGATCTTTAGTTCTTCCACCAGGTCGACCATGTTCACCCCTTCATCTGGTCGTGACTGGATTACAGGTGGTTGAAATCTCACGCCGGTCTTTTGAGCTGGTGCATTTGTGCAATATGTGGCACCATGGCCAAGCTTACTACACTTTCCACACAGTGGCATATAACCTATTTGTTTCTTTGGGTGAGGACAATTAGGAGTCCAATGACCAACGGCTCCACAATTATAACAAGACGTGCCAAGAGGTGATGGTCCTTGGTAACCCTATTCCGTTGGGATACGTTGTCGTAAGGCGTGAAATGTGGTCTAGGAATACACGAGGTATCTGGCTGTGGAGAGATACAACAGGATCTATGACCTAACCAAAGAAAACTTACGCTCTCACTATCTAATCTATCAATATTTTGTCTTGGTTACTATCGATCTAACTTGAACCAAGTGCAACACATGTACGTCGCACAAATGACTCAGAGCTCGATCCCATTCTAGGTAAAAGTAGGGCTCATACACGGTACATGTCTGCTTTAGATCCCAAGCACTTTTCATACAATCTTTCAGCAATATCTGCTTCACTACTTCTTCTCCACAACTACCTAAATGCTAAACTCTAGCCTTCTATTGTTCGCTGATACGAGCTTCGCTCAGGAAGATGTCCACAGCAAAGGACAGCCTACTACACAAACTTCCCAACGATACAAGGCATATCGGCAGCAAACAACCAGAAAACTCGGGCGTGACACCGAAGATAACGGTACCTCAACTTCAGCAAGGCCTGGCACCTCCATTGAACGTGATCGTCTATCAATCTCGCAATACAGCCTCCTTGTCATCCATGCAACACCTCCAAGAAGCCCACCTTCAATCTTCAAGTCGTTTTGTTCAACACCAATCAAGAGATTTAGGCGAAATCTCTCTACGTCTTTCTCGCCACGCTATAAACTGAACTTTACCAACCTCGTGCTCTCACCTCGGTCATCCAATCAGGCTCAAACTTCAAAGGAAATCCCTTCTGACCCTTCTCTACTACTGTATGAAATTTCAGTCTCAGATCTGAATCAACTGTCCGCGATGGATCAAACCACCCGCCTGTGTTAACCTATGAGCTTTACAGATCTCGATGACTAAAATCCTAGATCTCCACACATTCTCTTACCCAAATGACATGAAATTTCACATGTGACTATCTGATAGGGCACACTCTCATCCTGGAAAGTTTCACTCAGAGATCCAGTCCCATGTGCACGGAGCAACTCAAGCTTTGAACCCAAAGAAATGGATTTACTCATATCTCTCAAATGTAACAGCCAACTTCAATTGACCATTTCAAGAGCAAATCCAACCCAAATGTAGGATTGTTTAACATCAATGTAACCAGCACGGAGTGAACTACTCGATCCTCTTGACAGCTCCTAAAGATCACCTCTCAAACTCTCGGATCACTCGAAAATGTGACTCAGGGTATTGATTTGACCCCCTGACTTTGAACGTCAATCACTCTCTCCTCAGAACTCCAAATCGGTCGATCTTTGCCTCCAGAGTGTAGCCCGGCTCGAGTGCTTTCCAACAAGATCATTCACTCCTCGAATGACCTCCGCGAAGACCTCCAAAATCCTAAAGCCGTCTGCAGATCTTGAATGACGTTGATTGATCGAAAGTAGACCAATAAGAAAACAGAATATGAAAACCACTTTTCCTCCTACTTGGTACCCTAGAACAACTATAATCCTATTACCCTCTCATGCCTTCAACCCATCGACCTCAACCTTAGGATAACTACTCTTGTCAAGCTATAGAGATCATACTTAACACTTAAGATTCAAAACAAAGTCAAGATGACGACCTGGAACCGACCTACTATGAAAGGTACTACAAAAAAGAATGGAGAAGCCATCACTTGATTACAATACTCCTCGCCAAAGTTCCTTGCGATCCACGCACGATGATTGATCTTCCACCGGCAGCGACATCGAATATCCACCCACACGTTGAAAGGGATGTTGGTTGGATAGTTCAAGTCTATTCGCCCCTCGTCAAAGTAAGATATACACTGTCAGGTCCCAGTTCTCCCCGTACGTGACAATTGGTAAGATCACCGAGGACTGAAGATCTTAAGCCGTACTACGTACCATAACCCACGTACAAATACTAAGATGTCAGTTCTAGTCATACCTCCAATTCTCATATGGTATCTTCTACTGCAATTCTCATCTAATCCTAAATTGTATAATTTAGTCATTTTCTCTCATTCAAGTCTTGTTTTGCTCACCTCAATGAGCTTTATGACATGATACTCGTATATTTCTATTTCAGCAATTTTCCTTTGGTCCAATTGTGAAGCCTTGGATTTCCATTTTGTTAGAAAATTTTTGTTTTTTTTAGATAAAACAGTAGATTAGTTAATATAGATGACAGATAAGATAAGTTTAGTTGTAGTATAGAATTTCTTAGCTGAAGAATGATACTGAGTAAGAATACATGACTTATGAAGTGTATATCTTTGGAATAATAACCTAGATGCATTCTAAAGACGAAGAGCTTTCCAGGGATACCTCATTTGCTGAGAACGGACGTCGGACGACGAAGTTATGACCTTGAGAAGAAGGACCAAAATAGGACAGAGGTTCATGCAACTTCGCGGTCGAAGGACAAGAGGAGCTTCACACGTGGGGAGGCGAGAGGAAATATCTATAAGAAGAGTCAAAAGCAATTCACTTTTACTATTTCTACTTGCGAGTTTACTGTAGCGCTCCGGAACTATCGGTGCGAGAGAGACGAAGAGTGTCTCCGACGAAGTTGGACTTCATAGGTTCAGGGCGAGAAGAAGTTAGTGAAGAAGAACTTCGTACTCAGGAGGCGAAGAACTTCAGGCTTCAGTTATCCAGATGAGAGGGATATAGACGTCGTGGAAGTCGAAGCTGAAGACCATTGTAACGAAGTGGTCAGACTTCAACCAATATCATGATCGTTTGGAGACGACGGGGATGGCGTTCCTAATGGAGAATTGGGGATGATCTCTTCGGAGCTGGTGCAGGAGATTCTCATCTGCAAAGGACACCCTTTCGACGATCTTCGAGCAAGACCACCCAACTGGACTCTATCGCATTAGAGCTTTGCCTTCTGAATCGACGACATAGGAAGATCAGGTGACTTTTTTTACGACAGCACCTGCAAGCCGTCTTTGGAGGAGGTGACGAAGTACAGCGAGTTGTTCTTGGCGATGTCAGTCGGGTCGAACAAATACAAAGTACACAGTTACATCGACCCATTCAAGAGAGATGTCACAATTGCGCTGAATACCATCTTCAAGCCGCAACGGACTTCATATCTAACCAATTGGCAGATACATTTTATTGAGCAGATCTTCGAAGAAAAGAAGACGTATTGGACGAAGATCTTTCACGAGCATGTTCAGAAGTTATATAGTACATTCGAGGATGGCGAGTCGATGTGCTTCGCGGCCTTCGCAGCAATCTTCTATAGGGGCATGAAGTTGTTAACTCCGGCAGAGGAGGAGAAGTTCGGACAGAGAACGACGTCTGAAGATGAACTTTTGATGGAGCCGACTCCTTGGAGGAAAGAGCTGACGACTCCAATGACTTCGGCGGGACTTAGCACCCGGACGAAAAGAAAGATGGCAGATGCGGGAACCTCGGGTGGTGCAACAACTTTAGAGCGTGCCATTGATTCTGCAGAGAATTACGAGTCCTCCAATATCCTTAGTAGAGATCATGATAAGACTTCAAGAGAGAGAAAGAAGAACTTCAGGAAGTCAAAGAATAGTCAGAAGGAAGAGAAGAAGAAGAAGAAGTTGAAAAGAAAGAGCAGGAAGTTTTCGTCCTCGGAAGAAAAATCTTCAAAAGAAGACTCTTGAACGTCAAAAGATGAAGTTTCTTCCTCTTCGGAAGAAGAGGAAAAACGTAAGAAGAGAAAGAGGAAGATGAAGACGAAGACAAGACTCTCAGTAGTGAAGAGATCGACACCAACGAAAGACCACGCACTTGATGACTTTCTAAAGAAATTTGAAGACCTCAAGGTTCAGTTGGTAAGGACGCCAGAAAGACATAAGTCACCATCCGTCACTCGTCCAAATTTGTGATGTACTAACTGTGGGAAGCTTGGGCATGCCAACACATAATGCTTCAATAGCAAACCGCTTATAATATGCATGCAGTGGAATGGACATCAGTGTATGAGCCCAACTACTTTGTGAAGTGTGAGGATGGAGTTTACGGGGTGCAATCTCAAGATGGTGCCCAATCAATCTCAACAATTCATACCAATTTCTCCGATACATATTCAACGGTTTGTGTCTCGATAGATGGCTACTAACGTTGTCGTGTTGTGAGACGTCTCAAATGTGTGAATTCAGTACAAAATGGATGTTGTGTTTTCTTTTGTGTGGGGGTGAACCTTTCGTGTAGTTCGCATGAGAGCATATTAGGTGTCGCGTTCACAGAGATCTAGATGTGAGATCGCATGATAACAAGATGTGCCGACTCAGTGATCCACGAACATTCGCGTGAATGGCTCTTGTTGTCAAACTTAGGTATAAGATAGTGGGTCGAGGATTCGTGAAGCATTCTTCTTTGAGTGGATTTCATGAGTGTGTCTTAGTGTCTTACATGATAAGTGAGGAGCTGCAAGAGTTGTATTTACGGATGGAGGACTAAATCGAGTTCTGAATCTTTCATTTCCGAACCCGTTTCATATCAAGCTTCACTGCATCCATCGCGATCACTTTCGACAGTGGTTCGTCGCCTACTTTGGGGAAGAATTCATGGGGAGGATGATAAATAGATTTATATCAGATGAGATATATGGATTTAAAGTAGCCAAGAGCAAAAATTAACAAGAGAGGAAGAGTTAACTTTCTCTAACATAGTTTCTTGTGTGTGAAGAAGTTGGAAGAGTAGGTTACCTCATCTTCTTGACAACATGAGGTGGGATTCAAATCCTCCTACATGCGCTTCTTGACAACATGAGGTTCGAGGTTCAAATTCTCATACATACGCTTCTAAGTTGGATCTCTCATTGAACTTCAAACATCGTTGCACGTTGTCGTGTCGTGGACCGGCTCCTACTTGAAATTCAAACTTCGATGCTTGTCGCTCCAAAGACACTCATGAGAAAAGCAAGCTAAGCTCCAGCTTACGGACTTTTGGCACGACTTCGGATCTTCACTTTCATCGCATCAAGGGTTGAGCTCGTTGTCATCTTTCCTTTGTCTACTTCATTTGGACGCTTAGTGGAGAAGTTACGAGACTCGAAAGATGAGTAAAACAAGCTAGGCTCTAGCTTACGGACTTTTGGCACAACTTCGGATCTTCATTTTCATTACATCGATGGGTAGAGCTCGTTGTCAGCTTTCCATGGGCACTTCGTCTATTTCATTTTGACGCCTAGTGGAGAAGTTACGAGACTTGGAAGAAGAGAAAATCAAGCTAGGCCATAGTTTACTTTTGCTGACTGGGTATTTGCAGCTCCAGGCGCTATACTAAGGACGCAAGGGGCCTACTTCCTCATTATTGAAGAAATCTTGTACGTACAGAGACTGACGTAAGGGGGGCACCGTAAAGGGACAGCTTGTTTCTGCAACCTATTGATTGACGTTTTGGAGAATTGAGAAGTCCAATGCATGCACGCAAGGTGTCATTGAGTTCAGATCTGTGGAGGCTACGTGTGGGTTAAGACGGTTCGTGAAGAGACGGATCGGTGGATGTGTTCTGGGTGAAATTGAGACGCAAGGAAAGGATTTGAGAGCTTTAGTAACACGTGAAAGAGAGTTGGACCGTTCCGACCGTTGCGGAGTCCAAACTTGCTGTCCTTGGATCCATTAGAATCAAAACGCCGAGTTCTTCAGAAAATTGAAAACGACACGAAGTTTCATTGGGCGGTTTAAGAGTTCTGAGTGAAATTGACTCGCGGAGAAGCGCTTGCGTCAAGTTTTTCATCGTATGCGGTCTGAAATTGGGTTGTTTTCGCAATCGTTGAGCCAAGCTCTTCGTTATTGATGCCCACGCGACCAGGGAGTCTTCATCTACGCGTAGGATAAGACAGTACGTGGATTGGATTGTTGGTTGGGGTGTGGTGAGCAAGTTTGGTGATCGGTGATATCTCGACTGTTGGGAGTCGGATCTGATAGTCCTTGAGGTTAACGGAGTCAAGAGAGAAGATCCTATCGACATCTAAAGTCCGTTTGGCGAAAGGAGGAAGTTCTCAGATAGGTCTTTTTCGGTTCCTTCGCTACGGTTTTTCATCCTTTGGAGTTCGTTAGAGATCTAGTTGGCTATATACAGCTTGTGGTAGTTAGCTTTAGCTAATAGCTTGTACATTGGGTTTCAATCGTGTGATATTGGTGCAGCTCTTTTTGTTAGCAAAAGGAAGTTTTTCTTGCTTTGAGCTACGCTTGGTGGTTTGGGCCAAGGTTGAGATTCAGGGGTGGTTCGTAAAGCTTCATCAATATTTCTCTGTATCACAACATCAATGAACCATTTTGATAGTTATCTCTTCTATTTCTAACTGAAATCATAGCAACACTTTTCACATCATCGTGAAGAATATTGACATGTTGAAATTCAGCACCTGATCCAGTACTTTGTGAAAGATCTCATCTTAGACTAGAGTTGGACATCTCCTCAAGCTGCTCAGCTGTTTGAGGAGATGTCCAACTCTAGTCTAAGATTACAGACCGCTCTGGTCTGTTTCTCAGTTTTGTGTTCTTAGGAAGAAAGAACCGGCAGCGTATGTATGTTGAGAGTTGGTATATATTGCAGCGACGTTCGTTTCCGTGCGTGTTTATCTCTTTCTTGTCTCTGTTCAGCACACTACATATCCACAGCCAGGAACCTCACGTTTTCTTGGACATCCTTCAAGTAATATCCGACACGATACGGTGGTGAACTCGACGTGAAGGTCTGGGGTGGAGATTTCTTCTATGTTTGAACCTTGAAGAAGAGATTGACAATCATGAGCGGTGTCGTAGTACGTGACGTTCAAGATGATGAAACGGAGCTTCAGAAGACACTCAACAAGTATTTGTTCAAGAAGCTGCGCTCTAGCTTATCAAGCTGGGCAGGAGCTAAGCTGAGGCCATGCTTGGCAAGCTGCCCCCTAGATTGGATTGGAATATCATCCTAAAGGGGTCGAAAGGCACCAGAATGTAGAGCTCGACGAGGAGGGCGACTTCATACTTCTAGTTTTGACAGAAAGTGTTTTAAGTAATAGTTAGCACGGGTTTTAGACTGAGAAATATGCAAAAAAGAGAAATCTGTCGATTCTGGCTCGTGACTCTAACTCTGAATCTGATAGCGTGAGTGTGTAGGTGTTCATGAATACTATAGTTTTGACTCCTTATTCATTAAAAATGGAGTTGTATAGAGAAGTTAGCAAAGGAAAAGCTAATAAAGACTTTTACAGAAAATCTTCTTCAGTAAAAGCATATGTACAGAATTTTTAACCTTTTAGAACGGAACCAAAGGCCATCCAAGTGATAGGGCGCCTGCCTAGGAAGAAAGTGGTCTCAGGATCAATTCTCCTTGGCCTCTGGTTCCTATTCCTGCATGTTGACCTCTTGGAAAGGAGTCTATGTTGGATATGTAGCCACGTCTTGCATATCTAGGGGCGGGAGATCAGTATCTTCCTTAATCGTGGGCTTCCTGGCCTAAGCCTCCGCATGCCATTCTGAATATACTATGAGAGATACCTGATGCGCACAGGGGCTGTAAGCCTTGCGGGACAGCCTCATAAGTGTTGGGGCTTCGGCTTACATTGGATGGCTTGTAGTATATTCAGGGTGACATCAAGATGACATCAAGAGCACAGGAAACTTTTGTTAATCAGTTAATTAATCATCGAGTCAGTTTAGCAATGACAAAGAGAGCTGTGAGACCTTTAGTAATGAAGGAGTCGGCTTTGTAAAGACAGCTGTGAAGCTTTTATTAAAAAATGAACTAGTTTAGTAATTAAGGTTCTGTAAGTAAGGACAGCAGGGGGCAGCTTAGCTGGGGACTTACCTTTTAGGTTAATTAACCTGCGGCCGCGGGAGATGAGATTTTTTGCAGAGAGCAGAAGGAGAAGTCATCAGGACGTGCATGAAAAGCTTAGGAACAGGGGAGATCAAATTTATGAGAAATCTGAATTAGGAGGTCGTCGCGAGGAGAGGGGCAAGTGTTTTAGAGCTTGAGCTTTGTCTAATAAACTGTTTTGGGGATAAAATTACTTGATCATGAATATCTGAGACTAGAATTTCTGGAGTTCAGACATCTACTGAAAGTTCACAAGTGATTTGGAACATTGAAAGCATCTGCGGAAGCGTTGATCTATTCTGTAGTGTTTTGTTAATAAAAGTCGATCCACAGCAGGAGGATTCCCCTCCACCCAAGAGACTTTCGTCTTGACAAAGTGTAAGAAAATTCTCCATCTTGGAGATTGTATGAGTGTAGTGGAGGTTGGATCACTCATGAATGATATGCGATGTAAAGTGAAATTCTAGAAGGAAGTGTCTAGGAGATTGGTCAAACTCTAAATAGGGTTGGGGATCAACTTCAAGAACAAAGTTCCTTCACTCGAGAGGGAAAGCGATAATCTGAATCTTCCATAAAGGCTCTTCTTGGGCAATATTTCGTTTTACATTCCTCCTACTTATCACGCCCTAGAAGTGAGAAGTAGGATTCGATATCGACCTCGTTTTCTGTTCCTTCTCACCTCTTGACCGTCGTTCCCTTTGATGTTTTCTCCAACAGGTCCATCCTACCGGAAATCTCGTTTGAATGTATCATACGAACCAAAGCTTAAAAGGAAATGCTTTGTCTCCCCTCTCTCGCGTTTGATTCGAAACACGGAGCCATTCGAATAGGAATAAAATTATGGATTCTATTCTATAGTGACAACTTCGATCTGGATGTAAATGTAAGATCCAAAGTAGGGCCGCGGTCTGCCATCATCGCCGCTGCAGATGAGAAGAGGATGACGTAAGAATCCAACTTACGCAAGGGAAGAACCGTACCGTATGCATCGAAGCATGTTCCTCATTGGTTAACGAGGCGCGGCGGCCATGTCATGCAACATGAGAGACAACTCAACCGAACATGAGAGAAACGAAACGAAACCCAACCCAATCGAACCCAACCCAGGGTACTACGAGGAGCAACAAGTCCTGACTCATGTAGAGATGAGTACAGTACACTGTATCGAGCGAAGCGAGCGTACGTAAGACAATGAAGACGAAAGGTCTGTGGGTGGTGGCGGTGTACAGTCCCTTCGGATCCTTACTGTAGATACATATTCCGTGGTCAAGACGAAGAAGATCCCTTGTTTTTTACTTCTTTCCTTCCTTCCGCAGGACCCCACCTCGTCGCCAGGGAAGTAAACAAGGGACCGTGTCTTGAACTCTCTCACGAGCAAAGAGGAATTTGAACTTTTACCATTTCTACCACAGGGCTGGGTATAAACCGGAGGAGAATCTCATAAATCACCGTTCAGGGAAAGGAGCAGAAAAAGTTACGCAAAGTAATAACTGCGAGAGTTACGCAATCTCAGAGAGAATGCAGCAGAGAATACGTCCAGGCTCCAGCGCTCGACTGTGCGGTATACGTTCTCTCTGAGGATGACAAAAGTGAGGGAGGGACGCAAACGCGAGTTCGTTGACATTCGCTGCTGTAGTAGGCAGTCGGCTTTGTGGGAGAAATGTGAACCGGAAAGAGAATTCGGCGGAGGGATAGCCCGGTCCGGCAGGCGTTCACAGGCGCGAGCAGCCGACTGACTGGTCAGAGTTTGACAATGGCAGCATTTCTGAACACGAATGTCCTTTAGACGAGGGAAAGTGGAGATGCGCAGCGCGGGATTGGGAGCAAAGCCACGGCTGGTGGGACCGACCTGAAGAAGTGGGAACGTGGAAGAAATCCGTCGTCGTGATAACGAGACCAGAGCAGAGCGGACCCGAGAGCAGCCCCAGGCCAAGCAGGAATACGCGAAACGAAAGGGAGAAAAAGGAAAGGTACAGAGCAGAGCAAGGTCACGCGAAGCAAGTGGAGGGAGGGACCGACAGAAAGAAAGAAGCAAGCAGCGCAGAGAGACCGAGCGCCCCGCGAGAAACGAATGAGGGAGTGACAGACAGGCTGAGAGTGGGGAGTGGGAACGAAGAAAGTGGGGGAAGGAAGTCTCCAGTTGTTTGTGTGCACACATTCAGCTTCCAAGTTTTGCTCGTCCGTACGAGCAGCAAGATCTGTTTTCCCTCTACCCGTCCCCGGACATGTAATAAATACCTGATATTGTCGTTAGTAGTAAGTCCTCTTTCTTGCTATATACTACTCGTTGGCCCTGCCACCTGCTGCTGCAGGTGCCTTGCCTCTCCTCGAGGAGAACAAACGCACAGAAGAGAGAAGCATAAAGAGAGAAGGGCGGGAGGGGGAGGAGAGAGCGATTACTGCTTCATGTTTCGGGCCTATAGAACCGTCTACTTACAAAGACAAGAACCCTAACTCACTGAATCTGGCTTATCACAGAGTGGGATCAGCCATGATCTTTCGGGTCTCTTGTTCGTTGTTATTACTGTGTTTTGGATCCAGTTGACTGGGCTAGTTGCCACTTTGTCTCCCCTTCTGTCTATTTCCACCCCTTCTTTCTCATCGTCCATCCGGTGTTTTGTAATTCGTGACTGCCAACGGCCGATCTTCGTATTGATCACCTGGTGTCTTCCGTGGCCGCGTAATAATCTATATCCGTCATCATGCTTTTGGTCCGTCGGCTTTCGTTTAGTTGGGACTAGTTAGCCGTGGTTTGCGTCCCTGGTTTCTTCCTCTCTTGATTTTAACTCATTTGCGCATCACACATATCGGCCCAATTTACCTGCAACGAGCAATGTTCGAGTGATCTCGGGAATCACCGTTTTGAGCGTGAGGGCGGTTGCGAAGGCAACATCAAGTAAGGTCGACAAGTATGGATGCTAACGACGTAGCTACCACCTCCGAGCACGAACAGTTGGGAGTGGACCCGCGGATCCTGAGTAAAGTCTCGTCCCTTATGGTGCTGTAGTTCACGGGGAACAATTACGCATAGAATTTTGCAGGGGTTCAAACACATAATTGCTACGGGATGAAAGTGGACAGGGCTGGGTAGCTGTCTTTCCGGTGTTTGGACCAATCTGGGCGCCTTGACCTCCGCATTCAGAGAAGAATGAAACCGACTATGATGCCGTCGTAGTGACGGGAAAACTAGTGAAGGTGTTTGTGGATTAGATCCTTGATTCCCGTTGACAGTTGGAAGTCACCGATGTTGCAAGCTAATCACACGGGTCAATGAACAATAGTCTTTCTTGACTGGATAATCAGCTTTGCAAAGCCTTATAATTCACTTGATTGTTAGCTCCTGCTGCCACCGTTATTCTGTTCAAGAGCTTTAGCCCCCAGTTGACGTTGTCTCGTTAATTTCCAGGGCTGAAGCAAGACCACGCATCGGAGCTCGAGAGTTTAAAGTTGACAAAACGTCCAGCCGATCTTTTGAAATATTTTACTATAGCGGTCTTTCAGCAAGTTGGAAGCCTTTGGAATCATGTTGCTCTCCATCGACTGTCTTTTCTTCTTACCGGCGGGTTTATTGTTATCGCGGGGACTTCTCTTTATGCCTTAGACGGACCTCATGAAATGGTATAGTCTTCTTCTTTCCTTTGAGCCTTTATCATTTTTAGCTCTGAAGTTCCTGTCCCAGATCCTGGAAGAGTAGTTTCGTGGATGGTCTGTAGCTTGGCCACGGTTTACAGATGGAGGATTCGAACTTGAGAGTTTCGGGTACGAGATGGATTTGGTAACAAGGCCACCTCTTCGGCCTGCTTCTCGGTAGTCAGACTTCGTTCCCGAGTTACTTCATTAACAAGAATAAACCTACATGTATTGAATTCAAAGGGCCACTTCCACCCCCGTCTATTCTGTCGATAGCCCCGAGATTTCCTATGGTCGGTAGAGAGGGTCGTTGTCGTAGTTTATAACATCTGATCAACTAGTTTGATGCGTACATACAAGGCGGGTTGTCTACAGCCCATTTCCATATGCGCTCTCCCTTTCAAAGTTTGTAAAATGTGTGACGCCCTCCGGAAATATGACATTTCTGTTACATTCATGCAGTATTTTGGGATCCCCTGACGTATTTTAGCTTCCAGGAAGTTTGCGGGCACAGTGTGTGGTTTCTTGGGTCGTTCAGCTCACCATCGTCTTGTTCCTTGACCTTGAGCAGTATGTTAAGGAGTCATTGGCATGGGCTCGGTATACTGTCTGGTGGGTCGCTCTTGGGGTGGCTTCTTCGATTGGATTAGGTATGGCAATCTTCTCTACGGTCTCAGTGTTCAGTCATCTAGCCTATTTCTTTCCCGTGGATATTTTAAATTTACGTTTCAGCAAACTGGAAAGACCTCGGGGGAAGATGTGGTATCACAACCAACTGTGAAGCTCTGTAGCTGGTAGGAGGACACTGATGCAGATGTTGAGTGAAGTCATGCTCAGTCTGGCTGCAAACTTCACGTTTTCTTACTTACACCTGTTCGTCAGGCTACATTTCGGTCTCAGTCTTCACGGGTTGTGGAGTCTATGTCTTGCACTACTTTGATTCAGCTTTGAGATTGTCGTTTTCAAGCTCCGTAAACGAAGCATGGATGAGCAAATTAGGTCTTGTGCTACTTGGGTGTTGCAGGCTCTGGTCTACATACGTTTTTACTGTACTTGGGACCACATGTTACTGCGTTCACAATGAGAGCGACAGAATGTGGGAGGGTTGACTTCAAGAGTTCGCCGTATGACACACCGCAATGGGGTCTTCAGTCCACGTGGGCTTCCAAGGATTGCTCCCAGTTAGGAGCTCCTCAATATCCCCTTCTGGCTTCTCATCATTCGGAGAGATATATGGTGCCCCTTCACAGTGTACTGATGCAGGTGCAGCTTGAAGCTGTTTTATGGGGTATTGGCACAGCCTTAGGAGAACTTCCTCCATACTTCGTGTCAAGAGCAGGTGCCTTTCATGCTTTTTCTTCCTTTTTCTCCGTTTGTACATCAGGTCCTACGACACTCGGCCATCGTCGATTTCCTTTGGTCACGTGCTAGGTGCTGGAGTGTGTGAACTTTGTCCCTCCTCTTTTCTCGTTCTGTTTGTCTTGCTTCTTGGACTTTTCACTCTTGAGGAGCAGCATAAACACAGCGACGATGACTTGAACTTGATTTTCCCCTGTCTGGTGTTTTGCGTGCCAATTGCAGCCCGTTTGTCAGGAGAGAGACCGAAAGAATTGGAGGAGCAGTTGGTGAGCACAGCCCAGTCATTCGGTGCAAGGACGGTGCAGAGCTTAAAGCTGTGGATGGTCAATCATTTCGAGAACTTCGGGTTCTTTACGATTCTCTTGCTTGCCTCAGTAAGTGTTATTTACAGCCTTGTTAAACTTCGAAGTTTGGGCGCAATAATCCTTGGTCAATGGACGGTCTGGGAGTCGTGTCGGTTTTCAGACCATAGAAAACTTTTATAATTGACATGCATCTGGTTTCTGGATATCTTGTGCAGGTGCCCAATCCATTGTTCGACCTTGCAGGAATTTTGTGTGGTCAGTTTCTGGTTCCATTCTGGAAGTTCTTCGCAGCAACACTTCTTGGCAAAGCGATCATCAAGACCCATATACAGGTCAGTGCTAAGTGTGCTTTAGAGTATTCTGTGCTCTTAACCTCGGCGGAGTTTGGTGAGACAGACGGTTGGTTTCTTGATTAGCGTACTCACGAATGCTGTTTGTCTGTTTACCGTCGCGCATATTATTTTGAAGTTTCTGTAGAATGGATATAGATCTTTACATGATGAATCGGATGTAGGTATCTGCAGTCAGCAGAAAACGTAGATGTGTAGATGTAGGTTTTCAACGTGACTTTTAATCCGGACTTGGCTGTGGGACTGTCCAGACGATATTTATTATCATGGCTTGCAACCCCTACGTGTTGGAGCTTGTTGGAGACGGGCTTACTTGGTTGATCAGGCACCTCCCGGCTCTTCAGTACTTCTCTCCCAACATCGTAGCTTCTCTTGAAAGAGCGAAGGCCAAGCTTCATAACTCGCCTTCCGCAGAGAAGGTATTACGGACCTTCTGCCAGGACCGTCGTCGCTAGGAAGCCTCTTTTGTCTTTAGGTCTCCTGTCAGTGATACAAAATAGGATGCCCTCTTTTGGCAGCTGTTTTTTTTCTCAGCTTCTTTCTCGCTTGGTTGTGGGTGTCCAGGTACCTCCCAAAGGAAGCATTGCTGCCTCTGCATGGAACACAGTCGTGCTTCTGATGATGGGCGGATTTCTGAGTTCTATCATCAGGTCTGCCGCACAGAATGTTCTCAGGGAAAGACAAAGCCGCGATCTGAAAGCTTTGGAAGCACGTTTGCATGAGGCCGCGAGCACCCCTGCGAGCAGACATGAACCCAACGGGCAGTAACTTTTAGAGGGTTCCTTAGTCTAGGTTTTGTGTTATTCATTCTAAGGTTACCAACACAACCATTGTTCCCAGTAAATCGGTAGTTCATGTAACTACCGTCATCATTCTGACTAACATGAGCCGGTTCCAGACCGGTTCTCACCTTTCTTAACCCATTGTTGCCCTTCAAACGTGGCCAACCAACTAGAAGCCACAGCCAGGGTAATCTTTCATTGTACAATGTTAAAATTCAAGGAGAAAGTGGTCACGAAGTAGGAGTTAGTTTTTCTGGACTCTTCATGTACAGCGCATGCTGAGAAGTCTTAACAAATATAAATAGTCAGGAACGGCTGTACTCACAAATGTAGAATCGATGTAAAGTGATTGTGCACCTGTCTCAATTGGATTCAGCAATCACTGCCAGCGGTAGTGCCGATTCACCAGGTGTGATATGTCTTCGAATTTGTGACCAAGTTTTGCGTGTGTCTGCTGATCGTATACCAGTGTGGAGGTTGGGTTCTGAGCTTGGGAGTAATTACGGTGAACTCTTTGTGGTGGAGTGTACATTAGCTCTGAAGGAACATGATGAATCTCGACCCATGTACAAGTAAAAGAAGGAACATACCCTTGAGTTTCAGCGGCCGGTTCTCACAGAAGGTGAGCAGCCAAACAATTGCAAATAAACGCTCCCGAGAAGGATAGCGCAGCAGATTGGCCCGCCTGGGAGTCAAACAAGGTAAAGAACCTGGAAGGTCCCAACTGACGAGTGGAGTCTACCACCAAGCGAGCCCGACGAACCCAGTTAGCCGCCACCCATCCGCGGAAGACCTCGAGGGTCAATTACCCTCAAAACAATACGTCACCACAGCTTGCATATCGCAGCATCTAAGATAGCGCAGACTCTCGTTTTCTTGCAGCCGAGCGTAAACCGCAGCGCCTTGAACATCGTCGCCCTTGACTATGAGATGCTGAAGTTTTTCAAGAAGAACATCGTCACGGATCACTGGAGCAGGCATGGAGGTAAACGGCAGATTTGGCATCACTAAGTGGACCAGAAACAAAAAAGTTGAGTCCGCACACTGTTCTCCACACCTTCTTCAGTATAATTTAGGCCGATCCCGTCCCGAAGAGGGCAAGTGACCTGAAACGGAGGAGAACCTCAATCCGCTAGTGGTCGAGTGGTGGGAGGAAAAGCGCACTTGGGTAGCTTCCGGATAGAAAAGTAGTTCGACGTAAAGAAAACACATCGTTATCATAGAAAGACGAGGGAGGAAAGCGGAAAAACTGAAGAGCGCGAGAGACATGGAAGGTCATCGAGATCCAGGAGAGAAGATAGGAAAGAAAAATTTTAGGTGGTTGCTTCACCGGCTAGGCAGCCAGGTTGGTGAATCCCGTGAAATCGAACACACAAAATAAGCAGATGCACCTGGTGAGGACCGAGCGCAGATCACAAACGAGAGCACACAGCAGCGAGCAATCCGGTATGCGTTAATACAGTAAACGTCGATTGCGAAACCAACAAAGAAAGAGAAGTTTTGTCTTGTATTATAATTAGTCGTATGATCAACGGGTAAAGAAAGGGAGGGATCGATCACGGATGGAGTCGTTTGCCTCACTTACATCGTTTGACTTTCTTCCGGCGAGTCGCTACACACAACCTCCGTCAAGGCGAGTTGTTACACACAACATTCGTCAAAGCAAGAAGGTAGTCATACGTTGAGTTGCCTGACGTATAGATTTCTTGTCCGGTCCTTTCCGTCAGACGATCTGATGTACATCGGATCAAGAATACTAAACAATACAGGTTGCTAAACCAATTTGAGTAGATTAGGTGTACTTTTGAGACTGATTTCGTAAATTTCACTCATTGAAAGTAAAAATAATTTACACTACGATTAGAATTTCGTTCGTTTATAGTGATTGCCGGACGTCCACTAGATTTACCGCACTAAGCGAGGTGGATCGCCCTCCTGTGCCACGGAAAGGAGGGAGGAAAGAGTTCAGATCCGGAGTTCAGCGGTTTTATCCTGCCCTTCCCCGTCGCGGCCCCGGATACGGTTAAGGAATACCATATGATCACCGGTAACTCTTGCACTTTCTAAAACATTCGTCCCCGACGTGCATCACATTACTAGCGGAATCTACCGACGGCTACGGGAAATGATGTACAGACCGAGAGGATCGCGAAGAGGAAGCTGCAGCAGGACGGACTGAGTCACGAATGACGTCCTTGAGATCTTCCTCCTGTACGTAAACATGGTGTAGGGTTAACCGACTCCTTTACAAAGATCGTCTGCATTTGACAGATCTGACAGATAGTTTTGGTGAATTCTGAGAATTGGAAGCACTGACGCTCTTGTGCCTTGTGTTCGTGTTGTTGTGCCCTCCCCGCAGGCAAGCGCCGGAGGAACAGGCATGTTTGTAGGTGCATCTTCTGCACTTGACCCAAACTGTACTGACGGAAGATAATCATTAACTCACCTAAGAGTACCCGTTACTAAACAGTGAAGTGACGGAAAGTATTCACGGTACTTGGAGAACATTTGGACTACGGTATTCTGGGAGCAGGCTCTGTCATAACTGTGATCTGCAGAGTCAGTTGGCTACGGAATCGAACATCCTCTGCACCTCCGGGCACTTTTCGATTCCACCTTCATATTTTCTCTTCTTGCCAATACAGTCACGTGTTTTTATTGTTGCTTGCTGTTATTGTCTTATTGTTGATTTTATAGTATACTTCGATTGTGAAAACCGAAAAAGGAAGGAAGGATTCTTCTGTCGGTTAGTGTATTTTATCGTATTATCACGAGAGAGGACGGACTCAAGGAATAACAGTCCGACGGAGAGAGTCCAGAAAGGAGAGAGCAGTTATCTAGCAGATAGCCCCGCAATGCCATTGCAAACGTAGCTCCTTGTTTCTAGTTTCTATGATCCAACATGGTTTTGGACAGAGCTTTCCCTGCGCAGGATCGACCCCACACTGCCCAGGTTACAGGCGGATGGGGCTAATGCTCGTTGGCTATCATCCAACATGGTAAAAGATTTCTTTCTCTCTTTTGCAGAATGTCTTCGATGATCTATCTTTGCACTATCTGTCGCAATCAGCTTTAGTAGCTCCCTGAAGTTCACTTCACCTTCATCCATATGACACTAAGTTCACTTCGCCTTCATCCACATGACACTTTAGATGGGCCTACGAACAGTCTGATTTGCTAGTCGCGAGGAATCCTTTCTCTTCGAACCTCGAATATGTTCAACACCTTCAACGTGTGAACACCAAAAAAACGATGGTTCCTCGACTTGGCGAGGTTGGATGGCATTGACACTTCACGCGACAGCCGAGTAAATAGTGCTAGTACATTCGGTTTTCTGAGATCCCGCACCTCTATTCTTGTGATGGACTGAGTCCCTCCCGCAAAGGGACATTTCATTTGCTCTCATTCCACTGGCAGCGAAGGAAGTGTGTCAGAGCATGTGAGCAATAACCAGGTGGAGCTTTCGCTGATTTAAGTCGCTTAAACAAAGTCTCGACAAAAGTTGAACAGAATCGAACTTCTGGGATACAAACGGTGCAATGAGAGAAAGCTATTTGCAGAAACTTGGCCCTCAGTTACAGTTACTATTCCACGGCATCGCCTCGATGTGCTAGACTAGTGACTTCCGAATCGTGGATCTCGTGTCTTTATTATTCTGGAGAAAAAATAGCGAGGCTGGAAGCCAAGGACTCACCCCTTCTCTACAGCTTTTCAGAACCGCTACGACCAGTATGGACTGAAAGGAAATGAAACGACATAACATTTGTCGCCAGGGCTCAAGCTCGGAAGCTCCAAGATCAAGTGGTCTCGAAGTATTATGCCTTCTGACCTAAAGATTCTCTACACTGTCCCTCTGTTTCTACAGAACTGTCCCAAGAGCTCATGGATGTTCACGCTTACTGCAGCTAGACGGATCGGCAGTGAAACATGCAGTGATCTTCAAAGAACTATACCTACATTCGAAGAAAGCATTCCAAACAAGGCTAATCACGACAAGCGTTTCTCCACCAGTCACCTGAAAAATTATCAAGGTGCCAAATGGAACGTCCGGAAAGCACAATTCTCCCATCTCTAAACGTGACGTATTCTACCTCAATCTCCCTTGATAGACAGTTCAAGTTCATCCAGCGGCCGAAGATAGCATCTGGACAACCTGTCCATAAACACTTGGCTTTGTTGTGAATTACTCGTCAACTCCGAATCAACAACCTCAAGTCTTCACTGAAGAAGAATGAACCCCGACACTCGAGAATCACTGCCAACCTCGTCTGTGGCTACCTGTTGCTGCGGTCATGGTATGTGTACGCTGCAAGACATTGACGAACTTCGGAGAGCCTCCAGTACTGCATATCAAACTCGTACAGCTCCTCGACTTTTCGATCAAAAAGCGCATCGAGGTAACTCTGGCCCCATCACACTCTGGTCGCTCGAACTGGGGGAGAAAATCACATTAACCATTTCAAAGACGCCAAGGCTTCTGTCGGTCTTGCCCTGTTCATCTACTGTCAATTATTATCTGCACCTCTCCGTACCCAACGTTATTGGGGTTCAGAGAACTCCCGCCCTGTCTTAGATAAGAAGCTGATCTAGAGACTTTATGTAATTTTACATAGAGTAGCAAAAGGATGTACGAAGTTCCTTGAGTATGATCTAACTGAATAAAGAATGGATTCACAGATACACAACACACACACCAGCACCGAGTTTTTGGATGGCGACATCACCTGCCCGAAGATCAGGACAGGAGAAAGCACGTAAAAAACAATGGCCGCTCTCCGCTGGACATGATTTTGCCGCTTTACAACAGAAAAAGACTGTGAACCCACACTGATGACAACTTTTAACACTTGCCAATCATTTGTCCTTCCCAGCGTCCCTAGCCCTCGTCTTTTCCATGAGAAGAGCGTGAATTCGCTCCCGCTTCGAAGCATCATGAGTAGGCTCCACTACACGGTTCGGGCCTTTTCTGTGAAGAGCCCCCTGCACCAGCTCTGCCCTGGCCCATAAGAGAACAGCTCCGAAGAAAGCGCAGCCCATTGCCAGACCAAATCCCCACACAGCTGCAGCTCTAGGTGTGAACCTCGAAGGAGAGGACTGGGCATACGTGACCGGTCCAGAATATCTTCTAGGTCTGGGGCTTGTGCTGCTGTAAACTGATGATTTGTTCAAAATCCGTTGGTACGCTGCCGTTATTCTTACAAATTCTTGACCATCCTTTTGGTTCAGGTCCGGATGACTGCATGGGGAACACCAGATAACACACCGAATTAAGAGCGAAGCGTGTCCAGAACTTCGTCTTCGATCAATCTTTCTAGACATGTTTCATTTCCTCTGATTCTTTTCAATCAATAAAAAGAAAGTAATTTCCATTCATTCCTGAATGCCCTTTGAACGGAGGGAAAAAGCGTCTGCGCAGAGCTCAGGACTGAAAATGACATGACCTTTATGCAAGAACCGGAAGCAGCGATGTTAGAACCAGTAGCGTGAGGAGGAAAGAGAGCGATGGATAGGATGAAACCAAACCATTGTAATGCAAGGCGGCGGTACGCTCCCTTCACCTCATCCAAGCTTGCGTTCACGGGGAGTCCGAGCTGTGCATAGGCAGCGGAAACGGAGTCGCCCGCATGGCTCGAGCTATACCAATGGCGCTGCGTGAGGGTTTGGTACAGAACGGCGGCAGACATGAATTGAGGCGTTATCATCATCCTGAATGACTGACAAGCTGCCAGCCCCTCAAAGGAGGAGGAGGAAAGCAGAAACCACGGCCATTCCTCAAATCCTCACCCAACCCTGCTCCTGCTTCCGAAACCCTGCTGATCAACCATTGCTCCCGCAGTGCAACAGATCCCACACTGATCACTTTCTACAACAGTAATCCACACCTCCGATTCCGATCTCGCTTCATTTCAAAGCATCATCAGCCGTAACAAACATTTCCCAGCCAACGCCTCTGCCCTGCCCTCCGCCTCTCCTCTCCTCTCCTCTCGGATCATAGTTCCGGAACGCCCTGCAACTTCCCTTCCAATCTCATCTCTTCTGTTTCCCGACCAGTCGACCAACTGAATCCAGAAAGGTAATGACAGAGCTTCGAAGCAAAAAACACTTACGTGCGATTCGAACGAGAAACGTTACACAGTACAGGAGGATTGATCGGGAAATTGACGTCAATTGTAATTGCAGTGTTACTGTACTGCGGACGAGAGACTAACGAACAATCGATCTCGCCTCGTTAGTGCCATAAGCAAGCAAGCAAGAGGTGGAGAGCTTGCCACCCGCACCCTTCCAGAACCAGCACTGCTTTGTCGGTATGACTTGGCGGCGTCTCCGGATACTCTGCTTGCCTCACGTGGACTAATCTGTGCCACGTATTGCCCTCTTGCGACTTGGATAGTCTGGAGCACCAGACGTAATGTAATCTCGGTTTTACGGACACCTCCTCCTCTGCCCGTTCTATGAAAAGTTCCGGATAACGCTCTCCGCAAAAGGTAGAATTTAATTTATCGTCCGGAACAACTACCGGAGAAATTCTCCGGAGCGACCGGTTCTTGACAGACAGGCACAAGATTCATCGAAGAAATAACTGCATCGACTCTCGTAAAGAGCCTACCTTTCAAGAGAGCTTACATTGCTTCTTCAGCGGGGACTAAGTCATCTCCATTTCAGTATATGAATAGTTACGACGAGTTCGTTCGTTGATAACATCAGTTTCCTTGAGTATTCCATAGGGGAGTTTTTCTGGATTTGATCAGTTCCGAGAGAAAACATGGCCACTGCATCAGGTGCGTGCTACGGAACCGCTTTTCTACTTGAAACTTGTTTTGCTGGGAACTGGCTTGAGTTACCGAGTTGAAGTTTTTAGGGCTCGGTCCAGATTAAAGACGTGTGCAGACCTGGAGTTCAACTGAAGACTCAAGTGTGACCTGAAGGCAGGCAAAGAGCCTACCTTTCAGATGACTCTGGAATCGTCAGTGGATTTCAGATCTCAAGCTGAACGAAGACTCGGATGCTATGTCGGATATTTTTGCGCCGTTTCCTAACTGAAGTTGGAGATTTGGACAACTGAAACACTTGGCAGACACAATTAAGAATTCGAGTCTCGTGTTTTCAGCCGCTTACAAATCTAGAGATGAGAAGCTGGAGAAGCCGCCTTGCACCCTTGGTACCCCTCCTCCAAGTCTTGCCATGTTATCGGCAGCAGTCGCTTGAGCCTTCATCTCCACGGAAAAGCATCGTAAGAGGTATCTTCCACAATAACTCTTGGGTACGATTAGGGTATCAACATCAGGTTCCGTAACGATAAAAAGACGGAATTCATCGAGACTTATTTCAGAATATACTTTAACAGAAAGGGAAAGTAATACATTTAATCAACTCTCATTTAGTTAAGAAACAACAAAAGCCTGGAAAGTTAACGTGCCGCCTGAAAAGTCTTCACCCAGAAACGCCAGGCTAGCTATCTTCAACAACCAATCATGATCCCATATATATTCTCCCACGCAGTGGGGAGAAAGTGCCTTTCAAAACATCAATTCTGCAGTAAAGCGTACGTTTCAGTAACATATTAGTTTCAAAACATTCAAGTTCCTGTAAAGATTTCAACCACCTGAAGTTGAAGCCTAGGGCTGAGTGGTGGAGTAAGAACCACTTTTGTATGTTAGAATTAACCAGAACCTTCCTTTAATTTGGCCCCCGTATTTAAAATACTTGCTTCTCTTCGGCCAACCTACGAATAACTGGATCAATGCTCAGGGAGTTCCGAAGGATAGATTACTGAGTTCCGGTTGAGAATGTGAATTTCTGAAGATCTAAGAAAAGGAGTCGGAAACTTACCGATCGAATACCAATGAAAATAGTACAATCAACTACTCTAGAAGTGGAGTAATTTCTGATAACTTGTAGGAAAATACCGGTTGATGCTAGTCCGTGCCAAAAACCCCCGGTTTTCTTAAAGATCTTTCCCGAACACTGAACTGGATACAGAGATGGACAGTAGAGGTAGATCTCTACTCAGTTGTTTAAGAACTGAGTGATAAGAGAAAACGATGGGATCTTCTCGTGGCAGGCTCTCTTGGTCTATATCCATCCAGTCCTGTAGCTCGATGGGATACGTTTTTTGATCATGAGGTTGGCAATCCTGCTCTACGTCCATCCCATCCAGTCATGCAGCCCGGTAGATCATCTTGAGGCTGATCATGTGTTGATCTCTGTCCACGTGTGCGAGATCTAGAGCTGTTGGCTAGCTCGAGTATGTTGGAGTCCAGTGCGGTTCTCCTTCATATTTCTGCAAAAACGGAAACATAAAGAAAGGGAATTGAGACGTCAGCTGACCAGTCCAAGTCTTTTCATTGTCTGGGGAAGTGATTATTTCTCTAACTTAAAACTTTTTTTCACTTACCAGTCTCGTGTTTGCGGTGACGCGTAAGTTTTTCCTCTCGATCTCTGGGGTGATGTAACTATCCGGATCTTGATAAGTGAGAAAGTTGAACTTTCGTTTCTTGTCTAGCTAAAAAGGAAGCGAAGGCCCGCCGCGTAAGGGCTATCGATATCTGCAGCGCATAGCGTTAGCAAAAAGTAGGAAGATGGTGAAAAGCGCCCAGCTGCAAGGCAAGCCTACTGATGCCATGATGTCCTGTTTACAGTCAGCAGACCTGTTTTCCACCAATTGCAAGTCAACCCAAACTACATTAGTTAGAGCTACTTTGATTTAGGAATGTGGACAGAATTGAGACGAATCTGCCCTTCAACAAGCTTACTTAGCTACTGTCACGATGAGATGCTTATCACAGTTGAGCAGAAATATGAATTGACTACTTAGCGCAACAGTGATTCAGAAGTTGATTGCACCTTTTGTAGGCTATCACTGACTCAGGAAACGGAGGCACAAGAGCTCAAGGAATGAACATGTCGCTGCAGATAACCTGATCATGATCTTCTGGGAAGTGACTCATTTTATAGTCTGCTTGACTCACTTATGGCGGGATAGCACACTGTCAGGCATGATGGAGAGAGAATCTAGGCTGCCTGTGAGCTAGCTGTGTATATGAAGTCCATCGTGAGAAGAATTGGGCACTTCACAGCTCAAGCCTTTGGACCCCTTCAGATAACTGATGCCAGAAGGTTCCGTCCTCTACGTATATTTACAGTCTTTTCTTCTCGGGAGCACGTGAGTCAAGTCAACTTGCGTGCTAAGCGTTAGCATCTATCGTACATAGATCCAGGACAGTCATGAATGATCAAGATATGTCAACAGAGCTATTATCCAGTGCAGTTAAGCGAGCAGTTGAAGCTCAATGTTATCTGGCGAAGTGCAGATCTATCGTTCAAGAATGTGATCATCAGAAGTTAATATATATATTACAGATTATTATATGTATATTTGTAAGAGGTAGTGGATATAACAACTAAGGCCAAATATCAAATTCCTCCATACACTGTAACATAGTAATATAATACCTGTAGCTAGGAATGGATCCGGATCCATTGCAACCTCTGCCAGCATGAAGACAGTACTGATTAGTAGATAGCGGATGCCACCTGTGTTTCTGAGCTGCTCGAGACAGATGAGCAACAAGAAGAAGTAAGCTGATGGATGTCTTTCTTGGAGCTCGATCGGGAGAGTTTGCATATTCTTGTTCTTATCGGATTCAGATTGGAGGTCTCTACAGTCTTGAAGATTATTGCAGCTAGGTACGTATGACACCAGTTGGTCATTTAGATGTCGTTCGGACCACGATGCATGCTTCTGCGCTTTCGAGACTCAAAATGGACCGTCACGTGTTTAGTTTCTCAGTCCCGAATAGCAGCGCGCTCGTTTTACATAGCTTCTAATGACTTGCACACGCTTGCCTACTGGTGTTATTAGTGAATTGAATATGCATGTAGTACGTACGACCTCGAGGTAGTTCGAGGTGATCAGCAAACTAAAGCTCGAGCCTTCGGTCAGACCGTGCGCGTCGTCGGCCCGGACTCTGAACTTGAAAACAGATCTAGAGAATGACAGATCCGGGATCCTTGCCCAAGTTGTAAAAATCTTGACTGGTTTGACCGTAGACTGTTAAACTCTAGGTCCGTGTATAAAAGAAAGGAACATTTCTTTTTTCCTCTTTCATATTAGAGAGAAGATATTTTTGTTTCAGGGGGATTTTAAATATTTCCATGGAACCTGAAAGAAGATATTGTTTTGTTCCAGGGGAGGACTTTTAAATATTTCTCATGGAACCTGAAAGAAGATATTGTTTTGTTCCAGGGGGAGAATATTTCTCAATCCATGGATACTCACTAGTTAAAAAATTTGCTTTATCACACCGATGTAGGTTTGTTTCTTTGATCACAGAACTCTGAGCGATATATTTCTTTATCACACCTGACTGGCTACTACCAGTAAAATTAATTCCTTTTCAAGTCGCCTACCATTGACTACCTGCGGTAGTGCATCCACAAGGAGCACGTTGTGATTATTGCCATCCAAATTGTTCCCACAAGAAAGTACATAGTCAGACGATACATGTTCAAACGCTGATGCACGTAGTAATACATGCCAATGACATCGCAAGTAATTGGTTTGATTGGTTTTAATCAGTCAGAGGTGTTATAAATACGTTACAGAGAGTGTATTCGAACACAATCAACATAATAGGGGTATCATCAAGCAAATCTTTTTACATGGTTCTTCGTAATTAGTGTAGTCTACACTAATTACTGTGAAAAGTTGTTTAGTTACCATATATAGTCTGATCCATACTATATACAAAAACCTGAACGTGCATGACAAGCGGTTCCCTTTTTCTCCTGGGACGGACGTCATCATTAAGGTATCGATCATTCCGTAACTGGAAATCAGAAGGTCACAGTCTGCGAATGCTACTTCAGAATTACGTCCTAAACTTTAAATTTTTACGCACGATTAGTAACCCAGTCATGTTATTCCAGTATATCAGCTCTTTCGATCACGTCGACCCTCAGGTGCAACTCTAACAATTTGGCTTCTGAATGGTTTGCCACAGATCACTGAGAAGCTTTCTAGAACTCCCAGCTAGGAATTCTCACAACTTAGCTTCTCCGTGATATCTGGCGAATCAACTCGAACACTAACGGATGAGCTGGAGCGAATAGAACAGTGCTACGGCGCTGAGGCTGTAAGGCTCTCTGCACTTCGCTTCTCGCCTCGACGTTACCTTACTTATATATATATACATCTATACACCTGGTAAGAGGTGTGTGCTCTGAATTCGATCGAACGATCCGCAGTGAATCTTTATTTATTGTAGTGCTAGTTACAAACAGAAAAGCTAGGAAGTCCAGTGTGACCTCCTATTGAACAACGCATCTACTACTGCCTATAGCTAGTAGCCTGCAGCTGAATATTAACAGGCGTCCACGTTCACCTCTCAATCCTGAGGTTACTAGTGACATGCAGAAACGCTTCGTAGCAAAGAAGGCCCAACATCTGCTGGCGTCCATAGCTAAGTGTGTCCGGAGCATCTGTTGTAACTAGCGAAAGAATGGATCCTAATTAAAATGTGAACCAAAAATAGGCAAAGATTCTCTAAATCACTAGCTACGGTACCAGCTGCTAAGCTCGGTGATTGAAATGATTCTTAATGTCCATTCCAAACATGGTTAGTTCACGAATTGACAAGTTTTGCGGATTTGACCCTTGGAGCCGGTCAGTACGCCCACATTTCCCATCTTCACCATTCCCGCAGCGAACTCGGTGAAGAACAAGGTGGGCTTGGCCCTCGAGAAGGAAGTGACAACTTTCTTTCCCACGCTGTCTGTGATGAGGGCAGAGTCCGTCATGAAGATTCCTTTCCCGGCGAGCACGTTCTTGTAGTAAGCAGTATCGAATTTATGCGCTGTGGAGTCAATGAAGATGGTGTTGGTCCTGTTGCCCTCGGGACACAGCTTCTTGAGGAAAGCAGCGAAGTTCTTGTCCATGGCAGGGTCTGTGTCGGTGGCATTATTGCCGCCTGTGAAGTTGTACAGATGTGGCAGGATCCCGTTGCAGTGGGACCGCCCAATAGTATGGGCACCTGTTCCACAATCCATCGATCGATCAGTGAAGATAGTTACAAGCGACGGAGCTCAAAAGGGGTGGTTACTGCATGCAAAAGTGATCGCACCTAAAACCTCTGCTGCCATGAAAGTTGTCGCTGGAAACAGCGAACACTCTTCACGTATAGTTCGACGGAGTTGATTATAGATGATTACTACCATCACGAAAAGGAAAAATTTCACGACATTGTCATCTTCAATTATCCTGCATTTCGACTTATAGCTATCCGAGGGAACTCTGAGACTAATAATGTTCCCGTTGCCATGATATAAATACCTGAGAGGACAATCATTTCTCTTGCATTGAACCCCTTCCGGGCAAAGTTGGTTACAAGCCCACTGAAGTTCAGAACAGGGAAGGGAAGGTTTCCGTCAGCCAGCAAGTCCACTGACACATTTCCATCTCTGCGGCCCAATGCAACGGGCCATGTCGGACCTCCGGCCTGTATATACCATTGTACATGTTTCATATATGACAGAGTGTGTATGAATAAGAAGTATTCCTGAAGTTGTAATTGGATGTTAAAATTACAAGCTTGCATGCAAAACTGTGTCGGACGACTGGTAGGACAACTATGGATGACAAGAAATGCACAAAACTCTCAAACTGGTATAGTTATGCGTAACTCACTTTGTGTGTGGCATCACGAGCGGCCAGAATGAGTATGTCTGCGCATGATACAACACCTGGGCACACGTATTCGAGTGCAGCCTTGATTTCGTCCACCTCTTCTACACCTCTGAGCCCGAAGTTCACGTGGGCTTCCCTCTCCGCTTGGTTCGTTGCGGTCGAGTTGAGAAGAACAGAGCCATCACATCCCTGCAAATTGTAGATGTGGCAGGGACACCGTAAAATATTTAAGGTTTCTAGAACAGAATGTTCTTGAAGGTAACGAGATTCAGATGCAAAGACTAGATAGCCCAATTGCAAAAGCTCCAATTACATATCGTGCTCGAGGAGTGGCCGGATATGATCATGAAAGCCGTCATGTTGGAACTGAAGTACGTAATATATTAAGAACTAAAGAGTCCTTTCGAAACAACTGTTTCGTCGACATTCTCCTTCAGAATCTTGTACATATACCTTTTGTGCAAGATGATATAGAAAGGCGCAGCACATGCTTGTTGCAATTTCAGTCGTGTGTGTTTTCACACACGACTGAAAATTAGAGGGTGAAGTTGAGGGCGACATATACATGCGAAAAGGACGAGTTAGAGGGTGAAGTTGGTCGTACCCCAACCCAGCAATCGTGGAACTGCAGTCTGTTGAAGGCACCGGCAAAGGTCCTGTCTTTCTTGAGGAACTTCGTGACGTAATAATCGACGATGGCAGCTGCTTTCGGGCAAGACTCCTCGTAGAAGTTCTCTGACAGGCCCGCCGCGTAAGGGCTATCGATATCTGCAGCGCAAAGTGTTGCAAAAAGTAGGAAGCTGGTAAAAAGCGCCCAGCTGCAAGGCAAGCCTACTGACGCCATGATGTCCTGTGTACAGTCAGCAGACCTGTTTCCACCAATGGAAAGTCAACCCACACTACATTAGTTAGATCGATCGAGCTACTTTGATTTAAAAATGTAGACAGAACTGAGACGAATCTGCCCTTGGACAGGCTTACTTAGCTACCGTAACGATGAGATGCTATCACAGTTAACGTTGAGTAGAAATATGAATTGACTACTTAGCGAAGGAGTGATTCAGAAGTTGATTGCACCTGTTGCAGGCTATCACTGACTCAGGAAATGCAGAGACAAGTACTGCTCAAGGAATGAGCATGTAGCTGCAGATTACCTGATGATGATCTTCTGGGAAGTGACTGGGTTTATAGTCCGCTTGACTCACCCAGGGCGGGATAGCACAGGCATGATGGTGAGAGAATCATGGCTGCATGTGAGCTAGCAGTGAATATGAAATCCATCGTGAGAAGTATTGGGCACTTCACAGCTCAAGCCTTTGGACCCCTTCAGATAACTGATGCCAGAAGGTTCCGTCCTCTACGTATATCTACAGTGTCTTCGGGAGCACGTGAGTCAAGTCAACTTGCGTGTCCTGTCTGATTTTAGTTCACATTTTAATTAGGATCCATTCTTTTGCTATAGCTAATTACTAGTTACAAAACATGCTCCCACACTTAGCTATGGACGGCAGCAGAAGTCCGCAACCGGTCCGTGTTTAGGGCCTTCGAATTCTTTTCAGCGGAAGCGTTTCTACATGCAGAGCTGTCTCTAGTAACCTCGAGACTGAGAGGTGAACGTGGAGGTCCATTCTGTTTGACTTTAATTTCATGATGAAGCTAGCTAGACATGTACAGTAGTAGATGTCCAGTGCAGTACAAGGTCACTGGTCTTCCTAGCTTACAAGGTGTATGTAACTAGTACTATAACAAATAAAGATTCACTACGGATCGTTCGATCGATTCAGAGCACAGAATTCTAACCAGCTGTATACATTTCGTTAAGGGAATGTTGAGTTGAGAAGCGAAGAGCGATCTGATCACGATCAGGGCCTGAAACTCGTTAACCCTCTTCTGTTCGCTTCAGCTGGTCGACGCAGTGATCTGTGGTGATTCACTGAGAAGCCAAAGTTAGATGATACTTTGCAGCGAAAATATATCTTAACGTTTCTGATACTTGACTGCAGCGGGGGGCGCGCGTAGTTATTGTGCAATAACATGTGAATTGATATTGTGATTCGTGAAAGGTTTTCTACTCAGGAATGGAGAAAATGACTAAGAATAGTTGAGTTACAAGTTCCCTCAACTGCGAAGAAATTGAAATGAATTAACTCTTAACTAAAAGAACTGCTGAGAGATGCCCTCGGAGACACCGTTATGATGATCACATGCCTGAGTGCTGACATCATAGAAACAACTGGATGTATATATGAACTTGATAACCGAAGCTAGTGAATGCCAAGCTTAGGACCATGCGTAAGGCAACAAGTAAGCTTGCGATTGCTGCAGGAGATCCGGTCCAAATCACCTCAGAGTACTAGTCTCTGGTATGACTACAGTAGTGAGCAGATTCGCAAATAAACATATGATAAGACACCATCGACTTCAGAAAAGCCAAGCAACTACAAGAATCAAATAAACTTAATTGCCCGGCATGGTCACATCAACATACAGTACAGGTGGTAGAACAAGTAAACAGCACGAGCTTCAGAAATGTTTTTGTTACTTCTAACTTCCAGGGTTATTAGTAATGCGTAAATTTCTAAAATTTAAAACGTGAGTAACTGAACTCTGGAATAGCAGACTCTGAGCTTTTGATGTCCAGTTACGCCTCCATTGACAGATACCTTGAGGAAGTCTTGCACATGCACATACCTGGAGGTTCTAACTTGTAAGGCAGTTCGTGGTTGGGATCTACCATAGTTACCGCACATTTACAAGTATGGTACTTCTCGTATGGAGAAGAGAGAAGCACACCAAGAAGTAGTCTGAACAAACCTGGTAAGGTAATCGAGCAGTTTACCATTCCCACACTATTCGTTCTAACGGTGTACTTCCAGCGGAGATCAGTTCGCATAAAATTTCACCACACCAGAACTTGCAGAACTCTGGTGCTTATCCAATACACTGTATTACCAGTCATGGCCTGGTCAAGTAAGATATTTTAAAAGAAACCCTACAAAGTGAAAGATTGACGCAAGAGCCGACGTGTGAGCGTTTCTTTGTAAGGCCCAGAAGTTGAATAAAGTGTACCCTGAAGATGCATATTATACATACAAATGTCAAACAAACAACTTTCTGTTGAGCACGAAACAATCAAGTGGACTGCTTTAATTTGTCGTTTAAAGCCCAAATGCCCCTATACATATTCATGGTTACCAAGAGGACTTCATTCTCAGAGTGGGCTGTTAGCGTACAGAGAAGTTTAACCATTATATCTAAATACTTTTGCATATAGAACTGACTTGAGAGAACATAATCTATTAAGTTAGGACTTCAATCGAAGTTCTCCCATAACGTTATACTAGTTGTTATGATTCATTTCACAACTAACTAGTGAGTAGGAAAGCTTTTGAGCATAACTTGATATTACAACCTAATAATTCGTTTGTTGGGTTTCATTTCTGAGCTAACTAGTGAGCACAAAATTGTTGTTGACTATAACTTGATCTTACAGCTAGTAATATGTTTCTTGTGTTTGAACACACCCCTCTTTGTGATGTATTTTCTTATCACACCTCTAATCGGCTATGCACGGTAAAACCATGAAGCAAATTTCTGATTCTGAACTAGTGAGTATCCATTGAGGAACAGTGAAACGATGTTATTTTACGTGGTTTCTTGGAAAAAAACAATAACCTAAAGCATACGAGAGGAAAAAAGGACATTCTTTTATTTGCTATTATACCCACACCTGGGGTTTCACAGTCCATGGTCAAGGTCAAACTAGTCAATACGAGATTTCTACGTACAACTTGGGCAAGGATCTCCGTATCCGTCATTCTCAAGATCAGTCTTCAAGTTCATGAGTCCGGCCCCGACGACTCGCACGGTGACTAATCTAAGGCTCGAGCTTTCATGTGTTGATCACCTCCAACTCTGGGATCGGACTACCTCGAGCTCGTACGTACTGCATGCATATTCAACTTATTAATTATATAACTAGTACGCAAGCCTATGCAAGTTATTGGAAGCGAGCCGCGCTGCTACTCGGAACACGGGAAGGTCCACTTTGAGTCTCGAAAGCGCAGAAGCATGCATCATCGTGGGAGCGACATTCAAATGACCATACGTACCTAGCTGCAATATTCAAGACTGTAGAAACCTCGAGTCTGATAAAACAGGGATAAGCGAAGTGTCTCGATCGAGCTCAAGAAACACATCGATCGCTTACTTCTTCTTGTTGCTTATCTGGCTTCAGAACGATCAGAAGCACAGGTGGCTTTCGCTTTCTCATGATCAGTGTATTCATGTTGGCAAAGGTTGCAATGGATCCGGATCCATTCCTAGCTACAGGATTACTATGTTACAGTGTATGGAGAAATTAAATGTTTGGCCTTAATTGTTATACCCACTGACTCCACATATATACGTCTGGTACGTCTTAACTTGTCCTGATCACATTCTTGAACGATAGATCTGCACTTCGCCAGGTAACAAGGAGCTTCAACTGCCACTGGATAAGACCTCTGTTCACATGTACATGAGTCTTCTGGATCTGGGTTCTATGTACGATCAATGCTAGCTAACGCCAGCTTAGCACGCAAGTTGACTTGACTCACGTGCTCCCAAAGGCACTGTAGATATACGTAGAGGACGGAACCTTCTGGCATCAATTATCTGAAGGGGTCCAAAGGCTTGAGCTGTGAAGTGCCCAATTCTTCTCACGGTGGATTTCATATTCACTGCTAGCTCACATGCAGCCATGATTCTCTCACCATCATGCCTGTGCTATCCCGCCCTGAGTGAGTCAAGCGGACTATAAAGCCAGTCACTTCCCGGAAGATCATCGTCAGGTAATCTGCAGCTACATGCTCATTCCTTGAGCACTTGTGTCTGCATTTCCTGAGTCAGTGATAGCCTGCAGCAGGTGCAATCAACTTCTGAATCACTCCTTCGCTAAGTAGTCAATTCATATTTCTACTCAACGTTAACTGTGATAGCATCTCATCGTTACGGTAGCTAAGTAAGCCTGTCCAATTCAAGGGCAGATTTCTCAGTTCTGTCTACATTTTTAAATCAAAGTAGCTCGATCGATCTAACTAATGTAGTGTGGGTTGACTTGCAATTGGTGGAAACAGGTCTGCTGACTGTAAACAGTACATCATGGCATCAGTAGGCTTGCCTTGCAGCTGGGCGCTTTTTACCAGCTTCCTACTTTTTGCAACGCTTTGCGCTGCAGCTATCGATAGCCCTTACGCGGCGGGCCTGTCAGAGAACTTCTACGAGGAGTCTTGCCCTCAAGCAGCTGCCATCGTCGATTATTACGTCACGAAGTTCCTCAAGAAAGACAGGACCTTTGCCGGTGCCTTCAACAGGCTGCAGTTCCACGATTGCTGGGTTGGGGTACGACCAACTTCACCCTCTAGCTCGTCCTTTTCGCATGTATAAACACACACGACTGAAATTGCAACAAGCATGTGCTGCCCCTTTGTATATCATCTTGCACAAAAGGTATATGTACAAGATTCTGAAGGAGAATGTCGACGAAACAGTTGTTTCGAAAGGACTCTTTAGATCTTCGTATATTACGTACTTCAGTTCCAACATGACGGCTTTCATGATCATATCCGGCCACTCCTCGAGCACGATATGTAGTTGGAGCTTTTGCAATTGGGTTATCTAGTCTTTGCATCTGAATCTCGTCACCTTCAAGAACTTTCTGTTCTAGAAACCTTAAATATTTTACCGTGTCCCCGCCACATCTACAATTTGTAGGGATGTGATGGCTCTGTTCTCCTCAACTCGACAGCAACGAACCAAGCGGAGAGGGAAGCCCACGTGAACTTCGGGCTCAGAGGTGTAGAAGAGGTGGACGAAATCAAGGCTGCACTCGAATACGTGTGCCCAGGTGTTGTATCATGCGCAGACATTCTCATTCTGGCCGCTCGTGATGCCACACACAAAGTGAGTTCCGCATAACTATACCAGTCTGAGAGTTTTGTGCATTTCTTGGCATCCATATTGTCCAACCAGTCGTCCGACACAGTTTTGCATGAAAGCTTGTAATTTTAACATTCAATTACAACTTCAAGAGTACTTCTAATTCATACACACTCCGTCTATATATGGAACATGTACAATGGTATGTACAGGCCGGAGGTCCGACATGGCCCGTGGCATTGGGCCGCAGAGATGGAAATGTGTCGGTGGACTTGGTGGCTGACGGCAACCTTCCCTTCCCTGTTCTGAACTTCAGCGGGCTTGTAACCAACTTTGCCCGGAAGGGGTTCAATGCAAGAGAAATGATTGTCCTCTCAGGTATTTATATCATGGCGACGAGAACATTATTAGTCTCAGAGTTCCCTCGGATAGCTATGAGTCGAAATGAAGGATAATTGAAGAGGACAATGTCGAGAAATTTTTCCTTTTCGTGATGGTAGTAATCATCTGTAATCAACTCCGCGTGAAACTATACCTGAAGAGTGCTCGCTGTTTCGAACGATAACTCTCATAGTAGCAGATCTTTGAGATGCGTGGACGTTTGCAGTAGTCTTTCTTCTGAGCTACGTCGCTTGTACCTTCGGTGATCGATCGATGTATTGTGGAACAGGTGCCCACACTATTGGGCGGTCCCACTGCAACGGGATCCTGCCACATCTGTACAACTTCACAGGCGGCAATAATGCCACAGACACGGACCCTGCCATGGACAAGAAGTTCGCTGCTTTCCTCAAGAAGCTGTGTCCCGAGGGAAACAGGACCAACACCATCTTCATCGACTCCACAGCGCATAAATTCGATCTTGCTTACTACAAGAACGTGCTCGCCGGGAAAGGAATATTCATGACGGACTCTGCCCTCATCACAGACAGCGTGGGAAAGAAAGTGGTCACTTCGTTCTCGAGGGCCAAGCCCACCTTCTTCTTCACCGAGTTCGCTGCGGGAATGGTGAAGATGGGAAATCTGGGCGTACTGACCGGCTCCCAGGGTCAAATCCGCAAGACTTGTCAATTCGTGAACTAACCATGTTGGGAATGGACATTAAGAATCATTTCAGTCACCGACCTTAGCAGCTGGTAACGTAGCTAGTGATTAAGAGAATCTTCGCCTACTTTTGGTTCACATTTTAATTAGGATCCATTCTTTCGCTAGTTACAAAAGATGCACACTTAGCTATGGACTTAGCAGATGTTGGGCCTTCTTTGCTACGGAAGCGTTTCTGCATGTCACTAGTAACCTCAGGATTGAAAGGTGAACGTGGACGCCTGTTAATATTCAGCTGCAGGCTACTAGCTATAAGGCAGTAGTAGATGCGTTGTTCAGTAGAGGTCACACTGGACTTCCTAGCTTTTCTGTGTGTGTAACTAGCACTACAGTAAATAAAGATTCACTGCGGATCGTTCGATCGAATTCAGAGCACAGACCTCTTACCAGGTGTATATATATATATAAAAGGTAACGTCGAGGCGAGAAGCGAAGTGCAGAGAGCCTTACAGCCTCAACGCCTTAGCACTGTTCTATTCGCTCCAGCTCATCCGTTAGTGTTCGAGTTGATTCCCCAGATATCACTGAGAAGCTAAGTTGTGAGAATTCCTAGCTGGGAGTTCTAGAAATTGGGCTTCTCAGGGATCTGTAGCAAACCATTCAGAAGCAAAATTGTAAGAGTTGCACCTGAGGGTTGACATGATCGAAAGAGCTGATATACTGGCATAACATGACTGGGTTACTAATCGTGCGTAGCAATTTACAGTTTAAGACGTAATTCTGAAGTAGCATTTCCAGACTGTGACCTTCTGATTTCCAGTTACGGAATGATCGATACCTTAATGATCACGTCCGTCACAGGAGAAAAAGGGAACCGCTTGTCATGCAAGTTCAGGTTTTAGCAAGTTGTATCGCCGTTTCGTGGTTGGATTCTCCCGAGCGATAGATAATCGCGAGAGTCCCACAAGTGTGACCGTTTCCATGTAATTGAGAAGAAGTGTAGTCTGAAAATGCATAATACGAATCATATGCTTACAAGTGTCAAATAAACATCGGTCTAGAAGAAGCAATCAAGAGGACTGCTTTAATGTGTTTGTTAAATCAGAAATGCCTTTATAAATATGCCTGGTGGCCAGGAAGACTTCATTATACGAGTGGATAGTTAGCGAACAGAGAAATTCAGTGAGGAGTTCAATCAAAGGTCTCTCGTAGCTTTACACTATGTGATTCATTTCACAACTAACATACAGTTCTTTGTAATCAATAGAGAGAAGAATTAGTGTGAAATTTAAATTTAAGTTTAGCCAGATTCTTCCTTGGTGTTGATATTTGGCAGATGGAGGATTGTATTATGCTTTCTCAACAAGCATACATAAAGTCTATACTTGGAGAGTTTCAGATGGAAGATTGCAAGTCATCAGCAACACCAATGGAGCAAGAAAGTGGTTTTGAGGAGACTACAGCTGAAAATACCATTGAAAAATATCTGTACAGGAAATTAATTGGTAAACTCAGATATCTCATCCACACCAGACCTGATATTTGCTATGCTGTTGGGAGGCTAAGTCAATTTATGCATTGCCCAAATTCATCTCATTGGGTTGCTGCAAAGAGAATTCTGAGATATCTGAAAGGTACTATCAATCTTGGTCTTATGTTTAAGGAGGGGAGAAGTGAACTTCAAAGCTTCAGTGATAGTGATTGGGCTGGAGATACTAGCAGCAGAAAATCCACATCAGGTGCATGCTTCAACTTATGTTCAGATGGAATTATCAGTTGGAGCAGCAAGAAGCAGAATACAGTAGCAAGGTCTTCAACTGAAGCTGAATACATTGCTCTTAGTGATGGTTCTATACCCTTGATATGGTTTAAGGAATTTATTGCTGGAGATGGGAGAAAATATATCTGGACCAACAATATTACATGTGGATAATCAGAGTGCAATGTTCTTGGCTAACAATAGAGTTATCAGAGAAAGAACAAAAGGTTTGGAGACAAGATTACATCATATAAGGGAGAAAATTGAAGCTAAGATAGTCAAGCTGGAATATTGTCCATCGGAAGATCAATTAGCTGATATTTTTACCAAAGCTTTACCAAAGCTAAGGTTTATACATATCAGAGATTTACTAGGTATGAAAGAAGTGATGCTCTAATGAAGGAGGGTGTTAAATATCATTAGAGAGTCACATCAAAACTCTGCGGAAGATAAAAAGACAAAAGTAAAAAAGGAAGACATGACTTGTGACGTGAGAAGCACTGTACCAGCAGTTAGGTAAGTCACTTTGAGGTGACAGCAGTTATGGATCATTAGTATATTAACCCACATTCCCTGTAGAGTAATATGAGTCGGAGGCCCTTTCTGTCTGTACCAATTCTGAAGTCTAAGTAAAGCTGTGCACATATCATCTCGGAATATTTCTGTTCAGTTCTCCTTCTGATTAGTTTTAACAGACTGATATGTTATCAGTTCTAATAGACTGGTAGCATTCTGTTGTGAGAGATAAATTCTATATTCTGAGAGACTTGGGAGTACAGTTCTCAGTTTTGTAACAGAAACTCTATTTATAAGAAGAGCCCACCCTCGATATTGATCTATAATCAACTCATAGAGGTCTTTCTTGAATCTTTCTTGTGTTTATTTCTCGGAGGCATCGAACTAAGAGGACGTGGGTAGAGCTCTGTTGCAAGTTATTGTGCACCGGAATGTTTTTCTGCCAAATGCTGAAAGTTACATATACAGTACACTAACCTCATCTCCATGACATGACTGAATGTGAAAACTTGTAGAACTCAAAAAAGACTAAAGTGGGTTTTCAAATTATCTCTCCCTTTTCTTCTTCTTCCATAGGTTAATTACGGGAACAGCACTGACCTCAGATCAGGCGAGACTACCCTCTGAGTTTAAGCATATCAGTAAGAAGAGGAAAAGAAACTAACATAGATTCCCTTAGTAACGGCGAGCGAATCGGGAGAAATCCAGCTTGAAAATCATGTTGTTCTTGTGGCACAAGTTATAATATGGAGAAGTGTCTATGCAGCGGCTCCAGCTTAAGTCCCTTGGAAAGGGACGTCTAGAGAGAATGAGAACCTCGTCAGGCCAAGAACCTACTGCTCCACGAGATGCTGTCTACGAGTCGACGCAATGTCTAAAGGTATCAAATATTCTCAACAATAAGATAAAAAGAAAGATAATTTTTACATTTCCTCCTAGTATAAAATCACCAATCTTGCCTCAAATTCTTGGCTGCCTTTTGTTTAATTACCATCCGCAAACAAATATATGCTTCCAAATGACTACACCATGAACTTGGTTCGAAGGACAAGACCCAACTCACTGTTTTGTCAGCCGGTTTTGCTGAATACTGTCGGGAATTCTCACCACCACAGCTCTTTCTGCTCTTGGTCCAGTAACTAAAAACTCATGAATCTGAAGCTGGATGTTTGTCTAAGGGCACTAAAACTTACAGTACACTCTGGCTTAACTGAGTCAAGTGCAAGACTCAGTTAAGGAGATGCAACGTAATGGATTCCATACTCTCGTAGCTTTACACTATGTAATTCATTTCACAACTAACATACCGGTTCGTTGTAATTAATATGATCAGGAGAAAGAATTAGTGTGAAACTTAAACTAATGTGGAGTCTGGGACCCCATATATACTAAATCAGGTGGTGTAATCTTTTAAAGCTAACATGTACTAGTATGGACAAAATCCATAGTAAATTAAGTATGGTGTGATATCTTGGAAAATTTAGTGTGTAATGAACATTAATTACGGAAAAGATGGACATTCGTGCATTTGGCAGTGAAGCACATATAAATTCGTAATTTGTTTTCTCTCAAACTATGAAGTAAAATATATTCTATGTTATTCGTGCAAGCATGCATTTGGTTTAATATATGATTCTTTTTATGATATACTGGATAACTATTTTTAATATTAATAAATATTTTTCAAAAAGACTTGGAGTTAAATAAATTGTCTGGATTAAATGAATATTATAGATAAAATGTAACATAAAATCATTAAATTCACTCTAGAAAGTTCATCTTCTTTATAATGGGTATGATTTGTAATTATTATGTATGATCTATACCAATTATCAATCCTTGAAAATATTATGGTCCATATTATGTATTTTACACCATAATTAATCTGGAAAGTAATATAGTATGGATCAGATTATATATGATACTAAACAACATTTCATAGTAATTATTGTAGACTACACTAAATACTTTGTAATGTATTGTTTTATAACACCTCTAACTGATTATAGATTAAAACTGATGCCGTAGAGAGAGTTTTCTTTGGAGAGAGCAGACCTCCTGTCTGTGATTGATCGTGAGAATTACCTAAAGGATAATAGATGTTGTTAGTATTCAAAACTCAAATACAATCACTTGTAGCCATCAAGGTCATCAAACAATCAAATCTGTACAAATAAACCTTTTGAGACTCAAAAACATCATTCACCACTCAATTTTACAATCAGTATTCTCAGCGATCACAATCTCCTCCTCTTCTTTCAAGCGCGTTTGAAAGAAGAGAAAGCGTCCCTTGAACTCTCTTGAATGTCTTCGAACTATGACTCGCACGTCAATTTACCTAAAAAAAAAGCCTCTTGCCAAGCAGCCCCTTAGCTAAGCTGAGGCCTTTATGCATTTACTTATCAAGCAACCTCCTAGCTAAGCTAACCCCTTGTCTAATAAAAATTTCAAGATGATAGTGATGCAACTCAGATTATGAACTAAATCATGAGTTTATGGCCGAAGTCATAAGTACAAGATTATCCTACATAGCTTCCTAGTTGAATCAAGTGTCTCTTAACTCATACTCCTGATTGCATGCTGAGGCTTAGACCTGGAAGCCTACGTTTAAAGAGGATATCGGTCTTCCGTCTCTAGATGTAAGACTTACAACTCTCCCATAGTTGAGTCAAGTATCTCCTAGCTCATAATCTCGACTGCATGCGAATGCTTAGGTCTATGTTTAAAGAGGATATCAATCCTCCGTCCCTAGGTGTGCAAGACTTAGACACACACCCAACATAGACTTCCATACGGAAAATCAACATGTTGAGATAAGAAACAAGAACTAGGAGGATTTGATCCAAGGATATCTTCTTTCTAGGTGGGTGTTTTTTTGCTGGGGTGGCTCATACTTCCAATTAATAAAGTAATCAAACATGTACATATGTTAACAAAACTTGCTTTGATCTCTTTTGTTAGCTTTTTATTTGTTATTTTCACTGTAGATCTCCATTTTTAGTAACTAAAGAGCCAAAAGTATACTACTCTAGAACACTCACATGATGATGTCATCATATAATGAATCCAAGTCACCAACAAAAAATGATGTTTTCTTTTTTATAACTTATTTAAACTAAAAAATATCACAAACATATGTATAATCTTGTTTCACATAAAAAAAATACATGTCTGCTCTGTTTAAGAAGAGCTTCCACCTGGTGCTTTCATAACTTCTTAGTAGTTCTTCTGAATATAAGCTAAGGAGCAGTTTGTCTAGCTTGGCCATAGCTAAGCTCTTGTCTAGCTTAACAAGCTCCAAGGCAGCTTCTTTTACAACTACATATATACACCGCAGAAAAAAAATCCTTTTGTAACCATCTACACTATTCTTTTGCAACATGACATTCACTTCCTCCAAACCTCCAATATGTACCAATCCGTTACTAGTCGTCATAAATCTCCAAGTCATCTTCATTCTCTTCGACGTCTTCAGACAAAGAACCCTCATCTACACATGTGATCAGTTCTGACCTTAAGAACTTAGTCAACTCCACTTTTCCTCCTCTCTTTTGACTCGTTCTCTAAATCCCGGTGGTTGCTGCAAGTAGATATTTTCTTGAAGAATCTCATTAAGAAATGCATTATTGACATTTATTTGTAGACATTTCCAACCATGCAGTTTTGCAAATGCACAAAGAACTCGAATGGAGTTAAGTTTTACCATAGGTGTGAAGATCTCTTGAAAATCCTCTCCTGCAGTCTGCAAGTAGCCTTGTATCTCTCAATAGATCCATCTGCATATCTCTTGATCTTATAAACCCACTTACAGCCAAGTGCTTTCCTGTTTGATGAAAGAGGTACTACGCTCCAGGTTCCATTTTTGAGTAATGCATCATATTCTTTCTCCATTGCACGTCTCCAGTGTTTTTTACTGAAAATCTCTTCAAATAAAATAGTTTCTCCATCACCTTAAGCTTCAGCCATGAGAATACAATCCTCTAGCCTTGCAGGAACCTTCTTTATTTTGATGCGTCTCCTTGGTTGAGCAGCAAAATTTGAATCTAGAGTAATCTGGTGTATCGGAGCGAATCCGCTATAGTTGGACGTGAATCAGTAACTTAAACTTGTGCAGGTGGTGGTTCTTGTTGAGCTTCTTCTCCATGATTCTCTGAAGTAGGTGTTTGGACTAAGAGAGGTGTTAGATCAGAAAGACGATGCTGTGAATTTAGAGATGGAGGAACCTCTAAAAATACTACATCTCGACTGATAATGATTCTTTTTGCAGCAGTCAAGAGCCTATATCTTTTTTCTCTTGTTGGATATTCTATGAATGTACAGATTTGAGATCTATCATCAAACTTTTGGAGCAATTTTATGAAGTTCTAGCATACAACATGGACAAGAGGTAAATCATTAGTCATAGAGAGATGTGACTGATGTTAATATATTAGAGGTAACTATAGTCTGAACCTAGATATTATCTTTAACAAATTATGGATGGCAAGAAATGCACAAAACATCTTCGATTGGTATAGTTATCCGTAACTCACTTTGTATGTGGAATCACGAGTTGTAAGAATGATAATATATGCTCATGATACAACACCTTGGCACACGTACTCGAGTGCTGCCTTGATTTCGTCCACCTCTTCTACCCTCAGGGCCCGAAGTTCACGTGGGCTTCCCTCTCCGCTTGGTTCTTTGCGGTCGAGTTGAGAAGAACAAAGCCATCACACCCTTGTGATTTGCGATGGAGACACGGCAAAATTTAAGCTTCTGATCATGAAATCTAGAAGGGGAGAGGGAAGAGTCAAAGTACGTCATGTTGGAGCTGAAGTAAGTATATATTAAGAACCGAAGGAACCTTTCCAAACCAACTTTTCCGTTGTTCTGCTCTGCTTGAGAATCGTACATACAAGATTAGACTCAAAGAGAACGATGGAACGTTAATTATAATTAACAAGTACAAATAATAACCATAATAACAAATCAGTACGTGAAATGATAAAGGTGCAGCACAAGCAACTTCAACTTGTGCACATGCAAAAGCATCCAGAGGAGCAAGAAGATGAAGTTGATCCTACCCCGACCCAGCAGTCGTGGAACTACAGTCTGTTGAAAGCACCGGCAAAGGTCCTGTCTTTCTTGAGGAACTTCGTGACATAATAATCGACGATGGCAGCTGCTTGAGGGCAAGACTCCTCGAAGAAGTTCTCTGACAGGCCCGCCGCGTAAGGGCTATCGATATCTGCAGCGCAAAGCGTTGCAAGAAGTAGGAAGCTGGCAAAAAGAGCCCAGATGCAAGGCAAGCTTGCTGATGCCATGATGTACTGTTTACTGTCAGCAGCCTGCAGTACGTTGAATCCACCAAGTCAAGGCACCCACGTTAACTATATCAACCAGATGGATGTCGATCGACATTCTTTGATCAGAAATGGCAACAGAATTCAGACGCATCTACACTTGAACAAGCTACCTTAGCTACGACGAGATGTTTATTTACTTAGCGAATTGAGTACTTAGCAAAAGAGTGATTCAGAAGTTGATTGCACCTTTTGTAGGCTATCACTGACTCAGGAAACGGAGGGCACAAGAGCTCAAGGAATGAGCATGTAGCTGCAGATTACCTGATGATGACCTTCTGGGAAGTGACTCATTTTATAGTCCGCTTGACTCACTTATGGCGGGATAGCACACTGTCAGGCATGATGGTGAGAGAATCTAGGCTGCATGTGAGCTAAGAGTGTATATGAAATCCATCGTGAGAAGAATTGGGCACTTCACAGCTGAAGCCTTGGGACCCCTTCAGATAATTGATGCCAGAAGGTTTCGTCCTCTACATATATCTACAGTCTCACTTCTTGTTATCTATTATCTGAAAAAAGATATGTGCTAAGTGGAATTGCTGTACAAGATTAGAGAAAAAATCTAAGTATTTAAGCTATGTTAAGTTATCACTTAACATTCAGAAATTTCTGAATGTTGTGATACTGAAATTTCTGAATGTTAAGTGATAGCTAGACCTGAAGATACAAGAAGATCGAGAAAGAATTCATAAGGGAAGCGTTGGAAAACACGTTTTCAAAAGTATATATCCGGGAACACCATCCCAAACAAATCACATTCTCTTTGTAGTTTAATTTATTATCTAACCCTTCCAAACAGAAAAGTTAGGTAATGCATTACCCTAAGCTTATATATTTTACCTAGGAATATGCAAGGAAGTTGCACTTTTATACATACTTTGTGATAATGTTTACTATCATCCTCTCACATATATAATTTTGGGAACGTGTTTACCAACTCTCTTCTTACATATTTTTCCTGGAATCTTTTTGCATCTCCTGGTCCAGCTATCACTTAACATTATAAAATATTTTGATTTTTTCTTCCAGTTGGTGCAGAATTTTCACTTAACTCTTACATCTTTTCTTGATAATAGCAAGCGAGCAAAAGTTCCAGGAACTGATCTTGCATGTCTATTTTATTCATTGACAAGTGCGAAGAAAATGTAATATTTCTTTTCTCGCTTTTATATCCATAGTTTTACGATCAGATTCGCAAGAGAACTCAGAGAGAGGTTTATATATATTCAGATTCTGTTTTCACTTCTACATAAATTTTCAATATCTACTCCCAAGTCTCTCACTATGTTCACTTTCTCTGTTGTACCGAATGCATGCCTAGTAGACTGAGAAAACAAAATGCCTGAAATCTCCTTGGAAGTCTTGGAACTGTTCCGGTGTGAAGACTGGAAATGAGTGGACAAAAAGTTATAATCAACGAATATGGAGTAGGGGAAGCGAAAGAAATCTGGATAGGGAGAAAATAAAAGATGGAGTCTCCAAAATTTGACATAGAAAAATTCCAATGTATGTAGATATCCAAACTGGATGCCGGAAGGATTAGGGAATAAATTCATGTGTGGATGCATTCATGAATTCTCAATAGCAGGCTCTCGCACTTATAATTTCTGCAATGCATGAGTCTGAGTTTTTGCTTATGGGTTATGTCTAGCTTTGCTCGTAACTAGCAAAAGTCATACAATAGTTAGAGATGGAATCAGTTTTCAACTTTAGCATAGTACAAAATTTCAACATAATACTTACATATTATAATAATGAAAAATTCTCCACAATAAAATGTACAAGAGTGCAGGAGAAGATGTGATACTCTCCGAAGTTAAGAAGCATACATATATTATTCAGCTTTTCATGTCAGATTACGCATACGGAAGCACACACTGGAGAAGAGAAATATGCTCCATGAGACTTGGAAGACTTAATTCATCGATCGATAATTGAGTACATATCACAGACGAGTTGAACCGCCTAGCAACAGACAACGTCTAAATGTTCAAACATATCCAATGTCTAAAAGTTACAGCCGATAGCAGCGTAGAGAGGAGTTACGAACTATCTCAATCCAACACTCCCACTTAGAACGTTACTCCCACTACACCATATAATCCTAACATTTTAACAAGTCTAACATGATCTCTTTTGACAAAAGTTTAGTCAAGATGTCAGCTAACTGATCTTAGCTGGGGCAGTGTAGCACATTGATAACCTTATCAGCTACTTGCTTATTGATAAACTTCTAAACGTATAACTATGTGTTTGCTTTTGTCATGAAACTTAGTAGTTCCCGGTAGTGAAATAGCACTTTTGTTGTCACAAAAAATCTTGACGGCACTTGTTTCAACCTCTAGCAAGATCTCCATCAGCAACTCACGTAGCCAAATGGCTTCAGCTGCAGCTCTGGACAATGCCAAATATTCGACTTCAGTTGTTGATAAAGCAACGGACTTTTGTCGAGAACTGCTCCAGCTAACAACAGCATCAAATAGTAAGAAACAAAACCCGAATGTTGACTTCTTGATGTCGGAATCACCAGCCCAGTCCGCGTCTGAGTAGCCATACAGTTCTGCAGGTACATTTGACCGCTGATAACATAGACTTAAATCAGCTGTTCCCTTCAAATAACGGAACACACATTTCACAGCTGTCCAGTGTGCAAGTCCTGGATTAGACATATACTGAGCTAATGTGAAAGTAGAGTAAGCAGCATCAGGTCGAGTACATAATGCTGCCCACATCAGAGACCAACTGCACTCGTGTAAGGAATACCTTCCATCTTCTTCTTCTCACTATCCGTAGTAGCACAATCCTTGATAGATGAACGGTTTCCTGGTGTCATAGGTGTAGGTACCACCTTAGCACTATCAAGGTGAAAAACAGACAGCTTCTGCTTGATGTAGAAGGTCTGGGACAAATCTACGGTGTCTTTGAGTACATCGTAGATGATGTGTATTCCCAAGAACTGTTTGACCAGGTGCAACTCTGACAATTTGGCTTCTGAATGGTTTGCCACAGATCACTGAGAAGCCCAATTTCTAGAACTCCCAGCTAAGAATTCTCACAACTTAGCTTCTCAGTGATATCTGCCGAATCAACTCGAACACTATCGGATGAGCTGGAGCGAATAGAACAGTGCTAAGGCGTTGAGGCTGTAAGGCTCTCTGCACTTCGCTTCTCGCCTCGACGTTACCTTATATATATATATATACACCTGGTAAGAGGTCTGTGCTCTGGATTCGATAGAACGATCCGCAGTGAATCTTTATTTATTGTAGTGCTAGTTACACACACAGAAAAGCTAGGAAGTCCAGTGTGACCTCCTATTGAACAACGCATCTACTACTGCTTATAGCTAGTAGCCTGCAGCTGAATATTAACAGGCGTCCACGTTCAACATCTGCTGGCGTCCATAGCTAAGTGTGCATCTTTTGTAACCAGCGAAAGAATGGATCCTAATTAAAATGTGAACCAAAAGTAGACAAAGATTCTCTAAATCACTAGCTACGTTACCAGCTGCTAAGCTCGGTGACTGAAATGATTCTTAATGTCCATTCCCAGCATGGTTAGTTCACGAATTGACAAGTCTTGCGAATTTGACCCTGGGATCCGGTCAGTACGCCCAGATTTCCCATCTTCACCATTCCCGCAGCGAACTCGGTGAAGAAGAAGGTGGGCTTGGCCCTCGAGAACGAAGTGACCACTTTCTTTCCCACGCTGTCCGTGATGAGGGCGGAGTCCGTCATGAAGATTCCTTTCCCGGCGAGCACGTTCTTGTAGTAAGCAAGATCGAATTTATGCGCTGTGGAGTCGATGAAGATGGTGTTGGTCCTGTTGCCCTCGGGACACAGCTTCTTGAGGAAAGCTGCGAACTTCTTGTCCATGGCAGGGTCCGTGTCCGTGGCATTATTGCCACCTGTGAAGTTGTACAGATGTGGCAGGATCCCGTTGCAGTGGGACCGCCCAATAGTGTGGGCACCTGTTCCACAATCCATCGATCGATCACCGAAGTTACAAGCGACGTAGCTCAGAAGAAAGACTACTGCAAACGTCCACGCATCTCAAAGATCTGCTGCTATGAGAGTTACCGTTCGAAACAGCGAGCACTCTTCAGGTATAGTTCCAAGCGGAGTTGATTACAGATGATTACTACCATCACGAAAAGGAAAAATTTCTCGACATTGTCATCTTCAATTATCCTTCATTTCGACTCATAGCTATCCGAGGGAACTCTGAGACTAATAATGTTCTCGTCTCCATGATATAAATACCTGAGAGGACAATCATTTCTCTTGCATTGAACCCCTTCCGGGCAAAGTTGGTTACAAGCCCGCTGAAGTTCAGAACAGGGAAGGGAAGGTTGCCGTCAGCCAGCAAGTCCACTGACACATTTCCATCTCTGCGGCCCAATGCCACGGGCCATGTCGGACCTCCGGCCTATACATACCATTGTACATGTTCCATATATAGACGGAGTGTGTATGAATTAGAAGTACTCCTGAAGTTGTAATTGGATGTTGAAATTACAAGCTTGCATGCAAAACTGTGTCGGACGACTGGTAGGACAATATGGATGACAAGAAATGCACAAAACTTTCAGACTGGTATGGTTATGGGGAACTCACTTTGTGTGTGGCATCACGAGCGGCCAGAATGAGAATGTCTGCGCATGATACAACACCTGGGCACACGTATTCGAGTGCAGCCTTGATTTCGTCCACCTCTTCTACACCTCTGAGCCCGAAGTTCACGTGGGCTTCCCTCTCCGCTTGGTTCGTTGCTGTCGAGTTGAGGAGAACAGAGCCATCACATCCCTACAAATTGTAGATGTGCCGGGGACACGGTAAAATATTTAAGGTTTCTAGAACAGTTCTTGAAGGTGACGAGATTCAGATGCAAAGACTAGATAGCCCAATTGCAAAAGCTCCAACTACATATCGTGCTCGAGGAGTGGCCGGATATGATCATGAAAGCCGTCATGTTGGAAGTGAAGTACGTAATATACGAAGATCTAAAGAGTCCTTTCGAAACAACTGTTTCGTCGACATTCTCCTTCAGAATCTTGTACATATACTTTTTATGCAAGATGATATACAAAGGGGCAGCACATGCTTGTTGCAATTTCAGTCGTGTGTGTTTATACATGCGAAAAGGACGAGCTAGAGGGTGAAGTTGGTCGTACCCCAACCCAGCAATCGTGGAACTGCAGTCTGTTGAAGGCACCGGCAAAGGTCCTGTCTTTCTTGAGGAACTTCGTGACGTAATAATCGACGATGGCAGCTGCTTGAGGGCAAGACTCCTCGTAGAAGTTCTCTGACAGGCCCGCCGCGTAAGGGCTATCGATAGCTGCAGCGCAAAGCGTTGCAAAAAGTAGGAAGCTGGTAAAAAGCGCCCAGCTGCAAGGCAAGCGTACTGATGCCATGATGTCCTGTTTACAGTCAGCAGACCTGTTTCCACCAATTGCAAGTCAACCCACACTACATTGGTTAGATCGATCGAGCTACTTTGATTTAAAAATGTAGACAGAACTGAGACGAATCTGCCCTTGAATTGGACAGGCTTACTTAGCTACCGTAACGATGAGATGCTATCACAGTTAACGTTGAGTAGAAATATGAATTGACTACTTAGCGGAGGAGTGATTCAGAAGTTGATTGCACCTGCTGCAGGCTATCACTGACTCAGGAAATGCAGACACAAGTGCTCAAGGAATGAGCATGTAGCTGCAGATTACCTGACGATGATCTTCTGGGAAGTGACTGGCTTTATAGTCCGCTTGACTCACTCAGGGTGGGATAGCACAGGCATGATGGTGAGAGAATCATGGCTGCATGTGAGCTAGCAGTGAATATGAAATCCATCGTGAGAAGAATTGGGCACTTCACAGCTCAAGCCTTTGGACCCCTTCAGATAATTGATGCCAGAAGGTTCCGTCCTCTACGTATATCTACAGTGTCTTGGGGAGCACGTGAGTCAAGTCAACTTGCGTGCTAAGCTGGCGTTAGCTAGCATTGATCGTACATAGAACCCAGATCCAGAAGACTCATGTGAACAGAGGTCTTATCCAGTGGCAGTTGAAGCTCCATGTTACCCGGCGAAGTGCAGATCTATCGTTCAAGAATGTGATCAGGACAAGTTAAGACGTACCAGACGTATATATGTAAGACTCAGTTGGTATAACAATTAAGGCCAAACATTTAATCTATCCATACATTGTAACATAGTAATCCTGTAGCTAGGAATGGATCCGGATCCATGGCAACCTTTGCCAACATGAATACACTGATGATGAGATAGCGGAAGCCACCTGTGCTTCTGAGCGTTCTGAAGCCAGATAAGCAACAAGAAGAAATAAGCGATCGACTTGTTTCTTGAGCTCGATCCAGACACTTCGCTTATCCCTGTTTTATCGGACTCGAGGTTTCTACAGTCTTTAATATTGCAGCTAGGTATGTACGGTCATTTGAATGTCGCTCCCACGATTATGCATGCTTCTGCGCTTTCGAGACTCAAAAGTGGACCTTCCCGTGTTCCGAGTAGCAGCGCGGCTCGCTTCAAATAACTTGCATAGGCTTGCGTACTAGTTATATAATTAATAAGTTGAATATGCATGCAGTACGTATGAGCTCGAGGTAGTCCGATCCCAGAGTTGGAGGTGATCAACACATGAAAGCTCGAGCCTTAGATTAGTCACCGTGCGAGTCGTCGGGGCCGGACTCATGAACTTGAAGACTGATCTTGAGAATGACGGATCCGGAGATCCTTGCCCAGGTTGTACGTAAAAATCTCGTATTGACTAGTTTGACCTTGACCATGGACTAGTACTGTGAAACCCCAGGTGTGGGTATAATAGCAAATAAACAATAATCTTTTTTTCCTCTCGTATGCTTTAGGTTATTGTTTTTGTTCCAAGAAACCACGTAAAATAACATCGTTTCACTGTTCCTCAATGGATACTCACTAGTTCAGAATCAGAAATTTGCTTCATGGTTTTACCGTGCATAGCCGATTAGAGGTGTGATCAGAAAATACATCACAAAGAGGGGTGTGTTCAAACACAAGAAACATATTACTAGCTGGAAGATAAAGTTATAGTAAAACATTTTTTGCTCACTAGTTAGTTCAGAAATGAAACACAACAAACTAATTATTAGGGTTAGTTGTGAAATGAATCACAACAACTAGTATAACGTTATGGGAGAGCTTCGATTGAAGTCCTAACTTAATAGATTCTGTTCTCTCAAGTCAGTGCTATATGCAAAAGTATTTGGATATAACGATAAACTTCTTTGTCGCTAACAGCCCACTCTGAGAATGAAGTCCTCTTGGTAACCATGAATATGTATAGGGGCAGTTGGGCTTTAAATGACAAATTAAAGCAGCCCGCTTGATTGTTTCATGCCCAACAGACAGTTGTTTGTTTGACAATATTGTTACAAAACTGAGAACTGTACTCCCAAATCTCTCAGAATACAGAATTATCTCCCACAACAGAATGCTACCAGCCTATTAGAACTGATAACAGATCAGCCTGTGAAAACTAATCAGAAGGAGAACTGAACAAAGATATTCCGAGATGATATGTGCACAGCTTTACTTAGACTTCAGAACTGGTACAGACAGAAAGGACCTCCGACGCATACTACTCTACAGGGAATGTGAGTTAATATACTAATGATACATAACTGCTGTCACCTCAAAGTGACTTACCTAACTGCTGTCAGTGCTTCTCACGTCACAAGTCATGTCACAAGTCACCTCTTCTTTTTTTTTTACTTTTTGTCTTTTTACCTTCCGTAGAGTTTAGATGTGACCTCTAATGATATTTAACACCCTCCTTCATTAGAGCATCACTTCTTTCATACCAAGTAAATCTCTAATATGTATAAACCTTAGCTTTGGTAAAGCTTTGGTAAAAATATCAGCTAACTGATCTTCCGATGGACAATATTCCAGCTTTAGCTTCAATTTTCTCCCTTATATGATGTAACCTTGTCTCCAAACCTTTTGTTCTTTCTCTGATAACTCTATTGTTAGCCAAGAACATTGCACTCGGATTATCCACATGTAATACTGTTGGTCCAGATATCTTTTCTCCCATCTCCAGCAATAAATTCCTTAACCATATCAAGGTTATAGAACCATCACTAAGAGCAATGTATTCAGCTTCTGTTGAAGACCTTGCTACTGTATTCTGCTTCTTGCTGCTCCAACTGATAATTCCACCTGAACATAAGTTGAAGCATGCACCTGATGTGGATTTTCTGCTGCTAGTATCTCCAGCCCAATCACTATCACTGAAGCCTTGAAGTTCACTTCTCCCCTCCTTAAATATAAGACCAAGATTGATAGTACCTTTCAGATATCTCAGAATTCTCTTTGCAGCAACCCAATGAGATGAATTTGGGCAATGCATAAATTGACTTAGCCTCCCAACAGCATAGCAAATATCAGGTCTGGTGTGGATGAGATATCTGAGTTTACCAATTAATTTCCTGTACAGATATTCTTCAATGGTATTTTCAGCTGTAGTCTCCTCAAAACCACTTTCTTGTTCCATAGGTATTGCTGATGACTTGCAATCTTCCATCTGAAACTCTCCAAGTATAGACTTTATGTATGCTTGTTGAGAAAGCATAATACAGTCCTCCATCTGCCAAATATCAACACCAAGGAAGAATCTTGCTAAACCCAAATCAGACATCTCAAACCTCTTGCTGAGTTCTCCTTTGAGTAGTTGCACCAACTCCTTATCACTTCCTGAGATTAAGATATCATCCACATATAAGATGAGTATGATCCTCTTTGAATTATCTTTCCAGACATAGAGGTTTGGATCCAACTCTGATCTTCTGAGTTCATGGCTGTGTAGAAACTCATGTATCTCAGAATACCAAACTCTTGGTGCTTGCTTTAATCCATATAAGGATTTTCTGAGAATGCACACATGATCTTTCTTCTTTTTCACTTCAAATCCTGGTGGTTGAACCATGTAAACTTCTTCCTCTAACTCTCCATGAAGGAAAGCTGACTTCACATCCATCTGATGTATTTCCCAGTGGTAATGACCAGCAAGAGCCATTACAAGTCTGATTGAATCCCATTTTGCAACTGGTGCAAAAGTTTCTCCATAATCAATCCCTTCTTGTTGCTGAAATCCTCTTGCTACTAACCTTGCTTTCAGCTTGTCAACTGAACCATCTGATTGTAGCTTGGTTTTGTAAATCCATTTGCATTGGATGGCTCTTTTTCCTCCTGGTAGCTTAACCAAATCCCACGTATGATTTTTGAGTAGCATTTTATACTCCTCTTGCATAGCTTGTCTCCAACCAGGATCTTTGTTAGCTTCTTCAAATGTAAGTGGATCATCCTCCTGAATACTTTCAGCAAGTCCACAGTAATCATCAAGCCTTGCTGGTGGTCTTCTAACTCTTTCTGATCTCCTTACTTGAGAATCTGCTGCATGTTGTAAGTCATCTCCTTTAGCTTCATGAATACTTGATAACTCAGATTCAGAATTTTGGTCAAACAAGTTGCTCTTCACTAGGATTAGTGAGAGATGTTGACTGCTCCAAGTCCACCTCAATATCAGATTTATCAGATTCTGAATCAATCTGATCTTCACTTGTAGGTAGCTTAAATCTGAATGTATCACAAGTTTCTTTCTCACCTTCCATCAGATCAGAATCCAACTCAGAGAATCTGACATCTCTGCTGATGTGAGTCTTTCTTGTAGACTGATTGTATACTTTGTAACCCTTGGTTTGCTCAGCATAGCCCACAAATATACACTTCTCAGATTTTGCATCCAACTTCTGTCTCTTCTCATCATTGATGTGCATGTAAGCTGTGCACCCAAAAATCCTGAAGTGAGACACATCTGGTTTCACTCCTGTAAATGTCTCTTCAGGTGTCTTGTGCTGCACAGCTGTTGTATATGCTCTGTTCATAATGTAAACAGCTGTGTTGCAAGCTTCAGCCCAAAAATAATTGGGAAGATTCTTGACCTTCAGCATGGATCTGCCACTCTCCACAATCACTCTATTTTTCCTTTCAGCTACACCATTTTGTTGTGGAGTATAAGCTGTGGAAAGTTGCCTTTGAATACCATGTTCTTCACAAAACTGAGTAAAGAGGTTAGAACAATATTCTCCTCCTCCATCTGATCTGAGAACTTTAATCTTCTTGCCACTTTGATTTTCTACAAGAGCCTTGAACTTCTTGAAGTATTCAAATACTTCAGACTTCTGTTTTAGGAAATAGATCCATGTCTTTCTGCTCACATCATCAATAAATGTCAGAAAATACTTACAGCCTCCAATAGAGCTTGTTTGCATAGGTCCACAAACATCTGAATGGACCAAGGCCAACAACTCCTTTGTTCCTTGCACCTCCCTCCTTTGGAAAACTCTTTCTGCTTTGTTTTCCAAATATACATCCTTCACATATATCTCCAGTAGTTGGTAGCTTCATCCTTGGTAGTCCTTCTACCATATGATTATCCATCATATGTTTCAGACTTCCAAAGTTCAAGTGTGCAAATCTCTGGTGCCAAAGACTTGCTTGATTATAAGAATCAACAACCATAGAGACTTCTTGGACTTGAGGCTCAACATTCAAGATATATAATCCTGACTTCTGATCTCTCCTTCCTGAAGCAATAACTCTCTGATTATGTGAACCATCCAGTATCTGCACCTTTGTATCATCAAAAATCACCTTCATTCCATGGTCTGTGATTTTTCCAACAGAAAGCAAGTTCTTAGTGAGCTTTGGAATAAAGAGTACCTCTTGTATACTCTTCAGATCCCCTTCACTTGTTTTCACTGTCACAACTCCAGTACCTTGAACTTCACATCCTGTACCATCAGCTTGAGTAACCTTAGAGCCTGCTGTTGCTGAAAAGTCCTTCAAGAGTGATCTTTGGCTGGTCATGTGCTTAGAAGCACCAGAATCAATGTACCAATTCTTGTCTTCTGTTGTTGTAGATATCAAGCTGGTAATAAACATATTACCAACATCCTTCTCTTCTTGTGCATCTTCTTGAGCAGCAACATTACTTGAAGTAGAATTCTGACCTTCATTTGCCTTTCTAGCATAGCAATCTTCAATCTTGTGACCTTTCTTTCCACAGAAGAAACAAGTTCCCAACTTCTTTCTGCACTCTTCAATCTTGTGACCTTTCTTCTTACAGAATGAGCAAAAAGTTGTGCCTTGATTTCCTGAGTAGGAAGACCCATGTTTCTGAGATTGCTGCTCCTCTCTTCTGTAAGTCTTCACCATAAAAGCAGATCCTTGATTCTTCTGAGGGAAAAACTTTCTGATCAGCTGCTCTTCTTCATGTAGTAAACTGCACAACTCCTCATAAGTTGGCATACTCTCCCTTCTGTTGATATCAGAAACAAAATGAAAATATGGAGTACTAAGACTATTCAAAGTTATAGAAACTAGATCTTCATCACCATATGTCCCTCCTGCTCTGGTTAGCTGCACATAAATACCATCTATCTTCTCAAGGTGTTCATGAATATCTGCACTCTCATCCATCTTGATAGAGTGTAGATCATTCTTCAACTTTGCTACTCTATTTTTGCTCACATTATCATATCTGCTAGCTAGCTTCTCCCAAGCTTCTCTTCCTGTATCACAAGCCTCAATGGTAAGCCTGATACTCTCCTTCACAGCAAGCAGAATATTGGCTAATGCTCTAGTTTGCTTCTTAATGAATCTTAGAGTTTCAGGAGAACTCTCATCATAAAATGGAGCAAGCTTCTCTTCTCCAGAAACCACACCCCATAGATCCTTCTCACTCAGAATGGCTTTCATGATCAGTTTCCAGGAACTGTAATTATTAGGACCTGAAAGCCTAGTGCTCTCATTCAAACCAAACTCACTGAAAGTAGCAGCCATGGATGCTATCTTGCTGAAAAGATGAGTCCAAAAAAAAACCCCAGAAACTAAATACCAGATTATCAGAATTTTAAACCCTTAGCTTGAGCAACCTGTGCTCTGATACCATGTTACAAAACTGAGAACTGTACTCCCAAATCTCTCAGAATACAGAATTATCTCCCACAACAGAATGCTACCAGCCTATTAGAACTGATAACAGATCAGCCTGTGAAAACTAATCAGAAGGAGAACTGAACAGAGATATTCCGAGATGATATGTGCACAGCTTTACTTAGACTTCAGAACTGGTACAGACAGAAAGGGCCTCCGACTCATACTACTCTACAGGGAATGTGAGTTAATATACTAATGATACATAACTGCTGTCACCTCAAAGTGACTTACCTAACTGCTGTCACAGTGCTTCTCACGTCACAAGTCATGTCACAAGTCACCTCTTCCTTTTTTTTTACTTTTGTCTTTTTACCTTCCGTAGAGTTTAGATGTGACCTCTAATGATATTTAACAAATATGCATCTTCAGGGTACACTTTATTCAACTTCCGGATCTTACGTGGAACGCTCACACTTGCAAGATTTTTCGCGATTATTTATTTGGTCTGCTCCTGCATCAATCTTTCACTTTGTAAGGTTTCTTTTAAAATATCTTACTTGACCAGGCCATGACTGGTAATACAGTGTATTGGACATGCACCAGAGTTCTGCAAGTTCTAGTGTTAGGTGAAATTTTATGCGAACTGATCTCCGCTGGAAGTACATCGTTAGAACGAATAGCGTGGGAATGGTAAACTGCTCGATTACCTTACCAGGTCTGTTCAGACTACTTCTTGGTGTGCTTCTCTCTTCTCCATATGAGTAGTACCATGTGTGTAAATGTGCGGTAACTATGGTAGATCCCAACCACGAAACTTCCCTACAAGTGGTTAGAACCTCCAGGTATGTGCATGTGCAAGACTTCCTCAAGGTATTTGTTAATGGAGGCGTAACTGGACATCAAAAGCTCAGAGTATGCTATATCAGAGTTCAGTTACTCACGTTTAAAATTTTGGAAACTTATGCATTACTAATAACATGGAAGTTAGAAGTAACTAAAAAAATCTGAAGCTCGTGCTGTTTACTTGTTCTACCACCTGTACATTTTGTTGATGTGGCCATGCCAGGCAATTAAGTTTATTTGATTCTTGTAGTTGCTTGGCTTTTCTGAAGTCGATGGTGTCTTGTCATATGTTTATTTGCGAATCTGTTCATTACTGTAGTCACACCAGAGAGTAGTACTCTGAGGTGATGGTCCCGATCTCCTGCAGCAATTGCAAGCTTACTTGTTGCCTTACGCATGGTCCTAAAGCTTGGCATTCACATCCAGTTTTTCTATCATGTCACCACTCAGGCATGTGATCATCATAACGGTGTCTCGTAGGGCAACTCTCAGCAGTTCCTTTAGTTAAGAGTTAATTCATTTCAATTTCTTCGCAGTTGAGGGAACTTGTAACTCAACTATTCTTAATCATATATAGCGGCAGTCCCCACGAGAGGGAGTTTTAATTGTCATTTTCTCCAATCCTGGGTAGACAACCTTTCACGAATTACAATATCAACTCACATGTTATTGCACAATAACTACGCACGGCCCCCGCTGCAGTCAAGTATCAGAAACGTTAAGATATATTTTCGCTGCAAAGTATCATCTAGCTTTGGCTTCTCAGCAGATCACTGCGACCAGCTGAAGCAAACAGAAGAGGGTTAACAAGTTTCAGGCCCTGATCGTGATCAGATCGCTCTTCGCTTCTCAACTCAACATTACCTTCACGAAATGTATACAGCTGGTTAGAATTCTGTGCTCTGAATCGATCGAACGTTCCGCAGTGAATCTTTGTTTGTTATAGTACTAGTTACATACACTTGTAAGCTAGGAAGGCCAGTAATCTTGTACTGCACTGGACATGTCTAGCTCGCTTCATCATGAAATTAAAGTCGAACAGAATGGACCTCCACGTTCACCTCTCAACCTCGAGTTTACTAGTGACAGCTCTGCATGTAGAAACGCTGAAAAGAATTCGAAGGCCCTAAACACGGACCGGTTGCGGACTAAGTGCCGGTTAAGCTAAGACCGGTTGCCGTCGCTAAGTGTGGGAGCATGTTTTGTAACTAGTTAACTACAGCAAAAGAATGGATCCTAATTAAAATGTGAACTAAAATCAGATAGAAAGCCGGATGGTATCAATTCACTAAACTACCTATTCCACCCTGATTAGCGGAAAGATGATCTTAATGAAATTTATAAAGAGAAGTCGACTTTTTCTGAAGCCGGAAGACGGACGTCTTTTGGACAGTGTCTTCTGGAAGGCAGAAGTTAAAAGACATACGTCTTTCGAGAAGACAGTGACTGAGACTGCAAAGATACCTATCGAGTAGTCATCGTAGTAGTAGGTGGGTCAGAGTAATCGAACCTCATTTCTCTAATCACGCAGGAGAAGATATGGAGCTAGAGATGCATTAGCACAAACTCCCTTGCTGCTTCTCGCATTGAGAATTGATTGCGCATTGAGGATCGACTGCACACTAGGAATCAGAGAAGGCATTGAAAGCGAGAAGGAGAGAATTAGAGAGAGAGAGAGTAAGAGAAGGCGTCTTCCAACCAGGAAGCGCACTTGAGTTGGGAGAGTGAGGAATCCTGAGGATTAGAAGATCAAAAATCTAGGGTTGAGTAAGAAATCGAGAGAGAAACTTCGGAGCACAACAACAAGCTCGATTGCGAAAGCAGCTAGGCGCAGATCAAAATTGGGATCGAAGCAAGATTGTGGTACAACATTGAAGAGCAGAAGCGAGCAGAAGATTGAAGTAGCGACCAGAAGCGTAGTCCGAAGCAGTACTGAGATTCTTCTTATATTCTTCTCCCTTCTCCATCGCTTCCGCCCTCTAAACTGATGTCTCTCGTGCTTCCCCGATCGTTTGCAAGAAGCCCATCGATCATTTTTCCCTTACATTGAATTTCCTTTGAGAAAATTGGATGCGGAAGCGCTGTCCAAATTTTGTCAACCATCTTCTCACTTCTTCTCGAGTTGAATTTGAGCTTCCTTGCTTCTCATTTCGAAATTTGATAGTCTATCAATTTCCCTACCCTATTACGCTTCTGTTCCAGAATCCGTGGACGCTTCTGAATGTCTGTACATCTTCGGAAGACGATTGTTTGTAATTCGTATCAAGTAGATTGGATTGGATTGGACTTTGTGTTGAGAGAAGCTTGATACGAATCCAGAGTGAGCTTGAGAGTTGATTGTTGTTTCGAGAAACATGAAATTAGGAACCAGGCCTGTGCCTCCCAATCTTCCTGACTTCTCAAATCTACATCTTCCTAGAGAGACTAGAAGATTAAAAAGGCTGGCAGAATGCACGAGAAGACGTGAGGGTCCTTTACGGGTCTCTTCTGTCAAACCCATAGCAGCTTGTTTCGTCTTCTTTCTGAACTCTAGAAGAGAGTTGTGAGAAGACTTGCTAGCAGAATCTGGGGAGAATGGTCAAGGGTCATGTCTTCTCATCATGAAGCAAGCTTCTTTTGAGAGTGTATGAGAGGTGAGGAGTCGAAAAAGCAGAGTGCAAATGTTCCGTGGCTGTTGAGAGGTTAGATTATGTATCGAAAGATGAAGACAGGTGAGATCAGTGATGAGAAGACGGAATAGTTATCTTCTGAAGACTAGAATCGTCTTCTGAGAGTGGAAGCTGGACTGTGAGGACCTGGTAAGGACTGAGCCTTAGGCTCACAGCAAGTATGTGTGGTTTAGTGTAACAGAAGCTCAAACATGCCGATGCATCCTCGAGGCTTGGCGTTACCGCTGACAAAGTTGACTGAGGTCAAACCTTACATCAAGGAGTTGGACCTTGACTTCTTCACGTGGGACTAGAACCTCACGGATCAGGATATTCTGGAAGAGGTCTCTGCAGCATTGCCTCCGCGCAACCTTGTACCTGTGAAGGCAAGGGTCGCTCAGGGAAGATCATCTTCCTGGACAATGGAGTGATGACGCAAGACTTTCCACCGGTCAGAAGCAGAGAACCGCGGGTACGAGTTGGAGAAAAAGATCCTATCGATGATCTCTGAGAAGTGGCATGTATCTTGAAGTACCACATGTCTCTTCTTGGAAGACAGACAAGGGAGGAACGGAAGGAAGGTAGAAGCTTACTGAGAGCCGAGGAAACGTCTTCTGGGGAAGTTGTATTTTCATCTTTTCCCCAAGAGAAAAATCTAGAAGATGAGATACCTTGGAGACCAAGACGTGGAGTTCTTGGAAGCTATTTGGGAAGGACAGGTCGTCAACTGGGGCACCTTCTTCCACACCTACGTCCAGACCGAGCTAGTGTACAAATGCACTCCAGCAGGAGGGCACCTTACTTCCTTCTTCTGTTATCTGTACGTGTCCAAGAGGGACCTGAAGGACCTGAAGGAGGACCAGTTGGTCAAGTATGGACTAGCAAGACAGCGCGAGGTAAAGGAAGAGACCTTGGAGGAAGAAGACCAGGCAGCTATCATGTCTCCCCCTCCCACTCTAGCACCTCATTCGAGACCAGACACTCAGCAAAAGATGATCACGGTGCGGGAAGATCACTCCAGCGACACAGAAGACGCGTCGCCATTGAGGAGGATGGGACCTAGGAGTGTGCATCAGAATGTACATCCTTCCTTCCCATCCACTCTAGATCCGAGTAGGACTCACAAGAGGACATGCAGAGCACCAAAATCGCACGAAAGGCAGCTTTTGCGACTACAAGGAGTCTTCCAAAGACTCCAAAAGCGAAGATATGGGTTGATGTATCTATTGCGGCTAGAGAAAACGTAGCGAAGAGGACTTCTCCTGCGATGAGAAGAGATCTTCCATCTCGGAAGACAGCGAAGAGGTGTGCTTCTCTCTTCTCCATACGAGAAGTACCATACTTGTAAATGTGCGGTAACTATGGTAGATCCCAACCACGAACTGCCTTACAAGTTAGAACCTCCAGGTATGTGCATGTGCAACACTTCCTCAAGGTATCTGTCGATGGAAGCGTAACTGGACATCAAAAGCTCAGAGTATGCTATTCCAGAGTTCAGTTACTGACGTTTTAAATTTTAGAAATTTACGCATTACTAATAACCCTGGAAGTTAGAAGTAACAAAAAAATTTCTGAAGCTAGTGCTGTTTACTTGTTCTACCACCTGTACTGTATGTTGATGTGACCATGCCGGCCAATTAAGTTTATTTGATTCTTGTAGTTGCTTGGCTTTTCTGAAGTCGATGGTGTCTTGTCATATGTTTATTTGCGAATCTGTTCACTACTGTAGTCACACCAGATACTAGTACTCTGAGGTGATTTGGACCGGATCTCCTGCAGCAATCGCAAGCTTACTTGTTGCCTTACGCATGGTCCTAAGCTCGGCATTCACTAGCTTCGGTTATCAAGTTCATATATACATCCAGTTGTTTCTATGATGTCAGCACTCAGGCATGTGATCATCATAACGGTGTCTCCGAGGGCAACTCTCAGCAGTTCTTTTAGTTAAGAGTTAATTCATTTCAATTTCTTCCAGTTGAGGAAACTTGTAACTCAACTATTCTTAGTCATATAGCGGCAGTCCTTGCGAGAGGGAATTTTAATTGTCATTTTCTCCAATCCTGGGTAGAAAACTTTTCACGAATCACAATATGAATTCACATGTTATTGCACAATAACTACGCGCGCCCTCTGCTGCAGTCAAGTATCAGAAACGTTAAGATATATTTTCGCTGCAAAGTATCATCTAACTTTGGCTTCTCAGTGAATCACCACAGATCACTGCGCCCAGCTGAAGCGAAGAGAAGAGGGTTAACGAGTTTCAGACCCTGATCGTGATCAGATCGCTCTTCGCTTCTCAACTCAACATTCCCTGTTAGAATACCATACAATGTGAATACTCCTTTTACAGTAAGCAATTCAGGCTATTAGATGGTGACCTTTCGTAAGGTCACCAAGGCCAAGACGCAAAGTATATTATTCAGGCCCAAGGCCATTGTACATTAATTGAGTATTCATTTATTTGGTTTTGCCTACACTCTCTTGAGGAGCTCTCCCACACTCTCATATTGTCCTTATGCCGTGACTTAGAGTTTTACCTTAGCCTATTCTACTAGCAGTCCATTTCCAACATGGTATCAGAGCTTTGCATTGTTGATGCACTAGCACAATAGCATAGGCACTAGGTAGGCTTTCGGTCCTTAGGTGAGAGCAGTTGGAGGACGCTTCAGCTGCTGCGAGAAGGACGCTTCACGCACCCAGATTCTGTATCTTCGCTAACAGAATTTCACCGTTCCAGTGATCAATCTGATATAGAATGTCTGCCCCCTTTGACACCAAAGGCTGGACCAAGTTCGACGGCACATATTTCACGCTTTGGAAACACAAGACAACCTTGCGGCTCAGGGCCCATGGTGTTCTTGATATTGTGGAAGGGAACGTGCAGAGATCACGTGCCACGACACCCGGAGGTACTGCGGTACCCATCCCTCCCCCTGCTAGCAGACCCGGTAGCATCGCAGATTGGGATCAGCGTGATGTTAACGCGCTCGCAGCGATCAACGAATGTTGCGAGAACAGTGTGGCAGGACATCTAATGTCCTGCACCACGTCGAACGGTGCATGGTCCACCTTGACCAGACACTTTGCATGTCAAGACATGGTGACGAAGATGCACTTAAGAGAGAAGTTGCGGGTTTTAAAGATGAAATCCAACGAGACTATCACCCAGCACGTAAACAACTTCAAGTCTCTCATCCAGCAGATGACTTCAGCTGGATTGATAATCACCAACGAGGAGCAAGTCCTCGCGTTGATGGGCAGTATGCCTAACAACTACCATCTGTTCTTGCAGACGATGAGAACGAACCCAAATCTCTCGCTACAGGACCTCATCACCTTCCTCATCCAGGAGGAAACGATCGGGTGCAAGTTATCGATGGAACCATCCACTGCTTTGTTTGCAGGACGTCGGCAAGGAGGACGCAATGGCAACAACCGGTGCAACAATGGTGGCAACCAGCCACCAAAGCAACCGCCAGATCCTAACGAGAAATGTTTCCAGTGCAACAAGCTCGGCACCGCATCGCTGAGTGTCCGGACAAACCCAGCAGCAGCAACGAAAACTCGAATGCTGGAAACAAGAACAGGAACAAGAATCGTCGTTCCCAGAACAACAACGGCAACACTCGTCGAGTTCTGGTGGCACAATGTTCGTCTGCAATCGTGTAGACAGCTGATCCTAATTGGTACGTGGACACGGATGTCACACACCACATGACGCATAATCGATGATAATTCGTCGAATACTCACCCGTCCTTACTGAGAACACCGAGAACGATACCATTCTACTCGGTGACAACACCACCATCCACGTTGCTGGTTCCGGCATGGTGGAAGTGCGCCTGCTCAACGGCGAGCATGTGTACATACGTGACGTTCTCCATGTGCCCGCCTTGCAGAAGAATTTATTCTCAGCTCGGCAATTTGATGCCAATGGTAGCTGGTGCTTAATTGGCAACGGATTCTGTCACCTAGAAGACAGATTTGGACAAGTGCTAGCTCTCTGTCCTATTGTCGACGATCTCTACATGCTCGGGAATTCAATTTTGGTCGCTGACCAAACCGCGCTTGTAGCAACAGCTGGTAGGACTCAAATAGTCCACACACTACCTCCCAACTAGAGATCAGGACCGCTCTTGCGAGCTAGACCGCAATCTAACCAACGGACTAGCACCTCACTATTCAACCGCAACATGCGCAGGATAAGCTTCCCACGGTCCAGGCCCAGCCTCGCCTCACAGAATGCGCACACCCAAGCTGAAATTCACCCAAGTCACTCACGGAGTCTTTCTCTTCCTAATTCGGAGCATACACTCATTAGAGAAGTCCCCCTCACTCCACAAAATTCGGGATTGCCATACTTGAATAATGAGGACTCAATTTCAGTCATCGCGGCCTCTACCCCCTTCACTATGACACCTCTTGGTTCATTTCTTGTAAGGACGCCACCTCTTGGTGCACCACCTCTTCCGCGCGTGTCCACTGGCAATGCAACCATTCCCCTCACACGGATCGATCCAGGTCGCACACACTTTGAAAGTCCCGTGCCCTCTCATCGCACGCCCATCTCTGGGGACTCCTACGCGTCCCCCCAGGCATTCGTGTCCCTTCCCGGAAGCGAGGGGCTTTCGGGTTTCGTGCCCCGGGCCACGCACCCCTCGAGTACATACAGGGAGTCCCCAGTCAGCGGGGACTCTCCAATCCCCGAGGACTCCCGACGAGGCGCCCCTCCCCATGCATGGGCACCACCCCATCCGCAGATGGAGCACCATCCCATCCCCATGCTCCAAGGGGATGGGATGACACTCCATCTTCACGGATTGCCTCCGCACGGAGGCAGTCCACCTCCCAGGCCGCGAGAGGTCACCCGACCCCCGCTGACCTGGGAGGCAAGGGTGTCAGCGTCAGCGGCGGCGCGGACCCCGCGGATCCGGGCTTCGCAACTAGCGGGGACGGCAGCCAATCCCTCGCGGACTGCCCCCGTGGTAGTCCGTCCGGGGACCAGGGGACGGTCTCTCCAATAGGGGCATAGTCCCCCGAGGTGGGACACAGTGCCTTCTTGGCCCTCGTCCCTACAGTCCTTACCCTGCTCAACGGGTCTCATCTCGGATTCTCCTTGGCGAGCAGTCGGGTTCTCTTTTTTGTCGGTCCCGGTCTCCTCCGCATATGTTGGCAGACCTTTAGGGCTTTACATCTGGCAGTCGGACTCCTCTGGCAGTCGGACTCCCCCACCGACGCCACCCCGACTCTATGCCCTTGTTACTACGACGAGAGATCTCTCTACCTTGTGGCATCAGCGACTCGGTCATATCAACCATCATCGTGTCCATGAGCTGAGCCACCGCAGGTATGTTACCGGCCTCCCTCCCTTCCCGCTCTCTGAGGATATTTGTCCAGCTTGTGCACACGGCAAGCATGCACGCAGTAAATTGCCACGTGCCAGCTCCACTCGATCCACTCGTCCTCTGACACTAGTCCATTCTAATATTAGTGGTCGCATCTCCCCTTGCACCTTTTCTGGCTATGAGTATTTCATCACATTTATTGATGACTACTCACGCTACGCCGTCACTCGTCTTCTCTACTATAAGAGTGATTGTTTTGCTGCTTTCCGGGACTATCTAGCATCTGTTGAGCGCGCCACTGGTCAATCTCTTATCACTTTGCGATCTGACAATGGCGAAGAATATCGTTCAACTGCTTTTGACGCTTTCTGTCGCGAGCGTGGCATCCAGCGTCAATTCACAGTCCCTTACTCTCCTCAGCAGAATGGCGTTGCTCAACGTAAGAACCGCAGCTTGCTTGATGCTGTCCGTTTTAGGCTTTACACTTCCAAGCTTATCAAGCCCTTCTGGGGTGAAGCAATCACCTGCGCCACCTTCCTCCAGAATCGGTGTCCGTCTAAGGCTATCTCGTCTATGACCACACCTTATGAACTCTAGCACTCCTATGCCTCCACAACTCCTCGTCGACCCGATCTCTCCTTTCTGCGCGTCTTTGACTGTCGCGCTTTTTCCCGGGTCCCCGAGGTTGAGCGCACAAAGCTCGATGATCGCTCTCACGAGTGTATCTTCCTTGGCTATAGCGGCCAGAGTAAGGGTTACCGTCTCCAAAGAAAATCTGAGGGTCACACCTTCACCTCTCGTGATGTCATCTTCGATGAGTCTTCCCCGACTCTTCCTCCCACATCCACCCCCTCTGCTGATCTCTCACTCACTCAAGCGTCTCTTGAGACCGACATCCATTTTTATCATACTGTGCCCGCCCCTTCAGCTAGCCCAGCTTATGTCCCGTCAGTCTCTCTCGGTTTCCTTTCAGTGGGAGTTCTTCTGCCATCTCCTGTCGGTCCAGCTCCAACCCCATCGGTTGGTCTTGGATCTGGAGGAGGAGTCTCTAGCAGTTATGGCCCTGACGGAGGAGTCACCAGCAGTACACAGTCCAGTGGGAGCAGTCGCCCTCCACATTCTCACTCCTCAAGCCATCACTCTCCCCCTGCAGAGAACTTGAGCCCGCGCCATCGTTACCTTCGGCGCACATCACCACGCTCACCACGAGTTTCCGGCTCCACCCACAGCGAGTCCTCTCTTCCTCCATTGGATTTCCTAGCACCGCTTCCATTGAGACGATAAGCTCGACATTCAGTTCCTCCACAACCCCAGATGAAGGCTACGACCCTTCATCGCTGATCCCGAAGTCTCGGAAGAACACCAAGCGTGCATTGATGATAACTCTCAAACCAGTGTCAATGGAACCTGTTTCTTACACAGAAGCAATATCTTCTCCTGATGCCGATCAGTGGAGAAGAGCAATAGAGGAGGAGTTAGATTTCACGAATCTAACGGCACTTGGAAGCTCACCAACTTGTCACAAGGACGCCGACCGATAACATGTAAGTGGATCTTTAAGTTAAAACTTAATACTGATTGGTCCATTGCTCGTTATAAGACGAGACTAGTGGCTCGTGGTTTCACCCAGATCTACGGGTTGGACTACACAGAAACTTTTTCCCCTGTAGTCTGCATTCAATCAATACGGCTCATCCTTGCCATCTCAGTGCAGTATAATCTACATGTACATCAAATGGATGTTAAAACTGCATTTCTGAATAGAACACTTACGAGGAAATATACATGAGTGTTTCGGAAGGCGTGACTACAGCAAGGCGCAGTCAAGTATGCAGATTGCTCAAGACTCTCTACGGTCTTAAGCAATCATCAAGAGAATAGTACTTGATCATCGACAACTTCTTGCTTTCTCTTGGATTTGCTAAGTCCGTTGCAGACGGGAACGTTTACTACTTGCACCAGAAACAGCACTTCGTCATCCTTGCCCTCTACGTGGATGACACTGTGATTGCCAGCAGCAGTGAGGCTCTACTGTCTCACGTAAAAGAGAAATTGAGCTCACGGTTCAACATGACTGACATCGATCCAGTCCATCATTGCCTTAGCATTGAGATTAATCGTGACCCGTCCTCTAGCACTATCAGACTTAGTCAAACTTTGTATTTGAGACAAAAACTATTTCAGTTTGGCTTACAAGACTACAAACCTGTAAGCACCCCTCTAGTTACAAGTGAGAAACTTTCCTCGGATGACTCCCCTGTCACTGAGGATGAAAAGAAACTATGTAATAGTTATCCTTACCAGAGTGCAGCTGGCTCTATTAATTGGGCCGCAGTATGCACTCGTCCTGATTTGTCTTATCCCATTAGTGTAGTCTCCCAGTTCATGAGTAGTCTTGGACCTAAGCGCATTGCCGCTATGAAGCGAGTTTTCCATTACATCAAGGGAACTTTAAATTTGTACCTTGAGTATGCTCACTCACCCAGCCCTACTCTTTGTTCGGTTACACCGATGCTGATTGGGGAGGACATGCGGAGACAAGACGATCCACATCAGGTCATTGCTTCATTTATTCTGGAGGAGCCATCAGCTGGTCCTCTAAGAGACAGAAATCAGTAGCCTTGTCAAGTACAGAGGTAGAATATGTAGCTCTTAGCACAAGCTGCTCAGAGACAATATGGTTACGTCAGCTCTTGACCGACATCGGATTGCATGACAAGGAGCCGACCGTTACATATTGTGACAACCAAAGTGCTATGGCCCTTGTCGACACTAGCAAGTTCCACGACCGTACGAAGCACATCGACATCCGATATCACTTCATCAAAGATCACGTCGCTGGAAAAGTTATAGAAGTTAAGTATTGTCCTACTGAGGACATGGTTGCAGATATTCTGACAAAGAGCTTACCAGCTCCCAAGTTGGACTATCTACTACCGAAGCTATGAATATTTTCTAGCTAAGTAATATCTTTATCCGAACTGTTACTGAGTGGGAGTGTTAGAATACCATATAGTGTGAATACTCCTTTTACAGTAAGCAGTTCAGGCTATTAGATGGTGACCTTTCGTAAGGTCACCAAGACCAAGACCCAAGGTATATTATTCAGGCCCAAGGCCATTGTACATTAATTGAATATTCATTTACTTGGTTTTGCCTACACTCTCTTGAGGAGCTCTCCCACACTCTCATACTGTCCTATTCTACTAGCAGTCCATTTCCAACATTCCCTTCACGAAATGTATACAGCTGGTTAGAATTCTGTGCTCTGAATCGATCGAACGATCCCCAGTGAATCTTTATTTGTTATAGTACTAGTTACATACACTTGTAAGCTAGGAAGGCAAGTGACCTTGTACTGCACTGGACATCTACTACTGTACATGTCTAGCTCGCTTCATCATGAAATTAAAGTCAAACAGAATGGATCTCCACGTTCACCTCTCAACCTCGAGGTTACCAGTGACAGCTCTGCATGTAGAAACGCTGAAAAGAATTCGAAGGCCCTAAACACGGACCGGTTGCGGACTTCTGCTGCCGTCCATAGCTAAGTGTGAGAGCATGTTTTGTAACTTGTTAACTATAGCAAAAGAATGGATCCTAATTAAAATGTAACTAAAATCAGACAGAAAGCCGGATGGTACCGATTCACTAAACTACCTGCCAGCTGCAGCTCCTAAGCTCGAGCTCAGTCACTGTGCACGAGATCGAATGATTGAATTTCTTAATGTCCAGTCCGGAACGTGTTAAAATGCTAATTCACGAATTGGCAAGTCTTGCGGATTTCACCTTGGGATCCTGTCAGTACGCCCACATTTCCCATCTTCACCATTCCCGCAGCGAACTCGGTGAAGAACAAGGTGGGCTTGGCCCTCGAGAACGAAGTGACAACCTTCTTTCCCACGCTGTCTGTGATGAGAGCAGAGTCCGTGATGAATATTCCTTTCCCGGCGAGCACGTTCTTGTAGTAAGCAAGATCGAATTTATGCGCTGTGGAGTCGATGAAGATGGTGTTGGTCCTGTTGCCCTCGGGACACAGCTTTTTGAGGAAAGCAGCGAATTTCTTGTCCATGGCAGGGTCCGTGTCGGTGGCATTATTGCCGCCTGTGAAGTTGTACAGATGTGGCAGGATCCCGTTGCAGTGGGACCGACCGATAGTGTGGGCACCTGTTCCACAATCCATCGATCGATCAGTGAAGATAGTTACAAGCGACGGAGCTCAAAAGGGGTGATTACTGCATGCAAAAGTGTTCGCACCTAAAAACTCTGCTGCAATGAAAGTTGTCGCTGGAAACAGCGAGCACTCTTCACGTATAGTTCGACGGAGTTGATTACAGATGATTACTACCAGCAGGAATTTAGGGAACTTTCTCAACATCGGATTCTTCAATTTGCCTTCACTTTCAAGACTCATGGGAGACGGAACTGTGAGACCGACAATGTCTGAGGTAAAGATGGATTACCTGAGAGGACAATCATTTCTCTTGCGTTGAACCCCTTCCGGGCAAAGTTTGCCACGAGCCCGCTGAAGTTCAGAACAGGGAAGGGAAGGTTGCCGTCGGCCAGCAAGTCCACGGACACATTTCCATCTCTACGACCCAATGCAACGGGCCATGTCGGACCTCCGGCCTGAACATACCATTGTACATGTTTCATATATAGACGGAGTGTGTGTATGAATTAGAAACTGACTCTTGAAGTTGCAACAGGATGTTAATATTACAAGCTTGCATGCAAAACTGTGTGGGACTACCATGAGGACAATTATGGATGACAAGAAATGCACAAAACTCTTCGATTGGTATAGTTATCCGGAACTCACTTTGTGTGTGGCATCACGAGCGGCCAGAATGAGAATGTCTGCGCATGATACAACACCTGGGCACACGTACTCGAGTGCTGCCTTGATCTCGTCCACCTCTTCTACACCTCTGAGCCCGAAGTTCACGTGGGCTTCCCTCTCCGCTTGGTTCGTTGCGGTCGAGTTGAGAAGAACAGAGCCATCACACCCCTGCGATTTGTGATGGGGACACGGCAAAATTTAAGCTTCTAGAAGGGGAGAGGGAAGAGTCAAAGTACGTCATGTTGGAGCTGAAGTACGTATATATGAAGAACCGAAGGAACCTTTCTAAACCAACTTTTCCGTTGTTCTGCTCCTTGAGAATCGTACATACAAGATTAGACTCAAGGAGAACGAGTGGAACGTTAATTATAATTAACAAGTACAAATAATAACCATAATAACAAATCAGTACGTGAAAGATGATAAAGGTGCAGCACAAGCGACTTCAACGTGTGCACATGTCTGCATGCAAAAGCATCCGGAGGAGCTAGAAGATGAAGTTGATCCTACCCCGACCCAGCAGTCGTGGAACTGCAGTCTGTTGAAAGCACCGGCAAAAGTCCTGTCTTTCTTGAGGAACTTCGTGACATAATAATCGACGATCGCAGCTGTTCTCTGACAGGCCCGCCGCGTAAGGGCTATCGATATCTGCAGCGCAAAGCGTTGCAAGAAGTAGGAAGCTGGCAAAAAGAGCCCAGGTGCAAGGCAAGCTTGCCGATGCCATGATATCCTGTTTACTGTCAGCAGCCTGCAGGACGTTGAATCCACCACGTCAAGGTACCCACGTTAACTATATCAACCAGATGGATGTCAATCGAGATTCTTTGATCATAAATGGTAACAGATTCAGACGCATCTACACTTGAACAAGCTACCTTAGCTACAACGAGATGTTTATCACAATTTACTTTTACTTAGCGAATTGACTACTTAGCGAAAGAGTGATTCAGAAGTTGATTGCACCTTTTGTAGGCTATCACTGACTCAGGAAACAGAGGCACAAGAGCTCAAGGAATGAGCATGTAGCTGCAGATTACCTGATGATGATCTTCTGGGAAGTGACTCATTTTATAATCCGCTTGACTCACTTATGGCACACTCTCAGGCATGATGGTGAGAGAATCTAGGCTGCATGTGAGCTAAGAGTGTATATGAAATCCATCGTGAGAAGAATTGGGCACTTCACAGCTCAAGCCTTTGGACCCCTTCAGATAATTGATGCCAGAAGGTTCCGTCCTCTACGTATATCTACAGTCTCTTCTCCTCAAGAGCACGTGAGTCAAGTCAACTTGCGTGCTAAGCGTTAGCGTCGATCGTACATAGAAGCCAGATCTCAGAAGACTCATGATCAAGGTATGTGAACGAGCGAGCAGTTGAAGCTCAATGTTATCTGGCGAAATGCAGATCTATCGTTCATGAAATGTGATCAGGACAAGTTAATATATTACCTAGAGACAGTGCGTGCAATATCCCCATAATATATATTCTTTTCTTTATATGTAAAAGTGAGTGGAAATAATACTTAAGGCAAAGTATTTAATTTCTCCACAGACTGTCACATAGTAATATAACACACCTGTACCTAGAAACTGCAACTTTTTCCATCATGAATGTGTGTTGATCATGAGATAGCGGATGCCACCTGTGCTTTGGAGCTTGCCGAGCTTGAAGACAGATGAGCAACAAGAAGAAGTAAGCTGAGCGATCGATTTCTTGATCTCGATCGAAAAACTTTGCATCTTCTTGTTTTCATCGCACTTGAATATTATTGCAGCTAGCCTAGCTATACCCTTTTGTAACTCACTTGTAAATGAGAACAAACTAGTTAGTATTCATACTTGAAGTTTCTGAAGTTTTTGGGAGCAAAGGAGAATATTTGCTGTAAGCTCAGAAGTCAGTTGGTTGCATGCATATTTCACCTCCACGTCAAATAAGAAAGTGTTTAATTTATTACCTGATCCTTCCGTTGGGAAAGTTAAGTAAATTAAGGTGATGAAAGGTGATGCAGTTAAATATGCATGCAAGATCAACATCTGAGAAAATTTGCCCACTTCTTGTTATCTGTTATCTGAAAAAATATGTGCTAAGTGGAATTGTTGTACAAAGTTAGAGAAAAAATCTAAGTATTTAAGCTATGTTAAGTTATCATTTAACATTCAGAAATTTCTGAATGTTGTGATACTGAAATTTCTGAATGTTAAGTGATAGCTAGACTTGAAGACACAATAAGATCGAGAAAGAACCCATAAGGGAAGCGTTGAAAAACACGTTCTCAAAAGTATATATCCGGGAACATCATCCCGAACAAATCACATTCTCTTGCAGTTTAATTTATTATCTAACCCTTCCCAACAGAAAAGTTAAGTAATGAAATTACTCTAAGGCTTATATATTTTACCTAGGAATATGCAAGGAAGTTAGACTTTTATACATACTTTGTGATAGTGTTTACTATCATCCTCTCACATATATAATTTTGGGAACGTGTTTATTAACGCTCTTCTTACATGTTTTTCCTGGACCGTTTTGCATCTCCTGGTCCAGCTATCACTTAACATTATAAAATATTTTGATTTTTTCTTCCAGTTTGGTACAGAATTTTCACTTAACTCTTACATCTTTTCTTGATAACAGCAAGCGAGCAAAAGTTCCCGGAACTGATCTTCGGGTACGACCAACTTCACCCTCTAGCTCGTCCTTTTCGCATGTATAAACACACCGGACTGCATGTGATGCACCTTTGTATATCATCTTGCACAAAAGGTATATGTACAAGATTCTGAAGGAGAATGTGGACGAAACAGTTGTTTCAATAGGACTTTAGTTCTTTATATATTACGTACTTCAGTTCCAACATGACGGCTTTCATGATCATATCTGACCACTCCTCGAGCACGATATGTAATTGGAGCTTTTGCAATTGGGCTATCTAGACTTTGCATCTGAATCTCGTCAACTTGAAGAACTTTCTGTTCTAGAAATCTTAATATTTTACCGTGTCCCCGTCACATCTACAATTTGTAGGGATGCTCTGTTCTCCTCAACTCGACAGCAACGAACCAAGCGGAGAGGGAAGCCCACGTGAACTTCGGGCTCAGAGGTGTAGAAGAGGTGGACGAAATCAAGATTACACTCGAATACGTGTGCCCAGGTGTTGTATCATGCGCAGACATTCTCATTATGGCAGCTCGTGATGTCACACAGAAAGTGAGTTACGCATAACCATACCAGTCTGAGAGCTTTGTGCATTTTTTGTCATTCATATTGTCCTACCAGTCGTCCGACAGAGTTTTGCATGCAAGCTTGTAATTTTAACATCCAATTACAACTTTTGGAGTACTTCTAATTCATTGGCAGAAGCAGATGCTTCCGCCTTGTACTTGATCATGATCTTTTTCGTGGTGCGGAGGTTGACTTCTAGAGCTTCTATTTTCTTCTGGACCTCCTCCTGCTGCTGCATCAGGGTTCTAAGACAGAATCCAGATCACAATGACTTCTCCTGAGCCATCGCACACTTCTCCACCAACTCCATGGCTGGTTGGATCTCCGAACTGAAGTAGGCGCTGAACTCTTCCAGCCGTCTTCTCGTAGAAGACAAGTTCATCCTCACAAAGTGATCTGCGGCGACTTCTCTATCTTCCAGAGACATGGATGCCTCTTGTACCACCATAGTCTTTTGTTTTTGCGCACGTGAAGATGCTAGAAGTAGTCTGAACAAACCTGGTAAAGTAATCGAGCAGTTTACCATTCCCATACATTTCGTTCTAACGGTGTACTTCTAGCGGAGATCAGTTCGCATAAAATTTCACCAACACCAGAACTTGCAGAACTCTGGTGCATATCCAATACACTATATTACCAATCATGGCCTGGTCAAGTAAGATATTTTAAAAGAAACCCTCCAAAGTGAAAGATTGACGCAAGAGCCGACGTGTGAGCTTTTCTTTGTAAGGCCCAGAAGTTGAATAAAGTGTACCCTGAAGATGCATATTATACATACAAATTTCAAACAAACAACTTTCTGTTGAGTATGAAACAATCAAGCGGACTGCTTTAATTTGTCATTTAAAGCCCAAATGCCCCTATACATATTCATGGTTACCAAGAGGACTTCATTCTCAGAGTGGGCTGTTAGCGTACAAAGAAGTTTAACCGTTATATCTAAATACTTTTGCATATAGAACTGACTTGAGAGAACAGAATCTATTAAGTTAGGACTTCAATCGAAGTTCTCCCATAACGTTATACTAGTTGTTATGATTCATTTCACAACTAACTAGTGAGCAGGAAAGCTTTTGAGCATAACTTGATATTACAACCTAATAATTCGTTTGTTGGGTTTCATTTCTGAACTAACTAGTGAGCAGAAAATTGTTTGACTATAACTTGATCTTACAGCTAGTAATATCTTTCTTGTGTTTGAACACACCCCTCTTTGTGATGTATTTTCTTATCACACCTCTAATCGGCTATGCACGGTAAAACCATGAAGCAAATTTCTGATTCTGAACTAGTGAGTATCCATTGAGGAACAGTGAAACGATGTTATTTTACGTGGTTTCTTGGAAAAAAACAATAACCTAAAGCATACGAGAGGAAAAAAGGATATTCTTTTATTTGCTATTATACCCACACCTGGGGTTTCACAGTCCATGGTCAAAGGTCAAACTAGCCAATACGAGATTTCTACGTACAACTTGGGCAAGGATCTCCGTATCCGTCATTCTCAAGATCAGTCTTCAAGTTCATGAGTCCGGCCCCGACGACTCGCACGGTGACTAATCTAAGGCTCGAGCTTTCATGTGTTGATCACCTCCAACTCTGGGATCGGACTACCTCGAGCTCGTACGTACTGCATGCATATTCAACTTATTAATTATATAACTAGTACGCAAGCCTATGCAAGTTATTGGAAGCGAGCCGCGCTGCTACTCGGAACACGGGAAGGTCCACTTTGAGTCTCGAAAGCGCAGAAGCATGCATCATCGTGGGAGCGACATTCAAATGACCATCCGTACCTAGCTGCAATATTCAAGACTGTAGAAACCTCGAGTCCGATAAAACAGGGATAAGCGAAGTGTCTCGATCGAGCTCAAGAAACACATCGATCGCTTACTTCTTCTTGTTGCTTATCTGGCTTCAGAACGATCAGAAGCACAGGTGGCTTTCGCTTTCTCATGATCAGTGTATTCATGTTGGCAAAGGTTGCAATGGATCCGGATCCATTCCTAGCTACAGGATTACTATGTTACAGTGTATGGAGAAATTAAATGTTTGGCCTTAATTGTTATACCCACTGACTCTTACATATATAGGTCTGGTACGTCTTAACTTGTCCTGATCACATTCTTGAACGATAGATCTGCACTTCGCCGGGTAACATGGAGCTTCAACTGCCACTGGATAAGACCTCTGTTCACATGTACATGAGTCTTCTGGATCTGGGTTCTATGTACGATCAATGCTAGCTAACGCCAGCTTAGCACGCAAGTTGACTTGACTCACGTGCTCCCGAAGACACTGTAGATATACGTAGAGGACGGAACCTTCTGGCATCAGTTATCTGAAGGGGTCCAAAGGCTTGAGCTATGAAGTGCCCAATTCTTCTCACGGTGGATTTCATATTCACTGCTAGCTCACATGCAGCCATGATTCTCTCACCATCATGCCTGTGCTATCCCGTCCTGAGTGAGTCAAGCGGACTATAAAGCCAGTCACTTCCCAGAAGATCATCGTCAGGTAATCTGCAGCTACATGCTCATTCCTTGAGCACTTGTGTCTGCATTTCCTGAGTCAGTGATAGCCTGCAGCAGGTGCAATCAACTTCTGAATCACTCCTCCGCTAAGTAGTCAATTCATATTTCTACTCAACGTTAACTGTGATAGCATCTCATCGTTACGGTAGCTAAGTAAGCCTGTCCAATTCAAGGGCATTCGTCTCAGTTCTGTCTACATTTTTAAATCAAAGTAGCTCGATCGATCTAACTAATGTAGTGTGGGTTGACTTGCAATTGGTGGAAACAGGTCTGCTGACTGTAAACAGGACATCATGGCATCAGTAGGCTTGCCTTGCAGCTGGGCGCTTTTTACCAGCTTCCTACTTTTTGCAACGCTTTGCGCTGCAGCTATCGATAGCCCTTACGCGGCGGGCCTGTCAGAGAACTTCTACGAGGAGTCTTGCCCTCAAGCAGCTGCCATCGTCGATTATTACGTCACGAAGTTCCTCAAGAAAGACAGGACCTTTGCCGGTGCCTTCAACAGGCTGCAGTTCCACGATTGCTGGGTTGGGGTACGACCAACTTCACCCTCTAGCTCGTCCTTTTCGCATGTATAAACACACACGACTGAAATTGCAACAAGCATGTGCTGCCCCTTTGTATATCATCTTGCATAAAAAGTATATGTACAAGATTCTGAAGGAGAATGTCGACGAAACAGTTGTTTCGAAAGGACTCTTTAGATCTTCGTATATTACGTACTTCACTTCCAACATGACGGCTTTCATGATCATATCCGGCCACTCCTCGAGCACGATATGTAGTTGGAGCTTTTGCAATTGGGCTATCTAGTCTTTGCATCTGAATCTCGTCACCTTCAAGAACTGTTCTAGAAACCTTAAATATTTTACCGTGTCCCCGCCACATCTACAATTTGTAGGGATGTGATGGCTCTGTTCTCCTCAACTCGACAGCAACGAACCAAGCGGAGAGGGAAGCCCACGTGAACTTCGGGCTCAGAGGTGTAGAAGAGGTGGACGAAATCAAGGCTGCACTCGAATACGTGTGCCCAGGTGTTGTATCATGCGCAGACATTCTCATTCTGGCCGCTCGTGATGCCACACACAAAGTGAGTTCCGCATAACCATACCAGTCTGAGAGTTTTGTGCATTTCTTGGCATCCATTTTGACCAACCAGTCGTCCGACACAGTTTTGCATGAAAGCTTGTAATTTTAACATCCAATTACAACTTCAAGAGTACTTCTAATTCATACACACTCCGTCTATATATGGAACATGTACAATGGTATGTACAGGCCGGAGGTCCGACATGGCCCGTGGCATTGGGTCGCAGAGATGGAAATGTGTCGGTGGACTTGGTGGCTGACGGCAACCTTCCCTTCCCTGTTCTGAACTTCAGCGGGCTTGTAACCAACTTTGCCCGGAAGGGGTTCAATGCAAGAGAAATGATTGTCCTCTCAGGTATTTATATCATGGCGACGAGAACATTATTAGTCTCAGAGTTCCCTCGGATAGCTATGAGTCGAAATGAAGGATAATTGAAGATGACAATGTCGAGAAATTTTTCCTTTTCGTGATGGTAGTAATCATCTGTAATCAACTCCGCGTGAAACTATACCTGAAGAGTGCTCGCTGTTTCGAACGATAACTCTCATAGTAGCAGATCTTTGAGATGCGTGGACGTTTGCAGTAGTCTTTCTTCTGAGCTGCGTCGCTTGTAACTTCGGTGGAACAGGTGCCCACACTATTGGGCGGTCCCACTGCAACGGGATCCTGCCACATCTGTACAACTTCACAGGCGGCAATAATGCCACAGACACGGACCCTGCCATGGACAAGAAGTTCGCTGCTTTCCTCAAGAAGCTGTGTCCCGAGGGAAACAGGACCAACACCATCTTCATCGACTCCACAGCGCATAAATTCGATCTTGCTTACTACAAGAACGTGCTCGCCGGGAAAGGAATCTTCATGACGGACTCTGCCCTCATCACAGACAGCGTGGGAAAGAAAGTGGTCACTTCGTTCTCGAGGGCCAAGCCCACCTTGTTCTTCACCGAGTTCGCTGCGGGAATGGTGAAGATGGGAAATCTGGGCGTACTGACCGGCTCCCAGGGTCAAATCCGCAAGACTTGTCAATTCGTGAACTAACCATGTTGGGAATGCACATTAAGAATCATTTCAGTCACCGACCTTAGCAGCTGGTAACGTAGCTAGTGATTAAGAGAATCTTCGCCTACTTTTGGTTCACATTTTAATTAGGATCCATTCTTTCGCTAGTTACAAAAGATGCACACTTAGCTATGGACGCCAGCAGATGTTGGGCCTTCTTTGCTACGGAAGCGTTTCTGCATGTCACTAGTAACCTCAGGATTGAAAGGTGAACGTGGACGCCTGTTAATATTCAGCTGCAGGCTACTAGCTATAAGGCAGTAGTAGATGCGTTGTTCAGTAGAGGTCACACTGGACTTCCTAGCTTTTCTGTGTGTGTAACTAGCACTACGGTAAATAAAGATTCACTGCGGATCGTTCGATCGAATTCAGAGCACAGACCTCTTACCAGGTGTATATATATATATAAAAGGTAACGTCGAGGCGAGAAGCGAAGTGCAGAGAGCCTTACAGCCTCAACGCCTTAGCACTGTTCTATTCGCTCCAGCTCATCCGTTAGTGTTCGAGTTGATTCCCCAGATATCACTGAGAAGCTAAGTTGTGAGAATTCCTAGCTGGGAGTTCTAGAAATTGGGCTTCTCAGGGATTTGTAGCAAACCATTCAGAAGCAAAATTGTAAGAGTTGCACCTGAGGGTTGACATGATCAAAAGAGCTGATATACTGGCATAACATGACTGGGTTACTAATCGTGCGTAGCAATTTAAAGTTTAAGACGTAATTCTGAAGTAGCATTTCCAGACTGTGACCTTCTGATTTCCAGTTACGGAATGATCGATACCTTAATGATCACGTCCGTCACAGGAGAAAAAGGGAACCGCTTGTCATGCAAGTTCAGGTTTTAGCAAGTTGTATCGCCGTTTCGTGGTTGGATTCTCCCGAGCGATAGATAATCGCGAGAGTCCCACAAGTGTGACCGTTTCCATGTAATTGAGAAGAAGTGTAGTCTGAAAATGCATAATACGAATCATATGCTTACAAGTGTCAAATAAACATCGGTCTAGAAGAAGCAATCAAGAGGACTGCTTTAATGTGTTTGTTAAATCAGAAATGCCTTTATAAATATGCCTGGTGGCCAGGAAGACTTCATTATACGAGTGGATAGTTAGCGAACAGAGAAATTCAGTGAGGAGTTCAATCAAAGGTCTCTCGTAGCTTTACACTATGTGATTCATTTCACAACTAACATACCGTTCTTTGTAATCAATAGAGAGAAGAATTAGTGTGAAATTTAAACTAATTTGAGTTTGAGATCCATATATACTAAAACAGGTGGTTTGAAGTTTGTCAAAAAGTTAATACGTGACAAACTGATAATACTTTTTCTTCCTTATCTTTGCATCTGTGAAATCTCGACTCAAAAGCACAAAAAGACAAAAACAAAACCGGAAGGTGAGAGCATGTTGATGGACATTTTTACGTCTCGGTGATTTAATGTGAGAAGTCACCCGAGTAGAGCAATGCTAACCCAAGGGGAAATCGGGGCTAATTTAGAAGTTCTCCAATTCTAGGTCTGATGTGCAATCCATTGTTTGATAAAGTGAACGGAAAGATGACATTCTATTTATAAGAAGAGCCCATCCTCCGTATTGATCTATAACCGTAGTCCTTTTTGAGTTCTACAAGTTTTCACATTCGGTCATGTCATGAAGATGAGGTTAGTGTAGACGATGAATGTACTGTATATGTAACTTTCAGCATTTGGCAGGTATATCCATATATACTAAATCAGGTGGTGTAATCTTTTAAAGCTAACATGTACTAGTACGGATAAAATCCATAGTAAATTAAGTATGGTGTGATATCTTGGAAACTTTAGTGTGTAATGAACATTAATTACGGAAAAGATGGACATTCGTGCATTTGGCAGTGAAGCACATATAAATTAGTATTTTGGTTTTCTCAAACTATGAAGTAAAATATATTCTATGTTGTTCGTGCAAGCATGCATTTGGTTTAATATATGATTCTTTTTATGATATACTGGATATCTATTTTTGATATTAATAAATATTTTCCAAAAAGACTTGGAGTTAAATAAATTGACTGGAATGATTAAATGAATATATTATAGATAAAATTTAACAAATAAAATCATTAAATTCACTCTAGAAAGTTCACTCTTCTTTATAATGGGTATGATTTGTAATTATTATGTATGATCTATACTAATTATCAATCCTTGAAAATAGTATGGTCCATATGATGTATTTTACACCATAATTAATCTGGAAAGTATTATAGTATGGATCAGACTATATATGATAACTAAACAACATTTCATAGTAATTACTGTAGACTACACTAAATACAAAGAACCATGTACAAGAATTTGCTTGATCATACCCTTACTATGTTGGTTGTGGTCGAATACATCACTCTGTAATGTATTGTTTTATAACACCTCTGACTGATTATAGATTAAAACGATGTCGTAGAGAGAGTTTTCTTTGGAAAGAGCAGACCTCCTGTCTGTGATTGATCGTGAGAATTACCTAAAGGATAATAGATGTTGTTAGTATTCAAAAGTCAAATACAATCACTTGTAGCCATCAAGGTCAATCAAACAATCAAATCTGTGCAAATAAACCTTTTGAGACTCAAAAACATCATTCACCACGTAATTTTACAATCAGTATTCTCAGCAATCATAATCTCTTTTTCTTCTTTCAAGCGCACGATGTCTCTTGAACTCTCTTGAATGTCTTCGAACTATGACTCACACGTCAATTTACCTAAAAAACAAACCTCTTGCCAAGCAGCCCCCTTAGTTAAGCTGAGGCCTATATGCATTTACTTATCAAGCAACCTCCTAGCTAAGCTAACCCCTTGTCTAATAAAAATTTCAAGATGATAGTGATGCAACTCAGATTATGAACTAAATCATGATTTTATGGCAGAAGTCATAAGTATAAGATTATCCTACATAACTTCCATAGTTGAATCAAGTGTCTCTTAACTCATAATCTAAGGCTTAGACCTGGAAGCCTACGTTTAAAGAGGATATCGATCTTCCGTCTCTAGATGTAAGACTTACAACTCTCCCATAGTTGAGTCAAGTATCTCCTAGCTCATAATCTCGATTGCATGCTAATGCTTAGATCTATGTTTAAAGAGGATATCAATCCTCCGCCCTTAGGTGTGCAAGACGTAGACACACACCCAACATAGACTTCCATACGGAAAATCAACATGTTGAGATAAGAAATAAGAACTAGGAGGATTTGATCCAAGGATATCTTCTTTTTAGGTGGGTGTTTTTGCTGGGGTGGCTCCTACTTCCGATTAATAAAGTAATCAAACATATACATATGTTAACAAAACTTGCTTTGATCTCTTTTGTTAGCTTTTTATCTGTTATTTTCACTGTAGATCTCCATTTTAGTAACTAAAGAGCCAAGATTATACTACTCGAGAACACTCACATGATGATACTCACATGATGATGTCATCATATAATGAATCCAAGTCACCAACAAAAAATGAAAACAAAAACACATGTCTGCTCTGTTCAAGAAGAGCTTCCACCTGGTGCTTTCATAACTTCTTAGTAGTTCTTCTGAATATAAGCTAAGGAGCAGTTTGTCTAGCTTGGCCATAGCTTAGCTCTTGTCCAGCTTAACAAGCTCCAGGGCAGCTTCTTTTACAACTACATATATACAACGCGGAAAAAAAATCCTTTTGTAACCATCTATACTATTCTTTTGCAACATGACATTCACCTCCTCCAAACCTCCGATATGTACCAATCCGTTACTAGTCGTCATAAATCTCCAAGTCATCTTCATTCTCTTCGACGTCTTCAGACAAAGGACCCTCATCTACACATGTGATCAGTTCTGACCTTAAGAACTTAGTCAGCTCCACTTTTCCTCCTCTCTTTCTAACAACTTGACAAGTTCTCTAAATCCCGGTGGTTGCTACAAGTAGATATCTTCTTGAAGAATCCCATTAAGAAATGCATTCTTGACATCTATTTGTAGACGTTTCCAACCATGTAGTTTTGCAAAGGCACAAAGAACTCGAATGGAGTTGAGTTTTATCATAGGTGTGAAAATCTCTTGAAAATCCTCTCCTGCAGTCTGCAAGTAGCCTTGTATCTCTCAATAGATCCATCCGCATATCTCTTTATCTTATAAACCCACTTACAGCCAAGTGCTTTCCTGTTTGATGAAAGAGGTACTACGCTCCAGGTTTCATTTTTGAGTAATGCATCATATTCTTCCTCCATTGCACGTCTCCATTGATTTTTACTGAAAATCTCTTCAAATAAAATAGTTTCTCCATCACCTTGAGCGTCAGCCATGAGAATACAATCCTCTAGCCTTGCAGGAACCTTCTTTATTTTGATGGGTCTCCTTGGTTGAGCAGCAAAATTCGAATCTGGAGTAGTCTGGTGTATTGGAGCGAATCCGCTATAGTTGGACCTGAATCAATAACTTAAACTTGTGTAGGTGGTGGTTCTTGTTGAGCTTCTTCTCCATGATTCTCTGAAGTAGGTGTTTGGACTAAGAGAGGTGGTAGATCAGAAAAATGATGCTGTGAATTTAGAGATGGAGGAACCTGCCACATCTAGACTGATAATGATTTTTTTTGCAGCACTCAAGAGCCTATATCCTTTTTCTCTAGCTGGATATTCTATGAATGTACAGATTTGAGATCTATCATTAAACTTTTGGAGCAATTTTGTGAAGTTCTAGCATACAACATGGACAAGAGGTAAATCACTAGTCATAGAGAAATGTGACTGAGGTTAATATGTTAGAGGTAACTATAGTCTGAAACTAGACATTATCTTTAACAAATTATGGATGATAAGAAATGCACAAAACTCTTCGATTGGTATAGTTATCCGTAACTCACTTTGTGTGTGGAATCACGAGCTGCAAGAATGAGAATATATGCTCATGATACAACACCTTGGCACACGTACTCGAGTGCTGCCTTGATTTTGTCCACCTCTTCTACCCTCTGAGCCCGAAGTTCACGTGGGCTTCCCTCTCCGCTTGGTTCCTTGCGGTCCAGTTGAGAAGAACAAAGCCATCACACCCCTGCGATTTGCGATGACGACACGGCAGAATTTAAGCTTCTGATCATGAAATCTAGAAGGGGAGAGGGAAGAGTCAAAGTACGTCATGTTGGAGCTGAAGTAAGTATATATTAAGAACCGAAGGAACCTTTCCAAACCAACTTTTCCGTTGTTCTGCTCCTTGAGAATCGTACATACAAGATTAGACTCAAGGTGAACGATAGAACGTTAATTATAATTAACAAGTACAAATAATAACCATAATAACAAATCAGTACGTGAAATGATAAAGGTGCAGCACAAGCAACTTCAACATGTGCACATGCAAAAGCATCCGAAGGAGCAAGAAGATGAAGTTGATCCTACCCCGACCTAGCAATGGTGGAACTGCAGTCTGTTGAAAGCACTGGCAAAGGTCCTGTCTTTCTTGAGGAACTTCATGACATAATAATCGACGATGGCAGCTGCTTGAGGACAAGACTCCTCGTAGAAGTTCTCTGACAGGCTCTGCAAGCTAAAAATAAGTACGAACAATAAAAATAAAGCTATTCTGCTGTAAAATACACAAGCTCCTAGAAAAAGTCAAACCTCCATGATATTTGTACAATCTACCATCCTAGCTATAGTGTCAACCTTCTTTGGGTTTTGGTTGTCTCTCAAAAGCACGACACAAATGACCAACCACTAAAATCTTTATCACACCAAACCTAGATTGTAACACACAAGAAAACCAAAAGATGTTCGAAAGTAGTAATATAAGGATCGAATCCACAAAGATGCAAGTTAATATCATCCAAATGTAGTAAGCTGATGACAAAGGTGATTCTTTATAGTTGTCTTTTATTCTCTCGAGCAGAAATCAGTCACGGTAAAGATCAAACTCAAGTCCATCCAACAAGATAGAGTTGATAATCCTAACAAATAACATCACAGATACTAAACATGTTAGGGACCTCAAGAACAAAATAAGCTAAAAAGAATACTGAGCCACGGATGGAGATGTCTTTACGAAGAAGTACTGCTGAAGTGCTACTAAGTAGCTTCTATCACCATAAACGTTAAGTATCTAAAGTCACACTAAGTTATCTTCACAACTACTGCTCACGAAAATTTTGACGAAGAAGACTCTTCTTCCGCTGAAGTACAAAGTACAATTTCTTCGGAAGTGACTTTATATGTATTAGGTAAAAAAATTTATTTATTACTTCACTTAATATTTAACTTAATGAAAAAAAAACTCCACCACGAAGACACTTCTTAAGAAGAACAACTTCCTCTAAAGTAACTTAGTCTTAAAACTTCTTCATAGCAAACTAACTTCATAGTTGTTGGTTTGTTCTCAGACTTCGTCTCAAGCTCTTACTCTAGTTTCGGATGTAAACAGCAAGAACTTCGTCACTCAGACTAACTCCTACCACAACACACAAAGAAACTCCGTAGATAAAACCTCCGAAAAAGACAAACACACAATGGCTTCGTAAACTTAAAAAAATAGAATCCAAATAACAAACACATAGAGGTCTCAAGTACGAACAACACAGCACTTATATACAACTTCGCCCGAAGATGACGGATCTTACTTCCAAAGAAGAAGGATATACATCTTCATAGTTATATCACGTCTCCCTAGATTGCAGAATGGAAGTGCTTACTATACCTAACCGTAGTTCCCTAGCTGTACTACACAATGATAACTTAACTGTCTCCTTAATCTCTTTCATCTCTCTAACTATCCTCTCGACTACTCTCACTATTCTACTCTTCGCTGAAGGATTAGGTGCTGCTGTCATCTCTGCTCAAAGTCGTGTCAAAAGCTCATTCTCTGAAGAATCGACCTCAGGGCGAAGTACAATGTTAGTATCTCGTCAACTTTGCCACGAAGTTCTCGACCTCTTGCACTGTCAAAGTCTTCACCTATTCGGCCTTCACGACCTTATCCTCCAACTCCACTACCTTGCAACACAGCTCATCCCGCTCTGACCTCATATTGTGAAATTGGGAAGTCATCAGATTCAGCTTCGTCTCCAAATCTTATATCTGCTGCGAAGACTTCACCTCTTCTTCGAACTTCGCCTGATAGAGAGCTTCCTTCTCTGAAGTCACTCGCTTCAACTCTTCCGAAGCTTCTTCCAACTTCATCATCATTTGATGCTTCTCTTCTAACCAACCCTTACATCCGAAGTATATTGAATTCATCAACTCCATTAAGATCAGCGGTACCTTAGCTTCATCTTCGAATGTCTGCCGCTGCATGTCCAACTACTCGAGTATCGATAGAGTAACTCCACTCAAAAACTCCAAGGTATGTTCAAACATCAACAATTCCTTGTCGACACTTCGTGCTCCCTATGCTGAAGTTGTCACCTCATCACATTGAGAAGTTTGAGGTCCTTCGATACGAAGTTCTTCGTCTTGGTTCTCTCATTGGACTTCTGTTGCCCCCGAGTTAACCTCCGAAGTACGAAGTCATTCTGTTCCGCATCTCCTTCTTGGTCTCTGTATTGTTGCATCCTCACCTCGTCAACAATCTCCACTGATGAAGACTTCTGAGGTACCTATGGTTCCTCAACTTCTTCATCCAAAATTTTCGTCGCTAACTTCTTCGTCTTCTTCTTTCTTCGTGAATTAGCTCATCTCAATGTCCCATCTTTGGTTCTCCTTCTCTTCTCCCATGTACTTGGTCCTGCAAAAGCTACGGGTGTCTCCATGTCTTCTTTTCTCGACATCGATTCCAAATCTATTTCTTCGTCCTCAAACATCTTCGATCTCTATAATTCTTCTCGGCCGTAGTCAAGATATTCATCCCCTTGTAGAACACTCCAGCATGTCCTGTTGCATGAGAATCTCTACAATGAAAGTAAGTAGCAAAAAAAGATTTTCTTCCATTAGGTACATAGTTGTAAAAGAAGCTGCCACGGAGCTTGTTAAGCTGAGCAGGTGCTAAGCTAGGGCTAAGCTAGACAAGCTGCCCTCTAGCTTATATTCCAAAGAACGACTAAGAAGCTATGAAGGTACGAGGTGGAAGCTCTTCTTGATTAGGGCAGACACGTGTTTTCATTATGCAAAATAAGGATATACGTAGATGCTTACGTCACTTTTAGATTAAGAAAGTGACAAAAGAGAAAACTCTGTCGTTCTCCTCAGGAGACTCGGATTCATTATCTGATGACATCATCGCGTAGTTGTTCTTGAGTAGTATAGTTTTGGTTCTTTCATCACTAGAAATAGAGGTGTATAGTGGACGTAGCACTTGAAAAGCTAGCAAATGAGATAAAAGTCAATTTTATAAGTATGTGTACAAGTTTTTTTACTGTATTAAACGGAAACAAGAGCCACCTCAATGAAAAGGCGTCCACCTAAGAAGAAGAGGTCCATGGATAAAATCCTCTTGGTTCATGTTTCCTATCTCAACGTGTTGGCCTCTTGGATGGGAGTCTATTTTCGGTGTGTGGCTACGTCCTGCACATCTAGAGGCGGGACTGGTATCCTCTTTAAACGGGGGCTCCCTAACCTAAGTCTCTGCATGCAACCAAGATTATGAGTTGAGAGATATATGATACAGTTATGGGAGGGCTATAAGCCTTGTGGGGTGGTCTTGTAGATGTGGCTTAGGCTGTAAAATCATGATTTAACTCATAATCTGGGTGCATCAGATGACATCGAGGGTTAAGGAATTTTATTTAAGAAGGGACTAGCTTGGCTAGGGGGCTGCTTAGCAAGGGGTGGTCTTGTAACTATGGCCTAGGCTGTAAAATCATGGATTAGCTCATAATTTGGGTTGCATCAAGATGGCTTTGAGGGTTGAGGAATTTTTATTTAACAAGGGGTTAGCTTGGCTAGGGGGCTGCTTGATTCGTGAATGTGTGTATAAGGACACAAAGGGCCCTGCTTAGCTACTGAGCTGCTTAGCAAGGGGCTTGAGTTTTAGGTAGATCGACGTGCGGCAGTAGTTCGAGAGACATTACAGAGAACTAGACTAAGAGAGAAGGAGGCACGCGTAGGAGACTGAGAGGAAGATTTTGATCTGTAAATCCTCTGCGGTCCTATCGCTTTAAGTAATATCTTAATAAAACTCGGTAAAAATAATTACGACTGAGTTATCAAAGGATACCAAAGTAAAAACCTAGAATGTATAAATAGAGGAGTAGAGAAGAGCTCCTCATCCTTGTTTTCACATCGTCGTAATGACAACTTCAGCAATAGAGAGAGAGTGTGATATTTTAGCATGTGAGAACTTTAGAGACTTCGTTAGAATGGATAATTTTAGTTGATGAGTTTATGGATGTGTGAATGATTGAACTTAGCAGTTTTCTCTTCAAGTTCATGGTGTGCTTCCATCAAAGCCATCAGAGGTGACCTCTGAGTGAGAGACATGCTCGACATGTTGCAGATCATCAATGACTATCGTGGAGGTTGAGAGATTGGAGGGTAGTTTAAGCATTAATCACATGGGCTTATTCCTTCAAAGTCAGTAACTTCTAGAAGGATTCTGAAATATTCTCAAGAAATCTTGAATTTCTACCCCCTCTACACTATGACTCATTAAAAAAGAGATGTAGAATCTCTTCTTGTTTTAATGCCCACAAAGTTCATAGCTTTAATCGCACCTCTAATATCAAATCAAAAAGGAGATAAGGAATATTTTCCACCTCCTTTCTACTTTTTAGACAAGATGACAAGATAGTAGTGCTCACTCTTTAGGAAATATTTGAATTCTGTCCAAAAGTAGAGTTAAGTTTAACCATAACTAACTTTAGCTAGTCATGACTAACTTGATATCTCCTTAAAGTATTTGGGCAGCAAATAAACATTCTCCACACTTAGTTATAACTAAACACCTTACTAATGGAGAAACTTCTTGTGTGTAACATAGGTCGTTACATTTTATCCTCGGATTAAATTTTCGCTCCGTCCTCGGCGGGAAAAGAAAACTTTCATCGATGAAACGACTTCAACTTGTCATGATTTACTCGACCGAATCTCCTTTCCTCCAACTCTTAAAGGTCATATGTGAAGTTGCTCCACACCTTATCTACAACAAAAGGACCAAAATATCTAAGTAGAAACTTTTTCCTAACCCTCTTGAATCTGATACCATCATACAACATTACCCACTCTCCGACTTGAAAAGGTTTTATCACTCCATAAACAAGTCGAAATGAGAACTATATGTAGAAGTCTTTATTATCGTTCGATACTCTCATAAGATGACATGTAGTCTCTTATCCCAAGTATATTTCGTAGTCTCAACACCAGCATCTTTGGCAAGCACCATAGAAAGTATAAGATTGGTCTTCTCCGCAAGATCATTAACATTTGGCTTGTATGACGTCATTACTCGTGGCTTGATAGAAAAGTGTTGTAGCATAGCAGTAGTCATGCTCCCTACAAACTCTCCTTTTCTATTTGAGACCAACTCTAACGGACATCCAAATCTTGTGATGATCCGCTCTCATAAGAATCTACCCACTTTCATTTCATTAGTCTGTCTTAAAGGTCTAGTCTCTACCCACTTGGTACAATAGTCAGTGGCGACTACAATGCATCTATTGTCCCGAGGTGTCTTATTAAGAGGACCTACAAAGTCAATATCTCACTTCTCAAATGGTCCTAACACTGAAATTGATCTTAACGGAGGTGTTCTAGTAGACTTTAGAGCAAATGCTTGACATACGTCACAAGTTTTGCAATAGTCTAAACACTCTTTGAAAATACCTCTCCAATGATAAGCCGCATCCAAAATCTTGATTACCAGCAAAGTGACCTCCACAAACAGTGCCGTCATGAAACTCATGCATTAGCTTGAAAGCTTCTTTCTGACCAACTGCTCTCCTTAATAATCCATCTGCTCCTTGATGAAACAGAATTCCGTCCACCATGGTGTAAAGTTTGCATCTCTTGATCAATGCATTCCTTTCTCGGGTATGCATACCTTCTGGTCCATCTGCAAGGAAACTCCAGAGTTCCTTGTATTGGTCAAGTACCTCCTCCATGCTTGTGATAGTCATCGCTTGCTCATCTGAAAATGAATCATCAAACGGTTCTTCTCCCTCCTCATCATGAGCTCTCGATAAGAGATTAGCATTTGTATGCTTTTTCCTTGGTCTATCTTCGATCACGTAATCATATTCTGTTAGAAGAATCTTTCAACGAGCAATACAACCTTCGGCATTAGGCTTATTAAAGATATACTTTAAAGTCTTGTGATTGATGACTATGAAAAATTTCCTTCTTAGCAAGTAGTATCAAAATTTCTTCAATCCAAAAAATCACAACTAATCCTTCTTGTTCAATCACAGAGTAATTCTTTTCCGCTGGAACCATCTGCCTACTAGCATAAGCTATAGGATGATCATGCCCATCTCCATCTAACTGACTTAATGTACATCCGATTGCTACATTGGAGACATCCGTATACAGAATAAATGCTTTACTCCATTTAGGTTTAGCAAGTATAGGAGCTCTCACCAATGTCTTTTTCAGCTCCTCAAATGCCTCGTTTGTCTTTTGATCATGCACTATTAAGTCAAAATCAACTCCCTTCTTCATATACATAGTCAAAGCTATTGCTTTGTTCGAGAAAGAAAAAACAAACCTACGATAATATCCAACCATATCAAGAAATAGTCTCAACTTTGTCAAGTTGATCAAAAATGGAAGATCCACAATCTTCTTCACCTTCTTAGAATCTACTGCAAGCCTAACCGCGTATTATCCAGGAAAGAAGTAGGTGTACCTACCAGGTAGCACCAAGGTAGTAGGTAGGTCAGGAAAGTCGGGTAGGTCGAGAACCCCTAAACTGCATGAGAAGAACTTATACGAAGGAGGTACATTAGCGCAGGAACACTACCGCTTCTCGCATCGAGGTCGTTTATGCCTAGAAGATCAAATTTGAGAGGTGATCGAATGGAGTGAGGACCAGCAGAGTGAAATTGAGTAGAGCCAAGATCGATTCACAGCTAGAAAGAAGGCGAGGACGAATTGCTGAGGGTAGGAAGTACATCGAGCTGAAGGAGTCTTCTGAAGACTTTCGGAAGCAGACATTGAAGAACGATTGAGAAGAATCGGAGATGGAGTCTTGTTCGATTGAGGAGTGGCAAGACATTGACGGCAGCAGTAGCTTTGTGGAGTCGCATTAGAGCTGGGGTCGGAGCCGGAAGCACGCAGAAGATAGAAGACACTACAAAAGCATACAAAAGATTGTTTGAGGTTCTCCCCATGTTCTCTTCTTTTCCACCATGGTTCTCACATCTTGTTTAGTATCCCTCGCGCTTCCTCGGTTGTCTGCAGATAAACCAATCGATCGATTTTCCATCCCGTATTTTCCTTCTGTGAAATTGGGGGCGAAAGCGCTGCCTAATATTCGACAGTCATCTTCTAGCTTCTTCCCAAACTACAATCGAGCTTCCCTGATCGTCGTTCTCGAATTCGACCCCGCAGCTATCAATTTCCCTACCCTACTGTACCTCTACTCCCGAAACCTTGAACAGAAGATGCTTTGAAAGATCTGAACATCTTCGGAAGACGCTTCTGAAACTTGAACATCTTCAGAAGACGCTTCTGATGTCTGATGTCTTTGGAAGATAATTGTGTGTAATTCGTATCAAGAGTGGATTGGATCTGCTTTTGTGTTGAGGGAGGCTTGGTACGAATCCTGAGTGACTTGGTGAGCTGTTTGTTGTTTCGAGAAGTTGGAAGTTGGGAACAGGCCTCCCGATCTTTCAAGCTTCTCAAATCCACATCTTCCTAGAGAGACTAGAAGACTAGAAAGGCTGACAAAATGCGCGAGAAGATGTGAGGGTCCTTTACGGGTCTCTTCTGTCAGACCCATAGAAGCCTATTCCTTCTTATCCCGAACTTAGAAGAGAGTTATGAGAAGTCTTGCTGGCAGAATCTGGAGAGAATGGTCAAGGGCATGCCTTCCCATCGTGCAGCAAGCTTCTTCTGAGTGTGTATGAGAGGTGAGAAGTTGGAAGAACAGAGTGCGAATATCTTGTGTCTGTTGTGAGGTTAGATTACGTGTAGGAAGCAGAAGACAAGTGAGACCAGTGAAGGGAAGCCTTGCTTCGGGAAGTCTTCCGAGAACGTTATTAAATCGGAAGCTGTCCCGGGAGTCTTCCTGGAGGTCACTGTCACCGCAGGAGCCCGCAATCCTCTTCTAAACCTTTCATACGCTCTACTTCTCGCATATCTTGTATCTTCTGTTAGGAAGTAGGATGTAATGCAAGGTGGGTTGTCTTCTTAGGAATCCATGCGAGGCCTTGCTTAGTTAGGATTGTTTAGATATAGCTCGGAAGACGAGAGCTACTTAAGAAGCACTGTTAGAATCCCGGAAGACGGAGTAACTGTCTTCTGGAAGACTAGATTCTTCTTCTGAGAGTGGAAGCTAGACTGTGAGAACCTGGGAAGGACTGAGCCTTCGGCTCATAGTAAGTACGTGTGGCTTGGTGCAACACAGTTTCAAGTATGTCGATGCATCCTCGAGGGTTGGTATTACCGGTAGCGGAATTGGCCGAGGCCAAACCCTTCATCAAGGAGTTGGGTCTCGACTTCTTCCTGTGGGATTGGAACCTCGCCGACCAGGGTCTTCTGGAGGAGGTTTGGGCAGCATTACCGCCCCGCAACCGTGTATCTACGAAGGCAGGAGTAGCTCGGGGAAGACCATCTTCCTGGACAGAGGAGTGGTGACGTAGGGCCTTTCACAGGTCAGAATCTAAGAAGCGAGGTTGTTGGCTTGAGAAGAAGATCTTACCCATGATCTCGAGGAAGTGGCATGTGCTTGGAAGCACAACTTGTCTCTTCCTGGAGGACAGGCAGGGAAGGAACGGGTGGAAGATTGAATCTTACCGAGATCCACAGAAGCGTCTTCTGGCGAAGCTCTTTCTCCATCTCTTTCCCAAGGGAAAAGCACAGAAGACGAGGTACCTTGGAGATCAGGACGTGGAGTTCTTGGAAGCAGTATGTGCTGGAGAGAATGTGAACTGGGCGCGTTCTTCCACGCATATGTGCAGGCAGAGCTAGTATACTTAGGCACCCGGTAGGAGGACATCTTACTCCGTTCTTTTGTTGTCTGTACGTGGTCAAGGAAGACCTAACGGAAGATCAGTTGGCAAGATATGGACCAATAGGGCAGCATGAGACGAAGGAGGAGACCTCGAGTGAAGACGATCGAGCAGCAGTAATGACTCTCCCTCCTACTCTGATGTCGCAGATGAGACCAGGTGCTCATCAGAAGACGCTTCTGATGAGAGAAGATGAATCCAGTGGGTCGGAAGACGCGACATCACCAAGGAAAATGGGTCCTAGGAGCGTGCCTAAGAAGACCACCTCCTTCCCGATCATTCACTCTGGATCGGAGTCCGACTCACAAGAGGAGCCATTGAGTACCCGAGCTGTGCAGAAAACTGCTTTTGCAACACCATAGAGTCTTCCGAAGACTCCAGAAGACAAAGCTTGGATGGATACTCCTACTGCGATGCGAGAAAGCGTAATAAAGACGATAGCTTCTGCCATGGGGAGAGATCTTCCACCCCGGAAGATGAGAAGAGTAGCTTCTTCTCGCGCGCAGAAGCAGAAGACCACAGCAGCAGAAGAGGCATCCTTGCCTCTGAAAGACAAGGTAGACACCTCCGATCGGATCATGGAGATGAACCTGTCTTCCGCTGGAAGAAGGCTGGAGGAGTTCAGTCCCTTCTTCCACTCGGAGATCCGACCAGCTATGGAGTTGGTGGAGAAGAGAGTGATGGCTCAGGAGAAGCCACTACAGCCTGGATTCGGTCTGCGCACCCTGATGCGGCAGGAAGAAGGCCAGAAGAAGGTAGAAGCGCTGGAAGCCAACCTCCACACCACGGAGAAGCTCGCAGCGAAGTACAAGACGGAAGCCGCCGCTTCTGCCAAGGAGTTAGCGCCACTGAAGAAGAGCAACCAAGAGTTGCAAGCGCGTTTACAGCAGCGTGACCAGGAGGGTCTGCGAGTGCGAGGTAAGATCACCGCCCTTGCAGAAGAGAAGACGACATGGAAGACACAGCGGGAAGCCGCAGAAGCGCAGACTACAGCCGAGAAGACGCAGCGAGAAGCAACGGAAGGTTGTGCGCAGAGGATGTTAGCTCAGTCGGTGGAAGCGCTTCGAAAGAAGTTTAACTTCATCGCGAGTAGGAAGCTTCTTACCTTAGCTAGAGAATGGGACGACGAGTCTAGAGCGATGTTGGTAGAGTTGTGGTACCTACAATTTACAGGATTCACGAATTTTTGAAACTTTTAAGGTTAATAACTTGTTTGTATAACTGAAGAAGCTTTGTTACTTAAGACTACGGCTTCCTTAGAAGGAAGATGATCTTACGATCTTTTTTGTAATAAGAAGTTGACTTCTTCGGAAGACGACCGTCTTCCGGGAAGCGTCTTCTCGGTTGTGTCTTCGGAAGGCGGAAGAGGGCGGAAGACAGAAGACACGTGTCTTTTGGAAGACAACAACCGCGGAAGCTTAACCACGTAAGAAGTAGGTGTACCTACCAGGTAGCACCGAGTAGGTTAGGTAAGTCGGGTAGGTCGAAAACCCCTAAACTGCGCGAGAAGATGTGCAAGAAGCACATTAGCACAGAAACACTACCGCTTCCCGCATCGAGCTCGTTTTTGGCTAGAAGATCGAGTTGGAAGATGATCGACTTGAGCGAGGAGGACCAGCAAAGTGAAATTGAGTAGAGCCAGGATCGATTCACAGCTAAGAAGAAGGCGAGAGCGAATCACTGAGAGTAGGAAGCATATCGAGCTGAAGGAGTCTTCTAGAGACTCTCGGAAACAAACATTGAAGGACGACTGAGAAGAATCGAAGGTGCAGTCTTGTTCGATTGAGGTGTAGCAAGGAATTGATGGTGGAAGCAGCTCTGTGGAGTCGCATTGGAGCTGAGGTCAGGGCCGGAAGCACGCAGAAGATTAAAGATAGCTCGAGAAGCAGAATGAAGACAGCTCGGGAAGCAGACAGAAGACTGTTTGAGGTTCTTCCCATGTTCTCTTCCCTTCCCATCGCTTCTCGTCTTTTGTTTGATATCTCCTACGCTTCTCCGGTTGTTTGCAGACAAACCGATCGATTGATTCCCTCCCCACATTTTTCCTTCTGTGACATTGGGCGCGGAAGCGCTGCCCAATTTTTGACAGCCATCTTCTTGCTTCTTCTCGAGTTGCAATTCGAGCTTCTCTGTCCATCGTCCTCAAATTCGAGATCACAGCTAATAATTTCCCTACCCTACCATCCCTCTACTCCCTAAACCTTGAACAGAAGACGCTTCGGAAGATCTGAACATCTTCGGAAGACGCTTTTGAAACCTGAACATCTTCGGAAGACGCTTCGGAAGCCTTATTTTCTTCGGAAGACGAATGTGTGCAATTCGTATCAAGAGTGGACTTGGATTTGCTTTTGTGTTAAGAGAGGCTTGGTACGAATCCCGAGTGATTTGGTGAGTTGTTTGTTTTTTCGAGAAGTTGGAAGTTGAGAACTAGGCCTATGCCTCCCGATCTTCCAAGCTTCTCAAATCCACATCTTCCTAGAGAGACTAGAAGACTGGAAAGGCTGACAAAATGCACGAGAAGACGTGAGGGTCCTTTACGGGTCTCTTCTGTCTGACCCATAGCAGCCTATTCCTTCTTCTTCCCGAACTTAGGAGAGAGTTGTGAGAAGTCTTGTTGGCAGAATCTGGAGAGAATGGTCGAGGGTCATGTCTTCCCATCATGCAGCAAGCTTCTTCTGAGTGTGTATGAGAGACGAGGAGTCAGAAGAACAGAGTGCGAATGTCTTGTGGCTGTTGTGAGTTTGATTGCGTGTCGGAAGCAGAAGATAGGTGAGACCAGTGAAGGGAAGCCTAGCTTCGGGAAGTCTTCCTAGAACGTTATTGAATCAGAAGCTGTCCCGGGAGTCTTCCTAGAGACCACTGTCACCGCAGGAGCCCGCAACCATCTTCTGAACCTTTCATATGCTTTACTTCTCGCATATCTTGTATCTTCTGTTAGGAAGTAAGATGTAATGCAAGGTGGGTTGTCTTCTTACGAATCCATGCGAGGCCTTGCTTAGTTAGGACTGTTTAGATATAGCTCGGAAAATGAGACGAGCTTAGGAAGCATTGTTAGAATCTCGGAAGACGGAGTAATTGTCTTCTGGAAGACTAGATTCGTCTTCTGAGAGTGGAAGCTAGACTGTGAGAACTTAGGAAAGATTGAGCTTTCGGCTCACAGTAAGTGCGTGTGGCTTAGTGCAACAGAGTTTCAAGTATGTCGATGCATCCTCGAGGATTGGTGTTACCGGCAACAGAGTTGGCCGAGGCCAAGCCCTTCCTCAAGGAGTTGGGTCTCGACTTCTTCCTGTGGGATTGGAACCTCACCGACCAAGGACTTCTGGAGGAGGTTTGGGAAGTATTACCGCCTCGTAATCGTGTTCCTGCGAAGGCATGAGTAGCTCGTGGAAGACCATCTTCCTGGACAGAGGAGTGATGGCACATGGCTTTCCACAGGTCAGAAGCCGAGAACAAGAGATACGAGATACGAGAACAAGAGATAGAAAAGAAGATCCTACCGATGATCTCGGGGAAGTGGCATGTGCATGGCAGGGACAGAACGGATGGAAGGTCAAAGTTTACCAGGAGCCGCAGAAGCGTCTTTTGGCGAAGCTGTTCCTGCACCTTTTTCCTAAGGGGAAGGCGCAGAAGACGAGGTACCTAGGAGACCAGGACGTAGAGTTACTAGAGGCTGTGTGGGAAGGATTGCATGTGAACTGGGGTACGTTCTTCCACGCATATGTGCAAGCGGAGCTAGTATACTTAGGCACCCCAGCAGGAGGACACTTGACACCATTCTTCTGTTACCTGTACGTGATCAAGGGAGATCTGACAGAAGATCAGTTGGCGAGATATGGGCCAACAGGGCAGCACGATGTCGTGATGTGAATTATTCCACATAGTGAATAATTCACCTCTCAGTTAGAAGTTAGTCTCTCTAAGTGAAGCTAAGACCTTAGAGAAGTCGATTCTGGAGGAAGTTTACATTCAAAAATCTGAAAACACCACGGCGTAGGTCTCGTCGCGCTAATCACCGTGGTATGTTCAAAAGTTGCAAACGGAGTTGCAAAGCGAAAAGTTACTTGGAGTTCTTCTACAAGATTTCTGATACCTGGAAATTTACCATAAATCAGTGTGAGTTCGAAAAATACTTTTTAGATTTTTTTCATGTAGATTGTAGTATGTAGTATTTGTTTAAAATTCGAAATGTACAAAAAGAGCATTTCTAGAGAAAGTTATGGCACTTCGTGTTAGCAAAGGAAAGACGAAATACCGCAGCTTTCTAGCATATTAGCTTAGAAACTGGTCTTCAAAACTAGTTCTGAGATCAACTTCCGTGGTGTAGCTGAGAAACTTGTAGGGAGGAGGTCTCCGGATCAAATCCCTTCAGACTCACAACCGGCTTGGAGTAGGCTGGCCCCTTCGGGGGAATATGAGGGGCACCAAGTTGCCTAGGGGCGGGACACTAGATGTCCCTTAAACGTACCGTGAATGCGGGACGCCTCCGTCTACCCATGCACTAGTGCAGTCACCTAGTGTGGATGCTAGAGAGAGATTACCATCGGGTTTCGAAATGGACCTCTCATCTTCGGGTTATCGGGGTAATTAGTACGAATTCGGTTGCGGCCCTCTAAGTCCTGGGGTAGCGAGATGGCATCAAAGATACTCCAAGTCGGTACCAATACATTTGTAGAAAAATGAAAAGTTCGAAATATTATTCACTTGGGTCGAAAAATCAAGTGAAACTAATACCTGAGGCAATACTTACGGCACTTCGAAGTTTAAGGGGGCCGGGAAACGACAATGATGATAACTCGGGCTCCACGTGTCAGAACAAGGTGATTCCGGTGGCCAGAGGTAGCCGTGGTGGAGTTACTTCGAATGGAAGTGTCAGATGCTGACTGTACAGTCGAGACGATGGCCGTCCGTACAGATGAACTTGTGAAGCTTAGTGAAATAGTCTTCTTACGTGTAGATTTTTTATCAGTGATTTCTTTTTCTGCTGCCATCTGTTTAGGGCGTCTTTTATCCCTGCCAAGTGACACTGAAGGTTACGTAGGATGGAGGAAAACCCAGAGGGGTGTACTCCGGAGAGAGATAGAATTCTCAGGAATTGTCGCATTATCACAGTTTGCCGATCATCGAGCAGTGTAGAGTTTACCATGCGGAGACTATCGAGTAGAGAGAAACAGTAGAACTGAGGAGAGAAATTTTACACAGAGGTTACGTCTGAAGAGATTTTCTGACTGATCAGAGTTTTTGACATCGAGAGATTGAGCTTTGTAGACAGAATCGAGTAGAGAGGAGACTTACAACTTGTACGCATACTTTTCTGAAAAGAAAACGAGAAGCTTCTAGGTGAACGCGCTGGTGCTTCACAGGAGCAGTTTTCTGATATTCTGAGTCCTTGAGCATGAGCTTTTCAATCTGCATGATCTGGAGTTAAAGATCTACTTGCACGCCGTGTGTTTTATCTTGACCTGATCGAAATCGTGGTGGTGTGTTCTCTTACGCTCCATATTCCGTGTGTGGTTTTCGTCCTCCTCTTCACGATCGTATCACAGCTAGAAGGTTCGCCCTTCTCAGGAAACTCTCGCCTCGACATACAATCTGGTGCTTCCACTGAGAGGCTTCTTGGGGTGATTGACCGTGAAGTTGAGTTCCAAGACGAAGAGGAAGATGGATCGGAAGAGCGGAAGCGCTGCTGGTGCTACCTCTAAGGCTGCTGCATCTACGTCTGCTGCAGCACCTACTGTAGCCCTTGTGACTGCAGCGACTGCAGCGACATCTGCATCTGGTCTCGACACAACTAAGATTCTGAAGACGCTTGCGGCCCTGGTCCAACATCATCCGATCGTTGGAGGGGGTGAGTTGAAATCTACCAAAGCTTTGCAAGCGATAGTTAATAGATGTGGAAGGTTTGAAGGAAGAGATATTTCTAGATATGTGCGTGAGTACCGAGGAGAGATGGAACTAGTTACGGATATAGAGATGATAACCAGTTTTGAGTTAGCTGTAATCCTTGAGTTGCGAGACCAAGTTAAGGATGTACAGAGAAGAAATTTAGGTGTGTGGATGAGTTTTGAGCGATCTTTTCGAGAGGAGTTTCTTGAAGAAGATTCAGAGAGAGTTACTAGGAGAACATTTCTGGACTGGGTTGAGCAGCAACCTGGTCGGATGATGAGCCTGAATGAGATGCTGAGAGAGTTTGATCGGAGATACCGACAACTCTCAACTCTAGAGCGAATAACGTTAGATGCTAGGAGAACAGAGCTTTTCCTACAAGCTACTGATGATGCAATGGCAGATCGGTTGTGCTTCATGCTGGCTGATCGATCTGCTGAAGGAGGAGTTACTACCGACTGGGGAAGAGTTGAGGATGCTGTTGCCGTACTAACGAGGCAAAGGAGGGGAAGAGTGGCTGTGGGAGGACGTCCGCTTGTAGAAATAACTGCTCAACCTCGCACTGCTCCTCAAGTACAGCAACCTCCGGCTCTTGCTCCGGCTCCTAGACCTGTTGTCCCTGCTGCAGTTCCTTTGATGCCAGTTGTGCCAGTTCCTGCACAGAGGGCACTGATTCAGAGACCTGCGGAGAATCATGGACAACAGAACCAGATCGAAGACTTGATTCGGCAGATGAGAGAACTGAAGGTGGAGCTAGTTGGATTGCAGAGAGAGCAGTCGCCGGTGCCTGTTGCTGCACGTCCAGGAGGTGCTCTTGTTCGTAGATGTATCTGGTGTGACAGTCAAGATCATTTCCGAGGGGACTGTCAAGAGCTCACGACTGCTCTGCGAGATGGTGTGGTTCGCTTCCAGAACGGTAGGCTACACCTTTCTTCTACTGGAGAGCCGTTAAGCACGCAGTTGGACGAAGAGGCATGAGGAGTCTACCTCGGATTACAGCTGCTGCAACTGTACATGCATTGATGGCACCACCGGTAAATCCTAATGTATATGCCGGTCACATTGAAGTTTCTTCTAGTCCTACGTTGCTAGATAGGACTACTGAGAAGAAACTTGTTCAAGTTCCTTCTGAAGTACTGAGAAGAGGAGCAGAAACTATCCGTAGGGTCACAGGGTGGGGAGATCCTGTTGATGTTGCGTCTATCAAAGCATTCTTGGACGTGGATAGACACGTCCACTGACAGGATGCTTCTGTGGAGGAGAAGAGGCGGCGAGAAGCCTCTGAACTTGATACTGGAGTTCCAGAGGAGACTGGGGACAAGCGGAGAGTCACAAGGAGACGAGCAGCTCCTCCCGAAGATATCCCTTCTACTTCTGCAGCTCCCCCACCTGCACAAGGTCCGATGGAAGACGTGCAGAGATCTCAGCAGGAGCCAACGACTGCTGGTAGAAGGTTTACTGCCCAAGAGAAAGAGAAGGGATCGGCTTACAAGTTGGCAGCAGACATAGAAACTTCAACTAATCTCAAGAGTATCTTGGAGCAGAGAATACTTGACGCACGAATCGAGTTTTCTCTTCGGGAGGTTCTTGGTATTGCGAAGAGGGAGTTTCACGAATTGATCATCGACATCATCAAGCGGAAGAGACAGGTGATGTCCGAGCAAGTTGAAAGTCATATGATAGATGTAGTAGGAGCTTCTATTAATGATGCAGAATTCGGCAAGGTGCATTTTCAGGAGGTTGATGATACAGAGTACCAGCAAGAAGCGTTGGTTGCTGGTACCAACATTGCTGAGTTTGATGATGATGAAGTTGACGACGAGAGTCCAGCTATTGATAGCGACTTCAGAAAAAGGCATTGGGCTCGTGCTACGACTGCTACACGAGTTCGTCTTGGAAGTCTTGAACCTGTTGCTGCTTTAGTTGATCACGGTTTGGAGATCAACATCATGTCACGGGAGGTGTACGAGAGAGGACAGTGGCCTATCGAACTGAACCATGGTTGGGTGTTACGAGCTGCAAACAACCAGAAGGGTGAGTTATACGGCGCTTGTCCCAACGTGAGAGTGAAGCTGGGTGATGTGGAGGTAGATCAGCACTTCTTCGTGCAGTCTTCTGCTTCTTATCCTGTGATTCTTGGTCAGCCTTATATCACGGCAGTTAGAATGGAGACCAAGGTAATGGACGATGGATCTCACTATGCTAGGATCCGTAGTCCAGATGACAGACATTCTGTGCAGTTTTTGACCGTTCGTACGAACCACGAACGAAACGGACAGACTTTGAGAGATTCTCTTATCTGTAGGAGCAAGGGTTTTCTGAAACCACTCTTGTAGGACGAGATATCAAGAGTGAAAGATCCGCTGTTACTATGATCCCGCTTGAGCAACATGTGGGATCACAAGAGGCTGACGAAGAGGTTGCTCAAGATTCAAAGAGTAGTTACACTGTACATAGTTGGAAATCTGGTTTGATGACTTTCAGTTCTGATGATTGGAGTGAGTTCACGCGGTTAGAGGATTTGACTGAGAAGAGTAGAAGGCAGATGGAGAGGTGTGCAGCAAATCTGCGTTGTACAGGAGTTCTGAAGGAAGATGATAGATTTCTGGTGTTTATGAGGAGTTTGTAGGTGTACAATCTTTTGTTCGTTGGCTGGATGATGTAGATAGGTTGATGGAGCAGATGGGAGGAAGGGTGGTGATCCCTATCCACTCTCGTAAGGTCTATGAGGAGATTGTCTCGTGCTTGCAATCTCGTCCTCATCCGAGACTGGAGAGTGGATGGAAAGATGCAATCCGTTGGTGTGGCTCTCGTGAAGAAGCAGAGGTTCACACCAAATATAAAACTGTAGCGAAGAAGGTGAAACCAGTGGCGACCCAGTTACCTGTTGATTCACGACAGCAGATGGAGTTAGCGGCCACTGAGCCTGTACTGAGAGATCCTAAACAGATAGGACATGAGTTTACTCAAGAGATACTCGAGCAGCTCCAGATAGGAGGGGGTGGCTTCTTGACTAAAGTTGAGAAAAGAGCTTTCGAGCAGATGATAGTTAACCATGGTAAGGCATTTTCTTTCTCGGCTGAGGAGATTGGTTGTGTGGATCCTAGTGTGATAGCTCCGATGGTTATCTTCACTGTTCCTCACGTACCTTGGGACTTGAAGCCGATTCTAGTCCCTCGTGCCTTGCTACCGAAGGTTATTGAGTTACTGAAGAAGAGGATGCGGATGGGTATTCTTGAACCATCTATGGCTCCATACTCTAGCCGATGGTTCACAGTACCTAAGAAGACAAGAGCTTTATGCTTCATCCAAGACTTACAGCCTGCTAACAACATCACAATTCGAAATGTTGGAACAGGACCTGTGGTTGATGAAGTAGCCGAGGCATTTGCTAGAAGATCTATCTATTCTATTGGAGATCTGTTTTCAAGTTATGATCAGTTTCAGCTTGCTTTGGAGAGTAGAGACTTGACTACCATGCGTACACCTTTGGGGTTGATGCGGATGTGTACTCTTCCTCAGGGTGCGACAAACTCAGTAGCTCATATGCAAAACGCGATGCATAAGGTGTTACGAGAGTTTGTACCTGAGGTTACTATCCCATTTCTTGATGATATCCCCATGAAAGACTGTCCGGTGGAGGACAAGGACGAGACTATGACTGCTGATGGTTGCAAAAAGTTCGTTGCAGACCACATCCGAGATGTAGAGAAGATTCTGATGCGCTTGGAAGAGGTACACCTCACTCTGTCAGGTACCAAATCTCGTTTTGGAATGTCAGAGATCGTGGTGGTGGGTCACTTATGCGGTACTTTTGGAAGACGGCCGAACCCAGAGAAGGTAGATGCTATAGCAAGGATAGCAGACTGTACCAACATCACTGAGGTTCGACGATTCTTAGGAGCTTGTGTGTTCTTTCGTGTGAGTATTCCTCATTATGCACACATTGCCGAGCCTTTGTATGCACTTTTGAGAAAGAGGAAGAGGTTTACTTGGCGGCGAGAACATCAAGAGACGATGGAGCAGGTGAAGGTGATTTTGAAGTCTCCACTTATACTAAGGAGACTTAGCAACGAGAGCGGAAGACCTATCATACTGACTGTTGACACGAGTCCAAAGGCGATTGGATGGGCAGTTGGTCAAGAAGATGCAGAAGGTGTGCGGTTTGTTTCAAGGTTTGGAGCTCGGATCTTAACAGATAGACAACGTAACTATCCTCAAGTGAAGCGTGAATTGTGGGGAGCTGTTACTGCTATGAAGGTAGATCGAGAGTTCTTGATAGGTGCCCGTGTGATAGTAGAAACAGATTGTTTGCCTTTGCTAGGTATGATAGCAAACTGTAATACTCCAGACATAGCAATGCTACGATGGATTGCTTATATCCGAAGTATGAACCCTGAGCTGAAGCATATAGCAGGAAAGGATAATCCTGTTGCAGACATGTTATCTAGGGCTTGTTATACATATGAAGAAGAGATGATTACTGAAGTCGAAGATGAAGAGAAGAGAGACGTTTGGTGCCAAGTTGGTCAGCAGACTTCAGACTTGGAACCACTGCGGTTCTACGAGGAGTTCTACACGGAAAAGTTCCGCGATATTGGCTATTATCTGAGTTTATTATGCAGAAGAGAAGGATGGAGTGATGCAGAGTTTAAGGAGATCAGACGAAAGACGTACGGTTACCTTCTACGTGAAGGTTATCTGTGGAAACGTCCGAAGAGAAGAGACGGAATGCTGGCTAGAGTGATGGATGATCAACCAACAAAGCTGAATCTCCTTAAGGAGTTTCATGACACCTTGTGGGCTAGACACCGTGGAGTCTGGGCTACATACACGAAGGTGAAGGAGTGATACTGGTGGAAGGGTTTGTATCAAGACGTAGTGGATTTTGTTGAGTCGTGTCTGCACTGCCAGTTCTACTCTACAGTCCGTTACAGAGATGAACTTGTACCTACCTACCCACCCAGTATTCATTTTTCGTGGGTCCTTGATCTTGTGATGATGCCACCGGGACTATGGAGGATGCGCTACTTGGTGTTAGCTCGGGAAGATCTCTCCAACTACGTGGAGGGACGAGCACTACGGACGAAGACTACAGAGAACATATGTAGATTCGTACTGGAAGATATTAGCTGTCGTTATGGATCTGTTGGAAGATTACGAGCAGATAGGGCGAGCTGAGAGGTGCAGAAGCGAAGGAGTTCTTTGCTCGTTATGGAGTAAAGCTTCGACTTACTACTGCCATGAATCCAGAAGGGATTGGTAAGAGTGAGCGAGGACACCCTTCTATCGTTCATGCTTTAGTGGAAGCATGTGATGGTAGACCTAGAGAATGGCCGAGACTACTTCCATTTGCTGTATGGGCTGATAGAACTACACACTGTACCAAGACTGGCTATATGTCAGTTGAGCTTATGCTGGGGCAGAAGCCAATCATGCATGCTGAGGAAGACTTTCCTACGTGGGCTACGCTACCGTGGGAAGATGGTATAGATCATACTTCACTCCTTGCTTTACGAACTAAGCAGTTGGAGCGAAGGGAGGAGGATCTTGCTGAAGCGCAAGAGAAGCTGAAGGTGGCTCGAGTAAAAAACAAAGAGCATTTTGACAAGACTCATCGACTACGACCGAAGCCAATACATGTTGGTGATTGGGTTCTAGTGTACGATAGCACGCTGGAGAACCAGCACTCTACACTTCGTAAGTTCTCACGAAGATGGTTCGGGCCTTATGTTGTGCTAGATGTTTATGAGAATGCCACTTATAGTTTACGTGAGCTGGATGGTACTCCTTTGAAACTATCTGTGGCTGGCAAACGAGTGAAGTTGTTCAAACAACGTGGAGGATCAGTAGATTTGTTCAGTTTCCTGGAGTCTGAGCAGATGATCCCAAGAGACAAAGACGACTCGGCTACAGAAGAGGTTGAGACGGAGGAGAACGATGCTGATGAAGATCAAACAGAAGGATGAAGAGGTTGGCACATGCCAGAGGATGTGCAGGTTTGGAGGGGGTGGATGTCGTGATGTGAATTATTCCACATAGTGAATAATTCACCTCTCAGTTAGAAGTAAGTCTCTCTGAGTGAAGCTAAGACCTTAGAGACGAGATGACAAGACCTACACCACGGCGTAGGTCTCGTCGCGCTGATAACCGTGGTATGTTCAAAAATTGCAAACGGAGTTGCAAGCGAAAAGTTACTTGGAGTTCTTCTACAAGATTTCTGATACCGGGAAATTTACCATAAATCAGAGTGAGTTCGAAAAATACTTTTTAGATCTTTCTCATGTAGATTGTAGTATGTAGTATTTGTTTAAAATTCGAAATGTACAAAAAGAGCATTTCTAGAGAAAGTTATGGCACTTTGTGTTAGCAAAAGAAAGACGAAATACCGCAGCTTTCTAGCATATTAGCTTAGAAACTGGTCTTCAAAACCAGTTGTGACATCAGCTTCCGTGGTGTAGCTGAGAAACTTGTAGGGAGGAGGTCTCCAGATCAAATCCCTTCAGACTCACAACCGGCTTGGAGTAGGCTGGCCCTTTCGGGGGAATATGAGGGGCACCAAGTTGCCAAGGGGCGGGACACTAGATGTCCCTTAAACGTACCGTGAATGCGAGACGCCTCCGTCTACCCTTGCACTAGTGCAGTCACCTAGTGTGGATGCTAGAGGGAGATTACCACCGGGTTTCGAAATGGACCTCTCACCTTCGGGTTGTCGGGGTAATTAGTTCGAATTCGGTTGCGGCTCTCTAAGTCCTGGGGTAGCGAGATGGCATCAAAGATACTCCAAGTCGGTACCAATTCTTTTGTAGAAAAATGTAGAGTTCGAAATATTATTGACTTGGGTCGAAAAATCAAGTGAAACTGATACCGGAGACAATACTTACGGCACTTCGAAGTTTAAGGGGGCCGGGAAACGACAATGATGATAACTCGGGCTCCACGTGTCAGAACAAGATGATTCCGGTGGCCAAAGGTAGCCGTGGTGGAGTTACTTCGAGTGGAGGTGTCAGATGCTGACTGTATAGTCGAGACGGTGGCCGTCCGTACAGATGAACTTGCAAAGCTTAGTGAAATAGTCTTCTTACGTGTAGATTTTTTATCAGTGATTTCTGTTTAGGGCGTCTTTTATCCCTGCCAGGTGACACTGAAGGTTACGTAGGATGGAGGAAAACCCAGAGGGATGTACTCCGGAGAGAGATAGAATTCTCAGGAATTATCGCATTATCACAGTTTGCCGATCATCGAGCAGTGTAGAGTTTACCATGCGGAGATTATCGAGTAGAGAGAAACAGTAGAACTGAGGAGAGAAATTTTACACAGAGGTTACGTCTGAAGAGATTTTCTGACTGATCAGAGTTTTTGACATCGAGAGATTGAGCTTTGTAGACAGAATCGAGTAGAGAGGAGACTTACAACTTGTACGCATACTTTTCTGAAAAGAAAACGAGAAGCTTTTAGATGAACGCGCTAGTGCTTCACAGGAGCAGTTTTCTGATATTCTGAGTCCTTGAGCATGAGCTTTTCAATCTGCATGATCTGGAGTTAAAGATCTACTTGCACGCCGTGTGTTTTATCTTGACCTGATCGAAATCGTGGTGGTGTGTTCTCTTACGCTCCATATTCCGTGTGTGGTTTTCGCCCTCCTCTTCACGATCGTATCACATCTAGAAGGTTCGCCCTTCCCAGGAAACTCTCACCTCGACAACGAGACGAAGGAGGAGACCTCAGGAAAAGACGACCGAGCAGCAGCAATGACTCCCTCTCTCACTCTGATGCCGCAGATGAGGCCAGGTACTCATCAGAATGAATGTCGTTGTAGTGCTGCAGGAAGACCATTTTCGTAGGCAGAAGCCTGGGAAGGCTATAGGGGGCATACACCTTGTGATTAATCTAACCCGTTGGAATGTGGGAGAATAAGATGTAACAGCCGTTGCTAGTCGACTTCTACGAAGCAGGAGCAGTCTTCTGGAGGTGTGAGAAGTCAAGTTGAACCCCCTGAAGCCAAGAATTGCTTCGGGAAGACGGTACGTGGGTTGGTACTTCGGAGGATTGTCTCAGGATATGGAGTTGTACTGCAAAAGAGGAGGAGGTGATGATTTAGTAGAAGTACAGAAGCATGCCGAGCAGTATGAAACCTCGAGCATCACTCGAAATATGACGAAAGACAAAAAGAAGACCTCGAAAAAATCCAAGAAGTCAAAGAAGTCTTCTAGGAAGTCCAAGAGGAAGTCCAAGTCCACTGAAATTGATAACAGTGAGTCGGAAGTGTCCTCTACTTCTGAAGAGTCTACTGTCGAAAGTTCAGAATCAGAATCTGAACAAGAGAAGAAGACACGGAAGAAAAAGAAGGAGAAGACACGATCAAGGGAAAAAGTTGTGCAGAAGATGTCTCAGACTCAGATCATTCAGTCTGCACCGGATCCTCGGATCGATGAAGTGTTGAAACAATTTGCCGACCTTAAAGTTGTTCTTCTGAACTAGAAGGACAAGCGGAAGCAACCTACGGCTTCTCGGCCAAACATTTGGTGCAACCTTTGCAACTCTTCCGGACACACCAGAGATCAGTGTACACAGGACCAATCTGTCAATTGGGCAGGTTGGGAAGAAGACGATGAGCGATATCTACACGATCCTAGTGGGGAATCCTGCTATAGGATCGAGACGATACAACCGTTCACTCCTACTCCTCCCGCCCAATATAATCGTTATACACCTAGAGTCAGGGCTAGTAATGTATAGACTAGGACGCCCTAGCAACCTTCTTCATCACAACGACCTCTAAATCCTCTTCCTGGAGCTTGCAACAATTGTGGAGAGACACGACACTGGTGGTCCACCTGTCCTCATCCGAGAAGACAGATTGGGCAAGTACCCTTGTGTGGAAATTGTAAGGAAGCAGGACATTTTACGGAAAATTGTCCTCAGACCTTACGCCCAAGACAAATGGTTAGATTTGCAGAGACCACACCTCCTGCAGAAGCCGCATCAGCTTCTAAACTTGAGCTACAATGGTACAACACATCACGGTAGAAGAAGAAGATCCTGGGGATTGTACGGATTGTCTCCATATCGAGGAAGACGAACCAGACCTCGGGAAGCGCAAAAGAAAAGAACCTCAGCTGCAAAAGACGACTGCAGCTCAGAAGACAAAGCCACTTGAGGCAGCTTCCTCTTTCACTTTGGCGGATGGTACTGTTTGGAGCCCTTGTCCGGATTTAGACAGCTGGTCTCCAGAAGAAGTCCTGGATGAAGCGGTGTTTAAGGTAAGTACCAGAAGCAAAGGGAAGTCAAAATCCCGTCAGAAGGAGAGCAAGAAGAAGAAGCAGCGTAAGGAGAGGTCATCTTCCCTTGAGCGGCCTTCTTCTCCTGCTTACGACCGAGAAGATCCGAAGTACTTTGCTCCTGACATCAGGCAAGAAGTTGAAGCGATCATGCAAAAAGAGCTGGAGAAGCGACGGAAGATAGTACAGCAGATTCCTCCACCGACTACGGCAGCCTCTGTCTCACAGGAACAGCCTCCAGTCGAGGGAAGACACCATTTTGGTCTTCCATCCAAGGAAGTAGCTACTACATCTTCTCTGTTGGAACCAGTCACTCTTCTGAAGCGATCCCCTTATGACTTCTTGCGACACTTGTGGAATCAGAAGGCGGATGTAACCTTCCAACAACTTTTGGATGACAACGTTGGTTACAGAAAGCTGTTACAATCTGTGCTTCGAGGATCGAGGAAGAGGAGGACAGCCAAGCTTCCTCAGAGCACCCCGATCTTAAGAATTGAGCATGAAGACTTGGGAGCCCCAGAACTTGATATGGAGATCCATGGCTGTCTTTTGAAGAAGGTACCCATTGATTCTGGCTCCGGAGTTAACATCATGACTGAAAAAACTGCGCATGCCCTAGGCTTCACTGAGTTCCAGCCTACTCCGAGAATCCTCAGAATGGCGGATTAGACCAGAAGACGACCTTTGGGGCAACTGAAAGATGTCTTGACGGTAATTGGGAGAGTATCTTTTTATCTCACTTACATCATTTTGCGACCTGTAGCTAAGGTTGGATATCAGGTGTTGATAGGAAGACCATGGTTATATGCTGCAAATGTAAATACCGATTGAAGAAGACATCGTTTGAGGTTTCCCAATCCTACCTCCAAGCCAGGTGAGAAGACCAAAGTCTCACTTCCTTGGATGAAGATTGGACACCAAGGAGAAACTTCTTATACGACTGAAGGATACACGTCAGAAGACTCAGCTGCATCTTCTGACATGGATGAACAATATGATGAGTTTGTGGTGAATAACTTGTGTACTACAGAAGTAGCAGAGATAGCAGAAGAAGTGATATGTGGATACATTGAGTGCTACGAAATTGCGGAAGAAGAGCTTCCAGAAGACGAAAGTACCGTCTTCCTGTCAGAAGATCCGACAGTTGGTCTTCCAGAAGACAAAAGTATAGTCTTCCCTTCGGAAGATCTGATAGTTGATCTTTCAGAAGATGAATCTGAACCGGAAGAAGCTCCCAAACCAAAATATTTTGGCGCCAGTGAGTACAGTCACACTGAAGGAATGGTAAACCCTGATGATCTTCAAGAGGTGGAGGTCGCTCTTGGGAAGAAGTTGAAGCTTTCCAAGGTGATCGAAGGCCAGCAGTTGGAAGACTTTAGAGAACTTTTGACAGAGTTCTTAGGATGTCTTCGCTTGGACAATAGAAGACATGAAGGGCATACCTTGAGCACTGGGAGAGCATCGTATTGACTTGCTGGAAGACATTGTTCCTGCATGGCAGAGGCAATATCGGCTCAACCCCAAGTACTCGCTTCTGATGAAGGATCAGATCGATCAATACTTGAAAGCAAGAGTCATCTTCCCAGTACTTAGCAGTGAGTGGGTAGCTCCAATTGTCATCGTGCCAAAGAAGTAGACAGGTAAGATCCGAGTGTGTCAGGACTTCCGGAAGCTGAACTTGATCACGAAAAAGGATCATCATCCTTTATCATTCACCGATTCTGTGTTAGACCAGGTAGCAGGACACGAGTTCTACAGCTTCCTGGATGGGTATTCTAGGTACAACCAAGTTTCAATCAGAGAAGAAGACAAGTCGAAGATCACTTTCACTACTGATTGGGGCACGTACGCGTACAATCAAATGCCGTTTGGTTTATGCAACACACCCGTCACATTCCAGAGACTGATGATTACAGTCTTCAAGGAGTATTTTCGTACTTTCATGCAGATCTTCTTGGATGATTTTTGTGTGTTGGATCGAGAGAAGATCACCTGATATTTCTAAAGAAATGTTTTTTGAAGTGTAGGGAGCATCACTTGGCTCTTCACCTTGAGAAGTGTTTCTCTGGTATGTCAGAAGGAATTTTGCTAAGACATAGGATTTCTGGAAGAGGTATAAAAGTCGACTGTGCTAAGGTGGAAATCATCATGAAACTTCACCCACCTGCTAACCTGACTCAGTTGAGAAGCTTCCTGGGCAACGTAGGATACAACAGGAAGTTTATTGACAGGTATGCAGAGGTAACAGGAAGACTTACCAAGTTGCTGAAGAAGGACAAACCTTACATTTGGTCTTCTAAGTAGCAGGAAGTATTCGAAGAAATGAAAAGACTTCTATCAGAATCCCCGGTCCTAAGACAGAAATCAAGTAGAAGAAGGGAGGAGGATGGGAAGATGAGAGAAGATGGAGAAGAAGAGAAAATCCAAACAAGAGGAAACAAGATAAAAGGGAGAAATTAAGATTATGACAGGCTTCTAGTCCGGATCCTGACTAACAAGCCATCCATGCTTGTAGCAATTCGAGAAAGAAGACCACAAATCGGCTTACAGTTACTTAGTCTTCCAATCGAGGATGTTGTCTTCTGCTGTGGAAAGAAGTCTTCTTTCTTTTTTTGTCGTTGCTTCGATTACTCTGACTTCAGGGACCACTCTCCCATAAGTCAGTCAGTACGTGGATCCGAAGTGCTCCACTGGATGAGACAAGCTTCGACTCTGCACAGCTTCTAACAATCACCGCCACTCAAGAAGAAGGATTCTCATGCGCAATTACGTGTGAATTTGAGGAAACCCACTGTCCAGAAGACATAGACAAAGCTTCTGCAATCAAATCTGAAATCAATTCCCAGAGAAGCTCAATCCATCCACTTCCTATCTCTACCCCTTGACACATCAGCCTAGAAGCAGGACAGCACGATGATGTCGTTCCTTGTCTATGCTGTCTACTACTGTCTACATCTTTTCGATCCCCAATTGGGAGCAGAAGTGCAGACCTACTCTCTGTAATACAATTCTGCACTTGTATTACTTATGTATCCACATGTGTGTGCCATGTGCAAGAATGTGCACGAAATCTTACTTTGTGATCGACCTTTGAGTCCCAAGAGGGAGATCTCCTCCAATCTCAACTCGCAGCCAAGCAAAATGGGGCGTTGTCAGAAGGCCACCACCTCCTAGGCATTCGGTTCCCTTCTCAGTTTAGACTAATTCCTACTCCTACCATAGCTTCTCTTGCCACATGAGCAGTCATCTAAAAATATATAAGGAGTTGTCTCTTCTGACTTATGTATCCACATGTGTGTGCCATGTGCAAGAATGTGCACGAAATCTTACTTTGTGATCGACCTTTGAGTCCCAAGAGGGAGATCTCCTCCAATCTCAACTCGCAGCCAAGCAAAATGGGACGTTGTCAGAAGGCCACCACCTCCTAGGCATTCGGTTCCTTTCTCAGTTTAGACTAATTTCCTACTCCTACCATAGCTTGTCACATGAGCAGTCATCTAAAAATATATAAAGAGTTATCTCTTCTTAAAATAGCAGACTTCACTTCCTACCAAAATTAGTTAGGGTCAACGACTTCCTATCTTACTGCTTACTCTTGATCTTCAAGTGCAATCTCCAGTGGATCCTCTCCTACATGATCTTCTAATTTGACTTCTGATAAAGTGAGACGCCCTGCTAGTACCTCTGGTACGGTTGGAAGCTCACTCCATCCACTTCCTATCTCTACCTCTTGACACATCAGCCTAGAAGCAGGACAGCACGATGATGCCGTTCCTTGTCTATGCTGTCTACTACTGTCTACATCTTTTTGATCCCCAATTGGGAGCAGAAGTGTAGACCTACTCTCTGTAATCCAATTCTGCACTTGTATTACTTATGTATCCACATGTGTGTGCCATGTGCAGGAATGTGCATGAAATCTTACTTTGTGATCGACCTTTGAGTCCCAAGAGGGAGATCTCCTCCAATCTCAACTCGCAGCCAAGCAAAATGGACGTTGTCAGAATGCCACCACCTCCTAGGCATTCGGTTCCCTTCTCAGTTTAGACTAATTTCCTACTCTTACCATTGCTTCTCTTGTCACATGAGCAGTCATCTAAAAATATATAGGGAGTTGTCTCTTTTTAAAATAGCAGACTTCACTTCCTATCAAAATTAGTTAGGGTCAACGACTTCCTATCTTACTGCCTACTCCTGATCGTCAAGTGTAATCTCCAGTGGATCCTCTCCTACATGATCTTCTAATTTGACTTCTGATAAAGTGAGAAGCCCTGCTAGTACCTCTGGTACGGTTGAGATGACTTCTTCTTCGATGTTCGCTATATGTGCCACCACCACGGCTTCGGAAGACAGAAGAGGCTTCTGGGAAGGTGAGTCCACCTGCGCTTCTTGACTCTTCTGCTCCATCTGTTCGACGTTGGGAGTTGAGGTGACCTCACAGTGGTAAGAGATAGTCACCTCCTCCACTCTAAACACCTGGGAAGACACCTCTGCTTCTTGTCTTCCAGAAGACACTTTGTCTTCTCGGCTTCCAACGCTGTCACTACCAAGTGGACAGCGAGGTCGAACTCCTCCTTGTCGAGATCCTTGCAAACTCCTGGTCCTGGTGCATGAAAAGATGTGGCTGCATCGTGGAGAATCGAGAGAAGATCGTAAAGAGTCTTCAGGTCCTCGATCTGTCGATCGAGGTAGCAAACATACTCTCCTTGCAGTTCACTAACAACTCCTGGGAATCGTCATCCTCCTCATGAGCCAGGGTGAGAAGCTTCCTACCCGCGGTGAAGTTGAACTTCTTGCGAAACGCTTCTCCCATGTGCGCCATGACTTCCTTGGCTCGGGCTTCTACTTCTTCCCGCTGCTTTTTCTCTGTTGCGGCTTGAGCTTCCGTGGCTTTCCGCAGTACACTCCAAGTCGTCTTCTCTTCTGCGAACCAGTGGGCTTTTCTCTGATTCGCAGAATCTTCTGCTCAAGCTACTGAAGTAGCGTCTACAACTCTTGGTTGCTCTTCTGCAGATGTGCCAACTCCTTGGCAGAAGCAGATGCTTCCGCCTTGTACTTGGACGTGATCTTTTTCGTGGTGCAGAGGTTGGCTTCTAGAGCTTCTATCTTCTTCTAGACCTCCTCCTGTTGCATCAAGGTTCGAAGACCGAATCCAGATGGCTTCTCCTAAGCCATCGCACGCTTCTCCACCAACTCCATGGCTGGTTGGATCTCCAAACTGAAGTAGACGCTGAACTCTTCCAGCCGTCTTCTCGCAGAGGACAAGTTCATCCTCACAAAGTGATCTACGGTGACTTCCCTATCTTCCAGAGACATAGATGCCGCTTCTACCACCATAGTCTTTTGTTTCTGCGTACGTGAAGATGCTACCTTCGCTGTCTTCTGAGATGGAAGATCTCTTTCCACCGCAGGAGTAGTCCTCTTCGCTACGCTTTCTCTAGCCGCAGTCGGTACATGTGGTGCCCACAAATTACAGGATGCACGAATTTTTGAAATTTTTAAGGATAATGACTTGTTTGTATAACTGAAGAAGCGTTGTTACTTAAGGTTACGTCTTCCTTAACAGGAAGATGATCTTAAGAGCTGTTTGTAATAAGAAGTTGACTTCTTCAGAAGACGACTGTCTTCGGAAGATCATCTTCTCAGTTGCGTCTTCAGAAGATGAGAAGACGGCGGAAGATGGGAAGACGGCGGAAGACACCTATCTTCCAGAAGACAGCGACCGCGAAGGATCAACCACGAGTTTTCGGGTAAGACAGTAGGTGTACCTACTGGAGCGCACCGAATAGGTAGGTAGGTCAGGAAGACACCAAGGACGAGAACCCCTAATCTGCGGGGAAGATGCGTGAGGAAGCACATTAGCCACCTTCCAACTTCCCGCAGCACAGTGTGCCTGAAGAAGATCGATTGAGAGAGTGAACTTCGAGCTAGCACTGAGAGAGGAATCGAGTAAGACATCGAGGTAGGAGAGAGTAAGTTGGCAGCTAGTCGAAGGGTGAGATCGAATTGCGGGAGCACAAACAGCAGAGAAAGCGAAGGCGTTTCTGTGGAGCTTCCGAGAAGCTGACAGTGAAGAGTGGCGAGTAGAAGCAGAGGTGGAATCGAGATGTGGACCGAAATTGACAGCAGGCGCAGTCGTGTGGAGTCGCATTGGAAGCTAGGACAAGAGCCAGAAGCGCGCGGAGGTCGAAGGCAACTCGGGGAACCGAAGAAGACTGTAGAGGTTCTTCCCCCTGTTCTTTTCCCCTCCCACTTCTTCTCGCCTTTTCTTGGTACTCCCAGCGCTTCCTTGATTGTGTGCAGGCAGCCTGATTGATTACCCCACCCCCATTCTTTCTATTGAGACATTGGGCGCGGAAGCGCTGCCCAATTTCTGTCGAGACATCTCCTTGCTTCTTCCCGAGCTCAATTCGAGCTTCCTTACTCCTAGCCCTCAAATTGGAGACCCCAACTATCAATTTCTCTACCCGCATACCTCTCTATCCCCGAAACTTGGAACAGAAGACGATTCGGAAGGTGGGAACATCTTCGGAAGACGCTTCTTGAACTTGACTGTCTTCGGAAGACATCTTCGGAAGACTGTCTTCGGAAGTCGACTGAACACAATTCGTATCAAGAGTGGATTTGCTTTGCTTTTGTGTTTAGAGCGACTTGGTACGAAGCCTGAGTGGTGTGGTGAGTTGTTGTGTTATTTCGAGAAGTTGGAACTCGGGAACTAGGCCTGTGCCTCCCGGTCTTCCAAGCTTCTCAACTCCACATCTTCCTAGAGAGACTAGAAGACTGAAAGGCTGGCAAAATGAGCGAGAAGACGTGAGGATCCATTTTGGGTCTCTTCTGTCCGACCCATAGCAGCCGTTCCTTCTTCTTCCCGAACTTAGAAGAGAGTTGTGAGAAGTCTTGCTGGCAGAATCTGGAGAGAATGGTCGAGGATCATGTCTTCCCATCATGCAGCAAACTTCTTCTGAGTGCGTATGAGAGGTTAGAAGTCAGAAGAACAGAGTGCACATGTCTTGAGTCTGTTGTGAGGATAGATTGCGCGTAGGAAGAAGAAGACAGGTGAGACCAGTGAAGGGAAGTCTGACTTCGGGAGGTCTTCCGAGAACGACATTGAATCGGAAGCTGTCCCAAGTGTCTTCCCAGAGACCACTGTCACCGCAGGAGCCCGCAACCATCTTCTGAACCTTTCTCATACTCTACTTCTCGCATATCTTGTATCTTCTGATAGGAAGTAGGATGTAATGCAAGGTGGGTTGTCTTCTTGGTAATCCATGCGAGGCCTTGCTTAGATAGGATTGTTTAGATATAGCTCGGAAGACGAGAGCTATCTAAGAAGCACTGTTAGAATCCCGGAAGATGGAGTAGCTGTCTTTTGGAAGACTAGTTTCGTCTTCTGACAGTGGAAGCTAGACTGTGGGCACTCGGGAAGAACTGAGCCTTCAGCTCATAGTAGGTGCTTGTGGTTTAGTGCAGCAGATCTTCCAGGTATGTCGATACATCCGCGAGGCTCGATGTTACCAGCGACAGAATTGGCCGAGGCCACTCCTTTCCTCAAGGAGTTGGGTCTCGACTTCTTCCTGTGGGACTGGAACCTCGCAGATCAAGGGCTTCTGGAGGAGGTATGGGCCGCGTTACCACCGCGTAACCGTGTATCTGCAAAGGCAGGAGTTGCTCGGGGAAGACCATCTTCCTGGACAGAAGACTGGTGGCGTAAGGCGTTTCACAGGCCTGAGACCGAGAACCGAGGATATTGGTACGAGAAGAAGATCTTGCCTAGGATTGTGAGTTCATGGCATGTGCCTGGGAGTACCACCTGCCTTTTTGTGGAAGACAGGCAGGGGAGGAACGGTTGGAAGATAGAGTCTTACCGGGAGCCGAAGAAGCGACTTCTGGCGAAGTTGTTTCTGCATCTTTTCCCCAAGGGAAAAGCGCAGAAGACAAGGTACTTAGGAGATCAGGGCGTGGAGTTCCTGGAATCAGTGTGGGATGATAGAGTGCCAATCTACTGGGGCGCGTACATCCACAACTATGTACAGACGGAGCTAGCATACTTGGGTACCCCGGCGGGAGGACATCTGACGCCCTTCTTCTGCTACTTGTATGTAGCCATGGGGGATCTTAGGGAAGATCAGCTGGCAGTGTATGGGTCAACGGAGCGACAGGAGGTGAAGGAGGAGACCTCGGAAGACGATGACCGAGAGGCAGCAGCAACGCCCCCTCCCACTCTGATGCCACAGCTGAGACCCGGCTCTCACCAGAAGACGCTTCTGGTGAGGGAAGACGAGTCTAGTGGGTCGGAAGACGTCACGCCAGTGAGGAAGATGGGTCACAGAAGTGTACCGAGGACACCCATCTCCCTCATCCATTCAGGATCGGAGTCGGACTCGGAGGAAGACTTGCTGAGTACCCGATCGGAGCAGAAGACAGCTTCTGTAACACCTGGGAGTCTTCCGAAGACTCCAGAAGACGAAGGATGGATGGGTACTCCTACTGCGATGCGAGGAAGCGCAAAGAGGAGAGCCGCTCCTGCCATGAGGAGTCTTCCACCCCGGAAGATGAGAAGAGTAGCTTCTTCTCGTGCGCAGAAGATGAAGGCCGTAGTGGTGGAAGAGGCTCCCTTGTCTCTGGAAGACGAAGTCGACACCCTGGAGCGAGTGGTGGGGATGAACTTGTCTTCTGCAGGAAGACGACTGGAGGAGTTCAGTGCCTACTTCCGTTCCAGCCCGCTATGGAGTTGCTGGAAAGGAGAGCGAGGGCACAGGAGAAGCCCTTACAGCCTGGATTCGGCCTGCGCACCTTGCTGCGACAGGAAGACAGCCAGCAGAAGACGGAGTCTCTGGAAGCTAGTCTCCGCACTACAGAGAAGCTTGCAGCCAGGTACAAGGCGGAAGTAGCCGCTTCTGCCAAGGAGTCGATGCAACTTCGGAAGAGCAACCAGGAGTTGCAGGCGCGAGTACAGCAGCGTGATCAGGAAGTTCTCCGAGTACGGGAGAAGATCACTGCCCTCGCAGAAGAGCAGACCACTTGGAAGATGCAGCGAGAAGCCGCAGAAGCGCGAGCTGCAACGGAGAAGACGCAGAGGGAAGTAGCGAAGGCTCGTGCGCGGAAGATGCTAGCTCAGTCGGTAGAAGCGCTTCGGAAGAAGTTCAACTTCACCGCGGGTAAGAAGTTACTTACCTTAGCTAGGGAATGGGACAGCGGGTCCAAGACGAGGTTGGTGGAATGCAGAGATAGCATGTTCAGGTACCTGGATAGACAGATAGAAGGAGTGAAGATACTTTATGGTCTTCCCTCACTTCCGACACCTGCAACCGCATCTTCCCAAAGCCCCAGCACCCTCGACTGGATCCGGAATGGAGAAGGAGGAGTTCGATCTCGCTGTACACTTGGTGGTGACAGCGTTGGAAGACGAGAAGACTCCAGAAGACGCCCCGGAAGACATGATGTCTTCTGGAAGACAGGAAGACGAGCCGTCTTCTCAAGTATTCCGCGTGGAGGAAGCGACTTCCCCGGACCCCTATGAGATCGCCATGGTCCCTAGTACTGCATCTGTGCCTCAGAAGACCGAAGACGCACCATTCGACTCGTCTTCCCAGAAGACCATTCCGTCTTCCGAAGTCGAAGCCAAGGAAGACGCAGCCGCAGAAATAGCAGGGCCAGCGAAGAGCGAGGAGAGGGAAGCTACCTCAGTGGTACCCGAGGTAAGTGCAGGGCTTCCCAGCCCATCAGAAGTCGAGGTAGTAGCTCCGGTAGGAGCAGATCATGTAGAGATTGCCACCGAGCAATCAGAGTAGTTAGCAAACTCAATCGACACTTCCAGATTTAGTAGGATTGGACATGCTATCTTAAGGGTGGCAGTTTTCCATGTAAAAATAGTTAGGACCCCATGTGGCAGCATAGGTAGCGTAGGAGTAACACAGTGGAGGGCTAATTGGAAAGAGGGACCGCATGCATGTGAGGTGACAACCTCTTGTCAGCGCCTCTCTCTCCCTGGTGGTCGCCTCCCCTGACTCTCGAGGCAGATGGTTAAGTAGGATAGCAGGGTAGGAGAAAAGCTCTCTGAGAGCTCTGCCAGTTCTGTAGAATTCGGCAGTAACAGAACATACACACCGATTCTACAGGCAGGCAGGCGAGACACATTAGAGCAGAGACAGTCTTAGCGCACTACACCCGTTGTTGGAAACATACGAATAGTCTTGGAATATACAGGAGGGGTCTGCATACTCGCACCAGCAGTGGTTCGAAGATGTAGATAGAGGTAGTGGACAGTCCAGGAACAGAGAACGGCATCCTCGTGCAGTCTTGTTGGCTGGGCTGGTGTGTCGAGGAGTAGACGCAGGAAGTAGCGGGAGTGAACTTCCCAATGCCATTGTGACTTCTTCTCGGGGAATAGATTGTGGATTTGAGTGCAGCAGCTTCGCTCATGTCTTCTGGGTGGTGGAATGTATTGAATTCGCTCCCAATTGTGCACGGGAAGTGTTCTTCTTGAGTGGCGGTGAATGTCAACAGTTGTGGAGTGTAGCTTGACTCGTTCAGTAGAGCACTTGGGATCTACGTACGAACGGTCTTCTGGGTAAGTGATCCCAGAAGACAGAGCAGTCAGAGCAGCGAAGTGAAGAAGAAAGAAGACTTCTTCCCGCAACAGAAGACGACATCCTCGAGTAGAAGACGGTGCTACAGTACTCACGTTTGTTGTCTTCCTCCCCAAACTATTACAAGCAGGGATGGCTTGTTAGTCAGGATCCGGACTAGAAGCCTGTCGGAATCTTAATTACCCTTTTTCATCCTGTTTTCTCTTGTTTGGATTTCTTCTTCTTCCCATCTTCCCTCATCTTCCCCATCTTCTTATCTTCTTCTAGTGAGCTTCCGATACTTCTATTGAGCTTCCGTGAAGGTGAATGTCGTTGTAGCGCTGCAGGAAGACAACTTCCGTAGGCAGAAGCCTGGGAAGGCTACAGGGGGCATACACCCTGTGATTTATCTAACCCGTTGGGCTGTGAGTGTGAGAGTAAGGTGTAACGACTGTTACTAGTCGACTTCTGCGAAGCATGACAGCCTTCTGGAGGTGTGAGAAGACGAGCTAAACCCCCAGAAGACGAGAATCGTTTCGGGAAGACGGTATCGAGAAGACCGGAAGAAGCAACCTGGAAGCAGGAAGATCGTCTTCCCGAGCTTCTCTGTGAATAGTTGTATGATATGGATCCAGAGCACCATTTGACGTGTCTGGAAGACGTGTTGTTTTGTGTGGTTTTGTGAGAAGACGGGATTTTCTAGGCAAAACCCGTGTGTTTGTGTGTTTGAACAGATCTTAGAACTTAGAGCAGCGTTACTTGTGCAAATCCTCTGTGGGAACGATATCTTGTATACTAAATGGGCAAAAGGAGAAATCCTGCGTCACTACAGTACATCAACCCATATCTTCGCTTTTGGAGTCTTTGGAAGACTCCATGTAGTCGCATAAGCTGCCTTTCGCACGATCCTGGTGCTCGGCATGTCCTCCTGTGAGTCCGACTCGGATCCAGAATGGATGATAAGGAAAGATGTACTTTTCCGAGGCACACTCCTAGGTCTCATCCTCCTCAATGACGACGTGTCTTCTGTGTCGTTGGAGTCATCTTCCCGCACCGTGATTGTCTTTTGCTGAGTGTCTGATCTCGTCTGAGGTGCTAGACTGCTTCGGACTACGCTTCTGGTCGCTACTTCAGTCTTCTGTGTGCTTCTGCTCTTCAATGTTGTACCACAATCCTGCTTTGACTTCAATTTCGATCTGCGCCTAGCTGCTTTCGCAATCGAGCTCGTTGTTGTGCTCCGAAGCTTCTCTCCCGATTTCTTACTCAACCCTAGATTTCTGATCTTCTAATCCTCAAGGATTCCTCACTCTCCCAACTCGAGTGCGCTTCCTGGCTGGAAGACATCTTCTCTTACTCTCTCTCTTTCTCTCTCTCTCTCTAATTCGCTCCTTCTTGCTTCCAATGCCTTCTCTGATTCCTAATGTGCAGTCGATCCTCAATGCGCAATCAATTCTCAATGCGAGAAGCAGCAAGGGAGTCTATGCTAATGCGCCTCCAGCTCCATATCTTCTCTTGCGTGATTAAGGAAATGAGGTTCGATTACCTCGACCTACCTACTGCTATAGTGACTACTCGGTAGGTACCTTTGCGGTCAGTCACTGTCTTCTAACTTCTGTCTTCCGGAAGACACTGTCCAAAAGACGTCCGTCTTCCGGCTTCAGAAGAAGTCTACTTTTCTTTACAAATTCCATTAAGATCATCTTCCCGCTAATCAGAGTACAATCTTAAGAAATAAAGTTACTTCAATTATATAGACACATCATTATCTTAAAATTTTCAAAAAAATCTCCAATCCTGCAAATTGTGTACACCACATCTGGTCATTTCATCACGAAGGCCTTCAACTTTCCTTGCGACTTCTCCGAAGTCTGCATTCCATGCATCTATCCAATCGATGAAGTCTGAAGTACGATGAAGTAAGAAGAAAGTTCGAATCACATGTCGCAATATGGGGTTCTTCTTCTTCCCAAGGTGAAATCCGCAAGACTTGCCAATTTGTGAACTAGCATTTTAACACGTTTCTGACTGGACATTAAGAAATTCAATCATTCAATCTCGTGCACAGTGACGGAGGTCGAGCTTAGGAGCTGCAGCTGGTAGGTAGTTTAGTGAATCGATACCATCCGGCTTTCTATCTGATTTTAGTTCACATTTTAATTAGGATCCATTCTTTTGCTATAGCTAACTAGTTACAAAACATGCTCCCACACTTAGCGACGGCAGCAGAAGTCCGCAACCGGTCCGTGTTTAGGGCCTTCGAATTCTTTTCAGCGTTTCTACATGCAGAGCTGTCACTAGTAACCTCTAGTTGAGAGGTGAACGTGGAGGTCCATTCTGTTTGACTTTAATTTCATGATGAAGCTAGCTAGACATGTACAGTAGTAGATGTCCAGTGCAGTACAAGGTCACTAGCCTTCCTAGCTTACAAGTGTATGTAACTAGTACTATAACAAACAAAGATTCACTGCGGATCGTTCGATCGATTCAGAGCACAGAATTCTAACCAGCTGTATACATTTCGTGAAGGTAATGTTGAGTTGAGAAGCGAAGAGCGATCTGATCATGATCAGGGCCTGAAACTCGTTAACCCTCTTCTGTTCGCTTCAGCTGGTCGCAGTGATCTGCTGAGAAGCCAAAGCTAGATGATACTTTGCAACGAAAATATATCTTAACGTTTCTGATACTTGACTGCAGCGGGTTATTAGTTATTGTGCAATAACATGTCAGTTGATATTGTGATTCGTGAAAGATTGTCTACCCAGGATTGGAGAAAATGACAATTAAAACTCCCTCTCGTGGTGACTGCCGCTATATATGATTAAGAATAGTTGAGTTACAAGTTCCCTCAACTGCGAAGAAATTGAAATGAATTAACTCTTAACTAAAGGAACTGCTGAGAGTTGCCCTCGGAGACACCGTTATGATGATCACATGTCTGAGTGGTGACATGATAGAAACAACTGGATGTGAATGCTAAGCTTCAGGACCATGCGTAAGGCAACAAGTAAGCTTGCAATTGCTGCAGGAGATCCGGACCATCACCTCAGAGTACTACTCTCTGGTGTGACTACAGTAGTGAACAGATTCGCAAATAAACATATGACAAGACACCATCGAAACCAAGCAAAGCCAAGCAAGCCATCATAAAAGCCAAGCAACTACAAGAATCAAATAAACTTAATTGCCTGGCATAGCCACATCAACAAAAAGTACAGGTGGTAGAACAAGTAAACAGCACGAGCTTCAGATTTTTTTAGCTACTTCTAACTTCCATGTTATTAGTAATGCGTAAGTTTCCAAAATTTTAAACGGTGAGTAACTGAACTCTGGGATAGCATACTCTGAGCTTTTGATGTCCAGTTATGCCTCCATTAACAGATACCTTGAGGAAGTCTTGCACATGCACATACCCGGAGGCTCTAACCACTTGTAGGGAAGTTTTGTGGTTGGGATCTACCATAGTTACCGCACATTTACACACATGGTACTACTCATATGGAGAAGAGAGAAGCACACCAAGAAGTAGTCTGAACAGACCTGGTAAGGTAATCGAGCAGTTCACCATTCCCACGCTATTCGTTCTAACGATGTACTTCCAGCGGAGATCAGTTCGCATAAAATTTCACCACACTAGAACTTGCAGAACTCTGGTGCATGTCCAATACACTGTATTACCAGTCATGGCCTGGTCAAGTAAGATATTTTAAAAGAAACCTTACAAAGTGAAAGATTGACGCAGGAGCAGACGAAATAAATAATCGCGAAAAATCTTGCAACTGTGAGCGTTCCATGTAAAATCCGGAAGTTGAATAAAGTGTACCCTGAAGATGCATATTGTCAAACAAACAACTGTCTGTTGGGCATGAAACAATCAAGCGGGCTGCTTTAATTTGTCATTTAAAGCCCAACTGCCCCTATACATATTCATGGTTACCCAGAGGACTTCATTCTCAGAGTGGGCTGTTAGCGAACAAAGAAGTTTAACCGTTATATCCAAATACTTTTGCATATAGCACTGACTTGAGAGAACAGAATCTATTAAGTTAGGACTTCAATCGAAGCTCTCCCATAACGTTATACTAGTTGTTGTGATTCATTTCACAACTAACCCTAATAATTAGTTTGTTGTGTTTCATTTCTGAACTAACTAGTGAGCAAAAAATTGTTTTACTATAACTTTATCTTACAGCTAGTAATATGTTTCTTGTGTTTGAACACACCCCTCTTTCTGATGTATTTTCTGATCACACCTCTAATCGGCTATGCACGGTAAAACCATGAAGCAAATTTCTGATTCTGAACTAGTGAGTATCCATTGAGGAACAGTGAAACGATGTTATTTTACGTGGTTTCTTGGAACAAAAACAATAACCTAAAGCATACGAGAGGAAAAAAAGATTATTGTTTATTTGCTATTATACCCACACCTGGGGTTTCACAGTCCATGGTCAAGGTCAAACTAGTCAATACGAGATTTTTACCTACAACCTGGGCAAAGATCTCCGGATCCGTCATTCTCAAGATCAGTCTTCAAGTTTATGAGTCCGGCCCCGACGACTCGCACGGTGACTAATCTAAGGCTCGAGCTTTCATGTGTTGATCACCTCCAACTCTGGGATCGGACTACCTCGAGCTCGTACGTACTGCATGCATATTCCTTATTAATTTTATAAATAGTACGCAAGCCTGTGCAAGTTATTTGAAGCGAGCCGCGCTGCTACTCGGAACACGGGAAGGTCCACTTTGAGTCTCGAAAGCGCAGAAGCATGCATAATCGTGGGAGCGACATTCAAATGACCGTACATACCTAGCTGCAATATTAAAGACTGTAGAAACCTCGAGTCCGATAAAACAGGGATAAGCGAAGTGTCTCGATCGAGCTCAAGAAACACATCGATCGCTTATTTCTTCTTGTTGCTTATCTGGCTTCAGAACGCTCAGAAGCACCGGTGGCTTCCGCTATCTCATGATCAGTGTATTCATGTTGGCAAAGGTTGCCATGGATCCGGATCCATTCCTAGCTACAGGATTACTATGTTACAATGTATGGATAAATTAAATGTTTGGCCTTAATTGTTATACCAACTGAGTCTTACATATATACGTCTGGTACCTCTTAACTTGTCCTGATCACATTCTTGAACGATAGATCTGCACTTCGCTAGGTAACATGGAGCTTCAACTGCCACTGGATAAGACCTCTGTTCACATGAGTCTTCTGGATCTGGGTTCTATGTACGATCAATGCTAGCTAACGCCAGCTTAGCACGCAAGTTGACTTGACTCACGTGCTCCCGAAGACACTGTAGATATACGTAGAGGACGGAACCTTCTGGCATCAATTATCTGAAGGGGTCCAAAGGCTTGAGCTGTGAAGTGCCCAATTCTTCTCACGATGGATTTCATATTCACTGCTAGCTCACATGCAGCCATGATTCTCTCACCATCATGCCTGTGCTATCCCGCCCTGAGTGAGTCAAGCGGACTATAAAGCCAGTCACTTCCCAGAAGATCATCGTCAGGTAATCTGCAGCTACATGCTCATTCCTTGAGCACTTGTGTCTGCATTTCCTGAGTCAGTGATAGCCTGCAGCAGGTGCAATCAACTTCTGAATTACTCCTTCGCTAAGTAGTCAATTCATATTTCTACTCAACGTTAACTGTGAGCATCTCATCGTTACGGTAGCTAAGTAAGCCTGTCCAATGGCAGATTCGTCTCAGTTCTGTCTACATTTTTAAATCAGAGTAGCTCGATCGATCTAACAAATGTAGTGTGGGTTGACTTGCAATTGGTGGAAACAGGTCTGCTGACTGTAAACAGGACATCATGGCATCAGTAGGCTTGCCTTGCAGCTGGGCGCTTTTTACCAGCTTCCTACTTTTTGCAACGCTTTGCGCTGCAGCTATCGATAGCCCTTACGCGGCGGGCCTGTCAGAGAACTTCTACGAGGAGTCTTGCCCTCAAGCAGCTGCCATCGTCGATTATTACGTCACGAAGTTCCTCAAGAAAGACAGGACCTTTGCCGGTGCCTTCAACAGACTGCACTTCCACGATTGCTGGGTTGGGGTACGGCCAACTTCACCCTCTAGCTCGTCCTTTTCGCATGTATAAACACACAGGACTGGCAAGAAGCATGTGCTGCGCCTTTGTATATCATCTTGCACAAAAGGTATATGTACAAGATTACAAAGGCGACGAAACAGTTGTTTCGAAAGGACTTTAGTTCTTCGTATATTACGTACTTCAATTCCAACATGACGGCTTTCATGATCATATCCGGCCACTCCTCCAGCACGATACGTAACTGGAGCTTTTGCAATTGGGCTATCTAGTCTTTGCATCTGAATCTCGTCACCTTCAAGAGCTTTCTGTTCTAGAAACCTTAAATATTTTACCGTGTCCCCGCCACATCTACAATTTGTAGGGATGTGATGGCTCTGTTCTCCTCAACTCGACAGCAACGAACCAAGCGGAGAGGGAAGCCCACGTGAACTTCGGGCTCAGAGGTGTAGAAGAGGTGGACGAAATCAAGGCTGCACTCGAATACGTGTGCCCAGGTGTTGTATCATGCGCAGACATTCTCATTCTGGCCTCTCGTGATGCCACACACAAAGTGAGTTCCGCATAACCATACCAGTCTGAAAGTTTTGTGCATTTCTTGTCATCCATATTGTCCTACCAGTCGTCCGACACAGTTTTGCATGCAAGCTTGTAATTTTAACATCCAATTACAACTTCAGGAGTACTTCTAATTCATGCACACTCCGTCTATATATGGAACATGTACAATGGTATGTATAGGCCGGAGGTCCGACATGGCCCGTGGCATTGGGCCGCAGAGATGGAAATGTGTCAGTGGACTTGCTGGCTGACGGCAACCTTCCCTTCCCTGTTCTGAACTTCAGCGGGCTTGTAACCAACTTTGCCCGGAAGGGGTTCAATGCAAGAGAAATGATTGTCCTCTCAGGTATTTATATCATGGAGACGAGAACATTATTAGTCTCAGAGTTCCCTCGGATAGCTATGAGTCGAAATGAAGGATAATTGAAGATGACAATGTCGAGAAATTTTTCCTTTTCGTGATGGTAGTAATCATCTGTAATCAACTCCGCTTGAAAACTATACCTGAAGAGTGCTCGCTGTTTCGAACGGTAACTCTCATAGCAGCAGATCTTTGAGATGCGTGGACGTTTGCAGTAGTCTTTCTTCTGAGCTACGTCGCTTGTAACTGGGTGATCGATCGATGGATTGTGGAACAGGTGCCCACACTATTGGGCGGTCCCACTGCAACGGGATCCTGCCACATCTGTACAACTTCACAGGTGGCAATAATGCCACGGACACGGACCCTGCCATGGACAAGAAGTTCGCTGCTTTCCTCAAGAAGCTGTGTCCCGAGGGCAACAGGACCAACACCATCTTCATCGACTCCACAGCGCATAAATTCGATCTTGCTTACTACAAGAACGTGCTCGCCGGAAAAGGAATCTTCATGACGGACTCCGCCCTCATCACGGACAGCGTGGGAAAGAAAGTGGTCACTTCGTTCTCGAGGGCCAAGCCCACCTTCTTCTTCACCGAGTTCGCTGCGGGAATGGTGAAGATGGGAAATCTGGGCGTACTGACCGGATCCCAGGGTCAAATTCGCAAGACTTGTCAATTCGTGAACTAACCATGCTGGGAATGGACATTAAGAATCATTTCAGTCACCGAGCTTAGCAGCTGGTAACGTAGCAAGTGATTTAGAGAATCTTTGTCTACTTTTGGTTCACATTTTAATTAGGATCCATTCTTTCGCTGGTTACAAAAGATGCACACTTAGCTATGGACGCCAGCAGATGTTGAAAGTGGACGCCTGTTAATATTCAGCTGCAGGCTACTAGCTATAAGCAGTAGTAGATGCGTTGTTCAATAGGAGGTCACACTGGACTTCCTAGCTTTTCTGTGTGTGTAACTAGCACTACAATAAATAAAGATTCACTGCGGATCGTTCTATCGAATTCAGAGCACAGACCTCTTACCAGGTGTATATATATATATAAAAGGTAACGTCGAGGCGAGAAGCGAAGTGCAGAGAGCCTTACAGCCTTAGCACTGTTCTATTCGCTCCAGCTCATCCGTACGCGTTAGTGTTCGAGTTGATTCGGCAGATATCACTGAGAAGCTAAGTTGTGAAAATTCTTAGCTGAGAGTTCTAGAAATTGGGCTTCTCAGTGATCTGTGGCAAACCATTCAGAAGCCAAATTGCCAGAGTTGCACCTGAGGGTCGACATGATCGAAAGAGCTGATATACTGGAATAACATGACTGGGTTACTAATCTTGCGTAACAATTTAAAGTTTAAGACGTAATTCTGAAGTAGCATTCGCAGACCGTGACCTTCTGATTTCCAGTTACGGAATGATCCATACCTTCATGATGACGTCCGTCACAGGAGAAAAAGGGAACCGCTTGTCATGCACGATAGTTTAGAAGAGTTAATAGACGTTTAGATCAGCTTGTCAGCATTGGCTTTGCCTTGCGCGCGTCAACTCTATGACTGTACTAGACTCAGTATGAAACCTTCTGATTACAGTTCATTTCTTTTCTCCCAGAGACTTCCATTCCAGTTTCTTATCGAATTTTTTGGGTACATGTGTTTTGTTTCATGATATTAGAGCAGGTGATTTCATCGATAGTTTTTCTTGATCAGTAACTTCTCCGCTTGTAGTGTTTTTCCTTGCGTTGCTGTGACACCACAGAATTTCTTCCGCAATGTCTACTTCTACTCGTTCGGAGCTGATTCCTAAATTCGATGGGACTTATTTTCATCTCTGGAAGGCTGGGATAGAGCTATATCTTCTTAAAGAGAAGCTCTTTTAAGATAGTTGATGGACCGGAAGCTCGGCCAGCAGATACTGCACTAAAGTCAGGATGGGATGACAAAGATCTTGATGCAAGATTAGTATTTCATGCCGCTCTTGGTATGGACAAAAAAATATATTATTTCTAGCAAAACTGCTCATGAGGTTTACACGAGTCTGATGTCAGTTTTCGGTCCTACTGACCTTGTCACAAATTTAAATTTGCAGGACAAGTTTCGGACTATGAAACTTAAAGAAAGGCAGTCGGTCACCAAGCACTTGGAGGAATTCAAATACACTATTGATCAAATGGAATCCCTTGGTCTTGCCGTCACCGATGATGAAGCCAAGATGAATCTTATTCGGAGTATGCCACCAAGCTATAAACCGCTTGTACAGTCTATGCGTGCCAATCTTTCGCTGAAACTCTCTGAGATCAGGAGCATTCTTCTTCAAGAAGAGTTGGAAGAGAAGGCTAATGAAGAGGAGAAGGCTCAACTGATGTATGTGAATAGACATTCTTCGAAAAAGAATCAGCCAACCAAATCCTCAAGGAAAGCTGATTCTTTCTCCGGATTTGAAGAACGGTCACATGGTGAGAATCCTAAACAGTTTGGGAGAGAATTTTACAGATACTATAAAGAGGCTGGGCATATCATTGATGTTTGTCCAAAGTTGCAGAGGAAGCGGGAGAAACTCGGAGAGAAGTCCAATGATTCATCTTTCCAACGCAAGATTCTAGCCATTTTCTCAACTACCTCTGACCAAGATGATTCTTGGTACATAGACACTGGTGCTACGCATCATATGGCTGTCAATAGACAGTATTTCCCAACGTACACCACATTATCACCTGGACAAAATGTCTATCTTGGTGATAATTCGTCACATCCAATAGCTGGCATTGGGAGTGTCATAGTGCAACTGCCGCATGATGAGGAAGTGGAGATAACACAAGTTTATCATGTTCCAAATCTTAAGAAAAATCTTTTTTCCGCTAGTATTTTGACAGCAGCGGTGGTTCATTGTTGTTCTCCAATCAGGCTTGTCAGCTCATCATGGCATCAGGAGAACACTTGGAAGATTGTCCTCTTGACCAAGGATTGTACAAACTTGGAAATGCAGTGTTCCTACATTTGTTGCAGTTGCAGTACCAACTACATCCAAGGCTCGAGGAACTGAAGCAGCAGATTTGTACACCATTTGACACCAGTGACTGGAACATGTCGGACAAGCTCGCATGCAGCAGTTGCATATCCAACAGATGGTGGAGCGTCTTCCTCAGTTCAAGTCTCACAAGTTAACAGTGAAGTGTGAGTCTTGTTTTCTCAATAAACAAACCCAAGATTCTTTTCTTTCGAGAGGAGAAGTTCGTGCAGTGTCCCTGTTACAGTTGGTTCACTCTGATATCTGTGGACTTATCTCTCCATCCACTCATTCTGATTTCCGATATTTCATTAGTTTCACTGATGATTATTCAAGATATACATTTCTCAGACTGTCTCAAGGTTTTCAAAGAGTTTCTCATGAGTGCTGAGAGATTCACTGGACAGAAACTGAAAACTCTAAAATCTGATAATGGAGGTGAGTATACCTCAAAAGCATTCGTTCACTTTTGCATTGAGCAAGGAATAGCTAATCAGTTGACAACTCTTTATACTCCGAACAGAATGGAGTAAGAGAGCGGAGGAACCTAACGTTGATGGAGATGGTGCGTTCATTGTTGAACCTGTCAATGTTATCAAAATCCTAATGAGGTGAGGTTGTTGTCACTGCGTGTTATCTGTTGAACCGCATAGATTTTTGTATTGATTTTGACTACGATTTGAAGGGCCGGGGACTGTCTGACAAAAAAAACGCTGTCTCCAAGGCATTAAAGGTTGATGTTACACCGTTTGAATTATAGCATGGTAGTAAACCAAATCTTTCACACCTCCGTGTATTTGGCTGTATAGCCTATGCCTTTGTTCCCAAAACCACTGGCTGCAAGGAATTAGATGATAGGAGTCAAAAATCTATATTCATGGGCTACAATGCCGAGTTCAAAGCGTTCAAATTAATGAGGTTGACAGATAAATCTGTCATTTATTCTCGTGATGTCAAGTTCCAAGAGAATCTTTTTCTTTCGTCCTCTGACTCTCAAACGGATGGACTTTCTTTGCCAAGTCCAACTACTCATGTCTCATCAGTTAGTTCATCCTCCGTTTCTTCTAGTTCTCATGTTACACTTATTTTTTCTCTTCCAGGATCTGTTGTTATTCTTTCTTCTACAACCCATAGTTTATTACCACACTTCCTTCTTCGTCCAGACCTCTCGACAACGTTGTTGCAGATCAGGATTCATCACTGGTTCCGCACGGAGGAGACGGAGGAGACAGGAGAGACGAGAGAGAACTGTATGTTGACCTCAACATCGATCCGCAGAGGAGTGAAGTTCAATCTGGAGATTCTGAATTCTCAGAAATAGTCTTATCTGTTCCAGCTAGTTCCGTAGATGCTGAGCAACAGAACTTTCGGCGTTCAACTCGTTCACGTCATCCACCTGTTCGATTTGATGACCTAGACTTCAAACAACCACAATCACTCTTCACATCGGCGTTGAATACGTCTGCGTTACCACAAGAACCTAGTTCTTACTATGAGGCTATTTCCGGTCCTGATGCTGCAAACTGGCGTTCAGCCATTACTGAGGAGTAAAACTTATGTATTTCCAACAGAGGGAAACATCCTCTAATAACAACCAGGTATTCGCTAATGAGTTTTTTTCTCAATTTTCTTTTTAGTTTCAAGAAGAAATATTCGTAACAGTTCTCAAAACATCATATTTTTGATATCTGATATTTATTTTTCACAAATGCACACTATTTTTTTTTCAAAATATCACAGTTTCAATCATTCAATAAGATACTGATGGTTCTAGGTTGAAATAATAACCACAAAAATCCTAAAAGAACTCATTGCTGAGAATATCAAATAAAATGTTACAAATTATCAGCTCAAAAAGTTATCAACCAAAGAATCTAGTACAGATTGAGGATTCTCAACTGAATCATTGGCTACTTGACTCTCTGGAACTGACGGCTCGACATCACCAAAAATGTCCACATGGACATTAATCCACTTACCTCCAGGACGTAAGACTGTTGGCTGTCGATGGATATTCAAGTTGAAGGTTCGACATGATGGTTCTATTTCCAGATGCAAGGCAAGATTGGTGGCTCAGGGGTTTTCACAAGTTAAGGGTGTTAATTATGAAGAAACGTTCTCCCCTGTTGCAAGGTTGCAGTCAATCAGAGTTTTGTTAGCAATTGCAGTACAATTTAACATGCACATTCATCAGATGGACGTGAAAACTATGTTTCTTAACGGAGTACTTGAAGAGGAAGTCTACACGAGACTCCCTGAAGGTCTTGCACCGACTGATCCATCCTTGGTCTGTAAACTTCAGCGAGTCATTTACGGACTACAGTCCTCAAGGACTTGATATCATTGCATAGATACGTACTTGAAGAAACATGGTTTCAAACCCACTGCTGCAGATTCTAATATTTACTTGCTCACTGATACTATGGGACTTCTTGTCCTTGCATTTTACGTCGATGACATCATTCTGATGACTGTCGATTTACTACTTATGCAGTATGTCAAGATACTATTGAGCAGTGAGTTTGATATGGTAGATTAGAAACAATCTATCACTTTTTAGGTATGCAGATACATCATGATGTAGATGCAGGATTTGTTGAAATGTCACAAAGCCTGTATATTTCACAGATGTTAGTGAACTTCAATATGCAAGATGCAAAACCTGCGTCAACTCCTGTGACAGTGGGAGTTCGATCATCATTGAAGGATTCTCCAGCGACTAAAGAGGAGCGAGCAGTGATGACGAGAGTCCCATACCAGAATGCAGTTGGTTCACGCATGTGGGCAGCACTCTCTACACGGCCAAACATTGCATATTCTGTGTTTTCTCTAGCTCAATTCATGTCCAACCTAGGACCACGACACTAGACAGCAGTCAAGAGAGTTTTCCGTTATCTTAAGGACACTCAAGATTTAGTTCTACGGTATGAGAGAACTCAAGGATCAATTCAACTGACAGGATACTCTGATGCAGATTGGGCCAGAGATGCTGATATCAAAAAATCTACTTCTGGATTTTGTTACATGCTCTCTGGTGCGACTGTTAGTTGGACGAGTGTTCGACAACGATCAATCGTCCTATCATCGACCGAAGCATAGTACATGGCACTGTCAAAAGTAGCAACTGAGGCTATATGGCTCCGATCGCTCTTGTCTGAAATACATTGTGAATTTCATGACAATATTATCACAATTTTTTGTGATAATAAGAGTGCAATTTCACTTCTCCATACCACGAAGTTTCATGATCGGAGTAAGCACATCGACATACGGTACAAATTCATCAATCAGCACGTAGCAGATAAGAAAATATGCATAGTTTATTGTGCTACGGCTAACAGGTGGCTGATATTTTTATGAAACCACTCATGAAAGAAAATCATCTCAAGTTTGTACGATCGTTGGGCTTAACAGGAAGCAGTAGTCACTCACTACGTGGGAGTGTTAGATAAACGGTAGTATCGTAGCTCCAGGTCTATAATGGCTACCAGTAGATTTTGAATCTGTTTAAATCTTCGAGAAGTTGTTCTAGTTTAGAAGAATTGCGGCCGTTAATAGATGTTTAAATCAGCTTGTCAGCTTTGCCTTGCGCGCGTCAGCTCTATGACTGTAATAGACTCAGTATGAGACCTTCTGATTACAGTTCATTTCTTTTCTCCTAGAGACTTCCATTCCAGTTTCTTATCGCATGTTTTGCATTACATGTGTTTTGTTTCAGCAAGTTCTATCGCCGTTTCGTGGTTGGATTCTCCCATAGTTACCAAGTTGAACTGTGCAATAGCAGACTCTGAGCTTTTGATTTTCAGTTCCAGTACACTCTATTACCGGTCATGTTCTTGATCAGGTACGAGGTTTAACACAAAAACCCTACCAAGTAAAAAGATATGGCGCATGAGCCGACCAAATAGATAATCGCGAGAGTCCCACAAGTGTGGCTGTTTCCATGTTGAGAAAAAGTGTAGTCTGAAAATGCATAATAAGAATCATATGCTTACAAGTGTCAAATAGATAACGGTCTAGCAGAAGCAATCAAGCGGACTGCTTTAATGTGTCGGTTAAATCCGAAATGCCTTTATAAATATGCCTTGTGGCCGGGAAGACTTCATTCTACGAGTGAGTTGTTAGCGAACGAAGAAATTCAATGATGAGTTTATTCAAAGGTCTCTCGTAGCTTTACACTACGTGATTTATTTCACAACTAACATACCGTTAGTTGTAATCAATAGGGAGAAGAATTAGTGTGAAACTTAAACTAATGTGGAGTTTGAGACCCCATATAAACTAAATCAGATAATTGAAGCTTTTCAAAAAGTTAATAGGTGACAAACTGATAATAGTTTTTCTTCTATCTTTGCACCTGCGAAATCTCGACTCAGAAGTACCAAAAGCAAAAACAAAACCGGAGGGTGAGAGCATGTTGATGGACATTTCTACGTCTCTATGATTTAAGATGAGAAGTCATCCGTGTAGAGCAATGCTAACCCAAACAATCGGGTCTAACTTAGAAGTTCTCCAATTCTAGATCTGATGTGCAATCCATTGTTTGATTAAGTAAACGGAAGGATGACATTTTATTTATAAGAAGTGCTCAATCTCCATATTGATCTATAACATTAGTCCTTTTTGAGACCAAAACATTTCCTCGTTGTTTAAGTACTCAAGTTTTCACATTCGGTCATGTCATGAAGATGAGGTTAGTGTAGACGATGAATGTACTATATATGTAACTTTCAGCATTTGGCAGAAAAGCATTCCCTTGTGCACAATAAATTGCAACAGAGCTCTACCCACGCCCTCCTCGTTGGATACCCCAGAGAAATAAACACAAGGAAGACCTCTATGAGTTGAAGAAGATGAAGGTTTAAAGTGGGCCTTCAAATTGTCTCTCCCTTTTCTTCTTCTTCCAGGGGTTAATTACCGGAACAGCACTGACCTCAGATCATGCGAGACTACCCTCTGAGTTTAAGCATATCAGTAAGAAGAGGAAAAGAAACTAACACAGACTCCCCTAGTACGGCGGATGAATCGGGAAAAACCCAGCTTAAAATCATGTTGTTCTAGTGGCACAAGTTGTAATATGGAGAAATGTCCTCTGCGGCAGACCCAGCCTAAGTCCCTTGGAAAGGGACGTCAGAGAGGGTGAGAACCTGCTGCTCCACGAGACGCTGTCTACGAGGCAATGCAATGTCTAAATGTATCAAATTCGTAACAATAAGATAAAAAGAAAGATAGGAACTAAAGATCCAAAACTATACTACTCGAGAAGACTGACGTGATGGTGTCACCATATAATGAATTTTCTGTCTCTGTTCCTGCCATATGTACTCGGTAGTCTTCTTTAACAATTCGGTTAGTGGTGTTGCTAAGGTTACATAGTCTTTGATAAACCTCCGATAGTAACCCACATGTCCCAAGAATCCCCGCAACTCGCTAACATTGGAGGGAGGATCCAAAGCTATTATAACTTAGACTTTATCTACATCTACTTCAATGCCTCGCTGCGAGACTCTATGTCCTAGTAAAAGACCCTCTGTCATGAGGAAAAACATTTTTCTGGATGTAATACCAATTGAGCATCCCTACAACGCTGAAAAACTACAGCCAAGGAATTTATATGATCTTCCCTTGGACCAAAAACACAAAAATCATGTATAAAAATTTCTAAGAACTTCCTAAGATACTCCGGATGGAAAATGTTTGTCATCATTCTATGAAATGTGGCAGGAGCATTACACAAACCAAAGGGCATCTTATGATATGCAAAAGTAACCCAGTCAGTAGTAAAAGTAGTCTTGTCTTTGTCTTCTTCTCTTATGGATACCTGATTATATCCTGAAAATCCATCAAGAAAACTATAGCACTCATGACCAGCTATCCTGTCCAAAATAGAATCTGTAAAAGTAAAGGGTGATGGTCTTTCCTGGTTGCTGCATTCAATTTTTGAAAATCTTGATATACTCTAATTTTATCAGTCTTCTTCTTGGGTACTATCAGTATAGGTGATACCCATTCACTGCTAAGGACAGGAAAGATAATTCCAACACTTAAGTCTTCATCCTTGACTAAGAGAGAGTACTTCAGATTTAGCCAATGCTGCCTTTGTCTCACCGGTACAGAGTTCTCCAATAGATCAATTCGATGTTGACCCCACTTTGTAGGAATACCCTTCATGTCTTCTATCTTCCAGGCGAAGACATCCTGGTAGTAAGTTAACATGTCCTGGTACACCTCCAATTCTGCTCCCTGTAACTTCGCTGCAATCTTCAAGACCTTCTCTTCTTCGAGGATCAAATCCACTGTTGTTGACTTCAATACCATTCCTTCGGTGTGGCTTACCTCTGAACTTCCCTGTCCCAACGCGGCGGGCCTGTCAGAGAACTTCTACGAGGAGTCTTGTCCTCAAGCAGCTGCGATCGTCGATTATTAAGTCATGAAGTTCCTCAAGAAAGACAGGACTTTTGCCGGTGCTTTCAACAGACTGCAGTTCCACGACTGCTGGGTCGGGGTAAGATCAACTTCATCTTCTAGCTCCTTCGGATGCTTTTGCATGCACACATGTGCACACGTTGAAGTCGCTTGTGCTGCACCTTTATCATCTTTCACGTACTGATTTGTTATTATGGTTATTATTTGTACTTGTTAATTATAATTAATGTTCCATCGTTCTCCTTGGGTCTAATCTTGTATGTAAGATTCTCAAGGAGCAGAACAACAGAAAAGTTGGTTTAGAAAGGTTCCTTCGGTTCTTCATATATACGTACTTCAGCTCCAACATGACGTACTTTGACTCTTTCCTCTCCCCTTCTAGAAACTTAAATTTTGCCGTGTCCCCATCAAAAATCGCAAGGGTGTGATGGCTCTGTTCTTCTCAACTCGACCGCAACGAACCAAGCGGAGAGGTCACAATAAAGAGACAACCATCCAAGCAAGGCAAGAACGGCAACCGCTCTGGTTGGAATCAGCCTAAGAAGCGACCATCAGATGCCAATATTCAGTGTTTTGGGTGTAATTTGACTGGACATCGTGTCCAAAATTGTCCCAATCAAGCTTCCAACAGCAGTGCTCAGTCTAATCAATTTCACCAGCAAGACGGCAATCAAAATCAAAATCAGTGTTCTTGCAATCAAACAATCTGCCAGTGAAACAACAGTAACAACAACAACGCGAGGAGCATACTGATGATTCAACTTCAAAATGAGTTTACACCTCGAGTCATGGATCGTCATTGATACCAGCGTCACCCACCGTATGACGTTCTTATAAGTACAATGAACAAGAAAATGCTCTTCAAGATCAGATTCTCTTAGGTGATGACACCACAGTCCAAATTGAAGATCACAATGATGTTGAAGTCAAACTCCTCAACAACGAAAATGTATTAATTAACGGCGTCTTGCATGTCTTTGTACTACGAAAGAATTAGTTTTCAACTTGGTGTTTGATTCTAAAGGTGAATGGTGTATAATCGATAATGATGCTTACTATTTAGAGGATAAAAAAATAGACATCTAATTGCCCCATACCCGCTAAGCAATAATCTTTACTTGCTAGGCTCATATGTTATTCTCGTGCACATTCAATGCCTCCTGCAAGCACACCATGCACAGTTGCAGGCAGAGCATCCCCGAGCTAACTCTCAATCCTTGCTTCCGACAATACTCTTTGAAACCCCCCTCTCGGAAGAGATTGGGAGATCACAGAGATGGCCGTGATGGTCAATCGATCAACCATGATCGAACCCGACTCATCTTACCGTTGCACCCCTTCACGCAATTTGCACCTCCTAAACAAGCAGAGTCAAATTTAATCCCATGCCTCCCATTCGTTGAAGCTATGAATTGTCATGTGGTGATCTGTGGCCCAAGCATAAATTGACCATCAAGGCCTAAACCTCCAGAATGACGTCTCATATGACGAACCTCTCTACATAAGAGAGCCATCTAGTTCAAATTGGATCAGCAACTTGGACTTCACTCCATAAACAAGTCAAAATAAGGAATATCTAGTAGAAGTCTTTTTGGTCATTCGATACTCCTATAAGATGACATGTAGTCTCTTATCTCAATATGTTTCGCAGTCTCGACATCATCATCTTTGACGAGCATCATACAAGGTGTAAGATTGATCTTCTCCGCAAGACCATTAGCATTTGATTTGTATGACGTCGTTACTTGCGGCTTGATGAAAAAGTGTTGCAGCAAAGCAGTAGTCATGCTCCCTACAAACTCTCCTCCTCTATTTGAGACCAACTCTAATGGACATCTAAATCTTGTGATGGAACTCTCTCATAAGAATCTACCCACTTCCGCTCATTAGTCTCTCCGAAAGGTCTAGCCTCTATCCACTTTACCGTCTACAAAGTCAATATCTCACTTCTCAAATGGTCCTAACACTAGAATTGGTCTTAACGGAGCTGTTCTAGTAGACTTCAGAGCAAATGCTTGACATACGTCGCAAGTTCTGCAATAGTCTAAACACTCTTTGAAAATACCTCCCCAATGATAACCCGCATCCAAAATCTTGAAGGTTGTTATCTTATCAGCAAAGTGACATCCGTAAATAGTATCGTCCTGAAACTCGTGCATCAACTTGAAAGTCTCATTTTGATCAACTGCTCTCTTTAGTAAACCATCTGCTCTTTGATGAAATAGAATTCCTTCCATCATGATGTAAGGTTTGGATCTCTTGATCAATGCATTACATTCTCTGATATGCATATCTTCTGGAAAAGAGCCATCTGCAAAGAAACTCCAGATTTCCTTGTATTCATTCGGTATCTCCTCAGTACTTGTGATGGTCACCACTTGCTCTTCTGGAAATGAAGCATCAAAGAGTTCTTCTCTCTCATCATCGTAAGTCCTTGACAAGATATCAGCATTTGTATGCTTCTTCCCTGGTCTATCTTTGATCATGTAATCTTATTTTGTAAGAAGGATCTTCCAACAAGCACTACTACTTTCGATATTAGACTTTATTAAAGATATTTTAAAGCCCTGTGATATGTGACTATGGAAAATTTCTCTCCTAGCAAGTGATGTCAAAATTTCTTCAATCCAAAAATCATAGCTAATCCTTCGCGTTCAATCACAGAGTAAATCTTCTCCGCATGAACTATCTACCTACTAGCATAAGCTATAGGATGATCATGCGCCTCTCCATCTAACTGACTTAAGATACATCTGACTGCTACATTAGAGATATTCGTATATAGAATAAATGTTTTACTCCACTCAGATTTAGCAAGCATAGGAGTTGTCATCAATGTCTTTTTCAACTCCTCAAATGCTTCTTTTGCCTTCTGATCATGCACTATTAAATCAAATCAACTCCTTTCTTCATGTACATAGTCAAAGCTATTACTTTGTTCGGAAAGGAAAAGACAAATCTATAATAGTATCCAACCATGCCAAGAAACAGTCTCAACTTGGTCAAGTTGATAAGAAATAGAAGATTCACTTCTTCTCAAGATCTACCGCAATATCATTCTTAGAAATGATGTATTCTAACAATAGATTTTCTTCATAGCCAAAGATGCACTTCTCTTTCAAAATCTCATGGATAAATAGTAGAGGATGCATACTCGCAACTTACAATTCTTTTTCTTGACAGTCACAATGGGTGAAACCCATTCTAAGTTCTCCATCTCGTAGAATAAGCTTGATAAATTGGATAGTGAGAGTACTAGGATTTCATCAAGTTGGTCCAAGGTCTTGTCGTATCTCTCTATAGTCAAATACCTTGTGTATTCCCTAACCAAACTCCATGCTCTACGGCAGTTGATGAACTCGACGTGCAACGTCTAGGGTGAGAGATACGTTTGTGGGTTTACAACCATGGACGTTGAAGGATTGTCTCATTTTACATATGAGACTTCTACTTCTAAGGAGACTCCTAAGGTTAGCTCTGACATGCAATTAAAGAAGCATTCACATTGATAATGCAACAACAGTAAGCCGTTAGACGAAAAGATGCAATGATTACCAAAGCCTTGCAATCTGTTGTGGGATGTTGGATCAATATGAGAGAAATGTATCTAAGTACTTGAAGTATCTAAGTACTTACATAAAGTATCAGAAAAAAAAATGATACAAACATTTGAGCTTGTTGTTGTAGTCGAGAGCATGTGAGAGAGATCATTCGAGCTCATGGAGCTACTTGAGAGGAGTTTACTTTTCAACTGAAGGAAGAATACTCTCTATGATGGAGGACAACAAGCTTATCGATGATTGGAAAATGGTTTTTGAAGCGGTTGGTATTCTTGTCAAGAGAGAATATCGGAGAGAGAAGGTGATAGCAAATCATGAGTAAGACTACCAGCTATAGTAATATCGTGGAAGCAACCGACAATACCTCTACCTATTGTTCCATCTCCTAATATTCTTATTCTTGTAAGTATTCCACAACAAAAAGATACTATGAAAGAGTTGGTGAAAGGGATGAGAGATTGCAAATCAAGTTAGTAAGGTTGGAACAGAAAAGAGGAGCACATGATGCCAAGCCTACCCCTAAGCAAGATTATGTACAAAGGTGCATTTCGTGTGATAGTGTTGATCATGCTCAAAAAGAATATGATGATTTTGTCAATACTCTACAAGATGGAATAGTCTACTGGAAGAAAGGGAAGATTGCTTTGAAAGATAATAGAGAGATTCTCAGAACCAACTTCGAGAAGAGAGGAATGAAACAGATATTAGAAGAATATCTATCACATCATGTTGTTGCATCAGTAGAAGCTTCTACTAATGGAGTTGAGGTAATAAAAGAGAGAAATGTTTCTAAGAAGCATAGAGATACTCTTGACATATGGAGTCATGTTATATCACAATTGAGAAAAAGAAAATGACTAGAGAGGAGTTGCTTAAGACAACAACAATGATTAGATGTGCTACTGGATGAGATGATCTAGTAGATATAATGTCTGTACATGTTTATTTGACCAAGAGTCAACATGAGGCTCTTATGGAGAAGAAGCGTGAAAGAGATGATGTTGACCTAGTGAAGAGAAGGCAGCTCCCAAGAGACAAACAAGAGGAGAGAAGTTTAGACATGAGATTATACTTTTACGGGAGGAGACTATGAAAATCCACTTAACACATATCTTTTAGGATAATATATAACAACAAGTGGGTAATTTCTCAGATGTTGATCTTGCATGCATATTTAACTGCATCAACTTTTCTTTGTAGTTTAATTTATGTCTTAACTTTCTCGACGGAGGGTTGAGTAATAAATTAAACCCTTCCGTATTTGACGTGGAGGTGAAATATGCATACAACCACCTGAGTCCTGAGCTTACAGCAAATATTCTCCTTTGCTCACAGAAACTTTAGAAATTTCATCTCAATGAATACTAACTAGTTTGTTCTCATTTACAAGTGAGTTACCAAAAGGTATAGTTAGGCTAGCTGCAATAATATTCAAGTGTGATGAAAACAAGAAGATGCAAAGTGTCTCTATCAAGCTCAAGAAGTTGATTGCTCACTTACTTCTTCTTGTTGCTCATATGTCTTCCGCAAGCTCCAAAGCACAAGTTATAAGAAAAAGAGAGAGAGAATGGATGCAAGAGAGAGCAAGTATGTGTAAGCTAATGGTTTACTAAATAATGAGATAAGAGGTTCATAGGCCAAGTATTTATACTTTGGTACAAGGGCAAGCTAGACATGCCAAAGAGCATGAGCTCAAAAATCCAGAACTAGTTGTCTACTGAAGTTCACACTTAGACAACCTAATTTTCACACTTCCACTCAACGACTAGTTGTTGCAGACTAAATATTTAATCTTAGTCTTGGTAGGAGGTAGTCCAACTTTGGAGCTAGTAGGCCGTTAGTTAGGACACCCGCTACCATCTCTTGAGCAGTAGCTGGTAGGCCCTTAGTATCACTTCACTTCAATTGTCTTGGATATAACTTCGTCCTTAATGAAGTGGTACCGAATATCTATGTGTTTTCTTGACATGGAACTTGGACGTTTTTTCTGAGTGTTATTGCACTTTGATTATCACAATACAAAGTGGTAGTCTCATTCTCAGCTAATCTTATATCAGCTAAGAGTTGACGAAACCATATTGCTTCTGAAGAACATGTGCTTAGTGCTATATACTCAGCCTCAGTACTTGACAATGCGACAGATTTTTGTCTCTCCGACGACCAACTAATTGCTCCTTGAGAGTAATGAAACAATTTTCAGAAGTGAATGTCACAACTAGATGTGACCTCCCCAGTCAACATCAATGTAGCCGAATAGAGAGACTGGTTGAGGAGTGTCTGTATTCTAAATATTGGTCTAAAGTACCGTTGATATAACAAAATGTGCACTTAATGACGCTGATGTGTTTTATTCATGGGTCAGTCATGTATTGAGATAATATACTAATGCTAAAGATTAGATCAAGACGAGTTCAAACGAAAGCCCAGTTAATAGAGTTTGTTGCACTCTGGTATGGATAAGAAGCACATTGCGTCTTCTCTTCACAAGAAGCAAGACAATCTTCAGTTGAGAACTTTTCTCCTGGAGTCAACGTTGTACTAACACGTTGGCAATTCTGTAGGTCAAACTGGAACAAATTTTGGATCAAGTATAAGGTTTGACTGAAATCCATCCTTCTTCCCAGTTCCGATTAATCTCAATACTCAAGCAATGGTGGATATTCAAGATGTCACTCATTTTGGACCTTGCGCTCAAGTTGCTCTTGATGTACGTCAGCAATCTTTTGCTGCTAATTGTTATGATTGTGTCCTCAACATGAAGTGCTAGGATGGTAAAGTGATTATCCTTATGAATGTAGTGTACATTATCATCAGCTCTTGACTTACCGAACTCAAGAGAAAGTAAGAACTTATCTATGATCAAGTATCATTCTCAGAAGATTGCTCCAATCCATAAAGTGTACGAAACAACGGCACACTTTATCAATTCTTGGGGCGTTGATGTCATCAGAGACAACCATGTAGATCTCTTTGTTCAGCGTCTTGTTTAGAAACTTTGTCTTCACATCCATCTGGTAGACATGAAGGTTGTGTTGAGCTGCAACTGCTAGTATCAATCACACTGATTGCACACGAACTATATGGAGAGAAGGTGTTCTTGTAGTCGAACCAGTACACTTGTGTGAATCCTTGAATCACAAACTGTGTCTTGTATCAGACGATGGACCCATCTGAATTCAGTTCCAACTTGAAAGTCCACTTGTTGGTTATGGACATTCCTCCGTGTGGTAAGTCCGTGAGTGTCCACGTATCATTCTCCTCGTGGGACTTGAGCTCTTCAGTGATGACCTCGGATCATCGAGCATGATCTGGAGATGACAGAGCCTCTTGGTAGGAGTTGAGCTCCATCGGAACTAGTCTCAAGGTCACCATAAAAGCACACTTCTTATTGGTGTGTGTCTTCCGGATCAAGGTTGTAGTATCATAATCTTTTGCTTGGATCTCGATGGGAGGAGAAAATGCTGCGATCTCAATCTCACTTGAGTGTGGTGGAAGCGTTGAAAAACACGTTCTCAAAAGTATATATCCAGGAGCCTCGTCCCAAACAAATCACATTCTCTTTGCAGTTGAATTTATTACTCAACTCTTCTCAACCGAAGGATTAGGTAATGAATTAAACCCTAAGGCTTGCATATTTACCTAGGAATATGCAAGGAAGTTAGACTTCTATACATATATTGTGATGCGTTTATTATCATTCTCTCATATATGTAATTTTAGGAAGTGTTTATCAACGCTCTCCTTATGGGTTTTTCCTGAATCTTTTTGCATCTCCTCGTCCGGATATCACTTAACATTATAAAATATTTAGATTTTTCCTTTCAGTTCAGATTATACAGAATTTTCACTTAACTCTTATATCTTTTTCCCGATAACAGCAAGCAAAAGTTTCCGGAACTTATCTTGCATGTCTATTTTATTCATTGACAAGTATACTGTGAAGAAAATGATAATATTCTTTTTCTTGCTTTCATATCCATAGTGGAGAGTTTTACTCTCAGATTCGCAAGTTGATGAGAAACCAGAGATATATATATATATATATATATATATATATATATATTCAGATCCTGTTTTCACTTCCACATGAATTTTCAATATCTACTCCCAAGTCTCTTACTATGTCCACTTTCTATGCTGTACCGATTGCATGCCTAGTCAACTGCGAAAATAAAATGCTGGAAATCTGCTTGGAAGTCTTGGAAGTCTTGAAACTGTTTCGGCGTGAAGATCAGGAAATGAGTGGACAAAAAGTTATAATCAACGAGTATGGGCTAGGGGAAGCGAGAGGAATCTGGATGGGGCAGAAAGCAAAAGATGGTGAGTCTGACTGAAGCAAAAAAATTGACATGGAAAAATTCCAATGTATGTAGATATCCAAACTGGATGCCGGAAGGATTAGGGAATAAATTCATGTGTGGATGAATTCATGAATTCTCAATAGCAGGCTCTTGCGCTTGTACTTTCTGCAGTGCATGAGTCTGAGTTCTCGCTTATAGGTTATGTCTAGCATTGCTCGTAACTCGCAAGAGTTTTATCATATAATAATTAGAGATGATATCAGTTTTCAGTTATAGGGTAGTATGAAATTTCAACATAATACTTTACATATTTTGATAATGAAAATTCCTCCACAATAAGGTGTACAAGAGTGTGGGGGACGATATGATCCTCTCCGAAGTTAAGAAGCATTCATATATTATTCAGCTTTTCTATCTTCGGATGGAGAATGCAGCATGTTCACTGAATTATTACTAATCTTTTCGTTAGAAAAGATTGGATAGTAAATTGACTTTTGTAATTAAATTGATGTCTATGTGGTACCAAGTTGTCCCACTTGTAGTCTCGGAAGTGCGCCAATGTGTTTTTCCTGCATGGATTATGTCTTGATCTCCTCACATCTCTCAGTATGGCTAACATTTAACAGTTAATAAGTTCAGATTGACTTAGACTAGACTTTTCACATAATATTTATCTATTTCCCCGTAATAGAAAATGAACAAAAGTTTTCCAAAAGAAATTGAGACTGTTATTTATACTAGGCATTCCACAATCCATATCGGAGACAACAATATTTAGCAACAACTGGATAAAATATTAATATAAATAATTTAAGAATAGGTAGAACATGTTCCAAATGTTGATTAGGAAAACGACCAAAAGTTAGAGCGATAGTTATGAACCCTACAGATCATGCTCATGGTGGTGGAGAAGGTAGAGCACTTATTGGTAGAAGAAAGTATAGAAGTTTTTCACGTTTCTATTGCTTGTTTCCTTCCGCTGGACCTTCTCTACCTCGCGTACCATGCATATTGATCCTCTCCGAAATTTTATCTTACATTGAGGCCTAGTTTGTTTCAAGAGTAAAGTTATGGAGGAAGTCGGCTGTTAATCTCACACTAACTTTTTTTGTGCTGCTGAAGACAGAAGTTTCACTCTGGCACAGTTGAAGCTCGTATGTTGTTTTAGAGTGCGGTTTAAACAAGAAATCTCCTAGGATCGTACATCCTTTATAGATAATGTGATGTGTATAGATAATGAGGAGTCGCTCTTTATCTTCACGAGGTATAAGGCTAAAGTATCTCTTACAGTCTTGGTGGTTGGCAAAGAAGATTATGTCTATATCTTTGATTGTAACCGTCTCTAGATGAACGATGGATTTCCACAACGCTTCGCTCCTAGCTCGCTGTATCCCATTCCTCATCAATCATTTACAGGACGGAGCATACTTACCTGATCGAACCATCGACCTGAGAGAAGTGCGCAATGTGCTGCCCAGTGGATGTCGGCTCTTATATTTGTTAAACTGTAACGCTCGTTGCAGTATGTTGTTCAAATTCAGCTCCACCCTGTTCTTCGTGTCCACTGCACCTAAGAGTGTAAACAATTCCTGTCCATCTGCGAGCATGCTATCAGTAATATTTTTCATCGAGCAGCGGTGGTGCACCTCAGATTGGTCCTTCATGCAGTACCCGATCATGCCCACGAAGGTGTGAAGGCCACGGTTGTTCAATCTTTTCACGCACACCTCCCCTCCCAATGGTCTATTCACTCCTCTCCAACCGAGGACAAGAAGTAACAGGTTTTTCACATCTATAGGGCTAGTCGCCTGCAAAGAGAGGACTGCTTGAACATGGAGATGGAGTAAAGCGCCTCCCCTCTCCACGGAGATGAGCCCACTGTCGCATTGGTGATGAAGAAATGTACACAAGCAACCCCAACAAGCAAGATCAAGATCCGTACCCATCCGGGCTACAGTGACGGAAACTTCAAGGGTTTTCACAGGGCAAGATTTCTTAGGACGAGGTACGCAAGGCCTGCTCTCATGGATGGCACGAGCTGCCTGCCACATTTACATCCGACGGGAAGGGTTGGTGTTTACAGCCTAATTCTATACAGTCGTGTGTAGAAACCTTTACAGACGCAGGGTAGGATTTTCTGCCTGTACGCAGACGACACAATCGGCTTGATGAGATTGGGGTCATCGTCACTACGGAAGTATTTAGGATAAGAGAAGGTAACATATCTATTGTCTTTGAGGATAAGTCAGAAGTCCTGCGACTGTACGTAGAGGAAAGGACCTTTAATGCACTGATAACAGCGGCTGTTTCCAGAGAAAGCATAACCGATCTTTACAAAATCTAAGCCAGGCAGCAGGAAGGAGGATTCAGACAAAAGCGGAAATCAATATAAACGTAGCTCCTAGTGATATACAACTTGCTCTCAGAGAAAGAAAGTAATAGGGACGATAACAATGGATATGGAGGTGAAGTGGATGGAACTGCAAAGCGGTCAAAACGACAGTTATGTCCACATAATGACTCGATTGCCTGCAAGACTGAGGCTGCAAGAGCGAGCAGAGGACTGGTGGGTGACTGCGTAGACGGATACGTCGATATGACAAGGCTCGACGGCACGAACAAAAGGCTACCGAGACTGCTTGATATCACAGCGGTGGGAGAATTCTGAGGGCTGGAAGGTAGCAGCAAAGGACTACTCGGATCGCAGGGAAAGGATGCTCGAACACAATCAGACTTCTCATCATCGGTGTCCTGGTCTAAGTCCGTAACCATTGCGAAGAAATACAACAGACAACGTACATAAGAGTAAGATAACATACATGAGTCGGCGGTGTATACCGTACAAGAGAGAAGGTGCTGCGATAAACATAACTGACGATGGCTGCGTAGACCCTCCCATATCGCTCCCGGTGGACAGAAAAACATAAAGGAAGAAACAGCCTTGTCGCTTGTCCGTCGGTAGCAGCTGTACTCGATGTCGACAACTTAAACGGACAACAGTACGACGAATCGGAGTGAGTCAGACGATCTGACAAAGCAAACTAGACAAATCGCACCCCGTCAGCCAGCATTTCTTCCCTGAAAGAAGTGATGGCTCACGAGAGACGAAGAGAATCTGGGTTACACTCAACTAGACTATCCACCATAGCCTGAAGCTTGAAGGCTCAACTCGAAGAACTAAGGCCTCCAAGCCCTACTTGCGAAGTATATCCCTAGTGGGCTCTCTCACCAACTCGCCCTAACGGCACTAACGACCTTACCGGGATGCGCCACTTCGCACTCGGTCAACCTAGCCGAGGTACCAAACTGACGTGACACCTGATCTTCTCTCATCATGTACAAGTCAGCTCTCACTGATCCTCCTGTCTGAAGCGCATACGAACGTTCTCTCCACGTCATGTGACCGCTCTCCCGTGCTATAGCAAACACGACGTCTCTGATGACATCATGGGTAGCTATCCGCTCTCCACCATGAGAACATCGAGCAAGATGACGACCCGATGTGTCGAGTGAGACACTGCACTCGCAAGTAGATAGTGTCGAAGCAACAGGCTGGACCAAGTCTAGACAGAACCTCATCGCTGTAGAGAAGATAGTCGGTGCAAGTCGAAACGCTGTAATGCAAAGTCGAGCTATGAGTCAAGAGCATGCGCCCTTGTCCGAAAAAGAGCGGAGTCGAGCTCTAGTATCTCGTGAGATGGAAGGATCCACTAAGAGAGCGTGGAGAACTTGCTAGAAGTGATGCCCCGTCAAAGAAGACTGTAGTCCGCGAGATCCATCGGTAGCTAAGATATCGAATCGATGGTGTGTCTCACGTGTCTCAAGAGTCATGTCATCTCTTGCCTCACGGAGACACATCTGTAGTGGATAAGAACCATCCTCCACCTCTGTCATGTAGCTCTCCAGAATAGGTCTATCTCGCACGAGAAAGCGGCAACAGAGCCAAGGTGTTGAGAGGGCCCAACTACCCAAAAAGACTGCCGGAGTAGTCTCCTGCATGGATAATAAGCTCATCCCGTTACATGATATCGGCCAAGATGTTTGCCTACGTGCGAGAGTAAGTAACTAGGATGCCGTGCAATGAAAGAGTAAGGAAAAAGGAAGAAAAAAGGAAGCTGTATGGTAAGTAAACAAGTAGCTACGCTTGCAATGGAACTGCGGGGCTATGCTTTAGCGATTCATCCGAATTTTTTCATTTTTTCATTTTTTTGGTTTTCACAACGATTCCATCCGTTAATTCTTGTTAATTTTTTGATTTTTTGATTTTCATCATGATTTCGTTCGTTATGTTTCATTACTTTTTCATCACTATTCCATTCGTTTTGTTACAAGATAAAATTTCTTCTTTTCTGATTTTCAGATCGATGTATAACTATGCTAACGCATAACAATAATGAAAAAGTGGAAGAGTAAAGCTCGTCGACACATCATAGAGGGTGTCAAAGTTAAAACTTTTTCTGAAGGTTTGAGACCTATGAGAGAGAGTTAATACTTCGAACAGCCGCGGGTGTTCTCTTAACATAATTTTATTATTTTTACTTGTTTTTTCAACAGATTCTCTACTACTTTGAATAATTATTGTCGATGTAAGAAATAAAAAAATATTTAAAAGAAAAATATAGTGTTCATTCACAAGGGAGATACAGAATTCACCGTGGTTCTATACAATGTTACCTGTGGCGTTATGTTTCTCAACCGTGTAATAAAAGTTTTAGGTATTCTTTTCTTGTGGAAAAATTTGCCAACCCAGCTACTGGACCCACCATATAGAATTTGCGTTTAGAGAACACAAAACTGACATTCTGGACCATCTGGACATTCTATTTGTTATGAGGCAAACCTTGAAGTAGAGGGGCTCATGGCTCATGAATACATTCCCAAGAGAGATGATGAGAGTGAAAGCTATACCCAAAAACTTGGAAAATAATCTTTTTTACCCATTCATAAAATGAGTGGGAGTTTGTGCTCAGCAGGTTCCACCTTCTTGGAGCATAGAAATATTTATGTGCGGCCGCTCTTCTGATTACCGCATCAAAGATCTGACAAGAAAATATAGCAAAACTCTCTATATGCGGATTTGTTCTATAATATATCATCGAACTTGTGTGTTTTTGCTATGCATTTGCACAGCTAACAGTCGATTACACCCAAGTGAGAAAAAGACAAAAGGCGGGGGCTAAGTTGTGACTTTTTTTGTCATTTATAGGCACATTGACTTTTGATTTAAAACCCAGCTCTCCTACATATATACACTTTTAAACAGGTGGATTTCATTCTGCGGACTTGCTGTCCGAGAACCTGGAAACTGAACATTTGTCCCTAAAGTTACTTTTTGCTGATAAGTTTTCTGTGCGAGAACCAAATCTATTAAATTGTGATTTAAATCAAAGCTCTTCTCTAGCTTTACACTATGTGATTAACTTTGATTATTCTAACATATGTTGGAAAATATTAAACAAAGTTTGGGTGATTTTTTGAAATAAAACAATATCTTTTCCCTAACCAAAAGTAAATTGAGAAAAATAATATTCTTTTTATTTATATACCCGCATAGGGTTTAATGTAGCATAGTTTTACATTTAAACTACGATTCATCTAGTAAAGTTTGTTGTACATCTAAGTTAGTTTTAACTTACCCTTGGAGAGATTATGTATAGCTATCATTCGATTGTGAATCTCATAAAGAGAAAATATTGTTATATCTTTTAGTGTATTTATCCTATTAGATGAACCTTAGAAGAAAGAAAAAAAATTTAGATGTGAATAAATCTCAAATACATAGCCCTGCAATTCCATTGCAAGTGTACCACCTTGTTTACATTTTTATTTATTTTATAAGTGATATGTATACTTGAGAGTTTTACTGATAACTGCACATATATGTATCTTTATGACAGTTATTTCACAAATTACGTGTAATGTACGATATTCTTAGTTGTTGATCCAACAATTAGTATACTTTCCATCTCAATCATTCTTATAATCTGATTCCAAACATTTTGAATATCATTATGGGTTTGATGCATGGATATGATATCTTTATTTTACTTCCTTCATCACGGGAATGAAAACATTATCAATTATCAAGAGTTGATATCAAGCGAAATGTCCTGACATCAGATAAATTTATTGATATCAAGAGATATATATATCGAACTCGATACGTATCATGTTTAATGTTATTGAACTCACAATTTTTGTTAATTGAATTTCAAGTGTGATATCTCATCGATGATAGTTACCAAGTCTGATATCTGTCTCTTGGTATCAAGAGATTTCTTTTGAGCTGATTGTACAATACAGATGATTCTCTCTAATTGCATCGTGTTGGTGGAATCAAAAAGTTATGCATTTAAAGTGACATGTAAATAAATAATTTGATTAAAAGATAGTTCTGATTATTTTTCAAGTACAGACGGTGTAATAAACTTACTCTTGTATTATTCGTTTTGTGTGAAACTACTTGTATATAACGTTATCGATAATAAATCGCCTTTAAAATACAGTAAATACTCTATATGAATAAAACATTATTAAGACAACTTTGAAATCCTTATAATCTATCCAACTTAAAGAAACTTCTGAGAATGAAAAGAGTATATGCTAAGTATTACTATATATTTAATATTTAAAAAGTAATAGTTGTTTTATTCAAACTTGCAGTAAACAACATCTTTCAAACAATATAACTAATAAAGCTCACGACCTTCAAAATGGAGATTATTTCTAAATAATAAATGGAAAAAATTAACATAATAATATGGTATTATAGTTTTTACTCATAAATTAGGACATGAAAGCTAGAGGATACGACTCTTTGTATTTTACTGTATCATATGCAAGTCAAAAACATTTTATTCTTTATTTATGATTTATTGACGATTTCTAATAATATATTCTTATTTCGTATTTAAATCCTTTTTAAGAAATTAGAAGAATGTATCTCAGTTTTATATAAGTCTAAATTATTAGTAAATAGAAAAATAACAAGTATATCTGCAAATATTTATAACAAACTCCCTTAGTCACATAGATAATGTTGAACTATCGTGGTTACATGTTGGAGGAAACATATATTTCTGCTTTGTGCGTGTGTATTTAGAGAATGAATGAAAGAAGATGAGTCGAGCGGAGTTGATTAATAATCTCCCGGTCTTAGGTCAGGTCAAGTCTTCTGGAAATGAAATAGCACCTAAGGAACTTTAGCTGATCGGGGTAGGTATCCTACATGGGCACGTACCTGAAGTGAGGAAGGCTACCTGCGTATGACGCATTTCGAGGATGAATCTGAGTATAAAATTAAAACATTAAAGATAATATTTTTTGTCCTCGGAGTGTATTTGAGTCTGAAAAGAGAAAAGAGATTCGTTTCTGATCCAAGAAACCCCGAAATTTTCATTTTTAATATTTATTTATCAAATATTAAATAGTTTATTTTGAAACAAATCATAACTTGTAAAGCTAGTGAATAATTTTAGTTTGATTTTTTATTTCACATATTTTAACTTAAGATGAAGACGTAATAATCATAATCACCATTTGCATAACGGTTAAATCTTTCAGTTCTATGAAGAAAAACTCTCAAATAATGTATTCTGGGTTACCCGGAGCACTTGTAGTCATAATCGGGGTTTAAATGGACTAATGAGGTTGTAGCATAATCTTCCAAACGGAGCGACTATGTTTTGGCAATGTAAATAATATCCTACTATTTATTTGTTTAAAGGATAAGTGACACTTAATCTAATTGATTGACTACACTGACATCGAGCTTAGGTTCATGATCGACGAATTATATATAGACTTTATATAACCTTCGGTGCTTATTCATCTGTTTCATCCGAAGATGGAAGAGGGCTGCAAGCAAATAAATGAATGTATTTATTAATGTACCATTTTTGTGTAATAAGCTCTTGCACTTGTATCATCTGAAGCGCATAGACCTGCACACCATTTATGAGTTTTCCAACAACGTTTTCATTGTTCATGGAACAATTAATAGTTAACATTTAATGTTATTTAGTATTTTATTAAATTTAATTTAAAATATTTATATAACAATTATATTATTTCCTGTAACATAAAGAAAATGGCCCCCTCTCCCGAAGAAAAAAGCTTTTAGGAACAAACGACAAATACGACCAAGGATCTCAAATTTAATGCAAAACGAGAATTATCTCTCTCGGCGGTAGGTTACAGACTACTAAATGCAAAATTTAGTTTCTCCGGCACAACGGCGTTCCCCAAATGGTCGTTTCGCCGTTGGGGATGCTTATAGCCCTTACTGCACCAATTGATTTTGTCCTTTTTCTCTAGTTGTGATACTTTCGGTCAAAGCTGGAATCTTTGGTAAATATTCTTTTCTCATGGAGAGTGTAACGACTTCGGGCAAAAGTCCAATGGATACATTTTGTTTAAAATTTTCTACTCCACAAGTGTTTTTTTATTGCTCTTTAATCAGATTCGATCGTAAGTTCTTCCAGTAAAAAAGTTGTATGACTCAAGACTATTTATTTTAATTTTTAGGAAAAAAAATTATTAAATAAAATAACTATATTAATTCACAAATATGATCATAACCGATTCACGGCACTATACAAAGTTGCCATTCAATAAATTACGGCTTTCTCCTTCTGGACGTTACAAAATCTTCTCTATTAACTTTGACAAGCACTAATCTCCAGTTGCAACTAGATCAGTTAAAGGAGTTTTTATTTGTGTCATTTTATTTTCCAAGGATAATATCTATCCATTTTGAGATAATGTTATGAAGACTATGATAGTGAAGTTGCAATTCATTAAAGATGTTAAGAAAAAATAAAAGGTGAGATATCTGGATGTTCATGTAAACGCTAGACTAATTATATAGTGGATATCTCTGAAGTGGCCTGTAGGAAAATACCACGTGTATCTTATTGATTTTATTTCATTCAGCAGTGAGTTTCGTTGTAAGGAACTTAAAATTTCAAAAATTACTCTAATTTTCAAAAAATAAATAATTATAATTATAATACTTTTATTAATCTACAAGTATACCGTAAGTTTAAGTATACCGTAAGACTTTATAAAAACTGTCTTTTGATAAACTACGAATTTTAGACTTGGATGTTAGAGAACCTTGTGTCTTAGCTTTAACAGGTGTTATTCGTAAAATGACTCGAAATTTTGGTTTTCATTGTTTCCCATCACAAAGCATAGTGATATTTCACACAAAAAGACTTTATCCAAGATGCAAGAGTATTACATAGAAGGAAAAAAAACCTAATATCGAAAGTAGACCAAAATTGATTTTTGATTTCATAACGTTCTTTCCTCTTTCATTCATTCTCCGTTTCCGATAAGATGGGTATAAATTTTAGTGCATCCGAACCTTAATGAAACCTTCTTTGAGTGATAACCTCTCTACAGTGATAACAAGTGAGTAGTCTCGAGTCTATCACTGTAAGCAAGTGTTACTTAGGCATGAACCATAATGAAACATTCTTATGAATATTCTGGGAAATTAAAGGAAGATGAGAGAGATCTTTCTATACTATAATCTATTTCGTACAAATTCTTAATATTTTTTGGACCCAGAATAATCAGGGAACATCCAACGGAATAAACTAGTCATCTAGATGAGACTTTTTAGCTAAGTAATCTGGATGGCACTTTAACAAAACAAAAGGAAAATTCAAATTATCAATTAAACTATAAAATGTGGACGACGGATCACTTCAACAATCAATAACTTATCCACCGCTAGCTCAATTAGCTTATTCTCCTTTTTCTTGTTGACTTCTTAGATAAATTTATGTGTGTCTCACTTGTTACAAGAAGAAAGATGTATGCTATTGAGAAAATAAAGAATATGTTATTTAAACACAAACTTATCAATCCTAGGGGGATGTAATACTATTTTGATTATTATAGAGAGCTACATCGTGAATTTGGTGCAGAGATCACAATCAAAGAAGGTGTTATGTTGTGTCGAGGCTACTGACCGAGAATCTCTAACTGCACAATACCTTTGTCTTTGACACCACGTCTCAAAATCAGTGGTTGCTTGTTGCGTGCGTGCTTTACCTTGTTGGAAGCTCCAGAAGACAAAGTTTCTAGCGGTATGTTGTATGTTTAGTTTAGAGTTTGTTTGATCACTCAAAACCTAAGTCAAACATGAAGATCAAGATGAGGATATGAGATGTTTCGAGTTATATATGTTACAAATTGTCGTTTTTGATCAATAGTGGTAGGAGTTGCCTTGATCCAATCAAGGTTTTATCTGTCATTGGAAAGCTTGTACAATAAACGTTTAACTACAATAAGATTCATCTTGAACTTTGTGTTTATACCAACAGCTGTAGAAGGTTAGAGTGTGAAATGTAGAGCTTTTTCTCCCATCAGCCATCATCAACATGCTACCAGTGGTGAATGAAATCTTTAGTTGTTTTGCGAATTGCATGGACATGTAATTTTCTGAGCTTCCACAATCCACTAAGATATTAAAATGATGACCTTGGATGATATCTTGAAGACGGATCAGGTTTATACGTGTCGAGCCTTCAATTCCATTAAAATTGATGAGACTCTCAATAAATGATTTGGCATCATTTATTGAGATTCTTCATTCTCATGTCGATTTGATTCGTGAACTCTGCTTGTGCTACTAGGCAGGCGCGTCCTCCATGATTCAGACATTCAGCTATGCGATTGTCTGAGTTGTTGACAACGGTAACAATAATCGCAATATCAAAGGTCACCGATACATTGATCATTGTTTAATCCATCACAATTTCTATCTATCTCTACATATTTGTCTGTTGGTATCTTTCTCTATGTGATCTGAATGTTAAGTCAAAACGTTGTCGTGTCGTGGATCGGCTCCTATCTGAAATTCAAACTTCGATGCTTGTCGCTCCAAAGACACTCATGAGAAGACAAGCTAGGCCCCTGCTTACGGACTTTCGGCGTAATCTCAGATCTTCACTTTCATCACATGGATGGGTAGAGCTCCTTGTCAGCTTTCCATAGGCACTTTGTCTACTTCGTTTGGACGCCTAGTGGAAAAGTTACAAGACTCGAAAAATGGAGAAAACAAGCTAGACCCCAGCTTATGGGCTTTTGACGCAACTTCGGATCTTCACTTTCATCACATAGATGGGTAGAGCTTGTTGTCAGCTTTCCATGGGCATCTTGTTTACTTCGTTTGGACATCCAGGGAAGAAGTTATGCGATTCGAAAGAAGGTAAAATCAAGCTAGGCCCCTAGTTACTTGCTGACTGGGTATTCAGGGCTTCAGGCGTTATATCAAAGACGCAAGGGGCCTGCTTCTTATTATTCAGGAAATCAGGAGAGAACTGTACGTACAGAGACTGTTGCAAGGGAGGTGCTTAAGGGGCTAGCTTGCGCCTGCGACCTGTCAACGGACGGTTCGAGAGATTTAGGAGTCCAATGCAAGTGCGCAAGGCGTCGTTGGGTTCAGATCTGTGCAGGCTACGCACTGGTTCAAATGGTTTGGGAAGAGACGGATCGGGGGTTGTGTTCTGAGAGAAATTGAGACGCAGGAAGGAGATTTGGGATTTTCAGTTACCTGTGAAGGAGAGTTGGACCGTTCGGATCGTTCGGACCGTTCCGGAGTCCAAACTTGCTGTCCTTGGATCCATCGGGATCAGAACACCGAGTTCTACAGGAAATTGAAGACGATACTAGTTTTCATCGGGCGGTTTGGAAGTTGTGAGTGAAATTGGCTCGCAGGGAAGCGCTTGCGTCAGGTTTTTCATCGCATGCGACCTGAGATTGGATTGTTCTTCGCGATAGGTGAGCCAAGCTCTTCGTTCTTGGTGCCTACGCGATCAGGGAGTCTTCATGTACGCATAGGAGAAGACTGTACGTGAATTGGATTGTTGGTTTGGGTGTGGTGAGCAAGTTTGAGCCGCAGGGAGTCGATTTACGTCAGTTTTTTGTAATCTGCGACCAAATTTCTCGAGTGGTTTTGCAAGGGGAACTTCGAACGGCTTGTTTGGAGTCTTGTTGGGTTCAGGGTAGCTAGATCTACCTACCAGAGAAGACAGATATCAGTATGGACGATCCGTTTGCGCGTGGTGTGCGGTTTTAAGCCGCAAGGAGGAGTTTTTGAAGGTTCGGTCACCTGCGACCGAAAATCAGCGATACCTCGGTTCGGGAGATTTAGCAGTCCAATGCAAGCGCGCAAGGCGTCGTTGGGTTCAGATCTGTGCAGGCTACGCACTGGTTCCAACGGTTTGGGAAGAGACGGATCGGGGAGTGCGTACTGAGTGAAATTGAGACGCAGGAAACAGATTTGGAGTTTTCAGTTATCTGTGAAGGAGAGTTGGACCGTTTGGGCCGTTCCGGAGTCCAAACTTGATGTCCTTGGATCCAACGGGATCAGAACACCGAGTTCTACAGGAAATTGAAGACGATACCAGTTTTCATCAGGCGGTTTGGAAGTTGTGAGTGAAATTGGCTCGCAGGGAAGCGCTTACGAGGCTTCCACGTCTTATGGAGGAGAAGGAGGTGACTTCGACTTCATGGCTGGTGTGGCGCAGATTGAGGCATCTGCGGCAGTGACTAGAGGTGCAGTACGTGCCTCTGAGCCACGAGGGGCGTCAGTGGAGTTGGATCCACAACGCGGGGAGGCTGGTAGACAGGCTAGGCTTCCCCAGTCGTTCACGTTATCGGAGGCATTGAGGACCACATCTATGGTTCCTAAACGGCCTACTGATGGTGCAGTAGAGTTGGAGGCATCGACATCCAGGAGTGGGTGTGATGTGAGTCCACCTTCGATGTCTGTGGATGCGACGTCGAACCCGATGTTGGGGGCGGCTACAGCAGTTTTGCGAACCCCACTATTCTCAGCCACGGATATGAGAGCATTGGGAGTCAACTTGGCTCCAGTGTTCCAGTTGGCGGCCACGCTCAGTGAGAACGAGGATGTAGTTACCTCTAGTGCTGAAGTAGTTCAACGAGAGGCGGTAGACGTGTCCATGGAGTCGAGGATCAGGACAGCTACCAGTGGTACTTGGCAAGCGGCGGCTGCTAGGTTAGATGAGTTACCAGCTAGGCCGGCGATTGACCGTGCTGGTTTGGCACCAGGTGTGGTGTTGTTGGACAACAGAAGTGGTATCTTCTATTTGGTGGCACCTTCAGGGAAAGTGTATCAACCTCAGAAGGACTTGTTAGACTCTGGAGCCCAACCGTTGATGTTGGGAAAGGCGGCGTGTATTGGTTTGGGTCTGAAGAAGTCCGAGATAGAGAGATGTCCATTCCAGTTGCAGACATCTCTAGGAGGATCAGGAGGTACGGCTCTATACATGACACGTGAGATGTTGACGGTGAGAGTTCGGCCAGATCACCCCACGGATGGCTCTATGGTGAAGGCCAAGGCCATCGTTACAGCCGCAGAGTCTTATGATGTATTGGTGGGAGGTGCTGTGTTGTACCCTATGGGGTTCGTGATTGACTATTGGACAGAGACAGCATCTTACAGACCAGGTTGGCAGTCCGGTGAGGGACGAGTGAGCCGCTTACCAGTGCGGTTCAGTGCTAGAGTTGGGACGACGGAGCCTACACCAGGAACGATGGCATCCGTTGCAGGGTTCAGTTCGATCATCACTTGGCCGGACGAGTTGTTGGAGGGTAATGCCCATGCGGAGGATACTCCGATCTATGAGGAGGTGGAGGACATGCCTAGCATGTCTACGTTAGTACCATCTGCCTTGGATGTTCCACTCTGGAGTTCGAGTGGAGAGTTGCAGCAGTATGCTGATCAGTTGGTGCAGCAGGCTTGGAGTGAAGCTTTTGTACCACCAGTAGAGGAACAAAGGGTTGTTCCTGCTACTGGCCCTGTGACCTTATCACCGTTGGATACGACTCCCATTGTGTGGCAGTATCCAGAGGAAGGTGTATGTGTGCTGGAGCTGTTTGGAGAGATCAGCACAGGTTTGGATGCGGTATTGCAGGCAGGTATACAAGTACAGCGATACTTGTATGTGGAGAGAGATGAGATTGCGAGACGCATCTCATTGCGACATGTGGCACGTTTGGTGCAGAGATATCTTGAGTTGTTGCCCATATCAGCTGTTAGAGGATACCAGCAAGCATTACCGTCGGATATTTCGCTGCTGGGGGCGCAGGATCTTACGTTTGTGAGCACCATTCACTTGGTGATAGCCGGATGGCCATGTCAAGGTCACACGCGTGCAGGGAGAGGTCAGGGTTTACATGACCCGCGATCTAGGATATTCTGAGAGATGTTACGGATCCTACGACATCTCCAGATGCATCAGGTGGATTCTCCAGCGTACATCTTGGAGAACGTTCCTTTGTTGGGTGATGCTCGTACACAGATGATGGCGAGTGTGCACCAAGTGCGGTCTTGGGTTGGACCAGCAGTGTTGTTGGATGCAGCGAGAGTGGGATCTCGTGCACATCGTCCACGGTTGTGGTGGACGAACTTGTTACCGAGAGAGGTGCTTAAGCGCGCACACGATGGAGTGAGACGACCAGCGCACCTCACGGTTGATAGCATCTTGGATGCAGGACGACGATCTCAAGTAGTGAGAGTCGTCGATAGGTCACCCATGGCAGTGGTGAACCTAGTGGGACGGCCCATGGTAGCATTACCCACTTTGGTAAGCTTTCCAGCGTCACATGCTTACAGAGATGGAGGACCTGGGCTTGTGTGGAATGCTCAATTACGGCAGTTGGTGGAGCCCAATGCCGATGAGAGAGAGCGAGCGATGGGTTTCACTACGGGTATGACGGCGGTAGCTTCGGTGTCGGAGGCTTCACGTCGTCAAGTATTGGATCAAGCAATGGACTTGAATTGCTTGACATGGATTGTTAGCCTTGGATTGGCTGAGCAGCGTCGGATGCGATCGACGGGTGTTACTGCTCGAGCACTCTTGAGCTCTTTGCCTACCGGGTCGGTGGAGGCAAAGGCTGGGGGCGAGGCACGTGGAGTTCGTCATCCTTGGACATCATGGGATGTCATAGGAGAGAGTGTGGAGTTTGCAGCTAGAACTGCAGAAGTTTTACACACAGTAGCGGTGGAGGTTGTTGGTGGTGAGCAGAAGGAAACTGCTCCAGAGGCTGCAAGATAGCAGTCAACGACTTCGTCTTCTACCTCTAGCATGGTGACAGAGGATACTTGGGAGCCGGAGATCGGACCCAAGCTTATAAGAGAGGAGAGACGAAGAGTCCAAAGATTCTTGAAGAGCTACAGGAATTATTTTGCCTTCAGTATGAAGGATTTGGGTACCTTGAAGGGACCTGGTATACGGATCGACTTGGCTAATGACACGCCAATCTTTCGACGTCCTTACAGATACAGTGACATGAAGAGAGCCTTGATCCAGAGTCGGACTCAAGACTTGTTGGAGGTTGGGTTGGTGGAGATGTCGCATGGAGAGTATGCATCTGCCACTGTTATGCCAGCCAAGAAGGATATGTATGGCAACTACACGGATAGACGGATGTGTGGAGACTACCGTCCTATCAATCGGCAGACGAAGTCCGATAAGTATGCCATGCCGACACCTGAGGAGATCTTTGATGCAGTGGGGCATGTGAAGGTCTTCAGTACTTTGGATCTTCGAGCAGGGTATCATCAGTTGTCAGTGAGAGAAGAAGATAAGTCCAAGACAGCATTTTGGGGAATTGACTCTCACGGCAAGGATTGTTTGTATCAGTGGCGGTTCTTACCATTTGGGTTGAAGAACGCCCCTGCTGAGTTCCAAAGGGTGATGGACAGAATCCTAGCAGGATTGGATTTTGTCAGATGTTATATTGACGACATCTTAGTCTATAGTGCTACAGTGGAGGAGCACGAGAGACACTTACGGGATGTGTTTGAGCGGTTGAGAGCTCATGGGTTGAAGTTACACCCTGGGAAGTGTAAGTTCTTCCAGGAGTTGGTAGAGTATCTGGGCCACACCATCTATCCAGGTGGATTGGGTGTTCAACAGACGAAGGTTGAGGCTATTGCACGTATCCCACGCCCCACAGATGTGAGTCGAGTTCGAGCATTTGTTGGTTTGACGAACTTCTATCGTCGATACGTGAAAGGGTTTAGTGCAATTGCGAAGCCGTTGACCAAGCTGATGAAGGTGGACCAGGAGTGGCAGTGGGGAGATGAGCAGGAGCGAGCTTTCATAGAGCTCAAGGATAGGTTGACATCTGCTCCCATCTTGAGGAGACCCGTTAGGGGGCGTCCTTTCCAACTGCACACCGATTGGAGTATGTTGGGACTTGGAGCAGTGCTGACTCAGCATGATGATGAGAAAAAGGAGTTCGTGGTGGCGTATGCCAGTCGCTCCAACAATTCAGCGGAGGCGAGGTATAGTTCGTATGAGGGAGAGTGTTTGGCGGCAGTGTGGGCTGTTGCACACTTTCGATGTTATCTGTTTGGGAACCCCTTTACTATCATCACTGATCACCAGCCGCTCAAGTGGTTGATGGAGTCCGACAAGCTTACAGGGAAGCTTGCACGATGGGCTCTGATCTTACAGGAGTATGACTTCCAGGTAGTACATAGACCTGGAGTTGCAAATCTAGATGCCGACGGGTTGAGTCGCAACCCGTGCACGAGTCAGCAGGATCAGACTGGAGCTCGCTGGCATGACGAGGTTGATGAGGAGATAGTGCCAGGGTGGCATGCATATGCCTTTCTTTGTGTGTTGGCCATGAACTCTAGTATGGAGGGCCATGGTGGAAGTATGCTGTGCCGGCCCGTCCTCCGATCGCAGGAGCAGTCCCACCTGCGAAATCGGCTGGGAGATGCAGTCGCTGCCGTCCTCCGATCGACCAGCAGGAGTTCCACTTGCGAAAACGCCTCGGACATGCAATGGCTGCAGTCACGTCCCGATCGAGTAACAGCAGTCCCACCTGCGAAATGACATGGGAGATGCAGTCGCTCCCTTCTCGTCTCCCGATCGAGCACCAGAAGTTCCACCAAGTGCCCTCCCGTCTCGCTTCTACCTCCAGAAGCAAAAGCAGCATCGACCTGCCATCTTCTGCTCCCACCTGCAATCGAGAGCAAAGAAACAAGATTGCAGACATGGTTTGAGACGGTCCCACCAGGAAGCACGCATGGAGACAAACAGCGGAAAAAAGTAAGCGAGAAACACAATTTTGGAACCTCGCCATCGCTCCGAAACGAATCCTGTCATCGCTCCCAACATAGCAACAATAGCAGCAAAGAAAGAAGCATCCACGATACGTGAAACAGCCGTTCCGCCAAAACGAGACGAAGAAACTAAGCGCGGCTACAACGCCATCGGCAACCGTGCTCCACGCAGTCGTAGACCTAGAGAGGACAAAACCTAGAAACCGTGGAAACCGCCGTTGCGAACGAAGCGAACGAAGTTAGCGCGGCCACATCGCCATCGCTAGCCACGCTGCAGAACATTACGCGCTTGAAAATTCTGTAGCCAGCGACAAAGAAGATCTTTCATGGCCGCCGAAAACGTCGCGTCCTACACCCCGCGTGTTTTTTCTCTTACTGCTACATTCGCGGCAGCCAACACAGTTTTCCGCTTTCGTTCCATCGTACCCGATCCACCTTGGCGATGATGATATGCCCACAATCGCATATTGCATGCATATTTCTCCCAGTAATAATGGACGTCGAGATGAATACTAAGATTTCGCGCACCGGAAGAATCTCACATGTCCACAGTTCGTTACGACAAGTGGACTGGACTTTTCTGTTTGTCGTAATTTCTGACTCGAGAGAATGGAGAAAAGAAATCATTCATACGACAGGATTCCGTATGAATAACTGTGAACACGTATGATAACTATGAAGGTGATATGATACGTCTTTCCATAACCGACCCAATATAAACGGCAGTTGAATACTTTCGGCCAATGTGTTCAGAGGGTGTCAAAGATAAACATTCTCATTTTGTCGCAGCACAAAGAATTTCATAGTACGTTCTCGACGATTTATACAGGATGTACAAGAAACTTTGTGTTCGACCGTATTTCTAGCTCAAGATATATCGTCAGTGGAATTGAAGATAAGTTGATGCGTGAGAACTGACGAAGAACTCCACAAAGACCCAGTGAACTCTTCTCGTCATGACATATCCACCTCTTTGATCGTCAGAAGAGTGCTGCACGCTTAATTTATTACCTAACTTTTCCGATAGAAAAGTTAGGTAATAAACTAAAGTATTTATGAAAATAATCTGTTTAAAATTTATATTGTTAGAGACTCGTCCGTATGTGATTCGTACTGAGTTCAATGTACTCTTGGGCATTTTCGCACAGAGTACAGAGTGCCCTCCTGTCAACGTCTCTCTCTCCCTGGTGGTCGTCTCCTCTGATTCTCATGGCAGCGACATAAGTAGGATCGAAGAGTAGGAAATTGAGGTTCTGTAGGCTCTGCACACACACACATCGATTTGACAGTGCAGACGGAGAGCACACCCATACACATGATAGGCATTATAGTGTACACTACACTTGATGTTGGAATAGGAGGATAACGCAAGAAGAAGTCTGCATTCTCTTACCGCCAGCAGCGATTCGGAGATGTAGATGAGTAGTGGACAGTCTAGGAGCAGGGAACGGTATCCTCGTGCAGTCCTGTTGGTTAGACTGATGTGTCGAGGAGTAGGGATAGACAGTAGAGGGAGTGAGCTTCCCAACACCTATGTACCTTCTTTTCGGGGAATGGATTGCTGATTTGAGAAGCTTAACTCGTGTCTTCTGGGTGGTGGATTTTCTTGAATTCGCTCCCAATTGTGCATGAGAAGTGTGGTGTCCATAAATATTTTAGTATTAAATGATATATCATATCATTTAACACTAAAATATATATCTTGATAATTTTTTATAATAAATATCGAGCAAAAGTTCTCCAAAGGTGATTGAGCATGCATATATACGACTGGTGTACAGGAAACTTTCAATTCGATTATAATTTCTGGCTCGAGATAGACACTAATGACTAAAATATAAATTTACACTACGGAAAGAAATCTATCATCGGAGAACTGACAAGGACCTAGTTAAAGGACCTTCTTTGAATTCGAAATCGGAAAGATATAGGGTGTACCTTTACCTTATTATGGTAATGATAATAATTTCTTTTATAACGTTATTGAATTCAATACTATCATGGATAATTTGGATCTCTATTGGATCATTATGGGTTCATTTCTTACCTTTATGTTTACTTTTATGTAGAAATTGACGGGTATCGTAAGTCAAATGAATTTCGATGAAGACCAGGATTCATTTGGTGAGATTTCCTTGAAAGTATTTGCTTTGTGCTTTGGCGAGGAGATTACTATAGAGAATATCTATGTTTCGATTAGACAGTTCTATTCTAAATGGGCAGAGATTGGGAAGAATATAATCAGGGAAATTCTTTATCCTTTTATGAAGAAGAGAGGAGATGTTTAAAGAAATATAGATTGTATATATATATATATAAATTGAGGAATATATTCCCAAGGATTTATGCCAAGAATTATAGATGAGGCATAAGGCTGCCCGAAGGGAAGCATTATGGAGGCTTGTAGGGCAGGTTAGAAGATTTGAAAATACATATATATTGATTTATTCCTGCGGCCTTCATTCGCATTATATTGATGATAATCCTAATCAAGCAAAATATATAGATATATCTATATATTTCTATATTTGAAACAGTAGGCCCGTAGGGCGGGGACACTGTCAGACAAAAAAAGGGCCCGGGGACAGTACAAAATAAAAAAACTGTCCGACAAGGGCCAGGGACTGTCTGAAAAAAATGGGGCGAAAAAAACAGACAAAAAAAAGGCAGAAAATGATAAGGAAAACAATATAGATTTTTTTTGTCCTACCTGTGCAATTAGTAGTCCTATCTATCTACCTCTCCAAACACAATATCTTGAGTACCTATGATGGTGACAACATCTGCTAGCATGTTATGGTCGACCAGGGGTCTCCCACCTGGCCGCCAATTCAGAACCGTACGTGACAGTTTCCCGTCCTACGGCTCCTTGCATCCCATCGAGCCAGTTTCCTCAAATGTGCGCTTTTCCGTCGTATTTTGGTCGTGACAGTGCCCCGGCCTACGGGCTTCATTAAATAGTTTTTTATCTTTTTCTTACTAGCCTTTACAAGGGTTTTGTACGCCCACAATGTGAGGCTCCCACAGGGTACTGACGGATACGGAAGCCGTCAAAAATCTTTTTTTGGCCGTGGCAGACGTGCGTTTTACTTTACTTAAGCTTCAGCCCCATCGGCTGAAGTAGTCGTTCGATCTTCACACGGGCTTGTTGGACTATTCCCAGATTTGAATGGAGGACCACGAAATCGTCGGCGTAACGGATGAAAGAGAGCTGGGTCCGTCTCTCTATTCGCCCAACGGCTTTCCCTTTGCTGTCCCTACATGAAATTTTTTCTACCCAAATCTTAAGCGACTACTCTAATCCATGAAGTGCCACATTGGCAAAGATCCCGCCGGTTCCTTATTCTGGGTATTCACCCCGGTCTAATATTTCTGCTTTCAGCCACGGTGTTATTTGTCTTCTCATTTGTGGGAAAGTTTCAAGTTTCCCGATAAGTACCTCATGGTTAACCTGATCAAAAAACTTGTGTATATCCGCATCAAGTACATATTTATCTTTCTTATTAATAGATGTGTAAATCGCTGCGATGGCGTCGCTGCAGGAACGACTTGGGCGGAACCCGTAACTATTAGGTTTAAATCTAGACTCCCATTGGGGTTCGAAGGCCATAAGGGCTCACCTTTGTTTAGCTCGGTCTCTCAATGTTGAGAGTGGTGGAAAAAAAGATTTTTTTCGCAGTCTTTTTCCAGTGATCGCGCTCCTCGCTGTTTAGCGGTGAGGCCGGGCAGACCACGGTGCTTTTTCCTCGATTATCTTGCGTAACCCCGGCCAATTATTTGGCATGGCCTACCCGTTAGAGGGCGTGCATCTCTTTGTACTTCTGTTCTCGACTTAGCTTGAAAATGAAAGGTTTGCAACTTAGAGACATGTACCTGAATTGATTTCCAGTCTAGCAACTGCCAATCCAAGTCTCTCATCTTCCTGTTGAAGCTTTTACCTTTTTGATCCTCTGCGGATGCAGGGACAATTCAGCATATCCCGACAGCCGGGAAAAAAAGTCTTTTTTTTGAGCTTTTTGCCCTATCCTATTCCTGCCCACCCTACGGTTGGCGCGTATAACCTCAGAGGGTTTAAGGGTTCCCTAGTTCCGGGGTTCCTTTATCCGAAAGGGGCCGTAAGGCTCCCGCTAGACGCGTTGAAAGAAGGGGAAAGGACATCACATTACTTTCCCTCAGGCCTATATCCGATGTTCCGGATGCGGGGGTCTCTTATATATAAGAGTAGGAAGCAATACCGCCCGGCTTGTCCATTACGACGCTTCAGATGCTGCGGTTCATTAATGAGCCTTCGGAGGTGAAATATCCGCACTGTTGTATTCACCCAGACAATAACCAAGGAGGTTATGGTCACCCCCTTGCTCGAGATTCTTAGTTCCCCACTTCCTAGGGATCTTCTTCTCTTTTCTACTCAGCTTCACACCCTTGGATGCCACTCCAAACGCGTGTGGATACGCTGTTACCCCGTTCTACGGGGAGAAGGACTTTCACCTTCATGGAAAACTCAGTTCGATCACTCTGTCATCCCAGTGCGGATGTACGCTGAGTAGAGCGCACAGGTATGACTCATCGTCTTATCCTGTGAACAGGTCGCACGTGATGTTTGGACAAAAAATAAAGTCTTTGTAAATGAGCAAAACCTGGTGCTGTTATTTGACAACGATAAGGACGATTGCTTCCATTACTGACTAGAAACACAGCAAATTCTCCTTTAGGCGCTTCTACTGCTGTATAGGTAGAAGAAGCTGGTACAGAAAGACCTTCTGTATCAAGTTTAAAATGGTGAATGAAAGATTCCATGGATTCTTTCATTCGAGATCGTGATGGAGGACCTAGTTTACGATCATCGGCTTTAATCATGCCACTAGGCATTTGATTAAGACATTGCATAATAATGATTCGAATACTTTGTTGCATCTCTTCAATACGAATACAATAACGGTCATAGCAATCTCTTCTGCTACCTACTGGTACGTCAAAATCCAATCGGTCGTAAACATCGTAAGGCGCTTATTTTCCCAAATCCCAGCATACTCCGTAGCCTCTTAACATTACACCGCTGAATCCCCAATCCACAGCTTGCTGTGCAGTGACAGTACCAATATCCACTAATCGTTGTTTCCAGATACAGTTGTTGGTTAACATTTCTTCTAATTCGTCAATACGAGAAGCAAATTGTTGTGTAAATAGAAAAATATCTTCACTTAAGCCCAAGGGCAGATCTTGCGCCACTCCACCCGGTCGTATGTCACTGGCATGCATCCTGGCTCCCGAGACTCTTTCATAGAATTCTCAAAGTTTTTCTCGCTCTTCAAAAGCCCAAAGGAATGGAGTTAGTGCTCCTACATCCATAGCATGAGTAGTTAAAGCAAGTAAATGGTAAGAGATGGGCCACTAACCCCAATTATTCAGCTGCGAGCCTTTCGTCAGGTATCAATGGCCTTCCTCCGAATCGTACGTGCAAGATTTCCTCGTATACGGCTTTCCGAGTGAATCCTCGGGCTCTGGAAGGCCGGCCGAGCTTTTGACCTGGACTATCAGTGGCCTTCACTTATTCCCCTTGGCGCCCACTTCTTTCGAGGGGGTGCTAGGTAGGTTTGAAGTCTATGCAATCCAATTACGAGAGTCCTACCAGATTCTCTCCCACCTAATATGAGGCCGGTAGCCCGGGCTAGACTTTCCTATTGAATAGACTTCATTTATTGCCGTCATACTTCCCCTGGTGGATTTTAAGATGACAGGTCCGGCACAGCGGAATTTGTTTCCGGTTGAGCTGGACCATTAGTTTTGTGAGGCCATTCGCCTTCGATTTCCGAAGGTGCTTCACATGGTGCATTTCCATGTTTTCCTGGTTCCCGCATATACAGCAAGGGCTAGTTAGGACCGCATGGGTTCGGAGTCTGATTCTAGTACAGAATTCCATTATTTTTTTATTATTTATTGCAAAACGGAAAACATCCTTTCTCGAGTCAGTTGGGGAATGTAGCCGCCTATAGTTCTTTTCCCCTGCCTGTCCCACTCCCTTTGAAGACGCTTGCTACAGACAAGATTTTGAACTTTCGTTTCAAAGTTCCTCCTGCCGAGAACCTCACGATGTACGCCACTCGTTTTAACATTCCATAGTTATCCACAAAGGAGTAGTAGTTCATGTATCCACTCATGATGCCCTGGTATCTTAAGATGAGTTCGTGGTGATCCAAAAAGATCCATTATCTAACGGGTTTGGGTTTTCCAGTCGGGGTACATAAGCCTTTCCCATGTAGGTGTTTTACAATCCTTTCTATGGGAGCGAGCAGGTGGAGTCTAAGGGCGGCACTTCTCCTACGTTGTCCTACCACGAGTATCCTGTGACTTCTGATGGATTCCGCCGTCAGAACTTTGATATGGGTCCCGAGAAAGAGAGCTAGTTGGCTGCTTATATGAGTTATCTTTGTGTTGTCCCAATTTAGTTACAGGTGGAGTTTGAGGAATGATGCTATTTCAGCTCTTATTGCCAGCGCTACCTTCTTGGAGCCAACCACCCCCCCTACGATCCAGTCGTCTGCATATCGTAGGTAGTAGATTTTTACTCCCCTCCTCTCTATTGCTTTTCTAAGCCATTCCAGTCGTGCTCTCGGGCGGTCTTCTTCTTTAGATTTTTTGAACAGTCTGAATCGTCTATCGGGTGATTAGAGAGGTTGGGGCTTTGTATCTTATCTTCAATTCTTCAGAGAATTGGTCTAGGGGGCGCAGGTATATGTTGGGGAGCATAAGGGATAGTACTCCCCGTACCCCAACTCCAGTTTGGGGCTCCTTTTTTAGTCCATATCCTGCCCCCTACTAGTTTCCAGTCAAGTTGTAAAAGCTATGGGTCTCGAAGTTCCGCATCGAGGAACGAAGCTAGTTTGTGGTGGTTGATATTGTAAAAGTATCCTTGGATGTCTCCTTCGATTGCCCAGTTTACACTCTTCCATTGGTTCTTATTTCTCTCAGTGCAGTGCGAGGAGACCGGCTTGGGCGGAACCCATGACTAGAGGGCAAAAATTGTCGTTCGAAGGCGGGTTCGCTAACTGCCCGTATAGCTTCTTGTACAGCTTTATCGCGTGGAGATGGTATACCCAAGGGACGTTGATCTCCATTTGGTTTGGGAATAAAGGTTCTCCAAGAGGTGTTTTGAATTGGAATGATTTGTCCTTGAGTCTAGCAATGGTTTTTTCAAAATCTCCCATGCCATCCAGGGTTTGGGAGTCCGCAGTCCCGGAGTCATCTTTCCCTGCTTTGATTTCAGTTTACCATAGGTTGTTATGTGTAAGTTTGTGTCGAATAGTTTACAGTATAATCCTTTCTGAGCAGTAAATCGTAAAAGATTTTCATGATTCTGTAGCTGGTATATAAGTTCTGTTTGAAATGTGAGTAGCAATTTTGTAAGATATAGGTAGTTCATGTAGTCTTTTTCTTTTAATAGTTTGTAAGCCGAAATCAGAGCGATGGAGTTAACCGGGCCCTGGAGTTTGGTGTTTCAGGTCCTTGGGGACTAACCGCGTACAGTCCGTAGGTCCGGACTGTGTCGGGTTACCCCATTTGGTGCATAGGTAAGCCCGGAGGCTTACTTCAAATCTCCTTCTCCGATCCTGCCTTGAGTGGCTAAAAGGCCCCCCATGGAATGATGGTCAGTATAAGGTCTCAGCTTATCGTGTCATCAGCTGGGGGAGAGGTTCTTCTGGGTCCCTTCGCAGTCCTTCTGTGGTAAGTGTTCAAGAGACTTATTAGGGCCTTCTCTCATGCCCCCGATCGTCGCAGTTGAAAGCGTCCGTCCTTGCGGTTGTTGTCCGTTTACGCCGGCCGGCAGCTGCTGGGGGGCCGGGAGCTGGCGTGGGGGGAGGGGGGTCCCTTGTCGTTCTCAAGAGCCGTCGCCGGTTGGGGCCCTTACTGCGAATCCCCCGTTGCTCTCCCTCTCCAGACTTTACACGTCTGGTGCGGGTGAAGAGAGATTCCTATCTCTTTGGCCGGTCCTCCTTTTCGGGGGAGGGTGGCTTTAGGCAATTGCATTTTTCCTTTCAATGTGTCATTTGTTGTTGCGTAGGTTCTTAACTTCCATGCCCTTATTTAAGGTTTTCCGTCGTTGTATCAACTTTGACACCACCTATTAGATGTATTATGTTTACTTGTGCTCATTAGTCTTACCGATGCTAGAGTTTGGTCCATTCAGGAACGTTTTATAATTAGTTCTGTAATCGAAACTGAAGCATTCCCTGCTTCAAATCGAAACGACACCGGAAGTCCTAGAGTGGCCTGATTCAAGATTGCCGACGTCGGCCACGGCGTGTCCTTATTCTGGTGTCGGTATATAATGCAGTAGGGGACAACAAGCTGACGTTGCGTTCTACAAACGCCCTGCGGTGTCGGTATATAATGCACTAGGGGACAACAAGCTGACGTTGCGTTCTACCAACGCCCTGCGGTGTCGGGTTATATGCACTAGGGGACAACACGCTAACGTTGCGTTCTACCTAGAGGGAGATAAAGTAAAATGTAGGTATTGCTGTAGCTGAAGCAGTCTCGTTCTCCCTCTGTTGGACTCGTATTGACATATGGTTTTATCAAAATCAATATCAGTGTAGGTGTCTTCTATGCGGAGTTGCAGAAGGTGACTTAAAGTTATGCTCAGTTATACTCGGGATTCCTCAAACTCGTTCCGGTTCTGGGTTAGATTCTCTTTGTGCGCAAAATGTAAAGGAAATGGCCGCCTAGGGGTTTAACCGCTCCTACGGAACAAGTTAGGACTGTCAACGCCTCTAGACTCTTACTTTGTTTAAGTATTCTGAACCAAGCAGGCGAGAGGGACACCACCAGTGGGCTCCCTATGAGTGACAGAACTCGAGGATTTGCTAGCCCTCGATGTGTCAAGTACTGCGGCTTATCTGTACAGGTCCTGTGCATGTTTGTGAATCTGTACGGCTACCGAACCACTTCTATTTTGCCTACGGAGTATCGTTCCACTTTGCGACGGTAACTCTGCTTGGTCATCTCCAAGTCGCCCACAAGCGTAGTGTGTGCATCAGGTGGAATCATCTTGGGAGAATAGCAAAATTGGCGTCAAACATTCCCTCACCGAAAGTTACAATCATAACCACGAGTAAGCCCCACCATGTCGAGCCACTTGGGATGAATCCAAGTCCCAGAACGCAAACATTTTGCACTGTGTACGTGGTGGTTTCTCTTGTTGAGGGAATGTAAGCATATACTGCATATTGGTTCGGTCGTACACTTACATGTATTAAAGAAGTCCGTAACCCAGACCCGTTCCGAACTCTGTAGACTTCTCGATCCAATGTGCCTGGAGGGATCAACCCCGTGTTCCTTTAACCTCGGTCAAATGGATAATACCTTCTTGTACTAACACGATCGAGACCAGGATGCTCCAATGTCAACTCAATGCTCTCTGCTGTCCTTACGATAATATCGCAACAGCTTGAGCGCCTATGGGCGAAACAACTACCAACTCTCTTTCGCCCGTTTCTCGCTGTGAGTATCATCAGTCCGTACAGTACAAAAACTGTCAACAAGACCGCGGGACAAAAACGTGTAGGCCTTACTTCTTGTTTACGTGGCTCACTTGTGATACAGAAAAACAATCCCAAATACGAAGAAGCCGGTCATCTGCAGCCAGGGAAGCAAAGAGCTGTTAAAATCCAGATCCACGGATAAACGCGTAATCTTCATAGCTAGTAATATCCTTCAAAACTGTTGCCGAACTAAAGAAGCCTTGGTATCAATCATCTTGATACTAGGGATGTGGTTAGAAACACCGATAACTTGGAAACCTGTGACTGAAACTGCAAGGCTAGGTAAACATAAAATTCATACCATGGAGAAAGCGCCACCGTAGTAAGGATAAGCCGCCTTGATGAACCTTTCATACTCGTTGTGACGGAAAGGCCTCACAGGAATTTGCTTGCTTAAGGTCAGGCTGGTGTACCCAAGCCTCTTGTAGTCAACTTTAAACTGGAATACACCATACACATCTGGCACCTGGAAGGATGTGTAGTACCGACCCTGCATGATTCAGATGCGCGACCGTCAAGACTAGAGAAGCAACTCTATCTCCTTTGGCTAGATATCTGTTAGGACTCTTATCTCTCGATGTCCGTCCTCACACTGCATGAACTAAACGGTGCAACCTAACTAGATTCTTTCTCTTTGCTCGAGTGCTTCAACGAAACCAATACAACCCTAACCTTGAATATGCGAAGTCAAGCCCGCTAGTGGTGGGAACTGCGTCTGGTCGTTTCTAAATCTTAAGTAAGCTTATCAGGGTCAACTTCAGACGGAACAGGACATACCTTTCCATTATGGTCCAAAGTCTTCAAAATATAGGGACTCATCATGTAAAACTGAACTTGAACATCATCGGCTTGATACGGTTTCCATTCCTTGCCAGTCCATTCGAGAATTACTAGGGAATATTCCTGTCGATCCCAACGATAAACGAGCCGTTCTGAGCTGTACTTCAATTTGAGATGCAAGTATGACTAACGAACTTGTATGATTTTGTCTTGTAGCATTTGCCAAAGCTACAAGATACTTGTGAATAGTACCATTCACCCCGAAATAAAGCTAGCCTGAAAGTAAATGACAGGTTTGAGAAGAAAGTGTACAGGCGTACCAGATCGTCGGTGATTCTGTACATAGCAGGTTCATCCTTCTCCCCAGCCTTGTTATGATGAACATTAACTGCCTGCAGAGAAAAAGGACCAGCTTGTAATCCAATACAATGTGACATTCTTTTAGGATCTATTTATCACTATCAGGCTTTAAGACGATTGAGATGCACTGAACATAGTTGAGGAAGAAACATGCGGAGAATAGATTAAGGGTTTGTGACTTGTCCACCTTCAAATGTCCTCGCTCATGGAACGTCCACTTGCAGAGCTCAACCGCCAGCTTCTCATTTCCTGATGCAGACCTGCTTCACACGGAAACTATGAAGCAATATCGACCGAGACTGTACAGGCCACAGGAAGAGGCACCCAACTGATATCTGCTGTCTCCTAGATATACAAACCGATAAATATCCGTTTCACACAGCTTACGCTCCGCAGATATAGTCTGGACAAGGTTTTACCTCGATGAGCTTCCAGACTTCTGAACGGACGATCTAAAGAACCTGCACATACAAGCCTGTAATAAGAACTTCTGCTCGTCGAAAACAGCGCTTGGACGAGCAGGTTCATAGATCTGTTGTCAAACAAAAAACTACTAACGTTTTCATATGCTGGGTGACCGTTAAAAGGTTCAACAACACACTAGGATACGCAACATTCACTGCTACTGGCGCATCAAATCAATGTAGTTGCGCGCTTTACTTGTCGCTGAATAAGTCCAAAGAGCCCGAAATCAAGATACGAGCGTTATTTCTGGCCTGCACAGCACGAGGGGCAGCCTCAGTAGGAGTATGACACTTATGTTTCCCAACAGTTAGCCTTAATTCCGCAATCGCCCGCAACTTCCCTGCTAGATATCAGATAAAGGACCCTGTTACACCATGGACATTCCAGAAGGCAGGTTCGAACTTATGCAGGGGCTTTTATTATTATCTATAACTCTATCTTACTCTACTCATTAAGTACCTGAACAACAGAAACAAGTGAAATGGAAGTGCCGGTAAGAGCTGGGGGCGCCGTCAACACAGCGTTTGGAGCCGCCGAGAATGCAGATGGCGATGCTGATAGAACTGTCACTACCTGCCATTTGTCCAACATATCACGAGGAAGATAAGGGGAAGAAAATTCATGAAATCATCGTCCTCAAACAGATTATGACACTGTGCCCAAGACAACAGTCAACATGCATATATTTGCTTCAAGCTCAGGAACTCACAAGATCGCTAGCAGGATTAACAGAGTGCGCAATACCACGGAAGAGGACAGGATCCTGCACATGACACCGTCGAGTAGAATGGTGAGTAAAAAACATGTACCACAAATCCTATCATCAGAAAGTGGCTCGTTCGGGAAAAGGAGTCCTCACCTTGATATCATCCTTCCCCAATATGACGTCAGACTCTATCAACTTCTCACCAAAGATGAGAGAGTGATCGCTTTCACCCTGTATAGCAAAATTAATGTGGTCGACAACCACAGCCTCCATGTCCTGCGTACCACCAATTTCACCACCATCAGTCTTTCGTGGTAAAGCTTCGCACTGGCAGCCAACTGGATGCACTGCGCAAAGTCATTTCCTAACTCGAAAGCCCAAAGAACAACACATGTAATCTGGGATAATAGGTCTTGGTAAGCCCACCTCATCAAAGTCTACACCACATTCTGTAGCAATGTCCCTCATAAGGTCAGAAGTGTGAGTATCTGCCGCAAGAATCAAGTCATGTCCAGAGTCTACGAAGTCCAGAATTGCAGCTACATCCAAGTTGCCTCCAAGTTGTCCTGCCGTTCCAGGAACCAATGAATACATTTCCTGGCAGCTAAATCCAAGTGATGACAATAATATTGTACTGTTTACTAAAGACATGAAAGCTAACTCTACGCTGGAAAGGGACAGAAAAAAGGTATGAAAATAAGGAGGACGCTTGATCCATTAAACTGCTTCCTGATACGGTTCCTGAACGGTGATAATGTTTACCTTCAACGGATGGAGCAAAGAGGATGAGCGCCTCATACAGATACTCTCCATATCTTTGCAGAGCCAACTTCGAGTCATCTGCTAGTTTGAAGTCCAAGTCGTACCCCCGACCTACATTACCACAAATCCACTTAGATCTGAAGCATAATTTCTTCAAAGACAGTTACAATCATTCTGCGGCCACTTTCTCCGCCGACTTGACACTTTCAGGCACTTTTGAACGCCGCTACTCCCTCCCCTTATCGTTATGGTCTGGATGCATCATAAAGTCCAGCAGATTCAGAGAAGCTCGTGAGACTCGGGTTGCAAATAGGTTCCATATTTCCGTTGGAGAGTCACTGAGCATGCGTTGAATAGCCAGAAACAAAATCTGGGGCAATTCGTGGTGTGCTTTACTGTTGCGACGGACTTTGAATCAGTTCGAGGTAGACAAGACAGCTGCTTGCGAAGCACATCTTACTCATCCATCCACACTATGAGATTTACCACTGAGTGCACCCACTTAGAAACGACGAAACATAACCTAAAATAAACGCTACAGCTGCTGGTTTTGAGGCGACAAGACGACATAAACAATGATGAAAAAAAAAAATTCAAAGTTTGGAGTAGCACTGCCAAGAATGCGACACAGACAAATCACTGGAGAGACTGATGGCATTCATTTGGAATAAACTCTGTGATTGGAGTCCCAAATCAGCCGTACGCTCCATTTCAAAACTACGTAATACAACAAAATTACTTAATAACGCGAATGTAGTCCTACGCATTGTTCAAAGCGGCCAACAAGAGCTTAGGTATTATGATGAACGCAGTTCTCGGTCAAAAGGCAATGCAATCTGTCAAGAGAAAATTTAAAAAAGAAAAAAAGAAGGGAAAGAGAAAGAGAAGGGCCACCCCAAAGGAATGGTGGTCTTCTTTTGTTCACCATAATCCAAGCATATATAGCTCCACCGATCACAACAACAAACTACGAAGAGACAGAAAATAGATCAATACGCTTGAACTTACTAGAGAGCGATTTGAAGAAAATCGAATGAGAGGACTTGAGTGCCAGATCGTCCAGCAACACCAGAACACGCTGATCGGTAGGTTTGTCGTCAGAAAAAGCTGCGCACAGTGCAGGAACCAAGATCGCAACCCAAAGCAACGATTGCACTCGCGCGGAAAACGCCATCGCGGCTTGCTCCCGTTGTCGCTCGCTCTCGCACGAAAAATGCTGTCCGACTGGGAGACAAACAGTCAATCAAGAAGGCTTTGGGCAGAGGGGCCGGCACTGAAGTCCTCTACCCTCCAGCCTCCAGGACTCTACTCCAGCTCCAGTTCTTCCGAAGTTCCTCGTTTAGCGCCCACGTAGTTCACGTTAGTGATTAGCATTCACAATCATTTAGCCAGAAATCTACTTAGTCAGCCCCCTCCAGCAACTTCACGACTCTGTCCACCTCGACAGTTCAAAAGTTTCTTTTTCAACCCCATGAACTGATATTACCAGTAAGAGTAAGGCGCATCAACTAGTAGCTGGTAATATGACAAGTAGAAGAACATATCACAGCAGATTTTTGCACTAAAGTTCTTCTAATATTTTTGTATCAAGAACATCATAAGAACTTTCCCGGTACATCCTACGTGGAGGTTGACAAAGAAACTTTTGATTCGTTAGGGTTGACAGAGTCGTGAAGTTGCTAGAGGGGGCTGACTAAGTAGATTTCTGTCATTTAGCGGTTTAAGTTAAAGACTTTTGTTTCATCCTTGTAAAAACTCATAAGCGGAGAACGTGACCAATGAATAGCAAACGGATGGGAAGACCCCATCAAGCCTCACAAGGGAAAGAAGTACCTGAAGGGCCAAGCAACAACCACCCCGAAGGGAAGAAATCGCCTGTCGCACCTATGTATGTCGCAGATCAGAAAATCAGTACCTCTACAAACATCAGTACCTCTACAAATTGGTTCACCTGAAGAAGCATCACCTATTTCGATTGCCCTCCTGTGAACAGCTCCTGCTAAAGCTCTCTGTAGAGTAATGAAAACTCGCTGCCTAAAAAACGTGGTGCAGAAGAAAGAGAAAGTGGTACCCCTTGGCATCTCTCATGATAAGCTCTAGCACAGTCTCTGAGAAAGACGTCGAACTTCAAGCCTGTCGATCCGTATATCTCCAAAGCTAAGGGGATGAAGCGATGTCCCACTTGCATACTCCTATACTTGGCCACCTTCGCTGCTGCCGCCACGCCTGCAGCCCATCCTGGGAGATGGATGATCACTTGTGCCGTTACTGAGTCTCGTGTCGGATCAGTGATAATCACATCAGCCACTGAGACCTGTGTCGTGCGCATACACATCGCTACACAACATACATCGCTGTCAGAGGTACACCACACATACACATAACACATGGACAATCTCATACACATACACAAGTGTACCACAATAATCTGCATTGAGAAATTATCATCTCCAACACTACAACAAAGATTACTCACAAACGGTCAAGCCAAACCCACTCTAAACACGAAGAGAATCCGGGTTACACTCAACTAGACTATCCATCATAGCCTGGAGCTTGAAGGCTCAACTCGAAGAACTAAGGCCTCCAAGCCCTACTTGCGAAGTATACCCCTAGTGGGCTCTCCCACCAACTCGCCCTAACGGCACTAACGGCCTTACCGAGATGCGCCACTTCGCACTCGGTCAACCTAGCCGAGGTACGAAACTGACGTGACAGCTGTCGTGCGCATACACATCGCTACACAACATACATCGCTGTCAGAGGTACACCACACATACACATAACACATGGACGATGTCATACACATACACAAGTGTACCACAATCGCCTCCCTAACTGGCGGTTAGGTCCCTCTAACTCCAGATAGCTCTATATCCCAACTACGTGATATACACCTTCATGGGTGCAAGGATCAGGAGGCCGGGTGCTACATCGTCCCATCGTTAGTCGCCTGTCTGCAATCCATACCACGCAAAGATCTAATCGACTATTCCTGCTATATACATCGAGGACAAACCCACCGTCTAGTAGGAACGACACTGAGAGGTGGAGTCAAACATGACATGTGCCAACCTCTCGAAATACCATCACACACCAACATACGGGCTGCTCCACCAGCAGACCCACACAACATACACCTCAAGCCCGCGCGTACAACTGCTAAGCTAGGGTCAACGGTACCATCAATGTTGGGAAGATGACATGGCGCGCAATTACGCACATGGTCCTTCCACACAACACCATCACGGTCCTCTAACATGAGTACTCCAGAAGGTAACACCTCTCGCACTCGTAAAATAGTGCACCCTACGGTCACATCCAACGTCGTCGGTGCGATCTACTGCAGATAGATATAATCGCCAGGATGAAATCTGCGAATCGACGACCGATAACCTCCTCCTCGAATAGTCGCATATCGCAACGTGTCTCTATGCTGGGCAATCGCTAGATTCTCAAAAGCCATAGGCATAACTCTCCGAAATGTCTCTGCTCGTTGAGAACATGCTCTCACCCACATATCCGGGTCATCAAGGTCCAGCACCTCAGCAGAATCACGACGAATGGCCGAAGGTAGATCTGGATCTCGGCCATACAATAGAAAATACGGTGAGAAGGAAGCCAAAGACGCTTGTTGGCTAAAACGGTAGCCCATAGCCAACCATGGTAACTGCACATCCCAGTCTCCCAAGTGGCCCTTCTGCAAGCCATACTTGCGCAATCCTCTCTTCACCGTCTGAACTACCCTCTCCGCCAAACCATCCGCCTCAAGATGATCTCGAGATGTAGTCCGATGATCAATCAGCGCCTGATCACACAAGGCTTGAAACTCACCAAAGAACTCTGTACCTTGGTCTGTCAGCACTTCAGCTGGTGCTCCAAAACGACTCAGCACTCGATCTAAGAACGCGTACGTTGTCCCTTCACTCGCCTTGTCTGGTAATGCCACCAACTCAATCCACTTGGAGAAGTGCTCCACCACCACCAACACATACCGGTGGTGAAGTACGGTCAACGGTAAGGGTCCCGCAAAATCCAAACTCCAACGGTAACCCAACCCCATAATCGGTAAGGGGTGTAACTGTGGAGTAGGAGCATTAAATGATGCTCGTACTCGATCACAAACCACACATCGTGCGACAAACTGTTGCACATCGACGTGCATACCACGTCACCAATACTGTCCTTGGAGTAAGCTATGCGTACGCTTCACTCCAAAATGTCTCAACTCCTCATGGGCATGTCGTACTAACTGTGCCCTCTGGGCTGGATGTGGTACTATCCGTACTCTCTCATCATCCCACACTCGAAGTACATGTCGTCCTTCTCGTCGAAATCTCTTCGCTCGTTGAAGGACACGATCTCGCTCCTTGGCACTTATTGTGCCTACTATCACACCAGTACGTAGATACTCCATCACGGTCACATCATCATGGATATCTCGTTGGTCTGTAACACCATCTCCACCCTCAGGATCTGGAGACTCATCATCTACTCTCTGACTAGAGAAAGATACGACTTGGTCCTCCATACTAGAGTTCATGGCCAACACACAAAGAAAGACAGATGCATGCCACCCTGGCACTATCTCCTCATCAACCTCGTCATGCCATCGAGCCCAAGTCTGATCCTGCTGACTCGTGCACGGGTTGCGACTCAACCCATCGGCATCTAGGTTTGCAACTCCAGGTCTATGTACTACCTGGAAGTCATACTCCTGTAAGATTAGAGCCCATCGTGCAAGCTTCTTTGTAAGCTTATCGGACTTCATCAACCACTTGAGCGGCTGGTGATCAGTGATGAGAGTAAAAAGGTTCCCAAACAGATAACATCGAAAGTGTGCAACAGCCCACGCTGCCGCCAAACACTCTCCCTCATACGAACTATACCTCGCCTCCGCTGAATTGTTGGAGCGACTGGCATACGCCACCACGAACTTCTTTTTCTCATCATCATGCTGAGTCAGCACTGCTCCAAGTCCCAACATACTCCAATCGGTGTGCAATTGGAAAGGACGCCCCCTAACGGGTCTCCTCAAGATGAGAGCAGATGTCAACCTATCCTTGAGCTCTATGAAAGCTCGCTCCTACTCATCTTCCCACAGCCACTCCTGGTCCACCTTCATCAGCTTGGTCAACGGCTTCGCAATTGCACTAAATCCCTTCACGTATCGATGATAAAAATTCGCCAAACCAACAAATACTCGAACTCGACTCACATCTGTGGGATACGTGCAATAGCCTCAACCTTCGTCTGTTGAACACCCAATCCACCTGGATAGATGGTGTGGCCCAGATACTCTACCAACTCTTGGAAGAACTTACACTTCCCAGGGTGTAACTTCAACCCATGAGCTCTCAACCGCTCAAACACATCCCGTAAGTGTCTCTCGTGCTCCTCCACTGTAGCACTATAGACTAAGATGGAGTCAATATAACATCTGATAAAATCTAATCCTACTAGGATTCTGTCCATCACCTTTTGGAACTCAGCAGGGGCGTTCTTCAACCCAAATGGTAAGAACCGCCACTGATACAAACAATCTTTGTCGTGAGAGTCAATTCCCCAGAATGTTGTCTTGGACTTATCTTCTTCTCTTACGGACAACTGATGATACCCTGCTCGAAGATCCAAAGTACTGAAGACCTTCACATGCCCCACTGCATCAAAGATCTCCTCAGGTGTCAGCATGGCATACTTATCGGACTTCGTCTACCAATTGATAGGACGGTAGTCCTCACACATCCGTCTATCCGTGTAGTTGCCATACATATCTTTCTTGGCTGGCATAACTGTGGCAGATGCATACTCTCCATGCGACATCTCCACCAACCCAGCCTCCAACATGTCTTGAGTCTAACTCTAGATCAAGGCTCTCTCCATGTCACTGTATCTGTAAGGACGTCGAAAGATTGGCGTGTCATTAGCCAAGTCGATCCGTATACCAGGTCCCTTCAAGGTACCCAAATCCTTCATACTGAAGGCAAAACAATTCCTGTAGCTCTTCAGCAATCTTTGAACTCTTCATCTCTCCTCTCCTATAAGCTTGGGTCCAATCTCCGGCTCCCAAGTATCTTCTGTCACCATGCTAGAGGTAGAAGACGAAGTCGTTGACTGCTATCTTGCAGCCTCTAGAGCAGTTTCCTTCTACTCACCACCAACAACCTCCACCGCTACTGTGCGTAAAACTTCTGCAGTTCTAGCTGCAAGCTCCACACTCTCTCCTATGACATCCCATGATGTCCAAGGATGACGAACTCCACGTTGTCGTGTTGTGGTTCGGCTCCTGTGTGAAATTCCTGTGTAACCTATGTTGTGTTTCTTTTCCGTGTTTCGTGAACCGTATCGCGTAACTCGCCGAACGGTGTGATGAGTGTCACGTTTGTGATTATCTGTTTAAGTGATCGCACGGTAGAGGAACGTGCCAAGTCATCGATCTGTGCGCATTCACTTTAGTGGTCCTTGTCGCCGCATTTGTGTATAAACTGGTGGGTCGAAGGTTCATACGACATTCTCTCTCAGCGGGTGATTCGTAAGGGTTCTCGGTGATCTGCATGGAGGAGTGAGGAACTGCAGGAGTGGTGGTTATGGACGGAGGTGTGTTACCGGCTCCGGATCTTCCTTTCCCGAATCCGTTTCACATCAAGCTTCATTGCATCCACCGCGATCACTTTCGACAGTGGTTAGTTGCGTACTTTGGTGATGCGTTCATGGGAAGGGTGATGGAGTTACAGCTTCTGGTGATCCTTCCAATCGTAACATACGGAGAGACTTGGGATACGACGGTGTACATTTTGTTGTGAGGAACAATGGATCTCAACTATCCATCGAACGTTCCTTTCAATCTTTGGGTCGATGTCCGGTGCCATTGCAGACCGAAGATCAATCATGGGGCTTGGATCGTGAGAAACTTCGGGCAAGAATATTACAATCGAGTGAAAGCTTCACCGTTTCCTTTTGTCATACCTTTTATTGTAGAACGTTTCCAAGTTGTAATATTGACGTTGTATTAGTCTGCGGCTCACTGGTTTCATTCTGGTTGAGCGCTTCTGTGTAGTTACGGACCGCGAAGAATCCATCGACATATTTGAAGGATTTTCTGAGGTCTTAGAGTGTTGTTGATGTCTTGTGTCTCCTTGGAGAGTAAAAATTCGTTCTAAGGGAAAAGTTAAGAGGAGAAAAGACAAAAAGTAAAGTTCTTTTTGCTCTTATTGGTCCACTTTTGGACCAATGGTGTTCTAGCTGATCCTCATGACGTTTCTGTGGTTTCTGGAGGCTTCAGAGGGCCATTCGCGAAACGAAGGGTATGGTTGGAGAGCTCTCAACCGGGTCTACAATCTGGGCTGAAGAATCGATCGATTTGATGAAAGTATGAGCGCGTTATGATCGATTGAGTGGAGGGGGTGAAATTCGTACCTACTGCTACGTTTCTGGTTGTTCCGAGAGACTCGCGAGGAGTTTTGAGGAGCTGTCTGTTGGATTGGAGAGCTGACGACGTGCTGGTCATTTTGATATCAATTTCGTCAGGTTCTTGATCGATTTGGATTCTGAACCGACCGATTGAAGTTGAGAAGTGCAGATGGGATAAGGCGGGGACAGCGAACTGTGATAGCCATGGATAGTTTGCTATTGCTTAAGATATGAGTCGAATTTCTGAGTGAAACTTTCCAGGATTGAAGAATGTCTTATCAGTAAGATACTTGGGAAGTTTCACCTCAAATGGTCGAGTAGTTTGTTCAGAATCTTGGATCAAATGTACCTGGGTCTGTAAAGCTCTGAAGTTAGCACAGATTACGGTTTGATCCATATCTGAGAATTGGTTTGAGATTTTGACCTGAAAATTATTCAGGGTAGGAGTGAAGGGTCTAATCAAGCTTCCTGTGAAGTTTGATCATCATTGGTCGAGTGGTTTGGAAGGACTGAGGTCTCAAAGTTCGAAAATACTTCTATTATTAGCAGTTTCGGGTTTTTCGGTATGATCTATTGTCAATTTGATCATTTTCGAGCAATTTGGAGAGGAGTTTGTTGCTGAAACTGCCATACCTGCATACAACTCTACATTGGAAGGTGTGGGGCTGATTTCAGCTCTTGGTGATGAAGGAGAACGGAGCCACCATGAGTCTTAAGCCGCTGTTTGGGTTCTCGGAGCTGCCAAGTACTACCGCCGTTGATGCTATATTGAGATCTGAATAGTGTTTTGGAGTATGCATGTTTTACCTTGCTGGAATACTTGATAGACCAGGGTGTACAACAAGTTGTATCGATACTCTATCAAGTTGATTGAGTGATCTTAGTATCTTCTGATTGTACTATGAAGTTGTGATAGTTGGATTGATGGCCAGTTAGCGTCGTTGGGGAGCTATTCAGAAGTCAGGCTTCCAGTGATATAGATGAATAACTTCAGTTAGATAATACAAGTCTGAGTATTTTTAGTTAGAATACAAAAGATCTGTTTGTAACACAAGTTTATGCAACCTATACGTAACCTTGGATCGTAGCAAGCTTTAAACTTGAGACGAGCGGATACAAGGTCACTCAGGCTAGAAGAGTAGATAGTGAAACATTTGAGTGGAAACATCCAGATCTAGATCCAACCTTGTCAATCCACATACCTCTGCATAGCCATATACCCCGTGTATTCCTAGACAGAAAAACACGTTATACGATAGCTGGTGAACTCGACGTGAAAGTCTGGGATGAGAGGTACGTGCGTGGTTTTGCCACCATGGACGTTGAAGGGTTGGGTCATTACGTAGATGAGGCTTCTACGTCTGGAGAGGCTCCAAAGGTGACCAAGCTTTCACGGTCTGATATGCGATTGCTTGAGGCATTTGCATTAGTAATGCAACAACAGCAAGCCACTAAACGGAAAGAAACAATGGCTACTAAAGCCTTGCAATCTGTTGTGGGGTTGCTAGATCAGTTTGACGGGAAGAACATATCCAAGTACCTAAAGTACTATTCCCGAGAGATGGAGTTGAGCAAGGTGCCTGAAAGAGAGATGGTGAGTACATTTGCGCTTGCTGTCGTACCTGAACTACGAGAGCACATGAAGGACATCATCCGATCTCATGGTGCTACGTGGGAAGGATTTACTCTTCAGCTGAAAGAAGAGTATTCTTTAGAAGATGCAGACCGAGTGACTAAGAAGTCATTCATGGAGTGGGTAAACAAACCCAACAAAGGGCTTGTTGCCACAGAGCTATTTCGGGAGTATGAGAGACAATTCCTTCAGTTGTGTCGAATGGAGAAGCTCACATTGGAGAACGACAAGGTGGAGTTGTTTCTACAAGCAGCCAACAATGAATTACAAAGGGAGTTGGAGCTGCTTCTGGAAGATAGGATGGAAGACAACGGACTCACGACTGACTGGAGAAAAGTCTCTGAAGCAGTGAGTGTACTTGCCAAACGAGAGGGAAGGTGGTGGTAAGACAAGAAGAGAGACCGCCACCGATCATAGTACCTCGTAGGCAACCAATGGTACCCAATGTGCAAGCACCTATTGTGCATGTACCTCAAGTTCCACTTCTTGGCATTGAGTCCTCTTCGAGTTTACCTTGCGAGAGATCCTTGGGATTGCCAAGAGGGAGTTTCATGATGTCATTATTGACACCATCAAACGAAAAAGGCAATTGGCAGGAGAAACCGCTGTGTCTAATGCATTAGACACAAGGATATCAAGAGAGGAAGAGTTAGAACTAGCTCAATGCTGCATCAACCGCAAGGTTCGGTTTGAGGATGATAACGATGACAAGGTCCCTAGTCATTACACTAGAGGACATTGGGCTAGAGCTACTACCGAAGCCTTAGTGAAGATAGGAGAGATGACAGATTCGGTGGTTGCTCTCATTGATCACGGATTAGAGATCAATATTGTCTTTAAGGACATCTACAAGCAAGGTGGATGGCCTGTTGATATAGATCATGGTTGGATGATCAGAACAGCGAACAACACACGAGGAGAACTCTATGGAGCTTGTCCTGATGTGAAAGTAAAGGTGGGAGATGTAACTATTGAACAAAACTTCTTTGTTCAAGATAGTACATCATACCCGATGATACTCGGTCAACCTTACATTACAGCTGTGAGGATGGAGACCAAGGTTTTGGATGATGGATCTGCTTATGCGCGGATCAGAAGTCAGGATGGCAAGAGAGCGGTACAGTTTCTAACTGTATCAGCAAACCACGAGCGGAACAGAGATTATCTGAGAGGTGGCTCCTTGCCTAAGTCACGGAGGAGTTCAAGGATTTTTGACAAGTACTGCTATAGAGCGAGGACATAGTGGTACACTTGAGAAGGTACTCTCGCTAGAGAAAGAAAGTGCTTTTTGTACAGGAGTTGTGAGATTTTCTGGGAGTGGATTTGCTACACATACACGACTTGCTGACTTGCAGAAGTGGGAGCAGAAAGTTGTGCGAAAAACTGAAAAAGATCTAAAGAGAGTTGGTGTGCTTGAAGAGGATGATAAGATAGAAGGTGTTTATTTGGAGTTAGGATTGGGAGATTTCATCGATGAACTTGCTATGCATGAGCAAGAAGATGAGGATCATGTGGTGGAAGTACACTCTAGGGAGCTCTATACAGCTATAGAGTCATTCGTAGATCCTGAAGTTAGAGTTGATACTAAGTACAAAACGGTAGACAAGAAGGTAAAACCTGTTGCTCAGCCATTACCTAGTGATTCTAACCAGCGAGTCCAACAATCTTCGAAGGAGAAAAGCTTGAGAGATCTTAGCCGGGTCGGTCACAAGTTCACTGAAGCTACGCTCAAGGAGTTGAAGGTTGGTTCAGCAGATTTTCTTTTGTCTGTGGAGGAGAATAGGTTTAGGGAGATGTTAACTAGGCACGGGAAAGCTTTTGCTTTTGAAGCCTCAGAAATCGGATGTGTAGATCCTAGCATTGTGACGCCAATGATCATATTCACAGTTCCACATGCTCCTTGGGATTTGAGGCCAATTCCTGTACCTAGAGCGCATCTACCGAAACTCATAGAGCTCTTGAAGGAGAAGATGCAGATGAAGATCTTGGAACCATCGTTTGCACCATACTCTAGTCGTTGGTTTACAGTACCAAAGAAGAGTGGTGCATTACGGTTCATCCAAGATATGCAACCTGTGAACCAAGTGACCATCAGAAATACAGGCATAGGACCTATCGTCGGAGAGTTTGCTGAAGCGTTTGCTGGGAGGGCTATTTACTCTATAGGAGATCTTTACTCTGGATACGATCAGTTTCAACTTGCTGAACAGAGTAGAGATATCACCACCATGAGGACACCGTTGGGGTTGGTCAGAATGTGCACACTACCACAAGGAGCAACAAACTCGGTAGCGCACATGATGAACGAGATGAACAAGGTTCTCCGTGAGTTCATTCCTGAGAAGACCATGTCTTTCTTGGATGACATTCCAATTAAGGGATGCGTTGAGGAGGAGAAAGATGAGACAATGGATCAGAAGGGGTGTAGAAACTTTGTTGCTGATCACATTTCAGATTGTGATAAAATCTTATCACGACTTGAAGAGGCGCACTTGACACTATTAGGTGCTAAGTCTTCATTTGGAGTGCGAGAAGTTGTGATTGTGGGGCATCTATGTGGATGGTTTGGACGCAAGCCTGATCCTGGTAAAGTGCATGCTATACGACGGATGAAGGATACTTGTGGTTCAACAACAGAGGTGAGAAGGTTTCTTGGAGCTTGTGTCTTCTATCATGTATGGATTCCACATTTTGCACATGTGGCGGATCCTCTTTACGATCTGTTGAGAAAGCACAAGAGGTTTGCATGGGAGGAGCGGCATACTGAGGCGATTCAGAGATTGAAGCAGTTGTTATCTTCTCCACCTTTACTTCGTCGTGTGAGCTACGAGGATAGCAAACCAGTGATACTTACCGTTGATACTAGTCCGATAGCCATTGGATGGGCAGTAGGACAAGATGATGAAGAAGAGAATCGGTTTGCAATCAGATTTGGAGCAAAGGTGTTGAGTGAGCGACATAGAAACTATCCTCAAGTGAAGAGAGAGTTATGGGGAGTAGTTACAGCTATGAAAGCTGAAAAGGACTATTTGATTGGAGCGCCAGTAATAGTAGAAACAGATTGTTTACCATTATTAGGATGATTACAAACTGTAACACTCCTGATATTGCTATGCTACGCTGGATTGCTTACATCAAGTCCTTAAATCCTGAGTTCCGACACATAGCGGGGAAGAACAATCCAGTAGCTGATATGTTATCTCGTGCGAGGTATGAGGATGAGGAAGAGATGATAGAAGATACAGAAGACGTTGGTACTACTGTTTTCTGTAGAGCTCAAGGAGGTGAGAGTGAGCGTTCGAAACTGTTCATGGAGGAGCTATATGAAGGAGAATGGATAGACATAGGACGCTATCTAAGCCTGTTGACTAGACAGCCAGGATGGAGTGATGCTCACTTTAAACAAATCAGGAGGAAGGCTTATAACTACTTGCTACAAGGTGGTTATTTGTGGAAACATGCTAAGCAAGGTGGTAAGATGCCACAAAGGGTTGTGTGCAAGGTTGACATGCAGAAGTTACTCATGCAGGAGTTTCATGAGAGCTTGTGGGCAAGACATAGAGGTATTTACGTCACCTTTACAAAGCTGAAGGAGAGATATTGGTGGCGTAACATGCATAGAGATGTAGTTCAATTTGTGGAGACATGCCAAACTTGTCAAGAGTATTTAGGAATTCGGCATCGAGATGGGTTACATCCTACTTATCCACTTGCAATGCATTATAAGTGGGTAGTAGATCTTGTTATTATGCCAGTTGGTATATGGCAGATGCGTTACTTAGTTTGGCACGTGAAGATTTGTCCAACCAAGTGGAAGGGCGAGCCTTACGGACAAAATCCACAGAGGGAGTCTGCAAATTCTTGTTGAAGATGTGATTTGTAGATATGGTTGTGTTGGGAAGATCACGGCTGATCGAGGGGAGCTGAACAATGATGAGGCTAAAGCGTTCTTCAAGAGGTGTGGTGTGAAGTTAGCTCTCACCACAGCCTACAATCCGGAAGGTAATGCGAAGAGTGAACGTGGTCATCCTCCTATTGTGAAAGCTATTGTGAAAGCTTGCAAGGGGAGGGCAAGAGAATGACCAAGATTTCTTCCGTTTGCATTATGGGCTGATCGTTCGACTCATAGTTCAGTTACGAGATATATGCCGGCGGAGTTGATGCAGGGGCAGAAACCTATCATGCCCATTGAGGAGCACATACCCACTTGGAGTGTTCTACCTTGGGAGGATGGTATGTCTACAGAAGATCTTCTGGCTGTCCGAATCCGTCAACTAGAGAGAAGACCTCAGGATGTAGAGATTGCATTGGAGAAGCTGAAAGAGGCGCGCTTGAGAAACAAAGACAGATTCGATAAGCGTCATCGATTAAGGCCGAAGGAGATTAAAGAAGGAGATTGGGTGTTGGTCTACGATAGTAGCTTGGACAACCAACACAGTGCGCTTAGAAAATTCTCTAAGCGATGGTTTGGCCCGTATGTGGTTCTTGTCGTGCTTGACAATGCCACATATTCACTAAGAGAGCTTGATGGGGCAGAGCTCAAGGTTCCCATTGCAGGCAAGCGTGTGAAACTCTTCAAGAAGCGAGATGAAGGGATAAGCATGGAGGAAGTCGGAGCTGAGTTTGATATCTTGGATGATGACGGAGAAGATTTGGATGACGAAGATATTGCTAACGACAACATCAGTGAAGAAGATGAAGATATAGTGTGATGCCGACCACAATTTGTGAGTGTTAGCGCATACCACAGGATGCGCAGGTTTAGAAGGGGTGGATGTCGTGTTGTGGTTCGACTCCTGTGTGAAATTCCTGTGTAACCTATGTTGTGTTTCTTTTCTGTGTTTCGTGAACCGTATCGCGTAACTCGCCAAACGGTGTGATGAGTGCCACGTTTGTGATTATATGTTTAAGTGATCGCACGGTAGAGGAACGTGTCAAGTCATCGATCTGTGCGCATTCACTTTAGTGGTCCTTGTCGCCGCATTTGTGTATAAACTGGTGGGTCGAAGGTTCATACGACATTCTCTCTCAGCGGGTGATTCGTCAGGGTTCTCGGTGATCTGCATGGAGGAGTGAAGAACTGTAGGAGTGGTGGTTATGGACGGAGGTGTGTTACCGGCTCCGGATCTTCCTTTCCCGAATCCGTTTCACATCAAGCTTCATTGCATCCACCGCGATCACTTTCGACAGTGGTTAGTTGCGTACTTTGGTGATGCGTTCATGGGAAGGGTGATGGAGTTACAGCTTCTGGTGATCTTTCCAATCGTAACATACGGAGAGACTTGGGATATGACGGTGTACATTTTGTTGTGAGGAACAATGGATCTCAACTATCCATTGAACGTTCCTTTCAATCTTTGGGTCGATGTCCGGTGCCATTGCAGACCGAAGATCAATCATGGGGCTTGGATCGTGAGAAACTTCGGGCAAGAATATTACAATCGAGTGATAGCTTCACCGTTTCCTTTTGTCATACATTTTATTGTAGAACGTTTCCAAGTTGTAATATTGACGTTGTATTAGTCTGCGGCTCACTGGTTTCATTCTGGTTGAGCGCTTCTGTGTAGTTACGGACCGCAAAGAATCCATCGACATATTTGAAGGATTTTCTGAGGTCTTAGAGTGTTGTTGATGTCTTGTGTCTCCTTGGAGAGTAAAAATTCGTTCTAAGGGAAAAGTTAAGAGGAGAAAAGACAAAAAGTAAAGTTCTTTTTGCTCTTATTGGTCCACTTTTGGACCAATGGTGTTCTAGCTGATCCTCGCGACGTTTCTGTGGTTTCTGGAGGCTTCAGAGGGCCATTCGCGAAACGAAGGGTATGGTTGGAGAGCTCTCAACCGGGCCTACAATCTGGGCTGAAGAATCGATCGATTTGATGAAAGTATGAGCGCGTTATGATCGATTGAGTGGAGGGGGGTGAAATTCGTACCTACTGCTACGTTTCTGGTTGTTCCGAGAGACTCGCGAGGAGTTTTGAGGAGCTGTCTGTTGGGTTGGAGAGCTGACGACGTGCTGGTCATTTTGATATCAATTTCGTCAGGTTCTTGATCGATTTGGATTCTGAACCGACCGATTGAAGTTGAGAAGTGCAGATGGGATAAGGCGGGGACAGCGAACTGTGATAGCCATGGATAGTTTGCTATTGCTTAAGATCTGAGTCGAATTTCTGAGTGAAACTTTCCAGGATTGAAGAATCTCTTATCAGTAAGATACTTGGGAAGTTTCACCTCAAATGGTCGAGTAGTTTGTTCAGAATCTTGGATCAAATGTACCTGGGTCTGTAAAGCTCTGAAGTTAGCACATATTACGGTTTGATCCATATCTAAGAATTGGTTTGAGATTTTGACCTGAAAATTGTTCAGGGTAGGAGTGAAGGGTCCAATCAAGCTTCCTTTGAAGTTTGATCATCATTGGTCGAGTGGATTGGAAGGACTGAGGTCTCAAAGTTCGAAAATACTTCTGTTATTAGCAGTTTCGGGTTTTTCAGTATGATCTATTGTCAATTTGATCATTTTCGAGCAATTTGGAGAGGAGTTTGTTGCTGAAACTGCCATACCTGCATACAACTCGACATTGGAAGGTGTGGGGCTGATTTCAGCTCTTGGTGATGAAGGAGAACGGAGCCACCATGAGTCTTAAGCCGCTGTTTGGGTTCTCGAAGCTGCCAAGTACTACCGCCGTTGATGCTATATTGAGATCTGAATAGTGTTTTGGAGTATGCATGTTTTACCTTGCTGGAATACTTGATAGACCAGGGTGTACAACAAGTTGTATCGATACTCTATCAAGTTGATTGAGTGATCTTAGTATCTTCTGATTGTACTATGAAGTTGTGATAGTTGGATTGATGGCCAGTTAGCGTCGTTGGGGAGCTATTCAGAAGTCAGGCTTCCAGTGATATAGATGAATAACTTCAGTTAGATAATACAAGTCTGAGTATTTTTAGTTAGAATACAAAAGATCTGTTTGTAACACAAGTTTATGCAACCTATACGTAACCTTGGATCGTAGCAAGCTTTAAACTTGAGACGAGCGGATACAAGGTCACTCAGGCTAGAAGAGTAGATAGTGAAACATTTGAGTGGAAACATCCAGATCTAGATCCAACCTTGTCAATCCACATACCTCTGCATAGCCATATACCCCGTGTATTCCTAGACAGAAAAACACGTTATACGATAACGTTCCTTGCCCCCAGCCTTTACCTCCACCGACTCGGTAGACAAAGAGCTCAAGAGTGCTTGAGCAGTAACACCCGTCGATCGCATCTGACGCTGCTCAGCCAATCCAAGGCTAACAATCCATTTCAAGCAATTCAAGTCCATTGCTTGACCCAATACTTGACGACGTGAAGCCTCTGACACCGAAGCTGCTGCCGTCGTACCCGTAGCGAAACCCATCGCTCACTCTCTCTCATCGACATTGGGCTCCACCAACTGCCGTAATTGAGTATCCCACACAAGTCCAGGTCCTCCATCTCTGTAAGCATGTGACGTTGGGAAGCTTACCAAAGTGGGTAACGCTACCATGGGCTGTCCCACTAGGTTCACCACTGCCATGGGTGACCTATCGACGACTCTCATTACTTGAGATCATCGTCCTGCATCCAAGATGCTATGAACCGTGAGATGCGCTGGTCGTCTCACTCCATCGTGTGCGCTTAAGCACCTCTCTCAGTAACAAGTTTGTCCACCACAACCGTGGATGATGTGCACGAGATCCTACTCTCGTTGCATCCAACAACACTGCTGGTCCAACCCAAGACCGCACTTGGTGCACACTCGTCATCATCTGTGTACGAGCATCACCCAACAAAGGAACGTTCTCCAAGATGTACGCTGGAGAATCCACCCGATGCATCTGGAGATGTCGTAAGATCCGTAACATCTCCCAGAACATCCTAGATCGCGGGTCATGTAAACCCTGACCTCTCCCAGCACGCGTGTGACCTTGACATGGTCATCCGGCTATCACCAAGTGAATGGTGCTAACAAACGTAAGATCCTGCGCCCCCAACAGCGAAATATCCGACGGTAATGCTTGCTGGTATCCTCTAACAGCTGATATGGGCAACAACTCAAGATATCTCTGCACCAAACGTGTCACATGTCGCAATGATATACGTCTCGCAATCTCATCTCTCTCCACATACAAGTATCGCTGTACTTGTATACCTGCCTGCAATACCGCAGCCAAACCTGTGCTGATCCTTCCAAACAGCTCCAGCACACATACACCCTCCTCTGGATACTGCCACACAATGGGAGTTGTATCCAACGGTGATAAGGTCATAGGACCAGTAGCAAGAACAACCCTTTGTTCCTCTACTGGTGGTACAAAGGCTTCACTCCAAACCTGCTGCACCAACTGATCAGCATACTGCTGCAACTCTCCACTCGAACTCCAGAGTGGAACATCCAAGGTAGATGGTACTAACGTAGACATGCTAGGCATGTCCTCCACCTCCTCAAAGACCGGAGTATCCTCCACATGGGCATTGCCCTCCAACAACTCGCTCGGCCAAGTGATGACCGAACTGAACCCTGCAACGGATGCCATCGTCCCTGGTGTAGGCTCCGTCGTCTCAACTCTAGCACTGAACCGCACTGGTAAGCGACTCACTCGTCCCTCACCGGACTGCCAACCTGGTCTGTAAGATGCTGTCTCCGCTGTCGTGTCGTGGACCGGCTCCTACTTGAAATTCAAACTTCGATACTTGTTGCTCCAAAGACACTCATGAGAAGACAAGCTAGGCCCCAGCTTACGGGCTTTTGGCACAATCTCAGATCTCCATTTTCATCACATAGATGGGTAGAGCTCCTTGTCAGCTTTCCAAAGGCACTTTGTCTACTTCGTTTGGACGCCTAGTGGAGAAGTTACAGGACTCGAAAGATGGAGAAAATAAGCTAGGCCCCAGCTTACGGGTTTTTGGCACCACTTCGGATCTTCGTTCTTATCGCACCAGTGGATAGAGCTCCTTGTCAGCATTCCATAGGCACTTTGTCTACTTCGTTTGGACGCATAGTGAAGAAGTTACAGGACTCGAAAGATGGAGAAAACAAGCTAGGCCCCAGCTTACGAGCTTTTGGCGCAACTTCGGATCTTTACTTTTATCGCATAGATGGATAGAGCTCGTTGTCAGCTTTCCATGGGCATCTTGTTTATTTCGTTTGGACATCTAGAGAAGAAGTTATGCGATTCGGAAAAAGGTAAAATCAAGCTAGGCCCCTAGTTACTTATTGACTGGGTATTTAGGGCTTCAGGCGTTATATCAAACACGCAAGGGGCCTGCTTCTTATAATGGAGAGTTGAACTTCGTACGTACAGACTGTTGCAAGGGGGTTGCTTAAGGGGCTTGCTTGTTCCTGCGACCTGTCGGTGGATGTTTTGGAGAATTGGGAAGTCCAATACACGCGCGCAAGGTGTCATCGGGTTCAGATCTGTGCAGGCTATGCACAGGTTAAGACGGTTCTTGAAGAGACGGATCGGGGGTTGTGTTCTGGGAGAAATTGAGACGCAGGGAGCAGAATTGGGGTTTTCAGTTACCTGTGAAGGAGAGTTGGACCGTTCGGGCCGTTCCGGAGTCCAAACTTGCTGTCCTTGGATCCATCGGGATCAGAACAACGAGTTCTTCAGGAAATTGAAGACGATACAAAGTTTTATCGGGCGGTTTGAGAGTTGTGAGAGAAATTGGCTCGCAGGGAAGCGCTTGCGTCAGGTTTTCATCGCCTGCGACCTGAGATTGGATTGTTCTTCGCGATCGGTGAGCCAAGCTCTTCGTTCTTGGTGCCTACGCGATCAGGGAGTCCTCATGTACGCATAGGAGAAGACTGTAAGTGAATTGGATTGTTGGTTTGGGTGTGGTGAGCAAATTTGAGCCGCAGGGAGCCGATTTACGTCAGTTTTTTGTAGCCTGCGACCAAATTTCTCGAGTAGTTTTGCAAGGGGAACTCCAAACGGCTTGTTTGGAGTCTTGTTGGGTTCAGAGTAGCCAGATCTACCTACCAGCGAAGACGGATATCAGTTTAGACGATCTGTTTGTGCGGTGTGAGCGGTTTTAAGCCGCAGGGAGGAGTTTTTGAAGGTTCGGTCACCTACGACCGAAAATTAGCGATATCTCAACTATTGGGAGCCGGATCTGAAAGTTTCTTGGGCCAACGGAGTCAGGGAAGACCCTATCAACATTTGAAGATCGTTTGGCGAAAGGAGAAAGTTCCCAGATAGGTCTTTTTCGGTTCCTTCGCTACAGGTTTCGTCCTTTTGAGTTCGTTAAGGACTTAGTTGGTTGTGTATGGCTTGTGGTAGCTAGCTTTAGCCAAGAGCTAGTGTGTGGATGTGGTTTGGACTTGGGTTTGGATCGCATGATACTGTTGTGGCTCTGGTTGTTAGCAAAGAGAAGTTCCTCTTGCTTTGAGCTACGTTTTGGCGATTTCAGACTAGGGTTACGTTTCAGGGGTTTGTTTTAGGGCTTCTGAAGTAGGTTACAGACTGCTCTGGTCTTTTCCTCAGTTTTGTGCTGTTTGGAGAAAGAATCGACAGTGTACATACTTTCAGAGTGGTATATATCACAGCATTCCTTTTTCGTGGTTGTTCTTCTCTGTCTTGTCTCTGTTTGGCACACAGCATCTCCACAGCCAGGAACCTCGCGTTTTCCTGGACATCCTTCACGCACAAAATATCCGACACGATACGGTGGTGAACTCGACGTGAAGGTCTGGGGTGGAGATTTCTTCTGTGTGTGAACTTTGAAGAAGGGATTGGCAGTCATGAGTGGGGATGGGAAAGGTGATGGAGATGGAGCTAGTGGTTCAAGTGGGTTGCCGAAGGTGCAGTTGGATCCAGCGACTGCATCGATGTTCCAAGCTTTCACTATGTTCTTACGGCAGCAACAATCTGATGAGCGGAAGGAAGCTTTGGCAACAAAGGCGCTACAAGCGGTGGTCAGCAGGATTGACCAGTTTGATGGAAGAGATGTCTCAAGGTATCTGAGACATTATGTGAAGGAGATGGAGCTGAACCGGGTCTCAGAAGATGAGATGATTGAGACGTTTGAGTTGGCAGCAGCTCCAGAGATTAGGGATCATGTTAAAATGCTAACGAAGCATTTTAACAAGGATTGGGAGACTTTTGCTCGTGCCTTGATGGATGAGTACTTCTTGGAGGACTCTGATCGAGTCACCAAGAAGTCATTCTTGGAGTGGGTTGAGCAACCAAGGAAGGGTTTACAAGCTACTGAGTTGCTCAGAGAGTTTGAGAAGCAGTTTTCACGGCTGACCAGGATGGAGAAGTTGACGTTGCAGTCCAACAAGACAGAGCTATTTCTTCGGGCTGCAGATGAGAAGTTGCAGGAGAAGCTAGAGGTACTTCTGGAAGACCGGGAGGAGGACGATGGATTGACCAGCAGCTGGAAGAAGGTTGAGGAAGCTGTTGGTCTGCTTACCAAGAGGGAGCGGAGACGAGAGAAAGTTCCTGTTAGGAGACTGGCGTCAACACCTACAGCTGTAACACCTGTTCCTGTAGTCCGATCAGTTCTTGTTGCTAGACAAGTAGTACCTGTTGCTCCAGCTGTTCCTGTTGTTCCGGTTGTTCCAGTTGTTCAGGCACCCATGGTATCTCCGAAGAAGGATGACTCAAACCTTGAGGAGATATTGCGTGGAATGAGAGATCTGCAGATCAAGCTCACCAGATTGGAAGAGAAGGGATCTACAAGTGGAGTAAGACCGGTTGAGAAGCAAGGCTGGATCCAGCGGTGTATCTGGTGCGATGGTACTGATCATCCGCGCAGAGATTGCAAGGAGTTCACAGATATTCTGCAGCAAGGAGTGATCTTCTGGAAGGATGGGAAGGTAGCGTTGAGGGATACTGGTGCACTTCTTCAGACCAACTTTGGTAGAGGAGGGATGAAGAAGTTGGTTGAGGACCACCTATCAGCACAAGCAGTCGCCATCGTGGAAGCTGGAACTTATGGCACAAGGGTAGAGGATCAGGCTGAGAGGAGTTTCAACAAGCAAGTTGAGCCAAGTGAGTTGTGGTCATCTGCCATCTCCATGAAACAGAAAGGGAAGATGGCACGTGAGACGTTGCAGAGGACAGCTGCAACAATCAGAAGGAATACTGGATGGAAGGATCCGATAGAAGCTCTATCGGTGCATGCGTACATCGCCAAGAACCAACACGAAGCGTTGTTGGAAGAGAAGAGAAGGCAAGATTCAGAGGATTCAGGAGAAGGGACTTCTTCAAAGAGACAGACTCGAGGGGAGAAGGTTCGCCAAGAGCTTCGGGATGCAGGAGCTCAAGACCTACCGATGGACGATGCTCCTTCTCCATCGAAGGAGAAACCTCAGAAGGAGAAGGGTAAGCCGGCTGCGTACAAGCTACAGTCGGATATCGAGGCTTCAACAGACTTGAAGGGAGTCTTGGAAGATCGCATTCTGAATGCGAAGGTGGAGTTTACTTTGAGAGAAGTGTTAGGCATCGCCAAGCGTGAGTTTCATGATGTCATCATCGATGTCATCAAACGGAAACGACAAATTACGGGTGAGACTGGTTTATCACATGTTTTGGATACTAGGATGTCAGTGGATGAGGAGAGAGAGCTTGCAAGGTGCAGTGTCTATTCTCTAGAGGAAGAAAGAGATCGAAGGCGCAAGGTGCATTTCGAGGATGAAGAGGAGGATGGGAAGCGGAGCTCAAGTCATTACAGCCACAGTCACTGGGCTCAAGCTACGACGGAGACGTTGGTGAGGATCGAGGACTTGGATGAGCCGGTGGTTGCTCTGATCGATCATGGATCAGAAATCAACATCATGTCGAAGGAGCTGTACAAGAGGAAGAAGTGGCCGATCGACACAGAGCATGGATGGGTCATAAGAGCAGCCAACAACACGAGAGGAGACTTGTATGGAGCTTGTCCAGACATCAGAGTGCGCGTAGGTGATGTTGCTATTGAGCAAAACTTCTTTGTTCAGGAAGCAACATCATACCCACTCATTCTGGGTCAACCTTTCATCATAGCAACCCGGATGGAGACAAAGGTACTGGACGACGGATCTGCGTATGCTAGGATCCGAAGTCAAGATGGGAAGAGAGCGGTACAGTTCCTGACTGTACCGTCCAACCACGAGCGCAACCGAGATCGTTTGAGGGAGAAGCCGCTTCCAAGGGTGAGTGAAGAGTTCAAGGATTTTCGTTGAGTACCACTATAGAGCGGGATTGTGGTGGTGCGCAAGAGAAGGTACTCTCACTTGATGGAGATAGTGCCTTTTGTACAGGGTTTATCGGATTTTCAGAGTGTGGGATTGCTGTCTACAAGAAGATAGAAGAGCTGAGAAGAAAAGAACAAAAACATTTGCGTGGTGTTGAGTTGATGTTGAAAGAGTTGGGTGAGCTAGAAAGGGATGAATGGATTTCTGGTGTTTATGAAGAGGATGGGTTGGAAGATCCCTTGCGAGAGATCATGTCTATTGGATGGGAGGATATGGATAAGGTCGTGCAGATTCATTCAAGGGAGGTCTATTCGGTGATCGAATCATTCCGTGCGCCGGAGGTTCGAGTTGAGACAAGGTACAAGACAGTGGATAGGAAAGTAAAGCCAGTTGCTGGTCCTTTGCCGGAAGACACCAACCAACAGATGGATCGAGCTTCAAAGGAGAAGAGTTTGAGAGATCCTGCAATGATAGGACACAAGTTCACGGAGAAGACCCTTGAAGAGCTGAAGATTGGATCTGATGGGTCTCTTCTACCAGAAGAGAGGATGTGCTTCAAGGAGATGCTTTCAAGACATGGGAAAGCATTTGCTTTTGAGCCACTTGAGATTGGATGTGTAGATCCGTACGTTGTTACCCCGATGGTTATCTTCACGGTACCGCATGTGCCATGGAACCTGAGACCAATTCCAGTACCGCGGGCTCACTTGCCCAAACTAGTGGAGTTGCTGAAGGAGAAGATGCGGATGAAGATCTTGGAGCCGTCGTTTGCACCATATTCAAGCAGATGGTTTACAGTACCAAAGAAGAATGGGTCGCTGCGGTTCATCCAAGACATGCAGCCAGTGAACGCAGTAACAATCAGAAATGCTGGGGTGGGACCGATTGTGGATGAGTTTGCAGAAGCGTTTGCAGGGAGAGCGATTTACTCAATGGGAGATCTTTACTCGGGGTATGATCAGTTTCAACTAGCGGAGGAGAGCAGAAGCTTCACGACAATGAGGACACCTTTGGGGTTGGTTAGGATGTGTACCTTACCGCAGGGAGCTACCAACTCGGTAGCACACATGATGAACGGGATGAATCGAGTTCTAAGGGACTTCATCCCCGAAAAGACGATGCCATTCTTGGATGACATCCCCATCAAAGGATGTGTGGAAGATGAGAAGGATGAAGCATTAGATCAGAGGGGGTGTCGGCGATACGTCACTGATCACATCGCAGACTGTGAGAAGATCTTATCTCGACTTGAGGAAGTTCATCTTACGCTGTCAGGTGCGAAGTCTACATTTGGAGTTAGAGAGATTTTGATCGTTGGTCATTTGTGTGGATCGTTTGGTCGGAAGCCAGATCCGAACAAGGTGGATGCGATTGGAAGGATGAAGGAGGTTTGCAACTCGCTGACAGAAGTAAGAAGATTTTTGGGTGCTTGTGTATTCTACCACATTTGGATTCCTCATTATGCGCATGTGGCGGATCCGTTGTATGGATTGTTGCGTAAGGGTCATAAATTCAGATGGGAGGAAGAGCATACTGATGCGGTAAGGAAGCTGAAGTCTTTACTATCATCTCCTCCAGTTCTGGGAAGGATTGATTACAAGGGTGCTAGGCCGGTGGTTCTTACTGTGGATACAAGTCCAGTTGCAATTGGATGGGCAGTCGGACAGGATGATGAGGATGGAGACAGGTTTGCGGTTAGGTTCGGAGCGAAGGTGTTAAGTGCTCGACAACGTGCTTACCCGCAAGTGAAGAGAGAATTGTGGGGTATTGTTTCAGCTATGAAAACTGAGAAAGAGTATTTGATTGGAGCAGTAGTGGTGGTTGAAACTGATTGCTTGCCGTTGTTAGGGATGATCATGAATTGTTCAACTCCTGATATTGCGATGTTACGATGGATCGCATATATCAAGTCGTTGAACCCGGAGTTTAGACATATCGCAGGGAAGGATAATCTGATGACGGATATGTTGTCTCGGGCTCGATATGATGGGGAAGATGAGATGGTAGAAGACATTGACGACGTGGGTATAGAGTTCTATTCGATTGCACAGACAGGAAGAGAAGATGAGTTGTTTGTTGAAGGGTTGTATGATGGTGATTTGCTTGATATCGGGAGGTACCTTAGTACGATGGTTAAGCAGACAGGTTGGACAGATGAGAGGTTTCGGAGAGTTAGAAGGAAGGCCTACAACTTCATGTTGCAGGATGGGTTTCTTTGGAAGCGATCGAAGCAAAAAGGTGGAGTACCGCTACGGGTGATTTGCAACAAGGAAGATCAGCAGAAGTTGCTCAAGGCGTTCCATGAGAGTCTTTGGGCTGGACATCGAGGGATTTGGGCCACTTTTACAAAGATGAAAGAGCGGTATTGGTGGAAAAACATGTACAAGGATGTTGTATCTTTTGTGGAGTCTTGTTTGACATGTCAGATGTATTCGAATATCCGACATCGTGACGGATTACATCCGACTTATCCGTTGGCAATCCACTTCAAGTGGGTGGTAGACTTGGTGATTATGCCGGTTGGATTACGGCAGATGAGATACTTGGTACTTGCTAGAGAGGATCTTTCAAATCAAGTCGAGGGTAGGGCGCTTCGGACGAAGACAACTGAAGGGGTATGTAGATTTCTCTTGGAAGAGGTTGTTTGTCGGTATGGATGTGTGGGGAAGATCACTGCAGATCGGGGAGAGCTAGATGCACATGAGGCTCGTGAATTCTTTGCAAGGTGTGGGGTGAGGTTGTCACTGACAACTGCTTATAACCCCGAAGGGAATGCCAAGAGTGAACGTGGTCATCCACCCATTGTGAAGGCTTTGGTGAAGGCTTGCAACGGAAGGGTGCGCGAGTGGCCTCGACTCTTACCATTTGCGTTATGGGCAAATAGAACGACGCACAGCTCGGTGACAGGTTACATGCCGGTGGAACTCATCACAGGTCAGAAGCCTATCATGCCGATTGAAGAACATGTTCTGACATGGAGTGTGTTACCTTGGGAGGACAATTTGACTAGAGAAGAGCTTCTTGCTATTCGAATTAGGCAGTTAGAGAGAAGACCAGAGGATATCCAAACTGCTTTGGATAGGCTGCGAGAAGCACGGTTGAAGAACAAGGTCAGATTTGATCAGCGACATCGTTTGAGACCTAGGGATATCAAGGAAGGTGATTGGGTGTTAGTCTATGACAACAGTCTAGACAACCAGCATAGTGCACTCCGGAAGTTTTCCAGAAGATGGTTTGGTCCGTATGTGGTGAAGAAGGTTCATGACAACGCAACTAACGCCCTGCAAGAGTTGGATGGAACAAGCTTGAAGGTACCAGTGGCAGGTAAACGCGTCAAGATTTTCAAAAAGAGAGATGAGGAGGTCGATTTAGCAGATATCTTGACGGAGTTTCAGTTTGAGGACGAGGATTATGCAGAAGATCTTGAAGGTGAGGTTGGTTACGATGGGAAGTAGGACGATAAGCCGGTCCACTCCTTGGTTGGTATCTCTGGTGCATACCGGAGGATGCACAGGTTCAGAGGGGGTGGATGTCGTGTCGTGGACCGGCTCCTACTTGAAATTCAAACTTCGATACTTGTTGCTCCAAAGACACTCATGAGAAGACAAGCTAGGCCCCAGCTTACGGGCTTTTGGCACAATCTCAGATCTCCATTTTCATCACATAGATGGGTAGAGCTCCTTGTCAGCTTTCCAAAGGCACTTTGTCTACTTCGTTTGGACGTCTAGTGGAGAAGTTACAGGACTCGAAAGATGGAGAAAATAAGCTAGGCCCCAGCTTATGGGTTTTTGGCACCACTTCGGATCTTCGTTCTTATCGCACCAGTGGATAGAGCTCCTTGTCAGCATTCCATAGGCACTTTGTCTACTTCGTTTGGACGCATAGTGAAGAAGTTACAGGACTCGAAAGATGGAGAAAACAAGCTAGGCCCCAGCTTACGAGCTTTTGGCGCAACTTCGGATCTTTACTTTTATCGCATAGATGGATAGAACTCGTTGTCAGCTTTCCATGGGCATCTTGTTTATTTCGTTTGGACATCCAGAGAAGAAGTTATGCGATTCAGAAAAAGGTAAAATCAAGCTAGGCCCCTAGTTACTTACTGACTGGGTATTTAGGGCTTCAGGCGTTATATCAAACACGCAAGGGGCCTGCTTCTTATAATGGAGAGTTGAACTTCGTACGTACAGACTGTTGCAAGGGGGCTGCTTAAGGGGTTTGCTTGTTCCTGCGACCTGTCGGTGGATGTTTTGGAGAATTGGGAAGTCCAATACACGCGCGCAAGGTGTCATCGGGTTCAGATCTGTGCAGGCTATGCACAGGTTAAGACGGTTCTTGAAGAGACGGATCGGGGGTTGTGTTCTGGGAGAAATTGAGACGCAGGGAGCAGAATTGGGGTTTTCAGTTACCTGTGAAGGAGAGTTGGACCGTTCGGGCCGTTCCGGAGTCCAAACTTGCTGTCCTTGGATCCATCGGGATCAGAACAACGAGTTCTTCAGGAAATTGAAGACGATACAAAGTTTTATCGGGCGGTTTGAGAGTTGTGAGAGAAATTGGCTCGCAGGGAAGCGCTTGCGTCAGGTTTTCATCGCCTGCGACCTGAGATTGGATTGTTCTTCGCGATCGGTGAGCCAAGCTCTTCGTTCTTGGTGCCTACGCGATCAGGGAGTCCTCATGTACGCATAGGAGAAGACTGTAAGTGAATTGGATTGTTGGTTTGGGTGTGGTGAGCAAATTTGAGCCGCAGGGAGCCGATTTACGTCAGTTTTTTGTAGCCTGCGACCAAATTTCTCGAGTAGTTTTGCAAGGGGAACTCCAAACGGCTTGTTTGGAGTCTTGTTGGGTTCAGAGTAGCCAGATCTACCTACCAGCGAAGACGGATATCAGTTTAGACGATCTGTTTGTGCGGTGTGAGCGGTTTTAAGCCGCAGGGAGGAGTTTTTGAAGGTTCGGTCACCTACGACCGAAAATTAGCGATATCTCAACTATCGGGAGCCGGATCTGAAGGTTTCTTGGGCCAACGGAGTCAGGGAAGGAGACCCTATCAACATTTGAAGATCGTTTGGCGAAAGGAGAAAGTTCCCAGATAGGTCTTTTTCGGTTCCTTCGCTACAGGTTTCGTCCTTTTGAGTTCGTTAAGGACTTAGTTGGTTGTGTATGGCTTGTGGTAGCTAGCTTTAGCCAAGAGCTAGTGTGTGGATGTGGTTTGGACTTGGGTTTGGATCGCATGATACTGTTGTGGCTCTGGTTGTTAGCAAAGAGAAATTCCTCTTGCTTTGAGCTACGTTTTGGCGATTTCAGACTAGGGTTACGTTTCAGGGGTTTGTTTTAGGGCTTCTGAAGTAGGTTACAGACCGCTCTGGTCTTTTCCTCAGTTTTGTGCTGTTTGGAGAAAGAATCGACAGTGTACATACTTTCAGAGTGGTATATATCACAGCATTCCTTTTTCGTGGTTGTTCTTCTCTGTCTTGTCTCTGTTTGGCACACAGCATCTCCACAGCCAGGAACCTCGCGTTTTCCTGGACATCCTTCACGCACAAAATATCCGACACGATACCGCCCAATAGTCGATCACAAATCCCATAGGGTACAACACAGCACCTCCCACCAATACATCATAAGACTCTGCGGCTGTAACGATGACCTTGGTCCTCACCATAGAGCTATCCGTGGGGTGAACTGGCCGAACTCTCACCGTCAACATCTCACGTGTCATGTGTAGAGCCGTACCTCCTGATCCTCCTAGAGATGTCTGTAACTGGAATGGACATCTCTCTATCTCGGCCTTCTTCAGACCCAAACCAATACACGCCGCTTTTTCCAACATAAACGGTTGGGCTCCAGAGTCTAACAAGACCTTATGGGGTCGATACACTTTCCTTGAAGGTGCCACCAAACAGAAGATACCACTTCTGTTGTCCAACAACACCACACCTGGTGCCAAACCAGCACGGTCAATCGCCGGCCTAGCTGATAACTCATCTAACCTAGCAGTCGCCGCTTGCCAAGTACCACTGATAGCTGTCCTTATCCTCGACTCCATGGACACGGCTACCACCTCTCGCTGAACTACTTCAGCACTAGAGGTAACTACATCCTCGCTCTCACTGAGCGTGGCCGCCAACTGAAACACTGGAGCCAAGTTGACTCCCAATGTCCTCATATCCGTGGCTGAGAATAGTGGGGTTCGCAAAACTGCTGTAGCCGCCCCCAACATCGAGTTCGACGTCGCATCCACAAACGTCGAAGGCGAACTCACATCACACCCACTCCTGGATGTCGATACCTCCAACTCTACTGCACCATCGGTAGGCCGTTTAGGAACCATAGATGTGGTCCTCAACGCCTCCGATAACGTGAACAACTGAGGAAGCCTGGCCTATCTACCAACCTCTCCGCGTTGTGGATCCAACTCCACTGACGCACCTCGTGGCTCAGAGGCACGTACTGCACCTCTAGTCATTACCGTAGATGTCTCAATCTGCGCCACATCAGCCATGAAGTCGAAGTCACCTCCTTCTCCTCCATAAGACGTGGAAGCCTCTGTTCCACCTGATCTCCGCTGAGCCATAGCCATACTAGCTATCCTCTGCTCCAACTGCTCAATCCGAGCAGCCATACCTGCTTCTGACGTCGTAGTAGGCGGTGGACCGACCGGTCCTCTCTCAGGTGCTGGACCTCTACCTCCAGCTCGACCACCACGGCCTCCCTGAGCTCCTCCGCCTCGTCCACGATCAGCCTTCCCTTGCCGCAACTCGGGATGGAGATCAAAACAACGGTCACTACTATGACCAGGTCGTCCGCAATGCTCACATTGCTTAGGTGCTGCTTGAGACGTTCCCGCCGTCTCATAACCACCTCTCCTCTGTGGACAGTTCTTTTGCTGATGAGGACCATCACATGTCCAGCAAGGACCCGCTTGCTGCTGGCTAGAGAAGGACGGCATGAGTTTCTGCCCACCAGATCCTCCAACACCTCCCTGAGATCGCGACTGCTCCGCACGATCTTTACCACCACCACCACCACGCTGTTGCATAGCCTGTGATCCTCGAGAAGAGGTGGTCGCTCCATGTGGTGTCTCCCTGCTGAACCCAACAACCACCACCCTCTCCTCCACCATGTTGAGCTCAATCCGCTCAGCCAGACTAAAGACAACCGTCAACGTCGGAGCGATATCTCTAAGAAGAGTAGCATCTCTAACTCTCCTACGCAGCTCCCGGTCTAGTATCCCATATCAGAACTGGACTGCCTGTGCTTCCGTCACCCCTTGGGTAACGCTGATCAATCGCCTCATGCGAGTAAACGTCTCGTCTAGGCTCTCTCTAGTCTTCCGCTGGAACTCCTGCAGACTCCTCAACTTGTCGGTCCGCACACCCTGATAGTTCTTCCTCAAACATTGGAAGAACTGAACCACAAGGTTAAACCTTGGTGGTATCCCGCTCACACTACCACCTGCTCCACTACGTGTGGACGCACCGCTGGTAGTAGGTACTCCGCCACCTGTGGCTGTACCACTGCTACTGGCACCCGAACTCGCAGGTGCTACGCCTCCCGAAACTGCACCAGTAGTGATACAAACGTAGTTGGGAGACCAATGTTGTCTCCACAGCTCGATCTCAACACTGTAATCTCGCTTGAACTCATGATAATCGTCCATCGGCGGTCCCTCCAAGTGCTAGAACAAACCCTTCCACGCCATGAAGGGTGTAAACAGCTGTGGGTTCCGCATCTACTGCAGATCGCACCAACTGTCGAACTCCTGGATGAAGTCATCCAGCTCAATGGTACCAACTGTACCCGAGTAACGTCGAGGCCCCTTCGTGGCCCCATAGATCTCGTCCATGTCTCACAACAACGGTGTGGCGACACTAGACTCACCACCAAAAAATGCGCTGTCTGCGTCTGACTCGTCCTCTGGAACAACCGACGGCAATGGTGTAGGTAGTCGGTACCTCACCCCACTCCGTGTATACCCACTGTCTGAGAAGTCCTCACCAAAACCTCCCGAGAACTCCGTGATGAGAGAATCCCGCTAACACACTCCCCAACTGAAATGTCGCAATCTCCGTCACCACCGTAACCACCACTTGCCTAACCCTGCTCCTACTGAGCTCACCAATCCCCTACTAGGACGGTCAAGGTAAGGGCAACCTGTACCTGCCATCACCACAGACAACCTCTCACGGTCTGTTGGTCGTCACTCCAACCGCACCGTGAGAGAGACAAAGGTAGTCTGACTGATCCGCAACTCCAGCCTCACTACCGACAGCACACTGGAGTGAACTCACTCCGGAAATCAAGCGCCAACACAAGCAAACGCGGCGCACAAACAGGAAGCAGAATATGGAGGGGTTCCAACCACAAGAAGTCCAAACGATAACCCTCCACACTCAAACATTCACATAAAGAGAAACCCAGCCCCACCCGGACTTACGACTCCTCGTCGGTGACCACATGCACAATATATGGTCACCAACAGTCATAACTGACACTGGAGGTCACTAACTAGATGTCCATACCTCTAGTAGCTCCAAAAACATCCACGTGGTAGCTCTACTGGCTCACCCAAGACAACTGCCACCAATTGCCTCTATACACGTCTCTACGGTATAGGCAAGCACTACCACAACTATAGCTTACCCCCTAATACTATGGGGTCGCCCTACCACTCCTCTAGGGACGTGCGAGAAGGTCTCCTACTACCTTATACAAGTCCATAAGTACTTGCACGCATCCCTGTAGGACACCAAGAGCTATTGGTCTAGTGATAAAGCCAAAGCTAAGACTACAGAGTTATGAGTCCAAGTCCAGGAATAGTGTTGGGATGGGTGACCAACTGATTTTACCCTTCCCACACAACTGAAGCTTGGATACCTCTCTCACGCACGCCAGCAAGCTGGCTTGCGGCGGGCGCGGTGTCGTGATGTGAATCATTTGACATAGTAAATGATTCACTTATCACTGCTGTCGCGTTACTTAGCGCATGTTATTTCTACTCCGACACTGGACGTTTAGTAGTCTTAGAAGTTAGCTCTGTACTGTTCTTAGTCTTTTATGCTTATGGTTGACACCTTTTGCATCTGGTGTTAACTCTGTCAAATATTTTGGATCCTAGTAGGTTGGTAGTATGACATTTATCTTGTTCAAGCATTCGTACGCTTGTGTAAGTAAATTCATACTTATCTATGATACTCAATGTACATGACTTAGATTTACCATGTAGATAGGGGTTTGAACTCATGGGTTGTACTTACTTGTCGCCCATGCACGCTTTCTAGCTGATTTAAGTTATTTTTCGGGGCTGCGTGTCGTTTTAGGTAGTTTAAGTTTTACGCTGGCACTCTAGGGAGCTTGACGTGGTAGCCTATGAGTAAAACTAAGTTGCCACGTGGTTTAGGGTACTAAAGGACAACCAAGTGGAGCTATGAACTCTTATTGGTCTGTTTTTGTCTTTTGTTAAACTCTAAATTTAGAAACAGAGCTCTAGAGTGGAGTTCGAGCAATTTGTGAGGGTACTGCAAAATCTGAGAGCACAGGGAGATAGAGCTCGTCGAGCCAAGCACTGTCAGCGAAAAGTTTGATCGATTTGGAGCAATAAACAAGGAGTTATGGCTGATTGAACTTCGATTTGTGTCAGAATTGAAGCACTTCTGTTCAATTTGGGGTTTTGAGTGTCATTTGCAGCAGAATCGAGGAAATCGCTTCAAAACTTCGTGGCTGTGTTCACTGTCAGCAGGGCTACGGCTGTCTCCAAATTTTCATGTCAATTGAGTCAGTGAGTAATTCAGGGCGACCGCTGAAGTAGAGGGGGTCCAAAAAGCTCTCAATCTGGAGCAGCAACTTCAGAGAGCGAGATCTGGAGTTCTGTGTGGAATCAGGAGGCCCAACTTCACAGGAGTGTTCAGCAAGCTGTGTACTGCAAATCCTGTAAGAAACTTTGAAATTGATCGAGCCAATCTCCTGTTCTAGGTCGAAGTAGCTGTCTGGGTACCAAAAACTGCCGTAATTTCTCTACTCAGAAAGTTTCTGTTCATATCTTAGTGCTCTGAATTGATCTGAAGCTGAAATTTCGTATGTGTATCCAGTAGAACCTCATTTACATGTAGGAGGAGTTCTGAGGTCTGAACCTTCACATATTTCTCAATCCTGAGTGTCAAAGTTCACCATCTGATCTTATCATTGCTAGTTAAGCCTGAACTTTGCTTCCTGAACATATCAGAAGAGCCTAGAGACTTATATGAGTGTTTTTCAGTATCACCTTGAGACCTGAAGCCTATCCTTTGAGTAAACCAGTCACAGCCAGGAGCCCAACGTTTCCTTGAGTAGATTGAACACAGCCTTCAAGCTCATATCACAGCCAGAAGGTTCGCCCTTCCCAGGAAGACTCTCAACACGACAGCGGGCTCGGGCTCAGGTACAACACACCAGAAGAGGCTCGGCTCCACCTCTAATTGCAGAAGATTGCACCAAAAGAGGCTCCAAAATAGCAAAAACAGCTTGCGGGTGCACACGGGTGATCAAAATCTGACGTAAAACAGCAAGAACACCCAAATCCAACCCGAACACCACCACCACAATCACGAATGCACAAGACACACTTCGCGAATGCACACACACACAACAAAACTCCTAAACTCGAGTTTCCACACGAAATTACACCAAAATCTGACGTAACTAGCCTTTTTGCACTTGCGGGTGTCACGGCAGCGAACTTCGACATGCCATAACTTCTTCAATCCTTGGCCAAACTCCACGAAACTTAGTGCACTAGAATCGTCTTTCCAATGCGCTTCCAAAGAGCCCACTCTGGCCCGACATTGACAAGTATTTCAGCTGCCACGTCCAAACGCGCAATCCGGCTCCAACAAGACACTTCAAGAACATTCCGCAAAATTTCTGCAGCGCTTCCGCATCACAGAAATCTCCACTCGACCCCAACAACAGCAAATCGATCTGCGACCAGCAATGTAGCATGCACCCACACACCTCGATCGCAGCTCCAAACAATCAACCACGAACGACAACGCCCGAAGATACCAGCGGACGATTTCAGATTTCAGATCAGCGAGTTCTTACTGAATCGTATCTTTCTCTGGTCAGAGAGTAGATGACGAGTCTCCAGATCCTGAGGGTGGAGATGGTGTTTCAGACCAGCGAGATACCCATGATGATGTGACCGTGATGGAGTATCTACGTAGTGGTGTGGTAGTAGGCACAGTAAGTGCTAAGGAGCGAGATCGTGTCCTCCAACGAGCGAAGAGATTTCGACGAGAAGGACGACATGTACTTCGAGTGTGGGGTGATGGGAGGGTACGAATAGTGCTACATCCATCCCAGAGGGCACAGTTAGTACGACATGCCCATGAGGAGTTGGGACATTTTGGAGTGAAGCGTACGCATAGCTTACTCCAAGGACAGTATTGGTGGCGTGGTATGCACATCGATGTGCAACAGTTTGTCGCACGATGTGTGGTTTGTGATCGAGTACGAGCATCGTTTAATGCTCCTACTCCACAGTTACACCCCTTACCGATTATGGGGTTGGGTTACCGTTGGAGTTTGGATTTTGTGGGACCCTTACCGTTGACCGTACGTCACCACCGGTATGTGTTGGTGATGGTGGAGCACTTCTCCAAGTGGATTGAGTTGGTGGCATTACCAGACAAGGCGAGTGAAGGGACGGCTTACGCGTTCTTAGATCGAGTGCTGAGTCGTTTCGGAGCACCAGCTGAAGTGCTGACAGACCAAGGTACAGAGTTCCTTGGTGAGTTTCAGGCCTTGTGTGATCAGGCGCTGATTGATCATCGGACTACATCTCGAGATCATCCTGAGGCGGATGGTTTGGCGGAGAGGGTAGTTCAGACGGTGAAGAGAGGATTGCGCAAGTATGGCTTGCAGAAGGGCCACTTGGGAGACTGGGATGTGCAGTTACCATGGTTGGCTATGGGCTACCGTTTTAGCCGACAAGCGTCTTTGGCTTCCTTCTCACCGTATTTCTTATTGTATGGCCGAGATCCAGATCTACCTTCGGCCATTCGTCGTGATTCTGCTGAGGTGCTGGACCTTGATGACCCGGATATGTGGGTGAGAGCATGTTCTCAACGAGCAGAGACATTTCGGAGAGTTATGCCTATGGCTTTTGAGAACCTAGCGATTGCCCAGCATAGAGACACGTTGCGGTATGTGACTATCCGAGGAGGAGGTTATCGGCCGTCGATTCGCAAGTTTCATCCTGGCGATTATATCTATCTACAGCAGACTGCATCGACGACGTTGGACGTGACCGCAGGGCGCACTATTTTACGAGTGCGTGAGGTGTTACCTTCTGGAGTACTCATGTTAGAGGGCCGTGATGGTGTTGTGTGGAAGGACCATGTGCGTAATTGCGCGCCATGTCATCTTCCCAACATTGATGGTACCGTTGACCCAAGCTTAGCAGTTGTACGCGCGGGCCTGAGGTGTATGTTGTGTGGGTCTGCTGGTGGAGCAGCCCGTATGTTGGTGTGTGATGGTTGTTTGAGAGGTTGGTACATGTCATGTTTGACTCCACCTCTCAGTGTAGTTCCTACTGGACGGTGGGTTTGTCCTCGATGTATATAGCGGAGATAGTCGATTAGATCTTTGTGTGGTATGGATTGCAGACAAGCGACTAACGATGGGGCAATGTAGCATCCGGCCTCTTGATCCTTGCACCCATGAAGGTGTGTATCACGTAGTTGGGATATGGAGCTATCTGGAGTTAGAGGGACCTAACCGCCAGTTAGGGGGCGATTGTGGTACACTTGTGTATGTGTATGACATCATCCATGTGTTATGTGTATGTGTGGTGTACCTCTGACAGCGATGTATGTTGTGTAGCGATGTGTATGCGCACGACAGCTGTCACGTCAGTTTGGACCCCTCGGCTAGGTTGACCGAGTGCGAAGTGGCGCATCCCGGTAAGGCCGTTAGTGCCGTTAGGGCGAGTTGGAGAGAGCCCACTAGGGGTAAACTTCACAGGTAGGGCTTGGAGGCCTTAGTTCTTTGAGTTGAGCCTTCAAGCTCCAGGCTATGGTGGATAGTCTAGTTGAGTGTAACCCGGATTCTCTTCGCGTTTAGAGTGGGTTTGGCTTGACCGTTTGTGAGTAATCCTTGTTGTGGTGTTGGAGATGGTAATCTCTGTATTCAGATTATTGTGGTACACTTGTGTATGTGTATGACATCGTCCATGTGTTATGTGTATGTGTGGTGTACCTCTGACAGCGATGTATGTTGTGTAGCGATGTGTATGCGCACGACACACCTGCGACCGAAAATTGACGATATCTCGGCTGTTGGGAGTCGGATCTGAAGGTTTCTTGGGTTAACGGAGTCAGCGGAGGAGACCTTATCGACATCTGAAGTCCGTTCAGCAAAAAGAGGAAGTCCACAGATAGGTCTTTTTCGGTTTCTTCGCTACGGGTTTTGCTCTTTTGAGTTCGTTAGAATTCTGGTTGGTTGTATACAGCTTGTGGTAGCTAGCTTTAGCTAAGAGCTTATACATGGATGTGGTTTAGACTTGGGTTTGGATCGTGTGATACTGTTGTGGCTCTGTTTGTTAGCAAAGAGAAGTTTCTCTTGCTTTGAGCTACGCTTCGGTGGTTTTGGGTCAAGGTTGTGATTCAAGGGTTGTTTTCAGGGGCTTTTGAAGCAGGTTACAGATCGCTCTGGTCTGTTTTTCAGTTCGCGTTACGGGAGGTCTTGGGTGCAGTTACAAGAGGAGTCCATGATGTCATCACTGGTATCATCAAGGACAGACATGCTGAGGGTGAACGAGAGTGGACGGATGCTCTCGAGGCTACGGGTATAGGATGATGGGTAAGGATAGCTTACAGGGGAGAAGCCATTGCTGAAGGTGATTTGTGTTGGGAGGATGATGCTTGAGGGATTGTAAATATTTTCAGGAAGGTTGAGAGGATGATGCTCGGGAGGTTGTGAGGATTTTCAGAAGAAGATATCAGGGAGGATGATGGTTGAGGAGGATACCATTGTACAGCGATACAATGATGATTGCGTTTGAGGATTTTGGTTGCAGCAGTGTGGTTCCTTTTTTTCAGAAAAACAAAAAAGAAGAGTTGGACACGTACAACAACATGTACATGCTTGAGGTTGAGGGTTACATTCAAGATACGGGTGATGATTGGCAGGATGAGGGATGTCTACTACGACACTAGGGTCACAAACCTCGACAGTGAGGTTCTACAGGACGGATGGAAGATATTTCTATGATATAATGGGTTATTCTTTCTATGTCTTCGCATATTGAAGATGTGTAGATTTAGAGGGGGTGATTGGATGGGAGATTCGAGGTGAAGGTCGATGAGCATGGATCTAGGAAGGATCATGGCAGGGTAGCAACTTCAAGATGACGATCGAGTTGCGAACTTGAGGATGAGGTTGACTTAGATGGGAGGGAGGATGACAAGATGGTTGAGTGCCGGTCCACTCCTTGGTTGGTATCTCTGGTGCATACCGGAGGATGCACAGGTTTGGAGGGGGTGGATGTCGTGTCGTGGACCGGCTCTTACATGAAAATCAAATTTTGACTTTTGTCGCTCCAAAGACACTTATGGGTAAGACAAGCTAGGCCCTAGCTTACGAGTTTTTGGCACAATCTCAGATCTCCATTTTCATCGCATAGATGGGTAGAGCTCCTTGTCAGCTTTCCATAGGCACTTTGTCTACTTCGTTTGGACGCCTAGTGGTAAAGTTACAAGACTCGAAAGATGAAGAAAACAAGCTAGGCCCCAGCTTACGGGCTTTTGGCGCAACTTCGGATCTTCACTTTCATCACATGGATGGGTAGAGCTCGTTGTCAGCTTTCCATGGGCATCTTGTTTACTTCGTTTGGACATCCAGAGAAAAAGTTATGCGATTCGAAAGAAGGCAAAATCAAGCTAGGCCCCTAGTTACTTGCTGACTGGGTATTTAGGGCTTCTAGCGTTATATCAAAGACGCAAGGGGCCTGCTTCTAATAATTGAGGAGAGAACTGTACGTACAGAGACTGTTGCAAGGGGGCTGCTTAAGGGGCTTGCTTGCGCCTGGGACCTGTCAGCGGACGGTGCGGGAGATTTGGAGGTCCAATGCAAGCGCGCAAGGCGTCGTTGGGTTCAGATCTGTGCAGGCTACGCACTGGTTCAAACGGTTTGGGAAGAGACGGATCGAGGAGTGCGTACTGAGTGAAATTGAGACGCAAGAAACAGATTTGGAGTTTTCAGTTACCTGTGAAGGAGAGTTGGACCGTTCGTGCCGTTTCGGAGTCCAAACTTGCTGTCCTTGGATCCAACGGGATCAGAACACCGAGTTCTACAGGAAATTGAAGACGATACCAGTTTTCATCGGGCGGTTTGGAAGTTCTGAGTGAAATTGGCTCGCAGGGAAGCGCTTACATCAGATTTTCGTTCACCTACGACCTGAGGTTGGGCTGTACTTCGCGATCGGTGAGCCAAGCTCTTCGTTCTTGGTGCCTACGCGATCAAGGAGTGTTCATCTACTCATGGGAGAAGACCGTGTGCGGATTGGATTGTTGGTTTGAGTGTGGTGAGCAAGTTTGAGCCGCAGGGAGCTGATTTACGTCAGTTTTTTACAACTTGCGGTCAAATTTCTCGAGTGGTTTTGCAAGGAGAACTCCTAACGACTTGTTTGGAGCCTCGTTGGGTTCAGGGTAGCTAGATCTATCTGCCAGCGAAGACGGATATCAGTTTGGACGATCCGTTTGTGCGGTGTGAGCGGTTTTAAGCCGCAGGGAGGAGTTTTTGGAGGTTCAGTCACCTGCGACCGAAAATTGGCGATATCTCGGCTGTTGGGAGTCGGATCTGAAGGTTTCTTGGGTTAACGGAGTCAGCGGAGGAGACCCTATCGACATCTGAAGTCCGTTCAGCAAAAAGAGGAAGTCCACAGATAGGTCTTTTTTGGTTTCTTCGCTACGAGTTTTGCTCTTTTGAGTTCGTTAGAATTCTGGTTGGTTGTATACAGCTTGTGGTAGCTAGCTTTAGCTAAGAGCTTATACATGGATGTGGTTTAGACTTGGGTTTGGATCATGTGATACTGTTGTGGCTCTGTTTGTTAGCAAAGAGAAGTTTCTCTTGCTTTGAGCTACGCTTCGGTGGTTTTGGGTCAGGGTTGTGATTCAAGGGTTGTTTTTAGGAGCTTTTGAATCAGGTTACAGACCGCTCTGGTCTGTTTTTCAGTTCGCGTTCGTTTTTGTGGTTGTTCTTCTCTGTCTTGTCTCTGTTTGGCACACAACATCTCCACAGCCAGGAACCTCGCGTTTTCCTGGACATCCTTCACGCAAAACGTCCGACGCGACATAGGTGGTGAACTCGACGTGAAGGTCCGGGGTGGAGATATTTGTGTGTTAGAACTGGATAGAAGAGATCAGCAATCATGAACGAGGATGAAGATGGATTTGGTTGTTCGGGAGGATGTTGCGGACCTGGGATGATGGATTTATAGACGATTGGGATCATGGGAGGATGGGAGGATGGGACGAGCCATGACTATGGACGGGATGGACGGATCAGAGGGTATACCAGGGGTGCAGTTGGATGCAGCAACTGCACGTTTGTTTCAAGCCTTCACTTTGTTTATGCGACAAGAGCAAGGGAACCAACAAAAAGAGGCTTTGGGAACGAATGCGCTTCGGAGGGTGATCGACAAACTCGATCTATTTGATGGGGGAGACATCTCAAACTATTTGAGATGTTACAAGATGGAGATGGATTTGGATCGAGTACCGGAGAAGGAGATGATCGAGACGTTTGAACTCGCTGCGGTGCCTGAGATAAGAGAGCATGTGAAGGGTCTAGCAAAGCGTTTTGGGAGGAACTGGGATACATTTTCACATGCGCTGATGGAAGAGTATTTCTTGGGAAACTCAGATCGAGTAACCAAGAAATCATTTTTGGGATGGGTTAACGGATCCAGCAAGGGTTTACAACCTACAGAGCTGTTAAAGGAGTTTGAGAGACAATTCTCTCAACTACCTCGGGTGGACAAGCTAACCTTGGAGACCTACAAGACGGAGTTGTTTCTTCAAGCTGCAGATGAACCATGGCAAGAGCAGTTGGAGCTACTTCTGGAGGATGGATTGGAAGAAGAAGGGTTGACAAAGAATTGGGAAGTTGTGCATGAAGCGGTTGAGCTTCTTGTCCGGAGACAGACAAGAGAAAGGGTTACAAGGTTGATACCTGCAGCGCTGACTACATCAGTTCGGGTAGTATCTGAGGTTCAACCTCCAGTTGCGGTTGTAGAGGAGAAGCATCCAACCATCGAAGACCTACAGTAAAAGATGCAAGATCTACAAGCTCAGGTTACTAGGTTGGAGGATAAGGGATATTCGACCAAGATGGAGCTTGTACCCAAACTAGCTTGGGTACATCACTGTCTGTGGTGTGATGATACTGATCATGAGCGGGACGATTGCATTGACTTTGCAGAGTCTTTGCAACTTGAGGTTATTTCTTGGGAGGATGGAAAGGTTGCATTCACAAGTACGGGTACTCTCCTTCAAGCCAACGTTGATAAAGGAGGGATGAAGAAGATTGTGGATGATTACCTTGCGGCACATGCAGTTGTAGCTGACGAAGCTACAAGTTATGGTGCTAGGGTGGAGGAGATTGAGCATGATCTCCATAGAGATGGTTTGGATGAGCACGAGGATCTAAACGAGCTCAGGTTGGATACTGCATCCACGATGCAGTGCGAGAAGAAGGACCAACAAGATACTTCTTCAGGGAGGCTAGCTCAGGAGGATAAGATTCAACAGGAAACTATTCTTCCTGAACAGGCAATGGAGGACGATCCTTCACAACCGGAGGAGACGGTTGGGATGCAGACAATGGACACGGTTGATCTGGTTGCAGACATACAACAACCAGATATTCATGCAGTGATGGATGTGAAGGCAGGTTGGGAGGAACACATTCGAGATGCACAGGTTGGGTTCTTATCACGGAAGGTTTTGGGTGCGGCTACAACAGGAGTCCATGATGTCATCATTGACATCATCAAGGACGGACATGCTGAGGTTGAAGGAGAGTGGACGGATGCTCTCGAGGCTACGGGTATAGGATGATGAGTAAGGATGACTTACAGGGGAGAAGCCATTGCTGAAGGTGATTATGTTTGAGAGGTTGTGAAAGTTTATATGTGATTAGGGTTGGGAGGATGAGGCTTGGGAAGTTGTAAAGATTTTCAGAAGAAGAGATCAGGGAGGATGATGGTTGAGGAGGATACCATTGTACAGCGGGATAATGATGGTTGGGGTTGAGGATTTTGGTTGCAGCAATGTGGTTCTTTTTTTTTAGAAAACAAAAAGAAGAAGAGATGGATACGTACGATGACATGTACAAACTTGAGGTTGAAGGTTATTGTCAGGATACGGGTGATGATTGACAGGATGGGGGATGTCTACTACGACACTTGGGTCACAACCTTGACAGGAGGTTCTACAAGACGGGTGGAAGACATTTCTATGGTATGATGGGTTATTCTTTCTATGTCTTCGCATATTGAAGATGTGTAGATTTAGAGGGGGTGATTGGATGGGAGGTTTGAGGTGAAAGTCGATGAGCATGGATCTAGGGAGGATCATGGCAGGGTAGCAACTTCAAGATGACGATCGAGTTGTGGACTTGAGGATGAGGTTGATTGAGATGGGAGGGAGGATAACAAGATGGGAATGAGTGTGCGTGCCGGTCCACTCCTTGGTTGGCATCTCTGGTGCATACCGGAGGATGCACAGGTTTGGAGGGGGTGGATGTCGTGTCGTGGACCGGCTCCTATCTGAAATTCAAACTTCGATGCTTGTCGCTCCAAAGACACTCATGAGAAGACAAGCTAGCCCCTTGCTTACGGACTTTCGGCGTAATCTCAGATCTTCACTTTCATCACATGGATGGGTAGAGCTCCTTGTCAGCTTTCCATAGGCACTTTGTCTACTTCGTTTGGACGCCTAGTGGAAAAGTTACAGGACTCGAAAAATGGAAAAAACAAGCTAGGCCCCAGCTTACGGACTTTTGATGCAACTTCGGATCTTCACTTTCATCACATAGATGGGTAGAGCTCGTTGTCAGCTTTCCATGGGCATCTTGTTTACTTCGTTTGGACATCCAGGGAAGAAGTTATGCGATTCGAAAGAAGGTAAAATCAAGCTAAGCCCCTAATTACTTGCTGACTGGGTATTCAGGGCTTCAGGCGTTATATCAAAGACGCAAGAGGCCTGCTTCTTATTATTCAGGAAATCAGGAGAGAACTGTACGTACAGAGACTGTTGCAAGAGAGGTGCTTAAGGGGCTAGCTTGCGCCTGCGACCTGTCAACGGACGGTTCGGGAGATTTAGGAGTCCAATGCAAGCGTGCAAGGCGTCGTTGGGTTCAGATCTGTGCAGGCTACGCACTGGTTCAAACGGTTTGGGAACAGACGAATCGGGGGTTGTGTTCTGAGAGAAATTGAGACGCAAGAAGGAGATTTGGGATTTTCAGTTACCTGTGAAGGAGAGTTGGACCGTTCGAGCCGTTCCGGAGTCCAAACTTGCTGTCCTTGGATCCATCAGGATCAGAACACCGAGTTCTACAGGAAATTGAAGACGATACTAGTTTTCATCGGGCGGTTTGGAAGTTGTGAGTGAAATTGGCTCGCAGGGAAGCGCTTGCGTCAGGTTTTTCATCGCATGCGACCTGAGATTGGATTGTTCTTCGCGATAGGTGAGCCAAGCTCTTCGTTCTTGGTGCCTACGCGATCAGGGAGTCTTCATGTACGCATAGGAGAAGACTGTACGTGAATTGGATTGTTGGTTTGGGTGTGGTGAGCAAGTTTGAGCCGCAGGGAGTCGATTTACGTCAGTTTTTTATAATCTGCGACCAAATTTCTCGAGTGGTTTTGCAAGGGGAACTCCGAACGGCTTGTTTGGAGTCTTGTTGGGTTCAGGGTAGCTAGATCTACCTACCAGAGAAGACAGATATCAGTTTGGACGATCCGTTTGTGCGTGGTGTGCGATTTTAAGCCGCAAGGAGGAGTTTTTGAAGGTTCGATCACCTCCGACCGAAAATCAGCGATACCTCGGCTATCAGGAGTCGGATCTGAAGGTTTCTTGGGTTAACGGAGTCAGCAGAGGAGACCCTATCGACATCTGAAGTCCGTTCAGCGAAAGGAGGAAGTCCACAGATAGGCCTTTTTCGGTTTCTTCGCTACGGATTTTGCTCTTTTGAGTTCGTTAGAGTTCTGGTTGGCTGTATACAGCTTGTGGTAGCTAGCTTTAGCTAAGAGCTTATATATGGATGTGGTTTGGACTTGAGTTTGAATCGCGTGATACTGCTGTGGCTCTATTTGTTAACAAAGAGAAGTTTCTCTTGCTTTGAGCTACGTTTCGGTGGTTTTGGGTCAGGGTTGCGATTCAAGGGTTGTTTTCAGGGGCTTTTGAAGCAGGTTACAGACCGCTCTGGTCTGTTTTTCAATTCTGTGCTCTTAAGAGAAAGAACCGGCAGTGTACATATATTTGGAGTGTATATATCGCAGCGTTCGTTTTCGTGGTTGTTTTTCTCTGTCTTGTCTCTGTTTCAGCACACAACATCTCCACAGCCAGGAACCTCGCGTTTTCCTGGACATCCTTCACGCAAAACGTCCGACGCGACAACGTATAGACAACAATCCATCCATTCTCATATGTAACAACTAGGAGATCATCGGTTCATCTAATTCCATAACAATATTTAGAAAAGTCTGACCAAATCGAGAGATGATGAATTGCTGGAAATGATGCTTCTCTAGTACATGGATCTTGAATTCTCAATGATGCGGTGGAAACTGATATGGTGGTCCATAAACTCCATCCATCTCATCCCTACTTTGATATCAATGTAAATGATCATGATCGAGAAGCGGAATAAGAAGTGGAGTCAAGAGGACAACCGAGAATAGAGAGAAACTCTAGATGCCTGAGCTGACCACAAGCCTTGGTATTTATACTCTAGAGTATACAAGGCTTCTTCTTGAAGCTAACTGGCTACTTCTATCATTAACTTTCTCATGAAGTTAGTCATATACTTCTCCTTGGGAAGTAACCTTAGTCCTCATGAAGTTTCCAAAGTACATTACTCACTCAATATGAAAGAAGCTTCTTAAGTATCTTACTAAAATATTCTTTATGAAACTTTCTAGATAGTACATACTTCTAACTCAAGACAACTTCTACTATAACTTCTGAGTTGCTTTCACAAAATTTTCTACTTACGCAAATGCGTACTATTACAATCATAATTTTGACATGGGTATAAACTTGCAACTTACAAATGACATTTAACTTCGCAAGTATAGAATATTCGATGATGTGTTATCACAACATGACAATTGTGCTCAGTCAAATTTAGAACATGAATATCAAATTAGATTCTCAAATTTTTGAAGAAGTCAAACTTCAATTTTTGTAATCTCTTGACGTGATCCAATATTGAAATATCATTATGAGATTGATAGTGTGAGAAATGTAGATTTTGATTTCATCAAACGACGAGAATATGAATATGTTTTTATTTCGTGGTGTCAAGATGATATGATTAGTAAGAAGAAAAAGTGAAAGCGATTGTCAAATTTTACCTCCAAGAGGGATAAGAATTCAATCAGTAAAAAGAACATATCTAGAAAAAAGTAGAGTTCTATTTCTCAAGAATTCAAGAATTCAATATTGTAACTTCAAGATTTATCATCATTGTAAAGATCTCAGACAAAATTACATTATGAGTGGCCTTGATAGAATTAACATAACTTATAGAGCTATAGATGTAACAATTCGACAAGAGCACAAATAGTCCTCAAACGATGATAGAGCGGCCATCTTAATATATTTATCTATTGTTTGGAATGGATATTTATTTTTCTAGATGATGTTTTTGGCAGAAAATTTGATGGTCGCATATCTTTTTGCGACCAAATCTGATAACTTAATTTGTGGTGTTTGCATGATGTCCACGGATAGCAGTTACAGACATTGCAAACATACGCATAGCTTAAAGAACTTGGTTTCCATTATCGATCTCAATGTGAAAGAGGAATATACATGCAGCATGAAGTTCCAACTTGAAAGAGAAAAGAGGATAAATACTAAGAGAGAAAGCTAAATCTTGGGACTTGATCAGCACGGTGTCGCGCTACTTGGCGGCTCCATGCTTGACTTCTACTCCGACGCTTAGGTTTAGTAGTTCTAGAAGTTAGCTCATATTACTTCTAGTCCTTTATGTATATGTTTAACACTTTTGCATACGGTGTTAAATACTATTTTGAGTCTTAGTAGGCTGATAGTATGCTAGTTATCTTGTTCAAGCATTTGTGCGCTTGTGCAAGTGACTTCTTACTTGTCTATGACGTTCAATGTACATAACTTAAGGTTTCCATGCTGATAGGGGTCTGAGCTCATGGGTTGTACTAACTTGTCGCCCATGCACGCTTTCTAGCTGATTTAAGTTATTTTTCGGGGTGCGTGTCATTTTAGGTAGTTTAAGTTTTACGTTGGCACTCTAGGGAGCTTGACGTGGTAGCCTATGAGTAAAACTAAGTTTCCACGTGGTTTAGGGTACTAAAGGACAACCAAGTGGAGCTATGAACTCCCATTGGTCTGTTTTTGTCTTTTGTTAAACTCTAAATTTAGAAACAGAGCTCTAGAGTGGAGTTCAAGCATTTGGTGAGGGATCTTCGAAATCTGAGAGCACAGGGAGAGAGAGCTCGTCATGCCAAGCACCTCCAATGAAATTTTCGATCGATTTGAGTCAATAAAGACGGAGTTATGAGCAATTGAAGTTCGGATTGTGCCAGAACTGAATCATTTTTGTTGGATTTAGGGTTTTCAGTGTCACTCGCAGCAGATTTGAGGAAATTGCTTCAAAACTTCGAGGTTATGTTCTCTGCCAGCAGGGCTACGATTTCCCAAAAAGTTTTGCATCGATTGAGTGACTGAGTAATTCAGGGCGGCCGCTGAAGCCGAGGGGGTCTGAAAAGCTCTTAATCTAGAGCAGCGACTTCAAGGAAGGAGATCTGGAGTTCTACAAACAATCAGGAGTCCCAACTTCACAGGAGTGTTCAGCAAGCTGTGAACTGCAAATCCTGTAAGAAACTTCGAAATTGATCGAGCCAAACTCCTGTTATAGGTCGAAATAGCCATCTAGGTACCAGAAATTGCCGTACTTTTCTTGCTCAAAATTTTTCTGTTCATATCTCCGTGTCAGAATTTGATCTCAGGCTGAAACTTCGTCTGTGAGTTCAGTAGTACCTCATTTGCATGTAGGGGAAGTTTAGAAGTCTAAACCTTCATAGTTTTCCTCTCCGTGAGTGTCAAAGTTCACCGCCGGATCCTATTACTGCCAGCTAGACCTGAATTTCGCCTTCTGGGTATATTACTAGATCTTACACATCTGTGTGAGTGTTTATAGCCCCTGTTGTAACCTGAATGCCAACCTCTTGAGTGAACAACCACAGCCAGAAGCCCGGCGCTTTCCTAGGTAGACGGATCACACTCCGACATACTATCTTTTTGGTGAACTCGACGTGAAACACCTAGGGTGGGAGTTTTCTTGAGAGTGTTACATGATCAGATATCATGGCCAACCAAGGATCATCAAGTGGAGCTGCTGCTGCTGCTCAGCAACCTGTTCAGTTGGATGCTGCTACGATGAAGATGTTCCAAGCTTTTTCCATGTTTATGCAGCAGCAGCAGAGCACAGAGAGGAAGGAGGTATTAGCAACCAAGGCGTTGCAATCTGTGGTGCATCAGATGGACCAGTTCAAGGGGACAGATATTTCCAAGTACGTGCGATACTATGCTAGGGAGATGGAGGTGAACAAGGTACCTGAGAAGGAGATGGTGGAGAACTTTGAACTTGCTGTTGTGCTTTAGATTCGTGGGTGTGTGAAGGAGCTCAAGCTGCAGCAAGGACAGAGTTGGGAGAGCTTTATGCGTGCTTTGAAGGAGGAGTACTACACTGAAGATTCAGAGAGGGTGACCAAGAGAACCTTCTTGGAGTGGGTGGTTAAGCCTAACAAAGGTTTGTCTGTAAATGAGTTGTTAAGGGAGTTTGATCGTCAGTATGCTCAGCTTTCTAGGACAGAGAAGCTTACATTTGAGGTGGAGAAGACCGAGCTTTTCCTACAAGCAGCGGACGTGACTATTCAGGAGAAGCTTGAGCTGTTGCTGGAAGACAAGAATGAGGAGAGAGGATTGAAGACTGATTGGAAGGAGGTTGAAGAGGCTGTCTCTTTGCTGACCAAGAGACAGAGAAGAAAGGACAAGGTGGTGGTAAGTGAAGCAGCACCTCTGATAATTCCTGTCAAGCAGTTGCCTACTAAGCCCGCTTTGGTAATTGCTAGAGAGGAAGACTCACCGCTTGATGAGTTGATTAAGGGTATGAAGGAGCTTAAGCTTAAGCTCACTAGGTTAGAAGAGAAGGAGCAGAATGTACAGCCAGTTATGCAGAGACCTCAGATGAGAGAAGGCTTTGTTCATCGTTGTATATGGTGCGATAGCCTAGACCATGTAAGAAGAGATTGTGGAGAGTTTTCAGATGCATTGAGGAAGGATCTTATCTTCTTCAAAGATGGTAAGATCCATTTGAGAGAGACTGGGATGATACTGGGAACCAACTTTGGCAAGGGTGGTATGAAGAGACTTGTGAATGAGATATCAGCATCACATGCTGTTTCTCTTGTGAATGTTGCTACGTGTGGAGTGAAAGTGGAAATGAAGAGAGAGAAAGGGACTACTGGGTTGTGGTCTGATGTAGTGCGGTCCGTAGCTAGAATAGAGTTAGACAAGGATGTGCTACGGAGGGTTGGGAAACTACAGGATGGAATGACCCTGTAGACACTATGTCAGTGCATGCTTATGTTGCAAGAAGTCATCATGAAGCTGTACTAGAAGAAAAACGCAGGAGAGAGGATGCAGGTGAGGCTTCTACAGCCAAACGACCTGCTACAAGGAGTGAAAGGACTAGTCCAGAGACAAGGCAGGACACAACACCTACTCGGGAGGAGACTATGGAGGATCTACCACCTACAACACCAAAGGAGAAGGAGAGAAGCAAGGAGAAGAGTAAGATGCCTGCATACAAACTTCAGTCTGACATTGAGATTGCTACAGACTTGAAGCAGGTGTTAGAGAACCGTATCTTGAATGGGAAAGTTGAGTTTACTTTGGATGAGATTCTTGGGATTGCAAAGCGTGAGTTCCATGAGGTTATCATAGATATCATCAAGAGGAAACGTCAGATTTTGGGTGAAGCAGCTACGCTTAATGCTATAGGGACCAAACTGTCGGAAGATGAGGAAGATGAGATTGCTGGTTACTGCTCTCAAGTATCAGAGGGGAGATCCTATCAGCACGTGAGGTTTGAAGATGAGGTGGAAGCATCACAGAAGAGCCATTACTCTCACAACCATTAGGCAAGAGCAACCACAGAGACCTTAGTGAAGCTGGGAGATCTAGAGGAACCTGTGGTGGCGTTGATTGATCACGGCTCAGAGATTAATCTGATGTCTAAGGAGCTGTACAAGCGTGGGAGATGGTCCATAGACAGCGACCATGGATGGCTTATCCGTGCTAACAACAACCAGAGGGGAGAACTCTATGGTGCTTGTCCCAACATCAAGGTAACTGTGGGTGACATCAGTGATGTTCAGAATTTTTTTGTGCAAGACATGTCAACCTATCCTATCATTCTAGGGCAGCCTTACATTACTGCTGTTAGAATGGAGACACGAGTTATGGATGATGGTTCAGCCTATGCTAGGATACGTAGTAGAGACGGCAAAAGAGCTGTTTAGTTTTTGACCGTTGCTGCAGAACATGAGAGGAATCGTGACAGCTTGAGAGACCGTCCACTACCTAAGATTACTCAGGAGTTTAGAGAGTCTAGGGGTTTTGGCAGAGTACCATTGAAGAGCGAGACTTCAACGGTACAGTAGAGATAGGATTCTCGCCTGATCCAATAGAGCAGGAAGTTTTATCCACTAGCTTCTTAGGACTGACATCATGTGGATCAGTGTGTTATAGGAAGGTTGAGAATCTGAAGAGGTTTGAGAGACAACATGTGAAGTATGTACAGCAGTCTTTGTGGGATAGTGGAGAGTTAGCAAGAGATGAATACATATCTGGAGTGTTTGAAGAGCAGTATTTGGTAGATACTATAGGAGAGTTGAAATCTATAGTAGAAAGTTCTATAGATGGTGTAGATAGAGTGGTGAAAGTGAGCTCCAAGGAGCTCTATGATGTAATTGATAAGTTTATAGATCGGCAAGAGGTGTATGTGGAGACCAAGTACAAGTCAGTGGCAAAGAAAGTCAAACCAGTGGCTTTGCCTTTACCACTCGATTACAATCAGAAGATGGAGCAAGCTGCACGAGAACCGATGCTCAGAGGACCGAGAAGAATTGGGCACCAGTTCACAGAAACAACACTAAAGGAGCTGAGGATTGGAGGCGATGGATTTCTTACTGAGCAAGAGAAGAAGAGCTTCAGGGAGATGTTATCTAGGCATGGTAAGGCGTTTGCGTTTGAGTCACATGAAGTAGGATGTGTAGATCCAAGTGTAGTTGCACCTATGGTAATCTTTACTATACCGCATGTGCCTTGGAATCTACGTCCTATCCCTGTACCTAGAGCTCATCTGCCAAAGCTGATAGACTTGCTCAATGAGAGGATTAGGATGGGTATCTTGGAACCATCTATAGCTCCCTACTCTAGCAGATGGTTTACTGTTCCGAAGAAGAGTAGAGCTTTGAGATTTATCCAAGATATGCAGCCAGTTAACAAGGTGACTATCAGGAATATGGGTATAGGACCTATTGTAGACGAGTTTGCAGAGGCTTTTGCTGGTCGTGCTATCTATTCAATGGGAGACTTATATTCAGGTTATGATCAGTTTCAGTTATCCTCTGAGAGTAGAGACTTGACTACAGTGAGGACACCTTTGGGGTTACTAAGGATGTGCACCTTGCCACAAGGTGCTACCAATTCTGTAGCACATATGATGAATGGCATGAACAAAGTTTTGAGGGACTTCATTCCTGAAGAAACTATGCCATTCCTTGATGATGTGCCGATCAAAGGATGTGCTGAGGAGGAGAAGAATGAGGTAAAAGATCAGAGGGGGTGCCGTAAGTTTGTTGCAGATCATATAGATGACTGTGATAAGATATTGAGTCGACTGGAGGAGGTTCATTTGACTTTATTAAGAGCAAAGTCTGTATTTGGAGAACAAGAGGTGTTGATTGTGGGGCACCTATGTGGATCTTATGGTCGGAAACCTTGTCCAAACAAGGTTGATGCCATCCAAAGAATGAAGGAGACGTGTGGATCGGTTACCGAGGTGAGAAGGTTTCTAGGTGCATGTGTGTTTTATCATATATGGATTCCACACTTTGCACATGTAGCAGATCCGTTGTACAAGTTGCTGAGGAAGGGGCAAAGATTTCAGTGGCAAGAGGAGCAAAGCGAGTCTATGAAGAAGTTGAAGGATCTGTTGTCTTCACCACCAACTCTACGGAAGGTAACATATGAGTTGGGGAGATCTGTTATCTTTACTGTTGATACTAGTCCTATTGGCATTGGATGGGCTGTAGGACAAGACAATGAGGATGGAAATAGATATGTGGTGCGTTTTGGTGCTAAGGTATTAAGTTCACGGCAGAGAGACTATCTTCAGATCAAGAGAGAGCTATGGGGAGTAGTTACTGCGATGAAGAGTGATAAGGAATACTTGATAGGAGCACGTGTGGTTGTGGAGACAGATTGTTTACCTCTCTTGGGAATGATCACTAGCTGTACAACTCCGGACATTGCTATGTTGAGGTGGATAGCATATATCAAGTCCTTGAACCCAGAGTTTAGACATATTGCAGGAAAAGACAATCCTGTGGCACATATGTTTTCAAGGGCTAGGTATTATGGTGAGAAGGAAATGATAGATGATCAGGAGGATGTGGGAACAGAGTTCTATTCTAGTGTTCTTGTTAGAAAGGACAGAAGCTGTTTTGCAGCTCCATTGGAGTTATTTGAGGAAACTATGTATGATGGCGAGTGGTCGGATCTTGGACGCTATTTGAGTTCATTGGAAAGGCAAGGAGGCTGGTCTGATGCAGATTTCAAGAGGATCCGAAGAACAGCTTATGGGTACTTTTTACATGGAGGACATCTATGGAAGCGCCCTAAGCTACAAGGAGGTATGCCGCAGCGGGTGGTATGTGACTTGGAATTGCAGCAGAAGCTGATCAAGGAGTTCCATGAGAGTTTATGGGCCGGTCATAGAGGAGTTTGGGCTACATTTGCCAAGATGAAGGAGAAGTATTGGTGGAAGGGTATGTATAAGGATGTAGTACTGTTTGTTTCATCCTGTATACCTTGCCAGATGTATTCCAACGTACGTCATTGTGATGGATTGCATCCTACTTATCCTTTAGCCATTCATTACAAATGGGTAGTTGATCTGGTAACTATGCCATTTGGACTTGGACAAATGAGGTATCTAGTCTTGGCTAGAGAAGATCTATCTAACCAAGTCGAAGGCCGTGCCCTGAGGACAAAGACCACTGCTAGTGTCTGCCGCTTTCTACTTGAAGATGTTATTTGTAGGTATGGGTGTGTGGGGAAGATCACTGCAGATAGGGGTGAGCTGGATTCACAAGAAGCAGTTGAGTTCTTCAAGCGATTGGGAATCAAGTTGGCGTTAACCACTGCTTACAATCCTGAAGGGAATGACAAGAGCGAACGAGGTCATCCGCCAATCATCAAAGCTTTGGTAAAAGCTTGCAAGGGTAAGATCCGTGAATGGCCTAGACTGCTACCATTTGCTTTGTGGGCAGATCGTACAACTCATAGTACCGTTACAGGTTACATGCCAGCAGAGTTGATACTAGGGCAAAAACCTGTGATGCCGATTGAGGAGGTTGTGCCTACTTGGAATGTTTTGCCATGGGAAGATGGTAGAAGTACGGAGGATCTTCTTGCATTAAGGATCCAACAGTTAGAACGGAGACCTTAGGATGTTGCCAAAGCTGTGGAAAGGTTGAAGACTGCTAGAGAGAGAAACAAAGGCATATTTGATAGAACGCATAGATTACGACCCAAACCAGTTAAAGAAGGTGATTGGGTGTTAGTTTATGATAGTAGTCTTGATAATCAGCATAGCACCATCAGAAAGTTTTCCAAGAGATGGTTCGGACCTTATGTGGTGTTAGAAGTTCATGACAATGCCACATACTCTTTGAGAGAGTTAGATGGTGCAGTGCTCAAGATACCAGTCGCAAGGAAGAGAATCAAGCTCTTTAGAAGGAGAGGGGAGGACCAGAACATTGCAGAGCTTACTGAGGATGAAACTGAAGACTCGATGGAGGTTGAAGATGAATTTGAAGCTGAAGCTGAAGAGTCTTGATCTGGATCTGGCACATACCGAAGGATGTGCAATTTCAGAGGGGGTGGATGTCGCGCTACTTGGCGGCTACATGCTTGACTTCTACTCCGACGCTTAGGTTTAGTAGTTCTAGAAGTTAGCTCATATTACTTCTAGTCCTTTATGTATATGTTTGACACTTTTGCATACGGTGTTAATACTATTTTGAGTCTTAGTAGGCTGATAGTATGCTAGTTATCTTGTTCAAGCATTTGTGCGCTTGTGCAAGTGACTTCTTACTTGTCTATGACGTTCAATGTACATAACTTAGGTTTTCCATGCTGATAGTGGTTTGAGCTCATGGGTTGTACTTACTTGTCGCCCATGTACGCTTTCTAGCTGATTTAAGTTATTTTTCGGGGCTGCGTGTCATTTTATGTAGTTTAAGTTTTACGTTGGCACTCTAGGGAGCTTGACGTGGTAGCCTATGAGTAAAACTAAGTTTCCACGTGGTTTAGGGTACTAAAGGACAACCAAGTGGAGCTATGAACTCCCATTGGTCTGTTTTTGTCTTTTGTTAAACTCTAAATTTAGAAACAGAGCTCTAGAGTGGAGTTCGAGCATTTGGTGAGGGATCTTCGAAATTTGAGAGCACAGGGAGAGAGAGCTCGTCATGCCAAGCACCTCCAGTGAAATTTTTGATCGATTTGAGTCAATAAAGACGGAGTTATGAGCAATTGAAGTTCGGATTGTGCCAGAACTGAATCACTTTTGTTGGATTTAGGGTTTTCAGTGTCACTCGCAGCAGATTTGAGGAAATTGCTTCAAAACTTCGAGGTTGTGTTCTCTGCCAGCAGGGCTACGATTTCCCAAAAAGTTTCGCATCGATTGAGTGACTGAGTAATTCAGGGCGGCCGCTGAAGCCGAGGGGGTCTGAAAAGCTCTTAATCTAGAGCAGCGACTTCAAGGAAGGAGATCTGGAGTTCTACAAACAATCAGGAGTCCCAACTTCACAGGAGTGTTCAGCAAGCTGTGAACTGCAAATCCTGTAAGAAACTTCGAAATTGATCGAGCCAAACTCCTGTTATAGGTCGAAATAGCCATCTAGGTACCAGAAATTGCCGTACTTTTCTTACTCAAAACTTTTCTGTTCATATCTCCGTGTCAGAATTTGATCTCAGGCTGAAACTTCGTATGTGAGTTCAGTAGTACCTCATTTGCATGTAGGGGAAGTTTAGAAGTCTAAACCTTCATAGTTTTCCTCTCCGTGAGTGTCAAAGTTCACCGCCGGATCCTATTACTGCCAGCTAGACCTGAATTTCGCCTTCTGGGTATATTACTAGATCTTACACATCTGTGTGAGTGTTTATAGCCCCTGTTGTAACCTGAATGCCAACCTCTTGAGTGAACAACCACAGCCAGAAGCCCGGCGCTTTCCTAGGTAGACGGATCACACTCCGACAACGGACAAGATCAAGCATTATGATCGGACTTCTTTCTCATCAAGCTTAAATTTACTATGAATTGTAAGTCAGAGTTTTATAAGTGTTAATATTAAATTATAGACTAACCTCATACGAGATATAAAATTTTAATATTATATTAAATATTAAATGCATACCGAAAATGGAGGAGAAAATTCATAAGTAACACACATGAAACTTCGCTCTAAGAGAAGGATTACCGACAACTTGACCAATAAGAGAAAAATGTTATTAAAGATTTGATTTATCATTTAATCCTTCTTACCATCCAATCTTTCTTACATAGAGTTAGGTGATAAATTAAACCTTTAGTAACATTTTTTCTCTTACTAATCAAACCATCGAGCCATCAGTATTATTTCTTGTAAAGCAGAGTTTCACATACATTACTTATTCTTCTTTCTTCCGTCAGAAGACAAGTTAATAATATGCAGAGAGAACTTGACTTGTAATGTGGAAGAGATGTCTAGGAAGTCATCGTGGTAGTGAGTCTTTATCTAGAACATCTTAGAACCAATAAAATATGCATATAATATGAGATCCGTTCCAGACACATCAACTATCGTTGCAAAGAGTTTTTTGAGGGCTACATATCAAGGATAACATATTTCAGTTTAGGACACTATCGTAAATAGTCCAGACATATGACTCTAGTAATTAATTCTGTGTATACTGAAGATAGTAAAGTAGAAAAGTACTCAAGCTTTGGACATGAAATTTGTTTTCATGGTTTGTTGCTCGTCTTTCTCAACTTTTTAATTTCAACTGAATATATCGCATGCTTTCGGTTACATCTTTGCAGAAAACTATACGGCAATAGCAAGGTCTAAGAAGGTTATTAGAAATTCAAATTGGACTTTTAAGATTGATTTTAATGAAGGCTAGAGTAGGAGAGACCAAGTCTTTAAGATCAAGATGTGGAACGCCTCTAAAGTTGAGAATTTGATAGTTATGAGTTATGAGTTAAGTTGGACCTCAAGTTAGCTACAGATGTCGTTTTGTGAAACATCTTTATAGTGAAATATGAAGATGAGGAAGAAACTGAGAATTTGGTAATTAAGGGTTTTCAGGACAAGCTGCTCCTTAGGTTAAGTTGGGCCTCATGTTAGCTACACATTAGGTTCAGTTGGACCTTAAGTTAATTGGACCATATGTTAAACTAGACTCTAGGTTAAGTTGGACCTTAGATTAAAAGAGGAAAAAAACTGGACCTCTAGAAAGTGAAACCATCATGGCTTAGAGCATGATGAGCAGAGCAGAACAAGATTTAAACTTGACGGAATATGATTACAATGACGAAGTTGTGCAAGTTTGGAGATAGATGAAAATTGTGTTTCAGATAATTATATAGTAACCAATATGTGAGCATGGAATGAGAATCTTAGTGCATGGACGTATAGATTTAGTGCATAGTATAACCAAGAGATTTGAACTATAAAGACGGATTTGAATTGAAGAAGATATGTGGTCTAAAAGTACTAAAGAGAGAAAAAGGATGGAGGAAAATGACTTAACCTCTTAACACCCTTCTTTCTTAGATGTGTTTGGAGTTTAGATGGATGGTAACTCATGCTTTCTAGAAACATGAGGTCTTGGGTTCAATCCTCCCTATAACATATGCTTCTGTATGTCGGATCAATGTGTTATTCTTCATACCAACTACAAAAGGGTTACCTCAATAGGCTCGCCTCTAGAAATAAGAGATTCTGTTGATCACTGTGTTAATCTTCACACATCAACCATACAAGGATTACCTCAATAGGTTGACCATAGAAATAGAGGATTGTGTTGGATACCTGTGGCTAAAGGAGGAGAATGATATTCCATTTAAACATACCATATATGCGAGACGCCTCGCTACAAGAATTATACAGCTTCGACACTTGTGTCTAAGGACGGAACAATATTCTTCTTAAACGTATCATAGATGTGGGACAACTTCACTTACTTCAAGAATCGTACAGCTTCGGCTCCAAGAACCTTTAGTAGAGAGATGACATCAAAGATAAAGTATAACTCTTTGTAACTTTTGACATGTTAGGAATTATAGCTAAGTTATTGTTAGACATGCAATGATGTTTTTTGACACTTAATGTGCATGAATCTAACCTATTTGACAAGTGCGTACATTTTGTTCCACGTCAAGATATGTGACACAAGACACATGTGAGGTGGCACTTTGGGAGTTTTATTTTCTATAGTCTAAAAGGAGATGTGACCAAAACTTGCACAGTGGTACATGTAGTAAATGAGATACAGATATGAGGAGAGAGAAAAATTGGATAAGAATTTAAGGAGGAGAGAAAAACAATTCAGTTTTTTGTAGGTTTGCAAAGAAAAATCATGAAATCACCTAGCATTTTGTGCTCAATTGTAATGCATAGTATGTGTCACGTCAGTTTGATACATCGACTAGGTTGATCGAGTGCGAAGTGGCGCATCCCGGTAAGACCGTTAGTGCCGTTAAGACGAGTTGGTGGGAGAGCCCTCTAGGGGTATACTTCGCAGGTAGGGCTTGGAGGCCTTAGTTCTTCGAGTTGAGCCTTCAAGCTCCAGGCTATGGTGGATAGTCTAGTTGAGTGTAACTCGGATTCTCTTCGTGCTTAGAGTGGGTTTGGCTTGATCGTTTGTGAGTAATCTTTGTTGTAATGTTGGAGATGGTAATATCTCAATGCAGATTACTCGAAGAACTGAGTGTAGGTCGAGATGGAGTTCAGTAAGAACCCGCTGATCTGAAATCGTCCGTTGGTATCTTCGGGCGTTGTCGTTCGTGGTTGATTGTTTAGAGCTATGATCGAGGTGTGTGGGCGCATGCTACATTGCTGGTCGCAGATCGATTGCTGTTGTTGGGGTCGAGTGGAGATTTCTGTCATGCGGAAGCGCTGCAGAAATTTTACGGAATGTTCTGAAGTGACTTGTTGGCGCCGGATTGCGCGTTTGGGCGTGGCAGCTGAAATATTTGTCAATGTCGGACCGGAGTGGGCTCTTTGGAAGCGCATTGGAGAGACGATTCTAGTGCACTAAGTTTCATGGAGTTTGGCCAAGGATTGAAGAAGTTATGGCATGTCGAAGTTTGGTGTCGTGACACCTGCAAGTGCAAAGAGGCTTCGAGGAGCAGAGGTGCGTGAGTGCGGAGGTGTGAGAGCGGAGTGCGAGAGTGCGGAGGCGGAGCGGAGCTGAGCCTGAGTCCGAGCCCGCGCTCGCCGTAAGTCAGCTTGCTGGCGTGCGTGAGAGAGGTATCCAAGCTTCAGTTGTGTGGGAAGGGTAAAACCAGCTGGTCACCTATCCCAACACTATTCCTGGACCTGGACTCCTAACTCTGTAGTCTTAGCTTTGGCTTTACCACTAGATCAATAGCTCTTGGTGTCCTACAGGGATGCGTGCAAGTACTTATGGACTTGTATAATATAGTAGGAGATCTTCTCGGACGTCCCTAGAGGAGTGGTAGGGCGACCCCATAGTATTAGGGGTAAGCTATAGTTGTGGTAGTGCTTGCCTATACCGTAGAGACGTGTATAGAGACAATTGGTGGCAGTTGTATTGGGTGAGCCAGTAGAGCTACCACGTGGATGTTTTTGAAGCTACTAGAGGTGTGGACATCTAGTTAGTGACCTCCAGTGTCAGTTACGACTGTTGATGATCATATATTGTGCATGTGGTCACCGACGAGGAGACGTCAGTCCGGGTGGGGCTGGGTTTCTCTTTATGTGAATGTTTGAGTGTGGAGGGTTATCGTTTGAACTTCTTGTGGTTGGAACCCCTCCATATTCTGCTTCCTGTTTGTGCGCCGCGTTTGCTTGTGCTGGCGCTTGATTTCCGGAGTGAGTTCACTCCAGTGTGCGGTTGGTAGTGAGGCTGGAGTTGCGGACCAGTCATACTACCTTTGTCTCTCTCACGGTGCAGTTGGAGTGACGACCAATAGATCGTGAGAGGCTGCCTGTGGTGATGGCAGGTACAGGTTACCCTTACCTTGACCGTCTTAGTAGGGGATAGGTGAGCTCAGTAGGAGCAGGGTTAGGCAAGTGGTGGTTACGGTGGTGACGGAGATTGCGACATTCTGGTTGGGGAGTGTGTTAGCGGGTTTCTCTCATCACAGAGTTCTCGGGAGGTTCTGGTGAGGACTTCTCGGACAGTGGGTATACACGGAGTAGGGTGAGGTACCAACTATCTACATCATTGCCGTCGGTTGTTTCAGAAGACGAGTCAGACGCAGACAGTGCATTTTCTGATGGTGAGTCTAGTGTCGTCACACCGTTGTTGTGGGACATGGACGAGATCTATGGGGCCACACGAAGGGACCTCGACGTTACTCGGGTACAGTTGGTACCATTGAGCTGGATGACTTCATCCAGGAGTTCGACAGTTGGTGCGATCTGCAGCAGATGTGGAACCCACAGCTGTCTACACCCTTCATGGCGTGGAAGGGTTTGTTCCAGCACTTGGAGGGACCGCCGATGGACGATTATCATGAGTTCAGGCGAGATTACAGTGTTGAGATCGAGTTCTGGAGACAACATTGGTCTCCCAACTACATTTCTATCACTACTGGCGCAGTTTCGGGAGGCGTAGCACCTGCGAGTTCGGGTGCCAGTAGCAGTGGTACATCCACAAGTGACGGAGTACCTACTACCAGCGGTGCGTCCACATGTAGTGGAGCAAGTGGTAGTGTGAGCGGGATACCACCAGGGTTTAACCCTGTGGTTCAGTTCTTCCAATGTTTGAGGAAGAACTATCAGGGTGTGCGGACCGACAAGTTGAGGAGTCCGTAAGAGTTCCAGCGGAAGACTGGAGAGAGCCTACGCGAGGCGTTTACTCGCATGAGGCGGTTGATCAGCGTTACCCAAGGGGTGACGGAAGCACAGGCAGTTCAGTTCTAGTATGGGATACTAGACCGAGAGCTGCGTAGGAGAGTTAGAGATGCTACTCTCCTTAAAGATACCGCTCCGACGTTGTCGTGATATGAATCATTTTACATTGTAAATAATTCACCTCTCTGTCTAGCGTTAGTCTCTCTGAGTAGAGTTGGGACCTCAGAGATGTCGACACTTGAGGATGTTATATATTTTGGGTCTTAGTAGGTTGATTTGCCATGTAGATAGGCTTTTAGTTCATGGGTTGTACTTACGTGGTGCCCATGCACGCTTTTAGCTGGTTTTAGTTTACTTTCAAGGCTATGTGTCGTTCTAGGTAGTTTAGGTTATACGCTGGCGCTTTAGGGGACTTGACGTGGTAGCATATGGGTTGAATTGAGTTACCAGGTAGTTTAAGGCACAAAATGACAACCAAATGGAGCTATGAACTCCCATTGGTCCATTTTTGTCTTTTGTAAAACTCTAAGTTTAGAAACAGAGCTCTAGAGTGGGTTTCGAGCAATTGGTGAGGACACTTCGAAATCTGAGAGCACAAGGAGATAGAGCTCGTCGTGCCAAGCACTGTCAGCGAAAAGTTTGATCGATTTGAGGCAATAAACAAGGAGTTATGGCTGATTGAAGTTCGATTTGTGTCAGAATTGCAGCATTTCTGTTGGGGTTTTGAGTGTCATTTGCAGCAGAATTGAGGAAATCGCTTCAAACCTTCGTAATGGTGTTCACTGTCAGCAGGGCTACGACTGTCTCCAAATTTTCATGTCAATTGAGTGAGTGAGTAATTCAGGGCGGTCGCTGAAGTAGAAGGGGTCCGAAAAGCTCTCAATCTGGAGCAGCAACTTTGGAGAGCGAGATTTGGAGTTCTGTGTGGAATCGGGAGGCCCAACTTCACAGGAGTGTTCAGCAAGCTGTGTACTGCAAATCCTGTAAGAATTTCCCAAAGTGATCAAGCCAATTCCCTGTTATAGGTCGGAATAGCTGTCTGGGTATCAGAAATTGCCGTAATTTCTCTACTCAGAAAGTTTCTGCTCATATCTTAGTGCTCTGAATTGATCTGAAGCTGAAATTTCGTATGTGTATCCAGTAGAACCTCATTTACATGTAGGAGGAGTTCTGAAGTCTGAACCTTCACATATTTCTCAATCCTGAGTGTCAAAGTTCGCCATCTGATCTTATCATTGCTAGTTAAGCCTGAACTTTGCTTCCTGAACATATCAGAAGAGCCTAGAGACTTATATGAGTGTTTTTCAGTATCACCTTGAGACCTGAAGCCTATCCTCTGAGTAAACCAGCCTCAGCCTGAAGCTCAACGCTTCCCTGAGTAGATTGAACACATCCTTCAAGCTCATATCACAGCCAGAAGGTTCGCCCTTCCCAAGAAGACTCTCAACCCGACATCTGGTGCTTCCACTGAGAGCTCTTGGGGTGATTGATTGAGAAGGTTGAGTTGCTACAAGGAGAAGAGATGGATCGCAAGAGCGGAGCTGCTGCTGCTGCCTCTGGAGCTGGAGCATCAACGTCTACTGCTGCACCGTCAACTGCACCTGCGTCTTCTACAGTGCCATCTGCATCTGATCTGGACACGGCTGAGATCTTGAAGACGCTTGCGGCCCTGGTCCAACAACATCCGATCGTTGGAGGGGGTGAGTTAAAGTCCACTCAAGGCTTTGCAAGCTATTGTGAACAGATGTGGAAGGTTTGAAGGTAGAGATATTTCTAGATATCTGCGTGAGTATAGAGGAGAGATGGAGCTGGTTAGGGTTACAGATGCTGAGATGATAGCAAGCTTTGAGTTAGCTGTCATTCCTGAGTTGCGGGACCAAGTTAGGGATGTACAGAGAAGAAATCTTGTAATCTGGATGAGTTTTGAGCGATCTCTTCGAGAGGAGTTTCTTGAGGAGGATTCGGAGAGAGTTACTAGAAGGACATTTCTAGACTGGGTCGAGCAGCAACCTGGTCGTATAATGAGCTTGAGTGAGTTGCTGAGAGAGTTTGATCGGAGATACCGGCAACTCTCAACTCTAGAGCGAATAACTCTAGATGCTAGGAGAACAGAGCTTTTTCTGCAAGCTACAGATGATGCTACGGCAGATCGGTTATGTTTTATGTTGGCCGATCGATCTGCTGAGGGAGGTGTTACTATGGATTGGGAGAGAGTTGAGGATGCTGTGGCTGTACTAACAAGCCAGAGGAGAGGAAGAGTGGCTGTGGGAGGACGTCCGCTTGCAGAAGTGGTCACTCCACCTTATGCTGCTCCTTAAGTACAGCAGCCTTTAGTCCCTGCTCCCAGACTTGTTGTCCCAGCTGCAGTTCCTTTGATGCTTGTTGTGCCAGCACCGGCACAAAGGGCACCTGTTCAGAGACCTCCATGGTCAACAGAACCAGATTGAAGACCTGATTTGGCAGATGCGAGAGCTGAAGGTAGAGCTAGCTGGATTGCAGAGAGAGCAGCCACCGGCGCCTGATGCTGCACGTCCAGGAGGAGCTCCGATTCGTAGATGTATCTGGTGTGACAGTCCTGATCACTTCCGAGGAGACTATCAAGAGCTAATAGCTGCTTTGCGAGATGGTGTGGTTCGCTATCAGAACGGTAAGCTGCACCTTTCTTCTACTGGAGAGCCGCTGAGCACGCAGTTTGGACGAGGAGGCATGAGAGGTCTACCTCAGATTGCTGCAGCTGCAACAGCAAATGCGTTAATGGCACCGCTGGTAAATTCTGATGTATATGCTGGGCATATTGAGGTCTCTTCTAGTCCTACATTGCTAGATAGGACTGCTGAGAAGAGTGTGGCTCCAGTTCCTTCTGAGATACTGAAGAGAGGAGCCGAGTCTATTCGTAGGGTCACAGGATGGGGAGATCCTGTAGATGCTGCTTCTATCAGAGCATTCTTGGATGTAGATAGACACGTTCATTGGCATGATGCTTCTGTGGAGGAAAAGAGACGACGAGAAACCTCTGAACTTGATACTGGAGTTCCTGAGGAGATTGGGGATAGACGGAGAGTCACAAGGAGACGAGCGGCTCTTCCTGAGGACATCCCGTCTACTTCTGTAGCTCCTCCACCTGCGCCAGGTCCTATGGAGGATGTGCAGAGATCTCAGCAGGAGCCAACGACTGCTGGTAGGCGGTTTACTGCCCAAGAGAAGGGGAAGGGACCGGCTTACAAGTTGGCAGCTGATATTGAAACTTCTACTGATCTGAAGAGCATCTTGGAGCAGAGGATACTGGATGCGCGAATCGAGTTTTCTCTTCGAGAAGTTCTTGGTATTGCAAAGAGGGAGTTTCACGAACTGATCATCGACATCATCAAGCGCAAGAGACAGATGATGTCCGAGCAGGTAGAGAGTCAGATGATAGATGTAGTAGGAGCTTCTCTGAATGATGCAGAGTTTGGAAAGGCGCATTTTCAAGAAGCTGACGACAAGGGATATCAACAAGAAGCGTTGATTGCTGGTACCAACACTATTGAGTTCGATGATGAGGAAGCTGGCGAGGAGAGTCCAGCTACTGATAGCGATTTCAGAAGGAGACATTGGGCTCGTGCTACAACTGCTACACGAGTTCGTCTTGGAAGTTTGGCTGAACCTGTTGCTGCTTTAGTTGATCACGGATCTGAGATCAACATCATGTCACGGGAGGTGTACGAGAGAGGTCAGTGGCCTATCGAGCTAAACCATGGTTGGGTGCTACGAGCTGCAAACAACCAGAAGGGTGAGTTATACGGCGCTTGTCCTAACGTGAAGGTGAAGATAGGTGATGTGGATGTGGATCAACATTTCTTCGTGCAATCTTCTGCTTCATATCCTGTGATTCTTGGTCAGCCTTATATCACTGCGGTTCGAATGGAGACCAAGGTGATGGATGATGGATCTCATTATGCTAGGATCCGTAGTCCAGATGATAGACGTTCTATGCAGTTTCTGACCGTTCGTACGAACCACGAACGAAACCGTCAAACTTTGAGGGATTCTCCTATCTGTAGGGGTAAGGGTTTTCTGAAACCACTCTCGTAGGACGGGATACCGAGAGTGATGGATCTACTGCTACTATGATCCCGCTTGAGCAGCCTGAGGGATCACAAGAGGTTGATGGAAAGGCTGCTCAAGATTCAGAAAGTAGTTGCACTGTGCATAGTTAGAAATCTGGGTTGATGGCTTTCAGTTCTGATGATTGGAGTGAGTTCACACGGATGGAGGATTTGACTGAGAAGAGTAGAAGGCAGATGGAGAAGTGTGCAGCAAATCTGCGTTGTACAGGAGTTCTATCTGAAGACGAAGTGGTTTCTGGTTTGTTTGAAGAGTTTATGTCCGTACAATCAGCTATTGGTTGGTTAGACAATGTGAGTAGATTGATGGAGGGGAAAAATAGTGTGGTGGTGATCCCTATCCACTCTCGATGCATATATAAGGAGATTGCTACATACCTGCAGTTCTTTCCTCATCCGATGCAGAATAATGAAGGGAGAGAAGCAAGTTGTTGGTGCACTCCCTCAGGAAGCAGACGTCCATGCGAAGTACAAATCTGTACTGAGAAAGGTAAGACCGGTAGCAGCTCAACTACCTGCTAACTCCCAGCAGCAAGTACAGTTAGTGGGGACTGAACCTATATTGCGTGATTATAGACGAGTAGGGCACCAGTTTACTGAGGAGACATTGAAGGAGCTCTAGATAGGAGGGGGTGAATTCTTGACTGAGGTCGAGAAGACAGTGTTTGAACAAATGGTAGTGAAGCATGGTAATGCATTCTCTTTTTCAGCAGAGGAGATAGGTTGTGTGGACCCGCAGGTTATAGGACCTATGTTTATATTCACAATCCCTCATGTGCCTTGGGACTTCAAACCGATCCCAGTTCCTTGTGCTTTATTGCCTAAACTCATCGAGTTGTTGAAGGAGAAGGTACAGATGGGGATACTTGAGCCGTCTATGGGGCCATATTCTAGCAGGTGGTTCACTGTGCCCAAGAAGTCAGGAGCTTTGCGTTTTATTCAAGACCTACAGCCTGCGAATAACGTAACCATTCGTAACGTTGGGACGGGTCCTGTGATTGAAGAGGTAGCAGAGGCATTTGCAAGGAGAGCTATCTATTCAATAGGAGATCTATATTCTGGTTATGATCAATTCCAGCTGGCTATGGAGAGTAGGGATTTAACTACTATGCGTACGCCCCTGGGATTGATGCGGATGTGTACTCTTCCACAAGGAGCGACGAACTCGGTGGCTCATATGCAGAATGCGATGCATAAGGTACTAAGGGAGTTTGTGCCTGATGTTACCATTCCATTTCTAGATGATATTCCTATAAAGGGTTGCGCGGTTGAAGACAAGGATGAAGCAGTACTTGCGAATGGATGTAGAAGGTTTGTTGCAGACCATATCAGGGATGTAGAACATATCTTGACTCGTCTGGAGGAGGTACATCTCACCCTGTCAAGAGCTAAGTCTAAGTTTGGCGTGTCTGAGATTTTAGTGGTTGGACATCTGTGTGGCGCTTTTGGAAGGCCACCAAACCCCGAGAAGGTTGAAGCCATAGCAAGGATGGCAGACTGTAGGAATATCACAGAGGTTCGACGCTTTCTAGGTGCTTGTGTATTTTATCGTTTATCCATTCCTCATTATGCTCATGTTGCTAAGCCTTTGTATGCATTATTGAGGAAGGGTAAGAGGTTTATATGGACCTCAGTCCATCGAGAAGCTATGAATACGTTGAAGGAGGCTCTACAGTCTCCGTCTGTTTTGAGGAGAGTAGACTATGGATGTGGGAGACCTATCATTGTCACAGTAGATACTAGCCCAAAGGCAATTGGCTGGGCGATAGGTCAAGATGATGCGGATGGATTGCGGCTTACCTCTAGGTTTGGAGCTAGGATCTTGACAGACAGGCAACGAGATTATCCTCAGGTGAAGCGTGAGTTGTGGGGAGCGGTGACAGCAATGAAGACAGATCGTGAGTTTCTGATTGGTGCTCATGTAGTCCTGGAAACGGATTGTCTACCTCTACTAGGCATGATATCCAATTGTACTACACCAGACATAGCAATGCTGCGATGGATTGCCTATGTCCGGAGTCTGAACCCTGAGCTAAAGCATATAGCAGGGAAGGACAATCCAGTTGCAGATATGTTGTCTAGGGCTCGTTATACAAATGAGGATGAGATGTTTGCAGAGATGGAGAGTGAAGAGAGGAGAGACGTTTGGTGTCAAGTTGGTCAGCAGACTTCAGACTTGGAACCACTGCCGTTCAATGAGGAGTTCTACTCAGAAAAGTTCCGCGATATTGGATTTTATCTGAGTTCTTTATGCAGAAGAGAAGGATGGAGTGATGCAGAGTTCAAGGAGATCAGACGGAAGGCGTACAACTATCTTCTACGTGAGGGTTATCTGTGGAAACGTTCGAAGAGAAGAGATGGGATGCTTGCTAGAGTGGTGGATGATCAATCGACAAAGCTTAATCGTAGCTTACGTGCTGAAGGAGTTTCATGACACCTTGTGGGCTGGACACCGTGGAGTCTGGGCTACATACACGAAGCTGAAGGAGCGTTACTGGTGGAAGGGTTTGTATCAAGACGTGGTGGACTTTGTTGGGTCGTGTCTGCACTGTCAGTTCTACTCTAAGGTCCGTTACAGAGATGGACTTGTACCTACTTATCCACCTAGTATCCATTTTCAGTGGGTTCTTGATCTTGTGATGATGCCACCGGGGTTATGAGGGATGCGTTACTTGGTGTTGGCTCGAGAGGATCTCTCCAACTATGTGGAGGGACGAGCACTACGGACGAAGACTACAGAGAATATCTGTAGGTTCGTGCTTGAAGATATCATCTGTCGTTATGGATCGGTTGGGAGATTACGTGCAGATAGAGGCGAGTTGAGAGACGATGAAGTGAAGGAGTTCTTTGCTCGTTATGGAGTAAAGCTTCGGCTTACCACTGCTATGAATCCAGAGGGCATTGATAAGAGTGAACGAGGACACCCTTCTATTGTTCATGCTTTAGTGAAAGCATGTGATGGTAGGCCTAGAGAATGGCCGAGACTACTTCCATTTGCTTTGTGGGCTGATAGAACTACACATTGTACTACGACTGGCTATATGCCAGTTGAGCTTATGTTGGGTCAGAAACCGATCATGCCTGCTGAGGAGTACTTTCCTACGTGGGCTACGCTACCATGGGAAGATGGTATAGATCGTGCTTCACTCCTTGCTTTACGTATTAGGCAGTTGGAGCGAAGGGAGGACGATCTTGCTGATGCGCAGGAGAGACTGAAGGTGGCTCGAGTCAGAAACAAGGAACGTTTTGACAAGACTCACCGACTACGACCGAAGCCAATACATGTTGGTGACTGGGTTCGGGTATATGATAGCACGTTGGAGAATCAGCATTCTACACTTCGTAAGTTCTCTCGAAGATGGTTCGGGCCTTATGTTGTGCTAGATGTGTATGAGAATGCCACTTATAGTTTGCGTGAGTTGGACGGTACTCCTTTGAAGCTATCTGTGGCTGGAAAACGTGTGAAATTGTTCAAGAGACGCAGAGGATCAGTTGAGTTATTCAACTTTCTGGAGTCAGAGCAAAGGACAGCAAGAGACGAAGATGTCCCAGTTTCTGAAGAGACTGGGGCGGAGGAGAGCGATGATGATGAAGATCAAACAGAAGACTGAGGAGATTGGCACATACCGGAGGATGTGCAGGTTTGGAGGGGATGGATGTCGTGATGTGAATCATTTTACATTGTAAATAATTCACCTCTCTGTCTAGCGTTAGTCTCTCTGAGTAGAGTTGGGACCTCAGAGATGTCGACACTTGAGGATGTTATATATTTTGGGTCTTAGTAGGTTGATTTGCCATGTAGATAGGGCTTTAGTTCATGGGTTGTACTTACGTGGTGCCCATGCGCGCTTTTAGCTGGTTTTAGTTTACTTTCAAGGCTATGTGTCGTTCTAGGTAGTTTAGGTTATACGCTGGCGCTTTAGGGGACTTGACGTGGTAGCATATGGGTTGAATTGAGTTACCAGGTAGTTTAAGGCACAAAATGACAACCAAATGGAGCTATGAACTCCCATTGGTCCATTTTTGTCTTTTGTAAAACTCTAAGTTTAGAAACAGAGCTCTAGAGTGGGTTTCGAGCAATTGGTGAGGACACTTCGAAATCTGAGAGCACAAGGAGATAGAGCTCGTCGTGCCAAGCACTGTCAGCGAAAAGTTTGATCGATTTGAGGCAATAAACAAGGAGTTATGGCTGATTGAAGTTCGATTTTGTCAAAATTGCAGCATTTCTGTTGGGGTTTTGAGTGTCATTTGCAGAAGAATTGAGGAAATCGCTTCAAACCTTCGTGGTGGTGTTCACTGTCAGCAGGGCTACGACTGTCTCCAAATTTTCATGTCAATTGAGTGAGTGAGTAATTCAGGGCGGTCGCTGAAGTAGAAGGGGTCCGAAAAGCTCTCAATCTGGAGCAGCAACTTTGGAGAGCGAGATCTGGAGTTCTGTGTGGAATCGGGAGGCCCAACTTCACAGGAGTGTTCAGCAAGCTGTGTACTGCAAATCCTGTAAGAATTTCCCAAAGTGATCGAGCCAATTCCCTGTTATAGGTCGGAATAGCTGTCTGGGTATCAGAAACTGCCGTAATTTCTCTACGCAGAAAGTTTCTGCTCATATCTTAGTGCTCTGAATTGATCTGAAGCTGAAATTTCGTATGTGTATCCAGTAGAACCTCATTTACATGTAGGAGGAGTTCTGAAGTCTGAACCTTCACATATTTCTCAATCCTGAGTGTCAAAGTTCGCCATCTGATCTTATCATTGCTAGTTAAGCCTGAACTTTGCTTCCTGAACATATCAGAAGAGCCTAGAGACTTATATGAGTGTTTTTCAGTATCACCTTGAGACCTGAAGCCTACCCTCTGAGTAAACCAGCCCCAGCCTGAAGCCCAACGCTTCCCTGAGTAGATTGAACACAGCCTTCAAGCTCATATCACAGCCAGAAGGTTCGCCCTTCCCAGGAAGACTCTCAACCCGACAACGTTGGCGGTTGTCTTTAGTCTGGCTGAGCGGATTGAGCTCAACATGGTGGAAGAGAGGGTGGTGGTTGCTGGGTTCAGCAAGGAGACACCACATGGAACGACCACCTCTTCTCGAGGATCACAGGCTACGCAACAGCGTGGTGGTGGTGATGGTGGTAAGGATCGTGCAAAGCAGTCACGATCTCAGAGAGGTGTTGGAGGATCTGTTGGACAGAAGCCCATGCCATCCTTCTCTAGCCAGCAGCAAGCGGGTCCTTGCTGGACGTGTGAGGGTCCTCATCAACAGAAGGACTGTCCACAAAGGAGAGGTTATGAGACGTCAGGGACGTCTCAAGCAGTACCTAGGCAATGTGAGCATTGCGGACGACCTGGTCACAGTAGTGACTGTTGTTTTGATCTCCATCCCGAGTTGCGGCAAGGGAAGGTTGACCGTGGACGAGGCGGAGGAGCTCAAGGAGGCCGTGGTGGTCGAGCTAGAGGTAGAGGTCCAGCACCTGGGAGAGGACCGGTCGGTCCACCGTCTGCTACAACGTCAGAAGCCGGTATGACTGCTCAGATTGAGCAGTTTGAGCAGAGGATAGCTAGTATGGCTATGGCCCAGCGGAGATCAGGTGGAACAGAGGCTTCCACGTCTTATGGAGGAGAAGGAGGTGACTTCGACTTCATGGCTGGTGTGGCGCAGATTGAGGCATATGCGGCAGTGACTAGAGGTGCAGTACGTGTCTCTGAGCCACGATGTGCGTCAGTGGAGTTGGATCCACAACGCGGGGAGGCTGGTAGACAGACCAGGCTTCCCTTGTTGTTAACGTTATCGGAGGTGTTGAGGACCACATCTATGGTTCCTAAACGGTCTACCGATGGTGCAGTAGAGTTGGAGGCATCGACATCCAAGAGTGGGTGCGATGTGAGTCCACCTTCGACGTCTGTGGATGCGACGTCGAACCCGATGTTGGGGGCGGCTAGAACAGTTTTGCGAGTCCCACTATTCTCAGCCACGGATATGAAGGCATTGGGAGTCAACTTGGCTCCAGTGTTCCAGTTGGCGGCCACGCTCAATGAGAGTGAGGATGTAGTTATCTCTAGTGCTGAAGTAGATCAGCGAGAGGCGATAGACGTGTCCATGGAGTCGAGGATCAGGACAGCTATCAGTGGTACTTGACAAGCGGCGGCTGCTAGGTTAGATGAGTTACCAGCTAGGCCGGCGATTGACCGTGCTGGTTTGGCACCAGGTGTGGTATTATTGGACAACAGAAGTGGTATCTTCTGTTTGGTGGCACCTTCAGGGAAAGTGTATCGACCCCAGAAGGTCTTGTTAGACTCTGGAGTCCAACCGTTGATGTTGGGAAAGGCGGCGTGTATTGGTTTGGGTCTAAAGAAGTCCGAGGTGGAAAGATGTCCATTCCAGTTGCTGACATCTCTAGGCGGATCAGGAGGTACGGCTCTACACATGACACGTGAGATGTTGACGATGAGAGTTCGGCCAGATCATCCCACGGATGGCTCTATGGTGAGGACCAAAGCCATCGTTACAACCGCAGAGTCTTATGATGTATTGATTGGAGGTGCTGTGTTGTACCTTATGGCGTTCGTGATCGACTATTGGCGGAGACAACATCTTACAGACCAGGTTGGCAGTCCGGTGAGGGACGAGTGAGCCGCTTACCAGTGCGGTTCAGTGCTAGAGTTGGAACGACGGAGCATTCCCAAGGGACGATGGCATCCGTTGAAAGGTTCAGTTCGGTCATTACTTGGCCGAGCGAGTTGTTGGAGGGCAATGCCCATGCGGAGAATACTCCGGTCTTTGAGGGGACATGCCTAGCATGTCTACGTTAGTACCATCTGCCTTGGATGTTCCACTCTGGAGTTCGAGTGGAGAGTTGCAGCAGTATGCTGATCAGTTGGTGCAGCAGGCTTGGAGTGAAGCCTTTGTACCACCAGTAGAGGAACAAAGGGTTGTTCCTGCTACTGGCCCTGTGACCTTATCACCGTTGGATACGACTCTCATTGTGTGGCAGTATCCAGAGGAGGGTGTATGTGTGCTGGAGCTGTTTGGAGGGATCAGCACAGGTTTGGCTGCGGTATTGCAAGCAGGTATACAAGTACAGCGATACTTGTATGTGGAGAGAGATGAGATTACGAGGCACATCTCATTGCGACATGTGGCACGTTTGGTGTAGAGATACCTTGAGTTGTTGCCCATATCAACTGCTAGAGGATACCAGCAAGCATTACCGTCAGATATTTCGCTGTTGGGGGCGTAGGATCTTACGTTTGTGGGCACCATTCACTTGGTGATAGCCGGATGGCCATGTCAAGATCACACGCGTGCTGGGAGAGGTCAGGGTTTACATGACCCACGATCTAGGATGTTCTGAGAGATGTACGGATCTTACGACATCTCCAGATGCAACAGGTGGATTCTTCAGCGTATATCTTGGAGAACGTTCCTTTGTTGGGTGATGCTCGTACACAGATGATGACGAGTGTGCACCAAGTGCGGTCTTGGGTTGGACCAGCAGTGTTGTTGGATGCAGCGAGAGTAGGATCTCGTGCATATCGTTCACGGTTGTGGTGGACGAACTTGTTACCGAGAGAGGTGCTTAAGCGCGCACACGATGGAGTGAGACGATCAGCGCATCTCACGGTTGATAGCATCTTGGATGCAGGACGACGATCTCAAGTAGTGAGAGTCGTCGATAGGTCACCCATGGCAATGGTGAACCTAGTGGGATGGCCCATGGTAACGTTACCCACTTTGGTAAGCTTTCCAGCATCACATGCTTACAGAGATGGAGGACCTGGGCTTGTGTGGGATGCTCAATTACGGCTGTTGGTGGAGCCCAATGCCGATGAGAGAGAGCGAGCGATGGGTTTTGCTACGGGTACGACGGCAGTAGCTTCGGTGTCAGAGGCTTCACGTCGTCAAGTATTGGATCAAGCAATGGACTTGAATTGCTTGACATGGATTGTTAGCCTTGGATTGGATGAGCAGTGTCGGATGCGATCGACGGGTGTTACTGCTCGAGCACTCTTGAGCTCTTTGCCTACCGGGTCGGAGGAGGCAAAGGCTGGGGACGAGACACGTGGAGTTCGTCATTCTTGGACATCATGGGATGTCATAGGAGAGAGTGTGGAGCTTGCAGCTAGAAATGCAGAGGTTTTACGCACAGTAGCAGTGGAGGTTGTTGATGGTAAGCAGAAGAAAATTGCTCCAGAGGCTGCAAGATAGCAGTCAACGACTTCGTCTTCTACCTCTAGCAATATGAAGGATTTGGGTACCTTGAAGGGACCTGGTATACGGATCGACTTGGCTAATGACACGCCAATCTTTCGACGTCCTTATAGGTAGAGTGACATGGAGAGAGTCTTGATCTAGAGTCGGACTCAAGACTTGTTGGAGGCTGGGTTGGTGGAGATGTCGCATGGAGAGTATGCATCTACCACAGTTATGCCAGCCAAGAAAAATATGTATGGCAACTACACGGATAGACGGATATGTGAGGACTACCATCCTATCAATCAGCAGACGAAGTCCGATAAGTATGCCATGCCGACACCTAAGGAGATCTTTGATGCAGTGGGACATGTGAAGATCTTTAGTACTTTGGATCTTCGAGCAGGGTATCATCAGTTGCCAGTGAGAGAAGAAGATAAGTCCAAGACAGCATTCTGGGGAATTGACTCTCACGGCAAAGATTGTTTGTATCAGTGGCGGTTCTTACCATTTGGGTTGAAGAACGCCCCTGCTGAGTTCCAAAGGGTGATGGACAGAATCCTAGCAGGATTGGATTTTGTCAAATGTTATATTGACGACATCTTAGTCTATAGTGCTACAGTGGAGGAGCACGAGAGACACTTACGAGATGTGTTTGAGCGGTTGAGAGCTCATGGGTTGAAGTTACACTTCCCAGAACTCCAGGAGTTGGTAGAGTATCTGGGCCACACCATCTATCCAGGTGGGTTGGGTATCAACAGACGAAGATTGAGACTATTGCACGTATCTCACGCCCCACAGATGTGAGTCGAGTTCGAGCATTTGTTGGTTTGGTGAACTTTTATCGTCGATACGTGAAAGGATTTAGTGCAATTGCAAAGCCGTTGACCAAGCTGATGAAGGTGGACCAGGAGTGGCAATGGGGAGATGAGCAGGAGCGAGCTTTTGTAGAGCTCAAGGATAGGTTGACATCTGCTCCCATCTTGAGGAGACCCGTTAGGGGGGCGTCCTTTCCAACTGCACACCGATTGGAGTATGTTGGGACTTGGAGCAGTGCTGACTCAGCATGATGATGAGAAAAAGGAGTTCGTGGTGGCGTATGTCAGTCGCTCCAACAATTCAACGGAGGCGAGGTATAGTTCGTATGAGGGAGAGTGTTTGACGACAGTGTGGGCTGTCGCACACTTTCGATGTTATCTGTTTGGGAACCTCTTTACTCTCATCACTGATCACCAGCCGCTCAAGTGGTGGATGGAGTCCGACAAGCTTACAGGGAAGCTTGCACGATGGGCTCTGATCTTACAGGAGTATGACTTCCAGGTAGTACATAGACCTGGAGTTGCAAACCTAGATGTCGATGGGTTGAGTCGCAACCCATGCACGAGTCAGCAGGATCAGACTGGGGCTCGATGGCATGACGAGGTTGATGAGGAGATAGTGCCAAGGTGGCATGCATCTGCCTTTCTTTGTGTGTTGGTCATGAACTCTAGTACGGAGGGCCAAGTCGTATCTTTCTCTGGTCAGAGAGTAGATGATGAGTCTCCAGATCCTGAGGGTGGAGATGGTGTTCCAGATCAACGAGATATCCATGATGATGTGATCGTTATGGAGTATCTACGTACTGGTGTGGTAGTAGGCACAGTAAGTGCCAAGGAGCGAGATCGTGTTCTTCAACGAGCGAAGAGATTTCGACGAGAAGGACGACATGTACTTCGAGTGTGAGGTGATGGGAGGGTACGGATAGTGCCACACCCATCCCAGAGGGCACAGTTACTATGACATGCCCATGAAAAGTTGGGACATTTTGGAGTGAAGCGTACACATAGCTTACTCCAAGGACAGTATTGATGACGTGGTATGCACATCGATGTGCAACAGTTTGTCGCACGATGTGTGGTTTGTGATCGAGTACGAGCATCGTTTAATGCTCCTACTCCACAGTTACACCCCTTACCGATTATGGGGTTGGGTTACCGTTAGAGTTTGGATTTTATGAGACCCTTACCGTTGACCTGTCACACCACAAGTATCCCTTATTTGTGTGCGTGCTTATATAAATTTCATTAGGTATGACTATCTTATAGGTTACTCTAGTTCGAAGATCTAAATCTAGAGTGATCAAAACTAGTCATAACTAGCTGAGATAGTTATAACTAAGTTAGGGAAACTATTAGAGGTTTCACTATGGCACTATGTGACAAGTGCGGAGCTCTAAATATGCTTCTCAAAAGTATGTAACTTTGTTGACCATCGCTGATTGGATGCATGATGGAAAGTCATGCACAAAGATCTAGAGATGCTCCTCAAAAGACGTATTAGTTTGTTGTCGTCTTCCGATTGGATAGTTTGGAAAGTTAACACTTTACAAAAGCTAAAGTAGGAGAATCTCTTACTTTTGTAAAGTAGAACAAGTAATGTGTGTGCTATTCTTAAAGGCTTAGTAGCCTTTAGAAGTTTTACTATTTTGGATTGCGCACTTACCATGAGGTAAGATAACTTAGTGAAAGTTACCACGGTAAGAAGTTGTAGAGTATATAAGGAGGAGTTGAGAAGGTGGAAGACACTCTCATTTTCCTGTCTATAAGTAAAGTGAGCATTAGAGACCTTGGGAGTCCTTGAGTACTATGTGATGCAATGTGGAGGGCGGGGTTAGAACTTGTTTGCAAGAACGCTATTAGAGGGACCGATGTGATCATACGGGTCAGAGTGTTGAGTGAAGTGAGCATGGGTATGATAGAATCTTTGTAATTAAGGTGCACTAGTAATCCTAGTCATCTGAGGTACCCCTGGGTGAGAGACAGGCCGGCTTACATTTTGGTTCCGTTGCCGAGACCTCGATACAAAGATTCGTATTTAGTCGTTAGTACAGTTCATGTCTGTTTTTGAGCATGAGTTCAGAACCTTTATACATACACCATGTTATAGAGGGCAAGATAAGCTTTCCAATAAGCTTGATATCTCCGAGAGATCAATTGTGAGGAGAGAGTTATGTCTTTCGGAAGTTAAGGAGGTTTTTCGGTATCAAATAGTGAGCTCTCGGGAAGGAGTTTACAGTCAGTTTCATATTTTCAGTTTTTAGAGTTAGACCTTGAAATCTTCCATGCTGATAGCTTGCAAGATAAGCTATCTAGGCACCCAAATCATGCGTGAATTGATCGAGTAGAACTGGAGTTATGGCATTCGAAGTGAAGGGGGGTCAAATCTGTTATATCGCTTGCTGAAGTAAAAGAGTGAAAGAATTTCGGAATTCTTGAGAGGGTTATGTTCGATCTCAGAGGCTCAGGGTTGACAAGTTAAGCTTCTACTTAGTAATGTGAGAGATTGCTAAGTGAGAAGATAGTCGAGTGATCAAAACTGTCAAACAAGCTATATAGCGAGAGAGATGTATGACGGATCATCGTCATGGAAGGACAGCAAGAGTGGAAATTGAGGTTGAGCAAGATCACTCAAGGCTATGCGGTGATAGTTACCGCTGATCTGGCGAAAGGAGAATTTCGACTAGAATTTGAGGAAGAAGCAGAGAGTAGTCGTAAGAACCAGGAGAAGAACTCGAGGTGCTTTTTGTGTGGAGAAGAAGGACATAAAGTGAGCAAGTGTCCTACGAAGAATAGACTTTTGCGTGAGCGAAGAGGGTTGGTCGACTTAAGCTTACACATAGGTCCTTCTTCCCCTAGACAAGACGTCATTGATCCTACAACCTTTTGTCCTAGATGTGGAGTGGACGGGATTCCAGTTGAGCACGAGTGTAGCGCAGTGGTTGCTTTGCTAGAAACTGTAGCCGAAGGTCTCGAGAGAAGGTTGAATGTAGAAACGGAACGAGTGAAGACCTCTAGCGAGGATGGAGATAGTCTGTCACACGAGAGATAAGATGACCATGAGGGTCAAACTTATTCCAACCTTTGGAGAGGAGAGAGCTCAACGGGGAAATTGTGGATTGCGGTGAAGTGCGATCTTCACATCCGCAAGCAGTTCCTTGAGTAAGAAGAAGAAAAGAAGAGAAGAATGGGGAAACTTCCAGTGTTTTACGGAAAGGATGGAGAAGACGTGGAAGGATTTGTGAGGGACTTCAAAAGAGCATGCATTGGCAATGGAGATCGAAAGAAGAGCGAGTGGGTAGGGTTGATACCTGAATTTCTTGAGAATTCTGCATTGACATGGTATGAGGATAGGAAGAAGAGAAGCGTAGTGGGGACTCCAGTTGATACTTGGGAAGTATTGACGGAGGCCTTAATTGAAACTTTTCTTCCCGATGAAAGTTACGAGAAGTTAATGGTAGAGGTAACTTACCTCAAACAAGGAGAGAAAGAGAAAGTAAGGACTTACGCCGAGAGGATGGAGAAATTAGAACAAAAGTTTCGGGTGGTTTTACGAAAGAGTGGAGATGTAGTAGAACCAACGATGGTGGGCATTGGAGCAATGCTCACAAAGAATTTTATTGGGGGATTGAGGCCGGAGATTCGAACACAAGTGCGGTATGAGAGACCAACTTCGAAGGCTGATGCAGTGAAGATCGCAACCAGGATGGAAGAGAGTCTGGATGGAGACGACTTACAACCAATGATTGTTGAGGCAGCATGTGGAGATGTGCAAGGGCCGATCATGCCAACTCTGACGCTTGCGAGTGTTCCGACTGTTCGATTTCAGAATTTGACTCCGGTAGCTCTTACTAGTGCGGTTACAGTCACTGTACCATCTAGATCTGTTACTCCCGACTTTCGTGATGAGTTGAAAAGTTTGACAGAGTCTCTAGCGGATTTGAAGATCAATATGGTGAATTTGTTGCAACACCGCAGTCCAAATGTTAGAGGAGGCTCACGAGGTTATGGGAACTATCAGTCTAGAGGTGGACCACGCAAGGATCACCAAGTAACTACACGAACCAAGGATGTTTTACGTGCGGAGGATCACATTTCCAACGTAATTGTCCAAGTCGTAATGGTGGAACGACGGATGGAGCTTCAACTTCACAAAGCAAGGACAAGGGTGTAGCATGCATTGACATCTTGGAGCCACGAGATGTACGAGAAAGTTTTCAATCTGTAGAGCTGTTGGCTCAAGAGAGGAAGAGGATGAGGACGCATTTCGACGAGAGAGAACCAATCGTGATGGAAGATTCTCCAAGTCAAAATACTCGGAGTATCAAATCTTCTTCAAAAACCAAAGAACGGCGGAAGAAATTGGGAAATACTGATTTCACAATTTCGATGGAGCAATCAAATTACAATGTGGTGGAAGACGTGGGTAAGCAACGAGCAAACATTACTGTGGGACAGTTGATTGCTCTAAATCCTTCGGTGAGGAAAGAACTTCGTAGCGGTCTAAGCTCCCGACGAGGTCGGAAGAAGAAGGTAAATCCTTCTACTGTCGGTGTGAGTGCTTTAGATGCTAGTGAAGGAGAGGTGTGCAACAAGGCATCAAAAGTAGAGGCTCGTATCAATGGGAGAGATGTCTCGGATGTTCTAGTCGATGGAGGATCGGCAGTAAATGCCATCTCAGAACGACTCATGAGGAAGTTGGATCTAGTACCAACTCGTCCTTCTAGTATCACGGTGGGCATGGCTAACAGACAGCGAGTTAGACCATTGGGAGTGCTGGAAAGAGTTTGTGTGTCAGTAATGGGAGTACAAGTAAACATGACATTTCAAATCTTGAAAGAGTCAAGTTATGAAATGTTACTCGGAAGACTTTGGCTTCGAGCAGTACATGCAACGGATAACGACGATAATGGAACTTTGATCCGGTGGTGATTCGGTCCGATGCGTAAATAACAAAAGGTTATTTACGCATCGGACCGAATCACCACCGGATCAAAGTTCCATTGCTCGGAGATCAAGTTGGGACGTCGGAATCGGATCGACCCACATCGGACTACTGGGAGTCAGAAGTTGTTGATACTACTTCTGATGTAGGTACCAATTCTTCAGATTCAGAATCTGAAAATACATCGTCGGAAGAGGAGAGAGAAGAACGAAATGTGGGTGTGAATGTAGTGGATCTTTTTCCTTCTCCGGAAGTGCAAAGAGATCGAGACAAAGAACCGTTGACTCCTGAGGAGGTAGAGAGAAGAATTGCCACCTTACGTTATGGATCGAAGGTTACTAAAGAGGAGAAGAGTTGTTTCGAAGAGATCTTTCGCAAATACATTCATGTATTTGCATTTAGTTACAAGGATCTGAGGGAGGTCACACTGGAGCAACATCGTATCGAGTTAGAGAAGGAAGTCAAACCGGTGCGACAGAAGCAACGAAGAATGAGTCCTCCAATTGCGGATCTGGTGAAAGAAGAGATCGAGAAGCTGCACACTGCCGAGTTCATTTACGAGGTGGAGCATTCTGAATGGGTATCACCCATTGTGATCGTAAAGAAGAAAAATGGCAAATTGAGGGTGTGTGTTGATTACAAGAAGCTCAATGCGATCACAAAGAAGGATTATTATCCTTTACCTTTCATTGACGAGATCTTGGAAGAAGTGGCGGGAAACGAATGGTACAGCTTTGGAGATGGTTATAGCGGATATAACCAGATCAAAATTGCACCAGAACATCAACACCTGACCACTTTCACTACTCCGTGGGGTACGTTTGCATTTCGAGTCATGCCATTTGGTCTGTGTAATGCTCCTGCGACGTTTCAAAGGTTTATGAACAAAGTGTTCGAACCTTTCTTAGGAAAGTTTGTGAGAGATTTTATAGATGACTTTTGTGTTTACGAGAGTAAAGAGAAGCATTTTGAGCACCTTGTGAAGGTCTTAGAATGTTTAGATGTAGCAAATGCATCTCTCAATCCGGAGAAATGTATTTTTGGGTGTGAGGAAGGGTTACTCTTGGGTCATATCATATCCAAGGACGGCATTGCCGTTGATCCAGAGAAGGTGCAGAAGATCTTAGAGCTCCCTTTTCCTAGTACTCTCACTAAGCTACGACAGTCTTTAGGTATGGTGGGGTATTATCGAAGGTTTATACTCTCGTTCTCACATAAAGCATATGCTTTGACAGCATATCTGAAGAAGGGAGTAGATTACGTGTTGATTTTAGGAGATGAAGAAGCTCTAGCCGCCTTTGAGGAACTGAAGAAAGCTCTTACTTCAGCTCCAATCTTGGTTAAGCCCGATTGGAATAAACAGTTTATTTTATATACGGATGCTTCAAATATAGCAGTAGGATGTACTCTAAGTCAGTATGATGTTGAAGGTAGAGATCATCCTATTGCATATGCTAGTCGGCAAATGGTCAAGGCAGAGAGAAATTATTCTATGACAGAGAGAGAAGGATTAGCAGTGATCTATGCTCTGAGAAAATTTCGTCATTATCTCATAGGAGGCAAGTTCACTATCGTTACAGATCATAAGGCATTGAAGTACATCTTCAATAAACCTATGGTCGAAGGACGATTAGCAAGGTGGAAGCTCTTATTGTCGGAATACGACTATGAGATCTGCGATCGACCAGGAAAGAAACACGCGAATGCAGATTTGCTATCTAGAGCTTACGATGGGGATGGAGAGGAGCCGGTGGATGACACCTTTCCTGATGAAGATTTGATGGTCTTGATGAGCAACTCTATTATCCCAATAGAATATCAAGAAATTTGGGATTTCGTTACGGAAGGTGTCTATCCAGATGGGATGCGGACCAGAGAGAAGAAGGCGTTGGTGAAACGAAGTCAACCTTACTCGGTGGTGGAAGGTGTGTTATTCCGTGAAGGAGTTGATGGGGTCTTGAGAAGAGCTGCAAGCAAGGAGGAGTCTCTCCGACTCATGGAAGAATTCCATGACGGTCCAGTATGTGGAGGACATTTCGCAAGCAAGTTGACGGCCCTCAAGATACTTGACGCAGGATACCATTGGAGGGGGATGTTTAGAGATTGCCTGACGTATTGTAAAACCTGTGATGTTTGTCAAGCTTTCGCTATCAAATCTAGTGTTTCTACTCCTCTTAGATCTATTCCGGTTCTTGGACCTTTCGAGAAATGGGGAATAGATTTTGTTGGGCCTTTGAATCGCACCCCTCGCAACAATAAGTATATTGTTGTAGCCACAGATTATCTTACAAAGTGGGTAGAAGCTAGACCTCTTGTAACTATTGGAGAAGTTGAGGTGGGTAGATTTCTGTACGAACGGATCATTACTCGGTTTGGATGTCCCTTGGAGTTAGTTTCTGATAGGGGTCGAGAATTTGTGAGCGGTATGACTACCGCTATGTGCACACACTTCTCCATTTCTCAGAGGGTTACTACATCATATAAACCTAGTTCAAACGGTTTGGTAGAGAGGACAAACTTTATCTTGTGTCAAATGTTAGCAAAGGATGCTGACATGGAAGGGGCCAAACACAATTGGGACAAGCGTCTTCATGCGGTGCTATGGGAGTATCGTACAACAGTGAAGACGTCTACGGGATATTCACCTTTCAAGATGGTGTATGGGTTGGAATCCAAATTACCAATCCAGTTCGACCTAACCACCTTTCAGACCTTGCAAGCTGGATTGAAGAGAAAGGGTGGTCCAATAGCTCAGAAAGAGCTAGAAGAAACCTTGTTGGAGCTGGAGGAGAATAGAGACGACGCAGCTCAACGCATTGAGATGGCCCAGCTACAACAGAAGAAGAGCTATGACAAGCGCTTGGCGAAGAACAAAACGAAGTTACAGCCATTTCAAAAGGGTGAGTGGGTGATGTTATGGGATGCTATTAGGCACAAGCGAGTTCAAAAGAAGTTCTTACGTCGATATTTTGGGCCCTTCATCATCTCCAAAGTGTGGAGTAATGACACCTATGATCTTCAAGAAAGGAGTGGTACGTTCTTCGACCGAGTGAACCATGACAAGCTGAAGAAGTTTCATCAACGTGATACTTCACTCCGAGGACGGAGTGAAAATTAAGTCTGGGGGTAAATGTCACACCACAAGTATCCCATTATTTGTGTGCGTGCTTATATAAATTTCATTAGGTATGACTATCTTATAGGTTACTCTAGTTCGAAGATCTAAATCTAGAGTGATCAAAACTAGTCATAACTAGTTGAGATAGTTATAACTAAGTTAGGGAAACTATTAGAGGTTTCACTATGGCACTATGTGACAAGTGCGGAGCTCTAAATATGCTTCTCAAAAGTATGTAACTTTGTTGACCATCGCTGATTGGATGCATGATGGAAAGTCATGCACAAAGATCTAGAGATGCTCCTCAAAAAACGTATTAGTTTGTTGTCGTCTTCCGATTGGATAGTTTGGAAAGTTAACACTTTACAAAAGCTAAAGTAGGAGAATCTCTTACTTTTGTAAAGTAGAACAAGTAATGTGTGTGCTATTCTTAAAGGCTTAGTAGCCTTTAGAAGTTTTACTATTTTGGATTGCGCACTTACCATGAGGTAAGGTAACTTAGTGAAAGTTACCACGGTAAGAAGTTGTAGAGTATATAAGGAGGAGTTGAGAAGGTGGAAGACACTCTCATTTTCCTGTCTATAAGTAAAGTGAGCATTAGAGACCTTGGGAGTCCTTGAGTACTATGTGATGCAATGTGGAGGGCGGGGTTAGAACTTGTTTGCAGGAACGCTATTAGAGGGACCGATGTGACCATACGGGTCAGAGTGTTGAGAGAAGTGAGCATGGGTATGATAGAATCTTTGTAATTAAGGTGCACTAGTAATCCTAGTCATCTGAGGTACCCCTGGGTGAGAGACAGGCCGGCTTACAGACCGTACGTCACCATCGGTATGTGTTGGTGATGGTGGAGCACTTCTCCAAGTGGATTGAGTTGGTGGCATTATCAGACAAGGCGAGTGAAGGGACGGCGTACGCGTCTTAGATCGAGTATTGAGTCGTTTTGGAGCACCAGCTGAAGTGCTGACAAACCAAGGTACAGAGTTCCTTGGTGAGTTTCAGACCTTGTGTGATCAGGCGTTGATTGATCATCAGACTACATCTCGAGATCATCTTGAGGCGGATGGTTTGGCGGAGAGGGTAGTTCAGACAGTGAAGAGAGGATTGCGCAAGTATGGCTTGCAGAAGGACCACTTGGGAGATTGAGATGTGCAATTACCATGGTTGGCTATGGGCTACCGTTTTAGCCGACAAGCGTCTTTGGCTTCCTTCTCACCGTATTTTCTATTATACGGTCGAGATCCAGATCTACCTTCGGTCATTCGTCGTGATTCTACTGAGGTGCTGAACCTTGATGATCCGGATATGTGGGTGAGAGCATGTTCTCATCGAGCAGAGACATTTCGGAGAGTTATGCCCATGGCTTTTGAGAATCTAGCGATTGCTCAGCAAAGAGACACATTGCGATATGCAACTATCCGAGAAGGAGGTTATCGACCATCCTGGACGGTGGGTTTGTCCTCGATGTATATAGCAGGGATAGCCGATTAGATCTTTGCGTGGTATGGATTGCAGACAAGCGATTAACGATGGGGCAATGTAGCACCCAGCCTCCTAATCCTTGCACCCATGAAGGTGTATATCACGTAGTTGGGATATAGAGCTATCTGGAGTTAGATGGACCTAACCGCCAGTTAGAGGGGCGATTGTGATACACTTGTGTATGTGTATGACATCGTCTATGTGTTATGTGTATGTGTGTGTGTGTACCTCTGACAGCGATGTATGTTGTGTAGCGATGTGTATGCGTACGACAGTTGTCACGTCAGTTTGGTACCTCGGCTAGGTTGACCGAGTGCGAAGTGACGCATCCCGATAAGGCCGTTAGTGCCGTTAGAGCGAGTTGGTGGGAGAGCCCACTAGGGATATACTTCGCAGGTAGGGCTTGGAGGCCTTAGTTCTTCGAGTTTAGTCTTCAAGCTCCAGGCTATGATGGATAGTCTAGTTGAGTGTAACCCAGATTCTCTTCGTGCTTAGAGTGGGTTTGACTTGACCGTTTGTGAGTACTCTTTGTTGTAGTGTTGGAGATGGTAATATCTCAATGCAGATTATTGTGGTACACTTGTGTATGTGTATGACATCGTCCATGTGTTATGTGTATGTGTGGTGTATCTCTGACAGCGATGTATGTTGTGTAGCGATGTGTATGCGCACGACATATGTATAGCTGATAAAAATATTTTTTCTATATTTTTTCTATATTCTTTTTGAGACAAAAGCACTCAAAAGTTATTCTGTTTGTCCATACATGATTAAAATTTTTCACAAATTTCAGGATGGAGCATCATTCTTTCCCAACTCTAGTTTTTTCACAACTAGAGACCCTATGTCATTTCGGACACACTTCACGCATAAAATAATATGACATTATTTAGAGAGAGATTGAACCAATAGATGAATTCAGGACCGCTGTAGAAGAAAAGACAAAGATACAAATCACTAAGATATGTTTCTATCGATCCATAAGATAACGTAAATCATTAGATTTGACTTCGAATGTCAAAAGTGAATGAGCAAAGGATTGTAACGGAGAGAATCGATGAGAATGAAGGGAGGAGTGACATGTGAGAATCCATGTATGCGAAGAACTCTTGAGATGATCAAGCTCATTCTAGTTGCATAAAAAATATCACTAATTATTGATTCAATGTTCTCTGTCCTCCAGGGGAGTAGCTGGAAGATGTGAAAGTTTTCTAATTGTTGAATCATTGGAAATTGCTCTAGATCTGTAGTTTTGGTTCAACACATGATCTGTTGTTCCAGTGTTGGTTTGATTCGTTGAGCATAGTTTAAATCTATTTTAATTTGAAATGTTGTGGACCAATCTTCTTTAGTCCAACGTTATGATTCGTTCTAAAATATTCTCTTGAAGTTCATGTTCACTATCATGTTGAGCACTTTCAATATTTCAAATTCTGTTGGAACCACTAGTTAGGGTTCTTTGCAAAGGATGGAATTCCTTGTTGGAAGTAGTTTAGGTGCTATCAGATTACAAGGAGAGGGAGCGCACTGGTGGTCTTCACATGCAGTGGCAAAATTATCTATTTATCTTTCAGATATCACATTCTCCAATTACAAAGGCTATGCATTGATTTTTCCAAATAGTCGTTCGATATAAGAATAGTACTTTGCATTAGAAGTTAAAGGATGAAATATATTTATTTTTAGAGCTCGCTATGTAACATTAGCTTTAAGTAAATAATCATTGTTTATTTTACTGAAGTGTTGAATTTTAATATAATTTAGTTTCATTTGTGTTTTGAATATATTTCCTTATGTATTGGTTTGCCCTGTACATGTATGGATTTTGAAAGAAAAAGACTACCATCTTTTGTACTTGAACTCTACATTTGCCTAGACATTAACCAAACCATAGTTAATAAAAGTTATAATCCAAAGAATTGCTTTCTTGCTGGCAGGGGCTGGTGGTCATTAGGCGGGACCGAAGATCGTGACTCTCTTGTCGTGCTAGCACCGATGGTTGGTCGATGGCGGTGTTCATTTCTCGGATGCTGCACACGTCAACCAGGTATGACTCACACTGTCAGTCAGTTGCAGATGGTAAGTTTCTTGACTATATTGCGAGACTCTTTTCTCGTCTATTGTCATATAAGGATGTGTAGTACCAATGATGAGGAAAACGTCAGTTGTGTGGTCTTGTCATGTCTGATTCCGATATCGAACAGTAGCGTGCAGAGCTGCTATCTCATAGTCCCAAATCCCAACCTCTTTCACCGATCACTGCTAACTGTTTCGACACTCTCTACTTGGCTATATATGCATCGAAATTCTCTTTTCTTACTTCGAAAGGTCTCATGATCAACTTCGATCACTCCATTTTGCAACTCAATAGATCGTATAGCTATCTTGAGCTAGATTTCTGTCCAGACATTGTGTCGTTTTCACTCAGGTTCGACTATGGACAGATAGCAAAGACTTGCTATCCATGCCCCGTCCACGACCCTCCATTGCAGATTTTGGTCGGGCCTTATCGGTTTTTCACATACTCATCCGATAAATTCTACTTGTACCTGCAGGACCACAGGCTCCGTATGTCCGCTTGTATCCCGCTTACTTTGTCCGTGATGATGATTTTCTGAAATCTATTGTGCATACGTTATATCGTAACACCTATCTACTTTGTATTTGTGAAAGCTTGGACCGAAAAGAAAACCGTTACGTCTGTCGTCATTTTCCTCAGTTTGAACAGCAGGATGTCACTTTGCAGAAAAGTGAGAGCCGAGAAATCAACTATTGAGGCCTTTGTCACTGTCTGTAGGACGGGTGTAGACTTAGACGTGGATTTGTTTCCTCTCCTCTCGGATTTCTTTCATGCAAAGTGTTTGTCCGGCTTATTCTCAGTAGAGAGAGGAGATACCTTTTTACACCTCCATTCCCATGGTGTTGTTTGCATGTATGCCAAGTCTGCCGCAGATATCAAGAAACGTGTAGTAGAAGCTTTGGGTTGGGAGAAAAATAGACCAATAGGTGGAGAAGTGTGCGTGAAAGTTCTTTCCAACAAAGATCTGCATACCTTTGTTGGGATGATAGAGTATTGCTTAAAAGATGACATCGAACCGCATCACACTGCAACGATCAAAAACATCTCTAAGGCCATGATCGATGATAGGTGAGAACTGTTGACGTTACTGGGCGCTGCAGACACGAAAAACAGAGTTGAGCTTGGATACATGAGCATACTCTCAAGGGCGTTGCAGTTCAATCGGTATAAGTCTTCACATCCTCTCTCTAACACACTTGCCCGTTGTCTGCGTAGTATGCTTGTTTCTAGCAAATACACTGCTTCTCCTAGGTGATTAATGCAAGCCGTCGATCGGATACTATCTGGACTTCGTTTATCAGGCCGCACGACTTACGTCAAAAAATATCGAGAACATTTATTTTCAGAGACAGCAAACGGTGTCCCAGCTGCCACCATCGCTACTTCAACGAAGGGAGTCCACATGCAGGAGAGGAGAACTACACCGAAACTGTCACACCTCCACAAGTACAGACCGAAGCGGCTGGACCTGCTGTCAACATTGACAGCCTACCAGATTTTATGTCTTTGACAAAGGTCTTGTTGAGAATCACGGGCTCAGACCGTGCGTTCCCAATAGAGCTTTGAGTGCTATGTTAGTAGTGTATGTAGTAATACATATCTATATACTAGTTTTCTATAGTTAACTAGTTTTCAGGTTACAGTGATATACTACACAGACTGCACGTGGGAATAGAGTTGTGTGTAGCTAGTAGTTTTTAGCTTCTACAGTGAAACACCACAGAGACTGTAAAATACGGTTTTTTTCCACAAGGTTCAATAAAAGTTACAGGCGTAGCAGCGTCATTTCACCCTATATTGGACCTTCAGTGTTTGAAAAAAAAAAGAAAAGAACAGGAATTGATGGGCATCAAGCGGCCTAGAAAGAGAGGGAAAATACCATACAGAACGAAAACGAGTCCAGGCATTGGCTTGTCGAGTTAATAAACACGTTAATTCTTGGACCGAAAGGAGCAGAAGTTGAACCAAGTCATAATGCGGGCTTAATAAGCATCCTCAAGCGGTTTCGGGGTTTCGACGGCGTTACTTCTTTTTTCTTGATCGACGGTTCGCTCACAGGATGTTACAGCTAAAATTTATCTTCTGGCTATTGTGCCGCCTATACTGTCGGCACGTACAAACTGTCTTTTTTCACGGAGCCGCTTGATAAAACGACGAGCGTTGGCAACGAGCAGCGATGATCAACCGGGGCCGAACGTGGAAGGGCCGTTTTTGCTTTGGCACCCGTCGAAAGACGGACGGCTTAACAGCAGCGTGAACTTATCAAGTGCAAAAGTAACTACTTGTACAAACGTTTGAATTAGCACAGAGAGATGCGTGCGGATCAACAGGCTGTACGTCCAGAGTTCGAGCCTAGAGCCGAAACAGCTCCGTCCATAAAAAGCGGTCGATCAGGACTGCACTAATTTGCGGGAAAGGCAAGTTTGAAAATAAAAACCAAACACTAGCATAGTCTAAAACGAACTGAGAAAAAAGAAAAAGGATTTCAAATGACCAAACCCAAGGCCAAGGGGAAAAATACCGACACAAAACAGTCAAACTTACCTCTGTGCAAGCCAGGTGAATATGCAAGTGAATGAATATGCATCCCGAGCATAATGAGAAAATGATATGTGCAGGTCTAGATCCAGAATGTGTGAAACCAATCGTCAAATTATTTAGCTACACATTGATATCCTCAGATAATAACTCATTCTTTCTTTACATGAACTAGCTCTGTGACTTTATCCATTGACCCGTCTTCCCTATTTAGTTGCAGTAGTTGAACCACCAATAACCTAGTTAGTAACTTCTGTATTCTGTATTATTCCGAACTTGAAGTTTCTCCTCCATATTCGCTACATAGCAGTTCTAAATATTTATACAAGATTTAGTGGGAGTCAAGTCAAGTAAAACTTTACCCTGTTTCTGGTTTCATACCAGGTCTTCACCCTAATGGGCTCACTTCAACCTATTTGTCCATACTCTATGTTATAAATTTAATTTTTTCCAGTTAAATGTAATAATAAATATTTATAGAATAGAAATATTATTTATAAATAACACCTTTTTATTTAGAACTTCTAAAAATATAATTCTTATATTTTATATCTTTATAACTATTTTCATAAATATAAGATTTTTAAAAATTTACTTTTGAAATAAAAAGTACCTTTTACTTATATATATGCTTAACAAGATTAGCTATTGAACCCGCGAGTCTTCACCGTCTTGTTAACCATTTCTGAATCTAGTACTTTCAGCCTCGGTGATTAGAATCATTCCTTCTTGTGCCGTCCATTTCCTCCTTTCTCTCTTGCTTGGACCTGTCTCCAATGCCTTTTGTTCGCTAACTGAATCCATTCACCATCTTTCTCTTCCAAGAACAATACTAAGTTTCTCAACTGTAAGACTGTGCCTCCTTCTTTGAATCATATCCACCCTAGCCCTTGGGTGCATAAAGACATACCACACGATTGCAAACGTTTTTTTTTTTGCCTTCTCATGACCAACCCCAGAAAATTGTTCACATACACCTTCTGGAGGCTTTTTTACCTTCTTGTGTTATCCCTACCTTCATCATGTAGTATACTGGTATAACGGTTCAATAATTAGTGGCAACATCTCAGCATAAGCACAAAAAGAGACGAGGTTAGACCTTCTTGTGTTATCCCTACCTTCATCATGTAGTATACTGGTATAACGGTTCAATAATTAGTGGCAACATCTCAGCATAAGCACAAAAAGAGACGAGGTTAGACCGGCTAGAGAGGAAAGAATGGTGGAAAGCAATAGTAAAAAACCGAAGGATTCAAGATTATACACGCTCTACTAGCTATTCTCTTTAGAGTAGAGTGAATATATATGCGCCAACATGAACTCTGGGGAACCGTTGTTCGCTTGTTGTTAACCAGCCACGTAAATACTAAGTGATAATGTACTAAACTAAAAGAAATAAATTAAAATATCTGTAGACGTTAAGTGAACCTGGAGATGCGAGAAGATACCGAAATAATCCATAAAGCAAGGAAACACGAACAGTATATATGCAGGAGGATATTAGTAATTAGATAAGAGATTTAATTTATTACCTAACCTTCTTCAGAATAAAGTAAGGAAAATAGACTAGGGAAATGGGACCTACCGCAATTGTCAAGGTATTCGCACACAAGACGAGCTTGAAAGACGATTGATGAGAACGACAGCAACAAGGTCGAAATTCAAAAAATGAACACTATTATGAGTCTTGAAAGAGAACGAAGCGCCGACCGAGATGATGCGAGATTGAACGAGAATATGTCATCGAGGAGCAGAGAGAGGACCTACCATATCAACGGTAATATCAACCACAGTAAGGTGAAGTACACTGTGGTTAATCGCACCACAAGGTCCTCGGTGAACCGGGTTCGAGCCTCCGCCGGGTCGCCCTCGGGACACCTAACTGTGTTTTCTCTGTCTTGTTGACTCTACCATCGTCGCCCGCTTCCTACTACGACAACAAATAAAATAGAGTACAGTACGCAAACGCCAGATCCACTTCACAATCCTCTCGCCTATCAAATGCACGACGTGACATTGCCCGAAAATGGTTTTCTGTCACTTTCTGTACCACATCCTCACTCACTTTGTCTTCTATGTCGAGCTGTAGAGAGGTAACTGGCAGTTACCGGCTACCTTGTGCACGACCAGCACACACGATCCGGAAAGTTTGTCCCGGCGTGTTGCATAAACCAAGAATGATCGGTACAGTGCTGGCTGAAAATCGTGGGGTGGATATATTTGATCTGCCTAAAGATGAATTTGGACCCTGAGCTCCGGAAGGGATAAGCTCTATCCTCTTTGTTGACCAGTCGAAACATTATCCAGATTCCATAGAAACAAGCGTTTGCTGAAAGAGAAGTTGACCGTCAAGAACTATATCGGATGTGGATATTGTGGAACGGGAAACAAACCAACATACTCTAGTTCCAAGACTATGCGCGCTAGAGATTTCTGTCAATTTTAGAATTCACACGAATAGCCCAAACAGGGAAAACACATACGCCACAGTTTGTACTCAGATTTAAAAATGAGTTCACTTTATTTGAGTGACGACGGTTATATTATGGGTCTGGAGATGATCGAAGTAAAACCTACGTTCGAGCTCAGTGTTAAGCATTGAAAATGAAGAAGAAAATTCATGCCGCTTCAGTTACAGTATTTTCTACTGTGTTTTTCTGAAGATCTACTTTTATTATTTTATTTTATTAAAGTAAATGGTGGATTTTTTAGGGAAGTACATTGAAGACATCGAAGACATGGGCACGGTTCAGATTCAACCTATGGTTTAGACCGCATGTAATATGTAATTAATGAGCATAAAATTTATAATTTTGAAATAAAAAATATACACATATCTAACGAAAGGATAAAAAATAAAACCATTCTTAAAGAATGTCGAGAATCGAATAATTCTCTAAAATATAAATAAAAAGGATTTTATTTATTTTGGAAAATTATTCTAAATATAAATAACATATTTCTTTTCTGATCCGATAGAACATGGTAGAACTGAATACCCAACCTCCAAACATGAGAACTGGACACTGGAACCCTCCGAAGAAAGACCCGGAGTCGAACCTAACCCGGCAGGGCGAGAACCTCCACGTGTACCCCTCGAGCTACTGATCAGGGATTAAATTACGATACATTGACATTATAAAACTTGGTTAAGGAACTATGCAGCATTCCACTTGGCACCTGTGTTTATATTATGTTCTAAATGAAAGAAAATACAGTGTTTGAAGGTTTGATACGAACGTTGAGTTAAGAAGAGTGTAGTGGGATGTTTAAGATATATCCAAAATAATGAAAGCGAGGCAGAAATGTATCCTCTACTTCGGGTTGATAACAGTTACCTATTTGGGATCGTGCACCAAAAGATGTGTTTTTCTTTTCATGAAACATCGCTGCAGACCTAAATTGTTTATCCAGACAGGAAAGTGTCTCCAAGCTTGGAAAAGACAAACTTAAGAGTCACTCACATACTTCCAACATTTCGCGAAATGCACTTTTGCGGAGTCTCAGAGTCGAATCTTATAGATTCCCTCCTGACAGAATGAACATTTTCAAAATTTCGCGTTCATCAAGTCGCAGATTCGTTAAGCCTGCATTTTCCGGAATTTACCAGTCACCTATAGGTCGTCAATGGTTATTTTTACTAAATAAATGACAATATTCATAATTTATTACTCTATATATAAGCTTTGCTACTGATAGTGACCAAGAGGTATAAATCGAGACTTTTAATTTTACCTTCAGTTACAAATATATATCGGATGATCTAAACTCTGAAGCAGAAACAGTTTTGGATTTTGTCCTTCAACAGAATCTCCTCCGCTTTATTCTCTGCTTCCGCATTCCGCAAAGGTCATGTGAGTGACTCTTGAGTACTACTCGTCGACCACCTTGGCGATTTTCCAAAGATAGGTACAAAAGCGAAAGCGAAAAGAGACACTGAGAGAAAGTAGACGCTTTACTTTGTGCTACGGAATGAACGAATATTGCCAAAACGTGTTTTCTAATTGTTTGCAAAAGAAGATTTGGTGATTTCAATTGATACTGCGATAATATACATCCAAAGCGTGGTTTTGCTAAGAAGAAAAAAAAAGATAAATGTGTAGTAAAGAAAAAAATCTGATATAGTTATTGGTGGATAGCTTGCTTAGGATAGAGAAAAAATAGTTAATCTTCACCTTTTAAAGTTGGAATGGACTAGTACTTCTTTGTTTGCAGGAAATGAACTGGATAGAAACCGAATAATTAATTTAATTTTAGACGATCTAAACAAAAGATGCGACTGTTCTAAGGATGGACACATCTAAGTCAGAGAGCTCTTGCTTACTTTACTTCCTTTCCGCTGCGTGTTTACATTTAAACAAGTGTCAAAAAAAAATTCATCCAAACATATATGCATGCTTAACTCCAAAGACTTAACCCCTAAACAGAGAGAGCCCAGAATATAAGTACGGTCCGGAACTGAACTGAACTCATATAATTATTTTATGAGTGGATAAATTTAACACCTAATCCTTCTAGATAGAAGGGTTAGACAATAAATTTAATCATTTGTGCATATTTTTCCTCTTCCGAACTTGGAAGAGATGAATATACATAGATAGTTCCACCTACATTTGGTGGAATTGCTATAAACACCACCGTAGTAGAAGATGCACCAGAGTAGAGAGGTACCGAAGAATAGATAGAGAAGAGGTGGAGACTAAGGTAGTTAATAGCATTCAAGTGCTTAGCGAATATTGTCTAAGTTTGATAATTAGTAAATTTGATATCTTGTGTTTCTGAGATCGTGAGCTTAGCTGCATGGACACACGTTCTGAAATCATGTATTACGATAACTACTCTAAACAAGAAAACCCTAAAGCCGTAGAGCCTTTGTATTGGGTACAGTACTTGAATGCTATTAGCTACGGTAGTGCTCCACCTCTCCCCTATCTGTTCGTCGGTATCTCCCTACTCTGGTGTAACTGACTGATAAAAGTAAAATTTCGATTACATCTCTTGGTCACTATCAGTAACAAAGTGTATATATAGAGTAATGAATTATGAATATTGTCGTGTATTTAATGCAAATAACAATTGGGGACCTATAGGTGATTAGTAAATTCACCTATAGTAGTATCACTCATAGTATCGTGCATTATTTTCTTATCACTTGAGGCACGTTCAGTTTGGCTTTGGAACAGGTTATTAAAAATTACACGGTTTTATTTGTACAGACAGCTAGTCAATATGCAGGATTATTTCTTGTGACGTATTGCATCGGTTCTATCAGCGACCAACGTCAGTATTTTCGGACCATGAGAAGTCATGAAATGAATGAGCACTACAAGTCTGAGATGCACTACCTTGTGTTTCCACATTGTCATCCAAGTGTACCTTCCCTTTTCCAAGTGCAGATCCGTAACAACGAATTCAAAGTTTATAATCTGCTTGTGATTTCACCTTCCGGCAAGCACGACTTGACAAGACACAAAGACAAAATGCAAAATCAAATTTATGAAATGATAAAAGATACTCATTTTAGATGAATCCTTTAGCGGCAGTCTTGATTTTCACAAACGATCTGCTGCGCATGTCAACTACAGGCCTTTGATAGCTTATTTCCTCTCTCTAGTTGTAGAAAGCACTTCAAGACTCATCTTCGCTCTACTGCACCATCCATGACAAACAAACTCAACTTTCTCTGTTGGGAAACGCAAGTCTTCCAAGTTTCATCTGCAGGTCTAGATCTTTTCGATGTCTTCGGTTCTGTCCATGATACTCATATCACACAATGCGTGTGAATGTTATGTGCACAAGCAATAGAATTGCAGTACTATTATGAGTTAGGCACTTATTCAAGTTCGATCACTGGATTGACATGAGGTGCGTCTTCTACTCGCAGAAAATTCTGGAAGTCATGACTTGTTGTAGCACTGGATTGACATGAGGTGCGTCTTCTACTTGCAGAAAATTCTAGAAGTCATGACTTGTTGTAGCCTGCTACTTTCCATGTCACGTATGTCATGTCACACTGAAGGGTTAGCTGACATGGCGGTATCCTATCTCTTACTTCTTGTTTTGGGGCCTGTCCAAATTTTGATTTTGGCCAAGGTGCTACAGAAATTTACTCCTTCAGTCCCCTGTATGGACAATTGAACCTACTTAGTCCCTCGATGTTCAAACTTACTTCCTCAGTCCTCGTACCAGGTATCGATCATCGAGCACGCCAATCGAGCCGATCGAGAACATATCATAGTCATCAGAGAACTACACGGACACGGGCACGAGTGCAATAATGCACAGTAGCGGGAGTTTAGATCATATTGTCAAAGCGGGAAGAGCCAAATTCTGTCTGAAGAGAACACAGGAGAAAAAACACAGTGCTGACATAAGAGGATGCGGTAAAAAGAGCAGAGTGAATGCATGCTCGACGACCGAAGACCAATGCAGCAACGCTTAGTAGCATGATTGACAAAGCGAGATGATTAGAGTTGCTGGTGAGATCACGTGTTAGGAAGGAGTGCTCTCTCGTGCAACATCTAATGATGTGATAGAGCGGTTGTCATTGAACACAACGTGCTCTCTAGCAGAATTCGAAGCAGGTATTGGAACGATGTAGCATACGTGTGGGTGGAAGCAGCTATTCATCGAATCATAAAAACAAGCAGATAGAGACGACTCACGTACATAACGTGCAGTCTAGTGGGTTGCAGCAAGAGGTTTACACATGAATCTAGCAATTCGACCGCCAGAAAGTTTTTGGTGTTCAACCAGTCGACGGAAGACGGAGAACGAACGTCATGGCGCTCTTGCGGACAGCGGGGCAGACACGACAATATCAATTTCATATAGTACTTACAGATTTTTTGGTGCACCATTGGGAGCAAGAAGCCCGGCCCATTTGCATTTCTAGAGCAGAAGCTGATAGACATATCTGCTGAAGAGTTTGAACGTTATCCCCAGCAGTCCAAGAGCAACGCTTGAATGTAGTATGCACGACACATGCACGGTTCAAAATTACCTTGAACAATAAACAAAATTGCTTCACCATACTAGAAGCGGAGCGACTAGAAAAGTTTGAAGATGTTGTGGAGGATTTAGCTAAAGATTTTGCAGACTGCACATTTTATCCTGCTGCAAAGCATGTGTTGAAAGGCGAGATGTTGAGGAGCGAAGTGGAGCACGAGATCTATCGCGGAAACAAGCTGACCCCTTAAACTTCCCCCTTACGTCAGTCTCTGTACGTACAAGTTTTCTTCAATGAGAAAGCAGACCCCTTGCGTCTTTAGTACAGCGCCTGGAGCTGCAAATACCTACTCAGCAAAGTAAACTAGAGCATAGCTTGATTTTCTCTGTCTTGATCATTCTCCTCGACAACAAAGACCACTAAAGTGAACACGCAAAGATTGCTGATTTGACACGTTTCACTACCGTGCGATCACTTGAATAGATAATCACGACATGACATCCATCACACCGTTTGGTGAGTTACATGATAAGGTTCACGAGATATAGAAAAGAAACACATCTTAAGTTTTACGAGAATTTCACACAAGAGCAGTACCACAACACGATAACGTTATGATCATCGGATTCTTGCTGGAAAACTGTAGCGCTCATTGTCTCTTCCGCTTACAACCTCTGGCACATGATGCTGAGTACTTGTCTATGTAGTATCAGAACCTCTCACTACCGCACGTTGTGAACAAGTGCGTATGTTGTGTCCAAGAGCCTTGCAGATAGAACACCTTCGCCGGCCTTGCTTGGAGCTCAGATGTCTTGTACGAAGGGGTCCGGTTGCTGATAATATCACATGTTCTTCGGAGAGATATGAAAAAGTTCCACCATCCACCTAAGTTACTTGTGTGTTATCTTGCTATAAATGAGTCTGCAACATATGGCTCTAGTGCATTAGATCTTCATCCAGTAGATACTCAAGCTCAGTTATAGCTCGGTCCTCATTTCCTCTACAATGTGTGCCATCAGATGATATTCTGACAACTCGGTGCCTCCCTCTTCGGAGAATTACTGGAGGAGGACCACAGCCGAATGCTAACATAAGATTTATAGTGATCAAAGGAGGAATGGAACGTGCATATATTCTACGTAGGGTCTTGCTGAACCAAACACTGTCAATATTACGCATAAGATCTTTGCTGAACTCTCTATCTTAGACAATAGAATGGGCGCACGGCCACAACATGTCTTGCAACTCAAGGCATTCACAACATGGAACATTTTCATGACGCACCGCATATACTCTCTAGTCTCATTCTTCTGTACAAGAGCTGTGTCATCACTTGATACATGACAAATAAATTGACCACAAACTCTCTAGCTCTCATTAAAGTGGAATTGTGCATATGAAAGTTAAGACATTATACACTAGTGCACCCACATTTTGTTTCGCAAACGCATCCATCATATATGTCCACATCTCGATGACTACATGAACATGAGCAAATTTTCTAATAGGCTTAAGAGCAGCATTCACGACTTGGCCACGTTTGAAGCAACTTTACCATATCGTGACAGAAAAAGTTGACACCATGTCCACAAATAGACAAGAATCTTGCCAATGTAGGCAGTTGCTTCAGACCACTACGTCCACTACTCTTCAGATTTTCAAGTATGAGATTGAACCTTTACACAGCCAAGCAAACACCAAGAGATTGCAAAACTAATACCGAGATAGCTCGAACTCATGTCATTACAATTGTCAAATCTATAACCTACGAAGAGCGAGATGAAGCACTTACTTCACATCTTTTCGTGCATAAACACATGACCAAAATGCCTTCTCTGACGAAGTGAACCTTCACGTTAGTTCTCAAGTGCTGAGAACAATGTCCGTGGATGCACTCTAGGAGAACATTCTTCACTGCACTCAACAACTCTTTACAGGGATCGGACATACTGACTATATGCTTCTAGCCCATACTTATAATACTACATTGCATGAGAATACAAAACCACGTCCATGTTTTCTCATCTTCCTAGCAACTACCAAAAAGTAGAGAATAATGGATTAGTTATTTCCATCAGAACAACTGGCGGTGAATATTTGAGAAGAATATTTCTTGTTCTTAGTGTGACATGCGTCAAAGGTGATGACTTTTTGAGAAAATAATAGTGTGCGCTAATAGGCTGAAGGACATACAAACACACGTGTAAATATAGCAGAACCTGACGACGTTCCATAATCAACTACACATTCAGAATCTACCTCTTGCATCTTTGGACAAAAGACGGAATAGCATAGAAAGATCTCGTCTGACCGCCTTGGATCCAGTCACGGACCTTCTCTCTCATTCGGTAAGTAGCATGATAAGTAGTCCGTTTCTCGAAGGTGTAGCAGAAGTCATTGACTAGTCTATCACACAGCACATTGAGATCTATAACAACACGATTGCACATCAAGATAGCAAGGTGTTGGGTATTCTGACATAGATCTCTCCAACTATGCAAGTGATCAAGACATGTATGCTGCAAGTTACATACAGTAATCTGAAAAACACTAGACTTCAAACCACGTTTTCATCGAACTCTCAATTCGTAGTAATGAAGGTCACTATCTACATGCCCTTTCTCCTTCAAACAGTCGGTTGGTATGTGTTCAACTTCAAACTCTAAAAATGGGCATGTCGACTAATGTCTTGCTACCTGCCTACACGCACATATTGCATGTACTTTGCGAATCTTATGTGGACGAACACCCACCTCAAACTATACGTCACTCAATCCAACTTCTTGATTCAAATCGTTCCTTTTACAACTGGACACTGAGATGGACGATGTTGGGTAAATTCAGAAAAAGACCTTGATCCCAAATTCGGCTGTTATTTTCCTTGTCAATACGACGGTGCACTATTTCTCCATTTCTCTTCTTGGTAGGCAGATCATGTCTCATTGGAAATCCAAATGTAAATAGTTTTCTCTTGTCTTCCAATGTTTGTTGATCTGAGAATTATACATTGACCAGCAATCCATAGTGAACTAGAAATCTTCCATCGACTCAAAGTTGGAGTCCACTTTAATACGTGCAGTTGGATATAGATCTTTCCAACTAAAAAAATCTCTGTCTTGTTCACCGTCAATATTGTCTGTCTCCATCTTTGCCAAGGAGTGTATTACTAGCTCCTTCTCTAGTGTCAACCGAGACATTAAAATTGTATGCCTCTCTGTAAGAAAAACGAACTCGTTCGAAGTCATCGTACGCAGCAACACTCTCATCAAACCATCCAGGTGCGTCCGCTTCCGTCATAGGTTCAAAGTCCAAGATAAACTCGATTCCTGACTAGGAGTATCAAGTTTATCTATAGATCGTCCACTACTCGTATGAAGATCTGATCTCTCTTCTGTGGCCGTCTCCAAAGATTATCGCATAGAAGCTAGTTGTATGCTTGTTTCCTTATCTCTCCGAACTCTACTTCACTCCACCTCTCTTGCTTCTCTAGCGGACTTAAGTAATATTTTATGTCACGAAGTCTACGTATGTAAAAGTCTTCCTTAAATAACAACGGCTCCAAGTCTATAACTTGTCGACCAACTTGACATACTTTCTTTCTTCTTCCTCAACTTCTGTAAACATATCATCATGTTTATATAACGAGCCCTTGACAAGATATCTACTACAACATTCTCCTTACATGTTATATGCTTTAGCTCTAGATTCAAGCTCCAGATGTAGGCAATCCAACACAACAACTCACGCTTCACTTGAAAATAATCTCATTGCCTGTCCGACAAGATTCTAGACCCAAACCTAGAGATAAATCATAGGTCACTCGCATCATCCTGGTCAATCGCTCAGTCACTCGTCTTTGGACTAGTATCCACTGTGACAATGACATGTCTTTCACACCCATAGTCTAGTCTTTTCAACGCAAGTGGAGACTTCAAAGTCTCCTTCAACCTATTCATAGCTTCATGATGAACTGAAGTCGATACAAACCTCTTATCTTTCCTCAATAATGCATACAAAGGCTCCGCAACATGAGCATAATGAGGAATGAATAAGTGATAAAATACACAAGCTCATAGAAAACGTCAAACCTGTATGATATTTGTACAGTCTGCCATCCTAGCTATGACATCAACTTTCTCTAGATTTGGTCACCCCTCAAAAGCATCCCACAAAGGACCAATCACTAAAAGCTCTAGCACACCAAACTTGGACTTAGCACTTGACAAGGTGAGATGTACCTTCTCCAGATGAGTCAAAATATGCTCTACATCTCTGATATAATCTGCAACAAACCTCTTACATCCATCTACGAGCACTATATCATTGTCTTCACCCGTACCATCTTTTATAAAAATATCATCTAGAAATGAGATGGTAACCTCAAGTACAAACTCCCGTAATATCTTATGCATCGCATTTTACATATGAGCTACTAGTTTGTCGCTCATTGAGGAAGAGTACACATCTGCGTCGATCCCACAGGTGTACGCATAGTGGTTAGATCTCTACTCTCCACAGCCAATTAAAACTGATCATAGCTGGAATATAGATCTCGAATCGAATAAATAGCTCTCCATGCAAATGCCTAGGCTATCTCATCAATCACAAGACATGTCCCAACGTTACGAATGATCACGTTATTCGCAGGTTGCAGGTCTTGAATGAAGCCTAAGATTCTTGACTTCTTGGGTACAATGAACCACCTGCTAGAGTATGGTCCCATAGACGACTCAAGTACCTCATATGTACTTTCTCTTTCAGCAACAAGGCACGAGGAACCGGAATCAGTTTCAGATTCAGAGGCACATGAGGGATTGTGAATATAACCATAAGTGCTATTACTTTTGGATCCACACAGCCTATCTCCTCTGCTGAAAAAAAATGCTCTATCATGAATCACTATCATCTGCTTTAAAACTATCGCTGTGCGTTGCTACAACCCACTTATGAACAAACAAATGTGAGAGTAATTTAAGCCTGCACTTCATCGAAGCTGTCTCTTGATCTATACCTCGTCGTCCAGCCCTCCTGCTCTCCCCGACCTGAAATACCAGAATTTTTCTTTCTTCTAGTCTCTATGGACCCGTAATCTTTCCAAAGTCAAGTTTGCTGATTTTCCTCCATTTCACCACATAACGCCTCTCAGCTCCAGCCGGTCAGGGATTGAAGAAGTAAGTTTGAAATCGGGGGACTAAGCAGGTTCTATTGTCCATAAGGGGGACTGAGGGAGTAAATTTCTGCAGGGTCCTGTTGGCCTGAGCTTTTCCCGAATAGAGCCAGTCATGTAAACTTCCGCTCACATGTGGCAAATAGCATGTGAAAATATCAAGTTATTTCATATTGCATACGGTCCTCGCTCCTCCAAGGAAAATGAACCTTCGGCACGAGTCTACTGTAGTGGAATGCTTGATTGGCACTCCTGTCATAACGGGATCACGTTAACGGCTCACCACCAAGTTGGCTACTGTACTGAACTACTGTAGGTACCTTTGAAGCCCAAGTGCCCTAGCCTTTAACACACCCCCAGTAGGTTCCGTGAGCTTGATCATACCCCTTTTAACGATGAATGGGTTCATCACACCCCTGACTGGCTATTGCCTGTAAAACCAGTCATTTTTGGATGTTATTCGCATGTGAGACTGCACATAGTAAAAGAATGAGAATATGGATAGTGTAACGTGTCTTTAATGCTAAAATTTTGAATTACAGTGATATTTAGTCTAAAATTGAAAGTAATGTGAACCAAAAGATAAAATGACAGGTTCAACTGTTAATAACCCGTGAGGGATATGATCAAGCAACCAAACGTTAAGAGGGGTATGATCAAGCGCAACAATCGCATTGGGGGTATGATCAAGCCAATTTCTGTCACTAACCCAAGTGCCCAACTATGCATGGTAACCAGGACAACTTCATTAGGCGAGTGTGCTGTTAGCGGACAAAGAAATTTAACCGTTATATCAAAAGTACTTTCGTAACAACAGAATTTGCTTGCGATAACGGAATCGGCTAAGTAAAGAGTTAAATCAAAGTTCTCTCGAAACTTTACATTATGTGATTCATGTCACAACGAACTATTGAGTATCCATTCAATTTCTTGGACAAAAAAATTATCTTCTCTCTAGCCTAAAGTATATAGGAAGGAAAAGGGAATATTCCTTTCTTTGCTTTTATACCAGAGAAAAAGGAAACAAAAAGAAAAACGTTAGCTTCCAGAGATGATCAGAAAAGATTAAAGAATTCTCGGTGGAAGAAATATTTTCCTGACTCTTTTGGGTCCGGTCATTGCAATGGTTATCAACTGAATTATAATACACCGTTGGGGACAGTATAAGTTCTAAAACTTGGAAGCTGGAGCAGCTACAGGTGCACTGCAGTCAGTCACTAACTCACGTGCTGGAGGCTGGAGCCCAGAGTTGGGAAACGCAACTTCAAAAGTCATACGCTGGAAAGGATACCGACATGAGGCCCGCTTTGCACGACCCTTCGTCTTCCAAGCTGAGGCAGACCACAAATCGAGATTCTTCTGAATCTTGTTCCTGCAGGCGGAACTCTGACGGACGTAGAAATATTCCGGACGCGTAATCTTGTGGCTTCAGGTGTGGCAGTTGGTTCGTTGGTGGCCTCGAGACTAGCATCAGTCTCATGAATCACTGAATCTTGCCAGTCTTCTGACTGTCGCCGGCTGGTTCGGACTCCGGAAGTGGTTCCTAGTTCAGAACGGGGCAAGTTGAGGCAACCTTTTGTTTCCGGTTCCCGCTCGGGCCGTGGATCCATTCATTGCTTCATTACCGTAGTGTGCGGTGGGTCGGGCACGAGAATCGTCTGACTCCACTCCAAGAGGATAAAATGTATTCAAGAATCAAGTGGAAGTTTATGCATGCAATAAAGCTGCGACGGATCTACCGACAGACGGCTATGCAACAAAAGATCCCACCAGGCGATACTTTTGGGACACCGGACTAAGAACGCAGAGAGGACTGTCTGGACTGTGCTGGCGAGTAGTGCCGATTTGAATCCGGATTGGGGAGGAGGAGGTGGTACTTTGAGAAAGAGATTATGCTGCTCATCACCTGGAGTCCGAGCCGATCGGAGTGTTCGCGTCCTCCGCTGCATTCTGATTCTTCTGAAGCGACGTTTACAAGCTCTGGAAATGTCAAGCAAGTGCTCAGTGCTGGTGAAGGGCCTGTGCAGGAGGTTCAGACGCTTGGGCGCCGCCACCTCTCAGACCAAGATAACCAGTTTTGAACCGCAGGTGAAGGCGACATGTGAAACGCAGTGCAAAAAGCTCACTTCAGAATGGATGGAAATGCGCGGTCCTTTGGGAGCAACTCCTCCGAGATCAGCCTTGCAGGTGGCGAGGCAGCAGATTCGGTGCCTTAGTGTTTCCGCTCAGCAAGCAGTGGGAGTGGGAGCCCACGTAGCCGAAAGCGATTATTTCTCGGATTATGGATATCTGCGACGATCACTGAACGGTGGTTTGACACACAAAGCATTACTGGTCGATGCCGCTGGCACGCTTCTCATCCCCTCTCAACCCGCAGCAAAGGTGTGTTAAGTCTCATATTATATTCTGTAGTTAAAATCTCTCGTATCACTTTCTGTGTGTAGTTCTAATCTCGTCCTGCTCGTACTGCTATCAAAACTCTGTTTCTCGGAGTCCCGTTTCTAGGCCGAATGCTGACATGTAGACGTTCAGGTGTACCGGGAGATTGGAATGAAGTACAGCGTCACATGCTCAGAGGAAGAAATTTTAGCAAGATACCGATGGGCGTATTCACAACCCTGGTGCCATTCTAGGTTAAGGTAATGTTCTCGAAGCACCGAGGATCTGTTGCTTAGGTTTGATCAGTGTTTTTGGAATTCTTCACAGCATCACAGAAATGCCAGAACTTTGTTGAGAGAGTTCGTGAGAACGCCTTAGAGTTTAACGTTTTAACATTTGTTCTTTGGTGTCCTCCAGATATGTGGACGATGGGCGCCCCTTCTGGCAGTACATTGTTGAGCAAGCGACAGGCTGTTCAGACCAGCGATACTTTGAGGAATTATATCATTATTACACAACAGCCGAGGTGCAGTATTCAACTTGGGCTGTCTCCAGTTTCTGCCTACCACAAGCTTCCGTACTACTTACTTCTCATTCCTCCTTACTCTTACTCAATCCTGACTACTTACGCTTTCTCCTGTTTACTAAGTCATAAGTCTCGTATATAAGTTTCTAGCGTCTGAGCTGCTCGGTTCTTTCTCCAGGCATGGCACGTGGGAGACAAGGAAGCAGGGAAAATTTTCGCAGCGTTGAGAAAGGTCGGTGTGAAGCTAGCAGTGGTTTCAAATTTTGATACTCGCTTGCGGCCGCTCATGAAAGAGCTGGACTGCGATCACTGGTTCGACGCATTAGCTGTTTCAGCCGAGGTCAGTTTCCCCAAATCTCTTCGATCTCTGTAAACATCTCCATATCGCGATTGATAACAATTAGCCAAACGCAGTTGCAGTAGGAGAAGTATTGTCGTTTCAGTGTGTTCCTAAGATATCAAAACTAGTTCATCCTTAGAAGAAGTGCACACGACACACGCATCAAGCCGCTGTACTGAGAATTCCCTGTGGATCGACGTCCAGGTGCAGGCAGAGAAGCCCAACCCAACAATTTTCTTGCACGCATGCGAAGCCTTGGGCGTGAAACCGGAGGAAACAGTCCACGTCGGCGATGATCGACGCAATGATATCTGGGGAGCGAGGGACGCTGGCTGTGACGCGTGGCTTTGGGGATCGGATGTTCATACTTTCCGAGAGGTACTTATCTATGGCTTCAGCCCAGCGAGTCCTGTCACTATCCGCCCAGCCATCTCTTCGTTTCGCGATTAGAACTCGCTGGTTTGGTTTAGCCTTTCATGGATGAAGCGCGAATTAAGATGTCTTGTTGCCGTAGGCCGGCGAATCGACTTGCTACATGGACTAATATCTATAGGAGTTTGTCGGTTCAGGTGGCCGAGAGAATGGGCGTGGAGGTGGAGTCCTGACTCGTGAAAGTATAAAACAATTCGCGAGCGCGTCGTGTTTATCCACGGCATCTAAAGTTTTGTAACTTGTAAAGACGGAGCCTCATCATGGTGGCGAGCAGGAGCGAGTGCCACAAACGAGGAAATCGAGGGAACGAGAAAAGCGACGAATTTGTCTCGAGTATCACCGGAGAGAAACAGAACAACAGGAATGTAAGTCCTTGGCGAGGCTGTTTCCGTACTCCCCATATCATACGTTTCGGCTGCTCGCGACAAGTTTGCATGTGTACATAACGCGTACTAATTATAGGCATGGGAAGGAAATTCCTCTCTAAAGTTTTGCCGGACTAAAGATTCCCAATAGTGTATCCTCGTACACTGACAAGTTAATCGATCACGTCCAAGGAGTGGTCCTCATGTAAGCTAGTTAGAACTGAAGAAAAGGAGTTCTTCGCAACCAGGAGAACGGAAGCAGACTGACTGTACATAGGATGGAGCTAAAATGTAAAGACGAACTTTTACCTTTTCGAATACTTTGAGATTTTTTTTCAGAAATTGGCTTGATCATACCCCATTACGATCGTTGCGTTTGATCATACCCTGATGGGTTATTGAGAGCAGAACCAGTCATTTTATATTTTGGTTCGTCATTTTAGTACTTTTAACCTTGATTAAATATCAGTATAATTTAAAATATTTAACATTACAGATATGTTAAATTATTAATATTTTTATTTTATAAATATTTGTAGTCTCACATGTTAATAATATCACAAAATGATTGGTTTTACAAGCAATAGCAAGTCAATCATACGTTGTTAAGAGGAGTATGATCAAGCTCACGGAACCTACTGGGGGTGTGATCAAGCAAATTTTTGGGATTTTGTGGTATACGTTAGCATAGGTATACGTCGATTCTGAAAAGCGGAGAGCGGATGGTAAAAGTGATTTTAGGGGGCGGACGGAACGAACGGAACGGCTTTGTAAAACGAAAAAGAATTGTGAAGAACGGACAAACGGAACCGCTGTGTACAACGGAAAAGAATTGTGAAGAACGGAAGGAAGAGGGGGATTTCTTTTGGTCGTGTAGTGGAAGGTTGAAGCCAATAGTATGACTACGAGTACTCCGGGTAACCCAGAAGATTTTATTTTGTGAGTTTGCATTCAGAGTCCTTTTCTCTTAAAGAGAAAACAATAAGAATACTATAGTAAATTGAATTTGAAATTTAGTTTATTTTATAAATGTTAAATGTTACCACTGAACAATGTCTGGGGTCTTTTGATTGAGAAATGTCTTCGTCGTCCGCAACAAGTTTATGCATGAGTTGATTCGTTGCGTTGAACTTTTGTTCTTTTGTTGTTATCGAAGAAATTAATAAATATGAAATAGAAATTATTTATTAAGTAAAAAATATTAATTGTTAGTTCGTGCTTGAAAACCATAAGTGATGAGTCCATACTTCAGAAGGTACAAGAAGCTGTAGTCATTTAATGCATTTGTGTTAGATAATAAATTAGATCGGTATGCATAACACGCATTTTTTGAAAAAACTATGAAAAGTGAAATATGTTGGACCAAATACAGACAGTGGATTTGCTGTCGAGTGGTATGAAATAAAAGATCATTCTAGGATATCGATGATTTTTTCCTTCAATGTGTGTTTTGATATTCATGTTTAAAATTATAAAAATATGTTAAATAAAAATTATAATCTAAATTATATTTATATTTATAATATTTTATAAATATTAAATATTAAAAGAATCACGAGTTAAGTCTGGATCCAGAGAGAACTCATAAACAAAGTGAAAACCTTACAGAACCCATAAACATAGAATGATAGCATGTACTTCTGGAAAGATAAGATATATGTGAAGAAGGACATTCACCCATGTACAGTTCAGATCTGTCCGAAGGTAAATAATGTTTTTTTTCTTTCCTTCGGCCGACGGCTTCGGTAGTCCAAAGCCGAGGGTTTTTTTCCGGGTTTTAATTTATTTTTCTTTTCGGCGTCGGCGTCGGCGTTCGGTTGCCTTTCTTCTTCGGAATTTTTCTCCTCTATCATGACCTTAGTTTTCCTTTTTGACGACTTTCTCTCCCGGGCTTGCGGTGGCGAGAACGCGCATACATAATTTTCGGTACGAGAAGTGTGGTGTTAAATAGAAAGAGCTTCAGAGAGCCCACGAGAACTTTATTTCTTGAGGAAATCAGACATTTTCGATATAGTCCTTTACGCCCACTATCGAGTAACGGTGCCTATAATCCCAACGATATCTCTATCGCTACTGCTAGACGTGAAGGTACAAGGCCATAAGCCAAGAAAGAAATGGCCTTACCAGCTTAGGTATACGTTCAGACATTTGCTGAGCACATACTTGAGCTGATTGCCGAACAAAAAATATGAAGCATACTGCTATCCACAAAACCGAACTTTCAAGTTATATGATTGCAGACCGATCTACACTACCGATATGTACAAGCTAAGCGTGGCGTAAGGTGTGGATGTCCGCTGCGGAGGCGCGGACATGTAGTCACGAAGTCCCGGTGCAGTCCAGCGATGGCTGCACAAGACAACCAAGCGAAATAGTGTTAAAACAAAGAAAGAAAAGGGCAAGAAGGAGAGTGTGCTTTACTAGTAAACGTAGAAGCCATAGGTGGAGGTAAAGCGTACCGTAAGGCGGTAAAGCACCTGCGAACTATTCTCAGATGGAGTCCTCAGCTCCCGGTTATGAAGTTGGGTGCACTTGAGCAATGCCTGCAGAAGACAAGGGTAACAGTGAAAAGAAAGACAGGAAACAGGGCAGAGAGTGAAAACAAAGACAGAAAGGGGAAACAAAATGGAAAGGTCACCTTCGTGAAGTCTGCTGCGTTCCAACACACTGCAGATTGGCATGTATTCAGGTAGAGTGTCAACATCCTGAAAGTTTGGGACCGTTTTGGGTCTGGGAGTTGCAGGCGACGCGGCCAAAATAAACTCTTCCTCATCCAGCAAGTCCGAGTCCGGTTGCTCCACAGTAAAGTAGCGCGTACGTGTTTGCGCAAAGAAGACATTATCAATATCTGCAATAGTGACGGTCTCGGACCAAACGATTGTCTTCCACAAGGAATCACTGCGTGCCTTTTGAATACCACACGCCATGAGCCAGCGACAGGAAGGAGTGTACTTACCAGACCTGATCATAGACCTCAAGCAGGTCCTCAAAGTAGTACCCAGTGGATGCCTGCTGCGGAATTTGTTAAACTGCAAGGCCCTTTGAAGGATGTTAGTGTAATTCAGTTCAACTCTATTTTTCGTATCTGCAGCACCTAAGAGAGAAAAAGTTCCTCACTGTCTTCCAACATAGTGTTACTGATATTCTTCATGCTGTACTGATGGTGCGCCTCAGCCTTGTCTTTCATACAGTAGCCCACCATACCCACAAAGGTATGGAGGTCTCTGTTTGTTAGCTGTTTGACAGAAACTTCTCCTCTGAGAGGCCTATCGATGCCTTTCCAGCCAAGAACAGTGACAATACGTTGCTTGACCTGAAGACCGCTAGTAGCCTGAAGTGAAAGCACGCCCTGCACATGCAAGTGCAAAAGACTGCCTCCTCTTTCAATCGACAAGAGACCACCGGTGCACTCACTGTGAAGGAAAGAGCACAAAACAAGCCAGCATTTCTCGATGTCTAGATCAGCACCAGTGCAATTAACAGTAAGAGAAACTTCAAGTAGTTTCGGTAGCGGTACTTGACGCGTCCCTGCCGCTAGAGGCGGGACAGGTACGCGTTTTGTCCTCGCTGCCCTTCTCAATAGCATGCCTCAGAAGCGGATGGTGCTTGCAAGCGAAGTTGAAAACTTTGGGATCTATGTCTTCACAGATACAGTGGACACATTTTAGACGGTAGACTGCAGCTACGCTAGGTTTCAGAAGAGGTGGATCGACATCTAACTGAAAAAACTTTGGATAAGAAAAGAATCTGGATCTGTAGTCACGCAAGGTAATCCAAGCTCCTTCGGAGTTTATATAGTGGAAGGGTCCAACGACAGCCTGCAAGCAACTGGTTGGAACTGAAAAGAATTTCGCAATAAGCACATAGTCCAAGCCATCGAGCAAGAACTTTGGTGGAACACGCTCGAAATGGAAATCTACATATATGTAAGATCGGTTCCTATAAAGCTCTACATCAGAGAAAGACAAAACTTTAGCAGAATACACAAGATAAGGAGGCAAAGTAGCGGACCTCCGAAACCGATCAACTGTACAAGGCGGATCGTGACAGCAAATAACCTCAAAGGAGTCCAAAGAGAAATCGAAAGAGGTTACGACGTGAGAGGGCGTAGCGGGAACAGAAACAAGAAGTCATCATCGGCGAGAATTTCATCATCAGAAGAAACACAGTCACTCTCGTCAGATTTGGCAGAATCTGTCTGTGACATGACTGAAATGAGTAAGAGAGAATGCAAATGAAAGAAAAGTAACTTCCTTGGGGATCGGTCACAGACGGGAGGAGATCGGTCGACGCCAAACACTACATGCATGCATTACTGGAGAGAGGTCCATACAACGGCTTCTCGCGGAATGGTTGTCTCATCGTCATCGTTTGTCTCATTCCGTGCGTGTCGAGAAAAATGAGACTTCTCGCACAGTCGGTGTCCTCTCAAAAGACAGTAAGAAAGAAGCACTGACGAAAGAAAAAACAACCGAGATGGAAATGTTGATATAGTCCCAAGCTCTAGTAGATCGACGGCTACCATTAGCCGGAGTGGTTAGGGTTGTTAGAGTTAGTTAGAGGGCTAACTCACCATTAGGGTTTCCCTTGTACTCACCTCCACTATATATACAGAGAGAGGCGAAGCCTCTCTCATCTCATTCCTATTTTTACTTCCTTGTCTACTCGCTCTCTCTCTTCTTGGAGTGTCCTCGAAGTATCGATCTTTCTACATGGTATCAGAGCTGGTGAGAGCGTGTGTCCCTTGCTGATGAGCAAGATGGAGATTGGAGTACAGGAGAGAGCAGCCGGAGTTGTGCCTGATGTCAAGCACTATCCTGCTGATGCGTTCGGGTGAGACGAAACCGTTTCTTTCGTCATCAGAAACTTTGAACACGATTTCGGAGGCCTAGACGATTTTTTCTCGCTGTTTTTTGTCGACCGAGCCCTTTAGGGTCTGTCTTGTTCAGAAGGTGCGAATTGTGTACTGGGCCAAGTTTCAGTCGATTTGGAGATTTCCAACGACAATTTTTCAATTGGATCTTTTTCGACCAAAACGAAAGTTTTAGGACTTGAGTCTAAAACAAATACTGTTCCGGATAAGGGTGGAAAATTTTGAGGGGTCGCACACTCAATTCTGACCTCGTTTGGTCTAGTTTCGGCCTTTCTTGGTATGTTCTTTCGACGTTTCCGTCGTGTTTTGTACACCTACAGTTCGCGCACAGGTTCTTTTCTCGTTGTCGCTGCAGGAGGAGTTCGTGGAGTCGCCTTGTTGTGACTTGTGACAACTCTTGATCACGCGATGAGGAGAGACGAGTTTCGTGCAGTTTCTGGGAGGTTTTCCACGTACAGAACAGAGCAATTTCGACATTGCAGCTATGGCGGAGTCTGTGTCTTTGATCACTGGAGAGAAACTCGACAGGAACAACTACCAAGTGTGGAAGTTCCGGATGAAGATCTTCCTGCAGGGACAAGATCTATGGGATCTTATCCATGAGGAGGAGAAAGCGCCTGAAGTGCCAATTTCTGACCCGAAATTCAAGGAGTGGAAGAAGCGCTCATATCAGGCTATTCACTACATCGCGCTGACAGTTTCAGCATCGATGATCGGTCACATCCAGGATTGCGATACCCCCAAGAAAGCTTGGGATGCACTCGCGCATCTGTTTCAATCCGGAACAGAGGCGCGGAAGCTGCAATTGCTGCAGCAGTTCAACACCGTGAAGAAGGGGTCGATGTGCATCAACGACTGTGAACCATGTCAAGCAGCTCGCGGATCAGCTATCTTCTGTAAAAGTCGAGATTGATCCCACTGTCTTGATCGGAGCCACATTGCAGGGACTACCTACAGAGTACAAACAGTTCATAACATCGATTTCGACCAGAGAACTCCTTCCGCGGTTTGATGAGCTTGTTCCTATGATGTTACGAGAGGAGGTGCGCCTACTGGGGAGTTCTACTTCGACGGGTCAGCAAGAACCTGTCTATTTTGCAGGTTCTGGAGGATCTCGAGGCAGGGGTCGTGGCAAAGGTGCTGGACGTGGACGGGGTCGCGGAACAGCAACAGCAATCGCAGCAGCAGCAGAACCAGCAGAACCAGCAACAGTCTGGTGGTTCCAACAACAGTCAGAGAAGAGCGCCTGGTTCCTGCAACTACTGCAAGAAGCAAGGCCACAATGCGAATCAGTGCTACAAGAAGCAGAACGATCAGAGACAACATGACAACAACCCCCAACAAGGTAACAGCAACCAGCAAGGCTATGCAGTCACTGAGCATGTCTATTCGGAGCAGTTGCTGATTACTACGCATCAGAGTTATGCAGCTTTTGAGCCGCAGACTGACTGGGTGATCGACTCCGGCGCCACCAGTCACATGACTCCCCATCGGGAGTGGTTTACTTCACTCGAGCCTGTGGAGACTCCACAGTTTATGGTGACAGGAGATGACACCAAGCACAAGATCAAGCACATGGGTAACATTCCACTTGACATTCCTGTCTCAACGTTTACTGATATACGGAATGTCTTACATGTACCTACATTGACTAGAAACCTGCTATATGTAGGACAGTTGATAGAGCAGGGTCTGCAAGTGCGCTTCAATAAAGATGGATGCTTTATTGAAGATTCGAATGGCACTGTCATAGCTCGAGGTATCAAGAGTGGTAGGCTGTTTAAACTAGATGCATCTGCGCCTAAGTTACAGGCTGCCATGTATGGACAGAGTGGTCCAGTAGTGTCTGACATTGACATCTGGCACAAGCGAATTGGGCACATGAACTTTCAGAGGCTGAAAAGTCTTCCGAGTTCTGACTTGGTTACAGGTCTGTCCAAATTCGAATCCAGTGAGCCCACTGGAGTCTGTGCAGCATGTCAATTCGGCAAGTAAGCTAGACATCCCTTTAAGGGATCAGGTAGTAGAGCGAACAAGCTTCTGGAGCTTGTTCACACTGATGTATGGACTGCTTCTCAGCCAAGTATGACCGGTTTCCAGTACTTCGTGTCGTTCATTGATGACCATTCGCGTTATACTTGGATCTATTTGTTGAGAAACAAGTCCTCTGTCGAAGTACTGTCAGCATTTCAGACTTTCTGCAAGTTGGTGGAGAAACAATCTGGAGCATCTATCCTCTGTCTAAGATCTGATGGAGGAGGCGAGTTTCTTTCTGAAGAGTTCGATGCATATCTGCGTGAGCATGGCATTCGACGCCAGAAGACCTGCAGTTACAGTCCGCAGCAGAACGGGGTTGCGGAGCGCAAGAATCGACACATAGCAGAAGCTGCTCGTGCGATGTTGAGCGAAAAGACCATACCTAGACCTTACTGGGCAGAAGCTGCTTCATGTGCGGTGTATCTGATGAACCGGACGCCTACAGCGGCAGTCCACAGCAAGACACCAATGGAGGTCTTCACAGGCAGTAAGCCTGATTACTCTTTCCTTAAAGTTTTCGGATGTATTTGTTATGTGCACATACCTGATGAAAGACGTAAGAAACTAGATCCGAAAGCAGATAGATGTATCTTCCTTGGTTATGCTTCTGATACGAAAGGATATAAGTGCTACAATCCTTCGTCCAAGCAGTTCTATATCAGTAGAGATGTCGTGTTTGATGAGCTACAATCTTGGTTTGCACCTGCACCTGTGATAGTCATCCCTGTACCTACTGTAGAACCAAGGAGTCAGTCCACTGTAGTACCTCAGAGTAGTACGTTGAGTGGAGGATCTGGAGAAGTCACTGATTCCAGATCAGAACCTGTTGCACATAGAGCTGTTGTTAACGCTGGAGTCCACGTAACACAGCCTAGTGGAACTAGTGTAGTTTCTACACAGGATGAGCGCGTGCTATTGCAGCGTATGTTTGACTCATCCAGATATGTGGATCTTCCACATCCACTGGATACTTTGTCCTAGACCTTGACGTCTACGTCAGATCAGTTGCAAGGGGAGGTGACTAGTGCACCGATTACCTCTCGCAGATCTGAGCGGCCAAAACATCCAGTGAGTAGGTATATGCATGAAGGTTTTCTTGCTGTGCACCATCCATATATGGCCAATGTTCTTCAGGAACAGGAACCGAGTTCGCTTGAGGAGGCGATGCATAAGGTCCAATGGGTAAGTGCTATGGAAGCTGAACTTGATGCGCTTCATCACCAACAGACTTGGGAGTTGGTAGACTTACCTCAGGGTAAGAAAGCGATTGGTTGCAGATGGGTCTTCAAGGTCAAGCGCAACTCGGATGGTACTGTGTGTCGGTACAAGGCCAGATTGGTAACTAAGGGCTACGCACAGCAACATGGAGTGGATTTTGAGGAGACGTTTGCTCCTGTTGCGAAGATGGTGACTATTCGAACAGCAGTTGCAGTCGCAACTCAGAAAGGTTGGAAGATGCACCAGATGGACTTCAAGAACGCTTTCCTCAACGGCGATCTTGAGGAGGAGGTCTACATGCAGCAACCTCTTGGTTATGAGGATCCTAAGTTCCCTTCTCGTGTATGTAAGTTACGGAAGGCTCTCTATGGTCCGAAACAGGCACCAAGAGCATGGTATGCAAAGATCAATTCTTACTTGCAGTCTCTTGGTTTTCACCTGTGTAGTTCAAACTCTACCTTGTATTCGTTGCGAATACAAGACCGGATTGTTGTGATCACCATCTATGTTGATGACTTGATCATTACCGGTAACTTTGAGGAGCTTATTTCCCAGATCAAGGATCACTTGAAATCCGAGTTCGAGATGATGGACTTAGGAGAACTCAAGTACTTCCTTGCTGTGGAGTTCATTAGAGATGGGAAGGATGTTTGGCTTGTACAGCGACAGTATGCTCTCAGTATGCTTGAGAGATTTGGTATGCTTGATTGCAAACCCATTGCTACACCATTAGAGCAAGGGGTAAAGCTAGGAGCAGAGGATGGTGAGTTGTTGGATGATCCACGCATGTACAGACAGATGGTTGGAAGTCTTATCTACCTGATCATCACCAGACCAGACTTGAGTTATGCTGTCGGTCTGATCAGTCAGTTCATGCAGTCACCACGGAGACCACATTTTGAGGTTGTCAAGCGGATCCTCCGCTACGTGAAGTTCTCGATGCAGTACGGACTTTACTATCGATACGGTGGACCATTGTTGTTACATGACTACACAGATGCTGATTGGGCTGGAAGTGCCGACAGGAGATCCACGTCAGGTTACGCTTTTGGACTTGGAAGCGCTGCTGTAAGCTGGGCTTCTAAGAAGCAACCCACAGTTGCTTTGTCATCCACGGAAGCAGAGTATCGAGGAGCAACGAACGCAACATGCGAATCGATTTGGCTTCGATGTCTGCTATCTGATATTGGTGTGGAGTGTACATATCCTGTTGTTGTATATACAGACAACATTAGCAGCATGAAGTTAGCTAGTAATCCTGTTTTCCATGCTAGGACGAAGCACATTGAGGTGCACTATCACTTATTAGAGAGAAGGTCTTGCAGGAGAGATTGAGCTCAGTTATGTGAGCACAGGAGATCAGGTTGCCGATATCTTCACTAAGGCGTTGCCTAGAGATAAGTTTGATGCTTTCCGACATTGTCTAGGAGTACAGGATGTAGAAATGAGCTTGAAGAGGAGTGTTGATATAGTCCCAAGCTCTAGTAGATCGACGGCTAACATTAGCCGGAGTGGTTAGGGTTGTTAGAGTTAGTTAGAGGGTTAACCCACCATTAGGGTTTCCCTTGTACTCACCTCCACTATATATACAGAGAGAGGCAAAGCCTCTCTCATCTCATTCCTATTTTTACTTCCTTGTCTACTCACTCTCTCTCTTCTTGGAGTGTCCTCGAAGTATCGATCTTTCTACAAGAAACACAAGACAAAACGACAATGAGCTTCTGACCACGACAGCACCAAAAGCAAATCGTGCGGAAGTGATATCCTAGTACGAGACGAGCGAACATAATGCAGTGATCCGAGCGATGACGAAACGAACGATAACCCGATCGGAGTGCGGAAGCGAGCGGTAACGCCACTTTGGCAGCGGCAACGCTACTTGGAGTCAGTAAACTAGTAGCGAATGGTAGTTCTGCGACAGCTAAGCCGCTAAGCGGAAGCGAGTGGCAGACGCGAACGGCACTTGCAGCGGCAAAACGACAAAACGGCGACAAGTTACGTTAGCGAAGTAGGCAGTTTAGGTGTGCAGGCGAATTTAATCGCTGGCTACTTAATCGTAGTCAAGTAGACAGGTAGTAGGCAACTAGGCGAAGGCTATAAATTCAGTGGCGGTGCGCCTTCCTTCGCTAAGAAATTGGCACCGAAGAAATTGAAACATGCCGTTACCTCTAAATGCGCGATAGCCAATGCCTGCCCATGATTTTTTCCCGATTCTTCAAACTTCGCTTCCCTGTACAAGGCCGTGGGGAAGGATATTTGGCAGTGTTCTCAAGAAAATATTAACGATGATATTATTCAAATCGAATTGAGTCTGGAATTCGGAGGTTTCTTTGATACATGGTAGTTTACATCGTAGGGGTCATTGCGTTCGTTGTTTTGATGAATATGAAAATTCAAACGCAGAATTCGGATATGAAATTCGGGGCTTTTCTTATACATGAATATTTTACATCAGACGGATAAGTAAATACTATATTTTCCATGATATTACAGACTTTTGGTGGTTTGAAGAAAAAGAAAAACTCAGCAGCTTTCCTAAGATCAATCCTAGAAATAAGGGGATCACTTTGTATGGTGATAGTTTTAAGATATATTGTTTTCTTCACGTCTCATTCTAGTTACATTTTTCGAAGCTGGTGTCCATTTTGCAGGTAATGGTTTTATCGGACCCCTGAATAGCGCACTTACTTACTCGGATCCTTGACTTACCATCAACGGTAACAAGTTGACATGGTACCAGTCATGAGATGATGAGACTTTCATCTGCCTGATGAAATATTTTGTTTCTAATTTCTTTTCATAAACATAAAAACTATCAACTGCAAGAAACGATAGAGGTCTGATTAACTAATCTCACTCTTTAGGAGTCCGAATAAGTTTTGAAGAACTCGCAATGGTTCAATTAAGCACTAGAAGAAATAGAAGTTTTTGAAGCTCCAAAATATGTTACTCTATGACACGGAAATAGTTCTTTGTCATATGATGTTATTTTATGATTCTGGCGCACAGTTGTAACTAATCTGTGTCGTAATTATCTTGAAAGTCTTTATGAGACATCATCAATAACTCAAAAGGACATAATAAAATCTTCTGATGTGTTCAAATAAATATTGGAAATTGAACCAAAGTATGAAAATGAATAATAAATAAATACATGAGTATTTATGATTCAATATTTGACTATGCAAGTTTTTCATGTCTTGGAGAGTATGACATGGTCGCTCGAGGGTTCAGTAACAGTTTTTGTTATAGACAAGTGCAAGTAATAATAGAGTATTTTATTTTATTTAATAAAATTTTATAAAATTTTATAAAATAATTTTATTTTTAAATGAGTTTTTTTAATACAATAGAGTATTTTATATACAAAAAGTGAATTCTTTTAATAATATTTTTTCTAAAAATAAAATAAGATATTTATTTAAATAGTTTGTAAACAAAATAAGAGTATTAAAATACCTCTTGACTCGTAGATGTTATCAACAGAATACAAAGAGTTGACTCCCGAGGTGACCGATATGCAAAGTAGAATTATATATAACGATGTGGCATCAAAATGTAACATAATACACAATCATATTATATAACTCCAAAATTCTATCCGATCTGTGCATAAGCTGACGTGGTGATATTTTCGTATGTCCACCTTGACATGGGAGGTGCTAGTCATAAAATATGATTTTATGTGATTGCTCATGGTAATTGATGTGGAGGGAACAACATTTTGAGGACCAGCAGGGCCACGCACTGCATGCTGCAGTGGCGAACACAGTCATAATTATGACATCATAATGATACTTGGAAAAGTAGTCCAGAAACGATAGTCCTTGCAATTGTTCTATCTAGCCAATTGATGGAAGTTGTTTTAGTGTTATTATATCTTGATGAGACATTCTTTTTGAACTAATCCTATCTGAAAGATTATTCTCTTCGATTTTTGTAACGATTGTGAAGTCTCAGACGTACCATCAACGAAATCCTTGACGTGGACATAAGATTGATCAGACTGTCAATTGCAAGAAAGCTTTATGCTTTCAGCATTTGAAAGAAGTCAGGTAACGAAATGATATGAATGTTTAGTGTTACTTATATTGTTGACAGTTGTTGTGCAAGTTCAAATCTATATTTTTTTGAAAGAAACGAGAGTTGTTGAGAACGTGGACACATGCGGCACATGGATGCTATCAATTCGTGTAATGAGGTGTGGAGTTAGGTCTGTAAGTCGATCTCTCTCTCACCCAAGGGTACATCAGATGACTAGGATTTCTAGTGCACCATAATTACAAAGATTCTATTACACCCATGCTTACTTCACTCAACTCTCTGAAACGTATGGTCACATCGGTCCGCCTAATAGTGTTCTTGCAAACAAGTTCTAATCCCACTCTCAACATTGCACCGCATAATCTCAAGGACTCCCAAGGTCTCCAATGCTCACTTTACTTATAGACATGAAAAATGAGAGTGTCTTTCACCCTCTCAACTCCTCCTTATATACTCTACAACTTCTTACCGTGGTAACTTTTACTAAGTTATGTTACCTCATGGTAAGTACGCAATCCAAAATAGTAAAACTTCTAAAGGCTACTATGACTTAAGAATAGCACACACATTACTTGTTCTACTTTTACTACCATAAGAGATTTTCCTACTTTAGCTTTTTTTAAAGTGTTAACTTTTCATACTATCTAGTAGGAAGACGACAACAAACTAATACGTCTTTTGAGGAGCATCTTTAGATATTTGTGCATGACTTTTCATCATGCATCCAGTCAGCGATGGTCAATAAAGTTACATATTTTTGAGAAGCATATTTAGAGCTCTGTACTTGTCACATAGTGTTATAGTGAAACCTCTAATAATTTCCTCAACTTAGTTATAACTATCTCAGCTAGTTATGACTAGTATTGATCACTCTAGATTTTGGATCTTCGAACTAGAGTAACTTATAAGATAGTCATACCTGATGAAATTTATATAAGCAAACACACAAATAATGAGATACTTGTGACGTGACAAATCAATAAAGACAACACAGAATCGAAGATTGGTGTCCCAAGTGGTTTAGCCTACAATCTTCTAAGAAAAAGGTCGTGGGTTTAGTCCTTTGTGGGTACGGTTCAAGGTGCATGCGTTACAAATTGTTGACGAAGCTTCTGGTCCGGGTACCGTTGTGGTGGACTCACAAGTACAATCTCATGATCCGCAAAGATCTCAAGAGACATGTAATAACATTTACCATTTACCATTCCTATTTATCAGAACTAGTGGAAGGTGACAGTTTCGTATAATGACCAATATTTGGATATTGATGTTGTGAGCTACCTTATTACTGTATGATTCATGTTGATTCAAATTTGTTCTACATCTGCACCAAATGGTTGTACTATGCTTCACAGTTGTTATTACCTGGTCCATTTCATAGAAAATTATATTACATGGAAGCTTAACTGGTCGACACCATTGTAGAATAGTAGGATTTTCTCATGACCTCTGGAAAATTTTCAGCATAAATTTTACTCGAACAAATTCATTGAGTACTTAAATAAATAAAATAGTAAATAAAAGATACAGTTTTTTGTCAAGGTAATAATAAGATATTTACCAAGGATAAATAAATTCTTGTCAATGAATTATTCTCATCTTGTCAGTGAGAATTTTATAAATAATAAATTATAATTATAGATTATCTTAAAAAAACTGATATTTATACCCAGTAAGAGAAAGTATTTTAATAGATGTTTAATTTATCATCTACTCTTCTCGCAAAAAACATCTAGTGTGTAACCCCACCCGGATGACTCAATCCGGTTTATTGTTCTCACGCACGAGGCCGTTAGAGTCGAGAATTTTAGTCTTCATCGCACCGCAAACTGACTTGTTTTGACTTTGCGAGAGCGAGCGAGAGCAGAGTGAATGGGGAGAGAGAGAGAGGGGAGGGAGGGTAATATGAGAGGGTAGAGTGTGTTGGGTGGGTAACTGCAGATTTTTTTTAGATATCGTTTTTGTTTTCTCTTTTTGTTTCTTTTGGTTTTAGAATTGATACATTCTGTGGAGAAATGAGTGAGTATTAAATACTTCTGGGTTTTTGTTGGGGTTGTTGAGGTTTTTAGGATTACATAGTCTTCTGTTTAAGATTTCAAAGAGATTTTTGAAGGACTTCTTGCTACATATAGTGTGTTTTTGTTTTACAGATCAAGGTTCTTTAGTTGAGTGGGTATTTTTGAGATATTCTTATTATGAGTACCTTTTGGTTGGATATCATCCTTTTTCTAGCTATGGGTACTCGCTCTCTCATGAAATCGGGAATGATCCGAGAAACATCATGTCCGGTATGCGGTCAGTTATTTACCCCGCAAGAGATAAAGTCTCATGTGAGAAAGATGCACAAGAGCTATGAATGGATCACATAGGATGCCCAGGTTAGTCGAGAGCGGAGGTCTACACGTGCTGTCATTATGGCACCGTTGGTCCTTCTTCCTGGAGTTCCTGGAGTCGTGGGAGTGGAGAGTCCACACTGGCACTATTATGAGATTGTTTGAGATGCATTTTCCTTGTCCGTGTTTGTTCTATCAGTTACTCAGTGCTCTCCGTGACGAGATGAGACAGGCATTCTGTCTATCTCTCGACATGTTGGCACGAAACACCAAGGATGAGACGGTATGGTTATTGTTCTTCTTACTATCTCCTTGGTGTCTTTGTTATACTCGAGGTGGCAGAAGGAGACATCGAGAGGTGACAACCCGTCTTCAAAGATCCTGTGCGGTATCGTGTCAGATTTTGCATGAAGGATGTTCATGAAAATACGAGGTTCCTGGCTGTGGAGATGTAGTGTGCTGAACAGAGAAAAGAAAGAGAAAAACAAGCACAAAAACGAACGTCACAATATATACCAACTCCCAAAGTACATACACTGCCGGTTCTTTCTCCCTAAAAACACAAAACTGAGAAGCAGACCAGAGCGGTCTGTAATCTGTCTCAAAACCTCCTAAAACGAGTCCCTGAATCTCAACCTAGACCCAAAACTATCAAAACGTAGCTCAAAACAAGAGAACACATTTTTGTTAACAAAAAGAGCTACACCAGTATCACACAATTCAAACCCAACTCCAAACAACATACATGTACAAGCTCTTAGCTAAAGCTAGCTACCACAAGCTGTACATAATCAACTAGAACTCTAACGAACTCAAAAAGATGAAAACCATAGCGAAAAACCAAAAAAGATCTATCTGAGAACTTTCTCCTTTCGTCAAACGGTCTTCAGATGTCGATAAGATCTTGCTTCTTGACTCTGTTGGCCTCAAGAACTATCAGATCCGACTCTCGACAGCCGAGAGATCACCGATTTTTGAATGAGTGTCTTTGAAGTGAAAATATGAAACCTTGAATTTTGACTTTCAACGAGAAGTCAGTCCAAGACACGACACTGGTGCTTTGTAACTATTGTACTTTTCTATCCGTGACAATTTGACCTCCGAGTTAGTTATATGTTTGGTTTGCTCGCACTCCCCTTGCTCCTTTAGTGTCCTTTTGACCAAAGACTCTCCTCTGACTCTCATTATGAAGATCCAAGAGGTATCAAGTTAATATTGCATAATAACACAATTTTTTGCTCCTTACTACTCTAGTATGTGATCAATCTCTTGAAGAGTACGCTAATAAGATTAAGTAATAGTTAATATATTGATTGCATACATTCTTTTTGTTAGTAGATTGCCTCACTACTCTATGAGTTATGTTTGGATCTTATGACATCTCATACGGGAAGATCAGGTTATGAATTGTCCTGTCAGCTTGGTAGAGAATTTATACATAACACTTATATATTTTTTCCATAGCAAATTAAAAGTTACCCCAAAGTGATCTTGCATGCATATTATTTAGCGTGGACTCTCATGCCAAGGATCTTGCATGGAATAGATTTTAGCGTCAAAGATGAAGGGAAGAAATAAGTCTGATCTATGATAGAACTGCAAATATGATTGATATAAGAATTATTGAAATGAGCATATTACGCTGGATTGGAAAATTTAACAATCAAATCCTCAGCAAAGAGAATAACCTGACATTCTAGTTGGGTGGAAAAAATAAGATATTACTCTGAACTGTAACATGAGAACGTTAACGTTTACCCTCTAGTCAAAAAGAGACTTCTTCTTACATAACATGTACATGCAGTTAAACTGATATGAAATTAAATTCCGTTCATGTGTAAAATCCTAACTTACCACCGCTACACGTTCTATATTTTTCCGACTGAGACTCGAGCAGAAAAGAAACGAAATATGTTTCAAAGAGCTTTATGGGGTATACTGGAAGGCACTACCCGTAGTGAGCTTTCGAGCCTAATCTGATGTCAGAGTGCAGTCTACGCATGTAAACCCGCTTCGAGAGAGAGTGGATTATGCTTAATAACCATGCTCTATTAACTTCGGTATCTTTTGCTCTCTTTATGTTATAGAAAATATTATAACTATTACATGGATATTCTAGATTAATTTAATAATAATTTAGATGTTAAATGTTAGTTGTTCTAGGAAAAAAAAACGTTAATAGAAAATCCATAAGCGGAGTGCAGGACTATGTGCTTCAGAGAGTATAAGTGTAGGACCCTATTGAATTAAAATAATTCATTCATAAATATATTAATTTATTATCTAACCCTTCTCTTCAAAAGAGTTAGGTAATAAATTAAGCTTGCAGCCCTCTTCCATCTTCAAATGGAAGAGGTGAATAACCATATTATGGCTGTCTGACTTGAACAAGTCATACAGCTCAGTTTAGTTTGTATAAACTCTTAGAAGAGTTTAGCTTAATATAGTCACTCTAAACATGATACACTGAATTTAGTACTTCTCAGTTTGAACTTCTCTGTCTACCGTAAATGAAAAACAGAAAAAGAGAAGAGAATGAACTGTTATAAAGTGTTAAATAAAAAATATATACTAAATAAATATAAATGATTAAAATATTATATATTAGCCCATGCCGGGAAACACGGAGAGAGCAAGAAATAAACCATAAGTCGACACTCCACTGCTGCGGTTATACAGTTAACTGAAGATCATTCGATCGAAGTCCATTCTTCCGAAGCGAATCTTCACGATATACGGGCAAGTAGTGCTGTTGTAAGCGCCCTTGCTAATTTGACCCTTCGATCATCGGAAAATTTGTCTAGTATCAGACCAGTGGAGATTTCATCTTTGTCGATACAAACAATATACCATCGGAAGCAGCACTCATGACAGTATCTCATCCGATGACAGGAGTACCTCCATCGTCAAGAGCACCGTCATTCACTCGTCAAAACTATCTTAAATTTGGTGGTGAAGATTCTGATAGTGATGGAGACGGAGAAAATACCGATTCCGTTGTTAAGCAATTTGAAGCGGTGTTGCATATGAATAAAGAGGATAATGGTCCTGATCGAACGAGGATCTTTCCAAGTTTATTGAAACATGCAGCGAGGAAATGGTACAGCCTGCCAAAAGGATTAAATATTAAATTAAACGTCTGGTTAATTACCTCTTCCATCTTTCGATGGAAGAGGTGAATAACCATCAGTATATGCAATAATATGCAAGGAAGTTCTTGGTGAAAGGGATTTCCGCTTGTTGTTACCAGGAAAATATATAAGTGTAAAAAAATTTTTTTATTTCAAACAGAAAAGAAAAATATACTTTTTAAATTTTAATATTAACCAGTTTGGGAATGACGATAAGACTCAGACATAAACATAAAGGGAGCGGTAACAGACGTGCTCCACTAAGTACATATGCGGGATGTTTATCATCACTAGAGCCCATTTTATCTAAAGTTTTAAGTCCTTTCCAATAGAAGAATTAGGTAATAAATTAAACCCTTGCTTATTTGTCTCCTACATCAAGAAGATGTGAATATGCAAAAAAGTTGTTTATAAGCTATGTTGGACGAAATGATTCTTTTCATTCGTTATTTTAATTTTTTTTGTTTTTTGTCTTAAAAATTATAGTAAGTCTAACTTCCTTGCATATTCATTTCCTCTTGATGGAAGAGGTAAATATACAAGGGTTTAATTTATTACCTAACTTGTTTTTATTGAAAAGTGTTAGATAATAACTTAAACCTTAGACAAACTGATTAGCATCCCGCATATAAACTTTGTGGGGAGCGTACCCTTATAGTTTATTTCAGAGTCTCCTGGCGTCTCAAGGCTAGCTAATACTTAACATTTATAAAGATATTTGACTTTTTATCAACTTGGTATTAAATTTTGTCTTCATACTTACATATTTCCTGATAACAACAAGCGGGAAAAAGTTCCACGAACTTCATCTTACATGCATAATTATTTTGTCCAGAACCTTATATAGCCTGAGAAAATGTTCGCCATTGTTTTACGAGAAGCGCACAAGTGATGGTCCAAGGAAAGCTACTTGTCGTGGATATGTAATACTTGCCTAATCCTTTTACCAGGCACTGATAAGATTTTCCTCTGCTTTTTTACTACTTTGTTACCCCAAGGTTCGAACGGAATTCCGAGTTGAAACTATGGGAGGAATTTCGGTGATACAATTCGGTCTCAACTATGATTGGGGTATTTTCTTTTTTAGAATAGATGAATTATTTAACCAAAATTATAACACACCAAAAATTAAAATTAGAATAACAATATTTTGGTTTTTTCTTGTAATAAATTCGATTTATCCCGAACCTTGATCGAACCCTATGGAATTTCATAGGCGTATGGCATCCGGTATTTACACATCTTTGTTTGTCGGTCATGATTGCGGTATAAATAATTAGAGAGATTAGTATTAACTTTTTCTTGGAAAATTTATATAAAGGGTTTTATTTAGATTGGCGGACTCGCTAGTTGATTTTATTTAATATAGATGTAAGTAAAATAAAATTTTATCTTTTAAAAAAATAGGATACTTTAAACTTTTTTTTTATAAAAATATGATACTTTATACTTTTTAAATAAAAATAAGATACTTTATATCTTTTTCTGAACCTTCAAAGTGAAAAAGATTCTAAAAGATTCTTAGATGATATTTTTACTTACAGTGGTATAGACAAAAAGGTGGAAATGAATCTCCAAACTCATGGCGCTTTTAAAATCTTATTCTTATATACCAAGTCTTACTGAATCTTTCTTCATGAAAATATTGTAGTATAGAAGTGACTTGCAATTTCACAAGTTGTTTAATAGACGAATATGTGTGAGTGAACCCTAAGGTCATAAGTGAATTAAAAACATAATAAACAATTTTCGGACATGTTTGTATGTTAGAATCAAAGTTTTAATTTGTACAAGAGATCGTACAAAAGATTCCTCGTATCGTAATAAAAGTCATGACTGAAAGTGAGCTGCAAGTTTGACAATCTATATTTACTGAAATGTGAAAGTGTTTCATAGTATTTGAAGAATCACTTGAGTTTTTGCAGAATTTCTAATTTAACTGATTAATACACTTAAAATATCCATATGTTAAAATCATACACTTTGTTATAATCGCATTCACTATATTTACAATCGCATTATAGTCATAAATCTCACAAGAAAGCATGAACTTTAAACTTTATAGTTCGTATCAGCTTGCATCAAAGTTGATGAAGCACGTCTCTTTTGTGAAGTTCACATGAAAAAAGATGATTATTAATTATCCATTAGAACTGTTAAAATCCCGGTAGAAATGTTTAATCCTTGTCAGTAAGTTACTAAGAGGCCTCACTGGCACTGAAGTTATATATTTGCATTATTATTTAATTTATAATTAAATCCTCCTGTGGAAAAGGGTTTGGTTAAAATTAAGTTTTTAAAAATATAATATTGTATTCATCTATTCATCAATTTTACGCAGGTCGATCACGCAGATATCCAAAACTCTTGTCGTCTATTCTTGCCCTTTTGCCTTTACAAGTGTACCTCCTTGCATATTCACCTCCTCCATTTTCCGATGGAGTAACTGAATATGCAAGGAGTTTAATTTAATACTTAATCCTTCCGGCAGGAAGGGTTACGTATTAAATTAAACTCAATGTACGTTAGTGGTTTAATGAGTATGGATCTCGGACTTGTATTTTTTGAAGCGTAGTACTCAGGTCAATCTTTATGGGTTATCTTTAAGTCTCCTCGTGTTTCCAAGCATGTGCTAATAAATAATTTTTATAAAATATTTTAATTATTTATATTACTTAGTATATTATATATATATATATATATATCCAATAACATTAAAAAGAGTAGAGTTCATCCAGCATGCAAGGAACTCCAGGAACGCTTCCATCGCCACCGCGTCTTTCTCATTTGTCCATTTTCTCTCCCCGGCTGGATGAATGCTTTGGATGCATATTCACCCTCTTCATAGTCATGGTTATTCACCTCTCTTCTGTCTGAAGATGGAAGAGAGCTGTAAGCTTAATTTATTACCTAACCCTTTCGACGGGAAGGGTTAGGTAATAAATTAATGTATTAATTAATGAATGATTATGATCAAGTTGGCTCCCGCACTTGTATTCTCTGAAGCGCAAAATCCTGCACTCCACTTATGGGTTCTCTAACCATGTTTCCAGGAATAACTAACATATAGTATTTTTATTTTTATTTTTATTTTTATTAAACTTAATTTAGAATATTTAAATAACAGCTATAATATTAATTATAACATAAAAGGAACAAAAGTTCCCGAGAATCGATTGAACATGGTTATTCATCCTCTTCCAAGTTGAGAAGAAGGGAAATATGCAAGCTATTTAATTTATACTTTAACTTTTCTGTTTGGAAGAGTTAAGGTACTAAATTGAAGAATTTAATTTATATTATTATTCGTAGACGAGATATTTATGGTAACATGAAAGTAATTTCGTGCGTGACATTTATGGTTCTTTTTGTTTGAGAGATACAAGTGTCCATAGTATAAAAATGTGATTATTTTTATATCTAAATTACTTCAAAACTATAAAAGTTTTCATTTTTAGTAAAACTTTTTTAAGTCTCTCAGTGAGTATTTTATTTTTGACTTTTTCTCTGGATTTCTCTGAATCTAAAGTGTACTCAATCTTTAATAAGGCTTATCAACATTTTGTGTGGTGTACGAAAACAGTATTGTGTTAGATCTGAAAGAGCATTCATTCATTCAAATTTTTTTGCACTAATTTTTCTCCAAGTAAAATGAGAACCAATAGCTTCTGATCAATTTTTAACTTACATAAGCAATTGTCTTTTTTTTCACTCTACCAAAACTTCATTCTGGATGCATATTAATTTTCCCTTCCTTTTGTCACAAGGATTTTAAGAAAACATACACTGTGATACTTATCTGGAGTGATTTGTTCTCTCACTTGATTTAGTACGAAATGTTTTAGGATCAAAAGTTCAATTAGTCAAAGCTATAATCTCTACTAAATTTTCTTGCCCCACGTGAGTGAGTTACAGCCGCAACCGCACACGTTTACTTCGGGCACTTCCGGAGATTTCCCTTAGAAACTGCAAGCGTTTATTTGCTCTTCATTCGTGTTCATGCTGAGTTCCGGCATTAAGGGAGCGGTTCCAAGTTTCGAAGGCAATAAACCGAAATATAAAAAGAATACGGTCAGTTCCCAAATTGACCGTCCCACTGGTGTATACACCGTTATCTTTGATAAATTAGGACTTTTTCCCTTTTTATCTATTAAAATATTTTCTTCTTTAGCTTTGGCACGCACTATTTCACGTTCAGTGAACCTCATGGGACAAATTTCTTCTAGGGGAAGTGAGTCTCAATTAAGTGTTTAGAAAAATTGAATGTGTTTATATTTAATTTTGTGTTGTTGTCAAACTTTGTTCACACCCTAATGTTTATAGTCACTTCTAGGGTGTTTTGTCTTTTTAATGAGAAACTCAAAAGTTGAAGTTTATGTACAAGTGACTACACATTTATTAGCAAACTCTTTTTCATCATACTCAAACAGAAAATGTATAATTATAAGGAAATACGGTTGTATCCAAAGGATTTAAATAATTTCATTATTCTAAAACATGTCATCATTCAATCAATCACTCATTTCATTTTTTAAATTTACAATTATATATGCATATTTCTTTATAGTGAACATAATATTAGATGTACTATTTGCTTTTATAAACTAAATGTAACGTATGAATAAGTCTAGAAATGTAAACCTAGATGATACATATCGCAGAGTTCATTAGCTAAAATAGATAGCTATTACTTTTTGATATCTTTTTAAGTTAATTTTAATTCAAATATGATATTTAATTTTAAATTAGTATTAGTATTAGCATTAAATTTTGCAACTAATAAAATTAGTTTTAAATATTTATCGTTGTGCCGTAATCTCATCAATTCCACTCAGTGCTCTGGTTATAACTTTATGAGAATAGAATAAATCTATTTAAATACAGATAAAGAAGACTAAGAAGTTTCTTGTATTAGAATCTGAAACATACTCTTCAAACATTTGAAGAACAGGAAGTGTATCGAGTCCCCAATAGGGATAACATTCTGGGCAATAGAAACTAAATATTGTCAAATCATCAACCGACAGCAACAACTGAAACTAGACAAAAAAGAGTTTCGTATCTTTTACATCAAACATACTTTCAAACGTTTGGAGAAAACTAAACTACTTTGTTAATAATCTTTTCCACCTTTAATAAGTTACCCTCATTACTTAAATGGAGAATCTTGAAGTGTACCGACTGCTTACGCGGGATAACAGATAAATATGCATTCAACGTGGGGATGCGATAGAAATGTTACCGGGAATTTTATAAATATTAAAATAAATAAATTCAATATTTTTATATTAAATATATAATTTATATATATTATGTGTTATTTGTAAATGGCATTCCGGACTTTCCAGGAAGAACTCATAAAAATTGTGTGTTACAATGAACGTCTGGAACCAGATGGTTCTCTATCGTTTCACAAATTCAGTTGTTTATAATGTATAATTTATCACATAACCCTTCCCGCAGGAAGGTTAGGTGATAAATTAAACGTCTTGCATATTCCTCTCTTCCGAACTCGGAAGAGGTGAATAATATGCAAGGAAGTATGGCTTAGATAACATCTCGTAAAAAACTCGAACAACAACTGAAACTGGAAAAAGAAGTTTCCTGTAACATACCGTTCAAATTTGAAGAAAGCTGGATTACTTTGTTAATAGTATGTTCCACTTTTAATAAGCTACGTTCATTACTTTCATGGAGAATAGTGAAGTGTATCGAGTACTTAAGCGGGATAACAATCTGGACACTCAAAGCACAACCGACTGCAACAACTGAAACTAGACAAAGAAGTTCCGCATATTAAACGTATGGTTAAAACAGTTGAAGAGAACTGGATTACTTTGCTAATAATCTGTTTCACAGGCGTAAACTATCCTCATTACTTTCATGGTGAATCGTGAAGTGTATTGAGTCCATAAGCAAATAAAACATATCCTCAAACATCACCGGACTCCAACAACTAAACCAGACTAAGAAGTTTCCTATAGACCACAAACCATGGATTAAACATATTGTTCACACATTTCAAGAAAACTGGGTTTGTGTTACCAATCCACCATAGTAAACTCAGAATTACTGCAGTAGTTTGGCAGCGAATAACGTTGTTGCCTGCTTTTCGGTGCCGCTGGCAGGAGTGGTGGGCCAATTAGCTAAGAATCCATCGCCTGAATGTCACGGTAGGCGGACTGCCGCAGACACTGGCACTGACATGTCCCGTTTGGGTTACGAAAGCTCTCCCCATGTTAAGCAAATCCCCAGGTTACAGGAACTATTACCTGCTACGGCATCCTCTATACTTAGAGATTCACCGTTAGATACCGTGAATGTTTGTTGTCATGTTCCGTCCATCAAACTGCGCCTGACACATATAGAACTGTCAGAATAAGTGGCTGGACTATTGGATAATGATTTTCCTTTCTGATCCTGCACAATCAAAGCCGACTACGGAAGCTTTTCAGCTTATCAGGAACAGACACGTCTCAAAATCACGTGACTCATACCTTTCTTTGCTGCCGCATATGATTACTGATATACTACTATCCCAAAACCAAACATAGAGTTAGAGTCCTACATTCTTCCAGATGCTCTCATTGAGCGCCTCCAAGGCCATTTCCTTTTATAAAAGTTATCTTGGCGTCTCATTAAGACGCCAAGCGCTCCTGTGTCTCCAAATAATAGACGTTTGCAGTGTACGAAGAGAAAGAGAAGAGATACAAGAGTGAGTGTGAAATACAGAGAAGTCAAGCAGTAAAGCTCGACACCACCACCGACTGCGGGATGAGACCGATGTATGCAACCATCATGACACTCTTCATGCGACGAAACCTATCTGAAACCCAATGGGAACAAGCATCTCAATAAAAGCTCTCACATTTCAAGCGGGGTTGCGTCTCGTAACGTACTACTACGAAGACGGCGCCAGGTCAAGAAGCCCATGGGCTGGAGTGTCTGGAAGAAAGACAGAAGAAAACAAAAGAAAGGAAGAGTGACGACACTGACGAGTCCCTAGAGTTTAGTAGAGTACGGATCTGAGGTCAAGTCGTCACGAGAAGTTGGTATGTACAGTAGTTTTGAGTCTTCTGACAGAGGAAGTACGTTGTTCGTAGGTGATCATGTGCCTATGAGAGAAAATGAGTAAAATATATCTAGATTACAGAAAGAGTCCAAGATGATGCAGGAAGCCCCGTTTGTCCGTTGCGGGGCTGGACGTGCAAGAGCGCGTCGTGAGTAAATGCAGCCAGGAGCAGCGACAGAATCTCGGAGACTCTCTCGAGTCTCTACTACGGTAGATCGGCAGAAGGCCCTCGGGCATCCAAAGGGGCCTGAGAAGAGAATGAGCGAATCAGGAGGGACGTGAGAGAGGAGCGACTGGTCCAGGGGAGCAAGGAGAGCAAGGAGAGCGGAAGAAGAGTGAAAGTTTGACTCGAACGGAGAGATCTACTGACATTGCTGCATATGCTCGTCTGTATAAAAGGTTTGCAAGTTCCTTTTGGTGCGTCGTACCAACAAGCGAAACAAGAGGCGAGAATGTATGGTAGGTGGTGATTGGCAGTGGGGCCGTCCAGCAGCAGTGCTTCTCAGATACTATTTTCCTGTTCCGCAGGAGGAGATGGCGAGCAATCGTGCCCAAAAGAAGAAGACTGGAGTACTCAGAAAGCATTGGAACTGGGAGCTGATGGGGCGGAGAAGAGGTAATTTCTCCTCATCCATTCACGGCTCCAGCTGCATTGGCGCGCACCTGCTGGCTTCTTCGCTTCGCTTCGAAATCAGTAGGACGAGTGGATGAGTCCGGGCATCCACTATTAGCATTGCCCTCCATCGCAGCCAGCGACATACTAGACAGTCTATAGCTGTAGAGTCTTGTCACCACCACTGTAGGTGTTGCATTGATGAGGCGCACTGGAGCGGAGGAGCCACATCAAGTCGACTTGGTCTCACTGCAGCAGCAGCTCCAGCAAAGTTTGGCTGGTTGTGTTGATGCATTCACGGATTCAAGGTTCACCACGCTGCGTTCCGAATCTCGAGAGCGTCCCGGCCCCAAGTAGCGGGGAAGTGGAGCGGGAAAACGGGCTAGCGATGAGCGGAACTGCGGAACAGAATTGGATAGCAAGGGACTGACAGAACTCGGTTCTCCTTTTCACTTCCAAGGTCTTCTAACAAAGAGGGGTCGCGACTCGGAGGCTGATTGTCCTCTAGACGGGCAATGCACCTGCTGCGCACGGTGACGTGAGCAAGTGGAGTTCCTGTCTAGGCTCCGGGGCGCGTTCCTTCTGATGATGATGGGGATGGTTGATTACGTGCAATGGTAGTCAGATTGAATGTTCCTAATTATGTACCTTCCTGCCTAAAAAAACACCATTGAATCTGTTCACATCTCATAGCTGAAAGATAACTTAGTGTGAGGAACGTCCGTGCGAGCTCGTACATTTGTTGTATCCACTCGAAATATCGTCAACATTCCAGGCAGTTGTCTCCTCCTTTTTCTCCCTCTTTCGTTGTGGATACGTTCACTGGCGGCGTTGGTATCCGACGACAATTTGAGAAGAGAAAATAAAAGCGTAGCTGTTGGTAGGCTCAAATGGAGAACAACCTGTCTCTGATGATCCCAGAAGGAGCTGGAACAATGTCCCCACGGTATTCTTCCCAGCTGAGCAGGAGCAACTTGTCCAGAACTCAGAGTTTCCGTCCCGGAATGTCGGGCAATAGGGGATCATTGATTTATCGTCATGGCAACGGGGCGTCTGCGCCTTCATTCAGGCCATCGCTTGGCGAATCCTTCCTGAAGAATTCTGAATACACGAGCTTAAAAGAGCTGGCGGACCCCGACCTGACTATTCGAACTTCATATACGCGGTCGGAAAGCTTCGGACCAAACAGCCCGCGCACACCTTTGAAAAATACATTGGTGGAGAAAGCTGCCTGCGCGTACCTGCAGCCTTCAGTGTCATTCGGAGCACGAACTCCACGGACTGGATGGGGAATGTGCCTCTTCAATAATACCTTCTTCTCCGACTTCATTGCGAGATTTTCCTCGGCCTTCGCCAATACCATCCAGTTCTTTTGTTGTCCTCGTCTCCAATGGCCATGGATCAGCTTGTCGTTTTAAATTACCAGGACAGGATTGGATTGGGATCATAGCTGGAGTCAGTGAGTGATGAAGAAGGATGAGAGAAGGCGAGACATGTCGTGCCATCGTCGAAATCGAACGCCCCGTCCCTCATCAGTTGGTTCGTGTCTTCTGTACATTAATTATTTTTATCGAGTTAGGTAGGCTCCCTCTCATGAAAGCGCACCCTTTCGACGAGCTCTCTCTTGCCACAGTCTAGCCGCCGAAGGGTGGTGAAGAGCGCAGCGACTTCGTCGACTGCGCCCTTCACCACCTCAGCTCACAAGCTAGCAATAAATTCAGGACATCTCCACCTGAGGAAGGCAGGAAGAAGAAGGACGTTGGTTTCGGCCATGGTATTTTACTTGTAATGCAGCTGTTCCAGCAGTCATGAAGAAGCTGTGAAGGTAACAGCCGTCGGGGTTGGGACGTCGAGAGTAACCCTTTTGTATCTAACTACTGTGTCTATCAAACGAGGTTCATGCCTTACGGCAAAGGCAATGCAACTAGTCTGAGAGTGTTTCTTGTAGTGGGTTGTAGATAGCAAATCAGGTTAGTAAGTGCATGACTCCATTGCATCTGTGTATCAACATCGATCGGAATTTGGGTAAACTTTTCAGGTTTAGGTAGGAAGCTAGGATGAGTACTAGGAGGGTGGTGTAAAACAGTCTCCACTGAGTCAAACTTTGTCCCTCCACCGTAGACAGAAGTGGATGCTCCAAGGCTCGAATACTCTATTTAGCCCGCGACGTGAGTCTTGCTGTAAGAAACTCGGCGAGTCTGGTATGTAACAGCCATAGCAGCCTGCTGTTTGCTGCTGCATCGGACTCAAATGATAAAAAGCGGGCAGGGGATCGTAAGTGATCGCTCTGATGTTGATAGATGTGGAAAAGTTGCCATCTATCATGCAAGTCCAGAATTCTTCGTATTTCCGTTCATTGTTGAGATGTTTTATTAAGCATGTCACTTGAAGAGTGTCCAGATCTATTACTAGTCAAGTCACAAGTGGCCTCTCAGAATATTGCTGTTCCCAGGGTTCATGAACCCAATCCCTGCCGACTCTTCACATTTGTTTACTCATTTGTATTATACGCAGTTTATGCTGCGATAAGTATACTACTATAATATGAATGTACACTACAATATATCAATCTTTCCTGAAACCTCAGTACCTGTATTTGGTTTCCGGGTGAACCGTGCAAACTTCTCGCTTCGAGCAGTTCTGCTTAGAATTGAAGAAAAGATGACATGATTAGGGCGACAAGCAGGCCTAGAAGTGTATGTATGTATGTATGTATGTATATATATATATATATATATATATATATTTATTTATTTATTTATAGTTGTTCCGGGTGACGAAGCTCAACCTCTGAAGACGCCCGGACACGGTTTTAATTTATCGACATGTTCCAGATGGGAAACTGACTTGATTAATAGTTTGATTAACTTCGAACTCAGTTTTCACTTGTTTCTTCTGTTTGTTTTGGTAGTAGAGAAATCTATTATTCAGAGTAATTAATTTAGGTATCAGAGATCTAAAAAAGAAAATGAAAAGAGGTTAATGTCCACTATTTTACACAAAGCTAACCGCTGAGAAGTCATTGTGTTTTTCCTTAGATCGTTGAAGAATATTTTCGCTTAACTTTAACGCTCTTTAATAAAATATCTAAAATATCTAAAATCTTTGCTAAATATTCTTAGCTCGCAAATGAGTGTTACGATTTCGATCAAGAGACCAAGGACGTTTTCCTATCACCTTCGTGGGAGTTCCTTATTCACTTTTTATCCAATTCGACCATGAGTTTTGCCCCCAAGAAATTTACTAGACTTTTTAAAAATAAAAAATAAAAAATCATAAATCATAAAATAGGGTCACGGCTCTATACAAAGCTATCGTTCCATAAACTACTGCTTTTCTCGTCCGTGCACGAGAGAATCTTCCCTCTTAGCTTTGACACGCCTTAATAGGCCGTTTCTTGTTTACTGTACATGGCGTCTCTTCCGCCTTAAACCGGTCGATCAAGCTATTGTTTCAACCGCATGATGTTTTAACTGGACCTTGCTGTAACCATGGTAAACCTGTTTACAACTACGGTAGACTAGAGCACGATGGTCATCGTGGTGATAGTAACAGTAATGATCATGAGAACCACGCAATCGTCACTGAGGAGTTGGCATAATCTATCCAGCCGTTAAATATCTTATCGGATATAACAATCCCGCGAAGGAGAAGCTAGCGGAGTGGATTGGAACGATCGCCCTGATTATACTCTGCTGTTCTGGTCGCTGCTGCGCGTTCACATGGCGCAGTATATATATCCATCCATCTCCACGGATGATGTAAGGGCAGACAGTCTCCAAATGAAACGAGAAACTTCGGCTGCAGGTGTGTGACTCTCGCTGGGCATGAAGCGTTTCAGTGCCTACAGAGCTTTCCCGATTCATCACGTTGAAAACTGCAAGCACGATCGAAGCAGGGCACGAGAATGAGCATATTCGATGTTGTGAGTCAGGATCAGAATCTCTTAGTCACATGGACTAAAACAGAACAAGCTTTTGCTTGATGTTCTGTTAGGAGAGTCTACAAGTAGCCATGGCAAACGAATAAGTACTAGACTTCCAAGCTGGCCATGCCACTCAAGACTGTGGCAGCTCAGACTGAGGATCCGAATAGTTTTCTCGAGTTTCCTGTCCTCAAGCTCGATCGTTTCGCCATGGGATCATGAAGCCAGCTGCTGCATAATATATATTCCGGTGCTTGTCTGTCATGATTCATGAACAAGGCCAGGGTGGTACTTTCTGGCAGAACCCACCGTAAGGTCAACTCCATGTCCTGCCTGTGGGCTGCAGAAAACAAGACTCCCCATGCTCAACTTCCAGCGCTACTGAAGTACCACTCATACGAACTGCTTCTGAAGTACCATCTACTAGCTATAAGAAATGCTTTTTATCAACACTTAGCAAACAATTACTCTAAGTTTTCGTGGGAGGATCGATACCAGAGCAGTTGCCACTTCCATCACATCTAATTAGTTCTGTTAGAATAAGAGGAGCCGCCACTCACACAGAAGGAGAAGGCAAATATATATATTCACCAACAGAAGAAGTGGAATATGGTGTTGGGTCCTATAACCCAAAGTAAATCCAGTATGTACCATACAAGGTTAACTAGAGCTTGCACATATATTAACAAGTTCAAAGGCTTGCTAGTGGAAAGCTATAACTACAACAGCCTGCTTAAGTTACATTCCTGGTTGATTTCTGTGCACCGAAGTTCTGTGGTCACACACTACTTGGATAACTCAAGTGAGGTACGGTGTCACTGGAGCAAGGGAAAGATCCGATACGGAAGCTTGTGGGTGTGGCAGAGAACGACGATGACCGCTCCTCATAGGCACTTCTCATAGAACACTTCTCCTGTTTCGTACAGGATTCTGGAAATATAAAGGGTCTTTATGTACGATAGATCAATCTTTTTTTTAAAAGTTTTTATGTATGATAGATCATCATCCGCAGTGGATTGTCAGGTAAACTAATTGATTAACCATGCTTAGTTGATAAACCATGATGACTTTCATATATTAATTTGATAAACTTGGATTTTTAAATTGTATTTCTAAAATGCAAGTCAATCGTAAGACTTTTTTACAGTTTGAACAGAAATTTGGAACCAGTCGAGATTTGGTATTACTTTTATCCTTTAGGCTGCGAAGCCAATACCGTTTTCGTGATTTCTCATTCCTAAATCACTCCTCGAGGTAGACTCCCATGGCTTCCTCCGTATGTAAAGCATTTATGCATTTTTCCACGCTTATTTTGTAAATACCTACAAGTAAACTCCAAACTGTGAAATCTCACTAGAATGTAAAATATTTAATATAATAAACTATATTCACTTTGGAAATATATTTTATAGTCTGACTTGTGAGATTATGGAGTAACGAAGGAACCAATAGAAGTACAGTAATCCATGTATTGAGTAAAACTGGACTATACAAAATCCAACTTGAGCAGTTGAACAGTCCAAAAGTTAACAGCAAATTGTGTATTAAAAGAAAGCGAATCTTCCGATTTATAAAAGTAAAAAGTACAAAATGTAACTGTAAATTTCCAAAAATGAGTTTCTAAACATCTAAAACTTTTTAGAAGACAAAATCTCGCCGATTCTTATATAATTTAAATATATATTACATTATCTAATATTAAATTAGAGATATTTAAATATTTTATATGATATCTATTTTATATCAAATACTGTATAAATAATACATAACATATTATATGTCAAAGAAGAACTGCAACATTATTTATTAAATAAAATCTAAATTATTTTATCAAAAATCCAACCAAGGATTGTGCATTTGAATCAAATTTTATATGATGCTATTTCATCTTTGATATTTAATGATTTGCAATACACAATTTACAATAAGCCTCGTTATCCATTAAACAAACAGAGATGATATTGTCACAAATCAATCTGTGATACGACCCATTACTGAATAAACTGAGCGACAATGAACACAGAAATGATACTTTCACAACGATTGTATTTACTCATCGAAGAGTATATTATTTCTTACACATGGACCACTACAAAACTACTACTTCAATCTGAATCGATAATGTTGAAGTTTATCTCTTGTCAGATATTGTAAAATATTATAATAGTCATCTGAGTGTAAAACATCTTCATTCCCTAAAAATCCTAAACATATAGTATATTTTCAACATTGATCAGGTTCAAGATCTTTAGCGTCAAGAAGACATACTTTCTTCTTGGAAAGGTATGGTCATAAATTAAAACATAAATAAATAAATATTTCAGTTACCTTATGAAAATATTGTTTATAAAGAATGAGAATTTGCAATAATTCATTTACAAGTTTATTTGATCACATCAGCCAATTCATTTACAAGTTTATCTGATCACAGCAGCCAAGTGTACCAAAGTTAACTAAATTTAATTATATAAATTTACTTTAACTATTTATATTTTGCAGACGAAACTTAGAGAGCATTTCTTAGTTATTCTTCGCACTTGTATACAGAATCAAAAACATATGTAAATTTTTTTTTAAATATCCTTCTGAACCCAGTCACGAGGTAAGACTCCAACCAACCGATTTAGATCAGCTTTGTATTACATCAACGCTTGTCCTTTTCGTTGCCCTGGTCGATCGAGCATGTATATTTATTCGTTACTTCTCGTATTATTATCGTTTGGTGGAGGAGGTGGCCCTAAGTGGCATTCCTAGACGCCTTCTGCCTCTCCTGACCGCCTAGCCTACCCACCTCCGGGCAAAACAAACAAAAACAAAAGGAGATTTTACTTTCAGCCGTGGTACAGTAATGATTTCTTAGTACGCGCAAACTGCGTCCGCAATTGCGCGAACGGACTGTGTTATAAGACCACACATCTTTTGAAAATATACACTTGGTAACCTGGTATGTTGCTTATTCACCTCTTCCATTTGAAAATGTTGCAAGCTTAATTTATTACCTAACCCTTTCGACGGGAAGGGTTAGGTAATAAGTTAATATATTTATGAATGAATTGTTTTACTTATGTGGTCTCTCGCACTTGTATCCTCTGAAATGCATAGTCTTGCAATCCACTTATGGATTTTCTATTAACGTTTCCTTTGTTCTTGAAACAACTTACATTTAACATTTGAATTTAAATTTTTATTAAACTTAATCTAAAATATCTATATAAACATTATAATATTTTGTATAACATAAAGAGAATATGTGCTCTCGCACTTGTACCCTCTGAAGTGCATAGTCTTGTATAACATAAAGAGAGTATGCTTATTCATAGTACCGAAGTTGATCGAGCATGCTTATTTAACCGCACAGGTAACCTGCTAAGGTTAAACTGAACTGCGCACGAAAGCGTGCCTTTGTATTAAAATTCGCGTGAACTGGGTTTTGCAGTCACATAGTGCTACTCCGGAGCAACAAGCACCGGTTACATAGTTAATGGCTTTCGCGCACGCTCCCAATATCGTTCGCACGTTTTCGCTCAAGGCTATGACGATAGAACTGAAGAGAACATTATTGCGCGAACTGAAGAATCACTACGGTACGGCCCTTGGCAGGACTTTGCCAGCCGGATAACCGGTCTGAACTCGTAAGGCGTGAGTTTCAACCACGCCATGGATTTCGTTCATGGTCGATTTAGCATGATTTTAAAGGAGGGCCGAAAGTTCAGCACTAATCTCATGATTGTATTCTTTTCATGATATCTGTCCTTCGAGGACAAGGAAGGTTCAGAAAGGGGAATGAACTTGGAGGCAGAGTTCATCAAGTGTCGAATGGAATGTGCTTCGGGAACGAGAGGAAGATGCTTTTCAAGGGAATATCGCGGCCTCTCTTTAATCGTCGGAAATAAATCAACCACAATCGAGCACGCGGTCTCATCACAGCGACGAAGCATCTTACTGATACACAGATATACACACCAAGATGATATCAAGATTCAAGCATTCGGCTGCAGAAGGCCCCACGGCGATAAGAGGCCTAAATAATGGAGTCGTGGGCCTAACCAACGTTTCTCCACAAAAATAAGAGATACGTACATCAAGATCTCCCAGATGGAAGAGTCACACTTATCTTCTTAGCTGTAGCTCCAGGACAAGAATGGGTTCCACCAGCACGAGCGGCGCTCACTAAGGCTACTTAGCCCCATTGAGAAAACCACGCTCTCTGCGCTCTTGGTCCCTGCAACTCCCACTTGTTCTCTTCGCCAGAAATTGATTTGGAAAACCAGTATTGTGGATCCAGTCCATAAAGTATGTGGACTACACATAAATGATTCAATCTAGAATTGAGGCTCCTACTGGCTAGAAAATTTACCATCTGCCGAGTTCTGCTAGCACATCGGTTTCTATTAGACCTCGAGAAGCGGACTTCAAAAGTAAAAACTTCATGTACCCGAGTAAGCCGAGTTCCTGCAACTCCAAGATATTCCAAGATCTGATTACGCTTTTGAAGCACTCCAAAGCTTGCTGGATTTGGGCTGCAAGGCACACGGGCAACAAGAGGAACAAATAAGACTCAGCAACCGGAAAGCTACTCCCACTGTGGTTATAACATTATGATATATAAAAGACACTCAAATTCCTCATGGCCAAATCGATTACCTTCTTATTGGGCACTTGACTGCTTTGAAAAGACCTAAATTGTCCGAGATATTTACGAAGATTTCGGTTGTGGTATCTCTGGTTGGTCATTACCAGCTTCGTGCGTTCGTGCGGACCCGACTGCAGTGGGTCTGGGATCGCCCGTGGGTTGTCGGTGGACGGCTGCTCCCGTTGCTTTGCCTCCAAGGTGGCAAGCAAGGAATGGGCAATCCATGCATCCGTGGCAGCATATAGGATCTGACTGTAGCTCAGGCCCTGCACTGACCAGTTACTCATGGTCACCCTCTTGCTCTTCTTGTAGGGAATTCCTAGCACTGAGCTACAGAGAGTTGCTAGGCTTGCCTGTTTCAATTTGGGATCCTCGAACACGTTCGCTGCGTAGATACGGAGGTCAACCTCGCCCCGACACTTCAGTCCATAGTCTTCATAGAGCTTGGTTATGTCACCTTTCACCCCTACACCTGCGAGCTTCTTTCGTGGATCGGCGAGGAAAGCTTTAAGATTGTCAGGAATGTAGTCCAAGTACAGAAGCTGCACAATCAAGCAACGAGTTGCGGAGGAAAGCTGACACAGGGCCGCATAGTTCTCCCCTCCCTTTTGGAAGTTGGGACGCCATTCTACGTCAAATCCAAATACGCCTTCGTTTGCAGGGCATTCATCGATCCAACTATCGATACCTTGTGCGGTGTAGGCGACTCGGACTGTAACATCAGTACCCAAAATGGGCACTTGCTGGTCAAAGTAGCCAGCATCGACGTCCCCTGCTGGTTCAAGAAATCGGTTGTCGGGTGCAATCGGTGGCTCTGCTTTCACCTGCGTCCATGAAGATGGTTCGGGATGTATATCTTCGTCCCACCCACTCCTTTCCTGAGAGGATGGTTCCGCGGTCCCTGTGTCCCACGAGGTCTGAGGTCTTTTTCCCCATCGATCGTCAAATTTCTTATACCTCTGTTTCTTCATTCCGCCTGCACCTGAATCCTCGGGATCGTTTTGGTTATCCTCTGCAAGTTTCCCTCCCCAACTACAGCCCAAGCCTATTTCACCGCACGTAGAACCTTCCCCGCCTAATCTAAGCAACTGCTGGTGTGCACTCTCGGTACGTGGGTCGAGTATCGAAGTGTCTACAACTACGTCCTGTTCCGAAGGGACTCTATCGACACTGGCATCGTCTGGTTCCCACCCTTTACAAGCCATACAGGCAGCCAACGGTGTTTTCGGTCCCCACTCGGTTTCAGGAAGAAGCTACGGACCTAGCTTTTCCTGCCCTACAACAACAACATAGGTGCGTTAAAAAATCGCATATTCGCATATTCATGATGTCGTGTACGTAGTCTAATACTCTGCCCGGTTTTTTGGACCCGGTTTGTTTGCACAGGTAAATTCGACGTTTGCAAAACGAAGATCAACGAGTGCTGCAGCGTAGACTGCTGTTTGAACCTGATCGCAAGGATAAACAGACTTCTCACGAATCTTCTTCGTTGTAATAATACCACGGGACGGGACACTACCTCTTTTCTTACTAAAAGTCCCCCAACCCGCATCGGCTGTCAATAGGAGTTTAGTCAAACGAAAACCCTGTATTTTCACCTACTTCACACCAAACAGGCGCAAATGCCACAGATGCACGCTTCTAGGCTAGATATTAGCAAGCACAACAGAGTCTGAGCATTGTCTGCTGCTGCTGCTATCACTCGCTGAAAGTATGCTGAGCCATTCGCAGAAACAACAATCTCGGTTACCATTACGTGAACCCTCTAATATTACGAATTTAGGAACATATACCCAAATCTTGGCTGCAAGATCTGACGTTACCACGAAAGTGGCTAGAAGCAATCACAACCTTCCATGCGGCAAAGGTCTTTGCACAAGGAGATAGTAGGTTGCAGACATGGTGATTGCCTACCTTACCGCCGGTCCTTCTTCCGCTGCAGATTCCCACAACGAAAGAGGACGATACATTTCAACTTTAAACAATACAAAATCCACCCGGCAACAAAAAGCACATGAACCAAGCAACTCTGTCGATAAATATTCCTTGAATCAATCGGATATCCCCGTGCGCAATCAATGTTCTGCTACTCAGCCTCATGCTAGCTCTCCAGATTACAGCAAAAGCATGAAAAACGAAGCAGCAGATTCAAATCGAACACCGGACGCTAATGCTTCAACAGATAACTTTTCGAATTTGTCAACCTTCTCAACTAATTCGAGATCGACTCCCGACACGCTGATTCTCGCCGAAGCCAGCGTTAAATTTCTCCTCTGCAAGGTCGACGAACAACTTTAAGTGTCCAGATCCACAAGAATGTGTACTGCGACGAACAATATTCAGAAAGAACAGAAGCACAAAAGGGTCGAGGGAGATGACGTGAACGAGCTAAGGTCTCTCTCTGCCGCTGAAAGAGACCTCAGCTCGTTCACGTAATCTCGTGCAGGACGATGAGTACACATCGTTCGCCACGACGCCGGGGAGTCACGCCGTGCTACTTGAACGGGCGGGGCTGCGGATTCACTCGACTCCCGCTGGACGAGACCTTGCTAGCTAGGTCTCGGGAATGAGGATCATTCTTCGTGTCGTTGCAATTACGGCGAAATGAGGACTGTGGGCTTTCCGCGGCATCTTCAAAGTCGCAGAAAAGTGTATTACGGGAGGGATATTACTATAACATTACCTATATTAAAACCTTTTTCCCTTAGAATACGCGTTTGACGTCGTAGAACAATCCTTGAAATATCAAGAAGGTTAGCTATGTACCACAGTGGGCACAGATGTAACGTGGTTGATGTCCAATGATGTACATAGTTGTGATGACTTGGAGTATCAGTACTGTATGTAGGATGTTGATGGTACAGTACACTGGAAAACTAACATATGGTTATTGTTAAAGTTCAAGTAGGCACGGATATATCGTGAATATTTTATTGCAAGTTGGGATTGTAGAGGGTGCAACTCAACTTCATTGATAGTCTTACGTAAGAGTACAGTAAAGTTTTTAATAATTTTACTAATTAATACATATTACTATACAAAAATCGTGAATATCGAATATTTGTTATAAGGCATTTTTATAATATTTAAGTCTCCCAAATAATTTTTAAATTAATTACATTCAATAAGTTTGATTGATCTAGATGATTGAGTTTGTTGATCTTCACCTGTTCTTAAGACGAACCACATCGTTCCTATGAGGCCTGTGACTACGACAGGATCTGTATAGTAATCGTTCACTAACTTCTTTCACTTCATAATCATAGTATACTCCTTGAACTCAATTTTTATCAATCATATAGGTTCAGTTGACGTTAATTATAGTAACACATGTTCATGCGAACTCTTATTTATATGTGATTCAATGATTCCTTCTACTACTCCTAAGAGTAGTAGAAGCATTTTCGTACAAGTTAATATACAAGTGTTCTTTTATCATTGATTAGTATACAAGTAACTTGATATTTGTATGATTGTATGATATTTATCATTGTTATAGAAAAATTAAGATATAATTAATACATTGATATCACATAATTATATCATTTAAATTGCTTTTCACAAATGTCTATTTAAGAAAACAAAAACAATATCTTTTCCTAAACTTGCTGAATTTTACAAAAGAATATATCATCTAATAAGTAAATATACGCAAGTTCTTTTTCATTTTAGGAAAAGTTATACCTCGAGAAGGATCGGCATCTTAAGATGATATGGAGGTGTTTAAACTTTAATACAAATGGAGATTCAAAAACTAGTAGCTGAACGATGGAGAAGAATGCTTGGTAACATTCTATTTTGAGCTCACGAGTTAAAGCACAAACAAGAGTGTAAAGCTCATAAATAATTTTCTCATGGATATCCTTGGGCCTTATTTAGAATCTTTAGCTTCAAGCTGTAACGCAGCAGATTTTATCAAACTACATCCACCTTCTTTGTATTTCAGAACTAATTTAATTTAATTTTGAACACTTCTTAAACATGAATTTCATCCTAAAATACAGAAACATCTTTCACTGTTGTATCTCAAAACTGTAAAGATGCCAAAGACATTTCATGACACGTTAGTGCATAATAAAAAATTTATTTATAACTTGGAAGAGGGTGAATATGTATGCTCTCCAAATTCATCACTCAATAAAATAAAGAGAATCTCTGGAATTCGCAAAGGTAATATTTGATTCTATAGTGATGAAAACTTTTAAGAGTTTAAAACGATTGTCTGATTGCGTGATATTATCATCTTTCGAACAGTAATTCTTTTTTAACAGATGAAACGAATTTTAAGGAATTGAGTGAATGAGATCTAGCCTTAAAAAGTATTTCTTTGTTCAAGTATCGGAAATCCATAGGAGAAAGAGCCACAACTATACTATTAAGCCACTGCTTTTAAGAAAAACTTTCCACATAGACGATTGTACTAAAATTGCTTAAATGAGTGAGTGAATTTATTATTAAACTTGAAATATCCATTTTGCATGAAATTTTTTGATTTGTGTAGATGGGTACAATACTTGAAGACATCCACTCAAATATTTTTCTGTTAGAGTTTTATCTAACCAAAGAGAAAAGTCGACAATATGCAAATCAATTCTAACTTTTGATTTGTCTGTAGAATGTTTCATTGTAGAACTTGCATCTTTTCGAGAGTATTTTGCGAAAGCGAGATTTGCAAAATCTGAATATGAAGTGATATAAGATTTAGCTGCTGATCAATACTCTACCTAGGATTGACGTGTTTTACAAATTTCCATCTTGAGATTGTGTCAGCCAGTCTATTAAGTAGAGGACTCTATGTATCATTTGGATCATACTTTCCCTCGGGAGTCACTACTCTACAATTTTGAAACCAAGTGTAATCCAACAAATATTAATTAAATCTTAGTTAATTTTTACATCTAATTCTAAAAATAAGGCTTATATAACAAAATCATCATCAGAAAATATTATATAGTGGATCCTACATCACTCAAATTTACATATGAAGTAGATGTTTATTTATGAGGTTATACATGTATTCTGTCTGTTGTGCTTTTGTGTGACCATCTTCAAAGATGATTTCATTTATTACTATTAATGTCATTCGCACTTTGACCAAATTAGAGAAACATTTGAAGGTTCCTAGTAACTGGAAGGTGAATCTAGTTTTAGTTATGCTATTTTCATTGCCTCACTCTAACAAGCATCCAGTTTACCTTTAAGTAAAATGATCTTTTCTTTGGTATTCTTGTTTGTTGGAGATTATGTGAAAAGAAGATTCTTTATTTCTAGTTGGATTTTCAATGTCTTGATAGTTTTTTCTTTTGGAAAGCTTGTTGTTTTGAATATGTTGGATTGGACTTGAAGGCTTCTCACCATTCAAGCGTTTCCTTATCGTTTTCATTTCACTAAATTTGATTCTGATTAATATTTACACCTTGATTTTTTCAACCAAAAGATATTTAACTTTCAAAATCCAAGACCAAAAGTTGTTTTGGTTGTGACTTTCAGACCTCTTGATTGTGTTTGGAGACTATCTCGTGACATGCTAATGTTATCAAGATCGACATGAAAACACTATTTGATATATAATCTATCAAGTCTTGAGTGAGAGTTTGTATAGTCTTAGACTTCTTAGTTGGCGAAGACATCTCTGAATTCTGTAAGTTCAAGTGGCGCATTTAATTTATCTGAAGTAGATGAGGAGGATCGCGTGGAGAGTTTATCCTTGCATATTCACCCATCCGAAGTTCGGAGGATTATGCATATGTACTTATTCACCTCATGTACACTTCACTTCAGTGTACATGAGGTGTCCATTAAATAATGTTTTAATCCTTCCGGCGGGAAGGGTTAAAACATTATTTAATGTTCTCAGTAAACGGCGCTGAATTACAATCTCTGCCTCGGACTTATACCCCCAGGAGCGCAGCAGCCAGCTCTTGACTTATGGGTTTTCTCCAGATGCGTTGGCTACTCCAGGACTGACTAACATATAATATATATAAATGATTTTGACTTTTTATTATAGCTTATTACATTATATTTTTATAACACTTACATGTTTTCTGCTAAGAGAAAACGATTTTCACTGTACAAGTACGTTGGGGATGCCTATTATATAGTCACCCATCCGAAGTTCGGACGATTATGCATAGTTTTAATTTTTGTCTTAACCCTTCCATGAGGAAGGGTTAGGCCATAAATCAAAGTTTTAGACTATATAAATCAAAGTCCGGAGGGTTATTGTTATGATGAAATGATACCTCTTTCACTTATAGTCCTTATGATTTTTCTCATCGGCTATTAACATCCTAGTGTGCTTCCCCTAGAGTCTGTACGGTGACATGAGATTCGTGTCACACTTTCCTTGTAGAGAATGACCTATGCTCTAAATAGATTGCCATGTATATTTCCTCGTAAGCAAGATCTAAATGTGCTTTCGTGTTTATCCGGAAAAAAAAGTTTGGACTTCTCGAAAATTTTCGGCTAAGGTTAGAGATATCTATCTGTTATATATAACCGCTTTCCCTGAAACATGCAAGCCAAATATTCAGTTTAAATTCTCATTCTCTTTCCCTGCAAGTTTTTCTCAAGGCTATTCTAAACCTATGAACCAATAACATTTCACTATTTTTTCCCCTAAACTTACGATTGTCGTCTTCCTTCTCTCCACCAAAAGGTCACTTTTGATATATATATATGGTTCATCGAGCATGCATATTCCTTGCTCATGTCTAGTGAAAAATTGAAATCGCCATCCATCACCAAGTCTTCAATGAAGGAGAGCATTTTAGATGATTAGAAAATCTTTATATCTTTATCGTCAACCGGAGCATAAATTGTGAGGCACTTCATCCTCTTAATAAATTCTAGTCCGTGTAAAGTGACCTAGAGGACCAAAGAAAGAGGAAAACACAATGAAATGTTGATAATCCAAGTATAGATGCATCTTTATGATTAGTGGTACCTTATCTCTAAACTCTAGACTTACTTTCAAGAGTCCTTTCAGTCTCTTTGGATGTGAACAAATGTATCGAACAAAGATAGTATCTCTTAGTTATGCATATATTTTTAACTCTAACTGTTTAAGTTTGTATTAATTTCATTGATGTTGATGAAGGATAATTGTTGAAGTTTATTAACCTTAATAAAGATTTGTGTGATTCTGAGGAGGTCTGACTTCAGTAATGTATGTGTCATTCGTACTTTTACAGCAGTAGTTACCACTATAGAGTGGTTGGAGCTCAGTCTGATGGACTGTGGTCAATAGTCAATTACTCGGGTGTTTGTTTTCTTTTCTATTTTTCTTGTGTTTATTCATTGCGTGATGTGTTCAGTTGGGCAATGTAACCACTGATAATTTAGTATCATTTTTTACATGGAGAGGTATTGTAACTCCAAGTAGGAAAACATGAGCTCAGTCCATTTGAATGCTCAAGTTCCTTTGCGTTAGCCATACACACCGCATGCCTCCAAAACAAGAATATGTTGTTATTTTCTAGTTTAGATCAACGAATGGTAAGTGTTTACATGCACTTTTAATTTACCGATGTGTGATATTTTAGAAACGATAGAAGATTTTAGAAGTATTGATAGGGAGCTTAGCCTTTCTTTCGGGGCGTTGGTTGCTTGACCTTTTGGGTTGTAAGGATTGATGAGGTTTTTCAATCTGTTGGCTATTCGTTGCGTAAAGTGTTTCTCTTTTAATCTACGGTGTGTAGGGCTAACGCAAAGTCATGAAACTACAGGAAAATTGGTAGAATATTGAAACCAAAATAACTTTAAAAAACATAATATTTTTTTTGGATTTTAATAGCTTTCCTGCTTTATATTTAATACATCTTTATTTCCTGGAAATTTGTCTGGACTCCCCGCTCCCGTCTATACGCAATCAAGATAGAGATAGGAATATACTTTATGCCTGCAGTTCAAAATGAACAAAATTCCACTTTGTGAAAACCTCTCAATCCAGATATATATTAACCACGTCAATATTATTCCAACTTATATCTACAAGATAATCTAGAAAAATGATATTATCGTTCATCTTTGCAAATAACAAAAGATAAAAAATTTTCATTAAGAAAAAATGATTGTAAACCTTTTGCAAAGGTGCACATCTATTAGAAAACATGTCTTTGTTCCAAAATGATGATTGTTGATGTCGGTCCTACCTCAAAGTAACGGAGAATTTGATCCATTTTTATGATATTCAATAGTCGAATTTGATAATTTTCTATCAGTTACTGAACTTCTATAAAGAATGATCTTTCACCTTATTAGCACCATCCATAACGATGTCCACCAACCTTCTCGAGGAGGAGGTTTGTGGACAAAACAAAACAAAATCTTCCAGTTCTCGAAATGAACATGAAATGAAACTTGAAATGAACTTGAAATCTCTAACGTATGTTTACGTTTGAGAAAACAATATGTGTCACTGCTTGATAACTAGACTATAGTGATGTTTTTTACAATAATTTTCATTTGATGATCTCGATAGATGTGCGTAAGTGGACGTGGCCTAGGCGTTGATCAACAATTTCTGCTGGTGATGAATGTAGTATGTGGTTGTTGTGAAACAAGATTTTACTTAGAGAAAGTATAAAACTGGTATGATCGACTCAAAACATACTATAAGAACCATGAGGAAATCCTCGATTGATACCAAAATCATTTTTCTTACTACTGGAATCTTCAGTATTACAATACTGATGGATTTGGAGCTCCTTTCCTCTCTTTTTCCCAAACTCTCTCTCTCTCTTTCCATTTACTACATCTTAACTCCTAAGTGAATGAAAGCAAAATGGGCTTGCATAACCGCAAACATTATACTTGCACCATAGGTTACACTAAAAAAAACTCTTCTTTTTTATCATCGATATGAAAGAACTAGTGAAAATACAAAACTTTCAGCAACAAAGTCGAGGGTTACAGTTTAGTTTAGATAAAATCGTGGTCTCACACTTTGCAAACAAGGGATTCTATTTTTCAGGTACATACTCCAAACACATCTAATCTCGTCATCCAATAGTTTACAGAATATGTTTGCTTCGCATCGTATAGCATAGATATGCAAAAGAATGTACATCACATGAAACTGAAAATAAATCTAGAATATCAAAGGGTTTGATTATCGTCCTCTAATAAAAGAAGTTTATGGAGTTGTTAATAAAAGCTTTTGATTTTTCCAAGAAGAGGAAAGGAATTATTCAAAGATGTCAAAAAGGTTTGTTAAAATCCAAAATCCAAAATCTTAAGTTAAATCAGATCTTGAGATTTTATGTTATCACATGTATTGTCTAAGTAAGAAGTAATTTCTTTCAAGATCAAGAAAAGCAAAAATCAAGAAACTTTTAGATCATTTTGAGTTTCTTTTCGAGAACAAAGCTGACGATCCAAGACAAAACTATCGACCATTTGAATATCCTTTGTGTTTCTTAGATATCTTTTTGCTTTCTCGAGTTAATAACTTTTGTATTTTACTGATAATATATACGAGTCAAGAAATATTTTAATATTTTTATTGCAAAATAATTTATTATTATTAATAATCGTTCAGAAAAAAGTTATTCTCAAAAAGATTGACTTTTCATATACAAACCATCCTTTTATATTTTAAAACTCATATAAAAATTAAACATAGCTTATTTTAGGTTTATGATTTTTTTTCATGGGCAGGTTGGAAGCTAGTCTGTACCAAGTGACTAGTCCTTCCGTCACCATAGTGATATTGCTCCGGGTTCACCGTAGATGGTGAACCCGGAGAGGAAGAGGGGGGATTTCTTGTCGTATTGATTTTTATTATTAGAAAATGCATGAAAGAGTTTCGATTAGGATTTACCGTTTAAACATGCTCAACGACTTTGGAGGACTTTTATTCACTTTTTACTATATCAAATTTATATATTAAATTTATTAAATAATTTAAATTAGTGTATTATTATCAAATTTTTATTATATTAGATCCGTACTATTCGAAGATCGATAGCTGAGATGGTTCACTTCCAAGTTTCTAAGCGAAAGGTCTAGAGTTCAAACTCTCTTGCTCTTAGTTGAAGGTGTTGCAAAAAAACTGTTGTTGTGTGAAACTGATGTGAGTACGCTGTGATTATTCATAAAAGACAATGTGATGCTCTTTGAACGAATAAAATCTGACAAGAAAAAGACTTTACCCCTTTTCTCTTTTTGTCAATTTATCTAATAATTTAAATTAATATATCATTGTATCTGAAAACTGGACATGGAGATGCGAAAATCTCCAAACAGAACCAAACCTGGAGAGATGTCTACGCACATTCGAGACAAGTACGAAGGCTTGTTAGAGAAAGCATTTTATCTTTCTTCGTCAATTAGTTTGTAGCTAGATATTTTTTGTCATGAATTACTCGAGCAAACCTGGAGAGATGTCTACGCACATTCGAGACAAGTACGAAGGCTTGTTAGAGAAAGCATTTTATCTTTCTTCGTCAATTAGTTTGTAGCTAGATATTTTTTGTCATGAATTACTCGAGCAACGTCAGATAGTGTCCTCATCTTTTTCTTTGGTTAGGTTAGTTCTTAATTACTTTTCAGTCTTATTTACTTCGATTATTGTCTGTTTTTAATTTTCTTTTTCTTTCGTCTTGCATTCCTCTTTTTATGGTTCTCTCGATCTACTTTCTACCTTATTTTCATCTCACATTCTATTACTTTGTTTCTTTCTGTCTGTTAGTTTCTGAAGCTTATTGTTTTGTTCCTTTCCTTAGCCTCTTGGCTGCACCGGCTCGTGATCTACACACAACGTTCTACCGAAAATATATAAATTTATTCTCGTTTTGTTCTTCAAGATTTGAACCTCGATCTCTAGCCAGAAGCTTTCACATTATTTCGGTGAAAAGTCAATCCCTCTACGTTCGACGTGCTAAACTTGTTAAACATTAATTCAATTAATATACATAACTTATTAGAAAAGTTCTATATAGAAAATTAAGCTTATCTTCAAATATATTAAATTTACTATGGAAAAGTTAGATGGACTTAAGCTTTAAGCTTTGTACCCTCTTCCATCTTCAGATGCAAGAGGTGAATAAATAAACAGGCACTTCTAAGTCAAGAGAGAAAGCTTATTAGAGAAAAGCATTCATTCAAATGAAACATTTAATTTGTTAACGGGACAAGTTAGCTAACAAATTGCTTTCTATCGTCTTCCGTCACCAGATGGAAGAAGTGAATAATTAATAAGCAACCGCATATGCATAGCTCCGCGATTTTATTGCAAGCCCACTGCAGCCGTTTTATCTGCAAGGTATCTACAACGGCAGACATTGCCTCGGCATGGAAATTCACTCTAGACATATCGGACAGTGGCTGAACTCCTTTTACAATGTATACTTTGGCAATTAAGAAACCTTGACTGAATACTGAAAACAGGGCCGTCAACCTTTTCCCGCTTCTAAATCTTAACCAGTCTGAGGGAAATGTTTCATAAGTTTTTTTGCCAGATTGTTATGCAACAATCACTTGTTCTGAACGAGGAAAAGAACAACTCTCCAACGAGGCAGGCAATAGAACTGCCCAAGTGCATAGTGTTCGGGACATCAAATGTGTCGAATGTATCCCAGCAGGGACTGCCGAGTGTAACTTCGCCCCAGAATGAATCCTTCGCTCAAGACCAAAGTGCAAATGCAGCGACAACATTTCACTGGAATTTGCTAGCTGCATCCGCGATCAAAAACCCATCTCTGCATTTTTACCCGTGGACAAAGAGGTAAAGCCTATCGGACAGAGAGCACCGGGGTCCAGGGGGTATCACCACCACAACTCGCCTGTATAGCATGTCACATAGGGAGACAAGATTGCCACTTGAATTCCTCTGCGCAGCACTGCAGCTACTATTCGACAAGCTACGGCCGGTCCCGAGCCAGAATTTTAGAAGGAAGGCTTCTAGCACACTCCGACGCTCGATATCCTCTGAAATCACAAGTATCTGATGTTGAGAACTTATGAGATATACCATTCTGTTATGTCGCATACATAAGGTTCTGCCGACACTATAAGATGTAATCTGAAACCCCCAATTTGACTTTGCATCGATACCTTTTAGCTGTTTGTCATTCCATACTTGACTACGTTTTGTGCAAGTCACAATACTGTACTTACAGAACAGAGAATATGCACGGCAGGTTCAGTTATCCATTTGGAAGAGCTCCCTTAGTGACTGGACTGAAATAACCTGTACAGCAGGTTCGGAGCAGAAACTAGCTATCATTAGCTTGCATGCACGGACAATGAACAGCAACATCTATAATATTTTGTGCCGTCCACGGTGTACAGGAAATCCTTCGTCTCTAAACAAGCTTTGTGGGTACGAACTATCTTTCACCCGTTGGGATCCGTAGATATCCACAGAATATAGATGCTCAAAACAGCAACATGGATCAACTGAACGACTAATTGGAGCTAGAATCTCTTTTGCACGCCCTCAGCAACATGTTAAAGGAAACAAGGAAACGGGCAACTGCAGCTAGTCTAAGCAGTGGACTTACAAACTTCCAAGTGCGAACCTGAGGTGAATTTGAAGACTCGTAGCTATTCCCACGACAATTCCCGTGCCGAGGGGATACAAGAACGTACATCGTCTATTATTACGGGGTGAGTACTGAAACCCCTATGTCTCCTTATGAATTCCAGAAATTTACTTAACCCCTAATACGTTGTCCTACTTGACCCCACCTCTGTTAACTTTGCACTACTTGACCGCACACCTGACTAGCAACAGCAGGTTCAGCAGACTAATCGGAGCTAGAATCTCTTTTGCACGCCCTCAGCAACATGGAAACAAGAAAACGGGCGAGTGCAGCTAGTCTAAGCAGTGGACTTACAAACTTCCAAGTGCGAACCCGCGGTAAGCAGACCTTATAAGACTGGATGCCTGCAATTCGCATTCACTGCTTCTCAATGTCCTTCTCCTCTCAAAGCCACAAGCAAAAGGGTATTGGTTACTTGTTTAATTTGCTCACCAAGTGAAATAACTACTCTAAACGAGAACGCCACTTTTCTATCCTAGTCCAGTGTTGAAATCTGTTCGCCCTTTTTCGGTGAGATCGAGTCACGTTCCTCAGTTCGGGGACCGACTCCTTCGTGACCATGATAGATCACATTCGTATATATCTTGCTAACTAAAGAAGTACTTCGCTATGCAAAAAGGTTAATGTCTTGTTTTCCACCTATCAAAGGTCCCCAACTTGCCGGTATTCTCACATCCCCTCGTTTGACCAAATGCACCATTTTAGCATGCAGAAGAACCAAGCTTTGACAGAGGTCGCCTCAGATTACCATGCTAGCACCTTTAATCTCTCACAGAAAACTTACTCAAGTCAGGAAGGACAATTATGAGGCGCAAAACTGACAACTCCAAGAGATCAAAGTTGGTCACCAACTTCTTGTGGGACAGTTTCAACCGCACACCAGTAGTAACCGTCTCCAATTTTATCCTAGCTTCAAACATAGCACCCCTATTACATTACTCCGCGAAACTGAATGATCAAACTAGCAAAGTTACGCGAACATACAAGCGCAAGCAGTGCTTCGATTCAATCGACGAAAAAAACAATAACTGAGAGCCTACAAGGAAGTATCAGCATAGATTTGTCTACAAGCGTAAAGTCAAGAAAGTATGTAATCCGCACCAGGCAAGAACAGGAAGTCGAGAACTCTCAACCAGTCACCAAAATCAAAGACCCCAGTCTTGTTTGCAGGTGACCATACCTCGATACAATGGTTGACAACGATCGTCAGACGCGGACCATGTAAGCAAACTCCCAAGCGCCTGATATTCAAGTTCAAGAACACTTACGCGCCCTCCAGAAGAATCTCCACAAATTCGGACAATCGAGAGTCCAGGAGAGGTAGAGGCTTAGTGACATCATTTATCACGTGTTATACGCGAAAGAAGATCTCTCCATCTCTTTATATATCCTGGGGTCGATGACAAAATTGCAGGGTAGTTTCTAGATTGGAAATCAGAAATTATACCGGAAACAAACAAAGTGTACATCGTTTCAAGCGAAGTGTAGCTGTAGTCACAAACTGACACTCACCAGCTGATGCAACCTTGTCGAGGTGTATTCTGGAGAATTTAGCTCTAAGACGGTGCTATGAATCATGTTCACCCGTGTAAAATTAGTTCCTACTCAATTAAAAGAAAACTGTCTGAACGGTCTCACGGACCATGGGCACCTAACATGTACAGACCCTCAAAAGCACCAAGGTTGCACCTGCCAAGAAAGGATTTGATTAGAACCGACAAACCGGTCTGCCTCCACTATCAAACTTCGTCTGAACTATATTACAAGTAATCATCGCAGATATATCTCCTCTAATCCCAACTCACGCACACAACTTCATAACCAGTTGCATCCACGGATCAAGAGGGTTTGCCACACTATATGGTCGTTCGAGTCTATGGTACATCTTACGCTGCAGAGGTAGGGTATATGTCGGCACAAGAATCAGACTTAGTCGCAACTCTTGTTAGCCCTGGAAGTATCTGAAACAAAATTACCTTCTACCTTCGATCTTCACCTGCCTTTCACCAATGGAAGAACTGATCCGACAAGACACCTTCAAAGTGGAAGTTGGCTTCTTGAATGTCCGTACCCAGGTGCACCTGAATAGCCATTCAACTGATCAGACACCATTCCTCTCATTCCATATTACTCCTTGGAAATGAGTGGCACTTTCCAATACATCCATCGAACAATGCATGAGGGAGGTTGGAAAGAGCAGATTTTGACCCGCAGCAAGCTGCATTGCTTCAACACGTTATGGGAAGATAAATTAGCACACTGCAGCCATCGCCATCGACCTTGTGTTCTCTAACAGTACTCACCAAATACCAACGATAATAGGTTTCGAAAGGAAACCGGAAGAGTGGTCACAGAATAGGAATAGAGTGAAAGCTACAGGCATAGCATAAGCGTGATAGGTGCAAGGAGCCGGCAGGAGTTAGCCTTCTAAGACGTGAATGGAAATGTCTGGAAAGACTTCCAATTAACAAATAAATAATCTAGACAAAGAGGGAGAACAACAACCACAACCATCCGCAACTCAGATCGGAATCATGAATGCATCACTGAAGTTACCCTAGTGCTGCCACAAAAGTCTCGGTGGTGACCTCAATGAATGAGGACTAACATGAACTCGTGCAAGTTGGAGAACAACTCCAAGACAAAATGAAACTTTTCGAACAGAATGATCAAGTGACATGATGAGAAGCCCGTACTAATAATCCCGAGGAAAGAACTAGTGCCAACTCCTCGGTCAAATGGTCAAACGCGATGGCACCAATTCTAGGCATCTAGAGAATCGTCCTTTCATTTGAGGATCAACCTCCCACCTCGATCCTCAGCCGAGGCAAGAATGCAAACCAGCCTACGGGTTAGATAGTCAGATCACTGTAAACGAAGAGTATGATGCAATACACGCTTCCAATACAATTCATAAGTTCTCCAATGGTTACAAGAAGCAGACAATCTCCCAGCTAAATGCCACAATGATACTCGAAACCCACCGATCACAAGTTCTTATTTAACCCCCATTACAACAAACGTGTTAAGGTAGAATGCTGAAACTCTGCGTAGTCTCGGTTAATTCGAGTATATACCGCCGATGTTAGCATCCGTGCCTCAAGATCCTCACAATTGACTCGGCGACTACAGAGGTGATACTCTGCGTACACGAGGCTCTTGCACAGGCTTTCCGAGAATCAATTAACCGCCGATCTCACAGACTCCCTAACACCAAAACGTCAAACAAGTCTGAGGAAATCAGCTTGCAAAGTCTGGGGAATCTGCTACTACAACAAGTTACAAACGGTTACGGTCGGAGATATGGGCATATGAACCTCACCTCTTGAGCATATCGTACGATTCAGGAAACTTGTCTCAAGAAACCCCAATGAAGTTGGTGATCAAAACTCAGCTGTATGTGCACAGTTCCGCAGAGTGAGAAGAAAGCCGAAGAGTACTTGAGGTCACTTTACACTAACGGGACCTACATTACATCCAATCACCTCAGCCCTTCCAGCATTCCATCCTTGGGTTTCGATGCCATGTCTAAGCTGCCAGTGGGAAAACTCAGGCTCTCCAAGACTGCTTTCTGGTCAAGATTCCTTGCACCGTCCTGGTGTGTTGACAACAAAAAGTGTACAGGATCCTCAGTAGTGCATGGCGTTTCGTTCTCTGGACCGCACGACCGGTGACCATCGTTTGCGGAATTAACCTGACCAGCATGTGCAACTTCTTGAACTCCAGCGCGGGATAGGGTTCTGTCAGACACAAAAGGAGTGCTACCGAGCGGTGGATTATCAACCAATGTCTTCATCGAAGTTCTGGAAGCATCCCCATTAAATTCTAAGTCTTTTGGCACCACCATCACGTGACAACCCCCAGTCCCGGAAGTGGAAGGATTATTGACCTGGAGAGAAGTTCGTACCGCATGGCCAGCAGAGGAACAACTCTCAGTTTGAAGGGATGCCACGGGACATATGCTCGTCTCCTCGTTGTTCTCTGGCTGAGGAGCAGCTACGAAGCTCAGATTCCCTGCATAATTTCTCGACTTGGAAACTGGGAAGGCGGTCCCAAATCGCGGATCCATCGGATATTCAGGCAGAGCAGGAGGCCCGTAGCCGTTCATCACCGGGAGAGGGACCCAACCGGAATTAGGGGCTGACCTCTCATCAGGTGTACCTCCCCAGGGAAGAGAAGCTGCAATAGGCGGAGGTCCGGGTGGTCCCACGCCATGGTTAGAGGGTGCAGCTGCAGACGACCATCCCCAAGGAGCACATGGAACGCCTGTCGGTAGTTGAGGTACACCCGGATACGGGGAATTTTCTGAACAGTACATAGGTCCAGGAAGACACTGAGGTTGAGGTTTATAGAACAGAAGCTTGGCTATGGTTCGGTCTATAGGGTTTGTTTCTGTCTCCACCTCGCTCACATTTGTCGCCCTGCCACACAAAGCAAATAGTTGATCTATCCGCCGAAGTTGAAAGTGATTGCCTGAAACTTCAAAGCATGGCTTCACACAGCATCTTATCTAAGAATCAGCGCCCTGGAGGAACAATATTGTGCTTTTAATTTCCAGCAAATTTCATCTTGGATCGATGTGCAGCTTTCGTCGTCATCCAATTCATCTGGACCGGTGGTTCACTGGAAGATGGCTGTAATTGTTCCACTCAACACCTTTGTGCACGTACAAACAAAACCGAAAACTTGAAAAGACGCCAAATACTGGCCAATGCAAATCTTGAGTTCAATACCTCGATCCTCTACAGGAAGGCGAATCGCTGGCCGTAGAGGATTCCATTGCATTGCTACCGCTGTTGCGTTCACCGGAACTTTGACTGCTGCATCCATTCTCTCCTCCTGCAGCTCGCCGTTTCCTAGCGCTTCGAGCCAAACGATAGAGTGCATTTCGAATCACCATTCGCGTTCCTATGTCAAGCTGCAAACACGGATGTTACAAAATATTCAGTACGCAACACAGTAGCAACATGCTGGAACTCCTAACCAGACCACATGTCAAGCCTTCAACCGCTAAAAGACCCTCAAATGGCGGCCATGCCAAGTTCGTGTGCTCAGGTTAATCGGGAGACTTAATCCTGGAGGACACATTAGCCAGGAGGATAACGATGATATCCACGACTTGAAATTTAAACACATGCTTGATAGTTCCTCTCAAGTACGTCCAGCTCTCTGGAGCTGGTCGACACGCTGCGCCTTGAGACAGAGCACTGCAAAGTGGCTTTGCAACACTCACAACACTTGAAAAGAAACCGAAGACGGTGAACTTGGCGACAGACAGGATCAGAAATGAAAGGCTTACTTGTGATATAGTCAGTTCCAGCTGGCGGAGGACTGACCCCTCAAGCGAGGACGCTTCGTCACTTTCACCACTAGCTGTCGCTGGAAGGGCACAGCCTGCAGGAAGAAGCCGCCTCGCCTCTGTGTTATTGGCGGGATTCCTAATTCCCTCGGATTCTAAAAGAAAACTTCCGGGTTGAACTGGGCTCAAAACCTGCGGGGTCTGCTGCTGCGTATGGAAAATCAAAGGTTCAATCCCACCACCGCTTTGAGAAGCTAAAAGCTGCTGTTGTTGCTGCTCCACAGCAATCCTGGCTTGCATTTGCTGCCGCCACCGCAATTTTTCCAGCTTCTCTTGTGGTGTCATGCTAGGACTGCAAGTTGGGGGACGACATGAGGCATCAAAAGTGGGCCGAGTTTGAACCTGTTGTTGCTGTTCAACTGATCCGGGTGCTTGAAACGGTACTTTGGTAGCCAACTGGATAGGCATGGGACTTAAAGGCTGATTCGAAGATTTTTGTTGGTGGATGCTTGCTGGCTGTGGATCAACGAACATTGGCTGGGGATACTGCACATGTGACGTTGGCTTGGATGGCATCATGGACATGTGTTGAAGGGGATACCCGACTTGAATGTAAGGAACACTCTGAGGCATTTGAAACTGATGAGGAGTTACGCTCATAACCCCTGATGCCGGAGAATAGATTTGAAGGCTAGTGGGTACAGGACCTCTCTGTATATGCGATGGCTGACCAGGCATACGAAGTGGAAGTAGCATAACGTCACCGTGAGGGACTGCATATGGAGGGCCCGGAGAGAGTTTTCTGTACGACGCCCCCCGCTTGAATCTCTCTTCGCTCCGCTTCCTGCTGGCTGCATGTCTCCGTGCTCTCTGTACGTATATAACGCACAATTGTTACTTTGTGCATTCCATTTAACTGAAAGAAACATAGTGCCGCAAAAATTTGGTCAGTAAGTAGCTCTCAACATTTGCACGGCGCTGCACTTGATGTGCGTATCAAGTAATAAGGGAGGTTAGCAGGCCAACTAACAGCGATGAGACAACAACCAATAAGACCTCTATAAACCACTTACAGAGAGATTGTCCCACAGCAGTTCTTCTCTTAGTCTCTATCTTTGACTGTCGGACACAGGATAAAAGCACGGTGGTAACACGTCTAGTCCTGGACATAACACTGGACGGAAGTATCAAGACACGCATTTTCAATGCGACCTGTCCAACCATCCGTGTAACAATCCACGATGTGAAAACTGTATCGACATATAAAAAGGAAAATATACGATTAACGCAAATGACACCGACACTGCCCTTATTCCCGAAATGGCACCGTAACAGCTCCGTCACATCGTCCGGGAGGGAGTTAACCAAAACTCGACAACGTAAAGCCAGAGCGAACTCACGAAACTTCCAACTCCGCGATATCATGATTAAGGGCTCTCATACGATTAAAATCAGAGTGTGCCAATAATTTGCATCTGTTCGGAAATCTGACATAACTGAAGCCAAAAAGAAGCGCCTCAAGTTCTACTACACAGAGAGAACCTAACAGAGAACCGACAGTGGCCTCAAGGGCCCAAGAAATCCCAGCACGAGGAGAATACGAAAGTCGATTCACAATTCATTTTAACAGCATAGACTCGCTTAAATGAGAATACCCGTAAGGAAGTTCATACTATATCTCTGCATGAGAACGTTCTGCGATGAGAACGTTCCACCATACTCCCAGAAGGGAAAGAGAATTCAACCGCTCCACATCCCCTGACCTTAGAAAGTAATTAAGAGGTATGCATCGTGCACCCTTCATGGACGTTTGCAACACCAACACCAATGTTTGTTCAAGGGAAGCGACTCTTGAGGAACGGGTTTCGATACCTTTTAACGGCTCATATTTCGCCTCTAGGAGTGCTGTCTAAAAGCACACGTACCTGGACATGGCTGACTGTCTCACTATCAGATAAAGAAAGCGAAGACTGTCCGGCCTCTTCCTCTGTCTTCTCCACGGTCGGTTGGGAAGCCTGACACGACTGCCACGTGAAAGTTATGAACTGGTTCATCAATGCGATATGGCAGGTAAGCATTCCCTACGAGGATACTCGTCCGGGTCTCCAGCTTATCAAGCGTCAACATCCCTCGCGCACACCTGCTACTTGATGTGTTCCTTTCTCACATCTTCTAATTCGCTCGTTGGAAAACTCAAAGTAAAGTATGCCAACTACTTCGTCGTGTAGAGGAGAAGATAAGAAGAAATCAAAGAGTGATTCCCGACGGAATGCAACCAGTGAAAACTATCGAACTGAGTAGCCAACTGTTTCAAAGCCCTTCCTACTCGTTGCAAGCAACATATTTTGGTGGCCAGCACTTATTTGTTCACACTCATCCTTACAGTTTTTCGCTTTCTAGGCAGTCTCACAATTCATTCTCCTCATTCGTGTAACAAGCCAAAGAAGCATAACTAGCAAGATCAGACTTTGATATCGGCTCGTACTTGCCTGCAGGTCCGATACCGTACCTTCGATTCGTGAGCAATTTCATTCTTCTCCGGTCCACGCTTTGGAGGTTGCTCCGCAGATTCGCTTTTCTGGAGTAACTTCGGACTGGCGACGTCAGAGCTCAAATCCTCGAATCCAACAGAAGCCTGAGCGGTTCCCGAAGGCGGCGCAGCTTGGGATTTGTCACTTGAGAAGAGCTGGATTTTATTCTCCAATGCATCGGCTTCGACTTTGACCACTACTGTTTTGCATTGTTCAGGAGTCTTCTCAGTCTGCAGTCCGGTACCGGGGTTGCTGGGCAAAGTTGGCGATGAAGACGGCCACTCAAGACCGTCCGAGTTACCGCCCATGACGGGTTCGAAAGAAGTATCGTTGTTTCTGAGTTACGTGGACACTTCAAGAGTTAGAACACGACGTCGCGAAACGAGGCGCCAAATTCCAGACTTCCTCTCATGACTGCAGGGAATCAGAAACACATCAGTGTCTTACCGGAAAAGCTTGTCCATATCGTCCAGGTTCCCGATATTTGCCCAACCCAAGTCCAGTAAACTCTCGGCCTTGCTGGTGGTGTTTTCATCTCCAAAAAGCTCCATTTCTCCAGGCTGTGAACCGACCTCAGTCAGAGAAAAAGGATCGGTTACCATACTCCCGTCCTCCTCGCCTATGAAGAGTTGAACGTCTTCACTCAGCATGCTGACACTTTGGTCCTTCAATTCTTCGCTGCCAGATATATCCTCAGTCTCTTGTGGCACAGCAAGAGGGCCAGATTCAAACGGTCGAGCCTCCAGAGGAAGATCGACCACGCTACCAAGATCACTCCACGAGCCCCCCGGAAGCATGTCTTGCATTGGAACTTCTTCCCCCTTTGACACATCTTTATCTTCATCGAGCTGGTCCGACTCGGAAGTCTCAGTGTAACTATCTGATCCTCCTCTTGAAGTCGGAGAGTCTCTGTTCGATAACTCATTCAAGCTACCATCATGATTTATTTTCTTACGGCGGTCTCCATTTGCCGTCCATGACATTTGATTGCTGTTCGGGTCCGGCACCACATGATCTCCGTTCTCCCCAAAATCGCTCCATACCATGTCATCGAACTGGATTCATACGAAGTCAACAGTTAAGTTCACACCAAGCCTATTACCCCTACGTGAAATCATTTTCACGAGTTCCTCGCTCTCTATTCTGCAGTACTTTCAGAGAACCATGAAGTATGAAGACTCATCACGCGACGAGAATCAACCTAACAGGTTCAGCAGTTCTTGAAGTGATACATATCGTCGGCAGCAAAATGATTCCGGCCTACGTCTTCTCTTCAATGACACTCTAGGCAGTTCAGCTCAATCTAGGAACATAGACTCGTTACACGCTGACCTCATGTTGGGGTAAACTAACTGAAACACAACTCGGAAAATCAACCATCTTATTATCCGTGAGGTTGTCTAAGGTCTTGAATCCTAATACTTCTGAGAGTCACCGCTTACACCGCTTTATGACCGACGACACCGACGCGCTTGGCGGCCAAGACAAGACTTACTAGACATAGAGGACCTTCAGTATCAGGATAGCCCCCCTAGAACTGTTCGCGTTTCTTGATCCCTTCCGGCTGTGAACTGCTAGCGTCTTTTGAAAAACTTTTAAGGCGGTGGAGTGAGAGTTCCAAAACGCACCTGACTTAGAGAAGACCAGTTAGTCAGTGTGTTCTCCCCACCATCGAAACCCCACAATGACATACTTCGCTTAGGCTGATCACAGTCCTACTGCCCTGGATGCGATCAACTACCGCTGAATACCACGCGAGCACCAGTGTTACGTCGCCCGTCGCGAGCTTACTTCTCTCCACTCTTCGGAGGAGATTCCTACGAAACTTTGAGAAGGTTGCAAATAACGCTACAAAACTTCTCCCTGACTCGTTGTCCGGCAGTGTAATCTCCGCAATCTCTCAGCAGTTGTGTCAAAGCTGCAACACACTACACCTGTATCTAGGAGACCGCCTTCGTTCCGTATAACTCTGGCGTACGCCAACGAAAGATAGATGATTCTACGTTTACCCCATCACCAGTCGCATGTTGTACTAGCAACATGTGTAGCTTCTGTCCGCAGATCGACGCCTTGTGCTGACGATATCAGATGAGAGCTGAGCTTCAGCCGCGTGGAACTTCTTGCGCAGGGAATCAGCACCAAACAAACTACAACAATTTCCCGTCTCAGCCCACAGTAAGACCCCTGTTATCCCTTCATGGTCCCCGATTTTTCCTCCGTACATGTCCGATCAAGCCAAGGCGAGCTGAAGGTGTTCAATACCGCTCCCAGCAACCACCGTCCGATCGTCTCCGCATTGCTTCCCTCCGGTTCTTCGTGCTTCCAACTCCTAAAATGCCCCGGGCTCTTTAGATTTCCTCTAGTCTCCAATATTCTAACTTCCACGAGGAGAGTTCAGATTACTCATACTCCGACCCGAATACCGCCTCACTCCAGGACTTTCGCAGGAGTACATTCCACTGCGATCAAAGAAAAAGAGCCAAACAACTAGAAGGTCAAGCTACATAAAGTTCCTATCTATCATCAACGAAATATTTAGAGGCAAGATCTCGAAGGTCCGAAGCAGTAAGGCGAACTGGGATGGTTTCTTCAAAGTGCAACAGAAGGTGTACGAGGATCAGCTCCGAATTCCTCAGTGTTCCCGACTTACGTACTGGACTTCGAGCGCTATTAATGGCCTATAAACGAAAGAAGAATTTGATTTTACAACTGTTTCAAATACCAAAACTCGATACATAACTTCAACTCTCTCCTCGACCAACGTTCCCGCGCGCGATCCAACAACTCCTTCCAAAACTATACCACCTAGACAGAAGAAAACACTCATCTAACATCAGATTCATCGTGAGAGAAGGTGAAAAAAGATTACACCGTGAGGAAAAGCGTTCAAACCTGAAACTGTCTCCACCAAATTGGTCTCCCACTCGCTTCGTCGCTCTCAAACTACTGCCCACTCGAAAGACTCCACACGAAACTCACAAGCGATATCGGAAGCCCAGCCAGGTCAACACACCCTCAATCCAGTACACAGTCGAATGGCGATCTGTAGTCCTACTGACGGTGCTTCACTCTCTCCGGGAATCTCCAAATCTCTCCTTCGACTCAGGTCGAAATTCCTCGTGTTTAGTTAGTGAATCATGATTTCGGAGTTTGCTGCCAAAGCTCAGTGCTGCCAAAGGAAGGGCGACCTACAGTACGTGCCCTGGCATGACCCATCACCATCCATGGAATGGGAGGGAAGACGGCCACTCCCAAGTCGGGCAGGTACCCATCATCATGGCATAGATGGGTACCACCCATACGTGACCATGGCCAACTAAGGTTACCAAGCCACGTAAGGTGCCCCGCTATAGTCCCGCCGCGACCCAGCCAGCCGTTGGAGGAACCGGTACCTTCAGAGGCCGCATCTACCATGGGAGCCTATAATCATAAGCACGGCAACTGGACGAGTAAGGTGTCGGAGCTAGAAACCCGCGATCAGAAAACCGACGGTGACAAATTAGTCTATCGTTCTCCTGCTAATCGACACGTGCACAAGAGCCAGCCAGTGGGGGCCTTTTCCATCCCGTTCCTGGTAACCAGGATAATTTCTGCCACGAGGACAACCGGATCCTTAACATGTGGCTGCGAAGCACCTCCTCCGCCTCTCGAGATTGCAGTGCTAGTATCATTTGCTCCTTCGCCGTTGTGTCCCGGATGGTATTGGAGATCTGGCCCGTCATTTCTCCCGTCACCCCGGCTTTAAATCTTCTTGCTGCCCGTCTGCCAATATTCCACTATGGCTGCTCCTTTTGCTCGGACGGACTGCGTAAAGACTTCGTGTACGTTGATCGCCCCCTCCCATGCCAGATCCACCTCAACTAAACTGCTGACCATTTCAGCCATCCATTTTGCCCGCGGGTCCACGTAACGGGTGGACATGGGCTGACGGATACCATTTGACCATACCAGTATGACGTCGTCTCTGAACGAATTGGCCTTCGGCTGGCTGCTTCGGACGCTTAGGACCACAAGAATCGACCCGGCCAGTTTGGGCCTCTCGTTCCTCTTCTCTCTGACCGCCGTACGAGACCAGAACCGACGAAAAGATATTGGAGCGTGTGCTCCATTGGCCGCGTGGTGTAAAGTAGTGAGTTTGTGAGGGCCGAAGGGATTGTGTTTGTGGCTCTCGTGGCTCGATTTGTATGCTGCTGGATTTGGTGGGGTGCCACAGGCTTTTACCAATGCTCACCTCTGCCTCAAATCCTCATGAGCTTCGCACTGTAGTTCCAGGTTCCAATTTCCAAAGCATGGAGCTAAGCCTGACAAGGACAGCCATGTGATATTAGGATCTGATTTACCTGATTCTCACTACGCTGTGCCGTTCAACCAGAGCCACGAACTTCCTTCTCCCTGCAACTTCTGCATTTCTAGGTAGCGTGCTACGAGCAGCAGTGTCCAGTCAGTCTCATGTCTGACTGGACGTCTCCATTAGTGGTCTGGAAGAGCGCCAGCTGCGACCTCTTTCTTGCGCTGCCTGTCTCTCGTTGTTCTCCGTTTGAGCAAAACGGATCACAGTATCTCCGGTAAAGAAGCGACATTTGTCATGAACTGAAGTTCACTTTCTATGGCCCATTGCCGGGTTCAGTCGGGATAGCAGCCTCAAGACCTCATGAGACCTCATGCTCCTTCAATGGTCGATCATATCATGTCCAGGAGGAAGATGCAGCAACAGACAAGTGGGAAAGATCCCACCGTGGGATACAAGGCGAGGACCACCAAACACATAGCGGAGAAAAGAAAACCCGATATAGTAGCTATGTCCCGCTAGTGTTCCGGATAAGCTTCTCAAGTAAGGTGGAGTCAATCTCAAGTTGTCGTGGACTCACCTTCCTCGAACGAGAACAAGTGGCCGCGTAAGTAAGTTGCGTCTAAACGTACTTACAAGTTGCGGGATTACTGCAATGCGTTTGAGGACAATAATGATGTGAACCATACTATTTCTGCGATTACAGTTTGGATCTTAAAAGTTGTTTAGTGCAAACTAGCATGCATACATGCATACATTCATCTAACACTGCTCATGAGTCAGGTCTAAGCATTGAGCAGTTATATTTAGTACCTAACCCTTCCGTCAATAAGCTTTTGGTAATGAATTAAACGTGCAATCATAGCCCTTTTTCTTGACTCAACAGGATGTCGTCTTATTGTTTTTAGAGCGTGTTTACAAACACTTTACTTAAAAAGAAACCCATTTTAACTCTTCTTTGGATATAGTATTTAATTGATTTATCCTAAATGTAATTTATTTCACTATTTGTATATTTATCAATAATATTTCACATTTTTCAGTGACAATAATATGATAATAACGTGCGGCTACTGTCCGTGCCAATCACATCTCAAAATTTATCTTCCGCGCTTGTACTCTTTGTTCTCTCTAACGAGAACTCTAGGTTGTATGCACATTCACCTTAAACGGGTTTGGACTCTGTTCGGTTGTTCTTGACATAAATGAAACGGTAAATAATGGACCTAAAACGGGATTTAGGTTAATTCTGTAATTCGAGTTTAGACCAGTTCGCTTAAGCGTGGAGAAGCGTTAAATACACCGTCGAAGATAGTCAGAAAAATTAATTCGGACGTCTTTGCAGTTTCGGTCCACGGTGCGAAGCGATAAATACAATCCGAGAAGAAAAAAGACGATTCTCCGTCTGCTATAACTTTATTTCAATAATCGGTTGAACACCTTCGATACTTATACAGCATGCATATAAGCTAACTTCTGCTTCCACACTAGCAGCATGCACACATATAGAGATAAAATAAGAGTTCTCAAATAACTGCTAGAGTGAGCTAAGCCGAAAGCAGAACTTCTGCCTGGACAGTACCAAGCAGCCATTCCAAATCAGAGTTCTAACTGTACAGTACTGTTACAGTCTTGTGTACACTCGAAATGAGAGTACACTCCAAACGCGATAAATACACTACTAGAAACATGTAGTTCAAACGTGTAGATATGTCAAGTCCACTAGCACTATAGTGCGTGCTCTCTCCGAGCCAGTCTGTCTCAGAAATGTCTCTGCTAGTGGCACATAGTCGAGAAGAGATTGCATCGTTCGCGGTGCCCCGCAGTGAGATCTGAACGGGCTGCTTGGACGAAGTATGGTACCAGCTCCATCTTCGTCTGCGTCATCCACCGTGTCCATGTACCTGCTTGTACAATGAGCACACCTGCGCTGCTCTTACCAAAAGAAGATATTTTGGATATCCTCAGGTGTTACTTGCTCCGGATGTACAAAAGATTTCCATAAAGAATCAACTCTACGAACCTGAATCTCAGTCTGCATTAACCAGCGAGGTGAAGCGGAGTATTTTTCAGACTATCATTTCTCGAAGACAGCTGCTGAAAGTAGCTGAGAGAGGATGACTGCTTTTATACTTATTATACTGCAATGCACGCGTTAGTATATTAGCATAACTCCACTCTACACGGTTTTTAGTATCACAAGCACCCAACAGCGTATACAACTCTTTGCCATTTATGAGCATACTCTCAGAGATATTTTTCATATGCACGTGATGATGATCCTCGGCCTTGTCCTTCATACAAAAATCAATTATCTCGATGTAAGTGTGCAGCCTTTTGTTAATTAGTCCCTTCACACATATCTCTGTCCCTACCGGACGTTGTTGACTCCAGCCCAAGACAGACATAATACGCTTTTTCACCTCCTTGCAGGATTTGACAGATATGGCTATCACACCTTGGTAGTGGAGGTGCAGCAGTGCTCCCCCCTTTTCTACTGAGAAATCTCAGAAGAGCACTGGGACTGACGAAACTGCTGCAGCATGGCAAAATAAGACAAGTCTAAATTTCTCTCAGTTTGGCATATTGTAACCGAGAGCTCCAACGTCATGTAGCTAAAGGGCGTTGATTTCTTCGCCCTCGCTTGCCTCCGAAGAAACATCCAAGCAGACCGGTTGTGGAAAATGAAGACAGACGTATCGAAAGCACTCAAGATGAAGTATAGAACAAACACATGGCAGGTTACGACAACGATAGATTATGTGAACAGTAGGCCGGAGAAAGTTGCTACTGATTTCTATATAATACCTAGGATAAGAGAACATTCGGAAGAACATGTCTTGAAGAATTACCCAGTACTCGTCGTCAGTGGTTCCCAAATACATGAACGGACCGGATAGAGCAAGGAAGGACGGGCCCACCTTTACGAAATCACCATCGACTAGGAAGTGTGGCGGATGCGGGGAGAATAACAAGTCTAAATAAATACAAAAGCAGCAAAATTGAAAAAGAATAAGTCTCTCATGGAAAGCTAAGACTGTAGCACGAGAGGACAGCAACTCATCTAGAGATGGAAGAGGTGACGAGTAGCCTTCAAGAATGTACAAAACATCTGTATTGTAACAGTACTTCCCAACAAAAGACACTGAGACAGGACTAGTGCATTCTCGGAAACAGACTCCCAGTCTGTACCACGTCAAGATCCACGGCGGTCATTAGGACACTTGTTCTCTCATCATCGAGTTCGAGCGAAGTACCTCTAACCATGGAATAATGATAAAGCAGCGAGGAAAAGAGAACGCACACCTCCAGCACCAAAAACATCGCTACGACCCACATAGTCGGAGTTCCACATGATGCAGATCCGAGTAAGAGAAAAACGACGACAGTAGCAGCACGACGGCAGCTGAAAGAAAAAGACTGAAATGAAAGAAAACAGCAAAACTGAAAAAACCAAAGAAATGAAACCAGCGAGTGCAAACCGACGCCCACGACAAGAAGACTGCCAGCACATGGACGTCCGCTGTCACTGCAGTCAGCGGAACCTGCATCATCTCAGAACCTGTTGTCCGTTGTAATTAAAAAAAACTGGACAGCGAGAGCAAAAGATAAGTAACGAGAACAAACCGCGATCACAGACGGATGGCCGCAAGAACGATAGTCCCGCTGCCGAAGCATGAAAAGAAGAGGAAGCAAAGTAAACAGTGACTCCACAGCGATGGCGATGAAAAGAAGAGGAAGCACTATGTACACAGCCATGGTGACGAGAAGAGTGTCACCACCTCCCACCGTCTGCAACACAGCTAGCACCAGGAAGACGACAGTCCGTTCATCACCGAATGTTCCATCATTAGTGCTCGCCATCGAAACATGGTCAAAGTAGCAAGACTCCTCCAATTGTCCAAAGTCTTACCTCCAATTCGAGAAGGCGATACAAAAGTACCAACACAAATCGTGACCAATTCCAGAACCTCGAGGACAAACAACATGCCCCGAAAATGATGCGAATTCTAGAACACGACAGAGCGAAGGTGCAAGAAGACGATAACGCGTGTAAAAAGACGAGAATGCGATATTTCGACAACACGCACAACAATGAAAGCAGAAAACTACAAGTCTGCGGGCATAAACTTTTAAGTTTCAGGGTCCAAAGGACACGAGACCCAAAATGTAGAGACTTTTGCTCATATGACTTTTGCTTATTACATTTGGCTATAATACACGCATACGTATATTAACAAGTGTAGATGAAATCACTCCAATTTGTTCGCGTTTGGTCGAGTGCAAAACCAAAACCCCACTTCCGAACTCGCCACTAACCTAAACGGCAGCCAACACTACGGACGCGCTAAAACATCGAGGTAATTCCACAACACGCACAACAGAAGCGAGAGGTAAAAATTGAAAACAAAAATCCAAAATGCCACCTCCGAACTCGTCACTAATCTATGCATGAACGGCAGCCAGCACCGCAGACGTAGTAAATATCGAATGCTAAGCGCACCACCGATATATTCGAAAGACGAGTACAACCTGTCCACAGCTAACCCCTATCGAGTATTTTTGCCCGAAATGCCCGCTTGTCCGGATGCGGCTGCCTGCAGCGATACGTATACAGCATGCATATTCATTTTATTCAAGTTTGGTTTCAGTTTGCATTGAAATAACTAAATATTTTTTTAGTAGTTTTTACTTTTAAAACGGAGGAGGAATGGGAGATGACATTCTGGTCTCGGGGAGGTTTCCTTTCCTTCTACCCTAACCACCTTCAAGAATTAATAATCTATGACCAAACCCTTATTCCTGAAAAGGTCAGATCACAAATTAAGTAAAATTATTTCAGAGAAGAATACGATTGGCTTTTATGGAGTGATTTTTATGCTGGAATCGTGACACTTTTGTTGCACTCCGTTCATAATAATTTAGTTCACCTTCTACCAAGTGTAAAACCCCGTTGAGAATAGAAATGAATGACGACGAAGAATGAAAGATGGGGTTTATTTTTTACTTTTACCTTCATGCACGTGTAAAAACAATTGTACATTGTTGAGAGAAAGGAAGGAATGACCGTTGAGAGAAATGAGTTTTACGACGACCAGGAATGAAAGATTAGAGGAAACGCGCAGAAACGAACACGTTGAGGCGTCTTCCTTGCATATTTCTCCATCTTCTGATGGAGGAAATATGCAAGCGTTTAATGAATTATTTATTTTATCTAGAAAAGTTAAGTAATTAAGAAAAAATTTTCATTAGCAGTTTATCGCACTAATAGTTTTTGCAACGCCTGAGTCTATGTTTTCTTTATAGGTTATGTTTGGCTTTTTCTGCATCTCCAGGTCTTGCTGTCACTTTTAGAAATAAATAGATTTTTACTTTGTATATTTATCTTTTACATCACACTTATATCTTTTACGATAACAGCAGGGGAGGAAAAGTTCCCCGAAGTTTATGTTGCATGGGTTTAGAAAAGATTCGAAAAATTTAGAAACTTCAATGTAGCCTGTGAGAGAGAGAAAATCCACTTCTCTTGCTTCAATGATTTTCTGCGACAGCCTCCGTTGAATTATTTTTCCCTAATCACAAGTTAATTCATCCGACGTAGGTTGCATTAATAACATACCCACAATTTTACCAAGCCTTCTGGTTTGCTTTTGGGTTCTCTCTTTGAGGAAGCTGCTTTGGATGTATATTTTTGGACAACCAGTTTAGATCATAGCTATAGAGTTAAACCTAAACTCTCTTGAGAAGAGTTGAATAACTCGTGTTTTCCAGAAAGACATGTTTGCGAGAAAAGTGGACATCGTGTATGAGAAAATACACGTTGAAACACAAAATAATTACATTTCAGAGATAGAAGTAGTTTCGAACCTTCTACCACTCTTCTTAGTTTGGTCAATTCTACATACGAGAGATTGTGACTAGATTGGATGACCTTTCAGTATAACATGATGTTTCTTAACTTATGAGTGTAACACGTGTCATCAAGATGGTGGATCCTGTTCGTAATTAATTTCATCCGACCTGTGACTTGTGTAATATACTGAAAATATCATTCAGCGGTTCAAATACATCTTCGGCTTGCAAAACACCCTTTCATTAACAGAAAACTCTTATATTATATATATATATATATATATTCCCATAGTGGTTATAACTTAAGTATATGCAGTTGAATGTAAAGTCCATTTAGTGCGTTCGCTCTGCAAACAATTATGTAGATAAGTTATCCTTAACAGGGAATATTACCGAAAGCTAGCTTGACCTCTATGTTGTTTACAAGTTTGGGGTTTAGACTATGTACAACTATTTCAGCAATAGGGCTTTTACAGCTAATAGCATCCCCAAGTGGTGTACAGCGAGAGTAACAGCCACAGTAAAAAAAAAGGACGGCGGAAGACCACTCGGGAAAAATAGCTGGTTGGACGCCGCTCATGTATTGCAAGCGGAGGCGACGGTATGTTTAAATTTTCACCGCGTTAAATTCTTCGGCATGTGGGTAGTGCCGGAGCCAGCTTGCGTCAGTCGTTTCGTGTGTTCTGTACATGAGGCGGCGGGTTTATCATTTCTATCCCTTGTATAGCGGTACATGAGACGGCGGGTTTTTCAAACTGTTCTCGTCTTCAACTGCGTCACGCTCCATGCGTTCATATCAATCGTCGACTGTTTCGGCCTGTAGCGGAGGCAGCTTTCCGTCCCTCGCTTCTCGCACTTCTCGCTTCTCTTATCTTTCTTTCCCTTCGTTTGCCTCTACTGGTCATGAATGACGATTTTCTGCACGGTTGTTGCCAGGCACCACTATTGGAGATCGAGAAACGTATCCTTTTTGCGTATCGTCGTCTTGCACGCTGGAAGGAAGACGTCACGACTCTCCTCTCGTCGAAGCTTTACTCGTGTCGTCGATGGAAGCTTTACTGGATTCTGCTTTTCATCGCGGTCTTTTATTGCTTATGCGAAATGTCACTGTTCTTTGCTTCTGGTTTGCGCCTTTGCTTCTAATCTCCTTGTCGTCGCGTTCTTTCTTTGCTGTAATTCGGCAAAGGAAGAACTCGACGTCGATGACAGCGGATGGGACGCTCATGCCGGGGCATTCGCTGCTTCTTCTTTCTTGCGTCGACTCGTCTCGTCTCCACGTTTGATGCTTATGCAGCAGATAAGTATTCTCGGTCGTTGTTCTGCTTCTGCTCTTTTCTTTTCATGTCGCAGCACGTACCCGAAGTCATTGTTCTCGATGCCGATGATGATCGCTTGTCTCTTCCATCTACTCCGGTTTCGGAACTCCTTGCCGATGATGAAAGTCGCTGTATTCCTTCCACTCCCCCTGCCTCGAGTCCTCGGCGAGAATGTCAAAAGCTGCAACTGCAGGACTGCTTCCGTGCCTTCGAAGCGATTTGTTGCCACGAAACTGATGTCTCCGGCCCATGTGTTATCGATCGTTTCCGTCGTCCTCTGACTTCACCTCCTTACCCCGTTTACTCCGGCAGCTTGCTGTCTTTCTGTGATATCGATCTATACAGGTCTGCGTCCTACATTTACATAGACTTTCATTTTACACTCGTGCCTCCCGAATTCTTAGTTCCTGCGCTGGATTATGTCCTCCTTTCTAAATCTTTTACTGTACTCACCAGTTGTCTTCAGACTTGTATCGGTCCCTTCCATTACATACATACCGAGGGAACTTGGCTAGTTTTACGAGACAGTCGTTTGATTCTTTTTTGTTATCTGAAATTCCTACAGCTTGCAAACACTTTCCTTTTAGCCATGTTGCTCAGACGAGCCGCCAGAGCTCACCGTCCGCAGACTCTACCACCACCTCTTGCGGCCGGAACACGTAGGGTACCTATTACCAAGCGATTCGAGTTGTCTGTAACTGTGAATTGCACAGGGCTGACCTCGATATCGACAGATGTTGGCCGCTTCTGTCTCGATTCCTGGAAGAAGAGTGTAAGGGCGGTTTGTTCTCTGTAGAACGAGGAGGAAGTCTACTCCACTTGCATATACAGGGTGTAATATGTGTCGAAGCTAGCACTTGCGTCCAAGTGAAACAGCGTCTTCTTGCAGTTCTTGGCTGGAAGGGACTCAAAGACAGGTCTGTGGGAGGCAAAGTCTGCGTCAAGTCACTGACCAACAGGGGACTCCATACCTTCGTCGGTATGGTAGGCTACTGCATGAAAGACAAGGCTGAGGCTCATCATAAAGCCTGCATGAAAAACATTACTGACAGTATGCTGCAGGACGGAGAAGAACTTTTTACGCTTTTTGGTGTTGCAGACACTAAGAACCGGGTGGAGTTAAACTGCAACAACATTCTGCAACGGGCCGTCCAGTTCAACAAGTTCAGAAGCAGGCATCCGCTAGGTAGCACCTTCAGAACTTGCCTCCAGTCGATGATTAAATCTGGTAAATATACCCCTTCCTGCCGGTGGTTGATGACGTGTGGCATTCATAAGGCTAGGAGCGATTCTTTGTGGAAGACTATCGTTCGTCCAGAAACCATCACCATATCGGACATAGACAACGTGTTTTTTGTCCAAACTCGTGCTCGGTATTTCTCTGTTGAACAACCGGATACTGATATTATCAACGAGGAAGAATGCCTCGTGGCTACGTCCCCTGCAGACAGAGCAAGGACAGTACCGAATTTTCAAGACGTGGAGGCCCTACCGGACTACATGCCTATCTGCAGCGCTCTCGATCGTCATCTGGGAGCGGACAGAGCTTATGAAGGTAGGTTCCCTTCTCTGTTTTCTCTGCTAGTTCATTGCTTCGATTGTTTTGTTGCACCTCGTTCTGGCGGTAACTGCTGTTTCTGGTGTGCAGAACGTGAAGGCATAGCGGAGACCACACGTACAGAAATTCATACTACTATATGCAGAGTGCTGGATTCGCAGAGTCAATGATCGCAGGTCATTAACTCGCAGTTCATCATTTCGCAGCTTGGAGCGTCATGGCCACCGTGAAGACTGTGACTGAACTTCGTTTTATCGTACACACTTCAAGTGTAAAACTGACAGTTCATAACTATTATAGACCGGCTTAGATATTTGACACGTTCAATCGTCATAGTTTTATCGTACAGACATGTATTGTAAACGTCATCTTCAGCGTGATGGTTTTCTATGGGCAGCAGAAACTTATACATGGCTACCATAGTATCGTACAGACTTGTATTGAAAACGTCGTCTTCAGCGTGACGGTTTTCTATCGGCATCAGAAACGTATATATGGCTAGCATAGACTTAGCGTTACTGCTTTTGTCCTACAGACGTCTGTTGCAAACGTCCATCGGCATCAGAAACTTATATATGGAACAGATTTGGCGTTACTGTATTGTTTTTCGCGTTTCTGGCAGTATACTGTGAATAAAGTTTCCAGTTTTCACATTTCTCACACGGCCAGCGAACCCATCCTCTGCACGTTGTTTTACTGCTAAGAGGGAACGAAGGTAACTGGAAGAGTTTGGAAATTTTGATATGGAAACCCGTAAGTCAGAAGCAAGCGACAGAGAAGCCGAATATACATCCCCAGCGTGCATCCGGCCGGGGAGGGGAAGAAGACAAATAGATTCTGAGGGGAAAAAATTCTAACTTTTCATTGGTGGCTCTTGTCTTCACAGTACGAGGTCTTCTTCTTGACTGTCTCTTTGTCTGTCTGGGAACTGAATATGAAGTCAGAATAGAACTGAATATACATCGATAGCTTCAAATCAGCCGTGTGATTAGAACTGAATATCAATTTACAAGAGACGTCTCTTTTCTGTACACTCATATTTTTGGTAACTGTGCCAGATTATAAGAGTAGAAGAACAGTATCCTGACAAGGCATGTAGTTTGGCACAGCGGAAACTGTGCTAGTTAACAAGGCCTCCGTCAGGAGTTCGAGTCCGGAACAAAGCACTGTAGGAACTGATTGAATCATTTCGTGGAAAGTTTAGAGGGGTACTGAGGGTGGAACTGATTGAATCATTTCGTGGAAGGTTTATAGGGGTACGTAGAATACTGATATGTTCTTAAATCACTCCCAAGTAAGATGGGATTGGTTCTCAGCTATAATATTTCGTCTTCAGAAAGTAATGCGCAGTCTAATACTTCAACTGGAACGAGCACGGGTGAATATATATACACCGATGACAGTACCGACCGTGAAGGCCAAAAACTAGCGACGGAAACATATACAAATCGAGAAGCAGAAAGAGGGGAAAAAAAATGTTGTCGTCTGTCGCAACGAAGTTCAGAACGAAAACGGCCAAACGAGAAAATAAGGGTATGCTCAGAGCCGAACGACTGGTCCGGCGGAAAAAATAGTTTCTTGTCTTTTGGCGAAGCAAAACGGAATAAGCACATGGGTGAATAACCGTGCCAAGCAAGTTTAGCACTAGATGCTTAGCTTACTTAATCTGTGATCTAAGCGAGAACATCACAAGGGTATATTCTATATTCTCAGAGGTTCAACCTTTGAGTTCAAAGCTCTACATATTTGTTGTGATTCTTCTCAAAATTCTAGAGAGATTTGTGCTTGAAGAAGCAAAACAACAATATATTTCTTATCGATGTTACTAAAACATAACCTTTGAGGGGAATATATTTCTTCCTAGGAAGTTCAGATCTTATATAACAGGTTATGAATCCACGCACTTTATCATTGAAACCCTCCCATATAAAGAATTTTATCCAATCTTACTGATTATCATAACATCCCATGCCCTACTTGCTAGTGTGATTCACACACACTTAGACTAGATAAGTACAAAAGCACAATGGACGGCAAGGGTGTATGTATGCATCTCATCTCTTCATCGTGACAAAGAAAAAAGAAAAAGATAAATGAACAATAAAGAACCTCATAGATTTTCCGTTAGAGTCCATGTTGTTGTTACTGTTTCAAGAAATTTATCATTTGTAAAAAGGATCCTTGATATAACATTATTTTTTCATTGCATCGAGCTTTTGCATTTCTGATTTAATCCTAACTTGGATAAACACTTAATCCATAGATAAATAGAAACGAAATTAAGTTCAGGGTTGAGGTTTATAATCATTTTATTATTTCTTTTTCTTTCCAAGGAGTCTATATTTAATGTTTCAACATAGATTATTCCAAGTGTCAATTGTGGATTCTTTTACCTTGTTGTTCACTTTACCATTTATCCAAAATCTATGCTTCCGACACTGGCATGGAACACGAGTAAAACTATTAATATTGTCAGTGAAACGATTCGACTCTCGCATAAAAAGAATTTTTGAGGAACTAATTCTTATTTTGAATTGTTTTTATGAAAAGAATTAGGTGATACATTGAAGCTTTGAAGAGGAGAGGTAAATATATACGCTTTTGCACTACTTACTATATACAACAGTAAGGTCATCAGGAACCCTCATTCTTGTTAGTTACGAGTTATAATGTGAAGTGAGAGGACATCCTCAAACAAGTTAGAACACTACATAACTAATTCATTTTTATATCAACCTAAAGAGAATAGAAAATGCTCCCCAACGATGTTAGCAGTAGATCGTACATGAAGATGTTTTTGATATAAAAATGAATTGTATTTTGATTGATTCAGATGAAAATATCCTCTACTTTGAATTTAGTTTGTTTGTGGATTGCCCATGAAACATTGGACCTCAACAATCTCTTCAACATGGAAGAGAAGAAGTGGTTGACATGTTCTTATATCTTATAAGATATCTACGAAGTCACATAATATTCTTCAAGAACACCATGTAACTTCTAACAAAGAACTGAACTTTCTCTGTCTAAAGGCATAAATAACCTTGTAGAAAGAACCTTGAGTTAAGTTGACAAATGTAAACCACTATCAATTATCATGTTTCACCTCTGCAGTATTCAAATAATAATTATACTCTTCGCTTCTTCTCTACTCTTTTAGTTCTAGTTCTCTCATAATGAGATAATCCAATATGTAAATGATCCAAGGTTCACGTTAGAAGGATAAATTGGTCTTATGCTGATCACTTTCTCTGAATGTCAAGATCTATAATTTGTTTCCATTTCCAATGATAGTGAAACAACTCAAATTAATGTTGTCATCTATTATCTCAACTTTTGGAGATTATGCACTCTCCCTGAAATTCATGCAAGAATCATTGAAAGATGTGTCACGGATAACAGAGACACATCTTCTTGTAAATGGAGTTTGTCATGAAGGTTGTATCCCTAGTAACTCAGAAATTGATCTGACATATACTACTCCCTGCATAGTTCCTTGATGCCTTCTCTGGGTATGACTGAATTCCCAATACACGACTGTTGGAGACTAAAAGTCCCTAGACATCTTCTTTGAGTCCTTGGTATTTCCTGATTAACTTGATTATTAAGTCTGATTATTCCTGGCAAGAGATTGTTACTTGTGTTGATGTTCTTCTTGTTCTCTCAACTGAACTCTCCTCGTATAACTCCATGTATTGTTTACTCAGTCCTCTAAACTCTCAAGAAGGACTTCCCCGTCTATTCCTTTGGATTCTCAAGAAGGACTTCGTGATCTTCTCTCTGAACTCTTAAACGACTCTCCTTAAATTGATATACTTAACACTCATATAAGACTCACTGGATTACTCTCAAGACGAACTCACTGAATTCTTCCTTCTTTAAAACTAGGATAACTTCTTGAGTTACCTAAATCCTTGTGTTCTCAAGCAAGGTTCCATGTACTACCTCTTGGAACTGCTTAAGAAATCCAGGGACAATTCCTTGGCTCCTCCCAAGAGTTCTCAAGAGATTTCCTTGGGCTAAGTTTTATTCTCTCCGACTTCTCCCTCTCTCACTATACTTGCTACTCAAGCGGCGTCAAACACACACATTTACAAAAGTGAGACACCGAATTTAAGATGGCATGTAGGCTCTTGAACCGCAAGAGGGTGTTTTACTATAGACTGAACTGAATCATTCAGATACAAAAGTAAGTGATGAGAGTCTGCATCTATTCTCCGCAGGTACTGCTTCTAATATCGGTGCCTGATGGTCAGGGATGCCAACTTAAATAACCCCTAATCCTTAACTTCTAACAAATCTACAACAGTGGCATCTGTGAGTCACACTTGCAGTGGTGCTAACTGTTCCTTTGTTCTAACTTTAGCTCTAAAAAAACTATGTGCAGGAATTCTCCACCACGCATCCTTCTATCGTGTTACCCTTATTGTTACTGGTGCCGCCGTCACAGGAGTTAGTTTTTATCGTTGGAAGGGTCTATCCTAAACCTGAACTTCAAAGGAGTTTTATGACAGGAAGTGTCGAGGTGTAGTGATGCTTAGTTATGTATATGACAAATGTATCAAAATATTTATTTGCATCTTTGTATATGTGAAATGAATATGCATCCAAAGTGCACTTCCGGGAAAAAACGAGATAAGGATAAGCAGGATCCACGAGGCTAAAATCTAGAGACGTGATTTGTAACCGTAAGGCTTTTTCCTGTCTTGGAAACAGTTATTTTTTCAGTCAGTATGAATTTTCTCATGTCTCCGTGAACACCGTGTCTAAAATTAGAAAAGTATTATCTATTCTTCGGACCTCCATGCACACTAAGAAGTTTAGTGAATACAAATTTATCTATAGAACAGGGTAGCGTCTTGGTACAGACTGGGTCTGGGAGTTCTATCAACGTGAGCTCGAATCCTGCTGTGAAACAAAATAAATCTTTGCTGTCTAAGGAAAATATATTTGAAGGTAACTGAAACCAAGAGACTGAAAACAAATATTAAAATGAACAGTAAAGAGTCAGAGGGTCTACGAAGGATAAGTGGTTATCCTAAAAGATTTCTAACACTTGAAATGAATACTGAAGAGTTAAAGGGGTGTCTTTGTAATTTGCTTGTCCGTTAAGCACACAAGGAGAACAAACGATTCGTCAAAACTGAAAAATAATTCAAATTAAAGAAAAAAACAGTTCAATACAACGATCGAACCAAGCTTTGATGATAATACAAGGATCTCATACAAATTACATCTTTGTATATGTGAAATGATAATATCATGTTTGATGATAGATCTTGTGATTAGATCTCCTATCAGTAATGAATTTTCGTGGAATGTAATAATCTTTTGATGTTGTTGTCGTGTCTAATGTTGCTTGAAGTGTGCATAAGATGGCACCAAACTCTTGGTTGTGGAAAACTCATAATTAGAAGAATAGTGAAGTTGCACGTAAGATCATTTTGTTTCAAAATCCAAAACTAATTTATTTACAAACGATAGTCTCGAAGAAGAACTATGCAAATGATCTAGAACAATCTCTAACAGACATTGCCTTCCAAAAATTATGCCCTTTAGAAGTTTTTCACCTCGATCTCGCAATTGGTAGAACATGTCTTGATAATAATTTCGAAACGCTACCAAGTTCATCCAAAAAAGAGCTATGTAGATCGTGTTACGACCCTTCGGAGTTTCCAAGTCGACCTCAAGTGTAAAATGGACGAGAATCTACACACATATTTATAGATTACCTTCGAGGTTTCTTCCAATGCATCGTTTTTTTGAAATCTGACCCTTAGTTGGAAAGGTCTTATCAACAACTCCCCAATCATGTGAAATTTGACGTTATTGGGGAGGTTAGGTCACATCTTTTGACCTTATGTTGGTTGGTATGGTCATGTCACACCTCGTGATTCATCATTCTACATTGGTAATGTCTTATGTCTTTTTACCTATTATCGCATTTTGCATTCTGACCTTCTGTAAAAATCTGGGATAAAATATGACCGATTGAACCATTAGACTCCTTCATACTCCCTGGTAAATAAATATAAGCTTCAACTTAAAAAAAACAACTGAAGATTATTTAACAAAACACTTTTCTTCTATCATCATTCATGCCTTCTAGAATATATCCGATATCTTTTAACAATAAATATACAAACAAATATTCTAATTTCCAAAATAAAACCATATGGTATGTCTCACTCATAAAAAACTTTACTAAGTAGTTAATCCCAACTTGTCTTAACCTATTCAACAGTCTATACAAATGAGAGGATCATGATCGTGATATTAATATATAAATCTTATACGAGATCCGATCCATATGATGACGATGCATAAGGAGTGTATAAGCTTACTTCTTGAAGATAACTCGCAAGCAAAGCATATTATACCAATCGTGTCAAAACAATGTAAGTGACTGAATAATGCGAATTTCGCATTTTACTCAGATCACAGATCTCCTTTAAAGAACTTAAACCATTGGTAAAGGAGCTCATCCTACATTATAACGAAAGCAGAGAAGCTCATATGGTTTACTTTTTGAGAACTCTCGGTCTGCAGTAAAATTATCGATGAACAATTTCAACAGAAATATGGAGTTTTAATAATTGATGTGACAATCACCAAAAACTGTAACAAAACGATATCTGATCAGCCCAATATAAAGCTCTATGAATATATAAAGAAGATATATCTTTTTGAGTAGCAGATCAGCATTTTTGTAACGTATAACGAAGTTACAGTTAGACAGAATTCTGACACGAACTCCCCTTTCTGTTAAATCTAACGAGTAAGGACTAAACTGCATTGTAAAAGCATTAAAATAATTTAGAAGGGAGTCATATATAGGTATCCTGATTCTTTATTAAACTCTTGTCGTTTTGATATAGTGAAGAAAAAGAAAAAGAAAATTGAGAGGATGATTCCTTGACCTTGTGGACTTACGAACATAATATATTCTATAAATGTTGGCACCTTTTGTTATTATACTGTTTTCTAGATTTCGGATATTTCATTCTCTTGTTAACCACATAAGAAAATATATACTTTGTCATCAATCTTCTTAGAAGTGCTCATCAGCTCTAAGATTTTCATAACGAGAAAAAAGTTTATCGAATTAGAGTGAGCTACCATTCAAGTAGAGTGTCAAGACGTTTTGATGTATTTCTTGAATAATAACCAAAATAAGTTAGACAAGGCGGATTGTATCGACAAAATAACATCAACAAGACATATATATATGATTCCTCATCTCGTCTCATGGTATTATCAATGTTATCATCGATTCTTCATTATTGCATAGACACATGATTCCATAATTGAGTATGCACTTTGTACTAATGAATGCATGACTTGACATTTAAAAATTACAAAACTATTACACTTGTAAATTTTTTTTCTTCTTGTGCTATATATGTAGACCTTGTTAGTGTAAATACCCAACATAGATAAATATGGCCTTTAACTTAAATATAAAATTCACAGCAAAACGAACTTCAATGATATAAGATTGATAGAAACCATGCATGTAATCTAGATCTTATTTACAAAATCCTTTGTTTAGTATCCTTGTAAATTATTGGGCATTTGTTTATTGTTTATTTCATGATCTATCTATGGAGAGCAAGAGTCTGTAATATCACATCTTCTCTAATAGTTTGACAGTTATTGTCTACAAGTATTTTGTAGAAGATTTTACCTAACATTCACTACATCTGAACATAGTTATATAACTACTAAATTTTGCATTTTTTCAATTTTTTTTGACTAAGTGGACTAAATTCTCCTAAGGGTCCATGTGGACCGGACGTTGTAACAATTTTGTCCCTATGGGGTCTTGAGTACATGAGATTACAACATCCAAAGCATCTGCTTGGCACACAACAATCATTATAAATATACTAACAAACTCTATAACAACATTATAATTTCAAATCATTACATTTGATTCATCGGATGTTGAGAATCTCCATCTCATACAAACATACTTTTCAATTTAAGTCATTGCATTGAACCAGATATAAATATTTGGACTTTCTTAACAAGACTCTCTACAATCATTCAATCGGCAATCATTCATAAGCTACGTCTGACGTTCCAGCTTAGGAGCTTAAGAAGACTAGCTAGATCTAATCATGTTCTCTACACATCTCTCTTAACCTTGTCTTGTTTGTCCAACTTGTTCGTCAGTCTCGTGCGTCTCTCCATAGATCGATCTTTTTGTGTTCGTCGATCTTTCTTTTAAAGAGGATTTTTATTCTCTATTCTCGTTGAACTTCCTAACGTGTGGGGCGTTCCACAACCTAAAAAGACATCTTCAGCTTAGGTTGCAGTTTCCATTTTTGAATACCTAACCCTCTTTTCAAAGAGCACATGTCATCAACTTTGTAACTTTGACTTCCTTTTAGTTATATCTTGGATGTCTCTGGAGTGACGTTTTTATATCCTCAAAGTGTCATTTTCATATTTCCGAGTGATGTCATCCCTTGAGTGATTAAGTCCGGAGTCTCAATGTGACAGCAGTCAAGTCTTGTCAATAGAAGACAACGATGACAAAGAGGATGATGAAAAAGACACGTCATCTGACTTCACAACTCTTATGAGGAACCTCAAGTTCATGGTATCGACTCAGTCGACAAGAGTTCAAAGTCTATCAAATCTCCTCCAAAGGACGAATGAAAATGACAAGAGTAAACATGCATCACCTCCTACTTCAAAGCATATGAAAGTCGACATATCTCTTCAAGAGGTCGATCCTCCTTATGAGTCAGAGGTTGATAAACCTCTCATGATAGATGAATATCATAACATTGGTTCTATTGTCATTGTGACATCTCATTAGCTACACCATAGTTGTACAAGACAACACCGTCGACATCCCTTCTTGCAGTGGTAGTACAATTAATTGCTAAGTTGTCTACAACAATCTCATTTGAACACTTCAATCGATACACGTCTGTTCCTACGGCACCAATGCAGCCATATGGCTTTCCACCAAGATTTATAGAGAATTTTGCTGGATGATTTCAAGCAATGGTGGATAAACACAAGACCATCTTGCCCGAGGTCTCTCTGCTAAGGACTTATTTGGAAGTCCACTCAATCCTATTGCTATTACTCCTCGTCCTATTTTTGTGAATTACAAAAGAGGTGAACTACAAGGATTTAATGGAGACTGAATGGTATGTCAAGGATAGACCAGGCATAGGTATGAAGCCTTATCTTCTTTTTATGGCCTCATTCATCTTTTATTCTGACATCAGCCATATTTTATTCATCACATGGCAGATGCAGTAATTGATGTCATCTTAAAGATACGCGTTGAAAGACCTCGATGTTCTCCGGTTGAGCAGATCTATCAAAGGGATCTTGTTACTTTCACCATGATGTCTGTCATGAAGAGCAATGTAGATATTCAACAACTCACTGGAATAGAAGTTCTCTCACAGTTATGGATCCACGAAATTGATTCTAGAGATATAATTATATTCTGAGGATTCTTTTGCAAAGTAGTCTTCCGAATGGATGTGAAACTTACCAATCCACATGAACTCAGTTTTCTAGCAACCGATGTCGTTTGGTTTGTACTGTATTATCGCATAGATTCTTTAAAAGAAGTCCTGAAGGATTTTGATAATCCTACTATTTATGTGACACCAAAACAACTATATTATTTTAATCATCAAACTCAAGAGGAACATTACAAATTGGTGGATAGTCCCGCTTGCATGTTGACACGAGAACATACATACATGCAAGCGTTCCAAGGACGCGTGCTGAATCTGCAAGGAGAGATCGCGACACATATGAAGACTTTGACACAAAAGATGAGACTTCATGTCTCATATTTAAATGAAGCACTCGATAAGTGGGTGTTATGACTGAAAGATGTATCCATAAAACATGCTATCTCATTACAAATCGAGGTAATAAAAGCATGTGGCTTACCGCCGATTCCCACAGTTTCCAAGAAGAACAGGAAGTTTCAGACTCCTGACGAAAGTGATTCTGAAGAAGAATCTCTCCGATTGACATCCAACTATGCATACGACTTTGCACGGTTCTCTGACAATGATACATATCTAGCCTTCACTACAAGAGTTCTTCAAGATCCACCTTCTAAACCCTTAAGGTATCAACTGAAAGCCTGTGCATTGCAAGAGTTTGAGCTTGAGAATTAGATATTTCTCTTGAGGTACTTTACCATCCTCGAAGCTCATATGTTTCAAGTCTAGGCAAGAACTTACTCCCTACATATATTACACTTTGTTGGTTGAGACTTGCTCATAACCTACCTGCACTACCTCAGGTTTCCATGGAAGTAATGACTCGGTGTGGTGTCTTAGGATTTCTCCTTTAGCCCATTTAGCATAAAAGATTTTGTTTCCCAAAGAGATTTACACTAATATCGCTGCTCTAAGTTCTAAGATCTGTTCAAACACACAAACACGCGGGATTTGTCTAGAAATCCCGTCTTCTCACAAAACCAAACGGCTTCCAGACCCTTCAGAAGGTGCCCTGGACCCAAACAAACAACTACTACTTAAAATATCACACAAATACCCCCTGAGAAGCTCATGAAGATGCTTCTTGCTTTCATATCACGGCTTACAGTCTTCTCACGATGGTCTTCCCGAAGCAATTCTCGGCTTCTGGGAGTTCAACTCGATTTCTGACACCTCCAGAAGACTATCTCTGCTTCGTGAGTGTCAATCTATCAATGTCTATCACACATTGCTCTTCCAATTTCCAACGGGTTTAGATAATTCACATGGTGTACGCCCCCTATAGCATTCCCAGGCTTCTATCTACGGAAATGATCTTCCTGCAGCACTACAACGACATGCACCTTCACGGAAGCTCAATAGAAGTCTCGGAAGCTCACTAGAAGAAGATAAGAAGATGGGAAGATGAGAGAAGAAGGAAGAAGAGAAAATCCAAACAAGAAGAAACAAGATGAAAAAAAGAGAAATTAAGATTCCGCATGCTTCTAGTCCGGATCCTGACTAACAAGTCATCCATGCTTGTAGTAATTTGGAAAAGAAGACCACAAATTGACTTACAGTTACACAGTCTTGTACTCGAGGATGTCGTCTTCTGCTGTGGAAAGAAGACTTCTTTCTTCTTCTGTCGTTGCTCTGACTACTCTGACGTCAAAGACCAATCTCTCTTATGGCAGTCCGTACGTGCATCCGAAGTGCTCCACTGGATGAGACAAGCTTCGACTCTGCACAGCTTCTAACAATCACCGCCACTCAAGAAGAAGACTTCTCATGCACAATTGGGTGTGAATTCAAGGAAACCCACTGCCCAGATGACACAGACAAAGCTTCTGCAATCTCTGAAAATCAATTCCTCGAGAAGAAGGTACATTGGCTTTGGGAAGCTCACTCCCTCCACTTTCTGTTCCTATCTCGACACACCAGCTTAGAAGTAGGACTACACGATGATGCCGTTCCTTGTTCTAGGCTGTCCACTACTACTGTCTACATCTTTCGATCCACTGATGAGAGCGGAAGTGCAGGCCCCTCCTGTGTAATCCAACTATGTTTGTATATCTCTAGCAATGGGCGTAATGTGTTCTATGCGTACTGTGTGTAACATGTGTGTACAAAATCCTACTCTGTGTTCTACTTTATACATCTGCACTTGAGTCGCAAGAGGGAGATCCTCTCCAATCCCAACTCTCAACCAGGAAAGATGGGCCGCTGTCAGAAGACCACCACCTCACATGCATACGGTTCCCTTCTCAGTTTAGAAACTTACTCTCTACTCCTACCGTTGCATATCCTGTCACATGGACAGTCACCTAAAAATACAAAGGAGTTGTCTCTTCCTAAAATAGTAGACTTCACTTCCTATCAAAATTAGACAACTCAACTGTCTTCCTATCTTGCTGCCTACTCCTGATCGCCGGGTGCTATCTCCACTGGATCCTTTCCTATCTGAACTCCTAAATTGACCTCCGATAAAGTGGGAAGCCTTGCTGGTACCTCGGGTGCGGCTGAGATGACTTCCTCCTCGACATTCATGACTTGCTCTTCTGGTGCGGCTTCGGAAGACGGAAGCGTCTTCTGGGAAGTTGAGTTCACCTGCACTTTCTGACTCTTTTGAGGCACCTGTTTGACGCTGGGAGCTGGGGTGACCTCATAGTGGTCAAAAGAAGTCACCTCCTCCACTCGAAACACATGGGAAGATACCTCTACTTCCGGTCTTTCAGAAGATACCTTGTTTGCCGGTCTTCCAGAAGCAAGGATGCCTCTTCTACCACTGTAGTCTTCCGCTTCTACGTACGAGAAGACGCTACTCTTCTCATCTTCCGAGGTGGAAGATCTCTTCTCATCGCAGGAGCAATCCTCTTCGCTGCACTTCCTTGAGTCGCAGTCGGAATGTCACCCATACTTCGGCTTCTGGAGTCTTCGGAAGACTCCTTGTTGTCTCAGAAGCTGTTTTCTGCGTGATCTTGGTGCCCGACGTCTCCTCCTGTGAATCCGATTCGGATCCAAAATGGATGATCTGGAAAGATACGCTCTTCCTAGACACACTCCTAGGCCTCATCTTCCTCAGCGACGATGCGTCTTCTGTACCGCTGGAGTCGTCTTCTCTCACCAAAATCGTCTTTTGCTGAGTGCTTGATCCTGTCTGAAGCACTAAAATGAGAGAGGAAGACATCGCAGCTACTTGGTATTCTTCCTCCAAGGTCTCTTCCTTTACCTCGCGCTGTCTTGCTGACCCATACTTCACGAACTGGTCTTCCTGCAAATCTCTCTTGGACACGTACAAATAACAGAAGAACGGGGTGAGGTGCCCTCCTACTGGGGTGCCCAAGTACACTAGCTCGGCTTGGATGTATGTGTCGAAGAAGGTGTCCCAATTGACGACTTGTCTTTCCCAGATGGCTTCCAGGAACACCACGTCTTGGTCTCCAAGGTACCTCACCTTCTGCGCTTTCTCCTTGGAGAAAAGGTGAAGCTTCGTCAAAAGACGCTTCCTCGGCTCTCTGTAAGCTTCTATCTCCCATCCGTTCCTCCTCTGACTGTCTTCCAAGAAGAGGCAGATTGTGCTTCCGAGTACATACCACTTCCTGGAGATTATCGGTAACTCATACCCTCGGTTCTCTACTTCTGGTCTGTGAAAAGTCATGCGCCACCACTCCATTGTCCAAGAAGATGATCTTCCCCGAGCTACCTCTACCTTTACAGATACAAGGTTGCGCGGAGGCAGTGCTGCCCAAACCTCCTCCAAAATATCATGGTCCGCGAGATTCTAATTCCACAGAAAGAAGTCGAGGCCCAACTCCTTAATGAAAGGTTTGACCTCCACCAACTCTGTTGCTGATAACACTAACCCTCGAGGATGCATCGACATGTTCGAGCTTCTGTTACACTAAACCACACGTACTTGCTGTGAGCCGAAGCTCAGTCCTCATCAGGTCCTCACAGTCCAGCTTCCACTCTCAGACGATGAATCTAGTCTTTCAGAAGACAGCTCTTCCGTCTTCTGGGATTCTAACAGTGCTTCTTAAGTAGCTCTCGTCTTCCAAGGCATTGCATGGATTCCTAAGAAGACAATCCACCTTGCAATTCATCCTACTTCGTAACAGAAGATAACAAGATACGTGAGAAGCAGAGTATACAGAAGGTTCAAAAGATGGTTGAGGACTCTTGCGATGACAGTGACCTCCAGGAAGACTCTCGGGACAGCTTCCGATTAACTGACGTACTCAGAAAACTTCCCGCAGCCAGGCTTCCCATCATTGGTCTCACCTGTCTTCGACTTCGACACACAATCTAACCTCACAACAAACACGGAACATTCATATGAAAGACCGTCGTGAGAAGACTGGAAGCAATGATCTGGAAGCAAGAAGCGTCTTCCCGAGCTTCTCAGTGGATATTTGTGTGATATTTTAGATAGTAGTTGTTTGTTTGGATCCAGGGCACCTTCTGAAGGATCTGGAAGCCGTTTGGTTTTGTGAGAAGACGGGATTTCTAGACAAATCTCGCGTGTTTGTGTGTTTGAACAGATCTTAGAACTTAGAGCAACGATACTAGTGTAAATCTCTTTTATAGAACGAAATCTTTTATGCTAAATGGGTTAAAGGAGAAATCCTGAGACACTACATATAGTAGCCTCGTATTTTTGATGCCGCTGTCGGAGATTTCATCTTAGTAACGATTGTTCTAAGCTTCCTGGATCTGTGTGTCAGTCGTTAGTTGCATTTTTGAACTAACTTGGATTATATGTTAGTGTGCTGTGGAACTCCATCTTGTTAGAAGACAGGAACTGCAGCCTAAAGCTGATGAGAGACATCAGGGGGAACTCGAAGAAGCCGCTTCTCCGCTTCCAAGAGCTTCTTGGAAGACTCGATCTTGGAAAACTGCAGTAAGTGCAACATGACGCAGGAGAGGAAGACGTTCCGAACCTGTGACATGTTGTTCAGATCTTCAGCTTTACAGATCCAGTATTAGAAGAAGGGTGACACCTCTTCTCAACACTCTGATGGATGTCTCCAACCAGAAGAAGAAGCAAAAGACGCACGGGTAAGGACCGTGAGTGGGTACATTCATCCCAGCGAACCGCTTCTAGAGAACAGCGGCTATCCCTAAGACACCAAAGGAAAGAAGAAGAGCTCAAGAAGATCCGAACAGTAGATTTGGAAGAGCCTTCCATCTCGAGCATTATCTTTGGAGAAGACAAAAGCCAAGCAGGTGACCACGTTTACAAAGTAGATTTTGGTTCTAGCTACACAGAAGACGTCTTCCCAAGTGCGAGAGAGGCTTCTCAAGGTGAAGAAAGACTGGAGGGAGTTGTTCCAGACGTCTGAGAGGATGCCAGCAATAGTAACTTTGACTTAGAAGACGATATTCGTGACTCAGACAGACCTTGATCTTCGAGAAGACCATCTCCACCACCTGGGCCTGACAAAAGAAGAAGTTGGTAGTTGCATCAGCCGACCGCCAACATGGCTTCCCACACTCGATAGAAGTACGATCCGTATGATGATGATGTTGACGCTGATGACTTCATCAAGATGTTTGAGACCATCTCTCGATCTAACAAGGAAGACGCTGATGTCGATAGACTTCGTGTCTTTCCTAGTCTGATCGTAGAGAAGAGAAGGAAATGGATGAATAAAGCATTGGACTATGATTTAGTTATGACCACTTGGACTACTCTGAAGGCAGCTTTTCTGAAGAAGTTCAGAGGAATGGGCTACGACCGGATGACTCTCATAGAACTTCAGAGGGTCGAATGAAAGAAAAAGAGACACTGCGGGATTATACCGAGAGGTTTGAAGACCTCCTGGATCACATCCCTCAGAACCAAAGAAGACCCGGTTACTGTGCTCAGCAAGCCGTGGACTAGTACTTAGGAGGTTTGTCTAAGGATATGGAGTTGTATTGTAGAAGGGGAGGAGGTGATGATTTGGTAGAAGTACAAAAGTATGCAGAGCAGTATGAAACCTCGAGCATCATCCGTAATATGACGAAATACAGAGGGAAGACCTCGAAGAAGTCCAAGAAGTCCAAGAAGTCTTCTAGGAAGTCCAAGAGGAAGTCCAAGTCCACTGAAACTGATAACAGTGTTTCGGAAGCATCATCAGCTTCTGAAGAGTCTACTGTCGAAAGTTCAGAATCATAATCTGAACAGGAGACGAAGACAAGAAAGAAGAAGAAGGAGAAGTCACGATTCAGGGAAGAAGTTGTGTAAAAGATCCCTCAGACTCAGATCATTCAGTATAGACTTGATCCTCGGATTGATGAAGTGCTAAAATAGTTTGCAGACTTGAAAGTTCATCTTTTGAACCAGAAGGACAAGCGGAAGCAACCCATGACTTCCCGGTCAAATATTTGGTGCAACCTTTGTAACTCTTCTGGACACACCAGAGATCAGTGTACGCAAGATCAAGCTGTTAATTGAGCAAGATGGGAAGAAGACGACGAGAGATATCTACATGATCCAAGCAGAGAATCCTACTACAAGATCGAGACAATACAATCTTTCACTCCTACGTCTTCTGCTCATTTTAATCGTTATGCTCCTAGGGACATGGCTGGTACTGTATAGACCAAGACGCCATGGCAACCTTCTTCATCACAACGACCTCTAAACTCTCTCCCTGGAGCATGCAACAATTATGGAGAGATAAGACACTGGTGGTCCACTATAAAATGGTGGATAAAAAGGTGAAGCCGGTTGCACAACCGCTACCTAGCGACTCTGACCAACGAGTTCAACAAGCCTACCAATTGTTGTATATGATCTTGAAGTCCAAAACTAAACTCATTAACCAAGAGTCATTTTGGTAATTTCTCTACCCATCTCATTTACCACAGATAAGAGATGTAATATTTTTGTACCTACTGTAGTGATCAATGGGTTTAGAGTGAGATTCTTTATCTTAGACAAGAGTAGATACATAGTCATGGATTCATCCTCGAGAGATATGTGTTACAATACTATCCATCATGATGGTCCCTTCGAGAACATGAACAAATTGTGTAGATACGAGTCTGTTCGCCTGACAGTCGTTAGTGCCACGCTATTCACGTATAAGATTTTTCAAGAACCAACGTTGGATCACATGGATTCCCTGATTCTTGAATCAACATCATCTTCCAATGGATCAGTCTCATCATTAAGATCGACTGACGACACACCGAGCTCTTTCTGAGCATCAAGTTCAACCTCCATCATTGTTTCAATGGATGAGACTTGCTTCTATGCAGTCAATCTTGAGGAATTTACCCCCTTTGCAGAGTGACAGAGATGGCAATTTGAAGATACTAGAGCAGTGACCACCGGTGATATTGAAGCACTAGGTTGATATTGAGCTTGAGAAGAGATATCGACCTTTTGTGTGGCTTGAGACGGTCATCCCTTCTTGGTCCGCTTTTTTTTTGTATCTTCGACTAAATTTTCATATGGGTGTTAACATCGACTAGTGTGAATAGACGAGAATGTGTCTTCTCTACTGCTCTTGCAGTCCTATCTTATCCCGTCTTTTGAGAATCCTCGCGTGTTGCTCAAGAGTCCACTTGAGGAACAATAATAGTATTTCTGCGGTCAAATGTGATGAAAAATTGATATAAGTTGACAATTTATGATACTCCAATTAATAAACTGATAATATTGCTGATGGTAGAACGTCTTATGTGTGATTGTACATGTTTGGGATGTCGTCTGTCCATAATCCTTGGTACATCAGTATCGACATCATAAAGGATTCCATAGTAAAGCTTGAGTTTTTTTCTTCCTTCAACTTGGTCTAAAACATCGAAATGGTATGCACCAAGACCGCAAAGAGGTCGTGATTGAAATTGGAAAGGGTTCTCAAGAACAATGCTTCTAGTAAACTATTCAACAACGAATTCGAGCAGTAGGATCTGTTACCGATGCATCTTGAAATGATCATGTAATTCTTGAACACTGCGTACATAGGTGTCCACAAGCAACTTTCTGAAATCTGATACACATTAGTGATTAGGGTTTGTTGAGTCTTAGGCTCAATCACCTGATAAAATAGTATCGCATGTGAGAATTCACTATGTCATTGAAAAGTAAACAAAGGTGATCGGTTGTCGAGCTGGAATCTGAACATGTCGGCGATCAATGCTTCGTGGTATGAATCACCTTCTGTCATGTCTCATTCTCAATAGAGATTTTCAATTTGGAAACCTTTGCCTTGCTTAACAAACGCGAAAACGTACATTATGGTGCTCATAGATAACACGTACGATTTAGAAACTCAAACAACTAAGCATGACTCAAATGAGTCTTGTACAACTCTGATATGTTGTCGAGGTTGTACAAAATGTATGAGACTCAAATCTTAGATTCTATGACCATCAACTCCATCCTCTTCCGGCGAGAGTTCGTAATATATCGCATTGAGTTCAGTCATTTTTCCCGTCAATGTTTGCTTTGCCTTGGATTTCTTATCAGCCTTTGATTTTTCTGCAACCTTTTGGAAATTAGATGACTTATGCACTTCTCTCAAAGAAGTGACAATCTATTTCTCTTCTGCTGATGATAAGACATAATGTTACGTCTGAGTGCGCGGAGTAACTTTGAACATTAGACGGCACTAAGCGTTCATAGAGGATTTTGGTGTTAGGATAAACTGATACTCTTTTATCCTCTTGAGGTTTAGGCAGCTCAAAGAGCCCCGCCGTTTGGTCCATGTCGATTCATGAGGTTTAAAGCTTTAAAGTCCACCGTCTTCTTTCCGTGGTCTTCTCTTAGTGCTGCAAACAAGGAATGTTTTCATGTCTAACGTCATCCTCTATGTAATGTAAGGAACGAATGTCTCTTGAGTGATGTCATCCTCGGGATGTTCTCTAGTTTTTCTATATGACGTCATTCCCTAAGTTAGCAACACAATCCTCTGTACGTAGCAAGTATAATTTAATGTTGTAATTCTAGTAAGTGTCCTTTGGTTATTGCGATCCTCATCTCAAGATCAAACGCAGACGCGAACAACATAACCCTAGTGGACTTGTGCTAGGGTGTGAAATAGGACTTAACGGCTTGACCGAGAAGTCAGAAACAGATGAACCATAAGTGGTTTTCTGAACCTAGGTTGAAACGTTGGATTAGGACGTTGTCGGAGTGTAATCCGTCTACCTAGGAAAGCGCCGGGCTTCTGGCTGTGGTTGTTCACTCAAGAGGTTGGCTTTCAGGTTACAACAGGGGCTATAAACACTCACACAGATGTGTAAGATCTAGTAATGTACCCAGAAGGCGAAATTCAGGTCTAGCTGGCAGTAATATCCGGCGGTGAACTTTGACACTCACGGAGAGGAAAACTATGATGGTTTAGACCTCTAAACTTCCCCTACATGCAAATGAGGTACTACTGAACTCACAGACGAAATTTCAGCATGAGATCAAATTCTGACACGGAGATATGAACAGAAAAGTTCTGAGTAAGAATATTGCGGCAATTTCTGGTACCCAGCTGGCTATTTCAACCTATAACAGGAGTTTGGCTCGATCAATTTCAAAGTTTCTTACAGGATTTGCAGTCTACAGGGTGCTGAACATCCCTGTGAAGTTGGGACTCCTGAATGTTCACAGAACTGCAGATCTCCTCCTCTGAAGTCGCTGCTCTAGATTAAGAGCTTTTCAGACCCCCTCAGCTTCAGCGGCCGCCCTGAATTACTCAGTTGCTCAATCGATATGAAACTTTTTGTGAAATCGTAGCCCTGCTGGCGGAGAACACAACCTCGAAGTTTTGAAGCAATTTCCTTAAATCTGCTGCGAGTGACACTGAAAACCCTAAATCCAGCAAAAGTGATTCAATTCTAGCACAATCCGAACTTCAATTGCTCATAACTCCGTCTTTATTGACTCAAATCGATCAAAATTTTCACTGGAAGTGCTTGGCATGACGAGCCCTCTCTCCCTGTGCTCTCAGATTTCGAAGATCCCCTACCAAATGCTCGAACTCCACTCTAGAGCTCTGTTTCTAAATTTAGAGTTTAACAAAAGACAAAAATGGACCAATGGGAGTTCATAGCTCCACTTGGTTGTCCTTTAGTACCCTAAACCACGTGGCAACTTAGTTTTACTCATAGGCTACCACGTCAAGCCCCCTAGAGTGCCAGCGTAAAACTTAAATTACTTAAAACGACACGCAGCCCCGAAAAATAACTTAAATCAGCTAGAAAGCATGCATGGGCGACACGCAAATACAACCCATGAGCTTAAGCCCTATCAACATGGTAATCAACTTACTAAGACTCAAAATAGTGTTAACACCATATGCAAAGGTGTCAAACATATACATAAACGATTAGAAGTAATATAAGCTAACTTCTAGAACTACTAAACTCAAGCGTCGGAGTAGAAATATAACATCTAGCCGCCAAGTAGCGCGACAACGTAAGGGCCTATCCCAAGACGACCCAATACAAATGCTGACTTAAAAGGACAAGTCTAAGTATGGACCGAAACCTAAGTCCGAGACGTAAGTCCGAGACATGGGACTGAGACGTGGATCTGGACGCTGGTCCGATCCACAGGGTCCTAGTCTACGGTTCGATCACAGTTTTTCAAGAAAACTATCAAGTATTGGAGCTCCAGCGACGTTTTGGATCGTGGGCGGAGCTACACGTAAGATCTCGAGACGAGCAAGGTATCATTGGAAAGACCTTGACGAGAGCTTTCCAACGATATGCTAAACTTCCCTAACTGACGTCGGAGCTGAGAATTGTGACCGATCCTGTGATCGGATTGTGGTCTAATTTTCAGAGATCAAAGAGGAGGATGGGACCGGTGATCTCCAAAAGTGTATATGAGCGGACTCGATGCCTGGGTGGACCAGGACGAGTCACCCGATCTCAGAGTTCGGCGGGTGGATTCTAGAGGCATGAGGTGATGCTTGGATCAATACCAAGATGCGCTCTGGTCCAGACGTGAGCGTCTGGACTTAGGAATGACCCAAGGACTAGGTTAAGACTAAGGAATGAGATGGCGGGTTTGATCATCGATCGGGAGCCTAGATCCCGACGGAAATCACGGACGGTTGGACCGTTAGGTGTGTTGCAGACACCGTTTGGGACCCTGGACTTTATGAGAAGTCCGTCCCAAGTCATGTTGTGACTTGTTCATGTTTTGAGACCGACCTAGCTGGATCTAGGTTGGGACTTAAGAAATGTTGAGCTTGAAAATTAAGGAGACGGTCTGGCTCTGGTCCAGACCAAACGGGATAAAGATAAGTGGTGCATGAACCCTAACGTGTGATTGTGGTTTATATGTTAACATTGTGAGTTTCGTGACCTACTGAGCAAGAGCTTCCGCTGATGCAACAAGGCGGTAGATGCACAGAATTGGTCCACACTCATGCATATTAATACATAGACTTTACTCAATATCAATAACTCCATATGAGATTTCCTTCACATAGTAAATGGACTTAGTCCTCTTAGGTATCATAGAATTGATAATGTGTCAGATACGGATGATAAGCTTCACATTGAATCCGATCGGTGCATGAATGCAATAGTTTGTCTTTAAGAGTCTTAAGCTGTACTGAACCATTTTTGTATATAGTTTTTACTATATATGGTCCTAGTCATAGAAGAAGAAATTTATCAAAAAATTGTTCGATTTCATAATTTCATTTTAGAACTAAATCTCCTTCTTGTGGTGATAACTCTATGGATTTTTGGTCGGAATGTTTCTTTCTCTTGGTCTGATTAGTATATGTGTTATATATACAACGCTTGTAATATCTTATCGATCAAAGCATGCAGTGCATGAATGCAATTTCTGATCTCCTCTCCACTTGACGAGCACGTCCTCGTGAAAGTGTAACCAGTGAATACACGTAGAGTAGGAAAAAGAAATTTGATCAGAAGAACTGCTCTTGATCATATACCAGTTGCAATGGTGTATAATCAGTACTGCTTTAAAAATAGTACAATAAGCCCATAGTGCACCCACAAGGTGTTCATCCCAGTCAATGGGGTGTAAGATCACAATTTTGTAGGCAACAATAACGAATGTACAATTAACCCTTTCCACCTGACGTTAGCTTGAGGATAATAAGGGGTGGCAAAGCAATGGTAATAATGCTCTTCATGATCTCAATGACAAAATGAGAACCATTGTTTCATACAATGCTAATAAGAACACCAAGGCGGGCAATAATATTATGTTCTAAGAACTAAATCGTAAAGATAGCATTAATTTTAGTAACAGACTCAACTTCGATCCATTTGATGACGTAATGTACAGCCATGATGATATATTTGTGCTGGAAGAGGCGAGCAAGAGAAATAATACGACCAATGAAATCCAATCCTCAATGTTGAAAAGGTCGTGCAGATAACTTGTACATTAAATACATCTAATAATGTGATAAAGGTTTATCCGACCACTGACAAGCATCACAATGTTTAATAATATTATGTGTGTCACCAGTAATAGTAGGTCATCGTAACCTGGTGAGGTATATCTTCATGGAAGTGAGGTCAGCAGAGAAATGTCCACCTTTTGGATTGTCATGACAGGATTTGATAACCAAATAAATTTCTTCTGGAGCAACATAACGTCGGAGGACATGATCCAACCCAACTCGATAAAGTTCATCGTGTAGAAGTATAAAAGGATAGGCAGCTTGCTGAAACATATCATGATATTGAGTAAGCAATCTAATCAGAATATTACTGATAAATAAATAGTACCGTAACTGCACAATCCAAGAATCGGTAGTAGTAGCTTCAGTGATTTGGAACAAGAAGACATCCTTAAAATTAGTAACCATTGAGAACTTGGTTGGTTCAACCAGAATAGGAGATAGGAGGTCAGCATTATCATGAATTTTACCTGGTATGTATTTGACAGTAAAAGTAATTCTTGAAGAGTTAAGAACCATTGAGCCAATCTTCCCGAATGTGAATGTTTATTTACTAAGTACTTCAAAGCTTCATGATCGACATGTATGATGAATATGTAACAATGACGGCACTTTTGAACTACAAAGATCATGCCCAAACACTCTCGTTCAATAGTAGAATAACCTCGTTCTGCAATACTAAGCTGACGGTTAGCATAGTAGACACGATGATCTCTCTGTTTCTCATTGAGATGCACCACGATAGCACATGTGGCGGTATTAGAAGTGTCAACAAAGACATGAAACAATAAATCTCATTTGGACGTCCATAGAATTGATGCAGTGATCAACTTTTGTTTGAACGTTTCAAACCCTTGTTGATGTCATTACCCCAAGTGATGTCAGCAGATCCTCTTAATAGGTTGCTATCATAGCATAACTCATTTATAAAACGTCAATAATACCCAATACAACCAAGAAAAGCATGAACCTCTTTAAGAATTCTTAGATGAGGTATGGTTTGGATGACCCGTATTTTACGTGGGTCACTCATAATACAATCGTTAGTTACAATATGCCCTAATAAAGGATCAAGAAGCCGCAAGCAAGCATTTATTTGGATTCAAAGAGATCCAAGCCTCACTAAGAATAAAAATAGAGCGTAAGGTCTGCGGATGATCATGTCTTGTGGTATGAGCACAAATATCATTCAGGTAGATTTCCAAGACATCTTAAAGATGTATAAATGAATGCATCATATACCTTTGAAAGATAACATGTGCATTTTATAGATCAAAAGGCATAACACGGTATGCAAAAGCATCCCATTCAATAACAAAATTAGTTTCGTACTGATCTTTCGAAGCAATAGCAATTTAGTTATGATCGGAGAATCCATCCATGATAGAAAAAAATTCACTAGAAGCAACAAAATCAAGTATAAGATCTGAGAATGACAAGAGAAATGTGTCATGTATAGTATACTTATTCACTATTTCAAATCCACACAAACTCAAAGTTTGTCTGAATTCTTTTTGGGAACCATAATGAACAGAGCAACCCACTCAGATTCTCTTGAAGGGTAGATGAATCCACAAGCCAGTAGCTTCTTTAGTTCCAACTTGAGTTGTTTTTTGTAATGATCAAGTAACTTGTATGGCTTGAGTCGACAAGATATAGCATCTGGATGTAATGGAATATAGTTTGACAATGCTTGGGGTCAACCTCTAATAACTCCTCATACGAATAAGTGAAGATATCTCGAAAGTCTTTGTAGACCTCTTGGAAGTTTAAAACTTCTTCAAGTTTGAGATTCTGTGAGATTTTAACTTAACGAGGTTCGTCACCATCTTAAGCTATGTGAAGATCATGAAACTTGTCTTCAACCCAAATATGGAGTGGTATAGGTTTCATGTCAGCTTCCAAGGGTTTAGTTTCAAAGAACTTCATAACCTCTTCATCTGTATAGTGCGGTGGAGACTCATATTTCTCATGGACATTATCAGATGTATCAGCTTGAAAGACAAAGTCCATATCTGAATCAGTATCCGTATCCATAGGATAAGGATCTTGCATTAGTGTCACTTTCTCATATTCATGAATACAGAAGTGTGGTGTAACAAAAATGATACAACAAGAAATGATTATAGACTCAAAGTCTTTATCATCTCCTATCATCGGATGTCAGTTAAAATACTATTTAGATTATCAACAATAGTAGTAGGTGATCCATCTGGATCCTACATGGATAAGATTGAGCACTTCTCTTTAAGAGAAACACTCAATTTTATCTAAATCTTATCTTAAAAACGTCAAATCATATCTTTCTTAACTTCCAAGAAGTATGTACATCTGCTTGAATCAACCATGGTTTATCTAGAATAATGGAAATTGAGCAGGAAAGTCAGTTACTAGTATTATATAACTGATAGAGAATCCTTGATCTCTGATTTGAGATAAAACATTCTTCTGTACTCCAATGGGTGGATAGCTCTGCCATCTTCCATATTCATGTTAGGACTTCTATAATTCCAGACTTCACTTAGAAAAGTGCCAGGTTAATAATCAGATGAACTAGAAGAAGCCTGAGGCTGTGGAGTCAATGGGGACTCTTGTGTCGTAAGATCAGAACCATATGCCTTAGTACGGGTGATAGTAAAGACAACCTCTTCTTCTAACTATAGTAATGGAGTTGGAGAGTCTTCAGCACCTGCAAAGCATATATTACCTTCTAGAGGTGAAAACTGTTGAAACATTGGAGTTTGTTGTGTCAGTTGTGATTGAACATTAGACATGACATCCGGCATATAAAAGCAAAAGGATGGACACACAAGGAAGTTGTGGTTCTCTTTATAAATGGAACATCGTTCTGATCTAGTGGAACAATCTCGTGCTATATGATTCAGACCACAAAGATAACAAGCGCAAAAATTACCTCGTCCCCTTTCTTTCTCCCCATGAGGTGGATCTTGAAGATGTTGGTTAAACCGTTGAACTTGTTTTGGTTGCTAGTATTAGTCTTGTTGCTGAACAGTTATCATTACAGTCTCTTTTCTCTGTGGATGATTACTATTTCATTGATTTCTCTGTAACGTCTTGCAATTTTCAAATTACATGTCTGGTTCTTTTGCAGTATATACAAAAGTTTGTAGATGTAATTGGACACGTGAGGTTGGTATGACCCTCAGCTCCACACTTGGTACAAACCACATTAGTGTTTGTGATTGGAGGAGGAACAACACAAGGTTGTTGTTGAGGATATTGTTGAACAGTATTCTTTATTTTTCTAAAATTAAATGCAAAATATTATTTTATAAAATTATTGACAAAAATCCATCTTTATAAATACTTTTTTATTTAAAAACTCATTTAAAGATTAGAAATAATCATTTGAGATTGATCAGTTTTAAAATTTTACTGAAATAATTAAAAATACCTTGTTTTTTCTTGTGCGTGTTTATAATCAAAATTGTTCGTGAACTTGCGAGTATATATCCCTCAAAAGTCATTGTTTAAACACAATTCAAGCTAAGATTTGGAAACTAAACATGTTAGATGTGTAATCTAAGGTGATGGAGGTTAAAGGTGATCGCTAATACTTTTTCAGTCTATAATAGATTACATTATTATACAGTACATAACATTATTCAAGATAACATTAGTTTATACAGGAGGACCTGAAATTTAAGAGAGATTAAAGTATTTTCTATGAGTATTATTCAGATGACTTGATGATCCAAATGTGAATGAGCAAGAGGGGATAGAACCAGATGAATATCTTCGTATGAAAATGTTCGATCATAGATAAAAGGGAAAGTGTAAAGTGGAGGGAGGCCTTACAGAAGAAGATTGGAGAAGCTATCAAAGTGACTTAGTTCAATATGTTTGTTGTGACTTATGCAAGCACTCTTTAATGTTTTAATTTTTGTCTAAACTTGTTATTATTTTTGTAAACATATCAATCTTGTATGAAAGAACTAGTTTAATCTTCTCTGCTAAATCTTTGGCCATAATTTTATAGTTGACATAATAAAGAGGTGGGTTTGTAGTTTTTAATTATATTCTTATCACTCTTTATGAACAATACTAATCCTCATTGAGAGAGAGGAAAGTGTCATTTGATAAACGAAGTTTGAATTATTCTCTTCTACTGTTTTCAAGTGACACTCCAAAATACTTTGTAGCATTCATCAACTAAATCATCAATTGTTGGAAGTTTTACTTTTAAGTTTATGTAATACTTTCTCGATTCTTTCTTGGTAATAGGTGTTCGTACTCATTACATTATAACCATGAAAGGCATTTCGTGAGAGAGTCGACTATGGAGTAAGAGTTTGTTTGCGTATAAACTAAAGTAGAGTGATGAAGGAGCATTAATGATGTCATATATAACGATCAATTAGTTTATCTATTTCTATTTCGGATTCTCAGATTTTAACAAATTGCAGTATGTGAAAAGATTAGAGGGTTGCCCTTCTTGTGCTTAGTAAAGAATAATCCGTATTAGCTCGTAGTTAAGCTACTTGCAAAATGTGTTCCTAATAATTATGTACCTATCCATGAGAGTGTCTTTTTCTCTGATATTTGATTGTTGTTCTATCTTCTGAATGGTTTTCTTGCAATATGTCACTTTTGTTAGGCGTAAGCCTTTAGGTTTTCAGAATAAATTTTGATGATTTTTAATAATCACTAAGGATGCAGAAATAAAATTGTGGGTCATTACTTCTGTATAATAGTTCATCCTATAGTGTTTTTACATTCTGATTTTGTCAATAAGGACAAGAAACACTAGTAAGAACCAGATATTCTCCCGATTTCTCTTATGCAGTCATTGTATGTATGATAGTAAATCAAGCAAACTACAAAAGTTTGTTGTGAAAATCTGTTCATCTATTTCACAAGAATTATAATGCATATGTCACGTCATGTATAATGATTGCTAGTTAGCAGAGTGCGTGATAGCTAGTTCCGTTAAGGTAGTTAGCGTTGTTAAGAGAAGTTCTTGTTTTGGATTCTTTTGGAGAATATAGTGCAAGGTAGTTGAGTTTGGCTGACCGTGTTATATTTGATTCAAGTCAAAGAGTAGATGATGAGTCTTCAGATCCGAAGAGTGAGGATGGTTTTAATGATTAGCGGGATACTCATGAGGATGTGATGATTATGAAATATCTCCGTATTAATGTATTATGAGCACAGTTAGTGCCGAAGAGAGAGATCTTGTCCTCTATGGAGCCAAGAGATTCTAACAAGAAAAAAGACACATATTTAAAGAGATGGAAGAGTATATGTGATACTCCATCCATCACAAAGAGCGCAGTTAGTGTCAGATGTCCATGAGGAGTTTGGATATTTTGAATGAAACGTACTTATAGTTTACTCCAATGACATTATAGATGACATGATATGCACATCGACGTATAGCAATTTGTTAGATGATGAATGATTTGTGATCAAACATCATTCAATGCTCCTGCTCCTCAACTACACCTTATGTAACCCAACCCTATCGATTATAGGGTTGGGTTACATAAGGTCTAAGATTCACCAAGAAACTATGTCCATTGATCAATTAACACTTCGACTGGAATATCAAAACAACTAAACACTCAGTCGAGGAATACATACGCTGTACTTTCACTTGTCTTGTTTGATAACGTTTCCAATTCAATCCACTTGGAGAAATGTCTCATCATCACTAATATATAACGACGATGATCATAGTGCTATATCTGTAGATGGATAGACAAATGGATTACAAATAATGAAAAAAGATTACACAAGTATAGTTTGCAGAAAGAACATTTAAAAAATTGAAGTCTTCAATTATTATGGTTGACTATGGGATATTGATTTAGCAGACAAACATCATTGACAAATATTATGAACTAAGTCACTTTGACAACTGCTCCAATCTTCTTATGTAAGGCTTTCCTCCGCTTTACACTTCATGTTCGATATATGATCGAACATTTTTGTACGAAGATATTCATCTGGTTCCATCATCTCTCGCTCATTTAGATTTGGATCATCAAGTCATCTTAGTAATACTCTAGAAAATACTTTAATCTCTCTTAAATTTCAGTTCCGCCTGTATAAACTAATGTTATCTCGAATAATTTTATGTACTGTATAATAATGTACCCTTATAGACTGAAAAAGTATTAGCCACCGGACTTGAGATTTGAGATCTCAAGTTATGATCAAAATTCACGATTCCCCCATCAACTTTAAATATTTTAGAGGTAAAAGAGTAAAAGTGAGAATTTCCACTCAGAAGCAAAAGCATATTACGCTTACAAGAAGCTCTTAGAGTAGTTACAAGAATTATCTTGGAGACAAAGAGCGAAACAAAACTCCACTCGGGTGTAGGGTTTAGGCAGTGATTATCTGTGGTTTAAGGTTCAGGCAAATGGGTTTAGGCAAATGTGCACACGGACCAAAAACTATTGACTATCTACAAATTTTACCATGTTTCGCTGCTTTCTTGTAACTTAGCACACTTTTACTTCTGGACACATGGACCATCCGACTGACTGGTCACACCATAAGTCTCTCATCAACGTTCGACCAGGGCAAATACGGCACAGAGCAAGCATACTGTGGCAAATTTGATCTCTTCTGGATCTTCCTTCTTGTTTCTCCATCTGAACACCCCGTAAGGTGTCAGTACTGCCATAGCCGCTCCACTAAGTCCATTATTCAACACCGCGGACGATCAGCGAGAGTTCATAGGCCATTTGCGGTGAGTAGTAAAAGACTTTGCCGGGATGTAAGCCGATGATGATGCGTCGTATCGAGATACGGTGCAAACCATGTAACAGATAACACGAAATGATGCTGAAATACTGGCACTGGCAGTTAAAGGCCGCGAATCAGGACGCAAATCCATCATCTCCTCTTGTGCCCTTAAGAAGACGGAGGAAATGCACTTAACAAATGACATACTGTTACATGTCCTGACGATGAACCTTTTGAGCGTAGCGGAGGGCTCTGGGAATGGTCGCTTCCCGGAAATAAGGACGTCTCCCCGCGAGGCGTGAGCCGAGGAGATTCTAGATTACGGAGCCTTGCCGCAGCGTGGAGCTCGACGCTGGATTGAGGATGCTGGGGCTTACGGGAACATAAGACCAGCATTGGACAACCACCGGTTAGAAACCGTTTTCTCAGGTGTACGATGCCTAAAAGTACTCGCACAAAAATCTGTGCAGAATCCTAACAGCGCTTTACATACCTTTCTTAACCACCACCGCATAGAGAAAACTACCTGCTAATGTGGCTAAGGACAACCGCGCTGCTCTTTCATAGCTGCATAACAGGAACGCCCCTAACAAAGTAGAGCCTAAATTACACCATCCGTTTAAACCATTAGTTAGTCGCTATGTACAATCTTTGCACACACATTTACGCCATCCTTGCGGGCCACATTAAGCTCAAACCCTTCGGAACACGTACATAATATACTATACGGAGTTTCTTACAAGACGTAGAAGGACAAGGTCAGCAGACTCAGAGCGATCCACTTGTACTTGATATTCCTTCCTGAACAGCTGCACACTCAACAGAAGTCAAGTACCTGAATCTTTGGCATGTAAGCAGGCTCTGCATTTGAACTATAGTATTGAAAGTCACAAGGAACCTTAATACTACTTGACATAAGTACAGATTCACTTGCAGTGATATCGGAACACCTAACCTCGTGTTCTCTAACTGTAAAGGAGCTACTGCGACTTTATTAGCACCCACACACAGGGTATTCGAATCTCTACCGCCTTGAACAAACAAGGCCACGGGACAATCCATTTCCCAGCTAGTTCAGAGTTTGCCTTCATATCTCATTAAGGACAATGCCTTAGCTCTTGTGCTACAAGTCGAGGCAAGGCAAATAGGACATCTTGCACAGTTCAAGTCGAGATTCGAAAGGTAAGGCGACTTCATCTGTCCAGCCCAGTACAAAAAGGAAACCTGTTCACGAAATCTTGGAATTCCATGTTTCCATGACTCATCCAACCTTCCTGGACATATCTTCCCAGCCCCCGAGACCTTCATTCGCTGACACATGGTTATACAAAATGAGTAGACGCAGACAACAAAACACAGGATGCCCAAAATTCTACAAACTAAGCATGTTCTCGATGCAAAGACTCACAATCTGAGGGCGCTGAATTTGAGAAGCCCTCACTTCACGTCACAAAGTGTAAATTCACTAGTGAGAACTCGTCGCTGTGGAGCTGTTACACGGTCTTCCATTCGAGGAGCAAGTGATTCGCACCTCTCTCAATCTGTAGCACCCCAAGAGTAAGAATACTTGCCCAGGTAACTGCAGCTCGGTATCACATCTGCACAGTTCTGTCACTGTTTGCACCAACGGAAGACCCTGTATCCTTCTCTTTCCTCTCCAGAACATTGAGCAGCAACTGCACTATGGTGGCAACTTATCTCTTGAGGTGCAACCAAGATTCCGAATCTTTGAATGTAGCAACCATCTGAGAACCAGGACCATACATTCTGCGCATCACCCAAAGCTTCTGACCAATCTGACGGCTTGATTGATGCGCATAATATCGGAACATCCTTATAACTTCATGAGTGATGCCAACACGTTCATTTCCTTGGAATCCGCAGTGAGATTACTATGCACCAACTTACTTCATGGTACTCGATAATGCTCTGCCTCTGTTGCTTGTTGGGTTTCTCCGAGTTCTCCTTGTGGACCACCGCTTGCCACGTCCATTGCTTGTTATATTATTGAAGCTTTGCAGATCCAATACAGAATGTTGACTAGCATCGACAAGACAAGCTTAGAACGGGAGAGCTCGTCTCCCCGCATGCCAGAGGTGCATGAAATCACTTCAGTTGCAACGTCTCTGCAACACACAAGTAGAGGAGTTCCACCCGTAGTTCAAAGGTTAGGTGAGACAGAAGCGCGACCAGCTCACGTAAAACACTGATGAACACAGAAATCAGCAGATGCAGAAATATTAAGGATGGAGGAGAAAATATCAAACTACACTCTAGTAACCTTAGCAATCGAACGACACCGCCATCATATACATCGGCCCAGGGAGGATGGCAGCGACATCAAGAACTACCCACACACACTAGAGGTAAGCCAGAGATGTGCATACTAAGTGGCACGCCCGTTGATGCTACTTACTATGTATTTCTCTGGGTTCCGTATTTTCGGGTTACCTCAAGAGTGTGTGGTAGTTCTTGCATGGGCGTTAATATCCGCTAACATTAAGCTTGAAGGTCGCCATAGTTCTAACCAGGGGACAGACAGACGGGAATGTGTACACACAGCATATTTGCAAAGATGGTTCCCCTCTTATGCAAGTGCAACACAGATGACATGTACAATATGCAGTGCAGACAGATTTATGCGTATCGTCCTTCTAATGCATAAGAGAAGCCCAGGTCTAGAAGTGTGCAACGAGCTAGCATGTAGTTAGAATGGAACCTACCGAATGAAATGCTAACATGAATGAACCAAGAGGTCTAGTAATGTAGTAACCTCGATTGTGTAGTATTAAAGGTTAATACTCATCTAGTTGAAACAACAAGGGAGATGAGAATGTGCAGTGAACAGAAGCATAGGTCCAGCGAAGGATCATGAAGCATGAGTCCACAATGGGCGGGAAACATTCGATATTACGTGATTAGGGAGGAAGTGAAGCTCTTACAAAAAAAATAAAATTGCTGATGGTAAGGAAAGCCGAGAAAAGTCTACTGATAAGCGCAATTGTTGATTCACAGCCCATATCCTTGGTCAGGGGTTCAACTTTGAAAGCGTACGCATATATGTTGCCGTATAACTTTATCACCTTAAATTTGAATGGGCTACATGAGGGATCGCACCGCACTGTAAGGTGGGAAACTCGTAAGGCCAAATACGATACTAGGATAAAGGTTAACGTTACCCTACAGAACAAATGTGGGCTGTACTCTCAATGGTTTCTCTAAACGATTTACTCATTCCGAATTGCACGTCGAGCCCTTTGAGCATAGACCCCGCGCCCAGGCTGGACGGTGCTAATGGAGACAAAGACCGTGGCCTTTCTACCATAAACCCCACAGCCTCGCTGTGGCTGGACGGTGTGCTAGAAACAGGATGGGTTGAGAAGAAGATAAAGCAGACGGGGGAGCTACCTGAGGAAGGCGAGACTTACTCAAGTAGTATGACGACTTACCGTAGAGGACATTCGTCGTTGCCTTCTAAGTTTCAAGCAGGAAGGATTTAACTATATCATCAACGGAATCTTTGTGAGGCTGATCCCCAAAAGGAATTGGACAACAAGGCAGCTGCTTTGGGTTCCGACTCCTCCGACTGTATCAGCTTCCTTATGTTACAGAATAGTTTGTTCTGAGACAATTATATTTTACACAGACTAACAGATAATGTATCGTCGTCTTCATATTCACAAGACACTATACACCTTACCCTGCTGGTTCATCTTATTGTTTCTGTGTCCAAGGGAATGCTACATGCTCGAAACTTAAAACTTCAACCCAGTACCTAGGGTAGGGGTTCCTCTAAGGTAGGTCGGATAGCCAGGTTCTCTCGAGTACACTCTCGTCAAGGAGAAAAATGATTTTTGTGACGCCTTCATCTCTTTCTTATATCTGGAGTGTCTGCCCATTGCCTCTTTTACATTCTTATTCATTTCGAGTCCAGACATGTTCCAGAGCTTCTGATAGGTCTGCAACTCCCCAAATTTCTGCTATCTTCTTTGTCCAAGTCTTCGCTTGCTTCACTGGTCTGTCCTGCACCCAAGTGGTGTTAAACACCTTCTTCGGTTATCTGATGGAATCTAATTCCTCCAGTTTCCGTCGCCACTTGAGCTTCGCTATGTCCCTTCGGTCTTCCAGTGGCTCTACACCAAATTCCTCCCGCCCCGCTACTCGTGCAGTACCGATCATAAGCCGGAGAGCCTCCAGGCGAGACCTCTGCTTGATCTTAGCGTCCAAACAGCAGGTCCATATTCGGGTATAGGGCGTGCGGTGTGCAGGAACACGGTTCATTTAGCTGTGGATGTAATGTCTCTACAGACAAGGAAATTTACCTTGCAACCGCCCTCCTCAACAGTAAGAGGGATGTGACCATCCCACATACGTTTCTCAAATGGACAAGTATTATCAGGTCTCGTACGACCCGCTTCCTAGCAAGTCATCCTCGGCACCAGGACAGCTAAGGTGCAGCCCAGAAGCGAAATCTTTAAAAAGATCTGCACATGCATGCAACCGAAGGGCAGAAAGAACCAACAGACCGCTTGAAGATGTGTAGGAATATTACCAGACATTCTTCATCTCACGTGCCAGATCCTGACTTCTGGACAGCAACCCATACTTGTTTCTGCATATTTAGCGACATAAGAGCGTAAGATTACTGCCAAATACCAAACTACGCGACCTAAACTGCTTTGGCTGTCACATAAGGAATCAAAGGTCTGTGTTACTAACGTTAAATAGACGTTCTGCAATAACTGGAAAATGAGAGTAACGCTATACCTCGTTGCTTCCTAGTGCAAGGCTTCCACTGCGCTTAACTGGCTTGCTCGACTCAGCCCCAGCTGCAGCAACATCTCCGTCCTTGGAACCTTGCTGTGATCCCCTTTCTCTTCGACCCCCTGCTCTGTGACCGCCGCCTGAGTTACAACCAACATGACTATTAGACAAAATGGGACAAAAAGGAAACTACTGGAAAATTAAACATCCCGAGTAACGTCACATCAGACACCTCACGGGGTACTGAAGACTCCTATTAGTAACATAATTGACTCGTCAAAATTACTTTATTCGTCACCTGCTTTACCTGAAAGCTCATTCCAAATAAGTGGACTGTCTTGCTTTCGTCTCTCCTTGTCGCCTGCAGGAGACGGAGCACTATCCCCGTTTTCTCTTTCATGATGAAAACCAACTTGAGGCCTTTTTGCATCTCCAGCTATTGGTGATGCATCCACTTTCTGTTCAGCGTGTGCTGATGCTGTACGTTCTGGGATGGAGAGAACCGCTCCGCCAGACGCTCGGCCACCGCGTGAAGATCGCATATTACTGGATTCGACGTATCTAACTTTTCCAGAACCTGAACCGTAAGCAGATCCAAAGCCGGCCTGGCCTCTTCCGCCCTCCAGTTGTCCTGAACCTTGATATGCTGCTGAGGCTTTACCTTCCCCACTCACTGAATCTACCAACGCAGCCACCTTACCCCCTTGTCGATGAGGTCCTCTCTCTGCCTTTTCGGGCTTAGACACAGTATCGCCTCCAGTCTGTGAACCACCGGCTACTGGGGTGTCTGGCGCAGCAGTTTCCGATGTTGACGCATCTGATGAAACCCAAGAAGACGAGGGATCCGACGTTTGGCTCGTGTCGGAGCGTCGGCGAGGGGTCCAAACAGGTCTGTCAGGTCTATCTTTGTTTCGAACCCTCCTAGAGTCTTGCTTCTCGCTTCCAGTGCTCGCGGAGTAGGACTCTTTAGGAGAAGGATTACTCACCTTGTCTTCGGTCGTGGAAGGACCTACATCGGACTCCGAAGGAAACGCAGAGGAGAAAAGCTGTTCCTTCCCACTCGTCCGAGCACTTTGAGGTCGCGGTGGACGTTTTCCTCCCCTTTCTGCCTGGTTGACACCTTGCTGAGATTGTGTTTGAGGGTCTGACGAACTTGAAAGTTGAGAGGCAGCTGACTGCTGAGTAGATGACGTTTGCTCTCTTGGTGACAGTCCACCACGAGAAGAATTCCTTCCTATTTCACGTCGATTCCCGGACTTTGAGATCCCACTGGACGTGTTACCATCTCCAGAGGATGTGGCATACAATGAAGATGAACCCTGCTGTGAGGGTGTACCGGGAGAATTGACTCTCGGCGAAACAGCAGTCCGGTGTCGTTGGCTGTATGAGCTACCAGCAGAGAGACTGGGACTTCCAGGACCAGGCTCCTAAAACAAGTAAGTGAACATATGAACAAAATATGAGGAGGAAACACAACCTACTCGAGTCAGAATGACATGCATCTCATGCAGCAGGAACGAGTCACAGAGTAAGATGATCAAACCCTACACGTCTATAACTGTGGAAACTTGCATGTGCAGGACACCCTAAAGCCAGCAAGCATACCCCAAAATCAGATCAAGTGGATCATTTCGTCTACGAAATACATCTGGTCCTGAGTGTCTTCTCTACTTCTGGTACAAGAAGGTAAAGACCCGACCACAGCATCTCGAACGTCTTACGTTATCCTTCTGAAGTTTCTCCTTTGATACAAGGAGCTGTTTCCTTCTAATGACCTCGCGCTTGTTCAGGTCCTTTGTCCCTTCACCCTCGTTAGTCCCAGCCTTTCCCCTGACGAGTACATGAGAGCTCGACGGCTCCACATCACCACCAGATCCTTCATTCGCCATCACATCAAGATCTGGTGAAGACCGTAAATGATCTTTAAGTTTGGAAATCGTACGAGTGGCAGCTACAGTGATTAGATACTGCCGACTATTACACCACAACCAAAACTCTAAATCTTTGAACCGATACAATGAAACTACTTACCACTAGTATCTACGAAGTCCTTTGACATAGGTCCCGCAGTACGCTCTTTCCCACTGTCCATCCGCAGGATTGCACCCTTGGCCAAGAAAATCGACGGAGATACAGCCTCCCTGACTGCCTTCTTGTCCTTCCCCTCCGCTAGCTCCTTCTTCTTCCTGTCACTTAGCAGCTCCCTTTCTCGACGCTGCTGATCTTCTCGGCGTGAACCCAGAATCTGAGCTGGAACGTCCTTCGCTTCTTTCTGCGTGAGAATTGACATGGAATTGTCTGTAACATACTGCACAACCAGTAATAATCGGTTTATTAAGCAGCATAGCGCAGGAGCAACATTTTCTTCTCACTGGAACTTGAAAATCACTTGTAGAAAAAGAAATGCGGTACACTTGCCATGAGAGGGCCGGAGCGGGATCTTTCCAAACCTCGCTTGTGTGAGGCTATATTCAGGGAGGCAATGGCTACTCCTCCGGAACGGGAACCGAGCTTCGATGACAACGACCTCTGCAAAACTCGGGAATACGGACGAAGTCATAAGAATCCGAGACTTCCAGTAAGTTCGATCAAAATGCAAGGGCAGACAACGATCCACTCGACATCACTTGGTTCTTGCACACACTAGCCATTCTACATATCCGGACATGCTACATCTATCATCTGCTTTCAGTTGAGATTCCTTATAAAAGCGCTGCCCCACACTCATACACTGCTGAAGCACGGGGCAATGCGCAGTTGGAGCAGCTTGAAAATCTCCTTTTGAATTGGCCGTAAGGTTTCCGCTCTAGGCCGGAAGAGCGCTCAAAGCAAGGGGAAGGGCAGAAATCATCGTTAATGACATTTCTAGCAGATGCGCTACGTACGCTCAACCGTAACGCTCAATCTGTCCAAACAGTCCCTCTAACTAAATACACCCACAGAGCTCACTCTTGACTTTATGGCAACCACAACATCCGTAAAACTCTGAGCAAAGTGTCTGTTTCTACTAAACACTCGCTTCTCCCTGGCATCTGTCGCTTTCCTAATACGAAGATAGGAGGGCATCCCTTCTACCTAGGTGGCTGTAGCTTGTAGTTTTCCGTGTTAAAAATGTTCTTAATAGTAAGGCACTAGTCGACTAAGTTGTCTCAAAGTGTGTAAGGGTTGAACAATCAACACCGGTGAAGTGCATATTTCACCCGAGTGAGGGGTTCCCATCTAAAGACCCACGATCCTCTAATTCCTCTATTTCAACACTTGTCGATGACTTCTCCTTAAACTCCTTGCAACAGGTGCCCTCCTATAAAGATAAATCTAAGATGGAAAAGAACCTGAACAGGAAAGAAGAAAAGACTGACAATCGATACAGAAAAAGGAAATGAATGACACATACTGAGCAGACAGACGCAGTACCAGTTGCAACCAGAGAATAGACATAGGTTTCACAAGTCACCTGTGGTGTGGCCTTCGCAGCTCGTTTTAGCCTTACAAATTCCATCAGAGGAGTCACAACAACTGTTTCTTTGGCACCACCTGCAGCTGTTTCATATTCTGACGAGTGTAAGCAAAGGTGTGTAGCCTGCTGTCCATTTAGATGGAAGACTAGCCCTTCACTGATGATAGAATGGTCCCCTTTACCGTCAAACATCAACCAGCAGCAGAGAAACTCGTACAACTTCAGAACGAAAGTCCAATCTTGACTACTAACCTAACGCTGCAGCCTTTTCCGCTTCTCGTCTCTCAAGCTGCACTTCCGCACTTGGAAGGAACTCCGTTGGTTTCCCCAACATTTCCAAAAACTCTAGATAGTCTGGATCTGTAATTTTTCAGCATGTCACCAGAGTGTCAGCGGTAAACATCAAAATTGTTCGAATTGCTGGTCTGAAGTATCACCAATGACAATATAAACATAACACGTCTTTATGGCAGCCCGTTTGTATGTTGGTGTCACCCACGGAACAAGGGAGAGCGATAATTAACAACAGACTGAAGCAACAGCACGCAACTAACCTTTCAAAATAGTTCCTTCTCTTATATCTTTTTTGGATCGGGGCTTCGGTACGCGTTGATAAGGAGCATACTCAACGCTAGCTTTGCACTGCGTCCCTGGCAAACACGAGCATTCCTTCAGACATTTTTCTTACGGATACAACGCTGTTAATGTGGAGCTGCCCCAGCAACTACAAGCACGATGTAGACTTCCAAACCCCAGGTGGTTGTAAGCCAACTACTTCACTCAAAACTTGGGCCAAAAGGTGCAGTCAAAAGCAAGCAAATATTACTCTGGGTGTATCGTATTTCAACTACGCAAGCCAATACATGATTCGTTGCAAGCAGATTCTGTTGGTAATGAGTACAGCAGTTCGAAACAAGAACTATGATTCACACACTTAAGGTAACACGCACAAACTGAATCCAGAGAACTGAACCCAGAGGAAAAACACCAGGTGCGAAATATAGAGCAAGTTTGAAGAACTGGGAAGAAAGAAGAGGAAGTGCACATTTGTTCATAAAGCAGTCATTAAAGAAGTCAAACAACAAGCAAAGGTCCTCGACCCAGAAATACATTACCAACAATTTTCTGCCCACAAGTCAAACGCAAGTAAATATGAAGAGATAAATCAAAAAGAATCCACGAAATCTATCTCGGATAGGCAACTACTAGAACCACGATCCGATGGAGTTGGAGTTAGTAAGTATTGATTGTTTCCCTTACAACATGCAGGTTCTACCCTAATAGTACCGAGGTGAGAGGCCCCACCTCTTTCATTAACAAAGATGTGGCCATCAAAGTCTTCGTAGAAGTCATAGACATCTTCTGACTTCTTAAAATTGATGTATGCCTGAGAAAACGCCTGCCTCTTGTGGCTGCATCCAAAGCAAAACTTCGTTTATCAGAGCAGAAAAGTGAACAGCATCAAACAAAATGTCTCTCCCAACGACGGCAGGATACACCAAGACACTACAATAGCTTGTGGCAATTACATAACTGTAGGTAAAAGCCAGTAGGAAAACATATATACAGCTACAACTACATACTGAGGTTGTGCCTAAGGCTGAATTTAAACCAGAGTAATGATCCTTTAATCGCCTTACCAACTTAAGAAAAGAAAGCTAGTATAAGGACACAGAACTCCACTCACACCTTCAAACTGATGTCGTCCTCCTTAACTTCCCTCGACATTAGACTTTACATTAGACTTTATGGAGTACACGACCGTAACTCCTTAACTAGAGAAATATCAAGGGTGGTAGGCCTGAATATCACAATCTGACTACACTGCCCAAACCGGAGTAACTAAAACAACGTTTTCGGCGACGAATCACTGAAAACAGCTGATAATCTACTTCGTTCATTAGACTTGTTTTCTTATACCTGCCCGCGATGGCCCCCATACCGTCCACGAGAAATCCACTTAAACCTCCACAGCGCCCAGAAGCTACAGAAAAAAAATGTCTACTTAACCACATTTCAGATCACACAAAATAGGCATTGTTCACGACTTCATCAGCAGGGATCTCAGTTCACTGGTTGTTGTACTAATTTCGCCATTACATTGCTGACAATAACGTCTAAAACTGGGTCACTGATAAAACTCCAGCTTGCCTAACTTGACGACATACATGAGATCCTCTGTGAACTTGTTCTGAAAACTGCTCTTAACAAGCAACGCCAATTGTGTCTGGTCTAGGGGCCCCACTGTCAGTCACAGACAGCCTTACGATGATAGCTACTATTTCTGTCCTGTCAGTCACTGTCGTCCTTGCTCATTGGCTAATTTACTCGCGTCTGAGTACCATGTGAGTAATTTGTCGTATCACTAACACGTCTGTCAAGAAACCAGAACAAGGATTTGTTCCAAGAAGAGCCAATTTGATGAACATGAGAGCAGGAAAAGGAACACGAACACAGTGGTTGAAATACAGCTGGTGGGGGTAAAACCTAACAGAATCCATAAGTAGAAGAAGTGGAAAGAAAACACAAACAACCAAAGGCGGGCGCACTTGGACTAATGTTCATTCGACCCTAAATCAAATCAGAATTCAATCCAAAGACCTGCCACCTCAGTATGCTAGGGCTTTTAACAGTCCATTCCTGAGAGAATTCCACAGCTCCGGGGAAGTCGTGAAACAAGTGAACCCTTGAACTTCATTCTCACAAGCTGAAGCAGCAGTAATGTATGTTTATGGCACACAGTTCAGGTAGCAGCACTCACCTAATTTTCCCCGGATGGAAGTTGAACCAAGTATACCGCTCGGCATACTTGGAGTGTATGGCATCCAACAGAACTGCCTGGGAAAGCGAGGGAGGCAAGTGGCGCAGCACCACCTTGGTGCGCGCCTGTGGTTCCTTCATGGTGCTCTCCAAGCTACGCCGCCGCACACCGGAACTCTGCTCTTGTGCCATGATACGTGGCATGATCGATCCAACCCCTCCATGTCCGACCTCAACAACAGTTGCCCGCTCGCCTACGATCTTCCTCTGTATATTTGCAACCAAACCACTGCATTGATCCTCCTCTACTTCCTCTCCAGTCACTCGTCATCATTTCCTGCAGCATTCTTCACTTTCCTCATTTCTTCCTCGTCGTTTGTCCTCCGCCACCACCTCGTCGTCGGTCGTCTCCTCCTGCTACTACTCTCGTCTTCTCACCATCCATTCCTTTCTCCTCTTCCTCCTCTTCCCCTACGACACGACGACGAACGCTCTTCCCCTTTCAGCCGTCTCACGTTCCTTACCAGACCTACAGTACATTGGATCGATACACAAACCTCCGGACTTTCTATCGACAGGCAGATGACGGTGACGAACCCGTCCTCAAAAGACCTACTGTGTTGGCTTGTCCTTGCTTGCTAAGGACGACACGACACTCACATACTCGGATTTCGTTTTTAAGTCCCCTCCTTCGGCGTGGTAACAGAGTCCGCAACTCTTGTGACTGTCTCCAGTTCTGTCGAGTCAGACCCGTGCTTCCGAATGTTTACCCTTTCAGCCGGTGCACCAGCTGCGACGACTGTCCAACCTTATCGTCAGCGTGCTCTCGTCGTGATTTGCTGTTTGTCGTGTCAAGTGAATTGAGGGTGAGCGTGTTTCACGAACAACAATCTACCCTCTGCTTTTTACTCCCCTCCTTTTCCTATGCGGATCATATGACCATATTAGACTAACAGTCCGGCTACTGAGTCCTGACTGCGTACTATGGTCGTCTCGTCTCGTCTGACGGAAGACTTGAAGACTTCAGTCCAGCAAGTCCCCTTGCAAGAACAGATAAGCTTGCCCAACGCGAGGAGCACATAACTATTAACTATTTTGACTTCCTTGCAAGATTTATAAGCATCCCCAACCGCCTTTGGGGAAACTTTTGCTCGTTTTCTTTTATAGGGAAAGAGGCAAATGTTATATAGAAATTTTGTATTAAGTTTAATGAAAATATACAGATATGACCTGGAGAGAGTGAGCGGATACCGTCATAACCGACAAACCAAACGTGGACTCTATCGTTGCCGAAACTATAAATCCGAGAGCTTGCAACCATTATGTCAGAAACTATAATCCGAGGACCTGCTAACAAAAATATATTACTTTAATCTATAGATTAATTTATATTTAATCATTATGTCATGAAAGATTAGGTAAGCTTGCTGCACTCCTCCATCTTCAGATGAAAGAGATGCTACTATGCATGAAAGATCAACTTCGAATAACTTTTGAACGCTTATTGTTATCGAGAAAAGGATATAAATATCAAGTAAAATTTATGTACCAAACTGAAAAAATTTAAAAAAGTTCTAAATATTAAATATTAAATAATAGTTGCACCTGGAGATGCGAAGAGGTTTAGAAATATCCCCTAAAAGGAGCTCTGACAAATACGCTCCCGAACTACATATTCTCGAGGTTGATATCAAATAAATTATATTTATAATTTAAATTTATTACATAACTTTTCTCAACGAAAAGGTTAGGTAATAAATTAAACCCTTTGTATAATAGGCAAGAAAGTAGTCTTTTTGCTCGATAAGCAAGCTTGACGCATATAGCTATTTTGAAGAACTCCTTTATCTATATCATGTTTAGATGTAAAATGCTCCAAAATTCATGATTTTTGGGTTTGTTTTTGCCACGAGAGAATACTCTAAATTATGCATACAATATATGCTTCTAGGAACTTCTGGTCGCTTGCTGTTATCCAGAAAATATATAAATATCAAGTAAAAATCTTATACTAAACTAAAAAGAAAAATCATAACATCTCTAAATGTTAAATATTGCACGAACCTAGAGATGCGAGAAGATTTTTACATAACCCAATATGCAGCCAAAGTGCATTCCGGCCGGGGGCCAGATAACGCCAAGCTGCGAGTGCGACTGGTTTTCGGTTGGTGAGCCGCGCGTAGGGAGAGGTTAGATCGTTTTTTTTTAGAAAAAGGACGACCGATGACGTTAAGACGCATTAAGCTGTATTATCTGCAGTCATTTCGTTAGTGACCGTTAGGGCATTTACTGCAAATGCACACGTTTACTGCAAGAAGGGGGACGTTGTACGAGGGCTCCTTCTTCTTTTGTTCTCTTTTGTTATTACAGAATTATATAATGTTAAATACAATATATATATTAAGTATTTCATAAACATTATTTGTTACCTCATACATGGAAACACGTGGAGAGCAGAGAAAAACCCATAAGCGTTGAATGGATCGTCGCGCTTCAGAAGTACAAGTCCGGGTTACTGTACTCATAATACATAACTTTACTGACTCGTTTAATTTAATACCTAACCCTTCCTGCCGTAAGGGTTAGGTATTGAATTAAACGTACATGCATTATCCTCTCTTCCGAACTTGGAAGAGGTGATAAGGCAAGGAAAGACGGACGCACTCCTTGGAATATAAGTGCTTGAGGCAAAAACTTATAAATTAAACCACATGCATACTGGTTTAACTTGGAAGAGGGTGAATAAATGTGCATGCCTAAATAAATCAGATAATTAAATTCACGGCAGATTATGAATTGCATCATAATTTACCTATCCAAATTTTTTTCTGTCTAAGATAATATAAAGATTCGAGTTCCAGACATGAAAATATTATGCTTGAAATACTGGAAACTTTTCTCAGTTCACGAGAAAATGCATTATCCCCAGAATATAGCTCTTCGATTTTCATCTTCAGTGTGCGTCCGAACCACAAGGATAAATTATCGTTAGTGTATAATGGCCGGGTTGACGAGACTATGCATATATTAAGTAAATCAATTAACTAATTATCTTGCTGTTGAGAGGATAAACTCTTTAAAATGTTTCATATTCAAGTATCATTAACTAATCCGTTCTTTTTATTTCCACATTTATAGTCGATTATTCATCACACGAGAACATGTTAATATAACTAGATCGTACTGTTATCCTGGTCTGGTCTCACTTCTAGATACGGTCCATACTAATCGATCGTTACAACTTCTATTGTTGTTATCATGCATTTGTATAGCTAACCATCATCCCCAATGCATAACGGAGAAAGAAAATGACAAGTTGCGAACTCCGTTGGCAGTCACCTTTTTAGATGTAACGTCTAGAAACGGACTAAAAACCAGACGGTAATTTTGTCTGCCACAAAATGTCTTTTATTTCAGAACGAGGGGATGGTTGTATGGGCGTGCTTGCATTGGGAAAAGAAAAAAAACAAGTTGCCAAGTCCGTTGCCTTGCACCTTTGTAGCGGTAACGTCTAGAAACTGGATGGCAATTTTGGTTGCCTCTAATTGGCATTTCTTTCGGAACTCTGCCGTGATGACATCGGAGTGGTGCACAGTTCTTCTTAGTTGTTTCTTCTTCTATGACTTTCTGTGTTGTCGCGTCTTCTCTCGTTGTTGTGGAAGGCGCTGCAGAGGGGAGCAGCGAGCAAGCGATACCACAGCATTTCTTTGTTTATACGTCCTCGTTCTCTTTCTCCGATTGCCGTCTGCTTGCTTTCTGTTCTGATCTGAAGGTTAAAATGATGATTATGCTGCTTGCTACCGCTGTAGAGATTGCGGTGCTGCTGCAATTTCCGATGTGACGAGAATTGACCTCAAATGGAATTGATGTTTTCTTTCTTCTTGACGATTGGAGTGTCGTCTTGTTCGATCGAGGCGGGGCTGTTCGATTGGAACGAGACTTCGGCAGCGGCAGGTGGAGATAGTGATAGACACGGATGGACATCGGCCGTAGAGCAAACCGTCTTGTATTGTCGAAGACATTGCCGCTGGCCTCGATTGGAATTCACTCTCTCTATCAACATCATCATCACCTTTATTTTTCACGAAGCACTGCCGCGGGACGAGAGCTCTATGATGAGAATTTTCCTCGATTGCAATTCACTACGACTGTGATAATTTTCCATGCTTGTGTTCTTCACTCTGCTATATCACAGACCTCAGAGATGACCACACGTCCTGATTCTGACTACTCTCGTACTGCACCGACCGGACGAGGTAGCATACGCCTTGATCTTCATGGTATCTCATCTTCGACAGCCGAGAACCTCCAGAAGCACGTGTTTATCAAACTGTTTACTTCCTGTACTGTAGACACTTGCAGAAGCACCGAAGACATCTTTTATTAAAATCCTCTGCACTGTACTCTTCATACACTCTTCACGTACTCTTCATGTTTTTTCTGTATTCTGTATACAGTCCACTCTGTATATGACTGTCTAGTATGTGTGCGTAGTCTGCCATCAACACCTTGTTTCAACAGTTGACGGAAATTCTGTATACAGTCCGGTTGCGAGAAATAAAGACAAAAGCTGTATATGACAGTCTAGTGTGTATGAGTAGTACTCTTGCAGAACCGCTTTGTTAACGCAGTGGAAAAGAAAAAAACGAGAGTGACAGTCCATTGTTTATAATGATAATCTGTCCACTGTATATAACTGTCAACTGTATATGACTGTCCACTATGTATTAGTACTCTTGCACGACCCTTTTGTTAACGCAGTCGAAAAGAATGAACGAGAGTGACATTCCAATGTTTACAATAATAATGAAGGAATCAGAGTGGTCAGGAAAGTACGTTCCGAGTTTCAAGTGCGGAGTGAAAACTCTTTTTCCACGACGAGTCAAAATATGAAAAAACAGTTCTTGCGAAAGCTTACAGTAAAAAAAGAACAGCTATAAGTCAATAATACATTGTCTGCCGACTGCAGCATGTAAAAAAGGAAATTGTTTCTATCAAGCGCTGAAAATTATTATCTCCAAAGTGGCACCAGGGGTGAATAAGCATACTTCATATACTTCACTAATAGGGAGTGTCAAAGCTAAAATAAAAGATTCTCTAACGGCCAGAAGGAAAATGGTAGTAGTTTGTCCAAGAAGAGTTTTGTCTAGAGCAGTGTGTATCGCTCATGGGGTGTTTTTGAATCGCTCTAAGTTTTTTACTTTTTATTTTTGATAAATCTAATAAATTATTGAAATTCTAAATTTATTTACGACTGAAACTCACGTACGATTCGGAGAAAAAGAATTAGATCCAGCCGCGCTGTCTCCGAAGGTAGTCGTAGAAAACATCCACGACTTCTTGGCCACAGCCGTAACACTTGCTCGCGGGAGACGGATATTTTCCAAAAGTTTCAGCTTTGACAGCACTAATAGTGTATTTTGCAGAAGTTATAATAAGAAAAACATCATTATAACATATTCCTCTCAACTCAATATGCATGCAAACTGCACTTATAGGAAAAAAGAAAAAAACAATCAACATAGAACTAAAAATAATCATCGATAATTGGCTGAAATCAATTTTCAAAAATAATTTAGTGAAAAATTTAGTGTAAAGTTCTTAGTCACGGGAAAAATACTGCTCCTCGACAGAGTTATTGTTATTTGTGTCAAAGTTATATAAGTTGACTTTACTAAAACACTAAAGTTAGATCATTAAATATAAATTTCACGTGTAACTTCTTGGTGGTCACTTGATAACTTCTATCTTGGCACATGCTCATTTTATAAACCCATAAGTGACTCATGTGAACAAACAGTTCTTAGGTATAAAAATCATTCAGTTCCACAAGTAAAAGTATTTTTAATTTATGACCTAACTTTTTCCAAAAGAAGGTTTAGATAATAAATTAAAACTCTTTGCATATTCCACTCTTCCGAACTTGGAAGAGTGTGAATACATGCATATAAATCTACTTTCATGTCACATACTTGGAAGAGGTGAATAAACTATAATTTATTCACTATCGCGTCCGACGGTGCGGAATAAATCAAGCGACTGGGTCGGGGTAAAATCAGTGATAGCAATTGATTGGAACTTGTCTTGCGTTAAGTGAAAATTAAATTTTGGCTTGCACTCTCGTACCGTTTTATTATAAATTGCACAAGCTCTCTGGTTCAACTCGAGTCGGTTTTGTTATTTCTTCCCAGCAAGAGACGTCGCGAACACAAAGTAAAATGGATTTGGACCGGCTTTAGTTTTGAAACTTAAGACTCGGGGGATGTCGACTAGAATATAAAGATCCGGGAAAATTATATTTATATTCTGTAAATAATCTAGAAAACATGGACAGTCCTTCCAAAAAACGTATAAAGAAAGTAAAAAAACTTACTTTCGGTGTCATATATATCGTATCAGTTTTGACAAAGGAATAAAATTATATTTTATTAGGTTTAATTTATGACCAAACTCTTTTGTAAATAAAAAATTAATATAAAACTGAAGACTTGCATAATACCTCATCCATCTTAACGTGGAAGACGTGAATAATGTGCATGCTGGACGAAATTTTGGGAACTTTTGTTTGCTGGCTGTTATCAAGGAAATATATAAGTATTAACTAAAAATTATATATCAAACAGATGAAAATAATCAAAATATTTTATAAATATTAAATATTGAAAAAACATAAATATAAACCATAAGTCTTGAGTAGACGGCCACATCATCAAAAACAAAAATCAGCGAACCTGAAACTATTAATGTATTGATTTTCTATGAGTTTGATATTTTACCGAAAAGGTTAGGTAATACATTAAACACCTGCATATTTCACCTCCTCCACCGAAAAAAGATGGAGGAGGTGAAATATGCAGGTGCATTCTCTAGCAAGATAAACTATCATAAGGGGAAATCCGAAGTGCACGTATTCAGATGACCCTTAGATGGGTAGTTTTTCTAGTTGGGGTACGTTATCAAATATGTGTTTACTTGTCAGAATAACCTTAGTATTGTTTCACCGGATAGATCCATAACCGAACTCTTCAAGCGGAATCGGACCAAATAAAATCGACCCCCTTTGAACTCCAACCATTTAAACCCTTAGAAGCAAACCAGAAGCAAACCACTTATTTCGGACAGATGTTTCCAGAATTAAATCATTTTAGAACTTAATCATTGAAATATTTTGGAACTGAACACCTCTTGCGACTAATACAAGAGACTTATCAAACTGTTTTTGTCTGTATAATTTCAATAATTTAGAGAAATTAAATCAAAATCTACATATGTTGCAAATATGCTATAAAGAAAGAAAAAAAACCCAATAAGACCTTTTTCTTCCGAGAAACCATAGGACCGCGTACATCTCCGTCACTACTAACCAGATGATAAAAGAACAAACCGCAGTATGTAACTGAAGGACTTTCAGTTCAATATAATATGCATGCAACCTAGACTTTTGGATCGACGAAGGAATAAGATAAACGTATAGCACGAAAAGAGGATTTCGGGCTTATTTGCACGAACCACGATAGAACGTCGTCATGGAAATATGAAGGTGATGTGTTATTCAGTTTAGAGAACGTTCGATTAATGTTAATAAGAAATATACAAATATTCCATATAAATTCTAGATAAACTAATAAAAATAATAATTTACAACTATTAAATATTATTTACCCAAAAGTTCGGAGGAGATAACAGAAAAACTTATAAAGAAACCGAAAAACCCATAAAGCAAACCTCATATTTAGATTTATACGTTTAAGACGTTCCAAACATATAAATCCAAAAGCTTGGTACTAAGCAGAAATGATCTTATTATCTATTTATTATCTACCACTTCTTGACAAAGAGAATTAAATAATGAATTAAATCTGTTCTCAAATATATGTTTCTAAATGGAAAGGTGAATATGCAAGCTTCCCAAACAGAATGTTCACTCTTGTGATCCTATGCCTGCATGATCAAACGCACTTTTATCTTTAACGGTTGTTTGTGCACCGTGACACTCTCGGTAACCCGAATCCGTTGTACTGGTACTTGGTACCGCTATGCATTTGATAAGCAGAGAAAGTGGACACAGTTAAGGACAGCCAATACATAAGTATTTGGAAATGCATGCGAACTGAAAACACGAAATGACAAACTATTCCCAAGTTCTTTTCGACCATTGGTTATGCAAGTTTTCTCTTTTCGACCATTGGTTATGCAAGTGCATAGCAACTATGGAGAACGGACGTGCTCAAAATACTTTCGACTCCACGTTGAGCGTATAGCGACTACAATCATGTCAGTGTACTCGCGCGACGGTGAGGATAACGACTAACGACAATTCTGCTGCTTCGCGGGGAGAAAGAAGAAATAGAGCACTCAGAGTGTCGGTGATTTACTCGTGTTAGCTCACCAACGCCCTGTATATGATCACTAGTATTCGGGAGTTGTATGCAAGCGCAACGGTACTGTATGTAAACGAGAACATGTAGGGACGACGTAATGGTTGCACTGTCATTGATCAGTTGAATTCGCAGAAAGCGCACGAAGGGTTATGGCGAAAGTTATTATCGGCTCTCCACAAGATTCGTCAACCATCTGTCACAAATCGACTGGACACACACGTCGAACGTCCAAAGCATCTTTATGACATGAATCTGGATCGAGAATCGTTTTATACAGCTCGAGATAATATCTCACTACCACCTTCCAATCTTGAATGATGATTGTGATTTTTGAATCTTCCGAACTTACGGAGATCCGGCTAGTGAAGTCTCGGTTTCCCCGTAAGTAGGAGTTTCGTATTTTCTCGTGCTACACAGATCTGCTGACCGCATAGCTCTGCCTCAGAATCCGCCCACAAACAATTCAATCATGCAGAAAAGAACAGCGCGTCCTTGAGAAGGGAGGTTTCAGAAGACATCGACTACTACAGGTAACCATAATTTAGCTGGCAAGTAGAGCCTACGTATAAGCAGGGAACGTAACATGTATACAAATTCAAGAAATAATGAGCATCGCTCAAAGCTGGTTTGGGCCATCGTCAGCAAGGGCATCTACAGTCATGTATTTAGGATACTGGGTGGTCCTGCTGCTGCTGTTTCTGAATCTGGAGAAATACCAATAAACCAGAGTTCCAGAAGCTACAATAATCACGAACGCTGATACAAGCACAGCAGTCTCCACTCTGTGGGCATCCCACCACGATGACCTGTTTCGCATGAGTTGCATAAACACAGAAGCAGCGATCAGCCATCACGAACAAGGTCAGCCAGCAAGAAAAGAACCTCGAAACGGAAACGACAATTACGTATACTGGCATAAGCATCTCTAGATACTTGAGTTCGTCAACTGCAACATACTACGGAAAAAGTAAACCGAAGTTTCTAGCCTGATTAGCTCTGCCACAGTAGCAATCATCAAACGGAGTTACCAACTCCAGGCCTAAGAGAGTCCAACTCCGTGCCCCTCTCACACATGATTGCTTTAAACAACGATCACAGAAGAGTCAAGGACGTGGAAGTAGCAGAACCGTGAGAGGAAACAGTAAACCCCTACTGTTTACGATGATACGGCGCAGGGTGCACATAGGCGGGAGCCGTTTAAAAAGATTACCTCTCCTCCTCCTGGATCAACCGCCAGTTGACTAGGTTGTACGAACCCAGGGCATTGTGCAACCGCACTTGATGGTCTTTAAGCTTGGCGATTATTCTCTGCAAACGCGTCAACGCAAGTTGTTGTGCTTATTACTTCGCTAACCTCGGCAGTCGCAGAATGTCAAATGGAGCTCAACTCTATACAAGGGGCATACAAACTTTTGGAGCCGACACAGCGTTCACCTTCCTGGCCGTAGCAATGAACACAACAAATTTAAACGATCCAAACGATCAAAGAACAAACTCTCTCTTTGCGGACTTTTAAGGCAATAGCTTACCTCAACAATACTTCCCGGAAATGGGGAACCAGGGGCAGGCCTGACTGTGCACGACACGGTGACCTCCTCCCCTTGGGCTTCAATGGCAAGCAGCTTCAACTACAACCATAGACGGTTAATTTAGGACTGAAGTACGAGTCGTACTTTTACCACCAGTAAAAGTACTGAAGCTACCATATAACTCCATTGTTAGAGGAAAACAGTGAACAAGAATGAGCAATTGCCGTAACCCTAGCTTAAAGTCCACCCCGAGATCAACAAACCAACGATACCACGATATTATTCAAGGCGGCGAATGCAGCCTTCCATGTATCCGTGCCTCACCTGCTTGCGATCCAGTTCAAGATCACGGGCCATGTCTTCCACAAATGCCCCTGAAAGGGCAGCAAAGGTTGTGTAGTTTGAATTGACTGACATGTTCAATTCAATGCCTCCCACATTCAAATCTGCATAAGGAAAAACATAACACATCATACAAGGTTGAACCCATGGACCATGGAGCTATGATCTGCCCACAAGTCGTTGAAAAAAATAAAATTTCAGAATTGCCTGGACTACTCAATAATAGGAGGATATGGTACACGGAATCCGTAAGCATCGTACCTGCGATTGACTCCACTGTGGAAGGTTCTATCTCTGGAGATTCCGGGGTCTCATTATCTCCCTTCGGTGTTACTTCAGGGGAAGGTGGGGGAACAGAGGCCTTGGGTGCTTTAGGGGGAGGTGGGGGAGCGCTATCCTCAGTACCATTCAGGGCAGCATTCAAATGAGTCCAGAGATCCGTGCACTTCGTGCGCCAGAACCCTATTTTCTTGTTTTCACGATCGTACGTCACGAGCACATTTCGGACAAAAATCGCTGCGGGATCAAGCCAAAGTTCCTGTGTTATCTTCATACGTCGAGAATGGCAAATATGCTCAAGGACCACTCTCTAGTATAGGGGTATCACGCAATTAGTCCAGCCAAGTACACAGTGAGAATCAGTTAGGGGCCGAATGTGCGCTAACATTGCCGAGCGGAGTTAGCGAATTGTTATCTAACCAAAGTTCTTGTGTCCGTGATAAAACACGGAGCCTTGCCCACTAACTGCTTTATTTCAGAGACAACTGTGTTGCTATACAGGGCTCCAGATCTCTGTATGTACCTCCCAGGAGAGTGGTGTGATCATTTTCATTTTTGAAGACACCAAGACAGTATGCTCCCGAAATCGTAGTGTGCTGCAAAATAAAACAGTGACGTCAGATGCTTGTCACGTACATCTAGGTCAAGTAAACAAAGTCGCCGTTGCATTCCCACCGCAAACGTCTGAATGCCTTCGCTGTAAGACTGAAGTAGAGTTCTCGCTAGACTAAGAGCTTTGAATCGTGCGAGAATTTGTACAAACCCGAAATAAGTAGTTTTCTGGAGCCAGAGGTAAGACATTTCCCGCCCCGAATACAAGCTCAACGGTTGGAAAGAAGTTTGTCAACTCCGCTGGTTCACTACGGCGGAACACGTATGAGTAAAGGCATGAGAGATACAAAAAACTGAATTTCAGAATAATGGCCTAAAAGAGCGGCACAGTGACAAAAATTTCACTACCTTTCCAACATACCGTACACGCCCACAGGTTACTAGAGGGAACTCTCATCAGACATGCAACAGTTTCTTAACTTTTGCACGCTCATTAACCAACTTGGAACCAAAAGTATCTATCGCTTAGAATCTCGCGCAAAGCCCAACCGATTCAAGTTCTTCGAACCAGCCACGACAGTATTATTGGGACGTCACATCTTTACCTCTAACGTACAACAGCTACGAGGACAGTCTCGCTAAAAATGAAAAAATCATCCGTGTCCGAACTCCAAAATTATGTGAAGTATTACCTGCCGGCACCTGCAAAACAGAAGTCCTCGTACTGCGGATCAGGGCCCGCCACAGGTTGTAGTTTGCCCTGTAATTGGTCGAATACCTGAGGATATTGACATGAAAGTGTCCTTGAGTCAACTTGGCGGTAGATGTACGGGCTATGAAGACCAGTGAGCGGGCTGAGATCCGTACGCACCTATTCTTAAAGGAAACTTATGAATGCATGCCCTCATGCTGTACTGAGCGAAGAATACGGGCGGCTAACCGAACCGATAGTAGACACATCTAAACTTCTCTTGTACTCTGACAGACCTCAACCTAAAGTTCGAACGCCGCAATTCGGAATACAGAGGTGCACACGAGGTTCCAAAGCACGATACCGCACATTTCCTGACACAGATGGGAACAATATTATTACCGCTTTCTTGAACTCCACGAAAGCATTTTCGGGCAAATAGGCATAGGTGGTGCCACTATCGAGCACAGTTCCAAATCGTGCATCAAATGTACTTTCAGGGACAGGCAGTGCCGTTCCAGCAACCTTAATCTGCTTCAAGACGATGTTGTAGTACGGACTGCACGTTTCAAAACACGTGTTAAGCAACATCCACAAAGACAATTGTAAAGCTAATTTTAGACTCGTGAAAAACCAACAAAGGACGACTTTCCTCCCTGATATTCTTTAGGCACTCGTAAGGCGATAGCCTCGCTAAACCACGCCTTCAAACTCAGTAGGAGAGTGAACTTACAGAAAGAACGGTAGTCAATCAAGTAGTAGGTTTCAATTCCCGGTGCCTTAAGAGTACTGAAGCACGGTTATCTCACATCTCGCAACAAACGTTCTAATCACCATCTCACCACACACTGACTTCACTCTCAAAGATCAGTCGCTTTCTCCGTGCCCCATGGTCTACTGGAAGAGGGATCAACTCATTTTAAGGAAATTACATGGTAAACATCGTTCGTAGCTCTTCTGCGGTGGTTTGGGGGTTGCCTACGGGTTCACGACAAACATCATATCCTCTGAGTCGGCAGTGAGCAAGTTGTCACCGGCTAGAGTCCACTCAATAAATTCAATGAACAGTTGTAAGTCTCACTGCGGAGAAGCTTGAGATGAAAACTCAGACAACCCTCCACAATAACGACGGGAAAACCTACTCATCGGAAAGAACAACATTTTCTATCTTTTTATCATCTGCAGGAACTTCTGTAGGAGATCCGCTAAGAGTAAACTTCGAATATTCGGAACTGACAACGATGTACATATTCGCCCACACTTTACAGTGCACACAACGTTTTACTTTCAAGCCCACACTTTGTGTCTCCATCAGACTGGCGCCGAAAGGAATTTCAAAAGATGCGTTACTTGAAACTTCTGTTCATACTTGGAGGGACAGTGCAGTAGGGAGAAAAAACTTGCACGGTCGACAAAATTCCTCCTTTGGATCCTCCTTCATTCATGTTCACATTAAGAAACTTGAGAGGCGAATTACCTGCGATAAGGACTTGACTCGGTGGAGATCATGCTTTTGGGCCGAGGAAAATCTCCCATGATCATGGCACCTCCTACGTCGTCCATTCCTCCGTAACACAACGAAAACACATCTGCCATATCCTTCTCCTGAACCAGCTGATCCACGATACTCAAAGGTCCTCGCCCAAGGCCCATTATACCGTCTGCCTTCTGCCAGTACAGATCTCCCGTCTCGTCGTTCTCGCATCCAAACATAAGCTTTGGACGGCCAAGGTTACTGTTATCACCGAATCCTATTACATCCTTTCCAAGTACTCCTGCACTAGTACTAGACTCCGCGTACTGCCTCTCATATTTACACTGCTTGTCTTTGTCGCATAGCCCAGTTTGACAGGTAGGTGATGTACACTTAATAACTTCATAAGTGCTTGACGCGTCAGGCTTGAAACTTGGATCCTATAAAAGAACACGTCAGGGATGTCAGGGCCAAGGTTCAAATGCAACCAACAGACAAAGTCACACGGCTAAACCCCGAAGGAGCGATATATGAATCACACCGCACTAGCGACTACAGATGCTGCAGGTTAAGTCTTTGTAGGAGATAGACAGAGATAGTCCAGAATCCTGCCTGATGAGTACCGCAGTGCGTGCAGGTTGAGCAGGGAACATATGTGACCGTGCTCCCTGTGTCCACTATCAGCGCAAACTCGTGTGCTGGCGTGCCGATGAAGAGGCTGCTGGTGTAATATCTGCATCAGAACAGTCAACCTTCTACAGTTCAGTCCAAGGTCGAGGCTTAAGCAACTGTGAAACAACAAAGATCAGAGTTGTCCATCGGCTCCCAGCTTGATCCGGATGGATTGGAGCAAACAACCCGCATAACTTGCCTGAATTTTAAGTCGTGTATATTGCTTACTCAAAATATGGTCTCCAGTGTAACCAACTAACAACATTACGCCAGAACGAACCATGCTGGAGCACGGTCCGATAAAGCCAAAGGAACAAGGAAGGACGCCAGGAATAAACCACATCATACCCTTTAGTGAGGAGATCGTCATGGAGGGACATATGTGCATCGCCGATAAGCATCCTTCTCTGCCTTTCCAAAAGAGATCGCGAAGTATTGCCATCTGATTTAAGGGGCAAAATTGTTGCGAAGCCCTTCTCCGTGTTCAAATCTACGAGTCCTAAGGAATAAGGTGCCGAAGTAAAGCTTCTGTTCGCTGTCACTGTGGACAGCAGAAATAAATAGGGGCAAAGACATAAGAAATGTATGAGTGCCCTGGTAGAAACCATCGTCGCCTTCCGATTGGTCATACCTACTGGTGCGGCCCCTTTTCTCAAGGATAATTTCTCTATCTGCGTTGCCATCGACAATCGGGAAGATCACCAACCCTAGGATCTCTTCAATGCCTCACCCACATATCTAAGTATATAACCCCGAAACAGTCCACACCAATCAAAGTCCCCCAATGGCAAACTTCCTCTCCCAGCAGCAAGACTGTTCCAAATTCTACTATTTCTTAGATATTCGGCGATGTGAAGTGACAGGCGATTTCCGAGATCAGCACTGCTTCTCTGATTAGCACCGATTGTAAAGGAATTCGACTGATCTTTCAACGTATCTGACCAGAGATATCAGCACTCCTTTACTCTAGGGAGAAATTGCTTAATTCCCCCCAAACATTCCTCCTTCGAGCTCGAAGCTTCACGGAGCCAAAAGTCCGCTGCGTCTGTCCAGCTCCGGGAGAGCCAAAAGTGAAAGCCCCCGAACGACGATTAGTTCTGCGTGTCTGCTAGCTAATCTTTCGTCAGAACGTCCCCCGCACCACTCCCACACGGAGACAAGGACCAGATCCGGTGTCCGGCGACGAGCGACACCTTCTCCTGCCTCCCTCCCTCCTTCCTTGTTGTCTACTCCTTGCCCAGAATCGATGAACTCTTAACAGAACACCCAATCTGTCTACACGGACCACACCTCGTCACGAGTACACAACCAACCCTAGCTACAGTCTTGCGCTTGCTAAGACCTGCTGCTCGCACGAATTCAAGAACCAATCGGCTTCATTCAATATTCCTCCTCTCTTCATGACAAAGTCAACCCCCATGTCCACTTTCTCGCTCCCCTGTTCGCGCCACTTCTCGTATGAACTAGTGCCTTCCCATGTGAACCCGCGACACCATTTCATCACCAGCTTCCATACCTCCCTACCTTCCTTCTGCTCCTCCTCATCTTTACTCATTTCATATCAGCTCTCCAGTCACTCGACCGGTCAAAACAATAGTTTTGATTTCTTTTCTCCCCTCCCCTCCCTTCCCCTGCTTGACTTTGACTGACTGATTGAGAGTGACCACCAAAGTTCGAGCACGGTTTCTCATTCCCGATTCCTCCGCCAACGCCTTCTCTTCCCCTTCCCCTACCTCTTCCCTCTCTCTCTCTCTTTCTCCTTCTCTCCGAGGCCGCGCTCACGATCATCTTCTTCGTTCTTTACCTGAACTGCTATGTCTGCACGACGCACTTCAAGAAAGCATCCGTCTACTGACTGGATGCATGCCTCCTGTCAGCGCTTTTCGCATGATCTATCCGTACATTCATCCAACGACAATACCTTTCCGTCAGCATCCGTCGGCTGTCATTCCTTATGTCGACTCCTTCTCTTTGTCGTTTGTCCCTTTACGTAACGGCGATGTGCTGCCGAGCTCCAGAATTTTCTACTCCGTCGACGGTCGAATGACCATGACAGTGACAGCGCCCATGTGGTAAACAGTGGAAAACACGGCTGGTACAAGCACTACCTCACGAGTACCTTGTCTGACGAGGAACCGTACACCGGCTGCCCGGCTTGGGCCCAGTGTTCGGGGTTAACCTGCATTCTTTGTATTCTCGATCGGTTGGAATGCTGGTTAGAGCAACTTTTTACAGAAAACATTATTATATGAAAACCATTATTTCACTTACCAGAACTGGTAAGTGATCGTCGGTTTACTTTTACTCCGAGCACTGCTTGAGCCAATGCAAGAGGTGCAACTGCAGGAATCGGAGGGTCAATAGAGGATATCATTTTGGAATATAGATTCTTAGTCCTGACAAGTCAAGTTTGGATCAGAATGTCTTGTCTCTCTGATCTCAATTACTTAAGTACATAAGTCGAGTATAAATCATCGATCGTTAAACGAACACATTTTTATTAGTTTTCTTAGAGTTGTTTTGATCATTGTCAACTGTTCGTTTTTTCTCTTTGCGTATGATAACTTGATACAAGATCGGAGACATGACGTAGATTTTTGAGTTGACATGCGATGCGAGAAAGAGTCATAGCAAGTATAGAAGCTCAAGATTCAGCGTGCATTAGTTTCAATTAACAATGATCGATAACTGATATTGACCACAAGTGTTATATGGTTGTGATATTGCAATCAGATTCGACTCGCTTTTCTACTCAAACATCGATCAGAACCATCGGGCAGACCATGCGATAAACAAAAGATCTCTACCCATGCAAATGAGTCTCGTAAGCCTGATGGGTATGTCCCGGTTTCGATGAGACCTCGAGAAGGATTGTTTTGTACATAATTGACACCCTCTGATGTTCTCATGTTGTTTCCACAAGCAGCTATCCTCGGTCGTCATAGTCCTATCAGTAATCAATACGTGATAAAGTTACTTGAGAAGGAATAAAGAGATATTTTATGTCCGACTACATGGAGTACTCAAGCTCCATGGCTCTACCTATTGACGGGTGGAGATGACAATGAGAAAGATTTAGATAGAATTGAGAAGGATGTTCCAAATTTGATCAGAAATCATTATTGACTCTCATCGCATTCATAACTTAAGCTATCATATGGTCGACGAAGATGGACTTCCTACATCGATCGACGTTCAGTTAGCTTTGTGAAAGTTCTATCATGTTATTGCATCACCGTGACTCGTGTATTTATTAAAGACAGAACTTTGGCTGGCAGAGTAAAATATAATCGTATGGAGTTATAAGTACGTATGTAGCTTTCTATTGTGTTTGTCTATGTGAATGTATGTCACAGAGCATCACACTACATGTTAGTTTTACAAAGAATAAACTAAATAAATACATATGTAACTTCCTGTTGTTCTGTATATGCGAATGTTTATCACCGAGCATCATATTGCGTGTTAGTTATACAAAGAACAAACTAAATAAGTTGTGGTTCAAGCATCTTTCGCATACAAGAAATTTCTCACCAAAAAAGCAAAATATAATATTATACACACAAGAGGGGTCAAGAATTACTACTCGCCAATGGTTGTAGTTCGCCCATGGATCTGATCTCTATTGCTAATGGAGTTTAGAGTGTGGTTATTTCGTTCTGGTGAATTTTTCGTGGTCATGTCACATCTCTATGAATGAGAGATTATCGATAGAGGTTCGACTATAGTAGTTATATCATCTTCTCTATCTTTCTATGGTTTAGTCATATCTCTGTGAACAAGTAGTGATAGGAAGTGGTATCACTCGTGTATGAACAAAGACCCAGTCATAAATGAATAAGAAAATGATTTTATGGTAAAAAAACATCATTCATGGTGTCTCATCCACAATATGAGCAAGCTACATGGCAAAAGCAACTCTAGAGTAAAGACTCCATGGTGGAAATTGTACTTTTTGTATAATAAGTATCACAATCATGATGAATCATGAAATAGAGACTCATCATTTTCCCATTTTGTCCTAAGAGTACATAGAGAAGTAGATTATAGTGGAAATATCTTTTATTTCATGGAAAGAAGTATCAGGGATGTCAAAATTGGTGTTCATGGTTAATATTCATATTGTTGTGATTTCATAGTATAGAAACAATCTCTGCAAATTCCAACACAAATATCTGTCGTGTTGGTAATGTTATAATACTTTATAAATCATCTCAAATACATGTAGTTACTTTTTTGAATTTATTATCTATGATTATCATTGATACAATATAAATTCATTCAATGATTATTCTCGATGATATCAATATTGATCTCTTACAAAAATACATAATATTACTCCATTCAACTGATATCTTACATGTCCATACATCATTTCGCTCTTACATTGACTAATCTATACCAATATATATATCACATTCTCTCACATTTGGACTAATGTTTTACACTACGTTTGTTTATCTTTATCTCAATAATCTTATCGGAGAGATCATGATACTATTGTGCTTTTTTTTTATAAACTCATATTTGTTAACACTTGTTACCTCAACAACAATATTTTTATTTTTATCTCCAATTCCTAAAGATGTTTCTCATTATAGCATATAGATATATATTTCATTAATTTATTAATTTTCCAATTTGTTACATGTCGAGCAGTTGATTATACATGTCTTTAAATGGTTGTCAAACCAAAGGGATGCAAACGCTAATCCCAGCACTATTCTAAACTGAGATCTTCTACTTGGAACTATACATGTAAGTCGTGGTATGTTATATGTATAAATATCGTATGAATATTATAATATACTCAACTTTTCATATTGAGAGTTGAAATGTTTATAAAGTGCTCTCCATATCAAGAGTTGATCGAGATTAAAGTATATTATAAATATTCACATGGACACTTTTGGCAGTACATGAAACTAAAACCTAAAAAAAAACCTTGTTTTCTTTATCAAAGGAATTAAGAACAAAGTATTAAAATTGCGATTTTTTTATATATAAGCACTTGTTTTAGCATTAGAGCATTTCCAGTGCTCTTGTATAGTTTGAATGTATTTTATTATTATTTATATATTTTTAAAATAAAATAGCGCATATAAACTTGAAATTTACACCGCATAAAACGCTTCATGTATATAACACGATCAACAATAGATGCATTAGATGAAGCATGCATTCTCACCTTCTCCATGTTTAGATAGAGGAGGTATATGTATATTTTAATTTATTATCTAACTCTTTTATTATATAATAAATCAATATGAATCTAAATTAATCTATATTTGATAAGAAAATATCAGATTTGTACCTTCTAGAGCGCGTCAGTTTGCTCGTCTCTTATGGGTTATATTCGTATTTCTCGCATGGTCCTCTAGGGTTAACACTTAATATTTAGTAAAAGTTTTATTTACATTTTCATATTTATATTTAATAATACGAAAAAGTAAACATGGTACCGAATGCATGTTACTGATCTCGATATACCATCCGGTCGCAAAAGCTAGTCCCGGCGTGATCAGAGCTAACGTGTCCCTTGAATTCATCCACTGTTTTTTCGCTTGTCGTCTTCTTCCCTCCAGTCGAAAGCTCAGAAAGCATGCACAACAGATTATTGACAGGAAGAGTCACTTGTTCTAAAATTATCTTCTCTGTGGTGCAAATTTATTTGCTATGTATATACACCCAAATCCTCTAACGAGCTGCCGGTTCTCTTTATTTACGGGTGGCAGTGAAGAATTACCTCGGGCGGACCAATGGCTGTCGGGCTGGTCGGTCTGCGTCTTTTTTGTTCGTGCGAAAGTCCACGGTGGACCCATGTTAGTGCGGTTCTGGCACTATTCTGACGGAGTTTGCCATTGCTACACGATTCCACTGCAAAGACGGATTTTTGAAAAGATTTCTGGAACCTGCAATCTATTCAAGTCCGGAAAGTACATGAAATAGTGAAGACACTGAACCATATAGGCACTGTGAGACGACAAGCCAGGTGTTTCCGAAAATATATCTGTCTCTTATTCAACTCCGGAGAAATAATACATCGTTCACACTCCAACCATACACTACAGAGGTGAACTCAAAACACAAAATACTATAGAGAATCGTTCACAGTGAAACATATATACAGGGCAGCGTATTTTCGCTCCAACAATACACTGCAGAGGTGAACTGCAAAGTATATCGAGCAGCATCGATATCGTTTCAGTATCAAGCTACGCTTCATACTGAAACTCAAAACACTTCAAACTTCGATCAGAAAGTATATGTCTAAGGCAGTCGACCGTAACAGCGCAGCAGCAAGCGATATGTAGTCAGGCAGGGATCCTTCATCGCGAGCTTGGACGTCAAGTTCAGCTGTTACTTCTGGGGCCTCCTCTTCATCGCCTTTCTTCTCTACGTACTAATCGTATATGTGGCTGCAATGTGGGCAGCACTGATTCTCCCTGTAAAAGAAAATTTAATCCATTTCCTCGAGAGTAATGTCCCGAGGACTAACAAGAGAACTCCATGTGCATCGACGCGTCTCTTCTGGATACCGTGTTGCAGAAGCCACCTGAGAGATGACATATATTTCTCTGATATAAGCATTGCATGCAGACAACATGGAAATGTCGTTGATAAGGGATGACGGCTCTTCTATCTGTTGAATTAAAGAGCCCTCTGGAGTATGCTGAAATATGTCAGCTCTACTCGATTTTTCGTATCTGCAGCACCAAGTAACATGAAAAGCTCCTTCTCGTCCGGAATGATTGACTCGTTGATGTTCTTCATTGTGACTATGTGGTGCGGCTCTTGATCGTCTTTAAGACAGTATCCCACCATTACGACGAACATCTTCTTCGATAGCAGCTTGACATAGAGTTCTCCATCAAAAGGTTTGTTCTCCTCCCACCCAAGAGCCTGCAGTAGTCGTTTCTTGATGTCACTACACGATTTCACGTACATGCAAATCACCCCCTGGAAGTGTACGTGGAGGAGGCTCCCTCCACAGTTCCACCGAAAATACTCATGACAAGTATTGGATATGAAGAAACTCAGAAAGCAACAAAAACAATGATATCTTGAGGTCAGTCCCGGTCCTGCAAACTGTCACTGACGCTTCAAGGCTCGGCCTCTTTGCTCTCGCTTCCCTCCTCAAAGACATCGTCTCGGGAGAAGGAAAGAAAGTGACGACAAACAAAGTTGAACTCAAAATGGGTCTAGAATAGAGCACAGACAAGGTAGTGAGCGCGTCCTATACAAGCATGACACAATAGATTATAATATGTTGTCAAAACGATTAAATAAGGCAAGGTAGAAAAACAAGCGAAACCTCTGATCCTGCAGGTACATCGAGAGGTTATCAAACGAATATGAGAAAAATCTATAGGGGTCAGTCAGCCACTGTAGCGGAATAGAGTGTAAACGGCACGGACTACAAGTTTTGATGATCTTCACGTAGTTGAAATTGAACACAAAAGACACGATTTCTCATGCAGAAACGAGATCCAAATAAATATATGTTCAAGTTAGCTCAAGTCTATTCTCTGCGAACGATATCATAGGCTTCCTGATAGACAGATAAGAAAAATGGAGAACTATAAGAGAGAAGCGCAAAGAGGGAAAAGTTTGTGGCTTCCACTGTATTGCAACTCTCAGTAGGAGACTGCTCAACATCCTCCGCCTTAGTCCCTTCTTCTTCCGGATCCTCCATACGACCGAGGAGAAAAACACCTCCATACAACCATAAAGTGGCTCGAGCACTTATCTTTACACTGGAGAATTCTCAAATTGCTCCATACTCTCTCGTCGTGTAGGCCCACTCCGTTCCATCGCGTTTCAAGCATTGAAAGGATTCAATCCTCGTGGACGACCGTCTAACAACATCATCCGCCAATTATGAAGTCCGTAACTTAATTTCCCGAGAAAGCAAAAGCAAAGAAATGAGTACCGCTCCTCCATCCTAGCGATGGTGGACGACCGTCCAACAACATCATCCGCCAATCAGTAACCAGAAGAAGCAAAACCAGATGACAAAGTATTCACAATATTCAACAAGAGCTCCGCTCCCCGTCCGTAGAAGCGGAAAAAATCGACCACAGAGCGGAGAGAACCAGAAACCGCCTTTGCCCCCCTCTTAGAAACCATCACCATAACATCTTTGCTTCCGTGTCTGCAGAAGCAAAGATGTTATGGTTTTCTCTCGCTCCACCCTAGTGCCGTACACGAAACCCGTCGTGAATGCAGCACTGCTCTCCCTCGTTTCGATATTGCACGACCTACAGCCCGTCATTCCATTCACAACGATGCCGCACGATCTTGATACTGTGCGCTCTCGATGATCTCAATACTGTGCCATAGTCCGCTTTGACAAAAGGTCCCAAGTTTTACCGACACCTATCCTTCGATAAGTCGCCCTCCCATTCGAATAAATCACACGAAAACAATAATAATGTTACCGACGGACCCACTTTCCCCTCCAACGTCCATCATTAAATCAACCATACAACCAATCGTCCTCATCTAGTTTACCCGTCATTACGTCCGCTTGTCATCTTCTCTCATTTTCGTCTCCCACGCTTGGGATGTATATTTTCTTCTCTGTGGTGCAAATTTAGAGAATTACAGTGCATGCACAATTATAGTACGTGCGTAACTAAAGATCTATACGTGAACCGAGGAGACTGAGCTTATATTATCATAAAGACTGCACTATCACCTTAGCTCATTTTGTTCTATATATTAGAATATTTTCACTTTTCCAGATGAAATATTTTGACTTGAGAATCAATCTGATCTCATCGTGGACTAGTATAGTGATCATCAATTTACAAAGACACTCTTTTTATTTTTCTGAGAATCAATAAAGTTTTCATTTAATTAGGAATGATGCTTTAAGAATAATTTATCTTTATTATAAAGATCTTTAATTCATCCGAGATTTACTTAAAATATCTTTTCAGTCCACTCTCCTGCATGATATTGGTTTCGATCTAACAATGTAGAGTCTTCAAACGAAGAGCATAACCACTGTACGTTATAGCTTCAATATGTTGATAAAATAAGTAATGTTGCACTCCACCGCATGTTATCCGTTCTTGATCTACTTGATCTTTTCTGTATTCAGACTTTTATAATCCAATATAGATGCTTCTGAATAATAAAGAGACGCAAAACAGTAATCAGTGTGTCTTGATTCGGAATTTGTTTACACCAAATATATTCAGTAGTAAAAAATATCAACCAGGTGGCATACCGACGAATCAAAACACAAAATTATTCGTCCAAAAGAAACGCTTGTCATTTTCCTTGTCCAAAGCGAGAACTGCATGTTGCATGCATATTCAACCCGGAAACTATCCCAACCACCATTTCAATCTACCACTATATGCAATCAGTCAGTCTCGATAACTGAGAGTTGTGTATTAGAGCATCTGTCTACTTTACCCCTATTACACCGTCTTGTAGAAATAGAAGTGAACCTAACAACTACCTCTTGTTATAAATCTCTATTCATCACTCTATCGTGTAGATGAGTTCAATACTCTAATAATATAAATTATTGTTCCTTGGTGTTGGTAAAGAATACGGTATTTCTTTCTATGTTAATGTTAGAGTGGTCATTAGAACATGCGGTGGAGATGCTCCAACAAACTAAACTTTCAATCAATTTTTAAGTCAATCCTTTGTATTTCCATACCCATTAATCACAAAACTGTATATTTATTATTTAGGAGTTTTAGCTCCGTGTGCTACCTCAAGACTCGTCGGTTGTTAAACCACAACGACCGCTATATTAGCGGTGAGGATCATCACCGCTAATCACTTTTAACTTTTGCTAAGTAAGTTCAACACGGACGGGGTCCCTGAGAGATTTGCACAACGCAGTTATCATCGCAGTACGTGATGAAAACTTTGTGATATTGGTAGCGAAATGAGCAGAAGAGAAAATGCTTCAAAATGAGCTCATGATGAGCCCAGGAGGAATACGGACGGCTTCAAAATTATCAAGTGAATCCCGGATTACTGAGAATCACAGAATAAAATATTCTGAATTTTGAATTTTAAAATGTTCTATTTTGTTGTAATCACTTACCCCTCGCGTTATCATGATCCAGCGAGCTTTTTTGAGACAGTGACCTCAACTGGGGCCTTGGCCTCTTGTACTCTGACTGAGAGAAGAAAAAAGCTACAGTGAGAAATGTCCGTCGCATGCGAAGTAAAACCTTTTATACCACTAGTAGTGGTTTAGTCCATATGCCCAGGCTGAAGACATCTGTCAAAGAAATGTCTTGCTTACCAGGTCTCATCATCAGAGGTCCGATCAAGTGACCAAACACTAAGACGAGCACGATCAAGCTAGATAAACGTATTGGAGATTCGATCGAAACAAATCTCTACGGAGAACAAGAGATACGATGTTTGATTCGTTTGTATTTCATTTTAACTATACGCCGCTTGCTTAGGGTGCTAGGAGCATGATTGTTTGACCGTCGATTGTGCTTGGAAATCTCGAATGTCATAAGAAAAATATTGTTTTCGTTTACGTTTACGAAATAGCAGCAGTGCACTCACATTCGTTTCGCATGTACCTCGTTACTTTTACAAACACCAACGAGCTAACAGTATTGATCATCGCGATATCACCAGAGAATAAAATATAGAAATGTATATGGTTTATATACAGAAAACAATCATGGACAAGTTATACCCTATTTCCCATCAGAGGCTGTCACAGAAATTCATTTCCCATTTAGTGAAAACAAAGTTGTAAATTTGTGATGAGAACACAAAATATTACAGAATATTAGTTACCATCATAGATAAAGTTACAACACGTATGGACTCACAACATATACTTCGGTCAAATAACGATTAAAATTCACTACTCTTGGTTATATTTTCAATTTCCTTCGTGAAATCCAAAATAATTATAAATCATGAGAATGGAAATGTAAAATATCAGAAAATAATGATTCGTCCATCAGTGTGCACGAAGCCACGAACCTGATGAGCAGTACGCTGCGGAAGGACCGATGCTCCCCTCAGCTTACGTGTCACGGGGAGCGTCTTCCATCCTGGAAAGAACCCGCGGCGGGGCCTTCCGCTATACTTAGCAACTTGGCATGATACAATCTAATTATAATTGTATTTCTATAATTATAATTCATAGGTGAGGTTCGGTGTTGGTTTACAGCTGTGTTCGGGAGCTGTTTCTAGCTTTTAGCAGCCAGCTGTATTTTGTTGGGTTTCGAAAATACCATTGTTTTCCATTATTTTAGTTCCGGGAAAAGAAAAGAGATGCAAGGAGATTTTTCAGACCCCAAACGGCGAGGTTTAGAACTCGAGCAAAAGCAGTGGAAGATTTTACACTAAACATTGGAATCTCACGAGCATTGGTTTACAGAAATATTAAAGATTCTATTAAAGATTCTATAATTTTTTGTTTTTGGGTTTTTGGGTTTTTGAGAATTCTTCTATTTTTTGAGCTCTTTTGACCACCTCTAGAGTTATAATTTAACCACCTATGTAATGAGATAAGATTAGCACAAGATGGGAAGGTATTTATGTCTGGGGTCGCAGCATCTCAACGTGTTATGTTTAATATAGATTTACTTGACTGTTAACAAACTACGTCCAAGTGTAACATTTTGTCTGGTTTTCATATAGAGAAATTAATTAAAAATTCATTAGAAACATTTACATAATTTTTCGAAGAGCTAGTTACGCTTCATCTCATTTTCTTCCCTGAAATATCCTTTCCCTGCAAACATCTTTTCATTTAATTTTGAGAAATAATCTTCTTTTTTTTGGAGTAAGCTGCCACATACGAATTTTTTTCGAATCTCGCGACTATCTTATTCCCCACTTTCCTACAAACTCTCGCTTGGATGCATATTTTATTTCATCAGTAAGCAATAAGCTAAATTATTACATAATATTTTTTGTCAAGAAAACTTAATTAATGATTTAATATGTTAGTTAAATTAATTCTTTTCATGAGCAGGCTACCGCACTTATAGTCTCGGAGGTACTTCAGTCTACGTTCCATCTATGGGTTATGATAGGATCATCTTGCAACTGTAGTTCCAACTGTCATTAACACTTATACATGAATTCAGTTTTTCTTGATAACTTGGTATGTAATTTCTATCTAACACTTAAAGTCTTTTCCAGCAAAAGAAGAGAGCAAAAGTTTCCCAAAGGTGGTTGATTGAGTATCCTTATTATTTACCCTTCAGCCCTTGTGTCTAGCGTACCCAACAATTTGTCTTTCCTATAGAGATAGAGTATAGGTGGGACGGTCTTAAAGGCAAGCAAAGGGAAAAACGTAAAAGGACAAGAAGACGCAAGCAAGAGAGTCCTGGAGACGGAAAACTTCTCAACTCCTAGCCGGGGCGTCGTGGGTTCGAACCTCCCTCGCGGGGGCACTCAGTCTGTGGAAAGGGCAGCAGCGACCGGCTGCGGAAGCCCCACAGGAGAAGGAAGCCTAGTAGAAAGAGAATCACACAAGGAAAAGTCCTTCAAAATAGTTTGTCCTCTCCCTTGCTGAAGGCGGGGCGTCTTCGTCCTCCTCCAAGCAGGGACTCCATCAATCATCCAAGGATTTATCAGCCTTTTACAGCCTGGTGCGGTTACGGCCGAGGTCCTAACCATATGTCGCTTCTATCTTCTGGGGAACTTTTGCCCGTCTTTTGTTATGGAAAACGTATAACTATGATATGGGAAATTTTGTATTAAACTGATGGAGAAATTAATTTTATATAAATATTAAATGTTAAATGCACCTAGACTTGCGAGGTGATCTAGAATTTATTCATGATGGAAGCAGAGAAATACGCGCTTTAGGAAATACATATGTAAGAAGCTTACAGAGAATAATAAAGAATTTATTGAGATAAAATTATTATCTAATGCTTTCAAATAAAAAAATAGGTAATAAATCAATCTTTTATATTTTTTGATATACACAAGAGTCTCACTTGTAAAAAGTACAAAAATAACTTCATGTGACTTCAGTCATGATGTAAGCATTTCTGATCAAAGCAACAAGAAATTGCGAAATTATTGTGCTATTGCGTTAGTGATTTATCCAGATTTATATTTTATTATATTTTATCTTTTCCAAATTTATTAATTTTTTCCCAAGTTTCACACCGAAGATGGATGTACTACGTTAGCTCACAGTTGTCTAAAAGGAAATAGTGGATTCGATTCTTTGCGAGAGCACGGTTGGAGATGAATCGCTACCAACTGTTAAATGAAGTTTCTGGTCAAACCCCCTCTATAGTGGACTCACATGAACAGTCCACCCCAGGGGACTGATAATATAATTTACCATTTAACTCCCTCAGTCCTCTATTCTTAATGGTCCCCTATTACGACAAATTATTCCCCTCTTGCTTTCCAAAAGATTCCCCTCTTGCTTTCCATTATCACAATCGACGGGTTACTATGCACAACCTCCGTGTTCCGATCTACATCCTTCCGGCACGATGTCCTCCGAATCGACAATCCTCAAGACTGTGGCGAGAGTCTCGAGCAATTTGTTTCCTTACCTGGCAATCTCAACTCCCTCTGTCTGTCTGACGACAGACAGAGGGGGAGGATATCCAGCTAGGCTAATGAGCGCACGTTTATTCAGAGTCCAGATAAACAGGAGTGTATGGCAACACGTCAACACTTCCGGGCCTTCAGCGCTTCTCTCTCTCGTTGACTTGTACGCCAGCGTGGAGGTGAACTTACCAACTAAATCAATATTAGTATTAAATATCAAATAGTAAGGTTATTTATATGAATTTCAGACTAAAACTATTTATAAAATGTACCTTCTACCGTATCTGGACGGTTGTCGGATGAGAATTGGGTCAGTTTTACTGATAAAAAGTTTTGGTGCCAAAAAGCTTTATACTCTTCTTATTTTACTGACTTAATTCCAGTCTTATTAAATGCTTATTGATGTAAATGGTTCAGAGCTCATTTGAGAACCACCTGTAGGAAGTAACTCATAAAATGAACCCATCGATCTTTATTATATGAAATAGTGGCCTGAAAAATTACAATTAATCAGAAAAAGAATAAAATTCATGGGAAAAACAGTCAACTTGCATTGTGGACAGATAGTCTTATTTTGCCTTACAAAACGATGACTTTACTTTACCCACTTAATAAATTTCCATTAATGTCTAGAAGGCACTATTAGATAAGAGAATTGATTTTTGGCCCAACGTTAGAATAGGGCCATTCAAACCTCTCCCGGTAACAAAAATGTTTTACAAGAGTTAGGAGAATCCTTTAGGGCCAAGGTTTGAGTGGCCCTCTGGAAGTGGTATGTAAAATTTACAGCCACTTGATATTTGCAATCTATGTCAGTAAAACTAATCTTCTCTAAACCGTTGAAAAATATCCAATCCGACGTTTACAAATACTCTTCCACCCGTGACACAGGAAGACGTGTTAGACTTAAGTTACATCTTTCCACCTGGTTCCTGTATTTTTGTTACGGGGATAGGCTGAGTGGCCTAAAAGTACGCATCCTACAGTCAAACTACATGATAGACCATACAAGATTAAAAAATATTTAACTTGTATTTAAAACTCTTGAGATGATATTAAAATGTGAATTGCAAGACATGTGATCGAGGAATTAGAACAGAATTTAAAAGTCTGTCTATTAGATTAAAAGAACTACATTTTAATACAACAAAGAGAAACACTATCCACTTACCAACAAATTTGAAGTCTCTCTAGAGTCTAGTATATCAGACCAAATCAAATTGTAATCTAAGGAAAGTATTAAGGCTACTTAATATGTGGCCATAAAGAATTCTCATAATTCTCGTAAAATTGTTTACAAGTTTCTCCTATAAGAATTACCACATGAAATTATTATCACTAGACGTTCGCAGTCTATGCCTGTAAATGTGTTATCTTGAATAGAGTTGAAAACTTGTGGATCGGATGTATACAAACTGTCTGCAGTCTCCGACAGTTTGGAATTCCCGTCTCTCACTTGACCTTGTAATTTTCGTTACGGGAGAAGTTTGAGTGGCCCTATTCGATGTTAAGTAGAGATAAACAGGAATAGAAGATTCTCGACGTAGTCATTAGATGTAACATGTAGTATATAATACAAGGTCTCAGTTATAACTTATCAGCTGATAGAGATACCCCGCAAGTAAGTTACATCAGTTCTTGCTTCACGCCTAGTGAATATCCTTCCCCACGGCCTTGTACAGTGAAAATCGATTTCTCTTATCAGAAAATGTCTAAGTGTTATTAAAATTTATTATACTAAGTGATATAGAAAATTAAATTAATTTATAATTGTTATATATTAGTCACTCCTGGAATAGCCAACTCATCCAAAAAGAACCCATAAGTGAAGAGGGGACTGCTGCGCTCCTGGGGGTATAAGGCCGGAGACCTAGATTTCTAATGGCACCGTTTAATGGAGGACATTAATTAATGTTCTAACCCTTCTCGTCAGAAGGGTTAGAACATTAATATGTGGATCCTCATGTACACTGAAGTGTACATGAGGCCCATATCCTCCATTAGGGACATCTGAAGACAATGTCCACAATGTCTTCAGATGTTCTTGTCGAAGTGTAAGAACTCATTTCTCAACATGTGCTACTACGATATAGACACGAAATCCCACTTGACATGCTCTTAGAACCTAAAACCAATATTAGTGCGTGTCAAGCTCGAACCTTTGGGAAATATTCTTCTCCTGATGGAGAATGTTACGGTTACGGAAAAGAAATCGTAGCATTTCTGAATTATCTTTTGTCCAGCCGTAAGCAAGTTCAAGACTTAGAGAATTTAGAAAAAATTCTCAAAAATTTAGAAAGTTAAATATTTATAGTGATTCAAAACCACCACCATAAGCGATACACGGCTGTAGACAAAGCTGTCCTTGGATAAACTATGGTATTTTCTCTTCAGGACATTAGATAATTTTTTGTGTTAGCCAGACACGTCCTATTATCGCATGTCAAGGTTAAGAGAGAAGATTCTCTTACGTCAGAAAAACAAATAGTCGTAATTTATTGAAGGAAAGCTTTGTATACAGCCATGAATCGTTATCATTATATATGTGAATTGATATAAAAATTTCGATTTTTTATTTAAAAATACTTTTGTAAATTAGAATAGATAATTTAAGTCCTAAACTACCTTACTCCGAGAACTTATGCTCGAATCCAAAAAAGAGACAATAAGGAATGCTCGTGATGTTTTCCTACAAGCACCTCCGGAGATACCAATAGAAAATGTCCATGACCTCTTGACCTCAATCTTAACACTCTTCCACTGGTAAAGAATATTGGCTTAGATTCCAGCTATGACACGCTCTATAGTTACACTCAAATTATCACTCACAACAGAGATCTTCTGTAGGTCTTATTCTGATAACTATAACTCAGGATTACTGGTTCCGCTCAAATTTTGGACGGATTGATTTGGACTGGTAAATCAATTCGTCCAAAATTTGCTTGATCATGCTCTCAGACGTTGTCAAGCTTGACCAGACCCTCTTTACTGTTTCATCACTTCATCAGATCCTTTACTTGCTGCAACTTGTAATTCTGGTATATAGATGTCTTACATGTGTGTATTGTTTGATGAATTTGCAAATTGACAGAGCAACTGCAACATCCAATGATATATTTTGAGAATACTTGTTTAAAGTGAACACCACATGATATCATCTATTGCATTTCGTCAATTTTGTCTTGAAGCATCAAATGTAAGAATAGAAAACACTTATTCTCTATCGCAACGTCACCGTGTCACACACACTATGGCACGCCTAGACGGCCATAGTGTGTATGACACGGATCTCTACAAGCTCTCAACCCCTCCTTCGCCGCTCTCCCCGCCATCGTCATCTCTCGCTCCCAACACACAAACTGTAGTTCTAGTAAGTAACTACTGGGTTATTCGATAAGAGGACCGGGAGATTAATTAACAACTGTGCAGTTTTCTCCTAAACCTAGCTACAGTGGATAAACACGGGCATGAGAGAATATCCTCCCCAACATGAATGTACAGCGGGAGTCCAAGGGACGAGCGTTATGTCAAAGAAACGCACGCAAAGCCGTGATTCGCTGCCGGTTATTTAGCGATAAGCACGGCCATTTTATTATACTAAATATGCTAGCTAAAGCAGTCAACCGTCTCCGGTTTTCTATTCGATGTGCGAAGACATTTAGGCGGCCACTAAATGGACGCTCTCGGCGGTGTTCGCTGACGGCAGAGGTTTTTGAAAAAACCGACCGTGCGGACGTCGCTTCATGCTTCGGTCGCTGGCCGCTCGCTTCACGTTCCTTTCCCTCACGTCTTGCATGCTTCGCTTCGTTCGCTCGCTCGCTTTACGAGTTTTCCTCACGTCCTTTGCTTTGTTCGGTCGCTGCCCTCTTCCTTCGCTGGCCATCGTCTTTATTCTTTGCTCGCTACCGCGCGGACCTCTACTACTTTCAACTTCACTTCGCTCACGTCCCTGACGAATTGCTTCGTCGTCGCGTTACCGCGGTGTTTGATTGGTCGTTGTTATCGCGGTGTTTCATTGCTCGATGTTATCGCGGTGTGTTTCTTTTCTAACCTCCTCGTCGTGTTCTTTATTTGCTGTAACTCGGCAAAGGAAGAACTCGACGGATTGGATGGCAGTCTCGCTATCAATGTTTGCTGTCTACGTTTCCTTTGCCTCCAATGTTTCATTTTGCAGACGATGGAAATCGGACCGTGCGACTGCGGTTGCTGATTGCTTGCCATTGGTGCGATTCGGGATCGTGCCGATGTACTTACACATGCTCTGACGTGCTGAGGTGTTGCTGATGTTGCAAGGCGGACACGATGCCGATAGGAGGATTTGCGTCAGCAGTTTCGAATTGAGCAAATAAGTTCTCTTCGTTCTTTTGCTACCTTTTCTCTATTCTTCGAAAGTATGTCGGAAGTCCTTGTTGATGACCCTCCGATGCCGTCGAGCCAGCCGATGATGACGCTTCCGACGACGAGCATTTGAGTATTCTGTCTACTCCTCTTGCGCGCCTTGCTCCCGGTTTCGAACTTGTCTCTTCTCCTCCGAACTGCCATTCACCTCCCACTCCTCCTCAGTAGCTGCAGGAGCCCAGTTTTGACAGTTTTCAGGCTGTCTGCCATCACTCTCCGCCCTGTTGTCTCGATCATTTTCGGAAACCCGTCACTTTGCCCCCTAATCCTCTTTATTCAAATTCTCTTTTGTCTTTCTCCGATTTAGAGCTGTACAAGTATATGTCATATGTTTACGTTGATTTTCATTACTCTTCTGTCCCACCCGAATTCTTGCTTCTTTCCCTCGATTACGTTCTCATTTGTAAATCCTTCTCCCTACCAAGATCTTGCCTCCAAACTGTGCACGGTCCTTTCCATTATATTGACACGGAAGATTCTTGGATACTGCTGCGGGATTGTAAGTCGAACTTGTTCTCTTATCCAAAGTTTTTTCAGTTTGCCACTGATCCTCGACTTCAGAAACCTACTGTTCTTGCCGTCTATCGTTTGAAATGTGTCCATTGCGTCTGTCAGGACGTAGATCCCAAACTGTATAGCTTTGCTTGTAAACACTTTCGTTTTGGAAATGCTACTAAGACGAGCAGCAAGAGCTCGTCGTCAGACAGTCCCACCTCTGACGACCAGAACGCGTCGTGTGCCCATCCCCAAATGACTTGAGGTTTCTGTTACAATAAATTGCACCGGAGCTGACCTCGATTTGGAGAAGTACTGGTCCCTTCTTTCTCGCTTTCTCTAGGATGAGTGCCATAGCGGTTTGCTTTCGGTCGAAAGGGGGGGAAGTCTTCTGCATCTGCACATACATGGTGTACTTTGTCTTCAAAGAACAAGTGCTTTGCAGGTGAAGCAACGTTTGGTCGCTCTTCTTGGGTGGAAAGGTGTGGAGAGACCTGTGGGGGGGGGGGGAGTTTGTGTAAAACCTTTAACAAACCGGGGCCTGCATACCTTTGTAAGCTCGGTTACTGCATGAAGGACAAGTCTGAGGCTCACCATAAATCCAGCATGAAGAATATTACTAACAACATGCTTGAGGATGGTGGACAGCTGTTTACTTTGTTTGGTGCCGCATATACTAAGAACCGCGTCGAATTGAACCAGAACAACATTCTCCAGCGCGCTTTGCAGTTTAATAAATACAGAAGCAGGCATTCGTTGGGTTCCACTTTGAGGACATGCCTTAGGTCGATGATTCAATCGGATAAGTACAGTCCTTCGTGCAGATGGCTCATGGCTTGTGGAATCCAGAAAAAGTAGAAGCGACTCTCTGTGGAAGGCAATCGTCCGCCCCGAAACAGTGACGATAGCGGATATCGACAACGTTTTCTTCGCCCAGACCAGAGCTCGATACTTCACAGTCGAGCAACCGGATGGTGACCTTCTCGATGAGGAGGAGGAGTATATCTTGGCAGCGTCTCCTTCTGTCCAAAGAACGAGGACCGTCCCGAACTTTAATGAGGTGGAGGCCTTGCCCGAGTACATGCCAGTTTGCAGTGCTTTGGACCGTAACCTTGCCGCGACTAGGTCATATGAAGGTGATTTCTCCACAGTCTTCAACCCCTTGCACGCTCTATGTCTATGATTTTTCCGGTACCTCATACTCGTCTTTATCTGTGACGCAGGAACCTGAAGTGACGAAAGCTGAAACTACATGCAGAGGACAAGAGTTGAACACAATACAGCGAGAAGTCGCTCTGTTTTGTCACCGCACCGTTTTGCTCATACGGAACGGACAACATTGCTTCCACGCCGCAGTATACTAGTATACTTCTGCTGTGTATAGACTTGGGACCTCAAAACTGCTCTGTGTATATATAAGATGATCGGACAGCTTTAATTTGTAGACCACTGCTTCATTTCACAGTGCTCGTTTTCCACTGTACTTCTGATTTGCGTTGCGTTGGGTTCTGGAGGAGTGCACGCTGTTCATATGGGTTCTGCCGCAGTGCAGTCTGCCGTTTGTGTCCAAATTTGAGACGTAATAAACAGTAAACTTGTGCCAATAGGACGTTCGGATTGTTATCGTAAAATTGGATGGGAATGTTTCGAGTACCGAAAACCACAGAGTGCTTGTGAAATGGATAGGAACAAGTCGTGCTACATGAAGAAATGGATGTTACGCTCCAAAATAAAGCCTTCCTCAAAGTAGCGAAACGCAAAACAGAAATTCCCAGGACCGCAAAGAAAAGCTTCCGGAGCATGTTTTGCTGCCGTAATGTTATACAGTACCGTACATGGTGATAATTGCCTTGTTTTCCACAATGAGGCGGGCTTTACTGTCCCTAAATGAAACAAATTTATGTCTTATTTCTGGCTGCGCCTTGGAAAAAAAGAACGCAGGAGATGGTAACCTTCATACCACCATTGTCATTGGACGAGGAGCGTAAATACTTGTTTTTACTCTTCCGCATTCAAAACGTGAAGTGGACATGGGTGAATATACATACATAAACCTAGCTACAGTGGATAAACACGGGCATGAGAGAAAAGCATTCGATGGAGAAGTGACTAACTTCTTGGCACTAAATGATAATGAGAAGGCAGTATTAGTGAGGAACCATGAAGCACATGAGGAAGATAACAGCCCGAGTAGAGCAAGCGACGAATGGAAGTCAACCAACCGTCACGAGACCATCAGCGATCTAGCTTCTACGCCTGGTCATACTTCCCCACCGAAAAGTATGAACCACCTGCGGAGAGTAATGTGTTGCAGGTCCATGAAGGACCAGCCGGGAAGTACAACCCGTCGATTAACCGCTGGTTTGTGAAGGACCAACTAAGCATGCAAGTGTATGCCGACTATAGGTGTTGGTCCGTGTGAATTAGCAGGCGGACATGGGTTATTCGAGAGCATAGCTAAACAACCTCCGGTGAGTCATAATACCGATAAAAGGTCTTGTCCTTTTAGACAAAATTGTCTTCTCTAATAGAAGGATAGTCGAGACTATAAAGATACTTTTTGGAGGCCATAACTCTTTTTCTTCAGCTAAGGAAGGAGGAGGAGACATTATGCAAGAGGGATCGAGCCAAGGATCTTATGAGGAGACAATGCTATGGACACCTGATGGATTGATTTCTCAGAAGTAACCTCAAGTGCTGAAGCTAGATTGTGTTACACGAGGAAGAGTTTACTATCAAAGCACCATACTTCAGTCTGATAGTAAGAGGGTATGGGGACAGTCAGCTCGCAGATAACAAGACGAAGGCAGTAATTTCTCAGCTGTTCCGTTCTTTGTAAACCATGAAAGAAGTGTATGCAAGTTGGAGAAAAGTACAGGTTCGACGTGAACCAGTGGCGAAAGTACTAATGCACTCATGGAGTATTTGTTTGGTACCTCTTGAGTGTAGTGTAAAGGTTGGGAACTTGTGCACATATTTTCTCAAGGTTCAATACGTGAACCTTTGAGGGAGACAAGATCGGTTCTGGAGGAGTTGTTTTCTAAAGGTCTTATACCTTAGGGGTATTGATCAGTTCATGAAGGGGACTGCAATGGCAGATCTGATCGAGGATCAAGAAGGACCAGAATTCTCCTTATTCCAGCTATGTTCGCAGTAGAGTTGTAGGCTCGTGGATTAAAGTAGCCTTTTGACCAAGACTAGAACTTCCAAGATATACCCTTCTGTCAAGAATTAATGTTATATAATAAAAGGGTAGTACAAATTCCTGATCATTTACAGTTTCGGAGGAGATCTCATACCTGGACAGCGGAGGTGTCGATCGAAGCATTTACCACATGCTCAGGATTTTAGTAAAGAGCTCGTAAATTACACAAAGGCGTTGCATCTGATGGAGAAAGATTTTATCAAGTCATTTAAATCATATGGATATCAGTTTATTGACTTGGAGAGGCATGAGTTGTGAATTGACTTTTGTAGCTTAGCAATAGCGCTACTTGCACCCCAAAAGTTCAGAATTTATTTAGAGATCTCAGATCCAGTGATTGTAGTGGGCGTGGGAAGGCCACCACAACTTAAGTTTACCGCTTGTAAACTAGGGATCCGTTTTGACTACAACGTGAGAAGACATATAGACACACTACCTATCAGCCAAGAGCCGTGTTGCCTTTCTCCATTTGTACAACATCTTTATACTTATAAGCAGGAGTGAGGATCCGTTATTGAAAGATTTAGAACTTCTCTCAACATCGGAAGGAAGCGACTGAAAGATAAGGTTAACCACTCGGTATGCAGAGTGTAGCATGCGGCACGTGGCATGTAGAACTCTCGATGAGTATATTGAGAATATTCTTTACTCTTGACATCAAGAATAATTTACTCTCGACATCGAAGATACATCTTTAAAATATTTACTTTTGTTATTTGTCCAAGTTTGGTTAAATTTTGTCACTTTGACAATCAAAGCCTGGACCAATATCACATCAAATCAACATCCTTGAGGACCATCACGATGATGATTCTACGCCAGTGAGCTCTAATAAGAAATCACATTACATCGAGATCACACACATAAATTTATCATAAGAAAGAAACTTAGAAAAGTATCATTATACAAACACTAATCTTTAATTTTATAGTAAATATACAATTGAGACTCTGAGTTGGGATGTGAGTGATTTCACATCCTCAAATCCATAAATTTATATGTAGTATAGTAATCTCATCTCCCAAAGATGAGGCTAAATGTTGAGATGAAGACTTTGTATTATTCACTCAAGTTTTGTGAGTACGAATTGCGATGTCACACGTGAGAGTATTCATTAGTGAGAAGAAAAATTTTCCTATTAAATGAATTTATCTCAAGTAAGATTTGAGAACTTATGATAATCTATACGCATAATAAATTACATCGTGTCCAATGATGTCTATATCATTCTCGATGATCGAGATCTTTTTTCTACTTTTTCTGACTGGTTGGAATATCTCGATTCTTGTTGATTAGAAATTTAAAAGAATGAAATGTAAGAGTCATGTTGATGATGAACGAATTATTTTTGGTGTGTAGAACCGCTCTCGATGATCAAGAGTGTTTATTTTAAATTAAAGTTTTAAACCCTCGATGATGGATAGCTTATAAAGTCAAGTCTCTATATCCAAAAAACTTGTATGGTTATGATGATCTTTTGATCAAAACTTTTCAGATTTTATAATAAATTTACGTATCGATGATTGAGAGTTGTTGGTTTGGTCAAAAATTTGATTATTTCTTAAAATGAATTTTTTATTTTCTCAATATTATTGTTAAATAATATGCTGTTCTACCAAATTGAAGCTACTGATATCCAGAGTTACACAGTATGAATAAATGTCACAAAAGTTATGAATTCTACTGTTTTAGCAAACATCATGAACTTTTGATCATCGAGACTAGTTTTAGTTACTTCTTTTTGAGTACTCTCAATGATCGAGAGTCCTTCCTCTAGAGTTGTAAGTGGTTTATGAATAAATATATTTTTTCTCTCGATGATCGAGAGCCATATCTTCACCCTAGATTGAAGGTCATATCACCAAAATGCAACATTAGATATACTATATACTTAGAATCTTTAATTTTTTTACTAGACGCTCACACTTCTCTATTGACAAATATATTTAAGATTTAGTCTAGTTGTCTCGTGGCTGAGAGTTCCTTGATGAGACACAAATCTATATAGAAGTGAGTCAGAAATTATCATACGGTCATCAGAAATACAAGTCATCCATGGAGACATATTTATATTATTTGGATTTTTTTATTATGATGATTATAGGAGGAGGAAGAAACTAAAGTCAAAGTTTGTACAAATATTTTAAGTTGTTCATCATGCCAAGGAAGTTTAAATCAGCTAAGAAAGAGTACTAAACTGTGCCAACAACAAAAAGCTTTTTTCGAGAACTGAATTAAGAAGATTTAACTTAAATGAAATATTTTTCTTCTAAAAATAAACACAAGATAACAAAAGACTCAAATTGATTTTGGCACCAACCAAAATGAAAAGCTTGGATTCATCTTGAAAACTCTTTCTGTTACACCAAAGTTTGATCTCATTTGGTATAATTTTGCTTGATCACACCTCCATTAAGTTTGTTGTGTTTGATAATATTTTTCTTAAAGATATATTGCTTGATCAGACCCCTGACTGGCTATAGCACGCAAAACCAGTCATTTTGCCATGTTACTTACTGCACACATGAACTTTCCCAGTTTGTATGGTATGGCATGTATCTTTTTGTTGAAACAATTTGAATTGCAGAGGTGTTTTAGTCATGTTAGAAGATAGTGAAATGATGAAAGACATGAAAATGTGACTGGTTTGACTATCGATAGCCCCTCGAATCAATACATGGTTAAGAGAAGTGTGATCAAATGCAAGAAACTTATTGAGGATGTGATTAGGCAAATTTATGAGCCAATATGATATTAAAACTCAATCGTTCATACCGAGATTGCACAATCTCGGTATGAATTGTGCAATCTCGTACAATCTCGTACAAGGGCTAACCAGAGCCATTGATGTTTTATCCGTTCTTCTTGCACCACATAGAACACTTCCTCTCTTTTTCTGATTTGTTTTTAATAAATCAGAAAAAAAACACTAAGAACTATACCATGTACATATATTAGATACTTCTTATTGAATAAGTAGAGTAAAGAACTGACCACTTGGCCAAAAAGAATTCCTATAATTCATTCCCATGAGTGCTTTACCGAAAGTAAAACTCTGTTATCTAATGATTTGCAGGTTACATCAACATGTAATGATTTGCAGGTTGATTAGTTGATTCAGATCTAATATAGTTAATGTTACCTTTCTGCACTCGTAACCTTATCCAAACTTTGGTTTGTACGATCTTTCTACCACGGTAGACAAAACAACACGTTTCCAAGATTATAGAGAATTCACAGAGTTTTTTAGTGATTTTTTATAGTAGAGTGTAGATCAGCAATCAGCAAAGAAGTGTTCGGTCTTTGTCTTACCTTTGTAATCTCGAGAATCTATTAGAAGCTTAGCGGTTTATTACTCGTGTTAAACATTCTATATTCATTTCACATTTCACATTAAGCACATAGTATACTTACTGAAAATAAAAACCACTTACATAATCACTCGTGGCATAAATTACGCCTCACGAGCCTCACTGCAATACTCGTAGAACGAGAATGAGAAACCACGTAATCACAAACGAGACCCTTCTTGTTAAGCCGAGACGTGATACAAATATTTGTTATCCACTTGCGTTCTCTCGTGTTAGTGCTGAGAAGGGATAATTATGCATCCAACATGAACTTCTGGGGAGCTCTTGCCCGCTTGTTGTTATCAGAAAAGTTAAGTGGAAAGTGTTAAGTGGGAAATCTATATTAAACTAATTAAAATATCTGTATATATAAAATGTTAGGAGAGCTCACAGACGCGAGAAGATCAAGTCATAACCTATAAAGAGAGAAAAAAGGCCTAGGAATGCATTTCTGACAGTATAAGTCCGGGAAGTTATCAGCAAAATTTAAGCTTCAATGAAACATTTAGTTTCATTTAATTTATTACCTAACCTTTATGTTATGTAATAAATTAAACCCTTGCATAATTGCCTCCCACATAGAGGAAGTGAGTATTACAAGGAAGATGCTTTTATAATAGTCTTCAAAGTATGACAACTGAATATTTAACGCTCACTACAACAAGATACATGTGAGGCGTTCTGGCGGGTTCAACTTTTTGTCGAAAGGTCTAATATATAAACCGTATATGGTTAAAACAATTGACGTTATAAATGGACAACTGAGTTGCACTACTAGAAGAACATAATCTGCGATTTCTGTTTTTGCTGATGTACTTTAGAGTTGGATTGTATATATAGTTCGTGAACTGCTTACAGTTTTATCAGTTAATGGTTGTAGTTTTCTTTGTTAATCAACATTTGTTAACGAAAGTAATTTACTTGACTCCAACTCTAATACTTACTTTTATCACACCTACAATAGCAAGTTCAACAGGTCAAAATACCACATCATCCAATATGAAACGTGAATGTAAAAAGAAGAGCAATATGTTTACACGAGAAAATCAGTTTGAAATTCCTTTACAACGGATTATCAACTTTGCGAGTTCTTCAATTTCTTTCAAAAGACCTTGAAGAACTCGCGAGATATAAAAAATACAATAGAAGAAATAGATTAGTTCCTGAAGATGAGATGTACTCTAATGACTATTTTCATATCCTTCATGTCTGTTAGTAATATTTTGTTTTCCTTATAAATAAAAGTCTATATATTAAATAAATAATTTAGAGTAATATTAAAATTAAAATATTTTATAAATATTAAATATTATCATAACCACAAGCTGGAGTGAATCTAGAGAGAACCCTTCAGTACAAACCTTAACATGTGCTACCCAAACCATAAGACCAAAGATCTGCTATCAGATTATTATTAAGTTATGGGTGGTTTAATTATAACCTAACTTTTCATATTAAAAAAATTAATTAAATTAAACCTCTGAGATGAAAAAAATAATTATGCAAGAAAATAATGTGATTAAATATATATATAATATTAAAAAGAGTAGAGTCAAATCTAACAAATATATTTAAAATACAATAAAATAAATTTCTGTACTAATGAAACTATAACAGATACATACTACAGTAGCCCGATACACTTCTCGCGGAGGCAGAGAAGACGACAAGCGGGATATAGAGATGGAATACAACATGTGATGTGGAACAAGAACCATCATTTTTAGGATATCGTTTGATTTTTATCTTCTTTTGTGTTTTCTCATGTTCTTGTTTAGGTTACAGGAGTACTTTAAAATAAATTAAACTTTTAACCAAAATTATGTTAAGAGAACCACTAGCTACATGTGGATTCAGAGAACAATTCTAAACAGAGCATGCGATTCTGAAAACACAAAACGTCTTAGTCTCAGAATAAACATTGATTTTTGAGAAAATTAATTGATTACCTAACCCTTCTCAATAAATTAAGCATGCCACCTTCTCCATATGAAAAATATGGATAGAATATCTATATAATGAAGAAGTTCGGATACGGCCTTGCGCTATATTCACCAAACTGCGGAGGAATCGTTTACCCTTCCGCTATCAGCTAAGATTGACCATTCGTTTTGCGCACTAAGATTCCACCTTTACCTCTAGTTTCAAGTCCATCAAAGCAAGTCTGAAACCTTGCACCGAATCTTCGCCGACATATTCTTTCAGTACTGTAATCATCCTCTACAGACTTCACCCTCAAAGCATTACATTCCATGACTGATGGTACGAGATCCAACATAAGAAAAACACATGCAATGCACAAATGAGTGCTAGTGCTAGCACAGATCAAATTCACCAACCGCATCCGGAGATTCTAGAAAGATTTTTACCACCTTGAATGCCTGGCACTGCAGTGTAAAACATATTCGACAGTACTTCCTTACAAAAATTGATCAAACTATTACGATTGCTTTCATACAGGAGATCAAGAGATTGAGAACATCTCTCGAGAACACTGGCGAAGTATATCGTACTTTATAAGTTGCTATGTACAGCTCTTTCCCACTGACGTCTTTCGGACCTGAGAGTCTCGCAGAGGGCGTGTATAAACTTTCACTATCTTAGGTAACCGAGAATCTGGCCAGTATGAAGTTCGCCTTTGATTCTTTGATCTCTAAGTCTGAATGCATCAGTGTAGCTTCTACGATTAAACACAAAAGGTATGGGAGAAACCAAGAAATCAAAAGCGTAAATTTATACCATATGTATATAAATATACAAATAGTATTACACCGGGAGAAAGCTGCGACGTAAGCCGCAGAACTGTCTGAAACGTGACTCACATATCCTTATACAACTTGATCTTTTCGATTGATCTTTTCGAAAATGGAGACAGGAACTAAGGAATACTATACACCAAAAGTACACCCTCATCTGCTCCAACCGCTACTTTCAGAACAGTAAGAAATAACTAATATGATCACCACCTCAAAGTGTTGCTGTCAGAAACAGGCCGTATTTCACACCCAAAACCCTCTGTTACGGTAGCACATCAGTACACGAGGAAGAGAACGGGTAGCCCATGACACTACTTTTAGAATCTTCCCATTTCTGTATTCTGACAAGACGATGAGAATCAGTGGCAACTTAAGCTACTGTTTCGCTTCCTATCTGACTAACACTGAGAGGGGTTGCTTGACACATGCTTCATGCTGGACTTGTTACAACATTTAGTTTTTCACAATCTGAAAAGAATAGTCGATCGTAAGGTAGCACAAGCCGTCGTCGTCCACGAACTGCCAAAGAAGCAAAAAATGCACGTTTAGGAAACTGAAATGAGATAGTGACAGGAGTGGATTCTTCTTATAATCGTATTGATTTAGTGAAAGCAACACCTACGGAGCACAGCAACAATTCGTACAGTCCTATGTTTTATTGCAAAGGTAGGAAATCGATTCAAAATGTAGGAGACTACCTAAGAGAGTTCGAACACTAGGCTTTGAATCACATGTCATGCATAGGCATGAAACTAACTTCTAATATGGCTGCGGCTCTGTGATTGCTCTGATGGATGACTCTTCTGCTCCCCACAGAATACGGATAACATAAGCATGGCTACTGGAGTTTAAAACACTCGAGATGTAACAGTAGTGAAAACGATTTTGCAACTAGACCAAGAGAGAAGTATACAGAGGAAATCATGGCTGGAATGTAGAACATGTTTAAACTCGCACCTACTACTCACCTTGGTTTTGGCTGTATATGATCCACGCGCCAGAACCCCAGAAGGGGTTTCTTCTTCCTCCATGATATGCATGTACGGCTCCTTCCGCGGCGCGAAGGTCCCAACCATAACAGAAGTTTTGTCGACTGCCATGACCGAACAAAGTAGTGTCAAATCCGTTCCAGTCAAGGAATTTGCTTACTACTCAGAAAGTGATCTCAAACAGATTTAAGGGACCGGCAGACCAAGATCGACACAGTAGAATGCGCACGAAATTGCTCAAAGCCACAGACGCACTTGGACAGAAGTACCCACCTAACAACCCGCTCTTCCAGACCTTGTTCACGTAGGTCAACCCAGAAACGAGATTACGCTGCACCGTGAAAGTAAATTTTAAACTGTAAACGCTGCCCTCCTTCAAAGTGAAGGTAGGAACTCCACGAGTAGATGTCAGAGGTAAAGTAAGCGCGATGTCCTCCTGTCCTGGTTGGATCATTCCTATGGTCAAGAACTTCACTTCAGGCTCCACATTTACTGCACACACGGCACAACTTACATCGTTGTTATAGCAGACCCATAAACCATAGCCCACTGCAGGTACATCAGCTGCTTCCTCCAGCCGGCGAAAAGTTGAAATGCAAATCATGAAGGCCGACGGATCGAGCAACCCAGACAAATGGCATACATATTAAACCCTGCACTGCCCACAGTTCGAAATCGCGCAAGCATGTCGGGAGATTGCACATTCTGTACAGTGTGGTAAACCCATGATGTAAGTACATGCCGGTGAGCCTGAGTACATACCATCAATGGCGTCTAGCTGAAGACTGCCTAGCAATTGCTCTTTCCATCTTCTAAGGCTCACATCGTCCTGCGTTTACGTTTAGCAAAGTATTGTCAGATCCTCAAAGACAAAAGCGAAACTGGACAAGCTGGACACGGAATCCGCATGGCCAGGTGCTAGAATCAAATGACCATACCACGCAGCGCCCTTCCGCGTAAAACGTGACCAACTCCAACTATGATACTGACAATGAGGCCGGCACATGATTCCCCATATCACAGGCTAACTTTCAGTACAAAGAACCGATCGGTCAGCTGACAATGAAAGCCAAAACCCACGAGCCATATTTCGGCTCCGGTCTTAAACCCAAGTGGTCAACTACTAATTTAGCAACAAAAGATTCGCATTATCGCTCAAGTCTTGATACACGCTTAAACCCGTCCAAGGCGAGGTCCCAATCTGTGTTGAGTGGAGAATTATAGCACCTCGTATCTGAATTAGCTAGATGTGCAATGGAATGATGCAGTCTGCGATGACTTCGAAGTAATAAAGTAGCGATGCTCACCTTATCGAGTTCCACTTGCTGCTTCAAAGGAACCATGGGAGAATCCATGTGAAAGTTGTCCTCCAGGACGTCCATATCTTTCCCCTCGTCGTCGAGGTTCAAGCTGATGGATGGGGCGTTGAATGCCAGAATGGGCAACTCTTTTATCCCCTCACTGATAGATTTAATGCCCAGCTCCACCGTCAGATGGATAGCCTCAGATTCCAGCCTTCAGCTCGAGGACTCGCCTTTCTTGACATGAAAGAGCTCTCCCAAATCCTCCCACGAACAAATAGACAGCTGAGATGGAAGACTTCACGGATCGCCTCGCAGCCGGATCCTCGAATTGAAATGTCAGCTCCTCAAAGATCGCTCTCACTAGCGCGACGCGGTGGAATCAATCAAGCTGGAGTCGTCATTCAGTCACTGATTTCAGACGGTCTAGTTCCCGCGACCTATCATCCCACCGGTCCGGCCTTTTCTTGAGTATGACTAACGAGTTCTCACTACACTTCTCCTCCCACTTGATGCCTACTCTCAAGCAACGAACGCTCACACCTCCAGTCTCGTTAAATACGAGTGAATCAGTTAATCTCACTGTTCTCACCGGTTCTGTCTCCACCTGATCCGATCCCAAAACAGCAACTTTCTTTCATTCTCAACCTTCATTTCATATATACAGTATGTCTCTCACATGGCCTCCTCCCTCCATAACTCTCTGTCGCTCTCTCGCTCACTTTTTCCCCAATCCTGTCACTCTCGTGGGACTCAGCGCTCAACTGGCGCTGCTTCCCGTTTTCAAATTCCAGTCACCGGCACCAATTCGACTCCACTCACCACTCCCAGGCTTCATACCCCGGGTCAATTCAAATTTCCTGTAGCGCTCCGACGTCGATGCTGGATCCAACGGCAGCGCCAGGAGTTTGTAACCTCTGCACCGACCGTCAGATCCATATCTCGCGGACAGTGGTTGCCGTACTCATGTCTGGAGACTCCGTCCAAATCTGCTTCTACTCGATGTAGTCAGCCATCAATACCCGAGCAGATCGGGCCACCCATTTTATGCTACTACCACATGTACTACGAACTCAACTATAGCGTCGACTCATCAGCCATCGGATCTGTTATCGGACGGAGAAAATGTGTATTCATTATCTGGGACTAAATGCAAGGCGAATGAGTACCGTCCGAGGTTACACACCTCCCTTGGCGACCCAATCACTAGGTGTTAGGTCTAGCATTAATAAAGAGGTAATCTCCTCCGATATCTGAGCCCTTTGCATTGGATTTCAGGGAGACTCATCCCTTGTAGATGGTACATACGTCTGATCTGGGTTCTAGGCGTACCGTAGATTCGTCCCGGTGAAGATTTCCGTACCAACAAATCGCATGAGTGCGGTTCGATCCCTGAACTCTTACCTTAGTGGAACAATAATGTCGAGAACCACGTCCTCGCAACGTCTCAAGAGAACCTCTGGGCGCCAGACCTCACGGGTCCTTGCCACCGTGAGGTCGGTGGCAAGGACCCTTCCCTTGGTGTGAGGTTCATGGTTCAAACCTTGGCACCGCCTCGTCGAGGGACCCTTCCGGCACGCGGAAGAGCGAACACACCTAAAATAACACAGCATAAAAAACAAAAGTTGTCCGCCTTAGTATCATCTGGATCAGATTCGCACGTATGGATGGGGCTCATTGTGTCACGTCTTTTACTCACGAGTCACGACCATCACCATTTTCTAGTCCTTACCGCATGTTCTTCAACCAGTGACAACTTCAGGAAATCGAAAACAGATTATCAAATAAAAAAATTTAAAACTTTTTAGTTGAAGTAGGAATTTGTTTGTGTCATTAAAATAAAGGATGACAGAAGCGAACACGATCATCTCTATCAGATTTTATTTTTTGCACCAAAAATATAATATAATATACATCCAAAGCGAACTCTCGAGCAAGGAAGTGGAAGAGGAAAAATGTGAACCCCAGATGATCTCTTATAGGTGGAGATCTACTTCGGACAATATTTCTGTTGATGAGGAAATTAATTTGGACCGTGAATTTCTACTGATGAGAAGGATAATCTAGACAGTGAAGAATAGTTTGGGGAGTTATAAGAGAGTATGGAAACTAGTGAACTCATAATTTTGGTAGAGTGTGCATGTGTAAAAACTGGTCTGTAGTCGGGTAATAATAATTCGTAAACATAGTAATGTTTATTTCTATGCATTTGCATAGCTAAACACGAGAGGGATATATTAAACCGTTTATTCAGTTTAAATCCCAGGTGTTCCTGTCAATATTCTGGGTAACCACGAGGACTTCATTTTGAACAAAGGAATGTAAAGAGTTATACAAAAACAATTTTGCCGATAATAGAATCGAATATATTAAGTAAAGATTTAAATGAAAAGTCTCCTAGAACCACTTGCCATTTTAAATCAGGATTCGCTACTGATTACCTGTTTTACGGAGCGAATGCACAGATGCGAATATAGGACCAGTAACGTGGAAAGTAGGAGTGTGGACAAGACCAAGCAAACTGTTAAGTAGAAAATATGTATATGTTTCCAAAAAACTAATAAATTAAGCGACACTGTAGAAGAAGAAGGAACAAATCGAGTAACTGTAACCAAAATCCTTGTAGAGGCAAAGTGTTTAAAAAATGAAGAGTTCCAACAGTAAACGACTAGTGCTAAGGAACTTAAACGTGAAGAATTTTCTAACGAAAATCAGTCATCTCTTTAGCGGAAGAAGCTCTTGTAAAGTCCAACAAACAATCTGTTTTCAAAATTAAACAAATCGACCAGAAGATATACACCAAACAACGACAAATATAATCTTTGACTCAAAGATGCTTTTGCGCTCATGCATATGCTGAATGGATTTTTGACCCAGATGAGGAAGAAGATAAACGAGAATATAATGGAAATATATTCGCACATGGTTGGTGGAGATATGGTGACAAAAGCTAGTGTTGGGAAGTGAACGGTAAAAAATGGATTTTGCACTATCTCTGCAAAGAATTTTGGGGACAAAAATTCTTTGATAGAGGAAGTTGGTATATGATATGTGTGTATGTGATATGTTGACAAAAACTTGTCTGTAATTACTGAAAAGTTATAATCTAAATACAGATCTCAATTAAAGTATCTAAATACAAAACATTAAATTTAAATCATTCTCAGCAGATCGTAACCATGGACTGTGGGAAAGAAAAAAACCATTAACCATGAGAGTTGAAACTAAATCCCTTCTATTATAGAAGAACCGCTCAGGAGAATAAAACAGATCTTAAATCAATCATATTAATTTATGAACTAATCCTTCCTGCAGGAAGGATTAGCCCATAAATAATGTGCATGCATATTTGCCTTTCCATCTGAAAGATAGACGGTGAATATGCATGCTTCTGAAACATGCGATGAGAATGTGAGATGCGCTCATAAGTCTCAAGTTCAGCCGAAGTCACTGAGATCAACAAAGTTAGCTTAAAGTATTAAAACTCAGAAAACTTATGACTAACTGCTAATCTTGTACTAGGCAGCAACAGCCGAGACTACCAAGTCCAGCTCCTCAATAGAAACGTCCTCTGTAGGTGCAATGGGAGGTTCACATTCTGAACCCAAAGCGAAAGTAGTTGGCTGCTATGTGGGCAAGCTTGCTTTGGATTTGGACGACACCACAACCTATGTCTCGTCATGATAGGCATCATAAACGAGAGGATTAGGTTCATTGTGGTAACCAGCAGTCGATAAAATTTCAAAATCAGCGGAAGTCAACGAGTCTATGGTACGTATGTGCTGAGGAATAAACATCGATTGTTTGTAACAAAGCTCAATAGCACTACAGTTGTGAAGGTTACGCAAAGCATAAATGATTGTCGTATCCGTCCCAACATAGAGGTCAAGTACCTAGTAGTATTCATGAGACAAAAACTGAATCAAGGCTGTGATGAGTGACTGCGGTTTCTGATAGACATTTATCAAATTTCTGTCTCCAAGGTATTGCAGCTTTGAAGACATAACAGATACAGACATGATAAATTGAAGCATGACGATCTTTCTCAAAGAATCAAGTTCATCATCGATGGTGAACTTGACTCAGTCTAGTAACCTATCATGGTGTATTCATGTCGGTGATTGATCCTTGCACCACCAGCTATAGTGTCTCATGATTTCTCTTTTAGTCCATTGTAGCATAAAAGATTTCATTCCTCAAGAAGATTTACACTAGTTACGCTGCTCTAAGTTCTAAGACCTGTCCAAACTCACAAACGTCCGATTTTGTCCAAAAATCTCTTCTTCTCACAAAACCACACGGCTTCTAGACTCTTCAGAAGGTGCTCTGGATCTTAACATACAATTACTACATAAAATATCACACAAATGCCTATTGAGAAGTCTGGGAAGACGATTATTGCTTCTAGGTCACAGCTTCCAGCCTTCCCATGTCAGCTTCCATGAGCAATCCTCGGCTTCTAGAGATTCAACTCGGCTTCTTACACCTCCAGAAGACTGATTCTGCTCCCCAGATGTCCATTCTTACTCCTTATCACCAATTGCTCTTACAATTTCCAACGGGTTAGATTAATCACAGGGTGTATGTCACTTGTAGCTTTCTTAAGCTTCTGCTTGCTAAAATGATCTTCTGGCAGCAGTACACCTACATTCACATTCACTGATATCCAAACGAAGCTTATGAAACCAAACAGAAGAAAGGATGAAGATAGGAAGATGAGAGAAGAGAAGGAAAACGAGAAAATCAAACCAAGAAGTAATATGTCGTGCGTATACACATCGCTACACCACATACATCGTTGTCAGAGATACACCACACATACACATAACACATGAAAGATATCATACACATACACAAGTGTATCACAATAAGCTGAATAGAGAAATTACCATCTCCAACACGACAACAACGATTACTCACAAACGGTTAAGCCAAATTCACTTTATGCTCGAAGAGAATCCGGGTTACACTCAACTAGATTATCCAACATAGCTATGAGCTTGAAGGCTCAACTTGAAGAACTAAGACCTCCAAGCCTTATCTACAAAGTATACCACTAGTGAGCTATCCCACCAACTCACCCTAACGGCACTAACGGCCCTATTGAGATTCACCATTCCGCACTCGACCAACCTAGCCGGGGTGCCCAATTGACGTGACAGCTGTCGTGCGCACATCGCTACACAACATACATTGCTTGTCAAAGGTACATCACACATACATATAACACATGGACGATGTCATACACATACACAAGTGTATCACAATCGTCTCCTAACTGACGGTTAGATCTCTCTAACTTCAGATAGCTCCATATCCCAACTAAGTGATATACACCTTCATGGGTGCAAAGATCATGAGACTGGATGCTACATCGCCTCATCGTTAATCGGTTGTCTGCAATCCATATCACGCAAAGATCTAATCGACTATCCCTGCTATATACATCGAGGACAAACCCACTGTCCAGTAAGAACAACATTGAGAGGTGGAGTCAAACATGACATGTGCCAACCTCTCAAACAACCATCACACACCAACATACGGGCTGCTCCACCAGCAGACCCACACAACATACACCTCAAGCTCGCACGTACAACTGCTAAGCTTGGTTCAATGGTCTCATCGACGTTGGGAAGATGACATGGCGTGCAATTACGCACACGGTCTTTCCAAAAAACACCATCACGGCCCTCTAACATAAGTACTTCAGAAGGTAACACCTCACGTACTCTTAAGGATGTGATCGCACGCCTTGCGATCAGATCGCACGCCTTGCGATCAAATCGCACGCCTTGATATGATTGCACGCCTGATCGTACGCCTTGCGATCTTTTGCGATAAGAAAACAACGAGGATAATGAGTTGAGGGTTTGGATAGAGAAGTGATCGATCGATCACTTGTGTAATCGAGAAAAGATGTGCATAGAAGAGTGAGAAGTGATCCATCAATCACTTTTTAAACTGACGGGAGGAGTTGGCATGGATTTTGAGAAACGATCCATCGATCACTTCTGAAGATCAAGAGAAGGAGAAGGTTGAGGTTGATAAGTAATCCATCGATCATTTTTTAAGTTTTGAGAAGGTTCGGAGTGAGCGGTGAGAAGTGATCCAATTATTATTGCTAGAACTGACAAGAGGAGTTTGGGGTAGATTTTGAGAAGTGATCCACTTATCACGTTGAAGATCAATCAGAGAGAATGTCGAGACCGAGAAGTGATCTATCGATCAATTCTACAAATTTTGAGAGAATTCAAAATGAATGTCCATAAATGATCTACGAATCACTTCTAGTTCCCTTGGGAAGTTTAACCTTCGACACATAGTACGAAAAGTGATGTTTTGCATCACTTCTCTTGGGTTTTTCCAAGAAGCAAGAAGGTTGCACAACTCAAAAAGGAGTTTTGAGCATGGAAGTGAACAACCAATAGAAAACAATGATTTTTTACGAGGCGTAGTTAAGGTTAAAGGACTCGGTTGGAGACGATCTTCGTACAATTGGAAAGCTAAGGATGAGATCTTTCGGATGCTACTGAAATATTTAGATTTGGACTTGATTTGAATTCAGTGTTAATTTTGCAAATTTGTATTTGGGTTGGTTGGGAGAAGTGATTCGTGGATCACTTCTTTCTTGTTGCATATATATATTCTTGTAGAGAAGTCTACTGGGGGTAAATTTGATATCATTGTGAAAGGGTTTTTTTACTACTATATGAGAGTGAGAGCGTAGGAACCACAGACTCTGCAAGTTTTTTTATAGTTACACTTATAAAGGAAGCATATAAGATGTAAGTAAACTCATTTTTGGTTGGAGAAGATGATTTTGATGTTCTTTGCGTTCAATCTGACCTTACGACATCTCTCATAGTCAGATACCCGATGTAGGCTCAAATCCACTTCATTTTCTTTTGCTTTTGTTTAGTAAGAAAAACATAGTTAGAATCTTTATCTTCACCGATTCTATAAGTTGAACAACTTAAAGATGCTTGTAATTAACACAATGATGGATGTAAAATTTAAGTTTCCAATGCAACTCTTATCTAGTAGTAGAGACGATGATGCACCAAAGTTTTAGTCAATTGATATTGAGACAAATTTGGAAATGATAAAGGATAGAGTTTGTAACTTTGTATTCATACAATTAAGCCTTTTATAATCTACATTAGTCTTTATTGAACTAGTAACTCAAGTGGATATTATGACAGTTTGTTGATTTACTTTCTTAAACGAATAAGAAATATCATTTCATACAGTATGCTAATATGTTTTTGTTCATTATGTTTCTAAACTAAATTTCATCAATGCGAATGGATAAATAATATAACTGTAAGCAAAGCGACTTTTATAAACAATAAGGTAGTAGTGTATTTTATGAATGTAAGACATTCATGATGAAATGTAATTTCGAAATGTTTTCTTTCTAGTGCAGTCAATATCATGTATTTATGTGCATAAAATATTATTCAGTGGCTTTATTGATTACATAGATGAGTAATCTACATCAAGATTATAGTTGCATTTTACAAGACATGAATAGAAAGTGTACGTATTGATATTTGCAACTGTTACAACATAACTTGTTATAGAGATAGAGATATATACTATTGTGCAAGTTGAGGATCTAGTCGGTTCATGGAGGAAAGACTTTGATCAACTCTCTTAAACCTTTCATTCAGATCTCTATCCATATGATTCTATACTAGTTTAGAGTAGATGCTTAAGTTGCATGAGTAATTCGTCCTTAAACAAGTTTCTTTAGTTTAAGTAAGTGAGAATTTGTTGCATTGGATTCAAGTATTCAGTATCCAATTAAATTAGTGCACGAAGTGGATTATAAGAGTATGCATCTTTCTTGCAAATTCACCTCTTTCATCTTCAGAAGAGTGGAACTATGCAAACATTTTAATTCATCACCTAACTCTTTGTTTGGAAAGGTTAGGTGATAAATTAAACCTATAACAAATGTTTTGTTTACAATACAACAACTCGGTCTTGTGGTTCTTGTAGCACGTTTTTTCTTACACTTACAGAAGTACAACTAACAATTCATAAAAATACATTAATATAACATCGATTAATATGATCTAGAAGTTTGATAAAATTTCATTGTTCGACCGAGTCTAATCGCATCACTAGATTTTGCTCTTTTTATGTCTTTTTTATCTTCCCTCTGGACAAAAGTTTATGTTGCATACATATATTATTACTTAGCCTATCCATATATGAAAATTTATCTCAAGTACATTAGATAGATCACCGTCATAGTAGTTAATCATACTATCATGTTCTTTTCTTGTTTAATATCCCAATAAACTAGCTTGTTATATAGATGTTGGAAAAGAATCAATGAATAAAAGAGAAAGTCACTATTTATCTACCATTGTCATGTATAATGCGAGAATCTCCTCTTCATTGTAACTATGCAATGTCACTCAAACCCGTCAGTTGATTGATTAACATTTAGCTCGATTATAACTCACTCATGTAAATACATCATGTTGATGAAAGATGAATATGTGCTACTGGATTTTTTACTTATGGTGGATATGGAGGAGAAGACTATAGTATATGCACTTCAATCATGTTTTCCTCTTCCATCTACCTCTCTTCCATCTGCAGATGGACGAGTGAAATATGCTATGACTTTTAACTTATACCAAACATTATTTGTAGAAGAGTTTGGTCATACATACAGATTTATATATACAGTTATTTATTAACTAATAGTATGATCTTTTGATTTGTAAGTTGAAATGTTTTATTTTTCTTTATTTATAGGCCTATTTGTAATTTATAAACCGCATGTCCGAGTATAACAAGTTTTATTGCGTTTACAATAGAACTGTGGAGTTATCCATTTGAGGTCTATCTCGATCTAACTCTTTTCTCTCACAATCATTTAACAAGACATAGATATAAAAAGACAAGAAAACTCCATCTTCCTTCTTGGAATTCACAATCGACAGTGAGTTAGGTATAGTATAAAATCCCTCCAAGAGAAATCCATTTTATATGTAGAGTAACTTATATGTCTATACTATATACAATTTATTGTTGAAATATTAATATTGTCTTCAGAATAAATAGTGCTATCGGAATGTAAAACTTTATATCTATGATAGACTATCATGATCACAAGTTAACCACATGATATAGAGGTATAATTCGCCAGCTTGAGTATTTCAAGCTCTACTGACAAGATATTATTTATATTAAATCTTTGATTACACCAACTTGACAAATATAGTATTAACAATATTATGCAAGATGTAATCAACTTAAAAGTAACTAGTTTGGACTATAAATGTACACTTAGTATAGGTTTAGGCTAAATGCTGTATAAAGCTTCATAATTCTTATTTTAGAATAAAACTTAACACATATTTTTGTAATTTTTCTGAAAGGAGTGACAAACAATCATGTAGTGTTTCCAAAGAGCGAGATTCAAAGAAGAATAAATTATATATACTATGTAATCTGAAAAACCTGATAACATTGAGCTTGTTTGTTTTAAATGAGAGCAAGCTTCCCAAGTCTCACACATATTACATAAAACACCATGTGCGGATATAAAAACAAAGAAAGAAATATCATTGTTTTCTTTTTGTTGTTGTAGCGAGAGCATTTCCTTCGAGAAAAGGCGCACCTTCTAGTTGTGATCAACGGTTGATGCACACTGAAGCGACTAGTATCTTATAATTCTTCACAAACTTCTCGGCAATCTAAGCATTTTTTCGCTCAGTCAAGGGTCAAGATAACCACTCGAAAACATTGAATGATCAGGGGTACGGAAAATGGAACGGGTGATGACACAATCTCTCTGTAGTATTCCTCTCCGAAGTTCCTTATTACTAGAGCTTGGTACATGACTTTGGGTCGGCAAATGTGTCTTATCTCGCAATTAGTGTTAAAGTTTATTGACGGGAGTTGATTAAGATCCATCTCTTGTTAGATGAGAATAAAAGTAGTAAGATAACATTCTTGATCATAAGTGACGATAGATAAGATCACAAGGACAAGCGAGAGCATAACTTGCGCAGTAAAATTATGCCCAAAGGATCATATTAAGAACTGTTGGAAATAAACTCACTCAAGGTACATCAGTTTGATCTGAAAAGAGTTTCGGAATGAAAAACTTGGCGGTAGATAGAGCCATTGGTCCATCTCTTACGACATCCTCATTCAGTCCATCCATAAAGTATCGATAATAACACACACTCATACGCATAACATCACTACGATATATGTATACGAGTAATCTTTTGAATCTCTTAAGGTCAAATGTCTTCGCATGTCATTCCTTTTTGCTTTAAAGTTTAGAATACAGTACAAAGATATGCGTAAGTTCACCAACCATTCACTAAAGACACACGGATCGATGAGGTAGATGAGACGAACACATGCATATCGCATGTTTGATGTCGTCCTACTCAACCACGTGTAGATTGCTTAGCTAGACGATTCAAGTGCATGCATAGTAACTTATCACTAGTCACTATGCATAGTACCGCTTTACTAGACAAGTAGTCGTCTTTAGAAGTCAAGAATCGTTGTCACGTTGAACGTGAAACTGATAATCACATGAGGCGGTCACAACGTAGCTCGTTATAGTCCTTTCTATGCATAGTACCGCCCCCCAAAGCAATACAGACGTCACACCAGATGGCTTTCTACCACATCTTTTGATGGGAATGTCATCCAATAACGGCATCGTCTTTTCAGGGATGAAGTCCCTTAGAACTCGATTCATCCCGTTCATCATGTGTGCTACCGAGTTGGTAGCTCCATGTGGTAAGGTACACATCCTAACCAACCCCAAAGGTGTCCTCATTATCGTGAAGCTTCTGCTCTCCTCCGCTAGTTGAAACTGATCATACTGAATAAAGATCTCTCATTGAGTAAATTGCTCTTCCTGCAAACGCTTCAGCAAACTCATCTATAATCGGCCCCACCCCAACATTTTTGATCGTTACTGCGTTCACTTGTTGCATGTCTTGGATGAACTACAGTGACCCATTCTTCTTAGGCACTGTAAACCATCTACTCGGATACGGTATAAACGACGGCTCCAAGATCTTCATCCGCATCTTTTCCTTCAGCAACTCCACTAGTTTAGGCAAGTGAGCCCGCGGTACTGGAATTGGTCTCAGGTTTCATGACACATGCGGTACTGTGAAGATAACCATCGGAGTAACAACGTACGGGTCTACACACCCAATCTCATGTGGCTCAAAGGCAAATGCTTTCCCATGTCGTGAAAGCATCTCCTTGAAGCACATCCTCTCTTCTGGTATAAGGGACTCATTAGATCCAATCGTCAGCTCTTCAAGGGTCTTCTCCGTGAACTTGTGTCTTATCATTGCAAGATCTCTCAAAGTCTTCTCCTTTGGAGCTCGATCCATTTGTTGGTTAGTGTCTTTCGGCAAAGGATCAACAACTGACTTTATCTTCTTATCCATTGTCTTGTACTTCGTCTCAACTCGAACCTCAAGTGCACGGAACGACTCGATCACGGAATAGACCTCCCTTGAATGAATCTGCACAACCTTATCCATATCCTCCCATCCAATAGACATGGTCTCTCGCAAAGGATCCTCCAACCCATCCTCTTCATAAACACCAGAAATCCATTCATCCCTTTCCAGCTCACCCAACTCTTTCATCCTCAACTCAACATCACGCAAATGTTTTTGTTCTTTTCTCCTCAACTCTTCTACCTTCTTGTAAATAGCAATCTCACACTCCGAAAACCCAACAAACCTTGTACAAAAGACACTATCTCCATCAAGCGAGAGTACCTGCAACCACAATCCTGCTCTATAGTGGTACTCAACGAGAATCCTTGAATTTCTCACTCACCATTGGAAGCAGTTTCTCCCTCAGACGATCTCGATTGCGCTCGTGATTGGACGGTACAGCCAAGAATTGTACCGCTCTCGTCCCATCTTGACTTCGGATCCTAGCATAAGCAGATCCGCCGTCCATTACCTTTGTCTCCATCCGAGTTGCTATGATGAAAGGTTGATCAAGAATGAGCGAGTATGATGTTGCTTCTTGAACAAAGAAGTTTTGCTCGACAGCAACATCACCTACGCGCACTCTGATGTCTGGACAAGCTCCATACAAGTCTCTTCTTGTGTTGTTGGCTGCTCTAATGACCCACTCATGCTTTGTGTCGATCGACCACTTCTTCCTCTTGTACAGCTCTTTCAACATGATGTTGATTTCTGATCCATGATCGATCAGAGCAACCACCGGCTCATCAAAGTCTCCGATTCTCACCAACGTCTCCATTGTAGCTCGAGCCTAGTGATTGTCACTGTAATGACTTGAGCTTTGTTTCCCATCCTCCTCTTCATCCTCAAAATGTACCATGCGTCTTCGATCTTTTTCTTCCTCTGAAGAATAAACATTGCACTTTGCAAGCTCTCTCTCTTCATCCACATACATCATAGTATCCAAGGCATGCGATAAACCAATCTCATCCGTAATCTGTCGCTTCCGTTTGATGACATCGATGATGACATCATGAAACTCACGCTTAGCAATGTCCAACACTTCTCTCAAAGGTAAACTCCACCTTCACATTCAGAATGCGATCTTCCAAGACTCCCTTCAAGTCTGTTGAAACCTCGATATCCGACTGTAGCTTGTATGCAGCCGGCTTACCCTTCTCCTTCTGAAACTCTTTTGCTCTCTCTTTTGATAGAGAAGGAGCATCATCCATCGGTAGATCTTGAGCTCATGCATCTCGAAGCTCTTGACGAACCTTCTCCTCTCGAGTTTGTCTCTTGGAAGAAGTTCTTTCCCCTGCATCCTCTGAATCTCACCTTCTCTTCTCTTCCAACAACGCTTCGTGTTGATTCTTGACGATGTAAGCATGTACCGATAGAGCTTCTATCGGATCCTCTCATCGAGTATCCTTTCGGATCCTCTCATCGAGTATCCTTTCGGATCATAGTAGCTGTTCTCAGCAACGTCTCACGTGCCATCTTCCCTTTCTGTTTCATGAAGATGGCAGATGATCACAATCCACTTGGCTCAACTTGTCCGTTAAAACCTCTCTCAGCTTGATCCTCAACCCTTGTGCCATAGGTTCCAGCTTCCACCATTGCAACTGCTTGCGCTGATAGGTGGTCCTCAACCAACTTCTTCATCCCTCCTCTATCAAAGTTGGTCTGAAGAAGTGCACCCGTATCCCTCAGCGCTACCTTCCCGTCTTTCTAGAAGATCACCTCTTGCTGTAAAATATCAGTGAACTCCTTGCAATCTCTACGTGGATGATCAATACTATCGCACCAGATACACCGCTGGATCCAGCCTTGCTTCTCAACTGGTCTTGCTCCGCTTGTAGACCCTTTCTCTTCCAATCTTGTGAGCTTGATCTGCATATCTCGCATTCCATGCAAAATCTCCTCAAGATTTGAATCATCCTTCTTCAGAGACACTACAAGTGCCTGAACAAATGGAACAGCTGGAGCAACTGGTACTACATGTCTAGCAATAGGAACCACTGGTCGGACTACAGGAACAGGTGTTATAGCAGTAGGTGTTGGTGCTAGTCTCCAAACAGGAACCTCCTCTCGTCTCGGCTCCCTCTTGGTAAGCAGACCAACAGCTTCCTCAACCTTCTTCCAGCTACTGGTCAATCCATTGTCCTCCTCTCGGTCTTCCAGAAGTACCTCTAGCTTCTCTTGCAACTTCTCATATGCAGCCTGAAGAAATAGCACTATCTTATTGGACTGCAACGTTAACTTCTCCATCTTGGTCAGCCGTGAAAACTGCTTCTCAAACTCCTTGAGCAACTCTGTAGCTTGAAAACCTTTCCTTGGTTGCTCAACCCACTCCAAGAATGACTTCTTTGTGACCCAATCAAAGTCCTCCAAGAAGTACTCATCCATCAAGGCACGGGCAAACGTCTCCCAATCCTTGTTAAAATGCTTCGTTAGCATTTTAACATGATCTATAATCTATGGAGCTGCTGCTAACTCAAACGTCTCAATCATCTCATCTTTTGAGACTCGGTTCAGCTCCATCTCCTTCACATAATGCCTCAGATATCTTGAGACATCTCTCTCATCAAACTGGTCAATCTTGCTGACCATCGCTTGTAGCGCCTTTGTTGCCAAAGCTTCCTTCCACTCATCAGACTGTTGCTACCGTGAGAACATAGTGAAAGCTTGGAACATTGATGTAGTCGCCGGATCCAACTGCACCTTCGGCAACCCACCTTAACCACTAGCTCCATCTCCATCACCTTTCTCATCCTCACTCATGACTGCCAATCTCTTCTTCAAAGTTCACACAAAAAAAAATCTCCAATCCAGACTTTCACGTCGAGTTCACCACCTTATCGTGTCGGATATTGCATGAAGGATGTCCAAGAAAACGCGAGGTTCCTGGCTGTAGAGATGCTGTGTGCTGAAACAGAGACAAGACAGAGAAAAACAACCACAAAAATGAATGCTGCGATATATACCAACTCCAAATGTATGTACACTACCGGTTCTTTCTCCTAAGAGCACAAAACTGAGAAATAGACCAAAGCGGTATCGTATAACGTGTTTTTCTGTCTAGGAATACACGGGGTATATGGCTGTGTAGAGGTATGTGGATTGACAAGGTTGGATCTAGATCTGGATGTTTCCACTCAAATGTTTCACTATCTACTCTTCTAGCCTGAGTGACCTTGTATCCGCTCGTCTCAAGTTTAAAGCTTGCTACGATCCAAGGTTACGTATAGGTTGCATAAACTTGTGTTACAAACAGATCTTTTGTATTCTAACTAAAAATACTCAGATCTGTATTATCTAACTGAAGTTATTCATCTATATCACTGGAAGCTTGACTTCTGAATAGCTCCCCAGCGACGCTAACTGGCCATCAATCCAACTATCACAACTTCATAGTACAATCAGAAGATACTAAGATCACTCAATCAACTTGATAGAGTATCGATACAACTTGCTGTACACCCTGGTCTACCGAGTATTCCAGCAAGGCAAAACATGCATAATCCAAAACACTATTCAGATCTCAATATAGCACCAACGGCGGTAGTACCTGGCAGCTCCGAGAACCCAAACAGCGGCTTAAGACTCATGGTGGCTCCGTTCTCCTTCATCACCAAGAGCTGAAATCAGCCCCACACCTTCCAATGTCGAGTTGTATGCAGGTATGGCAGTTTCAGCAACAAACTCCTCTCCAAATTGCTCGAAAATGATCAAATTGTCAATAGATGATACCGAAAAAACCCGAAACTGCTCATAACAGAAGTATTTTCGAACTTTGAGATCTCAGTCCTTCCAAACTACTCGACCAATGATGATCAAACTTCACAGGAAGCTTGATTGGACCCTTCACTCCTACCCTGAACAATTTTCAGGTCGAAATCTCAAACCAATTCTCAGATATGGATCAAACCGTAATCTGTGCTAACTTCAGAGCTTTACAGACCCAGGTACATTTGATCCAAGATTCTGAACAAACTACTCGACCATTTGAGGTGAAACTTCCCAAGTATCTTATTGATAAGACATTCTTCAATCCTGGAAAGTTTCACTCAGAAATTCGACTCAGATCTTAAGCAATAGCAAACTATCCATGGCTATCACAGTTCGCTGTCCCCGCCTTATCCCATCTGCACTTCTCAACTTCAATCGGTCGGTTCAGAATCCAAATCGATCAAGAAACTGACCAAATTGATATCAAAATGACCAGCACGCCGTCAGTTCTCCAACCCAACAGACAGCTCCTCAAAACTCCTCGCGAGTCTCTCAGAACAACCAGAAACGTAGCAGTAGGTACAAATTTCACCCCCCTCCACTCAATTGATCATAATGCGCTCATACTTTCATCAAATCGATCGATTCTTCAGCCCAGATTGTAGCCCCGGTCGAGAGCTCTCCAACCATACCCTTCGTTTCGCGAATGGACCTCTGAAGCCTCCAGAAACCACAGAAACGTCGCGAGGATCAGCTAGAACACCATTGGTCCAAAAGTGGACCAATAAGAGCAAAAAGAACTTTACTTTTTGTCTTTTCTCCTCTTAACTTTTCCCTTAGAACGAATTTTTACTCTCCAAGGAGACACAAGACATCAACAACACTCTAAGACTTCACAAAAATCCTTCAGATATGTCGATGGATTCTTCGCGGTCCGTAACTACACAGAAGCGCTCAACCAGAATGAAACCAGTGAGCCGCAGACTAATACAACGTCAATATTACAACCTGGAAACGTTCTACAATAAAAGGTACGACAAAAGGAAACGGTGAAGCTATCACTCGATTGTAATATTCTTGCCCGAAGTTTCTCACGATCCAAGCCCCATGATTGATCTTCGGTCTGCAATGGCACCGGACATCGACCCAAAGGTTGAAAGGAACGTTCGATGGATAGTTGAGATCCATCGTTCTTCACAACAAAATGTACACCGTCATATCCCAAGTCTCTCCGTATGTTACGATTGGAAGGATCACCGGAAGCTGTAACTCCATCACCCTCCCCATGAACTCATCACCAAAGTACGCAACTAACCACTGTCGAAAGTGATCGCGGTGGATGCAATGAAGCTTGATGTGAAACGGATTCGGGAAAGGAAGATCTGGAACCGGTAACACACCTCCGTCCATAACCACCACTCCTGCAGTTCTTCACTCCTCCATGCAGACCACCGAGAACCCTTACGAATCACCCGCTGAGAGAGAATGTCGTATGAACCTTCGACCCCCCATTTTATACACAATCGCGGCGACAAGGACCACTGAAGTGAACGCGCACAGATCGATGACTTGGCACATTCCTCTACCGTGCGATCACATAAACAGATAATCACAAACGTGGCACTCATCACACCGTTCGGCGAGTTACGCGATACGGTTCACGAAACACGGAAAAGAAACACAACATAGGTTACACAAGAATTTCACACAGGAGCCGAACCACAACATGACATCCACCCCTTCTAAACCTGCGCATCCTCTGGTATGCGCCAACACTCACAAGTTGTGGTCGGCATCACACTATATCTTCATCTTCTTCAATGATGTCGTTGGCAATATCTTCGTCATCCAAATCTTCTCCGTCATCATCCAAGATATCAAACTCTGCTCCGACTTCCTCCATGCTTATCCCTTCATCTCGCTTCTTGAAGAGTTTCACACGCTTGCCTGCAATGGGAACCTTGAGCTCTGCCCCATCAAGCTCTCTTAGTGAATAAGTGGCATTGTCAAGCACGACAAGAACCACATACGGGCCGAACCATCGCTTAGAGAATTTTCTAAGCGCACTGTGTTGGTTGTCCAAGCTACTATCGTAGACCAACACCCAATCTCCTTCTTTAATCTCCTTTGGCCTTAATCGATGACGCTTATCGAATCTGTCTTTGTTTCTCAAGCGCGCCTCTTTCAGCTTCTCCAATGCAATCTCTACATCTTCAGGTCTTCTCTCTAGTTGACGGATTCGGACAGCAAGAAGATCTTCTGTAGACATACCATCCTCCCAAGGTAGAACACTCCAAGTAGGTATGTGCTCCTCAATGGGCATGATAGGTTTCTGCCCCTGCATCAACTCCGCCGGCATATATCCCGTAACTGAACTATGAGTCGAACGATCAGCCCATAATGCAAACGGAAGAAATCTTGGCCATTCTCTTGCCCTCCCCTTGCAAGCTTTCACAATAGCTTTCACAATAGGAGGATGATCACGTTCACTCTTCGCATTACCTTCTGGATTGTAGGCTGTGGTGAGAGCTAACTTCACACCACACCTCTTGAAGAACGCTTTAGCCTCATCATTGTTCAGCTCCCCTCGATCAGCCGTGATCTTCCCAACACAACCATATCTACAAATCACATCTTCCAACAAGAATTTGCAGACTCCCTCTGTGGATTTTGTCCGTAAGGCTCGCCCTTCCACTTGGTTGGACAAATCCTCACGTGCCAAAACTAAGTATCGCATCTGCCATATACCAACTGGCATAATAACAAGATCTACTACCCACTTATAATGCATTGCAAGTGGATAAGTAGGATGTAATCCATCTCGATGCCGAATTCCTGAATACTCTTGACAAGTTTGGCATGTCTCCACAAATTGAACTACATCTCTGTACATGTTACGCCACCAATATCTCTCCTTCAGCTTTGTAAAGGTGGCATAAATACCTCTATGTCCTGCCCACAAGCTCTCATGAAACTCCTGCATGAGTAACTTCTGCATGTCAACCTTGCACACAACCCTTTGTGGCATCTTACCACCTTGCTTAGCATGTTTCCACAAATAACCACCTTGTAGCAAGTAGTTATAAGCCTTCCTCCTGATTTGTTTAAAGTGGGCATCACTCCATCCTGGCTGTCTAGTCAACATGCTTAGATAGCGTCCTATGTCTATCCATTCTCCTTCATATAGCTCCTCCATGAATGGTTTCGAATGCTCACTCTCACCTCCTTGAGCTCTACAGAAAACAGTAGTACCAACATCTTCTGTATCTTCTATCATCTCCTCCTCATCCTCATACCTCGCACGAGATAACATATCAGCTACTGGATTGTTCTTCCCCGCTATGTGTCGAAACTCAGGATTTAAGGACTTGATGTAAGCAATCCAGCGTAGCATAGCAATATCAGGGGTGTTACAATTTGTAATCATCCCTAATAGTGGTAAACAATCTGTTTCTACTATTACTGGCGCTCCAATCAAATAGTCCTTTTCAGCTTTCATAGCTGTAACTACTCCCCATAACTCTCTCTTCACTTGAGGATAGTTTCTATGTCGCTCACTCAACACCTTTGCTCCAAATCTGACTGCAAAGCGATTCTCTTCTTTATCATCCTGTCCTACTGCCCATCCAATGGCTATCGGACTAGTATCAACAGTAAGTATCACTGGTTTGCTATCCTCATAGCTCACACGACGAAGTACAGGTGGAGAAGATAACAATTGCTTCAATCTCTGAATCGCCTCAGTATGTCTCTCCTCCCATGCAAACCTCTTGTGCTTTCTCAACAGATCGTAAAGAGGATCTGCCACATGTGCAAAATGTGGAATCCACACATGATAGAAGACACAAGCTCCAAGAAACCTTCTCACCTCTGTTGTTGAACCACAAGTATCCTTCATCCGCCGTATAGCATCCACTTTACCAGGATCAGGCTTGCGTCCAAACCATCCACATAAGTGCCCCACAATCACAACCTCTCGCACTCCAAATGAAGACTTGGCACCTGATAGTGTCAAATGCGCCTCTTCAAGTCGTGATAAGATTTTATCACAATCTGAAATGTGATCAGCAACAAAGTTTCTACACCCCTTCTGATCCATTGTCTCATCTTTCTCCTCCTCAACGCATCCTTTAATTGGAATGTCATCCAAGAAAGGCATGGTCTTCTCAGGAATGAACTCACGGAGAACCTTGTTCATCCCGTTCATCATGTGCGCTACCGAGTTTGTTGCTCCTTGTGGTAGTGTGCACATTCTGACCAACCCCAACGGTGTCCTCATGGTGGTGATATCTCTACTCTGTTCAGCAAGTTGAAACTGATCGTATCCAGAGTAAAGATCTCCTATAGAGTAAATAGCCCTCCCAGCAAACGCTTCAGCAAACTCTCCGACGATAGGTCCTATGCCTGTATTTCTGATGGTCACTTGGTTCACAGGTTGCATATCTTGGATGAACCGTAATGCACCACTCTTCTTTGGTACTGTAAACCAACGACTAGAGTATGGTGCAAACGATGGTTCCAAGATCTTCATCTGCATCTTCTCCTTCAAGAGCTCTATGAGTTTCGGTAGATGCGCTCTAGGTACAGGAATTGGCCTCAAGTCCCAAGGAGCATGTGGAACTGTGAATATGATCATTGGCGCCACAATGCTAGGATCTACACATCCGATTTCTGAGGCTTCAAAAGCAAAAGCTTTCCCGTGCCTAGTTAACATCTCCCTAAACCTATTCTCCTCCACATGTAAAAGAAAATCTGTAGAACCAACCTTCAACTCCTTGAGCGTAGCTTCAGTGAACTTGTGACCGACCCGGCTAAGATCTCTCAAGCTTTTCTCCTTCGAAGATTGTTGGACTCGCTGGTTAGAATCACTAGGTAATGGCTGAGCAACAGGTTTTACCTTCTTGTCTACCGTTTTGTACCTAGTATCAACTCTAACTTCAGGATCTACGAATGACTCTATAGCTGTATAGAGCTCCCTAGAGTGTACTTCCACCACATGATCCTCATCTTCTTGCTCATGCATAGCAAGTTCATCGATGAAATCTCCCAATCCTAACTCCAAATAAACACCTTCTATCTTATCATCCTCTTCAAGCACACCAACTCTCTTTAGATCTTTTTCAGTTTTTCGCACAACTTTCTGCTCCCACTTCTGCAAGTCAGCAAGTCGTGTATGTGTAGCAAATCCACTCCCAGAAAATCTCACAACTCTTGTACAAAAAGCACTTTCTTTCTCTAGCGAGAGTACCTTCTCAAGTGTACCACTATGTCCTCGCTCTATAGCAGTACTTGTCAAAAATCCTTGAACTCCTCCGTGACCTTAGGCAAGGAACCACCCCTCAGATAATCTCTGTTCCGCTCGTGGTTTGCTGATACAGTTAGAAACTGTACCGCTCTCTTGCCATCCTGACTTCTGATCCGCGCATAAGCAGATCCATCATCCAAAACCTTGGTCTCCATCCTCACAGCTGTAATGTAAGGTTGACCGAGTATCACCGGGTATGATGTACTATCTTGAACAAAGAAGTTTTGTTCTATAGTTACATCTCCCACCTTCACTTTCACATCAGGACAAGCTCCGTAGAGTTCTCCTCGTGTGTTGTTCGCCGTTCTGATCATCCAACCATGATCTATATCAACAGGCCATCCACCTTGCTTGTAGATGTCCTTAGAGACAATATTGATCTCTGATCCATGATCAATGAGAGCAACCACCGGATCTGTCATCTCTCCCACCTTCACTAAGGCTTCGGTAGTAGCTCTAGCCCAATGTCCTCTAGTGTAATGACTAGGGACCTTGTCATCGTTATCATCCTCAAACCGAACCTTGCGGTTGATGCAGCATTGAGCTAGTTCTAACTCTTCCTCTCTTGATATCCTTGTGTCTAATGCATTAGACACAGCGGTTTCTCCTGCCAATTGCCTTTTTCGTTTGATGGTGTCAATAATGACATCATGAAACTCCCTCTTGGCAATCCCAAGAATCTCTCGCAAGGTAAACTCGATCTTGGCATTGAGTACTCTCTCTTCTAGTACTCCTTTCAGATCCGTAGCAGCTTCAATATCAGACTGAAGCTTGTATGAAGGAGATTTACCTTTCTCCTTACCTCTGCTCTTCTCTGACTTCTCAGGAGTAGAGGATATGACCTCTTCCATAGTCTCCTCTGGTAGAGACATAATCTCCGGTCTGAACTTTTCTCCTCTTGTTTGCCTCTTGAGAGCTGTTCTCTCTTCGCTAGGGCCTGCTTCATCTCGTTTGTGCTTCTCCTCCATGAGAGCCTCATGTTGACTCTTCGCCAAATAAGCGTGAACAGACATTGTATCCACGGGATCATCCCATCCAGTAGCACCCCTGATTGCCGTGGCTGTTCTGAGCAACTCCTCCCTTGCCATTTTCCCCCTTTTGTTCGTGCTTACCGCATGGCTCCACATATCAAGAGTATCTCCTTCCTTCTTAGAAGCACTTCTTTCTCGTACTACCTCAACTCCATAAGTAGCAGCTTCTACCGACGCAGTAGCATGTTGAGATAGATACTCCTCCAGTACTTGCTTCATTCCTCCTTTCCCGAAGTTGGTTCTAAGAATCTCTCCATTATCCTTCAGAGCAATCTTTCCTTCCTTCCAATAGACTACTCCATCTCGTAGAGTTTTGGCAAAATCACCACACTCTCTTCGAGCATGATCAGAACTATCACACCAAATGCATCTCTGTACATAATCTTGCTTAGGAGCAAGTCTGGTATCATGTGCTCCTCCCTTCTCTTCCAACCTTGCTAACTTGATCTGCAAGTCCCTCATCCCTTTTACCAACTCTTCCATAGCATCTCTTTGCGGTGCAACTTTCGGGACAGGAATAGCAGGAAGTGGAACTTGAGGTACATGCACAATAGGTGCTTGCACATTGGGTACCATTGGTTGCCTACGAGGTACTATGATCGGTGGTGGTCTCTCTTCTTGTCTTACCACCACCTTCCCTCTCCGGTACTCTCGTTTGGCAAGTACACTCACTGCTTCAGAGACTTTTCTCCAATCAGTCGTGAGTCCGTTGTCTTCCATCCTATCTTCTAGAAGCAGCTCCAACTCCCTTTGTAATTCATTGTTGGCTGCTTGTAGAAACAACTCCACCTTGTCATTCTCCAATGTGAGCTTCTCCATCCGAGACAACTGAAGGAATTGTCTCTCATACTCCCGAAATAGCTCTGTGGCAACAAGCCCTTTGTTGGGTTTGTTTACCCACTCCATGAATGACTTCTTAGTCACTCGGTCTGCATCTTCTAAAGAATACTCTTCTTTCAGCTGAAGAGTAAATCCTTCCCACGTAGCACCATGAGATCGGATGATGTCCTTCATGTGCTCTCGTAGTTCAGGTACGACAGCAAGCGCAAATGTACTCACCATCTCTCTTTCAGGCACCTTGCTCAACTCCATCTCCCGGGAATAGTACTTTAGGTACTTGGATATGTTCTTCCCGTCAAACTGATCTAGCAACCCCACAACAGATTGCAAGGCTTTAGTAGCCATTGCTTCTTTCCGTTCAGTGGCTTGCTGTTGTTGCATTACCAACGCGAATGCCTCAAGCAATCGCATATCAGACCGTGAAAGCTTGGTCACCTTTGGTGCCTCTCCAGATGTAGAAGCCTCATCTACGTAATGACCCAACCCTTCAATGTCCATGGTGGCAAAACCACGCACGTACCTCTCACCCTAGACTTTTCACGTCGAGTTCACCAGCTATCGTATAACGTGTTTTTCTGTCTAGGAATACACGGGGTATATGGCTGTGTAGAGGTATGTGGATTGACAAGGTTGGATCTAGATCTGGATGTTTCCACTCAAATGTTTCACTATCTACTCTTCTAGCCTGAGTGACCTTGTATCCGCTCGTCTCAAGTTTAAAGCTTGCTACGATCCAAGGTTACGTATAGGTTGCATAAACTTGTGTTACAAACAGATCTTTTGTATTCTAACTAAAAATACTCAGATCTGTATTATCTAACTGAAGTTATTCATCTATATCACTGGAAGTTTGACTTCTGAATAGCTCCCCAGCGACGCTAACTGGCCATCAATCCAACTATCACAACTTCATAGTACAATCAGAAGATACTAAGATCACTCAATCAACTTGATAGAGTATCGATACAACTTGCTGTACACCCTGGTCTACCGAGTATTCCAGCAAGGCAAAACATGCATAATCCAAAACACTATTCAGATCTCAATATAGCACCAACGGCGGTAGTACCTGGCAGCTCCGAGAACCCAAACAGCGGCTTAAGACTCATGGTGGCTCCGTTCTCCTTCATCACCAAGAGCTGAAATCAGCCCCACACCTTCCAATGTCGAGTTGTATGCAGGTATGGCAGTTTCAGCAACAAACTCCTCTCCAAATTGCTCGAAAATGATCAAATTGTCAATAGATGATACCGAAAAAACCCGAAACTGCTCATAACAGAAGTATTTTCGAACTTTGAGATCTCAGTCCTTCCAAACTACTCGACCAATGATGATCAAACTTCACAGGAAGCTTGATTGGACCCTTCACTCCTACCCTGAACAATTTTCAGGTCGAAATCTCAAACCAATTCTCAGATATGGATCAAACCGTAATCTGTGCTAACTTCAGAGCTTTACAGACCCAGGTACATTTGATCCAAGATTCTGAACAAACTACTCGACCATTTGAGGTGAAACTTCCCAAGTATCTTATTGATAAGACATTCTTCAATCCTGGAAAGTTTCACTCAGAAATTCGACTCAGATCTTAAGCAATAGCAAACTATCCATGGCTATCACAGTTCGCTGTCCCCGCCTTATCCCATCTGCACTTCTCAACTTCAATCGGTCGGTTCAGAATCCAAATCGATCAAGAAACTGACCAAATTGATATCAAAATGACCAGCACGCCGTCAGTTCTCCAACCCAACAGACAGCTCCTCAAAACTCCTCGCGAGTCTCTCAGAACAACCAGAAACGTAGCAGTAGGTACAAATTTCACCCCCCTCCACTCAATTGATCATAACGCGCTCATACTTTCATCAAATCGATCGATTCTTCAGCCCAGATTGTAGCCCCGGTCGAGAGCTCTCCAACCATACCCTTCGTTTCGCGAATGGACCTCTGAAGCCTCCAGAAACCACAGAAACGTCGCGAGGATCAGCTAGAACACCATTGGTCCAAAAGTGGACCAATAAGAGCAAAAAGAACTTTACTTTTTGTCTTTTCTCCTCTTAACTTTTCCCTTAGAACGAATTTTTACTCTCCAAGGAGACACAAGACATCAACAACACTCTAAGACTTCACAAAAATCCTTCAGATATGTCGATGGATTCTTCGCGGTCCGTAACTACACAGAAGCGCTCAACCAGAATGAAACCAGTGAGCCGCAGACTAATACAACGTCAATATTACAACCTGGAAACGTTCTACAATAAAAGGTACGACAAAAGGAAACGGTGAAGCTATCACTCGATTGTAATATTCTTGCCCGAAGTTTCTCACGATCCAAGCCCCATGATTGATCTTCGGTCTGCAATGGCACCGGACATCGACCCAAAGGTTGAAAGGAACGTTCGATGGATAGTTGAGATCCATCGTTCTTCACAACAAAATGTACACCGTCATATCCCAAGTCTCTCCGTATGTTACGATTGGAAGGATCACCGGAAGCTGTAACTCCATCACCCTCCCCATGAACTCATCACCAAAGTACGCAACTAACCACTGTCGAAAGTGATCGCGGTGGATGCAATGAAGCTTGATGTGAAACGGATTCGGGAAAGGAAGATCTGGAACCGGTAACACACCTCCGTCCATAACCACCACTCCTGCAGTTCTTCACTCCTCCATGCAGACCACCGAGAACCCTTACGAATCACCCGCTGAGAGAGAATGTCGTATGAACCTTCGACCCCCCATTTTATACACAATCGCGGCGACAAGGACCACTGAAGTGAACGCGCACAGATCGATGACTTGGCACATTCCTCTACCGTGCGATCACTTAAACAGATAATCACAAACGTGGCACTCATCACACCGTTCGGCGAGTTACGCGATACGGTTCACGAAACACGGAAAAGAAACACAACATAGGTTACACAAGAATTTCACACAGGAGCCGAACCACAACATGACAGCGGTCTGTAACATGCTTCAAAGCCCCTAAAAACAACCCCTGAATCACAACCTTGATCCAAAACCACCGAAACGTAGCTCAAAGCAAGAGAAACTTCCCTTTGTTAACAAATAGAGCCACAGCAATATCACGCGATCCAAACCCAAGTCCAAACCACATCCATGTACAAGCTCTTAGTCAAAACTAGCTACCACAAGCTGTATATAGCCAACTAGGTCTCTAACGAACTCAAAGAGGCAAAACCCGTAGCGAAGGAACTGAAAAAAGCTTATTTGAGAACTTTCTCCTTATGTCAAACGGTCTTCAGATGTCGATAGGGTCTTCTTCCTTGACCTCGTTGGCCTCAAGAACTATCAGATCCGACTCCTGACAGCCGAGATATTGCTTGTTTTCGGTCATAGGTGACCGAATCTTCAAAAACTCCTCCTTGCGGCTTAAAATCACACACATCGCACAAACGGATCGTCTAAACTGATATCAGTCTTCTATGGTAGGTAGATCTAGCTATCATGAAACCAACGAGACTCCAAACAAGCCGTTTGGAGTTCCCTTTGGTAGTAGGTTGCGAAAAACTGACTTAAATGGACTCCCTGTGGCTCAAACTCGCTCACCTCACCCAAACCAACAAATCCAATCCACGTATTGTCTTCTCCTATGCATAGATGAAGACTCCCTGGTCAGATAGGCATCAAGAACGAAAAGCTTGACTCACCGATCGCGAAGAACAACCCAACTTCAGACCGCAGGCGATGAAAAACTTGACGCAAGCGCTTCCCTGCGAGCCAATTTCACTCAGAACTCCTAAACCGCCCGATGAAACTTCGTGTCGTCTTCAATTTCCTGAAGAACTCGACGTTCTGATCCCAATGGATCAATGGACAGCAAGTTTGGACTCCGGAACGGTCCGAACGGTCCAACTCTCCTTCACAGATCACTGAAATTCTCAAAATCCTCTTCCTGCGTCACAATTTCTCCCAGAACACATCCCCCGATCCCTTTCTTCAAGAACCGTCTTAACGCACACGTAGCCTGCACATATCTAAATCCAATGACACCTTGCGCACGTGTATTGGACTTTTCAATTCTCCAAAACGTCCATCGACATGTTGCAAAAACAAGCTGACCCTTAAGCTGCCCTCTTACATCAGTCTCTGTACGTACAAGGTTTCTTCCATCATAGTGAAGCAGGCCCCTTCCGTCTTTGATATAACGCCTGAAGTCTCAAATACCCAATCAGCAAGTAAACTAGGGCCTAGCTTGATTTTTCCTTCTTTCGAGTCGCATAACTTCTTCACTAGACGTCCAAACGGAATAAACAAGGTGCCTATGAAAAGCCGACAACGAGCTCTACCCATTGATGCGATGAAAGTGGAGATCCGAAATTGTGCCAAAAGCTCGTAAGCTGGAGCCTAGCTTGTTTTACCTATCTTTCGAGTCTTGTAACTCCTCCACTAAACGTCCAAACGAAGTAGACGAAGTGCCTATGGAGTGTTGACAAAGAGCTCTATCCACTGATGCGATGAAAGCGAAGATCCGAAGTTGTGCCAAAAGCCCGTAAGCTAAGGCCTAACTTCTTTTCTCCATCTTTCGAGTCATGTAACTTCTCCACTAGGCGTCCAAACGAAGTAGACAAGGTGTCTATGAAAAGCTGACAAGGAGCTCTATGCACTGATGCGATGAAAATGGAGATCCAAAATGGTGCAAAAAGTCCGTAAGCTGAGGCTTAGCTTGCTTTCTCATGAGTGTCTTTGGAGTGACAAGCATCGAGGTCTGAATTTCAGATAGGAGCCGGTCCATGACACGACAACGTGTAAGTTGATTAATTTGTATTAATTGGGAGAGGAGATCTATCTGTCTGATCTTTCTGAAATTTGACATGTAAGTATAAATCTTAGTATTCTACCTATGTGGAAAGTTTGAGAGGAGATTGAGCTTCAGATATGAACCTAGAATGTGTGTTTTCGAAACTTTTTGTCGAGGTGTATCCGGCAAAGGTATGTAGTTTAAGTCACGAGTCTTGTTAACAAAAGCTGAGAAGGATGAAGCATTAGATCAGAGGGAGTGTCGGCGATACGTCACCGATCACATCACAAACTGTGAGAAAATCTTATCTCGACTTGAGGAAGTTCATCTTACGCTGTCAGGTGCGAAGTCTACATTTGGGGTTAGAGAGATTTTGATCGTTGGTCATTTGTGTGGATCATTTGGTCGGAAGCCAAATCCGAACAAGGTGGATGCAATTGGGAGGATGAAGGAGGTTTGCAACTCGTTGACGGAAGTAAGAAGATTTTTGGGTGCTTGTGTATTCTACCACATTTGGATTCCTCATTATGCGCATATGGCGGATCCGTAGTATGGATTGTTGCGTAAGGGTCATAAGTTCAGATGGGAGGAAGTGCAGACTGATGCGGTAAGGAAGCTGAAGTCTTTACTATCATCTCTTCCAGTTATGAGAAGGACTGATTACAATGGTGCTAGGCCGGTGGTTCTTAATGTGGATACAAGTCCAGTTGCAATTGCATGGACAGTCGGACAGGATGATGAGGATGGAGATAAGTTTGCGGTTAGGTTCAGAGCGAAGGTGTTAAGTGCTCGACAACGTGCTTACCTGCAAGTGAAAAGAAAACTGTGGGGTATTGTTTCAGCTATGAAAACTGAGAAGGAGTATTTGATTGGAGCAGTAGTGGTGGTTGAAATTGATTGCTCGTCGTTGTTAGGGATGTTCATGAATTGTTCAACTCCTGCTATTGCGATGTTACGATGGATCGCATATATCAAGTCGTTGAACCCAGAGTTTAGACATATCGCAAGGAAGGATAATCTGATGACGGATATGTTATCTCGAGCTCGATATGATGGGGAGGATGAGATGGTTGAAGATATTGACGACGTGGGTGCAAAGTTCTATTCAATTGCACAAACAGGAAGAGAAGATGAGTTGTTTGTTGAGGGGTCGTATGATGGTGATTTGCTTGACATCGGGAGGTACCTTCATACGATGGTTAAGTAAACAGGTTGGACGGATGAGAGGTTTCGGAGAGTTCAAAAGAAGACCTACAACTTCATGTTGCAGGATGGGTTTCTTTGGAAGTGACCGAAGCAAAAAGGTGGGACACCGTTACGAGTGATCTGCGATAAGGAAGATCAGCAGAAGTTGCTCAAGGCATTTCATGAGAGTCTTTGGGTTGGACATCGAGGGATTTGGACCACCTTTACGAAGATGAAAGAGCGGTATTGGTGGAAAAACATGTACATGGATGTCGTATCTTTTGTGGAGTCTTGTTTGACATGTCAGATGTACTCGAACATCCGACGCCGAGATGGATTACATCCGACTTATCCGTTAGCAATCCACTTCAAGTGGGTTGTAGACTTGGTGACTATGTCAATTGGGTTGTGGCAAATGAGATATTTGGTACTTGCTAGAGAGGATCTTTCAAAACAAGTTGAGGGTAGGGCGCTTCGGACAAAGACAACTGAAGGGCAATGTAGATTTCTCTCGGAAGAGGTTGTTTGTCGATATGGATGTGTGGGAAAGATCACTGCAGATCGAGGAGAGTTAGATGCACATGAGGCTCGTGGATTCTTTGCAAAGTGTGGGGTGAGGTTGTCACTGACAACTACTTACAACCCAGAAGGGAATGCCAAGAGTGAACGCTGTCATCCGTCCATTGTGAAGGCTTTGGTGAAGGCCTGCAACGAGAGGATGCGCGAGTGACCTCGACTCTTATCATTTGCATTATGGACAGATCGAACGACACATAGCTCGGTGACAAGTTACATGCCATTGGAACTCATCAAAGGTCAGAAACTTATCATGCCGATTGAAGAACACGTATTGACATGGAGTGTGTTATCTTGGGAAGACAATTTGACTAGAGAAGAGCTTCTTGCTATTCGAATTAGGCAGTTAGAGAGAAGACCAGAGGATATCCAAACTGCTTTGGATAGGCTGCGAGAAGCACGGTTGAAGAACAAAGTCAGATTTGATCAGCGACATCGTTTGAGACCTAGGGAAATCAAGGAAGGTGATTGGGTGTTAGTCTATGACAATAGTCTAGACAACCAGCATAGTCCACTTCGGAATTTTTCCAGGCGATGGTTTGATTCGTATGTTGTGAAGAAGATTCATGACAACGCAACTTATGCCCTGCAAGAGTTGGACGGAACGAGCTTGAAGATACCAGTGGCAGGTAAACGTGTCAAGATTTTCAAAAAGAGAGATGAGGAGGTCGATCTAGCAGATATCTTGTCGGAGTTTCAGTTTGAGGATGAGGATTATGCAGAAGACCTTGAAGATGAGGTTGGCTACGATGGGAAGTAGGACGATAAGACGAGGTGTGTGCCGGTCCACTCCTTGGTTGATATCTCTGGTGCATACCGGAGGATGCACAGGTTTGGAGGGGGTGGATGTCGTGTCGTGGACCGGCTCCTATTTGAAATTCAGACTTCGATGCTTGTCACTCCAAAGACACTCATGAGAAAGCAAGCTAAGCCTCAACTTACGAGCTTTTGGCACCATTTCGGATCTCCACTTTCATCGCATCAGTTGATAGAGCTCCTTGTCAGGTTTTCATATGCACCTTGTCTACTTCGTTTGGACGCCTAGTGGAGAAGTTACAAGACTCGAAAGATGGAGAAAAGAAGCTAGGCCTTAGCTTATGGGCTTTTGGCACAACTTCGGATTTTCGCTTTCATCGCATCAGTGGATAGAGCTTTTTGTCAGGACTCCATAAGCACTTCGTCTACTTCGTTTGGACGTCTAGTGGAGGAGTTACAAGACTCAAAAGATAGATAAAACAAGCTAAGCCCTCCGTGCGGCTTAAAACCGCACATATCGCACAAACGGATCGTCTAAACTGATATCCGTCTTCTATGATAGGTAGATCTAGCTATCATGAAACCAACGAGACTCCAAACAAGCCGTTTGGAGTTCTCTTTGCAAAACCACGCAAGAAATTTGGTCGCAGGTTGTGAAAAACTGACGTAAATGAACTCCCTACGGCTCAAACTCGCTCACCTCATCCAAACCAACAATCCAATCCACATATTGTCTTCTCTTATGTGGAGATGAAGACTCCCTGGTCGCGTAGGCACCAAGAACGAAGAGCTTGGCTCACCGATCGCGAAGAATAACCCAACTTCAGGCCGCAGGTGATGAAAAACTTGACGCAAGCCAATTTCACTCAGAACTCCTAAACCGCTCGATGAAACTTCGTGTCGTCTTCAATTTCCTGAAGAACTCGGCGTTCTAATCCCAATGGATCAAAGGACAACAAGCTTGGACTCCGGAACGGCTCGAACGGTCCAACTCTCCTTCACAGGTCATTAAAACTCTCAAAATCCTCTTCCTGCATCTTAATTTCTCCCAGAACACATCCCCCGATCCCTCTCTTCAAGAACCGTCTTAACGCACACGTAGCTTGCACAGATCTGAACCCAATGACACCTTGCGTGCGTGTATTGGACTTTCCAATTCTCCAAAACGTCCACCGACAAGTCGTAGAAACAAACTGGCCCCTTAAGCTGCCCCCTTACATCAGTCTCTAAACGTACAAGGTTTCTTCCATCATAATGAAGCAAACCTCTTGCGTCTTTGATATAACGCTGTCGTGTGACGTGCTTTCTTATCAGGGACAACACCGTGTATCTAGCTGTAGAGAGTACGTGTCGCACTCCGTGACTCAGAACCAGTGACCACCCAACCCTCTCTCTGATCTCCAAGTACACTTTGAACCTTTCTCGTACGATATCCTCACGTCCTCTCGGCAGATCTCTCTTTTACTCGACTAGGAATAAAATCGGGGTAACAAGCACGGGCAACCTGTTCCTGCCATCATCGCAAGCACTCTTGGGTCTGCTGGTCATCACTCCAGCCTCACCACAAGAGAAATACCAGCACTCCTAATAGAAAAGAAACCTAAGCGCAACGCCCGCACACAAATCCAATCAAAACCAACTGGACGTACAAACAGGCATGCGGGTATGGAGAGGATCCAAACACAGGAAATACAGTCAACAACTCTCCATATCCATGATCAAGTGCTCTGAAGCACTGGCAAAACCTCCAGGTCGACCTGTTCTTCAAAGAATCTTAACTCTTGCGCCTTTCGGAGCAAGAACCTCTCAACTTTACCTCGCTGTCACTCCTCAACCACAGCTCAGAATAAGATGAAACCAAGGCCAGCAGATAGCATGTAGAATAATCTCTCTATTAAGGTATTACATGCAGAGAGATCATCTCTGAGTTGGCATCTATGTCCTTCCAAAGTTCGCTGTTTCTATAACACGATACTATTTCAACAGAACTTTGCTGTTCGATTCCTCACAAACCACTCGATCAAAACAGCTCAAACTTCTCAAGAAGCTAATGTGTCACCATCACTACCACTCTGTAAAATTTCACCAGCAAATCTTCAACCAAACTCTCGGAACGATCAAGCCCTTATCGCTGTTTTTATAACATGATACTATTTCGACAGAACTTTGCTGTTCGATTCTTCACAAACCACTCGATCAAAACAGCTCAAACTTCTCAGGAAGCTAATGTGTCACCATCACTACCACTCTGTAAAATTTCACCAGCAGATCCTCAACCAAACTCTCGGAATGATCCTAGCCCTTTTCGTCAATGACACAAGACGATATGCAGACCCTTGTGCAAAAAAACAACGATTCCCTTCAACCTAATAATCCAAATGGTCTGAAATTCCACAGGTAGGTAGCTGACTGTACCTTCTCAGACCCTGGAAGGTTTCATAGCGAAATTCGACCTCAAACTCTCCATATATCTCTCAATGTCTCATGTTTACAGTTGCCTACTATCATAACCTCCGATTTGAGACACCCAACTTCAGCTGGCCATAACTTTTTCACTCCGGCTTGGAATCGATCGATCTCGGAGTCCATCGGCAAGCCCATCTCAAGAGCTTTCCAGCAACAGTCAATTCATCTCCAACAACCTCACAGAACTCCCAGAAAGTGAGAAAGACTTCACGGAAATGAAATTGGTCACGAATTTGACCCCCTCAGCTTCAATTGATCGAAACTTTCTCATCCGCGCTTCAAATCCAGCAACCATTGAGTCTACGGGCATCCTCGTCTCCCAAGCTTTCCAACCATATCTCACACTCCGCGAATGGACCACGAGAAGTGCCTCTAACCCTCGAAAACGTGAAAGGAACTTGGTAGAAGGTGATTGGTCAAACTTTCGACCAATGAGAAACAAGTTGACAAAAGGATTTTTGTCTTCACTCACATGACAAACACACAAAGAACGAATTTTTATCCAAGAGTACCATTTAGGCCTCAAAGTTTATATTGAACAAACTCCAAACACGTGCCGTTGACGATGCCGTCGGCCACGAAGCACGTAAACACGAAGTACAAACTACGCTCAATAGAGAGTCAGAATCCCGACTCTAAAACCGTTGACAATAAACGGAACTACAAAAGGAACAGATGAAGCTATTATCTGGTTGTAATAATCCTCACCGAAGTTCCTCACGACAAACTCAAGATGCGCCACCTTTGGACGACTGTAACATCGTATTTCGACCCAAGTGTTGAACGGAACTCTCGTTAGGAAGTTCAGATCCAATGGAGGATCCATACCACATCAAAGCAAGATGTAGACAGTAAGATCCCAAACAGCGTCGTAAGTGACAATGGGAAGAACGATAGGATCCGGAGTAGCCATCACCGCAGCCATAAACGACTCTCCCCAATGGGCTATCATAAATACTCGAAAGTGATCTCGCGGCAGACAATGGATCTTAATGACGAACGGATGCACAAGTGGAAGATCAGGAGCACGAAAGGGTTCTCCGTTCATGCCTATCACTCGCACTGCCGCTTACTTCATCCGATGATACTGATCACACTCCACTAGACTTAGATACTCTACACTCTATATCTCAAGCTCCGCGCATCTCTCTTCTTATACATCAATCTCACATGTGACGACAAGAGTACTACTCTTATCTCTACTCAGAGAAGAGTACACGGATCGTCCACGTGGAGCCTTATCTTTTGACACGATAAGGTCCCAGTGGCTCCTCAACACCAAACACGTACGAAGGATATGTGGTGGTTTCACACCCTAGCCAATCCACCACACGACAACGCATGAAGTCTCAAATACCCAGTCAGCAAGTAAACTAGGGCCTAGCTTGATTTTTTCTTCTTTCGAGTCGCATAACTTCTTCACTAGACGTCCAAACAGAGTAAACAATGTGCCTATGAAAAGCTGACAATGAGCTCTACCCATTGATGCGATGAAAGTGGAGATCCGAAATTGTATTAAAAGCTCGTACATCTGTGACCAAAAACATGCGCTATCTCGACTGTCGAGAGTCGGATTTGATAGTTCTTGAGGCCAACGGGTCAAGGAAGAAGACCCTATCGACATCTGAAGACCGTTTGGCAAAAGGAGAAAATTCTCAGATAGGCTTTTTTCAGTTCCTTCGCTACGGGTTTTGCCTCTTTGAGTTCGTTAGAGACCTAGTTGGCTATATACAACTTGTGGTAGCTAGTTTTGGCTAAGACCTTGTACATGGATGTGGTTTGGACTTGGGTTTGGATCGCGTGATATTGCTGTGGCTCTATTTGTTAGCAAAGGGAAGTTTCTCTTGCTTTGAGTTACGCTTCTGTGGTTTTGGGTCAGGGTTGTGATTCAGGGGTTGTTTTTAGGGGCTTTGAAGCAGGTTATAGACCGCTCTGGTCTATTTCTCAGTTTTGTGCTCTTAGGAGAAAGAACCGGCAGTGTACATACATTTGGAGTTGGTATATATCGCAGCATTCGTTTTCGTGGTTGTTTTCCTCTGTCTTGTCTTTGTTTCAGCACACATCATCTCCACAGCCAGGAACCTCGTGTTTTCCTTGAAATCCTTCACGCAATATCCGACACGATAACGTACTACTAATCTCATATTTCAAACGGATCTATAACTCCAATCGAGCGAAATTTGGTCTCAATTTGCTCCTCTTGTCGAGAGCTCTCCGCCCATGTCTTCAAATCTCTCAGATTCTCTGTGAAAGTTCTCTGTTCCTCTCGAAACGCTCACCTAGGTAGATGACAACTAATCCTCATTTTTTGGTGGACCAATAAGGATTTAAACCTTATCCATTTGCACGCCTTGGAGACCCCTAGTAAAAATTAGAGCATTCTAAGCTGTCGTGCGCATACACATCGCTGTCAGAGGTACACCACACACATACACATAACACATGGACGATGTCATACACATACACAAGTGTACCACAATAATCTGAATAGAGAAATTACCATCTCCAACACTACAACACTGATTACTCACAAATGGTCAAGCCACACCCACTCTAAACGCGAAGAGAATCCGGGTTACACTCAACTAGACTATCCACCATAGCCTGGAGCTTGAAGGCTCAACTCAAAGAACTAAGGCCTCCAAGCCCTACCTGCGAAGTTTACCCCTAGTGGACTCTCCCACCAACTCGTCCTAACGGCACTAACGGCCTTACCGGGATGCGTCACTTCGCACTCGATCAACCTAGCCGAGGTGCCCAAACTGACGTGACAGCTGTCGTGCGCATACACATCACTACACATTATACATCGCTGTCAGAGGTACACCACACATACACATAACACATAGACGATGTCATACACATACACAAGTGTATCACAATCGCCCCCCTAACTGCAGATGGTTAGGTCCCTCTAACTCCAGATAGCTCCATATCCCAACTACGTGATACACACCTTCATGGGTGCAAGGATCAGGAGGCCGGGTGCTACATCGCCCCATCGTTAGTCGCCTATCTGCAATCCATACCACGCAAAGATCTAATCGACTATCTTCGCTATATACATCGAGGACAAACCCACCGTCCAGCAGGAACTACACTGAGAGGTGGAGTCAAACATGACATGTGCTAACCTCTCGAACAACCATCACACACCAACATAAGGGCTGCTCCACCAGCAGACCCACACAACATACACCTCAAGCCCGCGCGTACAACTGCTAAGCTTGGGTCCACGGTACCATCAATGTTGGGAAGATGACATGGCGCACAATTACGCACATGGTCCTTCCACACAACACCATCACGGCCCTCTAACATGAGTAGTCCAGAAGGTAACATCTCACACACTCGTAAAATAGTGCGCCTTGCGGTCACGTCCAACATCGTCGGTGCAGTCTGCTGTAGATAGATATAATCGCTAGGATGAAACCTACGAATCGACGGCCGATAACCTCCTCCTCGGATAGTCGCATATCGCAACGTGTCTCTATGATGGGCAATCGCTAGGTTCTCAAAAGCCATAGACATAACTCTCCGAAATGTCTCTGCTCGTTGAGAACATGCTCTCACCCACATATCCGGGTCATCAAGGTCCAACACCTCAGCAGAATCACGACGAATGACCGAAGGTAGATCTGGATCTCGACCATACAATAGAAAATACGGTGAGAAGGAAGCCAAAGACGCTTGTCGGCTGAAACGGTAACCCATAGCCAACCATGGTAACTGCACATCCCAGTCTCCCAAGTGGCCCTTCTGCAAGCCATACTTGCGCAATCCTCTCTTCACCGTCTGAACTACCCTCTCCGTCAAACCATCCGCCTCAGGATGATCTCGAGATGTAGTCCGATGATCAATCAGCGCCTGATCACACAAGGCTTGAAACTCACCAAGGAACTCTGGACCTTGGTCTGTCAGCACTTCAGCTGGTGCTCCAAAACGACTCAGCACTCGATCTAAGAACGCATACGTTGTCCCTTCACTCACCTTGTCTGGTAATGCCACCAACTCAATCCACTTGGAGAAGTGCTCCACCATCACCAACACATACCGGTGGTGACGTACGGTCAACGGTAAGGGTCCCGCAAAATCCAAACTCTAACGGTAACCCAACCCCATAATCGATAAGGGGTGTAACTGTAGAGTAGGAGCATTAAACGATGCTCGTACTCGATCACAAACCACACATCGTGCGACAAACTGTTGCACATCGATGTGCATACCACGCCATCAATACTGTCCTTGGAGTAAGCTATGTGTACGCTTCACTCCAAAATGTCCCAACTCCTCATGGGCATGTCGTACTAACTGTGCCCTCTGGGATGGATGTGGCACTATCCGTACCCTCCCATCACCCCACACTCGAAGTACATATCGTCCTTCTCGTCGAAATCTCTTCGCTCGTTGAAGGACACGATCTCGCTCCTTGGCACTTACTGTGCCTACTACCACACCAGTACGTAGATACTCCATCACGGTCACATCATCATGGATATCTCGCTGGTCTGGAACACCATCTCCACCCTCAAGATCTGGAGACTCATCATCTACTCTCTGACCTGTAAGCCGGCCTGTCTCTCACCCAGGGGTACCTCAGATGACTAAGATTACTAGTGCACCTTAATTACAAAGATTCTATCATATCCATGCTCACTTCACTCAACACTCTGACTCGTATGGTCACATCGGTCTCTCTAATAGCGTTCCTGCAGACAAGTTCTAACCCCGCCTTCCACATTGCATCACATAGTACTCAAGGACTCCCAAGGTCTCCAATGCTCACTTTACTTATAGACAGGAAAATGAGAGTGTCTTCCACCTTCTCAACTCCTCCTTATATACTCTACAACTTCTTACCGTGGTAACTTTCACTAAGTTACCTTACCTCATGGTAAGTGCACAATCCAAAATAGTAAAACTTCTAAAGGCTACTAAGCCTTTAAGAATAACACACACATTACTTGTTCTACTTTACAAAAGTAAGAGATTCTCCTACTTTAGCTTTTGTAAAGTGTTAACTTTCCAAACTATCCAATCGGAAGATGACAACAAACTAATACGTCTTTTGAGGAGCATCTCTAGATCTTTGTGCATGACTTTCCATCATGCATCCAATCAGCGATGGTCAACAAAGTTACATACTTTTGAGAAGCATATTTAGAGCTCCGCACTTGTCACATAGTGCCATAGTGAACCCTCTAATAGTTTCCCTAACTTAGTTATAACTATCTCAGCTAGTTATGACTAGTTTTGATCACTCTAGATTTAGATCTTCGAACTAGAGTAACCTATAAGATAGTCATACCTAATGAAATTTATATAAGCACGCACACAAATAATGGGATACTTGTGGTGTGACATTTACCCCTAGACTTAATTTTCACTCCGTCCTCGGAGTGAAGTATCACGTTGATGAAACTTCTTCAGCTTGTCATGGTTCACTCGGTCGAAGAACGTACCACTCCTTTCTTGAAGATCATAGGTGTTATTACTCCACACTTTGGAGATGATGAAGGGCCCAAAATATCGACGTAAGAACTTCTTTTGAACTCGCTTGTGTCTAATAGCATCCCATAACATCACCCACTCACCCTTTTGAAATGGCTGTAACTTCGTTTTGTTCTTCGCCAAGCGCTTGTCATAGCTCTTCTTCTGTTGTAGCTGGGCCATCTCAATGCGTTGAGATGCGTCGTCTCTATTCTCCTCCAGCTCCAACAAGGTTTCTTCCCGCTCTTTCTGAGCTATTGGACCACCCTTTCTCTTCAATCCAACTTGCAAGGTCTGAAAGGTGGTTAGTCGAACTGGATTGGTAATTTGGATTCCAACCCATACACCATCTTGAAAGATGAATATCCCGTAGACGTCTTCACTGTTGTACGATACTCCCATAGCACCGCATGAAGACGCTTGTCCCAATTGTGTTTGGCCCCTTCCATGTCAGCATCCTTTGCTAACATTTGACACAAGGTAAAGTTTGTCCTCTCTACCAAACCGTTTGAACTAGGTTTATATGATGTAGTAACCCTCTGAGAAATGGAGAAGTGTGTGCACATCGCAGTAGTCATACCGCTCACAAATTCTCGACCCCTATCAAAAACTAACTCCAAGGGACATCCAAACCGAGTAATGATTCGTTCGTACAGAAATCTACCCACCTCAACTTCTCCAATAGTTACAAGAGGTCTAGCTTCTACCCACTTTGTAAGGTAATCTGTGGCTACAACAATATACTTATTGTTGCGAGGGGTGCGATTCAAAGGCCCAACAAAATCTATTCCCCATTTCTCGAAAGGTCCAAGAACCGGAATAGATCTAAGAGGAGTAGAAACACTAGATTTGATAGCGAAAGCTTGACAAACATCACAGGTTTTACAATACGTCAGGCAATCTCTAAACATTCCCCTCCAATGATATCCTACGTCAAGTATCTTGAGGACCGTCAACTTGCCTGCGAAATGTCCTCCACATACTAGACCGTCATGGAATTCTTCCATGACGTCGGAGAGACTCCTCCTTGCTCGCAGCTCTTCTCAGGACCCCATCAACTCCTTCACGAAATAACACACCTTCCACCACCGAGTAAGGTTGACTTCGTTTCACCAACGCCTTCTTCTCTCTGGTCCGCATCCCATCTGGATAGACACCTTCTGTAACGAAATCCCAAATTTCTTGAATTCTATTGGGATAATAGAGTTGCTCATCAAGACCATCAAATCTTCATCAGGAAAGGTGTCATCCACCGGCTCCTCTCCATCCCCATCGTAAGCTCTAGATAGCAAATCTGCATTCGCGTGTTTCTTTCCTGGTCGATCGCAGATCTCATAGTCGTATTCCGACAATAAGAGCTTCCACCTTGCTAATCGTCCTTCGACCATAGGTTTATTGAAGATGTACTTCAATGCCTTATGATCTGTAACGATAGTGAACTTGCCTCCTATGAGATAATGTCGAAATTTTCTCAGAGCATAGATCACTGCTAATCCTTCTCTCTCTGTCATAGAATAATTTCTCTCTGCCTTGACCATTTGCCGACTAGCATATGCAATAGGATGATCTCTACCTTCAACATCATACTGACTTAGAGTACATCCTACTGCTATATTTGAAGCATCCGTATATAGAATAAACTGTTTATTCCAATCGGGTTTAACCAAGATTGGAGCTGAAGTAAGAGCTTTCTTCAGTTCCTCAAAGGCGGCTAGAGCTTCTTCATCTCCTAAAATCAACACGTAATCTACTCCCTTCTTCAGATATGCTGTCAAAGCATATGCTTTATGTGAGAACGAGAGTATAAACCTTCGATAATACCCCACCATACCTAAAAATTGTCGTAGCTTAGTGAGAGTACTAGGAAAAGGGAGCTCTAAGATCTTCTGCACTTTCTCTGGATCAACGACAATGCCGTCCTTGGATATGATATGACCCAAGAGTAACTCTTCCTCACACCCAAAAATACATTTCTCCGGATTGAGAGATGCATTTGCTACATCTAAACATTCTAAGACCTTCACAAGGTGCTCAAAATGCTTCTCCTTACTCCCGTAAACACAAAAGTCATCTATAAAATCTCTCACAAACTTTCCTAAGAAAGGTTCGAACACTTTGTTCATAAACCTTTGAAACGTCGCAAGAGCATTACACAGACCAAATGGCATGACTCAAAATGCAAACGTACCCCACGGAGTAGTGAAAGTGGTCAGGTGTTGATGTTCTGGTGCAATTTTGATTTGATTATATCCGCTATAACCATCTCCAAAGCTGTACCATTCGTTTCCCGCCACTTCTTCCAAGATCTCGTCAATGAAAGGTAGAGGATAATAATCCTTCTTTGTGACCGCATTGAGCTTCTTGTAATCAACACACACCCTCAATTTGCCATTTTTCTTCTTTACGATCACAATGGGTGATACCCATTCAGAATGCTCCACCTCGTAAATGAACCCGGCAGTGTGCAACTTCTCGATCTCTTCTTTCACCAGATCCGCAATTGGAGGACTCACTCTTCGTTGCTTCTGTCGCACCGGTTTGACTTCCTTCTCTAACTCGATACGATGTTGCTCCAGTGTGACCTCCCTCAGATCCTTATAACTAAATGCAAATACATGAATGTATTTGCGAAAGATCTCTTCGAAACAACTCTTCTCCTCTTTAGTAACCTTCGATCCATAACGTAAGGTGACAATTCTTCTCTCCACCTCCTCGGGAGTCAACGGTTCTTTGTCTCGATCTCTTTGCACTTCCGGAGAAGGAAAAAGATCCATTACATTCACACCCACATTTCGTTCTTCTCTCTCCTCTTCCGACGATGTATTTTCTGATTCTGAATCTGAAGAATTGGTACCTACATCAGAAGTAGTATCAACAACTTCTGACTCCCAGTAGTCCGATGTGGGTCGATCCGATTCCGACGTCCCAACTTGATCTCCGAGCAATGGAACTTTGATCTGGTGGTGATTCGGTCCGATGCGTAAATAACCTTTGTGCCAGTTATCCGTTGCATGTACTGCTCGAAGCCAAGGTCTTCCGAGTAACATTTCATAACTTGACTCTTTCAAGATTTGAAATGTCATGTTTACTTGCACTCCCATTACTGACACACAAACTCTTTCCAGCACTCCCAATGGTCTAACTCGCTGTCTGTTAGCCATGCCCACCGTGATACTAGAAGGACGAGTTGGTACTAGATCCAACTTCCTCATGAGTCGTTCTGAGATGGCATTTACTGCCAATATTCCATCGACTAGAACATCCGAGACATCTCTCCCATTGATACGAGCCTCTACTTTTGATGCCTTGTTGCACACCTCTCCTTCACTAGCATCTAAAGCACTCACACCGACAGTAGAAGGATTTACCTTCTTCTTCCGACCTCGTCGGGAGCTTAGACCGCTACGAAGTTCTTTCCTCACCGAAGGATTTAGGGCAATCAACTATCCCACAGTAATGTTTGCTCGTTGCTTACCCACATCTTCCATCACATTGTATTTTGATTGCTCCATCGAAATTGTGAAATCAGTATTTCTCAATTTCTTTTGCCGTTCTTTGGTTTTTGAAGAAGATTTGCTACTCCGAGTATTTTGACTTCCATCACGACTGGTTCTCCCTCGTCGAAATGCGTCCTCATCCTCTTCCTCTCTTGAGCCAACAACTCTACAGATTGAAAACCTTCTCGTACATCTCGTGGCTCCAAGATGTCAATGCATGCTACACCCTTGTCCTTGCTTTGTGAAGTTGAAGCTCCATCCGCCGTTCCACCATTACGACTTGGATAATTACGTTGGAAATGTGATCCTCCGCACGTAAAACATCCTTGGTTCGTGTAGTTACTTGGTGATCCTTGCGGTGGTCCACATCTAGACTGATAGTTCCCATAACCTCGTGAGCCTCCTCCAACATTTGGACTGCGGTGTTGCAACAAATTCACCATATTGATCTTCAAATCCGCTAGAGACTCTGTCAAACTTTTCAACTCATCACGAAAGTCGGGAGTAACAGATCTAGATGGTACAGTGACTGTAACCGCACTAGTAGGAGCTACCAGAGTCAGATTCTGAAATCGAACAGTCGGAACACTCGCAGGCGTCAGAGTTGGCATGATCGGCCCTTGCACATCTCCACATGCTGCCCCAACAGTCATTGGTTGCAAGTCGTCTCCATCCAGACTCTCTTCCATCCTGGTTGCGATCTTCACTACATCAGCCTTCGAAGTTGGTCTCTCATACCGCACTTGTGTTCGAATCTCCGGCCTCAATCCCCCAATAAAATTCTTTGTGAGCATTGCTCCAATGCCCACCATCGTTGGTTCTACTACATCTCCACTCTTTCGTAAAACCACCCGAAACTTTTGTTCTAATTTCTCCACCCTCTCGGCGTAAGTCCTTACTTTCTCTTTCTCTCCTTGTTTGAGGTAAGTTACCTCTATCATTAACTTCTCGTAACTTTCATCGGGAAGAAAAGTTTCAATTAAGGCCTCCGTCAATACTTCCCAAGTATCAACTGGAGTCCCCACTACGCTTCTCTTCTTCCTATCCTCATACCATGTCAATGCAGAATTCTCAAGAAATTCAGGTATCAACCCTACCCACTCGCTCTTCTTTCGATCTCCATTGCCAATGCATGCTCTTTTGAAGTCCCTCACAAATCCTTCCACGTCTTCTCCATCCTTTCCGTAAAACACCGGAAGTTTCCCCATTCTTCTCTTCTTTTCTTCTTCTTACTCAAGGAATTGCTTGCGGATGTGAAGATCGCACTTCACCGCAATCCACAATTTCCCCGTTGAGCTCTCTCCTCTCCAAAGGTTGGAATAAGTTTGACCCTCATGGTCATCTTATCTCTCGTGTGACATACTATCTCCATATTCGCTAGAGGTCTTCACTCGTTCCGTTTCTACACTCAACCTTCTCTCGAGACCTTCGGCTACAGTTTCTAGCAAAGCAACCACTGCGCTACACTCGTGCTCAACTGGAAACCCGTCCACTCCACATCTAGGACAAAAGGTTGTAGGATCAATGACGTCTTGTCTAGGGGAAGAAGGACCTATGTGTAAGCTTAAGTCGACCAACCCTCTTCGCTCACGCAAAAGTCTATTCTTCGTAGGACACTTGCTCACTTTATGTCCTTCTTCTCGACACAAAAAGCACCTCGAGTTCTTCACCTGGTTCTTACGACTACTCTCTGCTTCTTCCTCAAATTCTAGTCGAAATTCTCCTTTCGCCAGATCAGCGGTAACTATCACCGCATAGCCTTGAGGGATCTTGCTCAACCTCAATTTCCACTCTTGCTGTCCTTCCACGACGATGATCCGTCATACATCTCTCTCGCTATATAGCTTGTTTGACAGTTTTGATCACTCGACTATCTTCTCACTTAGCAATCTCTCACCTTACTAAGTAGAAGCTTAACTTGTCAACCTTGAGCCTCAGAGATCGAACATAACCCTCTCAAGAATTCTGAAATTCTTTCACTTTTTTACTTCAGCAAGCGATATAACAGATTTGACCCCCCTTTACTTCGAATGCCATAACTCCAGTTCTACTCGATCAATTCACGCATGATTTGGGTGCCTAGATAGCTTATCTTGCAAGCTATCAGCATGGAAGATTTCAAGGTCTAACTCTAAAAACTGAAAATATGAAACTGACTGTAAACTCCTTCCCGAGAGCTCACTATTTGATACCGAAAAACCTCCTTAACTTCCGAAAGACATAACTCTCTCCTCACAATTGATCTCTCGGAGATATCAAGCTTATTGGAAAGCTTATCTTGCCCTCTATAACATGGTGTATGTACAAAGGTTCTGAACTCATGCTCAAAAACAGACATGAACTGTACTAAGGACTAAATACGATCTTTGTATCGAGGTCTCGACAACGGAACCAAAATGTAAGCCGGCCTGTCTCTCACCCAGGGGTACCTCAGATGACTAAGATTACTAGTGCACCTTAATTACAAAGATTCTATCATATCCATGCTCACTTCACTCAACACTCTGACCCGTATGGTCACATCGGTCTCTCTAATAGCGTTCCTGCAGACAAGTTCTAACCCCGCCTTCCACATTGCATCACATAGTACTCAAGGACTCCCAAGGTCTCCAATGCTCACTTTACTTATAGACAGGAAAATGAGAGTGTCTTCCACCTTCTCAACTCCTCCTTATATACTCTACAACTTCTTACCGTGGTAACTTTCACTAAGTTACCTTACCTCATGGTAAGTGCACAATCCAAAATAGTAAAACTTCTAAAGGCTACTAAGCCTTTAAGAATAACACACACATTACTTGTTCTACTTTACAAAAGTAAGAGATTCTCCTACTTTAGCTTTTGTAAAGTGTTAACTTTCCAAACTATCCAATCGGAAGACGACAACAAACGAATACGTCTTTTGAGGAGCATCTCTAGATCTTTGTGCATGACTTTCCATCATGCATCCAATCAGCGATGGTCAACAAAGTTACATACTTTTGAGAAGCATATTTAGAGCTCCGCACTTGTCACATAGTGCCATAGTGAACCCTCTAATAGTTTCCCTAACTTAGTTATAACTATCTCAGCTAGTTATGACTAGTTTTGATCACTCTAGATTTAGATCTTCGAACTAGAGTAACCTATAAGATAGTCATACCTAATGAAATTTATATAAGCACGCACACAAATAATGGGATACTTGTGGTGTGACAGACCAGAGAAAGATACGACTTGGCCCTCCATACTAGAGTTCATGACCAACACACAAAGAAAGGCAGATGCATGCCACCCTGGCACTATCTCCTCATCAACCTCGTCATGCCATCGAGCCCTAGTCTGATCCTGCTGACTCGTGCACGAGTTGCGACTCAACCCATCGGCATCTAGGTTTGCAACTCTAGGTCTATGTACTACCTGGAAGTCATACTCCTGTAAGATCAGAGCCCATCGTGCAAGCTTCCCTGTAAGCTTATCGGACTCCATCAACCACTTGAGCGGCTGGTGATCAGTGATGAGAGTAAAGGGGTTCCCAAACAGATAACATCGAAAGTGTGCAACAGCCCACACTGCCGCCAAACACTCTTCCTCATACGAACTATACCTCGCCTCCGCTGAATTATTGGAGCGACTGGCATACGCCACCACGAACTCCTTTTTCTCATCATCATGCTGAGTCAGCACTGTTCCAAGTCCCAACATACTCCAATCTGTGTGCAGTTGGAAAGGACGCCCCCTAACAGGTCTCCTCAAGATGGGAGCAGATGTCAACCTATCCTTGAGCTCTATGAAAGCTCACTCCTGCTCATCTCCCCATTGTCACTCCTGGTCCACCTTCATCAGCTTGGTCAACGGCTTCGCAATTGCACTAAACCCTTTCACGTATCGACGATAGAAGTTCGGCAAACCAACAAATGTTCGAACTCGACTCACATCTGTGGGGTGCGGAATACGTGCAATAGCCTCAACCTTCGTCTGTTGAACACCCAATCCACCTGGATAGATGGTGTGGCCCAGATACTCTACCAACTCCTGGAAGAACTTACACTTCCCAAGGTGTAACTTCAACCCATGAGCTCTCAACCGCTCAAACACATCCCGTAAGTGTCTCTCGTGCTCCTCCACTGTAGCACTATAGACTAAGATGTCGTCAATATAACATCTGACAAAATCCAATCCTGCTAGGATTCTGTCCATCACCCTTTGGAACTCAGCAGGGGCATTCTTCAACCCAAATGGTAAGAACCGCCACTGATACAAACAATCCTTGTCGTGAGAGTCAATTCCCCAGAATGCTGTCTTGGATTTATCTTCTTCTCTCACTGGCAACTGATGATACCCTGCTCGAAGATCCAAAGTACTGAAGACCTTCACATGCCCCACTGCATCAAAGATCTCCTCAGGTGTCAGCATGGCATACTTATCAGACTTCGTCTGCCTATTGATAGGACGGTAGTCCCCACACATCCGTCTATCCGTGTAGTTGCCATACATATCTTTCTTGGCTGGCATAACTGTGGCAGATGCATACTCTCCATGTGACATCTCCACCAACCCAGCCTCCAACAAGTCTTGAATCCTACTCTGGATCAAGGCTCTCTCCATATCACTGTACATGTAAGGACGTCGAAAGATTGGCGTGTCATTAGCCAAGTCGATCCGTATACCAGGTCCCTTCAAGGTACCCAAATCCTTCATACTGAAGGCAAAACAATTCCTGTAGCTCTTCAAGAATCTTTGGACTCTTCGTCTCTCCTCTCTTATAAGCTTGGGTCCAATCTCCGGCTCCCAAGTATCCTCTGTCATCATGCTAGAGATAGAAGACGAAGTCGTTGACTGCTATCTTGCAGCCTCTGGAGCAGTTTCCTTCTGCTCACCACCAACAACCTCCACCGCTACTGTGCGTAAAACTTCTGCAGTTCTAGCTGCAAGCTCCACACTCTCTCTTACGACATCTCATGATGTCCAAGGATGACAAACTCCACGTGCCTCGCCCCCAGCATTTGCCTCCACCGACCCGGTAGGCAAAGAGCTCAAGAGTGCTCGAGCAGTAACACCCGTCGATCGCATTCGACGCTGCTCAGCCAATCCAAAGCTAACAATCCATATCAAGCAATTCAAGTCCATTGCTTGATCCAATACTTGACGACGTGAAGCCTCCGACACCGAAGCTACTGCCGTCGTACCCGTAGCGAAACCCATCGCTCGCTCTCTCTCATCGGCATTGCGCTCCACCAACTGCCGTAATTGAGCATCCCACACAAGCCCAGGTCCTCCATCTCTGTAAGCATGTGACGCTGGAAAGCTTACCAAAGTAGGTAACGCTACCATGGGCCGTCCCACTAGGTTCACCACTACCATGGGTGACCTATCGACGACTCTCACTACTTGAGATCGTCGTCTTGCATCCAAGATGCTATCAACCGTGAGATGTGCTGGTCGTCTCACTCCATCGTGTGCTCGCTTAAGCACCTCTCTCGGTAACAAGTTCGTCCACCACAACCGTGGACGATGCTGCACGAGATCCTACTCTCGCTGCATCCAACAACACTGCTGGTCCAATCCAAGACCGCACTCGCCATCATCTGTGTACGAGCATCACCCAACAAAAGAACGTTCTCCAAGATGTACGCTGGAGAATCCACCTGGTGCATCTGGAGATGTCGTAAGATCCGTAACATCTCTCAGAACATCCTAGATCGCGGGTCATGTAAACCATGACCTCTCCCAGCACGCGTATGACCTTGACATGGCCATCCGGCTATCACCAAGTGAATGATGCCAACAAACGTAAGATCCTGCGCCCCCAGCAGCAAAATATCCGACGGTAATGCTTGCTGGTATCCTCTAACAGCTGATATGGGCAACAACTCAGGATATCTTTGCACCAAACGTGCCACATGTCGCAATGAGATGCGTCTCACAATCTCATCTCTCTCCACATACAAGTATCGCTGTACTTGTATGCATGCCTGCAATACCGCAGCCAAACCTGTGTTGATACCTCCAAACAGCTCCAGCACACATACACCCTCCTCTGGATACTGCCACACAATGGGAGTCGTATCCAACGGTGATAAGGTCACAGGGCCAGTAGCAGGAACAACCCTTTGTTCCTCTACTGGTGGTACAAAGGCTTCACTCCAAGCCTGCTGCATCAATTGATCAGCATACTGCCGCAACTCTCCACTCGAACTCCAGAGTGGAACATCCAAGGCAGATGGTACTAACGTAGACATGCTAAGCATGTCCTCCACCTCCTCAAAGACCGGAGTATCCTCCGCATGGGCATTGTCCTCCAACAACTCGCCCGGCCACGTGATGACCGAACTGAACCCTGCAACGGATGCCATCGTCCCTAGTGTAGGCTCCGTCGTCCCAACTCTAGCACTGAACCGCACTGGTAAGCGGCTCACTCGTCCTTCACCGGACTGCCAACCTGGTCTGTAAGATGTTGTCTCCGCCCAATAGTTGATCACAAACCCCATAAGGTACAACACAACACCTCCAACCAATACATCATAAGACTCTACGGCTGTAACAATGGCCTTGGCCCTCACCATAGAGCCATCCGTGGGATGATCTGGCCGAACTCTCACCGTCAACATCTCACATGTCATATGTAGAGTCGTACCTCCTGATCCCCCTAGAGATGTCTGCAACTGGAATGGACATCTCTCCACCTCGGACTTCTTTAGGCCCAAACCAATACACGCCGCCTTTCCCAACATCAACGGTTGGGTTCCAGAGTCTAACAATACCTTCTGGGGTCGATACACTTTCCCTGAAGGTGCCACCAAACAAAAGATATAACTTCTGTTGTCCAACAACACCACACCTGGTGCCAAACCAGCACGGTCAATCGCCGGCCTAGCTGGTAACTCATCTAACCTAGCAGTCGCCGCTTGCCAAGTACCACCGATAGCTGTCCTGATCCTCGACTCCATGAACACGTCTACCGTCTCTCGCTGAACTACTTCAGCACTAGAGGTAACTACATCCTCGCTCTCACTGAGCGTGGCCGCCAACTAGAACACTGGAGCCAAGTTGACTCTCAATGCCCTCATATCCGTGGCTGAGAATAGTGAGGCTCGCAAAACTGCTGTAGCCGCCCCCAACATCGAGTTCGACGTCACATCCACAGACGTCGAAGGTGGACTCACATCACATCCACTCCTGGATGTCGATGCCTCCAACTCTACTGCACCATCGGTAGGCCGTTTAGGAACCATAGATGTGGTCCTCAACGCCTCCGATAACGTGAACGACTGAGGAAGCCTGGTCTGTCTACCAGCCTCCCCGCGTTGTGGATCCAACTCCACTGACGCTCCTCGTGGCTCAGAGGCACGTACTGCACCTCGAGTCACTGCCGCAGATGCCTCAATCTGCGCCACACCAACCATGAAGTCGAAGTCACCTCCTTCTCCTCCATAAGACGTGGAAGCCTCTGTTCCACCTGATCTCCACTAGGCCATAGCCATACTAGCTATCCTCTGCTCCAACTGCTCAATCCGAGCAGCCATACCTGTTTCTGACGTCGTAGCAGGCGGTGGATCGACCGGTCCTCTCCCAGGTGTTGGACCTCTACCTCCAGCTCGACCACCACGGCCTCCCTGAGCTCCTCCGCCTCGTCCACGATCAGCCTTCCCTTGCCGCAACTCGGGATGGAGATCAAAACAACGGTCACTACTGTGATCAGGTCGTCCGCAATGCTCACATTGCCTAGGTACTGCTTGAGACGTCCCTAATGTCCCTGACGTCTCATAACCTCTCCTCTGTGGACAATCCCTCTACTGATGAGGACCATCACACGTCCAGCAAGGACCCGCTTGCTGCTGACTAGAGAAGGACGGCATGGGCTTCTGCCCACCAGATCCTCCAACACCTCCCTGAGATAGTGACTGCTCCGCACGATCCTTACCACCACCACCACCACGCTGTTGCGTAGCTTGTGATCCTCGAGAAGAGGTGGTCGCTCCATGTGGTGTCTCCTTGCTGAACCCAGCAACCACCACCCTCTCCTCCACCATGTTGAGCTCAATCTGCTCAGCCAGACTAAAGACAACCGCCAACGTCGAAGCGGTATCTCTAAGGAGAGTAGCATCTCTAACTCTCCTACGCAGCTCCCGGTCTAGTATCCCATACCAGAACTGGACTGCCTGTGCTTCCGTCACCCCTTGGGTAACGCTGATCAACCGCCTCATGCGAGTAAACGCCTCGCGTAGGCTCTCTCCAATCTTCTGCTGAAACTCCTACAGACTTCTCAACTTGTCGGTCCGCACACCCTGATAGTTCATCCTCAAACATTGGAAGAACTGAACCACAGGGTTAAACCCTGGTGGTATCCCACTCACACTACCACCTGCTCCACTACCTGTGGACGCACCGCTGGTAGTAAGTACTCCGCCACCTGCGACTGTACCATTGCTACTGGCACCCGAACTCGCAAGTGCTACGCCTCCCGAAACTGCGCCAGTAGTGATAGAAACGTAGTTGAGAGACCAATGTTGTCTCCACAACTCGATCTCAACACTGTAATCTCGCCTGAACTCATGATAATCGTCCATCGGCGGTCCCTCCAAGTGCTGGAACAAACCCTTCCACGCCATGAAGGGTGTAAACAGCTGTGGGTTCCGCATCTGCTGCAGATCGCACCAACTGTCGAACTCTTGGATGAAGTCATCCAGCTCAATGATACCAACTGTACCCAAGTAACGCCGAGGTCCCTTCGTGGCCCCATAGATCTCGTCCATGTCCCACAACAACGGTGTGGCAACACTAAACTCACCACCAGAAAATGCGCTGTCTGCGTCTGACTCGTCCTCTGGAACAACCGACGGTAATGGTGTAGGTAGTCGGTACCTCACCCCACTCCGTGTATACCCACTGTCCGAGAAGTCCCCACCAGAACCTCCCGAGAACTCCGTGATGAGAGAATCCCGCTAACACACTCCCCAACTGAAATGTCGCAATCCCCGTCACCACCGTAACCACCACTTGCCTAACCCCGCTCCTACTGAGCTCACCTATCCCCTACTAGGACGGTCAAGGTAAGGGCAACCTGTACTTGCCATCACCACAGACAGCCTCTCACGGTCTGTTGGTTGTCACTCCAACTGCACCGTGAGAGAGACAAAGATAGTCTGACTGGTCCGCAACTCCAGTCTCACTATCGACAGCACACTGGAGTGAACTCACTCCGGAAATCAAGCGCCAACACAAGCAAACGCGGCGCACAAACAAGAAGCAGAATATGGAGGAGTTCCAACCACAAGAAGTCCAAACGATAACCCTCCACACTCAAACATTCACATAAAGAGAAACCCAGCCCCACCCAGACTGACGTCTCCTCGTCGGTGACCACATGCACAATATATGGTCACCAACTGTCGTAACTGACACTAGAGGTCACTAACTAGATGTCCACACCTCTAGTAGCTCCAAAAACATCCACGTGGTAGCTCTACTAGCTCACCCCAAGACAACTGCCACCAATTGTCTCTATACACGTCTCCACGGTATAGACTACCACAACTATAGCTTACCCCTAATACTATGGGGTCGTCCTACCACTCCTCTAGGAACGTGCGAGAAGGTCTCCTACTACCTTAAACAAGTCCATAAGTACTTGCACGCATCCCTGTAGGACACCAAGAGCTATTGGTCTAGTGGTAAAGCCAAAGCTAAGACTACAGAGTTAGGAGTCCAGGTCCAGGAATAGTGTTGGGATGGGTGACCAGCTGGTTTTACCCTTCCCACACAACTGAAGCTTGGATACCTCTCTCACGCACGCCAGCAAGCTGGCTTGCGGCGGGCGCGGGCTCGGGCTCAGGCTCAGCTCCGCTCCGCCTCCGCACTCACGCACCTCTGCTCCTCGAAGCCTCTAAACGCCTCGACACTCCCGCTCACTCTCTGCTCCGCTCCGCTTGCAGTAGAGTAGAACAGGTACAACACACCCAAAGAGACTCGGCTCCACCTCGAATTGCAGAAGATTGCACCAAAACAGCCTCCACAACAGCGAAAACAGCTTGCGGGTGCACACGGGTAACCCAAAATCTGACGTAAAACAGCAAGAACACCCAAAGCCAACCCGAAAACCACCACAAAAGATTCGCAAATGCACCAAACACACTTCACGAATGCACACACACACAAAACAACTCCTAAACTCGAGCCTAACTAGCCTCTTAACTAGCCTTTTTGTGCTTTCGGGTGACACGGCAGCGAACTTCGACATGCCATAACTTCTTGAATCCTTGGCCAAACTCCACGAGACTTAGTGCGCTAGAATCGTCTCTCCAATGCGCTTCCAAAGAGCCCACTCCGGCCCGACATTGACAAGTATTCCGTCTGCCACGCCCAAACGCGCAATCTGGCTCCAACAACACACTTCAAGAACATTCCGTAAAATTTCTGCAGCGCTTTCGCATGACAGAAATCTCCACTCGACCCCAACAACAGCAAATCGACCAGCAATGTAGCATGCGCCCACACACCTTGATCACAACTCCAACAATCAAGCACGAACGACAACGCCCGAAGATACCAGCGGACGATTTCAGATTTCAGATCAGCGAGCTCTTACTGAACTCCGCCTCGACCTGCACTCAGTTCTTTGAGTAATCTGAATAGAGAAATTACCATCTCCAACACTACAACACTGATTACTCACAAATGGTCAAGCCACACCCACTCTAAACGCGAAGAGAATCTGAGTTACACTCAACTAGACTATCCACCATAGCCTGGAGCTTGAAGGCTCAACTCAAAGAACTAAGGCCTCCAAGCCCTACCTGCGAAGTTTATCCCTAGTGGACTCTCCCACCAACTCGTCCTAACGGCACTAACGGCCTTACTGGGATGCGTCACTTCGCACTCGATCAACCTAGCCGAGGTGCCCAAACTGACGTGACAAAGCTTATATAAGCAAGGTTTTCACTCTAATACACTGCAAACTACACAAATATGCACAAACGTATTTATACGCGTCATTTACATATTAAATGTTTTCGCAACAGGACATTCACTTCCTCCGAACATGCACATATGCCGGTATGTGTCAACTTGTTATCCATATTCATCCTCATATTCCTCATCATGCTCTAAACTGTCACGTTCGTCATCATCTTCTCTCACTTAAGGTCGAGAGCTCTCCGTCCATGTCTTCAGATCTCTCAAATTCTCCATGAAAGTTTCCTGTTCCCTCGAAGCGCTCACCTAGTTAGATGACAACTAATCCCTATTTTTGTGTGGATCAATATGGATTTAAATGACTCCAACCTTGTCACTTTGCACACCTTGGAGACCACTAGCAAAAAATATAGCATTCTGAGCTCATATAAGCAAAATTTTCCACCCTGATGCATTGCAAATTACACAAATGTGCACAAACTACACGTCGTTTACATACTAAATGTTTGCGTAACAGGACATCGTGTATTTCAGTTTGAAGAGAAAATACTATTTTGTTCCAAAAAGTCAATAAAGCTTCATTTCATATTTTTCAATGGATGTTCAATACTTAGTTGTGAAGTAAATCACATAGTGTAAAGCTCTGAACATCCGGCACTTTAAAACAAGCGCACGCTAATAAAAATATGAGCTCATTCTTTTCAGAAGAAATAACTGAAAAAAGACTCGTAAAGATGAAAAAACAGAAAATAACCTCCACTTTTAAGATAACGCACAAATTCAAGTGGAAAAAATGAGCTTTTTATGTGAAGAAACATTTGTCGACTAAGAATATAAACACACACATGCTCAATTTTCAAGTATTTTAGTGAAAATAATTGAGTGATATTATGAACTGAATAATAATACGGATAAAAAGACTAAATCCTAGATAAATAATAACTTGCAAAATGAAGGAAGAAAAATAAGACGAGATGTTAAGTAAAAGACTGCAAACAATAACGAGTTAATAATGGAATAAGAAGATAATTAGTGGAGCACGACGACAATATAATAAAAAATCAACAATATTTATGAGAGCGTGAGTGAGAACCTTGCAAAAGATACGAAACATAAAGCATCAAAAGATATAGAGAAAGCAAAAGAAATATGTAAATCTCGCTTATGAGAGCAAAAACATCCGGAGTAAAATGAGACAAGACAAGAACTAGGTTGTGTCAACAACAATGAAAGATGTCGTTAGAGAGCAGAAAAAAACAATGGAGACTAGTATAATAACCACTTTGAGGAACAAAAGGTGAATGGAGTGAATATGAAGTGAAAATTACAAGATAAGTGCTTCCAAATTGTGCAAAATGGTTGCAGCAAAAGGAAGAACAATGTGAATGGTTTTGCGCTCATAAGCTCACACACAAGACCCAAAAAGGTTCAAGTTGTCAAGTTCAGTATAGAAGGTTTTTGCACTCATAAAGTCTCTTACAACCAAACCTACTTCAATGCGATGCAACTTAAACGGAAATCATAATCCATGATGAAAACACAAAACTCTTGTAATTTTGACCTCTTTAAGCATCCAGCAGCCAAAAGAAAGACAAATTGCATTCGAAACGGTTGCTAATCTCATCTGCAGAAGCACTTCGTGAACCAAGTTTGAGTATTACAAAAGGAAATAACAAGGCAGACTACAGAATCTTATCATGTCTTCAAAATTAGCTATATACGAAAGGCTTGAAGAGAGTTCTTGACAACTAACTAAGAAAAACACATTATTCACTACTGCCATAATCAGAGCTCGAGGTAGATGTCATCATATCTCTATCGTCTAGCCACGTCATCAATATGACATATCAGCATTTGCCACGTCAGATTTTATGACATAGTCAGCATCCCCACGTTTATTAGTGTCAAGTTAGCATTTGGTGTCATGTCAACACCTATCATGTCATCAACACCCCGTCACCACACAAAATCTTCAAATCATCATAACTCCTTCATGGTAAGTTCATTTCCATCGATTTAAAGCTTAGTTTTATTATGAGTTTAGTCTACTCGGCAAGATTAATCCGATGGTGTCATCAGAACTGCATGAACTACAAGTGTACATTAATTTATTCCTATATGTTTGTTTTAATGATTAGTTAATCCACGACACGACAACGTCTAAGTCTCACTTGGTCATCACGATTCAACAGATAAGTTATAATACTGGAAATTTCAAATATACAATATATCCAAGGGGTCCAAGTTTGATCATATGACATCTATATTCACAATTAAGTCACGAGCTCTCAATCATCAAGAGTAGTGATTGATAATAATATATTTGAAAATCAAATAATTGGACTAATAAAGTCAATGTAACTAGAGATATTCTGGATGATCGTAAGTTTTTATGTTTGATAAAATAATAAAAATATATATTTATAATATTTAATTTTATAGTCTGTAATATAACTCTTGACCGTCAACAGTCATAATTTGTGCACTCACATGTTTCTCAACAAGAATTTGATTGAATCGACAACTCATTATCAACACGACACTTCAAGTTTAAACGTTAAAGAATTAAAATTGATTGAGTCAACAACTCTTGATGATCGAGAACTGCATTTTTTGTAAAAAAAATTAACAATATTGATGAAAATCCTGATTTTAGATCATAGAGAATTCAAGTTATTGTATGTTAAAACTCAACATTTTACCTGAACGGACTTTTGATCACCGAGACTTGAAAATTTTAAAAATGAAAACACTCTCTTGATCATCGAGAGTGGTATCGATATTCTATTTTGGAAAACAAAACATTTATTGGATGAATCATTAGCTTGACATTTGATTCAATTAAAAAAAGAAAGAAAACCTCTCGACCATCTAGAGTGATTTGGATATCAGATTTTATACAACTTAAATAGTGTGCAGATGACAACAAATTACAAAGTACCTTTTCATACTTACGATAAGTTCATTTGGAAGAAAGTATTTTCTTCACACAAGAGAAGGATCTCATGTGTTGCAACGCAACTCACATTCGTAATAATTGAGTGTTTCAGAAAATTATGACCTTCACCTCAACAGTTAACCTCGCAATGAATCTTTCTTTCGGACATACATAAATTTGTTCATGTATTTTATGATGTGTAACTCTTCACATCCCAACACACTCATACACTTACAACAAACTGAAAAAATCAAAGATTAATATCTATGAAGATGGTAGTTTTTAAAGTCCTTTTCTTATTGATAAATTCATAAGGTGTTCACATTACGTCCAACTTCATCATCGAGAGCAGTCTAGATCTTTCGAGGTTCAAAACTCGATTCTTAATTCAGAATTCAACTTACGAGTAAACTTTCATCACTCAACATTCGACATATCTCACTGAAAATTCATCGTGATATAGCTCTCACGTACATCTATATTGATGGTGATATATATTTATGCCAACATCGATAATTTTATAATTTTATAATATAATGTTGTTATAATCATTATATTATTTAACAATTATAATACATTTCCTCCGAAAATGAAACAAGAAAAGAACACGGAAACATATTAATGGGATAGACATAGGTACAACAAATACTTGTCCAATATTTTGTATAGTTTATAGTGATGATTTGACTTTATAATACATATGCAAACCTAGCGAATGTGCGACGAAAAGTGGGAAAACGACAACCAGTGGATGCCGGGATACTGGTTACTGGTTACTGGTTGGCCTTTTTGGCTTCTGGAAAATCGATGATCGATGAAAATGACTCACTGTCAGGAATCCAAGATTAATATACAAAAAAGTTACAAATCACAAGTTCCGTTATATATATATTTCCCAAAGGTGAAAATATATAAATAAATTTCATATTTCGGGTTTCCATAAGATAACCAACCATGAACGTAGCAGGTCACGTGACAGTACTACACAGAAACTATATTAACTTGGAGTAGACAGTTTTTGATTATACAGTAATCTAATAATTTGGTTATAATATGCATATGGAGACCTCTCTTTGTGTGAGCCTCAAGCCTGAATCGTTTCACGGAAAGAAAGAATAAAATTTCATCGCTTTCTATAGTAGAAGGGTGACATTATTGGTCACTTGGCACCAGACAAGGAAAAATTCACTTGGCATCAGACCAAGACAAACATTTCTGTAATTCTCAAAAGAATTATAAAATATCTTCATTATTCAAATGCCACTAGACTAAATTATTAGTTCTAGGTTGAAAACAATTAATCTCAAACAGTAGAACTCAAATATAGAGGATGACTCAGCTCAAGTAAACATGCATGTTCAAAACAAAATTTCAGACAATACATTTACGATATTCTTAAAAGAGTTTATTATTTAGTCATTATCATTATCATCATTTGGGTTACTCCCAGTACTAACAATTAGTGCCGCTTTCCCATCCGCAGCATCCGTTTCTCTGCCGTGGATGATGTTTTCGGGACCAATTAATTGCAATTTCCGCAGCTGCATTACTGCCAAGGAGTCAATCCCCTCTCAACAAGTCAGTATGCTGTCTCTCAATCATCACTCACCTCTTGACACGTGGATATTCCTCAGGACATGTACCGTAATGACCGAAGGTCCTACGTTGTATCATCAGTTTCCTTATGAAGGGGCAGGTAATTAAGCGTGGTGATCGCCAATTCACCCGTCCCGCGATGTATGCAGTACTGTAGTACTAAATACAAATATGGTTAAATGCTTTGCACAATATCCGCGACAAAGTTATGCTTTTAGTTACAACTCATATCCGTGCTGTAGCTCGCATTAAGGTGTCTTACTTTATGCTTCCTGATCAAAACAAGTTGCACTTCGCTCTTACACTAAATAAATAAATCGCGGTGTTGGAGATTTCTGCCAGCACGGATGGAAAGTCGTTGGTTGACGTTGACGGGAATTTTACTTATAACAGGGTTTAGTTGGTAACCACGGTACGTACAGCTGAGTTGAGGGTAGACTCTCCCTAGAGTCCTTTAGACATATTTTAGCGATGGAACGTCGAACCGACTTCAACCGAGGTGAAGTCAAGTCGAATCGAACCTGCAGCACTGGCGCCGGATGTCTTGCCGCTACGCTCCATAACAACTGCGCAGCTTCCAGTGACTGCCACGTTGATCTGCCAACACATGCCATGCGGTGAGGCTGGTCCCCAGCGATAGATTCACGGGCACGTTTATATGCGCACCCTAATCATGGTTCTCATGAAGAACGGAGTTCAACGGACGGAGTCCGGAGTCCGGACGATGGTCTGGCTGGAGTGCGAGGGGCGTTTCTCGTTTCTTCCTTCTTTCCGTCCCGACGGGGGGTGGGCAAAGGCGCGGGCGGGCGGGTGGGTGAGAGGAGGACGAAGGCATGAAGGTCATGAGGCAGTCAGTGACCGCAGCACGCTGTATGAGTAGTCGTCCTATCCACAACACTTTGTCCGGTTCGTTTAGGAACGATTCGGCGCGTGCTGCGGTCATGGTGCGAAGTGTAATGAGAAGATCGCTGTGTCCTTAGCGTCCTACGTACCTGTTCCGCTTCTCTTCTCCTTTCCTCTGCTCTCCTCCTTACTGCCTCTCCTCTTCCCCTCAGCAAAACGAGCGTCCCGAGCCGCGCGGCACTGGGAATGTGGTCGGCCACGGACTCGTTCTGCGAACAACGCACGCACATACACTCATTTGCCTTCTACTTGCTTCAGAATTTTTTCGGTGAAGGTGGGAGAGAGAGAGAGAATAGTGGAGCGCGAGAAGGGAACACAGAACATAGCGATTCGATATTTCTCCAGTACCTTAGAATGTGAGAGGTCAAGTTCGCTTTCTTTCTACCGTTTTGTTGTTCTCGCTGCTGCGTGCGTGCCAATCAAACTTGCTCTGAGTCACTGAATCGTTTTGCAGACAGAGAGTGATTAGAATATATGGAAATCATGAGCTTGACGCGGCCTTTTTACTCTTTGAACTCGTCGATCTCGCCCTCCCATGGAGTCCACAACTTTTGCAAGGCAATTTTCCATTCTGCTCGAAGCAATCTGTCAGTTGCAGAAAGTAGTAAAGCCTGTAGTTCTTTTTGGGGTGGTTTGGCAATCTGTGTCCGCAGTCTCAAATCGAAGCGTGTTTGATGGTGATGCGTGTGAGCGTACTTCTAAGATAATCAGGCTGTGAATTCTGCCTAGTGGTGTAAAGAGGGGTCAGAATCCATGGCGGAAGCCAATGCAACTATGCAATCATGTTTTTACAGCGCTTGAATGTGTTATCAAGTTTCGTGCAATTTATTGCAGCGCGATTCTTAGGCTTGAACTGATTGTCCTCCACGGAAGGAGAAGTATTTCCGTTTCTCCAACAACAGTGTGTGTACGTCCTGAACTGGCTTGGTTGCAGTCTAGCGCTTGGAACAACCTCGCCACGGCGCCCACTGGAAGGTGGAGAAGATTAGCACTTCGCAGCAGACCAGCATCGTCTCGTAATCGAAGAGTCGACGCAACTACCCGTGCCGAAATTAGCATATGTAGGCAGCAAGGGATCTTACTTTACCATCATATGACTCCTCGAGCAGCTTGCGATACGGAGTTATTGTTGACATCTTCTGTTCATATATAACGGTAGAAACTTATACGATGATTGTTCCTAAAGGGAAGGCCTCTTGGAGGTGCCTGATACTTATGTAGCTGCCTAGAACTTACGTTTCTTGCTTACTTTGCCTGTAGCTGAAGGCACAGAGTTGGATGCAGTTTCAAATTTTAGCGAAATTGTTCCTGACACTGTTATCTTCGACGACTTTGAGAGGTGCTAATCAACTGCTGTCCTTCCCTCTTACTTTTCCCGCGATGGTGAATAGAAGAACCGAAGTTGCGAGTTGTACTAGTGTCATAAGCCTGTCAGATTGATGCAGCCAGTACAGAGCTGTCTATAGAAAGCTCGCATGCTGGGACGTGTTCGCTTTTAAGTTTCAGCGTAGACGCTGGTTGGTGGACGCAGATTTACACCCAAAGCTGCCACGGTCAGCGCATCACTTTTACTTGGAATAACTGGCCTACCCAGGGCGAAATATCACGTAAGAATACACGCCTTGTCAAAGATCTACAATTTCGTTTTCGGGTTATTTGTGGTCAGCTATCATACAAACGATCGAGTTTGAACTCGAGACTGGCTTGTCCAACATCGAGTTTTGTAAGGGTTGCGTGTGGTGCAGAGCGCAATTGACAGTGCACTGGCTTATGGGCGATGCAATACTATACAAAGTACTCCCGACAGATTCTCTTGCTTTTTGAGCAAGGTATTGGTCGGCTTACTGTACTCTAGTTTTGTACTTGGATACATATTACTACTCCATCTCTACAGGAAGTTGTTTGAACCGGTAGGTCTTGAAGGATGAACATCTACGTTGCCTCCTTTTAGTTCTATCAGAGTAATTGTGATTTACCTGATATAAAGAAAAATTCATTTGTCACGTGGTACTGTGGTGGAGCAGGCTTTGGTGAATGTTGGAGCAGAGCTTGCAAAGCTTGTGGCGGGACGAGTATCTACGGAGGTTGATGCCAGAGTGGCATACGATACTCCAGGCATTATAGAGAAGGTACTGCCTGAAGAAGATTACCTCTTTGAGCTGTTGTAACTGAACTTCTTTTACTTCTCACCAGTGGTTGTCCTTCACCGTATTGGACAGATTATGCGCAAATCTTTAGCCCGGCATATGGGCCTTGGGTACCTCAGATTATTCCAGACGCAAGATTTGTGAGAGCAGATGGCTTCACTTAGCGTTTCGTCCCTGACCAGTAGTATCTAACTATAACTTTGTGTCTGAAGGTGCATGAACTTTTGGCTTTGTATGATGAGGTTGAAGTCCCCAGAGAGCGGTTGCTCTTCAAGATTCCCGCGACCTGGCAGGTAAAATTCATCCTTTGGGAGCGCGTATTGTGACCTTCGCGCTATGCCATCTGGTGTTAAGCAAGCTTGGCTGTTCTAGTTGCGGGACAAATACCAGTGCCGACTTATGTAGTCTTTTGAAGTTGTAAATCTAGTAGGAATTTTGATATTATTGTCGTAAGGTGCGATAAGCTCCTCTACATTGTCCAGCGTCATCATGTGTCCTTAAATCCTACCTTCTTCAAGGCAGGAAGCTGTGTTTCTTCTTTGGACAGTAATTGACTTCCAGCGGTTGGCGTTTGGAGAAAGTATATGATGGCTAGCTGATTCCAAGGAGATCGTGGCAGGGTATAGAGGCAGCTGGTTATCTTGAGAAAGAGGGTATACCGACTCATGTGACGCTGGTTTATAGGTAAGCATATGAAGATCCGTTATGTTTCTAGGACTTTACTTCGTCCCACTTGTCATTAGGATGAGCTATGAGTTGCCTTCCTGGAAATACAAGAAGGTTGTTCTTGCAAAGGCATCGCATTTCACTACATTCGCATCTTTTGATGGAAATGAAGGACCGCGGTTCATCTGCTAAATTCGCATGCTCACAAGGTTCAGTGATATGGCAGCTTTGCACAAGCAGCTGCTGCGGCCCAAGCCGGTGTTTCTGTAATCCAGTTGTACGTCGGACGGATAAGGGTAATTATTCCGAATTATGATGAACGCTTTTCTACTTCTTGCTCCCTAACTTTGTGTAACATCATCCGAAATCATTAGATGGCTTCGTTTGCAGGACTGGGCTCGAACGAACTCTGGTGACAGAGATGTCGATGCTGCTTTGCGAATAGGTCAAGATCCTGGCATCGCTTTGGTAAACTCCTCTTATACCCTTCCTTTATCAGCAAACTTTGGGGGCTTGTCTCAGATTTCAACATACCGTGTGTAGTGGTTCAAATTCTGTGAGTCGCATTATTATCTTTTAACGTCTACGAACTACGAAGAGGAAGCGGAAACTATTTTTTCACACAAGTTATTTAGGTTTATTCGTTTTATGTTTTCAGGCAACCAGGGTTTACAACTTCGTCCACAGAAACGGATACGAGTCAAAGCTGATAGGTGCAGCCGTCCGTAACAAACAAGATGTTTTCAGTCTTCTGGGGTGAGCTTTGGAATATACGCATAGTTAGTGTTATCAGACGACCTCTAGCCATGGATAGAGGTATGAAAGTGAGAGCACTCTGGACCTAGTGAGCGAACAGACTACTTATCCGAGAGAACTCAGTTGTGGTTTCCGGTTGTCCTTTTCCAGGCTAGACTACTTGGTTGTGCCTGTGAAGGTTATGCAATCTCTGAAGGAGTCAAAAGCTGTTGTTGGAAAGAAATACGCGTTCGAACCAAGACTTACTCCGAATGGCGCAAAGAACATCAGTTTCCAAGTTGACGAGGTGAATACCAGGTCCCGAGTTCACTTCGACTGTAAATAGTTACTCACGAGTTGTGGGCGCAAGTTGTAGGTCACGCTTCACGTGTAGATGTTCGGAAGTAAACCGTGGTGTGTAAATATGTACTCTGCTGAAACCTGGAATGTGTCTGGATGCAGCCAAAGAAATGGGATCACGGCAAGTTTACATCGGAGTTGGGGCCTCTAGCGGAAGAAATGCTCTCAACTGGAATCAAGAGTAGTGTTACTCAAACTAAGCGTATTGAGGAACACTTTTCAAAGATCTGGCCACCGCCCAATGTGTAGTAGTAAGAATTGATTTGGTCGCTGAGTAGACCATCCAACGTGTAGTAGAAAGAACTAATTTGGTCGCTGAATAGTTAAGGCTAAACTGCAGCGCACATTCAGAGTAACAGAAGCTTGAAGATGTGTACCTGGTCGTGTAGTGGAATGGTGAAGATTTGAAAATGGACATAGTTTTGCCGAATAAAAGCGAAAAAGATTATATTTCTGTTAAAAGGGAGTGAAATTTATTGAAATTGGCTTTATAGACAGGGAATTGCCCTCTGTAAGTTACAAGATCAGTGGAGATCATTTTCTAATGCTAATAACATCTAAGAGTAAAATCTGTCGCCTGCCGGCTGAGTGTCATCTTTTATCCATCCCATACTCACCAATAACTCGTAAACCCTTTCAGTTTTGATGGGTTCTATTTTGAATAGCGCATAAGCATCTGATCTATTTACATGTCCTTTCCTGGCACTTTCTCCCAAAAGGACCTCCTTCATCTTTAGATAATGATTCGGTAATAATCTACACTGTTGGCACAGCTCCCATTCCTGCGCAAGCGACATGCACATGTTAAACCTGTTCCTCAGAGTTAGCAGCCCTTCATAGGCAGGAAGGCTCTAAATCTTCACGATACACTTACTCCTATCACAGGACACATGTTCTCCTATCACAGGACACATGTTCCGAAAGGAATCACGACTTGCAGGACGTCGATATCACTCCACGACTTACGGCAAGTCGATTTACATCGTGAATAACGATTTTGCTTTATCGTGAATAAACATTTTGCTTTATACACTCAGCACCTAGGAGATAAGAAAAAGAGGTAAACTAGAAAAGAGAACAGGGAGATAACCGACAAGGGAGTAGAAAAACTTACAGTAAATGACAAACTCTCCGTTCCAGGGTATCCACTGGCCAGATCTGAGACACCGCCTGATTTCTTCCCATCTTTACTACTTGTGCTATTTATACCATTGGCCCCTCGCATGCTTTGATGGCCGCCGCTCCGGGGTTTCTGGTTACTCCTTAAATCACCAGACGGACTCGGCTCCCAATCCCCAGTTTCCCTTTTCATGTAACGGTTGGACCGATGGGCAAGTTTTGTGCCCTGAAGAAAAGGAGGGTTTTCCTTGGTTTTCTTGACAGTGCCTTCCGTCTCCTTCTTCCTCTTCTCTAAGTAAGTTTCTCCCTCTGAGATTAATCGACATCCAGCGATTCTCATTTCCTGAAAAACCCAACGGACAACAGTTAGATGTTAATAATCCCTATGCGCTCTATATGCTGGTTTGCTTACCATTTTGTCCATAAAGTTAGACTGTAAATTGAGCTAATAATATAAATTAGACTCCAAAGTAAACCTTGAGTCTAAATCAAACTCATTGATATGCGGAAAAAGCAGTTTCCAGAGAAAACAGCAACTTCTTCCACGCAGTTAGGTAACCCCCAAATAGTTTTGGTCCCAGAAGTACAAGGTAAGTAACAAAGAGTGGTGTACATGTGCGCTAACTTGGTGTAAGAAGGTAGCGAATGTACATAACCGAGGTCGGACCAATGGGTATGTGTAGGGCGAAGCACATTTACACAGATGGTACCCCCAGGTATGGAAGTGCAAGAGGAGATGGTTGCATACCGATCTTCTAAGTGTATTAACTTTTATATGGTGGAGCGGAAAATGTAAAGTGCATGAAGTGCGAGTTATCTAGGATAATGAAAACCATTGTAATAAAGAAAAACAGTATGCATCATCTGAAGAAGCAATCATTAAGCAGCCGAGAATACTACAGCCGGTATTCGCACAACCAGATTATCAACCATGAAGAAGGTTAGACGCAATTCTGTGAACAAAGGTCACGGACGCAGGACACAGATGTAGGTAATGAGTGGGTGTACATTCAAGACCCTAAATACCACAAGATACACGCGGGGCATGCAGCAGAACACTCTCCCACCGTATGCATCTCAACCTGCTGCTCCCTGACTTCATCAGCACCCCGCAGAGAGGGTTAGGCTATAAATGAGTAAGAAAAGTGATCAAACGAAGTTGAGGACTTTCCAACTCAGCAGGGCCTTGTCGGTCTTTGAGTTTCTGTTCAGTTCCAGGACATCTGAGGGAAAACTCCCGTTCTTTATGAGCTTGTCCGGAGATTGCAAAAGGGATTATGTAACTAGGGATCCATTATAGCAAAAGTAGGAAATAACGAAGTTAACCAGCAGAAACGTCAGATAAGGATCCAGTATATATTGGTACACGGTTAAAGCAGTGTTCGGTGAAAACAGTGACTTCCCCCGCACACTTAAGGTAACCCCCAAATAATTATGGATCCGTGTAAGTACAAGGTGAGTAACAAAGAGTGGTGATAAGGATCCAGTGTAGCAACTGAAAACCGGGGTAACATTCCAACCTAGCAAGTAAAGAGGGTAACAAAGGAAACAAGAAGCTGAAAGGAAGTAGCAGGAAAAGAGGATTCTTCGACTAAACAGAACGATAGCATAACCAAGGTTGTGAAGAGTTGACTAGAGAGACCGTAGCTAGTGAGTAAAGGAATAAAATGCTTCGCAGAAGCAGACTGAAGATAAAGCGGAGCCTAAACTGAATCCTGATATCTAGGTCCTGTTTAGTTCTGTACTGACAAGACGATTGCAATATGAGGCGTCAGTTTGGAAACGAAGGGGCCAGTAATACTAAGCAAAGAATAAAGCTTACCGCTTAGAAGCGGTTAATGGTATAGATCGTACACTAAATATACTAAGTAAATAGAATCTTTGCGAGAGCACGTGATCCTCATGTACAGAATCTGTCCGTTGCTCCAGTATCCAAGAGACACCAGTAAATGCAGCAAGTTGGGAATTCAATCCAGCTACAAACCTGTAGTTCTTGGATCCTTTGACGGATCTTGCGCTCAGCACTGAGGCCTGCAAGGAGTTCTTCATGCTCCTCGTTAGTATGATACCGAAGAAAAACACGTGTGCGTAGATAGAGTTCTTTTTCTTCTTTCGACCTTTTCTTATCCAGGGCTGCTTGCTTTTTCGAATTTATCAACCCCCTCTCTATTATGAAATCTTTTCTTCGCCTCCTTTCCGCAAGCCTACGGACAAAGAAGGCATGGACGCCCACATTAGTCACATGGATCTTCACTCTTCGGTACTTTCCAAGAGAGTTCAAAGCGGATAATTCTCGTTAGAGAACTGTAAGCAGTAAACTCACCTTGCTAAGTAAATGTGCAAAATTCGGAGTTTTAGTTCACGATCAGTGTCTGTGTCGTTATCTTTGAACTCCATGTCTGCTAGAAGGAGATCGGCATCATTGTCGTACTCTGGATCAAATTCATGTCTTTTCGCACGATAGCCTGACGTCAATTCCGGGTTCTTGACGCTTGGTTTGTTTTCCTCCGCCGAGGGCTTCGGCTTCTTGCCACCAAGGCTTCGGTTACTGTGACCGTCTGTAAAGAAAAGGAAGCTCGATTACTACGAGAAGCCTAGAAAACCAAGGTACAGGACTGTGATTTCAGTACAATCTTCAACCACAACTGCAGCAATCCCAATTCAGGACACGGGAATATACGGCTGTATACAAATCACGCAATTCGAAATGTGCGAGGTATTTCGAGGATTTCAAGAGAAACAAGCAATATCTTAGGAAATCCAAGAGACAAACAAGAAAAATCGGTCAATCCAAGAAACGACAATCTCTTAGGATAAATAATGTGGTGTGGATTTAAGCAGGTTCCAACCACACTGGGACGTTGAGCTCAGGACTTGGCTGATACTTCAGTTTCTATCCTACTCTTCATACGCGCTGATACAGCATCATCAACGAATCTATGTGTATACAGATGATCTTGATGAATGGCTTCAAAGTATAAATGTATGAAGAGATAGAGCAGTTATCAATCCCTAGACCTTCAGCGAAGTCCAGAAGGATGGGTTTTGACAAAGTTGCGTTTCGTCAAACCGCAAATCTTCAATCCAATGGTTCAACTAAAAAGAAACATCTAGTAGATAAACGAGAAATTAGGTCGAAGAGGTGAAATTTACCATCAGTACTACCTGCGACGCTCCCGTCAGTATTATCTTTTAGTTGCCCTCCTGTGGCAGTCTTTTTGGCACTAGACATAGGGGCACCAGAACTTCCTTCCCCTTGATCGCCTTCCAGTTTTCCATCTTTGCTCCCTGATGTTGAGTCAAGATCCATAAGGATAATGATGTCGAACACAATGCCATGGTTATCCACAACGTATGATGCAGTTTCTTTAATTGCTCGAACTAACGAATGAAGCAAACTCAGAATTTTGTGTGCAGTTCACATTAGGGTCACGGCAGTGCAACTTCCAATCATACTTCTGGCACACATGCTCATTAAACCGATATCATTTCAGAGCATATTACAACATGGACAGAAATGACGGAGAAACATTATAAAGACTAAATTCAGACGCGAACTTTGGCACTGCAGACATGCAGCATGAACTTAGCCTGAGAACAAACCTAGTAATGAAAGGCCTGACGGTGACCTTCCTTCCGCCAACTCCTTCACATCCTCAAGTCTTCATTGGGGCACAGTAGAACAACACAGTACCAGGTTTAGAACTCATTCCTTTAAAGAGAACTTGCAACTCAAACTCACCCAAAGAGGGCTAGTATAAGTCTAAAGAAATACGACCCTTCGGTGGGGTACAATACTTAACTTACGCTGAAACTGATATTGACCTTCAGTGTAAAGGGCTCGATCATGTGTATGAGGCCCTTAAACTTCAGACTGTAAACTTCCCAGGACTTACTTGATTCTAGCAGGCGAAATTGTTGGCTCTTGTTTGACTGTTCGTAAGGGGTCCCCTAGGCTTGATGCATCTGCAGAATGAAGACAGTCACTAAGCAGCATTAACACATATGGATCTTCCGGAGTACTCATGACCAGTGTCGTTAAAACAATATGTTCTCAGAAAGGAAACAGAACAGTAACTAATATAAATATAATCTGAGTCAAATTCCAGAAACAGAGTCTCACGTTTCCTGGTCTCCAACTGCATTTTCGCCATGCTCAACAACTCTGCTTTGGTTTTTCCTAAAATATGTGTCATATCCTGCATGTCAAATAAAAAACCAAGTCAGCCTGAACTCTTTCATAGCACTAACCAGAGCTGTGCATACCTTCTAACCCTTAACCTAAAGCAAAACAGTTCGTCGGTAAAAATGGTAGCAGATGCCTACAAAAAACGTCAACGCGAAACTTAGGGTTGGTCTGGGTTTGGAAATACAGGCAGAGGAGAAAACGGAGACTCCATGTAATGAGTCATGTAATGATTGTAGCACTGCATTTTAGTTTTGGTCCCAACGTGCTCAGCAACCTCTGTCCAATTTCCGACTCCAAAGCTTTCCACCCCCTGTAGGAAGCAATGCTATCAGCCAAGACTAACTTGGAGCGGGATATCGGAGCGACTTTAGAAACATGTACATCTAATGAACGCCGGAACCAACGAGTTAGAGTTAATGGTCATCGCATGTCCGAAAATCATCTTACCTCGAGTAGTAGCAGTTCTTCGTCTGCGTTCCACTCAAGATCAATTAGTGGGAAGGCCAAATTCTCCTGCGAGTTACATGGAACCGATTGATCGACAAAGATCAGGGTCAAGTTCCTCGTTGTCTTACACACTCATCACAGAGACATGATCATCGAGAGGCGACACGAAAATAGTGTCACTGTGTTGTGATTAGTACAAGCTCGCATCCTTAGCAAGCAACCTAGCATTGTCTTGATGTTAAATTTCACGAATATGTTCCAACTCTTCACTGATTATGAAGTTTCCTATCATGACGAGGACTTAATGAAAATATAAGAAAGCAGAGAATATAGACGTATACGGAGGCAGGGACAGAAAACAGGAGAAGAAAAGGGGGTTGACCTCGAGAGGATAGACCTATGGAAACAAGAACTTGCAATGTAAAGTTAACAACGAAAACTGAGGAAAGGGGACCGAAGGACATGAGAGCTCTAAATCTGAAACTAAAGAAAGAACTAGAAATGACTGAGCCAAGAAAATGCTGGGAAGTAGAAAAACATATCTCACGAGGAGAAATAGAGACGTTGACAAGCAAATTTTACGTCTGAATAATGTTCTATCTTGTCTAGGTAAAACCACTAATGCGAGGGTGAATAATAAATATCTGAAAGAACCTGGACGAAGAGATTATTAACGAAACTATCCAAAGAACGTGGACAGCATCAAGACCCTATTCAGATCAGTGACCCTGAAAGGTACGAGTTGTTCTAAACTTACGATGACTTGGTAAGGATGATTGGCCTTGTGTGGATGAGGCTCCACACCCACAGAAAGACACCCGAGGCAAAGATCCAAATCAGGACATTTTGGACATCTCATGCGAATTGTTCCTGTTATGTCCTTGTGACAGTTATTACAGTGATATATAGGTGGCCTTTTCCCATCACCTGTACAAGAACAACATGATGCAATCAGAATTCCAAGAAGATTTGTGATTCGGTAAGGAATTGATGAACTACGCCGCTAAGTTGCTCCTGAAGTGCAACTCTCTCATACCACAACAACTCCGAACCAATACTTCCTAAACCCACTTTCCCACATAGCCTCAAGACCCAACTGGAGTAGTATTCAGTTATATGCAACCCTGAGTCTACTGACGGGTTACCGTAGGGAGACAAAGACATCATCCAGTTCCTCCCCTAGGATTTGTCCCTTAGAAACAGAACTCAATATCGTTCACAAGCCCAGTTATTCTTCCTTCACATTATCATAACGCTTACATCTTGCTTAGAAAGTACGAGGTTTCAGGAAGAAAATGGGACACGTCCAATTACCTAATGATGCAGGGTCAACAATCTCTCCACCCGCCATCCTCCTTCGCTTTGATCTGCATGTAAACCGAGTCGGGCTTATCAACAATGAAGTACCGACTTCTCAGGCACATGTGTACAAAGGAAAGAAGCCCATATGAATCTTATATACCCTTCAAGACCTCTAGAGATCAGGTTAGCTCCAGTACTTGACATCTACATTCGGAAAAGTCCAAATGCTTGCTTTCAGTGTGAGATTCTAGGTAAGAATCTCACACCGAAAGCAAGCATTTGGACCAAAACACTGACATACATCTGAAATAAAAAATCATAAACTTCCCCATACGTCTGAAAAACGAGATATGAAAGACCACAAATCTAACCTTAAGGACACTATAGGTTCCTTCCAGTCGGTATCTTACTACTCTTCTTATCCAGGAATTAAGGGATATTACTTCAACAACTGCATAACACTAGCTAAGGCATTACTCCTGCAAGCTACTTTTTTGTCACAAGGAACCCGTTCTCTCCGGATTCTTGCATAGTCCTCCATTTGCTGTCCTTTAGAAGGACAACAAATCCGAATTTGGATGCGTTCATCCTCTCTTCATAGTTGATGGAGCTTACACGCAGTTTCTTAAGGTAACTGCGTGTACGCTCCATCAACTATGCAGTTTCTTCTTTGAAAAGAAAAGAAAATGCGCACACGAGTGTATAACGACAAGAAGTACAGTAGATACAAGAGGCAAAATGAGGATCTGACGCGTTATGCAGAAAGTGTTCAATGCATTATTAGCGGTAGAGAATGTTATATACGAAAGCTTAGAAATGTTCCCTCCTCTAAAGGTTCAGTTATCGTGTCTGCGTGTGATTTAACTGGTAATACTGATTTATAAATTACGAGCTCCTACTTTGGAGCTCATATAGTGTTTCTCCCCTATGTGGAGCTCCAACCGATGTTTTAAGGACAAAATTTCAGTGAAATCTGGCCTAGTGTGTGCAGTACGGTCCCTTTTGGTGCACAAGATCAAATGCACAAGTAAATGCCGAATGTTACTTGTTCCCTAAAACTGTATGTCCACATTTTCTGAATCCAAAGTGCATGAGCTAATTCTGAAGGTACAGTCTGCTCCCGAATTGAACTTGTCATCACTGATATGCTTCTACAGACTGTATACAAGCAACTAAATCCCAAAATGCCAAACGTTTTATTTGTCACTTATCCCACTAATAACCAGATATATGTAAATAATTTTATCCACAATTCTCATTCCCCACTTTGCACGTGCACTTGTGTCGAAACCACCGCACACATTTCGATGTAAAATACAGCCATCGACGTAGTATCATGTGAAAGTAATCCACGAATTCTGTCTAATGGCCTCAAACCCTAAACACCAGAAAGCAAAAATGAAAATTCTGGCCCCGCGCACGCTCGACATCTCAAACTAATGGACAGGAGAATCAGAAATCAAAGTTCCAAGGTAGGCAGCGTACCGATGCCCGAACCATCCGCCATCATCGTCAGTCGCGGCCGCTAGAGGTCCCCTCGTTCGCCCCATCGCGCACAAGAAAGTCTCCCGCGCTCAACCACGAGCTCTTGAATAGGCACCAATGTCAGCGCACCTGAGTGAGCGATTCGACAAATCCTCGTGTTTTTGGCTGCTCACTGCTACATTAGTGAGTAAATCCTTCCCATCTCTAGTCAAACAGCTACATTAGTGAATAAATGCTTCCCATCCCTCCCTCTGTGCCCTCCTCTTCTGTTCTTTCTTTCCCAGTTGGCCCAAAGCGAAGGAGAGGCTCGCTTGCTGCTTCCCCGGCCTAGGCTCTAGAGTCCAGATTGCCAAGATGTCAAATCTTTCTTAGTTTTATCGCGGAGAGCGAGAGGAGTGGGAGTCAAGATGAGTCAACTTTGGGAGCTCTCTATGTTTCTTTTCTCTTCTCTGTTTTCGCAAAACGGTTACCGGTTGATTTCCCGCTTGCGAGTGGAGAGTAGCAGCCTGGACCGTTGGACCACTAGTCAACGACGCGCCCGCTTTTGCACAAGGTGAAAGTCCGCTTACTTAGCCTCAAGGATGGGGATATAATTTATATTCTGAAGTTGGGGCCTTATAATTTGCCCAAATAGCTTTGACACTGCATTTAATTTGTAGGGATATGTGTTCTACCCATCCTCATCATCTGTTAGTTGCGTGGACTGGAATGTTTATCATTATCATTTTGAGGCGTGCATATACATTCAAATACCTCTTAATCTCCGGTAAAACTTTTCCTTATGGAAAGGTTTGGTAATAAATAAACTAAAATATTTTTATTATTTACTTAGTTTTATGATGATTTCAACTCAGTTTTACGTATCGCGCTTATAGTTTATTCTTTGAAGTTTTTTCAAGTGTATAACATAGAGAAAAGAAAACAGATAGATTTTCAAATGAGCAGACGAGGGCAACGTCAGACTACTTTCAAAATTCTTTTTTTCTCTCTTCTGAAGTTTTGCTATGTCTTCTTGATTCCTGTGTGAAGGAAATAGTGTGAGAGAACAAGACCGCAAATGAACTAAACAAGAGAAGAAATTTTGTATTAATAGAAAAAATTGTTTTAGTATAAACTCTCAACTCTCAGATACATCACAACAAATAGTACTAACGAAATTTCTCCACAATCGCCAGATGTCCACCCATCTTGGGTTGGATATTTGATTGTGTTGTGAGGCTAATGAGGCTCTAAAGACCTGTAACCACCGTTATGAAAATATTTTAATCTTCATTTTTATTTGTATTTTGGAGTATCTTATCTCGTATAATCTAATGTGCGGTCGTGTTCATTCTTCCCGTTAACAGTTCGGATACAACCTGTTTGTATTTATCATTTGTTACTAATAATGTTGATGGTGAATATCCCAATGGTAAATCTGCTCGTGTATCTTAAGTTTTTAAAGTCAATTGCTCTTGCACTTTAAAAGAAATTCGTTAGAGTGGTGTGAAAATGAGAGAGAGAGACACACTCCTAACTCTATGAAGTTATTTCATTGTAATGAGTTAATGTAAAGAAACTTCACTTGTTTCATTTTAATTGCACAATTATTTTTATTTTAACCAAATTATTTTTATTTTAACCAAATTTTTACTATCATAATCTTGCCTATTACTATAAGAATGAGATTCAGAAGCTCACACCTCAAACGATGTACAATTCATCTTCAGGTGACATATTTTGTTTGTTTGTTTTATCCTGATTACAACGTAGTATGAGCTAGGTTTGTGAGAGCGCGAGTAACGTAGTGGAGTTCTCTGAAAATATGCAAACGACTATCATTTAACTATCAGTTTGATTGCTACAGTTTGGTTGGAAAGTGAAATATGCATCTAAAGTGATCTTTTGTATCACTGAAGGAAAACGAAAACCGTAGGTTTAGCAAAATAAATCTCCAGATGTTATTGGTTACTGAGGTTGACTTATAGAAACATAAAATGATGTAGATGCGTTGAAAAAAATTTGAATTTGAAGAAACATGACTTAAAATAGACGCACATGTTTAGAAAAAATAGAAGTAATTTAATAAAGACTGATATCATCCCATGTCTAGACTTGACTGCTATCTGAGATCTAGACTGACTAAGAAAAGAATTTTTATTTTTGAAAAGAAACCAAATTGACATGTCTAGATATAAACATGCATTTTCAAAGAAAGCACATTTGGATCTTGTCAATGGAAATGAATCATAGACATTGCACGCAAAACGAGTCTCATGCCACCATAAACAGTTCTCTCTGTGGATGATAAATTATAGTATAATACTTTAATTTATGTCCTAACTCTTCCAAAAAAAAGATTAAGATATAAATTAAAAGACATTCATATCTTCTTCTTTTGAACTCGGAAGAGAGTGAATATGCGTGCATAAATCTGATATGCATGCATATTTGGTTGGAAAGTGAATGTCATTTTGATCAGTTGCATTTTCATATTTCACGTGTGGTCAAACCTTATCTTTAGGTGAAACATACATCTTTCTCAATACTCATGTCATGCTAAAAATAAATTTTTTTCTTTTTAATGCAACTTCACATTAGTAAAACATGCACTCGTGTGGATCAGCAATTAGACAGTGAGACAAAAAATTCAAGAGACTATTGTCTCATGAATTTTTTGTCAATTGGACTTCTTTCACCACCCATGCTTTTCTTTCTTAAATTATCCATATGTCCATCTACAGCGAAAGGTCAAAGTGTAGAAAACTTTCTCTTTGATTCAAGAAGTGCAAGAATCCAAACATGAAGGCTGAACCATTAGAAGTTTGTGAGTGAATTAAAGAAGCATGGGAAGCTAGCATTCCACTGAAGAACTTAGAATCTAGAAGTAGAACTTAAAGAAATTGCAAAGCAGAGTCAAGGAACAAGAATTGTCATTCAATAACATGATCTACCAAACTCCTGAACTCCACAAAGTATGGAGCACCAACCACCAACTTAGTTTCATAAACGACATACTTGGTGAGTATAGTGTCAGTACCCTTCCACACATGTGTTGAAGGATATCAATTATCATTATGTTGTTTTCTCGTTAAGTATATTGTCATTCAAGTGCATATAAACTCTAGGTTGGATAGAGAAACAAATGATCAGATATGGTCTTTACAAAATACCACCAAGCGAATGATCCGACCATTTAATGTGAGTATTTTCTGTTATCTGAGTAATATTTGGATATTTTTATTCAAGAGCGGGCATAAAAGAAAGACTTGATAAGTTAATCACTATGTTTTATTTGTCTAGAGTGAACAAAATGACTACATTTGTTCACTTTGATTTTGATGTGAGCGTCTAAAATTACTTCCAATTAATATTCACTACAATAGAACCCACATCATATTTCATTTCACGATTAATTGCAAAATTCTCTATTGTATCCGAAGGGTAGAATTGTATCATCAGATGTTACATGTATTGATTTATTCAGTTTTTGCAATTGAACAAACATATCAAATAATGATATCTGGATCATTCATTTGCAAAGAGAAACATGCGATACAATGAATAGCAAACGGATTGGAAAGAACCCATCAAGCCTTACAAGGGAAAGAAGGACTTGACAACTAACACCTCGAGGGAAGACATCGGAGCTAAGCCCCGCTATCAGTAGCTCGTTCATTTGTCGAACCATGTACTAAACATCGATTCATATCTCAAACTTCTATATAGTATGCAACAACTACATTGTGTCATGGACCATAACCTTCGTTATTTTAATCTTACCTAGCTTTTCCAATTACTGCATAAAGTAAATAACAACATGTGATGATTCAACACAATTACATTTTTGCTTCTACACATATCCGAGTACACAATTATAATATGTTATCATTCAGTTGTTGATGTTGTGAGATTTCACCTCATTTCATCAATTGTCACTCTCAACAATGCAGAGCTATATGATAACTAGATTACGGAATTATTATGTGTGATCCTATAAATTTCATAACACAAAAGTTGGACCATGGAACAATTTGGACTGTGACAAATATATTTTCCTCATGTAATGCACACTCAATCTAAAAATAATATTTATAAATATTTTACCTGTTATTTGAAAATGCTTATTAAATATATTATTTCATATATAAAATATAGATATCTTAGATTCGAACTACTTTTGATATTTGATCACTCAACATGTATTCACATAACATTTGTTTTTTATTCATAAATTATTAATCTTATATATCACAGTTATATTTTGATGTACAAGATAACAATGTGTCATATGGTAATACCTCCTAATTATAAGAAAGATTTTAGATAAATTTATGTGTATAAATTCAAAAGAAATATCACAAAATCAACATATATAACATTACCAACAATATATATATAATAAAAATCTAGATTCTTATCATTTACACTCAATACTCCTTGAGAGTATTGTATATAATCTCATCTTTTAAACTTCAAACAAACGTTAATGATAACCAAGTACTCGCTAATGGGTTATTGTTTTGAAGTCACTCAACTTTACATGACATGGAGGATCAAAAGTGTTACATTCTAAAAGATCATGAATTTCAGAATTCACGTGGAAATAATTTAAAATTTTTATAATAAATCTTAAAATCATAATAAACATAATTTGATGTACAATGTTATAAGGGAAGAGTAGGATATTAGTTTTCAGAAAATGGTATCCAGAGAAATCTCCCGATATCAACAAAAATCAGAACTTGGACATCGAGTTGATTGCTATCAAGAGATAGATATGAAACTTTGATAACTATATTTGAGATTGTTATCGAGCTCGATAACTATAACTGAGATAGTTATCAAGCTCGATAACTTTAAAGAGATAGATATCAAACTTCAATAACTATATTTGAGATAGTTATCGAGGTAGATAGCTATTCTAATATCAGTGGAAGTTTCATGATATCAAGAGATTTTCTTTTATGTCAGTTCCTTAATACTAATACCTTTCTCTTACCCACTGTTATACGTTCATGACAAGACCAAATGACCAACAAAATAACTTTATTATTGTCAAGCAATTTTAATTTGTGACAAGTCAAGAAGTAACTATCAACATATATCTAAAATTTTGTATTATCATTCTAATATTGTACAGTCAGTCTTACATAAAAATGAGATCGTCATAAAAAGTTCAGAAAAATAATTATAATAAAGAGAAGAGCAATTCACGAAGTCTAAAGACTATGTCCTTTGAATGTGGAGAAGTCAATGAGTTACAACTTTCCAGTATCCACCCGCAGGGGCCCCAAGACCTTCACTCCTCTAATCTTGACCAGCTCATGGACTGCAAGAACTACACCAGTTAGGTGCAAAGTAGCCTAGGAACTTCATAGACCACACTACTCCGATGTAGTGCAGCCATGAATTTCATGGACTATATTGTTTGGATTCAAAGGTGACAAATAATTTCAAAGACTATATGAGTTTGGTGCGTAGCAGTCTATGAAGTACATGGAATGTACTCCACCAATGTGGAACAAATTATAGTTTATACCTTCCTGATGTAGATCCTTCATTCGAATTCATGCACTTCTAGTCGAGAAAATAAATGCACATGAATTGCAAAAGTTGAATAATTTGTAAAATGATGACTTTGAAGTCCTCTCACCATCCTAAAAAATGAGAAACATTATAACACTCTACAAGAATTTAGTCAAAGATGTCACTTGTGTGTGTGGATTATTAAAACAATGATTCTATCTTGAAATACAATAAATAAATAAATAAATAAATAAGTTTGAACATAATATTCATGATAAATCATTTAATATTGGATTAGATCTCAAAATATGAAGAAAATAAAAGAGCCGCTCACAAGTCCTAAGTACATCTAAACTCATCCGCAACTTCATATCTTAAGAACCTTAATTGACGTTGATTAAAAACATAAAATCTTCATGAGTGATATAATTCTTATCACTTATGACTAGTGAACCGTACGAGATAATGTTCAAACATACTTGCTGCAGAAAAGGTGATTTTGTCTAAAAAGCACAAGGTTTGTTCTTTTATACCATTAGTACAAAAGATATTATACCCAAGAGATTTGGAATCAAACTGTTGTAATCAAACTCTATTTTAGAGAGAAAACTCACAATTCTCTCCTTAACCCAACCAAAACCCACAAAAATATTGAGCAGGTAGCTCTTTGTCACAAAGCCCTCCTAAGCTACTCAATAACTTGATCTCACTTTGAAAATTGACCCAAAACCTCCTCAACAAAAAGTAGATGTTGGTCTTTGATGCGTCCACTTCCGTGGGGTTAACCTCCAGATGTTGACCTCCTAACGTTGACCTCCACTCCCATTGTGAGATATGTGTCAGTATGTACACAATATACATGAACTCCGTATGTGTTGGGAGCATCTTCTTCACTTAGTAAAATATATCATCAGCCTCAAGTTAGGTACAGAAATGGATCTCTGTATGGTGTATGTCTCTTATCACCAGTTCCAAGTGTGAAAGCACATATTATAACTTTCAACCATCAAAAATTCCTCATTAACACTCCTCTCTCCTAGAGTACTTACTACCTTTCTATGCACATTAGAATGATAGACTTCTAGAATGATGGATCAGTAGACTCCTCTGCTGATACTCTATGACTCTCATGTATGCTGAATGATCATCACTCTCCTATTGAGTGGACGGATAGAACAAAGCGTTGACTGTGTGACAGTCTCTTCAAACAGATGCAAATCTCCTTGTAATCTCCTACACATGTCATTCTCTTTAGTTGAACAGGATGTTGGCTTAACAACACTCATGGTACTTAGCATCATATTTCACAAACTCTCAACTCCTCCTTGCTCTCTCTCCTTTCTTTGCATGAATAGTACACTTTCAATCTTATGCACACATAGCTGACCTCCAAGAAAACACATAAGTTACTCAGAGATGTGCATGAAAGACTCACAAAAGAGATCTGAAGGTAGGAAAGTTCACTACTGAAGAAGATAGACAAGATTACACAGAAGAGTTATAACTTAGACATGACTCCTTCCTCTTGCTACTCTTAGATCCTCACACTCCTTCCTAGAGCTAATATAGTTAGCTCTAGCAGGGAATAGGAATTGTAGACCTAACTAATCACGAAGGAGACAAAGGACTAGCAACCCCTTTTAAACCCTCACAACACACACCTTAGACACCACCTTTGTGTACTTATTTAAGGCTGCTTCAAATTCAGGTAAGGTTCTCGTCCTTGCCTATTACTATCCATGCTAAAAAGATAGTCAACTTGTAGTCATGGGCTCCTTCCTTCTTTAAATAACCAGGATGAGTGGGTCTTGCACTTCTGTCCTTGAATAGAATAGGTTGACCTCGAAATTCATGTAAGGTTCTCCTCTTTATCTTAAATAACCAAGGATGAGTGGACCTTGCACGTCTATCCTTGAATAGAATAGATTGACCTATTATTCTTGAAATGATGTCAGCTGTATTGAAAATTCTATCTTCGGCCTCTTTCTCATTGCTCACATGGTCACTCATTTGGTTGGTTATTCACCCTTCACTAGACTGTTTTGTCGACTGAGACAATCCCTCTTAAATGCCCAGCTTTTGGTTGTTGCAACATGCATTCAGACGTCTACCTCTCTCAAAACTTCTGGATGTTGACATTCCAAACATTCTAACTGCTCCAAAGTCTTCAGAGAGAAGATCTATCTTTCTAGAAATTAGTATTTTCTAAGTATTTCTAGAAAAATCTCATTTCTTTGCTCTCTTATTTCCCACTATATATATTTACAATGAAATATAAATCAGAAGTAAGTAAATATGATAAAAACTGAAAATTGAAAATATATGCCATCACATTGTTATAATTGATGAATGTATTGCATGAGAAGCATAGCACAAATAGAAAAGTCATGAATACAAACAAGAAAAACAATCAATTGTATTAAAGTATAAGCTTTAATGGGTGATCATCGGCACTAGAAAGCATGAGCAGCACCCTGGTTGTGTTGTTGTGCTATGTCAAGTCTACGAATTTGTTGACAAGAGACTGTCTTGTCCAGAATGCTCAAATTGATATATGGGGCAATTTTCAGCCGATCGCGAACATCGTTGGATCAACTTTGAGCATTTTGCACAATATAGCTTCGGAGGGTTGGTAGACATATTTGAGTCTATTTGACTTCCAAAAATATGATCAAAGATTTGAGAGATAAGTATAATTCATTGACTGTATTTTTTCATTTGTGGATGGAACTATGATTGTGTTTGACTTGCAACAAGATCACATTAAAGATTCACCGTTATCAATATTATACTAACGACTACAACAACATCAAAGATGTGTCATTGAGTCGATTGCTCGTAGTTTTGGTAAAAGATGATAAATCATTTTGAATTTAAAGCGCTATGAATAATCAATCGTGACAAGAAAGAAGAACCAAGTTAGGTCTAAATCCAAGGTATGTCACATAGACGTTTGACCCTTACATCAACATAAGTAAATACTTTCTGGAGAAATAGAAAGCTTTGGATGGGAAGGGAAGTCCAACTCTCTACAAGCAAGAAATTGATATTTTTGAAATCAGTATCTCAACTTTTGGTTTTCTTTTGACTACAATCAATCGACTGCAACAAGTCATTGTAATAAAAGTCACGAATCAATTATTCTATTTGGAAAAATAGATTGAGATCAAAAAGAGAGTCGGAGATGAAGTAAAATGTGAAAAAATAGAACACAAAAGAAGAAGATGATTTTAACAACACTCCCGATGGTGAAGAATCAGACCGGTCTCATAATTCAGATGGAGATTCATATCCTTAGTATATTTTTGTCAAGATATCCATGATTTTCATGAGTTTGTCTTCACTCGGTTTGTTGCACTTAGGAGATAATCTAGTCCATGGACTTCATGATCTTCCTATTTAATTCTTTGCATACTTTTCTTGCATGTCCTCTTTTAATGAATAATGGACATTTGTTGTGCAACTGACATGTTGTTCACATTAACCCAAAAATTACAAATTATGTAGTTGTATTTGTTAAAAAACTGATAAATGAACACTACATTTGTTCAGTAATCTTTGGCTACTTTAGATATGCTAATTCTCATCAACTAGTTCAGAATGTGATGAATATGTGTCACATGCTTATATGATTTAGAGATGTCACTCCATGAAGTTCATGAGCCGCTCTAAGATAAATTGTATGTGTGTGTGATATATATCCACTATTTATTGTATAGCTCTAGATAAGTGATACAAGAAAGCTTTCTTGTGGATTATATTATTAGTGTGCACTAATATGCTTGGTTAGCAAACGATACATTACTGGTTCTGTTCATCATTTGACAGTCAAGTTGCGAGTAATAGTTTTGTCCAAGTAGTAAAAATAGTTATATACATGAGGAAAAATTAGAACTATTGAACATGAAAAAGGATGTTAATTGCATAATTCGACTAGATGTTGATATTTCTCAAAGTTATCATATGTTGTCATCGAAGTTAGTACAAAACTCGAGTTGTCACATGAAATATGCTTTCTTCTGAATTCAAATAGATTTTGAGATTTATGAACAAAAGTAACTACTTCTCACCCAAACACCAAGAAAAACTCTACATTCGCAATCACATAAAATTTCTCCAACATCTGTTACTTGTTGAAGATTATGAAACACTATCATCGTAGTGTTTATGATGTTGTCTTGGTTGTTATTAGCGTATATACATTTTATTGGTTTCATTGATCTTTATTACTTTACCTTTCCTTCGTTCACTTAAACCCTATTTCCCTTCTTTCTAACTAAAAAGAGTGTGTGGAAAAGCATTCTATTAAAATAAACTTGTTCTCTTTCTGAAAATAGATTATTTTAAATTTTTTAAATATAACGCTTAGGCCCTGCTTTCGATGGAAGACGGATGTGCGGACAACTTCATGATATCTCACGCGAAAGTTGACCAGCGAAGAAGTGGATGGCTTACAACATGATCCTGCTTCAACTTACGGATTAGAAGGCACTTTCCTATTTCCTTTGGACTGTGCATCTTGCATGGACGATATACACGGTGCCGCTGGACTCTGGAGAATAGTCTCAGATGCCTCAATGGTGAAGTCCAATCCGAACTTCCAAAGGTGTCGATTGAAAAACCAAGTACACAGCAGTGATCCTTTCTGTACGTTTGTTTATCTTTTGACTTGTTTTTTGAGCTATTTCCCCCTGTAGCTTTTGCTCTTACACGGATTACACTACTCCTGCGAGGACCCAGGTCGTCCATGAGAACCAGGAAGTCAACGTTCTTTTTACGTTCTTTTCACACTAGGTATTTGGTAAAAATGCTGTACCCGGAGAATTCAAACCCGGGTTTGATTGAAAAATACTCTCGAACCCGAGAAGATTTGTGTAGAATTTCACTTAGAAACTTCTCCGGATAGCTTAGACGGCAAAAAAATGCATGACCCACGAAAAAGAGTCAAACTTGTGTTGTGAGAACATCCCGATATAATCTTAATTTGGTGTAAAATGACACCACCTACTGACTCCCACAAGCCAACCCCAGCGACCCGCCGGGGTTGAACCCCAGACCGTCGCTCACATCAGTGCTCAGCGTCGAGTACACATCAAGTATATATTTAATCTCATCCATTTGACCGGAGGCAAAATGTTTGACATGAGACGAGGAATCATGAGCTCGAGTTGGACTAAACTTTTTGTATCAGTAGCTTGGCACAACTGCCTAATTTGACAAGTATTGCTTTGGACTTGGTAAGACAAGTTTTTGTTGAACTGCGAACTTGCTTCTTACAAGTAACAAGAGGGTAGGGGCATCGATCGAGTCATGTGTATTGAGGACATTAGCACTCAAGGTGCTGAACATGATGTTTTTGCCTTAGCAGCTGCTGCAGATTGTAGGAGGTTTCACCAATCATCTCTCTAGTATAGGCAAGTACTGAGCTGAGAACCATCACAGGTTAATCCTGACAGGTAAGTACTGAGTTGAGAACCATCACGGGATAATCCTTGCACGTCCTAGCGGTAACAGTAGCGGAGTAATTTCGATCTCGAGTTCAGCTACATTAGTTGTCTAGCTAAGAGCAACTAGACTGAATTTTCTCCTCTAGTTCGAGGGAAACTTCCAGTTCTTCTTCCTTTTTGTTTGTGTTCTTTTAAGGAGTTTTTGCTCATGGCCATCCGTCGTCCTGAAGACTCATCCATTGCTAAACCGCGTGCCCAGGCCGAAGGTATTCGTCGAGAAGCCCGAGGGATCGAGCTCACCAATGAGACAATGTTACTGACCATTGCGCTATCATCCGGGTGCCTCAAAAGTATGAGGCATCTATAGACGAGGATGTAATCTGAACTTTACATTTGGCACAGTAGGCTTTAGCAAGCACTCACATGACTCGCATTTTGAGGTTTGGAACAAGCCATGTAGAAAACGTACCAAGTTCGAACGTTTCTGCAAAGTTTTGAGTAGTAATGGAAGGTTTAGAGTTTGTTAATCTATTTGTTCTTAGAAGTAGAATATACTTGACATTCCGTTACAGAGTATTTGTACTCTGCACACAAACTAATTCGTTGATGTTTTCAACGTAAAGAATACGAATTTCATGGTAAATTAATCTCTCGCACATTATACTATGTATAGTTTTTAGATTTGGACTCTTAACTAAACGCAGCAGTTCATTTTTGAAGAAACCGCATGCAGTCTTGATGGATGTCCTGCCGGCCGGTACCAGAGGGTACTTTGGACATCGCCGTGTCATGCCGGGAAACGATCTTTTGTAGCCATTATACGAACAAAGTGCATGTCATGTACAGCTTGAACCAGCACAACAGGCAAAGTGTGCAGTGTGCACAACACAATCTAGCTAGTCTGTGGACCGGATCTATCCGGCTCGGTGCAATCATCGGTTGGGAAGAGAAGTGGATAGCAAGCTAGTCAAAGATATTGGTGTTGTTCGAGCCGAGTACTATTGGAGATCTAATTATGACTGTGAGTCCCATGGCCAGTTCCAGTTGCAACCTTCTACCGCGTGAGCCAAATCTTCTGCACTGTAAGACAACTCGAGCACTAGAAAGATCAGGTGATACCATTAATGCGAAGATGATATCTGTGCGAGTTGTGGAACCGCAAGGTGCTACCAGAGGGATCTCCTCGGAGTGCTTTGATGCTAAAAATTAGTAGTAAGAGATGGGCCGCAACTGGCCCTCATGGCAGTGCGGAAATGCCTCTATTTCACGGGTTCTGCACCTTTGGTCTTGTCTGCGAATAGTACTAAAGCGTCCCACAGGGCGAAGCAGTCACAGCAGCAGGTGACCGTCATGGATGATATCTTCAAGCTTCGAGAGAAAACTCGACTCAAGTTGCAACGAGAACATGTACTGACGGAGGATCAAGTGGCAAAGGTACGAAGATTCGTATGAATTTCTTGCACGATCGAGGTTCGTGCTGGTTCACAGTTTTGCCAATCGGTATGTCATGCTTGAGTTCGTTGAACATTAATCCTTGCAAGTATACAGAAACTGAACTACCAAAACCTTCAAACTTTTGTCAAGTTTTGGTTTCACGGTCACATCCGGTTGCAACTCAGCTACAGCTCACGCTGGTTATTCATGGTTTTCAGCTACCAAAACGTAAAGTATAAGACACATGCAAGAAACAAAGGTCATTCTTCAGTCTCAGTTTACTCGCATGCTAAAGTGGACCACCGTTGTTGAAAACTTTTGCTACAGGCAATATCGGCATTAGACAAGTTCATCGGAAGCGTGGCAACTAATCCGGACGGGAGAGAAGGAGCTTACCCTTACTATCTTCTGCCAAACCGAGGGATAAAGCTTACGGAACAAAATTGTTCTTCCATGGTTTTTAGCTAAGCCCGATCAGATGTGGCGGCTCGCCCAGTACTTGTTCGACAGTGGCTTCAACGTGTACCAACCTACCATATACAACCATTATCTTGTCAATCCTGACAAGAACTGGGCCCATGTATGACACTGCTAGCTTATTAGGCGGAAGGATAAAGGACGTCATTTAAAGACCACTGATGTTCCAGTATGTCCGGAATGCAATGTGCATATCACTGGGTAAACTCGGTATTCGGCTTGCTCCCCTGTATGTGGTTCTAAGATAGAAGTGAAATTATTCTCCTTCCTCTCTCGGTTACTTGGAGGGAAGTTTGTTGAGGGACTATTTTGAGGTTCGTGCTTGCAGTAACAATTTCTTGTAAATTTTATTATTTTCAATCAGTTGTTTGAAACTTATGTTAGCCTTCTGTGTTTCTAGATCAGCTACCACATCATAGTGTGATATCGCCACAGGTTCTTTCTTCACATGTTCCGGTCGACTGTGCTTCTTCGGAACCTCCTCGTTCTTGGCCGAAATTCTGACTTCACTAGCTGAAGTACGAAAAAATTTGGTGCGGGCGAAGTTGATCGTTCTGGGACTTCGGTCGAAGTTGTATCGGCTTTCTTTGCCGAAGTTCCTGCTTGTAGTAACTCCTTCTTCAAGAGTTCACGAACTTCATCCGTAACATCAACTGGTAGTCTCGGAGGGTTTACACTCTTCAGTATTTCTTCTTCTTCTTCCTCAGTATCCTCCTCAACAACTGTCTTCTTCTTGGCTTTCTCTTTTGCCTTCTTGCTTCTTTAACTCTTTCTTCGATTGAGTCTTTAGAGGTGCTTCCTCCGTCTGCCTCTTTGTTTTGAAAGAACTTCTGGTGTCCACTTTGCAAACCCAAGTTTCTTCAGGTGGCCATCCTTCATCTCCAGCGGCTTTCTATTCTTCCAAGTCCACCTTGTGCAGTTGTGCTTCCACAAGACGTTCTGTTTTGGGATCAAAACGAACCCCTCGTTTCTCTACGGGTGGGTTAGTACAGTCTGCTGTGGCATGTCCTGGTTGATGACACTTTCCACAAAGTGCTACGTATCCCAACGATTTTTTTGGATGAGGACAGTCCGGTGATCAATGATCCAAACTGCCACAATTAAAACAAGATCCATGGGATGGTGGTTTATTTGCTCATGACGGACTCATCAAACGTTTCTGAGATACATTTAGGGCCTTCTCTCTTGGTGCAAACCTTTGAATTGGTATGGGTTGAATTGAGGTAATTGTTGGCTGTTGTGGGAGTATATTCGTTTGTACTCCATATACTTCGTCCGGAGTTTCCACAAAGAATGAGCTATAATATGATTCGAAAGCCGGCGCCCATTCGAGTGACTGTGCCTGAAATGTTTTATTATTGTTACATTCCGTATTAGCATGTCCTGGTTTACCACATGTCGTATACCATAAGCTTGGACGGGATTTGTAGCAGGTGATTTTCTCTTTTCAGGAGATCGTACCATCCGCACTTTCAGGTCTGCAAACCCTTTAATCATCTCCTCCATAAGATTACTATCCCTTTTTGCTTTGCCTTTCTTCTCCTTCGAACTTTTCTTTTCTTTGGACGAAGAACTTCGTTTCATTCTTCATTCTTCTTCGCTCGAAGAAGATGAGCTCACCGATGAAGATTCTTCGGCTTCGGCCGAAGACGACTCATCATCAGAAGATTCTTCGGAGGAAGAGGGTTCCTTGCGACTCTTCTTGTGCTTCTTCCTTCAGTGGACTTCTCTTCCTTCTTCTCCTTCTTTTCTTTCTTCCCCTTCTTCTTCCCTTCTATCCATCCTCCTTTACTTCCGAAGGTGGATGCCTCAAATGATTCTGCTGAAACAACAACTTCTTTGATGGCGTCCATCTTTCCTCGACGACACCAAGTCTCCATTTCAATAGGTAAGCCCGTAACTAGCCACTCCGTAGCTTGATCCATAGAGTATGGGTTGGCTGTACCCATCCTCGGAATTCTATCCAATAGATTGTAAAATCTTTGGACGTAATCTTTTAAGCTCTCTTTCTTCCCTCTGACCAGTCTGGCCAGCTTTCTCAACACTTGGCGATTGTACCCAATTTCCCGGAACCGCTGTCCTGTTGTGGGACCAGTTAGTATGTAAATTATGCGAATAAGTGCGTTTTGTACACAATTGTAGAAGTTGTGGTGTAATGGGATCTAAAACTTTGCTCTTATGAGCTTAGAATGCTCTATTATCTGCTGGGGGTCTCCATGGGACAGAAAGGACAAGGTTGAGTCCTTTAACTTCTCATTGGTCCTCCAAAAAGTGAAGATAACTTGTCATCTACCTAAGTGTGCGCTTTGGAAGGATCGGGGCACTTTGACGAGGGATTTTGGAGATCAGAGGGCATGGGCGGAGAGCTCTTGACAGGAAGAGCCACCTGAGCCCAAATTTCACTCGATTTGGAGGTCCTGAGCATACGTTATGACATTTTGAAGTTCATAGAGTGATGGGAGTACATAGATTTCTCTTCCGATTGTAATATTAAGGGGTTTGAGTGATTGAGCCGTCAGATTGAGATCAGATTTCATGAGCTTGTAGTCTGTCAGTTGCTGAAGCTCTGACCACAAATTTCACCACCGGATGTTTTGCGGATTGAGCGCAATGGCGATTTGAAGACGACGGGGTGCAGAAAGCTGTCAATCTGGAGCAGCGAGTTTGCAGATTTATGGAGGATGATCAGAACGGTCAATCGGCTCAAATTTCCTGTGTAGTGAGTTTACCTTCTGAATTGATAGCACAGGAAGTTGGAGTGGAAGTGGACGGTTCATTTAGGCGAAGAAGCTTCTGTCCTGAATCTGAGATTGGAAGTGCGTGTTAGTTTCTGTGGATTTGTGTTAATTGTGGGAGGAGATCTAGCCGTCAGATCTTCCTGAAATTTGACCTGCAAGTAGAGATTTTAGTATCCTACCTACGTGGTAAGTTTGAGAGGAGATTGAGCTGTAGATCTGTACCTATCATGTGTGAAAGTTCGCTGGTTTTTCTGCCGAGTTGTATCGGTAACGATATCTACTCTAGGTCTCGAGTTGTTAGCGGCAGCTGGCTGAAAAGTATCCAGTGCGACATTTGTATTGCTTTGGGGAGTATTCTAGGCGTAGATAAGACTTTAGCGACCTACGTTGTATCCACATCATGTGGTTGTTAGGTTCGCACTCAACGTGGCAAAGTGCGATCCTTGAACTGTAAAGTCGACTACTTGTCTAGCCTAGTCTCTAGTATTGGGATATGTTACGGTGCTTGCATTGAACCTTCCACCCAGACGACCTACACGTGGATGAGTATGACGGCACCAAACATGCGATCTGCATGTGTGCCACCTCATCGGCCCGTGTGGCTTGGGTTGCTCGGTTAAGGAGCTTGCACCTATCCTTGTTTTGTGTTCGAAGCTTTTAAGAAAAGGAGAGTGACCTGTGTGTGGGCATTCGACCTGGGGAAAATTCAAGAGATTGTTCGTGGAGAGATCGTGGTGATCCTATGAGATTGTATCGGTGTTCTATGGATCGAGATACCCTTGTAGTTGGAGTCCAAATGATGTGAGAGATGGACGAAGGACTCTACTTACCGCCTAGATTCCCTTTCCGAAACCCTTTCCAGATCAAACTGATGTACATGGAACGAGTTCATTTCCAACAGTTTCTGATAGGATCCTTTGGGCATAACTTTACCGCACAAATCATGCTCTCGCCTGTCCTTGTGATCTTACCTATTGTCACTTACGGCCAAGAATGAGATCTTACCGTCTATATCCTCATCTGACGAAGGATGGATCTAAATCAACTCCCTCCTGTGAACTTTAACACCGAGTGCGAGATAAGACACATCTGTCGACCCAAAGCCATGTACGAAGCCCTAGTAGTGAGAAACTTCGAAGAGGAATACTACCGAGAGATCATGTCATCACATATCCCGTTTGTCGTGCCCATGATCATCCAACGTTTTCGTGTGGTTATCTTGACCCTTTACTGAGAAAAAGAAAGTACTTAGTTATCGAGGAAATTAGAGAGAAATCTATAGGAAATTTGTCGCTCTGCTGTGCATTGATCGCTAGCCACCGTCAGAAGGTACGCCCTTGCTCAAAGGAAAGGCTCTCGCCACGACACCGCTCTAAGAACTTCGTCTTCAGCTTGTTCCAAGTATCAATGTCTCTTGGTACTCTGTTGCGTGGTTGTACCAGCTGCACCTTCTCTTCTTAAGAAGACTTGGAAAGATTCGCATACGATCTTGTTCAGCGTCTTCCTTATTAGTGACAAATACAGATTCAAACAATTTAATGTATGCATCTGCATCCTCATCGTCATCTGAAGATCCTCCCCTGAACTTCGAGTAATCATGTTTTGTGATGGGTTGACCTGCCATACTTCGAACAAATGGAGCCCTTGGAACTTGAGTTGCTATCTTGGCAGGTGCTGGAATGGGTGTTGGTACTGCAGCTTGAACAAGGACAGCAGAGACAATACCCGCAGTAGCTGCTGCTTGGGCTTGTCTCTTCTTGAATATGGACAGTCCTGTGGTTGGCTGTAAGTAAGGAGCAGCGTTGTCCTTCTGAGCTACTGGAGTTAACAGAAGGAGTTCTCGTACCAGTGCTTGAGGAATAAGTTCCTGCGCCTGTAAAAGTTCCACTAAGGTAGTAATAGCTTCTACTGCCTTAGTTGCAGCTTCTTCGTTCGAAGAAGTAAACTGATCTTGATCTGCAGAAGTATCTCCTACCTCCGGATCAAGAGTAAACAACTGCGGATATAAAACAGTATTGACTTCGGAAAAAGGTTTCCACCCTACTTCACTTTCTAGATGTTCGGTCTCAACACTTAGCCGAGTGGTAACTTCTTCGAAGTCAAGTTCCCTCTGCAGATTCGAGAGGAGTTGGAGGTAGTGACTTTGGTGTTCGAGGTGAACTTGATTCACCAATATTTGGTTCCTTCCTCTTCCATTCCTTTGAGTTAGGTGTTCTCCAACCTCGTTCTCTCTTCTTATGCTCTTCTTTTAACCGATGAGCTTCTTCTAGAATCTGTTCTCGATATTCTGCTCGTCTTTCAAGCCTCATGTCTCTCTCAAATTATACGTCTCCAGGAGGATCAGGCTTGCTCGTCGACATACATGTCTCTGGACTTCTGTTCATTGATCTTGGATAATTTCAGCATTCGTATCCCCGGCAGCGGCATCAAAATTTATTCAATTTATGTGTAACACACAAGAAAACCAAAAGATGCTCGAAAGTAGTAATTTAAGGATCGAACCCACAGAGATACAAGTAAAGATTATCCAAAAGTAGTAAACATGTGACAAAGGTGATTCTTTATAGTTGTCTTTTATTCTCACAGACAGAAATCAGTCCCGATAGAGATCAATCTCAGGTCTATCCAACAAGAGAGAGTTGATAATCCTGACAAATAACATAACAGGTACTAAACAGGCCAAGGACCTCAAGAAACAGATAAACAACAGAGATACATAGCCACAGAGGGAAATGTCACAACGAAGAAGTACTGCTGAAGTGCTACTAAGTAGCCTCTAACGCTAAGTATCTTCACACTAAGTTATCTCTACTACTACTGTTCTCGGAAAACTCTGGCGAAGAAGACTCTTCTTCCGCCGAAGTACTAGATTCAACTTCTTCCAAAGTGTCTTCACTAAAGAACAACTTCCTCTGAAATCAACTTCATCCAAAACTTCTTCGTAGTAAACTAACATCGCAGGTGCTGGTCTATTCTCAGACTTCGCCTCAAACTCCTACTCTGATTTCAGATGTCAAACAGCAACGTCTTCGGCATCCAGACTAATTCCTACCATAACAAACTACGATACTTCGTAGATAAATCTCCGAAGTTGACAAACACACAATGGCTTCGTAAACTCAGGAAATAGAAAATCTAAAATAACAAACACATAGAGGTATTGAACACGAACAACATAACGCTTATATACAGATTTCTCCGAAGATGGCGGATCTTCTTCCTAAGAAGTCAAGTGTACATCTGGTCCGCCGGATGAAGGTCCTGTGCTCGAAATGACACCAAGAACAACTCCAGATCCTAGCGCTAGGTCCATAGCTATCTCACTAACTGAAAACTCAACGGTCGCTCTAACCTCCCTAAGCTCTCTAACTATTCGTTGTCCTAAACTAGCTACGCGGTTCTTCGTCGAAGAACCCTCTACATCTGCAGATGTGAACTCATGTCGAACTTGGCGAAGAAATGTCAGCTCCGAAGAATCCAAATCTGTGGCGAAATAGTTCTTCAGCGTTGGCTCGACTCTACTCCGAAGTTGAGCATTCAGTTCCTCGACCTTCACTAATTATCGCTTTAAGTCCTCGATCTTATTCGTCATCTCCGCGACGATGTCCTAGTTTCGGTTCCTCTGGACGCGCATCTCGTCCAACTCTTTCTTCGTTAGAGAAAGAACCTTCTCATGCTCTTTCTCCTGGTCCAACTTCTGCCGAAGAAGAGTTTCTTTCTCCGAACTCACGTTCTTCAACTCCTCGACCTTCGCCTGAGTCTCCTTCTTCACCACGAGGACTACCGCACGTAAGTTGTCCTTCTCTTGTTACCAGTTTCCTCTGCCGAAGTGCATCGTCTGCACTAGCTCTGCTAAGTTCAGTTTCCTCTCTACGACTTCCTCATAAGATCCTCGGTTACCCTCTAAGGCATACAACAACGGCACGACCACTTCTTGAATGTACTTTGTCAAAGAAGCGAGTTGCTCTACTTCCTCGACTATCGATGAAGAAGTAGTAGCTCTCGGTGTAGTATCTTTCTCCTTCTTCTCCCGAGGAGTATACTTGTCTTCGGCTTCATCGGTTGCTTCCTCTTCGGCCTCTTCGCCATCGACGCAGATTGTTCTTGTCATCTTTATCTTCTTGCGAGACTTCTGCGCTGACCTCGGAGTTTCCTCTAAGATCTTCTTCCTCCCGCTCCTTCTCACTTGTGGAGGTACCTCAACTACATCATCGTCTTCCTCTTAGGTTACCGTCTCAGGCGCTCTTTCTGGAACTACCTCTGAGGTAGACGCAACCTGTTTCTTCGCTTCCTCGATCGTTACGTCTTCGGCGGCTACCTCGTCAAAGAACTTCTCCAGTTTGGACATCTCTACGTGGAGTCGGTGCGACCTCGAACTCTTCGTCTTCGGCTGCTGCTGTGAACCCCAACTTCTTCTGATCAACTTCTGATAAGAGTCCCATCTCCATGTAGAAAACTGAGACAAATACTCCGATGTACACTAGATCTTCCTCGGCCCAGAGCTTCTACACATGGAGGTGAATCATCCTCGTCCAATGAGCTCTTCTCCTGACGAAGAGCTGTTCGATGCAATTAATCTGCCAATTGGACATGTATGTCGTTCTTCTTGACCAGAAGATCATCATAATCGCATCTGCAACCTCCCTCTTCTTCGGGTTATAGTAATCGCTCGTTCTGTAACCATTCCTCCCTTGAGACAATTCCTTGAAGAGGTTCGAGAAGTTCTTCACTGCTTCGGCCGAGCCGCCGCCGAAGTACTGTCAAAAAGAAGGTCGTCCTCCTTGCCCGCATCGTCTATCCCAAAGACAGAGGACCAGTGTGTTTCGATCCAGTTGCAAGGTCTTCCATACGAAGTGTTCGCAGGATGCTGCCTGCACACCAACTTCGAAGAGATCATCCCCCACCAAGGAAGTAGTAGGAACGATAGACCCATCTCGTCGAGCTCCTTCTCATAGCGACGAAGAGCCACTCGATTGACATCCAATGCTCGGAGCCTCGACGGTTTGGATGTCTGCATCCCTCTCATAAGTCGAAGACTTAGGTTTCCAATTTGTTCAGCTACAACGAGGTACATAGAATGAGTGAGTACTTCGCCACTAACGGACTTCGGCGAAGTATGAGTTCTTCGTCAATAACAAACTACGCTGCGCTCCGTCCCTCTGAATAGTGTTTAGCAGTACGACAAATGACTTAAAACTTTCTATTTATATCTTGCGATGACTCTTTCACACGTGCCGAAGTTAGGGTTGGTTCAGCTTTGACTGATGTTCTTCGGCGCTCGCAGTGTGACGATGTCTTCATAAGTTCGGTAGGTTCCTCCACAACAGAGATTCTTCACTAAACTTCTAATTAACACTATTCTACTCATATCTTTTATCTTCTATCATCTATTCTTCTTATTTACTTTACAACTTATCAATTAATTAACAAAAATGAAAAATCAAGGCTTCACAGTTGTACCCCTTGATCCCTCTAGAGATGTTTGCAGATGAAATGGACAGCTCTTCATCTCGGACTTCCTCATACAATACACGTCGCCTTCTCCAACATTAATGGCTGGGCTCTAGAGTCTAACAAGACTTTCTGTGGTCGATACATTTTCCTTGAAGGTGCCACCAAACAGAAGATACCGCTTTTGTTGTCCAACAACACCACACTTGGTGCCAAACCATCACGGTCAATCGTCGGCCTAGCTGGTAACTCATCTAACCTGACAATCGCTGCTTGTCCACTACCACTAGTAGCTGTCTTGATCCTCGACTCCATGGACACATCTACCGTCTCTCTTTGAACCACCTCAGCACTAGAAATAACTGCATCCTCGCTCTCACTGAGCGTGGCTGCCAACTGAAACATTGGAGCCAAGCTGAATCCCAATGCTCTCATATCCGTGGCTGAAAATAGCGAGGTTCGCAAAACTACTATAGCCGTCTTCAACATCGGGTTCGACGTCGCATCCACAGACGTCAAGGGTTGACTCGCATCAACCCCACTCCTGGATATCGATGTCCTCAACTCCACTGCACCATCGGTAGATCGTTTAAGAATCATAGACGTGGTCCTCAACGCCTCCGATAGCGTGAACAACTCAGGAAGCTTAGCCTGTCTACCAGCCTCCCCGCGTTGTGGATTCAACTCCACCGATGCACCTCGTGGCTCAGACACACGTTGTCGCGCTACTTGGCGACTACATGCTTGACTTCTACTCCGACGCTTAGGTTTAGTAGTTCTAGAAGTTAGCTCATACTACTTCTAGTCCTTTATGTATAATGTTTGACACCTTTGCATACGGTGTTAACACTATTTTGAGTCCTAGTAGGCTGATAGTATGTTAGTTATCTTGTTCAAGCATTTGTGCGCTTGTGCAAGTGACTTCTTACTTGTCTATGACGTTCAATGTACATAACTTAGGGTTTCCATGCTGATAGGGGTTTGAGCTCATGGGTTGTACTTACTTGTAGCCCATGCACGCTTTCTAGCTGATTTAAGTTAATTTTCGGGGCTACGTGTCGTTTTAGGTAGTTTAAGTTTTACGTTGGCACTCTAGGGGGCTTGACGTGGTAGCCTATGAGTGTAGATAAGTTACTAGGTAGTTTAAGGTACAAAAGGACAATCAAGTGGAGCTATGAACTCCCATTGGTCCATTTTTATCTTTTGTAAAACTCTAAGTTTAGAAACAGAGCTCTAGAGTGGAGTTCGAGCATTTGGTGAGGTATCTTCGAAATCTGAGAACACAGGAAGAGAGAGCTCGTCGTGCCAAGCACTGTCAGTGAAAATTTTGCTCGATTTGGATCAATAAACAAGGAGTTATGCCTAATTGAAGTTCAGATTGTGCCAAAACTGCGTCACTTTTGTTGATTTTGGAGTTTTTGGTGCCAATTGCAGCAGAATTGAGGAAATCACTTCAAAACTTCGTGGTTGCGTTCACTGTCAGGAGGGCTACGACTGTCCAAAAAGTTTCGAATCATTTGTATGATTGAGTAATTCAGGGCGGCCGCTGAAGCAGAGGGGGTCTGAAAAGCTCTTAATCTAGAGTAGCGACTTTAGAGAAGGAGATCCGGAGTTCTACAAACAATCAGGAGTCCCAACTTCACAGGAGTGTTCAGCAAGCTGTGAACTGCAAATCCTGTAAGAAACTTTGAAGTTGATCGAGCCAATTTCCTGTTATAGATCGAAATAGCTATCTGGGTATCAGAAATTGCAGTAATTTCTCTGTTCAGAAAGTTTCTACCCATATCTCGGTGCTGTGAACTGATCTCAAGCTGAAACTTCATATGTGTATCCAGTAGGACCTCATTTGCATGTAGGAGAAGTTCTGAAGTCTACACCTTCATAGTTTTCCTCTCTTTGTGTGTCAAAGTTCACCGCTTAAACTTATTACTACTAGTTAAACCTAAATTTCGCTTTTGAGCATATTAGAGGATCCTACACAACTGTGTGAGTGTTTATGGCTCCTGTTGTGACCTGAAAGCCAACCTCTTGAGTAAACAACCACAGTCAGAAGCCCGGCGCTTTTCTAGGTAGACGGATCACACTCCGACATACTCTCTTTTGGTGAACCCGACGTGAAACACCTAGGGTGGGAGTTTTCTTGAGAGTGTTACAGGCCAACCAAGGATCATCAAGTGGATGTGCTGCTGCTGCTCAGCAACCTACTCAATTGGATGCTGCTACGATGAAGATGTTCCAAGCTTTTTCCATGTTTATGCAGCAGCAGCAGAGCACAGAGAGGAAGGAGGTATTAGCAACCAAGGCGTTGCAATCTGTGGTACATCAGATGGACCAGTTCAAGGGGACAGATATTTCCAAATACGTGCGATACTATGCTAGGGAGATGGAGGTGAACAAGGTACTTGACAAGGAGATGGTGGAGAACTTTGAACTTGCTGTTGTCCTTGAGATTCGTGGGCGTGTGAAGGAGCTCAAGCAGCAGCAAGGACAGAGTTGGGAGAGCTTTATGCGAGCTTTGAAGGAGGAGTGCTACACTGAAGATTCAGAGAGGGTGACCAAGAGAACGTTCTTGGAGTGGGTGGTGAAGCCTAACAAAGGTTTGTCTGTAAATGAGTTGTTAAGGGAGTTTGATCGTCAATATGCTCAGCTTTCTAGGACAGAGAAGCTTACACTAGAGGTTGAGAAGATCGAGCTTTTTCTACAAGCAGCGGACGTGACTATTCAGGAGAAGCTTGAGCTGTTGCTGGAAGACAAGAGTGAGAAGAGAGGATTGAAGACTGACTGGAAGGAGGTTGAAGAGGCTGTCTCTTTGCTGACCAAGAGACAGAGAAGAAGGGACAAGGTGGTGGTAAGTGAAGCAGCACCTCTGATAATTCCTGTCAAGCAGTTGCCTACTAAGCCCACTTTGGTAATTGCTAGAGAGGAAGACTCACCGCTTGATGAACTGATTAAGGGTATGAAGGAGCTTAAGCTTAAGCTCACTAGGTTAGAAGAGAAGGAGCAGAATGTACAGCCTGCTATGCAGAGACCTCAGATGAGAGAAGGTTTTGTTCATCGTTGTATATGATGTGATAGCCTAGACCATGTAAAAAGAGATTGTGGAGAGTTTTCAGATGCATTGAGGAAGGATCTGATCTTCTTCAAAGATGGTAAGATCCATCTGAGAGAGACTGGGATGATGTTGGGAACCAACTTTGACAAGGGTGGTATGAAGAGGCTTGTGAATGAGATATCAGCATCACATGCTGTTTCTCTTGTGAATGCTGCTACATGTGGAGTGAAAGTGGAGATGGAGAGAGAGAAAGGGACTACTGGGTTGTGGTCTGATGTAGTGCAATCCGTAGCTAGAACAGAGCTAGACAAGGATGTGCTACGAAGGGTTGGCAACTCAATTCGAGAAGCTACAGGATGGAATGATCCTGTGGATACTATGTCAGTGCATGCTTATGTTGCAAGAAGTCAGCATGAAGCTGTACTAGAAGAAAAACGCAGGAGGGAGGATGCAGGTGAGGCTTCTACAGCCAAACGACCTGCTACAAGGAGTGAAAGGGCTAGACCAGAGGCAAGGCAGGAGACAACACCTACTCGAGAGGAAACTATGGAGGATCTACCATCTACAACACCAAAGGAGAAGGACAGAAGCAAGGAGAAGGGTAAGATGCCTGCATACAAACTTCAGTCTGACATTTGAGATTGCTACAGACTTGATCAGGTGTTAGAGAATCGTATCTTGAATGGGAAGGTTGAGTTTACCTTGGGTGAGATTCTTGGGATTGCAAAGCGTGAGTTCCATGAGGTTATCATAGATATCATCAAGAGGAAACGTCAGATTTTGGATGAAGCAGCTACGCTTAACGCTCTAGGGACCAAACTGTCGAATGATGAGGAAGATGAGATTGCTGGTTAGTGCTCTCAAGTATCAGATGGGAGATCCTATCAGCACGTGAGGTTTGAAGATGAGGTGGAAGCATCGCAGAAGAGCCATTACTCTCACAACCATTGGGCAAGAGCAACCACAGAGACCTTGGTGAAGTTGAGAGATCTGGAGGAACCTGTGGTGGCATTGATTGATCATGGCTCAGAGATTAATCTGATGTCTAAGGAGCTTTACAAGCGTGGGAGGTGGCCCATAGACACCGACCATGGATGGCTTATTCGTGCTGCCAACAACCAGAGGGGAGAACTGTATGGTGCTTGTCTCAACATCAAGGTAACTGTGGGTGACATCGGTGATGTTCAGAATTTCTTGGAACAAGACATGTCAACCTATCCTATCATTCTAGGGCAGCCTTACATTAATGCTGTTAGAATGGAGACACGAGTTATGGATGATGGTTTTGCCTATGCTAGGATACGTAGTAGAGATGGCAAAAGAGCTGTTCAGTTTTTGACCGTTGCTGCAGAACATGAGAGGAATCGTGATAGCTTGAGAGACCATCAATACCTAAGATTACTCAGGAGTTTAGAGAGTCTAGGAGTTTTGGCAGAGTACCATTGAAGAGCAAGACTTCAACGGTACAGTAGAGATAGGATTCTCGTCCGATTCAGTAAAACAGGAAGCTTTATCCTCTAGCTTCTTAGGATTGACGTCATGTGGATCAGTGTGTTATAGGAAGGTTGAGAATCTGAAGAGGTTTGAGAGACAACATGTGAAGTGTGTACAACAATCTTTGTGGGACAGTGGAGAGTTAGTAAGAGATGAATACATATCTAGAGTGTTTGAAGAGCAGTATTTGGTAGATACTATAGGGGAGTTGAAATCTATAGTAGAAAGTTCTATAGATGGTGTAGATAGAGTGATGAGAGTGAGCTCCAAGGAGCTTTATGATGTAATTGATAAGTTTATAGATCGACAAGAGGTGTATGTGGAGACCAAGTACAAGTCAGTGACGAAGAAAGTCAAACCAGTGGCTTTGTCTTTACCACTCGATTACAATCAGAAGATGGAGCAAGCTGCACGAGAACCGACGCTCAGAGGACCGAGAAGAATTGGGCACCAGTTCACAGAAACAACACTGAAGGAGCTGAGGATTGAAGGTGATGGATTTCTTACTGAGCAAGAGAAGAAGAGCTTTAGGGAGATGCTATCTAGGCATGGTAAGGCGTTTGCGTTTGAGTCAGATCCAAGTGCAGTTGCACCTATGGTAATCTTTACTGTACCGCATGTGCCTTAGAATCTACGTCTTATCCCTGTGCCTAGAGCTCATCTGCCAAAGCTAATAGACTTGCTCAATAGAGGATTAGGATGGATATCTTGGAACCATCTATAGCTCCCTATTCTAGCAGATGGTTTACTGTTCCGAAGAAGAGTGGAGCTTTGAGATTCATTCAAGATATGCAGCTAGTTAACAAGGTGACTATCAGGAATATGGGTATAGGACCTATTGTAGACGAGTTTGTAGAGGCTTTTGCTGGTCGTGCTATCTATTCAATGGGAGACTTATATTCAAGTAATGATCAATTTCAGTTATCCTCTGAAAGTAGAGACTTGACTACAATGAGGACACCTTTGGGGTTACTAATGATGTGCACCTTGCCACAAGGTGCTACCAATTCTGTAGCACATATGATGAATGGCATGAACAAAGTTTTGAGGGACTTCATTCCTGAAAAAACTATGCCATTCCTTGATGATGTGCCGATCAAAGGATGTGCTGAGGAGGAGAAGAATGATGTAATGGATCAGAGGGGGTGCCGTAAGTTTGTTGCAGATCATATAGTTGACTGCGATAAGATATTGAGTCGACTGGAGGAGGTTCATTTGACTTTATCAGGAGCAAAGTCTATATTTGGAGAACAAGAGGTGTTGATTGTGGGGCACCTATGTGGATCTTATGGTCGGAAACCTTGTCCAAACAAGGTTGATGTCATTCGAAGAATGAAGGAGACGTGTGGATCCGTTATCGAGGTGAGAAGGTTTCTAGGTGCATGTGTGTTTTATCATATATGGATTCCACACTTTGCACATGTAGCAGATCCGTTGTACAAGCTGTTGAGGAAGGGGCAAAGATTTCAGTGGCAAGAGGAGCAAAGCGAGTCTATGAGGAAGCTGAAGGATCTTTTGGCTTCACCACCAACTCTACGAAAGGTAACATATGAGTTGGACAGATCTGTTATCCTTACTGTCGATACTAATCCTATTGGCATTGGATGGGCTGTAGGACAAGACGATGAGGATGGAAATACATATGTGGTGCGTTTTGGAGCTAAGGTGTTAAGTTCACGGCAGAGAGACTACCCTCAGGTCAAGAGAGAGCTATGGGGAGTAGTTACTGCGATGAAGAGTGATAAGGAATACTTGATAGGAGCACCTGTGGTTGTGGAGACAGATTGTTTACCTCTCTTGGGAATGATCACTAGCTGTACAACTCCAAATATTGCTATGTTGAGGTGGATAGCATATATCAAGTCCTTGAACCCAGAGTTTAGACATATTGCAAGGAAGGACAATCATGTGGAAGATATGTTATCAAGGGCTAGGTATTACGATGAGAAAGAAATGATAGATGATCAGGAGGATGTGGGAACAGAGTTCTATTCTAGTGCTCTTGCTAGAAGAGATAGAAGCTGTTTTGCAGCCTCGTTGGAGTTTTTTGAGGAAATTGTGTATGATGATGAGTGGTTGGATCTTGGGCGCTATTTGAGTTCACTAGAAAGGCAAGAAGGCTGGTCTGATGCAGATTTCAAGAGGATCCATAGAATAGCTTATGGTTACTTTTTACATGGAGGACATCTATGGAAGCGCCTTAAGCTACAAGGAGGTATACCGCAACGGGTGGTATGTGACTTGGAATTGCAGCAGCAGCTGATCAAGGAGTTTCATGAGCGTCTATGGGCCGGTGTCGTGTTGTGGTTCGGCTCCTGTGTGAAATTCCTGTGTAACCTATGTTGTGTTTCTTTTCTATGTTTCGTGAACCGTATGGCGTAACTCACCGACGGTGTGATGAGTGTCACGTTTGTGATTATATGTTTAAGTGATCGCACGGTAGAGGAACGTGCCAAGTCATCGATCTGTGTGCGTTCACTTCAGTGGTCCTTGTCCCCGCATTTGTGTATAAAATGGTGGGTCGAAGGTTCATACGGCATTCTCTCTCAACGAGTGATTTGTGAAGGTTCTCGGTGGTCTGTATGGAGGAGTGAAGAACTGCAGGAGTGGTGGTTATGGACGGAGGTTTGTTACCGGCTCCGGATCTTCCTTTCCCGAATCCGTTTCACATCAAGCTTCATTGCATCCACCGCGATCACTTTCGATAGTGGTTAGTTGCATACTTTGGCGATGAATTCATGAGAAGAGTGATGGAGTTACAGCTTCCGGTGATCCTTCCGATCGTAACATACGGAGAGACTTGGGATATGACGGTGTACATTTTGTTATGAGGAACAATGGATCTCAACTATCCATCGAACGTTCTTTTCAACCTTTGGGTCGATGTCCGGTGTCATTGCAGACCGAAGATCAATCATGGGGCTTAGATCGTGAGAAACTTCAGGCAAGAATATTACAATCAAGTGATAGCTTCACCGTTTCCTTTTGTCGTACCTTTTATTGTAGAACGTTTCCAGGTTGTAATATTGACGTTGTATTAGTCTGCGACTCACTGGTTTCATTCTGGTTGAGCGCTTCTGTGTAGTTACGGACCGCAAAGAATCCGTTGACATATCTGAAGGATTTTCTGAGATCTTAGAGTCTTGTTGATGTCTTGTGTCTCCTTGGAGAGTAAAAATTTGTTCTAGGGGAAAAAGTTGAATGGAGAAAAGACAAAAGTAAAGATCTTTTTGCTCTTATTGGTCCACTTTTGGACCAATGGTGTTCTAGCTGATCCTCGCGACGTTTCTGTGGTTTCTGGAGGCTTCGGAGGTCCATTCGCAAAACGAATGGTATGGTTGGAGAGCTCTCGACCGGGGCTACAATCTGGGCTGAAAAATCGATCGATTTGATGGAAGGATGAGCGCGTTATGATCGATTGAGTGGAGGGGATGAAATGCGTATCTATCGCCACGTTTCTGGTTGTTCTGAGAGACTCGTGAAGAGTTTTGAGGAGCTGTCTGTTGGGTTGGAGAGCTGATGACGTGCTGGTCGTTTTGATATCAATTTCATCAGGTTCTTGATCGATTTGGATTCTGAACCGACCGATTGAAGTTGAGAAGTGCAGACGTGATAAGGCGGGAACAGCGAACTGTGATAGTCATGGGTAGATTGCTATTGCTTAAGTTCTGAGTCGAATTTCTGAGTGAAACTTTCCAAGACTGAAACATGTTTTATCAATAAGATACTTGAGAAGTTTCACCTCAAATGGTCGAGTAGTTTGTTCAGAATCTTGGATCAAATGTACCTGGGTCTGTAAAGCTCTGAAGTTAGCACAGATTACGGTTTGATCCATATCTGAGAATTGGTTTAAGATTTTGACCTGAAAATTGTTCAGGGTAGGAGTGAAGGGTCCAATCAAGCTTCCTGTGAAGTTTGATCATCATTGATTGACTGGTTTGGGAGGATTGAGATCTCAAAGTTCGAAGATACTTCTGTTATTAGTAATTTTGGATTTTTCGGTATCATCTATTGTCATTTTGGTCATTTTTGAGCAATTTGGAGAGGAGTTTGTTGCTGAAACTGTCATGCCTGCATGCAACTCGACATTGGAGGGTGTGGGGCTGATTTCAGCTCTTGGTGATGAAGGAGAACGTAGTCGTCATGAATCTTAAGCCGCTGTTTGGGTTCTCGGAGCTGCCAGGTATTACCGCCGTTGGTGCTATATTGAGATCTGAGTAGTGTTTTGGAGCATGCATGCTTTACCTTGCTGGAATGCTTGGTAGACCAGGGTGTACAGCAAGTTGTATCGATACTCTATCAAGTTGATTGAGTGATCTTATAGCATCTTTTGGTTGTACTATGGAGTTGTGATAGTTGGATTGATGGGCAATTAGCGTCGCTGGGGAGCTATTCAGAAGTCATGCTTCTAGTGATATAGAGGAATAACTTCAGTTAGATAGTATAGAGCTGAGTATTTCTAGTTAGAGTACAAAAGATCTACTTGTAACACAAGTTTATGCAACCTATACGTAACCTTGGATCGTAGCAAGCTTCAAACTTGAGCCGAGCGGATACAAGGTCACTCGGACTAGAAGAATATATAGTGAAACATTTGAGTGGAAACATCCAGATCTAGATCCAATCTTGTCAATCCACATACCTCTGCACAGTCATATACCCAGTGTATTCCTAGACAGAAAAACACGTTATACGATACCGGTCATAGAGAAGTTTGGGCTACATTTGCCAAGATGAAGGAAAAGTATTGGTGGAAGGGTATGTATAAGAATGTAGTACAATTTGTTTCATCCTGTATACCCTGCCAGATGTACTCCAATGTACGTCATCGTGATGGATTGCATCCTACTTATCCTTTAACCATTCATTATAAATGGGTAATTGGTCTGGTAACTATGCCATTTGGACTTGGACAAATGAGATATCTAGTCTTGGCTAGAGAAGATCTATCTAACCAAGTCGAAGGCCGTGCTCTGAGAACGAAGACCTGAGGATGTTGCCAAAGCTGTGGAAAGGTTAAAGACTGCTAAAGAGAGAAACAAAGGCAGATTTGATAGAACGCATAGATTACGACCCGAACCAGTTAAGGAAGGTGATTGGGTGTTAGTCTGTGATAGTAGTCTTGATAATCAGCATAGCGCTATCAGAAAGTTTTCCAAGAGATGGTTCGGACCTTATGTGGTGTTAGTTTATGATAATGCCACATACTCTTTGAGAGAGTTAGATGGTGCAGTGCTCAAGATACCAGTCGCAGGGAAGAGAATCAAGCTCTTTAGAAGGAGAGGGGAGGACCAGAACATTGCAGAGCTTACTGAGGATGAAGCTGAAGAGTCTTGATCTGGATCTGGCACATACCGGAGGATGTGCAAGTTCAGAGGGGGTGGATGTCGCGCTACTTGGCGGCTACATGCTTGACTTCTACTCCGACGCTTAGGTTTAGTAGTTCTAGAAGTTAGCTCATACTACTTCTAGTCCTTTATGTATATGTTTGACACCTTTGCATACGGTGTTAACACTATTTTGAGTCCTAGTAGGCTGATAGTATGTTAGTTATCTTGTTCAAGCATTTGTGCGCTTGTGCAAGTGACTTCTTACTTGTCTATGACGTTCAATGTACATAACTTAGGGTTTCCATGCTGATAGGGGTTTGAGCTCATGGGTTGTACTTACTTGTAGCCCATGCACGCTTTCTAGCTGATTTAAGTTAATTTTCGGGGCTACGTGTCGTTTTAGGTAGTTTAAGTTTTACGTTGGCACTCTAGGGGGCTTGACGTGGTAGCCTATGAGTGTAGATAAGTTACTAGGTAGTTTAAGGTACAAAAGGACAATCAAGTGGAGCTATGAACTCCCATTGGTCCATTTTTATCTTTTGTAAAACTCTAAGTTTAGAAACAGAGCTCTAGAGTGGAGTTCGAGCATTTGGTGAGGTATCTTCGAAATCTGAGAACACAGGAAGAGAGAGCTCGTCGTGCCAAGCACTGTCAGTGAAATTTTTGCTCAATTTGGATCAATAAACAAGGAATTATGCCTAATTGAAGTTCGGATTGTGTCAAAACTTCGTCACTTTTGTTGATTTTGGGGTTTTTGGTGCCAATTGCAGCAGAATTGAGGAAATCACTTCAAAACTTTGTGGTTGCGTTCACTGTCAGGAGGGCTACGACTGTCCAAAAAGTTTCGAGTCATTTGACACACAAAGAGAGGAAAACTATGAAGGTGTAGACTTCAGAACTTCTCCTACATGCAAATGAGGTCCTACTGGATACACATATGAAGTTTCAGCTTGAGATCAGTTCAGAGCACCGAGATATGGGTAGAAACTTTCTGACAGAGAAATTATGGCAATTTCTGGTACCCAGATAGCTATTTCGACCTATAACAGGAAATTGTCTCGATCAACTTCGAAGTTTCTTACAGGATTTGCAGTTCACAGCTTGCTGAACACTCCTGTGAAGTTGGGACTCTTGATTGTTTGTAGAACTCCAGATCTCCTTCTCTAAAGTCGCTGCTCTAGATTAAGAGCATCACCGTCTTCTCCACCATCCGAATGACGATCTCCATCACAACTCAGCCGAGTCCTCTTTTGAAGTCGACAACTTCTCCGTCTCAGCTCTTTGAGTCTCGTCCAACTTCTCGACTACTGACGTAAGTAGGGCGGCCACATCGACGCACTTGTGTGCACTTGTGTGCTCTTGATCACCCACTCCACAACTTGGACAAAGATCTTCGTCTAAAAGATGAATTGGCGCTGGTGACGATGGACCCACTCGAAGACTTAAATCAGTAAACTCCCGCTTCCCTTTAGCTCTCTCGGTTCTGATTCTAGTTGGATAATTCACTACTTGGTGTCCCAACCCTCTACAGAAATAACACCACAAGTCGGTTTCTACTCTTCGCCTCGGAGATTCTACTTGAGGTTTTATACTAGGGTTCTCAAACTCAACGATAATCTCTTTCGAGCTCTTTTCGACGCTTACTATGACATCTAAACCTTGAGGAAGGTTTCTAAGTCTAACTTTCCAATCTTTGGAATTTTCACTCATGTTGCACCTTCTCAACCATTAAGTGGACAAAATATCTTTGAAGAAAATAACTCTACATCACTTTCTTAACTCTTTCGAGCTTTATACTGAAAATCGTGTATTATACATGCTATACACGAATTAAAATCCAATCTAAAATTAAGAGTCCATGATAATATCCTCATGACCATCGTCTGTACTGATCCTAGCAGACATCTTAAAGTCACTTTTGTAAGGATCACACTCTACTTCGCCAAGAGCATTCGTGGCCTCCACAGTGAATGATACTTTGAACTTAACTTTCTTCACATCTGCGCCGATGCTCGCAGAAGCTTCTTTATATAAAGCAAAAATGGCACCCCAACTGCAATAGATGCTTGATCGCAACGCCTCTATACTTAACGTTGGCCTTTCCGTCTCCGTTCTAACTCCCAAATGTCTCTTCTTCAACCTTGGCACTCGAACTGGATTCCCCATGACGTATCGTCAAAACCTCCTTGTATGTCGAACCGTATATCTCTTAATCGGTAAGAGATCTCTCCAAGATTTTTGTGATCTCCAGTAGCTCAACCTCCAAGCTACTAACTAATGAAGTTTCAATAGAAAATTCCTTAATCAAAAGAGATGGTGCTGACTGTACAAATTTCAGAGAACTGAAATTTGTATATTTTCACTTATCTCATGACTTTCAACCCCCTCAACTTTGAAAATTCATGGCTCTTTCTCCATACCACCTTTTCTCTTGATTTCTGTTGTCCTAGATAGCTTATCAGCCAATCTAAAACATTGGAAAGTTTCTCAGGAAAATAAAATTCACAGAAAATCTGACAATGACTGTAAACTTTTTCCAGAGAACAGAATTCCTCAACTCTCACGAATAGACCCCCTCAACTTTGAAATTTCATTGCTCCCTCTCTAGACCACCTTTTCCTATGATTTCTTTTGTAGTAGATAGGTTATCAGCCAATCTAAAACACTGGAAAGTTTTTCAGGAAAATAAAATTCACAGAAAAGTTGACAGCGACTGTACAAATTTTCCAAAGAGCAGAATTTCTAAACTCACAAAATTCTCTCCTCTAATAACTTTTCTCTCCTCCTTTCTCTACAACTCTTGTTGCACCCTCTTTCAACTCTCCTCAAACCCTTTCTAAGTGAACAAGATGTAAAGAATGACTTCAAACGCATCCTATATCACTACGGGATACACGAAAGGTTCTAATGTTGCTAACATCGCGTTAGCTCTCTCTCCTCCCAACCTTCTCTCCATGTGTTCTCTCATAATCTCTTTTTGTCTAATATAGAACTGAACTCTAAACATTTTCAATGATCCCTTCAAGTGAGGTCCCGGCAACGGAACCAAAATGTAAACCCTCCACGATCTCATCGATCAACTACCCCCCGATCTCTCAACCTCCACGATCGCCACCGATGAATCTGCAAATGTCGGGCATGTCTCTCACTCAGGGGTCACCTCTGATGGCTTTGATGGAAGCACACCATGAATATTGAAGGGAAAAATGCTAAGTTCACTCATTCATACACCCACAAACTTATCAACTAAAAATCTCCATAAACTCATCAACTAAAATCCTCCATTCTAACGACGTCTCTCAAGTTCTCACATGCTAAAAATATCTCACACTCTCTATATTACTTAAGTTGTCATTACGACGATGTGAAAACAAGGATGAGGAGCTCTCTCTACTCCTCTATTTATACATTCTAGGTTTTTATTTTGGTACCCTCTGGTAACTCAGCCGTAACTACTTTTATCGGGTTTTACTAAGATATTACTTAAGGTAAAAGCATTAATCACATGGGCTTCTTACCTTTTCACATGGGCTTATTCCTTCAAAGTCAACAACTTCTAGAAAGATTCTAGAATATTCTCAAGGAATCTCGAATTTCCACCCCCCTCTACACTAGGACTCACTAAAAAGGAAACATGTGGAATCTCTTCTTGTTTTTAATGTCCACAAAGTTCACAACTTTAATCCAACCACTAATATCAAGTCAAAAAGGAGATAAGGGATACTTTCCACCTCTTTTCTACCTTTTAGACAAGATGACAAGATAGTAGTGCTCACTCTTTAGCAAATATCTGAATTCTGCCAAAAGTACAGCTAAGTTTAACCATAACTAACTTTTAGCTAGTCATGACTAACTTGATACCTCCTTAAAGTATTTTGGCAGCAAATAAACATTCTCAACACTTAGTTATAACTAAACACCTTACTAATAGACAAACTTCCTATGTGTAACATAGGTCGTTACAGTTCGGGTAGAGATCAAAACAACGGTCACTACTGTGACCCGGTCGCTCTATTGCTCACATTGCCTAGGCACCGCTTGAGACGTCATAGACGTCTCGTAACGACCTCTCCTCTGTGGGCAGTCCTCTGTTGATGAGGACCATCACACGTCTAGTAAGGACCCGCTTGCTGCTGACAAGAGAAGGACGGCATGGGCTTCTGCCCACCAGGTCCTCAAACACCTCTCAGGGATCGTCATTGTTCAGCACGATCTTTACCACCACCACCACGTTATTGCGTAGCCTGTGATCTTTGAGAAGAGATGGTCGTCTCATGTGGTGTCTCCTTGCTGAACCCAGCAGTCACCACCCTCTCCTCCACCATGTTGAGCTCAATCCGCTCAGCCTGACCAAAGACAATCATCAATATCGGAGCGATGTCTCTAAGGAGAGTCGCGTCGATGACACTCCTACGCAGCTCTCGATCCAAATATCTCGTACTAGAACTGGACTGCATGTGCTTCCGTCACTCCTTGGGTAAGGCTGATCAACCACCTCATGCGAGTAAATGTCTCGTGTAGGCTCTCTCAAGTCTTCCGCTGGAACTCCTATAGACTCCTCAACTTGTCCATCCACACACTCTGATAGTTCTTCCTCAAACACTGGAAGAACTGAACCACAGGGTTAACCCCTGGTGGTATCTCACTCACACTATCATATGCTCCACTACTAACGCACTGCTGGTAGTATGTACTCCGTCATCCGTGGATGTACCACTGTTATTGGCACTTGTACTCATAGGTGATACGTCTCTCGAAACTGCGTCATAGTGATAGAAACGTAGTTGGGAGATCAATGTTGTCTCCATAACTCAATCTCCATGCTGTAGTCCCGTCTGAACTCATGATAATCGTCCATCGGCGATATCTCTAAGTGTTGGAACAAATCCTTCCACATCATGAACGATGTGGGTTCCGCATCTGCTGTAGATCGCACCAACTGTCAAACTCCTAGATGAAGTCATCCAGCTCAATGGTACCCACCGTACTCGAGTATCATCGAGATCCCTTCGTGGTCCCATAGATCTCGTCCATGTCCTACAACAACGGTGTGGTGACATTAGACGCACCATCAGAAAACGCATTGTCTGCGTCTGACTCGTCTTTTGAAACAACCGACGGCAATGGTGTAGATAGTCGATACCTCACCTCACTCCGTATATACCTACTATCCGAGAAGTCTCCACCAAAACCTCTCGAGTACTCCGTGGTGATAGAATCTCATGAACACACTCTCCAACTAGAATGTCAAAATCTCCGTCACCACTGTAACCATAATTTGCCTAATCCCGCTCCTACTGAGCTATCTCCTACTAGGACGATCAAGGTAAGGGCAACATGTATCTGCCATCACCACAAGCAACCTCTCATATTCTATTGGTTGCTAGTCCAATCTCACCATGAGAGAAACAAAAATAGTCTTACTGGTCCGCAACTCCAGCCTCACTACCAACAGCAAACTGGAGTGAACTCACTCCAGAAAGCGCCAACACAAGCAAACACGACGCACAAACAGGAAGCAGAATATGGAGGGGTTCCAACCACAAGAAGTCCAAACGATAACCCTCCACACTCAAACATTCACATAACGAGAAACCCAACCTTATCCGGACTGACGCCTCCTCTTCTGTGACCACATGCGCAATATATGATCACCAACTGTCATAACATGTACCCAAGATCACTAACTAAATGTCCACATCTCTAGTAGCTCCAAAAATATCTATGTGGTAGCTCTACTAGCTCACTTAAGACAACTGCCACCAACTACCTCCATATGTGTCTCTACGATATAAGTCAACACTACCACAACAACAACTCCCCCCTAGCACTATGGGGTCGCCTTACCACTCCTCTAGGAACGTGCGAAAAGATCTCTTACTACTTTAAACAAGTCCATAAATACTTGCATGCATCCCTAGAAGACACCAACAGCTATTGGTCTATTGGTAAAGCCAAAGCTAAGAACTGCAGAGTTAAGTGTGAAAGATCAGGAATAGTGTTGAGATGGGTGACCTGCTGGTTTTACACTTCTCACACAACTGAAAACTTGCATACCTCTCTCACGCACACCAACAGTTTGGCTTGCTGGCGGGCTCGGACTCGAGCTCCGTTCCATCTCCGTACTCCCGCACTCCGCTTCTCAAGTCTTTGCACTCACGCACCTCTGCTCCTCGAAGCCTCGAAGTCTCTAAACGCCTCCTAACACGCATTCCACATCGCGACACCTCCACTCCGCTCCGCTTGGAGTAGAGTAGAAACTCGAGCCAAACAACACAAGAAGGATGCGCAGGAAGGAAACACCCCAAAACAACAACTTCAGGGGTTGAAAACACACTCCGCGACACCTCCACTCCGCTCAGCTTGGAGTAGAGTAGAAACTTGAGCCAAACAACACAAGAAGGATGTTCATGAAGAAAACATCCCAAAACAACAACTTCAGAGATCGAAACACACTCCACAAGGTCGAAATCTGCCAAATTGACACTCGTCGGTGAGATTACGTTAGATTTTGGACCACCCGTGACTTGTTCTCCTTATAACTCTTTTGATCCTTCACCAAATCGGCTGATTTTTGATACGTTAGAATCATCTTCTCAGTGCACACCTACTGCACTCTTCAGCAGTAGAAATTGTTGATCCACGTCTACTCGATGTCCACGGACGCACTTCTATCTCAAATTGACCTCGAAACCTATCACAAGAAATTCCAGTAGTGCTTCCGCACTATCTCACCACAAAATCTGACCAAGAACATGTCCAAACAGTAGTAATCTGCACAGCAATCAATCACATGATAAAAAACTCCGTGCACACACACATCCGCAAATCGAAGATACCAACGATATGCAAACTATGAAGACACCACCGGCAGAAATCCGCGACCTGAAAGCTCTCAATTAGACCTCGCAAATCGAGTTCTTTGAGTGATAAACGATATGTACTCATTTCACCATGCCAACCAGCACTAAACAACCACTAAAGTTGAGCCAAATCCGCTCTTTGCTCGTAGAGAATCCAGATTGCACTCACCAAGACTATCCACCATAGTCATGAGCTTGAAGACTCAACTCGAAGAACTAAGGCCTCCAAGCCCTACCTGCGAAGTATACTCCTAGTGGGCTATCCCATCAACTCGGCCTAACGGCACTAACGGTCCTATCGGGATTAACCACTCCGCACTCGGTCAACCTAGCCGAGGTACCAAACTGACGTGACACTTTTGCTTTATGAGCACATGTCATGTCAGCATAGTGTGGAATCAATATTATATGATGTCCACCGTTTGTTCTACATATTCTCCGCTAACGTCATAAATGTCACATACAACCTCCTTTTCAGTAGTTTGACTCACATATTCCACACCAACATCTAGAAATTATGAGACGCGTCATAATTTCTCAAAATCCTAAAAGTTTAACTGTCCATAATTCTGTAGTTTTTGTTTTGTTTGCGACGATCAAAATATCACAGTTGGTCTTCTCTACACAACCTATCTGCTGTTAAAATATATTTGCAAAGCAACATAGTAAGAAAATGTTATTCTCATGACTTTGGTTTAATACCATAATGGTTCCACAACATGATAATGTTGAGAATTACTGTGTTAGAGTTTATTCGAGCTATGCTTTTGCTTTTTTTTAAGAAAATCTCAATGTGAGCATTTTATCAATAAAGTATAAATATTATGTGTTTATATTCTCTATGTTTTTCAACAATTTTGCATCCGTCTGATGTCCAAATTTTCAACAATTCTGCATCCATTAGATGCCTAAAATTGATGATCTTAATAGGAAATTGTAGATCTCACAGATATGAATGTTTTGAGATCGACCTTGACCAAAACATAATATAAATAAAAATAAACCACATGTGTAACTGGGTTGACCAATGGTTATTACTTTGACGGTTACTACTTTGACCAATCTCGACTAATTGATTATTGATGGATAGACCCATTGCTAATAATGACGATGTGATAACATAAAATCATAGTTAAAAACATAACAAATCATATAAAACAATATCAGTTATAAAGTGCCATAAACTAACAGTCATTATATAGCCTATTTTAAAAATCAAGGATCCGATAAACGCTCATATATAAGAAGTTTTTGATATTGAGATAAATCCATAGTAGTATTTATCTACATGGATGATCTTGGTTAAAACGGTATGCTTAGACTATATATATGCTTGACCTCTTAAACAATAAGACATGAAAAGCTACCTTAGGTTAATGCTTGATAAACACTACTGCAAATTATTACATCCTTAGAGGGAATGGTTTATGGATATACGATCGCTCTGTAAGCAAAGGACTGGAAATCATCATATTCTTCATAAAACATTTTCAAAGTTCTTTTTACCACTTTCGTTGTAATTTTGTGATGGTTTATACATTAGCTTTCACAGAAGCATTTGGGTAAGTGAAGTTTGATCAAGCGCAAATCTCTTTTGGTGAAACATAAACCATTTTCAAAGATGATTTGAAAATCTTTAATAAGAATTATGCAATATTAATGAAATAAATAAATCATATTCGGACTGTGTAAGCCACTACCATTAAGTTATAACTTTCTTAGCTTGATGAGAAAAAAACCTAAGTATATTTTATGTATAACCACAAGCACTGGTGAGAATCGCTCTTGTAATAAAGAAGTCTCCCCGGTCCCACCAAAACAAAGGGCCCCAGGGGGACTGTCAGACAAAAAAAGGAAAAAACCTGATGCTTTCAAAAAAAGATAAAAGAGTTGGCATTTTGTTGAAAACAAGTACCAACATATCATTCTGCGTATTAAAGCTTGTTCAGGATTCTGAAGTTTCAAGAAGAACCTGCATTTTAAAAAGAACTTTCAATCTTTCCTTTCAAAATAAACTCCTCCTATTTAAGTTTTGCAAAAAATCTAGATTTAGATATAAGTTTAGATCTGGATTCCCTCAAAACCAAATCGAAGAGGCTGATCTCTCACATCCAGATTGAGAAGGCTGATCATATGGTTCTAGTAAAACCACGATATGAGAATGTTCTAGGATATGATAACAACACCGACATATAATTGTTTCCTAGAAAACATAGAGATTAATTACTCAGAAGAAAACTATTCAAATCTTAACAGAGCTTTATGTTGGTGGTGTACTCATGCTAGTGAGTAAACCTTAAAAATGTAGAGTATGTCCTTTTGATCTCATGCTAGTGAGTAAACCTTAAAATGTAGAGTATGTACTTCTGATGCCGTGTTCACTTTGAAATAGTGTACATTTTACAATTCCAGTCAAGGGATTAATCAAGCCAAAACAAGCACGCATATTTATTCTCAACTTTTGAAATTGAACTAGTTTTTGAGTGTATTGTTTATTATTCACCTCCTCCGAATGAAGATGGAAGAGGGTTGCAACATTAATTTATTATCTAATGAGAAGGGTTAGGTAATAAATTAATATATTTATGAATAAATTAATTCTATGCAACACCCTCTTGCACTTGAACCTTTTGAAGCACAAAGTCCCATACGTCACTTATGGATTTTCTAACTAGGTTTCCAATGTTTTTAGAACAATTAATAATTAATTATTATTTTATTATTTTATTATTATTTTTTTCTTGATCTAAAATAAAACACTTCATCTTTTTAGATATTTAAAAAAAAGCAAAAATGGTTTCCAATGTTTTTAGAACAACTAATAATAAAATTTTATTATTTTTATTATTTTTTCTTGATCTAAAATATAACACTTACATCTTTTTAAATATTTTAAAAAAAGTAAAAATACAGAAGTTATCGAGCATGCTTATTCACCACCTCCATCTTTCGATAGAGGAGGAAAATACGCCAGAGTTTAATTGATTATGTAGCAAGAGTTTAATTGATTATGTAACTCTTCCCGTATCTCTTCTCACAAGAAAGATTAGGTAATAAATTAAATTAATATTAACTCATTCTATAGAAAATTAAAATAATAGATTAAATTAAAATCACAAGTTATCAAAGTTCTACGTTTAAGAATGCAATAGTTTACTTCGACTTATATTTTGGTTTTCCAAGCGTGTACTAACAGTTGCTATACATAAAATATTTTAATTATTATATTCATTTCTTATATAATTTTGTTAACATTTTTATATATATAAATTTCCCTAAAACATCAAGCCTCTTAGGATCCTCAGATTACAATACAGAGGATATGTTGATTGTGACGATGGAAGCACTAAATCTATAGAGGTGATCCCTAGCTGATTCACCTAACTGGTCATGACTTACTTCCCCTTCAATGCTAGGTGACAAAGGAGCCGAGACCCGGGAATAATGAGAACCGCTTGCACAACTGCGCCATGATTTTGATGAAACTACAACTTCAATCAATTTGGTTGGGTTTATAAAATTGTGTAATTACATCTCTGGTAGCCCAAGTGAAGGATTCGAATGGTCCGCCACATAATGCCTCTCAGTCTCTATACCCATATGTGGTCCCTCAACGGAACTGCTTCCAGAATAAGTGGCGCGGGAAGAAACGAGGAATTTGCGTTCTCTCATAAAATATAAAATATCGTACAATGCCGATTGGGCCAGATCAATAGTAAGGTGTGCACAACCAACGAGCCCACGGTTCCAACTTCTTTGTTCTCCTCGAAACCTCACCGTCAGCTTGACTCTCTCGCGACTCGTGCAGCTCAACGTCACATTCTTGAGCTTTTTGGAGCTCAAGTTGGCACCGTTGACCTAAAAGTATCAATCGCCCGTGTCAATGCTTTACGAGAAGTGAGAAAATACAACCCCACAATGTTATAAAAACATTATGTGTTCCGTGCGCTCCGGAATCCGGATTCAAGATTATAGCTCGCTACGATACCATAAGATTTTACCGCATACTAATCAATCAACGTCCACAAAGGGTAACTCCATCATGATCCATGTAATACAATTTACCATCTCGCGCCTACACTGACTAAGACTTGTAGCGTTACTAGACATCAAGTAGGCAGTACTGTGACACGAACCAGTTAAACTTCATTCTTGCAGCAAGCGTGACAATATGTTACAAATTCCCTCCTCATCAACTCCTTACACATGCTGCCCTGCACTTACCTGACCGAGTGGGCTGGCTCGCAACCCTGCACCCCTTTACACTAGAAGGCTTTCTTTAGCCTCATCTATTGCAACCTACCTTTCATAGCCAGACATCTCGAAAAAATCATTAAGCCCCTCCCTAACTAAAGAGCTCAAAGCTTTCAGTCACAGCCAAGGAAACCATAGGCTCAAGGTAAGATAATTAGTCCATAACCTCGGAATACACATTGGAAGACGAATATGATAGATCAATCGTAGTACCATGCATCTCCCTTTCTCGCGGATAACTCTACCCCAAGTATTCTTTCTTATAAAGAGGAGGCTTTGAGCTTGACCTCCGTTATTCGAGAATAATGTTACAAGACCTCCACAAACAACGGTGTTAGGACCAACCCCTAACATACTTTCTTTCCTCCCGCCATATGAGGACAAGTTATCCAGTTTTAACCTGATGAGCGCCAAATCCTCCCTTCGAGGGAGATCACAATCACGGACACATCGTCGTGGTATTTCCTACGATCGCCTTGAGGAATGTCCAAAAGCTCGTGAAAGTCCATACCTGTCAAAACAGGACACACGTTAGTGATACATACGACTACTCCGAAGAGAGTTTTGCTGAGTGTTACTGTTTAACCAAACTAGTAATCTAGCGATAATATGACCAATTACACCAAAAGATAAACTAAACCATTTCAAACACTGGATTTCTGGAATTGAGCCAAACTCTCATATAATCCAACAAGGAGTACGTGCAAAAACGGAACTCTAAGGCGGAAAACTTACAGACGTGGAGGTCAATCCCATGATCTACCACTACATTCGAAGGTAACCTTTTAGAGTTAAAATGTCTCACCAGCTTTCTTGGCAGCTCGAAACAACAGCTCTTCTATTAAGTGTTGAGCGGGGTCTCCATCTGGAAACTTCTCCATGAACCACTCCACGTGTGATACCACTTCCTCGTTGCTCAGGTACTGATACAACCCATCGGATGAAAGCACCAAAAACTGATCCTGAGGACCTAATCTGTGATGATATAGAGCTGGAGTGCATGTGATATAGGGAGCCGTTCCGATGAAGTCAACTCGAAACATTTCAAGAAGAGCGTTGTTCCATTTAGGCTGTCAGAACCCACGTTCGTATTAGAGACTCATCCGCCATCACGGTCCATTTACATGAGAAAATAGGCGGTAGACATTTCCAAGGATACAGCATCTACTGGCGTTGGGCAAATTTTGTCCCCAGAGAAAAATAATAACCATATAGTGACCGACTGAAACACTCATCCGTGGCAAGAGAACGCTTGATTACAAGTTCTAGGAAACAGCATAGGAGATAAGTTGGTACATGTTAGTGGCAGCTCAAATCAGGAACCAAGCCCACATACTGAAGGTAACCCCCAAAACTCAGTGAACCCTGAGAAGATATATACTGATACACGGTTAGAACAGTTCTCACTGAAAACAGTGACTTCCTCCGCTCACTTAAGGTAACCCCCAATACTTATGAACCCGTGTAAGTACAAAGTGAGTAACAAAGAGTAGTGAACATAGCATACATTGGTTTGAGAAGTTAGCAAAATCATGTATAACCGAGGATGGTCCAATAAGAAATGTGTAGGAAGAGCAATAAGAAATGTGTAAGAAGAGCAATAAGGAATGTGTAAGAAGAGCACATTCCCAAGCTGGTACCTCCTGGTAAGTGGTAAGTGGTAAGTGGTAAGTGGGTGCATGATAGATGTCCAGTACAATAAGGGATGCCTAACGATGGATCCAAAAAGGCAGCTAAAACTGTAAAGTAGATCCGCTAACCAAGACCAAAAACCAAGCAGCAAGGGGGAAGAATTAAGATGTTGACAGCACAAGAACAGTGCATGGAGAGGTAATCCAACTGCAACCGGAAAAGTCAAACTAAGAATCCGCAGCACTGAAGTGGACACAAGAAGAAAGGTTAGTGGCAATTCCCCCAACAAAAGTCACTCAGACACAGCTGTAGGTGAGGACTAGGTGTACACTGGAAACACCTAACTACCACAAGATACACTCAGAACATGTAACAGAGCACTCTCCTGACGTATGCACCTCAACCAGCTCTCTGACTTCATCAGCTCCCAACAGGGAGGGTTAGGCTATAGATGAGTAGGAAAAGTGATCAAACGAGGTTGAGGACTTTTCGATACAGGATTTTCTGTTCAGTTCCGAGAATATCTGAGGAGTTTCACCTGAGGGCAAACTCCCGTACTTAGTGTATTGGTAGATCCGTGAGCTTGTGAAGAGAAATGCCAATGGATTAGTGAAAGTAAAATACGTCGTATATCATGCGAGAGAAAACATAAGGAGATTAGGGAAGTTAAGGCAAAGGAGATGATCCCAGGCAAACATAATGAAGGTCAAGCTAGAGCCAATGTAACAGAAAGCATAGACATAGACACAGGCAGAACCTGAACTTCATCATATAATGTATGCCCAGAATGGTTCCTTACTGACATATAAACTGCCTATACAGAAAGGAATCGGAATCACAGAATGGGAAATGGTTGTAAACCCGGAGAAGATATACTCATTAAGAGACTTGCATGCTGTAACCATTCTACGCGGAGGACTCAGTGAACCCGAAAAAGTACACAGTGAGTGGCATCTCCGCGTGCCATGTGCCCTAACCTTAAATGGAAGATGTTCTCAAGGACCACTCTCTAGCATAGGGGTTACAAGAACTTAGCCCGGCCAAGTTTTAGGATATATGTAAATACCTGCTTGAGAAAACCAGCACCAAACGCACGGGTGACTTTCAGTCTCCCCTTCACGCGATCGTTGTGAATTGTGTCCTCATCCGAATGCTCTGACTTGATTCTTAGAACCTCCTGTAAACCAGAGACCAAAATCCTTCATGATTCAGAAAACTATATTTTCAGACGTTAGGCAGAATTTTACATGACAAGCAAACGGAGCCCCCTCGCCTACAGTTCTTGCAACAATTGAGTAGGCCTACCAGCCGAAACATCTAAGGGGGAGGACATCCGAGTCCTGGAAGAACAAAAGCGGTAACCAGGTGCGCAAGTGGTTTCCAACTTGCAAATAGTGGGCAAGACCATCAGCGCATAGCAGACAACACAAAATAGCACCAAAAATGCTTCAAGTGGCACTTGCCAGGAGTGACTCTAACAAACAATCATGAGGAGGAACTCCTGAGCAGAGATACCTCAGGCAAGGCGTTAAGTATTTTGGCTACTTTAGCTGGAAAGTGAACTCTATAGTTCTAAGGGTTCCGGGTGTGCATTTCCAGCAGAGTCCTGGTCTCTCAGTAAATTATCCATGAACTGTAAGGCAATGTCTGACACCTGAATCGCACCGCACAAACTTAAGAGTATGTAGAAACGTACAGGCGACAAACTCAACTCACTACATGGCTCCAAAGAATTACGCCACACCCTAAAAGCGTGACCTAAAAGCTTGGTCGTTCAAGCTGGATACACGACCAGAAACAAAACCTCAAAAGCTTTGAAAAGCTTATTCAAGTAGTAGTTCATCAATCAATCAATTCATACCAGGAAACTTGCATGCCAAACCAGTATAATACAGTGAAAAATTGCAACTTATAACTGCTACACTCGGTCAAGTTTTTGCTAACGAGGATAACTATCCGTGCTTTGTAAACTGAAGAGGCTCTAGAACTTTTGAGGATAACTTTCTGTGCTTTGTAAACTGCAGAGGCTCTAGAACTTTGCGGGGCCTACAAGGGAACCAAATAATACCGCAATCTCTTCTTCCACTTACCTCAAGGATACTTGTTCTGTGGTCTGCAGTTAAAGTTGAAGAGCACCCAAAAAGTTGTTTCGGCATACACATGACCCATACAACGCAATTTCTTCATACACTAACCTCAAGGATGCTGGTGCTGTGGTCTGTGGTAAGTTGAAGAGCACCCAACCGCAACGCTCCGCAACCAGGCGGCGGGCCACCAAGACGTCCATTTTCATGTGCGGATTCGCAAGCTTCCAGTTCCATTGGAGTCTCCTCGATGATACGTTCAAGCTCAACACGGCAAAGAGAGTCTCGAGAACCTGAGTCACTGCCCTGAGTTCCACTTCTACATGCTTTCTGGATAGCTGCCTCTGCTCTTGGGTCTTGTGCTAACACCGCGCGACTATCACCGACGTTCAATATATACACATCTTCATCTTTCATGACCATCAGTAACACGCAGGAACCCATAAGTGCGAGCTCTGGGTTTTCATACAATGCATTGTCTGCCATGTCGAGGTAAGCATTCTCTGTATTCTGGAGGGCCCTCGCCAAAGCTTTCAAAATGGCAGAGTGATCAGTGGCCTTCTCATCAGCAACATCATCCGGTTCTTGACCTACTTTTGCATTGTGCACTTTGTGTACTGTTCCTTCTCTTTCTTGATCCCAATCGTACCTCCACTTGAAGTACTTCCGTAATTGCTCTTTCCTTCTCTCGTGACCATGTCGAATCTTAAACCCCATAGAAGGTCTTCTCCTATTCAGTCTCAGATCTCTAGCATATGAGGGTCTTTCGGACACAGACTCTAGCTGCTCTGAAGACTGGTCACCCTGGGCTTCATCGTGGGCATTTGTCCTGTCCTCCGCCAGTTTACCTTCCTGTTCCATTGCTAATCTTTTTTCGCTCTTTCCTCTACTGCCTAATGTGGAAAGTGGGGAAGCCGCTTCATCTCCTCTACTACAGAGTGTTCTTTCACCTCCTAGCAAGGAATCTGCACCTCCTGCGTACGAAACACCTGGTTCTAGTGAACAGGCCTCGCACAAACCTGACTGACTCTCGCTGGCATAAGCCCCCTTACACTCCTGAAGAGTACCTACAAGCAGATCAATTTCCTCCTGTGTGTCACGTCCCGCGTGATGTGTAACCTTCTCACAACTCCTAACTATACCCTTTCTGTTCCACCTGCGATTTTGACCCACTTTAACTACTCCGACACCTCGCCTTCTCCCTCCTTCCCTATGACTACTCTCCTTCCTCCGCTCAGTCACTTCTTCGGCAGGAATCTTTTCTCCTCCGTCAGCCTGCCTCTCACCGACTACTTCCCACTCGCACTCTGCCTCGGTTGAACTGGTGCATTCTTCTTCTTTCGTGTCCCACACAAGCCCTTTGAGCTCTTGAGAGACAGCAGGGTAGAGATTGCTCATGAGAAAATCGGGTGCATCTGGTCCACTGAAACCATCATATATGCCCACAAAAAGCCATCCATGTTCCTCCGAGAGCACTAAGTGGACGCGATCCTCTCCCGCCTTCCCCTGAGCCCACTGTAGATTGTCACCTTCTCTCAAATCCAGTTCTGAAGAACTGTAACAGACATTGTCAGGGGACTCATCCGATTTCCTAGTTTGCTTAACGGCCTCTTTATCTCCGCTGTCCTTGGTCTCTTTGTTTTCCCTGAAAACGTAGCTTTTCACGGGAGCGACTATGGATCTCTGAGTCCTTGCCAAAGAGCTGGCAGTCCGAGCTAAGGCTTTCTTCATGGGTCCGCTCATACTCCTCATGAATCTAAAGAGAGACTTCTTCCTCTTTCTGAAGTAACTGCTTGAGTAACGGTAAGGACCATTGAGCGGTGCAGAAAAGTGCGTTCTGTCCACGTGATCAAGTGGCCCAGACATATACCCTCGTTCTAATGGACCAGACATGAAACCTCTCTCAATGGGGCCAGAAGCAAATCCTCGATCAAGAGGTCCAGATAAAGGGCCCGAGAACCCTCTCGGGACCGGCTGCAAGGGTAACGCGGAAAAGGAGGAAGTACTCGCAAAAGCAGCCGCTCGATCGTACAAAGCATTAGAAAATGAATTGAATTGCTCACATGACATCATAGAGCGAGGAGTGGCGGTGTTCGCAGACACAGACGCTCCGGAGATGGATTTGAAACACGTCTCTGAAACGTTCTTAGGCTTTTCCATGACGACAGTCTTCGTTTTCTCCGGCTGAAATTTCAATCTTTCCGTAGCAGCCTTGCTTTTCTCATCGCAAGAAATGGCCTTTTCCTCCTAAGAACAAGTACAAGTAAGCAGGATTACTAATTAGACGTAGCTTGAGGGGCTTAGGAGAACGCTCACGGGACGCAACTTCAGTATCGTATACAGCAGAGCGTGGTGGTAACCAACACATCAAAGACGGCCTGGAGCTCACGTTCACCCAAAGCACACAGCAACAAAGCGCAAACGCGCTAATCCCCGGCAGACTCTGGAAAACATTTCATAACTTGGCCAAAGGAGCAAGAGCAAGAAAACGAACCCCTACCTTTTGGGAGCTTGATATGTCGGCTGCATCGGCAAATGCCTCATCTGTTCCGACCATCACCGGCGGACTTTTCCCATTTGCGAGCGGGAACTCGTCGGACTTCTCCGGCGAAATTAAAGAAGGGGAACCGAGAGGTGGAGGGCGTACGTAGCAAAAGGAGTGGCCGAGGCCTTCATCCAGAGGTTCCGAAAATTGCAGTCCCACTCCACCATCGGAAGAAGCATCTCGAGGGCGAATGAAGCACCCTGCCAAGTGTGACACACCGGATCCCATTGCATATTCAAACCCCCCTCCTACTACAGGGCTATAAAGAACAAGTCCAAAGAACTAACTACTGAAAGCGGAAAGCCCTGGTCTCCTGACTCGGTGTCTCACTCTCTCCTTTCTTCGATCCTCAGTCCCGCTCTCTGGCCAAGACGAAGGCGGGAGAGCAAGACCACACACCCTCCTCCCTCCGTCCCTGCCCTAACTCGACCAAAACTTTGCTGAGAGTCTTCAAGCATCCGCTATCTTCATGTGGAGAAAACGTCAGTGATAGAGCAGAAAGGCAACATTGGTGGATCCAATCTCTTCACGCGGAAGTTCTTTCTGCTGATCCTAGCAACCCACGAGCATCCGAACGGAGGTTCCATCATAAGACATAAAAGAGTCCTCGCTCGCCTCCCCGACCCCGCCATAATCATACGAGGAAGATCTCCAAGCTGCTCTCCACTCTCTCACTCTCTTCCCTATGGGTAAGTGCGTGTGGGCTCGAGCTCTCCGTCTGGTCTCAGGCGTGCTGAACGGGCGCCTGCACTTCAAATTCAGCTAGTTGGACTTCTTGGGAACAAAGATAGCCTCCTTCTCCTCTGACCATATCATATCGGCCCTGTGGGGTCAAAATCCTTCCGTTTTGTTTCTGACCCAAGGCTGCACCGGCAGCACAGCAGGATAGGAGGATCTTAAGTCAACGCCCCTTTCGCCCTCGCTCTCGCTATCACGCATGGGGACTATGCTTCGGCCCGCCTCATCCGTCACCCGCTCCCTCCCCTGCCCCCACATCGCATAGCATAGACCCGAAGCAGCAGCTTCCATGTAAACGCTCGCGCTCACTCTGTCTCTCTCTCGCCTTCCTTCTCAAGACTCTCTCCTCTCGCTCACACTCTTTCTCTCTCTGTCTCCTTCACTCTTACGACGTCGCTGCTGGCTGGCGGGTTGGTTGGTGTCTATCCAGGCCAGCGACGACTCACCGGTCCGCCCATCTCCTGCTGCTGCTCCTACTCATAGGCGGAACAAGACCGTCCCTCGCCAGCACACACCTCCCGTCCTCCACTCGTTGGTTCTCCTCCTCTTCAACCTCCATGCCCCACCACCACCTTCGCCACCGCCACAGCAAGCACCTGCAGCGTCGTCAAAAGGAGAAGAAGTCCATTCCATTCCACTTCGTCTCTAGTGATGGACGACTGCCTTTCTAAACCCTAGACATGAAACAAGATGGCATAACCGTCACGACAGTCACTCGACTCGAGTCAACTAACTCAACTTTCCCTTTCTTTAATTCTTCCTCTCCTTTCTTCTTCCAGAAAAAGGGAGAGGAGGACGTTCACGTACAAGAACTTGCATTGCTCGAGGTAAAAAGTTTCGGGAACCGGAAATTATCCGATGGCAATGAACGGAACCGGTTTTCTTCAATCATTTATTAATCTTCTCGGTTTTCTTAACAAGTAACTTGTCGTTTTGTAAAACTTTAACCTGCCAAATATCCGACTCGTCACCATTTCAACCCGACTTTTCAGAATTCCAACCGGCTAAGAATACAAAGAATTCCGGTTAGCCCCATCGCTGACAAGAGTGCGGATACCGCACGTATCGTCTCCGTCTTTCGCCAAACTGAGCTTCCAACAAGTTCTCGGCAAAACACTGGCTACATCAGCATAGCATCACATACCATTGGTCTGAAATGACATGACATGCGAGAGACGAGTGAGCGGGACCGGAGTAGTACCGTAGCACAGTCGGCAGGTTATTGATTGTTGTCGGGCATTGAAGGTATGTGAGGTGGGCGTTGGCAAACACGAGAGAATGGACTTGAAAGACAGTGGACTTTGAGCCAGAGTCAAAGGGCGCATAATCGCCTTCCCACCTACTCAACAAGACACAACAGAACAGACTGTCTACGATATTCATCCGTCCGGCATCAGTTCCCTTCCCGGTTTCGTCCCTTCGCTCTTGCCTCCGCTCCGCCTGACTCGAGGGGCGGGCAGGCCAAGGCAGGGAGGGACAGAGAGGACATCAATGACCAAGACGTCGGAGCTCGCGACTGCCTTAAATTTGTCTTGGCGCTGATGGAAGGGTTGGCGCCCCATCTTTATTCAGGACCTCTTTGCCAACAATAAAAGCCGTCTCTGCGTAAGTTGTTGTGCACTCCCACATGTCTTTTAATGCGCCTTTCTTCATTACGCTACGCTCTTACTACCGTATTTTATTACGGTTTCAGTCTCGCTATAACTGCGTCTTACATTTCGACCTAGCTCGAGTCATCATCGGAGTTTGGGTCCCTAGGAACCTCCAACATACGTGTCCTGAAGTCTCACTGTACCGGATGTTCTTCGGTTCGAGTACATAAAACGACGCAGTGGAAAAGAAAACCCAGTTTTTATAATTATAATATTAATAGTGCCTTATATAAAGGACTACTGAATAGTGTGCGTACGTAAACCAGAATCGAACGCTCTGATTAGTAAGATGTCAATCCCAAAACCTCGTCTGCCTGTTAGAATCCATCAAGCCAGTCGAGGGTAGAGTTGGCGCTGAGAGAGACGAGTACCGTACTGCTGATCTAATTCGTGCAAGCATTTTCCAGCATTTTCTCAGGAATATTTGTGCTTTTCTGCACGCGTATTTTACAAATTCCGGAAGGAGGTGAGTGATACATTAGGAGATAGATATCAAGGTTGTGGAAAAGAACAAAAATTTACTTTACTTATACCTCTAATACGTTTGGTGGACTTGACTTCATCTTTTTTAACTTTGCATTATTTGAGGCATCTTTGACTGGTAATAGCAGGTTCATCAGGTCAAAGTGCCACATAATCTGAACGTAAGACTTGCATATTAACAACCAGTCATGTATCTACATAGAAAGTTAAGTTTAAAGTATTTTTACAACAGATTATCAGTCAATACTATCTCTTATTTGTCTTGTGCAATTTTTCACATGGTGGTGAAACTTGCTCAACCTGTTGTTACTAGTCGAGGGTGCAATCAAGTAATGCAAAGTTAAGAGGGTGCGTCAAGTTCTACAAATGTATTAGGGTTGCGATCAAGTTAATATCTGACAAAAGTGGATGAAAAAACAAAATGATATGCAGTGTTCATTTACTGTAAAAAGATTATGTAATTGGATGTGCAAAATACAAAACTAGTGACGGTAGAAATGTGCGAGTTATCTACAATAGTCGACATAAAGTAACTACGAGATACGGTCTAAGTAAAAACATTTGGTTATTTTATGCAAAATATATCGGCACTATGATATAACATATCTTTAGAACTGTATAGGATATTGTAGCAACATGAAATGTTAGCTAGCTGGCTTATTTGACTATAATACACGTCGATGTTTATCGATCATCAGATCTTTTCTTGATAATTTATAGTATGATCGTTAGGTTTGACCGCTTAATTTTTGCTGCTTGATTGGACCTTTGATTGACCAAAGATAGTCAAAATTAATTCCAGAAATCAAACCATGTCAAACAGTACAAGGATATGATGAAACAACAAAAGATTAAAGAGGGTATGATCCAAACAATTCGAACGTACTAGATGACTGATGAAACAAATTACTTTAGTCATCACAGTAGTAGTATATCTAGGAAGTCCAAAAGCTTATGAAATGTAATTTGAAAGTTGAAATGGAACGAGCGAGAATGGAGAGATATCGGTTTATATTTTCACCTCATAAGGCTCTTAGAGCCATATTATATTACACAAGAAACAACCCATAGTGCAATCATATCACTTGCGACTATTGTTTGTCACCCAGAAGTCAATATGATTCATTATGTACATCAATGCAAACAACAACAATATTTCAATTGCATTCGAAAATACGAGAAAATGACAACTTCAATATTCTTCATAAGAAGATTGTAGATGGTTACGAAGCCCAAGATCTCAAGTAGAGTTCCAGTTCCAACAAAGAGTTACTATAGCTCAAGTGTCTACTACATCTATCGTCATGTAACTTTTGATTGACGTCCAAGTGCAAAAACTACAATATCATTATCTGTCCTCATCCACTACTCTCCACTATGTATAATATCATTTCTTGCATGTAGCATCTATCGATAGATCCCTTGTCTTCGATTTATGTCAGTTTTTTGCAACCTGTGATCAAATTTCTTGCGTGGTTTACGAGCAAAACTCCAAATGACTTGTTTGGAATGTTGGGTTCAAGGTAGCTAGATCTACCTACCAGAGAAGACGGATCTCAGATCAGACGATCCGTTTGGGCGGTGTGTGCGATTTTAAGCCGCAAGGAGGAGTTTTTGAAGGTTCAGTCACCTACGACCGAAAATCAGCGATATCTTGGATGTTGGGAGTCGGATCTGAAGGTTTCTTGGACCAACAGAGTTAAGAAAGAAGACCTTATCGACATCTGAAGACCGTTTGACGAAAGGAGAAAATTCTCAGATAGGTCTTTCTCGGTTCTTTTGCTACGGTTTTCGTCTTTTTTAGTTCGTTGGAGTTCTAGTTGGTTATGTACACCTTGTGGTAGCTAGCTTTAGCTAAGAGCTTGTACATGAACGTTGTTTGGACTTGGGTTTGAATCGTGTGATACTAGGACAACTCTTTTTGTTAGCAAAGAGATGTTTCTCTTGCTTTGAGCTACGCTTTGATAGTTTTGGGTCTGGGTTGAGATTCAAGGACTCGTTGTAGAGAGTTTTGAAGTAGAGTACAGACCGCTCTGGTCTGTTTTTCAATCTTGAGTTCTTAGGAGAAAGAACCGGCAGTGTATATGAGTTGAGGGTTGGTTCATTTTCGTGCTTGTGTTTCTCTTTCTTGTTCTCTGTTCAGCACATTTCATCTCCACAGCCAGGAACTTCACATTTTCCTGGACATCCTTCACGCAAAATCCGACACACAACGGTGGTGAACTCGACGTGGAGGTCCGGGGTGGAGATTTATGTGTTTGAACTTGGAAGGAGAGATCAACAATCATGAACAAGGATGATGGATATGGTTGTCCGGGAGGATGCTGCGGATATAGGATGATGGATATGTAGATGCTATGAGATCATGGGAAGATAGGAGGATGGGACGAGCCATGACTATGGACAAGATGAACGAATCATAAGAGATACCAAGGGTGTAGTTGGATGTAGCAACTGCACGTTTGTTTCAAGCCTTCAGTTTGTTTTTGCCACAAGAGCAAGAGAATCAACAAAAGGAGGCTTTGGGGACGAAGAAACTTCGAATGGTGATCGACAAGCTCGATCTATTTGATGAGAGAGACATCTCAAAGTACTTGAGATGTTATAAGACGGAGATGGATTTGGATCAGGTATCAGAAAAGGAGATGATTGAGACATTTGAACTCGCTGCGATGCCTGAGATAAGAGAGCATGTGACGTATCTAACAAAGCGTTCTGGGAGGAACTAGGATACATTTTCACATGCGCTGATGGAGGAATATTTCTTAAGAAACTCAGATCGAGTAACCAAGAAATCATTTTTGGGATGGGTCAACCGACCCAACAAGGATTTACTCTTTTAACAGCTATAGAGCTGTTAAAAGAGTTTGAGATACAATTCTCTCAACTACCTCGGTTGGACAAGCAAACCTTGGAGACCTACAAGACAAAGTTGTTTCTTCAAGCTGCTGATGAACCATGGCAAGAGCGGTTGGAGCTACTTCTGGAGGATGTGGAGGAAGAAGAAGGGTTGACAAAGAATTGGGAGGTTGTGCATGAAGTGGTCGAGCTTCTTGTCTGGAGACATACAAGGAAAAGAGTTACAAGGTCGACACCTGTATGGCTGACTATCACACCAGTTCGGGTAGTGTTTGAGGTTTAACGTCCAGTTGTGGTTGTAGAGGAGAAAGATCCAACCATCGAGGACCCACAGCAAAAGATACGAGATCTACAATCTAAAATTACTAGGTTGGAGGATAAAGGATCGTCGACCAAGACAGTGCTTTTACACGAACCAGCTTGGGTACATCAGTGCGTGTGGTGTGATGGTATTGACCATCAGCGAGACGATTGCATCGACTTTGCAGAGTCTTTGCAACGAGAGGTTATTTCTTGAGAGGATGAGAATGTTGGGTTCATAAGTACAAGTACTATTCTTCAAGCAAACGTTGGTAAAGGAGGGATGAAGAAGTTTGTGGATGATTACTTTGTGGCACATGCAGTTGTAGCTATCGAAAGTACAAGTTATGATGCTAAGGTGGAGGAGATTGAGCATGATCTCCATAGGGATGATTTGGATGAGCACGTGGATCCAGGCGAGCTCAAGTTGGATACTGCATCCATAATGTAGAGAGAGAAGAAAAAACAAGAAGAGATTTTTTCAGAAAAGCAAGCTGGAGAGAATAAGGTTCAACATGAAACTATTCTTTCTCAACTGGCAATGGAGGACGATCCTTCACAACCAGAGGAGATGGTTGGGGTGCAGACAATAGACATGGGTGATCTGGTTGCATGCAAACAACAATCATATACTGAAATGATGATGATGGATGTGAAGGGAGGTTGAGAGGAGCGCATTCGAGATGCTAAGATTGGGTTCCTATCACGGGAGGTTTTGGGTGCAACTTCAAGGGAAGTCCATGATGTCATCATTGGCATCATCAAGGACTGACATGCTGAAGGTGAAAGAGAGTGGACAGATGCACTTGAGACTACGAGTATAAGATGATGGGTAAAGATGACTTATGGGGGAGAAGCCACTGCTGAAGGTGATTGAGGTTGGGAGGATGATGCTTGGGAGTTCTAAAGGTTTATAGAAGAGAAGGATTGAGATGATGATGCTTGGGAGGTTGTAAAGCTTTTCAGAAGAGAAGAAAAAGGAGGATGATGTTTGAGAGGATACCTTGTACAACGCAATGATGGTTGCGATTGAGGATTTTGATTGCAGCAGTGTGGTTCCTTTTTTTTCAAAAACGAAAAAGAAAAAAGAAGAGACGGATATGTACGATCACTTGTATAGATTTGAGGTTGAGGGTTACAATCAAGATATATGATGGTGATTGGGATGACTGATAATGTCTACTGTGACACTAGGGTTACAAACCTCGACGGTGAGGTTCTACAGGGAGGATGAAAGACATTTCTATGGTATGATGGTTTATTCTTTCCATGTCTTCGCATACTGAAAGATGTGTAGATCTAGAGGGGGTGACTAGATGAGAGCTTGAAGATCATGACAAGGTAGCAACTTCAAGATGACAATCAAGTTGCAACCTTGAGGATGAGGTTGACTGAGATGGGAGGGAGGATGACAAGATGGGAATGAGTGTGCGTGCCGATCCACTCCTTGGTTGGTATCTCTGGTGCATATCGGAGGATGCACATGTTTGGAGAGGGTAGATGTCGTGTCGTGGACCGGCTCCTACATGAAAATCAAATTTCGACTATTATCGCTCCAAATCCACTCATGGGATTAAAAGTGAAGCTTTTTGCACAACTTAAGATCTTCACTTTCATTGCATCAATCGGTAGAGCTCCTTGTCAGCTTCTCATGGGCACTTCCTCTACTTCATTTGGACGTCTAGTGGAGAAGTTAAAAGACTCGAAAGATGGGTAAAACAAGCTAGGCCTCAATTCACGTGCTTTTGACACAACTTCATATCTTCATCTTCATTAGATCAATGGGTAGAGCTGGTTGTCAGCTTTTCATGGGCACTTCGTCTACTTCATTTGGACGCCTAGTGGAGAAGTTACGGGACTCGGAAGAAGAGAAAATCAAGTTAGGCCCTAGTTTACTTGCTGACTGGGTATTTGCAGCTCCAGGCGCTATATTAAAGACGCAAGGGGTCTGCTTCCTCATAATCTGAGAAAACTTGTACGTATAGCGACTGATGCGATGGGCTAGCTTGCATCTGCGACCTGTCAACAAACGGTTCGAGAGATTTGGAAGTCCAATGCAAGCGCGCAGCACGTCGTTGGGTTTAGATATGTGCAGGCTACGCGTTGGTTAAGACGGTTCGTGAAGAGGTGGATCGGAGTGTGTGTACTGGAGAAAATTGAGACGTAAGGAGAGGATTTGGAAGGCTTCAGTGATATGTGAAGGAGAGTTGGACTGTTCGGACCGTTCTGGAGTCCAAACTTGCTGTCCTTGGATCCATCAAGATCAGAACGCCGAGTTCTTCAGAAAATTGAAGACGATACGAAGTTTTGATTTTCTTTTAAAGGATTTGATCTCCTACTTACTGAACACTCTCCTCTCAACATGCATTGCACTTGAGGTCTTTGAAAGACCTGTTACGTGCTGATCATAGCGTCTCATTTGAGTCTAAGCCAATTTTGGCATGTCTAATCCTTAAGGACAGTGGTGATGACTACAATCATCCTAATGTCGCGAGGTGGAGTCATCCTCTATGCGACGTCCTCCTTTTCTTTAGATGTTTTTCATCCAAGATGATGTCTCTTTATCCCTTAGGTGATATCATCCTCAATTTTGCTTAGAAGAGAGATATTACTTTGATGATGTTTCGAGTCTCGTCGATCCTCTTAGGGGATGATTTTTGTGTACAGACAAGAAAATTCAGAATCATAAAATTTTATGTATGTCATATCATAATAAAGCATTTATTGTGTTTTATAATATGAATATAGATACAAAATATCTCAATATAATCACATAATATTTAATATCTAGTATAATCTGGTTCACACTACTCTTCTTAAAATTTAAGCACCTACAAATAAAAATTATCCTTGATGACCGTCACATTGTGCATGAGGTCAAGGAGCATGTTTAGCTCTAGGCTCAGAATTGATGAAAATATGGTGAGTTTTGAAGTAGCAGCACATGACCCAATATTTCTATCGATAAGTCGAGAGATTGATTCATCATTAAGCATGTGCTCTAGAGTGTTAATCAGTCGATCATCATCGTTGTAAGCAATCTAGAATAAGTAAGCAAGAAAAAACATATCTAGAGGTTGTGTGAAGCTTATACCATGATTATTAAGTCGATGCTTTTAGATATGTTTGAAAATAAAAATGAGTACTTTTGAAGAAGTGAGTTGATTTTGACTTGATAGTGCATGATCAAAAGGCAAAGGAAGCATTTGAGGAGTTGAAAAGAACATTGGTGATAGCTCCTATACTTGCTAAATCTGAGTGGAGTAAAGCATTTATTCTGTATATAGATGCCTCCATTGTAACAATCGGATGTACTTTAAGTCAACTAGATGGAGATGGGCATGATCATCCTATAGCTTATGCTAGTAGGCAGATGGTTCATGCGGAGAAGAATTACTCCGTGATCGAACAAGAAGGATTAGCTGTGATTTTTGGATTGAAGAAATTTTGACATTATTTGCTAGGAGGCAAATTCTCCATAGTCACAGATCACAAGGCTTTAAAGTATATCTTTAATAATCCTAATGCCGAAGGTCATATTGCTCGTTGGAAGATCATTCTAACAGAATATGATTATGTGATCAAAGATAGATCGAGAAAAAAGTACGCTATTGTGTCGGATTTTGCGTGAAGGATGTCCATGAAAACACGAAGTTCTTGGCTGTGGAGATGTCATGTGCTGAACAGAGAACAAGAAAGAGAAGCACAAGCACGAAAATGAATGTCGCTATATATACCAACCCTCAATCCATATACACTGCCGGTTCGTTCTCCTAAGAACTCAAGATTGAAAACAGATCAGATGGGTCTGTACTCTGCTTCAAAACCCTCTACAACGAGTCCATGAATCTCAACCTAGACCCAAAACTATTGAAGCATAGCTCAAAGCAAGAGAAACATCCCTTTGCTAATAAAAAGAGCTGCCCCAGTATCACACGATTCAAACCCAAGTCCAAACAACGTTCATGTACAAGCTCTTAGCTAAAGCTAACTACCACAAGCTGTATATAACCAACTAGAACTCCAACGAACTAAAAAAGACGAAAAATATAGCGAAGGAACAGAAAAAAGACTTATCTGAGAACTTTCTTCTTTCGCCCAACGGTCTTCAGATGTCGATAAGGTCTTTTTCCCTAACTCCGTTGACCCAAGAAACCTTCAGATCCGACTCCAACAGCCAAGATATCGCTGATTTTCGGTCCTAGGTGACAGAACCTTCAAAAACTTCTCCTTGCGGCTTAAAATCGCACACACCGCCAAAACAGATCGTCTGATTTGAGATCCGTCTTCTCTGGTAGGTAGATCTAGCTACCTTGAACGAAACGAGACTCGGAACAAGCGGTTTGGATTCCTCTCGCAAAACCATGCAAGAAATTTGATCGTAGGTTGTAAAAAACTGACGTAAACCGACTCCTTGCGGCTCAAACTCGCTCACCACATCCAAACCAACAACCCAATCCACATACGGTCTTCTCCTATGTGTAGATGAAGAATCGCTGATCACGTAGGCATCAAGAACGAAGAGCTTGGCTCACCGATCGTGAAGAACAACTCAACTTCAAGTTACAGACGAACGAAAATATGACGTTAGCACTTCTCTGCGAGCCAATTTCACTCTGAACTCCCAAACCGCAGAGAAGAAGTGAGAAGATGGCTGACGAAAATTAGACAGCGCTTCCGCGTCCAATTTTCTCAGAGAAAAGTTTAGGGTAGGGAAATTGATCAATGAGCTTTCTGCAAACGAGCGGGGAAGCGCGGGGGACATCAAATCAGAGACGAGAAGCGGTGGAGAAGGAGAAAGAACATGGAAGAATCTCAGTACTGCTTCTGACTGCTTCTGGTTGCTCCTTCAGTCTTCTTTGCGCTTCCGATCTTCAATCCTATCTTCAATGTGGCACCACGATCTTGCTTCTGTCGTTAATCTCGAGCTGTGCCACTCTGCTGCTGCAATCGAGCTTGCTACTGTACTCCATAGCTTCTCTATCGATTTCCTATCTCGACCCTCGATTTCTGATTTCCCAACTCCGCAGGGATTCCTTACTCTCTCAATTCAAGTGCACTTCTTGGTTGGAAAACGACCTCGCTCTCTCTCTTGCTCCAATTCGATCCTTCTTGCTTTCAAGTCCTACTTCGATATCCAAGGTGCAATCGATCCTTAACACGTAGTCGATCTCCAATACGGGAAGCAGCTAGCGATTCTATGCTAATGCGTCTTCAACTTGTATCTTCTCTGCATAATTTAGGTAATGACCTGGGTTACCTAGAATTATCTATTACTACGGTGGCTACGTGGTTGATACACCTACCCCTTCCTGATGTGGCGCGCGGTTGGTATCCCCGAAGTCGCAATCATTGTCTTCCCGTTCGTCTTCTGGCTTCGATCTTCTATCTTCCGACTTTCGTCTTCTGGAAGACACGGTTAAGAAGACATCTTCCGGCTTCGAAAGAAGCTGACTTCTTCTCACGAATACACTTAAGATCATCTTTTCGCTAAGTATGGTGAAATCTTAAGTAATAAGATTACTTCAATTACATAGACACGTTATTAACTTAAAAATTTTGAAAAAGTCTCCAATCCTGCAAAATTGTGGGCACCATACAATCTCCCATGGACAGTTCCTGCGTGGATCCGAAGTGCTCCACTGGATGAGACAAGCTTGGACTCTACACAACTTCTAACAATCATCATCACTCAACAAGAAGGCTTCCCATGCACAATTGGGTATGAATTCGATGAAACACACTCCTCAGAAGACATAGACAAAGCTTCGGTAAATGAAATCTGAAATCCAATCTCCGAGAAGAAGTTACATTGGCTTCTAGAAGCTTACTCTATCAACTTTCTGTCACTATTCCTCGAGACATCAGCTTAGAAGCAGGATTGCATGATGATGCTGTTCTTTGTCTATGCTATCTACTCCTGTCTACATTCTTACGATACCTTGCTAGGATCGGAGGTGCAGACCTACTCTATGTGTAACTGAACTCTGCGCATGTAGTGTATGTGTGCTTAAAATTATACATTAGCATCGATCTTATACAATTGCCTTGAGTCGTAAGAGGGAGATCCTTTCCAATCGCAACCATTACCTAGAGGTAAAATGAGACGCTGTCAGAAGGCAACCATCTCTTAGGCTTCGGTTCTTTTGAGTTTTAGAAAGTAATCCTACTCCTACCGTAACTAATCTTGCCACATGGACAATCATCTTACAAATATAAAAGGGGAGTTGTCCATCTTAAAATAGCTATAACCATGCATAGTTAACTATACTCATAGTTAGAACTATGTGTAGAGTTGACTATAACATGCATAGTTAGCTATACTCATAATTAGAACTATGTGTAGAGTTGACTATAGCGGGACCATGGTATGTGGGACCGGATAAGAATGTTGTGGTGTTGATATTTGATTGATAGTTGATTGTGTGGGTTGCATGAAAGCCATGTCATCAGTCCGTGTGAGGATTGATGAGTGGTTAGTATAGATTGGAGTATGCACTTCTCTAACTATATAAAGAAGGAGAATGGTCCTTGAAGGACATTCCACCTTGAGTTGAGTTGAGAGTTCTTCCGTCTACTTGTGAGTGTTCTTGAGGATCGTGATTGAAGTATCTATAGTGTTACAATGGAATCAGAGCAAGGCTCTTCTTCTGAAAGAATGGATTACCCCTCTTAGGAAAAAGAATTGCAAAGAAACCTTATGATTAGATACACATGAGTGGAGAGAAATTTCGAATTTTCAATAGTAGTGAGAAAAAATGGTAGAAATAGTTAAAACTAGAGTTGCTTACAATCCTTGTAAAACTTCGAGAGGAAGTTGAAATCATTTCAACTTTTAATATGTTATAGAGGGAAGACTAAGCTACCTATGACACTTGAAATTTCATGGAGCTCACTTATAGTTTGAGAGATGCGACAGTCGAAAAGTGAGGGGATTTTTCACATTTCGCTCTCGAGAAGGAGTGTAGAGTCATTGCCATGTTTTGAGGTTGTCAAATCTCAAGTGGAAACTTTGCAAGTTTCTAATTGGCAAGATAAGCTATCCAAGGGTTCAATAAATGCGAGATTTGACCCAAGGAAGCTCGAGTTATGGTCTCCAGAAGATAGAGGATCAAACTGTCAAAAATGCAACATTTGGTATGAAATGGAAGGAGTGATTCATAGAGTTCCAGATTTTCTGTTTTTGAATCCTTTTCATATCAAACTCCTCTACATTGCACGTCATCATTTTCAGGTTTATTTGATGGTGCACTTTGGAGATGCTTTCATGACGTAAGTAATGAACTCACTTGTCCCTGTGATTCTTCCGATCGTAACGTATGCTGCTACGTGGGATCTCACGCTCTATATCTTGCTTTAGGAGGATATGGATCTGAATTTGAATCGACCACCACCCACTTTCAACACTTGGTGCGCAGTTCATTATACATGTCGCCCCAAGGTGACATACCGCGAGGAAATAGTGAGAGAATTTAGAAAGATATTCTATCAAGAAGTTATCTCGTCGCCTCAACCTTTTGTGGTACCTTTGTTCATGAGGCACTTTCATGTAGTGATACTGACTTTATATTGAAAGTAGTAGAAAGAATGGTGTAAGGACTGAGAGTGCTGAGGGACATTAGAATGAGTGAAAATACTATGGAGCAACAAGACACGGAGATGCGTGAGATCATGCAGAACATGCTCAATGAGTTTCGAGAGATGACAACAGTGGTAAGAACACTAGAAAGCAAGATAGCAACTCTAGAGGGAGAGAATGTGAGAGCAATGGAGATGGGTGGTCCATCACAAGTTCCAACGCAAGCAGTGGAGACAGTACATAGAGAAGAGGTTGCTTTAGGGATCCAAAGGATAGTGGAGGGGGAAGATGCTCTATTGTTTCGCATGAAAAAGACGTGTAACGTGGAACCTTGTCGAGGTAATCGATCAATAGGTATTCTAGAGAATTGGATTTCTCGTATGATTCGCTACATGAGACTTTTCCAAGCACAAATCAATGATTACTCTGTGGGAGTATTTGCAAGTGGTTATTTGATGGATAAAGCGCTTACATGATATGATACATGGGAGCGTTCGATGATTACTGAAAGAAGTCAAGTAATGTGGAGCAATATTCAAGAAGATTTGTTGCGGAATTTCCAATAAGTGGATTCAGTGCAGATGGCTCGAATGAAGCTCTGGGATCTCAAGCAAAGAGGAAGTCTCCAAGAGTACGTAGAGGAATTTCAAGATCTACAAGTAGTCATTTCTTATATGAGCCAGGCAGAAGCTTTAGACGTGTTCAAACGCGGATTGAAAGAGAGAATTCGTCAAGAAGCCATGGTGAATAATCCACGTATCGTGTTCGAAGCAATCAATTATACCCAAAGAATTGCTGGTGCATTAGGTATCGCTAGAAGAGGTGAACCATCAATCGTACACCGAGTTCAATATGGAGGTCCAACGCCCATGAAATTGGGTAACCTTCGACAGCGAGACGGTTATGCACGAAAGTTCTATGGAGAGGATCGGAGAGATCGTGCTAGAGAGCAACCAAGACGAGAAGTGATACCACGAGGTGGTGATCTCGGAGGTGGGATTCGCAACTATGTACCTCGGGGTCTTCCAAGGGATGATGATATTGGTGGAGGCATTTGAAACCAAGAGCTTCAAGGAGAAACACGGCGTGGTTATAACTGCGGGAGAATTGAACACATAGCTACTCATTGTCGCACTCGGTTCCCTCGAGGAAATAGAGTTCCTTATTGAAGACCTCTGAATCATCTGAATGATAGAGCAGAGGAAGGTGGAGAGGAAGAAGAGATGCAGTACAACAATCCAGTTTTGGAAAATGGAGATCACCAGTAGATTTACCTCGTCGTCGTACTGGTTCAACAAAGAGAAAAAAGACGAGAATGGAGGATAAAAGAATGAGTTAAATTGATTGACACGAAGGACTACGCAACTAATCGTTACTGATGGAGTGTTAGAAGGCATTAAGGTGAGAGTGTTGATTGATCGTAACGCAACTAAGAACTTTCTGCCGCGTTCAATTGCTATGAGATTAGATTTGGCTTTGGAAAAAGACGAAAAGGAAGAAGTAGAGCTACCAAACAGACATACTGAGATGATTGAGTCTCTCCCACGGAGTGTAGCGCTCACTATAAGGTAATATTCAGAAAAGATTGAATAGTGAGTTATTTGATTAACGCGTTATGATGTCATTTTGGGTATGCTTTGGATGGAGCAATATAATCCGAAGGTGGATTGGAGAAAGAAGATTGTGAAGAGTAAAGGGTGGATATTTTTGGAGATAGAGTGAGATCTCGATCTAGAAACATACCTCTGTATGTGATAGGACATACCTCTATTCATAGTGGTGATGTATGTTTCTTGGGGTTAATAAGAGAAGCTTACAGTTCCAACTATGATGGCGATATTCTGGATAGTTTCAAAATGATTGTAAAAGAATTCAAAGATGTTTCCTAGATGATTTATCTTCCGGATGACCACCAAGAAGACGAGTGGATCACAAGATTGAGATACTTCTAGGTAGTGCACCTCCTTGTAAAGCACCATATCGATTAGCACCGCACGAGTTGGAGGAGTGTAAAGCTCAAGTGGAGGAATTGTTACACAAAGGATTCATCCAACCTAGTGTATCTCCTTATGGAGCTCCGGTCTTGTTCGTGAAGAAGAAGGACGGGAGTATGCGAATGTGCATCGACTATCGAGCTCTCAATCTTCAAACTGTGAAGAATAAGCATCCATTACCTCGAATGGATGACTTGTTTGATCAACTACGAGGAGCAAAGTACTTCACCAAATTGGATTTACGAAGCGGTTATAATCAGACCCGGATTGCTGAGCCAGATGTACAAAAGATTGCTTTTCGTACAAGGTACGGCCACTTTGAGTACTTAGTGATATCTTTTGGTCTCACTAATGCACCCGCTACATTTATGGATCCGATGAATGACATCTTTCGACCATACTTGGATAGATCTATCATTATATTCTTAGATGATATTCTTGTCTATAGTAAGACGTTGCGAGAGCATAAGATGCACTTACAAGAGATTTTACAAGTACTTAGACAAAACCAGCTATATGCCAAGATCTCTAAATGTGAGTTTGGCAAGAGTGATGTAGATTACCTAGGACATCGTGTGAGTGGAGCCGGAATCCAAGTCATGAGCGATAAGATTGATGCAATCCAAAAGTGGAGTGCTCCAGAAGATCAAACCCAGTTGAAGAGTTTTCTAGGACTTACGGGGTTCTATCGTAGATTTGTCAAAAACTTTGCAGAAGTTGCACAAGACTTGACAAACCTACTAGGTCAAGGACAAAAATGGAAGTGGGGTGCATCTCATGAGATTGCATTCCAAGCCTTGAAGGACGCGCTGTTACAAGCACCAATCCTTAAGTGGTCTGATCCTACAAAACTCATTAAGTTGACCATATATGCATCAGGTACAACAATAGGAGCAGTGTTACAACAACCTTCTGTAGCACCTACGATTGCAGCGACATCTGCATCTAGTCTTGATACTGCTGAGATTCTGAAGACGCTTGCCGCTCTGGTCCAACAGCATCCGATCGTTGGAGGGGGTGAGTTAAAATCCATAAAAGCTTTGCAAGCGATAGTGAATAGATATGGTAGATTTGAGGGTAGAGATATTTCTAGATATATGCGTGAGTACAGAGGAGAGATGGAACTGGTTAGAGTCACTGATATAGAGATGATAACCAGTTTCAAGTTAGCTGTAATCCCTGAGTTGCGGGACCAAGTAAGGGATGTACAGAGAAGAAATCTAGGTGTTTGGATGAGTTTCAAGCGATCTCTTCGAGAGGAGTTTCTCGAAGACGATTCAGAGAGAGTCACAAGAAAAACGTTTTTGGACTGGGTTTAGCAGCAACCTGGTCGTATGATGGGTCTGAATGAGATGTTGAGAGAGTTTGATCGGAGATACCGACTACTATCAACTCTAGAGCGAATAACGTTAGATGCTAAGAGAACAGAGCTTTTCCTACAAGCTACCGATGATGCTACGGCAGATCGATTGTGCTTCATGTTGGCTGATCGATCTGCTGAAGGAGGAGTTACTACTGATTGGGGAAGAGTCGAGGATGCTGTTGCCGTACTAACGAGACAGAGGAGGGGAAGAGTGGCTGTGGGAGGACGTCCGCTTGCAGAAGTGACCGTTCAACCTCACACTGCTCCTCAAGTACAACAACCTCCGGCTCCGGCTCCTAGACCTGTTGTACCAGCTGCAGTACCTTTGATACCAGTGGTGCCAGTTCTTGCACAAAGGGCACCGGTTCAGAGGCCTGCAGAGAACCATGGACAGCAGAATCAGATCTAAGACTTGATTCGGCAGATAAGAGAACTGAAGGTGGAGTTAGCTGACTTGCAGAGAGAGCAGCCACCGGCGCCTACTGCTGCACGTCCAGGAGGTGCTCCTGTTCGTAGATGTATCTGATGTGACAGTCAAGATCATTTCCGAGGGGACTGTCAAGAGCTCACGGCTGCTCTGCGAGATGGTGTGGTTCTGTAATGCCGCATGATTACTCCTTTTGCCAATTTAGTATACAAGATATCGTTCCCACAGAGGATCTGCACAAGTAACGCTGCTCTAAGTTCTAAGATCTGTTCAAACACACAAACACACGGGTTTTGCCTAGAAATACTGTCCTCTCACAAAACCACACGTCTTCCAGACACGCCAAAAGGTGCTCTGGATCTAAACAAACACCTACTAACTAAAATATCACACAACTATTCACAGAGAAGCTCGGGAAGACACTCTTCCTGCTTCCAGGTCATTTCTTCCGGTCTTCTCAGTACCGTCTTCCCGAAGCAATTCTCAGCTTCTGGGGGTTCCACTCGACTTCTCACACCTCCAGAGACTGCTCCTGCTTCGCAGAAGTCGACTAGCAACATCAGACGCACATTGCTCTCTCTCTCTCTCATTCCAATGGGTTAGATTAATCACAGGGTGTATGCCTCCTCTAGCCTTCCCAGGCTTCTGCTTACGGAAATGGTCTTCCTGCAGCACTACAACGACATTCACCTTCACGGAAGCTCAATAGAAGTCTCAGAAGCTCACTAGAAGAAGATAAGAAGATGAGAGAAGATGGGGAAGAAGGGAAAATCCAAACAAGAGAAAACAAGATGAAAAGGAGAAATTAAGATTCCGACAGGCTTCTCGTCCGGATCCTGACTAACAAACCATCCCTGCTTGTAATAGTTTGGGGAGGAAGACAACAAACGTGCGTATAGTTGCACCGTCTTCTACTTGAGGATGTCGTCTTCTGTGGTGGGAAGAAGGCTTCTTTCTTCTTCTCTTCGCTGCTCTGACTACTCTGTCATCTGGGATCCCTTACCCATAAGATCATCTGTACGCGGATCCTAAGTGCTCCACTGGACGAGCCAAGCTGCACTTCCACCACTGCTGACAGTCACCGTCACTCAAGAAGGACACTTCCCATGCACAATTGGGAGTAAATTCAAGAAAACCCACCACCCAGAAGACACGAGCAACGCTTCTGCACTCAAATCAGCAATCCATTCCCGAGAAGAAGGTACATAGGTGTTGAGAAGCTCGCTCCCTCTACTTCCTGCGCCTACTTCTCGACACACCAGTCTAGACAACAGGACTGCACGAGGATGCCGTTCCCTGTTCCTAAACTGTCCACTACCTCTATCTACATCTTCGACCCACTGCTGAAAACGAGCATGCAAACCCCTCCTGTGTATTCCTAGACTATTCGTATGTTTCAAACATCGGGTGTAGTGTGTGAAGAACTGTATGTCATGTGCCTCGTCTCTAATGTGTGTCCAAGTTCTACTCTTCGATCCTACTTATGTCTTCTACCACGAGAGAACAGAGGAGATGACCACTAGGGAGAGATGGGCGCTGTCAGAAGACTACCAACCCACATGCAAGCCGTTTCCCCTCCCAGTTTAGCCATCCACTTTGCTGTTCCTACGCTACCTATGCTGTCACATGGTAATATAACTAATTTTACACTGAGAAACTGCCATCCTTAAGATAGCATGTTCGGTCCTACTAAATTTGGGATGTCAATGTCGGTTACTATCTATTCTGATTGCTCGGTGGTCATCTCTACCTGATCTGCTCCTACCAGAGCTCCTAATGCGGCTTCTGATAAGCTAGCAAGCCCTACGAACACCTAGGATAACACTGAGGTGACTTCCTCCTCCTCGTTCTTCGCTGGCCCTGCTGCTGCTTCTTCCTCGGCTTCTGCTTTGGCTTCGAAAGACGGAAGCGTCTTCTGGGAAGTGGAGTCGAGTGGTGCTTCCTCGCTCTTCTGGAGCATAGGTTCGGTACTAGGGACCATGGCGACCTCATAGGGGTCCGGGGAAGTCGCTTCCTCCACACAGAATACCTGGAAAGACGGTTCATCTTTCTGTCTTCCAGAAGACATCTTGTCTTCCGGGGCTTCTTCCGGGGTCTTCTCAGCTTCCAACGTTGTCACTACCAAGTGCACAGCGAGGTCGAACTCCTCCTTCTCCAATTCGGATCTAGTCGATGGTGCTGGAGCTTGGGAAGATGCGGCTGCAAGTGGCCGAATCAAGGGAAGACCATAGAGTGGCTTCACTCCCTCTATCTGCCGATCCAAATACCTGAACATGCTCTCCTTGCATTCTACCAACCTCGCTCTGGACTCCTCGTCCCATCCTCTAGCCAGGGTAAGCAACTTCCTACCCGCGGTGAAGTTGAACTTCTTCCGAAACGGTTCCACCGACTGTGCTAGCATCTCCTGTGCACTAGCTTCCGTTGCTTCCCGCTGCGTCTTCTCGGCTGCAACTCGCACTTCTGCGGCATCCCGCTGCGTCGTCCATGTCGTCTTCTCCTCTGCGAGGGCGGTGATCTTCTCCCGCACTCGGAGAACCTCTTGATCGCGCTGCTACAAGCGTGCCTGCAACTCCTGGTTGCTCTTCCGAAGCTGCACCAATTCCTTGATAGAAGCAGTTGCTTCTTCCTTGAACTTTGCTGCGAGCTTCTCCGTGATGTGAAGGTCAGCTTCCAGTGCTTCTGCCTTCTTCTGGCCTTCTTCCTGCTGCATCAAGAAGCGCAGACCGAATCCAGGTTGCACGAGCTTCTCCTGAGCCTTCGCTCTCTTCTCCAGCAACTCCATAGCTGGCTGGATCTCTGAGTGGAAGAAGGCACTGAACTCTTCCAGTTTTCTTCCTGCGGAAGACAAGTTTATCTCCACAATCCGATCGGAGGCAAGGAACCTCCGATCCGATCGGAGGTGCCTTCCTTCTTCCCTAGAGGCAAGGATGCCTCGTCTGCTGCTGTCGCCTTCTGCTTCTGCACAGGGGGAGAAGCCACTCTTCTCGTCTTCCGAGGTGGAAGATCCCTCCCTATGATAAAAGCGGTCTTTTTTACTGCGCTTCCTCGCTTCGCAGTAAGGGTACCCATCCATCCTTCGTCTTCTGGAGTCTTCGGAAGACTCCCTGGTGTGGCAGAAGCGGTCTTCTGCTCTGATCAGATACTCAAGAACTCCTCCGGTGAGTCAGACTCCGATCCCAAATGAATGAGGGAGGTGGGCTTCCTTGGTACACTTCTAGGACCCATCTTCCTCGGAGGTGTGGCGTCTTCCGACCCACTAGAGTCGTCTTTCCTCATCAGAAGCGTCTTCTGGTGAGTGCCGGGCCTCGTCTGTGGCATCAGGGTGGGCGGGGGAGTCATTGCTACTGCTCGGTCGTCTTCTCCTGAGCTCTCCTCCTTCTCCTCGTGCTTTCCTGTTGGTCTGTACCTCGTCAGCTGATCTTCCGTGAGATCCCCCTTGGCTACGTACAAGTAACAGAAGAATGGAGTGAGATGTCCTCCTGCCGGAGTACCTAAGTATGCCAACTCTGTCTGCACGTAGGCGTGAATGTACACCCCCTAGTTGACACTCTCCCCGACTCACACTGCTTCCAAGAACGCTACATCTTGATCTACAAGATACCTTGTCTTCTGCGCCTTCCCCTTGGGAAAGAGATGTAGAAATAGCTTTGCCAGAAGTCGCTTCTTTGGCTCCCGGTAAGATTCGATCTTCCACCCATTTCTTCCCTGCCTTTCTTCCAAGACGAGACAAGTGGTGCTCCCAGGCACGTGCCACTGTCCTGAGATTATGGGTGAGATCTTCTTCTCGTATCAATAACCTTGGTGCTCCTCTTCTGACCTGTGAAAGGTCATGCGCCACCAATCCTCGGTCCAGGAAGATGGTCTTCCACGAGCTACTCCTGCCTTCGCAAGTACATGGTTGCGTGGCGGTAACGCTGCCCAAACCTCCTTCAGCAGACTCTGGTCGGCAAGGTTCCAGTTCCATAGGAAGAAGTCGAGACCCAACTCCTCGATGAAGGGTGAGGCCTCGGCCAATTTTACCGCTGGTAACACCAATCCTCGCGGATGCATCGACATACTTGAAAACTCTGTTGCACTAAGTCACACGTGTTTACTGTGAGCTGGAGGTTCAGTCCTTCCCAAGTGCCCACAGTCTAGCTTTTACTTCTCAGAAGACGAAACTAGTCTTCCAGAAGACATCTACTCCGTCTTCCGGGATTCTAACAATGCTTCCTAAATAGCTCTCATCTTCCGAGCTATATCTAAACAATACTAACTAAGCAAGGCCTCGCATGAATTACCAAGAAGACAACCCACCTTGCATTACATCCTACTTCCTATTTGAAGATACAAGATCGTGAAACGTAGAGTGCATAACGGGTTCAGAAGATGGTTGCAGGCTTCTGCGGTGATAGTGGTCTCCGGGAAGACTCTCAGGACAGCTTCCGATTCAATGCCTTTCTCGGAAGACCTCCCGAAGTCAGGTTTCCCGTCACTAGTCTCACATGTCTTCTTCTTCCTACGCGCAATCTATCCTCACAACAGACTCAAGACATTTGCACTCTATTCTTCTGACTTCTCACCTCTCATACACACTCAGAAGAAGCTTGCTGCTCGGTGGAGAGACATGACCCTCAACCATTCTCTCCAGATTCTGCCCGCAAGACTTCTCACGACTCTCTCCTAAGTTCGGGAAGAAGAAGGAATGGGCTGCTATGGGTCGGACAGAAGAGACCCGAAATGGACCCTCACGTCTTCTCGCGCATTTTGCCAGCCCTTCTAGTCTTCTAGTCTCTGTAGGAAAATGTGGATTTGAGAAGTTTGGAAGGCCGGGAGGCACAGGCCTAGTTCCCATCTTCCAACTTCTCGAAATAACAAAACAACTCACCATGCCACTCAGGATTCGTACCAAGCCTCTCTTAATACCAAAGCAAAGCAAATCCACCCTTGATACGAATTGTATACAGTCGGTCTTCCGAAGACAGTCAGGCTTCTGAAGATGTCTAGCTTCCGAAGATGTCAGGCTTCCGAAGATGTCCCAATCTCAGAAGCGTCTTCCAAAGGTGTTCAGATCCTCCGGAGCGTCTTCTGTTCAAGGTTTCGGGAGTAGAGGGATGGTTGGGTAGAGAAATTGATAGCTAGGATCTCCAATTTGAGGACTATGGGTAGGGAAGCTCGAATTGAACTCGGTAAGAAGGAAGAAGATGTCTGGCAGAAATTGGGCAACGCTTCCGCGCCCAATGTCACAATAGGAAAATAAGGATGGGGGATTGATCGATCAGGTTGCCCGCAAACAACCGGGGAAGCGCGGGGGATACCAAACAAAGGCGAGAAGCAGTGGGGAAGGGGAGAGAACATGGGAAGAACCTCTACTGTCTTTTGTCGACTTCCCGAGCTTCTTCGATCTTCCGTGCGCTTCTGGCTCTGGTTCCAGCTCCAATGCGACCCCACAAGGCTGCTTCCGCTGTCAGCTTCTGGCTACGCCTCAATTCCACCTTCGATTCCTTTCAGCCACCCTCCAATGTCAGCTTTCCGGGAGCTCACAGAAAACACCGTCAGTTCACTATGTTTCCTGCGCTCAGTAGTTCGACGTCGCCTTCCTTCTAACTTCAAATCGATCTTGTCCTCACTCGATTTCACTCGCTACTTTCCTCACTCAAATCAACTCGCTGCCTGAATCGATCTTCTCAGTCTCCAATCTCTCGATGTGGGAAGCAGGTAGGTGTCTGTGCTAATGCGCTTCTTGCGCTGTCTTCCCGGCAGTTTAGGGGTTTCGCCACTCCTGACCTACCTAACCTATTCACCACTGCAGGGTTACCCAAGTAGGTACACCCACTTCTTTACTTGGAAATCCAGTGGTTAGGCCTCCGCGGTCGCTGTCGTCGGAAAGACGCGTGTCTTCCATCTTCTGCTGTCCGTCGCTCTCTTCCGTCGTCCGCTGTCTTCCGTGGTCTTCCGTCGTCTTCTGAAGACACCACCAGGAAGACGCTTCTCAGAAGACAACCGTCTTCCGAAGAAGTCAACTTCTTATTGCAACAAAAGATCGTAAGATCATCTTCCTTCTAAGGAAGATGTAATCTTAAGTAACAACGCTTCTTCAGTTATACAAACAAGTTATTAACCTTAAAAATTTCAAAAATTTGTGACTCCTGTAATTTGTGGGCACCACATACGCCCACCCTCACATGTTTGCGTCCCCGTAAACATCAGTGCTTCAGCACTTCTGTTCACGTCTAGTACTTCGTGACGCGCCACCCATTTACACGAGTGGTCATCACGTACCGTCTAACTCTTCTAACTGCAAGGAGCCATTGGTGAAGACCTCCAAGACGCGGTAAGGGCCCATCCAGCGAAGATGAAGTTTCCCTAGAAACTTAAGGTGTCGATTGTCATAGAGAAGAACCAAGTCCCCATCTATGACGGTCACCTTCTTCAGTTTGTCATCATAATTCACCTTACGTTGCGCTTGTACTTCGTACGTCTTCTCCAAAGCTGTATTCCTGTCTTTTTCGAACTCTACAAAGTTCAGAAGACGATGCTCTTGGCTCTCTTCTTCTCCCATGCGTTCTGATACGGCTAACTTGTAAGTTGGGACCTCTAACTCAATGGGCACAATAGGTGTCATGCCATAAGTTAGGTAGAAGGGTGTCTTCTGGGTCGTGACTTTGGGTGAAATCCTGAAAGCTCACAACAAAGATGGAAATTTCGTGTCCCAATCATACGCATGGTTAACAGTTACCTTATTCAGGATGTTACACAGAAGACCATTCGACTTCTCCGTTAGTCCATTCGCTTTCGGGCTGTACGGCGTTGTCTTCCTATGCTTAATCCTGAAGTATTGGGTCAGGAGCGAAATGGTCTCATTTAAGAAATGAGTACCCCTATCTGATACCAATTCCAACGGGCATCCATACCGAGTGATAATGTTGTGTCAGAGGAACCTGGCTACCACTGCGGCGTCGTTCTATCTTGTTGCTTCGTCTTCCACCATCTTGGTAGCATAATTGGTGGCTATCAAATATACCGTGCTCGTGTTCTTCTAACCACCGGGACGATAGACCCAACAAAGTCGATTCCCCACTTTTCAAAAGGAGTAAGCGGAAGAATGGGAGTAAGAGGCCACCTAGTAGTAGCTGTTGGTCTTCCCACCCTCTGGCACGCATCACATTTCCTGATCTCCTGAAAAGTGAAGACCCGTGATCACTGGCTTAATCTCTGAAGGCTCAAGGCATCTCCTTAGCTTCTCATCATGTCCCTTTCGGAACAGGATACCCTGGAAGATGGCATAGGGACCTGCCTTGTGTAAGAAGACAACCTTCTGCTCCACATCCAATCCCTCTGGGTATTGTTAGTCTTCCAAGAACTTCCTCAAGTCCTTGAAGATCGACTCTTCTGTGGAAGTCGCAAAGACTGGGTCAGAAGACTTAGTCTCGTCTTCTGGGAAGCAGACGGCACGCCCCCTCTCAGATGAAAGTGTCTCTGTGAAAACTGAAAACAGCTTCTCGTCAAGGAACTCGTCTTCCACCTCATCTTCTCGTCGTTCCGTTTCTAATCTGGATAGGTAGTCAGCATTAACATGCTGTCTTCCAAGCCTGTACTCAACTGTGTAAGTAAATTCCTGGAGTAGAAGAATCCACCTAGCTATCCTATCAGATAAATCTGCTTTCTTCAGAAGATGTTTCAAAGAAAAATGATCCACATAGAAAACGAACAGATTAGCTAGAAGATAGTGCCTAAACTTCCGACAAGAGTAAATCATGCCAAGACACTCCCTTTCAGTTGTCGAGTACTTCTTCTCTGCATCACTGAGTTGTCTTCCCGCATAGTAGATGAGATAATCCTTCTTCTTCTCATCTTTCTGACTCAACACCACCCCTATGACGAAAGCAGGAACATCCATGTAAATATGGAAGACTCTCTCCCAGTCAGGTGGCCTTAGGACAAGGGATTCCGACAGAAGCCTCTTCATTTCTTCGAATGCTTCCTGCTGCTCAGAAGACCAAATGTAAGGTTCGTCTGTCTTCAGCAACTTGGTAAGTCTTCCTGCTACCTCTGCATATATGTCAATAAACCTCCTGTAGTATCCTACGTTGCCCAGGAAGCTTCTCAACTGAGTCAGGTTAGCAGGTGGGTGAAGTTTCATGATGACTTCTACCTTAGCACAGTCGACTTCTATACCTCTTCCAGAAATCCTATGTCCTAGAAAAATTCCTTTTGACATACCAAAGAAGCACTTCTCAGGGTGAAGAGCCAAACGATGTTCTCTACACTTCGGTAAAACACTTCCTTAGAAATATCAGGTGGTCTTCTTTTGATCCAAACACACAGAAGTCATCCAAGAAGATCTCCATGAAAGTGCGAAGATACTCCTTGAAGATTGTAATCATCAATCTCTGGAATGTGGCGGGCGCGTTGCATAAACCAAACGGCATTTGATTGTACGAGTACGTGTCTCAATCAGTAGTGAAAGTGGTTTTCGACTTGTCTTCTTCTCTGATTGAAACTTGGTTGTACCCAGAATACCCGTCCAGGAAGCTGTAGAATTCGTGCCCTGCTACCTGGTCTAACACAAAGTCGGTGAATGGTAAAGGATGATGATCCTTTTTTGTGGCCAAGTTCAGCTTCCCGAAGTCCTGACACACTCGGATCTTCCTGGTCTGTTTCTTCAGCACGATGACAATAGGAGCTACCCACTCACTACTAAGCACTGGGAAGATGACTCTCGTCTTTAGATATTGGTCGATCTGGTCCTTCATCGGAAGCGAGTACTTGAGGTTGAGCCGATACTGCCTCTGCCGTGTAGGAACAACGCCCTCTAGCAAGTCAATCCGATGTTCTCCCAACTCTCGAGGTATGCCCTTCATGTCTTCTATGGTCCACGCGAAGACATCTTGGAACTCCGTCAGAAGTTCTCGAAAGTCTTCCAACAGCTGGCCCTCGATCACCTTGGAAAGCTTCAGCTTCTTCCCAGGAGCAACCTCCATTTCTTGAAGATCGTCCGGGTTTATCATTCCTTCAGTGTGACTGTACTCATTGGCACCAAAGTATTCCGGCTTGGGAGCTTCTTCCGGTTCAGATTCGTCTTCTGGAAGACCAACGATCAGATCTTCCGAAGGGAAGACAGTACTTTCATCTTCTAGAAGACCAACTGTCGGATCTTCTGAAGGGAAGACAGTACTTTCGTCTTCTGGAAGCTCTTCTTTCGCAATCTCGTAGCACTCAATGTATCCACAGATCACGTCTTCTGCTATCTTTGTTACTTTTGTAGTACGCAAGTTATTCACCACAAACTCATTGTATCGTTCATCCATGTCAGAAGACGCAGCTGAGTCTTCTGAAGTGTACCTCTCTGTCGTAGAAGGAGTTTCACCTTGGTGTCCAATCTTTATCCAAGGAAGCGAGACCTTGGTCTTCTCACCAGGCTTAGGTGTAGGATTGGGAAATCTCAAACGATGTCTTCTCCAATCGGTATTAACATTTGCAGCATACAGCCATGGTCGGATATCAACACATGATATCCGACCCTAGCTACAGATCGCAAAATAATGTAAGTGAGGTAAAAAGATACTCCCCCAATTACCATCAAGACATCTTTCAGTTGCCCCAAAGGTCGTCTTCTGGTCTGGTCCACCATTCTGAGGATTCTCGGAGTAGGCTGGAACTCAGTGAAGCCTAGGGCATGCACCGTTTCTTCAGTCATGATGTTAACTCCGGAGCCGGAATCAATGGGTACCTTCTTCAGAAGACAGCCATGGATCTCCATATCCAGTTCTGGGGCTCCCAAGTCCTCATGCTCTATCCTTAGGATCGGGGTGCTCTAGGGAAGTCTAGTTGTCCTCCTCTTCCTCGATCCTCGAAGCACAGATTGTAACAACCTCCTGTCACCAGCGTTGTCATCCAACAGCTGTTGAAAAGTTACATCCGCCTTCTGATCCACAAGTCTCGCAAGAAGTCATAAGGGGATCGCTTCAGAAGAGTGACTGGAGTTTCCAACAGAGAAGATGTAGTAGCTGCTTCCTTGGGTGGAAGACTAGAAGAGTGTCTTCCCTCGACTGGAGGCTGTTCCCGTGAGACAGGGGCTGCCGTAGTCGGTGGAGAAGTTGCTGTACTATCTTCCGTCGCTTCTCTCTAAACTCTTCTTGCATGATCGCTTCAACTTCTTGTCTAATGTCAGGAGCAAAGTACTTCGGATCTTCTCGGTCGTAAGTAGGAGAAGAAGGCCGCTAAAGGGAAGATGACCTCTCCTTTTGCTGCTTCTTCTTCTTGATCTCCTTCTGACGAGATTCTGACTTCCCTTTGCTTCTGGTACTTACCTTGAACACCGCTTCATCCAAGACTTCTTCTGTAGGCCAACTGTCTGAATCCGAGTTAGGGCTCCAAACAGTGCCATCCGCCAAAGTAAAAGAAGAAGCTGCTTCAAGCGACTTCGTCTTCTGAGCTGCAGTCGTCTTCTGCAGCTGAGGTTCCTTTTCTTCACGCTTCCCGTGGTCTGGTTCGTCTTCCTCGATATGGAGAAAATCCATACAATCCCCAGGATCTTCTTCTTCTACCGTGATGTGCTGTACCACTGCTAACTCGAGTTTAGAAGTTGATGCGGCTTCTGTAGGAGGCGTGGTCTCTGCAAATCTAACCATTTGTCGTGGCCGCAAGGTTTGAGGACAATTCCTTGTGAAATGACCGGCTTCCTTACAGTTCCCACACAAGGCACTTGCTCAATCTGTCTTCTCGGATGAGGACAGGTGGACCACCAGTGTCCTGTTTCTCCACAATTATTGCACGCTCCAGGAAGAGGGTTGAGAGGTCGTTGTGATGGAGAAGGTTGCCAGAGCGTCCTGGTCTGTATATTACTAGCTCTATCCCTAGGTACATAACGATTATATTGGGCGGGAGGAGTAGGAGTGAACGGTTGTATCGTCTCAATCTTATAGCAGGTTTCCCCACTAGGATCGTGTAGATATCCCTCATCGTCTTCTTCCCATCCTGCCCAATTGACAGCTTGGTCCTGCGTACACTGATCTCTGATGTGCCCGGAAGAGTTCAAAGATTGCACCAAAGGTTTGCCGGAGAAGCCGTACATTGCTTCTGCTTGTCCTTCTGGTTCAGAAGATGAACTTTCAGGTCGGCAAACTGCTTCATAACTTCATCGACGGGGATCAGGTGCAGACTGAATGATTTGAGTCTGAGGCATCTTCTGCACAACTTCCTCCCTTGTTCGGGTCTTCTCCTTCTTCTTCTTCCGTGTCTTCTTCTCTTGTTCAGATTCAGATTCTGAACTTTCGACTGTAGACTCTTCAGAAGTAGAGGATGCTTCCGAATCACTGTTATCAGTTTCAGTGGACTTGGACTTCCTCTTGGACTTCCTAGAAGACTTCTTCGACTTCTTGGACCTCTTCGAGATCTTCCCTCTGTCTTTCGTCATATTCCGAGTGATGCTCGAGGTTTCATACTGCTCGGCATGCTTCTGTACTTCTACTAAATCATCACCTCCTCCTCTCCTGCAGTACAACTCCATATCCTGACACAATCCTCCCAAGTACCAGTCCACGGCTTGCTGGGCACAATAACCGGGTCTTCCTTGATTCTGAGGGATGTGATCCACGAGGTCTTCAAACCTCTCGGTGTAATCCCGCAGTGTCTCTTTCTTCTTCCGCTCGAGCCTATGAAGTTCTATGAGGGTCATCCGATCATAGCCCACTCCTCTGAACCTCTTCAGAAAAGCTGCCTTCAGAGTAGCCCAAGCGGCCATTACTAACCCATCATCCAACATTTTACTCATCCATTTCCTTCCTTTCCCTACTATCAAACTAGGAAATACACGGAGTCTGTCGGCATCGGAGTCCTCCCTGTTGGATCAAGAGATGGTCTCGAACATCGTGATGAAGTCGTCCGCGTCAGCGTCAGCGTCGTACGGATGATACTTCTGTCGAGTGTGAGAAGCTATGTCGACTGCCGGCTGGTGCGACTGCCCACTTCTTCCTCCCTCAGGTCCAGGTGGTGGAGATGGTCTTCTCGAAGGTCCAGGTCTGTCTGAATCACGAAGATCGTTTTCCGAGTCAGAACTACTGTCATTGCTACCTTCCGAGACATCTGGAACGATCTCCTCTAATCTTCCTTCACCTTGAAAAGCTTCTTCCGCACTTGGGAAGACGTCTTCCGAGTAACCAGTACCAAAATCTACTTTATACACGTGATCACCCGGTTGGCTTCTGTCTTCTCCAAAGATTATGCTCGAGATGGAAGGCTCTTCCAACTCTACTAATCGGATCTTCCTGAGCTCTTCTTCTTTCCTTTGGTGTCTCAGGGATATCCGCTGCTCTCTAGAAGCGGTTCGCTGAGATGACTGTACCCACTCAGATCTTTATCCGCGCGTCTTCTGCTTCTTCCTCTGGTCGGAGGCATCCACCAGGGTACTGAGAAGAGATGTCCCTCTTCTAATACTAGATCCGGCAGACTGAATGTCTAAACAACCGATCACATGTTCGGAACGTCTTCTTCTCTTGCTTCCTGTTGTACTTATTGCAGTCTTCAAAGATCGAGTCTTCCAAGAAGCTCTTGGAAGCAGGGAAGCGGCTTCTTCCCTGATGTATCTCTTCTGTTTCTGGTTGCGGTTCCTGTCTTCTAGCAAGATAGAGTCCCACAACACATTCAACTACAATCGAAGTTAGTTCAAAATAAAACTAACTACTGGCACACAGATCCAGGAAGCTTAGAACGGAAGTTACTAAGATGAAGTCCCCGGCAGCGGTGCCAAAAATGGTGCTCACTATATGTAGTGTCGCAGGATTACTCCTTTTGCCCATTTAGTATACAAAACATCGTTCCCACATAGGATTTGCACAAGTAACGCTGCTCTAAGTTCTAAGATATGTTCAAACACACAAACACACGAGTTTTGCCTAGAAATCCCGTCCTCTCACAAAACCACGCGTCTTCCAGACACGCCAAAAGGTGCTCTGGATCTAAACAAACACCTACTAACTAAAATATCACACAGAGAAGCTCGAGAAGACGCTCTTCCTGCTTCCAGGTCATTTCTTCCGGTCTTCTCAGTACCGTCTTCCCGAAGCAATTCTTGGCTTCTGGAGGTTCCACTCGACTTCTCACACCTCCAGAAGACTGCTCTTGCTTCGCAGAAGTCGACTAGCAACGTCTGACTGTAGTGTCACAGGATTACTCCTTTTGTCCATTTAGTATACAAGATATCGTTCTCACAGCGGATTTGCACAAGTAACGTTGCTCTAAGTTCTAAGATCTGTTCAAACACACAAACACACGGGTTTTTCCTAGAAATCCCGTCTTCTCACAAAACCACGCGTCTTCCGGACATGCCAACAGGTGCTCTGGACCTAAACAAATGACTACTAACTAAAATATCACACATATATTCACAGAGAAGCTTGGGGAGACGCTCTTCCTGCTTCCAAGTCACTTCTTCCGGTCTTCTCAATATCGTCTTCTCAATATCATCTTCTCGAAGCAATCCTCATCTTCTGGGGGTTTCATTCGGCTTCTCGCACCTCCAGAAGACTGCTCTTGCTTCGCAGAAGTCGATTAGAATCGGCTGTTACACCTTACTCACTCTCACATTCCAACGGGTTAGATTAATCACAGGGTGTATGCCCCCTGTAGCCTTCCCAGGCTTCTGCCTACGGAAATGGTCTTCTTGCAGCACTACAACAACATTCACCTTCACGGAAGCTCAATAGAAGTCTCGGAAGCTCACTAGAAGAAGGTAAGAAGATGGAGAAGATGGGGAAGAAGGGAAAATCCAAACAAGAGGAAACAAGATGAAAAGGAGAAATTAAGATTCCGACAGGCTTCTAGTCCGGATCTTGATTAACAAGCCATCCCTGCATGTAATAGTTTGGGGAGGAAGACAACAAACGTGCGTACAGTTGCACCGTCTTCTACTTGAGGATGTCGTTCTATTGCGGGAAGAAGGCTTCTTTCTTCTTCTCTTCGCTGCTCTGACTACTCTGTCTTCTGGGATCTCTTTCCCATAAGACCATCCGTACGCAGATCTTAAGTGCTCTACTGGACGAGCCAAGCTGCACTTCCACAACTGCTGACAGTCACCGCCACTCAAGAAGAACGCTTCTCATACACAATCGGGAGTGAATCCAAGAAAACCCACCACCCAGAAGACATGGACAAAGCCTCTGCACTCAAATCAGCAATCCATTCCCCGAGAAGAAGTCACATTGGCATTGGGAAGCTCACTCTCTCTACTTCCTGCTCCTACTCCTCGACACACCAGTCTAGACAACAGGACTGCACGATGATGCCGTTTCATGTTCCTAAACTGTCCACTACCTCTATCTACATCTTCGAACCACTGCTGGTAACAAGCATGTAGACCCCTCCTGTGTATTCCCAGACTATTCGTATGTTTCCAACAACGGGTGTAGTGTGCATTGTAATGCATATCATGTGTCTGTGTGTGCTCTATGTCTGCACCGTCAAATCTATGTGTGTGTGCACAACTCCAATTTCTTACTCTTCGATCCTACTTATATCTTCTACCACGAGAAAACAGAGGAGACGACCACCAAGGAGAGAGGGGCGCTGTCAGAAGGCTGCCACCCCACATGCAAGCGGTTCCCCTTCCTAATTAGCCATCCACCTTGTTGCTCCTACGCTACTTATGCTGCCACATGGTATCCTAACTAATTTTACACTGACAAACTACCATCCTTAAGATAGCATGTTCGGTCCTACTAAATTTGGAAAATGTCAACGTCGGTTGTGTTTACTATTTACTCTGATTGCTCGGAGGCAACCTCTACCTGATCTGCTCCTATCAGAGCTCCTAACGCGGCTTCTGATAAGCTAGAAAGCCCTGCAGTTACCTCGGGTGTCATTGAGGTAGCTTCTCCTCATCGCTCTTCGCTGACCCTGCTGTCGCTGCTGCTTCTTCTTCCTCGACTTCGGCTTCGGCTTCACTTCCGACTCTGCTTCTGCTTCTGCTTCGGAAGACGGAAGACGGAAGCGTCTTCTGGGAAGCGGAGTCGACCGGTGCTTCCTCGCTCTTCTGGAGCATTAGCTCGGTACTAGAGATCATGGCGACCTCATGGGGGTCCGGGGAAGTCGCTTCCTCCACGCGGAATACCTGGGAAGATGGCTCGTCTTCCTGTCTTCCAGAAGACATGTTGTCTTCCGAGACGTCTTCCGGAGTCTTCTCGGCTTCCAACGTTGTCACTACCAAGTGCACAGCGAGGTCGAACTCCTCCTTTTCCAATTCGGATCTAATCGATGGTGCTGGAGCTTGGGAAGATGCAGTTGCGGGTGTCGGAAGCGAGGGAAGACCATAGAGTGTCTTCACTCCCTCTATCTGCCGATCCAAATACCTAAACATGCTCTCCCTGCATTCCACCAACATCGCCTTGGACTCGTTGTCCCATCCTCTAGCCTGGATAAGCAACTTCCTACCCGCGGTGAAGTTGAACTTCTTCCGAAGCGCTTCCACCGACTGTGCTAGCATCTCCTGCACATGAGCTTCCGCTGCTTCTCGCTTCTGCGGCTTCCCGCTGCGTCTTCCATGTCGTCTTCTCTTCTGCAAAGGTGGTGATTTTCTCCCACACTCGGAGAACCTCCTGATCGCGTTGCTGTACACGCGCCTGCAATTCCTGGTTGCTCTTCCGAAGCTGCACCAACTCCCTGGCAGAAGCAGCTGCTTCCGTCTTGTACTTCGCTGCGAGCTTCTCCATGGTGCGGAGACTAGCTTCCAGTGCTTTTGCCGTCTTCTGGCCTTCTTCATGCTGCATCAGGAAGCGCAGACCGAATCCAGGTTGCAAGGGCTTCTCCTGAACCTTCGCTCTCTTCTCCAGCAACTCCATAGCTGGCTGGATCTCGGATCGGAAGAAGGCATTGAACTCCACAGTCTAGCTTCTACTTCTCAGAAGACGAAACTAGTCTTCCAGAAGATAGCTACTCCGTCTTCCGAGATTCTAACAGTGCTTCCTAAATAGCTCTCATCTTCTGAGCTATATCTAAACAATACTAACTAAGCAAGGCCTCGCATGGATTACCAAGAAGACAACCCACCTTGCATTACATCCTACTTCCTATTAGAAGATACAAGATTCGTGAAACGTAGAGTGCATAACAGGTTCAGAAGATGGTTGCGGGCTCCTGCGGTGACAATGGCCTCCGGAAAGACTCTCAGGACAGCTTCCGATTCAATGCTTTTCTCGGAAGACCTCCCGAAGTCAGGCTTCCCTTCACTAGTCTCACATGTCTTCTTCTTCCTATGCGCAATCTATCCTCACAACAGACTCAAGACATTTGGACTCTATTCTTCTGACTTCTCACCTCTCATACATACTCAGAAGAAGCTTGCTGCTCGGTGGGGAGACATGACCCTCGACCATTCTCTCCAGATTCTGCCAGCAAGACTTCTCATGACTCTCTCCTAAGTTCGGGAAGAAGAAAGAATGGGCTGCTATGGGTCGGACAAAAGAGAGCTGAAATGGACCCTCACGTCTTCTCGCGCATTTTGCCAGCCCTTCTAGTCTTCTAGTCTCTCTAAAAGATGTGGATTTGAGAAGTTTGGAAGGCCGGGAGGCACAAGCCTAGTTCCCGTCTTCCAACTTCTCAAAATAACAAAACAACTCACCACGCCACTCAGGATTCGTACCAAGCCTCTCTTAATACCAAAGCAAAGCAAATCCACCCTTGATACGAATTGTATACAGTCGGTCTTCCGAAGACAGTCAGGCTTTCGAAGATGTCTAGCTTCTGAAGATGTCAAGCTTCCGAAGATGTCCCGATCTCAGAAGCGTCTTCCGAAGGTGTTCAGATCCTCCGGAGCGTCTTTTGTTCAAGGTTTCGGGAGTAGAGGGATGGTTGGGTAGGGAAATTGATAGCTAGGATCTCCAATTTGAGGACTATGGATAGGGAAGCTCGAATTGAACTCGGGAAGAAGGAAGAAGGTGTCAGACTGAAATTGGGCAACGCTTCCGCGCCCAATGTCACAATAGGAAAATAAGGATGGGGGATTGATCGATCAGGCTGCCTGTAAACAACCGGGGAAGCGCGGGGGATACCAAACAAAGGCGAGAAGCAGTGGGGAAGGGGAGAGAACATGGAAGAACCTCTACTGTCTTCTGTCGACTTCCCGAGCTATCTTTGATCTTCCACGCGCTTCTGGCTCTGGTTCCAGCTCCAATGCGACCCCACAAGGCTGCTTCCGCTGTCAGCTTCTGGCTACGCCTCAATTCCACCTTTGATTCCTTTCAACCACCCTCCAATGACAGCTTTCCGGGAGCTCACAGAAAACGCCGTTAGTTCACTACGCTTCTTGCGCTCAGTAGTTCGACTTCACCTTCCTTCTAACTTCAAATTGATCTTGTCCTCACTCGATTTCACTCGCTACTTTCCTCACTCAAATCAACTCGCTGCCTGAATCGATCTTCTCAGTCTCCATCTCTCGATGTGGGAAGCAGGTAGGTGCCTGTGCTAATGCACTTCCTGCGCTATCTTCCCTGCAGTTTAGGGGTTTCGTCACTCCTGACCTACCTAACTTATTCACCACCGCGGGGTTACCCAAGTAGGTACACCCAATTCTTTACTTGGAAATCCCGTGGTTAGGCCTCCGCGGTCGCTGTCGTCAGGAAGACGCGTGTCTTCCGTCTTCCGCTGTCCGTCGCTCTCTTCCGTCATCCGTTGTCTTCCGCGGTCTTTCGTCGTCTTCTGAAGACACCACCGGGAAGACGCTTCCCAGAAGACAACAGTCTTTCGAAGAAGTCAACTTCTTATTGCAACAAAAGATCATAAGATCATCTTCCTTCTAAGGAAGATGTAGTCTTAAGTAACAACGCTTCTTCAGTTATACAAACAAGTTATTAACCTTAAAAATTTCAAAAATTCGTGAATCTTGTAATTTGTGAGCACCACAAGTTCGCTACCAGAACTGTAGGCTGCACCTTTCTTCTACTGGAGAGCCGCTAAGCACGCAGTTTGGACGAGGAGGCACGAGGAGTCTACCTCAGATTACAGCTGCTGCAACTGTACATGCATTGATGGCACCACCGGTAAATCCTTATGTATATGCTGGTCACATTGAAGTTTCTTCTAGTCCTACGTTGCTAGATAAGACTACTGAGAAGAAAAATGCTCAAGTTCCTTATGAAATACTGAAGAGAGGAGCTAAGACTATCCGCAGAGTCACAGGGTGGAGAGATCCTGTTGACGTTGCGTCTATCAAAGCATTCTTGGATGTGGATAGACACGTTCACTGGTAAGATGCTTCTGTGGAGGAGAAGAGGCGGCGAGAAGCCTCTGAACTTGATACTGGAGTTCTAGAGGAGACTAGAAATAGACGGAGGGTCACAAGCAGACGAGCGGCTCTTCCTGAGGACATCCCGTCTACTTCTGCAGCTCCTCCACTTGCACCAATCCGATGGAGGACGTGCAGAGATCCCAGCAGGAGCCAACGACTGCTGGTAGACGGTTCACTGCCCAAGAGAAAGAGAAGGGACCGACTTACAAGTTGGCGGCTGACATAGAAACTTCTACAGATCTCAAGAGCATCTTGGAGCAAATGATACTTGATGCACGAATCGAGTTTTCTCTTCCAAAGGTTCTTGGTATTGCGAAGAGGGAGTTTCACGAACTGATCATCGACATCATCAAGCGAAAGAGGCCGGTGATGTCTGAACAAGTAGAAAGCCAGATGATAGAGATGGTAGGAGCTTCTGTAAATGATGCAGAATTTGAGAAGGTGCACTTTCAAGAGGTTGATACAGAGTACCAGCAAGAAGCGTTGGTTGCTGGTACCAACACTGCTGAATTCGAGGATGAAGAAGCTGGCGACGAGAGTCCAGCTACTGATAGTGACTTCAGGAAGAGACACTGGCTCGTGCTACGACTGCTACACGAGTTCGCCTTGGGAGTTTGGAACTTGTTGCGGCTTTGGTTGATCACGGTTCAGAGATCAACATCATGTCACGAGAGGTGTACGAAAGAGGTCAGTGGTCTATCGAACTGAACCATGGTTGGATGCTACGAGCGGCAAACAACCAAAAGGGTGAGTTATACGGCGCTTGTCCTAACGTGAAGGTGAAGATAGGTGATGTGGAAGTAGATCAGCACTTCTTCGTGCAGTCTTCAGCTTGATATCCTGTGATTCTTGGTCAGCCTTATATCACTGCAGTTCGAATGGAGACGAAGGTGATGGACGATGGCTCTCACTATGCTAGCCGGAGATGAATACATATCTGGAGTGTTTGAAGAGCAGTATTTGGTAGATACTATAGGGGAGTTGAAATCTATAGTAGAAAGTTCTATAGATGATGTAGATAGAGTGGTGAGAGTGAGCTCCAAGGAGCTTTATGATGTAATTGATAAGTTTATAGATCGACAAGAGGTGTATGTGGAGACCAAGTACAAGTCAGTGGCAAAGAAAGTCAAATCAGTGGCTTTGCCTTTGTCACTCGATTACAATCAGAAGATGGAGCAAGCTGCACGAGAACCGACGCTCATAGGACCGAGAAGAATTGGACACCAGTTCACAGAAACAACACTGAAGGAGCTGAGGATTGGAGGTGATGGATTTCTTATTGAGCAAGAGAAGAAGAGCTTCAGGGAGATGCTATCTAGGTATGGTAAGGCGTTTGCGTTTGAGTCACATGAAGTAGGATGTGTAGATCCAAGTGTAGTTGCACCTATGGTAATCTTTACTATACCGCATGTGCCTTGGAATCTACGTCCTATCCCTGTACCTAGAGCTCATCTACCAAAGCTGATACACTTGCTCAATGAAAGGATTAGGATGGGTATCTTGGAACCATCTATAGCTCCCTACTCTAGCAGATGGTTTACTGTTCCGAAGAAGAATGGAGCTTTGAGATTCATTCAAGATATGCAGTCAGTTAACAAGGTGACTATCATGAATATGGGTATAGGACCTATTGTAGACGAGTTTGTAGAGGCTTTTGCTGGTCGTACTATCTACTCAATGGGAGACTTATATTCAAGTTATGATCAGTTTCAGTTATCCTCTAAGAGTAGATACTTGACTACAATGAGGACACCTTTGGGGTTACTAAGGATGTGCACCTTGCCACAAGGTGCTACCAATTTTGTAGCACATATGATGAATGGCATGAATAAGGATTTCATTCCTAAAAAAACTATGCCATTCCTTGATGATGTGCCGATCAAAGGGTGTGCTGAGGAGGAGAAGAATGAGGTAAAGGATCAAAGGGGGTGCCGTAAGTTTGTTGCCGACCATATAGTTGACTGCGATAAGATATTGAGTCGATTGGAGAAGGTTCATTTGACTTTATCAAGAGCAAAGTCTGTATTTGGAGAACAAGAGGTGTTGATTGTGGAGCACTTATGTGGATCTTATGGTTGGAAACCTTGTCCGAACAAGGTTGATGTCATTCGAAGGATGAAGGAGACATGTGGGTCAGTTACCGAGGTGAGAAGGTTTCTAGGTGCATGTGTGTTTTATCATATATGGATTCCACACTTTGCTCATGTAGCAAATCCGTTGTACAAGCTGCTGAGGAAGGGGCAAAGATTTTAGTGGCAAGAGGAGCAAAGCGAGTCTATGAGGAAGTTGAAGGATCTTTTGGCTTCACCACCAACTCTACGGAAGGTCACCTATGAGTTGGGCAGATCTGTTATCCTTACTGTTGATACTAGTCCTATTGGCATTGGATGGGCTGTAGGACAAAATGATGAGGATGGAAATAGATATGTGGTGCGTTTTGGAGCTAAGGTGTTAAGTTCACGGTAGAGAGACTACCCTCAGGTCAAGAGAGAGCTATGGGGAGTAGTTACTACGATGAAAAGTGATAAGGAATATTTGATAGGAGCACTTGTGGTTGTGGAGACTGATTGTTTACCTCTCTTGGGAATGATCACTAGCTGTACAATTCCAGATATTGCTATGTTGAGGTGGATAGCATATATCAAGTCCTTGAACCCAGAGTTTAGACATATTGCAGGAAAAAACAATCGTGTGACAGATATGTTATCAAGGGTTAGGTACTACGGTGAGAAGGAGATGATAGATGACCAAGAGGATGTGGGAACAGAGTTCTATTCTAGTGTTCTTGCTAGAAAGGATAGAAGCTATTTTGCAGCTCTGTTGGAGTTATTTGAGGAAACTATGTATGATGACGAGTGGTTGGATCTTGGGCGCTATTTAAGTTCATTGGAAAGGCAAGAAGGCTGGTCTGATGCAGATTTCAAGAGGATCCGTAGAATAGCTTATGGTTACTTTTTACATGGAGGACATCTATGAAAGCGCCCTAAGCTACAAGGAGGTATACCGCAACGGGTGGTATGTGACTTGGAATTGCAGCAGCAGCTGATCAAGGAGTTTCATGAGAGTCTATGGGCCGGTCATAGAGGAGTTTGTGCTACATTTGCTAAGATGAAGGAGAAGTATTGGTGGAAGGGTATGTATAAGGATGTAGTACAGTTTGTTTCATCATGTATACCTTGCCAGATATATTCAAACGTACGTCATCGTGATGGATTGCATCCTACTTATCCTTTAGTCATTCATTACAAATGGGTAGTTGATCTGGTAACTATGCCATTTGGACTCGGACAAATGAGATATCTAGTCTTGGCTAGAGAAGATCTATCTAACCAAGTCGAGGGTCGTGCCCTGAGGACGAAGACCACTGCTAGTGTCTGCCGCTTTCTACTTGAAGATGTTATTTGTAGGTATGGGTGTGTGAGAAAGATCACTGCAGATAGGGGCGAGCTCGATTCACAAGAAGCAGTTGAGTTCTTCAAGCGATTGGGAATCAAGTTGGCGTTAACCACTGCTTACAATCTTGAAGAGAATGGCAAGAGCGAAAGAGGTCATCCGTCAATCATCAAAGCTTTGGTAAAAGCTTGCAAGGGTAAGATTCGTGAATGGCCTAGACTGCTACCGTTTGCTTTATGGACAGACCGTACAACTCATAGTACCGATACATATTACATGTTAGCAGAATTGATACTAGGACAAAAACCTGTGATGCCGATTGTGGTACCCACAAATTACAAGATTCATGAATTTTTGAAATTTTTAAGATTAATAACTTGTTTGTATAACTGAAGAAGCGTTGTTACTTAAGATTACTGCTTCCTTAGAAGAAAGATGATCTTATGAGCTTTTTAATAAGAAGTTTGACTTCTTCGGAAGACGATCGTCTTCTGGGAAGCATCTTCTCATTTGCGTCTTCGGAAGACGGGAAGACGGCGGAAGACGGGAAGATGACGAAAAACACCTATCTTCCGGAAGACAGTGACCGCGAAGGCCTAACCATGAGTTTCCAAGGTAAAAGAGTGGGTGTACCTACTAGGTAACACCAAGGTGGTAGGTAGGTCGGGTAAGTCACCTAGGGTCGAAACCCCTAATCTGCGAGAAAGATGCACATGAAGCGCATTAGCGCATTCCAACTTCCCGCAGCAAGCGCGCTCTTGAGAAGATCGATTCCAGAAGGGTGAGCTTCGAGTGAGGAGACAGCAAGGTGGAATTGAGAGAATATAGGATCGATTAGAAGCTAGAACGAAGGCGAGGTCGAATTGCTGGAGCGCAGGAAGCATCCTGAGTGAAGAGCGTTTCCTGTGAGACTCCCGGAAGCTGACATTGGAAGCAGTTGAGTGAAATCGGAAGTGGGTGGCACAATCGATTGAGACATAGACAGGAGATGACGACAGACGCAACTCAGTGGGGTCGCATTAGAGCTAGGACCAGAGCCAAAAGCGCGCGAGAGGTCAAAGACAACTCGGGAAGCAGACAGAAGACTCTAGAGGTTCTTCCCAATGTTCTTTCTCCTTCCCATTGCTTCTCGCTTTTGTTTGGTATCCCCCGCGCTTCCACGGTTGATTGCAGGCAACCTGATCGATTAGTACCCCCATCTCCATTTTTTCTATTGTGACATTGGGTGCGGAAGCGCTGCCCAATTTCTGTCAGGCATCTTCCTACTTCTTCCTGAGTTCAGTTCGAGCTTCCCTACACATCGTCCTCAAATTGACGATCCCAGCTATCAATTTCCCTACCCTACTACCTCTCTACTCCCGAAACCTTGAATAGAAAACGTTTCGGAAGATTGGATCATCTTCGGAAGACGCTTCTGAACCTTGACTGTCTTCGGAAGACTATCTTCGGAAGTAGACTGTAACCAATTCGTATCAAGAGTGGCTTTGTGTTGCTTTTGTGTTAAGAGAGGCTTGGTACGAATCCCGAGTGGTGTGGTGAGTTCTTTTGCTATTTCGAGAAGTTGGAAGTCGGGAACTAGGCCTGTGCCTCCCGGCCTTCCAAGCTTCTCAACTCCACATCTTTTTAGAGAAACTAGAAGACTGAAAGGCTGGCAAAATGAGCGAGAAGACGTGAGGGTCCATTTTGGGTCTCTTCTATCCGACCCATAGCAGCCGTTTCTTCTTCTTCCCAAACTTAGAGAGAGAGTCGTGAGAAGACTTGCTGGCAGAATCTGGAGAGAAGGGTCGAGGGTCCTGTCTTCCCACCGAGCAGCAAGCTTCTCCTGAGTGCGTATGAGAGGTGAGAAGTCAGAAGAACAGAGTGCAAATGTCTTATCTGTTGTGAGGATAGATTGCACGTAGGAAGAAGAAGACAAGTGAGACCAGTGAAGGGAAGCCTGACTTCGGGAGGTCTTCCGAGAAAGACATTGAATCGGGAACTGTCCCGGGTGTCTTCTCAGAGGCCACTGTCACCGCAGGAGCCCGCAATCATCTTCCAAACCTGTTATGCACTTTATGTTTCGCGAATCTTGTATCTTCTGATGAGAAGTAGGATGTAATGCAAGGTGGGTTGTCTTCTTGGTAATCCATGCGAGGCCTTGCTTAGATAGGATTGTTTAGATATAGCTCGGAAGACGAGAGCTATTTAGGAAGTACTGTTAGAATCCCAGAAGACGGAGTAGCTGTCTTCTGGAAGACTAGTTTCGTCTTCTGAGAAGTAGAAGCTAGACTGTGGGCACTTGGGAAGGACTGAGCCTTCAGCTCATAGTAGGTGCGTGTGGCTTAGTGCAACAGATCTTCCAGTATGTCGATGCATCCTCGAGGATTGGTGTTACCAGCAGCGGAGTTGGCCGAGGTCACGCCCTTCCTCAAGGAGTTGGGTCTCGATTTCTTCCTATGGGATTGGAACCTTGCAGACCAGGGACTTCTAGAGGAGGTGTGGGCAGCGTTACCACCTCGCAACCGTGTACTTGCGTAGGCAGGAGTAGCTCGAGGAAGACCGTATTCCTGGACTGAAGATTGGTGGCGCAGGGCTTTCCACAGGCCAGAATCCGAGGACCGAGGGTATTGGTTCGAGAAGAAGATCCAACCTAGGATCGTGAGCACGTGGCATGTGCCTGGGAGCACCACTTGTCTTTTCATGGAAGACAGACAAGGTAGGAATGGGTGGAAGATCGAATCTTACCGGGAGCCGAAGAAGCGACTTCTGGCGAAGATGTTTTTGCATCTCTTTCCCAAGGAGAAAGCGCAGAAGACGAGGTACCTAGGAGATCAGGACGTGGAGTTCCTGGAAGCAGTGTGGGATGAAGGAGTGCCCATCAACTGGGGCGCATACATCCACAACTATGTACAGGCGGAGCTAGCGTACTTGGGTACCTCGACATGAGGACACTTGACACCTTTCTTCTGCTACTTGTACGTAGCCATGGGAGATCTTAGGGGAGATCAGTTGGCAGAGTATGGACCAACATGACAACAGGAGGTGAAGGAGGAGACCGCGGAAGACGATGATCGAGCAGCAGCCGCAACGCCCCCTCCCACTCTGATGTCACAGCTGAGGTCTGGTTCTCACCAGAAGACGCTTCTGGTGCGGGAAGACGAGTCTAGTGTGTCGGAAGACGCCACGCCGCTGAGAAAGATGGATCCTAGAAGTGTACCTAGGAAGCCCATCTCTCTCATTCATTCAGGATCGAAGTCGGACTCGGAGGAAGAGCCGCTAAGCACCTGATCGGAGCAGAAGACCACTTCTGTAACACTTGGGAGTCTTCCGAAGACTTCAGAAGACAAGAGAAGAAGGGATACTCCCACTACGATGCGGGGAAGCGCTGTGAAGAGAACCGCTCCTGCCATGAGGGATCTTCCACCCTGGAAGATGAGAAGAGTAGCTTCTTCTCGTGCACAGAAGATGAAGGCCATTGTGGTGGAAGAGGCATCCTTGCCTCTGGAAGACAAGGTCGGCACCTCAGAGCGAGTAGTAGAGATGAATTTGTCTTCCGCAGGAAAACGACTGGAAGAGTTCAGCGCCTTCTTCCACACAGAGATCTAGCCAGCTATGGAGTTGTTGGAGAAGAGAGCGAAGGCACAGGAGAAGCCCTTGCAACCTAGATTCGGTCTACGCACCTAGCTGCGATAGGAAGAAGACCAGAAGAAGACGGAGTCGCTGGAAGCTACTCTCCGCACCACAGAGAAGCTCGCAGTCCGATACAAGACGGAAGCAGCCGCTTCTGCCAAGGAGCTGGTGCAGCTTCAGAAGAACAACCAAGAGATGCAGAAGCATGTACAGCAGCGCGATCAGGAGGTCCTCCGAGTGCGGGAGAAGATCATCGCCCTCGCAGAGGAGAGGATGACATGGGCGAAGCAGCAGGAAGCCGCAGAAGCGCGAGTTGCAGTTGAGAAGACGCAGCGAGAAGCAGCGGAGGCTCGTGCACAGGAGATGCTAGCACAATCGGTGGAGGCGCTTCAGAAGAAGTTTAACTTCACCGCGGGTAGGAAGTTACTTACCTTAGCTAGAGGATGGGACAGCGAGTCCAAGGCAATGTTGGTGGAATGCCGGGAGAGCATGTTCAGGTACTTGGATCGGCAGATAGAAGGAGTGAAGACACTCTATGGTCTTCCCTCGCTTCCGACACCTACAACCGCATCTTCCCAAGCTCCAGCACCATCGACTGGATCCGGAATGGAGAAGGAGGAGTTCGACCTCGCTGTGCACTTGGTAGTAACAGCGTTGGAAGCCGAGAAGACACCGGAAGATGCCCCGGAAGACAGGAAGACGAGCCGTCTTCCTCGGTATTCCGCATGGAGGAAGCGACTTCTCCGGACCCCTATGAGGTCGTCATGATCCCTAGTCCCGCACCAGTGCCTTAGAAGATGGAAGAAGCAACACTCGACCTAGCTTCCCAGAAGACGCTTCCGTCTTCCGAAGCAGAAGCCGAAGCTGAGGAAGACGCAGCCGCAGCGACAGCAGGGCCAGCAAAGAGCGATGAGGAGGAAGCCACCTCAGTGACACCCGAGGTAACTACAGGGTTTCTTAGCTTATCAGAAGCTGCGTTAGGAGCTCCGATAGGAGCAGATCAGGTAGAGGTTGCCTCCGAGCAATCAGATTAGCTAGTAACTGAAGTGATAACTCCAAATTTAGTAGGATCGAACATGCTATCTTAAGGGTGGCAGTTTCTCAGTGTAAAATTAGTTAGGATACCATGTGGCAGCATAGGTAGCGTAGGAACAACAAGGTGGATGGCTAATTAGGAAGGGGAACTGCTTGCATGTGGGGGTGGCAACCTCCTGTCAGCGCCTCTCTCTCCTTGGTGGTCGTCTCCTCTGTTTCTCAGGGCAGCGACATAAGTAGGATCGAAGAGTAGGGAATAGAGTTCTGTAGACTGCACACACATATCGATTTCATGGTGTAGGCAGACTAGACACATTAGAGAGGAGACACATGATAGACAGTTCTTTGCACACTACACCCGTTGTTGGAAACATACGAATAGTCTGGGAATACAAAGGAGGGGTCTGCATGCTCGTACCAGCAGTGGTTCGAAGATGTAGATAGAGGTAGTGAACAGTTTAAGAACAGGGAACGGCATCCTCGTGCAGTCCTGTTGACTAGACTGGTGTGTCGAGGAGTAGGCGCAGGAAGTAGAGGGAGTGAGCTTCCCAATGCCATTGTGACTTCTTCTCGGGGAATGGATTATGGATTTGAGTGCAGAAGCTTTGTTCATGTCTTCTGGGTGGTGGATTGCCTTGAATTCACTCCCAATTGTGCATGGGAAGTGTTCTCCTTGAGTGACGGTGACTGTCAGCAGTTGTGGAAGTGTAGCTTGACTCGTTCAGTAGAGCACTTGGGATCTATGTACGAATGGTCTTATGGGTAAGGGATCCCAGAAGACAAAGTAGTCAGAGCAGCGAAGTGAAGAAGAAAGAAGCCTTCTTCCCACAGCAGAAGACGACATCCTCAAGAAGAAGACGGTGCAACTGTACACATGTTTGTTGTCTTCCTCCCCAAACTATTACAAGCAGGGATGGCTTGTTAGTCAGGATCCGGACTAGAAGTCTGTCGGAACTTTATTAGAGGATCCTACACACATGTGTTAGTGTTTATAGCCCATGTTGTGATCTAAAAGCCAACCTCTTGAGAAAACAACCACAGCCAGAAGCACGGCGCTTTCCTAGGCAGACGGATCACACTCCGACAACGTTGGTAAACCTGAGGAATGTTAAACTTAGTTATAGACTTAATTATGTGACGACTTGTAATAATATGGACAAATGATATCTTAGGTGTCTGAATGTTTTCAAGGGTGCACACTCGATCTTGAGGGATCAACTCTTTGTATTTTGTTGATAACACTTGCAAGTCAAGAGGTATTTTAATATCCTATTCTTTTTAAATTTGTTTTTTTAAATACCCTATTTAAGAAATAAATAGAATATTTGATAAGAATAATTTATTTTTATATGGGAATATTCTATTTTTATATAAAAATATTCTATTTTATTTAAAAATTAAAATAACTTTTTTAAAAGATTTCTAAAATTATTACTAAAAATAATTTAAAATATCTTATTTTTACTTGCCTGTGTTTATAAGAAAAACTGTTAGTGAACCTCTCAACACTCTATGTATAGATAATGTTTTGTTCTTATCTCTTTTTTCTTGTGAATAAGGTTGCAGACTCGGCTGTTTACATCTTTCATGAGAGAGAAAATATATTCATATATATTCAAAGCATTTTTAATGTCCACAAGCCCGAATGTTAACACATGCTAGAACAACTAAGAAGTTCATATGTAGAAATTTGTTTAGTGTGCACTGTTGTCAATGTTTCAGTTCAATAAGTGTACCTTGGATAAAAGAATCATATTGAGACATCACTCAACAGATATGATAATTCATCGTAGAAATAAAGCACGTCTACTTTTTACTTCATCCAACCGCTTAAGATAAATAGATCTTCTAGATGTCCATTATGAGGTTTTCTCAACCATATTGTCCAAGTCCTCATTCAAATGACAATGTATGTTTGTACACTGTTCATAATATATTTGGATTCTCTCGCGTGATGGATCAAGTGGAGTTCCATTATGCAAGTGTATAGAAAGTCTTCGAGATATAATAATGCTGCATGAACTATCATCTCGTTCCTCACTCGTATTACTTTATCTCCAACTATGTGAACTTAAAAAAATCATTTACCTACAATTGCTTATTGACTCCACATCCCACTACATACGAAGGGCCATGGATGTGAGGAAGTATATTTAATTGATGGAGGTTATGAGGAAATAACTAGCTTGTAGTAAGTGCAAATGGGATTAGAGTTAAAACTTATAAGTTCCAAATTACATCATGTAGAGAGTACACAATTGTTCGTTTGACTGAACTGTTGAACGTCCATGGGAGAAAAAGACTGGTGGTAGAAGATTGCACTCCCGGAAATGTCATAACTTGTCTATTGTTATGCCATTTGTTAACCTCCAAACCTGTCCGATGAAGTTACATGGATGACTAGATCCCGCACAGGGTGAAACATTATACTTTATAATACGAGTGTCTATGTTAGAAAAAAGACATTCTATAACAAAAGAATAAAACCTAAATTCAGTCTCTATAGTCAAATTCCGATGGGGTGACTTTGTCTAGTAATCACCCTATCGATCACAATTCGATTCCGGTACTCTTTCTAAGGAGTAACAACGTTATAGTTTCGTGTCTAGAGATTAGATACATTGTATTATTTTGTTCTGTCAGGTCATGTGAAAATTTATTGCTCTCATTTTGGAGATTGTTCGATCATGTGTACACATTAGATATGGATGGTGTCTTTGCTCTCTCGACATAAATTTGTCCATATCTTCAAGTTTCGATCTGCTATGGGAAAGTGATTTTGTATCTTAGAATTGTATGTCAATCGATTCATTTTTATTTCTAATAAAAGTTTCAGAAGAATAAATTAGAATGAGAACTTTTCCTGGTACCATCATCTACCCAAGACCAATTTAGACAATTAGAAAGTAAAAGAAAAGTTAAAAAAGTAAACACTTTCATGACAACTTGCTCGTCGACAAGAAAATTTGAACGGTGATTCACCTCACGCGGAAGAAAAGAGTCACGCGTGGAAAGATACTCGAAGGAAACCGGCCGCCGTCTGCAACCCGCCGGTATAGAATCAAAAAATGACGACTTGAAGATTCTATCAAGCCTACCCGTGAAACCAGTTTGTTACTTTCTTTCTTCCACACGAAAGAACGAATTTAGGCTTGATATATATCGCTGTTTCTTGAAGTAGTAACGTGATTTTCTCGCCATGCACAGCTAACGGCATACGTCAACCTCATGAGACATAGTTTGAACCAGCCCGAGCGGGCAGCTGACGCTATCTTATAGTGACCTCTGAAAGAATGGACGTTACATTCCATAGCATTGACGTGCATGTCACGACTCACGATTACATTTTAGGGTTGACTAAACACGTCGGTGATGATTATGGGATGTGTGACTTAGAGAAAAAGCTCAAGACGAAAGAGAGGGAGGGAGACTTCGAGGAGGGGGAGGGAACGTTATATTACAGGTTTAACTTTTACCAGTACTATCGGCTGGCTGGAGGCGAGAAGTTGAAGAACGATCGAGGGGGGGGGGGGCGGAATGAGAGCGCAAGGGGGGGGAGGGGGGGGGGGGGGGTAGTTGCTCTCCACTTAGCGAGTGTTTACAGTTACAGGACCAAAAGTACGAAGGTTTAAGCGAATTAGAGAAGATTAGCAAGTTAGGGTTGCGGTTTTTGAAGAAGCTGGGCAGGACGTGAGGGGCTGCAACAGTAAACGATAAGATATGCAGAGCAGATTAAGCGAGGATGCAGCGATAGATGCTGCGTTTGAGAGGGCGGTCGACCAAAATGGTACGCTTTATTTCGGGGCAACAAGAATAGTCGGCTTGAACCAGATCTTGGACCTGGAAAAGAAGAGAACCAGAAGAGAGTCTCTGAACTTGATTGACTCGAGGCGGATGGGGAACCCGGACATAGGCACAGCGACGGTGGAGGGCCTCCTACACTCGCAAAAGAAACGCAATGTGGAGCGAGAGGAGGAGATCGAAGTAACAAGCAGGACGGAAGAGGCAACTTCTGCGTCAGGGGCCATGAAGGCAGTGGGCCCTGTCAACCAGACTGTGGCAACTGATCCCTCTTCCCGAGGTGGCACTACGGCTTCGAACTTCACGGGGACTGTCGAAGGGGCAGCCGGGGATGAGAAGAAAGTGATGGAGGGCGGCGGTCCTTCACCGGGCGACGAGCGAGGGACGTCCTCGAACGCTTTAGAAGCTCAGCGACAGGTGGGCTTTCCTGCACAAACGACTACAAAGGATACATCAGGGGCTGGAGAGCAGCAGGGAGATAAAACAGGCAAGGAAGCTCAAAGCGATAAGGGGAAGCAAAGTGCACAAAACAGCTAGGCTAAGCCGCTAAAGGGAGTAGGAAAATCAAGTCTGAACCCATACCTTGAAGGGCTGAATCCTCTCGCAGGTGCCGGGATGTCTGACGGAGAACTGAAGGAGGCTCTCCTTTGCATTCAAAAGAACCAACACCTAGGTGAACTGAAGAATGGGGTGAGAGTAGACCTTGATAGAAATCTGGTGGCGAGCCGTCTAGCGCTCCTGAAGACGACGGCTGTAGTACTGTCGACAATAGACTGCAGCCCCTCCAGAAATACCTTCGAAGCGTGGGCCCTCAGGAGACTGGGGCAGGGGATGGGGGGACCCCCCATCCCCTGCCCCAGCTACGCATGCTAAACCGGAAAAACTTTCTAGTGGTACTTGCTACGCCCGACCAACGAAATCAAGTACTCCGAGAAGCCCCATTATTCAGTAATGGGAGGATCGTGTTGGCTGCCCCCTGGTCACCAGGCCACAGAACTCAGGCGGAAAATCCAAAAGCGGTGGCCGTGTGGGTAGACCTACCACTGGTCGACCTGACTTTCGAGATAGAAGCTGACACACTGCTGGCTGCCATCGGCCCTGTCCTGTACAAGTCATCTACGAAAGCAACGAATGCCTACCCACATATAAGAGGATGTGTGCTGCTAGACCCAGAAGCAGACCTCAAGGATCACCTGCAGATTCAGATGGGGGTTGGGACTATGGTGGCTCAGCCCATTATTTATCAGTCACTGCCCGATACCTGCTTTTTGTGCAAAAGAAGGGGCCATTTCGCGAGGAACTGTCCAGAGAACACCAGGAGGGGGGTGGCGGCGGTTAATGGTTCGGTAGTAAAGAAGGAGCCGAAGGCGACTACTGCACCTGTCCCTCCTGTCGAAGCCACACTGAAGGCCAGCAAGGAAGGTGAGTTTACAAAAGTCACTAAAAAGAAGTGGTCAAGAAAGGTCCTCAATGGTAGGACTGTGCAGACGCAGATGAACCGGTTTAAAGTTCTAGAGGGAAACGAGGGGACTACGGAAAGAGAAGGAGGTGCTAAGGAGGGAGAAAAGGAGGCAGAGGAAAAGGAGGAAGAAAGGAGGAGGGAACCCGAGATAGAAGAAGAGAACATAGTGACAGAGGAACCTCGAATTAAAGGGCTCAGACCTGCTAGTAACTGTCTCCCTGCCAGCGATGCGGAATCCTCTCAGAAACAACCTACCTCGAATGAAGGAAAAGAGGTCCTCCCGGACCTGAACATGGTAGCCGGCATCATCCAGCAAGCAGGCAGCGGGCAGCAAGAGTCAATGGAGGCTAGACGCATCGAGCCTACAACGGAAGAAAAAACTGACGCAGGTGCCAACGTAGGCCTAACAACTGAGGCGGGAAAGGCAGGAGTAGGAGATGAACCACAGACAGCTGAAGAGGGGAGTCAAGAGAAAGAGGAAGCGATGGAAATAGTCAGAGTGGAGGACGTTTCAGAGGAAGTGCCTCGGGAGGGGGGACACCTTGGCGGACAGAACATGGAGCGGTGGCCCTGCTGACGCTGTTAAGCTTCCGGCCCAGAAGGAGAGAAGCCCTGACCGATCTTTCTGGGAATTATCCTCAACAGGCGACGGAAGAAAAGGAGGAGGTCCGGAGAGTACAGAAACAACAAGAGTGGAGTTGGCGAATGCCAAAGGGGCGGGCTCGGGTGTGGGTGGCCATGGTGGTCAACAGGCGGTCATCCCTGCTGGGCAGTGGGGAGGACCGATCCTACCTGGTCATACCCCTACCTCGCCACTTCAGAATATAGAGAGGGGAGTACTCAGCGAGATAGTCCCAAACCTGATAGCAAGCAGGAGAGGGTCAAGAAGAGATAGCACCCCAAAAGCGATCGGGCTCCTGTCCAAGCCTATGGGCAGAGGAATCGGGAAAGGGCCCACGAACAAAGACAAGCCGAAGAAGAAGGCGATCACTGCGAGAGCTAGGAACCTGCTGACTGAGCTAGACCCAAACTAGGACGGAGGCGAATGCGAAGAGCCCAGTAAGAACAGTCAGTACCCACCAACAAGTTAGCAAATGCATACAAAACTCAAAATTGCTTCGTGGAATGTTAGAGGCCTGAGCGATCCGCATCGCGTGACTATCCTCCGCCGGTGGCTAGGGAGAGAAAAAGTGCAGGTGGACATCATTGCCCTACAGGAGATGAAGACTGAAGAACAGAGACTGGAATTCAACTTAAAGCAGGTAATGAAGGAGGGGACCAGGATTGTGGACTACGCTGAGGGTGGCAGAGGGGGGGCTGCTCTCCTTATCAACGAACACGTGAAAGTCATTCAGCAAGGAGTCAAGGGGGATGGGTCTGTGGCGTGGGGTATCATCGACTCGGCCATAGGACATATCGGGGTCACCTCGGTCTATGCCCCAAACAAAAGGGAAGGGAGAAGAGGCCTATGGGAGTGGATCGCCAACAAGACGAGACTTGGGAGGTGGATCTTGTTGGGGGACTGGAACATGGTCGAGATGCCTGACGACAGTGTAGGACCCTCGCCTCTCCTTCATGGAAGTGAACTTCGTCTGTGGAGGAGCACCCTCCTCCAGGCGGACCTTGTTGACGCCCTGTTCTGTGCCACTCGGAGGGAGGGGCCGGTCTTCACCAGACAGGTCCAAGCTGGTGGCAGATGTGATCAGGCCAGGCTGGACAGAGTTTATCTAAACAATAGTGCGGACTGGTGCGCAGGGGTAACACGATTAGCTCACGATGGAAGACAAACGCTTTCCGACCACATACCAGTCACGGTGGAAATCCAACTCAAGGAAGCTGAAGCGGGAGGGAGCATCAAAAAATCTACCTACTTTAAGATGGAGGCAGAGATGCTTAAGGATGAGAGAGTTAAAGCGAAGGTGGAGTCGGTGTGGAGGAACCAGCAAAGGACGATCGGCGACCCAAGAACTAAGTGGGCAGTGGGATGGACCCAGACATGGAGAGTGATGATAGAGGAACAAAGAGCGACAGGTAGGAGGGCCTCATCCAGGGCTGGCCTCGAGGGGGAGCTGCAGAGACTTAGGATACTTGCGGGAGAGGAGGACTCGGAAGAAACAAAGAGACAACTACAAGAAACAGAGGAAAAGGTTAGACGGAGGGAACACCAAGATGCCATTCTCTGGAGGAAGAGAAGTCGTATCCGATGGCTGAAGGAGGGGGAGGCCCCTTCCCGGTATTTTTTTGCACAACTCAAGGCCAAACACAAAAGAGAAGCGATGAAAGGCGTGTTACTGGAAAACGGAGAGATCACGGAAGATCATGGGGAAATTCTGAACAGAGTCCATAGGTTCTACTCTGGACTATTTAAGGACGACGAGGAAGTAGCCAAAAACAAAGAAGAGAGGAAGGAGGTGCTGCTACTTACCTCCAAGAGGATCTCCGTTGGAGAAAACGAGAGACTGGTCGCCCCCCCGACCAGCGAGGAAGTGGAGAGGACGGTACTAAACTTCCCAAAAGAGAAATCGCCGGGCATCGATGGGGTTACCTACGAGATGCTCCAAGCCTGCTGACCCTTCATCAAAGGGGAATGCACAGCGATGGTGACTACATTTTGGAGGACTGCTAAGATAGACGAAAAGACACGGCAAGGGGTAATCAAGCTGATTCCGAAAGCGGGAGACAGAATTGAACTAGGGAACTAGAGGCCGATAACCCTTCTCTCGGCTACTTACAAGATACTAAGCAAAATTCTAGCGGAGAGGATGAAGGTGGTGATAGGGAATGTTGTGGACGAGCAGCAAACGGGCTTCATTCAGGGAAGAGACATACATGACAACATCCTAAGCTTCAAATTGGGGCAGGAGATGGCTGAAGCGAAGGGGTGGCAGTCTCTGTTCCTTAAAATAGACTTCATGAAGGCTTACGACCGGGTGTCTCAGGCTTACCTATGGGAAACGATGGAGTCAATGAGCTTCGACCCTCACTTCGTGCAGCTGCTTAAGGGCCTGACGGAAGACGGGATGTCAAAAGTACACATAAACGGTGGCTTCACGGAAGGTATCGAGCTAGGAAGGGGTGTGCGCCAGGGGTGTCCGGTGGCTCCCTTCCTTTTCATCATAGCCACCCAGCCCTTGATGAATATGATCAAGAGGGCCAGAGAACAGGGCGAGATCGAAGGGGTATGGTCTGGCGAGGCCCCTCCACTACTGCATCAGCTCTTTGCTGACGATACAGGGATAATTATTGAAGGAACTGAAGAGTGCTTCAAGGCAACAAAAAGGGTGCTTCACAAATACGAGAGAATTTCAGGGGCAGCTTTAAACCTGGAAAAGACGATGGTCATTCCGATGGGGATGGTGGATGTGCCTGAATGGCTGAAGGAGACTGGCTGCCTTCTGGCAAGGCCTCCATTGGAGTAAATATAAGAAAGAGAAAAAGAAAACTGAGAAGGCAATATCTCAATGTACAGTGATTCATATCAGGTGGTTCCTGGACAAAAAATAAATTCTTATGAAAAGCTCACAGATAGCTTTCTGTCATTTCTTTCCATGCCTGAAACTGTGTCAAATCACTCACATACGTTTGTCAGAAAGTGACTTTGCGTAGCCTCAATCGTTGAGACTTCTGCATCCTGGAAAAGGAATAATGAGGTAGTGCTTGGCTGTATCCTCAACTGGTTGCAATTCTAAAAGGCCGGGTTAAAATTATGTGCAACCAGAATTTTTACAAGCAAAAATAACACATGAGATAAATATCTATTATAAATCGACTTCCATTCATTGTTCTCGGATATTTTCTGGTCTGCAAATTTTAATTCCGAGCACTGCAAAGAGTGCTCTACGGAATGCCAACTCCAAATAAGAAGAGTGAGGATTTAAGTAAATGATCCGTATATTAAATTTATGAAGATTCGAAGACATACTTAACAGAAACTCGAAACCAACCTCATATGTACTTGAAGATCCGGAGTGCAACTTGTCTAACATTTTGATTATGCTACATATAATCGTCATTATGCTCGTTGTTTCGTAATGGTTTAATGTGATTTTGTTGTATGAAACTTCTACATTGTGATGAGATAATAATGATTGATAAACGTTATGTCATGATCTTTTATTAACTCATTTGAGCTTTGTTGTTGATGACTTTGTAGTATGAAAAGTTTGTGTGCAAGAATGTGGAGCAAACAAACCCCATGCTAGGTAAGCTAGACCAAAGATTAGAAGAGGAAAACTTTTGGAAACTGAAATCTGCAAGTATTATTTCGTACATCTCATTGAGTTTATCAGAACATGACTTGAATTGGATAAAATAATATCGTGATGATAAAGTTATGCAATTGAAGCTAGATGAAAATTACGAAAGAAGAAATCACATAGAAACTAGATGTTTGTATCGAAAGAGATATGTAGATTTGAATTAATAAAATAAGCAGAAACTAACAAAAATAAAAGGCTTAACCTTTACTAACAAAAAATATCAGAATTAGGTGGTGAGCAAAAACACACAAAATGATAAGCATGTGGACAAAAAAGACATTGTGATGACAATCAAGTTTTATTCTAAAACATCATAGAGTAAGAATATGAATTAATTCTATTTCACTTACAAATGAAGTCTCATAATAATTGTGAGTTGGATAGATAAATATGAAAGTGAAATGATGTAATGAAATCAATAGGAACAGCCTACATATTTAAGTTTTCATTCCTGTTTTTTATAATTTATATTTTCTAAGATTAAGACTTTATTCAAAGACACCTAGAGTCTTATTGAAGAATTTCATATTATCCTGGTTAATGTCTTCACAACCTTCTCAACACTCTTTGATTTGACTCATTTTTCATATGTATTGAAATATTTCACTTCTCTAACTTTGGTTTGATTTAATGATACTTATAGCCAATTCAGATTTTAGAATTCAAAACTATCCTAGCCAATGATTTTGTGATACGTTTTGGTTGATATCCATCTTGATAATGTTTTCGACGTTTGATCGAAGAGTAATTCAATAAAACTTTGGAGAGCAAGAAGTGGTTTTTGACACATGGAGATATCTTAAGTGATCAACAAGTATAGCACTTGCCTAGGTCATCTCAAAAGAATGTTAGAAGCGACTTCAAAATTGTATCATTTGTGCTTACTGTAAGTTTGAGATTGGAGAAAGAAATCTGAATCAAATTTTCTTCTAAACATTACAGCAGTAACATTTATAGATGTAATTTAATTAGGGTGTTTATCTATGTCTGTTGATCCACAATTAGATAGAATTTTTTTCATAATTCGGAAAGTGTATGACGCAAATATTTGAGATGCATTGCTACAGAATGTGATAATTGTATGTTCATTCAGCGAGAGGTTACTCCTCTTTCTGAATGAACAAGCAACGTGTTACTCTTGATATTTTCTAAGAAGTAAATGAATAAGATCTGCCATCATTAAACAAGTTCTTGTAAGAAGTTCTTATATATTTCGAGTTGTTCATAATCAAAATCTTGCACTTTTTTCAAGGAACGCTCTCTTCATAGCATTGTTTAGGCATGTAGAGACTATATAATGAATATGTCAAAGATATACTAAGAAACTTAATGCACTTGGTATATGCTATCAGTGTAACCTATAAATTGGTTGTTCAAAGTATGATCAAATAGCTCTTGAACTGAAAGGTATATGTTCAAAGGAGGGATGAGTTATAGATTTTGTACTAGTTTTTAAAAAATCTCAAAGACTATAGTTATGATATTTCTTATCAACATGGGTAATAGATTAGTATAAACTAATCATAAGAGAATTCAGTATGATCAAGTGAACCGTCTTAATTTATCTATAGTTATATGGAATTTTTAATACCTAATAGAAAGAAAAGGAAGTGCATTAGGGTTGAGAACAATAAAATAACCATCAAATTGTGTATCAAATTGAAGATTTAATGGATAGAGAATTAAACTACTTGTGAGTAAGATGCCATGTTGGTAGTTTGTAATGATATTCGAGTCATAATATACTATTATTTTCATTCACTCTGCTCAAGTTAAAGTTCTTCATGTAAAGGAAATTGAGAGATAGTTTGAATTTTCTATGCATATACAAAACAATTGGATAATAGTCAATGCAATGATACTTTCAACAAAAGTGTGATTCTCACAATTTACAGGATTAGAGATTTTTTGAAAATTTTAAAGTTAATGACATGTCTGTGTAATTGAAATAACCTTATTACTTAAGATTACACCTCGCTTAGAGAGAAGATGATCTTAAGGTCCTTTTGTAAGGAGAAGTCGACTTCTTCGGAAGACGGAAGACGGACACTTTCCGGGAAGGCGTCTTCTCGGTTGTGTCTTCCGCAAGACGGAAGACAAAAGACGGAAGATGGGTGTCTTCCAGAAAACAACGATTGCGACTGCATGGACACCAACCACGCACCACCTAGGCAAGAGATAGGCGTATCTACCAGGTAGCCACCATGGTAGTAGATAGGTCAAGGTAGTCGAACCCCTAATCACGCAGGGAAGATACGGAGGCGAGGCACATTAGCACGAAATCAGTCGACTGCTTCTCACATCGAAGACCAACTGCGCTTTGAGGTTGATTGCGGTCGGAGTAGCAAAATTGAGTCATGGAAGCAAGAAGAGTGGAATTGGGAACTCATAGGATCGAATTGAGGCAAGAGAGAGAGAGGTCAATTATGTGAACTGGAAGTACAATCGAGCTGAAGAAATCCCTGCAGATTTCAAGAAACAGACATCGAGGGTCGATTAGAGAGGTTTTGAAGGTGGAGCAAGAATCGATTGTAGCAGCAGAGGGACGTAGCTCATTTATAGCAGAAGCAGGATCGTGGTGTCACATTGGAGTTGGGATTGACAACCGGAAGCGCACAAAAGACTGAAGGTGCAACAGAAGCAGCCAGAAGCAGTACTGAGGTTCTTCTTGTGTTCTATCCTTTTTCCACCGCTCTCCGCCTCTGATTTGATGTCCCCCGCGCTTCCTCGCTCGTTTGCAGGAAGCCCATCGATCGATTCCCCTACCCTGAACTTTCTTCTATGAAAATTGGACGCGAAAGCGCTGTCCAAATTTCGACAGCCATCTTCTCACTTCTTCCCAAGTTGGAATCGAGCTTCTGCATCTCTCATTCTTAAATTCGATCACTTGACTATCAATTTCCCTACCCTATCCTACGGCACCTTTGTTCCCGAACCTATGGACAGAAGACGCTTCAAAATATCTGAACATCTTCGGAAGACGCTTTTGGATGTCTGAACGTCTTCGGAAGACAACTGTGTTCAATTCGTATCAAGATTGGATTGGATTGGGTTTGGTGTTGAGAGAGGTTTGATACGAATCATGAGTGACTTGGTGAGTTGATTGTGTTTCGAGAAGCTGGAAGTTGGGAACCAAGCCCGTGCCTCTCGATCTTCCGAGCTTCTCAAATCCACATCTTCCTAGAGAGACTAGAAGGTTGGAAAGACTGGCAGAATGCACGAGAAGACGTGAGGGTCATTTACGAGTCTCTTCTATCTGACCCATAGCAGCCTATTTCTTCTTCTTCCCGAATTTAGAAGAGAGTTGTGAGAAGCCTTGCTGGCAGAATCTGGAGAGAATGATCGAGGGTCATGTCTTCCCGTTATGCAGCAAGCTTCTTCTGAGCGTGTATGAGAGATAAGGAGTCGGAAGAACATAGTACGAATGTTCCGTGTCTATTGTGAGATTAGATTGCGTGTCGGAAGTCGAAGACAAGTGAGACCAGTGATGGAAAGTCTGACTGCGGGAAGTCTTCCGAGTACGTCAGTTAATCGGAAGCTGTCCCGAGAGTCTTCCTGGAGGTCACTGTCATCGCAGGAGTCCGCGATCATCTTCTGAACTTTTTTCGTACACTCTGCTTCTCACATATCTTGTATCTTCTGTTAGGAAGTAGGATGAAATGCAAGATGGATTGTCTTCTTGGGAATCCATGCGATGTCTTGCTTAGTTAGGATTGTTTAGGTATAGCTCGGAAGACGAGAGGTACTTAGAAAGCATTGTTAGAATCCTGGAAGACGGAATAGTTATCTTCTGGAAGATTAGATTCGTCTTCTGAGAGTGGAAGCTAGACTGTGAGGACTTGAGAAGGACTGAGCCTTCGGCTTACAACAAGTACATGTGACTTAGTGTAACAGAGGCTCGAAGCATGTCGATGCATCCTCGAGGGTTGGTGTTGTCGGTAGCAGAGTTGGTAGAGACCAAACCCTCGTTGATCTCGACTTCTTCCTGTGGGACTAGAACCTCGTGGATCAAGATCTTCTGGAGGAGGTTTGGGCAGTATTGCCTCTTCGCAACCTTGTATATGCGAAGACAGGGGTCGCTCGTGGAAGACCATCTTCCTGAACGACGGAGTGATGACGTAGGGCCTTTCACAGATCAGAATCCAAGAACCGAGGGTACGAGCTCGAGAAGAAGATCTTACCTATGATCTCAGGGAAGTGGCATGTGCCTAGAAGCACGACTTGCCTCTTCCTGGAAGAAATATAGGGGAGGAATGGGTGGAAGGTAGGAGCTTACCGGGAGCTACGGAAGAGTCTTCTGGCGAAGCTATTCCTTCACCTCTTTCCCAAAGAGATAGCACAGAAGACGAGATACCTTGGAGAGCAAGACGTGGAGTTCCTAGAAGCCGTCTGGGAGGGACTGCCCATCAATTGGGACGCTTTCTTCCACGCTTACGTTCAGGCAGAGTTGGTGTACTTGGGCACCCCAGTAGAGGACACCTCACCCTGTTTTTCTGTTATCTGTACGTGTCCAAGGAGGACTTGACAAAAGATCAGTTGGCAAGGTATGGGCCAATAGGGAAGTGCGAGGAGAAGGAAGAAACCCCGGAAGAAGACCATCGAGCAGCAGCCGTAACTCCCCCTCCCACTTTAGTACCTCAGATGAGACCGTGCACTCATCAAAAGACACTTCTGGTGCGAGAAGACAACTCCAGCGGTACGAAAGACGCGTCACCGCCGAGGAAGATGGGACCTAGGAGTGTGCTTAGGAAGAGCACCTCTTTCTCGATCATTCATTATGGATCAGAGTCAGATTCTCAGGAGGAGACGTTGAGCACCAAAACTGCGCAGAAGACAACTTCTGCAACTACAAGGAGTCTTCAGAAGACTCCAGAAGCTGAAGTATGGATTGACATTCCGACTACGACTCGAGGAAGCGCAGCGAAGAAAACCACTCATGCAGTGGAGAGAGATCTTCCACCTCGGAAGATAAGAAGAGTAGCGTCTTCCCGCACGCAGAAGCAGAAGACTGCAGTGGTGGAAGAGACATCTTTGCCTCTGAAAGACAGGGAAGATACCTCCGATCGGATTGTGAAGATGAACCTATCTTATGCGAGAAGAAGGTTGGAGGAATTCAACGCCTTCTTTCATTCAGAGATCCAGCCAGCTATGGAGTTGGTGGAGAAGCGCGGGATGGCTCAAGAGAAGCCACTACGGCCTGGATTTGACCTGCGTACCCTGATGCAGCAGGAAGATGTCTAGAAGAAGGTGGACGCGCTGGAAGTCAACCTCCGCACCACGGAGAAGCTTGTAGCAAGGTACAAGACGAAAGAAGCTGTTTCTGCCAAGGAGTCAGCACAGCTGAGGAAGAGCAACCAAGAGTTGCAGGCACGTCTACAATAGCGTGACCAGGAGGTTCTGCGGGTCAGAGGTAAGATCACCTCTCTCTGACATGGAAGACACCACGAGAAGTCGCAGAAGCACAAGCTGCAGCAGAGAAGACGCAACGGGAGGAAGTAGAAGCCCGAGCAAATGGACTTATGGTGCAGTCGGTGGAAACACTTCATAAGAAATTCAACTTCACCGCAGGTAGGAAACTCCTCACCCTAGCTAGAGAGTGGGATGACGATTCTAGGGCGATGTTAGTGGAGTGCAAGATCAGCATGTTCCGCTACCTGGATCGACAGATTGAGAGCTTGAAGACGCTTTACGATCTTCTCTCGATCTCACGTGTCTTCCTTCGATCCCACGGCTACATCTTCTCATGCTCCAAGACCAGCGATCGGGACAGATTTGGAGAAGGAGGAGTTCGACCTCGCTGTCCATTTGGTAGTGACAACGTTGGAAGCCGAGAAGATCTCAGAAAAAGCTCCAAAAGACAAGGTGTCTTCTGGAAGACAGGAAGTATAGTTGTCTTCCCAGGTGTTTCGAGTGGAGGAAGTGACTTCCTCTGACCACTACGAGGTCACCTCAGCTCCCAGCATCAAACCAGTGCCCCAAAGAGCGAGGAAGCACATGTGGACTCAGTTTCCCAGAAGACGCTTCCGTCTTCCGAAGCCATCACAGAAGAGCAAGCCGCGAATATCGAGGAGGAAGTCACCTCAGTCACACCCGAGATACCAGCAGGGCTTCTCACTTTATCAGAGGTCGATTTAGGAGTTCAAGTAAGAACTGAGCAGGAAGAGATCACACCCAGCGAATTAGAGTAGGCAGCAAGTTAAGAAGACAGTTGACTTGCTAATTTTGGTAGGAAGCGAAGTTTACTATCTTGGGAGGGACAACTCTCTTTGTAAATTTAGATGACTGTCCATGTGGGAATGTAGGCAGCATAGGAGTAGAAAGTAAGTTTCCTTGGCTGCGAGTGAGGATTGGAGGAGAACTCTCTCCTACGACTCAAGTGCAGAAGTATAAAGTAGAACATAGAGTATGATTTGAGACACACATGTGAGAGACACATTATACACACATTACGCCCGTTGGTAGAGACAAACTAATAGAATTAGATTACACATGAGGGGTTTGCATTCTCGCTTCCAGCAGTGGATCGAAGATGTTGATAGAGGTAATGGACAGCCTAGAGCACGGAACGACATCATCGTGCAGTCCTGTTTCTAAGCTGGTGTGTCGAGGAGTAGGAGCAGGAAGTAGAGGGAGTGAGCTTCCCAACACCAATGTACCTTCTTCTCGAGGAATTGATTTTAGATTTGAGTGCATAAGCTTTGTCTGTGTCTTCTAGGCAGTAGGTTTCCTCGAGTTCACACCCAGTTGTGCACAAGAAGCGTTCTTCTTGAGTGACGATGATTGTTAGAAGTTGTGCAGAGTTGAAGCTTGTCTCATCCAGTGGAGTACTTAGGATCCACGTACGGACAGTCCTATGGATAAGTGATCTCAGACGACAGAGTAGCCAGAGCGACGACAAAAGAAGAAAGAAGCCTTCTTCTCACAGCAAAAGATGATATCTTCTAGTAGAAGACTGTGTAATTGTAAGCAAATTTGTGGTCTTCTTTCCCAAATTATTACAAGCAAGGATGGCTTGTTAGTTAGGATCCGGACTAGAAGCCTGTCAGAGTCTTAATTTCTCATTTTCATCTTGTTTGTTCTTGTTTGGATTTTCTCTTCTTCCTTATCTTCTCTCATCTTCTCATCTTCCTATCTTCCTCTAGTGAGCTTCCGAGACTTCTATTGAGCTTCCGTGAAGATGAATGTCGTTGTAGTGTTGTAGGAGACCGTTTTTGTAGATAGAAGCCTGGGAAGGCTACATGGTGCATACACCTTGTGATTGATCTAACCCCGTTGGAAACTGGAAGAGCAATGTGTGATAGACAGTGGTAATTTGACGTCTACGAAGCAGGAGCAGTCTTCTGGAGGTACGAGAAGCCGAGTTGAACCTCCAGAAGCCGAGAATTGCTCGTCACCAATCATCGATTCAAATTCTTTTGCTAACTATCACTTCTTGCTCCCTGTGTCGCATACTTTTCAATAGGATTTCACATGTGCTTCATTTATTTTTGGGTGGTCTTTTTTGACGATCACATCCTTGTTCGATCTCATGAGCAAATAGTGGATTCATTGTAGCGGAAACGCGATCAGTTACCTTCTGGGGCACACCATCGTTCTGGCCGGATTGTCCTCTTCATGACCCTCATGGCTTGGATTACGAGTACCACGGTATAGAAAATGAGCATCACACCTCTCTCTATCTATTCTGATCCATGGCTCCTGACCCTTCTACACCAATAGGGTCGTGATCACTTGTCTCTAATGATGTTATGCTTGCATAGTTATCTTCATTGACGGTTTTAGACACACAACCGGATCCCTCTATGATAAAGAGATCCAGGTTGATAACCAAGTGGGCCTGCAATACCTGCAGCTATTTCATGATTAAGGATCTTCGAGGGCAAACATCACTAGAGGTTTTCAAAGGCTGGATGGCTTCCGCATGGACTCCTCAGACACACTTGACGATTTTCTCTACTAGGTAAGTCAACCCATCTGCTTTCATAACCCTCTTTGATTCCAAAGCTTCATGAGATTATGCTCTTTCTGTTTCAGTTTCCTTTCTCTGTGGTTGCCTTTCAGCGCATTTATTTTGGGAACCAATGACAGAAGCGTCTAATTTTTCTCCAATACCCTAGACTACTTGGGTGGAAATTACACAATTTTCCTCATGGAGAAAGGATCTACTGCATCAAGTTTTCTCTTCCATTGGGCCAATACTTCACGTTCCACTAGACCACTCGCACGTTAGCCTTTGCAACAGCCTGGGTCTCATACTTTGGAACAGACGGCAAAAACTACCAAAAACAGTTCAATTAGCCTCAACTCTCATATCCTCAATTTTTCACTCACTTATCTAGAGAGTCTGGTAGTTCTTATTTCTAATGTTACCCAACCAACTACAACTCATCTTGAGCATCTTCAGCCTCAAACTCTCCTTGCCATCCACTCAATGGCCGGGGCTTCATTGCTCCAGCTCCCAATCACTCTTGTGGCGTTGGTTGCTACTCCCACATCACAACATGAATCCTCCATTATGATGGACACTTTGATCCAAGTCTGGTGTCGTGTTGCATGATAGTCTGTACAATGAAAGATAGTAACAAAAGAAATTTTCTTCCAATGTGTACGTAGTTGTAAAGGAAGCTGCCATGGAGCTTGTTAAGCTGGGCAAGTGCTAAGCTAGGCTAGCTAGACAAGCTGCCCCTTAACTTATATTCCAAAGAATTACTAAGAAGTCACGAAGGTACTAGGTGGAAGCTCTTTTTGATTAGAGCAGGAACGTATTTTCACTTATGCGTAATAAAGTTATTTGTAGATGTTTGCATCATTTTTAGTTCAAGAAAGTGACAAAAGAGAAAACTCTGTCGTTTTCTATAGGTAAATCTGATTCATTAGCTGATGACATCATCATGTACGTGCTCTTGAGTACTATATTTTTGGTTCTTTCGTTACTAAGAACAGAGATGTATAGTGAAAGTAACACCCGAAAAACTAACAAAGGAGATAAAAGCGAGTTCTGTAAGCTTAAGTACAAGTTGCTTTATTTTATTAAACGGAAACAGGAGCCACCTCAATGAAAAGGACGCCCACCTAAGAAAAAGAGGTCTTTGGATCAAATCCTCATAGCTCCTGATTCCTATCTCAGCCTGTTGGTCTCCTCGATGGGAGTCTATGTTGGGTGTGTGATTACGTCTTGCACATCTAGGAGCGAGGGTCTGGTATCCTCTTTAAACATAAGCTTCATGGTCTAAGCCTCCGCATCCAACCAAGATTATGAGTTGAGAGATACTTAATATAACTATGAGAGGGCTCTCTAGGGTGGTCTTGTAGCTATGGCTTAAGTTCTAAAATCGTGGCTTGCTTCATAATCTAGGTTGCATCAAGATGGTATCGAGGGTTGAGAAATTTTGATTAAACAAGGGTAAGCTTAGCTAGAGGGCTACTTGATAAATAAATGTGCATATAAGGACATAAAGACCTCAGCTTAGCTAGAGGACTGTTTAGCAGGGGCTTGTTTTCTAAGTACATCGATATAGTTTGAGAGACATTAAAGAGAATTGAAGAGAGAGAGGAGATGGCATGTGTAAGAGAGAGAGAAGAGAAGATATTGATCACTGAGGACATTGATGATAAAACGGAGAGGTGGATAAAGTTTCACGAGTTTTGAAAAGTTTATTTGCACAGATTTGAGTGTTTGATTGACCTTGGTGGATACAAGAGATTGTATTTGAGTTCTGATCATTGGCAGCAATATGTTTTTCTTTTGATCGCTCTCACAATTAATCACAGTCAAGAGGTCCATCCTCTTGAAGAAAGACTCTCTTTATGACACCGGCGTTGTCGTGTCAGATTTTACGTGAAGGATGTCCAGGAAAACACGAGGTTCCTGGCTGTGGTGATGTAGTGTGCTGAACAGAGACAAGAAAGAGAAAGACAAGCACGAAAACAAACGTCGCAATATATACCAACTCTCAACGTATATACATTGCCGGTTCTTTCTCCATAAGAACACAAAACTGATAAACAAACCAGAGTGGTCTTTAATCTGCTGTAAAACACCTTAAACGAGTCCCTGAATCTCAACCCAGACCCAAAACTATCGAACCATAGCTCAAAGCAAGAGGAACATCCCTTTGCTAACAAAAAGAGATGTCTCAGTAACACACAATTCAAATCCAAGTTCAAACAACGTTCATGTACAAGCTCTTAGCTAAAGCTAGCTACCACAAGCTGTACATAACCAACTAGAACTCCAATGAACTCAAAAAGATGAAAACCGTAGCGAAGGAACCAAAAAAGATCTATCTGAGAAATTTCTCCTTTCACCAAACGGTCTTAAGATGTCGATAGGGTCTTCTTCTCTGAATCCATTGGTCCAAAAAACCTTCAGATCCGACTCCCAACAGCCGAGATATCTCTGATTTTTGGTCGCAGGTGACCGAACCTTCCAAATCTCCTTCATGCGACTTAAAATCGCACAAACCGTCCAAATGGATCGTCTGATCTGATATCCGTCTTATCTGGTAGGTAGATCTAGCTATCCTGAATCCAATGAGACTCCAAACAAGCCATTTGGAGTTCTCTATGGAAAATCACGCAAGAAATTTTATCGCAGGATGCAAAAAACTGACGTAAATCGACTCCCTGCGGCTCAAACTTGCTTACCACACCCAATCCAACAATCCAGTCCACACAGTGTCCTCTCCTATGCGTAGGTGAAGAATGAAGAGCTTGGCTCACCGATCGCAAAGAACAACTCAATCTCAAGTCGCAGGCGGTGAAAAACTCACGTAAGCGCTTCCTTGCGAGTCAATTTCACCCAGAATTCTCAATTCGTCCGCTGAAACTTCGTATTGTCTTCAATTTCCTGAAGAACTCGGCATTCTGATCCCGATGGATCCAAGGACAGCAAGTTTGGACTCCGGAACGATCCGAACGGTCCAACTCTCCTTCACAGATCACTGAAGTCTTCAAGAAACTCTCATGCGTCTCAATGTTTCCCAGAACACAGTCCCCGATCCGCCTCTTCATGAACCGTCTTAACCAATGCGTAGCCTGCACAGATTTGAACCCAACGACGCCTTGTGCATTTGCATTGGATCTTCAAATCTCCTGAACCGTCTGCTGACAGGTTGTAGGTGCAAGCTAGCCCCTTAATCTACCCCCTTATGTTAGTCTCTATATGTGGTGCCCACAATTTACAGGATTCACGAATTTTTGAAATTTTTAAGGTTAATAACTTGTTTTGTATAACTGAAGAAGCTTTGTTACTTAATATTACGGCTTCCTTAAAAAAAGATGATCTTATGACCTTTTCTTTTGTAATAAGAAGTTGACTTCTTCGGAAGACGACCGTTTTCCGGGAAGCGTCTTCTCGGTTCTGTCTCCGGAAGACGGAAGTCGGTGGAAGACGAAAGACACGTGTCTTCCGGAAGACGGCAACCGCGAAAGCTGAACTACGTAAGAAGTAGGTGTACCTACCAGGTAGCACCGAGTGGGTTAGGTAGGTCCGGTAAGTCATCTGGGTTGAGAACTCCTAAACTACGCGAGAGATGCGCAAGAAGCGCATTAGCACCGAACCTTACCGTTTCCCGCATCGAGAGATTGTTTTGAACCTAGACGATCGAACTGAATGTGATCGAGTTGAGTGAAGGCCAGCAGAGTGGAATTGAGCAGAGTCAAGATCAATTTGCAGCTAGAGAGAAGGGCGAAGTCGAATCGCTGAAGGTAGGAAGCACATCGAGCTAAAGGAGTTTTCTGAAGACTCCCGGAAGCAGACATTGAAGAGCAGCTTCGAGGAATCAGAGGAGGAACCTTATTCGATTGAGGAGTGGCAAGGCATTGGCAGCAGCAGCAGCTTAGTGGAGTCGCATTGGAGCTGGGATCGAAGTCGTAAGTGCGCAGAAGACTGAAGGACGGCTAGGAAGAAGACAGAAGACTGTAGAGGTTCTTCCCATGTTCTCTTTCCTTCCCACTGCTTCTCGTCCCTTGCTTGGTATTCCCCGCGCTTCCCCGGTTGATTGCAGACAAACCGATCGATCAATTCCCTCCTCACATTTTTCCTTCTGTGACATTGGGCGCAGAAGCGCTGCCCAATTTTCGACAGTCATCTTCTTGCTTCTTCCCAGTTGCAATTCGAGCTCCCCTATCCATCGTCCTCAAATTCGAGATCATAGCTATCAATTTCTCTACCATACCATCCCTCTACTCTCGAAACCTTGAACAGAAGACGCTTCAGAAGATCTGAACATCTTCGGAAGACGCCTCTGTAGCCTGACTGTCTTCGGAAGACGCTTCGGAAGCCTTACTGTCTTCGGAAGACGAATGTGAGCAATTCGTATCAAGAGTGAACTTGGATTTGCTTTTGTGTTAAGAGAGGCTTGGTACGAATCTTGAGTGACTTGGTGAGTTGTTTGTTATTTCAAGAAGATGGAAGTTGAGAACCAAGCCTGTGCCTCCCGATCTTGCAAGCTTCTCAAATCCACATCTTCCTAGAGAGACTAGAAGACTGGAAAGGTTGGCAAAATGCGCGAGAAGACGTGAGGGTCCTTTACGGGTCTCTTCTGTCCTGTAACGACCTATGTTACACATAGGAAGTTTGTCAATTAGTAAGGTGTTTAGTTATAACTAAGGGTTGAGAATGTTTATTTGCTGCCAAAGTACTTTTAGGAGGTATCAAGTTAGTCATGACTAGCTAAAAGTTAGTTATGGTTAAACTTAGCTGTACTTTTGGCAGAATTCAGATATTTGCTAAAGAGTGAGCACTACTATCTTGTCATCTTGTCTAAAAGGTAGAAAGGAGGTGGAAAGTATCTCTTATCTCCTTTTTGACTTGATATTAGTGGTTGGATTAAAGTTGTGGACTTTGTGGGCATTAAAAACAAGAAGAGATTCCACATGTTTCCTTTTTAGTGGGTCCTAGTGTAGAGGGGGGGTGGAAATTCGAGATTCCTTGAGAATATTCCAGAATCCTTCTAGAAGTTGTTGACTTTGAAGGAATAAGCCCATGTGAAAAGGTAAAAAGCCCATGTGATCAATGCTTTTACCTTAAGTAATATCTTAGTAAAACCCGGTAAAAGTAGTTACGGCTGAGTTACCGAGGGTACCAAAGTAAAAACCTAGAATGTATAAATAGAGGAGTAGAGAAGAGCTCCTCATCCTTGTTTTCACATTGTCGTAATGACAACTTGAGTAATATAGAGAGTGTGGGACATTTTTAGCATGTGAGAACTTGAGAGACGTCGTTAGAATGGAGGATTTTAGTGGATGAGATTATGGAGATTTTAGTTGATAAGTTTGTGGGTGTATGAATGAGAGTGAACTTAGCATTTTTCCCTTCAAGATTCATGGTGTGCTTCCATCAAAGCCATCAGAGGTGACCCCTGAGTGAGAGACAGGCCCGACAGTTGCAGATTCGTGGATGACGATCGTGGAGGTTAAGAGATCGGGGGGTAGTTGATCGTTAGGACCGCGGAGGGTTTACATTTTTGGTTCCGTTGCCGGGACCTCACTTGAAGGGATCGTTGAACGATGTTTAGAGTTCAGTTCTATATTCGACAAAAGGAGATTATGAGAGAGCACATGGAGAGAACGTTGGGAGGAGAGAGAGCTAACGCGATGTTAGCAACGTTAGAACCTTTCGTGTATCCCGTAGTGATATATGACGCGTTCGAAGTCATTCTTTACATCTTGTTCACTTAGAAAGGGTTTGAGGAGAGTTGAAAGAAGGTGCAACAAGAGTTGTAGAGAAAGGAGGAGAGAAAAGTTATTAGAGGAGAGAAATTTGTGAGTTTAGAAATTCTGCTCTCTGGAAAATTTGTACAGTCGCTGTCAACTTTTCTGTGAATTTTATTTTCCTGTGAAACTTTCCAGTGTTTTAGATTGGCTGATAACCTATCTAAGACAAAAGAAATCATAGGAAAAGGTGGTCTAGAGAGGGAGCAATGATTTTTCAAAATTGAGGGGGTCTATTCGTGAGAGTTGAGGAATTCTGTTCTCTGGAAAAAGTTTACAGTCAGTGTCAGATTTTCTGTGAATTTTATTTTCCTGAGAAACTTTCCAGTGTTTTAGAGTGGCTGATAACCTATCCAGGACAAAAGAAATCATGAGAAGATGAGGTCTGAAGAGGGAGAAAGGATTTTTCAAAGTGGAGGGGGTTGACAACCATGAGGGAAGTGAAAATATACAAATTTCAGTTCTCTGAAAATTTGTACAGTCATCACCATCTCTTCTGATTAGGGAAGTTTCTGTTGAAACTTCATGATTTAGTAGCTTGGAGGTTGAGCTACTGGAGACCACAAAAATCTTGGAGAGATCTCTTACCAACTAAGAGAGATACGTTTCGGCATACAAGGAGGTCTTGAAGATACGTCATGGGGAATCCAGTTCGAATGACGAGGTGGAAGAAGAGACGTTTAGGAGTTCGAACAGAGACGGAGAAGCCCAAGTTAAGTATAGATGAGTTACGAACACGCATCTATAGCACTTGGGGTGCCCTCTTTACTCTATACGAAGAAGCTTCCGCGACAATTGGCACAGATTTGAAGAAAGTCGAGTTTAAAGCATCATTCACTATGGAGGCCACGAATGCTCCTGGTGAAATAGAGTTGGATCCTTACAAGAGTGAGTTCAAGATGTCTGTTGTGATGAGTACAAACGAGGGTGAGGAGGATCATATCTTTGATAGTTAATATTAGATTAGATTTTATTTCGTGTATAGCATGTATAATGCACGATTTCTAATATAAAGCTCGGAAGAGTTAAGAAAGTAATGTAGAATTATTTTCCTCTATGATATTTTGTCCACTTAATGGTTGAGAAGGTGCAACATGAGTGGAAATTCAAAAGATTGGAAAGTTAGACTTAGAAACCTTCCTCAAGGTTTAGATGTCATAGTAAGCGTCGGAGAGAGCTCGAAAGAGATTATCGTTGAGTTTGAGAACCCTAGTACAAAACCTCAAGTAGAATCTCCGAGGAGAAGAGTAGAAACCGACTTGTGGTGTTATTTCTGTAGAGGGTTGGGACATAAAGTAGTGAATTGTCCAACTAGAATCAGAACCGAGAGAGCTAAAGGGAAGCGGGAGTTTACTGATTTAAGTCTTCGAGTGGGTCCATCGTCACCAGCGCCAATTCATCTTCTAGGCGAAGATCCTTGTCCAAGTTGTGGAGTGGGTGATCTATCAAGAGGACACAAGTGCGTCGATGTGGCCGCCCTACTTACGTCAGTAGTCGAGAAGTTGGACGAGACTCAAAGAGCTGAGACGGAGAAGTTGTCGACTTCAAAAGAGGACTCGGTTGAGTTGTGATGGAGATCGTCATTCGAATGGTGGAGAAGGCGGTGATGCGACTCAGACTCATGATTACCTTGGGAGAAGAGATGGCACAAGAGGTGTTGTTACAACCATTTCCTTTCATTTTACCTATGGTAGATTATTCGCGAATGGAATTGGTGATGTTCGTACTCTTTTAGCGAGTAGTTATTGCACGACGATTAGAAGAGTAGAAAGAGTAGTTACAAGATGGGAAAGCTACCCGTGTTTCATGGGAAGGACAATGAAGATGTAGAACCGTTTGTTCGAGACTTCAAAAGGGGTTGCATCGGAAACAACGTGAGAAGGAAGGAAGAATGGGTGTTGTTACTGCCAGAGTTTTTAGAAGATTTTGCTCTTACGTGGTATGAAGACCGAGTGAAGAGCCAGACACCTGGTGCAGTTGAGGACACATGGGAGACGTTGAGTAATGCACTCATCGAAGAATTTCTTCCAGAAGAGAGTTATGAGAAGCTCATGGTGGAGCTTACTCATTTGAAGCAACGTGACGACGAGAAAGTTCGGCAATATGCCGAAAGGGTGGATAAGTTGGAGCAACGGTTTCGGACGGTCCTACGGAAGAGTGGAGACAATGTGGAGCTAACGATGGCGGGGATTGGAGCAGTGTTGACCAAGAACTTGGTGGGAGGGTTGAGGCCTTCAATTCGAACCCAAGTGAGGTACGAGAAGCCAGCAACCAAAGCGGAGGCCATCAAGATAGCGACAAATATGGAAGAGAGTTTGGATGAAGGAGATATCATCCAACCTCATCATGCTGCTCTGGTGTCAACTCCGACTCCTGGTGTAGCCACAACGATCGCACCTGCACCATCACAATTGGTGATTGCTTCAACGTCAGCTCCTACTCCAACGGTGGTGCCAAGACCGTTTGTCCCAACAACGATGTCTACTGCCACCTCTGATTTTCATGCCGAGCTGAAGAGCATCACTGACACTCTTGCGGATCTCAAGATAAACGTGGTACAGTTACGAGAATGGAGGAACAAAGGTGGAGGAGGAGGTCAAAGAGGTTACGACAACAATCCCAACCGAGGAAATCAAGGTAACTTTGGAGGCAACCAAGGTAACTTTGGAGGAATCACTTGTTGGACGTGTGGAGGTTCTCATTTTCAGCGAAATTGTCCTAACAACGGAGCAAGAAGTGCCGAAGCTGTCAGAATGAATGTGGGTGGAGGAAATCCATCACAAGGACGAGACAAGGGGGTGGCTACTATCGATGTCGTGCGAGATCCCATCTACGAGAAAGGAGAGAGTTCAAACTCTTCTCATGCACCGGTGGAGCTTTTAGCTCAAGAAAGGAAAAGAACTCGATTTTCTGATGAACCGGTTTTCATGGAGGAATCAGCTAGTAGAAGCACTCGTTCGAGTAATGTTTCGAGTACACCAAGGGAGCCAAGAAGGAAGCTGGGGATGGCGGATTTCACCATTTCATCTTCCCAAGCGGGATATGATGTGGTTGAAGATGTGGGTGCTCAGAAAGCCAACATCACTGTTGGACAACTGATCGCACTTAATCCCAGCTTACGAAGGGAACTCAGAGGAGGACTGAGTTCTAAGAGAAGCAAGAAGAAGAAACCCAAGAGCAAGACGTCAAAGTCTGTGGGAGTTGGTGTGGTGGATGTGCATGCTTTAGAGGTATGCACTAGGGCTTCAAAGATTGAAGTCCGGTTGAATGGTCACTACGTCTCTGACGTATTGGTGGATGGAGGGTCGGCTGTAAACGCCATATCGGAGAGATTGATGAAGAAGTTGGGGATGGAACCAACTCGCCCGGCTAGCATTGTCGTGGGGATGGCTAACAAGCAACGGGTAAGACCTCTTGGCGTGTTAGAGAAGGTGGTCGTGTCTGTGATGGGAGTTCAAACATTGATGTCCTTTCAAGTGTTAAAGGACTCTAGTTATGATTTGCTCCTAGGTAGGCCTTGGTTGAGAGCTGTGCGCACCACGGATAGGTGGCACAAGGGATACTTACGGATTGGGCCTAGAGATCATAGAGTGATAGTTCCTCTCTCGGGTGTTGGAGTTGTGACTTCTGACTCTGATAGACCCACTAGTGACTACTGAGAATCTGATACGGAGGACGATCAGAGTGTCTCAGAAGTAGATACCGGCGATTCTTACGATCAAGAATCCTCGTCTGAGGACGAAGGATTTGGTCGAGATGAATCATTACATCAGCTTAGTGCTATTGACTTGTTGCCTCGACCAGCAGTGGAGAAAGATCCTGACAAAGAAGAGTTGAGTGAGGCAGAGATTGTGAGAAGACTCTCTACCTTGAAGTTTGGTATCAATGTCACTCAAGAGGAGAAAAGTAGATTCCTAGATATATTTCGAAAATATATCCATGTGTTTGCTTTCAGCTACAAGGATTTGAAGGAGGTGACTCTCGAGACTCATCGAATCGAATTGGAGGAGCACGCAAGACCAGTTCGACAGAAGCAGAGAAGGGTCAATCCCACAACGGCAATGATGGTCAAGGAGGAGATAGACAAGTTGAAGGAGGCGAGTTTCATCTATGAGGTGGAGAACTCAGAATGGGTTTCACCCATTGTGATTGTCAAGAAGAAGAATGGTAAGCTGCGAGTGTGCATAGACTATAAGAAGCTGAATGCAGTTACCAAGAAGGACTATTATCCTCTACCATTTATAGATGAGATTTTGGAGGAAGTTGCCGGTCATGAGTGGTACAACTTTGGTGATGGTTATAGTGGATACAACCAGATCAAGATAGCACAGGAGTACCAGCAGTTGACTACTTTCACTACTCCTTGGGGAACATTTGCATTTCGAGTGATGCCATTCGGACTGTGTAATGCTCCGGCCACGTTTCAGAGGTTCATGAACAAGGTGTTCGAACCATTCATAGGAAAGTTTGTTCGTGATTTCATTGATGATTTCTGTGTGTACGGAAGAAAGGAGGACCACTTTGATCATGTGATCAAAGTTCTGCAGCGGTTGGAGCAAGCTAACGCTTCTCTGAATCCAGAGAAGTGCATCTTTGGCTGCGAAGAAGGTCTGCTGTTAGGGCACATCATTTCCAAGAATGGGATTGCGGTAGATCCTGAAAAGGTGAAGAAGATTGTGGATCTTCCATTTCCGATCAACTTGACAAAGTTGAGGCAGTTTCTTGGCATGGTTGGATATTATCGTAGGTTTGTCTTTTCCTTCTCAAACAAAGCAATAGCTTTGACTATGTACATGAAGAAGGGAGTTGATTTTGACTTGATAGTGCATGATCAGAAGGCAAAGGAAGCATTTGAGGAGCTGAAAAAGGCATTGGTGACAGCTCCTATACTTGCTAAACCTGAGTGGAGTAAAGCATTTATTCTATATACGGATGCCTCCAATGTAGCAATCGGATGTACATTAAGTCAGCTAGATGGAGATGGGCATGATCATCCTATAGCTTATGCTAGTAGGCAGATGGTTCCAGCGGAGAAGAATTACTCCGTGACTGAACGAGAAGGATTAGCGGTGATCTTTGGATTGAAGAAATTCCGACATTACTTGCTAGGAGGGAAATTTTCCATAGTCACAGATCACAAGGCTTTAAAGTATATCTTTAATAAGCCTAATGCCGAAGGTCGTATTGCTCGTTGGAAGATCCTTCTAACAGAATACGATTATGTGATCGAAGATAGACCAGGGAAAAAGCATGCGAATGCTGATCTTTTGTCGAGGGCTTATGATGATGAGGGAGAAGAACCATTTGACGATTCATTTCCAGACGAGCATCTGATGACCATCACAAGCATTGAGGAGATACCGGACGAGTATAAGGAAATCTGGAGTTTCCTTGCAGATGGCTCTTTTCCGGAAGGTATGCATACCCGAGAACGTAACGCGTTGATCAAGAGATGCAAACCTTACACCATGGTGGAGGGAATTCTATTTCATCAAGGAGCAGATGGCTTACTAAGGAGAGCAGTTGGTCAGAAGGAGGCGTTCAAGCTGATGCACGAGTTTCACGATGGCACTGTTTGCGGAGGTCACTTTGCTGGTAAGATAACAGCTTTCAAGATTTTGGATGCGGGTTATCACTGGAGAGGGATTTTCAAGGAGTGTTTAGACTATTGCAAAACTTGCGATGTATGTCAAGCATTTGCTCTGAAGTCTACTAGAACACCTCCGTTAAGATCAATTCCAATATTAGGACCATTTGAGAAGTGGGGTATTGACTTTGTAGGTCCTCTCAATAAGACACCTCGAGGAAATAGATACATTGTAGTCGCCACTGACTATTGTACCAAGTGGGTAGAGGCTAGACCTTTGAGAGAGACCAATGAAACAGAAGTCGGTAGATTCTTATGGGAGAGGATCATCACCAGATTTGGATGTCCGTTAGAGTTGGTCTCGGATAGAGGAGGAGAGTTTGTAGGGAGCATGACTACTGCTATGCTACAACACTTTTCTATCAAGGCACGAGTAACGACCTCATACAAGCCAAATGCTAATGGTCTTGCGGAGAAGACCAATCTTACACTTTGTATGATGCTCGCCAAAGATGCTGGTGTTGAGACTGCGAAACATACTTGGGATAAGAGGCTACATGCCATCTTATGGGAGTACCGAACGACAACAAAGACTTCTACTGGGTACTCTCCATTTCGACTGGTTTATGGAGTGGAGTCCAAGTTGCCCATCCAATTCGAATTGGATACTTTTCAAACTATTCAACGAAAGTTGAAGAGGTCGAGAGGAGAAGACGTGGTCAGATCAAGAAGGGAGCAACTCATGGAGTTGGAAGAGACCCGAGCGATAGCGATGATCCGGATGGAACGAGCTCAAGCGTATCAAAAGAAGAGTTACGACAAAAGGTTGGGCAAGAGGGAGGTAAAACCTTTTCAAGTCGGAGATTGGGTTATGTTGTATGATGCTATCAGATTCAAGAGGGCTAGGAAGAAGTTTCTTCCGAGATATTTTGGTCCTTTTGTTGTAGATAAGGTGTGGAGCAACTTCACATATGACCTTCAGGAGCTGGGAGGAAGGAGATTCGATCGGGTAAATCATGACAAGTTGAAGTTGTTTCATCAACGAAAGTTCTCTCTTCACTCCGAGGACGGAGCGAAAATTTAGTCCGGGGGTAAAATGTAACGACCTATGTTACACATAGGAAGTTTGTCAATTAGTAAGGTGTTTAGTTATAACTAAGGGTTGAGAATGTTTATTTGCTGCCAAAGTACTTTTAGGAGGTATCAAGTTAGTCATGACTAGCTAAAAGTTAGTTATGGTTAAACTTAGCTGTACTTTTGGCAGAATTCAGATATTTGCTAAAGAGTGAGCACTACTATCTTGTCATCTTGTCTAAAAGGTAGAAAGGAGGTGGAAAGTATCTCTTATCTCCTTTTTGACTTGATATTAGTGGTTGGATTAAAGTTGTGGACTTTGTGGGCATTAAAAACAAGAAGAGATTCCACATGTTTCCTTTTTAGTGGGTCCTAGTGTAGAGGGGGGGTGGAAATTCGAGATTCCTTGAGAATATTCCAGAATCCTTCTAGAAGTTGTTGACTTTGAAGGAATAAGCCCATGTGAAAAGGTAAAAAGCCCATGTGATCAATGCTTTTACCTTAAGTAATATCTTAGTAAAACCCGGTAAAAGTAGTTACGGCTGAGTTACCGAGGGTACCAAAGTAAAAACCTAGAATGTATAAATAGAGGAGTAGAGAAGAGCTCCTCATCCTTGTTTTCACATTGTCGTAATGACAACTTGAGTAATATAGAGAGTGTGGGACATTTTTAGCATGTGAGAACTTGAGAGACGTCGTTAGAATGGAGGATTTTAGTGGATGAGATTATGGAGATTTTAGTTGATAAGTTTGTGGGTGTATGAATGAGAGTGAACTTAGCATTTTTCCCTTCAAGATTCATGGTGTGCTTCCATCAAAGCCATCAGAGGTGACCCCTGAGTGAGAGACAGGCCCGACAGTTGCAGATTCGTGGATGACGATCGTGGAGGTTAAGAGATCGGGGGGTAGTTGATCGTTAGGACCGCGGAGGGTTTACAGTCCGACCCATAGCAGCCTACTCCTTCTTCTTCCTGAACTTAGAAGAGAGTCTGAGAAGACTTGCTGGCAGAATCTGGAGAGATTGGTCGAGGGTCATGTCTTCTCGTCATGCAGCAAGCTTCTTCTGAGTGTGTATGAGAGGCGAGGAGTCAGAAGAACAGAGTGCGAACGTCTTGTGTCTGTTGTGAGGTTAGATTGCGTGTTGGAAGCAGAAGACAGATGAGACCAGTGAAGGGAAGCCTAGCTTGGTTAGGTCTTCCGAGAACGTTACTCAATCGGAAGCTGTCTCGGGAGTCTTCCTAGAGATCACTGTCAACGCAGGAGCCCGCAACCATCTTCTGAACCTTTCATATGCTTTGCTTCTCGCACATATTGTATCTTCTGTTAGGAAGTAGGATGTAATGCAAGGTGGGTTGTCTTCTTAGGAATCCATGCGAGACCTTGCTTCGTTAGGATTGATTAGAAACAACGCGGAGGAAGTTAGAAGCACTGTTAGAATCCCGGAAAACGGAGTAGTTGTCTTCTGAAAGACTAGATTCGTCTTCTGAGAGTGGAAGCTAGACTGTGAGAACTTGGAAGGACTGAGCCTTCGGCTCACAATAAGTGCATGTGGCTTAGTGCAACAGAGTTTCAAGTATGTCGATGCATCCTCGAGGGTTGGTGTTACCAGCAGCGGAGTTGGCCGAGGCCAAGCCCTTCCTCAAGGAGTTGGGTCTCGACTTCTTCCTGTGGGATTGGAACCTCGCCGATCAAGGACTTCTGGAGGAGGTTTGGGCAGCGTTGCCTCCTCGCAACCGTGTACTTGCAAAGGCAGGAGTAGCTCGGGGAAGACCATCTTCCTGGACAGCAGAATGGTGGCGGATGGCTTTCCACAGGTCAGAAGCCGAGAACAAGGGGTATGAGTTGGAGAAGAAGATCCTACCGATGATCTCGGGGAAGTGGCATGTGCCTGGAAGCACAACTTGTCTCTTCCTGGAAGACAGACAAGAAAGGAACGGATGTAAGGTAGAAGCTTACCGGGAGCCGCAGAAGCGTCTTCTGACGAAGCTGTTCTTGCACCTTTTTCCTACGAGGAAGGCGCAGAAGACGAGGTACCTAGGAGACCAAGACATAGAGTTCCTAGAGGTTATGTGGGAAGGGCTACCCATCAACTGGGGTGCGGTCATCCACGCATATGTGCAGGTGGAGCTAGTATACTTAGGCAACCCAGCAGTAGGACACCTAACACCGTTCTTCTATTACCTGTACGTGGCCAAGGGAGATCTGACGGAAGATCAGTTGGCGAGATATGGACCAAAAGGGCAGCACGAGGCGAAGGAGGAGACCTCGGGAGAAGACGATCGAGCAGCAGCAATGACTCCCCCTCCCACTCTGATGCCGCAGATGAGGCCAAGTACTCATCAGAAGACGCTTCTGGCGAGAGAAGACGACTCCAATGGGTCGGAAGACGCGATGCACCAAGGAAGATGAGTCATAGGAGTGTGTCTAGGAAGACCACCCTCTTCTCGATCATTCATTCTGGATCGGAGTCCAATTCGCAAGAAGAGTCGCTGTGTACCCGCCCGAAGCAGAAGACCGCTTCTACAACACCAAGGAGTCTTCCGAAGACTCCAGAAGACGAAGGATGGATGGATACTCCTACTGCGATGCGAGGAAGCGCAGTAAAGAGGATCGCTTCTGCCATGGGGAGGGATCTTCCACCCCGGAAGATGAGAAGAGTAGCATCTTCCCGTGCGCAGAAACAGAAGATCATAGTGATGGAAGAGGCATCCTTGCCTCTGGAAGACAAGGTCGACACCTCCGATCGGGTTGTGAAGATGAGTCTGTCTTCCACGAGAAGAAGACTGGAGGAGTTCAGTGCCTTCTTCCACTCAGAGATCCAGCCAACTATGGAGTTGCTCGAGAAGAGAGCGAAGGCTCAGGAGAAGCCGCTACATCATGGATTTGACCTACGCACCCTGATGCGACAAGAAGAGGACCAGAAGAAGACAGAAGCGCACGAAGCTAGTCTCCGTACCACGGAGAAGCTCGCAGCGAAATACAAGACGGAAGCTGCCGCTTCTGCCAAGGAGTCAGCGCAGCTGAAGAGGAGCAACCAGGAGTTGCAAGCGCGTTTACAACAGCGTGACCAGGAGGTTCTGCAAGTGCGAGGTAAGATCACCGCCCTTGCAGAGGAGAAGACGACATGGAAGACTCTGCGGAAAGCCGCAGAAGCGCAGACTGCAGCCGAGAAGACGCAACGGGAAACAGCGGAAGCTCGTGCGCAGGGGATGTTAGCTCAGTCGGTGGAAGCGCTTCGGAAGAAGTTTAACTTCAACGCGGGTAGGAAGCTTCTTACCTTGGCTAGGGAATGAGACGACGAGTCCCGGTCGATATTGATAGAATGCAAGGAGAGCATGTTCTGGTACTTGGATCGGCAGATAGAGGGAGTGAAGACACTCTACGGTCTTCTCTTGCTTCTACAACCCGCAACTGCATCTTCCCAAGTCCCAGCACCATCGATCGGATCAGATTTGGAGAAAGAGGAGTTCGACCTCGCTGACCACTTGGTAGTGACAGCGTTGGAAGTCGAGAAGACCTCGAAAGAAGCCCCGGAAGACAAGGCGTCTTCTGGAAGACAAGAAGACGAGTCGTCTTCCCAGGTATTCCGAGTGGAGGAAGCGACTTCCCCCGGACCCCTATGAGGTCACCATGGTCCCAGTGTCGAACTAGTGCCTCAGAAGAGTGAGGAAGCACAAGTCGACCCAGCTTCCCAGAAGACGCTTCCGTCTTCCGAAGCAGAAGCAGAAGCAGAAGCAGTAGCAGAGCCAGCGACGATTGTTGAGGAGGAAGTCACCTCAATGACACCCGAGGTAATTGCAGGGCTTCCCAGCTTATCAGAGGCCGAGTTAGTAGTTCCGATAGGAGCAGATCAGGTAGAGATTGCCTCCAAGCAATCAGAGTAGGTAGCAAACATAGAAGACAAGTTGACATTTCTAAACTTAGGAAGTACCGAACATGCTATCTTAAGGAGTGGCAGTTCTAGTGTAAATTTAGTTAGGCAGCCATGTGGCAGAGTAGGAAGTGCAAGAACAGGAAGGGGAAACCGCTTGCATGTGGAGGGACAGCTTTTCTCTCCGGGGTGGTGGTTCTCTCTGTTTTCTCGTGTAGATGTTTAAGTAGGATCACAGCGCAGACATTAGAGACATATTACAGACGCATACGCATCACTGTGCGTAGAGACACATTACGCACAGTGCATGCTACACCCGATGTTAGAGACATACGAATAGATTGGGATTATACTGGAGGGGTCTGCATGCTCGTTACCAACAGTGGTTCGACGATGTAAATAGAAGTAGTGGACAGTTTAGGAGCAGATAACGACATCCTCGTGTAGTCCTATTGGCTAGACTGGTGTGTTGAGGATTAGGAGCAGAAACTAGAAGGAGTGAGCTTCCCACAACACCAATGTGCCTTCTTCTCGAGGAATGGATTGCTGATTTGAGTGCAAAAGCTTGATTCGTGTCTTGGAGGTAGTGGGTTTCCTTGAATTCACTCCCGACTGTGCATGGGAAGCATTCTTCTTGAGTGACGGTGACTGTCAGCAGTTGTGCAGATTCGCAGCTTGGCTCGTTCAGTGGAGCACTTCGGATCCACGTACGGACGGTCCTATGGATAAGGGATCCCAGAAGATAGAGTAGTCGGAGCAGCGAGAGAAGAAGAAAGAAGCCTTCTTCTCACAACAGAAGACGACATCCTCAAGTAGAAGATTGTGTGACTGTACGCACGTTTGTTGTCTTCCTCCCCAAACTATTACAAGCAGGGATGGCTTGTTAGTCAGGATCCGGACTAGAAGCCTATCAGAATCTTAATTTCTTATTCTTATCTTATTTTCTCTCATTTGGATTTTCTCTTCTTCCTCATCTTCCCTCATCTTCCCCATCTTCTTACCTTCTTCTAGTGAGCTTCCGTGAAGGTCAATGTCGTTGTAGTGCTGCAGGAAGACCGTTTTCGTAGACAGAAGCCTGGGAAGGCTACAGGGGGTATACATCCTGTGATTAATCTAACCCGTTAGAATATGGAAGAGCAATGTGCGTCTGACGTTGCTAGTTCGACTTCTACGAGGCAGGAGCAGTCTTCTGGAGGCGTGAGAAGCCGAGTTGAACCTCCAGAAGCCGAGAATTGCTTCGGGAAGATGGTACTGAGAAGATCGGAAAAAGTGACCTGGAAACAGGATGCATCATCTCGGACTCCTCTGTAGATAGTTGTGTGATATTTTAGTTAGTAGTCGTTTGTTTAGGTCCAGGGCACCTTCTGAAGGGCCTAGAAGCCGTGTGGTTTTGTGAGAAGACGGGATTTCTAGACAAAACCCGTGTGTTTGTGTGTTTGAATAGATCTTAGAACTTAGAGCAGCGTTACTTGTGCAAATCTTCTGTAAGAACGATATCTTTTATACTAAATGGACAACGATATCTTTTATACTATCTTTGTATTCTCATAGGCGATAGTCAACATGGTGAGTACCTAGACTTATCTAGATAATTAATGCAATTCTTGTATCAAATAACATAAATAAATTTAAATAATCTTCAAATTAACTAAACACGTGAACTTTTCTATAAATACTCCTTTATGAGAAGAATATTTGTGAAAACGCATGATTATTTAGTTAGTTCAGTAAAGCAGTAAGTTCTCACGAGGTGAAAGTGGTTATCACTGGAAGAGGAAAATGTTGTTGTGTACAATTATCTGGCGTAGTTAAAGAAGGTTTTACGGTAGGAAAGAACAGTAGCCGGCAAGTAAAGCTGTGATCCGTTATAGACAGTCCGTTTGGACTTGGGAAAGGTTCTGGTGGTAGGTAAGGACTTGACTTTTAAACTTTTCAGTAAAGAAAGTCTTCTGACAAGAAGGTTGACTTTTCATTGAACTACACCTACCTCCCTTAGTAAGGACTCAGGACTCGGAGTCAGGAGAAAGCGTTCAGGAGTTTCACACGACCTTTTGTTATGTTTGCACGACAGAAAATTGTCGCGAATATTCTTAAACTACTCTTCTCAAGTGCCCGTATTCCATCGTAACGGTGTGTTTGCGATGTGCTGTGATGGCACTAAAATCTATGACACGGGCAGGCAGACCCGACCTGCCTGCGCTGGGCAAAAGTCATCTACAGTTGGCGTGTAGGAGAGACAAGCAAGACAAATGTAGGTAAACCACGGAGGAACTACTCTTCGTGGTTGTTGCTCGATGTGCAGTCACTGCAGTGTGACTTCCGCGCATTAGCTTTTGGCTTCTCTGGTCGGAACTTTCGTCATGTCCAATCGTGTCACCTGAAATAGAAAGCAATGGATAGATGTTTCTGGAATCTGAAGAAACAGCATCAGTCCATATTTCCTCCTATTCACTTCTACTATTTCCTTCGACGCCGTTGCATGCAGGAGTCCGCCAGCAGGTCTTCATACTCCCATGGTTTGACGGTTATGATTTAATTCTCACCCAATAGACTTGGTAGATTCCGTCCAGGCCTCGATTAATCTTTGATTCATGTTTGCATTCTTTTGGCGCAGAAACGACCAAACGTAAACTTGCTAGTATATAGTTGGGTAGAGAAGTAATACTCCTTGAAAATTATTTTTCTTCAGTAATGATACCATGCATATTGAAAAAATATCCATACATTACATAATTTTTTCTTGAATTCTCCAATGAAATAATATATTATTATTTCATTGGAGAATTTCATTATTTACCTAGAAAAACTTATGTTAATATATCTTTATCATGATGTCATTGTAAACATTCTTAACAAATAGTTATATTTTTGTCAACAAATAGTCTTTTAAATAGTCTTTTAAAAGTTTCAAGATTATCAAATGAAATAGTACAACCATCAAATGTCATACAGTTCAAAATATGTTATCGAAATAAAATATGACATCATACAGTATATGAATCTATCTCTACTTGAACTTCATGCAGATAAAAAGTATGTAATTCTTTTTCCCGTTTAGCTACTATTGTTATTATATTTTATTGCTTGAAGAAATAACGGTTAATAGTGATTTTGAAAATTTTAAATAGAGAACCTTGAAGAGTTAGCTTGAAGAGAAGATCTTTCATCCCTCAACATGGAAGTGTACGTTCGAACCCCTGTACCTCCTTGACCAAGGGCAAACAAATGTCTTATTGATATTGATTCAGTCCATGAACTTTCAAGACTTCGGTAATCTTATAAATTGATTTCTCATATCCTCTATTATGCACATAGCATTATTGATCCTACTCGATTCATCCTAAATCTAGTAGATTCAATATATCACTGTATGTATTGGTCTTCAAATTTATTTAGTATATGACAAACAACCGGTATTAAATTTGATATCTGCTTTTTGACCAACCACCTAGTAAACTAACTTGTAGATAACCAAATATCCGGTATTAAATTTGATATCTGCTTTTTGATCAACCACCTAGTAAACTAACTTGTAGATAACTAAATATGATTACAAAACATGTTGGTTTCCTACAGAAAATTTACTTGACTGCAACTCTAATATGTTTGTTGGACTTGATCCCACTTCTCTTAAGATTTTTTTACTTGACTGCACCCGGATTGACAACAGCAAGTTCAGCCGGTTCATTGCACAACATATGTAAGAGATCTCACTATATCGTATTGTCTGTCGCGCAAGCAGTATCCAGGAGAACACATGGTTCATGGTTGTGAAGATCTCATTGATCAGAAACGTGTAACCAAGCAAAAGTACTATACAAGGTGTAAAATTGTACTTTATTTATACTTGCACACCTAATCCAATTTTTGGAGTTGGCAACTTAGTCCAACTCCTAAAATGACATGCTGAATATGTAACCTTTGAAAATATCTCTCCAATCATATCTTAAACATCCCAAATTGAAGTCCAAAAGGCAAGTTAAAGCAATGTAAGCTTTCTAACCCAAAAAAATATTTAAGTGTAAAACTCTAGAATCTCCTTTCCTCCTTTGCTAACTAAAGTACTTGTTGTTTGTCTCTCCAACTCCAAATCCAATGCTTTTTATCCTGTTGGAAAGTCTTCTCCAATGATGACAAAAACATCCAAAACTAAGCTCTCTAGTCACTATTACATCCAGTTAAATTTTTACAAAATCCATCCTTCACGGCGCGTAAGCTTTTTCATACCCAGCAACTGCATCTACTTCAGCTCCCAAATCTTATCACTCATTCAGATGTACTTGTCGGAAATCTTTCGGATGATATAAAAATTATATGAAACGGCCATCTGCAGCTAGTTACATCTCTCACAAGATTCTCTTTAATATTTTTGTGCGTGAAAGATTCTGCAGCCACAGAAGTTTTTTGTATGAACATCTAACTTTGAATGTATGTAGTTAGGTGACCCCTTCTCCAAATCAGTTTGCGCCGCAAAGCAGGTTCTTTCAGAATTCTCACAAATTCTGACTCTCAATCCGAGCACACAGTTGGCAAGGCCGTTGAAAATTCTTTGAAATAATATCAATTTTGTCTCCAACTGGCACATATAGGTTCCTCTATAGCTGGTAGAATGACATTGATCCAAAACTCTTAGAAAACCAACAAAAGTTTATCTTTAACACATCTCGCGTATGGCTTTGATGATTTTAACTGTCTTGGAAAGTCCTCTATGTAAGCTTTCAATGAGACTAAACACTTTCCGAATCGAGCTATCTACAGAAAACTATGTATAGTTAAAATACCTTGAGAACATGTCTCTCAGTGCAAGCTTGGTCCAAAATCCACCTCCTGAAACTTTCACTCCCAGCCAAAAGCTTCCGTGGGCATACGAGCTTTTGCCATCCAAGCCTTGAAACAACCCTCTTCTTATTTCTCTTCAAAGCTTTCACGAACGCGGAAGTGTTTCACCAAAAAGTAGCCAAAAAACCTTATTTCACCTAGACTCAAGACATACAAAATATTTCAGAGAAAATCTGACAGCTTAATGGCGTCTCTCTCAGAAATCTCCTTATACGTTCGGAGACACAACTTTTATACTTGAAGCATCCCGGCTAGAGACACATGCTATCATCAAATTAGTCCATATGGTGCATATACGCTTGATCATATATTATACATGCATGTTACTTTATCTACCATCTGTCCATCTCATCAGCACCCAATCAGACCTTTCTACATCAACCAAAATCCACATCACATCATGCAACCTAAGAATCACTTCATCATCTCATCTTAGTCAGCACTGTCATCTCAATTGACCATCAGTCAGCAATCCGGTCTATTCAACACTAACGCATCAATAGAATTTACAGTCAAAAATCTTAGGTAATCTTCCACGCCAGGAGAACTTTATAGTCAACAGAGCACTACACCATCACTTTTTGGATTTCTGCCATGTCATAAAATATGCCATGTGTCAAAACTCAGACTACCACACCACATCACCATCTTGTCTCTTCAAACCATCAAACCATCAAACCATCAAATCCTCAACCTCCATAACTTTTACGCCCGAGCTCTATTTTCATCCATTCAAAAACTAAAGTTGTTCTACTCAACGCTTTGCATAGTGGTGTCCTCAGATTTGCATTTGGAGCAAGTTGAGGAGAATTTTCCTTCCAATTCTCTCTTTCAATCATAGATCGGTCCACGAAGTGACAACGAGCAGGTAATATGTTGTACAAACACTTGAAATTGAACTTTCTGTGCATATACATGGTCAGCTACGAAAATGCACATCTCACATTCAAATGACATGGCATGTTGACATGCCAAACATGTAAATGTTTGTCAAGGGGTGCGGTCAAGTAAAGAACTCTTAGTGATTCTTAAGAATAGTGTGATCTAAGTCTGAAAAATGTATTAAGGATGAGGTCAAGTAAATATTTGTGTTTTCCTAACCATCACTTTGACAATTAAGTATTGTTATTCAAAATATTATACAAGCTTCATGCTATCCAGATATGCACTCTAATAACCCAATGAAGAAAAAAATTATGTGAGCATGGTGAAAATTTAATGTTAAAGCTGAAATACGTTATTGATCTCGATGTGAGTTATACTTGCATGAGGTTTAATATCTTTGCTAAATGGACTCCATCACAATATTTAGTCATGTTATATGACTCACTATAAGTTGGAGGTTAGATTTGAAGAAGACTCTTCTTTAAAGAAAAAAAAGGAAGAGAAGGATGACGACGTCCAAAACTTGATTACAAGAGGGAAAATAACATTGAGAGATAGTGTCCAGTTGGAAACGCCAAGAGCCAGCTCGTCCACCTGAGATATATTAGTATGGTCAGGGGAGAAGTTACATGATTCGAAAAGAGGGAAAATCAAGCTAAGTTATAGTTTACTTACGGATCGGGAGATGCGTACTGAGAGAAATTGAGACGTAGGAAAGAGATTTGGAGATTTCAGTTACATGTGAAGGTGAGTTGGACCGTTCGGACCGTTCCGGAGTCCAAACTTGCTGTCCTTGGATCCATCGGGATCAGAACACCGAGTTCTACAGGAAATTGAAGACGATATCAAGTTTCATTGGGCGGTTTAGGAGTTCTGAGTGAAATTGGCTCGCAGGGAAGCGCTTGCGTCAGATTTTTCATCGCCTGCGATCTAAAATTGGGTTGTTCTTCGCGATCGGTGTGCCAAGCTCTTCGTTCTTGGTGCCTACACGACCAAGGAGTCTTCATCTACGCATAAGAGAAGACAATACGTGGATTGGATTGTTGGTTTGGGTGAGGTGAGCGAGTTTGAGTCACAGGGAGTCCATTTACGTCAGTTTTTTGCAACCTGCGACTAAATTTCTTGCGTGGTTTTGCAAAGGGAACTCCAGACGGCTTGTTGGAGTCTCGTTGGGTTCGTGATAGCTAGATCTATCTGCCAGGGAAGACAGATATCAGTTTAGACGATCCGTTTGTGCGGTGTGTGCGGTTTTAAGCCGCAGGGAGGAGTTTTTGAAGGTTCGGTTACTTGCGACAAAAAAATGGCGATATCTTGGCTGTTAGGAGTCGGATCTGAAGGTTTCTTCGATTAACGGAGTCAGCGGAGGAGACCCTATCTACATCTGAAGTCCGTTCAGCGAAAGGAGGAAGTTCACAGATAGATTTTGTTCGGTTTTTTCGCTACGGGTTTTGCTCTTTTGAGTTCGTTAGAGTTCTTGTTGGCTATATAGATCTTGTGGTAGCTAGCTTTAGCTAAGAACTTGTACATGGATGTGGTTTGGACTTGGTTTTGGATCGCGTGATACTGCTGTGTCCTTGCTTGTTAGCAAAGGGAAGTTTCTCTTGCTTTGAGCTACGCTTTGGGTCAGGGTTGAGAATCAGGGGTTGCTTTTAAGGGCTTTGGAGCAGGTTATAGACCGCTCTGGTTTGTTTTCCAGTTTTGTGCTCTTAGGAAAAAGAACCGGTAGTGTACATACATTTGGAGTTGGTATATATCATAACGTTCATTTTCGTGGTTATTTTTCTGTCTTGTCTCTGTTTCAGCACACAACATCTCCACAGCCAGGAACCTCGTGTTTTCCTAGACATCCTTCACGCAAAATCCGACACGATACGATGGTGAACTTGACGTGAAGGTCCGAGATGGAGATATTTATGTGTTAGAACTGGGTAGAAGAGATCAGCAATCATGAACGAGGATGAAGATGGATATGGTTGTTTGGGAGGATGCTGCCGACCTGGGATGATGGATATACAGAAGGTTGAGATCATGGGAGGATGGGAGGATGCGACGAGTCATGACTATGGACGGAATGGACGGATCAGAAGGTATACAAGGGATGCAACAACTGCACGATTGTTTCAAGCCTTCACTTTGTTTATGCGACAAGAGCAAGGGAACCAACAAAAAGAAGCTTTGGGGACGAAAGCGCTTCGGAAGGTGATCGACAAGCTCGATCTATTTGATGGAAGAGACATCTCAAACTACTTGAGATGTTACAAGACGGAGATGGATTTGGATCAGGTATCGGAGAAGGAGATGATCGAGACATTCGAACTCGCTGCGGTGCTTGAGATAAGAGAGCATGTGAAAGATCTAACAAAGCGTTTTGGGAGGAACTGGGATACATTTTCACATGCGCTGATGGAGGAGTATTTCTTGTGAAACTCAGATCGAATAACCAAGAAATCATTTTTGGAATGGGTCAACCGACACAACAAGAGTTTACAACCTACAGAGCTGTTAGAGGAGTTTGAGAGACAATTCTCTCAACTATCTCGGATGGAGAAGCTAACCTTGGAGACCTACAAGACGGAGTTGTTTCTTCAAGCTGCAGATGAACCATAGCAGGAACAGTTGGAGCTACTTCTGGAGGATGGAGAAGAAGAAGAAGGTTTGACAAAGAATTGGGAGGTTGTGCATGAAGCGGTTGAGCTTCTTGTCTAGAGATATACAAGGGAAAAGGGTTACAAGGTCTACACCTGTATCACTGACTACCACACCAGTTTGGGTAGTACCTGAGGTTCAACCTCCATTTGTGGTTGTAGAGGAGAAAGATCTAACCATCGAGGACCTACAACAAAAGATGTAAGATTTACAAGCTAAGGTTACTAGGTTGGAGGATAAGGGATCTTCAACCAGGACGGTGCTTGTATCCAAATCAGCTTGGGTTCATCAGTGTATGTGGTGTGATGGTACTGGTCATCAACGAGACGATTGCATCGACTTTGCAGAGTCTTTGCAACGAGAGATTATTTATTGGGAGGATGAAAAGATAGCATTCAGATGTACGGGTATTCTCCTTCAAGCCAACGTTGGTAAAGGAGGGATGAAGAAGTTTGTGGATGATTACTTTGTGACACATGCAGTTGTAGCTATCGAAGCTACAAGCTATGGTGCTAAGGTGGAGGAGACTGAGCATGGTCTCCATAGGGATGATTTGGATGAGCATGTGGATCCAAACGAGCTCAAGTTGGATACTACATCGACTATGCAGAGCGAGAAGAAGAGACAAGAAGAGACTTCTTCAAGGAAGCAAGCTGGGGAGGATAAAGTTCAACAGGAAACTATTCTTCTTGAACAAGCAATGGAGGACAATCCTTCACAACCGGAGGAGGTGGTTGGGATGCAGACATTGGACATGGTTGATCTGGTTGCAGACATACAACAACCAGATATTGATACAATGATGGATGTGAAGGGAGGTTGGGAGGAGTGCATTCGAGATGCAAAGGTTGGGTTCATTTCACGAGAGGTCTTGGGTGCAGCTACAAGAGAAGTTCATGATGCCACCATTGGCATCATCAAGGACAGACATATTGAGGGTGAAGGAGAGTGGATGGATGCTCTGGAGACTACGGGTATAGGATGATGGGTAAGGATGGCTTACAGGGGAGAAGTCATTGCTGAAGGTGATTATGCTTGAGAGGTTGTGAAAGTTTACATGTGATTAGGGTTGAGAGGGAGACTGGGGAGGTTGTAAAGATTTTCAGAAGAAGAGATCAGGGTTGCGGTTGAGGATTTTGGTTGTAGCAGTGTGGTTCTTTTTTTTCAGAAAACAGAAAAGAAGAGTTGGATACATACGATGACATGTACAGACTTGAGGTTGAGGATTACAGTCAAGATATGCGGTGATGATTGAGAGGATGGGTGATGTCTACTACGACATTTGGATCACAAACCTCGACGACGAGGTTCTACAAGACTAATGGAAGACATTTCTATGGTATGATGGGTTATTCTTTCTATGTCTTCGCATATTGAAAGATGTGTAGATCTAGAGGGGGTGATTGGATGGGAGGTTGAAGAGAAAGTCGATGAGCATGGATCTAGGGAAGATCATGGCAGGGTAGCAACTTCAAGATGACGATCAGGTTGCAACCTTGATGATGAGGTTGACTGAGATGAGAGGGAGGATGACAAGATGAGAACGAATGTGCGTGCCGGTCCACTCCTTGGTTGTTATCTCTGGTGCATACCGGAGGATGCACAGGTTCAAAGAGGGTGGATGTCGTGTCGCGGACCGGCTCCTATTTGAAATTTAGACTTCGATGCTTATCGCTCCAAAGACATCATGAGAAAGACAAGCTAGACCTTAGCTTATGGGCTTTTGGCATCATTTCGGATCTCCATTTTCATCGCATAGATGGGTAGAGCTCTTTGTCAACACTCCATAAGCACATCATCTACTTCGTTTGGACGCCTAGTGGAGAAGTTACAAGACTCAAAAGATGGAGAAAACCAGCTAGGCTCCAACTTACAGGCTTTTGGCACAACTTCGGATCTTTGTTCTTATCGCATCAGTGGATAGAGCTCTTTGTCAGCACTCCATAGACACTTCGTTTACTTCGCTTGGACGCCTAGTGGAGAAGTTACAGGACTCGAAAGATGGGTAAAATAAGCTAGGCCTCAGCTTACACGCTTTTGGCACGACTTCGGATCTTCGCTTTTATCGCATCAGTGGATAAAGCTCCTTGTCAACTTTTCATAGGCACTTTGTCTACTTCGTTTGGACGTCTAGTGGAGAAGTTACATGATTCAAAAGAAGAGAAAATCAAGCTACGCTCTAGTTTACTTGCTGACTGGGTATTTGCAGCCCCAAACGTTATATTAAAGACGCAAGGGACCTTCTTCCTCATTATTCTGAGAGACCTTCGTACGTACAGAGACTGTTACAAGGGGGCAGCTTAAGGGCTAGCTTACACCCACGAACTGTCAACGGACGGTTCGAGAGATTTAGGAGTCCAACGCAAGCGCGCAAGACGTCGTTGGGTTCAGATCTGTGCAAGCTACGCATTGGTTCAAACGGTTTGGGAAGAGACGGATCGAGGGATGTGTACTGAGAGAAATTGAGACGCAGGAAGGAGATTTGGAGATTTCAGTTATATGTGAAAGAGAGTTGGACGGTTCGAACCGTTGACTATATACAGCTTGTGGTAGCTAGCTTTAGCTAAGAACTTGTACATGGATGTGGTTTGGACTTGGGTTTGGATCGCGTGATACTGCTGTGGCTCTGCTTGTTAGCAAAGGGAAGTTTCTCTTGCTTTGAGCTACGCTTCGGTGTTTTTGGGTCATGGTTGAGAATCAAGGGTTGTTTTTAAGGACTTTGAAGTAGGTTACAGACTGCTCTGGTCTGTTTTTCAGTTTTGTGCTCTTAGGAGAAAGAACCGGCAGTGTACATACATTTGGAGTTGGTATATATCGCAGCGTTCGTTTTCGTGGTTGTTTTTCTTTGTCTTGTCTCTGTTTCAGCACACAACATCTCCACAGCCAGGAACCTCGTGTTTTCATGGACATCCTTCACGCAAAATCCGACACGATAACGTCGGAGAGAGCTCGAAAGAGATTATCGTTGAGTTTGAGAACCCTAGTACAAAACCTCAAGTAGAATCTCCGAGGAGAAGAGTAGAAATCGACTTGTGGTGTTATTTTTGTAGAGGGTTGGGACATAAAGTAGTGAACTGTCCAACTAGGATCAGAGCAAAGAGAGCCACTGGAAAGCGAGAGTTTACTGATTTAAGTCTTCGAGTGGGTCCATCTTCACCAGCGCCAATTCATCTTCTAGGAGAGGATCCTTGTCCAAGTTGTGGAGTGGGCGATCTATCAAGAGGACACAAGTGTCTCGACGTGGCTGCCCTACTTACGTCAGTAGTCGAGAAGTTGGACGAGACTCAAAGAGCTGAGATGTCGACTTCAAAAGAGGACTCGGCTGAGTTGTGATGGAGATCGTCATTTGAATGGTGGAGAAGACGGCGATGCGACTCAGGCTCATGATTACCTTGGGCGAAGAGATGGCACAAGATGTGTTGTTACAACCATTTCCTTTTATTTTATCTATGGTAGATTATTCGGGAATGGAATTGATGATGTTCGTACTCTTTTAACGAGTAGTTATTGCATGAAAATTAGAAGGGTAGAAAGAGTAGTTACAAGATGGAGAAGTTATCAGTGTTTCATGAGAAAGACAATGAAGATGTAGAACCATTTGTATGAGACTTCAAAAGGGGTTGCATCGAAAATAACGTGAGAAGGAAAGAAGAATGGGTGTTGTTACTGTCAGAGTTTTTAGAAGATTTTGCTCTTACGTGGTATGACGACCGAGTGAAGAGCAAGACACCTGGTGCAGTTGAGGACACATGGGAGACGTTGAGTAATGCACTCATCGAAGAGTTTCTTCCAGAAGAGAGTTATGAGAAGTTCATGGTGGAGCTTACTCATTTGAAGCAACGGGACGACGAAAAAGTTTGGCAGTATGCGGAAAGAGTGGACAAGTTGGAGCAACAGTTTCGGACGGTCTTACGGAAGAGTGGAGACAACGTGGAGCTAACGATGGCGAGGATTGGAGCAGTGTTGACCAAGAACTTGGTGAGAGGATTGAGACCTTCAATTTGAACCCAAGTGAGGTACGAGAAGCCAGCAACCAAAGCGAAGGCCATCAAGATCACGAAAAATATGGAAGAGAGTTTGGATGAGGTATCATCCAATCTCATCATGCCGCTCTGGTGTCGACTCTGACTCTTGGTGTAGCCACAACGATAGCATCTGCGTCATCACAATTGGTGATTGCTTCAACGTCAGCTCCTACTCCAACGGTGGTGCCAAGACTGTTTGTCCGAGCAACAATATCTACTGCCACCTCTGATTTTCATGCCGAGTTGAAGAGCATCACCGACACTCTTGCGGATCTCAAGATAAATGTGGTGCAGGTTACGAGAATGGAGAAACAAAGGTGGAGGAGGAGGTCAAAGAGATTACGACAACAATCCTAACCGAGGAAATGAAGATAACTTTGGAGGCAACCAAGGTAACTTTGGAGGAATCACTTGTTGGACGTGTGGAGGTTCTCATTTCCAGCGAAACTGTCCTAACAACGGAGCAAGAGGTGCCGAAGCTGTCAGAATGAATGTGGGTGGAGGAAATCCATCACAAGGACGAGACAAGGGAGTGGCTACTATCGATGTAGTGCGAGATCTCATCTACGAGAAAGGAGAGAGTTCAAACTCTTCTCATGCACCGGTGGAGCTTTTAGCTCAAGAAAGGAAAAAAACTCGATTTTCTGATGAACCGGTTTTCATGGAGGAATCAGCAAGTAGAAGTACTCGTTCGAGTAATGTTTCGAGTACACTAATGGAGTCAAGAAGGAAGCTGGGGATGGCAGATTTCACCATTTCATCTTCCCAAGCGAGATATGATGTAGTTGAAGATGTGGGTGCTCAGAAAGTCAACATCACTGTTGGACAACTGATCGCACTTAATCCTAGCTTACGAAGAGAACTCAGAGGAGGACTGAGTTCTAAGAGAAGCAAGAAGAAGAAACCCAAGAGCAAGACATCGAAGTCTATGGGAGTTGGTGTGGTGGATGTGCATGCTTCAGAGATATGCACTAGGGCTTCAAAGATTAAAGTCCGGTTGAATGATCACTACATCTCTGACGTATTGATGGATGGAGGGTCGGCTGTAAATGTCATATCAGAGAGGTTGATGAAGAAGTTGGGGATGAAACCAACTCGCTGTCGGGTTGAGAGTCTTCCTGGGAAGGGCGAACCTTCTGGCTGTGATATGAGCTTGAAGGCTGTGTGCAATCTACTCAGGGAAGCGTAGGGCTCCTGGCTGTGGCTGGTTTACTCAAAAGGTTGGCTTTCAGGTCACAATAGGGCTATAAACACTCACACAGATGTGTAAGATCTAGTAATATACCCAGAAGACGAAATTCAGGTCTAGCTGGCAGTAATAAGATTCGGCGGTGAACTTTGACACTTACGGAGAGGAAAACTATGAAGGTTTAGACCTCTAAACTTCCCCTACATGCAAACGAGGTACTACTGAACTCACAGACGAAATTTCAGCCTGAGATCGAATTCTGACACGGAGATATGAACAGAAAAGTTTTGAGCAAGAAAACTATGGCAATTTCTGGTACCTAGCTGGCTATTTCAACCTATAACAGGAGTTTGGCTCGATCAATTTCGAAGTTTCTTACAGGATTTGCAGTCTACAGGGTGCTGAACATCCCTGTGAAGTTGGGACTCCTGAATGTACACAGAACTGTAGATCTCCTCCTCTGAAGTCGCTGCTCTAGATTAAGAGCTTTTCAGACCCCCTCAGCTTCAGCGGCCGCCCTGAATTACTCAGTTGCTCAATCGATATGAAACTTTTTGTGAAATCGTAGCCCTGCTGGCGGAGAACACAACCTCGAAGTTTTGAAGCAATTTCCTCAAATCTGCTGCGAGTGACACTGAAAACCCTAAATCCAACCCAAATGATTCAATTCTAGCACAATCCGAACTTCAATTGCTCATAACTCCGTCTTTATTGACTCAAATCGATCGAAATTTTCACTGGAAGTGCTTGGCATGACGAGACCTCTCTCCCTGTGCTCTCAGATTTCGAAGATCCCCCACCAAAAGCTCGAACTCCACTCTAGAGCTCTGTTTCTAAATTTAGAGTTAACAAAAGACAAAAACAGACCAATGGGAGTTCATAGCTCCACTTGGTTGTCCTTTAGTACTCTAAACCACGTGGCAACTTAGTTTTACTCATAGGCTACCACGTCAAGCTCCCTAGAGTGCCAGCGTAAAACTTAAACTACCTAAAACGACACGCTGCCCCGAAAAATAACTTAAATCAGCTAGAAAGCGTGCATGGGCGACACGCAAATACAACCCATGAGCTTAAACCCTATCAACATGGTAATCAACCTACTAAGACTCAAAATATATAACATCCTCAAGTGTCGACATCTCTGAGGTCCTAACTCTACTCAGAGACACTAACGCTTGACAAAGAGGTGAATTATTTACAATGTAAAATAATTCACATCACGACATCGCCCGGCTAGCATTGTCGTGGGGATGGCTAACACGCAACGGGTAAGACCTCTTGGTGTGTTAGAGAAGGTGGTTGTGTTTGTGATGGGAGTTCAAACATTGATGTCCTTTCAAGTGTTAAAGGACTCTAGTTATGATTTACTCCTTGGTAGGCCTTCGTTGAGAGCTGTGCGCACCACTGATAGGTGACACAAAGGATATTTACGGATTGGACCTAGAGATCACAAAGTGATAGTATCTCTCTCGGGTGTTGGAGTTGTGACTTCTGACTCTGATAGACCCACTAGTGACTATTGGGAATCTGATACGGATGATGATCAGAGTGTCTTGTAAAGCCCACTTTTTCAATTTTTTATAGAAGAAGATCGAAATGTAGAAGTTTGTAGAAGAATAGCTTAGTTTTAATGAAGAAGAGATTTCTGAAGAAGAGTCTTCGGAAGAAGACCTTTACAGGAAAGATCTGAGAAAGACTTCGAGAATGTATATCGTCAGTACACTCTCTTCATGAATAGTCCGAGTGAAGACGAACTACCTAACCAGAAAAGGACAGGAACGATAAGCGACGTGGGCGAAGACAACATTGCGCATGCCCTTGTCAGGTCAGAGGACAAGCAATCAGAGGCGACTTCGGCACGTGCGAGAGTTTGAACCGAACTATATACTAGGAAATCGGCTCATTTCTCAAATTCACTCTTAGCTCTCAGCTGTTTTTAGATTGCGGACCATAAGTTTAGCCGAAGATAGAAAATTTGGACGAAGGCAATCGGTTTAGGCGAAGATCAACTTGAGCGAAGACCAGCAGATTAGACGAAGTTTCCCCACAGCCAGTTTAGCAACCTTCGCCCGTTTACAATGTCGATTACGACGAAGTTACCGAGGATCAGAGCCTTCGAGCTAGATCAAGAAGAGTTAGTGTACCTTCGGCCGAAGCTGAAGGAGTTAGGTCTGAGTTTCCTAACCTTGGGAGGCTGGACTAAGGTGTCTGGCAAATTCATTAGCCAGATTTGGATGTGCGAAGACCACGGGGGTGAAGAAGCATATGCGCGACCTGCAACTGGATCGTAAAGAACTGGGAGAAGGTTTTGCTAGACGAAGCTGGGACGAATGGCGATTTGCTCTTCGACAATGCGTCGATGAAGAGTCTGGTGAAGGAGGATCAGAACTACGGAGATCTCTTCGAGCAACCGATGCACCCAACGAATGGATACAAGTTGAGCGAATACCGAGATCCCGTGAAGAGGAAGATTGTGGAGGCCATCATGCTGATTCTGAGCCCTCGAAGAACGACTTACCTAACCACTTGGAAGGTATGCTTCTTCGAGAACATCTTCGTCGGAAGACGAGCTTACTGGGCGAAGATCTTCCATGACGAAGTCCAGCGCCTGTGGAAGAAGCAGGATTATGTGTACATGGGCGGCTTCGTCGGCATATTTTACTTTGGCATGAGGTGGTTGTCTGAGTCCGAAGCTAAGCGGTTAGGCTTCGGCGAAGATGAAGAGCAGGATTTTCCATCACCCGTTCGAGAAGCTGAAGAAGTACCTACCGAAGGTGTTCAGCAACTGGGGTCTTCACCGAAGGGACAAGCCGAAGACACTCAAGAGGCGCAGCAGGCAGCGACTGTCCAGGCAACAGTCGATGAAGAAGAGAGAAGGCGTAGTAAGAGGAAGAAGCCTCTTCCGACTTCGCCTATGAAGAAACCGAAGGTCCGAAAGAAGGTGAAGAGCACGAAGAAAGAGACAGTGGACCTGAGCAGCTCAGGAGCGAAGATAGAGGGAGAAGCTGTCTGCAGCGAAGATACTTCGGAGGGAACAGCCTTAGGTAATGTTGATCTCTTCAGGAAGGCGATGAACTATGGCGAAGAGGTAGTCGTCCCGATCCTCCGACTTCTTGAAGACAACAAGGAGGATTACGAGAAGGAAGTTCAGAGGAAGGTGACATTCCCGGAGATGCTAGCGGAGTTACACTTCAGTCGGGGAACTTGGCAGTAGGAGAAGAACAATCTTCGCGAAGAGGCCCGGAACGCGACGAAGTTGAGGTTGGAGTCGGAGAAGGAGCTTGAAGATCTTCGACGCCAATGCGAAGAAGCCAAGACTGCCTTAGAGGGCAAGGATGAAGAGTTGAAGGTGTCGACGAAGAGCTTCGCCGACCGCATAAAGGAGTTGTCTGCCCAAGTAGCTGACTTGCAGCGAAGTCGCAAAGAGTTCCAGACTACAGTGGCAGAGCTAACTAAGAAGCTGAAGACGAAGGTGGCTGACTCCGAAGGCCTTCGGAAGAAGTTGATGCTGGTTCTCTCCGCGTACGCGACTTCGGGGCTGGACACTGACGAGCTTGGTCTTCTTCGGGCGTTGAAGACGGAGGTGGTACAGATAGAGACAAACCCCGACGGTGTGAAAGCGCGCCTTTCCTGACTTAGACAGAAGGTAGATAGGGAGATAGGCGAGATACGAGCGAACGCCGAGGTACAGTTAGAAGAGTTCAGGCACAATTAGGCTTAGGAGTATAGATTCAGTTGAAGATGAAGATGATCGTAGGGTAGTGAAGGTCTTCCACCTTCGTAAGAAGTTAGACAATTAGCGCAGTTAGAAAACAGTTAGGTTAGGACGAAGTAGTATATAAGCAGCGCGATCCACAACCCTCGTGCCTTTTCCATGTTTTCAGTTCTTTATTAATTTATTTCTATTTCCCAAAAGTGTGGAGCGATGTTGTGAATGCTTTGGACGAAGATATTTTTCTCCGAATATTCGGTGTTTACTGTCGCAGGTGTAATTTTCTGATTGACGAAGATCTTCGCCCTTAGACTTGAAAGAAGAGACTTCGGTGTAGGAACTTTGAAGAACCTTCGGCCGAAGTTGAACTGTAATCTTCGTGAAGAGTTTTATGAACGAAGATCTGAGAACAAATCAATTACTGTGAAGTGGAAGAGATAAGTTAAATTGTAAGGAGAGTTTGGAATATGGTGGCTTCATTTTAAGTTTGGCTTCTTCAAATAAGTGGGATTCTTAAGTGTGAGGATTTAGTTGGAAGAACACACCTTAGGAAGAGTAGGGACTTATTCTTGGAACCTTGATGTGAAATCAGTATTCTTCTGTCTTTTCAAAAGAAGACTAGTAACATTTCAGTAGTATTTTACCTTATTCATTCATTCACATCTGTCCTCTCGAATCTTTTGTTTGTATTGTTGGAAGGGTCCCTGATCAAAGAACTATTTCATTGTTGTTTGTATTCGATTTATCAAGTTTGTGCTTGGGTTTGGTTTCTTATTAGACTTAAACTCTCATCCGGATATCATTCCATTCCGTGAGAATAACAAAAAACTATATGAATTATCATTGTGACGTTGTAGTACTGTGTTTTGTGTAATTGTTAACTGTATCTTCGTGAGAACGATCCTTTATTTACTATTTCCGATACTTTGTGTTTTTCTGGGTTGTTACATGTCTCAGAAGTAAATACGGGAGATTCTTATGATCAAGAATCCTCATCTGAGGACAAAGGATTTGGTCGAGATGAATCATTACATCAGCTTAGTGCTATTGACTTGTTGCCTCGACCAGCAGTGGAGAAAGATCTTGACAAAGAAGAGTTGAGTGAGGCAGAGATTGTGAGAAGACTCTCTACCCTGAAGTTTGGTATCAATGTTACTCAAGAGGAGAAAACTAGATTCCTAGATATATTTTGAAAATATATCCATGTGTTTGCTTTCAGCTACAAGGATTTGAAGGAGGTGACTCTAGAGACTCATCGGATCGAATTGGAGGAGAACGCAAGACCTGTTCGACAGAAGCAGAGAAGAGTCAATCTCACAACGGCAATGTTGGTCAAGGAGGAGACAGACAAGTTGAAGGAGGCAAGTTTCATCTACGAGGTGGAGAACTCATAATGGGTTTCACCCGTTGTGATTGTCAAGAAGAAGAATGGTAAGCTGCGAGTGTGCATAGACTATAAGAAGCTGAATGCAGTTACCAAGAAGGATTATTATCCTCTATCATTTATAGATGAGATTTTGGAGGAAGTTGCTGGTCATGAGTGGTACAGCTTTGGTGATGGTTATAGTGGGTATAACCAGATCAAGTAAGCACATGAGTACCAACAGTTGACTACTTTCACTACTCCTTGGAGAACATTTGCATTTCGGGTGATGTCATTCAGACTGTATAATGCTCCGACCACGTTTCAGAGGTTCATGAAGAAGGTGTTTGAACCATTCATAGGGAAGTTTGTTCGTGATTTCATGACGATTTTTGTGTGTACGGAAGAAAGGAGGACCACTTTGATCATGTGATCAAAGTTTTGCAGCGGTTGGAGCAAGTCAACGCTTCTTTAAATCCAGAGAAGTGCATCTTTGGCTGCGAAGAAGGTCTATTGTTGGGACACATCATTTCCAAGAATGGGATTGCAGTAGATCCTGAGAAGGTGAAGAAGATTGTGGATCTTCCATTTCCGGTCAACTTGACAAAGTTGAGACAGTTTCTTGGCATGGTTGGATATTATCGTAGGTTTGTCTTTTCCTTCTCGAACAAAGCAATAGCTTTGACTATTTATATGAAGAAGGGAGTTGATTTTGACTTGATAGTGCATGATCAGAAGGCAAAGGAATCGGCAATCGGATGTACATTAAGTCAATTAGATGGAGATGGGCATGATCATCCTATAGCTTATGCTAATAGGCAGATGGTTCCAGCGGAGAAGAATTACTCCGTGACTGAACGAGAAGGATTAGCGGTGATCTTTGGATTGAAGAAATTTTGACACTACTTGCTAGGAGCAAAATTTTCCATAGTCATAGATCACAAGGCTTTAAAGTATATCTTTAATAAACCTAATGCCGAAGGTCGTATTACTCGTTGGAAGATCCTTCTAACAGAATACGATTATGTGATCGAAGATAGATCAAGGAAAAAGCATGCGAATGCTGATCTTTTTGTCGAGGACTTATGATGATGAGGGAGAAGAACCGTTTGATGATTCATTTCCAGACGAGCATCTGATGACCATCACAAGCATTGAAGAGATACCGGACGAGTACAAAGAAATCTGGAGTTTCCTTGCAGATGGCTCTTTTCCAGAAGGCTCTTTTCCAGAAGGTATGCATACTCGAGAACGTAATGCGTTGATCAAGAGATGCAAACTTTACACCATGATGGAGGGAATTCTGTTTCATCAAGGAGCAGATGGGTTACTAAGGAGAGTAGTTGGTCAGAAGGAGGCGTTCAAGCTAATGCACGAGTTTCACGACGGAACTGTTTGTGGAGGTCACTTTGCTGATAAGATAATAGCCTTCAAGATTTTGGATGCGGGTTATCACTGGAGAGGGATTTTCAAAGAGTGTTTAGACTATTGCAAAACTTGCGACGTATGTCAAGCATTTTCTCTGAAGTTTACTAAAACACCTCCGTTAAGATCAATTCTCGTGTTATGACCATTTGAGAAGTGGGATATTGACTTTATAGGTCCTCTTAATAAGACACCTCGAGACAATAGATACATTGTAGTCGCCACTGACTATTGTACCAAGTGGGTAGAGGCTAGATCTTTGAGGGAGACTAATGAAACGGAAGTCGGTAGATTCCTATGAGAGAGGATCATCACAAGATTTGGATGTCCATTAGAGTTGGTCTCAGATAGAGGAGGAGAGTTTGTAAGGAGCATGACTACTGCTATGCTACAACACTTTTCTATCAAGCCACGAGTAACGACCTCATACAAACCAAATGCTAATGGTCTTGCGAAAAAGACCAATCTTACACTTTGTATGATGCTCGTCAAAGATGTTGGTGTTGAGACTACGAACATACTTGAGATAAGAGGTTACATGCCATCTTATGAGAGTATCGAACGACAACAAAGACTTCTACTGGGTACTCCTCATTTCAATTGATTTATGGAGTGGAGTCCAAGTTGCCGATCCAATTCGAATTGGATACTTTTCAAACTATTCATCGAAAGTTGAAGAAGTCGAGGAGAGAAGACGTGGTCAGATCAAGAAGATAGCAACTCATGGAGTTGGAAGAGACCCGAGCGGTAGCAATGATCCGGATGGAACGAGCTCAGGCGTATCAAAAGAAGAATTACGACAAATGGTTGGACAAGAGGGAGATAAAACCTTTTCAAGTCGGAGATTGGGTAATGTTGTATGATGCTATCAGATTCAAGAGGGCTAGGAAGAAGTTTCTTCCTAGATATTTTGGTCCTTTTGTGTGGTGGTGTGGAGCAACTTCACATATGACCTTCAGGAACTGGGAGCAAGGAGATTTGATCGTGTCAACCATGACAAGTTGAAGTTGTTTCATAGACGAAAGTTCTCTCTTCACTCCGAGGACGGAGCGAAAATTTAGTCCGGGGATAAAATGTAACGACTTATGTTACACACAGGAAGTTTGTCTATTAGTAAGGTATTTAGTTATAACTAAGTGTTGAGAATGTTTATTTGCTGCCCAAGTACTTTAAGGAGGTATCAAGTTAATCATGACTAGCTAAAGTTAGTTATGGTTAGACTTAGCTGTACTTGTGGCAAAATTCAGATATTCCTAAAGAGTGAGCACTACTATCTTGTCATCTTGTCTAAAAGGTAGAAAGGAGGTGGAAAGTATCCCTTATCTCCTTTTTGACTTGATATTAGTGGTTGGATTAAAGTTGTGGACTTTGTGGACATTAAAAACAAGAAGAGATTCCACATGTCTCCTTTTTAGTGGATCCTAGTGTACGGGGGTGGAAATTCGAGATTCTTTGAGAATATTCCAAAATCCTTCTAGAAGTTGTTGACTTTGAAGGAATAAGCCCATGTGAAAAGATAAAAAGTCCATGTGAATAATGCTTTTACCTTAAGTAATATCTTAGTAAAACTCGGTAAAAATAGTTACGGCTGAGTTACCAGAAGGTATCAAAGTAAAAACCTAGAATGTATAAATAGAGGAGTAGAAAAGAGCTCCTCATCCTTATTTTCACATCGTCGTAATGACAACTTGAGTAATATAGAGAGTGTGTGATATTTTAGCATGTGAGAACTTGAGAGACGTCGTTAGAATGGAAGATTTTAGTTGATGAGTTTATGGAGAATTTTAGTTGGTGAGTTTATGGGTGTATGAATGCGTGAACTTAGCATTTTTCCCTTCAAGTTCATGGTGTGCTTCCATCAAAGCCATCAGAGGTGACCCCTGAGTGAGAGACAGACCCAACATGTTGCAGATTCATGGATGACGATCGTGGAGGTTGAGAGATCAAGGGGTAGTCTATTGATAGGACCGCGAAGGGTTTACAGAACACTGATGAGGCTAAAGCGTTCTTCAAGAGGTGTGGTTTGAAGCTAGCTCTTACCACAACCTACAATCCAGAGAGAAATGCGAAGTTACCCGCACTTAGTTATAACTAAACACCTTAATAATAGACAAACTTCTTATGTGTAACATAGGTCTTTACAGCTCATAAAATCTGCGTTGACGATGAAAGATATTATTTCTTGCGACTCAAGACGTCTGAAACCATGTTGTCTTTTCTCACTTTATGGATTAATTCTACATTTATGATCGCTAAGATATCATGCCACCTTAGTTGCTTTGGCGTCACCCGATGTTGTGTTTCAAAATACTTGAGAAAAATATTATCAATATACACTTGAGTTTTGTGAAGTCTCAAGTAATACAGTCATTTCCTCAAACAATGAACCACCGCAAACAATTCCTTCTCGTGAGTTGACCATCGACTCTCTGTCCTAGATAACTTCTTGCTTTCGTACGCTATAAGTTTTCAATCTTACACCAACACTCGATCAATCGCATAGTCACTCGCGTTCATGTGCACCTCGAATCGTATATCAGACTCTAGTAGCTTCAAAACTAACTTTGACAAAATAGATTTGATCATTCGGAATGCATCATCCACCTCCTTGGTCCAACTTACATGTGCGTCTTTTCCCGTCCACTCCTTCAGCGGCTTCACAATCTTTGAAAACCCCTTCACATACTTACGATAGAACGGTGTCAATATTAATCGTCGCATTAATCACCGCATCTCCTTCACTGTAGTCGGAAGCTCCCAAGTCACAATCACGTCCACCTTCTGCATATCCGGACCGACTCTTTATGCACTTATGACATGTCTCAAGAAGTTAATGCGTTCCAAACCAAACTCACTCTTGTCAACATTCGCAAACAGCTTATGCTCCCACAGCTTCATCAAGACATCCTCAAACTCCTTAATCACTTCGTGAAGCACCTTCAGAAGTTTAGTCCTGTCTCCTGATATTTCCTCTTATCTGTCATCCGTCATCAAATCTGTAACCCGCATCAAACACATGACTCCTTCGTCGAAGTCCATATGTTTGTCTTTGATCAAATTCATCATAAAGTCGTCAATTTTCTACACCTTGCGGATCAGCCTTGTGGTGTCCACAATTTACAAGATTCACGAATTTTTGAAATTTCTAAGGTTAATAACTTGGTTGTATAACTGAAGAAGCTTTGTTATTTAAGATTACGGCTTCCTTAGAAGGAAGATGATCTTATGCTCCATTTCGCAACAAGAGATTGACTTCTTCTCAGTTGTATCTTCCGAAGACGGAAGACGGCGGAAGTTCCGGAAGACAGCGACCGCAGAAGCCTAACCGTGTATTCTCCAATAAAGGAGTAGGTGTACCTACCAAGTAGCACCAAGATAGTAGGTAGGTCAGGAAGGTCAGGAAGGTCGGGTAGGTCAAGAACTCCTAAACTATGCGAGAAGATACGAAGGAAGTGCATTAGCGCAGGAACACTACCGCTTGCCGCATCGAGGTCGTTTGTGCCTAGAAGATCCAATTGAGAGGTGATCGAATTGAGCGAGGAGGGCCAACAGAGTGAAATCGAGTAGTACAAGGATCGATTCGCAGCTAGAGAGAAGACGAGGACGAAATTCTGAGAGAAAGAAGCACCATCGAGCTGAAGGAGTCTTCTGTAGACTCCCGGAAGCAAACATTGAAGGACGACTTAGAAGAATCAGAGGTGGAGTCTTGTTCGATTGAGGAGTACCACGACATTGACAGCAGTAGCAGCTCTGTGGAGTCGCATTGGAGCTGAGGTCGGAGCCGGAAGCACGCAAAAGACTGAAGACACTATGGAAGCAGACAGAAGACTGTTTGAGGTTCTTCCCATGTTCTCTTCCCTTCCTACCGTTTCTCGTGTCTTGTTCAGTATCCCTCGTGCTTCCCCGGTTGTTTGCAGGCAAACCAATCGATTGTTTCCTCACCCCGCATTTTCTTTTTGTGAAATTGGGCGCAGAAGCGCTACCCAATTTTCGACAGTCATCTTCTAGCTTCTTCTCGAACTATAATCGAACTTCCTTGATTGTCGTTCTCAAATTCGATCTCGCAGTTATCAATTTTCCTATCCTACCGCACCTCTACTCCCGAATCTTTGAACAGAAGACGCTTCGGAAGCTCTGAACATCTTTGGAAGATGCTTCTGAATCCTGAACATCTTCGAAAGACGCTTCTGGATATCTGAAGTCTTCGGAAGACGACTGTGTGCAATTCGTATCGAGCGTGGATTGGATTTGCTTTTGTGTTGAGAGAGACTTGGTACGAATCATGAGAGACTTGGTACGATGAGTGACTTGGTGAGTTGTTTATTGTTTCGAGAAGCTGAAAGTTGGGATCTAGGCCTGCACCTCCCGATCTTCCAAGCTTCTGAAATCCACATCTTCCTAGAGAGACTAGAAGACTGGAAAGGTTGGCAGAATGCGCGAGAAGACGTGAGGGTCCGTTACGTGTCTCTTCTGTCCGACCCATAGCAGCTTATCCCTTCTTCTTCCCCAACTTAGAAGAGAATTGTGAGAAGTCTTGCTGGCAGAATCTGGAGAGAATGGTCAAGGGTCATGTCTTCCCGTCATGCAGCAAGCTTCTTCTGAGTGTGTATGAGAGGTGAGAAGTCGGAAGAACAGAGTGCGAATGTCTGGTGTCTGTTGTGAGGTTAGATTGCATGTAGGAAGCAGAAGACAAGTGAGATCAGTGAAGGGAAGCCTGGCTTCGGGAAGTCTTCCGAGAACGTTATTGAATCGGAAGCTGTCTCGGGAGTCTTCCCAGATGCCACTGTCACCGCAGGATCTCGCAACCATCTTCCGAACTTTTCATACACTCTACTTCTCGCATATCTTGTATCTTCTGTTAGGAAGTAGGATGTATTGCAAGGTGGGTTGTCTTCTAAGGAATCCATGCGAGGCCTTGCTTAGTTAGGATTGTTTAGATATAGCTCGGAAGACGAGAGCTACTTAGGAAGCACTGTTAGAATCTCGGAAGACGGAGTAGCTGTCTTCTAGAAGACTAGATTCGTCTTCTGAGAGTGGAAGCTAGACTGTGAGAACTTGGGAAAGGTTGAGCTTTCGGCTCACAGTAAGTACGTGTGGCTTAGTGCAACAGAGTTTCAAATATGTCGATGCATCCTCGAGGATTGGTGTTACCGACAGCAGAGTTGGCCGAGGCCAAACCCTTTATCAAGGAGTTGGGTCTCAACTTCTTCCTGTGGGATTGGAACCTCGCCGATCAGGGTCTTCTGGAAGAGGTTTGGGTAACATTATCGTCCCGCAACCGTGTACCTGCGAAGGCAGGAGTAGCTCGAGAAAGACCATCTTCCTGGACAGCAGAATGGTGACGTAGGGCTTTCCATAGGTCAGAAGCAGAGAACATGGGGTACGAATTGGAGAAGAAGATCCTACCCATGATCTCGAGGAAGTGGCATGTGCCTGGAAGCACAACTTGTCTCTTCCTGGAGGACAGGCATGGAAGAAACGTGTGGAAGGTCGAAGCTTACCGGGAGCCGCAGAAGCGTCTTCTGGCGAAGTTGTTCTTTCACCTCTTTCCCAAGAGGAAGGCGCAGAAGACGAGGTACCTTGGAGACCAGGACGTGACATTCTTGGAAGTCATTTGGGAAGCGTTGTCCATCAACTGGGGTGCGTTCTTCCACGCATATGTGCAGGCAGAGCTGGTGTACTTAGGCACCCCAGCAGGAGGACATCTTATTCCATTCTTCTGTTATCCATACGTGGTCAAGGAGGATCTAACGAAAGATCAGTTGGCGAGATATGGCGAGGCGAATGATGAGACCTCAGGAGAAGACGACCGAGCAGCAGCAATGACTCCTTCTCCCACTCTGATGTCGCAGATGAGACCAGGTGCTCATCAGAAGACGTTTCTGATGAGGGAAGATGACTCCAGTGGGTCGGAAGACGCGACACCACCAAGGAAGATGGGTCCTAGGAGTGTGCCTAGGAAGACCACCTCCTTCCCGATCATTCACTCTGGGTCAGAGTCCGACTCACAAGAGGATCCATTGAGTACCCGAGCTGTGTAGAAGACCGCTTCTGCAACACCAGGGAGTCTTCTGAAGACTCCAGAAGACGAAGGTTGGATGGATACTCTTACTGCGATGCGAGGAACCGCAGTAAAGAGGACCGCTTTTGTCATGGAGAGGGATCTTCCACCCCGGAAGATGAGAAGAGTAGCTTCTTCTCGCGAGCAGAAGCAGAAGACCATAGTGGTGGAAGATGCATCTTTGCCTCTGGAAGACAAGATAGACACCTCCGATCGGATTGTGGGGATGAACCTGTCTTCCACAGGAAGAAGACTGGAGGAGTTCAATGTCTTCTTCCACTCAGAGATCCGACCAGCTATGGAGTTGATAGAGAAGAGAGCGATGGCTCAGGAGAAGTCACTACAGCCTGGATTCGGGCTGCACACCCTGATGCGACAGGAAGAAGGCTAGAAGAAGGTAGAAGCGCTGGAAGCCAACCTCCGCACCACGGAGAAGCTCGCAGCGAAGTACAAGACGGAAGCAGCCGCTTCTGCCAAGGAGTTAGCACAGCTGAAGAAGAACAACCAGGAGTTGCAGGCGCGTTTACAGCAGCGTGACTAGGAGGTTCTGTGAGTTCGAGGTAAGATCACCGCCCTTGCAGAGAAGAAGACGACATGGAAGACACTGCGGGAAGCCGCAGAAGCGCAGACTGCAGCCAGAAGACGCAACGGAAGCTCGTGCACAGGAGATGTTAGCTCAGTTGGTGGAAGCACTTCAGAAGAAGTTTAACTTCACCGCGGGTAGGAAGCTTCTTATCTTAGCTAGAATGGGACGACGAGTCCAGAGCAATGTTGATAGAGTGCAAAGAGAGCATGTTCCGATACCTGGATCGACAGATAGAGGGAGTGAAGACACTCTATGGTCTTCCCTGGATTTTGCCACCCGCAACTGCATCTTCCCAAGCCCCAGCACCATCGACCGGATCAGACTTGGAGAAGGAGGAGTTCGACCTTGCTGTCCACTTGGTAGTGACAGCGTTGGAAGCCGAGAAGATCCCGGAAAAAGCCCCGGAAGACAAGGTGTCTTCTGGAAGACAGGAAGAAGAGCTGTCTTTCTAGGTATTTCGAGTGGAGGAAGCGACTTCTCCGGACCACTATGAGGTCACCATGGCTCCCAGTGTCGAACTAGTGCCTCAGAAGAGCGAGGAAGCACAAGTCGATCTAACTTCCCAGAAGACGCTTCCGTCTTCCGAAGCAGCAGCAGCAGAGCCAACGACGAATGTTGAGGAGGAAGCCACCTCAGTGACACCCGAGGTATTCGCAGGGCTTCCTAGCTTATCAGAAGCCAAATTAGTAGTTCAAGTAGGAGCAGATCAAATGGAGATTGCATCCGAGCAATTAGAGTAGGGAGCAGAGCGCAGAAGACAAGTTGACTTGTCCAAACTTAGTAGGAACCGAACATGTTATCTTAAGAGGTGGCAGTTTTAGTGTAATATTAGATAGGTGACCATGTGGCAGAATAGGCAGCGTAGGAGTAGTAAGGTGGATGGCTAATTAGGAAGGACAACCGCTTGCATGTTGGGTGGCAGCCTTCTGACAGCGTCCATCTCTCCCTGGTTGTAGTTGAGGATTGGAGGGGATCCTCTCTACGTCTCAAGGCAGATGCATAAATAGGATTGTAGAGTAGGATTTCATACACATTATACACACACGAGAGGCGCACTAAGTACATTAGTAATTTTTGTGTACATTATTGTGCGCACACACACTACATCCGATGTTAGAGACATACGAATAGATTGAGATTACACCGGAGGGGTCTGCATGCTCGTTGCCAGCAGTGGTTCGAAGATGTAGATGGAGGTAGTGGACAGTTTAGGAGCAAGGAACGGCATCCTCGTGTAGTCTTGCTTGCTAAACTGGTGTGTCGAGGAGTAGGAGCAGAAAGTAGAGGGAGTGAGCTTCCCAACACCAATGTGCCTTCTTCTCGGGGAATGGATTGCTGATTTGAGTGCAGAAGCTTTGTTTGTGTCTTATGGGTGGTGGATTTCCTTGATTTTCTTCCTTGATTTTCTTGATTGTGCATGAGAAGCGTTCTTCTTGAGTGGCGGTGACTGTCAGCAGTTGTGCAGATTCGCAACTTGGCTCGTCTAGTGAAGCACTTTGGATCCACGTACGGACAGTCTTATGGATAAGGGATCCCAGAAGATAGAGTAGTCGGAGCAACGAGAGAAGAAGAAAGAAGCCTTCTTCCCGCAGCAGAAGACGACATCCTCAAGTAGAAGACTGTGTAACTATACACACGTTTGTTGTCCTCCTCCCCAAACTATTACAAGCAGGGATGACTTGTTAGTCAGGATCCGAACTAGAAGCCTGTCGGAGTCTTAATTTCTCGTTTTCGTCTTGTTTCTCTCTCGTTTGGATTTTCTCTTCTTCCCCATCTTCCTCATCTTCTTACCTTCTTCTAGTGAGCTTCCGAGACTTCTATTGAGCTTCCGTGAAGGTGAATGTCGTTGTAGTGCTGCAGGAAGACCGTTTCCGTAGGCAGAAGCCTGAGAAGGCTACAGGGGGCATACACCCTGTGATTGATCTGACCCGTTGGGACTTGGAAGAGCAATGTGCGACAGACGTTGCTAGTCGACTTCTACGAAGCAGGAGCAATCTTCTGGAGGTGTGAGAAGTCGAGCTGAACCCCCAGAAGCCGAGAATTGCTTCGGGAAGACGGTACTGAGAAGACCGGAAGAAGTGACATGGAAGCAAGAAGCGTCTTCCCGAGTTTTTTTGTAGATAGTTGTGTGATATTTTAGTTAGTAGTTGTTTGTTTAGGTCCAGAGCACCTTTTGAAGGGTCTGGAAGCCGTGTGGTTTTGTGAGAAGACGAGATTTCTAGGCAAAACTCGTGTGTTTGTGTGTTTGAACAGATCTTAGAACTTAGAGCAGTGTTACTTGTGCAAATCCTCTGTGAGAACGATATCTTTTATACTAAATGGGCAAAAGGAGTAATCCTGCGACACTACAAGCCTCACTCCCAGCTTAGTCTTTTAAATATGATGTTTAACCTCAAAGGTTTCCGCCTAAGTTACACTTTGAACCTATCCAAGAAAATGTTTCTCAAAACCGCATGGATATCCATCTCGCACAATGTGAAGTTCTTCGTGAACTCCAATTTCTCACACGCAAATCGTACGAACAATACCACTTCAGAAGTTTGGTGCGTCTTGCTCTTAGCAAAGCGCACATGAATAGGCTTGTCTGCCTTGGAGGTAGACAAGTCCAACTTCTTCACCAACTTTGAACTTATGAAGGAGTGCGTCGCTCCTGTGTCTACAAGGAAAGTAACATCACGATTAGAAACTTTGGCTTGTAGAAACATCAGTCCTAGGGTCTTCTTCGTGGTGCTTAAGGTCACAGTCACTAGCCCTCCAACAAGTCCTTTGCAACAAACGCATTCATGCTACAATTACTAACTTTAGGTTTCATACACCTCTTTGCAATATGACCCGTCTCGCCATAGTTGTAACAAGTAACTTAGCACCATTGCCGTTCTGAGGTGTTTGCTCTTTAAGTTTCGACCCTATTTGCTGCCGCTTTGATGCCGGGGTAGAAGAGTCCTTCCGATCCTTCTCACTCTCATCACACATTGTCACTTGAAGCCCTTGTTCTTTTTATGAACCTTGTCCATGCTACGCAGTACAAAAGATTTCTGTTGCTGAACTTCGTCGTCTCCAATCCGTTCCGCTAGTTTCAAAAGTTTGACACAAGTCTCAGATCCAAAAGAGAACCTTTTCCGAGCTAGACTTGAGTTCTTCAATAAGTATACATATCTTGGTTTTCTCATTCCACTTGGATAACGAGTCCAGCTTAGCACTAAACTCACGCACATACGCACTGAAGGCTCTCGTATGCTTCAACCGAACTAATTCAACACCATCTCGAATCCTTTGATACTCTAGAGTGAATCATCTCACGAGCAACTCCTTGAACTCTTTTCAACCAAGCGCCGAGATGGTCAAGAGATATTTGTCTCTATATGCAGTCCACGAGAGAAGTGCATGATCCTTCTAGCACGTAATAGTCGCTCTCACCTTGTCTGACTCCTTAGCCTGTTGTGCCTCAAAGTATAGGTCCAACTCATCTAAGAAATCCTTAACCTTGCGAGTCTGTCTTATATCTGAAAACGAGATCACAAAATTCGTCTTACAAAGCTTTTTGATAGACAAAGAACTCCCTTGGTATGTCTCAAGCTCGGCAAACGTTTATCTCTAGAAGTCATTCCTTCTTGCATGGTCTTCGTCATCTTGATGAGCTATGCATACAAAGCTCCTTGACTTCCCACGCATGAATCATTGTGCACCGTTGGTAAAACATCATATTGTTGCATACGTGTCGCAGTTGGTACTGGGCTTCTTTGACATTGGGGTGAAGGTTGTGGGTTATCATCTCCTGATTGTGCCTCGAGGTTAGCTCGAGTCGACCTGATCATGGTGTCAACCGTCACTCGTTTCTTGATATTTCTCTTGGAACTCTATTCTACGCCGGTCATTGCTCCAAACGTTCACCTAGAAACGTTGATCCGCTTCTTGTCTCGCGTCTCTCCTCAAGCGTCAAGTCTTCAACTGTTACCTCGAGTTCTCGCTGACCGAAGCGTCAGCTTTGATACCACCTGTGATGTCTGTCTGTGTCGAGGCTCTCGAATGGTGGTCTAACTCGTCGTCTCATTTCCTAGTCTTGCCCTAGCCCTTGGATCGTTCTCAAGTCTAGACCAGAACGGGCCTTAGTACTGGTCCAGCCATCACAACATGCCTCTAGAGTCCGTCCGCCAAAGCCTGGGGGTCGGATGACTCATCCTGGTCCACCCAGGCATCGAGCCCCCTCATATATACTTCTGGAGATCGACGACCCCGTCCTCTTCTTTGGTCCCTCAAAATTATATCACAACCCGATCACGAGATCGGCTATAATTCTCAGCTCTGATGTCAATTAGAGGAGTTCAGTCTTTCACTTGAAAGCTCTCGTCGAGTCCTTTCCAATGATACCTTATTCGCCTCGAGATCTTTCGTAAAGCTCCATCCATGAATCAAAATGTCGCTTGAGCTCCAACACTTAAGGATTTTTCTGAGGAATCGTGGTCCATCGCAAGCCTTGGACCCTGTGGTTCGAACCAGCGTTTGAACCAGGGCCCGTCTGCGCCAGACCCACATCTCGATCTCGCGTCTCAGACCCGCTTCTCAGATCCGTTTCTAGACTTGCTCCTTAGGTCAGCGTTTGTCTGGAGTCCTCTTATGATAGACCCCTACGTTGTCTTGTTGCATGAGGGCCTGTACAGTGAAAGTTGATAAAAAAAAGAGTTTTCTTTCACTGGGTACGTAGTTGTAAAAGAAGCTGCCCATGAGCTTGTTAAGCTAGGTAGGTGCTAAGCTATGGCCAAGCCAGACTAGATGCCCCCTAGCTTATATTCCAAAGAACGACTAAGAAGCCACGAAGGTACTAGGTGGAAACTCTTCTTGATTAGAGCAGGCACATGTTTCCATTTATGCGAAATAAGGATATACGTAGATGTTTGTGTCACACTTGTGATCAAGATTGTGGTACGCTTGCATTACTTCTTGATTGTGTTTGTTTGTGGTGTTGTAAGATAGTTTCGTGTCGCAGCAAGCTACAAATGATTGTTTTTAGCGTGAGTGTTTGCTGGACATTCAATACCGTTTTTATCCCGAAATAAGAATCAAATAAAGACTCCAGTAGAGTTAGTATGCTAGATCCGTCATCTAGCGGCTTACCAAATCTAACCATTTGATGTACAAAAGATTAGAACTTATTATTATGTTCCATTAGATTCACTTCTTCTGTCATTTGTAGCGCATGTATTGCGTTGTTCAGTTGGTAAAATACTTGCTTTCGATGAGATTTAGAAAAAAAATTCAGCGAGTCTTATACATCTTTGGATATTTTCAATCCATACATACGATATATGTATTGTTCCCATATATTTAATATAATACTCGCTCTTGCTTTGTTATCTCTAAGATCTCAACTCAAAGCTGCAGTAGTTGTTGCGAGTTTAGTTTCACTACCATAAATTATTTTCCAATATTTTTCTTTGATTAACACCATTCCATCTGTAGTTTCCAGATGTTGTAATTCATTCCATTAAATTTATTGATTAGTGGAAAATGAATGGTAGAGGAAGATGCAAACTTTCCGGATTAGATGTTACTCATCTGAGAATTTATGGAATTCTTCTTCTTTGATTTGCGGTTTTTCCAGTCTTCTATTCGCTGGTCTCGTCCGGTCTCGTGTTTACGTCAGATTTTTCAACGTCTTCTCTGAAGTGATATTTTTCGTATCTTCTAGTCGTTGGTAACGAACGTCTTGTATTTACGTCAGATTTTCTTCCACAACGTCTTCTCTTGGAATGATGTGTTTCAGATCTTATCTTCTTCAAATTCGTCAAAAGGATATGTGCTTGTATTTTCCTCGAGAATACACGAGTACAGCGAAATCATTCATAACTCGCGCGTGATTTGGCTTTGAGGTTCTCTAGTGAAAAGAGTTCGAATAAATAGACATCGGACGTGGAGTTTAAAAAGTCTTGCAAAGTTGTATTTTCAAGGAGCAGCAAGGCAAACAGAGAGTACCGTAATTTGCTTACCGCACTCTGGCTCGTCTGACCCGGTAAACCTAACACGGTTCATGAGCTCCATTCCACCACGTAGGTTGTCTTGAATCCACTGAAGCGTACGTGGTAGACAACCTGGTAGGCATGGACTCAACGCAGAAGGAGAGTAAAGAAAATGGAGTTTGTGGACTGTTGCATTCGTCGTCGGGAGATGTTTGCTCTTTCGTCCCTTCCTTTTATATCGCCAAGCATGATGCATGTTTGCGCACTACTAATTGATCTTATCTGAGTGCTGCCTCGATGATGTGTCCCTGCTCCCATGGAAGGAAAAGAAGAACCATGCCAACCTGTATTGCTCTCTTTCGTGGTTCTTTGCGGATCGGCTCACTGCACAGATTTGACCATAACCTGAAAGATGCACGCGTCTACTTCTCACTTCTAGAACCTTGAAAATGAATTCCGGCTGAGCCACGGCTTTTCTTTGGTTGATCCGGAACTACATGAGGAGAGACCACGTCGTCTTCCGCATCGTCGGACATCCCCAACGAATGTCAACAGGAATCGTTGACAGTCAGACTAATCAGACAGGCAAATCTAGCGAGAGTGATTGGGTGTGATGAAGACGCTGCGGACGATCGCATGAGAAATGCGAGGGTCAGTCCAGACTCCAGTGTGTGAGTTACGTGAGTCCCAGACTTTGCTCTAAACCATATAGAGTTTCAGTATGAGAGAGAAGTGTCTCTCAGTGTCATTGATTATAAATAATGATTGAATCTCTGTGTGTGCGAGACTTAAGAAAATCTATGCAGTCTGTTTACTGTCTGTTCAGTTATCTGTTAAACACTTTACTTCAATACTTTGTAGGTTTATTTGTAAGAACCACTCACTTCTCGCTACATGAAGCATTCTTCTTTTTTGTGGACATTGTTTTCTTTTCTAAACCAGTAGCCTAAGTTCATATAACAACCTTCTTCTTATTTCACGGACGATAGTGTCTTCTCGAATCAACCTTGTCTTGCAAAAATGATGATATATTCCCTTTCTACTGAAGACTCTTCGTATGTCAATCCCTGACTTATCTAGCTACATCTATCATTCACTACGCTATTACACTCTGAACATAACCACGGTCTCGAATATACTATGCTCCGTTTCCCGCTCTATTATATTGTACTTCATCTCTCGTTCTATTGATTCATTACGCTTCTAGCATTCTATTCGCTCACTACGTTCTACACACGACGGAAATGAACTTTCAACGTCCCGACCGATATTTCTTTTGGTTGTATTAGGGGTGTCAAAGTTATTAACCTTCTCAACGACCTCTTAAAATACCCACAAGAAAACACCGCGAATATTTTCTTAACAGCTATTCACCCGTTTCGTTCACTATTTTTTACAATGAATTTTTTACTACTCTAAATAATTATCCTAAAATATATAAACTAAAAAATAATCAATGACAAAATCGTGATGTCAAAATCACATACACAATCTAATATATAATCAATGATAAAATCGTGATGTCAAAATCACAGACACAATCTAATATGAGTCACGATTATATACAAAATTACTACCAGTTACCTCTCCGCCGTGAAAACTATTTCCTCTGTGCTTTAACACCCTCTATTCACTCGTTTAACTTCGATTTTACACATCGATTTTACAAACAAAAAGTTAAGAGGAAAGCCCGCCGAGTTTACCTACGGCGGGTTCGTTAATTCTTTCAACGATTTTCACCTTATCTAAAGGAAACTTCTTCTCAGGCGGTGGAGGAAGTGAACTTGAGTACGACAGTACGATTCGGGGTGTGGTTAAGTGAATATCTGATAGCCTGACGGGATCAGAGAGGTGCAGAAGAATGTGAAACTAGAAAATACTCCGTTACAGAACGACAAATTGGTCGTCGACTTTTCGCCGCACAGTCGTTTGACGCTTTGAGCACAATTTCCCGACCTACTGTCACCTTACCACAGATTGTATCATCTTCCACCCGGGGGCTAATTCCGCAACTCTACCGTAGCTGTGCGATGCCAGGACCACTTTTGCATTACTGTGACATAAACTCGGATCGCTTTGAACGACATAAATAACGCCCTACAGTGAAAGTTCGTACAATCCGACCTACTCTTCAAGCTCGTAATCATGAATAATTCAGGTCCTGGATGCGTACCGGCGTTTAACAGCTTTCCAGAATCCATATCTGCTGCACTCGTATATCTTCGTGTACAAATGATCAATCTTGAGAAGGAAAATCCTTCCCAAAATGATCGTCCAAAAATATGTTACTTGACACACCCCCTGAATGGGTTAAAGAATCAAAACTCACGAGGCCTCTGACAATTAACAGGTCTATACTCTATCACACACCCTCCCACTACCACCCCGGCGCTGTTGTCAGAATAAACGTTGATCCCATACTCACGATGTTGCTAAAGTCAAACTCCACAGCGATAAACCACACCTGATCATTTATTGTCGACCGCAAACGCATATAATTCCAACTATTTCCGACAAGTTCGTGCTGAGCTCTAACCTTCCGACTACTGATACAATCTCTTCATTTACAAACTAGCACGCCTAGGCCGTTAAGAGATATGCCCCTTCCTTCCTGGTACGGTCCTCGAGATCTTTGAATTTGCAGGTGAGAACGGAAGCCGAGCTTTATCATCACTCTAATACGCTTTACATGTTTGTGCCTCAGGAGGATGCACACCTGCAGTTTGCACTGGCCACTGAAATATTTGACGAATTTTTAAGAAAATCATCTGCGTCCATGGGAGCTGCACTGGCGTATGCTTCTCTTCCACGCTACAGACGGTTTCGAAACTGTTCTTCAAGTGCGGGCCCGCAACGGTTTCCTGTGTGAATTTAGGGAAAAGACACGAGTCAAAGAAAACTCACATATTTGATATCAGAATTTCTACAATGGTCCTGCTCAATGGATAAAATAACTTCTGTTCTCCACTTCAATCGGCCAATGAATTTAACCCAATTACCTTATAACCAAGAGAGACAAACGTGTAACACTTGCAACGTAAAGTTCATTCTAACGTACTCACCTTGAATTCGGTGAAAGGACAGAGGTGCACTCCGTTGCAAGCCTGTACAAACAACTTGGTCCGGTCAGTATGCTCCGGCATTGGTGTTTCTCATGCCAGATGGTATCTGCTTGTATAAACTGAACTCGTATGATCAACGATGACGCTTGATGGTCTCCCACAGCGAACCACAAAAGGTCAAAAGTAGCCACACATATAACGAAACAAGAATTCAATATCAGCACCTTGAATTGTGTCATACTGTTCATTTTCGTCCGACACGGCCTGAGAGCGGAGGAACGTACCGGCAATGACACTGGCTTCTCATTGTGTAAAACTTGTACAACATACTCAGATGTATCATTGTATGATATTTCGGAACTCCAACTCCTTTCCGTCTCTCTCCGGCACTTGTAAAGGATGAGAGCTGTATTTGCTCCAAAAGGTGCAACAATACTCCCTCTCCAGATTCGCGGATGGGGAGGTCTTGGAGGATGTTTCATCGACTTTTCACTCTGTAAACTCTTCACATCTGATAAAGAGAAGGGACACAGAACAAAGTGTGGATGCGACAGACACTTATACATGTGAATACGCAGTATATTCTCACCCACATTCACCTGGTCCTGTGACGTTCGCCCTCAGTCTACTCAAGCCAAATCAAGCGAAAGATCTTAGTTTCGGCACTACTAAACCTCATAGCAATATGATCCATACTCTTCCCAAAGCAGACCAAGCAAGCAGTATAACTGGTTCCGATTCAGATTTCAGCTTCTGACAGTTTCACTCTCATTCTACTAAAGTGACGAACTTGGTTTAAAGTTCTACAATATCTCACAGCCACCCGATCCAATCTGGTGTATGGCAAAGAAAATACCTCCTCCTTCCAAGAACAGGCCCAGCAAGCAGGTAAAAGGTATAACCGTTTCCGCGTGCGCAACGCGGAGTCTAGCCGCTTCGATCGCCTCACCTTTCTTACCTGCAGACTTCAGCAAGAAGGTCATTACCAGTCTCTTTCCTGATAATCAACAAACGCTAGCGGGTTTTATGAGGTATCATAAACTTCTTGTTTTGTTGTTTACGCTTATTTATGGACTTAACTTCGAAGAATTAGCTAAGAATCTTACTGGATACGGCAATAATTTTGTTCTCGTTGTTACAGTCCCTTGGAACCAAAGTAAGACGCTCAGAAGTGTTCCTAGAGTGTACGCATACTTCTCTAAGTGTCTTTAATACAACGCAGAAAATTCAAATTAAGAAGTTCTTAAGCATGATATTTCAGCGCCTTTCCCCGAAATCTGATAGAGCGAAAGAAAGACAATCATGCATCCTATGACAGGCAGATTATTAATGAACCGCGGTAACGAAGCTAGTAGCAAAGCAAAGCAAGGCTCAAGATAATTTTGAATCAAGAAAGACAAAACCTTCACTAGCAGAGATGGCTCGATCCATAGAAGACACAACATCTTCAAGAAGGGGTACACCCATTTGATAATTGATAGCTTCTCCATATCCTTTCAAGTGATGCGCTTGTATGTCGTCAGCCCATTCTAGGAGTTCAACCTGTTCAATACGCTCATACGAGCGGTAACTATTAAACCAACCTTATTAGCCTATGACTGAAATACCAAGCATCGATATCAATTTTGAAAAACACGCGTGCCTTCTGATTCTTGAATCCGATTATTTAGCGCGTTAACACACATAGACCCCAATCAACCCTCACAACTGTATACCTCGGCGGCGCTAAACAGTCCACAGGCTCGATCCGTTATACTCAGAAGAGCAGCTTCCTGCTCAGAAAACGACATTGAGTTTAGAAACCAGCTTAAACTTCCAAGAAAGGTCTACTCAACATTTATCCCCAAAACAAGAAACTCACGACCGACTGGGTCCTAGGCATACATACACGAATGAGAGAATGATAGGACTTATATACACCTGGTCACGTACGTCCGATTCCAAGAACTGCCGCCTGCCATAACTGAGAGCACTAGCACACAAAGTCCTTTGTCATTCTGAAACGTTTGCATCTTGCTCCATCTTCTGATAGACCGGTCTTGTTGTGGTTGTGTCGCTCAGTTACGGAGACTCTTATAACGCTAGGACGCCGAAGGTTATTCTAGGTTCAATAAAACATGGGTTCTGCTTCTGCGGCATAACTGTATGGTTCACATATATTTACCTGCTTGCAAAGAAGCCAAAAACCTTCAGCATCTTCCAGCGTTAAATCGAGGCCATATCTCGAACCAACCGCAGCTGCCACCTGTGCATAGACTTCATCCTGATATCCTTGTACAGCTGGCTTACGTAGCTTTTTAGATGCCTGCGATATACCAGAACTTTCGTCAATATGCTGAAGGATTATCCCGTCATCCATAAGACCTTATCACCCTTACTGGCATGGAGCTTGAAACTTGGAACAAATTCTACTCATTTCGGTTCTTTCAGAGGAAAGAAGCTTGCCCACAACGCATCGAAGACTGCGATCCAACCAACTTCAAGTACATCTGAGATGTTACTGTAACTACTGTACATATCTCAGTATACTGTAACAAAGAATCAAAAAATGATAAGGCTTTGCTCACATAAATATCGGAATTCTCAGTCCGTTCCACGCGTTCAAGAAAGATGGATCTGCTAGCTGCTCCTAAGCTCTTGAGTTCACAGGAGTCTAATTTAGGGTGGTGCCATTCAGCGCGAAGAGGCAGAATAAGAAGACAAACCTTGTATGCCATACATGATTCGTGGAAACGTAGGTGAATGTCTCGACTTCTGCTGTCAGTAACAACCGAAAATGCTCGATGGTTACTTCCTCCTAGATTCCCTTTCCCTTCAAATAAGCCCATTCCAAAAGCCACTGCACTCGCTGCTGACCTGGCAACCTGCAAAGAGTAGTAGCGAAAATGAAAAAATTGTGATTCAAATGATAAACTCACGTAGGAGCTAATCCTATAAAAAGATCTTACGATACTAAGATAAAGATCGACTCTCCGCGAACCACGTATACCTAACAAGACCTTGTCGAAGGGCACCGACACTTGTAAGACAATCAGTGCCTTTACAGAGACAACCTTGTACTCAACTTCTATATCTTGACAGCATAAGCAACAAGCACGTATCATCCTGGCTTTAATAGCAAGACGGATAAACAGCACCAAGTGGATATTGCAAAAGTTCTTAAAATATGTCGAGCAAGTCGCATAGGCATAAAGTAGAGACACAACAGCGAATACACAGGCATAAAGTAAAGACACAACAGCGAATACACACACACAACATTTCAAACTCCTGATGTTCGGAGTAGTTAAAGTATCGAGTAAAAAGAACCTGAGTTGCAGATATTGGGTACACATCAGGATGATAGTCATGCCGGAAAATCGATGGAAATGTATCCCGGAGTCTCTGCCCCAGCTCGTAAAGCTCTTGTTCACCTTCCGGTAGAAGCTCTCCTCCATATCTACGCCCCTCCCATGGAGAATGGAAATCGTTAAGCCAGCTAGGGCGCTTGGAGCCCTCTTTTGGATCGAGCTCAATCTGCTTCTTGATTTTCTTTATCAAATCATCAACCTGCTTAATGCGCTTCTTGGTTGGTGCACGGGTCCCATGTCGAGCCTGAATCCATGTTACGATTTTGAGAAGTTGATGATGGTAAGATAAGATACGGGAACCGGCTTGGAGGGTTATTTGTCGGTTTTTCGTGTTACAGGAAAGGGACAAAAAATATCTTCTCCCATACATTAAGTACCATCGGCAACATATTTTGGGAAGGACTTGCGTTCTCTTCCTCGTCGGTAAGAACCCATGAAAAATCGAGGGGAACACTCAAGTCTTCTAATGCGAACGGATATTTATCAGATGAATCCTGCTGGCTAACACTGAACGTTTCACATACATGTCCCTGATACTTCGCTCGTCATCTTCACAGCTTGATACGCAAGAAACAAGAATTTCACGACGTACCACGAGATTGAAATGAACGGGAACGCATTCTGATGGCACTAGTGGAACATCCTCCAAGTGATCTCCCACGACCTGTTTAGTAACTCCGTACCTACAGTTTCATGATCAAGCAATTGTTCAACTCCTAATTTCTGACCAATTCAGTACTGTTTCCACAAAACCTGCCCTCTAATTGACGGCAAGTTCTCGACCCTTGATGCAATGTACAGGACTCGCTTCTTGAAGATTAATTCATAGTCACCTTGTTGCTGTTGACAGATGCTGCCTTACGTCAAACCCCACAGGCGAACCTGCACCTGATGCTATGATCCAGCCCAAATCGATCACTGAAAGCAAAGCTACACATGCTATCAGAAACTCCCTCCGCATCTTCAGTGTACCTGCAATTTCTTTTTTTCTCTTTTTTTTTCTTCCTCTCAATTCGCTCCCCCAATTCCTTGAGCTCCTCTCCCTCCTGCGCCCAGCCTCCAAGCGAATGCACTGGCTCACTCCAATCGACAATGCTCGTACCACCTGCCCCGTTTGAATTACGACTTCCTTTTAGTATGTCCAACACGTCTGCGTACACGTGTCGGCAAATTTACTTCCGATCAGGAAGCGACCAACTGCTAAATGCCACCACATGAATGATTTGCAAATCCATGATGATCCAAATCTATACAAGTTTGCTGCATCAGCGCTTCTGACTAAGCCACAAGGGGCATGACACCTGTTGTTAAGAACATTGTTATAACTTCTCTAACTTCAAGGTAGTAGAAATTCTCTTATTATTCTCCCAGCAACTCCAACAATTTCAATTTCTTTCGCTGTTGTCCTCTGTGGGAGATATTTTGCAACCTTATTATGCAAAGTCTGACTGAGCTAAAATATCCCACTACAGTTTTCCACATATTGAAACTTAACAGCAGAACTTCTTATCGTTCCGTCCTTAAACCACCTGGCCCATTATATTAGCGGTGGGTTAACCCACCTCTAATCATTTTAGTCACGACTTTGGAAAATCAGACGGAGATGGGTTTACCCACCAGTACTGCGGACAACTGTCACGATTTTGTTCGTTGTTCAGTGATCTTCATCTATGGTTCAAAACAATTTTAGGTCTCAAACGTCTGTTTGAAACCTAAAATTTGAACCAACCCTGGCTCAAAATGGATTTCTGACATGGACAGTATGATACAGATAAGATTTCGGCACCTGTGAATATAAGAATCTCAAAAATATCCTTTTTTGAATTTCAAAATGTTGTAATATCAAAGTATTTTTTCGTTAGTGTGGTGAGGTGAATTTGATATAAGAACATTGTTTACTTGAAAAGTAAAATTTTGGGAAAAATTTATAACAAAACGTACGACGCCGGGAGACGAGGACACCAACGACTGGACTATGTGGCACCAGAAAATAATATTCGGCCTACCAGAATATTTTTCCCGGTGCCGGACGATGTTTCCGGTCTGACGGATATTTTTCCCCGGTGCCAGAAGATGTTTCCGACAGCCACCATTTCCCGCACCCTCCCACTCTTTCTCCGCATCCTTCCACCCTTTCAATTCATTTTTCTCTTCTCTCGCTGAGTCTTCCTCCCCCAGTCTTCCTCCGTCCTTCCTCTGTCTTTATTCTCTGTGCATTTCAGATCCATGACACATATTTTTTTCTTTTTTTTCACTTTTCAGTCTAAGGCTTGGTTATTTCCAAGTGTCTTAGTCATTCTATCTTCTGTTTAATATTTTTAGTTCTATTTTCAAATAATTGTAGCTGTAGTTTTTTTGTTAAGATTGTTTTTGTTTTATACAAAAACAAAAACATTTTCCTCTTCTGATTTGGAAAACGAGAGTGGTTATATTTTATTTTTTATTTAGTCTAGATTATTATAATTTTATTTCAATATCTTTTATATTTTTGAGGTGATTTGAGGGTATCTAACTAACGAGGACTGGACCTCCGGACGGATAGGTTCATTTTACTTGTCAAGTTTTAAGTTCATGCCTCTTAGGGTACATCCATCACGACCGGGCGGTAGACATAGACCTAGAGGATGTCTAGAGGTCCATGGAGGGTTGATTAAGGTCCCAGAGTCGTTGCTTCCGCGGTATGTACAACTGACATACTTTTGGGACCTGGTTCAGGGCATGCTGCGGTTATGAACTTTCTGTTTGCGACTGCTCGGGTCATTATTGATCAAATGATCAGAGAGACAGAGGTTCGAAATCATATTTCAGATGTAATTCCAGAAGAGGGTGATTTGGATCTACTTGTGTCCGAGATGGATGATGATGAGTTTGTGATAGATCTAGATGTTTTGAATGCGTTAGGTGTTCAAGTATGGTCGTCTTTCCACCCCTTTCAAGCAAGCTGAAGTATGCTTGTAAATATGTGAATATGTGTGCATTATATTTTTCTTATTTGAATTGACATATTTTATCTATAGGTGGCAGATGACGTGTTGGACTCTCAAATCTCACTAGATCCAATAGTAGATTCTCATATCTCCAATGAAGTGGATGATTGTGAGCCACATGAGAGAGACATCAGAGAAGTTGACATACTTGTTGAGAATCTCCCGAGGGTTGGATTTGTATCTTTGTCTCGATTGAGAGAATTCTTTCAGGACTTCAAGGTGAAGTGTCTCCACCCAAGATGTGATAAGCTCTTGTTACCTCCAACAATCAAGGCTTTTCATCAGACTTGGAAGTTGAAGTTCAGTTGTGAGTGTCAGCACAAGTTTGTCTGGTTGTCCACGGAGATGGATTTGTATTATGAGATCTCCGATGTCGTGTGTCGTATGTATCATTTTGCACTATGTGCATGATTAGGATATACACAATTGGATTCAATCTATCGAGAGGTTGGCCTACAGCCTATAGGACGAAAGCACTTCTATGGATTTCAGAGCGGGAGGAGACGAAAGATTGGATGGATTCAAGCAACACTTGACCGATGGACGATCAAGAAAGAGGAGGTGCAGTCGGAAGTACTTGCACGGCATTTTTCAGACTTGAACCATGCACCCATGGGAGGTGAGTGTGTTCACAATGAGCTAAGTGACTTGTTTATTACTCATGTTGTGATATCATGTGCATAAGTATTCTTATTCAGAATGTCTTAAATATGTATTTTTGAATTTGACTTGTATGTCTTAAGAAAGGTTCCAGTCCCACATGAAGAGTCGAGACCCAACTCCTTGATGCGACGGGTAACACCAATCCTCGAGGATGCATCGACATGTTTTGAGCCTCTGTTATTCTAAGCCACATGTACTTACTATGAGCCGAAGGCTCAGTCTTTCCCAAGTCCTCACAGTCTAGCTTCCACTCTCAAAAGATGAATCTAGTCTTCCAGAAGACAGCTATTCCGTCTTCCGAGATTCTAACAGTGCTTCCTAAGTAGCTCCGTCTTCCGAGCTATATCTAAACAATCCTAACTAAGCAAGGCATCGCATGGATTCCCAATAAGACAACCCACCTTGCATTTCATCCTACTTCCTAACAAAAGATATAAGATACGTGAGAAGTAGAGTATACGAAAAGATCAGAAGAGGGTTGCGGACTCCTGTGGTGACAATGACCGCCAGGAAGACTCACGGGACATCTTTCGATTAATTGACGTACTCGGAAGACTTCCCGCAGCCAGGCTTCCCATCAATGGTCTCACATGTTTTCGACTTCCAACATGCAATCTAGCCTCACAACAGACACGGAACTTTCATACTCTGTTCTTCCGACTCCTTATCTCTCATACTCACTCAGAAGAAGCTTGATGCATGATGGAAAGACATGACCCTCGACCATTCTCTCCAAATTCTGTCAGCAAGGCTTCTCACAACTCTCTTCTAAGTTCGGAAAGAAGAAGGAATATACTGCTATGGGTCGGACAAAAGAGACCCATAAAAGACATTCACATCTTCTCGTGCATTTTGCCAGCCTTTCCAATCTTCTAGTCTCTCTAGGAAGATATGGATTTGAGGAGCTCGGAAGATCAGGAGGCACATGTCTGGTTCCCAACTTACAGCTTCTCGAAACAACAATCAACTCACCAATTCACTCAGTACCAAACCTCTCTCACCACAAAATCGAATCCAATCCAATTTTGATACGAATTTACAAACAGTCGTCTTCCGAAGACGTTCAGACATCCAAAACCGTCTTCCGAAGATGTTCAGGTCTTCAGAAGTGTCTTCCAAAGATGTTCAGATTTTCAAAAGCGTCTTCTGTCCAAAGATTCGGGAACAAAGTTTTGAATGTCCAAAACTAAGATGCTCGTGTCGTCTTCACCATCAGTACGATAACGACCACCAACCATGACTGTCCTCCTCGCATTTAGCTGACAACAAGTGTAAATCCATCCCTCAGCTTGTCTGCAATACCGCGAGTCATGAGCTCTGGATACAAATATCGTCGAGAACCGACGACCTCACTATCTCGAAGATCTCGTATCCCAACCACTCGCTGAACCAACACGGGTTTATTTCTCATAGTCGAAGCTCCTTGAGATCGAAGCCATCCTTCCAGTTGTCTCTTTGTAAGGAGTTCAAGGTCTGCAATCACATCAGCTTCATCAACACCACCGGGAGGACGTTTCTTGATCTGCACCTCCGCTAAGAACTTCTTGATCACCTTGTCGTAGTGCGTGACGTTCAAGATGATGAAACGGAGCTTCAGAAGACACTCAACCAGCATTTGTTCAGGAAGCTGCGGCCTAGTTTATCAAGCTGGGCAGGAGCTAAGCTAGAGCTATGCTTGGCAAGCTGTCCCCTAACTTGGGTTGAAATATCACCCTAAATGAGAGCGAAAGTTTCCAGAATGCAGAGCTCGACGAGGAGAGCGAACTCATGCTTCCAGTTTTGACAGAAAGTGTTTTAAGCAATAGTTAGTACGAGTTTTAGACTGAGAAATATGTGAAAGAGGAAAATCTGTCGATTCTGGCTCGTGACTCGAACTCAGAATCTGATAGAGCGAGTGTGTAGGTGTTCACAAGTACTATAGTTTTGACTCCTTGTTCATTAAAAACGAAGTTGTTTAGAGAGTTGGCGTAGGAAAGGCTAGTAAAGACTTTACAGGAAAATTTCCTCTAGAAAACATATGTACAGAAAATTTAAGCTTCTTGAACGGAACCAAAGGCCATCCCAGTGATAGGGCGCCTGCCTAGGAGGAAAGTGGTCTCAGGATCAATTCCCCCTGGCCTCTGATTCCTATTTCGGCATGTTGGCCTCTTGGATGGGAGTCCATGTTGGATATGCAGCCACGTCTTGCATATCTAGGGGCGGGAGACCGGTATCTTTCTTAATCGTGGGCTTCCTGACCTAAGCCTCCGCATGCCACCGTGAATATACCATGGGAGATACCTGGTGCGCATATGCGAGACTCACGTCCTGCATATCTAGGGACGGGAGACCGGTATCTCTCTTAAGCGTGGGCTTCTTGACCTAAGCCTCCGCATGCCACCGTAAATATATCTCACATGCCACCATGGGAGATACCTGGTGCGCCATATGGGGGGCTGTAAGCCCTATGGGGTAGCCTCATAAGTGTAGGAGCCTCGGCCTACATCGGATGACTTGTGGTATATTCAGGGTGGCATCAAGAGCACGGGAAACTTTTGTAAATCCGTTAATTAATCGTCGAGTCGGTTTAGTAAGGGCGGAGGAAGTTATGAAGTCCTTATCCGTGAAGGAGTCTGCTTTACAAAGGTAGCTGTGAACTTTTATTTAAAAAAGAGGTCAGTTTTGCAAGAGAAGATCTGTACGTAAGGACAGTAAGGGGCAGCTTAGCTAGGGCCCTGCTTCTGATAAGTGACTGCGCTTATAAGGACAGCAGGGGGCAACTTAGCTGAGGCCTTAACTTTTAGGTTAAATACCTGCGGCGACTGGAGATCGGGACACTTTCAAGGGATTTTTTTCAGAGACCTGAGAGCTGAAGCGGAAGGAGAAGGATTAGGGATTAGGATCAGGACGCGCAAGAAAAGCTTAGACGTTGAGAGAGATCAATTTTTTGGACAGAACTGAATTGGTGAGCTGGGTGATCGTTGCAGAGGGACGGACAAGTGTTTGGGAGCTGAGACTTTATCTAATATATAGTTTGGAGACAAAACTATCTCCGGAACGGACAGGAGGCAGTTTATGGAGGGGGATTGTTTTGATAATCTGCAAGGAACTTTTGACCGACGTGGGATTAAATTCTTGATAGTTTTCAGTTGGGAGATTGACGTAGAGGGAGGATTAAGAGTTGAAAGAGCTTGAATTAACCTACTAGGCTGTTTGAGGCTTTGAGCTTTGAATCTAGTGAGCAAAGAGCATCTATCTAGACGGAGGAGAAGACAGGGACTGAGAAGATCAAGTTTTTCTGAGAAATTTCAGTGCTGAAGCTGTTGTAAGAAGGAATATAAGGCGTTGGGGTTTCAGATCTTCATCGGTTGTAGGTTTTGGAAAAAAATCTACTGGAGAGAAGACTAGTTGAGTGGGAATTGGCTGTTTGACATCTGCGGTGATCAACGTAAGGAGTTGAGTAGAGATATGTTGTAAATTGATATATGTGGAGAACTATTGAGTGTGTTTGGAAGAGAAATAAAGCATCGTGAGTTCAGGTTTTTCTTATCTGTTGTGTCTGAAGGTGGATTTGTCTCCTAAGACTTGATCAGAAAAATAGCAAGTGACCTATAGTCAGAGAGTAGTCTATGTGAGTGACTTCAGCCATTGTGTACTACCAGCCTTGGCTCTTGTCTTGGTATTCGATTTCTACTCCTACCTCGCGATTTATCACAGCATGAAGGCTCGCCCTTCCTGAGAAAGACTCTCCTCGACATAAATCTGGTGCTTCCACTGAGAGTCATTTTGGGGTGATTAATCGTTGAGGTTGTTGAGGTTGAGATTTGCATACAAGGAAGAGATGGATCGCAAGAGCGGGAGTGGTGCAACTGCCTCTACGGCTGGAGCATCGACATCTACTGCTGCACCTTCGGCTACACCAACGTCTTCAGCAGCAACTGCAGCATCAGGCCTGGATACTGCTGAGATACTGAAGACGCTTGCGGCCTTGGTTCAGCAACATCCGATGGTCGGAGGGGGTGAGTTGAAATCTACAAAAGCTTTGCAGGCGATTGTAAATAGGTGTGGAAGATTTGAAGGCAGAGATATTTCCAGATATCTTCGTGAGTACAGAGGAGAGATGGAGCTTGTAAGGGTAACCGATGCAAAGATGATTGGTAGTTTTGAGTTGGCTGTGATTCCTGAGTTGAGAGATCAAGTGAGAGACGTACAGAGGAGAAATCTTGGTGTTTGGGCAAGTTTTGAGAGAGCTCTATAAGAGGAATTCCTTGAGGAGGATTCTGAGAGAGTTACTAGGAGAATTTTTTTGGATTGGATTGAGCAACAACTTGGCCATAGGATGGAGCTGAATGAGTTGCTAAGAGAGTTCGATCGAAGATACCGACAGCTTTCGACGCTCGAACGAATAACCTTGGATGCTAGAAGGACAGAGCTCTTCTTGCAAGCCACCGATGAGGTTACAGCAGATCGATTATGCTTCATGTTAGCAGATCGATCAGCTGAAGGGGGTGTTGCTATGGATTGGGGGAGGGTGAAAGATGCTATGGCCGTTCTAACAAGACAGAGGCGAGGGAGAGTGGCTTTAGGGGGACGGTCGCTTGCAGAGGTGATCCATCACATCTTATGCTCCTCAAGTACAGCAGCCTCCGGCTCTTGCTCCTAGACTTGTTATTCTTGTAGAAGCGCCTCCAGTGCCAGTTGTGCCAGTTCCTGCACAGAGGGTACTTGTTCAGAGGGTGGTTGAGAACCCGGGTTAGCACAATCAAATTGAGGAGTTGATCCGACAAATGCGTGAATTGAAGGTAGAGCTGGCTAGTTTACATAGAGAGCTACCACCGACGCCTGGTGCTGCTCGTCCAGGTGGTGCTCCTGTTCGTAGATGTATCTGGTGTGACAGTCCATATCATCTTCGAGGAGATTACCAAGAGCTTACAGCCGCTCTACGAGATGGTGTGGTTCGCTACCAGAATGGTAGACTGCACCTCGTTACTATTGGAGAGCCATTGAACACACAGTTTAGGCGAGGGGGTATGAGGAGTTTACCTCATGTCGCTACAGCTGCAACAGTAACTATGGTAACAGTACCACCGATGAATCCTGATGTGTATGCTGGGCATATTGAAGTCTCTTCTAGTCCTACTTTGTTGGATAGGTCTCTTGAGAGGAGCAGTACTGAAGTTCCTTCTGAGGTGTTGAAAAGAGGAGCAAAAACTATTCGTAGAGTCATAGGGTGGAAAGATCCCGTAGATACAACGTCCATTAAAGCTTTCTTGGACGTAGATAAGCATGTCCACTGGCATGATGCTTCTGTGGAGGAAAAGAGACGACGAGATGCCTCTGAGCTTGAAATTGGAACTCCAGAGGAGACTAGAGAGGGACAGAGACGGAGAGTCATTAGAAGACGAGCAGCTCCTCCAGAGGATGTCACGTCTACCTCCTAGGCTCCGCCACCTGCACCAGATCTAATGGAGGACGTACAGAGACATCAGCAGGAACCAACGACTGCTGGCAGACGGTTCACTGCTCAAGAAAAGGAAAAAGGGTCAGCTTACAAGCTGGTTGCAGATATTGAGACCTCCACTGATCTCAAAAGCATTCTGGAGCATAAGATATTAGATGCACAGGTTGAGTTTTCACTTCGGGAAGTTCTTGACATCGCAAAGAGAGAGTTTCATGAGCTGATTATCGATGTCATCAAACGAAAGAGGCAAGTCATATCTGAGCAGGTAGAGAGCCAAATGATAGATGTGATAGGAGCTTCTGTAAATGATGTGGAGTTTGAGAAGGTACATTTTCAGGAGACTGGTGACAAGAGATACCAGCAAGAGGCTTTAGTTGCTGGAACTAGCATTATTGAAGCTGATGATGATGAAGCTGATGGAGAGAGCCCAACTGTTGATAGTGACTTCAAGAAGCATTGGTATTGGGCTCGTGCTACAACTGCCACACGGGTACGTCTTGGGAGTTTGTCCAAACCTATTGCTGCTTTAGTTGACCACGGATCCGAAATCAATATCATATCGCGAGAGATATATGAGAGAGGACTGTGGCCTATTGAGCTGAATCATGGATGGGTGTTGCGTGCTGCTAACAACTAGAATGACGAGTTGTACGGAGCTTGCCGTAACGTGAGAGTGAGGATAAGTGATGTAGAAGTAGATCAGCACTTTTTTGTGCAGTCTTCTGCTTCGTATCCAGTCATTCTTGGTCAACCTTATATCACTACAGTGCACATGGAGACCAAAGTGATGGACGATGGATCACACTTTGCTAGGATCCGTAGTCCTGATGATAGACGTTCTGTTCAATTTCTGACTGTTCGGATAAACCACGAGCGAAACAGACAGACCTTGAGGGACTCTCCTATTTGTAGAAGTAAAGGTTTTTAGAACCCACTCTTGTAGAGCAGGAGGACAGGAGTGAAGGGTCAAGGACTACTATGATCTCGCTTGAGCAGCACAAGGGATCACAAGAGACTGATGAAGAGGTTGCTCGAGGTTCTGAGAATGTATATAGAGTATCAAGTTGGAGATCTGGTTTGTTGGGTTTGAGTCGTGAGGATTGGAGTGAGTATATACGAGTAGAAGATATGACTGTAAAAAGTAGGAGACAGATAGAGAAACGTATAGCTGATCTGTGTTGTATATGAGCTTTGGAGGAAAAGGAAGTGATTTATGGTGTATATCAACAGTTTATCGATGTACATTCTTTTGTTCGTTGGCTAGATGAAGTAGATAAGATGGAAGAACATTTGGGAGGTAGGGTGGTGATCCCCATCCATTCTCATGAAGTCTATGAGGAGATTATCTCGTACTTGCGATATCGACCTCATCCGAGACTGGAGAATGAATGGAAGGATGCAGTCTGCTGGTGCGGCTCTCATCACGAAGCAGAAGTACACGCCAAATATAAAGCTGTGGCGAGGAAGGTGAAGCCTGTGGCGACCCAATTGCTTGTTGATTCGCAACAGCAGATGGAGTCAGCCGCCACTGAGCCTGTACTCATAAATCTTGCACGAATAGGACATCAGTTTACTCAAGAAACACTCGAACAACTCTAGATAGGAGGGGGTGGTTTCTTGACTGAAGTAGAGAAGAAGACTTTTGAACAGATGATTGTCAGTCATGGTAGAGCATTTTCTTTTTCAACTGAAGAGATTGGTTGTGTGGATCCGAGTGTGATAGCTCCGATGGTTATCTTCACTGTGTCTCATGTGTCTTGGGACTTGAAGTCGATTCTAGTCCCTCGTGCCTTGCTGCCAAAGCTCATTGAGCTATTGAAGGAGAAGATGCAGATGGGTATCCTTGAGCCATCCATGGCTCCGTACTCTATCCGATGGTTCACGGTGCCTAAGAAGTCTGGGGCTTTGCACTTTATCCAAGACTTGCAGCCTGTCAACAACATCACGATTCAGAACGTGGGAACAGGACCTGTGGTTGATGAGGTAGCTGAGGCGTTTGCTGAGAGGTCTGTCTATTCTATCGGAGATTTGTTTTCGAGTTATGATCAGTTTCAACTTGCCTTGGAGAGTAGAGACTTAACTACCATGCGTACATCTTTGGGATTGATGCGGATGTGCACTCTTCCTCAGGGAGCAACAAACTCAGTAGCACATATGCAGAACGCGATGCATAAGGGGTTGCTGGAATTTGTACCTGAGATAAGTATCCCATTTTTTGATGTTATTCCCATGAAAGGCTGTCCGGTGGAAGACAAGGATGAGACTGTGACTTCCAATGGTTGCAGGAAGTTTATTGCTAATCATATTCAAGACGTGGGCAGGATTCTAACACGTATGGAGGAGGTACACCTCACTCTATCAGATACTAAGTCTCGTTTTGGGATGTCAGAGGTTATGGTGATTGGTCATTTGTGTGGCACATTTGGAAGAAGACCAAATCCAGAGAAGATTGATGCTATAGCAAGAATAGCAGATTGTACCAATATCATTGAGGTTCGACGTTTCTTGGGAGCTTATGTGCTTTCGTGTGAGTATCCCTCATTATGCACACATTGCCGAGCCTTTGTATGCGCTTATGAAGAAGAGGAAGATGTTTACTTGGCGGCAAGAACATCATGAGACAATGGAATGGCTATAAGGAGATTCTGAAGTCTCCACCCATATTGAGTTAACTATCAGAGAGGAAGACCTGTGATACTAACTGTAGACACGAGTCCAAAGGCGATTGGATGGGCAGTTGACCAAGAAGATGCAGATGATGTACGGTTTGCTTCTAGGTTTGGAGCCCGAATCTTGACAAGCAGACAACGTAACTATCCTCAAGTAAAACGTGAACTATGGGGAGTTGGTACTGCTATGAAGATAGACCGGGAGTTCTTGATTGGTGCTCATGCGATTTTAGAAACAGATTGTTTGCCCTTGCTTGGTATGATAGCAAACTGCAATACTCCAGACATAGCGATGTTGAGATGGATTGCTTACATCCGGAGCTTGAACCTTGAGTTGAAACACATTGCCTGGAAAGAAAATCCAGTTGCAGACATGTTATCTAGGGCTCGTTACGCAGATGAGGATGAGATGATAATAGAAGCCGAGGACGAAGAGAAGAGAGATGGTTGGTGTAGTCAGCAGACTTCGGATTTGGGATCACCGCCATTCAAAGAGGAGTTTTACACGGGAAGGTTACGTGACATTGGACTCTATCTGAGTTCTTTAAACAGACAAGAGGGGTTGAGTGATGTAGAGTTTAGAGAGGTAAGGAGGAAGGCATATGACTACTTGTTGCGAGATGCGTATCTTTGGAAACGTTCAAAGAGAAGGGATGAAGCACTTTTACGAGTTATAGATGATATGCAGATCAAGCAACGGTTGATGAAAGAGTTTCATGACACCTTGTGGTCCGGACATCGAGGAGCTTGGGCTACCTATACAAAGTTGAAGGAGAGATATTGGTGGAGAGGACTTTATCAAGATGTGGTGAATTTTGTGAGTTCATGCTTGCACTGTCAATTTTATTCAAAGATACGTTACAGAGATGGTCTAGTACCAACCTATCCGTCTAGTATCCATTTTCAATGGGTTCTTGATTTGGTAGCAATGCCTCCTGGGTTATGGAGTATGAGGTACTTGGTGTTGGCTCGAGAAGACCTCTCCAACTTTGTGGAAGGACGAGCTCTGAGGACGAAGACCACAAAAAAGATATGTAGGTTTGTTCTTGAAGATATTATCTGTAGGTATGGATCTATAAGGAGACTGCGTGCAGACATAAGACAGTTGTGTGGTACGGAAGCGAAGGAGTTCTTCGCCCAACACGGAGTAAAACTCAAACTCACTATTTCCATGAATCCGGAAGGGATTGATAAGAGCGAGAGAGAGCATCCGTCGATTGTTCAAGCTCTGGTAAAGGCATGCGATGGTAGGTATAGACAGTGACCTAGGTTGCTCTCTTTTGCTATGTGGGCTGACAAGTCGACTCATTGCACTACTACTGGGTACATGCTCATTGAACTGATGTTGGGTCCGAAGTCGATTATGCCGGCAGAGGAGGATTTTTCTACATGGACTACTTTATCGTGAGAAGACGAAATGGATCATATACAACTTCTTGCACTTCGAATCAAGCAGTTGGAACATAGAGAGGAGGATCTTATAGAGACACAACAGAAATTGAAAGAGGCCCGTCTCAAGAACAAGGACAGGTTTGACAAGACCCATCGGCTCCGACCGAAGCTCATACATGTTGGAGATTGGATTTTGGTATATGATAGTACCTTAGAAAATCAGCATTCTACGGTTCGAAAATTTTCTAGGAGGTGGTTTGGTCCGTATGTTGTCTTAGAAGTGCATCAGAACGCTACTTACTCTTTACGAGACCTTGATGGTACACCTCTAAGGTTTCTTGTTGCGGGTAAGCGTATCAAGTTGTTTAGAAAAAGAGGAGAATTTGTTGAGCTAGATGAATTTTTGGAGTCAGATCAGATGATGGATGACGATGCAAATTTGCTATCAGAAGAAGACGCAGAGGACGTTGAAGAGGACGATGGCAATTTATAGAACCTTGGAGACTAGTGGGAAAGTTGGCACATACCGGAGGATGTGTAGATTTGGAGGCGATGAATGTCATAGTGCGTGGTGTTCAAGATGATGAAACGGAGCTTCAAAAGACACTCAACCAGCATTTGTTCAGGAAGCTGCGGCCTAGCTTATCAAGCTGGGCAGGAGCTAAGCTAGGGCTATGTTTGGCAAGCTGTCCCCTAGCTTGGATTGAAATATCACCCTGAATGAGGGCGAAAATTTCCAGAATGCAGAGCTCGACGAAGAGAGCAAACTCATGCTTCCAGTTTTGACATAAAGTGTTTTAAGCAATAGTTAGTACGAGTTTTAGACTGAGAAATATGCGAAAGAGGGAAATCTGTCGATTCTGGCTCGTGACTCGAACTCATGATCTGATAGCGTGAGTGTGTAGGTGTTCACAAGTACTGTAGTTTTGACTCCTTGTTCATTAAAAACGGAGTTGTTTAGAGAAGTTAGCGTAGGAAAGGTTAGTAAAGACTTTACATGAAAATTTCCTCAAGAAAACATATGTACAAAAAATTTAAGCTTCTTGAACGGAACCAAAGACCATCCCAGTGATAGGGCGCCTGCCTAGGAGGAAAGTGGTCTCAAGTTCAATTCCCCCTGGCCTCTGGTTCTTATTCTGGCATATTGGACTCCCGGATGGAAGTCTATGTTGGATATGCATCTACGTCTTGCATATCTAGGGACAGGAGACCGGTATCTCTCTTAATCGTGGGCTTCCTGACCTAAGCTTCTGCATGCCATCGTGAATATACCATGGGAGATACCTGGTGCGCATATGGGGGGCTGTAAGCTCTGTGGGCGAGCCTCATAAGTGTAGGGACTTCGGCCTACATCAGATGGCTTGTGGTATATTCAGGATGGCATCAAGATGACATCAAGAGCACGGAAACTTTTGTAAATCCGTTAATTAATCGTCGAGTCGGTTTAGTAAAGGCGGAGAAAGTTATGAAGTCCTTATCCTTGAAGGAGTATGCTTTACAAAGATAGATGTGAACTTTTATTTAAAAAAGATGTCAGTTTTGCAAGAGAAGATCTGTACGTAAGGACAGTAGGGGGGCAGCTTAGCTAGGGCCCTGCTTCTGATAAGTGACTGCGCGTATAAGGATAGCAGGGGGGCAGCTTAGTTGTGCCTTAACTTTTAGGTTAAATACCTGCGGCGGCTGAGGATCGGGACACTTTCAAGGGATTTTTTTCAGAGACCTGAGAGCTGAAGCGGAAGGAGAAGGATTAAGGATTAGGATCGGGACGCGCAGGAAAAGCTTAGACGCTGGGAGAGATCAATCTTTTTGACAGAACTGAATTGGTGAGCTGGGTGCTCGTTGCAGAAGGACGGACAAGTGTTTGGGAGTTGAGACTTTGTCTAATATACAGTTTGGAGACAGAACTACCTTCGGAACGGACAAGAGGCAGTTTATTGAGGGGGATCGTTTTGATAATCTGCAAGGGACTCTTGACCGACGCGGGATTAAATTCCTGATAGTTTTCAGTTGGGAGATTGACGTAGAGGGAGGATTAAGAGTTGAAAGAGCTTGAATTTACCTACTAGGCTGTTTGAGGCTTTGAGCTTTGAATCTAGTGAGCAAAGAGCATCTATCTGGACGGAGGAGAAGACAGGGACTGAGAAGGTCAAGTTTTTCTGAGAAATTTCAGTGCTGAAGCTGTTGTAAGAAGGAATACAAGGCGTTGGGGTTTCAGATCTTCATCGGTTGTAGGTTTTGGAGAAAAATCTGCTGGAGAGAAGACTAGTTGAGTGGGAATTGGCTGTTTGACATCTACGGTGATCAACGTAAGGAGTTGAGTAGAGATAGGTTGTAAATTGATATATGTGGAGGACTATTGAGTGTGCTTGGAAGAGAAAAAAAGCATCGTGAGTTCAGGTTTTTCTTATCTGTTGTGTCTGAAGGTGGATCTGTCTCATGAGACTTGATCAAAAAAATAGCAAGTGACCTATAGTCAGAGAGTAGTCTATGTGAGTGACTTCAGCCGTTGTGTACTACCTCTTGTCTTGGTATTCGATTTCTACTCCTACCTCGTGATTTATCACAGCTTGAAGGCTCGCCCTTCCTGAGAAGGACTCTCCTCGACAACGTTCTTGCACTTGTGTCATAGGTCCTTCTGGCTCACGATGTCAAGTGGATGCAATATAATATCCATCGATGACTTGTCTTCATGGACAACCTCGTCAAGAACAATACCGCGTGCTACCAATCGCTGGATCCCGATCTCAATTATCGCATCCTCGATCAACCATGAATTTCCTCCTGCCTTGACTAGAGTCATATTCACCATCTCGATGACACGACCGTCAGACGCATCAATGAATACACAAGTGTAATTGTAGCCATTTCGGATGGAGTTGTAACAGAGATCGACATACAAAACAAAGTGGAGGTTTGGGCAGCACTGCCTCCGCGCAACCTTGCACATACAAAGGCAGGGATCGCTCGTGGAAGACCGTCTTCCTAGACGACGGAGTGATGATGCAAGGTCTTTCACAAGCAGAATCCGAGAACCGTGTATACGAGCTCGAGAAGAAGATCTTACCTATGATCTCATGTAAGTGGCATGTGCCTGGAAGCACGACTTGCCTCTTCTTGGAAGATAGACAGAGAAGGAATGGGTGGAAGGTTGAAGCTTACCGGGAGCCGTGGAAGCGTCTTCTGACGAAGTTGTTTCTTCATCTCTTTCACAAGGGGAAAGTCAGAAGACGAGATACCTTGGAGATCAGAACGTGGAGTTCTTAGAAGCCATTTGGGAGGGATTGTCCGTTAATTGGGGCGCCTTCCACGCTTACGTTCAGACAGAGTTGGTGTACGTGGACACCTCAACAAGAGGACACCTCACCTCGTTCTTCTGTTATCTGTACGTTGTCGTGTCGTGGACCGGCTCCTATCTGAAATTCAGACTTCAATGCTTGTCGCTCCAAAGACACTCATGAGAAAGACAAGATAGGCCATAGCTTATGGATTTTTGGCATCATTTCGGATATCCATTTTCATCATACAGATGGGTAGAGCTCCTTCTCAGCTTTCTATAGGCACTTCGTCTACTTCGTTTGAACGCCTAGTGGAGAAGTTGCAGGACTCGAAAGATGGAGAAAACAAGCTAAGCTCCAACTTACGGACTTTTGGTGCAACTTCGGATCTTCACTTTCATCACATAGATGGGTAGAGCTCGTTGTCAGCTTTCCATGGGCATCTTGTTTACTTCGTTTGGACGCCCAGTGGAAATGTTACAAGACTCGAAAGATGGAGAAAACAAGCTAGGCCCTAGCTTATGGACTTTTGGCGCAACTTCGGATCTTCACTTTCATCACATAGATGGGTAGAGCTTGTTGTCAGCTTTTCATGGACATCTTGTTTACTTCGTTTGGACATCTAGTGAAAAAGTTATGCGACTCGAAAGAAGGCAAAATCAAGCTATACAAGCAGGGATAGCTTGTTAGTCAGGATCCGGACTAGAAGCTTGTCAGAATCTTAATTTCTCTTTTTCATCTTGTTTCCTCTTGTTTGGATTTTCTCTTCTTCCACATCTTCCCTCATCTTCCCATCTTCCTATCTCCTTTTAGTGAGCTTCCGAGACTTCTATTGAGCTTCCGTGGAGATGAATGTCGTTGAAGTGCTGCAGGAAGACTGTTTTCGTAGGCAGAAGCCTGGGAAGGCTACAAGGAACATACACCTTGTGATTTATCAAACCCCGTTGGAAACTAGAAGAGCAATATGTGATAGATAGTGATAATTTGACATCTACGAAGCAAGAGCAGTCTTCTAGAGGTGTCAGAAGTCGAGTTGAACCCCCAGAAGCCGAGAATTACTTCGGGAAGTCCGTCGTGGGAAGACTGAAAGCCGTGATCTGGAGGCATGAAGCGTCTTCTTGAGCTTCTCAATGGATATTTGTGTGATATTTTAAGTAGTAGTTGTTTGTTTGGGTTCAGGACACCTTCTGAAGGACTTAAAAGCCGTGTGATTTTGTGAGAAGACGGAATTTCTAGATGAATCCCACGTGTTTGTGTGTTTGAACAGATCTTAGAACCTAGAGCAGCGATACTGATGTAAATCTCTTTGGAGAACAAAATCTTTCATGCTAAATGGACTAAAAGAGAAATCCTGTGACACTACATGTACGTATATCACGTCCCACAAATGTGAGTTGAGATGGAGCATTTATTGGTTTGATAAACTTCTATCGTCGATACGTGAATGAGTTTAGTGCAATTGCGAAGCCATTGACCTAGCTGATGAACGTGGACCAAGAATGGCATTGAGGATATGAGCAAGAGCGAGCTTTTGTAGAGCTCAAGGATAAGTTGACATCTGCTCTCATCTTGAGGAGACCCGTTAGGGGGCGTCCCTTCCAACACACATTAATTGAAGTATGTTATGACTTGGAGCAGTGCTGACTCAGCATGATGATGACGAAAAAGAGTTCGTGGTGACGTATGTCAGTCGTTCTATCAATTCGACGGAGGTGAGGTATAGTACGTTTGAGAGAGAGTGTTTGACGATAGTGTGAGTTGTTGTACGCTTCCGATGTTATCTATTTGAGAACCCTTTTACTCTCATCACTGATCACCAGCCACTCAAGTGGTTGATGAAGTCCGACAAGCTTACATGGAAGCTTGCATGATGGGCTCTGATCTTACAAGAGTATGACTTCTAGGTAGTGCATAGACATGGAGTTGCAAACCTAGATGCCGATGAGTTGAGTCGTAACCCATGCACGAGCCATCAAGATCATACTAGAGCTCGATGACATGACGAGGTTGATGAGGAGATGGTGTTAGGGTGGCATGCATCTATCTTTCTTTGTGTGTTGTCCATGAACTCTAGTATTGAGTGCCATGTCGTATCTTTCTCATTTATCATTCTTATTTGACAGTGGATTTGTCCTCGATGTATATAGCAAAGATAACCGATTAGATCTTTGTTGGTATGGATTGCAGACAAGCGACTAAATATGTAGCATCCGATCTCATGATCCTTGCACACATGAAGGTGTATATCAAGTAATTGAGATATGGTTCTATCTGGAGTTATAAGGATCTAATCGTCAGTTAGGAGTGCGATTGTGGTACACTTATGTATGTGTATGACATCATCCGTGTGGTGTATCTTTGACAGCGATGTATGTTGTGTAACGATGTGTATGTGCACGACATCTGTCATGTCAGTTTATCACCTCGGCTAGGTTGACCGAGTGCGGAGTGGCTAATCCCAATAGGACCGTTAGAGCCATTAGGACGAGTTTTTTGGCTAGCCAACTAGGGGTATACTTCACAGACAAGGCTTGTATGCTTTAGTTGTTCGAGTTGAGCTTGTGCCGATTGACACGTTGGAGTGAGTACATATTGTTATTATTGTGGTACACTTGTGTATGTGTATGAGATCGTCCATGTTTTATGTGTATATGTGATGTATCTCTGACAGCGATGTATGTTGTGTGATGATGTATAAGCGCATGACACATACCAGAGAATCTAAGCTTCGCTCACAAAGACCATCTATTATAGCCAGGAGCTTGAAGGTTCAACTCGAAGAATTGAAACTTATAAGTCCTACATGTGAAATATACCCCTAGTGGGGTTAGCTCAAGAACTCGCCATAACGACACTAATGGCCTTATTAGGACTAACCATTACGCACTCGATCAACCTAACCATAGGTGCTAAACGGACGTTACAATGACTCTCAAATTGTCCACTCTAGGATGTTGTATGTTGTATAAAAAGCATAATTAGGTGACTTAACTATTTTAGTCCACATTGCTACCATCTTTTTATCTAAAATATATTTTATATGCATTCGATTCTTTTTCATGCATTTGTAATAGGTTATCATTGATTTCTCTCTACAAACAAAATCCAAAAAAGACGAAAGAGTTTTTTATTTCCAAATAAATGAAAAGCAAATACACTTGAATGTCCCTTGCAATGCTTTTACATGTACAACACCCTGTTTCATTATTTCTTTTCTTCTTTTCTAAGTGGAATATGATGTGGATGATTCTCATGATGCTTAAGCAAATACACTGAATATATCTTGCAATGCTCATATGTTTGCAACATCTTTTCTCACTCTTTATCGTTGTCTCTACCATCGTGTCGACTTTCTAAAGCTCGACTATCTCTTGTTTTTTTCTTTCTACAGAAGTAATTTGATGGAAAGTAAACTATTTTGAAGAAAGTTATTATCTTTTGGATATTTGTCTATTGTCATGAAAATTTTGTCACAAAAAAAGAGAAAAATTCCAATTTAGTTGTCTTGAGAGATAGTATGATATGCATGCCACTGCATTGAATTGAATTCGGAAAGAAAGCAAGCAAAACAGTTGAGAATGTGGGATTGTTTGCACAATCTCCACAAACTCTCAAAGTTGAAATGATGAGTTTCACAACTCAACCTTAATAGACAATGTCCGGACCTAACATCATGAGACAGATTTAGTATAGAGAAAAGATCATATTTAATTATCAAGTTACGACATTCCTCAAAATGGAGTTTTCAAAGAAAACAATTATTTACTATCACATTGTTTTTCTTCCCATTATGGTTGATTAGTTAGTTGTGTACTTTCTTCGCATCTAGCTTTACAAGTATAAACTTGATCTCATTGTTTATTAAGGATTGAGGTTTGTTATCAGGTATTCGACAATGGAACAAACGATACATGTTAAAATTCCAAGGATAATATGAGGTCTGAAAAGTACCTTATCCTATAAAAGCAGGATTAAAGTGTGAAACCTATATGTCTCTGATGTCAAGAATGTTATAGCATGCATAACGTGCGCCCAAAGTTGAATAGAAAAGTATAGCAACTATATAAAAACACTGACTTACAGCAATTGGCGGTCCAGTTTCCATCGAAGATCGGCGTCCAAAGTGGTTTAGCCTACAGTCTTCTAAGAGAAAGGTCGTGGATTCAATCTGTTGCAGGCATGGTTGGAGGTGCATGCGAAACAAACTGTTAATAAAGCTTCTGGTCTGAATCTCGCTGCGGTGGACTCACATGGAAAGTCCCATGGTCCGCAAAGATCTCAAGAGACAAGTAATAATATTTATTATTTATTATTTTTAATTCCAAGTAAACAATAGTAAACAAAACTGTATTCATATGTGAATGCATCAGCTTGACACACGGTGTTTTATGCAGAAAATAGGTGTAAAACTTCTCATGCGAAAATAAGTTGAAGTCACATGGTTTGATATCAAAAGTGATATTTTTTTTAAATTTTAAATTTAAATTTAATAGAAAAATATAATAAAATATATGATTTATAGCATAAATCTTAAATAGTATAGACAAAGAGATCGAAGTGAACCCCGCGGGAAGAATCACTTACGACGTCTCATAAAAAGAGATATCGTGAACCATTTTGGTTGAACAGGTCTTAATTAAAAATGTGTAGCATTTGTCAATGTTTTATTACGATGGTTTTTATACAAGCATTTGAGAGGATATAAAATACTTCAGAGGTTCACTCAAACAACCCATACAATTTCTGTAAAATTCGCTGAAAATTTACTCTTGTCCAACACTTTACAGTGACATAGTAAAAACACCCGAAAAGGAGATTTCAATCAACGATCGCAACCATTGTCAAACTTTGCTCATAAAACGTGTTTGTTTCTCGGATCGTCAACTAAGTTGACTTCCACTCAACCATCTGGGTGGTCTTTAGAACCGAACCATTTTCCAACTCTTGGAACTGGAATCGAACCGAACCTTAGAACTGAACCCGGAACCGAACCTTAAAACTTTGGACCTCCTTACACGACCTACCTAGCGGTCTGGGGCCGACCCCTACTTGGTGAGGCGGTCTCTTGCTGGAATTCTCCTTTTCCTACGGATCGGGCGTTTCGTGTACTTTCTGCCGCCTCTGGCATTTGAGCCTTGCGGGTTTAAACCCTAATCACGGTTTCATAATTACGGGGTGAGATTTGAGAGACCGCTTACGGCCATTTAGCCATTTTCTGGTCTGTTTCTTGGAGTTGCATCTCGGAACACACTTTAGTGCTTATTGCGGTAGCTTGCCTGAGCGAGCTAATCGAAACAAAGCTCCCATGAGAGGTCACTCTCGTTTGTTCTAACGACGTGGAAGTCTCTTCCTGTGCTTTGTGGCAGTTGTGCTATACGGGGTTTTATCAATCTAACCTCTAGGCATTCATTGTACTCCGTTCCATATCGGCTGAACAACGCAACGTGTCAGCCCGCAGAAGAGTAACTCGAGAGAGAAAGACATTATCCGTTGTGGAACAGCCGTCTTTCTATCTCCGAGGTTGTTAGCCAGAAACTTGAAATTACTACACTGTATGGCATGTACAAAATCTCGAAAGAAAGGTGTACACGTAAGCCAGCGTCACATGTCTATCGGCGGGGCCCACCTCCGGAGGTGGCCCCAATACCAGCATCTTGGACTCAACTACCAACATCTTCTGGGATCTTCTTTAATTCATGACTAGATGACTTTCCTCCTTTGCCTGAATTGGGTACATGAAGGTTGATTGGGAGTAAGATTCAAAGCCAAGCTAAACCTAGTATGCCATGCCATACCATACCATGCTGGGGCAAGCCAACCGTTGCTGTAATCTAGCCAGTGGGGTCAGATTGATCATATGACTGGGTCTATGGTGTCTTGCTGTTCATGAAACAGTGTGGTTGAAGCTTTTTCTTGCCACCTCTCTTTCTCCTAGAAATCTGGTGCTTCTGCCAGTTACTGTGCCTCTGATTTGCCAAGAAAACTAGAAAGGTGCTGTCTGGGGTCAGTATTGAAAAGAAAGGAACTACCACAAATCAACCATCTCTGATGAACTGTTGTTGAATTTCAACAACTCTCTATTTCTACCCAGGTAAGCAGAACTAGCAGCCCATTCTAAGCTTGTTGCAGTGGCTGCTTTTCTGGCCGAACGCAGGTTTGCCTCAAAATGAGTTCTTTCCTCGTGGTGTAGATAGATGAGTACTGTCGAAGTATGTGAGAGAAGATCATGCGCGATGCGGACAAGTTTGCTGCTACTTTTCTTACTCATCATAGCTATTTGAAGCCCTCCTATCAGACTGGAAAGCTTTCACGGCTAGGTGTGACGGCGGGAAACTGCAGGGAATGCCAGGCTGACTAGGTTTTGAATAGTGCATGCCTCTTAGTTTCAGGGTGAATTCCCTGTCAGTGTCCTGCGGGACGCAGCAAGAAAGAAAGGTCAAAGACAAGAGTGCAAGAGTGGGAAGAGTCTGGGCGGTGGATATAGGATCGCGAGGGTGACACAAGCCGTGCATCAATATTATTAGCATGTGCCTGGAACGCATAAATTTCCTTTAGCTTCAAAGGAGCTGCAATTAGTCCCGGGAGGTGATTTATGTGCTATCAGTTCTATTGTTTATCGCGGTTAGTTGCAAGCTATCGCAAGAGCATCGTTACGCTCCATTCCGCAATAGAAGAGGCGGTCGTGCTTTAACGGGCTAGTGGGTGGGTCTTTCTGTGTACGTATTCTTTTGGCGAATTTGTCTCGCAAATTGCTGCCGTGTGACGTAGTCCACTATCCGAGCGTTGCAAATGCATGTGCTGTGTGTTTCGATTATTTTATTTTCCGAAACAAACAGCACATGCATTTCACAAAGAGTTCATCCATGAGCTTTTTGTGGCTGTCATCACCCTTTCGGTCTCGGAAAGTCTTCTGATACCAGCTGTCATTATTGAGGTGTAGTCATGTTTGCAACGAAGATTTCAACACTGAGGAAACGGAAGTATTGAAACTGGAACCTGGTCTTCTCAGTTTCGATAAAACACAGAGCGTGAGATACCAGTTTTTGTGGACCGCGGGAACGTGATTACTACCTAAATCAAGCGGATGGGCAGTTATCACAGGAGTAAACTCCGAAGGATATAATAGTTGTAAATTCCTTCTTTTACGCTGGTTAGGAGTGTTTGAAGTTCAAGACTCAAGAAACAGAGAAGGAGTGATGTTCTTTGAGCACTAGGATGTTGAACACGTGTTGAGTACATTGTTTCTGTAGCAAGGAGCTTTCTGGACGGGAACCGATAATCCGACATCATGTCTGCAGTTTTGGATGGGGGCTATCTAAGAAGTGCGCAGCTTGCGAGATTCTTGGAAGAAGGCGTAGTAGGTGGACAACTGCAGTGACACATTCTTGGGTTGTAGGTCAGTGCTATGTGTGTCAATTTTCGTTCTTTCGTGCTTACTTTCCATCTTTAAAGTACGTGGCTGCTCTTCAGTTGAAGAACCAGATAAGATCATACTTCCATCTTTGAGTGGCAATGTCCTTAGCTTGGTGGAAGTGTTTTTTTGCGAAGATATGAAATGAATGAACGTGGGGTGAGAGCAGGTTTTTAGTTATCTAAGAATTGTGACTGAAAGAGGTTACAGTGTTACTTTGCATGGAGTAGCGTTTCTACATAGACCCTGAGTTCTTGGATGGTCCGTATCAGTTGAAGAACCAGCTAAGATCATACTTCCATCTTTGAGTGGCAATGTCCTTAGCTTGGTGGAAGTGTTTTTTTGCGAAGATATGAAATGAATGAACGTGGGGTGAGAGCAGGTTTTTAGTTATCTAAGAATTGTGACTGAAAGAGGTTACAGTGTTACTCTGCATGGAGTGGCGTTTCTACATAGACCCTGAGTTCTTGGATGGTCCGTATCAGAGGGGCAGATCTTGTGATGTTTCGCTTCTCCTTGCACGGAGCCTACACTCATCCAGCGTATTGTGTTCTTTGGCTCACACGTAGAAAAGTAGTTTCGACTCGTTCTTCACCAGCCGAAACAGTTACGAAATAACAAGCGGGATCGAGTTTAGGCTCAAATGGAGAGCCTCTCAAGGATTTGTTTCCGTAATATGCGGTTTTAATACTTTCATGTAGAGGGCAAGGAGAGAACGCGTCCCTGTCCTTAGACTAGTATAGCTAGTATATTTAGAGCTGTGTCTACCACAAGCGGCCCTCCTTCTCCCTGGGAAAAATGAGGCAAGCCCACCTCCACATTTCCGATTTCCGTCGTACGTATCATCTCCTCATGAATTCATTTGAAGGTCAACTTGCGCCTGACCTCTCCGTTGAGCATCCCGCTCGGACTTCGTAAGGGGCGCGTATTGTTAGTTCTCTTTCCGGCCGCGGATTTGGTAGCAGCTCCCTTTGGCATTCTGCCCACTACTTCGAGAATTCCAGAGATCGTACCATGAAACCAGACATAGTACACGACTATAGCAACCTCAAGTCAGTATCCTAGAAGCGACTGTAGAAGTAAAACATACGCTCCTGGAGTTGCTACGTTCTACCCCTGTTCCAACGTCATCATCGGCAGAAGTACCAGAAACGAAGTTTTTTGGATTGGCCATTGAAAAAGAGGTCTAGCTGATGAGTTTCCAGTCAGCTGTGTTCTCCTGTTCGACCCAGCTAACTAGACTTAGTTTTCTGCTTTTTCTCCCTCTCTGCTGCAAGCAGCAGTTTACTGAAGAGGTGTGAGAAATTGCGCAACACAGCAGTTTGCATGAAATGTGTTCTGGAATTTGACAAATTGTTGTTAGACAAACTTGACCTGGGGCCCCTGTTTTTAGGAAATGTGCTGTTTTTAACACACTTCCAGCGGTGTGCTCAGGTTATACAGTTTTCCATGTAACTTTGCAGTTTTAACCTATATTAATTCCTTCATTTTTCTGGCTGTACTTCCTCCGGTCCTACTTTGATTGCCACGTTCATGTATATGTGTGTGGTTCTTGCACTGTGCTGTTATCCACATCGAGCGTGATAGACGAACTTGACAAATAAGAGTGTCACTACTGAAGGCGTGTGTACAGTCATAGCCCGCTGATACCAGTTGTTAATAGCTCCATCCAGCTGGGGGTTGCTGCATCTAGGAGTTGGCGTTTCCATAGTTGGATTGCACCCACGTCCGGGTAGTCTGGCAGTTGACAGAATACTGGTAATGGTGCCATAAGTTGGGATTTTCTGAATGTTGAAGTTTCCTTAGCCTAGGCTGCTGTCTTACGTCGGGGTCACTGTAGGTGTAGCTTGTACCACATCTTGGTGATGTGGTAGAAGCTTACAAGCATGATTGATTCCAGGGGGGATTGTTCCGCAAATTATTGGTACTTTAGTGGAACGAGAGTTAACGAGAAGAAAGATGCTTCATGTTTATGACAAAATTGTGGTTTAAACTGTAAAGCCCTCAGGCTAGCTGATAGATTATGGATTGTACATTTTACTTGATGTATAAATGATTCAGCTCAAGTACATATCTCATTCTAAGTTAGTAACGCTCTACCTTAATGAAAGGGCTAGGTAACAAAATACTGTGAAATTAGAGGGATATAACTCCTTTCTCGTAACGGAAAGATCATAGTTTTGTGTGCACCGTGTTAGTTTGTTGTATAGTAGATGTTTGATGTTTTATATCCTCAGTATCCTAACCCCTAGTCTTCTTAATCCAGGGGAAACTTTTGTTCTGAGGTTATGCTCGTCTCCACAGTTGCTATCGACGTCGAACTCCCTCAAGAGTTATATCGAAGAAAGCAATTAGCGTAGCATATTTTGATCCAAATTCTTTAATTTATGTGCTTCAGTGGGGTATGCTAAGGAATCAATTATCTTATTGTACACGTTAGACATTTCTTTCCAGTTATATGGGTTAAGTCGTTCTGCCTTACTCATATACCAATATGTGACAACCGCCTGCCGGGGTTACTTCCTTTTCTGCTTATTTTCTGGCGGTTTTCTGGTCGTTGCTTCAACAGAGACACACTGTCGCATTCTTCACTTATGCTAGATACTCGCTTTTTATGCGTTTTAGACATTGGATTCTGCATTCAGTAGACGCATCTGCACGCGCTGCATGTTGTACGTGTAGACAATACGGCAATCTATGCCCGAGGGAACCATCGTTAGAAATTGGCCGCAGTACACATTCCCTTGGGTCCGCCCTTGGTTATAAATTTTCACTCGCCGACTTGAGTTGGCGCACCTTTTGCCCCTCTTTGCTACTCACTATGTGCTTCGCTATTCTCGTGTACGAATGTTTGTACTTCCCCGGGTTCTTGCGGGCTACCTAAGTGCGTGAGTGTGGTTCTTGATTGGACCTGCCATTCTCGTTTACGAGTATGAGTTCTTGATAACTGATTGAGTAGTATGAGTCCTTGATTACGTGATATGAGTGACAGTCACACACCCGTTTGCTACTCACTACGTACTCCATTGTGCTCTCCGCAATTTGGAGGTTTACCATAACTCAATAGTCTGATTCGTTCTGCTATACTCATGTACGAACATATATTGGAAGCTCTTGCCTGAAGATGGAGGAGAAAGGTCTATGAACTCTCACATTAACTGTTTTGATGTGAAACAGGTGACTGAAGTAGATGCCATGGCGGGTCCCTCCCCAATTATCGATTTAAGCAGCGATGAGGAGGAGACTTCTGATGCGGTACCTGTTCCAGTCACTGCTGCACAACCTTCTGCCAGAAAGGCAGGGAAGGGGTTTGGGAGCCCAAGTGTGGAAAGTGGTAGTGTTCCGTTCACAGAGAACGTTTCTTCCCCGGGTGGAGGTAGCAGGGGAAGGGTCAGAAAAGTTAAAGGAGTGAAGAATGGGGGGGTGCCGGGTGAGGACAGTCCCAATTGGGGAGAACCTTTACCACCCGAACCGGAAATACATACTCCAGTCGACATCAGTCCCCGTGAAAGAGGAAGTAACACAGACAGCTCTCATAACCAGAACGGCAGCGATGTTGACAAAAAAGTACGTGTTTTCTCGGGGGTGAAGGTTAAAAGTCCGAGTTCTCCCCCGCTTCCCTCACCCCCTTCAGATAGCGCTGACGTTTGTCGACTTTTTTGGAGAGCAGGCGATTATGAGGCTCAGCCTAGTCGAGTGAAGACCTCTCAAGGTAACGTCACAGTTGGGATTTTGTCGAAAGTGAATGATGTTAATGTCCTTACATGTGTCGCATGAGTTTTTCTTCTTTTATATAACTGGGAGCATTCAATTTTTGTTCGTTGCCGTTGATTTATACTGCTGCCTTTGAAGACATGTTTCTTTGTGTTTGCAATACGTTAATGACTAGGAGACGAGGCAGACAACATGTGCTCGTTGGTTGCATCTCTGACGTTTCTGTCATTTGAAACTGTTCCAGCCCGTGGGCTGTTAGTTGGACCTTCTGATAGGCGACACTGCTGTAGATCTGATATTTCTTCGTCACGGAGAGGGATATTGTTGTACATCTCACATTTACTTTTGGCTCACAGCTTTTTCATAGTTATGTTGAGACACTTGGTGTTGGTGTCGTTTCCTTCTCTCTTGTAAGGGTTTCCCTTTTTCTTTTCTGAATGTCACTGGTTTTCTGTGCTAAATAGCACAGTTTACTCTTATCTGTTGCGATGTTACAGTTTTAGATTTTTATATGACGTCAAGCTTTTCCTCCGTACATTCGGTGGAATTTATGGAACATGGTCGATTTTGGAGTTGATCATGGCTAGCCTGATCTTCATCTTCATCTTTTCCTTGCCTACAAATATTATGGGATGTAACCTTCTCTTACAGGCCAAGAGGATCACGGTATCCATCAACAGTTTGCAGCACCAGCTAATGGTGGACAATGGGGTTTACAGGTGCCATGGATCATGTGCGTGTTCATCCCAAGTTTTTGCACTCTAATGCCACCTCGCATAAGTGGGCCCTGGGAGGTATAGGTCTTTTCTCCTGCGTTCCTAGATTGCGTTTGTTTTTAGATCCCAATCCATCTGAGGCTCGTTGTTTTGAGTAGTCACAGGAATCACATTTTATAAGTTGCTACGTACGAATTTGCTCCAAGATTTAGCGAAGATTTACGTTGATACTTTTCACAAAGCGATGAGAAGCTCATACCAGAAGATGATTTCGGATGAAGCTCAACTGGAGCAGAGAAATAATATACGCTGGACTATTCCAATATAACGAGTGATAGAGGCGAAGCGTCTTGATCTTTATGGGTGGTTCACTAGTAGTTGACTAGTTGACAACCGAAAAAGCTTCTCTGAGCTCCATGAAGATTGTAAATCTGGGTCCCATGCCAAAACGGAGTATCCGTATCTTGTAGTTCTGGCTGTGATCAAATGGAGCATGTTGTCGTCGGTACTAACTTTTCGGGTTTTTGTAACGTCCGCAGCCGTGGCAGAATTACTGGATAATGCTGTTGACGAGGTAAGAAGTTTCGGTGCTGCATTACATTCAAATGCTTAATATCCTGATTCAGTTTTACTCTGCACTTCTGTCTTCCCTGACTAGATATTACATTAATGCCGTGCTTTGCAGATTGGCAATGGAGCTACATTTGTGAGTGTTGATAAGATAATCAACCCTCGAGACAACAGCCCTGCCCTGCTTGTTCAAGGTGAAAGGAAGTCGGTGAAAGGGAACCACATACCTTTCCTGTTTACTTCTAGTTGCCTCCGCCTATCTACTGTTAGCTTGACACAACCATGAATTGGGGACGGTCAAATAAATGCACTTTGGTTTAGTGGGTCAATTTACTTGGTGATCTGATTCCACATTCTTGATCAGCAGAAAGCTTGTGGATGGTCTGGGCTTGATGGAATCCTAGAAATGAATTTTGCCTTTCTGTTCAAAAACGTTTCTGTTCAAAAACGTTCCTCGTGTCTCTCTTCATGTTTAGTTGAGCTTCGTTACTTATTTACTGGGTTACTTCTTACTTCTTTACTGGGGATCCTCGTTTGTTTGTCAAGGGCCCTAGTGTAATATCTGGAGGCTTTATCTGCCTTTCTACCAAGAAGTCTTATTGAAATATCATGACTCTCTTTAGAAGGTTTTACAAGTCTTCAACTTAATTTCACGTCTTACAATCTCGTTTCTGTAACTGGGAAACGAGATTGTAAGACGTGAAATTGCGATTATCTAGGGTTTTTGTCATACACGAAAAGCATTATTTGTAAGATTTTGATGGGTATTGCAGACGACGGAGGTGGAATGACTCAAGACTGTATGCGCCAGTGCATGAGCTTGGGATACTCACGGAAGAATACTAACACTACAATTGGTCAATGTAAATTTCCTCAGAATTCCCAGTCTTCATGTTCTGTACATTTGTTTCTGTTAGCTTCCTTGTTTTCAGTAAATATTTATTTATAAATGGTCACTTCAACCTCGTAATTTCTGCCCAGTATTATATGTAACAAGTTCCGCTTTTGCTTTCTGTTACAGTAATTAACTCAGAATTCTGCAGATGGTAACGGGTTCAAGACTAGCACAATGCGTCTGGGTGCGGATGTCATAGTTTTCAGTCGTTGCAAATGCGGATCGTAAGTACTAGTTCCTCTTTAACTCCTGTGGCAGGCAGGTATTCGAAATAAGTTGACATTTGTTGATGGTGTGCGTTGTCTGTGAGCGATGCTCTAAGATAGAGCATCGCAGTGAGTTCTCTAGTTTTCTTGAGCAAAGTCTTTGGTCTGTTTGTGGTAAGGAGAGAAAGTACGACGATGTACTGACGTGGAGTTATATAGTCTGTCTCCATGACGGTCATTGCGCCAGTCAGTTTGTTCATTTTGTGTTGTTGCCTAAACTAAAATCTGGCATTACTGTCTCAGAGTTGCGACTCAGAGCATCGGGCTATTATCCTATACCTTTTTACGAAAGACTGGACATGAGGATGTCGTTGTTCCGATGGTAGGTTCATCCCTTCCTTCGTTGGTGATTTTATTGCGAATTCACGGTTCGATGGCTCCCTCGATTAGTTTAAGTAAGCTACCTCAGGGCTGTGATTTTGCTGTGATTTTATTGAGTTTGCTGCGTGATGGAAATTTCATTAAATCTTAATGACGGAATCTATCTTTTCCTTACATGCTGTCACTTACTCCGGGGATCTGCCGTGCACAGTGACATATGTGTACTTCCGTGTGGTTCAGATTGACTACGAGCTAGCAGAAAGATCTAGTACATCACGGCCGTCTGGAGATGGTTTACGGAAGATTTTACGGACAACGCTTGATGACTGGCATAGCAATTTGACCTCTATATTACAGTGGTCCCCGTACTCCACGGAGGCAGAACTTCTTGCGCAGGTTAGCATTCACGTTGTCTCTTCTGTTCATATTACAAAATAAGTCTTCGTTTGAGTTCTTCTATGTGGGCTTCTAGTTCCTTTGCATTTCATTGAATTACTTGTGTTCTGTTTCTAGACTAATTATCTACTCGTTGCACAGTAAGATTCTTCTTGCACTGTATGCGCTCCTTGGGAGTTTGGAAAGGACTGGATCCGAATATAATGACTGTAGGTAGTGGCTTCTTGTCGTGGATGCTTTGTTAGTAAGTGTGTGCAAATTTGGAGTGCTGCAGTTTTATCGTGGATGCTTTGGTAGTAATGTGTGCAAATTTGAAGTGCTGCAGTTTAATGACCTCGGGTGGCATGGAACCAAAGTCATCGTTTACAACCTTTGGTTCAATGATGATGGTGTCTTAGAACTGGATTTCGACTCTGACGAACATGTAAGTTTGAGGAGCATGCAGGTTGATCGCTGGAAATTCGGTGGCTTGTGTATGTTAGCAGGTTAGCTTGCCCTGAAAATACGTTTAGTACGTAGGTTGTCTGATTTCCAGTTGTAAGATTTTAACTGGATCGATTAAAACGTATCCCTTGAGACGTTTCCTCTGTACCCAGCAAAGGACCGACGTATACCCAGCAGATTAAAAATCACATAGACAGATATACACAGAGCAAACTTAGTTGTTTCCGGGGAAGTGTGTGAGAGCGGTTGGTCGAGGATGGATTAAGAATAACCTCTTTTGCACATTAGAGATTATCCTTATACGGGTATGTAGGTAGTTCTTGCATTGCGCTGCTATCCACATAGTCGACGTATACACAGTTTATTTGTTCACCTGTGTCTTTGAGCGTGGTTCTTACGACGCTCCTTAGTTAAGCTGCCATTCCCCCGGACGGATCATATACTCAGTTCCCATCTGCCATCTCCATGGACAAGTATATGTACTCAATTTACGTTGCCATTCGCGTGTATGAGTATATACTCAGTTTACGTTGCTAAATCCACAGGACATCCAACTCAGAGGTGGTGCCAAACAAGATAAGGGCAAGCCAGTGCAGGCCCAACTGGCCCAACAGCACATTGCGAATCGTTATCACCATTCACTGCGTGTAAGTAGTTATTCATATTGCAATTTTCAAGTGTCCTCTTATTACTTGCCCCCAGCTAGTCAGTGAGTGCGGTGATCATATGAGTTCCCTTTTAATCTACTCCGTAATAACCTCGTTCGTGAATTTTCAGGTATATGCGTCAATTTTATACTTGCAGATGCCTCCTGGTTTCCAAGTAATTCTTCGAGGGCAACCAGTGGCGCACCACAGCATAGCAAATGACCTCAAGTTTCCCGAGCAGATTATTTATAAACCTCAGATTGGCAACAGCAAGGATTCTAGTAGTAAGGAGGTAACATACGTGAACTGTTGTTAAACATGCTAAAAAAATGGCTGGTAGAAATGTTCTGGTGAGAACCAGTGGGCTCGGTGCTTTCACGTCGTTTAAACGGTCCGATGGACATTTTCTAACTGCATCTTCTCACTGTGTAATTTCAGACATCGGTTATTACAATTATTGGTTTCACAAAGGAGGCACCTCTGATTAATGTGCACGGATTTAATGTCTATCATAAGAACCGCCTCATAATGGTATGTGTCCACTTCGTCTTGTATATGTTCGTCAGTTTCTTGATGTGATCAGAGCAAAGGTTGTGTTGGGCAAGGCAGGACTTTGCATGGACTCTTATGTGCGAAAGGTTGCGATTTACTACCCATTTTTCGGTGTATCACAGATCTGATGAGTGTACTTCGCTCGGAATTTCGTGAGATGCTCTATGTATCTCTGTATGCTTTCTCTGGAAGCTCATATGATTCCACGTAAATTGTGCAGCCATTTTGGAAAGTTTGGCAGGATAACAGCAGTCGCGGAAGAGGAGTTGTGGGTAATTCTCCTGATTTTGATTTTCCCCTCGCTGTGATCTTGTTAGCGACTAGTACTCACTGTAGGGGATGTTGAGCATCACTAAATTCTCATCGCAACTATATAAGTTTTCAAAATTTGTTGTGGTGAAAGTAACTGAGTAAGCTTTTGATAAGTAAATAGTCATCCTCAACATAGGTCTTAATAGTCCTGTCTACCTGAGTTCGGAAATATTTTCTTCCTCGTGTTTTGTGTTCAACTTCATTGCGCCTACACCTAATGGCTTAATGAAGGCCGTAGGGAGACGTCTGAGGAGACCCCCCTACTCTTAAGCAGTTTGACTGCTTCGGGAAGACAGACCCGCAGTAGACTCAGAGATAGAACCTATGAACGACTGGTTGCAAGATTTCCTTGCATCCGGCTCTCCGAGTCCAGTCGCTCTTTCTATTGTTCAAGCAAGATTAGTGGGATTAGCTCATTTTTCTGTAGGTTATGTACCGGGTGCCCCGTGGTTAGCTTCTGGAGATAATCACGTGGGAAACGACAATGTGCTTTCCTTGTATTCAGAAAAAAATTGGTAAAATTTAACTTGACGGCAGTCGACCGCTTGCCGGGACAGCGTACTTCTCTGTATTTTGCAAGCGAGTGACGGATACATTCTCTAACTCGTCCGCTTTTAACGAGGATCGTTAATACAGGTGTATTGGAAGCAAACTTTGTTGAGCCGGCGCATGATAAGCAAGACTTTGAACGCACAGCTGTTCTTCTTCGACTAGAAACACGTTTGAAACAGATGACAGTAGAATATTGGTATGCAACGATATCCTCAGTTTCCTTCTGCTTTCAGTTATGCTATTCGTTGCCGATGAAAGTGGAAGACATCTGCTTGGTTTAGAGTCAAACCTTTCAGTCAGTTCAAGGTATTCACTATGGAGCCTCTCTGCCCTCTTATTCTCCAGGAACCTGCATTGCCATCTGATCGGGTACCAGCCGAACACAAAAGCCGGGAAAGCTCGGAAACAAGCAGCAGCGCCACCCTCCATTGAATATCCTGCTCCAATTGCGAGCATCACACCTTCTCTTCCTCATGTATCAGGTCCCGAGCCTAGTAGTAGTGCAGATTTATCATCTCCTGTCGGCTCCAGACCAAACGCATCTGTCCCTCTGGGTACCAGATCTTCTGTACCAGATACTGAAAGGAGACCTGAAGGTATTATCCCTCCCCCAGCGAGAAAAGTAGTGCCATCTACTTCAGCTCCATCTAATCCCCCTCAACCAGAAGCTGACGGATTGAAATCTGCAGCAGGTCCTCAGGTGAAACCGGAGCCTGTGGAATTCACTCCTGAGACATCCAAGAGACCGAGTTCGGCAAGTGTTTCGGAAGCATTACATCGACTGAAGCGTCGGCGCATGGAGAGTGCCAACAATTCTCATAGCAGCATTCCTGAGGTAGTCCCGAGGGCCTGGTAACGGAGTGTGTTGTAATACCGTCGTATAAGAAGTTACGCACTTAAAGTCTGCAGGTTTTCCTCTCTTTCTGTCCTTGAGTAAAACTATCATTGGGAGGGAGCATGTCGTTACAGTCCTTGTTTACCGGGGTAAGTGCTTTTAGTACTTCTATTTTGAAGACTAAGTAAAGAACTTAAATAAAATTGTCATCGGTTGTTTCTCACTGTTTCAGGAACCACAAACAGCAGTGGCAGATGCCACATTCTCTGCACAAGCGGATGAATCAGTTATGATACAGCTTGTTGAAGAGAACACACAGTTGCTAGCACGGTAATTCGTTACTTTTATTTCGTGCTTTTGTCAGTATTTCGCGCAGGGTAACGGTCTGGTTACCACATAAACAGAATTAGCATGTTACGCCCATCATGACTTGGCGTTTGTGTACATGTAGTAAGCTGTAACTTGCCTAATGTAGTGACTTGGATAGGGTCCAGTTTTGCCAGAACCTGCGGTTCCCTCCGGTACATTGTATCGGCTTTCAGCACCAAGGTAGGAAATTTACCTCGGTTTTTCATTTTACCTTCCCACAGAATTGCTGATTACGAGCACCATACCAAGAAGTTGGAGCTACACAAGAAGGAGCTTGAAGTTAAGGTGAGGGTTTTAGTCGGCTCGTTGTTCGGTTTCTGGGTCTCGTTTCTTTATATGTACGCATTTTAAAGCCTATGAATTAGTAGGCCTGGGCATATGGAACCGAGGACACTTCAGGTTTAGCCGGCTAGATGGAGATAGCACTTCTAAATCACGATACCAACCTTGTGAGTTTCATCAAGACATGGGGCTGTTAACTGTACAGGTTACACACATTGAGAAGGAATTAATTGAGGAAAAGGAAAGGAGTGTCAGACTGCAGCAAGAATTAGACCAGTTGAGAATGTTCAAAGAAACACTACTGAGGCAACAAGTCGAAACCAGAAAAGATGACGGAAAGGTATCCTTCTTTTCCATTATCTTACTTGTTTGAGCTAAGTCCGTGGGGATGTGTATCGCTCTTGTGAAGAGGAATCTAATCTATGTGAATGAGATGGTTTTCGGCATCTGTTGTTCCTTGGACGGTGGAATTATAAGAAGTGTTAGGGAGGGAGTAATCCTCGTTGGCCATTTGGCCTTTTCTGTAAGGAATGCCATCGACACTACCGGGAGTGAGTTTTGCATTAAAGGATGGTGGGACCCAGTCATTTTCCGTTCTAACAACTGTGCATTGTGTATCCCGACGTTCTCCGTTCCATCGACGTTGAGGTGACCTTATTATGCATCAAATATTTGCTTACGCACATAATTAGTGTGAAGATTTTCCTGTCATTACTTGAACTTCATGCATACTGTCTTTTTGCGCGGTTGGATTATGGTATTCTTATGGTTCGTTGTTTCAGTTATCTTGAGGACAGTGATGTTCACTTCTTCGGGTTGGCTTGTGGTTCCAGAAGTCCTTAGGGGACGGGGTCAAAGTAGCCGAGGCAACCCGAGCAGTAGAAGCTGTAGCAAGCGGTACAAGTGCACCCACAACTTTGCCCAAGGTGGTTGTAAAAGTAGAGCAGCAATGAGTAGTCATACGGAGAAGTTTAGAAAGCAGATATTCAAAGCTATACGCGGAGCACATTGCTACCTTGCAGGTGAATTCAAGTGGGGTGGGGGTATCACTTGAAATTGTAAAATGTATCACATTTAGGCATCAGTTTACACCCATTTTTGAGAGCGAATGTACCATGCATAGAATGTGAACAGGAGTTCCGAGGTTTGGGCATATAGAGCTTTCCGCCGTCGAAATTCAAATTATATAAAATCCGTCCTCAGTCCTCAGGTTCTCCTCAGTCGTGCTTACTTGAGTGATGTACAGGACGGAATATTCTTTATACTGTGGGATATACCTTTTATTCGCGTGATGAGGGCTGCTCAGGCGGCATGTTGCAACAGCGCTACTGGTATTGCGTTCGCATCGTGGCTTTGCAAACTACTTTTCCCAAGTGCGGTTGGGCTTCAGCGACGGCAGGATTCGAAGCCGCTTTTGGTGCGTGCGCGATAACAGCGCTACTGGTATTGCGTTCGCATCGTGGCTCTGCAACTACTTTTCCCAAGTGCGGTTGGGCTCCAGCTGACGGCAGGATTCGAAGCCGTTTTTGGTGCGTGCGCAATTTCGTCACTCACCCCAAACGACTGGACACCTGGATTATGCCGGTCGACCGGTCTAAGGAAGCCTGCAGCCATGTCACAGAAACACAGTAATTCTTCCTCATACGTGCGGGGGCGAATGCGGATTAGTAGTGTTGTTAGGTGAACTTTCCAGTCGTGGTGACCGTTTTTTCACGGTCAAACTGTGAATGTAAACCATGGACGCAGTCTAGAAACATGGCACAGTAGGTCGCGAGAGCCGTCCGTGAATCGTTATGTTAAAACCATTGCGTTCAAACCATCAGATTCAAACTCCATTTGAAATGATTGAAACTCCATTCGTGTTACGTTTGAACGAGAGAGGAGATGAGCGTTCATGCGAGAGAGATAGGATGAGCGTTCAGATGAGAATAGACGAGCGAGTGAACGAAGACGAAGAATGAATGAAGAGGAGAATGAATCACAGTGCACAGATAGGACCACATGGAAATTTTCATTTTCTGATGCATTGGCACGAGAGCAGAAGAAGTAACAAAGTTTTCAGAATGAAAATTTGAGTGGTAGTGTTTGATACTGTCAGGTTTTGAATTTAGCGGTAAACCGATTTGCATTTGTATTAAGCTGAGGCTGCTTATTCACCCGGCTTGCATTGAGGTAAGTTTGACTGTTTTGTGTCGGTAATTTTCTCCTTGGCCTTGGGTTTGGTCATTTGAAATCTTTTTTTCTTTTTCTCAATTCGTTTTAGACTATACTAGTGTTTGGTTTTCATTTTTAAACTTGCCTTTCCTGCAAATTAGCGAAGTCTTGATCGATCGCTTTTTATGGGCAGAGCTGTTTGAGCTCTAGTTCGAACTCTGGACGTACAGCCTGTTGATCCGCACGCATTTCTCTGTGCTAATTCAAACGTTTGTACAAGTAGTGACTATTGCAGTTGATAAGTTCACGCGGCTGTTAAGCCGTCCGTCTTTCGATGGGTGCCAAAGAAAAAACGTTCAAAATTAAGCCGTCTGTCTTTCGACGGGTGCCAAAGCAAAACGGTGGCAATATTCCACGTTCGGTCCCGGTTGATCATCGCGCTGCTCGTTGCCAACGTTCGTCGTTTTATCAAGCGGCTCCGTGGAAAAAGGCAGTTTGTAAGTGCCGACAGTAAAGGCGGCACAATAGCCAGAAGATAAATTTTAGCTATAACACCCTGTGAGCCAACCGTCGATCAAGAAAAAAAAAGTAACGCCGTCGAAACCCCGAAACCGCTTGGGGATGCTTATTAAGCGAAGTTTTAGACTGCAATTGTTGTTCTTCCGATGAGTTTTTTGAGACTTGGGCAGTGGTATGAGATGCAAGGAGAGATTTAGTCTCCCGAGCGGATGAGCGTTCAGATGAGAATAGACGAGTGAGCTAGTGAACGAGGAACTTTCGAGCAAGTGAATGAAGAGGAGCATGAATCACAATGCACAGATCGAACTACATGAAAATTTTCATTTTGTGATGGATTGACTCGAGAGCAGAAGAAGTAACAAAATTTTTAGAATGAAAATTTGAGTTGTGGTGTTTGTTATTGTCGGGTTGTGGTGTTTGATATCGTCGGGTTCTGAACGTACGATGGATGTGACATCTGCGGAAGAAAGCTTGCTACGGTATGAGAGTATTGTTCCAAGTACAAACGGACTTGTCACTTGCATTAAACGATGCTTTAGATTGCAATTGTTGTTCGTCGATGAGTTCTCTGGGACTTGGGCAATGACGTGAGATGCAAAGAGAGATTTAATCTCTTGAAAGCTCGAGCACAGTCTCATGTAGCATAGATTGTATAACTTCTGTTAAGAGACATCCACCACTCTTTGCTGAAAGACGAGACTCAACAGTGCAAGAGAACTCAAGATATCAGCCAAAAAGTAAAGACAGTAAATCAATTTGAAACTCCTCAACTTACAGTACACACTTTGTGCAACCACGTGATCCTCTGAAGGTGGAACATCATGAAAGTAAGTAAGTATTGACTCTAATGAGTCACAAAGTGTGGAGATAGCTTGTGCTCGATAGAGCCATCGAATTTTTATGTATCTCTTTAGAGAACGACGAGCATCGTCCAACTCTCTCTATAAAGCACCAAACTGCTCTCTACGTTTGGATGAATGCTTGAAGTAACTAAAGCATGTGTTTATCAAACTGTCAATCTCATCAGAAATCTGTGCACAAGGAGAGTGCTTGGAGGTTGAGAGAATTGCTAAGTTTGTCCTATGTGCAATACAATGACAAGAAACAAGAAAAAGATTTACATTTTTTTCAGTCGAACAACAACTCCAGTTTGCTTCCTTGTCATAACAGATGCACTGTCTGATCCAAACCTAATGAACAACTCATGATCCAACCCCCATACATCCTAGTAAAGCAATCAGTTGTTCAAAATAGCCTCTGCACTCTTATCTTCGACTCGTACAAGTCCCAAAAAGCTTACTTGAATAGAACCGTTCTCCTGAAACATAACAAAAGCTACAAGAGCAGAAGTAACTCAGTAGACTCATCAACCATAATCTCAAAAAATGGACTAGCACATAACCTTTCGTAAACAACGTTCTTGGATGCAATCGATAATATGCATTAGCATCTGACCACAAGCTTTATCTGACTGATAAAGCTTTTTTGTAAGCTCGGAGCATTGCACATAGTTTCAGAAATTGCTAAAAGTTTTCTCTTCCCACCCAGTAGACTGCACGGAACATCGTTAACAACACAGTGTCTACATGTAGACGCTAAGACTTCATCGTAGTGACCATGTCCTTTTGGCCTGAAACTTTAGCATAAACCCGCATTAGTGGAGCATGCTCTTTCGATCGAGCATGCTCCACTAACTAAGAAAGTTTGATGTTAGTACCACCTTGAACAGCAAAAGTTCTCTTCGATCTCATCTCCTGGTCAGTACATCCGACCAGTAACTCCATCAAACTTAGCCCATTCAAACTGCATCTTCCAATGCTCTTTCCAAGCTACACAAGTCTCTTCAAATGTTCTATTTCTAACCTTCTGCTACTCTTCTGATGTAAAAGAATCGGATGTGATCTCAGAGACTCTACTGCTAGAAATGAACATGGAAGGAGAGATAGTATCACCTGGATCGAGTCCAACATTGTTCTTCTGAGTGCTGTAATTCTCTAAGGTATGTTGTTTCTTCAATGACTGCAGATCTTTACCTCGTGACGAACTCGAAGCATGCTTACCTATTTTGATCATTGGTCTTGATCCTGCTGCGACATCAGAAGGATTGGAATCCAACAACACTGGATTACTTTCTAAACCTAATCCGAGTTCAGAAGCTCCAAGCACCGTAGTATCTGCAACAACTGTAGTTTCATGTGCATTTATAGTCATTATTCATGCTCTTTCATGAGTACCGCTATATGTGGATCGTTGGAGAACTCCAAGTCCACTTTCATTCAGTCCCACCGTCTCACACGATGGACAAACACTATGAAAACCGTAAGCAAGACAGAGACCGATGCAGCGATAACATACAAGAAGAAGCACGGAAGTAGTCCAAAAGAGAGCACGGATTCACAGAAGCAATAAAACTTAGAGTCTTAGAAGCAAGGCTTAGCGAGCACGGAATAGCACAGATTCACAAAAATCCAAGAAGGTGCGAAGACGAGCACGGAAGTGAGCCTTAGCGAGGCTTAGCGAGCACCAATGAAATCCAAGAAGGCACAAAGCGAACACGGAATAGCACAGATTCACGGAAATCCAAGAAGGTACGAAGGTGAGCACGGAAGCGAGCACAATGAAATCCAAGAAGACATAAAGCGAGCACGGAAGCGATTATTGATTGAAGCGAGCATGATTCACTCGATTCACTCAAAGACAATCACTAACAATGACTTGAATGACTCGATGACAGACTCAAGCAGAGCCGTAGAGTGCAATGTGCAAATAGCAAAGCGAAAAACCTAGTGAAAGATCGAAGTTCATCGCACATCGACTGTCACCGAGTCATCGAGTGAACTATCAATTTCAAAATATCTGCATACACCGAGTCACCGAGTCACCGAGTAAACTGCCCCCCACTGTTACACAGTTCTTCTAGCGACGAAGCAGCCAGCCGTGCGATCCGCGCCACTTCAAAATTCAAAGTTCAAATTTCAAATGCGAAATACAAGCAAAACTGCAACACCGATTCATAATCCGGTCGAAATGCTGACATGCTTCAAAAACACTCCAGTGTACATCCGAGCACTGGAAAAAACATATTCGGTAAGAACTGAAATGGAAACAAGATAATCGTCAAGGATTCGGGGACCGTCAAACCATCGTAAAGTTATTTTTGATCCATAGATAACTTTCCTCGGTTTGACAGCTTTCCAGACTTCAAGCAGTTCGGTTTCTGAAGCAAAGTTGCCGGCTGATTTTACTCTAAATGCCGATTCTGGGCGAACGCTGCTCCATTTATGTCTCATCTGATCATGATTTTCTTGAATTGTTTTCTGAAGAAAGATGACTGTACGCCCGACAGAATTTTATTAATATGAAAACCGGACGAGAATACCAAGGAAATGACAAGAGCAAAGAGCCAAGCAAGGCATCAAAAAGACATCTTAGAATATTAAGGATTTCAAACATAGGCAAGTCACAAGTGATTGAAAATTTAATAATTATTTTCAACGGATGTCTGTTGTTAGATCACGGACGGTCTTGTCTTATCCATGATCGAGTTGGTAACTTGATTTGAATTGATTATTCGGATCTATCCAGTTATATTTATCCCAGTCCGTTGTGTGTCTGTAATGTATTATGATGGATCTTGTCTTCGAGCTCGTCTATGTCCTGCAGACCTCAACGTTTGAAACCCTCTATTAGCTTTGGCTCCAAAAGCAACCCACGAAGCAAAGTCATGCCTCCAAATACTATACATCAAGCTCACGAATTAATTATATATATCCCAACTGGCTTTTATAGGCAAGTTGCATGCAAGAAACATGTCAAAAAGGAAGAAGCTTAAAAATCATGCAGTTCAATTGGCTTCGGAGTCACCATGGTAGTTCTCATCAGAACAAAATAAAAAGAATGAATACTGAAGCATATATCCCACTAAGATATGTGAATGTATCAGAGACATTTAATATAGAAATAATATTGTATACAGCAAGACATGAATAATCGTGAGACACATTCTTGTAGCGCAACTGCAGTTCACACTTTTGCGCTTTAGAACTGATAACCATGTAGGGTGCGTGAACGGATGACGAATGCTTGTCAGTTCTATTTACACGAATGTAACCATACAACATACACAAACGTATCCAGACAGCAGTAGCAGAAGTCCGCGCTAACGCAATTCTGCGCTTTACAATTTGAACTATGTAGGCTATGTGGAAGAGTGTGGATTGTAGAAGATCGATAATACTAAGAAGACACTTCAAGAAGAGAAGGCGAGTAGACAAAGAAGTAAAAGAGAATGAAATGGAAGAGACTTCGTCGCTCCATATATATAGTGGAGGCAAGTACAAGAGAAATCTTAATGGTGGGTTAGCCATCTAACTAATTGTACTTATCAATCTTAACTACACAGACTGGTAATAGTCGTAGATATACTAAAGCTTAGGACTATATCAACACTCTCTTTCAAGCTCGACTCTACATCATGTACTCCTAGACAATGTCTGAAAGCATCAAACTTATCTCTAGACAATGCCTTAATAAAGATATCGCAACTTGATCTCTTGTGCTCACATAACTAAGCTCAATCTCTCTTGCAATGACCTTCTCTCTAATGAAGTGACAGTGCACCTCAATGTGCTTCATCCCAGCATAGAAAACAAGATTACTAACTTCATGTTGCTAATGTTGTTGTATATACAACAACAAGATCTGTACACTACACATTATCATATAGCACATATTGGAGTCAAATCGATTCGCATGTTGTGTTCGTTGCTCCTCGATACTCTACTTTTATGGATGACAAAGCAACCGTAAGTTGCTTCTTAGAAGCTCAACTTATAGCATCGCTTCCAAGTCCAAAAGTGTAACTTAACGTGGATCTCTCATCGGCACTCCCTACCCAATCAATATCAGTGTAGTCATGTAACAACAATGGTCCACCTTTCGCACACCTATCACATTGTTGCATCAACGGAAGCTCCTGCTCAGTAGGTCACGAAACTCACAATGATAACCTGCAAATCACAATCACAAGTTAGCGTCCATGCACCACTTATCTTTATCCGTTTGATCCGAACCAAAGCCGTACCGTCTCCAAACTCTCAGACTCAACATTCCCTAAGTCCCGACCTAGATCCAGTTAGCTCGATCCCAAAACATGAGCAAGTCGCAAAATGACTTGGAACGGACTTCTCATAAAGTCCAAGGTCTTAAACGATGTCTCCAGTACACCTAGCGATCCAATCGTCCGTGATGTCCGTCTGGGTCTAGATTTTCGAAGGGTGGTCTAACATGTCGTCTCGTTCCCTAGTCTTGTCCCAGTCCTTAGGTTGTTCATAAGTCCAGACGTCCAAGTCTAGACCGAAACGCGCTTTGGTACTGACCCAGCCATCACCTCATGTCCCTAGAGTCCGTCCATCAAACCTCGAGGTTGGGTGACTCGTCCTGATCCACCCAGACATCCAGCCCCCTCATATATACTTATGGGGATCCGTGGCCCCGCCCTCCTCTTTGGTCCTTGAAAATTATATCACAACCCGATCACGAGATTGATCATAATTCTCAACTCCGAGGTCAATTGTAGGAGTTCTACATATCAGTGGAAAGCACTCGCCGAGATCTTTCCAATGATGCCTTACTCGCCTCAAGATCTTACGTAGGGCTCCGTCCACGACCCAAAACGTCACTAGAACTCCAACACTTTGGATTTTTTCAGAGAACCGTGGTCCAGTGTCAGACTTGGACCTTGTGGTTCGAACCAGCATCCAAACCTCGGTCCATCTGCATCGGATCCACGTCTCGGTCCCACGTCTCAGATCTATGTTTCGATCCGTTTTCATACTTGTCCCTTAGGTCACTGTTTGTCTGGGGTCGTCTTGGGGTAGGCCCTTATGTCCTAACCCAATGTTCCAACTTTGGTTCAGAGATGCACTTAGGATTCATTTGTTCTCGACTTCTCGGTCAAGCCGTTAAATCTTACTCGCAACGTTCACAATCTAGTACAAGTATACTAGGGTTCTGTTGTTCACGTCTGTGTCAAATCTTGAGATTGAGGATCGTGACACCACTATATCGATAGTGAAGTCCGTACCACATCGAGAATTTCACGTAGCGGAGGATCCGCTTGATAACCTCCAAATATGACCTCCATGGTGATTGCATAAATTGGATGATCATATCTATGGAATAGCTCAAGTCTGGTCTGATGATAGTCAAGTAGATAAGACCACAACCATCTGTCTGTATATACGAGGTTCATCAAGTAACTCACCATCCTCTACTCCTAGCTTTACCTCTTGCTGTAATGACGTAGCAATGGATTTGTAGTCAAGCATACCAAATCTCTCAAGCATACTGAGAGCATACTATCGCTATACAAGCCAAACATCATTCTATCTCTGATGAATTCCACAACAAGAAAGTACTTGAGCTCTCTTAAGTCTATCATCTTGAACTCGGATTCAAGTGATCATTGGTCTAAGAAATAAGCTCTTCATATTTAGCGATAGTGATCAAATCATCAACATAGATGATGATCATCACAATACGATCTCTAGAAATAATCTTAATGAATACAAGGTATAATATGAACAGAGATTGTAAGCTCTTGGTGCTTATTTCATACCATAGAGAGCTTCTCGTAACTTACACACACGAGAAGGGAACTTAGGATCCTCATAACCTGGAGGTTATTGCATGTATACCTCCTCCTCAAGATTCACCATTGAAGAAAGCATAATTGAAGTCCATCTGGTGCATCTTATAACCTTTTTGAGTCACAATCACTACTACGGTTCACATAGTCACCATCTTCGCAACTAGAGCAAAAGTTTAGTCAAAATCCACTCCATGTTGTTGTGCTTAGCCCTTGGCTAATCTGATCTTGTACGGACACATAGTATCATCTGAGTTGCGCTGCACCTTGAAGACTCATTTGCAACCAATCGTCTTTTTATCCTCAGTAAGTTCACCAACTCCCAAGTTTGTCGGTGGTGAAGCACAGCAAGCTCAGCTTCCATAGCACTCACTCATTGGGCTTTGTGCATCACCTCCTCAAGTGAACTCGGTTCTTGTTCATGAAGAACATTGGTTATATATGCATGATGTGCAATGAGAAAATCTTCATGCATATATCTATTCCTTGGATGCTTTGGTCGTACAGATTTGCGAGAGATAATCGGTGCACTAGTAACCTCCCCTTGCAATTGATCTGACGTAGATGCCAAGGGATGGAAGATCTACATATGTAGACGAGTCAAACATACATTGTAATAGCACTCGTTGTGTGAAACTGATTTTGATACGGAATCAATGATTTCTCCAGATCCTCCACTCAACGTATTACTCTGAGGTACTATAGTGGACTGACTCCTTGGTTCTACAATAAATATAGAGATGGTTACGACATGTTCAAGAGCAAACCAAGATTGTAGCTCATCAAAGACAATATCTCTACTGATATAGAACTACTTCGACGAGTGATTGTAACATGATATCCATTCGCATCGGAAAGTCAATCAGAAAGCATATCCCCAATGAAGATCTATCTGCTTTCGAATCTAGTTTCTAACGTTTCTCATCAAGTATGTGCACATAACAGATACATCTGAAAATTTTAAAGAAAGAGTCATCAAACTTACTACTTGTGAAGACCTCCATCGATGTGTGACTATGGATTGCAGTTGTAGGCGTCTGATTAATGAGATACGTCACACATGAAACAACTTCTGTCCAATAAGATCTAAGCATGATCTTCTCATTCAACATAGCACGTGCAACTTCTGTTATGTGTCGATTCTTGCACTTCACAACCCCGTTCTGCTGTGGACTATAACTGTAGTCTTATGGCGTTGGATGACATGCTCATGCAAATATACTTTGAACTCTCCAAAAGAGAACTCTTCTCTTTCATCAAATCTCATATAGACAATAGATTCTCCAGACTATTTCTCCACCAACTTGTGAAAAATCTAGAATGCTGACAATACTTTGACAAAGGGCTTGTTTCTCAACAAATAGATCCAAGTGTGTTGTGAATGATCATCAATGAATGACACGAAGTACTGAAAACTGGTCATACTTGGTTGGGAATCAGTGACAAGCGTAAATATTGATAATTTTTTTCGGCAGACGATTGCTCGTGGTAGGTATAAAATAAGAAGTACAATGGCGATAACTACTTTGCAATGCCCTGGCACGACCTATGAGTCCGAACAAAGGTGTTTTTGCTTTGCTACTACTTCCATCCCTCTGTGCTCACTTTTCGATTGTCTAAATTTCATATATCTTCGATACGTATTAATTGCATCACTTTTGCATGTGCTGCAGATACTGAAGCAAATAACATACTGCATGTACTAGAGATCACCATACTTGTCATTCGGTGGCTGCCATTGACTCCAACGTTGAGTGATACTACGAACAACAATAAACTCTGAGTTGTCGTGATTTTTTATTTCACACACCAATGGATAACCATAGTAGAGAAGTTCAGACGGGAATGTCCAACTTAGAACCAAACACTAATTCAATATACTATATCTATATATAAAAGTACATGCCTTCAGACCAACAGAGAACCTAACTCTTAATGTACACACGTCTTAGTACTGCGATTTCCAGCATTCTTAGCAAAGACACAACACACCTTATAAATATACATGACTTATTTCCACTTTGAAGGTTTTGGTTCCCAATACCGCTGTTTAGACTGTACAACAACTATTACATGTTACTCATTTTCAGGATAAAACTTATATATATATAAAACTATTGGTCTAGTCGTGTTTAATATACATTGGATTGTCTAGGACACATACTGCATTTTATGTTCCCACCGTTACAAATGTATGTGTTTATAGTTGAAAGTGGAAAAATCAGAAGAATATAGAAAATATGAGACATGCCACGAGTTCAGAAGATGAACATTAATAAGTGTTATTATGGTAAGTGAAGAAATTATATCGTATAAACATCGTATAGAAATACAGCAGAAATTTATTAACGAGCCAGAATTAAATATCTGCTTTCATTGCTTAGTCTAGGTGGAAGGAAATTTTGTGTATAGTTGAACCTTCGGACAGACTCTACAACCATGTTCATATACTACAATGAATATCCTTCCTCGCGACCATGTACATCAAAATGTGTTATCTGTTATCAGAAAACACGTAAGGTAATGAACATATGTTAGATTAAACTGTTTTATAATATCAAAATTTTCTATAACTGTTAAATGTTAAGCAACGTTGGAATAGCCAACCGATAAAAAATAACCCATAAGTGAAACACACACTCTTGCACTACTAGGAATATAAGTCTGAGATCCAATTAAGAGGTATAGTGTGATTTCATCTGCACGTTCATTTATACGCTAATCTTTCCTTATCAAAAAGGTTGTGGCATAAATTAATGGAAGCTCTCAGGCTTCTAAGTGTGCATGAGGTGAATACATTCAAGTAAAGAGGCTGAATAAAAGGCTAGAAAACATGCTTGATCGACTTCAAGAACTTTTGCTCTCTTTATGCTAAAATAAAGCTATCGTCCATCATGTTATAGAGTGATAGCATGAGTGGTGAGAACAAAAAGTAACTATAAGATCATGGAAAAAGACTTAGTGATCGTAGACAAGAAAGCTAGAAGAATATCCCAACCGCGGTTTAGGGAAATGCGAGGAAGAGGACAAGCTAGACTAGCGGAAGGGAAAATGAACGTTTGCGATAGGACGGCATGTGAACTGTCCCACGGAAAGAAGAGGACAAGCGATAAAAATTTAACTTTTTCATTGCTTCATCTCCTCATAAAAATGAAGACGGTAAAGATGATCTAGAATTATGTGAATTAGTGAATGATATTATCCGTTTCTTCAAGTTCCGATTGTCTATAAACACTATTCTGATACACTTGTCATGTGAGTTCACATACGGATGTATATGAGATAATTACACATGTTACATTTACCACAGAGACTAGTGTTGACATTAAGATGCAAGACGTCACGAGTTCAAAACCCCAGACTACCCAGTTCTCTACACAGCGGAAACATAAGGTATTGAATCCAAAGCAGAGAAGATTATTTAATACAGAGCTTGAAAAGTAAATAATAACTAATATCACAAACTTAGAGGGGTAGTCTGAAAATCAGAATAGTATTCATAAAGTTAGAGGGGTAATCTAAAAATCAAAGCGTACCGAGAGCATTCCAAGATAGCATCTGATTGGGTCTGAGATAAAATATTCATATCTAGAAATATGAAGATATTGTGATACATGAAGCGAACTAAGACTCTGGTGAATAATAATATACTTGGGATTGATTGTTCCTTGATACACTCGCTAGAAGAATATAACCCTTAGAAGCAAAACTAAGTAGCACATGTCTATCCCAAGTAAACTTGGACAGAAGAGACTATGCATCCCAAGCACTGTCCTCAAACGGTGCGGAAGAGGAAAAGCATGGTATGAGGAGGAAAATAGACAAAGTGGATTGGTTCAAGTTGGGTTGAGTTAAGTTAGTAGTAAATAGTAAAAGCTATATGTCAGATTAACTTGCTGAAAAGATTAAAAGAGGAAGACTAAGTAAGTTATTAGCAGAGTAACTTCAGAAGAAGCTACTCTAATTTATAACTTGACTTCTATGAAACATAAAACATATATGTTAAGTGTGTGAAATGACCTACATCTTATCATGAACACAACAGCCATGGACGAATAATAATATTGAGTTAATTCATGTTCAAATTTATCACCAAAATTTTCCAAGAGGAAGGGTTTGGTCATAAATTCAAGCGTGTGCATATACCCCCTCCATATAAACATTGAGATGATTATGCATGCTTCATATAAGAGAATAAGCAACCAAGAGTAAAATATGCATGTGCATATAATACTTGAAGTGTGTGTGTGTTTTGCTATGCATTAGCATAGTTATACATCCATTGTGACTTTTGTCATATTGCCATAGGGTTAAGTGATGGAGGGACTGATGGAGGGGTTGTGAAATTGAAAAGAATTAGGTTGGATCCAGATAAATTGCTAAAGCATAGCCTTCAATTTCATTGCAAGCGGAACTCCTTGTTGAAAAATATAATCTTATGAAGAATAGAAATATGAATTAATCGAACTCATACTTCTAGTATGATTCCGAAGAGAACACTTTTTTCGCATCATTTTGTGACTTGGAAATATATAGATCCAAAGTAAGCGATGTAAGTTTTATCCAAGAGAAAAGAAGAAGACAAACGAGCATTGCAAGAAAAAGTTTAGCACAAAGATTTCATATTAGCATTAACACTTTATTAAGCATCATGTTTATTTGTTTTGCCATCCAAATCTGATTATGACTAGCATCTTGTTTCCATCTCAACGATAATTATCTTTATAACAAAACATCTTAATGTTGTTCACAATACATACCAAATGAAAAGTAAAGGTAATTTTTGATCCTCTAATGGATCCATTTTACATCAAGAGATAAATAAATAATGTTCTGTATAAATTTGTGTACATTGATCGTCTCATTTGTACTCATGTCATAAGAAATATTCTTGTGATATTGTTTACTGCTTCTCTAAAAGATCTCATTTCCTAGACTTAAGACACTAATTATATTTTATAGTTTACCTCTAACACCACTTTTCCAGTGATGGTAACTGATGGTGAGTGATGTTACATGTGTACAAGGTGGACCCCATCAGTAAACAATCAAACACACTTGAAGTTACAACTAGCACCATGATTACAACATTACACATTGCAAGTAAATTGAACTTACACAATTTTTCATTGCCATCTAGATAAAAGAAATGAAGAATCGTTGTTCGCATATACCATAGTTTTGAATAATTTTATCCTCTATTAGATTTAAAGTATGACGATGCTAGCTTTACTTTGATCGGTAAGAATTACTTTTGATACAACTAGTCTGGATATGTCAAACACAAAGAGTCTTCAGGCATACGATATATATGTTCACATGATTTGTATCACGTCGAAACGCATGCAGTAAGTGGATTTTCCACGGATATCAAATTCAAATTTCAAATCAAGTCATGATTAATTGAAACAAAACTACGAGCTTCTTGTGAGAGATACACATTTATCAACGAAACTCTACAAATATCTTACGAGGTATCCTTGAAACATTTGTTATTGCTTGAAACAATCATTCGCAAGGAAAAGAATATTAGTTGTTATCTTGTTTGGGATGAAGCATTGGTTGTTTCCACGAACATAGAGAGTTACTATAGAATGTAGAACTCATTTTGGAGACGAAAGCTCTGGTGGAGTCAATTGATGATTATCTGTTTGTTCGGGAGGACAGTCACATTATTATAATATCATGTGTGGCGTAATATAGGTCTTTAGAAAAATCTCAAAATAATAATAATGTTAGAATATAATGAAGACTATTAGAAACTTATTGAAATACATTTTCATTATAACAACAATAAATACTAAAAGAACTTGAAAATTTAAAAATAATAATTTAAAGAGAACAATCTAACTCTTCTTCATGGATATAATGTGAATGATATGTGATTTTTGACTTGTAAGTTTTATCATTGTAACAAGTGAGTGCTGTTATTAAAATATCATATTTGATTTCAATATATTTTCATGCTATGAATAAATATATTGAAACATCTAAAGATTTAGAAAACAATGTTTGTTAATTTTATGAAGAATTAAAGTAATCATTAATTATAAAATTTAAGATCAATTCAGTAATAAGTTTTATTTGAAAGGGTATACAATGCTTAAATGATACAATAAAGGTATTAATATATTTTTAAAAAAAATTATAATATAACAAAATATTAAATAGAAAATAGTACACATGATATATAAAAGAAATAGATATTTATTTTGTTTTTTATGAGAGGTAACTCATGATCTACTCGAACAGGAGTATGGTAACTCTAGAATTATTGTTGACAAACCAAGTGAGATGGTCTTCTCGTCAAAGAAGAACTCATATTGCTCTTGAATTTATTAGAAAAGGATTTTTAAGATACGTAAGACCAGTAGATTACATTTTGTTTTTTTAGTAAAATTTTTTTTTGGCAAAATTATAAATATTCACTAAATACACAAATCAAATGTGATCATTTTGTTTTATTTTGCAAGCTGTTACGCAAGTTTGTATTGTCAACATATCTAGAGTCAAGAAGTAATATATTTGAGTATTAACAATACTTGGTAATTATGATAATCACCTCTCCACCATTCAGTTCTTCCATTCAGATGGGTTCCAGAGATAAATAAAAACATGATTTCAATACATGTTTAGCTCATGCAAGCGCTGCATTTAGCAATGTATATGAGTCTTAAAGTCTAGATGACAATCTTTAAAACATTTGAGAACCCAAATGTTTTAAAGACAAAAACGAGAATCGATTTTCAAGCGAAAGTTTCAATAACACTTTTCATTTTCATCTATTCGTTAAAGACTCTCACCCAAATTCCTCCGACGAACATTGGGTCAAAATCTAGTTTAGACTCTGAAGATCAATTTTGGCAAAGAGAATTATGCTCCTATGATCGATTGTGACAAAATTAATTGTGCTCCTATGATAGCGATTGTGACAAAAGAAGTGTGTGCAACACTGTAATAAAATTTTCAAGATTTAGAACAGACTCTAACTGTACAAGATTCCAAATAATAGAGTGATTTTGAAACCTCTGAACAAATCTATGACTAGCTATCAAATCCAACATCTGCACAACTTCCCCATGCTAAATTATCACAAATAAATTACTTTATTTTTCCTCCAAATGAAATTGAATATTTTCGCTTAACTTCAACACGCTATTGCCTCTGAGCATTAGCTATAGTCCCAAGTTCTGCATACTTCACCACTTTCAAGTTCCATAGACGTCGACTATCATATTACTAGACGGACGGATGTTGGGCTAGAATGCTCCTCAAGGTCAGATGTTCACCGAGGACGTACCGGTGAAGCACCTCACGCTTTCATACTTGCAAGTATGCAAACCGCATAAGACTTCAACGACCGCTACATCAACGCAACGACAGTGGACAGCAAACTGTCGAGTGCTTAGAAAGATTGCGATCACCAGCAGTTTATTATCAGCAATCCCGGACAAACGGAGGTATTTCTTCTTCTGAATCACATCAGCTTATCAGAGAGACGAACCACGTCATATTTCTAGCATCCGTTGCACAGGTCTTCAGCTAATCAGACGACTACCTCATAATTTGTGTCTCCGAGCAACTGAGGCCGGAGATACGGATTCGTATCTCTAAAGCTACATCCACATCGTGAGATTTCGGATCTGTAGCTCCATCGGCTCCTGGACTTTGTGCTTTCTCATCTTTTAGAATTTTTCACGGCTAGTTTGGAGGCCGGGGCACGGCACTGGTGATTGACCGAAACTAATCTAAATCAAAGAATGATACAAACTCCTGTGTAGTCTCGTGATACCTTCTTTTGCCAAGCACTTAGACCGAAGCCTGCAGTCATGTCACAGAAACACAAAGTAATTATACCTCATACGTGCGGGGGTTAATGCGGATTAGTAGTGTTGTTAGGTGAACTTCCCAGTCGTGGTGATCGTTTTCTCACGATCAACTACGAACTTAAACCATGGACGCAGTCTAGAAACAAGGCACAGTAGGCCGCGAGAGCTGTTCGTGAAACTGCGCTGGAGAATTCGTCGTAAACAGTGATGGCGTCATCAGTGACGACATCATTCATCGCTCTCAATGAATGTTTGCTCTTCCTTTCTGTTCGTGCTCATCTTCGTCTTGCTCTCGTCGTTCGCTTCCTTCGTTCTTGCTCTCGTGAATTCTTGTGAATCCTTCGTTGTGCTCTCGTGAATCCACTCCACGTGACTCGTGACCGTGCTCTAGTGATTGTAGAATGATCATAGTTGTTGTGCTCTCGTGAATCCACCCACGTGACTCGTGACGACGCTCCAATGTTTGTAGAATGGACCGTAGTCTTGTAGAATTGGACGCCGCTTGACTTGAGACTATGCTCCAGTCGTGCTCTCGTGAACATCCTCGTGGCCTCGCGATCTTAGTCTTGTAGAATTGTAGAATTACTCGCCGCTTGACTTGATACCGCGCTCCAATGCTCTCGTGAACAATCCTTGTGGCCTCATGGCGCGAAGGCCGCGCTCCAGTGATACGTGAATGCGTGAATGTCTTCTTCCGTTCAGTGAGTACATAAGTAATCTAGGAATTGAGAGGTTTAGTGAGTGCATTCTGTAGAAGTGAGAGGCCCGCTCCAGTGAACGAGAACGTCACGTCTATCACCGCTCTTGTAAATGTCCATGTTCTCGTGTGAACCGTGCGGCAATCGAGTTGACGATTTTGTGAGATGCACAGTACGTGCATATTAAACCTGAGGTGACACTGTGCGGTTTATAGCAAAGTGAAGTCACGAATACAGTAGAAGACGGATCTGAGTGCAGTTTTTAGACGAACCTTTGCCGAGAGCTATACAACGCAGTGGTGGACATATTGACAACAAACTATTCAGGTTTTCACTTCGACATTGTGATAGAATGAGTATGAATGTCTAGAACATGTAATTGGTTGTCTATAGTTGCATGATGAACTCCAATGCTGCTTGGGTTTGTTTATATGTAATATGATTGTGTAGTCGACGATTTTTGACTCTGACCGAATGGATTGTCAGCATTGCAAACGCTATAACAAGGATCTACCTTTGTGAGCGTTCATCCGTTTACATAAAGGGCACAATCCTTTAGACTTGTGTGTTTTTAAACAATGCAATGATTGTTATATCAGAACAGTTGGCTTGGGTGAAAATCTTGTGGATCCGGAAGATGAAGAAGACGTGAGTTTTTTTAGAAACTGTTGAGTGTAACATCGGTGAACTGGTTGACATTTTGAAAGAGTTATTTCTAGATGAACTGGTCGAGGACGCGCTAATATTTTTTTGCTTGACAGTTTGTCTAACAGACCAGACAATGACGAGTGAGTTTGCAAGTTGGAACACAGAGAGTGCCAATTCTGTGTTACCATTCTGGTTGAAGTAGAATGTGATCCCTGACTTGGAAGTCGCTAGTGGATATTATTGAGATATCCAGAACTCGCGTGTCAGCAAGAAGACCAGAGCGTTGTTCAAAACAACGATATGGTGTGCATCACGTAGTGATCGGATAACTTATCGTGACCGAGAGATAATAGCTAGTTCAAGTAGATCACAAGAGAAAAGCTGGAAAATTGAGAGGTTTGAATGTGGAGGCACTATTCGCATCACCTTTGACACATGCAACTAAACAAGAGGGTTGCACTCGTTGCGGGACTTAACCCAACACCTTACGGCACGAGTTGACGACAGCCATGCACCACCTGTGTCCGTGTTCCCGAAGACACTCTTTTCTTTCAAAAAGATAAGAAAGTAATGTTTCTTACTTGTCAGCATTTGCTTGTGCATAGTAAGCCGACATATAAGTTGAAGGTCTTTTCTCCTCAGGCTATAACCTTCTTGGAAAGTATCACGAATATGAACATCTGAAAGCCAGAGGTGTACAGAATGTTATGCGATCGAGGTTACATCAACCCTTTGAACATAACAAGGGCACATGTAAATTTCTGGATAAGCGAGATTCAGTCTAGACAATACTTACGAGACATAGATGATCAAGTCAAATCTGCTTCATTATTGATCAAGAGTAGTACATTTGCAGCTAAGAAATTCCACCAAGTGCTGTATGATCATACTGACAATTACATGGCTTTTGGATTTTGCACTCCTTTTTTTGTCATGCAAGGTCTATACGAGAGATCGTGGTAGACTATACGTTTAAAACAAATTCTATGCGTTTTGAACTTTTTGTAATGGCAGCAAATCTAGGAGGTTTTGGTGTACCCTTAGCGTATCTTTTATATCTCAAAGTTGGTGATGATAAGAACGTTACAAGGTATGAAACAGAGCAACATCGCAAAAGGGTGTTGATAGCTTGGTTATTGCACTACATAAGAGGTCAACATCATGTGTTTGGTCTCACAGACAAGGACAGTGGACAAATCTCAGCATTCCGATGTATATCCAATTGTGCACGAAACATGTACAAGCTGCCGTCGAGGTTAAGTGCATGTCTGTAGGGAGGGTTGGGAGTTCTTACACGGTAAAGGAAGGTTCAGACCTTTTTAGTTTTATCGATCCACAATGGGAGCCTATGCCTGAGCAATGTGCTACAAGTTCACCATCAATTCAACAGAGAAAAGCTCTCATCAGCTTACTAACACGACACTACAATCTGAATACGTTGATTCCGAACTCGCAAGGTGAGCACGAAACTCCTGAAACTCTTCACAGTTTAGCAGTTCGTGAGATGTATGATTATTGTCGGACACAAAACCTACCTTATTTGCGGGGTACCTCTGGAAGGAGTGATATAGTCCTGCAAAATTTAAAATATTTAGTCGAGCATCTAAACCCTTGTTGAGTTTGTCTCGGACTACTAATATAGTAGAAAGTCACTGGAGAAGATTAAAGCACGACTACAAATATGCGTTAAATAGACCAAGACTTGACAAATTAACTTTGGTTATCATAGATAGTCTTATAAGTGACATGCTGACAGTGTTGCAACATGTGCTGAATGGGCGTGTGCAACCGTCTTGGTGAGAGACCTTTCGAGTAACACGACATAAGCTCGATGTCTTACCTTTCGACTATCTCTACTCATCATACTGACTGTGGGAAATGGATCTGCTCATGTCATACATTCGTGAATTCTCCCTATTTATTGTACAAACTTCTCATAAAGACTTATAGAACTAGTTTGCATCTCAACCTCTGTATGAGTTGACTTACAGACGATGCACATATCCTCTTTACATATTTGACAACAATGACAATGACCTTTTTGAACGAGAAGTGGTCCTTTATGCTGACAACCCGTGGTCACAGTATCACGTAGAGTCTAATGTAGAACATGGTGCAGACGATTTTCCGCATGATGATCTTCAAGACCTCGCACCGGGAGAGCATGGCTTTGACGAGCCAGATCATTTATCTCCTGTTGGTGCTCCCTCTAGAGAAGCGTTTGAACGTCGCTTCTCTGTCACGGTTGGTCATGTTAAGGACCTGTTGGAGATTGAGGGTGATAACATTTTATTCATGAAAGAGCTTGACAAAGCATTCTTTGTATTCAAGCGCAAGATGAAAGATTGCATACGACGTCTTCATGCACGAAGACAACAACCAACTTGGACCTCTACCAGCCCGTCACTATACATGCGTTGAAAAATGTTCAGAGACAGTAATTTTCTTTGCTTCCAATTTCTTTTTGAACATGTTTACATAGAATAGTATAAAGATAGTGATTTCTCGCATAGTTTCTTTATTATTACCATAGTACGTATCCTCATCTGGCTAAAGTCGTCTCCTGAGGATTCTGTCGTGCGCATACACATCGCTACACAACATACATCGCTATCAGAGGTACACCACACATACACATAACACATGGACGATGTCATACACATACACAAGTATACCACAATAATCTGCATTGAGATATTACCATCTCCAACACTACAACAAAGATTACTCACAAATGATCAAGCCAAACCCACTCTAAACGCGAAGAGAATCCGGGTTACACTCAACTAGACTATCCACCATAGCATGGAGCTTGAAGGCTCAACTCGAAGAACTAAGGCCTCTAAGCCCTACCTGCGAAGTATACCCCTTGTGAGCTCTCCCTCCCAACTCGTCCTAACGGCACTAACGGCCTTACCGGGATGCGCCACTTCGCACTCGGTCAACCTAGCCAAGGTGCCAAACTGACGTGACAGCTGTCGTGCGCATACACATCGCTACACAACATACATCGCTGTCAGAGGTACACCACACATACACATAACACATGGACGATGTCATACACATACACAAGTGTATCACAATCGTCCCCCTAACTGACGGTTAGGTCCCTCTAACTCCAGATAGCTCTATATCCCAACTACGTGATATACACCTTCATGGGTGCAAGGATCAGGAGGCCGGGTGCTACATCGTCTCATCGTTAGTCGCCTGTCCGCAATCCATATCACGCAAAGATCTAATCGGCTATCCCTGCTATATACATCTAGGACAAACCCATCGTCTAGTAGGAACGACACTGAGAGGTGGAGTCAGACATGACATGTGCCAACCTCTCGAACAACCATCACACACCAACATACGGGCTGCTCCACCAGAAGACCCACACAACATACACCTCAAGCCCGCGCATACAACTGCTAAGCTTGGGTCAACGGTATCATCAATGTTGGGAAGATGACATGGCGCGCAATTACGCACATGGTCCTTCCACACAACACCATCACGGCCCTCTAACATGAGTACTCCAGAAGGTAACACCTCACGCACTCGTAAAATAGTGCGCCATGCGATCACGTCTAACGTCGTCGGTGCAGTCTGCTGTAGATAGATATAATCGCCAGGCTGAAACCTGCGAGTCGACGGCCGATAACCTCCTCCTCGGATAGTCGCATATCGCAACGTGTCTCTATGCTAGGCAATCGCTAGGTTCTCAAAAGCCATAGGCATAACTCTCCGAAATGTCTCTGCTCGTTGAGAACATGTTCTCACCCACATATCCGGATCATCAAGGTCCAACATCTCAGCAGAATCACGACGAATGGCCGAAGGTAGATATGGATCTCGGTCATACAATAGAAAATACGATGAGAAGGAAGCCAAAGACGCTTGTCGGTTGAAACGGTAACCCATAGCCAACCATGGTAACTGCACATCCCAGTCTCCCAAGTGACCCTTCTGCAAGCCATACTTGCACAATCCTCTCTTCACCGTCTGAACTACCCTCTCCGCCAAACCATTCGTCTCAGGATGATCTCGAGATGTAGTTCGATGATCAATCAGCGCCTGATCACACAAGGCCTGAAACTCACTTAGGAACTCTGTACCTTGATCTGTCAGCACTTCAGCTGGTGCTCCGAAACGACTCAGCACTCGATCTAAGAACGCGTACCCCGTCTCTTCACTCGCCTTGCCTGGTAATGCCACCAACTCAATCCACTTGGAGAAGTGCTCCACCATCACCAACACATACCGGTGGTGCCGTACGATCAACGATAAGGGTCCCGCAAAATCCAAACTCCAACGGTAACCCAACCCCATAATCGGTAAGGGGTGTAATTGTGGAGTAGGAGCATTAAACGATGCTCGTACTCGATCACAAACCACACATCGTGCGACAAACTATTGCACATCGATGTGCATACCACGCCACCAATACTGTCCTTGGATTAAGCTATGTGTACGCTTCACTCCAAAATGTCCCAACTCCTCATGGGCATGTCGTACTAATTGTGCCCTCTGAGCTGAATGTGGTACTATCCGTACTCTCCCATCATCCCACACTCGAAGTACATGTCGTCCTTCTCGTCGAAATCTCTTCGCTCGCTGAAGGACACGATCTCGCTCCTTGGCACTTACTGTGCCTACTACCACACCAGTACGTAGATACTCCATCACGGTCACATCATCATGGATATCTCGCTGGTCTGCAACACCATCTCCACCCTCAGGATCTAGAGACTCATCATCTACTCTCTGACCAGAGAAAGATACGACTTGGCCCTCCATACTAGAGTTCATGGTCAACACACAAAGAAAGACAGATGCATGCCACCCTGACACTATCTCCTCATCAACCTCGTCATGCCACCGAGTCCTAGTCTGATCCTGCTGACTCGTGCACGGGTTGCGACTCAACCCATCAGCATCTAGATTTGCAACTCCAAGTCTATGTACTACCTGGAAGTCATACTCCTGTAAGATCAGAGCCCATCGTGCAAGCTTCCCTGTAAGCTTGTCGGACTCCATCAACCACTTGAGCGACTGGTGATCAGTGATGAGAGTAAAGGGGTTCTCAAACAGATAACATCGAAAGTGTGCAACAGCCCACACTGCCGCCAAACACTCTCCCTCATACGAACTATACCTCGCCTCCGCTGAATTGTTGGAGCGACTGGCATACGCCACCACGAACTCCTTTTTCTCATCATCATGCTGAGTCAGCACTGCTCCAAGTCCCAACATACTCCAATCGGTGTGCAGTTGGAAAGGACGCCCCCTAACGGGTCTCCTCAAGATGGGAGTAGATGTCAACCTATCCTTGAGCTCTACAAAAGCTCGCTCCTGCTCATCTCTCCACTGCCACTCCTGGTCCACCTTCATCAGCTTGGTCAACGGCTTCGCAATTGCACTAAATCTCTTCACGTATCGATGATAAAAGTTCACCAAACCAACAAATGCTCGAACTCGACTCACATCTGTGGGACGTGAGATACGTTGTCGTGTCGTGGACCGGCTCCTACATGAAATTCAAACTTTGATGCTTGTCGCTCCAAAGACATTCACGAGAAGACAAGCTAGGCCCCAGCTTACGAGTTTTTGGCACCACTATGGATCTTCGTTTTTATCGCACCAGTGGATAGAGCTCCTTGTCAGCTTTCCATAGGCACTTCATCTATTTCGTTTGGACGCTTAGTGGAAAAGTTACAAGACTCAAAAGATGAAGAAAACAAGCTAGGCTCCAGCTTACGGGCTTTTGGCACAACTTCGGATCTTCACTTTCGTCACATGGATGGGTAGAGCTCGTTGTCAGCTTTCCATGGGCATCTTGTTTACTTCGTTTGGACATCCAGAGAAGAAGTTATGCGATTCGAAAGAAGGTAAAATCAAGCTAGGCCTCTAGTTACTTGCTGACTGGGTATTTAGGGCTTCAGGCGTTATATCAAAGACGCAAGGGGCCTGCTTCTTATTATTCAGGAGAAAACTGTACGTACAGAGACTGTTGCAAGGGGTGCTTAAGGGGCTAGCTTGCGCTTGCGACCTGTCAACGGACGGTTCGGGAGATTTAGGAGTCCAATGCAAGCGCGTAAGGCGTCGTTGGGTTCAGATCTGTGCAGGCTACGCGCTGGTTCAACCGGTTAGAGAAGAGACGGATCGGGGGTTGTGTTTTGAGAGAAATTGAGACGCAGGAAGCAGATTTGAGATTTTGAGTTACCTATGAAGGAGAGTTGGACCGTTCGGACCGTTCCGGAGTCCAAACTTGCTGTCCTTGGATCCATCGGGATCAAAACAACGAGTTCTTCAGGAAATTGAAGACGATACAAAGTTTCATCGGACGGTTTGGAAGTTTTGAGTGAAATTGGCTCGCATGGAAGCGCTTACATCAGATTTTCGTTCACCTGCGACCTGAGGTTGGACTGTTCTTCGCGATCGGTGAGCCAAGCTCTTCGTTCTTGGTGCCTACGCGATCAGGGAGTCCTCATGTACGCATAGGAGAAGACTGTAAGTGAATTGGATTGTTGGTTTGGGTGTGGTGAGCGAATTTGAGCCGCAGGGAGCCGATTTACGTCAGTTTTTTGCAACCTGCGACCAAATTTCTCGAGTGGTTTTGCAAGGAGAACTCCAAACGGCTTGTTTGGAGTCTTGTTGGGTTCAGGGTAGCTAGATCTACCTACCAAAGAAGACAGATATCAGTTTGGACGATCCGTTTGTGCGGTGTGAGCGGTTTTAAGCCGCAGGGAGGAGTTTTTGAAGGTTCGATCACCTGCGACCAAAAATCGGCGATATCTCGACTATCGGGAGTCGGATCTGAAAGTTTCTTGAGCCAACGGAGTCAGGGAAGGAGACCCTATCAACATTTGAAGATCGTTTGGCGAAAGGAGAAAGTTTCCAGATAGATCTTTTTCGGTTCTTTCGCTACAGGTTTCGTCTTTTTGAGTTCGTTAAGGACTTAGTTGGTTGTGTATGACTTGTGGTAGCTAGCTTTAGCCAAGAGCTAGTGTGTGGATGTGGTTTGGACTTGGGTTTGGATCGCGTGATACTGTTGTGGCGCCGGTTGTTAGCAAAGAGAAGTTTCTCTTGCTTTGAGCTACGCTTTGGCGATTTAGGCTAGGGTTGCGATTCAGGGGTTGGTTTTAGGGCTTCTGAAGTAGGTTACAGACTGCTCTGGTCTGGTTCTCAGTTCTATGCTCTTAGGAGAAAGAACCGGCAGTGTACATACATTTGAAGTGTATATATCGCAGCGTTCGTTTTCGTGGTTGTTTTTCTCTGTCTCGTCTCTGTTTCAGCACACAACATCTCCACAGCCAGGAACCTCGCGTTTTCCTGGACATCATTCACGCAATATCCGACACGATAACGTGCAATAGTCTCAACCTTCGTCTGTTGAACACCCAACCCACATGGATAGATGGTGTGATCCAGATACTCTACCAACTCCTGGAAGAACTTACACTTCCCAGGGTGTAACTTCAACCCATGAGCTCTCAACCGCTCAAACACATCCCGTAAGTGTCTCTCGTGCTCCTCCACTGTAGCACTATAGACTAAGATGTCGTCAATATAACATTTGACAAAATCCAATCCTGCTAGGATTCTGTCCATCACCCTTTGGAACTCAGCAGGGGCGTTCTTCAACCTAAATGGTAAGAACCGCCACTGATACAAACAATCCTTGCCGTGAGAGTCAATTCCTCAGAATGCTGTCTTGGACTTATCTTCTTCTCTCACTGGTAACTGATGATACCCTGTTTGAAGATACAAAGTATTGAAGACCTTCACATGTCCCATTGCATCAAAGATCTCCTCAGGTGTCGGCATGACATACTTATCGGACTTCGTCTGCCGATTGATAGGACGGTAGTCCCCACACATCCGCCTATCCGTGTAGTTGCCATACATATCTTTCTTGGCTGGCATAACTGTGGCAGATGCATACTCTCCATGCGACATCTCCACCAACCCATCCTCCAACAAGTCTTGAGTCCGACTCTGGATCAAGGCTCTCTCCATGTCACTGTATCTGTAAGGACGTCGAAAGATTGGCGTGTCGTTAGCCAAGTCGATCCGTATACCAGGTCCTTTCAAGGTACCCAAATCCTTCATACTGAAGACAAAACAATTCCTGTAACTCTTCAGGAATCTTTGGACTCTTCGTCTCTCCTCTCCTATAAGCTTGGGTCCAATCTCCGGCTCCCAAGTATCCTCTGTTACCATGCTAGAGGTAGAAGACGAAGTCGTTGACTGCTATCTTGCAGCCTCTGGAGCAGTTTCCTTCTGCTCACCACCAACAACCTCCACCGCTACTGTGCATAAAATTTCTGCAGTTCTAGCTGCAAGCTCCACACTCTCTCCTATGACATCCCATGATGTCCAAGGATGACGAACTCCATGTGCCTCGCCCCCAGCCTTTACCTCCACCGACCTGGTAGGCAAAGAGCTCAAGAGTGTCCGAGCAGTAACACCCGTCGATCGCATCCGACGCTGCTCAGCCAATCCAAGGCTAACAATCCATGTCAAGCAATTCAAGTCCATTGCTTGACCCAATACTTGACGACGTGAAGTCTCTGACACCGAAGCTACTGCCGTCGTACTCGTAGCGAAACCCATCGCTCGCTCTCTCTCATCGGCATTGTGCTCCACCAACTGCCGTAATTGAGCATCCCACACAAGCCCAGGTCCTCCATCTCTGTAAGCATGTGATGCTAGAAAGCTTACCAACGTGGGCAACGCTACCATGGGCCGTCCCACTAGGTTCACCACTGCCATGGATGACATATCGACGACTCTCACTACTTGAGATCGTCGTCCTGCATCCAAGATGCTATCTACCGTGAGATGTGCTGGTCGTCTCACTCCATCGTGTGCTCGCTTAAGCACCTCTCTCGGTAACAAGTTCGTCTACCACAACCGTGGACGATGTGCACGAGATCCTACTCTCGCTGCATCCAACAACACTGTTGGTCCAATCCAAGACCGCATTTGGTGCACACTCGTCATCATCTGTGTGCGAGCATCACCCAACAAAGGAACGTTCTCCAAGATGTACGCTGGAGAATCCACCTGATGCATCTGGAGATGTCGTAAGATCCGTAACATCTCCCAGAACATCCTAGATCCCGGGTCATGTAAACCCTGACCTCTCCCAGCACGCGTGTGACCTTGACATGGCCATCCGGCTATCACCAAGTGAATGGTGCCAACAAACGTAAGATCCTGCGCCCCCAGCAGCGAAATATCCGACGGTAATGCTTGCTGGTATCCTCTAACAGCTGATATGGACAACAACTCAGGATATCTCTTCACCAAACGTGCCACATGTTGCAATGAGATGCGTCTCGCAATCTCATCTCTCTCCACATACGTATCGCTGTACTTGTATACCTGCTTGCAATACCGCAGCCAAACCTGTGCTGATCTCTCCAAACAACTCCAGCACACATACACCCTCCTCTGGATACTGCCACACAATGAGAGTCGTATCCAACGGTGATAAGGTCACAGGGCCAGTAGCAGGAACAACCCTTTGTTCCTCTATTGGTGGTACAAAGGCTTCACTCCAAGCCTGCTGCACCAACTGATCAGCATACTGCTGTAACTCCTCACTCGAACTCCAGAGTGGAACATCCAAGGCAGATGGTACTAACGTAGACATGTTAGGCATGTCCTCCACCTCCTCAAAGACCGGAGCATCCTCCGCATGGGCATTACCCTCCAACAACTCGCCCGGCCATGTGATGATCGAACTGAACCCTGCAACGGATGCCATCGTCCTTGGTGTAGGCTCCGTCGTCTCAACTCTAGCACTGAACCGCACTGGTAAGCGGCTCACACGTCCCTCACCGGACTGCCAACCTGGTCTGTAAGATGCTGTCTCTGCCCAATAGTCAATCACGAACCCCATAGGGTACAACACAGCACCTCCCACCAATACATCATAAGACTCTGCGGCTGTAACGATGGCCTTGGTCCTCACGATAGAGCCATCCGTGGGATGATCTGGCCGAACTCTCACCGTCAACATCTCACGTGTCATGTGTAGAGCCGTACCTCCTGATCCCCCTAGAGATGTCTGCAACTGGAATGGACATCTCTCTATCTCGGACTTCTTCAGACCCAAACCAATACACGCCGCCTTTCCCAACATCAACGGTTGGGCTCCAGAGTCTAACAAGACCTTCTGAGGTCGATACACTTTCCCTGAAGGTGCCACCAAACAGAAGATACCACTTCTGTTGTCCAACAACACCACACCTGGTGCCAAACCAGCACGGTCAATCGCCGGCCTAGCTGGTAACTCATCTAACCTAGCAGCCGCCGCTTGCCAAGTACCACTGGTAGCTGTCCTGATCCTCGACTCCATGGACACGTCTACCGTCTCTCGCTGAACTACTTCAGCACTAGAGGTAACTACATCCTCTCTCTCACTGAGCGTGGCAGCCAACTGGAACACTGGAGCCAAGTTGACTCCCAATGCCTTCATATCCGTGGCTGAGAATAGTGGGGCTCGCAAAACTGCTGTAGCCGTCTCCAACATCGGGTTCGACCTTGCATCCACAGACGTCGAAGGTGGACTCACATCACACCCACTCCTAGATGTCGATGCCTACAACTCTACTGCACCATCGGTAGGCCGTTTAGGAACCATAGATGTGGTCCTCAACGCCTCCGATAACGTGAACGACTAGGGAAGCCTGGCTTGTCTACCAGCCTCCCCGCGTTGTAGATCCAACTCCACTGACGCACCTTGTGGCTCAGAGGCACGTACTGCACCTCTAGTCACTGCCGTAGATGTCTCAATCTGCGCCACACCAGCCATGAAGTCGAAGTCACCTCCTTCTCCTCCATAAGACGTGGAAGCCTCTGTTCCACCTGATCTCCGTTGAGCCATAGTCATACTAGCTATCCTCTGCTCCAACTGCTCAATCCGAGCAGCCATACCTGCTTCTGACATCGTAGCAGGCGGTAGACCGACCGGTCCTCTCCCAAGTGCTGGACCTCTACCTCCAGCTCGACCACCACGGCCTCCCTGAGCTCCTCCACCTCGTCCACGATCAGCCTTTCCTTGCTACAACTCCGGATGGAGATCAAAACAACGGTCACTACTGTGACCAGGTCGTCCGCAATGCTCACATTGTCTAGGTGCTGCTTGAGACGTTCTTGACGTCTCATAACCACCTCTCCTCTGTGGACAGTCCTTTTGCTGATGAGGACCATCACACGTCCAGCAAGGACCCGCTTGCTGCTGGCTAGAGAAGGACGGCATGGGTTTCTGCCCACCAGATCCTCCAACACCTCCTTGAGATCGTGACTGCTCCGCACGATCCTTACCACCACCACCACCACCACCACCACCACGTTGTTGCGTAACTTGTGATCCTCGAGAAGAGGTGGTCGCTCCATGTGGTGTCTCCTTGCTGAACCCAGCAACCACCACCCTCTCCTCCACCATGTTGAGCTCAATCCGCTCAGCCAGACCAAAGACAACCGCCAACGTCGGTATCTCTAAGAAGAGTAGTATCTGTAACTCTCTACGCAGCTCCTGATCTAGTATCCCATACCAGAACTGAACTGCCTGTGCTTCCGTCACCCCTTGGGTAACGCTGATCAACCGCCTCATGCGAGTAAACGCCTCGCGTAGGCTCTCTCCAGTCTTCCGCTGGAACTCATGCAGACTCCTCAACTTGTCGGTCCGCACACTCTGATAGTTCTTCTTCAAACATCGGAAGAACTGAACCACAGGGTTAAACCCTGGTGGTATCCCGCTCACACTACCACCTGCTCCACTACCTGTGGATGCACCGCTGGTAGTAGGCACTCCGTCACCTGTGGCTGTACCATTGCTACTGGCACCCGAACGCGCAGGTGTTATGCCTCCCGAAACTGCGCCAATAGTGATAGAAACGTAGTTGGGAGACCAACTGTCGTAACTGACACTGGAGGTCACTAACTAGATGTCCACACCTCTAGTAGTTCCAAAAACATCCACGTGGTAGCTCTACTAGCTCACCCAAGACAACTGCCACCAATTGTCTCTATACACGTCTCTATGGTATAGACAAGCACTACCACAACTATAACTTACCCCTAATACTATGAGGTCGCCCTACCACTCCTCTAGGGACGTGCGAGAAGGTCTCCTACTACCTTATACAAGTCCATAAGTACTTGCACGCATCCCTGTAGGACACCAAGAGCTATTAGTCTAGTGGTAAAGCCAAAGCTAAGACTACAAAGTTAGGAGTCCAAGTCCAGGAATAGTGTTGGGATGGGTGACCAGCTGGTTTTATCCTTCCCACACAACTGAAGCTTGGATACCTCTCTCACGCACGCCTGCAAGCTGGCTTGCGGCGGACGCGGGCTCGGGCTCAGGCTCAGGCTCAGCTCCGCTCCGCCTCCGCACTCACGCACCTCTGCTCCTCGAAGCCTCTAAACGCCTCCTAACACGCACTCCACACCTCGACACTCTCCGCTCCGCTCCGCTTGAAGTAGAGTACAACGGGCACAACACACCAAAAGAGACTCGGCTCCATCTCGAATTGCAGAAGATTGCACCAAAAGAGGCTCCAAAATAGCAAAAACAGCTTGCGGGTGCACGCGGATGACCAAAATCTGACGTAAAACAGCAAGAACACCCAAATCCAACCCGAACACCACCACAACAGATTCGCGAATGCACAAGACATACTTCGCAAATGCACACACATAACAAAACTCCTAAACTCGAGTTTCCATACGAAATTGCACCAAAATCTGACGTAACTAGCCTTTTTGCACTTGCGGGTGTCACGATAGCGAACTTCGACATGCCATAATTTCTTCAATCCTTGGCCAAACTCCACGAAACTTAGTGCACTAGAATCGTCTCTCCAATGCGCTTCCAAAGAGCCCACTCCGGTCCGACATTGACAAGTACTCCGTCTGCCACGCCCAAACGCGCAATCCGGCTCCAACAAGACACTTCAAGAACATTTCGCAAAATTTCTGCAGCGCTTCCGCATGACAGAAATCTCCACTCGACCCCAACAACAGCAAATCGATCTGCGACCAGCAATGTAGCATGCGCCCACACACCTCGATCACAACTCCAAACAATTAAGCACGAACGACAACGCCCGAAGATACCAACGGACGATTTCAGATTTCAGATCAGCGAGCTCTTACTGAACTCCACCTCGACCTGCACTCAGTTCTTCGAGTAATCTGCATTGAGATATTATCATCTCCAACACTACAACAAAGATTACTCACAAATGATCAAGCCAAACCACTCTAAACGCGAAGAGAATCCGAGTTACACTCAACTAGACTATCCACCATAGCCTGGAGCTTGAAGGCTCAACTCAAAGAACTAAGGCCTCCAAGCCCTACCTGCGAAGTATACCCCTAGTGGGCTCTCCTCCCCAACTCGCCCTAACGGCACTAACGGCCTTACCGAGATGCGCCACTTCGCACTCGGTCAACCTAGCCAAGGTGCCAAACTGACGTGACAATTCGTTTGATCGTTTTGATGTGAATGAGTGTTTATTCGTTTTGTAAAGAGAAGTTATCAGTTTGGCGGTATTTTGTGGATATGAGAATTTCCTCGACCGAGGCCTAGCTATTTTTCTTTATTATGTACCTCACAACTGTGCGTACCTCAAGAACTGATGATACGAGAGATTCTTGGCATTCCGGTTGGTGGCCAGTCAAGAGTCTTCTATGGGTTTTCCTAATGGTGATACCCTTCTTCATCCCATCGGCCTTTATCTAGATTTACGGTGAGATTTTCACAGGTTTACGGCTATGAATCTTGGGAGAATGTCTGATTTTATGGCAGCTTACGGAATCTATCTGAACCTGGAATATTCACAGTGACCTCTTTTCGCTAATTGGAACTTCATGTGTTTCTTTTCTGTCTGTTTTTGTCTGTGTTTAGGTGAAATTGCAAGGTTTGGTGCTGGGTAAGTTCTGCTCCGCTCCTGAGATTGAATTCGCTATCCTGGGCTGGTTTGAAGTCTAGAAATGAGTTTCGTTTTTTTCCAAGCAATTTAAAGTTCGATAGGGTGCTTGAAAACATGACAGTACTATCTCTGGTCGATTCTAACACACTTAATGGATCAACAGAATATTTTTGCTCATACAGCTGGTCAGCATAATAAATTTCATCTATTGGTGGAATGAGACTTGGCTCTCCGACAAGAACATCCGCCGCTGGTATGAGAAACTCTTATCTCATGCTCTGTTTCGATTTTTGGATCAACCTCTCGGTTAACGAAGACCCTCGCTACCAAACTATTGCCAAAACCAAGCAGTTCCTTCTCTTATCTCTGTCTCGTGTGGTTAACTGGCAGTCGGATGCCGATCGTGTCAGTGTCGGCCTTCAGTATGGTAGCTTCCATTGAACCCATAGTTTTGATGTACGTCTGGTTCACACCGAGAGCATCATGCAGCCTGAACATTTTCTTCATTACGTGGACACTCATTCTGGAGCTGGACATATTGACAGGAGCTCCGAGCTATTAACATGCAGCAATTTCACACTTGAGCTATGTTCATATTATAGAGAACACCTAGCAATCCTTACCAGCATCTTACTTTGCTTTACGATTTCTTGATGTGGCTACCGAAGTACTGCAGGTCGACTCAGCAACGCGATCAAAGGCTGATAACTCATTTGATGTGGTACTCAAGCTGATGGGATAGACTGGAGACGGGCCTTTCAAGCGATCCCGACAACGAGGATGACGCTTGTACTTAACTGTGCGGTTTTACAAGTGCATTACATGTATTGCACTGGCCGTCAGAGCCACATTAACCCAATTTAAGGCTCTCAGATTATCTTCGTTGTGAAAAAGAATCTGAAGTCTGTTAACACTTGCCGGTCTAGAGACTGAGGATGCTGCACTAGCCATCGTCACACCAATGAACTCATATACCAGATACCAATCGGTAGTGAAACAAACACAATGGCACGATGGATTGACATGCTCAGAATCAAGTCATTCTGACTCGAACTGAGCAGTAAGCAGCGATAGCAGAATAATACCACTTGGGTAGGGTCGAAATGCCAGACTGGACGAAACCAGTAAGCCAATTCGGGCTAACCCACGATTTTCCTGCTGACTGTTTATGTCCAACACCCTCCGTTTTCCTAAACTCAATTTCCTACCTCGAGTCAGCTGGAATACCCAATGCCTCGTTCTCTAACACTTCTGCTCTGACTCTGTAGTGATTCATCGTACCCAGTAAACGTTGAGTGCAGCTTGAACAGGCAGCAACTGTGCCATGGAGATATGCATTTCGCGCCCCAACAGACTAAAGGTCGAATTCACAGAAAGATTCAGATCTATATATAAGAGGAGCTTGTCGCTAAGCATGCCTCTAAATTAAGTACATATTACTCGAATGACAGCGACGGGCGCGTGAGTGGAAATTCTCGAGTTTAGTAGCAACATTCTCTGAACTGTACAGTCGTCAAATGATGACCATCACGGTTTTTAATCTGCATGCACGCAGTCGTGAGTGGCAATTCGCGAGTTTAGTAGCAACATTCTCTGAATTGTACAGTCGTCAAATGATGACCTTCAGGGTTTTATTCACAATTGGACGTACAAACATATCGCAAGGAGCTCGAGGTGATCTTAGCACGGATACGATCTAAGATGCCGTACGCAATCCACTGACAGTGAATTCAGACATCCTCCCAGCATGTAAAACTCATAAAAATATATATATATAAGTCGTAGACTTGAACATATATCTGCTAGCCATACTCGTCCAAGCCGACGTCCATGATTTATATTGATGATACAGAGAATCTGTTTGTAGTCACGCCCGCCCTGTACACACAGTTAGATCACCAGATGAATTTACAAGGAGACGCTGTTAGCACTGACGCCTCCATGAGGACCCTTGAGGAAAAATGGTGTAGAGGCATCCTCTTTCTTCTCCTCCGGCTTCACTTCCCGATTCCAACAGATGGAATGGCAAAGCAGAGCAGCAATCTGTCTGTAAAATTACCTCGAAGGTAACATGGTTGAAGCTGAAGTGCAACTAATATAAGCTCATTAAAACATCTGACGTCTGCTAACAGATCGTCTGTTATAACATACCGTGTCTCCTCCCAGTCACTGCTCCCTGCTCGTCTTTCCTTTCAGCATCACACTCTTCACCCTTTCAGCATTCGACTGCTTGCATGTACTATCCTCACAACAACGAGCTAGGCAGGCGATTCAGGCTCTTTGAGCCCCGTTTTCGTACAGGTTAAACATTAAATGAATCGACATCAAACGAATCGACAAATTCAACCCCTGAATGCGAATAATGAGGAATTATAAGATTTATTTCAAACGAACATGCCTTAGCATGAGCGATAAATAAAGATCGTGACTAGCTTCTAGAAAATGTAACATGGAGAAGAATGTTTACTAACAATAACAAAACCACAATACTCATCGACCTTACAAAATAACCATAATAAAAGTCATTTGACTTACAAGATTTGGTTCTCATCTGAACAACTCTGCTCTCACATACTTCTCCGCTAAACGCTAAATACAGTCTGCACTGTGTCAGGCATCAGGGGTATTGTAGCTGTAGAGATTGCTTCGATTAGGATGACCTACATGGTAGAACACGTCAATCTAAACATATTTTTGTAGAACAATGACACCGAGTATCATGTGCTGTCTGATTATGGACATGAAGGAGATTTCATGACACGTCTGTCATCAGAAATCAGAGGTAACTTTTTTCATTATTGTGAAATGCAGCGTTGTAGACTAGGAACTGATCTAGAAGCTGCAATATCTTTTCAAAAAGCGTTCGCAGAAGTTATTTGTACCTCACTGGAAGAACGTTTCGTGAGCAATGATATGATTGGGGCGCTAACGATCTTGTCTCCGTCCCAAATGTCAAAGCAAATGGTTGCTTTGAAAAACTGAGACATCAAGGAGTTGGATCGACTGTCTCAACACTTTGGTCAAGTAAAGTACCTTCATGGTATATCGAAGGTCCCATTTTGTGTTCAGCAGCATTGCAAAGTGAGTTCGTTTTGTTCAAGACACATGCTGTTAATGAGTTTCGTGATCTTTCATTTGTTGAGTTATGGACGATGATTAAACTGTCAGAGAGTTTAAAGGTGAAGTATCATAACCTTTTAACTCTTGCTTGCATTGCGAGAGTGCAGTGCATGAGCACTGCTCAGTGTGAGCGTGCATTTTCAGAACTTGATAAAGAGTAAGTATCACAACCACTTGTCTTCAGTGCATCGTGATGCACTCTTACGGTTGAATCTAGAAGGTCACGTTGTGTCAGTTTCTAATCCAGAGCTAGACGATATTCCCTATGATGCTATTGATGTTTGAAAACGATCAAAAGAGTTCCGTTACTTGATCTTTAACCCTAACGTACATTTGTCTTTATCCTGATTGTTTGAAGTAGATTTTCTCTTTTCTTGCATTTGTACTAGTTTCTTATACACATAGATTGTATTACAGTAGCTGTAGGATAGTGCCAGGAGTCTCTAATGGAGAGGAGTTTTTTCGGATTCAAATCCCGCTCTCGGTTGAATCTATTTAGTATCCTATCGAGTTCAGGAAAACATTCCAATATTGATTGGAGCCGAGTACACATCAACTGGAAGATGTGTAGCGTTGTGTACTCGGCTCCAAGCAATTCTGGATTCTTTTTCATTTTACTCGAATCAGGAGGCTGAGGTACAGATTGGCTGGCTGGGACTCAGGGTAAAGTCTAGATGGACACCAAGGTTCAGAGCACGACGAATAGTTTCAGCGCTGTCATGCCGCAGTGATCAAGAACGTCCATGAACCACCAGCCCTTTCTTTGGTTTTTTCAGGCACTTCCTGCAGAGATTTCGTAAAGCGACCGAGGTAAAGCAACTGGAGACCTCCCTCTGCAAATTTATATATCATAGCATGCACTCTTGGAGCTATAATCTCCTTGTCCTGGACGAGTTCAAATATATGCATAACGGAACGACGTTCGCAACTTCGCACTAAGAACTGAAGAAACTCTGTTCAAGTTATCTTATCACATCACAGAACGTTCTTAAAAGTATGTGACACTAGTATAGAGTTTTTTTATTTTCAGTTCCACACCTGTTCTGGTGCTCCTTTACTGACAAGGTTTTCAACTCCATTCTAGCATGGTTTGCAGTCTGGAACTCTTTTAAATTACCAAGTTATCGACTTTTAGCTCATCGTAAGAAGATATTCCTAGATTTTCGACGAAGCTTTTACTGCGTTGTTCAGAAAAAATAACCGATGTAAAAAATAAAAAGTAAGTTCCAGCTGAAAAACGAACCACTAAAACGATGATCATTGACAAAAAAAACTCAGAAACCACCCGGTTAACATCTAGTTCTGGTTTTCAGCTGATAGAAGCGAAAAACTTAAGCGAACTATGAAATGGAGAATGGACAGAGCAACTGACTCCAAGGATGAAAGCGAGAATTGAGTGAATGTTGCTCTTTTAGGGCACAACAAGCTTCGAGCCTGCTTGCCCGCCGGTAAATCGCCATAGGTAGGTTGGCCGACCGGGTGAATCGGTATCCCTCACAGGAGCGTCTGTGCTCTCGTACCGACCTCCTCTCCTCTATTCTCCCCTCTCGTCGAACTTGGTGTGCTCGCTAGCTCACGCCCGAGGCCCCGGAGCGAGTGAGCAGAGGCTGCTGAGCCAGCGAGACAGACATTGAAGAGATTGTACTCTGGAGGAAATTCGAGAATTTCATTGAAGATTTGATTTTGTGTCGGGAGAGAGAGAGAGAGAAAGAGAGAGAGAGAGAGATTCACGAGGAATCTGAAGGGGATTTCTGTTTGGTGTCATGGATCAGCTGGAATTCTTTTTATTGCAGTTCTTGGTGCCAGATAATGATGCGCGCAAGGCTGCAGAGGAGCAAATTCGGAAGTTGTCTAAGGATCCGCAGATTGTGTCTGCGCTGCTTCATCATATTCGCACGGCGCAGGCTCCCAATGTACGTCAGCTGGCGGCTGTGCTTCTCCGAAAGAAGGTCACGGGGCATTGGATGAAACTCCCCGCCGAAGCCAAAAATTTGGCGAAATCCATTTTGCTGGAAAGTGTCACCGCGGATCCTGTGTAGGCTGGCTTAAACCCTCGCTTATCTGACTTTGCCAAGTGGATCTGACTGCAAAATTTCCTTCTGGACAATTTCTTCGTACGGCTGCTTTACTCCAAGAGTCGTCTTTCTTTGGACGGCTTAATGGCGTGATGAGCTCAGAATCAATCGAGTCTATTATTTTCTGGAACGCAGACATCCGGGTTTTACCACATCTCGTGGCCTCGATTATTCTGGGTTTAAGTTCGCTGATCGGATTCTGAATCGTTCCTTTGTTCCAGTCAACCAGTCCGACGAGCGAGTGCCAATGTGGTCAGTGTAATTGCTAAGCATGCAGTTCCAGCTGGAGAATGGCCCGAGCTTTTGCCATTTTTGTTCCAGTGCACGAAAAGTGCACAAGAGGATCATAGAGAAGTGAGTCCATCCCAATTATCAACACTTCTTTGCAATATTCTTCCGTTCGTCGTACACTCAGCAGGAAATTCTCTAGCTTGAGGTTTCAGGTGCTGTTTGCGGTTGTCAAAGGATTTTGTGATGCCCGAACGCGTTCAAACCCGTTTGAATCGGACGTGAATTATATAGAGAAGTGTGTCTTTTCATAAATTCCTAGATGCATATACTCGTTGTCATGTAATACCCATGTTGATTTAAAAGAGGGGCATCTAAGGGAAGACGCAAGGCAGGAACGGGCCCGAGAGCGGATAAATGACTTGTATAACTTAGAACCACTTGATATATGTTATAGGGTTTACCAGTCACGGTGTATGCTGAACAATCCATCACTTGATGTTTGCGTATATTTGTGAAACACCGCTTGAACCTCTTCTTCTCCAACTTTATGCTCGACTCCGGAACTACAAGACACGTACACAAAGAAGTGACTTCCAAGAGGAGTTTCACAAATTTATACGCAAACATCCTAGTTTAGCGGTCGGAAGAGAGGTTTGTAGCTGATTCTTGATGATAGATTTATCCTCGTCTGTTAAGGTTTGCACAAACTGCATCGGGTGTCGGACCAACCGAGTACAGTATTTGACATGTTAACCTGGAACACGCAGGTCGCGTTGATACTGTTCAGCTCTCTAACGGAGACTATAGGAGATGTGCTGAGACCTCATTTTAGCACGCTTCAATCTGTGTTCGTGGCTGGATTGAATGATCAGCAAAGCAACAGAGTCAGGGTAGCTGCGCTGAAGTAAGAAGTCATTGATTTCTTAGCCCTGATTCATCTTTGACCGTCTTTGGCTTTTACCTGTAGACCTTGCTGGCGCTCACGAGTACCTTATGCCATGTTACGAGTAAAGTAAGCAGACGTAAGCACAAAACGAGGAATTGATTCTCGATCATCTCTCATGACGACAGAGACTTGTCATGAATGTGGAACTTCGCTTGATTGCGTAATTGTGATTGATCGCTTCTCTTGATATTGTGAGCATGGTATGCACACATGCATGGTCCTTTGACCCTCATCTCATTCTGGGTCGCTGTGGTCACAAGATATCTCCAGCTATAAGCTTAGAACTGGCACTTACTATCATGGACTGGTACTTACTGAAGTTTGGAGTGATGGCCACATGCTGTGTTCAGTTATGGCATATCAGCGCCCCGAGACTCTGTTTCTAACCCTCTTATAATCTTCGCGATATATGTGGAGCAGAGCTGTTGGAGCTCTCGTAGGTTACATCCAAACTGAAGAAGAAGTGGTAAGTTAGGAAATTCCACGGTATGAGTTTCGGTTGTTTCCTCAACAGAAGATTCATGCGGTGAAGAGAGGCGTATCAGATATTGAACTGAAGTTAATTGGAGGATTTATTTCTTGTGCTAGTTTCACTAGGAGATAGTAGTATCAGAAGCTTTGAAGAAGATACGAGTTTATATGTTTACGTGAATGAGTATGTGAGTTGAAGTGTATTTAGTCTACAGAATTCTATTCTCCTTTGTCTTTATCTTCCCAATCCATCCTTGTTTCTAGCCAGGGCGCGGGGTCTATGGTCGAAAGGCTACGGCATGCAGTTCTCAACGAGTACATCATGATGCAGGTGTCCTATGGTTAGTACTGAATGATAGGCGGTGTGCATGCAGATAATGTTCCGGGAGCTTATCAATCCTATCTTGAATGTTTCTCGCTCTTGTTTACAAAGTGGAGATGAGGATGTGGCCATCTTAGCGTTTGAGATTTTCGATGAGCTCGTCGAATCACCTGCGCCACTTCTTGGTCCTACCATTCCAGTTATTGTACACTTTGCCTTGGAAGTGTGTTCAAACAAATCGCTGGAGTCCAATACACGATATCAGGTAGAGTAACCCTGCTTCGGCGTTATGCCGATTTCGACGCAAATTCGGGTTGCGATCTTGTCATCAGTTAGGGAGGTGTTAGATTAGAGACAAAGTTAGGTCAAAACGTAACTCCACTTGGTCAAGTCGGCACTGATGTTTATCGTGATGTGTCTCCCGATTGCAGGCCATACAAATTGTTTCTTGGCTTGCCAAGTATAAACCGAAGACACTGGTGAAGCACAAACTAGTATCTCCAATCCTTGCTGTTATGTGCCCTATCCTGGCCGAGCCTGATGCCCGACGCGTCGAAGATGACGTGTCTTCAGATCGAGCCGCTGCCGAAGTTTTAGATACCATGGCAATGAGTCTCCCAAAGAAGCACGTTTTTCCACCAGTTCTCGCCTTTGCTGTCAATAACTTCCAGAACCCTGATCCTAACTGGCGCGAGGCAGCTGTAATGTCTGTAGGAGTGATCTCTGAAGGTTGCTACGAGGTAATGAAGAGCAAGCTTGATGGTGTTTTGAATTTAGTGCTTGAAGCTCTGAAGGACACTGAGCAGTTAGTGAGGGGGGCTGCAAGCTTCGCTCTGGGGCAGTTTGCTGAGCACCTACAACCGGAGATTGTGGAGCATTATGAGAAAGTTCTTCCTTGTATATTTAATGTGCTGAGTGACCCATCTCCTGAAGTACAAGTAAGTTAAGTTCCTTTACAGGGGTATAGTAGCTGCCTTTTGTCATTTAGAAATTTCTTAGCGGTTGTGCAAATTTTCAGTGTTGAGTGCTAGAGAGTGCGAAAGAACCTACAGCGCCAAGTACAGAAAGAAGCGTTTGAATTTGTCTCGTCTCGAACTGAGAGATTATCTATCCTCATTCGCGTCTCATTCCTATATTTGAATTTCTTCATCTAGGTGATAAGTGATATAGGAATTTCCTTTGGTGGCTATGACACGTGCCTTTGAGAGACGCCTAAATATAGGCGAAGGTGCTTGCTAAATGTTGGAATCACCGGCACGTTGTATGAAATGTACGTCTTAGATATAGTACACAACATGAAGGTGTTGGAGACACCTTCATGTTGCGAAGTAAAATGTATTCGCTTTGTGAGTGAAATTGACTGGTAGATATCTTTGAGTGGCCGCTCCAAATTTTTTCTCGCATGCCTTGTTAACCCAATCAGAATGCCTGATATCGTGCTGTTACACTGGTCTTACACTGTTTCTGACTTCTTATGTTTCTGCCTCTCATATTTCCGCTGTAGGAGAAGGCATACTATGCCTTAGCGGCCTTTTGTGAGAACTTGAAGGAAGAAATTCTTCCTTATTTGGGGCAGCTCATGGAAAGATTATTGGAGGCCCTGCATAGCAATCGTCGAGATCTTCAGGAAACCTGCATGGTACGAAATTTGCCGGGTAATTTCTCGTCAGGAGTATTACGTTTGCTTAGCTATAAAGGCTGCTATCAGGACTTTAATTGTTGGGCAACATGAATATGCTCGTTGCACGCTGATTTTTCGAAATATTTTTGGTGTGAGGGGGATGGACTTTGTCAATACTGTGTGCTCATCGGCTCAAATCAAAGAACAGTGGCTGGAAGTTTTCTGGATGGGATAAGCGTACGTATCCAGTGATCAATGTATGTTAGAAATAGGCAAAACTCGAGTGTTTGTAATGTTTCCATATGTTTTCTTCCTACATCTTTATGCCTTTAACGTTGTTAAAAGGGAATCCTTTCATGACTGCAGTCTGCAATAGGCTCAGCTGCCGCAGCAGCCGAGTCATCTTTTATACCTTACACGGAGAGGGTGCTTCAAATTCTGCAAACCTTCATGGTTAGCACCAAAGATGAGGATCTTCCTCTTCGAGCCCGTGCAACGGAGTTAGTGGGCATTGTTGGCTTAGCCGTTGGAAAGAATGTTATTGAGACTGTCCTTCCGAACTTTATCGAAGCTGCCATTTCGGTATGTTAGCCGTCTTTATTTCTGATACCATCCCGTGGACATACCATGTTTTGAGATACAACCGGTTCTTATCTGTTTGCTAATCATCAGGTACATAACAGCTGTATAGGTCGGTAGAGAAATTTAGGCAAATTATGTGGTTCAGAGTTTGGCTTAAAAGGTATTGGAATTTTAGAGGAGTTTCTTATTTGGAATTCGTGAATTTCGTTCAGTCATGTTCCTCTGAGTTGCTGTCTGCAGTAAGCTGTTTAGGTTATGCGCGGTGTTTCACGGCGCACTGACTCTGAGAATGCCTTATGGGGAAGAGATGCTACCGCTTGTAAAGATCAATAGCATATTTAGGCGAGCTTTTAGTACTTCTTGGAGTATAAGTAATTAAGTGACTGTCATTTGCAGGGATTTGCCCTAGACTTCAGCGAATTGCGTGAATATTCGCACGGATTTTTCAGTAATGTGGCGGAAATTCTCGAAGAAGGCTTAGTTCCAGTGAGTACCAGTTCTCAGCGATACCGGTTATGCAAGACACTGTCAGTCTCATTCAGTCAACCTTTAGAAGCAAGTTGACCTAGTACTGGGGAGTGCAGGGTCATGTCTTTTGGTGCATGTTTCAACCCTACTATCTTCGAATTGTTCTAGGTGAGACGTACGAAATGTGCAAAGACATCTGTCTCTGTTATATCTTTTCCATTTCTGTATGTATGCATATGCCTCGTGGTATGGTATTTCTCTGTGGTTTACCTTTGCTAGTTTGGTTGCTCCCTTTGTTAAAATTGCTTTATGACCTGACGTGCACTTCCCTGTCTTTCCCCCCAGTTCTAAAAACGCTGTGTCTAATTTGCTCCCGGTGTTATTCTCCGGCTTCTTGTTCTGCGGGTTACGTTAAGTGCCTATACGTTGTGCTTGTTTCGTACAGCTATACTGATGGACTTCTCCTGGAGTTACGATTGTCTCTTCTTACGGCAGAAAAGTTGTTAAATTCTTTTCCTCTTCTTTGCCTCTACTTACATGTAAACAGCTGCAAATAGCTTCGTTTTTGGCTGTAAAAAGTTCTAGGTTCAAACTTTACTCAATGAGCTAACTTCCCAGTCGGGCACTTATGCAATTGTTAACTCCTCTGCTACTGAGATACTAGCACGCCACTCTTGTTTCCTACCGATTCATGGTTTTCAGATAAAACCCTCCTTCAACAAACTGCCTTTCCTCTGCGCCGCCTGGAAATTGCACAAGCAGCCAGTCAAACCTCGTTTCATTAACGCTACTTATGTATAATCCCTTTTGTTTTCTCCTGACAAGCTCATGGATCTACCACTACTCAAAGAACAGGAGTTTGCCTTCAGATATCCCGGAATGAACAGAAACTCTTGGACCGGCAAGGCCCTGCTGAATTGGGGAAGTCCTGAACTTCGTTTGGTCACTTCTCCTACTCGTCTGTAGCCTATAGTGCTGATTAAGTCAGAGACCCGGTTGAGGTGCATCCCGCGGGAGAGTGTTCAGCTGCATGCTCCGCGTCCGGCAAGGCCCTGCTGAGTTGGAAAGTGCTTAACTTCGTTTGATCACATCTCCTACTCATGTCATTTTCTGCTGGGGGCTGATGAAGTCGGAGAGCCGCTTGAGGCGCATGCCGCGGGAGAGTGTTCAGCTGCATTCTCCGCTTGTACCTTGTGGTAGTTAGGTCCTTGAGTGTACACCTACTCATTACCTACAGCTGTGTCTCGGACCTATATTCTGCTGAGTTGGGAAAGTCCTCATTTTAGTTTGATCACTCTTCCTACTCATCTATAGCGTAACCCTCCCGCTTGGGTGCTGATGAAGTCAGAGAGCAGGTTGAGGTGCATACGACTAGAGAGTGTTCTGTTGCATGCTCTCCGTGTATCTTTTGGTAGTTTGGTTCTTGAGTGTACAGCTACTCATAATCTACGGCTGCGTCACTGGCCTTTGTGCTCTAAATTGTTCATATATTCTTTTGACTGACTAGCTTTTTACACTATCTTAGCTTTAGTTTTCAGTTCTGCACCAGATTTCTTGATTCCGTCTCGATCAGCTTGCACTGCACACTGTACAAGTCACTACTTTGCACTTTCATACGTAGGGGCACCATCTCAGGTAATGTGCGCTGCACTTCACATTCCCACTGGTCAGTTTCCTCAGGTTACAGAGTTACCCTAACTTAACGCTCCAAGATAGCACACAGGCTACCTTTCTTTTCTAGAACTTTCTAGGTACTTCACTGGTTATTCTACTGGGTGTTACCTCTGTCTTTGAGTGTGGTTCTTGCTCCTTAGCTGAGCTGCCATTCTCCCGGACCATTCACATATATTTGTACATGTTACCACTCTTTGTTACTCACTCAGTACCTGCATGGGTTCAAAGCTATTTGGGGGTTAGCTAAGTGTGCGGGGGAAGTTACTGTTTCCTCAGAAAGCTGCTTTACCCGTGTACCAATATATATTTCTGAGTTGTTTACCCGTGCTCGCTTGTTTGCTCCCTTTGAACAGATGTCTCGTTCTTTTGGCAGTTGCTAAAACTTTTCTATAAGTTGCTTCTGGTGTTTTTTCTCTGGGTCCTTGTTTGCGGGTTACATTGGGTTACATTGAGTGTTTGAGGCATTTTGCTTGTATAGAACAGCTATATTATGTACCAATCTGCTCCTGGTGCTCTTTTAGACCTCAGTTTCTTTTCTGCTTATAAGCCTTATACGCATAAATTTGTGTGTACTGCATATTTTACATACTTCCCGTATTGCACTTCCATACCAGGGAGTATCATCGCCGGCAATGTGCTCGGTGCTATACATTTCCGTTTGTCCGCCCCTTTACTACATCTGACTGTCTTCTCGCTGTATTCACTCGCTAAATCGATATTCCTCAACTCACTTAAACTAACTCTCTTTTGAGCGGGGTTCTTTTGGCTATCTCAATCTACGTTCGCCTTGGCGGCCTTCGCTTATTTCATTATTGTAGTACACAACTCCAGTTGTTTTCACTTCTGCATTAGTTTTTACATTAGCTTTTACATTAGAATTGAACAGATTGCATCAATACATACTGCACTTGTTTTTGGTCACTGGACACTCGCATTGATTTTATACCAAGGGGAACCTTTTGTGGAAATGTCCTTCGTACTACACATTCCCATCGGCACACCCTCCGGTTACAAACAATTGGCTAACTTCACTTGGCAAGTTGGCGCACATTCTAGGGGCCGCATGTGCAATTAGCCCGGCTAATTGCGTGTTACCTCTATACTAGAGAGTGGTCCTTGGGAATATCTGCCATTCTCGACGTATGGATATATGTACTTGGCTGGGCTCTCTCGGATTTGGGGGCTAGCTAAGTGCGGGAGCGTAGTCTGATTCGTGCTACTATACGCTGTACCAGCAGACATATATATGAATATTTGTAAAATTGATATTTATCAGTTTTTAAGTGCCTTCAACCTGATACGGAGACATCAGTTGCCTTATGAATTATTCTCTAAAGAAAGTTGTAACAAAAGACGGGGAGCCAAGCAGTCACCTGTGTGAACTTGACAGCAGGTTCAGATCAGGCACCGCCCATGTTGAAAATCATTGCTAAGGTTCTTGTCTTTGTGCTTATTGTCTTTGCAGTACCTTTCTCGGTTAGTCCCGTTGGCACTGGCGTCGTGCAACTTGGATGACGGGACAGCACTGAACTTCGAAGATTCTGATGAGGAAGCTGACATGGCCAACGGGTTAGGTGGCCTTTCATCAGATGAAGAGAACGACTCAGACAACAAACGCGTGCGCAATATCAGCGTGAGAACTGGTGTTCTAGATGAAAAAGCAGCTGCAACTCAGGCTCTTGGTCTCTTCGCTCTCCACACGAAGAAAGATTTTATGCCGTATCCTTTGCAGAGTAGACCTCCATTAAGTGTTGGTAATCAGGGTGGTACTACGTTGACACTTGTCGGCATCTGTATCTTCGTCGCAGTGCCCTGTAGATTCTCAAACGTAGAATCTGACGCCATACTCCTCCGTGAGGCGCAGGCTGAGGGGCATCAGTTGTTGTTACTTAGAAAAAACAAAAGCTCAGAGTCTTCTGCAGAGGTGCATGACATCGATGTAAACTTGATAGATATGTTTGATACGCGTGCCCTTAACTGGATCACAGATATATGGAAGATTGTCTTAAGGTGTTGAAGAAACATGCTGGCTACTTTCATGAGGACGTTCGTCTTCAGGCCATGATCGCCCTCCAACGTGAGTGGACTTGCCTTCCTTTTCGTGATATGAAAATTATTCTTGTTGTAATGGTGTCCTTCCTCGGAATTTTTTAGTCTTCTCAAAGCCTCAAACCGTATACCTCAGGGTGTCTTCCATGCCTGTACCACTCATCACGTTCATTTTAGGTCAGAATACTATATTTGACTTCATCCGCTGTACAGGGTTGTTACCTGCCCCACGTTGCAGTCAAGATGTACTCAGTTTTGTGCTTTATTTCTGCAGATCTTTTGACAGCAACCGAGGCTGCCTTTCCCAGCCATGATACTGTAAGGCCTGCTCTGTCCGCCTATATTCGCTTAGGTCCCCAAAAAGGCCTTGACAGTATCTAGATGATACATAAGTTCGGGGCAAGCAGGAATCGATAAGTCAATGATAGTTAATGAGAGTGTGCAAATAAATCCTATCAACTACTATCTGGACTTGATTTGGTCTACTTATTGTATCTTCACTTTCGAAATCGTGATGCTACCGGATCTTACTAGTTTAGTGATGTGTATGCCAGTTAGATTTCTTTATAATTAGATTGATGGAATATTCTTGGACACGAACTGCACTAACAGTCTGGATCAATTCTTGTGCAGCATATAACTCCAGAGACCAAACACGTGCTAGGTACTGACGAAATTTGCCAAGTCTGATTTTGGCTGCAATCTATGCTGAAAGTCCTCGAGCTACTTATTTCGCCATGATGATCATGACGATTTAATTCAGTTTCTTGGTTTGAAACAGACACCGTGATGGAGTTATATTTAAGGGCTTTAAATGAGGACGACGACAAGGACACTGTTTCACAAGTTTGCTCATCTATCGTTGATGTAATCAAGGCCGTACCGTACGAAGCAGTACAACAATGTGGGTGATACTTCAACATGTTGGGGTCTTGAGGCCTTATATAGTGTTGTTCGAATTTAGTTAGGGAGGTCTCTAGTTTGGGTATGTAATATAGCTTTCCGTCGTTGACCCGGGAGCAAGGATCCTGGGGGATCCTATGTCGGAAACTTGTCTGTGCTATTCAAGTGACGAATATGTACATCTTTGACTGTCCTGAAATGACGAAGCACTCCATCCCGGATGCAGACATTGTGAAGCTATCCGAAGCAACGCTGATGTTACTTCGACAGGAAGCTGTATGTCAGCAAACAGGAGACACCGATAGTGACGGTGATGAGGACGACCTAGAGCACGACGATATACTGATGGATGCAGTAACAGACCTTTTGCCAGCAATGGCATCTCGGATGGGAGCTGGCTTTGAGCCTCTTTTCCGCCAGTTCTTTGAGCCGCTGATGAAGTTTGCGGTAGGTTTATGGCTTTTGATCGAGCTAATTCTTTTGGAAGACTGTTCTCATCATCATAAGCTGCGTTATCCTGGCGAAATCTTCTGGGTACCAACGATGTAGAATAAGTTCTTGGTTCCGATGTTCAGGCCTTACAGAGTTTCAGCAGATACGCTACTAGATTTTCTCCTATGCATTCCATTCCGCTCGATGCCAGTTCAGTTGGTGTTGATCAGTGAGCCTGATATCGAACATAACGTCAACCATATTTGAGGTTCGCTTCGACAAATTAGGGGCCTGATTAGGATGTTAGACGATCCTGGTGGCAATTTGCTTACTGATTCTCTTCACATTGCAGGGTCACTCGCGGCCACCTAATGACAGAACAATGGCTGTGGCCTGCGTTGCGGAGGTGGCGAAGGAGATTGGCCCAGCAATCAAGCCTTACATTGATGTAAGTGGCTTACCGGTTAGAGAAATACTGAACTATCATTGTAACAAATTCAGATTCCTCAGCTTTGACTGAAGCTATTTTGTTGGTGGCATTCGATGTTATGTACAGATCATCATGCCTGTAGTTCTAAAGGAACTGTCTTCACCTGAGGCAACAAATCGGAGAAATGCTGCTTATTGCGCAGGCGAGCTCTGTCTTCATGGTGAAGACAAAGCATTACAGTATCCTATACATCGAATACGCTTTCACAACATAATTCACGACAATACCGCTCTGCTGTTTTGCAGACCTTCCTGGTGCAGCTTATATCATCCTGTCGGTATGTCCTTAAATTGTTTCCAGATATTACGTGAGCGTCTTGCAAGGATTGCATCCTCTTTTCACCGAGCGTGAGACTGACGACGGTGTCAGGGATAACGCCGCTGGTGCTGTTGCTCGCATGATCAAAGCAAACATTCAAGCTGTTCCTTTAAGTCAGGTAACAGTTATATCAGTAATCTTAGAACCACGAAGAATGACTTCGGCACTTTCGTATTCGCTAGTGATGTTTTAGGTTTGGGTCAGCTATATGTGCTATCAAGGCTCAGTGAACGCTGTATTCCCCTTTCCTTCCCCCCTGTGCACGCTTATCCTGCCTTAGTTAAAGAATCTAACTGCTGGAGTGTCTGAATGTCCAGTCTTGCTGAAAATATTGCCGGTGGTTACAGGTTCTACCTTTTCTTGTGGGCGTTCTACCGCTGAAAGAAGACATCGAAGAGTCGGAGAGTGTATATGGTTCCCTATGTGGGCTAATCCTCGCCTCACATCCAGATGTAAGTGAGCTGACTTGTGGCTCCGTTCATTTGGCTTCCAAATGTGAGGACCATGGTTCTGTAGGAATTAGAGGCAAGCTCGGAATCACCCGGAGCATAGCTCTGAATAAACTTTCTGAGATTACTAAAGGTACGGTGTTTCTGACGGACGGGTTTCCTGTTATCTGTAGATTCTCCAGTTTATACCTCAGTTGGTGCCAGTTTTCGCCCAGACGGTCACTTCTGAAGAAGTCAAACCCGAAGTCAAGGCAATGATAGGCCAAGCAGTAAATCAGTTGTGGTTAGCTTACAGGGACCAGATGCAAGGTCTGCTCAGTGCCCTTCCTCCGCAAGAAGCCAATGCTTTGGGGGCGGTGATGGGTCAGAACTAATCGAAGAATAAAGATGGAGACACACTTGGACACGTGTACTGAGACGGGAGTCAAAACTTGACACAGCTGATTGTCAGTCTCTTGCAGTCATGTTCAACTTCGGGTGCCAGTTTCTACTAAAGTTTTGTGTAGTTTAATCATAGGTTTTAGTTTCATGAAACGTACTGAAGGAGGGAGTCATCCTCCTTAGGTTGAGGTTGAGGACAGCTGCTATAGGCTCAGCCACAACTGATTGTGTTATGAACCATGGAATATCGGGGGTTAACTTGACAACTTTCGGAGGATTTAAGGAATGGGCAAACCCGAGTGTCCCGGTCAACTGTTGAACAGTTGAGGTATGCTCGATCTGACACGTCCTGATTCATAGAGGTTTCTACTTTCAAATGCGTGTATTTTTCTACAAGTATCATGGTCTGCGTTGGTCTAAACTTGACAGCGAAGTTGTGGAGTTAGTGCAAGGATGGAAGTACGCTGTGCTTCAAATCCCCAAGGTGTGATCCAAGGTAGACTGGGCCTCTCCCTGTTTCATCCCTGATCGACATGTGGGCTCGCGTTGGTCTGTATGCAGAGTAATATTCACGACCATGAAATGCCAGCTTCACGTTTCAAGGTAACGATCGCGGATTGGACATCTGTGTGTCCAGTGCCTCAAGATCTTCAGTGTCACTTCACACTTGCGAAGTCGTAGAGGTGCAGCCTTAGCGGGCAACAAATTTTGATATTTTAAGAAGGTTCTGACGAATACCATAGTGCTGTGTTCATCTCGGAAGGATGGATTGGTCTGGTACTTCATTCATTAGGTACTAGTAAATTTTGGTAACAGCTATTTTGGAATTCCTGAACTCAGGAGGAGTTTGTGTACAAGTTCTAGAAAGGATAATACCCCTGAAACATCTCCGTGGTGTTCACAAGTCTTCTCTAGATTCAGAGATATGTTGCCGGACAAATCTCGCGGGAGAGGTATTTAGTCTCTCGGACGGTGGGGTCATGGGCCTCAGGTCTAGATTCGGAGAATTTCATAGGGTTGGGTTGAGGGTCAGGATCAGGAGCTGATTTTCTTCGGTTGTCTGTATACATGCTTTACAGTAATAGAGTAACATCGTATACCTTGCGCAAATGTATCCATGTAATTCTAGCAACAATAATGATGGCAAATGAAAATTTCCAGATTCAACCTAACGTGGAGATATCACAAGAGTAAAAGACATGTCCTCGCTGATGCTTGAAGTAGACACGTGTTTTCGCTTATCACTAGGATTTGGAATTTGATTTTCTAGATCAGATTCGTAAGGCCCTGGAGACAGATCCAACTACTTTGTAGTGGAGTAAACCAACGAGAAATGATACATAAGTAAATATACATCCCAACCGCGGTTTAGGGTTTGGAATTTGATTTTCTAGATCAGATTCGTAAGGCCCTGGAGACAGATCCAACTACTTTGTAGTGGAGTAAACTAAGGAGAAATGATACATAAGTAAATATACATCCCAACCGCGGTTTAGGGAAATGCGAGGAAGAGGACAAGCTAGACTATCGAAGAGAAAATGAACGTTTGCGATAGGACGGCAGGTGAACTGTCCCACGGAAGGAAGAGGACAAGCGGAAAAAATTTAATTTTTTCATTGTTTCATTTCCTCATAAAGATAAAGATGGTAAAGATGATCTAGAATTATGTGAATTAGTGAATGATATTATCAGTTTCTTCAAGTTTCATTCGTCTATAAACATTGTTCTGATACACTTGTCATGTGAGTTCACATACGGATGTACATGAGGTAATTACACATGTTATATTTATCACATAGACTAGTGTTGACATTAAGATGCAAGACGTCACGAGTTCAAAACTCCAGTCTATTCAGTTCTCTACACAGCGGAAACATAAGGTATTGAATCCAAAGCAGAGAAGATTATTTAATACAGAGCTGGAAAAGTAAATAATAACTAATATCACAAACTTAGAGGAGTAGTCTGAAAATCAAAATAGTATTCATAAAGTTAGAGGGGTAATCTAAAAATCAAAACGTACCAAGAGCATTCCAAGACAGCATCTGATTGGGTCTGAGATAAAATATTCAGAAATATTCAGATATTGTGATACATGAAGCGAACTAAGACTCTGGTGAATATTCTTGAGATCATATTTAGAAATATAAGTAAATCATCTTACATTTCGTTTGTACGTGCCTGCTGTGGTTTACGCTCGTAGATTTTGCGGGAAAATCATTATCGCGTTCTCGTCTCACATGGAATTCAGAACTGAACTAGCGAGAAAATACAACACAATTTTTATTGGTCTATTCTGGGTTCGGCCGTGAAGAATTATCTGTGCACTTGTGTGGTGTTTCTGTAAAATAGAGTTGAGTTGAGGAAACCAGTTGGTGTGTCTTCAAAATAGAGTTGCAAAATAGAGTTGAGTTGAAGAAACCAGTTGGTCTCCTACCACCGTTATCGATTCTTGAAGGAGTTTGGAAAAGTATTTTGATGGATTTTATTTTATAATTATTTTTATTTATTGGTTTTGATAATATTTGGGTGATAGTAGATAGATTCAATAAGCAAGTGCATTTTGTTTCTTGCTGAATTGATATTATTGTGTTTTAGATTGTTGAATTATTTATTTCGCATATTTTTTATTTGTATGGGTTACCTCTTGAAAAGTTTCAGATTTGGATATTAAATTTTGGAAGAGCTTGTTTACTTGTCAAGGCACAAATCTTAGGTTTAATTCTTCTTACCACCCACAAACGGATGGGTAGATCAAACGTGTAAATCAGATCTTGGAACATGTTTTACAGAATTATGTTCAACATGACCAAAGAGATTGATCCAAGCATTTGAAACTTGTTGAGTTCACTTATAATGATACTAAACATTCGATTACAGTTTTTAAACCTTCTAAAATTATTTATAGAGGTCGATAATCACCTTGGTCACCTCTGATGTTTTCTACTCAATTGGAAAATGCTACTATGTTTGACCTTGAGGAGGTTCAAAAGTTTGTGGCAGAGCAAAGTTTTATCTTGGACAAAGCTTGTGCAAACATGGAGACTACACAAAAGCTATACGTTAAGTATACTAACTGTGGACGTCGAGATGTGTCATTTAAAGAAAGTGAGCAAGCAAGTTTTTATTCGTTTTCAAAAGACCTAACATGTAAGTTCTTACCGAGATGGGCCGGTCCTTTTCTTATCGAAAAGAAGTTAGGTCAAGTTGCTTAGCAAGGAAAACTAAGAATTTCGCTAGCATGAAAGAATTTCATCTAGTTGTGTATGTTTCGAACTTGAAAGAATTCAATGTTGGACAGATTCAAAAGCCAAGAAGAGCAAAAATAGCATCATGATACGAGAGTTGATACGACTTAATCGGAGGTGCAGAGACTGTAAGCGACTATTGTTGCTATAGTTGAGAAGATAGCGGCTCTAGAGCAGAGATCCTTCGTCTTTTCTGATGGAGCTGGTCCTTCAGAAGCGAAGGAAACTAAGAAGCAGAAAGCAGTGGTGGAAACGAATTCGGAGGATGAGTCCTCGACAACGAGTGTACAGAAGTACAAGTGGTCTGTAACGACATAGGTTAGACATAATAAGTTTGTCTATTAGTAAGATATTTAGTTATCACTAAGTGTTGAGAATGTTTATTTGCTGCCCAAGTGCTTTAAGGATGTATCAAATTACTAGGTAAAGTTAGTGATGGATAAACTTAGTTGTACATTTGGACAAAATTCAGATATTTCTTAAATAGTGAGCACTACTATCTTGTCATCTTGTCTAAAAGGTAGAAAGGAGGTGGAAAATATCCCTTATCTCCTTTTTGACTTGATATTAGCGGTGGGATTAAAGTTGTGGACTTTGTGGGCATTAAAAATAAGAAGAGATTCCACATGTCTTCTTTTTAGTGGATCTTAGTGTAGAAGGGTAGGAAATTTGAGATTCTTTGAGAATATTCTAGAATCTTTCTCGAAGTTGTTGACTATGAAAAAATAAATCCATATGAAAAGATAAGAAGCCCATGTGATTAATACTTTTATCTTTAGTAATATCTTAGTAAAACTTGGTAAAAATAGTTACGGTTGAGTTATCAAAAGGTACCAAAGTAAAAACCTAAAATGTATAAATAAAAGAGTAAAGAAGAGCTCATCATCCTTGTTTTCACATCGTCGTAATGACAAGTTGAGCAATACAGAGAGTGTGAGGTATTTTAGCATATGAGAAGTTGAGAAACATCGTTAGAATAGATAATTTTAGTTGATGAGTTTATAGATGAGTGAATGACTGAACTTAGCATTTTTCTCTTCAAGTTCATGGTGTGCTTCAGTAGATTCAGTTTGAGGAGGAGCTTAATCCTGCCAAGTTTCAGCTCGAGATCTTCTCAAGGAAGTTCAGTGGTCCATATTGAAATTCGATCAAATTTTTGTCATAGGAAGTTTACCTTCCGAGTGAGAGTTCAAGGTTTTGAGTGTTTGGAAGTGAACATTAGGTCAAGCCAGGACGCCACAAGCAAGGAGACGTTGCTTGTATGAGTTGTCTTTCACTTTGTTAAGAGTTTTGAAGGAGTTTTGGAAGAGTGTAAAAGCGGAGGTTTGCTTATATTGCGTCTTAGAGCTGTTTGCATGTATTGCATGTTGCTCTGTGAGTGTAGGTTGCGTAGTGGTTGGAGCAACACATCAATTTTTGAAGAAGTTTTGGTGATTTTTTGTGTGTTGGGTCGAGAGTTGCGCCCGAGAGAGCGCATACGTGACAGTGGTTGGCTAACTATGACTTCTGCTTCTTTAGCAAGAAGTCTAGTCAACAAATAAATAGGAAATAACAATGTGTCATTGCAATTTATGTTAGGGTCGAAATTTTGTCAAATTATTGCGAGAGCTGTGAGCGTCCGTTCCACTTGATTTCAAGTGCAGTAGATTCATCTCGAAGAGGAGCTTAATCCTGTGAAGTTTCTGCTCGAGAGAGTTCAGTGGTCCGAGTTGAAATTTGACCGAATTTGTATCATAAAAAGTTATACTCTGGGGTAGCGTTCGAGTTTTTGCATGGGAGTGAGCATTAGGTCCAGCCAGGACGTCACAAGCAAGGGATCGCTGAGCGCTGCTAGTATGAGCCGTCTTTCACCTTGTTAAGAGTTTCGAAGGAGTTTTGGAGGACCTTAAAAGCTGAGGTTTGCTTATATTTTGACTTGGAGCTGTTTGTCTATATTGCGTGTTGCTGTGTGGGTGTAGGTTGCTCAGTGGTTGGAGCAGCACAGAAGTTTTTGATGAATTTTTGATGATTTTCTGTGTGTTGGATTCGAGAGCTGTCCCCGAGAAAGACCACACGTGACAGTGGTATCAGAGTTGTCCAAGTGAAACCTGAAGTAAGGAGGAGAGTCTTGGAGGTCGTCAGGCTGCCAAATTATTGTCTGAGAGTTTTTGATTAGTGCTTTGATGTAATTTCGACCTGAACCGAGCCCTTCCCGTGTTGGCCATGTTTCCCATTGTTATGTGAAGTAGTAGGTTTGAAATTAAATTGTTTAGTTTCGAGTTTCTGTGTTCAGGCAGTTTACTTCAAGGTCAAATCTTTGCCAGATTATTGCGGGAGCTGTGAGCATCCGTTCGGCCTGATTTCAAATGCTGTAGATTCAGCCCGAGGAGGAGCTTAATCCTGCCGAGTTTCAGCTCGAGATCTGCTCGAGGGAGTTCAGTGGTCCGTGTTGAAGTTCGATCAAATTTTTATCATAGGAAGTTTACTTTTTTAGTGAGCGTTCGAGGTTTTGAGTGTTTGTGAGTGAGCATTAGGTCCAGCTAGGAAGCCACAAGCAAGGAGACGCTGAAGGCTTCTCGTATGAGCCGTCCTTCACTCTGTTAAGTGTTTCAAAAGAGTTTTGGATGAGCGTGGAAGCTGAGGTTTGCTTATATTTCGTCTTGGAGCTATTTGCCTGAATTGCATGTTATTGTGTGGGTGTAGTGCATGTATTTGTTAACGAGTAACCAGTCTTTAATCAAGGTATGGACCAACAGGAACTTCAGACGTCGATTCCTCATCTGAACTCACCCGGTTTTCTTCTCCTCCAATTCTCATACCTCAACTCTTGCAGCTTGAACGTTCTTCTTCTTAGGACAATTTGGAGAAATGCCCTTTCTCTCCACAGTTGAAACAGATTCGCTGCTCCTGTTGTGCTTCTCGAGCTGCTTTTTTTGCTGATCGTGCATCTCCACTCGACCCTCCACCAGTTTATGATTTCGCGGTAACAATAGACCACGGGTTCAGGTTACGCTGTCCGAGACTTTTGCCCTTACCTCAGCTTCTGAACCTCATGGAAAATTTTGAAATTTCTCTGGTCTTCTAGGCAGAGGAATGGCCAGCAGCGCTATCGCTTACCATGATTTCCCTAGCTCCCTAGCTCCCTCGCAGATTCATTGCGAGGTACCGAGTACTTACATAACCCATCACGTGGCTCTTCTCACGTGCTCAACTTTGGATTTCTACCCAACTGCAATGACTTCTGCGTGAATATCACTGCATCGCATCGTCAGTTATCTTGCTCACAGCGTAAATAAACCAACTACTTTTCGGAAAACCATTCAGATAATTCTCCATAACAGTTATCCATAAATCAAAGACAAAAAATGAAGGGGTTCCAAAATACTCAGCATGCGCTCTCGGTTCTGACCATTTGCGCTTCCACAGACCCGCTGTTGGAGACCCATCTTCTGAACTGGTTTCCACCACTATTTTCTGCTTCTCACTTTCTTCCCTTCTGAAGGACCAGCTCCATCAGAAAGGACTACGGACCTCTGCTCTAGAGACGTAATCTTCTCAGCCATAGCAACCATTGCAGTCTCTGCACCTCCGGTTGCGTCGTATCAGCTCTCGGGCTCTTGGAACCTTCAGCCGATGATACAATTGATATAGACGAAGTCAGGATGACTCTCTACTCCTTGAATCTTCCTAAGAAGAGACACTGTTCAGAGTTCTGCTCTGATATCACTGTCACGTATGCTCTCTCTCGGATATAGCTCCCAAACCCAACACACAAAAAATCATCAAAAAATCATCAAAAATTCTTGTGCCACTCCAACCACTATACAACCTACACCCGCACAGCAACAAGCAATACAAACAAACATCTCCAAGTCAAAATACAAAAAACCTCAGGTTCAGCGCTCCTCCAAAACTCCTTCGACAACAGAGTGAAAGACGGCTCATACAGACAACGCTCAGTGTCTCCTTGCTTGTGGCATCCTGGCTGGGCCTAATGCTCACTCCCAAACACTCAAAACCTCGAACACTCACTCGGAAGATAACTTCCTATGATTTTGTCGAACTTCAACACGGATCACCGAATTCTCTCAAGCAGACCTCGAGCTGAAACTGGGCAGGATTGAGCTCCTCAGCGAACTAAATCTACTACACTTGAAATCAGACCGAACGGTGTCGAGGTGAGAATTTTTTGAGAAGGGTGGAACCTTCTAGTTGTGATACGATCGTGAAGAGGATGACGGAAAATCACAGACGGAATACGGATCATAAGAAAACAATCCATCACGTTCTCGATCTGGCCGAGATAAAACACACCGCGTGCAAGTAAATCTTCAACTCCAGATCAAGCAGACAGTAAATCTCACGTTTAGAAAATTAGAACTTTAGAAAACTGCTCCTGTGAAGCACCAGCACGTTCACCTAGAAACTTCTCATTTTTTATTCAGAAAAATGTACGTACAAGTCACAAGTCTCCTCTCTACTCGTTTCTGTCTTCTTCTCTCAATCCCTTGATGTCAAAACTCTCATCAGTCAGGAACTCTCTCCAGACGTAAGCTCTGTAAAAACTCCCTCCTAGCTCTTCGATTCTTTACTCGATAGTCTCTGCTCACTACGACAATTCTCCACACTGATCTTAGAATTCTCTCCTCTGAAATACACCCCCTCTGGATTTTCCTCCATCCTACGTAACCTTCACTGTCACCTGAAAGGGATAAAAGATGCCATAAACAGATGACAGCAGGAAAATAAATCATCGATAATAAATCAACACGTAAGAAAATTAGTTCACAAGCCTTCGCAAATTCATCTGTACGGACGTCCACCGAGTCGATCGTACAGTCAACTTTTGACATCTCCATCTGCAATAACTCCACCACTGTACCTCTGACCACCAGAATCATCTCGTTATGACACGTGGAGCCTCGAGTTATAGTCATTGTCGTTCTCCGGCCTCCTTAAACTTTGAAATGTCATAAGTATCACCTCAGACATCAATTTCACTTGATTTTTCGACCCAAGTAAATCACATGACGAGATTTATAATTTTCTACAAAAGATTTGATACCGACTTGGATTATCTTTGATGTCATCTCGCTACCTCAAGACTTAGAGGGCTGCAACCGTTTGTACTAGTGATCTCAACAACCCGAAGATGAGTTAGTCCTCTAGCATATGGTCCATTTGAAATCCGATGATAAACTCTCTCTAGTATCCACACCAAGTGACTGCACTAGTTTAGGGATAGACGGAAGCATCTCGCATTCACGCTACGTTTAAGAGACATTTAGTGTCCCGCTTTTGGTGCCCCACATATTCTCCCGAAAGGGCCAGCCTACTCCAAGCCAGTTGTGAGTCTGAGAGGATTTGATCTGGAGATCTCCTCCTTACAGGTTTACTCAGCTACACACGGAAGCCAATCTCACAATTGGTTCTAGAGACCAGTTTCTAAGCTGATATGCTAGCAAAGCGCAATATTTTGTCTTTATTTCACTAACACGAAGTGTCATAACTTTCTCTAGACACGGTCTTTTTGTGCATTTCGAAATGCAAACAAATACGACACATTACAGTCTACATGAGAAAAATCTAAAACATATTTTTTGAACTCTTTCAGATTTATGGTAAATTTCCAGGTATCAGAAAATCTTATAGAAGAACTCCAAGTAACTTTTTGCCTGCAACTCTGTTTGTATTTTTTGAACATATCACGGCGATCAGCGTGATGAGACCTACACCATGATATTTCCGTATTTTTGAATGCTCACTTCCTCCAGAATCGACCTCTCTGAAGTCTTAACTTCATTCAGAGAGAGACTAACTTCTAATTGAGAGGTGAATTATTTACTATGTGAAATAATTCACATCACGACATCCATCCCCTCTAAACATGCACATCCTCTGGCATGTGCCCACCTCTTCATCCTTCTGTCTGTTCTTCATCTTTATCATTCTCCTCCGCCTCAACCTCTTCAGTAGCGGAGACGTCTTCGTCTCTTGTCATCCTCTGCTCAAACTCCAGAAAGTTTAACAAATCTACTGATCCTCCAGTCGTTTGAACAACTTCAATCGTTTGCCAACCACAGATAGCTTCAAAGGAGTACCGTCTAACTCACGTAAGCTATAAGTGGCATTCTAATACACATCTAGCACAACATAACGCCCGAACCATCTTCACGAGAACTTACGAAGTGTAGAATGTTGATTCTCCAGCGTGCTGTCATACATCAGAACCCAATCACCAATACGTATTAGCTTTGGTCATAGTCGGCGAATCTTATCAAAATGTTCTTTGTTTCTGACTCGAGCCACCTTTAGCTTCTCTTGCACTTCAGCAAGATCCTCCTCCCTTCGCTCTAATTGTCTAGTTCGTAAAACAAGGAGTGAAGTACGATCTATATCATCTTCTCATGGTAGCGTAACCTACGTAAGAAAGTCCTCCTCAGCTAGCATGATTGGTTTTTGTCCCAACATAAGCTCAACCGGCATATAGCCAGTCATGGTACAATGTGTCGTTCTATCAGCCCATAAAGCGTGTGATGGTAGACCTAGAGATTATATCTTTCCATCCACTTTCCAGTCTCGGATGAGGACGAGATTGTAAGCACGAGATAACCTCCTCATAGACTTCGTGAGAGTGGCTGAGGATCACAACTCTTCCTACATCATCCAGCCAACGAACAAAAGACTGTACACCTACAAACTCCTCGTAAACACCAGAAATCATCTCACCTTCATTCAGAACTCTTGTACAGCGTAGATTTGCTGCATACTTCTCCATCTGTCTTCTACTTTTCTCAGTCAAATCCTTTACTCGCAGAACTCAGCCCAATCATCACAACTGAAAATCATCAAACCAGATTTTCAACTATGTACAGTATAGCTATTCTCAAAATCTTGAGCAACCTCTTCGTCAGCCTCTTGTGATCCTAGAATAGTGAGACCCGTCATCCATCACCTTGGTCTCCATTCGAACTGTAGTGATATAAGATTGACCAAGAATCACATGATATGAAACAGAAGATTACACGAAGAAGTGCTGATTTACTTCCACATCACCTAGCTTCACCCTCAAGTTAGGACAAGCGCCGTATAACTCACCCTTCTGGTTGTTTGCAACACGTAACACCCAACCAGGGTTCAGTTTGATAGACCACTGATCTCTTTCGTGCACCTCTCGTGACATGATGTTGATCTTAGAACGTGATCAACTAAGCAACAACAGGTTCAAGACTCCCAAGGCGACCTCGTGTAGCAGTTGTAGCACGAGCTCAATGCCTCTTCTTGAAGTCACTATCAGTAGCTGGACTCTCGTCGCCAGTTTCGTCATCATCAAACTCAGCAGGGTTGATACCAGCAACCAACGCTTCTTGCTAGTACTCTGTGTCATCTGCCTCCTGAAAATGCACGTTTCCGAATTCTGCATCATTCATAGAAGCTCCTATCACACCTATCATCTGACTTTCTACTTGCTCAGACATCACATGTCTCTTCTTCTTAATGATGTCGATGATCAGTTCGTGAAACTCCGTCTTCGCAATATCAAGAACCTACCGAAGAGAAAACTCAATTCATGCATCAAGTATTCTCTGCTCCAGGATGCTCTTGACATCAGTCGAAGTTTCAATATTAGCTGCCAATTTGTAAGTCGGTCCCTTCTTCTTCTCTTGGATAGTAAACCGCCTACCAACAGTTGTTGGCTCCTGCTGGGATCTCTGCACGTCCTCCATCGGACCTGGTGTAGGTAGAGGAGCTGCAGAAGTAGACGGGATGTCCTCTGGAGAAACTGCTCGCCTCCTAGTGACTCTCTGTCTATCTTCAATCTCCTTTAGAACTCCAGTATCAAGTTCAGAGGCTTCTCGTCGTCTCTTTTTCTCACAGAAGCATTTTTGTCAGTGACCATGTCTATCCACGTCCAAGAATGCTTTGATAGACATAGTGTCACGAGGATCTTCTCACCCTGTGACCTTACGAATAGACTCTGATCCTCTCTTCAGTACTTCAGAAGCAACTTGAGCAATATTCTTCTCAACAGTCATATCTAGCAAAGTACGACTAGAAGAGATTTCGATATACCCAGCATATACACCAGCATATACATCAGAACATTTACAGTTGCAGCCGCAGCAATCTGAGGCATACTTCTCATTCCTCCTCGTCCAAACTGCGTGTTCAACGGCTCTCCAATCAAAGAAAGGTGCAACCTACCGTTCTCGTAACGAACCGCACCATCTCGCAAAGCAGCCGTAAGCTCTTGACAGTCTCCTCGTAAATGATCAAGACTGTCACACCAGATACATCTATGAACAGAACACCTCCTAGACGTGCAGCAGCAAGCGTCGATGGCTGCTCTCTCTGCAAGCCAACTAGCTCTATCTTCAGTTCTCGCATTTGTCGGATCAAATCTTCGATCTGATTCTGCTGATCATGGTTCTCCGCAGGTCTTTGAAAAAGTGCCCTTTTTGCAAGAACTGGCACAACTAACATCAAAGGAACTGCAACCAGGACAACAGGTATGAGAGCAGGGGCCGGAGATTGTTGTACTGGAAGAGGAGCACGAGATTGAGAGACCACTTCTGCAAGCGGACGTCCTTTCATAGCCACTCTTCCACGCCTCTGTCTTGTTAGTACAGCCACAACATCCTCGACTCTTCTCCAGTCAGTAGTAACTCCTCCTTCAATCGATTGAAGCATAACCGATCTGTCGTAGCATCATCGGTAGCTTGCAGGAAAAGCTCTATTCTCCTAGCATCTAAAGTTATGCGCTCTAGAGTTGAAAATTGTAGATATCTTCGATCAAACTCTTTCAACATCTCGTTCAGTCTCATCATACGATCAGGTTGTTGCTCAACCCAATCCAGAAACGTTTTCTTAGTAACTCTCTCTGAATCCTCTTCTCTCAGAGCTCTCTCGAAACTCATCCAGATAACTAGATTTTTTCTCTGTACATCTTTAACTTGGTCTCGCAACTCGAGAATTATAGCTATCTCAAAACTGGTTATCATCTTTATATCAGTAACTCTAACCAGTTCCATCTCTTCTCTATACTCGCGTAGATATCTAGAAATATCTCTAACTTCAAATCTTCCACATCTATTCACGATCGCTTGCAAAGCCTTGGTGGATTTTAACTCACCTTTTCCAATGATCGGACGTTGTTCGACCAGGGCCGCAAGCATCTTCAGAATCTCAGCTGTATCAAGACCAGATGTTGTCATCACTGTCAGTCGCAAGTGCTACAGAAGATTCCGCAGTAGATGTATATGCAGCAGCTGTAGAAGTAGCACCAGCAGCGCTTCCGCTCTTCCGGTCCATCTTCTTCTTCGTCTTGGAACTCAATAATCAATCATCCCAAGAAGCCTCTCAGTGGAAGCAACAGACTGTATGTCGAGCCGAGAGTTTCCTGGGAAAAGAAGAACTTTCTAGCTGTGATATGATCGTGAGAGGAGGACGGAAAACCACACACGGAATACGGATCGCAAGAAAATAACCCACCATATTCTCGATCCGGTCAAGATAAAACACACGGCGTGCAAGTAAATCTTCAACTCCAGATCAAGTAGACAGTAAATCTCACGTTCAAAAAATCAAACTTTAGAAAACTGCTCATGTGAAGCACCAGTACGTTCATCTAGAAGCTTCCCGTTTTCTATTCAGAAAAATGTACGTACAAGTCACAAGTCTCCCCTCTACTTGTTTTTGTCCTCTCTTCTCAATCCCTCGATGTCAAAACTCTCATCAGTCAGAAATTCTTTCTAGACGTAAGCTCTGTAAAAACTCTCTCCTAGCTCTTCGATTCTTTACTCGATGTCTCTGCTCACTACGACAATTCTCCACGATGATCATAGATTCTCTCCTCTGGAATACACCTCCCTCTAGATTTTCCTCCTCTTACGTAACCAGCTTTTGACATCTCCATCCAAAGTAACTCCACCACGGTACCTCTAGCCACTAGAATCATCTCGTTCTGACAGGTGGAACTCGAGTTACAGCCATCGTCGTTCTCCGGCCTCCATAAACTTCGAAATGCCGTAAGTATCACCTCAGACATGAGTTTCACTTGATGTTTTGACCCAAGTAAATCACATGACGAGATCTATCATTTTTTACAAAAGATTTGGTACCGACTTGGAGTATCTTTGATGCCATCTCGCTACCTCAGGATTTAGAGGACCGCAATAGAATGCGCACTAGTGATCATGACAACTCGAAGACGAGTTAGTCCTCTAGCAAAAGGTCCATTTCAAAATCCGGTGATAAACTCCCTCTAGTATCCACACCAGGTGACTGCACTAGTGCAAGGATAGACGGAGACGTCCCGCATTCACGGTACGTTTAAGAGACATCTAGTGTCCAGTCCCTAGGCAACTTGGTGCCCCACGTATTCTCCCGAAGGGGCCAGCCTACTCCAAGTCGGTTGTGAGTCTGAGAGAAATTGATCCAGATATCTCCTCTCTACAGGTTTACTCAGCTACCCACGGAAGGCAATTTCACAATTGGTTCTAGAGACCACTTTCTAAGCTGATATGCTAGCAAAGCGTAGTATTTGGTCTTTCTTTCACTAACATGAAGTGCCATAACTTTATCTAGACATTGTCTTTTTGTGTGTTTCGAAATGCAAACAAATACTACACACTACAATCTACATGAGAAAAATCTAAAACATATTTTTCGAACTCACTCAGATTTATGATAAATTTCTCGGTATCAGAAAATCTTGTAAAAGAATTCCAAGTAACTTTTTGCCTGCAACTCCATTTATAACTTTTGAACATACCGCGGTGATCAGCGCGATGAGACCTACGCCGTGATGTTTTCAGAATTTTGACTGCTCACTTCCTCCAGAATCGACTTCTCTGAGGTCTTAACTTCAGTAAGAGAGACTAACTTCTAACTGAGAGATGAATTATTTACTATGTGAAATAATTCACATCAGGACACAGAACCCTCCCTGCAGGTTTACTCAACTACCCATGGAAGCCAATCTCACAACTGGTTCTAGAGACCAGTTTTTAAGCTGATATGCTAGCAAAGCGCGGTATTTTATCTTTCCTTCACTAACACGAAGTGCCATAACTTTCTCTAGACATGATCTTTTTGTGAATTTTGAAATGCAAACAAATACTACACACTGCAATCTACACGAGAAATCTAAAATATATTTTTCGAACTCACTCAGATTTATGATAAATTTCTCGGTATCAGAAAATCTTGTAGAAGAGCTCCAAGTAACTTTTTGCCTGCAACTTTGTTTGTAACTTTTGAACATACCACGGTGATTAGCGCGATGAGATGTACGCCGTGGTGTTTCTAGATTTTTGAATGCTCATTTCCTCTAGAATCGACTTCTCTGAGGTCTTAACTTCACTCAAAGAGATTAACTTCTAACTGAAAGGTGAATTATTTACTATGTGAAATAATTCACATCACGACAACGGACGCTCACAGCTCATGTAATAATCTGGCAAAGATTAGGATCCTCATAACCAGGAGGTTGCTGCATGTAGACCTCCTCCGTTGAGGAAGGCGTTCTTGAAGTCCATCTGCTGCATCTTCCAACCTTTCTGAGTTGCAACTGCAACTGCGGTTCGAATAGTCACCATCTTCGCAACTAGAGCAAAAGTCTCCTCAAAATCCACTCCATGTTGTTGTGCGTAGCCCTTAGCTACCAATCTGATCTTGTATCGACACACGGTACCATCCGAGTTGTGCTTGACTTTGAAGACCCACCTGCAATCAATCGCTTTCTTACCCTGAGGTAAGTCTACCAACTCCCAAGTCTGTTGGTGATGAAGCGCAGCAAGTTCAACTTCCATAGCACTTACCCATTGGGCCTTGTGCATCGCCTCCTCAAGCGAACTCGGTTCCTGAAGAACATTGGTCATATATGCATGGTGCGCAGCAAGAAAACCTTCATGCATATATCTAGTCACTGGATGTTTTGCCCGCTCAGATCTGCGAGAGGTAATAGGTGCACTAGTCACCTCCTCTTGCAATTGATCTGACGTAGATGCCAAGGTCTAGGACAAAGTATCTAGTGGATGTGAAAGATCCACATATCTGGATGAGTCAAACATACGCTGCAATAGCACGCGCTCATCATGTGTAGAAACTACACTAGTTCCACTAGGCTGTGTTACGTGGACTCCAGCGTTAACAACAGCTCTATGTGCAACAGATTCTGATCTGGAATCAATGACTTCTCCAGATCCTCCACTCAACATACTATTCTGAGGTACTACAGTGGACTGACTCCTTGGTTCTACAGTAAGTACAAGGATGGCTACGATAGGTTCAGGTGCAAACCAAGACTGTAGCTCATCAAAAACAACATCTCTACTGATATAGAACTGCTTGGACGGAGGATTGTAACATCTATATCCTTTCGTATCAAAAGCATAGCCAAGGAAGATACATCTATCTGCTTTCGGATCTAGTTTCTTACGTCTTTCATCAGGTATGTGCATATAACAGATACTTCCAAAAACTTTAAGGAAAGAGTAATCAGGCTTACTGTCTGTGAAGACCTCCATCGGTGTCTTGTTGTGGACTGCCGCTGTAGACATCCGGTTCATCAGATACATCGCACATGAAACAACTTCTGCCCAGTAAGGTCTAGGCATGGCCTTCTCATTCAACATCGCACGAGCAACTTCTGCTATATGTCGATTCTTGCGCTTCGTAATCATGTTCTGCTGCGGACTGTAACTGTAGGTCTTCTGGCATCGAATATCATGCTCACGCAGATATGCATCGAACTCTCCAGAAAGGAACTCGCCTCCTCCATCAGATCTCAAACAGAGGATAGATGCTCCAGATTGTTTCTCCACCAACTTGCGGAAAGTCTGGAATGCTGACAGTACTTCGGCAGAGGACTTGTTTCTCAACAAATAGATCCAAGTATAGCGCGAATGATCAGCAATGAACGACACGAAGTACTGGAAACCGGTCATACTTGGCTGAGAAGCAGTCCATACATCAATGTGAACAAGCTCCAGAAGCTTGTTCGCTCTACTACTTGATCTCTTAAAGGGCTGTCTAGTTTGCTTGTCGAATTGACATGCTGCACAGACTCCAGTGGGCTCACTGGATTTGAATTTGGGCAGACTTGTAACCAGGTCAGAACTCAAAAGGCTTTTCAGTCTCTAAAAGTTCATCTGTCCAATTCGCTTGTGTCAGATGTCAATGTCAGACACTACTGGACCACTCTGTTCATACATGGCAACCTCTAACTTAGGCGCAGATGCATCTAGTTTAAACAGCCTACCACTCTTGATACCTCGAGCTATGACAGTGCTATTCGAATCTTCAATAAAGCATCCATCTTTATTGAAGCGCACTTGTAGACGTTGCTCTATCAACTATCCTACAGATAGCAGGTTTCTAGTCAATGTGGGTACATGTAAGACATTCTGTATACTAGTAAACGTTGAAGCAGGAATGTCAAGTGGAATGTTACCCTTGTGCTGGATCTTGTGCTTGGTGTCATCTCTTGTCAACCATAAACTATGGAGTCTCCACAGGCTCGAGTGAACTAAACCACTCCCGATGGGGAGTCATGTGACTGGTGACGCCGGAGTCGATCACCCAGTCAGTCTGTGGCTCGAAAGTCGTATAACTTCGATGCGTAGTAATCAGCAACTGCTCCGAATAGACTTACTCAGTGACTGCATAGTCTTGCTGGTTGCTGTTACCTTGTTGGAGGTTGTTGTCGTGTTGTTATCTTTGATCGTTCTGCTTCTTGTAGCATTGATTCGCATTGTGGCCTTGCTTCTTGCAGTAGTTGTAGAACCAGACGCTCTTCTCTGGTTGTTGTTGGAACCAGATTGTTGCTGGTTCTGCTGCTGCTGCGATTGTTGTTGTAGTCCGCGACCTCGTCCACGTCCAGCACCTTTGCCACGATCCCTATCTCGAGATCCTCCAGAACCTGCAAAATAGACAGATTCTTGCTGACCCGTTGTCGTGTCGTGGACCGGCTCCTACTTGAAATTCAAACTTCGATACTTGTTGCTCCAAAGACACTCATGAGAAGACAAGCTAGGCCCCAGCTTACGGGCTTTTGGCACAATCTCAGATCTCCATTTTCATCACATAGATGGGTAGAGCTCCTTGTCAGCTTTCCAAAGGCACTTTGTCTACTTCGTTTGGACGCCTAGTGGAGAAGTTACAGGACTCGAAAGATGGAGAAAATAAGCTAGGCCCCAGCTTACGGGTTTTTGGCATCACTTCGGATCTTCGTTCTTATCGCACCAGTGGATAGAGCTCCTTGTCAGCATTCCATAGGCACTTTGTCTACTTCGTTTGGACGCATAGTGAAGAAGTTACAGGACTCGAAAGATGGAGAAAACAAGCTAGGCTCCAGCTTACGAGCTTTTGGCGCAACTTCGGATCTTTACTTTTATCGCATAGATGGATAGAGCTCGTTGTCAGCTTTCCATGGGCATCTTGTTTATTTCGTTTGGACATCCAGAGAAGAAGTTATGCGATTCGGAAAAAGATAAAATCAAGCTAGGCCCCTAGTTACTTGCTGACTGGGTATTTAGGGCTTCAGGCGTTATATCAAACACGCAAGGGGCCTGCTTCTTATTATTGAGAGTTGAACTTCGTACGTACAGACTGTTGCAAGGGGGCTGCTTAAGGGGCTTGCTTGTTCCTACGACCTGTCGGTGGATGTTTTGGAGAATTGTGAAGTTCAATACACGCGCGCAAGGTGTCATCGGGTTCAGATCTGTGCAGGCTACGCACAGGTTAAGACGGTTCTTGAAGAGACGGATCGGGGGTTGTGTTCTGGGAGAAATTGAGACGCAGGGAACAGAATTGGGGTTTTCAGTTATCTGTGAAGGAGAGTTGGACCGTTCGGGCCGTTCCGGAGTCCAAACTTGCTGTCCTTGGATCCATCGGGATCAGAACAACGAGTTCTTCAGGAAATTGAAGACGATACAAAGTTTTATCGGGCGGTTTGAGAGTTGTGAGAGAAATTGGCTCGCAGGGAAGCGCTTGCGTCAGGTTTTCATCGCCTGCGACCTGAGATTGGATTGTTCTTCGCGATCGGTGAACCAAGCTCTTCGTTCTTGGTGCCTACGCGATCAGGGAGTCCTCATGTACGCATAGGAGAAGACTGTAAGTGAATTGGATTGTTGGTTTGGGTGTGGTGAGCAAATTTGAGCCGCAGGGAGCCGATTTACGTCAGTTTTTTGTAGCCTGCGACCAAATTTCTCGAGTAGTTTTGCAAGGAGAACTCCAAACGGCTTGTTTGGAGTCTTGTTGGGTTCAGAGTAGCCAGATCTACCTACCAGCGAAGACGGATATCAGTTTAGACGATCCGTTTGTGCGGTGTGAGCGGTTTTAAGCCGCAGGGAGGAGTTTTTGAAGGTTCGGTCACCTGCGACCGAAAATTAGCGATATCTCAACTATCAGGAGCCGGATCTGAAGGTTTCTTGGGCCAACGGAGTCAGGGAAGGAGACCCTATCAACATTTGAAGATCGTTTGGCGAAAGGAGAAAGTTCCCAGATAGGTCTTTTTCGGTTCCTTCGCTACAGGTTTCGTCCTTTTGAGTTCGTTAAGGACTTAGTTGGTTGTGTATGGCTTGTGGTAGCTAGCTTTAGCCAAGAGCTAGTGTGTGGATGTGGTTTGGACTTGGGTTTGGATCGCATGATACTGTTGTGGCTCTGGTTGTTAGCAAAGAGAAGTTCCTCTTGCTTTGAGCTACGTTTTGGCGATTTCAGACTAGGGTTACGTTTCAGGGGTTTGTTTTAGGGCTTCTGAAGTAGGTTACAGACCGCTCTGGTCTTTTCCTCAGTTTTGTGCTGTTTGGAGAAAGAATCGACAGTGTACATACTTTCAGAGTGGTATATATCGCAGCATTCCTTTTTCGTGGTTGTTCTTCTCTGTCTTGTCTCTGTTTGGCACACAGCATCTCCATAGCCAGGAACCTCGCGTTTTCCTGGACATCCTTCACGCACAAAATATCCGACACGATACGGTGGTGAACTCGACGTGAAGGTCTGGGTGGAGATTTCTTCTGTGTATGAACTTTGAAGAAGGGATTGGCAGTCATGAGTGGGGATGAGAAAGGTGATGGAGATGGAGCTAGTGGTTCAAGTGGGTTGCCGAAGGTGCAGTTGGATCCAGCGACTGCATCGATGTTCCAAGCTTTCACTATGTTCTTACGGCAGCAACAATCTGATGAGCGGAAGGAAGCTTTGGCAACAAAGGCGCTACAAGCGGTGGTCAACAGGATTGACCAGTTTGATGGAAGAGATGTCTCAAGGTATCTGAGACATTATGTGAAGGAGATGGAGCTGAACCGGGTCTCAGAAGATGAGATGATTGAGACGTTTGAGTTGGCAGCAGCTCCAGAGATTAGGGATCATGTTAAAATGCTAACGAAGCATTTTAACAAGGATTGGGAGACTTTTGCTCGTGCCTTGATGGATGAGTACTTCTTGGAGGACTCTGATCGAGTCACCAAGAAGTCATTCTTGGAGTGGGTTGAGCAACCAAGGAAGGGTTTACAAGCTACTGAGTTGCTCAGAGAGTTTGAGAAGCAGTTTTCACGACTGACCAGGATGGAGAAGTTGACGTTGCAGTCCAACAAGACAGAGCTATTTCTTCGGGCTGCAGATGAGAAGTTGCAGGAGAAGCTAGAGGTACTTCTGGAAGACCGGGAGGAGGACGATGGATTGACCAGCAGCTGGAAGAAGGTTGAGGAAGCTGTTGGTCTGCTTACCAAGAGGGAGCGGAGACGAGAGAAAGTTCCTGTTAGGAGACTGACGCCAACACCTACAGCTGTAACACCTGTTCCTGTAGTCCGATCAGTTCTTGTTGCTAGACAAGTAGTACCTGTTGCTCCAGCTGTTCCTGTTGTTCCGGTTGTTCCAGTTGTTCAGGCACCCATGGTATCTCCGAAGAAGGATGACTCAAACCTTGAGGAGATATTGCGTGGAATGAGAGATCTGCAGATCAAGCTCACCAGATTGGAAGAGAAGGGATCTACAAGTGGAGTAAGACCGGTTGAGAAGCAAGGCTGGATCCAGCGGTGTATCTGGTGCGATGGTACTGATCATCCGCGCAGAGATTGCAAGGAGTTCACAGATATTCTGCAGCAAGGAGTGATCTTCTGGAAGGATGGGAAGGTAGCGTTGAGGGATACTGGTGCACTTCTTCAGACCAACTTTGGTAGGGGAGGGATGAAGAAGTTGGTTGAGGACCACCTATCAGCGCAAGCAGTTGCAATGGTGGAAGCTGGAACTTATGGCACAAGGGTTGAGGATCAGGCTGAGAGGAGTTTCAACAAGCAAGTTGAGCCAAGTGAGTTGTGGTCATCTGCCATCTCCATGAAACAGAAAGGGAAGATGGCACGTGAGACGTTGCAGAGGACAGCTGCAACGATTAGAAGGGATACTGGATGGGAGGATCCGATAGAAGCTCTATCGGTGCATGCGTACATCGCCAAGAACCAACACGAAGCGTTGTTGGAAGAGAAGAGAAGGCGAGATTCAGAGGATTCAGGAGAAGAGACTTCTTCAAAGAGACAGACTCGAGGGGAGAAGGTTCGCCAAGAGCTTCGGGATGCAGGAGCTCAAGACCTACCGATGGATGATGCTCCTTCTCCATCGAAGGAGAAATCTCAGAAGGAGAAGGGTAAGCCGGCTGCGTAGAAGCTACAGTCGGATATCGAGGCTTCAACAGACTTGAAGGGAGTCTTGGAAGATCGCATTCTGAATGCGAAGGTGGAGTTTACTTTGAGAGAAGTGTTAGGCATCGCCAAGCGTGAGTTTCATGATGTCATCATCGATGTCATCAAACGGAAACGACAAATTACGGGTGAGACTGGTTTATCACATGCTTTGGATACTAGGATGTCAGTGGATGAGGAGAGAGAGCTTGCAAGGTGCAGTGTCTATTCTCCAGAGGAAGAAAGAGATCGAAGGCGCAAGGTGCATTTCGAGGATGAAGAGGAGGATGGGAAGCGGAGCTCAAGTCATTACAGCCACAGTCACTGGGCTCGAGCTACGACGGAGACGTTGGTGAGGATCGAGGACTTGGATGAGCCGGTGGTTGCTCTGATCGATCATGGATCAGAAATCAACATCATGTCGAAGGAGCTGTACAAGAGGAAGAAGTGGCCGATCAACACAGAGCATGGATGGGTCATAAGAGCAGCCAACAACACGAGAGGAGACTTGTATGGAGCTTGTCCAGACATCAGAGTGCGCGTAGGTGATGTTGCTATTGAGCAAAACTTCTTTGTTCAGGAAGCAACATCATACCCACTCATTCTGGGTCAACCTTTCATCATAGCAACCCGGATGGAGACAAAGGTACTGGACGACGGATCTGCGTATGCTAGGATCCGAAGTCAAGATGGGAAGAGAGCGGTACAGTTCCTGACTGTACCGTCCAACCACGAGCGCAACCGAGATCGTTTGAGGGAGAAGCCGCTTCCAAGGGTGAGTGAAGAGTTCAAGGATTTTTGTTGAGTACCACTATAGAGCGGGATTGTGGTGGTGCGCAAGAGAAGGTACTCTCGCTTGATGGAGATAGTGCCTTTTGTACAGGGTTTATTGGATTTTCAGAGTGTGGGATTGCTGTCTACAAGAAGATAGAAGAGCTGAGAAGAAAAGAACAAAAACATTTGCGTGGTGTTGAGTTGATGTTGAAAGAGTTGGGTGAGCTAGAAAGGGATGAATGGATTTCTGGTGTTTATGAAGAGGATGGGTTGGAAGATCCCTTGCGAGAGATCATGTCTATTGGATGGGAGGATATGGATAAGGTCGTGCGGATTCATTCAAGGGAGGTCTATTCGGTGATCGAATCATTCCGTGCGCCGGAGGTTCGAGTTGAGACAAGGTACAAGACAGTGGATAGGAAAGTAAAGCCAGTTGCTGGTCCTTTGCCGGAAGACACCAACCAACAGATGGATCGAGCTTCAAAGGAGAAGAGTTTGAGAGATCCTGCAATGATAGGACACAAGTTCACGGAGAAGACTCTTGAAGAGCTGAAGATTGGATCTGATGGGTCTCTTCTACCAGAAGAGAGGATGTGCTTCAAGGAGATACTTTCAAGACATGGGAAAGCATTTGCTTTTGAGCCACTTGAGATTGGATGTGTAGATCCGTACGTTGTTACCCCGATGGTTATCTTCACGGTACCGCATGTGCCATGGAACCTGAGACCAATTCCAGTACCGCGGGCTCACTTGCCCAAACTAGTGGAGTTGCTGAAGGAGAAGATGCGGATGAAGATCTTGGAGCCGTCGTTTGCACCATATTCAAGCAGATGGTTTACAGTACCAAAGAAGAATGGGTCGTTGCGGTTCATCCAAGACATGCAGCCAGTGAACGCAGTAACAATCAGAAATGCTGGGGTGGGACCGATTGTGGATGAGTTTGCAGAAGCGTTTGCAGGAAGAGCGATTTACTCAATGGGAGATCTTTACTCGGGGTATGATCAGTTTCAACTAGCGGAGGAGAGCAGAAGCTTCACGACAATGAGGACACCTTTGGGGTTGGTTAGGATGTGTACCTTACCGCAGGGAGCTACCAACTCGGTAGCACACATGATGAACGGGATGAATCGAGTTCTAAGGGACTTCATCCCCGAAAAGACGATGCCATTCTTGGATGACATCCCCATCAAAGGATGTGTGGAAGATGAGAAGGATGAAGCATTAGATCAGAGGGGGTGTCGGCGATACGTCACTGATCACATCGCAGACTGTGAGAAGATCTTATCTCGACTTGAGGAAGTTCATCTTACACTATCAGGTGCGAAGTCTACATTTGGAGTTAGAGAGGTTTTGATCGTTGATCATTTGTGTGGATCGTTTGGTCGGAAGCCAGATCCGAACAAGGTGGATGCGATTGGAAGGATGAAGGAGGTTTGCAACTCGCTGACAGAAGTAAGAAGATTTTTGGGTGCTTGTGTATTCTACCACATTTGGATTCCTCATTATGCGCATGTGGCGGATCCGTTGTATGGATTGTTGCGTAAGGGTCATAAATTCAGATGGGAGGAAGAGCATACTGATGCGGTAAGGAAGCTGAAGTCTTTACTATCATCTCCTCCAGTTCTGGGAAGGATTGATTACAAGGGTGCTAGGCCGGTGGTTCTTACTGTGGATACAAGTCCAGTTGCAATTGGATGGGCAGTCGGACAGGATGATGAGGATGGAGACAGGTTTGCGGTTAGGTTCGGAGCGAAGGTGTTAAGTGCTCGACAACGTGCTTACCCGCAAGTGAAGAGAGAATTGTGGGGTATTGTTTCAGCTATGAAAACTGAGAAAGAGTATTTGATTGGAGCAGTAGTGGTGGTTGAAACTGATTGCTTGCCGTTGTTAGGGATGATCATGAATTGTTCAACTCCTGATATTGCGATGTTACGATAGATCGCATATATCAAGTCGTTGAACCCGGAGTTTAGACATATCGCAGGGAAGGATAATCTGATGGCGGATATGTTGTCTCGGGCTCGATATGATGGGGAAGATGAGATGGTAGAAGACATTGACGACGTGGGTACAGAGTTCTATTCGATTGCACAGACAGGAAGAGAAGATGAGTTGTTTGTTGAAGGGTTGTATGATGGTGATTTGCTTGATATCGAGAGGTACCTTAGTACGATGGTTAAGCAGACAGGTTGGACAGATGAGAGGTTTCGGAGAGTTAGAAGGAAGGCCTACAACTTCATGTTGCAGGATGGGTTTCTTTGGAAGCGATCGAAGCAAAAAGGTGGAGTACCGCTACGGGTGATTTGCAACAAGGAAGATCAGCAGAAGTTGCTCAAGGCGTTCCATTCTTTGGGCTGGACATCGAGGGATTTGGGCCACTTTTACAAAGATGAAAGAGCGGTATTGGTGGAAAAACATGTACAAGGATGTTGTATCTTTTGTGGAGTCTTGTTTGACATGTCAGATGTATTCGAATATCCGACATCGTGACGGATTACATCCGACTTATCCGTTGGCAATCCACTTCAAGTGGGTGGTAGACTTGGTGAATATGCCGGTTGGATTATGGCAGATGAGATACTTGGTACTTGCTAGAGAGGATCTTTCAAATCAAGTCGAGGGTAGGGCGCTTCGGACGAAGACAACTGAAGGGGTATGTAGATTTCTCTTGGAAGAGGTTGTTTGTCGGTATGGATGTGTGGGGAAGATCACTGCAGATCGGGGAGAGCTAGATGCACATGAGGCTCGTGAATTCTTTGCAAGGTGTGGGGTGAGGTTGTCACTGACAACTGCTTATAACCCCGAAGGGAATGCCAAGAGTGAACGTGGTCATCCACCCATTGTGAAGGCTTTGGTGAAGGCTTGCAACGGAAGGGTGCGCGAGTGGCCTCGACTCTTACCATTTGCGTTATGGGCAGATAGAACGACGCACAGCTCGGTGACAGGTTACATGCCGGTGGAACTCATCACAGGTCAGAAGCCTATCATGCCGATTGAAGAACATGTTCTGACATGGAGTGTGTTACCTTGGGAGGACAATTTGACTAGAGAAGAGCTTCTTGCTATTCGAATTAGGCAGTTAGAGAGAAGACCAGAGGATATCCAAACTGCTTTGGATAGGCTGCGAGAAGCACGGTTGAAGAACAAGGTCAAATTTGATCAGCGACATCGTTTGAGACCTAGGGATATCAAGGAAGGTGATTGGGTGTTAGTCTATGACAACAGTCTAGACAACCATCATAGTGCACTCCGGAAGTTTTCCAGAAGATGGTTTGGTCCGTATGTGGTGAAGAAGGTTCATGACAACGCAACTTACGCCCTGCAAGAGTTGGATGGAACAAGCTTGAAGGTACCAGTGGCAGGTAAACGCGTCAAGATTTTCAAAAAGAGAGATGAGGAGGTCGATTTAGCAGATATCTTGACGGAGTTTCAGTTTGAGGATGAGGATTATGCAGAAGATCTTGAAGGTGAGGTTGGTTACGATGGGAAGTAGGACGATAAGCCGGTCCACTCCTTGGTTGGTATCTCTGGTGCATACCGGAGGATGCACAGGTTCAGAGGGGATGGATGTCGTGTCGTGGACCGGCTCCTACTTGAAATTCAAACTTCGATACTTGTTGCTCCAAAGACACTCATGAGAAGACAAGCTAGGCCCCAGCTTACGGGCTTTTGGCACAATCTCAGATCTCCATTTTCATCACATAGATGGGTAGAGCTCCTTGTCAGCTTTCCAAAGGCACTTTGTCTACTTCGTTTGGACGCCTAGTGGAGAAGTTACAGGACTCGAAAGATGGAGAAAATAAGCTAGGCCCCAGCTTACGGGTTTTTGGCATCACTTCGGATCTTCGTTCTTATCGCACCAGTGGATAGAGCTCCTTGTCAGCATTCCATAGGCACTTTGTCTACTTCGTTTGGACGCATAGTGAAGAAGTTACAGGACTCGAAAGATGGAGAAAACAAGCTAGGCTCCAGCTTACGAGCTTTTGGCGCAACTTCGGATCTTTACTTTTATCGCATAGATGGATAGAGCTCGTTGTCAGCTTTCCATGGGCATCTTGTTTATTTCGTTTGGACATCCAGAGAAGAAGTTATGCGATTCGGAAAAAGATAAAATCAAGCTAGGCCCCTAGTTACTTGCTGACTGGGTATTTAGGGCTTCAGGCGTTATATCAAACACGCAAGGGGCCTGCTTCTTATTATTGAGAGTTGAACTTCGTACGTACAGACTGTTGCAAGGGGGCTGCTTAAGGGGCTTGCTTGTTCCTACGACCTGTCGGTGGATGTTTTGGAGAATTGTGAAGTTCAATACACGCGCGCAAGGTGTCATCGGGTTCAGATCTGTGCAGGCTACGCACAGGTTAAGACGGTTCTTGAAGAGACGGATCGGGGGTTGTGTTCTGGGAGAAATTGAGACGCAGGGAACAGAATTGGGATTTTCAGTTACCTGTGAAGGAGAGTTGGACCGTTCGGGCCGTTCCGGAGTCCAAACTTGCTGTCCTTGGATCCATCGGGATCAGAACAACGAGTTCTTCAGGAAATTGAAGACGATACAAAGTTTTATCGGACGGTTTGAGAGTTGTGAGAGAAATTGGCTCGCAGGGAAGCGCTTGCGTCAGGTTTTCATCGCCTGCGACCTGAGATTGGATTGTTCTTCGCGATCGGTGAACCAAGCTCTTCGTTCTTGGTGCCTACGCGATCAGGGAGTCCTCATGTACGCATAGGAGAAGACTGTAAGTGAATTGGATTGTTGGTTTGGGTGTGGTGAGCAAATTTGAGCCGCAGGGAGCCGATTTACGTCAGTTTTTTGTAGCCTGCGACCAAATTTCTCGAGTAGTTTTGCAAGGGGAACTCCAAACGGCTTGTTTGGAGTCTTGTTGGGTTCAGAGTAGCCAGATCTACCTACCAGCGAAGACGGATATCAGTTTAGACGATCCGTTTGTGCGGTGTGAGCGGTTTTAAGCCGCAGGGAGGAGTTTTTGAAGGTTCGGTCACCTGCGACCGAAAATTAGCGATATCTCAACTATCAGGAGCCGGATCTGAAGGTTTCTTGAGCCAACGGAGTCAGGGAAGGAGACCCTATCAACATTTGAAGATCGTTTGGCGAAAGGAGAAAGTTCCCAGATAGGTCTTTTTCGGTTCCTTCGCTACAGGTTTCGTCCTTTTGAGTTCGTTAAGGACTTAGTTGGTTGTGTATGGCTTGTGGTAGCTAGCTTTAGCCAAGAGCTAGTGTGTGGATGTGGTTTGGACTTGGGTTTGGATCGCATGATACTGTTGTGGCTATGGTTGTTAGCAAAGAGAAGTTCCTCTTGCTTTGAGCTACGTTTTGGCGATTTCAGACTAGGGTTACGTTTCAGGGGTTTGTTTTAGGGCTTCTGAAGTAGGTTACAGACCGCTCTGGTCTTTTCCTCAGTTTTGTGCTGTTTGGAGAAAGAATTGACAGTGTACATACTTTCAGAGTGGTATATATCGCAGCATTCCTTTTTCGTGGTTGTTCTTCTCTGTCTTGTCTCTGTTTGGCACACAGCATCTCCACAGCCAGGAACCTCGCGTTTTCCTGGACATCCTTCACGCACAAAATATCCGACACGATACGGTCGAAGTAGAACTCCCCAGTATGCGCACATCCTCTCCTAACATTATAGGAACAAGCTCATCAAACCGCGGAAGGGGTTCTCTGATCGAAATCGATGTTATGAACTATACATTCGCGAAGTTGGGCTTGCATCGGTATGTGCCACGTCAACTAACTTGCATCCGGTTGCACTGAGTTGCACCCGAGTTGCATCATAAATCCACGATCATGAAGAATCGACCTCGAGACCTTACGTCTCATATCGCAAAGTTTTGATTCCGAGCTCATAGCGTAACATCCTCCCCCACCAAAGAGAGATCAGACCTACCACTGGTCTGAGCAACATTTAAACATATAACAAACACAACACAATGCATAGACGAACAACAGACTGTAATCCTCCAGTAGATCGTTCGGACTTACATAAGTCTTACAGCATATCTCACAAGTACACTTTCAGTAAAAGGGGTGATCAGTCCCTTACTCCTTTCAGTGATCTTAGTACAAGGTTATACCTCTGCAAGACTTAATGCAAAGCCTCTGCATGGTTAGATCTGTGCTCTCTTGTGCACTTTCGCTCATAAGTCACATAAGACTCAAGCATGACATAATAGAAGATATCAGTTAACTCCTCTCAAGTTTCGGTAGAGAAATTCTTCCGGTTCACCTACATAAAAACTCACGCATACGACCGCTAGGTGTGTCTATCCATCTATGATCTAAAATGCAGATATGAGTTCCACGCAAGAAGTTCTAGTTGAGGAGATCGATTGTACAATGCAAATCCTTGGGGCTCACTTTGACATTGCGAGTCTCAATAATAATAGGTTTAGTAGTTTCGTTAACAATAGTCAAGTAAATACAAGTAGAATAGTAAAAAACATCACGGTAAAACCTCAAATAATGGGAATCTCGAAAGCACTATCGCTACAGACTTAATTATTCAATGGAAGGTCAACTCGAAACAGAGAGAATAGCATCCTCTAATGCAGGGCTGGTACACTTCCACGAACTTCAGAGATGACACCATGAACGAGACCCCCACGCGTGCCACTGCCAGGTCTCAAAGTAAAGAACAAAGTAATGATGACGGGTCTCTTCAGCGCCTTGGCTTGTTTGAGAGTAGACTGCGGTTAGACCGTCTGGACGTCCGCCAGACGGAAAGATGTTTTCCGTTTTCCCTGAATGTTAAGTGGCTTCTAAAGCGTTTTATAAAAAAGTAAAAGAAATAAAAAAAGAGGAAACCGTGGTATATCACAGATTCTGCTGTCAGGGGTAACATGCATGTTGAAGTGCTTGCTTCACTATCCTTTGTGGGATGCATGACAGTGGAGCTGGATGTAACGACCCTTCTGCACTCCTTATCTCATTCTTTTGTCATTTGCACTTCTATCTCTATGCTTAGTGCCGCATATCGATTCATCACAGGAGAAGCTTTGTCCATTGGCTTCTTTGGTTTCCCTACCGTATCTTTATATTTTACTTCAATAAAAGTAGCATTCTCTTCTCATCTTCAGTATTTTCATCTTTAGATTTGTTCTCTTTTATCACTATGACAGACTCCTTGTGTGAAATTATTTCTTCTGATGTTCATTTGTATTACATTCTTCTTGTTGGTAATCTTTTGCAATATGCTCCTACTGCTTACATTTGAAGCATCCTTCAACTCGGACGGTTTGAGTCGCCAGACTTGCTCATGGAAGCCTAACAACTATTACCTTCAGAATTACGGCTTCTCTTTCTGTCTTCACACACCCCTTAGAATGTGAATACCGGTTTTGTGTTCAGACTACCCTTGAATAAGTTGGTTGTCTAACACCTAAGCATCACTTCTAGATGGAAGATTCCTTAAAGTAGAGGTCAATTTTATCGACGACAGTTCTGGAGGAAAACATACAGACCGTGGTCTATTAGACTTTGACGCCTATTTTTATATTTCATGATCATCTTACAGCACCTTCAACCTTGCAAGAAACCAGTATCTACACCTTGACGCTTAAAACGGTTAGATCACACCATTTATTCCTGAACTGCACGTAAAATCAGACGGTTGTACCCTCACCCAACCACAAGCTTAGCGGCAGCACACTCAGAAAGGTAGGCAGGAGACATCAAGCAATTCATAATCTCCCTCGCGAGAATTGCTAAGTTTCACTTCATGTCATTCCAGAGTGAACCGGGAGTGCTATAACTAATATATATCAGGCTCACAGAGCTTCTCTTGGCGAATTCAAGACGGTGAAGATAAAGCCTCACAAACAGATTGTTGCAGCACCTGCTGGTTCAACGCAATTGTTACCAGTATACAAACAGCAACAAGAACGAGCTTTTCGGTCAGACGGAAGTGCCCCAGGCGCATAGAGAAACAGAAGGGGCAAGGCTATAGTTCAGAAGAAATTGCGTGAAACAGACAGCCCTTTGGATATAATCCGTGCAGTGAAATCAGTGGTTGAACAGGCTGATCCCTGGTAGTCAAAAACATAGTTCATGACAGGGTTTCCCGACTGTCCTCGTGCTACTCCAAATCGTTTTGCAGTCCTGAAGACTGATCGGATCCTGACCTCCCACTCTCAACAATTTCGACATCCTGTTGCAGACCTAGCTACGTGCCATTAGTTCCTCAAACAAGTTGAGGAGAAGAGCACAAAATCGATCCTTGATAGAAGGTGATTTCGGATAGGATATGTACCCTCTGATGTTACAGGTCGGTTGAGCTTGAGTAACACACAAGACCTCCCAACTCTCTCCTATCTGCCTAGCCGAAGCCCGGAGAGACAGATTCTCGCTAGAGACCTTTAGAAGAGTCGTACACGCCACTCAGAAAGTGTGTAAACTTAGAAAGTCTTTCCAAGGGCTCTTCTGCAGGATATGTACAGCAACTTTGCTGAATGGTAACACAATATAGACAACGCACAGGGAAACTAAAACCAACTGAGAGAGCTTCCTTGTCGCTCTAAATATCTCCGAGTAGAAGTAGGTGGTGTAGGCAGGCGTGCATCAGCAGTATCTGCAGCAACTATCCACACTATAACTTGCCCTACAGCATGAACACTCCTCTGTCCGCATTCACGACTGTGCGTAGCTGTTGTTTCTTTCTCGTAGATCTCTTCTCAACCAACCTTGACTTCTTCTCTGGAAGTACTTGGAATGACTGACTCCATGACGGAAGAATCAGATCTCGACTTATGACAGTAACAGTACATTTAAGCCAATGGAAGGTGATTACGTTCAAAGCTTTTTCATGCATGAACAGTTCATCACTCTGTTTCACATCAGGATGTTGCATCGCAAATTCCTCTCTTCTCTTGAACAACCACCATGAGATTAGAACAACAAGCTTAGGGGACCTTAGTTCACTTCTCTGTAGTTGCAAGAAGACAACAAGGCTCCAACAACACAAACGACGTCAAGGAAGAATTGACACAAGGCAGTAAGACCACCTACCTTTATGTCTAGTCTCTTACATACTGACTGGTGCACAAGCTGATAAACTTACAGTAGTATAGTGAGTTAGATGAAACGATTTGATCGCTCCAAAGTTTATCTCCATGTTGTGTATAAGAATAGTTTTGGTTCATTCTTCTCTGAACGCATCTCGAGCTCAAAGAACTACACGCAAACATCGTCTCCTGAGTCGCTTCAGCGTAAACGAGAGTGGCTCTTGATAAGCAGAAGAGTCATTCTGCCTTATATATCTGCATTCTTCACAATCTAGACGACGGAAGAGAATAAAACACAAAAAGATGGGAAAAACAATACATATGACTCTCAAGAGATTTAATCTAATACTATCGCGCGCCTCTCGAAGTTTACTGATTCCTCTTCCCTCAAACTACGCCACCACTGAAGGCATGACCCGGGAAGGCATACTGAACTTACCGTCAAGGGAGTGTGATCCAGGTCTCTTTTTCTAGGGACGTTTTCTCCTCTGTTAAATTCCAAGTACGTGTTTGTTGGTGTGCATAGCTCTGGGGTCATTCCACAAGACCGGGGCCATGCACAAGAACACGTCTTGGAAATAGCTCAGGAACAGCCCATCAATCCTCGTTATATCAAGTTTTAAGTTTGTTTTTGGTTTTGGTGTTTTTAACGCTACAATGAACAGCCAACGGATGGAAAGACTCCATCCAGCCGTACAAGGGAAAGAGGGACCCGAAGGGCCAAAAAAGTTATATCAAGTAGTGGCATGAGTACATAATCACCTACAGAAGAGAAAGAATGATACTGGAATGCCACATCGGTTCGCATATCGATTCATTGAGAAACTATCAGAATGAAACTTCATTCGATATTTCATTAACGTGCCACATCGGTTTTAATATCGATTCACTGACAACCTCACAAAATGTTCTGGACTTCGCAATGATGTATTTGTTCTTATCCATTCGTGTAAATTAATCAATAAAATTTGGTTTTATGGCTCGAGATCCTTCCTCACTCTCTTAACAATTTGGCTTCCTTCCTTCAGATACAGAAATCAGTTCGTGTTGCCGGACAACATGTTAAGTATTGAAACTCGAACAGTGCAACATTACATTATAGGTCATGAGAAAACAGTTAAATCTTGCAATTGAGCACAAATGGTCTTATTGCTCTATACGACGATGATTTGGCCATACTAATGCGATAGTTTCTCAATAAAATTTACAAAAACACTAGGGACACTCAAACCTTTCTTATAACGAAAGTTACAAAGTTCAAATGAGAAGACGTAAGTCAAAATTGTAAAATTGTAAAGCTTTGTTAGGGATTGCAGAACGTTTGTAATAATTCGATTCGACTGTGTTAAGTAAACGTCGTACATACGCTCAGTGACTGTAAAATTTACTTACCATCTCCAAGAAGTGGTACATAAACTTTACCATAGAAACGTGTGAAAAGTTCTACGCATGATGGGAGTTCCGAAGTTAAATTTTGTATTGCCGTAATATTATCTTCACAAGACGTATCTTTTGGCGCAAAGTTAGGATCTGTTTTTGTGTTGGATCTTCATGTAAAAGTCCTCGTCTATATAATGTTATTAATTGATTTGTCCAAGATTTTCCTTACGACAGTAGAGTTTACTTGTTTTCTAGATCTAAAATCGCTCTTGTATTTAACATGTATAGTCTTGTATCCTTGTCTGAGAGGGTACTTACTTAAACCACTTTCCATTATTAACTACCCGTTACTAGAGGGTTTCACAAGAAAATGCTGCACGATCTATGAGCAAAGGGGTTTCAAGTAGTCCATCATATTTTCAAGAAATTTTTAAAGAATTAGAAGTTCCCAAATTTGGAAACTGTATATGGTATATGATGTGCCTTACAAAACCTGTTGAGACAGGATCTCTAACCTACAGCTCAGCAGGTTGAACCGTCTATGAACCCGAGAGATGGCAAGTAAATTGGCTAACCCCGGGAGTCGGGGCGTTTTAAGTTCAAGTCCAGAAAGCATGAAGAGGATGTACACGTAAGAACCTCTGCTATAATACTGATTTTTATCCAGAAATTTGCTTGATCACATCTCCAATAGGTTTGTTTAGCTTGATCACACCCCTCTTAATAATATATTGTTTTGATCACATCTCTGCCTGCTTATCGACAATAAAATCAATCACTGTGTTTTGTTGAGTTCTTTATTTCACAATTTTCCACTCTGATTAAATATATTTGACATCCAAATCATCTAACAGTAAAATACACGTCAGATGATACATGCTCAGCGAATTATGTGTGCAATCCGAAATATCACTAACATAACAAAGTGATTGGTTTCATTGTCTATAGCCAGTCAGGGGTGTGATCAAGCTATACATCCTTAGAGGAATGTGATCAAGCTCAACGAACCTACTAGGGGTGTGATCAAGCATATTTTAATATTTTAACCTCTACTTTATAATGAATAATACTGTTCCAATGTTACTTCTGAATTCTTGGGAAAATTTTCCATGTGAATGCAGCTTCAATGCACTAATGCCAACCAACCCTAACACGTAACGAACATGTAACAACTATCAGGTTAGTAATGTGTTGCTTCTCACAAACTCGGACTTATCAGTAGGATAGAGAAATAATAGTGAGTGTCAAAGCTGAAATTTTCAGTCAATATTCTTTGTCTGCGGATGAATGTTACGATCGCAGCCAAGAGTTCACAGACATTTTCTGTGAGTGCCTCTAGAGGCGCTCGTAAGAAAACACCAGGAGTGTTTCTTATCACTATCTTTTTTATTTAGTCTTAACTTTTTGTAGTAAATATTAGAGTGTGTCAAAGCTAAGAAAGAAGATTCTCTAATATCCAGAAGCAAAACAACCGTAGTTTATTGAAAGGCAGGTTTGTGTAAAACCGTGAATCGCTTATCATTATATCTGTGAATTGTTTAATAACTCAAATTATTGAAAGATTTTTTAAAAATTAAACTAATAAAATCTCCACGATTATATCATATTGGTAAACTAATTCACACGTTTGTACCAGTATGGTAGTGATAAAGACCTTGTTATCTATATTTTATAGATTATGAGTGAAGAATATTTATCTTTATGGGAAACCATTTCCCACCGTAGTCCTTAAATGGCTGCCTAAAGAATATCAGAAATTCAAACTTGTTCAAAAGTACTCAAAATTGTTCCTCAGACTGCATGTTCAGAGTGTAAAAATCTTAAAGAAATACTATAAATTAAAATTAATATAAAAATAAAGGATGGGAAGCTTTTCTTGCCCCCTGACTGACTGGTTAGGGGAGCCATTAAAGACCTGCTGTGGAGATGCTCTAATTGAGTACCGAATGGGGAAATGATCCTACGGAGTACAGAAAAGGTGTCTGCGGGCAGGAATTCAGAGATTCAGAGGACATGAACAGACTTTGCAGAAGATTCAAAGTGGGGATTCAATGCTGATGTCAGTGAGGGACAGGGGGCCACCGAAAATTGACTGGAGCCCAGAAGAGAGGAGAGGACAGGAATCAGGATAGAGTCCGATAGATAGGATCGGCGGCCTAGAGTACGGGACTTCGTCAGTAAAGGACGAATATCTCTTTTCCCAGGATATGGGAACGAATTTTGGGCAAAAGTGAGCAGTGACGTTCCGTCTGACCCTCATACCGTAAGGTGTTTAGATGGCCACCCACGTACGCAATTCCATGTGCTCCGGTCGGTCTAAGCTACTCCTCTGCGCCATGCTACAGCCTGTCGTCTTCCGAGAACAGAATCTGTATATCCTTGACGCCTGTCCTTGAGTCCCCCATCACCTGGTTGAGTCCAGGTGCATTGGACATCATACGATGTTTCCGCTTTGAGTGAGTGCTAACTGCTTTCATCCGATACACAGAACCTGGTCAAGATTAAACGACTGTCTACAGAGGGTGGTGATCCATTGCAGGTCTCCTCCGCTGCGACCAGATTCACTGTACACGGAGTGTGAGTGATCGGATCTCCTAATTAAGCTTACCAGAGACAGATAATTTGGGACAAAGAACAAATAAACATGTGAAGTAGTGATGAAATGATTCCGGTCACATGATAGAGGACGTCAAGAACCAAGTTTGTGAGGTAAGTGTAACAAAGTATAATAATGGTTTTGTCACATTTTTTCTTTTCTCTCTTTTTAAAGAAAGAAGAGAAAAAGCCCCGCCCAAGGAGGAAGTACATGTACCCCTTGCGGTCACCTTGGACCCCCATGATATGTTCACCTTCCAACCAGGGTTAGATTTCTTATCAGATAAACTTTTAGAACATTCTATCGTATTTTTTTTTCTTTCTTATAAGAAAAAAAAATATGCATCCAAAGTACACTTCTGGTAACAACAAAAAATATTACATCCAAAGTATACTTTTGACCGGAGAGAAGAAAAAAATAAACGTAGAGAAAAATAAAAAACTTAAAAATTCCATTCGACTTACACTACAGTGGAAGTGCCATCGCGGTGTTAGTGAGATCTGTTAGCGATATTTAATATTTTTTAATTATTAATTACATACTACGTGTCAGATTTCTGAAAATATCCGTAAAACATATGAGTCGCAGCACGCAGCAAGAACCATAAGAATGATCTATTGTTCAATCAGAAAATCAATTTTTTACCAAGTTTAATTTATTGTCTAACTCTTCCGCAGTAAGAATTATGTGATAATTTAAACGCCTTTGCATATTCCCCTCTTCCGAACATGGAAGAGGTGAATATGCAAGGAAGTCCTGAAGATGAGAAAAAGCACCGCCCAAGGAGGAAATACATCTACCGCTTGCGGTCACGTTGGACCCCATTATATACTCACCTTCCAACCATGGTTAGATGGGTTTCTTCTAGATCAGGTTGTATTGCCATATGTTATAAAGTATGGATAACTGTATGTCAGGCAAGAACAAGGTTTCTCTAATCAAAGTAGATATACATTACTATGGAGAGTTGCCAAAACAAGGTAGTTGTAGCAAGAGAGAAAATATAAATGGAGAATCTTAACAGGTAAGTATCATTCTTAATGTATTATTATTGGGAATAAAATAGTCTCATCATTTAGTTTTCTTTGTAACACCTCCGCTTATGATGTCCATAAAGCCATACTAACATTTTGTGATAAATCCCCTCACACATAATGTCATCAAAGAATATTATTCTTTCTCTCATATGTATCTAACTCGTTCTTGTAAGGTGCGTCCTTGTTATCTCATCACCTTGCACACAATGTAACAAATTTCAATGGACCCTCACATACAACTGCGAAAAACCAAACCAAATATGGATCGCTATAATGCATTTGGCCTTCGCATTTGTGCTCTAATGCTTCCATTCACCTCCATGTAAACTCCACAATCATATTTTGTCCCATTTCTCTTATATATCTCTTGCTTATTCACCCTCTTTCATCTTCTTCCGCAAAGAATATTAGAAAATAAATTATAGAAATTTTTATTTGTTATCATTATTATTGATTAGCTTTCGCACTTGTAGTCTCGATGCACGTCGATCCCTGCTCCATCAATTGGTTATTTTTGGATCGTCCTCCAACCGTAGCTCTAGCTATAACACTTATACATGAACTCGATTTTTCACAATTTATTATATAATTCTCATCTAACATTTAAATTTATCTACTAATAATAAAAGAAAAGGACAACTTCTCAAAGGTGGTTGAGCATGGTTATTTGTCGTTTTTCGGTGCCTCAGTTTCATCCTTCCCCTCACTTTTAGATGATATCCTAGAACATAAAGGTAGCTCCTCACGCTCGTGGATGCATCTTTGTTTCATAGTACAAGCAAAATGAGATACAGTGATCAACCGTCTCTTCTCTTGGAGTGTGTGATACCACAAGTAAGGAACGATTCTTTACTTAGGAATCTTTCATAGGAACTTTGTGTAATGAGCTGATGATGTTCGTGCGGGAACAGCATGACATCATGCTTAGAAAAGCAAGATTCATTTGTGAAAGCTCGAGTATGAATACAATTGCTCCGGGTGACCCAGAAGATTCCAGAAATTAAAAAATTGAATCGTTATGCAGGAAACGGTTTTGGTGATTATGTCTTCATTTCAACTCGAAATTTGTGAAATGAAAAATCAACTTAAAACTATTCACCATCTTTACAAGTCATGATTCATCTCGAGAAAAGTTAAAATAAAAATTTTGAAGTTTCTTGGAAAAAACAATCTTTCTTATACTCAAAGTACACGGAGAGAAATAAATAAATATTAGCTTTCATGTTTTTATACTCATACTCAAGGTTTAAGCGTTATCTACTAAGTTTATCGTGAAGTATTATATCATTGTCTATTTATGGAAGAGGGAAGCAAGCTTAGTCAATAAAAGTTAAATAATGAATTAAATAACTATTTTTATAGCAATTTATGGTATTTGCAGTTCGGTCCATCCGTGTTCCACTTATGAGTTACCTGCGGACTGTCTCGCAATTATAGCTTCAGTTCTCGTTTAACATTATATTATACATGACATTAAATTTTTTTCCTAATTTAATCATAATTTTTACTTACATTTAAATCTCTTTTGATAACAGAAAAGAGCAAAAGTTCTCTTGAAGGTGGATGAGCATGCATATTCATGAAAGGTGAAAGTAAATCCGGAGCTCTGGGGGTTTCCTACTTTCCGTTAGCTAAGAAATCAAATGTTTGCCGGAAACTTTTCCCAATACTAGGGAGCTTATAAATACTTTGCTCAAAGTTTTGGCATGTTGTGCCGTGAACCCTAGAAAACGGAAGGCTCCACGCCGAAAAGCAGTTTTCACTCGTTCGGGAAGCGCGGAAAGTTCGTCTCATGCCTCCACATGGCAGTTTGTTTGTACTGTGCGAATGCACGTAATAATAGATTTGGTTCAGGGAAAGCTGCGGTACCTTCTCTAGTGTACGATGGGGCACTTGTGACCTCCGGTCTACTCGTATTGCGCTCCGGGTGACTCCTATTGACCGGTTGCTGAAGTTAGTATTGATTCGTTGTTTAGAGCCGTTCTCGCCGTATAGCCGTGTGTTTATGCTAATTAGGGCAGCAATTTGCTTGATCACACCCCCAATAGGTTCGTTGAGCTTTATCACACCCCTGACTGGCTGTTATCCGTAAAACCAGTCACTTTCTGATGTTACTCATATGTGAGACTGTACATATTAAATTTCTAAGCATGTACAGTCTAATTATTTTAAATAATGTTAAATATTTTGAATTACAATGATATTTAATCAAAATTAAAAATATTAAAATGATGAATCAAAAGATAAAATGACTGGTTCTATTGTCAATAACCCGTCAGAGGTACGATCAAGCTCAAGGAACCTACTGGGGGTGTGATCAAGCAAATTCAAAGTTTCAAAGTGAACGAAATTATTCTTAACCGTTCTTAACCAGTCGGTTAGTCTTGTTTACCACCGTTGTTCGCGGAGAGCCACCTTTATGAGTGGATAATACTATCTTTTTATTATTATTAGTATTAAAATTCAAAATAATAAATTATTCTACCGCAAAAACTCAAATAAAAAATCAGAAAAAATCAAATCAAAACGTTCACGACTTCTTGCCGCGAGCACCTGAGGAACACATATGCAGATGCCTGGCCAAAGTCGTAACTCTCCCTCAAGAGTCAAGAATAATTTGAAAGAGTTCTAACTTTGCAGCTATTTATTTGAAAAGCTCTGTGCGCGCAAATACTTGCTTGAAAGACTTCACGCGCACAATACAGTATCTTGACAGGCCTCCTTACCAATCACAGTCAGTCGGTGACTGCCAACGTGACACTATAGACTGACAAGGCAGCCAACAGATAAGTTTAGGATGACATGGCACGAATTATGACTGCATGGCGTGGAGTTTCGATTTAAGATGACGTGGAAAGGATGAGGTGTGCGTAAACTCCAATTAAATACTAAAAATTCAAATAAATAACAACCGCGTGTGAAAATCGCAGTGCGAAGTCCGGGTTCGGAATTGTCGTTTAACATCGGAATTTGAACTCAAAAATCCAGACCATTAAATAACAACATGATATTATTATCTTTTGGGCAATCCGACCTTTCAATAACAATTTGTTATTATTATTATGATCATCGGACCCTAAACCTCCGCAACGCAATTCTGGTGCGTTGTGGAGGCCCTCCGGGTATTCCATACCGATGACCCAAAATAATAAAAACATATTGTTATTAAACGTGCCTATAATCCATAATATTAAAACACGTTGTTATTAAAAGATTATGATTTTGAGTTCAAATTTCGATGTTTAACGACAATTCTGAACCCGGACTTCGCACGTGCGTGTTTCACGAAGACTGTAAACAACAACTTGTTGTTATTTATTCGGATTTTGAGTATCGAATTTTTCTCGGGTTTTAGGACATGATTTTAATAACAATATGTTGTTATTTAGACACACACACCTCGTCTTTTCCACGTCACCTTAAACCGAAACTCCATGCCACGTCATCTTAAACCTACTTGCTGGCTGCCTCGTCAGACTATAGTGTCACGTTGGTAGTCACCGATTGACTGTGACCGGTAAGAGATCTTGTCAAGTACTATATTGTGCGCAGGAGCAAGTAAGTATTTGCTCGCATAGGGCCTGTCAAGTAAATAGTTTCCAACTTTGACACCCATCTTACATCACTCCTTCCAGTACACGGGTCGCCCATGATCATATGCAAGTCAGAGGTTCACCATCTTATCGTTGTGTCTTCACAAGCCAACCCGAGCAAACGATCGAGGGCTAGATCAGCACAAATTCTACTCGTTGGAACTTTAGCGTTCCGTGAATCTCATGATGCGGTAGGAGCTCAATTTCTTATAAATTCTTGTTAAACTATCAGTGCTTTACAGTGCTTCCACAATAACAATATAACGAGATATTTGGAGAACTAGTCAGTGTCTTTTTCTACTAAGAGAAAAGAGTCGAAATTACAACTATCATATATCGACACATTAAATATACGAAACATCCAAAGCTTGTTTATTCAAATAGTTATAATGATAAAACTACAATAAAAATATCACGTCAATTCAGATTATATGCATGCTACTTGAACCTTTGACAGAAGGAAAAGAAAAGAAACCAAAAAATACGGACTCTGGATGTAGATTGACTTTGGACTGGTGAGTAAAACTTAGTCCCTGCAAGACAAAAGACTTTAAAGAATATGCACCCTTCCCTAGTATCACGTCAGTTCACTTCACAACACGTTAGTTTTATTCAAATTGATTACCTTATCTTGCATAAATATATCATTATTTGTTAGTTTATCGTATGATCACGATTACATCAGTTAATATGAGTAGAGTTAACTCCGATAATAGAACATATTTAGAGAGTAAAAAGCTCTAACTAAAATGTACTTTACGACACACCATAAGTTTAATACATAATGTATATAACATGAAGTGAAAAATGAACGAAACATAATGGGTATAAGTATGATGAAAAGCAGAAGCTTATCACTTCTCTCAGTAAATAATAAATCTAGTAACATGCTTGTCTTTAGGTGGAGCACTTGTACCAACGCAAGTCTAGATTCATCCATAAGGTAAGGTAGATAGGTTCTAGATCTACCCTACTCTAGAGTCTAGACTTAGCTTCTGTTGTAAGCCCAAGTCCAAGTCTTCAAAAAGCTCGGGTCTAATCGTACTCCGAAATTGATAGCAACCAGCCATCAAGGTAGGCGTTCTACTTTGACATTCAAAGTCGAGCAGAGAACAAGAGAGAGGATAGTGGAATTGTTTATAAGAGTATCTGTCAAAGATAATGTCAAAGTGGTCAGATAGCGAAATTCCCTCGACCTCTCACTACTATTCTTTTAAAATTCAGCTGCAGAGTCCAAACCAATTGCTCGAAGTGCATCAAGCCTTTTGTCTGTGCTGACTTATGAGCTTTACAGACCCTGGTGACTAAAATCCACGACCTCAACACCTTCTCTTACCCAAATGAACTGAAATTTCATAAGTAATAAGCTGATAAGACACACTCCAATCCTGGAAATTTCACTCAGATATTCAATCTCATGCTCATGAAACAACTCAACCCTTGAATCCAAACAAAATGATTTAACTTCTGTCTCTCAACTAGTACATGCAACTTCAATAGACTATTTCAAGATCAAATCCAACCCAACTTATGACTAATTTATCTCCCAACTTTGATATCTTTGACTTTAAATGATCATAACTCCAAATCCATCGATCTTCTCCTCCAGATTGTAGTCGAACTCAAGAGCTTTCCAACAAGATCTCATACTCTCCAAATGACCCATGAAAAAACCGAAACTTCAAAACCGTCCTTGAAACTTGAATGATAAAAAATAGATCATGAGAAAGAATTGGAGATCACTTTATCTCCTACTTGGCACTAGATCGAGTTGCAACCCTAAAACACTCTCACACCTTCAAAGCTTGAACCAAAATACTTCAGATCTCAAACTTAACACAAGATAATCATTTTCACCGGATGATAGAGATAATAATGACACAAAAGTATACGAGATTCAATACAATGTCAATATAATGACCTTGAATTGATCTAAGATGAAAGATACAACAAAAGAAATGAGAAAGTCATCACTTGATTACAATATTATTCACCAAAGTTCTTCGTGATCTACGCATGATGATTGATCTTCCGTCGACAGTGACATCGGATATCAAATCAAATACTTAAAAGAACGTTGATTGGAAAGTTCAAGTCCATTCACCCGTCAAAGTAAAATATAGACAGTCAAGTCTCAATCTTTCGCGTACGTGACGATCGTAAGATCACCGGAGTAAGTAAATCCATCACCCTCCTCATGAACTCTTCACCAAAGTAGACAACAAATTATTGTCGAAAGTGATGGATGTAGTAAAGCTTAATATGGAATAGATTCGGAAATGAAGATCAGAACTCGCATCAATCCTTCATCCATGAGTACAACTCTCGTAGCTCCTCACCCTTCATGTAAGATACTAAAAAATACTCACGTAATATCGCATAAAGAAGAATACATCACGAACCCTTGACCCATCATCTTGTATCCGGATGAAACGACAAGGATTGTTGAATTGAACACATACAAATTGCTGATTTGACACGGTTCACTATCGTGCGGTCACTCAAACAGATAGTTACAATCATGACATCATCAAACTGTTCGACAAGTTACGCGATAAGATTCATGAAACGTAAAAAAAACACAACCTAAGTTCTATGAGAATTTCACACAAAAGCCGCACCACAGCACGACAACGTAATAACCTTAACTACTCTGACTGATATCAGACGTCGGTCTACTAGAGCTTGAGACTATATCAATAAGAGATGTGTGGTCTCTTTCTACTGATCCTTGCGTTTCAACAGTGCGACAATCCAGATTTCTTTTATCAAACTACTCCTATCGGGATGGACCCCTCCACTCTTTAGAAGGTGCGGATGTCTTTTTCCTTCCAGATCGTACCTAAGCATTCGGTCATTTTTTTCCTCGATTTTCTTTGACATTTGGCAAATACTGTCCACAATTCCAATGATGCTTGTAGGCACTTCTACGCTTTTGAAACCCCTGCTGACTTGTTTCCATTGATTCCACTTTCGTTGGACAAACGAGCACTCCACAAACATGTGACTAAAGATCTCTTTTTTGGTTTTGCATCTTAGACAAATAACATAGCATTTCTCTACTTTTCCATGTGACTTTACTGTAATCTGTTAGCCTATCACATGCCTCAAATTGACTACTAAAATCTTTAACCTCCATTGTGAGAAATCTTCTACGAACTAATTTCACTAAAAAGATCTTATTCTTGTCAAGTTGTGACATCTTCCATAGTCCGCTCCACCTTTTTTTTCCATTTCGTAGATGTAAATAATTAAAATATTCCATAGACGTTATTTATTAACCCATGTTTGGAAACACGAGAGAACAGAAAAAATCTATAAGTGTTGACTGGATTGTCGCGCTTCAAAAAATACAAGTCCAGGGTACTGTACTCGTGAATACATAACATAATTAGGTGTTTAATTCAATATCTAACCCTTCCTGCCAGAAGGATTAGATATTAATTAAAATGGACATGCATTTCCCCTCTTTCGAACTCGGAAGAGGGTGACTATGCATGCTTATCAACGGGACAAAGTTGAAGATTATCAATAATCTTCAACTTTGTGCAGGTCTTCGAGAAAGTCAGTTCTGTAGCCTGCACTACGAGCCGATAATTCCTCATGTTTTAATTGCCTCCAAAGTCTCCTTCCTCTCGGTGAAGGTAATGTCCATCCATTTCCCAAAAGTCGTTCAACAAGGTAATCTGGATTTGGGACGTAAACGTCTCGACATCATTTCCAGTTTCGCCATCTGGTACAACTCTTCATTACGCAACTATTCCTTTGGCGATGGTAGGGGACAAAAGCCTCTTGTATTTCAAAATATATTTAAGACCATCATTTATATACACTATATCTCTTATGATAAGTGAAAAGGAAGTGCAACATACTCTGAAGACTACTCTATGAATTGTGTTGAAATGATCAGTCAGTTGTTTATGCGGGCAAGTTGATATCCACCATAAATTCCAAACAGAATTCCTGCTCAATTCATAATGTTATGTCAAATATTCATGCAAGATCAACTCCGGGGGTTATCAAAAAATATAAATAGAATTTTGATTTAATTATTAATAAATAAATAATTTTTAGATATAAATTAATTACAAGTTGCAAAATCATCCAAACATAACGTATAAGAGGAACACGAACAAACACACATTTTTGAAAAACTGCTCACAAAACAAACCACACGTTTTTATATTATATTTATTTATTTAACCTTTTCCAACGAAAAGGTAAGTAACAGATTAAACCCTTGCATATTTGCCTCCTCCGTCAGAAGATGGAAGAGGTGAAATATGCAAGGAAGACGTCAGTATCTACCGTAGAGAAAGGATTACGGTATCGATTAGAGGGGTAAATTGAAGGAAGATGCAGATGCGTTTTACGGATCGCTCAAAGTGCACATTGAGACTTTCAGGAGTGACGACAACAGGGTCTATATATAGACAACTCGGCAACTTGATTGTTATTAGGACTTCCCATAAAGGTGTCTGTGAAAGTCCTCGAACTTATCCCGGCTGTAGAACTTATCCGCTTGGCAATATCCTTGATAGGAAGACATGACGGTTGATCCCCATTGCAACTTATCTCGCGCTTCCTTCACGGTGAGCTGCAATAGGTTCCGGTAAGATGAAGTTCACACGACACCTTCCGTCCGAGTTTAGTAACTGGGAAAAGATAAAAGCTCGTCGCGATTTACGGTAGCGGGGAGTCGCCGGGGACGGGATTCTGTGCTCTCTCCGTTCCTCTTTGCAAGTTCTATCAAATGAGCTTTCAGGTCACTGACACGGCAAGCAGCGAGCTCGGCGGAGCCAGTGTAGAAAGGTCTGTAAAAGGAATTCTGCATTTCTGGAGATTTTTCCGGGAGAAGAATAAGCTCTGAAACTGACGCCACTCTTTCACTTTCCTTGGAAGAAGGAAGAAGGAAGAAAATGGAAGTGATGACCGGGAAAAGTCCGCCTCCCCTGAAAGAAGGATGAATTGACTACCGAAGGAGGAGCAAACCAAGTATTCTCAAAAACTTGCTTGATTACACTCTCATTAAGTTTGTTGAGCTTGATAACACCCTTGACTAACTATGGATAGTAAATCTAAGTAATTTGCTAAATTTTTCATCATTTCACAAATTTTATAATTCAATATTTCTTTCATTCAAATCTTTTCAACAACAAAAATACATATCATATGTAAAATGATACATCCTCAAGAAAGCTGATGTGTGCATTCAGACATGTCATAGATATGACAAAGTTATCAGTTTCATCATCAATTGAAAGTTTGAGTGTGGTCAAGCTATATATCGTTAAATTCTCATTGCGAGTATAAAAGCAGAAAAATATATATTTTCTTCTTGTGTACTTTTGAGCTCAGAAAATATTCAATTTTGTTCCGAAAACCCAAAAAACTTCATTCGAACATTTTTCCATCGATGAATTCCAGATTGTAAAGCTCGTAGATAACTTTGATTTAAATCCTTACTTGACAGATTCTATTCTTGCAAGAAAATTTTAGCAACAAAACCATTTTAGGTTTAACGGTTGAATTCACTCGCAGGTTGCGAACCCGCAAAATGGGGTCCTGCTGGTTACCAGGACTATTTCTAAGGGCACGGGGGGTTTTAAGAAGGGTATAATCCAACTCAACGAACTTACAAGGATGTTATCAAGCATATTTCTAAAACATTCTAATTGAAATCAAATACTGTATATAGGCCCGTTACACTGATACTGTAGGTCCGAGTATGGACGATTCAGAAGCTCCGGTTTCGGACACGGAAAGTTACAGAAATTTGCTTGATCATACCCCCAGTACGTTCCATGAGCTTGATCATACCCCTGAAGGATTATTGACAGTCAAACCAGTCATCTTATCTTTTGGTTCATCATTTCAGTACTTTCAACCTCGACTAAATATCATTGTAATTTAAAATATTTGACATTAAGGACGCGTTAGATTATCTATATTTTTATTTTTTTAATATGTGTAGTCTCACATCTGAATAACATCATAAAGTGACTGGTTTGACAGATAATAGCCAGTCAAAAATGTGATCAAGCCAGATTACGTTAAGAAGGGTACGATCAAGCTGACGGAACCTATTGGGGGTATGATCAAGCAAATTTCTGCGGAAAGTTATCTACGCTCCTGCAGGAAAGATATTGCAGTAAGCACGGCAATGAAAGGGAAAGAGGAGAGAATCTATCAACAGCAACATTGCGTGAGTATCTGGAAACACGTTCTCGCTATGCAACTGGTAGAGCGAACAGTTGGAAGAATTGCCAAATGATAGAAAATAATTTGTCCTTTGTCTTATAACTTCACGTGCATTTACTCTCATGTTCACTGACTTCTTGGCTGCTAGCGAATGCGTAGCCGCAGCACCTTGTGATGTTTGGACTCTGGAGTCTGGACAGCATTATAGAGGGTTCTAAACTCATCACCCACCAAATGGGAGATGAGTTTAGAATGTGGTAGGCTATAAATGGCATTTCACAAACACTTGGAACTCCAGCGAAACTTTCGGCTTCCCTCTTCATCCTGGCTTCCGATTTACCTAATGGTAAGGTCAACAAGCAATAGCTTGTTGACTACCCTATCCGCCTGTAGCCCGGGCGCCGTGGGGTCGAGTCCCCCTAGCGGGGGGACCCATGCTGTGCAAGGGCAGCAGCGTACTGCTGCCGAAAGCCCCACAGCGAAAGGGGACCTAAAAACAAAACCAAACAACAAAAACCTAATTGTCAGGTCGTATTTGCGACTTGTAGTTTAAATGTGTTTATATAGTGCAAGTCACCATCCGGTGTAGATTGAAGGGAGTGTGAAAACTAGAACCAATTCATATTACTGCGTGTCGAAGCTAAGATAGAAGATATCCTAACGGAAAGAAGAAAAAGGCTATAGGTTGATCGAAGGACAGTTTTGTCTGGAGCCGTGGATCACTTACGATCGTATTTATGAATTGATATAATTATTTTATATTTTATTATATTTTACAATCAAAATGAATTTTTGATTCTAAATTTCCTTACTACTAAAATTCAAGGACGAATCGAGTAAAAATTAAATAAGAAATACATGCAGCATTCTCTTACTAGCAACTCCAGAGGTGCTCGCAGAAAAATGTCCACGGTCTCTTGGTCGAAGTTGTAACACTCGCCCAGGGTTAATAATGTTAAGGAAATATTATAATTTTTACTTGCTATGTTATTCAAAGTAAACGGATAGAGGTTACGAATATGGCTATTTTATCTTACGAGCGATTCCTGAAGTGCCAGTAGGAACTGATCGTGCTCATCTTCTTTCTTCACGTAGAAGTGTTTGATCATGTTCAATATTCTTTTTTTTTCTTTTGACATTATGGGGATCACTCTCGAACAGAAGATCCGGCTGCATACAAAATTGACCGTTTGACATTTCGTCCAGCAGTTGTGTTATGAACTCTATACTAGTCTATAGCGTTATCTGTTAGAGAATCTATTTCCCAAGCTGTGACACTCCCTATTCTTTGTATCAGTGTGGCTTCCCTAGAACGATGTAAAACTGCTATATAACTTCTCACACAAACCGTGATTTACCAAACGAATAGTATTTCTAAAGAAAATGATACCACTATATATAATAGAAAATATAAATCTCACGTCATTTTCTTCAGTTTTTTCATTCTTTTTGTATAAAGAGTCTTGCCTTTACTTGAAGCAACTTTAACCATTATAATTAATATGAACAACCTTCAACCTTTAGTATACTCACCTGAAACAAATCTAAGATTTAAGTTCAATATTATTAAAGAAAATTTCCAAATAGAAGCATCTCCACCCAGACAATGATAAAAATCATTATATCTCTATCTTAGAATTAAAGCATAATGTATCCTTATGTTAAAGATCAAACTTCCCCACCGCTGGTTTGCTAAATGGACCTTTAAGATTAAAATAATGTTAAAGATGAAGCGTCTCACTGTATAAAAAAAATTCACAAGTTAAAACGAAAAACATTGGCATGTTGGACTTACAAAACGTGTTATAATGGTCTGAATTAGGTTAAATGATCTTTAAGTCAGAGAAACGTAATATTTTGTAAATTGGAGAGTAGGATAAAAATTAGCGGTGAAAATATTTCCCCCTAACTGGCTCCTTAACTAGTTAGAGTTAACTAACAAGAGGAACCTAAGTAGTTAGGGGTGCGGTAGAGAAGCTCTGTTTCTCGTGGCTGCCCACGTAAGTCATACTCTCTCTCCTCCGCCCCGCATCGGGGCTGTAACGACGTACTGGAGAAACAAATCTGTTTAGGAGCCACTCAAGGAGAAAAACGCAGAGAAGATTCCGTGGAGGCATAAAATCCTAAACTATGTCCACTTGAAACTGAAGGTGAACTGAAAATCTCTATTTACATTACTCTGTAACAGTAATTAACAATAAATATATATATAGAAAATCGAGTTATGAATATGGCCATCTAGTCACAGTGCGTCATAGGTGACTGGAAAATTGCGCGGAATGCGAGAGGAACGAATCTGCAAGTTGTCGAACGCAGAATTCTGAAAAGAATCATTCTACGAGATAAAATCATATAAGATTAGACTCTTACATGCATTCCGCAGATTTTGGAGATAATGTGAGTGACTTCAAACTTGTTCACAACCCAGCAGATGTAAGAAGGAACCAAGAAGGAGCTGAAGATTTGTGGTTCCAGAATCCAAAGGTAGGCGGAGAGATAGAATACCTTCAAAATCATCCTTCAAAGTCATCCTCCCTTCAAAATCTGAAGTGATGAGAATGGAACGTTAACTCAAAAAAATTGGGAAGGTTGGGATCTCTCAACAGCTCAATGGAAAAGAAACCTCTTGTCACGGTATCTCTTCTAGAGGAGAACATGATACGATGGATATCCACGTCAAGAATTCTAACACCAACTGACTAACAGAAGAATAACAGAGTAGAGCGGGTCCACGTCCAGAAAAGGTTCAAAGCACACCAAAGTGTGGATTCGCCACATGGAGCACTCACTTCTTGTACAGTGCATGATTAGACTTGACCAATAATGCTTACTTAAATAGAATGAAGTCCCGTTCAACGTCCCTGTAGGTAGTCCATAAATTAGATATACAACAGAAAGACTTTTCGCAATTCTAGAGGCAAAACGAGCATAATTATGGACGCGAATGATTGTCTATTCACTTATTAGAATGAGTTGAAATGCTTGTGTTATGATGCTTATTAAATTACTAAGCTGCTTGTCCTTTCATCGCTTTTGAAAACACTTTCCACACTTTCGGTCTCGGCTGCTCTGAGGTTGGGAAACTTCTTCCTGGATAAGTCGGCGGATCAAATATTATTTTCTCGAGAGGATGCAAGTGTGTCATTCTCAAGATAAAATCGCACATATGTAAATTGGTAAGATTTAGTAAAATTTACATGAGAAACATATATGCATGTAACCTGGAGTTCTGGCTGGAGAGAAGGAAGAGGACAAGTGAAAAGTGAGGAAGATAAATTGTAGAGCGTCATGTATATGAAAAAGGGTTGGGTATTGATATTCAGTGTACATGGGTGTACATTAAATAACGTTATAACGTTTTTGACTAAAAGAGTTAAAACATTATTTAATATCTTCTGTAAACGGTGCTATTTTACAATTACTGCTCTGGACTTATACTCCAGTAGCGCAGCAGCCTGCTCTTCACTTATGGATTCTCTCCAGATCTGTTGGCTACTCCAGGACTGACTAACATATAATATTTGTAAATTAATTTAATTTTCTATAATAATTTAGTAAAATAAATTTTTATAACACTTACACGTTTTTTGATAAGAAAAAACGAAATTTGCTGTACAAGGCAGTGGGGAAAGATATTGTCATATGAATTATTTTCTTTTCATCTTCTTGTTGTGAAGGTTAATTATGCAAGCTTGATTAATTAGAGCTCTTTTGTCTGTTTTATATTATAAGAAAATATATAAGTGTTATGTAGAAACCTAAATGAATGTGAAAAGTAAAGCTTTCTATAATTAATTAATATTAGTTAGACATAGAGTTACGAGTAGATAAAAGAGTAACCCATAAAGCAAGCAAACACAAGCGCTTCTGGAAGTATTAGTGCGAGCCCTAATATGAATAAAGATTAATTTATTACTTAGTAGCACTTTCATCAAGAAGAGTTAGTACTGTATTAAGCATGTTGATGCTAAGATAAACATCTTTTACTACAGAATGAAAGGGATTTTTAAGCATGTTGATGGAAGAAGTGAATATATATGCACACTCCCAGTTTACATGAGAATGTGTAAGTATAATGGTAATCCTTCAATACACGCAGGATAATATCTTAGCACTATCGTTTTTCTTTGATTTCCCAACGCGTTAGCTATTTGCGTTGCAGGCTGATACTTCGCAGGATATTCACCCATGTACACTGAAGTGTACATGGGTGTCCATTAATTAATCTTTTAACCCTTCCGGCGCAATTAATGTCGCCTGCAAATGACGCAATTAGACAACTAAACTTTTGATCTTATATCCCCAGGAGCGCAGCAGTCCGCTCTTCACTTATGGGTTATCTTCCGATGAGTTGGCTACTCCAGAACTAGTTAACATATAACATGTATGAATTAATTTGATATTTTATAAAATTTTATTATAATAAATTTTTATAACACTTACGCATTATCTGATAAGAGAAAACGAAATTCACTGTACAATGCCGTGGGGAAGGATATTCGCGCGGCTGATTTTCGTTGATTTTGTAATGAAATAGGTATATGCGTGAATGATGAGGACAAGAATGAAGAATGTGCAATATATTGTGCATTGCTATTTACAATAAAATGTGAGTGTATTACCAAGATTCCCACAGTGACATGATACTAATTTCAATCGCAGTGAACTAAATCTCTGCGTGAATAGATGAGTACAGAAATCGAAGAATGTACTGCTATTTTCAATAAAGTGAGTGGATAACTAAAATATCGTAATAACAAAGAGAATATTCTAATGTACAGGAGTATTTTGTTCATGATTTTAAATATGAAAGAATATATAGATATTATAATTGTGAGATAGTTATGAACCGATACACGTCATCTCGTATACTCATGCATCAATTTAATAGTTATACGGTAAACAAGCTTATGAAGATGGAACGGTCGCATAAAGCCCTTTGAAAATTTTAATAAAGAATTGACAAAAAATGGGGTGATAAAACGGTTTTAGGGTTCCGTCGAAAAATCAACTCGATTCGCACATCGTATAAGGCGGTCCTCCCAGCAAAGTCTGAATCCTGCCTTCAACGTCGCTGTAAATTTTCTACAAACTTTATTTCCCAACGTCGCTGTTTCGAAACGTGGGTACTGTAATCAAGACTGTGGTCGAAGTCACGTGCTTTTATGACTATACAGTCCAATGGCGACAAGAAAGGTAGAAATTGCACGATACAAAACGGATGACTTTCGTCAGGCTCAAACTTGATTCCTAAACCTGCGTTCTTGCGGTCAACGATCGATTGAAACAATTGATCGTTATTCATTGGGTCTCTTTTCTCATTGAAGTCTTCCGCTCCTGGGGATTCGAATTCACTTCAGTACCGAAGCTGGACAACTCTTTTGGCGTTTTCCGGTCCTCCACTTACTCATCAGAGTTTCCATGTCTGTCTCTCTCGCTCTATGGTGGGATGGGAAAGCTGGCAACCAAACGTCAAGATAAAGTTTCCTCTGTCGTAAAGATTTCCATACGGGCCACCTCAGCCGTCCGTGGTCCTGGCCTTGGTTTACCACGTGCCCGGGACTGATCTACGCATCTGAAGTTTGGGATCCGCCACATCACCGTAACAGCGAAGTGTTATAACGTGACCCGTCTTTTCAGCCTTGCTTGGGACAGACCCGGCATTCGGGAGGAACAGTTCTTCCTTACTGGTCATGAAACTTTGGTCGAGGACAAACTTCCAGGGAAAATCTTTCTAGTCGTAGATCTATCTCGACGGCTCAGATGCAACAACTTGCAGTGCAAATTACGAAATGGAAAATGAAGAAAAGCGCGATGCTGTTACTTCAAGAAGAGCCGAGGAACGCCGAGTCAGAAGCAAGCTGCTCCCCTTTGAAGACGAGGCCCGAAGGCAGGCTCCCCGCGCTCCCTCGCCGCAGACTTGCTTCTGCTCTATACAAGTACTGCACTCGTTGTGAGATGTCGCGAAATTGAGAAGTGGACTCGGCGGCAGACCAGTGTAATACGAAGGGAAGCGTGAAGAGTTACCTTGTTCGTCCATAATGGAAGCCGGGAAGTTGGCCGTTTCGGTGGTTACCGTATTGCTGTTGTTTGCTTTCGCTGAAGCTGCGAGAAACTATGTAAACTCTTTCGAAGAGACTGCAAGAATTGAGATGCCGACTGAGCGAGTGGATGAGGCAAGGAAGGACGCTGCCGAGGCTGAGAAAGGAATTCGCTGGGCCGTGCTCATCGCTGGTTCCAAGGGGTACGGGAATTATCGTCACCAGGTGCGTTCTTCAGCTTGCTCAAGGTGACTGTGGAACTGTAAGATTGGGTCTTGTCCGTCTGATAGTTGGATTAACTTTGAGTTTGCTGTATAATTTACTTACCTAGACTTCGGGAGGCATGATCTTGCTACTTGAAGTTCCGTCACGTCTTGTGTATTTGGAGCTCTTACCAATCTTGGTTGGCAGCTGGTTTTTTGATCCTTTCGTCCCGTCATTATGACTGAGTAATTACCGAGAATTTCTTAATCTATGACAATAGAATTACTGGTTACTTTGTACACTAAATGCATCTTTCTTGCTGGAATGTCAACAAAATTGGTAGTTACGATTTTGGATGCGCTGGAGAGAACGGGTCTAGAAACTCGTTTGGAGATGTGTATCGTGTTATAGTTGGAGTTAGAGGGGATGTCAGTCTTCGAAACAAGGTGTTTTGTCATTGAGGAAAATGAGGGCACCTCCATGTTATTTGCCGCTGGTGGAAGTCGGAAGCACGCGATGCACTTTCTGTGTTACTTGCAGCCAGATTTTGACTTTTCTCGAAGAAGCATTCTGGTCACGATTACTACGCAAGATAATCACTCACTCTGTGCCCGCAGATCCTGTACGAGAAGGGGTAACTTAAGCGTTGTATTTCTGGTATTTTGGCAGGCGGATATTTGCCATTCTTATCAGATCTTGAGAAGAAACGGCGTAGCTGAGGAGAATATAGTTGTGTTTATGTACGACGATATCGCAGACCATTATGAGAATCCTCGACCTGGTCAAATCATCAACTCTCCAACGGGCAGCGATGTGTATCATGGTGTTCCCAAGGTGCGGTAGATTGTTTGCTCTCGTGACCGCTCGTCACAGTACGCAAGTTATACCCCACGTCAGTACGATTTTGTGAATGCGGCGCATCCTACCTCCCAATTTGATTATCATGTTTACACTGATTGTTGATTGTTCTGCGACCAGGACTACACAGGGAAAGATTTGACCGTGAGTAACTTGTTCGCCGCTATCCTTGGGGACAAGAGTGCCATCAAAGGTGGTAGTGGCAAGGTTGTGGACAGCGGACCTGACGACCATATCTTCATCTACTATTCTGACCATGGGGGTCCAGGTGTTCTTGGTAAGGACACTTGTAGTTGGCAACTAAGTTACTTACATGTGAATCTTCTTCTTCTTCTCAACTGAGTGTCGTCGCTCTTGAAGTTGTATTCAAGTTGCTCACAGGAGTAGCTTGAATTAGTGATCAATCGAGAGTCGCTGGACTCGTAAGATTCATATTCTCGTAGCCGACTCCTGAAGTCGTTGGGTCGTGGAAAGTGGCGCCTGGCATTGATCTTAAGCGACAAAGGCCAATCACTTGGACAGTCGTGATCGTGCTCCTGCGCTCAAGATGGTTAGTTAGGAGTTGAACCGGGTCCCACATCGTTAAGATTCTGAAGCCTCAGGAACGCCACACTTGGCTTACTGAAAGTGATGTTACAATCTAAAACTGGATTCCCACTCGTGTCGAGGGGCCTGAGCCCGTCGTCCCACATTCTCGGTAGATCAAGTTCGCCTCAGGCGCCAATCAGACCGCGCGATTCCTAGTTGATGTTTGAGAATCTCGATGCCACTGGTGGGCAACTCGGGTCTTGGGTTTCCGGTGTTTCTGGACTTGGCCTTTTCCCATGCCTAAATTCATTACGGCACATATTTCCGTTCATGTGCCGCCTCCAGTCACGGCTGGAAGTCGACTAGAAGCCTTCCTCGTACTAGCTCGCTAGACACGAGTAGCTTCGTGGTCCGGAATCAAATTGCACTTGTGCACGGCTTGGCAGTCATTCTTTACACGCACTAACCTGAGGATTTTGCAGGTATGCCCACCGCTCCCAATCTGTACGCTCCTGACTTGATTTCTACGCTGAAGAAGAAGTACGAGCTTGGCACTTACAAGAAGATGGTACGCCTTTTCTCTCTCTTGTGTGAGCTTGGTTGTAGTCTTTTCAGTTTGACGTCCGTCTTGACAGACGGACGGAATCTGATGATAGAAGTAGAAGCGTAAGTTTCTCCGCTCTCGGCCTTCCCGACTATCTCCTGAAATACGTCATCCTTAAATTTCCTCACAGGTCATTTACCTTGAGGCTTGCGAGAGCGGTAGCATCTTTGAAGGAATCCTTCCAGAAGGAATGAACATCTACGTCACGACTGCTTCTAACGCGGAGGAGAGCAGCTGGGGTTGTTACTGTCCTGGAATGTACCCTCCCCCTCCCGAAGAATTCGATACCTGTCTGGGTGACCTGTACAGTGTGGCGTGGATGGAAGACAGGTAAACCGGGAAAGGACACCGGATTCCGTTCACACTCTTGAAGGTTACGTGAATTGCAAGAGAGTATTTTGCTGCCCATTTATCTTGGGTAAAATCTGAAAAGGTGGTGTTAACTTGTGCTTCAGTGAAATACAAGACTTGAAGAAGGAGACTTTGAAGGATCAATATGAAATTGTAAGAATCTCCTTCCGATTGTTATCACTTATCCTGTTGTTGATGGTGGATTGCTTGCTGCTTTTGCGTGTCTTTCTATTGCCAAGTATGTGCTGAAACCATGCAGGGCAGTCGTAAGTTTTTTGTGTGAAGTCTTTTGAATTGGCTTGTCTAGAATATGCATCTAAGACTGTCAGATGCGCTAATCCATATTTACCTGTCATGTTGTGTGTCAGGTCAAGAAGAGAACTTCTAACCACAACACTTACCGCACAGGATCTCACGTTATGGAATACGGAGATGTGGTAAATCATATTGATCACCTTGCTCTGTACCTGGGCTTCGACCCCGCGAATGACAATGTTAGCTTTCCCGCTATCCCAGACGGTGACCTGAATATGGTTCTTGGAGACGTCGGTGCTAACCAAAGAGATGCAGATGTGCTTCACCTGTGGCATAAGGTAATGGATTATTCGTACAATCACCGAGCGATGAATTTCCGGGAAGGAGGAAGGCTACATTGCTCGTTTCTTCTGCACCCTGTAGTGGATATGAAAGAATAGGTGAACGTTTTTATCGATCCGGTTGTGTAGTTGATATCCTTGTACCAGTTGTCCTCTCGCTCTAGATTTCGTCACTAATTATCTATTGTCATGTGACTCTGCCGCGAACAGTTCAGCAAAGCCGCAGAGGGGTCTGAACGCAAATTGCAAGCGGGGAAGGACCTGCTGGATACAATGACTGTTCGCATGCATATAGATAACAGCGTTAGGATGGTTGGAGAAGTCCTTTTTGGTTCTGAAAGGGGCCCCACTGTTCTCGAGCATGTAGTGGCCACTGGACAACCACTGGTGGAGGATTGGGACTGCCTCAAGGCTATGGTATGCACTTTGATTTTGAACTCTACTACATTTTGAACGGTTTTGACACAACGCTATCTTTTCCGGTTACCAAGTATCGAGTTGCCCTACAGCACTCGACCACCATCCGCCGTAGCCGGGCGGCGTGGGGTCGAGTGAGGGGCTCAGTCCGTGAGAGCAGCAGCTTAGCTGCAAAAATCCCCACGGCGGAAGGCGCCATTACAAATGGCGTCGCGGGCCTAAACCAGTTTGTTATCTTGAGAAAAGGAAAAACAGCCTCGTCGTTCCTTGTAAACTTGGTACGTAGAGAATTGCTGATTTTGACTGAATCAAAGAAACGAGTCAATTCCCGGAACAACTTTTTCTCGGGCTATCAGCTGTGGCCCGTTTCACCAGGACACGTAGGTTGCTTGTCGTAGTAAAATGTATACTATTTGACCGTCCCATGTCAAACCTTCAGTTACGGCCGCATGTCGGCGAGACTAGAAAGACCCAGTCTTTTATAGTATAGTTAGAAGAGGCGTGTTCTGACGGCGCTCTAAAGATCATGTAGGCACCTCCAGCGCGCTGCATGTCAGCTGCTTTACAGCTGTAAGCCCAGTACATTGGGTGCGAAGCCTCCTGATGGAATACTTCTCCGCGGCACGTCTGCTCCTCGGCCTTTGAAGTTCCCTAAGTGTTCTAGTCCCTCTGGACACGATTCCCGGATGGTGGATGTTTGGTCGTCTGGTGCCAGGCACTAACGGGGACAATTTTTGGTGGGTAAATGCAGGTTCGCGCCTTCGAAAGCAAGTGTGGATTCCTCACCCAGTATGGTATGAAGCACACTCGCGCTTTTGCCAACATCTGCAACGCGGGGATCAGTATCCCAAAATTTACCGCGGCCTCTGCTGAAGTCTGCGCCACTACTAGCGGAGTTTGGCAGCCCTTGACCACAGGATTCAGCGCCTAGGGAGGGGATTTTCCTCGAGATCTAGCCCTGCTTGTATAGTGTTCTGTACATATACTTCCGAATTGGGGTTATCCCCAAAACTATTTTGGGGTTACCTTTAATGTGCGAGCGAAGTCACTGTTTTCTCTGAAAGCTGCTTCACCCGTGTATCATTATATACTTCCGAATTGGATGAAGGCTTGGCCGTAGATTGGTGGGCCATATTAAAATAGATATCATGTGCATTGCACATGATTCATGGAGGGTATTCCCTCCGTGAAAGTTCCTGATTTATAATAGCAGAGTAACAAGGTTGTCAGGTTACAAGGTTACGTTCTCGTCAATAGTGAACAACTGGAAGTAATTATTAAAGTACGCTGTACATTTGTTACCAATCTTAAGCAATATACATGATGATGTATACGAAGAATACGTGATATAGAGCTTGGACATACCTCTCTATCTAAGCACGAAGATCAACAACGAGAAGGGAAGATATAAAAAGATTCCCCTCCCTGTTCGAGAAAGAGGTAAGGCAACGGCAACGGAGAAAAGGAGGTTACAGTTAATTTCCAACCTCTAGCATGTCGAAATATTTATAGAATTCAAGAACCTTGCCCCGATTCTAGCTCGCAACTGAAGTGAGCCAGTGTAACCCAAGAAGAAATTATTTAAAGAAACCAAGAAAACTTAGCCTTACCAGTTCACATTATATGAGAGGTTTCAAGAGCTAGGATATGCACTGGTTCGCCTTTCCTCAGAAAACTGTTCTCACATAACAGTCACATATATCGACTTTGTAGTGGGTGTCAACAAGACGTTACTGTCTCTGTACTATAGCACTTAGAAGATATCTGTGATTTGACACGAAGAAGCTGAGCGGTCATTCACTGGAAGCACAACATTAAAAAGAGGCTTCCACCAGTTTGACTGTAGGTCGATCTAAGTAACGATTTCACCTTATATTTGCGGGGTTGACCCGCCACACGTTTGGCTTCAAACAGTTTTTCTTCAAGCCGGTTATTCGTAACTTGGTTCGGCAGGTTCCAGCGTCTCAGAAATTTTATCTACTCATATCCGCTTTATGAAATTTTGGACCATTCTTGCCCGTCACTCGATTTGTTTCACCGGGACAGTTTCCGGGACTCCCAGAGTGTTACCTGCAGATTTCCTATTTTCCAGTAGTTGCACCGTACCGGAGGTTCAGAGTGGTTAGTGTTTTCCAATTTTTATAATAGAGATGTTTTGGTATTAAGATTGACAGTGAAGTGCGCTTGTCAGCGACAAAGATGCATCTGCATTAGAGCACGTGAAGTCATTTCTTCGAAGTTCAGACTGAAAAACTCCAGATTGCCCGCTGCTGCCACACATACTAGTATAGAATTCAGATGTTTCTTTCTTCCTGAATCCTGACACTGATGACTGTGACATACATTCAATTAACCAACGACATGTAGACTCATGGTTTTGTCAGGGATTTTAGCCCTTTTTCGGATAACCGGTGAGAAATGCCATTACCCAGCGAGTTTCTTGAACCCTGAAAAAGGAACTCGTCGATCTCGAGAATGCAGATGGAAGAATTTCTGTACTTTCTTATTCACAACCACCATTCACAATTATCCTCTTTTCATCCGGCAAATATTCCGATTGTTTGCCAATTTGCCAAAACCATTTCCGGACACTTATTCCATTCTGAAATGGAAATAACCTAAAATCTTCCGGAAATCAATACCCTATTCTCCGGAACTACCCGGACATTGCTCATATGTAACAAAACGAGAACCTGCCACTCTTTAACACTGTAGAGAACTTATCACTAAACGAAGGTTTAATATGTAGAATTATGAGAGATAAGAAGATATAAATAGAGATATAAAGAACTATATTCGCGATCCGTTTTGAAATCAGAACTGAGAAATGAGATGAGGTATACAAAACATCTATTTCATTTTTGAATAAAATTTTATTTTTACTACACGATTTTTGTTTTTAAACAAATCTTTTCCAATCAGTTATCATTCTACACTAGTGAATAACAAAGAGAACAAAAATCTTGTATCTTGTATATACACAAGAGAGTCCACACTCAGATTATATGGCTCAAGATTTTATCACTATGAAGGAGTTATCGCCATATGTGGGATCACTAGATTTTTACTTCATCACACTCCTAATATGTTTTTCTGACTTTATCCTGCTCTACTTAAGATTGTCTTACTTGATTGTATACTTCATTGCATCCTTGACTAACAAAGCAGGTTCGACATATCAAAATGCCATTCCATTTGAATGTGAGACGTGTAAACACCATTCATTTATTTATACAGAAAATTCAATTAAAATTTTGTAAAACATGTTATCAACTTGTGTCATCTTTTATTTGTGTTGTGCAATGGCTCACATGAATATGAATCATTTCAACGTGTTGCTATCAATACGAGATGTGATCAAGTAAAGCAATCTTAAGACGAGTGGGGTAAAGTTTGACCAACTTATTAGGGGTGAGAGCAAGTAAATTTCTAGTAAGATAGCTTCTCGAAGATTCGATTTTATTTAAGAGGATAGTACGTACTGGTGCACTAAGTGAAATAAGAGATAATCTGGGTTGATCATCGTTTTAAAAATATTTTAAACTAAAATTTTTGAGTAGATATATGACTGACGGCTGATATGCACTTATCTCATTCTGACCTACTGAACCTGCTGTAACCAGTCAAGGATAAGATTAAGTAATGCAAAGTTAAGAGGAGGTGGGGTCAAGTCTGACAAACATACTGTTGGTGGTGTCAAGTAAATTTCTGCTGGTGAAGAAATACACAGATCCACGGTTTGTCCATCGTATCGCAGATACGATTGTATAGAGATGGAAGATTTAACTGAAATAAAACAATACTGATAGCTTGTGACGTAAGAAACCCGGATGAATGCACGCCCACTGTGTAAAATGCTCGCGAGCAAACTCAAAAGACTATGTCGTAATCGCACCCGCATTATCAAAGCCAGATTTTCGCCAGACTCATGTGATCTTTCGGTTGGGAATAGAGGCATTCACCACACATACATCAGTTTGCATACTTGAATCGGGTTATCACTGTGTCGTATCAACAAACTACAATATTGGAGACGGGCTTAGGAAAGATAGTGCCTGGCATATGGGTCTTTTGCTCTTCGCACAAGTGTATCAAACGGAATGCATCGAAATCTGACCCATCCATCACGACCTTCTGTTAACTCATGAGCGAATGCATTAACTTCGTAATGTAATTAAACACCGGGCAATCTAAAATCTACCTCGTGCGATGAAACACGAGTTTTTACACGAGAAATCAGCAAAATATTCTCAGTTTCATGAGGAACGGGAGATACAGATTTTTAGCCATAATTTTGGCTAAACCTGGTCCATAAATTGGCTCGGCATGAACTTGTGAAATTCCTTGTGACGGGCGTGATTATATTCTTCACTAAACTCATCGGGACTAGTCATTATTATTGAGGTGTCAACAAACAAGTAATTCTGTAGACGTTTGAAGGTCTGAAGTCTTGTAGTGACCTACAGTAGTTCGATCTTTAGGCTCGACATTCCAAGTGTGTTGAGAAGTGAGATGAAGTAAAGGGTGTGTAGCAGAACCAAACCGAGCGGAGGTGCGATATAAAGCCAGGACAGGTGGTAGTAGTAGTACATGAAGATATACAATAACCTAAAAGTAAAGTAAAAGCTGGGTCGAACAACAAACAAACAAAAAGCAAGCGAGATACGATCCTTCAAACTACGTTGCTTTCCTCTGTGTTTGGATTCCTTGCCAACCAAGGAGATTCCTATACTCTATTTATCGGTTCAGTTCAGTAGGGCCAGGCTTTTCCTCGTATGGACCTCGTACACACTCGAGAGGTGTTCGTTCCTTCATATCAGTGGATCCAAGAAACCGGGACAGGTAACAGAATTCGGATTCCTCAAGTACCTTTTCAAGTCCCACTATAGTGCTTGACTATAGTGGGACTTGAAAAGGTACTTGAGGAATACGTACCCATCGCAACAACGTGTATTCTTACAGCAGTCATCGTCTAAATAGCTAGAAAGCAAGATCAAATAGAGAACAACATTGGAGAGCTCAGGAGTACTCTGAATCAATCGATTCACTTGTGTCTGGATCTCACGGCCCAGAGCCAAATTTCCCGAAGTGGCTATACTAGGTACCAAAAAAGGGTAATGGAACTTTTAAGAGGAGAAGAAAGTACAAAGTGTGCACCAGGCACCTGAAGAAGCAGGCTAGAGCCTAGAGCCGAAACATGGTAAATAGACAAGAGAAAGTGTGCCAAAGAACAATCCTATGTAGAAGTGGTTACATAATGGTGAACCGAAAAGGAGAAACTTATGAAGTCGATAGAGAGGACATAGATCCGGAAGGTGTGTTCCCTACTAGGTAAGTGGCTGCCTTGCACCGATGAAGCTTTAATCGACCAGCATCTTTTCATTTCGTTGGTCCCTTTGTCGATTATCTTCGTGTTAGAAATGCTCAGACTTTTATCAAGGAAAAGATCGATATTTCTTAAACCTGCCTCTTGGTATAGAAGGGGCTTAGCAAGAATATTCCTTTTAGGTTATTTTTTCAAATTCAAATCCCTCTTTGGAAATAGAGTTTTCTCTATATGATAGAAGATCTAAAACTGGACTAACTGGTTTCTGGTAATGCTCTGATCAAAATCAAATTCCTTTTTGCAAAATTGTAATGCTTTCTAATCCCTTTCCAACGTTATCTGCCGCGTCAATTGTGAAACTTGAATCAAAATGTTATGAACAGGTGTAAATTTCTCAAGGTAAACCAGAGGACCACATTTCACATCAACTAACCCAAAGTGAAAGGTCTGGGTAACCCAGACTCTTAGTATCAGGAGATGGGTTGAAGACACTCAGTTCTACTATAAGAGCTCCGGGTCACCCAGAACCTCTCATTTCATACATTCACGATCACAAAACATACAAAAAAAAATATCATTTTAACGTGAAATTACTTTTGATCACAAAGTACTCATTTTTTCCATAGAATCAGAAGAATGAGAATAGAACTGAAAGTTGTTCACAAGCTTAGCACTTTATGATTTGTTTCAGTTCAATATAGTTAAAAGGATTGAGATATGTATAGTTAAAGGTTACGTAGATTCTTGGAGAATATTTGTTTTCCTCCTTGTACAGTGGAACTGGAGGTTAAAACTAAGAGTAGAGAGACATCTATGAAAAGCTGTTTCTAGAGTTAAACCCTAGGTGTGGGTATAGAAGTAGAATAATGAAATATTCTTATTTCTTTCTTTCTCGTATACTTTAGGTTAGAGAGAAAATACTGTTTTGTTCGGAGAAACCACCCAAATTTTGTTTCAGTAATCTCTCAGTGGATACTCAGTATTTAGTTGTGAAATGAACCATAAAGTGTAAAGCTATTGGAGGTCTTTGATTTTAAATCCTTACTGAATCGATTCTCTTCTCGCAAGTAAATTCTATTCAGCAAAAGTATTTTAAGTATAAAAGTTAAATTTCTTGGTTCACTAACCTCCTACCCGCATAATGTTGTCTTCCTGGTTACCAACCATGTCTATAGGGGCACTTGGGGGTTAAAGGTACAGTATAATGCAAAAGAAGAGAAGCGTCTTTGACTAGTCCATTCAACCGGATGATTTTCAGAAACATATAAATTGTTCAAAAAGAAATTTAAAGTTTTCCTTTTCAAAATTATACTCAAAGTATTGGCAAACTAGAAAACAGTCAAAAGTTTCTGATACTATTTCTTGTTTCACAATAGCTCGAGGCCAGATGGAAAAATTAACTTCTCCTATTAAGTAATTAAGTCATGTTGTTAAAAACTCACGTATATTGAGCATATACTGCTTTTCCCAGTATCAATATTATACTGTATTGAGCCCCTTTATTTCCTACTATACGGAATGTCTACACTTCAAAATGCATGTGTCTACTTTTGGACAAATCTTTCACATTTGTTCTAGAAAAGAGATCAGCAGATCGAAATGGAATCCGTACTATTTGAAGGTGCAGAGTTGATGAGTGATAACACCAGGAGAAATGAATAAATATGCATCCCAAGTAAGTGTCAGAGCGGAGAGAAGAAGAAGATAAACGTGAATATAGTCTTAAATTATTGTAAGCGATTTAGCTGTAAATCGTAACTAACTTGGAAAAACAATTATCTGGAAAAATATACATTAAAATGTGCCGTAGGTAAAACATGAGGGCATTTGTATCATTAAATAGCCACAGAGGGATTTAAGCAGAGTTAACAAGAAGAATAAATTATACTTTTAAATTTACAATATCCTGTATATTTATTAATAATTTCATTAAACATAGGTGCAAGTAAAATAAAGTATTTTTATATAAAAATCAAAATTTTGGAATTTATTTTTGTAAAAGTATAATATTTTATTTCTTTAAAATAATTTTAAAATAAAAGAAAATTCAAAAGTAATATCTTTTTAAAGTACATTTTTATATTTAAGTAGAAAAATATTATAAACTATTTGATTTATAACTTCACTCGCAGGTGATAAGGACTAATAAGCCGGAGTGATAATTAAATAATTATACTTAGAATGTTACATGGAAGTTGTGAAACGGAAAACCTATAAGTGTAATGTACACAACAACTATCATTTAAATATAAACACAACTTTCTTGGATGAGTAATACTATTCAATTTTGGTACGTATTATTTATGACCTAATGTTTCCAATAACAAAAAGGTCCTCGTAAATTAATGAATGTGTATGTACCTTTTCTAGCTGAACGTGAAAGAGGTGATTAAGAACGCTTCATGAGTTCATGCATAATTATAAAAAAATAGATACTTTTAAGAAGACACTCAAAGAAGAGAGAGCTAGTAGACAAGGAAGTAAAAATAAATATGAGATGAGAGAAGTTTCGTCTCTCCATGTATATATAGTGGAGGTGAGTACAAAGAAACTCTAATGGTGAATTAGCCCTCTAGCTAACTGTACATAACTATCCTAACCACTCCAGCTTATATTTGACTAAGTAGAGATTATCTTTTACATCTATTGATTGCTGAGATCTATCTCTGCGTCTCAATAATCATGTCTGTTACAAGTGTGATCATTTATTTCATGTAGGAGTAGTACGCGGTTACTTCAAAATGGTATATTGACACCATTCATAGATCTTTTCCTGTTCATGAACGCGAACCAAAAGTGGACATGAAAGGTAAATCTTATCAATATTAAACTTGGATTAAACCGTTGTAACCAAATCAAAAGAGGATAATCTCCTTCCAGATATAAATGAAAAATATAATTAATTTCACAGGAATTTACTGGTCCCTTTATAAGTACTACTCAGTTGTCCAACTAGTCAAAGATGACATCGACTTCTCCTCATTTCAAAATAATTTGTGTGCAAAATTATGTTCTAACACAACGAAAGAACTAGACTCATGTGAATATGCATCCAAAGCGAGCCGCCGAGGAGGAGGAAAAGACAAGCAGAGAAGGCGAGGTGGCGTTGGAAGAAGACTTTACATGCTGGAAACTCCGGAGACTTTGGCTCGTTTAATGTTATCAGGAATATATATATATATATTAAATATAATATATATATTAAATAAGTATAAATAATTAAAATATTTTACAAAAGTTATCTGTTAGCACATGCTTGGAAACACGGAGAGAATAAAAAATAACCCATAAGGCTTGATCCGAATGCTGCGCTTCAAAACGTACAAGTCCGAGAATCCATAGTCGTTAAACCACTAATGTACACTGAGTTTAATACTTAACTCTTCTTACGGAAGGGTTAAGTATTAAATTAAACTCCTTGCATAATCAGTTCCTCCATCGGAAGATGGAGGAGGTGAACATGCAAGGAAGTCTGTACTAGGCTAATGTGAATATGCTAACTTGAGGTTTTGGTAGTAAGGAGGAATATTATTCACCTCATGTACATCTAGAAAACTAGAGGGCTTTCAATCTAATTTATTCTTTTGAACCTTCCGGCCTGATTAATTTATTCTTTTGGGAAGGTTCAAGAATAATTTAATGTGTGGATGAATTCATGAGTTCTCAGTAGTTAGCTCTCACATTTATACTTTCTGCAGCACGTGTAGTCAACTCTACTCTGCGCTTATGGGTTATGTTTCACTTTGCCCGCAACTCTCAGAATTGTTATCATTTAACGATTAGAGATAAATTAAATTCTCATTACAACATAGTATAAAAATTTTAACATCACACTCATGTATTCAGATAAGAGAAACCGGTCAACAGTAAGATGTACATACCCCACCCACCTCCCTGCGTGGTGAGCTGGTGGGTTTCGCCCGTGATTTTGTTAATGTTTCTTAGCTGGTGGACCGTGGATCGCGCCGTATAAACTTCCGAACTGACGGAGGCACCATATGCTCGCAGCATTCATGAGAGGCCGTAGAAGCCAGACGACGCAAATTTAACGATTTAATTCAGGGGTTTTAAGCATTAATTTCTTACTCGGCTGTAACTATTTTCGTGGACCCGAAACGCATGGCCGAGTTACTGCTTGACGGCCTGCTTGACGGGCTGTTGCAGGTTGGGGGTCCGATCAAGAAGGGAATTATAAGAGGGTCCGATAAAGTCCGCGATTCGTTCTGGGTCCGGTCAGTAAATTCCTGCCTGAATTTGAAATCGGAAGTTTACAAATACTGTAGAGGCTTATAGAGCTCTGTACGCCGCGCTTGCCATTCTTTGACGCCCACGTGGCATTGAGCGCATGAGCCGCGTGTGAGAAGTCAAATGAGGCTCCAACGCAGTAGGGCGCCCTTTGGACACTGAGTTCATTCTTCGTTCTGCGCAATCTCGTTCACTTCTCGAACTCTGTCCACGACATCTGCATCCACATTCTTTCTCGACCGTCATCGATAGTCAGCTTCGCTCATACCCGAAACGTGATCTTGATCTTACTGGGTAACAGAATGGTTGTCGGATCGGAGACATGTTTCGGCATTTCCCCTCTTCTCTTGTTGGTCAAAATTGATCGCGAATGAAGTATGAGTCATTCGAAGTGTAGGGGGACCTGCTCTCCGGCTCGGTACTGGCTATAAGTCTGCCTTTCTTCGCTCGCACGCGGATAGTCGTCATTGCGAAGAAGTAATGAGGCTGGGATTTCTGTGTTGTACCGAGGCTATCCTCCAAGAATGTGAGACGATTTGCAACTTGTACCATGATACGTCGTAGAAACTTTGGACATTTTCACAACTAACGGAAGCTCTCTCTACATTGAGTATGTTATCGAGGGCAAAAGCAGGCATGTTTAATGACTAAATCAGTCAGATGGAGCTTCTTCCATCGACCATGATGCAAAGATTAGACATATAACTACAGATTACATCTGCCGAGCAGTGCTCGCTGAAGACTCTTCATGTTTTCGGAGTTTACGGAGCGGGTTCTCAAGGAGGTAAACTGCAGTGGTTCTGATCCTGATGTTTGTGGAGCGTTGACGGACATACGCATCTCTACACTGGATATCGCTGGACCGTGTTGTTTACGTAAATCTACTTGGATTTCCAGGAAGCGAACTGTCAGACTTCGTCGTTTCTGCGATGAGTGCTTTAGGGCAGCAGTCCGATGAAGATTATGTGGAGGGTACGACTTTTGAACTTTACTTTTGTTAGTATGGAGACATGGTCTCACTTGTCACAAAACGAGATCTAGTAGTAGTAGCGGAGTCAATAGTAACTACTGAAAGATCTTTTGGACCACCGGTGTGGTTCGATATGTGGTTTTGCGCGTGCTTGCTTGATTCTAGGTTGGACTGGGCGTCAACGTAATCACCTCCTCTGCATGTCAATGAATTCATTCCGCACCGTCGCTTACCACTCAATTTATGCATGACAAACACAGGATCAGAGCTGACCAAGTATACCGAGGCAGCAATGACAGCTATCGCTGACGAGAATATGCAAGCATTGAGAGTCCTCATAAAGGTGCAAATAACCTCTCTCCGCTGATGTGTGCAGATTAGAAACTAAGTTATGTGCCCTTGGTAACTCCACTTTCGTCACTGGAGTGAGGTCTTTGTTCCAAGGCCACGGCGGTCGATGCACATCCTACGGCCCTGGCATGAAGATTCGCGGCTTGGGGGCTTACATGCACGGCCCACGAGGAGCAAAAAGTCAAATAATTAGAATAGTTACATACAAGTAACCCTTAGCTAAGATTCACATCAAAAGTTCGAAGACCGTGCTTCGGTCCTACACGCCAAGTTAGTTATTCTGAAGCTTTGGTTTTACTACGGTAAGTTCTAAGGCTTCTCTCTGCACTCGACTCCGTGTGTCGAGTACGGAGGAGAGAAGCCTTAGAACTTGATTGTGGCAAACTGTTAAAGAAAGCCTATCTTCTCTGCATCTGAAATAAATGGCTCCTAGAAGTGGAGCAGTAATTTATTTTACCATCACGTCCGTTCAAAAGCATCGTTGTACTTCAGTTTCATGTAGTGTGCCAGCAGAACCGAGCTGTTGATTAGGCCTAAACGATGCGTCTTTTGAATCACTGAGGCCCCATCTATTCACATTTTTCTCTAAGTTAATCCTGTGGTGGATGTTTCAGAAGCTGAGAAAAGATAAAACAGCTGGAACAGAAGGGGCAGAAGTTCTGAAAGAGATCGAGGAATTGTTTCTCCGTTTCAGTTCACAGCAAATATCTATCATAAAACAATCGTTAACCCTATATTCCGAAGGCCAAAGACCAGAGCGTAACGAGTCAGTGTGTGACAAGGTTTGCACAAGTCATAATTTGACTTGTCATGGCTTTCGTCACTCGTTTCCGTAGTAGCTTGAAAGCATGGTTTGAAGACAAATGGCCTGACGTTGAAAGTTCTAGTATCTACATGGACAGAAAGTACCTGCGATCCTACATTCAAAACTGGGAAATACATTAAGTTGATGAACTGGCCATTGCGTATTCGATATGAGGAAGTGTAATAATTAAGATCAACCAAGTAATAGACTTCAATAACAGTTTGAATGAGACAACTGTTTAGCTTCAAGATTATCGGTTGTTGCAAGCATGTCAAATTGAAGCCTATAATTTTGAAGGTTAGCGACACAATCTGAAATTCCGTCTGAAACAACAAGATGCTCTAGTGGTGGCACACATGACATGCACTGGATAGAAGGTAAGCAATGGGTGATAACGACATGCATACGGGCAATATAAACCTTCATTCACCGCTGATTAATATCATCCTGTGCAAGATTCTCTACAGCAGCAGGTACTGGAATCGGCGACTGACAGTTCAGGTTCTGCTAAGCCGATCGTCAAAGATGGTGCTACAGTCAGTGAAGGACAGAATGCAAGTATTACAGATGGCGAGTCACAAGCCAATTATGCAAAACTCCTCCCTAGGTACACGTATCCGGTTAGTTTGCAGACTGTGTTACGTTCAGTCTGGTTCCTGTACTCTCAGCTCCCTCCTCTTGCTCCAGTCTTACCTTTTTGCAGTCCCCTGCACGAAAGGTAAGACTGGTAAGGGTTAGGAAGGAACTCCTCTAATTGTTATCTCAAGGAACTCGACCACGAATTTAGTAAGAAATGCACTCCCTTGCTAAGAACCTTCCCTTCCAAGCTTGCCATTCTACCTAGAAAAAGGGTAAAATCCTCTAAACTGGAGCATTACTATCAGTCACCAAGACGACCCCCTTCTGGACCAGATCTCAAATCCATTTACTTGAAAATATTCACGCGCACTGGTCTACCTTGAAACTTAAACCTGTGTAGGAGTAGTGAATGCTGTTTGTAGAGAATGGCCAGAACTGCTGTAGGTTGTAGCTACTTGACTCAGACATCTATGTGTTGTGCCCGTCCACTGTGCGCAGTGCTTCTTGGAGGAGAACCAACCGCAACTGGTCTGATTCCTGGAAGAACGCCGTGAAAGGCGTTCTTCAGAAACGCCGTCGGGAAAAGATCTGGTACTTTTCATTCAGCGATCATCCAGTACAGTAAAGAGGACAATCCTGTGTTGACCGCGTCTGAGCGACAACAGTAATAAAAATTCAGTATTTTCTCCTTTATCCCCGCAGTACCTTAATTGGCGATGTTTCTCTGTTGGCCGCCTGTTGAGTAGAGCTCGTTCTTTAATGCAGATACTCGTGCTACAACTGCAGGATGTTGCATGTACTCGAGTTACACACCATCCATTAGAAGGTATAGCGAAGTGCACTGAGCAATAGATTGCCTTAAATTCAATGGGGTTGATCACCTTGTCTGTATAACTGACGTGCGACATGCGAACAGTGACATGGCGCTGAAGAAGCAAAGCTTGGCATCAGCTCACAAGGTGATCCCCAAGTCTGATACTACGAAAGAGCGTCTGGGGAAGATTTTGAGGTAAGAGGAACTTTTAAGCAAGGGGGCAGAGTTCAAGCAAATGATAATCTTAAACATCAGGTTCGAGTGATACCCATAAACGTTCAAACGACCATGAATCCGAACTGCAACTAAAACTGTTTTATTTTCCAGCACTCATTTTCTTCTCGGAGACATGGATGATGCTTTGCGTGAAGAGATAATTGATGCATTCAGTGACCTCCGGGTCTCAGCTGGTACAGAAGTCATGAGACATGGAGAGTCGGCGGATTTCTTTTATGTTATTGTGAGTGTAATGACCGCTCTTCTTCTAAGACATGGATTGAGAATTCATGCAAGGAAACAAGACCTTCCAAATCAGTAGACTGCCTTTGGCTTCTTCATACGTGTATAATGTATACAACATATGTCAGTTATGGAGTCTGGAGCATTCACAAGGGTCTTACTGTCGTGATAATTACCTCATTTCTCAGTCAAAATACTGAGAAATGAGGTAATTCTCAACATTGTCGAACTGCTCGAACCATATACCTTACTCATAAGGAACAAATACTAGAATTGTGTTAACTAGGTCAATGAATATGTGTAAGGTTGAGAACAGCATGTCACTGGTTTGTAAGCAGAACTGATTGTATTTCTTGTTCATGCTTCGTCCGATCAGGATGTTGGAAATGTCGACATCTACGCCAAGAAGGTGACCAAATACAGGCCTTCACTCTCTTCGTCTTTGCTTCGATAGCGTCCGGTGGATGTGAAAGAAAATTTCATGAATTACCTTGATGCTACCCATCTTTGTAATAGTATGTAGATTCCATCGTTGCCGTTTTAGTTGGTATTACGTGTCGGAAGAAATGCCATAAGAATGTAACTGGTTTTTACGAGTGACATTCGTAATCTAATCTGTAACTCTGTGCTTGGTAGGGTAATGAACCCCCGACAGTGGTGCGATCCAAAGGCGCAGGAGAAACCTTTGGAGAATTGGCGCTCATGTACGACACTGTTCGTAATAACACTGTCAAGGCCACGACTGAGACGTTGCTGTGGGCAGTGGATCGCCCAACGTTCAAGTCTATTATTGGTCGACACCTATGTGGATCTCAGACAGCACAAGTAACATCCTACTCGATGTCTCCACTGTTCAAAGATAGGTACAAAGCTTAAGTGCGTCTCAGGACGCAGTGACACTCCCCGAAACGTGCAGTCACCGTAACTGCATAGCTAATGACAAATCCCAACAGAATACAGCCGATAGGTTGAGATACATCGACTTGTAGTTGCCAGAGCATTTCGAAGTAGTCAGATAAAATGATTTCTATCATTTCCAAATGGTTTTGTTCTGCATCATGTAGTTTCAATCGCGGGCTTAACAACAAGTACTCAAGAAAGCTCAGCCAGCCTCTGTTCTTCCTGATTTTTTATGGAAGTCGTCAGTGACTAAGTTGCTTTGGAATAGTACGTTATCTTATCTCGTTAACAACAAGTTCAGTTAGCTAGTGATACGATCTTTGTTCAGCTTCGGTTGCACTGGCAAGGCTGTCTTTGCCAGGCAAGGGATCTACTAAGCTGATCACCGAATCATGCTGCAGGTGTTGCGGGAAGCACCAGCACTTAAAAAGCTGGCCACTCGTGAAATCGTGAGGATAAGTAGCCAATGCACAATCCAGCATTACGTTCGTGGTCAGCAAATCCTCGCTGCTGCTTGTCAAATGGACAAGGTGAAATCTCCTTGACGTTTTCTTCCTGTAACAGTCCATCTCTAACCCGCTCCATGCTGGGACCTCAGAAAATATGAACGTCCGACTTATCAATTATGAATTTGATGCCATAACAGACTAGAAACCTGCTTATATGTCACTTAGGAGTATTTCAGATGTTTGAACGACCGTCTGACCCATTTGTATCGCTTTTGACTGGTACGTGAAGTTCTTGCGCTGCTCCTAATCTGAGGGATATGAACGCGATGTGGTTACGTGGCTGTGCGCAGGTCTTCATCATCCAAGAGGGTCAAGTACGTGTAAGCTGGGGATCGGGAGGAGGAGGGAAGCCAGCCAGTGGTGGAGATACTGTGGCCCTGATGAACCGATTAGAAGTTCTTGGTGAGGCCATGCTCCTGAACGACGAGACACTGAACTCTTGGAACTACGTTGCCTCTTCGGACCATGTAATTCTAGCACCTAGCCTCAACTTAGAAAGCACATGTACATCAGTTCATGCTTTCTTACAAGACCCAATGGACTAAGGTTTACAACAGTCATACTACAGATTTAGAACGGGTAAACTGAGAATTCACAACTTCTTTCAAACGGCAGGGGGATAAAGGTGAACTTCAGTCCATTCTCCGTAGCGTGCTTGCATAAAATGCGTAGCGACTGCTTGTTATTCCTATGTAGTGCACGGACATTCGCACTTACTAAAATAACAATGCTCTCATTCTTGCCACTTGGAGATACTTGGGATGGTAAAAACTTACCAAGAACGACTTGAGTGACATCTAAATGTCCTGAGCACTTAGAACTCCAACATTCTGAGAACACAACTGAATGACGTCTGAAATTTATACGGCAGAAAACTCCAGTTACCTCTTTACTACTTGAAAGAGCTAGGAGGTGGACAGTCGATCATGAAGGCATGGTTGCAGTACACTTCTGAGGTCACACGATCTCAAGACTGGATCGAGCGACATACAGATCTAACTCTTCTGTCCTTTTACAGGTCGAGCTGCTTGTGATGCCAAGAAGTCTTCTCGACAAGGATATATTGAAGACCATACGGAAAGGGTTGCAAGTACAGCTGATCACTTTGGCACTTCAGCGTGTGTCAGCTTTCATCGAGCTGGACCGGGACCAAATAACGAATCTTGCTGACAGCTTCACGGAATCACAACATACCAAAGGTTTTGGTGCCACGTAACATCCTGGCCCTGCCTTGCTATGCATTCTGCTCATGCATTCATTTCGTAATTAGATAAATTAATGCAAGATGTATGGAGCCTTGTTCCACCACGATAAGAAGTTTAACTGTGCTAGACCTCCAGGTTCTCATGGATTCAGACCGGGTAGATCATGTCACTCTGCCCTAGGTTTTAACCATTTGATAGGCAGTCACCATTCATGGGTTATTATGTTCATACTTCGCTCGTTACTCACTCCATTCTATTGCTGAGTCGTAGTTCTGAAATGCGTGTCATATGTGTTCCTACTGGGGAGCTGAGAACTGCCACTGATCCACGATGGACCTCGGCCAGAAAGCTTAACATCTTCTATGATCAGGAGAGCAGGATCATCAGTTTGAGCTGGAACGCTTATCGTGACACGTTAATCCGTCGGTACTCATGACATGCAGTTTGGTGTCTCATTATCTGCAGGACAAGACATCATTAAGAAAGGGGACACGATGGGGCCAAATGCTCGTTTATACTTAGTGCAGAAAGGGAGCGTAACCTGTTTTAAGACGCCGGACAGGCAACGCTCCGGCTCTACATCGGAGGAACAGAAAGGTAGTTGGGGCCACAGACTTGGTTCCTTTTTGAAGAATTCCAGTGGATCGTCACCACTCAGTCAACTAAGCTCAATCCCGCCTTCAAACGGCACTGAGAGCAACTCAGTAGCGACACCGAATGGAGGGGTTTCCTCTCCTAGTTCAAGTCCGAAATCAAGCGTTTCAAAGGGGAGCAAGGGTGTAGACAGCCCCCCTGCGGAACGGCGGTTATCTGGGTAGGTTTTACCGCACTTAACTCATGGTTGCAAACGCTATACCGTCGTGTTTGAACGTGAAGTTCCTGTTATGAATTTAGCCCGGTGGTTCTGATGGGCTGTTTTCTTCATGGCACCAGATTGATTCCAACGTGGAACGTTCCTGTTTATGGTGTTTTTGGTGAGGAATGCCTACAAAGTGGCACCAAGGAAGATCTGTCGGGCCCTGTCCGCCAAATAACCGCAACAGTTGAGGTCCCAACAGGAGCTACCTGTTTATCTGTATCCCTAGCACAGATGGTCGCAGTTCTTGGTCCAATTCACGAAATCCTCCTGCGGGTTGCAAACCTCAAGGTGCTCAGGTGCTTGTCTCTTGGTACTCGTGTCAAGCACCTTGGAACGATACATAGCAAGTCTGTAGTTTCATGACACGACTTTAGTGGTTATAACGTACTGTTGGCTGCTACGGTCCTCGTTGCTTCGAATACTTCTTACTGTGGAGTCTACGTACGGCCATGGTGCTTCTCTATTCAACACTCATAACTCTTTCTTCACTAGTTGAAGCAGGATTTCGATGTCTTAGATGAAATGCGACAAATGAGGCAGATCTAGCCAGATTAGTTTTTCACAAGATTGTATCTTGTTGGTAGAGTAATTCATCTTCACTTGTTGAGTATGAACCATTCGTATCACATGTAACTTAGTGCCGATTGTGCGCAGAAAAGTTCCGTGCCTGGAGTTCCTCACCAGTGCCGAGATGGATATGGTTTCTCATTCGCTAGGTGTCAGAAAGTTGAAGCCTGGTGAAATCATCTACAGAGCTGGAGAACCAGCAGATAGATTGTACATCATACACAAGGGGACGGTGGTTAAAATTTTGAAGTCTGCCAAAGAAGGAAAGGTTGAGGAGGAGATCCTCACCAATGGTTATTTCTTCGGCGAGAATGCCTTGGACAAAAGTTTTCCACGGTCAACAACGGCGGTGGCTGGTGAAACTGCAGGCAAATCAGGTGCACCGCTGAGTAAAACATTCATACGTTAGCCATCTCGAAAAGTAACACATTTGCAAGATGGTGTCACTGAAAGTCACTCTCGCAAAACCAACCCCAAAGCACGGGGCATGTCCCAGGCACGGAACTTTCTGCGCGGCATGTATATGCCATAGTATGTCATAACTTACAGACCCTCGTCCTATTAAGGAACTTATTCAGTCCTTTCTTACAGTCATTGCTGGACATACTACTTTAGTCCAACTACCTGCTGATCTCACTACAATGTACTAAAAGGGAGTCGAGGTCGAAAGTTCCGGTCTAGAACTCAAACTCCTGGTGTAACTCGACAGTAGAACTCTATTACCTCGATCGCGCCGTTTTGGAGACGAATATTGGTTCGCTACATGAGCTAAATGGAGTTCGGAGAAAAGAGTCTGAGAGAAGGGGAATCATGAAGCAAATTACTTTTAATGAATTAGAGAACATCGGCCTGCTTGGCACAGGTTCGCTCTGTAACTTATATCCTTTGTGCTTTTAATGCAAGGCTATGTTTATCAACTTGCTACCATGACCTCTTGACTGTTTCCCATCCTCTCCTTCCTTTCTTCGACTACTTCGAAGATGTTTCTGTTCTGTTCGGCTGTTTGTCGATTTGGCTCTGGAAGTTCGTTGTGTACCATCGAACGCTAAGCTGGATAACCAATGTAGCAATTTATGAAGAAGGGCGAAGGTGGAAGAGGAAATAAGTTAATATAGCTGTGAACATTGGGAAGAAATCTCGGTAGAATTGACCTAGGAAGGACCAAATAGGTTATCTAGTAGTCCAAACATACGACCTTTTAGATTGTGAACCTGGCTTGCATTCTGTGTCGTCTATTTCTTCATCAATATAATTCGTAATCGAAGTACTTTTACTTTGATTGACCATTTCAGGACTATTTGGTAAGGTGAAGCTTGTGTATAGCAAGCGTACAGCCGAGTACTACGCCCTCAAATGCGTCAGAAAAGCACAGGTCCTTGAAACTTCACAAGAAATAGATGGGTTCGCAAACGTGATGGAGGACGTCCAGCTTGTATCAGTTCAATAGATGTATGCATACTGGAGCACTCGAGTTTGTTTAGTCAATTATATCAGATCCTGCTTGTCAAGATGAGATGATGTAATTTTCTCGAACATTTGAGGCTGCTGGTTTGTTCCCGTCTCATTTAACACATCTCTGGCAATCTTGTCCCTTGGCAGGTGATCAAGATGCAGGAAGAGGAGCACTTGCGCAATGAGAAGATCAACATGACCGAACTGGATCATCCTTTCATAACAAAGCTTATTCGAACTTTCAAAGACGAGAAGCATGTAAGATGGTGTCGTACTCAGTGACGCTAGTCATGAACTAGAGGACACTATCAACGTCTCCGAAAGCCGAAGTCATCATTCTGGATCTGGATCTTAAATCCTGGTCGTCAACCAATTTAAGCTTTTAATGAAGAGTTTCACTTAGGGTTTACCGATGTTGACAGAATGGTTTGTAGGTCTCAAGAGAATGACTACCTTAAGGTGCACAAGTCTTTATGGCACTAGATTTTAGATCCGGAGAAACATAGACTTCAGACCCTGGCCTTCATGTTTTTATCACTCTCGGTCTGAGCTCATTCATGTGGAACGACATCCTGGCCCAGATATATCTCCTGCAGCAGTTAACAGTTGGAAGAGAACTCTTCCTTTTCATGGAGAAAGTAGGGAGACTTCAAGACTGGGAAGCTGCCTTCTATGCCGGTGGAGTTTTGCTTGCGTAAGTTTCTGTCTCCTTAATAAGCAACACTGCTCGCTACCCGATGCTCCTCTTGCGATAGATGAGAGGTGCTTTGTGCTGAGATCTCAATACGGAGCATAAAATAAGACTGCTATCAGAAGTCTGAGAAGGACCTACTGTTCAGGTTGGAGTATATGCACACTAAAGGCATCGCTTATCGAGACTTGAAACCTGAAAATACACTGATTGGAGAATATGGTTATCCAATTCTGATTGACATGGGGTTTGCTAAGAGAATACATAACCGAAAGACATTTTCCATGTGCGGGACTCCTGACTACATGGCACCTGAGATCATCAAACGGCAGGGGCATGGCAAAGCTGTTGATTTCTGGGCACTTGGATGTTTGATATTTGAGATGATTACTAACACCAGTCCATTCAACAGTGGATCAGATCCTCCTCAAGTAAGTTTTACTATCGTAAAGCTCCATGTCAAACTCCAAGTGGAATTTGATTAAAGAGTAAAGATTAAAGACTGAAGAATCGTGCTCTCCTGCACTATCTTCAACAGGGCCACTTTTGGTTAAATAAACAATGGTTATTTTTATCGCTTATAAGAAACAGTAGGCCGTAAAATCTGATGCCAGTATCTTGTGGAAGATATTTTGCCGCTAAGGACCTTAACAGGAGAAATTGGTGTGTCCACAGGTTGTGTTCAAAAAGGTAACAGAAGGTAACGTGCGGTTTCCGCCTTACATGACTCCAAACGCTATGGATATAATTAGACAGCTACTCGATCCAAATCCTGAAACCCGACTGGGATGTCGTACACGAGGTTATGCTGAGCTCAAGGAGCACCCGTTCTTCACGAGCGAGATTGATTTTCAACTCCTCCTTCGCCAAAAGGAGGAAGCACCGGTGAGCAAAATGACTATTACACCAACACTGACTATTTTGGTCTCTGTGGCTTCATGATTTTTAACCTCTATCGTGCTACTTTTGATGCATACATAGACCTGGGACTTAGTTGAATGTTGGAAACAACTTTACTGAAAACCAACGGATTAGCAATTAGTATCATAACTATCTTCCGCTTGTATGAAACAGTTGTACCATACCACAATTACCACGTAGTAACAAAGGTGGCTACTTGGACTCACTGTTTTGCAGATGATACCCCCAAAGGTTGAGGAGTACAAAAGTCTTTGCATACCGGATGTCTCAGCAGAAGATGACTACGACCATATGGAGATTGTTTCAGCTCACGATCCTTACTGGGATGATATCTTTTAGGGTACCTTTCACTGTACTAACACCGCTCAGGTAAACGATGTTCGCCACTTCAGTACTACGTCGACTTCGACTGCACGTTATTGAGATGGCGGACATGCTGGTGATGATCTTCACTTGTGCATAACCGCGGTCAAGCCCAGGTCAGTGCCTTAGAGCCTAAAAGCGCCTTGCCACCTCGAATGCTACCGATAAGTTTCAGCACCAGCAACCGTCCCGAATTGCGGGCTCCGAATACGGGCAATTTTCATATGCACTGAACTGGTTTTGATAGAGACAATGTGCGATGGTCTAGGGCGCACTACTGTTTGAGTTTTTCGATTTCGCCGTACGTGTCTGTACACACAGAAATGGGTGGTTGTCTGAGAAAGTGCTCTATTCTTTGGACAACTGTCTGACGAGAGCTGCTCGAGCCTTGATGTGCTTATGGCTTGCAGTCTCCCGAAGCTTTGGAACTCTGACCAGGGAATTTTGCCTCTCCAGGTAAAGTAGAGCGTTCGCCATCACGAGAATGTGCAACCAGCAGGCACTAGATGAGGGAAGCAAAGCAGGCTCTCACAGTTTATATGGCCTTCTTAGTGACCTGAGCAAATTCCTCCTCATTCACTCTTGACAATGACTGCATTTATTGCGTGAATAAGAACTTGCAGACTCTTTCGTTCCCACGGAGCCATCCCTAATTACGGTAACCTGGGGAGGAGATTCAGTGTGATACGAACCATGGAGAAGCCTACCACCAAGCACTGATATAACGAGTTCTGTGCGGCACAGGCGTTCTGAGTGAATGCTTGCTTTTGGTAGCAGCTACTTTTGGTAGGAGTTTCTTTTCACATCAGCATACTGATTATCATAGCAAAATCAGGAAGAAGAGGATGAATGCTTTTTGCACGAAGGATCTTTGCACGCACAGACGGGCCACCCAGCTGCAGCCCACCCATCGAATCCTTGGGCCAACACCACTATCTTAGGCACTTTCACCTCTGGACTTGCGCTTCCTTCCTTGTACAAATGTTCTGCAAGGATTCGCGCACAGGTGGGTCCCCGTACCTACACTCACGACAAATTGCACCATGTCATCTGACTGCTGTTACCAAACCCAAAACCAACACTCTCGTTCGCGGACGAGCGCTTCTTCCTGTCAAGAAGATAGGCATCCAACAATTCCTTGTAAACAGATTTGAAACTGATTTTCCTTCGCTAGTTGCTTGCTTGCTTGAGTGCCTAATTGCTGTCAGCAGGACGTACCTGGCTTTTGGCACAGTGGAACACAACCGTATCATGGCCCTTCAAGTTCTTCAGCAAGTCAGGAATGCTCTCTTCAAATGTGCCACTGGGATAGTGTAGCGATCCCGCTATGTGTCCATCGTACTTCCGTTCCTCATCCCTGTCAGTTACGGGGAAAATGATCTCAGAATGAAATACTGAGCACACTGGCAAGGAAGCCACATTCCAAGAAGAGTATGATAAGAATCTTAAATCTTTCTCGAATAAACGAAAGACCACATTCAGCTGAAAACCTCATGTTTCTTATCATCTACAGAAAGAAAGTATCTGCGAATGCTTCTAGAAACGGTCCTCAGAAGTAAATATCTTCCTCAACCTCCAACACCCCTACGCAATAACAACGTTACTGTCACTCCTGCTCTTCACTCTCAACCACGGGATGAGCCAATCACCACAACATCCGGATGGTAGTCTCCATCCAATCCACCCACCCTCCTCCTCCTCCTCCTCCTCCTCCTCCTCCTCCTCCTCCATTATTTGTCCTTATTCTCTCGAGCACAGCCAGAATGTAATTCCCGCACAAGTTCCCAGCGCACTCCCTCTCTCGAAGAAGTGGCACTTCATGACCAACTACCATAAACTGACAGAAAGACTTACCGAACATCAACAACCGCAACTTTCGAAGTACGCTGCCCGGAGAATTCGGCGGCAGGAATAAACGTGATCGGGGGTTGCATCCCTGCCATTGCTCTGATCAGATCTGTCTGACCTGATCTGCCCGAGCTCGAAGGAGCTTATCTGCAATCACTTCAAAAAACGCAAATATCTCCCAATTCCTCCTCTTCGTACCCGTACGTTTTTCCCCTCCTTCTTCACCTGGCTTCGATCAAATCAGACGATATCAGACTCTGGCGGGGAAAGCATCGCATCGCGTTGCTCTTCTCTTTCGCTTTCCCGATCCCCTCCCCACCTCACACAAAATCAGCCTCCGATGAGTCCCCTTCTCCTTCTTCCTTCTTTCTTCCGTGTCCACCAATCGATCAGCACACTGAACCGATTCAATGGACCTAATTTTCCTCCAAATTCTGTTCCCGGAAACGTAATTCCTGTCGTTCCATATCCGTCCTTCCAATCGCTACGAGCTTACAAGGTCGTCACTTTCGGGCTGTAAGTTTTCGTCCGCCTTCCAAGCTCCAGCACCAAATCACGTTCCGACTTCCATCGATAGCGTGAACTGTACAGTATAGTACTTGTGCCCTCCAAGGAGTGTTCGCACGAATAACGACAAGAGTTACACGCGCTTTTCTCCTTTTACGGAAAGAAAAACTTGTGTGTATTTTTAGCATTTACTTCCGCGCCCGGTGGTGGAGGCTGATTTCCTTGACTCATTTTGAGTTGAAACAGACCCCAAACTGACCCGCACGAGGAGTTTACATTTGAAACCCGAGAACTGGAAGTGCAATAATCCCTCGGGTTCTTTATATTTTATTTTAAACCCCCGCTGTTGATACTTAGGGTGTGGGTAACCAAGATACTCCACTTTTCAAATTCGTTACTTTGGTTTACCCACAGCGATTTGTGTCTTTTCATATCATTTTGTTCATTTTTTAAATTTGATGCAAAAAATAGCATTAGAAAGTGACTAAAAAACATTACCATTTCTTCGAAAAAGATGTACTTTTGCAAAACATCAAGAACCAATCATCCAAGATTTGTCGTCTTCTTCTTCCAAATAAAGTTCTCTTTCTGAAGAGAAATTTTGAATTCAAATAAAAATTATCGAGAAAATATTCTCATCAAAGATCTTTTATACCAAGAGGAGGGTTTAAACTTAGGAGACGAAAGTGCAACTTGGATTTTTCTCTGAAAGTTCCTATTTCAGATTTGGCTCTTATTTTTTTCTTTTGACTAAGAGGTGAGCACTAGAGTTGTTGTGTTGTGGGTCCAATCCGTTACTTATGTTCATTTTGTTATGTAAACTTTGTTATCATTGATAACAATAAATATCAATTCATAAAAGTACATATAGAAAAATACAATTCGTCATAATCACAAGTCAGATGATCAAATTGAGAAAATGGACCATCACATACAACAAACTATGAAGAATTATATTATGAAAGAACAGAATGACTAATCATATAAATTTACTTAAGTTTTCGTATAATGATACTAAATACAACACAACCGGCTTCAAGCCGTTTGAGATTGTCTATAAGGGAGTGCATTCTTCTTGGTCACCCTCATCTTTATTTATCATAGAACTTGATGGTTGTCAACATGAAATGTTAGATCCACTAGAAGTCCAAGTATTTATGAAGCTTTAGAATTTTATTTTGGAATCAACCTAATCAAAAATGAAAACGACACAACAGAAATATGTTAGACATGTAACTGTAGTAAATGGGAGTTGAATTCTATAAGGGTGGGAGTTTCTTAGGCAGCTCATCAAGCATTACATGGACATATTTATTAATAAGTGCTTCCATGTCTGGATGTAGAGACAACGAAACAACTCGTTCCTCTTCTGAAATATCATCCTTGGATTTACTAACAACATAAATCCAAACTTCATCTACAGAGTCTAGAGATTTCTCATACTATCGAACAATGCTGAAATATTTTTGTGAACACTCGTTTCAGCAGGAGCAGGGTTCACTATCAACGGTATATCATGAGTCTATCCGAACCTATCTCAAACATACAACGGACCTTATGGCACATCCAAAGCAACTCTAGCTTCACGAAATCATTGCCAAGACAAAATATCATCCATCTGCTTGTCTAAGTCCATCACAAGAAACTCGTGCTTGCGTTCGACTTTCTTCAGATCAACAAACACAGACATATTTTTTTCTTGTACATGTATCTGTCCTTGCAAAAATCGAACTACCAGAGGGCTCACTAGCCTAACACGAGGTAAGTCAAGTTCACGAACTACTCTCTAACTGAGTACATTCACATCAGAACCAATATCAAGCAATAAAATAAGCTCGATCTTTTATTGTGCTTTAACCTAAGATAAATATTCAACTGAAAAAAGGGGATTACTATCCATACTCGGATTACCAGTAGGACCTGGTACTACCGACCAACAGGAACTTCGGACGTTGGTTCCTCATCTGAACTCACCCGGTTTTCTTCTCTTCCAGTTCTCGTACCTCTAGCAATTGCATCTCGAGTGTTTTTCTTCTTAGGACAATTTCTTTTTTTTCCTTCTTAGGACAATGCTTTTTCTCTCCACAGCTAAAACAGGTTCGATGCTCCTATTGCACTTCTCGAGTCGGCTTCTTAGCTAATCGTGCACCTCCATCCGAACTTCTGCTAGTTTCTAGTTTTGGTGCAACAATAAGCCGCGGGTTCAAATTTCATTGTCCGAAACCTTTGCCCTTACCTCGATTTCTGAACCTTTTGGAAAATTTTGAATTTTCTCTAGTCTTCTGAGCAGAGGACTGGCGAGCAAGGCTACCGCTTGTCATGGTTTCTCTAGTTTTTTTGCGTTTAGAAAATACATGTTTCGAACTTGAAAGAGTTCATTATTGAGCAGACTCATATGTCAAGAAGAGACCGAAAATGACATCATACGCTTGAGTCTTTAACACGTTTTGATGAGATGAAACTAATCTTCATTTTAGATCCTAGATGTGTAGATACACTTAGTGGTCGTATGCGTGAGTTTTTATGCATTTCTCTATCGAAACTTGGGAGAAGTTAACTGATATCTCTTATTCTCTCATGCTTGAGTCTTATGTGACTTATGAGCAAAAACGCACAAGAGATCTAATCATGCAAAAGCGATGCATTAAATATTGTTGAGGTGTTATCCCGTACTAAGATCACTGAAAGGGATAAGAGACTGATCACCTTCCTACTGAAAGTGTAGTTGTGAGGTATGTTGCAAGACTTATGTAAGCCTGAACGGAGTCCGAAGAGTTAGAGGCTATTGCTTGTCTATGCGTTGTGTTTGCTTTTGTTATATGTTTAAACGTTACTCAACAAGCTACAAATGCTTGGACCAGTCTCTTTGTCATGTTGAACATAATTTCGTAAAGCATGTTCCACGATCTAATTAACACGTTCAGTCTACCCATCCGTTTGCAGATAGTAAGACGAACTGAACTTAATTTGCAAATGAGCTAACCATTTTATAAGCGTCCATATCCACGTATAACTGTTGTGCTTCTCCAATCATTGCGCAACTTACACCTACACAGCAACATGCAATACATGCAAATAACTACAAGTCGAAATATAAGCAAATCTCAGCTTCTGCGTTCTTCTAAAACTCTTTCGAAACTCTTAACAAAATGAAAGACAGCTCGTACAAACAGTGCTCGACGTCTCTTTGCATGTGGTGTCCTAGCTAGACCTAATGCTCACTCCCAAACACTCAAAACCTCAAACGCTCACTTGGAAAATAATCGTCCTATGATAGAAATTTGGTCGAACTTCAGCACGGACCACTGAACTCCCTCGAATCGATCTCGAGCTGAACTTCACAAGATTAAGCTCCTCTTTGAGATGAATCTACTGCACTTGAAATCATGCCGAACGGACCCTCACAGCTCTCGCTATAAATCGACAAAATTTTGACCCTGACGTAAACTACCAGAACACATAAACTTGTCACGTCAGTTTGGCACCTCTGCTAGGTTGATCGAGTGCGGAGTGGCTGTAGTGTCATTAGGACGAATTGTTGAGATAACCCACTAGGGGTATACTTCGTAGGTAGAGCCTAGATGCTTTAGTTCTTCGAGTTGAGCCTTCAAGCTCTTTTCTATGGTGTATAGTCTTGTTGAGTGTAACTTGGATTCTCTACGAGCATAGAGTGGGTTGGACTTGATCATTTTGTGAGTAATCGTTGTTGTCATGTTGGCATTATGGAGATGATAATTTCTTTGTTGAGATTACTCGAAGAACTGAATGCAGGTAGAAGCGAAGTTTAGTAAGAGCTCGTTGATCTGAAATCATCCACTGGTATTTTCGGACGCTGTCGTTAGTGTCTGATTGTTAATATCTTCGACCGAGGTGTGTGTGAGCGCATGATATCTTGCTACTCGTTGGTCGATTGCTATTGTGGGATTGATTGTGGATTTTTTGTCATGCAGAAGCGTTGCAAAAATTTTGCAAAATGTTCTTGAAGTGATTTGTTCAAATCGGAGTGCGTCTTTGGACATGACAAATGAAATATATGTCAATGTCAAGTCGTAGTGGGATCATTGGAAGCGCGTTGTAGAGACGATTCTAGTGCACGAGTATCGATGAAGTTATGACATGCTGAAGTTCACTGTCGTGTATGCAAAAAGTGCAAAAATGTTAATTACGTCAGATTTTTGTGCAATTTCAAGTAGAAACTCAAGTTTGTGAGTTTTCTTGTAATGGTGGTTAGAAACAGTGTTGAGATGGGTGATCTACTGATTTTACACTTCTCACACAACTTAAACTTGGGTACCTCTCACGCACGCCAGCAAGTTGGCTTGCGACGAGCGGGGGCTCAAGCTCCGCTCCGCCTCCGCTCTCACGCCTCTGCACTCACACACCTCTGCTCCTCGAAGTCTCTAAACGCCTCTTAACACGCACTCTACACCTCGACACTCTCGCTCACTCTCCGCTTCGCTCCGCTTGGAGTAGAGTAGAACTCAGACCAAGCACCACAAGAAAGACGAGTACGACGAGAACACACCCAAAACAACAACTCAAAGGTCGAAATTGCACTCCAAATGGTCGAAATCAGCCAAATTTACACTCACAAGCGTTTACGTCAGATTTACCCGTGATCTTTTTTGGCTTGTAACTCCGTCGATCTTTCACCAAATCGAACGATTTTTGGTGCGTTGGAATTGTCTTCCCATCGTACACCTACTGCACTCTTCAGCACCAGAGATTGTCGATCCACGCCGACGTGACACTCTTCGACGCACTTCTGCTGACCTCAAATCCGTCACAAAACCCGTCACCAAAAATTTTGACTTCTCATAACTCACAAACTGCTCGACCAAACTTCACAAAATTTCATGCACTAGGACCGTCTCTCCAATGCGCTTCCAACGAGCCCACATTGATCTGACATTGACAAGTATTTTGTCTACCATGTCCCAATGCGCACTTCAGTCTGAAACAGATCACTTCAACACATTCCGTCAAATTTCAGCAGCTGTTCTGCACTACCTCACCACCAAATCGACTGAGAACAGGTTTAGATGACACCCATCCACACAACGATCGATCACAACACCAAAACAAACCACTCCACTCACAAGCGCACTCGTAAATCGAAGATACCAACTCCGGAGATACCACCGGCAGCAATCCGCGACTTGAAATCCCTCAACCAAGCCTCACAATCTGAGTTCTTCAAGTGATAACAAGGTATGTACTCACTCCACCATGCCAACCGACGCTAGACAATCACTATAGTCAAGCCAAATCCACTATGTGCTCGCAGAGAATCCAGATCTCACTCACAAGACTACCCACCATAGCCAGGAGCTTGAAGGCTCAACTTGAAGAACTGAGATCTCCAAGCCCTACCTGCGAAGTATACCCCTTGTGGGCACTCCGACCAACTTGCCCTAACTGCATTAACGACCTTACCGGGATTTCTCACTTCGCACTCGGTCAACCTAGTTGAGTAGCTAGACTAACATGACACTCGTCCGCTCTATTATTTCTTCCTTACTCGATGATCTCTGCCCCTCTGTTTCGACATCCGGTAATCTCGTAATGTTGTAATGATCAGAAAAATTACCTCCTCTGATTTTTCTCCACCTTACGTAACTTTCACAGTCATCTGGCAAGGATAAAAGTTGCCTTAGATAGATGACAACATGAAAACAAAACACAAATAAAATATCAACACGAAAGAAGACTAGTTCACAAGCCTTTGCATGTTCATCTGTACGGATAGTCATCAATTCGGTCATACAGTTAGCTTCAGACACCTCCGTTTGAAATAACTTCACCACGGCTATCTCTGACCATCGAAATCACCTTGTTCTGACACGCAGAGCCTGAGTTACAACTGTTGTCGTTTTTCGGCCCTCTTGAACGACGAAACACCGTAAGTATCTTCTCAAGTATCAATTTCACTTGACTTTTCGACTCAAGTAAATCGCTTGACAAGATCTATAATTTTCTACAAAACTTGGAGTATCTTTGATGTCATCTCGTTACCTCAAGACTTAGAAGGCCTCGCGGAATTCGTACTAATGACCAGCACAACTCGAAGACGAGTTAGTCCTCTAGCATAAGATCCATTTTGGAAATCCGACGGTAATCTCCCTCTAGCATCCACACCAGGTTACAGATGTTGTCGTTCTCTGGCCCTCTTAACTTAAACGTCATAAGTATATTCTCAAGTATCAATTTCACTTGATTTTTTGACCCAAGTAAATCACATGACAAGATCTATAATTTTCTACAAAAGATTTTGTACCGCCTTGGAGTATCTTTGATGTCATCTCGCTACCCCAGCACTTAGAAGGTCTTACCGAATTCGTACTAGTGATCCTTACAACCCAAAGGCGATATGGTCATCGATTCAGCCGTATAGTTAGCTTCACACACCTCCATCCGAAGTAACTCCACCATGGCTGTCTGACCATCGAAATCACCTCATTCTAGCACGTAGAGTTCGAGTTACAGTTGTTGTCGTTCTCCGATCTTCTTGAACTTCGAAACGTCGTAAGGTATCAGTTTCATTTGATTTTTCGACCCAAGTAAATCACATGACAAGATCTATGATTTTCTACAAAAGATTTTGTACCAACTTGGAGTATCTTTGATGCCATCTCGCTACTCCAAGACTTAGAAGACCTCATCGAATTTAAACTAATGACCCTGACAATCTAAAGACGAGTTAGTCCTCTAGCATATGATCCATTTTGCGATAATCTTCCTCTAGCATCCACACTAGATGACTACACTAGTGCAAGGAAAGACGGAGGCCTCCCGCATTCACGATACGTTTAAAGGACATCTAGTGTCTCGCCCCTAGGCAACTTGGTGTCCCACATATTCCCTTGAAGAGGTCAACATACTCCAAGCCGATTATGAGTTTGAGAGGATTTGATCCTTAGACCTCCTCCTCTACAGATTTACTCAGGTACCCACGGAAGTCAATCTCACAACTGGTTCTAGAGACCAGTTTCTAAGTTGATATGCTAGTAAAGCGCAATATTTCGTCTTTCTTTCACTAACACGAACTGCCATAACTTTCTCTAGATGTGGTCTTTTTGTACATTTCGAGATGCAAACAAATACTACACAAAATATGATAAAAATTTAAAATATATTTTTTGAACTCTCTTCACACATCGTCTTTATACATTATCTATCTTTTTACCACTCAAAATCTAGTTGCACATGTTTCAAAAAACTGAGCAAATCCATATGTAAACATCTCTTCTTTTTTTGACGTTAGTAGAAAACTCTTTCTCTCATTATCACCCCATACTCATGCTCTACAAGAATGCGAACTAAAAATCCAAAAACTCTTTGTTTGTCCTCAAAGGACTATCCTTTAGCTTCTATCTGTTTCTTTCATGACCTGTACGTACTGTAAAGAATTGCACAGCCTTGGTGTCATCTTGAATTTTGATACGAGCATAATGAGATCCATCGTCCAATCCTAGATGTAGTAATGTATGGTTGACCAAGGATCACAAGGTAAGCAGATACACTCTAAATAAAAAAAGTTTTGTTTTATCTCCACATCTCCTATTCGAGGCTTGACAGTTGGACAAGCACCAAAAAATACACCTCTTTGGTTGTTAGCAACATGAAGTACCTATCCAGGTCTTGTGTCGATCGATCAATTTCTCTTCTCGTATACATTTTTGGACATGATATTGATCTCAGAATCATGGTCCACCAATGCCACTATAGCCTCTAACAAGTTACCTAACCAGAACCCTTGTCTCTGTAGTTGCACGAGCTCAATATGCTCAGGAATTGTGGGTCTCATGCTACTTTTCATCATCATGTTCTACAACACAATCTAAAACTCTTGTCTCTTTTCCATTTGACGCTTGTAGTACAAGTTCTTGGACAAACACTCGACCTAACTCTTCATCTTCTTCATCAGTGATATCAATATCCATTCTCTTCATCATTATTGTATTTGTAGTCATCTGTCTTGTTCTTGATCACATCATGGTCAACTCATGAAAGTCATGTTTTGTTATTCCCAAAGTTTCTCGTAAGGAAAACTCTATCTTTGCATCCAAAATCCTCTCTTCAAGAAACTCATTCAAGTTGGTATTGGTCTCAGTATCATATCGTAGTCTATAGGTCGGTGCTTTATCTTTGCTATTTGAAGAAGATTTGTCTTTTTCTCTCATCTTCATGTCATGGATAGGAACATCCATCATAAGTTTAGATATAGACGACCTTTGAGATGTCGATGAGATATCGGAAGGTGATGCTTCTTGTTGCCCTTTCCTCTTAGTAGCTCTGGTTCTCCTTGTAACCTCTTCTGGATCAACAACATCATTATCATGCCTTCTTTTTTCTTCCACACTCGCATCTTACCAACTTATATGCTTCTCTTGTACCAAGTACGCTTTGACACATCTTGCATCTACAAGATCGTTCCATTTAATAATGTAATGAATTATCTACGCACCTCATAACATTATATCTCGTAAAACTTTAATTACATCACTCTCAACAGTTGATACAATTGACGCATCTACTTCAATTGTAAATGTTTCATGCTCGATTGTATGTATTGCCGTAACTATACCAACCTGACTTCTCACCAAGCTCTTCATTCCTCCCTTACCAAAGTTGGTATCTAACGGTACACCTGTTTGCACAAGATGGATCTTTCCATCTCAGAAATTCACAACTCTAGTTCATAGGGCTTCAGAAAACTCCACACAATCTCTATTTTGGTTTTCAGTATTGTCACACCAAATACATCTTCTAACAAAATTTTTGCTAGTTGACGAGACGTTGATATCACTAAGACTTCGATTATGCTTTAGCTCAACCATCACTATTCCCAACTCTCTCAAACTCTTAACCAACTCATTGATAGTAAAATCTTCAACCTTGCTACTAGAATGTTTGAGTAACGGAGCTAAGAACACATTAGATCTTAAAGTTGCAGCTTACCTATCACGTTCTTGCTTTGTGAGAATAGTAACAGCTTCCTCCACCTTTTTCCAATCTGTACTCACTCCTCCTTCTTCTCCTTTGTCTACTAGCATCAAGAAAAGCTTGTCCTCTTGATTTTTCATCAACGGCTTCTAAGAAAAGTTCTATCTTCCTTAAGTCAAGTGTCGTCCTCTCATATGGAGATAGTTAACGGTCGAATTCATGTAGCAACTCATTCGGTGTCATCTCATTCCTCAGACGCTGCTCATCTACTCTAAGAACGTTCTCTTAGTTACTCTATCCTCATCATCATCAAAATACTCACTCTTCATCCTCTGCTCATACTCCTCCCAAGAATCCGTGCTTGCATCCTTCAGCTTTGTCATTTGACTAGGATCTCAAGTATCACAACCAACTCAAAATTGGAAATCATTTCTCTCTCAAGCACACGATTTAGCTTCATCTCACAAATATACTCTCGAACATACTTCTTGATGTTCTTTTCATTGAATCTCCTCAACTTCTTCACCACCGCTTGTAGAGCTCTTCTCCCCAACATCGGCTCCTTGTTGTTGTCTCAACAACATTGTCAATGCTCGAAGTAGATCGTTCGCTCTTCTTTCACTCGTTTCCATCGCTTCAAGAGGATTCATACTTGATGCTCCTCGATAACAACTCACTCCATCATCTCAAAGCGTGCTCTTAGTGGAAGCATCAAATATGTCGTAACGACATATTTGATGCTTCCATATTCGTCGTATTTTCTTTTGAGAAAATACTTATCTTCTAGCTATGGTTAGCATTTGATGCACATTGAAATGACTAGTATGTTACAATTCCTCTCGAACTTCTCGTCAATCTAAGCACATCTTTTTTTCTCAATAAAGGGTTAAGATAACCACACAGAAACGTTGAAATATCATATGTACGACAAATAAAATAAGTGATGACACAATCTCTCGATAGTATTCCTCTTCGAAGTTCCTCACTACTAGGTTTGGTACATGGCTTTGGGTCGGCAAATGTGCATGTGAATGGAATATGAATCGTGTATGTGAATCTTGAATATAAAATTTCTTTGGCTGCTGATGCAAAACATTATATCCTATAGATCTTCTAAAATTTGAGAAAACATAAACTAGAAGCAATCAAAACTTCATGTACGAGTATTGTAAGCAAGTTTTCATATTTGAAGGAAGATTTTGATGTAAGCCTTGACGAATATATATTGCATTTAGGTATAGACTTTCAGTCATATCTCGTAGCATTAAGATGAAACATAAAGGAACCTATAATATTTTTGAAACAAAACCTCAATGCAATTTTCTTGAATTCATTTCCAAAAAAAGTTATCCATCTTTTGCAAGTTAATACTAGTTTGCGAGTTTGTTTGGATCCACACCTAGCAGCATAGTGTACATCTTATTTGACAAAAGCGGATAACAAAGTCACTAATGAAATGAAGAAAAACAATGATAAATACATCACGAAGAATGTTGAAGCGAGTACGAAAATAAGAGCACCATCTATAATAGAAAAATAATGCAAAATTACATGATACCTTGTCACGAATAATATATCGCTAGCATTCTTCGTAGCAAATCACCACCATGTTAACTTCAAACTGCTAAAGAAATCCAAAATTATTTGTTAGATTTGATTCAATAGATTCAAAGACCCTGAAGAATATTATAGAGAACAAGTTTTGTTGCACATCCCTTTCAAAATTAACGAATATACTTTAAAATCTGATGATAAGACATGGGAAGATGAGTATAATCAAGATAAACCTCAAATTATAAGTTCTAGAAATGCATACAGTTCCAAATATCAAACTACTGAAGTTGATGAGGAATGAGCTACTTTAGACACAATAGCACTAGCTCTTTAAAGAAAAGACGATAATGACTTGAATAATGAAAACAATGGTGTTACTGATACTGATATTAATAATACGAAAGAAAAAAAAAATCAGTCAAGTTACACTAAAAAACCATTATGATAAACTGCCAACGATACAACCTCTCATACTTTTCAATACACTTTGTAGAGAATTCTGGTTACTTAATAAACAACAACGACTGATTTTACTTGACTGTACATATAAAAATTATTATTATTTTGAACAGTCTATATATTTTTATTTTAGGTGGAGAGATCAGATTAAATGGTACTGAGCAAATAAAAGTGTTAAAATATGTGTGTACACAAGACGAGTTTCTTACAATAAATAAGGAATGACTATTCATAGTGCATTTTCTATCCCCAAAAATTCATATGATACCTTAGTTACAAAACTAAACGTAACACACTCAATAAATTTATTAAATTCTTTAGTAATTTAAGATTGCATGTGACAGATGAAATATAATTTCTCTTTTCTCTACGTAGAATATAACATATCAATCGGAACAAAATGTAGTCTTTTTTGGCTTGTTCTACTTGCTGACAATAGTCTACTTGAAGGAAAAATATAACATATGAATAGCTCATCATGATACTTTTCATTAACTAAAAACATACTACTTAAACATCTTTTCTGAAACCACACAGCTAACAATCTCCTGAATAACAATCTATTATCTTTGTCAATTCATAGAAGGCGCAACCGCTTGTTATTTATCATAATATTTCGATAAATCTCATGAAAAATGTACTCATGTATATTTTATACACATAATCTCATTATAATTATAGGATAATAAGATAAATTACATGCATTATCCAACAAACATGCATACAAAGCGTCTAGTCGAACCTGGTTCTAAAGAGGACAAGCAAATATGAGAGACAAAATACAGAAAATGGATTGGCTCTGGGTGACGTGTACTCAAGGACCATTTTGGGAATATCCTATGATACTTTTTTCCACTCTGTATATGATGTTTCTGTTTATATCATAGAAATATGGATATATATTAAGTGCAACTAAAAGTTTTAACTCTGAATATTCTATAAACATTAAATGTTACAAGAACCACAAGTCATTCAAAAGTACCATGATGAGCCAGGTGATGAGGGTGAATATATTTACCGTACTGTTAGTTAGGTTCGCTCAGCAGCTGCACGAAATCTCTCACTGACTTGATCGAACTATTCGTATAATTTGTAACATATTCGCGCATCATTATCCTATTTTAACTTTCACAACTTTCCATAAAATCCTTTCCAAAAATTGATTATATAAAAATATAATATAATATAATCCCAGTGGATAATAGATCTAGTTATTGCCTTAACTAGATTTCTGGAATCAAATAAGAGTCGCTCTATCTAAGACACATCAGTTTTACGCTACTTGGTTGATAAAACCTTGAGTCTCATCATTCTGATTTCTAAGACATGTGTGTATAACCTTTCTTGTGAAAATATTGTAAACAATTTTTTTTCTCAAAATAATTCTCTGACTTGTGTCAGACTGTGCTCCTCTTTCTGTGTTAGAACACACTATTGCTATTTAAGTTCACGGAAAAGAAATAAAAATATTTTCTTGAGGTTTAGTGGACTCAGATTTTATATTCCTTAAACATTCTCGCAGTGAAAAAAATATTTATTTTACTAGCGAACTTAAATAGCAGTACGGTATCGCATGCTATACATAGGACCCCTTCCTTCCCGGGATTCACAATCGAAGGAGAGTTATGTATTTGCGCTATATCCCACTCTAAACCCCTTTCTCCCTCTTCTGACTTTCTTCAATAAGACAAAATACACTATACGACGAAAATTCTCCTTTCCTTCCCTGGATTCACAATCGACGAATAGCTATGCAAATGCACAGCACGAATATCGAGACTTGGTGTCCCTCTCACTCCGGGCTAGGATCTCCGAAGGCTGCCGTGTCTTGCATGTCGACCACCCGGTAATCAAAGTCTTTGAGCGAACGGTAGATTAGGCAGCGCGGAAACGGTCGAAGTGGACGAGGACATGCGATCTCAGGAGCTTCAAGAGTTCTGACAGTGAATGCAAAGAGACTGTGTGCAAATGTCGAGAAACGGGGCGTAACGATCCAGTTGTCATCTACTAATCTCCAAGCAGATACACCGCAGAGCTCTAGGGTTGCAGTGTAAAGTTTAGAGGAGGGAAAATTCGCCATTGTTATGGCGATGAGGATGGCTTCTGTCCTGCCGATCGAGCTCGCGGCAAGACCGGCTCTGGCGTTGTCAGGATGTTTAGCGAATTCACAGTCCGCTTCGTTATTCTCTATTCGTAAGTTGGCCGGCCTCGTAAGGAAGAATGAGATTTCTGCGCAAAGCGTGTTATCGAAGAGTGGGATCAGCGGCGGGGAGTCGAGAAGATGGGGCTCAGTAGGCCGTGGAGCAGGAGTAGCTGCAGGAGCATCGACTTCAGAATTGTCAGTCGATGAATTGAAGGCAAAAGGAGATTCTTACTTCGCCACTGACAAACGACCGATCATTCTCTTCGACGGTGTGTGCAATATGTGCAACGGAGCTGTGAATTTCGTTTTGGACAATGATTCGGAAGGAAAGCTGAGATTCGCGGCTCTGCAGAGCGACGCTGGGAAGGCTTTGCTGGCAAGGTCCGGTCGCGCACAAGACGACATTTCGAGCGTAGTGTTGGTGGACAAGGACAGGGCCTACGTCAAGTCCGAGGCTGTCATTCAGACGTTCAACTACTTAGGATTCCCATTCCCTCCCGTGGCCATGGCTGCAGGCATCGTCCCTCTGTTCGTACGTGACGTTGCGTACGATCAGATAGCTGACAATCGTTACTCCATTTTCGGGCAAACAATCGCTTGCAGATTCACAGATCCTCGCTTCGAGGAAAGATTCGTCAGCTGACAATCCGATGTCGAGATCTGCCTAGACTCGTGAATGTATTATAGTTGTACTTCTACGCAGATTTTAAGAGGAAGTCTGAACAAACCCCTTGATGGATGTGGCATTGACGAGAGTTTCTCGGTGTTGTGTGAAGTTCAGCGGCCTATGAGCTGATCACTGAGGACTCTGGAGTTGCACAGAATGTCGAGGTCAAACGAAGTCCGACCTCAACATTCGTCGCTTCTCTTCGCTTTGACAGCGCTGAACAAATCAGTAGTTGGAACCGACATCTACTAGCTAAGGGAAGAAAAAGTTCCTCGGTGTCCTCGCTTGTGTATCAACACGTCAACGTCATGGAGTGACGGATTTCCAATTCGCGGGGCCAAGTGCTCGATTTACAGGAACGGGATCAGGAGCTCCGCTAGTTCCTCGTTATGAGCTTACACCATCCGAGTACTTTGTTTTTCTTTCAATAAACGAAATAAGGGTTTTCTCGACTTTCAATGATGATTAGTGAAAGCTACGTGCAGGAAATGCAGTGACGGCACCAAGGAGAGATCGTCCTCGTGCATGGCAGGCTGCAGATCTAATGTTTTTGTTGGTCGGGGTAACGAGTGGAGGTTTGAACTCTGGATCCTGCGTTACATCCATCCTCATATTCAGATCAAGCTCTTGCCTGCAGCCTGTTTCCCCGTGTGCTCGACTTGCTCGTGAATGACCATTAGCAATACAGTGAAACCCCGTCATGGCAACTATGGACGTTTGCTTACGAGGGGTGGTTATACAAAGTACTTTCATAGAGTTAATCTTTATTCTAGATTTGAAGGTAATTTGTCAAGCTATATGTTACACAAGAGCATCCACAAGCTGCACGAAACTCATGCATCTGAAACCGGCTTTAAAAGGTTGAATCTTAACGAGGCCACAAGTAAAAATATCGAGCACTTCAACCAACGTATCATTCAATCACTTCTCCACGGAGTTTTTATTCCCTCTACTAGAGTAAAACCTCTTTGGAGAAGGAAACTTTGACAGTATATCAAATAAATTCGTTTCAACACTACCTTTCGCGACACACTCTGAACCCCAACATTAGACCGCAAGGAGAAAACAACGAACGAAGGCAAACTGAAACTTCACTGGAATGACCACTTCATGTTCGTATGCCACGACTATTTAAGCAGTCTGTACTGTCATAATCGAGATTTCTTCATCGCAACTTGTCCTCAAACAGTCAGTCACGTGTTAATGCAGACCCTACTGAAACAAGTAGATACCATACACCAAAAGGCCACGACTAAGAAGTAATATAACAAGCATATGAGCTGTTAACTCCTCCCACCGCCAACATTTGGTCAAGTCTCCACTCGAGGAAGAAGTCAGACCGCGTTCATCGTATACACACCCTTTCTGCCTGCATAGACCACACACATATGAAGCATGGATCAGAATAACAGTAGCTGACTATTGATCCCATCTTGTCGATCATCATGAAAGTAGCCTTATTGACGTACACCACTCGGCCCTGCAACTCCTTTCTTAAAACGTTTTAAAGGTGAATTAAGGAGATACTGAAGTGCCTTGCCCTTGGACCGAGAGCCACTCACATGGAGAGCAATGGTAGATACCAACACATAGTGTTCCAGCACATTCCTTCATATCACCGCTCCAATTCTCCATCAATACGCACGACGAGATATACAACCTAGCTATCCTAAGGTTCAAGATATATACAAGCTTGGCATCAGATTTCTCCACTGGAAACCGTTGATTCTCTCCTCGCACGGCAAATTCAGGAATTAGTGTACGTCTGCACACTTATACCGAGAAAGAACGGGTTTTAGGTTATCGGTATCAGGACGAATATCTGTATTCAAGACAAGAAATCATGTTCAAGTATCGAACCAACTACTTAGTGTATTACGTCACCATATAGACGTTATAAACGGTATTCTGTCCAGATGATTAGATATTCTTACTTGGAGCGAATGGCCATATCTTTTTATCCAACTGAAGATTGTGAGAACAGGTAACCACGGTCCCTCTCCACCGTTCTCGAATTCCTCGGCCAAACCCCTTAACAGAATAAAACATACCTGAGTCTTCTGCTTGTAGAACATGGATGAAATGGAAAGAACTTAAACATCCCACAGAAACTATCTTATACATGATACAATAACATCCATACCCTGGTGGTACAAAACCGTATAATCATGTGCGTGTTTTAGCACTCTTCTTGATATTCCCAGCAGGCAAAAGTAGATATACTTACCCACACCTGAGGAAGCAATTGGGACTGTCGAGTAATTCAACTATCTATTTTGTCGCCCTCAAATACTAGGTCCTCCTCGCATATGAAGCAATGCGGTAGAACCCGTCCACAAAGCCCACGGAGAATCATCCTCAAACCGAGGCTCTTCAAAATAACGCAGTAGACCTGCATCGTGCGTTACTGCAAGTCCCGCGATGAAGACACTCGATAAGTGAGTAGGAAAGCACCTTTTCATCGCACGCACGACGATGTACCTTAACGAGGGACAGTAAAGACTTACAATATGAAGAGTTCCAGCAGACTCTCTTTGGTACACAGCCAAGCTTTCTCTCCACATGCAGCAAACGACCAGATTTTGCACTCCACAGTCGTAAGGCCTCATCCGTACCACCTACAGTCATAACGAACAGACATGTAAATGAACATCTGATCGAGTATCAACACCAAACGGCCTCCACTGTCTACATTCCTGAAAATAATCACACGAAACATAAAGACTGAACTTCTCAGCATCTAGAAGTCTTACTTGCAATTGTTAGTAACTTAACCTGAAACTGAAAGTATTTACTGTGGATGAAGTCATTCCATACAAGAGAGACCTGAAATTTATTCCAGTCTGAACTTAATATTGTAGTAGCCCGATCTCAAAGTTACCAAAGTAATTAACAGAGACAACAAGATCTTACCTGAAGCAAGAAGTCTCTCGCTTGGATCTAGTCGGAGTTGCAGTAAAGAGTGCGAGTTCACGTGTCCTTCAAAGGTTTGTACAGGTCCCCGTCCTCCCATTCTTCGATCCCACTGCCATATCTGTTAACAGGCCAAGGTGACGGGCTAAATCGAGCATTCCGCAACTACTTATGGGTTACTGATACTACAAGATTGACTGAGATGACACAACGCAAAACATGAACCCGAGGATATAGAAGCAAGAAATGGAATGTCACGAGCAGCCATATGAATGTTTCTGAATGTTTCACCTCCCCATTCATCGCACTCGCTATCAGATAGTGCTCACAGCTTCGGAAAAGACACAGGCTGCAAGGTGATCATTGTATAACACGTCAGACCTCTAACTTCTAGTTCAAACTTGTATATGAACCCAGTTCCGACAATAAAACATGTACAAAAGACCCAAAACATTATCTTCACATTACATTGGCGGAAACTAACACCCTACCTGCAAATAGTTGATTTCATTTGCATTCTCTGCAGTATTAAAAGAAAACAACTTTAGTACATGGGGCCAAGATTTTGACCTTCTTGTCAATAACTTTCATCATCGAAGTCTATACGCCTTAAAAGAGAGCATCAGTAATAGCCCCTGATATCAGCATTTGAGCAAAGGCGGCAAGAAGTTCTGGACCAAAGAACGATGGAAAAAACCGATTCTCATATTTCCTTCGATTAAACAAACCTCGTGATGTTTAGACACCCTCGCTCCTGTATCCCTTTTTCGAGTTTGGGAGCTACTTGGCGGAGGAAGACGCAAGTCGTGGGCTACGATCATACCATTTCTGTGACCACAAAGCAAAAGATTACCCTGCAAAGATTACAAGTGTACAAATTCAGCTTTCACACAAGTTTCCACACCCTCCATTGGCAGACGCGTGACTTGAAACCTGTTAGTCATGAAGGTTTACCTACACAGACAAGACTGCGATTGTAGACGTCCAGGGCTAATCAGGACCGGATCCCGAGTGGTCATAGGCGACAGGTGCACCAAACCCATTTCGTTAAACAAGCATAATGAAACCTACGGATCTGCAAATCTAGTCATGAAAGTTTACCTACACAGAGAAGACTGAGATTGTAGACGTGCAGGGCTAATCATGACCGATCCCGAGTGATCATCGGCGACAGGTGCATCAAACCAATGCCGATGAGCAAGCATCACGAAATCTTCGGATCTGCAAATACTACACACTTACCGAGTTGTCGAACTGTTGTGCTAGTACAGAACTCTTACTAACAAAAGTCCTGTAAACTTCACTCCTCTCCACATCCAATATCGCAGCCCCTCCCTTTAAACCTGCTCATAAGAGGAGAAAATAAGTCATGTTTCTGAATATGTGGCAATCATATTTCAACCGTGACAACTTCACGTTAATCAATCACAGAAGTTAATCACGGCACCTACTTCAGACACAACATATACCCAGTAGACAATTTGTTCAATCTGTAATTTGCTGTCATCAGGTAAAAAAGCCTAAAAGTAGACGAGTTCACTTGTAATACCGAGACTGACTTCTCTTCCGCGGGGACTGCATTCTGCTGTGTAGATGTCTGAGTTAACTTGTACCCTAAAGCGTCTGCTGAAAGGTCTGGAAGGCTCGTTTAGAACACGGTGTCCAGCACGCATCAGATAAATACTCCCTCCTTCGCCACCATTGCCCAAAGTAGTCAGTCTGTGAATGCTTTGTTAAGGTAATTTCAAACTTCAAATTTGTGACCACGTGTACAAGAACAAAACTCCACATATGTATCCAAGGAAGTGGAAACGGCCTGTTAGGAGGTCAGCCGAAAAGAAAGAAGCAAAAACAAAACAAAAGGTAATATAGTAAGATAGCACCCTAGCAAACAGTAAGATACGAAACTAACTAAAGTGCTAAGGAATTGAGACGTGTAAGTACGTTCCTGTACAGTGGCAACTCAAACCGGAAGGAAAACAGCAGTAGCGAGAACTTGGATTCGAAAATATAAACGTATATACGAAGATAGCTCTCGAAAAACTCTGACGAGGATACATAATATTCTGTGTAAGCTGCCTGCCATTTGCGACAGTATCTTCTTCCCGCCATTCATTAAGTTTCTTTACAGAAGTGATCATAGAAGTAAATGGCAACTTCACGAAAACTGGCTTTAAAACCGGTGCTTTTGAACGGGCAGGATCTTCGCCTCTCAAAGGGCAAGGAAACAGACTGATTGGAGAGGCAACATGGTCATCACCCCAAACAAACGCGTCCTCGGGTCCACAAATTTGCAAGATCCTGAATATAGCCACAAGTAATGAAATCAGTTAGTCCAGAAAGTTAAAGTCATCATAAGTTCTGAGACTGGTGTTTAACGGGCCGTGCGTATAGCAGCACAATGCGAAAGCTATCCACATACACTTGAAGAAAAATCCCGAACTTTTTGACACTGGTATAGCAGAAAATCCCGCACTTACTGGACCTCGTTGAAGCCTCCCGCCACCATAGCATCTACTTCGACCAAACCCTCAGCAGTCTGAAGGTCCAATCGACACTGTTCGACTCCACCGTCGCAATGAACAGAATCATACGACCACGTCTGCAAAAGAACCGGAACCTTGTCTCAGTCTGGTTTATGGCAAGAAAAGACATATATATTGATACACGGGTAAAGCAGCTTTATGGCAAGAAAAGACATATAGTTAAAGATTACAAGGGTACATATGCAAAAATGTACTGTAGAGCTCCTTATGAGAGCTATTCTCAAGTTATCTCAACAATTGAGGCTAAAACGGTAGAACTAACATGGAAAACTGCAGAAAGAGTACTTCTGAACAACTTGACTGCTCAGAGCATGTTGATCTTGGTTCCAACATGTCCAGAGTATGGAAGAACATAACAAGCGTGTAACGACTATTACAGGGCAAAGCCGAAGATACAGAAGGAAAAGTAACGACTGCTACAAGAACAGATACCGGATGTGGTCCCTGGACGAAACGAGGTCGAGTATGTTCCACTTGAAACAAATGCTTGAACACCATCAAAGGACGAAGGTTTTTAATACAAAAGTGTGGTTACTTTTTAAGTATACCTTAGGCTGTTGGCCGGAGTGCATGGGCCCCGCATGAGTCTCTAACATCTGCCGCTGAAACGAGAAAGTGTTAGTTCCCAACTTCCTTTTCCAGCTATGTCCTGATAATTCTCGCTGATGCAGTAGTCTTAAGACTGCGTTCCCATCTTCAGACTTCTCCATAGCTGCAAACACTTTGTCCGCAACTCGCCGCTTGTGAAGAAGGGCATCCTACAATCGCGTTAGAAATGACAACAATCAGACAACCAGCTCCTTCAGAGTTACTTCAAAGACAGATCAAATATTTGATGGTCACTTCGTCGAGATTATCTTAGAGTATACGTTCTTCTAACGAAATGTTACTTACCTCTCTATTCTTCCTAGCAAACTCCTCATCCTGACGAAGTTGCTCCGCAGCGGTTTGCACGCGCGAATACCGGTGTGCTACCTTCGGTGTCTTCAGAGGAAAATATCTGTTCCGCTCAGCGTCGAAGTACATACCAGGGAGATCTGCACCACACAAACAAAGAAACAGGCTCAATATTCCGTATTATCCGTTCGATCATCCCAAGAGGTTTGGTCAGAATGTAATGCCACATGCCAACTAACTAACAGGATTATGGAAGTAAAGATGTAGACACCTGGTTGTAAGAATTATTGAAACGGAAAAACAACAGTTCGAGTTTCACTAAAGAAGTAAACATCCCTTCTGTAATCTCACAACTGACACAGGACAAAAATGTTCGAACAGACAGAATGTTCGAACTATGGACATGCTCTCATCGACCACATCCATGTATATGTCTGAAAACGCCTTCACGGCAACATACGTAGACTGTCATGTCGTAGATGATGGTCTGAAATTTGGCTGAAACACGTGAGATTTACAGCTTGATAACGTCATCCGGCGTTCAACGCTCACTCTACCTGAAGATACTGCTAACCACAACGAATTCTGCATTATTGTTAATCTTTTTCTTTCGAAAACCTCAAGTCGCCACCTCCCTACTGATATCTCCAACCATGCGGTTCCAAACTAGTTTAAAAAATTAAAACAACGTTTCTTATCCAGTACCTCTCCGCCGCCACAAGTTTCAAAGTGAGAAACCCTGAATCTCTTCTTTCAGACCACTCCCACGGCGACTTCTTTCTACTGAAGTGAAATCTTGCCCTTCTAATAACCTTTTGGTGACAGTGTAATGTACTTCCCGGGATCCTTTTACAATCTTCAAGTAGTCCAGTAACAAGCTCTGATACACCAGTTCATAAGCATTCCGAGAGCCATTCAAGGCCGGAAGAAGGCCACATCTTACGCGTACAGGTCTAGAGTTTGCGAAAATCAGCAAATCGGGACATAAAGCTCCTTCACTTTGTCAATTTGCTCAGTGGGCAATAAGAACTTACCAGGCGGAGTTCCACGTTTGGAGCCCATAGTGCCAGAGAGTCACACCACTTGAATCGGGGGAACGTCACCGCAAGTCGTAACGAGCGTTTCCCACTGTACGCGAGGAGCCGCAAAATGGAGCAATCAATGATCCAAATTGGAAAGGAGTGCGCGTGATTCAAATTTGGGAACTCCTGGAGTAGCAGCACAGGACGTCTCTCAGAATGGAATTACCGCTGCAAGGTGGTGGAGCCTTTGACGTACGGATGCAGCAACCAACTATGGTGACCATGATAATAATATGAACCATGTAGGCTGAAGGTAGAAAGACTTATTCCTGTACTACTGCAAAACCCTTCTGAAGCCCGCGAAAGCCACACGCCCGGTTGATATGGTGCTTCCAGTACGATCGGGACATGCAGAATAATATACAGTATGAGCACTACTGTTGTGCGTAATGAAAGTGATACAAGTGCCTTTCTATAACAAGATGACTTATTATTGCTATGCGTTAGCATAGTTTTACGTCGATGGTGAAAACAGGAAAGGAAGGTCGCGTAGCGTATTATGTCGTATTAGTAGATGGTGCGGACGGAGCGATTGTGAAAATGGAACAAGAATTAGGTTTTATTTGGATTAATCGTTAACGCATAGCCTCTCACTTACCTTGCAAGCGTAGCTCTTGTTGATTATTATTCGTGCAAAGTGCACTTCTGAGAAACAAGAGAAAAATGACAACCGGACGACACGAAACAAAAAATCAGAGAAGAAGATTCGCAAACTCAAAAGTAGAAGGCATGCCAGATCGAACGCAGAAAGCAGACACTATTTTCCCACTATCTAGTAGCTGCAACCAGTCGTTCCTGCTCTGGGTCCGGGATACGTAACTATTATACAATAATAGTTCTTCAAACAAAATGAGTGGTCCACTGCAAGGAGACTGTGCCTGAGGATCCGGCAATGTCCGTTCGAGTCTCCTGCAAGTGAACTCATGAAAATAACGAAACACTGCTTTAATAAGAACAGTTAAAGGTACACTTAAAGATAAAAAAGTATTTGATATGACTAAAATCACACATTCCAGATGTGATTAAACTGAAGTGTTTAGAGGGGTGACCTTGGAATTTAATTCTGTACTAAACTTTCCAAGAGATCTGGTGATTGGTTAGTTTTAACAATATATTCAAAAGTAAAAACATGAGCATCGAAATACATAGAAGGAACTCAGCCGAGGTCATAATGCGGGCTTGTTCAAATGTATTCGACTTCTCATTATTCATAAAAAAACATCACCAAGTTGTGTATGTAATATTATTGTGAAAAATAAATAAATATTAGTGAATAAATGTTATTACGGAGATGACGTATCTGTTTGAATTGTTGTATTTCTCCCTTTACTGATTTTTATTATATTTTGATATAAGAAAGCGCAGCTTACACAAGAGAATCCAAATATGCATCAAAAGAGTTCGTCGGACAAGAAGCGAAAAGAAGACAAGCGGAGTAACAAGAGGAAAGTATAGCAGGTGGACGAGCTCTCGACAATAGAGTCGGTAAGTACTTTTGGAAACGTAAAGTGAGGTAAGGGAGTGTTTTCTTATTTTCTGCCTCTCCCTCTGTTCTTTATCTATTATAGATATATATAAATATGTAAAAAATTAACATTAATTTTATGTTTATGTTTACATTTATTTCAAATTATTTACAAATATTAAGTGTTAGACGATCAAAGAGTTATGGTAACATCAGACAGAACCCATAAGTGAAGCGCTTGAGCAGGTGCTTCTGAGAGTACAAGACTGAGAGCCAAACACCGAAAAATCATTAATTTATTACTTACCTTATTTAATCAAGAAAAAGTAGGTCATACATTAATGGGGGGCATACCACCCTCTCCGGAAGATGGAGAGGATGAATAACCATGATCTATCAGACTTCGAGATTGATCTCTCTATCTTATCAAAAAAATATAAATATTATCTAGAAATTCTAGACTAAAGTATAAAAAGAAAAAATTATCTGTAAGTATCTGTAAATCCTATACTTACATTCGCAAGAACATGCAGAGATAACTCATAATTACACGTAGATAAATGCACTTTTGGAAATACAAGTACAATAGCTATTATTATTACTTTATTAAACTATCACATAACCCTTCTGACGGAAAAGTTAGGTAATAAATTTGCTTTCCTCTTGCATTTTCAGATGGAGAGGGTGAAATATGCATGCATATCAATCATTTTAAACTACCTCCTTAGGTTTTGCATCTTTTGAAGAAAAACTTTTCAGAATAGTACACGAGCCAGTAGTGAAAAGCGAAATGTGAGCTTTTAGGGTTTAGAGCGTCTCTGCACCTGCAGTTTCAAATTGAAAAAAGACTCTCGACGGTTGCGAGTTAAGGTTGACAATAAACGAGATGTCCAAACTGTACATAGTTTCACGAACAAGGTTGGAGCATGAAAGTAAAGTTATTGCAGTTTAGAAGATGGGTTCGAGACATGATCTTTTGAGATTTGACCTCTCGCAGTTTTGAGTGCCACATGAGTGAAAAGTGCCGTGTTGGACTGCTCTCCATGTGTTTAGCCACGTGGTCTCACTTCTGAATTTCATGCGCTGCAATAATCTAGTAATCCACGTTCTCCAACTTATTATTCGTGAAACTGCAGAACACAGTTTGGAGAGAATCATCGAGAATGTGACTTTAATGTGAAACTACAACCGAGTTGGCAAAACTAAACTTTCACAGAAATTTCAGAAACTGTGCAAAGTTCAGTTTAGAAACAGCAGGTGCAAAGACGTTCTTACAAACTTCAACTCAAAAAGCTTCTTCATATCTATCAATTGTTCCGAGAGCGAGTAGAGTGAAAAAACTTTGAGAAGAAGAGTCGGGAGTGTATATAAAATAGGAGATGGTATACCTTGCGACGCTTGTTCTCGTGGTTGTTTCTCTCTGTCTTGTCTTCATTGGACACACTACATCTCCACAGTCAGGAACCTCACGTTTTCTTGGACAACCTTTACGCAAAATCTGACACGACAACGTACTGCACACTGAGTCACTACCGCAGATGTCTCAATCTGCGTCACACCGATCATGAAGTCGAAGTCAACCTCTTATCCTCCATAAGACGTAGAAGCATCTGTTCCTGAACCAGATCTCCGTTGAGTCATACCATACTAGATATCCTCTGCTCCAACTGCTCGATCCGAGTAGCCATACTTGCATATGACGTCGTAACAGACGGTGGACCAACTGATCCTCTCTCAGGTGCTGGACCTCTACTTCCAGCTCAACCATCCGGTGTCCTTGAGCTCCTCCACCTCATCCACGATCAGCCTTCCCTGGTCGTAGCTCGAGGTGGAGATCAAAACAACGGTCACTATTGTGATCTGGCACAATGCTCACACTGTCTAGGCATCGCTTGAGACGTCGCAGATGTCTCATAACCACCTCTCCTCTATGGGTAGTCTTTCTGCTGACGAGGACCATCACACCTCCAACAATGACCCACTTGTTGCTGACTAGAGAAAGACGACATGGACTTCTACCCACTAGGTCCTCTAACACCTCTCTGGGATCGTGACTATTCAACACGATCCCAGAGTTCACCACCACCACCACCACGTTGTTGCGTAGCTTGTGATCCTTGAGAAGAGGTGGTCGCTCCATGTGGTGCCTCCCTGCTGAACCCAACAATCACCACACTCTCCTCATCATGTTGAGCTCAATCCGCTCAACCAGACCAAAGATAATCGTCAACGTCGGAGCGGTGTCTCTATCTCTGACTCTCCTACGCAGCTCTCGGACTAGTATCCCATACCAAAATTGGACTGCATGTGCTTCTGTCACCCCTTGGGTAATGCCGATCAACCGCTTCATGCAAGTAAATGCCTCGCGTAGTCTCTAGTCTTCCGTTGGAACTTCTACAGACTCCTCAACTTGTCGATCCGCACACTTTGATAGTTTCTCCTCAAACATTGGAAGAACTGAACCACAAGGTTAAACCCTTGTGGTATTCCACTCATACTACCACATGCTCCACTACTAGTGGACGCACCGCTGATAGTAGGTACTCCGCTATACGTGGACGTATCACTGGTACTGGCACCCGAACCCGTAGGTGCTACACCTCCTGAAACTACACCAGTAGTGATACAAACGTAGTTGGGAGATCAATGTTGTCTCCACAACTCAATCTCCACACTGTAGTCTCACCTGAACTCATGATAATCGTCCATCGACGATCCCTCCAAGTGTTGGAACAAACCCTTCCACGTCATGAAAGATGTAAACAACTGTGGGTTCCGCGTCTACTACAGATTGCACCAACTGTCAAACTTCTGGATGAAGTCATCCAGCTCCATGGTATCCACCGTATTCAAGTATCGTCGAGACCCCTTCGTGATCCCATAGATTTCGTCCATGTCTCACAACAACAGTGTGGTGACACTAGACATCATAAATTATCACCAATTGTCTTCATACGTGTCTCTATGGTATAAACAAACGCTACCACAACGACAGCTTCCTCCTACTAATATGAGATCGTCCTACCACTCCTCTAGGAAGGTCTCCTACTACCTTAAACAAGTCCATAAATGCTTGCACGCATCTCTAGAAGACACCAAGAGCTATTGGTCTAGTGGTAAAGCCAAAGCTCACGCACATCAGCAAGCTGGCTTGCTGACAAGGTCAGGCTCGAGCTCCGCTCAGCCTCCACACTCTCACATTCCGCTTCTCACGCCTCCGCACTCACGCACGTATGCTCCTCGAAGTCTCTAAACGTCTCCTAACACACACTCTACACCGCGATATCTCCGCTTAGAGTAGAGTAGAACTCGGATCAAATTACACAAGAAGGACGCATCGAAAGGAAACACACCTCAAAATAGCAACTTCAGAGGTCGAAACACACTCCACAAGGTCGAAATCTGTCAAATTGGCACTCGTAAGCGGAATTACGTCAGATTTTTGATCATCTGTGACCTTCTTCTCCTTGTAACTCCTTCGATCCTTCACCAAATCAGACGATTTTGGATATGTTGGAATCGTCTTCTCAACGCACATACTTCATTCTTCAGCACTAGAAATTGCTGACATGTGTCTACCCGACGTCCACTGACGCACTTCTACGACCTCAAATTGACTTCAAAAACCTATCACGGGAAATTCCAGCAGCCTCATCACCAATTCGACCAAGTCAAGTCCGAACAGTAGTAATCCACACAACGATCAATCACACAACCAAAAAGAACCATTATGCACACGTGCGCACTCGCATCGAAGATATCAACGATATGCAAACTCTAGAGATATCATCGATAGAAATCCACACCCTGAAAGCTCTCAATCAGACCTCGCAATTCAAGTTCTTCGAGTGATAAACGGTATGTACTCACTCCACCATGCCAACCGGCACTAAACAGCCACTAAAGTCGAGCCAAATCCACTTTGTGCTCGCAGAGAATACAGACTGCACTCACCAAGACTATCCACCATATCTAAGAGCTTGAAGGCTCAACTCGAAGATAAGGCCTCCAAGCCCTACTATGAAGTATACCCCTAGTGGGCTATCCCAAGAACTTGCCCTAACGGCTCTAACGGCCCTACCGAGATTAGCCACTCTGCACTCGACAAACCTAGCCGAGGTGCTAAACTGACGTGACAAGTTAGAAAGTGATTGGATAAAATATGCATGCAAGATCAACTTTTGGGAACTTTTTCTCGTTTGCTGTATCGAGGAAATATATATTTATTAAACAAAATTTTATACCAAGCTTATAAAGGAAATTAAAGAATTTCATAAATGATAACTATAAGTCCAACTTGGAAAAAAGAGAGACCATGACATAAATCATAAGGAGAGCACGGACGAACGCACTCTCCAAAGTACATACATAACTTATTGATCGTCACTGGATATATTTAATAAAAAGTTTGATTTATTATCTAATCCTCCCCAGCAAAAAATTATGTAATAAATTAAAATTTTACATATTTGTAATTTGAATAATATGCAAAAGGGTTGCAAGACTATAAAGTTTCATATCGATTCCATAGCTCTATAGAAGAGAGCCAAACAAAGAATTCTGCTTCCAATTCCATTGCAATGGAATTGGAGGACTGTTTGTTAGATTTTACGAATCTGTCATCTTTTTTTTTCTTTTTTTTCTATAACGACTCCATTGTTCTCACTACTTCTCTTTTCTCTTTCTGGTTTTTACCATGATTCCATTCGTATGTTTTGCTACACGACAAACCCCCCTTTTGACGTATAGCTATGCTATCGCATAGCAAAAGGAACCACTGCCTCAGTTTATAAGGAAAAACACATAAACAAGCTCATGACGTGAGAAACTATACTCGTAGTGTGATCCTTCCTAACTCGTTCTCTGTCGTCATGTGGTCCGTCCCGTTGCAACCAGTCATTGACATTCGTGTATAACTTCTAACGGCCGACCGAAAGTCTCTTTTCCTCGGCGTAAAGTTTGATACATGAAGCGTAAAGGATTCTGAAAGTATAAAGTCTCGCTTCTTTTGTATTTGGAGGGCATTTATGTAGGATATAACATCTTCCGCAGACGATCCAGTTGATAAACCACAATCCTTTTTTATAAACCATGATCCATATATATTATTTTCATAAACCACGATCTCTAAATAGAACGGTTGGATCATGTAAAAGTTTCTCTCGATCTTTATACTCTCATTTTTCTTTATGTTGTGCAAGCCATTCCCTCATGTGGCTTGTGCTATACCTAAGGTTCAACTTCTCGATTTCTTCTAGTTCCATATGTTATTTGACTTCTTGTCGATGAAAACCATCACTTGGGGTCTCTATGTTTGTATTTCATTTATTCCATAAAATTAGACAGATTCTGGCAGATTTGGATCCTCTTTATATTCTGTATGTTGTGACAAGTGACAACCTCCAGCATGCCCAGCCCACTCATTCCATCCCCGGACGTACCAATGAGATCCAGAATTCAAGAGTAAAGTCTCGTTACCTGGAGAATGCTTTCCGTCCAAATGCTGGTGGTTTCTCCAAGATCGATTTGGATGCGCTCACTGAGGATGCGCTCTCATTGATTTCTTCAGGGGAACACCAACAGGACTTAATGACAAAGAGAGAAAGTCCAACACAACAACATCATCGTATAGCAGACTTTTTGGTTACAGTAGTTGAGAGTCTTGAGACCCAGCTTAAGAACGTACTACTTACCAATACTCCACAATAAAAATCGAGAATCGATATAATTTTCAGCATGTCAAGCCCATCAGTAATATAACGATGGATTTTGGTTTCTTCAACCAAACCTTCTCGACTGATTAACGTTCTTGGGGCTTTGAGCACGAAAAATATTGACTTGGAATCCATACAATAACAAGACCAAACTCCTAGGGAAAATTCTAGGCACGATTGCACACCCTTGTTCAGACTACAGCGGTCTTCATCAACAATCTTCGGCCATGGTTGACCTAGTTACTCATGAGTCGGATGACAACTGACACCACCACTGATGGTAGGGTTCTAGAAAGGATGATGAGACTTTCATTCTTTAGATAGAGCACGACTCGAAGTTACGTTCGACAAAGACGCATTGAGAACTCCTAGCCTCCAAGGAATAAAAATCAAGTACATACCAAAAATGTGGATGGAGAATGATTGCACCTTGTTTCTTTTGTTCATTTATTATCGTGGTTCTAGACTCTTGCACACAAACGAGTTTCGTGAATGAAAATAGCCTAAAACTCCTGCTGATATGTACCCAAGAATGCTTTTTATCCACGAGCGTATATCCAAGACCCTAGTGAAAATTTCCATAAAAAATAGTGTCGAGAAAAAGAGGCTAATTTGACCTCCCACAAACCGTAAAGCTAGTAGAAATATCCTCCAACTCTATCATTAACCATTATTCATCGGTGTATGTTCACAACGAGTGTTACATCTCATCTGGGAACTGTCCAATTGGCTTGGTAGGTAGGTTTAGTGTATCTGACGGAAGCGTTTTTGAAGCTGCTCGATAACTGAGACCTTGTCTTTTGAATGTTCTTTTCAAATACTTGAAGATCACTTGGCACTTGGGAGTCGATACTGTTGTATTCTTAATGCGTGTAAGCAAGCCCATCAAGTATTAACAATGACTATATCAGTAGTGGAATTTTAGCGTGTTACGGAGTAGATCAAAGTCGTATGTATGCAACCATAAAAGCAAACTATACAGTAGATGTTTACAGTTGAGTATTGCGCTCTTATCACAAATAAACCATAAGCTCAACAAACCCAAGATCAGAATTTCTCTTGAACTCAATAGGGGATGTCAAACTTATAACCGACTGTTGACTAGAGTTACTACTTCGGCCAAAGATACATGGGCGTTTCTTGCAAGTACCTCCGTCGTCCGCGGGCTGGAGTTACGACTTCGACTAGAAATCCGTTTCTTGCAAATATCTCCGGAAGTGCTCGCAAAAAGCGCCCACGGACATTTGCTTAATCTATTCTCGTTCATTTTAACTGTGAACGGTGTGAATAAAAAAATAATTAACTAAAAATAATTCTTTCTACTCAAAATCTGACTTCTCTGTGAACCACTGACTTAGACAAGATTACCCGATTAATTTTTATAGTCCGTAAGAGAATCTTTATATTTAACTTTGACACCCCCTAATAATGAATTTCGCAGGTTAAAAGTTTGCACACCTTTTCGGACTTCAAATTAAGAAGTCACTCGCAGAAGACAAATGTAGGTCTTTGTGCTTTCTAACCTTTTCTAAAGATTCTCTACTCGTATCATAAATACCATACCATCTAATTCTAACCTGTAAACTGATTTTCCTTTCCAACCATTGATTGAACAAACCATCGAACAAATAAAAAAAGACAAATAAGGTCTTTGTGCTTTCTAACCTTTTCTAAAGATTCTCTACTCGTATCATAAATACCATACCATCTAATTCTAACCTGTAAACTGATTTTCCTTTCCAACCATTGATTGAACAAACCATCGAACAAATAAAATGAGAATAAATAAATCTAGCCGTGTCTTACGTTTTGCCTTTCAATATTTATTTCACTCCAATATTGGTCTCTAACCATGTTCACTTTTTTCTCTTCTTTACGCAATGAAATTTTAGAGGGAATTCCATTTCATCTTCTAATTGACTGCCTCACATTCCAGTACTCTCGTTCCTCGCAGTCCATTCCGCTTTATGACCCATTAGGAAATACTGGAAAGCAGACAGATACGGCCAACATCTACCGAACGGGTGGGCTATCCTTCAACCTGCAGCAGCTCGGGCATACCGTGCGATCAGTTGGAGACGTGACTGAGATGAACAGCCCGTATATCCACGGCAACGTACGCTCGACATCCGGTCGGTGAACGCAGTGAGAGGCTGCGTGCATAGGGTAGTGGTGCACAAGTCACTAAAACAAACTCATGCCACACACAGCAAAACGTCTTTCAGACTCCTCGGTATGGACGCTGTACCGATCTCACTGCGATCTCGACCGGTACTTGCGATGCGGTGCGAATAACGGGGAAGAAAGTGCTCCAAAGTAAAATCTCCAGAGCACCTCACGATTAGATATAACCATCCCGGCACTGTACACTCAGACGTAGAACTTGCCTTTTACATTCACAACAAGAATTTAGCCATTAACAGCAGAAGTTGTCCCAAGAATAAGTCTAGTACTCAAACAAAGATGGTGGTAAACTCAGCTTGCAATCTCTCTTGGTCAACTTGCCAGATTGTAAGCGGACGGCCAAGCTAAGGAAGTCTTCCGTCATGAAAAGACGACACGTAAGATGGACTTGTACATATATAGCTAGCCCGCCAAATGACATCAAGTTTACATGCATCTATAACATTCAATCTAAGATTGCGACTGGAGATAAGCAGAACTTCTGCAACGACAAATACAATTTTGCCAGGATGTACAAATCCGATTGACCATGATGAAAGACAAGCACCACAACGACAATAGGATCAAGCGACGGTACAACTCTATGCCAAGCAATGGACCCTGTAACTCTACTGTAGTTAACCCTGAAGCAAAAACTTCTAATGCTGCGCATAAATCTTCACGAATTTACAACCAACATATCGAGCTGACTTAGAATTGGTCTTCCACCCATTTTCATTAGCAACTAATACATAAGGAAAGGATTCTATCCGTCCCACACAAGGGAGTTCCTGACTTAATGTCCATATACCTCGCGCAGATCTCGTCAATCACCGCATATGACGGTTCGTGACGAGTGGTAACTTCAGACTGTATAAGAATCATTCAAATCGGGATGGCTCTTACGACGAAGTGCGTAAAGAATCTCCTGACATGCAGCTCTCATATTGTGTGGAGAAGATCTGTGTATGAGACCTCTTGTAGGCTTCCCCCCTCCTTACCTAAGCCAAGGATGGCCCGTAACTAAACTCTAAGTGATCTGGAGCTACTCTAACTGGGTGGCACAATGGCCTTGATTATTACAAAGGAAAACGCTTGATCACACTGTCTACATTTGTACCTGGAAAACCCAGAGCATGACACAAGCCGCGGCCAATTATTGCACAACCGGGTGCTTGTCCAAGATCATCAACTGCAAGACCAATCAAAACCATCAGTGTCCGCAGCTGGGGGATGTGCTGGACAACGGACGCGCTTGCAGAAGCGCCAGAATCAACTTTCCACTCACAATTCTAATATTCTAGATTGTGGTGGAGGGTGCACCTAGCAGAATCCACCAGAGCAACATATTCTACACCTACGTTATCTGGGCCTTTCCAGCCTCCATCTTTTTCAGAAGCTCACGAATGTCACTGACCATGCTCATCTTCATGGCACTAAAATCTCGCTGTGACTTCTCCATAACTTGGACTTCTTCGTACCACTTCATTCGTTTCTCCTCAAGCTCAGCCAGGCGGAGCTGGCTAAGCTTATCTTGATACTCTTCCTCGATCTTTTCATTTTTTGATTGCACAATTCGCGACAATGCCTCCGCTTCCCGGCGACATTCGTCTGCCTTCTGCTGGAATACAAGAGCCTCGTTTTCTTTGATGGCCACTATACCTTCCAGCTCCTCCACTTTATGTTTCTGGCAAAATCTCTCGTATTGTATTTCTGAAGCCGCCTGTCTCTTCTCTTCAACTTCGTTATCAAGAAACTGAAGAGCTTGTCGAGCTTTCTCCAAGTCGCTTTGGTCTGTACTAGGAGCTTTCATGACGTTCATGGCGTCTCTAACAACATCTGCAAGTTTGCTATTTAGTTCACGAGGCGGCTGAGAAACAGCCTCGGCTCCTCGAGATGTTGCTCTTGCGGCGGATTTTGACGCTGCCAAGTCACGATCTGTAGCAGTCAGGCAAGCAACAACGATCAGAACTCAGAGACCCATCATCTACACGACTCATCCACCTCCCCAGTATTTACTTCCTCAATTCTGCATAATGCCCATCATGCTTTAGGACGCAATTCATCATGCTGCTTGTACATCTTTTCCTTCAATTTTCCTCATGTAAAGGAACAGTAGGAACTACGAAGTAACCAGTACTATCCTCTGAATCAGACAGATATTATGATACTGAAGCAAAGCATGATGAAAAGGAGCATGAAGCCGATCGAAAACCCCTCACGAAGACGTGTTCCGACATTGGCGATGTGCAACAACGGCGGGGTTAAACTCAAGGACAGGTGTTGAAGTTCTCCAACCACAGTATTCACTCTTTACTGTGGTCACCTTTTCTCTTGCATTCTACACGTACCCTTCCAGACATGCTCTTAATTAGAAACAAAAACCATGGAACTTGAACCAAGAAACAAATTGCATACTATACTCCCAATGTTACCCTTGCCTTCGACTTCATTCGGGACAGCTTATACTGCCTGGTTCTTCTGCAGAACAGAACTTAAACTATACAACCCCCTAACGCGAGTAGAACGATGCGAAAGCCTTGATGAATAGTCCAATCTGGTGTAAAAAGTCTCAACGTACCGTTGAAAAACTTCATCATGCTCGCACAAACCGCTTGAGGATCTTTACAGCTACGCAGTTTTACAAGCCATTGCTCCGCTTTCATGAAGAGCTGCTTTCCTGGCAAGTCTTCACTCCTATGGAAAATCTTCCTCACACATTCAAGCTCCCGTTCAAGTATCTCGGGCGTCCAGTCCTTACAGCAAGATACAAAGACGTCTTTCACAAAGCCGTAAAGCTCTGACGTCTGTCCACATCCTATACACCGGAAGAGCATAACCGCATTGCCACTGGTACCCTGGGAGCTTATCCCAGATGATATATAGCCCATATGGATTCCACACTCGGAGTGGCACCAGTGCAAGCAGTAATCACACCCAATCCAGCGACAGGTGTTCGAATCAAAATCAAATTTAGAACAAACAACACACATACAGGCGTTGCAGAAACCACTCTTCATTGTACAGAGTTTGCACTCGCAATCATCTGCTGGAAGTTGGCTCCTGCAAGCTACATTTCGGCATTTTGTCCCGAGGAAAATCTCTGTCATCTCCCCAGTCGTCAATGGAACGTCAGGATGCAGGAATGCTGGTATTCCTGTCTTCAAAGCAACCAATATCTCCAGCTGGGTCCGATGAGACTGGTGAAGGGTTTCAGTCGTGAGATCGGTCCTTCTCAAAAGAAGCCTCTGAAGAGTAACGAAGTCATCTCTCTTTTTCTTGCTCGTGAGCATGTCTTGGGTACACTTTCGCAGTCCTTCCAGGATATGTTCGGGAACTCGATGCAGCTTTTGCGACATACTGACGATAGGATCCGAGACAATCTCGTGCAGCCAAAATCGAGCAACTGACTGCATACCTTGAGGGTTTTCTTCAACCCCTCCTGCACTCCTCTCAGGACCGGTGGATTCGTCGTCCCTTTCATGAAACCCTCTGCTTCCAGACAGACTCAATTCTCGCCCAGCGTCAGCATCCCTTTTCTCCCTCTCCGCCATCCTCAGACGCTCCTGTAAGCTTGACGTCTTTGTCGGCGAAGGCCACCCTTCCGGATGAAGCCTCGCATTCTTGTCTCTATGATTGCCCCAGTGTCTGTCATGACCAGTTCTACTCCTCTCCATCTCGGTTGTAAGGCTCGCCTCCTCTCTCCATCGATAATAATCCTGAGGCCGGTGACCTCCGTGCGAAACCTCATTGCCCCCCAAGAGCGAACCTCGTTCATCCATGAAAGAGCGTAAACTATCTCTCGTGCCCTCGCCGGCCTGGAATTGAGCACTCCCATTTTGCAGAATTCTGTGATAAAGGGGAAGTTCGCGTCGGTGTTTGCTCCTGTCATGTGAACCTTCCGTTGTATGGTTTCCATGAAAAAACTGCTCCCGGCCGTAAGATACCTGGCAACTGGCATGCGACCCTTGAGTGCCCTCCAGTCTCTCATTTTTCGCAGTCACTTGCCGGCTGGAGCAAGTGGTACCCTCTTTGTCATCGAAGGAATTTTGGGTCAGAGAACAGCTAGCGTTGTGGAAAAACGGGTGCGAGAGCGAAAGAGAAAGACTGTTGGTGTAACCATTGGACTGAGACTGCGTAGGCGCAAAGGACCTAAAACTTCTCTCGTTCTCGGAACAAGATGGAACCAGCCCCTTCGACTTCACTGCAACGTGACTACTGCGTCCACGGCCATCTGGAGAAGCAAGATGAAGAGAAGTATCTGGGAGGGATAGAGAGAGGAGAGGAGGCTCGAGCCTCTGCTTCTTCAAGCGCGATTTCTCCTTGCTATGTTCGCCATCGTCCTCTCTTGACCTGATTCTCTCTTTAAAACCACCTTCACTCTGCACCTCCCTAAAGCCACCAATTTCTCTCTCTGCCATCTCCCCTCTTCCACTCTTGCTACCTACCTTCAGAGATGATCGACCACCACCGTCTCTTTCACCCCGATCACCAACAGGAGCCCACGAGCTCGACATCGTCAGAGCCAAGTCCTTTTCCGCCTCCTTCCTCTCTTGCTCTTCCTCGACACTCTTCTCCTCCTCCTCTTCAATCCTGTCTGGTGTTTCCGTCTCGTCGTCATCATCTTCGCCTTCATCGCTGTTTCTAACTTCCAGTGCATCCAAGCGCTGTCCCGTCTCGGCTTCGTTACCGCCTTCTCCTTCCTCACTCTCATGTCCCCCTCCGTTCTCCTCATGCTCAGAATTCTCCCCTGCCTCTCTGCTTTCCTTTTTCTTACTCATATTCCAAGGGCTCCCCTTAGAACCCACCACCGCTTCCTGCTCTGCACGATTCTCACCTTCTCTCTCCTTGCTCCCTTCCTTGCGTATCTCCTTACCGGATTCTCCCACTCCTTCTCTCTCCCCATCGTCCGCACCCTCCTTCTTCACTTTCACGCATGCGGTCTTCTCTACAGCAACCACATTCTCATCGTCGGTCACGGGTTCCACCTCCCCGTCCTCCATCTCGTTCTTCACCGATTCGTTACCCTTGTGGTTTCCCATCCCCAGGGAAATCCAAAACGCCTTCCGCTACTCAGCTTGAATCACTTAACTATAAACACCCTCGCCGGTGCTCAAACTTCATCGCCTGTACCAGTCAATCGGGCAAAAGTACCCGAAAACCTTCACGGCTGGACCTCACCACATTCGACCATCACCATCCAGACCTCCAGACTCATCGACAGCCAAGTCAATTGTGCCTCCCGTCGGTATTAAGATGCTCCTGCTGCTGCCCACTCCCGGTATCAAAAACACTGGTACACACACACACTCTCTCTCTCTCTCTCTCTCTCTCTCTCTCTCTCTGCCCGTCTGCCTCCAACTTCTAGACACCGTAGTAAAAGAACCTCGGCGCCAGCGCGGCAAGGGCAGAGAGACAATCTAGTCCACTCCAGGAGAGCAAACGCCCACAGTCGCCCAATCTCCTTGTTCTTCTTCGTCCTTCTATTCTTCACAATCGTCGAAGCGTTGACAAACACTCGTCCGGCTGTCAAAGGATCTCGGAACTCGATTCCTCCCGTCCTGATCCACCCCTCCCTCGGCTTTACTGCTGTGCTCTGCAGTTCTATGGCCCTCTCCTCTATCCTCTCTCTCTACTCCTCCAAGGTTCGTGCACTCCTCCGCCCCCTCCTGCCTGTAGCTCCCCTCGTTCCTCTGCAGTCCCAAATTCGAGTGGAGAGTCACCCTGTAACCAGCCTAGACAATTGAACGCACACAGACAAGGCACTCGGATCCAGCGCCAAACGTCCTTTCCCTCCCCCTTTGCATGATTCTTTTTCACGCTTCGAGCACAAGAACGCACAAACCTCGCCAGCACCTCATCGTTCTTTCCTTCCTTTCCATTCTCTTCCCTTCCATTCTTCTCCTTGTCTCCCGTCCTCTCCCCTCCCGCCGGAGGAGTCCAGTCTGGTGAAAGTCAAAGACTGTCATGTCCGACCTACCGGTGGGCGAAAGGCAGGAGGAGAGGAGGGAGGGCCTACCCGTCCTCCAAATCGGATTGAACGGGAGGAGTAGGCGTCCATGTTCAAATAGAAGTGTCGCAGAAGTCGGACGTCCGGGTAAGAATATTCTCTCTGGATGCTTCTGCGTTGCTCCTGAGACGTATTTAATGCGCTCTGTACAGCGAAATCTGCCGGATTGGTAATCATTGCTCGCCGTATTGGCTTTCTGTGCTCTCTGCGGCGGCACCCGTGACTCTGTCGTAATTCGTAAGAGCTTTTGCTCTCGAGTCTCAACTATATTGTGGCCGTGGAGCGTCGGACGCAAAGTTTATGCTCGTACGGAACGTGCCGAGTGAAAGATTGTGACTGGCGTGCAAGTCGGGCAGGTCATAATCATCAGCATACTCCCCTAGCCTTCCCTTATGAACAGTCTTCTGTACATAATCATAATCTTCTGGACAGTGAATCGGCCCGTTCGTCCCGGAACGGTGAGCCAACGGGGTATCCATGAACTCGATGCTTCCGGGGTCAGCACCGCTCTTCTACGCGAGCCGTCGATGAGTCCATCGGACGGGTGACTTTCAGCTTCATGCACTGCGTTCCCTACTGTAGTGATCGTCAACGTCATAAGCTGGCTTCCGTGTATCACTGCGTGATAGACGCTGAAGATGCGTCGGAGCGACGACTGGTCGGAAATCGCGATTCGAGGCAAGGTGGAAGAGGGGATGAGCAATCGGCACCGACTCGGCAGGGGCTGGAGAGTTGACCGCCATACCCAACGCCACCTTACGATCTTTCAGTGCTCGGGGAGCTTTTTCGTGAAAAATGGGAAATTTCCGGTAGAATGCAAAGCATATCGGCAATTGTCGAAAAGTTTACCAAATATACACTAAAAAGTAAATTTTTCCTTCGAAAAGTTTCTGACAAATTTGATACAACACCGCAAATTTTTGAAAAGTACCGGAAGTCACTACTCTAAAAACTGGAACTCCCCGAGCATTGGTGCATCTCCACCCGAACACTGAAAATGGCCCGGGAAGTACTAGTTACTAGTTAAAATAGAGAGAATACTATTTCATGCATATTCATTTCTTCATCCGGCGGTTCACGATCGCAGGGGATGTCGTTTATTTTTGCTTGCTGCTAGACTTTTTTTTTCTTTTGTTTTCGTATGTTTTTTTCTCGTTTCTTGGTACGGTTGACAGTCCAATTTTTCTCTTCCTTCCTGACGGCCGAGAAAAAAGACGTTTCTTGCAGATCTATTTTTTTGCCATTCTGGATAATACGACTACCCTCTCTGCTGCTTTTCTCTGTTTTGCAAATGAAGATACAAGGTGAGGAAAATTTATTTGCACAAAACAGGTTCGTATTTTTCATATGCTGACAAATAACTCTGCGAGAAAAGACCACAGTGGGCCGCTGTAACTTTATTTTGTATAATTTCATAACACAGACGGAAACCTGACGTTTCTCGACTACTCTGCCATTTGCCAGAGATATGTACACATCATCTGCCCAGAGATCGAATGACGTAAACACGTACGTAAACAAGCTAAAATTACTCTAGCTAAGAAGTAGTAACTCGTATCTAACACAAAACGCCTCACGCTGTGCTGTCGTCTCGAAGATCCGTCCTCGTCGCTCCGTCCTCGCTACTCATATTATTCACTAACTAATTACTCTAACTTCATATAATTTCTAAGTTATAAGTTTACTCTCCTGACACACCCCTGCATATATTATATCACCTCCTCCATCGGAATATGGAAGCGTTTAATTTACTACCTAACCCTTCCATTGGAAAAAGTTGGATATAAATTGATTCTTTCGTAAATTATCTATTATTGTTTATTAGCTTCTCGCATATGAATTTCCTAAAAAGTGTTTGTCCATGCTTCTATTATGGGTTAAGTCTGGATCACCCCACAACCCTAGGTGCACTTAACTTAAAAATTACAAAAAAATTGATGTCTTCATCAGCTTAGTACAGAATTTCTTACATAATAGTTATCTCTTTTCCTATAACAGAAAATGCTCAAAAGTTCTCCGGAATTTCATGTTGCATGCATATTCACCTTCATGCTTGTACCATCCACCTTGGGCTAAAAGACGAATGCTCGTGGTACAGTATCTTGTCTCCACATTTGGTTCTACGATGTCGTCTACAAGTACTTTCTGCCACATGTATCAACGACATCCTCTCTACTCTTTAAATAGTTCGTGGTGTCAAAAGTATTCCAGATAATAATTTCTGTCTCGTTTAGACTGTTCTTGCTGTGAAAACTATTTTGCTCCAAGAAAGTTATTATGCGGTTATCGGTCTCATTTCATGAGCACCAGTTAGTGTTTTCTGGAACTTAGCCCTTACCGCTCTCACTTTGTCAACAGTCCACTCGAAGTGAGACCTCTAGGTGCAGAGTGCATCAGCGACGTCACTAAGGATTTCTATCAAATAACACAAGCTTTTTTCTTTTATATTTTTCTTGCTGAAGAAACAATTTCTCCACATATAACGAGTTATTTATAACGACGGTACATCAAGACTAGTTTATGTCTTGTTGTATTGGAAGTTGGACTTGTGTAGAATAGAACAGAGACGTTGAGATATTTAATAAATTAGAGAAAATATTTGTACAGGTTGTAGTGAAGTGTTACTACAATGAAACCAAAGAACCCTACCATTACGACATTCATAAAACTATGATTTTCAAGTGCTCACATGTACATATTTGTACATACAAGATGTCATATGTGTATATCTCAATGTAAAGTACAAGCTATCTATATCTAGGTACAGAAAAGAGAGCTCAAATAAACAAAATAAATCCATCCATATTGATTCTTCTGTATTGTTCTTGGTTCGCAGATGCAAGAGAAATATTTTTTATTAAACAGATCATTTAATACCCACCTAGTTGATGACAAGAGAAAGGAGGAAGGGTCTCACCTTCTCTAGGTCTGTAAACTCTCATGTGGGGATCGAGGTCGCTGCAGATCCGAAGATAGAATTGCAGATTGCAAGTAGTTCTTCTTGAAAATGCAGACAATGGTTGTCGATTGGTGTACGGATGTGTTCGTCATCATCGTTCACGTTGTTCGTTGTCACTTTCATTGTGAAGTATCTTGCACAATTTTGTAATTGTGAGAACAAAATCTCATCAATATCTTTCAAAACAACGATCTCTGGATGTACAATAGTCTTCCAGATGACGTCAATGCGAGTGCGTTGTATGCTCGATCTGATAAGTCACTTGCAAGATGAGGTATATTTTTTCAATTTAATCATCATTCTCGGACAGGTCTCGAGTATAGTGACGAAAGGATGTCTGCATTGATACTTATTGTACTATAACTCTCAATGGAGGATATTGTTGAAATTCAGCTCGGCTCTATTCTTCGTGTTAGCCACACTGAACAGATTGAAAAGCTCGTCAATGATGTGCAACATGAACTCAAAATTATTTTTCATGCAAGACATATCGTGCGTTGCATATGTGTCTTTCATGCAGTACATCAACATCCCAACAAAGGTATGAAGATCTTTGTTGTTCAATCTCTTAATGCAAACGTTGATCTTTAACGGTCACATTTCTCTTCCATCCCAAGACAAAAAGTAAACTTTTTCTAATTTATATGGGATTAGTGGTTCGAAGGTGCATAACCTCATGAATGTGTAATTATACCAACACATGGACAGAAGGTCATTCTCGCTTTTGGTATGGAAAAAATCACAAAGTTTTGGTCAGCATATCATATATAAGTCACCTTGTTTGACAAACAATCAGAGAAATCACATGTAGTTTTCGATATGACAAAGGTTGGGAGCTTGCACGCTTTGCACGAGCTGCATGCCTCAACATCAATAGAGAGGAAGAAGGAGGTCTGCTCGTTATCTATAACATCAAATGAGAATGATATATGTTTGCAAGTCAAATGAAATAGCTCGAGATTAACATCATCATAGCTGAAGTCAATACAAAAAAAACGATAGACAATATGTACCACATGCTTCAAGAGGAGGAGACTCCAGATAGCTTACAAAGAATTTTGGTAAGAATGAAGTATACAATGACAATCACGAAGGACGAGCTAGTCCCCTTCGTAGCAGATATAGTGATAGGGTCTTAGGAGAGAATATTAACAAGAATAAGTTGTAGCAAATGAATGACAAATAAGTACATAGTCTGGCGGAATTTTGACGACGGCATGTCGTGGATCGAATATGGTGTAAACCCAAGATTTTTGAAATGAATTCTCTGAAGTTGTTACAATCATGTTTTTGACAATAACACTGAAGTAGGTCTTGTCGAGGTGATCAAAATTAAAATTTTTTATCATCAGGAACGAAGCTAAGACGACATAGTTACAAGCAGTTTTGATTTTTTAGATTTCAGATGTCATCATGCTGATGGAGCGTTTGATTGGCTGATGTGACATCTATGATGCTGATGGGACATAATATTGATAAGACAGGATGCTGACATGACAAGTAATGACTATATGGAGATGTTAACGGGATGTTAAGGATGAGGTGGTAGATTATGATGAGGTGTCACACTTGGTAGTCCGGCACACGTGAAACTGGCAAGAGTGCATGCAAGACACATGGCTTTTACAGAAGATGACACTTATATTTTACCCCTCAACTTCTTAGCAGTATAAAGCTTGGGCATTTTAGAATTCAATCGGCAGAATTTTGGTAAGGCATCAAGAAGGTTGGTTATTTTTCCGCATGGAAAATAGGCACTTAATGAACTTCTGGACGGATATTTAAGAAACTCGGGGTCAACAGAGCAAATATACGTGGGCCTCGCATAGATCGATTGAAAGACAAACATCACCACACTTTGAAATTGTCATCGTTTTCTCTACATAACTCAGCTTCCGTCATGATTGTACCGTTGAAAAGAGTGCAACTAGATCTTTTCCAAGCCATCTCGAGTGCAATATTTGGAGCTGTGGTCCAAGAACTACAGAGAGGTTGAAGTTGATGAGATACTTTTGGATTGTATGTCAAATTAGTGTTGGACGTCTTACAATTTTAAGTGAGAGAACGTGTTTTGGAGCTAGAGATAACGATTTACACGAGGCTCGTGCATATTTCCTAACTAAAGGATCCATAAACTTGAAGTTACTGTAACTCGAGCTACGGCCGTCAGTTTAGACCATGTTTGATACCATAAGATAGAATTTTTTAAGGACTTTCCAATGATACCAAAAACACCGGACCTACAAGGTGGAAATTACAAGGGTTTGAAAATCATGTAGACTTTCTGCGGAAAGGTCGAGATTATGCAAGGGCTCACAAAGACTTGTGGTTAGGAGAGGTATGAGAATCTGAAGGGCATATTTGCACGAGTGTTCACTCACATTTCCAAAGTAGTATAGACAGCTTTGACTGACTGTAACTATAGCTCTAGACCTTAGTTTGGAGGTAAAAGTGATATCTTTGGAAAGAAGACGCCGAGAGCTTTCTAATGACACCAAGAACAGCTTGTTTGGAAGTATAGTTAAGAAACCACGTCGGTTTGAAGTTAATAAAGACTTCAAGGCCGAGTTTGTAAATCTACGAGAGGTCTCATGCAAATTTTATTACGGAAGATTTTAGACCCGAAAAGTTATATTACTCATAAATGTTTATTGCAGTGTTCGTTTCGGGCACAAGAGATATCATTGGAACCTGATTTTCACGAGGAATGTGCCTAAGTCTTCAAATTCATGCTTTGGCAAATAGTTTCAAGAAATTTGGAGATTGAAAATTGTTATCTTGGAAGTGGCATAACTTCCTTTAGAGTAGTCCGTATGAGATATATTGGGTAGCATTGGATTCAATATTAAAAGCTTTGCATTTGTAGCAATAGATCAAGGTTTTAAGAATTTGTGTTAAGACCATAGACCGTTGAATATGTTTGTAAACTTTGTGAATAATTGACAGAAATAAAGAGTATGTGTTTGGCTATAAGTTTGGACTCATATGTTGTTGTTCGCATTCTCAATCCCACATGCTTTCCTTAACCAGATACATCTTTTGTGCCCTAAGATACGACAGCGGGTGCTTTGAGAACACATCGGTGTACACATAGCTTCTCTCACAATACAAGCAAATATCGCTGAAACGCAAACGTAGTGCATTTGATATGAGTTGATGTGATATAATGGTTCATGTCATAATTATATATGATGTTATTGTGTATAAATGATGAACTCAACACAACACTTCTTTTCTTCTTTTTGGCTTTGTCTATGTGAAGAATTAACTCTTAATTATAATAAGATGGTACGCAAACCGTCACAAAATATATCATGAAGATTCATCATTCACTTCTTCAACATAAATTCATGATGATGAATTGTGATTCTAATCTAATCTCAAATCATTTAAGTATTTTTTGTTTTGAAATTAAATAATTATTTTTAGCTATGAATTCATATGTGTTGCATATATTCACCTCTTTCATCTGAAGATGAAAGAGAGAATGCAGTCAAGGTTGACATATATTAATTAAAACTATAAACATTAAGCTAAAGAAAGAATAAATATAGTTTATTTTGATAAAAATTTAGACGTAGAAAGATATTAAACATTGTATAAGACGTATAAACCAAACATTCATTATTCTCTACTAAACCTCTCAATGAGTTCTCCCCACAATAGAACTCCCAACAAGATCAAAATGGACTCTCTACAATGACTGTCCAACAATACAAAAGGAAGGGTGATCTAGACCTCATTGACGCAACGGCTCAATTAGCAGCTATCATCCAATGAGCATTGAATGAACTCCACCACCCTCAAAGCTATTCTTGCTCAGACCTTTGTTAATTCAGCTTTTGATACTAGGGGAATTCAACAAATCTATGTCTTTTTTACTCATAGGAAGAAAGTACAATACGCAACTATGCTTTATGGTGTTGGTCAACCTCATTGACAGTTGGGCCAAAATGCAACACCTTTCTAATAGCAAAATATTACTCTATGTCATACTAGAGATACACAAATCCCCATTATTGCGAAAGATTATAATTTATATTTTGATAGATAGCGACATCATACATGCAGGAATTACAAAAGTAAGCTCAATTTTTCCCAACAGCATTGAATACAGTTCTTACGCATGTAGAAAACAACACGAATGAAGATTGTATACCTCATAATCAAAAGTATGCTTCCTCTCCAACCAAGGATGCTAGAGACTAGAAAGACCTCCACAATCTACTACTATTCCGAAATGACCTCAAGTTATTACCTTGTGATTGCATAAGTGCTTCATGAATTGACCCTCAATATCACAATAGTCTGTTCCTTATGACACAAAAAAATCACAAGAGCCATCAAATTAGACTGTTGCTCTTTGAAATAATATTCTTGCACATTCCTCACAGCATGTTGTGGTCAAGATGTTGGATCTGCAACTGAAAACCAAAGAAGAATATGCATATTTTTTGAGCTTTTCGTTTGAATAAGGAAAAAAGACAAGCATTGTTTGGTTGGATTCTAGCATCGCGACTTGTTTTTGAAATAATAGGTTTTAGAAAAAGTTGTACGTCGTTGATTACTAATACAAGGAGATAAGTGAAGAACTCACAATGAGAGAAACAAAGTTCAAGAGAAGAATTGACTTCAACAATTTTCTAAATGTATATTTCTAATTTTGAATAGCTGAATTTAAATCATTAATATAAAATATCTATAATTGATGTTATTTTTGTTACACTTGACCAATGTGATAACACAAACCTTGTAAGTGAAGTATGCTAAATGATCACCATCCTACTATAAACATAGTTGTCATGAAAAATAATTATATTTAATTTCAAAATATTCATTTATGACCTAACCATTACAAGAGAAAATTTTGGATCATAAATTAAGCATGTAATACCTCATTCCATTCTGAACATGGAGGAGGTGATTCTACATGCTTCGAGTGAATTGAGAATCAGCTAAGTAGCTTTTCATCCGATATACAACTTATATGGGTGCAAATGACAATCTCCAAGTAGAAGTATGACACACCTTTCTTTGACCTCATAACAACTAGAGTTTGTAAGCATCTCTTAGAGAAGTCAAAAGTGATCATCTGAAGATAAGAAATTGCCTTGAGTGTTTGATGTCACGAGGAGTCTCTCGTTTGAATGGTTGCAAAATCATGGTTGCAAAACTTATGTATCTTGCAATGGCTAATCCTCTTTAATGGCTAATCCTTTTTTAATGGTGCTGTACTAAAATCTTGGAGGAACTGGAAAGTAGGTTATGATAATCTCAAATGTTGATGCAAACTAACAATAGTACACTATATGCTCCATGGTTGTGCAAGGAAGTCGTGACACATAGACTCTAGAATTGAATAAAAAATACATTGGCCAGCCGTATTCTCTTACTACTGTAGCACTGGTTATATTAGCAGAAATATTTCACTTCCACTTGTTAATAGCTTGGGCTTCATTTTCCCAGCATGGGTTTTCATTTCCACGTGAAGGCTCATGCTGAGATATATTTACTATATACTACTTCTAAAAATAAATAGAATCGGACTCGCAGAAACAAGAGTAAGTAACAGTAGTAGTCAGGCAATCCCAGAATGATAAATAAGTTTCTCTATCGAGCTCCAGAAACCTACATCATGATTACAGAACAAAAAACAATTCTGGAGAACAGCATCAAACCCTTATCTCTGCCAATCCCGCACCAAGAGTTAACTCCCGTGCTCCACGTTTACCCTCTTCCTGCACTCCTGTCGAAAGCTAAAGTAGCATGGATTCTACACAATGCCTTGGTTAGCCGTGCCGTTCTTCCTTCCTAGGGAAAAAGGAAACGTCACTTCAGTTTCAGAAATAGTTTCGGAATTCACCGTTTACTTCTATCGTAGCCGTGCCGCTTTGTCGAGTCACGAGAGAAGGATCCATTTCTCGTTTGCGGATAGCATACGATAGTGAAAGGATAGCTCTGGCATCTTGCTGTGATCGGACGGGTTCGAATGGTGCATATTTGTAAGCACTTTCGATTCGCTGCAGATGAAGCAGTCATGAAAGTGACTTGTCATATTTGTTAGGCAAATCGTGCGATTATTAGTAACGTACTCTGGTGGTGGAGCGTAGCTTCCGACCTAAGCAACTGTGTTGTCTAAGTTACTGCACGAAACAAGGTTGCGTGTACGAGAGGAAAGCAGAATGGATCCGTTCTCCGTGCAGAAAGGATCCACTCTCCAGCAGTTTGTTTGTCTATAGGAGGCTTGTGAAATGGACTGTCGGATACAGTTAACGAGTGGACTGTACGATAAAGTATGGACTGTTTAATCTGCACTTGAAGATTCTTCTTGTGTTCCTGCCTCTTGCCAGAGATTGTTGTAGCGTATTTTGTCGTATTGATTGAAGGTTGACGAGAGAGAAAGACGGAGGAACTCGCTATGAAACCTGGAAAAGTTAAAGAAGGAATTTAGATCGTGATAAATTGCTAACGCATAGCCCGGGGATTCCATTGCAAGCGTAGCTCCCTATTTCTCCCAACCAAAAGTATCCCTATTTCAGTTGCAGGGCGTTTAGCCGAATAATAATAATACAAGATAATATCATATAATGTAATATATATATATAACATGAGTTTCTGGCTGGGATACAAAAAAACAAGCAACTATGTAGTCAAAATATTATCACAAATTGTTGGTGGAGTTTGAAATAGTGACTAGTTTCAGCAGTAATTTACTTGATCCACCCCTCTTAACGATACCTTCTTCATCAACCCCCGAACTGGCTACCACCCGCTCTGTAAGTTACTTTGTCACATGGACGTCCAGTCAGGTAGTCCTGTCAGCTTTCCGAAGCTGAAGTGTGATCTAAACGGGAAGAAAGCTGACGTGTGACCTGACGCGGGTCAATGTCAGATGTCAGTTGGTGATGTCTGACGTGGTACAATGTTAGATTAATGCGCGGAAAGACAAGAAGGACTGTGCAGCAGAATGTTATATTGCGTAGAGTTTAGTGCAGCACGTTAGCGTTGAAGTTTTAGAGTGCTCGGCTCATATTCTCGTCGATGGCTGTGCAGATTGTCGCTCTTCGTGAATTTTACGATGAAATCGAAACGATTGGGAAAAATGTAGAACCACGATGGACCAGATGCGCGATAGTGTAAATCGTCCGCAGCTGCAATGGTTCCATGACTTATCAGGCTTGCGCCAGATGTTTGAAAGCTACCGGAGGAGTTCCTAAACAAAAACAATTCTTATCTCCTGGAGCAAACTCTCCAAGTCCAAGCAGTTGTTGTTCTCATGCTCGTAGTGTTCGAGCTTGGAGATTCAGTATGTCACTGATGGACTCGTCAACAAAGGAATGGAAAGTTGAAGACTGCGGTGTTTTCACAGTGTGGCAAGCCGGGAATGAACTCTTAGGCATGACAACGACAGATTTTTCCATTTTGTTTGAAGGGGAACAGAAGGAGCTTATCCAATCTACTATTTTGCGAGGATTTTGAGAGCTGCAAATCGGTCTCAGTCGTAAAAATAGAGAACGCACAGTGTTCGCAGCGCGTAGAGTAGGATGTTCAGAAGCAATTTCTGATGTTATCGAGCGAGTTGGGGTACAGTCTATTGTTTGGGACATGGACCGATTGGTGATGGAAGAACCTATAGTCATAATTAAACATGTTGATCATTGCCGGGACGTATTGACTAGGTTTCGTCAAGTTAGAGATCATATTGCAGAGGTGAAAGACCGAACTGTGGGTCTGTGTGAAGAAATAAAGAATACACTCTGTGTGTGCAAAGATGCAATTGAGAACCTCGAGAAATTATACAGTTTGTTAGAGTAGCGAAAGAGTATATTTTGATAACAATGTTGGATAATATTGCGAAATAAAATATATCTTCTTCTATATATGTTGTTATTTGTTTCGATAACAATGACCGGTAATTTTGCGGAATAAAATGTATGCTGTTATTTTGTTTCGAATGGTTTTAGAAATGAAATGCAAGTTTTTCAAACTTCAAACGGAACAAACCGAACTAAACTGAACTTCAAAAGTCGATATCGATATCCTTGCTCAGGCTTCCTTGTAGCACTTCCCTTCGTAAAGTCGAGAGAAGTAGAGGCTACTTCAAGCTTTCGATTCACTTCCTCACACCCTTCCAGTAGGAGAGTTTCTCACGCATGTACAGAGAGTGGAGAGGAGAAAAAGAGGACGAGAGCCAAAATAGTCGAGAGGAGAGTGGAGAAGTTCAGTCGAGAGGAGAGTCGAGATCATTCGAGGAGGAGAGAGGAGAGGTATCGATAGAGGAGAGGTTTCGATAGAGTAAGGCTGCGAGCTCTGAGTGAGTAGAAAGGTTGTTGTAAAATTGAATTAACTTTGAGCGATTTTGAATCGCTGTGATGAAAACGAGAGGAGTTTCAATTCGAGGTCGAGGCGGAGGCGTTGAAAGAGGACGAGAGAGCGGAGGGTACCACGACGTACCCATCGAAGTGTCGAGAGAGCGGAGAGTACCACGACGGTCTTGTAAGTTAACTAGGATGCTAGAAGTGCATGTGTTTATCGACAGTGTATGAATTTGGAATTTTTTTTCCATGTTAGGGTTAGCGAAACGAACATGTTTCGCTTAAGATCGGTGGAATTGGTACAAATTTCTCGGTAAGATTAGAGCGGAACACGTCAGTTTTGCCTTGGACAAGGGCGAAACACATGTATCGCCCTCCCGCAGGGTGAAATACCATGTATCGCCTGCCCACTTTGTATGTGTTTGCACTGAGCAGGGCGATACAGCATGTATCGCCTTCCCCTAGAAGAAATTGTTCGTACTGGGAAGACGATACATGTTGTTTCGTCTTGTCGTAGGGTGAAAGAACATGTTTCGCCCTGCAGGTCGCATGTGTTCTCACTGGGCAGGGCGATACATGCTGTTTCGCCCTGCCAGAGGGCGAAACTACATGTATCGCCCTGCCGGTCGCATGTGTTATCACTGGACAGGGCGATACATGCTGTTTCGCCCTGCCGGTCGCATGTGTTCATTGATAGGGCGAAACACATGTTTCGTCCTCCCATGACCTTATCAATCCAGAGGGCGAAACACGGCTTGTTTCGTCCTCACACAGTCCCATGTGTTTACACACTGCAGGGCGAAACAACATGTTTCGCCCTGCCCAGTCGTATGTGTTTTCACTTAGCAGCAGTCCAGAGGGCGAAACTAGCCGTGTTTCGCCCTCTGGATCCACTTCTCAGTGAGGACGAGTTTCGCCCCTCGTCAGGCGAAACACTGTGTTTCGCCCTTGACGATTAGATATTCCTTTCTCTTGTTGCATTATTCGCTTCCATTTCCAATAGTTCTACAATATCCCGCTATCGCGCTACTTGACGGCTACATGCTTGACTTCTACTCCGACGCTTGAGTTTAGTAGTTCTAGAAGTTAGCTCATATTACTTCTAGTCCTTTATACAGATGTTTGACACCTTTGCATACGGTGTTGACACTATTGTGTTATATATTTTGAGTCTTAGAAGGTTGATAGTATGTTATCTATCTTGTTCAAGCACTCTTGCGCTTATGCAAATGATATCATGCTTATCTATGTGTACATAACTTAGGGTTTCCATGCTGATGGAGGTTTAAGCTCATGGGTTGTACTTACTTGTCGCCCATGCACGCTTTCTAGATTGGTTAAGTTATCTTTTAGGGTTACGTGTTAATTTACATGCCTTCGCGTGAAATTTAAGATTTACGCTGGCACTTTAGGGGCTGACGTGGTAGCCTTTGAGTGAAGTTGAGTTACCACGTGGATTAGGACACTAAAGGACAACCAAGTGGAGCTATGAATTCCCATTGGTCTGTTTTTGTCTTTAGTTTAACTCTACATTTAGAAACATAGCTCTAAAGGAGAGTTCGAGCATTTGGTGAGGGGACTTCGAAATCTGAGAGCACAAGGAGATAGAGCTCGTCATGCCAAGCACTTCCACTGAAATTTTCGATCGATTTGAGGCAATAAAGACGAAGTTATGACCAATTGAAGTTCAAATTGTGCTAGAATTGAATCACTTTTGTTGGATTTAGGGTTTTCAGTGTCACTTGCAGCAGATTTGAGGAAATCGCTTCAAAACTTCGAGGTTGTGTTCTCTGCCAGCAGGGCTACGATTTCTCAAAAAGTTTCGCATCGATTGAGTGACTGAGTAATTCAGGGCGGCCGCTGAAGCAGAGGGGGTCTGAAAAGCTCTTAATCTAGAGCAGCGACTTCAGAGCAGGAGATCTGGAGTTTTGTGTACAGTCAGGAATCCCAACTTCACAGGGATGTTCAGCATCCTGTAGACTCCAAATCCTGTAAGAATATTTGAAATTGATCGAGCCAATCTTCTGTTATAGGTCGGAATAGCCAGCTAGGTACCAGAAATTGCCGTAGTTTTCTTGCTCAGAACTTTTGTGTCCATATCTCCGTGTCAGAATTTGATCTCAGGCTGAAACTTCGTGTGTGAGTTCAGTAGTACCTCATTTGCATGTAGGGGAAGTTTAGAAGTCTAAACCTTCATAGTTTTCTTCTCCGTGAGTGTCAAAGTTCACCGCCGGATCTTATTACTGCCAACTAGACCTGAATTTCGCTTTCTGAGCATATTACTAGATCTTACACATCTGTGTGAGTGTTTATAGCCCTATTGTGACCTGAAAGCCAACCTCTTGAGTAAACAACCACAGCCAGAAGCCCGGCGCTTTCCTAGGTAGACGGATCACACTCCGACACCGCTGTGTGCCAATAGTTGGATTGTTATGTTTACGTTTTTGGATATTTTTAATTTATATACGTTCTTTTTAGCTGATGAGGAAATGGAGAGCATGAAGGAAGGACCTTCATTGTTTCAATATACTCGCGAGGATGAACGATATCATCTGAAGTGGTGTTGGGTCGAAAAGGAGGAAATGGAGAATTGTTTACAAGGAGTAGAGGAAGAAGTTGTCGATCGACTTGGGTTACTTATTGCTCTCTTTTCAGTTCCCTCGTCCTGATGTGAGTTTTCATATCTTTCAACAGAGTTTTACAATGATTCTTGTGTGTTAAAAGATTCAAACATTGCTTTGATAAGCATACTTATCCTTATTATTATTTATTTTGCAGATTCCTTTTTGTATAGAATTCATCCAGTCATATGAAGAAGAAAGTCGTCGAGCTATTGTTCAAGGACGTCATATTGTATTGGATGAGTCTTTTATCCGAGAGTCTTTAGTTTTGCCAATGAGAACATCAGTACCTCGTCCTCATCATGTGAAGAGATCTTTGATAGAGGATTGGTTCCCACAAAAGACGAGAAGGGAAAACGATATTTACTTTGGATGTGTGTGTTTCCAGAGTGGAGACCGGTGTTCCAACTTATCAATTGTGTTCTTTTGGCTCGTAGAAGACCAAAAGAAGTTCCAGGACATTTAGCTCTATACGTGAAAAGTAAAGTAGAGGAGAGTGAGGAGGATTACGATTGGACTGAATTCATTTTGGATTCTTTGGATGCTGAAATCTCTTCTATGAAAAAGCACATGAACAAAGAGAAATTGGTACGACATCCAGAAACATGGGTGGGTATGATCTTGACTCACCTCATGATCCACATCGGTATACTTCCTGAAGGAGGAAGAGTAGAATCTTCTCAGAGAATTCAACAATCATCAAGTAAGTTTTTATTTTCAGTTCTAAAATGTTTTATGACTTTTAAAACTTAGATTTTCCATCATGGATAAACATAGATAATTTTAATGTGATTATGTTCAAGTCCTAATTCATGACACTCTCATGTCAAATGGATCTTGCAGATACAACTCCTGCTGAGCAAGATCCTCAGGCCTCTCTTCATGTTCCTCTTGATCAAGATCCTCAAGCATCACTTCAAGATCCTCAATCTTCGTATCATGCTCCTCCTTCATCAGGTAACATATTACTAGACTCACCTATAGTTGAGATTTGCATTTATTTTGATCCTTTTGTACTAGGCTTCTTTTACTTGTAGGACTTAAATATATTTAATGAGAATTACACTTAGTTTAGTTTTATGAATTCATATTATTAATTTATATTTGTTTTGCACTGTATATTTGTAGATGATGAGACTATTCTCATAGCGAGAATGAATCAACTCCATGAAGCCATAAAGAAGAAGGAAGAAGAGCTTAAGTCCAAAAGTGTTGAACTTGAGCATGTGAACTATCAACTCATGATCACTAAAGAGGAATTAACAACGGTACGAGCTGCAGAAGAGTTCTATCCTCATCTAGTTTGCCATATGGCAAATCGACGTAAGACCTTAACCCTTGATTTGAATGATCTTTTAGTCCATGTGAGAAGGAACGAGCATGAGTTGATGCCAGCTCGTGAGAGAGGATATGTAGTGGAAACTACATCGAGGCAATCTATATGATACGTGGCGAGACGTGGAGTCAAGCAGTTCATGGAGATATGTCTAGATAAATTTCATGTCATCATATGGACTTCTTGTACTCTGGTCAACACGGTCACCTTACTACGTGCTATGGAGGATGCTGATTATTTACCTCTTGGAGTTGCAAGAGCGAAGGTATGCTACTTCTTATCTTTTACTTTTCATCATCTTGTTTGTATTATATGTTATATTCTTGAGCTATGATACTTTTTTTATGTGTTCTAATACATATGAATAGCATTTGTAGGTATGTCACGTTTTTGCTCAAGATATGTGTTTGAAATATAAGACTGTGAGAGAAGCAAGCTTCGGGAACCACTTATACTTGAAGGATTTTACTGTTCTTCATGATCGTAACTTGAGCACAAGAGACGTTCTGTTGGTGGATGATAGTCCTGTTCAGAATTGTACCAATCATCCATTTAATGCTATCCATCCTCCTCCTTTTTCTCCTTTCACTATGGATAGTGATCGTGAGTTATATTTAGAAGCCACCTTGTTGCCTTGGCTTCTTCGTTGGGGAGTTTCTCCCGAGGAGACTCCATCTTACGTGGAGACTAGATTTTCTCAAGTTTTTGCTCAGGATCTCTTTCTTGCACTCAAGAATTACTGGACCAATATTACCCAAGAGGCAGTTAATATTGTATGGAGATCAATGCCACATACAGTTTTCATGGATTTGTATCCTAAACTCAAGTGAGAAAGATATGTACTTTGAGTATCCATTATATAAAGTCTAAATTTTGAAAAATGACTTCATTACATTTTTGTTTTGGAATGAATGAAAAGATTTTGAAAATGGACTTTATATGTTCCTTGTAAAAAAAACGAAACATCCCTAGTTCGTTTCACGACATAGCGAAACATGGCTGTTTCGCAGAGAGAGGGCAAAGATACCCTTTGCGAGTTCTCGCGGGGGGAGGGCGAAACACTCATGTTTCGCCTGTCTCGCGCTGCACGGAGACGATACATGGATGTATCGCCTCCCTCGAAACTTCACAAAGGGGTACATCCATGTATCATCTCCCTCGATTGGCAGCAAAGGGGTACCTCTTTGGGGAGTTTGGCGAAGTGCGATACATCCATGTATCGCTCCCCGCAGCGCAAAACATGGATGTTCCGCGCTGCACGGGAGCGATACATGGATGTATCACCTCCCTCGATTGGCAGCAAAGGGGTACCTTTTTGGGCGAAACTTCACGAGAGGTGATACATCCATGTATCGCTCCCGATAGAGCGAAACAATGCATGTCTCGCGTCATCAGGGCGAAACATGCGTGTTCTGTCTTTGGCGGGACACTCTGGCGAAACATTAACGTTTCACCGCGGGAGGGCGGAACATTATTTGTCTAGCCTCTGGCGAGAACTCGCCAAGGGATCTGGGAGGACGAAACATCAATGTTTCGTCTTCTAATATCGCGAAATATTAGTGTTTCACCGCGGGAGGGCGGAACATGTGTGTCTCGCCTCTGACGAGAACTCGCCAAGGGATCTGGGAAGGCGAAACATGAGTGTTTCGCCTCCCGACAGGGCGAAACTCGAGACTTTCGCGCTGGGTGGAAGCGCAGTACACGGTGTTTCGCGTCTCGCTGTCGCGCCATTTGGCGGCTACATGCTTGACTTCTACTCCGACGCTTAGGTTTGGTAGTTCTAGAAGTTAGCTCATATTACTTCTAGTCCTTTATGTATATGTTGATGTCGCGTCATTTGGCGGCTACATGCTTGACTTCTACTCCGACGCTTAGGTTTGGTAGTTCTAGAAGTTAGCTCATATTACTTCTAGTCCTTTATGTATATGTTTGACACCTTTGCATACGGTGTTAACACTATTTTGAGTCCTAGTAGGCTGATAGTATGTTAGTTATCTTGTTCAAGCATTTGTGCGCTTGTGCAAGTGACTTCTTACTTGTCTATGACGTTCAATGTACATAACTTAGGGTTTCCATGCTGATAGGGGTTTGAGCTCATGGGTTGTACTTACTTGTCGCCCATGCACGCTTTCTAGCTAATTTAAGTTATTTTCCGGGGTTATGTGTCATTTTAGGTAGTTTAAGTTTTACGCTGGCACTCTAGGGGGCTTGACGTGGTAGTTTATGAGTGTAGATAAGTTACCAGGTAGTTTAAGGCACAAAAGGACAATCAAGTGGAGCTATGAACTCCCATTGGTCCATTTTTGTCTTTTGTAAAACTCTAAGTTTAGAAACAGAGCTCTAGAGGAGAGTTCGAGCAATTGGTGAGGTATCTTCGAAATCTGAGAACACAGGAAGAGAGAGCTCGTCGTGCCAAGCACTGTCAGTGAAATTTTTGCTCGATTTGGATCAATAAACAAGGAGTTATGCCCAATTGAAGTTCGGATTGTGCCAAAACTGCATCACTTTTGTTGATTTTGGGGTTTTCGGTGCCAATTGCAGCAGAATTGAGGAAATCACTTCAAAACTTCGTGGTTGCGTTCACTGTCAGGAGGGCTACGACTGTCCAAAAAGTTTCGAGTCATTTGAGTAATTGAGTAATTCAGGGCGGCCGCTGAAGCAGAGGGGGTCTGAAAAGCTCTTAATCTAGAGCAGCGACTTTAGAGAAGGAGATCTGGAGTTCTACAAACATTCAGGAGTCCCAACTTCACAGGGATGTTCAGCATCCTGTAGACTTCAAATACTGTGAGAAGATTTGAAATTCATCGAGCCAATTCTCTGTTCTATGTCTGAATAGCTGTCTAGGTACCAGAAATTGCCATAATTCTCTTATTCAGAACTTTTCTGTTTATATCTCCGTGTCAGAATTTGATCTCAGGTTGAAACTTCGTCTGTGAGTTCAGTAGTACCTCATTTGCATGTAGGGGAAGTTTAGAGGTCTAAACCTTCATAGTTTTCCTCTCTTTGAGTGTCAAAGTTCACCGCTTAAGCCTATTACTACCAGTGAGACCTAAATTTCGCTTTTTGAGCATATCAGAGGATCCTACACTCCTGTGTGAGTGTTTATAGCTCCTGTTGTGACCTGAAAGCCAACCTCTTGAGTAAACAACCACAGCCAGAAGCCCGGCGCTTTCCTAGGTAGACGGATCACACTCCGACATACTCTCTTTTTGGTGAACTCGACGTGAAACACCTAGGGTGGGAGTTTTCTTGAGAGTGTTACAGGATCAGATATCATGGCCAACCAAGGATCATCAAGTGGAGGTGCTGCTGCTGCTCAGCAACCTATTCAGTTTGATGCTGCTACGATGAAGATGTTCCAAGCTTTTTCCATGTTTATGCAGCAGCAGCAGAGCACAGAGAGGAAGGAGGTATTAGCAACCAAGGCGTTGCAATCTGTGGTGCATCAGATGGACCAGTTCAAGGGGACAGATATTTCCAAGTATGTGCGATACTATGCTAGGGAGATGGAGGTGAACAAGGTACCTGAGAAGGAGATGGTGGAGAACTTTGAACTTGCTGTTGTCCCTGAGATTCGTGGGCGTGTGAAGGAGCTCAAGCAGCAGCAAGGACAGAGTTGGGAGAGCTTTATGCGCGCTTTGAAGGAGGAGTACTACACTGAAGATTCAGAGAGGGTGACCAAGAGAACATTCTTGGAGTGGGTGGTGAAACCTAACAAAGGTTTGTCTGTAAATGAGTTGTTAAGGGAGTTTGATCGTCAGTATGCTCAGCTTTCTAGGACAGAGAAGCTTACACTGGAGGTGGAGAAGACCGAGCTTTTCTTACAAGCAGCGGACGTGACTATTCAGGAGAAGCTTGAGCTGTTGCTGGAAGACAAGAGTGAGGAGAGAGGATTGAAGACTGACTGGAAGGAGGTTGAAGAGGCTGTTTCTTTGCTGACCAAGAGACAGAGAAGAAGGGACAAGGTGGTGGTAAGTGAAGCAGCACCTCTGATAATTCCTGTCAAGCAGTTGCCTACTAAGCCTGCTTTGGTAATTGCTAGAGAGGAAGACTCACCGCTTGATGAGTTGATTAAGGGTATGAAGGAGCTTAAGCTTAAGCTCACTAGGTTAGAAGAGAAGGAGCAGAATGTACGGCCTGCTATGCAGAGACCTCAGATGAGAGAAGGCTTTGTTCATCGTTGTATATGGTGTGATAGCCTAGACCATGTAAGGAGAGATTGTGGGGAGTTTTCAGATGCATTGAGGAAGGATCTGATCTTCTTCAAAGATGGTAAGATCCATTTGAGAGAGACTGGGATGATGTTGGGAACCAACTTTGGCAAGGGTGGTATGAAGAGACTTGTGAATGAGATATCAGCATCACATGCTGTTTCTCTTGTGAATGCTGCTACCTGTGGAGTGAAAGTGGAGATGGAGAGAGAGAAAGGGACTACTGGGTTGTGGTCAGATGTAGTGCGGTCCGTAGCTAGAACAAAGCTAGATAAGGATGTGCTACGAAGGGTTGGCAACTCAATTCGAAAGACTACAAGATGGAATGACCCTGTGGATACTATGTCAGTACATGCTTATGTTGCACGAAGTCATCATGAAGCTGTACTAGAAGAAAAACGTAGGAGGGAGGATGCAGGTGAGGCTTCTACAGCCAAACGGCCTGCTACAAGGAGTGAAAGGGCTAGACCAGAGGCAAGGCAGGAGACAACGCCTACTCGGGAGGAAACTATGGAGGATCTACCACCTACAACACCAAAGGAGAAAGAGAGAAGCAAGGAGAAGGGTAAGATGCCTGCATACAAACTTCAGTCTGACATTGAGATTGCTACAGACTTGAAGCAGGTGTTAGAGAATCGTATCTTGAATGGGAAGGTTGAGTTTACCTTGGGTGAGATTCTTGGGATAGCAAAGCGTGAGTTCCATGAGGTTATCATAGATATCATCAAGAGGAAACGTCAGATTTTGGGTGAAGCAGCTACGCTTAACGCTCTAGGGACCAAACTGTCGGAGGATGAGGAGGATGAGATTGCTGGTTACTGCTCTCAAGTATCAGAGGGAAGATCAGATCAGCACGTGAGGTTTGAAGATGAGGTGGAAGCATCGCAGAAGAGCCATTATTCTCACAACCATTGGGCGAGAGCAACCACAGAGACCTTAGTGAAGCTGGGAGATCTAGAGGAACCTGTGGTGGCGTTGATTGATCATGGCTCAGAGATTAATCTGATGTCTAAGGAGCTGTACAAGCGTGGGAGGTGGCCCATAGACACCGATCATGGATGGCTTATCCGTGCTGCCAACAACCAGAGGGGAGAACTCTATGGTGCTTGTCCCAACATCAAGGTAACTGTGGGTGACATCAGTGATGTTCAGAATTTCTTTGTGCAAGACATGTCAACCTATCCTATCATTCTAGGGCAGCCTTACATTACTGCTGTTAGAATGGAGACACGAGTTATGGATGATGGTTCAGCTTATGCTAGGATACGTAGTAGAGACGGCAAAAGAGCTGTTCAGTTTTTGACCGTTGCTGCAGAACATGAGAGGAATCGTGATAGCTTGAGAGACCGTCCACTACCTAAGATTACTCAGGAGTTTAGAGAGTCTAGGGGTTTTGGCAGAGTACCATTGAAGAGCGAGACTTCAACGGTACAGTAGAGCTAGGATTCTCGCCTGATCCAGTAGAGCATGAGGCTTTATCCGCTGGCTTCTTAGGATTGACGGCATGTGGGTCAGTGTGTTATAGGAAGGTTGAGAATCTGAAGAGGTTTGAGAGGCAACATGTGAAGTGTGTACAGCAGTCTTTGTGGGACAGTGGAGAGTTAGCAGGAGATGAATATATATCTGGAGTGTTTGAAGAGCAGTATTTGGTAGATACTATAGAGGAGTTGAAATCTATAGTAGAAAGTTCTGTAGATGATGTAGATAGAGTGGTGAGAGTGAGCTCCAAGGAGCTTTATGATGTAATTGATAAATTTATAGATCGACAAGAAGTGTATGTGGAGACCAAGTACAAGTCAGTGGCAAAGAAAGTCAAACCAGTGGCTTTGCCTTTGCCACTCGATTACAATCAGAAGATGGAGCAAGCTGCACGAGAACCGACGCTCAGAGGACCGAGAAGAATTGGGCACCAGTTCACAGAAACAACACTGAAGGAGCTGAGGATTGGAGGTGATGGATTTCTTACTGAGCAAGAGAAGAAGAGCTTCAGGGAGATGCTATCTAGGCATGGTAAGGCGTTTGCGTTTGAGTCACATGAAGTAGGATGTGTAGATCCAAGTGTAGTTGCACCTATGGTAATCTTTACTATACCGCATGTGCCTTGGAATCTACGTCCTATCCCTGTACCTAGAGCTCATCTACCAAAGCTGATAGACTTGCTCAATGAGAGGATTAGGATGGGTATCTTGGAACCATCTATAGCTCCCTACTCTAGCAGATGGTTTACTGTTCCGAAGAAGAGTGGAGCTTTGAGATTCATCCAAGATATGCAGCCAGTTAACAAGGTGACTATCAGGAATATGGGTATAGGACCTATTGTAGACGAGTTTGCAGAGGCTTTTGCTGGTCGTGCTATCTATTCCATGGGAGACTTATATTCAGGTTATGATCAGTTTCAGTTATCCTCTGAGAGTAGAGACTTGACTACAATGAGGACGCCTTTGGGGTTACTAAGGATGTGCACCTTGCCACAAGGTGCTACCAATTCTGTAGCACATATGATGAATGGCATGAATAAAGTTTTGAGGGATTTCATTCCTGAAAAAACTATGCCATTCCTTGATGATGTGCCGATCAAAGGGTGTGCTGAGGAGGAGAAGAATGAGGTAAAAGATCAGAGGGGGTGCCGTAAGTTTGTAACAGATCACATAGCTGATTGTGATAAGATACTGAGTCGACTGGAGGAGGTTCATTTGACTTTATCAGGAGCCAAGTCTGTGTTTGGAGTACAAGAGGTGTTAATAGTGGGTCATCTGTGTGGATCTTATGGTCGGAAACCTTGTCCAAACAAGGTTGATGCCATCCGAAGGATGAAGGAGACATGTGGATCGGTTACTGAGGTGAGAAGATTTCTAGGTGCGTGTGTGTTTTATCATATATGGATTCCACACTTTGCTCATGTAGCAGATCCGTTGTACAAGCTGCTGAGGAAGGGGCAAAGATTTCAGTGGCAAGAGGAGCAGAGCGAGTCTATGAGGAAGTTGAAGGATCTTTTGGCTTCACCACCAACTCTACGGAAGGTAACATATGAGTTGGGCAGATCTGTTATCCTTACTGTTGATACTAGTCCTATTGGCATTGGATGGGCTGTAGGACAAGACGATGAGGATGGAAATAGATATGTGGTGCGTTTTGGTGCTAAGGTATTAAGTTCACGGCAGAGAGACTATCCTCAGGTCAAGAGAGAGCTATGGGGAGTAGTTACTGCGATGAAGAGTGATAAAGAATACTTGATAGGAGCACCTGTGGTTGTGGAGACAGATTGTTTACCTCTCTTGGGAATGATCACTAGCTGTACAACTCCAGATATTGCTATGTTGAGATGGATAGCATATATCAAGTCCTTGAACCCAGAGTTTAGACATATTGCAGGAAAAGACAATCCTGTGGCAGATATGTTATCAAGGGCTAGATATTACGATGAGAAAGAAATGATAGATGATCAGGAGGATGTGGGAACAGAGTTCTATTCTAGTGCTCTTGCTAGAAGAGATAGAAGCTATTTTGCAGCCTCGTTGGAGTTTTTTGAGGAAACTATGTATGATGGCGAGTGGTTGGATCTTGGGCGCTATTTGAGTTCACTGGAAAGGCAAGAAGGCTGGTCTGATGCAGATTTCAAGAGGATCCGTAGGATAGCTTATGGTTACTTTTTACATGGAGGACATCTATGGAAGCGCCCTAAGCTACAAGGAGGTATACCGCAGCGGGTGGTATGTGACCTAGAATCGCAGCAGAAGCTGATCAAGGAGTTCCATGAGAGTTTATGGGCTGGTCATAGAGGAGTTTGGGCTACATTTGCCAAGATGAAGGAAAAGTATTGGTGGAAGGGTATGTATAAGGATGTAGTACAGTTTGTTTCATCTTGTATACCCTGCCAGATGTATTCCAACGTACGTCATCGTGATGGATTGCATCCTACTTATCCTTTAGCCATTCATTACAAATGGGTAGTTGATCTGGTAACTATGCCATTTGGACTTGGACAAATGAGGTATCTAGTCTTGGCTAGAGAAGATCTATCTAACCAAGTTGAAGGCCGTGCCTTGAGGACGAAGACCACTGCTAGTGTCTGCCGCTTTCTACTTGAAGATGTTATTTGTAGATATGGGTGTGTGGGAAAGATCACTGCAGATAGGGGTGAGCTGGATTCACAAGAAGCAGTTGAGTTCTTCAAGCGATTGGGAATCAAGTTGGCGTTAACCACTGCTTACAATCCTGAAGGGAATGGCAAGAGCGAACGAGGTCATCCGCCAATCATCAAAGCTTTGGTAAAAGCTTGCAAGGGTAAGATCCGTGAATGGCCTAGACTGCTACCATTTGCTTTGTGGGCAGATCGTACAACTCATAGTACCGTTACAGGTTACATGCCAGCAGAGTTGATACTAGGGCAAAAACCTGTGATGCCGATTGAGGAGGTTGTGCCTACTTGGAATGTTTTGCCATGGGAAGATGGTAGAAGTACGGAGGATCTTCTTGCATTAAGGATCCAACAGTTAGAACGGAGACCTGAGGATGTTGCCAAAGCTGTGGAAAGGTTGAAGACTGCTAGAGAGAGAAACAAAGGCAGATTTGATAGGACGCATAGATTACGACCCAAACCAGTTAAGGAAGGTGATTGGGTGTTAGTCTATGATAGTAGTCTTGATAATCAGCATAGCGCTATCAGAAAGTTTTCCAAGAGATGGTTCGGACCTTATGTGGTGTTAGAAGTTTATGATAATGCCACATACTCTTTGAGAGAGTTAGATGGTGCAGTGCTCAAGATACCAGTCACAGGGAAGAGACTCAAGCTCTTTAGAAGGAGAGGGGATGACCAGAACATTGCAGAGCTTACTGAGGATGAAGCTGAAGACTCAATGGAGGTTGAAGATGAATTTGAAGCTGAAGCTGAAGAGTCTTGATCTGGATCTGGCACATACCGGAGGATGTGCAGGTTCAGAGGGGGTGGATGTCGCGCCATTTGGCGGCTACATGCTTGACTTCTACTCCGACGCTTAGGTTTGGTAGTTCTAGAAGTTAGCTCATATTACTTCTAGTCCTTTATGTATATGTTGATGTCGCACCATTTGGCGGCTACATGCTTGACTTCTACTCCGACGCTTAGGTTTGGTAGTTCTAGAAGTTAGCTCATATTACTTCTAGTCCTTTATGTATATGTTTGACACCTTTGCATACGGTGTTAACACTATTTTGAGTCCTAGTAGGCTGATAGTATGTTAGTTATCTTGTTCAAGCATTTGTGCGCTTGTGCAAGTGACTTCTTACTTGTCTATGACGTTCAATGTACATAACTTAGGGTTTCCATGCTGATAGGGGTTTGAGCTCATGGGTTGTACTTACTTGTCGCCCATGCACGCTTTCTAGCTAATTTAAGTTATTTTCCGGGGTTATGTGTCATTTTAGGTAGTTTAAGTTTTACGCTGGCACTCTAGGGGGCTTGACGTGGTAGCTTATGAGTGTAGATAAGTTACCAGGTAGTTTAAGGCACAAAAGGACAATCAAGTGGAGCTATGAACTCCCATTGGTCCATTTTGTCTTTTGTAAAACTCTAAGTTTAGAAACAGAGCTCTAGAGGAGAGTTCGAGCAATTGGTGAGGTATCTTCGAAATCTGAGAACACAGGAAGAGAGAGCTCGTCGTGCCAAGCACTGTCAGTGAAATTTTTGCTCGATTTGGATCAATAAACAAGGAGTTATGCCCAATTGAAGTTCGGATTGTGCCAAAACTGCATCACTTTTGTTGATTTTGGGGTTTGCGGTGCCAATTGCAGCAGAATTGAGGAAATCACTTCAAAACTTCGTGGTTGCGTTCACTGTCAGGAGGGCTACGACTGTCCAAAAAGTTTCGAGTCATTTGAGTAATTGAGTGATTCAGGGCGGCCGCTGAAGCAGAGGGGGTCTGAAAAGCTCTTAATCTAGAGCAGCGACTTTAGAGAAGGAGATCTGGAGTTCTACAAACATTCAGGAGTCCCAACTTCACAGGGATGTTCAGCATCCTGTAGACTTCAAATACTGTGAGAAGATTTGAAATTCATCGAGCCAATTCTCTGTTCTATGTCTGAATAGCTGTCTAGGTACCAGAAATTGCCATAATTCTCTTATTCAGAACTTTTCTGTTTATATCTCCGTGTCAGAATTTGATCTCAGGTTGAAACTTCGTCTGTGAGTTCAGTAGTACCTCATTTGCATGTAGGGGAAGTTTAGAGGTCTAAACCTTCATAGTTTTCCTCTCTTTGAGTGTCAAAGTTCACCGCTTAAGCCTATTACTACCAGTGAGACCTAAATTTCGCTTTTTGAGCATATCAGAGGATCCTACACTCCTGTGTGAGTGTTTATAGCTCCTGTTGTGACCTGAAAGCCAACCTCTTGAGTAAACAACCACAGCCAGAAGCCCGGCGCTTTCCTAGGTAGACGGATCACACTCCGACATCGCGGGAGTAAATTTGGTAACTCAATATTGATGGAGGACAAATAGTCTAACGAGGAACAAGAACCTTGCGAGACACAAGTTGTATTGCACATAGACAATTTTAGATTCAAGCATTGCATAATGAAAGTAAGATAGGACAAGCTAACCATTTACAACCGGTACCATTCTTAAACCGGTACCATTCCTAAAACTCTTTAAGTTTTTGTAATGCTTCTACTATCTCTGAAAGCTCTCCCTTCTGTTCTCGTTGGAGCTCAACAACCGCTTGCAAATCTCAAACTATACCGAGCAAGCTCGATTCAATGTCTTATGATCTTTCGACTAATCTCTGTACTCGATGGTGTAACCGCTCCATCTCTAGAACTTCAGCGTTATCCCCAAACTTGGCCTTCTCACTTCCTTCCGGAGGATAAAATGTTACACTGTCCATTGTATAAGCAAGATCTTCTATTGTGTCCTCGAACTCGTCCGATTCTGCTATTTCATGTTCCACGTCGAACACCGTATAACGATTTTGCATTGTGTTCAATCCTATTTTGAAGCGCCACTTCTTCGAACAAACAAGCCTGAAAAATCTATCTTGCTCTTTGGATGATAACTTCTCAAAAGACTCTGCCGTCATCTCTAATAGCTTCTCTCCTATACTCCAAACAACCACTATTGGTAATGATGCTTCCTGTCGATCACAAACGCTGTAATCAATCAGTCCTAAATGAAATCGATACTGCCTTTTATTTCTCCTTTGACCACAAGCATGCCAAGTCTTTCTGCTTTCGGGCTGCACTTGACTGAAATATAACATCTTCTTAGCGGAGCTTGATGAGGTCTGCGAAGAGTCTATCACTTGCTTCAAGCACCCCGGGAAATTGCAAGCAAAGTACGATATAGAATTCCATTTCCGATTTTTGATTATCCTTTGAATAGAAGCAACCACCCATATGCAAGGTATGTTACTGATACACTCTTCGAATTCAGCCAAGGAACACATTGAAACACTGAAGTAGAAAACACAACTTTCTCTATGAAGTTGAAGGATAGTATGCGAATAGAGTTCAGTTTTCGATCGCTCAACACTCAGTCAATATCGTATGGATGTCTATACAGTTCTCGTCCTCACTGACTCGCTCTCCAACCAGCCTCACACCAAAACAACCATATAACGCTACTACTAAAGAGCCATTGGACAGCTCTAATGGAGCCGTTGGAAAGCTTCATTGGATACTACGGTAACCCATATTCGAGGAAGTACAACCCGTAATCATAAAGCCCACGTTCGAGATAGGTCTGTTCTGCTCAGTCCTCACTCACTTCTGCATTGATACACGGACACAAAAAATAAGAACATGAATGAATGTTTCAAGAAATTGAAACATTACAGCAAAGAAATCACTCTCGGAAAGGAGCTATGGAACGAACCTGCTGGTACATCACTATTGTTGTCTGTGAAACCGAGTTCTTCATCCAAGGCCGTGAAAATTACATCGTCCTCTCGATGCAATGTTGGCATGTTAGATTGATTCGATAGGTGCTCAGCGTTATTGATATATGCTATATCATTTCTTTGACATGTTCTAACATTGCATCCAACCTGCTTGCACCTACTACATCTTCCAACTTGACTTTGCCTGCTGCCACTAGCCGTAGTAATGATCATCTCGTTCTACGACGGAAAATGAGACATTTGTTCATCTGCTACATCGAACTCCATTTCCACAGCATTAATACTATCACTACTAGTAACAGGAGGTCCTGTGACACTCTCTTCAACGAAATCAGTTGCATTTCCTGGAACTTGTGAGGATTGAGTATTGTTATCCATTCGCACCGCTCGGTGCCTTCCTCGTCGAATTGCAATAGGAGGTGGACCACAAGTCCAAACTGGTTCTAAGTCGTCTATTACTATTGGACGCAGATGTTGTTGTCCATAAATTGAAAATAGTGACGAACTGTACCAAATTTGATCAACGCGTGTCATAGGATTCTCTCCCATCTCTCTGTCGAAGATAATGACATGTCCACATGGCCATCCCATTTCTTGGTACTCAACGCAAATGCACGTTCTTCGCCCATTCGAGTTATGTTTCACTACATGAGTTGATCCGGAACTGTGACAGCGAACTGTGGCCTCTTTAATGTTGGAAACTTGACAAATGAATCCTTCTGCAGCTTGCTCATTCTTTGTCTGTCTGCTCCTTGCAAACTTGGTGAGTAGATTTGTCTCCTGCTCCAATTGTTGACGTCTCCTGGTAAATTGTTGCATGATGTAATACCAAATTTCAAGTAAAATTCTCAAAGGAGCATTAAAACGGATGGTCCTCATAGCGTTGTTCATACTCTCAGCTACATTCGAAGTTACTTTCCCATATCGTGGCTTCGGAAATGCACATCGACTATATCTTTCTGGCATGATACCTCATAAATAACTAGCCAACTGCTTGCTTCGATCTCCAGAATCATCAAGTTTTCTTAAAACCTCGTTATATCTGTCACATCAAACTGCATTAAAACACACCAAACAAACTATTTCTATAATTGACATAACAAGCTACACCAACTAACCAAATGCTCACAACTGGAATAAGAAGCTACACCAACTAACCAAATGCTCACAGGTGAGATGAGGTGAGATGAGATTCTTACGCTTCTCGATTTTTCGCGTATAAACAAGCTAGAAAAGGTTTTTTAGCCTCCTTGCCAAATCTCGCCCTCACGTTCATTCTAATGTGTTGGGCGCAATGACCATGAGTCACAGTCGGAAATATCTCAGCAACAGCTTTCTCCAATCCTTTTTGTCGATCGCTGATGATGACAGTTTGAGGACTCTCGATTCCATTTATTGATTCTTTCAATAAACCACAGAACCAAGTCCAGTTGGATGTGTCCTCTCTCGGAGCTACATCATAAGCTAAAATGATAGCCTGGTTTGCACCATCGAGTGTGGAAGCCAAGAAAATTTGACAAGGAAACTTACGAGACTTTGAATGACAAGCGTCAAGACATATCACTTTCTGACAGGAGCTAAAAGCATTACGAGTAGCACTGGGACAGACAAAAAAACAACTAAAATTTGTTGGATGATTTATCCATGTGTCCCAGTCCACAACAGCTAATGGATCCACATCTTTCATCTTTCTGCATACAGATGGAATATAATGAAAAGAGACCGTCTGATTACCTTCTAACCAATCTCGCGAATGCTCACGGCTTCTCCAGACTTTGTTATATGGAGCTCGTTTATTAAAACTAGTCCGAATTTCTTTCATTAAATTCTTGATTGGGATGTTGGGATCTATTGCTACTCTATTACACAAAACTTGTGCAAGGAATTTAGAGTTTGAGGCTGGTCCATGCCAGTAAGCTTGTTATCCAAGGCAAGTATGCTCCAGATTACACACACTAATGGTTATTCTCCCTGTGAATTTCCCTCTTTGTGCACGTACTCTCCATTTGCACGACTGCGTTATTGATCCTTCTCTTGTCTCAACTCCAGTTCCATAAAATGTTTCTCTACCAGAGGTTAAATATCGCATCTTCTCGCCACATCGATCATTCTCAAGAACTCGCCGTGTTCTTTGGATCACAGTGACATCTTCTCGTCTTCTGCTCTCTCTCTCTGTCGTTGGGTGAACTCGTGGAAGCTACGAGGCTGACTACTTATCAAATTTGGATCCAAGTTCTCGTTGTTTTCAACTCGCGGTTCTATGATTTTCTGCAACGAATCCTCCCTCCATAATACAGACGCGCACTCTGTGAGTAGAATATGACTTGAGCTTGTTACAAGCTCTACTGTTCAGAAAACACCAACAATCTATAGCAAAGTCGAAATCCTTCCAGCATTGAAAGTCTCCCCCCAACTTCAGTGTCCCTGCGGCCTCTCTCAAGGCGTCTAATATTTTTCCTTGAAGTACGCGGTCAACAAGACAGGCGTCAATCATCTCCTGCTGCCATCGCTCGAGTATCGTTTCGTCTTCTTCCTCGTCGCTTCTTGCATCTAAAAAGAATTCCCGCTCTTTATCGTCAAAATGTAATCCATCGAGTGAATCTAAATCATTATCCTCCGACATTATCGCTAAGTACTTACATGCACTGGATTTAGTGCTTAGCGCTAAGTGCTATGTCCCAGATGTCCCGCTGTTACCCCGCTGTTACCACCATGTACTGTGCAAATCTATGTCCCAGATGCCTCGCTGTTATCACCATGTACTACTGTTCATACATCTGCACTGTGCACAGATCTGCACTGTTAATAGCTATTCCTTCTTTTCCTGCCAGTACTCGTTTTTTCCTGCTGTGCAGTTCCGCTTCTCTTCCCGCGCACTAGTTTCTTTCAGCGTCAGGTCAGGTCACACGTCAGCTTTCTTCCCGCGTCAGATCACACGTCAGCTTCGGAAAGCTGACAAGACTACCTGACTGGACGTCCATGTGGCAAAGTAACTTACAGAGCGGGCGGTAGCCAGTTTGGGGGTTGATCAAGAAGGGTATCGTTAAGAGGGGGTGGATCAAGTCCGGGATTCTTTCTGGGGGTGGATCAAGTAAATTGCTGCTAGTTTCAGAAGGATAATTAGACAAATATAGTTGATTTACTACACAAGAGAGAAGTGAAGCTGCAGTAAGAAATATTTCTAAATTTAGCTTACTAGATTTAAATAGCTAAATTTAATATACTTAAGTTATAAATTTATAAATAAATTAAATTATCTTTATTACACTTGGCTCTTATGATCATAAAACCTGTAAGTGATAGATGTGAAACGCTCACTTTTCTGATATACAAATAATAACCATAGATGAATAAAAATATTAGTTTGTTTTATTTATTAATTTATGATTAACCCTTCCAAGAGGAAAAATTAAAGCATGAAAATAAAAACGTGCATGCACCGGATTAGCTCTTATCTTTCTTCGCTATGTGTGTGGCATGGCTGCTATTCTCCAGAAATTCTATGGTCGCTTCAAAGAAAGGCTTCTCCCTGGTTTAGAGTTTTCTTGCAGTATCTCTGTCTCTTCGACTTGCAGCGAGCTTTAAACCCCAAGTGCCATCAGAAATAGTCCTGGTAACCAGTAGGACTCCATTTGGCGGGTTCACAATATGTGAGTGAAGAATTTAACAGTTAAAAAACTGTTGTTGTTGATAAAAAGTTGTTGCAAGAATAGAATCTGTCGAATAAAAGCTGTCTACAAGTTTCACAATCTGGAATTCATTTCAAAGCAAACGGTTCAGCATAGATGGAGAAATGTTCACATGAAGCTTTCTGGTTACTTACAACAAAACCGAATATATATTTTCTCAACTCAAAAGTGCACGGGGAGGAAAAAAATAATGTTATTTTTTATACTTTTATATCCCACTGGGGTTTAAGAAAAAAAACGAGTTTAATTTAAAATTCTTAAGTTAACTGCCTGCTCTTCTTATTACAGTTTTTGCTCCTTGTCGGGTTGTATATGTTACTCTTGGACCATCATAAACTGCAGATGCAAGATGTAAAACCTTTCCGATTCCAGATCGAAGCTACTCGTTCTAACAAATATAAATATATTTTTAGTTACAACCAAACCGGGAAATTAAAGGGTATATATATTCCCGTCTTCTCTCGGGGAAGAGAGTGAATATGCAAAGAAATCACATTTATAGCTATATATGCACCAAAATGTCACTTTTTATGTTAGTTAGAACGTAGGAAGTGACGGAGAATATCCATATATTACTTCTATTCTGATCAATGTAATATTCTTGTACTTTAATATGTTCAAATAATATTCATCTGAATACAAAATCTTAAAATTTCATCTATGATCTATATCTTGCATTAGAAATATACATGCACTAAAGATCCCGTCACCCACTTATTTACATGATTCATAGTTTGTATATGCTTCGTATGAAAATTATGCATAAATGATATTTTTGAGGTTTTTATGTTATAATTTTTTGCCTTAGTAAATATTTCAATTTTGATGTTCAATTAATATAAATTACTCTCTCAAGCCCAAAGTTTTAAATTGCAATAATATTTAAATTTAAACAATATGGAGTTGAATTTAATCAATATCATGTAGTATACTAAATACAGTAGCCTTAACCCTCTATGAAATAGTTTATGTGGTTGTTTATTTTCCACGATGACTCCAAGAAAATGGAGTCATCGTGGTATATGCACTCTTTTGGTTGCATCAAAAAACAATCACAGATTTGAGTCTCTGATTGACCTTGGTGGTTACAAGAGACTGTATTTGAGTTTTGAATACTAGCAGCAGTCCGTTCTTCTTTTGGTCATTCTCACAATCAATCACATACAAGAGATATGTCCTCCTCAAAGAAAACTCTCCTTACAACACCGGATTCTGAGTTGCAAGACGAAAGTTACAAGCGTTTGAAAGTTGAGTGGACTTTCTATCAGAAGGGTTGAGAATGAGTGAGAGCTCGTACAGATCTGTGGTTGGAAGGATTGTGAGGGCCTAAAGGGCATATTTGTGCACGAGCTCGCACATATGTCAAAAAGAGAAAGGTTCTGAAAGCTTTCATCAGCCATAACTTGAGTTATTAATGTCATTGAAAATGAAAGTTATATCGTTGAAAAGAGGGTGTGTAGAGCTTTCTAAGGACACCAAGAAAAACATGTTTGGCTATATAAGGAGAGAATTACAACAGTTTGAAGTTAATAATGAATTTCAGGACCATGTTACTAAATATGTGCCAGCTCGCACAGATTCGAGCTAAAGGAGTTTGGTCCTAAAAACATTAAACTCTTATAACTTTCTGCTGGAGTGTTTGTTTGGGACACGACGGATATTGTCAGAATCAGATTTTCACAAGGAGTGTAACTGGGTTCTCAATTTTGGATTTTGTAGATAGGTTTGGAAACTGAAGGCTTTAGCATAGAAGTGGCGTAACTTGTTCCACGAGAGTCTATTGAGGACATACTGAGTATCGTTGGATTCAGTTTTTTGAGGACAATGCAACTGTAGTGGTGAATCGAGGTTTTGTAAATTTGTATGAAGACCATTGACCATTGACCATGTTTGTAAATCTTATGAATAATTGACAAAATAAAGTGTAGAGTTTTGGATTAGAAGTCTGCACTCATGTGCTGCTGTTCGTGTTCCTTAAACCTACATGCTTTCCACAACCAGATATCTCACATATTTCAGAACACATCTTTTGCGCTCTATGATATGACAACATGCAATAGCAAGCACACTGAACATTCAACAAAGAGCCCTAATCCAATATGAAATAGTTTGTGTGGTTGCTTACTTTTCACGATGACTTCAAAGAAATACTCGCTCTGGATCTAGAAGTCGTCACGTTATTTGACATCGATCATATCTTCTCTTGAAAATCATAACGGATGCACGAACGATAGTTCACTTGAGACACCAATACTGAAGACGATTTGGGAGAAAAGTAGACGGCACAAGAGCAAGCACACTGAAAATTCAACGAAGAGCCCTAACCCTCTATGAAGTAGTTTGCATGGTCTCTTACTTTATATGATGACTCAAAGAATACCCAATTGCATCCAGAAACCTTCACGTTATCTGAGATAGATCATTTTTCTACAGGCAATCACAAGGGATGTGAGGATGATAATTCACTTCACAGATCAATACTGAAAAGGATTTGGGAAAAAAGCATACGGCATAGGAGCAATCACTCTAAACATTCATAGTTCCAAATTGTGGACAAACTCTAAGAGAATATTTTGTTCTGCAACGCACTACAGCATCTGCTCGAAGCAAGAAGAAGCATAAAAACCTATGATTTCTCTTGAAATACAAAAAACTATAATTTGTTTCACATGACTGAAATTGCTTTGCTTTTGTTTCCGCAGAAAATTCCAGTCCTTACAAAGAATGATACGGATTGTTTAGAAATAGCATTTATCGTTTCCAACTATGTGGACAGATATGCTCACCACTTCGGAAGACGCTTTTCTGTGACTCCAGCTAAAGTAGAGTTTACACTCTACTTTCTACTTTTCCTTCCTCTCTAGTTTACACTTACTGATTTTTCAAATTTTCTACTATAACTTCACTCCCTTCAGTTATTTTCTATCATTGTGATGGCTTTGACACTAGTTTAGCTTATAGTGGCAAACTCCACAGACACTGCACTGTTTATATATCGCATATATGGAACAAATACCTACGAAGCTTCAGAAAGAATGAGTACAATTGTTGATAGAACAAGATCCCACGAAACACAACAAAATTGGACGAGCAGTAAATTTCTCTTTTCACTTTTGTGCTTCTCATATACTTGCAGCGGAAGAATCTTATGTAAGTATGCATTACAAGCGATGGAGAAGTTTAGAGAAAGAATAGACAAGCGATAGAAGCATAGAAAAATTCTGCGACGATAGTGATCTATGTACTGTCCATGGATAAATATCTAAAAGATGCAAGAAAAGGACCATTTTTCTTGGAAGACAGACGGTCTACAATGTGGAGTGTGCTTGGAAAGTTAATGTATATTGGTTTAACTTTGAGGAATTTTTGTTCGTTTCTCTTTATTGGTAAATATGTATGTGTCATGTAGGAATTTAGAGTATAGTTTAAAATAATTTTAAAGTATTAATGGTATCCAAATCAAGAAGTGCAAGCAGATCTAGATATACTCAATACGCCAAGAGCACACTCATGCACTTCAGACTATAAGTGCAAGAGCATGGTATGATACAAATATTATTTTTTGCAGTTAATGTATTATTTAATCCTTTTGAACGGAAGGGTTAGGTAACAAATTAAACCTCTGCATATTTATCTCTTCCATCAAAAGATGGAAGAGGTGAATATGCACGAGTGATCACTTTGAATAAGCACGCAACCCTAGCTTTCACAAGGGAGAAAGAAAAAAACAACAGAGATAATAAAGAGCAAACGGTGAATGGAGATTGGTTCTAGCACGAAGAGAAGACTCGGACTAAACTTTCACAAGGGAGATAGAAAAAGACAGCAGAAATAATAAAGAGCGAACAGCGAATGGAGATTAGCTCTAACACGATGAGAAGACTAGGACTAAGTCCTTATATATGGAAAATTTTCTTTGTTTTGTATTACAATGAAGTGTTTAAATGCGAAGTCTAAATCTTAAACTAGGTAAGGAAATAAATTATATAGTAATTATTATATATTTAAATGAATACAAAGTGGTAAATTTCACCTACATAATCCATAAAGATAGCATGCAACAACGTGCTTCAAGAAGTATAAATCCAAGTCCAAGTTCACATCCATTAATTAATTTTTGCATTTATTGCCTAACCCTTCCGGTAGAAAGGATTAGGTAATAAATTAATGGACGCACGATCCTTCTTCCATTTTGGAAGAGGGTGAATATTGCACGTCTAAAACCAATGAATGGACGAGTTACAAACTAGTCTATTCACTAGAGATATTATTTTCTTCATGTATATTCTTGAAAGATCCACACTGTTTATCGTGTCCATTGTATATACTTAATTAGTGTGAGTGCCAAATTAGTGCGAGTGATCAGGTGTATCTCAAATTTTACAGAGATTAACACTGTTCAAGGTAAAACTGAAAATTAAGTACAAAATGTTAAAAATGCATTAAGCAAGACTTGAACTCATAACCTTTGCAAACTCACTCAATGAACTAAACCAAAAAGCTTAATTGACTTGATGACATAATCTGTACCTTAATGAGATATAACTACAATTATCCCCTCTCTCTCCCTCCGTCAAGCTCCCTTAATCACTCATTTTCCTAAGGGAAACCTTCCTCTCTTATTGGTTTAAGGAAGAAAGAAACATAAGAATGGAGTAAGGAGGAAGAAACTCTTCCCTCTCTCCATTCTTCGCACCACTCTCCCTCCGTCCTCTCTTCTCTTCTTTTCCTCTTCTTCCTCCCTCCTTCCTCCCCTTCTTCCATCCTTTCTTCGCTTGTTCACTTCTTGGTTTATTTTTCGGGCAGTCAAAAATATTTGGTCTCAAAAAGCTTATACCACCAACCCACCCACTTCCAAGGTCCACACTTTTGATTTTTTCTTCATATTTCTGGTCCTTTTCTTCAACACTCCTCCTTCCTCACAAAAACTCTTTCCTCCGCACAGATCTTTCACTTTCGGTTTCTCAACACTCTGTCTTCACAATCTCTCGTTCGATTCTTCGTAGTATCTCTTTCTCACACACATCTTCTTAGTTCATCTGTGTTTTCAAATGAAAAGTTGAGCATGCAATAGATTCTATGCCAATCCTATCAAAAGAATATTTGGTCGAATATTTAATGTTCATATCGAGAAAGAAGAGAATGTCAAAGATGACACTCCAGCCGTAAGATCAATTCTATCAAGAAAGAGAAATGAGTCCTTCAACAAGTCACGACTCTTCAAGCAAAATACAAAGTTGTCAAATGGATGGTTGAGGACCAAGCAGCCAATGGAAAGATTCATTACAAATTGGATGATGATGCATTAGGTGAACATCTTTTCTCAACATTTTTTAGAAGTTGTCAACTCAAACGTAACGGAAGTTATGCGCTGGTGGAAAGATCGTACACGTTTCTTAGCTCTTCATCGAACACAGAGCAGAACACATATGTTAATTCATTTTACTGGGATCAATAATAATCTTTTTTTGGATATATCAAGCGGATGAGGTCGTAAGAGATCTCCTTTGATGGAATGGTTATACACAAAAACATAAGAAGAATTTGATCGTATGAGAAAAACTGAGGTCAAGTTCTCAACCAAACTTTTGAGAGAACTCGTCACTAATCTCTCAAGAAAAAGATGCATGAAGCTATAGGTTTTCATACTCGCTGAGTAATATCATCACATTCAGGAACCATAGAACTGGCATGAGATGTCAACTAGAATGATGGTACAACTTCATCATCAAAGTGATTCTGATACCTTGCAACGATGGTTTGCAACTCTTAAATGAGTTGTTTCTCATGCCAATGTCTTGTGATGTGAAGAAAAAGACCACATCGAATCATAACCTTATGCGTATACGTAAGAATTTTTGTCTCTTTGCGTATCGACTTATCTGACAAATGCGACCTCACGTTTGAGAAAGAAATGTCATCTTGGGTTTCTCAATGCACTTGAATTTTGCCCATCTTCTCTACTTTGGTTCTTTCATATACCTTGTTTGATCATTTCAAACTTATGCTTATCCCATGCAGCAATCCAATCGTCTTTGATTTTTGAAATCAGAAATGAATATGCTGGCTGCACTTTATCAGTAGCACATGCCATCAAATTTCAAACCGTGACATCAATGTTAGTAACATGTTTCATCACAACATTTGTATCATTGTGACCACTGAGATTATCGACGCATATGACCCTTGATTGATTATGTGTTGTCTGTTGAGTACCGGGTTCTTGTAACCATTATCTCTATATGTTATTTGTCTCAATTGCTTTTTGTTTAGATGTCCCGTTGTTTTATAATGGATCAAAAAATTCTACTAATTCGACTTGTCAAACTCTACGGATCCATTGTTTATCTTATGAGAAGATATTAATCGACAGAAATCAAGACTATGTTTTTCAGACACTCTTCTATCCATTGACATCTGACGTACTTTGGTGATATATCATCAAGTTGTACTGTATCCACTTTCTTTGACAAAGTTGTTTCATCAACAATGAGCACAATTATATGCTCCACGTTCATTCTTAAATCTGCTTGTGACTTGATTATGTTCCCATCCAACAAGTCAAATTTCATTTCTCAAATCTGTACAAGTAGAAAGTGAAGATGAGATATATAGCTTCAAGAGAACTGTAATACAGTTGACTAACTCGAATAGTCAATAAATTCAATGACTGACAATAAACTGTAAAACTTACTTCAAGACGTTTCTTGTTCACCCGTTCGTGGATAAAAGTAGCATGTATTTCAATGAAGATACTCCTTTCTAAGACCGTTGACACTGAAATTCATTTTTGAGATCGATGCATATGTGTTTTCTCCATACTCATAACGTATGGCAAAAGATGAACAGATCAAAGAAGATAAAAAGAACATCCATAATGAAATCTGAATGACTGGTTACCAACAGCTTCTCTTATAAGAAGTTGTCGATCAAAACTTGTAAGGTTTCAAAAAAATTTACTCGCACTATTTAAGTGTAGATAAAATTACTGTGTATCACACTAAATACGCTTTACTTTCATTAGTGTGAGTGTAAAATTAAATTGTATGACACTGGTGTGCTAGAGATTTTAGTGGTTGATCATTTGTGTGGTACTTCTAGAGAAGGTTGACGCTATAGCTAGGATGACAGACTATACAAATATCACAGAGATTTAACGTTTTATAGGAGCTTGTGTATTTTATCGCTTATCTATTCTTCATTATGCTCATGTTGCGGAGCCTATGTATGCATTATTGAAGAAGGATAAGAGGTTTTTATGGACTTCAGTCCATCATGAAGCTATGAACAGGTTGAAGAAGACTATTGAAGTCTCCACTTCTGTTGAAAAGAGTAGACTATGTTTGTTATTAGAACCTCTCAAAATACCTTTGCCGAATTCATGTCACTCACACTATAGGGTAAACAATGTACATATAATTTATTATGGAACAAATATCTTCCATTATAAACTAGAGATTCTCCTCACGATAATATTATGAACCATGGTACTTAAAAAATTTAATATTCATATATTATTTAAATATTTAATACTCTATACTTTTATAATTTTGAATTTTATCTTTCAGAAAAACAAACATAAGTTACATGTGAGATGCTTAGACGGCATCAAATCAATAATTTACCAACTTCTCTTCTTGTTCTACATCAACTATTAGTTCCAACTATAGAGTAACTTTGTTTCTTTGTGACGAAAGTATGGCTGACCTTTTGGTGTTGTCGTTCAGAGATAACAGCTTACTATGGTCTCCAAACAGAAGGATGTGGTAGTTGACATGCAAATACAGAGCACAACTGAATCCACTAGGTTGAGATACGCAGTACTCAACCTTGTCCATCAAGGAGATAACGTTCAAAAGTGGAGTCTGCTGCATTCCATCTCATCACATGGAATGGAGCGGTTTTGGCTGGTGCTACCAGAATACATCTTTCTACGCTGCGCATCTTTATGGCTTCCGGACAAACCTATGGATCTTCTCTTTCGCCGTCGGTCGATCCAAGTCACGATTCACGAACCTTACCCTGGAGACGATGATCCTACTAAGTAAAGAAGATACGACCTAGTTATAACATCTACTACGTCGGCACAGGTATCCGACGTCATGCTAGGTTCCATCAACGACGGCCCCCATCTATCAGAACACAACTCTCGCTCGCGTCATTGGCTTAACATTATTAGTATGTATTGCATTACGTTCTTTTGCACTACGTATTATACAACTAGTTCTCATTGCTTTACAATTTTTTTAATAAACATGATTCACAAGAAAGTAATATAATAAATAATATTATATATATATATATATATATATAAAGTTTATTTATCAATGTGTTATATTTTAAAAATAATAATTAACTTTAAAACTACTGATAATGGAGCCTAACTCCACTGTTTTTCCTCTTAAGAGCGTTGGTTGTTTGACCTTCGGGTCCGTTTTCTCTTTGTACGACTTGATGGGTCTTTCCACCTATTGACTATTCATTCGTCGCGTGTTAACAAGTATGTATTGAAATAGGGCCTCCACGTGCCAAGCAGACTCACAGTTGGTGACAAGTCCAGCGCCAGAGAACAAAGAGCTCTGAACGTCGCGCCTTAGCTTCACGCCTTGGAGTCGGTGGAAAGCCAATTCGGGTAGGCGGCGAGGATTCTACACAGGAATAGACAAGAAAAGGCAGGCATTACAGTCAGCGATGGAGACCTTGATTTGACGACGGCGCTGCGGAAGGACACTAAAAATACTCTATTTGTACAGTGGACTACAGACTCTTGGCTTGGACTCAGTCCAAGCCAAGCGAGGCCGCCAACACACGGAGAAGATTTGTCGAGTATTCTGTAACCCTAATTTATTCCAGGGCGGCGTTGACTTCTGATCATGTGGTCCGGTTAAAGTTTTTCTGTTTTTCGTTTTCTGTTTGTTGGCAAATGAGTTAAAATACCTTGGCATGGGGCGGGCTTGGAATTTAGGTTCAGAAGATAGTCAAAGCTAAGGGTAAAGTGTCTTGGTGCTGATTTCGTATTATTTGATCTACGACTTGCATTAATATCTACTCGAGTCTAGGTATTATTATAGGTGGAAGGATTAATTTATTACTTAATTCTTTTGATGAAAAGATAGAGGTAATAAATTAATATTATCCATAAATTAATATTATTTGAAACCAAGCTCCCGGTATTATAGTTGACAGCACCGCAAATCCTGCTATATGTATGGGGTTTCTCTGGGGTCTTTCACAGCTTGTGGTTTTGTAATATTTAATATATATTAGATAATTAAATTAAAATTTTGATTTAATATATAGATGTTTCTATAATTTAAATAAAAATATCATCAACAGACGTGAAAAGAAAAAATAGAAAAATATCAGAATATTCGTTGAACTCATATCAAACGCTGAAATCAATCCATTGTCTCTATTTTCTCCCCCATATCTCGCTTGTCCCTTTCTCATCTATCCTCGACTAGGTCATTTGGGATGCATATTTAACTATGCTTGCTATCGTTGTTATAGTTGACGATAATGATTATGTTAGAAAAATATTAAATTCTGCACCTACCATCCATGTGTTCTATCTTTCCGTTGTACTTCATGAACCAAGGTGTAACATCTCCTACGTATAAAGGATTAGACATGCATTGGTGCTTAACATGGTTAACCATTTAATTAAGTTTTTTAATAATAAGTATTTTTAGTATATCCTAAGTTCAATATTATCTCAATTTAATATATCTCTATAACGTTTGATCATTAATATAGCCCAAGTCCGATAAACCAAGTATCATAAGTTCCAATTAGTCTTTCGAGTGTTACTTTTCTAAAGGAAAAATGTATTTGTTTGCTTCCTGCCACCAAGCAAAACCTTGATTTTTTCTTGTTTACTAGTGCTAGTTCTCTTCCTTCTCTCCAGTTGAAACCTCAAGAAGCATGCATATAATTCATCAATTTTGGATTCTGTTTTATGGTCATTTCTGCTACTACAGAAGTGGAAATTATACTTGGTTAAGTTCACCTCTATCGTAACTCCTTCCGTTATCTCATGGAGCTTCATCATTTGGGAGAGGACGACGTTTAAACCTTCGTGTAAGTGTAACGTTCTGTAAAGTTCTTTGAGAACGTAGTTGGTGTACCATGCCACTTTGTCTACCCTTTTTAAGTTCCCGGTCCAGTTCTCAGTCTCGTCCATGATCTAGGGCTGAGGTACTTCTCCAAAGATTAATCGGATCATCGATGTGGACAACTTGGCAGTGATTCTCTCTGAGAGAGATCCGCTATTTCCTCTCAGAGGAGATACCCACTCCGTGTTGTCGTCCTCTCTATCCTCCTCTCTTGAGCTGATTAGATGACCGGAGAACCAAAACAGTTCTTGGATCTCATCTCTGTTCTTGTTGAGCACTAGGAGTTTCTTGAACTTGTTCTTGGATCGTCCAGACCTCTCTTTCTATCTTGTAACTCATCCTCCTCCTCCTTCAGGATTGGTCTATGGAATAAGTTGTCCTAGAGTGTTGGCGGTCCATGGAACCTTTGTTTGATCCCGTCTTCCTCCTAAACTCAAGTACTCTTCTCCATCGGCCGTGTGCGAGGGTGATTATGCTTCGTCGTCTATGGTTACTAGACTTGGAGATCGTGGGTGAGCTTCCTTGTCAAGGACGGGTGCTTGGGGAGTTGGTGTAGGTGACTTTTCTTTTGTTGGTGCATCCTCTTTGGACTCTCTGATTGTAGTGGCTCCTATACGGGTTACTACTGCTGTTGGAGATTGTGTTGTCTCCTCTCTCGTTGCTCTCTTGTGAGACGCTGCTAGTGTTTTCTTTGAGTGGACTGCTATTTTCTATGCAGATCCTGCTAAGGGTGTTTCTTTTTGACGATCTAGGGATGGACCATTTGAGAAGTGTGATAATATCAGCGTCTTTCTCTTGAGTGTTTTTCTTTTTTCTTCTACCTTATGTCTCTGGTCGGTGTGTTGGGTATCAAAGAGGGTATCTTCTCGATAGGTTTTTTCTTCTCTTGTTTGTTCGGGGTGTGCTGAAATGATGGTCCATGCAACTCTTTATGAGCGATTGCAAGGAGTGTGGTAGTTAATCTCTTTTGCAGAAATTTGTCATTCTCCCCTTCCGTCCAACTCTTGAATCTCTCTTGTAGAACAGAGATAATGTGTGATCTTACGTGGGTGAGCTTATCTGCCTAAGAATAGTATCATTTGTATAATGATAACAATGTATATAATGATAACAATGTACTTATCATGTATATAATGGTAAATTCTTAGAGATAAGTGCCGGAGTGTGGTGCCCACAAATTACAGGATTCACGAATTTTTGAAATTTTTGAGATTAATAACTTGTTTGTATAACTGAAGAAGCGTTGTTACTTAAGATTACGGCTTCCTTAACAGGAAGATGATCTTATGAGCTGTTTGTAATAAGAAGTTGACTTCTTCGGAAGACGACCGTCTTCCGGGAAGCGTCTTCTAGGCGGTGTCTTCGGAGGGCAGAAGACGGCAGAAGACACACATCTTCTGGAAGACGGCGAACCTCGAAGGCCTAACCACAGATTTTCAAGTAAGAAAGTAGGTGTACCTACTAAGTAACACCAAGAAGGTAGGTAGGTCGAGTAAGTCATCTAGGGTCGAAACCTCTAAACTGCGGGGAAGATGCGCAGGAAGCGCATTAGTATATTTCCAACTTCCCGCAGTAAGAGCGTTTCTTGGTTGAGAAGATCGATTCGAGGATGAGCTTTGAGTGAGGAGACAACGAGGTGAAATTGAGTGAGATTAGGATCGATTCGAGCTAGCAAGAAGGCGAGGTCGAATTGCTAGAGCGCAAGAAGCGTATTGAGCTGAAGGAGTTTCCTGTGAACTCCCGGAAGCTGACATTGGAGGACAGCTGAGTGGAATCGAAGATGGAAGACTTGATCGATTGAGGCATAATCCGGAGCTGACAACGGAAGCAGCTCAGTGGGGTCGCTTTGGAGCTGGGACCAGACCCGGAAGCGCGCAGAAGAAGGAGACAACTCAGGAAGCAGACCAAAGATAGTAAAGGTTCTTCCCATGTTCTTTTCCCTTCCCACTGCTTCTCGCCTTTGTTTGGTATCCCCCGCGCTTCCCCGGTGGTTTGCAGGCAACCTGATCGATCAATTCCCCCATCCCTATTTTCCTATTGAGACATTGGGCGTGGAAGCGCTACCCAATTTCTATCAGACATCTTCTTGCTTCTTCCCGAGTTCAATTCGAGCTTCCCTACTCCTAGCCCTCAAATTGGAGATCCCAGCTATCAATTTCCCTACCCTATCTTCCCTCTACTCCCGAAACCTTGAACAGAAGACGCTTCCGAAGATTGGAACATCTTCGGAAGACGCTTCTGAAACTTGACTGTCTTCGGAAGACGCTTCGGAAGCCTGACTGTCGACTGTACACAATTCGTATCAAGAGTGGATTTGCTTTGCTTTGGTGTTAAGAGAGGCTTGGTACGAATCCTGAGTGGCGTGGTGAGTTCTTTGCTATTTCGAGAAGTTGGAAGTCGGGAACTAGGCCTGTGCCTCCCGGTCTTCCAAGCTTCTCAAATCCCCATCTTCCTAGAGAGACTAGAAGATTGGAAGTGCTGGCAAAATGCCGGAGTAGCTCGAGTAAGACCATCTTCCTGGACTGAAGATTGGTGGCGCAAGGCCTTCCACAGGTCAGAATCCGAGGACCGAGGTTATTGGCTCGAGAAGAAGATCTTACCCAGGATCGTGAGTGAGTGACATGTGCCTAGAAGCACAAATTGCCTCTTCATGGAGGACAGGCAGGGTAGGAACGGATGGAAGATCGAATCTTACCGGGAGTCAAAGATGCAACTTCTGGCCAAGCTGTTTCTGCATCTCTCTCCCAAGGGGAATGCACAGAAGACAAGGTACCTTGGAGATCAAGACGTGGAGTTCCTAGAAGCAGTGTGGGATGAAGGGGTGCCAGTCAACTGGGGCGCATTCTTCCACATATATGTACAGGCGGAGCTAGCGTACTTAGGTACCCCGGCGGGAGGACACTTGACACCTTTCCTCTGTTACTTGTACGTAGCCATGAGGGATCTCACGGAAGGTCAGTTGGTGAAGTATGGGCCAACAGGGCAACATGAGACGAATTAGGGCAAATTATATCACAACCCGGTCGTGGTTCGGCCATAATTCTCAGCTCGGAGGTGAATTTGAGGAGTTCTACACATCACTGGAAAGCTCTGGTCGTGACCTTTCCAATGATATCTCACTCGCCTCGAGGTCTTAAATGGAGCTCCGTCCATGGCTTAAAACGTCCTTGGAGCTCCAACACTTAGTCATTTTTCGAAAACCTATGATCCAGACCCAGACTCGAACCCTGTGGTTCGGACCAGCATCCGAACCACAGTCCGTCGGCGTCTCGGACCCACGTCTTAGACCTATGTTTCGGTGTGTTCCTAAACTCGCCCCCTTAGGTCAGCGTTCGTCTGGGGTTGTCTTAGGATGGTGTCCTAACCACTTAAGATTCATCTGATCTCGACTTCGCGGCCAAGCCATTTAGTCCTACTCGCAGCGTTCACAACCTAACGCAAGTCCACTAGGGTTCTATTGTTCGCGTCTGCGCTTGATCTTGAGACTGAGAGTCGCGACACTCACTCTCACCTTGGAGATTGATGCCCTCAGCAACAATGATCCTTAAGTTAATGCCAAGTTCAAAATGGGTAGTCAACCCCTTGGCGCCAGAATTGTGTTATGGTAGCTAACCCGCAATTCTCTTCTTGGCTTGAGTCTTAAGTTGTCGCTAGAACACTTAGAAAATTCCAATTAGTCTCGGGAAAAGTCTTACCTTTTTGACCCACCCTAAACAAAACTAGTTGACAATTTCTAAACATTCTACTTAAGACTCTAACTTGCTAACTATAAGTATTCATACCTACTTATAAGGTCCCCCGAAACTCACTTTCTGATCGTAACCTGATATGACTTAGACGCGCGACTAAGTTTACTTTGCAGTTAGAAGACTGCAATGCAAGATCACTGCAAGCCCCAAGACAAGTATGAAATTTCATACTTGCTTTGCCAACGTTACGGCAAACCTAAGTCTTGACATCAAGATTTAGTCTTGATTTAGATGCTTATCCAAACCAGCTCGCTTCCTTTGAGTGTGCTTCGTTCCTCCTCTAGACAACATTCTATGCATCTGATCAGAACTAGTCATAGCCATGCACTACCAATACACTTAGACAAATTTCAAGAAACAAAATCTTTATTTTTCACAAAATACAAGATAAAACTACAAAGTCTATCGGCCCAAGTCGCCTCAAGTTGCTACTCGTATGGTTCGTCGTTCCTTCACTCCTCGCTTGGAAGGAGATGTCCTCATCTTGCTAACGCCCTTGTTGTCCTTGTCATCGTTTGAAGAGGTCTAGTACTTCGCTTGCATGTGTGTGGTGCCCACAAATTACAGGATGCACGAATTTTTGAAATTTTTAAGAATAATAACTTGTTTGTATAACTGAAGAAGCGTTGTTACTTAAGGTTACGTCTTCCTTAACATGAAGATGACCTTATGAGCTTTTTAATAAGAAGTGGACTTCTTCGGAAGACGACCGTCTTCGGAAGAGCGTCTTCTCAGTTGCGTCTTCAGAAGACGGGAAGACGGCGGAAGATGAGAAGACGGCGGAAGACACATGTCTTCCGGAAGAAAGCGACCGCGAAGGCCTAACCACAAGTTTTCGGGTAAAACAATAGGTGTACCTACTGGGTCGCACCGAATAGGTAGGTAGGTCGGGGAAGACACCTAAGGTCGAAAACCCCTAATCTGCGGGGAAGATGCGTAAGGAAGCACATTAGGCGCATTCCAACTTCCCGTAGCACAGCGCGCTTGAGAAGATCGAATGGAGAGAGTGAGCTTCGCAAGTAAGCTTTGAGAGAGGAATCGAGTGAGGACATCGAGGTAGGAGAGAACCAGTTGGCAGGTAGGCGAAGGGCGAGGCCGAATTGCTGAAGCACAGAAGGCAGAAAGCGAAAGCGTTTCTGTGAGCTCCCGAGAAGCTGACATTGGAGAGTAGCAAGTAGAATCGAAGGTAGAATTGAGACGTGGCCAGAAATTGACAGTAGGCGCAGTCGAGAGGAGTCGCATTGGAGCTAGGACAAGAGCCAGAAGCGCGCGGAGGTCGAAGACAACTCGGGGAGCAGAAGAAGACTGTAGAGGTTCTTCCCCACGTTCTTTCCCCTTCCCACTTCTTCTCGCCTTTGTCTGGCATTCCCCGCGCTTCCTTGGTTGTATGCAGGTAGCTTGATCGATTACCCCACCCCCCATTCTTTCTATTGAGACATTGGGCGCGGAAGCGCTGCCTAATTTCTGTCAGACAACTCCTTGCTTCTTCTCGAGCTCAATTCGAGCTTCCCTACTCCTAGCCCTCAAATTGGAGATCCCAGCTATCAATTTCCCTACCCTACTACCTCTCTACCTCCGAAACCTGGAACAAAAGACGATTCGGAAGATGGGAACATCTTCGGAAGACGCTTTTTAAACTTGACTGTCTTCGGAAGTCGACTGAACACAATTCGTATCAAGAGTGGATTTGTGTTGCTTTGTGTTAGGAGAAGCTTGGTACGAATCCTGAGTGGTGTGGTGAGTTGTTTTGTTCTTTCGAGAAGTTGGAAGTCGGGAACTAGGCCTGTGCCTCCCGGTCTTCCAAGCTTCTCAACTCCACATCTTCCTATAGAGACTAGAAGACTGAAAGACTGGCAAAATGAGCGAGAAGACGTGAGGGTCCATTCGGGTCTCTTCTGTTCGACCCATAGCAGCCATTCCTTCTTCTTCCCGAACTTAGAAGAGAGTCGTGAGAATACTTGCTGGCAGAATCTGGAGAGAATAGTCGAGGGTCATGTCTTCTCACCGAGCAGCAAGGTTCTTCTGAGTGCGTATGAGAGGTGAGAAGTCAAAAGAACAGAATGCAAATGTCTTGAGTCTGTTTTGAGGATAGATTGCGCGTAGGAAGACGAAGACAGGTGAGACCAGTGAAGGGAAGTCTGACTTCGGGAAGTCTTCCGAGAAAGACATTGAATCGGAAGCTGACCCGAGTGTCTTCCCAGAGACCACTGTCACCGTAGGAGCCCGCAACCGACTTCTGAACCTGTTATGCACTTGATGTTTCGCGAATCTTGTATCTTCTGATAGGAAGCAGGATGTAATGCAAGGTGGGTTGTCTTCGTGGTAATCCATGCGAGGCCTTGCTTAGATAGGATTGTTAGATATAGCTCGGAAGACGAGAGCTATCTAGGAAGTACTGTTAGAATCCCGGAAGACGGAGTAGCTGTCTTCTGGAAGACTAGTTTCGTCTTCTGAGAAGTAGAAGCTAGACTGTGAGCACTTGAGAAGGACTGAGCCTTCAGCTCATCGTAAGTGCTTGTGGCTTAGTGCAACAGATCTTCCAGCATGACGATGCATCCGCGAGGCTTGGTGTTACCAGCGGCAGAATTGGCCGAGGCCACTCCTTTCCTCAAGGAGTTGGGTCTCGACTTCTTCCTGTGGGATTGGAACCTCGCAGATCAAGGACTTCTGGAGGAGGTGTGGGCAGCGTTGCCACCTCGTAACCGTGTATCTGCGAAGGCAGGAGTAGCTCGAGGAAGATCATCTTCCTGGACTGAAGACTGGTGGCGCAAGGCTTTTCACAGGCCTGAATCCGAGAGCCGAGGATATTGGTACGAGAAGAAGATCTTGCCTAGAATCGTGAGTTCGTGGCATGTGCCTGGGAGCACCACCTGCCTTTTCGTGGAAGACAGGCAGGGGAGGAACGGTTGGAAGATAGAATCTTACCGGGAGCCGAAGAAGCGACTTCTGGCGAAGTTGTTTCTGCATCTCTTTCCCAAGGGGAAAGCGCAGAAGACAAGGTACTTAGGAGATCAGGACGTGGAGTTCTTGGAATCAGTGTGGGATGACAGAGTGCTTATCTACTGAGGCGCGTACATCCACAACTACGTACAGACGGAGCTAGCATACTTGGGTACCCCGGCGGGAGGACACTTGACGCCCTTCCTCTGCTACTTGTATGTAGCCATGGGGGATCTTAGGGAAGATCAGCTGGCAGGGTACGGACCAACGGAGCGACAGGAGGTGAAAGAGGAGACCTCGGAAGACGATGACCGAGAGGCAGCAGCAACGCCCCCTCCCACTCTGATGCCACAGCTGAGGCCCGGCTCTCACCAGAAGACGCTTCTGGTGAGGGAAGACGAGTCTAGTGGGTCGGAAGATGCCACGCCACTGAGGAAGATGGGTCCCAGAAGTGTTCATTCAGGATCGGAGTCCGACTCGGAAGAAGACCTGCTGAGTACCCGATCAGAGCAGAAGACCGCTTCTGCAATGCCTGGGAGTCTTCCGAAGACTCCAGAAGATGAAGGATGGATGGGCGCTCCTGCTGCGATGCGAGGAAGCGCAAAGAATAGAGTCGCTCCTGCCATGAGGAGTCTTTCACCCCAGAAGATGAGAAGAGTAGCTTCTTCTCGTGCGCAGAAGATGAAGGCCATCGTGGTGGAAGAGGCTTCCTTGTCTTTGGAAAACGAAGTCGACACCGCGGAGCGAGTGGTGGAGATGAACTTGTCTTCCGCAGGAAGACGACTGGAGGAGTTCAGTGCCTACTTCCAGAAGGAGATCCAGCCAGCTATGGAGTTGCTGGAGAAGAGGGCGAAGGCACAGGAGAGGCCCTTACGACCTGGATTCGGCCTGCGCACCTTGCTGCGACAAGGAGAAGACCAGAAGAAGACGGAGTCGCTGGAAGCTAGTCTCCGCACCATGGAGAAGCTTGCAGCCGAGTACAAGACGGAAACAGCCGCTTCTGCCAAGGAGCTGGTGCAGCTTCGGAAGAGCAACCAGGAGTTGCAGGCGCGGGTACAGCAGCGTAATCAGGAAGTCACCCAAGTGCGAGAGAAGATCACCGTCCTCGCAGAAGAGCAGACCATATGGAAGACGCAGCGAGAAGCCGCAGAAGCACGAGCTGCAGTTGAGAAGACGCAGAAGGAAGCAGCAGAGGCCCGTGCACAGAAGATGCTGGCACAGTCGGTGGAAGCGCTTCGAAAGAAGTTCAACTACACCGCGAGTAGGAAGTTACTTATCTTAGCTAGAGGATGAGACAGCGAGTCCAAAGCAATGTTGGTGGAATGCCGGGAGAGCATGTTCAGGTACTTGGATCGACAGATAGAAGGAGTGAAGACACTTTATGGTCTTCCCTCGCTTCCGACACCTGCAACCGCATCTTCCCACGCTCCAACACCATCGACTGGATCCGAAATGGAGAAGGAGGAGTTCGACCTCGCTGTGCACTTGGTGGTGACAGCGTTGGAAGCCGAGAAGACTCCAGAAGACGCCCCGGAAGACAGGAAGACGAGCCGTCTTCCCAAGTATTCCGCGTGGAGGAAGCGACTTCCCCGGATCTCTATGAGGTCCCCATGGTCCCTAGTCCCGCACCCGTGCCTCAGAAGACGGAAGAAGCACCGGTCGACTCTGCTTCCCAGAAGACGCTTCTGTCTTCCAAAGCAGAAGCCGAAGCCGAGGAAGACGCAGCAGCAGCGACAGCAGAGCCAGCCAAGGACGATGAGGAGGAAGCCACCTCAGTGACACCCGAGGTAACTGCAGGGCTTTCTAGCTTATCAGAAGCCGCGTTAGGAGCTCCGATAGGAGCAGATCAGGTAGAGATTGCCTCCGTGCAATCTGAGTAGTTAGTAACTCCATTTACAATTCCAAATATAGTAGGATCGAACATGCTATCTTAAGGGTGGCAGTTTTTCCATGTAATATTAGTTAGGATACCATGTGGCAGCATAGGTAGCATAGGAAGGACAAGGTGGATGGCCAATTCGGGCCGGGGAACCGCTTGCATGTGAGGTAGCAACCTCCTGTCAGCGCCTCTCTCTCCCTGGTGGTCGTCTCTCCTGGTTCTCATGGCAGCGACATAGGATCGCAGAGTAGGAGATAGAGTTCTGCCAGTTCTGCCAGTTCTAAAACGTTCAGTAGTCAATTCTATGGTGCAGACAGACTAGACACATTAGAGAGAAGACACCTGATAGATAGTTCTTCGCACTACACCCGTTGTTGGAAACATACGAATAGTCTTGGAATACACAGGAGGGGTCTGCATACTCGTACCAGCAGTGGTTCGAAGATGTAGATAGAAGTAGTGGACAGTCTAGGAACAGGGAACGGCATCCTCGTGCAGTCCTGTTAGCTAGACTGGTGTGTCGAGGAGTAGACGCAGGAAGTAGAGGGAGTGAGCTTCCCAATGCCATTGTGACTTTTTTCCGGGGAATAGATTGTGGATTTGAGTGCAGAAGCTTTGTTCATGTCTTCTGGATGGTGGGTTCCTTGAATTCGCTCCCAATTGTGCATGGGAAGTGTTCTTCTTGAGTGGCGGTGACTGTCAGCAGTTGTGGAAGTGTAGCTTGACTCGTTCAGTAGAGCACTTGGGATCTACGTACGAACGGTCTTATGGGTAAGGGATCCCAGAAGACAGAGTAGTCAGAGCAGCGAAGTGAAGAAGAAAGAAGTCTTCTTCCCGCAACAGAAGACGACATCCTCGAGTAGAAGACGGTGCAACAGTACTCCCGTTTGTTGTCTTCCTCCCCAAACTATTACAAGCAGGGATGGCTTGTTAGTCAGGATCCGGACTAGAAGCCTGTCGGAATTTTAATTTACTCTTTTCATCTTGTTTTCTCTTGTTTGGATTTTCTTATCTTCCCCATCTTCTCCCATCTTCCCCATCTTCTTATCTTCTTCTAGTGAGCTTCCGAGACTTCTATTGAGCTTCCGTGAAGGTGAATGTCGTTGTAGTGCTGCAGGAAGACCATTTTCGTAGGCAGAAGCTTGGGAAGGCTACAGGGGGCATACACCCTGTGATTAATCTAACCCGTTGGAATGTTAGTGTGAGAATAAGGTGTAACGACCGTTACTAATCGACTTCTGCGAAGCAGGGCAGCCTTCTGGAGGTGTGAGAAGACGAGCTGAACCCCCAGAAGACAAGAATCGCTTCGGGAAGACGGTATCGAGAAGACCGGAAGAAGCAACCTGGAAGCAGGAAGATCGTCTTCCCGAGCTTCCTTGTGAATAATTGTGTGATATTTTAGTTGGTAGTTGTTTGTTTAGTTCCAGAGCACCATGTGGCGTGTCTGGAAGACGTGTGGTTTTGTGTGGTTTTTTTGAGAAGACGGGCTTTTTAGGCAAAACCCGTGTGTTTGAACAGATCTTAGAACTTAGAGCAGCGATTACTTACGTAAATCCTCTGTGGGAACGATATCTTGTATACTAAATGGGCAAAAGGAGTAATCCTGCGTCACTACAATGTGTAAGCTCTTCCTTTGGCACCCAAGTTGCTTCCTTCAAATGGTATCCACGCCATTTGACCAAGTATTCCATCCGGTTAGATTTACGTCGCGATCGCAAAATGATCTCTATCTCGTATTCTGCTTCGCCTTGCAAGACATCAGGTTGGGGCCTAAGAACCTGTTTGCACTCCGGCCGCAAATCATTCTTGAAGTATTTCTTTAGTAAAGAAACATGGAAAGTCGGATGCAACTGCCACTCGCGAGGAAGGTCTAACGTATAGACATCTTCGTGCGGATTCTTGACAATGACAAAAGGTCCCACGAACTTTGATGAAAACTTCACGGATATTCCCTCCGAAAGGGTGAAGTTCTTCGAACTTAATCATACTTCTTCGAACTTAATCATACTTCTTCGCCCACTTGAAACTTCACTTGCCGCCGATGCTTGTTTACCTGCTTCGTGTAACGTTGCAGTGTCTTCTCGAGCTTCTTCTTCACTTGCTCCTCGCGCCGCTGCATTTCTGCCACCAACTCTTCAGCTGATGTTTGACATGTTCTTGGTCGTGCCGATGTAGAACTTCATGCAAGAGTCAAGTCAAGAGGCCCTTCTGGCTCACGTCCGTAAGTCAGCAAGAAAGGCGATTCGTCGGTCGCTGAATGCTTCGTGGAATTGTAGCAATACTCCACAAGGCTGAGCCACTCCGCCCAATCACTTTGGTCCGCGCTCACATAATTCCTCAGGTATTGGTTCAGAACCGAGTTAACTCGTTCCGTTTGTCCATCCGTTTTGAGATGAAAAGCGGTACTGAATTTTAACTTAGGGGTTTAGGGTTTATGGTTTAGGCGAGAAGTCGTGAATGCTGTTGCAGTTAGGGTTTAGTGAAGTCTCAAGTAATACCGCCATTTCTTCAAGCAATGAACCATCGCAAACAGTTTCTTCTCGTGAGTCGGTCATAGACTCTCCGTCCCAAATAACTTCTTGCTTTCGTACACTACAGTTTTTCCATCCTGCACCAACACTCCACCAATCGTATAGTCGCTCGCGTCTGTGTGCACCACGAATGATTTGTCGAACTCCGGCAGCTTCAAAACTAGCGCCTTAGACAAAATAGATTTGATCGTGTGAAACGCATCATCCACCTCCTTGGTCCAACTTACCTGTACGTCTTTGCCCGTCCAATCCGTCAGCGACTTCGCGATCTTTGAAAACCCCTTCACATACTTGCGGTAGAACTGCGCCAATCCTAAGAATCGTCGCATCCCCTCTACTGTAGTCGGAGGCTCCCAAGTGACAATCGCGTCCATCTTCTGCATATCCGGACCGACTCCTTCTGCACTAATGACATGTTAATGCGTTCCAAACCAAACTCACTCTTGTCAACGTTGACAAATAGCTTATGCTCCTGCAGCCTCGTCAACACTACCCTTAGTTGCTCCGCGTGCGACTCCAAGGTTTTGGAGTAGATCAAGATGTCGTCGATGTAAACGATGACAAACTCATCCATCTCCTCGCAAAAAATTGTGTTCATCAATGTAGTGAATGTCGAAGGGGCGTTGTAGAGTCTAAATGACATCACAACGAATTCAAACCATCCGTATCTAGTTCGACAAGCAGTCTTCTCAACATCTAGATCAGCTATCCGGATCTGATAATATCTTGACTTCAAGTCGATCCTGTTGAAGTACTTTGCACCCGCTAGTCTATCAAAGAGGTCGTCTATCCTTGACAAAGGATAAATATTCTTCACCGTCACCTTATTGAGTGTACGATAATCTACGCAGAGTCGTAACTTCCCATCCTTCTTCTTTGCAAAAAGAACTGAGGCTCCATAAGATGACTTGCTGGTTCGAATATATCCCCGCGCTAATAGCTTACCGAGTTGTCTTTTCAACTCAAGGAGTTCTACTTGATCGAGTCGGTAAGGGGTTTTGGAAGGTGGTTATGATCATGGCAAGACCTCGATCTTGTGATCCACCACCCGCCTTGGAGGTAACTCAGCAGGTAACTCATCCGTCAAGACATCCTCAAACTCTTTAATCACTTCGCGAAGCACCTTCGGAAGTTTAGTCGTGTCTCATGTCACCCGCCATCAAATCTGCAACCCGCATCAAACACATGACTCCGTCGTTGAAGTCCATCAGTTTATCTTTGATCAAATTCACCGCAAAGTCGTCAATTTTCTGCGTCTTTCGGATCAGCCCAGCTTCCGCCCTTTAACTCGAACGTTCAACCTTAAAGGTTTCCGCTTAAGTTCCACTTCAAACTTGTCCAAGAAAGTGTTCCTCAAAACCGCATGGATATCATCCATCTCGCACACTGTGAAGTTCTCTGTGAACTCCAACTTCTCACACGCAAATCGTATGTTCAAGACCACTTCAGAAGTTTGGTACGTCTTGTCCTTGGCAAAGCGCACCTGAATAGGCTTGTCTGCCTTGGAGGTAGACAAACCCAACTTCTTCACCAACTTTGGACTTATGAAGGAGTGAGTCTCTCCTGTGTCCATAAGAAAAGGAACATCACGGTTAGCAACTTTGGCTTGTAGAAACATCAGTCCCGGCGTCTTCTTCGTGGTTCTCTAGGTCACAGTCATCTGGTCCTCCAACAAGTCCTTTGCAACAAACACATTCATGCTACAATTACTAACTTTAGGTTCTGTGCACCCCTTAGCAATATGACCCGCCTCGCCACAATTGTAGCAAGTAAACTTAGCGTCATTGCTCTTCTGAGGCGTTTGCCCCTTAGGTTTTGCTCATGTTTGCTGCCGCTTTGCTGCCGAGACAGAAGAATCCTTATGATCTTTCTCATCTCCATCCCACTGTCGTTTGAAGCCCTTGTTCTTCTTTTGGAACTTGTCTGTGCTGCGTGGTTCAAAAGGTTTCTGTTGTTGGACTTCGTCGTCCTCAATTCGCTCCGCTAGCTTCAAAAGTTTGACACTTGTCGCAGGAAGTTCCGGCATCCGAAAGAGAGCCTTCTCCGAGCTAGACTTGAGTCCCCCAATAAATATACGTACTTTGGTTTCCTCAGTCCACCTGGAGAAAGAATCCACTGAACTCGCGCACATAAGCACTTAAGGTCTCCGTTTGCTTCAGCCTAACTAGCTCGACACCTCCCGAATCCTCTGATACTCCGGAGTAAATCGTCTCGCTAGCAACACCTTGAACTCTTTTCAACCAAGCGCCGAGACGATCAAAGCATGCTTGTCTCTGTATGCAGTCCACCAGAGAAGCGCATGATCCTTCAGGAACGTAACCGCTGCTCTCACCTTGTCCGACTCCTGAGCCTGTTGCGCCTTAAAATATAAGTTCATCTCAGTTAAGAAATCCTTAACCTTGCGAGCCCGTCCTATATTTGAAAACGGTGGCAAATTCCTCTTACAAAGCTTTCTGATAGACGAAGAACTTCCTTGGCCTGTCTCAAGCTCAGCGATACGTTTATCCCTTGAAACCATACCCTCGTGCATGGTCTTCATCATCTTGATGAGTTCCGCATACAAGGCTCCTTGACTTCTCGCGTCTGAGTCGTTGGACACCGTTGGCAAGACTCCATATTGCTGCACCGGTGCCGCAGCTGGTACTAAGCTTCCTTGACGTTGGGATGAAGGTTGTCAGTTATCGTCCCCTAACTGTGCCTCGAGGCTAGCTCAAGTCGATCTGATCTCGGTGTCAGCCGTCACTCGTCTCTTGGTCTTCCTCTTGGAACTCTGTCCTACGTCGGCATCGCTCCAAGTGTTCACCTAGAAACTTTGATCTGCTTCGTGTCTCGCGTCCCTCTTCAAGCGTCCAGCCTTCAACCGCTACCTCAAGTTCTCGCTCACCGAAGCGTTGGCTCTGATACCACTTTTCGTGCACCTACCGTCTTGTTGCGCCAGCGGAAGCTCTTGCTCAGTAGGTCATGAAATTTACACCACTAACCTGCATACCACAAACACAAGTTAGCGTCCATGCACCACTTACCTTAACTCTGTTTGGTCCGGACTGGAGCTGGACCGTCTCCCTAATCATCAAGCTCAACAATCCCTAAGTCCCGACCTAGACCAGCCTAGGTCGATCCCAAACATGAGCAAGTCACAAGATGACTTGGGGCGGACTTCTCATAAAGTCCAAGGTCCTAAACGGTGTCTCCAGCACACCTAGCGGTCCAACCATCCGTGATGTCTGTCTGGGTCTAGGCTCCCGAACGGTGATCTAACCGGCCGACTCGCTCCCTAGTCTTGCTCCAACCCTTACATCATTCCTAAGTCCAGACTTCCAAGTCTGGACCGAAACGTGTCTTGGAACCGGTCCACTCATCACCTCATGCCCCCAGAGTCCGTCCGCCAAACCCTAGGGTCGGGTGACTCGTCCTGGCCCACCCAGGCATCGAGCCCCCTCATATATACTTCTGGGGATCGGCAGCCCCGCCTTCCTCTTTGGTCCTTGAAAATTATACCACAACCCGATCGTGGTTCGGCCATAATTCCTAGCTCGGAGGTCAGTTTGAGGAGTTCTACATATCACTGGAAAGCTCTCGCCGTGACCTTTCCAATGATACCTCACTCGCCTCGAGATCTTACGTGGAGCTCCATCGACGACCTAAAACGTCCCTGGAGCTCCAACACTTGATCATTTTTCAGAACCTGTGGTCCAGACCTAGACTCGAACCTTGTGGTTTGGACCAGCATCCGAACCACGGTCCGTCTGCGTCTCGGACCTACGTCTCAGTCTCACGTCTCAGACCTATGTTTAGATCCATTCCCAAACTCGCCCTCTTAGGTCAGCGTTCGTCTGAGGTTGTCTTGGGATGGACCCTTAGGTCTTAACCCAATGCTCCAACCTTGGTTTAGGAACCTCTTAGGGTTCATCTGATCCTGACTTCGCGGCCAAGCCGTCTAGTCCTACTCGCAGCGTTCACAACCTAGCGCAAGTACACTAGAGTTCTATTGTTCGCGTCTGTGCTTGATCTTGAGACTGAGGGTCGCGACATAAGTAGCCTCTAGCACCTAAACGCTAAGTATCTTCACACTAAATTATTTTCACTACTACTGTTCTCAAAAGCTCTGGCGAAGAAGACTATTCTTCTGCTGAAGTACGAAGAATACTCCTTCTAAACTGTGTAACACACAAGAAAACCAAAAGATGCTCGAAAGTAGTAATTTAAAGATCAAACCCACAGAGATGCAAGTAAAGATCATCCAAAAGTAGTAAACATGTGACAAAGGTGATTCTTTATGGTAGTCTTTTATTCTCACGGGCAGAAATCAGTCCCGGTAGAGATCAAACTCAGGTCTATCCAACAAGACAGAGTTGATAATCTTGACAAATAACATAATAGATACTAAACAGGTCAAGGACCTCAAGAAATAGATAAACAACAGAGAAACAGAGCCACGGAGGGAAATGTCATACGAGGAAGTACTGCTGAAGTGCTACTAAGTAGCCTTTAACACCATAAACGCTAAGTATCTTCACACTAAGTCATTTCTACTACTGCTGCTCTCTGAAAAGTCTGGCGAAGAAGACTCTTCTTCCGCCGAAGTACAAGGTTCAACTTCTTCCAAAGCGTCTTCACTAAAGAACAACTTCCTCCAAAGTGGACTTCGTCCAAAAACTTCTTCGTAACAAACTAACCTCGCAGGTGCTGGTCTATTCTCAGACTTCGCCTCAAACTCCTATTCTGATTTCAGATGTCAAACAGCAAAGCCTTCGGCACCCTGACTAATTCCTACCACAACAAACTACGATACTTCGTAGGTAAATCTCCGAAGTTGACAAACACAATGGCTCCGTAAACTTAGGAAATAGAAAATCTAAAATAACAAACACATAAAGATACAGAGTACGAACAACACAACGCTTATATACAGATTTCTCCAAAGATAACGGATCTTCTTCCGAAGAAGTCGGGAGTACTTCTGGTCCGTCGGGTGAAGGTCCTGTGCCCGAAACGACACCAGGAACAACACCACTTTCTATCGCTAACTCTCTAGCTATCTCGCTAACCGAAAACTCAACGGTCGCTCTAACCTCCCTAAGCTCTCTAACTACCCGTTGTCTTAATCTAGCTACTCGATTCTTCGCAGAAGAACCCTCTACATCTGCAGCTGTGAACTCCTCTCGTATCTGCTGAAGAAATCCCAGCTCCGAAGTATCCAGATCTGTGGCAAAGTAGTTCTTCAGCGTCGGCTCGACTCTACTCCGAAGTTAAGCACTCAGTTCCTTGGCTGTCGCTAATCGGCGCTTCGAGTCCTCGATCTCTTTCGTCATCTCCGCAACGATGTTTTGATTTTGATTCCTCTGAATGCGCATCTCGTCCAATTCCTTCTTCATCAGAGAAAGAACTTTCTCATGCTCTTTCTCCTGATCCAACTTCTGCCGAAGAAGAGTTTCTTTCTCCGATGTCTCATTCTTCAACTCCTCAACCTTCGCCAGAGTTTCCTTCTTCACCGCGAGGACTGCCGCACGTAAATTATCTTTCTCTTGCTACTAGTTTCCTCGGCTGAAGTGCATCATCTGCACTAACTCTGCTAAGTTCAACTTCCCCCATGACCTCGTCATAGGATCCTCGGTTGTCCTCCAAAGCATACAACAATGGCATGATCACTTCCTGAATGTACTTTGCCGAAGAAGCGAGTTGCTCTACTTCCTCAACTGTCGAAGTAACTCTCAGCGAGGTGTCCCCTCCTTTCTTCAACTCCTCAACCTTCGTCAGAGTTTCCTTCTTCACCACGAGGACTGCCGCACGTAAATTATCTTTCTCTTGCTACTAGTTTCCTCGGCCGAAGTGCATCGTCTGCACTAACTCTGCTAAGTTCAACTTCCCCCATGACCTCGTCATAGGATCCTCGGTTGTCCTCCAAAGCATACAACAATGACACGACCACTTCCTGAATGTACTTTGCCGAAGAAGCGAGTTGCTCTACTTCCTCAACTGTCGAAGTAACTCTCAGCGAGGTGTCCTCTCCTTTCTTCCTCCGAGGAGTGTCCTCGTCTTCGGCTTCTTCGGTTGCTTCTTCATCGACCTCTTCTCCATCGACGCAAACTGTCTTCGTCATCTTCATCTTCTTGCGAGACTTCTGCGCCGATCTCGGAGTTTCTTCTAAGACCTTCTTCCTTCCGCTCCTTCTCACTGGTGGAGGTACCTCAACTACATCCTCGTCCTCCTCTTGAGTTACCGTCTCAGGAGCTTTTGTTGGAACTGTCTCTGAGATAGACGTTGTCTGTTTCTTCGCTTCCTCGGCCGCTGCGTCTTCGACTGCTACTTAGTCGAAGAACTTCTCTAGCTGTACATCCTTAACCGGAGTCGGTGTGATCTCGAACTCTTCTTCTTCGGCTGCTGCTGTGAAGCCCGACTTCTTTTGATCAGCTTCCGATAAGAGTCTCATCCCCATGTAGAAAACAGAAACAAACGCTCTGATGTATATTAAGTCTTCTTCGACCCAGAGCTTCTGCACATGGAGGTGGACGATCCTCGCCCAATGTGCTCTTTTTTCGGCGAAGAGTTGTTCGATGAAGTTGATTTGCCAATTCGACATGTATGTCGTTCTTCTTGGCCGGAAGATCGTCATAATCGCATCTGCAACCTCCCTCTTCTTCGGGTTATAGTAATTGCTCGTTCTGTGACCGTTCCTCCCCCGAGGCAATTCCTTGAAGAGCTTGGGGAAGTTCTTCACTGCTTCGGCCGAAGTTGCCACCGAAGTGCTGTCAAAAAGAAGGTCGCCTTCCTTACCCGCATCGTCTATCTCCAAGACAGAGGACCAGAACCGCTCGGTTGACCTCTAGTGCTCGGAGCCTTGGTGGCTTGAACCTCTGCATCCCTCGCATGTATCGAGGATAGCTACAACAGGATACGCCGAAGACAACTTCTTCGTCAATAATTCACTCCCTCGTCAGTAACTGAGTTCTTCTTCTCTAATTGGCTTCCTCGCCAGTAAGTATTCCCTCTATTGGAAAACGTGGTGCGCTCTGCTTCTGTTAACGCTCTGCAACTGGTGAGACAATAAGACAAATGACGTAAACCACTCGACTTATATCTCGTGATAACCTCTCCGCACGTGCCAAAGTTAAGGTTTCCTCTGCTTGACTGATGTTCTTCGGCGCTCGCAGTGCGACGATGTTCCTCTTCTCTATCTTCGCACATTTTCATCCTGATATAACTTCGTCATTCGGTTTCTGTTTGCCTTACACAACGTACCGTTAGAAAGCTCTTTGTCCTAGGAATTCATCTATGAGGAAGTCATCTCTCAAGTGTCTCCATAGATAGATTCGATAGATTTCTCTAGAACCGAGATTCTTCACTAAACTTCTAATTAACACTATTCTACTCATATCTTTTATCTTCTATCATCTATTCTTCTTATTTACTTTACAACTAATCAATTAATCAACAAAAATGAGAAATCAAGGCTTCACAAACTGTTTCTTAAGAAGAACTTCACCACGAAGATATTCTTAAGAAGAACACTTCCTTCAAAGTAACTTCACCTTAAAACTAGTTCGCAGTAAACTAACTTAGTAGTTGTTGGTTTGTTCTCAGACTTCGCCTCAAACTTCTTACTCTGATTCGCTCCTTCTTGAATTCCGTCTTTTGACGAAGTAATTCCTCCTGCTCTAAAGTCAACCTATGGATCTCTTCGGACTTCACAGTGTTCTCCCTCTTTGCCGCCAAGGCTGCAACGCGTAAGTTCTCCTTCTCTTCTTGTCAGTTTCTTCGTTCAAAATTCATCACATGCACGAACATGGGTAAGTTTAGTTGTCATCCGACCACATGCTCGTATGTTCTCCGGTTACTCTCCAACGTGAAGAGTAGAGGTACCGCTACTTCTTGCAAGTACTTCGTCAAAGAACTCAGACCATGTACTTCTTTGATCATAGAAGAGCTCACTTGCGCATCATCACGCTCTTCCTTCTTCTTTTTCATTGGAGTGTCCTCGGTCTCCATACCGACTTCCTCTTCATCAACTTCCTCGACGCACACAGTTCGCTTGCTCTTCATCTTCTTCTTCAAATTCGATGGTGTTGATCTTGGTGTATCCTCCAAGATCTTTCTTGGACCGTCTCTTTGGACGGTGTAGCAATCTCCTTAACATCTTCGTCTTCGTCCAAGTTGACGATCTTAGGCTCCTTGGTAGCTCTCGTTGTCGTCACTTCTTCGATAGCTATTTCCTCGTCCGCCACTTCATCAAACAACTTCTCCATCGACACATCTCTATGCGGAGTTAGCTCGACCACTAATTCGTCTTCCTCGGTTTGATCGACGAAGCCCAACTTCTTCTTGTCCTCTTTGGTCAGCAAGCTCATTCTCATGTAGAAAATTGATACGAAGACACCGATGTAGACCATGTCGTCTTCGGTCCATAACTTCTGCACATTCGAAGAAGGATCCTCGCCCAATGCGCTTGTTTCCTAGCCAAAGAGCTCTTCTATGAAGTAAATCTGCTGATTCGACATGTAGGTGGTCCTCTACGATCTGAATATCGTCATGATCTCGTCCGCCATCTCTCTCTTCTTCGCATCAAGGAATTTGTAGATGCGATAATCGTTTCTATCATGCACTAACTTCATGAACAACCTAGGAAAACTTTGTACCACTTCAATTGATGCATGTGTTGAAATGTTGTCAAAGAGTAGGTCTACGTCCTTCCTCGCTTTGTCGATTTTTAAGATGAAGAACCAATTCTCTTCAGTCTAGTTCTTGGATCTTCCATAGAGTTCATCCGAAGGACGTTTCCTGCACACGTGCAATTCATGTATCAACTTTGCCGATATCATCAACCACTAGGATAGAAGGAGGAACGACAATCCCATGTCTTCGAGGTTCTTTGCATACCGGAGAAGATCGACATGGTTCACATTTAACACCCGAAGTCGAGGTAGGATGCAAATATCCAAGCTTACTTCATTCTTCATGTAGAAGAATGAAGTAGAGAACGAAGTTGAGAGTCAAGTACGAAGATGGAAGTGAAGTGCGAAGAAAGGAACTTCTTCTTCTAAACCGTCTTCGTCGAAGACAAGCTTCTTTGCCGACTTCTATCAGTCCTTCCGCTCTTCTTAACACTATTCGCGCAATATGACAAATGATCTAACTCATGGCTCTTATCATCGTGATAGCTTTAGGCACACGTGCCGCAGTTAAGATTTTGCAGTTTCGCCGAAGTTCTTCATCAACAGAAGTACAAAGAAGTTGTGGTGCCCACAGTTTGAGATTTTTTCAAAAATTTTAAGTTAACGTCGTGTCTATATAATTGAATTAACTTTGTTACTTAAATTTATCTCCTGCTTAGTGAGAAGATGAACTTAAGATGGTTTTCTGGGAAGAAATTGACTTCTTTTGAAGCCGAAAGACGTTTGTCTACCCAGAAGATGTCTTCTAGAAGACGAAATCCAGAAGACATCGTGTGAATTATTCCTAAGGAGATCGTGATTGTAATTGCGAGAGACACCAACCTAGCACCAACTGGATGAACGAATAGATGTTTGGTGGACTTGAGGACAACCTTAAGCAGTAGGTAGGGCCAAGGTTGACGTGGCAATTATATAAAACGTGGGCAGTTGGAGAGTGGACATGGAAGTTATCAGATTAAGAGAAGAGGCGTCGAAGCTCCATATTTTTTTGTTTCTTCTCTACTCGAATTCAAACACATCGAGGAAGCATCATAAGCGACACTCAAAGAGATTTCAGTGAGAGATTGTGAGGGCGATCGTCTTCCAGAAAGAAGAGAGCTCGAAGTAGAAGCAGACAAGATTTCTCAATGATCATAAGAATTGGAAACTTTTGGAAACGAAGATTGGAGCTTTAGGTTGTAAGCAGCAAAGCTCGAAGTCAAATGCGAAGACAAGGTCTTAGCAAGGCGAAGTCATTTTGAACCAAATCGAAGTACTCACATCAGATATGCGCACAGAAGACATTTTAGATTAAAACAGAAGGCACAACACATTCTGCTAACACATTTTGAGGTTCTTTTCGTTTCTTGTCACTTCTCGTCGTTTTATCACGCTTTTGTTTCTATGTTTATTTTTATCTCGATTGCTTGCAGGAAGTCTATTTATTTTTCTCTCTCTTTTGAAATTTCTCTTGAACGAAATAGAGACGGAAGCATTGTTCAATTTTTGACAATCTTCTTCTCAATCTCATTTTTCAAAAATCAGATTTGATCTTCTCTCCTCGTCGCAAGACTTTTTGTTTTTATCCATCAATTTCTCTACTCATTGTGCTTTTGTCCTTAGAATCCATGGACAGAAGACATGTTTGAAAGTCTAGACATCTTCAAAAACTGAATTTCAAATTTACCTCAAGTACCGTGCATTAGATTGGAATTGAATTATGAAAATCTTGATCTATAATAAAATTCTGAGTTGATAATTATTTTGAGAAGCAAGAACGTGAGATTTTAACCAATGTTTTTCAAGTTCCATATTTTCTCAAATACACATCTTCTTAGAGAATTAGAAGACTGAAAAGATTGACAAAATGTATCAATAAATATGAGAGTCTTCTATGGATGTCTTTTGTCTAATTCATAACAATCAATTTCTTTTTCTTTTCAACATTAAATGAAAATTGTGAAAAGTCTTATTGGGAAAACTTGAAAAGCAATGTCAATGGTTATATTTTTTTGTTACGCACCAAGTTTCTTTTGAGAGTATATGCAAAATGGAAAATCAAAAAATAAAATACAAAACGTTCAATGTCTATCGTGAAAATAAATTACATGCAAGAAGCAAAAAGACAAACGAGACTAATGATAAGAAGCATAAATGCAAAAAAATTTACGAAGAGATCTTTTATCAAGAAGCTATCTAGAGAATCTTCTTAGAGATCATTGTTACCACAAAAACCCTCAACTTTCATTTGTAAGACTTTTTTTTGAGTACTTCTTCGTTTTCTGCTAAAAAATATGATGAATTGTAAAGTGTATCTTCTTCTTAAAATTCCATGAGATGTCTTGTTTAATTAGAATTACGCAAATATAGATAAAAAGATACTATAAAAAAATTCTTTTTAAATTTTGAAAAGTAAATAATTATCTTCAGAAAGACTTAACTCTTCTTTTGAAAAATATAAACTGGAGTATGAAAGTCCAATAAAGATTAAACATTAAACTCACCATGAACAAATGGTATATAATATAACAAAAATTTCGAAATGACTATGCATTTCCAAGGTCTTTGTGTTGTCACAAAGAGAGCTGAGCACTTTCGAGATCTTGTGTTATCACAAGGGGAGTTGAGCACAACTAAATTTTTCATCAAAGAGTTAAAACTCGATTTTTTCATGTGAGATTGAAATCTTGTAGACAAAGCTTTGCAAGAAAAGGTCTGAGGACATATCTCCCCCGAGACCATATACCTGTCATAGAAAAAATGACTAAAAACCGACCAACGTTGTGAACGGTGAAATAGTGAAGAAACGCATTCGCATTCAATCGACCCAAGCTAATATGCATACCTCTAGTTCAACAGCAACAACTTTTGGCCGTACCTTTGATGGGCCTACAGGATCGGACTGGAATAGCAGCAAGCAGTTAAACTCGACCAGATGACATTCGGACAACGTTCTTGACACTCCATTCAAATGACATAAAACATCAGCCGCTCACCTTCAAAATTCTGAAACGGCCCACTATACCATTGTCCTCGACAGAAAACCAGAACCACACGCTCTTGAACAACTCAAACATCTTTGCTGAGTAGGAACACCCATAGCAGATGGGCGGTTTCGTGTCTCCTGCAGAGTCCGCATGTGCTGCACTTTCATATGAGTGAGTGCAGTCGTTGGTACTACTGCAGAGCTGATATATGATACAGAGTGTTTTTGTACCCTACTCGTTCCAAATAGTGTTCCCATCTTATGTTTCCTGATGCTCGCTGACCTTCCACAAGGAAGTCAGTTACGGAGTCGATTCGTCATCATCCTCCGAGAAACTACCGTTCCCCTGGTCTTTAACTGCTTCCTTCACCTTGGTTCACACTCACTCTATACTCTCACACTTCTCCTGCAATCACATGTGAAAGACAACCGGAACCGCTCGTAGGTCCGCCATAAGAGGAGGTCGATTGACACAATCCCATTACATAGCCTCAGGAGGAGGAAAGGCAGCTGACGCAACCATTCCAATATAGAAACGACAGTAACTGCCACATAACCCGTGAAATTTAAACAAATCTTGAGATATCCGTGTTGGGTACCGGTTGTACAAGCAATCGTACAATGGACTGTAGTTCTGGAGTTGGCCTCTGCATCCATGCGTACTTTACAGCCTGTTATCTGAGAGATACATCGAACTTCACCAAGTCTTCTGCTCTGCAAGGAAAATCCGTGGCGCTGAGTTCTTGTATCTCTTTTAGCTAGACCTAAAGTCATATATACACAGCTACCCATTGTAAGTGAGCGCATCTCACGAGGAGTGCTCAGCAGCGACAGTCTCAAAACTATTTGCCCAACACTCAATCTCATTCCAGTATGGTCAACTATGATAAACTCTAGCAGGATGACGTCTACTCTATGCAGTACGTGGACGACTCTTCGTACTGCTCTAAAACGTAAACCTGATCTTGAGCACCTAGGGGTATGATCAAACCAAGCAAGATCTCCCGAGCTAAAACAACGCACACCTTTAATGGCAAACCGATCTCGCATGGGAGATCAGAGGAACTCCAAGGTGAGCAATCATCAAGATCCTTCCACCAAAGGACGAAGGCAGGAGCCGCTATCTCGTCACCCTGGAGTTTCTTCTCTGCTTCTCGCTGCAAAAATGTCCTGCTTCATTTTTGTCCCATGCCTTACACGACGAAGTGTGAGGGAAGTCGTGCAGTCTGAGGCAAGAGCGACTTGTGCGTTGGCAAAGGCTATCTCTGGGCCTTTAGACCGGCCTTTCACAGGGTACCTTGTCACCGATTAATAGATCCGATGAGCTGTAAGCCTCAATGTACGTGGTCGTGGTTTTCATCGTCGTGGCCATGGTGATGGTCGTGATCATGCCCGTGGCCTTCTGACGGATAGTGTTGACGAGCCTCCTGCTCATGTCTTTTCCGCTCGATTTGAATAGTAACATGGCTGATCTTGAACTGAGAGTCACAGTAGTATATCACCTTCTGGAGCACCTCATCTGACTCTGCATCGGGTTCGATGGTGACGTGACAAGCCAACATTACTTTGCCCACAGTAATTGCCCAAATATGAAGCTCATGCACGGCAATTACTCCATCGATTTCAACCAGACCCTTTTTCAGTGCTTTCGCATCAATTTCTCGAGGGGTGCTTTCCATCAAGACAGCCAAAACGTCACTTACCATCTTCACAGTGGTCAACAGAACTAGAAAAGAGAACAGGAATGTGCAAATTAAATCTACTATCATCCACTCTGGCTTCCACCAAATGATTGCTCCTCCTATCATAACACCGATACTCTGTACAAGATCTCCCAAAACATGCAGGTGAGCACTTTTCACATTCACATTTTCTCTCGTTTTGCCAGACCCTAAGCATTTGACCTCGTGTCCGCCTGAGGTAGACTCGATGGTCCGTCTGCGCTCGAAGGGTCGCTCCTCCTCATCGCAAACACAAACGATGACTTCTTCATACCCCCTGACCACAAGATTCAGGCGCTTGCACTCTTGCCTGTGTTCATCTGGATCGGAGCTTTTCCCGTCCACAATAGCGCTTTCTTGGGGAAGCAGAGGCAGTGATTCTTCGTCGTGCTGATGCCCATGATCTGCGTGGTCGTTCCCATGTTCGTGGGTGTGAGTGTGTTCATGACTACCTGGCTCCTCGTGGCCGTGCGAATGTCCATCTCCATGATCGTGTCCGTGCCCGTGGCCATGCCCCCCGTGGCCATGGTCATGTCCCAGCAATAACATCATTACGAGATTGACAAGAAGTCCGAGAGATGCCACGATGAACATTAAGCGACCATCAATCGGAGCTTGATGGCTGAAAAGCCTGACAACTGCTTCGTAAAGTATACTTCCAGTAATTGACCATATGATCAAGATGGAGATTAGGGCGCCCAAAACTTCGGCTCGATAAAACCCAAATGTGTGACGATCGTCTGCTTCCCAGCCTCCAGCCCATACTGCGAACAATGATATAGCAAAACTAGCCACATCGGATGACAAATGTACCGCATCGGTAAGAATTGCTAGACTACCTGCCTTGATGCCACCCACAATTTCCACGACCATAAACACAACACAGAAACATACGGCTCGACTCAGCTTCTTGGTTGCTTCGGATCTTTCCTGTCTTGCGGCGACACTACGCGTATCCGCTAGTCCACAAACCTTCGTGTTGCATTTCCAATCGACATTCAAAACTGTTTTTCGGTTCGATTCCCCTTTCAGATGTGGCTCGTGTGAGATACCACTTGCACTTTCTCGGGGGCACACATGGGGCTCGTGACGCTCGTCAAATGCTTCAGTGCTGTCAGGATTGGTGCGATTATCCAGAAGGGGCTCGCGTAGATCTCCCATTTCGTTTCAGGCAAGCTTGGCGATGATTACACTTTGGAAAATTGGCACCACTACCAAGTATAATTCACTTCGTCTCTCTGCGAAATTGGCACGAGCTTGGTTAAAACCGTTGTTATGATTTTACTGACAAACAAGCCGCAAACTCAACAGCATTCAAACGGCTGGGTATGGAACAAGATCTCCTCGAGGAGATCATGAAGCACCCTATCGGACGAGATGATGGCGAAATTATCAAACACAGAAAACCGCGTTCATAAAGGCCATGTTGTCCCAGAACTAGTAACGGAGCAACATCAATTGCCGCAAACCATCAAGGCTCGCAGGCGCGCAGACCATGAATGAAGTCCCAACAGAAAATACAGCATGCAAGTTGCAAACCTGCCACCATAGAACCTGTCAAAAAGGGCTTCGCAGTTGTTAGGAAACCACACCACAAGACGGCGCAAGTAAAGGCGAGATAACATGGAACACAGCGAAACTATTTCCTGCACCTTATGTTCACGTCATGGATCTCGAGAGCTCCTAATCATTGGCACTCTCGATGGGCTAGAGACAGCAACTGTAGCACCCGGCAGTCGTAACACAAGGAAGGACCAGAGATGCTGCTGAACTTCCAGAAGTTAGGTGACTCCTTGACGGCAGTGTACGGGAACTGTTCCACAGAGTGAATTACTACTGCATCAAACACAAGTGCCAGAGAGGATGACCGCACCCAACAGTAGAAGCAAGCCCCACGACGAACACTACCGCGTGACGGCCACCCTAGCATCCACTCACAATCAAGCCACTTTCAGAGCTTAACTTGAACGGATCCCTTGAAATCTAACTTGAATCGGTCCCTTTCTTCGTCTCAATCAAGACCCGGCGGAGTGCGAGCCTCGGCTCTTGAATCCTGCGTCTTACTCCTCCATTTCTCGCCTACTCCACCGCTCCACCCCAACAAGAATCAACTTGCCAAAGCCGGCGTATAGGAAACGCACGAGCGCTCTTACTCCTTTCTCTATACATCCAACTTGTCTTGTGGACTATCGTAGCGGTAGCAGCCGGATTCAACTCACCATACTCAACTCCAAAATTCAAACAATTCGCACCTAAGCTTCCAGCCCCGTGTATGCATGCTTGACTCTAAGATTCACACAATCCTCAGCTCAGCTTAGCGTCCGGTCTGGTGCAAGAATTCGTAAGTCCGCGCGTCCGAGCATTTCAACACTCCCGCCGAACACCATCGGGAATGACAAGTTCGAATGTTCTGTCATTCCAACTGCGGCACCTCATGGTTCAAATTGAGCTGCCATAGACCAGAACAACCCTCTCTGGCACTGAAGAACCGTAAAGACGGAGGACACTCCTGAATGTCATACGTCCCTAGTGCTACGATTACGGTGTTGCGGTAACGGTTAGGCTCGTAATTCGACTTGTTTACGCCACGTACCCCAGCGTCCAGGACTTACAGTACACTTTAAACCACAAGTCTCGCTATAAAAGGGGTGCTGACGTGGCATTCGCTCCCCATTGTCCTTGTAGCGAACATGGGAGTGCAGCCGGAGCATTCCCGGCTAACAGCCTCAAACGCTCTAAGGTTTCCGCGAGTGCACTTCGTATGCCTTCCTGTCGCGTTCCGCCGCACACTCATTGCACTCTGTGATTTTCGTCTCTTGGTGAGCCTCTGCGGATTTCAGTTTTTGGTGGACTTGGCTTCTGACGTGGATTCTTTGGTGAACCACGTTGTGTAAACTAACTGTGTGAAATGCAACGGCGAGTCTGGAGGTGCGAGTTGTGGCAGTTTCTGACATCTCGTTGCTTTTGACGAACTGTTCTTGTCGTGGATTCGTCGTCGCTTGTGGACAGTGAGTGGTGGCTCCGTTCGGGCTAGCCCGTGCTCGTTTCAATCTGGTCTATGCTTCGTGAGTGGGCAGTGGTTGCTTCATCTCGGCTATCCGCGTCTCGTATCAATCTGCACAAGAATTTTTCATGAGTGGTGAGTGCTGGCTTCCTCCCGGCTAGGCCTCGTTTGAATCTTCCTTGCAACTTCGTGAGTGGCTAATGGTTGCTTCATCCCGGCTAGCCCGGTCTCGTTTCAATCTGGCTTGTAACTTCGTCGCCGTCAGTGCGTGATGGCTTTGAGGATAGCCCGTGTTAGTTTCAATCTGACGATCGGCGGTGCTTGTGGATAGTGATTGGTGGCGAAGTTGTTAGTAGCTGATCGTGATACTCTGGCTTGGGACCTCGCTTGTGGACAGTGACTGGTGGGATATTGTGGGTAACATGCGTTTGAAGCTTTCTTGGGGCCTCGCTCCCGTGTGTGGGCTAGCTCGTGTTCGTGCCATACTCCTTCACAGTTCGCTTTCAGGTTATTCTGTGTACTTTGGTTCAGGATGAGGTGCTACTTTCGGATCTTTTGGCAGCGTTATCAGTTTCCGGTTGCAGCCTGTATTGCATTGGCTCGTTCGCACTTCTTCTTGTTCTCGTTTTCGGTTACGGTCTGTACTACATTGACTCGTTCGCACGGTCTTTTTGTGGAGCTCTGGCAGAAAGGAGACGCGGCTTGGTTACACGACCTCTTTGGAGCTCCGCACTTTGTTTGCTTATCGTTTTCGGTAGCGGCCTGTACTGCATTGGCTCGTGAGCATATTCTTTTTGTTATCGCTCTTGGTTATTGTTATTGGTTCTTTATCTGTATTCATCATGTCTGCAGAAACCGTATCTGTTCCTCCTTCTCGTGACATGTACGAGGCTGACACCGACGTTGTGCAAGACGTCTTGTGCAAGCCTCGTATCGAACGTGTCTTGGAAGGGGTGTGGAAGTTTTCATGGGTGGGTGTTTCTCGTTATGCATCTCGTTTTGACGCTCCCATGAGACTTGCTCGACTGATTTCTGTCGAGAGGATGCGAGAGATGTTTCCTGTTTTCTGTGTAACCAGTGATCTATTTTCTGCCACATTGGATAGAGAATCTGAGCCTTTTATTTTGTGTGCTGCGTTCGCTTATGCGGAGTCGTTGCCTAAGAAACAAAGGTATATTGTTTACCGGCAGTTGGCTGATGCAGCCGGCTAGAAAGAGCATACTCAGTTCCGTGAGTACTTGCAATCAGCTGTGTAGGTAACTTGGGAAGAGCGTGGAGAGACCCATGTTGGGTTTGTACCTTGAGTGTTTTGGATTTCCGCTCCTGTCTGTATCATATTTTGCATCTGTTATGTACCATATCATTGTGTATCACTGGGTTGGATTTTCTCATTTTCTTTACAAGTATGGGTTCTTTGGTGCTTTGTTTGGCTTGTGCCTCCTCTCCTCTTGTGAGGGGAGTGAACCTTCGCTGAACTGGTCAGCTTGTTGGGTTCAACTCCCAATGAAGGTACATTGGATATGGTCGATTTGTATTGTGAGCATTTTGGGTCGGAAACCGGTTTTCTACTCCCGTTCTCGACAACGAATAAAAAAATGCCAATGAAGCGCATATCCGGTGCGCCAGCCCGCCGCGTCTAAACGCGATTAGTTTCAGTTAACAATACTTAGCGGTGGTATATCTCACCGCTAATGTCGTGGAACTTGTGGTTTAAACACACAAACTTCTCTTTTTTGCCCGCTATCGGAGTCTAACGGTCCAACTCTAACCCAAGGCAAGTAGTCGTCGTTTTGTGTTGCGAAACCCAACCATTACCGTACCTCGAGGTCAAATTCGGCACTTGTTTTTCGAATATTTAATTTTTCTGATAAAATGAGGTTCTGCAGTCAAGAATAAAAACTAAAAAAAATCGATAAATTTTAGAAGTTTTATCATACAATCAAGTAAGTCAAGAATCAAGTCAAGAAGTAAAATCATAAAAAAATCACTTATTTTTACATTGTATTCATTGTTCATTCTGAATATATTAGTTTTCATTTCTTTTTAAATGTTGATATTTTACTCATTTAACTTTTTGAAATTTAGTACATGATCTTTTCATAATTATTTTATGTCTAACTCGAAGGACTCACACACTGGGTGTTACATCATCCCATCATTAGTTGCTTGTCTGCAATCCAAATCACACACATCTAATCGGTTGCCTTTGCTATATACATCGAGGACAAACCCACCGTCCAATAGAAATGACATTGAGAGGTGGAGTCAAACACGACATGTGTCAACCTCTCGAACAATCATCAAACACCAACATACGGACTGCTCCACCAGCAGACTCACACAACATATATCTCAAGCCTACACGTACAACCGCTAAGCTTAAGTCAATGATACCATCGATGTTTGAAAGATGACATGGTGCGCAATTACGCACATGGTCCTTCCAAACAACACCATCACGGTCCTATAACATGAGTGCTCTAGAAAATAACACCTCACGTACTCGTACAATAGTGCGTCTTGCGGTCATATCCATCGTCGTCGATGTAGTCTGCTGTAGATAGATATAATCGTCAAGATGAAATCTGTGAACGATGACCGATAACCTCCTCCTCGAATAGTCACATATGAGAGACGTGTCTCCATGTTGAACAATCGCTAGGTCCTCAAAAGCCATAAGCATAACTCTCCGAAATGTCTCGGCTCGTTGAGAACATGCACCCACATATCAAGGTCGTCAAGGTTCAGCACCTCAGCAGAATCATGACGAATGGCTGAAGATAGATATGGATCTCGGCCATACAATAGAAAATATGATCTTCGAGCAAGGTATCATTAGTTGCCGGTGAGAGAAGAAAATAAGTCCAAGACAGCATTTTGAAGAATTGAGTCTCATGGCAAGGATGTATGTATTAGTGGTGGTTCTTACCATTTGGGTTGAAGAACACCTCTGCTGAGTTCCAAAAGGTGATGGACAGGATCATAGTAGGACTGGATTTTGTTCGACTTTATATTTACGACATCTTAATCTATAGTGCTACTATGGAAGAGCACGAGAGACACTTACGAAATGTGTTCGTGTGATTGAGAGCTCATGGGTTGAAGTTATACCTTGAGAAGTGTAAGTTCTTCCAAGAGTTGGTAGAGTATCTGGACCACACCATCTACCCAGATGGGTTGGGTGTTCAACAGATGAAGGTTGAGGCTATTGCACGTATCTCGTACCTCACAGATGTGAGTCGAGTTCGGACATTTGTTGGTTTGGTGAACTTCTATCGTCGCTAAGTGAAGGGGTTTAATGCAATTGTGAAGTCATTGACCAAGCTGATGAAGGTGGACCAAGAGTGGTAGTGAGGAGATGAGCAAGAGCGAGATTTTGTAGAGCTCAAGGATAGGTTGACCTCTGTTCCCATCTTGAGGAGACTCGTTAGGGGCGTCCCTTCCAACTGCACATTAATTGGAGTATGTTGGGACTTGGAACAATGCTGACTCAGCATGATGATGAGAAAAAGGAGTTTGTGATGATGTATGTCAATCGCTCCAACAATTTGACAGAGGTGAGATATAGTTCATACGAGAGAGAGTATTTGACGGTAGTGTGGTTGAACAATGTTGTCTTCCGATCCACTAGAGTCGTCTTCCCTCACCAGAAGCGTCTTCTGATGAGTACCGGGCCTCGTCTGCGGCATCAGGGTGGGAGGGGGAGTCATTGCTGCTGCTCGATCGTCTTCTCCCGAGCTCTCCTCCTTCTCCTCGCGTTGTCTTGTTGACCTGTACCTCGCCAGCTGATCTTCCGTGAGATCCCCCTGACCACGTACAGGTAACAGAAGAATGGAGTGAGATGACCTCCTACCGGAGTACCTAAGTACGCCAGCTCTCTCTGTACGTAGGAATGGATGTACGCACCCCAGTTGAAACTCCTCCTCGACGCACACTGCTTCCAGGAACGCTACGTCCTGATCTCCAAGATACCTTATCTTCTGCGCCTTCCCCTTGGGAAAGAGATGCAAAAACAACTTCGCTAGAAGTCGCTTCTTCGGCTCCCGGTAAGATTTGATCTTCCACTCGTTTCTTCCTTGCTTTTCTTCCAGGAAGAGACAAGTGGTGGTCCCATGCACGTGCCACTGCCTTGAGATTATGGGTGAGATCTTCTTCTCGTACCAATAACCTTGGTGCTCGTCTTCTGACCTATGAAAGGCCATGCGCCACCAATCCTCGGTCTAGGAAGATGGTCTTCCACGAGCTACTCCTGCCTTCGCAGGTACACAGTTGCGTGACGTTGACGCTGCCCAAACCTCCTTCAGAAGATCTTAGTTGACAAGGTTCCAGTTCCATAGGAAGAAGTCGAGACCCAACTCCTCGATGAAGAGTGAGGCCTCGGTCAATTCTGCCGCTGGTAACACCAATCCTCGCGGATGCATCGACATACTTGAAAACTCTGTTGCACTAAGCCACATGTGTTTACTGTGAGCTGAAGGCTCAGTCCTTCCCAAGTGCCCACAGTCTAGCTTCTACTTCTCAGAAGACGAAACTAGTCTTCCAGAAGACAGCTACTCCGTCTTCTAAGATTCTAACAGTACTTTCCTAAATAGCTCTCGTCTTCCGAGCTATATCTAAACAATCCTAACTAAGCAAGGCCTCGCATGGATTACCAAGAAGACAACCCACCTTGCGTTACATCCTACTTTCTATCAGAAGATACAAGATTCGTGAAACGTAGAGTGCATAAGAGGTTCAGAAGATGGTTGCGGGCTCCTGCGGTGACAGTGGCCTCTGGAAAGACTCCCAAGACAGCTTCCGATTCAAGGTCTTTCTCGGAAGACCTCCCGAAGTCAGGCTTCCCTTCACTGGTCTCACTTGTCTTCTTCTTCCTACGCGCAATCTATCCTCACAACAGACTCAAGACATTTGCACTCTGTTCTTCTGACTTCTCACCTCTCATACACACTCAGAAGAAGCTTGCTGCATGATGGGAAGACATGACCCTCGACCATTCTCTCCAGATTTTGCCAGCAAGACTTCTCACGACTCTCTCTTAAGTTCGGGAAGAAAAAGGAATGGGCTGCTATGGTCGGACAAAAGAGACCCGAAATGGACCCTCACGTCTTCTCGCGCATTTTGCCAGCCCTTCCAGTCTTCTAGTCTCTCTAGGAAGATGTGGATTTGAGAAGTTCGGAAGACCGGGAGGCACATGCCTAGTTTTGTCTTCCAACTTCTCGAAATAACAAAACAACTCACCACGCCACTCAGGATTTGTACCAAGCCTCTCTAAACACCAAAGCAAAGCAAATCCACTCTTGATACGAATTGTATACAGTCGACTTCCGAAGACAATCAGGCTTCCGAAGACAGTCAGAGTTCAGAAGCGTCTTCCGAAGATGTCTAGATCTTCCGAAGCGTCTTCTGTTCAAGGTCTCGGGGTAGAGGGATGGTAGGGTAGGGAGATTGATAGCTGGGACTGCCAATTTGAGGGCTAGGAGTAGGGAAGCTCAAATTGAACTCGGGAAGAAGCAAGAAGATGTCTGACAAAAATTGGGCAACGCTTCCGCGCCCAATGTCACAATAAGAAAATAAGAGTGGGAGGGATTGATCGATCAGGTTGCCTGCAAACCACCGGGGAAGCGCCGGGGATACCAAACAAAGGCGAGAAGCGGTGGAAAAGGGGAAGAGAACATGGGAAGAACCTTAACGATCTTCTGTCAGCTTCCCGAGCTGTCTTCTTCTTCTGCGTGCTTCTGGCTCGATCCCGCAATGCGATGTCATAGAGCAGCTTCCGTCGTCAGTTCCTTAATACACCTCAATCGATCAAAGCGTCCATCTTCGATTTCACTCAGCCGTCCTCCAATGTCAGCTTCGGGGAGTTCACAGGTAACCCCTTCAACTCAATCTGCTTCCTGTGCTTAGTATTTCGACCTCGCCTTCCTCTAGCTGCGACTCGATCCTAATCCCACTCAATTTCACCTTGCTATCTTCCTCGCTCAAGTATATTCCTTCTAATCGATCTTCTAGCCAAAAACGTCTTCGATGTGGGAAGCTCCAATGCGCTAATGTGTTTCCTTCGCATCTTCCCCGCAATTTAGGGGTTTCGACCCTCCTTACCCACCTAACCTATTCGGTGCTACCTGGTAGGTGCACCTATTTCTTACGTGGTGAAGCTTCTGCAGTTGCCGTCTTCCGGAAGATACATCGTCCGCCGTCTTCCGTCTTCCGAAGATGCAGCCGAGAAGACGCTTCCCGGAAGACGATCGTCTTCCGGAGAAGTCAACTTCTTATTACAAAAAGCTCATAAGATCATCTTCCTGCTAAGGAAGCCGTAATCTTAAGTAACAACGCTTCTTCAGTTATACAAACAAGTTATTAATCTTAAAAATTTCAAAAATTCGTGAATCATGTAATTTGTGGGCACCACAACAGTATTGGTGGCGTGGTATGCACATCGATGTGCAGTAATTCATCTTACGATGTGTGGTTTGTGATCAAGTACGAGCATCATTTAATGCTCCTACTCCACAATTACACCCCTTATCAGTTATAAGGTTGGGTTACAATTGGAGCTTGGATTTTGCGAGATCCTTATCGTTGACTATACGTCATCATCAGTATGTGTTTGTGATGATGGAGCACTTCTCCAAGTGGATTGAATTGGTGGCATTACTGGACAAGACGAGTGAAGGGACATAGTATGCGTTCTCAAATCGAGTGCTGAGTTGTTTTGGAGCACCAGCTGACATCCTGAGAGTTTTAGACCTTGTGTGATCAAGCGCTGATTGATCATCGGACTACATCTCGAGATCATCTTGAGGCGGATGGTTTGACGGAGAGGGGTTTTTAGACCATGAAGAGAGGATTGTGCAAGTATGGCTTGCAGAAGGGCCACTTGCGAACTTGGTTGTGTAGTTACCATGGTTGGCTATGGACTACCGTTTTAGCCGGTAAGCGTCTTTGGTTTCCTTCTAAAGTATTGAAGACCTTCACATGCCCCACTGCATCAAAGATCTCCTCAAGTGTCAACATGGCATACTTATCAGACTTCGTCTATTGATTGATAAAACGACAGTCTCCACATCCGTGTATTCGTGTAGTTGTCATACATATCTTTCTTTGCTGGCATAACTGTGACAGATGCGTACTCTCCATGCGACATCTCCACCAACCTATCCTCCAACAAGTCTTGAGTCTTGGTCTAGATCAACGCTCTCTCCATGTCACTGTACATGGAGAGAGCGTTGATCTAGAGAACTAGAGAAGTCGAAAGATTGACATGTCACTAGCCAAGTCGATCCGTATACTTGGTCCCTTCAAGATACCCAAATCCTTCCTACTGAAAGTAAAACAATTTCTGTAGCTCTTCAAGAATCTCTAAACTCTTCGTCTCTCCTCTCCTATAAGCTTGGGTCCAATCTCAAGCTCCCAATTATCCTCTACCACCATGCTAGAGGTAGAAGATGAAGTCATTGTTGCTATCTTGCAGTCTTTGGAGCAGTTTCTTTCTGCTCACCACCAACAACCTCCAATGTGCAAAAGGCTCTTATAGTCTTAGCTGCAAGCTCCACACTCTCTCTTACTGCATCCCATGATGTCCAAGGATGATGAACTCCAATCGTCTCGCCCCTAGTCTTTACCTCCATCGGCTTGGTACACAAAGAGCTCAGAAGTGTCTAAGTAGTAACACCCGTCGATCACATCCGACACTGCTCAACCAATCCAAGACTAACAATCCACGTCAAGCAATTCAAATCCATTGCTTGATTCAATACTTGATGGCTTGTGTGGGATGCTCAGTTATAGTAGTTGACGGAGCTCAATATCGATCGAGAGAGAGCGATCGATGGATTTCTCTATGCCTACGATAACAGTAGCTTCAATGTTAGAGGCTTCTTAGAGATGTCTGCAGCTGGAATGGACATCTCTCCACCTCGGACTTCCTCAGACCCAAATCAATGCATGTCGTCTTTCCCAACATCAACGGTTGGACCACAAAATCTTACAAGACTTTTTGAGGTCGATACACCTTTCCTGAAGGTGCCACCAAACAAAAGATACCACTTTTGTTGTACAACAACACCACACTTGGTGCCAATCTGCACGGTCAATCGCCGGCCTAGCTGGTAACTCGTCTAATCTAGCAACTGCCACTTGCGAAGTATCAGTGATCATGATCCTCGAGTCCATGGAAACGTCTACCGCCTCTCAATGAACCACCTCAGCACTAGAGATAACTACATCTTCGCTCTCACTGAGCGTGACCGCCAACTGGAACACTAGAGTCAAACTGACTCTCAATGTCTTCATAACCGTGGTTGAAAATAGTGAGGTTCGCAGAACTGCTATAGCCGGCCCCAACATTAAGTTTGACGTCGTATCTACAGGTGTCGAGGGTTGACTCGTATCACTCCTACTTCTGGATGTCGATACCTCCAACTCCACTACATCATTGGTAGGTTGTTTAGGAACCGTAGACGTGATCCTCAACGCCTCTGATAACGTGAATGACTGAGGAAGTCTAGCTTGTCTATCAACCTTCTCACGTTGTGGATCCAACTCCATCGATGCACCTCGTGATTCAAAGACACGTACTGCACCTCGAGTCACTAGTAGATATCTCAATATGCGTTACATCAGTCATGAAGCTGAAGTCAACTCCTTCTCCTCCATAAGACGTGGAAGCCTCTGTTCTTGAACCAGATCTCCATTGAGTCATAGCCATACTAGCTATCCTTTACTCCAACTGCTCAATCCGAGCAGCCATACTCGCATCTGATGTCGTAGCAAACGGTGGATCGATTGATCATCTCTTGGGTGCTGGACCTCTACCTCCAGCTCGACCACCACGACCTCCTTGAGCTCCTCCACCTCGTCCTGTAAACCCTCCGCGGTCCTATCGATCAACTACCCCCCCGATCTCTCAACCTCCACGATCGTCATCCACGAATCTGCAACATGTCGGCCCTGTCTCTCACTCAGGGGTCACCTCTGATGGCTTTGATGGAAGCACCCCATGAACTTGAAGGGAAAATGCTGAGTTCACTCATTCATACACCCACAAACTTATCAACTAAAAATCTCCTTAAACACATCAACTAAAATCCTACATTCTAACGACGTCTCTCAAGTTCTCACATGCTAAAAATATCCCACACTCTCTATATTACTCAAGTTGTCATTACGACAATGTGAAAACAAGGATGAGGAGCTCTTCTCTACTCCTCTATTTATACATTCTAGGTTTTTACTTTGGTACCCTCCGGTAATTCAGCCGTAACTACTTTTACCAGGTTTTATTAAGATATTACTTAAGGTCAAAGCATTAATCACATGGGCTTTTTTACCTTTTCACATGGGCTTATTCCTTCAAAGTCAACAACTTCTAGAAGGATTCTGAAATATTCTCAAGGAATCTCGAATTTCCACCCCCCCTCTACACTAGGACCCACTAAAAAGAAAACATGTGGAGTCTCTTCTTGTTTTTAATGCCCACAAAGTCCACAACTTTAATCCAACCACTCATATCAAGTCAAAAAGGAGATAAGGGATACTTTCCACCTCCTTTCTACCTTTTAGACAAGATGACAAGATAGTAGTGCTCACTCTTTAACAAATATCTGAATTCTGCCAAAAGTACAGCTAAGTTTAACCATAACTAACTTTTAGCTAGTCATGACTAACTTGATACCTCCTTAAAGTACTTTGGCAGCAAATAAACATTCTCAACACTTAGTTATAACTAAACACCTTACTAATAGACAAACTTCCTATGGGTAACATAGGTCGTTACAGTCCATGATCAGCTTTCTCTTGTTGTAGCTCGGGGTGGAGATCAAAACAACTGTCACTATTGTGATCTGATCGTCCGCAATGCTCTCACTGTCTTGGCATTGCTTGGGACGTCTCAGAAGCCTCTTAAACCTTTTCTTTGTGGCCAGTCTTTCTACTGATGAGGACCATCGCACGTTGTCGAGTTGAGAGTTTCTTGGGAAGAGGGGAACCTTCTTGTTGTGGTATGACCATGAAGACCGTATGTGTCTACTCAAGGAAGCGTTGGGCTTCTAGCTGTGGTTGTTAACTCAAAGGGTAGGCTTCAAGTTACAAAGTGACACTGTAAAACACTCATACATGTCTCTTGGCTCCTCTGATATGTTCAAGAAATGAAAAATCAGGTTGAACTAGTAATGATAAGATCAGACGGTGAACTTTGACACTCAAGAATAGGAAATATGTGAAGGTTTAGACTTCTAAACTTCTCCTACATGTAAAAGAGGTCCCATTGGGCACACACACGAAGTTTCAGTCTGAGATCAAATTCTAGCACCGAGATGTGGACAGAAAAGTTCTGAGTAAGAAATTACGGTAATTTCTAGTACCCAGATAGCTATTTCGACCTAGAATAGAGAATTGGCTCGATCACTTTTGCTCATTCTTACATGACTTGGAGTTCACAGCATGTTGAACACCCCTGTGAAGTTGGACCTGGTGGTTGTACACGGTTCTCCAGATCTCGAACTCTGAAGTTGCTGCTCTAGATTGAGAGCTTTTCAGACTCCCTCTGCTTCAGCGGTCGCCTTGAATTACTCACTCACTCAAATGACTTGAAATGTTTTGGACAGTCGTAGTCCTGCTGACAGGGAATACAACCACGAAGGTTTGAAACGATTTCCTCAATTCTGCTGCAATTGACACTGAAAACCCCAAAATCAACAAAAGTGATGCAATTCTAACACAATCTGAACTTCAATTTGGCATAACTCTTTCTTTATTGCTCCAAATCGATCAAGAATTTCACTGACAATGACTGGCACGACGAGCTCTATCCTCCTGTGCTCTCAGATTTTGCAGTGTCCTCACCAAATGCTCGAACTCCCCTTTAGACCTCTGCTTCTAAGTTTAGAGTTTACAAAAGACAAAAGTGGACCAATGGAAGTTCATAGCTCCACTTGGCTGTCCTTTAGTGCTTTAATACACGTGGTAACTTAACTTCACTCATAGGCTACCACGTCAGCCCCCTAAAGTGCCAACGGAAATCTTAAACTACCTCAAATGACACGCAACCCTGAAAGATAACTTAAACCAGCTAGAAAGCGTGCATGGACGATAAGTAAATACAACCCATGAGCTTGAACTCTCTCAACATGGTAAACCTAAGTTATGTACTTTGAACATCAAAGATAAGTATGAATTCACTTGCACAAGCGTACGAATGCTTGAACAAGATAAATAGCATACTATCAACCTACTAGGACTCAAAACATATAACATAACGGTGTTAACATATGCATAAAAGACTAGGAGTAATATTAAGCTAACTTCTATGACTACTAACTCTCAAGTGTCAAGTAGAAGCGTAACACGTAGCCGTCAATGCTCACAACCTCCAGAATCGACTTCTCTGACGTCTTAACTTCACTTAGAGAGACTAACTCCTGACAGAGAGGTGAATTATTCACTATGTGAAATGATTCACATCACGACATCCACCCCCTCCAAACCTACACATCCTCCGGCATGTGCTAACCTTTTCATTCTTCTATCTGTTCTCCATCATCTTCGCTCTCCTCCGCCTCAGTCTCTTCAGCAGCCAAGGCGTGTTCGTCTCTTGTTGTCCTCTGCTCTGACTCGAGAAAGTTGAATAACTCTAGTGATCCTCCACGCCTTTTGAACAGTTTCACACGTTTGTTGGTCACCGATAGCTTCAAAGGGGTACCATCTAGCTCGTGTAAACTATAAGCATTTTCATAAACATCTAGCATAACATAAGACCCGAACCATCTTCGGGAGAACTTACGAAGTGTAGAATGCTGATTCTCCAACGTGCTGTCATACACCAAAATTCAGTCACCAACACGTATTGGCTTTGATCGTAGTCGGTGAGTCTTGTCAAAACGTTCCTTGTTTCTGACTCGAGCCACCTCCAGCCTCTCATGTGCTTCAGCAAGATCCTCCTCCCTCCGCTCTAACTGCCTAGTACGTAAAGCAATAAGTGAAGTACGATCTAAATCATCTTCCCACGGTAACGTAACCCACGTAAGAAAGTCCTCCTCAGCTGGTATGATTGGTTTCTGCCCCAACATAAGCTCAACCGGCATATAGCCAGTCGTGCTACAGTGTGTAGTTCTATCAGCCCACAAAGCAAATAGAAGTAATCTCAGTCATTCTCTAGGCTTACCATCACATGCTTTCACTAAAGCGTGAACAATAGAAGGGTGTCCTGGTTCACTCTTATCAATGTCCTCTGGATTCATGACAGTAGTAAGCTGAAGCTTTACTCCGTAACGAGCAAAGAACTCATTCGCTTCTACGTCCCTCAACTCGTCCCTACTTGCTCGTAATCTCCCAACAGATCCATAGCGACAGATGATATCCTCAAGCACGAATCTGCATATATTCTCTGTAGTCTTCGTCCTGTAACACCTAGGGGTTGCATAGTAGTAAATATGTGATAAGTTATAACTATGTGTGGTGAGTCTTCTAAATAAGTCCTAAGGCTAGACCATCCTCTAAGTTAGTGACAGATAACTAGGAGTAGTCACAGTTAGAGTTGGAGGTATTTGAGGACAGAATATTGAAATATTCTGAATGTGAGAACCACTATTTTGTTTGGATATGCATAAGATGACAAGGGGGTGAATAATACACTCTTGTCTTATGCGTGACTAATTTTTATTGGTTGTAGAGACTTAAGGGTCAAACAATCAAGAGAGTTGTTGACCTTTTTGGCTCAATTATGTGTTAGTACTTTGTCTTATAAGGACAATCCGAGATTCCTTATCAAAGATTCTTTTCTACTTCTAGAAGGATTCAAATTATTAGAGTAGAGTCAAAAGTAGAAACATCTACTCTTGACTTAGGACTTAGGACTTTTTTGACTTGGTCTCGGTAAACTGCAGTAAATCTGATTTACAAGTAGTTATTGTGGTAAATCTAGAGTAGTATAAATAGAGGGGTTGTGGAGTGATCTCTCATCCTCCCTTTCTTTGTATTTGAAAGCCGTTAGGCCATATCTATAAAGGGTGTGTTTTTCATCTCTTTGTTTCCATGAGAGTTCATGTCTCAAGTGAGGAAGTGATATGAATACGTTGAGAGTTGGGTTTAGCTGAGGCCTCCTAGTTCTATGATGTGTCTCATCAAAGGCCATCAGAGGTTTACCTTGGGTGAGAGACAGGACCGGTAGTAAGCTTGAGGGTCACATTTTTTGTTCCATTGCCGGGACCTCACTAGGAGGCCTGAGAGATATGTTTCGCGTGCAGTTTTACATCAGACAGAAGGACGTATTTAGAGAGCATATCGATAGAACTCTTGGAGAGGCTAGAGCTACTGTCATGCTAGAGACCTTAGAGCCATTCATGTATTTTGTTGTCATCTACGATGCATTTGAGGTCATCTTGTACATTCTGTACACATAGGATGTTAGAATCAACTGAAGAGAACGTGTCGAGTGTTAGAGTCTAAATATGAAAGTAGAGTGATTCATATAATCCTATATGTTGATGAGGGTAGAGGATCAGATCACTCTTATCAGGTTCTTTGAGTGATAGTTCTTATCGTTGCAACTAAAAAGGAGGAGAGACTAAGGGTTCGAAGATGTAGACGATTCACTTTTTGATCGAGTATACAGTCACTGTCATTTTCTCTGCATTTTTTGGACGTCCTTGAAACTTCACGACGGACTGGAGGAGCTCCTTATCTGTCTATTGATTCAAAGATCACTCGTTTTGGAGCTACAGAGCTCAAGGTATCGCTGTCAGAAGTTTAGTTGGTAGTCCAATCAATCAAAATCTGCATAGGGTCGAATTTAAGTCGAGATCATGGAGGGTCAGAAAGAGTGGGTAGTGATGCTTAGGAACCTTCTTCAAAATCTTGATGTCATAGTGGGTGTGGATGAACGTTCTAGAGAGTAAAGGTCGAATTTGAAGAGAGGACGAAGAGAAACAAGCAAGACTCTTCCAAGAAGAAGTTGAGGACAGAACCGTGGTGCTACTTTTGAGAGGGTTGGGTCACTATGCAGCAAGTTGTCCTGTGAGATTCAAGAGAGAAAACCCCTCGTGAAGGAAAGAGTTCTATCGATCTAGGTCTCCGAGTTGGTCCATCATCTCCTTCACGTGTTTTTGAAGATGAAAACATCTGCTCAAATTGTGGAATTGAAGGTTTGTCAAAGGAGCACGAGTGTGGAGACGTGAAAGCACTGTTGGCATCTACGTCTAGAAGATTGAGAGAGGAGCAAGGAGTTGAAACGGAGAAGCTACCATCTTCAGACGAAAATTCAGCTAACGCATGATGGAGATGATAATCCAAATGGTGGAGAAGATGACGATGAGGATGCAACTCATGCATACATTCGGTGAGGAGATAGCGCATGAGATTATGATGGAGCTATTTCCTTTCTTGCTACCGATAGTTGATTATGTTTGCATGGAGTTAATGATGTTCATCTTATACTAGAAAACAAAGAGAGATATCGGGTTGAAGAGAGGAGAAGACATCGAGAATTTAAGATGAGGAAGCTTCTGGTTTTCTACGGAAAGGATGGTGAGGATGTAGAAACCTTTGTGCGAGATTTCAAGCGAGCATGCATTGAAAACCATGAAAGGAAGAAGGAAGAGTGGGCATCATTGCTACCTGATTTTTTACAGGATACCGCATTGACTTGGTATGAGGAGCATAGAAGGAACAAGATTGAGGTTTATACATGAGAAAGTTTGACGGAGGCTCTAATTGAGAACTTTCTGCCGGATGAGAGCTATGAGAAGCTCATGACCGATGTTACCTTCTTGAAGCAAGGAGATGCGGAGAATGTGAAGGTGTACGCAGAAAGGACCGAGAAGTTGGAGGCTCGTTTCAAGACTATATTGAAGAAGAGCGGTGATAATGTGGAGATTATAATGGTGAGAATCGTGGCTATGCTTACCAAGAACTTTGTGACAAGTCTGAAGCCTCAAATCAAAACTCAGGTGAAGTACGAGAAGCCCACCACTAAGGCGAAGGCGATTGAAATTGCAGTTCGAATGGAAGAGAGTTTGGAAGATGATGACGTTCTTCTAGGAGAAGCAAAGGCGGCGAGTGTGGCAGGGATTACACTCGGTGGTAGAGCTGCTCAAAGAATCTAGATGCCTACTATGGTTAACACACCTGTTGTGGTTGCTATCAACCCTCCAACGCCTAATCTTCAAGATGAACTGAGACAAATAACAAAAACGTTGATAGATATGAGGATCAATGTAGTGCAGTTGAAAGAGCGGAGGAACCAAGGAGGAGGAAGAGGTCAAAGAGGTTATGGAGGAAATTTCAATCGAGGGTCTCAAAATGAATTCAGTGCCATCTCGTGCTACGGATGTGGTGGTCCTCATTTTCAAAGGAATCGTCCACACTCCATCCAAGATGGAGGATGGAACAATGAAGATACAAGAGGAAATCTGGGAGGAGGAGTCCCGTCACAAAACAAATACAAAGGAGTTGCCACAATCGATGCGGTGAAGGTGTCAAACGTTTATGAGAGAGGAGAATGCTCTTACTCTTCTCAGGTGGAACTCTTAGCTCACGAGAGGAAGAGGACGAGATTTTCAGAGGAACCTATGATCATTGAGGATTCTCCAAGTAGGAGCACTCGTTCCAGCACTATGTCTTCTTCTCAAAAGGAGCCTAGGAAGAAGCTGGGGATGGAGGATTTCACCCTTTCAGCTGCTCAACCAAGATATGACGTAGTGGAGGATGTTGGCATGCAAAAAGTCAACATAACAATGGGTCAATTGATTGCACTCAACCTAAGCTTGAGGAGAGAGTTTCGAGACGGATTGAGCTCGAGAAGGACCAAGAAGAAGAAATCTAAGGGCAAGACCAATATCTCAAGTGTGGGAGTTGGTGTAGTGGATGCTCAGGCCTCTGAGGTATGCACAAAAGCATCCAAGATCAAGGTTCGATTGAATGGACACTTTGTACCTGATGTGTTTGTGGACGGAGGTTCTGCTGTGAATGCGATATCTGAACGTTTGATGAAGCGGTTGCGGATGAAATCCACGAGATCGGCGAGCATCATTGTTGGTATGGCAAACAAGCAGAGGGTGAGACCTCTTGGAGTCCTGGAGAAAATAGTGGTGTCGGTTATGAGGGTACAAACTTTGATGTCTTTTCAAATTCTGAAAGATTTCAGCTATGACTTGCTCCTAGGAAGACCTTGGTTGAGAGTCATTCGTACAACTAATAGATGACACAAAGGTTACTTGAGAATAGGACCTAGCAACCATCGGATGAAGGTGCCTCTCTCAAGTGGTGGCTGTGTGACTTCTGATTCTGATAGACCAACCAGCGACTATTGGCAATCAAAAATCGAAGATAGTGGAAGTGTCTCCGGAGTAGATACGGGTGATTCTTTTGATGAGAAGACATCAGAAGATGAGGAGTTTGATATGGATTGCATCATGCCTCATATTGGGGCTATTGATTTGCTCCCTCGTCCATCTGTTGAGAAGGACCCGGACAAAACAAAACAAAGTGGAGAGGAGCTAGAGTGAAGACTCGCAACCATCAAGTTTGGTCCCAAGGTGACTTCGGAGGAGAAGAGAAGATTCTTGGAGATATTTAGAAAGTACATCCACGTGTTTGCTTTCAACTATAAGGATCTGAAGGAGCTGACATTGGAGACACATCCAAAACATCAAGATCTGCCACAAACTCATCATCATCCATCTCTAACACAAGTACCTCCAAATCACCCTCCTCTGGAATTACATCTGGAATCTGGTTTTGAACCTCTGCCTCTCTGATCATTTGATCGATAACGACCCGAGCAATAGAAAACAAAAAGTTCATCACCGCAGCATGTTCTGCACCAAGTCTCAAAAGTTGCATCAGTTGTACATATCGCGGAAGCAACGACTCTAGGACCATAATCAACCCTCCAGGGACCTCCGAACATCCTCTAGGTCTATGTCTATCGTTCGGTCGTGGTGGATGTACCCTAGGAGGCATGAACTTAAAACTTGACAAAAAATTGAATCTATCCGTCTGGATGTCCACACCTCGTCACTGAGATACTTTCAAATCACCTCAAAAGTATAAAAGATATTGAAATAAAACTATAAAATCTAGACTAAGAAAAATAATAATATAACCACAAGAATTTTCCAAAACAGAAGAGGACTAATACTAAACCAAAATAATCCTAAAAAAATCCTACAACTACATTAATTTGAGAATATAACTAAAAACATGAAGAGAGAAAAGGATGACTAAGACACTTGGAAATAACCAAATCTTAGAGTGAAGAGTGAAAAAGTAAAAAAGATATTGGTTGGGCGAAGGAAGGCTAGAAGGACGGAGAAAAGCTAAGAGCAGATCTGCATTACCTTGCAACGCGGCCCTTACGTCTACGTTTCCGACTTTTTCGTTTAGTCCGAGGCAGAGCATGAGCGGGAGAATAGCCCTCTCAGTTTTTGAAACCGACTAGTACCACCACATCTCTCCGACGTCCTCTGAGCTAGCCGGTTCCTGTTTTGTCTTGGAGCACTGACGTGGCTATCGCATGTTCGTGTGTTGTATCGCTACATCTCTTACTCCAAGAAGTGCTTGAGCGATTCTCCTTACACCGCACTTCGCGAAGGTCTGACAGCACTCTATTTCTGATCTTCAAACGATAACATGAAGGGCTCGTAGCGTAATGTGATGAAGTTGTGTTTTCCCGAGCCTAGTCATCCTGTGATAGGCGCGTCGACTGACATTCTCGACGGGGTGGTGCGGACGAGCTCTAAGGCTAGAAGAAAGGGAAGCTAACCCAAGCTGGAAGAAGGGGAGGCGGAAGGGTGGCGGGGTGTAGGAGGAAGGGAGGTGGAAGGATGACAGGGTGACGGGGTGTAGGAAAGAAGGGAGACGGAAGAAGGAAGGGAGGCAGAAGTGTGGCAGGAGGACGGGGTGTAGGAAAGAATGGAGGCGGGGTGCGGGGCAGGAAAGAATGCAGGGCGAGGTGTAGGAAGAAAGGGTGACAGGATGCGGGCAGGACGAGGGAAGGACCGCGTCCAAGACCTGCAGCAGCCTGCTGCAGGTCTTGCAGTAGTGAGCATGGCATACCGGAAATTCTTTTCCGGAGCACGTTTATTTCAGATCTGTGGAAAACTCGCCTTCCGGTCGTTCTGTGTTTTCGTCAGTTTCACGGCATTTTTGTTTTTCAGGTTATAATGGTTTTTATATAAAATACAGTTCACACAATAACGAACTAACTTGATATTAGAACATTTCAAATTTCAAAAAATAAATATTCTCAAAATTCTATCGTAGATTCCGAAATTTTCTATGTCTCTTACTGTCCACGATCAGACATCAGTTTTGAGCCAAGGATAGCTCAAATTTTAAGTCTGAAGCAGACGAACGTTTTGAACCATAGATGAAAATCATTAAACAACAAATAAAAATGTGACAGGTGTACGTAATCTCATGGATAAACCCACCTCCGCCTGTTTTGTCAAAATCGTGACTAAACTGTTTAGCGGTAGAGGCCCAAGTGGTTTAACTATCCTCTGCTTTTAGTGTGGACTTACTTATAACGTTCTTGTACAGCGAAAGTTTGTCAACCCGTTCATAGAATCATAACCTCCTTTGATATGCACGCTGAAGGTTATAACTGATACAAATCTCAGCCTGCCAATTTCAGACGTGGCCGTGAGGTCACAGCTGACTTCCCTTTGTAGCATATTCATATAAGTAATAAACATTGGAAGTGTTTACGTTTGAGATGAAGGTCCTCTCCTGGGCTTTAATCTCACGGTGAGCTCACAGCTGACTTCCAGTTTTAGCACATTTTATCAGAAAATGGTAGGACGTGGTTTATCTCTGAGATGCAGAACCTCGCTGGGTTGAGCAATAAGCCATTTTGTTATTCACCAGCTCTGCCGTGAAGACTTCGATTAGTGGTGATTGATGGGAAAAATATCTTCGGATTGTAAAAGTCCTCGAGAAAGTTCTCGAAGCTGTCAGTCCTTTTTCTTTTCTTCGTTGGTAGTACCCGGGCCCACGTCTAGGGAATGTACCCACTCACCTGCGCCTCTGTACCTAATCTATTGCCTAACCTACTGGCCCTTCGGTAGAGCAGAGAGCTCCCATACTGCAACTGCTTTGCAGATCATACACATACGTTCTGGGTGTACCCGCAGAATCCCATCACAGATTTTCAGTACACTACTAGCGCGTTCCAGCTCAGGGCAAGTTTAGATTCGAACTGTGAGATCCAACTCCTTAACCTCGAGACCTGAATGCATCTATGATCTCATTCTGTGATACGAGGTCGCTTGATCAATTTCGCAGTCTGATTTGAACATACGTGAATCAAGAAGGCTCCTCCTTAAACACTGAAACATTCCCGTGGATCACCCACACCGACACAAGGACCTGCCCCTCACTTGAGTTGATAATCGCTGTTTCGAAATAGGAGGATTTGTTCATGAATGCTGAGAATCGGCAAGGGGCATAGTCGATGTGAACTTCAACACTCTTGACAAGGTGCGCATCGAGAGCAAATATCTTGTCTAGTCCACGGCTTTTCACCTTTCTCGGTAAGCTGGAAGAGTTCACACGCGACACAACGAATAGCAAACGGATGGAAAGACCCGATCAAGCCTAACAAGGGAAAGAAGGACCCGAAGGGCCAAGCAACTAACGGCCCGAAGGGAAGAACATCGGGGCTAAACCACGCTATCAGTAGCTCTAAGGTCACCTATCGCCCTATAATGTCACACAAGGGTAAGTCAAAATTTTTGCATACAACAGGGTGCACACGAAATAGTATCGTCTACTGCAATACGCCTGCTATAACTCACGAAGTAGTATCGCCTACTGCAATTGCTTTCCTGTGTTGAGCAATGGAAACTAAAAATATAGTGGAGAAAAGAAAGAGAAAGTGATACCCCTTATAACTCACGAAGTAGTATCGCCTACTGCAATTGCTTTCCTGTGTTGAGCAATGGAAACTAAAAATATAGTGGAGAAAAGAAAGAGAAAGTGATACCCCTGGCGCTTCGAAGTAGCATCGCCTACTACAATTACTCTCTCTGTGTAGAGCAATGAAAACTGTAGAAAACTGTCTGAAAAACTTAATGCAGAAAAAAAGAGAAAGTAGTACCACTTGCGCCTCTCAAGCTAGAAGTATCTTCAAGTGTTTTCAGTAACGAGGAGAACGTATCCCTATTAACATCAACACTCCCGATAAGGTGCGCATCGAGCAAGTCTTTTCTTATTCAACGTCTTTTAAGATATTTCCCTTGCAAAACTGGAGAGCATCTTGAGCGTATTGAAGATACTACCTTAGTCTTGAGGTACCAGGGAGGGTATTGACCACGGGAGTTTAACTAAAAGCCTGGCTGGATTGTGCATGCACACTGGACTTCACGAAGGGCAATGTTCTACCAATTCCTGACGAGCATGGCAGGTGAGTTTACATTCGCCAACAGAGTGTTTCATTACTCTCCTTGAGCTTCTTCGCCTGCCCTGAAGGTAACGTACATAGCTCGAAGTGCTCCGGTAAATCTGTAAATGGTGTCACGGAATTGATTCAAACAACTCAGAATTTCAGCAGAACGAGTATATGGTGTTTATCTTTTGAGTTTGAAGTTTACTTTGGAACGTAAGCATTTGTGATTTTCAGTTTTAACGCGAGAGGAAACACGTTTCGTGAAAGAACAATAGAAATTCAAGTTTGAAGATTAGGAGTTTTACAGTAAAATCTGAAACTGGAGACCCTCCAAATTGAGCATTTCTTAATTCATATTGTGCGGCAGTGCTGAACTGAGGACTGGAAGGGAAGAGAGCTCGATCTTTATGTATTTCTGTTCACGACTGAGCCGTAGAGAAGTAATCTTGCTGTAGAGCGGAGCCATAAATGTTCCCGCACGGAAGAACATGTACCACTGAAAAGAGAGTCTGGTAAATCTCCAAGGTATGGTAAGTACGACCGACAGAAATCCCAAAAGGAAGTATTTCCGGCTGCTTGACATTCCGTTTGAACTATCAGTCTTGGGCGCTCACTCTACGACATCGTGTTCGACGATTCATTGTGCATTCATACAACCTGGGGGCATAGTTCACTAGCACAATGATGTTGGCGACTTTGAGACATGAACACGCCTTCTATTTACTTGTCTCTGGTGAAGCGCCTGTGACAAACTGCAATTAACCTAACATTGCTTTCAACGCTTGTTCATCCATAGGTCGATGAAATCTGTCTCATCGATCTACTTCGATGAAACTTCACTTGCAGTGCTCGCCATCGAATTTCAGAGTTTATCTCGCTCTTCTCTCTAGTACTCTCTCTTCCAACGTCACTTTCCTTGCTCTACCCAATTTCACACTTTGTAAACTGCGCTGCGTATACTGAGACTCCATTTATTGAGATGAAGTTGTCAGTTCTGCGTTTACGGTATTGACGTGGCGTTCATGCCAGAGTCCTCAGGCGAGGATTCCCGTCGTTTGAGAAACTTGATGTACCGGATACAGTAACTTACATGTCAGCCATGCATTTGCCAGTCGACCGGAAGGAGGCTGTACAAGTGAAAATTCCACTCTGAGAATTCCACTCTGAGCACTTTTCAGTTTTAGCATCTCTAGAATTTGGGGGGCGCACAAGTAAAACCTCGATTAATTTCATCAATCTGGATGAAGCGAGACATAGTCAGGAGGAGAAACAGAAACATGGAAGAAACAGAAAACGAAGTATGGAAGCGACGAGGAAAATTATGGCTGACAAACTGAGAAAAAGAGTACATTAATCTGCTGGGAGGTCGACAAAACCTTTGACATTCGGTCTCACTGTACTGAAATTGGTTCAAGTTGTGCTCCGTTCCGAATTGGGTTCGACATCATTACGTTGTCCAACTTGTCCACTTTTAGCAAGGGCGTTGTGGGTTCTTCAACTATTTGGTTTCTGATCACTCTGTTCAGTCAATCTTCAGCTTAGCGGATCGATGAGAGAGTGAAGATTTGAGGAGTAAACAGATTGATAAAGCAAGTCATCTGGAGCACGTCCAACCCCGACCCTAAACCCTAAGTACCAGCTTGTGGAAACTCTTTTGAGAAGTTCCGGTAGGAGGCAGGATTCAATATACGATGTATCGATGCTATTGACTGATCTTATGTTGTCCTGGTTGTTCGTTTGCACTCCACACACTCTCCAAATCGACAGATTGACCACAGTTTTTTTGTGCAGACCAATTCCGTTGCCATGTCAAATTTTTCTACAGGTGCACCTTCAAGCTGCTGAAAGCAAGGAGCTGAAGTTGATAACTACTTCAGTATCCGTCGCTTTGATAGTGAACCGAGAGTGACTCTCGCTTCCCATGTCACAGTCCCTAGCTCTTGTACTCCTCCAGCTCAGCTTTTCTCCCTTCCTTGAGGCATTTACTATCAACAAGATCCAGCGAAACTGCGCCGGTGTGAACGAGCAGGCTGGAGATAAGAGGAAATCAAACGATAATTCTGAAGTTATATACTCGATCCTCTCAACGAGAAACTAGCGCCTTTCGCGTATTCAACTTCGTGGATGACGAGGTGAGGACATTCATCTCCGCATGGTACGTTTGTCCAGCCGCGTTATGGGCCGGCAGAAGGTTAGCAACTGGTTGAGTCGTTGCTGCGGTGGAAGTGGCGATTAATTCCACGTCGAGGAGAGACGAATCGTACACAGGAGTTCGGTCGGTCGGGTAGCCAGAAGTAGTTAGTTGTTCGGTTTGCTTGGCCCTTTCTAATTTTGCTCATTGCTCCTTCGTTCACTTTGTAATCCACGGTCGGGTCAGGAAGAAACGGCTCTAGACCTCACAGGACTAAAGCTCTCTTCACGAGACTAAGGACTAAATATCACCGATGCTACACCGTTGCAACCTAGAGATGATAGTCCACTTCAAATCATATTCAAAAATAGTACTGTAAATTAAATATATATTTTTTCAGTGAAGAAAATTATTTCTATCTTTTTATAAAGTGAGAGAAGCATCTTTAGACTATAGCTGGAAACAATGGTCCATGTGATTGCATGGACAATGATACCGCTTGTAATTCTGGAACGCTAGTTTTCTGTATGGAACTCTACTTTCTTTCGCTCTAGTTTGTAAAAACTGTTTTAACAACGGAGGACGGTACAACATGCTCGACAGGCATAAGTCTATCCAAGTATGCTTCTGATGTAAGCATATATTGTGAATACAAAACAAAGAATGTGCTTGATCAGTCGTCCAGTATGTTCTTCGAGCTTTAACGAACTCTTTTTCATGTTTCGTCGTTTGATCATAGCCTTTACATGTCAAAGACTGTAATTCTGATATTATAATCATATTAGATGATCCATGTCAGCTCTTGTTACATGTAAGTATTTTGACGTGTGTGAGTACCACTGACAACTGAAAATGCATATCTCACGTATCAGTTCAAGAACGAAAAGTTGATGCAATGAATATCAAGTCAGTTGTCATCATGGATGTTGTGGTTTCTCTGACCAAATTTGTTTCATTTCGTCCAACTTGGTTCTTGCGCTTCTTCTCCATTTGATGACCTACCACGTTCGCTGTTATCAGCGCTGTCATGATCATCATCGTCGTCACATTTTATGAAGGATGTGATTTTGCAGAATTCTGTCCTCCCACCGTATGGTTGGAAACTCGAGCGGAGACTTGACGTCTCTAGGGTTTAATGATAGATTTCTGCTTTGTCAAACTCATCTTGCTCTTGACTCTATAACATTGATTATCGTCGCACTCATCTCCTTCTTCTACGATTGCCTTTCATCCTTGTCTGTATGCTCTTTTTCATCTATCGTTGGGACTAGTCTAATTGAAATTTTACGATCTTACAATACCCCGAGCTTGATCAAACTTGCTCGAAACACTATTTTAGTAATTATGAAAGCTTCACATCTCCCGTTACTTTTATAGCTTGAGAAGTCTATTATTATATAACGCATCAATAGACAAACCAATCCAATCTGTTTATTCGAAATAGTTCAATGATCGAATAAAATTTTTACCATCAACTGTCAGTGCGCAACAACTCGAAGTAAAATCAGTCTAGCTCTTCATCTTGGTTATTGATAGTCCTCAAGATAGTCGCGTTGGTGAGCATCGTGTGCATGCTTTAATCTTCTATCCTGCTTCTTGTTGGTCGTTGTACTGATTCTCAGGGATCAGTTATCACTCGTCTTGCATTTGTTGCTGTTCGGTTCTTTGTTACTTGAATATATAATATGTTGTATTCAAGTTTTCTTTTACACGTAAGAAAACCTATGTGTAAGAAGAGCTGGTATGAAAAGTCTTACATGGCTTGAGTCTCATCTCCAGTATCAGAACTACCGTCTCTAGCAAGTCAGAAGTCAGATCAAATGACGAAACCTTAAGAGAGTATGACAAATCTCGACGAACATATCGAAAGATCTATCAAGCAAATCTCTGATAAAACATGATCTTAATATTCTACATGCGGATCATGACTATGAAATTATAAACTACTACTTGGCTTCCATGTCTCGAAGTGCTTCATACTATCTTTGATTCTACACACAAACACTTCTTTTTCTCTATCGCTTCTGAGATCTCTCAAATAAACTTGTAGAGACTTGTGATTTTTGTGGCAGAAATTCTACTTCTGAGCGAGAGAATGAAAATAGGGTCTTTTCATCGAGAGCATACAAAATTTGATTTCATTACTTGACCGATATAATCCAATTATTAGATGAGACTTGTGGATCCATGCAAGAATAAAAAAGTTTTGTGCTATCTCGTCACAAACTAAAGTTACTAATGTCAGTGGAGGTCATCCAAATATGATCAGTAATTTCCTCAACGAACGAATTCGTTAAATTTTGTCAAGCAAAACCCCTCCAAAACCATCATACAAACCGCTAGAATTGATGTAGAAATGATGGGGATGGGAATGATGGGGTCTTTCCATGTTCCCTACTGCTCGAATTGATGTAGAAAGGTTTCTCAGTAGATGATCCTCTGTCCTTCTTGTTCTTTACTCCATGCGCCAGCCGGTTTTTGGGTTTATTTGACATGTATTCTGTGAACATCGTACATGACCGTACATCTAACAAAACCAAACTTTTTCGTCCAAAAACTTCAGAATCTCTAGGTTTGCGGATTAGAGCCATTGTTTTCTATGTTCACGCTGAGAGTTTTATACTTTTTAGTCTCTTTCAATTGGTGTGCTATAGCCATGCCTCCACTCGAAACATTTTCTCGTTTTGCGTTTGGAGTGTGCGAACTCGTAGGCAACATCTACATTTTATGAAAATGCACAATCAGATTCAAGAAAGCTTGAAAAGTTTTATTGACATGCATCTGGACGTTAATGGGACTGCGAGCCAATCTTTAGATACGGTTCTGGGTGCCAGTTTAATCGTCTCCCCATATATAGAAGGAGTTGTTACAACAAGCAATCAGTGATAAAACTTTAGTACAGGTTACATATAGAACGGACAAACGGTGGATAACGGATGGGAATACATTTAGAACTACTATATGAAGCATATCATTGTAGTGAAAATACAAATCACCTTACGAGGCTCTGGATGTTGAGAAGAGCTATGGTGTAAAATTGAACTCTTTAATAACAGATAAATACAGATAAATCTAAACCTCTGTAGATAATTAAGAAAAGACCGAACACAGAACTTTACCGTTCGAATGGAAACCAACCAAACTGAGTAAGAACGAACTGGTTTTGGAAGATCACGTGAAGTCCAACGCAACACGCCACGAAGGTTACCAGAAGATCGACGGTTCATGGCTTCTCTCTTAGATCAATAGTGTAGTTGGCAGGAGTTGATATTGATTATTCAGAAAAGGAAAAGGAAGAAGAAATTTGACATATGCATGTGACACGTGGGACACTGAAATGACCACGTAGTCCCCTACCGAGTTTGAAGACAACGTGGTGGCAGGAATGGCAAGCTATGGTGGTAAGCAGTCAGAGTCACGTTACGGTACTCGCAACCAAGACTCGTCCAAGACTGCGGGAAGCAGAGGACGAGAGGCTGTTGTTGGCGGGACATCTGATTGGATTAACAGATGAGCATTCGTTCGTCTGGAATCTAGTCTCTAGAGCCGCAAGGCCCTCCTGTGCACCTGGGATCAATCGGCCAGTTCTGCTGGGATCTTGTCTGAGCCTCTTGTCAGGGAGGACTGGCTGCGAGGTATAAATGACGAGAGACATTTATACTTTCGTAGGTCTGTGAACGAAGTCAGCGAGAGGCATCAATCAGTTCAAGACCAAGACCAGAGCAGAAAGGTGATGATTGCATTTTACTTCGATGTTGTACGTTCGTTGAACGACGTGTTTCGTCTTTTACGATTAATGTGTGTGAGCAGTGGTAGGATGATGCCCGCTTGAATGCTTTGCGTCCGGAGAAAGAGGGATGTGGTGTGCTGAGTCTGAATCTCGTTCACGTAATGTAATATGACCTGTTGGTACAGTGGCTTCGGGTTGTAGCCTAAACCGATCGGTCGATTAATTGCTTGCATTGTCATGACCGTTCTGCGGTACATTGTTTGGGTGGTACTTCGACTCGTTGTTCTGCCGGTGCACAATTCGTTTTTTTCGTCACACGCGTTTTCTTTTGCTGCGGACGACGGAGAAAGTAGAGGGTTTAGAGGATGAGGGGAGGCAGAATTTCTGTGAGCTTGGAGGATGGAATCATGTGACATGCGCAACCTCGGGTTAGTACTGACGGGTACCTTTGTCTGGAAAGATGGGGGAAAATTCTGGGAGGATGATGCGAGCAGCAGCGGGAGCAGTTCTGATCTTGAGACTGCTGCATGGATGCTTGGGAGCACCCGAAGAAGCTCGGATAACGAGCGTTCCTGGGTTTGAGGGTGAATTGCGGTCTGCTCATTACGGCGGGTCTGTACAAGTCGTTAAGCACATACTGTAGATCTGATTACTGTCTTCGCGAGCATTTGCGAGCTACATCATCTAGAATCTGTCCAAGGGGTGGCAGTGTCCATCTGTATTTCTTGGAGTACGTCGAATATTAAGGAACATTTCGATTAGTTTGATCATGTACGTGCGTTGGTTTTTGATATGCCGGGATGTACAGTTTGATACACTCTTAGATAAGATAAGTGAGTTACTGATCGAAATTCGTGCGATGATTGGCAGGTATGTGACAGTGGATGAGGAACACGGACGCGAGCTCTATTACTATTTCGTCACGTCGGAAAGCAGTACTGCAGCTACTGATCCTCTAGTCGTCTGGCTGAATGGGGGCCCCGGGTGTTCTAGCTTCGATGGATTCATCTACGAGCATGGTACGAGCTTTTCCAGGCTACTTCTTCATAAAGTGATGCTCATGTGCTGTATTTCACTGTGATTTTGTACGAGTTCCATTTGCTTTTAGGGTTTGCTCTTAGCTGGTTCAGGCTCTGCACGTGAGCTTAATGTATCGGTGGATCGGCCCGTTACGGGGTTCTTCACTGTTGACGGAAGTTGCTACGTGATGTTGATGCCTAATTCGAAGTACCACGTTCCACCTGCCGCACACATTTAATCACGGTGTTACCACAGACCTACAGTGACGGTGCATGGGGCCTTACACTCTAGACAGTGGTACTCCACATCTACACGGAGAATTTTGCACTCAGTCGATGTTGTAGACAGCGGGCAGTCGTTAGACCATTGATGCAGGTCGCTACTTACCCGACAAGAGATTTCGCTACCTTAGGACAGTCAGAGTTACCATCGCGGTTCACTGGAGCTTCCGTTCCAAGTATAAATTACACTTCTTTCATCTTCCAGCACCAGGCAGTTGTCCTACTCTGAACATCGTGTCCCCACTTAGCGGGTAACAGTTGCTACCCCCTCGTATTTGCCGCTTCCTCTAATAACAATGCTTGTCACCGTTTGCAGGTCCCTTCGAGTTTGAACCAGGCGCCAACGACAAGGATTTGCCCAAGCTTACGGAGAATCCCTATTCTTGGTCCAAGGTCTCTTTAATCTACCCAACAAGGGAGTAAATTTGGTCAAAAAGTATAGCGGTCCGTCTTATATCATATTCGGGTCTGAAGATTGACTTGGTTCTGCTTCTGAACCCAGTGTAGGGAGAAGTAAGAGTGGTCTGAGGAATAAGACGACCGAGAACGTGTTTAACTGTAGGTTGCCAACATTATCTACGTGGATTCACCGGCTGGAGTGGGCTTCTCGTACTCCAAGGTCAAGGCTGACTACGTGACCGGCGATCTGAAGACTGCATCTGATCTTCACAAGTTTATTCTCAAGGTAAGGTGATTGAACCTTATTTTCACTCTTAGCATGGTAAACCATCACATTCCGTGTGACACTGAGCAGTCGGCTGATACTAGGTTCTGGGTGCACAACTGGGCAATGCTGTAGAGGCTAACAGGTAAGGGCTTTAAGCCGAGATAGACAAAGCTGTTGGACAGGTACACCTTCTCTGTTTCGCCTGGTACTCTGGCAGCCTCGCGGGAAGAACTTTCTTAAATTCACAAGTATATGTTAGATTACCTAATTTTACTAATTTGTTGTAAACAGTGTCTGTTTCCCGCTTTCTAGCTTTTGAGGTCTAGTTTATGTGTGACTCCATCCTTTTTGTATAGTTGATGTTAGGACAGGGTGGAAGTACTCGTACTAATCATATTCCGTTTCTTTGCAGTGGATTGGACTTTACCCCGAATATAAGTCCAGGCCCCTGTATATCACCGGTGAATCATATGGTGGTATCTACGTACCGACATTCAGCAGAAATATTGCTGACGGTAAGTTGCATAGAGATCGGGACTCTGGCTCTAGTTTACGGGTCAGTACCTTTGCTGCGCTATTGGGTTGGACCTTTAAGCAAAACATGATTTTGCCTTGCAGGTATTGAAGCGGGAGTTGAGCCTGTACTGAATTTTAAGGTACTGTACTCTGGACGCGGAATAAGCTAGGTAACAGATTTTTGTGAAGTAAGGTTCAAGAAGTTGTCAAGCACAAATTCCCATGTCAACACCTGTCCGGTTATCAGTCTTTTTCTCGTAACATGTCCTGGAGATGCATCAGGGATACGCTGTTGGCAACGGTTGCACGGATCAAGCATTTGACGGGAATGCAATCGTTCCTTTTGCTCATGGCATGGGCCTCATTTCCAACGAGCTTTTCGAGGTCAGTTTATTCTTAAATTCGGTCTTATCCATGTGCGCTCACCTAGAATAGTCAGTTTAGAGAGAGAACGTTTGACTGCGAATTCATCAATCTCCCCAATATAATAGATATTAGCTAGAGCCTTGTGGTCTAACTTTTTTCCAGAGTAATCAGAAGGAAGTTTTTAGTTATGATAAGTAACCTTTTTCTTGTCCTACGTCAGGCAACGACGAAAGCCTGCGCTGGAAATTACTGGAATATAACCACCAATGACTGCTACGCACACCTTGAACTTATTGACCAGGTAAGGGTTTTAGCAAAGATCCAACCTAAAACGGAAGCTCTAGTGAGCATGGTTTGTGAAGAGAAAGAGAAATGAAAGTTTGAACTTGCTGTACACATATACATTTGCAAATTTTCGACCTGTAGGGAGCTTTCCATTTTACCTGCTAAAGTCATCGTGTAACCAGGACGTACGGGATGTCAATATCTACGATATACTTGAACCCTGCTATCACAAACCGCAAGTCATCAAAGGCTCGACGCGACATAAGAAGCTTCCAGCCAGCTTCCGGATGTTGGGTGAGACAGATCGCAAATTACCTGTGAGGAAGAGGATGTTCGGTCGCGCCTGGCCTCTCCACCTGTCAGTCAGAGAAGGCCGTATCCCCACCTGGGGTGAACTCGGTGATGATCTGGAGGTTCCTTGCGTTGTATGTCATGTCTCTTTCCCTCCCTGCGCGTTTGGTTGTTCTTCTCTATATTTTAAGGAGAATACCATCTCCGGAAATGTGCTCTGTGCTATACCTTTCCGTCGGTCTGCCCTTTGGTTGCAGACATTCGCTAACTTGATGTTTAAAGTTAGCGCACATTCACACCCTTCTTTGCTACTTACTGTGTACTTCTCTGGGTTTGGACACCGTAGTCCTAGCTGTGCCAGTTCAGATACAGAAAACTCGGAAGTAGTTTTTGTCATGCATGTGATGTCTTTATCTTGTGATATACTTTCTCCCCTCTAATATATGGCTTCAAGTAGAGACGAGTGATCAGCAAAGACAAAAGAAACCATATGCCTGTACTCTACCTCATGCGCAGGTTCTCCACCTCCTGACCCGTGGTCTGCATTACAGGACGATCGTGTTGCGAATGTGTGGCTAAATGATCCAGCTGTGAGAGATGCTCTTCACGCAGCACCGGTATGTGTCCCGACAGTCAGTAGAATTTGCTGCTTGTTCCAGGCCGTCTGCTACTATCTTTGGTTGTGAGGTTGGTCGACTGTTTGTACTCGAGGACTGATCTCGCAGGGACTTGCATTCAGATCAAAGAAATTGGACATTGGGAGCTTTGCACAGACCAAATTATCTTCTATGGTGATGCTGGCAGTATGATCCCTATTCACAGAAACCTGACAACCAAAGGCTACAGAGCTCTCATTTACAGGTAACAGTTTCAGTCCTATACAGTTTTTGGGCATTTAGTAAATGCTGGAATGCGAAGTGCTCTCGGTTCGTAAAGAAATTGAAGCCCTACAGAATGAGAAAAGCCTTGACTCTTGGCTCAGCATATCGTCGTAAGTGTACACTTCTTCTCTTCCCATCACGTAGTTGATACGATCTTAGGTTCCTGGCAGCATTTGATGTTACATCCTAGACGCAAAACGTGGTCTGTTTGGCTAGCTTAACTCAGGTTTTTCTGTTGTGGATAACAGTGGAGATCATGATATGTGCGTTCCATACACCGGTTCAGAGGCCTGGACCAGCGCTATGGGTTATAAGGTTCTGGACAGATGGAGGCCCTGGTTGGTGGGGGGTCAAGTTGCAGGGTGGGTTTTACAGCCTTCTCATTGTTCTATATCTCCAGTTTGAGCAAGGCTTAGGGTCTTTCCTTGATTGGTTGATAAGGGTACCAGTAGCATTGTTGGTCAGTAGTTCTGATTAGTTTCACTTCATGTGATTCTTAGATATGTTTGAAGCAGTGCGTACAGCGAGTACTTGATGGTGAGGTCACCTGTTCCAGTTCGCTTGGAACAAGTGCCTGGTGCCCTAAGACTAAAGTATAACCGGTGTAGAAAGCCATTGATTTAATATTTCCCTAGCCTGGGTATGGAAGTGCAGTATTCTCATTGGGATTGTCGTAACTGCAGGTATACTCAAGGATACGCAAACGATCTTACCTTTGCCACAATCAAGGTAAGTGTTTGTGCAAGTGTGACGAGTTAGTGGTGAAGATTTTTGAGGCATATCTTCTTGTGAGATGAGGGTTATGATGCGTATTTGACATGCTCGGCTCGACTTGACCGCTTGCGCAGGGTGCTGGTCATACTGTCCCTGAGTACAAGCCCAAAGAAGCCCTAACGTTCCTCCAGCGATGGCTTGCAGATCAGCCTTTGTAGAAAGTGTTTTGACCTACACTATTTCATGAGCCCCTATGAAGTCAGTACCCTGCGGCTTAACAGTGTTGGTAAACACTAAATGCGTCATCATGAAAAACTTGTAGCAGCCGAATAGTGTTATCATGAACAGAACGCATTCTTTCAGAACCATACCTGGTAATGAACAGAATAGTGTTGTTATAGGTGCAACTCTCAGTTTTCGGTACAGAGGCCTTAAGTTGTAGGTTCAAAGGCCTTGCCAACTTTGTAAAATCAATGCCTTGGCGACTTCCCTCGAAATTGGAGCGAAAGGTCTGCTGCTGCTCAATCCATTGTCCAACTCCTATGAGAGTTGTTGTTGGCTAAGTCCATTGTCCATTGGCGTTTCAGGACATACCACAGCGAAACATGGTGTTGTATATATGAGATTCCATGGGGTCTTCCTGGAGACTCACTGTAGGGACGCACGGATTCTAGCTAGCCTGAGAAGAAAATTGATCTACCACCTGGGATACCTGAGCATTCATTCCTGAGCTTTCTTCCTTTCTGCTCCATTTCTCCCCGCTAATCATGTACTGCAAAAACCTTATGTTAATACACCATGGCCCTTTGGAAGTTCATGTCACATGCACCACGTATGCCCCTTTTTGAATATTAACTTACCTATTATCAATGAACCAAGCGTAAATAGTGGCATATCAATCTCTATCCTAAACCGAGTGTAAACCATGGATTATCAGTTCTCTGGACCTGAACCGATTAGCATATCAGTTTCCTAGACCAAGCCTAACTGTGGTGCATCAGTTTTCGGAACCTACACACTGGTGTATGGGATCTAATACAAGGTATTGGTGGTGATGGTTTACCTGATATAAGTTATTGAAAGATACAAAGAAAAAAAGGCAGAAATGCTTTATGTTAAAACATTGATGAAGGAAACATACACGATTTAATCTTGTCTTTGATTCTTCAAATGGTAAAAGTGGAAGAGGGATTCCTTTGTATGAGACAACTCCGACTACCATAAGTTTCTTCTCATGTTTTGATCAAGCTTAGAATAAGATCGTGATACCATGTATATATAAATAAGCATGTTGTTGATTGCTTATTTATAAATCTGTCAGTTTATAGCCATTTAGAATAAGATCGTGATACCATGTATATATAAATAAGCATGTTGTTGATTGCTTATTTATAAATCTGTCAGTTTATAGCCATGTATAAACTGACAGTAAAAACTTTTTTACTCTCCTTGATGGACTCTTTAAACATGGTTTGGAATACAAGAAGTAAAGTCAATATTTACATATACAAAATTTAACAAAAACAACCTTCAAATTCTAGGTTGCTTCTTGAGTTTAGCTCGAGAAGCCAATCTAACACCAACTGCCGTTCAAAACAACCGGGTACTCTTTCATGCAACTAGAACTCATTAACTTTTTTTGGAGATTCTAGATTTTTATTTTAAAAATGAATAGAATAAGCGATATTTTCAGTTTCTTCGGCCAAAATTCTCTGAAATTTATAATCTTCTGAAAACCAAGAAAGCCTATATGCAAGTGAGAGTTAAATTTGGTTCACAAGATTGAAAATTACATAGAACTTGTGATTTGTGTAAATATGTTATTTTCACATAAATAAGATAAATCATTTAAAAATGATAGAACCATGTAAAACGTATAGATCAACAAAGGAGAGTTAATTAGCATCATGATAAGCAACCATTTATCAAGTTGGTCGATATCGATATCATGATATAAAATATATTTTTGGAAATATTCTTAGAGATTCTCGATAACAAGTTTGAATTTGATCAAGATGCACTTGAAAGTATGATAAATTTAGTAAAATATCACAGTATTATTTTACTTTATCACATTTAGTAAATATTTATGATTGTCATCCATGGAATGCATGAAGCTCTCACTTAATACCAGCGAGAGTTTACCTTAGTTGTGTGTAAGATGTCTTGATAGTTTGTTGTAAATACTGTACTAAAAAAGATGGATCTATATTAAGAAACTATATGTTATTTATTATATTTTACTAAAATAAATAATTATAATGGTGGAAATTCTGTATTAATATTAAAAATAGTTTCTAATATAAAAGTGAAGGTCTTAAATATTTGAAAATTATAATATTAAAAAAGACCAGAAATTAGAAAATAAATTTAATATAATTTTACTAAATTAAAAAAATAATATAATGATAAATATTCCTTATGATACTCAAAGTCCATATTGAACGAACCTCGAGCCAAAAGAGACCTTATTTCGAATCCGTGAACACCAAAAAGTGAAGAGTGTGGATAAACCAAACTCTAAGTACCATGAGCATGGCTTTAACTAGACCTTGCACATATATTAACAGCAAGTAGCGAACTTCAATGTTAGTGTTTTGACGATTGTGGTAGGGTAATTATCCATCTACTGAATTAGTTTGATAAAAGAGTGGTGTGCAAGTTGAGTGAGATAAATAAACCCGTAACTGAATAGCTGACTGATAACACTTTGTAAAACTAAGCACGAGCACCCTCTTACTAAGTAAATACAAAACTAATTATCAGTAATTAATTATAATTAGTAATAACCTCTCGCGGGGAAGGAATAATCCTCACAAAACGAAATTAAGTGAAATTTCTGTACCAAACTGAAAGCAAAATTTTTTTTTTTCTAAACGTTAAGTGATAGCTAACCTGGAGAAAGGAAAGATCCAAGAAGAATTCAGAAAAGAAGCGTATTTGTTAGCGCTTCTTTTATGGGTTCTTCTATTTTAGGAGTGCTAACAAATGCGCTCTTAAAATTACATATTAGAGAGATTGATCCCAAGAAATCACATTCTCTTTGTTATTTAATTCATTATCTAACCGTTCTCAACGAAAAAGTTAAGCAATAAATTCAACCCTCTCATAATTTCCTCGTCCATCAGAAAATGAAGAAGGTGAATATACAAAAAAGTGGTCAAATATATTCGGCTTAGTTAAGAAATAACCATAGCAAACTGGACCAAAATGTTTATCACCTTCTAGAAGTGAACCATGTTATTTAGCCGAATCGTTTTGGAACTGAACCATTTAGAACCAAATCGTTTTAGACTCGAACCAAGTAAAACTGAACCGTTTTAAATGATAAATAGTATTACTTGTCCCTTTGGGGTTTTCTAGTATCATGAGACTGTCCATGTAAGTCCACCATAGCATGACTTGGATCAGAAACTTCATTAACAGTTTGCAACAATATACACCTCCAACCGTGATAAAAAAATTGAACTCACGAACTTACTCTTAGAGGATTGTAAGCTAAACCACTTGAGACACCGATCTTCAATGTCCCAAATGGTTTAGCCTTTAGAACAGATAATTTATGGTGACTATATAATAGAATTATTAAATTAATCTTGCTTCATGCGGTTGAGAATCGAACCAAACCACCGAAATAGAAAAAGACAAACTGTAACCGAACCGTCGGAACTAGAATCACTGAAGACCGAACTGTTTTCCGATCCTCGGAAGTGGAACCAAAATTGAACTTTTAAACTTAGAACCGAATCGGGCCTGCAATGGTAAAGGTGCAGGTACGGACCGTACCTGCACCATTGCTTTTCCTTGATCAGACTCTTACTAATGGCGTCCCCTTTATCAGATTCCATTCAAGCTACCATCAGCCACACTCTTACATGAAGTAAATAGTGAAGCAGTCATGTTTCTCTATTTCTAAAATGTAAGTGTTATGAGAAGAAAACAAGTTTGCTGGATTGCAGAAATAAACTATATTTTAAATAAATAATTGTATTTATTTATTTCACGTCCAAAAGAAAAGCTTTGAACGGTCTCTTTTATATCTCCCCATATTATTTTCGTTTTGTTTTACAAAAGAGCTGCGGTATAACTATGAAAACTCTATAACCGAGGGGGAAAAGGTACAATGTAACTTCCGACCGTAAAGGCAGATTTTACTAACACCGGTGGCACTTGATCTCGTACTAGCCAAGTGGAAAACAAATACGCTGTTACTACCTGGTGATGTACTTCCACGTAGGAATGTAGAGTTTCCGACCCGATACAAATGGCTCTCTAGAATAAGGCCAGAAACCCGCTGGGGGGTTTTCTGGCTTTATTCTAGAGAGGGGAACTGTGTTGAAGAGCGGGGTTGTAGTTTGAGAGAAGGGAACTTTGTTGTTGACGTGGCAAACGATAAGAGAGGGCCATCATCGACAGTCAAGGTAAAAAGTACAGTGGAAGGGCCGGATCGAGTCTGAAAAGAGTATGAATCTTTTCAGCTTTCCGTCTCTGGTAGTGTTTACAACCACGTCATTCAAATCTTACTAGGATATACAAAATACTCGAAAACACGCAACACAATGAGTAGCAAACGGATGGAAAGATCTCATCAAGCTTTAGAAGAGAAAGAAAGACCCGAAGGGCTAAGCAACTAACGCCCAGAAGGAAAGAACACCGGGACTAAGCACCGCTATCAGCAGCTCTAAGGTCGTCTATTGTCTCTGTAATATCACACACGGGTAAGTTAAAACTCCAGTATACAGCAGGTGCACATGAAGTAGCATCGCCTACTGCAATTGCTCTCTTGTGGACCGCGTCTGCTAAAACTCTCTGCAGAGCAATGAAAACTCGCAGTCTAAAAAATATAGTGCAAGAAAAAAGAGAAAATGATACCCATGACGCCTCTCATGGTAAGCTATGGCACCATACCAAATACTTTGGCGTTTTCTTTTTATTGTAGATATTTTTCATAACATTTTCTATGTTCTTATATTTTTTGTGGATATGTTATAGTACGTCTGCTATGTTTGGTACTGCTAGATTTGTACAGTAATCATATTAAATCAAATTGATGTAAATATGTATCCAGTCTGTTTATCATTTGTGAAAGATACACATACAAAAATCTCATACTAACACATTACATGAAATGTTGCTAAATACATACAAGTATTTAGCAAGTACATATTTCTTTATCTTTTTATTATGAAAATAGAATAAAATAGAATCCAAATTTTCAGTTATAGTTTAACTATACTCATAATAATATTATACTGCAAAGTTTTTTTTCTACTGCAAAGTTTTATTGCGTAAAAATAGTATAAAACTATCTAAAACAGCTATATTTCAGTTTTGCATGAACAAGGGGCTTATATCAATCTACATCTTTTATTTACTGAGAATAAACAAGTGAAGAAAACTAAAAGAAATATAGTCTCTCCAAATTTTATGCTTATAGGCAACTAGAAGGGAACTAGAAGTTCTGAAGTAATTTTGCTTGTGATCTCTCCATGCGATCGAAGATCATACATGTCATTGTGTATAAATTTTGTACAAATATTAAAATCACTTGTAGAGTCTTTAACCTAAATAATCAGTTGGATAGACGCTCCGATTTCCCCTTTGATCCGAGAACAACAACAAGTACCTGCTAATCTATATCGTTTTAGTTTCCAAAAGAGATTTATTCTTATCGCATCACGAAATAACTTTGGATCAATCAAGTAGTTCATGTAAGTCTTACATAATTATTAACGTATTTCACGTAGATACATTGAACTCTAGAACTATCATTTAGTTCTTAGTGTGTATTGATGTTCTTCTTTTTCATGCACACACCCATTCTTACAGTATTAATGTATCACGTACCGCGTCATATAGGTTTCGATAATACATCATGTACTGAAAATGCACGAACATTGATACACAAAATATGTTAGCAGTATTGTATGTACAGGCCCGTCACAATCGTGACCTAAATGGCAAGTCGGAAGAGGATCTAAAATCTCCAACATTCTTTAAGTAATTTTGCCAATGTAAACCAAAGAGAGTTTCCAAATGTTTCACTAACCTGACTGTGGAAAACTTCTTACAAGTCCAACTTTAGGACCCCTGCTACCCACTGAGAGAATACATGCAGAGCAAGGTGCTATGCTATGGATTTGGCACAAAGAGAAAGAAAACATGGAGACAGATTGACATGGGAGTAACAGTCAGTAACTAAACTAAATATACAGCACAAAGTGAGGCAGAAGAAAACGTCACTGAAAAGACCGATAGATGATCGATATAAATCGACTCCCGTTCATTTCCCTTGGTGAATTTCCGACCCCAGAAACTCTTTTTACTCCGAGCACTGTAAATTAAATACATAACACCTTTATGTATTTTATGTTCTAGTTGAATAATGCTTACGAAATGAGTCTTGTCAGCTTTCTCTCTCCGGTAGTTACAACCAAGTCACTCAAAATTATATTAATACCAAAATACTTGGGCATTTTCTTTTCATCCTTCGCTTTCATAATTATGCTTTTACATTTTGCATTTTTGGAGCTACATGTGAAGTCAAAGAGAAAAGTCGATAAATTAATCTTTTGTTCTTGTCCTTTTGCATTGTCGTCGGTTACTACGACAAACGCCTAATGGGAAAGTACGTTTTTGTGCAGCCTCGTACTTAATTATATGTGACCTACAGATAAAGACTCAGATAGTTATCATGTGGGAGATCAAAATACATACACTCAGAGTTAACTCTAATCATATTAATTTACCTATTAATTTACCTAGTGCAAGTCTGCATGAATCTTGATCCTCCGATGAACTAACATACGACTATACTACTATTTCCATGCAGGGCAAGTAATATAAGTAATATGAATAAAATAATATAAATAAAATAACGACACCGACTAAAGTACGGTACTTGAGAGATGATATCTGAGAACACGTGAGGTGTCGGAAGTCAGCACTTGATTCATCAAGACTTTATATCTAACTTCATCCAATTATCACGTTACTTTTGCAGTGGCCATTGCATTATCATATTCAACCTCGTAATGTTTATCCTTTCACTGTAGTTGCTAGATAGACTACAGTAGATGTGAAAACAGCAAATAAACGTGTAAGTTGCCCCGGCCGTAAAAAGTCCATGCTCAGAGTAACGAGTTCATGAAGTCTGCAGCGAGAAAGGAAAGTACAGACTTCTCCCTCAAATCATTCGACTGACAAAACACTTCTCTGAGTGTCCTGTCAGTCGAACTTTGAACTGTAGTCGGAAGGGACCCTTAGGGTCTCTTCCGACTACACCCTTTAACGCTCCTAATGAGTCCCGCCGGACCTGAAGGGTACAGCTGCCAGTCCTGCAGTTTTGGTAACTACTGCAGTCACGATAGTGAATATTTTCTCATCACGTATAGTTTACCTTCGTGCTTTTAGAAGAAGAGGGTAATCTCACGTGCTGAGACAGTCAGATTCATGTCAGTTCCACTTGAGTATCCACGCGTCCTATTGAGAGAATGTGTGTAAGCGAAATACTCAGAAATGCTAGCTCTGAGGTACCCCATCCAAAAACCTTGGAGATGCTATATGCTGACGAATATACTATTGGGGCACCTGTGAAATTACAGTCGGAAGACAGTTCTTATCACCGAACCAATCTGACAGTGTCTGATAAGCACACTAAGGGGTCTCTTCCACACTAAGTTCGCCATGAGATTTCAGTTTAGCACGTGTGTACCAGCAACAGTCTCCTGATCTCTGCCCGTCGCGCCAGCCAGTGGACCGCAGAAATTTCCCACCACGTTGCTCTGAACCGACCGAGCGACTATAGTACTCAACGGTAGCTCGAGGTGGCCCTAACCGAGAAGGATGGTTGCAGTTTTAAAATGCGCTCCAGGTCACTCCAAATCCGATTCTTTTCTGTCACTAGTGAGATAGCATTTCATTTGTGAAAACCAAGTGATCGCATGGACAAGACAACACTACACATCAACACAAGACAGGACACACAAGACAACACAAGACACACTACCGTAGTATCAGTTCAAACCGTGTATCATAAACCGCGTAGCACTTTCCCTAACCTTAGTAGGCACACGGGTATTAAGCATGCAGTCAAGGAAAAATAAAAGAAGATTTCACTCTCTAATATTGTAACCCTAATCTTCTCCAAGACAGGTAAACCCTAGGCGTATCTCACTTTGGAGCGTGAGGTGACGCGCATCAGATTATTATTTTGAAAAATATCATATTTTAAATATTATTCATTTTAATTTTAAAAAGCACTTTCAAGCGCGGTTCCAATTGCTACTACAGTAGTAAAGGGATCAGAAACATCATCATATCCTTAGGGCATCATCATATACCTAGCGAGGTTGTTTAGCTGTAGTTATATACTCCAACCTATACTGCATAAAAGTTGTGTGAAAGATCAATAATCAGTCACAAAAAGGATAAGAAATATCATCATATCCCCATAGGGGTTGTTATATACTCTGACCTATACACGAAAAAAGGTAAAAAGGTCCATAATCAATCACAAAAAGGATAAGAAATATCATCATATCCTTAAAGAGTTGTTATATACAGAGCTGTATGTAAGAGATCAATAATCAATGGTATGTAAGATGGCAATAATCAATCACCAAAGAGATAAAAATTGAGTCGGACTGAATTTAATTGTAGTAGGAATGACTGAAGTATGAATCTAGATATTACTTGTAACATTTCACTGACAGCATGCATTTCATGTGCGACATAATCTTCACTGTCCCTCCCCCTAGTGTCGAGCAACAGTGTAAGACTACGCTTAATAATGAAGCACGAAGCTGATATCTATCTCGATCTCAGAAATTTACTTCCGCAGGACCTTGTATCAACAGTTTATCTTCCTCAGCCCCCACTGTACAGAATGCAAAAAATATATAGAGTGTTCAAAAAAAAAATCTTTTTTGTTATGTACAGTCAAGTAGAATCAGTGGTTGTTGTTTATTAAGTAACCAGAATTCTCTACAAAGTATATTGAAAAGTATGAGAGGTTGTATTTATCATAATGGTCTTTTAGTGCAACTTGACGGATTGTTTTTCTTTTTCGTATTATCATTAGGTGGAGAGTTTGATACATGTAAAACTTGTACACTATTAAAGATGATTGAAGCTGTTTCTTGGATATATCAAGATGATGCTATCAGATTAAATGATACTGAGCAAATAAAAGTGTTAAAATCTGTGTGTACACAAGACTAGTTTCTTACAATAGATAAGGAATGACTATTCATAGTGCATTGTCTATCCCAAAGAATCACAACTCGTAAATACGCGCAAAGCCAGAGGGTTTCATATGATACTTAGTTACAAAACTAAACGTAATAAACTCAATAAATTTATTAAATTCTTTAGTTATGAAAGATTGCATGTGATAGATGAAATATGATTTCTCTTTTCTCTGCGTAGAATATAACGTATCAATCGGAACAAAATGTAGTCTTTTTTGGCTTGTTCTACTTGCTGACAATAGTCTACTTGAAGAAAAAATATAACATATGAAGAGCACATAATGATACTTTTCATTAACTAAAAACATACCACGTAAACATCTTTTCTGAAACCACACAGCTAACATATCTCCTGAAATAACAATTTATTATCTTTGTCAATTCATAGCAGACGCACCGCTTGTTATTTATCGTAAGATTTCAATCTGTCTTCATCGGTGCCGAATGAGACTAGAGAAGTTACTGTCCTTGAGCAAGAGTAGTATTTGGTTGTCTTTCTGTAGCGACAGTTCCAGGTAGACATGCAGATGATCCAATCTATGTTATCACCATTAGATACTGATGTTTAGATCTAACTGTTGTACATCTTATCTTGGGTTAATGGGTTACCGTGATGAAATGTGATTAACCCTAATCTTCTATATATTTTTAATAAGTTATCATTAATGATTCCTAAACTTTAAAATTACACCTTAAATCTTGAAATATATTAGAATAACCTAACTTATCAAATAGGAGGGGATAAATTCTATTAAAATATAAATTTAAAATATAAATTTAGACATTTTAACCGTACAATAGAGTCGAATCGATCTAGAAGTTTAACTTAATGACTTGAGAATATACAAAGTCGTAGAGATCGTTGGTTAGGTTTGTAGAATGAGAGAAATATAGTCTATAGTCAAATTTTCATTTTCCCCTTTATTTTGTAATAAAATATATCATGTTTTACCATACAAGTTTATAAAATTAGGTTTAGTCTCTAATTTAGTCTCTAACACTACTGTAACATGGGATAGAGTCTAATAGAGTCGGACTAAAATTCTAAACTAGCTAATCTGTCACATACCATTACTTGTATATAATTTATAATGAAGCATAAGAACACACCTATAATTGTTTAGATGTATACACTTGTACATCGTTATAGGTAAAAAGGATTTACTTACTTGGAGCAAATGTATTAGTGCACTCTTGCATTTTCTAGAGAAAATAATTACTAATAAGGCTTATGTACTTAATATATATGGCAATAAAGCACATGTGTTTATAGTGGATTTTATGGAATATTTTAGCAAAAATAATTCTTTAATTCTTTAAATATTTATCCTGAATTTTGTTAAGTATAATCATTATCTAATCCTGAACTTGAACATCTTAACGTTCAAGCTTAAGTTGATTTAAATAAGTCTGATAACAACGCCGGACCTTATCCGTGCGATAATACCACAAGATCTATTTTGCCTTCTTCGCGCTTGTTTTTTTCCCAAATTGCATGCATATTCATGCGTACAAGTCATTTCCGTCTTCTAGATCTATCTTTCTATATAATAAAACGCAGAAATTGGCTTGATCACACCCCCAATAGGTTCCGTGAGCTTGATCATACCCCTCTTAACGATGTATGGCTTGATGACACCCCTGACCGGCAATGGCCTGTAAAACCAGTCACTTTGTGATGTTACTCACATGTGAGATTGCACATTAAAGGAATGAGAATATGGAAAGTCTAACGTTTCTTTAATGTTAAATATTTTGACTTACAGTGATATTTAGTCAAAGTTGAAAGTACTAAAATGATGAACCAAAAGATAAAATGACTGGTTCTACTGTCAATAACCTGTCAGGGTATGATCAAGCCACCAAATGTTAAGAGGGTATGATCAAGCGCAACAATCGTTTTGGGGTATGATCAAGCCAATTTCTGTAATAAAACGGGTACGAAAAATACCCTGGTCAAAGTGTAGAGCATGAACTCAACCAAAAGAGATTCCGTCATTATAACAAATATTCCAAATACAACAATGTTTTACGAGTGAGTATAAATAGTGTGATTAATAGTATAAACATACACATAATTTAGTGTTATATCCAAGTACTAATATTATTAAAAGATATGAAACAACATTCACCATTGTCACTAAAATAATATTATTAACACTAAATATCACGTACGGATTTTTATCTTTATTTTTAGAAAAATAATTGTCACGAGCGGTGTACTTCTGCACGATATCAGGTGCAAATCTAATATCTTAGGCTCTTAAAGAGATTATAACTTTATGCTCGCGTTGGAGACAGTGAATTTGGAAGTAATCCGGCGCATGCATGTGAGAAAGCGGCGTTCCACCTAGAATCAAATGTATCGACAATACAAACGGTGTATACAGTCTCATGTGACATGACATTACAGTCTCATGTGAACATCTCATCTGAACAAACGTACAAATGTTGTCCCTTTATCAGTGAGAAGCAGAATTCATAAGAACACAACAACTCATAAAGAAAGAAGTAAAATCAGAAATAAGAAAGAAAGCAAACAAAACTGCAGAGATGTGAACCGGACGACCGGAATTTACAAGATGATCCAGTTTCCATTTGTAATGAAATGAAGTGGAGTCTTGCATGCAAGAGAAGGGAGAAAGTCAAACGCGAGAGAGAATCGAGAAGGGAGAAATCGATATCGATCTTTTGTATCATGTTCTACTTTACTGGAGCGAAACTGTACTACTGAAGTGGAGAGGGTCGCTTGCCAGCATCCGCCTGCCATTTGTCATCCACAGAGGTGCAATGAAAGCCACGCACGGAAACACTCTCGTGGTTCGTTTATAGGATCCGGTTTGCAAAGCAGCTAACGGAACTCGAGAGTCGATTGGTACTTGAGGCTGAGACAACTGTGCTCACGTGCGTAGTGTACTGCAGCTGCAGTAAAGCAGGGATTTGTTGTCAGTGTACCGCATCCAAGGCCTGGTTGATACACAAGTCATTTCTCGTTTCATCCGTGGGCAACCCATTGAACATAGTGTCCGTCACCGGAGTAGACTGTTGTTGACTGCACAGTGCTGACTAGAGCTAAGCTATGGTATGTGCTTATGTGAATGTCGTGGATCGCGTCATACTGCACAGCGCTTTTTATTCAAGTCACTGACGAGCAACGAGGTGGGAAGATTCTCCTGCTAGCGTACTCGGAGATCAGCAAACGAGAGAAAGAGAGAACATCCTGACTAATCGTGGTTTTTATCAGCCATATCCATCTCCAGTAGGTCCTGTGGTACACTACCGTATATATACAGTACAGTCAAACCTCGCTATAGTCCACTCATTTGGTGACATTGTATTTTGTGAATATAACGTTTCGTTTAGTAATTCACATTACTAAACGAAAATTGTAGATGTGATTATATGTATATAATTATTTTAGTGAAAAATAATATAAAAATTGAAGTTAAAGTAAAAAATATGTAAAATGTCAACCTTGCCTAGTGTTTCCTGAACAATATGTACAATGTCTCACGGATGAAAGTAAAGCAGAAAAGAACATTCAGAGTTAGAAAAGTTTTTGTTGTGACAATGTTACAAATTAGCCCGTTATAATCACATGTATTTTATTTTTTCGCAATTGTCATTACATCGAATGTGACTATAACGAGGTTTGATCGTAATGGTCCTGTCTTTCATCTGGATGCCCCCTTCGCTTTACTTCGTCACGGTGAACAATAAAGTGTCTGTGTGCTGTATGGAGTCGCTTTTGGCGATCGAATCTGCACAGTAAAGTTGTCCTTGCAGTAATACAGGATGCAACTAAATTGGGACACATGGCTGTTCTGGACTTCCGCCAATCGAGTCCGAGACGGAGTCTGAGATCGCAGTGTAGGAATCAAATGGTAAGTCCAAGCCAACAAGCTATTGCTTGTTGGCTACCCCATCCGCCTGTTGCCCGGGCGCCGTGGGGTCGAGTCCCCCTGGCGGGGTCACTCATGCTGTGTAAGTGCAGCAGCATACGGCTGCAGAAAGCCCCACAGCAAAAAGAGGCCTTAAAAAAACCAAACAAAAAAATTTCAAACGGTAAGTCCACATAAAATTTAACGACCGTCACGATGTTATATGGTTTTACACTGTTGTACTGCATTTTTAGTGTATACAAGATTAATTGCAGGAGCTACCGATAATCTATTATTATTCACAAAACTAGTGTTAAATTCATTGTGTCATGTCTAAAACTAATAGCTGGATATTTAAACCAAAATAATCAGTTACATTTTATAACCTACTTGTAATTTTACAAATACTGTTTTGTAACATGACCTAAAAAACCAAAACTTTGTTTGATTACACCTCTTAAGTTTCATGTGCTTTATCACATCCCTCTTAACAATGTATTGCTTCATCACACCTTTAACTGGTTATCGATTGTGAAACAATCACTTTGTCAAGTTAGTGGTAGTTAAGACAGCATACATTAGCTTTCCGAGCATATCGTCTGAAGTATATTTTACAGTTTTGAAAAACCTTCAACCATGACTTCAACCATGACTATAGTCATGGTTGAAGATAGTGAAAAGATGGAAGACATGGCAAATGATTGGTTTTACTTCTGTATCCAATCGCTGGTGTGATAAACAATATATCATTAAGAAGGGTGTGATCAAGCACATTTATGCATAAAAACTGCTTCATCTATTTTCTCAAAGATCAATATAAAACTTGGTTTGCAACAAACTAAGTGAAACGTTCCTTGAAATACTGCTAGGGTAATGTGCCACTCCTCTGTCTTTGAAAGTTTAGCCTATAGTATCGTTAAATGTTACTATCTCCATTTGAAGATGCTTGCCCAAAACCAGACCTCCATCTTCTTCATCGTCTGGAGGTTAAATTTCAGATGTCAACTATCAATCCCCTATTGACTGTAAACGAAGTTGAAAAGCACCATGATTTTATATCTAAACTTCACCCCTCTAGATAGTTGCTTGACAACTTGATTACATACATAAGACTTGAAAGATTATTAATTATACTTATGTTCAAGAACTAAATCTCTATGCAATTTTAATTGTAACTTTTTACTACCAGTGTTCCAAAAGAGGAAACATGCTCGAGGAAGAAATACATTGGAAAGCATGCTCTAGCAACAAATTCACACCAGAATAATAGTTTTAGTTTTATTGTCAAAAGACTATGGTTCTAGTTACTGCAGTAGCGCGCAGGTGCAGCCTTGACTGCCGACATCCCCGCCCATTGTCGTACTGAACGTCGGTAGACAGGCGACAGCAATCGTCAGCAATCGTCAGCAACGAGATAACGTCAGCATTCAAAAACTGGAACGTCGGCTTTCAAAGAGTTCTTGTACAAGGCAGGCAAGCGCAGGCAGCAGCCAGGGCATCTGCCTACTGGAACACGGAAGAAGCGCATCCGCTTCTTCCTCAACAGGCTGCAGCTAGCCAAGCTGGTATGTAGTAGATAAAGATGAGACTTCTGGTCACGCAGCGCTTCTTCAAATCCTTCGCCGCGGTGGACAAAGTGAGCAAGCGCGCGGTCGCTCTGGGTTTCGGTCTTGTTCTCCTAGGCAATTAATTTTTCGGAAATAGAAGAAAGAAAAACAGAGCGCGCGGTTGACTGGGAGCAGTCTAAGAAAGGAAGGTCTCCTCGGATGAGCAGACTGTAAGGCGCGCATGCATGCAGGGGCCAAAAAGGACTTGGACTGGATGACCATCTAACACATACACTGGATGCCCTGCACTACTGGAATTGATAATTCTGGTGAGTTCTTCGTGTGTTGGTGTAGTGTAGCGTAGTGTGGTTCGAGTGCCAGAGAGTAGGGGAGGTAAGTGCATCGCTGTCCAAGGGAGGGTAAATATGCTTGAAATACTGTACAGCCATGGACGAGTCTACAGTATAAGCAGTAGACGTAGAGATGTGAGGAGGCTCGCTTGGCTGCTTTTACGGTCGGGCTGTTCTTTAAAAGGGGATGGGGACGTTGTAGCTTAGCGTCAGCTTCCGCTCCACAGCTGCTCTGAGCCGTCCGAAGTAGAGGACCAAGACCTCTGAAGCTGGCTATTGCCTTCCGATGAACTCCCACTTTCGTCCGCTCTTTCTATCTCTCTCTAGCTTGCAGCGTGTCTACTAGTTCAGAATGTGCATGGTCAGCATCCGGTAGACACCTGCAAACAGCATCATCTCACTTTCGTCACTTGTATGCCAGAGAGCCTCTTTCTCTCGTCTCTCGTCTCTTCCTCGCTTGCAAAACGCCACAGAAGGCCGCCTTTCCAGTGTTCTTCGATCGAGTAGTGCACTTTGTTGGCCGCCTTTGGCTTGAATACGGTACTCGGCTTCGCAAACTGCTGTTTGACTGCACAAAGCATACCACTCTGTTGCTTCGCTACACCAGAGCGAGCGATAACTACTGCTTACTAGCTCGATCCAGAGCATTATCTTCGGGGTGGCGTCGGAAGAGAGCACGAGGCAGAGGGACAGAAGTAGAGAAGAGAAAGTAGAAAGTCAGTGCGGGTATCCACAGAAACGGATGAGATGGAGTGGAGCACAGTCGCGAATTTCAGCTGTGGCTGGTGGGCAGAATGGCAGCTTATCGTAGGAATAGCCGTGGCGGTCTGGTTGGTTTATGAGCAGCTGTCATACATGGTGAAAGGAAAACACCTACCCGGACCCAAGTTTGTCGTACCTTTCTTCGGAGATGGATTTCGCGTGGTCAGGGATACAACGAAGTTCTGGGATGACCAGGCCAAGGCTGCTACTAAAGTGGGGCTCTCTTGGAATGTTCTTTTCGGGAGATTTATTTTGTTTGTGAGCGATTCGGAAATGTCTCAGAAAATATTTGCTAATGTCAAACCTGAAGTATTCCATCTGATCGGGCATCCATTTGGTAAGAAGCTCTTCGGCGAGGATAATCTGATTTTTATGTTTGGGGACGAACACCGAGACTTGCGAAGGAGGCTAGCTCCCAATTTCACCTACAAAGCTCTGGGTCTTTATGTGTCCATTCAAGAGCGCATGATTCGAAAGCATATCTCTCAGTGGATAGAGCTGCACAAGGACGGCCCAAAGACTATGAGGCTACTCCTCAGAGACCTGAACTTGGAGACTTCACAGGATACCTTCGTCGGGCCTTACCTTGATGAACCTGCGCGTGTGCAATTTAAAAAGGACTACAATTATTTCAACACTGGGCTGATGAGCTTTCCTGTGAATCTCCCCGGGCTCGCCTTTCACCAAGCAACCAAAGCCGTGCCACGTCTCATCCAAGCCTTGTCCGTCTGCGCTCGCATGAGTAGAGAGAGGATGATCAAGGGAGAAGAGCCCTCTTGCCTAATGGACTTCCTCGTGGAAGAAACTTTACGGGAGATACGCGAGGCGGAGGCTGCGGGAAACCCCCCTCCTAAACACAGCAGTGACCGGGAAATCGGAGCGCTCGTTTTTGACTTCCTATTTGCAGCACAAGATGCATCAACTTCGTCTTTGGCTTGGTCTCTTGTGTTTCTAGAGAAGCATCCGGATGTTCTACACAGAGTGCGCGAGGAGCAGAGACGTGTTAGAACTGATTTCGTGGCTCCTATCACTGCTGAGCAGCTTAAGGAGATGGAATTCACGACAATGGTTGTAAAGGAGGTGTTGAGAATCCGTCCACCTGCGACAATGGTGCCGCACATTGCTAGCACCGACTTTGCCATCACTGACACTTACAAGGTTCCGAAGGGCACTATTGTCTTCCCCTCGCTGCTGGAATCGTCATTCCAAGGCTTCACGGATCCCCACAAATTCGACCCCGACCGGTTCTCGCCTGAGAGGCAGGAGGATGTGCTGTACAAGCGCAACTGGCTGTTATTCGGAGCCGGCCCCCATCAGTGCGTTGGACAACGATACGCGATGAATCATCTCACGCTCTTCGTTGGACTTTTCACTTCCCTGGTTGACATGACCCGTGTGCGTTCTCCCGACTGCGACGATTTGCTTTATACCCCTACTATCTCGCCCAAAGACGATATCTTGTGTCGGATTACTGAGCGAGTAGTTTCATAGCCTGTCTGATCCAGGTGCCTAATTCATTCCATTCGTAAAGGCCTTGTGGCAGACGTACAGTATAAATGTTTTATTGTTCATACTTCTATGTTGAGTCGTTCTTCGCCGCTTCATCGACTTCAAAGTGAGCATTCACAACACACTAGTCACATCAGGTATAAGCCGAGTATCACCAACTTCTTGTTCGTCAAGTCGAGTTCGGGTGAGTTTTATTGATTACAGTGGCCATTGATTTCGTCGCCTGTATCAGCAGCAAGCAGGGTAGGTGAACCTGGAAAGTTTTACATATCTGTTCTCATAGACCCAAACTCACCGATTCAATGTTCCAGTGAGTAGCGTCTCCTGAAAGTGGTCCATATTGGACCCAATTTCCAGTTACAGGAGGAGATGATATTTCGTTTGATCGTGGATAGTTAAGAAAATAATCCTGCGAAGTGACATCATCAAGTGAGATGAGCTCCTAGAATGTTTGCTCACGTGCTACTCTGTATCACCATCACCGTTCATGTATAGATGAAGCACCTTTCACATTCTGTACAGTTACCTTCGTGAATATAAAAACAGACATTCTCCCCAATTTTTTCCGAGCATATTATTTCTCTGTTGCAAGGAACCCATGACGATGCGGTTCTCTATTTGCCATGTGTAATCTTTCGTAGTTCGTTTCCCTTAGCTAAAACACGCTGTAAACAGAAAGCGTGAGAGCGTATGAGTTCGAAAATGCTCTGTTCTTGTTCCTCATCATCGATTTGAGCAGTCTCCTGACTATGCGAGTGTATCCAAGAATAGTATGGTAAGTCCATCGTCTGCTCAACCTTGAACTGGAACTTTGCGGTTGTTTCAAGTAAGCCTGGTCATCATGCGGCTCACTAGCCTGGTTTCGTCTGCTTCGTACGAATCATTCTATACGTCAGTGCTCATTACATGTTAGCTCTTGCCTTGTGTCGGTTTAATTGGTGAAATTGTGGATAGACTCTCTATATCTTATTACTATCTTCTTACTGGAAAACCTATGCTCGTGCATTTGCATGGGCTGGAGCCTTTCTTCCTTCCCGTCACCAGGCAGCACACGGGGATGAGTTGAAGAAGCTGGCACAACGAACTAAAGTGAAGAAGATCAGCTGATCAGCTCTATACTTTATTAGCTGTACAGGATGAATGTAGTGAGATTGACCTTGCGCATGCAGTCATGATGGGTTCCAGGGCGGTAGTCCGGTGATAGATTCAGGATGTCAAGAGTCATACACGACCCGGTGGTACTCGGTCACCCAGTTCTCAAGGTCCATGTATAGCCCTTAGCCTCGTTAAGACTATAAGCATTGACAGTAGCTTACGCTTTGAACTCGTAGGGCAGTGGTAGATATGCATGCACGCACGCTTTTCCACTTTTTGGAGCTTCGATCACGTAAACATTCTTGTAAAGCGATGCGATCAGTACCGGCCACGTGCTAACCAAAAGGTCGTTGAAGTCAAGACGTCAAGTGGAGGTGAACTGGGTGAAGGTATGAAGGTATGAAGGTGGGACTTTTGCCCTAGCCTCTCTGGGTACAGTACATTTTCGGTCTGCCACTACTGGAGCGTACTCTTATGAAAATCTAGGAAGTTATTGTGAAGAAGGCGAGTTCAGTTGTGGTTCAAAAGGTCACGGTGGCCGTAGTTTTCACTAGTCCAAAGATCGGAAATATTCTTTACTTACTGTGTGTCAAAAGGTGGTGCATATGGTGGCCTCCTTGCACACCGATGATGTAGTACTAATACATGTACGTGAGAAAAGACAATTGAGGCTTCTAAAATATTCTAAAAATCATGATGTGTGTGCAATCGCTTCCCTTACCTAGTTATTATGCACATAGTGCTGTAAATAGAATTTTAGTGCAAACGAACCACCAGTTGCATAAACCACCTAAGTGAGTACAAAAATAAGTCCCTCTAATGCTAATCCGAACGTTTGTATTATCCTAAACACACAATGATAAATGTCGAGCAGTTTACATGAGTATACATACAAGCTTAGTGAGTATATACTTATCGGATTCATGATATCTTCTAATTCGCATTCGAGAATTTAATTATCCTCGATAGAAACATCTTCGTTTGATGCTGTACAGTTTGGCCAGTTAGAACATTTTCATCCCTTTCATAAGGAGGGCACAAAACATGTCTTTGTTTTCTCCGAAATGTAACTGCATGGACATGTCATGGAATGCGTTGTCCGTCATTGCTCAGTCATTGCTTTGATCTTATGCATATTCCAAATCCGAATCCACACACCCAATCTTCACGCATTGTGGAAAGAATACTTGTCGTAAACATGTCCTAGAGATGGAGATGAGATTTACACATCAGTTTAGTTACATAGAGTTTTATAACATAGAGAATGAGCTAAAAACATCTCACATACACTAAGATTCAAGAGAGAATCCTCCCGAACATGAAGACATTCAAACTTCGATTCAAGAGTGTGCATGGACGATCAAGTTGTTATGGATCATCACGTGTGGATTGGACCCCTCATGTCCAACACTCCTTCTTCGTCGAGTTGTAACAACGCTGCTTTATAATAAAACCTGAAGTTCTCATTTAAGTGTCTCCAAAATCTTTTGATTCTCTACTCTTGGATATGATGTAATTAGTATGGAGTTCTGAAACATGAGAAAGATAGAAAGTTCAAAACAATCTTGACATCATATCCAAACACACTTTACTTTATTATGTACGGACGGTCTTGGTAGAAATGCAGGCGCATCATCATCTAGGTGTAGAAGTTCAATATCTCACTGCATCAAACAATTTTCATTTGCATAGTCCGATCGGATTCAAAGAGAATGTCCATATTTGTTGATCGCTTGTCGATAGGTAGAAAAGATTATTCTTTTTCGCTTGTTCGTAGCCAATGTCGCATAAAAACCTAAATGTTATGCTCCATCTATACAACTATGAAATCACATTCTCATGGTGAAAGCTTATCGAATGCTGCATGGGTATAAAAAACAAGTGAAGTTAGGAAAATCATCTAGCAACATGCTCTAAACAATAAACACTAGAGAAGGAAATAACGAAATTACTTACAATCCATATGTCATAAAGGCATAGGCTCTGTTACATTATAAACAACTCTCCACAGATGATGAAGCGATTAGCGCTTAACCTACTCAATTTGTAAGACTCGCAAAGCTTCTGAATCACTAGTCTAGATATTATATAACCACGATCACATAAATGCCACATGACATATCTCGAACTTCAATTATATCTTTATTTTGATCACAAAATATGTGTTCTTATAAGGTTACAAATTGAATCCAAAGACACTCCTTTATAATTCCTCACGTCTTCCTAGTTGTCTTTGGGTAAGTTGTTCATGTGGAGTCTTAACTCTCGAGCTATATCAGTGAATGAGATACCTAATACTATTGACATGATCAAGTAGAGTAGGAACTACCTCTACTGAATCCATCTATAAAGAAACCACAAATTACAATACTTTGTCTTTCTTGAAGGTTTACACTAAAGCAAAAATGATTGCGATGATTGATATGATATGATTGTTCTTACGTAAGATGTTTCTAAACAGATGAATGTCTCATAGAAGTATGGTCTGCAAAAGAGAAGCCATGTAACACACAAGAAAACTAAAAGATGCTCGAAAGTAGTAATTTAAGGATCGAACCCACAGAGATGCAAGTAAAGATCATCCAAAAGTAGTAAACACGTGATAAAGGTGATTCTTTATAGTTGTCTTTTATTCTCACGGGCAGAAATCAGTCCCGGTAGAGATCAAACTCAGGTCTATCCAACAAGACAGAGTTGATAATCCTGACAAACAAACATAACAGGTACTGAACAGGTCAGGGACCTCAAGAAACAGATAAATAACAGAGAAACAGAGCCACGGACAGAAATGTCCCACGAGGAAGTACTGCTGAAGTGCTACTAGGTAGCCTCTAACATCATAAACGCTAAGTATCTTCACACTGAGTTACTTCACTACTACTGCACTCGGAAAACTCTGGCGAAGAAGACTCTTCTTCGGCCGAAGTACCAGACTGAACTTCTTCCTAAGTGTTCCACCAAAGAACAACTTCTTCCGAATTCAACTTCGCCCAAGAACGTCTTCGTAGGAAACTAACTCCGCAGATGCCGGTCTATTCTCAGTCTTCGCCGTAAACGTTCTACTCTGATTTCAAATGTCGACAGCAAATTCTTCGGCACCCAGACTAATTCCTACCACAGCAAACTACGATACTTCGTAGGTAAATCCTTCGCAGAGGACAAAACACTCAATGGCTCCGTAAACTCAGGAAATAGAAAACTCAAAAATGATAAAACACATAGAGGTCGTGAATACGAACAACACAACGCTTATATACAGATTTTCCTGAAGATGACGGATCTTCTTCCTAAGAAGTCGGGCGTACTTCTGGACCGTCGGATGAAGGTCCTGTGTCCGAAACGACACCAGGAACGACACCGCTTTCTACTGCTAACTCTCTACCTATCTCGCAAACTGAAAACTCTACGGTTGCTCTAACCTCCCTAAGCTCTCTAACTACTCGCTGGCCTAACCTAGCTACCCGGTTCCTAGCTGAAGTACCCTCCGCATCTGCAGCTAAGAACTCCTCTCTAACCTGACGAAGAAATCCCGCTTCTTCAGTGTCAAGCTCAACGGCGAAGTAGTTCTTCAGTACCGGCTCGATCCTACTCCGAAGTTGAGCGCTCAGCTCCTCGGCTTTGATGACACGATGCTTCAGATCCTCCACTTCCTTGGTCATGGCAGCAACAGTGTCCTGATACCTGTTTCGCTGTCCACGCATGTCATCCAAATCCTTCTTCATCAAAGACAGAACCTTCTCATGCTCGTTGTCGCGATCAATCTTCTGCCGAAGAAGCTCCTCCTTCTCTGATGTCGCACTCTTCAGTTCATCGGTCCTTGTCTGCGCCTCCTTCTGAGCCATGACAAGAGCTGTTCGTAAATTCTCCTTCTCTTCCTTCCAGTTGCCTCGGCCGAAGTGCATCGTATGCACTAACTCTGCCAAGTTCAGCTTTCTACCTACAACTTCCTTGTAGGTCTCCCGGTTCGCTTCCAAGCTGTACAGTAGCGGTACAACTACATCTTTGAGGTAGTCCGTCGAAGAAGCTAATCGTTCGATCTCACCAACTGTCGATGGAGAAACAGCACTCTTCGGTGTAGTGGCAACGTCCTTCTCCATCCGAGGAGTGCTCCCTTCCTCGGCTTCCTCTTCAACTGCTTCATCGTCGGTCCGGACCGTCTTTGTCATCTTCATCTTCTTCCGAGACTTCTGCACAGACCTCGGTGTCTCTTCCAGAGGTTTCTTCCTTCCACTTCTGCGAATCGGAGGAGATACCTCGACTACATCTTCGTCTTCGGCCGGAGTAACTGCTTCGGACGTCTTCTCTGCAACTGGTGTTGAAGTCGATGCCTCTTGCCTCGGCGTAGTATCAGCCGCTACTTCGGTCGCTGCTTCCTCGGCCTCGAGTTCGTCGAAGAACTTCTCAAGTTGCGCGTCTCGGGCTGGAGTCTGCACTACTTGAAATTCTTCATCCTCGGCAGCTGCGGTAAAGCCTAACTTCGTCTGTTGTGCCTCAGATAGCAACCCCATCCTCATATAGAACACCGATACAAAGGGTCTTATGTACGCCAAGTCATTCGCATTCCAAAGCTTCAGCACATGTCGGTGGATGATCCTCGCCCAATGTGCTCTTCTTCCGGCGAAGAGCTGCTCGATGAAATTGATTTGCCAATTCGACATGTATGTCGTTCTTCGTGGCCTGAAGATCGCCATAATCGCATCGGCTACTTCTCTCTTCTTCGGATCGCAGTAATCGCTTGTTCGGGAGCCATTCCTCCCTAGAGGTAATTCCTTGAACAGATTCGGGAAGTTCTTCATTGCTTCGGGCGAAGCAGCGGCAGCTATGGTATCAAAAAGAAGATCACCTTCCCGACCTGCATCGTCGATTCCCAAGACACTGGACCAGTGAGCTTCGGTCCAGTTACAGGGTCGCCCATAGTGATCATCGGCCGGATGCTGCTTGCAAATCTTCAACTCATGCACCAATTTGGAGGAAACCATCCCCCACCAAGGAAGCAAGAGGAACGATAATCCCATTTCCTCGAGGTCCTTGTCATAGCGACGAAGAGCTAGTCGATTAACTTCAAAGGCTCGGAGCCTCGGCGCCTTAGCCGTCTGCATCCCACGCATCCCTAGGATCACTGCAACGATCTTCGCCACAAACAGATTCTTCTCTGCAATCCTTTCCTCGCCCGTAACTGATGTACTTCTGCGCAAATTGGCTTCCTCTCCGATCACTCGCGAATTGGCTTCCTCGCCCGTAACTGATGTACTTCGGCGTTCGGTAAATGCGGCTCGCTGCGCCCTGCTATCGCTCGCTCTGGAAATAGTAAAACAGTAAAGTAAACAACTTGTTACCTTGCTTATATCCCGCGATAGGCTTTCCTGCACGTGCCGAAGTTAGGGTTTTCCTCTTGACGACTGACATTCTTCAGTCGGCTGTAACTTCGTCGTTCGGTCTCCGATTGCCTCGCACAACATATCGTTAGAAAGCTCTTCGTCCGTGGAACTCATCTATGAGAAAATCATCTTTCAGTGTCTCCATAGATTCGATAAATTCCTCCAGAACTGGGATTCTTCACTAAACTTCTAATTAATACTATTCTACTCATATCGTTTATCTTCTATCATATATTCTTCTTATTTACTTTATAATTAATCAATTAATTAACAAAACAAAAAACCAAGGCTTCACATACTCCCCCTCTCAATTGTGAAGCGACCCCGTGAACACTTAAGAGTAGTATCTCTTAATTCTCCACCCATTGACTCGGGTGGCTAACAATGTTTCATCGAGTTCTTCCAACTGAACCGAACCATTACTATAACGACGCGTTACTTTGTAAGGACCCATCCAACGTAAGTGTAACTTCCCTGGAAATTTGGTGTACCTATTGTCATACAGCAGTACTAAATCACCATCCTTGATGTCCACCTTGCGGATCTTCTTATCGTGCTTCTCTTTCCGCTTCATTTGAATGATTTCCGTTAGTCGTTTAGACTCTTCACGGTCTTCCTCAAGTGTGATCAGACTCTTGAGTCGTAACAGTTGGCTCTCCTCCACTGACAATCTATCTTCAGACAGGATTCTGTAAGTAGGCACATCAAATTCAACTCGCATAATCGGTGTCATGCCATATGTTAGGAAAAAGGGTGTTTGTCGAGTTGTAATTTTCTCTGCATTCCGAAATGTCCATAAGACAGCCGGTAACTTTGTATCCCAATCATATGCATGATTCACTGTGACCTTGTTCAGAATCTTGCACAACACTCCGTTAGACTTCTCCGTCAATCCATTAGCTTTTGGATTGTACGGTGTTGTCTTCCGGTGTTTTATACCAAAGTAATCTGTCAGTTCTTCTATCATCTTGTTCAAAAAATGTGTGCCTCGGTCACTCACCAACTCCAGTGGGCATCCATATCGAGTAATGATCTGTGTGTACAGAAACTCAGCCACAGTGGCTGCGTCATCTTTCTTGATAGCTGCTGCTTCAACCATCTTCGTTGCATAATCAGTAGCTATCAGAATGTACCTTCTTCTAGTGCGGCGTGTTGCAGGTTGTATAGGTCCTACAAAATCAATCCCCCACTTCTCGAATGGTGCTAATAGAAGTATCGGATGTAACGGCCACTGAGTGGTTGGCGTAGGTTTACCCACTCGTTGACAGTTATCACACTTCTTGATGATCTCATGAACATCTTTGTACATCGTCGGCCACCAGTATCCAGCTGAGAGGATCTTCTTCACAGTGTTTCTCAGTGCATAGTGTCCACCTTCAGGTTCCGAGTGTAGTGCTCCCACCACTTGTGGTATCTCATGCATTTCCAGACATCTTCGAAGTTCTTCATCAGGTCCTCTTTTGAACAATATCCCGTTCTTCATCTCGTAAGGTCCCGCCTGATGTATGAAGACTGTTCGCTGTTCAGCATCCATTTCTTCTGGGCACTGCAAAGTCTGTAAATATCTGTACAGATCATAGTACTTCGTAGCAGGTGCTACTGTCAGCTGAAACAATTCCTCATCTGGAAAGTCGTCTGCCACTGTATCCACTCGTTCTCCCGTTCTCAGTCGAGACAAGTAATCAGCATTCTCATGATGAATCCCTTGTCTGGTCTGAACTGTGAAAGTGAATTCTTGAAGTAACAACATCCATCTTGCTATCCTTCCTGACAAATCTGACTTTTGTACTAGATGCTTCAACGCATAATGATCCACATGAAAAACAAACTCATAGCCAAGAAGGTAATGTCTGAACTTCTTTACTGAGTACACCATTCCCAACGCTTCACGTTCAGTAGTGGTGTAGTTCTTTTCTGCTGCTGAAAGTTGTCTACTCGCATAGTAGATTGGGTGGTCTCTCTTTTCATCATCTTTCTGTCTGAGCACCACTCCAATAGCAAACGCAGAAGTGTCTACATACACTTGAAAGGGTCTCTCCCAGTCTGGTGGTCGCATGACAGGTGCTTCTGCCAACTTCTTCTTCAACGTCTCAAACGCCTCATGCTGTTTCTCGTGCCAATGGTATTCTGTTGTCTTCTTCAGCAATTCTGTCAGTGGCGCAGCAAGTATGGCGTAGTCTTTGATGAACCTTCTGTAATATCCAACATGTCCTAGGAAGGCTCTCAACTCGCTGATGTCAGTAGGGGGTTGCAGGGAGAGTATTACTCGAACTTTCTATACATCTACTTCTATGCCTCGACCTGATACTCTATGTCCAAGAAGTATTCCTTCAGTCATCACGAAGAAACACTTCTCAGGATGTAATGCAAGTCTGGCTTCCCTACACTTCTGAAAGGTTTTGGCTAAACACGCTGCATGTTCTTCACGTGTGCCAAAAACACAAAAATCATCTATAAAGATCTCTAAAAATTTTCGCAAATAGTCTTGAAAAATTGAGGTCATCATCCTCTGAAAGGTAGCTGGTGCATTGCATAGTCCAAAGGGCATCTTGTGATAAGCATAAGTGCCCCAATCTGTAGTAAAGGTAGTCTTGTCCTTATCTTGCTCTCTTATGGACACTTGATTATACCCTGAGAACCCATCCAGAAAGCTGTAACATTCCTTTCCAGATACATGATCCAAAATGGTATCAGTAAAAGGTAAAGGGTGATGATCCTTCTTGGTTGCTGCATTCAGCTTTCTGAAATCTTGACAGACTCTTATCTTTCCTGTTTGCTTCTTGGCTACGACTACTATGGGTGCTACCCATTCGCTGCTTAACACAGGAAAAATAATACCTGCCTTTAGGTACTTATCTATCTCGTCTTTAACCATCAAGGAGTATTTTGGGTTGAGTCGGTACTGCCTCTGTCGTACAGGTACTGATCCTTCAATGAGGTCGATACGATGTTCTCCCCACTGTGCAGGTATCCCTTTCATGTCTTCCACAGTCCAGGCGAAGACATCTTGGTAATGGATCAGCATCTGACGATACACTTCCAACTCTTCTCCTTGTACCACAACAGAAATCTTTAGGCTCTTACCTTCGCTTATTAGTAGGTCTTGGGATGCTCTTGGAAGAGCTATACCATCTGTATGACTGGTCTCTGCACTCCCATGACCTAGCTGTGATTGCTATTCGGTCTCGTTCATATCTTCTTCTTCATCAATTTCATAGCACTGTAGATAGTTGACCATCGAATAAGGGTCTCCTTTCCTTTCTCCTGCGCTGCTTGTTGATGAATCAGATCATGAAGTGTAACCCTCATCAGTCGACTCCATTTCGCCCTGATGTGTTATCTTCTTCCAAGAAACCATCACATCCTTATTAGTTGGTTTCTGTGGATCTTTGAACTGTAAACGGTGTCAGTACCAATCTGTTAGTACCTTGGCACCATACAACCATGGCCTCCCAATCAAAATTTGATAACCAGACTTAACCAAAGGGCGCAGCACAACATAAGTAAGTTTAAAAGAAATTCCGCCTATCAAGGTGGGAATGTTGCGCAGTAGCCCAAGTGGTCGTCTTCTCGTTTGATCTGCCAGCCGTAACACCCGCTGAGTTTCTTCAAACTTACTGAAACCCAACGTGTGTGCCGTGTCTTCTGTCGTTATGTTGACTCCTGATCCGGAGTCAATTGGCACTTTCCTAATCACACAACTTGCAACCTCCACTTCCACTTCTGGAGATCCCAGGTCTTCTGCCTCGATGTGAAACAGAGAAGGTAATTTTGATCTTCTTGCTTTAGTGGGTTTCTTCAGTGCTTGAAGTAACAATTTTCTGTAAATTTTGTTATCTTCAATCAGCTGCTTGAAACTTATGTTAGCCTTCTGTGTTTCCAGATCAGCTACCACATCATAGTGTGGTACTGCCACAGGTTCTTTCTTCACAGGTTCCGGTCGACTGTGCTTCTTCGGAACCTCTTCGTTCTTGGCCGCAGTCTTGTCATCAGTGGCCGAAGTACGGAAAATCTTGGGTACGGACGAAGTTGATTGTTCTGGTACTTCGGCCGAAGTTGTATCAGCTTCTCTTGCCGAAGTTCCTGCTCGTAGTAACTCCTTCTTCAGGAGTTTGCGGACTTCGTCCGTAATGTCAACTGGTAGTCTCGGAGGATTTACGCTCTTCAGCGTTTCTTCTTCCTCCGTATCCTCCTCAACTATCTTCTTCTTGGCTTTCTCCGCAGCCTTCTTCTGCTTCTTCAGCTCTTTCTTCGATTGAGTCTTTATGGGTGCTTCTTCTACCTTTCTCTTGGATTTGAAGGAGCTTCTGGTATCCACTTTGCAAACCCAAGTTTCTTCTGGTGGCCATCCTTCATCTCCAGCGGCTTTCCATTCTTCCAAGTCCACCTTGTGGAGTTGTGCTTCTCCAGGACGTTCTGTTTTGGGATCAAAGCGAACCCCTCTCTTCTCCACTGGTGGATTGGTACAATCTGCCGTGGCGTGCCCTGGTTGATGACATTTTGCACACAGTGCTACATAGCCTAGATGCTTCTTCGGATGTGGACAATTGGGTGACCAATGTTCTGTACTACCACAATTGAAACAAGACCCATGGGGTGGTGGTTTATTGGCTCCTGCTGGAGTCATTAAGTGTTTCTGAGACACATTTTGTGCTCTCTCTCTTGGTACAAATCTAGAAATGGATATGGGTTGGATAGGGGTTATCGGAGAAGGTTGAGGAGGTCTGGGAGATTGGGGTGGTGTTGCTTGTGGTATGGACTGTACTCCATACACATCATCTGGAGTCTCTATAAAGAATGAACTATAATATGACTCGAATGCGGGTGCCCATTCTACATGTGACGCTTGAAATGACCTTGCGTTTGTACACTCTGTATTGGCATGCCCTTGTTTCCCACAGGTCGTACACCATAAGCTCGGACGTGATGCCGAAGGTGACTTCCTCCTGTCAGGAGTCCCTATCATCTGAACTTTCAGATCCGCGAACCCTTTAATCATCTCCTCCATAAGGTGATTATTATCCCCTTTTGCTTTGCCCTTCTTTTCCTTCGAACTTTTCTTTTCCTTGGACGAAGAACTACGTTTCATTCTTCGTTCTTCTTCGCTCGAAGAAGATGAGCTCGACGATGAAGATACTTCGGCTTCGGCTGAGGAAGACTCATCATCAGAAGATTCGTCGAAGGAAGAAGGTTCTCTGCGACTCTTCCTGCTTCTTCCTTCGAGTCGTTTTCCCTTCCTTCCTTTCTCTCTTTCCTTTCTTCTTCCCTTTTATCCATCCTCCCTTACTTCCGAGGGTGGATGCTTCAAATGCTTCTGCTGAGGCAACAACCTCTTCAATGACGTCCATCTTTCCTCGACGACACCAGATCTCCATTTCAATCGGTAAGCCGGTAACTAGTCATTCGGTGGCTTGATCCATAGAGTATGGGTTGGCTGTACTGTAAACCCTCCGCGGTCCTATCGATCACTACCCCCCCGATCTCTCAACCTCCACGATCGTCATCCACGAATCTGCAACATGTCGGGCCTGTCTCTCACTCAGGGGTCACCTCTGATGGCTTTGATGGAAGCACACCATGAACTTGAAGGGAAAATGCTGAGTTCAGTCATTCATACACCCACAAACTTATCAACTAAAAATCTCCTTAAACACATCAACTAAAAATCCTCCATTCTAACAACGTCTCTCAAGTTCTCACATGCTAAAAATATCCCACACTCTCTATATTACTCAAGTTGTCATTACGACAATGTGAAAACAAGGATGAGGAGCTCTTCTCTACTCCTCTATTTATACATTCTAGGTTTTTACTTTGGTACTCCCGGTAACTCAGCCGTAACTACTTTTACCGGGTTTTACTAAGATATTACTTAAGGTAAAAGCATTGATCACATGGGCTTTTTACCTTTTCACATGGGCTTATTCCTTCAAAGTCAACAACTTCTAGAAGGATTCTGGAATATTCTCAAGGAATCTCGAATTTCCACCCCCCCTCTACACTAGGACTCACTAAAAAGGAAACATGTGGAATCTCTTCTTGTTTTTAATGCCCACAAAGTCCACAACTTTAATCCAACCACTAATATCAAGTCAAAAAGGAGATAAGGGATACTTTCCACCTCCTTTCTACCTTTTAGACAAGATGACAAGATAGTAGTGCTCACTCTTTAGCAAATATCTGAATTCTGCCAAAAGTACAGCTAAGTTTAACCATAACTAACTTTTATATAGTCATGACTAACTTGATACATCCTTAAAGTACTTTGGCAGCCAATAAACATTCTCAACACTTAGTTATAACTAAACACCTTACTAATAGACAAACTTCCTATGTGTAACATAGGTCGTTACATTTTACCCCCGGACTAAATTTTCGCTCCGTCCTCGGAGTGAAGAGAGAGCTTTCGTCGATGAAACAACTTCAACTTGTCATGATTTACTCGATCAAATCTCCTTCCTCCCAGCTCCTGAAGGTCATATGTGAAGTTGCTCCACACCTTATCTACAACAAAAGGACCAAAATATCTCGGAAGAAACTTCTTCCTAGCCCTCTTGAATCTGATAGCATCATACAACATAACCCAATCTCCGACTTGAAAAGGTTTTACCTCCCTCTTGCCCAACCGTTTGTCGTAACTCTTCTTTTGATACGCTTGAGCTCGTTCCATCCGGATCATTGCTACCGCTCGGGTCTCTTCCAACTCCATGAGTTGCTCCCTTCTTGATCTGACCACGTCTTCTCCTCTCGACCTCTTCAACTTTCGTTGAATAGTTTGAAAAGTATCCAATTCGAATTGGATCGGCAACTTGGACTCCACTCCATAAACCAGTCGAAATGGGGAGTATCCAGTAGAAGTCTTTGTTGTCGTTCGGTACTCCCATAAGATGGCATGTAGCCTCTTATCCCAAGTATGTTTCGCAGTTTCAACACCAGCATCTTTGGCGAGCATCATACAAAGTGTAAGATTGGTCTTCTCCGCAAGACCATTAGCATTTGGTTTGTATGAGGTCGTTACTCGTGGCTTGATAGAAAAGTGTTGTAGCATAGCAGTAGTCATGCTCCCTACAAACTCTCCTCCTCTATATGAGACCAACTCTAACGGACATCCAAATCTCGTGATGATCCTCTCCCATAGGAATCTACCGACTTCTGTTTCATTGGTCTCCCTCAAAGGTCTAGCCTCTACCCACTTGGTACAATAGTCAGTGGCGACTACAATGTATCTATTGCCTCGAGGTGTCTTATTAAGAGGACCTACAAAGTCAATACCCCATTTCTCAAACGGCCCTAATACTGGAATTGATCTTAACGGAGGTGTTCTAGTAGACTTTAGAGCAAATGCTTGACATACGTCACAAGTTTTGCAATAGTCTAAACACTCTTTGAAAATCCCTCTCCAGTGATAACCCGCATCCAAAATCTTGAAGGCTGTTATCTTACCAGCAAAGTGACCTCCGCAAACAGTTCCGTCGTGAAACTCGTGCATTAGCTTGAATGCCTCCTTCTGACCAACTGCTCTCCTTAGTAACCCATCTGCTCCTTGATGAAACAGAATTCCCTCCACCATGGTGTAAGGTTTGCATCTCTTGATCAGCGCGTTACGTTCTCGAGTATGCATACCTTTTGGAAAAGAGCCATCTGCAAGGAAACTCCAGATTTCCTTGTACTCCTCCGGTATCTCCTCAATGCTTGTGATGGTCATCAGATGCTCGTCTGGAAATGAATCATCAAACGGTTCTTCTCCCTCATCATCATAAGCCCTTGACAAAAGATCAGCATTTGCATGCTTCTTCCCTGGTCTATCTTCGATCACATAATCGTATTCTGTTAGAAGGATCTTCCAACGAGCAATACGACCTTCGGCATTAGGCTTATTAAAGATATACTTTAAAGCCTTGTGATCTGTGACTATGGAAAATTTCCCTCCTAGCAAGTAGTGTCGAAATTTCTTCAATCCAAAGATCACCGCTAATCCTTCTCGTTCAGTCACGGAGTAATTCTTCTCCGCTGGAACCATCTGCCTACTAGCATAAGCTATAGGATGATCATGCACATCTCCATCTAGCTGACTTAATGTACATCCGATTGCTACATTAGAGGCATCCGTATACAGAATAAATGCTTTACTCCACTCAAGTTTAGCAAGTATAGGAGCTGTCACTAATGCCTTTTTCAGCTCCTCAAATGCTTCCTTTGCCTTCTGATCATGCACTATCAAGTCAAAATCAACTCCCTTCTTCATGTACATAGTCAAAGCTATTGCTTTGTTTGAGAAGGAAAAGACAAACCTACGATAATATCCAACCATGCCAAGAAACTGCCTCAACTTTGTCAAGTTGATCGAAAATGAAGATCCACAATCTTCTTCACCTTCTCAGGATCTACCGCAATCCCATTCTTGGAAATGATGTGCCCTAACAGTAGACCTTCTTCGCAGCCAAAGATGCACTTCTCTGGATTTAGAGAAGCGTTGGCTTGCTCCAACCGCTGCAAAACTTTGATCACATGATCAAAGTGGTCCTCCTTTCGTCCGTACACACAGAAATCGTCAATGAAATCCCGAACAAACTTCCCTATGAATGGTTCAAACACCTTGTTCATGAACCGTTGAAACGTGGCCGGAGCATTACACAATCCGAATGGCATCACCCGAAATGTAAATGTTCCTCAAGGAGTAGTGAAAGTAGTCAACTGTTGGTACTCCTGTGCTATCTTGATCTGGTTATACCCACTATAACCATCACCAAAGCTGTACCACTCATGACCAGCAACTTCCTCCAAAATCTCATCTATAAATGGTAGAGGATAATAATCCTTCTTGGTAACTGCATTCAGCTTCTTATAGTCTATGCACACTCGCAGCTTACCATTCTTCTTCTTGACAATCACAATGGGTGAAACCCATTCTGAGTTCTCCACCTCATAGATGAAACTCGCCTCCTTCAACTTGTCTATCTCCTCCTTGACCATCATTGCTGTTGTAGGATTGACCCTTCTCTGCTTCTGTCGAACTGGTCTTGCGTTCTCCTCCAATTCGATTCTATGAGTCTCGAGAGTCACCTCCTTCAAATCCTTGTAGCTGAAAGCAAACACATGGATATATTTTCGAAATATATCTAGGAATCTACTTTTCTCCTCTTGAGTGACATTGATACCAAACTTCAGCGTAGAGAGTCTTCTCACAATCTCTGCCTCACTCAACTCTTCTTTGTCAGGATCTTTCTCCACTGCTGGTCGAGGCAACAAGTCAATAGCACTAAGCTGATGTAATGATTCATCTCGACCAAATCCTTCGTCCTCAGACGAGGATTCTTGATCGTAAGAATCTCCGGTATCTACTTCTGATGCACTCTGATCATCCTCCGTATCAGATTCCCAGTAGTCACTAGTGGGTCTATCAGAGTCAGAAGTCACAACTCCAACACCCGAGAGAGGAACTATCACTCTATGATCTCTAGGCCCAATCCGTAAGTATCCCTTGTGCCACCTATCAGTGGTGCGCACAGCTCTCAACCAAGGCCTACCTAGGAGCAAATCATAACTAGAGTCCTTTAACACTTGAAAGGACATCAACGTTTGAACTCCCATCACAGACACGACCACCTTCTCTAACACCCCAAGAGGTCTTACCCGTTGCTTGTTAGCCATCCCCACGACAATGCTAGCCGGGCGAGTTGGTTCCATCCCCAACTTCTTCATCAACCTCTCCGATATGGCGTTGACAGCCGATCCTCCATCCACCAATACGTCAGAGACGTAGTGACCATTCAACCGGACTTCAATCTTTGAAGCCCTAGTGCATACCTCTGAAGCATGCACATCCACCACACCAACTCCCACAGACTTTGATGTCTTGCTCTTGGGTTTCTTCTTCTTGCTTCTCTTAGAACTCAGTCCTCCTCTGAGTTCTCTTCGTAAGCTGGGATTAAGTGCGATCAGTTGTCCAACAGTGATGTTGGCTTTCTGAGCACCCACATCTTCAACCACATCATATCCCGCTTGGGAAGATGAAATGGTGAAATCTGCCATCCCTAGCTTCCTTCTTGGCTCCCTTGGTGTACTCGAAACATTACTCGAACGAGTACTTCTACTTGCTGACTCCTCCATGAAAACCGGTTCATCAGAAAATCGAGTTCTTTTCCTTTCTTGAGCTAAAAGCTCCACCGGTGCATGAGAAGAGTTTGAACTCTCTCCTTTCTCGTAGATGGGATCTCGCACGACATCGATAGTAGCCACCCCCTTGTCTCGTCCTTGTGATGGATTTCCTCCACCCACATTCATTCTGACAGCTTCGGCACCTCTCGCTCCGTTGTTAAGACAATTTCGCTGGAAATGAGAACCTCCACACGTCCAACAAGTGATTCCTCCAAAGTTACCTTGGTTACCTCCAAAGTTACCTTGATTTCCTCGGTTGGGATTGTTGTCGTAACCTCTTTGACCTCCTCCTCCACCTTTGTTCCTCCATTCTCGTAACTGCACCACGTTTATCTTGAGATCCGCAAGAGTATCGGTGATGCTCTTCAGCTCGGCATGAAAATCAGAGGCGGCAGTAGACATCGTTGTTGGGACAAATGGTCTTGGCACCACCGTTGGAGTAGGAGCTGACGTTGAAGCAATCACCAATTGTGATGGTGCAGGTGCGATCGTTGTGACTACACCAGGAGTCGGAGTTGACACCAGAGCAGCATGATGAGGTTGGATGATATCTCCTTCATCCAAACTCTCTTCCATATTTGTCGCTATCTTGATGGCCTCCGCTTTGGTTGCTGGCTTCTCGTACCTCACTTGGGTTCGAATTGAAGGCCTCAACCCTCCCACCAAGTTCTTGGTCAACACTGCTCCAATCCCCGCCATCGTTAACTCCACATTGTCTCCACTCTTCCGTAGGACCGTCCGAAACCGTTGCTCCAACTTATCCACCCTTTCGGCATATTGCCGAACTTTCTCGTCATCCCGTTGCTTCAAATGAGTAAGCTCCACCATGAGCTTCTCATAACTCTCTTCTGGAAGAAATTCTTCGATGAGTGCATTACTCAACGTCTCCCATGTGTCCTCAACTGCACCAGGTGTCTTGCTCTTCACTCGGTCTTCATACCACGTAAGAGCAAAATCTTCTAAAAACTCTGGCAGTAACAACACCCATTCTTCCTTCCTTCTCACGTTGTTTCCGATGCAACCTCTTTTGAAGTCTCGTACAAATGGTTCTACATCTTCATTGTCCTTCTCATGAAACACTGGTAACTTCCCCATCTTGTAACTATTCTTTCTACCCTTCTAATTTTTGTGCAATAACTACTCGCTAAAAGAGTACGAACATCACCAATTCCATTCGCGAATAATCTACCATAGGTAAAATGAAAGGAAATGGTTGTAACAACACCTCTTGTGCCATCTCTTCTCCCAAGGTAATCATGAGCCTGAGTCGCATCACCGCCTTCTCCACCATCCGAATGACGATCTCCATCACAACTCAGCTGAGTCCTCTTTTGAAGTCGACAACTTCTCCGTCTCCGCTCTTTGAGTCTCGTCCAACTTCTCGACTACTGACGTAAGTAGGGCGGCCACATCTACGCACTTGTGTCCTCTGGATAGATCACCCACTCCACAACTTGGACAAGGATCTTCGCCTAGAAGATGAATTGGCGCTGGTGACGATGGACCCACTCGAAGACTTAAATCAGTAAACTCCCGCTTCCCTTTAGCTCTCTCGGTTCTGATTCTAGTTGGACAATTCACTACTTTGTGTCCCAACCCTCTACAGAAATAACACCACAAGTCGGTTTCTACTCTTCTCCTCGGAGATTCTACTTGAGGTTTAGTACTAGGGTTTTCAAACTGGACGATAATCTCTCTCGAACTTTCTCCGACACTTACTATGACATCTAAACCTTGAGGAAGGTTTCTAAGTCTAACTTTCCAATCTTTTAAATTTCCACTCATGTTGCACCTTCTCAACCATTAAGTGGACAAAATATCATAGAGGAAAATAATTCTACATCACTTTCTTAACTCTTCCGAGCTTTATATTGGAAATCTTGTATTATACATGCTATACACGAAATAAAATCTAATCTAAATTTAACTATCGAAGATATGATCCTCCTCACCATCGTTTGTACTAATCACAACAGACATCTTGAACTCACTCTTGTAAAAATCCAACTCTACTTCACCAGGAGCATTCGTGGCCTCCACAGTGAATGATGCTTTAAACTCGGCTTTCTTCAAATCTGTGCCAATGGTCACGGAAGCTTCTTCGTATAGGGTAAAGAGGGCACCCCAAGTGCTATAGATGCGGGTTCGTAACTCATCTATACTCAACTTGGGCTTCTCCGTCTCTGTTCGAACTCCTAAACGTCTCTTCTTCCACCTCGTCATTCGAACAGGATTCCCCATGAAGTATCTTCAAGACCTCCTTGTATGCCGAAACGTGTATCTCTTAGTTGGTAAGAGATCTCTCCAAGATTTTTGTTATCTCCAGTAGCTCAACCTCCAAGCTACTAAATCATGAAGTTTCAACAGAAACTTCCCTAATCAGAAGAGATGGTGATGACTGTACAAATTTTCAGAGAACTGAAATTTGTATATTTTCACTTCCCTCGTGGTTGTCAACCCCCTCCACTTTGAAAAATTCTTTCTCCCTCTTCAGACCTCATCTTCTCATGATTTCTTTTGTCCTGGATAGCTTATCAGCCACTCTAAAACACTAGAAAGACCCCCTCAACTCTCACGAATAGACCCCCTCAACTTTGAAAATTCATTGCTCCCTCTCTAGACCACCTTTTCCTATGATTTCTTTTGTCTTAGATAGGTTATCAGCCAATCTAAAACACTGGAAAGTTTCTCAGGAAAATAAAATTCACAGAAAATCTGACAATGACTGTAAACTTTTTCCAGAGAACAGAATTCCTCAACTCTCACGAATAGACCTCCTCAACTTTGAAAAATCATTGCTCACTCTCTAGACCACCTTTTCCTATGATTTCTTTTGTCTTAGATAGGTTATCAGCCAATCTAAAACACTGGAAAGTTTCACAGGAAAATAAAAATCACAGAAAAGTTGACAGCGACTGTACAAATTTTCCAGAGAGCAGAATTTCTAAACTCACAAATTTCTCTCCTCTAATAACTTTTCTCTCCTCCTTTCTCTACAACTCTTGTTGCACCCTCTTTCAACTCTCCTCAAACTCTTTCTAAGTGAACAAGATGTAAAGAATGACTTCGAACGCGTCATATATCACTACGGGATACACGAAAGGTTCTAACGTTGCTAACATCGCGTTAGCTCTCTCTCCTCCCAACGTTCTCTCCATGTGCTCTCTCATAATCTCCTTTTGTCGAATATAGAACTGAACTCTAAACATCGTTCAACTATCCCTTCAAGTGAGGTCCCGGCAACGGAACCAAAAATGTAAACCCTCCGCGGTCCTATCGATCACTACCCCCCCGATCTCTCAACCTCCACGATCGTCATCCACGAATCTGCAACATGTCGGGCCTGTCTCTCACTCAGGGGTCACCTCTGATGGCTTTGATGGAAGCACACCATGAACTTGAAGGGAAAATGCTGAGTTCAGTCATTCATACACCCACAAACTTATCAACTAAAAATCTCCTTAAACACATCAACTAAAAATCCTCCATTCTAACAACGTCTCTCAAGTTCTCACATGCTAAAAATATCCCACACTCTCTATATTACTCAAGTTGTCATTACGACAATGTGAAAACAAGGATGAGGAGCTCTTCTCTACTCCTCTATTTATACATTCTAGGTTTTTACTTTGGTACTCCCGGTAACTCAGCCGTAACTACTTTTACCGGGTTTTACTAAGATATTACTTAAGGTAAAAGCATTGATCACATGGGCTTTTTACCTTTTCACATGGGCTTATTCCTTCAAAGTCAACAACTTCTAGAAGGATTCTGGAATATTCTCAAGGAATCTCGAATTTCCACCCCCCCTCTACACTAGGACTCACTAAAAAGGAAACATGTGGAATCTCTTCTTGTTTTTAATGCCCACAAAGTCCACAACTTTAATCCAACCACTAATATCAAGTCAAAAAGGAGATAAGGGATACTTTCCACCTCCTTTCTACCTTTTAGACAAGATGACAAGATAGTAGTGCTCACTCTTTAGCAAATATCTGAATTCTGCCAAAAGTACAGCTAAGTTTAACCATAACTAACTTTTATATAGTCATGACTAACTTGATACATCCTTAAAGTACTTTGGCAGCCAATAAACATTCTCAACACTTAGTTATAACTAAACACCTTACTAATAGACAAACTTCCTATGTGTAACATAGGTCGTTACAGTACCCATCCTCGGAATTCTGTCTAGTAGATTGTAAAATCTTTGAACATAATCTTTTAGGCTCTCTTTCTTTCCTCTGATCAGTCTGGTCAGCTTTCCCAAAACTTGACGATTGTACCCAATTTCCCAGAACCGCTCTAAGAACTTTGTCTTCAGCTTGTCCCAAGTATCGATGTCTCCTGATATTCTATTTGCATGATTATACCAACTGCGTGCTCTCTTCCTGAGAAGACTTGGAAAGATTCGCAGACGATCTGGTTCAGCGTCTTCCTTATTAGTGACAGATACAGATTCAAACAGTTTAATGTAAGCATCTGCATCCTCATCGTCATCTGAAGATCCTCCTCTGAACTTTGGGTATCCATGTTTCGTGATAGGTTGGCCTGCCATACTTCGAACAAAAGGAGCCCTTGGAACTTGAGTTGCTATCTTGGCAGGAGCTGGAATCGGCGCTGGTACAGCAGCTTGAACGAGGACAACAGGGGCAATATCCGCAGAAGCAGCTGCTTGGGCTTGTCTCTTCTTGAATATGGACGGTCCTGTGGTTGGCTGTAAGTAAGGAGCAGTGCTGTCCTTCTGAGTTACTGGAGTTAACGGAAGGATTTCCCGCACCGGTGCTTGAGGAATAAGTTCCTGCGCCTGTAAAAGTTCCACTAAGGTAGTAACAGCTTCTACTGCCTTAGTTGCAGCTTCTTCATTCGAAGAAGTAAACTGATCTTGATCTGCAGAAGTACTTCCTACCTCTGGGTCAGGAGTAAACAACTGCGGATATAAAACGGTATTGACTTCTGGAAAAGGTTTCCACCCTACTTCACTTTCTGGATGTTCGTTCTCAGCACTTAGCCGAGTGGTAACTTCTTCGAAGTCAAGTTCTCTTTGAGCAGATTCGAAAGGAGTTGGAGGTAATGACTTTGGTGTCCGGGGTGAACTTGATTCACCAAGGCTTGGTTCCTTCCTCTTCCATTCTTTTGAGTTAGGTGTTCTCCAACCTCGTTCTCTCTTCTTATGCTCTTCTTTCAACCGACGAGCTTCTTCCAGAATCTGTTCTCGATATTCTGCTCGTTTTTCTCGCCTCCTGTCTCTCTCAGATTGCACGTTTCCAGGAGGATCAGGCTTGCCCGTCGACATACATGTCTCTGGACTTCTGTTCACTGATCTTGGATAATTTCAGCATTCGCATCCCCGGCAGCGGCGTCAAAATTTATTCAGCCTTCTATATGTAACACACAAGAAAACTAAAAGATGCTCGAAAGTAGTAATTTAAGGATCGAACCCACAGAGATGCAAGTAAAGATCATCCAAAAGTAGTAAACACGTGATAAAGGTGATTCTTTATAGTTGTCTTTTATTCTCACGGGCAGAAATCAGTCCCGGTAGAGATCAAACTCAGGTCTATCCAACAAGACAGAGTTGATAATCCTGACAAACAAACATAACAGGTACTGAACAGGTCAGGGACCTCAAGAAACAGATAAATAACAGAGAAACAGAGCCACGGACAGAAATGTCCCACGAGGAAGTACTGCTGAAGTGCTACTAGGTAGCCTCTAACATCATAAACGCTAAGTATCTTCACACTGAGTTACTTCACTACTACTGCACTCGGAAAACTCTGGCGAAGAAGACTCTTCTTCGGCCGAAGTACCAGACTGAACTTCTTCCTAAGTGTTCCACCAAAGAACAACTTCTTCCGAATTCAACTTCGCCCAAGAACGTCTTCGTAGGAAACTAACTCCGCAGATGCCGGTCTATTCTCAGTCTTCGCCGTAAACGTTCTACTCTGATTTCAAATGTCGACAGCAAATTCTTCGGCACCCAGACTCATTCCTACCACAGCAAACTACGATACTTCGTAGGTAAATCCTTCGCAGAGGACAAAACACTCAATGGCTCCGTAAACTCAGGAAATAGAAAACTCAAAAATGATAAAACACATAGAGGTCGTGAATACGAACAACACAACGCTTATATACAGATTTTCCCGAAGATGACGGATCTTCTTCCTAAGAAGTCGGGCGTACTTCTGGACCGTCGGATGAAGGTCCTGTGTCCGAAACGACACCAGGAACGACACCGCTTTCTACTGCTAACTCTCTACCTATCTCGCAAACTGAAAACTCTACGGTTGCTCTAACCTCCCTAAGCTCTCTAACTACTCGCTGGCCTAACCTAGCTACCCGGTTCCTAGCTGAAGTACCCTCCGCATCTGCAGCTAAGAACTCCTCTCTAACCTGACGAAGAAATCCCGCTTCTTCAGTGTCAAGCTCAACGGCGAAGTAGTTCTTCAGTACCGGCTCGATCCTACTCCGAAGTTGAGCGCTCAGCTCCTCGGCTTTGATGACACGATGCTTCAGATCCTCCACTTCCTTGGTCATGGCAGCAACAGTGTCTTGATACCTGTTTCGCTGTCCACGCATGTCATCCAAATCCTTCTTCATCAAAGACAGAACCTTCTCATGCTCGTTGTCGCGATCAATCTTCTGCCGAAGAAGCTCCTCCTTCTCTGATGTCGCACTCTTCAGTTCATCGGTCCTTGTCTGCGCCTCCTTCTGGGCCATGACAAGAGTTGTTCGTAAATTCTCCTTCTCTTCCTTCCAGTTGCCTCGGCCGAAGTGCATCGTATGCACTAACTCTGCCAGGTTCAGCTTTCTACCTACAACTTCCTTGTAGGTCCCCCAGTTCGCTTCCAAGCTGTACAGTAGCGGTACAACTACATCTTTGAGGTAGTCCGTCGAAGAAGCTAATCGTTCGATCTCACCAAATGTCGATGGAGAAACAGCACTCTTCGGTGTAGTGACAACGTCCTTCTCCATCCGAGGAGTGCTCCCTTCCTCGGCTTCCTCTTCAACTGCTTCATCGTCGGTCCGGACCGTCTTTGTCATCTTCATCTTCTTCCGAGACTTCTGCACAGACCTCGGTGTCTCTTCCAGAGGTTTCTTCCTTCCACTTCTGTGAATCGGAGGAGATACCTCGACTACATCTTCGTCTTCGGCCGGAGTAACTGCTTCGGACGTCTTCTCTGCAACTGGTGTTGAAGTCGATGCCTCTTGCCTCGGCGTAGTATCAGCCGCTACTTCGGTCGCTGCTTCCTCGGCCTCGAGTTCGTCGAAGAATTTCTCAAGTTGCGCGTTGTCAGGTTGAGAGTCTTCCTGGGAAGGGCGAACCTTCTGGCTGTGATATGAGCTTGAAGGCTGTGTTCGATCTACTCAGGGAAGCGTTGGGCTTCAGGCTGGGGCTGGTTTACTCAGAGGATAGGCTTCAGGTCTCAAGGTGATACTGAAAAACACTCGTATAAGTCTCTAGGCTCTTCTGATATGTTCAGGAAGCAGAGTTCAAGCTTAACTAGCAATGATAAGATCAGATGGCGAACTTTGACACTCAGGATTGAGAAATATGTGAAGGTTCGGACTTCAGAACTCCTCCTACATGTAAATGAGGTTCTACTGGATACACATACGAAATTTCAGCTTCAGATCAATTCAGAGCACTAAGATATGAGCAGAAACTTTCTGAGTGGAGAAATTACGGCAGTTTCTGATACCCAGACAGCTATTTCGACCTATAATATGGAATTAGCTCGATCACTTTGGGAAATTCTTACAGGATTTGCAGTACACAGCTTGCTGAAAACTCCTGTGAAGTTGGGCCTCCTGATTCCACACAGAACTCCAGATCTCGCTCTCCAAAGTTGCTGCTCCAGATTGAGAGCTTTTCGGACCCCTTCTACTTCAGCGACCGCCCTGAATTACTCACTCACTCAATTGACATAAAACTTTGGAGACAGTCGTAGCCCTGCTGACAGTGAACACCACCACGAAGGTTTGAAGCGATTTCCTCAATTCTGCTGCAAATGACACTCAAAACCCCAAATTGAACAGAAGTGCTGCAATTCTGACACAAATCAAACTTCAATCAGCCATAACTCCTTGTTTATTGCCTCAAATCGATCAAACTTTTCGCTGACAGTGCTTGGCTCGACGAGCTCTATCTCCCTATGCTCTCAGATTTCGAAGTGTCCTCACCAATTGCTCGGAAACCCACTCTAGAGCTCTGTTTCTAAACTTAGAGTTTTACAAAAGACAAAAATGGACCAATGGGAGTTCATAGCTCCATTTGGTTGTCATTTTGTGCCTTAAACTACCTGGTAACTTAATTCAACCCATATGCTACCACGTCAAGTCCCCTAAAGCGCCAACGTATAACCTAAACTACCTAGAACGACACATAGCCTTGAAAGTAAACTAAAACCAGCTAAAAGCGTGCATGGGCAACACGTAAGTACAACCCATGAACTAAAGCCCTATCTACATGGCAAATCAACCTACTAAGACCCAAAATATATAACATCCTCAAGTGTCGACATCTCTGAGGTCCCAACTCTACTCAGAGAGACTAACGCTAGACAGAGAGGTGAATTATTTACAATGTAAAATGATTCACATCACGACATCCACCCCCTCCAAACCTGCACATCCTCCGGTATGTGCCAATCTCCTCAGTCTTCTGTTTGATCTTCATCATCATCGCTCTCCTCCGCCTCAGTCTCTTCAGAAACTGGGACATCTTCGTCTCTTGCTGTCCTCTGCTCTGACTCCAGAAAGTTGAATAACTCAACTGATCCTCCGCGTCTCTTGAACAGTTTCACACGTTTTCCAGCCACAGATAGCTTCAAAGGAGTACCGTCCAACTCACGCAAACTATAAGTGGCATTCTCATACACATCTAGCACAACATAAGGCCCGAACCATCTTCGAGAGAACTTACGAAGTGTAGAATGCTGATTTTCCAACGTGCTATCATATACCAGAACCCAGTCACCAACATGTATTGGCTTCGGTCGTAATCGGTGAGTCTTGTCAAAACGTTCCTTGTTTCTGAGTCGAGCCACCTTCTGTCTCTCCTGTGCATCAGCGAGATCCTCCTCCCTTCGCTCCAACTGCCTAATACGTAAAGCAAGGAGTGAAGCACGATCTATACCATCTTCCCATGGTAGCATAGCCCACGTAGGAAAGTACTCCTCAGCAGGCATGATCGGTTTCTGACCCAACATAAGCTCAACTGGCATATAGCCAGTCGTAGTACAATGTGTAGTTCTATCAACCCACAAAGCAAATAGAAGTAGTCTCGGCCATTCTCTAGGCCTACCATCACATGCTTTCACTAAAGCATGAACAATAGAAGGGTGTCCTCGTTCACTCTTACCAATGCCCTCTGGATTCATAGCAGTGGTAAGCCGAAGCTTTACTCCATAACGAGCAAAGAACTCCTTCACTTCATCGCCTCTCAACTCACCTCTGTCTGCACGTAATCTCCCAACCGATCCATAACGACAAATGATATCTTCAAGCACGAACCTACAGATATTCTCTGTAGTCTTCGTCCGTAGTGCTCGTCCCTCCACATAGTTGGAGAGATCCTCTCGAGCCAACACCAAGTAACGCATCCCCCATAACCCCGGTGGCATCATCACAAGGTCAAGAACCCACTGGAAATGGATACTAGGTGGATAAGTAGGTACAAGTCCATCTCTGTAACGGACCTTAGAGTAGAACTGGCAGTGCAGACACGATCCAACAAAGTCCACCACGTCTTGATACAAACCCTTCCACCAGTAACGCTCCTTCAGCTTCGTGTATGTAGCCCAGACTCCACGGTGTCCAGCCCACAAGGTGTCATGAAACTCCTTCAGCAGATTAAGCTTTGTCGATTGATCATCCACCACTCTAGCAAGCATCCCATCTCTTCTCTTCGGACGTTTCCACAGATAACCTTCACGCAGAAGGTAGCTGTATGCCTTCCGTCTGATCTCCTTGAACTCTGCATCACTCCATCCTTCTCTTCTGCATAAAGAACTCAGATAAAATCCAATATCGCGGAACTTTTCTGAGTAGAACTCCTCATTGAACGGCAGTGGTTCCAAGTCTGAAGTCTGCTGACCAACTTGGCACCAAACGTCTCTCCTCTCTTCACTCTCCATCTCTGCAAACATCTCATCCTCATCTGTATAATGAGCCCTAGACAACATATCTGCAACTGGATTGTCCTTCCCTGCTATATGCTTTAGCTCAGGGTTCAGACTCCGGACATAGGCAATCCATCGCAGCATTGCTATGTCTGGTGTAGTACAGTTGGATATCATGCCTAGTAGAGGTAGACAATCCGTTTCCAGGACTACATGAGCACCAATCAGAAACTCACGATCTGTCTTCATTGTTGTCACCGCTCCCCACAATTCACGCTTCACCTGAGGATAATCTCGTTGCCTGTCTGTCAAGATCCTAGCTCCAAACCTAGAGGTAAGCCGCAATCCATCCGCATCATCTTGACCTATCGCCCAGCCAATTGCCTTTGGGCTAGTATCTACTGTGACAATGACAGGTCTCCCACATCCATAGTCTATTCTCCTCAAAACAGACGGAGACTGTAGAGCCTCCTTCAACCTATTCATAGCTTCTCGATGGACTGAGGTCCATATAAACCTCTTACCCTTCCTCAATAATGCATACAAAGGCTCAGCAACATGAGCATAATGAGGAATGGATAAACGATAAAATACACAAGCACCTAGAAAGCGTCGAACCTCTGTGATATTCCTACAGTCTGCCATCCTTGCTATGGCTTCAACCTTCTCGGGGTTTGGTCGCCTTCCAAAAGCGCCACACAGATGTCCAACCACTAAAATCTCAGACACGCCAAACTTGGACTTAGCTCCTGACAGGGTGAGATGTACCTCCTCCAGACGAGTCAAGATATGTTCTACATCCCTGATATGGTCTATAACAAACCTTCTACATCCATTCGCAAGTACTGCTTCATCCTTGTCGTCAACCGCGCAACCCTTTATAGGAATATCATCTAGAAATGGAATGGTAACATCAGGCACAAACTCCCTTAGTACCTTATGCATCGCATTCTGCATATGAGCCACCGAGTTCGCCGCTCCTTGTGGAAGAGTACACATCCGCATCAATCCCAGGGGCGTACGCATAGTAGTTAAATCCCTACTCTCCACAGCCAGCTGGAATTGATCATAACCAGAATATAGATCTCCTATTGAATAGATAGCTCTCCCTGCAAATGCCTCTGCTACCTCTTCAATCACAGGACCCGTCCCAACGTTACGAATGGTTACGTTATTCGCAGGCTGTAGGTCTTGAATAAAAACGCAAAGCTCCTGACTTCTTGGGCACAGTGAACCACCTACTAGAATATGGCCCCATAGACGGCTCAAGTATCCCCATCTGTACCTTCTCCTTCAACAACTCGATGAGTTTAGGCAATAAAGCACGAGGAACTGGGATCGGTTTCAGGTCCCAAGGCACATGAGGGATTGTGAATATAACCATAGGTGCTATAACCTGAGGGTTCACACAACCTATCTCCTCTGCTGAAAAAGAGAATGCTTTACCATGCTTTACTACCATCTGTTCAAACACTGTCTTCTCGACCTCAGTCAAGAATTCACCCCCTCCTATCTGGAGCTCCTTCAATGTCTCCTCAGTAAACTGGTGCCCTACTCGTCTATGATCACGTAATATAGGTTCAGTCCCCACTAACTGTACTTGCTGCTGGGAGTTAGCAGGTAGTTGAGCTGCTACCGGTCTTACCTTTCTCAGTACAGATTTGTACTTCGCATGGACGTCTGCTTCCTGAGGGAGTGCACACCAACAACTTGCTTCTCTCCCTTCATTATTCTGCATCGGATGAGGAAAGAACTGCAGGTATGTAGCAATCTCCTTATATATGCATCGAGAGTGGATAGGGATCACCACCACACTATTTTTCCCCTCCATCAATCTATCCACACCATCTAGCCAACGAACAAAAGACTGCACACCTACAAACTCCCCATAAACACCAGAAATCATCTCATCTTCCTTCAGAACTCCCGTACAACGCAGATTTGCTGCACACCTCTCCATCTGTCTTCTACTCTTCTCAGTCAAATCCTCCATCCGTGTGAACTCACTCCAATCATCAGAACTGAAAGCCATCAACCCAGATTTCCAACTATGCACAGTGCAACTACTTTCTGAATCTTGAGCAGCCTTTCCATCAACCTCCTGTGATCCCTCAGGCTGCTCAAGCGGGATCATAGTAACAGTAGATCCATCACTCTCGCTATCCCGTCCTACGAGAGTGGTTTCAGAAAACCCTTACCCCTACAGATAGAAGAATCCCTCAAAGTTTGACGGTTTCGTTCGTGGTTCGTACGAACGGTCAGAAACTGCACAGAACGTCTATCATCTGGACTACGGATCCTAGCATAATGAGATCCATCATCCATCACCTTGGTCTCCATTCGAACCGCAGTGATATAAGGCTGACCAAGAATCACAGGATATGAAGCAGAAGATTGCACGAAGAAATGTTGATCCACATCCACATCACCTATCTTCACCTTCACGTTAGGACAAGCGCCGTATAGCTCACCTTTCTGGTTGTTTGCAGCTCGTAGCACCCAACCATGGTTTAGCTCGATAGGCCACTGACCTCTCTCGTACACCTCCCGTGACATGATGTTGATCTCAGATCCGTGATCAACTAAAGCACCAACAGGTTCAGCCAAACTTCCAAGACGAACTCGTGTAGCAGTTGTAGCACGAGCCCAATGTCTCCTTCTGAAATCGCTATCGGTAGCTGGACTCTCCTCGCCAGCTTCCTCATCATCAAACTCAATAGTGTTGGTACCAGCAACCAACGCTTCTTGTTGGTATCCCTTGTCATCAGCTTCCTGAAAATGCACCTTTCCAAACTCTACATCATTCAGAGAAGCTCCTACTGCATCTATCATCTGACTATCTACCTGCTCGGACATCACCTGTCTCTTGCGCTTGATGATGTCGATGATCAGTTCATGAAACTCCCTCTTTGCAATACCAAGAACTTCCCGGAGAGAAAACTCGATTCGTGCATCCAGTATCCTCTGCTCCAAGATGCTCTTCAGATCAATAGAAGTTTCTATATCAGCTGCCAACTTGTAAGCCGGTCCTTTCCCTTTCTCTTGGGCAGTAAACCGCCTACCAGCAATCGTTGGCTCCTGCTGGGATCTCTGCACATCCTCCATAGGACCTGGCGCAGGTGGAGGAGCTGCAGAAGTAGACGGGATGTCTTCAGGAAGAGCCGCTCGTCTCCTTGTGACTCTCCGTCTATCCCCAATCTCCTCAGGAACTCCAGTATCAAGTTCAGAGGCTTCTCGTCGCCTCTTTTCCTCCACAGAAGCATCCTGCCAATGAACGTGTCTATCTACATCCAAGAATGCTCTGATAGAAGCAGCATCTACAGAATCTCCCCATCCTGTGACCCTACGAATAGACTCGGCTCCTCTCTTCAGTATCTCAGAAGGAACTGGAGCCACAGCCTCTCTTCTCAGCAGTCCTATCTAGCAATGTAGGACTAGAAGAGACCTCAATATGCCCAGCATATACATCAGAATTTACCAGCGGTGCCATTAACGCATTTGCTGTTGCAGCTGCAGCAATCTGAGGTAGACTCCTCATGCCTCCTCGTCCAAACTGCGTGCTCAACGGCTCTCCAGTAGAAGAAAAGTGCAGCCTACCGTTCTGATAGCGAACCACACCATCTCGCAAAGCAGCTATTAGCTCTTGACAGTCTCCTCGAAAGTGATCAGGACTGTCACACCAGATACATCTACGAACCGGAGCTCCTCCTGGACGTGCAGCAGCAGGCGCCGGTGGCTGCTCTCTCTGCAATCCAGCTAGCTCTACCTTCAGCTCTCGCATCTGCCTAATCAGGTCTTCAATCTGGTTCTGTTGACCATGGTTCTCCGCAGGTCTCTGAACAGGTGCCCTTTGTGCCGGTGCTGGCACAACAGGCATCAAAGGAACTGCAGCTGGGACAACAGGTCTGGGAGCAAGGACCAAAGGTTGCTGTACTTGAGGAGCAGCATAAGGTGGAGTGACCACTTCTGCAAGCGGACGTCCTCCCACCGCCACTCTTCCTCTCCTCTGTCTTGTCAGTACAGCCACAGCATCCTCAACTCTCCCCCAATCCATAGTAACACCTCCCCCAGCAGACCGATCGGTCAACATAAAACATAACCGATCCGCTGTAGCATCATCTGTGGCTTGCAGAAAAAGCTCTGTTCTCCTAGCATCTAGAGTTATTCGCTCTAGAGTTGAGAGTTGCCGGTATCTCCGATCAAACTCTCTCAGCAACTCACTCAGGCTCATCATACGACCAGGTTGCTGCTCAACCCAGTCTAGAAATGTCCTTCTAGTAACTCTCTCTGAATCCTCCTCAAGAAACTCCTCTCGAAGAGATCGCTCAAAACTCATCCAGATTCCAAGATTTCTTCTCTGTACATCCCTAACTTGGTCCCGCAACTCAGGAATGACAGCTAACTCAAAGCTTGCTATCATCTCAGCATCTGTAACCCTAACCAGCTCCATCTCTCCTCTATACTCACGCAGATATCTAGAAATATCTCTACCTTCAAACCTTCCACATCTATTCACAATAGCTTGCAAAGCCTTGGTGGACTTTAACTCACCCCCTCCAACGATCGGATGTTGCTGGACCAGGGCCGCAAGCGTCTTCAAGGTCTCAGCCGTGTCCAGACCAGATGCAGATGGCGCTGTAGAAGACGCAGGTGCAGTTGGCGGTGCAGCAGTAGACGTTGATGCTCCAGCTCCAGAGGCAGCAGCAGCAGCTCCGCTCTTGCGATCCATCTCTTCTCCTTGTAGCAACTCAACCTTCTCAATCAATCACTCCAAGAGCTCTCAGTGGAAGCACCAGATGTCGGGTTGAGAGTCTTCTGGGAAGGGCGAACCTTTTGGCTGTGATATGAGCTTGAAGGCTGTGTTCGATCTACTCAGGGAAGCGTTGGGCTTCAGGCTGGGGCTGGTTTACTCAGAGGATAGGCTTCAGGTCTCAAGGTGATACTGAAAAACACTCGTATAAGTCTCTAGGCTCTTCTGATATGTTCAGGAAGCAGAGTTCAGGCTTAACTAGCAATGATAAGATCAGATGGCGAACTTTGACACTCAGGATTGAGAAATATGTGAAGGTTCAGACTTCAGAACTCCTCCTACATGTAAATGAGGTTCTACTGGATACACATACGAAATTTCAGCTTCAGATCAATTCAGAGCACTAAGATATGAGCAGAAACTTTCTGAGTGGAGAAATTACGGCAGTTTTTGGTACCCAGACAGCTATTTCGACCTATAATATGGAATTGGCTCGATCACTTTGGGAAATTCTTACAGGATTTGCAGTACACAGCTTGCTGAAAACTCCTGTGAAGTTGTGCCTCCTGATTCCACACAGAACTCCAGATCTCGCTCTCCAAAGTTGCTGCTCCAGATTGAGAGCTTTTCGGACCCCTTCTACTTCAGCGACCGCCCTGAATTACTCACTCACTCAATTGACATAAAACTTTGGAGACAGTCGTAGCCCTGCTGACACTGAACACCACCACGAAGGTTTGAAGCGATTTCCTCAATTCTGCTGCAAATGACACTCAAAACCCCAAATTGAACAGAAGTGCTTCAATTCTGACACAAATCAAACTTCAATCAGCCATAACTCCTTGTTTATTGCCTCAAATCGATCAAACTTTTCGCTGACAGTGCTTGGCTCAACGAGCTCTATCTCCCGATGGTCTCAGATTTCGAAGTGTCCTCACCAATTGCTCGAAAACCCACTCTAGAGCTCTGTTTCTAAACTTAGAGTTTTACAAAAGACAAAAATGGACCAATGGGAGTTCATAGCTCCATTTGGTTGTCATTTTGTGCCTTAAACTACCTGGTAACTCAATTCAACCCATATGCTACCACGTCAAGTCCCCTAAAGCGCCAACGTATAACCTAAACTACCTAGAACGACACATAGCCTTGAAAGTAAACTAAAACCAGCTAAAAGCGTGCATGGGCAACACGTAAGTACAACCCATGAACTAAAGCCTTATCTACATGGCAAATCAACCTACTAAGACCCAAAATATATAACATCCTCAAGTGTCGACATCTCTGAGGTCCCAACTCTACTCAGAGAGACTAACGCTAGACAGAGAGGTGAATTATTTACAATGTAAAATGATTCACATCACGACAGCGTCTCGGGGTGGAGTCTGCACTACTTGAAATTCTTCATCCTCGGCAGCTGCGGTAAAGCCTAACTTCGTCTGTTGTGCCTCAGATAGCAACCCCATCCCCATATAGAACACCGATACAAAGGGTCCTATGTACGCCAAGTCATTCGCATTCCAAAGCTTCAGCACATGTCGGTGGATGATCCTCGTCCAATGTGCTCTTCTTCCGGCGAAGAGCTGCTCGATGAAATCGATTTGCCAATTCGACATGTATGTCGTTCTTCGTGGTCTGAAGATCGCCATAATCGCATCGGCTACTTCTCTCTTCTTCGGATCGCAGTAATCGCTTGTTCGGTAGCCATTCCTCCCTAGAGGTAATTCCTTGAACAGATTCGGGAAGTTCTTCACTGCTTCGGGCGAAGCAGCGGCAGCTATGGTATCAAAAAGAAGATCACCTTCCCGACCTGCATCGTCGATTCCCAAGACACTGGACCAGTGAGCTTCGGTCCAGTTACAGGGTCGCCCATAGTGATCATCGGCCGGATGCTGCTTGCAAATCTTCAACTCATGCACCAATTTGGAGGAAACCATCCCCCACCAAGGAAGCAAGAGGAACGATAATCCCATTTCCTCGAGGTCCTTGTCATAGCGACGAAGAGCTAGTCGATTAACTTCAAAGGCTCGGAGCCTCGGCGCCTTAGCCGTCTGCATCCCACGCATCCCTAGGATCACTGCAACGATCTTCGCCACAAACGGATTCTTCGCTGCAATCCTTTCCTCGCCCGTAACTGATGTACTTCTGCGCAAATTGGCTTCCTCGCCGATCACTCGCGAATTGGCTTCCTCGCCCGTAACTGATGTACTTCGGCGTTCGGTAAATGCGGCTCGCTGCGCCCTGCTATCGCTCGCTCTGGAAATAGTAAAACAGTAAAGTAAACAACTTGTTACCTTGCTTATATCCCGCGATAGGCTTTCCTGCACGTGCCGAAGTTAGGGTTTTCCTCTTGACGACTGACATTCTTCAGTCGGCTGTAACTTCGTCGTTCGGTCTCCGATTGCCTCGCACAACATATCGTTAGAAAGCTCTTCGTCCGTGGAACTCATCTATGAGAAAATCATCTTTCAGTGTCTCCATAGATTCGATAAATTCCTCCAGAACTGGGATTCTTCACTAAACTTCTAATTAATACTATTCTACTCATATCGTTTATCTTCTATCATCTATTCTTCTTATTTACTTTACAATTAATCAATTAATTAACAAAACGAAAAACCAAGGCTTCACAAGCCATATTAAGCCATATTCAGATTACAAACACCTTCTCTGTCTTGAATGTTATCGTAGCGAGAGCTTTTTCTTTGAGAAATGACATACTTTCTAGCTGTGGTTAGTGATTGATGTACATTGAAATGACTTTTATAATTGCTCTCGAACTTCTTGTCAATCTTGTCACGTCAGTTTGGGCACCTCGGCTAGGTTGACCGAGTGCGAAGTGGCGCATCCCGATAAGGCCGTTAGTGCCGTTAGGGCGAGTTGGTGGGAGAGCTCACTAGGGGTAAACTTCGCAGGTAGGGCTTGGAGGCCTTAGTTCTTCGAGTTGAGCCTTCAAGCTCCAGGTTATGGTGGATAGTCTAGTTGAGTGTAACCCGGATTCTCTTCGCGTTAGAAAGCTCTTCGTCCGTGGAACTCATCTATGAGAAAATCATCTTTCAGTGTCTCCATAGATTCGATAAATTCCTCCAGAACTGGGATTCTTCACTAAACTTCTAATTAATACTATTCTACTCATATCGTTTATTTTCTATCATCTATTCTTCTTATTTACTTTACAATTAATTAACAAAACAAAAAACCAAGGCTTCACATACTCCCCCTCTCAATTGTGAAGCGACCCCGCGAACACTTAAGAGTAGTATCTCTTAATTCTCCACCCATTGACTCGGGTGGCTAACAATGTTTCATCGAGTTCTTCCAACTGAACCGAACCATTACTATAACGACGCGTTACTTTGTAAGGACCCATCCAACGTAAGTGTAACTTCCCTGGAAATTTGGTGTACCTATTGTCATACAGCAGTACTAAATCACCATCCTTGATGTCCACCTTGCGGATCTTCTTATCGTGCTTCTCTTTCCGCTTCATTTGAATGATTTCCGTTAGTCATTTAGACTCTTCACGGTCTTCCTCAAGTGTGATCAGACTCTTGAGTCGTAACAGTTGGCTCTCCTCCACTGACAATCTATCTTCAGACAGGATTCTGTAAGTAGGCACATCAAATTCAACTCGCATAATCGATGTCATGCCATATGTTAGGAAAAAGGGTGTTTGTCGAGTTGTAATTTTCTCTGCATTCCGAAATGCCCATAAGACAGCCGGTAACTTTGTATCCCAATCATATGCATGATTCACTGTCACCTTGTTCAGAATCTTGCACAACACTCCGTTAGACTTCTCCGTCAATCCATTAGCTTTTGGATTGTACGGTGTTGTCTTCCGGTGTTTTATACCAAAGTAATCTGTCAGTTCTTCTATCATCTTGTTCAAAAAATGTGTGCCTCGGTCACTCACCAACTCCAGTGGACATCCATATCGAGTAATGATCTGTGTGTACAGAAACTCAGCCACAGTGGCTGCGTCATCTTTCTTGGTAGCTGCTGCTTCAACCATCTTCGTTGCATAATCAGTAGCTATCAGAATGTACCTTCTTCTAGTGCGGCGTGTTGCAGGTTGTATAGGTCCTACAAAATCAATCCCCCACTTATCGAATGGTGCTAATGGAAGTATCGGATGTAACGGCCACTGAGTGGTTGGCGTAGGTTTACCCACTCGTTGACAGTTATCACACTTCTTGATGATCTCATGAACATCTTTGTACATCGTCGGCCACCAGTATCCAGCTGAGAGGATCTTCTTCACAGTGTTTCTCAGTGCATAGTGTCCACCTTCAGGTTCCGAGTGTAGTGCTCCCACCACTTGTGGTATCTCATGCATTTCCAGACATCTTCGAAGTTCTTCATCAGGTCCTCTTTTGAACAATATCCCGTTCTTCATCTCGTAAGGTCCCGCCTGATGTATGAAGACTGTTCGCTGTTCAGCATCCATTTCTTCTGGGCACTGCAAAGTCTGTAAATATCTGTACAGATCATAGTACTTCGTAGCAGGTGCTACTGTCAGCTGAAACAATTCCTCATCTGGAAAGTCGTCTGCCACTGTATCCACTCGTTCTCCCGTTCTCAGTCGAGACAAGTAATCAGCATTCTCATGATGAATCCCTTGTCTGGTCTGAACTGTGAAAGTGAATTCTTGAAGTAACAACATCCATCTTGCTATCCTTCCTGACAAATCTGACTTTTGTACTAGATGCTTCAACGCATAATGATCCACATGAAAAACAAACTCATAGCCAAGAAGGTAATGTCTGAACTTCTTTACTGAGTACACCATTCCCAACGCTTCACGTTCAGTAGTGGTGTAGTTCTTTTCTGCTGCTGAAAGTTGTCTACTCGCATAGTAGATTGGGTGGTCTCTCTTTTCATCATCTTTCTGACTGAGCACCACTCCAATAGCAAACGCAGAAGTGTCTACATACACTTGAAAGGGTCTCTCCCAGTCTGGTGGTCGCATGACAGGTGCTTCTGCCAACTTCTTCTTCAACGTCTCAAACGCCTCATGCTGTTTCTCGTGCCAATGGTATTCTATTGTCTTCTTCAGCAATTCTGTCAGTGGCGCAGCAAGTATGGCGTAGTCTTTGATGAACCTTCTGTAATATCCAACATGTCCTAGGAAGGCTCTCAACTTGCTGATGTCAGTAGGGGGTTGCAGGGAGAGTATTACTCGAACTTTCTCTACATCTACTTCTATGCCTCGGCCTGATACTCTATGTCCAAGAAGTATTCCTTCAGTCATCACGAAGAAACACTTCTCAGGATGTAATGCAAGTCTGGCTTCCCTACACTTCTGAAAGGTTTTGGCTAAACACGCTGCATGTTCTTCACGTGTGCCAAAAACACAAAAATCATCTATAAAGATCTCTAAAAATTTTCGCAAATAATCTTGAAAAATTGAGGTCATCATCCTCTGAAAGGTAGCTGGTGCATTGCATAGTCCAAAGGGCATCTTGTGATAAGCATAAGTGCCCCATTCTGTAGTAAAGGTAGTCTTGTCCTTATCTTGCTCTCTTATGGACACTTGATTATACCCTGAGAACCCATCCAGAAAGCTGTAACATTCCTTTCCAGATACATGATCCAAAATGGTATCAGTAAAAGGTAAAGGGTGATGATCCTTCTTGGTTGCTGCATTCAGCTTTCTGAAATCTTGACAGACTCTTATCTTTCCTGTTTGCTTCTTGGCTACGACTACTATGGGTGCTACCCATTCGCTGCTTAACACAGGAAAAATAATACCTGCCTTTAGGTACTTATCTATCTCGTCTTTAACCATCAAGGAGTATTTTGGGTTGAGTCGGTACTGCCTCTGTCGTACAGGTACTGATCCTTCAATGAGGTCGATACGATATTCTCCCCACTGTGCAGGTATCCCCTTCATGTCTTCCACAGTCCAGGCGAAGACATCTTGGTAATGGATCAGCATCTGACGATACACTTCCAACTCTTCTCCTTGTACCACAACAGAAATCTTTAGGCTCTTACCTTCGCTTATTAGTAGGTCTTGGGATGCTCCTGGAAGAACTATACCATCTGTATGACTGGTCTCTGCACTCCCATGACCTAGCTGTGATTGCTATTCGGTCTCGTTCATATCTTCTTCTTCATCAATTTCATAGCACTGTAGATAGTTGACCATCGAATAAGGGTCTCCTTTCCTTTCTCCTGCGCTGCTTGTTGATGAATCAGATCCTGAAGTGTAACTCTCATCAGTCGACTCCGTTTCGCCCTGATGTGTTATCTTCTTCCAAGAAACCATCACAGCCTTATCAGTTGGTTTCTGTGGATCTTTGAACTGTAAACAGTGTCGGTACCAATCTGTTAGTACCTTGGCACCATACAACCATGGCCTCCCAATCAAAATTTGATAACCAGACTTAACCAAAGGGCGCAGCACAACATAAGTAAGTTTAAAAGAAATTCCGCCTATCAAGGTGGGAATGTTGCGCAGTAGCCCAAGTGGTCGTCTTCTCGTTTGATCTGCCAGCCGTAACACCCGCTGAGTTTCTTCAAACTTACTGAAACCCAACGCGTGTGCCGTGTCTTCTGTCATTATGTTGACTCCTGATCTGGAGTCAATTGGCACTTTCTTAATCACACAACCTGCAACCTCCACTTCCACTTCTGGAGATCCCAGGTCTTCTGCCTCGATGTGAAACAGAGAAGGTAATTTTGATCTTCTTGCTTTAGTGGGTTTCTTCAGTGCTTGAAGTAACAATTTTCTGTAAATTTTGTTATCTTCAATCAGCTGCTTGAAACTTATGTTAGCCTTCTGTGTTTCCAGATCAGCTACCACATCATAGTGTGGTACTGCCACAGGTTCTTTCTTCACAGGTTCCGGTCGACTGTGCTTCTTCGGAACCTCTTCGTTCTTGGCCGCAGTCTTGTCATCAGTGGCCGAAGTACGGAAAATCTTGGGTACGGACGAAGTTGATTGTTCTGGTACTTCGGCCGAAGTTGTATCAGCTTCTCTTGCCGAAGTTCCTGCTCGTAGTAACTCCTTCTTCAGGAGTTCGCGGACTTCGTCCGTAATGTCAACTGGTAGTCTCGGAGGATTTACGCTCTTCAGCGTTTCTTCTTCCTCCGTATCCTCCTCAACTATCTTCTTCTTGGCTTTCTCCGCAGCCTTCTTCTGCTTCTTCAGCTCTTTCTTTGATTGAGTCTTTATGGGCGCTTCTTCTGTCTTTCTCTTGGATTTGAAGGAGCTTCTGGTATCCACTTTGCAAACCCAAGTTTCTTCTGGTGGCCATCCTTCATCTCCAGCGGCTTTCCATTCTTCCAAGTCCACCTTGTGGAGTTGTGCTTCTCCAGGACGTTCTGTTTTGGGATCAAAGCGAACCCCTCTCTTCTCCACTGGTGGATTGGTACAATCTGCCGTGGCGTGCCCTGGTTGATGACATTTTGCACACAGTGCTACATAGCCTAGATGCTTCTTCGGATGTGGACAATTGGGTGACCAATGTTCTGTACTACCACAATTGAAACAAGACCCATGGGGTGGTGGTTTATTGGCTCCTGCTGGAGTCATTAAGTGTTTCTGAGATACATTTTGTGCTCTCTCTCTTGGTACAAATCTAGAAATGGATATGGGTTGGATAGGGGTTATCGGAGAAGGTTGAGGAGGTCTGGGAGATTGGGGTGGTGTTGCTTGTGGTATGGACTGTACTCCATACACATCATCTGGAGTCTCTATAAAGAATGAACTATAATATGACTCGAATGCGAGTGCCCATTCTACATGTGACGCTTGAAATGACCTTGCGTTTGTACACTCTGTATTGGCATGCCCTTGTTTCCCACAGGTCGTACACCATAAGCTCGGACGTGATGCCGAAGGTGACTTCCTCCTGTCAGGAGTCCCTATCATCTGAACTTTCAGATCCGCGAACCCTTTAATCATCTCCTCCATAAGGTGATTATTATCCCCTTTTGCTTTGCCCTTCTTTTCCTTCGAACTTTTCTTTTCCTTGGACGAAGAACTACGTTTCATTCTTCGTTCTTCTTCGCTCGAAGAAGATGAGCTCGACGATGAAGATACTTCGGCTTTGGCTGAGGAAGACTCATCATCAGAAGATTCGTTGGAGGAAGAAGGTTCTCTGCGACTCTTCTTCTGCTTCTTCCTTCGAGTCGTTTTCCCTTCCTTCCTTTCTCTCTTTCCTTTCTTCTTCCCTTTTATCCATCCTCCCTTACTTCCGAGGGTGGATGCTTCAAATGCTTCTGCTGAGGCAACAACCTCTTCAATGGCGTCCATCTTTCCTCGACGACACCAGATCTCCATTTCAATCGGTAAGCCGGTAACTAACCATTCGGTGGCTTGATCCATAGAGTATGGGTTGGCTGTACCCATCCTCGGAATTCTGTCTAGTAGATTGTAAAATCTTTGAACATAATCTTTTAGGCTCTCTTTCTTTCCTCTGATCAGTCTGGTCAGCTTTCCCAAAACTTGACGATTGTACCCAATTTCCCGGAACCGCTCTAAGAACTTTGTCTTCAGCTTGTCCCAAGTATCGATGTCTCCTGGTATTCTATTTGCATGATTATACCAACTGCGTGCTCTCTTCCTGAGAAGACTTGGAAAGATTCGCAGACGATCTGGTTCAGCGTCTTCCTTATTAGTGACAGATACAGATTCACACAGTTTAATGTAAGCATCTGCATCCTCATCGTCATCTGAAGATCCTCCTCTGAACTTTGGGTATCCATGTTTCGTGATAGGTTGACCTGCCATACTTCGAACAAAAGGAGCCCTTGGAACTTGAGTTGCTATCTTGGCAGGAGCTGGAATCGGCGCTGGTACTGCAGCTTGAACGAGGACAGCAGGGGCAATACCCGCAGCAGCAGCTGCTTGGGCTTGTCTCTTCTTGAATATGGACGGTCCTGTGGTTGGCTGTAAGTAAGGAGCAGCGCTGTCCTTCTGAGTTACTGGAGTTAACGGAAGGATTTCCCGCACCAGTGCTTGAGGAATAAGTTCCTGCGCCTGTAAAAGTTCCACTAAGGTAGTAACAGCTTCTACTGCCTTAGTTGCAGCTTCTTCATTCGAAGAAGTAAACTGATCTTGATCTGCAGAAGTACTTCCTACCTCTGGGTCAGGAGTAAACAACTGCGGATATAAAACGGTATTGACTTCTGGAAAAGGTTTCCACCCTACTTCACTTTCTAGATGTTCGTTCTCAGCACTTAGCCGAGTGGTAACTTCTTCGAAGTCAAGTTCTCTTTGAGCAAATTCAAAAGGAGTTGGAGATAATGACTTTGGTGTCCGGGGTGAACTTGATTCACCAAGGCTTGGTTCCTTCCTCTTCCATTCTTTTGAGTTAGGTGTTCTCCAACCTCGTTCTCTCTTCTTATGCTCTTCTTTCAACCGACGAGCTTCTTCCAGAATCTGTTCTCGATATTCTGCTCGTTTTTCTCGCCTCCTGTCTCTCTTAGATTGCACGTTTCCAGGAGGATCAGGCTTGCCCGTCGACATACATGTCTCTGGACTTCTGTTCACTGATCTTGGATAATTTCAGCATTCGCATCCCCGGCAGCGGCGCCAAAATTTATTCAGCCTTCTATATGTAACACACAAGAAAACTAAAAGATGCTCGAAAGTAGTAATTTAAGGATCGAACCCACAGAGATGCAAGTAAAGATCATCCAAAGTAGTAAACACGTGATAAAGGTGATTCTTTATAGTTGTCTTTTATTCTCACGGGCAGAAATCAGTCCCGGTAGAGATCAAACTCAGGTCTATCCAACAAGACAGAGTTGATAATCCTGACAAACAAACATAACAGGTACTGAACAGGTCAGGGACCTCAAGAAACAGATAAATAACAGAGAAACAGAGCCACGGACGGAAATGTCCCACGAGGAAGTACTGCTGAAGTGCTACTAGGTAGCCTCTAACATCATAAACGCTAAGTATCTTCACACTGAGTTACTTCACTACTACTGCACTCGGAAAACTCTGGCGAAGAAGACTCTTCTTCGGCCGAAGTACCAGACTGAACTTCTTCCTAAGTGTTCCACCAAAGAACAACTTCTTCCGAATTCAACTTCGCCCAAGAACGTCTTCGTAGGAAACTAACTTCACAGATGCCGGTCTATTCTCAGTCTTCGCCGTAAACGTTCTACTCTAATTTCAAATGTCGACAGGAAATTCTTCGACACCCAGACTAATTCCTACCACAGCAAACTACGATACTTCGTAGGTAAATCCTTCGCAGAGGACAAAACACTCAATGACTCCGTAAACTCAGGAAATAGAAAACTCAAAAATGATAAAACACATAGAGGTCGTGAATACGAACAACACAACGCTTATATACAGATTTTCCCGAAGATGACGGATCTTCTTCCTAAGAAGTCGGGCGTACTTCTGGACCGTCGGATGAAGGTCCTGTGTCCGAAACGACACCAGGAACGACACCGCTTTCTACTGCTAACTCTCTACCTATCTCGCAAACTGAAAACTCTACGGTTGCTCTAACCTCCCTAAGCTCTCTAACTACTCGCTGGCCTAACCTAGCTACCCGGTTCCTAGCTGAAGTACCCTCCGCATCTGCAGCTAAGAACTCCTCTCTAACCTGACGAAGAAATCCCGCTTCTTCGGTGTCCAGCTCAACGGCGAAGTAGTTCTTCAGTACCGGCTCGATCCTACTCCGAAGTTGAGCGCTCAGCTCCTCGGCTTTGATGACACGATGCTTCAGATCCTCCACTTCCTTGGTCATGGCAGCAACAGTGTCCTGATACCTGTTTCGCTGTCCACGCATGTCATCCAAATCCTTCTTCATCAAAGACAGAACCTTCTCATGCTCGTTGTCACGATCAATCTTCTGCCGAAGAAGCTCCTCCTTCTCTGACGTCGCACTCTTCAGTTCATCGGTCCTCGTCTGCGCCTCCTTCTGGGCCATGACAAGAGCTGTTCGTACATTCTCCTTCTCTTCCTTCCAGTTGCCTCGGCCGAAGTGCATCGTATGCACTAACTCTGCCAGGTTCAGCTTTCTACCTACAACTTCCTCGTAGGTCCCCCGGTTCGCTTCCTAGCTGTACAGTAGCGGTACAACTACATCTTTGAGGTAGTCCGTCGAAGAAGCTAATCGTTCGATCTCACCAACTGTCGATGGAGAAACAACACTCTTCGGTGTAGTGGCAACGTCCTTCTCCATCCGAGGAGTGCTCCCTTCCTCGGCTTCCTCTTCAACTGCTTCATCGTCGGTCCGGACCGTCTTTGTCATCTTCATCTTCTTCCGAGACATCTGCACAGACCTCGGTGTCTCTTCCAGAGGTTTCTTCCTTCCACTTCTGCGAATCGGAGGAGATACCTCGACTACATCTTCGTCTTCGGCCGGAGTAACTGCTTCGGGCGTCTTCTCTGCAACTGGTGTTGAAGTCGATGTCTCTTGCCTCGGCGTAGTATCAGCCGTTACTTCGGTCGCTGCTTCCTCGGCCTCGAGTTCGTCGAAGAACTTCTCAAGTTGCGCGTCTCGGGCTGGAGTCTGCACTACTTGAAATTCTTCATCCTCGGCAGCTGCGGTAAAGCCTAACTTCGTCTGTTGTGCCTCAGATAGCAACCCCATCCCCATATAGAACACCGATACAAAGGGTCCTATGTACGCCAAGTCATTCGCATTCCAAAGCTTCAGCACATGTCGGTGGATGATCCTCGCCCAATGTGCTCTTCTTCCGGCGAAGAGCTGCTCGATGAAATCGATTTGCCAATTCGACATGTATGTCGTTCTTCGTGGCCTGAAGATCGCCATAATCGCATCGGCTACTTCTCTCTTCTTCGGATCGCAGTAATCGCTTGTTCGGTAGCCATTCCTCCCTAGAGGTAATTCCTTGAACAGATTCGGGAAGTTCTTCACTGCTTCGGGCGAAGCAGCGGCAGCTATGGTATCAAAAAGAAGATCACCTTCCCGACCTGCATCGTCGATTCCCAAGACACTGGACCAGTGAGCTTCGGTCCAGTTACAGGGTCGCCCATAGTGATCATCGGCCGGATGCTGCTTGCAAATCTTCAACTCATGCACCAATTTGGAGGAAACCATCCCCCACCAAGGAAGCAAGAGGAACGATAATCCCATTTCCTCGAGGTCTTTGTCATAGCGACGAAGAGCTAGTCGATTAACTTCAAAGGCTCGGAGCCTCGGCGCCTTAGCCGTCTGCATCTCACCCATCCCTAGGATCACTGCAACGATCTTCGTCACAAACGGATTCTTCGCTACAATCCTTTCCTCGCCCGTAACTGATGTACTTCTGCGCAAATTGGCTTCCTCGCCGATCACTCGCGAATTGGCTTCCTCGCCCGTAACTGATGTACTTCGGCGTTCGGTAAATGCGGCTCGCTGCGCCCTGCTATCGCTCGCTCTAGAAATAGTAAAACAGTAAAGTAAACAACTTGTTACCTTGCTTATATCCCGCGATAGGCTTTCCTGCACGTGCCGAAGTTAGGGTTTTCCTCTTGACGACTGACATTCTTCAGTCGGCTGTAACTTCGTCGTTCGGTCTCCGATTGCCTCATGGAACTCATCTATGAGAAAATCATCTTTCAGTGTCTCCATAGATTCGATAAATTCCTCCAGAACTGGGATTCTTCACTAAACTTCTAATTAATACTATTCTACTCATATCGTTTATCTTCTATCATCTATTCTTCTTATTTACTTTACAATTAATCAATTAATTAACAAAACGAAAAACCAAGGCTTCACAAGCCATATTAAGCCATATTCAGATTACAAACACCTTCTCTGTTTTGAATGTTATCGTAGCGAGAGCTTTTTCTTTGAGAAAGGACATACTTTCTAGCTGTGGTTAGTGATTGATGTACATTGAAATGACTTTTATAATTGCTCTCGAACTTCTCGTCAATCTTGTCACGTCAGTTTGGGCACCTCGGCTAGGTTGACCGAGTGCGAAGTGGCGCATCCCGATAAGGCCGTTAGTGCCGTTAGGGCGAGTTGGTGGGAGAGCTCACTAGGGGTAAACTTCGCAGGTAGGGCTTGGAGGCCTTAGTTCTTCGAGTTGAGCCTTCAAGCTCCAGGCTATGGTGGATAGTCTAGTTGAGTGTAACCCGGATTCTCTTCGCATTTAGAGTGGGTTTGGCTTGCTCATTTGTGAGTAATCTTTGTTGTAGTGTTGGAGATGGTAATATCTCAATGCAGATTACTCGAAGAACTGAGTGCAGGTCGAGGTGGAGTTCAGTAAGAGCTCGCTGATCTGAAATCTGAAATCGTCCGCTGGTATCTTCGGGCGTTGACGTTCGTGCTTAATTGTTTGGAGCTGTGATCGAGGTGTGTGGACGCATGCTACATTGCTGGTTGCAGATTGATTGCTGTTTGTTGGGGTCGAGTGGAGATTTCTATCATGTGGAAGCGCTGCAGAAATTTTGCGGAATATTCTTGAAGTGTCTTGTTGGAGCTGGATTGCACGTTTGGGCGTGGCAGCGGAAATACTTGTGGAACCGGAGTGGACTCTTTGGAAGCGCATTGGAGAGACGAATATAGTGCACTAAGTTTCGTGGAGTTTGGTCAAGGATTGAAGAAGTTATGGCATGTCGAAGTTCGCTGCCGTGACACCCGCAAGTACAAAAAGGGTAGTTACGTCAGATTTTGGTGCAATTTCGTGTTGAAACTTGAGTTTAGGAGTTTTTGTGTGTGTGTGTGCATTCGCGAAGTGTGTCTTGTGCATTCGTGAATCTGTTGTGGTGGTGTTCGGGTTCGATTTGGATGTTCTTGCTGTTTTACGTCAGATTTTGGTCACCCGTAAGCTGTTTTCGCTGTTTTGGAGCCTCTTTTGGTGCAATCTTCTGCAATTCGAGGTGGAGCCGAGCCTCTTCTGGTGTGTTGTACCTGTTCTACTCTACTTCAAGCGGAGCGGAGCGGAGAGTGAGCGGGAGTGTCGAGTGCGTGTTAGGAGGGGCTTAGAGGCTTAGAGGCTTAGAGGAGCTGAGGTGCGTGAGTGCGGAGGCGTGAGATCGGAGTGCGAGAGTGCGGAGGCGGAGCGGAGCTGAGCCTGAGCCTGAGCCCGAGCCCGCGCCCGCCGCAAGCCAGCTTGCTGGCGTGCGTGAGAGAGGTCTCCAAGCTTCAGTTGTGTGGGAAGGGTAAAACCAGCTGGTCACCCATCCCAACACTATTCATGGACCTGGACTCCTAACTCTGTAGTCTTAGCTTTGGCTTTACCATTAGACCAATAGCTCTTGGTGTCCTACAAGGATGCGTGCAAATACTTATGGACTTGTTTAAGGTAGTAGGAGACCTTCTCGCACGTTCCTAGAGGAGTGGTAGGGCGACCCCATAGTATTAGGGGTAAGCTATAGTTGTGGTAGTGCTTGTCTATACCGTAGAGACGTGTATAGAGGCAATTGGTGGCAGTTGTCTTGGGTGAGCTAGTAGAGCTACCACGTGGATGTTTTTGGAACTACTAGAGGTGTGGACATCTTGTGGTGTCCACAAATTACAGGATGCACGAATTTTTGAAATTTTTAAGAATAATGACTTGTTTGTATAACTGAAGAAGCGTTGTTACTTAAGGTTACGTCTTCCTTAACAGGAAGATGATCTTAAGAGCTGTTTGTAATAAGAAGTTGACTTCTTCAGAAGACGACCGTCTTCGGAAGATCGTCTTCTCAGTTGCGTCTTCAGAAGACGAGAAGACGGCGGAAGATGGGAAGACGGCGGAAGACACCTATCTTCCAGAAGACAGCGACCGTGAAGGACCAACCACGAGTTTTCGGGTAAGACAGTAGGTGTACCTACTGGAGCGCACCGAAGAGGTAGGTAGGTCAGGAAGACACCAAGGACGAGAACCCCTAATCTGCGGGGAAGATGCGTGAGGAAGCACATTAGACACCTTCCAACTTCCCGCAGCATAGCGCGCCTGAAGAAGATCGATTGAGAGAGTGAGCTTCGCGAGCTAGCATTGAGAGAGGAATCAAGTGAGACATCGAGGTAGGAGAGAGTAAGTTGGCAGCTAGGCGAAGGGTGAGATTGAATTGCGGGAGCACAAACAGCAGAGAAAGCGAAGGCGTTTCTGTGGAGCTTCCGAGAAGCTGACAGTGAAGAGTGGCGAGTAGAAGCAGAGGTGGAATCAAGGTGTGGACCGAAATTGACAGCATGCGCAGTCGTGTGGAGTCGCATTGGAAGCTAGGACAAGAGCCAGAAGCGCGCGGAGGTCGAAGGCAACTCGGGGAGCCGAAGAAGACTGTAGAGGTTCTTCCCCCTGTTCTTTTCCCCTCCCACTTCTTCTCGCCTTTTCTTGGTACTCCCCGCGCTTCCTTGATTGTGTGCAGGCAACCTGATCGATTACCCCACCCCCATTCTTTCTATTGAGACATTGGGCGCGGAAGCGCTGCCCAATTTCTGTCGAGACATCTCTTTGCTTCTTCTCGAGCTCAATTCGAGCTTCCCTACTCCTAGCCCTCAAATTTGAGACCCCAACTATCAATTTCCCTACCCCCTACCTCTCTATCCCCGAAACTTGGAACAGAAGACGATTCGGAAGATGGGAACATCTTCGGAAGACGCTTCTTGAACTTGCCTGTCTTCGGAAGACCGTCTTCGGAAGTCGACTGAACACAATTCGTATCAAGAGTGGATTTGCTTTGCTTTTGTGTTTAGAGAGGCTTGGTACGAATCCTGAGTGGAGTGGTGAGTTGTTGTGTTAATTGGAGAAGTTGGAAGTCGGGAACTAGGCCTGTGCCTCCCGGTCTTCCAAGCTTCTCAACTCCCCATCTTTCTAGAGAGACTAGAAGACTGGAAGGCTGGCAAAATGAGCGAGAAGACGTGAGGGTCCATTCGGGTCTCTTCTGTCCGATCCATAGCAGCCGTTCCTTCTTCTTCCCGAACTTAGAAGAGAGTTGTGAGAAGTCTTGCTGGCAGAATCTGGAGGGAATGGTCGAGGGTCATGTCTTCCCATCATGCAGCAAGCTTCTTCTGAGTGCGTATGAGAGGTGAGGAGTTAGAAGAACAGAGTGCAGTTGTCTTGAGTCTGTTGTGAGGATAGATTACGTGTAGGAAGACGAAGACAGGTGAGACCAGTGAAGGGAAGTCTGACTTCGAGAAGTCTTCCGAGAACGACATTGAATCGGAAGCTGTCCCAAGTGTCTTCCCAGAGGCCACTGTCACCGCAGGAGCTCGCAACCATCTTCTGAACCTTTCTCATACTCTACTTCTCGCATATCTTGTATCTTCTGATATGAAGTAGGATGTAATGCAAGGTGGGTTGTCTTCTTGGTAATCCATGCAAGGCCTTGCTTAGATAGGATTGTTTAGATATAGCTCGGAAGACAAGAGCTATCTAGGAAGTACTGTTAGAATCCCGGAAGACGGAGTAGCTGTCTTCTGGAAGACTAGTTTCGTCTTCTGAGAAGTAGAAGCTAGACTGTGGGCACTCGGGAAGAACTGAGCCTTCAGCTCATAGTAGGTGCTTGTGGTTTAGTGCAACAGATCTTCCAGGTATGTCGATGCATCCGCGAGGCTTGGTGTTACCAGCGGCAGAATTGGCCGAGGCCACTCCTTTCCTCAAGGAGTTGGGTCTCGACTTCTTCCTGTGGGATTGGAACCTCGCAGATCAAGGGCTTCTGGAGGAGGTGTGGGCCGCGTTACCACCGCGTAACCGTGTATCTGCGAAGGCAGGAGTAGCTCAGGGAAGACCGTCTTCCTGGACTGAAGACTGGTGGCGTAAGGCGTTTCACAGACCTGAGACCGAGAACCGAGGATATTGGTACGAGAAGAAGATCTTGCCTAGGATTGTGAGTTCATGGCATGTGCATGGGAGTACCACCTGCCTTTTCGTGGAAGACAGGCAGGGGAGGAACGGTTGGAAGATAGAGTCTTACCGGGAGCCGAAGAAGCGACTTCTGGCGAAGTTGTTTCTGCATCTTTTCCCCAAGAGAAAAGCGCAGAAGACAAGGTACTTAGGAGATCAGGACGTGGAGTTCCTGGAATCAGTGTGGGATGACAGAGTGCCAATCTACTGGGGCGCGTACATCCACAACTATGTACAGACGGAGCTAGCATACTTGGGTACCTCGGCGGGAGGACATCTGACGCCCTTCTTCTGCTACTTGTATGTAGCCATGGGGGATCTTAAGGAAGATCAGCTGGCAGTGTATGGACCAACGGAGCGACAGGAGGTGAAGGAGGAGACCTCGGAAGACGATGACCGAGAGGCAGCAGCAACGCCCCTCCCACTCTGATGCCACAGCTGAGACCCGGCTCTCACCAGAAGACGCTTCTGGTGAGGGAAGACGAGTCTAGTGGGTCGGAAGACGCCACGCCAGTGAGGAAGATGGGTCACAGAAGTGTACCGAGGACACCCATCTCCCTCATTCATTCAGGATCGGAGTCGGACTCGGAGGAAGACTTGCTGAGTACCCGATCGGAGCAGAAGACAGCTTCTGTAACACCTGGGAGTCTTCCGAAGACTCCAGAAGACGAAGGATGGATGGGCGCTCCTACTGCGATGCGAGGAAGCGCAAAGAGGAGAGCCGCTCCTGCCACGAGGAGTCTTCCACCCCGGAAGATGAGAAGAGTAGCTTCTTCTTGTGCGCAGAAGAAGAAGGCCGTAGTGGTGGAAGAGGCTTCCTTGCCTCTAGAAGACGAAGTCGACACCATGGAGCGAGTGGTGGAAATGAACTTGTCTTCCGCAGGAAGACGACTGGAGGAGTTCAGTGCCTACTTCCAGAAGGAGATCCAGCCCGCTATGGAGTTGCTGGAAAGGAGAGCGAGGGCACAGGAGAAGCCCTTACAGCCTGGATTCGGCCTGCGCACCTTGCTGCGACAGGAAGACAGCCAGCAGAAGACGGAGTCGCTGGAAGCTAGTCTCCGCACCACGGAGAAGCTTGGTACAAGGCGGAAGCAGCTACTTCTGCCAAGGAATCGATGCAACTTCGGAAGAGCAACCAGGAGTTGCAGGCGTGAGTACAGCAGCGCGATCAGGAAGTTCTCCGAGTGCGGGAGAAGATCACTGCCCTCGCAGAAGAGCAGACCACTTGGAAGATGCAGCGAGAAGCCGCAGAAGCACGAGCTGCAGTGGAGAAGACGCAGAGGGAAGCAGCGGAGGCTCGTGCGCAGAAGATGCTAGCTCAGTCGGTAGAAGCGCTTCGGAAGAAGTTCAACTTCACCGCGGGTAAGAAGTTACTTACCTTAGCTAGGGAATGGGACAGCGGGTCCAAGATGAGGTTGGTGGAATGCAGAGATAGCATGTTCAGGTACCTGGATAGACAGATAGAAGGAGTGAAGACACTTTATGGTCTTCCCTCACTTCCGACACCTGCAACCGCATCTTCCCAAGCCCCAGCACCCTCGACTGGATTCGGAATGGAGAAGGAGGAGTTCGATCTCGCTGTACACTTGGTGGTGACAGCGTTGGAAGACGAGAAGACTCCCGAAGACGTCCCGGAAGACATGATGTCTTCTGGAAGACAGGAAGACGAGCCGTCTTCCCAGGTATTCCGCGTGGAGGAAGCGACTTCCCCGGACCCCTATGAGGTCACCATGGTCCCTAGTACTGCATCTGTGCCTCAGAAGACCGAAGACGCACCATTCGACTCGTCTTCCCAGAAGACCATTCCGTCTTCCGAAGTCGAAGCCGAGGAAGATGCAGCCGCAGAAACAGCAGGGCCAGCGAAGAGCGAGGAGAGGAAGCTACCTCAGTGGTACCCGAGGTAAGTGCAGGGCTTCCCAGCCCATCAGAAGTCGAGGTAGTAGCTCCGGTAGGAGCAGATCATGTAGAGATTGCCACCGAGCAATCAGAGTAGTTAGCAAACTTAATCGGCACTTCCTGATTTAGTAGGATCGGACATGCTATCTTAAGGGTGGCAGTTTTCCATGTAAAAATAGTTAGGATCCCATGTGGCAGCATAGGTAGCGTAGGAGTAACACAGTGGAGGGCTAATTGGGAAGAGGGACCGCATGCATGTGAGGTGACAACCTCTTGTCAGCGCCTCTCTCTCTCCCTGGTGGTCGCCTCCCATGACTCTCGAGGCAGATGGTTAAGTAGGATCGTAGAGTAGGAAATGGAGCTCTGCCAGTTCTGCCAGTTCTGTAGGATTCTGTAGTAACTGAACATACACACCGACTCTACAGGCAGGCAGGCGAGACACATTAGAGCAGAGACAGTCTTAGCACACTACACCCGTCGTTGGAAACATACGTATAGTCTTGGAATATATAGGAGGGGTCTGCATACTCGCACCAGCAGTGGTTCGAAGATGTAGATAGAAGTAGTGGACAGTCTAGGAACAAGGAACGGCATCCTCGTGCAGTCCTGTTAGCTAGGCTAGTGTGTCGAGGAGTAGACGCAGGAAGTAGCGGGAGTGAGCTTCCCAATGCCATTGTGACTTCTTCTCGAGGAATAGATTGTGGATTTGAGTGCAGCAGCTTCGCTCATGACTTCTGGGTGGTGGAATGTATTGAATTCGCTCCCAATTGTGCATGGGAAGTGTTCTTCTTGAGTGGCGGTGAATGTCAACAGTTGTGGAGTGTAGCTTGACTCGTTCAGTAGAGCACTTGAGATCTACGTACGAACGGTCTTCTGGGTAAGGGATCCCAGAAGACAGAGCAGTCAGAGCAGCGAAATGAAGAAGAAAGAAGCCTTCTTCCCGCAACAGAAGACGACATCCTCGAGTAGAAGACGGTGCTACAGTACTCATGTTTGATGTCTTCCTCCCCAAACTATTACAAGCAGGGATGGCTTGTTAGTCAGGATCCGGACTAGAAGCCTGTCGGAATCTTAATTGCCATTTTTCATCCTGTTTTCTCTTGTTTGGATTTCTTCATCTTCCCTCATCTTCCCCATCTTCTTATCTTCTTCTAGTGAGCTTCCGATACTTCTATTGAGCTTCCGTGAAGGTGAATGTCGTTGTAGTGCTGCAGGAAGACAACTTCCGTAGGCAGAAGCCTGGGAAGGCTACAGGGGGCATACACCCTGTGATTTATCCAACCCGTTGGAATGTGAGTGTGAGAGTAAGGTGTAACGACTGTTACTAGTCGACTTCTGCGAAGCCGGACAGTCTTCTGGAGGTGTGAGAAGACGAGTTGAACCCCCAGAAGACGAGAATCGCTTCGGGAAGACGGTATCGAGAAGACCGAAAGAAGCAACCTCGAAGCAAGAAGATCATCTTTCCGAGCTTCTCTGTGAATAGTTGTATGATATTGTAATTGGTAGTTGTTTGTTTGGGTCCAGAGCACCATTTGGCGTGTCTGAAAGACGTGTTGTTTTGTGTGGTTTTGTGAGAAGACGGGATTTCTAGACAAAACCCGTGTGTTTGTGTGTTTGAACAGATCTTAGAACTTAGAGCAGCGTTACTTGTGCAAATCCTCTGTGGGAACGATATCTTGTATACTAAATGGGCAAAAGGAGAAATCCTACGTCACTACATATAGTGAGGAACCATTTTTGGCGTCGCTGCCGGGGATTTCATCTTAGTAACTTCTGTTCTAAGCTTCCTGGATCTGTGTGCCATTAGTTAGGTTTGTTTCGAACTAACTTCGATTGTCGTTGAATGTGTTGTGGAACTCTATCTTGCTAGAAGACGGGAACCGCAACCAAAAGCTGATAAGATACCTCAGGGAAAGTTGGAAGAAGCCGCTTCCCTGCTTCCAAGAACTCCTTGGAAGACTCGATCTTGGAAGATTGCAGTGAATGCAACCAGAAGCAGGAGAAGAAGACGTTCTGAACTTGTGATCGGTTGTTCAGTCATTTGGTCTCCCGGATCTAGTGGTAGAAAAAGAGAGACATCTGTTCTCAGTACTCTGGTGGATGCCTCCGACCGGAGGAAGAAATAGAAGACGCACGGATAAGGATCCTGAGTGGGTTAACTCACTCCAGCGAACCGTTTCTAGAGATCAGCGGATATCTCTGAGACACCAAAGGAAAGAAGAAGAGCTCAGGAAGATCCGATCGGTAGAGTTGGAAGAGCCTTCCATCTCGAGCATAATCTTTGGCGAAGACAGAAACCAACCGGGTGATCACGTGTATAAAGTAGATTTCGGTACTGGTTACTCGAAAGACGTATTCCCAAGTGCGGGAGAAGCTTCTCAAGGTGAGGGAAGACTGGAGGAGATTGTTCCAGACGTCTCGGGAGGTAGCAGTGACAGTAGCTCTGACTCAGAAGACGATCTTCCTGATTCAGACAGGCCTGGACCTTCGAGAAGACCATCTCCACCACCTGGACCTGAGGTAGAAAGAAGTTGGCAGTCGCACCAGCCGGCAGTCAACATGGCTTCCCACACTCGGCAGAAGTACCATCCGTACGACGATGATGCTGATGCAGACGACTTCATCACGATGTTCGAGACCATCTCTAGATCCAACAAGGAAGACGCGGATGTTGACAGACTCCGTGTATTTCCCAGTTTGATCAAAAGGAAAGGAAGGAAGTGGATGAGTAAAACGTTGGATGATGTTGTAGTAATGGCCGCTTGGGCTACTCTGAAGGCAGCTTTTCTGAAGAGGTTCAGAGGAGTGGGCTACGATCGTATGACCCTCATAGAGCTTCAGAGGCTCGAACGGAAGAAGAAAGAGACACTGAGGGATTACACCGAGAGATTTGAAGATCTCTTGGATCACATCCCTCAGAACCAAGGAAGACCCGGCTACTGTGCTCAGCAAGCTGTGGACTGGTACTTGGGAGGATTGTCTCAGGATATGGAATTGTACTGCAGAAGAGGAGGAGGTGATGATTTAGCGGAGGTACAGAAGCATGCCGAGCAGTATGAAACCTCGAGCATCACTCGGAATATGACGAAAGACAAAGGGAAGACCTCGAAGAAGTCCAAGAAGTCGAAGAAGTCTTCTCGGAAGTCCAAGAAGAAGTCCAAGTCCACTGAAACTGATAATAGTGATTCGGAAGCAGCCTCTACTTCTGAAGAGTCTATTGTCGAAAGTCCAGAATCGGAATCTGAACCAGAGAAGAAGCCGCGGAAGAAGAAGAAGGAGAAGACGCGAGCAAGGGAGGAAGTTGTGCAGAAGATGCCTCAAACTCAGATCATTCAGTCTGCACCTGATCCCCGCATCGATGAGGTTCTGAAGCAGTTTGCCGACCTGAAAGTTCATCTTTTGAACCAGAAGGACAAGCGGAAGCAACCTACGGCTTCCCGGCCAAACCTTTGGTGCAACCTTTGTAACTCTTCCGGACACACCAGAGATCAGTATACGCAGGACCAAGCTGTCAACTGGGCAGGATGGGAAGAAGACGATGAGGGATATCTACACGATCCCAGTGGGGAATCTTGCTATAGGATCGAGACGATACAACCCTTCACTCCTACGCCTCCCGCCCAATATAATCGTTATGTACCGAGGGATAGAGCTAGCAATGTACAGACCAGAACGCCCTGGCAGCCTTCTTCATCACAACGACCTCTCAACCCTCTTCCTGGAGCGTGCAATAATTGTGGAGAGACAGGACATTGGTGGTCCACCTGTACTCACCCGAGAAGACAGATTGGGCAAGTGCCCTTGTGTGGGAACTGTAAGGAAGCCGGTCATTTCACAGGGAATTGTCCTCAGACCTTACGGCCACGACAAATGGTGAGATTTGCAGATACCACGCCTCCTGCAGAAGCTGCATCATCTTCTAAGCTCGAGTTAGTAGTGGTACAGCACATCACGGTAGAAGAAGAAGATCCTGGGGATTGTACGGATTGTCTCCATATCGAGGAAGACGAACCAGACCCCGGGAAGCGTGAAGGAAAGGAACCTCAGCTGCAGAAGACGACTGCAGCTTAGAAGATGAAGACACCTGAAGAAGCGTCATCTCTCACTTTGACGAATGGTACTGTTTGGAATCCTGACCCGAATTCAGATAGTTGGCCTCCGGAGGAAGTTTTGGATGAAGTTGTGTTCAAGGTAAGTACCAGAAGCAAAGGGAAGTCAGAATCTCGCCAGAAGGACGTCAAGAAGAAGAAGCAGCGTAAGGAGAGGTCATCTTCTCCCGAGCGGCCGTCTTCTCCTACTTACGACCGAGAAGATCCGAAGTACTTTGCTCCTGACATAAGACAAGAGGTTGAAGCGATCATGCAAGAAGAGTTGGAGAAGAGACGGAAGATAGTACAGCAGCTTCCTACACCGACTACGGTGACACCTGTCTCACGGGAACAGCCTCCAATCGAGAGAAGACACTCTTCTGGTCTTCCACCCAAGGAAGCAGCCACTACATCTTCTCTGTTGGAAACACCAGTCACTCTTCTGAAAAGATCTCCGTACGACTTCTTGCGAGACTTGTGGAATCAGAAGGCGGATGTAACCTTCCAACAGCTGTTGGATGACAACGCTGGTTACAGGAAGTTGTTACAATCTGTGCTTCGGGGATCGAGGAAGAGGAGGGCAGCTAAACTTCCCAAGAGCACCCCGATCCTAAGAATAGAGCATGATGACTTGGGAGCCCCAGAACTTGATATGGAGATCCATGGCTATCTTCTGAAGAAGGTACCCATTGATTCCGGCTCCGGAGTTAACATCATGACGGAAGAAACGGCGCATGCCCTAGGCTTCACTGAATTCCAGCCTACTCCGAGAATTCTCAGAATGGCGGACCAGACCAGAAGACGACCTTTGGGACAACTGAAAGATGTCCTCAAGTAATTGGTGGAGTATCTTTTTACCTCACTTACATCATTTTGCGACCTGTAGCTAAGGTTGGATATCAGGTGTTGATAGGAAGACCCTGGCTGTATGCTGCAAATGTGAATACCGACTGGAGAAGGCATCGTTTGAGATTTCCCAATCCTACACCCAAGCCAGGTGAGAAGGCTAATGTCTCGCTTCCTTGGATCAAGATTGGACACCAAGGTGAAACTCCGTCTACAACAGAGGGGTACACTTCAGAAGACTCGGCTGCGTCTTCTGACAGTGATGAACGGTATAATGAGTTTATGGTGAATAACGTGTGTGCTACAGAAGTAGCAGAGAAAGTGGAAGATGTGGTCTGTGGATACATTGAGTGCTACGAGATTGTGGAAGAAGAGCTTCCAGAAGACGAGAATACCGTCTTCCCTTCGGAAGATCCGATAGTTGGTCTTCCAGAAGACGAATCTGAACTAGAAGAAGCTCCCAAACCGGAATACTTTGGTGCCAGTGAGTACAGTCACACTGAAGGAATGGTAAACCCGGATGATCTCCAAGAGATGGAGGTTGCTCCTGGGAAGAAGCTGAAGCTTTCCAAGGTGATCGAGGGCCAGCAATTGGAAGACTTTCGAGAATTTCTAACGGAGTTCCAGGATGTCTTCGCGTGGACCATAGAAGACATGAAGGGCATACCTCGAGAGTTGGGAGAGCATCGCATCGACTTGCTAGAGGGCGTTGTTCCTGCACGGCAGAGACAGTACCGGCTCAACCCCAAGTACTCACTTCTGGTGAAAGACCAGATTGACCAGTACCTGAAGGCAAGAGTCATCTTCCCAGTACTTAGCAGTGAGTGGGTAGCTCCTATTTTCATCGTGCCGAAGAAGCAGACAGGGAAGATCCGAGTGTGTCAGGACTTCCGGAAGCTAAACTTGGCCACGAAAAAGGATCATCACCCCTTACCATTCACCGACTCTGTGTTAGACCAGGTAGCAGGACATGAGTTCTACAGCTTCCTGGATGGGTATTCTGGGTACAACCAAGTTTCAATCAGAGAAGAAGACAAGTCGAAAATCACTTTCACTACTGATTGGGGCACGTACGCGTACAATCAAATGCCGTTTGGTTTATGCAATACACCCGCCACGTTCCAGAGGTTGATGATTACAATCTTCAAGGAGTATCTTCGCACCTTTATGGAGATTTTCTTGGATGACTTCTGTGTGTTTGGATCAAGAGAAGACCACTTGATATTTCTAAGGAAGTGTTTTCTGAAGTGTAGAGAACATCGTTTGGCACTTCACCCTGAGAAATGCTTCTTTGGTATGTCAGAAGGGATCTTGCTAGGACATAGGATTTCCGGAAGAGGTATAGAAGTCGACTATGCTAAGGTGGAAGTCATCATGAAACTCCACCCACCTGCTAACCTGACACAAGTGAGAAGCTTCCTTGGCAACGTTGTCGTGTGACGTGCTTTCTTATTTGGGAATACACCGGGTATCTAGCTGTAGAGAGTACGTGTCGCACTCCGTGACTCAGAACCAGCAACCACCCAAACCTCTCTCTGACCTCCAAGTACACTTTGAACCTTTCTCGCTACGATATCCTCACGTCCTCTCGGCAGATCTCTCTCTTACTTGACTAGGAATAGAACCGGGGTAACAAGCACGGGCAACCTGTTCCTGCCATCACCGCAAGCATTCTTGGGTCTGCTGGTCATCACTCCAGCCTCACCACAAGAGAAATACCAGCACTCATAATAGAAAAGAAACCTAAGCGCAACGCCCGCACACAAATCCAATCAAAACCAACTGGGCGTACAAATAGGCATGCGGGTATGGAGAGGATCCAAACACAAGAAATACAGTCAACAACTCTCCATACCCATGATCAAGTGCTCTGAAGCACTGGCAAAACCTCCAGGTCGACCTGTTCTCCAAAAGAATCTTAACTCTTGCGCCTTTCGGAGCAAGAACCTCTCAACTTTAACTCGCTGTCACTCCTCAACCACAGCTCAGAATGAGATGAAACTAAGGCCAGCAGATAGCCTGTAGAATAATCTCTCTATTAAGGTATTACATGCAGAGAGATCATCTCTGAGTTGGCATCTATGCCCTTCCAAAGTTCGCTGTTTCTATAACACGATACTATTTCAACAGAACTTTGCTGTTCGATTCCTCACAAACCACTCGATCAAAACAGCTCAAACTTCTCAGGAAGCTAATGTGTCACCATCACTACCACTCTGTAAAATTTCACCAGCATATCTTCAACCAAACTCTCGGAACGATCAAGCCCTTATCGCTGTTTTTATAACATGATACTATTTTGACAGAACTTTGCTGTTCGATTCCTCACAAACCGCTCGATCAAAACAACTCAAACTTCTCAGGAAGCTAATGTGTCACCATCACTACCACTCTGTAAAATTTCACCAGCAGATCTTCAACCAAACTCTCGGAACGATCCAAGCCCTTTTCGTCAATGACACAAGGCGATATGCAGACCCACAAAAACAACGTTTCCCTTCAACCCAATAATCCAAAATTTCACAGGTAGGTAGCTGACTGTACCTTCTCAGATCCTGGAAGGTTTCATAGCAAAATTCGACCTCAAACTCCCCATATCTCTCTCAATGTCTCATGTTTACAGTCGCCTACTATCATAACCTCCGATTTGAGACACCCAACTTCAGCTGGCCATAACTTTTTCACTCCGGCTTGGAATCGATCGATCTCGGAGTCCATCGGCAAGCCCATCTCAAGAGCTTTCCAGCAACAGTCAATTCATCTCCAGCAACCTCACAGAACTCCCAGAAAGCGAAAAAGACCTCACGGAAATGAAATTGGTCACGAATTTGACCCCCTCAGCTTCAATCGATCGTAACTTTCTCATCCGCGCTTCAAATCCAGCAACCATTGAGTCCACGGGCATCCTCGTCTCCCAAGCTTTCCAACCATAACTCACACTCCGCGAATGGACCACGGGAAGTGCCTCTAACCCTCAAAACGTGAAAGGAACTTGGTAGAAGGTGATTGGTCAAACTTTCGACCAATGAGAAACAAGTTGACAAAAGGGTTTTGTCTTCACTCACATGACAAACACACAAAGAACGAATTTTTTATCCAAGAGTACCATTTAGGCCTCAAAGTTTATATTGAACAAACTACAAACACGTGCCGTTGATGATACCGTCGGCAACGAAGCACGTAAACACGAAGTACAAACTACACTCAATAGAGAGTCAGAATCCCGACTCTAAAACGGTTGACAATAAACGGAACTACAAAAGGAACGGACGAAGCTATTATCTGGTTGTAATAATCCTCTCCGAAGTTCCTGACGACAAACTCTCGATGCGCCACCTTAGGTCGACTGTAACAACGTATTTCGACCCAGGTGTTGAACGGAACTCTCGCTGGAAAGTTCAGATCTAATGGAGGATCCATACTACATCAAAGCAAGATATAGACAGTAAGATCCCAAACCGCGTCGTATGTGACAATAGGAAGAATGATAGGGTCTGGAGTAGCCATCACCGCGGTCATGAACGACTCGCCCCAGTGAGCTACCATAAATACTCGAAAATGATCCCGCGGCAGACAATGAATCTTAATGACGAATGGATGCGCAAGTGGAAGATCAGGAGCACGAAAGGGCTCTCCGTTCATGCCTACCACTCGCACTGCCGCTTACTTCATCCGATGATACTGATCACACTCACCCTAGACTTGGATACTCTACACTCTGTCCCTCAGCTCCGCGCACCTCTCGTCTTATACATCAATCTCCCCATGTGACGACAAGAGTACTACTCTTATCTCCACTCAGCGAAGAGTACACGGATCGTCCACGTGGAGCCTTATCTTTTGACACGATAAGATCCTAGTGGCTCCTCAACACCAAACACGTACGAAGGATATGTGGTGGTTTCACACCCTAGCCAATCCACAACACGACAACGTAGGATACTACAGGAGGTTTATTGACATGTACGCAGAGGTAGCAAGGAGACTCACTAAGTTGCTGAAGAAAGACGAACCATACATTTGGTCTTCTGAGCAGCAGGAAGCATTCGAAGAAATGAAGAGGCTTCTGTCGGAATCCCCTGTCCTACGGCCGCCTGATTGGAAAAGAATCTTCCACATTTATGTGGATGTTTCTGCTTTCGCCATCGGGGTGGTGTTGAGTCAGAAAGATGAGAAGAAGAAGGATTATCCCATTTACTACGCGGGAAGACAGCTCAGTGATGCAGAGAAGAAGTACTCGACAACTGAAAGGGAGTGTCTTGGCATGATTTACTCCTGTAAGAAGTTTAGACACTATCTTCTAGCAAACCCGTTCGTCTTCTATGTAGATCACTTCTCTTTGAAACATCTTGTAAAGAAAGCAGATTTGTCTGGCAGGATAGCTAGGTGGATTCTCCTACTCCAGGAATTTACTTACACAGTTGAGTACAGGCTCGGAAGACAGCATGTTAATGCTGACTACCTATCCAGATTGGAAACAGAACGACGAGAAGATGAAGTGGAAGACGAGTTTCCTGACGAGAAGTTGTTTTCAGTTTTCATCTGGGGGGGGCGTACCGCCTGCTTCCCAGAAGACGAGACTAGATCTTCTGATCCAGTCTTTGCGACTTCCACAGAAGAGTCGATCTTCAAGGACTTGAGGAAGTTCTTGGAAGACCAACAGTATCCCGAGGGAATGGATGCGGAGCAGAAGGCCGTCTTCTTACACAATGCAGGTCCATATGCTATCTTCCAGGGTATCCTGTTTCGAAAGGGACATGACGAGAAGCTGAGAAGATGTCTCGAGCCGTCAAAGATAAAATCAGTGATCACAGGTCTTCACTACGAAGATGCTGGGGGTCACTACGGATTGAAGACCACAGTGAAGAAGATGCTAGACGCCGGATACTGGTGGCCAACTATGTACCAAGACACTTTTCAGGAGATCAGGAAGTGCGATGCATGCCAGAGGGTGGGAAGACCGACCGCTACAACAAGGTGGCCTCTTACTCCCATTCTTCCGCTTGCCCCGTTCGAAAAGTGGGGAATCGACTTTGTAGGTCCTATCGCCCCGGTGGCGAGAAGAACACGAGCAAGGTACATCTTAATAGCTACCGACTATGCCACCAAGATGATGGAAGGCGAGGCCACGAGAAAGAACGATGCCGCAGTAGTAGCAAGGTTCCTATGGCATAACATCATCACTAGGTATGGATGTCCGCTGGAATTGGTGTCAGATAGGGGCACTCATTTCTTAAATGAGACTATCTCCCTCCTGACCCAATACTTCAGGATTAAGCATCGGAAGACGACGCCATACAACCCGAAAGCGAATGGGCTGACGGAGAAGTCGAACGGTCTTCTGTGTAACATCCTGAACAAGGTAACTGTTAACCATGCGTATGACTGGGACACGAAACTGCCATCTGTGTTGTGGGCTTTCAGAATTTCACCTAAAGTCACAACCCAGAAGACGCATTTCTACCTAACTTACGGCATAACGCCCATTGTGCCCATAGAGTTAGAGGTCCCAACATACCGATTAGCCGTATCCGAACGCATGGGAGAAGAAGAGAGCCAGGAGCAGCATCTTCTGAACTTCGTAGAGTTTGAAGAAGACAGGAATGCAGCTTTGGAGAAGACATACGAGGTGCAAGCGCAACGTAAGGTAAACTACGATAGCAAGTTGAGGAAGGTGACTGTTGTGGATGGGGACTTGGTGCTTCTCTACGACAACCGTCATATTAAGTTCCCCGGGAAACTTCATCTTCGCTGGATGGGACCTTACCGTGTCTTAGAGGTCTTCGACAATGGCTCCTTGCAGTTGGAAGAGTTGGACGGTACACTGATGACCACTCGTGTTAATGGGCGGCGCGTCAAGAAGTACTGGACGTAAACAGAAGTGCAGGAACCACTGATGTTTGTGGGGACGCAAACATGTGAGGGTGGGCGTATGTGGTGCCCACAAATTACAGGATGCACGAATTTTTGAAATTTTTAAGAAAAATGACTTGTTTGTATAACTGAAGAAGCGTTGTTACTTAAGGTTACGTCTTCCTTAACAGGAAGATGATCTTAAGAGCTGTTTGTAATAAGAAGTTAACTTCTTCAGAAGACGACCGTCTTCGGAAGATCGTCTTCTCAGTTGCGTCTTCAGAAGACGAGAAGACGGCGGAAGATGGGAAGACGGCGGAAGACACCTATCTTCCAGAAGACAGCGACCGCGAAGGACCAACCACGAGTTTTCGGGTAAGACAGTAGGTGTACCTACTGGAGCGCACCGAAGAGGTAGGTAGGTCAGGAAGACACCAAGGACGAGAACCCCTAATCTGCGGGGAAGATGCGTGAGGAAGCACATTAGACACCTTCCAACTTCTCGTAGCATAGCGCGCCTGAAGAAGATCGATTGAGAGAGTGAGCTTCGCGAGCTAGCATTGAGAGAGGAATCAAGTGAGACATCGAGGTAGGAGAGAGTAAGTTGGCAGCTAGGCGAAGGGTGAGATTGAATTGCGGGAGCACAAACAGCAGAGAAAGCGAAGGCGTTTCTGTGGAGCTTCCGAGAAGCTGACAGTGAAGAGTGGCGAGTAGAAGCAGAGGTGGAATCAAGGTGTGGACCGAAATTGACAGCATGCGCAGTCGTGTGGAGTCGCATTGGAAGCTAGGACAAGAGCCAGAAGCGCGCGGAGGTCGAAGGCAACTCGGGGAGCCGAAGAAGACTGTAGAGGTTCTTCTCCCTATTCTTTTCCCCTCCCACTTCTTCTCGCCTTTTCTTGGTACTCCCCGCGCTTCCTTGATTGTGTGCAGGCAGCCTGATCGATTACCCCACCCCCATTCTTTCTATTGAGACATTGGGCGCGGAAGCGCTGCCCAATTTCTGTCGAGACATCTCCTTGCTTCTTCCCGAGCTCAATTCGAGCTTCCCTACTCCTAGCCCTCAAATTGGAGACCCCAACTATCAATTTCCTTACCCCCCTACCTCTCTATCCCCGAAACTTGGAACAGAAGACGATTCGGAAGATGGGAACATCTTCGGAAGACGCTTCTTGAACTTGACTGTCTTCGGAAGTCGACTGAACACAATTCGTATCAAGAGTGGATTTGCTTTGCTTTTGTGTTTAGAGAGGCTTGGTACGAATCCTGAGTGGAGTGGTGAGTTGTTGTGTTAATTCGAGAAGTTGGAAGTCGGGAACTAGGCCTGTGCCTCCCGGTCTTCCAAGCTTCTCAACTCCCCATCTTTCTAGAGAGACTAGAAGACTGGAAGGCTGGCAAAATGAGCGAGAAGACGCGAGGGTCCATTCGGGTCTCTTCTGTCCGATCCATAACAGCCGTTCCTTCTTCTTCCCGAACTTAGAAGAGAGTTGTGAGAAGTCTTGCTGGCAGAATCTGGAGGGAATGGTCGAGGGTCATGTCTTCCCATCATGCAGCAAGCTTCTTCTGAGTGCGTATGAGAGGTGAGAAGTCAGAAGAACAGAGTGCAGTTGTCTTGAGTCTGTTGTGAGGATAGATTGCGTGTAGGAAGACGAAGACAGGTGAGACCAGTGAAGGGAAGTCTGACTTCGAGAAGTCTTCCGAGAACGACATTGAATCGGAAGCTGTCCCAAGTGTCTTCCCAGAGGCCACTGTCACCGCAGGAGCCCGCAACCATCTTCTGAACCTTTCTCATACTCTACTTCTCGCATATCTTGTATCTTCTGATAGGAAGTAGGATGTAATGCAAGGTGGGTTGTCTTCTTGGTAATCCATGCGAGGCCTTGCTTAGATAGGATTGTTTAGATATAGCTCGGAAGACGAGAGCTATCTAGGAAGTACTGTTAGAATCCCGGAAGACGGAGTAGCTGTCTTCTGGAAGACTAGTTTCGTCTTCTGAGAAGTAGAAGCTAGACTGTGGGCACTCGGGAAGAACTGAGCCTTCAGCTCATAGTAGGTGCTTGTGGTTTAGTGCAACAGATCTTCCAGGTATGTCGATGCATCCGCGAGGCTTGGTGTTACCAGCGGCAGAATTGGCCGAGGCCACTCCTTTCCTCAAGGAGTTGGGTCTCGACTTCTTCCTGTGGGATTGGAATCTCGCAGATCAAGGGCTTCTGGAGGAGGTGTGGGCCGCGTTACCACCGCGTAACCGTGTACCTGCGAAGGCAGGAGTAGCTCGGGGAAGACCGTCTTCCAGGACTAAAGACTGGTGGCGTAAGGCGTTTCACAGACCTGAGACCGAGGACCGAGGATATTGGTACGAGAAGAAGATCTTGCCTAGGATTCTGAGTTCATGGCATGTGCCTGGGAGTATCACCTGCCTTTTCGTGGAAGACAGGCAGGGGAGGAACGGTTGGAAGATAGAGTCTTACCGGGAGCCGAAGAAGCGACTTCTGGCGAAGTTGTTTCTGCATCTTTTCCCCAAGGGAAAAGCGCAGAAGACAAGGTACTTAGGAGATCAGGACGTGGAGTTCCTGGAATCAGTGTGAGATGACAGAGTGCCAATCTACTGGGGCGCGTACATCCACAACTATGTACAGACGGAGCTAGCATACTTGGGTACCCCGGCGGGAGGACATCTGACGCCCTTCTTCTGCTACTTGTATGTAGCCATGGGGGATCTTAAGGAAGATCAGCTGGCAGTGTATGGGCCAACGGAGCGACAGGAGGTGAAGGAGGAGACCTCGGAAGACGATGACCGAGAGGCAGCAGCAACGCCCCCTCCCACTCTGATGCCACAGCTGAGACCCGGCTCTCACCAGAAGACGCTTCTGGTGAGGGAAGACGAGTCTAGTGGGTCGGAAGACGCCACGCCAGTGAGGAAGATGGGTCACAGAAGTGTACCGAGGACACCCATCTCCCTCATTCATTCAGGATCGGAATCGGACTCGGAGGAAGACTTGCTGAGTACCCGATCGGAGCAGAAGACAGCTTCTGTAACACCTGGGAGTCTTCCGAAGACTCCAGAAGACGAAGGATGGATGGGCGCTCCTACTGCGATGCGAGGAAGCGCAAAGAGGAGAGCCGCTCCTGCCACGAGGAGTCTTCCACCCCGGAAGATGAGAAGAGTAGCTTCTTCTCGTGCGCAGAAGAAGAAGGCCGTAGTGGTGGAAGAGGCTTCTTTGCCTCTGGAAGACGAAGTCGACACCATGGAGCGAGTGGTGGAAATGAACTTGTCTTCCGCAGGAAGACGACTGGAGGAGTTCAGTGCCTACTTCCAGAAGGAGATCCAGCCCGCTATGGAGTTGCTGGAAAGGAGAGCGAGGGCACAGGAGAAGCCTTTACAGCCTGGATTCGGCCTGCGCACCTTGCTGCGACAGGAAGACAGCCAGCAGAAGACGGAGTCGCTGGAAGCTAGTCTCCGCACCACGGAGAAGCTTGCAGCCAGGTACAAGGCGGAAGCAGCTGCTTCTGCCAAGGAATCGATGCAACTTCGGAAGAGCAACCAGGAGTTGCAGACGCGAGTACAGCAGCGCGATCAGGAAGTTCTCCGAGTGCGGGAGAAGATCACTGCCCTCGCAGAAGAGCAGACCACTTGGAAGATGCAGCGAGAAGCCGCAGAAGCACGAGCTGCAGTGGAGAAGACGCAGAGGGAAGCAGCGGAGGCTCGTGCGCAGAAGATGCTAGCTCAGTCTGTAGAAGCGCTTCGGAAGAAGTTCAACTTCACCGCGGGTAAGAAGTTACTTATCTTAGCTAGGGAATGGGACAGCGGGTCCAAGATGAGGTTGGTGGAATGCAGAGATAGCATGTTCAGGTACCTGGATAGACAGATAGAAGGAGTGAAGACACTTTATGGTCTTCTCTCACTTCCGACACCTGCAACCGCATCTTCCCAAGCCCCAGCACCCTCGACTGGATCCGGAATGGAGAAGGAGGAGTTCGATCTCGCTGTACACTTGGTGGTGACAGCGTTGGAAGACGAGAAGACTCCCGAAGACGTCCCGGAAGACATGATGTCTTCTGGAAGACAAGAAGACGAGCCGTCTTCCCAGGTATTCCGCATGGAGGAAGCGACTTCCCCGGACCCCTATGAGGTCGCCATGGTCCCTAGTACTGCATCTGTGCCTCAGAAGACCGAAGACGCACCATTCGACTCGTCTTCCCAGAAGACCATTCCGTCTTCCGAAGTCGAAGCCGAGGAAGACGCAGCCGCAGAAACAGCAGGGCCAGCGAAGAGCGAGGAGAGGGAAGCTACCTCAGTGGTACCCGAGGTAAGTGCAGGGCTTCCCAGCCCATCAGAAGTCGAGGTAGTAGCTCCGGTAGGAGCAGATCATGAAGAGATTGCCACCGAGCAATCAGAGTAGTTAGCAAACTTAATCGGCACTTCCTGATTTAGTAGGATCGGACATGCTATCTTAAGGGTGGCAGTTTTCCATGTAAAAATAGTTAGGACCCCATGTGGCAGCATAGGTAGCGTAGGAGTAACACAGTGGAGGGCTAATTGGGAAGAGGGACTGCATGCATGTGAGGTGACAACCTCTTGTCAGCGCCTCTCTCTCTCCCTGGTGGTCGTCTCCCCTGACTCTCGAGGCAGATGGTTAAGTAGGATCGTAGAGTAGGAAATGGAGCTCTGCCAGTTCTGCCAGTTCTGTAGGATTCTGTAGTAACTGAACATACACACCGATTCTACAGGCAGGCAGGCGAGACACATTAGAGCAGAGACAGTCTTAGCACACTACACCCGTCGTTGGAAACATACGTATAGTCTTGGAATATACAGGAGGGGTCTGCATACTCGCACCAGCAGTGGTTCGAAGATGTAGATAGAAGTAGTGGACAGTCTAAGAACAAGGAACGGCATCCTCGTGCAGTCCTGTTAGCTAGGCTGGTGTGTTGAGGAGTAGACGCAGGAAGTAGCGGGAGTGAGCTTCCCAATGCCATTGTGACTTCTTCTCGGGGAATAGATTGTGGATTTGAGTGCAGCAGCTTCGCTCATGACTTCTGGGTGGTGGAATGTATTGAATTCGCTCCCAATTGTGCATGGGAAGTGTTCTTCTTGAGTGGCGGTGAATGTCAACAGTTGTGGAGTGTAGCTTGACTCGTTCAGTAGAGCACTTGGGATCTACGTACGAACGGTCTTCTGGGTAAGGGATCCCAGAAGACAGAGCAGTCAGAGCAGCGAAGTGAAGAAGAAAGAAGCCTTCTTCCCGCAACAGAAGACGACATCCTCGAGTAGAAGACGGTGCTACAGTACTCACGTTTGTTGTCTTCCTCCCCAAACTATTACAAGCAGGGATGGCTTGTTAGTCAAGATCCGGACTAGAAGCCTGTCGGAATCTTAATTGCCCTTTTTCATCCTGTTTCTCTTGTTTGGATTTCTTCTTCTTCCCATCTTCCCTCATCTTCCCCATCTTCTTATCTTCTTATCTTCTTCTAGTGAGCTTCCGATACTTCTATTGAGCTTCCGTGAAGGTGAATGTCGTTGTAGTGCTGCAGGAAGACAACTTCCGTAAGCAGAAGCCTGGGAAGGCTACATGGGGCATACACCCTGTGATTTATCCAACCCGTTGGAATGTGAGTGTGAGAGTAAGATGTAACGACTGTTACTAGTCGACTTCTGCGAAGCCGGACAGCCTTCTGGAGGTGTGAGAAGACGAGTTGAACCCCCAGAAGACGAGAATCGCTTCGGGAAGACGGTATCGAGAAGACCGGAAGAAGCAACCTGGAAGTAGGAAGATCGTCTTCCCGAGCTTCTATGTGAATAGTTGTATGATATTGTAATTGGTAGTTGTTTGTTTGGGTCCAGAGCACCATTTGGCGTGTCTGGAAGACGTGTTGTTTTGTGTGGTTTTGTGAGAAGACGGGATTTCTAGGCAAAACCCGTGTGTTTGTGTGTTTGAACAGATCTTAGAACTTAGAGCAACGTTACTTGTGCAAATCCTCTGTGGGAACGATATCTTGTATACTAAATGGGCAAAAGGAGAAATCCTACGTCACTACACATCTAGTTATTGACCTCTAGTGTCAGTTACGACAGTTGGTGATCATATATTGTGCATGTGGTCACCGACGAGGAGACGTCAGTCCGGGTGGGGTTGGGTTTCTCTTTATGTGAATGTTTAAGTGTGGAGGGTTATCGTTTGGACTTCTTGTGGTTGGAACCCCTCCATATTCTGCTTCCTGTTTGTGCACCGCGTTTGCTTGTGTTGGCGCTTGATTTCCGGAGTGAGTTCACTCTAGTGTGCTGTCGGTAGTGAGGTTGGAGTTGCGGATCAGTCAGACTACCTTTGTCTCTCTCACGGTGCAGTTGGAGTGACGACCAACAGACCGTGAGAGGCTGCCTGTGGTGATGGCAGATACAGGTTGCCCTTACCTTGACCATCCTAGTAGGGGATAGGTGAGCTCAGTAGGAGCGGGGTTAGGCAAGTGGTGGTTACGGTGGTGACGAAGATTGCGACTTCCGGTTGGGGAGTGTGTTAGCGGGATTCTCTCATCACGGAGTTCTCGGGAGGTTCTGGTGGGGACTTCTCAGACAGTGGGTATACACGGAGTGGGGTGAGGTACCGACTATCTACACCATTGCCGTCGGTTGTTCCAGAGGACGAGTCAGACGCAGACAGCGCGTTTTCTGATGGTGAGTCTAGTGTCACCACACCGTTGTTGTGGGACATGGACGAGATCTATGGGGCCACGAAGGGGCCTCGACGTTACTCGGGTACAGTTGGTACCATTGAGCTGGATGACTTCATACAGGAGTTTGACAGTTGGTGCGACCTGCAGCAGAATGCGGAACCCACAGCTGTTTACACCCTTCATGGCGTGGAAGGGTTTGTTCCAGCACTTGGAGGGACCGCCGATGGACGATTATCATGAGTTCAGACGAGATTACAGTGTTGAGATCGAGTTGTGGAGACAACATTGGTCTCCCAACTACGTTTCTATCACTACTGGTGCAGTATCGGGAGGCGTAGCACCTGCGAGTTGGGTGTCAATAGCAGTGGTACAGCCACAGAGGGCGGAGTACATATTACCGGTGTGTCCACAAGTAGTGGAGCAGGTGGTAGTGTGAGCGGGATACCACCAGGGTTTAAGACTGTGGTTCAGTTCTTCCAATGTTTGAGGAAGAACTATCAAGGTGTGCGGACCGACAAGTTGAGGAGTCTGCAGGAGTTCCAACGGAAGACTGGAGAGAGCCTACGCGAGGCGTTTACTCGCATGAGGCGGTTGATCAGCGTTACCCAAGGGGTGACGGAAGCACAGGCAGTCCAGTTCTGGTATGAGATACTAGACCGGGAGCTGCGTAGGAGATGCTACTCTTCTTAGAGATACCGCTCCGACGTTAGCGGTTGTCTTTAGTCTGGCTGAGCGGATTGAGCTCAATGTAGTGACGAAGGATGTCTCCTTTTGCCCATTTAGTATACAAGATATCGTTCCCACAGAGGATTTGCACAAGTAACGCTGCTCTAAGTTCTAAGATCTGTTCAAACACACAAACACACGGGTTTTGCCTAGAAATCTCGTCTTCTCACAAAACCACACAAAACAACACGTCTTCCAGACACGCCAAATGGTGCTCCGGAACTAGACAAACAACTACCAACTAAAATATCACACAATTATGCACAGAGAAGCTTGGGAAGACGAACTTCCTGCTTCCAGGTTGCTTCTTCCGGTCTTCTTGATATCGTCTTCCCGAAGAGATTCTTGTCTTCTGGGGGTTCAACTCGTCTTCTGACACCTCCAGAAGCGTGTCCTGCTTCGCAGAAGTCGACTAGTAACAGTCGTTACACCTTATTCTCACACTCACATTCCAACGGGGTGGATCAATCATAGGGTGTATGCCCCCTGTAGCCTTCCTAGGCTTCTGCCTACGGAAGTTGTCTTCCTGCAGCACTACAACGACATTCACCTTTACGGAAGCTCAATAGAAGTATCGGAAACTCACTAGAAGAAGGTAAGAAGATGGGGAAGATGAGGGAAGATGGGAAGAAGAAGAAATCCAAACAAGAGAAAACAGGATGAAAAAGGGCAATTAAGATTCCGACAGGCTTCTAGTCCGGATCCTGACTAACAAGCCATCCCTGCTTGTAATAGTTTGGGGAGGAAGACAACAAACGTGAGTACTGTAGCACCGTCTTCTACTCGAGGATGTCGTCTTCTGTTGCGAGAAGAAGGCTTCCATCTTCTTCACTTCGCTGCTCTGACTGCTCTGTCTTCTGGGATCCCTTACCCAGAAGACCGTTCGTACGTAGATCCCAAGTGCTCTACTGAACGAGTCAAGCTACACTCCACAACTGTTGACATTCACCGCCACTCAAGAAGAACACTTCCCATGCACAATTGGGAGCGAATTCAGTGAACCCACCATCCAGAAGACATGGACAAAGCTGCTGCACTCAAATCCACAATCTATTCCCCGAGAAGAAGTCACAATAGCATTGGGAAGCTCACTCCCTCTACTTCCTGCGCCTACTCCTCGACACACCAGGCTAGCTAACAAGACTGCACGAGGATGCCGTTCCCTGTTCCTAGACTGTCCCTGCTCTAATGTGTCTCTCTTGCCTGCCTGTAGAATCGGTGTGTATGTTCAGTTACTGCCGAATTCTACAGAACTGGCAGAGCTCTGAGAGAGCTTTTCTCTTACCTTGCTATCCTACTTAACCATCTGCCTTGGGAGGCGACCACCAGGGAGAGAGAGAGAGGCGCTGACAAGAGGTTGTCACCTCACATGCATGCGGTCCCTCTTCCCAATTAGCCCTCCACTGTGTTACTCCTACGCTACCTATGCTGCCACATGGGGTCCTAACTATTTTTACATGGAAAACTGCCACCCTTAAGATAGCATGTCCAATCCTACTAAATCTGGAAGTGTCGATTGAGTTCGCTAACTACTCTGATTGCTCGGTGGCAATCTCTACATGATCTGCTCCTACCGGAGCTACTACCTCGACTTCTGATGGGCTGGGAAGCCCTGCACTTACCTCGGGTACCACTGAGGTAGCTTCCTCTCCTCGCTCTTCGCTGGCCCTGCTGTTTCTGCGGCTGCGTCTTCCTCGGCTTCGACTTCGGAAGACGGAATGGTCTTCTGGGAAGACGAGTCGAATGGTGCGTCTTCGGTCTTCTGAGACACAGATGCAGTACTAGGGACCATGGCGATCTCATAGGGGTCCGGGGAAGTCGCTTCCTCCACGCGGAATACCTGGGAAGACGGCTCGTCTTCCTGTCTTCCAGAAGACATCATGTCTTCCGGGGCGTCTTCTGGAGTCTTCTCGTCTTCCAACGCTGTCACCACCAAGTGTACAGCGAGATCGACTCCTCCTTCTCCATTCCGGATCCAGTCGAGGGTGCTGGGGCTTGGGAAGATGCGATTGCAGGTGTCAGAAGTGAGAGAAGACCATAAAGTGTCTTCACTCCTTCTATCTGTCTATCCAGGTACCTGAACATGCTATCTCTGCATTCCACCAACCTCGTCTTGGACTCGCTGTCCCATTCCCTAGCTAAGGTAAGTAACTTCTTACCCGCAGTGAAGTTGAACTTCTTCCGAAGCGCTTCTACCGATTGAGCTAGCATCTTCTGCGCACGGGCCTCCGCTGCTTCCCTCTGCGTCTTTTCTGTTGCAGCTCGCGCTTCTGCGGCTTCTCGCTGCATCTTCCAAGTGGTCTGCTCTTCTGCGAGGGCAGTGATCTTCTCCCGCACTCGGAGAACTTCCTGATCGCGCTGTTGTACTCGCGCCTGCAACTCCTGGTTGCTCTTCCGAAGTTGTATCGACTCCTTGGCAGAAGCGGCTGCTTCCGCCTTGTACCTGGCTGCAAGCTTCTCCGTAGTGCGGAGACTAGCTTCCAGAGACTCCGTCTTCTGCTGGCTGTCTTCCTATCGCAGCAAGGTGCGCAGGCCGAATCCAGGCTGTAAGGGCTTCTCCTGTGCCCTCGCTCTTCTTTCCAGCAACTCCATAGCGGGCTGGATCTCCTTCTGGAAGTAGGCACTGAACTCCTCCAGTCGTCTTCCTGCAGAAGACAAGTTCATCCCCACCACTCGCTCGAGGGTGTCGACTTCGTCTTCCAGAGGCAAGGGAGCCTCTTCCACCACTACGGTCTTCATCTTCTGCGCACGAGAAGAAGCTACTCTTCTCATCTTCCGGGGTGGAAGACTCCTCGTGGCAGGAGCGGCTCTCCTCTTTGCGCTTCCTCGCATCGCAGTAGGAGTGCCCATCCATCCTTCGTCTTCTGGAGTCTTCGGAAGACTCCCAGGTGTTACAGAAGCTGTCTTCTGCTCCGATCGGGTACTCAGCAAGTCTTCCTTCGAGTCCGACTCCGATCCTGAATGGATGAGGGAGATGGATGTCCTCGGTACACTTCTGTGGCCCATCTTCCTCACTGGCGTGGCGTCTTCCGACCCACTAGACTCGTCTTCCCTCACCAGAAGCGTCTTCTGGTGAGAGCCGGGCCTCAGCTGTGGCATCAGAGTGGGAGGGGGCATTGCTGCTGCCTCTCGGTCATCGTCTTCCGAGGTCTCCTCCTTCACCTCCTGTCGCTCCGTTGGCCCATACACTGCCAGCTGATCTTCCCTAAGATCCCCCATGGCTACATACAAGTAGCAGAAGAAGGGCGTCAGATGTCCTCCCGCCGGGGTACCCAAGTATGCTAGCTCCGTCTGTACATAGTTGTGGATGTACGCGCCCCAGTAGATTGGCACTCTGTCATCCCACACTGATTCCAAGAACTCCACGTCCTGATCTCCTAAGTACCTTGTCTTCTGCGCTTTTCCCTTGGGAAAAAGATGCAGAAACAACTTCGCCAGAAGTCGCTTCTTCGGCTCCCGGTAAGACTCTATCTTCCAACCGTTCCTCCCCTGCCTGTCTTCCACGAAAAGGCAGGTGGTACTCCCAGGTACATGCCATGAACTCACAATCCTAGGCAAGATCTTCTCCTCGTACCAATATCCTCGGTTCTCGGTCTCAGGCCTGTGAAACGCCTTACGCCACCAGTCTTCTGTCCAGGAAGATGGTCTTCCCCGAGCAACTCCTGCCTTCGCAGGTACACGGTTACGCGGTGGTAACGCGGCCCATACCTCCTCCAGAAGCCCTTGATCTGCGAGGTTCCAGTCCAACAGGAAGAAGTCGAGACCCAACTCCTTGAGGAAAGGAGTGGCCTCGGCCAATTCTGTCGCTGGTAACACTAGACCCCGCGGATGCATCGACATACCTGGAAGATCTGCTGCACTAAACCACAAGCACCTACTATGAGCTGAAGGCTCAGTTCTTCCCGAGTGCCCACAGTCTAGCTTCCACTCTCAGAAGACGAAACTAGTCTTCCAGAAGACAGCTACTCCGTCTTCCGGGATTCTAACAGTGCTTCCTAAATAGCTCTCGTCTTCCGAGCTATATCTAAACAATCCTATCTAAGCAAGGCCTCGCATGGATTACCAAGAAGACAACCCACCTTGCATTTCATCCTACTTCATATCAGAAGATACAAGATATGCGAGAAGTAGAGTATGAGAAAGGTTCAGAAGATGGTTGCGGGCTCCTGCGGTGACAGTGGCCTCTGGGAAGACACTTGGGACAGCTTCCGATTCAATGTCGTTCTCGGAAGACCTCTCGAAGTCAGACTTCCCTTCACTGGTCTCACCTGTCTTCTTCTTCCTACGCGCAATCTATCCTCACAACAGACTCAAAACATGTGCACTCTGTTCTTCTGACTTCTCACCTCTCATACGCACTCAGAAGAAGTTTGCTGCATGATGGGAAGACATGACCCTCGACCATTCTCTCCGGATTCTGCCAGCAATACTTCTCACAACTCTCTTCTAAGTTCGGGAAGAAGAAGGAACGGCTGCTAGGGGTCGGACAGAAGAGACCCGAAATGGACCCTCACGTCTTCTCGCTCATTTTGCCAGCCTTTCAGTCTTCTAGTCTCTCTAGGAAGATGTGGAGTTGAGAAGCTTGGAAGACCGGGAGGCACAGGCCTAGTTCCTGAGTTCCAACTTCTCGAAATACACAACAACTCACCACACCACTCAGGCTTCGTATCAAGTCTCTCTAAACACAAAAGCAAAGCAAATCCACTCTTGATACGAATTGTGTTCAGTCGACTTCCGAAGATGTCTTCCGAAGACAGTCAAGTTCAAGAAGCGTCTTCCGAGGATGTTCCCATCTTCCGAATCGTCTTCTATTTCAAGTTTCGGGGGTAGAGAGGTAGTAGGGTAGAGAAATTGATAGTTGGGTTCGCCAATTTGAAGACTAGGGGTAGGGAAGCTCGAATTGAGCTCGGGAAGAAGCAAGGAGATATCTTGACAGAAATTGGGCAGCGCTTCCGCGCCCAATGTTTCAATAGGAAAGATGGGGGGGTGGGGTAATCGATCAGGCTGCCTGCACACAATCAAGGAAGCGCGGGGAGTACCAGACAATGGCCAGAAGAAGTGGGAAGGGGAAAGAACAGGGGAAAGAACCTCTACAGTCTTCTTCGGCTCCCCGAGTTGCCTTCGACCTCCGCGCGCTTCTAGCTCTCGTCCTAGCTTCCAATGCGACTCCACACGACTGCACCTGCTGTCAATTTCGGTCCACACCTCGATTCCACCTCTGCTTCTACTCGCCACTCTTCACTGTCAACTTCTCGGAAGCTCCACAGAAATGCCTTCGCTCTTCGCCTATTTGTGCTCCCGCAATCCGATTTCACCCTTCGCCTAGCTGCCAACGTACTCTCTACTACCTCGATGTCTTACTCGATTCCTCTCTCAATGCTAGCTCGAAGTTCACTCTCTCAATCGATCTTCTTCAGGCGCACTGTGTTGCGGGAAGTTGGAAGGTGGCTAATGTGCTTCCTCACGCATCTTCCCCGCAGATTAGGGGTTCTCGTCCTTGGTGTCTTCCTGACCTACCTACCTATTTGGTGCGCTACAGTAGGTACACCTACTTGTTTATCCGAAAACTCGTGGTCAGGCCCTCGTGATCGGTGTCTTCCGCTGTCTTCCCATCTTCCGCCGTCTTCCTATCTTCCGAAGACGCAACTGAGAAGACGGTCGTCTTCTGAAGAAGTCAACTTCTTATTACAAACAGCTCTTAAGATCATCTTCCTGTTAAGGAAGACGTAACCTTAAGTAACAACGCTTCTTCAGTTATATAAACAAGTCATTAATCTCAAAAATTTCAAAAATTCGTGAATACTGTAATTTGTGGGCACCACACTCAACATGGTGGAGGAGAGGGTGGTGGTTGTTGGGTTCAGCAAGGAGACACCACATGGAGCGACCACCTCTTCTCGAGGATCACAGGCTACGCAACAGCGTGGTGGTGGTGGTGGTGGTAAGGATCGTGCAGAGCAGTCACGATCTCAGAGAGGTGTTGGAGGATCTAATGGGCTGAAACCCATGCCGTCCTTCTCTAGCTAGCAGCAAGCGGGTCCTTGCTGGACGTGTGATGGTCCTCATCAGCAAAAGGACTGTCCACAGAGGAGAGGTGATTATGAGACGTCAAGAACGTCTCAAGCAGCACCTAGGCAATGTGAGCATTACGGACGACCTGGTCACAGTAGTGACCGTTGTTTTGATCTCCATCCCGAGTTGCGACAAGGGAAGGCTGATCGTGGACGAGGCAGAGGAGCTCAAGGAGGCCGTGGTGGTCGAGCTGGAGGTAGAGATCCAGCACCTGGGAGAGGACCGGTCGGTCCACCGTCTGCTACGACGTCAGAAGCAGGTATGGCTGCTCGGATTGAGCAGTTGGAGCAGAGGATAGCTAGTATGGCTATGGCTCAGCGGAGATCAGATGGAACAGAGGCTTCCACGTCTTATGGAGGAGAAGGAGGTGACTTCGACTTCATGACTGGTGTGGCGCAGATTGAGGCATCTGCGGCAGTGACTAGAGGTGCAGTACGTGCCTCTAAGCGACGAGGTGCGTCAGTGGAGTTGGATCCACAACGCGGGGAGACTGGTAGACAGGCCAGGCTTCCCCAGTCGTTCACGTTATCGGAGGCGTTGCGGACCACATCTATGGTTCCTAAACGACCTACCGATGGTGCAGTAGAGTTGGAGGCATTGACATCCAGGAGTAGATGTGATGTAAGTCCACCTTCGACGTCTGTGGATGCGACGTCGAATCCGATGTTGGGGGCGGCTACAGCAGTTTTGCGAGCCTCACTATTCTCAGCCACGGATATGAGAGCATTGGGAGTCAACTTGGCTCCAGTGTTTCAGTTGGCGGCCACGCTCAGTGAGAGCGAGGATGTAGTTACCTCTAGTGCTGAAATAGTTCAGCGAGAGGCGGTAGACGTGTCCATGGAGTCGAGGATCAGGACAGCTACCAGTGTATCTTCTGTTTGGTGGCACCTTCAAGGAAAGTGTATCGACCCCAGAAGGTCTTGTTAGACTCTGGAGCCCAACCGTTGATGTTGGGAAAGGCGGCGTGTATTGGTTTGGGTCTGAAGAAGTCCAAGATAGAGAGATGTCCATTCCAATTGTAGACATCTCTAGGGGGATCAGGAGGTACGGCTCTACACATGACACGTGAGATGTTGACGGTGAGAGTTCGGTCATATCACCCCACGGATGGCTCTATGGTGAGGGCCAAGGCCATCGTTACAGCCGTAGAGTCTTATGATGTATTGGTGGGAGGTGCTGTGTTGTACCCTATGGGGTTTGTGATCGACTATTGGGCGGAGACAGCATCGTACAAACCAGGTTGGCAGTCCGGTGAGGGACGAGTGAGCCGCTTACCAGTGCGGTTCAGTGCTAGAGTTGAGACGACGGAGCCTACACCAGGGACGATGGCATCCGTTGCAAGGTTTAGTTCGGTCATCACTTGGCCGAGCGAGTTGTTGGAGTGCAATGCCCATGCGAAGGATACTCCGGTCTTTGAGGAGGTGGAGGACATGCCTAGCATGTCTACGTTAGTACCATCTGCCTTGGATGTTCCACTCTGGAGTTCGAGTGGAGAGTTGCAGCAGTATGCTGATCAGTTGGTGCAACAGGCTTGGAGTGAAGCCTTTGTACCACCAGTAGAGGAACAAAGAGTTGTTCCTGCTACTGGCCCTGTGACCTTATCACCGTTGGATACGACTCCCATTGTGTGGCAGTATCTAGAGGAGGGTGTATGTGTGCTGGAGCTGTTTGGAGGGATCAGCACAGGTTTGGCTGCGGAATTGCAGGCAGGTATACAAGTACAGCGATACTTGTATGTAGAGAGAGATGAGATTGCGGGACGCATCTCAATGCGACATGTGGCACGTTTGGTGCAGAGATATCTTGAGTTGTTGTCCATATCAGCTGTTAGAGGATACCAGCAAGCATTACCTTCAGATATTTCGCTGCTGGGGGAGCAAGATCTTACGTTGGTGGGCACCATTCACTTGGTGATAGCCGGATGGCCATGTCAAGGTCACACACGTGCTGGGAGAGGTCAGGATTTACATGACCCGCGATCTAGGATGTTCTGGGAGATGTTACGGATCTTACGACATCTGCAGATGCATCAGGTGGATTCTCCAACGTACATCTTGGAGAACGTTCCTTTGTTGGGTGATGCTCGTACACAGATGATGACGAGTGTGCACCAAGTGCGGTCTTGGATTGGACCAGCAGTGTTGTTGGATGCAGCGAGAGTAGGATCTCGTGCACATCGTCCACGGTTGTGGTGGACGAACTTGTTACCGAGAGAGGTGCTTAAGCGAGCACACGATGAAGTGAGACGATCAGCACATCTCACGGTTGATAGCATCTTGGATGCAGGACGACGATCTCAAGTAGTGAGAGTCGTTGATAGGTCATCCATGGCAGTGGTGAACCTAGTGGGACGGCCCATGGTAGCGTTACCTACTTTGATAAGCTTTCCAGCGTCACATGCTTACAGAGGTGGAGGACCTGGGCTTGTGTGGGATGCTCAATTACGGCAGTTGGTGGAGCCCAATGTCGATGAGAGAGAGCGACGATGGGTTTCGCTACGGGTACGACGGCAGTAGTTTCGGTGTCGGAGGCTTCACGTTGTCAAGTATTGGGTCAAGCAATGGACTTGAATTGCTTGACATGGATTGTTAGCCTTGGATTGGCTGAGCAGCGTCGGATGCGATCGACGGGTGTTACTGCTCGAGCACTCTTGAGCTCTTTGCCTACCGGGTCGGTGGAGGCAAAGGCTGGGGGCGAGGCACGTGGAGTTCGTCATCCTTGGACATCATGGGATGTCATAGGAGAGAGTGTGGAGTTTGCAGCTAGAACTGCAGAAGTTTTACGCACAATAGCAGTGGAGGTTGTTGGTGGTGAGCAGAAGGAAATTGCTCCAGAGGCTGCAAGATAGCAGTCAACGACTTCGTCTTCTACCTCTAGCATGGTGACAGAGGATACTTGGGAGCCGGAGATTGGACCCAAGCTTATAGGAGAGGAGAGACGAAGAGTCCAAAGATTCCTGAAGAGCTACAGGAATTGTTTTGCCTTCAGTATGAAGGATTTGGGTACCTGGAAGGGACCTGGTATACGGATCGACTTGGCTAATGACACGCCAATCTTTCGACGTCCTTACAGGTACAGTGACATGGAGAGAGCCTTGATCCAGAGTAGGACTCAAGACTTGTTGGAGGCTGGGTTGGTGGAGATGTCGCATGGAGAGTATGCATCTGCCACAGTTATGCCAGCCAAGAAGGATATGTATGGCAACTATACGGATACACGGATGTGTGGGGACTACCGTCTTATCAATCGACAGACGAAGTCCGATAAGTACGTCATGCCGACACCTGAGGAGATCTTTGATGCAGTGGGACATGTGAAGGTCTTTAGTACTTTGGATCTTCGAGCAGGGTATCATCAGTTGCCAGTGAGAGAGGAAGATAAGTCCAAGACAGCATTCTGGGGAGTTGACTCTCACGGCAAGGATTGTTTGTATCAGTGGCGGTTCTTACCATTTGGGTTGAAGAACGCCTCTGCTGAGTTCCAAAGGGTGATGGACAGAATCCTAGCAGGATTGGATTTTATGAGATGTTATATTGACGACATCTTAGTCTATAGTGCTACAGTGGAGGAGCACGAGAGACACTTACGGGATGTGTTTGAGCGGTTGAGAGCTCATGGGTTGAAGTTACACCCTGGGAAGTGTAAGTTCTTCCAGGAGTTGGTAGAGTATCTGGGCCACACCATCTATCCAGGTGGATTGGATGTTCAACAGACGAAGGTTGAGGCTATTGCACGTATCCCGCGTCCCACAGATGTGAGTCGAGTTCGAGCATTTGTTGGTTTGGCGAACTTTTATCGTCGGTACGTGAAGGGATTTAGTGCAATTGCGAAGCCGTTGACCAAGCTGATGAAGGTGGACCAGGAGTGGCAGTGGGGAGATGAGCAGGAGCGAGCTTTCATAGAGCTCAAGGATAGGTTGACATCTGCTCCCATCTTGAGGAGACCCGTTAGGGGGCGTCCTTTCCAACTGCACACCGATTGGAGTATGTTGGGACTTGGAGCAGTGCTGACTCAGCATGATGATGAGAAAAAGGAGTTCGTGGTGGCATATGCCAGTCGCTCCAACAATTCAGCGGAGGCGAGGTATAGTTTGTATGAGGAAGAGTGTTTGACGGCAGTGTGGGCTGTTGCACACTTTCGATGTTATCTGTTTGGGAACCTCTTTACTCTCATCACTGATCACCAGCCGCTCAAGTGGTTGATGGAGTCCGACAAGCTTACAGGGAAGCTTGCACGATGGGCTCTGATCTTACAGGAGTATGACTTCCAGGTAGTACATAGACATGGAGTTGCAAACCTAGATGCCGATGGGTTGAGTCGCAACCCATGCACGAGTCAGCAGGATCAGACTGGGGCTCGATGGCATGACGAGGTTGATGAAGAGATAGTGCCAGGGTGGCATGCATCTGCCTTTCTTTGTGTGTTGGTCATGAACTCTAGTATGGAGGGCCAAGTCGTATCTTTCTCTGGTCAGAGAGTAGATGATGAGTCTCCAGATCCTGAGGGTGGAGATGGTGTTCCAGACCAGCGAGATATCCATGATGATGTGACCGTGATGGAGTATCTACGTATTGATGTGGTAGTAGGCACAGTAAGTGCCAAGGAGCGAGATCGTGTCCTTCAACGAGCGAAGAGATTTCGACGAGAAGGACGACATGTACTTCGAGTGTGGGATGATGGGAGAGTACGGATAGTACCACATCCAGCCCAGAGGGCACAGTTAGTACGACATGCCCATGAGGAGTTGGGACATTTTGGAGTGAAGCGTACACATAGCTTACTCCAAGGACAGTATTGGTGGCGTGGTATGCACATCGATGTGCAATAGTTTGTCGCACGATGTGTGGTTTGTGATCGAGTACGAGCATCGTTTAATGCTCCTACTCCACAGTTACACCCCTTACCGATTATGGGGTTGGATTACCGTTGGAGTTTGGATTTTGCGGGACCTTTACCATTGACCGTACGTCACCACCGGTATGTGTTGGTGATGGTGGAGCACTTCTCCAAGTGGATTGAGTTGGTGACATTACCAGACAAGGCGAGTGAAGGGACGGCGTACGCGTTCTTAGATCGAGTGCTGAGTCGTTTCGGAGCACCAGCTGAAGTGCTGAGACCAAGGTACAGAGTTCCTTGGTGAGTTTCAAGCCTTGTGTGATCAGGCGCTGATTGATCGTCGGACTACATCTCGAGATCATCCTGAGGCGGATGGTTTGACGGAGAGGGTAGTTCAGACGGTGAAGAGAGGATTGCGCAAGTATGGCTTGCAGAAGGGCCACTTGGGAGACTGGGATGTGCAGTTACCATGGTTAGCTATGGGTACCGTTTTAGCCGACAAGCGTCTTTAGCTTCCTTCTCACCGTATTTTCTATTGTATGGCCGAGATCCAGATCTACCTTCGGCCATTCGTCGTGATTCTGCTGAGGTGCTGGACCTTGATGACCCGGATATGTGAGTGAGAGCATGTTCTCAACGAGCATAGACATTTCGGAGAGTTATACCTATGGCTTTTGAAAACCTAGCGATTGCTCAGCATAGAGACACGTTGCGATATGCGACTATCCGAGGAGGAGGTTATCGGCCGTCGATTCGTAGGTTTCATCCTGGCGATTATATCTATCTACAGCAGATCGCACCGACGACGTTGGATGTGACCGCAGGGCGCACTATTTTACGAGTGCGAGAGGTGTTACCTTCTGGAGTACTCATGTTAGAGGGCCGTGATGGTGTTGTGTGGAAGGACCATGTGCGTAATTGCACGCCATGTCATCTTCCCAACATTGATGGTACCGTTGACCCAAGCTTAGCAGTTGTACGCGCGGGCTTGAGGTGTATGCTGTGTGGGTCTGCTGGTGGAGCAGCCCGTATGTTCGAGAGGTTGGCATATGTCATGTTTGACTCCACCTCTCAGTGTAATTCCTACTGGACGGTGGGTTTGTCCTCGATGTATATAGCGGAGATAGTCGATTAGATCTTTGCGTGGTATGGATTGCAAACAGGCGACTAACGATGGGGCGATGTAGCACCCGGCCTCCTGATCCTTGCACCCATGAAGGTGTGTATCACGTAGTTGGGATATGGAGCTATCTGGAGTTAGAGGGACCTAACCGGCAGTTAAGGGAGCGATTGTGGTACACTTGTGTATGTGTATGACATCGTCCATGTGTTATGTGTATGTGTGGTGTATCTCTGACAGCGATGTATGTTGTGTAGCGATGTGTATGCGCACGACAGCTGTCACTTCAGTTTGGGCACCTCGGCTAGGTTGACCGAGTGCGAAGTGGCGCATCCCGGTAAGACCGTTAGTGCCGTTAGGGCGAGTTGGTGGGAGAGCCCACTAGGGGTAAACTTCGCAGGTAGAGCTTGGAGGCCTTAGTTCTTCGAGTTGAGTCTTCAAGCTCCAGGCTATGGTGGATAGTCTAGTTGAGTGTAACCCGGATTCTCTTCGCGTTTAGAGTGGGTTTGGCTTGATCATTTGTGAGTAATCTTTGTTGTAGTGTTGGAGATGATAATATCTCAATGCAGATTATTGTGGTACACTTGTGTATGTGTATGACATCGTCCATGTGTTATGTGTATGTGTGGTGTATCTCTGACAGCGATGTATGTTGTGTGGCGATGTGTATGCGCACGACAATCTAAGTATTTTTTTCTCAGTAAACGATCAAGAAAACCACACGGAAATTGAGTGATCTTTGATACGACAAACAAAATAAGTGATGACACAATCTATCGATACTATTTTTTTCTGAAGTTGTTCACTATTAGGGCTTGGTACATGACTTTGGGTCGCCAAATGTGACTTATCTCGCACTTAGTGTGTTAAAGTTTATCAGTGAGAGCTGATTTAAATCCATTTCTTGTTAATAAGATGTCATTCTTGGTCGTAAGTGACAAAAGTAGGTTGTGCATATCTATGCAAGCCCTCGCACAAATATGCACTTCCAACCTTCACAGCCCCTTCCCAACTATCGAACTGCACGATCATTCGCACAATTTTGACATACTGGCAAAAGTCCAGATAAATTTCAAACAATATCGGAACAGAATCATTAACCAAAATTATATCAAACAAAATCCGATGATGTTCATCTGAAAGCCATTTGAAAACCCGGTCCAATGATATCAAATTGGGCTCAAGCTGATCTAAGTAGCCGAGTTATGGCCTCTTGAACCTTTCAGATCCTTAATGAAGGGATCTGCACGAACCTTCGCACAGATTTGACATAGAACCTCAAAATACTTTCTGAACTTCAAACCTTTGTAGTTCTCTAACCACAGCTCCAAATGATGCAGTTGAGTCGATCTTCATAAGGTCTAGTCGCACTCTTTCCAATGATACCAAGCATGAGAGAAACTATTCTCTTTAGAGGAAACTACGGCCGTTCAAAGTTATACTACAGTTTCTCTTCAGCAAATATGCACAAGATCTCGCACCGATTTGCTAGTTTCACGCTCTTCAACCCAAAAATCTATCCAAAAATCTTATTAAGTCCCAAAAATTATACCGTAAAATTTAGACAATCTCTCGATAATTTCTCAAAATTTTTTTGACTAAACCCTAGAACCTCTAGCTTTTATAGTGTTTGCAAGCAAAGGGTAAAATTTCAATTGTCATCCATGGATACATGCCAAGTGTCAAATGTGTCAGGCCGTCAAGTGGCGCACATGCATGATGAACATCACTCCAGTCTGCCAGTTCATCTCTAATGTCTTGTCAGCATCTCTGTTCAATCAGCACCCATCATGTCAGCATCTTACCCATCAGCACTCTGCCCCATCAGCATGTCGGATGCCACGTCGACCTGTCTGAGGTCCACTACGTACAGACTTTAAAAGTCGTAACTACCTGTAACTCCGTCATCTTAACTTCGTGATGATAAAGTGATCAATTTGATCACTTCGACAAGAACTATTCAATAGTGCAGTCAGAAACATGTTTGGAACAAGTCGATAAAATTCTTATTCTATAATCTAATTTAACCATAGCAGATCCACGACACGACAACGATGATAATATTTTCTTGATTGCAAAAACGTGTACCATATGTTCATAGGTCCGAGGAAGTGTTTCACTATATCGCTCTCGATCAATGTTTCAACGGCTGTAGCCAACTTACTCAAGAGTCCTCTCACATAGTGCAGAAATTGAGACATTTTCATGTCGTTGTGCATTTTTAAACTGTGGAATTTCCTCCTAGAGTCACACGATGGGCTATTGTGCCAACTTGGAACAATTGTTCTAGTTTCTTCTAGCATTCAGATGGGTCTCTGATGTCTGAAATGTACGAGATCAACTCATCTCTTGCGTACAGAGAGTCTGAGGGTAGTTAAAGCCCTCAATTTCAAACGAGCAACCGTGCCAGGAGGATAATCCACCAAGATGGTCTGATCAGACTCCACAAAGGACCACAAATTCTCTCTCATGAGTATGGTATGGACACGAGATTTCCAAGAAGAATAGTTTTCACTCCCTGAAAGTCTGCCACTCTCGCTCATGCCTAAGATTCAATCGACAATGAATAGTGATCTCCAAGAAACACCAAACCATCAAAGGTAGAGATCTAACGATAAGAAGCACTACAGCCTGTAGTATCGAAGGAGTGTTTGTGTGATTTTACAATACATTCAGTTTGAAATTAGAGTTGATCTGTTCAGAATCCACCGCGAGTCTCACTGAATCAGTTCACAGTCTACCGCGACTCTTCAGTACACAGTTACTGTGTCTTCACTACGCGGTATACTGCGTCGTCACCACGCGGAATTCTGTCTCCGTTCTACTTCGACGAACGGAAGTCAAAGCGACTGCGTCAGTGCTAAACTGTACTTAGGGCTTCTTAATGTCACACGAGCCAGGGGCATTAGTTTGGTTTTCCATGGCAAAACTGTAAGGTTCCTTGGACACGAGAAGCATTACAAGAGGGAAAATGCGGAGCACACTCCGTCTTCGGTCTTGAACTATTTCCAGTACAAGCGATCATCCACAAATCGTATCCACAATACCTCCCATAATGTGACTGGCCCCAGTAGGATATCACAGACATGTCCCCAGATCCTCTTTATACAAGATGTGAATCTAAGCAAATTTACAAGACCACGTTAGAGTCTCCAGAATGATACAATAAAATGCAGTACCAACTCCTCTATGAAGCTTTTTCTGTACAAAAGGGAAAGACAAAGTCTCCCACTAACACTATCTTTCAGGCTGCGAGCAATGCTGCCCTCTACCCAGCTCTGCATCCCCCACAACCTGCCTTCTCTCCAAGTTTCTGCTTGCCTTCGATAATCCACTGCCTACGGCCATGGGAAAACCCTGGTAACGTCCTCAAAATTATCCCTCTGCGACTGGCACTGATTGCTGGAGCCGCGACTCGCGTGATCCAGTCTGTAACATGCAGGCACGACTCGGCTCCGCACAGATTTGTCGAAAAATGCAGGTACTAAACAGATATTGACGCGGTTGATTTCAAGCTGTTGCTTGTCGCTAATAAAATTGCTCAAGGAAACGCTTGTCGTAGCAACCCATGCATGGACAATGCACCCAGTTCCCTCTTCAAGAGCCTCCACGTCAAGGACCCAAGTCGAAACCTCAATTCCCCAGCTAATAATCGGCAGCAATAATCTTGAAGGTTTCTCAAAGCACGCAGGTACTTCAGTAGTCAGCCGGTCAGCTCAGTCACGGAAGCACAAAACCTCACATTGCTGGTCCCATGGCAAACCTACGTCACAGGGAGCACCGGGAAAAGCACCTGTTCCAGCAGAACATGAGCGACTAAGTCGACAGCCTTTCCAGCTCGTCCTCACTAACCTCTACTTATCCCTTTTGGATGTCCCATTAGCTCAGGTGCTGCAGCCAGGTGGAAAGCGAAAGAAGGCAAACTAAAGCTATCTGGTAATCCATGTGTTGAAGCACGAAGAAAGGGAAAAAGAAAGGGAAAACAGAACAGTCAATCAGCAGACACTGTATACATATATATACCCTTGTACAACGCCATGTTGAGCTGCAATTGAACGGCTCCGTCGTGTGATCTGCCTGCTTCCGTAGGTCCATCAGTAGTCCCATCCATCCGTACGAGTGTTAAACCCCACCTTCTTCAGGGGCACCTTCCCATAAAGTTGAGAAAATCTCAGCAAGCAAACTGTCCTCTTGTTGTAGTGCACCTTCGTATCCCGGCTAATGGCGGTACTTGATAACTTGGAGGTGTCGAGTGCCCAGGACGGGTGAACGTACCCCACAGGTTGAGACACCGTTCGATTGCCAAGAATGAAGTTCATCAAGATATCTTCACAGTTGAATAATTCGTCCACAACTGCTCGTCCGTTCGCATTATCGTCCGCCCAGTACAGAGGAAAAGCCATGTCGATATTCATGAACGCTGCGCCAGTAAGTATCATGTTATAACCAGCTCGGCTACGAGCGAACCTCTCGTTGCGATACCGGAGGGGCCTGCCCTCAACGAGACGAGGATAGAATCCAACAAGTCTCTCGGGACTCTCCCGCCATGCCCTGAATCCTCTTTCGAGGTCATCGCAAGTCATCATAATGTCATCGTCAAGCTCTAGGACCGCCTTTGTTTTTATAAGCGGGTCCGGTTTGAATCGATTGTTCAAGGAATTGATGGGCTCTACCCTTATGCGGACTGGCACTGCGGAGTCGAAGTCCCTGAGAGGATCTGGAGGTAAACCCTTGTTCCAGATAATAACGATTTCCCGTACAGAGGCACAATGAGAGTAGTGTTTGACAAACATCCTGAGGTTCCACAAACGTGCATCATAAGTCATCGTCAACAGCGTGAACTGAGAAAACTGACCCTGCACTGCGTATGGCTCCTCCACACCATTTCCCCCAAAAAGGCAGGTGACTACGAGACAAACAAATGCCACGCCTACAATCAGACTTACGAGTATCAGAGAGCATCCCATGCAGTTTCTTACGCGCATTCTCTCCTTTATTGTCGAATTACTTCTTTGCATTCGTGCCACAACCTTGTAAACTGGTGAGATAAGCTGGTGACGAGCCCAAAGAACACTACTTTCAGCTTTCTTTGCGTTGATCGGTCGGGGGCTTGGGTCTGCACAACGCACAAAGCCGTATAGTACACCGACAATGCAGGTCAAGGTGACTACAATTAGCAAGGAAATAACACCCAACGCAACTCGAGCAGATCTATCACCCGATGGAACTCTGTCTCCATCCATGACAGCAATCCAGTCACCCGTTGGAAGCCTCATTACATCCAAGTGGTGATGACGCACTCCGTTCCATGCGTACCGGCCCTTCTTCCAGGATGGCTCTTCAATTCCTAATGGGACTTCCACTTCTTGAAATTTAGACGGGGTCAAAACCTCAATCTGAAATGCACGCACTCGCTTTCCATAAGTATCTCCGCAGTCTTGCCCCAATCGATATAACTTCCCTTCCCAAATGAAAGGCCTTCCAGCGCTCCGAGCTCCGAAGCTTTTATCAAAGTTATGCACGGGGTTTCCTTTATGAGGCTTCCAAGGACCGAGAGGTGAACTCGCATACCATATTTCTAGTTCTCCGTTTTTAACTGCACCATACCGGGTGGTATCTGATCCGAAAATCCAAAACAAGCCATCATATTCCACCATAGATGCATCTACCAGTGGTTTCTTCATGAGTATCTTGACAAGAGACCAACGTAAAGGGAAGTTCGTAGCGCGGTACAGCCTGAGATCGCCTTTTTTGCTGCCTTCGGGCATCATGTAGATCTGCAAACGAGTTGATAAGTAATGAGTTGAGTGGAAAAGCTGTGAGCATCACCTGAAATCACACTTAACCATTCGTGGGTCGCCTGATTCTTGTGCTGTAATTGAAATCCATACATTTCTCAAGAGCAGAGCCTCCACCCCAACTCGTAACTGTAAAACAATGGCTGTTTCTCTCTGGAGAAGAAGCATTGCCATAACTTACCTCACCCTGATGCTCGAAAACGAAAGGGTACGACAGATGCCAAGCTTCATTAAGAGCAATACCCACGAATTGCCATGTAGCACCCTGATCCTTGCTCCTCGCGACTCCAATATCACCTTGTAGAGTAAGGGCGTTTTTTGTTTCGAAGAAAACAAACAAATCCGTTCCCTGTACATGAACCAACGTACGAGCTCTCAACGCCGTCCACTCGCCCAGTGATCGCACAACCTCCTCAAATCGTTTGCTAGAGAAAGTCTAAGAGTGTGTGCTTATAAGAGGAAGTACCTGTGCGAAGAGAAATGGATCGGCCACAAAGTTGCTGGGATTGTTTGGGTCTTCGATAGACGCACAAGTAAGAATTGGGTTAGCAACTGGCCAAGCGGATCCTTGATCACTAACCACGCCTTCCTGGACAAGGCATTAACAGACCCAATTGCACGGCTCAGCGACATATAAGCACAGACTCATCCGCTCACGCAACTGCCTCAAACCATATTGGTTCATTTTCAGTACAAAGAGGGAAGTACTCTAGTATACACGAAAGAAAGTACATGCAAGTTGTACGAGAAAATAGCACACGACGCTGGTGAGCAAGTTGCTTGGGTGCTGCGTATCGACCCGAACAAAATCATAGTACGAAAGTCTTAATCTCCAAGTCAAGCCACCAAACAGCGCGCTGTTTGGAAATTCAAATCTTACTAAAACCCAACAAGATTTACGCCAAAGATTGCATTTCCAACACCGCATTACACACTTCCGCAGTAACCTTAGCAGTAGAAAACACACCAGCTCAGTGGACCGCAACGAGAAAGGAGAAGACCCACGGTAAAATCCGATAGCCCATGAACCTTCGTCGTCAGACTGACATCCTGCTCCGTAGACGTACTTCTCGTGCTCAAAGGGAGCAAATGTCAGCCATGCAAAAAGCTTTCCGCATAGTGTAAAGACTAAAATCGAAGTCAAGAAGAAAACGATCGTTGAAGATACAACACAGGTCCGATGGTGAGATTTATCATGGCACTTCGAACAAAATCCAGGAGTTCCCCAACGCCAGCGACAGCGGCACCTCATAGTCACGTCACACCACTCTCCTGCAGAAGATGCAGAACTCTTGTATCTCAAGTCTTTCTCCCCCATATCCTGACCTGTGTACAGAGAGTCAAATGAGTCGTCGTCACTTTCAAGTCATCTCACAGCAGAAACTGAGTACGAATTGGAATTTATATCGAGTGAAGAACCTAACGACCTAGTCCCCAACTTAAAGCCTAACCGCACTTGCAGTAAACGGTAGGACAGGTGAACTTCGGACACGAAAGGAGGATGGTAGGACAGGACACACTTCGGACACCTCGAGCATTACCACTGGACAAGGCTGAAACGCCAAGTCCCTGGTGCACTAGTACCAACACCTTGCACGACCAATCCCGTCCTAGTTCTGGTCTGGAGACTGGAAAGATTCAACATGCATATCTTCTGTTCCCCAAGACAGATATAACTATACTAGAACTGCTGAAGAAACCCCGAGGCCATTCAAACTTGAAGCAATTTCGCATAGGAGTATCTTCTGTTGGTAACTTGGTAACTGAGACTGAAGACTGCACAGAAGATCGGGAAGTATCGAGAGTTATGTAATTACAGTCTCCTGTCACCGCTACATTGATGTGCCTGAGCACTCGACTGTGCCCCAAGCCATACTATGGGATGTGACCAGTAGAAACTATATACTCGTAGCTGCTGATCGAGGCTGCACGAAGAATGGAACAGCATGTTCGAACTCTGGCAGTGCCTTATCTAAAACATGTGCAATACTATTTCACACTCTCTATATATACATAAAGGACTGTTATACTGACATTCAACTCCCTAAAACTGAATGTTCACGTGGTGAGAAGTGCATTTACAACATGTTCCGCCGACCGAACAGTACTAGTAGCTCCTGCATGAAGCTGCTTCTGCTTAGCTATCAGGTTGAAACAAATAGTGATATCAAGAATTCGGGTATTCAGCTTCGAACACAACTGCAGCCTATGTTTCCCGCTCGACTGTCTCAAATCTCCAATTGAAGACAAACTCCGAAGGGGCAATTTACTTCACGTCAATCCAATCCAAACCACTCTGTCCCCACCTGAAATAATCAGCTGAAGCCACAACTCCTTACAAAGAAGTCTATTCCCCTTACCTTTTCGGATAGAAAACATACATCGTTTTCGCCTCGGAAGAACGTAGAGACTGGTTCGTGAGCATCACTTGCAACTGATATGCTGATACTCTAGAAAAGAAAGTTCGATTTGTCGCGGACAGGACCTGGCGAACGCTGCGATTGATGTCGAGCATAAAGGAATTTTAACACTGCGTAACGCAATTTAGTTTTCATTCTCCTCCGACCACTCTCAGGGTGCACGGAGAAGGTGACTGCATCTCCGATTACTCCGCATATCAAAACTGAGTGCACGTAACCAGCCAACTGATCCTTCAAATTGATCACATTTTCTTTCGACATTTCTTCCAGAGTCATAGGGAAGGCACATCAGCTCCCACAAATGACGAGAAGAGGAGCAAAGGCAGGTAGCTACAGTTCGGACTGGAAGCATATGAGGTAACAAACAAACACGAGGTGTGTTACTAGTCAAACAAACACGAAGGATACCAATTTGCGGCAAATGTCTCTCGATCAGGGACGATCTTCATTCATACCGGACTTGTAACTGTCGTGGATTTCATAGACCACTCGAGTACGCGAACCTCAGGAGGCGCGTAAAAGTTCTTCTCACTCCATGCCAGTCGCCCGTAAGACCAATCGAACACAGGGTACTCTGATTCCGAATTATTCAGCATAAACCCCGAGCTGTAGATGTGGGCTCAGAGCGTCTACGTGCAGACCAGTCGGATCGGATAGATAATGGAATAACACCATAACACCAACTAAAGCGATAACCCGTTGACTCCAGCAGCGGGCAGGTCCCAGAAAATACCGAGACGGTCCGACCGAGTGGTCCAAAAAACATGGTCTCCGACAGAGGAATAAACAACAAACGGTTGAACATGCGTACTTTCAGGACTCTGAAGATATTCAAAAACGACCAAAACGGTAACAAAACGATATTCAAGCCCTTATACCATCTTCGACGCTAAAACGCACGCTTCGATCTCTCTGGACATCTCACCTCATGGCATGGCTCTTCAGTATCTTGTTTTACACACGACGCCAGACGCAGTGACAAGGACACGAACTTCTCCACAATAAGCAGCAACTTTCATCAAGAGTGTTTGAAAGGTCGGCGGTCAGACAGCTTTTGACGTTATAGTGTAAGGATACATCAAGGCGATACAATGACAGCCTAGTCTCACTTGTATCACTTCCATACAGAAGCGCAGACTGGAGAATGAAGGACCTTCGGGAGTCATCAAAGCAATTCCCGACTGACTAGTACTTAGCAAAAGGCTTCAAGGAGTCAGAGCACAAGGGCTTGGGAGGCGCTTATGAAAGTTCCCAAATGCGCCAGCGGACATGAAAGGGCTATAGATGAGGTCACTCCTTCCTCAACAACGGGGAGGGAGGGCTATACACTAGAACTAGACTACCTCCCGCGGACAGGTAATGCGCTCGAAGGATTTAGTATGAAAAGGCGCAGCAGTCCAAGAGACCCTCGTCGCGTCTACCTTGAAAATCGAAACATCAAGCGTCACTCGACTGTCGCGGAAAGCTTTCGATTCAGCCCAGCGTCTCAACTCAAGGGGACGAACACGCATTCTACTCAACAAGGCGGTTTCCAACGCCACAAACCCGAACAAGAGCCGCGAAGAGCAATCAATGCCCCCGGTCCCAGCTGGCGCCTTCCTTTGACAACAATTTCAATTCAAATCGAACTCGTACACTCTCATGCGTGAGTGAGTGACGGTGCGTATGCCAACCATTTTTCCCATTACATGCCCGCCGTCAACGAATGCCGACATTCTGCTGCCTACGCCCCAACACTGATGTGTTGATCTGATGCATCCATACTTCGTCGTTTGCTCGCTCGCTCCATCGCCTGTCGTCGCTTTGACTCGCTGCCATGCAGACTGTCATGCCAGTGGGCCCCAGCCTGAATTAAACACCCTCCCGCGGCCAGCTGCCAAGTGTCACGCAGATTCAACGTCTGCACTCCCGCTATTCTGCGGGTATTTCGGGTCTTTACAAAAATAAGAAGGGAAGACGCACGGAATCTCAGCCGTGAGTATACGAAATAATACAACGTAATCCAACAGTGACGCAAAAGAGCAAAAATCGAGCAAGCTCAGCTAAGTGTACCGACGTCAGCTACAGTTGATCGTCCACCACTGTCTGTCCATGCAGATCCCGACGCTGACAAGACCGGTCTTGTTCTGCCCAACCATAGGGGTTAAGCCATCTATATGTTCTGTGAACTTTATCCACTCGTATCAAGTTAACGGTTCGTTAGCATCTGCAGTTGAAGAGAATCGGACCATACTTGCGGAGTATAAAAAAAGACGGAGTATTCATAAAAAGACGTTACAACTTAAATCACAAACAAGTCTTTATAGGTTGATGCACGTTTTACACGTTGGACAACCAACGAGAATAGAGTTAGAGATTCCGCTTTAAAAGGACCAACCAAAACACAGAGGATCGAAATGTGAGGAAATACTATAGCATGATATTGACGAAAGATATTGAAGAAAAACTAGAAAAGGTTAAGAGAAACTGACTAGGAATAAGTTTAAGATCTAAATAGTCTCCATAAGCTCTTATGCTTGAACGATAGTAGACACTTAGAGATGACTGTCAATGAAATTAAGTAGATGACTTGTGTAGAGTATCCATATCGCTTTTGGCTGGTTTGTTACAGTGAAGTAAAAGTAATCAAAGATTATGTATGTTTCAGCATTTGATGAATGTGATTGGATGATTGAGATTATAACGTAGATACAAGTGTTTGTTAGTTGAATTTTGATCGTTTCTGTGTGATAGACAAATACCTTGGATGTTGCAAATCAACTAGGAGTTAATCTTGTGTAGCAATCTTTGATCCTTAGGAGCTAACGTGACAAAATTGTTACATTTTTCATGTATCTTTATTACGGTGATATGCACCATGATCCTATAAATTTAGAACTCTGCAAGAATCCCGACCTCTTCCTCAAATCATCGATGGTCGCAGAGTTTGAAGTAGAACGCATCTTGAAGAAACTTGTTTTCGAGACTCGTCATCAACGTGTAGATTACTTGGTGAAATGAAAAAGATGTCCATTACATGAAGCAACATGAGAACCCACAACAAATCTTGCAAATGCATCACTCATAGTGAAAGCTTGTGCAACAAGGACGTTGTTTCTCAATTTTGTACTAATTTTGTATTATTTTTAGAGAAGAATTTGTCTGAACTAATGAATCAAATTGTCGAGAGGTGTCTTATTAGTTCTTGTTATTTTAAGAATGGTCGGTAGCTATACCAAGAAGTTCCTAACCAGACATTGGGGAATGTACCCCCAAGGACATTCGAGTTTGAGTTCACTCTAGAGCTCCGTCTTACACCCGGCAAGACATCAGAACAAAGTTCTTTCTCAGTTATGGATCAATGGTATTGACACCGGTGATATAACTATCTTTCGAGGGTTCTTCTGTGAGACAATCTTACGTATGGAGGTCAAACTTGCCAATCCATATGAACTCAGTTCATGACAACAGATATTGTATGATTTGTATTATATTATCTCAGAGATTCTTTAAATGAGGTCCTGAAGAATTTGGATAATTTCATTTTGTGTGGTGCCAAAATAGTTGTATTATTTCAACCACCAAACTCAAGAGGAACACCACGATCTCGTGGATAATCTTGCTTGCATGTTGGCACAAGAACAAACATCAATGCAAACGTTCCAGGAAGGAATGTTGAATATTCAAGAGGAAACTGCGACACATATGAGAGACTTCATGTCCCCATGCCTAGATGAAGTACTCGTCAAGTGGATATTACTATTGAAGGATGTACTCATCGAGCATGCTATCTCCTTACAAATCGAGGTAAAGCTTGTGGCTTATCACTGATTCTTTCTGTCTCCAAGAAGAACAAGAAGCCTAAGGTTCTTGACAAAAGTGATTATGAGGAAGAATCACCACGACTAAGACTAAACTATGCATACGACTTTCCACAGTTTCTCGACAAAGATACATACATAACTTTCACTATAAAGGTTTTTCAATATCCACCTTCTAGACCCGTATGGTATCAACTGAAGGACTACGCATTGCAAGAATTGTAGCTAGAGAACCGAGAATTACTCTTGAGCTTCTCAACCATCCATAAAGCTCATGTGTTTCAAGTCCAAGCATGAACTTATTTCCCTACGAACATTACACTCTGTTGGTTGGACCTTGCTCATGGTCTTCTCGCACCACCACAGGTTCCTCCGGAAGCAATGACTCAAGTGAGTTTTCCACCTCCGCTTGATTACATACCTACGTATACCTAGTTTATCTAAATGCAGTGGACTCTACCTTGAAAAATCAGACTAACACATTTTCATTACGGGCGCTGTCGTGATGTGAATCATTTTACATTGTAAATAATTCATCTCTCCGTCTAGCGTTAGTCTCTCTGAGTAGAGTTGGGACTTCAGAGATGTCGACACTTGAGGATGTTATATATTTTGGGTCTTAGTAGGTTGATTTGCCATGTAGATAGGGCTTTAGTTCATGGGTTGTACTTACGTGTTGCCCATGCACGCTTTTAGCTGGTTTTAGTTTACTTTCAAGGCTATGTGTCGTTCTAGGTAGTTTAGGTTATACGTTGGCGCTTTAGGGGACTTGACGTGGTAGCATATGGGTTGAATTGAGTTACCAGGTAGTTTAAGGCACAAAATGACAACCAAAGGAGCTATGAACTCCCATTGGTCCATTTTTGTCTTTTGTAAAACTCTAAGTTTAGAAACAGAGCTCTAGAGTGGGTTTTCGAGCAATTGGTGAGGACACTTCGAAATCTGAGAGCATAGGGAGATAGAGCTCGTCGAGCCAAGCACTGTCAGCGAAAAGTTTGATCGATTTGAGGCAATAAACAAGGAGTTATGGCTGATTGAAGTTCGATTTGTGTCAGAATTGCAGCACTTCTGTTCAATTTGGGGTTTTGAGTGTCATTTGCAGCAGAATTGAGGAAATCGCTTCAAACCTTCGCGGTGGTGTTCACTGTCAGCAGGGCTACGACTGTCTCCAAATTTTTATGTCAATTGAGTGAGTGAGTAATTCAGGGCAGTCGCTGAAGTAGAAGGGGTCCGAAAAGCTCTCAATCTGGAGCAGCAACTTTGGAGAGCGAGATCTGGAGTTCTGTGTGGAATCAGGAGGCCCAACTTCACAGGAGTTTTCAGCAAGCTGTGTACTGCAAATCCTGTAAGAATTTCCCAAAGTGATCGAGCCAATTCCATATTATAAGTCGAAATAGCTGTCTGGGTACCAGAAACTGCCGTAATTTCTCCACTCAGAAAGTTTATGCTCATATCTTAGTGCTCTGAATTGATCTGAAGCTGAAATTTCGTATGTGTATCCAGTAGAAGGAGGAGTTCTGAAGGAGGAGTTCAGAAGTCTGAACCTTCACATATTTCTCAATCCTGAGTGTCAAAGTTCGCCATCTGATCTTATCATTGCTAGTTAAGCCTGAACTCTGCTTCCTGAACATATCAGAAGAGCCTAGAGACTTATACGAGTGTTTTTCAGTATCACCTTGAGACCTGAAGCCTATCCTCTGAGTAAACCAGCCCCAGCCTGAAGCCCAACGCTTCCCTGAGTAGATCGAACACAGCCTTCAAGCTCATATCACAGCCAGAAGGTTCGCCCTTCCCAGGAAGACTCTCAACCCGACATCTGGTGCTTCCACTGAGAGCTCTTGGGGTGATTGATTGAGAAGGTTGAGTTGCTACAAGGAGAAGAGATGGATCGCAAGAGCGGAGCTGCTGCTGCTGCCTCTGGAGCTGGAGCATCAACGTCTACTGCTGCACCGCCAACTGCACCTGCGTCTTCTACAGCGCCATCTGCATCTGGTCTAGACACGGCTGAGATCTTGAAGACGCTTGCGGCCCTGGTCCAGCAACATCCGATCGTTGGAGGGGGTGAGTTAAAGTCCACCAAGGCTTTGCAAGCTATTGTGAATAGATGTGGAAGGTTTGAAGGTAGAGATATTTCTAGATATCTGCGTGAGTATAGAGGAGAGATGGAGCTGGTTAGGGTTACAGATGTTGAGATGATAGCAAGCTTTGAGTTAGCTGTCATTCCTGAGTTGCGGGACCAAGTTAGGGATGTACAGAGAAGAAATCTTGGAATCTGGATGAGTTTTGAGCGATCTCTTCGAGAGGAGTTTCTTGAGGAGGATTCAGAGAGAGTTACTAGAAGGACATTTCTAGACTGGGTTGAGCAGCAACCTGGTCGTATGATGAGCCTGAGTGAGTTGCTGAGAGAGTTTGATCGGAGATACCGGCAACTCTCAACTCTAGAGCGAATAACTCTAGATGCTAGGAGAACAGAGCTTTTTCTGCAAGCCACAGATGATGCTACAGCGGATCGGTTATGTTTTATGTTGGCCGATCGGTCTGCTGGGGGAGGTGTTACTATGGATTGGGGGAGAGTTGAGGATGCTGTGGCTGTACTGACAAGACAGAGGAGAGGAAGAGTGGCGGTGGGAGGACGTCCGCTTGCAGAAGTGGTCACTCCACCTTATGCTGCTCCTCAAGTACAGCAACCTTTGGTCCTTGCTCCCAGACCTGTTGTCCCAGCTGCAGTTCCTTTGATGCCTGTTGTGCCAGCACCGGCACAAAGGGCACCTGTTCAGAGACATGCGGAGAACCATGGTCAACAGAACCAGATTGAAGACCTGATTCAGCAGATGCGAGAGCTGAAGGTAGAGCTAGCTGGATTGCAGAGAGAGCAGCCACCGGCGCCTGCTGCTGCACGTCCAGGAGGAGCTCCGGTTCGTAGATGTATCTGGTGTGACAGTCCTGATCACTTTCGAGGAGACTGTCAAGAGCTAACAGCTGCTTTGCGAGATGGTGTGGTTCGCTATCAGAACGGTAGGCTGCACCTTTCTTCTACTGGAGAGCCGTTGAGCACGCAGTTTGGACGAGGAGGCATGAGGAGTCTACCTCAGATTGCTGCAGCTGCAACAGCAAATGCGTTAATGGCACCGCTGGTAAATTCGGATGTATATGCTGGGCATATTGAGGTCTCTTCTAGTCCTACATTGCTAGATAGGATTGCTGAGAAGAGTGTGGCTCCAGTTCTTTCTGAGATACTGAAAAGAGGAGCCGAGTCTATTCGTAGGGTCACAGGATGGGGAGATTCTGTAGATGCTGCTTCTATCAGAGCATTCTTGGATGTAGATAGACACGTTCATTGGCAGGATGCTTCTGTGGAGAAAAAGAGGCGACGAGAAGCCTCTGAACTTGATACTGGAGTTCCTGAGGAGATTGGGGATAGACGTAGAGTCACAAGGAGACGAGCGGCTCTTCCTGAAGACATCCCGTCTACTTCTGCAGCTCCTCCACCTGCGCCAGGTCCTATGGAGGATGTGCAGAGATCCCAGCAGGAGCCAACGATTGCTGGTAGGCAGTTTACTGCCCAAGAGAAAGGGAAAGGACCGGCTTACAAGTTGGCAGCTGATATAGAAACTTCTACTGATCTGAAGAGCATCTTGGAGCAGAGGATACTGGATGCACGAATCGAGTTTTCTCTCCGGGAAGTTCTTGATATTGCAAAGAGGGAGTTTCATGAACTGATCATCGACATCATCAAGCGCAAGAGACAGGTGATGTCCGAGCAGGTAGATAGTCAGATGATAGATGCAGTAGGAGCTTCTCTGAATGATGTAGAGTTTGGAAAGGTGCATTGTCAGGAAGCTGATGACAAGGGATACCAACAAGAAGCGTTGGTTGCTGGTACCAACACTATTGAGTTTGATGATGAGGAAGCTGGCGAGGAGAGTCCAGCTACCGATAGCGATTTCAGAAGGAGACATTGGGCTCGTGCTACAACTGCTACACGAGTTCGTCTTGGAAGTTTGGTTGAACCTGTTGGTGCTTTAGTTGATCACGGATCTGAGATCAACATCATGTCACGGGAGGTGTACGAGAGAGGTCAGTGGTCTATCGAGCTAAACCATGGTTGGGTGCTACGAGCTGCAAACAACCAGAAAGGTGAGCTATACGGCGCTTGTCCTAACGTGAAGGTGAAGATAGGTGATGTGGATGTGGATCAACATTTCTTCGTGCAATCTTCTGCTTCATATCCTGTGATTCTTGGTCAGCCTTATATCACTGCGGTTCGAATGGAGACCAAGGTGATGGATGATGGATCTCATTATGCTAGGATCCGTAGTCCAGATGATAGACGTTCTGTGCAGTTTCTGACCGTTCGTACGAACCACGAACGAAACCGTCAAACTTTGAGGGATTCTTCTATCTGTAGGGGTAAGGGTTTTCTGAAACCACTCTCGTAGGACGGGATAGCGAGAGTGATGGATCTACTGCTACTATGATCTCGCTTGAGCAGCCTGAGGGATCACAGGAGGTTGATGGAAAGGCTGCTCAAGATTCAGAAAGTAGTTGCACTGTGCATAGTTGGAAATCTGGATTGATGGCTTTCAGTTCTGATGATTGGAGTGAGTTCACACGGATGGAGGATTTGACTGAGAAGAGTAGAAGGCAGATGGAGAGGTGTGCAGCAAATATGCGTTGTACGGGAGTTCTGAAGGAAGATGAGATGATTTCTGGTGTTTATGGGGAGTTTGTAGGTGTGCAGTCTTTTGTTCGTTGGCTAGATGGTGTGGATAGATTGATGGAGGGGAAAAATAGTGTGGTGGTGATCCCTATCCACTCTCGATGCATATATAAGGAGATTGCTACATACCTGCAGTTCTTTCCTCATCCGATGCAGAATAATGAAGGGAGAGAAGCAAGTTGTTGGTGTGCACTCCCTCAGGAAGCATACGTCCATGCGAAGTACAAATCTGTACTGAGAAAGGTAAGACCGGTAGCAGCTCAACTACCTGCTAACTCCCAACAGCAAGTACAGTTAGTGGGGACTGTAACGACCTATGTTACACATAGGAAGTTTGTCTAGTAGTAAGGTGTTTAGTTCTAACTAAGTGTTGAGAATGTTTATTTGCTGCCAAAGTACTTTTAGGAGGTATCAAGTTAGTCATGACTAGCTAAAAGTTAGTTATGGTTAAACTTAGCTGTACTTTTGGCAGAATTCAGATATTTGCTAAAGAGTGAGCACTACTATCTTGTCATCTTGTCTAAAAGGTAGAAAGGAGGTGGAAAGTATCCCTTATCTCCTTTTTGACTTGATATTAGTGGTTGGATTAAAGTTGTGGACTTTGTGGGCATTAAAAACAAGAAGAGATTCCACATGTTTCCTTTTTAGTGGGTCCTAGTGTAGAGGGGGGGTGGAAATTCGAGATTCCTTGAGAATATTCCAGAATCCTTCTAGAAGTTGTTGACTTTGAAGGAATAAGCCCATGTGAAAAGGTAAAAAGCCCATGTGATGAATGCTTTTATCTTAAGTAATATCTTAGTAAAACTCGGTAAAGGTAGTTACGGCTGAGTTACCAGAGGGTACCAAAGTAAAAACCTAGAATGTATAAATAGAGGAGTAGAGAAGAGCTCCTCATCCTTGTTTTCACATTGTCGTAATGACAACTTGAGTAATATAGAGAGTGTGGGATATTTTTAGCATGTGAGAACTTGAGAGACGTCGTTAGAATGGAGGATTTTAGTTGATGTGTTTAAGGAGATTTTTAGTTGATAAGTTTGTGGGTGTATGAATGAGTGAACTCAGCATTTTTCCTTCAAGTTCATGGTGTGCTTCCATCAAAGCCATCAGAGGTGACCCCTGAGTGAGAGACAGGCCCGACATGTTGCAGATTCGTGGAGGTTGAGAGATCGGGGGGGTAGTTGATCGATGAGATCGTGGAGGGTTTACATTTTGAGTTACATACAAAGAGTGTGTAACAAGAGTTGTAGAGGAAGGAGGAGAGAAAAGTTATTAGAGGAGATAAATTTGTGAGTTTAGAAATTCTGCTCTCTGGAAATTTGTACAGTCGATGTCAACTTTTCTATGAATTTTATTTTCCTGAGAAACTTTCCAGTGTTTTAGATTGGCTGATAACCTATCTAAGACAAAAGAAATCATAGGAAAAGATGGTCTAGAGAGGGAACAATGATTTTTCAAAGTTGAGGGGGTCTATTCGTGAGAGTTGAGGAATTCTGTTCTCTGGAAAAATTTTACAGTCAGTGTCAGATTTTCTATGAATTTTATTTTCCTGAGAAACTTTCCAGTGTTTTAGATTGGCTGATAACCTATCTAAGACAAAAGAAATCATGAGAAGATGAGGTCTGAAGAGGGAGAAAGAATTTTTCAAAGTGGAAGGGGTTGACAACCATGAGGGAAGTGAAAATATACAAATTTCACTTCTCTGAAAATTTATACAGTCATCACCATCTCTTCTGATTAGGGAAGTTTCTGTTGAAACTTCATGATTTAGTAGCTTGGAGGGTGAGATACTGGAGACCACAAAAATCTTGGAGAGATCTCTTACCAACTAAGAGATATACGTTTCGGCATTCAAGGAGGTCTTGAAGATACTTCATGGGGAATCCAGTTCGAGTGCCGAAGTTGAAGAAGAGACGTTTGGGAGTTATAACGGAGACGAAAAAGCCAAAGTTAAGTATAGAGGCGTTGCGATCAAGCTTCTATTGCAATTGGGGTGATATTTTTGCTTTATATCAAGAAGCTTCTGCGAGCATCGGCGCAGATGTGAAGAAGGTTGAGTTCAAAGTATCATTCACTGTGGAGGCCACGAATGCTCCTGGCGAAGTAGAGTGTGATCCTTTCAAAATTGACTTTAAGATGTCTGCTAAGATTAGTACAGACGATGGTCATGAGGATATTATCATGGACTCTTAATTTTAGATTGGATTTTATTTCGTGTAGAGCATGTAGAATACACGATTTTCAATATAAAGCTCGAAAGAGTTAAGAAAGTGATGTAGAGTTATTTTCCTCAACGATATTTTGTCCACTTAATGGTTGAGAAGACGCAACATGAGTGGAAGTTCAAAAGATTGGAAAGTTAGACTTAGAAACCTTCCTCAAGGTTTAGATGTCATAGTAAGTGTCGGAGAGAGCTCGAAAGAGGTTATCGTTGAGTTTGAGAACCCTAGTACAAAACCTCAAGTAGAATCTCCGAAGAGAAGAGTAGAAACCGACTTGTGGTGTTATTTCTGTAGAGGGTTGGGACATAAAGTAGTGAATTGTCCAACTAGAATCAGAACCGAGAGAGCTAAAGGGAAGCGAGAGTTTACTGATTTAAGTCTTCGAGTGGGTCCATCGTCACCAGCGCCAATTCATCTTCTAGGCGAAGATCCTTGTCCAAGTTGTGGAGTGGGTGATCTATCAAGAGGACACAAGTGCGTCGATGTGGCCGCCCTACTTACATCAGTAGTCGAGAAGTTGGACGAGACTCAAAGAGCTGAGACGGAGAAGTTGTCGACTTCAAAAGAGGACTCGGCTGAGTTGTGATGGAGATCGTCATTCGGATGGTGGAGAAGGTGGTGATGCGACTCAGGCTCATGATTACCTTGGGAGAAGAGATGGCACAAGAGGTGTTGTTACAACCATTTCCTTTCATTTTACCTATGGTAGATTATTCGCGAATGGAATTGGTGATGTTCGTACTCTTTTAGCGAGTAGTTATTGCACAAAAATTAGAAGGGTAGAAAGAATAGTTACAAGATGGGGAAGTTATCAGTGTTTCATGGGAAGGACAATGAAGATGTAGAACCATTTGTACGAGACTTCAAAAGGGGTTGCATCGAAAACAACGTGAGAAGGAAGGAAGAATGGGTGTTGTTACTGCCAGAGTTTTTAGAAGATTTTGCTCTTACGTGGTATGACGACCGAGTGAAGAGCAAGACACCTGGTGCAGTTGAGGACACATGGGAGACGTTGAGTAATGCACTCATCGAAGAATTTCTTCCAGAAGAGAGTTATGAGAAGCTCATGGTGGAGCTTACTCATTTGAAGCAACGAGACGACGAGAAAGTTCGGCAATATGCCGAAAGGGTGGATAAGTTGGAGCAACGGTTTCGGACGGTCCTACGGAAGAGTGGAGACAATGTGGAGCTAACGATGGCGGGGATTGGAGCAGTGTTGACCAAGAACTTGGTGGGAGGGTTGAGACCTTCAATTCGAACCCAAGTGAGGTACGAGAAGCCAACAACCAAAGCGGAGACCATCAAGATTGCGACAAACATGGAAGAGAGTTTGGATGAAGGAGATATCATCCAACCTCATCATGCTGCTCTGGTGTCGACTTCGACTCCTGGTGTAGCCACAATGATCGCACCTGCACCATCACAATTGGTGATTGCTTCAACGTCAGCTCCTACTCCAACGGTGGTGCCAAGACCGTTTGTCCCAACAACGATGTCTACTGCCACCTCTGATTTTCATGCCGAGCTGAAGAGCATCACCGATACTCTTGCGGATCTCAAGATAAACGTGGTGCAGTTACGAGAATGGAGGAATAAAGATGGAGGAGGAGGTCAAAGAGGTTACGACAACAATCCCAACCGAGGAAATCAAGGTAACTTTGGAGGCAACCAAGGTAACTTTGGAGGAATCACTTGTTGGACGTGTGGAGGTTCTCATTTCCAGCGAAATTGTCCTAACAACGGAGCAAGAGGTGCCGAAGCTATCAGAATGAATGTGGATGGAGGAAATCCATCACAAGGACGAGACAAGGGGGTGGCTACTATCGATGTCGTGCGAGATCCCATGTACGAGAAAGGAGAGAGTTCAAACTCTTCTCATGCACCGGTGGAGCTTTTAGCTCAAGAACGGAAAAGAACTCGATTTTCTGATGAACCGGTTTTCATGGAGGAGTCAGCAAGTAGAAGTACTCGTTCGAGTAATGTTTCGAGTACACCAAGGGAGCCAAGAAGGAAGCTGGGGATGGCGGATTTCACCATTTCATCTTCCCAAGCGGGATATGATGTGGTTGAAGATGTGGGTGCTCAGAAAGCCAACATCACTGTTGGACAACTGATCGCACTTAATCTCAGCTTACGAAGGGAACTCAGAGGAGGACTGAGTTCTAAGAGAAGCAAGAAGAAGAAACCCAAGAGCAAGACATCAAAGTCTGTGGGAGTTGGTGTGGTGGATGTGCATGCTTCAGAGGTATGCACTAGGGCTTCAAAGATTGAAGTCCGGTTGAATGGTCACTACGTCTCTGACGTATTGGTGGATGGAGGGTCGGCTGTAAACGCCATATCGGAGAGGTTGATGAAGAAGTTGGGGATGGAACCAACTCGTCCGGCTAGCATTGTCGTGGGGATGGCTAACAAGCAACGGGTAAGACCTCTTGGTGTGTTAGAGAAGGTGGTCGTGTCTGTGATGGGAGTTCAAACGTTGATGTCCTTTCAAGTGTTAAAGGACTCTAGTTATGATTTGCTCCTAGGTAGGCCTTGGTTGAGAGCTGTGAGCACCACTGATAGGTGGCACAAGGGATACTTACGGATTGGACCTAGAGATCATAGAGTGATAGTTCCTCTCTCGGGTGTTGGAGTTGTGACTTCTGACTCTGATAGACCCACTAGTGACTACTGGGAATCTGATACGGAGGATGATCAGAGTGTCTCGGAAGTAGATACCGGAGATTCTTACGATCAAGAATCCTCCTCTTAGGACGAAGGATTTGGTCGAGATGAATCATTACATCAGCTTAGTGCTATTGACTTGTTGCCTCGACCAGCAGTGGAGAAAGATCCTGACAAAGAAGAGTTGAGTGAGGCAGAGATTGTGAGAAGACTCTCTACCCTGAAGTTTGGTATCAATGTCACTCAAGAAGAGAAAAGTAGATTCCTAGATATATTTCGAAAATATATCCATGTGTTTGCTTTCAGCTACAAGGATTTGAAGGAGGTGACTCTCGAGACTCATCGAATCGAATTGGAGGAGCACACAAGACCAGTTCGACAGAAGCAGAGAAGGGTCAATCCCACAACGGCAATGATGGTCAAGGAGGAGATAGACAAGTTGAAGGAGGCGAGTTTCATCTATGAGGTGGAGAACTCAGAATGGGTTTCACCCATTGTGATTGTCAAGAAGAAGAATGGTAAGCTGCGAGTGTGCATAGACTATAAGAAGCTGAATGCAGTTACCAAGAAGGATTATTATCCTCTACCATTTATAGATGAGATTTTGGAGGAAGTTGCTGGTCATGAGTGGTACAGCTTTGGTGATGGTTATAGTGGGTATAACCAGATCAAGATAGCACAGGAGTACCAACAGTTGACTACTTTCACTACTCCTTGGGGAACATTTGCATTTCGGGTGATGCCATTCGGATTGTGTAATGCTCCGGCTACGTTTCAAAGGTTCATGAACAAGGTGTTTGAACCATTCATAGGGAAATTTGTTCGGGATTTCATTGACGATTTCTGTGTGTACGGACGAAAGGAGGACCACTTTGATCATGTGATCAAAGTTTTGCAGCGGTTGGAGCAAGCCAACGCTTCTCTAAATCCAGAGAAGTGCATCTTTGGCTGCGAAGAAGGTCTGCTGTTAGGGCACATCATTTCCAAGAATGGGATTGCGGTAGATCCTGAGAAGGTGAAAAAGATTGTGGATCTTCCATTTCCGATCAACTTGACAAAGTTGAGACAGTTTCTTGGCATGGTTGGATATTATCGTAGGTTTGTCTTTTCCTTCTCAAACAAAGCAATAGCTTTGACTATGTACATGAAGAAGGGAGTTGATTTTAACTTGATAGTGCATGATCAGAAGGCAAAGGAAGCATTTGAGGAGCTGAAAAAGGCATTAGTGACAGCTCCTATACTTGCTAAACCTGAGTGGAGTAAAGCATTTATTCTGTATACGGATGCCTCCAATGTAGCAATCGGATGTACATTAAGTCAACTAGATGGAGATGGGCATGATCATCCTATAGCTTATGCTAGTAGACAGATGGTTCCAGCGGAGAAGAATTACTCCGTGACTGAACGAGAAGGATTAGCGGTGATCTTTGGATTGAAGAAATTTCGACACTACTTGCTAGGAGGGAAATTTTCCATAGTCACAGATCACAAGGCTTTAAAGTATATCTTTAATAAGCCTAATGCCGAAGATCGTATTGCTCGTTGGAATATCCTTCTAACAGAATACGATTATGTGATCGAAGATAGACCAGGGAAAAAGCATGCGAATGCTGATCTTTTGTCAAGGGCTTATGATGATGAGGGAGAAGAACCGTTTGATGATTCATTTCCAGACGAGCATCTGATGACCATCACAAGCATTGAGGAGATACCGGACGAGTACAAGGAAATCTGGAGTTTTCTTGTAGATGGCTCTTTTCCAGAAGGTATGCATACCCGAGAACGTAACGCGTTGATCAAGAGATGCAAACCTTACACCATGGTGGAGGGAATTCTGTTTCATCAAGGAGCAGATGGGTTACTAAGGAGAGCAGTTGGTCAGAAGGAGGCATTCAAGCTAATGCACGAGTTTCACGACGGAACTGTTTGCGGAGGTCACTTTGCTGGTAAGATAACAGCCTTCAAGATTTTGGATGCGGGTTATCACTGGAGAGGGATTTTCAAAGAGTGTTTAGACTATTGCAAAACTTGTGACGTATGTCAAGCATTTGCTCTAAAGTCTACTAGAACACCTCCGTTAAGATCAATTTCAATATTAGGACCATTTGAGAAGTGGGGTATTGACTTTGTAGGTCCTCTTAATAAGACACCTCGAGGCAATAGATACATTGTAGTTGCCACTGACTATTGTACCAAGTGGGTAGAGGCTAGACCTTTGAGAGAGACCAATGAAACAGAAGTCGGTAGATTCCTATGGGAGAGGATCATCACCAGATTTGGATGTCCGTTAGAGTTGGTCTCGGATAGAGGAGGAGAGTTTGTAGGGAGCATGACTACTGCTATGCTACAACACTTTTCTATCAAGTCACGAGTAACGACCTCATACAAACCAAATGCTAATGGTCTTGCGGAGAAGACCAATCTTACACTTTGTATGATGCTCGCCAAAGATGCTGGTGTTGAGACTGCGAAACATACTTGGGATAAGAGGCTACATGCCATCTTATGAGAGTACCGAACGACAACAAAGACTTCTACTGGATACTCCCCATTTCGACTGGTTTATGGAGTGGAGTCCAAGTTGCCGATCCAATTCGAATTGGATACTTTTCAAACTATTCAACGAAAGTTGAAGAGGTCGAGAGGAGAAGACGTGGTCAGATCAAGAAGAGAGCAACTCATGGAGTTGGAAGAGACCCGAGCGGTAGCAATGATCCTGATGGAACGAGCTCAGGCGTATCAAAAGAAGAGTTACGACAAACGGTTGGGCAAGAGGGAAGTAAAACCTTTTCAAGTCGGAGATTGGGTTATGTTGTATGATGCTATTAGATTCAAGAGGGCTAGGAAGAAGTTTCTTCCAAGATATTTTGGTCCTTTTGTTGTAGATAAGGTGTGGAGCAACTTCACATATGACCTTCAGGAGCTGGGAGGAAGGAGATTCGATCGGGTCAACCATGACAAGTTGAAGTTGTTTCATCAACGGAAGTTCTCTCTTCACTCCGAGGACGGAGCGAAAATTTAGTCCGGGGGTAAAATGTAACGACCTATGTTACACATAGGAAGTTTGTCTAGTAGTAAGGTGTTTAGTTCTAACTAAGTGTTGAGAATGTTTATTTGCTGCCAAAGTACTTTTAGGAGGTATCAAGTTAGTCATGACTAGCTAAAAGTTAGTTATGGTTAAACTTAGCTGTACTTTTGGCAGAATTCAGATATTTGCTAAAGAGTGAGCACTACTATCTTGTCATCTTGTCTAAAAGGTAGAAAGGAGGTGGAAAGTATCCCTTATCTCCTTTTTGACTTGATATTAGTGGTTGGATTAAAGTTGTGGACTTTGTGGGCATTAAAAACAAGAAGAGATTCCACATGTTTCCTTTTTAGTGGGTCCTAGTGTAGAGGGGGGTGGAAATTCGAGATTCCTTGAGAATATTCCAGAATCCTTCTAGAAGTTGTTGACTTTGAAGGAATAAGCCCATGTGAAAAGGTAAAAAGCCCATGTGATGAATGCTTTTATCTTAAGTAATATCTTAGTAAAACTCGGTAAAGGTAGTTACGGCTGAGTTACCGGAGGGTACCAAAGTAAAAACCTAGAATGTATAAATAGAGGAGTAGAGAAGAGCTCCTCATCCTTGTTTTCACATTGTCGTAATGACAACTTGAGTAATATAGAGAGTGTGGGATATTTTTAGCATGTGAGAACTTGAGAGACGTCGTTAGAATGGAGGATTTTAGTTGATGTGTTTAAGGAGATTTTTAGTTGATAAGTTTGTGGGTGTATGAATGAGTGAACTCAGCATTTTTCCTTCAAGTTCATGGTGTGCTTCCATCAAAGCCATCAGAGGTGACCCCTGAGTGAGAGACAGGCCCGACATGTTGCAGATTCGTGGATGACGATCGTGGAGGTTGAGAGATCGGGGGGGTAGTTGATCGATAGGACCACGGAGGGTTTACAGGACTGAACCTATATTACGTGATCATAGACGAGTAGGGCACCAGTTTACTGCGGAGACATTGAAGGAGCTCCAGATAGGAGGGGGTGAATTCTTGACTGAGGTCGAGAAGACAGTGTTTGAACAGATGGTAGTAAAGCATGGTAAAGCATTCTCTTTTTCAGCAGAGGAGATAGGTTGTGTGAACCCTCAGGTTATAGCACCTATGGTTATATTCACAATCCCTCATGTGCCTTGGGACCTGAAACCGATCCCAGTTCCTCGTGCTTTATTGCCTAAACTCATCGAGTTGTTGAAGGAGAAGGTACAGATGGGGATACTTGAGCCGTCTATGGGGCCATATTCTAGTAGGTGGTTCACTGTGCCCAAGAAGTCAGGAGCTTTGCGTTTTATTCAAGACCTACAGCATGCGAATAACGTAACCATTCGTAACGTTGGGACGGGTCCTGTGATTGAAGAGGTAGCAGAGGCATTTGCAGGGAGAGCTATCTATTCAATAGGAGATCTATATTCTGGTTATGATCAATTCCAGCTGGCTGTGGAGAGTAGGGATTTAACTACTATGCGTACGCCCCTGGGATTGATGCAGATGTGTACTCTTCCACAAGGAGCGACGAACTCAGTGGCTCATATGCAAATGCGATGCATAAGGTACTAAGGGAGTTTGTGCCTGATGTTACCATTTCATTTCTAGATGATATTCCTATAAAGGGTTGCGCGGTTGAAGACAAGGATGAAGCAGTACTTGCGAATGGATGTAGAAGGTTTGTTATAGACCATATCAGGGATGTAGAACATAGCTTGACTCATCTGGAGGAGGTACATCTCACCCTGTCAAGAGCTAAGTCCAAGTTTGGCGTGTCTGAGATTTTAGTGGTTGGACATCTGTGTGGCGCTTTTAGAAGGCGACCAAACCCCGAGAAGGTTGAAGCCATAGCAAGGATGGCAGACTGTAGGAATATCACAGAGGTTCGACGCTTTCTAGGTGCTTGTGCATTTTATCGTTTATCCATTCCTCATTATGCTCATGTTGCTGAGCCTTTGTATGCATTATTGAGGAAGGGTAAGAGGTTTATATGGACCTCAGTCCATCGAGAAGCTATGAATAGGTTGAAGGAGGCTCTACAGTCTCCGCCTGTTTTGAGGAGAATAGACTATGGATGTGGGAGACCTGTCATTGTCACAGTAGATACTAGCCCAAAGGCAATTGGTTGGGCGATAGGTCAAGATGATGCGGATGGATTGCGGCTTACCTCTAGGTTTGGAGCTAGGATCTTGACAAACAGGCAACGAGATTATCCTCAGGTGAAGCGTGAATTGTGGGGAGCGGTGACAGCAATGAAGACAGATCGTGAGTTTCTGATTGGTGCTCATGTAGTCCTGGAAACGGATTGTCTACCTCTACTAGGCATGATATCCAACTGTACTACACCAGACATAGCAATGTTGCGATGGATTGCCTATGTCCGGAGTCTGAACCCTGAGCTAAAGGATATAGCAGGGAAGGACAATCCAGTTGCAGATATGTTGTCTAGGGCTCATTATACAGATGAGGATGAGATGTTTGCAGAGGTGGAGAGTGAAGAGAGGAGAGACGTTTGGTGCCAAGTTGGTCAGCAGACTTCGGACTTGGAACCACTGCCGTTCAATGAGGAGTTCTACTCAGAAAAGTTCCGCGATATTGGATTTTATCTGAGTTCTTTATGCAGAAGAGAAGGATGGAGTGATGTAGAGTTCAAGGAGATCAGACGGAAGGCATACAGCTACCTTCTACGTGAAGGTTATCTGTGGAAACGTCCGAAGAGAAGAGATGGGATGCTTGCTAGAGTGGTGGATGATCAATCGACAAAGCTTAATCTGCTGAAGGAGTTTCATGACACCTTGTGGGCTGGACACCGTGGAGTCTGGGCTACATACACGAAGCTGAAGGAGCGTTACTGGTGGAAGGGTTTGTATCAAGACGTGGTGGACTTTGTTGGATCGTGTCTGCACTGCCAGTTCTACTCTAAGGTCCGTTACAGAGATGGACTTGTACCTACTTATCCACCTAGTATCCATTTCCAGTGGGTTCTTGACCTTGTGATGATGCCACCGGGGTTATGGGGGATGCGTTACTTGGTGTTGGCTCGAGAGGATCTCTCCAACTATGTGGAGGGACGAGCACTACGGACGAAGACTACAGAGAATATCTGTAGGTTCGTGCTTGAAGATATCATTTGTCGTTATGGATCGGTTGGGAGATTACGTGCAGACAGAGGTGAGTTGAGAGGCGATGAAGTGAAGGAGTTCTTTGCTCGTTATGGAGTAAAGCTTCGGCTTACCACTGCTATGAATCCAGAGGGCATTGGTAAGAGTGAACGAGGACACCCTTCTATTGTTCATGCTTTAGTGAAAGCATGTGATGGTAGGCCTAGAGAATGGCCGAGACTACTTCCATTTGCTTTGTGGGCTGATAGAACTACACATTGTACTACGACTGGCTATATGCCAGTTGAGCTTATGTTGGGTCAGAAACCGATCATGCCTGCTGAGGAGTACTTTCCTACGTGGGCTATGCTACCATGGGAAGATGGTATAGATCGTGCTTCACTCCTTGCTTTACGTATTAGGCAGTTGGAGCGAAGGGAGGAGGATCTCGCTGATGCACAGGAGAGACTGAAGGTGGCTCGACTCAGAAACAAGGAACGTTTTGACAAGACTCACCGATTACGACCGAAGCCAATACATGTTGGTGACTGGGTTCTGGTATATGATAGCACGTTGGAAAATCAGCATTCTACACTTCGTAAGTTCTCTCGAAGATGGTTCGGGCCTTATGTTGTGCTAGATGTGTATGAGAATGCCACTTATAGTTTGCGTGAGTTGGACGGTACTCCTTTGAAGCTATCTGTGGCTGGAAAACGTGTGAAACTGTTCAAGAGACGCGGAGGATCAGTTGAGTTATTCAACTTTCTGGAGTCAGAGCAGAGGACAGCAAGAGACGAAGATGTCCCAGTTTCTGAAGAGACTGAGGCGGAGGAGAGCGATGATGATGAAGATCAAACAGAAGAATGAGGAGATTGGCACATACCGGAGGATGTGCAGGTTTGGAGGGGGTGGATGTCGTGATGTGAATCATTTTACATTGTAAATAATTCACCTCTCTGTCTAGCGTTAGTCTCTCTGAGTAGAGTTGGGACCTCAGAGATGTCGACACTTGAGGATGTTATATATTTTGGGTCTTAGTAGGTTGATTTGCCATGTAGATAGGGCTTTAGTTCATGGGTTGTACTTACGTGTTGCCCATGCACGCTTTTAGCTGGTTTTAGTTTACTTGCAAGGCTATGTGTCGTTCTAGGTAGTTTAGGTTATACGTTGGCGCTTTAGGGGACTTGACGTGGTAGCATATGGGTTGAATTGAGTTACCAGGTAGTTTAAGGCACAAAATGACAACCAAATGGAGCTATGAACTCCCATTGGTCCATTTTTGTCTTTTGTAAAACTCTAAGTTTAGAAACAGAGCTCTAGAGTGGGTTTTCGAGCAATTGGTGAGGACACTTCGAAATCTGAGAGCATAGGGAGATAGAGCTCGTCGAGCCAAGCACTGTCAGCGAAAAGTTTGATCGATTTGAGGCAATAAACAAGGAGTTATGGCTGATTGAAGTTCGATTTGTGTCAGAATTGCAGCACTTCTGTTCAATTTGGGGTTTTGAGTGTCATTTGCAGCAGAATTGAGGAAATCGCTTCAAACCTTCGTGGTGGTGTTCACTGTCAGCAGGGCTACGACTGTCTCCAAATTTTTATGTCAATTGAGTGAGTGAGTAATTCAGGGCGGTCGCTGAAGTAGAAGGGGTCCGAAAAGCTCTCAATCTGGAGCAGCAACTTTGGAGAGCGAGATCTGGAGTTCTGTGTGGAATCAGGAGGCCCAACTTCACAGGAGTTTTCAGCAAGCTGTGTACTGCAAATCCTGTAAGAATTTCCCAAAGTGATCGAGCCAATTCCATATTATAAGTCGAAATAGCTGTCTGGGTACCAGAAACTGCCGTAATTTCTCCACTCAGAAAGTTTATGCTCATATCTTAGTGCTCTGAATTGATCTGAAGCTGAAATTTCGTATGTGTATCCAGTAGAAGGAGGAGTTCTGAAGGAGGAGTTCTGAAGTCTGAACCTTCACATATTTCTCAATCCTGAGTGTCAAAGTTCGCCATCTGATCTTATCATTGCTAGTTAAGCCTGAACTCTGCTTCCTGAACATATCAGAAGAGCCTAGAGACTTATACGAGTGTTTTTCAGTATCACCTTGAGACCTGAAGCCTATCCTCTGAGTAAACCAGCCCCAGCCTGAAGCCCAACGCTTCCCTGAGTAGATCGAACACAGCCTTCAAGCTCATATCACAGCCAGAAGGTTCGCCCTTCTCAGGAAGACTCTCAACCCGACAGCGCTGCTCTCTCCAATTTGTTATCATCAAAGGACCTTTGGATACTCTTACGAACATGATCTCGTACTAGGGACATTTGTCACCCAATTTGCTAGTACGAAGAACGTTGTCCTTTTTCGCACCACTGTATACTGTAAGGTCTTGATATTTATTTTTTGCTAAATTCAGAAATTTTGATCCAACAGTCCGAGCATTAGTTTACTCAACCACTAGATAGGTATTTTTTAGCCTATCTTTCCGAGACTACTTAAGATGGTCCTTTAGTTCGTACCTTGGAGCACAGGCTCAATGATGGTTTCCTCATGGTAGATAATCTTATCTCTCGATTTACATACTGTAATATAGATTCTCGCACTGCCATATATTTCAAGACTCAGCCGATCTTTATCAACGTTGAACTCAAGAATCTCACTACTACACGCCATATAGCTGAACATGGAGGACACAAGAGATGAAGTCACACCGCAGGTCATCAGTGACTAAATCACTCAAGGATGATGTCACTCTCGAGACCCCTGCCAAGATAAATCAGTCTTGAGACATCAAAATGTCACTCTAGAGACGTCATAACGTCACTCTGAGGATACCCAAGACGGTGAAGTTATCCAATTGATGACTTGGACTCTTTTAAAAAAGACCAAGTATTCAAAAAAGACGTTACAACTTAAAGCACAAATAAGTCTTTATAGATTGATGCACGTCCACACGTTGGACGACCAACGAGAATAGAAATAGAGATCCGATTTAAAAGCAAGACCAACAAAACACAAAGGATCCATATATGAGGAAGTACTATAGCATGATATTGACGAAGGATATTGAAGAAAAACTAGACAAGGTTAGGAGAGGCGGACTAGGAATAAGTTTAGGATCTAAATAGTCTCCATAAGCTCTTACGCTTGAACGCTAGTCGACACTTAGAGATGACTGTCAATGGAATTAAGTAGATGACTGTCAATAAAATTAAGTAGATGACTTGTGTAGAGTATCCATATCGCTTTTGTCTGGTTTGCTACAGTGAAGTAAAAGTGATAAAAGATTATCTATGTTTCAGCATTTGATGAATGTGATTGGATGATTTGAGATTATAACGTAGATACAAGTTTTTGTTAGTTGAAAAAGTGACGGTTTCTGTGTGATAGACAAATACCTTGGATGTTGCAAATCAGCTAGGAGTTAATCTTGTGTAGCAATCTTTGGTCTTTAGGATCTAAGGTGACAAAATTGTTACAGTAACCCAAGGTATCCTCTCCAAGTAGTTCAAGATCTCTCCAAGTAAGTGGAGAGTACAAATTCGAATTCTTTACACGTGTACTATATTTGTTGAAAGGGACATTCAGACTACCACTGACTTTGATGACATGGATGTATGACGTGACACAATGACTCGTCTGTCCATGTGACCCGAAGTATAAAACATTGATGACTGTATACTGTGAGAACCAAAAGGTGATGATTGTATTCCAGAAACAACACTTTAGATAAAAGTTAGATTCACATGTTCACCTACGTTAAATTTCCAAGGTATTTGGAGTAAAAAGTTATCAAGATATACAAACCTTAACTCAAGTTCGGAAATGAAGAAAAACTTCAGGTTTACAAATAAAAACTTGTATGTGCACTGGGGCTTTATTGCGATGATGGAGAAACTCCTTGGACAAAACCGACAATTAACCGATAGAGAAAAACAAGATCGTCTGTTGGGAACAGAGTGAAGGATGTACAGTTCATAATTGCGTTTGTCTCGGTCGGGTTTGAGAGCTTATAGAGAAAATTCAACCGATGGATAACCAATAAAGGTCTCTTCCCGCTTAGTGGATATATCGCTTATTTCATTTAACTTGTTAGGTTCGGTAATAAGAAGTCAATCTGAATATACATCCAACGCGTGGTTTTGCCAAGAAGACTGAAAAAGACAAACATGAATTGTGAGACCTGAAAATTAGATGTGCGGATAGGACCGATCAAGATTTTTCTTGAAGTTGGAGAAAAGAGACAAGACGAGAGCCATTTTTTTTATTTCTCTTTGAGACTCGGTCCAACGGTCGTCGGTGTGTGACGGTTTGGTATCATTGCTTTCTTGCGTGGATCGGTAGTTCAGAGTTCAGAAAATTTTGTACTAATTTTGTATTATTTTTAGAGAAGAATTTGTCTGAACTAATGAATCAAATTGTCGAGAGGTGTCTAATTAGTTCTTGTTATTTTAAGAAATAACCAATGACGAAATAAGATCTAAGTGTCTTAGCGAGCCATTGACAGCCTAGTCTCACTTGTATCACTTCCAGCTAGTTTCCATGGAAGACACGTGTCGCTTTGCTGCTATTTCCTTAGATACACGCAACTGTCGTCATTTTACTCGTTATCACCCTCCAACAGTTATCGCAGATTGTCAAGTAAATAGCTGGTTGAAACTCTACTTAGTGACTCTTTTCACTTTTCACCTTATTTCACTTATGTGGCTTGTCCGGACCTAGAGTAGTCACAACGGTTTTGTGTAAAAGATTTCTCTTACCTACGATATACTGGACATTGTCTTCCGACTGCATATGGTTTTATCTGTTAGAAGATACAGATAAAGTTTTCCAACTAGGTTTTTCAAACAATGTAGCATAGCTCAAAGCGTCCAAAGCGTAGCTCAAAGCAAGAGAAACTTCCATTTGCTAATGTAATGAGCTGCACCAACACCATACGATTCAAATCCAAGTCCAAACAACATCCATGTACAAACTCTTAGCTAAAGCTAGCTACCACAAGCTGTACATAACCAACCGGAACTCTAACGAACTCAAAAGGACAAACCCCGTAGCGAAGGAACCGAAAAAGGCCTATCTGAGAACTTTCTCCTTTCGCCGAGCGGTCTTTAGATGTCGATAAGGTCTCCTTCCATGACTCCGTGGGCCCAAGAAGCCTTCAGATCTGACTCCCAACAACTGAGATATCACCGATTTTTGATCACAGGATTTTTCAAAAACTGCTCCATGCGGCTTAAAATCGCACAGACACCGCTCAAACTAATCGCTTGATCTGATATCTATCTTCCTTGGCAGGTAGATCTAGCTATCACGAACCCAACGAGACTCCAAACAAGCCGTTTAGAGTTCCCTTTGCAAAACCACGCAAGAAATTTGGTCGCATGTTGTAAAAAATTGACGTAAATGGACTCCCTGCGACTCAAACTCGCTCACCTCACCCAAACCAACAATCCAATCCACGTATTGTCTTCTCCTATGCGTAGATGAAGACTCCTTGGTTGCGTATGCATCAAGAACGAAGAGCTTGGCTCATCGATCGCAAAAAACAATCCAATCTCAAGTCGCAAGCGAACGAAAATCTGATGTAAGCGCTTCCCTGCCAACTTATTTCACTCAGAACCCCCAAACCGCCCGATGAAACTTCGTATCGTCTTCAATTTCGTGAAGAACTCGTTGTCATGATCCCGATGGATCCAAGGACATCAAGTTTGGACTCCGAAACGGTCCGAACGGTCCAACTCTCCTTCACAGATAACTGAAAACTCCAAATCTGCTTCCTGCGTCTCAATTTCTCTCAGAACACAACCCCCGATCCGTCTCTTCACAAACCGTCTTATCCAGTGCGTAGCCTGCACATCTGAACCCAACGACGCCTTGCGCGTTTGCATTGAACCTCCAAATCTCTCGAACCGTCCGCTGACAGGTCGCAGGTGCAAGCTAACCCCTTAAGCTGCCCCCTTACGTCGGTCTCTGTACGTACAAAGTTCTCTCAATATAATGAAGCAGGCCCCTTGCGTCTTTGATATACCGCCTGAAGTATCAAATACCCAGTCAGCAAGTAAACTAGGGCCTAGCTTGATTTTCCCTTCTTTCGAGTCGCATAACTTCTTCACTAGACGTCCAAACGAAATAAACAAGATACCCATGGAAAGCTGACAACAAGCTCTACCCATCTTTGTGATGAAAATGAAGATCCGAAATTGTTCTAAAAGCCCGTAAGCTGGGCCTAGCTTGTTTTCTCCATCTTTCGAGTCTTGTAACTTCTCCACTAGGCGTCCAAACGAAGTAGACAAAGTGCCTATGAAAAGCTGACAAGGAGCTCTATCCACTGATGCGATAAAAGCGAAGATCCAAAGTTGTGCCAAAAGCCCGTAAGATGGGGCCTAGCTTGTTTTCTCCATCTTTCGAGTCTTGTAACTTCTCCACTATGCGTCTAAACGAAGTAGACAAAGTGTCTATGGAAAGCTGACAACGAGCTCTACCCATCTATGCGATGAAAATAAAGATCCGAAATGATACCAAAAGCTCATAAGCTAAGGCCTAGCTTGTCTTTCTCATGAGTGTCTTTGGAGCGACAAGCATCGAAGTTTGAATTTCAGATAGGAGCCGGTCCACGACACGACAACGTGTGATGGTCCTCATCAGCAAAAGGATTGTCCACAGAGGAGAGATAGTTATTAGACGTCAAGGACGTCTCAAGCAGTACCTAGGCAACGTGAGCATTGCAGACGACTTGATCACAGTAGTGATCGTTGTTTTGATCTCCATACCGAGTTGCGGCAAGGGAAGGCTGATCGCGGACGAGGCGGAGGAGCTCAAGGAGGCCTGGTGGTCGAGCTGGAGGTAGAGGTCCAGCATCTAGGAGAGGACCGGTCGGTCCACCGCCTGCTATGACGTCAGAAGTAGGTATGGCTGCTCGGATTGAGTAGTTGGAGCAGAGGATAGCTAGTATGACTATGGTCCAGCGGAGATAAGGTAGAACAGAGGCTTCCACGTCTTATGGAGGAGAAGGAGATGACTTCGACTTCATGGCTGACGTGGTGCAGATTGAGGCATCTGCGGCAGTGACTAGAGTGCAGTACGTGTCTATGAGCCACGAGGTGCGTCAGTGGAGTTGGATCTACAACGCGGGGAGGCTGGTAGATAGGCCAGGCTTCTCCAGTCGTTCACGTTATCAGAGGCATTGAGGATCACATCTATGGTTCCTAAACGGCCTACCGATGTTGTAGTAGAGTTGGAGGTATCGACATCCAAGAGTGGTTGTGATATGAGTCCATCTCGACGTCTGTGGATGCGACGTCAAACTCGATGTTGGGGGCGGCTACAGTAGTTTTGCGAGCCTCACTATTTTCAGCCACGGATATGAAAGCATTGGGAGTAAGCTTAGCTCCAGTGTTCCAGCTGGCGGCCACGCTCAGTGAGGACGAGGATGTTGTCGCCTCTAGTGCGGAGGTGGTTCAGCGAGAGACAGTTGATGTGTTCATGGAGTCAAGGATCAGGACAGCTACCACTGGTACTTGGCAAGCGACGACTGCCAGGTTAGATGAGTTACCAGCTAGGCCGGCGATTGACCGTTGTCGGATTGAGAGTCTTCCTGGGAAGGGCGAACCTTCTGGCTGTGATATGAGCTTGAAGGCTGTGTGCAATCTACTCAGGGAAGCGTAGGGCTCCTAGCTGTGGCTGGTTTACTCACAAGATAGGCTTCAGGTCTCAAGGTGATACTGAAAACACTCATATAAGTCTCCAAGCTCTTCTGATAAGTTCAGGAAGCAAAGTTCAGGCTTAACTAGCAATGATAAGATCAGATGGCGAACTTTGACACTCAGGATTGAGAAATATGTGAAGGTTCAGACCTCAGAACTCCTCCTACATGTAAATAAGGTTCTACTGGATACACATACGAAATACGGCGACAAGTAAGTACAACCCATGATTTCAAACCCCTATCTACATGGTAAATCTAAGTCATGTATATTGAGTATCATAGATAAGTATGAATTTTACTTGCACAAGCATACGAATGCTTGAACAAGATAAATGTCATACTACCAACCTACTAGGATCCAAAATATTTGACAGAGTTAACACCATATGCAAAAGGTGTCAACCATAAGCATAAAAGACTAAGAACAATACAGAGCTAACTTCTAAGACTACTAAACGTCAAGTGTCGGAGTAGAAATAACATGCGCTAAGTAACGCGACAGCAGTGATAAGTGAATCATTTACTATGTCAAATGATTCACATCACGACATCCACCCCCTCTAAACCTGCACATCCTCCGGTATGTGCCAATCTCCTCAGTCTTCTGTTTGATCCTCATCATCATCGCTCTCCTCCGCCTCAGCCTCATCAGACACTGGGACGTCTTCGTCTCTTGTTGCCCTCAGCTCTGACTCTAGAAAGTTGAATAACTCAACTGACCCTCCGCGTCTCTTGAACAGTTTCACACGTTTGCCAGCCACAGATAGCTTCAAAAGAGTACCGTCCAACTCACGCAAACTATAGGTGGCATTCTCATACACATCTAGCACAACATAAGGCCCGAACCATCTTCGAGAGAACTTACGAAGTGTAGAGTGCTGATTCTCCAACGTGCTATCATATACCAGAACCCAGTCATCAACATGTATTGGCTTCGGTCGTAGTCGGTGAGTCTTGTCAAAACGTTCCTTGTTTCTGACTCGAGCCACCTTCAGCCTCTCCTGCGCATCAGCAAGATCCTCCTCCCTTCGCTCCAACTGCCTAATACGTAAAGCAAGGAGTGAAGCACGATCTATACCATCTTCCCACGGTAGTGTAGTCCACGTGGGAAAGTACTCCTCAGCAGGCATGATCGGTTTCTGCCCCAGCATAAGCTCAACTGGCATATAACCAGTCGTGGTACAGTGTGTAGTTCTATCAGTCCACAAAGCAAATAGAAGTAGTCTCGGCCATTCTCTAGGTCTACCATCACATGCTTTCACTAAAGCATGAACAATAGAAGGGTGTCTCATTTCACTCTTACCAATGCCCTCTGGATTCATAGCAGTGGTAAGCCGAAGCTTTACTCCATAACGAGCAAAAAACTCCTTCACTTCAGCGCCTCTCAACTCGCCTCTATCTGCACGTAATCTCCCAACCGATCCATAGCGACAGATGATATCTTCAAGCACGAACCGGCAGATATTCTCTGTAGTCTTCGTCCGTAGTGCTCGTCCCTCCACATAGTTGGAGAGATCCTCTCGAGCCAACACCAAGTAACGCATCCCCCATAACCCCGGTGGCATCATCACAAGATCAAGAACCCACTGAAAATGAATACTAGGTGGATAAGTAGGTACAAGCCCATCTCTGTAACGGACCTTAGAGTAGAACTGGCAGTGCAGACACGACCCAACAAAGTCCACCACGTCTTGATACAAACCCTTCCACCAGTAACGCTCCTTCAGCTTCGTGTATGTAGCCCAGACTCCACGATGTCCAACCCACAAGGTATCATGAAACTCCTTCAGCAGATTAAGCTTTGTCGGTTGATCACTCACCACTCTAGTAAGCATCCCATCTCTTCTCTTCGGACGTTTCCACAGATAACCCTCACGTAGAAGATAACTATACGCCTTCCGTCTGATCTCCTTGAACTCTGCATCACTCCATCCTTCTCTTCTGGATAACGAACTCAGATAAAATCCAATATTGCGGAACTTTTCTGAGTAGAACCCCTCATTGAACGGCAGTGGTTCCAAGTCTGAAGTCTGCTGACCAACTTGGCACCAAACGTCTCTCTTCTCTTCATTCTCCACCTCTGCAAACATCTCATCCTCATCTGTATAACGAGCCCTAGACAACATATCTGCAACTGGATTGTCTTTCCCTGCTATATGCTTTAGCTCAGGGTTTAGACTCCGGACATAAGCAATCCATCGTAGCATTGCTATGTCTGGTGTATTGCAGTTTGCTATCATACCCAACAAAGGCAAACAATCTGTTTCTAGTATCACATGAGCTCCTATCAAGAACTCTCGATCTACCTTCATAGCAGTAACAGCTCCCCACAACTCACGCTTCACTTGAGGATAGTTACGCTGTCTATCTGTTAAGATCCGAGCTCCAAACCTTGAAACAAACCGCACACCTTCTGCATCTTCTTGGCCAACGGCCCATCCAATCGCCTTTGGACTCGTATCAACAGTCAGTACCACAGGTCTCCCGCTCTCGTAGCTAAGCCTCCTTAGTATAGGTGGAGACTTCAGAATCTCCTTCAGCTGCTCCATCGTCTCATGATGTTCTTGCCGCCAAGTAAACCTCCTTCCCTTTCTCAGAAGTGCATATAGAGGCTCGGCAATATGTGCATAATGAGGAATACTCACACGAAAGAACACACAAGCTCCTAAGAACTGTCGAACCTCAGTGATGTTGGTGCAGTCAGCTATCCTTGCTATAGCATCTACCTTCTCTGGGTTCGGACGCCTCCCAAAAATACCACACAGATGACCTACTACCACAATCTCTGACATCCCAAAGCGAGATTTGGTACCTGATAGAGTGAGGTGTACCTCCTCCAAACGCATCAGAATCTTCTCCACATCTCGAATGTGGTCTGCAACGAACTTTCTGCAACCATCAGAAGTCACTGCTTCGTCCTTGTCCTTCACCGGACAGCCTTTCATGGGAATATCATCCAGAAACGGGATAGTGACCTCAGGCACAAACTCTCGTAACACCTTATGCATCGCATTTTGCATATGAGCTACTGAGTTTGTCGCACCCTGAGGAAGGGTACACATCCGCATCAATCCCAAAGGTGTACGCATGGTAGTCAAGTCTCTACTCTCCAAAGCAAGCTGAAACTGATCATAACATGAAAACAGATCTCCAATAGAATAGATTGACCTTCCAGCAAACGCCTCAGCTACTTCATCAACCACAGGTCCTGTTCCAACGTTTCGAATCGTGATGTTGTTGGCAGGCTGCAAGTCTTGGATGAAGCGTAGAGCTCCTGTCTTCTTAGGTACTGTGAACCATCGGCTAGAGTACGGAGCCATAGATGGTTCAAGAATACCCATCTGCATCCTCTTCTTCAATAACTCAATCACCTTCGGTAGCAAGGCACGAGGGACTGGAATCGGCTTCAAATCCCAAGGTACGTGAGGAACAGTGAAGATAACCATCGGAGCTATCACACTAGGATCCACACAACCTATCTCCTCAGCCGAGAAAGAAAATGCCTTACCATGGCTAACTATCATCTGTTCAAAAGCTCGTTTCTCCTCTTCAGTCAAGAAGCCACCTCCTCCTATCTGGAGCTGCTCGAGTGTCTCCTGAGTAAACTTGTGTCCTATCTGTGTAAGATCTCTAAGCACAGGTTCAGCAGCCGCTAACTCCATCTGCTGCTGAGAATCAACAGGTAATTGGATCGCCATAGGTCTCACCTTCCTCGCTACAGCTTTATACTTGGCGTGTACTTCCGCTTCCTGATGTAAGCCACACCAACAGACTGCATCCTTCCATCCATTCTCCAGTCTCGGATGAGAACGATATCGCAAGTACGAGATAATTTCCTCATAGACTTCACGAGAATGGATGGGGATCACCACCCTACCTCCCATCTGTTCCATCAACCTATCTACACCATCCAGCCAACAAACAAAAGACTGCACACCTACAAACTCCTCATAAACACCAGAAATCATCTCATCTTCCTTCAGAACTCCTGTACAACGCAGATTTGCTGCACACCTCTCCATCTGCCTTCTACTCTTCTCAGTCAAATCCTCCATCCGTGTGAACTCACTCCAATCATCAGAACTGAAAGCCATCAACCCAGATTTCCAACTATGCACAGTGCAACTATTTTCTGAATCTTGAGAAGCCTTTCCATCAACCTCCTGTGATCCCTCAGGCTGCTCAAGCGGGATCATAGTAGCAGTAGATCCATCACTCTCGCTATCTCGTCCTACGAGAGTGGTTTCAGAAAACCCTTACCTCTACAGATAGGAGAATCCCTCAAAGTTTGACGGTTTCGTTCGTGGTTCGTACGAACGGTCAGAAACTGCACAGAACGTCTATCATCTGGACTACGGATCCTAGCATAATGAGATCCATCATCCATCACCTTGGTCTCCATTCGAACCGCAGTGATATAAGGCTGACCAAGAATCACAGGATATGAAGCAGAAGATTGCACGAAGAAATGTTGATCCACATCCACATCACCTATCTTCACCTTCACGTTAGGACAAGCGCCGTATAGCTCACCTTTCTGGTTGTTCGCAGCACGTAACACCCAACCATGGTTTAGCTCGATAGGCCACTGACCCCTCTCGTACACCTCCCGTGACATGATGTTGATCTCAGATCCGTGATCAACTAAAGCAGCAACAGGTTCAGCCAAACTTCCAAGACGAACTCGCGTAGCAGTTGTGGCACGAGCCCAATGTCTCTTTCTGAAATCACTTTCACTAGCTGGACTCTCCTCACCAGCTTCCTCATCGTTGAACTCAATAGTGTCGGTACCAGCAACCAACGCTTCTTGCTGGTATCTCTTGTCATCAGCTTCCTGAAAATGCACCTTTCCAAACTCTGCATCATTCAGAGAAGCTCCTACTACATCTATCATCTGACTCTCTACCTACTCGGACATCACCTGTCTCTTGCGCTTGATGATGTCGATGATCAGTTCGTGAAACTCCCTCTTTGCAATACCAAGAACTTCTCGAAGAGAAAACTCGATTTGCGCATCCAGTATCCTCTGCTCCAAGATACTCTTCAGATCAGTAGAAGTTTCAATATCAGCTGCCAACTTGTAAGCCGGTCCCTTCCCCTTCTCTTGGGCAGTAAACCGCCTACCAGCAGTCGTTGGCTCCTGCTGGGATCTCTACACATCCTCCATAGGACCTGACGCAGGTGGAGGAGCTGCAGAAGTAGACGGGATGTCTTCAGGAAGAGCCGCTCGTCTCCTTGTGACTCTCCGTCTATCCCCAATCTCCTCAGGAACTCCAGTATCAAGTTCAGAGGCTTCTCGCTGCCTCTTCTCCTCCACAGAAGCATCCTGCCAATGAACGTGTCTATCTACATCCAAGAATGCTCTGATAGAAGCAGCATCTACAGGATCTCCCCATCCTGTGACCCTACGAATAGACTCGGCTCCCCTCTTCAGTACTTCAGAAGGAACGGGGGCAATACTCTTCTCAACAGTCCTATCTAGCAACGTAGGACTAGAAAAAACCTCAATATGTCTAGCATATACATCAGGATTTACCGGTGGTGCCATCAATGCATGTACAGTTGCCGCCGCAGCAATCTGAGGTAGACTCCTCATGCCTCCTTGCCCAAACTGCGTGCTCAACGGCTCTCCAGTAGAAGAAAGGTGCAGCCTACCGTTCTGATAGCGAACCACACCATCTCGCAAAGCAGCTGTGAGCTCTTGACAGTCTCCTCGGAAGTGATCAGGACTGTCACACCAAATACACCTACGGACAGGAGCACCTCTTGGACGTGCAGCATCAGGCGCCGGTGGCTGCTCTCTCTGCAATCCAGCTAGCTCTACCTTCAGCTCTCGCATCTGCCGAATCAGATCTTCAATCTGATTCTGTTGACCATGGTTCTCCGCAGGTCTCTGAACAGGTGCCCTTTGTGCTGGAGCTGGCACAACTGGCATCAAAGGAACTGCAGCTGGGACAACAGGTCTGGGAGCAGGGGCCAAAGGTTGCTGTACTTGAGGAGTAGCATAAGGTGGAGTGACCACTTCTGCAAGCGGACGTCCTCCCACAGCCACTCTTCTCCTCCTCTGCCTTGTCAGTACAGCCACAACATCCTCAACTCTCCCCCAATCCATAGTAACACCCCCCTCAGCAGATCGATCGGCCAACATAAAACATAACCGATCTGCCGTAGCATCATCGGTAGCCTGCAGGAAAAGCTCTGTTTTCCTAGCATCTAGGGTGATTCGCTCTAGAGTTGAAAGTTGTCGGTATCTCCGATCAAACTCTCTCAACAACTCACTCAGGCTCATCATACGACCAGGTTGCTGCTCAACCCAGTCTAGAAATGTCCTTCTAGTAACTCTCTCTGAATCCTCCTCAAGAAACTCCTCTCGAAGAGATCGCTCAAAACTCATCCAGATTCCAAGATTTCTTCTCTGTACATCCCTAACTTGGTCTCGCAACTCAGGAATGACAGCTAACTCAAAGCTTGCTATCATCTCAGCATCTGTAACCCTAACCAGCTCCATCTCTCCTCTATACTCACGCAGATATCTAGAGATATCTCTACCTTCAAACCTTCCACACCTATTCACTATCGCTTGCAAAGCCTTGGTGGATTTTAACTCACCCCCTCCAACGATCGGATGTTGTTGGACCAAGGCCGCAAGCGTCTTCAAGATCTCAGCCGTGTCCAGACCAGATGCAGATGTCGCTGTAGAAGATGCAGGTGCAGTTGACGGTGCAGCAGTAGACGTTGATGCTCCAACTCCAGAGGCAACAGCAGCAGCTCCGCTCTTGCGATCCATCTCTTCTCCTTGTAGCAACTCAACCTTCTCAATCAATCACCCCAAGAGCTCTCAGTGGAAGCACCAGATGTCGGATTGAGAGTCTTCCTGGGAAGGGCGAACCTTCTGGCTGTGATATGAGCTTGAAGGCTGTGTGCAATCTACTCAGGGAAGCGTAGGGCTCCTAGCTGTGGCTGGTTTACTCACAGGATAGGCTTCAGGTCTCAAGGTGATACTGAAAACACTCATATAAGTCTCCAGGCTCTTCTGATAAGTTCAGGAAGCAAAGTTTAGGCTTAACTAGCAATGATAAGATCAGATGGCGAACTTTGACACTCAGGATTGAGAAATATGTGAAGGTTCAGACCTCAGAACTCCTCCTACATGTAAATGAGGTTCTACTGGATACACATACGAAATTTCAGCTTCAGATCAATTCAGAGCACTAAGATATGAATAGAAACTTTCTGAGTAGAGAAATTACGGCAGTTTCTGGTACCCAGACAGCTATTTCGACCTAAAACAGGGGATTGGCTCGATCAATTTCAAAGTTTCTTACAGGATTTGCAGTACACAGCTTGCTGAACACTCCTGTGAAGTTGGGCCTCCTGATTCCACACAGAACTCCAGATCTCGCTCTCTGAAGTTGCTGCTCCAGATTGAGAGCTTTTCGGACCCCCTCTACTTCAGCGGTCGCCCTGAATTACTCACTGACTCAATTGACATGAAAATTTGGAGACAGTCGTAGCCCTGCTGACAGTGAACACAGCCACGAAGTTTTGAAGCGATTTCCTCGATTCTGCTGCAAATGACACTCAAAACCCCAAATTGAACAGAAGTGCTTCAATTCTGACACAAATCGAACTTCAATCAGCCATAATTCCTTGTTTATTGCTCCAAATCGATCAAAATTTTCGCTGACAGTGCTTTGCTCGACGAGCTCTATCTCCCTGTGCTCTCAGATTTCGCAGTACCCTCACAAATTGCTCGAACTCCACTCTAGAGCTCTGTTTCTAAATTTAGAGTTTAACAAAAGACAAAAATAGACCAATGGGAGTTCATAGCTCCACTTGGTTGTCCTTTAGTACCCTAAACCACGTGGCAACTTAGTTTTAGTCATAGGCTACCACGTCAAGCTCCCTAGAGTGCCAGCGTAAAACTTAAACTACCTAAAACGACACGCAGCCCCGAAAAATAACTTAAATCAGCTAGAAAGCGTGCATGGGCGACAAGTAAGTACAACCCATGATTTCAAACCCCTATCTACATGGTAAATCTAAGTCATGTACATTGAGTATCATAGATAAGTATGAATTTACTTGCACAAGCGTACGAATGCTTGAACAAGATAAATGTCATACTACCAACCTACTAGGATCCAAAATATTTGACAGAGTTAACACCATATGCAAAAGGTGTCAACCATAAGCATAAAAGACTAAGAACAATACAGAGCTAACTTCTAAGACTACTAAACGTCAAGTGTCGGAGTAGAAATAACATGCGCTAAGTAACGCGACAGCAGTGATAAGTGAATCATTTACTATGTCAAATGATTCACATCACGACACCGTGCTGGTTTGGCACTAGGTGTGGTGTTGTTGGACAACAGAAGTGGTATTTTCTGTTTGGTGACACCTTCAGAGAAGGTGTATCGACCACAGAAGGTCTTGTTAGACTCTGGAGCCCAACCGTTGATGTTGGGGAAGGTGGCATGTATTGATTAGGGTCTGAAGAAGTCCGAGGTGGAGAGATGTCCATTCTAGTTGCAGATATCTCTAGGGGGATCAGGGGGTACAGCTCTACACATGACACACAAGATGTTGACGATGAGAGTTCAACGAGATCATCCCACAGATGGCTCCATGGTGAGGGTCAAGGCCATCATTATAGCCGTAGAGTCTTATGATGTATTAGTTGGAGGTGCTGTGTTATACCGTATAGGGTTCGTGATCGACTATTGGACGGAGACAACATCTTACAGACCAGGTTCGTAGTCCGGTGAGGGACGAGTGAGCCGCTTACCAGTGCGGTTCAGTGCTAGAGTTGGGACGACGGAGCTACACCAGAGACGATGGCATCCGTTGCAAGGTTCAGTTCGGTCATCACTTGACCGGACGAGTTGTTGGAGGGTAATGTCCATGCGGAGGATACTCCGGTCTTTGAGGAGGTGGAGGACATGCCTAGCATGTCTATGTTAGTACCATCTGCCTTGGATGTTCCATTCTGGAGTTCGAGTGGAGAGTTGCAGCACTATGCTGATCAGTTGGTGCAGCAGGCTTGGAGTGAAGTCTTTGTACCACCAGTAGAGGAACAAAGGGTTGTTCCTGCTCCTGGCCCTGTGACCTTATCACCGTTGGATACGACTCTCATTGTGTGACGGCTGTATGTGTGCTGGAGCTGTTTGGAAGGATCAGCACAAGTTTGGCTGCAGTATTGCAAGCAGACATACAAGTACATTGATACTTGTATGTGGAGAGAGATGAGATTGCGAGACGCATCTCATTGCGACATGTGACACGTTTGGTGCAGAGATATCTTGAGTTGTTGTCCATATCAGCTGTTAGAGGATACCAGCAAGCATTACCGTCAGATATTTCGCTGCTAGGGGCGCAAGATCTTACGTTTGTTGGCACCATTCACTTGGTAATAGTTGGATGGCCATGTCAAGACCACACGCGTGCTGGGAGAGGTCAAGGTTTACATGACCTGCGATCTAGGATGTTCTGGGAGATGTTACGGATCTTACGACATCTCCAGATGCATCAAGTGGATTCTCCAGCGTACATCTTGGAGAACGTTGTCGTGTCGTGGACCGGCTCCTATCTGAAATTTAGACTTCGATGCCTGTCGCTCCAAAGACACTCATGAGAAAGACAAGCTAAGCCCTAGCTTATGGACTTTTGGCATCATTTCAAATCTCCATTTTCTTCGCATAGATGGGTAGAGCTCGTTGTCAGCTTTCCATAGACACTTTGTCTACTTCGTTTAGACGCCTAGTGGAGAAGTTACAAGACTCGAAAGATGGAGAAAACAAGCTAAGCCTTAGCTTACGGGCTTTTGGCACAACTTCAGATCTTCGCTTTTACCGCATCAGTGGATAGAGCTCCTTGTCAGCTTTTCATAGGCACTTTGTCTATTTCATTTGGACGTCTAGTGGAGAAGTTACAAGACTTGAAAGATGGAGAAAACAAGCTAGGCCTCAGCTTATGAGCTTTTGGCACAACTTCGGATCTTCATTTTCATCACATAGATGGGTAGAGCTCATTGTAAGCTTTCCATGGGCATCTTGTTTACTTCGTTTGGACGTCTAGTGAAGAAGTTATGCAACTCGAAGGAAGGAAAAGTCAACTTAAGCCCTAGTTTACTTGCTGACTGGGTATTAGCGGCCCCAGGCGTTATATTAAAGACGCAAGGGGTCAGCTTCCACATTAATGAGAGAACTTCGTACGTACAGAGACTGACACAAATGGGCTGCTTAAGGGGCTAGCTTGCACTTATGACTTGTCAACGGACGGTTCGGGAGATTTGGAGATCCAATGCAAACGTGCAAGGCGTCATAGGGTTCAGATCTGGGCAGGCTACGCGTGGGTTAAGATGGTTCATGAAGAGACGGATCGGGGGTTGTGTTCTGAGAGAAATTGAGACTCAAGAAGCAGATTTGAGAATTTCAGTAACCTGTGAAGGAGAGTTGGACCGTTCAGATCGTTCCGGAGTCCAAACTTGATGTCCTTGGATCCATCGGGATCAGAACACCGAGTTCTACAGAAAATTGAAGACGAAACCAAGTTTCATCGGGCGATTTAGGAGTTTTGAGTGAAATTGGCTCGCAGGGAAGCGCTTGCGTCAGGTTTTTCATCGCCTAGGACCTAAAATTGGGTTGTTCTTGGCGATCGGTGTGCCAAGCTCTTCGTTCTTGGTACCTACGTGATCATGGAGTCTTCATGTACGCATAGGAGAAGATCGTATGTGAATTGGATTGTTGGTCTGGGTGTGGTGAGCAAGTTTGAGCCGCAAGGAGCTGATTTACGTCAGTTTTTTACAACCTGCGACTAAATTTCTTGCGTGGTTTTGCAAGGGGAACTCCAAACGGCTTGTTTGGAGTCTTGTTGCGTCTAGGGAAGACGGATATCAGTTTAGACGATCCGTTTTGAGCGGTGGGTGCGGTTTTAAGCCGCAGGGAGCAGTTTTTGAAAGTTTAGTCACCTGCTACCAAAAATCGACGATATCTCGGCTGTTGGGAGTCGGATCTGAAGGTTTCTTGGGTTAACGGAGTCAGCGGAGGAGACCCTATCGACATCTGAAGTCCGTTTGGCGAAAAGAGGAAGTTCTCAGATAGGCCTTTTTCGATTTCTTCGCTATGGGTTTTACTCTTTTGAGTTCATTAGAGTTCTGGTTGGCTATATACAGCTTGTGGTAGCTAGCTTTAGCTAAGAGCTTATACATGGATGTGGTTTGGACTTGGGTTTGGATCGCGTGATACTGCTGTGGCTCTGTTTGTTAGCAAAGGGAAGTTTCTCTTGCTTTGAGCTACGCTTTGGTGGTTTTGGATCGGGGTTGAGATTCAGGGGTTTGTTTTAGAGGCTTTGAAGCATATTACAGACCGCTCTGGTCTGTTTCTCAGTTTTGTGTTCTTAGGAAGAAAGAACCGGCAGTGTACATACATTTGGAGTTGGTATATATTGTAGCATTCATTTTTGTGGTTGTTTTTCTCTGTCTTGTCTTTGTTCAGCACACAACATCTCCACAGCCAAGAACCTCGCTTTTTCTTGGACATCCTTCACGCAATATCCGACACGATAACGTTCCTTTGTAGGGTGATGCTCGTACACAGATGATGACGAGTGTCCACCAAGTGCGGTCTTGGGTTGAACCAGCAGTGTTGTTGGATGCAGCGAGAGCAGGATCTCGTGGACATCGTCCACGGTTGTGGTGGACGAGTCGGTGGAGACAAAGACTGGGGGCGAGGCGTATGTCATCCTTGGACATCATGGGATGTCGTTGGAGAGAGTGTGGAGCTTGCAGCTAGAATTGCAGAAGTTTTACGCACATTAGCGGTAGAGGTTGTTGGTGGTGAGCAGAAGGAAACTGCTCCAAAGGCCGCAAGATAGCAGTCAACGACTTCGTCTTCTACCTCTAGCATGGTGACAGAGGATACTTGGGAGCCGGAGATTGGACCCAAGCTTATAGGAGAGGAGAGACGAAGAGTTCAAAGATTCCTGAAGAGCTACAAGAATTGTTTTACCTTCAGTATGAAGGATTTGGGTACCTTGAAGGGACCTAGTATACAGATCGACTTGGCTAATGCTAATCTTTCGACGTCTTTACAGGTACAGTGACATGGAGAGAGCCTTGATCCAGAGTAGGACTCAAGACTTATTGAAGGTTGGGTTGGTGAAGATGTCGCATGGAGAGTATGCATCTGCCACAGTTATGCCAGCCAAGAAGGATATGTATGGCAACTACACGGATAGGCGGATGTGTGGGGACTACCGTCTTATGAGTCGACAGACGAAGTCCAATAAGTATGCCATGCCGACACCTGAGGAGATCTTTGATGCGGTGGGGCATGTGAAGGTCTTTAGTACTTTGGATCTTCGAGCAGGGTATCATCAGATGCCAGTGAGAGAAGAAGATAAGTCCAGGACAGCATTCTAGAGAATTGATTCTCACGGTAAGGATTGTTTGTATCAGTGGCGGTTCTTACCATTTGGGTTGAAGAACGCCCCTGTTGAGTTCCAGAGGGTGATGGACAGGATCTTAGGTGGATTAGATTTTGTCAGATGTTATAATGACGACATCTTAGTCTATAGTGCTACTGTGGAGGAGCACGAGAGACACTTACGAGATGTGTTCGAGCAGTTGAGAGCTCATGGGTTGAAGTTACACCTTGGGAAGTGTAAGTTCTTCCAGGAGTTGGTAGAGTATCTGGGCCACACCATCTATCCAGGTGGGTTGGGTGTTCAACAGACGAAGGTTGAGACTATTGCACGTATCTCACGTCTCACAGATGTGAATCGAGTTCGAGCATTTGTTGGTTTGGCGAACTTTTATTGTTGATACGTGAAGGGAATTAGTGCAATTGCGAAGCCGTTGACCAAGCTGATGAAGGTGGACCAGGAGTGACAGTGGGGAGATGAGCAGGAACGAGCTTTCATAGAGCTCAAGGATAGGTTGACATCTGATCTCATCTGACGAGATCCGTTAGGGGGCGTCTTTTTCAACTACACACCGATTGGAGTATGTTGGGACTTGGAGCAATGTTGACTCAGCATGATGATGAGAAAAAAGAGTTTGTGGTGGTATATATCAATAATTTAGCAGAGGCGAGGTATAGTTCGTATGAGGAAGAGTGTTTAGCGGTAGTGTGGGCTGTTGCACACTTTCGATGTTATCTTTTGAGAACCCTTTTACTCTCATCACTGATCACCAGTCGCTCAATTGGTTGATGGAGTCCGACAAGCTTACAGAGAAGCTTGCACGATGAAATCTGATCTTACAGGAGTATGACTTCCAGGTAGTACATAGACCTGGAGTTGCAAATCTAGATGCCGATGAGTTGAGTCGTAATCCATGTACGAGTCAGCAAGATCAGACGTGCTCGATGACATGACGAGGTTGATGAGGAGATAGTGCCAAGGTGGCATGCATATGTCTTTCTTTGTGTGTTGGCCATGAACTCTAGTATGGAAGGCCAAGTCGTATCTTTCTCTGATCAGAGAGTAGATGATGAGTCTCCAGATCTTGAGGGTGGAGATGGTGTATCAGACTCGCGAGATATCCATGACGATGTGACTGTAATGGAGTATCTACGTACTGACATGGTGGTAGACACAATAAGTGCCAAGGAGCGAGATCGTGTCCTTCAACGAGCGAAGAGATTTCGACGAGAAGGACGACATGTACTTCGAGTGAGAGATGATGAGAGAGTACGGATAGTACCACATGAGGAGTTAGAGATATTTTGGAGTGAAGCGTACGCATAGCTTACTCCAAAGACATTATTGGTGGCGTGGTGTGCACGTCGATGTGCAGCAGTTTGTCGCACGATGTGTGGTTTGTGATCGAGTACGAGCATCATTTAATGCTCCTACTCCACAGTTACACCCCTTACCGATTATGGGGTTGGGTTACCGTTGGAGTTTGGATTTTGCGGGACCCTTACCGTTGATCGTATGTCACCACTGGTATGTGTTGGTGATGGTGGAGCACTTCTCCAAGTGGATTGAGTTGGTGGTATTTGTAAAGCCCACTTTTTCAATTTTTTGATAGAAGAAGATCGAAATATAGAAGTTTGTAGAAGAAATAATGAAAATAGAAGAAGAATAGCTTAGTTTTAATGAAGAAGAGATTTCTGAAGAAGAGCCTTCGGAGGAAGAGAATAACCTTCGACGAAGAGTCTTCGGAAGAAGACCTTTACAGGAAAGATCTGAGAAAGACTTCGAGAATGTATATCGTTAGTACATTCTCTTCACGAATAGTCCGAGTAAAGACGAACTACCTACTCAGAAAGTGACAGGAACGTTAAGCGGTGTGGACGAAGACAACATTGTGCATGCCCTTGTCAGGTCAGAGGACAAGCAATCAGAGGCGACTTCGGCACGTGCGAGAGTTTGAACCGAACTATATACTAGGAAAATTGGCTCATTTCTCAAATTCACTCTTAGCGCTCAGCCTACTCTCCAATTGCGGACGATCAATTTAGACGAGACTATCAGTTTAGGCGAAGACAATCAGTTTGGGCGAAGGTCAAGTTGAGCGAAGACTAGTAGTTTTAGACGAAGTTTACCTCAGCCAGCCTAGCACCCTTCGTCTGACCACGATGTCTATCACGACGAAGTTACCGAGGATTAGAGCCTTTGAGTTAGACCAAGAGGAGTTAGTGCGCCTTCGGCCGAAGCTGAAGGAGTTAGGTCTCAATTTCCTAACCCTGGGAGGCTGGACTAAGGTGTCTGGCAAATTCATTAGCCAGATTCGGATGTGCGAAGACCACGCAGGCGAAGAACCATATGCGCGACCTGGCAACTGGACCGTAGAGAACTCGGAGAAATATTTGCTGGACGAAGCTGGGACGAATGGTGACATGCTCTTCGACAATGCGTCAATGAAGAGTCTGGTCAAGGAGGACCAAAACTACGGGGAGCTCTTCGAGCATCCGAATGAATGGATACAAGTTGTCCGAGTACCGAGATCTCGTGAAGAGGAAGATTGCGGAGGCCATCATGCTGATTCTGAGCCCCCGAAGAACGACTTACCTGACCACTTGGAAGGTATGCTTCTTCGAACACCTCTTCGCCGGAAGACGAGCTTACTGGGCGAAGATATTTCACGATGAAGTCCAGCGCCTGTGGAAGAAGCAGGACTATGTGTACATGGGAGGTTTTGTGAGTATCTTCTACTTTGGTATGGGGTGGTTGAAGGAGTCCGAAGCTAAGCAGTTAGGATTCGGCGAAGATGAAGAGCAAGATTTTCCATCACCCGTTCGTGAAGTCGAAGAAGCACCTGCCGAAGATGTTCAGCAACTGGAGTCTTCGCCGAAGGGACAAGCCGAAGATACGCAGCAGGCAGCGAACATTCAGACAATAGTCGAAGACGAAGAGAAGCGACGTAGCAAGAGGAAGAAGCCTCTTCCGACTTCGCCTGCGGAGAAACCAAGAGCCAGGAAGAAGGTAAAGAGCACGAAGAGAGAGACGGTGGACCTAAGCAGCTCTGGAGCGAAGATGGAGGGCGAAGCTGTTTGTGGAGAAGGTACTTCGGAGAGAACTACCTTAGGTAATGTGGACGTATTCCGGAAGGCAATGCTTTACGATGAAGAGGTGGTCGTCCCAGTCCTTCGACTTCTTGAAGACAACAAGGAGGACTACGAGAGAGAAGTGAAGAGGAAGGTGTCATTTTCGAAGATGCTAGCGGAGTTACACTTCAGTCGGGGTACTTGGCAGCAGGAGAAGAATAATCTTCGCGAAGAGGCCTGAAACGCTACGAAGTTGAGACTAGAGTTGGAGAAGGAGCTCGAAGATCTTCGACGCCAATGTGAAGAAGCCAAGATTGCTTTGATCGGCAAGGATGAAGAATTGAAGGTGTCGACGAAGAGCTTCGCCGACCGCGTTAAGGAGTTGTCTGCCCAAGTAGCTGAATTGCAGCGAAGCCGAGGAGAGTACCAGACTACAGTCGCCGAGCTAACTAAGGAGAACGATGAGTTGAAGACGAAGGTAGCAGACTCCGAAGACCTTCGGAAGAAGTTAATGTCAGTTCTTTCGACGTATGTGACTTCGGGGCTGGACACTGACGAGCTTGGTCATCTTCGGGCATTGAAGACGGAGGTGGTGCAGGTGGAGACGAACCCCGACGGTGTGAAAGCGCGCCTTTTCTGACTCAGACAGAAAGTAGATAGGGAGATAGGCGAGATACGAGCGAACGCGGAAGTACAGTTAGAGGAGTTCAGGGCACAGTTAGGCTTAGGAGTTTAGTTACCGTGAAGATGAAGATGATCGTAGGGTAGCGAAGGTCTTCCGTCTTCTTAGGAAGTTAGACAGTTAGCACAGTTAGAAAACAGTTAGGTTAAGACGAAGAGTATATAAGCAGCGCGATCCATAGCCCTCGTGCCTTTTCCATGTTTTCAGTTCTTTATTAATTTATTTCTATTTTCCAAAAGTGCGGAGCGATGTTGTGAATGCTTTGGACGAAGATATTTTCCTCCGAATATTCGGTGTTTACTGTCGCAGGTGTAATTTTCTGATTGACGAAGATCTTCGCCATTAGATTTGAAAGAAGAAACTTCGGTGTAGGAACTTTGAAGAGCCTTCGGCCGAAGTTGAACTGTAATCTTCGTGAAGAGTTTCTAAACGAAGATCTGAGAACAAATCAGTTACTGTGAAGTGGAAGAGATAAGTTAAATTGTAAGGAAAGTTTGGAATATGGTGGCTTCATCTTAAGTTTAGCTTCTTCAAATAAGTGGGATTCTTAAGAGTGAGGATTTAGTTGGAAAAACATTCCTTAGGAAGAGTAAGGACTTATTCTTAGAACCTTGATGTGAAATCTGTATTCTTCTGTCTTTTAAGAAGAAGACTAGTAACATTTCAGTAGTATTTTACCTTATTCATTCATTCACATCTGTCCTCTCGAATCTTTTGTTTGTATTGTTGGAAGGGTCCCTGATCAAAGAACTATTTCATTGTTGTTTGTATTCGATTTATCAGGTTTTTGCTTGGGTTTGGTTTCTTATCAGACTTAAACTCTCATCCGGATATCATTCTATTCTGTGAGAATAACAGAAAACTATCAGAATTATCATTGTGACGTTGTAGTACTGTGATTTGTGTAATTGTTAATTGTATCTTCGTGGGAACGATCCTTAATTTACTATTTCCGATACTTTGTGTTTCTCTGGGTTGTTACATATAGAAACATAAAACTTTTGGCGCCGTTGCCGAGGATACAGATTTAACTTTTACTTGAATTCAGTAAGTTGTAACCGTCATGTATGTCGGACGGAGTACGAGCGCCTTCTGAAGAAGATCAGAAGACGAGAAGGACCAGACGAGCGCTAAAAAGAAGATTGGTCCGTGAACAACTGTTGGAAGAAGTCCAACGTCAGAAGGAAGCTACGAAGGAGCGAAGACGTCAAGCAGCTCAGAAATGGCAAGAGATAAAAAGTTTATCTGAAGGGACTTCATCTTCGTTTGATAGAAGCTCTGTACCTATTTCACCGCGGACGCAGTATGAGAAGGCCGAGCGGAAATATTGGAAGAAGAAGATTGATATCGGATCTCCAAGCTCGAGTGTAAGGAGTGGAGAAAGTTCACCTAAGGACAGTTCATGGTTACCGTTTCCTTCAGGGACCATAGTTCTGCATGAATCCCTGTTCGAACCGACGCAGAAGGACAAGAGAATTCTGACGGAAGACGAAGAAATAGATAGAGAAGAAACTCCTTCACTTCGAAGAGTGGAGTTGTTCCAATCTTCATCTTCATCTTCATCTTCAGGATCAGCTCAGTCAGAATCCGATATTTTGACTACTCTTGCGGAAGACCCAAATCCGAAAGCGGAAGCTGCCTTAGAATTGATCGTTAGACATGGACCGGAAATCACAACTTTTGTGGAACTTCTAAAGAAGCAAAGGGGATAGGATTTGATTCGAGAATTGTTACCCTTGAGATCACCAACACTTCAAATCCCGAATCTCAGACCTCACGGGATGTCAGGAGTATCACTTTTCAAGTTAAGGAGTCAAGGGACCTCCACGTCGTCATCACCAAAGAGGCAAGACGAAACTCGCGAAAAAGAGAGCAAATCAGTTGAAGATCATTCGGCAGAACACCATTCATCTGAAGCGAATCTTCCTGATACAAGAGCAAGTAACGTTGTCATAAACACTCTTGCAAATTTGACTCTTCAGCCGTCCGAAAATTTGTTCAATACAGAACTGGTGGTACCTTCATCCTTACCAACACAAATATACAAACGGAAGCAATACCCATCAAGCACTCTTCCTCCAGTATCTCATCCAATGACAGGAATATCACCACCGTCAGGGACACCACCGTTCACTCGTCAAAACTATCCTAAATTTGGCAGAGAAGATTTTGATAGTGATGGAGATGGGGAAAATGCCGACTCCTTTGTCAAACAATTTGAAGCGGTATCTCACGCGAACAAAGAAGATAATGACCCTGATCGTACGAGAATTTTTCCCAGCTTGTTGAAACACGCAGCCAGAAAATGATATAGTCATGCCAATCTAACTCCTGCAATCATATCTACTTGGGATTTAATGAAAAACGAATTCCTAAAGAGATTCCGGGAACTGAATTATAACAGGCATGTGTTACATAAAGTAAATAGCGTTAAACGTAAGAGGAAAGAGTCCTTGAAAAGCTACGTCTAAAGATTTTATAGGATTTTGGATAGATTACCTGCCAATGGGACACACCCAGCTTACACGCCAGCACAGGCAGTAGAATGGTTTGTGAAGGGGTTGCCTTCAAAGCAACAAACGTGGGTTAGACGGTTTGATACGTCAACCTTGGAGCGAGCCATTGATTCTGCTGAGAATTACGAATCCTCCAATATCCTTAGCAGAGACCATGAAAAGAACTCGGAGTCGAGAAAGAAGAAGAATTTCAGGAAGCCCAAGAGCAGTCGCGAAGAAGAGATGATGAAGAAGAAGAAGAAGAAGTTAAAACGGAAACATAGAAAATATTCATCTTCGGAAGAATCTTCAGAAGAGTCTTCGAATGAAAGCTCAACATCGGAAGACGAAGATTCCTCATCTTCAGACGAAGAGGAAAAGCATAAGAAGCGCAAAAGAATGACGAAGTCCAGACTTCCGATGGTAAGGAGGACACAGCCATCTAAGGATACTGCACTTGATGATCTTCTCAAGAAGTTCGAAGACCTCAAGGTGCAATTGGTCAGAACGTCCGAGAGGCGAAAATCGCCAACTACTTCATGACCAAATTTGTGGTGTACTAACTGTGGTAAACCTGGACATGCCAATACGGAATGTTTTAACAGTAAATCATCTTATAACACCCATGCAGTGGAGTGGGCGCCATTATACGAGCCCAATTACTTTGTAGAGTGTGAAGATGGGATCTATGGAGTACAAGCTCAAGATGGAGCTATGATACCCACTCAGCCTCAGCAATTCACGCCCATTCCTCCGGTACATATCCAACGCTTTTTACCTAGACAAATGGCAACTAATGTTACCCAACGAAAGTTTGCCCCTGCAAGTTACCAGGAAAGACCACCATTTCTTGGTACATCATGTTTTAATTGTGGCGCCAATGGTCATTGGGCTCCTTCTTGTCCTCATCCAAAGAAACAAGTGGGATATATGCCACTATGTGGGAAGTGTGATAAGCCCGGTCATGGAGCTACGGACTGTACGAATGAACCAGTTCAGAAGACCGGAGTCAGATTTCAACCGCCACCCAACCAACAACGATCAGATGCAGGAGTAAATATGGTCGAATTGGTCGATGATCTGAAGGCTTGTACTCTGTCAAAAGAAGATGGAAATGGTTGGCCAGAAGTTAAAGAGATTCTGGTGAACAAAGTGGAGACTCGAAGTGGGAAGAGACTACTTCGAAAGGGAGAGACTTTAGCAAAAGCCGCAGCTCAAGAGACAAAGGACCTTAAAAAGACTGAGAGGAAGCAAATGAAGAAAGAGAAGAAAGCGCACAAAACTTTGAGAGAACAAGTGCGCGAAGTTGTAGAGAAACAGACGACATCGGCACAGGCGGATGATCGTAAAGAAGAACCGAGAACGAAGAAGACCTCAGGAGTATTACCTGCGGACATTTCTGAAGAAGTGAGGGCACTACTCAGTAAGAAACTGAGTAAGCAAGCCAAGAAGGTGGAACCTAGCCAAGAAGGGCTCGGGAAGGTGCGAGCCGAAGTCTCTTCGCCCGAAGTCGAACGACCATCTGAAACGCAAAAACTGATAGCAGAACAAACTAAGAGGGTTGTTCCAGTGGTAAGCCCTCATTACAATGTAGTAGAGGATTTGCTGAACCAACAGGCTAACATAACCATCAAGCTGTTGGTCGAAGACAATAGGCTGTACAGGAAGTTGTTATTGGCAGCCTTGAGAAAACCAGCGAAGGCTAAATCGAAGAATCTGCCTTCATTGTTTCAAGTTGGATTGGAGGACTTAGGATCCCCAGAAGTAGACATCGAGATAGATGGATGTCTAATAAAACATGTGCCTATAGATTCTGGTTCTAATGTGAACATTATTACAGAAGAGACAGCGCATGCTTTGGGTTACCATAAGTTCGAATCAACACCACGAGTGTTGAGGATGGCGGATCAGAGCAGAAGAAGACCCTTGGGAGTACTGCGAGATATCCCTACAACCATTGGTGGGATAATCTTCAAACTTACCTATATTGTACTAAGACCTTTGGTTAAGTCTGGCTATGGAGTGCTCATAGGTCGACCTTGGCTGTATGGTGCTAAGGTGATTACTGATTGGTATAAACAGAAGTTGTCCTTTAATGATCCTATGAAACCAACAGATAAGAGTGTTTCTGTAAGTTGGAAGAAGATGTCACACCAAGGCGAGACATCTTCAACAGATTCAGGATACACTTCGGAAGAAGACTCTTCGTCTTCAAGCAATAGTTCAGAGAATGAAAGATCAGGACCCTACATAGTTGTGAACTATCTACAATGCTATGAGATAGAAGAGGAAGAAGAGTGCGAAGGACCTGAGGAAGAATAGCAATCACAGTTGGGACAGGGAAGTTCAGAGGTAAGCCACACAGAAGGAATGGTACTGAAGTCAGCAACGGTGGATTTAGTCCTCGAAGAAGGGAAGGTCTTGAAGATCACAGCGAAGTTACAGGGGGCCGAATTGGAAGTGTACCATGACATGTTAACTTACTACCAGGATGTCTTCGTCTAGAAGATAGAAGATATGAAGGGTATTCTTGCGAAGTGGGGTCAACATCAAATTGACCTACTGGAAAACTCTGTACCTGTAAGGCAAAGACAGTATAGACTGAACCCAAAATACTCTCTTTTAGTCAAGGATGAAATTGACAAGTACTTGAGTGCTGGCATTATCTTTCTTGTCCTTAGCAGTGAATGGGTATCACCTATAGTGATAGTACCCAAGAAGAAGACCGGTAAAATTAGAGTATGTCAAGATTTTCGAAAACTGAATGCAGCAACAAGAAAAGACCATCACCCCTTACCTTTTACAGATTCTATTATGGATAAGGTAGCTGGTCACGAGTGCTATAGTTTTCTCGACGGATTTTCAGGGTACAATCAGGTATCCATCAGAGAAGAAGATAAAGACAAGACTACTTTTATCACTAACTGGGGTACTTTTGCTTATCATAAGATGCCCTTTGGTTTATGTAATGCTCCTGCCACATTCCAAAGAATGATGACAAACATTTTCCAGGAGTATCTTAGGAAGTTCTTAGAGATTTTTATAGATGATTTTTGCGTTTTTGGTCCAAAGGAAGAACACATAAATTCCTTGACATTAGTTTTTCAGCGTTGTAGAGATGCTCAATTGGCATTGCATCCAGAAAAGTGTTTCTTCGTCATGTCAGAAGGCCTTTTATTAGGACATAGAGTCTCGCAGCGAGGCATTGAAGTAGATGTAGACAAAGTTCAAGTTATAGTAGCTTTGGAACCTCCCTCAAATGTTAGCGAGTTGCGGGGATTTTTGGGACATGTGGGTTACTATCGGAGGTTTATCAAAAACTATGCGACCCTGGCAGCACCACTAACCGAATTGTTGAAGAAGACTACTGAGTACATCTGGCAGGAACAGAGACAGAAAGCCTTTGAAACGCTGAAGACGAAGTTGATTGAAGCTCCAGTCATGAAGGCATCAGATTGGAATCTACCTTTTCAAGTGTATGTGGATACTTCAACATTCGCTATTGGAGTGGTGTTGAGTCAGAAAGACAGCGAAAAGAGGGACCATCCGATTTATTATGCGAGTAGACAACTATCCGCTGCAGAGAAGAACTACTCCACTACAGAGCGGGAAGCACTAGGGATGGTGTATTATGTCAGAAAATTTTGACACTACTTGTTGGGATGCGAGTTTGTTTTCTATGTGGATCACTATGCTTTAAAACATCTGGTGCAAAAATCTGATCTGTCGGGAAGAATAGCGAGATGGATGTTGTTATTGCAGGAGTTCAAATTCACAGTTCAAACCAGAGCAGGAAAGCATCATGAGAATGCAAACTACTTGTCTCGATTGAGGACGGAAGAGCGTCAAGAGAATGTAACAGACGACTTCCCAGATGAAGAACTTTTCCAGCTCACAGTTACTCCCACAAGTAGGTACCATGAGATATACAGATATTTGTATACGTTGCAGTGTCCTGAAGGAATGGATGTGGAACAACGTACGGTGTTCATACACAAGGTTGGACCGTACGAGCTGAAGAGCGGTATTCTGTTCAAAAGAGGGACCGATGATGAACTACAAAGATGTCTAGAAGAAGAAGAAGTAGGAAGAGTGGTGGATGCCATGCATTCCCAATCTGCAGGAGGACATTATGCCCTTCGCAACACAGTGAAGAAGATTTTGAATGCAGGATACTGGTGGCCTACCATGTACAAGGATGTACACGCGATCATTAAGAGATGTGACAGTTGTCAGCGTGTGGGTAAGCCTACTCGAACTACTCAGTGGCCACTTCATCCTATCTTACCTCTTGCACCGTTCGAGAAATGAGGAATTGACTTTGTGGGACCTATTCAGCCAGCAACGAAGAAGACACGCAGAAGATACATCTTGGTGGCTACAGATTATGCAACCAAGTGGGTGGAAGCTGAACCAACGAAGAAAGATGATGCGATAACAGTGGCAGCATTTCTACACAAGAATATCATCACCAGGTTTGGATGTCCATTGGAACTGGTGAGTGATAGGGGCACACATTTTTTGAACAATACCATAGAGGCACTGACAGAATACTTTCAGATCAAGCATCAAAAGACTACTCCGTATAATCCTAAGGCGAATGGACTTACTGAGAAAAGTAATGGATTACTGTGTAAAATTCTGAACAAGGTGACTGTCAATTATGCTTATTATTGGGACACCAAGCTGGATGCTGCGCTTTGGGCGTTCAGAAATACAGAGAAGATAACCACACGACAGACGCCGTTCTTTTTAGCATATGGAATGCATCCTATTATGCCTATTGAGTTCGAAACCCCTACTTACAGGATTCTGACACAGGATAGATTATCTGCAAAAGATAGTCAGCTCATCAGATTGCAAAGTTTGATGGCACTAGAAGAAGATCGTGAGGCATCTCTGGAGTTAACTAATGACATACAAGAGAAGCGGAAGGAAGTATATGATAAGAGGTTAAGAAAAGTAGAAGTGAACGATGGAGACTTGGTCTTGCTATATGATAGCAGACATATTAAGTTTCCAGGGAAGTTACAGCTATGATGGATGGGACCATACATAGTCGCACAATGTTATGGTAATGGTTCAGTCCAACTTTAAGACCTGGAAGGAAATCTCTTCGCTACTCGAGTAAATGGAGGAAGAATCAAGCGATACTACTCTTGATGTGTTCGCGGGGTCGCTCACATCTGGGGGAGAAGTATGTAAAGCCCACTTTTTCAATTTTTTGATAGAAGAAGATCGAAATATAGAAGTTTGTAGAAGAAATAATGAAAATAGAAGAAGAATAGCTTAGTTTTAATGAAGAAGAGATTTCTGAAGAAGAGCCTTCGGAAGAAGAGAATAACTTTCAATGAAGAGTCTTCGGAAGAAGACCTTTACAGGAAAGATCTGAGAAAGACTTCGAGAATGTATATCGTCAGTACACTCTCTTCACGAATAGTCCGAGTAAAGACGAACTACCTACTCAGAAAGTGATAAGAACGATAAGCGGCGTGGGCGAAGACAACATTGCGCATGCCCTTGTCAGGTCAGAGGACAAGCAATCAGAGGAGACTTCGGCACGTGCGAGAGTTTGAACCGAACTATATACTAGGAAAATTGGCTCATTTCTCAAATTCACTCTTAGCGCTCAGCCTACTCTCCAATTGCGGACGATCAATTTAGACGAAGACTATCAATTTAGGCGAAGACTATCAGTTTGGGCGAAGGCCAACTTGAGCAAAGACTAGTAGTTTTAGACGAAGTTTACCTCAGCCAGCCTAGCACCCTTCGTCTGACCACGATGTCTATCACGACGAAGTTACCGAGGATTAGAGCCTTTGAGTTAGACCAAGAGGAGTTAATGCGCCTTCGGCCGAAGCTGAAGGAGTTAGGTCTCAGTTTCCTAACCCTAGGAGGATGGACTAAGGTGTCTGGCAAATTCATTAGCCAGATTCGGATGACCACGCAGGCGAAGAACCATATGCGCGACCTGGCAACTGGACCGTAGAGAACTCGGAGAAATATTTGCTGGACGAAGCTGGGACGAATGGTGACATGCTCTTCGACAATGCGTCAATGAAGAGTCTGGTCTGTAAACCCTCCGCGGTCCTATCGATCACTACCCCCCCGATCTCTCAACCTCCACGATCGTCATCCACGAATCTGCAACATGTCGGGCCTGTCTCTCACTCAGGGGTCACCTCTGATGGCTTTGATGGAAGCACACCATGAACTTGAAGGGAAAATGCTGAGTTCACTCATTCATACACCCACAAACTTATCAACTAAAAATCTCCTTAAACACATCAACTAAAAATCCTCCATTCTAACAACGTCTCTCAAGTTCTCACATGCTAAAAATATCCCACACTCTCTATATTACTCTATTATCAAGTTGTCATTACGACAATGTGAAAACAAGGATGAGGAGCTCTTCTCTACTCCTCTATTTATACATTCTAGGTTTTTACTTTGGTACTCCCGGTAACTCAGCCGTAACTACTTTTACCGGGTTTTACTAAGATATTACTTAAGGTAAAAGCATTGATCACATGGGCTTTTTATCTTTTCACATGGGCTTATTCCTTCAAAGTCAACAACTTCTAGAAGGATTCTGGAATATTCTCAAAGAATCTCGAATTTCCACCCCCCCTCTACACTAGGACCCACTAAAAAGGAAACATGTGGAATCTCTTCTTGTTTTTAATGCCCACAAAGTCCACAACTTTAATCCAACCACTAATATCAAGTCAAAAAGGAGATAAGGGATACTTTCCACCTCCTTCCTACCTTTTAGACAAGATGACAAGATAGTAGTGCTCACTCTTTAGCAAATATCTGAATTCTGTCAAAAGTATAGCTAAGTTTAACCATAACTAACTTTTAGATAGTCATGACTAACTTGATACATCCTTAAAGTACTTTGGCAGCCAATAAACATTCTCAACACTTAGTTATAACTAAACACCTTACTAATAGACAAACTTCCTATGTGTAACATAGGTCGTTACATTTTACCCCCGGACTAAATTTTCGCTCCGTCCTCGGAGTGAAGAGAGAGCTTTCGTCGATGAAACAACTTCAACTTGTCATGATTTACTCGATCAAATCTCCTTCCTCCCAGCTCCTGAAGGTCATATGTGAAGTTGCTCCACACCTTATCTACAACAAAAGGACCAAAATATCTCGGAAGAAACTTCTTCCTAGCCCTCTTGAATCTGATAGCATCATACAACATAACCCAATCTCCGACTTGAAAAGGTTTTACCTCCCTCTTGCCCAACCGTTTGTCGTAACTCTTCTTTTGATACGCTTGAGCTCGTTCCATCCGGATCATTGCTACCGCTCGGGTCTCTTCCAACTCCATGAGTTGCTCCCTTCTTGATCTGACCACGTCTTCTCCTCTCGACCTCTTCAACTTTCGTTGAATAGTTTGAAAAGTATCCAATTCGAATTGGATCGGCAACTTGGACTCCACTCCATAAACCAGTCGAAATGGGGAGTATCCAGTAGAAGTCTTTGTTGTCGTTCGGTACTCCCATAAGATGGCATGTAACCTCTTATCCCAAGTATGTTTCGCAGTTTCAACACCAGCATCTTTGGCGAGCATCATACAAAGTGTAAGATTGGTCTTCTCCGCAAGACCATTAGCATTTGGTTTGTATGAGGTCGTTACTCGTGGCTTGATAGAAAAGTGTTGTAGCATAGCAGTAGTCATGCTCCCTACAAACTCTCCTCCTCTATCTGAGATCAACTCTAACGGACATCCAAATCTCGTGATGATCCTCTCTCATAGGAATCTACCGACTTCTGTTTCATTGGTCTCCCTCAAAGGTCTAGCCTCTACCCACTTGGTACAATAGTCAGTGGCGACTACAATGTATCTATTGCCTCGAGGTGTCTTATTAAGAGGACCTACAAAGTCAATACCCCATTTCTCAAACGGCCCTAATACTGGAATTGATCTTAACGGAGGTGTTCTAGTAGACTTTAGAGCAAATGCTTGACATACGTCACAAGTTTTGCAATAGTCTAAACACTCTTTGAAAATCCCTCTCCAGTGATAACCCGCATCCAAAATCTTGAAGGCTGTTATCTTACCAGCAAAGTGACCTCCGCAAACAGTTCCGTCGTGAAACTCGTGCATTAGCTTGAATGCCTCCTTCTGACCAACTGCTCTCCTTAGTAACCCATCTGCTCCTTGATGAAACAGAATTCCCTCCACCATGGTGTAAGGTTTGCATCTCTTGATCAACGCGTTACGTTCTCGGGTATGCATACCTTCTGGAAAAGAACCATCTGCAAGGAAACTCCAGATTTCCTTGTACTCGTCCGGTATCTCCTCAATGCTTGTGATGGTCATCAGATGCTCGTCTGGAAATGAATCATCAAACGGTTCTTCTCCCTCATCATCATAAGCCCTTGACAAAAGATCAGCATTTGCATGCTTCTTCCCTGGTCTATCTTCGATCACATAATCGTATTCTGTTAGAAGGATCTTCCAACGAGCAATACGACCTTCGGCATTAGGCTTATTAAAGATATACTTTAAAGCCTTGTGATCTGTGACTATGGAAAATTTCCCTCCTAGCAAGTAGTGTCGAAATTTCTTCAATCCAAAGATCACCGCTAATCCTTCTCGTTCAGTCACGGAGTAATTCTTCTCCGCTGGAACCATCTGCATACTAGCATAAGCTATAGGATGATCATGCCCATCTCCATCTAGCTGACTTAATGTACATCCGATTGCTACATTAGAGGCATCCGTATACAGAATAAATGCTTTACTCCACTCAGGTTTAGCAAGTATAGGAGCTGTCACTAATGCCTTTTTCAGCTCCTCAAATGCTTCCTTTGCCTTCTGATCATGCACTATCAAGTCAAAATCAACTCCCTTCTTCATGTACATAGTCAAAGCTATTGCTTTGTTTGAGAAGGAAAAGACAAACCTACGATAATATCCAACCATGCCAAGAAACTGCCTCAACTTTGTCAAGTTGATCGGAAATGGAAGATCCACAATCTTCTTCACCTTCTCAGGATCTACCGCAATCCCATTCTTGGAAATGATGTGCCCTAACAGTAGACCTTCTTCGCAGCCAAAGATGCACTTCTCTGGATTTAGAGAAGCGTTGGCTTGCTCCAACCGCTGCAAAACTTTGATCACATGATCAAAGTGGTCCTCCTTTCGTCCGTACACACAGAAATCGTCAATGAAATCCCGAACAAACTTCCCTATGAATGGTTCAAACACCTTGTTCATGAACCTTTGAAACGTGGCCGGAGCATTACACAATCCGAATGGCATCATCCGAAATGCAAATGTTCCCCAAGGAGTAGTGAAAGTAGTCAACTGTTGGTACTCCTGTGCTATCTTGATCTGGTTATACCCACTATAACCATCACCAAAGCTGTACCACTCATGACCAGCAACTTCCTCCAAAATCTCATCTATAAATGGTAGAGGATAATAATCCTTCTTGGTAACTGCATTCAGCTTCTTATAGTCTATGCACACTCGCAGCTTACCATTCTTCTTCTTGACAATCACAATGGGTGAAACCCATTCTGAGTTCTCCACCTCATAGATGAAACTCGCCTCCTTCAACTTGTCTATCTCCTCCTTGACCATCATTGCTGTTGTAGGATTGACCCTTCTCTGCTTCTGTCGAACTGGTCTTGCGTTCTCCTCCAATTCGATTCTATGAGTCTCGAGAGTCACCTCCTTCAAATCCTTGTAGCTGAAAGCAAACACATGGATATATTTTCGAAATATATCTAGGAATCTACTTTTCTCCTCTTGAGTGACATTGATACCAAACTTCAGCGTAGAGAGTCTTCTCACAATCTCTGCCTCACTCAACTCTTCTTTGTCAGGATCTTTCTCCACTGCTGGTCGAGACAACAAGTCAATAGCACTAAGCTGATGTAATGATTCATCTCGACCAAATCCTTCGTCCTCAGACGAGGATTCTTGATCGTAAGAATCTCCGGTATCTACTTCTGATGCACTCTGATCATCCTCCGTATCAGATTCCCAGTAGTCACTAGTGGGTCTATCAGAGTCAGAAGTCACAACTCCAACACCCGAGAGAGGAACTATCACTCTATGATCTCTAGGCCCAATCCGTAAGTATCCCTTGTGCCACCTATCAGTGGTGCGCACAGCTCTCAACCAAGGCCTACCTAGGAGCAAATCATAACTAGAGTCCTTTAACACTTGAAAGGACATCAACGTTTGAACTCCCATCACAAACACGACCACCTTCTCTAACACCCCAAGAGGTCTTACCCGTTGCTTGTTAGCCATTCCCACGACAATGCTAGCCGGGCGAGTTGGTTCCATCCCCAACTTCTTCATCAACCTCTCCGATATGGCGTTGATAGCCGATCCTCCATCCACCAATACGTCAGAGACGTAGTGACCATTCAACCGGACTTCAATCTTTGAAGCCTTAGTGCATACCTCTGAAGCATGCACATCCACCACACCAACTCCCACAGACTTTGATGTCTTGCTCTTGGGTTTCTTCTTCTTGCTTCTCTTAGAACTCAGTCCTCCTCTGAGTTCTCTTCGTAAGCTGGGATTAAGTGCGATCAGTTGTCCAACAGTGATGTTGGCTTTCTGAGCACCCACATCTTCAACCACATCATATCTCGCTTGGGAAGATGAAATGGTGAAATCTGCCATCCCTAGCTTCCTTCTTGGCTCCCTTGGTGTACTCGAAACATTACTCGAACGAGTACTTCTACTTGCTGACTCCTCCATGAAAACCGGTTCATCAGAAAATCGAGTTCTTTTCCTTTCTTGAGCTAAAAGCTCCACCGGTGCATGAGAAGAGTTTGAACTCTCTCCTTTCTCGTAGATGGGATCTCGCACGACATCGATAGTAGTCACCCTCTTGTCTCGTCCTTGTGATGGATTTCCTCCACCCACATTCATTCTGACAGCTTCGGCACCTCTCGCTCCGTTGTTAAGACAATTTCGCTGGAAATGAGAACCTCCACACGTCCAACAAGTGATTCCTCCAAAGTTACCTTGGTTACCTCCAAAGTTATCTTGATTTCCTCGGTTGGGATTGTTGTCGTAACCTCTTTGACCTCCTCCTCCACCTTTGTTCCTCCATTCTCGTAACTGCACCACGTTTATCTTGAGATCCGCAAGAGTATCGGTGATGCTCTTCAGCTCGGCATGAAAATCAGAGGCGGCAGTAGACATCGTTGTTGGGACAAATGGTCTTGACACCATCGTTGGAGTAGGAGCTGACGTTGAAGCAATCACCAATTGTGATGGTGCAGGTGCGATCGTTGTGACTACACCAGGAGTCGGAGTTGACACCAGAGCAGCATGATGAGGTTGGATGATATCTCCTTCATCCAAACTCTCTTCCATATTTGTCGCTATCTTGATGGCCTCCGCTTTGGTTGCTGGCTTCTCGTACCTCACTTGGGTTCGAATTGAAGGCCTCAACCCTCCCACCAAGTTCTTGGTCAACACTGCTCCAATCCCCGCCATCGTTAACTCCACATTGTCTCCACTCTTCCGTAGGACCGTCCGAAACCGTTGCTCCAACTTATCCACCCTTTCGGCATATTGCCGAACTTTCTCGTCGTCCCGTTGCTTCAAATGAGTAAGCTCCACCATGAGCTTCTCATAACTCTCTTCTGGAAGAAATTCTTCGATGAGTGCATTACTCAACGTCTCCCATGTGTCCTCAACTGCACCAGGTGTCTTGCTCTTCACTCGGTCTTCATACCACGTAAGAGCAAAATCTTCTAAAAACTCTGGCAGTAACAACACCCATTCTTCCTTCCTTCTCACGTTGTTTCCGATGCAACCTCTTTTGAAGTCTCGTACAAATGGTTCTACATCTTCATTGTCCTTCCCATGAAACACTGGTAACTTCCCCATCTTGTAACTACTCTTCTACACTTCCAATTTTCGTGCAATAACTACTCGCTAAAAGAGCACGAACATCACCAATTCCATTCGCGAATAATCTACCATAGGTAAAATAAAAGGAAACGGTTGTAACAACACCTCTTGTGCCATCTCTTCTCCCAAGGTAATCATGAGCTTGAGTCGCATCACCGCCTTCTCCACCATCCGAATGACGATCTCCATCACAACTCAGCCGAGTTCTCTTTTGAAGTCGACAACTTCTCCGTCTCAGCTCTTTGAGTCTCGTCCAACTTATCGACTACTGACGTAAGTAGGGCGGCCACATCGACGCACTTGTGTCCTCTAGATAGATCACCCACTCCACAACTTGGACAAGGATCTTCGCCTAGAAGATGAATTGGCGCTGGTGACGATGGACCCACTCGAAGACTTAAATCAGTAAACTCCTGCTTCCCTTTAGCTCTCTCGGTTCTGATTCTAGTTGGACAATTCACTACTTTATGTCTCAACCCTCTACAGAAATAACACCACAAGTCGGTTTCTACTCTTCTCCTCGGAGATTCTACTTGAGGTTTTGTACTAGGGTTCTCAAACTCAACGATAATCTCTTTCGAGCTCTCTCCGACGCTTACTATGACATCTAAACCTTGAGGAAGGTTTCTAAGTTTAACTTTCCAATCTTTTGAATATCCACTCATGTTGCACCTTCTCAACCATTAAGTGGACAAAATATCATAGAGGAAAATAATTCTACATTACTTTCTTAACTCTTCCGAGCTTTATATTGGAAATCGTGTATTATACATGCTATACACGAAATAAAATCTAATCTAAATTTAACTATCGAAGATATGATCCTCCTCACCATCGTTTGTACTAATCACAACAGACATCTTGAACTCACTCTTGTAAAAATCCAACTCTACTTCACCAGGAGCATTCGTGGCCTCCACAGTGAATGATGCTTTAAACTCGGCTTTCTTCAAATCTGTGCCAATGGTCGCGGAAGCTTCTTCGTATAGGGTAAAGAGGGCACCCCAAGTGCTATAGATGCGGGTTCGTAACTCATCTATACTCAACTTGGGCTTCTCCGTCTCTGTTCGAACTCCTAAACGTCTCTTCTTCCACCTCGTCATTCGAACAGGATTCCTCATGAAGTATCTTCAAGACCTCCTTGTATGCCGAAACGTGTATCTCTTAGTTGGTAAGAGATCTCTCCAAGATTTTTGTTATCTCCAGTAGCACAACCTCCAAGGTACTAAATCATGAAGTTTCAACAGAAACTTCCCTAATCAGAAGAGATGGTGATGACTGTACAAATTTTCAGAGAACTGAAATTTGTATATTTCCACTTCCCTCATGGTTGTCAACCCCCTCCACTTTGAAAAATTCTTTCTCCCTCTTCAGACCTCATCTTCTCATGATTTCTTTTGTCCTGGATAGCTTATCAGCCACTCTAAAACACTGGAAAGTTTCTCAGGAAAATAAAATTCACAGAAAATCTGACAATGACTGTAAATTTTTTCCAGATAACAGAATTCCTCAACTCTCACGAATAGACCCCCTCAACTTTGAAAATTCATTGCTCCCTCTCTAGACCACCTTTTCCTATGATCTCTTTTGTCTTAGATAGGTTATCAGCCAATCTAAAACACTGGAAAGTATCACAGGAAAATAAAATTCACAGAAAATTTGACAGCGACTGTACAAATTTTCCAGAGAGCAGAATTTCTAAACTCACAAATTTATCTCCTCTAATAACTTTTCTCTCCTCCTTCCTCTACAACTCTTGTTGCACACTCTTTCAACTCTCCTCAAACCCTTTCTAAGTGAACAAGATGTAAAGAATGACTTCGAACGCGTCATATATCACTACGGGATACACGAAAGGTTCTAACGTTGCTAACATCGCGTTAGCTCTCTCTCCTCCCAACGTTCTCTCCATGTGCTCTCTCATAATCTCCTTTTGTCGAATATAGAACTGAACTCTAAACATCGTTCAACGATCCCTTCAAGTGAGGTCCCGGCAACGGAACCAAAAATGTAAACCCTCCGCGGTCCTATCGATCACTACCCCCCCCGATCTCTCAACCTCCACGATCGTCATCCACGAATCTGCAACATGTCGGGCCTGTCTCTCACTCAAGGGTCACCTTTGATGGCTTTGATGGAAGCACACCATGAACTTGAAGGGAAAATGCTGAGTTCACTCATTCATACACCCACAAACTTATCAACTAAAAATCTCCTTAAACACATCAACTAAAAATCTCCTTTAACACATCAACTAAAAATCCTCCATTCTAACAACGTCTCTCAAGTTCTCACATGCTAAAAATATCCCACACTCTCTATATTACTCAAGTTGTCATTACGACAATGTGAAAACAAGGATGAGGAGCTCTTCTCTACTCCTCTATTTATACATTCTAGGTTTTTACTTTGGTACTCCCGGTAACTCAGCCGTAACTACTTTTACCGGGTTTTACTAAGATATTACTTAAGGTAAAAGCATTGATCACATGGGCTTTTTATCTTTTCACATGGGCTTATTCCTTCAAAGTCAACAACTTCTAGAAGGATTCTGGAATATTCTCAAGGAATCTCGAATTTCCACCCCCCCTCTACATTAGGACCCACTAAAAAGGAAACATGTGGAATCTCTTCTTGTTTTTAATGCCCACAAAGTCCACAACTTTAATCCAACCACTAATATCAAGTCAAAAAGGAGATAAGGGATACTTTCCACCTCCTTCCTACCTTTTAGACAAGATGACAAGATAGTAGTGCTCACTCTTTAGCAAATATCTGAATTCTGCCAAAAGTATAGCTAAGTTTAACCATAACTAACTTTTAGATAGTCATGACTAACTTGATACATCCTTAAAGTACTTTGGCAGCCAATAAACATTCTCAACACTTAGTTATAACTAAACACCTTACTAATAGACAAACTTCCTATGTGTAACATAGGTCGTTACAGGTCAAGGAGGACCAGAACTACGAGGAGCTCTTCGAGCATCCGGTGCACCCAACGAATGGGTACAAGTTGTCCGAGTACCGAGATTCCATGAAGAGAAGATTGCGGAGGCCATCATGCTGATTCTGAGCCTCCGAAGAACGACTTACCTGACCACTTGGAAGGTATGCTTCTTCGAACACCTCTTCGCCGGAAGACGAGCTTACTGGGCGAAGATATTTCACGATGAAGTCCAGTGCCTGTGGAAGAAGCAGGACTATGTGTACATGGGAGGTTTTGTGAGTATCTTCTACTTTGGTATGGGGTGGTTGAAGGAGTCCGAAGCTAAGCAGTTAGGATTCGGGGAAGATGAAGAGCAAGATTTTCCATCACCCGTTCGTGAAGTCGAAGAAGCACCTGCCGAAGATGTTCAGCAACTGGAGTCTTTGCCGAAGGGACAAGCCGAAGATACGCAGCAGGCAGCGGACATTCAGACAACAGTCGAAGACGAAGAGAAGCGACGTAGCAAGAGGAAGAAGCCTCTTCCGACTTCGCCTACGGAGAAACCAAGAGCCAGGAAGAAGGTAAAGAGCACGAAGAGAGAGACGGTGGACCTAAGCAGCTCTGGAGCGAAGATGGAGGGCGAAGCTGTTTGTGGAGAAGGTACTTCGAAGAGAACTGCCTTAGGTAATGTGGACCTATTCCGGAAGGCAATGCTTTACGACGAAGAGGTGGTCGTCCCAGTCCTTCGACTTCTTGAAGACAACAAGGAGGACTACGAGAGAGAAGTGAAGAGGAAGGTGTCATTTTCGGAGATGCTAGCGGAGTTACACTTCAGTCGGGGTACTTGGCAGCAGGAGAAGAATAATCTTCGCGAAGAGGCCAGAAACGCTACGAAGTTGAGACTAGAGTCGGAGAAGGAGCTCGAAGATCTTCGGCGCCAATGTGAAGAAGCCAAGACTGCTTTGATCGGCAAGGATGAAGAATTGAAGGTGTCGACCGATTCGCCGACCGCGTTAAGGAGTTGTCTGCCCAAGTAGTTGAATTGCAGCGAAGCCGAGGAGAGTACCAGACTACAGTCGCCGAGCTAACTAAGGAGAACGATGAGTTGAAGACGAAGGTAGCAGACTCCGAAGACCTTCGGAAGAAGTTAATGCCAGTTCTTTCGACGTATGTGACTTCGGGGCTGGACACTGACGAACTTGGTCTTCTTCGGACATTGAAGGCAGAGGTGGTGCAGGTGGAGATGAACCCTGACGGTGTGAAAGCGCGCCTTTCCCAACTCAGGCAGAAAGTAGATAGGGAGATAGGCGAGATACGAGCGAACGCGGAAGTACAGTTAGAGGAGTTCAGGGCACAGTTAGGCTTAGGAGTTTAGTTACTGTGAAGATGAAGATGATCGTATGGTAGCGAAGGTCTTCCGCCTTCTTAGGAAGTTAGACAGTTAGCACAGTTAGAAAACAGTTAGGTTAAGACGAAGAGTATATAAGCAGCGCGATCCACAGCCCTCGTGCATTTTCCATGTTTTCAGTTCTTTATTAATTTATTTCTATTTCCCAAAAGTGCGGAGCGATGTTGTGAATGCTTTGGACGAAGATATTTTTCTCCGAATATTCGGTGTTTACTGTTGTAGGTGTAATTTTCTGATTGACGAAGATCTTCGCCATTAGATTTGAAAGAAGAAACTTCGGTGTAGGAACTTTGAAGAGCCTTCGGCCGAAGTTGAACTGTAATCTTCGTGAAGAGTTTCTAAACGAAGATCTGAGAACAAATCAGTTACTGTGAAGTGGAAGAGATAAGTTAAATTGTAAGGAAAGTTTGGAATATGATGGCTTCATCTTAAGTTTAGCTTCTTCAAATAAGTGGGATTCTTAAGAGTGAGGATTTAGTTGGAAGAACATTCCTTAGGAAGAGTAGGGACTTATTCTTAGAACCTTGATGTGAAATTTGTATTCTTCTGTCTTTTAAGAAGAAGACTAGTAACATTTCAGTAGTATTTTACCTTATTCATTCATTCACATCTGTCCTCTCGAATCTTTTGTTTGTATTGTTGGAAGGGTCCCTGATCAAAGAACTATTTCATTGTTGTTTGTACTTGATTTATCAGGTTTTTGCTTGGGTTTGGTTTCTTATCAGACTTAAACTCTCATCCGGATATCATTCTATTCTGTGAGAATAACAGAAAACTATCAGAATTATCATTGTGACGTTGTAGTACTGTGATTTGTGTAATTGTTAATTGTATCTTCGTGGGAACGATCCTTAATTTACTATTTCCGATACTTTGTGTTTCTCTGGGTTGTTACAGTATTATCGGACAAGGCGAGTGAAGGGGCGGCGTATGCGTTCTTAGATAGAGTGCTGAGTCATTTTGGAGCACCTGCTGAAGTGCTGACAGACCAAGGCACAGAGTTCCTTGGTGAGTTTCAGGCTTTGTGTGATCAGGCGCTGATTGATCATCAGACTACATCTCGAGATCATCATGAGATAGATGGTTTGGCGGAGAAGATAGTTCAGACGGTGAAGAGAGGATTGCGCAAGTATGGCTTGCAGAAGGGCCACTTGGGAGACTGGGATGTGCAGTTATCATGGTTGGCTATGGGTTACCGTTTCAGCCGACAAGCGTCTTTGGCTTCTTTCTCACCATATTTTCTGTTGTATGGTCGAGATCCAGATCTACTTTTGGCCATTCGTCGTGATTCTGCTGAGGTGCTGAACCTTGATGGCTCGAATATATGGGTGAACGCATGTTATCTGTGGTGTCCACAATTTACAAGATTCACAAATTTTTGAAATTTTTAAGATTAATAACTTGTTTGTATAATTGAAGAAGCTTTGTTACTTAAGATTATGGCTTCCTTAGAAGGAAGATGATCTTACGACTTTCTTTTGTAATAAGAAGTTGACTTCTTTGGAAGACGACCGTCTTCCGGGAAGCGTCTTCTCGATTCTATCTTCGGAAGACGGAAGACGGCGGAAGACGGAAGACACTTGTCTTCCGGAAGACGGCAACCGCAGAAGCTGAACCACGTAAGAAGTAGGTGTACCTACCAGGTAGCACCAAGTAGGTTAGGTAGGTCAGGTAGGTCAGGTAGTTCCTGCGCGAGAAGATGCGCAGGAAGCGCATTAGCACCGAACCTTACCGCTTCTCGCATCGAGAGATTGTTTTGGACCCAGAAGATCAAATTGGAAAGAAATCGAGTTGAGTGAAGGTAGCAGAGTGGAATTGAGTAAGGCCACGATCGATTAGTAGCTAAAGAAGGACGAGAGCAAATCATTGAGGATAGGAAGCACATCGAGTTGAAGGAGTCTTCTAGAGACTCCCGGAAGCAGACATCTAAGGGCAGTTGAGAAGAATCAGAGGAGGAACCTTATTCGATTGAGGAGTGGCAAGGCATTCGACAGCAGCAGCAGCTTAGTGGGATCGCATTGGAGCTGGGGACGGAGTCGGAAGCACGAGCGGAAGATTGACGACATCTCGAGAAGAAGACAAAAGACTGTAGAGGTTCTTCTTGTGTTTTCTTCCCTTCCCACTACTTCTCACCCCTTGCTTGGTATTCCTCGCGCTTCCCCAGTTGTTTGCAGGCAACCGATCGATCAATTTCCCACCCCACAGTTTTTCTTCTGTGACATTGGACGCAGAAGCGCTATCCAATTTTCGACAGTCATCTTCTTGCTTCTTCCCAGTTGCAATTCGATCTTCCCTATCCATCATCCTCAAATTCGAGATCACAGCTATCAATTTCCCTACCCTACCATCCCTCTACTCCCGAAACTTTGAACAGAAGACGCTTCGGAAGATCTGAACATCTTCGGAAGACGCTTCTGAAATCTGAACATCTTCGGAAGACGCTTCGAAAGCCTGACTGTCTTCGGAAGACGACTGTGTGTAATTCGTATCAAGAGTGGAATTGGATTTGCTTTTGTGTTAAGAGAGGTTTGGTACGAATCCCGAGTGATTTGGTGAGTTGTTTGTTGTTTTGAGAAGTTGGAAGTTGGGAACTAGGCTTGTGCCTCCCGATCTTCCAAGCTTCTCAAATCCGCATCTTCCTAGAGAGACTAGAAGACTGGAAAGGCTGGCAAAATGCGCGAGAAGACGTGAGGGTCCTTTACGGGTCTCTTATGTCCGACCCATAGCAGCCTATTCCTTCTTCTTCCCGAACTTAGAAGAGAGTTGTGAGAAGTCTTGCTGGCAGAATCAGGAGAGAATGGTCGAGGGTCATGTCTTCCCGTTATGCAGCAAGCTTCTTCTGAGTGTGTATGAGAGGCGAGGAGTCAGAAGAATAGAGTGCGAATGTCTTGTGTTTGTTGTGAGGTTAGATTACGTGTCGGAAGCAGAAGACAGGTGAGACCAGTGAAGGAAAGCCTAGCTTCGAGAGGTCTTCCGAGAACGTTACTCAATCGGAAGCTGTCCCAGGAGTCTTCCCAGAGGTCACTGTTATCGCAGGAGTCCGCAACCATCTTCTGAACCTTTCATATGCTTTGCTTCTCGCATATCTTGTATCTTCTGATAGGAAGTATGATGTAATGGGTTGTCTTCTTAGGAATCCATGCGAGGCCTTGCTTAGTTAGAACTGTTTAGATATAGCTCGGAAGACGAGACGAGCTTAGGAAGCACTGTTAGAATCCCGGAAGACGGAGTAGCTGTCTTCTGGAAGACTAGATTCGTCTTCTGAGAGTGGAAGCTAGATTGTGAGAACTTGGGAAGGATTGAGGCTTCAGCTCACAGTAAGTGCGTGTGGCTTAGTGCAACAGAGTTTCAAGTATGTCGATGCATCCTCGAGGGTTGATGTTATCGGCAGTAGAGTTGGCCGAGGCCAAGCCCTTCCTCAAGGAGTTGGGTCTCGACTTCTTCCTGTGGGATTGGAACCTCGCCGACCAAGGACTTATGGAGGAGGTTTGGGCAGCGTTGCCTCCTCGCAACCGTGTACCTGCGAAGGCAGGAGTAGCTCGGGGAAGATCATCTTCCTAGACAGCAGATTGGTGGCGGATGGCTTTCCACAGGTTAGAAGCCGAGTTAGAAGTTCCGATAGGAGTAGATCAGGTAGAGATTGCCTCCGAGCAATCAGAGTAGGTAGCAAGCGCAGAAGACAAGTTAACCTTGTCCAAACTTAGTAAGAACCGAACATGCTATCTTGGGAGGTGGCAGTTTCAATGTATTTAAGTAGGCGACCATGTGGCAGAGTAGGCAGCGCAGGAGTAGTAAAGTCGATGACTAATTAGGAAGGGGAACCGCTTGCATGTGGAGTGGCAGCCTTCTGACAACGCCCATCTCTCCCTGGTTGTAGTCGAGGATTGAAGGGATTCCCTCTGCGCCTCAAGGCAGATGCATAAGTAGGATGACAGAGTAGGATTTCGGACACACACTATGCGCATTTACGCATCACTATGAGTAAGGATACATTACGCACAGTGCACACTACACCCGATGTTAGAGACATACGAATAGACTGAGATTACACCGGAGGGGTCTGCATGTTCGTTGCCAGCAGTGGTTTGAAGATGTAGATAGAGGTAGTGGACAGTTTAGGAACAGGGAACGACATCCTCGTGTAGTCCTGTTGGCTAGACTGATGTGTCGAGGAGTAGGAGCAGAAAGTAGAGGGAGTGAGCTTCCCAACACCAATGTGATTTCTTCTCGAGGAATGGATTGCTGATTTGAGTGCAGAAGCTTGATTCGTGCCTTGGAGGTAGTGGGTTTCCTTGAATTCACTCCCGACTGTGCATGGGAATCATTCTTCTTGAGTGGCGATGACTGTCAACAGTTGTGCAGATTCGCAGCTTGGCTCGTTCAGTGGAGCACTTCAGATCCACGTACGGACGGTCCTATGGGTAAGGGATCCCAGAAGACAGAGTAGTCAGAGCAGCGAGAGAAGAAGAAAGAAGACTTCTTCTCACAATAGAAGACGACATCCTCAAGTAGAAGACTGTGTGACTGTACGCACGTTTGTTGTCTTCCTCCCCAAACTATTACAAGCATGGATGGCTTGTTAGTTATGACTAGAAGTCTGTTGGAATCTTAATTTCTTATTCTTATCTTATTTTCTCTCGTTTGGATTTTCTCTTCTTCCTCATCTTCCCCATCTTCTTATCTTCTTCTAGTGAGCTTCCGAGACTTCTATTGAGCTTCCGTGAAGGTGAATGTCGTTGTAGTGCTGCAGGAAGACCATTTCCGTAGACAGAAGCCTGGGAAGGCTACAGGGAGCATACACCATGTGATTAATCTAACCCGTTGGAATGTGGGAGAGTAAGATGTAACAGCCGTTGTTAGTCGACTTCTACGAAGCAGGAGCAGTCTTTTGAAGGTATGAGAAGTCGAGCTGAATCCCCAGAAGCCGAGAATTGCTCCGGGAAGACGGTACTGAGAAGACCGGAAGAAGTGACCTGGAAGCAGGAAGTGTCTTCCCAAGCTTCTCTGTGAATAGTTGTGTGATATTTTAGTTCGTAGTTGTTTGTTTAGGTCTAGGGCACCTTCTGAAGGACCTGGAAGCCGTGTGGTTTTGTGAGAAGACGGGATTTCTAGGTAAAACACGTGTGTTTGAACAGATCTTAGAACTTAGAACAGCGTTACTTGTGCAAATCCTCTATGGGAACGATATCTTGTATACTAAATGGGCAAAAGGAGTAATCTTGCGACACTACATTCTCAACGAGCGGAGATATTTCAAAGAGTTATGCTTATGACTTTTGAGAACCTAGTGATTGTTCAGCATAGAGACACGTTGTGATATGCGACTATTCAAGGAAGAGGTTACCGATCATCGATTCGCAGGTTTCATCTTGGCGATTATATCTATCTACAGCAGACTGTACCGACAACGTTGGACGTGACCGCAAGACGCACTATTTTACGAGTGCGTGAGGTGTTACCTTCTGAAGTACTCATGTTAGAGGGCCGTGATGGTGTTGTCTAGAAGGACCATGTGCGTAATTGCACGCCATGTCATCTTTCCAACATCTTCTCTAGCGATGTGTATGCGCACATGTCATGTCAGTTTGGGCACCTTGGCTAGGTTGGCCGAGTGCGGAGTGACGATTCCCGATAAGGTCGTTAGTGTCGTTAGGGCGAGTTGGTGAGAGAGCCCACTAGGGGTATACTTTGCAGGTAAGGCTTGGATGCCTTAGTTCTTCAAGTTGAGCCTTCAAGCTCCAAGCTACGGTGGATAGTCTAGTTGAGTGTAACCCGGATTCTCTTCGTGCTTAGAGTGGGTTTGGCTTGACCGTTTGTGAGTAATCTTTGTTGTAGTGTTGGAGATGATAATTTCTCTGTACAGATTATTGTGATACATTTGTGTGTGTGTATGACATCGCCTATGTGTTATGTGTATGTGTAGTGTATCTCTGACACTGATGTATGTTGTGTAGCGATGTGTATGCGCATGACAAGCCTCATGATGACTTCGTGCAACATAAGCATGCACTGAGATAGTATCCACATGATCATTCCATCATGTAGCTTCTCGAATTGAGTTACCAACCCTCCGTAGCACATCCTTGTTTAGCTCTGTTCTAGCTACGGATCTCACTACATTAGACCACAACCCAGTAGTCTCCTTTTCTCTCTCTCTTCCATTTTCACTCCACAAGTAGCACCACCCAAAAGAGAAACAACATGTGATGCAGATATCTCATTCACAAGCCTTTTCATACCACCCTTGCCAAAGTTGGTTCCCAATATCATCCCAATCTCTCTCAAATGGATCTTATCATCTTTGAAGAAGATAAGATCCTTCCTTAGTGCATTTGTAAACTCCTCACAATCTCTTCTTACATGGTCTAGGCTATTGCATCATATACAATGATCAACAAGCCTTCTCTCATCTGAGATCTTTGCATAGCAAGCTGTACATTCTGCTCCTTCTCTTCTAACCTAGTGAGCTTAAGCTTAAGCTCCTTCATACCCTTGATCAACTCATCAAGCGGTGAGTCTTCCTCTCTAGCAATTAGCAAAGCAGACTTAGTATGCAACTGCTTGACAAGAATTATCAGAGATGCTGCTTCACTTACCATCACTTTGTCCATTCTTCTCTGTCTCTTGGTCAACAAAGAGATAGCCTCCTCAACCTCTTTCCAGTCAGTCTTCAATCCTCTCTCCTCACTCTTGTCTTCCAACAACAACTCAAGCTTCTCCTGGATAGTCACGTTCGCTGCTTGTAAGAAAAGCTCTGTCTTCTCCACCTCTAGTGTAAGCTTCTCTGTCCTAGAAAGCTGAACATACTAACGATCAAACTCTCTTAACAACTCATTTACACAAACCTTTGTTGGGTTTAACAACCCACTGAATGTTCTCTTGGTCACCCTCTCTGAATCTTCAATGTAGTACTCCTCCTTAAAAGCGCGCATAGAGCTCTCCCAACTCTGTCCTTGCTGCTGCTTGAGCTCCTTTACACGCCCACGAATCTCAGGGACAATAGCAAGTTCAAAGTTCTCCACCATCTCCTTCTCAAACACCTTGTTCACCTCCATCTCCCTAGCATAGTATGGCACATACTTGGAAATATCTGTCCCCTTGAACTGATCCATCTTGTGCACCACAGACTGCAACGCCTTGGTTGCTAATACCTCCTTCCTCTCTGTGCTCTACTGCTGCTGCATAAACATGTAAAAAGCTTGGAATATCTTCATCGTAACAGCATCAAACTGAACATGTTGCTGAGCAGCAGCAGCACCTCCACTTGATGATCCTTGGTTGGCCATGATATATGATCCTGTAACACTCTCAAGAAAACTCCCACCCTAGATGTTTCACGTCGAGTTCACCAAAAAGAGAGTATGTCGGAATGTGATTCGTCTACTTAGGAAAGCGCCGGGCTTCTGATTATGGTTGTTTACTCAAGAGGTATGCTTTTCAGGTTACACCAAGGTGCTATAAACACTAAGACAGGATCTTGTAATGTGTTCAGAAGACAAAATTCAAGTCTAACTAGTAGTAATAAGATCAATCGGTGAACTTTAACACTCAAGGAGAGGAAAAATATGATGGTGCAGACTTCTAAAATTCTCCTACATGTAAAAGAGTCCCTACTGAACACACACACGAAGTTTCAGCCTGAGATCAAATTCTAGCACCAAGATATGGACAGAAACGTTCTGAGTAAAGAAATTATGATAATTTCTGACACCCAGATGGCTATTTCGACCTAGAATAGAAAATTAGCTCGATCACTTTCGATGATTCTTACAGGATTTGGATTCTACAGGATGCTAAACATCCTTGTGAGATTTGACCTCCTGATTGTTCACAGTTCTCCAGATCTCGTTCTTTGAAGTTGCTGCTCTAGATTGAGAGCTTTTTAGACCCCCTCTGCTTCAGCGGTCGCCCTGAATTACTCAGTCACTCAAATGACATTAAACTTTTTAGATAGTCGTAGCCCTGCTGACAGTGAACGCAACCACGCAGGTTTGAAGCGATTATCTCTTTTCTGCTGGAATTGACACTCAAAACCCCAAAATCAACAAAAGTGATGCAGTTTCAACTCAATCCAAACTTCAATTTGGCATAACTCCTTCTTTATTGTTCCAAATCGATCAAGAATTTCACTGACAGTGACTGGCACGACGAGCTCTATCTTCCTGTATTCTCAGATTTTTCAATTCCTCTACTTAAAGCTCGAACTCTCCTTAAGACCTCTGCTTCTAAGTTTAGAGTTTCACAAAGGACAAAAATGGACCAATGGGAGTTCATAGCTTTTGTAGGATCCCATGGGCTTTGGATTTAAACTAGCCCGTCTGATAGCAAAGGCCTTCTTCTTGTTGTCGAGCATTACAAGCCTACGGGCATAAACTTTTAAGTTTCAGGGCCCAAAGGACACGAGCGCGATCACTGGAAAAAGACTGCGAAAAAAAGATTTTTTTCCACCACTCTCAACCCCAATCCACGTGGTAACTTAATTTCACACATAGGTTACCACGTCAAGTCTCTAAAGTGCCAGCTGGGGAGCATGCATGGACGACATGTAAGTACAACCCATGAGCTTAAACTCTATCAATATGATAAACTTAAGTTATGTACTTTGAACATCAAAGATAAGTATGAATTCACTTGCCACAAGCGTACGAGTGCTTGAACAAGATAGATAACATACTATCAACCTACTAGGACTCAAAATATATAACATAATAGTGTTAACATCGTATGCAAAGGTGTCAAACATATGCATAAAGGACTAGAAGTAATATGAACTAACTTCTAGAACTACTAAACTCAAGTGTCGGTGTAGAAGTGTAACATGTAGTCGTCAAGTAGCACGACACCGTGTGAACCCATCATGTATTATAGAGAAATCTCTCGTGGAACCTCTCGAGAGCTCTGTGATGACAAAACTCTATGTCGACCATGGACACACCACCAACCATGAACCAACTGCTCCAACTTGAGCACTGAAAAAAAAACCTCTTCACCACACTGACCACTACTAAGATAACTCGGCTCATACTGAGCTAACTATCCCATACTAAATGAATACGGACAACCTGAATTTACCATCACTACAGACAATCTCTCACAATATGCAAGTCCGCAAGTCCAACCTCACCGTGAGAGAAACATATGTAGTCTGACTGGTCCACAACTTCAACCTCACTACCGACAACACACTAGAATAATCACTCCAAAAATCAAGCGCAAACACAAGCAAAAGTGGTGTACAAACAGGAAGCAGAGCATGGAGAGGTCTAACGGACAACCCTCCACCCTCAAACATTCACAAAGATAGAAATCCAGCTCCACCCAGACTGACGTCTCCTTCATCGGATCGAATAACCATATGCACAATATATGCCCACCAATGATCATAACATGTGTTTGGAATTGCTAACTAGATGGTCAATCCTCTAGTAACTGCAAAGACCTTCAACCATGTAGCTATACTAACTCACACCACTCAACATCCACTAACACTGTCCATGCATCCACCTACGGTGTGAAGAACGGTACCTCAAGTGTAGCTTCTTCATAAGACTATGAGACCTCGCTATCATTATCCTCGAGATGCCTAGTAAGACCTCTTAAGGCACAGAAAAAATCCATAAGTACATATGAGCATCCTTGTAAGACATCAAGAGCTGTGACCTAATGGTATAGTCCAAAACTAAGAACGGTTTAGGGATACCAAAACAGAATTCCGCGAGGAGAACACACCCAGATAAGACTCGCGCACACTTCACAACCCTAAACAACCAACAAGACCCACTACAAACCCACGGATTTCATCAGTTCTGACGTAAATCTCAATTTTGGTTCTCGACAACACAAGAAGATATCTACTGAACTCAAACAGACTCCGTTTCTAACAATTTTGGTTGTGTTGGAAGCTTCTTCCTAACGCACTTTTACTGCACCCTTTGTGGACCAAAACTTACCAGCACAAAAAATCTGACCAGCGCTTCTGCACATCAGCTAAATATCAGATTTCAAGAAAAAGATAAATTGTCATCAGTGATCAAAATTCGATCCGATCAGCGACCAAACCTCCACCAAATCACTTCCTGAATACACCAAGCGAAGTGCAAATCACCCCCACGTCACAAATTGAAGACAACATCAATCTGCGACCACTCGGAGATAACACCAATAGAAAATTACGACATGGTTTCTCTCAATCAAAACTTCGCAAATGACTTTTTTTTGAGTAATATGAGAACACATGCATAAACATCTGTCAACTAGCAACAGATCACTCATGAATCAAGCCAAACCCATTATATGCTCGTAGAGAATCCAGGTTCTACTCACTAAGCGCATCTACCATAGCTAGGAGCTTGAAGACTCAACTCGAGAAAAGTGAGAGACTACAAGCTCCAACTCTAAATATACTCCTTGGTGATCTCAACCCAAAAAGCTTCACTAACGACACGTGCAACTTTGCACTTAGTCAAACTAGCAATTGACAAAAATGACATGACACTTACCGTTTGCTGTATGGGCTGATCGTTGTACGCATACATGCAAACGGAGCTAATGCATGGACAAAAATCTATCATGCCATCGAAGAGGAAATACCTACTTGGAGCGTTCTACCTTAGGAGGATAATATGTCTACTAAAGATCTTCTTGCACTTCAGATTCACCAACTGGAAAGATGACCAGAGGACCTAGAGACTGCAATTGACAAGTTGAGGAAGGTAAGGTTGAAGAATAAGTGCAAGTTTGATGAACGTCATTTGTTACGATCGAAAGAGATTAAGGAAGACGATTGAGTGTTTGTGTATCATAATAGCTCGGACAACCAATATAATGCGCTTAGAAAAATTCTCTAAGTAGTGGTTTGATCCATATGTGATTCTTGTTGTATATGACAATGTCACATATTCGCTACGGGGTCTTGATTGCGTAAACTCAAAGTTCTCATTGCAGGAAACTCGTGAAACTCTTCAAGAAAAGAGATGAAGAGATAAGCATAGAGGAGATCCAAGATTTTATCCACATCACTGAGATCATCAAAATTGCTTGGAGTCTTTGTCATTCTCGATACTAGAAGAACCAGCTTCCTCATTCATCTCAAGTTCTCCAGCAACACCTCCATCCTTACCATCCTCATCCAATCCTTCTCTTTCGCTCTCCTTGTTCTCATTTTTTTTATCTCAAAGCGTCCATGCTTTTCCCTGTTCTTGAGTTCAGTAATATCCCTGAAAAAATCATTTCATTGTCCTTCCATTAACTCGTTCTCATTGTCTTCAGTAGTGTCTTGACTCTGACGAGTCTCCGATCGTCATCCTTGCTGAACAGAGCAATAGATTGTCTCAATAAACGAAGTCGTCGAATTACTTCTACCCTAGGAAGTACCAACTCATCCAACTCAACGTCCTCCTTTGAAGGAGTTTCTTTCAATTTCTGCGAACTCTTGTTGACTGCAGGCAAAGACGATGGCAAGCTGTCTAACTCTGAGAAGAAAGGTCTAGAGAACCAGCCCTCGCTTTTGCCTCTTTTGCTGCTTTAATCTTTCTTTTTCTCTAATTCCTCCGAGATTCTTCTGTTCAATCTCGGACCACTTCACAAACTTTCATCTTTTGAAATTCTCATGAAACGCTTTCCTTTTCTGCTCGAGCTCTTGCTTCAACTTATCCATCTTCATGCACATCAGCCCTTCAAACAACAGCCCCGTTCCTACTCTACCACTCCACGTTAAGTTTTGTCAGCGGAAAGATTGTCGAAGTCACCAAACAAGAGACTGATCTCCTGAAAGTGGAAAACGATACCAAGGCTCTACTTCGACTGAATAACCACTTCCAGATCCGCACTACGAAGAAGAAGCTCCGGAGAAACTCCAAAAGTCATTCTCGTGGTAGCAACTCAAACCAACGTCTGACCTACTGAACTTCAGAAAGCGTTGACAAATTTCACACCGCAATCGAACAGCCACCGAATTCTTCATCCCCAAATCACAAATATATGTCTTTGGACAACGCAAAGCTATCGGAATTGCAAAGGTCAATTCGACTATCGAAGGTGTTAACCAGATAAAATGATGACCACAAGCTTCTATTCCTACTTTCAAACCGCAGAAGTTTCTACGGGTGTATAGTCGAACTTCAGCAAAAGACCTGCATGAATTGAACTGAAGAGCGTGTCCTTCACGGTTGCTGAAGATCTTAACCTAACCCTCACTATAAACTTTGCGCTTTTTTCCTCGGTCAATGTTGAGTATGGGAGTTCCACGATAGAAGGTGCAGTAAAATATGAATTCAGTGTGTTAAAACGTAATATACGTATATATAATCAATCCTCTCAAAACTAGGTTTTTATTATAATTTTTCATCCACTGCATATGTATTCTGATCGATCTATTTTTATCTAAAAATGAATGAGATTCTAACATTGATAGAGGTTGCGTACTTTGAGTCTAGTGAACTCGAACAAAGATACTAAAGAAGTACAAAAGGTCAAGATGTGACCAACCTAGGATTTATGTTAACTTGCCTATATACGTAACACGCTCACTTCTTTGTAAAAGTTGCGTTTTTTTACCCTAGAAAAAACGATGGAAAGTGCTTATGGAAAATGCATCGTTAAAACTCGTAAGCACCCTCCAGCGTGTGTGATTAAGAATATCTTCACTATGTAAGCGGCCCTCCAAGTGAAGCCTTCGGAAAATATCCGAGTTTAATAAATAATTTGTCAGTTTGCAGAATTCTGCACCTACAAAAACCGATATTTTTCATACTTGTGTGTATTCATTATCGACTATTTGAATATACTATCGACTAAAATCTAAAAGTATAACTTGTCGTGTCTGTTAAGAATCTGACTGAAACTAACACAAATAATTATCTGCCCAAGCTTCAGCAAATCCTTTGATTTGTTTCTGAATGAAATGTTATATGCTTAATATATTTTTCATAGTGCATTTTCTTTGTAGTATTGATGGTTATTGACACTTTGTAATATTTATCTGAACAGACATGTCTTCAATATCTAACCGTCACGTAGTTTAAATGCCGGGCGCGCGTATAAAAGCCATAAAAGGCATATTATTTTTTCATTGCCGTGTACTTGACGTTGTAGAAATAACCTCGTTGGTTCCAAAAAAGAAAACTAAAGCTTCATGTTTACATTTCTCATTAAATAATAATCAATTTTGCATTGAGGTGAAAATATATTGCATACTATCTGAACTCTCGACAAGAGTGGAGGAAGAAACTAGTGTGTAGCACGAGAGCTTCATGCGGGATTGGTAGGGACAAAAATTTGACGATAGTCTTTCAGTTTTCAATTTTTTTTCCAGTTTTCCAATTTCTTTTTCTAATCAATGAATGAATGAAAAATACGTTGATTTTCTTGAGTGTTTTCACTAACTAGGATATTCACCCATGTACACTTGAGGCAAGAGGGCTTTTGATTAATTTATTCCCTACCATTTCCAGCCGAAAAGATTAAAGAATAAATTAACGTGTGGATGTATTGATGCACTTTAGTTTGTAGGCTCCCGCACTTATAGTACATCACAAGAGTGTTCGCTCGCTTATAGGTTATTTCTGGTATGGGTGCAACTCTAAGCCCAATTAATATATAATAGTTACAGATAAATTTAATTTCTCCGAACAACTTAGTATAGAATACGTACTTAACACTTATGTATTTTCAAACGCAGTTAGATGTACAAGGCCGTGAAGGGAAGATATTGAGGTTTGAGTTCCAGGGAGCTCCTTTGAAACCTAAGACTCTCAACTTCAATCCTCGTTTCACTAGAGATATTCCTGGTAACCGGGAGGAATTCATTTTGCAAGGTTATATTTTGCGAGAAACTAGATTTATTTATTGTAATTCATTTCAAGACAAAGTATTGAGTATCGATTGAAAAGTATCCAGAAAAAAGTTTTGTGATATTTTGGAACACAACAGAATACTCTCTGTACCCAAAATACAAGAGAGGAAAAAGAGTTTATTTTCTTGCTCTTATACCTGCACTGGGGTTTTAATGTAATAATCATCCATTGAAACCAATGGTAATTGAATAGGCTCAATAATTAACCGATTGGAGTTATTTTCTTTCACAATATTAAACCAAAAAGTTTTAACTACACAATTTTTTTATTTGACACATCAACAATATTCGATATATCAATCGTTTATCGACTGCAGTAAGACGATTTACTTTTTCTTGTCGGTAATAAAATCTGTCGGATTTAACTGTTCTCTTGTCTCAGGAATCTTCAAATTCTGTCTATCGGGATTACAAAGGTCGCCGGATCTGAGCGATCGTTGGGCCAAGGCTTCTGGTTTGGCGAACATTACCTCCTCGGAAAACTTCTGATAAGGAAAACAACGAGCTACGCTTGCAGTGGAATTGCGATGCTATGCGTGAGCGGTTTATCCGGATCTCTCTCTTCTCCAAGTTTCACAGCGACTCTCATCGTCCTGCTCTTCTTAACCGTCTCCAAATGCTACAAAATACACTACATGACAAAGAAGTTCCCTCTTCCTTTCCGTTTTTCACAGTTGACGTATAGCTATGCTGACGCATAGGAGAAAACCATACGTGACTAGCCGAACACCGCCGACCGATCACAACAGGCGCCCGGTAAATAGAGAGAGTATTGGCGATCGGCGCATACAGTCCCTCCACAAGCTTCTCCGCTGATCAGTCTCCGATTCAACCAAGTGGCAATCCGGGGTCATCTGCAGCAGGTATCATGGGTGGAGCTTCACCCGCCTGGGACAATGGTGGAAAGAAGGCGACCGGCGAGCTGGCACAGACTTTCGCTCCGGGAACCCCAACGAGATCTCGTGTTCGAACTGGAAATTCTAAAGCTAGCCCGGACGATAGCTCTCAGAAGGGTGCAGCGGCTCTACCCAAGTTCGGTGCATAGAATGACCAGGATCCAGAGTCGGGAGATGGTTTTACGGTGATGCTTAACGATGCCAGAAACGAGAGGAGGGCTGGAGGTCCGGTCCGCATTCCTCAGCCATCGGATAGTTCACAGGACAGCGATCTCTATCACCAACTGGGCGTGCTCAAGCACCGTGATGTCAATAGAAGATGGTTTTGCTGCTTTTCGCCGGTCGTGAACGCATAAACTAGTGTACTTGTATCCCAATTGGATGCATTCCACTGCAATCTTTTCAAATCCATTTGTTGCACCGAAGACAAACTAAGAACATGGCGGTACAGGCCGACCGTGTGATGCTTCGAGAGACGTTTACACTGCTCACTTGAAAGGAATGATGACCAAGCGTACCCGCTCTGCTGTCCTTCAACAGCGTGCTTACCAGAAAAGCAGGAGTTGATCCTTCAGTTGTATACGCCAGATTGGCATCAACAACGAAGTCTGGTAGACGAAACCCTAAGTGGAGGTACTCCTTCCTGGGAGGTGGGATGTTACCCTCTTGTTCTAGTTACTACATGACCCGATCTGCTGATAGGAGCCTCTCTCTGTGGTATATTTGGCTTGCAACAGTTGAGGAGGTGCTGGAATCACCACTTTAAATCAGAGAATCGTCTGTAAGTAGATCTAGATGATACACGATAGCGATCGTAAGAAAATTGATATGGGGCTAAATTCGGACTTAAGATGAGAGTGAGATGCAAGGCGCTTCGCTCTTGGAATATGATGTTCGCTGAGGTGCCAGGCGGTTCGGTTCTGTTCTGTGCGTCCGGAACGATAGGAAAGTCAGTGTAATCTAAATGTCAGTAGTACTTCGTTGCAGAAAGGCAGCTGGAGGCTGTTTCCGCTGAATAAGTTGTCTTCTGGCCACTAAGGTATTTGATGCAAATGATGCAACTGCATAAGGGCGCGTCCGGTTTTTTATGCTTGAAAGTAAAGTATTGTTTCTTTCTCTTGTCTTCACGTATCTGTATCCGCTCGTCGTCGTTGACCACTATGTCCTATTCCATAAGCTGGACCGGTTGTCCAAACAGCATTGTTCTTATGCGTTTGCCGCTCGGTCCATGTGGTCGGATACGTCTTGGTGGGCCATATTGCAGTACTTCCGTGTTACTAGGGGTGGAGCTGTACGTGTGAACCAACACATGTCACAGAGGTTACCATACTGTGCGCGTTGGAATATCAGGTTCCAGGTGCAGTTGACAGTGTCCAGATAGCTTCTCATACGCGGCTCTTCCTTGAGATTTGGCCTTCTCGATGGGATTTCAGGATACAGGGGAAGGCGAGGATTGTTTGAGCGGTCTGCATTTATGTGAAGTACTTGAAGGGGATGTGACTACCTGCGTATCAGTACATTGACATTTACTGGTGACATCAGCATTCACCTGACCTGAGCTAATGCGGAATGGGGTGTTTAGGAGACAACGTGAATATGTTTTTGACACATTGTCGTCTCTTCCACTCATTCAGATTAAATTGTGCGCTCTGTTTGCTTCTATATTATATATTAATGTGACCTGCTTTCATGCACTCTAATGTGACCTGCCCTTCATGGACTCTGTGTTTCGGCTTATCGCTCTATATTACAGTTATAGCTGGTCTCTCGCTCAGATCGGTAGGCATCGCAATTTGTACTTGTCTTCTGTCCTACAGCTACCTGGGGGTACCATCTTGGAAATGTGCTTTCCCTACACATTTCCCACTCGCCCGACCTCGGTTATATACAATCGGTAACGTCTCAAACCAAGCAAAGCGTTTAGGTAAAGCGATGTGTGTCCGTTTGGTTGCCAAGGGCACTAATCTACCACTACACATGAATGGGAGTTTGCCCTCAGATGTTTCGGAACTGAACAGAAACTCTTGGGCCGACAAGGCCCTGATAAGTCGGTTAAAACTTCATCTGATTGATTGAACACTTTTCCTACTCATCTACATCCTAACCCTCTCTGTGGGTGCTGATGAAGTCATTCAACACGCATGTTCTGCTGCATGCTCTGCTGCATGCTCCAGCATGTATTGTGATAATTAGGTTCTTGAGTGTACATCTACAGAGTACCTAAATACATAAGTGATGTACTGGCAAATAAACGTTCTTCTTTTACTACCTCTATCAGTCTTCTCCTTGTATTCTCAATTTTTGCTCCTCAACTCGCGGTTTCTTTTCGCTATCTGTATCTACGTTTTTCCTTGATAGCCTTCGCTTATTTAAATATTGTAATATACAAATCTAGTTTGTCTTCATTTCTGCATTGCGGTTTACATTAGCTTTTACATTAGAAGCGATGAGATTATCAATACATACTCATTTGTTCTCTTGTCATTGTCCGATCGCATTCGACTTCATACAAAGGAAGAACCTTTTCTGGAAATTTGCTTCGCAGTACACATTCCCATCGGCACACCCTCCGGTTATTATAAAATAATTGGGTAACACCAGTCGGCATTGTTAGTGCACATTTGGCCCGTATATGCTTCTTACTATGTAATTGCGTGTTACCTCTACTAGAGAGTGGACGCACTACACATTCCCATCGGCACCAGTCGGCATTGTTAGTGTACATTTGGCCCTATTTGCTTCTTACTATGTACTTGGCCGGGCTAATTACCTCTATACTAGAGAGTGGTCCTTGAGAACATTTGCCATTCTCGACGTATGAATATAACTTCTCAAACCAAGTTAGCATACATGTTACCACTCTTTCATTTTTTCATTTTTTTGTTAGATGGGTTCAAAACTATTTGGGGGTTACGAAGTGTGCGGGGGAAGTTACTGTTTCGTGAGAAAACTGCTTTACCCGTGTACCAAATATAGTAATGTGACCTACGAGTCGACCCAGATGAAAGGGACCACATTGCTAGATGAGTTTTTGCGAACCTCCTCCTTTATGCGCTTTCATCCTTTTCCCCATGCTTTGCTTATTCAAACAGAGAGCACATCGCAACGACGACCAACAACTTTGCTTCAAAGTCGGCACTCATTCGCTTATCACATATGGCAAATTTCTTTTTTAGTTGTTGTACTCCGCACGAGACGGAATGAAGCTACCATGTATTAATCATCGGACGGAATCGAGGACAGCGAAGGCTTGTAGGCAAAGAAATGTTTGCCGATTGGGGGCTAACTTTTGAATTCTAATTAATGTTTAGCCAACTATTTCTCGACGTTATGTTGATATGTACTGAGTATCATCTTGTTTCACCTACAGGAAGTTGTCTCTTGGCGATGATAAAGTGATTGCACATTTGGATATCAGAACCGTACTCGCTATATAGAAGTTCTCTGAGCCAGTCTTGTGCTCCCAAAGTTGACTGTGAGCTGTCTGTGATGTAGGAGCATGGCGACAATTTTCGGCATGACTTACTTTGGCGACCCCGAAACGTTTCGCCACGCCCAACGCCATCCTGTCTCTGAGACTGTGAAGGATGTTTGCAAGAAAAGGTTCATGGAGTTGTTCTTGACAAAGGGACGTGAACATCTGAATGAAAATTCTATCAGGAGAGCCTTGCTGCCACAAATATTCACAGAAGCTGTTGGACGGCTTCTTAGTCCAGCTGAGTACGACTTGGTGTTAAGGTACGGACGCACAAGGACCTCACTGTGGGCTGTCTAGTGTGCTTTGAAAACGTTTCAGGTGGAGGCATCAGAGATTCCATATCAATGGGAAAGATTCTTCGGAGTGCCGGTTATGCCCGTTAAGCTGTTGGGGTAGCGGGTGTTTCTCTCCGTTGCTGTCTCGACAACCCTTTTCCCTCATATGTTACTGGGCTTATTCTGCTGTGTTGTTTATGAAGTAGTCCAGGGATCGCTCGAGTAAGTGAGATGTTGATGTGGTCGTCTGGTGGGCTTTGTATGGGGGAGTTTCAGTATCGAGGGCGGTGAAAGTCAATCTTCTTCGTGCGTTTAGTTGGAGGAAACTGCCAGAACGGTTGGTTTGGTTCGCTTTTAACTCCGGAATGAGAAGTTCCTAGTGCACAGCAAGGCTTTTCTTTCGGCTATAAAGACTTTGGCGCCACGTCCAGTCATTATGTTAGGAGAAGCTATTGCACAAGAGAATATATTCAGGGGTCAAAGCTCCCCTTACCACTCCCCAACCTGCAGCTTATTATGGTAGAACCATATGATACTGCGCTAAGATAGTCAATTACCTTCAAGGGTTCCACTTCTGTGGACTATTCGTGTGTTTTAAAGAGGCCCAGTCAGGAGGCAGATGTTTAACCCATAGTTAAGTTCTATGCTTGTCACCCTGCTCGCTAAGGTCCCTCTTCTGTATGAGAAAAAGAGTCTGCGGAAATGGTTCTTCGCGCGCGAGACTGCTGTAGGAGAGGTGCAACGCACTTTGTGGGTACGATGTGTACTTTAACACAGCTTTGAGCAGGCCTTAGCAAAGCCTCATTTGAATTAGGACTTGCTTCAATTTGCTTTCCTCGGAAGGACGTCCTGATGAATGGTTGCTTTTCCTCTGAAGCTTTGCATCACCCTATCTCTTCTGAAATGAACAGTTCGCTGTTGGATTGTTGACAGATACTTCCCTGTTCAACCTGGAAATATAAGCTTTGAAGAGTTCGTGAGAAGCATAAACGGAATGAAAGGTACTATACCTGAGCCGGATTTGTATCAACCCTCGGATATTCCGGATTTGCTGCAGGACATGATGGGAGTATTTTCTTCATTCCTTCTTTCATTTTTCTCTTGTCATCATCGTTTCACCTACGCGTATATTGCTTAAATGTCTATTCTTTGTACATTCTACTGTGGTATCTGTTGATGATCTAGTTTAGTCCTTCCCGGCTGAAACTTGGAAGGTTAAGACAAATGTCCTCTGCGGTCAGTCGTTTTAATACTTAAGCCTCCGCTTCCTCAGGTAGCTCTCTCTTCTGCTTTGTCCTCTTGTCAACCCATCCTTGTGTCTAGCACTGGGTCTATTGTCGGGAAGGCTACGGCATGCAGTTCTTAGTGAGTACATCATTCCTCTGTGGTATGGACTCCGTTCTACTCCGGAGCAGCGGTCGGATAGACTTTTTTGGTGGTTCCGGCAAATTACCGGTGATAGTAATCAGTAGCCGGTTATTTTCAATCGAGTGTTGGTTTTTGTTAACAAAATTAACAGGTAATTTGTCCATATTGACGTTTTCTATCAGGAGAAAGCCGGAAAATTTACGAAAATTTTAGCCGGCGCAAATATATAAAGACAACCAGTACTGTCCGGGCGTCCGTACTGACTCCGGAGTCACCCAGTCTTCAGTATACATTCTTCACGCTATCCTGAACCACTTCGTGGTACCGCCTTCAGACATCTTATATGGCAGTCTTAATGTCAGTAGAGACCCACAGTTTAGCACTAAAGGAAAGTTAACACAGCGAGCCTACTCTTCGAATCCATCCTTCGTGTCGTCCAGACAGTACTATTAAGCAGTTCCCTTCTCTGCGGCAACTCGTTCTCAGGCCACACAAAACTTCTAGATTTCTTCTCAGGTAATTCCTCATGAATTTAGTGCTAATATACATCTGTGTCTTCTTGTGTCGGCCCTCAGAATTTCCAGACTGCCGATATGGTATGTTAGAATCCGTACCTTTGGCTCCTTGTATGTCGAGTATTAGCTCCCAGATTTCCTGTTATGTTACATTTAAACACTGGTTACGGTGTAATATTAATATGAAGTCCTGCCAAGGTCTTGGTGAAAGTATGTTGACTTGCACTACCCTTAAATAATCTGTACTCATATTACACCAGTTATCTACAATGTTTCCCGACAGTCTGGAAATATGCTGCTTGCTACACATTCCCAATATTCTTGGTACTGGGTACAAGTTACTGCAAGAGTACACAAATCTGAGCGGGGATTCAATCCATCTTTCTTCTCCGTATGTATTCTAGTTAGCCCAATTCACAGTTTACGTTGACGTGCATATACGTAGGCAGCTCTTGCGTCGCGCACCTAACCACATACCTCAGCCGGATTTCCAGTTTGGTGGGTCTCTTTTCATTCTTCCTTCTTTGTCTCGGTGTGCGTGAATCTGATGGCATGATCTTCCCCGTATTTACATATCGTTCTTACATCGTACTCATATTAGGCTGTTTAGAAGCCGCGACTGCTACTAACGGTGGTCGATCCCATATTGCAATTTCCACTTCGTGCAAAACCGGGGAACATTCTACGCGGTTTCGCGCTCCTTGCATTAGAAACGATGCAGATTCAGTGTGCCTGATGCCAATATAGCGGACAACTAGCTATCTGAATTTTATGGCTTCAACGTACCGTCTCACAGAGTAAACTGTTCTTGCAGCGGATAGGGCAACGAGTCCTCCACCCACCATGACGAAAGTGGCCAAAAGTAAGTCTTCTCATGGTGTAAATTTCATAAACTGGAAATTCTTTTCTACAAACAGTAGTTAGCAAGGTGACGGGTGGTTCCGTTAGGTTAATTGTAATGGAGTGTATCGTAGCAGCTTCTCTTACTTCGTTCGCGCCGTCGGTAAAGCCTTTGAACTTATAGCTACATTACGAATCTTGGCAGGTCTTGTAGGCAAACCACCGCCTAAGAAGAAGGTCCTCAATTCTCAGGTATGTACTGTGAGAAATGCCTAATTAGGAGCATTCAGTTCTTGTAGCTCACTGGTAGGAAGGTGCATCATAACCTCCGTAGTTTAAAATCAATTCTATGGAATTATCTTGGGATTGGGCACAAGCAAAATACAGTACCATGTTATAGCTTTCACACGAAGTGGGCAGTGCAGATCAAGGAGATGAAAGTGAAACACCGTCGAGACGCTCTTGGACCCACAGATGACTACCAACGACCGTTGACGCAGAATATGGAGTACGGCTGGGATGCCATGGTGCATCCCGGGGAGTCCGCCACCCCACTGCACGAGAGGAAGTCTTATCACCCTAAGGGTCAAACTGACGTGACAGTGGGCGGGGAAGGTCTCACACTAGAAACCTATTACGGAGTGGAATACATTCGCATATAGAGTAAAAGCCTGTTGTCGTCGGAACAGCGTTCATGTATTAGGACAGGGTTCAGATGAAAAGATGTAAGCCTGAAATGTCAAGCTGTGTCAGGGGGCGCAGAATCTCTGTAGACGTCCGTGTGAAAAAGATTCAGCGGTCTCCAGCAGATCAAGTTTAAGTCCATAGACGGAAAACGTCTAGTGACTGTAAACTTGGCTTACCACCTCTGGATGCGGTACGTAAAATTTGCAGCTGAAACCTGTAACAAGTTTTACGGGCGTTATGGGAATATTTTACAGCCAAGGTCTGAGTGGACAGAACTATCCAAGTAGGTTCGAGAGGACGACACCTTTTCATCTCCAGCTTTCAAAGGTTTAGAGCCGACCACCAACTTGTTTATGTATGGAGTCCTAGGGACATAGCGTGGACGTGAAGGGACATGACCAAAATATGTATGAATGAGAAACAGATGCTTTTTGGTACAGGATGTTCAGTACAGCACCGAAGTAAAAAGAAGGCCAAACTCATGCATCCTGAGCGCACGGAAACACTGAAGTGCAATCCAACACCAGACACAAGGCTTAGGGCACTAATCTCTAAATCGTCTTGAAAAATCTAAACCTGAACGAGGTTTTAGGTACTACATAAACCACTGAAGGAGTATGGTTTATCATATAGATCAATAGTTTGGGGGTTTATGTAATATGCACCATGCAGGTCTTCTTGAATGGTCAAGTACCAAGCGCGGCGTGACGTTAATCGGCATCAAATTTTGTTTACTCTTTACCTTACCTTCTGAGAAGTCTTTCAAAGACAGTGGTTTATATATTTCCCATATTTCCCAACCAAAATCGATTTGCGATACTAAAACCGTGAACTAAACCGTGGTTTATACTAAACCGTATATATATAAACCGTGGTTTATACTAAAACCGTGGAAACCGTGGTTTATTGTTTTCCGGACGTTAACTGTGTTGTATTAGTTATCCGAACTACACAGTGATGTACGTGAAAGAAGATCGATGGTTTATCATATAGAAACCATGGGAAAATACGAAGGGGAAAAGGCAGAAATCGTTCATGTTTATGGTACTCAATATTAGCACAAGGAAGTGTCGAGCCAGCACATGAATTAGCACGAAATCTCTGCTCACTGAGAAACTACGTTTGTATGGCTTAATCTCGTTGCAGAAGAACCTTTCGTTAGCGAAGGTATACTTAACGCATGCTGATTTATTCATGGTGATCTCAGGGATTAACGGGTGGAATAAGATGAAGCCTGTTGTGGAGGGGGGTAAAAGTGCAGCAACATCGGTGAAGCGATCACTTTCGTGGTCGGGCGTACCAATCGCCAACAGTTGATTGTTTGAAATTCAAATTTCGTAAGAGGAGTGAAGTTTGAGGGAGGCATGAGGATACGATTCTTATCCAGTGGTGAATGTAATCCCAGGGATTTACTTGATCCACCTTCCAGAAGGAATGCTGGACTTGATCCACCCCCTCTTTACGATGACCTTCTTGACCGACCTCCAAACTGACAACCGTCTGTTTTCTAAGTGACTTTGTCACATCAGACATCCAGTCCGTACATCATCTGTAACTCGGGCTTGTGAATATTGAGTATTGTTATCCGTGCGTACCACACGATGTCTTCCACGTTGAATTCCGACACGAGGCGGACTATAAGTCCAAACAAGTTCTAAGTCGTCAATCATTATTGCAGACAGATGTTGTTGTCCATAAATTGCAAATAACGATGAGTTGTACCAAATTTGATCAACGCGCGTCATAGGATTCTCTCTCACTTTTCTGTCGAAGATGATAACATGCCCACATGGCCATTCCATTTCTTGATACCCAACGCAACTGCACGTTCCTCGATCATTCGAGCTATGCTTAACTACATGAGTTGATCCTGAAGTGTGACAGCGAACTGTGGCCTCTCTACAATTTGAAACTTGACAAATGAATCCTTCTGCAGCTTGCTCATTCTCTGCCTGTCTGCTCCTCGCAAACTTTGTGAGTAGATTTGTCTCTTGCTTCAGTTGTTGACGTCTCGTGGTAAACTGTTGCATGATGTAATACCAAATTTTGAATAAAATTCTTAGAGGGACATTGAAACGAATGGTCCTCAGAAGCGTTGTTCATGCTCTCGACTACATTAGAAGTTACTTTCTCATATCGTGACTTCGGAAATGCACAACGACTATATCGTTCCATGATACGCAGATAAGTAGCCAACTGCCTGCCTCGGTCTCCGGAGTCATCGAGTTTCCTTAAAACTCATTATACATGTCACATTAAACTGCATTAAACATCGATTCCTCGCTAATTCTGGGTTTGGTTAATAGCAGCATAGCCACAGACATGATTGATGATGTATGATTTCTGTATTCGCAGATGAATAGGAGTGAGTGCTAAACTACTTAAGTTTATCTACTATGAATCACCAGAAAATAAAAATCAGGGTTAAATACCAGAAAATGATGCTATTTCGATGATTTTCGTAACTAAATAACTTGGATCAAAATATCTTCAAATTCAGTATCATCAACAGTACCCTAACAATTCACTCTCATCACTACGTCCAAGTGGTTCGTAGACAAACAATTATGGTATTTGTTCTTTTATCTTATTTTGACATAAAAATTTGCACATTCACAAGTAACAAACAGGTGTAGCTAAGAGTTTGTTAGCTATTGAGATCTTTTAGACTTATGTACTGTTTACAAAGACATGCAATGCTTAGTAAGATCTTTCAGCAAAATGTTGTAGTAGAAAGCACTGTGAAAAATGATATTAACATCATTCATATGCATTTTAATGTTGAGAAGGTATACATTAACACATTTCTCTACGCACTTGAAGATGAGTATTTTCTTTTGCGAGATTATGGATCATTCGGTGACAATATGAGAGATTTATCTTCAAAATATCTTTACTTTCATTCAGTTGAAATGCAATATGATATTATAGGTATGGACATGAAGAAGCTATCATCTTCAAAAAAGATTTTTCTGAAACGGCCTGTAATGCTCTAGAGGATAAGCTTTCTGATAGTAATTTCATAAATATTTTTACAATGATATGTGTATGACAGATGTCCAACAATTTGGTATTTTTATGGGAGGGTGTTCTAGAGCTAAATAGCTCTAGAAAATCTCCCATAAAGTACCAAATTGTCTCTCCAAATATTTCGGTGAAAAGAAATATCTCTATGAATAATAGTTGAATCAGTATGTTGATGCAGAATGTTTGCAGTGATTTTTTTTGCTTTCAAATCTCATGTAGTTATGGAGTTTAAAGTCAGATGATTTTTTGAGCATGATAAAATGAGAAAAATCTTGAGATTGAAGTATTCTAACTTATTGAAACAAGCAAACTTACCAAGAGTTTAGTGTTTGTTACTTGTGAATGTGCAAGATTTTATGTCAGAACAAGGTAAAAGAACAAATACCATAATTGTTTGTCTACGAACCACTTGGACGTAGTGATGAGAGTGAATTGTTAGGGTACTGTTGATGATACTGAATTTGAAGATATTTTGATCCAAGTTATTTAGTTATGAAAATCATCGAAATAGCATCATTTTCTGGTATTTAACCCTGATTTTTATTTTCTGGTGATTCATAGTAGATAAACTTAAGTAGTTTAGCACTCACTCCTATTCATCTTTGAATACAGGAATCATACATCATCAATCATGTCTGTGGCTATGCTTCCCGCATTGATTTTTCCCAAGCGCCCTAAGCCGACGGCCCGGTGTCGCACCAGCGATCTGCTGCCGCCAACGGTTAAATTTTTTATCGGCGAGAGAATCAAACTCGAGACCTCCTCTTCATAATTAAAACCTGTCGCCACTACGCTGACTCGTAAGCACTCTGTCAAATAATCCAATCTGTTTTGTGTATTCATCTCATGTAGAGTTGGAACTGTACATGAGACGTAATTAAGAGTTAATCCTTCTCTTAGGAAAGGTTAGCTCTAAATTAATATCTCTAAGATTTTCTTCATTCGTCATAAGAATTGAGTTATAGTTGAATAGGTTCCACTTACTGTCACTACGCTTATGGTTTTTCTGGTTGTAGAGACCACGTGTTTTGTTCACCTAAGAGTAGTTCAAATTAGATTTTTAAATATAGAGATTAAATTTACACTGAGTTTTGTCTTTTGACTTGCACGAAACCAGCCGCGGAACTGGTTGTCACTGCAGTAGAACACAAGATTTTTCTCCGATTCCTTCAATATAGATTAAGACTTGTATTAATTGACGAAACCATCCACACACACTGCACTAAAACAGAAATATTTCTCCTCTCTTCTTTGAGTTTTGTATTTGTATCATTTTTGTCTTTTTTCTGTTCTTGTACAAGGCCGTGGGGTAGGATATTGTCTCCACATCCCCTCTCCTTCTCGTCGGTAGCCTAGGTAGCTCGATATTGGAGAATAAATAAGAAGAAGCAATTTTAGCAGTTCACTATTTGTTCTTTCAAAATATATCTGACTTTCAAGTTGAATTTTTGCATGTTTATTGTTTCAGTTTCTAACATTTCAGTGGTATCAACGATATGTGTATTTCAGCTAGATACAATTTCATATATTGTTATAAGTTTATAAGTGTTTTTGTGTTTCATATCTATTCTAGTTTGGTGAGAACAGATTAGTAAGTTAGAACGCCCCTTGAATGGAGAGGGAGCTTGAAATCCAAACGAATCCTGACAATGGTATCATTTATGGCTAGTAGTATCTATAATAGTTTTAAATTAGTTAAATTCTTAAATATTTTAAAAAATTATATGATAATCGATCCTAGACACTTGGATTTAAATAAAATATATCTAAGCATCCCCAACATATATTTGATATTTTTATTAACAAGATAATTGTTATTTAACACAGTGACATCACGATAAAATCCTAAGAAGGATAACGATATCCTTGCAAAATTGCTACATATATCTTGTATTCTGAAAATAACCGGAAAGATTCTGTAAAGTACGGATAAGTATCTCCTTGTGTTAATTTTGATCGGATTTTCACCGACACAAAATATAATATTATCGAGTTTTAGCAGATTGTTTATTCGAATAGTCGGAAATAAATACATAAGTATTGAAAGTCTCGGTTTTTATAATTATAAATTTACAGAACCTAAATATATTTACAACACTCGGATATTATCCGAAAACCAGGTAAACATTGTTTGTCCGAGCACTGGAGTCCTCTCGTCACGCATTCATTTTTCTCAACTCTTCATGGACACATCCGCCATAGCCTTCGTCCCAAGCTCCTGAAAGTAGTCGTGACTGTACTTTCTCCTCTCCGTGCTCATGAGAGCACACACAAGTTCGCCCGCCAATCCTGCTGTCCGATTGTCCATGCAGTGCAGTCCCCAGGGAGATCGTTGTGCACTCATCCAAGCTCGGTCTTCATGGTGTTGCTGTAGGCACACTCCATCAACACGCGCACCAGAGTCGGACCACTGTATCAGTAACCCACACATTGACTTGCCTGCGGGATAGCTTTCTTTCCTGTCCGCTCCTACGTGTTTGCGCTCCTCTGTCTTGTGGTCGCCGGGATCTTCAGTCCTTATGGAGGGCGTTGTTCCTGTGCTGGCGTGCGCATTTCACTTCGTGTCTTAGATTGCCCTGCCTCGCGGCACGCCACTCTCGGCCCAGGTATGTCTTCCCTTGTCTTGTCTTCGCTGTCTTGCTATGTCTTGTCTTCGCATTTCTTCCCTTGCAGATGCTCAAGCTCTTGTTGTGCCAGAAGATAGAAAGCTATTTCTATCTTCTGCTTAGCGTACCGTACTGCGCTTGTGAGATTCATCCGCTCTCGGCAGCCATGTGTCGTAGCAAGCGCACACTGTCGTCTCGTGTGCCAGTTTCACTCCTTGTAAATCAGGGCCCGCTCGTTGGATTGCGGGACTAATTTCTAGACTGCCGATATGTTATGTCAGAATCCGTATCTTTTGCTCCTTGTATGGGGAGTATTAGCCCCCAGATTTCCTGTTATGTTACGAGGATCATTTTAAACACTGCCACGGTGTAATATTCTGTGAAGTCCTGCCATGGTCATGGTGAAAGTATGTTTACTTGCACTACCCTTAAATTGGTCTGTAACTCATATTACACCAGTTATCTACATCGTTTCCCGACAGTCTGGGACTATGTTGCTTGCTACACATTCCCAATATTCTTGGTACTGGGTACAAGTTGCTCAAAAGTACACAAATCTGAGCGGGAATTCAATCCATGTTTCTTCTCCGTATGTATTTCTCTAGTTAGCCCAATTCACGGTTAACCTTGACGTGCATATATGTAGGCGATTCTTGCGTCTACGTTCATATCGTTCGTTCATATCGTTCATATATCGTACTCATATTAGGCTGTCTACAGGCCGCGACTGCTACTAACGGTGATCGATCTCATAGTTTGGCTGCAATTTCCACTTCGTGCAAAACCGGGGAAGATTCTACGCGGATTCGCGCTCCTTGCATTATGAACGATGCATATTCATTGTGCCTGATGCCAATATAGCTGACAACTAGCTAATCTGGATGTTATTTAACGTACCGTCTCACAGAGTAAACTGAACTTGCAGCGGATAGGGCAACGAGTCCTCCACCTACCATGACGAAAGTGGCCGGAAGTAAGTCTTCTCATGGTGTAAATTTGATAAACTGAAAATTCTTTTCTACAAACAGTAGTTGGCAAGGCGACGGGTGGTTCCGTCAAGTTGGCGATCACTTTGGGACAGAGACAGTTTACGCTTTGAAGAAGAATTCCCAGAGTTTCCTGCTCGAACCTATGGCAGCATCGGTGAAGCTCGGGGATTTCCGTTCGAGCTTATTTCAGCAAGTCGCGACGGTCTTATGCGCTCGGCAAGCACGTGAATCAAAAAGACTGCCAAGCATCAGGTCAGGATGCCAGGGAAATCTCATACGCACGTCGTGCAAGGCAGAGCTAGATGCAGGTCACGTATTCGTTAAATCCGTACAGGGGACGAGCAGATTATGCTTTTCCAAACAATCTGCTCTTCCTCTGGATCGAGCTAGTGTCCACAGCGAGACCGAAGCAGATGATTCAGTGAACGAGGATACATGGTTGGGTGCTGTTATATTCAAGCGAAGCGCAGTCCAGACTCACTTTGAGTTTCAAACGTCACTAGAGAAGTTAGGGTTAGCCGTACTATCATCAGATAGGTCCATATCATTAGCTCATTCTATAGGAATTGTCTCCAAAGCCCATGAATCTGGCCTGGAACAGTTTACCCCAGTTGGCATCTCGATCGACGTTAACAGGGAGGGGAGGGACTTGAGACTGGACGGACTTGTGCGCACGGCTATCAGTCTTTGCTGCAACAGGTATGATGGACAACTTACTCGGAAAGAGTTCTGGTATATCGAGAAGCTAGTCGAATTTAAAAATTTAGCTGGCAGCCTGTTGACATCATGAGTCACAAAAAATTGGTCTGGGGAATCTCATCTACGTGCTGTAGTAGGCTATGAAGCTAACCATTCGATCCTTGTCTAGTAAGTAAGCTGAGTAAGTATATATGCAACAGGTCTATGCAATTTCGGTTTCACTCTCTGCAACGGAAGGAAAAGAAACTAGTAGAACGAGTTTGATAAGCTATTTGGGGGACTTACTAACCTAAGTCTGGTGCTTTGATGTTCTAGGTGTCTGTCTCCAGTTGTGGAGAGAGTCTTCGCTGATTTCAGCTTGCTGTTAACGGAAAAAGTGGTGAAGGAACCAACTCAACAACGGCTTGGCGTTGTGCTAGGTGAGAACGGTTACCTGTCCCCGGTTGAGGACGGGGGAGAGCTGGACATCGACTTGGATGACAAGCTCCATTTTCCCCGGGATTCTAGAGAGATGGACCTTTCCAAGTACATTCGGGACACAGTGCATCTCGAAATTCCATCCAAGTCATTGTGTTCTGCTGAGTGCCGTGGTCTTTGTCTTACTTGCGGCGTAAATCTGAATAAGAACACATGCAAATGCGTTGCTGTGAACGTTAGACCCTCTTGGGGACCACTCGAACAGTTAAAACGACAACTAGAAGAGGGAAAACCGGGAGACGACTATAAGGAAATTCTGGATGGTTCGGAGTAGAACTGTCGTGTTTTCAGCAGGTTCTCTGTGCTTTAAGGTAATCCAATTCTTCTCACGGGGGTTTTGTTCTGGTGTTCGGATGCTATACTGCGAAGACCGGTTATATTCATTCGCTGAATTCTCAAACCAAGTCAGAATACATGTTACCACTCCTCGTTACTCACCAGACAATTCACTCGTTACTTACATGGGTTCAAAACTGTTATTGGGGGTTACCTTAAATGTGTGGGGGAAGTCATTGTTTTCACTGAAAATTACTTTAACTGGGGATCAATTTATAATGCGAACATCCAAGCCAGCTTTAATAATACAATTGTAACTGTTACAGGGCAAGCTGTATCATGGTCGTCTGCAGGTGCTTGTGGATTTAAAGGTACAAAAAAAAGTACCCCATTTGCAGCTCAAACCGCTGCAGACCCTTACGGCCCCTAGGTGGGAGAAGCAAAGCGCATAAAAGCTTTTTGTTTCGCGACAAAATCTTCCTTCTGAAGAATTCAAATTGCCAGTAGATAGAAGAATAGACAAAAAGTTCTTAAATATCAAATCTAATGGTGCTATACCTGTGGAATGGACCACTATGGGAACGAGTCCTTTAGTTACATATTGCAAATGCACCTGATCTCGTCATCGGATCTTCCATGTGCGCACGATCAGAGGCAAGACGATTAAGCAACGTTCAACAGAACGTCTTCGGGTTTGTGCACAAGTTAAAGAGAAAAGTTTTGTAAAACGGTTTTTTATATTTATCAATTAATTTAAGGAGTATTTATAGAAAACGATACAATTGCTAATATGATAACCTCAATAAGAAATGCAAATTTAAGAAAAATAAAAATTTTCCCATATATCATTTAAAAGATATTCAAACTCGTAAATATAAAAATTCCATAAAAAACAAAAAAATTGATCTATTTCTATTTGGAGAGAACATAATTTGATTTGGCTTTTTTTTTATTGAAATAGACTTTCGATGATTTGAGTAGGTATGTGTAGCCTACGTCTTATAGCCTCTAATAGGCCTGTCTAACTTTTGACTTATAACCTATCCTCAAGTGTTGGAACTAAAAGCAGTCTTATAGCCTCTAATAGGCCTGTCTAACTTTTGACTTATAACCTATCCTCAAGTGTTGGAACTAAAAGCAGTGTACCCGAAAGAGAAATAAAGAATAAGAACAGAAAATTTTGTTATTATTTATCTGAACATAGCAGATAAGGAACAGAAAATCAATACATAAAAGTAAGTCTTTCTTATGGATGGCGCGTCGGATTTTTTAATTATTTGAAGATTTTGCACGAAGTAGTTACCAGCAAAAATTCTTTTTTTTTACCTATCGGAAGAGGGATTTGAACCCCCGTGTGCGAATTATGATCCCGCTGTTCTACCCTACTAAACTATTCCGACATGCACTTTCGTCAGGTATCAATGGCCTTCCTCCGACGTTTTTTTCTTTATTCAAATCGCATATGTTTCAACTGGACATAAGAAAGACTCTAGCCGAAATGCAAACATTTCGAGATTTTAATAAGATAAAGAAAGGAGTCGATTCATGTCTAGGTTCATTCGTTACAATGAGTCGTCAAGTCATTTCCGGCCTTCGGCCCTTGCACATTAACATAATAAGAATATTTTTCTATTTAAGAAAATTCCTCAAATACCTAAAAGAATAAAAAGAGAAGCTATTTGCTTCACCCCTCCTGTTACATCGATTTAAATTTTTAGATAATGGATTTTTTTAGGAGAAATTATAGGAAAAATATATATATTATATACTTTTGAATCTTACTCATCAAATGACACTTTGTCTATGTTTATGAGCTTGATTATTTCTCGATGAGGGCGCGAGAGGACGCATCACAAAAAAATATTTTGTTTTTTCAGCGGCAACCACCGGAATATTACAAAACGATTTAAAAACTTTGCTAAACAGGGTCTTGGGGTCCAAGACCACTGCACATCGAAGGAGGGGGGCGGGGAGTGAAGGCCTAGCCATCCAAACTTTAACCATTTCTCCTTCTTTTGTCTGGCCAAGTTGTTTTGTCTCCGGATTATGCAGGGAGAGGCACGGAAGCCTTCAAGTATCAATGGCCTTCCTCCGAACCGTACGTGCAAGATTTCATCGTATATAGCTTTCCGAGTGAATCCACGGGCTCTAGAAGGCCGGCCGAGCTTTTGACCTGGATTATCAGTGGCCTGATTCCCTTTGATATATCTATATCTCAACTCTATTTTTGTCAGCCGGACTGGAATTGCAAAGTTTGAAGAACGATCAAGTTTATTTCACTCCGATCAAACCAACTTGGTTCGCGGAGTGCTTCTGTAAATGAGATCATCGTAATTCTTTTTCTTTCTTTCACTCGGACAACAGAATGCATAGAATCAAGACTGCGGGTCTGTCTTCCCGAAGCAGTCAAACCGACCGACGACATATGTCTCTATGTCTTACGAATAGAATATACAATACAGCATCTTTGCGCAACCCACAAATCATATTTGATTATCTGGAGCTCATGTGGAGGCACCTACGGCTAGATCTGTAATCTTGGTAGGAATTATTTTAAACTCGACTATCTCTTAGGAGGGAAGACGATATTCTTTGAAGAAGCCAATGCCCTAAGGTTTCTCTATGAGTTTTCATTGCTTTCACCTCTTTTTCGAGCCGCGAAATTTTTCAGGACGTTCGGATGTTATTTTTGTCCTTACGTGTTGAAGATTACTGCAAGGTTTAGGAATTATAATTAATCAAATAATTCCAGAAGGAGGTCCAAGGGATCTTTCGACGGGATTAATCTGCGCTTAATCAGGAGCCATCTCGGTATTTCTTTATTTATTTCTTGAAATTGAGTGTCTCCAGCTTGTCTTGTAGAACTAGCACGCAGGCCGTCCGTGTTCTCGAAGGCACTCTTTTCTTTCAAAAAGACCTTGGTTCAGGACAGGAGATGTCACAATGAATGGCCTCGCCAATATTCGGTAAAGCATTATCTGACCCTTAGTTCTTCGGTTAATTGATATTAGATGAAGTTTCTATGCTGCCTACTTGTATGTATTTCCGGTGGAGCAGTGAAATGCGTAGAGATCGAACCTCCGCAACGGCGCAGAGGCAAAAAGAGGGATAATTAGCTGAGTTGGTAGAGTGCCTCGTTTACACTGAGAGAGTCTACATGTCCAATAGAACTATAAGCTAAAAGGAGCACATGTCATAATAAAACCAGCAATATATTGATGATGAGTATATAATGCAGCTTGAGTTGTAAAATCTTGTGCAAGAAATGCATAAGAAGGTAAAGTCTTATTCGTACACTGTCACGTACGGTTCTGAATTGACGGCCACTTGTGTTGGGAGACATCTCCCAAATAAAATCCTCGGTTTAAGCCGGTGACGCCTGTCCAGTGCTGGAAGGTTAAGGAAGTTGGTGACCTGATGACAGGGAAGCCAGCGATTGAAGCCCCGGTAAACTAAGACTAGCAGTTTATTATTACGATAGGTGCCAATCAGATTGAAAGTTCATAGCAATAAGTGGAGTTCTGACAAGTGCCTCACATATGGAGGCCCTAAGTGAATCGGCATCTAGTATGTCATACGATTCCTCATCGCATTGACAAATTTTCAAAATGACTAATTCGGTTTTCCATGTTGGCAAGAGCACGGTGTCCTTAGTGGAGGTCTACTCAAAAGGCTGTTCGGCACTACAGAGGCTCCGCGCTCTCTAGGCATCGACGGAGAGCGTTCTTGTAGTACTCTGTTATCGTCGATCTAAGCCATCTAGGGCGAACTGGCAGAGCTTTATCGTATCGCACTATTTTGTCTTATATTCAATATTGGTTTTTACCTGCGTGTATTATAGTCAATACTAAGTAAATTATAAACTACTTATGTTTATTTTTCATTCGCTTCATATTAGCTTGAACAGTCTCCGGATGTCTTGAGACATGCAGCTATGGTAGAGGCGAGGTCAAAGGGTTCTACAAGCTAAAGAAGTATCCTTCGGACCCAAAAAAATGCACTCGACCTGTCGGTTTAAAAAATATATATATATTTTGGCTGCCATCAGAATGTCGTCGGCGTAGCGACACGCACGAGGATCTTGAACCTGTAATTCATCATCTCGAGTACGCAAAAGCCTCGTAGGTGATCTTAACAGAACTTCTTCGGGAGAGTCCTCCGAGACTCGAGTGGAAGCCCCCTACCATGCTTTGTGCTCTAGTAGAAAGTGCTTCATGCAAAATATATGGGTTTCTCAGAACCTCCAAGAAAAACGTTGATTCATCAATTTCGAGAGACATGGTCCACGCCCCCCATGGAATGATGGTCAGTATAAGGTCTCAGCTGCTCGGTCTTGGCCGGAATGGCTTCCCCAATCGTAGATGTTTTAGCTCCCCTGGGGCTTTTTCAGTTTTTTTCAGTTTTTTCCTTTTATATACAAACTTGCATGATCACGAATATTATCTGTTCTTGTACGTTCTCGGCAAAGGTGAAACACCAGCCGGCTGTACTTAGGCGCATTAGTAATATATTACGGCACCGAAAGTGTGAAAATCTTGTTTTAAAAAATTAAAACTTGGAATTTTTGAAAAAAATGCTAAACGGAGACATAGATACAAGCACATATATCGAGGTCGTCTTCGGAGCAACTAGCGCAATAGAGGAGAGGGCCGACCAAAGCGATACACTCGACCAAAGGGTCCGAGCTCCGTTCCACTTGGTACCGTCGGATCACTAAGGCCGACTTTCGTCCCTGCTCGACATGTATGTCTTGCAGTCAAGCTCGCCTTCCGCGATGCGTCAGCCGCGTTCTTTTGTAGACGTGGTGCTGGCGGCGCTAAGGTCTCGTGACCTTTGGGCCTAAGAAACTGCCGAACAGGTGCTTTTACTAAGTTATGAAAGTCAATTCGATGACAACAGCCATATTTGCCGTCCAAACAGTTCAAAAATTAGAGAAAAGTTGCGATCGGTTGGATTCATTCGGGACGAAAAGGCCGCATTCTTGAGTAACTTTTACAAGTTTTTTTTATTAATTCAAAAAAGCTAATGGTAAATATTCGACCTGATGAAATTAGCAGTATTATGCGCGGATACGCCAATTGCTATCAGTTTGTCCGAAACAAAGACCGGGCCATCGCCTATTTGGCTAACATCTTTGACTAACATCATACAAATTGTAAGATTGTAAATCCATTACGACCAAAATGTTAATGATCTTCTAAGATCATTAACATTTGGTTTGTATGACGTCGTTACTCGTAACTTGAAAAAAAATGTTGTAGCATAGCAATAGTCATGTTCTTTAGAAACTCTCTTCTTCTATTTAAAATCAACTCCAACAAACATCCAAATCTTGTGATGATCTTTTCTCATAGAAATCTCTTCATTTTTGTTTCATTGGTCTCTCTCAAAGCTCTAATCTTTATCACTTGGTACAATAGTCAATGAAGATTATAATATATTTATTGTCTCGAGATGTCTTATTAAAAAATCATACAAAATCAATATCGCACTTCTCAAATGATCTTAACATTAGAATTCGTCTTAACATAGATGTTCTAGTAGACTTCAGAGTAAATTTCAGAGTAACACATCGCAAGTTTTGAAATAATCTAAACACTCTTTGATAATACTTTTCAATGATGATTCGTATCTAAAATCTTGAAAGTTGTTATTTTATCAACAAAGTGATCTCTGTAAATGATACCTTCGTGGAGACTCCTGCATTAGTTTGAAAACTTTCTTCTAACCAATTGCTCCCTTTAGTAAACAATTTGCTCTTTGATGAAATAAAATTCTTTTCATCATGGTGTAAGGTTTGCATCTTTGATCAATGCTTTACGTTCTCAAGTATGCATACTTTCTGAGAAAAACTATCTGCAAAGAAACTCCAAATTTTCTTGTACTCGTCTAATACATCTTAGTGCTTGTGATGATCATCACTTGCTCGTCTGAAACTGAATCATCAAACAATTTTTTCTCTCATCGTCATAAGTTCTCGACAAGTGATCAACATTTGTATAGTTTTTCATTGGTCTATCTTCGATAACACAATTGTATTTTGTTAGAATGATCTTTCAACGAGCAATACGACTTTCGACATTGAGTTTATTAAAGATATACTTTAAAGCTCTGTGATTTGTGACTAGAGAAAATTTCTCTCCTAACAAGTAATATAAAAAAAAATTCAATCTAGAAATCATAACTAATCTTTCTCGTCCAGTCACGAAATAATTCTCCGTGGTGTCGGGTTACATGACATTCCATACAGCGAAACAGATCTCCAAAAAACACTCGAGTGATATTTCCACAAGAGGCTGCAAACTCGAGCTTATCAAGCTGAGAACAAGCTAAGTTAAAGTTGAGCTAGACAAGCTACCCCTTAGCTTAAGTTAAACTATCACTTTGAAAAGATTGAAAATACCAAAATGCAAAGTTTGTTAAGGAGAGTGACCTCGTGCTTTCAATTGTGAGAAATAACGTTCTATGCAATAGTTAATGCAATTTATAAAGTGTCAAAATTGTGAAAAAGAGAAATTTGTCGATTTTGGCTCGTGATTTGGATCCATAATCTGAAGGTACAAGTGCGTAAGTGTTAGTGAGTATTATAGTTTTGACTCTTGATTCATAAAAAATGGAGTTATACAAAAAAGTTGACGAAGAAATAATTAGTAAAGAATGTAGAAATAACTTATTTTAGGTGTACGATGAGGCTCTAGAGTGAACTCAAACTCGAATGCCCGTGGTGGTGCATTCGCAGCCTTTATATAGTGAGAGGAATAGTACATGATAAGCTTTCGGTCAATGCTCATCTCTCACGCGGATCGCTGATGTGGCTTACATGCAGCCTTAGATCTAGAACAACATCTAGAGGTTCAGAATGAGCCACGTAGAAGGCTCGCTGGAAAGTTCTAGAAGCTTCTTTCTAGAAATTTCCTTCTGGAAGCTTCCTGGCTGGAAAGTTCTAGAAGCTTCTTTCTAGAAACTTCCTTTTGGAAGCTTTCCGGTTGGAAAGTTCTAGAAGCTTCCTTCTAGAAACTTCCTTCTGGAAGTTTCCCGGTGGACTTTTGGCGCACTCGTCTATTGGTAGAAGTACTATTTGCTGCATGTATTCTTCGGCCAACTTAGCCGTAACTAATTCTTATACCAAAGACTTCTACCAAACCAATTTCTCCTCTAGTTGATAAGTAGGACTCTACTTATTACAAACCTCCCCCCTTTTAAGAAGCAACGTCCTCGTTGCTCAACTGCTGTTCGAAAGCTTGCACTATGAGTGGGGCGTGTGCAAGATTGGTTGCAGGTTCCCATGTTGCTTCATGTAATGGATAGTCTTTCCATTTGACCAAATAATCTACCCGTTGATGACGAGTCTCACGAACACGTTTCTTTAAGATGCGTTCCACTTCAAACTCTTCTTCGCCATCGATAATTTGAGGGAGAGGTCGCGACTCTTGCGAGTTGCCAAATTGAGGAGGTCGTGGTGTATATCGCCGTAATAAAGACACATGAAAAACCGGATGAATCTTCATGTGAGGTGGAAGTTCGAGTTTATATGCCACTGCTCCAATTCTACGGACAACAGAGAAAGGCCCGATGAAACGAGGGTTGAATTTACGACTGCCGATCAGAGTAAGGTTGGTTGTGGATAACCAAACTTGATCACCAATCGTGAACTCTTCATGCCGACGGTGTCCATCGGCATATTGCTTTTGCCGATTCTGAGCAACTTGTAGTTTCACCTTAGCTTTTTCCACTCCTTGTTGAATTCGTGCAACGAATTCATTGACAGCATCCACTTTGGTGTTGACTGACGACGTCGTGCTGAATCGTGTCAAACTTGCTGGTGTGAGAGAGTGTTCGCCGTACATGCGATAAAAAAGGCGTTTCACGAGTGGATGCATTGAGGGAGTTGTTGTAGGCAAATTCTACCAAAGGGAGTAAGGTGTCCTGTAAACCCTCCGCGATCGTCATCCCCCCGATCAACTACCCCCCGATCTCTTAACCTCCACGATCGTCATCCACGAATCTTCAACATGTCGGGCCTGTCTCTCACTCAAGGGTCACCTCTGATGGCTTTGATGGAAGCACACCATGAACTTGAAGGGAAAATGCTGAGTTCACTCATTCATACACCCACAAACTTATCAACTAAAAATCTCCTTAAACACATCAACTAAAATCCTCCATTCTAACGACGTCTCTCAAGTTCTCACATGCTAAAAATATCCCACACTCTCTATATTACTCAAGTTGTCATTACGACAATGTGAAAACAAGGATGAGGAGCTCTTCTCTACTCCTCTATTTATACATTCTAGGTTTTTACTTTGGTACCCTCCGGTAACTCAGCCGTAACTACTTTTACCGAGTTTTACTAAGATATTACTTAAGGTAAAAGCATTGATCACATGGGCTTTTTACCTTTTCACATGGGCTTATTCCTTCAAAGTCAACAACTTCTAAAAGGATTCTGGAATATTCTCAAGGAATCTCGAATTTCCACCCCCCTTCTACACTAGGACCCACTAAAAAGGAAACATGTGGAATCTCTTCTTGTTTTTAATGCCCACAAAGTCCACAACTTTAATCCAACCACTAATATCAAGTCAAAAAGGAGATAAGGGATACTTTCCACCTCCTTTCTACCTTTTAGACAAGATGACAAGATAGTAGTGCTCACTCTTTAGCAAATATCTGAATTCTGTCAAAAGTACAGCTAAGTTTAACCATAACTAACTTTTAGCTAGTCACGACTAACTTGATACCTCCTTAAAGTACTTTGGCAGCAAATAAACATTCTCAACACTTAGTTATAACTAAATACCTTACTAATGGACAAACTTCCTATGTGTAACATAGGTCGTTACAGGACAGAGTTGGGAGAGCTTTATGCGAGCTTTGAAGGAGGAGTACTACACTGAAGACTCAGAGAGGGTGACCAAGAGAACATTCTTGGAGTGGGTGGTGAAGCCTAACAAAGGTTTGTCTGTAAATGAGTTTTTAAGGGAGTTTGATCGTCAATATGCTCAGCTTTCTAGGACATATAAGCTTACACTAGAGGTTGAGAAGACCGAGCTTTTCCTACAAGCAGCGGACGTGACTATTCAGGAGAAGCTTGAGCTGTTGCTGGAAGACAAGAGTGAGGAGAGAGGATTGAAGACTGATTGGAAGGAGGTTGAAGAGGCTGTCTCTTTGCTGACCAAGAGACAGAGAAGAAGGGACAAGGTGGTGGTAAGTGAAGCAGCACCTCTGATAATTCCTGTCAAGCAGTTGCCTACTAAGCCTGCTTTGGTAATTGCTAGAGAGGAAGACTCACGGCTCGATGAGTTGATTAAGGGTATGAAGGAGCTTAAGCTTAAGCTCACTAGGTTAGAAGAGAAGGAGCATAATATACAGCCTGCTATGCAGAGACCTCAGATGAGGGAAGGCTTTGTTCATCGTTGTATATGGTGCGATAGCCTAGACCATGTAAGAAGAGATTGTGGAGAGTTTTCAGATGCATTGAGGAAGGATCTTATCTTCTTCAAAGATGGTAAGATCCATTTGAGAGAGACTGGGATGATGTTGGGAACCAACTTTGGCAAGGGTGGTATGAAGAGACTTGTGAATGATATATCAGCATCACATGTTGTTTCTCTTGTGAATGCTGCTACGTGTGGAGTGAAAGTGGAAATGGAGAGAGAGAAAGGGACTATTGGGTTGTGGTCAGATGTAATGCGGTCCGTAGTTAGAACAGAGCTAGACAAGGATGTGCTACGAAGGGTTGGCAACTCAATTAGAGAAACTACAGGATGGAATGACCCTGTGGATACTATGTCAGTGCATGCTTATGTTGCAAGAAGTCAGCATGAAGCTCTATAGAAGAAAAACGCAGGAGGGAGGATGCAGGTGAGGCTTCTACAGCCAAACGACCTGCTACAAGGAGTGAAATGGCTAGACCAGATGCAAGGCAGGAGACAACACCTACTCGGGAGGAGACTATGGAGGATCTACCATCTACAACACCAAAGGAGAAGGAGAGAAGCAAGGAGAAGGGTAAGATGCCTGCATACAAACTTCAGTCTGACATTGAGATTGCTACAGACTTGAAGCAGGTGTTAGAGAACCGTATCTTGAATGGGAAAGTTGAGTTTACTTTGGGTGAGATTCTTGGGATTGCAAAGCGTGAGTTCCATGAGGTTATCATAGATATCATCAAGAGGAAACGTCAGATTTTGGGTGAAGCAACTACGCTTAACGCTCTAGGGACCAAACTGTCGGAGGATGAGGAAGATGAGATTGCTGGTTACTGCTCTCAAGTATCAGAGGGAAGATCAGATCAGCACGTGAGGTTTGAAGATGAGGTGGAAGCATCGCAGAAGAGCCATTATTCTCACAACCATTGGGCGAGAGCAACCACAAAGACCTTAGTGAAGCTGGGAGATCTAGAGGAACCTGTGGTGGCATTGATTGATCATGGCTCAGAGATTAATCTGATGTCTAAGGAGCTGTACAAGCGTGGGAAGTGGCCTATAGACACCGACCATGGATGGCTTATCCGTGCTGCCAACAACCAGCGAGGAGAACTCTATGGTGCTTGCCCCAACATCAAGGTAACTGTGGATGACATTAGTGATGTTCAGAATTTCTTTGTGCAAGACATGTCAACCTATCCTATCATTCTAGGACAGCCTTACATTACTGATGTTAGAATGGAGACACGAGTTATGGATGATGGTTCAGCCTATGCTAGGATACGTAGTAGAGACGGCAAAAGAGCTGTTCAGTTTTTGACCGTTGCTGCAGAACATGAGAGGAATCGTGATAGCTTGAGAGACCGTCCACTACCTAAGATTACTCATGAGATTGGAAAGTTTGACCAATCATCTTCTACCAAGTTCTCTTCATGTTTTTGAGGGTTAGGGGCACTTTCCGTGATCCATTCGCGGAGTGTTGGATATGGTTGGAAAGCATGGGAGACGAAGATGCTCGTGGACTCAATGGTTGCTCGATTTGAAGCACGGAGGATGGCGTTTTGATCAATTGAAGCTGAGGGGGTCAAATTCATGACCAATTTTATTTCCGAGATTTCCTTCGCACTTTTCGGAAGTTCTGTGAGGTTGTTGGAGACGAATTGACTGTTGCTGAAAAGCTCCTGAGATGAGCTTGCTGATGGGCTCTGAGATCAATTGATTTCAAGCCGGAGTGAAAGAGTTATGGCCAACTGAAGTTGGGTGTTTCAAATAAGAGGCTACGAGAGTAAGCGACTATAATTAGAGGACATTGAGAGAGATATGGAGATTTTGGGGTCGAATTTTGCTATGAAACTTTCCAAGATCTGAGAAGGTAAAGTCATGTACTTACCTGTGAAATTTAGGACCATTTGGATTATTGCGTATAAAGGTATTTCTGTTTTTGTGCACAAGGGTCTGCATATCATCTTGTGTCATTGACAGTTAGGGTTTGGATCATTCCGAGAGATTGGTTGAGGATCTGGTGGTGAAATTTTACAGAGTGGTAGTGATGGTGACACTTTAGCTTACTGAAAATCTTGAGCCATTTTGGTCGAGTGGTTTGTGAAGAATCAGACAGTAAAGTTTTGTCGAAAGAGTATCATGAGCTCATGAATGTTATGGGGATAATGAACTTTTGATAGAGCATAATTGCCAATCCACATATGATCTCTCGGCATGTAATATCTTAATAGAGAGATTATTCTACATGCTACCTACTAGCCTTAGTTTCATCTCATTCTGAGTTGTGGTTGAGGTGAGGTAAAGTTGAGAGGTTCTTGCTCCGAAAGATGCAAGATTTAAAGCTCTTTTGAAGAACATGTCTACTTGGAGGTTTTGCTAGTGCTTCAATGCACTTGATCATGAGTATGGAGAGTTGTTGATAGTATTATCTGTGTTTGGATCATTTCCATACTCGCATGCTTGTTTGTACGCCCAGTTGGTTTGATTGGATTTGTGTGCGGGCATTGCGCTTAGGTTTCTTTTCTATTATGAGTGTTGGTGTTTCTCTTGTGGTGAGGTTGGAGTGATGACTAGCAGACCTAAGAGTGCTTGCGGTGATGGCAAGAACAGGTTCCCTGTGCTTGTTATCTCGGTTCTATCCCTAGTCGAGTAAGAGAGAGATTTGCCGAGAGGACGTGATGATATCATAACGAGATAAGTTCAGAGTGTACTTGGAGGTCAGAGATAGGTTTGGGTGGTCGCTGGTTCTGAGTCACAGAGTGCGACACGTATTCTCCACAGCTAGATACCCGGTGTATTCTCAAATAAGAAAGCATGTCACACGACAAGTGTAGGCACATAAAGTTTGGCGATAGGAGTAGAGCCCTCTCACAGTATGATTCTCAGCAAGTGAAGATCGGAAGGAATCAGAATTTGAACGCGTGAGCAACTCGTCTATTTTGGTCTCTGACGGATCGGATCGATCAGATGTGTAGTACATAAAACAACTAACCTACAACTATGTCTCTCTTCTATCATGATCAGACCTTTATCACCACAACAAGCGAGGTATATGTGCGACACGTTCTCCCTCTAGAAGGATTATATTTTTTAATTTTTTTGGAAAGACGACAGCACGACACAAGTACTTTATTCCACTGAAAGAAAAGTACAACAAGGCTCGCGAGGAACAGAACCAGCCAAACCGAAAAACCCCCATTGATAGTGATTTATGGAGGGGGTCCAACAGTCAAGAACAATTCTGATCAAGTAAGTCACAAAACTAACAAGCAAGGCCGCTGAAACAGACGTCTACGGGACCACCCATCTAGCAGAGAAACTAGTGATGGGGGTGGTGGAGTAGACAGCAAGCTGCAATAGGTGAAACATTAGACTAAAAAATGGTGCATGAAGTAAACTAATGGTGCATGAAATAAACTAACGGAGAGTACATCTATAATAATGAATATAAGAAATGCGAGGAAGTGTCAATTGCAGAGCAATAAATGACCAGACTAACAAACTCTCGATATATGATTCATTCGAGACTACGGCAACCCAACCAATGAGGGAAGTAAAACTGGCGTCCACAGAAATGAAGTCCCTCTTCAAACCACACCGGAACATTGATTTGAAATTCAAAATGATGCTCCAGCCTTCGCGTTCGAGGTCGGTCTGTTCTGCTCAGGCGATGCTCACTTCTGCATTGATACACACGGGACAAGACAAACATGAATGAATGGCAACCTTTAACTTACCAAATCTGACAGCATAAGCGCTTTGAACTAGAATCGAAACCTAAACATTGCAGCCAAGAAGACACTTTCAGAGCAGACTTTTACTGTCTAACGAACATGTTGCTACATAATTGATGTTTTCTCTGAAACCGAGTTCTTCATCCGAGGCCGTGAACATTACCTCGTCCTCCGGATGTAATGCTAGCATGCTAGAGTCAGTCGGTGGGTGCTCGATCTCATTGATATCCGGATGATCGTCCCTTGGACATGTTTGAACATTGTGTTCAGTCTGCCTGCACGGACTACATCTTCCAACCTGATTTTGCCTGCCGCCACTAGTCCTAGTAGATAGAATGCAAGAACGTCTCGTCCTACGAATGAAAAATTCTGATGGAAAATGAGACACTTGTTCATCTGCAATATCGAACTCCATTTCCACAGCATTAACACTGGCAGTAACATGAGAAAGTCCAGTGACATTATCCTGAACAGAATCAGTTACATCATCTGTAACTCGGGCTTGTGGGTATTGAGTATTGTTATCCATGTGTATCACACGATGTCTTCCACGTCGAATTGTGACAGGAGACGGGCCACAAGTTCAAACAGGTTCTAAGTCGTCAATCATTATTGCAGGCAGATGTTGTTGTCCATAAATTGCAAATAGCGATGAGCTGTACCAAATTTGATCAACGCGCGTCATAGGATTCTCTCACACTTCCTTGTCGAAGGTGATAACGTGCCCACATGACCATCCCATTTCCTGATATCGAACGCAACTGCACGTTCCTCGATCATTCGAGCTATGCTTAACTAGATGAGTTGATCCTGAAGTGTGACAGCGAACTGTGGCCTCTCTAAAGTTTGAAACTTGGCAAATGAATCTTTCTGCAACTTGCTCATTCTCTGTCTGTCTGCTCCTCGCAAACTTTGTGAGTAGATTTGTCTCCTGCTTCAGTTGTTGACGTCTCGTTGTAAACTGTTGCATGATGTAATACCAAATTTCGAATAAAATTCTTAGAGGGACATTGAAACGAATGATCCTCATAGCGTTGTTCATGCTCTCGGCTACATTAGAAGTTACCTTTTCATATCGTGGCTTCGGACACACACAACGACTATATCGTTTCGTGATGTCTCATAGATAAGTAGCCAATTGTCTGCCTCGATCTCCGGAGTCATCGAGTTTCTTTAAAACCTCGTTATACATGTCACATTAAACTGCATTAAACATCAATTCTTCGCTAATTCTGTAAGAAAAAAAATCTGGTTTGGAAATTCTCCACTATGACCGAAAGTTAGTCGAGCTAACCAAATGCTCGTTGAATGCAAACTTGTTGTAACTACGGGTGAGAATCGTACACCTCTCGGTTCTTCGCATACAAGCAAGCCAAAAATAGTTGCTCGGCCTCTTTACCAAACCTCGCCCTCACGTTCATTCTAATGTGTTGAGCATAATGACCATGCGTCACAGTTGGAATATCTCAGCAATGACTTTCTCCAAACTTTTCTGTCGATCGCTGATGATTACAGTTTGAGGACTATCAATTCCATTTATGGATTCTCTCAATAAGCCACAGAACCAAGTCTAGTTAGATGTGTCTTCTCTCGGAGCTACAGCATAAGCTAAAATGATAGCCTGGTTTGCACCATCGAGGGTGGAAGCCAAGAAAATTTGACAAGGAAACTTGCGTGACTTCGAATGACAAGCGTCAAGACATATCACTTTCTGACATGAGCTGAAGGCATTACGAGTAGCATTGGGATAGACAAAGAAACGACTAAAAATTATCAGATGATTTATCCATGTGTCCCAATCCACAACAGCTAAGGGATCGACGTCTTTTATCCTTCTACATACTGATGAAATATAATGAAAAGAGATAGTCTGATTATCTTCTAACCAGTCCCGTGAGTGCTCGCGGCTTCTCCAAACCTGGTTATATGGGGCTCGCTTATTAAAACTAGTCCGAATTTCTTCCATTAAATTCCGGATTGAGGTGTTGTGATCTATGGCTACTCTATTACACAACACTTGTGCAAGGAATTTAGAGTTTGACGCTGGTCTGCGTCAGTAAGCTCGTTGTCCAAGGCAAGTATGCTCTAGATTACACACGCTGATGGTGATTCTCCCTGTGAATTTTCCTCTTTGTGCACGTACCCTCCAATTGCACGACTGCGTTACTGACCCGTCTCTTGCCTCAACAACAACCGTGCACTTTGTGAGTGAAATATGACTTGAGCTTGTTACAAGCTCTACTGTTCAAGAAACACCAACAATCTATAGCAAAGTCAAAATCTTTCCAGCATTGAAACTCTCCCCCCAACCTCAATCTCCCTGCAGCATCTCTTAAGGAGTCTAGTGTTTTTTCTTGAAGCACGCGGTCAGCAACACGGACGTCAGTCATCTCCTGCCGCCATCGCTCCATGATCGTTTCGTCTTCTTTCTCGTCACTTCTTACGTCCAGAAAAAATTCCTTCTCTTCATCTTCAAAATGTAATCCATCGAGAGAATCTAAATCATTGTCCTCTGACATTATCACTAAGTGTTTACATGCATTGCATATCTCTTTCCTCGATGCTTCACTGTTACCACCATGCATTGTTCATTTTCATTTCTTCTGCTTGATGTGAAACACTATATCATGCTAGTACTCATTCGAAGCGCAGTCCCGCTTGTCTTCCCGCACACTAGTCTAGCATTCTAACACGTCAGGCATCGAAAGCTAACATGACTATCCGACTGGACATCTGATGTGACAAAGTCACTTAGAAAATGAGCGGTTGCTAGTTTGAAGATCGATCAAGAAGTTCATCGTTAAGAGGGTATGGATCAAGTCCAGTATTCCTTCCGGGGGTTGGATCAAGTAAATCGCTGATGTCAGCCCGACTCTTTTTACGACGAATGTATGCCACATCTGAAATAAAAAGAGCCTACGACATATGTAGTTCATGCATGACAAGTGAAATTTAGAATACTCAAGTGAGAGACGAAGACTGCAGCTTATCGAGCTGAAGCTTTGAACTGATGTAAGTTTCATTTCGACGTCGAACGCAAAAATGAGTTTCTCCATCTGCTTATGGAATTAAACGTTGTCGATTCTTGAGATGTGATGAACCTTGTGAACTGAAATCCGGTGGCACAGTTTCCAAATGCTTGCTTACAGCGCCCAACTCGTCAAGAAATGCTTCACAAGCTACAAGGACTGGGAAGGGATCTCGGCGATCGTTTTTGGACTGAGACATTTTACGTCTTAAAGAAGAATAGGAGGTGTCATTTCTCAAGAAAAGATTCTTGCCGGGCACTATGATGAAATCCGATGCGATAGTCTGACCATGTTCATCGTACATGTCAGTCAAGGTCTTCCAAATGTCGTGCAAGTAGCTTGGTCTATGTCCGACTGAACTGGATTGCCGGGATGATTTCATCGTGAAGATGCTTCAATCTTGTCCATTCATTTAAATTATTGATAGCGGGGCAGAGATGGTTGAAGATATGTCACGTGACAGATGCGAGAATTTTATTTTAATCCAGGAGAGAAGTCCGCAAGAATCCCGGAAACCAAATCTTGAGTATTTCAAAATGACACCTCCTAATTCCTCGAGTTTGTTGGTCGAACATATAGCGACATTGTTGAAACTGGGAGTTTTTTCTCAAATTTCCCTCCTCTTCTTCTAATAGTAAGGAATCTCGGGGAGAAATTACAAGCAAAATCAGTAGAAGAAGCAAGCAAGAAATGGAAAAATAGTTGGTATTTATGATTCGAATAGGTGCATTATGATCAAAATTTAAGTAGAATATTTTGTAAATATTGTAATACGACGAATAATAATAGTCTTTTTGGTATTAATGGAGTCCTGAATGTTAAACCATCTGCTTTGTATGATCATGCAGAGAGTAAAGATCACCAAAAGTACTAGTTTGCTCATCGAGAAGACAAAGAAGCAATGACAAGGTCATTACTTCTGCAAACCGAAGTTGCAATGTATCAATGTTACTTTTTATTAGTGTGGTAGTCGAGAAAACAAGTCCATATTTTGGACTTATGATCGACGAATAGAAGAACATGTTTGTTTCTTCAACGTCAATAGCGTTTGTCATTTACTTTGAGAATAGACAAGTTGTGAGTTTGTTTTTGGGGTTGCTTCATTTGGAAGACAAAGACACATAGCATATTTTTGAGATGTTGATAAGTCGTTTGAAGTTTTGAGGGCTAGATCATGATAAGTTAGCTTGTTTCGGCTCTAATGGAGCTTCAGTAATGATCGATAAGCATACTCGTAGGACAGCCAGATTGAAGTGTAGTGTAAATTCTTATTTGGATTTCAATACATTGTACTACACATAGAACTAATCTAGCGTTGGCTTTAGCAGTCCAAAGATTCTAAATGTTTTATCATCAACACTGACACCGATAATATTTTGAATAGTACGTGTAGTTATTTCAAACAATCATCTACCTGTAGAGATGGTCTTGCAACACTATAGAACGAATTGTTTGACTTGCAAAGAAACTAAAATAGTATCAAATGGTGGTTATCTCGATTGCAAGCAGTCATGGTTTTGTGGACTCATTGAAATCCGTGCTTGTTTATTTTCATTCAGTTTCCACCTCCAGTGACCAGGTGTAACTAAGAGTTTGTTAGCTATTGAGATATTTTAGGCTTATGTACTGTTTACAAAGACATGCAATGCTTCGTAAGATCTTTCAGCAAAATGTTGTAGTAGAAAGCATTGTGAAAAATGATATTAACATCATTCATATGCATTTTAGTGTTGAGAAGGTATACATTAACACATTTCTCTACGCACTTGAAGATGAGTATTTTCTTTTGCGAGAGTATGGATCATTCGGTGACAATATGAGAGATTTATCTTCAAAATATCTTTACTTTCATTCAGTTGAAATGCAATGTGATATTACAGGTATGGACATGAAGAAGCTATCATCTTCAAAAAAGATTTCTCTGAAGCGGACTGTAATGCTCTAGAGGATAAGCTTTCTGATAATAATCTCATAAATATTTTTACAATGGTATGTGTATGATAGATGTCCAACAATTTGGTATTTTTATGGGAGGGTGTTCTAGAGCTAATAGCTCTAGAAAATCTCCCATAAAGTACCAAATTGTCTCTCCAAATATTTCGGTGAGAAGAAATATCTCTATGAATAACAGTTGAATCAGTATGTTGATGCAGAATGTTTGCAGTGATCTTTTTTGCTTTCAAATCTCATGTAGTTACGGAGTTTAAAGTCAGTTTACATTTTGATTTTTTGAGCATGATAGAAATGAGATAAATCTTGAGATTGAAGTATTCTAACTTATTGAAACAAGCAAACTTAGCAAGAGTTTAGTGTTTGTTACTTGTGAATGTGCAAATGTTTCTGTCAGAACAAGGTAAAAAAACAAATACCATAATTGTTTGTCTACGAACCACTTGGACGTAGTGATGAGAGTGAATTGTTAGGGTACTGTTGATGATACTGAATTTGAAGATATTTTGATCCAAGTTATTTAGTTATGAAAATTATAGAAATTGCATCATTTTCTAGTATTTAACCCTGATTTTTATTTTCTGGTGATTCATAGTAGATAAACTTAAGTAGTTTAGCACTCACTCCTATTCATCTTCGAATACAGGAATCATACATCATCAATCATGTCTGTGGCTATGCTGCCCGCTATTGACCAAACCCAGATTTTTCTTAAGGCATTGATTTTTCCCAAGCGCCCTAAGCCGACGGCCTGGTGTCGCACCAGCGATCTGCTGCCGCCAACAGTTAAATTTTTTATCGGCGAGAGAATCGAACTCGAGACCTCCTCTTTATAATTAAAACCTGTCGCCACTACGCTGACTCGTAAGCCCTCTGTCAAATAGTCCAATCTGTTCTGTGTATTCATCTCACTTCTCTTAGGAAGGGTTAGCTCTAAATTAATGTCTCTAAGATTTTCTTCATTCGTCATAAGAATTGAATTATAGTTTAATAGGTTCCACTTACTGTCACTGCGCTTATGGTTTTTCTGGTTTGTAGAGACCATATGTTTTGTTCACCTAAGAGTAGTTCAAATTAGATTTTTAAATATAATACGATTTAGAGGTTTAAATTTACACTGAGTTTTGTCTATTGACTTGCACGAAACCAGCCGCGGAACTGGTTGTACTGCAGTAGAACACAAGATTTTTCTCTGCTTCTTTCAATATAAATTAAGACTTGTATTAATTGACGAAACCATCCACGTACACTGCGTAAAACAGAAATATTTCTCCCCGCTTCCTTGAGTTTTGTATTTGTATCATTCTCGTCTTTTTTCTGTTCTTGTATAAGACCGTGGGGCAGGATATTGTCATATTGTCAAACAGTCAATATTGCATATTGACTGCTTATTCACCCATGTACACTCAAGTGTACATGGGTGTTTAATATATGTTTCTAACCCTTCTGATGGGAAGAGTTAGAAACATATATTAATGCCTCTATTAAATGACGTGTAATGACAATTTCACTCCCGGACTTATATCTCCAGGAAGGCCTCAGCCTGCTCTTCACTTATGGGTTCTGTCTGGGTCAATTTGCTACTCCCGGAATGGTTAACATATAATATTTATAAATAATTTAGATTTTTTATTATAACTTATTACAATATATTTTTATAACACTTACACGTTTTCTGATAAGAAAAATCGAAATTCACTGTAAATTGGGGGGATGCTTATTGTCTCCACATCCCCTCTCCGTCTCTTCGGTAGGCCTAGGTAGCTCGGTATTGGAGAATAAATAAGAAGAAGCAATTTTAGCAGTTCACGATTTGTTCTTTCAAAATATATCTTACTTTCAAGTTGAATTTTTGCATGTTTATTGTTTCAATTTCTAACATTTCAGTGGTATCAACAATATGTGTATTTCAGCTAGATACAATTTCATATATTGTTATAAGTTTATAAGTGTTGTTGTCTTTCATATCTATTTTAGTTTGGTGAGAACAGATTAGTACGTTAGAACGCCCCTGAATGGAGAGAGAGCTTGAAATCCAAACGAATCCTGACAATGGTATCATTTATGGCTAGTAGTATCTATAATAGTTTTATATTAGTTAAATTCTTAAATATTTTGAAAAATTATATGATAATCGATCCTAGACACTTGGATTTAAATAAAATATATCTAAGTATCCCCAACATATATTTGATATTTTTATTAACAAGATAATTGTTATTTAACACAGTGACATCACGATAAAATCCTAAGAAGGATAACGATATCCTTGCAAAATTGCTACATATATCTTGTATTCTGAAAATAACCGGAAAGATTCTGTAAAGTACGGATAAGTATCTCCTTGTGTTAATTTTGATCGGATTTTCACCGACACAAAATATAATATTATCGAGTTTTAGCAGATTGTTTATTCGAATAGTCGGAAATAAATACATAAGTATTGAAAGTCTCGGTTTTTATAATTATAAATTTACAGAACCTAAATATATTTACAACACTCGGATATTATCCGAAAACCAGGTAAACATTGTTTGTCCGAGCACTGGAGTCCTCTCGTCACGCATTCATTTTTCTCAACTCTTCATGGACACATCCGCCATAGCCTTCGTCCCAAGCTCCTGAAAGTAGTCGTGACTGTACTTTCTCCTCTCCGTGCTCATGAGAGCACACACAAGTTCGCCCGCCAATCCTGCTGTCCGATTGTCCATGCAGTGCAGTCCCCAGGGAGATCGTTGTGCACTCATCCAAGCTCGGTCTTCATGGTGTTGCTGTAGGCACACTCCATCAACACGCGCACCAGAGTCGGACCACTGTATCAGTAACCCACACATTGACTTGCCTGCGGGATAGCTTTCTTTCCTGTCCGCTCCTACGTGTTTGCGCTCCTCTGTCTTGTGGTCGCCGGGATCTTCAGTCCTTATGGAGGGCGTTGTTCCTGTGCTGGCGTGCGCATTTCACTTCGTGTCTTAGATTGCCCTGCCTCGCGGCACGCCACTCTCGGCCCAGGTATGTCTTCCCTTGTCTTGTCTTCGCTGTCTTGCTATGTCTTGTCTTCGCATTTCTTCCCTTGCAGATGCTCAAGCTCTTGTTGTGCCAGAAGATAGAAAGCTATTTCTATCTTCTGCTTAGCGTACCGTACTGCGCTTGTGAGATTCATCCGCTCTCGGCAGCCATGTGTCGTAGCAAGCGCACACTGTCGTCTCGTGTGCCAGTTTCACTCCTTGTAAATCAGGGCCCGCTCGTTGGATTGCGGGACTAATTTCTAGACTGCCGATATGTTATGTCAGAATCCGTATCTTTTGCTCCTTGTATGGGGAGTATTAGCCCCCAGATTTCCTGTTATGTTACGAGGATCATTTTAAACACTGCCACGGTGTAATATTCTGTGAAGTCCTGCCATGGTCATGGTGAAAGTATGTTTACTTGCACTACCCTTAAATTGGTCTGTAACTCATATTACACCAGTTATCTACATCGTTTCCCGACAGTCTGGGACTATGTTGCTTGCTACACATTCCCAATATTCTTGGTACTGGGTACAAGTTGCTCAAAAGTACACAAATCTGAGCGGGAATTCAATCCATGTTTCTTCTCCGTATGTATTTCTCTAGTTAGCCCAATTCACGGTTAACCTTGACGTGCATATATGTAGGCGATTCTTGCGTCTACGTTCATATCGTTCGTTCATATCGTTCATATATCGTACTCATATTAGGCTGTCTACAGGCCGCGACTGCTACTAACGGTGATCGATCTCATAGTTTGGCTGCAATTTCCACTTCGTGCAAAACCGGGGAAGATTCTACGCGGATTCGCGCTCCTTGCATTATGAACGATGCATATTCATTGTGCCTGATGCCAATATAGCTGACAACTAGCTAATCTGGATGTTATTTAACGTACCGTCTCACAGAGTAAACTGAACTTGCAGCGGATAGGGCAACGAGTCCTCCACCTACCATGACGAAAGTGGCCGGAAGTAAGTCTTCTCATGGTGTAAATTTGATAAACTGAAAATTCTTTTCTACAAACAGTAGTTGGCAAGGCGACGGGTGGTTCCGTCAAGTTGGCGATCACTTTGGGACAGAGACAGTTTACGCTTTGAAGAAGAATTCCCAGAGTTTCCTGCTCGAACCTATGGCAGCATCGGTGAAGCTCGGGGATTTCCGTTCGAGCTTATTTCAGCAAGTCGCGACGGTCTTATGCGCTCGGCAAGCACGTGAATCAAAAAGACTGCCAAGCATCAGGTCAGGATGCCAGGGAAATCTCATACGCACGTCGTGCAAGGCAGAGCTAGATGCAGGTCACGTATTCGTTAAATCCGTACAGGGGACGAGCAGATTATGCTTTTCCAAACAATCTGCTCTTCCTCTGGATCGAGCTAGTGTCCACAGCGAGACCGAAGCAGATGATTCAGTGAACGAGGATACATGGTTGGGTGCTGTTATATTCAAGCGAAGCGCAGTCCAGACTCACTTTGAGTTTCAAACGTCACTAGAGAAGTTAGGGTTAGCCGTACTATCATCAGATAGGTCCATATCATTAGCTCATTCTATAGGAATTGTCTCCAAAGCCCATGAATCTGGCCTGGAACAGTTTACCCCAGTTGGCATCTCGATCGACGTTAACAGGGAGGGGAGGGACTTGAGACTGGACGGACTTGTGCGCACGGCTATCAGTCTTTGCTGCAACAGGTATGATGGACAACTTACTCGGAAAGAGTTCTGGTATATCGAGAAGCTAGTCGAATTTAAAAATTTAGCTGGCAGCCTGTTGACATCATGAGTCACAAAAAATTGGTCTGGGGAATCTCATCTACGTGCTGTAGTAGGCTATGAAGCTAACCATTCGATCCTTGTCTAGTAAGTAAGCTGAGTAAGTATATATGCAACAGGTCTATGCAATTTCGGTTTCACTCTCTGCAACGGAAGGAAAAGAAACTAGTAGAACGAGTTTGATAAGCTATTTGGGGGACTTACTAACCTAAGTCTGGTGCTTTGATGTTCTAGGTGTCTGTCTCCAGTTGTGGAGAGAGTCTTCGCTGATTTCAGCTTGCTGTTAACGGAAAAAGTGGTGAAGGAACCAACTCAACAACGGCTTGGCGTTGTGCTAGGTGAGAACGGTTACCTGTCCCCGGTTGAGGACGGGGGAGAGCTGGACATCGACTTGGATGACAAGCTCCATTTTCCCCGGGATTCTAGAGAGATGGACCTTTCCAAGTACATTCGGGACACAGTGCATCTCGAAATTCCATCCAAGTCATTGTGTTCTGCTGAGTGCCGTGGTCTTTGTCTTACTTGCGGCGTAAATCTGAATAAGAACACATGCAAATGCGTTGCTGTGAACGTTAGACCCTCTTGGGGACCACTCGAACAGTTAAAACGACAACTAGAAGAGGGAAAACCGGGAGACGACTATAAGGAAATTCTGGATGGTTCGGAGTAGAACTGTCGTGTTTTCAGCAGGTTCTCTGTGCTTTAAGGTAATCCAATTCTTCTCACGGGGGTTTTGTTCTGGTGTTCGGATGCTATACTGCGAAGACCGGTTATATTCATTCGCTGAATTCTCAAACCAAGTCAGAATACATGTTACCACTCCTCGTTACTCACCAGACAATTCACTCGTTACTTACATGGGTTCAAAACTGTTATTGGGGGTTACCTTAAATGTGTGGGGGAAGTCATTGTTTTCACTGAAAATTACTTTAACTGGGGATCAATTTATAATGCGAACATCCAAGCCAGCTTTAATAATACAATTGTAACTGTTACAGGGCAAGCTGTATCATGGTCGTCTGCAGGTGCTTGTGGATTTAAAGGTACAAAAAAAAGTACCCCATTTGCAGCTCAAACCGCTGCAGACCCTTACGGCCCCTAGGTGGGAGAAGCAAAGCGCATAAAAGCTTTTTGTTTCGCGACAAAATCTTCCTTCTGAAGAATTCAAATTGCCAGTAGATAGAAGAATAGACAAAAAGTTCTTAAATATCAAATCTAATGGTGCTATACCTGTGGAATGGACCACTATGGGAACGAGTCCTTTAGTTACATATTGCAAATGCACCTGATCTCGTCATCGGATCTTCCATGTGCGCACGATCAGAGGCAAGACGATTAAGCAACGTTCAACAGAACGTCTTCGGGTTTGTGCACAAGTTAAAGAGAAAAGTTTTGTAAAACGGTTTTTTATATTTATCAATTAATTTAAGGAGTATTTATAGAAAACGATACAATTGCTAATATGATAACCTCAATAAGAAATGCAAATTTAAGAAAAATAAAAATTTTCCCATATATCATTTAAAAGATATTCAAACTCGTAAATATAAAAATTCCATAAAAAACAAAAAAATTGATCTATTTCTATTTGGAGAGAACATAATTTGATTTGGCTTTTTTTTTATTGAAATAGACTTTCGATGATTTGAGTAGGTATGTGTAGCCTACGTCTTATAGCCTCTAATAGGCCTGTCTAACTTTTGACTTATAACCTATCCTCAAGTGTTGGAACTAAAAGCAGTCTTATAGCCTCTAATAGGCCTGTCTAACTTTTGACTTATAACCTATCCTCAAGTGTTGGAACTAAAAGCAGTGTACCCGAAAGAGAAATAAAGAATAAGAACAGAAAATTTTGTTATTATTTATCTGAACATAGCAGATAAGGAACAGAAAATCAATACATAAAAGTAAGTCTTTCTTATGGATGGCGCGTCGGATTTTTTAATTATTTGAAGATTTTGCACGAAGTAGTTACCAGCAAAAATTCTTTTTTTTTACCTATCGGAAGAGGGATTTGAACCCCCGTGTGCGAATTATGATCCCGCTGTTCTACCCTACTAAACTATTCCGACATGCACTTTCGTCAGGTATCAATGGCCTTCCTCCGACGTTTTTTTCTTTATTCAAATCGCATATGTTTCAACTGGACATAAGAAAGACTCTAGCCGAAATGCAAACATTTCGAGATTTTAATAAGATAAAGAAAGGAGTCGATTCATGTCTAGGTTCATTCGTTACAATGAGTCGTCAAGTCATTTCCGGCCTTCGGCCCTTGCACATTAACATAATAAGAATATTTTTCTATTTAAGAAAATTCCTCAAATACCTAAAAGAATAAAAAGAGAAGCTATTTGCTTCACCCCTCCTGTTACATCGATTTAAATTTTTAGATAATGGATTTTTTTAGGAGAAATTATAGGAAAAATATATATATTATATACTTTTGAATCTTACTCATCAAATGACACTTTGTCTATGTTTATGAGCTTGATTATTTCTCGATGAGGGCGCGAGAGGACGCATCACAAAAAAATATTTTGTTTTTTCAGCGGCAACCACCGGAATATTACAAAACGATTTAAAAACTTTGCTAAACAGGGTCTTGGGGTCCAAGACCACTGCACATCGAAGGAGGGGGGCGGGGAGTGAAGGCCTAGCCATCCAAACTTTAACCATTTCTCCTTCTTTTGTCTGGCCAAGTTGTTTTGTCTCCGGATTATGCAGGGAGAGGCACGGAAGCCTTCAAGTATCAATGGCCTTCCTCCGAACCGTACGTGCAAGATTTCATCGTATATAGCTTTCCGAGTGAATCCACGGGCTCTAGAAGGCCGGCCGAGCTTTTGACCTGGATTATCAGTGGCCTGATTCCCTTTGATATATCTATATCTCAACTCTATTTTTGTCAGCCGGACTGGAATTGCAAAGTTTGAAGAACGATCAAGTTTATTTCACTCCGATCAAACCAACTTGGTTCGCGGAGTGCTTCTGTAAATGAGATCATCGTAATTCTTTTTCTTTCTTTCACTCGGACAACAGAATGCATAGAATCAAGACTGCGGGTCTGTCTTCCCGAAGCAGTCAAACCGACCGACGACATATGTCTCTATGTCTTACGAATAGAATATACAATACAGCATCTTTGCGCAACCCACAAATCATATTTGATTATCTGGAGCTCATGTGGAGGCACCTACGGCTAGATCTGTAATCTTGGTAGGAATTATTTTAAACTCGACTATCTCTTAGGAGGGAAGACGATATTCTTTGAAGAAGCCAATGCCCTAAGGTTTCTCTATGAGTTTTCATTGCTTTCACCTCTTTTTCGAGCCGCGAAATTTTTCAGGACGTTCGGATGTTATTTTTGTCCTTACGTGTTGAAGATTACTGCAAGGTTTAGGAATTATAATTAATCAAATAATTCCAGAAGGAGGTCCAAGGGATCTTTCGACGGGATTAATCTGCGCTTAATCAGGAGCCATCTCGGTATTTCTTTATTTATTTCTTGAAATTGAGTGTCTCCAGCTTGTCTTGTAGAACTAGCACGCAGGCCGTCCGTGTTCTCGAAGGCACTCTTTTCTTTCAAAAAGACCTTGGTTCAGGACAGGAGATGTCACAATGAATGGCCTCGCCAATATTCGGTAAAGCATTATCTGACCCTTAGTTCTTCGGTTAATTGATATTAGATGAAGTTTCTATGCTGCCTACTTGTATGTATTTCCGGTGGAGCAGTGAAATGCGTAGAGATCGAACCTCCGCAACGGCGCAGAGGCAAAAAGAGGGATAATTAGCTGAGTTGGTAGAGTGCCTCGTTTACACTGAGAGAGTCTACATGTCCAATAGAACTATAAGCTAAAAGGAGCACATGTCATAATAAAACCAGCAATATATTGATGATGAGTATATAATGCAGCTTGAGTTGTAAAATCTTGTGCAAGAAATGCATAAGAAGGTAAAGTCTTATTCGTACACTGTCACGTACGGTTCTGAATTGACGGCCACTTGTGTTGGGAGACATCTCCCAAATAAAATCCTCGGTTTAAGCCGGTGACGCCTGTCCAGTGCTGGAAGGTTAAGGAAGTTGGTGACCTGATGACAGGGAAGCCAGCGATTGAAGCCCCGGTAAACTAAGACTAGCAGTTTATTATTACGATAGGTGCCAATCAGATTGAAAGTTCATAGCAATAAGTGGAGTTCTGACAAGTGCCTCACATATGGAGGCCCTAAGTGAATCGGCATCTAGTATGTCATACGATTCCTCATCGCATTGACAAATTTTCAAAATGACTAATTCGGTTTTCCATGTTGGCAAGAGCACGGTGTCCTTAGTGGAGGTCTACTCAAAAGGCTGTTCGGCACTACAGAGGCTCCGCGCTCTCTAGGCATCGACGGAGAGCGTTCTTGTAGTACTCTGTTATCGTCGATCTAAGCCATCTAGGGCGAACTGGCAGAGCTTTATCGTATCGCACTATTTTGTCTTATATTCAATATTGGTTTTTACCTGCGTGTATTATAGTCAATACTAAGTAAATTATAAACTACTTATGTTTATTTTTCATTCGCTTCATATTAGCTTGAACAGTCTCCGGATGTCTTGAGACATGCAGCTATGGTAGAGGCGAGGTCAAAGGGTTCTACAAGCTAAAGAAGTATCCTTCGGACCCAAAAAAATGCACTCGACCTGTCGGTTTAAAAAATATATATATATTTTGGCTGCCATCAGAATGTCGTCGGCGTAGCGACACGCACGAGGATCTTGAACCTGTAATTCATCATCTCGAGTACGCAAAAGCCTCGTAGGTGATCTTAACAGAACTTCTTCGGGAGAGTCCTCCGAGACTCGAGTGGAAGCCCCCTACCATGCTTTGTGCTCTAGTAGAAAGTGCTTCATGCAAAATATATGGGTTTCTCAGAACCTCCAAGAAAAACGTTGATTCATCAATTTCGAGAGACATGGTCCACGCCCCCCATGGAATGATGGTCAGTATAAGGTCTCAGCTGCTCGGTCTTGGCCGGAATGGCTTCCCCAATCGTAGATGTTTTAGCTCCCCTGGGGCTTTTTCAGTTTTTTTCAGTTTTTTCCTTTTATATACAAACTTGCATGATCACGAATATTATCTGTTCTTGTACGTTCTCGGCAAAGGTGAAACACCAGCCGGCTGTACTTAGGCGCATTAGTAATATATTACGGCACCGAAAGTGTGAAAATCTTGTTTTAAAAAATTAAAACTTGGAATTTTTGAAAAAAATGCTAAACGGAGACATAGATACAAGCACATATATCGAGGTCGTCTTCGGAGCAACTAGCGCAATAGAGGAGAGGGCCGACCAAAGCGATACACTCGACCAAAGGGTCCGAGCTCCGTTCCACTTGGTACCGTCGGATCACTAAGGCCGACTTTCGTCCCTGCTCGACATGTATGTCTTGCAGTCAAGCTCGCCTTCCGCGATGCGTCAGCCGCGTTCTTTTGTAGACGTGGTGCTGGCGGCGCTAAGGTCTCGTGACCTTTGGGCCTAAGAAACTGCCGAACAGGTGCTTTTACTAAGTTATGAAAGTCAATTCGATGACAACAGCCATATTTGCCGTCCAAACAGTTCAAAAATTAGAGAAAAGTTGCGATCGGTTGGATTCATTCGGGACGAAAAGGCCGCATTCTTGAGTAACTTTTACAAGTTTTTTTTATTAATTCAAAAAAGCTAATGGTAAATATTCGACCTGATGAAATTAGCAGTATTATGCGCGGATACGCCAATTGCTATCAGTTTGTCCGAAACAAAGACCGGGCCATCGCCTATTTGGCTAACATCTTTGACTAACATCATACAAATTGTAAGATTGTAAATCCATTACGACCAAAATGTTAATGATCTTCTAAGATCATTAACATTTGGTTTGTATGACGTCGTTACTCGTAACTTGAAAAAAAATGTTGTAGCATAGCAATAGTCATGTTCTTTAGAAACTCTCTTCTTCTATTTAAAATCAACTCCAACAAACATCCAAATCTTGTGATGATCTTTTCTCATAGAAATCTCTTCATTTTTGTTTCATTGGTCTCTCTCAAAGCTCTAATCTTTATCACTTGGTACAATAGTCAATGAAGATTATAATATATTTATTGTCTCGAGATGTCTTATTAAAAAATCATACAAAATCAATATCGCACTTCTCAAATGATCTTAACATTAGAATTCGTCTTAACATAGATGTTCTAGTAGACTTCAGAGTAAATTTCAGAGTAACACATCGCAAGTTTTGAAATAATCTAAACACTCTTTGATAATACTTTTCAATGATGATTCGTATCTAAAATCTTGAAAGTTGTTATTTTATCAACAAAGTGATCTCTGTAAATGATACCTTCGTGGAGACTCCTGCATTAGTTTGAAAACTTTCTTCTAACCAATTGCTCCCTTTAGTAAACAATTTGCTCTTTGATGAAATAAAATTCTTTTCATCATGGTGTAAGGTTTGCATCTTTGATCAATGCTTTACGTTCTCAAGTATGCATACTTTCTGAGAAAAACTATCTGCAAAGAAACTCCAAATTTTCTTGTACTCGTCTAATACATCTTAGTGCTTGTGATGATCATCACTTGCTCGTCTGAAACTGAATCATCAAACAATTTTTTCTCTCATCGTCATAAGTTCTCGACAAGTGATCAACATTTGTATAGTTTTTCATTGGTCTATCTTCGATAACACAATTGTATTTTGTTAGAATGATCTTTCAACGAGCAATACGACTTTCGACATTGAGTTTATTAAAGATATACTTTAAAGCTCTGTGATTTGTGACTAGAGAAAATTTCTCTCCTAACAAGTAATATAAAAAAAAATTCAATCTAGAAATCATAACTAATCTTTCTCGTCCAGTCACGAAATAATTCTCCGTGGTGTCGGGTTACATGACATTCCATACAGCGAAACAGATCTCCAAAATACACTCGAGTGATATTTCCACAAGAGGCTGCAAACTCGAGCTTATCAAGCTGAGAACAAGCTAAGTTAAAGTTGAGCTAGACAAGCTACCCCTTAGCTTAAGTTAAACTATCACTTTGAAAAGATTGAAAATACCAAAATGCAAAGTTTGTTAAGGAGAGTGACCTCGTGCTTTCAATTGTGAGAAATAACGTTCTATGCAATAGTTAATGCAATTTATAAAGTGTCAAAATTGTGAAAAAGAGAAATTTGTCGATTTTGGCTCGTGATTTGGATCCATAATCTGAAGGTACAAGTGCGTAAGTGTTAGTGAGTATTATAGTTTTGACTCTTGATTCATAAAAAATGGAGTTATACAAAAAAGTTGACGAAGAAATAATTAGTAAAGAATGTAGAAATAACTTATTTTAGGTGTACGATGAGGCTCTAGAGTGAACTCAAACTCGAATGCCCGTGGTGGTGCATTCGCAGCCTTTATATAGTGAGAGGAATAGTACATGATAAGCTTTCGGTCAATGCTCATCTCTCACGCGGATCGCTGATGTGGCTTACATGCAGCCTTAGATCTAGAACAACATCTAGAGGTTCAGAATGAGCCACGTAGAAGGCTCGCTGGAAAGTTCTAGAAGCTTCTTTCTAGAAATTTCCTTCTGGAAGCTTCCTGGCTGGAAAGTTCTAGAAGCTTCTTTCTAGAAACTTCCTTTTGGAAGCTTTCCGGTTGGAAAGTTCTAGAAGCTTCCTTCTAGAAACTTCCTTCTGGAAGTTTCCCGGTGGACTTTTGGCGCACTCGTCTATTGGTAGAAGTACTATTTGCTGCATGTATTCTTCGGCCAACTTAGCCGTAACTAATTCTTATACCAAAGACTTCTACCAAACCAATTTCTCCTCTAGTTGATAAGTAGGACTCTACTTATTACAAACCTCCCCCCTTTTAAGAAGCAACGTCCTCGTTGCTCAACTGCTGTTCGAAAGCTTGCACTATGAGTGGGGCGTGTGCAAGATTGGTTGCAGGTTCCCATGTTGCTTCATGTAATGGATAGCCTTTCCATTTGACCAAATAATCTACCCGTTGATGACGAGTCTCACGAACACGTTTCTTTAAGATGCGTTCCACTTCAAACTCTTCTTCGCCATCGATAATTTGAGGGAGAGGTCGCGACTCTTGCGAGTTGCCAAATTGAGGAGGTCGTGGTGTATATCGCCGTAATAAAGACACATGAAAAACCGGATGAATCTTCATGTGAGGTGGAAGTTCGAGTTTATATGCCACTGCTCCAATTCTACGGACAACAGAGAAAGGCCCGATGAAACGAGGGTTGAATTTACGACTGCCGATCAGAGTAAGGTTGGTTGTGGATAACCAAACTTGATCACCAATCGTGAACTCTTCATGCCGACGGTGTCCATCGGCATATTGCTTTTGCCGATTCTGAGCAACTTGTAGTTTCACCTTAGCTTTTTCCACTCCTTGTTGAATTCGTGCAACGAATTCATTGACAGCATCCACTTTGGTGTTGACTGACGACGTCGTGCTGAATCGTGTCAAACTTGCTGGTGTGAGAGAGTGTTCGCCGTACATGCGATAAAAAAGGCGTTTCACGAGTGGATGCATTGAGGGAGTTGTTGTAGGCAAATTCTACCAAAGGGAGTAAGGTGTCCTGTAAACCCTCCGCGATCGTCATCCCCCCGATCAACTACCCCCCGATCTCTTAACCTCCACGATCGTCATCCACGAATCTTCAACATGTCGGGCCTGTCTCTCACTCAAGGGTCACCTCTGATGGCTTTGATGGAAGCACACCATGAACTTGAAGGGAAAATGCTGAGTTCACTCATTCATACACCCACAAACTTATCAACTAAAAATCTCCTTAAACACATCAACTAAAATCCTCCATTCTAACGACGTCTCTCAAGTTCTCACATGCTAAAAATATCCCACACTCTCTATATTACTCAAGTTGTCATTACGACAATGTGAAAACAAGGATGAGGAGCTCTTCTCTACTCCTCTATTTATACATTCTAGGTTTTTACTTTGGTACCCTCCGGTAACTCAGCCGTAACTACTTTTACCGAGTTTTACTAAGATATTACTTAAGGTAAAAGCATTGATCACATGGGCTTTTTACCTTTTCACATGGGCTTATTCCTTCAAAGTCAACAACTTCTAAAAGGATTCTGGAATATTCTCAAGGAATCTCGAATTTCCACCCCCCTTCTACACTAGGACCCACTAAAAAGGAAACATGTGGAATCTCTTCTTGTTTTTAATGCCCACAAAGTCCACAACTTTAATCCAACCACTAATATCAAGTCAAAAAGGAGATAAGGGATACTTTCCACCTCCTTTCTACCTTTTAGACAAGATGACAAGATAGTAGTGCTCACTCTTTAGCAAATATCTGAATTCTGCCAAAAGTACAGCTAAGTTTAACCATAACTAACTTTTAGCTAGTCACGACTAACTTGATACCTCCTTAAAGTACTTTGGCAGCAAATAAACATTCTCAACACTTAGTTATAACTAAATACCTTACTAATGGACAAACTTCCTATGTGTAACATAGGTCGTTACAGGACAGAGTTGGGAGAGCTTTATGCGAGCTTTGAAGGAGGAGTACTACACTGAAGACTCAGAGAGGGTGACCAAGAGAACATTCTTGGAGTGGGTGGTGAAGCCTAACAAAGGTTTGTCTGTAAATGAGTTTTTAAGGGAGTTTGATCGTCAATATGCTCAGCTTTCTAGGACAGATAAGCTTACACTAGAGGTTGAGAAGACCGAGCTTTTCCTACAAGCAGCGGACGTGACTATTCAGGAGAAGCTTGAGCTGTTGCTGGAAGACAAGAGTGAGGAGAGAGGATTGAAGACTGATTGGAAGGAGGTTGAAGAGGCTGTCTCTTTGCTGACCAAGAGACAGAGAAGAAGGGACAAGGTGGTGGTAAGTGAAGCAGCACCTCTGATAATTCCTGTCAAGCAGTTGCCTACTAAGCCTGCTTTGGTAATTGCTAGAGAGGAAGACTCACGGCTTGATGAGTTGATTAAGGGTATGAAGGAGCTTAAGCTTAAGCTCACTAGGTTAGAAGAGAAGGAGCATAATATACAGCCTGCTATGCAGAGACCTCAGATGAGGGAAGGCTTTGTTCATCGTTGTATATGGTGCGATAGCCTAGACCATGTAAGAAGAGATTGTGGAGAGTTTTCAGATGCATTGAGGAAGGATCTTATCTTCTTCAAAGATGGTAAGATCCATTTGAGAGAGACTGGGATGATGTTGGGAACCAACTTTGGCAAGGGTGGTATGAAGAGACTTGTGAATGATATATCAGCATCACATGTTGTTTCTCTTGTGAATGCTGCTACGTGTGGAGTGAAAGTGGAAATGGAGAGAGAGAAAGGGACTATTGGGTTGTGGTCAGATGTAATGCGGTCCGTAGTTAGAACAGAGCTAGACAAGGATGTGCTACGAAGGGTTGGCAACTCAATTAGAGAAACTACAGGATGGAATGACCCTGTGGATACTATGTCAGTGCATGCTTATGTTGCAAGAAGTCAGCATGAAGCTCTATAGAAGAAAAACGCAGGAGGGAGGATGCAGGTGAGGCTTCTACAGCCAAACGACCTGCTACAAGGAGTGAAATGGCTAGACCAGATGCAAGGCAGGAGACAACACCTACTCGGGAGGAGACTATGGAGGATCTACCATCTACAACACCAAAGGAGAAGGAGAGAAGCAAGGAGAAGGGTAAGATGCCTGCATACAAACTTCAGTCTGACATTGAGATTGCTACAGACTTGAAGCAGGTGTTAGAGAACCGTATCTTGAATGGGAAAGTTGAGTTTACTTTGGGTGAGATTCTTGGGATTGCAAAGCGTGAGTTCCATGAGGTTATCATAGATATCATCAAGAGGAAACGTCAGATTTTGGGTGAAGCAACTACGCTTAACGCTCTAGGGACCAAACTGTCGGAGGATGAGGAAGATGAGATTGCTGGTTACTGCTCTCAAGTATCAGAGGGAAGATCAGATCAGCACGTGAGGTTTGAAGATGAGGTGGAAGCATCGCAGAAGAGCCATTATTCTCACAACCATTGGGCGAGAGCAACCACAAAGACCTTAGTGAAGCTGGGAGATCTAGAGGAACCTGTGGTGGCATTGATTGATCATGGCTCAGAGATTAATCTGATGTCTAAGGAGCTGTACAAGCGTGGGAAGTGGCCTATAGACACCGACCATGGATGGCTTATCCGTGCTGCCAACAACCAGCGAGGAGAACTCTATGGTGCTTGCCCCAACATCAAGGTAACTGTGGATGACATTAGTGATGTTCAGAATTTCTTTGTGCAAGACATGTCAACCTATCCTATCATTCTAGGACAGCCTTACATTACTGATGTTAGAATGGAGACACGAGTTATGGATGATGGTTCAGCCTATGCTAGGATACGTAGTAGAGACGGCAAAAGAGCTGTTCAGTTTTTGACCGTTGCTGCAGAACATGAGAGGAATCGTGATAGCTTGAGAGACCGTCCACTACCTAAGATTACTCATGAGATTGGAAAGTTTGACCAATCATCTTCTACCAAGTTCTCTTCATGTTTTTGAGGGTTAGGGGCACTTTCCGTGATCCATTCGCGGAGTGTTGGATATGGTTGGAAAGCATGGGAGACGAAGATGCTCGTGGACTCAATGGTTGCTCGATTTGAAGCACGGAGGATGGCGTTTTGATCAATTGAAGCTGAGGGGGTCAAATTCATGACCAATTTTATTTCCGAGATTTCCTTCGCACTTTTCGGAAGTTCTGTGAGGTTGTTGGAGACGAATTGACTGTTGCTGAAAAGCTCCTGAGATGAGCTTGCTGATGGGCTCTGAGATCAATTGATTTCAAGCCGGAGTGAAAGAGTTATGGCCAACTGAAGTTGGGTGTTTCAAATAAGAGGCTACGAGAGTAAGCGACTATAATTAGAGGACATTGAGAGAGATATGGAGATTTTGGGGTCGAATTTTGCTATGAAACTTTCCAAGATCTGAGAAGGTAAAGTCATGTACTTACCTGTGAAATTTAGGACCATTTGGATTATTGCGTATAAAGGTATTTCTGTTTTTGTGCACAAGGGTCTGCATATCATCTTGTGTCATTGACAGTTAGGGTTTGGATCATTCCGAGAGATTGGTTGAGGATCTGGTGGTGAAATTTTACAGAGTGGTAGTGATGGTGACACTTTAGCTTACTGAAAATTTTGAGCCATTTTGGCCGAGTGGTTTGTGAAGAATCAGACAGTAAAGTTTTGTCGAAAGAGTATCATGAGCTCATGAATGTTATGGGGATAATGAACTTTTGATAGAGCATAATTGCCAATCCACATATGATCTCTCGGCATGTAATATCTTAATAGAGAGATTATTCTACATGCTACCTACTAGCCTTAGTTTCATCTCATTCTGAGTTGTGGTTGAGGTGAGGTAAAGTTGAGAGGTTCTTGCTCCGAAAGATGCAAGATTTAAAGCTCTTTTGAAGAACATGTCTACTTGGAGGTTTTGCTAGTGCTTCAATGCACTTGATCATGAGTATGGAGAGTTGTTGATAGTATTATCTGTGTTTGGATCATTTCCATACTCGCATGCTTGTTTGTACGCCCAGTTGGTTTGATTGGATTTGTGTGCGGGCATTGCGCTTAGGTTTCTTTTCTATTATGAGTGTTGGTGTTTCTCTTGTGGTGAGGTTGGAGTGATGACTAGCAGACCTAAGAGTGCTTGCGGTGATGGCAAGAACAGGTTCCCTGTGCTTGTTATCTCGGTTCTATCCCTAGTCGAGTAAGAGAGAGATTTGCCGAGAGGACGTGATGATATCATAACGAGATAAGTTCAGAGTGTACTTGGAGGTCAGAGATAGGTTTGGGTGGTCGCTGGTTCTGAGTCACAGAGTGCGACACGTATTCTCCACAGCTAGATACCCGGTGTATTCTCAAATAAGAAAGCATGTCACACGACAAGTGTAGGCACATAAAGTTTGGCGATAGGAGTAGAGCCCTCTCACAGTATGATTCTCAGCAAGTGAAGATCGGAAGGAATCAGAATTTGAACGCGTGAGCAACTCGTCTATTTTGGTCTCTGACGGATCGGATCGATCAGATGTGTAGTACATAAAACAACTAACCTACAACTATGTCTCTCTTCTACCATGATCAGACCTTTATCACCACAACAAGCGAGGTATATGTGCGACACGTTCTCCCTCTAGAAGGATTATATTTTTTAATTTTTTTGGAAAGACGACAGCACGACACAAGTACTTTATTCCACTGAAAGAAAAGTACAACAAGGCTCGCGAGGAACAGAACCAGCCAAACCGAAAAACCCCCATTGATAGTGATTTATGGAGGGGGTCCAACAGTCAAGAACAATTCTGATCAAGTAAGTCACAAAACTAACAAGCAAGGCCGCTGAAACAGACGTCTACGGGACCACCCATCTAGCAGAGAAACTAGTGATGGGGGTGGTGGAGTAGACAGCAAGCTGCAATAGGTGAAACATTAGACTAAAAAATGGTGCATGAAGTAAACTAATGGTGCATGAAATAAACTAACGGAGAGTACATCTATAATAATGAATATAAGAAATGCGAGGAAGTGTCAATTGCAGAGCAATAAATGACCAGACTAACAAACTCTCGATATATGATTCATTCGAGACTACGGCAACCCAACCAATGAGGGAAGTAAAACTGGCGTCCACAGAAATGAAGTCCCTCTTCAAACCACACCGGAACATTGATTTGAAATTCAAAATGATGCTCCAGCCTTCGCGTTCGAGGTCGGTCTGTTCTGCTCAGGCGATGCTCACTTCTGCATTGATACACACGGGACAAGACAAACATGAATGAATGGCAACCTTTAACTTACCAAATCTGACAGCATAAGCGCTTTGAACTAGAATCGAAACCTAAACATTGCAGCCAAGAAGACACTTTCAGAGCAGACTTTTACTGTCTAACGAACATGTTGCTACATAATTGATGTTTTCTCTGAAACCGAGTTCTTCATCCGAGGCCGTGAACATTACCTCGTCCTCCGGATGTAATGCTAGCATGCTAGAGTCAGTCGGTGGGTGCTCGATCTCATTGATATCCGGATGATCGTCCCTTGGACATGTTTGAACATTGTGTTCAGTCTGCCTGCACGGACTACATCTTCCAACCTGATTTTGCCTGCCGCCACTAGTCCTAGTAGATAGAATGCAAGAACGTCTCGTCCTACGAATGAAAAATTCTGATGGAAAATGAGACACTTGTTCATCTGCAATATCGAACTCCATTTCCACAGCATTAACACTGGCAGTAACATGAGAAAGTCCAGTGACATTATCCTGAACAGAATCAGTTACATCATCTGTAACTCGGGCTTGTGGGTATTGAGTATTGTTATCCATGTGTATCACACGATGTCTTCCACGTCGAATTGTGACAGGAGACGGGCCACAAGTTCAAACAGGTTCTAAGTCGTCAATCATTATTGCAGGCAGATGTTGTTGTCCATAAATTGCAAATAGCGATGAGCTGTACCAAATTTGATCAACGCGCGTCATAGGATTCTCTCACACTTCCTTGTCGAAGGTGATAACGTGCCCACATGACCATCCCATTTCCTGATATCGAACGCAACTGCACGTTCCTCGATCATTCGAGCTATGCTTAACTAGATGAGTTGATCCTGAAGTGTGACAGCGAACTGTGGCCTCTCTAAAGTTTGAAACTTGGCAAATGAATCTTTCTGCAACTTGCTCATTCTCTGTCTGTCTGCTCCTCGCAAACTTTGTGAGTAGATTTGTCTCCTGCTTCAGTTGTTGACGTCTCGTTGTAAACTGTTGCATGATGTAATACCAAATTTCGAATAAAATTCTTAGAGGGACATTGAAACGAATGATCCTCATAGCGTTGTTCATGCTCTCGGCTACATTAGAAGTTACCTTTTCATATCGTGGCTTCGGACACACACAACGACTATATCGTTTCGTGATGTCTCATAGATAAGTAGCCAATTGTCTGCCTCGATCTCCGGAGTCATCGAGTTTCTTTAAAACCTCGTTATACATGTCACATTAAACTGCATTAAACATCAATTCTTCGCTAATTCTGTAAGAAAAAAAATCTGGTTTGGAAATTCTCCACTATGACCGAAAGTTAGTCGAGCTAACCAAATGCTCGTTGAATGCAAACTTGTTGTAACTACGGGTGAGAATCGTACACCTCTCGGTTCTTCGCATACAAGCAAGCCAAAAATAGTTGCTCGGCCTCTTTACCAAACCTCGCCCTCACGTTCATTCTAATGTGTTGAGCATAATGACCATGCGTCACAGTTGGAATATCTCAGCAATGACTTTCTCCAAACTTTTCTGTCGATCGCTGATGATTACAGTTTGAGGACTATCAATTCCATTTATGGATTCTCTCAATAAGCCACAGAACCAAGTCTAGTTAGATGTGTCTTCTCTCGGAGCTACAGCATAAGCTAAAATGATAGCCTGGTTTGCACCATCGAGGGTGGAAGCCAAGAAAATTTGACAAGGAAACTTGCGTGACTTCGAATGACAAGCGTCAAGACATATCACTTTCTGACATGAGCTGAAGGCATTACGAGTAGCATTGGGATAGACAAAGAAACGACTAAAAATTATCAGATGATTTATCCATGTGTCCCAATCCACAACAGCTAAGGGATCGACGTCTTTTATCCTTCTACATACTGATGAAATATAATGAAAAGAGATAGTCTGATTATCTTCTAACCAGTCCCGTGAGTGCTCGCGGCTTCTCCAAACCTGGTTATATGGGGCTCGCTTATTAAAACTAGTCCGAATTTCTTCCATTAAATTCCGGATTGGGGTGTTGTGATCTATGGCTACTCTATTACACAACACTTGTGCAAGGAATTTAGAGTTTGACGCTGGTCTGCGTCAGTAAGCTCGTTGTCCAAGGCAAGTATGCTCTAGATTACACACGCTGATGGTGATTCTCCCTGTGAATTTTCCTCTTTGTGCACGTACCCTCCAATTGCACGACTGCGTTACTGACCCGTCTCTTGCCTCAACAACAACCGTGCACTTTGTGAGTGAAATATGACTTGAGCTTGTTACAAGCTCTACTGTTCAAGAAACACCAACAATCTATAGCAAAGTCAAAATCTTTCCAGCATTGAAACTCTCCCCCCAACCTCAATCTCCCTGCAGCATCTCTTAAGGAGTCTAGTGTTTTTTCTTGAAGCACGCGGTCAGCAACACGGACGTCAGTCATCTCCTGCCGCCATCGCTCCATGATCGTTTCGTCTTCTTTCTCGTCACTTCTTACGTCCAGAAAAAATTCCTTCTCTTCATCTTCAAAATGTAATCCATCGAGAGAATCTAAATCATTGTCCTCTGACATTATCACTAAGTGTTTACATGCATTGCATATCTCTTTCCTCGATGCTTCACTGTTACCACCATGCATTGTTCATTTTCATTTCTTCTGCTTGATGTGAAACACTATATCATGCTAGTACTCATTCGAAGCGCAGTCCCGCTTGTCTTCCCGCACACTAGTCTAGCATTCTAACACGTCAGGCATCGAAAGCTAACATGACTATCCGACTGGACATCTGATGTGACAAAGTCACTTAGAAAATGAGCGGTTGCTAGTTTGAAGATCGATCAAGAAGTTCATCGTTAAGAGGGTATGGATCAAGTCCAGTATTCCTTCCGGGGGTTGGATCAAGTAAATCGCTGATGTCAGCCCGACTCTTTTTACGACGAATGTATGCCACATCTGAAATAAAAAGAGCCTACGACATATGTAGTTCATGCATGACAAGTGAAATTTAGAATACTCAAGTGAGAGACGAAGACTGCAGCTTATCGAGCTGAAGCTTTGAACTGATGTAAGTTTCATTTCGACGTCGAACGCAAAAATGAGTTTCTCCATCTGCTTATGGAATTAAACGTTGTCGATTCTTGAGATGTGATGAACCTTGTGAACTGAAATCCGGTGGCACAGTTTCCAAATGCTTGCTTACAGCGCCCAACTCGTCAAGAAATGCTTCACAAGCTACAAGGACTGGGAAGGGATCTCGGCGATCGTTTTTGGACTGAGACATTTTACGTCTTAAAGAAGAATAGGAGGTGTCATTTCTCAAGAAAAGATTCTTGCCGGGCACTATGATGAAATCCGATGCGATAGTCTGACCATGTTCATCGTACATGTCAGTCAAGGTCTTCCAAATGTCGTGCAAGTAGCTTGGTCTATGTCCGACTGAACTGGATTGCCGGGATGATTTCATCGTGAAGATGCTTCAATCTTGTCCATTCATTTAAATTATTGATAGCGGGGCAGAGATGGTTGAAGATATGTCACGTGACAGATGCGAGAATTTTATTTTAATCCAGGAGAGAAGTCCGCAAGAATCCCGGAAACCAAATCTTGAGTATTTCAAAATGACACCTCCTAATTCCTCGAGTTTGTTGGTCGAACATATAGCGACATTGTTGAAACTGGGAGTTTTTTCTCAAATTTCCCTCCTCTTCTTCTAATAGTAAGGAATCTCGGGGAGAAATTACAAGCAAAATCAGTAGAAGAAGCAAGCAAGAAATGGAAAAATAGTTGGTATTTATGATTCGAATAGGTGCATTATGATCAAAATTTAAGTAGAATATTTTGTAAATATTGTAATACGACGAATAATAATAGTCTTTTTGGTATTAATGGAGTCCTGAATGTTAAACCATCTGCTTTGTATGATCATGCAGAGAGTAAAGATCACCAAAAGTACTAGTTTGCTCATCGAGAAGACAAAGAAGCAATGACAAGGTCATTACTTCTGCAAACCGAAGTTGCAATGTATCAATGTTACTTTTTATTAGTGTGGTAGTCGAGAAAACAAGTCCATATTTTGGACTTATGATCGACGAATAGAAGAACATGTTTGTTTCTTCAACGTCAATAGCGTTTGTCATTTACTTTGAGAATAGACAAGTTGTGAGTTTGTTTTTGGGGTTGCTTCATTTGGAAGACAAAGACACATAGCATATTTTTGAGATGTTGATAAGTCGTTTGAAGTTTTGAGGGCTAGATCATGATAAGTTAGCTTGTTTCGGCTCTAATGGAGCTTCAGTAATGATCGATAAGCATACTCGTAGGACAGCCAGATTGAAGTGTAGTGTAAATTCTTATTTGGATTTCAATACATTGTACTACACATAGAACTAATCTAGCGTTGGCTTTAGCAGTCCAAAGATTCTAAATGTTTTATCATCAACACTGACACCGATAATATTTTGAATAGTACGTGTAGTTATTTCAAACAATCATCTACCTGTAGAGATGGTCTTGCAACACTATAGAACGAATTGTTTGACTTGCAAAGAAACTAAAATAGTATCAAATGGTGGTTATCTCGATTGCAAGCAGTCATGGTTTTGTGGACTCATTGAAATCCGTGCTTGTTTATTTTCATTCAGTTTCCACCTCCAGTGACCAGGTGTAACTAAGAGTTTGTTAGCTATTGAGATATTTTAGGCTTATGTACTGTTTACAAAGACATGCAATGCTTCGTAAGATCTTTCAGCAAAATGTTGTAGTAGAAAGCACTGTGAAAAATGATATTAACATCATTCATATGCATTTTAGTGTTGAGAAGGTATACATTAACACATTTCTCTACGCACTTGAAGATGAGTATTTTCTTTTGCGAGAGTATGGATCATTCGGTGACAATATGAGAGATTTATCTTCAAAATATCTTTACTTTCATTCAGTTGAAATGCAATGTGATATTACAGGTATGGACATGAAGAAGCTATCATCTTCAAAAAAGATTTCTCTGAAGCGGACTGTAATGCTCTAGAGGATAAGCTTTCTGATAATAATCTCATAAATATTTTTACAATGGTATGTGTATGATAGATGTCCAACAATTTGGTATTTTTATGGGAGGGTGTTCTAGAGCTAATAGCTCTAGAAAATCTCCCATAAAGTACCAAATTGTCTCTCCAAATATTTCGGTGAGAAGAAATATCTCTATGAATAACAGTTGAATCAGTATGTTGATGCAGAATGTTTGCAGTGATCTTTTTTGCTTTCAAATCTCATGTAGTTACGGAGTTTAAAGTCAGTTTACATTTTGATTTTTTGAGCATGATAGAAATGAGATAAATCTTGAGATTGAAGTATTCTAACTTATTGAAACAAGCAAACTTAGCAAGAGTTTAGTGTTTGTTACTTGTGAATGTGCAAATGTTTCTGTCAGAACAAGGTAAAAAAACAAATACCATAATTGTTTGTCTACGAACCACTTGGACGTAGTGATGAGAGTGAATTGTTAGGGTACTGTTGATGATACTGAATTTGAAGATATTTTGATCCAAGTTATTTAGTTATGAAAATTATAGAAATTGCATCATTTTCTAGTATTTAACCCTGATTTTTATTTTCTGGTGATTCATAGTAGATAAACTTAAGTAGTTTAGCACTCACTCCTATTCATCTTCGAATACAGGAATCATACATCATCAATCATGTCTGTGGCTATGCTGCCCGCTATTGACCAAACCCAGATTTTTCTTAAGGCATTGATTTTTCCCAAGCGCCCTAAGCCGACGGCCTGGTGTCGCACCAGCGATCTGCTGCCGCCAACAGTTAAATTTTTTATCGGCGAGAGAATCGAACTCGAGACCTCCTCTTTATAATTAAAACCTGTCGCCACTACGCTGACTCGTAAGCCCTCTGTCAAATAGTCCAATCTGTTCTGTGTATTCATCTCACTTCTCTTAGGAAGGGTTAGCTCTAAATTAATGTCTCTAAGATTTTCTTCATTCGTCATAAGAATTGAATTATAGTTTAATAGGTTCCACTTACTGTCACTGCGCTTATGGTTTTTCTGGTTTGTAGAGACCATATGTTTTGTTCACCTAAGAGTAGTTCAAATTAGATTTTTAAATATAATACGATTTAGAGGTTTAAATTTACACTGAGTTTTGTCTATTGACTTGCACGAAACCAGCCGCGGAACTGGTTGTACTGCAGTAGAACACAAGATTTTTCTCTGCTTCTTTCAATATAAATTAAGACTTGTATTAATTGACGAAACCATCCACGTACACTGCGTAAAACAGAAATATTTCTCCCCGCTTCCTTGAGTTTTGTATTTGTATCATTCTCGTCTTTTTTCTGTTCTTGTATAAGACCGTGGGGCAGGATATTGTCATATTGTCAAACAGTCAATATTGCATATTGACTGCTTATTCACCCATGTACACTCAAGTGTACATGGGTGTTTAATATATGTTTCTAACCCTTCTGATGGGAAGAGTTAGAAACATATATTAATGCCTCTATTAAATGACGTGTAATGACAATTTCACTCCCGGACTTATATCTCCAGGAAGGCCTCAGCCTGCTCTTCACTTATGGGTTCTGTCTGGGTCAATTTGCTACTCCCGGAATGGTTAACATATAATATTTATAAATAATTTAGATTTTTTATTATAACTTATTACAATATATTTTTATAACACTTACACGTTTTCTGATAAGAAAAATCGAAATTCACTGTAAATTGGGGGGATGCTTATTGTCTCCACATCCCCTCTCCGTCTCTTCGGTAGGCCTAGGTAGCTCGGTATTGGAGAATAAATAAGAAGAAGCAATTTTAGCAGTTCACGATTTGTTCTTTCAAAATATATCTTACTTTCAAGTTGAATTTTTGCATGTTTATTGTTTCAATTTCTAACATTTCAGTGGTATCAACAATATGTGTATTTCAGCTAGATACAATTTCATATATTGTTATAAGTTTATAAGTGTTGTTGTCTTTCATATCTATTTTAGTTTGGTGAGAACAGATTAGTACGTTAGAACGCCCCTGAATGGAGAGAGAGCTTGAAATCCAAACGAATCCTGACAATGGTATCATTTATGGCTAGTAGTATCTATAATAGTTTTATATTAGTTAAATTCTTAAATATTTTGAAAAATTATATGATAATCGATCCTAGACACTTGGATTTAAATAAAATATATCTAAGTATCCCCAACATATATTTGATATTTTTATTAACAAGATAATTGTTATTTAACACAGTGACATCACGATAAAATCCTAAGAAGGATAACGATATCCTTGCAAAATTGCTACATATATCTTGTATTCTGAAAATAACCGGAAAGATTCTGTAAAGTACGGATAAGTATCTCCTTGTGTTAATTTTGATCGGATTTTCACCGACACAAAATATAATATTATCGAGTTTTAGCAGATTGTTTATTCGAATAGTCGGAAATAAATACATAAGTATTGAAAGTCTCGGTTTTTATAATTATAAATTTACAGAACCTAAATATATTTACAACACTCGGATATTATCCGAAAACCAGGTAAACATTGTTTGTCCGAGCACTGGAGTCCTCTCGTCACGCATTCATTTTTCTCAACTCTTCATGGACACATCCGCCATAGCCTTCGTCCCAAGCTCCTGAAAGTAGTCGTGACTGTACTTTCTCCTCTCCGTGCTCATGAGAGCACACACAAGTTCGCCCGCCAATCCTGCTGTCCGATTGTCCATGCAGTGCAGTCCCCAGGGAGATCGTTGTGCACTCATCCAAGCTCGGTCTTCATGGTGTTGCTGTAGGCACACTCCATCAACACGCGCACCAGAGTCGGACCACTGTATCAGTAACCCACACATTGACTTGCCTGCGGGATAGCTTTCTTTCCTGTCCGCTCCTACGTGTTTGCGCTCCTCTGTCTTGTGGTCGCCGGGATCTTCAGTCCTTATGGAGGGCGTTGTTCCTGTGCTGGCGTGCGCATTTCACTTCGTGTCTTAGATTGCCCTGCCTCGCGGCACGCCACTCTCGGCCCAGGTATGTCTTCCCTTGTCTTGTCTTCGCTGTCTTGCTATGTCTTGTCTTCGCATTTCTTCCCTTGCAGATGCTCAAGCTCTTGTTGTGCCAGAAGATAGAAAGCTATTTCTATCTTCTGCTTAGCGTACCGTACTGCGCTTGTGAGATTCATCCGCTCTCGGCAGCCATGTGTCGTAGCAAGCGCACACTGTCGTCTCGTGTGCCAGTTTCACTCCTTGTAAATCAGGGCCCGCTCGTTGGATTGCGGGACTAATTTCTAGACTGCCGATATGTTATGTCAGAATCCGTATCTTTTGCTCCTTGTATGGGGAGTATTAGCCCCCAGATTTCCTGTTATGTTACGAGGATCATTTTAAACACTGCCACGGTGTAATATTCTGTGAAGTCCTGCCATGGTCATGGTGAAAGTATGTTTACTTGCACTACCCTTAAATTGGTCTGTAACTCATATTACACCAGTTATCTACATCGTTTCCCGACAGTCTGGGACTATGTTGCTTGCTACACATTCCCAATATTCTTGGTACTGGGTACAAGTTGCTCAAAAGTACACAAATCTGAGCGGGAATTCAATCCATGTTTCTTCTCCGTATGTATTTCTCTAGTTAGCCCAATTCACGGTTAACCTTGACGTGCATATATGTAGGCGATTCTTGCGTCTACGTTCATATCGTTCGTTCATATCGTTCATATATCGTACTCATATTAGGCTGTCTACAGGCCGCGACTGCTACTAACGGTGATCGATCTCATAGTTTGGCTGCAATTTCCACTTCGTGCAAAACCGGGGAAGATTCTACGCGGATTCGCGCTCCTTGCATTATGAACGATGCATATTCATTGTGCCTGATGCCAATATAGCTGACAACTAGCTAATCTGGATGTTATTTAACGTACCGTCTCACAGAGTAAACTGAACTTGCAGCGGATAGGGCAACGAGTCCTCCACCTACCATGACGAAAGTGGCCGGAAGTAAGTCTTCTCATGGTGTAAATTTGATAAACTGAAAATTCTTTTCTACAAACAGTAGTTGGCAAGGCGACGGGTGGTTCCGTCAAGTTGGCGATCACTTTGGGACAGAGACAGTTTACGCTTTGAAGAAGAATTCCCAGAGTTTCCTGCTCGAACCTATGGCAGCATCGGTGAAGCTCGGGGATTTCCGTTCGAGCTTATTTCAGCAAGTCGCGACGGTCTTATGCGCTCGGCAAGCACGTGAATCAAAAAGACTGCCAAGCATCAGGTCAGGATGCCAGGGAAATCTCATACGCACGTCGTGCAAGGCAGAGCTAGATGCAGGTCACGTATTCGTTAAATCCGTACAGGGGACGAGCAGATTATGCTTTTCCAAACAATCTGCTCTTCCTCTGGATCGAGCTAGTGTCCACAGCGAGACCGAAGCAGATGATTCAGTGAACGAGGATACATGGTTGGGTGCTGTTATATTCAAGCGAAGCGCAGTCCAGACTCACTTTGAGTTTCAAACGTCACTAGAGAAGTTAGGGTTAGCCGTACTATCATCAGATAGGTCCATATCATTAGCTCATTCTATAGGAATTGTCTCCAAAGCCCATGAATCTGGCCTGGAACAGTTTACCCCAGTTGGCATCTCGATCGACGTTAACAGGGAGGGGAGGGACTTGAGACTGGACGGACTTGTGCGCACGGCTATCAGTCTTTGCTGCAACAGGTATGATGGACAACTTACTCGGAAAGAGTTCTGGTATATCGAGAAGCTAGTCGAATTTAAAAATTTAGCTGGCAGCCTGTTGACATCATGAGTCACAAAAAATTGGTCTGGGGAATCTCATCTACGTGCTGTAGTAGGCTATGAAGCTAACCATTCGATCCTTGTCTAGTAAGTAAGCTGAGTAAGTATATATGCAACAGGTCTATGCAATTTCGGTTTCACTCTCTGCAACGGAAGGAAAAGAAACTAGTAGAACGAGTTTGATAAGCTATTTGGGGGACTTACTAACCTAAGTCTGGTGCTTTGATGTTCTAGGTGTCTGTCTCCAGTTGTGGAGAGAGTCTTCGCTGATTTCAGCTTGCTGTTAACGGAAAAAGTGGTGAAGGAACCAACTCAACAACGGCTTGGCGTTGTGCTAGGTGAGAACGGTTACCTGTCCCCGGTTGAGGACGGGGGAGAGCTGGACATCGACTTGGATGACAAGCTCCATTTTCCCCGGGATTCTAGAGAGATGGACCTTTCCAAGTACATTCGGGACACAGTGCATCTCGAAATTCCATCCAAGTCATTGTGTTCTGCTGAGTGCCGTGGTCTTTGTCTTACTTGCGGCGTAAATCTGAATAAGAACACATGCAAATGCGTTGCTGTGAACGTTAGACCCTCTTGGGGACCACTCGAACAGTTAAAACGACAACTAGAAGAGGGAAAACCGGGAGACGACTATAAGGAAATTCTGGATGGTTCGGAGTAGAACTGTCGTGTTTTCAGCAGGTTCTCTGTGCTTTAAGGTAATCCAATTCTTCTCACGGGGGTTTTGTTCTGGTGTTCGGATGCTATACTGCGAAGACCGGTTATATTCATTCGCTGAATTCTCAAACCAAGTCAGAATACATGTTACCACTCCTCGTTACTCACCAGACAATTCACTCGTTACTTACATGGGTTCAAAACTGTTATTGGGGGTTACCTTAAATGTGTGGGGGAAGTCATTGTTTTCACTGAAAATTACTTTAACTGGGGATCAATTTATAATGCGAACATCCAAGCCAGCTTTAATAATACAATTGTAACTGTTACAGGGCAAGCTGTATCATGGTCGTCTGCAGGTGCTTGTGGATTTAAAGGTACAAAAAAAAGTACCCCATTTGCAGCTCAAACCGCTGCAGACCCTTACGGCCCCTAGGTGGGAGAAGCAAAGCGCATAAAAGCTTTTTGTTTCGCGACAAAATCTTCCTTCTGAAGAATTCAAATTGCCAGTAGATAGAAGAATAGACAAAAAGTTCTTAAATATCAAATCTAATGGTGCTATACCTGTGGAATGGACCACTATGGGAACGAGTCCTTTAGTTACATATTGCAAATGCACCTGATCTCGTCATCGGATCTTCCATGTGCGCACGATCAGAGGCAAGACGATTAAGCAACGTTCAACAGAACGTCTTCGGGTTTGTGCACAAGTTAAAGAGAAAAGTTTTGTAAAACGGTTTTTTATATTTATCAATTAATTTAAGGAGTATTTATAGAAAACGATACAATTGCTAATATGATAACCTCAATAAGAAATGCAAATTTAAGAAAAATAAAAATTTTCCCATATATCATTTAAAAGATATTCAAACTCGTAAATATAAAAATTCCATAAAAAACAAAAAAATTGATCTATTTCTATTTGGAGAGAACATAATTTGATTTGGCTTTTTTTTTATTGAAATAGACTTTCGATGATTTGAGTAGGTATGTGTAGCCTACGTCTTATAGCCTCTAATAGGCCTGTCTAACTTTTGACTTATAACCTATCCTCAAGTGTTGGAACTAAAAGCAGTCTTATAGCCTCTAATAGGCCTGTCTAACTTTTGACTTATAACCTATCCTCAAGTGTTGGAACTAAAAGCAGTGTACCCGAAAGAGAAATAAAGAATAAGAACAGAAAATTTTGTTATTATTTATCTGAACATAGCAGATAAGGAACAGAAAATCAATACATAAAAGTAAGTCTTTCTTATGGATGGCGCGTCGGATTTTTTAATTATTTGAAGATTTTGCACGAAGTAGTTACCAGCAAAAATTCTTTTTTTTTACCTATCGGAAGAGGGATTTGAACCCCCGTGTGCGAATTATGATCCCGCTGTTCTACCCTACTAAACTATTCCGACATGCACTTTCGTCAGGTATCAATGGCCTTCCTCCGACGTTTTTTTCTTTATTCAAATCGCATATGTTTCAACTGGACATAAGAAAGACTCTAGCCGAAATGCAAACATTTCGAGATTTTAATAAGATAAAGAAAGGAGTCGATTCATGTCTAGGTTCATTCGTTACAATGAGTCGTCAAGTCATTTCCGGCCTTCGGCCCTTGCACATTAACATAATAAGAATATTTTTCTATTTAAGAAAATTCCTCAAATACCTAAAAGAATAAAAAGAGAAGCTATTTGCTTCACCCCTCCTGTTACATCGATTTAAATTTTTAGATAATGGATTTTTTTAGGAGAAATTATAGGAAAAATATATATATTATATACTTTTGAATCTTACTCATCAAATGACACTTTGTCTATGTTTATGAGCTTGATTATTTCTCGATGAGGGCGCGAGAGGACGCATCACAAAAAAATATTTTGTTTTTTCAGCGGCAACCACCGGAATATTACAAAACGATTTAAAAACTTTGCTAAACAGGGTCTTGGGGTCCAAGACCACTGCACATCGAAGGAGGGGGGCGGGGAGTGAAGGCCTAGCCATCCAAACTTTAACCATTTCTCCTTCTTTTGTCTGGCCAAGTTGTTTTGTCTCCGGATTATGCAGGGAGAGGCACGGAAGCCTTCAAGTATCAATGGCCTTCCTCCGAACCGTACGTGCAAGATTTCATCGTATATAGCTTTCCGAGTGAATCCACGGGCTCTAGAAGGCCGGCCGAGCTTTTGACCTGGATTATCAGTGGCCTGATTCCCTTTGATATATCTATATCTCAACTCTATTTTTGTCAGCCGGACTGGAATTGCAAAGTTTGAAGAACGATCAAGTTTATTTCACTCCGATCAAACCAACTTGGTTCGCGGAGTGCTTCTGTAAATGAGATCATCGTAATTCTTTTTCTTTCTTTCACTCGGACAACAGAATGCATAGAATCAAGACTGCGGGTCTGTCTTCCCGAAGCAGTCAAACCGACCGACGACATATGTCTCTATGTCTTACGAATAGAATATACAATACAGCATCTTTGCGCAACCCACAAATCATATTTGATTATCTGGAGCTCATGTGGAGGCACCTACGGCTAGATCTGTAATCTTGGTAGGAATTATTTTAAACTCGACTATCTCTTAGGAGGGAAGACGATATTCTTTGAAGAAGCCAATGCCCTAAGGTTTCTCTATGAGTTTTCATTGCTTTCACCTCTTTTTCGAGCCGCGAAATTTTTCAGGACGTTCGGATGTTATTTTTGTCCTTACGTGTTGAAGATTACTGCAAGGTTTAGGAATTATAATTAATCAAATAATTCCAGAAGGAGGTCCAAGGGATCTTTCGACGGGATTAATCTGCGCTTAATCAGGAGCCATCTCGGTATTTCTTTATTTATTTCTTGAAATTGAGTGTCTCCAGCTTGTCTTGTAGAACTAGCACGCAGGCCGTCCGTGTTCTCGAAGGCACTCTTTTCTTTCAAAAAGACCTTGGTTCAGGACAGGAGATGTCACAATGAATGGCCCCGCCAATATTCGGTAAAGCATTATCTGACCCTTAGTTCTTCGGTTAATTGATATTAGATGAAGTTTCTATGCTGCCTACTTGTATGTATTTCCGGTGGAGCAGTGAAATGCGTAGAGATCGAACCTCCGCAACGGCGCAGAGGCAAAAAGAGGGATAATTAGCTGAGTTGGTAGAGTGCCTCGTTTACACTGAGAGAGTCTACATGTCCAATAGAACTATAAGCTAAAAGGAGCACATGTCATAATAAAACCAGCAATATATTGATGATGAGTATATAATGCAGCTTGAGTTGTAAAATCTTGTGCAAGAAATGCATAAGAAGGTAAAGTCTTATTCGTACACTGTCACGTACGGTTCTGAATTGACGGCCACTTGTGTTGGGAGACATCTCCCAAATAAAATCCTCGGTTTAAGCCGGTGACGCCTGTCCAGTGCTGGAAGGTTAAGGAAGTTGGTGACCTGATGACAGGGAAGCCAGCGATTGAAGCCCCGGTAAACTAAGACTAGCAGTTTATTATTACGATAGGTGCCAATCAGATTGAAAGTTCATAGCAATAAGTGGAGTTCTGACAAGTGCCTCACATATGGAGGCCCTAAGTGAATCGGCATCTAGTATGTCATACGATTCCTCATCGCATTGACAAATTTTCAAAATGACTAATTCGGTTTTCCATGTTGGCAAGAGCACGGTGTCCTTAGTGGAGGTCTACTCAAAAGGCTGTTCGGCACTACAGAGGCTCCGCGCTCTCTAGGCATCGACGGAGAGCGTTCTTGTAGTACTCTGTTATCGTCGATCTAAGCCATCTAGGGCGAACTGGCAGAGCTTTATCGTATCGCACTATTTTGTCTTATATTCAATATTGGTTTTTACCTGCGTGTATTATAGTCAATACTAAGTAAATTATAAACTACTTATGTTTATTTTTCATTCGCTTCATATTAGCTTGAACAGTCTCCGGATGTCTTGAGACATGCAGCTATGGTAGAGGCGAGGTCAAAGGGTTCTACAAGCTAAAGAAGTATCCTTCGGACCCAAAAAAATGCACTCGACCTGTCGGTTTAAAAAATATATATATATTTTGGCTGCCATCAGAATGTCGTCGGCGTAGCGACACGCACGAGGATCTTGAACCTGTAATTCATCATCTCGAGTACGCAAAAGCCTCGTAGGTGATCTTAACAGAACTTCTTCGGGAGAGTCCTCCGAGACTCGAGTGGAAGCCCCCTACCATGCTTTGTGCTCTAGTAGAAAGTGCTTCATGCAAAATATATGGGTTTCTCAGAACCTCCAAGAAAAACGTTGATTCATCAATTTCGAGAGACATGGTCCACGCCCCCCATGGAATGATGGTCAGTATAAGGTCTCAGCTGCTCGGTCTTGGCCGGAATGGCTTCCCCAATCGTAGATGTTTTAGCTCCCCTGGGGCTTTTTCAGTTTTTTTCAGTTTTTTCCTTTTATATACAAACTTGCATGATCACGAATATTATCTGTTCTTGTACGTTCTCGGCAAAGGTGAAACACCAGCCGGCTGTACTTAGGCGCATTAGTAATATATTACGGCACCGAAAGTGTGAAAATCTTGTTTTAAAAAATTAAAACTTGGAATTTTTGAAAAAAATGCTAAACGGAGACATAGATACAAGCACATATATCGAGGTCGTCTTCGGAGCAACTAGCGCAATAGAGGAGAGGGCCGACCAAAGCGATACACTCGACCAAAGGGTCCGAGCTCCGTTCCACTTGGTACCGTCGGATCACTAAGGCCGACTTTCGTCCCTGCTCGACATGTATGTCTTGCAGTCAAGCTCGCCTTCCGCGATGCGTCAGCCGCGTTCTTTTGTAGACGTGGTGCTGGCGGCGCTAAGGTCTCGTGACCTTTGGGCCTAAGAAACTGCCGAACAGGTGCTTTTACTAAGTTATGAAAGTCAATTCGATGACAACAGCCATATTTGCCGTCCAAACAGTTCAAAAATTAGAGAAAAGTTGCGATCGGTTGGATTCATTCGGGACGAAAAGGCCGCATTCTTGAGTAACTTTTACAAGTTTTTTTTATTAATTCAAAAAAGCTAATGGTAAATATTCGACCTGATGAAATTAGCAGTATTATGCGCGGATACGCCAATTGCTATCAGTTTGTCCGAAACAAAGACCGGGCCATCGCCTATTTGGCTAACATCTTTGACTAACATCATACAAATTGTAAGATTGTAAATCCATTACGACCAAAATGTTAATGATCTTCTAAGATCATTAACATTTGGTTTGTATGACGTCGTTACTCGTAACTTGAAAAAAAATGTTGTAGCATAGCAATAGTCATGTTCTTTAGAAACTCTCTTCTTCTATTTAAAATCAACTCCAACAAACATCCAAATCTTGTGATGATCTTTTCTCATAGAAATCTCTTCATTTTTGTTTCATTGGTCTCTCTCAAAGCTCTAATCTTTATCACTTGGTACAATAGTCAATGAAGATTATAATATATTTATTGTCTCGAGATGTCTTATTAAAAAATCATACAAAATCAATATCGCACTTCTCAAATGATCTTAACATTAGAATTCGTCTTAACATAGATGTTCTAGTAGACTTCAGAGTAAATTTCAGAGTAACACATCGCAAGTTTTGAAATAATCTAAACACTCTTTGATAATACTTTTCAATGATGATTCGTATCTAAAATCTTGAAAGTTGTTATTTTATCAACAAAGTGATCTCTGTAAATGATACCTTCGTGGAGACTCCTGCATTAGTTTGAAAACTTTCTTCTAACCAATTGCTCCCTTTAGTAAACAATTTGCTCTTTGATGAAATAAAATTCTTTTCATCATGGTGTAAGGTTTGCATCTTTGATCAATGCTTTACGTTCTCAAGTATGCATACTTTCTGAGAAAAACTATCTGCAAAGAAACTCCAAATTTTCTTGTACTCGTCTAATACATCTTAGTGCTTGTGATGATCATCACTTGCTCGTCTGAAACTGAATCATCAAACAATTTTTTCTCTCATCGTCATAAGTTCTCGACAAGTGATCAACATTTGTATAGTTTTTCATTGGTCTATCTTCGATAACACAATTGTATTTTGTTAGAATGATCTTTCAACGAGCAATACGACTTTCGACATTGAGTTTATTAAAGATATACTTTAAAGCTCTGTGATTTGTGACTAGAGAAAATTTCTCTCCTAACAAGTAATATAAAAAAAAATTCAATCTAGAAATCATAACTAATCTTTCTCGTCCAGTCACGAAATAATTCTCCGTGGTGTCGGGTTACATGACATTCCATACAGCGAAACAGATCTCCAAAATACACTCGAGTGATATTTCCACAAGAGGCTGCAAACTCGAGCTTATCAAGCTGAGAACAAGCTAAGTTAAAGTTGAGCTAGACAAGCTACCCCTTAGCTTAAGTTAAACTATCACTTTGAAAAGATTGAAAATACCAAAATGCAAAGTTTGTTAAGGAGAGTGACCTCGTGCTTTCAATTGTGAGAAATAACGTTCTATGCAATAGTTAATGCAATTTATAAAGTGTCAAAATTGTGAAAAAGAGAAATTTGTCGATTTTGGCTCGTGATTTGGATCCATAATCTGAAGGTACAAGTGCGTAAGTGTTAGTGAGTATTATAGTTTTGACTCTTGATTCATAAAAAATGGAGTTATACAAAAAAGTTGACGAAGAAATAATTAGTAAAGAATGTAGAAATAACTTATTTTAGGTGTACGATGAGGCTCTAGAGTGAACTCAAACTCGAATGCCCGTGGTGGTGCATTCGCAGCCTTTATATAGTGAGAGGAATAGTACATGATAAGCTTTCGGTCAATGCTCATCTCTCACGCGGATCGCTGATGTGGCTTACATGCAGCCTTAGATCTAGAACAACATCTAGAGGTTCAGAATGAGCCACGTAGAAGGCTCGCTGGAAAGTTCTAGAAGCTTCTTTCTAGAAATTTCCTTCTGGAAGCTTCCTGGCTGGAAAGTTCTAGAAGCTTCTTTCTAGAAACTTCCTTTTGGAAGCTTTCCGGTTGGAAAGTTCTAGAAGCTTCCTTCTAGAAACTTCCTTCTGGAAGTTTCCCGGTGGACTTTTGGCGCACTCGTCTATTGGTAGAAGTACTATTTGCTGCATGTATTCTTCGGCCAACTTAGCCGTAACTAATTCTTATACCAAAGACTTCTACCAAACCAATTTCTCCTCTAGTTGATAAGTAGGACTCTACTTATTACAAACCTCCCCCCTTTTAAGAAGCAACGTCCTCGTTGCTCAACTGCTGTTCGAAAGCTTGCACTATGAGTGGGGCGTGTGCAAGATTGGTTGCAGGTTCCCATGTTGCTTCATGTAATGGATAGCCTTTCCATTTGACCAAATAATCTACCCGTTGATGACGAGTCTCACGAACACGTTTCTTTAAGATGCGTTCCACTTCAAACTCTTCTTCGCCATCGATAATTTGAGGGAGAGGTCGCGACTCTTGCGAGTTGCCAAATTGAGGAGGTCGTGGTGTATATCGCCGTAATAAAGACACATGAAAAACCGGATGAATCTTCATGTGAGGTGGAAGTTCGAGTTTATATGCCACTGCTCCAATTCTACGGACAACAGAGAAAGGCCCGATGAAACGAGGGTTGAATTTACGACTGCCGATCAGAGTAAGGTTGGTTGTGGATAACCAAACTTGATCACCAATCGTGAACTCTTCATGCCGACGGTGTCCATCGGCATATTGCTTTTGCCGATTCTGAGCAACTTGTAGTTTCACCTTAGCTTTTTCCACTCCTTGTTGAATTCGTGCAACGAATTCATTGACAGCATCCACTTTGGTGTTGACTGACGACGTCGTGCTGAATCGTGTCAAACTTGCTGGTGTGAGAGAGTGTTCGCCGTACATGCGATAAAAAAGGCGTTTCACGAGTGGATGCATTGAGGGAGTTGTTGTAGGTAAATTCTACCAAAGGGAGTAAGGTGTCCTGTAAACCCTCCGCGATCGTCATCCCCCCGATCAACTACCCCCCGATCTCTTAACCTCCACGATCGTCATCCACGAATCTTCAACATGTCGGGCCTGTCTCTCACTCAAGGGTCACCTCTGATGGCTTTGATGGAAGCACACCATGAACTTGAAGGGAAAATGCTGAGTTCACTCATTCATACACCCACAAACTTATCAACTAAAAATCTCCTTAAACACATCAACTAAAATCCTCCATTCTAACGACGTCTCTCAAGTTCTCACATGCTAAAAATATCCCACACTCTCTATATTACTCAAGTTGTCATTACGACAATGTGAAAACAAGGATGAGGAGCTCTTCTCTACTCCTCTATTTATACATTCTAGGTTTTTACTTTGGTACCCTCCGGTAACTCAGCCGTAACTACTTTTACCGAGTTTTACTAAGATATTACTTAAGGTAAAAGCATTGATCACATGGGCTTTTTACCTTTTCACATGGGCTTATTCCTTCAAAGTCAACAACTTCTAAAAGGATTCTGGAATATTCTCAAGGAATCTCGAATTTCCACCCCCCTTCTACACTAGGACCCACTAAAAAGGAAACATGTGGAATCTCTTCTTGTTTTTAATGCCCACAAAGTCCACAACTTTAATCCAACCACTAATATCAAGTCAAAAAGGAGATAAGGGATACTTTCCACCTCCTTTCTACCTTTTAGACAAGATGACAAGATAGTAGTGCTCACTCTTTAGCAAATATCTGAATTCTGCCAAAAGTACAGCTAAGTTTAACCATAACTAACTTTTAGCTAGTCACGACTAACTTGATACCTCCTTAAAGTACTTTGGCAGCAAATAAACATTCTCAACACTTAGTTATAACTAAATACCTTACTAATGGACAAACTTCCTATGTGTAACATAGGTCGTTACAGGACAGAGTTGGGAGAGCTTTATGCGAGCTTTGAAGGAGGAGTACTACACTGAAGACTCAGAGAGGGTGACCAAGAGAACATTCTTGGAGTGGGTGGTGAAGCCTAACAAAGGTTTGTCTGTAAATGAGTTTTTAAGGGAGTTTGATCGTCAATATGCTCAGCTTTCTAGGACAGATAAGCTTACACTAGAGGTTGAGAAGACCGAGCTTTTCCTACAAGCAGCGGACGTGACTATTCAGGAGAAGCTTGAGCTGTTGCTGGAAGACAAGAGTGAGGAGAGAGGATTGAAGACTGATTGGAAGGAGGTTGAAGAGGCTGTCTCTTTGCTGACCAAGAGACAGAGAAGAAGGGACAAGGTGGTGGTAAGTGAAGCAGCACCTCTGATAATTCCTGTCAAGCAGTTGCCTACTAAGCCTGCTTTGGTAATTGCTAGAGAGGAAGACTCACGGCTTGATGAGTTGATTAAGGGTATGAAGGAGCTTAAGCTTAAGCTCACTAGGTTAGAAGAGAAGGAGCATAATATACAGCCTGCTATGCAGAGACCTCAGATGAGGGAAGGCTTTGTTCATCGTTGTATATGGTGCGATAGCCTAGACCATGTAAGAAGAGATTGTGGAGAGTTTTCAGATGCATTGAGGAAGGATCTTATCTTCTTCAAAGATGGTAAGATCCATTTGAGAGAGACTGGGATGATGTTGGGAACCAACTTTGGCAAGGGTGGTATGAAGAGACTTGTGAATGATATATCAGCATCACATGTTGTTTCTCTTGTGAATGCTGCTACGTGTGGAGTGAAAGTGGAAATGGAGAGAGAGAAAGGGACTATTGGGTTGTGGTCAGATGTAATGCGGTCCGTAGTTAGAACAGAGCTAGACAAGGATGTGCTACGAAGGGTTGGCAACTCAATTAGAGAAACTACAGGATGGAATGACCCTGTGGATACTATGTCAGTGCATGCTTATGTTGCAAGAAGTCAGCATGAAGCTCTATAGAAGAAAAACGCAGGAGGGAGGATGCAGGTGAGGCTTCTACAGCCAAACGACCTGCTACAAGGAGTGAAATGGCTAGACCAGATGCAAGGCAGGAGACAACACCTACTCGGGAGGAGACTATGGAGGATCTACCATCTACAACACCAAAGGAGAAGGAGAGAAGCAAGGAGAAGGGTAAGATGCCTGCATACAAACTTCAGTCTGACATTGAGATTGCTACAGACTTGAAGCAGGTGTTAGAGAACCGTATCTTGAATGGGAAAGTTGAGTTTACTTTGGGTGAGATTCTTGGGATTGCAAAGCGTGAGTTCCATGAGGTTATCATAGATATCATCAAGAGGAAACGTCAGATTTTGGGTGAAGCAACTACGCTTAACGCTCTAGGGACCAAACTGTCGGAGGATGAGGAAGATGAGATTGCTGGTTACTGCTCTCAAGTATCAGAGGGAAGATCAGATCAGCACGTGAGGTTTGAAGATGAGGTGGAAGCATCGCAGAAGAGCCATTATTCTCACAACCATTGGGCGAGAGCAACCACAAAGACCTTAGTGAAGCTGGGAGATCTAGAGGAACCTGTGGTGGCATTGATTGATCATGGCTCAGAGATTAATCTGATGTCTAAGGAGCTGTACAAGCGTGGGAAGTGGCCTATAGACACCGACCATGGATGGCTTATCCGTGCTGCCAACAACCAGCGAGGAGAACTCTATGGTGCTTGCCCCAACATCAAGGTAACTGTGGATGACATTAGTGATGTTCAGAATTTCTTTGTGCAAGACATGTCAACCTATCCTATCATTCTAGGACAGCCTTACATTACTGATGTTAGAATGGAGACACGAGTTATGGATGATGGTTCAGCCTATGCTAGGATACGTAGTAGAGACGGCAAAAGAGCTGTTCAGTTTTTGACCGTTGCTGCAGAACATGAGAGGAATCGTGATAGCTTGAGAGACCGTCCACTACCTAAGATTACTCATGAGATTGGAAAGTTTGACCAATCATCTTCTACCAAGTTCTCTTCATGTTTTTGAGGGTTAGGGGCACTTTCCGTGATCCATTCGCGGAGTGTTGGATATGGTTGGAAAGCATGGGAGACGAAGATGCTCGTGGACTCAATGGTTGCTCGATTTGAAGCACGGAGGATGGCGTTTTGATCAATTGAAGCTGAGGGGGTCAAATTCATGACCAATTTTATTTCCGAGATTTCCTTCGCACTTTTCGGAAGTTCTGTGAGGTTGTTGGAGACGAATTGACTGTTGCTGAAAAGCTCCTGAGATGAGCTTGCTGATGGGCTCTGAGATCAATTGATTTCAAGCCGGAGTGAAAGAGTTATGGCCAACTGAAGTTGGGTGTTTCAAATAAGAGGCTACGAGAGTAAGCGACTATAATTAGAGGACATTGAGAGAGATATGGAGATTTTGGGGTCGAATTTTGCTATGAAACTTTCCAAGATCTGAGAAGGTAAAGTCATGTACTTACCTGTGAAATTTAGGACCATTTGGATTATTGCGTATAAAGGTATTTCTGTTTTTGTGCACAAGGGTCTGCATATCATCTTGTGTCATTGACAGTTAGGGTTTGGATCATTCCGAGAGATTGGTTGAGGATCTGGTGGTGAAATTTTACAGAGTGGTAGTGATGGTGACACTTTAGCTTACTGAAAATTTTGAGCCATTTTGGCCGAGTGGTTTGTGAAGAATCAGACAGTAAAGTTTTGTCGAAAGAGTATCATGAGCTCATGAATGTTATGGGGATAATGAACTTTTGATAGAGCATAATTGCCAATCCACATATGATCTCTCGGCATGTAATATCTTAATAGAGAGATTATTCTACATGCTACCTACTAGCCTTAGTTTCATCTCATTCTGAGTTGTGGTTGAGGTGAGGTAAAGTTGAGAGGTTCTTGCTCCGAAAGATGCAAGATTTAAAGCTCTTTTGAAGAACATGTCTACTTGGAGGTTTTGCTAGTGCTTCAATGCACTTGATCATGAGTATGGAGAGTTGTTGATAGTATTATCTGTGTTTGGATCATTTCCATACTCGCATGCTTGTTTGTACGCCCAGTTGGTTTGATTGGATTTGTGTGCGGGCATTGCGCTTAGGTTTCTTTTCTATTATGAGTGTTGGTGTTTCTCTTGTGGTGAGGTTGGAGTGATGACTAGCAGACCTAAGAGTGCTTGCGGTGATGGCAAGAACAGGTTCCCTGTGCTTGTTATCTCGGTTCTATCCCTAGTCGAGTAAGAGAGAGATTTGCCGAGAGGACGTGATGATATCATAACGAGATAAGTTCAGAGTGTACTTGGAGGTCAGAGATAGGTTTGGGTGGTCGCTGGTTCTGAGTCACAGAGTGCGACACGTATTCTCCACAGCTAGATACCCGGTGTATTCTCAAATAAGAAAGCATGTCACACGACAAGTGTAGGCACATAAAGTTTGGCGATAGGAGTAGAGCCCTCTCACAGTATGATTCTCAGCAAGTGAAGATCGGAAGGAATCAGAATTTGAACGCGTGAGCAACTCGTCTATTTTGGTCTCTGACGGATCGGATCGATCAGATGTGTAGTACATAAAACAACTAACCTACAACTATGTCTCTCTTCTATCATGATCAGACCTTTATCACCACAACAAGCGAGGTATATGTGCGACACGTTCTCCCTCTAGAAGGATTATATTTTTTAATTTTTTTGGAAAGACGACAGCACGACACAAGTACTTTATTCCACTGAAAGAAAAGTACAACAAGGCTCGCGAGGAACAGAACCAGCCAAACCGAAAAACCCCCATTGATAGTGATTTATGGAGGGGGTCCAACAGTCAAGAACAATTCTGATCAAGTAAGTCACAAAACTAACAAGCAAGGCCGCTGAAACAGACGTCTACGGGACCACCCATCTAGCAGAGAAACTAGTGATGGGGGTGGTGGAGTAGACAGCAAGCTGCAATAGGTGAAACATTAGACTAAAAAATGGTGCATGAAGTAAACTAATGGTGCATGAAATAAACTAACGGAGAGTACATCTATAATAATGAATATAAGAAATGCGAGGAAGTGTCAATTGCAGAGCAATAAATGACCAGACTAACAAACTCTCGATATATGATTCATTCGAGACTACGGCAACCCAACCAATGAGGGAAGTAAAACTGGCGTCCACAGAAATGAAGTCCCTCTTCAAACCACACCGGAACATTGATTTGAAATTCAAAATGATGCTCCAGCCTTCGCGTTCGAGGTCGGTCTGTTCTGCTCAGGCGATGCTCACTTCTGCATTGATACACACGGGACAAGACAAACATGAATGAATGGCAACCTTTAACTTACCAAATCTGACAGCATAAGCGCTTTGAACTAGAATCGAAACCTAAACATTGCAGCCAAGAAGACACTTTCAGAGCAGACTTTTACTGTCTAACGAACATGTTGCTACATAATTGATGTTTTCTCTGAAACCGAGTTCTTCATCCGAGGCCGTGAACATTACCTCGTCCTCCGGATGTAATGCTAGCATGCTAGAGTCAGTCGGTGGGTGCTCGATCTCATTGATATCCGGATGATCGTCCCTTGGACATGTTTGAACATTGTGTTCAGTCTGCCTGCACGGACTACATCTTCCAACCTGATTTTGCCTGCCGCCACTAGTCCTAGTAGATAGAATGCAAGAACGTCTCGTCCTACGAATGAAAAATTCTGATGGAAAATGAGACACTTGTTCATCTGCAATATCGAACTCCATTTCCACAGCATTAACACTGGCAGTAACATGAGAAAGTCCAGTGACATTATCCTGAACAGAATCAGTTACATCATCTGTAACTCGGGCTTGTGGGTATTGAGTATTGTTATCCATGTGTATCACACGATGTCTTCCACGTCGAATTGTGACAGGAGACGGGCCACAAGTTCAAACAGGTTCTAAGTCGTCAATCATTATTGCAGGCAGATGTTGTTGTCCATAAATTGCAAATAGCGATGAGCTGTACCAAATTTGATCAACGCGCGTCATAGGATTCTCTCACACTTCCTTGTCGAAGGTGATAACGTGCCCACATGACCATCCCATTTCCTGATATCGAACGCAACTGCACGTTCCTCGATCATTCGAGCTATGCTTAACTAGATGAGTTGATCCTGAAGTGTGACAGCGAACTGTGGCCTCTCTAAAGTTTGAAACTTGGCAAATGAATCTTTCTGCAACTTGCTCATTCTCTGTCTGTCTGCTCCTCGCAAACTTTGTGAGTAGATTTGTCTCCTGCTTCAGTTGTTGACGTCTCGTTGTAAACTGTTGCATGATGTAATACCAAATTTCGAATAAAATTCTTAGAGGGACATTGAAACGAATGATCCTCATAGCGTTGTTCATGCTCTCGGCTACATTAGAAGTTACCTTTTCATATCGTGGCTTCGGACACACACAACGACTATATCGTTTCGTGATGTCTCATAGATAAGTAGCCAATTGTCTGCCTCGATCTCCGGAGTCATCGAGTTTCTTTAAAACCTCGTTATACATGTCACATTAAACTGCATTAAACATCAATTCTTCGCTAATTCTGTAAGAAAAAAAATCTGGTTTGGAAATTCTCCACTATGACCGAAAGTTAGTCGAGCTAACCAAATGCTCGTTGAATGCAAACTTGTTGTAACTACGGGTGAGAATCGTACACCTCTCGGTTCTTCGCATACAAGCAAGCCAAAAATAGTTGCTCGGCCTCTTTACCAAACCTCGCCCTCACGTTCATTCTAATGTGTTGAGCATAATGACCATGCGTCACAGTTGGAATATCTCAGCAATGACTTTCTCCAAACTTTTCTGTCGATCGCTGATGATTACAGTTTGAGGACTATCAATTCCATTTATGGATTCTCTCAATAAGCCACAGAACCAAGTCTAGTTAGATGTGTCTTCTCTCGGAGCTACAGCATAAGCTAAAATGATAGCCTGGTTTGCACCATCGAGGGTGGAAGCCAAGAAAATTTGACAAGGAAACTTGCGTGACTTCGAATGACAAGCGTCAAGACATATCACTTTCTGACATGAGCTGAAGGCATTACGAGTAGCATTGGGATAGACAAAGAAACGACTAAAAATTATCAGATGATTTATCCATGTGTCCCAATCCACAACAGCTAAGGGATCGACGTCTTTTATCCTTCTACATACTGATGAAATATAATGAAAAGAGATAGTCTGATTATCTTCTAACCAGTCCCGTGAGTGCTCGCGGCTTCTCCAAACCTGGTTATATGGGGCTCGCTTATTAAAACTAGTCCGAATTTCTTCCATTAAATTCCGGATTGGGGTGTTGTGATCTATGGCTACTCTATTACACAACACTTGTGCAAGGAATTTAGAGTTTGACGCTGGTCTGCGTCAGTAAGCTCGTTGTCCAAGGCAAGTATGCTCTAGATTACACACGCTGATGGTGATTCTCCCTGTGAATTTTCCTCTTTGTGCACGTACCCTCCAATTGCACGACTGCGTTACTGACCCGTCTCTTGCCTCAACAACAACCGTGCACTTTGTGAGTGAAATATGACTTGAGCTTGTTACAAGCTCTACTGTTCAAGAAACACCAACAATCTATAGCAAAGTCAAAATCTTTCCAGCATTGAAACTCTCCCCCCAACCTCAATCTCCCTGCAGCATCTCTTAAGGAGTCTAGTGTTTTTTCTTGAAGCACGCGGTCAGCAACACGGACGTCAGTCATCTCCTGCCGCCATCGCTCCATGATCGTTTCGTCTTCTTTCTCGTCACTTCTTACGTCCAGAAAAAATTCCTTCTCTTCATCTTCAAAATGTAATCCATCGAGAGAATCTAAATCATTGTCCTCTGACATTATCACTAAGTGTTTACATGCATTGCATATCTCTTTCCTCGATGCTTCACTGTTACCACCATGCATTGTTCATTTTCATTTCTTCTGCTTGATGTGAAACACTATATCATGCTAGTACTCATTCGAAGCGCAGTCCCGCTTGTCTTCCCGCACACTAGTCTAGCATTCTAACACGTCAGGCATCGAAAGCTAACATGACTATCCGACTGGACATCTGATGTGACAAAGTCACTTAGAAAATGAGCGGTTGCTAGTTTGAAGATCGATCAAGAAGTTCATCGTTAAGAGGGTATGGATCAAGTCCAGTATTCCTTCCGGGGGTTGGATCAAGTAAATCGCTGATGTCAGCCCGACTCTTTTTACGACGAATGTATGCCACATCTGAAATAAAAAGAGCCTACGACATATGTAGTTCATGCATGACAAGTGAAATTTAGAATACTCAAGTGAGAGACGAAGACTGCAGCTTATCGAGCTGAAGCTTTGAACTGATGTAAGTTTCATTTCGACGTCGAACGCAAAAATGAGTTTCTCCATCTGCTTATGGAATTAAACGTTGTCGATTCTTGAGATGTGATGAACCTTGTGAACTGAAATCCGGTGGCACAGTTTCCAAATGCTTGCTTACAGCGCCCAACTCGTCAAGAAATGCTTCACAAGCTACAAGGACTGGGAAGGGATCTCGGCGATCGTTTTTGGACTGAGACATTTTACGTCTTAAAGAAGAATAGGAGGTGTCATTTCTCAAGAAAAGATTCTTGCCGGGCACTATGATGAAATCCGATGCGATAGTCTGACCATGTTCATCGTACATGTCAGTCAAGGTCTTCCAAATGTCGTGCAAGTAGCTTGGTCTATGTCCGACTGAACTGGATTGCCGGGATGATTTCATCGTGAAGATGCTTCAATCTTGTCCATTCATTTAAATTATTGATAGCGGGGCAGAGATGGTTGAAGATATGTCACGTGACAGATGCGAGAATTTTATTTTAATCCAGGAGAGAAGTCCGCAAGAATCCCGGAAACCAAATCTTGAGTATTTCAAAATGACACCTCCTAATTCCTCGAGTTTGTTGGTCGAACATATAGCGACATTGTTGAAACTGGGAGTTTTTTCTCAAATTTCCCTCCTCTTCTTCTAATAGTAAGGAATCTCGGGGAGAAATTACAAGCAAAATCAGTAGAAGAAGCAAGCAAGAAATGGAAAAATAGTTGGTATTTATGATTCGAATAGGTGCATTATGATCAAAATTTAAGTAGAATATTTTGTAAATATTGTAATACGACGAATAATAATAGTCTTTTTGGTATTAATGGAGTCCTGAATGTTAAACCATCTGCTTTGTATGATCATGCAGAGAGTAAAGATCACCAAAAGTACTAGTTTGCTCATCGAGAAGACAAAGAAGCAATGACAAGGTCATTACTTCTGCAAACCGAAGTTGCAATGTATCAATGTTACTTTTTATTAGTGTGGTAGTCGAGAAAACAAGTCCATATTTTGGACTTATGATCGACGAATAGAAGAACATGTTTGTTTCTTCAACGTCAATAGCGTTTGTCATTTACTTTGAGAATAGACAAGTTGTGAGTTTGTTTTTGGGGTTGCTTCATTTGGAAGACAAAGACACATAGCATATTTTTGAGATGTTGATAAGTCGTTTGAAGTTTTGAGGGCTAGATCATGATAAGTTAGCTTGTTTCGGCTCTAATGGAGCTTCAGTAATGATCGATAAGCATACTCGTAGGACAGCCAGATTGAAGTGTAGTGTAAATTCTTATTTGGATTTCAATACATTGTACTACACATAGAACTAATCTAGCGTTGGCTTTAGCAGTCCAAAGATTCTAAATGTTTTATCATCAACACTGACACCGATAATATTTTGAATAGTACGTGTAGTTATTTCAAACAATCATCTACCTGTAGAGATGGTCTTGCAACACTATAGAACGAATTGTTTGACTTGCAAAGAAACTAAAATAGTATCAAATGGTGGTTATCTCGATTGCAAGCAGTCATGGTTTTGTGGACTCATTGAAATCCGTGCTTGTTTATTTTCATTCAGTTTCCACCTCCAGTGACCAGGTGTAACTAAGAGTTTGTTAGCTATTGAGATATTTTAGGCTTATGTACTGTTTACAAAGACATGCAATGCTTCGTAAGATCTTTCAGCAAAATGTTGTAGTAGAAAGCACTGTGAAAAATGATATTAACATCATTCATATGCATTTTAGTGTTGAGAAGGTATACATTAACACATTTCTCTACGCACTTGAAGATGAGTATTTTCTTTTGCGAGAGTATGGATCATTCGGTGACAATATGAGAGATTTATCTTCAAAATATCTTTACTTTCATTCAGTTGAAATGCAATGTGATATTACAGGTATGGACATGAAGAAGCTATCATCTTCAAAAAAGATTTCTCTGAAGCGGACTGTAATGCTCTAGAGGATAAGCTTTCTGATAATAATCTCATAAATATTTTTACAATGGTATGTGTATGATAGATGTCCAACAATTTGGTATTTTTATGGGAGGGTGTTCTAGAGCTAATAGCTCTAGAAAATCTCCCATAAAGTACCAAATTGTCTCTCCAAATATTTCGGTGAGAAGAAATATCTCTATGAATAACAGTTGAATCAGTATGTTGATGCAGAATGTTTGCAGTGATCTTTTTTGCTTTCAAATCTCATGTAGTTACGGAGTTTAAAGTCAGTTTACATTTTGATTTTTTGAGCATGATAGAAATGAGATAAATCTTGAGATTGAAGTATTCTAACTTATTGAAACAAGCAAACTTAGCAAGAGTTTAGTGTTTGTTACTTGTGAATGTGCAAATGTTTCTGTCAGAACAAGGTAAAAAAACAAATACCATAATTGTTTGTCTACGAACCACTTGGACGTAGTGATGAGAGTGAATTGTTAGGGTACTGTTGATGATACTGAATTTGAAGATATTTTGATCCAAGTTATTTAGTTATGAAAATTATAGAAATTGCATCATTTTCTAGTATTTAACCCTGATTTTTATTTTCTGGTGATTCATAGTAGATAAACTTAAGTAGTTTAGCACTCACTCCTATTCATCTTCGAATACAGGAATCATACATCATCAATCATGTCTGTGGCTATGCTGCCCGCTATTGACCAAACCCAGATTTTTCTTAAGGCATTGATTTTTCCCAAGCGCCCTAAGCCGACGGCCTGGTGTCGCACCAGCGATCTGCTGCCGCCAACAGTTAAATTTTTTATCGGCGAGAGAATCGAACTCGAGACCTCCTCTTTATAATTAAAACCTGTCGCCACTACGCTGACTCGTAAGCCCTCTGTCAAATAGTCCAATCTGTTCTGTGTATTCATCTCACTTCTCTTAGGAAGGGTTAGCTCTAAATTAATGTCTCTAAGATTTTCTTCATTCGTCATAAGAATTGAATTATAGTTTAATAGGTTCCACTTACTGTCACTGCGCTTATGGTTTTTCTGGTTTGTAGAGACCATATGTTTTGTTCACCTAAGAGTAGTTCAAATTAGATTTTTAAATATAATACGATTTAGAGGTTTAAATTTACACTGAGTTTTGTCTATTGACTTGCACGAAACCAGCCGCGGAACTGGTTGTACTGCAGTAGAACACAAGATTTTTCTCTGCTTCTTTCAATATAAATTAAGACTTGTATTAATTGACGAAACCATCCACGTACACTGCGTAAAACAGAAATATTTCTCCCCGCTTCCTTGAGTTTTGTATTTGTATCATTCTCGTCTTTTTTCTGTTCTTGTATAAGACCGTGGGGCAGGATATTGTCATATTGTCAAACAGTCAATATTGCATATTGACTGCTTATTCACCCATGTACACTCAAGTGTACATGGGTGTTTAATATATGTTTCTAACCCTTCTGATGGGAAGAGTTAGAAACATATATTAATGCCTCTATTAAATGACGTGTAATGACAATTTCACTCCCGGACTTATATCTCCAGGAAGGCCTCAGCCTGCTCTTCACTTATGGGTTCTGTCTGGGTCAATTTGCTACTCCCGGAATGGTTAACATATAATATTTATAAATAATTTAGATTTTTTATTATAACTTATTACAATATATTTTTATAACACTTACACGTTTTCTGATAAGAAAAATCGAAATTCACTGTAAATTGGGGGGATGCTTATTGTCTCCACATCCCCTCTCCGTCTCTTCGGTAGGCCTAGGTAGCTCGGTATTGGAGAATAAATAAGAAGAAGCAATTTTAGCAGTTCACGATTTGTTCTTTCAAAATATATCTTACTTTCAAGTTGAATTTTTGCATGTTTATTGTTTCAATTTCTAACATTTCAGTGGTATCAACAATATGTGTATTTCAGCTAGATACAATTTCATATATTGTTATAAGTTTATAAGTGTTGTTGTCTTTCATATCTATTTTAGTTTGGTGAGAACAGATTAGTACGTTAGAACGCCCCTGAATGGAGAGAGAGCTTGAAATCCAAACGAATCCTGACAATGGTATCATTTATGGCTAGTAGTATCTATAATAGTTTTATATTAGTTAAATTCTTAAATATTTTGAAAAATTATATGATAATCGATCCTAGACACTTGGATTTAAATAAAATATATCTAAGTATCCCCAACATATATTTGATATTTTTATTAACAAGATAATTGTTATTTAACACAGTGACATCACGATAAAATCCTAAGAAGGATAACGATATCCTTGCAAAATTGCTACATATATCTTGTATTCTGAAAATAACCGGAAAGATTCTGTAAAGTACGGATAAGTATCTCCTTGTGTTAATTTTGATCGGATTTTCACCGACACAAAATATAATATTATCGAGTTTTAGCAGATTGTTTATTCGAATAGTCGGAAATAAATACATAAGTATTGAAAGTCTCGGTTTTTATAATTATAAATTTACAGAACCTAAATATATTTACAACACTCGGATATTATCCGAAAACCAGGTAAACATTGTTTGTCCGAGCACTGGAGTCCTCTCGTCACGCATTCATTTTTCTCAACTCTTCATGGACACATCCGCCATAGCCTTCGTCCCAAGCTCCTGAAAGTAGTCGTGACTGTACTTTCTCCTCTCCGTGCTCATGAGAGCACACACAAGTTCGCCCGCCAATCCTGCTGTCCGATTGTCCATGCAGTGCAGTCCCCAGGGAGATCGTTGTGCACTCATCCAAGCTCGGTCTTCATGGTGTTGCTGTAGGCACACTCCATCAACACGCGCACCAGAGTCGGACCACTGTATCAGTAACCCACACATTGACTTGCCTGCGGGATAGCTTTCTTTCCTGTCCGCTCCTACGTGTTTGCGCTCCTCTGTCTTGTGGTCGCCGGGATCTTCAGTCCTTATGGAGGGCGTTGTTCCTGTGCTGGCGTGCGCATTTCACTTCGTGTCTTAGATTGCCCTGCCTCGCGGCACGCCACTCTCGGCCCAGGTATGTCTTCCCTTGTCTTGTCTTCGCTGTCTTGCTATGTCTTGTCTTCGCATTTCTTCCCTTGCAGATGCTCAAGCTCTTGTTGTGCCAGAAGATAGAAAGCTATTTCTATCTTCTGCTTAGCGTACCGTACTGCGCTTGTGAGATTCATCCGCTCTCGGCAGCCATGTGTCGTAGCAAGCGCACACTGTCGTCTCGTGTGCCAGTTTCACTCCTTGTAAATCAGGGCCCGCTCGTTGGATTGCGGGACTAATTTCTAGACTGCCGATATGTTATGTCAGAATCCGTATCTTTTGCTCCTTGTATGGGGAGTATTAGCCCCCAGATTTCCTGTTATGTTACGAGGATCATTTTAAACACTGCCACGGTGTAATATTCTGTGAAGTCCTGCCATGGTCATGGTGAAAGTATGTTTACTTGCACTACCCTTAAATTGGTCTGTAACTCATATTACACCAGTTATCTACATCGTTTCCCGACAGTCTGGGACTATGTTGCTTGCTACACATTCCCAATATTCTTGGTACTGGGTACAAGTTGCTCAAAAGTACACAAATCTGAGCGGGAATTCAATCCATGTTTCTTCTCCGTATGTATTTCTCTAGTTAGCCCAATTCACGGTTAACCTTGACGTGCATATATGTAGGCGATTCTTGCGTCTACGTTCATATCGTTCGTTCATATCGTTCATATATCGTACTCATATTAGGCTGTCTACAGGCCGCGACTGCTACTAACGGTGATCGATCTCATAGTTTGGCTGCAATTTCCACTTCGTGCAAAACCGGGGAAGATTCTACGCGGATTCGCGCTCCTTGCATTATGAACGATGCATATTCATTGTGCCTGATGCCAATATAGCTGACAACTAGCTAATCTGGATGTTATTTAACGTACCGTCTCACAGAGTAAACTGAACTTGCAGCGGATAGGGCAACGAGTCCTCCACCTACCATGACGAAAGTGGCCGGAAGTAAGTCTTCTCATGGTGTAAATTTGATAAACTGAAAATTCTTTTCTACAAACAGTAGTTGGCAAGGCGACGGGTGGTTCCGTCAAGTTGGCGATCACTTTGGGACAGAGACAGTTTACGCTTTGAAGAAGAATTCCCAGAGTTTCCTGCTCGAACCTATGGCAGCATCGGTGAAGCTCGGGGATTTCCGTTCGAGCTTATTTCAGCAAGTCGCGACGGTCTTATGCGCTCGGCAAGCACGTGAATCAAAAAGACTGCCAAGCATCAGGTCAGGATGCCAGGGAAATCTCATACGCACGTCGTGCAAGGCAGAGCTAGATGCAGGTCACGTATTCGTTAAATCCGTACAGGGGACGAGCAGATTATGCTTTTCCAAACAATCTGCTCTTCCTCTGGATCGAGCTAGTGTCCACAGCGAGACCGAAGCAGATGATTCAGTGAACGAGGATACATGGTTGGGTGCTGTTATATTCAAGCGAAGCGCAGTCCAGACTCACTTTGAGTTTCAAACGTCACTAGAGAAGTTAGGGTTAGCCGTACTATCATCAGATAGGTCCATATCATTAGCTCATTCTATAGGAATTGTCTCCAAAGCCCATGAATCTGGCCTGGAACAGTTTACCCCAGTTGGCATCTCGATCGACGTTAACAGGGAGGGGAGGGACTTGAGACTGGACGGACTTGTGCGCACGGCTATCAGTCTTTGCTGCAACAGGTATGATGGACAACTTACTCGGAAAGAGTTCTGGTATATCGAGAAGCTAGTCGAATTTAAAAATTTAGCTGGCAGCCTGTTGACATCATGAGTCACAAAAAATTGGTCTGGGGAATCTCATCTACGTGCTGTAGTAGGCTATGAAGCTAACCATTCGATCCTTGTCTAGTAAGTAAGCTGAGTAAGTATATATGCAACAGGTCTATGCAATTTCGGTTTCACTCTCTGCAACGGAAGGAAAAGAAACTAGTAGAACGAGTTTGATAAGCTATTTGGGGGACTTACTAACCTAAGTCTGGTGCTTTGATGTTCTAGGTGTCTGTCTCCAGTTGTGGAGAGAGTCTTCGCTGATTTCAGCTTGCTGTTAACGGAAAAAGTGGTGAAGGAACCAACTCAACAACGGCTTGGCGTTGTGCTAGGTGAGAACGGTTACCTGTCCCCGGTTGAGGACGGGGGAGAGCTGGACATCGACTTGGATGACAAGCTCCATTTTCCCCGGGATTCTAGAGAGATGGACCTTTCCAAGTACATTCGGGACACAGTGCATCTCGAAATTCCATCCAAGTCATTGTGTTCTGCTGAGTGCCGTGGTCTTTGTCTTACTTGCGGCGTAAATCTGAATAAGAACACATGCAAATGCGTTGCTGTGAACGTTAGACCCTCTTGGGGACCACTCGAACAGTTAAAACGACAACTAGAAGAGGGAAAACCGGGAGACGACTATAAGGAAATTCTGGATGGTTCGGAGTAGAACTGTCGTGTTTTCAGCAGGTTCTCTGTGCTTTAAGGTAATCCAATTCTTCTCACGGGGGTTTTGTTCTGGTGTTCGGATGCTATACTGCGAAGACCGGTTATATTCATTCGCTGAATTCTCAAACCAAGTCAGAATACATGTTACCACTCCTCGTTACTCACCAGACAATTCACTCGTTACTTACATGGGTTCAAAACTGTTATTGGGGGTTACCTTAAATGTGTGGGGGAAGTCATTGTTTTCACTGAAAATTACTTTAACTGGGGATCAATTTATAATGCGAACATCCAAGCCAGCTTTAATAATACAATTGTAACTGTTACAGGGCAAGCTGTATCATGGTCGTCTGCAGGTGCTTGTGGATTTAAAGGTACAAAAAAAAGTACCCCATTTGCAGCTCAAACCGCTGCAGACCCTTACGGCCCCTAGGTGGGAGAAGCAAAGCGCATAAAAGCTTTTTGTTTCGCGACAAAATCTTCCTTCTGAAGAATTCAAATTGCCAGTAGATAGAAGAATAGACAAAAAGTTCTTAAATATCAAATCTAATGGTGCTATACCTGTGGAATGGACCACTATGGGAACGAGTCCTTTAGTTACATATTGCAAATGCACCTGATCTCGTCATCGGATCTTCCATGTGCGCACGATCAGAGGCAAGACGATTAAGCAACGTTCAACAGAACGTCTTCGGGTTTGTGCACAAGTTAAAGAGAAAAGTTTTGTAAAACGGTTTTTTATATTTATCAATTAATTTAAGGAGTATTTATAGAAAACGATACAATTGCTAATATGATAACCTCAATAAGAAATGCAAATTTAAGAAAAATAAAAATTTTCCCATATATCATTTAAAAGATATTCAAACTCGTAAATATAAAAATTCCATAAAAAACAAAAAAATTGATCTATTTCTATTTGGAGAGAACATAATTTGATTTGGCTTTTTTTTTATTGAAATAGACTTTCGATGATTTGAGTAGGTATGTGTAGCCTACGTCTTATAGCCTCTAATAGGCCTGTCTAACTTTTGACTTATAACCTATCCTCAAGTGTTGGAACTAAAAGCAGTCTTATAGCCTCTAATAGGCCTGTCTAACTTTTGACTTATAACCTATCCTCAAGTGTTGGAACTAAAAGCAGTGTACCCGAAAGAGAAATAAAGAATAAGAACAGAAAATTTTGTTATTATTTATCTGAACATAGCAGATAAGGAACAGAAAATCAATACATAAAAGTAAGTCTTTCTTATGGATGGCGCGTCGGATTTTTTAATTATTTGAAGATTTTGCACGAAGTAGTTACCAGCAAAAATTCTTTTTTTTTACCTATCGGAAGAGGGATTTGAACCCCCGTGTGCGAATTATGATCCCGCTGTTCTACCCTACTAAACTATTCCGACATGCACTTTCGTCAGGTATCAATGGCCTTCCTCCGACGTTTTTTTCTTTATTCAAATCGCATATGTTTCAACTGGACATAAGAAAGACTCTAGCCGAAATGCAAACATTTCGAGATTTTAATAAGATAAAGAAAGGAGTCGATTCATGTCTAGGTTCATTCGTTACAATGAGTCGTCAAGTCATTTCCGGCCTTCGGCCCTTGCACATTAACATAATAAGAATATTTTTCTATTTAAGAAAATTCCTCAAATACCTAAAAGAATAAAAAGAGAAGCTATTTGCTTCACCCCTCCTGTTACATCGATTTAAATTTTTAGATAATGGATTTTTTTAGGAGAAATTATAGGAAAAATATATATATTATATACTTTTGAATCTTACTCATCAAATGACACTTTGTCTATGTTTATGAGCTTGATTATTTCTCGATGAGGGCGCGAGAGGACGCATCACAAAAAAATATTTTGTTTTTTCAGCGGCAACCACCGGAATATTACAAAACGATTTAAAAACTTTGCTAAACAGGGTCTTGGGGTCCAAGACCACTGCACATCGAAGGAGGGGGGCGGGGAGTGAAGGCCTAGCCATCCAAACTTTAACCATTTCTCCTTCTTTTGTCTGGCCAAGTTGTTTTGTCTCCGGATTATGCAGGGAGAGGCACGGAAGCCTTCAAGTATCAATGGCCTTCCTCCGAACCGTACGTGCAAGATTTCATCGTATATAGCTTTCCGAGTGAATCCACGGGCTCTAGAAGGCCGGCCGAGCTTTTGACCTGGATTATCAGTGGCCTGATTCCCTTTGATATATCTATATCTCAACTCTATTTTTGTCAGCCGGACTGGAATTGCAAAGTTTGAAGAACGATCAAGTTTATTTCACTCCGATCAAACCAACTTGGTTCGCGGAGTGCTTCTGTAAATGAGATCATCGTAATTCTTTTTCTTTCTTTCACTCGGACAACAGAATGCATAGAATCAAGACTGCGGGTCTGTCTTCCCGAAGCAGTCAAACCGACCGACGACATATGTCTCTATGTCTTACGAATAGAATATACAATACAGCATCTTTGCGCAACCCACAAATCATATTTGATTATCTGGAGCTCATGTGGAGGCACCTACGGCTAGATCTGTAATCTTGGTAGGAATTATTTTAAACTCGACTATCTCTTAGGAGGGAAGACGATATTCTTTGAAGAAGCCAATGCCCTAAGGTTTCTCTATGAGTTTTCATTGCTTTCACCTCTTTTTCGAGCCGCGAAATTTTTCAGGACGTTCGGATGTTATTTTTGTCCTTACGTGTTGAAGATTACTGCAAGGTTTAGGAATTATAATTAATCAAATAATTCCAGAAGGAGGTCCAAGGGATCTTTCGACGGGATTAATCTGCGCTTAATCAGGAGCCATCTCGGTATTTCTTTATTTATTTCTTGAAATTGAGTGTCTCCAGCTTGTCTTGTAGAACTAGCACGCAGGCCGTCCGTGTTCTCGAAGGCACTCTTTTCTTTCAAAAAGACCTTGGTTCAGGACAGGAGATGTCACAATGAATGGCCCCGCCAATATTCGGTAAAGCATTATCTGACCCTTAGTTCTTCGGTTAATTGATATTAGATGAAGTTTCTATGCTGCCTACTTGTATGTATTTCCGGTGGAGCAGTGAAATGCGTAGAGATCGAACCTCCGCAACGGCGCAGAGGCAAAAAGAGGGATAATTAGCTGAGTTGGTAGAGTGCCTCGTTTACACTGAGAGAGTCTACATGTCCAATAGAACTATAAGCTAAAAGGAGCACATGTCATAATAAAACCAGCAATATATTGATGATGAGTATATAATGCAGCTTGAGTTGTAAAATCTTGTGCAAGAAATGCATAAGAAGGTAAAGTCTTATTCGTACACTGTCACGTACGGTTCTGAATTGACGGCCACTTGTGTTGGGAGACATCTCCCAAATAAAATCCTCGGTTTAAGCCGGTGACGCCTGTCCAGTGCTGGAAGGTTAAGGAAGTTGGTGACCTGATGACAGGGAAGCCAGCGATTGAAGCCCCGGTAAACTAAGACTAGCAGTTTATTATTACGATAGGTGCCAATCAGATTGAAAGTTCATAGCAATAAGTGGAGTTCTGACAAGTGCCTCACATATGGAGGCCCTAAGTGAATCGGCATCTAGTATGTCATACGATTCCTCATCGCATTGACAAATTTTCAAAATGACTAATTCGGTTTTCCATGTTGGCAAGAGCACGGTGTCCTTAGTGGAGGTCTACTCAAAAGGCTGTTCGGCACTACAGAGGCTCCGCGCTCTCTAGGCATCGACGGAGAGCGTTCTTGTAGTACTCTGTTATCGTCGATCTAAGCCATCTAGGGCGAACTGGCAGAGCTTTATCGTATCGCACTATTTTGTCTTATATTCAATATTGGTTTTTACCTGCGTGTATTATAGTCAATACTAAGTAAATTATAAACTACTTATGTTTATTTTTCATTCGCTTCATATTAGCTTGAACAGTCTCCGGATGTCTTGAGACATGCAGCTATGGTAGAGGCGAGGTCAAAGGGTTCTACAAGCTAAAGAAGTATCCTTCGGACCCAAAAAAATGCACTCGACCTGTCGGTTTAAAAAATATATATATATTTTGGCTGCCATCAGAATGTCGTCGGCGTAGCGACACGCACGAGGATCTTGAACCTGTAATTCATCATCTCGAGTACGCAAAAGCCTCGTAGGTGATCTTAACAGAACTTCTTCGGGAGAGTCCTCCGAGACTCGAGTGGAAGCCCCCTACCATGCTTTGTGCTCTAGTAGAAAGTGCTTCATGCAAAATATATGGGTTTCTCAGAACCTCCAAGAAAAACGTTGATTCATCAATTTCGAGAGACATGGTCCACGCCCCCCATGGAATGATGGTCAGTATAAGGTCTCAGCTGCTCGGTCTTGGCCGGAATGGCTTCCCCAATCGTAGATGTTTTAGCTCCCCTGGGGCTTTTTCAGTTTTTTTCAGTTTTTTCCTTTTATATACAAACTTGCATGATCACGAATATTATCTGTTCTTGTACGTTCTCGGCAAAGGTGAAACACCAGCCGGCTGTACTTAGGCGCATTAGTAATATATTACGGCACCGAAAGTGTGAAAATCTTGTTTTAAAAAATTAAAACTTGGAATTTTTGAAAAAAATGCTAAACGGAGACATAGATACAAGCACATATATCGAGGTCGTCTTCGGAGCAACTAGCGCAATAGAGGAGAGGGCCGACCAAAGCGATACACTCGACCAAAGGGTCCGAGCTCCGTTCCACTTGGTACCGTCGGATCACTAAGGCCGACTTTCGTCCCTGCTCGACATGTATGTCTTGCAGTCAAGCTCGCCTTCCGCGATGCGTCAGCCGCGTTCTTTTGTAGACGTGGTGCTGGCGGCGCTAAGGTCTCGTGACCTTTGGGCCTAAGAAACTGCCGAACAGGTGCTTTTACTAAGTTATGAAAGTCAATTCGATGACAACAGCCATATTTGCCGTCCAAACAGTTCAAAAATTAGAGAAAAGTTGCGATCGGTTGGATTCATTCGGGACGAAAAGGCCGCATTCTTGAGTAACTTTTACAAGTTTTTTTTATTAATTCAAAAAAGCTAATGGTAAATATTCGACCTGATGAAATTAGCAGTATTATGCGCGGATACGCCAATTGCTATCAGTTTGTCCGAAACAAAGACCGGGCCATCGTCTATTTGGCTAACATCTTTGACTAACATCATACAAATTGTAAGATTGTAAATCCATTACGACCAAAATGTTAATGATCTTCTAAGATCATTAACATTTGGTTTGTATGACGTCGTTACTCGTAACTTGAAAAAAAATGTTGTAGCATAGCAATAGTCATGTTCTTTAGAAACTCTCTTCTTCTATTTAAAATCAACTCCAACAAACATCCAAATCTTGTGATGATCTTTTCTCATAGAAATCTCTTCATTTTTGTTTCATTGGTCTCTCTCAAAGCTCTAATCTTTATCACTTGGTACAATAGTCAATGAAGATTATAATATATTTATTGTCTCGAGATGTCTTATTAAAAAATCATACAAAATCAATATCGCACTTCTCAAATGATCTTAACATTAGAATTCGTCTTAACATAGATGTTCTAGTAGACTTCAGAGTAAATTTCAGAGTAACACATCGCAAGTTTTGAAATAATCTAAACACTCTTTGATAATACTTTTCAATGATGATTCGTATCTAAAATCTTGAAAGTTGTTATTTTATCAACAAAGTGATCTCTGTAAATGATACCTTCGTGGAGACTCCTGCATTAGTTTGAAAACTTTCTTCTAACCAATTGCTCCCTTTAGTAAACAATTTGCTCTTTGATGAAATAAAATTCTTTTCATCATGGTGTAAGGTTTGCATCTTTGATCAATGCTTTACGTTCTCAAGTATGCATACTTTCTGAGAAAAACTATCTGCAAAGAAACTCCAAATTTTCTTGTACTCGTCTAATACATCTTAGTGCTTGTGATGATCATCACTTGCTCGTCTGAAACTGAATCATCAAACAATTTTTTCTCTCATCGTCATAAGTTCTCGACAAGTGATCAACATTTGTATAGTTTTTCATTGGTCTATCTTCGATAACACAATTGTATTTTGTTAGAATGATCTTTCAACGAGCAATACGACTTTCGACATTGAGTTTATTAAAGATATACTTTAAAGCTCTGTGATTTGTGACTAGAGAAAATTTCTCTCCTAACAAGTAATATAAAAAAAAATTCAATCTAGAAATCATAACTAATCTTTCTCGTCCAGTCACGAAATAATTCTCCGTGGTGTCGGGTTACATGACATTCCATACAGCGAAACAGATCTCCAAAAAACACTCGAGTGATATTTCCACAAGAGGCTGCAAACTCGAGCTTATCAAGCTGAGAACAAGCTAAGTTAAAGTTGAGCTAGACAAGCTACCCCTTAGCTTAAGTTAAACTATCACTTTGAAAAGATTGAAAATACCAAAATGCAAAGTTTGTTGAGGAGAGTGACCTCGTGCTTTCAATTGTGAGAAATAACGTTCTATGCAATAGTTAATGCAATTTATAAAGTGTCAAAATTGTGAAAAAGAGAAATTTGTCGATTTTGGCTCGTGATTTGGATCCATAATCTGAAGGTACAAGTGCGTAAGTGTTAGTGAGTATTATAGTTTTGACTCTTGATTCATAAAAAATGGAGTTATACAAAAAAGTTGACGAAGAAATAATTAGTAAAGAATGTAGAAATAACTTATTTTAGGTGTACGATGAGGCTCTAGAGTGAACTCAAACTCGAATGCCCGTGGTGGTGCATTCGCAGCCTTTATATAGTGAGAGGAATAGTACATGATAAGCTTTCGGTCAATGCTCATCTCTCACGCGGATCGCTGATGTGGCTTACATGCAGCCTTAGATCTAGAACAACATCTAGAGGTTCAGAATGAGCCACGTAGAAGGCTCGCTGGAAAGTTCTAGAAGCTTCTTTCTAGAAATTTCCTTCTGGAAGCTTCCTGGCTGGAAAGTTCTAGAAGCTTCTTTCTAGAAACTTCCTTTTGGAAGCTTTCCGGTTGGAAAGTTCTAGAAGCTTCCTTCTAGAAACTTCCTTCTGGAAGTTTCCCGGTGGACTTTTGGCGCACTCGTCTATTGGTAGAAGTACTATTTGCTGCATGTATTCTTCGGCCAACTTAGCCGTAACTAATTCTTATACCAAAGACTTCTACCAAACCAATTTCTCCTCTAGTTGATAAGTAGGACTCTACTTATTACAAACCTCCCCCCTTTTAAGAAGCAACGTCCTCGTTGCTCAACTGCTGTTCGAAAGCTTGCACTATGAGTGGGGCGTGTGCAAGATTGGTTGCAGGTTCCCATGTTGCTTCATGTAATGGATAGCCTTTCCATTTGACCAAATAATCTACCCGTTGATGACGAGTCTCACGAACACGTTTCTTTAAGATGCGTTCCACTTCAAACTCTTCTTCGCCATCGATAATTTGAGGGAGAGGTCGCGACTCTTGCGAGTTGCCAAATTGAGGAGGTCGTGGTGTATATCGCCGTAATAAAGACACATGAAAAACCGGATGAATCTTCATGTGAGGTGGAAGTTCGAGTTTATATGCCACTGCTCCAATTCTACGGACAACAGAGAAAGGCCCGATGAAACGAGGGTTGAATTTACGACTGCCGATCAGAGTAAGGTTGGTTGTGGATAACCAAACTTGATCACCAATCGTGAACTCTTCATGCCGACGGTGTCCATCGGCATATTGCTTTTGCCGATTCTGAGCAACTTGTAGTTTCACCTTAGCTTTTTCCACTCCTTGTTGAATTCGTGCAACGAATTCATTGACAGCATCCACTTTGGTGTTGACTGACGACGTCGTGCTGAATCGTGTCAAACTTGCTGGTGTGAGAGAGTGTTCGCCGTACATGCGATAAAAAAGGCGTTTCACGAGTGGATGCATTGAGGGAGTTGTTGTAGGTAAATTCTACCAAAGGGAGTAAGGTGTCCTGTAAACCCTCCGCGATCGTCATCCCCCCGATCAACTACCCCCCGATCTCTTAACCTCCACGATCGTCATCCACGAATCTTCAACATGTCGGGCCTGTCTCTCACTCAAGGGTCACCTCTGATGGCTTTGATGGAAGCACACCATGAACTTGAAGGGAAAATGCTGAGTTCACTCATTCATACACCCACAAACTTATCAACTAAAAATCTCCTTAAACACATCAACTAAAATCCTCCATTCTAACGACGTCTCTCAAGTTCTCACATGCTAAAAATATCCCACACTCTCTATATTACTCAAGTTGTCATTACGACAATGTGAAAACAAGGATGAGGAGCTCTTCTCTACTCCTCTATTTATACATTCTAGGTTTTTACTTTGGTACCCTCCGGTAACTCAGCCGTAACTACTTTTACCGAGTTTTACTAAGATATTACTTAAGGTAAAAGCATTGATCACATGGGCTTTTTACCTTTTCACATGGGCTTATTCCTTCAAAGTCAACAACTTCTAAAAGGATTCTGGAATATTCTCAAGGAATCTCGAATTTCCACCCCCCTTCTACACTAGGACCCACTAAAAAGGAAACATGTGGAATCTCTTCTTGTTTTTAATGCCCACAAAGTCCACAACTTTAATCCAACCACTAATATCAAGTCAAAAAGGAGATAAGGGATACTTTCCACCTCCTTTCTACCTTTTAGACAAGATGACAAGATAGTAGTGCTCACTCTTTAGCAAATATCTGAATTCTGCCAAAAGTACAGCTAAGTTTAACCATAACTAACTTTTAGCTAGTCACGACTAACTTGATACCTCCTTAAAGTACTTTGGCAGCAAATAAACATTCTCAACACTTAGTTATAACTAAATACCTTACTAATGGACAAACTTCCTATGTGTAACATAGGTCGTTACAGGACAGAGTTGGGAGAGCTTTATGCGAGCTTTGAAGGAGGAGTACTACACTGAAGACTCAGAGAGGGTGACCAAGAGAACATTCTTGGAGTGGGTGGTGAAGCCTAACAAAGGTTTGTCTGTAAATGAGTTTTTAAGGGAGTTTGATCGTCAATATGCTCAGCTTTCTAGGACAGATAAGCTTACACTAGAGGTTGAGAAGACCGAGCTTTTCCTACAAGCAGCGGACGTGACTATTCAGGAGAAGCTTGAGCTGTTGCTGGAAGACAAGAGTGAGGAGAGAGGATTGAAGACTGATTGGAAGGAGGTTGAAGAGGCTGTCTCTTTGCTGACCAAGAGACAGAGAAGAAGGGACAAGGTGGTGGTAAGTGAAGCAGCACCTCTGATAATTCCTGTCAAGCAGTTGCCTACTAAGCCTGCTTTGGTAATTGCTAGAGAGGAAGACTCACGGCTTGATGAGTTGATTAAGGGTATGAAGGAGCTTAAGCTTAAGCTCACTAGGTTAGAAGAGAAGGAGCATAATATACAGCCTGCTATGCAGAGACCTCAGATGAGGGAAGGCTTTGTTCATCGTTGTATATGGTGCGATAGCCTAGACCATGTAAGAAGAGATTGTGGAGAGTTTTCAGATGCATTGAGGAAGGATCTTATCTTCTTCAAAGATGGTAAGATCCATTTGAGAGAGACTGGGATGATGTTGGGAACCAACTTTGGCAAGGGTGGTATGAAGAGACTTGTGAATGATATATCAGCATCACATGTTGTTTCTCTTGTGAATGCTGCTACGTGTGGAGTGAAAGTGGAAATGGAGAGAGAGAAAGGGACTATTGGGTTGTGGTCAGATGTAATGCGGTCCGTAGTTAGAACAGAGCTAGACAAGGATGTGCTACGAAGGGTTGGCAACTCAATTAGAGAAACTACAGGATGGAATGACCCTGTGGATACTATGTCAGTGCATGCTTATGTTGCAAGAAGTCAGCATGAAGCTCTACTAGAAGAAAAACGCAGGAGGGAGGATGCAGGTGAGGCTTCTACAGCCAAACGACCTGCTACAAGGAGTGAAATGGCTAGACCAGATGCAAGGCAGGAGACAACACCTACTCGGGAGGAGACTATGGAGGATCTACCATCTACAACACCAAAGGAGAAGGAGAGAAGCAAGGAGAAGGGTAAGATGCCTGCATACAAACTTCAGTCTGACATTGAGATTGCTACAGACTTGAAGCAGGTGTTAGAGAACCGTATCTTGAATGGGAAAGTTGAGTTTACTTTGGGTGAGATTCTTGGGATTGCAAAGCGTGAGTTCCATGAGGTTATCATAGATATCATCAAGAGGAAACGTCAGATTTTGGGTGAAGCAACTACGCTTAACGCTCTAGGGACCAAACTGTCGGAGGATGAGGAAGATGAGATTGCTGGTTACTGCTCTCAAGTATCAGAGGGAAGATCAGATCAGCACGTGAGGTTTGAAGATGAGGTGGAAGCATCGCAGAAGAGCCATTATTCTCACAACCATTGGGCGAGAGCAACCACAAAGACCTTAGTGAAGCTGGGAGATCTAGAGGAACCTGTGGTGGCATTGATTGATCATGGCTCAGAGATTAATCTGATGTCTAAGGAGCTGTACAAGCGTGGGAGGTGGCCTATAGACACCGACCATGGATGGCTTATCCGTGCTGCCAACAACCAGCGAGGAGAACTCTATGGTGCTTGCCCCAACATCAAGGTAACTGTGGATGACATTAGTGATGTTCAGAATTTCTTTGTGCAAGACATGTCAACCTATCCTATCATTCTAGGACAGCCTTACATTACTGATGTTAGAATGGAGACACGAGTTATGGATGATGGTTCAGCCTATGCTAGGATACGTAGTAGAGACGGCAAAAGAGCTGTTCAGTTTTTGACCGTTGCTGCAGAACATGAGAGGAATCGTGATAGCTTGAGAGACCGTCCACTACCTAAGATTACTCATGAGATTGGAAAGTTTGACCAATCATCTTCTACCAAGTTCTCTTCATGTTTTTGAGGGTTAGGGGCACTTTCCGTGATCCATTCGCGGAGTGTTGGATATGGTTGGAAAGCATGGGAGACGAAGATGCTCGTGGACTCAATGGTTGCTCGATTTGAAGCACGGAGGATGGCGTTTTGATCAATTGAAGCTGAGGGGGTCAAATTCATGACCAATTTTATTTCCGAGATTTCCTTCGCACTTTTCGGAAGTTCTGTGAGGTTGTTGGAGACGAATTGACTGTTGCTGAAAAGCTCCTGAGATGAGCTTGCTGATGGGCTCTGAGATCAATTGATTTCAAGCCGGAGTGAAAGAGTTATGGCCAACTGAAGTTGGGTGCTTCAAATAAGAGGCTACGAGAGTAAGCGACTATAATTAGAGGACATTGAGAGAGATATGGAGATTTTGGGGTCGAATTTTGCTATGAAACTTTCCAAGATCTGAGAAGGTAAAGTCATGTACTTACCTGTGAAATTTAGGACCATTTGGATTATTGCGTATAAAGGTATTTCTGTTTTTGTGCACAAGGGTCTGCATATCATCTTGTGTCATTGACAGTTAGGATTTGGATCATTCCGAGAGATTGGTTGAGGATCTGGTGGTGAAATTTTACAGAGTGGTAGTGATGGTGACACTTTAGCTTACTGAAAATTTTGAGCCATTTTGGTCGAGTGGTTTGTGAAGAATCAGACAGTAAAGTTTTGTCGAAAGAGTATCATGAGCTCATGAATGTTATGGGGATAATGAACTTTTGATAGAGCATAATTGCCAATCCACATATGATCTCTCGGCATGTAATATCTTAATAGAGAGATTATTCTACATGCTACCTACTAGCCTTAGTTTCATCTCATTCTGAGTTGTGGTTGAGGTGAGGTAAAGTTGAGAGGTTCTTGCTCCGAAAGATGCAAGATTTAAAGCTCTTTTGAAGAACATGTCTACTTGGAGGTTTTGCTAGTGCTTCAATGCACTTGATCATGAGTATGGAGAGTTGTTGATAGTATTATCTGTGTTTGGATCATTTCCATACTCGCATGCTTGTTTGTACGCCCAGTTGGTTTGATTGGATTTGTGTGCGGGCATTGCGCTTAGGTTTCTTTTCTATTATGAGTGTTGGTGTTTCTCTTGTGGTGAGGTTGGAGTGATGACTAGCAGACCTAAGAGTGCTTGCGGTGATGGCAAGAACAGGTTCCCTGTGCTTGTTATCTCGGTTCTATCCCTAGTCGAGTAAGAGAGAGATTTGCCGAGAGGACGTGATGATATCATAACGAGATAAGTTCAGAGTGTACTTGGAGGTCAGAGATAGGTTTGGGTGGTCGCTGGTTCTGAGTCACAGAGTGCGACACGTATTCTCCACAGCTAGATACCCGGTGTATTCTCAAATAAGAAAGCATGTCACACGACAAGTGTAGGCACATAAAGTTTGGCGATAGGAGTAGAGCCCTCTCACAGTATGATTCTCAGCAAGTGAAGATCGGAAGGAATCAGAATTTGAACGCGTGAGCAACTCGTCTATTTTGGTCTCTGACGGATCGGATCGATCAGATGTGTAGTACATAAAACAACTAACCTACAACTATGTCTCTCTTCTATCATGATCAGACCTTTATCACCACAACAAGCGAGGTATATGTGCGACACGTTCTCCCTCTAGAAGGATTATATTTTTTAATTTTTTTGGAAAGACGACAGCACGACACAAGTACTTTATTCCACTGAAAGAAAAGTACAACAAGGCTCGCGAGGAACAGAACCAGCCAAACCGAAAAACCCCCATTGATAGTGATTTATGGAGGGGGTCCAACAGTCAAGAACAATTCTGATCAAGTAAGTCACAAAACTAACAAGCAAGGCCGCTGAAACAGACGTCTACGGGACCACCCATCTAGCAGAGAAACTAGTGATGGGGGTGGTGGAGTAGACAGCAAGCTGCAATAGGTGAAACATTAGACTAAAAAATGGTGCATGAAGTAAACTAATGGTGCATGAAATAAACTAACGGAGAGTACATCTATAATAATGAATATAAGAAATGCGAGGAAGTGTCAATTGCAGAGCAATAAATGACCAGACTAACAAACTCTCGATATATGATTCATTCGAGACTACGGCAACCCAACCAATGAGGGAAGTAAAACTGGCGTCCACAGAAATGAAGTCCCTCTTCAAACCACACCGGAACATTGATTTGAAATTCAAAATGATGCTCCAGCCTTCGCGTTCGAGGTCGGTCTGTTCTGCTCAGGCGATGCTCACTTCTGCATTGATACACACGGGACAAGACAAACATGAATGAATGGCAACCTTTAACTTACCAAATCTGACAGCATAAGCGCTTTGAACTAGAATCGAAACCTAAACATTGCAGCCAAGAAGACACTTTCAGAGCAGACTTTTACTGTCTAACGAACATGTTGCTACATAATTGATGTTTTCTCTGAAACCGAGTTCTTCATCCGAGGCCGTGAACATTACCTCGTCCTCCGGATGTAATGCTAGCATGCTAGAGTCAGTCGGTGGGTGCTCGATCTCATTGATATCCGGATGATCGTCCCTTGGACATGTTTGAACATTGTGTTCAGTCTGCCTGCACGGACTACATCTTCCAACCTGATTTTGCCTGCCGCCACTAGTCCTAGTAGATAGAATGCAAGAACGTCTCGTCCTACGAATGAAAAATTCTGATGGAAAATGAGACACTTGTTCATCTGCAATATCGAACTCCATTTCCACAGCATTAACACTGGCAGTAACATGAGAAAGTCCAGTGACATTATCCTGAACAGAATCAGTTACATCATCTGTAACTCGGGCTTGTGGGTATTGAGTATTGTTATCCATGTGTATCACACGATGTCTTCCACGTCGAATTGTGACAGGAGACGGGCCACAAGTTCAAACAGGTTCTAAGTCGTCAATCATTATTGCAGGCAGATGTTGTTGTCCATAAATTGCAAATAGCGATGAGCTGTACCAAATTTGATCAACGCGCGTCATAGGATTCTCTCACACTTCCTTGTCGAAGGTGATAACGTGCCCACATGACCATCCCATTTCCTGATATCGAACGCAACTGCACGTTCCTCGATCATTCGAGCTATGCTTAACTAGATGAGTTGATCCTGAAGTGTGACAGCGAACTGTGGCCTCTCTAAAGTTTGAAACTTGGCAAATGAATCTTTCTGCAACTTGCTCATTCTCTGTCTGTCTGCTCCTCGCAAACTTTGTGAGTAGATTTGTCTCCTGCTTCAGTTGTTGACGTCTCGTTGTAAACTGTTGCATGATGTAATACCAAATTTCGAATAAAATTCTTAGAGGGACATTGAAACGAATGATCCTCATAGCGTTGTTCATGCTCTCGGCTACATTAGAAGTTACCTTTTCATATCGTGGCTTCGGACACACACAACGACTATATCGTTTCGTGATGTCTCATAGATAAGTAGCCAATTGTCTGCCTCGATCTCCGGAGTCATCGAGTTTCTTTAAAACCTCGTTATACATGTCACATTAAACTGCATTAAACATCAATTCTTCGCTAATTCTGTAAGAAAAAAAATCTGGTTTGGAAATTCTCCACTATGACCGAAAGTTAGTCGAGCTAACCAAATGCTCGTTGAATGCAAACTTGTTGTAACTACGGGTGAGAATCGTACACCTCTCGGTTCTTCGCATACAAGCAAGCCAAAAATAGTTGCTCGGCCTCTTTACCAAACCTCGCCCTCACGTTCATTCTAATGTGTTGAGCATAATGACCATGCGTCACAGTTGGAATATCTCAGCAATGACTTTCTCCAAACTTTTCTGTCGATCGCTGATGATTACAGTTTGAGGACTATCAATTCCATTTATGGATTCTCTCAATAAGCCACAGAACCAAGTCTAGTTAGATGTGTCTTCTCTCGGAGCTACAGCATAAGCTAAAATGATAGCCTGGTTTGCACCATCGAGGGTGGAAGCCAAGAAAATTTGACAAGGAAACTTGCGTGACTTCGAATGACAAGCGTCAAGACATATCACTTTCTGACATGAGCTGAAGGCATTACGAGTAGCATTGGGATAGACAAAGAAACGACTAAAAATTATCAGATGATTTATCCATGTGTCCCAATCCACAACACCTAAGGGATCGACGTCTTTTATCCTTCTACATACTGATGAAATATAATGAAAAGAGATAGTCTGATTATCTTCTAACCAGTCCCGTGAGTGCTCGCGGCTTCTCCAAACCTGGTTATATGGGGCTCGCTTATTAAAACTAGTCCGAATTTCTTCCATTAAATTCCGGATTGGGGTGTTGTGATCTATGGCTACTCTATTACACAACACTTGTGCAAGGAATTTAGAGTTTGACGCTGGTCTGCGTCAGTAAGCTCGTTGTCCAAGGCAAGTATGCTCTAGATTACACACGCTGATGGTGATTCTCCCTGTGAATTTTCCTCTTTGTGCACGTACCCTCCAATTGCACGACTGCGTTACTGACCCGTCTCTTGCCTCAACAACAACCGTGCACTTTGTGAGTGAAATATGACTTGAGCTTGTTACAAGCTCTACTGTTCAAGAAACACCAACAATCTATAGCAAAGTCAAAATCTTTCCAGCATTGAAACTCTCCCCCCAACCTCAATCTCCCTGCAGCATCTCTTAAGGAGTCTAGTGTTTTTTCTTGAAGCACGCGGTCAGCAACACGGACGTCAGTCATCTCCTGCCGCCATCGCTCCATGATCGTTTCGTCTTCTTTCTCGTCACTTCTTACGTCCAGAAAAAATTCCTTCTCTTCATCTTCAAAATGTAATCCATCGAGAGAATCTAAATCATTGTCCTCTGACATTATCACTAAGTGTTTACATGCATTGCATATCTCTTTCCTCGATGCTTCACTGTTACCACCATGCATTGTTCATTTTCATTTCTTCTGCTTGATGTGAAACACTATATCATGCTAGTACTCATTCGAAGCGCAGTCCCGCTTGTCTTCCCGCACACTAGTCTAGCATTCTAACACGTCAGGCATCGAAAGCTAACATGACTATCCGACTGGACATCTGATGTGACAAAGTCACTTAGAAAATGAGCGGTTGCTAGTTTGAAGATCGATCAAGAAGTTCATCGTTAAGAGGGTATGGATCAAGTCCAGTATTCCTTCCGGGGGTTGGATCAAGTAAATCGCTGATGTCAGCCCGACTCTTTTTACGACGAATGTATGCCACATCTGAAATAAAAAGAGCCTACGACATATGTAGTTCATGCATGACAAGTGAAATTTAGAATACTCAAGTGAGAGACGAAGACTGCAGCTTATCGAGCTGAAGCTTTGAACTGATGTAAGTTTCATTTCGACGTCGAACGCAAAAATGAGTTTCTCCATCTGCTTATGGAATTAAACGTTGTCGATTCTTGAGATGTGATGAACCTTGTGAACTGAAATCCGGTGGCACAGTTTCCAAATGCTTGCTTACAGCGCCCAACTCGTCAAGAAATGCTTCACAAGCTACAAGGACTGGGAAGGGATCTCGGCGATCGTTTTTGGACTGAGACATTTTACGTCTTAAAGAAGAATAGGAGGTGTCATTTCTCAAGAAAAGATTCTTGCCGGGCACTATGATGAAATCCGATGCGATAGTCTGACCATGTTCATCGTACATGTCAGTCAAGGTCTTCCAAATGTCGTGCAAGTAGCTTGGTCTATGTCCGACTGAACTGGATTGCCGGGATGATTTCATCGTGAAGATGCTTCAATCTTGTCCATTCATTTAAATTATTGATAGCGGGGCAGAGATGGTTGAAGATATGTCACGTGACAGATGCGAGAATTTTATTTTAATCCAGGAGAGAAGTCCGCAAGAATCCCGGAAACCAAATCTTGAGTATTTCAAAATGACACCTCCTAATTCCTCGAGTTTGTTGGTCGAACATATAGCGACATTGTTGAAACTGGGAGTTTTTTCTCAAATTTCCCTCCTCTTCTTCTAATAGTAAGGAATCTCGGGGAGAAATTACAAGCAAAATCAGTAGAAGAAGCAAGCAAGAAATGGAAAAATAGTTGGTATTTATGATTCGAATAGGTGCATTATGATCAAAATTTAAGTAGAATATTTTGTAAATATTGTAATACGACGAATAATAATAGTCTTTTTGGTATTAATGGAGTCCTGAATGTTAAACCATCTGCTTTGTATGATCATGCAGAGAGTAAAGATCACCAAAAGTACTAGTTTGCTCATCGAGAAGACAAAGAAGCAATGACAAGGTCATTACTTCTGCAAACCGAAGTTGCAATGTATCAATGTTACTTTTTATTAGTGTGGTAGTCGAGAAAACAAGTCCATATTTTGGACTTATGATCGACGAATAGAAGAACATGTTTGTTTCTTCAACGTCAATAGCGTTTGTCATTTACTTTGAGAATAGACAAGTTGTGAGTTTGTTCTTGGGGTTGCTTCATTTGGAAGACAAAGACACATAGCATATTTTTGAGATGTTGATAAGTCGTTTGAAGTTTTGAGGGCTAGATCATGATAAGTTAGCTTGTTTCGGCTCTGATGGAGCTTCAGTAATGATCGATAAGCATACTCGTAGGACAGCCAGATTGAAGTGTAGTGTAAATTCTTATTTGGATTTCAATACATTGTACTACACATAGAACTAATCTAGCGTTGGCTTTAGCAGTCCAAAGATTCTAAATGTTTTATCATCAACACTGACACCGATAATATTTTGAATAGTACGTGTAGTTATTTCAAACAATCATCTACCTGTAGAGATGGTCTTGCAACACTATAGAACGAATTGTTTGACTTGCAAAGAAACTAAAATAGTATCAAATGGTGGTTATCTCGATTGCAAGCAGTCATGGTTTTGTGGACTCATTGAAATCCGTGCTTGTTTATTTTCATTCAGTTTCCACCTCCAGTGACCAGGTGTAACTAAGAGTTTGTTAGCTATTGAGATATTTTAGGCTTATGTACTGTTTACAAAGACATGCAATGCTTCGTAAGATCTTTCAGCAAAATGTTGTAGTAGAAAGCACTGTGAAAAATGATATTAACATCATTCATATGCATTTTAGTGTTGAGAAGGTATACATTAACACATTTCTCTACGCACTTGAAGATGAGTATTTTCTTTTGCGAGAGTATGGATCATTCGGTGACAATATGAGAGATTTATCTTCAAAATATCTTTACTTTCATTCAGTTGAAATGCAATGTGATATTACAGGTATGGACATGAAGAAGCTATCATCTTCAAAAAAGATTTCTCTGAAGCGGACTGTAATGCTCTAGAGGATAAGCTTTCTGATAATAATCTCATAAATATTTTTACAATGGTATGTGTATGATAGATGTCCAACAATTTGGTATTTTTATGGGAGGGTGTTCTAGAGCTAATAGCTCTAGAAAATCTCCCATAAAGTACCAAATTGTCTCTCCAAATATTTCGGTGAGAAGAAATATCTCTATGAATAACAGTTGAATCAGTATGTTGATGCAGAATGTTTGCAGTGATCTTTTTTGCTTTCAAATCTCATGTAGTTACGGAGTTTAAAGTCAGTTTACATTTTGATTTTTTGAGCATGATAGAAATGAGATAAATCTTGAGATTGAAGTATTCTAACTTATTGAAACAAGCAAACTTAGCAAGAGTTTAGTGTTTGTTACTTGTGAATGTGCAAATGTTTCTGTCAGAACAAGGTAAAAAAACAAATACCATAATTGTTTGTCTACGAACCACTTGGACGTAGTGATGAGAGTGAATTGTTAGGGTACTGTTGATGATACTGAATTTGAAGATATTTTGATCCAAGTTATTTAGTTATGAAAATTATAGAAATTGCATCATTTTCTAGTATTTAACCCTGATTTTTATTTTCTGGTGATTCATAGTAGATAAACTTAAGTAGTTTAGCACTCACTCCTATTCATCTTCGAATACAGGAATCATACATCATCAATCATGTCTGTGGCTATGCTGCCCGCTATTGACCAAACCCAGATTTTTCTTAAGGCATTGATTTTTCCCAAGCGCCCTAAGCCGACGGCCTGGTGTCGCACCAGCGATCTGCTGCCGCCAACAGTTAAATTTTTTATCGGCGAGAGAATCGAACTCGAGACCTCCTCTTTATAATTAAAACCTGTCGCCACTACGCTGACTCGTAAGCCCTCTGTCAAATAGTCCAATCTGTTCTGTGTATTCATCTCACTTCTCTTAGGAAGGGTTAGCTCTAAATTAATGTCTCTAAGATTTTCTTCATTCGTCATAAGAATTGAATTATAGTTTAATAGGTTCCACTTACTGTCACTGCGCTTATGGTTTTTCTGGTTTGTAGAGACCATATGTTTTGTTCACCTAAGAGTAGTTCAAATTAGATTTTTAAATATAATACGATTTAGAGGTTTAAATTTACACTGAGTTTTGTCTATTGACTTGCACGAAACCAGCCGCGGAACTGGTTGTACTGCAGTAGAACACAAGATTTTTCTCTGCTTCTTTCAATATAAATTAAGACTTGTATTAATTGACGAAACCATCCACGTACACTGCGTAAAACAGAAATATTTCTCCCCGCTTCCTTGAGTTTTGTATTTGTATCATTCTCGTCTTTTTTCTGTTCTTGTATAAGACCGTGGGGCAGGATATTGTCATATTGTCAAACAGTCAATATTGCATATTGACTGCTTATTCACCCATGTACACTCAAGTGTACATGGGTGTTTAATATATGTTTCTAACCCTTCTGATGGGAAGAGTTAGAAACATATATTAATGCCTCTATTAAATGACGTGTAATGACAATTTCACTCCCGGACTTATATCTCCAGGAAGGCCTCAGCCTGCTCTTCACTTATGGGTTCTGTCTGGGTCAATTTGCTACTCCCGGAATGGTTAACATATAATATTTATAAATAATTTAGATTTTTTATTATAACTTATTACAATATATTTTTATAACACTTACACGTTTTCTGATAAGAAAAATCGAAATTCACTGTAAATTGGGGGGATGCTTATTGTCTCCACATCCCCTCTCCGTCTCTTCGGTAGGCCTAGGTAGCTCGGTATTGGAGAATAAATAAGAAGAAGCAATTTTAGCAGTTCACGATTTGTTCTTTCAAAATATATCTTACTTTCAAGTTGAATTTTTGCATGTTTATTGTTTCAATTTCTAACATTTCAGTGGTATCAACAATATGTGTATTTCAGCTAGATACAATTTCATATATTGTTATAAGTTTATAAGTGTTGTTGTCTTTCATATCTATTTTAGTTTGGTGAGAACAGATTAGTACGTTAGAACGCCCCTGAATGGAGAGAGAGCTTGAAATCCAAACGAATCCTGACAATGGTATCATTTATGGCTAGTAGTATCTATAATAGTTTTATATTAGTTAAATTCTTAAATATTTTGAAAAATTATATGATAATCGATCCTAGACACTTGGATTTAAATAAAATATATCTAAGTATCCCCAACATATATTTGATATTTTTATTAACAAGATAATTGTTATTTAACACAGTGACATCACGATAAAATCCTAAGAAGGATAACGATATCCTTGCAAAATTGCTACATATATCTTGTATTCTGAAAATAACCGGAAAGATTCTGTAAAGTACGGATAAGTATCTCCTTGTGTTAATTTTGATCGGATTTTCACCGACACAAAATATAATATTATCGAGTTTTAGCAGATTGTTTATTCGAATAGTCGGAAATAAATACATAAGTATTGAAAGTCTCGGTTTTTATAATTATAAATTTACAGAACCTAAATATATTTACAACACTCGGATATTATCCGAAAACCAGGTAAACATTGTTTGTCCGAGCACTGGAGTCCTCTCGTCACGCATTCATTTTTCTCAACTCTTCATGGACACATCCGCCATAGCCTTCGTCCCAAGCTCCTGAAAGTAGTCGTGACTGTACTTTCTCCTCTCCGTGCTCATGAGAGCACACACAAGTTCGCCCGCCAATCCTGCTGTCCGATTGTCCATGCAGTGCAGTCCCCAGGGAGATCGTTGTGCACTCATCCAAGCTCGGTCTTCATGGTGTTGCTGTAGGCACACTCCATCAACACGCGCACCAGAGTCGGACCACTGTATCAGTAACCCACACATTGACTTGCCTGCGGGATAGCTTTCTTTCCTGTCCGCTCCTACGTGTTTGCGCTCCTCTGTCTTGTGGTCGCCGGGATCTTCAGTCCTTATGGAGGGCGTTGTTCCTGTGCTGGCGTGCGCATTTCACTTCGTGTCTTAGATTGCCCTGCCTCGCGGCACGCCACTCTCGGCCCAGGTATGTCTTCCCTTGTCTTGTCTTCGCTGTCTTGCTATGTCTTGTCTTCGCATTTCTTCCCTTGCAGATGCTCAAGCTCTTGTTGTGCCAGAAGATAGAAAGCTATTTCTATCTTCTGCTTAGCGTACCGTACTGCGCTTGTGAGATTCATCCGCTCTCGGCAGCCATGTGTCGTAGCAAGCGCACACTGTCGTCTCGTGTGCCAGTTTCACTCCTTGTAAATCAGGGCCCGCTCGTTGGATTGCGGGACTAATTTCTAGACTGCCGATATGTTATGTCAGAATCCGTATCTTTTGCTCCTTGTATGGGGAGTATTAGCCCCCAGATTTCCTGTTATGTTACGAGGATCATTTTAAACACTGCCACGGTGTAATATTCTGTGAAGTCCTGCCATGGTCATGGTGAAAGTATGTTTACTTGCACTACCCTTAAATTGGTCTGTAACTCATATTACACCAGTTATCTACATCGTTTCCCGACAGTCTGGGACTATGTTGCTTGCTACACATTCCCAATATTCTTGGTACTGGGTAGAAGTTGCTCAAAAGTACACAAATCTGAGCGGGAATTCAATCCATGTTTCTTCTCCGTATGTATTTCTCTAGTTAGCCCAATTCACGGTTAACCTTGACGTGCATATATGTAGGCGATTCTTGCGTCTACGTTCATATCGTTCGTATCGTTCATATCGTTCGTTCATATCGTTCATATATCGTACTCATATTAGGCTGTCTACAGGCCGCGACTGCTACTAACGGTGATCGATCTCATAGTTTGGCTGCAATTTCCACTTCGTGCAAAACCGGGGAAGATTCTACGCGGATTCGCGCTCCTTGCATTATGAACGATGCATATTCATTGTGCCTGATGCCAATATAGCTGACAACTAGCTAATCTGGATGTTATTTAACGTACCGTCTCACAGAGTAAACTGAACTTGCAGCGGATAGGGCAACGAGTCCTCCACCTACCATGACGAAAGTGGCCGGAAGTAAGTCTTCTCATGGTGTAAATTTGATAAACTGAAAATTCTTTTCTACAAACAGTAGTTGGCAAGGCGACGGGTGGTTCCGTCAAGTTGGCGATCACTTTGGGACAGAGACAGTTTACGCTTTGAAGAAGAATTCCCAGAGTTTCCTGCTCGAACCTATGGCAGCATCGGTGAAGCTCGGGGATTTCCGTTCGAGCTTATTTCAGCAAGTCGCGACGGTCTTATGCGCTCGGCAAGCACGTGAATCAAAAAGACTGCCAAGCATCAGGTCAGGATGCCAGGGAAATCTCATACGCACGTCGTGCAAGGCAGAGCTAGATGCAGGTCACGTATTCGTTAAATCCGTACAGGGGACGAGCAGATTATGCTTTTCCAAACAATCTGCTCTTCCTCTGGATCGAGCTAGTGTCCACAGCGAGACCGAAGCAGATGATTCAGTGAACGAGGATACATGGTTGGGTGCTGTTATATTCAAGCGAAGCGCAGTCCAGACTCACTTTGAGTTTCAAACGTCACTAGAGAAGTTAGGGTTAGCCGTACTATCATCAGATAGGTCCATATCATTAGCTCATTCTATAGGAATTGTCTCCAAAGCCCATGAATCTGGCCTGGAACAGTTTACCCCAGTTGGCATCTCGATCGACGTTAACAGGGAGGGGAGGGACTTGAGACTGGACGGACTTGTGCGCACGGCTATCAGTCTTTGCTGCAACAGGTATGATGGACAACTTACTCGGAAAGAGTTCTGGTATATCGAGAAGCTAGTCGAATTTAAAAATTTAGCTGGCAGCCTGTTGACATCATGAGTCACAAAAAATTGGTCTGGGGAATCTCATCTACGTGCTGTAGTAGGCTATGAAGCTAACCATTCGATCCTTGTCTAGTAAGTAAGCTGAGTAAGTATATATGCAACAGGTCTATGCAATTTCGGTTTCACTCTCTGCAACGGAAGGAAAAGAAACTAGTAGAACGAGTTTGATAAGCTATTTGGGGGACTTACTAACCTAAGTCTGGTGCTTTGATGTTCTAGGTGTCTGTCTCCAGTTGTGGAGAGAGTCTTCGCTGATTTCAGCTTGCTGTTAACGGAAAAAGTGGTGAAGGAACCAACTCAACAACGGCTTGGCGTTGTGCTAGGTGAGAACGGTTACCTGTCCCCGGTTGAGGACGGGGGAGAGCTGGACATCGACTTGGATGACAAGCTCCATTTTCCCCGGGATTCTAGAGAGATGGACCTTTCCAAGTACATTCGGGACACAGTGCATCTCGAAATTCCATCCAAGTCATTGTGTTCTGCTGAGTGCCGTGGTCTTTGTCTTACTTGCGGCGTAAATCTGAATAAGAACACATGCAAATGCGTTGCTGTGAACGTTAGACCCTCTTGGGGACCACTCGAACAGTTAAAACGACAACTAGAAGAGGGAAAACCGGGAGACGACTATAAGGAAATTCTGGATGGTTCGGAGTAGAACTGTCGTGTTTTCAGCAGGTTCTCTGTGCTTTAAGGTAATCCAATTCTTCTCACGGGGGTTTTGTTCTGGTGTTCGGATGCTATACTGCGAAGACCGGTTATATTCATTCGCTGAATTCTCAAACCAAGTCAGAATACATGTTACCACTCCTCGTTACTCACCAGACAATTCACTCGTTACTTACATGGGTTCAAAACTGTTATTGGGGGTTACCTTAAATGTGTGGGGGAAGTCATTGTTTTCACTGAAAATTACTTTAACTGGGGATCAATTTATAATGCGAACATCCAAGCCAGCTTTAATAATACAATTGTAACTGTTACAGGGCAAGCTGTATCATGGTCGTCTGCAGGTGCTTGTGGATTTAAAGGTACAAAAAAAAGTACCCCATTTGCAGCTCAAACCGCTGCAGACCCTTACGGCCCCTAGGTGGGAGAAGCAAAGCGCATAAAAGCTTTTTGTTTCGCGACAAAATCTTCCTTCTGAAGAATTCAAATTGCCAGTAGATAGAAGAATAGACAAAAAGTTCTTAAATATCAAATCTAATGGTGCTATACCTGTGGAATGGACCACTATGGGAACGAGTCCTTTAGTTACATATTGCGAATGCACCTGATCTCGTCATCGGATCTTCCATGTGCGCACGATCAGAGGCAAGACGATTAAGCAACGTTCAACAGAACGTCTTCGGGTTTGTGCACAAGTTAAAGAGAAAAGTTTTGTAAAACGGTTTTTTATATTTATCAATTAATTTAAGGAGTATTTATAGAAAACGATACAATTGCTAATATGATAACCTCAATAAGAAATGCAAATTTAAGAAAAATAAAAATTTTCCCATATATCATTTAAGAGATATTCAAACTCGTAAATATAAAAATTCCATAAAAAACAAAAAATTTGATCTATTTCTATTTGGAGAGAACATAATTTGATTTGGCTTTTTTTTTATTGAAATAGACTTTCGATGATCTGAGTAGGTATGTGTAGCCTACGTCTTATAGCCTCTAATAGGCCTGTCTAACTTTTGACTTATAACCTATCCTCAAGTGTTGGAACTAAAAGCAGTGTACCCGAAAGAGAAATAAAGAATAAGAACAGAAAATTTTGTTATTATTTATCTGAACATAGCAGATAAGGAACAGAAAATCAATACATAAAACTAAGTCTTTCTTATGGATGGCGCGTCGGATTTTTTAATTATTTGAAGATTTTGCACGAAGTAGTTACCAGCAAAAATTCTTTTTTTTTACCTATCGGAAGAGGGATTTGAACCCCCGTGTGCGAATTATGATCCCGCTGTTCTACCCTACTAAACTATTCCGACATGCACTTTCGTCAGGTATCAATGGCCTTCCTCCGACGTTTTTTTCTTTATTCAAATCGCATATGTTTCAACTGGACATAAGAAAGACTCTAGCCGAAATGCAAACATTTCGAGATTTTAATAAGATAAAGAAAGGAGTCGATTCGTGTCTAGGTTCATTCGTTACAATGAGTCGTCAAGTCATTTCCGGCCTTCGGCCCTTGCACATTAACATAATAAGAATATTTTTCTATTTAAGAAAATTCCTCAAATACCTAAAAGAATAAAAAGAGAAGCTATTTGCTTCACCCCTCCTGTTACATCGATTTAAATTTTTAGATAATGGATTTTTTTAGGAGAAATTATAGGAAAAATATATATATTATATACTTTTGAATCTTACTCATCAAATGACACTTTGTCTATGTTTATGAGCTTGATTATTTCTCGATGAGGGCGCGAGAGGACGCATCACAAAAAAATATTTTGTTTTTTCAGCGGCAACCACCGGAATATTACAAAACGATTTAAAAACTTTGCTAAACAAGGTCTTGGGGTCCAAGACCACTGCACATCGAAGGAGGGGGGCGGGGAGTGAAGGCCTAGCCATCCAAACTTTAACCATTTCTCCTTCTTTTGTCTGGCCAAGTTGTTTTGTCTCCGGATTATGCAGGGAGAGGCACGGAAGCCTTCAAGTATCAATGGCCTTCCTCCGAACCGTACGTGCAAGATTTCATCGTATATAGCTTTCCGAGTGAATCCACGGGCTCTAGAAGGCCGGCCGAGCTTTTGACCTGGATTATCAGTGGCCTGATTCCCTTTGATATATCTATATCTCAACTCTATTTTTGTCAGCCGGACTGGAATTGCAAAGTTTGAAGAACGATCAAGTTTATTTCACTCCGATCAAACCAACTTGGTTCGCGGAGTGCTTCTGTAAATGAGATCATCGTAATTCTTTTTCTTTCTTTCACTCGGACAACAGAATGCATAGAATCAAGACTGCGGGTCTGTCTTCCCGAAGCAGTCAAACCGACCGACGACATATGTCTCTATGTCTTACGAATAGAATATACAATACAGCATCTTTGCGCAACCCACAAATCATATTTGATTATCTGGAGCTCATGTGGAGGCACCTACGGCTAGATCTGTAATCTTGGTAGGAATTATTTTAAACTCGACTATCTCTTAGGAGGGAAGACGATATTCTTTGAAGAAGCCAATGCCCTAAGATTTCTCTATGAGTTTTCATTGCTTTCACCTCTTTTTCGAGCCGCGAAATTTTTCGAGACGTTCGGATGTTATTTTTGTCCTTACGTGTTGAAGATTACTGCAAGGTTTAGGAATTATAATTAATCAAATAATTCCAGAAGGAGGTCCAAGGGATCTTTCGACGGGATTAATCTGCGCTTAATCAGGAGCCATCTCGGTATTTCTTTATTTATTTCTTGAAATTGAGTTTCTCCAGCTTGTCTTGTAGAACTAGCACGCAGGCCGTCCGTGTTCTCGAAGGCACTCTTTTCTTTCAAAAAGACCTTGGTTCAGGACAGGAGATGTCACAATGAATGGCCCCGCCAATATTCGGTAAAGCATTATCTGGCCCTTAGTTCTTCGGTTAATTGATATTAGATGAAGTTTCTATGCTGCCTACTTGTATGTATTTCCGGTGGAGCAGTGAAATGCGTAGAGATCGAACCTCCGCAACGGCGCAGAGGCAAAAAGAGGGATAATTAGCTGAGTTGGTAGAGTGCCTCGTTTACACTGAGAGAGTCTACATGTCCAATAGAACTATAAGCTAAAAGGAGCACATGTCATAATAAAACCAGCAATATATTGATGATGAGTATATAATGCAGCTTGAGTTGTAAAATCTTGTGCAAGAAATGCATAAGAAGGTAAAGCCTTATTCGTACACTGTCACGTACGGTTCTGAATTGACGGCCACTTGTGTTGGGAGACATCTCCCAAATAAAATCCTCGGTTTAAGCCGGTGACGCCTGTCCAGTGCCGGAAGGTTAAGGAAGTTGGTGACCTGATGACAGGGAAGCCAGCGATTGAAGCCCCGGTAAACTAAGACTAGCAGTTTATTATTACGATAGGTGCCAATCAGATTGAAAGTTCATAGCAATAAGTGGAGTTCTGACAAGTGCCTCACATATGGAGGCCCTAAGTGAATCGGCATCTAGTATGTCATACGATTCCTCATCGCATTGACAAATTTTCAAAATGACTAATTCGGTTTTCCATGTTGGCAAGAGCACGGTGTCCTTAGTGGAGGTCTACTCAAAAGGCTGTTCGGCACTACAGAGGCTCCGCGCTCTCTAGGCATCGACGGAGAGCGTTCTTGTAGTACTCTGTTATCGTCGATCTAAGCCATCTAGGGCGAACTGGCAGAGCTTTATCGTATCGCACTATTTTGTCTTATATTCAATATTGGTTTTTACCTGCGTGTATTATAGTCAATACTAAGTAAATTATAAACTACTTATGTTTATTTTTCATTCGCTTCATATTAGCTTGAACAGTCTCCGGATGTCTTGAGACATGCAGCTATGGTAGAGGCGAGGTCAAAGGGTTCTACAAGCTAAAGAAGTATCCTTCGGACCCAAAAAAATGCACTCGACCTGTCGGTTTAAAAAATATATATATATTTTGGCTGCCATCAGAATGTCGTCGGCGTAGCGACACGCACGAGGATCTTGAACCTGTAATTCATCATCTCGAGTACGCAAAAGCCTCGTAGGTGATCTTAACAGAACTTCTTCGGGAGAGTCCTCCGAGACTCGAGTGGAAGCCCCCTACCATGCTTTGTGATCTAGTAGAAAGTGCTTCATGCAAAATATATGGGTTTCTCAGAACCTCCAAGAAAAACGTTGATTCATCAATTTCGAGAGACATGGTCCACGCCCCCCATGGAATGATGGTCAGTATAAGGTCTCAGCTGCTCGGTCTTGGCCGGAATGGCTTTCCCAATCGTAGATGTTTTAGCTCCCCTGGGGCTTTTTCAGTTTTTTTCAGTTTTTTCCTTTTATATACAAACTTGCATGATCACGAATATTATCTGTTCTTGTACGTTCTCGGCAAAGGTGAAACACCAGCCGGCTGTACTTAGGCGCATTAGTAATATATTACGGCACCGAAAGTGTGAAAATCTTGTTTTAAAAAATTAAAACTTGGAATTTTTGAAAAAAATGCTAAACGGAGACATAGATACAAGCACATATATCGAGGTCGTCTTCGGAGCAACTAGCGCAATAGAGGAGAGGGCCGACCAAAGCGATACACTCGACCAAAGGGTCCGAGCTCCGTTCCACTTGGTACCGTCGGATCACTAAGGCCGACTTTCGTCCCTGCTCGACATGTATGTCTTGCAGTCAAGCTCGCCTTCCGCGATGCGTCAGCCGCGTTCTTTTGTAGACGTGGTGCTGGCGGCGCTAAGGTCTCGTGACCTTTGGGCCTAAGAAACTGCCGAACAGGTGCTTTTACTAAGTTATGAAAGTCAATTCGATGACAACAGCCATATTTGCCGTCCAAACAGTTCAAAAATTAGAGAAAAGTTGCGATCGGTTGGATTCATTCGGGACGAAAAGGGCGCATTCTTGAGTAACTTTTACAAGTTTTTTTTATTAATTCAAAAAAGCTAATGGTAAATATTCGACCTGATGAAATTAGCAGTATTATGCGCGGATACGCCAATTGCTATCAGTTTGTCCGAAACAAAGACCGGGCCATCGCCTATTTGGCTAACATCTTTGACTAACATCATACAAATTGTAAGATTGTAAATCCATTACGACCAAAATGTTAATGATCTTCTAAGATCATTAACATTTGGTTTGTATGACGTCGTTACTCGTAACTTGAAAAAAAATGTTGTAGCATAGCAATAGTCATGTTCTTTAGAAACTCTCTTCTTCTATTTAAAATCAACTCCAACAAACATCCAAATCTTGTGATGATCTTTTCTCATAGAAATCTCTTCATTTTTGTTTCATTGGTCTCTCTCAAAGCTCTAATCTTTATCACTTGGTACAATAGTCAATGAAGATTATAATATATTTATTGTCTCGAGATGTCTTATTAAAAAATCATACAAAATCAATATCGCACTTCTCAAATGATCTTAACATTAGAATTCGTCTTAACATAGATGTTCTAGTAGACTTCAGAGTAAATTTCAGAGTAACACATCGCAAGTTTTGAAATAATCTAAACACTCTTTGATAATACTTTTCAATGATGATTCGTATCTAAAATCTTGAAAGTTGTTATTTTATCAACAAAGTGATCTCTGTAAATGATACCTTCGTGGAGACTCCTGCATTAGTTTGAAAACTTTCTTCTAACCAATTGCTCCCTTTAGTAAACAATTTGCTCTTTGATGAAATAAAATTCTTTTCATCATGGTGTAAGGTTTGCATCTTTGATCAATGCTTTACGTTCTCAAGTATGCATACTTTCTGAGAAAAACTATCTGCAAAGAAACTCCAAATTTTCTTGTACTCGTCTAATACATCTTAGTGCTTGTGATGATCATCACTTGCTCGTCTGAAACTGAATCATCAAACAATTTTTTCTCTCATCGTCATAAGTTCTCGACAAGTGATCAACATTTGTATAGTTTTTCATTGGTCTATCTTCGATAACACAATTGTATTTTGTTAGAATGATCTTTCAACGAGCAATACGACTTTCGACATTGAGTTTATTAAAGATATACTTTAAAGCTCTGTGATTTGTGACTAGAGAAAATTTCTCTCCTAACAAGTAATATAAAAAAAATTCAATCTAGAAATCATAACTAATCTTTCTCGTCCAGTCACGAAATAATTCTCCGTGGTGTCGGGTTACATGACATTCCATACAGCGAAACAGATCTCCAAAAAACACTCGAGTGATATTTCCACAAGAGGCTGCAAACTCGAGCTTATCAAGCTGAGAACAAGCTAAGTTAAAGTTGAGCTAGACAAGCTACCCCTTAGCTTAAGTTAAACTATCACTTTGAAAAGATTGAAAATACCAAAATGCAAAGTTTGTTAAGGAGAGTGACCTCGTGCTTTCAATTGTGAGAAATAACGTTCTATGCAATAGTTAATGCAATTTATAAAGTGTCAAAATTGTGAAAAAGAGAAATTTGTCGATTTTGGCTCGTGATTTGGATCCATAATCTGAAGGTACAAGTGCGTAAGTGTTAGTGAGTATTATAGTTTTGACTCTTGATTCATAAAAAATGGAGTTATACAAAAAAGTTGACGAAGAAATAATTAGTAAAGAATGTAGAAATAACTTATTTTAGGTGTACGATGAGGCTCTAGAGTGAACTCAAACTCGAATGCCCGTGGTGGTGCATTCGCAGTCTTTATATAGTGAGAGGAATAGTACATGATAAGCTTTCGGTCAATGCTCATCTCTCACGCGGATCGCTGATGTGGCTTACATGCAGCCTTAGATCTAGAACAACATCTAGAGGTTCAGAATGAGTCACGTAGAAGGCTCGCTGGAAAGTTCTAGAAGCTTCTTTCTAGAAACGTCCTTCTGGAAGCTTCCTGGCTGGAAAGTTCTAGAAGCTTCTTTCTAGAAACTTCCTTTTGGAAGCTTTCCGGTTGGAAAGTTCTAGAAGCTTCCTTCTAGAAACTTCCTTCTGGAAGTTTCCCGGTGAACTTTTGGCGCACTCGTCTATTGGTAGAAGTACTATTTGCTGCATGTATTCTTCGGCCAACTTAGCCGTAACTAATTCTTATACCAAAGACTTCTACCAAACCAATTTCTCCTCTAGTTGATAAGTAGGACTCTACTTATTACAAACCTCCCCCCTTTTAAGAAGCAACGTCCTCGTTGCTCAACTGCTGTTCGAAAGCTTGCACTATGAGTGGGGCGTGTGCAAGATTGGTTGCAGGTTCCCATGTTGCTTCATGTAATGGATAGCCTTTCCATTTGATCAAATAATCTACCCGTTGATGACGAGTCTCACGAACACGTTTCTTTAAGATGCGTTCCACTTCAAACTCTTCTTCGCCATCGATAATTTGAGGGAGAGGTCGCGACTCTTGCGAGTTGCCAAATTGAGGAGGTCGTGGTGTATATCGCCGTAATAAAGACACATGAAAAACCGGATGAATCTTCATGTGAGGTGGAAGTTCGAGTTTATATGCCACTGCTCCAATTCTACGGACAACAGAGAAAGGCCCGATGAAACGAGGGTTGAATTTACGACTGCCGATCAGAGTAAGGTTGGTTGTGGATAACCAAACTTGATCACCAATCGTGAACTCTTCATGCCGACGGTGTCCATCGGCATATTGCTTTTGCCGATTCTGAGCAACTTGTAGTTTCACCTTAGCTTTTTCCACTCCTTGTTGAATTCGTGCAACGAATTCATTGACAGCATCCACTTTGGTGTTGACTGACGACGTCGTGCTGAATCGTGTCAAACTTGCTGGTGTGAGAGAGTGTTCGCCGTACATGCGATAAAAAAGGCGTTTCACGAGTGGATGCATTGAGGGAGTTGTTGTAGGCAAATTCTACCAAAGGGAGTAAGGTGTCCTGTAAACCCTCCGCGATCGTCATCCCCCCGATCAACTACCCCCCGATCTCTTAACCTCCACGATCGTCATCAACGAATCTTCAACATGTCGGGCCTGTCTCTCACTCAGGGGTCACCTCTGATGGCTTTGATGGAAGCACACCATGAACTTGAAGGGAAAATGCTGAGTTCACTCATTCATACACCCACAAACTTATCAACTAAAAATCTCCTTAAACACATCAACTAAAATCCTCCATTCTAACGACGTCTCTCAAGTTCTCACATGCTAAAAATATCCCACACTCTCTATATTACTCAAGTTGTCATTACGACAATGTGAAAACAAGGATGAGGAGCTCTTCTCTACTCCTCTATTTATACATTCTAGGTTTTTACTTTGGTACCCTCCGGTAACTCAGCCGTAACTACTTTTACCGGGTTTTACTAAGATATTACTTAAGGTAAAAGCATTGATCACATGGGCTTTTTACCTTTTCACATGGGCTTATTCCTTCAAAGTCAACAACTTCTAAAAGGATTCTGGAATATTCTCAAGGAATCTCAAATTTCCACCCCCCTTCTACACTAGGACCCACTAAAAAGGAAACATGTGGAATCTCTTCTTGTTTTTAATGCCCACAAAGTCCACAACTTTAATCCAACCACTAATATCAAGTCAAAAAGGAGATAAGGGATACTTTCCACCTCCTTTCTACCTTTTAGACAAGATGACAAGATAGTAGTGCTCACTCTTTAGCAAATATCTGAATTCTGCCAAAAGTACAGCTAAGTTTAACCATAACTAACTTTTAGCTAGTCACGACTAACTTGATACCTCCTTAAAGTACTTTGGCAGCAAATAAACATTCTCAACACTTAGTTATAACTAAATACCTTACTAATGGACAAACTTCCTATGTGTAACATAGGTCGTTACAAGACAGAGTTGGGAGAGCTTTATGCGAGCTTTGAAGGAGGAGTACTACACTGAAGACTCATAGAGGGTGACCAAGAGAACATTCTTGGAGTGGGTGGTGAAGCCTAACAAAGGTTTGTCTGTAAATGAGTTTTTAAGGGAGTTTGATCGTCAATATGCTCAGCTTTCTAAGACAGATAAGCTTACACTAGAGGTTGAGAAGACCGAGCTTTTCCTACAAGTAGCGGACGTGACTATTCAGGAGAAGCTTAAGCTGTTGCTGGAAGACAAGAGTGAGGAGAGAGGATTGAAGACTGATTGGAAGGAGGTTGAAGAGGCTGTCTCTTTGCTGACCAAGAGACAGAGAAGAAGGGACAAGGTGGTGGTAAGTGAAGCAGCACCTCTGATAATTCCTGTCAAGCAGTTGCCTACTAAGCCTGCTTTGGTAATTGCTAGAGAGGAAGACTCACGGCTTGATGAGTTGATTAAGGGTATGAAGGAGCTTAAGCTTAAGCTCACTAGGTTAGAAGAGAAGGAGCATAATGTACAGCCTGCTATGCAGAGACCTCAGATGAGGGAAGGCTTTGTTCATCGTTGTATATGGTGTGATAGCCTAGACCATGTAAGAAGAGATTGTGGAGAGTTTTCAGATGCATTGAGGAAGGATCTTATCTTCTTCAAAGATGGTAAGATCCATTTGAGAAAGACTGGGATGATGTTGGGAACCAACTTTGGCAAGGGTGGTATGAAGAGACTTGTGAATGATATATCAGCATCACATGTTGTTTCTCTTGTGAATGCTGCTACGTGTGGAGTGAAAGTGGAAATGGAGAGAGAGAAAGGGACTACTGGGTTGTGGTCAGATATAATGCGGTCCGTAGTTAGAACAGAGCTAGACAAGGATGTGCTACGAAGGGTTGGCAACTCAATTAGAGAAACTACAGGATGGAATGACCCTGTGGATACTATGTCAGTGCATGCTTATGTTGCAAGAAGTCAGCATGAAGCTCTACTAGAAGAAAAACGCAGGAGGGAGGATGCAGGTGAGGCTTCTACAGCCAAACGACCTGCTACAAGGAGTGAAAGGGCTAGACCAGATGCAAGGCAGGAGACAACACCTACTCGGGAGGAGACTATGGAGGATCTACCATCTACAACACCAAAGGAGAAGGAGAGAAGCAAGGAGAAGGGTAAGATGCCTGCATACAAACTTCAGTCTGACATTGAGATTGCTACAGACTTGAAGCAAGTGTTAGAGAACCGTATCTTGAATGGGAAAGTTGAGTTTACTTTGGGTGAGATTCTTGGGATTGCAAAGCGTGAGTTCCATGAGGTTATCATAGATATCATCAAGAGGAAACGTCAGATTTTGGGTGAAGCAACTACGCTTAACGCTCTAGGGACCAAACTGTCGGAGGATGAGGAAGATGAGATTGCTGGTTACTGCTCTCAAGTATCAGAGGGAAGATCAGACCAGCACGTGAGGTTTGAAGATGAGGTGGAAGCATCGCAGAAGAGCCATTATTCGCACAACCATTGGGCGAGAGCAACCACAGAGACCTTAGTGAAGCTGGGAGATCTAGAGGAACCTGTGGTGGCATTGATTGATCATGGCTCAGAGATTAATCTGATGTCTAAGGAGCTGTACAAGCGTGGGAGGTGGCCTATAGACACCGACCATGGATGGCTTATCCGTGCTGCCAACAACCAGCGAGGAGAACTCTATGGTGCTTGCCCCAACATCAAGGTAACTGTGGATGACATTAGTGATGTTCAGAATTTCTTTGTGCAAGACATGTCAACCTATCCTATCATTCTAGGACAGCCTTACATTACTGCTGTTAGAATGGAGACACGAGTTATGGATGATGGTTCAGCCTATGCTAGGATACGTAGTAGAGACGGCAAAAGAGCTGTTCAGTTTTTGACCGTTGCTGCAGAACATGAGAGGAATCGTGATAGCTTGAGAGACCGTCCACTACCTAAGATTACTCATGAGATTGGAAAGTTTGACCAATCATCTTCTACCAAGTTCTCTTCATGTTTTTGAGGGTTAGGGGCACTTTCCGTGATCCATTCGCGGAGTGTTGGATATGGTTGGAAAGCATGGGAGACGAAGATGCTCGTGGACTCAATGGTTGCTCGATTTGAAGCACGGAGGATGGCGTTTTGATCAATTGAAGCTGAGGGGGTCAAATTCATGACCAATTTTATTTCCGAGATTTCCTTCGCACTTTTCGGAAGTTCTGTGAGGTTGTTGGAGACGAATTGACTGTTGCTGAAAAGCTCCTGAGATGAGCTTGCTGATGGGCTCTGAGATCAATTGATTTCAAGCCGGAGTGAAAGAGTTATGGCCAACTGAAGTTGGGTGCTTCAAATAAGAGGCTACGAGAGTAAGCGACTATAATTAGAGGACATTGAGAGAGATATGGAGATTTTGGGGTCGAATTTTGCTATGAAACTTTCCAAGATCTGAGAAGGTAAAGTCATGTACTTACCTGTGAAATTTAGGACCATTTGGATTATTGCGTATAAAGGTATTTCTGTTTTTGTGCACAAGGGTCTGCATATCATCTTGTGTCATTGACAGTTAGGGTTTGGATCATTCCGAGAGATTGGTTGAGGATCTGGTGGTGAAATTTTACAGAGTGGTAGTGATGGTGACACTTTAGCTTACTGGAAATTTTGAGCCATTTTGGTCGAGTGGTTTGTGAAGAATCAGACAGTAAAGTTTTGTCGAAAGAGTATCATGAGCTCATGAATGTTATGGGGATAATGAACTTTTGATAGAGCATAATTGCCAATCCACATATGATCTCTCGGCATGTAATATCTTAATAGAGAGATTATTCTACATGCTACCTACTAGCCTTAGTTTCATCTCATTCTGAGTTGTGGTTGAGGTGAGGTAAAGTTGAGAGGTTCTTGCTCCGAAAGATGCAAGATTTAAAGCTCTTTTGAAGAACATGTCTACTTGGAGGTTTTGCTAGTGATTCAATGCACTTGATCATGAGTATGGAGAGTTGTTGATAGTATTATCTGTGTTTGGATCATTTCCATACTCGCATGCTTGTTTGTACGCCCAGTTGGTTTGATTGGATTTGTGTGCGGGCATTGCGCTTAGGTTTCTTTTCTATTATGAGTGTTGGTGTTTCTCTTGTGGTGAGGTTGGAGTGATGACTAGCAGACCTAAGAGTGCTTGCGGTGATGGCAAGAACAGGTTCCCTGTGCTTGTTATCTCGGTTCTATCCCTAGTCGAGTAAGAGAGAGATTTGCCGAGAGGACGTGATGATATCATAACGAGATAAGTTCAGAGTGTACTTGGAGGTCAGAGATAGGTTTGGGTGGTCGCTGGTTCTGAGTCACAGAGTGTGACACGTATTCTCCACAGCTAGATACCCGGTGTATTCTCAAATAAGAAAGCATGTCACACGACAAGTGTAGGCACATAAAGTTTGGCGATAGGAGTAGAGCCCTCTCACAGTATGATTCTCAGCAAGTGAAGATCGGAAGGAATCAGAATTTGAACGCGTGAGCAACTCGTCTATTTTGGTCTCTGACGGATCGGATCGATCAGATGTGTAGTACATAAAACAACTAACCTACAACTATGTCTCTCTTCTATCATGATCAGACCTTTATCACCACAACAAGCGAGGTATATGTGCGACACGTTCTCCCTCTAGAAGGATTATATTTTTTAATTTTTTTGGAAAGACGACAGCACGACACAAGTACTTTATTCCACTGAAAGAAAAGTACAACAAGGCTCGCGAGGAACAGAACCAGCCAAACCGAAAAACCCCCATTGATAGTGATTTATGGAGGGGGTCCAACAGTCAAGAACAATTCTGATCAAGTAAGTCACAAAACTAACAAGCAAGGCCGCTGAAACAGACGTCTACGGGACCACCCATCTAGCAGAGAAACTAGTGATGGGGGTGGTGGAGTAGACAGCAAGCTGCAATAGGTGAAACATTAGACTAAAAAATGGTGCATGAAGTAAACTAATGGTGCATGAAATAAACTAACGGAGAGTACATCTATAATAATGAATATAAGAAATGCGAGGAAGTGTCAATTGCAGAGCAATAAATGACCAGACTAACAAACTCTCGATATATGATTCATTCGAGACTACGGCAACCCAACCAATGAGGGAAGTAAAACTGGCGTCCACAGAAATGAAGTCCCTCTTCAAACCACACCGGAACATTGATTTGAAATTCAAAATGATGCTCCAGCCTTCGCGTTCGAGGTCGGTCTGTTCTGCTCAAGCGATGCCCACTTCTGCATTGATACACACGGGACAAGACAAACATGAATGAATGGCAACCTTTAACTTACCAAATCTGACAGCATAAGCGCTTTGAACTAGAATCGAAACCTAAACATTGCAGCCAAGAAGACACTTTCAGAGCAGACTTTTACTGTCTAACGAACATGTTGCTACATAATTGATGTTTTCTCTGAAACCGAGTTCTTCATCCGAGGCCGTGAACATTACCTCGTCCTCCGGATGTAATGCTAGCATGCTAGAGTCAGTCGGTGGGTGCTCGATCTCATTGATATCCGGATGATCGTCCCTTGGACATGTTTGAACATTGTGTTCAGTCTGCCTGCACGGACTACATCTTCCAACCTGATTTGCCTGCCGTCACTAGTCCTAGTAGATAGAATGCAAGAACGTCTCGTCCTACGAATGAAAAATTCTGATGGAAAATGAGACACTTGTTCATCTGCAATATCGAACTCCATTTCCACAGCATTAACACTGGCAGTAACATGAGAAAGTCCAGTGACATTATCCTGAACAGAATCAGTTACATCATCTGTAACTCGGGCTTGTGGGTATTGAGTATTGTTATCCATGTGTATCACACGGTGTCTTCCACGTCGAATTGTGACAGGAGACGGGCCACAAGTTCAAACAGGTTCTAAGTCGTCAATCATTATTGCAGGCAGATGTTGTTGTCCATAAATTGCAAATAGCGATGAGCTGTACCAAATTTGATCAACGCGCGTCATAGGATTCTCTCACACTTCCTTGTCGAAGGTGATAACGTGCCCACATGACCATCCCATTTCCTGATATCGAACGCAACTGCACGTTCCTCGATCATTCGAGCTATGCTTAACTACATGAGTTGATCCTGAAGTGTGACAGCGAACTGTGGCCTCTCTAAAGTTTGAAACTTGGCAAATGAATCTTTCTGCAACTTGCTCATTCTCTGTCTGTCTGCTCCTCGCAAACTTTGTGAGTAGATTTGTCTCCTGCTTCAGTTGTTGACGTCTCGTTGTAAACTGTTGCATGATGTAATACCAAATTTCGAATAAAATTCTTAGAGGGACATTGAAACGAATGATCCTCATAGCGTTGTTCATGCTCTCGGATACATTAGAAGTTACCTTTTCATATCGTGGCTTCGGACACACACAACGACTATATCGTTTCGTGATGTCTCATAGATAAGTAGTCAATTGCCTGCCTCGATCTCCGGAGTCATCGAGTTTCTTTAAAACCTCGTTATACATGTCACATTAAACTGCATTAAACATCAATTCTTCGCTAATTCTGTAAGAAAAAAAATCTGGTTTGGAAATTCTCCACTATGACCGAAAGTTAGTCGAGCTAACCAAATGCTCGTTGAATGCAAACTTGTTGTAACTACGGTGTCGCGCTACTTGGCGGCTACATGCTTGACTTCTACTCCGACGCTTAGATTTAGTAGTTCTAGAAGTTAGCTCATACTACTTCTAGTCCTTTATGTATATGTTGGACACCTTTGCATACGGAGTTAACAATATTTTGAGTCCTAGTAGGCTGATAGTATGTTAGTTGTCTTGTTCAAGCATTTGTGCGCTTGTGCAAGTGACTTCTTACTTGTCTATGACGTTCAATGTACATAACTTAGGGTTTCCATGCTGATGGGGGTTTGAGCTCATGGGTTGTACTTACTTGTCACCCATGCACGCTTTCTAGCTAATTTAAGTTATTTTTCGGGGCTATGTGTCATTTTAGGTAGTTTAAGTTTTACGCTGGCACTCTAGGGGGCTTGACGTGGTAGCCTATGAGTGTAGAAAAGTTACCAGGTAGTTTAAGGCACAAAAGGACAGTCAAGTGGAGCTATGAACTCCCATTGGTCCATTTTTGTCTTTTGTAAAACTCTAAGTTTAGAAACAGAGCTCTAGAGGAGAGTTCGAGCAATTGGTGAGGGATCTTCGAAATCTGAGAACACAGGAAGAGAGAGCTCGTCGTGCCAAGCACTGTCAGTGAAATTTTTGCTCGATTTGGATCAATAAACAAGGAGTTATGCCCAATTGAAGTTCGGATTGTGTCAAAACTGCATCACTTTTGTTGATTTTGGGGTTTTCGGTGCCAATTGCAGCAGAATTGAGGAAATCACTTCAAAACTTCGTGGTTGCATTCACTGTCAGGAGGGCTAGGACTGTCCAAAAAGTTTTGAATCATTTGAGTAATTGAGTAATTCAGGGCGGCCGCTGAAGCAGAGGGGGTCTGAAAAGCTCTTAATCTAGAGCAGCGACTTTAGAGAAGGAGATCTGGAGTTCTACAAACAATCAGGAGTCCCAACTTCACAGGGATGTTCAGCACCCTGTAGACTTCAAATACTGTGAGAAGATTTGAAATTCATCGAGCCAATTCTCTGTTCTATGTATGAATAGCTATCTAGGTACCAGAAATTGCCATAATTCTCTTATTCAGAACTTTTCTGTTCATATCTCCGTGTCAGAATTTGATCTCAGGTTGAAACTTCGTCTGTGAGTTCAGTAGTACCTCATTTGCATGTAGGGGAAGTTTAGAAGTCTAAACCTTCATAGTTTTCCTCTCTTTGAGTGTCAAAGTTCACCGCTTAAACCTATTACTACTAGTTAAATCTAAATTTCACTTTTGAGCATATCAGAGGATCCTACACTCCTGTGTGAGTGTTTATAGCTCCTGTTGTGACCTGAAAGCCAACCTCTTGAGTAAACAACCACAGCCAGAAGCCCGGCGCTTTCCTAGGTAGACAGATCACACTCCGACATACTCTCTTTTTTTGGTGAACTCGACGTGAAACACCTAGGGTGGGAGTTTTCTTGAGAGTGTTACAGGATCAGATATCATGGCCAACCAAGGATCATCAAGTGGAGGTGTTGCTGCTGCTCAGCAACCTATTCAGTTTGATGCTGCTACGATGAAGATGTTCCAAGCTTTTTCCATGTTTATGCAGCAGCAGCAGAGCACAGAGAGGAAGGAGGTATTAGCAACCAAGGCGTTGCAATCGGTGGTGCATCAGATGGATCAGTTCAAGGGGACAGATATTTCCAAGTATGTGCGATACTATGCTAGGGAGATGGAGGTGAACAAGGTACCTGAGAAGGAGATGGTGGAGAACTTTGAACTTGCTGTTGTCCCTGAGATTCGTGGGCGTGTGAAGGAGCTCAAGCAGCAGCAAGGACAGAGTTGGGAGAGCTTTATGCGCGCTTTGAAGGAGGAGTACTACACTGAAGATTCAGAGAGGGTGACCAAGAGAACATTCTTGGAGTGGGTGGTGAAACCTAACAAAGGTTTGTCTGTAAATGAGTTGTTAAGGGAGTTTGATCGTCAATATGCTCAGCTTTCTAGGACAGAGAAGCTTACACTAGAGGTTGAGAAGACCGAGCTTTTCCTACAAGCAGCGGACGTGACTATTCAGGAGAAGCTTGAGCTGTTGCTGGAAGACAAGAGTGAGGAGAGAGGATTGAAGACTGACTCGAAGGAGGTTGAAGAGGCTGTTTCTTTGCTGGCCAAGAGACAGAGAAGAAGGGACAAGGTGGTGGTAAGTGAAGCAGCACCTCTGATAATTCCTGTCAAGCAGTTGCCTACTAAGCCTGCTTTGGTAATTGCTAGAGAGGAAGACTCACCGCTTGATGAGTTGATTAAGGGTATGAAGGAGCTTAAGCTTAAGCTCACTAGGTTAGAAGAGAAGGAGCAGAATGTACAGCCTGCTATGCAGAGACCTCAGATGAGAGAAGGCTTTGTTCATCGTTGTATATGGTGTGATAGCCTAGACCATGTAAGGAGAGATTGTGGGGAGTTTTCAGATGCATTGAGGAAGGATCTGATCTTCTTCAAAGATGGTAAGATCCATTTGAGAGAGACTGGGATGATGTTGGGAACCAACTTTGGCAAGGGTGGTATGAAGAGACTTGTGAATGAGATATCAGCATCACATGCTGTTTCTCTTGTGAATGCTGCTACCTGTGGAGTGAAAGTGGAGATGGAGAGAGAGAAAGGGACTACTGGGTTGTGGTCAGATGTAGTGCGGTCCGTAGCTAGAACAGAGCTAGACAAGGATGTGCTACGAAGGGTTGGCAACTCAATTAGAGAAACTACATGATGGAATGACCCTGTGGATACTATGTCAGTGCATGCTTATGTTGCAAGAAGTCAGCATGAAGCTGTACTAGAAGAAAAACGCAGGAGGGAGGATGCAGGTGAGGCTTCTACAGCCAAACGACCTGCTACAAGGAGTGAAAGGGCTAGACCAGAGGCAAGGCAGGAGACAACACCTACTCGGGAAGAGACTATGGAGGATCTACCACCTACAACACCAAAGGAGAAGGAGAGAAACAAGGAGAAGGGTAAGATGCCTGCATACAAACTTCAGTCTGATATTGAGATTGCTACAGACCTGAAGCAGGTGTTAGAGAATCGTATCTTGAATGGGAAGGTTGAGTTTACCTTGGGTGAGATTTTTGGGATAGCAAAGCGTGAGTTCCATGAGGTTATCATAGATATCATCAAGAGGAAACGTCAGATTTTGGGTGAAGCAGCTACGCTTAACGCTCTAAGGACCAAACTGTCGGAGGATGAGGAGGATGAGATTGCTGGTTACTGCTCTCAAGTATCAGAGGGAAGATCAGATCAGCACGTGAGGTTTGAAGATGAGGTGGAAGCATCGCAGAAGAGCCATTATTCTCACAACCATTGGGCGAGAGCAACCACAGAGACCTTAGTGAAGCTGGGAGATCTAGAGGAACCTGTGGTGGCGTTGATTGATCATGGCTCAGAGATTAATCTGATGTCTAAGGAGCTGTACAAGCGTGGGAGGTGGTCCATAGACACCGATCATGGATGGCTTATCCGTGCTGCCAACAACCAGAGGGGAGAACTCTATGGTGCTTGTCCCAACATCAAGGTAACTGTGGGTGACATCAGTGATGTTCAGAATTTCTTTGTGCAAGACATGTCAACCTATCCTATCATTCTAGGGCAGCCTTACATTACTGCTGTTAGAATGGAGACACGAGTTATGGATGATGGTTCAGCTTATGCTAGGATACGTAGTAGAGACGGCAAAAGAGCTGTTCAGTTTTTGACCGTTGCTGCAGAACATGAGAGGAATCGTGATAGCTTGAGAGACCGTCCACTACCTAAGATTACTCAGGAGTTTAGAGAGTCTAGGGGTTTTGGCAGAGTACCATTGAAGAGCGAGACTTCAACGGTACAGTAGAGCTAGGATTCTCGCCTGATCCAGTAGAGCATGAGGCTTTATCCACTGGCTTCTTAGGATTGACGGCATGTGGGTCAGTGTGTTATAGGAAGGTTGAGAATCTGAAGAGGTTTGAGAGGCAACATGTGAAGTGTGTACAGCAGTCTTTGTGGGACAGTGGAGAGTTAGCAGGAGATGAATATATATCTGGAGTGTTTGAAGAGCAGTATTTGGTAGATACTATAGGGGAGTTGAAATCTATAGTAGAAAGTTCTGTAGATGATGTAGATAGAGTGGTGAGAGTGAGCTCCAAGGAGCTTTATGATGTAATTGATAAGTTTATAGATCGACAAGAGGTGTATGTGGAGACCAAGTACAAGTCAGTGGCAAAGAAAGTCAAACCAGTGGCTTTGCCTTTGCCACTCGATTACAATCAGAAGATGGAGCAAGCTGCACGAGAACCGACGCTCAGAGGACCGAGAAGAATTGGGCACCAGTTCACAGAAACAACACTGAAGGAGCTGAGGATTGGAGGTGATGGATTTCTTACTGAGCAAGAGAAGAAGAGCTTCAGGGAGATGCTATCTAGGCATGGTAAGGCGTTTGCATTTGAGTCACATGAAGTAGGATGTGTAGATCCAAGTGTAGTTGCACCTATGGTAATCTTTACTATACCGCATGTGCCTTGGAATCTACGTCCTATTCCTGTGCCTAGAGCTCATCTGCCAAAGCTGATAGACTTGCTCAATGAGAGGATTAGGATGGGTATCTTGGAACCATCTATAGCTCCCTATTCTAGTAGATGGTTTACTGTTCCGAAGAAAAGTGGAGCTTTGAGATTCATTCAAGATATGCAGCCAGTTAACAAGGTAACTATCAGAAATATGGGTATAGGACCTATTGTAGACGAGTTTGCAGAGGCTTTTGCTGGTCGTGCTATCTATTCCATGGGAGACTTATATTCAGGTTATGATCAGTTCCAATTATCCTCTGAGAGTAGAGACTTGACTACAATGAGGACGCCTTTGGGGTTACTAAGGATGTGCACCTTACCGCAAGGTGCTACCAATTCGGTAGCACATATGATGAATGGCATGAACAAAGTTTTGAGGGACTTCATTCCTGAAAAAACTATGCCATTCCTTGATGATGTGCCGATCAAAGGGTGTGCTGAGGAGGAGAAGAATGAGGTAAAAGATCAGAGGGGGTGCCGTAAGTTTGTAGCAGATCACATAGCTGATTGTGATAAGATACTGAGTCGACTGGAAGAGGTTCATTTGACTTTATCAGGAGCCAAGTCTGTGTTTGGAGTACAAGAGGTGTTAATAGTGGGACATCTGTGTGGATCTTATGGTCGGAAACCTTGTCCAAACAAGGTTGATGCCATCCGAAGGATGAAGGAGACATGTGGATCGGTTACTGAGGTGAGAAGGTTTCTAGGAGCATGTGTGTTTTATCATATATGGATTCCACACTTTGCACATGTAGCAGATCCGTTGTACAAGCTGCTGAGGAAGGGGCAAAGATTTCAGTGGCAAGAGGAGCAAAGCGAGTCTATGAGGAAGTTGAAGGATCTTTTAGCTTCACCACCAACTCTACGGAAGGTAACATATGAGTTGGGCAGATCTGTTATCCTTACTGTTGATACTAGTCCTATTGGCATTGGATGGGCTGTAGGACAAGACGATGAGGATGGAAATAGATATGTGGTGCGTTTTGGTGCTAAGGTATTAAGTTCACGGCAGAGAGACTACCCTCAAGTCAAAAGAGAGCTATGGGGAGTAGTTACTGCGATGAAGAGTGACAAGGAATACTTGATAGGAGCACCTTTGGTTGTGGAGACAGATTGTTTACCTCTCTTGGGAATGATCACTAGCTGTACAACTCCAGATATTGCTATGTTGAGGTGGATAGCATATATCAAGTCCTTGAACCCAGAGTTTAGACATATTGCAGGGAAGGATAATCCTGTGGCAGATATGTTATCAAGGGCTAGGTATTACGATGAGAAAGAAATGATAGATGACCAGGAAGATGTGGGAACAGAGTTCTATTCTAGTGCTCTTGCTAGAAGAGATAGAAGCTATTTTGCAGCCCCGTTGGAGTTTTTTTGAGGAAACTGTGTATGATGGCGAGTGGTTGGATCTTGGGCGCTATTTGAGTTCATTGGAAAGGCAGGAAGGCTGGTCTGATGCAGATTTCAAGAGGATCCGTAGAACGGCTTATGGTTACTTTTTACATGGAGGACATCTATGGAAGCGCCCTAAGCTACAAGGAGGTATACCGCAGCGGGTAGTATGTGACTTGGAATTGCAGCAGAAGCTGATCAAGGAGTTCCATGAGAGTTTATGGGCTGGTCATAGAGGAGTTTGGGCTACATTTGCCAAGATGAAGGAAAAGTATTGGTGGAAGGGTATGTATAAGGATGTAGTACAGTTTGTTTCATCCTGTATATCTTGCCAGATGTATTCCAACGTACGTCATCGTGATGGATTGCATCCTACTTATCCTTTAGCCATTCATTACAAATGGGTAGTTGATCTGGTAACTATGCCATTTGGACTTGGACAAATGAGGTATCTAGTCTTGGCTAGAGAAGATCTATCTAACCAAGTCGATGGCCGTGCTCTGAGGACGAAGACCACTGCTAGTGTCTGCCGCTTTCTACTTGAAGATGTTATTTGTAGATATGGGTGTGTGGGAAAAATCACTGCAGATAGGGGTGAGCTGGATGCACAAGAAGCAGTTGAGTTCTTCAAGCGATTGGGAATCAAGTTGGCGTTAACCACTGCTTACAATCCTGAAGGGAATGGCAAGAGCGAAAGAGGTCATCCGCCAATCATCAAAGCTTTGGTAAAAGCTTGCAAGGGTAAGATCCGTGAATGGCCTAGACTGCTACCATTTGCTTTGTGGGCAGATCGTACAACTCATAGTACCGTTACAGGTTACATGCCAGCAGAGTTGATACTAGGGCAAAAACCTGTGATGCCGATTGAGGAGGTTGTGCCTACTTGGAATGTTTTGCCATGGGAAGATGGTAGAAGTACGGAGGATCTTCTTGCATTAAGGATCCAGCAGTTAGAACGGAGACCTGAGGATGTTGCCAAAGCTGTGGAAAGGTTGAAGACTGCTAGAGAGAGAAACAAAGGCAGATTTGATAGAACGCATAGATTACGACCCAAACCAGTTAAGGAAGGTGATTGGGTGTTAGTCTATGATAGTAGTCTTGATAATCAGCATAGCGCTATCAGAAAGTTTTCCAAGAGATGGTTCGGACCTTATGTGGTGTTAGAAGTTTATGATAATGCCACATACTCTTTGAGAGAGTTAGATGGTGCAGTGCTCAAGATACCAGTCGCAAGGAAGAGAATCAAGCTCTTTAGAAGGAGAGGGGACGACCAGAACATTGTAGAGCTTACTGAGGATGAAGCTGAAGACTCAATGGAGGTTGAAGATGAATTTGAAGCTGAAGCTGACGAGTCTTGATCTGGATCTGGCACATACCGGAGGATGTGCAGGTTCAGAGGGGGTGGATGTCGCGCTACTTGGCGGCTACATGCTTGACTTCTACTCCGACGCTTAGATTTAGTAGTTCTAGAAGTTAGCTCATACTACTTCTAGTCCTTTATGTATATGTTGGACACCTTTGCATACGGAGTTAACAATATTTTGAGTCCTAGTAGGCTGATAGTATGTTAGTTGTCTTGTTCAAGCATTTGTGCGCTTGTGCAAGTGACTTCTTACTTGTCTATGACGTTCAATGTACATAACTTAGGGTTTCCATGCTGATGGGGGTTTGAGCTCATGGGTTGTACTTACTTGTCACCCATGCACGCTTTCTAGCTAATTTAAGTTATTTTTCGGGGCTATGTGTCATTTTAGGTAGTTTAAGTTTTACGCTGGCACTCTAGGGGGCTTGACGTGGTAGCCTATGAGTGTAGAAAAGTTACCAGGTAGTTTAAGGCACAAAAGGACAGTCAAGTGGAGCTATGAACTCCCATTGGTCCATTTTTGTCTTTTGTAAAACTCTAAGTTTAGAAACAGAGCTCTAGAGGAGAGTTCGAGCAATTGGTGAGGGATCTTCGAAATCTGAGAACACAGGAAGAGAGAGCTCGTCGTGCCAAGCACTGTCAGTGAAATTTTTGCTCGATTTGGATCAATAAACAAGGAGTTATGCCCAATTGAAGTTCGGATTGTGTCAAAACTGCATCACTTTTGTTGATTTTGGGGTTTTCGGTGCCAATTGCAGCAGAATTGAGGAAATCACTTCAAAACTTCGTGGTTGCATTCACTGTCAGGAGGGCTAGGACTGTCCAAAAAGTTTTGAATCATTTGAGTAATTGAGTAATTCAGGGCGGCCGCTGAAGCAGAGGGGGTCTGAAAAGCTCTTAATCTAGAGCAGCGACTTTAGAGAAGGAGATCTGGAGTTCTACAAACAATCAGGAGTCCCAACTTCACAGGGATGTTCAGCACCCTGTAGACTTCAAATACTGTGAGAAGATTTGAAATTCATCGAGCCAATTCTCTGTTCTATGTATGAATAGCTATCTAGGTACCAGAAATTGCCATAATTCTCTTATTCAGAACTTTTCTGTTCATATCTCCGTGTCAGAATTTGATCTCAGGTTGAAACTTCGTCTGTGAGTTCAGTAGTACCTCATTTGCATGTAGGGGAAGTTTAGAAGTCTAAACCTTCATAGTTTTCCTCTCTTTGAGTGTCAAAGTTCACCGCTTAAACCTATTACTACTAGTTAAACCTAAATTTCACTTTTGAGCATATCAGAGGATCCTACACTCCTGTGTGAGTATAGCTCCTGTTGTGACCTGAAAGCCAACCTCTTGAGTAAACAACCACAGCCAGAAGCCCAGCGCTTTCCTAGGTAGACGGATCACACTCCGACAACGGGTGAGAATCGTACACCTCTCGGTTCTTCGCATACAAGCAAGCCAAAAATAGTTGCTCGGCCTCTTTACCAAACCTCGCCCTCACGTTCATTCTAATGTGTTGAGCATAATGACCATGCGTCACAGTTGGAATATCTCAGCAATGACTTTCTCCAAACTTTTCTGTCGATCGCTGATGATTACAGTTTGAGGACTATCAATTCCATTTATGGATTCTCTCAATAAGCCACAGAACCAAGTCTAGTTAGATGTGTCTTCTCTCGGAGCTACAGCATAAGCTAAAATGATAGCCTGGTTGACACCATCGAGGGTGGAAGCCAAGAAAATTTGACAAGGAAACTTGCGTGACTTCGAATGACAAGCGTCAAGACATATCACTTTCTGACATGAGCTGAAGGTATTACGAGTAGCATTGGGATAGACAAAGAAACGACTAAAAATTGTCAGATGATTTATCCATGTGTCCCAATCCACAACAGCTAAGGGATCGACGTCTTTTATCCTTCTACATACTGATGAAATATAATGAAAAGAGATAGTCTGATTATCTTCTAACCAGTCCCGTGAGTGCTCGCGGCTTCTCCAAACCTGGTTATATGGGGCTCGCTTATTAAAACTAGTCCGAATTTCTTCCATTAAATTCCGGATTGGGGTGTTGTGATCTATGGCTACTCTATTACACAACACTTGTGCAAGGAATTTAGAGTTTGACGCTGGTCTGCGTCAGTAAGCTCGTTGTCCAAGGCAAGTATGCTCTAGATTACACACGCTGATGGTGATTCTCCTTGTGAATTTTCCTCTTTGTGCACGTACCCTCCAATTGCACGACTGCGTTACTGACCCGTCTCTTGCCTCAACAACAACCGTGCACTTTGTGAGTGAAATATGACTTGAGCTTGTTACAAGCTCTACTGTTCAAGAAACACCAACAATCTATAGCAAAGTCAAAATCTTTCCAGCATTGAAACTCTCCTCCCAACCTCAATCTCCCTGCAGCATCTCTTAAGGAGTCTAGTGTTTTTTCTTGAAGCACGCGGTCAGCAACACGGACGTCAGTCATCTCCTGCCGCCATCGCTCCATGATCGTTTCGTCTTCTTTCTCGTCACTTCTTACGTCCAAAAAAAATTCCTTCTCTTCATCTTCAAAATGTAATCCATCGAGAGAATCTAAATCATTGTCCTCTGACATTATCACTAAGTGTTTACATGCATTGCATATCTCTTTCCTCGATGCTTCACTGTTACCACCATGCATTGTTCATTTTCATTTCTTCTGCTTGATGTGAAACACTGTATCATGCTAGTACTCATTCGAAGCGCAGTCCCGCTTGTCTTCCCGCACACTAGTCTAGCATTCTAACACGTCAGGCATCGAAAGCTAACATGACTATCCGACTGGACATCTGATGTGACAAAGTCACTTAGAAAATGAGCGGTTGCTAGTTTGAAGATCGATCAAGAAGTTCATCGTTAAGAGGGTATGGATCAAGTCCAGTATTCCTTCTGGGGGTTGGATCAAGTAAATCGCTGATGTCAGCCCGACTCTTTTTACGACGAATGTATGCCACATCTGAAATAAAAAGAGCCTACGACATATGTAGTTCATGCATGACAAGTGAAATTTAGAATGCTCAAGTGAGAGACGAAGACTGCAGCTTATCGAGCTGAAGCTTTGAACTGATGTAAGTTTCATTTCGACGTCAAACGCAAAAATGAGTTTCTCCATCTGCTTATGGAATTAAACGTTGTCGATTCTTGAGATGTGATGAACCTTGTGAATTGAAATCCGGTGGCACAGTTTCCAAATGCTTGCTTACAGCGCCCAACTCGCCAAGAAATGCTTCACAAGCTACAAGGACTGGGAAGGGATCTCGGCGATCGTTTTTGGACTGAGACATTTTACGTCTTAAAGAAGAATAGGAGGTGTCATTTCTCAAGAAAAGATTCTTGCCGGGCACTATGATGAAATCCGATGGGATAGTCTGACCATGTTCATCGTACATGTCAGTCAAGGTCTTCCAAATGTCGTGCAAGTAGCTTGGTCTATGTCCGACTGAACTGGATTGCCGGGATGATTTCATCGTGAAGATGCTTCAATCTTGTCCATTCATTTAAATTATTGATAGCGGGGCAGAGATGGTTGAAGATATGTCACGTGACAGATGCGAGAATTTTATTTTAATCCAGGAGAGAAGTCCGCAAGAATCCCGGAAACCAAATCTTGAGTATTTCAAAATGACACCTCCTAATTCCTCGAGTTTGTTGGTCGAACATATAGCGGCATTGTTGAAACTGGGAGTTTTTTCTCAAATTTCCCTCCTCTTCTTCTAATAGTAAGGAATCTCGGGAGAAATTACAAGCAAAATCAGTAGAAGAAGCAAGCAAGAAATGGAAAAATAGTTGGTATTTATGATTCGAATAGGTGCATTCTGATCAAAATTTAAGTAGAATATTTTGTAAATATTGTAATACGACGAATAATAATAGTCTTTTTGGTATTAATGGAGTCCTGAATGTTAAACCATCTGCTTTGTATGATCATGCAGAGAGTAAAGATCACCAAAAGTACTAGTTTGCTCATCGAGAAGACAAAGAAGCAATGACAAGGTCATTACTTCTGCAAACCGAAGTTGCAATGTATCAATGTTACTTTTTATTAGTGTGGTAGTCGAGAAAACAAGTCCATATTTTGGACTTATGATCGACGAATAGAAGAACATGTTTGTTTCTTCAACGTCAATAGCGTTTGTCATTTACTTTGAGAATAGACAAGTTGTGAGTTTGTTCTTGGGGTTGCTTCATTTGGAAGACAAAGACACATAGCATATTTGTGAGATGTTGATAAGTCGTTTGAAGTTTTGAGGGCTAGATCATGATAAGTTAGCTTGTTTCGGCTCTGATGGAGCTTCAGTAATGATCGATAAGCATACTCGTAGGACAGCCAGATTGAAGTGTAGTGTAAATTCTTATTTGGATTTCAATACATTGTACTACACATAGAACTAATCTAGCGTTGGCTTTAGCAGTCCAAAGATTCTAAATGTTTTATCATCAACACTGACACCGATAATATTTTGAATAGTACGTGTAGTTATTTCAAACAATCATCTACCTGTAGAGATGGTCTTGCAACACTATAGAACGAATTGTTTGACTTGCAAAGAAACTAAAATAGTATCAAATGGTGGTTATCTCGATTGCAAGCAGTCATGGTTTTGTGGACTCATTGAAATCCGTGCTTGTTTATTTTCATTCAGTTTCCACCTCCAATGACCAGATGTAACTAAGAGTTTGTTAGCTATTGAGATATTTTAGGCTTATGTACTGTTTACAAAGACATGCAATGCTTCGTAAGATCTTTCAGCAAAATGTTGTAGTAGAAAGCACTGTGAAAAATGATATTAACATCATTCATATGCATTTTAGTGTTGAGAAGGTATACATTAACACATTTCTCTACGCACTTGAAGATGAGTATTTTCTTTTGCGAGAGTATGGATCATTCGGTGACAATATGAGAGATTTATCTTCAAAATATCTTTACTTTCATTCAGTTGAAATGCAATGTGATATTACAGGTATGGACATGAAGAAGCTATCATCTTCAAAAAAGATTTCTCTGAAGCGGACTGTAATGCTCTAGAGGATAAGCTTTCTGATAATAATCTCATAAATATTTTTACAATGGTATGTGTATGATAGATGTCCAACAATTTGGTATTTTTATGGGAGGGTGTTCTAGAGCTAATAGCTCTAGAAAATCTCCCATAAAGTACCAAATTGTCTCTCCAAATATTTCGGTGAGAAGAAATATCTCTATGAATAACAGTTGAATCAGTATGTTGATGCAGAATGTTTGCAGTGATCTTTTTTGCTTTCAAATCTCATGTAGTTACGGAGTTTAAAGTCAGTTTACATTTTGATTTTTTGAGCATGATAGAAATGAGATAAATCTTGAGATTGAAGTATTCTAACTTATTGAAACAAGCAAACTTAGCAAGAGTTTAGTGTTTGTTACTTGTGAATGTGCAAATGTTTCTGTCAGAACAAGGTAAAAAAACAAATACCATAATTGTTTGTCTACGAACCACTTGGACGTAGTGATGAGAGTGAATTGTTAGGGTACTGTTGATGATACTGAATTTGAAGATATTTTGATCCAAGTTATTTAGTTATGAAAATTATAGAAATTGCATCATTTTCTAGTATTTAACCCTGATTTTTATTTTCTGGTGATTCATAGTAGATAAACTTAAGTAGTTTAGCACTCACTCCTATTCATCTTCGAATACAGGAATCATACATCATCAATCATGTCTGTGGCTATGCTGCCCGCTATTGACCAAACCCAGATTTTTCTTAAGGCATTGATTTTTCCCAAGCGCCCTAAGCCGACGGCCTGGTGTCGCACCAGCGATCTGCTGCCGCCAACAGTTAAATTTTTTATCGGCGAGAGAATCGAACTCGAGACCTCCTCTTTATAATTAAAACCTGTCGCCACTACGCTGACTCGTAAGCCCTCTGTCAAATAGTCCAATCTGTTTTGTGTATTCATCTCACTTCTCTTAGGAAGGGTTAGCTCTAAATTAATGTCTCTAAGATTTTCTTCATTCGTCATAAGAATTGAATTATAGTTTAATAGGTTCCAGAGCTTCTTCGAGGGAGTCCTCCGAGACTCGAGTGGAAGCCCCCTACCACGCTTTGTGCTCTAGTAGAAAGTGCTTCGTGCAAAATGTATGGGTCTCTCCGAACCTCCAAGAAAAGCGTTGATTCATCAATTTCGGGAGACATGGTCCACGCCCCCATGGAATGATGGTCAGTATAAGGTCTCAGCTGCTCGGTCTTTGCCGGAATTGCTTCCCCAATCGGTAGATGTTTTAGCTCCCCTGGGGCTTTTTCAGTTTTTTTTCAGTTTTTTTCTTTTATATACAAACCTGCATAATCACAAATATTATCTGTTCTTGTACGTTCTCGGCAAAGGTGCAACACCAGCCGGCTGTACTTAGGCGCATTAGTAATATATTACGGCACCGAAAGTGTAGAAATCTTGTTTTAAAAAATCAAAACTTAGAATTTTTGAAAAATTCACTAAACGTAGACATAGATACAAGCACATATATCGAGATCATCTTCGGAGCAACCAACGCAATAGGGGAGAGGGCCGACCAAATCGATACACTCGACCAAAGGGTCCGAGTGCCCTTCCACTTGGTACCGTCGGATCACTAAGACCGACTTTTGTCTCTGCTCGACAGGTGTGTCTTGCAGTCAAGCTCACCTTCCGTGATGCGTTGGCCGTCGTTCTTTTGTAGACGTGGTGCTGGCGGCGCTCAGGTCTCGTGACCTTTGGGTCCAGGAAACTGCCGAACATGTGTTTTTACTAAGTTATGAAAGTCAATTCGATGTCAACAGCCATATTTGCCGTCCAAACAGTTCAAAAATTAGAGAGAAGCTGCGATCGGCTGGATTCATTCGGGACGAACAGGACGCATTCTTGAGTAACTTTTACAAGTTTTTGTTAATTAATTCAAAAAAGCTAATGGTAAATATTTGACCTGACAAAATTAGTAGTATTATGCGCGGATACGCCAATTGCTATCAGTTTGTTCGAAACAAAGACCGGGCCATCGTCTATTTGGCTTACGTCTTGCGTTCCTCCTTGGCCAAGATGTTTGCAACGAAGTTTAAACTGCACTCTTTGAAGAAGGTATTCCAGATAGCAGGTAACGACTTAGGTAGGGCGCTCCAAGCCCGATATCCAGTGGGAGTCACTAACTCACAAGTGGAAGCTTGGCAACAGTCTGTGAGTGGAACCTTTTTGCTTTCAGCCATTCCACTCCACACTCAGTTTTGTGAGAAATCGTTCACTCGGGAGATCGGTGGCTTGTCCCTTTCCCTTTTATTATTGCAAAAATGTGAATGATTATAAAATACAAGATTTCCAAAAATTAAAAAAATTAAAACGGATACTGAATGAAATATGAAAGTGAGTAAACACTTTAGCAAACTAAAGTTACTTAAGGACGCCCCTGTCTTGTAAGGTGAAGTGGTCTCGTGCCCTTTGGGTCGTACGCCCAATCGCAATCAAAAACAATTAATCAATTTAAATTTGCAAAATGTCATAAATCATGCACACTTGGAATGGAAAGAGTTGCTCGGGTTTGAGCTCTCTGTGTGATATTGGAACCTTTGCTTTTCCACTACAACACCAAAAAAACCAAACTCTGCCTTACGTCTGACGAGTTACCAATTACTCTATCCCGCGAACAATAAAATGAATGATCCAAATAAAGTCATTATCTGAATGATGGAGAAATCAACACGAGGCCTCCTGGACCAGACTGGCCAATATACCGTTTTTATTTAATATCTCATTGAACTCTGCTATACCCAAGCTTTGGCTAGTAACTAGTCGTGCCCTTTGGGCCAACTTTGGCCCGTAGAGCTCCCCCCAGTAGGGGAGGATTTATCACCGAGTCTCTCAGGAAAGTGTTTTGTTTCCGATCCTCTCTTGGCCCTCCGCGCCCTACCTTTTCTTTAAGGCGCCATCTGAACTGTCAGATGGTTTTTAATTCTTTTAAAAAACAAAAAACACCATAAACTGCTATTTTTTTAGTTTTTTAGTTTTTTTTTTAGTTTTTATGTTTTTATATATTGTTTATTTTTTCTAATTATAGGTATTGGAATTTATCCTAATTTTGTTTTATCTATTTGGAATAGTAAAGATAATTTTATTTTATCTAATAATTTTTTCTTAAATCTATAATTTTTAGTTTTGTTTATTTGTCCTTTACGAAAGAAGGGTTAAGCCCTGTAAAGCCAAAGAGCTTGGAAACCTCAGGGTCGAACAAGAAATTAGACAAGTCTTAAATAAAATATTTTTATATAATTTTTTGTAAAAACCATCTCAGCGGTGCGGCCAATCAGCCCATAAAGTCGAATGGTCTGCCCGCGTTCGTATCTCCATTATTTGGAACAGACCTTTGGCTTATCACCCTCAGTAACAACCCCGCCCGGACGCCTCCGGGATAGAACAGTACGATCGAGAGCTAGGTGTCTCTCCCTAAGGTCTCGTGTCTTGTCAGTTTTTTTTTGTGAGTTATTTTTCTCTTTTTTGTCTGACAGTCCCGGACCCTTGAGCTAGTGATGCTTTCTGTTACTGGACTTTCACCATCTAGGGTACAGTACTCAACTGCTTCGCCTTTGTCGGACATCACAAAAAAAATACTGTCCGATAGGGGTGTATGTATACTGTCAGACAAAAAAGAGAAAAACAACTCACGTGATGTTTGGACATAAAATAAAGTCCTTGTAAATGACTTTTGGAATGACTGCACCAAAAAAAATAATAATAACATGACATGCGACAATGTTGCCACTAGTCTTGAAATACCACTCTTTCGTCGAAGGATGTCTAACTGCCAGAAAAAAAAGGCGGGACACTGCATGATGGGTAGTTTTTCTGGGACGGAAAAAGTAGGCGCGTAGCAGAGCAATGACTGTGTAGGGCAGAACATGGGTTTAACAAGTGAACCAAGCCCGTCCGCCACTGAAAACACCACTAGGATGCTTGGTTGCATAGGTTTATTCAATTTTTGAGATTTCAGTGTACATGCTTGAATAAATTTATTATTTTTTATAAAAATCGAGGATAAAGATTGAGTTAAAAGATGAATTTCTTCAGGAATAAAAAAGGGTTAATAAATAGAATACATGATAAAATTCATAAATAAAATCACCGGAAGTGTGGAAATCTTAAGCACTGACAAAAAAGTTGTACCTGTAAACCACCCATCCAAAGCAATATCCGTAAATTTCTACATAAAAGTAAACATAAAGGTATGCCGCCAGCAAGAAGAGCGGTCTTCTTACAGCCACCGCCTTTGACATTAGGGTTAGTCCCTAGTACGAGAGGACCGGGAAGGACGCACCTCTGGTTCTGTAAAGGCAAAGAACACGAATGTGAAAACCCGAGGCGCTAAGCGTTGGTTCAAATCTCTCGGTCTGTTAAGATGCCTCAGCTACAGGTGCCTTAAATGAATGATTAACATCTTCAGGTCAGAATCTTTCCAAGCATGGGCCTATCAATCAGATTGTGTTCAACAGTGACGCTGAATTGCAAAAGAACCTGGGTATAGCCAAACCTTTACGGGTTTCAATACTACAAGAGATGTATCCATCCCCTCTTCGATTGATAAGACTTATTTGTCCCCTTGCATTTACCATCCAGATCAAGCAACAGGCGTCATGCGAGTTGCAAATCACGCAACAAGGTTAGCACGGTTGATAATATCAGCCCAAGTGCGCCGCTTATTCTCTTTGGCTATATAATCGTGTGATTTTTGATAATTTCAAACCCAATTTTATCCTAAAATTTTCTGATTTAAATAGAAAGAAGGTCTCATCTTTTTACCTTTTATTGTGGGAGTTATTTGGATGGGTGTTTACCCTGAGCTAAGAATGCATTACATTACTAACCACTTCGCAACTTAGTAGGATGCTTAATTGGTTAGTGATATGCAAGATGATTTATATTGTAAGTTTGTATAGGTTCAAATCATATTTATGCGACAAATGGCCTTGTGATATGTACGCCAAACTTACGGAAAAAAAGATGTTGAGCTTTTTGCATACCATGGGCTTATGGGAAGAACGATTTCTAGACAGCTCTCATGGATTCAGATCGGGTAGATCATGTCATTCTGCCCTAGGTTTTCACCATTTGATGGATCGCTGTTCGTGAAATCTGTCATAAATTTCAAGACTTTATCGAAGCCTTAAAATACAGGTCTAGGAGTCTCGTCGTAGAGTACCTAATTACTTAGGTTAAAGTAATTTAAAAAAACTATTACAATCAATTTTATTATTCCTCATGTTAAACTGTTTTATTTATTTATTTATTATTTAGAGAAGAAGACAAGGCCTCGTAAACTTTATTGCCTTGTCATTAACACGAGCTTTACGCTCGGTATGCACAAAACCAGACCCCCTACGGGTCTTCTTAACTCTACACCTAACTCTACTCCTAACACACTCGACCGCATCATCCCCTCTAGTGACCTTAAGCTCGTCGTCATCCCCCGGTTCCTCGTCCGTGTTGAGGGTCTGTAGTTTGACCATAGTCCTACCCGCATCCCCCACTCTATTGTTCGTGGTATTCGTCATCCGGTAGCCGTGATGCACCCACATGTGTCTTCTCGTGATGTCAGCAGCAGAGACCACCTGGAGTTCTTGCGGCACCGCGTGTGCGATCACTTGTCTCTGTTGCACTCCTGCTGCACGGGCTTTGTATTGTCTTTCTTGATCCTGTGCACCTTGTGACCGCGATGGCGGATACCATCCTTGGTGATCCACTTGATCTTCTTGATCCTCGAGTGGATATGCCGAAAATGTTTCTTGTGCGTCTGCTCAGTTCTCGTGCCTCTCGTCTATAGTGAGCACGGCTTTTCTTTCCTGGTCTTGTTGCCATTCGTCGTCTTATGCACCGTGATTGGCAGCATGTGTCTCCCGACTCCGCTCCGCCGTTTCTTCAGCATCGTTTCTCGATCTTTCATCTTCTTTGCACTCAGTTTCGGTAAGATGATCCGATCCTCAGATATGTCCTCTCCTTGCCCTCATGAATTCTGTCGACCTGCACCAATTTAGCATCGTCTGAAGGGTATGGAGGGTCTGTCTCATCCTCTGATCATCTTTCGAACTTTCGTCCTTGTTGCTAGATTGCGAGTTTGCCGTCATGTACGCCTGATGGATGATCACTTTGATCGGGATGGACATTGTCTTGTTTTCGAACTGCTTCTTGTTCCTCTCACTCCATATAGCTTTCATGAGCTCTACTGCCGTGAATTGACTCTCCTCTCGCCGTTTTTGCCAGATTCCATCAAGAAGACTTATGAAGTCTGTCATCGGGAATTGTCCTCCTTGCAGCCCGTTGGTAATTTCTAACCATTGTGTCCACTTGCTGTTCGCATATCGGCAGCTAAAAAGACAGTGTGTAAGGATTTCCACCGCTTGGCCGTATCTCACACAACTTGCTCCACATATGCCGGATTTGGCTAAGCGATTGGCCGTAGGGAAGCCCTGGTGTAGTATCTTCCACATCCACACTTTTTCCTTTGATCCAATCTGGGAGGTCCATAGCTTTTTCAGCCTTTTTCTTCCATCTTGCATTTGAGTCTTGTCTGCTCCATCTGTGCTTTAGCTTCTCTGTTCCGGTTGCTTCCTCCGCCATTATGTTCCTCTAGGTTTTTGTTGTCAGGTGCCAGTCTTGGATCTTCTTGGATCCCATCTCCCGGCACCAGCTTCGTTCGTCGTCAATTTCTCTTGGTTCCTCGATCAGACGAACCGAGTCCATCCACTCATCCCTTCTGTTGTCGTGGCCTTCCGGTCTTTCTTCTCGTCGGCATTTCCATTGGATCAGGTGCTTCATTGTTTGGAAGTTTTGGCTCTTCACTTGCTGTATCAGGGTGTTCGCCGCTACCATCGTCTGCCAGTCTTTGTTCTTCGCCGCTATCAGGAATTTCCTGACATTTGTGTGTTTTCTGATTTCTAGGAGTGGTTTTTCCCAGTGCAGCTTCGCTTTGGCCTCGCTCTACGCTTGTAGCATCACTTTCAGCGTAGGCATTTTCTGTATGTCTTTGATTTGACCGGTAACCATCAGTTCCTGTGCGGACCAGTTGAGATCCCCTTCTTTTTTCCTTCGGTTGAGGTAGGTGTCTTGTATCATCACTTCAGCAAGTTTGATCCAATCTTCCTCTTCGTGGTCCATTATTTTGACGCATTGTCTCAGCATTGCCGCTTTACTTTGATTTCCAAAGTGAACGATATCCAGACCACCCTCACGTTTGCATGCTTGTATGTCTTTCCAGGCGATCAGTGGGGTTCTTCGCTGTCCTAGCGTGTTTTTTCCCCACACAAAATCTCTGCAAATGCTCTCTAGTTTCTCAGTGTCATACTTCGGGAGCACTATTCCTGTGAACAGATGTACTGGCATAGCTTTGAGGATGTGCTTCACAATGATCAGCCGATCGGTGAAGGATAGAGTTCTATACGTCCAGTAGCTCAGCTTCTTGCTAATTTTCTTTTCTATGCACTGCAGGTGTTCCGGAGCTCCTATGCTTCTGCCAATGGGATATCCTAGATATCTAATGATCTCTCCTGGAGCAGCTATGTGGCATCCGCTCCTTCTCATCCACTCCGGTATCACTGTAAGCGTCATTGGAATCAGCGTCGATTTTCTGATATTGAGTTTGGCACCGGAGATGTTTTCGTACCATTGGATTGCTCGTTGTACCGCTTCGAAATTCTCTTCTGTCGCTTTGATATGAATGTCGGTGTCGTCGGTGAAAAGCTGGTGTAGGAGGGTCTTTCCTTCGCATATCTTTACGCCTTGGATTTCTCCTCTCTGCTCCATCTCGTCCATTATGGTTATCAATGGGACAGTAGCGATCGCAAACAATAATGGGACGAGTGGACATCCTTGACGTACACCTTGTTCGAGTCTTATCTCTTCAGTGGAACCCTCATGTAGGTGAACCTTAGACGTTGCATTCACTATCAGTCCTTGGGTCAGTCTGATAAATATTGGGTCGATGTTTAGAGCCTCCATCGTTTCTCATAGGTATGTGTGGTTACCCGGTCATACGTTTTTTCGAAATCGAGTTTTAGAAAGACGGATGGCATGTGTTTGGATTCGGCCCACTCTTGTCCCAGTTTGAATGCCAGGATATTGTCAGAGATGTTCCTTCCCTTAATGAATCCTTTTTGCCGGTTATCGATCACTTTTGGAAGGTCAATCTTGAATCTGTTCGTCATCAGCTTCGCGATGACTTTGTAGACAGTATTTAGCATCGATATCGGTCTCCAGTTGTGAAGCCTTTGAAGCTCTCTTTCTTTGAGAATTAACTTGATGACTCCCTATTTCGCCGTCTATGTGAGTTGGTGTGACTACCAATAGTGTTTGATCATCTCCCGCAGGTCCGTTTCCACCCCTTCTCCCATCATTTCGAGTGTTTCAGCGGTCATGCCATCTAGTCCTAGTGATTTGTCCGACTTTAGCTTAGTGATGATTTGATGTATCTCCTTGTCAGTTGGCTCTTCACACAGCTTTCGATTCTGCGTCTCAGTGATGAGGTTAAGTGCATGTCTCCTTAATCTACATTCCTGTTCTACCTTTGGATCTCGACTGAAGAGTTCCTGGTAAAATCGCTGAACTTCTCCCGTGATGTCTTCCCTCTTGTTGAGCCACTCTCCCTCCTCTGTTTGTAATGTCAGCATTGCTTTCTTGACCCGCTTAGCTTTCAAGATCGCAAAGAAATATTTCGACGGAGCATCCCCTTCACGTAGCCATTTATACCGACTCCATCTTCTCCATCTTGTTGCTTGTAGGTGTTCAAGTCTCCTTATCTCCATTGTGAGTTCACTCAGTTTCGCCATCTTCTCGAGTGTGTCTTCTTCCGCCAGACTGATGCGAACCCGTTCCAGCTCCTCGAGTTCCACTTCGTCCCGCAATCTTTGTTGCCTTATTTCCTTTTCTCTATGCAGTACTACCTGTTTGGAAGCTCTCCATTTGAGCTCCCACTTAATGCGCGGATCTCGATGCTGGTTTGCCGTTCCCTCCCAAGCCTCCTTCATCTTTAGCAGTGTGCCCTCTTCTTTTAGTCTTTCTGGACTAACTTTGAAGTATGTTCTGTTTCTCCTCACCTCTTGTTGTTGTGCAGGTAGTAAGTACAGGATGATCGAAAGGTGATCAGACAGTGTTTGTCGATCATCATGTCTTATCTGGATCTGTGCGTTGGTCCATTCGGTCTTTTACAAGATGTAGAACCGATCTAGTCTCGACTGGTCCAGTCTGTCGCCTACTATGCATTGCCTCGTGTAGTGAGGTCCAGTCCTTTGGGAGGGTCCCAGCCAGCAGTCCTCTAGATCCAGGTTTTGAGTGAATGCCTGCCATCGTCTTTGTTCTGTCCCATGTTGCACTGCTGTTCTTCCCACACTGTCCACAGGGGTCTCTACACTGTTCCAGTCACCACCAAAAATCCATCTGCCAGTATCCCATTGCTCCTTCATCCAGGTCCACGTTCTTACCCTCTCCCTCCTTCATTTGGGTCATGTACCGAGGTGACGTTAATCATCCCTTCTGTTGTCTCAATCGTTAACCATGCCACCGTCCCGTCTCTCTTTGTCTCTCGCCTAATGATTTTCCAGTCGTTGAGGAGGATAATCGCTGCTCCTGCACGTCCTTTGGTTGTATAATCCACCACATACTTCTCCGGATTGGCCAGTTGATTTAGATGAAAGGCTACCTTTTCTTTTTTGGTTTTCATTTCCTGTAGGAGGACTATGTCTACCTTCCCTTCTTGTTTTCGGATCCATCGTTTAACTATGCGAAGTCTGTTGGGGTCCCTTAGGCCTCTGGCGTTCCAACTAATTATCTTGGTATTCATCATCAAACGTATTTGCGGTACCTGGCCCTTAGAGTCTTCTCAGACTCTAAGGGCCGGCTCGGCTCCCTACTCGTTCCTCCTGCTCTTCTGACCGTTGGTTTTGTGATCTGGATTTTTTGTTCGCTGTCAGTGTTGAACCCCGTTTCATTTGCCTGGAGTCTCATTCTTTGTACAGTCGTTCTATGTCGCTCAATAGCCTCTCCATCTTCCCCCTTCTTGCCTTCATTTTGCGGGTGATTCTCTTCACTATTTGCCTCCTCCCTATTCAGCTCTCGCTCTGCTGTCACCGTTGTGCTCTCTACTTGGTCTTGGTCCCCGTCAGTAAGTGTGCAGTTGCATCCTCCTCTCTCTTTCTTTTCTCTTTGCTCACCTCCATCAGTTCCTCCTCCGCTTTGTGATCCTCTTGCCCCGGTGCTTTTCCGAAGATTGGCTGTCATTACACGTTTGTTTATTGTATTCTTGCTCTACCTCCTCCATAGATTCCTCCGTCCCCTGTTCAGCTTGTGGTGGCCTTGTATCTTCCTCCTCTTCCTCCATGTTTTGTTCTTCGTCTGCAGGGGTTCCCAGTACCTGAAAACAATTTGCCGGTGGTGTTGCTTCTTTCGCGATCGGTTGTGCCTTCATGGTTTGTTTCTTGGTTCTCTCAACGTTGGTGAATCCGTCCAAGCTGGTGGCAGGTCCTTTTCCCTGGTGCGTTGGATCGGCCGTCTCCGCTTGCTTCTAGTCTGCGCGTGAGTTCGGTGAGGTCTTTGGTGTCGTCCTTTCGCTTTTATCTGAGCAGTTGCGTGCCAGATGTCCTCGCTTATGGCAAGCGAAACAGACGTCTGGCATACTTCTGTAAATGATTCGTTGAAGGTATGCCCCCTCGCCTTCTTCATCGTTGATATTCAGCACGTCAGGAAGAGCTTCATTGAGGTTCAGGAGCACACAGCCCCTAATACATAGGTATTTGCACTCGCTCGTCTCATTTGTGATGTAGAGCACTTCCTCAATGGTAGATAACATCTCTCTTCCGAAGCTTTCGTAATGTGGATGGATGTCCGGTAGCTCTACTCATACTGGTGACTTTTTTGTGTGAAAAGCTGACGGGTCAAACGTTGGTTCCCAAGGGAAGACGAAAACCATGTTCCTGTCCATGTACAATGGGGTGGCAGTTAGTATCTTGTCACGCTGAGTTTCTGATTCCACCGTGATTAGGAAACATCTTCTATTCAGCATTCGGATCCTCTCTACCACGATTCAGAGCTCTTGAGTTAAGATGTATTCAGCCCATTCGTTCACTGTGTCTCTTGTTGGTGTGACATCTACTGTGTAGAGAATGAACGCCCTTTCTTTGCGCATTTGCATCCTGTTCAGCATCATCTGTGTGTTTATGGTGACTGATACGACTTTCTGTTCTGCAGTTGGTGGCATCTTCTTCCTCAGCATGTCAATGGTTGCCTTGTGATCCTCTCTGTCTGCGTTCCCGAACTGTCTTCCTTCGTGGATTTCAGGGTATGGATCATTTTTCTTCCCGGCCTCCTCCTTGAAGCGACTCACGTTTTGTTTCACACACTCTATTGAGGTAATAGCTGATTTCCACACTACCTCCGTTTGTAGTCTCCTCTTGTCACGTTCGATTTTGGCTGCTACTCTGTCTGCCTGAGGCTTTGGTGGTGCCGGAGGATCTTGTCTTCGTCTCCTTTTCAGTTCCTTTACCTTTCGCATTTTCTTCCAAGACCTCATTTAGCTGCGTTGGGCCAGTCCCCTTGATCTGCTGATTGCCCATCTTCTCTATGTGGTGCAGGTTCGATTGCGAGCTCGAGCCTGGCTGTCTCTCGAGTGCTGACGCACTTAGTGGGGCGTTTCCTCCCTATTCTGCCGTCCTGTTTTTCATCGGCCCTACTTTCTCCTTAGTGTTTAAATATCTGGCCACTATCTGTTGCCTTAGCAGTTCGAGTTCTGACATTTCTACCACCTTTAGTTTTTTCCGAGCCGAGTTCCCTCCAAGTCCTGGCTCGAAAGGCCCTTGTAAGGTGTTGGTAATCACACTTAGCGTTTCTCTTTGCGGTCCTAATCTTCTCTCTCTTTGTTCCACTGGTCGAACATTTTCAGCTTGCTGTGTTGCACCTACATTTGCAGTAAACGTGAAGGCGGTTTGAATTCGTCAGTCCGTTTTTCTTGTCTGAATGTCCTCTGCTTCCCACCGCATGTCACCTTTCCTTGGATAGAGAATGTAGTCTTTTCTTACTCCTTGCTAAGGTGGTCCTCCTCGAATTCGAGGAGGACCACTTCGTGCCTCACTTCGCGTACGCCGCCATCGCTATCAGCTTGAATTCTCCAAAATTTTGCTCTTCAGACACCGCACTTTACGGATGCTACACGACAAAAGCAGAACATCACTGAGTCTCCTCTTCTCCTGTTAAACTGTTAAACTGTGGTTGTTATTCTGGTAAAATAGGAGTAGCCGGCAAACCGTAATTCGAGTACGGGACATTAATCATTATGTCAATTTATTATTCAATTTTTATTCGAGATTGTCAGGCCGGTCAACGCCCTTTGCCAACAGACCAATAAGTCGAGTAATTTTTTCACCTACGACAATTTAAGGGATCTCGTCGCTCAACCGATTATGTTGTCCAAGCAATTGCAGAAAATACCATGCGTAGTCTAATTTTATTAGTAGCACTTATTGGGTCGTGCATAAACTAGGTTTGTTAAAGTTTTTTAAGTGCGTATGCGTAAATCCACAACCCATTTCCAGCCGTATAAGCCGACGTGTGGCCTTTTTAATAATTATGGTTTCTTACTTATGTTTATAATGCAGAAATTCATTGAATTGAATTTCTGCTTCCTTATTTCGTTTTCAATGGAAGACTGAGAAAAGCATAAATCTTTTTTTTTTGAGTGTAGCAGAATCAGCGAAAGCAACTACTAAAACCAAGGCCAATAAAGGTGAGCTGTTACAAGTTTTAGCTCCATTTTATTCCAATTTAAGTGGTCTTATTTTGCTTCCTTTGCTAGGAAGCCTTATTATTTTGGTGATCTCGAATTCAAGATCAAAAGTCAAGACACCCAAATACTTAGATATAATATTTTCCGAAATCCAACAATTTACTTAGATCTAAACCATTTGGACCTCGTAATGATTCTAACCATGGAGCACGAAGATTCCAAAAATGCATTGTTTCTCCATAAAAAATAAGAGATAAAATCCCACAGGTCTATAACTGAAATAAATATCGTTAATCCGAGCAACCTAGAAGCGCACGCAGTGATTCGGGCCGGACAACCATTATTATAGGAAGCCAGATATTTACTCTTATGTGTGATAAGTCTCCGATTCGTCAGTACAGAACTTCATCTTAAATACAAGAAAACCGGCTTGCTCCCGGACTTTTTTTGTCTGACAAAAAGGGCCTGCGGCCGGTCAACTAGCTACCTTTTGCCAAAAATTGACGCGGAGCTTCTTAACAACTCATCAATCATAAAAAAACGCTCGCCCTACGGACCCTATGCCAAAAGTAGAGTGTGTTATTCTTATTAACAAAACATCGCTTTTTTCAGTTATTTTCCAAAACTGCTGCCAAAATAGCTATTTTTGAAATAAAAAATTGCAAAAATGGAACCTTTACAATTTCCGGAGCCCCGGGCAAAAAAAAACTTCTTTGTAATGGTAGGGTAAGTGTTCAAGAATTGGGAGACAGAGGGATTTAAAAAAATATCACACGAACTAAGGTCGACGAATTATCATTTGAATATTCCACCCATAGGACCAGAGAAAGTTTTGGAGTATTGTAGCATGTGGGGAAAAGGGGAACACGGCGTGAAACCGATAGCGCTAAGGAGTTCCCCGAGCTAGAAGTTCTAAATGCCCTCTCTCGCTGGTCGAGACCTTCGGACGAAAACAAAAAAGAAAGTTTTTGTTTCTTTGTAATGGTTTTTCTTACTTTAACTAGTGAAAACAAGTGTGCTCCAAGTCCTTGGGCTGTTGAACAGAATTCAACGACACTTGAATGGATGGTCCCAATTCCTCCGACATTTCATTCTTTTGAACAACTTCCAGCTATCAAGAAAAGCTTTCATAAAATGAAACAATTTGTTGTGTTTAGCTGGATCTAGATAATAACTTCTCTCCAGATATCTTAAATAACACTTCACCAATCAAAGTGGTCAATTTGCGCTTAGAACCGGGTCCGAAGGGCTGAAGATCAGAAATGCCTTGACGATTTCTGCGCACTTCGCCGGCTGAGAACAAAGTTCTCTTCTTGAAGCTGAGAGGAAAAGCCTAGGCATTTCCATTAATAAGTTCAAGGAGTTGTCAGATACACATTGTCTTATGTCCTTCAAGTCGCACAACCATGAAACCATGTAGCTAAAAAAAACTTAGAACCATAAATTCCATCGGAAATAGTGAAGGGGGCCTGGCCTTTTTTCTGACAAGGAAAAAAACTCACAAAAAACCGCAAAGACAGAAAAAAAGGGCAAAAACATATAACGCGGAGATGTAGTTGGTTAGTGTATTTTTTGTTGAGAAGTAACAAATTTTGTATTGGTCCGTAGCATGTCGAGATTATATTTGTAGTTTTGTTCAAGACATGCATGCATCTTGTTCGTGGATAGTTTGGAGACGTTGGCTTGCCCGCATTATTTCCACACATAGTTGGCAGCAAAGGATTGGCAATTTGACATCTTTTCTCTTGCAATGCATATTTTATTCTTTTTCTATGTTTATTGTTTTTCTAGTTTGGAGAGGTTGGCTTGCCCACGTTATTCCGAGAACATCGTTGGCAGTAAAGGATTGGCAATTTGACATCTTTTCTCTTGCAATCCATATTTTCTTCTTTTTCTATGTTTATTGTTTTTCTAGTTTGGAGAGGTTGGCTTGCCCACGTTGTCAAGGAGAGTCCTTCTCAGGAAAAAGGGCCTTCTGGCTGTTATAGATCGCGAGATAGAAGTAGAGATTGTATACCAAGACAAGAGCCAAGCAAGAGATCGCAACAGCTGAAGTCACTCACAGTGACTATGACTATAGATCACTTACTAATCAACAGATCAAGTCTCAAGTCTCAGGAGACAGATCCACCTTCAGACACAACAGATAGGAGAATACTGAACTCACGATGCTTTATTTCTCTTCCAAACACACTCAATAGTCCTCCACATATATCAATTTACAATCTATCTCTACTCAACTCCTTACGTTGATCACCGCAGATGTCAAACAGCAAATTCCCACTCAACTAGTATTTTCTCCAGCAGATTTCTCTCCAGAACCTACAACCGATGAAGATTTGAAACTCCAACGCCTTGTAGCCCTCCCTACGACAGCTTCAGCACTGAAATTTCTCAAGAAACTTGACCTTCTCAGTCTCAGTTCCAGTCCCTCCGCTCAACTAATGCTCTCTTTCCACCAAATTCGCCTCAACTCAAGTCTGGTAGGTGAAATTCAGACCCCAAACTCCTAATCTTTTCTCTGCGTCAACCTCCCAACTCAAAACTATCAAGAATTTAATCCAGCGTCAATCAAGAGTCCCTTGCAGATTATCAAAACATTCTCCTTCAATAAAACTGCCTCCTGTCCGATCAGAAGAAATTCTGCTTCCAAACTGCTCTCAATCCCCCAAATACTTGTCCGTCCCTCTGTCGCGATTACCCCAATTCCTCAATTCAGTTCTGTCTGAAAAAATTGATCTCTCTCAGCCTCCAAGCTTCTCCTTCCGCTTCAGCTCCCACCTCTCTGTAGAAAAAAAATCTCGAGCAGCCTCCTCATTAGTCTCCTGTGATCCCTTGGGCTGCTCAGGCGAGATCATAGTAGTCTTTGATCCTTCACTCTTGTCTTCCCGCTCTACAAGAGTGGGTTCTAAAAACCCTTACCTCTACAAATAGAGGAGTCCCTCAAGGTCTGTCTGTTTCGCTCGTGGTTTGACCGAACAGTCAGAAATTGAACAGAACGTCTGTCATCAGGACTACGGATCCTAGCAAAGTGTGACCCATCGTCCATCACTTTGATCTCCATGCGCACTGCAGTAATATAGGGTTGACCAAGAATGACTGGATACGAAGCAGAAGATTGCACAAAAAAGTGCTGATCTACTTCTACATCACCTATCCTCACTCTCACGTTAGGACAGGCTCCGTACAACTCTCCCTTCTGGTTGTTAGCAGCACGTAGTACCCATCCATGATTCAGCTCGATAGGCCACAGTCCTCTCTCATATATCTCTCGTGACATGATATTGATTTCGGATCCGTGGTCAACTAAAGCAGCAATAGGTTCAGGCAAACTCCCAAGACGTACCCGTGTGGCAGTTGTAGCACGAGCCCAATGCCTCTTCTTGAAGTCACTGTCAACCGTTGGACTCTCCCCATCAGCTTCATCATCATCAGCTTCAATAGTGCTAGTTCCAGCAACTAACGCCTCCTGCTGGTACCTCCTGTCTCCAGTCTCCTGAAAATGTACCTTCCCAAACTCCACATCATTTACAAAAGCTCCTATCACATCTATCATTTGGCTCTCTACCTGCTCGGATATGACTTGCCTCTTTCGCTTGATGACATCAATAATCAGCTCATGAAACTCTCTCTTTGCGATGTCAAGAACTTCTCGAAGCGAAAACTCAACCCGCGCATCTAATATCCTCTGCTCCAGAATGCTTTTAAGATCAGTGGAGGTCTCAATATCTGCAGCCAGCTTGTAAGCAGGTCCTTTCCCTTTCTCTTGAGCAGTGAACCTTCTGCCAGCAGTTGTTGGTTTCTGCTGTTGTCTCTGTACGTCCTCCATTGGACCTGGAGCAGGTGGTGGAGTCTGTGAGGTAGACGGAACATCCTCTGGAGGAGCTGCACGTCTTCTAGTGACCCTCTGTCCTTGTCCCTCTCTAGTCTCCTCTGGATTCCCAGTTTCAAGCTCAGAGGCATCTCGTCGCCTCTTCTCCTCTACAAAAACGTCCTGCCAATGAACATGCTTATCTACGTCCAAGAAAGCTTTAATGGACGCTGTATCTACGGGATCTTTCCACCCTGTGACTCTACGGATAGTTTCTGCTCCTCTTTTCAACACCTCAGAAGGAACCTCAGTACTGTTCCTATCAAGAGACATATCCAGCAAAGTAGGGCTAGAAGAAACTTCAATATGCCCAGCATACACATCAAGATTCATCGGCGGTACTGTTACTGTAGTTACTGTTGCAGTTGCAGCGACTTGAGGTAGACTCCTCATACCTCCTCGTCCAAACTGTGTGTTTAATGGCTCTCCGGTAGAAACAAGGTGCAGTCTACCATTTTGATAGCGAACCACACCATCTCGTAGAGCAGCTGTAAGCTCTTGGCAATCTCCTCGAAGATGATCTGGACTATCACACCAGATACACCTACGGACAGGAGCACCCCCTGGGCGAGCAGCACCAGGCGTTGGTGGGAGCTCCCTATGTAAACCAGCCAGCTCTACTTTCAATTCACGCATCTGTCGGATCAACTCCTCAATTTGATTGTGCTGACCCTGGTTCTCAACCACCCTCTGAACAGGTACCCTCTGTGCAGGAACTGGCACAACAGGCACTGGAGGCGCTTCTACAGGAATAACAGGTCTAGGAGCAAGAGCCGGGGGCTGCTGTACCTGTGGAGTATAAGGTTGATGGATCATCTCTGCGAGCGGTCGTCCTCCTACGGCCACTCTCCCTCGCCTCTGTCTTGTCAGAACGGCCACAGCATCTTCCACCTTTCCCCAATCCATAGTAACGCCTCCTTCAGCTGATCGATCTGCTAACATGAAGCATAATCGATCTACTGTAGCCTCATCGGTGGCTTGCAAGAAGAGCTCTGTCCTTCGAGCATCCAAGGTTATCCGTTCGAGCGTCGAAAGCTGTCGGTATCTTCGATCGAACTCTCTCAGCAACTCATTCAACCCCATCCTATGACCAGGTTGCTGCTCAATCCAATCCAAAAAAGTTCTCCTAGTAACTCTCTCAGAATCCTCCTCAAGGAATTCCTCTCGGAGAGCTCGCTCAAAACTTGCCCAAACACCAAGATTTCTCCTCTGTACGTCTCTGACTTGATCTCTCAACTCAGGAATCACAGCCAACTCAAAACTCCCAATCATCTCTGCATCGGTCACCCTCACAAGCTCCATCTCTCCTCTGTACTCACGAAGATATCTAGAAATATCTCTGCCTTCAAATCTTCCACACCTATTCACAATCGCCTGCAAAGCTTTTGTAGATTTCAACTCACCCCCTCCGACGATCGGATGTTGATGAACCAAAGCCGCAAGCGTCTTCAGTATCTCAGTAGTATCCAGGCCTGATGCTGCAGTGGCTGCAGAAGACGTTGGTGTAGCCAAAGGTGCAGCAGTAGACGTTGATGCTCCAGCCGTAGAGGCAGTAGCACCACTCCCGCTCTTGCGATCCATCTTCCCTTGTATGCAAATCTCAACCTCCGCAACCTCAGCGATTAATCACCCCAAGATGACTCTCAGTGGAAGCACCAGATTTATGTCAAGGAGAGTCCTTCTCAGGAAGGACGGGCCTTCTGGCTGTGATAGATCGCGAGATAGAAGTAGAGATTGTATACCAAGACAAGAGCCAAGCAAGAGATCGCAACAGCTGAAGTCACTCACAGTGACTATGACTATAGATCACTTACTAATCAACAGATCAAGTCTCAAGTCTCAGGAGACAGATCCATCTTCAGACACAACAGATAGGAGAATACTGAACTCACGATGCTTTATTTCTCTTCCAAACACACTCAATAGTCCTCCACATATATCAATTTACAACCTATCTCTACTCAACTCCTTACGTTGATCACCGCAGATGTCAAACAGCAAACTCCCACTCAACTAGTATTTTCTCCAGCAGATTTCTCTCCAGAACCTACAACCGATGAAGATTTGAAACTCCAACGCCTTGTAGCCCTCCCTACGACAGCTTCAGCACTGAAATTTCTCAAGAAACTTGACCTTCTCAGTCTCAGTTCCAGTCCCTCCGCTCAACTAATGCTCTCTTTCCACCAAATTCGCCTCAACTCAAGTCTGGTAGGTGAAATTCAGACCCCAAACTCCTAATCTTTTCTCTGCGTCAACCTCCCAACTCAAAACTATCAAGAATTTAATCCAGCGTCAATCAAGAGTCCCTTGCAGATTATCAAAACATTCTCCTTCAATAAAACTGCCTCCTGTCCGATCAGAAGAAATTCTGCTTCCAAACTGCTCTCAATCCCCCAAATACTTGTCCGTCCCTCTGTCGCGATCACCCCAATTCCTCAATTCAGTTCTGTCTGAAAAAATTGATCTCCCTCAGCCTCCAAGCTTCTCCTTCCGCTTCAGCTCCCAGCTCTCTGTAGAAAAAAAATCTCCTCAAAAAGTGTCCCCCCGATCTTCAGCCGTCGCAGGTACTTAACCTAAAAGCTAAGGGCCCAGCTTAAGCTGCCCCCCTGCTGTCCTTATAAGCACAGTCGCTTATCACAAGCAGGCCCTCAGCTTAAGCTGCCCCCTTACTGTCCTTACGTACAAAACTCTTCTTTCAAAACTGACTCTCTTTTAAATAAAAGTACACAGCTACCTCTGTAAAGCAGACTCCTTCACTGTAAAATGCCACACTGCTTCTCTCGCCATTGCTAAACCGACTCGATGGATAAATAACAGATTGACAAAAGTTTCTCGTGCCCTTGATGCCACTCTGAATATACTACAAGCCATCCAATGTAGGCCGAAGCCCTAACACTTATGAGGCTGCCCCACAGGGCTTACAGTCCCCCCATATGCGCACCAGGTATCTCCCATAGTATATTCAGGATGGCATGCGGAGGCTTAGGCCAGGAAGCCCACGATTAAGGGAGATACCGTTCTCTCGCCCCTAGATATGCAGGACATGGCTGCACACCCAACATAGACTCCCATCCGGGAGGCCAACATGCCGGAATAGGAACCCAAGGCCAGGGGGATTTGATCCTGAGACCTCCTCCTCCCTAGGCAGGCGCCCTATCACTGGGATGGCCTTGAGTTCCGTTCATAACAGTTAAATTTTCTGTACACATGCTTTTACAAAGAAGTTTACCTGTAAAGTCTTTACTAGCCTTTCCTACCCTAACTTCACTATACAACTCCGTTTTTAATGAATAAAGAGTCAAAATTATAGTACTTGTGAACACCTACACGCTCACGCTATCAGATTCTGAGTTTGAGCCACGAGCTAAAATCGACAGATTTCCCTCTTTCATGCATTTCTCAATCTAAACCCCGTACTAACTACTACTTAAAACACTTTCTGTCGAAACTGGAAGCACAAAGTCGCTCTCCTCGCCGAGCTCTGCATTCTGATGCTCTTCGACCTCTTTCAAGGTGATATTTCAGTCTAAGCTAGGGGGCAGCTTATCAAGCATGGCCCCAGCTTAGCTCCTGCCCAGCTTGATAAGCTAGGGCGCAGCTTCCCGAACAAATGCAGGTTGAGTGTCTTCTGAAGTTCCATTTCCGCACCTTGAACGTCATGCACTACGACAACGTTATTCCGAGAACATCGTTGGCAGTAAAGGATTGGCAATTTGACATCTTTTCTCTTGCAATCCATATTTTCTTCTTTTTCTATGTTTATCTTTTTGCGTGCAACTTCTAATCACGAAAGTACATATTACAAGGAGTGTTTATCATGTTTAAAAAAATTATTTTATGTAGAAATATAATTAAAACGAATTATAACTAAATTTAGTTAATTATGATTAATTTGACATATTTAAAGTATTTGGATAACAGATAAATATGTTTCAAATTTAGTTATAATTAAATATTTATTAACAAATTTTTTCTTATATGTAACATCAATAATTATATTTTACTTCAAATTAAATTTTTATTTCATTTCTAGAGTGAAGAGATAATTTTTCTCGATAAAAATAACTTTAATTTGCTGTCAATGATTGATCCTATCAAATCATTTGATTGATCCTATCAAATCATTTGATTGAATTTTTAATTTTTAATTCTTGAAAATCATACGTGATACTCTTCAACACTTTACAAACAATAAAAATTACAAAATCTTTTACAAATTTTGTTTTTTTATCTTCTTTAGTATGATATCATCATAAAACGTTATTTAACTTTTGACATGAAAATATTTTTATTTTTTTCCAATCATTTATAATGATTTATGTTTTTGATACGTTTGAGTTTGTTCTATCAAGATCTTTGTTATCGCTCGTATTTTTTTGAACTCCATGAGTTACTCTTTTTTTGATTTGAGGACGTCTTTTTTTTTATCTCTCCAACTTCCGTTGAATATTTTGAAAAGGATCGGCAACTTGAACTCCGCTTCATAAACAATTCGAAATGAAAAATATCAAGTAGAAGTCTTTGTTGTCTTTCGATATTTTCATAAAATAACATGTAACCTCTTATCTCAAATATGTTTAACAGTCTTAACACTAACATCATACAATGTAAGATTAGCTTTTTGTAAGATCATTAACATTTGGTTTGTATGACGTCGTTACTCGTAACTTGAAAAAAATGTTGTAGCATAGCAATAGTCATGTTCTTTACAAACTCTCTTCTTCTATTTAAAATCAACTCCAACAAACATCCAAATCTTGTGATGATCTTTTCTCATAGAAATCTATTCATTTTTGTTTCATTGGTCTCTCTCAAAGCTCTAATCTTTATCCACTTGGTACAATAGTCAATGAAGATTGTAATATATTTATTGTCTCGAGATGTCTTATTAAAAAACCATACAAAATCAATATCGCACTTCTCAAATGATCTTAACACTAGAATTCGTCTTAACGTAGATGTTCTAGTAGAGTTCAAAGTAAATTTTAGAGTAATACATCGCAAGTATGTATTACTAAATATCCACTTTGCAATAATCTAAACACTCTTTGATAATACTTTTCAATGATGATTTGCATCTAAATTTTATCAACAAAGTGATCTCCGTAAATGATACCTTCGTGAAGACTCCTGCATTAGTTTGAAAACTTTCTTCTAACCAATTGCTCTTTTTAGTAAACCATTTGCTCTTTGATAAATTTCTTTTCATCATGGTGTAAGGTTTGCATCTTTGATCAATGCGTTACGTTCTCAAGTATGCATACTGAGAAAAATTATCTGCAAAGAAACTCCAAATTTCCTTGTACTCGTCTAATACATCTTTAGTGCTTGTGATGATCATCACTTGCTCGTCTGAAACTGAATCATCAAACAAATTTTTCTCTCATCGTCATAAGTCATCGACAATCGATCAACATTTGTATATTTTTTCACTGGTCTATCTTCGATAACACAATTGTATTTTGTTAGAATGATCTTTCAACGAGCAATACGACCTTTGGCATTAAGTTTATTAAAGATATACTTTAAAACTCTATGATTTATGACTAGGGAAAAATTCTCTCCTAACAAGTAATATCAAAAAAATTCAATCTAGAAATCATAACTAATCTTTCTCGTCCAGTCACGAAATAATTATTCTCCGTGGTGTCGGGTTACATGACATTCCATACAGCGAAATAGATCTCCAAAAAACACTCGAGTGATATTTCCACAAGAGGTTGCAAACTCGAGCTTATCAAGTTGAGCACAAGCTAAGTTAAGATTCAGCTAGACAAGCTACCCCCTAGCTTAAGTTAAACTATCACTTTGAAAAGAGTGGAAATACCAAAATGCAAAGTTTGTTGAGGAGAGTGACCTCGTGCTTTCAATTGTGAGAAATAACGTTCTATGCAATAGTTAATGCAATTTATAAATTGTGAAAAAGAGAAATTTATCAATTCTGGCTCGTGACTTGGATCCATAATCTGAAGGTACAAGTGCGTAAGTGTTAGTGTGTATTATAGTTTTGACTTTTGATTCATTAAAAATGGAGTTATACAAAAAAGTTGACGAAGAAATAATTAGTAAAGAATGTAGAAATAACTTATTTTAGGTTTATGTATGAGTATTAATTCTTTTTATAACAAGAACCGATGTCATCCCAATGGTAAAAGCGTTCACTTAAGAAGAAGATGTCTCAAGATCAAATCATCTTGGCATGTGGTCTCTATTGACATGTTGGTCTCTTGGATGAAAGTCTATGTTTGATATGTAGCTATGTCTTGCATATCTAAGGATGGGGACCGATATCCTTGTAATCGTGAGCTTTCTGACCTAAACCTCCGCATGCCACTTCGATTATAGGTCAAGAGTTACCTGATGCGACTATGGGGGCCGTAAGCCATGTGAGATGGCTTCATAATTATAACTTCAGTCTGCATCGGATGACATGTAATACAACTGAAGTGGTATCGAGATGACATCAAGAGTCTGGAGAAAGTTTTAATAAGCAAAGGCCTAGTTTAGCAAAGGGCTTGCTTGTCTGATACGCAAGTATGCTTATAAAGATCCTAACTTGGCTGGGGTGTTAGCCGAGGTGTTAAGATAGAAAACTATCAGCATCACGCGAGGAGGGATATTGTATCTTTTTCACCAGGGAGAGCCATCGATGGGTACGAGAGGAAGATAAGGTTGAGGAGGTCAGATTTCTGAGGATTTTCAAGTGAGAGGTTGTCTTAAGAGAGAGAGAAGTAAGGTTTTGGGAGTTTGAATTTCATCTATTATTGTGTTTGGAGGTCAATCTGCCTTATGATGAATGGAAGAAAATCTTATTGAGTAGGGATTGAATGTCAGACATCTATGACTATATATATGATTACTTGAATACGAACATTAAGAAATTGACTCCTCGATCTTCAATCGGACATATCTCTGTCCTCTTGATCTCAAATTGGCAGTTATTTAATTTAGTGAACAACCAGCAAGAAAAGCTTTCCAATCCTATCTTGAACTCGTGCGATCACTAGATCGATTTGAAACCTATGGTGTACTTTTGGATTTTTAACTAAAATTAACCTATCAATTAATGAGAAATCAAAGATTTTTATCTTTATCTTCTAGTGACCTACATGGCCATCTTTGGTCATAATGAATGTTTAGAGCTCAACAAGTCATTTACAACTATAAAATACTTTTCGACATACATGGAATCTTTGACAAGTAAGTTTACCTACATGTTGCAACTTATCGAAACTACTAATCACAAGAATGCCAACGTTGGATATTTAAGTAGTACACTAACATAAAATATAACTTCTAGAAAAATGTACAAGTGCATATATTGAAGTACCCTAACATGTGTCTCTTTATCTTCTATCTGAAACACACGTGTAAATACAAGTACTTCCAAGACATCATCATTATCATTTTCTTAGCATATCTCTAGTAGTTGATGTGTATGTGTAGAAATAGACGTCTCAACAAATATTTACATGGTAAACTCATGTACAATATAATCACTATTTGTATTTTTATTATATTTAGATAAATAAGATAAAAACCAAAATTCTCAAAAATAACAATAAGATTGACATGAATTTTGACAAAAATACAATGAATAAAATTTCACTACACAATTTCATAAAACAGACTAGAACTGTTTTCATTGATATGTATTCCTTTGTCTCGTTGGATGCCGTATGCAACAAGTGTGGTGTCATAGTCACGTTCTTTCCTTATCTTAAGATCTATGTAAGGATCAAGTTCATGATGGGTCTTCCTTGTATCAAAGAAGTTATTCTTGATGGCGGTGTCAGAAAAACAACATGGACCACCACCGCATACATGACAGAGAAAGATCCAAGTGGTTAGTTCATGTACATAAATTAGCGTACTAAAATTAGAACAAAAAGACGGTTAACACCGTGACAATTGCAATCCACAACCACTACCGTCAAGATTTAGTTAAGAGATTAAGGTTCAAGAGACTATTTAGACTAACATCTTTGACATCCAAGCACCAGTGTTAGAAGAAGCACCCATGAGAAATAAGAGCAGACACTCGTCAAATTTATATTGTACCAATCTCAATCGATAGTAGAAAATCCTCTTGTAGATTCGAAGTCGTCATTCCATCTTATCTTTTGAGTGTAAAGTTATGAATGTATTATGAAAGTTTGCCGATTGTGAACTAAGATCCTCCACGTTACCAAGGTGTAAGTGTCAGGGATTTAGTCCAAGGAAGAAACCAAGTCAAGGTACATATAGTGAATCGATAGCATAGTTGAGAGGAGAAGAGGATCTCGAGAAGAGTTTGTCCTTGGAGATGTCATTTTTCTAGAATAGAGAGAGAAAGAGAGAGATTGAGTAAGTCAGTAGGAGTTAGAGAGGAAGACCAAAGAATATTCCTTATAATACCAAAGCAAGGTGTAAGCAGTCAACCTCGAGAGTACCAAGGATGACTCCAAGTAAATTTCAAGAGGGTCTAAGGAATAATCCAAGGAGAGAGCTCCCAAAGAAGTCAAGTCATAGAAAGACTCATAGAGACAAGAGTCTAGTCAAAGTGAGAGAGTGTCCACAGAGCTTGAGAATCCAAGAGAAAGTCATTTAGAGAGATTGGAATGTCATGAGAGATACTTCAATCTTGAAGATAGTAAGTGAGGAGTTAACTTCAGGAAGTGAGTCGACTATAGAGAGAGAGTTATAGCTTTTCAGGGTATATCATTGTTATAAGGAGTCATGCATCGGTTAGCCTTGGCACTTTTTTCAATAACATTGGCAAATGAACCTAGGGAGAATTCTCAACTTTGAAAAGTTGAACTAACCGATGACAAGTAGACAATAAGCGGAGCCTATTCCTTTGTTGACTTAATGACTTAATGTCATTGCCTAATATATGAAACCTCTTTTTATTTTCAGAATTCTAAATGTGTATTTCATATTATTCCTCAAGATCCCTATGATATGATTTCATTGTATAGTCGTCTAATTGATGTTAGTTTTGTCTTAGTGAATAAGTTTCTTCTTGTTGGCAGACCATTGTCTTGTTGATAGTTGATAATAGTTGATGTATGTCAATCACTTGTTAACCATTTTGTGAATTAAAACAGAACGTGTATCTTACAAATATGGCATTTGTTGAATCTTTGCATATTCCTGCTTGCATAAAATATAATTATGGGTTTGAAATGAATTGTAATCTTCATTTATTTTTCATGTGTAGGTAGTCATTTGTTGAACTTCAATTGCAAGATGTAGTGTTTCGACTAACTCGTTATCATGCATTATGATAATCAGAACTATCTTGCTCAGTTTTGACATTTTTTCGGACTTTGGCTAGCTAACAAGAAAGAGATGATACGAACAAGTATTGTTCAATTGCAGGAACTATTTAAACTTTTCCTTCTTTTAGTCCGTTTTGCTAGGTGTCACATTCATTCTGCAACACGTTGGTGGGTTCAAGTGAGGTATGTGATATGGTTCAATCAATATTTGCTATGAGATTACGAGCAAGAGTGATGGTTAAAGACCTTGTTGATTAGTAGACATACTTCTTGTAATAATTTATCAGATCAGATTTAGTAAAAAAGTTACACTCAATTTTGAAAAACAGTTCTTTGAGAAGTTAGATTGGATATTAGAATTTACAAACTAACACATCGACTCACTTATTTTGATATTGTTGAACAGTTTGAGGTTTGAAGAATAACAAAAAATGTAAAATCACAATGAAGGAGATACTAAAAGATGAATTCTTGCTATTTGTATTATACTTTTGAGTTGAGCAAGATGAGACTCGAACATGAAAAATGAAATGACAATAAATGGTTGATGTGATAAGTGATGACATGACACTTTTCTGACATGTTGATGCTGACTTGTCGACTTAAAATGATGTGTCGATTGCTTATTGGTTAAGATGACACATGGATGAATCTGATGTTGACAAGTGACGACATAAGGAGATGTCACTTTGATTGATAGTTGATATGCTTATTAAATTAAAGACAAAGTGACATTTTGCATGTGCGTGACTTGGCAAACTATAGAAGTGACACATGTTATCTTTAAGAGGGCACCTTCAAGTATATAAAGGCTCCCAAGAGCTTTTATTTATGGTGCTCAAACGCTGAAAGGCTCCAAAAGTCCAGTCGTAGTTCTTGGAGCGAGTTGGGTTGGTTCAAGATTTTGGATTTGCGATAATCTACTCTGACGCATTTGTTTATCATGATCTTGGCTGAGTTGGGTTGGGTTCAAGGAAGATTTTGCCAATTGCATGGGGGATCGAAAGTCCACTAGGAGTTGAAGGGAGAAAAATGGATCATTTGAGAGGAACATGGCCGAAATATACAAACAGACATATGTAGATCACCGTAGTTTTTGAGATTGAGAGGAGTCAAGAAACTTTGGGAGGCTATAAGTTCCTATATGAAGCTAAGTTTGAAGTTATGTTTGTATTGTTGGAAAGAAGGCTTCAAGAGCTTTCCATATAGACTAAAAACATTCCACTTGGAGTTGTACAGAAAAAGTTATTGGGATTTGAAGTTGACTATGTTGGAAAGATCATTACGGCAATCTACAAACGTATGTTTGTAGTTTATAGTAAATTTTGATGACGAGATCAGGTCGACAGCTTTGGAAAGACATATATCTCTCTAGGGAGGTCAGTTTTGTGTGATTTTCATGTCGTTGGAAAGCTATCATTGGCAACTTTCCAACAATACCTTCTAATGATTCTCAGATGAACAAGGAGAGAATCCTGCAGTAATTTATTCTTTTTGAGGTCTTTTTGGATATTTCATAGAGTTTTAACTTGGGGTTGAGTGTTCAAGTTTGGGTGCTTTTGGTGTCACTAAAAACTTGTCGTCGAGATCTTTCTAGTCGACTTGTGAGAGTTAAGATCAGACATGATTGTGCTAGGGTTTCAGTAGTAATGTACAAACCTAAATTTGTTAATTTTTGCATACCTACAAGTGGAGTTGAGGGTGAGATTTTTCTAATGATATAACTTTGTCTTTGGATGTTTGCTTGGGACAAAATCAAGAGTATTGCATATTTCTTCTCTGGGTCTGTCCACCAGAAGAAAAATCTTCGAGGTTGAGTTGTAAAGCATTAATCACGAACCTCAAAGGTTTCATTGTACATTTTGGGTGACAAAGAAAACTTGTAAATAAAATGATTTTTGGATTGGAAACAAGGCAATTTTACGTCATGCTTCACTCTTCTTCTACTTACGAGTTCTCCACATCCAAGGGTCCAATGCCTACCTGGATAACTTGCACGTAAGATAATGTAATGTAAGATACGACAACGTGTAGATTTTAGTATGTAGTATAGTCTAGAAAGTTGAATTGTCAATAATAGACCGTATGGATGGAGATATGCAGCTATATGTCGATAAAAGAAACAAAAAATAATAAGGAAAAGTTTAACGCCTCTACCAACTTCTTTTGAATGTGTGTGGGGTTCGATGAGTTTGTTATCATAGGTTCCTTGCAACAAGAAGATGTGATAACTAGCTCATCCAAAGAACATGATATTGGTTTCAAATCTCATCTGGAGCAAGACCGTGGTTCTGTTACCTACACACATAAGGGGTTCTAAGGGATTAAGAGTTACAATATGCATCATCTAAGCCATATGTGGAACCAGTCGTAAGGGATGTATGTCATATACATAGTCATTTATGTATCCAGCATGAGGTTGATTACGTCTTGATTTGGATAATATCTCATTACCTATCATATTGTGCTAATAGGTATGTCAAATATTCATGACACGTGAGAGGATTACGACTTCGATCAAGCGATCGTTGATGTTTTCACTTGCATTTCAATCATTTCAGCACTGAGTTTCTACAGTAAAAAAATTTAATACTCAAGCTAATGATTATAAGTGTGAGAGAAAAAAAAGATAATGATGAAATAGTATTGTCAACTCGTAAATGCACGATCCACGATTCTATACAAAATTATCCGATAATAAATTATGACTTTTCTCCTCCTTGCTGTTTATGAATCTTTTGTTTAACTTTGACACCCCTAATACTGTTGCTAACTTAACTGATTTAGATAATCATAAATTCAAATTGACTTTCATATATGGTTAAAACTTATATTGTGATCAATAAACTACAATTATAAGACTTGTTGCTAATATCTAACGGTACATACAGTTCTCTTTTTACTCAACTGTCATTTCTATCACAACATAATCTCTTATATCCTTCTTCTACTCATTGGTATTAATTAATTTTTTGGTTAAAAGGTTTTTGTAAAATGATGTCTATATATCTATAAGAGAATCCATTGGTAGATACTAAATATAAATTATTCTTGATGTGTTAAAAGAAGAATTTCTCACTCAAGAAGTTTTGTCAGTATCTAATCTTAGATATCACTTTTGTTTGCATATTCACCTAGAATAATACCTCATTTTAATTTCAGTTGTACGTTTACAAAAAACGTATTACAGAACAAAATTGGTATCATTGTCCATTCAAATTACTTAGTTGATCAAAATAAAAATCAATATTCTCCAAAAGTAAGTAATATACATTAGAAAAGAGAAATGAATGATATATATATATATATCAGAGTGTTAAAATGATAGAAAATTTTAAGATAAGAAAACCTAAAACAAGAGATTATAGTCTCCATCTTTCTAAACTAAAAAATGCTATCAAACTACTATTTGTAAGAAAAACGATATGTTATGTATAGGATAATTCACTATTAATATGGCCGTTATTACATTTAAGATATAACTCTCCATGCAAACTTTTTGTAATGCAATATTTGGTTTTCATGCTAAAATTTATATTTGAATTTTTTTCAGATTTATTTAAACCTTGGTTGAGGCTACCTTTATAACCTTTAATATGTACTCTCCATGCAAGTATTTTGTATCTTAATAAGGTAAACCATTCAGGTTCAAGGAAAACGTGGCCTTGAGGCTCCTAAAGCCACTGAAAGTATTCGTAGAGTGAGAACCTGAAACTGGATACCGTATCCCGACGTCAGATTCGGTGAATATTTTTTTATAAAATGATAGAGTACGACATTTTCAAAAATTACAGAGACAAAATGCCTAAACTAAAATAAATTAAAATGGTAAATTGCCGAAATACTATAATATTAGGTCACTTCACCTGAAGATATGAATTTGAAGATTTCACTAAACTTCTAGATATGATACTCTATGCTTTAAAAATCTTATCTATCTTTACCTAGCTAAACCTCCTAAGGCTTACATACTTGCTATAGTGTTTTATCTGTACAGCTCGGCTACTCTTGTTAATGATTTTTCTGTCTTTTTTGTTATTCTTTGCTTCTGGCTTCTCTCATATTTGCATGACAAGTACTGTTAATAATCTCTACTGCACATTGAGAAGTTTATATCGAACTCAGAAGATAGAACAAAGAAGTTACATGAAATTAAGGTTTAATGGTTAGGGTAGGATTTACTTAGGCACCTTGGATGACTGAAATAGCGAAATAAATACGTAACCTAGATTCTCATCGGTGGCCTTCTTACAGCCACCGCCTTTGGCATTAGGGTTAGTAAGAGTAAGATATAATATAATGTTCAAGTATCTCAACATATATTCTCAATATGCCAAAAATGGTATCATTTCACTTTTTTAAATGTGAAATTTCATTTTGTCAAAATAAATAAATATTCGGCAAGCAGGTGCCGAATCTGACCTCAAGGTACGGTAGTGCTTCACCTAAAATCCAAAGAGCAAGTAAAAGACAATTCGCTTGAACACCAATCAATGATAGTTTCCCTTTTTCCCCTGAGACAAGTAAATACTATAATCTGTTCCGTAAATAAGAACTGTAACAACTCAACCTCCGTTAATTCCTTCACGACACAAACCAGCTTACATAATTTTCTGTCTGTCTTATGGATGCAGTTGAACAAGCAGGTACTACCAGTTTACATCACAGCTAGAGATTACACTCATCGCATGTCACTAGAGTGGAGATGTTGTTCTCGCTAGTATCATAACCTGCTGTGCATAGCACGCAAGTCAACTGTCGTCATGATAGACGTCAAAATCGAGTACTTCGTTGAAGTTCGTCCATCGGATTCTTCGTCGTCCACCTTTCCTGAACATTCTTGCGTCGTTGGGAAGCCTCCAGGCCAGGCACTCTCGCTGCCAAGCTCACGTGGCAAGTTCATGAGACCAGTTCAGCCGTTTGTCTCGAATGAGGACGGATCGACCCTCGCAGTTTTGCCTTCCTTCCTCAGGTCTTTGTGTCTTGACCAGGCGGACGAGAAGAGGAGCGAAAGTCCGGCAGATGATGCTTCTCTCTGGGGCCTCGTGTTTGACAGGCTGACATACATGCTGTCCTCACTGAGCGACGATGAAGAGGAAATACACACCTTGTTTTCTCCCGGGCTGCATCTAGAGCTGGTGCGCGGGGAAACGATTTCATCGTCACTAGAAAGACCTATTACTCTAAATCTACAGGGACTTCAATTGCCTGCTTGCTTGGAAAGGGTTGCAAGTGAATTGCATCTCCTTGCGATTGCTGCCCCACCTCATAGCAATTAGCAATTAGGCTTGACGTTCATTGGGACCGCCGGATGATTGGGATGGAAGCGCATCTGGAGACTCTAAGATAGTCGATTGAATCTATTGGAAGGGACATACCAGGTGTTGTACCACATTCAGTCATGGATGTATAACGCTTTGAGGTGCACTTGGCTTGACGAGGATCGGAATTCCGTGTTGTTAGATAGCTGATTGACTGAATAAGGGCGGGTTGAGGGGGTTGGAGATTGAAGGTGGAGAGGAAACCTATTTCAGCCAGGGCAGAGCACATTTCCAACGGAGTAGGGAAATTACGGTAGATTCATCGTAAGGTAGATATAGCAACTGCATCAATGTCCGGACCACTGATACCTTATCCGTCCCAGCCTCCATTGCCCAGTAATGGCCAGCAATGTCAACTTATTTGCGGCGGTTGCAGGACACTACTAGTGTATCCGTATGGTTCCAACCATGTTCGTTGTGCTCTGTGCAGTTTTGTTACGAGCGTTCCGCCTCAGGGTACTCAGGTTGCTCATATCAACTGCGGAGGCTGTGGAGTGACTCTGATGTATCCTGCCGGGGCTCATGCAGTCAAATGTGCTTTTTGTCAGTTCATCACATGTCTTACGCCTGTGTCTTCAGGACCCACGCAAACTCATACTGTAATTGTTGAAAATCCAATGACACTGGACGAGAGCGGACAGCTTGTTAGCAACGTGGCTGTAGGAATTACCACTAAAATTTCATGATCCTGGCGCTCGGTTGTGCCAATGTTGGACAAAGACCCAGAAGTATTGGATCCTGAAGTGGATCGTGCTTAGAGTGAGTAGAATGTAGGATGTTCTAGCTTTGATATTCCCTGTGTTATACAGGAGTGATCTGTATATGAAAAGGTATATGCGGCTGGACCTTTGTCCATCCGTTCTGAGGACAAGGCCAGCTTGATTCCAAGTAAGCGGCGGCCAACAGGAAGAATTGCTATGTCGATACCGACATAAATCCCAGAAGCAAGTTTTGGTGTGTCCCTCGAGGGACGGACAGATGCTGTCACCAAATATATTCAACTGTAGGAAGTTTTCGGAGGAGAAGAATATGTGAATGGCCGGACTAAGAATGTGGAATTTAGGACCAGCTGGTGGTTGAAGGCAGGATGGAGATTACGAAGACTCCAATAGTGCCCAGGCTGTCTCTTTAAACAGCTTTTGGATCCAAGATTCAGACCACGTAAAGGGAGGTATGGAAGTTCGGTGGCAAGAGCCGAGCAGCAATTCTTAGAAGCATCATCCGATATCACGGACGGATCGGCCGAGGCACGTAGAAGCTTAATTGCCGACGATTTGAACGGGAGTGAATTGGAGATAACAACTTGAACGATGTTGATGAGAAGCAGAGTCCTATTGGTTGACGATGGTGGTAGTAGAATCAGGGATAGACGGCGAAGGCGGAGCTCGACTGTACGACGCTGCGTGCTTACTCAACTCGGTGTTGAGAGGAAGAGCTGAACACCTGGTAGCCGAGCGAGTGGACATTGTTGCTGCAGCTGGCGCTGATGGTGTCTTACTCTCGGACTGAGGTAATTTCCCCTCCTTTCTGATTATGAATTGTTTTGCTTTCCCATGCCTTCTCAGCTAAGCTAAGCAAAATGGGACTATATCAGCTGCACGCTCCATCCTGGCAGGCTGGGCGAAGAAGGTGCCTCCGAAGCATTTTCAGTGGGCATTCTAGTTTGCGGTCCCTGAGCCCTGGCCGGCAGATTATTTTGTGTACCTTCAGTAGCGGAGCTGGTTTATATCTCCAAGTTTACATAGCTCGCGCTTGCTGGAGGGATACTTCTTTACAGACTGAAGTTCTGTCATGATTCATGACTTGGGCTGTAGAAACAAGTGTTCACTTTCGATGAAGAAAGCAGCAGAGTCGCCGCCATTTTCAGTTCCCTTTGTAGATTTCATTCAGTACTTCCTATCCTTCCTCACTTCTTGAGCATCCGGTGTTGTTGGAGTAAGGATTCAACTCGCCACTTTCCTGCGATCGCTCCTTACAGGTGCTAGGGATTTCAGTTGCAATCCACTCTCTTCCACTCGTCTTAGAGATATTATACTGAATCTTTTCCGCGAGGTTTATCATAGGGGTTAATTAGCCAACCAGATACTACTGGTAAAGACCTCCGCCTTCTCTTCGGTACATTTAACTTGGACCATGTATTCCTCAGAGCCTCAACTCAGCGTGGAGGCAAGGAAACGTCAAATATTCACAAAGTAGAAACGAGAGGATAGCCTGTTCATGTCTTGGCAAATTACAGGTGACGAGACATTTTGAGGGGCGAAGAAAATCCTCTAAATTAGGAGAAGGATCTGTCTTGCTTTGACCAAAGGCTTTTTCGAGAGTATCGCCGCACCTCGGGGTAATAGACCTCGCGCTTTGCCGAATTGAGACAGTTGAAGCCCAAGCAGTTTGGGTTACACGTTGTGGTTCGTCGCTTGCTTTTATGAGTGAGGCTGGATTGCTCGGAGGTCAGCTTATAAGTCTCACCAAGACTCTCCCGACAAGTTCTGTGCATTTTCTGCCAGAGTAATTCCCCACTGTTTGAGTGTACTGTACACGTAGGGTGTTGCGAGGCTTGCACTGGGACGAAGGATATTAGAAACATAGAGTAGAACCTTTCTTGTTCTCCGCGATCACATAACTAATTCGGAGTAGAATAATGTCTCCAGGACTTCCCAGTTAATGGTCGTAGATTTTCGGGTTACAAAAGTCAACTGCCCTGAATATTTCCTTTAGATTGTTGTTTGTGCAAGTTCCTTTCTGTTGTCCCCAATCCAGTTTATTGGTTATAAGGGCTTATGTCGAGGCTTACTATTAATCTGCAGGGCTACCTACGGTGGTGGCTAGGAGAGTGATGCAGAGTGCTGTTTCGGAAGCTGCCGTGTTGCCCCTAGTGGCCAGGACTGTCTCATCAACTCAATCAGCCAAGAGTGCGACCGCATTAGAAGGAGCTGATTTGCTGATTCTCCAGTTTTCGGGTCTGGAGGATGTGAGCAGAAGACACGTTAGAAGTGTTTGTAATCACGTGAGCATTGCAGTCTCTGTGGATGTTTCCACTAGACTGTCCGGCTGTGAACGAATGAATGTAGGTCCAGCTTTGGAATTGCTTCAAGCTGGAGCAACTGGACTTATTCTGGATGAGGAGTTAATCGACGGCGGTGATGAATGTGACTTTGTGGCTGCGTTATCCTCGGTTATGTCCGAGACAATTAAGCAGAATAGTCGTGGAGATGAAACTCAAAAGTAGCAAAGGTTACTCGCAGGTTGTGTGTAAGGAAACCACGGCTTCAGAAAAGGTCGTGTTTCGCAGATGGAGTAGGTGTTAGAGGTGTGTCTAGACCTAGGTGACCTGGCACAGCTGATTGTGGAAGAAGAGCGCGAGCTGCTCACGGCTATGGTTGACGTTGTGCGAGTTGCATCACCAGAGGTTAGCCCTTGCACCCTCCTCTGCTTAATTTATACTGGTTGGTATGTTCTTTACTGCGCGTGGTCATGTGTATGAAGTCTGCAATTGAAACTAGTGCCAGAACAGCCCTAGACTTCTGAAGATTGGTCTCCTTCCCAGCAGGAGAACTGAACGTACTTTGTATGGTGCCCAAGGACGAGAGAGAGAGATAGAGAGAGAGAGAGAGAGAGAGAGAGAGAGAGAGAGAGAGAGAGAGAGAGAGAGAGAGAGAGAGAGAGAGAGAGAGAGAGAGAGACATCTTTTCAGGACTGAAAGTAGGTTACTCCAAGCATTGCGGTCCTTGTTCTGCCTGTTTTTTGTTGCCAGTCGTGTTTGTTGTCGTGAGTTTGCGGGTGGATGATTTTGGAGTCACCACTACGCGTTGATACCGAATTGCATTACTTTCTGTATTACGTGCAGGGGGGATTTAATCCCGGAAAATCCTCTGTAAACGCCCTCGTTGGTAAAAGGTTTCTGAAGGAGGGGGTGCTTCCAACTACGAACGAGACGATCGTACTTCGTTACACCGGAGAAGGCAGTGAAGGAGAAAAGCGTTCGGAAAAACATCCAGATGGCCATTTCTTGCGCTTTCTCCCTGCTGAATTACTTAAAACAGGTTATTCTGACTACCACAAGTCCCAAGTCTTACTAGCTTCCAAAAACGCATTTCTATTGGTGTCGTGGTGGATCAGTTTTTGCGTTTGAAACCGTTGGCGACGGTGCCTTGGTGGTGTGATGGTCGGTGATGTGTATCCTTTCACCCTCTGTAACGTACTGGTCTCTTTCAGGACATTTGCATCAGGGCTCAGGTCACTGTTCAGATATTCTGTTCTCAAGCGTGTTGGAAATTTTTGGTCAGAGCAGATGAATCTTGTGGATACGCCAGGGACAAACGTTATTCTTCAGCGTCAGCAGCGGCTTACCGAGGAATTTGTGCCACGCGCAGATCTAGTGCTATTTGTACTATCTGTTGATCGGCCTTCGACAGAGAGCGAGGTGAGCTCCGGGGGGATTGCTGTGTTGAGGTGGTGGACAATGCTGTTTTCTTGATACTTTAGATATGCTTGATAGTGAAAGCACTAAGATAGACTAACTGCAAGGTAAAAATTTGACCGAAGGACGCTTTCTACCATCCATAGATTGTCAAGCTTTCCTACAATCATCGCAACTTTGCCTCTTAACTAATCTTCAGTTACAACTATGCTGTCAGGTCCCATTTCTCCGCTATATTCGTCAATGGGGGAAAAATATTATATTTATACTTAACAAAACTGATGTTCTATCGGGTCGCAAAGAGGTTCAAGTCTAACACGCATTGATAATGAACGTAAGTTTTTACGCATGTCCAGATTTAACCATCGTCCCGTTTCTGCCTGTCTTTACTTTGGCTTAGACAGAAATGGTGCGATAAGGTTTCGAGATACTACTAAGTTTCCTGCTGTCTCTACCGTTTTTGTGTGGTTTCTGATGGTCATTATCAGTAGCTTGGTGGAGGATGTAGTTCTAAGTCCTGCGGAAGTACGTTCCAACCTGAATTGCTCATCGTGTTCTTAACTAAGGATGGGCAATGATGTTGGACAGCTGGAAGAAGTTATGAAGTTCGTCAAGGAAAATGCCCAGAGTTTACTGTGTGTTGAGGAGGCAAATGTATATCCTGCTTCTGCTCTTGCGCTTCACGCTAAGCAGGCAGTCATGAAGGAAGACGGAGCTATTGATACAGAGCTACTTCTGCAGGACATGTATTGGAAACGTAGTGGATTTGGGGAGTTAGAGAAGTTTATATTTTGTTTCTTAGGTGGCTCCACGGATGCTTGGGCTGAGAGGCGTAGACTGAAACTCGAGACACCTTTAGGAATCGGAACGGCTTTGCTTGGTGCTAGTGAACGTCAGCTTGGGGCGGATATCCTGAGAGCAGATTCGGATCTCAAAGTGCTAGCCCTAATAGAGGAACAACTAAAGAAGTATCAGACTGCAGTTGAAGACAATGCTGCATTGCAGCGGCAGCGTGCAACACTGATGGTAAGAGCTGTAGCTGACTTCCGTTTTCCCGTGCATGAGTGCTGTCGAAAGCTAAATTACCGATGTCTTTAAGGTAAATTATACTCGACAGTATCCTTTTCTAGATAACTTTATTTCGCCTGTTCTGGAATTAGACTTCGCCGTAGTGAGTTAGTAGCATGATGTTCGAAACATTGTTTTCGCCAGATTGGAGGAGCCAAGGGTCGTGCTGAAAAACTTGTGGACTCCATTCTACGGCTTTCCAACGGTGATGCGATGCTAAAGTATCTTCTGGGTGCCGACGGGGTTAAGACTTTGCCTGTTTCGAAGGAATTTGATCGGCAAGTCATGGGATCCGTAACGAGCGACATTCAGGTACTGAGTGTTCAACCACTTTCTGCTGTAAAGTTTGAGAAATTCTGTCACCTTGTACCCGTCCTTGCTCTCGATCGTGTTGTCCCGGGCATCTAGCAAGCTGACTAGCATCACTACGTTATAACAGCGAGTGTACTCATGGTGGGAGTCGTTTGAATAATAGCGGCGTTTGGTCCTCGTTTCAAATATTGCTCCAGATTCTAGGAGATGACAACCCTGGTAATGCGAACCAAATTTTTTGAGGAAAACTGAATTTGCTGCTAGTTCTGTAGTAGTTGTCCTTCCGCACGTGTGTTCTACCGAAATTTCACTAGATAATACGAAAATATCTGTTTTCATGAACAGAGAGTACTCGAGGAACACGGGAGCTGGATGGTAGCTAATGCTTTGAGGCAGCTAGATTTCTATCAGAAACTCGTGAAGACTCGCTGGCCGGAGCTATCTCTCGATGCAGAAGCTGGCTCGTCCATTGGATTGCAACTTAACGACAGGTTTAAGGAGGAGCAAGAGAAGAATTCAAGTAACAGTATCGCCATCTTGCAAGGCTTCGATGTTAAAGCAGCAGAGATCTTGGTGGAGCAGGAAATTCGCGAAGCGGTACCAGTCTTAACTTAGATTGTATCATACAATGTATTACTCCTCATTGGCGTTTTGGTTTACTTTGGGACGTTTTCCCCAACTGCAGCGACTGGTTTGATTGACAGGTCTTGAGTATGTTTACTGGTGTCGGAGCTGCTGGTTTAACTGCATCAGTTTTGACGTCGGTCTTACCGACAACTTTGGAAGATCTTGTCGCGCCGAGCATCTGCACTGCAGGCGGGTGAGGATATGAGATTCGTGAGAGACCTACGGGTGATATGATTCCTGCCTTTCTGTTTCATTTGGCATGTAATTATAGGTATCCAGAAAACCTGCTTATTTGTAGGATGTGTGCTTCAGTATGCTTGATACGTAATACTCGTTTGTGTAGATTTATGGGTATCTCGAAGCTGCCCGCCACGAGGCAAGACATAAAGAAAAAGATGAGTAGGTTCGCCGATAATCTGGCTAGGCAACTGGGAGAAGCAATGGAGAGAGACCTGGCCCAAAATCGGGAGCAGTTGAGGGCAGATTTTGAAGCGCTCACAGGACCTTACAGGCTAGCGGGAGAGGCCGAAAGAGCCCGTGTCCTTGCCCTTCAGAGTCAGCTACTAAGGTCGAGATAACCAACTGCGGTGTTTGAAGCAGAAGGTTCAGAATCTTGGACATAAGCTGTGGTCAGGGACTAAAAGAACAATTGATTCTCATGGTGTTTATAAGCATACAATTATTTCCGACTGCTACCTTTCCAGTCGGGCTCAGTTAGGCCGTCGACGATATTTCAGTGAAAAATTCCTTGCCGTCCTGAACTTACTGCAAGGTATGAAGTCATTAGAGTAGGCTAAGATGATGCCATCTCAAGGCAGGTACTGTGTTTTAGCGCGGGGACGCGTGAGGTGATAGGGGAGCTCCGGATTCACCCTTGTAAAGTTATTCCATCACAGTCAGTCTTAGTGATCGGATGTCGAGAATGTAGATTACCCCGTCGATAAGCGGCCGTGACGTTACCGTGGGGGAATTTTAATTCTCCAGTTCTATTAATGGCAAGGGTTCTTTACCCAGCACTTCGTATTTGGAACTTCCAGCGGGGAGCAGTGAACTATGGACGGTATTAACGTTTGGGTTGTTGAGTTGAGTATCCTCAAGCGTAATTGGCTCCTTGTTTTAGTAGTCAACATGACAATCGACGCGCGGAAACTTCGAATTCGTCAGTACCTCTCTATATGGAGCAACATGATTATGAGAGTATGTTCTTATGACTCCTTAAGTTTTTCTCTTTTTCTTTTTTAATTTAAACGCGCAGTGTGCGGGGGTAAAGTTTATTAGAACCGGCTAAGGAGGCCACCCGTACAAAGAGAGGCCGACCTCCGGCCCGCTATTACCCGCTATTATCCCGCTAGTCTTACGGTCTCCCTTCGTCCGGCTCCTCTTCCCCTGGCTCGAGCCCGTGTCGTTCTTCTTCGTTCTGTGTTCTCTCTCTTCGATTCGACAGTCCTCTTGGTTTCTAGGGCGAGCGATATTGCCATCGACCGACTACTGCAGTATCATCGAGCAGATCGTCGGATGGAGATTCTCCAGGGTTTTCGTGATCACTATTCCTTTCTCTTTTCCGATTAGATCTGGCAGCGTGTTTAAATCTGGCGCCCCGTTTAGGTCTGATGTGATTTGGCACCTTTGTGCATTTTTTCTTAATTTTGCGAAGGATGCGATTCCCGAGAGAAGTTCCTTCCAGACTCTCAGCTCTAGCTTCCAGTCTTACGTGGATCGATTTTCTTTTTCCCAAACCCAGTTCTCGCTATGCTCACCCCCCGAGGTTCCAGTCTTACTTAAGAGGGACCGAGCGAGAATCTCCTCATCGAGTCCTTAAGGTCTTTGAGCTTTAACGCGCTTAGGGTAGTAAGCTTATCTCTTCTTAGGCAGCGGAGTGTTTCTCTCTTCCCTTGTTCATCGATCTGACTGATTTGTTTTCATAGATCTTCCGTCAGAAGAAAAGAGATAAACCCAAGTAGTTAACTTTATCCCCTTTGACTGATTTGTTTTCATAGATCTTCCGTCAGAAGAAAAGAGATAAACCCAAGTAGTTAACTTTATCCCCTTTGAACTTTAGTTAATTGGCAATTATTTTCCAGCATTTAAGCATATTGTCCAGGGTCGGATGGGAGCGGACACGGAGCCCAGGTATCATCAGTAGGCACTCATCAGGGGTCCATTCCACCGGAAACCTCTTTTTTTTGTGTGTGTGTGTCTTTTCTTATAATCTTCTTGATGCTCCATCTCGCTATGCTCACCCATTCTTGTCTACCTCCCGTCTATCTCCCGTTCAGTAGCTTAACTAAGTATACCTTCATCCCTCACTCCTCACAAGAAGATTCGGCATATCTCTTTCATTCTCTTAAACCTCGTTATCGAGCAGTCCGCACATACGGATTGATACACTAGGATGGATCTGAGAATGTGTGTGAGCAGTACTATTCGCCTAGGCCATGATAGGAGACGGTTAGACTTGTGTTGGAGCTTGCTTTGTAGACGATCGATGATCGTCTTAACAATCTGAGTCTCAGTCAGCCCCCTCCCTATCCATACACCTAGGTATTTGATCATTTTCCCTGGTCTCTCAATGATGCACCCTGAGTCTTGCAACCACCTAGGAATAGCGTCCATTCCCATCGAGATGACCATCGACTTCCCCAAGTTCAGTGAGGCTCCGAAGATTTCTTCATACTGGTGTATTAGTACTTCTGTAGCCTTGAAACACTCTTCTGTATCTTCTATGATGAGCCTTGTATCAAAAAGCTGATACAAGAGGGGAGTCTCCTCTCTCGTACTGATTCTTTCTATGTCTCCTTCTTCCCTTGCTTGTTTTAGCGTATTCATCAAGCGTTGAGTGACGATGACGAAGAGGAAAAGAGCGATCAGACATCCTTGTCTAACCCCCCTACCCAGATCAATACCCTCAGTGAATCTCCCGTTCACATGCACTTTGGACATCCCTCCATCCGACAGGTCCTTCACCGGGTCCACAAAGTGAAGGTCAAACTTCATATGCTCCATTTTTCTCACAGATATTCTTGTGACACTCGATCGTATGCTTTCATGAAGTCGATCTTAAAGAATAGCGAAGGCCAGCCCTTGGTTTCCGCCATCTCATGTCCTAGTTTAAAGCTTAGAATGTTGTCGTATATGTCTCTTCTTTGTATGAACCTCATTTGTTGCTCATCCACCACATTACGTATCATCACTTTTAGCCTCTCAGCAAGGATCTTGCTTGAGATCTTGTAGGTTGTCGTCAGCAAGGAGATCAGCCTCCAGTTTCCTGAGTCGTTCCTGTCTTTCCTTTGAGAATGAGTTAATAACACCCTGTAAGGTTTTCTCATCGATCTTTCTTGTTCTCCAGAACTCCCTAACCATTTCAGTGCATTGCTCTCTTATAAACAGCCAACACTCCTGCAACACCTCATAAGTCACTCCGTCGATCCTAGGAGATTTCTCCTTAGGGAAGCCATTCACCAAATCTTCTATTTCTTCTAGTGTAGGCGGCTCCACCAGTTTAGCATTCTCGGCTTCCGTCATCCATTTCGTGGTGAGTTCCATCACCTTCTTCCTTTTGGTTCGGTTGGACGTGACAGCCTTGTCTTCACAATACAGCTCCTAGTAGAATCTGTGTACTCTTCTCAGGATTTCTTCGTGATCTTCAGTGAGCTGTCCGTTTTCAGTTATAATCCCTTTCATCGTCTCTCTCCCATGCTTGGTCTTGAGCTAGGCGAAGAAATAGCGAGAGGGCGCCTCAACTTCTTGGAGCCACCTAACTCGGCTCCTCTTCCTCCAAAATATTACGTCTTGATGTTCTCTTCTTCTTAGCTTCCCCTCTGCCTCATGTAGTTGCATTTTTACTTCCTCCAAGCCGTTTTCGCCTGCCAGAACTCTCAATCTTTGCAGCTCTGCTTCTAGTTCTGTCCTGTTCGGTGTTCTTTGTCTTGCCTTCCTCTTCTCTTCCATAAGTATTCTTCTAACTTTCGCCCATCCTACTGACCACTTAATCTGTGGATCTCCGTCCATCCTATGTTGTTCCCTCCATACTGTTTCCACCCGTGCTTTGATTCTTGGGTTCTTTAGCATTGCCGCGTCCATTTTGAAGTAAATCCTTTTCTCTTACTTCCTCCTCCTTTAGCTTAATGCTCACTGTCATCGGAATGTGGTCCGAGACAGTCTATTTCTCATCATGCTCAATTTTTGTCACTCCTGCGTACCACTCCGCACTGTTGTTTATGTAACACCCCACAGTCATGGAGTGTCTATCCACAGTCCTCCTCCGCTCTCTTCTTCTTGACTGTGTCTTTTCTCAGCTTCTTCTGCACTTGGTTCCCATGGAGGGCCGTTGTCTCCCGATGTCAACTCCCTTCTGTCATCCTCTGACGTGGTGGTCTAGAATTTGCATTGGGAGCTTCCTCTTCTTGAGGCTGCTGGCTCTCTACCACTTCTGCTCTCTCTGTTCTACCTTCTCCTTCCTCTTCTTTCCTTGGGGTCGTCTTCCTTATCTCCTTTCTTTTCCGTTAGCCCTACCGTGCGATCATTCATGGATCCTTGGTCCTCTTTTGCTGTTATCTCTTCATGTGTCTCTACTGCAGTCTAGTCGACGCTTGTGTTTTCCTCTCCGTGTACCTCAGTATGCTTATCAACGTTTGTCTCTCTTGTCTCCTCTGTTGACTTTTTCTCTTCTTTCCCTTTCTTGCTGATCTCGGTTGTCTGATTGGTCCCAGCTAGCTCGTTTAGATCTGGCAGCGCATCCTTGGGATTGCTTTCTTGAGTCTGTATGTCACAGGTTAGATCCGCACTGCTGTCCTGGAGAGTTGGCATTACCCTTCTGAGCCCTTTCTCTAGCTGTCCGAGGGGGTAACTTCTCCTCTCTCGCCATTCATTCCCATCGATCCTTCATCTCTCCTTGTCTCCCCGCTTTGTCTTCTCTCCTTTTGCATTCTCCCTTGTTGTTCTCCCTCTTCCTCGAGCACACTATAACGATTAGAAGGTTCTTTACTTCCACCCATTGATTCACTTGTCTCGTCCATTCTTTTTAGCTATAACCTGAGTGTATCCGTCCTCCTTGTCTTCCTTCCGACTTCTCCCACTTTAGGTGTCGGCTCGGAGCTTGGTGAGGAAACCACTTCGTTACTTTTCCCCGTTGATGTCCCCTCTCCTCTTCTAGGATTCTCTACGCAGTTTCTTGTGTAGTGCCCTTTCCTTTTACACACAAAACAGGTGTCCGGAAGCAACTGATAGGTTATTGGCTGCATAATCGTTTCACCCACCTCCAACCTTATTTGTAGGTGGTCGTTCAATTCTATGTCTGGGTCGATCAGTACACATCCCTTAATGTGGGGGGTAGGCATTTGTCGTCCTTGTGGTGGACTTGTATAGTACCGGTCCAATGGCAGCTATCATAGCGTCCGCTCCAATCTCGAAGGTAGGATCCACCAGCGGAAGATCCACTCAGATAGCCACTGCCTTGGGATTTTCTGATTGTGTTCTGAATCCTGGGCTGCATGGTGCCGCTATCATTATCCTCCCATTGCAGAACATAGACGTCTCCTTAAGCAGCAAGTTTCGTTGACCTGGCGTTGCCAGATCCACCAGAAAGTTTTTTCTGTTGAGCATCCGTAGTTGCTTTATGTGTACTCCCATACCTTGCACCAACCTCCTTGAGGCTCAGATCTCAAAGGCATCCCGTGACGGGCTGCAGTCCACAGTCGACAGTATCAATGCTGTCGATTTCAACAAGGACAGCTGGCTTGCTACGAGATTTCTATCCAGGTCTACTGTTATCCCATGTTTGTATTCTCCCTGTGGTTGGTTTTTCTGTATGCTATGTAGCGCCGCAATCAGTTCTTCATCCGGCATTCATGTCTCGAGTTCAGCCCCTCCATGTAAGGATTCTGTCTTGCTTTTCCCAGAATCTTCAAAGGTTTCGCCCAGCTCTTGGCTGCTTGTGCCTCCCAGCCTGATCTTATCTTTGCGTGTGCGGGTGGTCCTGGTTGCCACATTCCGGTAGTGCAATCCGCAGATGATTGCGGCTCTCCCCCCCAGGTAATAACTATTTGGTCTTTTTGCAGGTCTGTCGATGCCACTATGGACGAGCTGTTGAGCCTCTTTGCGATAATGTAGCCTGATCCGCCTCGGCCTGCAGTTGCGTGAATGATCTCCAGGGGTCCCACCGACCCGACTTCCGCTGTTGTGATCTCTTTCTGCAGACCCTCCAGTGACATCTGCTCCTCTCGACTCCTCTTCGCCTCTACCGCATTCCTCCTACGACCTACAGAAAGTGCCCGGCTTCTTGCCTCGCCACTCTGTAACATAGAACGAGAGGTCCTTCAAGAACTGGAGCCCAACCTGATCGCCTGCAGGAGAGGAACAAGGAAGGAGCAACCGAGCAAGGTGACGGAACACAGATGAAGCCATTGGGGAGAGACGTAAGGAATACCTCCTCGGACAAAGAGAAACTCACGAAGAAAAAAAACTCAGCCTTGACCAGGAGCCTCCTGAACGCCAAGAACCCCACGCAGTAAGAGAAGCAAAAAGAGCGGTATGTCAAGAAGGGACGACAACAAGCATAACAGCTAAATGGTGAACACAATAAAAATTTCAACTTGGAATGCGAGAGGACTAGGCGACTCGCATCGCGTGATCATATTGCGCATGTGGCTGGGGAGAGAAAGACATAAATCTCATTGTCCTTCAAGAGATGAAAATAGAGTAACAGAACTGGAATATAACCTGAAGCTGTTAATGCCGACCGGAACTCGGGTAGTAGACTACACGGCAGGAGGGAGAGAAGGAGCAGCGCTACTAATAAGAAATCATTTACAAGTAAAGGATCAAGGTGTAAAAAGGGAAGGCTCGGTGGCCTGGTGCATCATTGACTCTGCGGTGAGACCTATCGGAGTCGTCTCGGTTTACGTACCGAACAGGAGAGAAGAGAGACGTCAACTGTGGGAATGGTTGGGAACCCGAACAAAAGAAGGGAGGTGGTTTCTCCTGGGCAACTGAAACATGATGGAACTACCGAATGATAGCATAGGCCCCTCTCCTTTGTTACAAGGCAGCAAACTTCGTCTATGGAAAAATACTCTCCTTCAGTCGGACCTAGTGGACGTCCTGTTCTACGCACACAGCAGGAAAGGACCTACCTTCACCAAACAAGTTATGTCAGGAGGGGGACTGGACCAGGCGAGGTTAGACTATCATCTTTCGTCCCATCCATTCCTGGTTCTCTCTCACTCCGTACATTGTGTTTCTTCTGGACGTGAAGGAACCCTTCCACCGTGGCTTTGCTTCTGTTTGGGTTCTCTGCCCTTCTCGACTCCACCATGTTCAGGAATTCCCGTCTAGCTCTTTTTTTTTCTAGGTCAATCTCGATGCTCTGCCCTCTATTTCTCATTGCTCTGAACTTGAGAGCCCTTGGGCTTCCACTTCTCATTGTTTCCTCTCCCAATGACTCCATTCTATCTTTAATCGAGGTCTTGCTCACCCTCTGAATATCACCAACCTCCTACCGAGCTTGAGCACCCCTCCCTTTATCGATTTTCAAAAAACACAACCCTAATTGTTAGTTGCCCTCCTAATTGCAGCTTTTCTCGAACTTGTTACCCGGCTCTCCTAGGTCTCTTGTCTTTGACCTACTTAGTCTCCCTAACACTCTCTGCTATCCCTCGGCTCGTCTCCGCTAGTCCCATCCCCTCAGCTCCGTCATCGGATCCTTTACGACAGGTTTAGGATTTAGGGTTTCTCTTATGACTCCTTTAGTATCCTAGGGTATTGAGCTGATTTCATCGTACGTCCTTCGAGTATGGATTCGGTACTAGAGTTCATCAGTTCATTCGAGAATGCAACGACAGACGTAACTTATTTTCAAACTACTCATTCCAGAATCCAGACTTGCCGTCGAGAGAACCGTGGATCGTCGAGGAATGAACCGACGGAATTTCCGAATTTTGGATTCAGACGAAGATTGTGGGATAACAACGGATTCCAAGGGATGATAAATATTGTAATCTGTTGAGAAAACATTGATTAGGTAACAGAAGGCAGATTCACATGGTGAGCACGTATTGATTAGGTAACAAAAGGTCGATTCACATGGTGAGCACGTACATTAGATAACGAAAGGTCGATTCCCATGGTGAGCACGTACATTAGGTAACGAAAGGTCGATTCCCATGGTGAGCACGTACATCAAAGTTAATGATGGAGGCTTAAGGCTTCAAGTCTCTTCCGTTTGTTTCCAAAGTATTTCAGCGTTATGTACGTATGGGATCAATGACTTAAAAATGAAAGGTAGAGGGTTGGATATATTTTAATAAATAGTTTATGAAAACAATTTATCAGTTTAAGATCAAGACTTGGAAATGAAAGGTTGGAGGTTGGGTATATTTTAATAAATAATTTATAAAAATAATTTATCAATTTAAGATTAATGACTGTAACACACAAGAAAACCAAAAGATGCTCGAAAGTAGTAATTTAAGGATCGAATCCACAGAGATGCAAGTAAAGATCATCCAAAGGTAGTGAACATGTGAGAAAGGTGATTCTTTATGGTTGTCTTTTATTCTCACGGACAGAAATCAGTCCCGGTAGAGATCAAACTCAGGTCTATCCAACAAGACAGAGTTGATAATCTTGACAAATAACATAACAGATACTAAACAGGTCAGGGACCTCAAGAAATAGATAAACAACAGAGAAACAGAGCCATGGATGAAAATGTCACATTGAAGATTGTCATAAGCGCATCTGCAACCTCTTCTTCGGGTTACAGTAATCGTTCGTTCTGTACATCATTCCTCCCCTGAGGCAATTCCTTGAAGAGCTTCGGGAAGTTCTTCACTGCTTCGGTCGAAGCCGCCGCCGAAGTACTGTAAAAAAGAAGGTCGTCCTCCTTGCCCGCATCGTCTATCCCCAAGACAGAGGACCAATGTGCTTCGGTCCAGTTGCAGGACCTTTCATACGAAGCGTCCGCAGGGTGCTGCCTGCACATCTTCAGCTCGTGTATCAACTTCGAAGAGACCATCCTCCACCAAGGAAGTAGTAGGAACGATAGACCCAATTCCTCGAGCTCCTTCTCATAGCGGCAAAGAGCCGCTCGGTTGACATCCAATGCTCGGAGCCTCGGCGGTTTGGATGTCAGCATCCCTCTCATAAGCCGAAGACCTAGGTTTCCAATCTGTTCAGCTACAACGAGCTACGAAGAATGAGTGAGTATTTCGTCACTAACTGACTTCGACGAAGTATGAGTTCTTCGTCAATAACAGACTGCGTTGCGCTCCGTCCCTCTGAATAGTGTTTAGCAAACCGACAAATGACTTGAAACTTCCTATTTATATCTTGCGATGACTCTTTCACACGTGCCGAAGTTAGGGTTGGTTCAGCTTCGACTGATGTTCTTCGGCGCTCGCAGTGCGACGATGTTCTTCTTCTTCAATTTCGTCGCATTTTCATCTTGGTATAACTTCGTCATTCGGCGTCTATTTGCCTTACACAACATACCGTTAGAAAGCTCTTCGCTCGAGGAATTCAACTATGAGAAAATCCTATCCCAGTTGTCTTCATAAGTTTGGTAGGTTCCTCCAGAATAGAGATTCTTCAATAAACTTCTAATTAACACTATTCTACTGATATCTTTTATCTTTTATCATCTATTCTTCTTATTTACTTTACAACTAATCAATTAATTAACAAAAACGAAAAATCAAGGCTTCACATACTCCCCCTCTCAATTGTGAGACGACCCCACGAACACTTAAGAGTAGTATCTCTTGATTCTCCATCCATTGACTCGAGTGGCTAACAATGTTCCATCGAGTTCTTCCAACTGAACCGAACCTTACTATAACGACGTGTTACTTTATAAGGGCCCATCCAACGTAAGTGTAACTTCCCTCGGAATTTAGTGTACCTACTGTCATACAGTAGCACTAAATCTCCATCTTTGATGTCCACTTTACGGATCTTCTTATTGTGCTTCTCTTTCTGCTTCATTTGAATGATCTCCGTTAGTCGCTTAGGCTCTTCACGGTCTTCCTCAAGTGTCATCAGATTCTTGAGTCGTAACAGTTGGCTCTCTTCCACTGACAATCTATCTTCAGACAAGATTTTGTAAGTAGGTACATCAAATTCAACTCGCATGATCGGTGTCATATCATATGTTAGGAAAAAGGGTGTCTGACGAGTCGTTATCTTTTCTGCATTCCGAAACGCCCACAAGACAGCCGGTAACTTTGTATCCCAATCATATGCATGATTCACTGTCACCTTGTTCAGAATCTTGCACAACACTCCATTAGACTTCTCCGTTAATCCATTAGCTTTTGGATTGTACGGTGTTGTCTTCCGGTGTTTTATACCAAAGTAGTCTGTCAGTAGTCTGTCAGTATCATCTTATTCCAAAAATGTGTACCTCGGTCACTCACCAACTCCAGTGGGCATCCATATCGAGTAAGGATCTGTGTGTACAAAAACTCAGCCATAGTGGCTGCGTCATCTTTCTTGATAGTTGCTGCTTCAACCATCTTCGTTGCATAGTCAGTAGCTATCAATATGTACCTTCTTCTAGTGCGACGTGTTGCAGGTTGTATATGTCCTACAAAATCAATGCCCCACTTCTCGAATGATGTTAATGAAAGTATCGAATGTAACGGCCACTAAGTGGTTGACGTAGGCTTACCCACTCGTTGACAGTTATCACACTTCTTGATGATCTCATGAACATCCTTATACATCGTTGGCCACCAGTATCCAACTGAGAGGATCTTCTTCATAGTGTTTCTCAGCGCATGTGTCCACCTTCAGGTTCCGAGTGTAGTGCACTTAGCACTTGTGGTATTTCATGCACTTTCAGACATCTTCGAAGTTTTTCATCAGATCCTCTTTTGAACAGTATCCCGTTCTTCAACTCGCAGAGTCCCGCCTGATGTATGAAAACTGTTCGCTGTTCAACATCCATTTCATCAGGGCACTACAAAGTCTGTAAATATCTGTACAGATCATAGTACTTCGTAGCAGGTGCTACTGTCACCTGAAACAATTCCTCATCTGGAAAATCATCTGCCATTGTATCCACTTGTTCTCCCGTCCTTAGTCTTGACAAGTAATCAGCATTCTCATGATGAATTTCTTGTCTGATATGAACTGTGAAGGTAAACTCCTGAACTAATAACATCCATCTTGCTATCCGTCCTGACAAGTCTGAATTCTGTACCAGATGCTTCAACGCATAATGATCCACATGAAAAACAAACTCATAGCCAAAGAGGTAATGTCTAAACTTCTTTACTGAGTACACCATTCCTAACGCTTCACGTTCAGTAGTGGTGTAGTTCTTCTCTGCTGCTGAAAGTTGTCTACTCGCATACTAGATTGGGTGGTCTCTCTTCTCATCATCTTTCTGTCTGAGCACCACTCCAATAGCAAACGCAGAAGTGTCTACATACACTTGAAAAGGTCTCTTCCAATCTGGTGGTCGCATGACAGGTGCTTCTTCCAACTTCTTCTTCTTCTCCTTATGCTGCTTCTCGTACCAATAGTACTCTGTCGTCTTCTTCAGCAGTTCTGTCAGTGGCGCAGCAAGTATGACATAGTCTTTGATGAACCTTCTGTAATATCCAACATGTCCTAGGAAGGCTCTCAACTCGCTGATGTCAGTAGGGGGTTGTAGGGAGAGTATTACTCGAACTTTCTCTACATCTACTTCTATGCCTCGGCCTGATACTCTATGTCCAAGAAGTATTCCTTTAGTCATCACGAAGAAACACTTCTCAGGGTGTAATGCAAGTCTGGCTTCCCTACACTTCTAAAAGGTTTTGGCTAAACACGCTGCATGTTCTTCACGTGTGCCAAAAATCATCTAATAATATCTCAAAAATTTTCATAAATAATCTTGAAAAATTGAGGTCATCATCCTCTGAAAGATAGCTGGTGCATTGCATAGTCCAAAAGGCATCTTGTGATAAGCATAAGTGCCCCAGTCTGTAGTGAAGGTCGTCTTGTCCTTATCTTGCTCTCTAATGGACACTTGGTTGTACCTCGAAAATCCATCCAGAAAACTGTAACGTTCTTTCTAGATACATGATCCAAAATGGTATCTGTAAAAGGTAAAGGGTGATGATCTTTTGTTGCTGCATTAAGCTTTATGAAATCTTGACAAACTCTTATCTTTCCTGTTTGCTTCTTAGGTACCACTACTATGGGTGCTACCCATTCGCTGCTTAACACATGAAAAATAATATCTGCCTTCAAGTACTTATCTATCTCGTCCTTAACCATCAAAGAGTATTTTGGGTTGAGTCGGTACTGACGCTGTCGCACAAGTACTGATCCTTCAGTGAGGTCGATACGATGTTCTCCCCACTGTGCAGGTATCTCCTTCATGTCCTCCACAATCCAGACGAAGACATCTTGGTAATGGATCAGCATCTGACGATACACTTCCAACTCTTCTCCTTGTACTACAACCTTCACACTAAGTTATTTCTACTATTACTGCTCTCGAAAAACTCTGGCGAAGAAGACTCTTTTCCGTCGAAGTACCAAGTTCAACTTCTTCCAAAGTGTCTTCACTAAAGAACAACTTCCTCCAAAGTCAACTTCGTCCAAAAACGTCTTCGTAGCAAGCTAACCTCGCAGTGCTGGTTTATTCTCAGACTTCACCACAAACTCCTACTCTGATTTCAGATCTCAAACAGCAAGGCCTTTGGCACCCAGACTAATCCCTACCACAACAATCTACGATACTTCGTAAGTAAATCCCCGAAGTTGACACACAACAATGGCTCCGTAAACTCAGGAAATAGAAAATCCAAAATAACAAACACATAGAGATACTGAGCACGAACAACACAACGCTTATATACAGATTTCCCCGAAGATGACGGATCTTCTTCCTAAGAAGTCAGGAGTACTTCTGGTCCGTCAGATGAAGGTCCTGTGTCCGAAACGACATCAGGAACAACACCATTTTCTATCGCTAACTCCCTAGCTATCTCACTAACCGAGAACTCAACGGTCGCTCTAACCTCTCTAAATCTCTAACTACCCGTTGTCCTAACCTAGCTACGCGGTTCTTCACCGAAGAACCCTCTACATCTGCAGTTGTGAACTCTTGCTTAATATCTCAGAGAATCGTCAGCTCCGAAGTATCCAGATCGATGGCGAAGTAGGCTCAACTCTACTCCGAAGTTGAGCACTCTGTTCCTCGACCTTCACTAATCGTCGCTTCAAGTCCTCGATCTCCTTCATCATCTCCGAACGATGTCCTGATTTCGATTCCTCTGTCCGCGCATCTCGTCCAACTCCTTCTTCATTAGAGAAAGAACCTTCTCATGCTCTTTCTCCTGATCCAACTTCTGCCGAAGAAGAGTTTCTTTCTCTGAACTTACGTTCTTCAACTCCTCGGCCTTCGTCTTAGTCTCCTTCTTCGCCGCGAGGACTGCCGCACGTAAGTTGTCTTTCTCTTTCTGTCAGTTTCCTCGGCCGAAGTGCATCGTCTGCACTAGCTCTGCTAAGTTCAGCTTCCTCCCGACGACTTCCTCATAAGATCCTTGGTTACCCTCCAAAGCATACAACAACAGCACAACCACTTCTTGAATGTACTTCGTCGAAGAAGCGAGTTGCACTACTTCCTCGACTGTCGAAGTAGCTCCCAGTGTGGTATCCTCTCCCTTCTTCTTCCGAGGAGTGTCCTCGTCTTCGGCTTCTTCGGTTGCTTCTTCTTCGATCTCTTCTCCATCGACGCAGACTGTCTTTGTCATCTTCATCTTCTTGCGAGACTTCTGCGTCGACCTCGGAGTTTCCTCTAAGATCTTCTTCCTCCCGCTCCTTCTTACTGACGGAGGTACCTCAACTACATCCTCGTCCTCCTCTTGGGTTACCATCTCAGGCGCTTTTGCTAGAATTGCCTCTGAGGTAGACTCAGCCTGTTTCTTTGCTTCCTCGATCGCTGCGTCTTCGGCGGCTACCTCGTCAAAGAATTTCTCCAGTTGTACATCTCTAACTGGAGTCGATGTGACCTCGAACTCTTCTTCTTTGGCTGCTTCTGTGAAGCCCAACTTCTTCTGATCAGCTTCCGATAAGAGTCCCATGCTCATGTAGAAAACTGAGACGAATGCTCCGGTGTACACTAGATCTTCGTCGGCTCTGAACTTCTGCACATAGAGATGAACGATCCTCGTCCAATGAGCTCTTCTTCCGACGAAGAGCTGTTCGATGAAATTGATCTGCCAATTCGACATGTATGTCGTTCTTCTTGGCCGGAAGATCATCATAATCGCATCTGCAACCTCCCTCTTCTTCGGGTTACAGTAATCGCTCGTTCTGTAACCATTCCTCCCCTGAGGCAATTCCTTGAAGAGCTTCGGGAAGTTCTTCACTGCTTCGGTCGAAGCCGTCATCGCAGTACTGTCAAAAAGAAAGTCGTTCTCCTTGCCCGCATCGTCTATCTCCAAGACAGAGGACCAATGTGCTTCGATCCAATTGCATGGCCTTCCATACGAAGCGTCCGCAGGGTGCTGTCTGCACACCTTCAGCTCGTGTATCAACTTCGAAGAGATCATCCCCCACCAAGGAAGTAGTAGGAACGATAGACCCATCTCCTCGAGCTCCTTCTCATAGCGACGAAGAGCCGCTCGGTTGACATCTAATGCACGGAGCCTCGGCGGTTTGGATGTCTGCATCCCTCTCATAAGCCGAAGACCTAGGTTTTCAATCTGTTCAGCTACAACGAGGTATGAAGAATGAGTGAGTACTTCGTCACTAACTGACTTCGTGAAGTATGAGTTCTTCGTCAATAATAGACTGCGCTGCGCTCCGCCCATCTGAATAGTGTTTAGCAATATGACAAATGACTTGAAACTTCTTATTTATATCTCGCGATGACTCTTTCACACGTGCCGAATTTAGGATTGGTTCAGCTTTGACTGATGTTCTTCGGCGCTCGCAGTGCGGCGATGTTCTTCTTCTCCAACTTCGTCGCATTTTCATCTTGGTATAACTTTGTCATTCGGCGTCTATTTGCCTTACACAACATACCGTTAGAAAGCTCTTCGCCCGAGGAATTCAACTATGAGAAAATCCTATCCCAGATGTCTTCATAAGTTCGGTAGGTTCCTCTAGAACAGAGATTCTTCACCAAACTTCTAATTAACACTATTCTACTGATATCTTTTATCTTTTATCATCTATTCTTCTTATTTACTTTACAACTAATCAAATAATTAACAAAAACAAAACATCAAGGCTTCACAATGACTCAGAAATTAAGGGTCGAGGTTGAGTATATTCTAATAAATAGTTTGTAAAAATGATTTATCAAGTCTATGATAGTAAAGATATTTTTCGTAAACTCGATATCATAAATTCGCTTTGGATTGTTTGAAGTTCTAAAATCAATCGTACTTTTTATTTCTGATCAATAGAGTTCATGTTTTATACCAAAATGACTAGAAAAAGATACTTTACAAGATCTTTTGTATATTTTTTATCTATTTTAAAACAGATTCTAGTGGAATTTTTCACAATTCGAAAGAAACGAAGCAAGTCATGACTTGATGGAATATGATGTTTGATGTTTTTCAGAACCAGAATTCATTTTTTAGAAGAGTATTGGAGATAAAACTTGATCTATCAGTAAAAATGAACAACAAGATGATCCAATACTTTCAAGCTTCATCAAACCAATAGCGTTCAAAAAGAAGTATCAGAAAACAATAATGTTTTCAATTCTTGTTCAATTGTTTTCATTTTAACATATTGGTAAAACATTAAGTGTACATTTTGTTTGATGTTTGATGTAGTCAAGAGATACAACTCATGAATTTTCTTCTAAACAACTGAAAGTTAAATGGAAATCTGAACATGAAAAATTTTCTTTAGATATGTATGAAGAAGTTTATTTTTTGCATTGTAACTAAAGCAACGTGAGTTTAGACCCATGGCGAGTGTTAACCACTCATTTGAACCAAAAGATAAATTTATCACTTGAGTACATAATACTCAAGAATAAGTTTGATAACTTGTCTGAACATATAGGACCGAGAAAATCAATCAAGAAAATCAGTGCACAACCAAGTTCATGGGAGTATTATGAACAAATGCATCGGATTAGAGGTCTTTCGTCTAAAGAACAATACATTCTTGGGACCTTAGATGGTGGTAGCAATACTCCTCTCCATAGCTTTGTCTATCTGAATAATGAAGATCTTATAGATATTTTCTCCGAGAATGAGTATCAGCCGAGTGAACCTCTTTTTTATGTTGACCTCTTGAATGATTCTCAATCACCTCAAAGAGAAAAAGTTATTGACGTATCTGAGAGCGTCGAAGAAATTCCAAGAAGAAAAGCATGTTCTCAACCTGGTGTGAGTGGAAGACCAAACATGAGTGCTAAGAAGAGAAAAAGTCTTTTCAAAGATAATGCCCACAACGTTGTAGTGTACATGAACCTTTTTATTCAAATGTAAGAAAAAACAAACAAGAGAAGAGCACAACAAGAAGATCACAGACTCGCCTTAATGACCCGGATGTTAGAGATTCATCGGATGAAGATTGAGTTGTTGAGAAGAGGTCTCAAGGACTAACACAACCATCATCTACTACTAGAACTAAGGTTCCATATATCTCTCATATCCAAATGTGATTATGCATTGGAATGTAAGCAAATTCTATAAAATTGTTTGAGCAATGCATGTCTCACGATCCTTTTTTGTGTATTGATTCTGTCCGTTGCAGTTCCAAAAAGAGGTTACAGATGTGCAGCATTCAGTAGTTCATCCACCGAGTCTACATCTTGAAGTAAAGACTCTTTTTTCCTTTGTAGTATCACAAAGTCAGGTAGCACTCCACATGCAAGTACAACTCCGAGCACTTGCTCGAGTCACATAGGACAGTCATGAAATATAGTCCATCTTTCTTTCAGATGACTGAATCTACTTTTATTTTCACTTGTGCTTTTGATGTGTATCTGTCAAACTCAACTCTGCATCGACATATGCATTGACATATGCACCCTTAAGTGCACATCGACATTGATGTATGTGCACTTATCTTATCAACCACTCTTTGATAAGAGAAGTGGTATCTCCAAATAACACATGAGGTATAACGATTGCACCTCCCTCTCCACTCATCGCGATTGTTGGCTCAGCAAGAATACGCTTTATTTTCATCAATTGATATAAACTTGATTGTCGTAAATGTGCAACATCGTGAGTAGAGCCAGGCATAGTGCAACATAAGTCTCAAAACTTTAGATCAGAATCACATACTCATTGTAGCAAGACTGAGTAAGCATAGTGACGATTCTTATAGTGTTCAAGAGATTCTTTGTGGTGGTTTGTGATCTCAATTTTATGTGAGGACCATCGATGGCACCTATTATTTGTGAGATTCAACAAATTTGTTCACATTTGCTCAAAATGTTTTTACTCTCTATGAGATCTAGTCTACAAAATACTTAGAACATAATTTATTTCTACTGGTAAATCCTCGTTGTATATTTCACTGTAGTCAATTCCTCGATGCAGTACATGTCGCTAAGAGTCCTTAATTGAGCATTATGTGCAAAGTGATAGATCTCTATTGTCACATATTTGGCTAGTTCTATTCGCTTTCTTGCTGCAGGTCCTTCGCTGATACTAGGCATGACAATTTCTATCTAGTCTACTAGTTTTGTAAAGTTTTTGTGTGCATATCTATTTTCTCGAATCTGCATGTCTGCTGTTTGGCTCAGAAACAAAGAAAAGCAAGACGTTTGTAGATGGTGAGCTTTTTTTAAATCTAATAATCTCAAAAAGCTTACAATAAGAGAAAAGAATATAAAGATGAAACCACAATGAAAAAACCTATTCTGAAAGAAAGGAAAGCAAAATCTCTGTGTCAAAAAATGTACTATTCTCAAACAAGACACACAAATAAAAAAAATGAGAACTAGGTCAAAACCCGTAAAAAAAAAGAGAAGTAAGTAGAGAACTACTTTCTTGATGTTATCTAAGCTAATAAGTCATCAAATTCATTTAAACCTTTAATTTCTGATTCTTTTGGTCTCTAAACGGAGGGAGTGGCTCTTTGTGACGGACTGGCGCTCACATGAACCTCGTACGTCATGCATTTTCTGGCCTGACATTCCTCCGGTATGTGCCAATCTCCTCAGTCTTCTGTTTGATCTTCATGATCTTCAGAAAGGTGCAGCCTACCGTTCTGATAGCGAACCACACCATCTCGCAAAGCAGCTGTTAGCTCTTGACAGTCTCCTCGGAAGTGATCAGGACTGTCACACCAGATACATCTACGAACCGGAGCTCCTCTTGGACGTGCAGCAGCAGGCGTCGGTGGCTGCTCTCTCTGCAATCCAGCTAGCTCTACCTTCAGCTCTCGCATCTGCCGAATCAGGTCTTCAATCTGGTTCTGTTGACCATGGTTCTCCGCAGGTCTCTGAACAGGTGCCCTTTGTGCCGGTGCTGGCACAACAGGCATCAAAGAAACTGCAGCTGGGACAACAGGTCTGGGAGCAGGGACTAAAGGCTGCTGTACTTGAGGAGCAGCATAAGATGGAGTGACCACTTCTGCAAGCGGACGTCCTCCCACAGCCACTCTTCCTCTCCTCTGTCTTGTTAGTACAGCCACAACATCCTCAACTCTCCCCCAATCCATAGTAACACCTCCCTCAGCAGATCGATCGGCCAACATAAAACATAACCGATCTGCCGTAGCATCATCTGTAGCTTGCAGAAAAAGCTCTTTTCTCCTAGCATCTAGAGTTATTCGCTCTAGAGTTGAGAGTTGCCGGTATCTCCGATCAAACTCTCTCAGCAACTCACTCAAGCTCATCATACGACCAGGTTGCTGCTCGACCCAGTCTAGAAATGTCCTTCTAGTAACTCTCTCTGAATCCTCCTCAAAAAACTCCTCTCGAAGAGATCGCTCAAAACTCATCCAGATTCCAAGATTTCTTCTCTGTACATCCTTAACTTGGTCCCGCAACTCAGGAATGACAGCTAACTCAAAGCTTGCTATCATCTCAGCATCTGTAACCCTAACCAGCTCCATCTCTCCTCTATACTCACGCAGATATCTAGAAATATCTCTACCTTCAAACCTTCCACATCTGTTCACAATAGCTTGCAAAGCCTTGGTGGACTTTAACTCACCCCCTCCAACGATCCGATGTTGTTGGACCAGGGCCGCAAGCGTCTTCAAGATCTCAGCCGTGTCCAGACCAGATGCAGATGGCGCTGTAGAAGACGCAAGTGCAGTTGACGGTACAGTAGTTGATGCTCCAGCTCCAGAGGCAGCAGCAGCAGCTCCGCTCTTGCGATCCATCTCTTCTCCTTGTAGCAACTCAACCTTCTCAATCAATCACCCCAAGATCTCTCAGTGGAAGCACCAGATGTCGGGTTGAGAGTCTTCCTGGGAAGGGCGAACCTTCTGGCTGTGATATGAGCTTGAAGGCTGTGTTCAATCTACTCAGGGAAGCGTTGGGCTTCAGGCTGGGGCTGGTTTACTCAGAGGATAGGCTTCAGGTCTCAAGGTGATACTGAAAAACACTCATATAAGTCTCTAGGCTCTTCTGATATGTTCAGGAAGCAAAGTTCAGGCTTAACTAGCAATGATAAGATCAGATGGCGAACTTTGACACTCAGGATTGAGAAATATGTGAAGGTTCAGACTTCAGAACTCCTCATACATGTAAATGAGGTTCTACTGGATACACATACGAAACTTCAGCTTCAGATCAATTCAGAGCACTAAGATATGAGCAGAAACTTTCTGAGTAGAGAAATTACGGCAGTTTCTGGTACCCAGACAGCTATTTCGACCTATAACAGAGAATTGGCTCGATCACTTTGGGAAATTCTTACAGGATTTGCAGTACACAGCTTTCTGAACACTCCTGTGAAGTTGGGCCTCCTGATTCCACACAGAACTCCAGATCTCGCTCTCCAAAGTTGCTGCTCCAGATTGAGAGCTTTTCAGACCCCTTCTACTTCAGCGACCGCCCTGAATTACTCACTCACTCAATTGACATGAAAATTGGGAGAAAGTCGTAGCCCTGCTGACAGTGAACACCACCACGAAGGTTTGAAGCGATTTCCTCAATTCTGCTGCAAATGACACTCAAAACCCCAAATTGAACAGAAATGCTGCAATTCTGACACAAATCGAACTTCAATCAGCCATAACTCCTTGTTTATTGCCTCAAATCGATCAAACTTTTCGCTGACAGTGCTTGGCACGACGAGCTCTCTCTCCCTGTGCTCTCAGATTTCGAATTGTCCTCACCAATTGCTCGAAATCCACTCTAGAGCTCTGTTTCTAAACTTAGAGTTTTACAAAAGACAAAAATGGACCAATGGGAGTTCATAGCTCCATTTGGTTGTCATTTTGTGCCTTAAACTACCTGGTAACTCAATTCAACCCATATGCTACCACGTCAAGTCCCCTAAAGCGCCAGCGTATAACCTAAACTACCTAGAACGACACATAGCCTTGAAAGTAAACTAAAACCAGCTAAAAGCGTGCATGGGCACCACGTAAGTACAACCCATGAACTAAAGCCCTATCTACATGGCAAATCAACCTACTAAGACCCAAAATATATAACATCCTCAAGTGTCGACATCTCTGAGGTCCCAACTCTACTCAGAGAGACTAACGCTAGACAGAGAGGTGAATTATTTACAATGTAAAATGATTCACATCACGACATCGTCCCACAGCTGGCATTGGTAATATGCGAAGTTCTCTTCCATATCCCAAAGCAGCTCGAAATGTCTCTCATTGTGAACTGCACGGATGGAGATCTAGATATGAAAAAGTACTTGCAACTGCCCTATAAATGCTTGAAGATGAATGTGCAATAGTTTACTATCCATGGAGAGAGAAAAGGAAGTCCACTACATTTGCATGTACAAGGGGTCATCTCTCAAGGTACCAGCAGTGTATAGATTAAACAACTAGTCATAAACATTCTAGGATGGAAAGGTGAGGACAAGCCACTGGGAGGAGAAGTTCATGTGTTCATGAAGTTCATGTGTGATGTTCAGTTCTCCATACCTTTGTTTGTATGGTGCGCTACTAGCACCATACTATATGAAAGAAAAACACAAATCCGTCATGAAGAACATAATTGACAGTATGCTCAAAGACGACGAGGAATTGTTCACTCTCTACGGTGTTATAGATACAAAATATCAAGTTGAATTGAACTACACCAATATCTCTCAACCTGCTTGAGATCGATGATCACATCTGATAAATGCACACCTTCTTGTAGGTGGCTTATGATATGTGGTATACAGACGACATGCAATGACTCTTTGCAAAAAGCTATCATTCATCTTGAGACATGAGACAATCATCATAGCTGATATAAATAATGTTGCTTTTGCTCAAACACACGCTCGTAACTTCACTGTTGAGCAACCTGACTCTGACGTGGTGAATGAGGAGGAGCACATTCTGGCTGTTTCTCCCACGAACTTCCATGAGATTCATACCCTTCCAAAATATATGCCGTTTTGCAGTGCTTTGGAATGTAATCTTGAAGCCATCAGAGCTTTTGAATGTTACGAACATCTTCGTCTCTTTCTGTGTTACATGTAATGCACTCCGAGTTGTCTGTACTTACATTAGTTTCTACTCGGAATGCAAGCAACACATCCTAGAAATCACTTGCGAACGCTCCAGAACAAGACACGGAGTATAGAACTCAGCGAGCCTCTCTTTCAACACTACTTTAATCGCATCGTTAAACAACATTTCCACATGTTAGCATGAGATATTTGTTGATAAGGAAGAACTTCTAGCTACTTTCTTGTCAAACTACTGTGCAGTGGGCAAGCACGGATTTTTAACACCACATAGGTAAACAAAGATGGTATTCGACACTTCTACTTTATTATCATTCATGTTTTATGTGGCTACGATCTCACAGGGTTCTGAATATTACATAGGTACATGTAGATGCATTGTGGTCTTAGTTTATTATCAATCAAGTTCTACCTGACTGATTGTTAACCGTCTAGTACTTCCTGTCCGAAAAACCGAAGATTACTTGAAAATATATAATCGACAAAAAATTGCGAAACTTGTAATAACTACCAAAAAATATAATGCACCGCACAGTGTATTGCTTGTGCGAACTGAAAACTCCATATACAAAAGTGAATATGTATCCAAAGTGCACTTCGTGAAAAAGGAAAGAAGAGGACAAGAATGAAATGAAGAGTGGAAATTCACAACGCCAATAAAGCCTTCCTACCGAGAGATTGGAAGACAGAACAAGCGAAAGACAGGTAGGTAAAGGTGAGATGTTAGAAAAAAGTTTCTAATTGTCACTCCCGCTTTCTCTATTCGATAACTGAGGGAAGTGCTGGTATTCGATCCCGTCGAATAAAGAACAAACCTGTGTGGCCGTGATGCAAACTAACAATATTCCATGTTACCATAATTTTACACATACCGAGACATCACAATAATAACTATGTTCGTTAACATAGTAGTAACTAAAGTTCGAATAGAGGAGAATTAACGAACCACGAATCACATAAAATCAATTTCCATTAACCTCTGAATCTATCAGGGAGGTTATCTTCGGTATTCAATTAACCTGTGAAGGTTTAGAAAGCACTTCCACTTATTTATGAAAATTTAACGACGTATTCTCAATATTAAATTGTACCTAACTGCATTCTAAGACGACATCTCATCCCTCTCAGACAAAGATATTTCATCTACATAAATAAACACACTGTAATACATAAAGTGGACCGGTGATTATTAGTGCACGCTTTATCTGCGTGAGTGGAAAAGGGTGAATATCCTAGTAAGTGAATGCCCGAGAATATTCAGAGTCCTTACCTCATTCCATTAGTTGTGATCATTCCACTGATAGCTAGCTCTTAATGCACTTTACACTTAACCCTTCTGTTCAGCACAAAAATCTGTTTCTGTATACTGTTTGTGTATTACGCCCTTTATGCTACTTTGCTGCTTGACCAAGTGCTCGTCAGCCTACTAACCATAACTAAGCAACTCCAATGCTTGAAAAATGTCCATGTTTACAGATGTACGCCGATCACTAAAGAACTGCTCTCTCCAGTGAAGTGCATGACGAGGTTACGAAGAGGACGTTCCGACGTATACAACTTTTCGCAATAGGCAGATTTTCGCAACACGATCTCACAGAGCTAGTATAGCTAAAGCTGGATGTCTGAAAACAAAATTCGCCGTGTTTGACTTCAGAGTTAAGGTCACACCGCTCGAATAGTTTACTAAAACCACGAGGCAACCGTTAGTAAGTTACTGAGTAGATCACCAATTCACATGTCATGAAGGAGCCAATGTGCACGAAAGAGCAGCAGACGAAATCTGGAACTGAATTCCCCCTTAAGGAACACGTTGTGTGAGAAATGTTCACCGAAACGATCCTCAGAGAGGACATCAATACGAGTATACACCACCGAGACCGCAGTCGACTGTACGGTAAATATACATTGGTACATGGGAATGGCAGACCTGACCACGCCCACACACTGAAGGACACCCAAAAAACGCAATGAACCTGGAGAAGTACATATATTCATACGTCGAGAATGGCAGATATTCTCAAGGACCACTCTCTAGTATACAGGTAACACGCAATTAGCCCGGCCGAGTACGTATATTCATGCGTTGAGAGTGGCAGATTTTATCAAGGACCACTCTCTAGTACAGGGGTAAATACGTGGCCAAGTACATAAATAGGGGCCCAATGTGCGCTACACTGTCAAGCGGAGTTAGAGAATTATTTGTAACCACAGGGTGTGCCGATGGGAATGCCCGGCCGAGTACACAGTTAGAAGCGATTAGAAGCCAAACGTGCGCTACTTGCCAGATGGAGTTAGACAACTGTTTGGAGGGTGTTCCGCTGGGAATGTGTAGTACGAAGCACATTTCCAGAAAAAGGTTCCCCTTGGTATAAAGTTCAATGCGACTGTCCAATGATAAGAAACAGATGCAGTATGTATTGATGTAATCTGATAGATTCTAATGTAAAAGTAAAAGCTAATGTAAAATCCAATGCAAATGCAGTATGTATTGATGTAATCCGATAGATTCTAATGTAAAAGCTAATGTAAAATCCAATGCAGAAGTGAAAACAACTGCAGATGTGTACTACAATAGTGAAATAAGCGAGGCCGTCAACGCGGACGTAGATTGAGAATAGCCAAAAGAACCCCGCGCAGAAGAGAGTTAGTTTAAGTGAGTTGAGGAGCACCGATTTAGCGAGTGAATACAGGGAGAAGACAGTCAAGAGTAATGGAAGACTTTTATTTATGCCAGTACTGAGGTACCGAGTAGGTGTACACTAAAGAACCTAATTACCACAATATACACTCAGAGCATGCAGCAGAACACACTCCCGTGGCATGCACCTCAACCTGCTCTCTGAATTCATCAACACCCAACAGAGAGGTTAGGCTGTAGATGAGTAGGAAATGTGGTGAAGTAGATGAAGACTTAACCGACTCATCGGGGCCTTGTCGGTCCAGGAGTTTTTGTTCAGTTCCAGGACATCTGAGGGCAAATGGAGAAAACCCGGAGAAGTACATAGTGAGTAGCAAAGATGGGTGTGAATGTATGCTATCTTGAAAGCAAAAAGCAAGAAAGCAAATGTCACCGGAAATGTACATCACAAGGCACAATGCCGGAGATGGTACTCCCTGTGTCCCAAGTATGGAAGTGCAAATATACAAGGTATGTACAATATGCACTGCGCACGAATCTATGCTTGTGCAGAATGTATATCTAATTAAGGTGGAACATTAGCCAAGAATCTAGTGAGTAATAAGAGCGGAAGATAAAGTGTATGTGCTCGAGATCACAGAGCAGACAGTAACGAGGGTAGAACATCAATGGAACTGCAACATAGCATGGACAAATACATGGTTCATAGCATACAAATCTACGTGTGAGCGTTTTCTATTGCCGAGAAGGCGAGAAGGCAATGAGGTGTAATAAAGCACCAGGAGCAACTGAGTACAGCATCTCGATGGATGTACAATGCTACAGGCCCTTAATAGAACAGAAACGACCAGCACCCCTTCTTACCCCCAAGGGTTAGAAGGAAAGAGCAAATTTGTACACAATTCACTGTTAACGAAGGTCACAAAACAACAAAACAACGAGCACAAGTAAATCAAACCAGAAAATACCATAGTTGATTTATCTACAGGTGTGTAAGAATTCCCTGACACAGCTGTAGGTAATGAGCAGGTGTGCACTCAAATACCTAACTACCACAAGTACTACAACGAACTAAGTAACTGCTACAATACCTAACTACCACTCAACTGTCCGGTAAATACGAAGATTAAGTTAAAGGTACGACTGCTTCCAACATATCATATAAACGGATACCACCTTGAAAAGCCACTGATAACCATAGTGTAACTCTCCAATGGACTGAAAGAGCTGAGATTTAAGCGAAGTACGGAGAAAAGGCAAGTCACTGGAGATAAAGATAATTCTTCCTTTTCTTGCAAACATCCTTCAGTCTTAGAGACAGGATGGCGTTGAACGTGGCGAAACGTTCCGGGGTCGCCAAAACAAGTCGTGCTGAAAATTGTCGCCATGTTCCTACATCGCAGACAGCTCACAGTCAACAGACAGGCTCAGAGAACTTCTATGTAGCGAGTACGGTTCTGATATCAAAAAGTGCAGGAAAAGCTACAAATGTGCAAGCATTTTATCATCCAAGGGACAACTTCCTGTAAGTGAAACAAGATGATACTCGGTACATTATCAACATAACATCGAGAAATAGTTGACTAAACATCATTCTAATTCAAAAGTTAGCCCCCAATCGGCAAACATTTTGTTGCCTACAGGCCTTCGCCGTCCTCGATCCAGTCTGATGCTTATACACGGTAGCTTCATTCCGTCTCGTGCGGAATATAACCACTCCAACAAGGAATTTGCAATATGTGATGAGCGAAGGTGAGAGGCCGGCGTTCTGAACTTATTCAGAATGCCGACTTTCAAGCAAACTTGTTGGTATGCGATGTGCTCTCTCTTTGAATAAGCGAAGTATGGGGAAAAGGATCAAGAGCATACACGAGGAAGTTCGCAAAACTTCATCTAGCAATGTGGTCCCCTTCATCTGGGTCGACTCGTAAGTTACATTAATACAGAATCAGAGAAACAAACAGAGCGCACACGAGTCAAATTTAACCTAACGAGTGAAGTGATGCGAGTGTGTCAACAAGATATTTCACGTTGTCTCCTAAACACCCCATTCCGCATTAACTTAGGTAAGGTGAATGCTGATGTCAAAACTAAGTTTCAATGTACTGACCACGCAGGTAGTCATATCCTCTTCAAGTACTTCACATAAACGCAGACCGCTCAACTAATCCTCGCCTTCACCAAGCCGCTCTGCTTTCCCTGTATCCTGAAATCCCATCGAGAAGGCCAAATCTCAAGGAAGAGCCGCGTATGAAAAGCTATCTGGACACTGTCAACTGCACCTGGAACCTGATCTTCCCAACGCACAGGATGGTAACCTTTGTGACATGTGTTGGTTCACACGTACAGCTCCACCCCTAGTAACACGGAAGTACTGCAATATGGGCCGCCAAGGCACATCCAGACCACGGTGACCGTGCGGCAAAAGCATAAGAACAATGCTGTCTGTACAGTCGGCCAGCTTACGGAATAGGACATAGTGGTCAACAACGACGACGAGCGGATACAGGTAGGTGAGGAAGAAACAGAAAGAAAAAATACTTTACTTTCAAGCATCAAAAAACCGGACGCGCCCTTATGCAGTTAGCGTCATTTACATCAAATACCTGAGTGGCCAGAAGACATCTTATTCCGCGGAAACAGCCTCCAGCCGCCTCTTTGCAACAAATTAATACTGACATTTAGATTACACTGACTTTCCTATCGTTCCGGATGCACAGAACAGAACCGAACCGCCTGGCACCTCAGCGAACATCAAATTCCAAGAGCAAAGCGTCTTGCCTCTCACTCTCACCTTAAGTCTGAATTTAGCCCCAGATCAATTTTCTTACGCTATCGTTTGTCATCTAGATCTACTTACAGCGGTTCTCTGATCTAACGTGGTGATTCCAGCACCTCCTCATCTTTTGCAAGCCAAATATACCAAAGAGAGAGACCCCTATCAGCAGATCAGGTCATGTAGTAACTAGAACAAGAGGGTAACATCCCACCTCCCAGGAAGGAGTACCTCCACTTAGGGTTCCTTCTACCAGACTTCGTTGTTGATGCCAATCTGGCGTATACAACTGAAGGATCAACTCCTGCTTTTCTGGTAAGCACGTCGCTGAAGACCGCAGAGCGGATACACTTGGTCATCACTCCTTTCAAGTGAGCAGTGTAACGTCTCCCGAAGCATCACACGGTCGGCCTGTACCGCCATGTTCTTAGTTTGTCCTCTCTGCAACCAAGATTAGAACAAATTGCAGTGGAGTGCACCCAACTGGGATACAAGTACACTAGTTCACGCGTTCACGACCGGCGAAAAGCAGCAAAACCATCTCCTATTGACATCACGATGCTTGAGCACGCCCTGTTGGTGATAGAGATCGCTGTCCTGTGAACTATCCGTCGGCTGAGGAATGCGGACCGGACCTCCAGCCTTCCTCTCATTTCTGGCATTGTTAAAAATCACCGTAAAACCATCTCCCGACCCTGGATCCTGTGCATTCCATGCACCGAACTTGGGTAGAGCCGCTGCACCCTTCTGAGAGCTATCGTCCGAGCTAGGTTTAGAATTTCCAGTTCGAAGACGAGATCTCGTTGGCGTTGCCGGAGCGAAAGTCTGTGCCTCCTCCCCGGTCGACTTCCTCCTACTATTGTCCCAGGCGGGTGAAGCTCCACCCATCACACCTGCTGTAGATCTTTTAACCGGATTGCCACTTGGGTGAATCGGAGACTGATCAGCGGAGAAGCTTGTCGAGGGACTGTCTCCGTGGCGATCGCCAATACTCTCTCTATTTCCCGGGCGCTTGTTGTTCTCGGTCGGCGGTGCTCGGCTAGGCATCGGGTTACCTCGGCCCTCAGGATACGACCCTTGGGACGGTATAGCTGCTACTTGCCTGCGTGCTGGGGGCTCTTGAGCGGTCCTTGGTGGTTGCCCTCGCGAATTGCCCGTGTCTCTGTTACCCGAGCTGGGTCTCTCCTGATGCAGATCTGAAGCATCCAGTTCCTCGGGATCGTTAGGGTTGAAAATTCGCCTACCAGGAGCACCACCAGGACTGTCGTTGGGATCATTGGGATTGATCGCTTTACCCCTACCGCTACGGGCATTATCAAACACAGCGGTGTAGGGCATATGATCGTTTGCATCCCAGTTACCAAACTTGGGCACATGAGTACGCCGGGTAGCCATCTCCTTTAGCCTGCCTGTTCTTCTTGCGACCGAATCGTGCACGTACTTGCCGACTACAGGATTACTACTGGATTTCAAAACTCTTCCCAAAAGGATTCAATGTCTTGAATCCCTTGCATCCGTCGACTCCTTAATCCCTGCGCGACGAGTTCCGACTTTCGACGAAATCCTGCGTCTTTGCCTGTCTGTGTTCCTCAACATGTACTGCACCACAAAGAGCAGAAGTTGGGAGTCAGCACGGAGCCACTGCTTACTATCTCTCCTCTGCTCCTCCTCCTCTTCGGGGATCTAGTTCAACCAAGGTCCCAGCCGAACCGATGAGTGGAGGTCAAAGAGGAAAAGCCGACAATCAGGCGAATACTTGTTACGAATTCTCTCACTTCCCTTCAGGTGTTTCTATCTACAATAGTCTTGCTCACCTGGACATCGCCTCCTCCTCTCCTCAATCGTTGGCCACTTGAGGAGAACGACGATTTGGCAACTATACTACTTGGACGAGTGAAAGAGACGGGAGATGTGTTCACGCGGCTACACCACGGCGAAGAACCGGGAGCCCAGTTAGTCATGTAGCGCGTTTGGCTCCAAGCCTAGAGGCTCGGGCACCTTCCCTTTCTCCTGCGGCAAGTCGAGTTCGAGGGTAGAATGATATCATGGAGATCAAACCCGTGGGCATGATTCTGAGGAAGATACTGTAGGCCCGTGGAAGTGAGCGTCGTTCGCTTGCTCTTTATTGCTCTCAGTCTGGCAGCTCTGGCTCACTCGATGCTTGACTTTTTCTCTTTCAGAATCTGACGATTCTGACCCCACCTTCAGACCATGCACAGGGAGACTTCCAACTTGTCTGACGCAAAGTTTACTTCCGATGCGCATAAGCGACACAATCAACGCAAGTTCTTCGCCGCCGAACTGTTCGCTTCTGGAGAATTTTGTTTAGTAAAATTCGGTTTTACATCCCTGTTTATTGCATTGCAGAGCTGGTAATCGTCCTCTCGACAGGTCTCAAGATGCCAAAAGGCGATCCGGGACCGACTTCGTCGGTATGTGGCTCGTTTCTTTCCCTTTCACTCCGCTCCGCTTTACTCGCTGGTCAGTCCATCCGCCAGAAGCCAACCCGGCCGATCCCGTCCGTCCCATTCCATACCGAGGCTACCAAGCTCCAAGCTTAGGCGAGGGGAGCCGAGCCAACAGCGAGTATGCTGGACCGTGTCGGCTAGTTCACAGTTCATCAGTCCTCGTTATCTTCTACCTCTCCAGCTTTAGCGTCGCGTACCGGTTGGCTCTGTCTTCTGCCGAGCCGCGCTATTTGAGGAGGTCAATTCGTTCTCGCTGGATACAACAAAAGTCTCCCGTAGACAACGTTCGCAGTTCAGGTTGGAGTTTGAGTACAACGTTGTTCACGCCGACTGTATCCGAAGTCAAGACGGACTCGCACGAGATCGGAATCCTTACGCGTGACTGAAACTCCGTTCACGTACGAGTTGAACGTCGTTCACGCGGCGAGAGATACTGTATCCCCTAACGCGGGACAAAAGCGCCGTTCAAGTTGGAGTTCGAGACGTTTACGCCGACTTTATCTGAAGTCAGCCGAACTCGCAAGAGGTACGGTATGCTTCAAGCGGGGCTGAAAATACATCTTATGGCGTTGGTGCGTTATCATATCGTGACGGAGTGGAATAGATAACGAGAACAAGTGAGGAAAACCTGCATTGGAATAGGTGGTTTATTTGATATGAGAGATAATTAGTATCAAATCATTGAATAAATAAACATGTTCAACCATTTTTTGAAAACTTTTGTTCCTTTTCTGTTATCATAAATAATTTAAATGTTAGATGGAAACTGTATACTAAACTATAGCTAAATTAGTTATAGTTAAATTATAGCTAGAACTGCAGTTGCAGACGGTCCAAAAATAACCCATAAGTAGAGCGTGCACTGACTTGCATCTGAAACTACAACTATGGCAGCTTGCTAACAAAAACAAATTTAATTTAGTGACACAATAATTTATTAGCTAACTCTTTTTAATGAAAGGGTTAGTCAATAAAAAATTTTCAAAATTGTCAGGTCAAATATATAAAGTACATTGTCTTGTTTCTTTTACTTTCAGTTTTACTTCAATCCTGGAAGAAGCACGAGTAAAGTAGCGGCAAAAAGTATGTTGTCAAAATAAATAAAAATGGACCTATCGAGTTATTTATGTGAGACGATAGAAGATTGAATATAGAATTTTGTTTGAATGTGTGACCCATATTGTCACTTTGTTTTGCAGATGATTTCTGTTATTTCATATCTCAAACCACCGACTTCTAGAGGTTAATCATTTTCAAAACAATACATTTTCTGTTCACGAATATATAAAATGTTCGTGTGAAATAACAGAGCAAAACCTCTACTTGAATAGCTCTAGTATGAAGTGTCAAAGCTGGAATCTCTTGTCAATATTCTTCACCCGCAGAAGAGTGTTATAAACGCGATCAAGAGTCTATGGATATTTTTGGAGGGCACCTCTGGAGGTATCTATAGGAAAATGCTGCATGCGTTGTCATGTTATGTTATGGACGATTTTTTAGTGTGAAAGTTATTGTATGATCGGATGTAGAACAAGTTATCACTTGTTTGGTAAGCTGCACCCTAGCTAAGTTGGACCTGAGGTTAAGCTAGGGCCTAAGTAAGCTAAGCTGGAGCTTAATAGAGGAAGTTTTCTGGAAATAGAAAATTGATGAAACCATGTTGTATAGCTCATTGAGCTGAGTTGTGCAGGACTTGAGTTGGTGAAAATGAGATCATGTTAACGAAGTTGTGTGAATTGAAATTTTATAAGAATTGCGAAAGAGGAAATCACGTGAGAGACAAAGATTTGCTAGAGTTGAGATCATAAGTTGTGTACTTGTAAGTTGGGTGCATAGTACATCTTAGGATCTTCGTTCATTGAAATCAGACTCATATCGCTGGAGATTAGAAGTAGTAAAGAACGCAAAATCAGTAGAAAAGGAAGGCTTAACGTTCTTTGACACTTCTTTTTTGAATGTGTGTGATGTTGGAGTAGATGGTTAGCTCAACTTCCTAGGAACAAGAGGTCCAAGATTCAAATCTCTCTTGGCACTCGCGCTTCTAGATTAGATCACGAGCTGCAGTTCACACATCATCGCATGCCGACCTCAGCGATGAAAGATTACGTTGAGTGTGACTTTAGTCGTGCTTATAGACGAGAGACGATATCTCTCTTAAATGTAGTTAAATGGACGACGTCATTGACCACGTATCATGAAGAGAAATGCTGCAAAAGATACCAAAAGAAAGTTGTGATACATGTGGATACTTGGGAAAGGAAATGCATGCTATTGAATCACTCCGAAATGAGATGGTACCACCTACCGACTTATTGCTACATTTTTTTGTTTCTGTTGCTATCTTTCACTGGGGTAAAGAAGGATAGGAAAGTACTATGGTGTTATCATTGATGTAGTCACTGGAAAGAAGTTTTTTGGGGACTATGCAGTGCATGCAGTGGATTTGGATTTAGGGTATTTGTGTGAAGACCATATAGATTATTCAAGTCTGCTTGTACATTCCTTGTTTGGGAAGTAGAATAAGTGGAAATATAATTATTTTTGGGTCAGAGGAGTTTAGTACTCGTGTGTTGTTGCGTATCGTCTCTCTCTCGACTTTATTGAACTTTTCACAGCTTGATACCTCGTGTATTCTCTGATGCATCTTTCACGTCAACAAAGAACTCGCAACATGTTTACTGCTAGGCGGACGAGACGTTTGTGAAATTTGAGAAAGAATGGACGATTATATCTAAGATATTGAAGACTAAAGTGACAAGAGTTCGAAAATCTCTCAATATGTGCACTACAACTTCTTCTTGTGATACATGAGATCCGTAAATTAGAATCGTTTGTGATTTTTGTGGGTGCGATTGTGATATCGAGAACTTCAAATGCTGCGAATCTCAGTACGAGTCAACATTTACGTTAGGAGAGGCTGCTAATAAAGAACATTCGAGAGATGAAAAATCTCAGAATTCATGTTTCTGCACTAACCTTTACTTTGAGAGTTCAGAACGAGATAGAATCTGAAAGAAGTAGCATGTAAGCACCACGAAGAGTCTTAGCAAACCCCAACCATATGAGCAAGATCTTTGACGTTCATTTTATTCTCTTTATATTGATCACATTTAGAGAGTTCTGTCTCTTTTGAAAGACTTTCGTCTCGATAACATTTCTTATCAGTTTTTATTTTAAATTCGGTCGTAAATTTTTGCATAATAGTAGTATAGAATTCTAATAATTTATTTTAGTTTTCAAAATAGTTTTTATTAAAACTTCAAATTATTATATCAACTCATAGATATAAGAATAAGTGATTCACTACCCTATACGTAGTTGTCATTCAATAAACTACGGCTGTTGCACTTTGAGACGTTAGGGAATCTTCTCTCTTAGTTTTTACATGTCTTAATATAAGTTTTAAAGTTTTATATTTATAATTTTTCTAAATTAACTAGCTCAAGTTGTGTATATCTCTGGGACTTTTCATGTGTTCTTCTTCTTCAAAGAAAAAATAATCATAACGATCTTACCCAAGCTCGAGCTAACATCTTGCCACTCGAAAGAATACTCTTCAAACATTATTGAAGGTTAAACTCTTTTCAAATGAATGACCACGCAATGGCTTGTGGTGCAAATATGATGGTGGGATTTTTTTACCATACAAGGAATAATATTTTAAGATATAGAAATTTACTTGATCATGTCTCCAGAATGAATGTTTGGCTTGATCAGACCCCTCTTACAATTTTCTGCTTGATCAGACCCCGCACCTAAGATTGCAAGTCAATACATATAACTAGTCAGCGATGTGTGTTGGGCAAAAATGCTATGCCAATGTAGAGAGAAGTCAACGATATAAAATTTATTTCTATAGGTCTTTTCTCGCTCATTGCTCTTGCCAGAAAGCGTTCCAGACCTCGATTATTGGTGTGATTCGGCAAAGTGACCTGCATGATTGGTAACCTTATGTGCGGGTTCTGATTTAGTTCGACATTCATATAAGAGAGATCTGATCAAATCCGACATGCATATAAGAAGGATCTGATCAAGTAAATTTTCTGTTTTACGATATGACTGCAAAGTTAAAGTATGACTTGCGGGTGATATGATTTTTTGACAATGAACAAGTATAGCTAAAGGAACCTTTGTACCTAAATCAACTTTCTTACAATAGGGAGAATTTTTGTGTGTGTGATCGAATGATAAATACTTCTTGGGATACCAGGAGAATTCCATGGGATCAAAATCTTCTGAGTAAGATGTGATTACGACAAGAGGTTTCATGTGGAGCCTTAGAAGCTAGTGGTAATCAACTGATGGAAGAAATCATCTGATTTATGACTGAAAATTCAATTGTTACATATAGTGGGTGAGATATTACTTTCAGGAGTGAACAGAAATAAAAGTTGCTTTAGATTATCTCATGATCAGGATTTTAGTAAAGTCATGGTCGATGATCAAGTTACTACCTGCCCATAACTTTTTTTGGAAAAAGTTTCATAGAGCGTTAGAATACATGGAATTTAGGAATTCCTTGGAGGCTTTTCAGAACTTAACAGACCATTTTTCTCTTTAGAGGAATTTCTGGAAAGTGAAGGTGGGGGTGAAAGATATAAAAGGAATGATTGGCCAGCGTAGGGAACAAGGTCTAAGTAAAATTTATTAACAGCAGTTATTTCAGCTGCTAGAAATCTCCGACATAATTGATTTAACTCTTTGCGATAGGTAGAACTCATGACATCATGATCAAATGCCTAGTCAGTTTTGTCTAATAGCAATTTATATATCGAGACTGAGGGTTTAAGAGAGGAAAAGGTGGATAAGTATGCACGCTTGAAGCCTACAATAATACATGGGGCAATTGAATTAGATATGCACCACTAAGTTTCACTCCCCTGATTCTTTGAAAACACCTGAGTCCAAAAGATATATTTTATTATTCCAGAAAAAAAATTAAGTCAAAGATTATAGAAAAAATATTATTTTAATATCATATCATTTATAAAAAAGATATAAATGCTAATGTTTGTTGAAGAATCTAGAATTTTTGTCATAAATATCTCATTATTCTTATATAACCAGAATTTTTTAAAATTTGTATTTTTTAAGTATGGTAATTTATGTTTAAAAATGGAATACTATTTAGTTATATTTTTGAAGAATAAGGCTATTATAATTATAATTCTTTAAAAAATATTATTATTTTTTATCAGACACATGTGATTTTAGGACTTTTACGCTAAGTGATCTTCCGTGATATGCACTAGTGCTTTCAATAAAAAAGTTGCACCAAGAATATATATTATAACTTATCATTGGGAGATGGAATGCCTTGGAAGCATGTGGTTGAGTCCTTCTGCTATAGGATCTCTGTTAGTGTAAGCGTAAAGAATCCCAGAAATATAAAGTCTCTCTTCTTTGTATTTTGGAGGGGTTTATGTATGATAGAACATCTTCCTCGGACGATTAATTTGGTAAACCATGATCTATATATATTATTTTTATAAACTATAATCTCTCTTATTTTGTAAAGTACATCTGAACCATTAGATCATGTGAGAAAATCTCTCGATCTTTATATTTTCTTTTTCTTTTACTTTGTGCAAGCCACGAAAATGATTGTGACTTCTCGGTCCTAAAATCCTCTCCCCTCAGTCTCACCTCGAAAAGTTTAGAGTTCCACTCCTTCCGGTGCTTGTGCTATACATATGTGGTAGGCAGTAAAGAGCCTCAACACGAAATAAGGCTAAAACTGATTGCTTTAGTGCATGTGTTCTTGCCGACGAACCTGCGTAAGTAGGTAATGTGAATTTTCAACAGTTTATTGTTTGTCATTTTCTCATTTTCTCAATTTTTTTCTCGTAGTATATATATAATTATATAGTTTGAGCTGAGAATCTGTTGATAAATATCTATGGTGAACTAGTACTATGGTACAAAGCTCAAGGAACTGCTAGGTTCTCTCGTGCCAAAAAAAAGTCATCACTTAACATTTGCTTCAAGGATAATAGATATTTGTTGCCTTTACTCTAAAGGTGTTGGCGATTTTATATCTTATTGGTAATAGCCTATTCCGGATGAAGGTTTATTTATCGTTTGGAAAGAATAATTCAATGGGATAAACGATAACTTGTTGTATGGAAAAAATAATCAATAAGAAATTACCTAAAGCTGTGCATAAAAAGCTGATATAACATGTGATAGTTTTACAAGTTTTGAATAGTGGTAACAGTTTGGGAGATAAGTTTTATTTACATATTCTAAACTTGAAAGTTTTATTCTGCTATAGTCTTGCCTGCGACCATTTACATTTGGTCGAGGAAAAAAAATAAACTTAAAAAGTGCAACTAGATATGTTACGTCTATTCAAAAATACTAATCAATATAATAAATTTTTTATTGAATTATATTTTGATTTATTACCAAATACTTTTTCGTTTTAGAAAAAAGTTCCACGAGAAAAAATTAGTCATAAATTAAGATGCTTGCATCTTTGCATAGAAGTTTTAAACTGCAAGTTCCACATAAAAAGGGGGAAATGAAATTTCTGTTTTCTGTTTTCTCTTTCTGTGATAGATTAGAAAGAAAATATTTATTTTTTCTAAGAATCTAAGAAACTTTCAACTATATATATTTCAGTCTCTTCTAACTATATCGAGTTGAAATAAATCACAAAGTGCAAAGCTTCTGAATAGCTGTCAACTGCATCTTTATTCTTCTGTTTCTATGATCGAACGATAAATCTGTGATAAAAATAATTTTACTTAAATCTAATTTGTCTTTTGTACTTTGCCACCGTGAACTCGAGAAATGAGGTCTGGGTGGCCCGGATCTCTTATAGTGGAACTGTACAGTTTGTCTCACCTTGTCCATCCACAGTCATCAACCCAACGCTAGGTGCTTGAAACTGCCATCCATCCAGTTTTCGACACAGCAGAAAACTCCCGGAGGACTTTAAAGCATCAACGATTTTCCCGGGAGAAATCATGAAAATCCGGCAAATATCCATGAATAACATAATTAATTATTACTTATTCACCAGTTTTGAATTTTTAAGTACTTAAACCTCGAGTTTGAGTATAAAAGTATGAAAATAAATATCTCCTTTTTCTTGCCAGTGTAGGTTGAGTATGAAGAAAAGATTATATTTTGCCCCAAGAAACCTCAGCATCTTCATCTTAACATTTATCTGTAAATACTCAATAGTTTATTTTGAGATGAATCATAACTTGTAAAACTGATGACTAGTTTTAAGTTGATTCTTTATTACATAAATTCTAAGTTGAGAGATGAAGAAGTAGTCACCAAAACCATTTTCTGCATAACGGTTAAATTTCTCAGTTATTTGAAAGATAACCTGCAAAATAATGTCTTCTGGGTCATCCGGAACTTGTATTCAAACTCGAGCTTTAACCGTTAAAATTCGAAACTCTGGCTCGTTGCCCTCCAGATGGTATCATCCCTGACGAGAACACAAGAAAATCACATACCGGGATCCTATCTTTGCGTACAATATCTCTTGAAATTTGCATGTGCTTCTGTACTGCAGCAGAACCACCACCTACAGAAATCATGGTCAGAGAATTTTCCAACTCCAAGTCAAAGATAAAGAAAGCAGGTCTGTTTCACAATCATACAGTATCGCGATGGGATTGGCCAAGCTGTCTCTTTTAGAATGTGAAACCTTAGCAACGGGGCCTAGTAACTGGTGGTGGAAAAGTTTCTCTCTCATCATGTACCCCTTGGAGTCAACTGGGTGCAGGATGCAAAGCTGTACTACGGTACTCAAGTGCTTCTAAACTCGTTTCATAACTTACCCCTTTGATAGGTTCTCTGTCTCGGACTAAAGACCAGTTTGTCAGAGAAGAAAATCCTTACCCTTCCAGGATCCATCGTAAGATCTAACTTTCAGGACAGTAGAAACCGTGTAACGAGGCAATTACTCTAAGGTCACATGGTCTGCTTTTAGAGACTATATTCCCTCCGGCCCTCCGTGGATCAGGCCCAGCCCAGGTTTTTCCTGCTTACCTGTAATTTACCGCCTTTACAATTCACGGACTACTGTGTTAATTCACCGGCGATTTTTAGTAAATTCTGAGTATTTTTTTATTTTTAATTATTTTGAGACAAAATTATCCGAAGTATTCTCTACTCTCCTGCAATTTTAGAAAAGTTGCAGGAGAAGTAGAGAATATTACACTGGATGTCGGATCTAGGCTGGCGCTGCCGTGAATAGTTGATAATAGGGATATCAAAGTGAGAAGTTTTTCAAATATTCTTGATCTCCCGGAGAAAACTTCCAACTTTTTTCATTTCATTCGTGAGTTTTTGCAATAGGAAAATCTACTATTCAAAAAATAATGATTCTAGGTTTCAGAGAAAATAATATTAATAAATAAATCATACTGTCAATTCATAAGGGTAACCTTCAACGATCCAAGTTCTAAACAATACTAGCTGGTTGTAGGTTAAAACTTTTCTTTTCCAACGTTTAGGAATATTTTCGATTTACTTTGACACCCTTTAATAGTCATACAATATAATATGGGTGTAAAAGTCATAATTGTTGGTAAATATTCGATCTTCGTGGGTTACAGTTTCGAGCACGGCCGGGCGATTTCTTTCCCGTGTGAAGTGAATCATCCGTATTTGGTGTCAGTAAGAAAGCCGATGAAGAAGCTCACTTTCAAATATCCTAAAAATATATTTGGGAATATTATTATTGTAAATGAGAAATATATAGTAATAATATATAATAATTATATAAGATGGTCTTAGCTAGAAGATACGGCTCGAACAATGTTATCCATCGTGTATCGCCCAAATTGTTCGTGAGCTTGACTTTTATTCTTTGTTTCATTACGAATTATATTTGGTAACTTGGACACCCCCTAATTAATCTAGTCATCTATATCAGTATAGCATACGTATGATATACTGATCTAGAGAGATGAATTGACATGCTGACTATTATATATTTGATCTACAATTTTAATAAAATTTTAATTTTAATTTCATATATCTGAATTTTATAAAACAAATTATATAACTAAAATTTAAGAAAGGACTCAAATTAGTGTATAGGTACATAAGAATTATTTTCAAATCTTAATAGTTCTCCCCTGTATATAATAAAGAAATTGAATGATAAAATCTTATAAGAATAATCCATGAGATCATTAAGATATATTCTGAATATATAGTTCTAAAGTATCAAATGAATCAAACTCTTTATTACATGTATAAATGTTAATATCTTTTATCTTTTATTTTTATAACATATATACTCTGTACACTATAGATACATATATAGATGTATAGATTAACATATAGATGAATGTAATATATATGTTTGATATCTCAATAATAATAATAATAATAATAATACCAAAACATATAAAAACCATCAAGAATGACTCTTTGATCTCCAGCTTGAAAGTACTACTTTAACTATTATAAAAGCAACAAAATATTTTTGTATTTCCTTGTTATTCCATGTCGATCTCTATCTCTCTCCTTAAAATCTGTCTAACTTCTAGACTAAAGCAAAATGTGATTTGATTCCCGGTCTAATTGCGCTCTGAATTTCAATTTCGAATTTTAATCTCATTGAAATAATTTCTCTCCATCAATATATATAATGTCATTAAACATAATCTTAGTACATTCTTCCATTAGTATTCTATTTAGATCATACTATTCAATCTGACCAATAGGTTTGGAGTGATGAAGCAAGATTATTGTATTGTGAAAAATTTATCCATATATGATCTAAATGTGAATGGTATTTAGTTATTGATTGAGAGAATGCAAGGAAGAAATTATGATCGTTCATGAAATATTGTAAATGTTTTGTCTGATGATTCGTGATTGCCAACATATTTATGTTAAAATCACCTATGAGGATTGAAGGAATGTTAGTGAAGTTATTTATTATAGCTTGATGTAATTGACAGAGGAATTTAGTAAGAAGCATATGAGGTGATGTATAAAGAGTTGTAATATTGAATGCACGACAAGTGTTGGTATTAAAGTTTGTTGAAATAATTTTTACGAGATTTGAACCATAAATAATAGAAGAAGATAATTTCTTGTCGATTATTACAATAATAATAAGCCTCTACAACTCGAAGTATGGAGTCAAGAGGGAAACAGCCCAGATCGTACGCTAAGGTCCTTAAGCAATCACATAGTGGAGCTTATTGGTTTCGATGAAATATTTAACAAAGTAAGAACCTTTGATTAATGTTTCACTTAGACATAAAAACATTGTAGTTTGTGATCTGTTTTAATATCCTCAAAATATTTTGGAAGAGATCTTGTGTTTAAGTATTAGACTAACGTATATGTAAGTTGTGAGGTGTATGACTGTAAATCACAAAGAGATAAATTCCATTTTGAGATTATATTTAAGCTGTGTATTTAATGTTGTACTTTCTTATCGACAATAATATGACAATGTTCAATGGGATCTAGTAAATATAAATAATGTGGATCTTTTATTCTGGATAATGCTCATAATGATATGTTAGTTCTTGTCGGTTTATATGTTTTGGAGAGAAAACTAGTTGATGCATCGTTAATCCTTGTGATATGTGAATAGTTCTTGCTGATGCTTGTTGCTTGACCGGAAATTGTGTTTTCATAATTTTGATATCTTTGTTATATTTATTAATAAAGAATTATTGAGAGATTTGAAATATAGATCCAAGAAGAATATAAATTTGATTATGAGACCGAAGTCTCAACATCGTATATCTGAGAATGTACTTTACATGGGAATATGTTGAGGTTATGGTGGATGTTAAATAAGATCTTCTATAATTTGAAAAGAAGAATTCCATCTTGCTTTCCTAATTTATCCTTGAAGAACTATGCTCAAATCTTCAAAAATTCATTGATCTAAAACTGTTTTAAGGTATATGAAGAATAATACAATATATTATTATAGGTCATTAGACCTCTCCATTGATGGATTTGTTCTTTCAGTGGTTGACTCTTTTTTAAAAGGACCCCCTCTGAGCATTATCAACTTACCTAGTGTATAGACTGATCCACAATCACGGAAATTTACTTCACTGCAACTGTATTACGTTTTCAGGACTTGACCCCACCTCTCTTAACTTTGCGTTACTTGACTGCATCTTTGACTGGTTACAGCAGATTCAATACGTCAAAATATCATGTCATCAGATGATCAGAATGTGAGACTGCATGTTATTCATCCATGTACTATACAGAAAGTTCGATTTAAAATACTTTTACAACATATGATCTCTTATTGTAGTATCTTTACATTGCCGTAAACCTACTGAATCTGCTGTTGCTGCCCAAGGGTACGGTCAAGTAACTTGAAGTTAAGAGGGTCAAGTCTGGAAAACATATTAGAGTTGTGGTCAAGTTAATCTATATCCGCAATAATGATCTGAGGGCATCGGTTTTACACAGGAATGATCATATACTTTCCATTAGTATATCTAGACTAGAAAAGGAGAAGACTCCTCTAGAGGTTGTTAGTTCACTTCTGCATTTGTCTCAAATGCTCTTATTAGCATGAGGTGGGAGAGAGTATTCGTAGTGTTGTTGCTTGGAGGGCACTAAGGATCTCGGCCCATTATCCCAAGTAATGAGCTTATCGTGCTTAACCAAATGTCGGGGGTCACAAATGAGACGGTGTGGTTTTTGCCGAAGCTTTAGTGCTAATACCAAAACCCTTCCCATCTCGCATGTTTTACCTCTTGACTTTACGATGAAAAGGTCACACAAGCGCAAGTAGAGGATGGTTCACAGGGTTTCCAGTTGGCATCTTTCCTTCACGAACATGGCATGAAAACGCGACATCATTTCTGCTTATAGGTCCTTTCAAAGAGATGTGAACCAAAGGGTTTAAAATTACTCGGGGTCTCTACCCACTATGCCAAGTATCGAGCAAAGGGTTCAAAATTACTCGAAGTGATTTAAAATAGTGTAGTTTATTACATTCAGCTGAGACGGATGTCAACATCGAGAACAGTAGGACGAAATGATATGAAAAATCAGTATTTTATTACATTCAGTTGTGACAGCGATTTCTCACAAAAAATTATTTAGCTAAACAAGTTTTAACTAACGTGTGTCTCAGAGCTGGGTATTTTCAACAAACCATATCGCTTTGGATAAGAGTAGAAGAAGACTAAATTTAATTTTGAGATAAGTAACACCAGAGCTAGACTCTTCTAGCCGAGCAAATCAAAACTATCAAGAGACGTAAGACTACAGCCTGGACGCATAGAAACAAACAAGAACAATCCAAAAGTAACTTCATACAATAATTAAGGATCCAACTTCCATCCCTTATAGAAGAGTTTTATCATGAACCGACAGATTATCAGAACTAAATAGAATGCATTAATAAGATAACAATACAGAAAAATAATCCTCAGTCCAAAAGCGATAGAAGAACCATGAGATGTCATTGTCATCATCGAGGTGTGATTTAAATCAGAAAGGATGGTCAACCACCAAGCAGCAGCAGAGTAGTCAAAGCTTCTCTTCTGCAGCCTCTTGTTGTGATCATCGAGCTGTAAGCATAGGGAGTTCATGGACAGCTAATTCTATCGGTTCAAGTTGCAGATCAAGGCTGTAAAGCATAACCATTGTTCACCCAGAGCATATGTCGAGCCAAGTACTGATATGAAGTTATCTTATGATAAAATGAAGAGTTTCACAACAATATTTTGTCGTTAATTGACCTTACAATAGATGTCGAGGAACATTCTTTATGCATCGACAGTCTTCTACATGAGAAGGGAATAAATCAGCCACTAGTTCTCGTCCAGGTGATGCTCTAATTTGTATTTGGGTGCCATCAATGACAACTTGACAATTTGATATCTCACATAACAATAAAAACCCTTGCTCACATCCTATAGGTCATCCTCAGATGACTACACTGAATATCATGCTGAACTATCCATTTTACAAAGGACGCTCCTACTCCAAACATTTCTCCTGTGCTATGCGGCAAATGATTATGGCCAGACACTTCTCTATGAAAACAACTCGATGAAACACTATATCAATATGCTCTAACGGAGACCCGACTTGCTCCACTAAGCAGAAGAAGCTGATCTTCTTCATTCGTGGAGCACGTATCCACCTCTCCTCGTCATAAATTCTCATTAGACAATAATCAAACCAAACACTTGTGTGGTGCATCATCCATCAACGTACCTCATGTTTATCCATGCAATACACTATTGCAAGTAAACACACAAAAAATTTGACTCCAGCCATAATATGCACTTCGCTGGAATACCCTCGTTTCGTGAACACCCCTTCACTCAGTTATAAGATAGATGATGGTCTACAACAACACGCCGAGTTGCAGCAAAGCTCCACAAAGCAATAGCAACAACATCCACAATGAACTCAGATCACCTACAATCAATACAAAGCGGAAAATGATTCGGCAGGAGAGTGAAACCACTACACTTACAATTCGAGTAAGCCCAATCTCCCAGCAAACCTATCAAAGGTTCCAACCATAGCTCTGAGCACAGAGTAGATGCTCTGAAAATTTGATGCAAGCTGGTCCAATGCCTTAGCATCTAGACCGTGTTGCATGGCAAACCTGACAAACTCTATCTCTTGCTGCTGCGTGAAACGAGCAGCTTGTTTCTGATCTTGAAGTTCTTCCATATTCTCAAGGACCTCTCCAAACTCACGAAAAGCCTCCAACATTATTTTGAGCTCTTTCAATTTCCCCTACTAAGGGAGTTGTTACTATGCTGGTCAATATTACCTGGAGAGTCATCTAGATCATCGGCCATCATGGACGAGTCTGCAAAGGAAGGAGGCTGAATACAAGATCTACCACCATAAAATGAGTCGATAACGTCATATCACTACTCATCGAAAGAAACATGAAGATCATTTGTCCATCTATCGCTCGTAGTCATCCCTTGGAATGCCTCGTTGCCAAAACGAGCATTCCAGTCTTTAATTCTCTTGTAAGCTAACAACAAGCTATCCAATTTTCTCTTGGTCTATTTGGCATCGATGCATATTCCTATAGGTCTCAACTTGTCAATAATGACCTCTCACTTATGTGTAGAAGTGACAATCACCTCTCTACTGGTTTGGTTTAAGGGTTCTTGTCATTGCTCTCGCTTGACTTCAAGAAAAGCGACAATTTTCCAACTCTCCCATAAAAAACAGGAGTTACTTAGTTGTTGTGAAGGTCCGTTAGTAGGAACTGAAGTGGATACATTGCCATCTGTCAGTGCCTTCTCTAGACTTCTCATGTCTCGCTCATCATGCAAAAGCTGACTAACAACTTGAGAATCAAATACATTTGAGTCGAACAATGGGTTCATTTTTCTGTGAAGACAACAAATAAGCATAGAGTCATCATAGCGAAACCAAACGAGACCATGTGAATGAACAAAAAGCCGTGAAAGCATACCTTATACGATTGTCCATGTCTTCTTTATAGTCTATCGCCTATCACGCAACCGTTATGAGTGATCTAGAGCAATGACATGTAAGGAAGTGACATGTAAGTACTTCAAACTAAACCTAACATCAACAAACTCAACAGAGATACCAACAAACAAAAGATATAAGATTTTCTCTACTGCAAACTCAATATTTGTTGTGACTGCAGTCCCAAGCTTGCTGCGCAGAGAAGTTTGAAACTTAGTTTACAAATATACATAGGCAAATACTGCAATCAAACTGAACATGAATTACATTGCAATAGAATGAACCAAGTAAACTCGAACTGTCATGTGCATTATACGTTAGAATGATAGAGTTAAGTGTTTAAGTATTAAGTGCATATACATAAGTGCTTGATGCACAGTTAACGGAAACGTATTAAATCGCAACTGTAAAGGAACGCACTATGTTGACAACAAGTGTTTTGCTAGAAAATGATATGTTCATGATGACATCTACATGATACTACAAGGCTCCATCAACCGAAATGTAAACATCAGGACACACACCACAAGATTAACAAAAATCAAATCATCATTTTGTGTTACATATGCATAGCGGTTAGCAGCGATGGACTGATGTCTTGTTCACTGAACTTCTCGTAAGATGAGCCTTGTGATATGATGACATGCATCAACATTCTATACATCCTGATACATTATAGTTTACATAGTTCTCAAAGAGAAGAATGATACGAGTTGTGCATCTCTCTAAACATTAACTCATGCTGCCTATCAACATCGAGGAAATAAATAGACTTATGAGCTATAAGCCGAAGTCAATCGCAAAGGCTGCGTCTCTCTTCGACATCAATTCGACGTATTGTGTTGAATAATATCACATAATAGTAATGAGAAATCTCGTGTTTGAAATTTTTTTCTCGTGTTATCGCAAACCGTCTGCTTAGTGTCTTTATTGAGTCTGTAAATGCGACCACAAGCTGATGTCATTAGAGTCCTTGCCTATGTAGAAAATTTGTCTCCTCTTGATTTAAGTGTTAGAGGTTATGTTGAGCAGGCGGGCAACGATAGCCAGCAGAAAATTTTTCTCTTCTTGATTTAGGTGTTAGAGGTCAGGTTGGGCAGGTGGGCAGCGATAGTCCACTGTCATGGGCGTGCGCCATTAATTCCATGTATGCGTTAAACTCTCGCTCCTGATATTTAGGATCTGAGTTACCTAGACTCATTTTTTGACGTACGCGGACGTGAAAGACGGACCTTATGGTTACTCATAGCAAACTGCATCTTTTCATAATATTGTTGACATGGTAGATAGTGTTAGAAAGCGACCGGAAAAGAACTACATTTCAAGAAGAAAAATATTGGATTTTCATTTAAGCATTATAAAAATTTAGTTTGTTAAATTCTAAACTTTTCTATGTTTCAGATTTCGCAGAGAGATTTTGAATTAAAAAAAATCTAAAAAGAATATTTTATCTAGAACCCTTTTAAACCAGGAGGGGGATTTAAGGTCCTTGTCTCCGTAGAAAATTTCTCTTTTCTTGATTTAGGTGTTAGAGATTAGGTTGAGCAGACGGGCAACGACTGAAAAGACGGGAAGCGATAGCACACGGAAAATTCCCCTCTCTTGATTTAGGTGTTAGAGATTAGGTTGAGCCGGCGGGAAGCGATAGCCCACGGCCATGGGCGTCCGTCATTAAATCTTGCGGAGGACTCCCCGAGGCTGCCAGAGTCCGGACTGGGGCCAAAATCACTCACGCATAGAATCTTCACGTGGATCCCGCTAACAGTTGACTCGTTGAAGTCCATCGAAGACCAACGCTACGACGGTCGTTACCAGTAGTCGTCGTGGTCGGTCCACATGATCGGTACGGTCCACGTAATCGAAATCCTCCTTCGTTCCCCAGAGCAAACAGTGTCCACAGTGATGAGTACAAGTTGGCGGCTGCTTTTCCCGGCACGGCTGCCGCTTCCACACTGATGATGACAGGTGGGCGGCTGCTCCGGGAGATTAGGCTCGTCGAGTACCGTGTGGGGCAGAACCGACGGTAAAAGCCAGTATCTGTGTACTCCCCAGTCTTCAAGACTCCGGGTAAGCGGTCAAATATTAGAGTAGGAGGAACAGGACAAACATTATGCTGCAAGCTTGCCAGAAAGGAGGAATGAGGGCAATAATAGGGCATCAGTTCTGACTCCACATAATTACGGCTCGAACCTTCTCAGTTCGAATTTCGGAATGATCAGTTTGAAAGTAAACTACGTCCTTGCATTCTCGAAGGCACTGACGAATGTGGTATCGAACCCATACTCGAAGGACGTACGACGAAACCAGGTCAACCCCCTGGGCGTACTGAAGGACATACATTCACAATCACGTTGCTCCAGATAGCAGAGAGATACTGACTAATGCCGAGTCTGCGCTAGTCGATTGTCGTGTTGACACTACTTGAATAACCAGGAAGGGGACCAGGTCAACGTCATATGTCAGCCCGGACGGTTAGTAGTCATTTTTCTCTCTTGATAAAGATTAGCTCAGCGTCCGGAAGCTCGACTAATCTCTTATCTATATCTCTATGAGCGATAGTTCGGGAAGTAGAACTGGCACTTCGAATTAACATAGTACCTGCAGTCACTGCGCCTGTTGAGGATACTCAACATCCCAAACGTTAACACCATCCATAGTTTCAAAGCTTCCTGCTGGAGGTTCCAAATATGAAGTGCTGGGTAAAGAACCCTTATCACTGATATAACTGGAAAATTTTAAGTCTCCCACGGTAACGTCACGCCGCTTAGACGGGGTAATCTACATTCTCAACATCCGATCACTAAGTATGACTGACTGTGATGGAATAACTTTACAAGGGTGAATCGGGAGCTCCCCTATCACCTCACGCGCGCGTCTCCCCGCAAAAACACAGTACCTGCCTTGAGATGGCATCATCCTAGCCTACTCTAAATGACTTTATACCTTGCAGTAAGTTCAGGACGGCAAGGAATTTATCACTGAAATACCGTCGACGGCCTAACTGAGCCCGACTGGAAAGGTAGCAGTCGGAAATAATTATAAGCTTATATAACACCGTGAGAATCAATCGCTCTTATAACACCTAAACACACCTTATGTCCCAAGATTTTGAACCTTCTGCTTCAAAAACCGGAGTTGGTTATCTAGCCCTTGCAGTTGACTCTGAAGGGCAAGAACACGGGCTCTTTCGGCCTCTGCTGCTAGCCTGTAAGGTGCTGTAAGTGCTTGAATATCTACCCTCAACTGCTCCAAATTTTGCGCTAGATCTCTCTCCATTGCTTCTCCCAGTTGCCGAGCCAGGTTATCGGCGACTCTACTCATCTTTTTCTTTATGTCTTGCCTCTTGGCGGGCAGCTTCGAGATACCCACAAATCTACAAAAACGAGAATCACCCAACTGGCTGTCATTTACACACCAACTGCTAATATGCATTATAATCTTCGAAGGATGTGTTTCAAGGGAGACTGAAGCACACATCCTACAAACAAGGCAGATGTTTCTGGATACCTATAGTTACATGCCAAATGAACTAAAGGCAGGAAACTAAAAGCTCTCGTACGACTCTCATATGCAGTCAGAATCCTCACCCGCCTGCAGTGCAGATGCTTAGGGCGACAAGATCTTCCAAAGTTGTCGGTAAGACCGACGTCAAAACTGATGCAGTTAAACCAGCAGCTCCAACACCAGTAAACGTACTCAAGACCTGTCAATCAAACCAGTCGCTGCAGTTGGGGAAAAGGTCCCAAAGTAAACCAAAACGCCGATAAGTAATACTTGATACTTGCATGAACAATCTGAGTTAAGACTGGTACCGCTTCGCGAATTTCCTGCTCAAGCAAGATCTCTGCTGCTTTTACATCGAAGCCTTGCAAGACGGCGATACTGTTACTTGAATTCTTCTCTTGCTCCTGCTTAAACTTGTCGTTAAGTTGCAATCCACTGGACGAGCCAGCTTCTACATCGAGAGATACCTCCGGCCAGCGAGTCTTCACGAGTTCCCTATAGATGTCTACCTGTCTCAAAGCATTCGCTACCATCCAGCTCCCGTGTTCGTCGAGTACTCTCTGTTCATTAAAACAGATATTTTGTATTATCTTGTGAAATTTCGGTAAAACACTCATGCGGAAGGACAACTATTATAGAACTAGCAGCATTTTCAGTTTTCCTAAAAGGTTCTGGTTCGCGTAATCAGGGTTGTCATCTCCTAGAATCTGGTGCAATATGTGAAACGGGGACCAAACGCCGCTATTCCACCATGAGTACACTCGCTGTTATGAACGTAGTGATGCTAGTCAACTTGACAGATGGTCGAGACAACACGATCGAGAGGACAGACGAGTACAAGGTCACAGAATTTCCAAACTTTAGAGCAGAAAATGGTTGAACACTAAGTACCTGAATGTCGCTTGTTACGGAACCCATGACTTGCAGATCAAATCCCTTCGAAACAGGCAAATTCTTAATCCCATCGGCACCCAGGAGATACTTTACCATCGAATCAACGTTGGAAAGCCGTAGGATGGAGTCCACAAGTTTTTCAGCACGACCCTTGGCTCCTCCAATCTGGCCGAAACGATGTTTCGTACGTCATGCTACTAACTCACTAGTAGTTACGAACCCTGGTACAAAAGCGATAATTCTTACGGCGAAATAAATTTGTCTAGATAGGATACTGTCCACTCCATAATTAACCTTAAAGACATCGGTAATTTGGCTGTCGACAGCACTCATGCACGGGGAAACGGAAGTCAGCTAGAGCTCTTACCATCAGGGTTGCACGCTGCCGCTGCAATGCAGCATCGGCTTGAACTGCATTCTGATACTGCTTTAGTTGTTCCTCTATTTGGGCTAGCACTTTGAGATCCGAGTCTGCTCTCAGGATATCCGCCGCAAGCTGTCGTTCACTGGCACCAAGCAAAGCCGTTCCGATTCCTAAAGGTGTCTCGAGTTTCAGTCTAAGCCTCTCAGCCCCAGCATCCGTGGAGCCACCTAAGAAACAAAATATAAAGTTCTCTAACTCTTCAAATCCACTACGTTTCCAAGACATGTCTTGCAGAAGTAGCTCTGTATCAATAGCTCCGTCTTCATTCATGTTTGCCTGCTTAGCGTGAAGCGCAAGACGTGCAGAAACAGGATATACATTTGCCTCCTCAACACTTAGTAAACTTTGGGCATTTTCCTTGACGAACTTCATAACTTCTTCTATCTGTCCAACACCATTGCCCATCATTAGTCAAGAATATGACGCTGCAATTCAGGTTGGCACGTACTTCAGCAGGACTTAGAACTACATCCTACACCAAGCTACTGATAAATACTGCTCGGAAATCAAGCCGCAAAATGATAGTTGCAGCAGGAACAACTCAGTAGTACTACCTTACCTCACCATTTCTGTGTAAGCCTAAAGTAAAGACAGGCTGAAACAGGAAGATGGTTAAATATGGACATACGCTAAAAAGCCACGTTCATTATCAATTCCTGTTAACTTGAAACTACGAAGTTTACCTCTTTGCGATCTGACAGAACATCAGTTTTGTTCAGTATGAAAATAATCTTTTTGCCCCATTGACGAATATAGCGGAGAAATGTGACCTGACAACATAATTGTAACTGGCATAGTTAAGAGGCAAAGTTGCGAAGTTGTAGGAAAGCTTGACAAACTATGGATAGTAGAGAGCGTCCTTCCGTCAATTTGTGACCTTACAGTTAATGCTATCTTCTTAGTGCTTATTCTATTCAGCATATCTAACGTTCAAGAAAACAGCACCTCGACACAGCGATCACCCGAAGCTCACCTCGCTCTCGGTCAAAGGCCGATCAACAGATAGTACAAATAGCACTAGATCCGCGCGTGGCACAAATTCCTCGGTAAGCCGCTGCTGACGCTGAAGAATAACGTTTGTCCCTGGCGTATCCACAAGATTCATCTGCTCTGGCCAACATTTTCCAACACGCTTGAGAACAGAATATCTGAACAGTGACATGAGCCCTGATGCAAATGTCCTGAAAGAGACCAGTACGTTTCTGAGGGTGAAAGGATACACATCACCGACCATCACACCAACAAGCCATCGTCACTAACCGTTTCAAACGCAAAAACGGATCTACCACGACATCAGTAAGTAGGAAAAAATGCGTTTTTAGAAGCTAGTAAGTCAGACGTCAGTGGGGCTTGTGGTGGTGAGAACACCTGTTTAAGTAATTCAGCAGGGAGATAGCGCAAGAAGTGGCCATCTGGATGTTTTTCTGATCGCTCTTCTCCTTCACTGCCTTCCCCAGTGTGACGAAGTACGGTTATCTCGTTCGTAGTTGGAAGCACCCCCTCCTTTAGAAACCTTTTACCCAAGAGGGCGTTTAATACAGAGGACTTTCCAGAATTAAATTCTCCCTGCAATCCCGTATAAACGCGGAGTAATTATTCTACCCGCAAAATCACGACAACAAACAGGACATACAAGGACCATAACCGCAGCCTGACCTACTTTCAGTCCTGACAAAGCCTCTCTCTCTCTCTCTCTCTCTCTCTCTCTCTCTCTCTCTCTCTCTCTCTCTCTCTCTCTCTCTCTCTCTCTCTCTCTCTCTCTCGGGAGGAAACCTCAAAGAGCGAACGCATTTAAAGTGGGAGCAGGTGAAGAATTACGCACCACAATGACCAGCAAGAAGAGCTCATCTAGTTGTTTTACAGCGTCCAACAACAGAGAGATTTCTTCCATCTGTCACAACAGAGTATATTTAAATAACGGACTGGATTAGTTATATTCATACGTCGAGAATGGCAGATATGCTCAAGGACCACTCTCTAGTATAGAGGTAACACGCAATTAGCCCGGCCAACTACATAGTAAGAAGCAATTAGGGGCCAAATGTGCGCTAACAATGCCGACTGGAGTTAGCGAATTCTTTTATAACCGGAGGGTGTGCCGATGGGAATGTGTAGTGCGAAGCATATTTCCAGAAAAGGCTCCCCTTGGTATGAAGTCGAACGCGACAGGGCAATGACAATAGAACAAATGCAATATGTACTGATGCAGTCTGATCGCTTCTAGTGTAAAAAACTGAATTTAACCCCCATGCAGAAATGAAGACAAACTAGCTTTCTGTAATACAATCTTGAAATAAGCGAAGGCTATCAAGGCAAAACGTAGATACAGATAGCCAGACGGAGATAACCAGAGAAGGGACAGCCAAACAGAGGTATTAACTGGAGAACGCATTTTTGCCAGTCCATCACTGATGCATTTAGGTACTGAGTAGGTGTACACTCAAGAACCTAATTACCACAATATACACTCGGAGCATGCAGCAGAACACACTCCCGTTGCATGCACCTCAACCTGCTTTCTGACTTCATCAGCACCCAACAGAGAGGGTTAGGCTGTAGATGAGTAGGAAAAGTAGTCAATCAGATGAAGACTTAACCGACTCATCAGGGCCTTGTCGGTCCAGGAGTTTCTGTTCAGTTTCGAGACATCTGAGGGCAAACTCCCAGTGTAGTGCTAGATCAGTGACCTTGGCAACAATGGACTGGATTAGTTAACTAGAGAACAGGATTGGATTTAGTTAACGAAGAGAGAAACAATGAATCCAGTCGGCTGCTGGCTGATGACATCTACAGTACCTCTAATGATTTTACATGACAGTCCCACTGCACTCGGTGGACAAAATGAACGCAGTAGGAATCTAGGTTCAAACTGAACTCCATTTTCACAAGAACAAGCAAGAGGGCTGTAGCGAGTACCTAACTGAGAGGCAATCAAACATATTCGTCGTAAAACTTGTCAACACTTGCATTCGTTTCTACATCGCACAAAAGCATTTGACTACCCGAGAAAACAGTTAAAACTTTGATCTGGCCCGTAAACATTTGGACCTAAAACTTTCAAGTATGTCAAAATACGTCTCCTCTCCAATCACCGACATTTGACCTCAGTATAAATCGCAGCCGTCGAGTTAGTCTATTCTGAGGTCTCCTTAGGACATTATTAACGCTTTACCTACATTTGTTACAGTTTTCGTTCTACACATGCTCTTCTGACCTTACATGTTGAGGTTGTACCCTTATGAGGTAAGATTAACTTACACCGGGCCATCTGCTCTACCTGCAGTACAGGTGACTGCCAGGCACCAGTGAAGATCCTGTGATTATATCTTGAAACTTAAAATATATGTGTGAGAGGTCCTACAGATTCGTTCGACACCATACAGAGTATGTTCAGTTCTCCTGCTGGTAAGGAGACCATATCTTCAGAAGTCTAGGGCTGTAATTTTCCGGCACTAGGTTCAATTGCCGAATTCATAGACAAACCCACGCGCAGTAAAGAACATACCAACTCTTTACCAGTAATAATGAAGCAGAGGACGGTGGAAGAGCTAACCTCTGGTGATGCAGCTCGGACAACGTCAACCATAGTTGTGAGCAGCTCGCGTTCCTCTTCCACAATCAGCTTTGCCAGGCCATCTAGGTCTAGACACACCTCAAGACCTACTCCATTTGCGGACGACGACTTTTCTGACGTTGTGGTTTCCTTAAACACAACCTGCGAGTAACCTTTGCTACTTTGAGTTTCATCTGCACGACTATTCTGCTTAATTGTCTCGGACATAACCGAGTATAGCGCAGCCACAAAGTCACATACATCACCGCCGTCCATCAACTTCTTCCCACCCAGAATAAGTCCAGTTGCTCCAGCTTCAAGCAATTCCAAAGCTGGACCTACATTCATTTGTTCAGAGCCGGACAGTCTAGTGGAAACATCCACAAAGACTGGAATGCTCACTTCATTACAAACACTTCTGACGTATCTGCTTACATCCTCCAGATCCGAAAACTGGAGAATCAGCAAATCAGCTCCTTCTAATGCGGTCGCGCTCTTGGCTGATTGAGTTGATGAGACAGTCCTGGCCACAAGGGGCAACACGGCAGCTTCTGAACCAGCACTCTGCATCATTCTCCTAGCCACCACCGTAGGTAGCCCTGCAGATTAATGGTAACCCTCGATATAAGCCCCTTATAACCATAAAACTGGATTCGTGCACAAGCAACAATCTAAAGAGAAATATTCAAAACAGATTTGACTTTCGTAACCCGAAAATCTACTACCATTGACTGGGAAATCATGGAGACATTAATCACCTTCGAATTGCTTATGTTGTTGAGGACAAGAAGAAAAGCTCTCTCTATGTTTCTAATATCCTTCGTCCCGCAGTGTAAGCCTCAGAACACCCTACGTGTACAGTACACTAAGGGATTGGGGAATTACTCTGGCAGAAAATGCACAGAATTCGTCGGGAGAGTCTTTGTGAGACTTACAGCTGACCTCCGAGGAATCCAGGCGCACTCCAAAAGCAAGCGACGAACCACAACGTGTGACGCAAACTGCTTGCGCTTTATTATTACAATTCGGCAAAGCGTGAGGTCTATTATCCAGAGCTGCCGCGATACTCTGGAAAAAGCCTTGGTCAAAGCAAGATAGAAGAAGAAGTCCGGGATCCTTCTCCTAATTTAGAAAATATTCTTCGCCCATCAAAGATGTCTGGTCACCTGTAATCTGTCCAGACGTGGACAGGCTATCATATCATTTCTACTGTGTGAAATTTACGAATTTTGCTTACAGGCATGCTGAGTTAAGGTTCTGAAGGATAAAAGGTCCAAGTTAATGTACCGAAGAGAAGGCGGAGGTCCTTACCAGTAAGTGTCAGGTTGGCTAATTAAACCTTGTTCTCCAGCGGATACTTTACTCTATGATAAACCCCGCGGAAAAAGATTCACTCTAATATCTCTAAGCCCAGTGGAAGAGTGTGGATTACACCTGAAATCCTGAGAACCTGTAAGGAGCCATCGCAAGAAAAGCGGGAGTTGAATCCTTACTCCAACAACACCGGATCCTCAAGAATTCAGGAAGGATGGAGAGTATGGAATGAAATCTACAAAGGGAACTGAAATTGGCGGCGACTCTGCTGCTTTCTACGTCGAAAATGAACACTTCTTTCTACATCCCAAGTGGTGAATTATGAATAGGTGAAAATGACAACTTCCGTGTGTAGAGAAGAATCCCTCCAGCAAGTGCGAGCTACGTAACCTTGGAGATACAAACCAGCTCCGCTACTGAAGGTGCATCTACTAATCTGGCCGTCAGACCTTAGGGGTCGCAAAACTAGAAAGCCCACTGAAAATGCTTCGGAGGCACCCTCTTCGCCCACCGTTCCAGGATGGAGGGTGCAGCTGATATAGTCCCTTTTTACTTAGCTGAGACGATACGGGAAAGCAAAACCAACTCATGACCGGAAAGGAGGCGAAATTACCTTCGTCTGAGAGTAAGACACCATCGGCGCCAGCTGCAGCAGCAATATCCACTCGCTCGGCTACCAGGAGTTCAGCTCTTCCTCTCAACACCGACTTGAGTAAGCACGCAGCTTCGTACAGTCGAGCTCCGCCTTCGCCGTCTATCCCTGATTCTACTACCACCATCGTCAAACCCTCAGCTACGGCTGAACTCAAGATATCCAGAAGACCATCCACATTTTTACCCTCTAACACCTCTAGGACCTTCAGGCGCAGAACTAGTCCTGGGATACGCACTTGTGGTCGTCGCACACCACCTGGAAACACTCCAATAGGACTCTGCTTCGCATCAACATCCTTCAAGCTGGTATCTCGAATGTCACTTCCGTTCAATTCGTCGGCAATTAAGCTTCTTGGTGCCTCAGCCGATCCCTCCGTGATATTGGATGATGCTTCTAAAAATTGCTGCTCGGCTCTTGCCACCGAACTTCCATACCTCCCTTCTCGTAGTCTTAATCTTGGATCCAAATGTTGTTTTAAGTCGATCCTTCCGAGCGCTAATTTCCTAGTTCGCCCATACAAGACAGATGTTGCACCTCCGCTAAAATGTACAAAACGAATGCTACAAGTACACGCAGTAACTCTGGTCGCACCAGGAAAGGCCGGAGTTTCGGACCGCCTCAGCCTAGAATTCGCAAACGTGCAAAATTCATTGGAAGGGGAACCGATCGCCCGGAGCTTGTCATCGATCCGCAACATTCTCACAGAAGGCCTAAGTTCATGAGTTCCGTGCGTTCTCTGGATTCGTATGTTTACACTTGATGCTGACAAAGAGCAGTTTCGGACACGCGCAGAAGAGGCCACACTAGCTGTAAGCATGGCCGAGGAAGCCATTCCAGTGGAAAAACTGGAAACACACTCACGGCGTTGGTCATTCTCCCTTCAGAGACTTGCACGGAAATTCAAATTCCTTTCTCGTTCATTCCTTTTATGCTTGTCATCCCCGTCATTTGGAGCCAGTCGCTCCCGAGCCGTGGAAACGTGGTGGAGCTGCACAGCCCAATCAGGCGATTGTTCCATATTGTGCTGATCATTTGCTGGGCCTTCGCACATTAGATAAGCCCGAGGGACTCCCAGAGACCCTGCCTCCGCGGTTCTGTCGTAGTGCTTTTCCGGATCTACCAATCTCCACATCCCAGTAGATTTCAATGATTCTCTGGGATTTACCAGACTCAATTCTGCAGGCTCCGTACGAAGTCAAAAGGGAAGACTGTCGCCGTCGTTCAACGGTCGTTGAGGCTACGGTAGGTCGGGAAAGCAATTATGATTCATCTCAACGTGATAGAGACGGGATAGCCCATTGTAAAAGCTTTGCAGTGGAATCCGAGAGATCCTCTATTAAACCTCCTGGGCCCCTGTTTTAGTCTGAGATTATCAGGTATTATCAGGTACTAACCTCGTTAACTGATTCCGAGTTTATTCACTCACGTTTATAAAATGATAAATGTTTTTACTTTTCCTTCGTGGTTTTCGCGAACCATGACACTTGTCCAGGTGAATTGGTCACAGTGGAACTCTTACCAGAAACTTGATTAACTATTTATGCAACTCCAACTTACAAGAGATTGAACATACGACACTTCTCTTAGAGGATTGTAGGTTAAATCATTTGAGACACCGATCTTCGATATAGTATGGATGCTGTACAATGTTTTTTTATTCTCTCAGAATATCGTATCAATCCGACGAGGAGTCATATTGGCTCCAGAGCAATTGAGAACTTTGTCAATACCATAGTGTTATTCAAATTCACTATACTCGGGTAACAAAAACTATGACTAACCGTTATTGGTATTCGCATAATGTTTGTGAGGTGTTTGATATTACTTTTCATTATTCGTGCGTCCTTCATCTGTGCATTAGTACAATGTGTTATTTTACTCTAACTCAAACAGAGATAATCAAATACAAAAGATTATCGTAATATATATTATTGTTTAAGAATAAATAAATTTTATGGTAATTCATGATAACTCCATTTAATATTCAGTACAGTTCGTTAGTATCGCTTAATCTATAGATCCAAGTTTGTGTCTTCAAAATAATAAAGAATAATATTGGTATGTATTAGCATGTTTAAATGATTAATTGATTCAGAAAATGTAAATCTTGGCTACATTATTGTTTAAACTGCAGAAAATACTTCAATACTCTAGTACTCTGCACTTTATAGAAACAAGATATTTCAACGTGTTTTTCTCAAATTTTGAATTGCAAGAACTTTAAAATTAACAAATATATGTTGATCATTTTGACAACAAAGTTTTAATTGAATGATCACACACATATTGTGCAATAATGAATGTAGTCATGAAATTTGAAGTCAAAGATTATACGACTACTTAAACCACAAGTATCACTATATTAATAGAATTTTATGTTTAGCTCTGGTGGGCTAGTCCACCAAAACTGCCCCTATCAATCACTTTCTCATTAGTTGTCAGCAATTTGTGAACCGAGATCTAACGACTGAGAAACAAAAAAGAAAAGCAAGCTGCAATATGGACCACAAACAATAAAGTATTCATTTTTTACATTTGAAAAGTAAACTTATTGAATAAACTCTCATACCATGGGAACACATCTCTTCATAGTGATTGATTAACTTGAAACTAAATCTTTTCCATCAGATTTATATTTTATGGGAGTTTTCACAAGAACTTGTAAAAGGATTGGATTTTCCAGTAAAATTTCTGAGATTCAAACCTATAATCTTTGTCTTTGTAGGTCTGGAATGCTACCACCTAAGGTAATGGGCCTTTGGAGTCTATATAATGGTAATTGTGGTTTAAGCCCTATGTGTATCAACCAATTTCTCTTATCTGACATGTTTTTTTGGAGTGTCAAATCTGATAGTATGTCTAGCAAAAAAAAAGGCTTTTCTTTCAGAAATTATAGTATCAAATTCACGACTGTGTAGATTAGAGTTGATGTTTTTTTTAAGTTTATACATGAAAGTCTTTTCATCCTTTTATCTCATTGCCGTTAGCACATTATAATCATATCTTGACACGAGTCATTTTCACGTTTGGGGTGTTCAGATCCATCATAGACATGTACTCTATGTGGCAGTTCAAAACATGATACAAGACAACATGAAACTCATGTGAAAACTCTAAAACATAACTACAATGTAACTGTGAAGTAAACTGAAACGAGGTCAAATCAGATGTACAAGGAACCCAACACTAGATGTTGAGCACAAACTCTAGCAAAACAAGCTGGAGCAATATGAAAACAATTACAACAACCAACTGCTAGTACATACATGCATTATCATCAAGATTTCTCATGACATTTTCATCAACTATACAAGATGTTAACACACAAACGAGAAATTGCTAAATTCAAGCACACAAGATACGCTATTTGCTCCGAGCCTATGACTTATGCTCTCTATTGGTCCTTGGTCCTGGTCTCATAGCTTCATTTTGAGACTCCTCATTCAAGAAATCTAGTTCTTCATCCCATCTCAATAGCATTATGTGAGCGCTCACTCCACCATCTAGTTTATTCCTTGTTATTCTCATTTGTTAGTATTCCAAAGACACACTCTACACATATAGGTTCGATCTCTTGTGCAAGACTTATTATACAACACATGAGTTGGTGGCATATTTCGCTTATGCTAATATGGAATCAACAACCACTATGTTAGTGCATACCTTGGGTCTAATAAGAGATAAAGAAACAAAGAAAAAATTGTGACTGACGAGTATCATAAGATATTTAAAACTCGTTGATAGAATAAAGACGAACGAAGTAGTCTTGTGTCATTCACATATCTTAGAAATCATAACTAAAACCCACAAAAATCCCTCGGAGTCAGTGATAACTTCCATTATAATTTTTTGTTAACTCATCTGACTGAAATAATCATAAGCCATAATTCATCATATCAGTGCAAAGATGAGTATATGTGAAGCATCTAGTGCACCTTGCACATTAAGAAAATGACAAACGCTTTGAAAGTTGTGACATACCTTTTGCATTTCTGCTCCTCTTTATCATGTAAGAAATTTTGATCTTAGTATTGTGTAGATCAAGAATCATTTCTTTTATGATCTAGTTAAACGTCCTACCTCCAACCTCAAAGAACTTGCTGATTTCAAAATACATGTCACCAAGATGAAATCCAATGACCTCCAACTTCACTTCCATCTGAGCTGACTTTTAGAATTTAATGTTTTGTTTCACTAAAGCTAGACCAACAAGTTGCAATAGACAAAAATTATTTCTTAGTCATACGCAATATAGGTATCACCGCTCGTGGTCATAAACATGTGATAGATAGTTATCAAAACACCTACATGTCTATCTTTCATCCACCACCTCTCTTCAATATTTAATCAAAAGACAAAATTGAGCAAATCACACTTAACTATTATAACGAACAACCACATTTGCATCTTGGTACTCACTATCCTCCCAAAAAAGATGTTGGAAATGTGTCATGATGGTCTTAGTGACCATCATAAACAATGTTATGTATGTGAGTAGTTGCATTTTTCAAATTTGTTCCACATTTATTCTCGTGCTTCGTAAAATTCAAACAACAATTCTTTGACAAACATTGATGAAATTCACCTTATGGAAGTTCTCAGACACCATTTACCAATACGACTTCAAAGATAAGATATTCGGCACGAAAAATAACATCTTTCTCTATTATAAATGAACCTCATAAATATCAATAATAATGATAATTTCAATATAATTTTATTTTTGAGTTATAAGATAATTTTATTTAAAAAATAAATTATTTTGATTATGTTAATATGTATATCACATAGATTATAGTGTGTCGTACTAAACAACAAATGCATTATCACTAAACATAGCAAGAAAAATAAATTCATCAACATTTACGTAGAAACAAGACATGTCTCGTTAGAGAATCATGAGAATTCAAACAAGTCGACTCACCGAATATATCTACGCAGTTGACGTTAAAGGATTGAGGTCATCGATTTGAATGATGCAAAATTCATTATGCAAAAAAGTCATGTGCTATATATCAAAAGAGGATACAAGTCCAAGATAAAGATAGTCAAGTATGATATTTGATATGAAAAACATTTTGAATGCACAAGTCATGCGACCTAACACCCTAGAAACTTTATCTATAGCTCATCGTACATGTTGAGAGTCTATACGTCGTTGCTCAGCATCTTGAGACAACAATTGTCCCAATCTCTCCAATTCTTTCAATGTACAACAAGAATTGATAACTGATGGATTCATGATTGAAAACATTGTTTTTGTGTGTTCCTCTAGCTTTTTCTTTTGCCTTTTTCATTAAATCGACTATCACTTACATCATATCTCTATCCGTTTGATTCAGATTCCTCAAAGACACTGAATGACTAATTTAATAGAAAAACTTTCAAACATTCAATGGGTTCTCCAATACCTAGTTCAATAGAATCTGAAGTTGTTGAAGAACTGCAAGCACAAATCCTCAAATTGAAGTAATAAATCCTTACTCTTTTCTCTCAATTGTGGATAAAGAATCAAAAAACTCATTACAAAAAGCTGAATTCTAGTCTAGGATTTTCTTATAATAACATAATAGGACATCTCACTTTTCTTTAAATTGCTTGTGGTCGATTGTGATACCTTTTGTATTAAGCTTTTTAGCAATTTGTTTCAGTTCACAATTTTTGAAATCATGTGTTCGTGAGAGGACGAGGTTTCATACTCGTCCCCTCCTCGATGAGAGTTGTGACCATCCACCTCTTTCACTGATACCTCCTCGTGCATGTGTCATGTGTAAAACATGAAGGGTGCATATAAATTCTTCTTGATAAACATTATTTTTTTTCTCAAATGTAGAAAGTCTTTGGAATGTTTGTTGACACAATCCACGTCTCCACCCACGATGGATCTTGATTGCTTTAATAATAAAAAGAAAGAGATGATCCTACAATTCTATGTTCTATATGTCTGTAGATTCTTAACCTCAAAAGAATAAGCATGAAGTGCAGACAAGTAACCACTGCAAATGAAACAACAAAAGAAAAGACACAAATTACAAAAAGCTAAAAAATGTGTAGCAAAAGTGTCTAGAACCTATTCAGCTATCTATCTAAACACACAACTTGCATCAAAAACTTTCAAGAAACGTCTGAGCAATTGGATCAAAAATGTGCACGTAGAACACCTTAAGCATCCACCGAACTGATCTCACACTAAAAATGCTCACAACTTGAATGCCCTCATTGATTGGAAAGAAGCTTGAACTAGATATGTGTAAACTCAAGAAGAAGTTGAATAGTTCACTCTAAACTACATTGAAGTTGAATTATCTCTTGCTAAAAAACAAATGAAACTCGCACAATTGGTAATTTTCCCCCGAAGTACAAGTCTTCTCTTGACTGATGAAGAAGAACACAATAGCTTCACAAAGCTCGTAATGGAAAATTTTGCTGTCATATATGATTGATTGAGAATGGTATGCATTTGATCCAAATAACTCGTATTCATGAAGTCGAGCGACAAATTCTCTACGTTCAAATATTGAGTCATTCACCTTGTATCTTTGACAACAACTTGTTTGCACAACCTCGAGCTAATTTCAACTATAGTTTAGCATTATTGCATACGCTCAAGTTTCTTTGAAAGAAACAACTTACAACAAGTCTGCACTTCTCCGCTATTACTAAACCAAATCGTCCAAAAAAGTTGGACCAAAAAACTGTCAATAAATTTGGATAATTTCGGTTTCACAAACTATTGCTTCTATACTTTCACTAAATATGGTTGGCATTTCGGACGATCCATCTAGAGTTATACTTGAGTAAGAGACGAGTTCTATATTATCAAATGATCTATTGGAACTCTTCTTCTAAGCGGAGTTTATTTAAACCCCTCAGTACAAGTGTATAAGTAGGAACAAAACATTATTTCTATCACAATGTATGTTAGATTAAGTAAAACATCATCTGTTTTCTAATGAAATGTAAAAACTCTATCTCTATAATTCTCAATCAATGTTAAAAAGTTTTGTTTCAGAGTGAATTGCAATGTGTTATACTCGCTAAGAGGTTTGGTTGAAACCCTTACTTCACATATTCATTTGTAGTCGCCAATAACTATTGTACCAAGTGGGTAGAGGCTAGACCTTTGAGAGAAACTAATGAAAAGGAAGTGGGTAGATTCCTATGAGAGAGGATCATCACAAGATTTGGATGGTCATTAGAGTTGGTCTCAGATAGAGGATGAGAATTTTAAGGAGCATGACTACTGCTATGCTGCAACACTTTTCTATCAAGCCACGAGTAACGACGTCATACAAATCAAATGCTAATGGTCTTGCGGAGAAGATCAATCTTACACTTTGTATGATGCTCGTCAAAGATGTTGGTGTTGAGACTGCAAAACATACTTGAGATAAGAGAGTACATGCCATCTTATGAGAAGATCAAACGACAACAAAGACTTCTACTAGGTATTCTCCATTTCGACTTGTTTATGGAGTGGAGTCCAAGTTGCTGATCCAATTCGAATTGGATACTTTTCAAACTATTCAATGAAAGTTGAAGAGATCGAGGAGAAAAGATGTCGTCAGATCAAGAAGGGAGCAACTCATGGAGTTAGAAGAGACCCGAGCGGTAGTAACGAGCTCAAGCGTATCAAAAGAAGAGTTACGACAAACGATTGAACAAGAAGGAGGTAAAACCTTTTCAAGTCAGAGATTGGATAATGTTGTGTGACGCTATCATATTCAAGAGGGTTAGGAAAGAAATTTCTTCCTAGATATTTTGGTCCTTTTGTTGTAAATAAGGTGTGGAGCAACTTCAAAATATGACCTTCAAGAGCTAAGAGGAAGGAGATTAGATCGGGTAAATCATGACAAGTTGAAGTTGTTTAATCAACGAAAGTTCTCTCTTCACTCTGAGGACGGAGCAAAAATTTAGTCCGGGGTAAAATGTAACGACCTATGTTACACAAAGTAAGTTTGTCTATTAGTAAGGTGTTTAGTTATAACTAAGTGTGGAGAATGTTTATTTGTTGCCCAAGTACTTTAAGGAGGTATCAAGTTAGTCATGACTAGCTAAAGTTAGTTATGATTAAACTTAACTATACTTTTGGACAAAATTCAAATATTTCTTAAAGAGTGAGCACTACTATCTTGTCATCTTGTCTAAAAGGTAGAAAGGAGGTGAGATACATCCCTTATCTCTTTTTTGACTTGATATTATTGGTGAGACTAAAGTTATTGACTTTGTGGGTATTAAAAACAAGAAGAGATTCCACATGTCTCCTTTTCAGTGGGTCATAGTGTAGAAGGGGGTGGAAATTTGAGATTCTTTGAGAATATCTCAAAATCCTTCTAGAAGTTGTTGACTTTGAAAGAATAAGCCCATGTGAAAAGATAAGAAGCTCATGTGATTAATACTTTTATCTTAAGTAGTACCTTAGTAAAACTCGATAAAATAATTACGACTGAGTTACCGGAGAGTAACAAAGTAAAAACCTATAATGTATAAATAGAGGAGTAGAGAAGAGCTCATCATCTTGGTTTTCACATCGTCGTAATGACAACTTGAGCAATATAGAGAGAGTGTGGTATTTTAGCATGTGCGAACTTGAGAGAATTCGTTAGAATGGAGAATTTTAATTGATGAGTTTATGGGCGTGTGAATGACTAAACTTAGCATTTTTCTCTTCAAGTTCATGGTGTGCTTCCATCAAAGTCATCAGAGATGACCCCTGAGTGAGAAACGTGTCTTACATGTTGATTCATCGATGACTATCGTGGAGGTTGAGAGATTAGGAGTAGTTGATCGATCAAGACCCTACCAGTCTCCTCATGTTGTGGATCCAACTCCACCGATGCACCTCGTGGCTCAAAGGCACGTATTGCACCTCAAGTCATTACCGCAGATGCCTCAATCTACGTCACATCAACCATGAAGTTGAAGTCAACTCCTTCTCCTCTATAAGACATGAAAGCTTCTGTTCTCGAACTAGATCTTCGTTGAGCCATAACAATACTAGCTATCCTTTGCTCCAACTACTCAATCCGAGCAGCCATACTCGCATCTGACGTCATAACGGAGGATGAACCGATTGATTCTCTCTCGGGTGCTGGACCCTATCTCCAACTCGACCACCACGGCCTCTCTGAGCTCGTCCATGATCAGTATTCTCTTGCCGTAGTTCGAGATGGAGATCAAAACAACGGTCAATATAGTGACTTGGTCGTCCGCAATGCTCACACTACCTAAGCACCGCATGAGACGTTCTAGACGTCTCGTAACACATCTCCTCTGTGTGTAATCCTTTTGCTGATGAGGACCATCACACGTCCAGTAAGGACCCGCTTGCTGTTGACTAGAGAAGGACGGCATGTGCTTCTGTCCGTTGAGTCCTCTGACACCTCCCTATGATCATGATTGTTCATCACGATCTTTATCACCACCACCACCATCACATTGTTGCGTAACTTGTGGTATCCGAGAAAAGGTGGTTGCTCCATGTGACGCCTCCCTGCTGAACCCAACAGTCACCATCCTCTCTTCCATCATGTTGAGCTCATTTCGCTCAGCCAAACCAAAGACAACTGCCAACGTCGATGCGGTGTCTCTAAAGAGAGTTGTATCTCTAACTCTCTTGCGTAGCTCTTGGTCGAGTATCCCATACCAAAATTGGATTGCCTATGTCTCTGTCATCCCTTGACAAATGCTGATCAATCATCTCATGCGAGTGTACGTCTCGCATATGGTCTCTCCAGTCTTTCGCTAGAACTCTTGTAAACTCCTGAACTTGTTAGTCCGACACCCTGATAGTTCTTTCTCAAACACTGGAAGAAAGGAAGCACATGGTTAACCCCTGGTGGTATCTTCATTGTACTACCCTTTGCTCCACTACTAGAGAACGCACCGCTGATAGTAGATACTTCGTCACTCGTGGATGTATCATTGCTACTGGCACCCAATCACTAGTGAAGATAAATTCATCAAACGGATGTTGGATTTGCAATTTGGTCTATGAGTATAAGCGTAGGTCATACTTATTCTAAAGCTATTTGTTTAAACCAGAATTGTTTATAATGTAAGGTACACTAGTTTTTATCCCACACTAAATGTGGAGCACATTAGTAACAACATTGAAACTAATATGAGCAAAAAAAATCACTATAAAACAGATAATATTTCAATATGAGCACAATAATTCTTAGTATAATATAATTGTTAAGTGAGAAAATAATACTAACATTTTATTGATTATAACCTAATCCTAGGTGTGATGTTATCGTTTGTTCTCTCCATTGTCTCTATAATTTGGTACAAGTACAAGAAAACATTTCTTTCATTCTGGAGAATCGTCATCTGTACCATAATAAAGTGATACACTTTGGACATGCTATATACAACCATATGCATAATTGACGCACAACCCATTATTATTGAATGTTGTGACGCAAGATAATCTTTTTAAATGAGTTTTCTTGATAATTGTTAAGTTTCAACTAAGGTTACTCGTACACTTCATTAGAACTTGATAGATCATCTAAACACATTCTAATCCATACGAGCATAATTTTAAACTTTCCCAATTAGAAGAAATAGGGAAAATGATTTAGAAAGATTCTCTCATATAGTAAACATAATTTATAACCCGTACTATTTAAGTGATCATAGTAATATTGGTGAACATTGTAGTCTTTGTTCATTGTTTATATTTTGAGTTATGGGTGTTTGAATGAAGTTTTTAAATTATTTCTAAATTTCAATATGAAATAAATAACTAGTATGAAATTCTAATATGAAAAAACAATACAAAACATCTATACTCTTCAAAATGTTAAAGCCGTTCCAATATATCCGTATAAGGATATATTTACATTTACATAACTTATATTCTTCTAAACATTCACTATTGGATTAGTCTATACTTGGAACACTTGAACTACTCGACTTGTCCTCGCTAGAACAACTATAATCATGAAATATTCTAGCATAACTTATAACATCTACTAACATCACATTTGCTCTAAATAAATTATCATACTCAAACTTATTTGTTATAGACTTTAAAAAGCAACACTCATGATTTTTGACAACACCTCGATACCACACAACCTTCGTTGCTAACAAGAAACTTGTTATAATTGCGTCTGAAAGATGTGTCTTTTTGCATTTTTACATAAACATCACTATACGCATGATACAAATCGTATGTGCAGATTATACATGAAAACTTAATAAAAATTGTAAAACCATATGCCAACAATTTATTTGAATGATTGAATCATCATGCATGAAGTTACAACATATGTATCATCTTTACGTTAACCATCATGAGCTATCGTTCTATTGATGGATGGAGCTAGATGGATGGAAAATGTTACATCAAGATGTATCTATAAAATTGGAGAAGTGCACAATATCTTCAATGACACAAGAGAAAATCACTTGGAGTCAATGGTCATTAGAACAAGCAATTATTATGCATCGAAAGCGAGCTGTCGTCGCGGGGGAGAAAGAGGTCAAGCGGGAGAAGCAGGGTGGGGTTAATGCGCGGCAAGGTAGGCGTTAGAACAGTTTGACAGAGCTGATATGTCAAGCCATGGATTAATGCTCTAGGTAGGTAGGAGTTAGAGTTGTTTTGATGGAGCACGGGGAGGTGGTGATGTCTTCGCCTTTGGTTTTTTCACTATCGCTCTATGTAGACGTTAGACTTGTTTTGGTGGAGCGCGCGGAGGGGGTGGTGCCTTCGCCTTGGGTTTTTCGCTGCCGCTCCTTGTATTTGCTGCTTGTTTGTTGCAGGAGCGAGTTTGGAGTGCACGGAGGGGGTGCTACCTTGACTTTGGGGTTTTTTGCTTCGTTGCCTTCGCTGTCTTCATTGGTGTCGTGGAGGATTTGCGGATGATAATTTCGCCTTCATTGGCTTCATTGCTCGTTGCGGGTGGCTATTTCGTGTTGTGGTGGAGGGTTTGTGGATTCTGAATTGGTTTTCGTCCGTTCCTTTCTTCGTTCTTTTCTTGACTTTGTTCGCTCATTGGTTGCTAGCAGGATGGCAGGACGCTGTCGATTTTGCGCGGTGGCGTGGCTAGGTAGGCATTTGGTGTTTTGGCGGGGCCGATTTTGGGCGGAGGGGTTGCTGGCTTGGCCTTGCTGTTCGATCATTGTTACTTGTTGGCAGTGCGGGGAACGAGTCTAGAGGCACAACAGAGTTTCTGTTTGTTCTGCTTGCGTTTACGCATGGCAATTTTTCGTTGTTCAGTTGTTCGTGTTTGTAGCAGGGTGGCGGAAGGTCCTTGGCTGAGACTGACAAGTGTCGTTCGTATGCATAGGGACGGAGGGTGCGTCAACGATGCGGACCATGCACAAGCGGCCACCTTGACCAGGTCGTTGTGATCAGAAGTGGTAAAGGTTTGTAGTTGCTTAGATAGTCCGTGCACCCGCTGTCAAGTATGTGTGTTTGGCCGTGGTATTTATTTATGGAACTAATCGTTTTTCCTCGAGGTAGGTCTGACTCGAGTAGCCGATCAGAAACTGTCGTGGACACCAAGAATGCTAAGGACGAGGACGATAAAGAGGTCACTACGGAAGAACTCAGTCTCCTACAAGTGAAGGCGGTTCCGGATTACAAATTCTTTGACACGACCGGTGGTGCCTCGTGTTTTCTTGTTTTGTCACATCGAATGTCCATGATCTCATTCGATGATCAGTTCCTGCTACTAACAAGAACTTACATTTACCTATAGCTTGGATTTTCTCAGCATCCGCCGGAGTTTTTAATCAAATTCAATTACGTGAAGATAGGCAGAACATGCCATCCCTGCACGCTGCATAGTGTTCCCCTGCAGACATTAGCTGGTCCCTTTCGCTTCTTTTCATACTCCGTGGATAACTTCTACCTGTATTTGCAGGACGGTCGCTTCCGTATGTTTTCTTATCCCACGCACTTCAGTCGGGCTAACGGTTCTCTTAGATCCACTGTCCATGCAGTTTATCGCTTCCCTTCTCACCCTTGTGTGTGCAGCCAGGTGGACCTTGAGGAAAGCATCGTCCTTTGTCCTCACTTCTCTCCTAACAAGAAAGGAAACCATGTCTCTCCGCAGTGAGGCAAGGGTTAGACGCCCCAGCTTAGAACTTTCAGTCACTATCTGTACCACGGGAGGTGACCTCGACCCTATGTATTCCTCTTGTTTCAGAATTCTTGAAAAAGCAATGCGTGTTTGGTATTTTTTCCATTGAACGTGGGGGTTTCTTGCTTCATCACTTGCATTTGTAGGGCGTAGTCTGCATATACGCTAAGTCGTGTCTTGAGGTCAAGAAGCGTATATGGCAGGTGTTGGGGTGGGACAGAGAAAGACCCCTCGGAGCTGAGGTTTGTGTGAAACGACTGTTGAATAAAGACATTCCTACTTTCGTTGGTATGTTGGGTTATTGTCTTAAGGACGAAAATCTGTAGCACCATCGTGCTATGACGAAGAACATAACCGACAGCATGGTGGATGACGACAAGGAGCTGTTTATGCTGATAGAGGCGTCCGATACAAAAAACCGAGTCGAGTTAACGTACTGCCTCGAGCTCTCCGGTTTAACACATATAAGAACACAAGTCCTCTTTCGACTACTACGTGCAATGTTAGCATCCGGCAAGTACAGTGCATCTCCTCGATGACTAACACAGTCGGAGATACAGAAAAGGCATTCAGAGTCACTATGGAATTGTGTCATCAGGCCCCAAGACATCACTGCAGATGATGTCCATAACATTTTCTTCTATAGGGAGAGTACTCGCTGTCCCGATTGCTCTCGCAGGTACTACACTTCGCAGCTCAAAAAAAAGGTGCAGGAGAAAGCACAGGCACCAGTTCCAGGCCAGCAAGAGAAAGAGAGAGTCAGAGAGCAAGAAGACGGAACTTCAGAAGAAGGCACATCCCATACACCGACACGAGCCATAGAGTGTATTTTCACAGTAGCAGATGTACTTCCAGAATACATACCTCTCATTGAGACCATGAATAGAGCCGCAGATGAGAGTTGAATAAGAAGACCGTAGGGAACTGCAGCGTAGGCAGTCAAGTGTTGCCGTGTACTCGTTATTTAATATAAATAAAGCGTCAAGGGTCACCGTACTCCTTTTCTTTTCAAGACGGAAAACCGCGAGGTCAAGAGGGATCACGGCAAAAAATCCCTCTAGCCGCCTATCTCATTGGTGGACTCGCCATGATAATGCACCCTCGCATCATGTACTGAACAATACTTTCAACTAAACCTGAATAAACTATAATATAAGGAAGACAACAAACTGTGAAAGGATTGACATGTACATGTATGACTATCAGATACATCAAGAGTTAACCATAAATTAGTGGTGGATCGACATCTTGATGTGTCCTTAGTGTGTCTTGATGACTTAGTAAGATTAGTTTAGTCTACTGTATGGCACAACTAGCTCCATCTTATGAATCTTTATGTTATTGAATATCCTTCAAATTGGTTGATGATGATTGGATAGACCTCCATATATCGTTGTATTTTGATCTCTCGTGTAAGTAGATTTTGTCTTCATGTGTAAGAGGTGTGTTTATATTCGATTATCTTATGTCTTTCTAGTCTTATAGTGCTAGGAGCTCGACCTCAAGGATAATTCTTTAGGGTGTGACTTTTGGCTCATCATCATGCGATAGTCATTCACAACACTTGTTTTCAGATTATGTTAGATGTCTCATTGTCCCCAAGATCTAACATTATAACGATCACTACTGAGACTCGATTATATGAGAGTCTAGATAGTAGAGTTATCTAAGAAAAAAGGATTTTTGATAAGTAAAGTGTAGAGTTTTTTCCACTTAAAGATTTGAATAATTTTACCATATACTACTGTTCATAAGATCAAACAAATCATTATATAATTGTCTTTCACTATTGTGTTATTCAAAATTATCATGGTTCTTTGAGTTGAATTCACATCCCTACGTGTTATCATATCTACATCTCGACATGCTGGTCATTCACATCTAGATGTGATAGTGAACCAAAAATCGACAAAAGTCCATGTATCATTCTTTACTAAGGAGCTCTCTTCATATGTATCTTGTGTGTAAATAAATATTATTTTATGCAATATTTGGTGTTCACTTCATAGCTGAGTTGATGACATGAGTCATGAGTTCTCCAAATATTGTTATTGATTGTCACTTATTCCTAAACATGAGACTGTAACATCTTTGGGTTAATGCAAGATAGTTTTGTCATTTGTTGTTCCATTGACTATACATGCTTCTGTAATTATTTCTTCTACATCTCAACATCCATTTAGTGTTATCCTTGATATATTAGTTACATCTCAACATTTGTAATTTTGTATGCACAGACTATGAATTATGTTTAAATATGTACTTATTTCAACAATCTCATATATCTTATCACATGAAACTGTGAACAATATCAGCGATTAAGAAAATCTCAACTATTATCTATTACTATTGATTTCTTACCTAACCACTCACAACGACACACGTTCATTCCACTAGATGACAACAAGTCTTGTTAGAGAGATGTACATACAGTTGATAAATTTATATATTTGAGATTTTTCTAAAAGTTTAAATCATCTTATAATAAATATATTACTTTTAATTTGACTACGATTTTCATGCAAATTGACTGAGATGTCACCTTGCTACGGATACCACTTGCAACTCTCATATCCTCTTCTATAACTTGCTACGTAGTACGTGTCTACTCTTGAGCCTCATAGAAATTGACCTAAAAGAGTCCAGTGGTGGTCTCCTTATTTTTCGTGATAAGCATTTGGATTCATCCTTTAAAGAAAAAAAGATATTCGAAAAGAGTGCATTATCACATGAGCTCGGTTCATTCCATATATTAGAATGTTTTTACTTTTCACGATGAATGCTTTGACTTGAGAACCAATCTGATCTCTTAGTGGACTGGTATAGTGATCACTAATTTACAAAGACATTTCTTTTATTTGTTTGAGAATCAGTCATGTTTTCATTTATCTACGAATGATACTTTAAAGATAGTTTATTTTTATTATAAAGATCTTCAATTCGTCTGAGACTTAATTAAAGTGTCTTTTGAGTCCACTCTCCTGCATGATCTTGGTTTCGAGCTAACGACTTCGAGCTTTTGAATGAAGAGCACAACCACTGTACTAACTTCAATCCAAACGAAGAGCACAACCACTATATTTTTGCGCACCTACCGCCTTGTTGCGCCAGCAGAAGCTCTTGCTCAGTAGGTCACAAAATTTACACCGCTAACGTGCAAATAGAATCACAAGTTAGCTCATGCATAACTTATCTTACCTCAGTTTGATCCAGACCGGAGCCGGACCGTCTCCTTAATCATCAAGCTCAGCAATCCTAAGTCCCGACCTAGACCCGCCTAGGTCGGTCCCAAACACGAGCAAGTCACAATATGACTTGGGGCAAGGTCTTAAACGGTGCCTCCAGCACACCTAGCGGTCCAACCGTCCGTGATGTCCGTCTGGGTCTAGGCTCCTGAACGGTGGTCTAACCCGTCGACTCGTTCTCTAGTCTTGCCTCAGCCCTTACAGCATTCCTAAGTCCAGACGTCCAAGTCCCGCGAAAAGTGGTATCAGAGCCGACGTTTCGGTGAGCGAGAACTTGAGGTAGCAGCTGAAGGCTGGACGCTTGAGGAGGGACGCGAGACACGAAGCGGATCAGCATTTCTAGGTGAACACTTGGAGCGATGGCCGACGACGGACAGAGTTCCAAGAGGAAGACCAAGAAATGAGGAGCGGCTAACGAGAGCAGATCGACTCGAGCTAGCCCCGAGGTAGAGTCAGGGGACGATAACCGACAACCTTCGCCCCAACGTCAAGGAAGCCTTGCACCAGCTGCGGCACCAGTGCAGCAAGATGGAGTCTTGTCAGCGGTGCCCAATGATTCAGACGCGGGAAGTCAAGGAGCTTTGTATGCAGAACTCATCAAGATGATGAAGACCATGCAGGAGGATATGGTCTCTAGGGATAAACATATCGCTGAGCTTGAGGCAGGCCAAGGGAGCTCTACGTCTACCAGGAAGCTTTGTAAGACGAATTTGCCGACTCCATTTTCAGGTATAGGACGGGCTCGCAAGGTTAAGGATTTCTTAACTGAGTTGGACTTATACTTTGAGGCGCAACAGGCTCAAGAGTCAGACAAGGTGAGAGCGGCGGTTACGTTCCTAAAGGATCATGCGCTTCTCTGGTGGACTGCATACAGAGATGAACATGCCTTGACCGTCTCGGCGTTTGGTTGGAAGGAGTTCAAGGTGTTGCTCGCGGGACGATTCACTCTGGAGTATCAAAGGATTCGGGATGGTGTCGAGCTAGTTAGACAGAAGCAGACGGGGACCTTAAGTGCTTATGTGCGCGAGTTCAATGCCAAGCTGGATTCGTTCTCCAAGTGGACTGAGGAGACCAAAATATGTATATTTATTGAGGGATTCAAGTCTAGCTCGGAGAAGGCTTTCTTCCGGATGCCGGAGCTACCTGCGACAAGTGCCGAACTTTTGAAACTAGCGGAGCGAATTGGGGACTACAAAGTCCAGCAACAGAAACCTTTTGAACCACGCAGCACGGACAAGTTCCAGAAGAAGAACAACGGCTTCAAGCTACAATGAGATGGGGGTGAGAAGGATCGGAAGGATACATCTGCCTCGGCAGCAAAGCGGCAGCAAACAGGAGCAAAACCTAAGGGGCAAACACCTCAAAAGGGCAATGGTGCTAAGTTTACTTGCTACAACTGTGACGAGGCGGACCATATTGCTAAGGGGTGTACGAAACCTAAGGTTAGTAACTGTAGCATGAATGCATTTGTTGCAAAGGACTTGTTGGAGGGCGAGATGACTATGACCTTGAGAACCACGAAGAAGACGTCGGGATTGATGTTTCTACAAGCCAAGGTTGCTAACCGTGATGTTACTTTTCTTGTGGACACAGGAGCGACCCACTCCTTCATAAGTCCAAAGTTGGTGAAGAAGTTGGGCTTGTCTACCTCCAAGGCAGACAAGCCTATTCAGGTACGCTTTGCCAAGGGCAAGACGTACCAAACTTCTGAAGTGACCTTGGACGTACGATTTGTGTGTGAGAAATTGGAGTTCACAGAGAACTTCTCGCACACCTTTCGCTCTGATACCACTTGTAGTGTCACATGATTACTCCTTTTGCCCATTTAGTATACAAGATATCGTTCCCACAGAGGATTTGCACAAGTAACGCTGCTCTAAGTTCTAAGATCTGTTCAAACACACAAACACACGGGTTTTGTCTAGAAATCCCATCTTCTCACAAAACCACGCGTCTTCCAGACACGCCAAAAAGTACTCTGGACCTAAACAAACAACTACTAACTAAAATATCACACAACTATTCACAGAGAAGCTCGGGAAGACGCTTCCTGCTTCTAGGTCACTTCTTCTGGTCTTCTCAATACCGTCTTCCCGAAGCAATTCTCGTCTTCTGGGGGGTTCAACTCGGCTTCTCACACCTCCAGAAGTCTGCTCCTGCTTCGCAGAAGTCGACTAGCAATGGCTGTTACACCTTACTCTCTCATTCACATTCCAACGGGTTAGATTAATCACAAGGTGTATGCCCCTTGTAGCTTTCCCAGGCTTCTGCTTACGGAAATGGTCTTCCTGCAACACTACAACGACATTCACCTTCACGGAAGCTCAATAGAAGTCTCGGAAGCTCACTAGAAGAAGGTAAGAAGATGGGAAAGATGAAAAGATGGGGAAGAAGAGAAAATCCAAACAAGAGAAAACAAGATGAAAAGGAGAAATTAAGATTCTGACAGGCTTCTAGTCCGAATCTTGACTAACAAGCCATCCCTGCTTGTAATAGTTTAGGGAGGAAGACAACTAACGTTGTCGCGCTACTTGGCGGCTACATGTTATATTTCTACCCCGACGCTTGAGTTTAGTAGTTCTAGAAGTTAGCTTATATTACTTCTAGTCGTTTATGTATGACACCTTTGCATACGGTGTTAACACTATTTTGAGTCTTAGTAGGTTGATTACCATGTTGATAGGGCTTAAGCTCATGGGTTGAATTTGCGTGTCGCTCATGCACGCTTTCTAGCTGATTTAAGTTATTTTTCGGGGCTGCGTGTCGTTTTAAGTAATTTAAGTTTTACGCTGGCACTCTAGGGGGCTTGACGTGGTAGCCTATGAGTAAAACTAAGTTGCCACGTGGTTTAGGGTACTAAAGGACAACCAAGTGGAGCTATGAACTCCCATTGGTCCATTTTTGTCTTTTGTTAAACTCTAAATTTAGAAACAGAGCTCTAGAGTGGAGTTCGAGCATTTGGTGAGGGATCTTCGAAATCTGAGAGCACAAGGAGAGACTCTCGTCATGCCAAGCACTTCCAGTGAAAATTTCGATCGATTTGAGTCAATAAAGACGGAGTTATGAGCAATTGAAGTTTGGATTGTGCTAGAATTGAATCATTTTGGTTGGATTTAGGGTTTTCAGTGTCACTCGCAGCAGATTTGAGGAAATTGCTTCAAAACTTCGAGGTTGTGTTCTCCGCCAGCAGGGCTACGATTTCACAAAAAGTTTCATATCGATTGAGCAACTGAGTAATTCAGGGCGGCCGCTGAAGCTGAGGGGGTCTGAAAAGCTCTTAATCTAGAGCAGCGACTTCAGAGGAGGAGATCTACAGTTCTGTGTACATTCAGGAGTCCCAACTTCACAGGGATGTTCAGCACCCTGTAGACTGCAAATCCTGTAAGAAACTTTGAAATTGATCGAGCCAAACTCCTGTTATAGGTTGAAATAGCCAGCTATGTATCAGAAAAATTTGATCTCAGGCTGAAATTTCGTCTGTGAGTTCAATAGTACCTCATTTGCATGTAGGGGAAGTTTAGAGGTCTAAACCTTCATAGTTTTCCTCTCCGTGAGTGTCAAAGTTCACCGCCGAATCCTATTACTGCCAGCTAGACCTGAATTTCGCCTTCTGGGTATATTACTAGATCTTACACATCTGTGTGAGTGTTTATAGCCCTATTGTGACCTGAAAGCCAACCTCTTGAGTGAACAACCACAGCCAGAAGCCCGGCGCTTTCCTAGGTAGACGGATTACACTCCGACAACGTGCGTACAGTTGCACCGTCTTCTACTTGAGGATGTCGTCTTCTGCTGTGGGAAGAAGGCTTCTTTCTTCTTCTCTTCGCTGCTCCGACTACTCTGTCTTCTGGGATCTCTTATCCATAAGACCGTCCATACGCAGATCCTAAGTGCTCCACTGGACGAGCCACGCTGCAATTCCACAACTGATGACAGTCACCGCCACTCAAGAAGAACGCTTCTCATGCACAATCGGGAGTGAATCCAAGAAAACCCACCACCCAGAAGACATGGACAAAGCTTCTGCTCTCAAATCAGCAATCCATTCCCCGAGAAGAAGTCACATTGGTGTCGGGAAGCTCACTCCCTCTACTTCCTGTTTCTACTCCTCGACACACCAGTCTAGCCAACAGGACTGCACGAGGATGCCGTTCCCTGCTCCTAGACTGCCCACTACTTACACCTACATCTCCGAGCCATTACTGATAATCAGAGAATGCAGACTTCTTCCTGCGTAATTCTCTTAGTCGAACATCGAGCGTAGCTAATCTGTCTGCACCGTAGAATGTTTTGGGTGTGCGCAGACCTCTGTAGCGTATAATGTGTCTAATGTGCTTTGAGTCTGCACCGTAAAATGTTGGTGTTTGTGCAGAACTAGATTTCTTACTCTTTGATCCTACTTATACCTTCTACCACGAGAAAACAAGAAGACGACCACCAAAGAGAGATGGGCATTGTCAGAAGGCTGCCACCCCACATGCAAGCCGTTTCTCTTTTCCGGTTTAGCCCTCTACTTTGCTGTTCCTACACTACCTATGCTGCCACATGGTATCCTAACTAATTTTACACTGAAAACTGCCACCCTTAAGATAGCATGTTCGGTCCTACTAAGTTTGGAAATGTCAACGTCGGTTGTGGTTACTATCTACTCTGATTGCTCGGAGGCAATCTCTACCTGATCTGCTCCTACCGGAGCTACTAACTCGGCTTCTGATAAGCTGGGAAGCTGCTGGTGCCTCTTCATCGAGATCATGAAGGTCCATCCGTGAAACTCTAGTACCATGAATGCCGTCCTCCTCAATCTTATAGCTTGTCTCAAATTCATGCTTTAGATCTGCGGCAGAGAACTGCACCACCTTCTCTAGGAGAAATTATCCTCACTACATGATCTTCATTCCCTGCTCCTTTAGCTGGTGTTGAGATCAAGACAGCCATAAGCTTTCTCCGCTATAGCATCATTGAACTTTAGAGGAGAGCAATTCATAACGTTGAGATTCGTCGCTTGCTGTGCTATGTCATGCTCAAGACGTTCTCCCTTCCATGAGAAGCTGCGATGCAATTCCCTCGTTACCCAGTTTCAGCTCCACAACAGCACGCTGCTGCAATTGTTCAGCTACCTGTGCAAGATGTCTAAATCGAATCCTTGAGGCTGTCGTATCGATCACGAACTTGTGAAGCCTCCAATTGTAAGAACTCTGATTGAGCTTTCAACTCCTCTACGGTAAGAACTTTTTCTGCAGTAGGTGGCTGAGCATTTACGACAGGAGATTCCAATTGCCTCATTCTCCTCTGATTGTCAATCTGAGGAAACTTCGTGACCACTGTAAAACTCCCCACTTCCATCCAACGCTTCCACCTAAAGTTGGGTGCTTCATCGATCTCTGGATTCTGTCCACGGGAGAATAGCAATGAAACGATATAGCAGTACTTCCACCATCCCACTTTGAGGATTGTCAATAAAGACCTCCAAGCAGTCATTCCTACACGTTGTTGCACCACAGTCTTCGCAGTCCAGCTTCCACTCTTCAGAAGACGAATCTAGTCTTCCAGAAGACAGCTACTCCGTCTTCCGAGATTCTAACAGTGCTTCCTAAATAGCACTCGTCTTCCGAGCTATATCTAAACAATCCTAACTAAGCAAGGCCTCGCATGGATTCCTCAGAAGACAACCCACCTTGCATTACATCCTACTTCCTATCAAAAGATGGAAAATGTGCGAGAAGCAAAGCGTATGAACAAGTTCCTGAAGATGATCGCGGCTCCTGCGGTGACAGTGGCCTCTGGGAAGACTCCCGGGACAGCTTCCGATTCAGTGTCTTTCTCGGAAGACCTCCCGAAGTCAGGCTTCCCTTCACTAGTCTCACATGTCTTATTCTTCCTACGCGTAATCTATCCTCACAACAAACTCAAGACATTTACACTCTGTTCTTCTGACTTCTCACCTCTCGTACACACTTAGAAGAAGCTTGCTGCTCGATGAGAAGACATGACCCTCGACCATTCTCTCCAGATTCTGCTAGCAAGACTTCTCACAACTCTCTTCTAAGTTCGGGAAGAAGAAGGAATAGGCTGCTATGGGTCGGACAGAAGAGACCCGTAATGGACCCTCACGTCTTCTCGCGCATTCTGCCAGTCTTTCCAGTCTTCTAGACTCTCTAAGAAGATGTGGATTTGAGAAGCTTGGAAGACCGGGAGGCACAGGCCTAATTCCTGACTTCCAACTTCTCGAAATAACAAAACAACTTACCAAGCCACTCGGGATTCGTACCAAACTTCTCTTAACACCAAACCAAAGCAAATCCACTCTTGATACAAATTGTATACAGTCGTCTTCCGAAGACAGTCAAGCTTCTGAAGCGTCTTCCGAAGATAGTCAGGTTTCAGAAGCGTCTTCCGAAGATGTTCCAATCTTCCGAAGCGTCTTCTGTTCAAGGTTTCGGGAGTAGAGGGGTGGTAGGATAGGAAAATTGATAGTTGGGATCTCCAATTTGAGGACGATGGGTAGGGAAGCTCGAATTGAACTCGGGAAGAAGCAAGAAGATGTCTGACGGAAATTAGGCAGCGCTTCCGCGTCCATTGTCACAATAGGAAAATAGGGATGGGGGATTGATCGATCAGGTTGCCTGCAAACAACCGGGGAAGCGCGGAGGATACCAAACAAAAGGCGAGAAGCGGTGGAAAGGGAAGAGAACATGGGAAGAACCTCTACTATCTTCTGTCTGCTTCTCGAGCTGTCTTCTTCTTCCGCGCGCTTTCGGCTCTGGTCCTAGCTCCAATGCGACCCCACCGTGCTGCTTCCGCTGTCAGCTTCTTACTATACCGCAATCGATCAGGACTTCCACCTCTAATTCCACTCAGCCGTCTTCCAATGTCTGCTTCCGGGAGCTCATAGAAAACGTCTTCAGCTCAATACGCTTCTGCTCTCAGTAATTCGACCTCGTCTTCTTTCTAACTTCGAATCCATCCTGACCTCATTCAATTTCACCTCGCTGCCTTCCTCACTCAAATCAATCACTCTTGAATCGATCTTCTCAACTAAGAAGCGCTCTTGCTACGGGAAGTCACAATCTGCTAATGCGCTTCCTGCGCATCTTCCCCGCAGTTTAGGAGTTTCGACCCTCCCGAACTACCTAACCTATTCGGTGCTACCTGGTAGGTGCACCTACTTCTTACGTGGTGAAGCTTCCACGGTTGCCGTCTTCCGGAAGATACGTGTCTTCCGTCTTCCGCCGTCTTCCGTCTTCCGAAGACACAACCGAGAAGACGCTTCTCGAAAGACGGTCGTCTTCCGAAGAAGTCAACGTCTTATTACAAAAAGTTCGTAAGATCATCTTCCTTCTAAGGAAGCCGTAATCTTAAGTAACAATGCTTCTTCAGTTATACAAACAAGTTATTATTCTTAAAAATTTTAAAAATTTGTGAATCCTGTAAATTGTGGGCACCACATCACTTTTCGCACACCTATCGCCTTGTTGCGCCAGCGGAAGCTCTTGCTCAGTAGGTCACGAAATTTACATCGCTAACCTGCAAACAGAATCACAAGTTAGCGTCCATGCACCACTTACCTTATCTCAGTTTGGTCCGGACCGGAGCTGTACCGTCTCCCTAATCATCAAGCTCAGCAATCCTAAGTCCCGACCTAGACCCGCCTAGGTCGGTCACAAACATGAGCAAGTCACAATATGACTTGGGGCGGACTTCCCATAAAGTCCAGGGTCCTGAACGGTGCCTCCAACACACCTAGCGGTCCAACCGCTCGTGATGTCCGTCTGGGTCTAGGCTCTTGAACGGTGGTCTAACCCGCCGACTCGTTCCCTAGTCTTGCCTCAGCCCTTACAGCATTCCTAAGTCCAGACGTCCAAGTCTGGACGAGAACGTGCCTTGGAACCGGGCCAGCCATCACTTCATGCCCCCAGAGTCCGCCCGCCTAACCCTGAGGTCGGGTGACTCGTCCTGGCCCACTGTCTTCAGTTATACAAACAAGTTATTATTCTTAAAATTTTTAAAAATTTGTGAATCCTGTAAATTGTGGGCACCACATCACTTTTCGCGCACCTATCGCCTTGTTGCGCCAGCGGAAGCTCTTGCTCAGTAGGTCACAAAATTTACACCGCTAACCTGCAAACAGAATCACAAGTTAGCGTCCATGCACCACTTACCTTATCTCAGTTTGGTCCGGACCGGAGCCGTACAGTCTCCCTAATCATCAAGCTCAGCAATCCTAAGTCCCGACCTAGACACGCCTAGGTCGGTCCCAAACATGAGCAAGTCACAATATGACTTGGGGCGGACTTCCCATAAAGTCCAAAGTCGTGAACGGTGCCTCCAGCACACCTAGCGGTCCTACCGCTCGTGATGTCCATCTGGGTCTAGGTTCTCGAACGGTGGTCTAACCCGCCGACTCGTTCCCTGGTCTTGCCTCAGCTCTTACAGCATTCCTAAGTCCAGACGTCCAAGTCTGGATGAGAACGTGCCTTGGAACCGGCCCAGCCATCACTTCATGCCCCCAGAGTCCGCCCGCCGAACCCTGAGGTCGGGTGACTCGTCCTGGCCCACCCAGGCATCGAGCCCCCCTCATATATACTTCTGGGGATCGGCGGCCCTGCCCTCCTCTTTGGTCCTTGAAAATTATATCACAACCCGATCCTGGTTTGGTCATAACTTCCAGCTTGGAGGTCAGATCGAGGAGTGTTATATATCATTGGAAAGCTCTCGACGAGGTCTTTCCAATGATGTCTCACTCGCCTCGAGATCTTACGTGGAGCTCCGTCCACGACCTAAAACGGCCCTGGAGCTCCAACACTTAGTCATTTTTCGGGAACCTGTGGTCCAGACCCAGACTTGAACCCTGTGGTTTGGACTAGCGTCCAAACCACGGTCTGTCTGCATCTCGGACCCACGTCTCATACCTATGTCTCAGACTCATGTTTCAGTCCGTTCTCAAACTCGCCTCCTTAGGTCAGCGTTTGTCTGGGGTCCTCTTGGGATAGGCTTTTATGTCCTAACCCAAGGTTCCAACCTTGGTTCAGAGAACCACTTAGGGTTCATCTGCCGACTTCCCGGCCAAGCCGTTAAGTCCTACTCGCAGTGTTCACAACCTAGCGCAAGTCTGCTAGGGTTCTGTTGTTCGCGTCTACGCCTGATCTTGAGAATGAGAGTCGCGACAATATTAACTTCACTAACTTAATATTTTGTATATATATATTAATATCGCATGTTACCCGTTGTTGATCTGCTTGATCTTTTTTGTATTCAGAGTTCTATAATCCAATACGTAGATGTTTTTGAATAATAAACAAACGTAGAAAAGTAATCTCAGTGTGTCTTAATTTGGAATTCTTTTCACACAAAATATATTCAATAGTAAAAAAATTGACAATCAAACTTCAGAACAACAAATAAAAACACATAATTATTCATCGAGAGTAAATGCTTGTCATTTTCTTTGTCTAAGAAGAGAACTGCATGTTGCGTGCATATTTTGTCAGCATTAGGAGTTCCTTAAATTTTTGTTTCTGCATGTGAATCAAAACTCTATGATAAGCAAAGAGGATGAACTGAAACTATCTAACTGGTTAAACCCAAGTGCGGTTATAAAAACAATAAGAGAATATTCCTTTTTTTCTCTCTGTTTACTTTGGGTAGGGGAAATATTCAATTTTGTTCCAAGAAACCAGAAAACTTCGTGTGAACATTTTCAGTCGATGCTGAACCGTTTCCTCTGAAATGAACTCTAGATTGTAAAGCTCTTAGAAAGCTTTGATTTAAGTTCTTACACAACAGATTCCATTCTTGCACGAAAGTTTTGTAAGCAAAATCATTTTAGGTTTAACGGTTGAATTTCTCACTCGCAGACTGTGAACCCGCAAAATGAAGGAATGCTGGTTATGAGGACTATTTCTAGGAGCTCCGAGGGTTTAAGATCACTCTCATGATTATACATATAATATCAGATAAAAAGGGAGAAAATATACATTATTTAAATATTCGGTATTATTTTAATTCACGAGCTAACATGACTACTAACATATTATTGTCCTTGAAAATTAATATGTCTGGTTTTAAAATAGACAGAACTAGAACATATAGTATCTGGGAACCAATAACAGATTTCTTTAATCGATGTACGGTACTCATTTATTCATTTCAGAACAAGAGAACGCTTTGGATTCATGTTTAGTGTACCTAATTTAACATATTTTATATGCGGGTGACAGTACATTATAATTTTATTCGAGTAATCAAATATACCGAGAATTGGCTCCGGAAATGGTTAAATTTGAACAGTAATAAATCTCCCGTAGCGAGATTCTCAGGTTCCGGCCGACCATGGTTGGAAGGATCATGCGCGTAAACTACAGTAGGGGGAAGGCAGTGGTGCTAACGTAGTATGACGAACAACTGAGGTCAAGCTCTGGGACATGGGTTTTGAAGACGAGGGAAAACTTGACTGCCGCTCCTAGATCCCTTGTGAAGCTTCGTTCCGACTGTGAGTTCTGCAAAAGCACGAGTGTCAACCTCGAAATTTGAGTGTGTTCTGATTTCGGAAATTCGTTTCCGCCTGCAGAATGAGTTGCATAGTTGGAGCTAGCGGCCTGTGAAAACTGGAGTCTGGAGCGGGAGAAGTGAGCACTTCGTGGAATAATCTATATTTGAAACAGGACATATTGTTGGTAACTATTCCCTTGCCGCTGAAGAATCAAGAAGATGACAACCCGGATCACACCGGGTGTGGGAGCAAATCTCTTAGGGCAGCATGCCGCTGAAAGGAACCAAGACGCTACTGCGTATGTTGGAAATTTGGATGCTCAGGTTAGTTTGTCACTCAAGAGCTGTACTTCCCTCGTTTTGTAGATTTTCCTATTCGCTTGATTTCTGCAGGGTCAGAAGATGAAGAAATGCGAGACATCAACTACTCGCACATGAAGTCGTTCACCAAGTTATGACTGTCTCGTTTCTGGATTCAAAACTCCCTTCTGGGAGAAAGATTTTCTGTTTATGGCTTCACTAGTGTTTGAGTCGTACTTAATTAATACCGTTAGGTGCTTCGTTGATCTTCCTGTGACGCGTCGACTCCTCTTGCTTGCATCTTAGGTTTCGGAGGAGCTCCTTTGGGAGCTGTTTGTCCAAGCAGGACCTGTCGGTGAGTACATGGCCCTTACCTGGTTGTCGTACATTACAGCGTATGAGCTCCAAGATTTACGGTTGAATAAATTAGCAGTTGAAGGATAGGTAGTTCTGAACGGCGGCAGGTTGTTTGTATCTCCGCATTCCTCACATGCACTAGAGCTTCACGGAGCTAAACATTAAGAGAACTAAGAACTTCACCTTAAAAGTTAACCATTATTCTCTCCAGACAGGGATGATTAGTGAGTTGATCACAGGGATGCTGCTGAAATCTGTGCACAGACTTGAATATCGCCACTAAGATCACGTTTGCCAGACTCTTTCTGAGAGCAATTTGAGTGTTTTTTGATGCCAACATATTACCTTTCGATGAAGAGAGAATACTGAGCCAGAATTCACACGAAACGGTTACAATCATGTCGACTTCTAGACTGAATGTTCACTAGTTGTTCAAGATAAATAGGCAGAAACTTCGATAATAAACGCGAATGTTTGGAAGGAAGATGAAGCACTCCTCTGAAGAAGCACATTGTGGGACACGAAGATTCTTCGTAAGGGGCACACTGGGGAGAGCAGAGAATACCTTTTGCAAACTCGTCAACTATACTGCTATAAAATGAAAGCTCTAAGGACTTGAAACCCAATTACTTGTTCTAGGGGTGGATGTACCTGATTTGCATCGTTGGGTATTTGGCATGGTATTCGGTTTCAGCTTTCTGATAAGGTTTACACTGTAGTGAATGTATATGTTCCCAAGGATAGAGTGACAAATCTTCATCAAGGCTATGGGTTCGTTGAGTTTCGCAGCGAAGAGGATGCGGATTACGTAAGTAACGCAGGAAATTGGCTCTGTTATTCTTGTTCTTCCCCCAGAGTATTTCCCTGAAAGTACCCTTGGCACAAGTTATAGCTCCTTTTTGGCATATCTTCAGTGCCTGGGCTACGTGGACGACTCAACTGTGTGCCCGGGCGTTTGCAGGCTATCAAAATCCTCAACATGATCAAACTCTACGGAAAGCCAATTCGAGTCAACAAGGTAATTCCAAGAGTCCGGACATAGTACTAGCTTGATATCTCTACTTGTGGGCATGATTTGTCTTTTTGGGTCGTCCACAGCATACTCGAAGCCTGTTTATCTGTGAAACTCTTTCTCGTCGAGGGCATGCTTTGGGGCTCTAGTTGTATGGGATCCTGTCAGTCTAGTGTGATAGACCTTCGAAGTGGCATTCAGTTGTGGATTGCGGTTGTCTTTCATTGCAGGCTTCTCAGGACAAGAAGAGCTTGGATGTGGGTGCGAATCTGTTCGTTGGAAACTTGGATCCGGTACGTGTATTCTGCAGCTATCTGCTATTACCTTTCCATAAGTTTAACACTCGGGAGGTTTACAGTTTTAGGGATGGAAAGTACCTAGGAAGGAAAGTACGATCTGTACTTTCCTTCCTAGGTACTTTCCATTTTACGAGGCAATTTAGAAAGTTGTCTCTGGAACAGGGAAGAGGAACAGAAAGTAGGCTAGTAATAGTTTGGCTTCAAGTGGGGTTCTGGGGTCTAGTATTATTGCTCAGTGAAGGGAGTTGCCATTTTACTAACCTCAGACTGTAACACTGTAATGCGCACTTCTGCTTGACCTTGACCAACATCTTGTTCCCTTCAAGCCAAAAGTTCTCGCTATGAAGGTAGACAATTTTAGCGTAAATTCACCAGATACCGTGCGACGAGAAGGAGAAGCAGAGTCGATAAAGAGGACTTGAGAGAGAGTGTGGGGACTTGTCCCTACGGGGGCTCAGAGTGAAGTGCAGGGAGTTCCCCATCCTGTCCAAGAAAGAGGAAAGATATTATCCTGGCCGAAATGTACTCTGATGGTTAAAGAAAGTAGTCCTTCAGTGTAACCATGTTTTTGGCCTCTCATCCTGCAGGATGTCGACGAGAAACTTCTGTACGATACGTTCAGTGCTTTTGGTGTCATCGTTACAAATCCGAAGGTAGTGGATAAGTCATATGTTGTCTTTCCATCCATGTTCGTTGGTCTGCACGAAGAGCTAGCAAGACGCTTGTCAAGACTGTTGATTGGTATGTTCTTATTTACACGTTTTGCTAGAAGTTCTACATTATGGCGTCCGTGGCAGTGATATTTCTTTCTCGAGGATGATACTGTTGTATTTTCCTACAGATCATGAGAGACCCAGATTCAGGAAATTCACGTGGTTTTGGTTTCATCAGCTATGATTCGTTTGAAGCTTCCGATGCAGCCATTGAGGTAATGTTGTCTTCAGTTCTCGTAAGTATCATTTCTATTTTTTCCTTCTCTTCTAAGATCAGTATAGAGCAGGAGAAAGGAGGGAGCTAGATAAACGTTCTGCAGTGATGCCGACCCGAATGGAGAAGACAGGTAAAAAAGGAGTTCAGTCAGGGTGTAATGGATGATAGAAGGTTGCATCATAATCATGGTTGCATGTAGTTGCTGAAGTTAACAAGACATATGGTACCATTGTGTGACTTTTACCCAGGCAATGAATGGGCAGTATCTTTGCAATCGTCCAATCACTGTCTCTTATGCTTATAAGAAAGACACGAAGGGAGAACGACACGGTACACCTGCAGGTACGTTCCAGTTTTCGTCTGAAGTTTTCTTCAGATGTTCGCTGAGTTACGGATTCATGCTGTTCCGATGTCGTACTGTGGAAACTCACGGAATCTGTCTTGTAGCTAGCTATCCCTAGCTGATCAACTTATCATTCTTGGATGCAGAGAGAATGTTGGCTGCGAGCAATCCCAATGCGCAGAAGAACAGGCCACATACGTTATTTGCAAGTGGTCCTCCATCTCTAGTTGGACCTCCCGTTGCCGGGGCTGGTCCGCCACCTATTCCACCACAATCGAATGGCAACATGGGGCCTCCCCCTGGCCTCAATGGAAATATGTTGCCTCCTCCTCCGCCCTTTGGCAATGGGCCTCCACCTATGCCTCCTCCACCACAGCAAGGTCCTCCATCTCAACCCCTACCACCGCAAGGACCACCAGGCCATTTTGGTGGACAGCAAAACCAAGGGCCACCTTATCAGATGCCACCACCGGGTTCTGGTCCTCCTCCTTGGGGCAATCAGCCTCCGCAACAAGGTGGTATGCCTCCGCAGTCTGGTATGCCACCTCCACCCCAGTTCAGACCAGGGCCACCACCTCCTAATATGCCACCACCCCCTGGTCCACCCCCTCATGGTTACCATGGTATGAGACCTCCTCCACCTATGGGAATGGGGGGACCTCCTCCTCCTTGGGGACGAGGACCTCCTCAAGGTGGAATGCGTCCACCTCCTCCTAACATGCAAGGCATGCCTCCTCCCATGAACCAACAAGGTCCTCCGATGCAAGGCATGCCTCCCAGAGGTCCACCTGGTATGCCTCCCCCACCTCCACAAGGTATGATGCCGCCTCCTCCAAGGCAACAGGGCCCTCCTCCTCCCGGTGGTGCCCCTCCACCACCTCCCCCACCTCCATCTGCACCTGCACCTAATCAACAACAACCAGCTAGGTAGATAGCGAGAGGTTATTTTTAGTTGCGGCTTTTCCGTGGAGATGGTTTAGAACCATTCTCTGGTCAGTTTTGTCTCTCTGTCCCTTTAGCCATGTAGATACGTGGATGACATAGGTTTACGGTCGAATTTCTGGAGTCCTGTGCAAGAGCCTTCTTGTGTAAGTAGGGGCAGGCCCAAGAGTAGTTCAAAGTGTACAATCAACGGTTTTTCAACTTTACTCGGGCGTTGTCCACTTGGGTTAAGCTGTGTGTTGGCTAACTGCTGCGTTTGGCCAGATTTCAAGTCGAATAGAGCTCAATGTGTTACAGATGATGGACACCTTTGGCTTGTCTTTTGGAATCTCTTTGATGCCTCCAGCTTGAAGCAAGGAACGTGAAAGGGAAGTAGCCTTTAAGGTCGAGCTCTTCCCGAAGTCCAAAATCTTTGCGCAGTTGTCAAGCTTTCTGATTACCAGTATTGTTTCTACCTTTTCCATATACGACTCCTTCGCAACTTAGTCAGAGTAATCGGGTTGACAATAGCGTGGTTTGCAAAATCACCTTGGTTCTAAGCTTGCTTTTGCTTTACTCGCGGTCTGGTTTTTACTGTAGTGGACGTCTTTTGGACGTGTTCGTCTGTGTAGTATATAGAATCGGTTTCCTGCAAGAGTGCGATCCGATCTCAGGACCTCATTAACCGGCATATAGTATTTCAATTTCAACCTACAGCTGTGTCAGTGACCTTTCTGCAGTAAATTGTTTGTAATCTCTTCTGCAGAAAGGTTTTGTGATGTAATTTGGATTCACCGCCTGACTGGTCATTCACTTCAATCGTCACTTCCAGCTGGTTTTACTGATTGTTCTTGAACTCATGTACACTATCTCTCGTCCGTGCGGTTTTGTAATCCTATAAGTTGATCGCACTTGAGGCTCTTTACTTACTTCACTCTTGCTGAATTTTAGCCTGAGTGAAATAAGGATTTCGGTTCTGCATTAGATTCTGGATTGCTTCGATCAGCTTGCGTACTATACATGTGATTACTTTGCACTTCCATACCTAGTGGCACCACCTCAGGTAATGTGCGCCGCACTTCACATTCCAATCAGTCTGTCCCCTTAGGTTACAAATTGGCGCTAACTTGACGTTCCAAGATAGCATACAGGTCACCTCTCCCTGTTGGCACTTTCTATGTACTTCATTGGGTTTTCTACTGGGTGTTACCACTGTTTATGAGCGTGGTTCTTGTTCTTTAGCTGAACTGCCGCACTCCCGAACTGATCATCTAGTATTCCGATGACACCTATGTCCTTTTAGCAGTGTTTGGTCTTCGTCTTGCGTTGTTGTGTACTTAACCTCTAGACTTCCTGTCTAGTCACTTCACACTCTGATACTCTTCGCTGTTTAAGGACAGCTCGATGCCGATGGTTTGCGGGTTACTCATATCTGTTTACATCGCGTTTTTATATTTTCGTTTATCTGGGCGGGACCGAAGTCCTGACGACATGTTCGTTCTGTTGTTTAGCATACTGCTTAGTTGTTGGCACAGGAGCACCGGTCAAGCGCCCGATCGGCCGAACTTCCTAACAGAAACACATGCGTGGCTGAAGCTTTGGCCTCTATTGCGTCGGTTGTTTTCTACGCATTTCTATGCATTTCTATTGGGCGTTTTCGCGCTGGTGTTCTGCCCTTCTCAACTATACGATATGTTGTTATTCCATTAAATTGTGTGTGAGTTGGAAGTCAGAACGTCATCATTGGCTGTGTTAGGGATCATTCTCTTGGCAGGTCGCGCTATCTGTTCTTACGAGGTGGATTGCAAGTGTGTATATCTTGTAATGACTGATTATCTTACATCTTTCTAAACTGCTATACACTGAGACCGTTATACATCTTTGTAGACATCTCTAAATTCCTCAACATCTCTAAATTCCTCAACCAGAGGTCTGTTGCGTTATTGAGGGATAAACTTGATCTCTTGGTGCACAAATGACGGATGTAGCAGTTAGTACCTGCATGCATGCGTCGCTACTTATGCTGTAGATCAAAACTGAATGTGTCTACGAAGGCTCGTTCCCATGGTTTTTTGGTCTTGTTGAGAGCGGTAGTCAAACTCGGTAACTGGAAGATAGAACAGTTCCCTCTTGTCCTTGTAGTTACCATTTCCAAGTAACCGCCCTTAGGTTTCGAAGTGCGTCAGAGGGAAGACAACCAGTTCTTCAAGGTTTAAAGGTCTAACCTGAACATGGGTTTGAATCACATTTAATGCAGTAGCCAGTGACGTGTACTAAGCTGGATCCACGTGTGTATACTTTACTCCGAACACAGTGCTGGGGTAGAGAAAGCTTCTCCTTCAATGGTAGTGAGCAGATTTGGAGTTAAATACTAATGACAACTATTATTGGCGGTAGTCGTTGCCTTGAAACTTATAACCGCGGTTACCTAGTCGAGGTTCGTCGTCTCTTATATACATAATCCGCTGAATCGTTGAACTATTCGTCTAAAAGGTCTCTTTTAGAGAATGAGCGGGATGACCACGTGATGTTTGATTGATTATGATGGGCAAGTGCAGATGAAACTGATAATTTTCGACTCTCCTAAGCGGCGGGTATAGGATACTAGCTACTGGGTTAATTGTATATGCGCCTAGCCCCAGTTCAGTTCAAGAATTACAGCATTTTTTTATTTCTTGAACATATTATTTTTCTTCACAACCAATCAGATGTCTTCTTGGAATACTCTAACTCTGTTTTAATTTTTCAATTATCCCTCTAAGTCTTTTCAATTACTTCTTTAAATCTTTTATAATTTCTTTCACGTTAAATTAACACCTCAAATCTGCCACGCCACGCACCTTAAACTTAACCTTAAACCCTACCGGGTTTGAACTCCTGACGTGATGAACCAGATCCTGTCCGCTGGGCTTACTAGAACATTTGTAAAAAAATGTTCATCTCATATACTGATTCAAACATATGAGACCAGTGGCGGGATACGTGGATGAGTATATGAAATACATTGACATGTTTATTTTTATTATCTAAACAAATCCAAACGGCCGAACTAATCTCCGTTGATTATTTTATACCCGGACTCCACGCTTGTCTTTTTCCGCCTCTTCCCCACTTTGGCGACTGGGATGTATATTCGCTCTGACACAGTTATTCGTCGCGAATTCCCAAAATTGGGAATTCGCGACGAATAACCAATTTTGTGTTGAGGTCGACTTTTTTAATAGAACTTTAACACCCTCTAGTTTACTATTTTTATTTTCTTATAGTAACGAATGCAGGTCATGCATTAGGACGTGTCAAAGTTCACCCGTTTTAGACTTTTTTCGCGGGCATGTAGACACGCTGAGTGGCGAACCGGCGGTATGCGAGCGGGGTACCTGTGACTGAGGTACCTAGTTTTCATGTTCTCCGCACAGGAGATTTTACGGTTGAAGAAAGCACCTACGTGAACTTACAGTTTCTCGATCGTATGAACGATAAATACGGTTAGTTCCACACTTTTACTAAAATTCGAACCAGTTTTGGGCCATGATGCTTGGACACGGCGCGTTAGAGCAGTTTGGAACTTGTTACACCTCTATTCCAGTTTCCATCAAATCGACCCATTTCCATAAGAACAGACCCCTAAGAACAGAGCGACGGAACATCTGACCTCGGACCCCAGTCCTGTTATCATCATGTTGCGTAGTGATTTGACACTGACTATTACATCAAAGCAGTTCGGGAGGGTCCACTCTTGCGTTTTTCACCGTGATATTATATGAGATCTCAATAATCACTCATTTGGTGAAACGAGGTATTTATAAAAGAAATATGTAGAATTTCTTTTTGTATTAATGGAATGTCATACTATAACATAATTATAAAAGTTTTACATTTAAAGCAGAAAATAATACTTTGTAGCATGTATTTTAGTTTAGATAATTTATTACATCGACAAAATGTATAATGTTGTCACGATACAATTTGTCTGAGATCTAGATATGTTATAATTCAATAATGTATTTTGAAAGAGAGTTTACTCATACTTGAGAAAGTTACTTTTGGTATCTGATGATATTATGTGTAACTAATCATTAAAAAAGAAATTCAGTTAAATATGATATCTTTATGTATAAAACAAAAAATTATTAGATTAGCGTTTATAACAATATTGAGAGAAAGCGAGATTTAGATCTTTGAGTCATTTTGTTCTCTCCCTCACTCGTGCATCTTGAGGATGAGAATATCTATTTGAGTTACAGAGGAGTTTGAAGGTTTGCAAAAATAGTATAAGTGATGTGGAGACGATACCGGATTATTCGCATCTAGAAAATTTTACATCTAGAAAACTGGGAGAAGAAGACAGTACAAAAACAGAATAGTTTTTATTTCTGAATGTATACGCATCTAGAAAACTTTTCATCTAGAAAATTAAGAGAAAATTAAAGAGGAAAATAAAGAGGAAAATAAAGAGTTCAGATGAAAATGCAACTAACATATGATGGTTGATAGAAAAATAGACACCAAGAACTTAAGATGAAATTTTTTTTCAGTTTCTATTGGAAATGATGATGAAAATGTTAAATATTTTACGGGAGATTTCAAAAAACACGCATTGCAAACAATGAGAGAAATATCTAATTTTGTTGAAGTCATTATATTGACTTGCTAAGAGAATTATAGTAAAGAAAAGAGTGAGATTTGATACAAGGAATGAAGGAATCCTAATTCAGAACTTTCTGTCCGAGAGAAACTATGAGAAATTCATGATCGGAGTGACATTCTTGAAGCAAAGAAAAGCTAAGAAAGTGAAGTAAGAGGTGTGTAAAAATTTTCTTTCTATGTTAGATTGCAATGGAAAAGAGTTTTTTATTGATTACCCAACAGTTGACATGAGCAATCTTGACTATAAAAGAATTATCACCTGAAGAGAAATACAAAGTCAAAGAAGCTTTATACTTCTTGAGTGTGAACTACCTAGTCATCTATATTTTATTTTTTATCATTTATCTTCACCAAGAGTTTAGATGTGACATCCAAGATATGATATTAAACAGACAAGAGTCTAAGGGTCTTAATCCATGAGGGCTTTAACAAGCTTAGGTATTTTCTGACCAATTTCCAAGGCAAGATAGCAGATTTAGCTTCGTCGACTGATCATCCCTCACTCTAGCAAGCATTCCGTCTTTTCTCTTCGGACGTCTCCACATATAACGTTCACTCAGAAGACAACCATATGCTTTTCGTTTGATCTCCTTGAACTCTGCAGCACTGAGACCTTCTCGTCTATCTAAAGAATCCAGATAGAACTCAATGTCACGTACTCTTCCCGTGTAGAAGTCTTCTTTGAACGGCAGTGACCCCAAATTTGAAGTCTGTTGACTAACTCGACACCAAACTTATCTCTTCTCTCCATCCTCAACTTCTACTACCATCTCATTTTCATCTACATAACGAGCCTTAGATAACATGTCTGCTACTGGATTTTCTTTCTCGGCCATGTGTTTCAGCTCAAGATTCAAACTCCGGATGTAAGCAATTCACCGCAACGTTGTTATGTCTGGAGTATTGCAGTTTGCTATCATACCAAACAAAGATAAACGATATGTTTCCAAAACCACATGAGCAGCAATCAAGAACTCCCGATCTACCTTCATAGCAGTAATGGCTCCTCACAGTTCACGCTTTACTTGAGGATAATTAAGTTGTCTGTCAGGCAAGATTCAGACTCCAAATCTAGAAACAAATCGCACATCATCTGCATCTTCCTGACCAACTGCTCATCTAATCATCTTTGGACTCGTATCTACAGTTAGTATCACAGGTCTTCCGTTCTCATAGTTAAGCCTTCTTAGTACATGTTGAGAATTCAGGATCTCTTTCAGCCGCTCCATCGTCTCATGAAGTTCTTGCCACCAAGTAAACCTCTTTTCTTTTCTCAGAAGCGGATACAAAGGCTCGACAACGTGTGCATAATGAAGAATACTCATGCGAAAGAACACACAAGGTCCTATGAAGCGTCGAACCTCAGTGATATTGGTGCAGTCTGCTATCCTTGCTATAACATCTATCTTCTCTAGATTCGGCCGTTTTCCAAATGTGCCAACCTCCACAATATCTGACATTTCAAAACTAGACTTAGTACATGATAGAGTGAGGTGCACTTCCTCCAGACGTGTTAGAATCTGGTCCACGTCTCGCATATGATATGCAATAAACTTTTTGCAACCATCGAAGATCACAATCTCATCGTTGTCTTCCATATCTTCTCCTTCAATAGCTCAATGAGCTTTGGCAGCAAGGTACGAGAGACTGGAATTGACTTCAAGTCCCAAGGTATGTGAGTAACAGCGAAGATAACCATCAGAGCTATCACACTAGGATCCACACAACCAATCTCTTCGACTGAGAAAAAAACGCTCTATCATAGCTAACAATCATTTGCTCAAAAGTCTTTTTCTCTACTTCAGTCAAGAAACCACCCCATCCTATCTAGAGTTATTCGAGTGTTTTCTAGTAAACTGATGTCTTATTTGTGCAGGATTTCTAAGTATAGGCTCAGTGACGGCTGACTCCATCTGTTGTTGTGAATCAACAGGTAATGAGTCATCACTGACTTCATCTTTCTCACTACAACTTTATATTTGACGTGTACTTTTGCTTCCTGACGAGAGCCACACCAGCAGATTGCATCTTTCCATCCATTCTCTAGTCTCGGATGAGGACGATATCGCAAGTATGATCCAATCTCCTCATAGACTTCACGAGAATGGGTGAGGATCATCTCTATACCTCTCATTTGTTCCACCATCTTATCTACATCTCTAACCAACGAACAAAAGATTGTACACCGACAAATTCCTCGTACACATCAGAAATCATTTCATCTTCTTTAGAGCTCATGTACAACGAGATCAGCTACACGCCTCTCCATCAGCCTCCTACTTTACAGTCAAATCTTCTACTCGTGTAAACTCACTTCAATCATCTAGACTCAAACTTAACAAACCAGAACTCCAACTTGGTATCTCATATACACTCTTAGAATCTTGAGCAGTCTCTTCATTAGCCCCTTGTGATCCCTTAGGCTGCTCAAGCGGGATCATGATAGTCTTAGATCCTTCACTCTTGTCATCTCGTCCTACAAGAGTGGGTACTGAAAATCTTGCAAATAAGAGAATCTCTCAAGGTCTGTCTATTTTGCTCGTGGTTCGTCGGACAGTCAGAAATTGAACATAACATCTATCATGTGGACTATGGATCTTAGCATAGTGCGATCGATCGTCCATCATCTTGATCTCCATACGCACGATAGTGATATAAGATTGACCAAGAATGACAAGATAAGAAGCAGAAGGTTGCACAAAAAAGTGATGATCTACTTCCACATCACGTATCCTCACCCTCACATTAGAACATACTTCGTACAACTCATCCTTCTGGTTGTTAGCAGCACGTAGCACCCAACCATGATTCAGTTTGATAGACCACTGTTCTCTCTCGTATACCTCCCACGACATGATATTGATTTCAGATCCGTGATCAACTGAAGCAGCAATAGGTTCAGACAAACTCTCAAGACGTAACCGTGTAGCAATTGTAGCACGAGCTCAATGTCTCTTTCTGAAATCACTGTCAGTAGCTGGACTCTCCTCATCAACTTTGTCATCATCAGCCTCGATAGTGTTGGTACCAGCAACTAGCACCTCTTGCTGGTATCCCTTGTCGCCAACCTTATGAAAATGCACCTTTCCAAATTCCAAATCATTCACAGAAGCTCATATCACATCTATCATCTCACTCTCTAGCTGCTTAGATATCACCTTTCTATTTTGTTTGATGACAGCAATAATCAGCTCGTGAAACTCTCTCTTTGCAATACCAAGAACCTCTTGAAGTGAAAACTCAACCCGTGCATCTAGTATCCTCTACTCCAGAATGCTCTTAAGATAAGTGGAAGTCTCAATATTTGCAGCCAATATCTATAAGCCGGTCTTTTTCTCTTTTCTTGAGCAATGAACCGTCTATCGGCAGTCGTTGACTCCTGTTGAGGCCCTTGCACGTCCTCCATCGGACATGATGCAGGCGAAGGAGCTTGAGAAGTACATGAGACATCCTTTGGAGGAGCTGCTCGTCTTCTGGTGACTCTTCGTCTCTCTCTAGTCTGCTAGAGTCCAAGTTTCAAGCTCAGAGGCATCTCGCCGCCTCTTCTCTTCCATAGAAGCATCATGTCAGTGAACGTGCTTATCCACGTCCAAGAAGACTTTGATAGACGCTGTATCTACGAGATCTCTCCACTCTATGACTCTACTGATAGTTTCTGCTCCTCTTTTCAACACCTTAGAAAGAACTTCAGCATTGCTCTTCTCAACAATCATATCTAGCAAAGTAGGACTAACAGAAACTTCAATATGTCTAGCATACACATTAGGATTCATCGACGGTATCATCAACGTAGTTACTGTTGCAGCCGTAGCGACCTGAGACAGACTCCTCATACTCCTCATCCAAACTGCGTGCTCAGTGGCTCTAGAGTAGAAACAAGGTGCAGTCTATCATTCTGGGAGCGAACTACATCATCTTGTAGAGCGGCTGTAAGCTCCTAGCAGTCTCCTCGAAGATGATCTAGACTATCACACCAGATACATCTACGGACAGGAGCACCTCCTGGATAGAATCGACAAATTTTCCTCTTTGCACTTTTCATAAATTAAGACTTGTATTAACTATTAGCTAGAACACTTTTTCCTGCAATCGAAGACATGAAGTCTCTCTTCTCAGTGAGCATCGCATTCTAGCATCTTTCGCTCTCTTCAAGGTGATATTTCAACACAAGTTAAGGGGCAGCTTGTCAAATATAGCCATAGCTTAGCTCTTACTCAGTTTGATAAGCTAAGGTGCAGCTTCTTGAACAAATGTCAGTCGAGTGTCTTATGAAGATCCATTTCATTATGAGAAATGTTACGCAATACGACATCGTGCGAGTGCATCTCAAGCTTTCTTGGACATATAACAATCTTAGATGTGACTGATCATTGATGCTGAAATTGTCTGTGCGATGTAGTGAATCGCTTGATACGATCGCTTCTTCCACTCCTTGAATTTTGCATCAGAAACGAGTACATTAGGCACTTTCTCCTCTTCAATGATAAGATCCCATAGATCTTGTCTCTACAAGAAAGTCGTCATCTAGAACTTCCACACTTGGTAATTGTTCTTGTCGAGTTTCTCTCTACTGATCAAAGACATGGACTCCGTCATAGCTACAATCAAGAAATTGCACTATTCTGTACATGAAAATCTCACAGAACCTCTATGAAACTTGTCCACCCACATCTGGCGATCAAGATTTTATGACAAGTCACAACAACTGCAACTCCACGCAGTCCTCCCGAGTGAGAATGAAGAAAAAACTTATCCACGAACTGTAGGTGTATAAAACAAAGACAAAAACATCGAGAAAACAAACCAAGAAAGTCAAAATGGATCAAATGAGGTCAAAAATGGACGCTCAATACCTTGAAATTTCAGAACTTTTTTAAAGTGTCAAGGGCCACCTTAATTGGATCAGTATTTGTTTTGGACTCAAGTCCTAAAACTTTCATTTTGGACTCAAGTCCTAAAACTTTCATTTTGGACTCAAGTCCTAAAACTTTCATTTTGATCGAAAAAGATCCGTTTGAAAGTTTACCGCTGGAAAGCTCCAAATCGACTAAAACTTGAACGAGTACACAATTTGCACCTTCTGAATAAGACAACTTATATAAAGTTGATTGACAGATTTCTGTGAGAAAAAAATAGTCTAGGTCTCCGAAATCGTGTTTAAAGTTTTTGGTAATGAAAGAAACGATTTCATCTCATCCGAACGCATCAACAGGATGGTGCCCAACATCAAGCAACTCAACTCCAGTTGCTCTCTCCTTTACTTCTCCATGCACAACTCCATCTTGCTCATCAGCAAAGGACATACGCCTTCTACTGCTATGATATCATGTAGAAAGATCGATACTTCTAAACAATATTTTTCAGACCACGAATCCATATGATCATGAGCGAGAGGATTTTATAGACCTCAAATTCACATGATCATGAGCGAGAGGATAATAACACGTTGATATTAATTAAAGGACATTGATCTCAGCTGCTGGAACTCGAGAGACATCCAGAGAAGCAAGAAAACTTACGGCTTTCAAGTTGTTATTATCCACATTGCAAGAGTTGTGGAAGTTAGCAGACCATGTCTAAATCATGACATCTGTATATGTAGAATATGCTATTATATTGCAGAAATCAATGAGGTTCACACGATCATTTGCAACCACGAGATGCATTGCTCACTGCTCACTTGCAGCTGCTGCTCATCGTCTCATGTATCATCTCTTGGCTGATCGATCTCACGTCTGTCTCTTCATGGATATATGTAGACAATAGATCAGTTCTTCACGTACATGAAGCCTTACACGTGAAACTCCAGTGGAATCCTGTTGAGTCACAGCAAAAGCTACAACTATATATGTCATCTGATCATGTCGATGATAACATAAATTCAAAAACTTGGAAACATGGGAGATTTACCTTCTAGTATCATGAGAAGCAGTCAAGTTAGCATTGTAGCGTCGACTCATGATCTGGGACTCCAAGCTGATCACTTTTATTGCTTATCTTTGACGACAGAATCTGTTCAAGCATCGAAATCTGATTCCTAGACATGAGTGTACATAATATTAGATTTGGAGGTCTGGTTATCAAAAGTTTGAATTCTTGTAAAGTGATAGTTCACATTACTTGAAATTTATCCCCAAACATAATGTTTAACACACCTGTTAAATATAATTAGAGAGTCACCTCTAAACTCTACGGAAGATAAAAAAACAAAAGATAAAAGAAAAGAAGAGGTGACTTGTGTCATGACTTTGACATGAGAGGTATTGTGACAACAGTTAGGTAAGTCACTTTGAGATGACAACAATTATGTACCACTAGTATATTAACCCACATTCTTTGTAGAGTAGTATGAGTCGAGGTCCTCTCTGTCTCTATCAGAGTTGAAGTCTAAGTGCACATGTCATCTCAAGATATTTCTGTTTAAGTTCTCTTTGTGATCAGTTCTAACAAGTTGATCCGTTATCAATTCTAAGCTGGTAGTATTATGTTGTGGGAGATAAAGTTCTGATATTCTGAGAGACTTGGATTGCAATTCTCAGTTTTGTAATATGGTATCAGAGCATTGGTTTCTCAAGCTAAGGGTTTAAGATTCTGATCATCTGATATTTAGTTTCTGGTGATTTTTCAGACTCATCTTTTCAACAAGATAGCAACTATGGTTTCTATTTTTAGTGAGTTTGATTTGAATGGGAGGAAAGACGATGTGAAATGGCCCGATCAAGTTTATACCTACTTTTTCTTGGAAGAGCATATAACTCACACTATCTAGATCTTCCCTAAACTTCAATTAAGTAGGGAAATGTAGGTTATGAAACAGTCCATAGCTCTTAAGAGATCATGCATTTTCTCTCGTTTTTCTTTTCTTCTAAATACTATTTTAGTTAGCAAAGAGAAGATATGTATGACATTGTTGTACTCAACTTGAAAATCGTGGGTTCTTAGAGCATCTCCACCGTGGGTCTTTAAAAGCCCCCTAACCAGTTAGGAAAAACCTTGCCACCGCTGATATTTACACTAGTCTTTAATTTACAAAATTCCCTAAAAGCTAACGCGCTTCCCTAACTTAAAGGTTGCAATGATGAACTCTTAACCCCATATCAAACCGTTTGAGAAACAGTTTTTTGTAGTTTTGAAAAGAGAGAGATTTTAGAGATCCATTTAAAGAGTGCGGTGGAGAAATTCTTCCCTTTAAAGATAAGATCTTTCACTCTTCATCTGTAAATTAGAGATAAAGAGGTCTTACAAGTGGAGATGCTGTTAGGCTTCAAAACTGATTATCCGAAATTGCTAATCATGTATCGATATCTCTTTTTGAAATGGAGTGTGTTGCTGATCAAATCTTTCAAAGAAAAAATAGTTTAAATTTAAGGATGAAGGAGAAACACATATTTTCATCTATTCTAGGTAGTATAAGCAAAAGGTGATATGACCGGTATAAAGTGAAAAATATTATATGATGATTGATCACTAAATTATGTATATATGTGTATGCTGTATCAAAATGGTGAAAAGTTTTTATAATAAACTTGTGAGATAGACAGCGTGTTTTATATATGTTATAAAATTGAGCTTAGGGAGTGTGTACGTAGAAGCTAGACTAGAGCTACCCAACTCAAAGACGGATCTTAAGTAACGTTGTGTCAAAAATATATTCTTATTCAGACAATCATCTTTCGTACCTTATATCAGTTTGGTAAGGTAGAACCTTCGCCTTGCTTTCTGTGTGCATATTCATATGTTGCATGCATATTTATCCTCTTCCGAACTGAGAATATGCAGACACTTTAATTTTTGTCTTTAACCCTTTCCTTGGAAGGGTTAGGTCATAAATTGAAATTATTAAATTCAAAATACTTTTGTTGATGGACATCACACAATTTTGTACCAAGACAAGCGTCACTTCTCGTATTTTGTTTATGAGTTCTTAATGAATCTGCGGCTATGTGTCCAGTCTGCAGCCATGTTTGACTTCGGGAATTTATATTAAGTAAATCTTTCCAGTGTGTGGCTATGTTTGACTTTAATTATCTATTTTAATAATTAATTTTAATATAATAATTTAGAAAACTTTATCATCTTTTCCTGTCTAGAATGATCGAGTCTAACATCTGTCCATTTAAGAGTTTTTCTATAATTTTCTGTCATGACTGAAACCGAGCACCATCTACGAATCAATACATTTTATTTTATCATATTTCTCGTTTTACTCTTTCTACCATAAGGTATTGTTGCATGCATATTATTCGCCTTGTAAAGTAAAATATGATGCAAAAAGCATTTGACCAAGTCCTAACAGACAACGGCACAGATCGCACTCTTAGTACAGTTTCCCATATGGCGCTAGCCCAACTTCATGTAAAGACCCCCTTGAAGTTAGTCCTCTCGCTCTGAACCTCATTGCCCGACATTTCAGACACCTTTGAAGAAGTTAAAGTAGCATTCGTGCAATATGTCATCCTTACAAAGATAGAATAGCTCGTACAGAGGTGATGGTCTCGCGAGTGGCTCAAGAACACCAGTCCTGACGTCTGTATACACTCACAAGTCAACGGGACTGTTCTCGTCAGGATCTTCCAAGTTTTTATTAGAATGTCTTCCTGATCGTGGTCTGTCTCTTGAGCTTTACGATTGATACAGTGGCCTCATTCTCAGGGTTCTGGACACAGCGCTGGCCATCGAGTTGCTCCGGGGACAGAGGGGTAATACAACAGTTTCATGTCTCCGAGGACAGACTGGTATTCGTCATCAACCATCTTTTGCAGTACTGTTCGATTAGTGTCTTGACTCTCTGTATACTCCAAGTAGCTAGCACTGAGAGTTCCAGGAATGCAGGACATCCCAGAACACTCGGTATCCGATGGGTAGCACTGAAGTGAATAACTTACAGACCCTTTAGCTGATCTCATGGTGCTGGAGCTCAATCCTTCAGCCTCTGGAGTTAGTAAACTACTACGCTGTTACAAGGAGCTAGAACACCGAAATTTCTCTGGCTCGATCAGTTACGTACTACTACACAGAGCTGATGCATAAGGTTGGACTTCAAGTCACGATATATTAATGCCTGCATGGGCCTGTACATGTGTCTACTGCAACTATTTTTCAATGCCTTTAAGCATCTCCCAGACTGATCCTCGCGGAGCTCGCTGTCGACTCTTACTCGTTTTCTAGATCTCCTGCTGTGTTCTTAGGAGTCCTCGTTTCGGCTTTCATTAGACTAGTACCATGCAACTTAGTAGATTTCAAGATCCTGTTCAGTAAGTTTCAGTGCTGCCGAACGAAGGGCCAGTATGGAACTAAACGCAAACGCGCGATACTGGTCTACAGATGATCTTGGTGGAGTACAGAGCTAACCGGTCCACGTCTTAGGTTGAGAACTACTGTTTAGTTATCCACTGACTTCAGATTGCAGTTGCATAATCGAAATGAGACGCGTCAAACGTTTTCAGTCGCTTACCTTGACCTCTAATATAACATCCACTCCGTTCGAGGTGATTGCGGGGGTAGAAATTACAGTACTTAATGTTTAGCTCCTTGTTCCTACGGGAATGACAGATGCCTATCAATCATTAATGTAAATGCATTTCCTTTCAGTCAAAAAGCTCACGGTAGGCTTCCAACGTATCAGCAAATGGCATCAACTCTAGACTCAAATGCACGGCAAGCTGAATGGTACAGCGACGTTCTATATACTCACCGATGGGCAGCCGACTTGCAAGTTTCCAGGTCAAGCTCTTCACAAAATATTCGATTGTTTCCAAGTACTTTCAGTTCTACGAAAACATAATTTCTGTGCGTACAGTATATTTCATTCTTTCTTCACCTACATGATTGGCTTCCAAGGAAAACATCGCCAGAACATTCCCCTGCACACCTCTCTATGATAACAATTTATCCAACTTATCCACTTGGCCACACGAGCATTCCAAGTGTAGAATATAGTTGACTCAGTCTTTTTCTCATGATTTACTAGAAATTGGCGACTTAACTCTTGAACGTGACGAAATGACAAAGGGACAGCAGAGCAACTTACAGGATGTCCAAGCTTCGATCATGTCTGAGTTTACCTCAAAGAGTGGTCCACGACGACTATAAGACGGGAGCTTTCTTATTGAGCAGAAATCACCGGTGCTCACTGCACAGACCTTTGCCCCAACACGACCGATCCAAGCTCTCAGACGTCGGTTCTAGTGTAAACTCAGTACGTGCTCTCATGATCATTTAAACTATACTTTCCTACATTCTGAACATCTTTCTTTACTCTTTTGCGTTTAGATCACCTCTAGATCTAGACAGTCAACGGACACTGATGTCATCTGGATCACTCAATCAGTAGTGCTGTGAAACTAACTGAATATCTGATACCTGATTTGTTGTCCAGGCAGTCAACAACAAAATATCAAGGGAAGAATCAGCAAGCATGTCTCCTAGCTGGGTGTTTTTCGGCGGCTTGGCGCTTTTCGCAACGCTCTGCGCTGCAACCAATCCTTATGCCGATGGGCTGTCAGAGGACTTCTATGAGGAATCTTGTCCCTACGCAGCCGCGATTGTAGATGCTTATGTCACGAGGTTCCTCTACAACAACAAGACCTTTGCTGCGGCCTTCAACAGACTGCAGTTCCATGATTGTTGGGTTGGGGTATGTCGTCTTTGTTGATCTATACTTCCATGCAACCTGCAGAATCTGATGATGTTTCTTCCGATCCACAATGCCTGTACATGTTTGAGAATTCCTATCTTGTCTCTACGTAGTATGAATATAGAAGATGCCAAGGAGAACAGCAAGCCCAGAAACAGATCACGTGCGACTCTGCTTCTCCAAACTTTAAGGCACAAACGTAACATAAATAATCTTCAGAATCTCCTGGCACTCGTAGAAAACTCAGAAACTGCGACGTAAAGTCAGATCCATTTTGCCTGTATATAGAGAACCTCAAATGGCTAATGTAATTCGTCGTACAACATCGGCCGTGGTTTTCCTGCAGGGATGTGACGGCTCTGTTCTTCTGAACTCGACGGCGACGAACCAAGCAGAGAGGGAAGCCCATGTGAATTTCGGTCTCCGAGGTGTCGAGGAGGTGGATCTAATCAAGGCAGCTCTTGAGAAGGTTTGCCCAGGTGTTGTCTCCTGCGCCGACATTCTCATTCTGGCTGCTCGTGACGCCACCTTCAAAGTGAGTATCAGTTCATTACAGCAATCAATAAATTCGCATGGTGTTTGAAAGAAGGACAGTGTATCAGAGCACTCGATCGAACAGTTTTGATCCTCAGTTCCGGTCTGAATATATATATGTGCAGGTCGGAGGTCAGAGATGGCCTGTGGCACTGGGTCGCAGAGATTCAAGTGTGTCGACAGCCTTGGACGCCGACACCAACCTGCCCTTCCCAGTCTTCCCGTTCCCTGTCCTCGTGGATAACTTTGCCCGGAAGGGATTCAACGCAAGGGAAATGATCGTGCTCTCAGGTATTGCAATTCTCACCACCAGCTCCGGATCGATATCCAGGCTTCACTTGACTTCGTTCTTTAAGGTGTAACTCACTGTGAAGCTCACAGTGTCATGGAGATTTATGAGCCAGTGTGCAGCTTGTGAATGAATGTGATGGTGATTTTGCTCGTTCGATCTCCAGGTGCACACACCATCGGCCAGTCTCACTGCAACGGAATCCTCCCCCACTTGTACAACTTCACCGGCGGCGACAATGCCACAGACATCGACCCTACTCTGGACCCAGCCTTCGCTGCTAGCCTCAAAGCGCAATGTCCTCAGGGAAACAGGCTCAACATCGTCCCCCTCGACTCCACGGCGGCTTCATTCGATCGCGCTTACTACAATGACATACTTTCTGGGAAGGGAGTCTTCATCACAGACTCTGCCCTGATCACTGACACAGTGGGAAAGCAAATTGTCACTTCGTTCTCGAAAGCACAGTCGACCTTCAAGGCTGAGTTCGCTGCTGCAATGGTGAAGATGGGCAATCTCGGGGTGCTCACCGGTTCCCAAGGTGAGATCCGCAGGACGTGCCAATGGGTAAACTAGGATGACGATCATTATACATAGAAAAGCACTGGTTGTGCTAGCTAGCTAGATCACATGATCAGATACGTGACTACTGACTCTGTACTAATGTACTAGCAAATGTGTCCTACGCAGATAGCTGATGATTATTTCCTACGTAGATAGCTGATGATTAGTTCATATTGTTGTCCCCAAATAAGCTCCAGGTTCAGACCCCAGGACCCAGTTCTAGGTGTTCTTGTCGGGTTCAAGTTGCGACTGAAAACACTGAAACCACGACGTCTATGAGTCCTTCTCGACGCTGGGGCTAGAAGCCAGTGTCGAGAAACTGTCAGCCCCGTCTTCTTCAGCGCCGTCTACTTCAAGAAGTAGACAGAAGTCTATATAGAATCTTGACGTTTTTGTCCTACTTAGAACTGAAGAAATAAAGGATTGTTGAGAAGCATTATTCGATACATATGTGAACCTCTGAAATCATGCCTCCAAACTTGTGACTTTGTAACAGTAGTTCTAGTTTAGTGTGCGCACGTAGTGTTAATGAGTTTTAGTCAGAATGCAAAGCTGTCATCAGGCGATAGCTAGGAAGTGTTATATCAAAAACGAATCGGAATTTTGCTCACGTGATATCGATACATCAAGGACCTCGTACTGGAATGATTATACATGTTTTGAGTCGCTGCTAATGAGAATCTCCCTTGGAAAGAAAAGTTCTTCCTCCGCTTGTACATCTTGACTTTTGAGAGTTACGAGCCCGAAACAAGTTTTAGGTTTCTCGATGGTACACTTGAAACTCCCTCATACTTCAACTGTGTTACAACCAAAATGTAGAAGACAAGAAGGAAGGTTACAGGAAGGTTATGTAACCTTCCTGTAACAACCCCCAGAGTCTATGGTAATGATGCTCTTTCTGATCCCTTTAATCTACTGTATATACGTATCTACAGTAGTGTTGGAGAGAGCATAAGCTCACAATGGTTTTCACACATTCGCGTGTCATTGTGTTGTTGGTTGGTCCTTAACTTGGTCCGACCTACACCTAGCTACGCCTGCTTGTTGTCTGTAGTCGAAGGGTGGTATCCGACCGTTGTAGGAGTGCTTCGGAGCACTCGACGTTCATCTATTGGTTCGCTCTTGATGGATTATTAGTTTTGCCTCGAATGCTATTAACCTTGTGGTGCACCCTTCGAGCCCCTCTGAGTCACATCGCGTATCGGTCTAAGATGAAGGTGAGTTCAGATCACGTCACGATATATATTCTTCGAGAATTCTTCGTTTCCCGGAGATCTCTGGAACGAGAAATAACGTAACTGAAATGCTCCGGAACATGCATCCTTTTCGTTACTCGGAGACATCAAACATCGTGCAGAGAAAAATCAAAAGTTGCGAAAAGTACTCCAGAAAACTCCTTCGAGCCAGAGGAAGAACCCAACTGTATCTGTCATCTGATCATGATAATATATAAGGCGTACGTAAATTCGAAAACCTGGAAACATGGCTAGTATCATGCATGGGAAGCAGTCAAGCTAATGACTCACGATCCAAGCCCCGCGAGGTCAAGTAGATCAGTTTTACTCCTCACCTTCGAAGACAGTTGAAGCATCTTGAAGCATCAAATTCTGATTTCTAGACAAGGAAGTACATAAAATCAGTCAGAGCTCGAGGTCTGGTCTGGTCATGATCTGCAAGCTGGACACAGTTCTAAGTGATCATGAGAGTAACCCTAATTATCCAAAAATACGTTCACCCATGAGCAAATTTCGTCAAAACAGTTAGCTATAGTTCTTGTATACGGATGAGAGAAGATGATCCTCAAAATCATTACTGTTTAGCACACCTGCGCAGGGTGTCCACGGACGTCTTCATCTCGATGGTGTAGCATGACGTGCAAACTCGAATTCATGGCTGGCTGAAGGTTTCGGGACCTTTATCAGCATGCTTTCATCTGGCAAAGTGGGACATTCTCTTTCTGGACTTCAAATTGCAGCATACATGTTAGGTTATGGCCGTCTTTTGAGCACAAGCTTAAGACACTTCCCACTCTCCTCCAGTGGCCGACAAACTTCGGACATAAAGATTAGATTAGTGTACGGCGTCTGAATCTGTCAAATGAAATCTATCCACAAACTACGTACTGTAAAACTCTTGGACGTACTGTAGTTTGTGGATAGACCTCCACTGGAAGCGGAAGCGTCCGAGTCACACATTGATAATCCGCACTTGAGCCATAGCCATTGATATCAAACTAAGCTTTATTTCATTGAAGGATGGGGTGCGTCTTTTAAGCCACTGTGGAATAGCAGAGGAGAAACCAGACATACCTTTAAGCTCTGATATGCCTGTCCGTTCCTTTCAGGAAAGACCTCTACGTTTTAGTGTTGGAGATGTTCTCATACCTGGACCAACTGGACCAGAAGGAAGATATATACTGATACAAAGTTTGAGTTCATGATCACATCCGACACGTATTAATCTTACATGCCAGTTCATCGATCTTAATCTTCTATAAATTTTGTTGCAACACTCGAGGTATGAGGGAGTTTCAATGTGCGTTCGGTGTACGATCGGGAAAACGAAAACCTGTTGTGTCCTCTCGAGTCAAGTGAGATGTACAAACGGAGGAAGAACTTTACTTTCCAATGGAGATTCTTATTACCAGCGATTCAAACATGTAAAATCATTTCAGTATAGGAGAGAACATTTTGTGCAGAGGACCTTGATGTATGATCACGTGAGCAAAATATGGTCATTTTCTATTCGTTTTTGATGTAACACTTCCTATCGCCTGACGATAGTTTTGCATCCTGACTAAAACTCATTAGCACTACTCACACTAAACTAGAAATACCATTATAAAGTCACTTACAAGTATGGAGGCATGATATCAAAATTTCACATATACATCGAATAATGCTTCTCAACAATCCTTTATTTGTTCAGTTCTAAGGATGACAAAAACATCCTTCTATGAGGACTTCTGTGTTACTAAATGGTGTACTGGAACTCTCAGGCCAGGCTTCTAGCCCCAGCGTCGAGAAGGATTAATAGACGTCGTGGTTGATGCTCCCAGTACAAATGTTTTCAGTCGCAATTGCAACTTGAACTCTACAGGAATACTTGTGGGCCATGGCGTCTGAATCTGGAGCTTATTTGGGAACAAGAATATGAACTGATCATGATCATCAGCTATCTATGTATGAATTAACTAACTTAAGAAAGAATTGCACGGACACCTTTACTGGTACTACTCGGTAGTCACGTATCTGATCATATGATCTAGAGAGCTAGCACAACCAGTGCTTTTCTATGTATAATGATCGTCATCCTAGTTTACCCATTGGCACGTCCTGCGGATCTCACCTTGGGAACCGGTGAGCACCCCGAGATTTCCCATCTTCACCATTGCAGCAGCGAACTCAGCCTTGAAGGTCGACTGTGCTTTCGAGAACGAAGTGACAATTTGCTTTCCCACTGTGTCGGTGATCAGGGCAGAGTCTGTAATGAAGACTCCCTTCCCAGAAAGTATGTCATTGTAGTAAGCGCGATCGAATGAAGCCGCCGTGGAGTCGAGGGGGACGATGTTGAGCCTGTTTCCCTGAGGGCATTGCGCTTTGAGGCTAGCAGCGAAGGCCGGGTCCAGAGTAGGGTCGATGTCTGTGGCATTGTCGCCGCCGGTGAAGTTGTACAAGTGGGGGAGGATTCCGTTGCAGTGAGACTGGCCGATGGTGTGTGCACCTGGAGATCGAACGAGCAAAATCACCATCATATTCATTCACAAGCTGCACATTGGCTCATAAATCTCCATGACACTGTGAGCTTCACAGTGAGTTACACCTTTAAGAACGAAGTCAAGTGAAGCCTGGATATCGATCCGGAGCTGGTGGTGAGAATTGCAATACCTGAGAGCACGATCATTTCCCTTGCGTTGAATCCCTTCCGGGCAAAGTTATCCACGAGGACAGGGAACGGGAAGACTGGGAAGGGCAGGTTGGTGTCGGCGTCCAAGGCTGTCGACACACTTGAATCTCTGCGACCCAATGCCACAGGCCATCTCTGACCTCCGACCTGCACATATATATATTCAGACCGGAACTGAGGATCAAAACTGTTCGATCGAGTGCTCTGATACACTGTCCTTCTTTCAAACACCATGCGAATTTATTGATTGCTGTAATGAACTGATACTCACTTTGAAGGTGGCGTCACGAGCAGCCAGAATGAGAATGTCGGCGCAGGAGACAACACCTGGGCAAACCTTCTCAAGAGCTGCCTTGATTAGATCCACCTCCTCGACACCTCGGAGACCGAAATTCACATGGGCTTCCCTCTCTGCTTGGTTCGTCGCCGTCGAGTTCAGAAGAACAGAGCCGTCACATCCCTGCAGGAAAACCACGGCCGATGTTGTACGACGAATTACATTAGCCATTTGAGGTTCTCTATATACAGGCAAAATGGATCTGACTTTACGTCGCAGTTTCTGAGTTTTCTACGAGGGCCAGGAGATTCTGAAGACTATTTATGTTATGTTTGTGCTTTAAAGTTTGGAGAAGCAGAGTCGCACGTGATCTGTTTCTGGGCTTGCTGTTCTCCTTGGGATCTTCTATATTCATAGTACGTGGAGATAAGATAGGAATTCTCAAACATGTACAGGCATTGTGGAAGAAACATCATCAGATTCTGCAGGTTGCATGGAAGTATAGATCAACAAAGACGACATACCCCAACCCAACAATCATGGAACTGCAGTCTGTTGAAGGCCGCAGCAAAGGTCTTGTTGTTGTAGAGGAACCTCGTGACATAAGCATCTACAATCGCGGCTGCGTAGGGACAAGATTCCTCATAGAAGTCCTCTGACAGCCCATCGGCATAAGGATTGGTTGCAGCGCAGAGCGTTGCGAAAAGTGCTAAGCCGCCGAAAAACACCCAGCTACGAAACATGCTTGCTGATCCTTCCCTTGATATTTTGTTGTTGACTGCCTGGACAACAAATCAGGTATCAGATATTCAGTTAGTTTCACAGCACTACTGATTGAGTGATCCAGATGACGTCAGTTTCGGTTGACTGTCTAGATCTAGAGAGCAAAGATCTAAACGCAAAAGAGTAAAGAAAGATGTTCAGAATGTAGGAAAGTATAGTTTAAATGATCATGAGAGCACGTACTGAGTTTACACTAGAACCGACGTCTGAGAGCTTGGATCGGTCGTGTTGGGGCAAAGGTCTGTGCAGTGAGCACCGGTGATTTCTGCTCAATAAGAAAGCTCCCGTCTTATAGTCGTCGTGGACCACTCTTTGAGGTAAACTCAGACATGATCGAAGCTTGGACATCCTGTAAGTTGCTCTGCTGTCCCTTTGTCATTTCGTCACGTTCAAGAGTTAAGTCGCCAATTTCTAGTAAATCATGAGAAAAAGACTGAGTCAACTATATTCTACACTTGGAATGCTCGTGTGGCCAAGTGGATAAGTTGTATAAGTTGTCGTCATAGAGAGGTGTGCAGGGGAATGTTCTGGCCATGTTTTCCTTGGAAGCCAATCATGTAGGTGAAGAAAGAATGAAATATACTGTACGCACAGAAATTATGTTTTCGTAGAACTGAAAGTATTTGGAAACAATCGAATATTTTGTGAAGAGCTTGAGCTGGAAACTTGCAAGTCGGCTGCCCATCGGTGAGTATGTAGAACGTCGCTGTACCATTCAGCTTGCCGTGCATTTGAGATCTAGAGTTGATGCCATTTTCTGATACGTTGGAAGCGTACCGTGAGCTTTTTGACTGAAAGGAAATGCATTTACAGTAATGATTGATTGGCAGCTGTCATTTCCGTAGGAACAAGGAGATAAACATTAAGTACTGTAATTTCTACCCGCAATCACCTCGAACTGAGTGGAAGTTATATTAGAGGGCGAGGTAAGCGACTGAAAACGTTTGACGCGTCTCATTTCCATTATGAAACTGCAATCTGAAGTCAGTGGGTAACTAAACAGTAGTTTCTCAACCTAAGACGGGGACCGGTTAGCTCTGTTTTCCACCAAGATCATCTGTAGACCAGTATCGCGCGTTTGCGTTTAGTTCCACACTGGCCCTTCGTTCGGCAGCACTGAAACTTACTGAATAGGATCTTGAAATCTACTAAGTTGCATGGTACTAGTCTAATGAAGGCCGAAACGAGGACTCCTAAGAACACAGCAGGAGATCTAGAAAACGAGTAAGAGTCGACAGCGAGCTCCGCGAGGATCAGTCTGGGAGATGCTTAAAGGCATTGAATATTCGTTGCAGTAGACACATGTACAGGCCCATGCAGGCATTAATATATCGTGACTTGAAGTCCAACCTTATGCATCAGCTCTGTGTAGTAGTACGTAACTGATCGAGCCAGAGAAATTTCGGTGTTCTAGTTCCTTGTAACAGCGTAGTGGTTTACTAGCTCCAGAGGCTGAAGGATTGAGCTCCAGCACCATGAGATCAGCTAAAGGGTCTGTAAGTTATTCACTTCAGTGCTACCCATCGGATACCGAGTGTTCTGGGATGTCCTGCATTCCTGGAACTCTCAGTGCTAGCTACTTGGAGTATACAGAGAGTCAAGACACTAATCGAAGAGTACTGCAAAAGATGGTTGATGACGAATACCAGTCTGTCCTCGAAGACATGAAACTGTTGTATTACTTCTCTGTGCCTGGAGCAACTGGCCAGCGCTGTGTCAAGAACCCTGAGAATGAGGCCACTGTATCAATCCTAAAGCTCAAGAGACAGACCACGATCAGGAAGACATTCTAATAAAAACTTGGAAGATCCTGACGAGAACAGTCCCGTTGACTTGTGAGTGTATACAGAGGTCAGGACTGGTGTTCTTGAGCCACTCGCGAGACCATCACCTCTGTACGAGCTATTCTATCTTTGTAAGGTTGAGATATTGCACGAATGCTACTTTAACTTCTTCAAACGTGTCTGAAACTCGAGCAATGAGGTTCAGAGCGAGAGGACTAACTTCAAGGGAATCTTTACATGAAGTTGGGCTAGCGCCATAAAGGAAACTGTACTAAGAGTGAGATCTGTGCCATTGCCTGTTAGATGTGGTCAAATGTTTTTTGCATCATATTTTACTTTGCAAGTTGAAAAATATGCATGCAACATTACCTTCTGGCAGAAAAGAGGAAAACGACAAACATGGTAAAATAAAATGTATTGATTTGTAATTGGTGTCCGGTTTCAGTCATGAGAGAAAGTACAGAGAAACTCTTAAATGGATAAATGTTCGATTCGATCATTTTAGACAGAAATAATGATAGAGTTTTTCAAATTTATTATATTAAAATTAAATTATTAAACCTAGATAATTAAAATCAAACATAACCACAGACTAGCCTATATGGTTGATTTATTAAATATAGATTACCAAAATCAAACATGGCCACAGACTCAGACACATAATCTTGATATAAAATTGTGTGATGTACAAGAATAGAACTATTTTGAATTTACTAGTTTTAATTTATGACCTAACTCTTCCAAGGGAAGGGTTAAGGAAATAAATTAAAGTGTTTGTATTTCTCTCTCTTCGAACTCGGAAGAGGATGAATAAGCGTCCCAAACGGCAGAACATTTTTTCTTTGTAAACGGCTGTCTCGTCTGAGCTGAAAGTAGAATAAATTTTTTTTTCTGCCACATGACGCATATATCATGCGCTCCAACGCGTCTTGTTTTTCAGGGACGGGTCTTGTGTACGTTGTCGTGTCGTGGACCGGCTCCTACTTGAAATTCAGACTTCGATGCTTGTCACTCCAAAGACACTCATGAGAAAGCAAGCTAGGCCTCAGCTTACGGATTTTTGGCACCATTTCGAATCTCCACTTTCATCGCATTAGTGGATAGAGCTCCTTGTCAACATTCCATAGGCACTTTGTCTACTTCGTTTGGACGCCTAGTGGAGGAGTTACAAGACTCGAAAGATAGGTAAAACAAGCTAGACCCCAGCTTACGGGCTTTTGGCACAATTTCGGATCTCCACTTTCATCGCATCAATGGGTAGAGCTCGTTGTCAGCTTTTCATAGGCACCTTGTTACTTCGTTTGGACGTCTAGTGAAGAAATTATGCGACTTGAAAGAAGAAAAAATCAAGATAGACTCTAGTTTACTTGCTGACTGGATATTTGAGACTTGAGGCGTTATATCAAAGACGCAAGGGGCCTGCTTCATTATTATCACAGAGAACTTCCGTACGTACAGAGATTGACACAAGGGGGCAGCTTAGGGGCTAGCTTGCGTTTGCGACTTGTCGATGGACAGTTTGAGGATTTGGGAAGTCCAATACACGCGTGCAAGGTGTCATTGGGTTCAGATCTGTGCAGGCTACGCACAGGTTAAGACGGTTTGGGAAGAGGCGGATCGGGGAGTGTGTACTGAGATAAATTGAGAAGCAGGAGGGAGATTGATGGATTTCAGTTACATGTGAAGGAGAGTTGGACCGTTTGGATCGTTCCGGAGTCCAAACTTGCTGTCCTTGGATCCATCGGGATCAGAACACCGAGTTCTACAAGAAATTGAAGACGATACGAAGTTTCATCTTCAATTTTGAGGTTCAGGAGTTTTGAGTGAAATTGACTCGCAAGGAAGCGCTTAGTCAGATTTTCGTTCGCTTGCGACCTGAGAGTGGGTTGTTCTTCGCGATCGGTGAGCCAAGCTCTTCGTTCTTGGTGCCTACGCGATCAGGGAGTCTTCATCTACTCATAGGAGAAGACAATACGTAAATTGGATTGTTGGTTTGGGTGTGGTGAGCGAGTTTGAGCCGTAGGGAGCCGATTTCCGTCAATTTTTTGCAATCTGCGACCAAATTTCTTGCGTGATTTTGCAAAAGGAACTCCAAATGGCTTGTTTGGAGTCTTGTTGGTTTCAGGATAGCTAGATCTACCTACCAAAGAAGACGGATATCAGTTTAGACGATCCGTTTGTGCGGTGTGTTCGGTTTAAGCCGCAGGGAGGAGTTTTTGAAGATTCAATCACATGCGACCAAAAACTGGTGATATCGGCTGTCGAGAGTCGGATATGATAGTTCTTGAGGCTAACGGAGTCAAGGAAGAAGACCATATCGACATCTGAAGACCGTTTGGCGAAAGGAGAAAGTTCTCAGATAGGTTTTTTTCAGTTCCTTCGTTACGCGTTTTGCCTCTTTGAGTTCGTTAGAGATCTAGTTGGCTATATATAGCTTGTGGTAGCTAGTTTTGACTAAGAGCTTGTACATGGATGTGGTTTGGACTTGGGTTTGGGTTAGGGTGGTTTTGGATCAGGGTTGTGATTCAGGGGTTGTTTTAGGGGCTTTGAAGCAGGTTACAGACCGCTCTGGTTTGTTTCTCAGTTCTGTGCTCTTAGGAGAAAGAACAGGCAGTGTACATACATTTGGAGTTGGTATATATTGCAGTGTTCATTTTCGTGGTTGTTTTTCTCTGTCTTGTCTCTGTTCAGCACACAACATCTCCACAGCCAGGAACCTTGCGTTTTCTTGGACATCCTTCACGCAAAAATCAGACCGCGACATAAGGTGGTGAACTCGACGTGAAGGTCTGGGGTGGAGATTTCTTCTGTGTGTGAACTTTGAAGAAGAGATTGGCAGTCATGAGTGGGGATGGAAAAGGTGATGGAGATGAGGCTAGTGGTTCAGGTGGGTTGCCGAAGGTGCAATTGGATCTGGTGACTGCATCGATGTTCCAAGCTTTCACTATGTTCTTACGGCAGCAACAGTCTGATGAACGGAAGAAAGCTTTGGCAACAAAGGCGCTATAAGCGATGGTCAGTAGGATTGACCAGTTTGATGAGAGAAATGTCTCAAGATATCTGAGGCATTATGTGAAAGAGATGGAGCTGAACCGGGTCTCAGAAGATGAGATGATTTAGATGTTTGAATTAGCAGCAGCTCTAGAGATTAGAGATCATGTTAAAATGCTAACAAAGCATTTTAACAAGGATTGGGAGACGTTTGCTCGTGCCTTGATGGATAAGTACTTCTTGGAAGACACTGATTGAGTCACCAAGAAGTCATTCTTGGAGTGGATTGAGCAACCAAAGAAAGGTTTTCAAGCTACTGAGTTGCTCAAAGAGTTTGAGAGCAGTTTTCACGGCTGACCAGGATGGAGAAGTTGACATTGCAGTCCAACAAGACAGAGCTATTTCTTCGGGCTGCAGATGAGAAGTTGCAGGAGAAGCTAGAGGTACTTCTGGGAGATCAGGAGGAAGACGATGGCTTGACCAGTAGTTGGAAGAAGGTTGAGGAAGCTGTTGGGTTGCTTACCAAGAGAGAGCGGAGACGAGAGAAAGTTAAGAGACTGACACCAACACCAACTGCTGTAGCACCTATTCCTGTAGTCCGACTAGTGATTCCTGCTCTTATGATCCACCCATGTTCTGTGTTGATCGGCCACTTCTTCTTCTTGTACAGCTCCCTCGACATGATGTTGATTTCTGATCCATGATCACAAGAGGAGACTTGTATGAAGCTTGTCCAGACATCAGAGTGCGCATAGGTGATGTTGCTATTGAGCAAAACTTCTTTGTTCAAGAAGCAACATCATACTGACTGATTCTCGATCAACCTTTCATCATAGCAACTCGGATGGAGACAAGGGTACTAGACGATGGATCTGCTTATGCTAGGATCCGAAGTCAAGATGAGACGAGAGCGATACAATTCTTAACTGTACCGTCCAATCACGAGCGTAATCGAGATCGTCTGAGGGAGAAATCGCTTCCAAGGGTGAGTGAAGAGTTTAAGGATTTTCGTTGAGTACCACTATAGAGCGGGATTGTGGTGGTGCGCAGGAGAAGGTACTCTCGCTTGATGGAGATAGTGCCTTTTGTATAGAGTTTGTTGGGTTTTCAGAGTGTGGGATTGCTATTTACAAGAAGGTAGAAGAGTTGAGAAGAAAAGAACAAAAACATTTGCGTGATGTTGAGTTGATGTTGAAAGAGTTGGGTGAGCTAGAAGGGGATGAATGGATTTCTGGTGTTTATGAAGAGGATGAGTTGGAAGATCCTTTGCGAGAGATCATGTCTATTGGATGAGAGGATATGGATAAGGTCGTGCAGATTCATTCAAGAGAGGTCTATTCAGTGATCGAATCATTCCGTGCACCCGAGGTTCAAGTTGAGACAAGGTACAAGACAATGGATAAGAAGATAAAGCCAGTTGCTGGTCCTTTGCCAGAAGACATTAACAGACAGATGGATCGAGCTTCAAGGGAGAAGAGTTTGAGAGATCCTGCAATGATAGGACACAAGTTCACGGAGAAGACCCTTGAAGAGTTGAAGACTGGATCTGATGGGTCTCTTCTACCAGAAAAGAGGATGTGCTTCAAGGAGATGTTTTCATGACATGGGAAAGCATTTGCCTTTGAGCCACATGAGATTGGGTGTGTAGACCCGTACGTTGTTACCCCGATGGTTATCTTCACGGTACCACATGTGCCATGGAACCTGAGACCAATTCCAGTTCCGCGGGCTCACTTGCTTAAACTAGTGGAGTTGCTGAAGGAGAAGATGCGGATGAAGATCTTGGAGCCGTCGTTTGCACCGTATTTGAGCAGATGGTTTACAGTGCCTAAGAAGAATGGGTCGCTGCGGTTCATCCAAGAATGCAACCAATGAACGCAGTAACGATCAAAAATATTGGGGTGGAGCGGATTGTGGATGAGTTTGCTGAAGCGTTTGCAGGAAGAGCAATTTACTCAATGGGAGATCTTTATTCGGGATATGATCAATTTTCAACTAGCGGAGGAGAGCAGAAGCTTCACGACAATGAGGACACCTTTGAGGTTGGTTACGATGTGTACTTTATCACAGGGAGCTACCAACTCGGTAGCACACATGATGAACGAGATGAATCGAGTTCTAAGGGACTTCATTCCTGAAAAGACGATGCCGTTCTTGGATGACATCCCCATCAAAGGATGTGTGGAAGATGAGAAAGATGAAGCATTGATCAGAGGGGGTGTCGGTGATTCGTCACCGATCACATCGTAGACTGTGAGAAGATCTTATCTCGACTTGAGGAAGTTCATCTTACACTGTCAGGTGCGAAGTCTACATTTGGGGTTAGAGAGATTTTGATCGTTGGTCCTTTGTGTGGATCGTTTGGTCGGAAGCCAGATCCGAACAAGGTGGATGCGATTGGGAGGATGAAGGAGGTTTGCAACTCGCTGACATAAGTAAGAAGATTTTTGGGTGCTTGTGTATTCTATCACATTTGGATTCCTCATTATGCGTATGTGGCGTATTCATTGTAGGGATTGTTGCGTAAAGATCATAAGTTCAGATGAGAAGAAGAACATACTGATGCGGTAAGGAAGCTGAAGTCTTTACTATCATCTCCTCCAGTTCTGAGAAGGATTGATTACAAGGGTGCTAGGCCGGTGGTTCTTATTGTGGATACAAGCCCAATTGCAATTGGATGGGCAGTCGGACAGGATGATGAGGATGGAGACAAGTTTGCGGTTAGGTTCGGAGCGAAGGTGTTAAGTGCTCGACAACGTGCTTACCCGCAAGTGAAGAGAGAACTGTGGGGTATTGTTTCAGCTATGAAAATTGAGAAAGAGTATTTGGTTGGAGCAGTAGTGGTGGTTGAAACTGATTGCTGGCCGTTGTTAGGGATGATCATGAATTGTTCAACTCCTGATATTGCGATGTTACGATGGATCGCATATATCAAGTCGTTGAACCCGGTGTCGAGTTGAGAGTTTTTCTGGGAAAGGCGGAACCTTCTGGCTGTGATATGATCTTGAAGGATGTGTTCAGTCTACTCAGAGAAGCGTTGGGCTTCAGGCTATGGTGCTTACGACAAAGGTAGGCTTCAGATCAAAAGAGAACACTATAACACTCACTCAGGTCGAATGGACCCTCCAGTATGTTCAAGCAGCAAAAATCAGGTCAGACTAGCAGTAATAAGGTCAGACAGCGAACTTTAACAGTCCAGAATCAGAAATATACGATGATTCAGACTTCTGAACTTCTCCTACATGTAAATGAGGCACTACTGACCATACATATGAAGTTTCAGCTTGAGATCAATTCAGAGCATCAAGATACGGGCAGAAACGTTATGAGCAGAGAAATTACGGTAAGTTTTGTACCCAGACAGCTATTTCGACCTAGAACAGAGAATTGGCTCGATCACTTTTGAAGATTCTTACAGGATTTGCAGTTCACAGCTTGCTGAACACTCCTGTGAAGTTGGACCTCCTGATTGTACACAGAACTCCAGATCTCGCTCTCTGAAGTTGCTGTTCTAGATTGAGAGCTTTTCGGGCCCTCTCTACTTTCACTGATAGTGCCTGGCACGACGAGCCCTATCTTCCTGTGTTGTTAGATTTCGTAGTGTCCTCATCAAATGCTCGAACTCCTCTTAAGACCCCTACTACTAAGTTTAGCGGTACACAAAGACAAAATTGGACCAATAGGAATTCATAGCTTCACTCCCTTGTCCTTTTGTGTCACAAACCACGTGGTGACTTAATTTTGCACATAGGCTACCACGTCAAGCCCCTAAAGTGCCAATGTACTCGCTAAACTACATGCGAAGACATGTAAAACGACACGTAATCCCGAAAGATAACCTAACCTCGCTAGGAAGCATGCATGGGCGACATGTAAGTACAACCATGAACTTAACTCTATCAACATGGTAATCAACCTACTAAGACTCAAAATATATAACATCCTCCAGTGTCGACTTCTCTGAGGTACTAACTTCACTCAGAGAGACTACAACTTCATGTTGCAGGATGGGTTTCTTTGGAAGCGACCGAAGCAGAAAGATGGAATATTGCTACGAGTGATCTGCGACAAGGAAGATCAGCAGAAGTTGCTCATGACATTTCATGAGAGTCTTTGGGCTGGACATCGAGGGATTTGGGCCACCTTTACGAAGATGAAAGAGCGGTATTGGTGGAAAAATATGTATAGAGATGTCGTATCTTTTGTGGAGTCTTGTTTGACATGTCAGATGTATTCGAACATTCGACATCGAGATAGATTACACCCGACTTATCAGTTGGCAATCCGCTTCAAGTGGGTTGTAGACTTGGTGACTATGCGCTTACTTTCATTTTTTCTTCTCGTGTTTTGCAACCGGCTCGTTAGCGGACCGGCTTTATTCTATGTTATCTTCTCGTCCGGATGGAACTATCATCGCTCGCTTTTCTGTTTTTGGTTGCTTGCTTCATCATTGCTTGCACGATTGGGACGGGTCCGAAAGCAGATTTCTTGTTTTCGTCTGGATGGGACTGTCGTGGCTCGCTTTTCTGTTATCGATTTCTTGGTTCATCATCCGTTGCGCAATCGAGAAGGATCCAAAGACTGCTTCTACCACTACGTTGTCGTGATGTGAATCATTTCACATAGTAAATAATTTGTCTTTTTGTCAAGAGTTAGTCTCATTGCGCTGATCACTATTGTCGCGTTACTTGACGGTTGCATGTTACACTTCTACTCCGACACTTGAGTTTAGTAGTCTTTGAAGTTAGCTCAATATTACTTCTAGTCCTTTATGCATTTGTTTGACACCTTTTCATATGGTGTTAACACTGTTATGTTATATTTTTGGAGTCCTAGTAGTTTGATAGTATGTTATTTATCATGTTCAACCATTCGTACGCTTGTGCAAGTGACTTCATACTTATCTATGATGTTCACAGTACACAACTTAGGTTTACCATGTTGATAGAGTTTAAACTCATGGGTTGTACTTACGTGTCGTCCATGTACGCTTTCTAGCTTGTTTAAGTTATTTTTCAAGGTTACGTGTCATTTTACATGTCTTCGTCGATAGTTTAAGATTTATGCTGGCACTTTAGAGACTTGACGTGGTAACCTATGTGTGAAATTAAGTTACCACGTGGATTGAGACACAAAAGGACAAGGGAGTGAAGCTATGAACTCCCATTGGTCTATTTTTGTCCTTTGTGAAACTCTAAGCTTGGAAGCAGGGGTCTTAAGGGGCGTTCGAGCTTTTGGTAGGGACATTGAGAAATCTGAGAACACAAAGTGATAGAGCTTGTCGTGCAAGTCACTGTCAGTGAAAGTTTCGATCCATTTGGAGCAATAAAGAAGGAGTTATGTCAATTTGAAGTTCAGATTGGGTCGGAATTGCATCACAATTGATAATTTTGAGATTTTTGGTGTCAATTGCATCAGAATTGAGATAATCGCTTCAAATCTTCGTGATTACGTTCACTTCCAGCAGGGCTACGACTGTCCAAAACGTTTCATGTCATTTGAGTGAGTGAGTATCCAGGGCAACCGCTGAAGCAGAGGGGGTCTGAAAAGATCTCAATCTAGAGCAGCAACTTCAGAGCTCGAGATCTGGAGAACTGTGTACAACCAGCAAGTCATATTTCACGAGGATGTTCAGCGTGCTGTAGACTTCAAATCCTGTAAGAATCATCGAAAGTTCTCGAACTAATTCTCTGTTTTAGGTCAAAGTAGCTATCTTGGTATCAGAAATTGTCATAATTTCGATACTCAAAATGTTTTTGCCCACATCTTAGTGCTTAAATTTGATCTCAGGCTGAAATTTCGTATGTGTGTTCAGTAGGATCTCATTTACATGTAAGAGAAGTTTTGAAGTCAAAGCCATCAAATGTTTCTTATTCTTGAGTGGTAAATTTCACCGTCTGAGCTTATTACTACTAGTCAATCCTGATTTTGCTTTCTGAACATATAAGAGGACCCAACAGACATGTGTGCATGTTTATAGCACCACGTTACAACCTAAAGCCTATCTCTTGAGCAAACAACCACAGCTAGAAGCCCAACGCCTTCCTATGTAGACGTATCACAGTCTTCACGATCGTATCACAACTAGAAAGATCCGCCCTTCCCAGGAAACTCTCATCACGATATCTGGTGCTTCCACTGAGAGATCTTGGGGTGATTGATCACGGAGGTTGAGATTCTTATACAAAGAAGAGATGGATCGCAAGAGCAGAAGTGCTATTACTACCTCTACGGCTAGAGCATTAATATCTACGGCTGCACCTTCAGTTGCACCTACGTCTTCTGCAACAACTGCAACATCGGGTATGGATACAGCTGAGATACTGAAGATGCTTGCGGCCTTGGTTCATCAACATCCGATTGTCGGAGGGGGTGAGTTAAAATCTACAAAGACTTTGTAGGCGATTGTGGATAGGTGTGAAAGATTTGGAGGTAGAGATATTTTTAGGTATTTGCATGAATGCAGAGGAGAGATAGAACTGGTTAGAGTTACTGATGCTGAGATGATAGCCAGTTTTGAGTTAGTTGTTATTCCTGAGTTGCGTGACCAAGTTAGGGATGTGCAGAGAAAAGCTGGGTATCTAGATGAGTTTTGAGCAAGCTCTTCGAGAGGAATTTCTTGAAGAGGATTCTGAGAGGGTTACTAGGAGAACATTTTTGGATTGGATTGAGCAACAACCTGGTCATAAGACGAGACTGAACGAGCTGTTGAGAGAATTTTGATCGGAGATATCGATAGCTTTCAGCGCTCGAACGGATAACCTTAGATGCAAGAAGGACAGAGCTCTTCTTGCAAGCCACCGATGAAGCTACAGTAGATCGATTATGCTTCATGTTAGCCGATCGATCGGCTGAAGGAGGTGTTACTATGGATTGAGAGAGAGTTGAAGACGCCGTGACTATTCTAAGAAGACAGAGACGAGGGAGAGTGGCTGTAAGGAGACGACTGCTTGCAGAAGTGATCTCTCAACCTTATGCTGCTCCTCAAGTACAACAGCTTCCGACTCCTACTCCTAGACCTGTTGTTCCTACAGCAGTGCCTCCAGTGCTAGTTATGTCTGCTCCTAGACCTGTTGTTCTTGCAGTAGTGCTTCCAGTGTCAGTTATGTCAGTTCTTGCACAAATGGCACCTGTTCAAAGACCTGCGGAGAACCATGGTCAACAGAATCAGATCGAAGACCTTATCCGGTAGATGCGTGAGCTGAAGGTGGAGCTAACTGGCTTGCTGAGAGAGCAACCACCGGCGCCTGCTGCTGCACGTCCAGGAGGTGCTCTTGTTCTTAGATGTATATGGTGTGACAATCTTGATCATTTTCGAGGAGATTGTTAAGAGCCCACAACTGCTTTACGTGATGGTGTGGTTCGCTACCAAAAACGATAGGTTGCATCTTTCTTCTACTAGAGAGCCGTTGAACATGCAGTTTGGACGAGGAGGCATGAGGAGTCTACCTCAGATTGCTGCAACTGCGCTGATGACACCGCTGGTAAATCTTGATGTATATGCTGAGCATATCGAAGTCTCTTCTAGTCTTACGTTGCTAGATAGGACTGCTGAGAAAAGTATTACACAAGTTCCTTCTGAGATACTGAAGAGAGGAACCGACTATTTGTAAGATTACAGGGTGGAGAGATCTTGTAGACATTACGTCTATCAAAGTATTCTTGGACATGGATAGACACGTTCATTGACAGGATGCTTCTGTGGAGGAAAAGAGGTGACGAGAAACCTCTAAACTTGATACCGGAGTTCTTGAGGAGACTCGGGATAGACGGAGAGTCACAAGGAGCGAGCAGCTCCTCCAGAGGATGTCTCATCTATCTCTCAAGCTCCTCCTCTCTCAAGCTCCTCCTCAAGCTGTCTCATCTATGCTCAAGACGTGCATAGACCTCAACAGGAGCCAACGACTACTAGAAGGCGGTTTACTGCCTAATAGAAGGAGAAGGGACCCGCCTACAAGTTGACGGTTGATATTGAAATTTCTACTGATCTTAAGAGCATCTTGGAGCAGAGGATACTGGATGCACGAATCGAGTTTTCTCTTCGGGAGGTTCTTGGTATTGCGAAGAGAGAGTTTCATAAACTAATCATCGATGTCATCAAACGAAAGAGACAGGTGATGTCCAAACAAGTAGAAAGTCAAATGATAGATGTGGTAGGAGTTTCTGTGAATGACGTATAATTTGGGAAGGTGCATTTTCAGGAGATTGATGACCAGGAGTACCAGCAAGAAGCGTTAGTTGCTGATATCAATATCGTTGAGTTTGACGATGAGGAAGGTCGCAAGGAGAGTCCAGCTATTGATAGTGACTTCAGAAGAAGACATTGGGCTCGTGCTACGACTGCTACACGAGTTAGTCTTGGAAGTCTGCCTGAACCTGTTGCTGCTTTAGTTGATCACGGATCTGAGATCAACATCATGTCACGAGAAGTGTACGAGAGAGGTCAGTGGTCTATCGAACTGAGTCATGGTTGAGTGTTACGTGCTGCAAATCACCAGAAGGGTGAGTTATAAGAGTGAGTAAAGGGTGAGTTACGGCGCTTGTCCTAAAGTGAAAGTGAAGATAAGTGATGTGGATGTAGATCAGCACTTCTTCGTGCATTCTTCTGCTTCATATCTTGTGATTCTTGGTCAGTCTTATATCACTGCAGTTCGAATGGAGACCAAGGTGATGGATGACGGATCTCATTATGCTAGGATCAGTAGTCTAGATGATAGACATTCTGTGCAGTTTCTGACGAACGTACGAACCACGAACGAAATCGATAAACTTTGAGAGATTCTCCTATCTGTAAGAGTAAGGGTTTTCAGAAACCACTCTTGTAGGACGGGATAGCAAGAGTGATGGATCTATTGCTACAATGATCTCGCTTGAGCAACATGAGAGATCACAGGAGGCTGGTGAAGAGATTGTTCAAGATTCAGAGAGTAGCTAAACAGTACATAGTTGGAAATCTGGTTTGATGACTTTCAGTTCTGACGATTGGAGTGAGTTCATGCGAGTAGAGGATTTGACAAAGAAGAGTAGAAGGCAGATGGAGAAGTATGCAATAGTTCTGCACTGAACAGGAGTTCTGAAGGAAGACGAGATGATTTCTGATGTTTACGAGGAGTTTGTAGGTGTATAGTCTTTTGTTCGTTGGTTGGATGATGTAGATAGGTTGATGGAGCAGACGGGAGAAAGGGTGGTGATCCCCATCCACTCTCATAAAGTCTATTAGGAGGTTGTCTCGTGCTTACAATCTTGTACTCATTCGAGACTGGAGAATGGATGGAAAGATACAATCTGCTGGTGTGGCTCTCGTCAAGAAGCAGAGGTGCACACAAAATACAAAATAGTAGCGAGGAAGGTGAAACCAGTGGCGACCAGTTATCTATTGATTCACGACAGCAGATGGAGTTAGCGTCCACTGAGCCTGTGCTTAGAAGTCCTCCACAGGTAGGACACCAGTTTACTCAAGAGACATTTGAGCAGCTTCAGTTAGGAGGGGGTGGCTTCTTGACTGAAGTAGGAAAAAAAGCTTTTGTGCAGATGATAGTTAGCCATGATAAGGCATTTTCTTTCTCAGCTGGAGAGATGATCATGTGGATCCTAGTAGCCTTCCTAGGTAGACGTATCGCAGTCTTCACGATCGTATCACAGCTAGAAGGTTCCGCCCTTCCCAGAAAACTCTCACTACAACAGCGTTGTGGATCCTGAATAGTTCGCTCTCTGCGTTGGCTGCATCTGTCTTCGTTTCTCGTGTTGCTTTGACGTGTATTGCAGAAAAAAAAAAAAAAAAAAAAAAAAATGCACCCGAATTCCTTCTTCCTGGTTTGGATTATGTAAAACTGTCGTATGCTTTCTCGGGGGCTACTGACTGCTTCCAGTGCATCATCGGACCTTTTTTTATATTAAATTGGAAGAGTTATGGCTCATCCTCAAGGACAGCAGATCTACTTTGTTCTCTTATCCAAAATTTCTCCTACACGAGGATGACGAGAAGCTTCTGAAACCTGTAGTTTCTTTTGTGTACAGACTTAAATGTTTAACTTGTGTATGCAAAGCCGTCAATACGATAGGTTGTAAACATTTCTCCTTTCCATTTGATGCAAATGCGACAAGCCGCTCGTGCGACACGTGCGAGCAATCCATCTTGAGAAAAACAATCTCCCTCAAGAGTCTTGAAGTGTCCATGACCATCGGTCACACTAGTGGAGACCTGGTTCTGTCTAGTTGGGGGTCGTTGTGTGGTTTCTACAACAAGAGTGTGATAGTGGGCTCATTTCAGTAGAACGGGAGGAGCATTATTACATCTCCACGTTCAAGATGTTTTATGTTTGCAGACGACCACCCGATCGATGTTAAAAACAGATTACTGACTGTCTTCGGTTGGAAAAGGAGTAGTAGACCATTGGGGGTGAAGTGTGCATAAAGAGATTGAATAACAAGGGCCTTCATATCTTTGTAGGTATGATTGGCTACTGTATGAAAGATAAATCTGAGGTACATCACCGATGTTGTATGAAAAATATTAGTGATTCTATGCTTACAGATGGGGATGAGTTGTTCACACTTTTAGGTGCTGCAGACACCAAGAACAGGATGGAACTAAACTCAAACAATATTCTCCAGCTCGCTCTACAGTTCAACAAGTACAAGTGCCGTCATCCTCTAGACAGTACCCTCCGCACATCTCTTCGGTCGATGGTTTGGTCTAACAAGTATGCTTCATCATGCAAATGATTAATGGGTAATGGTATACAGTGCGTCAGTGACGCACTGGAAATCCATTGTACATCCGCAGACTGTCACAATGACAGATCTCGATACTATATTTTTCTCCAAGCGTGAGGATCGGCGGCGTTACTTCACTAGTCTAACTCCTGAAGAGGAGGAGCGATCGCTGGATCTGCCTTCCCCAGCAATGGATGCCTGTCCACTGTTTGAAGCTGTGCAAGCTTTTCCTGAGTATATTCTCTTTTGCAGCGCTCTACTTCAAGATAGAACAGCACAGCGAGCCACGGAAGATAAGTTTACTGCTTCTTTCTACTTGCGCATTCAAACCTTCTTCTTTGCTAGCTGACCTCGTCTTACGTGCAGACAGTGCTGTAGCAGCAGCGGCTAATATTGTTGAGGACGGGCAACAAGACCAGAGATCGCTGTAGCAGTTAGTATTGAGAGAATGGGATTTCAGACACCGCTGTGGCGGTAGCGGTCAAATATCGATGAGAACGGCCGAGAGAACCAGACAGCTCCGTATCTCGGGAGCAGGCAATATTTGTGAGAAAGACCGGCAATATAATATTTAATATATTGGAGTGAAAGGTCAGTTATGTACAGTCAGTCAGTGTGATGATTTTCTTCACTGCCACGTTGAGCATTATCCGTCTATATTGATGATAGTCCATTGCAGGCAGTCGTGTTCGAGGAGTAAGTAATATCATTTCGAGGTTTTCTCTTATGTATAAGTCGGACGGAAACCGGTAACTTCTGTCTTGACGTAGAGTACAGTGACATGGACAGAACCGTTGTCCACGCAAATAATCCATTTAGTCCATTTTGGATGGAATTCTGTTATGTACAGTACTCATCATAATGTATTCATCCTTATCTGTAAAGGAACAGAAGCATAGTGGAGATGTTTGAGACGTTTTGCAGCAGAGCACAACTTTCGTACCGTGCAAATGTACTGTTTGTTTACACTACTTGTGAACTGTACGGGGAAGCACTACTTGTGTTCTTTGTTTGGCTGAAAATATTTTGGTCTACGGAAAAGCTCCCTCGCACCGGCTGCATAAAAAAAATAGTTTTTTGAAACAGTTAATAAATTTATTCGGTCGCAATGGGTGAACGAAAAAGCTCCTTCGCAGCGGCTGTACCGAAAACCGAGGTCCCGCAGGCTTGCTGTGGAGCGAAAGAACGAGGAAAATAGAACCGCGCGAGGAGGAGGACAAATCGGCGGTTACAAACATCCTTTTATGCACGAGCGAGGAGGAAAAATAAACCATCATCAATTGCCGTCGTGGCTTAAACTTTTCTCACCACTGAACCAAATTTCCCCTAGTCGCAACGGAGGTAGAAAACCACCGGAGCCGAAAAGATTTCATTGTACAATCTGCTGTGGAACTAGGATGAATATATATGCATGCAACATGTGAATTTGCACACAGAAAGCAAGACGAAGGTTCTACCTTACCAACCTGATATAAGGTACGGAAGATGATTGTCTGAATAAGAATATATTTTTGACACAACGTTACTTAAGATCCGTCTTTGCATTGGGTGGCTCTAATCTAACTTCTACGTACAGACTCCTTAAGCTCAATTTTAGAACATATATAAACACGCTGTCTATCTCACAAGTTTCTTATAAAAACTTTTAACCATTTTGATACATCATACACATATATACATAATTTAGTGATCATCATCATATAATAATTTTCACTTTATACAGGTCATATCACCTTTTGCTTATACTATCGATGAAAATATGTGTTTCTCCTTCATCATTAATTTCAACTTTTTTTCTTTGAATTAGTTTTGATCAGCAACACACGCAATTTCAAAAGGAGACATTGATGCATGATTAGCAATTTCAGATAATCATTTTTGAAGCCTAAGAGAAACTTCACCCGTATAGAGATAAGACCACCTCATTTCTAATTTACAAATGAATAGTGAACGATCTTTATCTTTAAGGGAGGAATTTCTCCACCGCACTTCTTAAATGGATCTCTAAAGAATATCAGAAACTCAACCTTTCAAAACTACCAAAAACTGTTTCTCAAACGGTTTGAAATACGTTCACCCATGAGCAAATTTCGTCAAAACAGTTAGCTATAGTTCTTGTATACGGATGAGAGAAGATGATCCTCAAAATCATTACTGTTTAGCACACCTGCGCATGCGCAGGGTGTCCACGGACGTCTTCATCTCGATGGTGTAGCATGACGTGCAAACTCGAATTCATGGCTGGCTGAAGGTTTCGGGACCTTTATCAGCATGCTTTCATCTGGCAAAGTGGGACATTCTCTTTTTGGACTTCAAATTGCAGCATACATGTTAGGTTATGGCCGTCTTTTGAGCACAAGCTTAAGACACTTCCCACTCTCTTCCAGTGGCCGACAAACTTCGGACATAAAGATTAAATTAGTGTACGGCGTCTGAATCTGTCAAATGAAATCTATCCACAAACTACGTACTGTAAAACTCTTGGACGTACTGTAGTTTGTGGATAGACCTCCACTGGAAGCGGAAGCGTCCGAGTCACACATTGATAATCCGCACTTGAGCCATAGCCATTGATATCAAACTAAGCTTTATTTGATTGAAGGATGGGGTGCGTCATTTAAGCCACTGTGGAATAGCAGAGGAGAAACCAGACATACCTTTAAGCTCTGATATGCCTGTCCGTTCCTTTCAGGAAAGACCTCTACGTTTTAGTGTTGGAGATGTTCTCATACCTGGACCAACTGGACCAGAAGGAAGATATATACTGATACAAAGTTTGAGTTCATGATCACATCCGACACGTATTAATCTTACATGCCAGTTCATCGATCTTAATCTTCTATAAATTTTGTTGCAACACTCGAGGTATGAGGGAGTTTCAATGTGCGTTCGGTGTACGATCGAGAAAACGAAAACCTGTTGTGTCCTCTCGAGTCAAGTGAGATGTACAAACGGAGGAAGAACTTTACTTTCCAAGGGAGATTCTTATTACCAGCGATTCAAACATGTAAAATCATTTCAGTATAGAAGAGAACATTTTGTGCAGAGGACCTTGATGTACGATCACGTGAGCAAAATATGGTCATTTTCTATTCGTTTTTGATGTAACACTTCCTATCGCCTGACGATAGTTTTGCATCCTGACTAAAACTCATTAGCACTACTCACACTAAACTAGAAATACCATTATAAAGTCACTTACAAGTATGGAGGCATGATATCAAAATTTCACATATACATCGAATAATGCTTCTCAACAATCCTTTATTTGTTCAGTTCTAAGGATGACAAAAACATCCTTCTATGAGGACTTCTGTGTTACTAAATGGTGTACTGGAACTCTCAGGCCAGGCTTCTAGCCCCAGCGTCGAGAAGGATTAATAGACGTCGTGGTTGATGCTCCCAGTACAGATGTTTTCAGTCGCAATTGCAACTTGAACTCTACAGGAATACTTGTGGGCCATGGCGTCTGAATCTGGAGCTTATTTGGGAACAAGAATATGAGCTGATCATGATCATCAGCTATCTATGTATGAATTAACTAACTTAAGAAAGAATTGCACGGACACCTTTACTAGTACTACTCAGTAGTCACGTATCTGATCATATGATCTAGAGAGCTAGCACAACCAGTGCTTTTCTATGTATAATGTATTCATCCTAGTTTACCCATTGGCACGTCCTGCGGATCTCACCTTGGGAACCGGTGAGCACCCCGAGATTTCCCATCTTCACCATTGCAGCAGCGAACTCAGCCTTGAAGGTCGACTGTGCTTTCGAGAACGAAGTGACAATTTGCTTTCCCACTGTGTCGGTGATCAGGGCAGAGTCTGTAATGAAGACTCCCTTCCCAGAAAGTATGTCATTGTAGTAAGCGCGATCGAATGAAGCCGCCGTGGAGTCGAGGGGGACGATGTTGAGCCTGTTTCCCTGAGGGCATTGCGCTTTGAGGCTAGCAGCGAAGGCCGGGTCCAGAGTAGGGTCGATGTCTGTGGCATTGTCGCCGCCGGTGAAGTTGTACAAGTGGGGGAGGATTCCGTTGCAGTGAGACTGGCCGATGGTGTGTGCACCTGGAGATCGAACGAGCAAAATCACCATCACATTCATTCACAAGCTGCACATTGGCTCATAAATCTCCATGACACTGTGAGCTTCACAGTGTTACACCTTAAAGAACGAAGTCAAGTGAAGCTGGGATATCGATCCGGAGCTGGTGGTGAGAATTGCAATACCTGAGAGCACGATCATTTCCCTTGCGTTGAATCCCTTCCGGGCAAAGTTATCCACGAGGACAGGGAACGGGAAGACGGGGAAGGGCAGGTTGGTGTCGGCGTCCAAGGCTGTCGACACACTTGAATCTCTGCGACCCAATGCCACAGGCCATCTCTGACCTCCGACCTGCACATATATATATTCAGACCGGAACTGAGGATCAAAACTGTTCGATCGAGTGCTCTGATACACTGTCCTTCTTTCAAACACCATGCGAATTTATTGATTGCTGTAATGAACTGATACTCACTTTGAAGGTGGCGTCACGAGCAGCCAGAATGAGAATGTCGGCGCAGGAGACAACACCTGGGCAAACCTTCTCAAGAGCTGCCTTGATTAGATCCACCTCCTCGACACCTCGGAGACCGAAATTCACATGGGCTTCCCTCTCTGCTTGGTTCGTCGCCGTCGAGTTCAGAAGAACAGAGCCGTCACATCCCTGCAGGAAAGCCACGGCCGATGTTGTACGACGAATTACATTAGCCATTTGAGGTTCTCTGTATACAGGCAAAATGGATCTGACTTTACGTCGCAGTTTCTGAGTTTTCTACGAGTGCCAGGAGATTCTGAAGATTATTTATGTTACGTTTGTGCTTTAAAGTTTGGAGAAGCAGAGTCGCACGTGATCTGTTTCTGGGCTTGCTGTTCTCCTTGGCATCTTCTATATTCATACTACGTAGAGATAAGATAGGAATTCTCAAACATGTACAGGCATTGTGGATCGGAAGAAACATCATCAGATTCTGCAGGTTGCATGGAAGTATAGATCAACAAAGACGACATACCCCAACCCAACAATCATGGAACTGCAGTCTGTTGAAGGCCGCAGCAAAGGTCTTGTTGTTGTAGAGGAACCTCGTGACATAAGCATCTACAATCGCGGCTGCGTAGGGACAAGATTCCTCATAGAAGTCCTCTGACAGCCCATCGGCATAAGGATTGGTTGCAGCGCAGAGCGTTGCGAAAAGCGCCAAGCCGCCGAGAAACACCCAGCTACGAAACATGCTTGCTGATCCTTCCCTTGATATTTTGTTGTTGACTGCCTGGACAACAAATCAGGTATCAGATATTCAGTTAGTTTCACAGCACTACTGATTGAGTGATCCAGATGACATCAGTTTCGGTTGACTGTCTAGATCTAGAGAGCAAAGATCTAAACGCAAAAGAGTAAAGAAAGATGTTCAGAATGTAGGAAAGTATAGTTTAAATGATCATGAGAGCACGTACTGAGTTTACACTAGAACCGACGTCTGAGAGCTTGGATAGATCGTGTTGGGGCAAAGGTCTGTGCAGTGAGCACCGGTGATTTCTGCTCAATAAGAAAGCTCCCGTCTTATAGTCGTCGTGGACCACTCTTTGAGGTAAACTCAGACATGATCGAAGCTTGGACATCCTGTAAGTTGCTCTGCTGTCCCGGTCATTTCGTCACGTTCAAGAGTTAAGTCGCCAAATCATGAGAAAAAGACTGAGTCAACTATATTCTACACTTGGAATGCTCGTGTGGCCAAGTGGATAAGTTGTATAAGTTGTCGTCATAGAGAGGTGTGCAGGGGAATGTTCTGGCCATGTTTTCCTTGGAAACCAATCATGTAGGTGAAGAAAGAATGAAATATACTGTACGCACAGAAATTATGTTCGTAGAACTGAAAGTACTTGGAAACAATAGAATATTTTGTGAAGAGCTTGACCTGGAAACTTGCAAGTCGGCTGCCCATCGGTGAGTATATAGAACGTCGCTGTACCATTCAGCTTGCCGTGCATTTGAGATCAAGAGTTGATGCCATTTTGCTGATACGTTGGAAGCCTACCGTGAGCTTTTTGACTGAAAGGAAATGCATTTACAGTAATGATTGATCGGCATCTTTCATTTCCGTAGGAACAAGGAGCTAAACATTAAGTACTGTAATTTCTACCCCCGCAATCACCTCGAACGGAGTGGATGTTATTTTAGAGGTCAAGGTAAGCGACTGAAAACGTTTGACGCGTCTCATTTGGATTATGCAACTGCAATCTGAAGTCAGTGGGTAACTAAACAGTAGTTCTAAACCTAAGACGGGGAAACCGGTTAGCTCTGTACTCCACCAAGATCATCTGTAGACCAGTATCGCGCGTTTGCAGTTTACTGCGTTTAGTTCCACACTGGCCCTTCGTTCGGCAGCACTGAAACTTATTGAACAGGATCTTGAAATCTACTAAGTTGCATGGTACTAGTCTAATGAAGGCCGAAACGAGGACTCCTAAGAACACAGCAGGAGATCTAGAAAACGAGTAAGAGTCGACAGTGAGCTCCGCGAGGATCAGTCTGGGAGATGCTTAAAGGCATTGAATATTCGTTGCAGTAGACACATGTACAGGCCCATGCAGGCACTTATATATCGTAACTTGAAGTCCAACCATATGCATGAAGCTCTGTGTAGTAGTACGTAACTGATCGAGCCAGAGAAATTTCGTTGTTCTAGCTCCTTGTAACAGCGTAGTGGTTTACTAGCTCCAGAGGCTGAAGGATTGAGCTCCAGCACCATGAGATCAGCTAAAGGGTCTGTAAGTTATTCACTTCAGTGCTACCCATCGGATGTCCTGCATTCCTGGAACTCTCAGTGCTAGCTACTTGGAGTATACAGAGAGTCAAGACACTAATCGAAGAGTACTGCAAAAGATGGTTGATGACGAATACCAGTCTGTCCTCGAAGACATGAAACTGTTGTATTACTTCTCTGTGCCTGGAGCAACTGGCCAGCGCTGTGTCAAGAACCCTGAGAATGAGGCCACTGTATCAATCCTAAAGCTCAAGAGACAGACCACGATCAGGAAGACATTCTAATAAAAACTTGGAAGATCCTGACGAGAACAGTCTCGTTGACTTGTGAGTGTATACAGACGTCAGGACTGGTGTTCTTGAGCCACTCGCGAGACCATCACCTCTGTACGAGCTATTCTATCTTTGTAAGGTTGAGATATTCCACGAATGCTACTTTAACTTCTTCAAACGTGTCTGAAACTCGAGCAATGAGGTTCAGAGCGAGAGGACTAACTTCAAGGGAGTCTTTTCATGAAGTTGGGCTAGCGCCATCTGGGAAACTGTACTAAGAGTGAGATCTGTGCCGTTGCCTGTTAGATGTGGTCAAATGCTTTTTGCATCATATTTTACTTTGCAAGGCGAAAAATATGCATGCAACATTACCTTCTGGCAAAAAAGAGGAAAACGACAAACATGGTAAAATAAAATGTATTGATTTGTAACTGGTGTCCGGTTTCAGTCATGAGAGAAAGTACAGAGAAACTCTTAAATGGATAAATGTTCGATTCGATCATTTTAGACAGAAACAATGACAGAGTTTTTTAAATTTATTATATTAAAATATAATTATTAAACATAGATAATTAAAATCAAACATAACCACAGACTGGACCTATATGGTTGATTTATTAAAAATAGATTACCAAAATCAAACATGGCCACAGACTCCACACATAATCTTGATATAAAATTGTGTGATGTACAAGAATAAAACTATTTTGAATTTAATAGTTTTAATTTATGACCTAACCCTTCCAAGAGAAGGGTTAAGGAAATAAATTAAAGTGTTTGTATTTCTCTCTCTTTCGAACTCGGAAGAGGATGAATAAGCGTCCCAAATGGCGGAACGCTTTTTCTTTGTAAACGGCTATCTCGCCCCTAAGCTGAAAGTTGAATAATATTTTTTTTTGCGACATGCCGCGTATATCACGTGCTCCAACGCGTCTTGTTTTTCAGGGACGGACCCTGTATACGTAACGTATGGTAACGCGCGAAATGGCAGTCCGTGTCGTAGATGTGTCGACATCGATGCGTCGTCGCTCCATGCCAGTAACCCTAGCCCGACTTCTTCGATTGGACGATCGCTTGCCGTCATCTTTTCCTGCGATTGATCGTCTGCCGTCATCTTTGGACGCGATTATTGTTTTGCTGCTCGTCGGGCAATCGCTTGCCGTCGTTTTTTTATGCGATTGCTCGTCGTTGGATGCGGTTGCTCTTTTGCTGCTTGTCGGTCTTCTTGCGTTTTTTATTTCGTCATTGCTGCTCGTTGCGAGCGAGAAGGCAAGACGCGGTAGGACGTCTTCTGCTGTCGAATTGATGCTGTGGACATGTCAAATTTCTTGTCGTGTTTTGCAGCAGGTTAGTCAAATGCCTTTCTTTTCTGTTCTTTGCACTTCCTCTTCTCGTACAGATAGGACTGTCTTCGCTCGGTTTTGGTTTTTCAGTTGCTCGTTTCACCATCGGTTGCACGATCTAGCGGCCCGTCTTTCTTTTTGACTCTCGTCGAGTTCCTTCTAGCTCCCAGATGGGGCGGCCTCTGCGTTAGGTGCATTTTTCTTTTCCTCGTTGGTGCTGCTGGCAATGGTTTGCTTACTTTCAGTTTTTCTTCTCGTGTTTTGCAGCTGGCTCGTTAGTGGATCGGCTTTGTTCTATGTTATCTTCTCGTTCGAATGGAACTGTCGTCGCTCGCTTTTCTATTTTTGGTTGTTAGCTTCATCATCACCGAAAGCAGATTTCTTGTTTTCGTCTGGATGGGACTGTCATCGCTCGCTTTTTTGTTTTCGGTTCTTTGGTTCATCATCGGTTGCACGACCGAGACGGATCCAAAGGCTGCTTCTACCACTACGTTGTCGTGATGTGAATAATTTCACATAGTAAATAATTATCTCTTTGTCCAGAGTTAGTCTCATTGCGCTGATCACTATTGTCACGTTACTTGGCGACTGCATGTTACACTTCTACTCCGACACTTGAGTTTAGTAGTCCTTGAAGTTAGCTCAATATTACTTCTAGTCCTTTATGCATTTGTTGACATCTTTTCATATGGTGTTAACACTGTTGTGTTATATATTTTGAGTTCAGTAGGTTGATAGTATGTTATTTATCATGTTCAAGCATTCGTACGCTTGTGCAAGTGACTTCATACTTATCTATGATGTTCAAAGTACATAACTTAGGTTTACCATGTTGATAGAGTTAAAGCTCATGGGTTGTACTTACGTGTCGTCCATGTACGTTTTCTAGCTTGTTTAAGTTATCTTTCAGGGTTACGTGTCATTTTACATATCTTCGCAAGTAGTTTAAGATTTACGCTGGTACTTTAGAGACTTGACGTGGTAACCTATGTGTGAAATTAAGTTACCATGTGGATTGAGGCACAAAAGGACAGGGGAGTGAAGCTATGAACTCCCATCGGTCCATTTTTGTCCTTTGTGAAACTCAAAACTTGGAAGCAAGGGTCTGAAGGGGAGTTCGAGCTTTTGGTAGGGACATTGAGAAATCTGAGAACACAAGGTGATAGATCTCGTTGTGCCAATCACTGTCAGTGAAAGTTTCGATCCATTTGGAGCAATAAAGAAGGAGTTATGCCAATTTGAAGTTCGGATTGGGTCGGAATTGCATCACAATTGATGTTTTTGGAGTTTTTGGTGTCAATTGCAGCAAAATTGAGATAATTGCTTCAAACCTTCGTGGTTGCTCACTGCCAGCAGGGCTACGACTGTCCAAAACGTTTCATGTCATTTGAGTGAGTGAGTAATCCAGGGCAACCGCTGAAGCAGAGGGGGTCTGAAAAGATCTCAATCTAGAACAGCAACTTTAGAGCTCGAGATCTGGAGAACTGTGTACAACCAGCAGATCAAATTTCACAAGGATGTTCAGCGTGCTGTAAACTCCAAATCCTGCAAGAATCAGCGAAAGTTCTTGAACCAGTTCTGTGTTCTAGGTCAAAGTAGCTATCTAGGTATCAGAAATTGCCATAATTTAGGTGCTCAGAACATTTTTGTCCACATCTCAGTGCTCAAATTTGATCTCAAGCTTAAATTTCGTATGTGTGTTCAGTAAGAACTCATTTACATGTAGGAGAAGTTTTGAAGTCCAAGCCATCAAATGTTTCTTAAGAAAGTTCACCGTCTGACCTTATTACTACTAGTCAGTCTTTGCTTTATGCACATATAAGAGGACCCAACAGACTTATGTGCGTGTTTATAGTGTCACGTTACAACCTGAAGCCTATCTCTCTTGAGTAAAAAACCACAGCTAGAAGCCCAGCGCCTTCCTAGATAGACGTATCACAGTCTTCACGATCTTATCACAGCTAGAAGGATCCGCCTTCTCAGAAAACTCTCATCATGATATCTGGTGCTTCCACTGAGAGATTTTGGGGTGATTGATCGCGGAGGTTGAGATTCTTATACAAAGAAGAGCTGGATCGCAAGAGCGGAAGTGCTGCTACTATCTCTACGGCTAGAGCATTAACATCTACGACTGCACCTTCAGCTGCACCTACGTCTTCTGCAGCAACTGCAGCATCGGGTCTGGATACTACTGAGATATTGAAGACGTTTGTGGCTTTGGTTCATAACATCCAATCGTCGAAGGGGGTGAGTTAAAATCTACAAAGGCTTTGCATGCGATTGTGAATAGGTGTGGAAGATTTGGAGGTAGGGATATTTTTAGATATCTGCGTGAATACAGAAGAGAGATGGAACTGGTTAGAGTTACTGATGTTGAGATGATAGCTTGTTTTGAGTTAGCTGTTATTCTTGAGTTGCGTGACCAAGTTAGGGATGTGTAGAGAAAAGCTGGGTATCTGAATGAGTTTTGAGCAAGCTCTTCGAGAGGAATTTCTTGAAGAGGATTCTGAGAGGGTTACTAGGAGGACGTTTTTGGATTGGATTGAGCAACAACCTCGTCGTAGGACGGGACTGAACGAGCTGTTGAGAGAATTCGATCGGAGATACCGATAGCTTTCGGCGCTCGAACGGATAATCTTAGATGCAAGAAGGACAGAGCTCTTCTCGCAAACCACCGATGAAGCTACAGCAGATCGATTATGCTTCATGTTAGCAGATCGATCGATTGAAGGAGGTGTTACTATAGATTGAGAGAGAGTTGAGGACGCCGTGGCTGTTCTAAGAAGGCAGAGACGAGGGAGAGTGGCTGTAGAGAGACGACTGCATGCGGAAGTGATCTCTCAATCTTATGCTGCAAGTACAACAACTTCCGACTCCTACTCCTAAACCTGTTGTTCCTGGAGCAGTGCCTCCAATGCCAGTTATGTCTGCTCCTAGACCTTTTGTTCTTGCAGCAGTGCCTCCAATGTCAGTTATGTCGGTTCCTGCACAAAGGGCACCATTTCAAAGACCTGCGGAGAACCATGGTCAGCAAAATCAGATCGAAGATCTTATCCGGCAGATGCGTGAGTTGAAGGTGGAGCTAGCTGGCTTGCAGAGAGAGCAACCACCGGCGCGTGCTGCTGCACGTCCAGGAGGTGCTCCTGTTCGTAGATGTATATGGTGTGACAATCTTGATCATTTTCGAGGAGATTTTTAAGAACCCACGGCTGCTTTACGTGATGGTGTGGTTCACTACCAAAAACGATAAGTTGCATCTTTCTTCTACTAGAGAGCCGTTGAACACGCAGTTTGGACGATGAGGCATGAGGAGTCTACCTCAGATTGCTGCGGCTGCAACTACAACTGCGCTGATGACACCACTGGTAAATCTTGATGTATATGCTGGGCATATCGAAGTCTCTTCTAGTCCTACGTTGCTAGATAAGACTGTTGAGAAAAGTATTGCACAAGTTCCTTTTGAGATACTGAAGAGAGGAGCCGAGTCTATTTGTAAGGTCACAAGGTAGGAAGATCCTGTAGACACTACGTCTATCAAAACATTCTTGGACGAGGATAGACACGTTCATTGACAAGATGCTTTTGTGGAGGAAAGAGGTGGCGAGAAACCTCTAAACTTGATACCGGAGTTCTTGAGGAGACTGGAGATAGACAGGAGTCACAAGGAGCGAGCAGCTCCTCTAGAGGATGTCCCATCTACCTCTCAAGCTCCTCCGTCTGCACTTGGTTCGATGGAGGACGTACATAGACCTCAACAAGAGCCAACGACTACTAGAAGGAGAAAGGACCAGCCTACAAGTTGGCGGTTGATATTGAAACTTCTACTGATCTCAAGAGCATCTTGGAGCAGAGGATACTGGATGCACGAATCGAGTTTTCTCTTCGGGAGGTTCTTGGTATTGCGAAGAGAGAGTTTCACAAACTGATCATCGGTATCATCAAACAAAAGAGATAGGTGAAGTCCGAACAAGTAGAAAGTCAAATGATAGATGTGGTAGGAGCTTCTGTGAATGACGTATAATGCGAGAAGGTGCATTGATGATCAGGAGTACCAGCAAGAAGCGTTAGTTGCTGATATCAATACCTTTGAGTTTGACGATGAGGAAGGTGACAAGGAGAGTCCAGCTATTGATAGTGACTTCAGAAGAAGACATTGGGCTCGTGCTACGACTGCTACACGAGTTCGTCTTGGAAGTCTGCCTGAACCTGTTGCTGCTTTAGCTGATCACGAATATGAGATCAACATCATGTCACGGGAGGTGTACGAGAGAGGTCAGTGGATCTGAATCATGGTTGAGTGTTACGTGCTGCAAACCACCAGAAGGGTGAGTTATACGGCGCTTGTCCTAAAGTGAAAGTGAAGATAGATGATGTGGATGTAGATCAGCACTTATTCGTGCAGTCTTTTGCTTCATATCTTATGATTCTTGATCAGTCTTATATCACTGCAGTTCGAATTGAGACCAAGGTGATGGATGACGGATCTCATTATGCTAGGATTCGTAGTCTAGATAATAGACGTCATGTGCAGTTTCTGACGGACGTACGAACCACAAATGAAATCGATAAACTTTGAGAGATTCTCTTATCTGTAGGAGTAAGGGTTTTCAGAAATCACTCTTGTAGGACGGGATAGCAAGAGTGATGGATCTACTGCTACAATGATCTCGCTTGAGCAACATGAAGGATCACAGGAGGCTGGTGAAGAGATTGCTCAAGATTCAGAGAGTAGCTATACTGTACATAGTTGGAAATCTGGTTTGATGACTTTCATTTCTGACTATTGGAGTGAGTTCACGCAAGTAGATCTGACAGAGAAGGGTAGAAGACAGATGGAGAAGTATGCAATAGGTCTGCACTGAACAGGAGTTCTGAAGGAAGACGAGATAATTTTTGATGTTTACGAGGAGTTTGTAAGTGTACAATCTTTTGTTTGTTGGTTGGATGATGTAGATAGGTTGATGGAGCAGATGGGAGAAAGGATAGTAATCCCCATCCACTCTCATAAAGTCTAAAAGGAGGTTGTCTCATGCTTACAATCTTGTACTCATCCGAGACTGGAGAGTGGATGGAAGGATACAATCTGCTGGTGTGGCTTTCGTCAAGAAGCAGAGGTGCACACAAAATACAAAATAGTAGCGAGGAAGGTGAAATCAGTAGCGACCAGTTATTTGTTGATTCACGACAGCAGATGGAGTTAGCGGTCACTGAGCCTGTGCTTAGAAATCCTACACAAGTAGGACACCAGTTTACTCAAGAGACACTTGAGCAGCTTCAGTTAGGAGGGGGTGGCTTCTTGACTGAAGTAGAGAAAAGAGCTTTTGTGCAGATGATAGTTAGCCATGATAAGACATTTTCTTTCTCAGCTGGAGAGATTAGTTGTGTGGATCCTAGTAGCCTCCTAGGTAGACGTATCGCAGTCTTCACGATCATCTTACAGCTAGAAGGTTCCGCCCTTCCCAAGAAACTCTCACCACGACAGCGTTGTGGATCCCGAATAGGTAGCCCTCTGTGTTGGCTGCATATGTCTTCGTTTCTCGCGTTGCTTTGACGTGTATTGCAGAATCAGGACGGGTCGAGAAGTGGACGACCTAAGCTTGCAGATCAGCTCGGACGTGCTTTGACTGCCGGCATGGAGAGAGATGGAAGTGTCTGCTGCCACACCTGCTACATGTCGACGCCTTACCTACTTCGATGCATGATACATTCTTTTCACTTCTTCCGCACCCTGGCTACACTTCAGGTACTCTGTCTCCACTCTCCACGCAATGTCCACCGATTCACATGATGACAATGTTATTAATGTGTCCGATGATGAGAATGTTATTACAGTCTCCGATGATGAGAAATCTTCCAGTCAACTTTCGCCTTCTCGTCCTCATAGTCCTTTGCTTGTACCTTCGACCCCTCCACATCAGTCGTCTGATGTCTTTGTCCCACTCTCTCCATCGGTAGTACCTCCGTCCTTACATTCTATCGAGTCATTTGCCTCTATGTGCTCATGATGCATGATTGCACGTGCGAGCAATCCACCTCTTCCTCGGTCCAGAAAAACAATCTCCCTCAAGAGTCTTGAAGTGTCCGTGACGATCGACCAAACTAGTGGAGACCTGGATTGTGTCTTCTTGGGAGTCGTTGTGTGGTTTTCTACAACAAGAGTGTGATAGTGGGCTCATTTCGGTGGAACGGGGAGGAGCATTATGACATCTCCATGTTCAAGGTGTTTTATGTTTGCAGACGACCAGCTCGATCGATGTTAAAAATAGATTACTGACTGTCTTTGGTTGGAAAAGGAGTAGTAGACCACTGGGGGTGAAGTGTGCGTAAAGAGATTGAATAACAGGAGCCTTCATATCTTTGTAGGTATGAATGGCTACTGTATGAAGGATAAATCTGAGGTACATCACCGATGTTGTATGAAAAATATTAGTGATTCTATGCTTGGAGATGGGGATGAGTTGTTCACACTTTTGGGTGCTGTAGATGCCAAGAACATGGTGGAACTAAACTCGAACAATATTCTCTAACGCGCTCTACAGTTCAACAAGTACAAGTGCCGTCATCCTCTAGGCAGTACCCTCCGTACATCTCTTCGGTCGATGGTTCGGTCTAACAAGTATGCTCCATCCTGCAAATGATTAATGAGTAACGATATACAGCGTGTCAAGAGTGAGACGCACTGGAAATCCATTGTACACCCGCAGACTGTCACAATGACAGATATCGATATTATATTTTTCTCCAAGCGTGAGGATCGGCGGCGTTACTTCACTAGTCTAACTCCTGAAGAGGAGGAGCGATCGCTGGATCTGCTTTCCTCAGCAATGGTTGCCTGTCCACTGTTTGAAGCTGTGCAAGCTTTTCCTGAGTACATTCTTTTTTGCAGCGCTCTACTTCGAGATAGGACAACACATCGAGCCACGGAAGATAAATTTACTGCTTCTTTCTACCTGCGCATTCAAACCTTCTTCTTTGCTAGCTGACCTCGCCTTTACGTGCAGAAAGTGCTGTAGCAGCAGCGGCTAATATTGCTGGGGACGTGCGACAAGACCAGAGACCGCTGTAGCAGGTAATATTGGGAGGGATGAGATTTCAGAGAGCATTGTGGCAGGAGCGGCCAAATATCGATGAGAACGGTCGAGAGAGCCAGACAGCTCTGTATCTCGGGAGCAGGCAATATTTGTGAGAATGACCGGCAATATAATATTTTAATATATTCGAGTGGAAGGTTATGTACAATCGGCCAATGTGATTGTTTTCTTCACTGCCGCGTTGAGCACTGTCCGTCTATATTGATGATAGTCCATTGCAGGCAGTCGTGTTTGAGGAGTAGACAATATCATTTCGAGGTTTTCTCTTATGTACAAGTCGGGACGGAAACCGACAACTTCTGTATTGACGTAGAGTACAGTGACATAGGCAGAACCGTTGTCTAGGCAAATAATCCATTTAGTTCATTTTGGCTGGAATTCTGTTATTTACAGTACTATGTATTCATCCTTATCTGTAAAGGAACAGAAGCATAGTGGAGATGTTTGAGACGTTTTGCAGCAGAGCAAAACTTTCGTCCCGCGCAAATGTACTGTTTGTTTACACTACTTGTAAACTATACGGGGAAGCACTACTTGTGTCTTAGTTTGGCCGAAAATATTTTGGTTTACTAAAAAACTCCCTCGCACCGGCAAAAGAATAGTTTTTTGAAACAGTTAATAAATTTATTCGGTCGCAATGGGTGAAAAAAAAGCTCCTTCGCAGCGGCTGTACCGAAAAAACGAAGTCCCGCAGGCTTGCTGTGGAGCGAAAGAACGAGGAAAAATCGGCGGTTACAAACATCCTTTTCTGCACGAACGAGGAGGAAAAATAAACCACCATCGATTGCCGTCGTGGGTTAAACTTTTCTCGCCACTGAACCAAATTTCCCCTAGTCACAAACGAAAACCACAGGAGCAGAAAAGATTTCATTGTACAATCTGCTGTGGAACTAGGGTGAATATATATGCATGCAACATGTGAATTTGCACACAGAAAGCAAGACGAAGGTTCTACCTTACCAACCTGATATAAGGCACGGAAGATGATTGTCTGAATAAGAATATATTTTTGACACAACGCTACTTAAGATCCGTCTTTGCGTTGGGTGGCTCGAATCTAACTTCTACGTACACACTCCTTAAGCTCAATTTTCAAAAATATATAAACACGCTGTCTATCTCACAAGTTTCTTATAAAAACTTTTCACCATTTTGATACATCATACACATATATACATAATTTAGTTATCATCATCATATAATAATTTTCACTTTATACAGGTCATATCACCTTTTGCTTATACTATCTAGAATAGATGAAAATATGTGTTTCTCCTTCATCATTAAATTTCAACTTTTTTTTTCTTTGAATTGGTTTTGATCAGCAACACACGCAATTTCAAAAGGAGACATTGATGCATGATTAGCAATTTCAGATAATCAGTTTTGAAGCCTAAGAGAAACTTCACCCGTATAGAGATAAGACCTCTTCATTTCTAATTTACAAATGAAGAGTGAACGATCTTTATCTTTAAGGGAGGAATTTCTCCACCGCAATTCTTAAATGGATCTCTAAAGAATATCAGAAACTCAACCTTTCAAAACTACCAAAAACTGTTTCTCAAACGGTTTGATATAGGGTTAAGGGTCCTCATTACAATCTTTAAGTTAGGGAAGCGCGTTAGCTTTTAGAGAATTCTGTAAATTAAAGACTAGTATAAATATCAGCGGTGGCAAGGTTTTCTCTAACTGGCTCCTTAACTGGTTATGGGAGCCTTTAAAGACCCGCGGTGGAGATGCTCTAAGAACCCACAATTTTCAAGTTGAGTACAACAGTGTCATACTTAACTTCTCTTTGCTAACTAAAATGGTATTTAGAAGATCAGAGAATCGAGATAAAATGCATGATCTCTTTAGAGCCATGGACTGTTTCATAACCTACATTTCTCTACTTAATCAAAGTTTAGGGAAGATCTAGATTGTGTGAGTTATATGCTCTTCCAAGAAAAGATAGCTATAGACTTGATCGATTCATTTCACATCGTCTTCTCTTTATTAGCCTCTTAGAGCATCTCCACCCATATGGAGAATAAAACCCCCTTATCCTTAATTTACAGATGAAGAGTGAAAAATCTTTATCTTTAAGGGAGGAATTTCTCCACCGTACTCCTTAGATAGACCCCTAAAGGATATCAGAAACTCAAACCAAAAACTTTTCTTCAAACGGTTTGATACGGGGTTAAGGGATCTTTATTGCAATCTTTAATTTAGGACAGTGTTGTAGCTTTTAGGAAATTCCATAAATTAAAGACTAGTATAAAGATCAGCGGTGGTTAGTGGAGCTTTTAAACCCTCTCTCTCCATATAAAAGAGGTCTGGGGAATTTTTGAGAGTCAGTCATTTGCCTTGGATAGGCCAATGGCAGAGATAGGTGGGCAGCCCGGACGTCTGACCTTGGGACCGCATGTGTCCGTCTGTTATGCATGGAGGACCTGCCATGCGCAGGCACCTCCATGCCATAGAGAAAGAAAGGACGGCCGCCGCACAGCCTCCTCCTCCTTCGTGTTCTCTTTTTCGCTCTCGCTGCTCTTGCTTTCTTTGGGTTGTCGATGTGAGAGTTTCATGGGAAGAGCAGAATCTTCTAGCTATGTACATAATATTAATTGGTAAACCCAGATATCTCATCCACACCAGACTTGACAGCATAAGGAGGGTAAGTCAATTTAAGCATTGCCCAAATTCACCTCATTGGGTTGCTACAAAGAGAATTCTGAGATATATGAAAGGTACTATCAATCTCGATCTTATATTTAAGGAGGGGAGAAGTGAACTTCATGGTTTCAGCGATAGTGATTGGGCTCGAGATATTAGCAACAAAAAGTCCACATCAGGTGCAGGCTTCAACTTATTCTTAGGTGAAATTATCAGTTGGAGCAACAAGAAGCATAATACAGTAGCAATCTTCAACATAAGCTGAATACACTGCTCTTATGATGGTTCTATAATCTTGATATAGTTAAGGAATTTAATATTGGAGATGAGAGAAACGATATATGGACATACTTTATTACATGTGGATAATCAGAGTGTAATGTTAGTCATGCTGGAATATTGTCCATCAGAAGACCAGCTAGTTGATATTTTTACCAAAGCTAAAGTTTATACATATTAGAGATTTACTAGGTATGAAGCAAGTGATGCTCTAATGAAGGAGGGTGTTAAATATCATTGGGGTGTCACATCTAAGATAAAAGAAAAAGACAAAAAAAAAGGTGACTTGTGACATGACTTTGACGTGAGAAGTACTGTGACAGCAATTAGGTAAGTCACTTTGAGATGACAGCAGTTATGTACCAGTAGTATATTAACTCACATTCTTTGTAGAGTAGTATGGGGGGGACCGCACATAGTTTTTCTGGGGCAGTTTTTTGTTCTCACGCTTGTAATTTTGAGAGTTGGTAATAAGGAGGTTCCCCGCACCAGTGCCAGTTTTGTTGTTAGAAGCAGGAGACCTCTTATCGTACAGTTTTCTAATTTCTGAGAGACGGGTTGGTGCAGGCATGTATTCCGTTTGGAATCTGAGTTTTTAGGTGTTAGCACGTGTGAACTGAAATTTCTGTGAAAATGTGGCGTCAAATCTTATGTCCACGTCAGATAAAACGGGAGAAAAGGAAAGAGTCTGGCTACACAGAACTGACTGAGCGCGAGACGAGCAAGTGAATGTTTCAACTGAATGAGAAACACCGCGAGTAAAGTAGATGAATGTGTCTCTCCATTACAGAAAGTCTGCTGTCACAGCTTATGTTCAGTCATTTCATATGATTGTCGGATGAGCGACGATTGTATTGTGAGGGATGTGTGAATCTTGATGTGTTTTCTTGTCGATTTTGTTCACTGATTGCATCACGAAGTTGATAAGCTGGTATATACGAATTGAAGCTCTGGTCCGACTCTGCTGAGATCACCTTCTAAACAGGAGTTGGATGAGCTACAATTGAACTGCAATTCAAGAGCTGTGATTGCATTGTGGGGGATGTGCGAATCTCGGTGTCTTTTCTTGTCGATTTTGTTCACTGTTTGCATCTGAAGTTGATAAGCTGGTATATATGAATTGAAGCTGAGACAATGTCACTGAGGAGAAAGGTGCTCGACATTTGGGAAGCTGCAGGTGAGGGCGAGCAGCAGAAAGAGGATACCATGGAGGATACCCACGATGAAATACTCAGCTCAGATAGCCAACGCAGGCCGTTTCAAATCCGATCAAATTCCGGACAGATCTCTGCCAATAGAGTGTGGGCACCTCCGTCTAATCTGCGAGAGATAATGAGCAGCAGTTTGGACAATGCGATCTCGCTTGATGAGCCTGTACCATAGAAATTCGTCCGAATGTTGTTGGTGGCAGTTATGTGAGTTCTCAGCAAAGTCCAATTCCAGACGTGGACAATTCAGCACAACCAGTGTCGCCCATGCCAGGTAATAGACAGCAAAGGACTAGATTCACATGGCAAGTCGTGCATTTGATTGAAGCTAAACGCATTGAGTTTGAAGAGCAATGTCAAAATTCGAGCATAGCAAACATGCAATCGGCTGAGACTAAGCTTAGGAAAATTCAGTCATACCTTCACTCCAAAGGAGTAGAAGTAGATACTCCTCAGATCAAAAACAAATGAGAGAATATTATTGGTGGTTACAGGAAAGTGCGTGATCATAATAAGACCTCCGGAGATGCTCCATATTCTGCTATAACACGAGATGAACGTGAAGAGAAGAAGCTCCCAGTGAGTTCCCTTGAACGCTATTATTCTCTAATCGACAGTTGGTATGGACAACGCCCTCGAACAACTCCTCCGTGTATGGTTGAGACCCTAACTCCAAGTTCAGGGTCGGGTCTTGAACCTGAACCTGAAGCTACTGTACAACACGAATGTGAAATTCGTACCTCGACTTCTCCGTCTGATGCTGAAGCTACAAGTCGGCATAATTCTGGCAAGAGAAAAAAAGACATAGGTCGCCCTTCATCTGCTCCTAATCAGACATTGACCAATTTCGGTAATTCCATTGTAGAGATGGAGAACAAAAAGCTTGAATTGTACCAAGATCTGGAGTCTCAAAAGCTGCATAGAGCTGACATCCGCTCGGATCAGCTGGTTACTGTGTTAGATAAGATGGCAAGTGCTTTAGGTGACATTGGATCAGCTTTTAGTTCTCAGAGGCATGCTATTTAGTGAACCCATAATGGGTGTAGGTTAAGTAGGTAAACCCATTACAGTTCAGATTTTTGTGTAAACTCGAAAATGCTCTTTCTTTGAGCATTTCTTTTGCAAACTCATAAATTTTGTGTCTTCCTCTGTTCTTTAAATGTCATCCATCGTCAAGAGAGTCAGGTATCTAGTCCCCTTGCTATGCATTAGACCAGATGCGGTTCTTCGCCTACTGAATTGTCATGAAAATATACTTACAAATATGCTGAAACTTTATCTTCAAGGCTGACTTGTCATTGCTGTTGGTGATGTTGAAGAAGAGGACAATATGTATTTTTTTAAAGACTGTATTTTTAAAAAGATTGTATGTATGTAAGCTTTTGGTAGAACTTGTAAGCGATATAAATTGATCTGTTGTGAATACTTTATGCAGACGTTCAGGGCATACTCACCATGGTGGTCTCAGCAGTGGTGACAGCAATTCAAATAGATGTGGAGTTCGCTCGGTTGGAGGATGCTGACGAGTCCAACCAGCAGCATTTACATATCCGAGATGACGTGCATGAGTCTCTCACAGCTATCATTTTTATTGCTTGTCAGCTAGTCGTGGCGCATGAACAACAGACACACCAACACATTTGGTGGGTAAAGCCCAAATCACTTATATGATTTCGATACTATTTATGAGAGAGATACGATGATGATCGTTGGATTAAGATTCTTCGTATGCCAAAAGCTTTGTTTCTTATTGTGGTGCAGATGCTTTCTAGCCAAGTACTGAAGAATGATACGAAATATCGGAAAGCGGTGCCAGTTGAGGTTAGAGTGGGGGCAGCCTTGCTTCGCTTGGCTACAGGCATGACTCATTTCCACGTGGGTGAGAAGTTTGGTATAGGCGAGACAACATCACAAGAAGCATTTGTAGATGTAATTCGTGCTATAGGAGCAGTCATGGGTCCTTTATTCGTTTGATGGCCGACAGGAGCTGTGTTGGAGAAGGTAACTGCAGGTTTCCAGTGGAAATCAGGCCTTCCAAACTGCCATGGGGCTATTGACGGTTCACATATTTCGATAAAGACTGCTCTAGCGCGTGAGTTGCCAGCTGAGTATTACAACCGGAGGTCATATCATTCATTGGTGTTGCAGTGTGTTTGTGACACTGATGGTATGTTCCTTGATATTAGTTGCGGGAGAGCCAGATCCAACCATGATGCTCGCGTCTTGAGGACATCAGCTTTGTGGACGCCCATATGAGATGGAAAAATACTTTCGGAGTCGGTGGTCACACTTCCAAGTGATTTTTATCTTCAACCATACTTGCTAGGCGATTCTGGATACACCATGGAGAGGTGGATGATGCCGCCATACAACTTGGGACCACGGTCTACACGTCAGCAGCGTTTGTTCACTGAACTTCAGATTAGAGAAAGAGTTTGTATAGAACAAGCATTTGGAGTTTTAAAAGCACGGTTCAATATTCTAAATGTCGGTATCACTAGCAGTGTAGGGTGGACAGCGGAAATAGTGAAGGTTTCATGCATACTCCATAACTTTCTGGTGCACCATAGAGTTGTAGCAGATAGAGGATTCTCGGCCACTACTTGTACTGTAGATAGTTCTGGTGTGAACGCTCCTAGAAATCGAGATAGTGGAGATAAGACCAGAGAAGCGCTTGCAGCATTTTTAGCTTCTTCTTAAGTAGTGGGTTTAGGACCAATTTCAAGTATATGTTTGAAAGTTGAAGGTCGATGGTCTTGATTCTGCATGTCAAGTCTCTGTCTAGTATGACCATGTATATTATGGATGGAGACAATTACATATCGCATGTGTGAAGAGGCAAATGACGGAAGGTACCAGAATTCTAAAACCTCGAGCTCTCATGGCATCACTGCACCGGCTCAAATTTTTGTTACACGCTTTAAGCTGTCATTGTTATCGAAACTCGTGTTGGCAGGACGGTTTAGGTTGTGTGGAAATTCGACTAATCAGGGTTCAATGTTACCGAGACCAGAAAGAGGTTCAGGCAAGAACTTGTTCACGTAGCTTCTTCACATTCATGCGGCGACGTTCGAGGCGGACGTGATAGTTTGTGCTTATCTTTGCTTCATGTGTTTGAGCTTCATTTTAGCATGCAATTTTATACGTGGCCGCATTCAGGTTTCATCTTCCATAAGGAAAGTTCCATTCTTACTGTAAATGCGGACACCGGTGGAATGGAATTCGGTTGAAGCGGTAAAGAAAACTCAAGTTTTTCCTAAAGTTTACCTCAGTGAATGTAATCTCCTCATCTCTTTGGTACTTACCGGATGAATTTCTTTCACAGGCCTGTGAAATATCTGGGGAAAGAGTCTCAGCATTGGACGGTGTCTTTGGTGCAACTCCGGTATGTGCATTTATGCTTATCGATCTGCAGAAAGCACTAGATGGTTGCGTCAGCATCTCCTGTCCTTGAGACTAATCTTCAGGTTAGTCTTCAGGTTCTAAACTACCGAGTCTGGTGCTAGCGGCCCTAGGGACTGTGAAACTATGTATGCAAGTAGGGTATAGTTTCCAGCTTCCACTTCCAGCTTCAACTTCCAGTTTTTCCTCTATTTGTTTTGTATCTCAGCTCTCTTCCCGAAAGCACCTCTAAATGCAAGAATTGCAGACAGTAGCCGCTTCGACTTGAATTCTACAACTTCTATTGCAGGCGATCGTGCAACTTTCTCGTCGGGTTCATCAAATTCTAGACCAGGTTTCTTATCAGTTTCATCCCGAGCAGCCTCAGCGCCTGCTAGCAGCTCTGAAGAAAGTGAAGATTCGTCAACGAGAACGTCGGGCTCTTCATCTCTACTCATGGCCGTATCATCCTCAATTTCCAGTAAACAGCTGTCTAGTATTGTGCCCAGGTCTCAAGAATTCCCTGTCTCCGATACACCTGCATCTTCCTTACCATCTATCAACTGGCTCTTGGATTCTGCTTCATCAATACCTGTGTCCCCTTTCAAGATTGATCTTCTGCTTAAACCAAACTCTGAACCCATAACACAACAGCTGCCAGTTTTCACTGCACCAGGTCCATCGTGGAGAGCACCAGTTTCCACACCACCGGCAACAAGACCCTCCGCCTTCCCAACTTACGAAACATCTTCACCCATACAACTACGTGAGACACCTTCATCAAACCCGCCACTGTGATGACCCAGATAACACCTTCTGGTCTTGTAGGCTTGTCTATATCTTCAACCAAAAGACTTGAAAAAGTTCTTTCTAAACCTGCCAGTCTGCAGATCGAGATAACACCGTCTCCTGGACTTGCCCCATCTATTCCCTTGATGCTCGGCATTTTCTTTCTTCAGCTGCTCGGCACTTTCTTTGGCTTCGGCAAATCTATATTCTTGCAACTCATCTCGTACGTGGACGATTTCACCCTCCTTCTAGCTCAGTTGTCCCCTGAGCTGTTCAACCTCTTCTTGAGCCTTCCGGTGATTTTTGCTTATATCCTGGAGCTCCTGACTTGCTGAGCGTTGATCTCAGTTCTTCCTGTGTAGACTCAGCCTGACGTTCAAGCTCAGAGAGCTTTTTCTTCAAGTAGTCTCTCTCTTCTTCTACGACCTTCAAGGATTCATCCTGCTCTGCACCGCTTTGACATGCTCCTGGATAAAAAGGAGACCACATACGAGAAGGAACATTAGGTGCCCAAACTTTTGGAATAGCTCCCAAAGGTACTATCAAGGAACAGTGAGTGGTACACTGACTGTTCCTTGACAGCCCGAGGTTCTTCTTACTCCTTATTGCTCTCCTTATTGCTCTCTTTCTCTTTACTGAGTCCTTCTTTCCCTTATATGGCTTGAAGGGGTCTTTCCATCTGTTTGCTATTCATTGAGTCGCGTGTTCCTTACTGTAGGGAACATCTAAGATCATGTATCAAGTATCATTATCATTCTGACACTATCGAAACTTGAAGAATAACACAAACATGGTGCGGTCCCACTTCCGTTTGTAGCACAAAAAATTCAATAAACTACTCTCTTCATTCAAGTTCGGAATAGTACAGTTTTTCTGAAAAAGCTGTGAAAAATTGTTTCGAAAAACTATGTGCAGTCCGGCGCTATGTGTGGATACCATTTTCTGTCTGTACCTATTCTGAAGTCTAAGTAAAGCTGTGCACATTTCATCTCAAGGTATTTTTGTTAAGTTCTCCTTCTGATCATTTTTAACAGGCTGATATGTTATCAGTTCTAACAGGCTGGTAGTATTTTGTTGTGGGAGATAAAGTTCTATATTCTGAGAAACGTGGAGTACAGTTCTCGGTTTTGTAACATGAACGCGACAAGAAATGAACGACATTGACGCAGTGTTCGTGCGCGAGTGAGAGTAGCAAGAAGAGAGCGAAGAAGCACGGCAAGAAATCAGTGAGAGCAAGGGAGTGCCAAAATGAGCAAGCTCCTACGCGAGGTAGGAAACGAAAGAGGAGGCGGCAGGAAACGAGTGCAAGAAACTGGAGAGCGACGGCTGTAACCTCGACAACTTGCCAGGAGCTCAGACTGGCAAGGCAGCCTGCGAGCACAGACCTGCCGCTTGTCTTTTACCTCTAGGACAAATGACAATCCCAACAAAACCTTCTACCTTTTTTATATGGGGACTGGGGTTTAAAAGAGACCGATAAGCCTATAACAACAAAAAGGTTCAATAAACGAGTCTAGAGTTCGAATAGCTCTAAACAACAACAAGGATTCGAGAGAAATTTGCTTGATCACACCTTCTAGGTTTGTTTTGTTTGATCACAGCTATATTAACAATATTAACAATTTTACAATATATTGATAATATATTGCGAAACCAGTCACTTTTCCATGTCATTGACATTTAGGATTGCATACATCAACTTTCCTAGCATGTATAGTCTTGGGAGTAACTTACTGCTGAAACGATTTGAATGAAAGAGGTATTTAATTACGGTCAAAAATAGAGAAATGATGAAGTACATGAGATAGTGACTGGTTTTACTGTCTGTAGCAAGTCAAAGGTGTAATCAAAACGATCGGTAAGAAGGGTACCAGTGTGATCTTGAAGCACTACAAACCTACTAGAGTTGTTTTCAAGCCAATTTCTGGCGATTCAATTGTACAGCGAGAATGTGTTAGGTGAAATCCCTCCCTTCCCCCTCCTTTTCTTTTCCCTCACTAACTCAGATGTTGCAGTCTAACATGGAGATCTATCCACATATCTACTACTGTAGGTCGAATTTTACAGTAGTTTGTGGATAGATTTGAGTTGACACCGTACACTAATCTAATCGCCCTGTTCGAAGTTTGTCGGCCACTCGAGGGTGGTAAGAAGTCATCATGGTGTCTTGTGCTCAAAAGACGGCCATTACATGCATGCTGCGATTCGACGTCCAAAAGGAGAATATCCCACTTTCCAGATAGAAGCATGATCATGATGAGGTCCGGATTCCGGTACCTCCAGCCAGCCATGAATTAAATTCGAGTTTGCACGTCATTTACTGGAAACTGGACCATTTTGAAGTTACACCACTTGACTTTGGATCGCGACGAAATGGCATGGACAGCAGAGCAACTTATAATTAGAGGACAAACTTATTCTCTCGCGATCGATCATGTCTGAGCTATATATACCTCAAATAGTGAACCACGACTACTATAAAACAGCAGTTTTCTAGTGATGAGAAATCACCGGTGCTCATTGCAGAGTCCAGACACCATTGCCCCCGATCGATCCATTGGCAAGGACTCAGACGTCGGTTCTACTGTGAATTTAGTACGTGCACTCATTTAAACTATTTTCCTGCATTCTGAACATCTTTCTTTACTCTTTAAAGTTTATATCGAGAGTTCAATGCCGCAGCTCTAGATCTAGACAGTCAGCCGACACTGAGGTCATCTGGATCTCTCGATCCGATTCAGTAGTGCTCTGAAATTAATTGAGTATCTGACACCTGATTTTGTTGTCCAGGCACGGCAGTCAACATAAAAATATCAAGGGGAGGATTGCATCAGCAAGCATGTATCGCAGCTGGGTGTTTTTCAGCGGCTTGGCGCTTTTCGCAACGCTTTGCGCTGCAACCAATCCTTATGCCGATGGGCTGTCAGAGGACTTCTATAATGAATCTTGTCCCTACGCAGCCGCGATTGTAGATGTTTACGTCACGAGGTTCCTCCACAACAACAGGGCCTTTGCTGCGGCCTTCAACAGACTGCAGTTCCATGATTGTTGGGTTGGGGTATGTCGTCTTTGATGATGTATACTTCCATGCAACCTGCAGAATCTGATGATGTTTCTTCCACAATGCCTGTACATGTTTGCGAATTCCTATCTTATCTCTACGTAGTATATATGAATATAGAAGATGCCAAGGAGAACAGCATGCCCAGAAACAGATCACGTGCGACTCTGCTTCTCCAAACTTTAAGCACAAACATAACATAAATAATCTTCAGAATCTCCTTTCACTCGTAGAAAACTCAGAAACTGCGACGTAAAGTCAGATACATTTTGCCTGTATATAGAGAACCTCAAGTGGCTAATGTAATTCGTCGTACAACATCGGTCGTGGCTTTCCTGCAGGGATGTGACGGCTCTGTTCTTCTGAACTCGACGGCGACGAACCAAGCAGAGAGGGAAGCCCATGTGAATTTCGGTCTCCGAGGTGTCGAGCAGGTGGATGCAATCAAGGCAGCTCTTGAGAAGGTTTGCCCAGGTGTTGTCTCCTGCGCCGACATTCTCATTCTGGCTGCTCGTGACGCCACCTTCAAAGTGAGTATCAGTTCATTACAACAATCAATAAATTCGCATGGTATATGAAAGAAGGTCAGTGTATCAGAGCACTCGATCGAACAGTTTTATCCTCAGTTCCGGTCTGAATATATATATGTGCAGGTCGGAGGTCAGAGATGGCCTGTGGCATTGGGCCGCAGAGATTCAAGTGTGTCGACAGCCTTGGAGGCCGACACCAACCTGCCCTTTCCAGTCTTCCCGTTCCCTGTCCTCGTGGATAACTTTGCCCGCAAGGGATTCAACGCAAGGGAAATGATCGTGCTCTCAGGTATTGCAATTCTCACCACCAGGTCCGGATCGATATCCCGCCTTCACTTGACTTCGTTCTTTAAGGTGTAACTCACTGTGAAGCTCACAGTGTCATGGAGATTTATGAGCCAATGTGCAGCTTGTGAATGAATGTGATGGTGATTTGTTCGTTGAATCTCCAGGTGCACACACCATCGGCCAGTCTCACTGCAACGGAATCCTCCCCCACTTGTACAACTTCACCGGCGGCGACAATGCCACAGACATCGACCCTACTCTGGACCCGGCCTTCGCTGCTAGCCTCAAGGCGCAATGCCCTCAGGGAAACAGGCTCAACGTCGTCCCCCTCGACTCCACGGCGGCTTCATTCGATCGCGCTTACTACAATGACGTCCTCTCTGGGAAGGGAGTTTTCATCACAGACTCTGCCCTGATCACCGACACAGAGGGAAAGCAAATCGTCACTTCGTTCTCGAAAGCACAGTCGACCTTCAAGGCTGAGTTCGCTGCTGCAATGGTGAAGATGGGCAATCTCGGGGTGCTCACCGGTTCCCAAGGCGAGATCCGCAGGACGTGCCAATGGGTAAACCAGGATCGATGACGATCATTATAGTATCACTGGATGTGCTAGCTAGCTAGATCACATGATCAGATACGTGACTACTGACTCAGTACTAATGTACTAGCAAACGTGTCCTACGCAGATAGCTGATGATTAGTTCATATTGTTAGTCCCAAATAAGCTCCATGTTCAGACGCCATGACCCAGTTCTAGGTATTCCTGTCGGATTCAACTTGCGACTGAAAACACTGAAACGACGACGTCTATGAATCCTTCTCGACGCTGGGGCTAGAAGCCAGCGTCGAGAAACTGTCAGCCCCGTCTTCTTCAGAGCCGTCTACTTCAAGAAGTAGACAGAAGTCTACATAGAATCTTGACGTTTTTGTCGTACTTAGAATTGAAGAAATAAACGACTGTTGAGAAGCATTATTCGATACATATGTGAACCTTTGAAATCATGCCTCCAAACTTGTGACTTTGTAACGGTATTTCTAGTTTAGTGTGCGCACGTAGTGTTAATGAGTTTTAGTCAGAATGCAAAGCTGTCATCAGGCGATAGCTAGGAAGTGTTATATCAAAAACGAATTGGAATTTTGTCCACGTGATATCGATACATCAAGGACCTTGTACTGGAATGATTATACATGTTTGAGTCGCTGCTAATGAGAATCTCCCTTGGAAAGAAAAGTTCTTCCTCCGCTTGTACATCTTGACTTTTGAGAGTTACGAGCACGAAACAAGTTCTAGGTTTCTCGATGGTACACTTGAAACTCCCTCATACTTCAACTGTGTTACAACCAAAATGTAGAAGACAAGAAGGAAGGTTACAGGAAGGTTAACGCTTGAACTGTGTTACAACCAAAATGTAGAAGACAAGAAGGAAGGTTACAGGAGGTTAACGTAACCTTTCTGTAACAACCCCCAGAGTCTATGGATATGATGCTCTTTCTGATCCCTTTAATCTACTAGTGTATATACGTATCTACAGTAGTGTTGGAGAGAGCATAAGCTCACAATTGTTTTCACACATTCGCGTGTCATTGTGTTGTTGCTTGGTCCTTAACTTGGTCCGACCTACACCTAGCTACGCCTGGTTGTTGTGGGTAGTCGAAGGGTGGGATCCGACCGTTGTAGCAGTGCTTCGGAGCACTCGACGTTCATCTATTGGTTCGCTATTGATGGATTATTAGTCTGGGGTGCTAATTACCCTTGTGGTGCACCCTTGGACCCCCTCTGAGTCACATCGCGTATCGGTATAAGATGAAGGTGAGTTAAGTATATAGTCTCCGAGAATTCTTCGTTTCCCGGAGATCTCTGGCCAAGAAATAGGCCGGAACATGCATCCTTTTCGCATACTCGGAGAAACCAAACATCGTGCAGATACAAATTAGAAGTTGTGAAAAGTACTCCAGTAAACTCCTTCGAGCCATAGCAAGAGCCCAACTGTATCTGTCATCTGATCATGATGATATATAACGCGTACGTAAATTCGAAAACCTGGAAACATGGCCAGTATCATGCATGGGAAGCAGTCAAGCTGTAGTGACTCACGATCCAAGTCCCGCGAGATCAAGTAGATCAGTTTTACTCCTCACCTTCGAAGACAGTTGAAGCATCTTGAAGCATCAAATTCTGATTTCTAGACAAGGAAGTACATAAAATCAGATTCAGACCTCGAGGTCTGGTCTGGTCTGGTCATGATCAGAAAGCTGGACACAGTTCTAAGTGATTATGAGAGTAAACCTGATTATCCAAAATACGTTCATGCAATTTCGTTCAAAACATTTAGCTATAGTTCTTGTATACGGATGAGAGAAGATGATCCTCAAAATCATTACTGTTTAGCACACCTGCGCAGGGTGTCCACGGACGTCTTCATCTCGATGGTGTTGCATGACGTGCAAACTCGAATTCATGGCTGGCTGAAGGTTTCGGGACCTTCATCAGCATGCTTCCATCTGGCAAAGTGGGACATTCTCTTTCTGGACGTCGAATTGCAGCATGCATGTTAACGTTATGGCCGTCTTTTGAGCACAAGCTTAAGACACTTCTCACTCTCCTCCAGTGGCCGACAACTAGATTAAACTAGTGTACGGCGTCTGAAACTGTCAACTGAAATCTATCCACAAACTACGTACTGTAAAACTCTTGGACTTACTGTAGTTTGTGGATAGACCTCCACTGGAAGTGGAAGCGTCTGAGGCACACATTGATAATCCGCACTTAAGCCATAGCCATTGATATCAAACTAAGCTTTATTTCATTGAAGGATGGGGTGCGTCATTTAAGCCACTGTGGAATAGCAGAGGAGAAACCAGACATACCTTTAAGCTCTGATATGCCTGTCCGTTCCTTTCAGGAAAGACCCCTACGTTTTAGTGTTGGCGATGTTTTCATACCTGGACCAACTGGACCAGAAGGAAGATATATAACTGATACAAAGTTTGAGTTCGTGATCACATCCGACACGTATTAATCTTACATGCCAGCGTAACTTCAAACTAACTCGAACTATACTTTGTTGGAGGACTTGAAAGTTGAGTATGTGGTTCTCAACAAAAACCCATTGCACATGACTTGAAACTACTCTCTCCTGCATTTGAGTTCGGACCAGTTGAAGGAGGGAAGAAAATCATATGATTTTCTTCCCCCCTTCAACTGGATTCCAGAGTTGAACCGTCAACTGTACTCTTCATGGGGTCTAGCAAGAACATGGATGGATAAAGGAAAGAGATTTACTTGACCCCACCACTCAGAGTTCATGGTTTAGCATGCATACTGCACCACTTTTCTTCTCTTTTTCTTTCTTTCTTTTATTATTTAGCATGCAGACTGAAACTCGACAGTAGCTATAGTTCTCAACCAAAGACGGGGAAACCGGCTAGCTCTGTACTCTAGCATGATATCATCTGTAGACCAGTATCGCGTGTTTGCAGTTTGCTGCGTCTAGTTCCACACTGGCCCTTCGTTCGGCCCCACTGAAACTTATTGAACAAGCTCTTGAGATTTACTGAGTTGCATGGTACTAGTCTAATGAAGACCGAAACAGAGACTCCTATGTAAAAACACAGCAGGACAAACGAGTCAATAGTGAGCTCCGTCCGGGAGATGCTTGAAGGCATTGGATACTCGTTGCACAAGACACAGACCCCTGTAGGCACTTATATATCCTGACTTGAAGTCCAAGTCCAGTATAATCATCAAGCTCTGTGTAGTATGGAACTGATCGAGCCAGAGGAATCTCGGTGTTTTAGCTGCTTGTAACAGCGTGGTGGTTTACTAGCTCCAAGGGCTGAAGGATTGAGCTCCAGCACCATGAGATCAGCTAAAGGGTCTGTAAGTTGTTCACTTCAATGTTACCCATCGGATCTCGAGCTAGTGTTCTGGACTGTCCTGGATTCCTGGAACTCTCAGTGCTAGCTACTTGGAGTATACAGAGAGTTATACACTAATCGAAGGGTACTATAAAAGATGATTGATGAGGAATATCATTCTGTCCTCGGACATGAAACTGTTGGTATTATTTTCTCACCAAGTGATCATGACTTCTCAAATGGCACGATCACCAATATCACTCACGTGAGTAATATTGGTGCAGCACGTGGTTCTGGATTCTATCGGCTGTCGAAAAGGGAAAAGTGCAAAGTTTTCTCCGTGCCTGGAGCAACTCGATGGCCAGCGCTGTGGCAAGAACCCTGAGAATGAGGCCACTGTATCAATCCCTAAGCTCAAGAGAAAGACCACGATCAGGAAGACATTATAATAAAAGCTTGGCAGATCCTGATAAGAACAGTTCCCGTTGACTCTGAGTGTACACGTACAAAGAGGTCCTGGTTTTCTTGAGTGACTCACGAGACCATCACCTCTGTACGAGCCATTCTACGAGCCATATGTAAGGTTGAGGTACTGCACGAATGCTACTTGAACTCCTTCAAACGCGTCTGAAATCGTGGGGAATGAGGTCCAGAGAGAGAGAGAGAGGACTAAGGGGGTCTTTAGATGAAGTTGGGCCCATCTGGCAAACACCGTATACTGCAATCTGGGCCGTTGTCGGAATCGACGGGACTTGCAACTGGATAATTTCATATTATAAGAGTTCTGAAGCCCAAAGGCTCTCTCTTCCTGTCCTACATATCTTAGTTTAATTTCAATCTTACATGTTTGTTCATGTGGATGTACCGGACTTCATTTCACCGGAACAATTCTTGGAGGTAGCCATTATTAAATGTTCTATCGATCTTCAATAGATCAAATACTGGGATGAAATATGAAACTAATCATGTGAAAGAACGATAAAATTCGTGAGAAAACAAATTGAATTAAAACCGGAGTATGAGTATAAAAACATGAAACAAAATAATCTTTTTTCCTCAGTGTTCTTCGTGTCTGAAGAAAAGATTATCTTTTGTTCCAAGAAACCAATATTTTTCTATCAATACTAAATAATTTATTTTGAGATGAATTATAACTTGTAAAGTATTCGAATAGTTTTAATTTAATTCTTTATTTCACAAATTCCAAGTTGGGATGAAGAAGTAGTGACCAAAAAGCATTATCAGTTATTTTAAAACCAAACCCCCAAAATAAGGTCTTTTGGGTAACCAGGAGCACTTGTAGTCATACTCGGGGTTTAAGCAAAGTGTAGGGAAAATGTAATGTGCGTTATACGCTCTCCCAAGAAGAGTCATGCATTACCTTCTCAGAAATTAGTCCAAGCTCATTCAAATGATACACACATGATGTGAATAGGCCCTGGATCAATTGGACATGGTATCCGGTTGCAAAGTATAGCAGCAACCATCTTGTAACTTATTCACTTCCTTGCATTATCACTGCTTCCAAGTTCGGAAGCAGGTGATAATGCAAGGGCAGATTAATTTATCACCTAACCCTTCCGGCGGGAAGGGTTAGGTGATAAATTAAATGGTTCACAAAAACTGTTGGACGGCTACGCTCTAGCCCGGACTTATTTTCCTCAGTGCGCGCTCTAACCTACTTCATTTATGAGTTTTGTCCGCAATTTCCGGCATGTACTTTTCATTTAACATATAACATATATAAAATAATTAAAAAAAAAAAAAAATTTATTTTAAAAGTATCAAAAATTTTTGTTTAACATTTATATATCTTTTATAACACCCACGCCGATTTAAGTCGATTTAGGCCACCTGAGAACCAGCATTTTCGAAAAATGACTTAACGCCTGCCTACCTGCGCTCTACGCCAACCGTAAATGTCCCGTCACTCCCGCTTGTCGTCTTCCGGCTCTCGGCCGGAAGTACGCTTTGGATGCATATTTGATTGAATACGGACACAATCTTTCTTTAGCCGTTCTTACTATATCTCATCAAGTACATTTGACATTGAACTCTGCTCCTGATACTGTGGACTCTATGGCCAGTCAAAGGTTGGACCAAACTTTCTTACAAGCTGGCCACTACCTTGCCATTGTTTGTTACTCTGCTGCAACTTTCTTACATGCAGTGTCACTACTGTAGTTAACTTGGTTCACACTTTCTTTCTATAGGTCCTTTCTCTTTCCACAAAGTCTCCCACCATGATCGGAGTCATCCACTTTCTAAATGTTCCCTCCCTTAGCTCGCTTGTCTCCTTCTCTGTCGATATTCGCCATTGCACTTTGAAATCTGGAAGCATTATTTGTTAAACCTCGCTCCCGTACAAAGTCTTTGGGTTATTCAGAGTTGCCACTTCCTGTAAACTCGATTTAGAGGTTTATGATTTTGAATTACTCGAAAAAAATGCACCTCAAGATTATGTTATCGTCCGGAAATAATTGTTGACATACATGGTCACGATCGAGAGCTCTTTTTACTTACTATATATGTATCAAAATATATATTTCAATATAGTATAAAATACAAAAAAATCTAAAATGTCTGGATCAATGACAAGAGTTTGGGCAGCAGTTTCTGAAATTCAAAATTACAAAACTTTTGGATAGCTGTCCAGTAGCAAACAACTGTCCAGAAACAGCTGATATGGAAGCATGTTCGCTGTTGTACCAATGTGTACTCTTAGTGGAAGTTGTCGATCCATGCTTGGATCAGTGTCGGCGATACCGCTTTACCTAAGATATATCCAAGCGTGCGAACGGGAACCCAAGAGAATAGAGAGATCATTTTCTCCCATCGCTCTTTCTTGCTCATTTGCTATCTGCACAATGAGCTTTCTTTTTTCTTCCACTCTCTAGGTTCATCTTACCCATTGCTCCAATGCTGTCTTTTTATGCTTCTTTCTTCTTTCTCATGGTTATACTTTCTAGCATTACGTTTTTTACACTTAGAGAAAAGAGCACATACGATTTAGTCCAAATAGCTACTTTCACACTTTCATATTTTTTGAATTTGTGAGTTCTATAGTTATTTTCTTTTTGTCATTAGGAGAAATTTCAGAGGTGAATCTTTTGGTGGCATCAAAATTGTCTAGGAAGAGGAGAAGGAGTAAGATATTCTTACACACGACACTTTTTTCAGGTATTTCTGCACGAGATTATAATATTTCTGTTTGTTGTATGTAGTATACTCTAGTGTGCTTAGTTTGCTTGGAAATATAATAGAACAGATTATTAGTTTTTGCTTTATGATATTTTTCAAAGAGCATATAGTTTCAGAATAGAGTGATAGTTGCTGGACTGATTACTGAATTGTTTTTTGTAGTAGATCTCATGGCTGAGAGACTTGGGACAGTTTGCTTTTGATACCATGATAGGAGACGGTTCGATACAATAAAGGTTATTGAGATTCTTGAGGATCTCTTACACTCTTAAAATTGTTTGCGTCGTGCATTGGAACCTTGTGTTATACACACTACGTGTTTGAGATGGTTGTTGGACGGTGCAGCAGATCGTATAAAGAGTCAAGAGAGGGCACGTTGTCGTGTCATGGAGGGGCTCCTACTTGAAATTCAGACTTCGATGCTTGTCGCTCCAAAGACACTCAGAGGAAAAACAAGCTAGGCCTCAGCTTACGGGCTTTTGGCACGACTTCGGATCTTCACTTTCATTACATCGATGGGTAGACCTCCTTGTTAGCTTCCCATGGGCACTTTGTCTACTTCATTTGGACGTCTAGTGGAGAAGTTATGGGACTCAAAAGAGGGGTAAAACAAGTTAGGCTCCAACTTATGAGCTTTTGGCACAACTTCGGATCTTCACTTTCATCGCATCGATGGGTAGAGCTCATTGTCAGCTCTCCATAGGCACTTCGTCTATTTCATTTGGACTCTTAGTGGAGAAGTTATGAGACTCGAAAGATGGAGAAAGCAAGCTAGGTCCTAGCTTATGAGCTTTTGGCACAATTTCAGATCTCCACTTTCATCGCATCAGTGGATAGAGCTCTTTGTCAGCACTCAATAGGCACTTCGTCTACTTCGTTTGGACGCCTAGTGGAGAAGTTACAAGATTCGAAAGATGGATAAATCAAGCTAGGCCCCAGCTTACGGACTTTTGGCACGACTTCGGATCTTCACTTTCATTACATCGATGGGTAGAGCTCCTTGTCAGCTTCCCTTGGGCACTTCATTTGGACGTCTAGTGGAGAAGTTACGATTCGGAAGATGAGAAAATCAAGCTGGACCTTAGTTTACTTGCTGACTGGGTATTTGTAGCTCTAGACGCTATACTAAGGACGTAAGGGGCCTGCTTCCTCATTATTGGAGAAAACTTGTATGTACTGTGACTGGCGTAAGGGGGCTGCTTAAGGTGTTAGCTTGCATCTGAGAATTGTAAGCGAACGGTTCGAGAGATTTGGAGGCCCAATGCAAGCGCGCAAAGCGTTGTTGAGTTCAGATCTTTGCAGGCTACGTGTGGATTAAGACAGTTCATGAAGAGACGGATCTGGAGATGTGTTCTGGGAGAAATTGAGACGCAGGTGAGAGGATTTGGAGAACTTCAGTGACATGTGAAGGAGAGTTGGACCGTTCAGACGGTTCTGGAGTCCAAACTTGCTGTCCTTGGATCCATCGGGATCAGAACAACGAGTTCTTCAGGAAATTGAAGATGATACAAAGTTTCATCGGACGGGTTTGAGATTTCTGAGTGAAATTGACTCGTAGGGAAGCACTTACGTCAGATTTTCATTCGCTTGCGACCTGAGATTGGTTTGTTCTTCGCGATCGGTGAGCCAAGCTCTTCGTTCTTGGTGCCTATGCAATTAGGGAGTCTTCATCTACGCATAGGAGAAGACCATGTGTGGATTGGTGTTGGATTGGGTTTGGTGAGCGATTTTGAGTCGTAAGGAGTCGATTTACGTCAATTTTTGTAACTTGCGGTCAAATTTCTTGCACGGTTTTGCAAAGGGAACTCCAAACGGCTTGTTTGGAGTCCCGTTGGTTCAGGGTAGCTAGATCTACCTATCGGAGAAGATGGATATAAGATCAGGCGATCCGTTTGAACAATGTGTGCGATTTTAAACCACAAAGAGGAGTTTTGGAAGGTTTGATCGTCTACGACCGAAAATCAGAGATATCTCGGCTGTTGGGAGTCGGATCTGAAGGTTTTCTGGACCAACGGTGTAGAGTTGAGAGTTTTCCTCGGGAAGGGCAGAACCTTCTGGCTGTGATATGAGCTTGAAGGCTGTGTTCAGTCTACTTAGGGAAGCACTAGACTCTGGCTGTGGCTGGTTTGCTCAAAGGATAGCCTTCAGGTTACAAGGTGATACTGAAAAACGCTCATACAAGTCTCTTGGCTCTTCTGATATGTTCAAGAAGCAAGGTTCAGGCTTAACTAGCAACGATAAGATCTGACGGTGAACTTTGACACTCAGGATTGAGAAATATGTGAAGGTTTAGACTTCAGAACTTCTCCTACATGTCAATGAGGTCCTACTGGATACACACACGAAGTTTCAGCTTGAGATCAATTCAGAGCACCAAGATATGAGTAGAAACTTTCTGAACAGAGAAATTATGACAATTTCTGGTACCCAGCCAGCTATTTCGACCTATAACAGGAGATTGGCTCGATCAATTTCAAAGTTTCTTATAGGATTTGCAGTACACAGCTTGCTGAACACTCCTGTGAAGTTGGATCTCCTGATTGTACACAGAACTCCAGATTTTGTTCTCTGAAGTTGCTACTCTAGATTGCGAGCTTTACAGACCCTCTCTGCTTCAGCGGCCGCCTTGAATTACTCAGTAACTCAAATCACTTGAAACTTTTTTGACAGTCGTAGCCCGGCTGACAATGAACGCAACCACGAAGGTTGGAAGCGATTTCCTCAATTCTGCTGCAAATGACACTCAAAACCCCAAATTCAACAGAAGTGCTGCAATTCTGACACAAATCGAACTCCAATCAGCCATAACTCCTTCTTTATTGCTCCAAATTGATCAAACTTTTCACTGACAGTGCTTGGCACGACGAGCTCTATCTCCCTGTGCTCTCAGATTTCGTAGTGTCCTCACCAATTGCTCGAAATCCACTCTAGAGCTCTGTTTCTAAACTTAGAGTTTTACAAAAAACAAAAATGAACCAATGAGAGTTCATAGCTCCATTTGGTTGTCCTTTTGTGCCTTAAACCATATAGCAACTTAACTACACTCATAGGCTACCACGTCAAGCCCCCTAGAGTGCCAGCATAAAACCTAAACTACCTAAAACGACACGCAGCCCTGAAAGTAACTTGAAATCAGCTAGAAAGCGTGCATGGGTGACACGCAAATACAACCCATGAGCTTAAATCCTATCGACATGGTAATCAACCTACTAAGACTCAAAATATATAACATCTTCCAAAAATGGACTTCTCTGAGGTCTTAACTTCACTCAGAGAGACTAACGCCTGACAGAGAAGTGAATCATTTACTATGAGAAATGATTCACATCACGACAACGGAATCAAGGAAGAAGACCCTATCGACATCGAAAGACCGTTTGGCGAAAGAAGAAAGTTCTCAGATAGGTCTTTTCGATTTCTTCGCTATGAGTTTTTGCTCTTTGAGTTCGTTAGAGTTCTGATTGGTTATGTACAGCTTGTGGTAGCTAGCTTTAGCTAAGAGCTTGTACATGGATGTTGTTTGGACTTGGGTTTCAATCGTGTGATACTGGTGAAGCTCTATTTATTAGCAAAGAGAAGTTTCTCTTGCTTTGAGCTACGCTATGGTGGTTTTGGATCAGAGTTGAGATTCAGGGGTTCGTTTTAGGGGCTTTGAAGCAGATTACATACAGCTCTGATCTGTTTCTCAGTTCTTAGGAAGAAAGAACCGGCAGTGTAGGTACATTTGGAGTTGGTATATAGTGCATCATTCATTTTCGTGGTTGTTTTTCTCTATCTTTTATTTGTTCAGCACACAACATCTCCACAGTCAAGAACCTCACGTTTTCCTGGACATCTTTCACGCAATATCTGACACGATAACGTGCTGAGCGTAACGTCCCTCATGAGGATATTGAAGTGCTATGATAGTGGAAAATAGTCAAGGCATTGTCCTTGATAGTCAAGCCGATCCTAAATCCACCGTAGCACCGGTGGATAGGTTGGAGGATGAGCCTCTTGTAGATGGGGAGGATGCTTCCAATGGGGTCATGGAGTATGAGTATATGAGATCAAGGAAAGATTTTGGAGTTCAATGAGGTGTTTCGTGTGACTTTTCCTCGACAAGGATGTAGTCTATATTGTCTCCCGCTCGTGATTACAGCTTATCTTCTAGCTGGCAATTGAAGTTTACTTGTGACAATGGACACAAGACGATTTTTGTTACATGAGAGATGGAGTTTGATAGTAGATCACTTAGTATTGTTGGTAAGATGTATTGATCATACCGCTCCGGACTCAGTTACACCGCGGCTGTGAGCATGTTGATGATGATGCGACTAAACATATCCACATAGTCGCATGGTACACTTTCAAAGCGGCTCAAGATGACTTATAGGTTGGATTGAGACAGTCAAGGGGTTATGGAGCGAGCATAAAGATGCTTTGTTACTTGACCTATCGTTGTTCATAAGTGAGATGCTCATCTAAGATTTGCTTAGGGGGAGATTGCCATATTTATTTATTTTGTCTTGAGTGTGATGCGTGGATGATGTATAGTCATTGATCTTTGTCGTGCTTACACATCGCTACACAACATACACGGATTTCAGAGATACACCACATATACACATAACACATGGACGATGTGATACGCATACACAAGTGTACCACAATGATAAACAGTATGTACTCACTCCATCATGCCAACCGGCATTAAACAACCACTAAAGTCGAGCCAAATCCACTCTATGCTCGCAGAGAATCCAGATTGCACTCACCAAGACTATCCACCATAGCCAAGAGCTTGAAAGCTCAACTCGAAGAACTAAGGCCTCCAAGCCCTACCTGCGAAGTATTACCTTAGAGGGCTATCTCAACAACTCGCCCTAACGGCACTAACGGCCCTACCGGGATTAACCACTCCGCACTCGGCTAATCTAGCCGAGGTGTCAAACTGACGTGACAACTGTCGTGCGCATAGACATCCCTACACAATATACATCGCTGTCAAAGATACATCACCGTTACACATAACACATAGACGATGTCATACATACCACAATCGTCTTCTTAACTGTTGATTAGGTCCCTCTAACTCCAGATAGCCCCGTATCTCAACTATGTGATATACACCTTCATGGGTGTAAGGATCAAGAGACCGAGTGCTACATCGTCTCATCGTTAGTCGTTTGTATGCAATCCACATCACCCAAAGATCTAATTGACTATCTCTACTGTATACATCGAGGACAAACCCACCGTCCAATAGAAATGACATTGAGAGATGAAGTCAAACACGACATGTGTCAACTTCTCGAACAACCATCACACACTGACATACGGGCTGCTCCACCAGTAGACCCACACAACATACATCTCAAGCCCGCGTGTACAACTGCTAAGCTTAGGTCAACAGTTCCAGTGATGTTGGGAAGATGACATGACATACAATTATGCACATGGTCCTTCCAAAAAACACCATCACGGTCCTCTAACATGAGTACTCCAGAAGTAACACTTCACGCACTCGTAAAATAGTACACCCTGCGGTCACATCCAATGTCATCGGTGCAGTCTGCTGCAAATAGATATAATCGTCAAGATGAAACTTGTGAATCGATGACCGATAACCTCCTCCTCAGATATTACAACGTGTCTCTATGCTAAGCAATCGCTAGGTTCTCAAAAGCCATAGACATAACTCTCTGAAACATCTCAGCTCGTTGAGAACATGCTCTCACCCACACATATCTAGGTCATCAAGGTTCAGCATCTCAGCAGAATAACGACGAATGAATGAAGATAGATCTAGATCTCGATCATACAATAAAAAATACGATGAGAAGGAATCCAAAGACGCTTGTCGGTTAAAATGATATTTCATAGCCAACCATGATAACTGCACATCCTAGTCTCCCAAGTGGTCTTTCTGCAAGCCATACTTGCGCAATCCTCTCTTCACCGTCTAAACTACCCTCTCCGTCAAACCATCTGCCTCAGGATGATCTCATGATGTAATCTGATGATCAATCAGCGCTGATCACACAAGGCCTGAAACTCACCAAGAAAATTTGTACCTTGGTCCATCAACACTTCAGCTGGTGCTCCAAAACGACTCAGCACTTGATCTAAGAACGTATACGCCGTCTCTTCACTCGTCTTGTCTGATAATACCACCAACTCAATCCACTTGGAGAAGTGCTCCATCATCACCAACGCATACCGGGATCCAAAATCCAAACTCTAACGATAATCCAACCCTATAATCGATAAGGGATGTAACTGTGGAGTAGGACCATTAATGCTCGTACTCGATCACAAATCACACATTGTGCGACAAACTGATGCACATTGATGTGTATACCATACCACCAATATTATCCTTGGAATAAGTTATGCGTACGCTTCACTCCAAAATGTCTCAACTCCTCATGGACATGTTGTACTAACTGTGCCCTTTGGGATGGATGATGCACTATCCGTACTCTTTCATCATCCAACACTCGAAGTACATGTCGTCCTTTTCGTCGAAATATCTTCGCTCGTTGAAGGACACGATCTCGCTCCTTGGCACTTACTGTGGTTACCACCATGCCAGTACGTAGATACTCCATTACAGTCACATCGTCGTGGATATCTCGCTGATCTGGAACATCATTTTCATCCTCAAGATCCGGAGACTCGCCATCTACTCTGACCTGAGAAAGATACGACATGGTCCTCCATACTAGAGTTCATGGTCAACACACAAAAAAAGACAGATGCATATCACCTTGGCACTATCTCCTCATCAACCTCGTCATGCCATCGAGTCCCAGTCTGATCTTGCTAACTCGTGCATGGGTTGCGACTCAACCCATCGGCATCTAAGTTTGCAACTCCAGGTCTATGCACTACTTGGAAGTCATACTCCTGTAAGATCAAAGCCCATCGTGCAAGCTTCCTTGTAAGTTTGTCGGACTCCATCAACCATTTGAGTGACTAGTGATCAGTAATGAGAGTAAAAATCTGACAAAATCCAATCCTGCTTAGATCAAATCAAAGTCCATCACCCTTTGGAACTCAGCATATCTGTAGGGACGTCAAAAGATTACCATGTCACTAGCCAAATCGATCCGTATACCTGGTCCCTTCAAGATACAAAAATCCTTCATATTAAAAACAAAACAATTCCTGTACCTCTTCAGGAATCTCTGAACTCTTCGTCTCTCTTCTCTTATAAGCTTGGGTCCAGTCTCCGACTCCCAAGTATCCTCTGTCACCACGCTAGAGGTTGAAGACGAAGTCGTTGACTGTTATCTTGTAGTCTCAAGAGCAGTTTTCTTCTGCTCATCACCAACAACCTCCACCTCCACTTAGCGAAAAACTCATGTAGTCCTAGCTGCATGAGTTTTTCGCGCCTCGCTCGCAACATTTACCTCCACCAATCCGATAAACAAAGAGCTCAGAAGTGTCCGAGCAATAACACCCTAGACGCTGCTCAGCCAATCCAAGGCTAACAATCCACGTCGAGCAATTCAAGTCCATTGCTTGACCTAATACTTGACGACATGAAGCCTCTAACATCGAAGCTATGGCCGTCATACTCGTAGGAAAACCCATCGCTCGCTCTCTCTCATCGACATTGGACTCCACCAACTGCCGTAACTGAGCATCCCACACAAACCCAAGTCATCCATCTCTGTAAGCATGTGACATGAGAAAGCTCACCAAAGTGAGCAATGCTGCCATGGACCGTCTCACTAGGTTCACCACTGTCATGGATGACTTATCGACGACTCTCATTACTTGAGATCGTCGTCTTACATCCAAAATGTCATCAATTGTGAGGTGCACTGATCGTCTCACTGCATCGTGTACACGCTTGAGCATCTCCTTCGGTAACAAGTTTGTCCATCATAATTGTGGACAATGTGCACGAGATCTCACTCTCGCTGCATCCAACAACACTACCGGTCCCAGGACCGCATTTGGTGCACACTCGCCATCATATCCGTACGAGCATCATCCAACAAAAGAACGTTCTTCAAGATGTATGTTGGAGAATCCACCTGATGCATCTGGAGATGTCGTAAGGTCCATAACATCTCTCAAAATATACTAGATAATGAGTCATGTAAACCTTGACCTCTCCTAGCACGCGTGTGGTCTTAACATGACCACCCGATTATCACCAAGTGAATGGTGTCAATCAATGTGAGATCTTGCGTCCATAGTAGCGAATATTCGACGATAATGCTTATTGGTATCCTCTAACGACTGATATGAGCAACAACTCAGGATATCTCTGCACCAAATGTGTCACATGACGCAATGAGATGCGTCTGACAATCTCATCTCTCTCCACATACAAGTATCGCTGTACTCGTATGCTTATCTACAATACCGCAACCAAATCTGTGCTGATCCCTCCAAACAGCTCTAGCACACATACATCCTTCTCTGGATATTGCCATAGAATGAGAGTCGTATCGAACAGTGATAAGATCATAAGGTCAGTAGCAAGAACAACCCGCTGTTTTTCTACTTGCGGTACAAAGGCTTCACTCTAAGCTTGCTACACCAACCGATCAGCATACTGCTGCAACTCTCCACTCGAACTCCAGAGTGGAACATCCAAAGTAGATGATATTGCCCGTAGTCATATTAGGCATGTCCTCCATCTCCTCAAAGACCGGAGTATCCTCCGCATAGACATTGTCTTCTAACAACTCGTTCGATCAAGTGATGACCAAACTGAATCTTGCAACGGATGCCATCGTCCCTGGTGTAGGCTCCATTGTCCCAACTCCAACACTTAACCGCACTGGTAAGCGGCTCACTCGTCCCTCACTAGACTACCAACCTGGTCTGTAAGATGCTATCTCCGTCCAATAGTCGATCACGAACTCCATAGGATAGAACACAGCACCTCCAACCAATACTCATAAGACTCTGCAACCGTAACGATAGCCTTGGCTCTCATCATGGAGTCATCCGTGGGGTGATCTGGTCAAACTCTCACTGTCAACATCTCGCATGTCATATGTAGAGCTGTACCCTTGATCCTAGTAGAGATGTATGTAGCTGGAATGGACATCTCTCCATCTCGGACTTTCTCAAAACCTAAACTAATGCACACCGTCTTCTCCAACATCAACGGCTGGGCTCTAGAATCTAACAAGACTTTCTACGGTCGATACACCTTCCCTGAAGATGCCACCAAACAAAAGATACCACTTCCGTTGTCCAACAACACCATACTTGGTCCCAAATCAGTATAGTCAATCGCCGACATAACTAGTAACTCATCTAACCTGGTAGCTATTGCTTGCCAAGTACCACTGGTAGCTGTCCTGATCCTCGACTCCACTGACACATCCACCGTCTCTCGCTGAACCACCTCAGCACTAGAGGTAACTACATCCTCGCTTTCACTGAGCGTAGCCGCCTACCAGAACATTAGAGCCAAGCTAACTCCCAATGCTCTCATGTCCGTGGTTGAAAATAGTGAGGCTCGCAAAACTGTTGTAGCCGCCTCCAACATCAAGTTTGACGTCGCATCCACAAACGTTGAGGGTTGACTTGTATCATCTCTATTCCTTGATGTCGATGCCTCCAACTCCACTGCATCATCTGTATGTCGTTTAGAAATCATAGACGTGATCCTCAACGACTGAGGAAGCCTGGCCTGTCTACCAGCCTCTCCGCATTGTAGATCCACTCCACCGACACACCTTGTGACTCAGAGGTACGTACTGCACTCCAAGTCACTACCGCAGATGCCTCGATCTGCGTCACACCAGTCATGAAGTCGAAGTCAACTCTTTCTCCTCCATAAGACGTGAAAGTCTCTATTCTTGAATCAGATCTCCGCTGAGCCATAGCCGTGCTAGCTATCCTCTGCTCTAACTGCTCAATCCGAGTAGCCATACTCGCATCTGACGTCGTAGCAGGTGGTGGACCGATTGATATTCTCTCAAGTGCTGGACCTCTATCTCCAGCTCGACCACCACGGTCTCCTTGAGCTCCTCCCCCTCGTCCACGATCAGCCTTCCCTTGCCGTAGCTCGGGGTGGAGGTCAAAACAACAATCACTATTGTGACATGGTCGCTCGCAATGCTCAACTGTCTAAACACCACTTGAGACGTCTCAGATGTCTCGTAACCACCTCTCCTCTGTGGACAGTCCTTATGTTGATGAGGACCATCACACTCCAGCAAGGACGCACTTGCTGCTGACTAGAAAAGGACTGCATGAGCTTTTGTACATTAGATCCTCCAACACCTCTATGAGATTGTGACTATTCTGCACGATCCTTATCATCACCACCACCACCACCACCACGTGTTGCGTAGCCTGTGATCCTCGAGAAGAGGTGATCGTCCCGTGTGGTGCCTCCTTGTTGAACCCAGCAGTCACCATCCTCTCCTCCACCATGTTGAGCTCAATACGCTCAACGAGACCAAAGATAACGGCCAACATCGAAGCGATATCTCTAAGGAGAGTCGCATCTCTGACTGTCATACGTAGCTCTCGATCTAGTATCTCATACGAGAACAAGACTGCTTGTGGTTTCGTCACCCCTTGGGTAATGCTGATCAACCGCCTCATGCCACAGGGTTAAACCCTGGTGGTATCTTGTTCATACCACTGCTTGCTCCACTGCTAGTGAACGCACCGCTGGTAGTAGATACTCCGTCACTCGTGGATGTATCACTGTTACTGACATCCGACCTCGTAGATGCTACGCCTCCTAAAACTGCGCCAGTAGTGATAAAAACGTAGTTGGGAACCAATGTTGTCTTCACAACTCAATCTTCACGTTGTAGTCTCGCTTGAACTCATGATAATCGTCGGTTAGTTGGAACAAACTTTTCCACACTATGAAAGATGTGAACCGTTGTGAGTTCGACATCCACGTTTTTTTTCTCTCGCTGCTCTTGCTTTCTTCGTGTTGTTGATGAGAGAGTTTCCTAGGAAGAGCAGAACCTTCTAGCTATGGTATGATCGTGAAAAGGAGGATGAAAATCACAGACAGAACACGGAGCGCAATGAAATCTCCATCACATTCTTGATCCAAAACACACGATACGCAATAATCTTCAAATCCAAATCGTTCAATCTGCAAGCCTTCAATTCCAAATCATATAGACTGAAAATCTCACGCTCAGAACTCAAAACTTCAGAAAATTGCTCATGTGAAGCACTCGCCCATTCATCTAGAAGCTTCCCGTTTTCTATTCAAGAATATATGCATACAAGCTGTAGGTCTCCTCTCTACTCGTTTCTGCCCTCTATCCTCAGTTCCTCAATGTCAAACTATCATCAGTCGGAAAATCCTCTGGTTGTAAGCTCCATAAACATCTCTCTTCGGCTCTTTGAATATCTCTCTTCGATAATGATTGAAAAATATCTAAAATCGTACTGTACACCCCATCTTGGATTTTCTTCCTTCATACATGACCTCGACTGTCACCTAACAGGTGTAAAATGTTACGTTAGACAAGTGGCAATAGAAAAATAAATCTCTGGTAAAAATTCAATACGTTATATTTTTGATGTGTCAGAAAGATTAGTTAACATGTAATCATAGATCTATGTGTATGGATGGCTATTGAGTTAGTCGTACAATCAGCTTTTGACACCTCAAAGTAACTCCACTATGGCTACCTCTGATCACCAGAATCACCTCGTTCAGACACTCGGTGCTCGAGTTATAGTCGTTTTCGTTCTCTGGCCTCTTTTAACTTCGAAATGTCATTACTGTTTCTTGAGATCTCAATTCGACTTGATTTTTTGACCCAAGTGTATCACATGATGAAATCTATATTTTTCTACAAAAGAATTGATAATGACTTGGAGTATCTTTGATGCCATCTTGTTACCCTAGGACTTAAAGAGCAGCACATCAAATTTGTAGTAATTATCCTAACATCTCGAAGGGGAGTTAGTCCTCTAGCATAGGATCCATTTCAAAATCTTGCAGTAACCTCCTTCTATCATCCACACCAGGTGACAACACTAATGCAGGAGTAGACGGAGTCATCTCGCATTCATAATACGACTAGTGCAGGGGTAGACGGATGTGTCTCGCCTTTAAACAACTCATTGTCTCACATATTCTCCTAAAAGAGCCTACCTACTCCAAGCCGGTTATGAGTCTGAAGGGACTTGATCTTGAGACCTCCTCCCTACAAGTTTATTCAGCTACTCATGGAAGCCAATCTCACAAATGGTTATAGAGATCAATTTCCAAGTTTATATGCTACTAAAGCATGTTATTTCTTCTTCTCTTCACTAACTCGAACCACCATAACTATCTCCTGACGTGGTCTCTTTTACATTTAAGATGCAAATATATACTTGTCACTACAATGTACGTGATGAAAAATCTAGAACATAAATCAGATTTATGATACACTTCTCGGTTTAGAAAAATATTGTAAAAGTATTCCAAATAACTTTTTACCTGTAACTTTATTTATAACTTTTTAAATATACCACGGTGATCAACGTGATGAGACCTACGCCATGGTGTTTTTGGATTCTCAAATGCTCATTTCTTTTCAAATCGACTTCTCTGAGGTCTTAACTTGACTTAGAGAGTCTAACTTATTACAAAAGATGAATTATTTATCACATGAAATAATTCACATCAGAACAGCATTTTCACCGTGCTCTTGCTCATGATCTCCTCGCATTCTCATTTTCACTTTGCTCTCGCTGCTCTTGGTCTCCTCGCGTTCTAGTTTTCGCCGTGCTCTTGTTGCTCCTGGTCTCCTCGTGGTGAGCACTTCACGCGAAAGATCTTACAGAACTCCAAAATCTTTCCTCGGCTCCAAAGCCTATACTCAATCTCCTTCAACTCCCTCGGCTCATCCTTGGCCTCTAGAAGAGATTCATCGTCCATCTCATCCTCCAATCCATCTGTAAGTACCTCACTAGGTCTTTGTCTGGCTTGAGAGACATGCACTATGTCTTGACTATCCTCTACAATCATAGACTCCAAGGGCTCTCTCGATACATCCTCAAAAATGCCATGTAGACCCGTATTTTGAACAACAAGTTCTCCAGGTTGTCTCTCTAAACCCTCAATACGTCCTGAAGCTCCGTCTAGCAACCACCTTAGACAACGAGCATATGTGATGGCAGGTCCTAACGCATGTCGTAGATGGTTGTAGGAGTCTAAGAGATACTCGAGAATCCGGATGACCTGAGCGCTATCTGATCATCGTCGAACATGATAGTTCACTCTGTATGATGAGAGCTGACCCCAAAACCTTTCAACCATTCGGATACCTGCCAAGATACCCTAATCAATAGTCTATGAATATCCTAATATTCTTCTCATACAAATAATTTGCTAATCAAATTTCTTTCCAATACACTAAAATCTAACTAAATATATACATGAATTACAAATGATTGTGCAAATGCATAAATACCTCAATACACTTGTGAAATATGCTGTGTATTACCACCTCTCCCTCACTGAAAATATCTTATGATATCAACCACATTCTTGCAGAAAAATTCATAGATTTAGACATAAAAATCACGTCAAACCAAACAAATATTTCAGAAGACAAGCTAGAATGCAAGACTCACACTATGTGCTCATCAGGAAAAAAGAAACTAACTCCTTTGGACATTACCAAGAGAGGAAAAAGGGGCGCGCTTGCTCCTTGTGCAAACAATGCACAATGAGTCTCAAAAGGCAGAAGGCAGGGAGATACCCTCCCCCACACACTTTGGAAGGAGGAGGAGAGGCCCAACTGGCGACCCTCATCCTGTCAGCTGGGCTGGATAGGGCGCAGTGAAGGTACAACCATTGTACCTTCACTGTCAGCTGGGCTGTGTAAGGGGTTTCTGCCATGCTGCGCAGTATTGAAATTCTTTTGAAATTCAAATTTCTCGTCTTCTTTGACTTTCATTGGTTGAGACTGTTTTGACTCGTCTGCCTTTTCAGGATAACAGATCACAAACTACAATACGTCCAAGAGTTTTACAGTACGTAGTTTGTGGATAGATTTCAGTTGACAATTTCAGACGCCGTGTTGGAAATGAACTACTGGTAGAATAGGCTAAGACAAAACTCTAAGTCACGGCATAAGGACAATATGAGAGTGTGAGAGAGCTCCTCAAGAGAGTGTGGGCAGAACCAAGTAAATAGATTACTCAATAATGTACAAATGGCCTTGGACCTGGATAATATACTCTTGGTCTTGGCCTTGGTGACCTTACGAAAGGTCTCCACCTAATAACCTGAACTGGTTATAGCAAAAGGGGTTTCATACTTGTACAGTATTCTAACACTCCCACTCAGTAACAGTTCGGATAAAATATTACTTAGCTAGAAAACATTCCTAGCTTTGGTAGTAGATAGTCCAACTTGGGAGCTAGTAAGCTCTTTGTCAGAATATCTGCAACCATGTCCTCAGTAGGACAATATCTAACTTCTATAACTTTTCCAGCGACGTGATCTTTGATGAAGTGATATCGGATGTCGATGTGCTTCGTACGGTCGTGGAACTTGCTAATGTCGACAAGGACCATTGCACTTTGGTTGTCACATAAACAGTGGGCTCCTTGTCGTGCAATCCGATGTCAGTCAGGAGCTGACTTTATCAGATTGTCTCTGAACAGCTCGTGCTAAGAGCTACATATTCTGCCTCTGTGTTTGACAGGGCTACTGACTTCTTTCTTTTAGAGGACCAGCTGATGGCTCCTCCAGAGTAGATGAAGCAATGACCTGATGTGGATCGTCTTGTCTCTGCATGTCCTTCTCAGTTGGCATCGGAGTAACCGAACAGAGAGTAGGGCTGGGGTGACTGAGCATACTGAAGGTATAAATTCAAAGTTCCCTTGATGTAACGAAAAATCCGCTTCATAGCGGCAATGTGTCTAGATCAAAGACTACTCATAAACTGGAAGAGTACACTAATGAGATAAGACAAATCAGGATGAGTGCATACTGCGGCCCAATTAATAGAACCAGCTGCACTCTGATAAGGATAACTATTACATAGCTTCTTTTCATCCTCAGTGACAGGAGAGTCATCCGAGGAAAGTTTTTCATCTGTAACTAGAGGGGTGCTCACGAGTTTGCAGTCCTACAAGCCAAACTGAAATAGTTTTTGTGTCAAATACAAAGTTTGACTAAGTCTAATAGTGCCAAAAGGTGAATCACGATTAATCTCAGTGCTAAGACAATGATGGACTGGACCGATGTCAGTCATTTTGAATCGTGAACTTAATTTCTCTTTTACGTGAGATAGTAGAGCCTCATTGCTGCTGGCAATCACAGTGTCATCCATGTAGAGGGCAAGGATGACGAAGTGCTATTTTTGGTGCAAGTAGTAAACATTTCCGTCTGCACCGGACTTAGCAAATCCAAGAGAAAGCAAGAATTTATCGATGATCAAGTACCATTCTCCTGATGATTGCTTAAGACCGTAGAGAGTCTTAAGCAATCTGCATACTTGACTACGCCTTGCTGTAGTCACTCCTTCCGGAACACACATGTATATTTCCTCGTTTAGTGTTCCATTCATAAATGCAGTTTTAACATCCATTTGATGTACGTGTAGATTATACTGCGCTGAGATGGCAAGGATGAGCCGTATTGATTGAATATGTACTACAGGGGAAAAAGTTTCTGTGTAATCCAACCCGTAGATCTGAGTGAAACCACGAGCCACGAGTCTCGTCTTATAACGAGCAATGGACCCATCGGTATTAAGTTTCAACTTAAAGGTCCACTTACATGTTATCGGCCGGCGTCCATGTGGCAAGTCGGTGAGCTTCCAAGTACCGTTAGATTCGTGAGAATCTAACTCTTCCTCTATTGCTCTTCTCCACTCATCGGCATCGAGAGAAGATATTGCTTCTGTGTAAGAAACATGTTCCATTGGCATAGGTTTGAGAGTTATCATCAATGCATACTTGGTGTTCTTCTGAGACTTCGGGATCAGCGATGAAGGGTCACAACCTTCATCTAGGTTCCGTTGTGGAGGAACTGAATGTCGAGCTGATCATCTCAGTGGAGGCGGTGCTGAGAAATCCAATGGAGGAAGGGAGGACTCGCTATGGGTAGGACCGGAAACTCGTGGTGAGCGTGGTGATGTGCGCCGAAGGTAAGGATCGAGCGGGCTCAAGATCTCTGTAGGAGGAGAGTGATTGTGTGTGTGGCTTGAGGAGTGAGAACGTGGAGGATGACTACTCCCATTGGACTGTGTACTGCTGGTGATTCCTCTGTCAGGACCATGACTACTAGAGACTCCTCCTCCAGTTCCAAGACCAACGGATGGGATTGGAGATGGACCGGTAGGAGATGGCAGAGGAATTTCGACTGAAGGGAAATCGGGAGAGACGGACGGAACGTAAGCTGGGCCAGCAGAAAGGGCAGGCACAGTATGATAAAAATAGCGTCGGTCTCAAGAGACACTTGAGTGAATGAGAGATCGGTAGAGGAGACGGATGTGAGAGAGAGAGTCAGGGAAGACGCATCGAAGATAACATCACCAGAGGTGAAGGTATGACCGTCAGATTTTCTTTGGAGACGGTAGCCCTTACTCTGACCGCTATAGCCAAGGAAGATACACTCGTGGGAATGATCGTCAAGCTTTGTGCGCTCAACCTCGAGGCCCTGGGAAAAAACACGACAGCCAAAGACGCACAGAAAGGAGAGATCGGGTCGGCGAGGAGTTGGAGGCATAAGAGTGCCAGAGTTCATAAGGTGTTGTTATAGACGGGATGGCCTTAGATGGACACTGGTTCTGGAGGAAGGTGGCACAGGTGATTGCTTCACCCCAGAAGGGCTTGATAAGACTAGAAGTGAAAAGCATAAAACGGACAGCATCAAGCAAGCTACGGTTCTTACGCTCAGCAACACCATTCTGCTGAGAAGAGTAAGGGACTATGAATTGACGCTGGATGCCGCGCTCGCGATAAAAAGCGTCAAAAGCAGCTGAACGGTATTCACCGCCATTGTTAGATCGCAAAGTGACCCAAGAGATTGACCAATGGCGCGCTCAGCAAATGCGAGATAGTCCCGGAAAGCAGCAAAATAGTCACTCTTATCATAGAGAAGACGAGTGACAATGTAGCGCGAGTAGTCATCAATAAAGGTGATGAAATATTCATAGCCAGAAAAAGTGCAAGGGGAGATGCAACCACTAATATCAGAATGGACCAGTGCTAGAGGACGAGTTGATTGAGTGGAGCTGACACGTGGGAATTTAGTGCGTGCATGCTTGCCGTGTGCACAAGCTGGACAAATATCTTCAGAGAGTGGGAAGGAAGGGAGACCGGTAACATACCTGCGGTGGCTCAGCTCATGGACTCGATGATGGTTGATATGACCGATCGCTGATGCCACAAGGTAGAGAGATCGCCCGTTGTAGTAACAAGGGCACAGGGTCGAGGTGACATCGGTGGAAGAGTCCGGCTACCAGATGTAAAACCCTGAAGACCTTCTAGCATACGCGGAGGAGACCGGAGTCGGAGAAACGAACCGGAAGAGTCGACGTGATGTGAGCGAAAAGGATCCCAAGTTAGCAGCCCGCGTGGGGGCGCGTGGTCCGACGAGGCCGCGGGTGGCGCGCCTCGTCGAGGGTCCCTGCGGACAGGGGAGTCTCCGCTGACAGGAGACTCCATGTCTTCATTGGGTATAACACCCAATGGGTGTGAGGGATTCCTCGCGTGAGAGTCTCCAGTGACAAGGGACTCCCGGTCTACGGACGTCATCAAGACGTCTTGTGGTCTTGAGAGGTCATGATGAGACTCGATCCGTGTGAGAGGAAGAGGTGTGCTGTCAAAGGGTGTTCCAGTAGGCGTGCGTGGGATAGGAGGCAGGCCAGCTGGTGGTGTCCGCATGGGAAAAATGCCAAGAGGCGTGGAGGTGAGAGGGATAGAGGCCGCGTGCACAAGAATTTGTCTCTCATTTTCCAAGTGGTGTATTTCCGGAATTTGTGGAGTGAGGACTTCACTTGTGGAATTATGCTCCGAATTAAGAGGAGAAAAAATCCGTGAGTCACTTGTGTGCATTTCTGCTTGGGTAGGTGCACATTTTGTGAGACGGGGCTGGACATAGACCGTGGGAAGCGGATCCTGCGCATATTGCGATTGAATAGAGAGACACTAGTCCACTGGTTTGATTGCGGTCTAGCTCGTAGGCGCGGTCTTGATCTCTGGCTAGGTGGTAGTGTGTGGACTATTGGAGTCCTACCAGCTGTAGCTACAAGCGCGGTTTGGTCAGCAACCAAAATTAAATTCCCGAGCATGTAGAGATCGTCGACAGTGGGACAAGGAGCGAGCACTTGTCTAAATCTGTCTTCTAGGTGATAGAGTCCGTTGTCAATTAAGCACCAGCCGTCATTGACATCAAATGTCGAGCTGAGAATAAATTCTTCGGCAAGGCGGATACATGGAGAACGTCATGTATGTACACATGCTCGCCGTTGAGCAGACGCACTTCCACCATGCCAGAACCAGCGACGTGGATGGTGGTATTGTCATCGAGTAGAATCGCATCATTCTCGGTGTTCTCAGTAGAGACGGGTGAGTATTCGACGAATTGTCGTCGATTATGTGCCATGTGGTGTGTGGCACCCGTGTCCACATACTAATTAGGATCAGCTGTCTGCACGATTCCAGATGAACATTGTGCCACCAGAACCCGCGGAGTGTTGTTATTGTTGTTTTGAGAACGGTGATTCTTGTTCCTGTTCTTGTTCTAGTTACCAACATTGGAATTTTCGTTGCTGCTGCTGGGTTTGTCCGAACACTCGGCGATGCGATGTCTGGGCTTGTTGCACTGGAAACATTTCTCGTTAGGATCTGGTGATTTTTTCGATGGCTGATTACCGCCTTGTTGATTGCCACCATTGTTGCGCCGGTTGTTGCCATTGTGTCCTCCTTGCCGGCGTCTTGCAAACAGAGCAATGGATGGTTCCATCGATAACTTGCGTCCGATCGTTTCCTCCTGGATGAGAAAGGTGATGAGGTCCTGTAGCGAGAGATTTGGGTTTATTCTCATCGCCTGCAAGAATAAATGGTAGTTGTTGGGCATGCTGCCCATCAACGCGAGGAACTGCTCTTCGTTGGTAATTATCAATCCAGCTGAAGTCATCTGCTGGATGAGAGACTTGAAGTTGTTCACATGTTGGGTGACAGTCTCGTTGGGTTTCATCTTTAAAACCCGCAACTTTTCTCTTAAGTGCATCTTGATCATCATGTCTTGACCAGCAAAGTGTCTGGTCACGGTGGACCATGCATCGTTCGACGTGGTGCAAGACATTAGATGTCCTACCACACTGTTCTCGCAGCATTCGTTGATCGCAACGAGCGCATTGCCATCACGCTGATCTCAATCTGCGATGCTGCCGGGTCCGGTAGTAGGGGGAGGGATAAGTACCGCAGTACCTCCGGGTGTAGTGGCACGTGGTCTCTACACGTTCCCTTCCACGATATCAAGAACACCATGGGCCCTGAGCCGCAAGGTTGTCTTGTGTTTTCAAAGCGTGAAGCGTCCTTCTCGCAGCAGTTGAAGCGTCCTCCAACTGCTCTCATCTAAGGGCCGAAGGCCTACCTAGTGCCTATGCTATTGTGCTAGTGCATCAACAAAGCAAAGCTCTGAAACTATGTTGGAAATGAACTATTGGTAGAATAGGCTAAGGCAAAACTTTAAGTCACGACATAAAGACAGTATGAGAGTGTGAGAGAGCTCCTCAAGAGAGTGTGGGCAGAACCAAGTAAATAGATTACTCAATAATGTACAATGGCCTTGGACGTGGATAATATACTCTTAGTCTTGGTCTTGGTGACCTTACGAAAGGTCACCACCTAATAACCTAAACTGGTTACAGCAAAAAGGGTTTCATACTTGTACAGTATTCTAACATGCTGTAAACTAGTTTAATCTTTATATCCGAAGTTTGTCGGCCACTAGAGGAGAGTGAGAAGTGTCTTAAGCTTGTGCTCAAAAGACGGCCATAACGTTAACATGCATGCTGCAATTCGACGTCCAGAAAGAGAATGTCCCACTTTGCCAGATAGAAGCATGCTGATGAAGGTCCTGAAACCTTCAGCCAGCCATGAATTCGAGTTTGCACGTCATGCTACACCATCGAGATGAAGACGTCCGTGGACACCCTTCGCAGGTGTGCTAAACAGTAATGATTTTGAGGATCATTTTCTCTCATCCGTATACAAGAACTATAGCTAAATGTTTTGACGAAATTGGATGAACGTATTGAACCAAGTTAACTACAGTAGTGACACTGGATGTAAGAAAGTTGCAGCAGAGTAACAAACAATGACAAGGTAATGGCCAGCTCCTAGGAAAGTTTGGTCCAGCCTTTGACCGGCCATAGAGTCCACAGTATCAGGAGCAGAGTTCAACGTCAAATGTACTTGATGAGATATAGTAGGAACGGCTAAAGAAGGATTGTGTCCGTGTTCAATCAATAGTATCGTTGTTGCTATACTTTGCAGACGGATACCATGTCCAATTGATCCAGGGCCTATTCACATCATGTGCGTATCATTGGAATGAGCTTGGACTAATTTCTGAGAAGGTAATGCATGACTCTTCTTGGGAGAGCACATAACACACATTACATTTTCCCTACACTTTGCTTAAAGTGTAGGGAAAATGTGTAGTGTAGGGAAAACGAGTAGGACTACAAGTGCTCCTGGTTACCCAAAAGACCTTATTTTGGGGGCTTGGTTTTAAAATAACTGATAATGCTTTTTGGTCACTACTTCTTCATCCCAACTTGGAATTTGTGAAACAAAGAATTAAATAAAACTATTCGAATACTTTACAAGTTATAATTCATCTCAAAATAAATTATTTAGTATTGATAGAAAATATTGGTTACTTGGAACAAAAGATAATCTTTTCTTCAGACTCGAAGAACACTGAGGAAAAAAGATTATTTTGTTTCATGTTTTTATACTCATACTCCGGTTTTAATTCAATTTGTTTTCTCACGAATTTTATCGTTCTTTCACATGATTAGGTTCATATTTCATCCCAGTATTTGATCTATTGAAGATCGATAGAACATTTAATAATGGCTACCTCCAAGAATTGTTCCGGTGAAATGAAGTCCGGTACATCCACATGAACAAACATGTAAGATTGAAATTAAACTAAGATATGTAGGACAGGAAGAGAGAGCCTTTGGGCTTCAGAACTCTTATAATATGAAATTATCCAGTTGCAAGTCCCCGTCGATTCCGACAACGGCCCAGATTGCAGTATACGGTGTTTGCCAGATGGGCCCAACTTCATCTAAAGACCCCCTTAGTCCCCTCTCTCTCTCTGGACCTCATTCCCCACGATTTCAGACGCGTTTGAAGGAGTTCAAGTAGCATTCGTGCAGTACCTCAACCTTACAAATGGCTCGTAGAATGGCTCGTACAGAGGTGATGGTCTCGTGAGTCACTGAAGAAAACCAGGACCTCTGTGTACGTGTACACTCAGAGTCAACGGGAACTGTTCTTATCAGGATCTGCCAAGCTTTTATTATAATGTCTTCCTGATCGTGGTCTTTCTCTTGAGCTTAGGGATTGATACAGTGGCCTCATTCTCAGGGTTCTTGCCACAGCGCTGGCCATCGAGTTGCTCCAGGCACGGAGAAAACTTTGCACTTTTCCCTTTTCGACAGCCGATAGAATCCAGAACCACGTGCTGCACCAATATTACTCACGTGAGTGATATTGGTGATGGTGCCATTTGAGAAGTAATGATCACTTGGTGAGAAAATAATACCAACAGTTTCATGTCCGAGGACAGAATGATATTCCTCATCAATCATCTTTTGTAGTACCCTTCGATTAGTGTATGACTCTCTGTATACTCCAAGTAGCTAGCACTGAGAGTTCCAGGAATCCAGGACAGTCCAGAACACTAGCTCGAGATCCGATGGGTAACATTGAAGTGAACAACTTACAGACCCTTTAGCTGATCTCATGGTGCTGGAGCTCAATCCTTCAGCCCTTGGAGCTAGTAAACCACCACGCTGTTACAAGCAGCTAAAACACCGAGATTCCTCTGGCTCGATCAGTTCCATACTACACAGAGCTTGATGATTATACTGGACTTGGACTTCAAGTCAGGATATATAAGTGCCTGCAGGGGTCTGTGTCTTGTGCAACGAGTATCCAATGCCTTCAAGCATCTCCCGGACGGAGCTCACTATTGACTCGTTTGTCCTGCTGTGTTTTTACATAGGAGTCTCTGTTTCGGTCTTCATTAGACTAGTACCATGCAACTCAGTAAATCTCAAGAGCTTGTTCAATAAGTTTCAGTGGGGCCGAACGAAGGGCCAGTGTGGAACTAGACGCAGCAAACTGCAAACACGCGATACTGGTCTACAGATGATATCATGCTAGAGTACAGAGCTAGCCGGTTTCCCCGTCTTTGGTTGAGAACTATAGCTACTGTCGAGTTTCAGTATGCATGCTAAATAATAAAAGAAAGAAAGAAAAAGAGAAGAAAAGTGGTGCAGTATGCATGCTAACCATGAACTCTGAGTACTGATCATGAGTGGAAACGACTGCAGCGATTGTAACCGTATCGAAAACTCTGCAGAATCAGAAAGATATCGATACATGCCTTACAAGGCGGTGCTATGCGTGCAAAACACGTAAACTTTGATTGGGGTACCGTATGATTACGAGGAGCGAGAACACCACCAAGCCGTTCACTCTTTAATTACATATATGAAATCATGATTACTGAAGCCACCACGAATTCGAATTTCTTCTTTTATACTGAACAATGCAGGAATCCCGGAAAAGAGTTATGTTCTGTCAAATCTCGATCAGAATATTGGTTCAGCGAGTGTGCTGAACGACATCATTATTCTTACTATATTCTCTTATTGTCACCCACTGAATTCCATATTGCATAACAGAATGAGACAACAGGAGCATTCCTAGTGTAGAGCGTACTTGACTTAGTCTTTTTCTCATGATTTGCTAGAAATTGGCCACTTAAGTCTTGAACGTGATGAAATGGCAGGGACAGCAGAGCAACTTACAGGGTGTAAGCTTCGATCATGTCTGACTTTACCTCAAAGAGTGGTGCACGACGACTATAAAACGGCAGCCTTCCTAATGAGGGAATCACCGGTGCTTCCTGCTCCCAGAGACCATTGGACCCCCGATCGATCCAAGCTCTCAGATGTCGGTTCTATTGTGAATTCAGTACGTGCACTCATTTAAACTATACTTTCCTGCATCCTGAACATCTTTCTTTACTCTTTAAAGTTTATATCGAGAGTTCGATGCCACAGCTCTCGATCTAGACAGTCAGCCGACACAGACGTTATCTGGATTTCTCGATCCGATCCAGTAGTGCTCTGAAACTAATTGAGTATCTGACACCTGATTTTGTTGTCCAGGCAGGGCAGTCAACATATAAATATCAAGGGGAGGATTGCATCAGCAAGCAGGCATCGCAGCTGGGTGTTTTTCAGCGGCTTGGCGCTTTTCGCAACGCTATGCGCTGCAACCAATCCTTATGCCGATGGGCTGTCAGAGAACTTCTATAACGAATCTTGTCCCTACGCAGCCGCGATTGTAGATGTTTATGTCACGAAGTTCCTCCACAACAACAGGGCCTTTGCTGCGGCCTTCAACAGACTGCAGTTCCATGATTGTTGGGTTGGGGTATGTCGTCTTTGTTTATCTGTACTTCCATGCAACTTGCAGAATATGATGATGTTTCTTCCACAATGCCTGTACATGTTTGAGAATTCCTATCTTATCTCTACGTAGAATGAATATAGAAGATGCCAAGGAGAACAGCATGCCCAGAAAAAGATCACGTGCGACTCTGCTTCTCCAAACTTTAAGCACAAACATAACATAAATAATCTTCAGAATCTCCTGGCACTCGTAGAAAACTCAGAAACTGCGACGTAAAGTCAGATCCATTTTGCCTGTATATAGAGAACCTCAAATGGCTAATGTAATTCGTCGTACAACATCGGCCGTGGCTTTCCTGCAGGGATGTGACGGCTCTATTCTTCTGAACTCGACGGCGACGAACCAAGCAGAGAGGGAAGCCCATGTGAATTTCGGTCTCCGAGGTGTCGAGGAGGTGGATGTAATCAAGGCAGCTCTTGAGAAGGTTTGCCCACGTGTTGTCTCCTGCGCCGACATTCTCATTCTGGCTGCTCGTGACGCCACCTTCAAAGTGAGTATCAGTTCATTACAACAATCAATAAATTCGCATGGTGTTTGAAAGAAGGACAGTGTATCAGAGCACTCGATCGAACAGTTTTGATCCTCAGTTCCGGTCTGAATATATATATCCGCAGGTCGGAGGTAAGAAATGGCCTGTGGCATTGGGTCGCAGAGATTCAAGTGTGTCGACAGCCTTGGAGGCCGACACCAACCTGCCCTTCCCAGTCTTCCCGTTCCCTGTCCTCGTGGATAACTTTGCCCGCAAGGGATTCAACGCAAGGGAAATGATCGTGCTCTCAGGTATTGCAATTCTCACCACCAGCCTGGATATCGATATCCAGGCTTCACTTGACTTCGTTCTTTAAGGTGTAACTCAATGTGAAGCTCACAGTGTCATGGAGATTTATGAGCCAATGTGCAGCTTGTGAATGAATGTGATGGTGATTTGCTCGTTCGATCTCCAGGTGCACACACCATCGGTCAGTCTCACTGCAACGGAATCCTCCCCCACTTGTACAACTTCACCGGCGGCGACAATGCCACAGACATCGACCCTACTCTGGACCCGGCCTTCGCTGCTAGCCTCAAGGCGCAATGCCCTCAGGGAAACAGGCTCAACGTCGTCCCCCTCGACTCCACGGCGGCTTCATTCGATCGCGTTTACTACAAAGACATCTTCTCTGGGAAGGGAGTCTTCATCACAGACTCTGCCCTGATCACCGACACAGTGGGAAAGGAAATTGTCACTTCGTTATCGAAAGCACCGTCGACTTTCAAGGCTGAGTTCGCTGCTGCAATGGTGAAGATGGGCAATCTCGGGGTGCTCACCGGTTCCCAAGGTGAGATCCGCAAGAAGTGCCAATGGGTAAACTAGGACCGATGATGATCATTATAGTATCACTGGACGTGCTAGCTAGGTAGATCACATGATCAGATACGTGACTACTGAGTACTAATGTACTAACAAACGTGTCCTGCGTAGATAGCTGATGATTATTTTCTACGTAGATAGTGGTTGATTAGTTCATATTGTTATTCCCAAATAAGCTCCAGGTTCAGACGCCATGACCCAGTTCTACGTATTCCTCCTGTCGGGTTCAAGTTGCGACTGAAAACAATGAAACGACAACGTCTATGAATCCTTCTCGACGCTGGGGCTAGAAGCCAGCGTCGAGAAACTAGCCCCAGCGTCGAGAAACTGTCAGCCCCGTCTTCTTCGAATTCAGCGCCGTCTACTTCAAGAAGTAGACAGAAGTCTACATAGAATCTTGACGTCTTTGTCATACTTAGAATTGAACAAATCGATACATATGTTAAACAGTTTGGAGGCATGAACGGTTTATGAAACATAAACCGTTCATGCCTCCAAACTTGTGACTTTGTAACGGTAATTCTAGTTTAGTGTGCGCACGTAGTGTTAATGAGTTTTAGTCAGAATGCAAAGCTGTCATCAGGTGATAGCTAGGAATTGTTATATCAAAAGCGAATCGGAATTTTGCTCACGTGATATTGATACATCAAGGACCTTGTACTGAAATGATTATACATGTTTGAGTCGCTGCTAATGAGAATCTCCCTTGGAAAGTTCTTCCTCCGCTTGTACATCTTGACTTTTGAGAGTTGGGAGCACGAAACAAGTTTTAGGTTTCTCGATGGTACACTTGAAACTCCCTCATACTTCAACTGTGTTACAACCAAAATGTAGAAGACAAGAAGGAAGGTTACAGGAAGGTTACGTAACCTTCCTGTAACAACCCCCAGAGTCTATGGTAGTGATGCTCTTTGTGATCGTGCTTTGTGATCCCTTTAATCTACTAGTGTATATAGGTATCTACAGTAGTGTTGGAGAGAGCATAAGCTCACAATGGTTTTCACACATTCGAGTCCTTGTGTTGTTGGTCGGTCCTTAACTTGGTCCGACCTACACGTGCACCTAGCTACGCCTGGTTGTTGTGGGTAGTCGAAGGGTGGGATCCGACCGTTGTAGCAGTGCTTCGGAGCACTCGACGTTCATCTATTTGTTCGCTATTGATGGATTATTAGTCTTGCCTCGAGTGCTAATTAACCTTGTGGTGCACCCTTCGAGCTCCTCTGAGTCACATCGCGTATCGGTCTAAGATGAAGGTGAGTTCAGATCACGTCACGATATATATTCTCCGAGAATTCTTCGTTTCCCGGAGATCTCTGGAACAAGAAATAACATAACTGAAATGCTCCGGAACATGCATCCTTTTCGTTACTCGGAGACATCAAACATCGTGCAGAGACAAATTAAAAGTTGTGAAAAGTACTCCAGTAAACTCCATTAGAGCCATAGCAACTGTATCTGTCATCTGATCATGATGATATATAACGCGTACGTAAATTCGAAGACCTGGAAACATGGCCAGTATCATGTTGAGATCAGGGAACTGTAAAAATTCTATTACAAGGAAATCATAGCCTAAGCATAAACTGAAGAGAGGCGGAGAGTCTGAAAATCACACAAGAGAATGAGTCAAGGGTCATCAGTCCCTCTTTACTAATAGGAAGGAGAAAGAGACAAGGAAGGGTGAATTGGGGTTGGGTCCTCATACCCTAAACTAACTAGGTTCGCAATTAGAGCAAACCACTACTACAGTACATAGTTAGCTTGCACAGTATTCAACACTCTCTCTCAAGCTAGAATCTATGTTCTTAACACCTAGACACAATCTGAAATACTCAAATTTGTCTCTAAGTAAGGCCTTGGTGAAAATATCAGCAACTTGCTCATCAGTAGGAAGCTACCTAATCTCTCCAGCTAACATTTTCTCCCTGATGAAGTGATAATGGACCTCTATATGTTTGGTCCTAGCATGAAAAATAAGATTAGAAGCAAGTTTAATGTTGTTGATGTTGTATGTGTGTAAAACAACTGGATCAGAAAATGTGAGACCCAGTAGGGTGCGAAGCCAAACAGATTCACACGTATCATTGGTAGCGTCTCTGTATTCTGCTTCTGTAGAAGACAAAACAACTGTTTGTTGCTTTTTCGATTGCCAGTTAACCGCAGAATCTCCAAGGCAGAAAATGAAACCTGACGTATATCTCCTGTCTTGGGTACTTCCAACCCAATCTGCATCAGTAAAGAAGGGAAATGAAGTCCAAACTGAAGTGTAAACTTCACATACTGTAGAATCCGTCGAACTGCATCAAGGTGAGGCTTCCTCGGAGCCTGTATGAACTGACTGACTAAGCCAACAGCATAAGATAAATCTGGCCTAGTTATAGTAAGGTAGATCAAGCTACCTACAATATGTCGATACATGAAAGGATCTGCTAGCAACTCATCATCTTCCGCATTTAGCTTAACACTAGCAGCAAGAGGGATAGAGATTGGTTTTTAGAGGCAGTCATCCCGAACTTCTCCAACATGTTTAGACAATATTATCTCCGCAGCAGCCATAATGCAACACCATTCTTGACAAAGCTTTGGTTGATGTCTAGAACACATTCGTCAAAACATCCCAAACTTCCTTAGGAGTGTCAACTGTCTGTATTGTAACCAAACATCTGGGCGAAACACACAACGACATGTAGTGCACAGCTTGCTGAGCACGTCTGTTTCATTCTGCAACAATCGGATCTCCAGCATCCTCGTGTGATTTGCTGTCAGTGCCTGTGACAAGACCATGGAGTCCTTGTCCCTTGAGAAAGATAATAATTCGATACTTCCATATGGAGTAGTTGTTCTTGCCAAGAGGTTCACCTGTGATGCCTGAGAATGTGTCTATCCTGCTGCCACTCATGACGCAATAGACGACAGACGTCGATTGTGCAAACAAGCTCAGAATAACTCGAGAAAGATGGCAATGGAAAGATAACGGAGAAGTAAATTGCAAAGAAAATATGATTCCAGCCACTAAGTCAGTCGATCGGCAAAGCCTTTTTCTATCGCTTTTCACTTGTTTTCATATGCTAAAATCGAGTGGAAGACCTCCAAAAACACCTTTTTGCGTTTAGGATTTCACTCAAATTGGGTAGATTCGACCCTGCTGAAAACTCGAAGGATGTCAGAAAACCTATCACTTCTCTTTCACATTCTCGATCTCAGTCAATCTCATCTTCCCTCTCATGCTCTGATACCATGTTGAGATCAGAGAACTGTGCATCTTCCCTCTCAAGGCAATCATAGCCTAAGCATAAACTGAAGAGAGGTGGAGAGTCTGAAAATCACACAAGAGAATGAGTCGAGGATCATCAGTCCTCTTTTACTAATAGAAAAGAGAAAGAGACAAGGAAGGGTGACCTGAGGTAGGGTCCTCATACCCTAAACTAACTAGATTAGCAATTAGAACAAACCACGACTACAGTACATAATTAGCTTGCACAGTATTCAACATATCATGCATGGGAAGCAGTCAAGCTGTAGTGACTCACGATTCAAGTCCCGCGAGATCAAGTAGATCAGTTTTACTCCTCACCTTCGAAGACAGTTGAATCATCAAATTCTGATTTCTAGACAAGGAAGTACATAAAATCAGATTCAGAGCTCGAGGTCTGGTCTGGTCAGAAATCAGAAAGCTGGACACAGTTCTAAGTGATCATGAGAGTAACCCTGATTATGCAAAAGTACGTTCACCCATGAGCAAATTTCGTCAAAACGATTAGCTATAGTTCTTGTATACGGATGAGAGAAGATGATCCTCAAAATCATTACTGTTTAGCACACCTGCGCAGGGTGTCCACGGACGTCTTCACCTCGATGGTGTAGCATGACGTGCAAACTCGAATTCATGGCTGGCTGAAGGTTTCGGGACCTTCATCAGCATGCTTTCATCTGGCAAAGTGGGACATTCTCTTTCTGGACCTCGAATTGCAGCATGCATGTTAACGTTAGAGCCGTCTTTTGAGCACAAGCTTAAGACACTTCTCACTCTCCTCCAGTGGCCGACAAACTTCGGACATAAAGATTAAATTAGATTAAATTACGGCGTCTGAATCTGTCAACTGAAATCTATCCACAAACTACGTACTGTAAAACTCTTGGACGTACTGTAGTTTGTGGATAGACTCCACTGGAAGCGGAAGCGTCTGAGGCATACACTGATAATCCGCACTTGAGCCATAATGATTGATATCAAAATAAGCTTTATTTAAGGATTGGTTACGTCATTTAAGCCACTGTGGAATCGCAGAGGAGAAAATCAGACAGACCTTTAAAAAGGGCTGTGATATGCCTGTCCATTCCTTTCAAGAAAGACCCCTACGTTTTAGTGTTGGAAATGTACTCATAACCGGACCAACTGGACCAGACGGAAGATATATACCGATACACTGTTTGATCACATCCGACACGTACTAATCTTAAATGACAGTGTAACTTGAAACTAACTCTAACTATACTTCGTTGGAGGACTTGAAAGTTTGAGTATGTGGTTTTCAACGAGAAACTAGTGCACATGTCTTGAAACTACTCTCTCCTGCATGTGTAGGCGTTCAACTCTGAAGAAAATCATATGATTACTGCATCTTTTGGACAGTTCATTTCGCTTGTTAAACCCTGACCCTAATGGCAGTGAGATGCGGCCTAGGCCCCCTTCAAGTGTACGAAAGTTGTTTCCCTTGTGGCTCCTGATATCATCGGCTGTGGAAGGAGAAAAGACCCATCAAAAGAAAGTGACAGTAGTGACAGCGTATGTAAGAAAGTTGTAAACAGAGTAACAAACTATGCCAAGGTGCTGGCCAGCTGCTTGGGAAGTTTTGTCCAGCTTTTGAGTGTCCACTAGTGGCTAAGCGTCCACAGTAAGCAGGAGCTGGATTCCAGAGTTGACTGTACTCTTGATGGGATCTAGTAGGAACTGTCACTATTCAATCTACAGTATGATTGTTACTACAGTACGTTGAATGCTGCAACTGGATACGATGTCCCGATTGGGCCAAGGACCATTCACATTATGTGCGTATCATTTGAATGGGCTTCGACTAATTTGCGGAAAGGTAAGCTACGACACCTTCTTGGGGGACCATAAAACTCACAGCAGATTTTCCCTACACTTTGCTTAATAAGTAGAAAAGTAGGTTATGAAACAGTCAATGGTTCTTAAAAGATCATGCATTTTCTGTCATTTTTGTTGAACTTCATTCTAAAGATCATTTTAGTGAGCAAGGAGTCGACGTTATGAAGTACACAACTTGAAAAACTGGTTTCTCAGGTTCAGTTCAAAGATTATCCGAAATTGCTAACCATGCATCCTTTCAATCAAATGTTGGCTTCTCAACAAACATGTAAAGTAAAACTATGATATGACGAATAGGACGAGAGAGTCTTTTGGACTGGAAAACTTTTAAATGAGAATGAAACTGACGACCAAGTCCCATCAGACAACTGCCCAGACTGCACTATACTGTAATTCTCCCGGATGGCATTAGCCCAACTTCACGTAAAGCCTCACTCCTCTCTCTCTCTCTGGACCTCACTGCCCACGATGTGGGCAAGTAGAAGTTCGAGTAGCATTCTCGCAATACCTCAACCTTACAAAGATAGACAGAGGTGATGGTCTCGTGAGTGACTCAAGAACACCAGGACCTCTATGTATACACTCGCAAGTCGACCGGAACTGTTCTTATCAGGATCTTCCAAGTTTCTATTAGAATGTCCTCCTATTCGTGGTCTTTCGCTTGAGCTTTAGGATTGACTCAGCGGCCTCTATTCTCTGGGTTCGAGAGATGAAACCCACGTTTGGAACCACTGACCGCATGACAACAGGGACACCTCGCAAACACGCCTAAGACAGCAGGCAAGAAATCTGTCCGTCTGAGCAGTCAGGAACAGGAACAATTTTGTGAACCTCCGCGGACAGAATACAGACAGAATCTCGACAAGCTTTGCACGGACCAGCACAGAAATTACACTAAGCAGCTACGTCTGCGCAGTATGGTATCCGAACACCGTGAGAAGAATCGCATTATCTTACAAGTACACAGGACCTGCTGAAAACATGACTGTTCTACTCCGAACCATCCAGAATTTCCATATTGTCGTCTCCCGTTTTTTCCTCTTCAAGCTGCCGTTTTAACTGTTCGAGTGGTCCCCAGGAGGGTCTAACTTTCACATCAACGCATTTGCATGTGTTCTTATTCAGATTTACGCCGCAATTAAGACAAAGCCCACGGCACTCACTAGAGCACAATGACTTGGATGGAATTTCGAGATGCACCGTGTCCCGAATGTACTTGGAAAGGTCCATCTCCCTGGAATCCCGGGGGAAATGGAGCTTGTCATCCAAGTCGATGTCCAGCTCTCCCCCGTCTTCACCCGGAGACAGGTAACCGTTCTCACCTAGCACAACGCCAATCCGTTGTTGAGTTGGTTCCTTCACCATTTTTTCCGTTAACAGCAAGCTGAAATCGGCGAAAACTCTCTCCACAACTGGAGACAGACACCTAGTACATCAAAACACCAGACTTAGGTTAGTACCTCCCCCGATGAGCTTATCAAACTCGTCTGCTCATGATGACTAGCTTCTCGATAGCTTTTCCGAGTAAGTTGTTCACCATACCTGTTGCAGCAAAGACTGATAGCCGTGCGCACAAGTCCATCCAGTCTCAAGTCCCTCCCTTCCCTGCTAACGTCGATCGAGATGGCAACTGGGGTAAACTGTTCAAGGCCAGATTCATGGGTTTTGGAGATAATTCCTGTAGAATGAGCTAATGATATGGACCTATCTGATGATAATACGGCTAACCCTAACTTCTCTAGTGACGTTTGAAACTCAAAGTGAGTCTGAACTGCACTACGCTTGAATATAACAGCACCGAGCCAAGGTTCCTCGTTCACTGAATCATCTGCTTCTGCCTCGCTGTCGACACTACCTCGATCCAGAGGAAGAGCCGATTGTTTGAGGAAGCGTAACCTGCTCATCTTATGTAAGGGTTCAGCGAATACGTGACCTGCATCTCGCTCTGACTTGCACGACGTTCGTATAAGATTTTCCTGGCATCCTGACCTGATGCTTGGCAGTCTGCTTGATTCACGTGCTTGAAAAGATCTCGAAGGGAAAACCCCCAGCTTCACCAATGCCGCCATAGGTTTGAGCAGCGAACTCTCGGAATTCGTCTTCAAGAGGTTCACCGATGCCGCCCAGTTCCTCGCAGCTTGTTAAACGTTCCCTCGCGAGCTGACGCTGTAAGCACGCGTCTGGAAACTATGCCACCTGATTTCATGCGCAGGGTCCGACACATCTCAGGAATCGACAACGTATTCCATCTGCTTACGGTGAGAACACTCGTGTGGAGAAGCTCATCTTTGCGTTTGACACAAGCGTACAACAGCTTCACCACGATAAGCTGATTCCACAGCAGACTACACCTGCAATCTTGCGGAATTGACAGTTCGGAACAAGTTGATAACCTTTTCCTTATCCCACAGTCAGCTTCGCGTTGTTGCTAGGTCCTTGCTTGGTCCCACCACTACCGACCTACACCTGGTTGTAGGAACGATGGACACGCGACGCAATGACTAGCCAACATGGAAAGACCCCATCAAGCATTACAGGGGAAAGAAGGAACCGAAGGGCCAAGCAACCCCGAACGGAGGAAGAACACGAGGCCTAAGCAACGCTATAAGTAGCTCTAAAGTCGCTCAGCAATTATCAAAACTTCTGCATACAACATATGTACATAAAGTAGCATCACCTAGTATAATTGTTCTCATGTGGACCATGCAGGCTAAAGCTCTCTATAGAACAATGAAAATTCGTTGTCTAAAAAACGTAGTGCAAAAAAATAAAGAAAGTGATACCTCTGACACCTCTCATGATAAGCTCTAGCAGAATCTCGAATAAAAACGTCAAACTCTGATGTTGTCGATCCGTATATCGTCAAGGCTAAAGAGATGAAGCGATGTCCCTCCTGCATATCTTTATATCTGATCATCTTCGCTACTGCTACCACGCTTGTAGTCCATCTTGAGAGATGGGTGATCCATCTGTCATTGAAATCTGATCCTCTCTCATCATGTACAGATCAACTCTCACTGATCTTTTCATCTGAAGGACATACCAACGCTCTCTCTACGTCATGCAAGTGCTCTCCTGTGCTAAGACAAACCCGACGTCTTTGGTAGCATCTGGTAGTTACTCGTTCTCCACCACGAGGACAACAAGCAAGATGTCGACACCGCACTCGTAAGTGGACAGTGCCGAAGCAACAAGTTGGATCAAGTCTAGGTGGAACCTCATCGCTGGAGAGAAGATTGTCGATACAATTCGGAACGTTCTAATGCAAGATAGAGCTATGAGTCAAGAGCCTGCACCTTTGCTCGAACAAGAGCAGAGTTGAGCTATAGTATCTCGTGAGATGGAAGGATCAACTAAGAGCGCATGAAGAACCTGTTGGAAGTGGTGTCTCGTCAAAGAGGACTATAGTCTATGAGATCCATCGGTAACTAAGATATCGAATCGAGGATGTTTCTCACGTGTCTCAACAGTCAAACTATCTCTTGTCTCACAGAGACACATCTGTAGTGGATAAGAACCATCATCCACCTCTGTCGCATAGCTCTCCAAAATAGATCTATCTCACACGAGGAAACGACAACAAAGTCAATATGCTGAGAGAGCCCAACTATCCAAAAAGACTACCGGAGTAGTCTCCTCCATGAATAATAAATCCACCTCGTCACATGATATCGACGAAGATGTCTGCTTATGTGCGAGAGGTCCTGTCACACACTCAAAGGTCCCTGACCTTAAGATGTCACCAAATATCTCTATGATCTTCTTATCAAACTCTCTAAGGTGCGAGATGAAGGTACTGTGCGGAATAAGTAACCCGGACGACGTGCAGTGCGCGATGAAGGATATCAAAGACAACATGTGGGTCCTCTAACTTGGAGAGATCCTCGTTATTGAAAACGTTCTCCGCCAAGGAAAACATCTAAGAACTAGGAGACGAAGTCTTCTGTACCCACTAGTACTTGGAGGATACGTAAACCATCTCTAGGTTAATATATCCCTCCGAGAGCTGGAAGTCCGACAGTATACTATGAGAGACCAAGCCCTGCACTTTGACATCTTCACTCAACTCTACGAAGACCAATTGAGAGACGAGGTGATTAAAGACATCATACTTAGTTCGTCATACTTACGATGCGTGTCATCAACTAGAGATGAAAAACACAACTTGGAGCAACCAAGGAGGTGGCCAAGAGAGCTCTATAGTGAGCTAAGGCAAAGAGAGGTCCACCCAAAAGGTCTCCCTGACAAGTACATGCAGTAGAGCTGATGACTGTAATCCTCTCTATCGAAAGACCGTGCTGGTAATAAAGAGAGGAGGAAGAATGGTAATAAAGAGAGGAGGAAGAACATAGCACAATCATACGAAGAGGACGAGACTCGCTAGAGATCCATCACTATCCATGAGCTCCCTAAAGATGGAAGCGTGAGAATGCTATTAAAAATTATTTCCACGTCCATTTGTAAGACAACCCAATCGAAATGGGTCTAAGAGAGCTTGAATACCGAAGGACATAGACTCACAACCTCCAAGCATCACAAGTCCAAACTGATGTGGACAAAAGTGATCATGAAAAGTATCTCGAAGCCGAAGAACAATAATATGACTAATAAGTTGTAAGATAATATCACCGATGGTATCTGTCGAATCCTCTCCGTCATCCTTCATCATGATCAAAGGTCTAGTTGTCCCCAGTACTTGAGCTATAGAATGAGAAATATGTCCTTGAGCTATTGTTGCCGCTACCTAGAAAAGCTCCCTGAAACTACTAGAGGGATTGTCAGTTTGAAAAAAATCTCGTAAGTGCTCGTAGATCATCCTAGACAGACCTCCAGAAACTAGACTTGGAGCTGTAAACAAGGATGGTCCTTAAGCTGAAGTGATGTAGGGTGAAGGAAACGCAACAAATTGATTGTCTCTTCAGTAGGACATGCCAGTGACAAAGGATGCAATGTTCTAGCAGCTCTACTATACTCTCCAACCTTACCTAACATCTTACAAATGTCGTATGCGAGCGGAAGATGAAACATCACGTGTAGAGACATGCTCACTCCTATCTCGTATCGCATGTACTGTTTTTTTGTAATGCCGTTCAATCACCAGCATAGAATCTCTGGAGACGGACCGTCATCTCTCGATGTCTCATTCTGTCACCTTGAGTATAACAAAGACACCAACGAGGTGGTAAGAGGAATACGAACCACGTCGTCTCGTCCTTGGTGTTCCATGTCAACATGTCGAGAGATATACGGAATGACTGCCTCACCTAGTCATGGAGAGCACGGGATAGCCGATGAAACAAACGCGGACAAGAAAAACTCATCTCGAACAATTTCAAAATAGTGTCAATGTGAACTCTCAACCACTCCCACGACTCAAGAAGAACTCCAAGTAGAAGGACTAACGATATCATAATGACTGCACGTGTAGACCTCCGCTCTCGGCTAACCTGTGCATCACATGTGGTTCAATCATAACTCTTCTGCATCTTTCTCACATGAGACTTTACTCCTTGCGAGATAAATAACTAACAACACACCGATATTTATACTTTTTCTTAAATAAAGACTTTCTGCAAAAAACAAAAAAATTGTTCCACTTATCAGTCTCGATCTCATGAGAGAGTATCCATAGCTAGAAAAGAGATGATATCCAACCAAATAGTACTCGTAATAAGAACATCTCAAATATACTCACGTATTTAAAAAACTCTGATATGTATGAATAAAAAATACACTATATGTAGCAAAAAAACTTTTAAAAATCACTCGAAAACCCTAAACAGAAGACTTTGTAATCCGTAAAACTCAAAGAACCCCAAAAGTATTTAATACTTATAAGAAAGGTAAGAAGGTCACTGGCAAGGTACTCATGTCTCTTCGTCACCGTCTTTGTAACAGATCCGTACTCGAAACGGATGTGAGAGTAGGGAGGAATGAAACGGATGTGATGACTGTTTGAAATTAATTCAGTTAATCGACTGTGAAATTAAATGCGAAATGGTTTGCTAATAACACTAAAAATTTTAAATTTATGATTTGATTAGTTCTTAGGCATCTTTCTCTGTGGGGCAAATATAACAACTTATGGTCGAGCTTGAAAGTGAAACGTGCAAGACCCAACTAATCGTCTCTTTCGCTTACTTTTTCTATTTCTTTTACTTCCTAGCAAGTGTGAAAGCGTTACCATATCTTTTGGGTTATGGATATCGTAGACTAAGTTACATGAATATAATATAAACATTTTCCCTCTATTCCCTTTGTATTTTCAGTGGTTTATATTTGATAAGTCATCGATCTCTGCGCATGCACCACTGTCAAGGTTTGGAAACTGAGAAACCGTCGCTTAGGCTGAGTTTAGGACTAGAAATTGATAAACCACTATTTAAGCTCGGGATAAGTGGATAATCCACTCTTTAGGTTCGGTTTACTGTCGAAAAAGTGATATACCACTGTTAAAATTCGTTCAGAAAATATATTCAAAGAAGGTCGTTACCTGGCGACATAAAAAAAGTAAGTGAACCTGCGGCCGAACCTACTCCCAAAAAATAATTTATACATCGTTTAAAATGACATATATGGTTCTTGCCAATCAACCTATGAAACGGTCGTGGTTTATTTGATAAACACCACTCCCTTAAAATCTCAGGGGAATGGTTTACCAAGATAAACCATTCCCTTCCGTGCTTTACTTACTACGTAATCAATCAGTTAGAGAAAAATTTCGTATTCATATATAGTTCTTAGCATAGCTGTTTCGGGGTATCCGTTCCAATACCTTGTGCATGTATCACTGTTAGATGGTGTTTATCTAACAGTTTTACATCTAATAGACCATATCTTAGAATAATGGGTGATTAGTTATAAGATTAACCTTATTTTATTGTATTTCTTAAATTATGTATGACTAATCTTAAATTTGAACTTACCGTCTAAAAGTTATTTTTTAATCTAGACCCTACAGTTATCCTCTCTAACCCTACTTTGCGCCTCTAAACCCTACTTATGATCTCTAAACCTTAACATACGGGTATTATTAACCGCACTCTCCCCTGAAACGGGTATGTTACTTTTACCTCGTAATAATATCAAGTTTCGACCACCGAGTCAAGTTGCAATGACACTTTTGACAGGGAAACAATTAATTGTGTTCGTATGTGGGTAAAGGGAACTAAAAGCTCGAGCGTGTACTTCAGCAGTGTCTCTCGTGAACGTACAATATGGATATTATTCATCTCATGTACACTTAGAAAGCTGGATTGCTAAGTGTACTTTAGTTTATTTTCTAAATTTTCCGGAGAGAAGAGTCAGCAAATAAAATTAATGTGCACAAAAAATGATAACTTTTGGGTTACAAAGTTCTTGACTTATACCCCTAACAGCGTCTCAATCCGTTTCACACTTATTGGTTATGTCAAGATGTGCTGGAAACTCCGAGACTGGTTAATACATACCAGTTTGCACATTTCAAGGCTGTGGGGGAGGATATTTAACTTCATAGTATGAGATACAGTATCCTTCAAACAGCCATAATTATCGTCTACTACCTCCTAACAAACCTGAAAATGAACTAAATCAATTAAGAGTGTAGAATAACAATCACAAATTTAATACAATATGAAGATTGATTATATAATACAAATAAGATAGACTAGATCTTCAACCATGCATGCACACAGCAAGTAGCCAATGAACTCAAGACGTGATGCCGAAGACAACGGTACCTCGTTGTTAGAGATTTTCAATCAGCAACTTTGACATAGTGTATCTCTTTATTTGAGTATGATCTCCGTGCTAAATTCACAACATAGCTCCTTCATCTCCCTTGCAGCACTTCCATGAAGTTTCACCTCCAAACCCAAAGTCGTTTGGTTGTAGTTAGCCAAGTAGGTGAAATCACTCTTCTCCTTCGAAGCCGTTATGCTATAATCTAAACTTTGACAACCTCGTGCTCCTACCTCGAACTTCCAACTGAGCTCAAACTTCACAGGAAATTCCCCATGACCCTTCAATACTACTCTCTGAAATTTCAGCTTCAGACCTCAAACCAGTTGCTCGAAATGGACCAAGTCTTTCGTCTGTGCTAACTTATGATCTTTATAGACCCTGATGGCAAAAGTTCACGACCCCAACATCTTCTCTTAACCAAATGAACTGAAATTTCACATGCAATAAGATGATAGGGCACACTCCAATCCTGTAAATTTTCACTCCGAGATTCGATTTCGTGCACCTATCGCCTTGTTGCGCTAACGGAAACTCTTGCTCAATAGATCAGGAAACTCATAACGCTAACTTGCAAACCACGATCACACGTTAGCGTTAATGCACCACTTGCTTTTGTCCCATTTGGTCCGGACTAGAGCCGGACCGTCTCTTTAACTCTCAAGATCAACATTCTCTAAGTCTCGACCTAGATCCGACTAGGTCGATCCAAAACATGAACAAGTCACAACATGACTTGAGACGGACTTCCCATAAAGTCTAAGGTCTTAAGCGGTGCCTCCAACACACCTAGCGGTCCAACCGCCCGTGATGTTCGTTTGACTCCAAGCTCCCAAACGGTGGTCTAACCCGCCATCTCTTTCCCTAGTCTTGTCCTAGTCCTTTGATCGTTCCTAAGTCGAGAACACGCCTTGGTACTGATCCAACCACCACCTCATGCCCCCAAAGTTTACCCGCCGAACCCTGAGGTCAGGTGACTCGTCCTGACCCACCCAAGCATCGAGCCCCCCTCATATATACTTTTGGAGTCGATGACCCCGCCTTCCTCTTTGGTCTCTAAAATTATATCACAATCCGATCACGAGATCGATCATAATTCTCAGCTCCAAGATCAGTTCGAGGATTTCTATACCTCACTGGAAAGCTCTCACTGATGTCTTTCCAATGATACTTGACTCGCCTCAAAATCTTACGTGGAGCTCCTCCACGACCCAAAACGTCGATGGAGCTCCAACACTTAGTATTTTTCCAAGGATCCGTGGTCCAACACTAGACTTGGATCATGTGGTTCGGATCGATTTCTAGACTTGCTCCCTTAAGTCATCATTGGTTCATCTGGAGTCTTCTTGGGGTATGTCTTTATGTCCTAACCCAATGTTCCAATCTTGGTTCAGAGAACCATTTAGGATTCATCTATTCTCGTCTTCTCGATCAAGCCGTTAAGTCTTACTTGTAGCATTCACAACCTAGCGCAACTCCACTAGGATTCTGTTGTTCGCAGCTGTACGTAATCTTGAGACAAAGAGTCGCGGCATTCACCTCCACTTTGGAGGTTAATGCTCTCATCAACAATGATCCTTAAGTTAAGATCAAGTTCAAAATGGGTAGCCAACCTTTTGGGGCCAAAATTACGTTCGTGTAGCTAACCCGTAATTCTTTTCTTAGCTTGAGTCTTAAGTTGTCGCTAGAACACTTAGACTCGAGAAAGCCTAACCTTTTTTATCATCCTTAAACAAAACTAGTTGACAATTTCTAAACATTATACTTAAGACTCTAACTTGCTAACTTATAAGTATTCACACTACTTACGAGGTCTCCCGAAGCTCACTTTATGGTCGCAACCTGATTTGACTTAGACATGCGACTAAGTTTATCTTGCAGTTGGCAAACTGCAACGCCAAGTCCAAAGACAAGTATAAAAATTCATACTTGCTTTGCCAATGCTAAGTCTTGACTACAAGACTCAGTCTTGATTTAGATGCTTATCCAAACCAGCTCGCTTCTTTTGAGTGTATTTCGTTCTTCCTCTTGACAACATCCTAAGCATCTGATCAGAACTAGTTATAGCCATGCAATACCAATACACTTGGACAATTTTCAAGAAACAAATTCTTTATTTCTACAAAATATGAGTCAAAGCTACAAAGTCCATCGGCCCAAATCGCCTCAAGTTGCTACTTGTATGGTTTGTCGTTTCTTCACTTCTCGTTGGAATAAGATGTCTTCATCTTGCTAACACCCTTGTTGTCCTTGTCTCTGTTTGAAGAGATCCAATACTTCGTTTGCATGTTCCAAATCTTCCTCTAGCACCCAAATTGTTCCTTCAAATGGTATCCATGGCATTTGACCAAATACTCTGTTCGGTTGGATTTGCGTCATGATAGTAAAATAATCTCCATCTCGTATTTGCTTTATCTTGCATGACATCAGATAGAGGCTTGAGAACTTGTTTGTGCTCTGGTCGCAAATCATCCTTGAAGTATTTCTTTAATAATGAAACATGGAAGGTCATATGCAACTATCACTGGAGCGAAGGTCTAGAGTATAGACATCTTCGTGTGGATTCTTGACGATGACAAAAGGTCTCGCAAACTTCGATGAGAACTTCACTGATATAACCTCCGGATGGATGAAGTTCTTTGTACTTAATCATACTTCTTCGTCCACTTGAAACTTCACTTGTCGCCGATGCTTGTTTACCTACTTCGTGTAACGTTGCTGTGCCTTCTCGAGCTTCCTTTTCACTTGTTCTCGCGCCGTTGCATTTCCATCACCAACTCTGATGTTTACCGTGTTCTTAATCATGTCGATGTAGAACTCCTTGTAAGAGTCAAGTCAAGAGACCTTTTTGGCTCACGTCCGTAAGCCAGCAAGAAAGACGATTGTCGATTGTTGAATGCTTCATGGAGTTGTAACAATACTCAGCAAGACTGGATCACTCCATCCAATCACTTTGGTCCTCGTTGTCGTGTTGTGGTACGGCTCTTGTGTGAAATTCTCATAGAACTTAAGATGTGTTTTTTTCTATGTTGTGTGAACCTTATCACGTAACTCGCCAAACGGTGTGATGAATACCACGTCGCAATAATCTATCTCAATGATCGCACGATAGTGAAACGTGTCAAATCAACGTGTCACTTCAGTGGTCCTTGTTGTCAAAATTGAGTATAAAATGGTGGGTCGAGGATTCGTAAGGCATTCTATCTTAGCAGGTGATTCATGAGGATTTCTTGATGGTTTGCATGGAGAAGTGAAGTACTGTGGGAGTGGTGGTTATGGAAGGAGGTCTGATACCAGCTCCGGATTTTCTTTTCTCGAATCAGTTTCACATTAAGCTTCATTGCATCCACCGTGATCAGTTTCGACAGTGGTTAGTTGCATATTTTGACGATGAATTCATGAAAAAGATGATTGTTACATACGGAGAGACTTTGGATCTAACGATGTACATCTTGTTGTGACGAAGAATGGATCTCAACTACCCAACCAACGTTCTTTTCAACGTCTGGATTGATATTCGATGTCACTGCAGATCAAAGATCAATCTTGGGGCATGGATCATGAGGAACTTTGGGGAAGAATATTTAGACCGAGTGATAGTCTCACCATTTCCTTTTGTCGTATTTTTCATTGTAGATCATTTTCAGGTTGTAATATTGACTTCGTATTAGTCTATGACTCAATTGTTCCATTCTGGTTGAGCACTTCTGTATAGTTACGGTCCGTAGAGAATCTTTCGACATGTCTTAAGGATTTTTTGTTCTTATTGGTGTCTAGCGTTTCTTTGGGTGTTATAAGTCATTCTAATGATAAAAGTTGAGTGAAGAAAAGCCAAACCAAAAGCTCTTTTTGCTCTCCTTGGTCTACTTTTGGACCAGTGTGTATGGTGTTCTAACTGATCCTTGTGACGTTTTTTTGTGGTTTTTGGAAGCTTCGGAGGTCCATTCATACGAGGAAGGGTATGGTTTGAAAGCTCTCGAGCAGGGCTACAATATGGATTGAAGAATCAAGTGATTTCATGGAGGATTGAGAGCGCTATGATCGCTTGAGTGGAGGAAGATGTAGTTCATACTCACTGTGATGTTTCCGGTTATTTTGAGATATTTGTGAGGAGTTTTGAAGAGCAGTCATTTGGGTTGGAGAGCTGACAACGAGTTGATCGTTTTGATATCAATTTCAGTTGATTCTTGATTGATCTGGATTTTGAACTAATCTATTGATGTTTAGAAATATAGACCTGATGAGACGGATATTGCGAACTGTGCTAATCATATGACATTGGCTATTTCTCGAGTTCTAAGTCAAATTTCTGAGTGAAATTTTCCAAGATTGAGAGATGCCTTATCAATAAGATATCTGAGAAGTTCCATCTCAAATGGTCGAATATGTTGTTTACGGTCTTGGATCAAATGTACTTGGATCTGTAAAGCTCTTAGCACAGATTACAGTTTGATCAATATTTGAGATTTGGTTTGAGGTTTTGACCTGAAACTTATTCAGGGTAGGAGTGAAGGGTCCAATAAAGCTTCTTGTGAAATTTGGTCACCATTGGTCGACTGAGTTATGAGACTTGAGGTCTCAAAGCTCGGAGAAGCTTCTGTTATTAACAGATTCTAGTTTTCAGTCACATCTATTGTGGTCTTTGGTTCATTTCGAGCAATTGAGGAGGAGTTTGTTGCTGAAACTACCATGTCACGTCAGTTTGGGCACCTCGGCTAGGTTGACCGAGTGCGAAGTGGCGCATCCCGGTAAGGCCGTTAGTGCCGTTAGGGCGAGTTGGAGAGAGAGCCCACTAGGGGTAAACTTCGCAGGTAGGGCTTGGAGGCCTTAGTTCTTTGAGTTGAGCCTTCAAGCTCCAGGCTATGGTGGATAGTCTAGTTGAGTGTAACCCGGATTCTCTTCGCGTTTAGAGTGGGTTTGGCTTGACCGTTTGTGAGTAGTCCTTGTTGTGGTGTTGGAGATGGTAATCTCTGTATTCAGATTACTCAAAGAACTGAGTGCAGGTCGAGGCGGAGTTCAGTAAGAGCTCGCAGATCTGAAATCAGAAATCGTCCGCTGGTATCTTCGGGCGTTGCCGTTCGTGGTTGATTGTTTGGAGCTGTGATCGAGATGTGTGGGCGCCGTGCTACATTGCTGGTCGCAGATCGATTTGCTGTTGTTGGGGTCGAGTGGAGATTTCTGTCATGCGGAAGCGCTGTAGAAATTTTGCGGAATGTTCTTGAAGTGTGTTGTTGGAGTCGGATTGCGCGTTTGGGCGTAGCAGCTGAAATACTTGTCAATGTCGGGCCGGAGTGGACTCTTTGGAAGCGCATTGGAGAGACGATTCTAGCGCACTAAGTTTCGTGGAGTTTGGCCAAGGATTGAAGAAGTTATGGCATGTCGAAGTTCGCTGCCGTGAAACCCGTAAGCATTAAAAGGCTAGTTACGTCAGATTTTGGCTCAATTTCGTGGGGAAACTCGAGTTTAGTAGTTGTTTTGTGTGTGTGTGCATCCGCGAAGTGTGTGTGGTGCATTTGCGAATCTGTTTTGGTGGTGTTCGGGTTGGATTTGGAGGTTCTTGCTGTTTTACGTCAGATTTTGGTCACCCGTGTGCACCCGCAAGTTGTTTTCGCTGTTTTGGAGGTTGTTTTGGTGCAATCTTCTGCAATTCGAGCCTCTTCTGGTGTGTGTGTACCTGTTCTACTCTACTTCATGCGGAGCGGAGCGGGGAGTGTCGAGGTGTGGAGTGCGTGTTAGGAGGCGTTTAGAGGCTTCGAGGCTTCGAGGCTTCAAGGAGCAGAGGTGCGTGAGTGCGGAGGCGTGAGAGCGGAGTGCGAGAGTGCGGAGGCGGAGCGGAGCCTGAGCCCGAGCCCGCGCCCGCCGCAAGCCAGCTTGCTGGCGTGCGTGAGAGAGGTATCCAAGCTTCAGGTGTGTGGGAAGGGTAAAACCAGCTGGTCACCCATCCCAACACTATTCCTGGACCTGGACTCCTGACTCTGTAGTCTTAGCTTTGGCTTTACCACTAGACCAATAGCTCTTGGTGTCCTACAGGGATGCGTGCAAGTACTTATGGACTTGTATAAGGTAGTAGGAGACCTTCTCGCACGTCCCTAGAGGAGTGGTAGGGCGACCCCACAGTATTAGGGGGAAGCTATAGTTGTGGTAGTGTTTGCCTACACCGTAGAGGCGCGTATGGAGGCAATTGGTGGCAGTTGTCTTGGGTGAGCTAGTAGAGCTACCACATGGATGTTTTTGGAGCTACTAGAGGTGTGGACATCTAGTTAGTGACCTCTAGTGTCAGTTACGACTGTTGGTGACCATATATTGTGCATGTGGTCACCGACAAGGAGTCGTCAATCCGGATGGAGCTGGGTTTCTCTTTATGTGAATGTTTGAGTGTGGAGGGTTATCGTTTGGACTTCTTGTGATTGGAACCCCTCCATACTCTACTTCCTGTTTGTGCGCCACGTTTGCGTGTGTTGGCGCTTGATTTCCGGAGTGAGTTCACTCCAGTGTGCTGTCGGTAGTGAGGCTGGAGTTGCGGACCAGTCAGACTACCTTTGTCTCTCTCACGGTGCGGTTGGAGTGACGACCAACAGACCGTGAGAGGCTGCTTGTGGTGATGGCAGGTACAGGTTACCCTTACCTTGACCGTCCTAGTAGGGGATAGGTGAGCTCAGTAGGAGCGGGATTAGGCAAGTGGTGGTTACGGTGGTGACGGAGATTGTGACATTCCGGTTGGGGAGTGTGTTAGCGGGATTCTCTCATCACGGAGTTCTCGGGAGGTTCTGGTGGGGACTTCTCGGACAGTGGATATACACGGAGTGGGGTGAGGTACCGACTACCTACACCATTGCCGTCGGTTGTTCCAAAGGACGAGTCAGACGCAGACAGCGCGTTTTCTGGTGGTGAGTCTAGTGTCGCAACACCGTTGTTGTGGGACATGGACGAGATCTATGGGGCCACGAAGGGACCTCGCCGTTACTCGGGTACAGTTGGTACCATTGAGCTGGATGACTTCATCCAGGAGTTTGACAGTTGGTGCGATCTGCAGCAGATGCGGAACCCACAGCTGTTTACACCCTTCATGGCGTGGAAGGGTTTGTTCCAGCACTTGGAGGGACCGCCGATGGACGATTATCATGACTTCAGGAGAGATTACAGTGTTGAGATCGAGTTGTGGAGACAACATTGGTCTCCCAACTACGTTTCTATCACTACTGGTGCAGTTTCGGGAGGCGTAGCACATGCGAGTTCGGGTGTCAGTAGCAGTGGTACAGCCGCAGGTGGCGGAGTACCTACTACCAACGGTGCGTCCACATGTAGTGGAGCGGGTGGTAGTGTGAGCGGGATACCACCAGGGTTTAACCCTGTGGTTCAGTTCTTCCAATGTTTGAGGAAGAACTATCAGGGTGTGCGGACCGACAAGTTGAGGAGTCTGCAAGAGTTCCAGCGGAAGACTGGAGAGAGCCTACGCGAGGCGTTTACTCGCATGAGGCGGTTGATCAGCGTTACCCAAGGGGTGACGGAAGCACAGGCAGTTCAGTTCTGGTGTGGGATACTAGACCGGGAGCTGCGTAGAAGAGTTAGAGATGCTACTCTTCTTAGAGATGCTACTCTTCTTAGAGATACCGCTCCGACGTTGGCGGTTGTCTTTAGTCTGGCTGAGCGGATTGAGCTCAACATGGTGGAGGAGAGGGTGGTGGTTGCTGGGTTTAGCAAGGAGACACCACATGGAGCGACCACCTCTTCTCGAGGATCACAGGCTACGCAACAGCGTGGTGGTGGTGGTGGTGGTAAGGATCGTGCAGAGCAGTCACGATCGCAGGGAGGTGTAGAAGGATCTGGTGGGCAGAAGCCCATGCTGTCCTTTGCTAGTCAGCAGCAAGCGGGTCCTTGCTGGACGTGTGATGGTCCTCATCAGCAGAGGGACTGTCCACAGAGGAGAGGTTATGAGACGTCAGGGACATCAGGGACGTCTCCAGCAGTACCTAGGCAATGTGAGCATTGCGGACGACCTGGTCACAGTAGTGACCGTTGTTTTGATCTCCATCCCGAGTTGCGGCAAGGGAAGGCTGATCGTGGACAAGGCGGAGGAGCTCAGGGAGGCCGTGGTGGTCGAGCTGGAGGTAGAGGTCCAGCACCTGGGAGAGGACCGGTCGGTCCACCGCCTGCTACGACGTCAAAAGCAGATATGGCTGCTCGGATTGAGCAGTTGGAGCAGAGGATAGCTAGTATGGCTATGGCCCAGCGGAGATCAGGTGGAACAGAGGCTTCCACATCTTATGGAGGAGAAGGAGGTGACTTCGACTTCATGGCTGGTGTGACGCAGATTGAGGCATCTGCGGCAGTGACTAGAGGTGCAGTACGTGCCTCTGAGCCACGAGGTGCGTCAGTGGAGTTGGATCCACAACGCGGGGAGGCTGGTAGACAAGCCAGGCTTCCCCAGTCGTTCACGTTATCGGAGGCGTTGAGGACCACATCTATGGTTCCTAAACGACCTACCGATGGTGCAGTAAAGTTGGAGGCATCGACATCCAAGAGTGGGTGTGATGTGAGTCCACCTTCGACGTCTGTGGATGCGACGTCGAACCCGATGTTGGGGACGGCTACAGCAGTTTTGCGAACCTCACTATTCTCAGCCACGGATATGAGAGCATTGGGAGTCAACTTGGCTCCAGTGTTCCAGTTGGCGGCCACGCTCAGTGAGAGCGAGGATGTAGTTACCTCTAGTGCTGAAGTAGTTCAGCGAGAGGCGGTAGACGTGTCCATGGAGTCGAGGATCAGGACAGCTACCAGTGGTACTTGGCAAGCGGCGGCTGCTAGGTTAGATGAGTTACCAGCTAGGCCGGCGATTGACCGTGCTGGTTTGGCACCAAGTGTGGTGTTGTTGGACAACAGAAGTGGTATCTTCTGTTTGGTGGCACCTTCAGGGAAAGTGTATCGACCTCAGAAGGTCTTGTTAGACTCTGGAGCCCAACCGTTGATGTTGGGAAAGGCGGCGTGTATTGGTTTGGGTCTGAAGAAGTCCGAGATAGAGAGATGTCCATTCCAGTTGCAGACATCTCTAGGGGGATCAGGAGGTACGGCTCTACACATGACACGTGAGATGTTGACGGTGAGAGTTCGGCCAGATCACCCCACGGATGGCTCTATGATGAAGGCCAAGGCCATTGTTACAGCCGCAGAGTCTTATGATGTATTGGTGGGAGGTGCTGTGTTGTACCCTATGGGGTTCGTGATTGACTATGGGCAGAGACAGCATCTTACAGACCAGGTTGGCAGTCCGGTGAGGGACGAGTGAGTCGCTTACCAGTGCGGTTCAGTGCTAGAGTTGGGACGACGGAGCCTACACCAGGAACGATGGCATCCGTTGCAGGGTTCAGTTCGATCATCACTTGGCCGGACGAGTTGTTGGAGGGTAATGCTCATGCGGAGGATACTCCGATCTATGAGGAGGTGGAGAACATGCCTAGCATGTCTACGTTAGTACCATCTGCATTGGATGTTCCACTCTGGAGTTCGAGTGGAGAGTTGCAGCAGTATGCTGATCAGTTGGTGCAGCAGGCTTGGAGTGAAGCTTTTGTACCACCAGTAGAGGAACAAAGGGTTGTTCCTGCTACTGGTCCTATGACCTTATCACCGTTGGATACGACTCCCATTGTGTGGCAGTATCCAGAGGAAGGTGTATGTGTGCTGGAGCTGTTTGGAGGGATCAGCACAGGTTTGGCTGCGGTATTGCAGGCAGGTATACAAGTACAGCGATACTTGTATGTGGAGAGAGATGAGATTGCGAGACGCATCTCATTGCGACATGTGGCACGTTTGGTGCAGAGATATTCTGAGTTGTTGCCCATATCAGCTGTTAGAGGATACCAGCAAGCATTACCGTCGGATATTTCGCTGCTGGGGGCGCAGGATCTCACGTTTGTGGGCACCATTCACTTGGTGATAGCCGGATGGCCATGTCAAGGTCACACGCGTGCAGGGAGAGGTCAGGGTTTACATGACCCGCGATCTAGGATGTTCTGGGAGATGTTACGGATCCTACGACATCTCCAGATGCATCAGGTGGATTCTCCAGCGTACATCTTGGAGAACGTTCCTTTGTTGGGTGATGCTCGTACACAGATGATGGCGAGTGTGCACCAAGTGCGGTCTTGGGTTGGACCAGCAGTGTTGTTGGATGCAGCGAGAGTGGGATCTCGTGCACATCGTCCACGGTTGTGGTGGACGAACTTGTTACCGAGAGAGGTGCTTAAGCGCGCACACGATGGAGTGAGACGACCAGCGCACCTCACGGTTGATAGCATCTTGGATGCAGGACGACGATCTCAAGTAGTGAGAGTCGTCGATAGGTCACCCATGGCAGTGGTGAACCTAGTGGGACGACCTATGGTAGCATTACCCACATTGGTAAGCTTTCCAGCGTCACATGCTTACAGAGATGGAGGACCTAGGCTTGTGTGGGATGCTCAATTACGGCAATTGGTGGAGCCCAATGCCGATGAGAGAGAGCGAGCGATGGGTTTCACTACGGGTACGACGGCAGTAGCTTCGGTGTCGGAGGCTTCACGTCGTCAAGTATTGGATCAAGCAATGGACTTGAATTGCTTGACATGGATTGTTAGCCTTGGATTGGCTGAGCAGCGTCGGATGCGATCGACGGGTGTTACTGCTCGAGCACTCTTGAGCTCTTTGCCTACCGGATCGATGGAGGCAAAGGCTGGGGGCGAGGCAAGTGGAGTTCGTCATCCTTGGACAACATGGGATGTCATAGGAGAGAGTGTGGAGCTTGCAGCTAGAACTGCAGAAGTTTTACGCACAGTAGCGGTGGAGGTTGTTGGTGGTGAGCAGAAGGAAACTGCTCCAGAGGCTGCAAGATAGTAGTCAACGACTTCGTCTTCTACCTCTAGCATGGTGACAGAGGATACTTGGGAGCCGGAGATCGGACCCAAGCTTATAGGAGAGGAGAGACGAAGAGTCCAAAGATTCCTGAAGAGCTACAGGAATTGTTTTGCCTTCAGTATGAAGGATTTGGGTACCTTGAAGGGACCTGGTATACGGATCGACTTGGCTAATGACACGTCAATCTTTCGACGTCCTTACAGGTACAGTGACATGGAGAGAGCCTTGATCGAGAGTCGGACTCAAGACTTGTTGGAGGCTGGGTTGGTGGAGATGTCGCATGGAGAGTATGCATCTGCCACAGTTATGCCAGCCAAGAAGGATATGTATGGCAACTACACGGATAGGCGGATGTGTGGAGACTACCGTCCTATCAATCGGCAGACGAAGTCCGATAAGTATGCCATGCCGACACCTGAGGAGATCTTTGATGCAGTGGAGCATGTGAAGGTCTTCAGTACTTTGGATCTTCGAGCAGGGTATCATCAGTTGCCAGTGAGAGAAGAAGATAAGTCCAAGACAGCATTTTGGAGAATTGACTCTCACGGCAAGGATTGTTTGTATCAGTGGCGGTTCTTACCATTTGGGTTGAAGAACGCCCCTGCTGAGTTCCAAAGGGTGATGGACAGAATCCTAGCAGGATTGGATTTTGTCATATGTTATATTGACGACATCTTAGTCTATAGTGCTACAGTGGAGGAGCACGAGAGACACTTACGAGATGTGTTTGAGCGGTTGAGAGCTCATGGGTTGAAGTTACACCCTGGGAAGTGTAAGTTCTTCCAGGAGTTGGTAGAGTATCTGGGCCACATCATCTATCCAGGTGGATAGGGTGTTCAACAGACGAAGGTTGAGACTATTGCACGTATCCCACGCCTCACAGATGTGAGTCGAGTTCGAACATTTGTTGGTTTGACGAACTTCTATCGTCGATACGTGAAAGGGTTTAGTGCAATTGCGAAGCCGTTGACCAAGCTGATGAAGGTGGATCAAAAGTGGCAGTGGGGAGATGAGCAGGAGCGAGCTTTCATAGAGCTCAAGGATAGGTTGACATCTGCTCCCATCTTGAGGAGACCCGTTAGGGGGCGTCCTTTCCAACTGCACACCGATTGGAGTATGTTGGGACTTGGAGCAGTGCTGACTCAGCATGATGATGAGAAAAAGGAGTTCGTGGTGGCGTATGTCAGTCGCTCCAACAATTCAGCGGAGGCGAGGTATAGTTCGTATGAGGGAGAGTGTTTGGCGGCAGTATGGGCTGTTGCACACTTTCGATGTTATCTGTTTGGGAACCCTTTTACTCTCATCACTGATCACCAACCGCTCAAGTGGTTGATGGAGTCCGACAAGCTTACAGGGAAGCTTGCACGATGGGCTCTGATCTTACAGGAGTATGACTTCCAGGTAGTACATAGACCTGGAGTTGCAAACCTAGATGCCGACGGGTTGAGTCGCAACCCGTGCACGAGTCAGCAGGATCAGACTGGGGCTCGCTGGCATGACGAGGTTGATGAGGAGATAGTGCCAGGGTGGCATGCATCTGCCTTTCTTTGTGTGTTGGCCATGAACTCTAGTATGGAGGGCCAAGTCGTATCTTTCTCTGGTCAGAGAGTAGATGATGAGTCTCCAGATCCTGAGGGTGGAGATGGTGTTTCAGACCAGCGAGATATCCATGATGATGTGACCGTGATGGAGTATCTACGTACTGGTGTGGTAGTAGGCACAGTAAGTGCCAAGGAGCGAGATCGTGTCCTTCAACGAGCGAAGAGATTTCGACGAGAAGGACGACATGTACTTCGAGTGTGGGGTGATGGGAGGGTACGGATAGTGCCACATCCATCCCAGAGGGCACAGTTAGTACGACATGCCCATGAGGAGTTGGGACATTTTGGAGTGAAGCGTACGCATAGCTTACTCCAAGGACAGTATTGGTGGCGTGGTATGCACATCGATGTGCAACAGTTTGTCGCACGATGTGTGGTTTGTGATCGAGTACGAGCATCGTTTAATGCTCCTACTCCACAGTTACACCCCTTACCGATTATGGGGTTGGGTTACCGTTGGAGTTTGGATTTTGCGGGACCCTTACCGTTGACCGTACGTCACCACCGGTATGTGTTGGTGATGGTGGAGCACTTCTCCAAGTGGATTGAGTTGGTGGCATTACCAGACAAGACGAGTGAAGGGACGGCGTACGCGTTCTTAGATCGAGTGCTGAGTCGTTTCGGAGCACCAGCTGAAGTGCTGATAGACCAAGGTACAGAGTTCCTTGGTGAGTTTCAGGCCTTGTGTGATCAGGCGCTGATTTATCATCGGACTACATCTCGAGATCATCCTGAGGCGGATGGTTTGGCGGAGAGGGTAGTTCAGACGGTGAAGAGAGGATTGCGCAAGTATGGCTTGCAGAAGGGCCACTTGGGAGACTGGGATGTGCAGTTACCATGGTTGGCTATGGGCTACCGTTTTAGCCGACAAGCGTCTTTGGCTTCCTTCTCACCGTATTTCTTATTGTATGGCCGAGATCCAGATCTACCTTCGGCCATTCGTCGTGATTCTGCTGAGGTGCTGGACCTTGATGACCCGGATATGTGGGTGAGAGCATGTTCTCAACGAGCAGAGACATTTCGGAGAGTTATGCCTATGGCTTTTGAGAACCTAGCGATTGCCCAGCATAGAGACACGTTGTGATATGCAACTATCCGAGGAGGAGGTTATCGACCATCGATTCGCAGGTTTCATCCTGGCGATTATATCTATCTGCAGCAGACTGCACCGACGACGTTGGATGTGACCGCAGGACGCACTATTTTACGAGTGCGTGAGGTGTTATCTTCTGGAGTACTCATGTTAGAGGGCCGTGATGGTGTTGTTTGGAAGGACCATGTGCGTAATTGCGCGCCATGTCATCTTCCCAACATCGATGGTACCGTTGACCCAAGCTTGGCAGTTGTACGAGCAGGCTTGAGGTGTATATTGTGTGGGTCTGCTGGTGGAGCAGCCCGTATGTGGTGTGTGATGGTTGTTCGAGAGGTTGGCACATGTCATGTTTGACTCCACCTCTCAGTGTAGTTCCTACTGGACGGTGGGTTTGTCCTCGATGTATATAGCGGAGATAGTCGATTAGATCTTTGCGTGGTATGGATTGCAGACAGGCGACTAACGATGGGGCAATGTACCACCCGGCCTCCTGATCCTTGCACCCATGAAGGTGTGTATCACGTAGTTGGGATATGGAGCTATCTGGAGTTAGAGGAACCTAACCGTCAGTTAGGGGGGCGATTGTGGTACACTTGTGTATGTGTATGACATCGTCCATGTATTATGTGTATGTGTGGTGTACCTCTGACAGCGATGTATGTTGTGTAGCGATGTGTATGCGCACGACAGCTGTCACGTCAGTTTGGGCACCTCGGCTAGGTTGACCGAGTGCGAAGTGGCGCATCCCGGTAAGGCCGTTAGTGCCGTTAGGGCGAGTTGGAGAGAGAGCCCACTAGGGGTAAACTTTGCAGGTAGGGCTTGGAGGCCTTAGTTCTTTGAGTTGAGCCTTCAAGCTCCAGGCTATGGTGGATAGTCTAGTTGAGTGTAACCCGGATTCTCTTCGCGTTTAGAGTGGGTTTGGCTTGACCGTTTGTGAGTAGTCCTTGTTGTGGTGTTGGAGATGGTAATCTCTGTATTCAGATTATTGTGGTACACTTGTGTATGTGTATGACATCGTCCATGTGTTATGTGTATGTGTGGTGTACCTCTGACAGCGATGTATGTTGTGTAGCGATGTGTATGCGCACGACAACCATGCTTGCATGCAACTTGACATTGTGAAGATGTGGGGCTGATTTCAGCTCTTTGTGGTGAAGGAGAATGGAGTCGCGATGAGTCATAAGCCGCTGTTTGGATTTTCAGAGCTATCAAGTACCGCCATCATTAGTGTTATGTTGTGATTTGAGTAGTGTATTGAAGCATACATGCTTTACCTTGCTAGGATGCTTAGGAGACCAAGGTGTGCTGTAACGACCTATGTTACACATAGGAAGTTTATCTATTAGTAAGATGTTTAGTTCTAACTAAGTGTTGAGAATGTTTATTTGCTGCCAAAGTACTTTTAGGAGATATCAAGTTAGTCATGACTAGCTAAAAGTTAGTTATGGTTAAACTTAGCTGTACTTTTGGCAGAATTCAGATATTTGCTAAAGAGTGAGCACTACTATCTTGTCATCTTGTCTAAAAGGTAGAAAGGGGGTGGAAAGTATCCCTTATCTCCTTTTTGACTTGATATTAGTGGTTGGATTAAAGTTGTGGACTTTGTGGGCATTAAAAACAAGAAGAGATTCCACATGTTTCCTTTTTAGTGGGTCCTAGTGTAGAGGGGGGGTGGAAATTCGAGATTCCTTGAGAATATTCCAGAATCCTTCTAGAAGTTGTTGACTTTGAAGGAATAAGCCCATGTGAAAAGGTAAAAAGCCCATGTGATCAATGCTTTTACCTTAAGTAATATCTTAGTAAAACCCGGTAAAAGTAGTTACGGCTGAGTTACCGGAGGGTACCAAAGTAAAAACCTAGAATGTATAAATAGAGGAGTAGAGAAGAGCTCCTCATCCTTGTTTTCACATCGTCGTAATGACAACTTGAGTAATATAGAGAGTGTGGGATATTTTTAGCATGTGAGAACTTGAGAGACGTCGTTAGAATGGAGGATTTTAGTGGATGAGATTATGGAGATTTTAGTTGATAAGTTTGTGGGTGTATGAATGAGAGTGAACTTAACATTTTTCCCTTCAAGATTCATGGTGTGCTTCCATCAAAGCCATCAGAGGTGACCCCTGAGTGAGAGACAGGCCCGACAGTTGCAGATTCGTGGATGACGATCGTGGAGGTTGAGAGATCGGGGGGTAGTTGATCGTTAGGACCGCGGAGGGTTTACATTTTTGGTTCCGTTGCCGGGACCTCACTTGAAGGGATCGTTGAACGATGTTTAGAGTTCAGTTCTATATTCGACAAAAGGAGATTATGAGAGAGCACATGGAGAGAACGTTGGGAGGAGAGAGAGCTAACGCGATGTTAGCAACGTTAGAACCTTTCGTGTATCCCGTAGTGATATATGACGCGTTCGAAGTCATTCTTTACATCTTGTTCACTTAGAAAGGGTTTGAGGAGAGTTGAAAGGAGGTGCAACAAGAGTTGTAGAGAAGGAGGAGAGAAAAGTTATTAGAGGAGAGAAATTTGTGAGTTTAGAAATTCTGCTCTCTGGAAAATTTGTACAGTCGCTGTCAACTTTTATGTGAATTTTATTTTCCTGAGAAACTTTCCAGTGTTTTAGATTGGCTGATAACCTATCTAAGACAAAAGGAATCATAGGAAAAGGTGGTCTAGAGAGGGAGCAATGATTTTTCAAAGTTGAGGGGGTCTATTCGTGAGAGTTGAGGAATTCTGTTATCTGGAAAAAATTTACAGTCATTGTCAGATTTTCTGTGAATTTTATTTTCCTGAGAAACTTTCCAGTGTTTTAGAGTGGCTGATAAGCTATCCAGGACAAAAGAAATCATGAGAAGATGAGGTCTGAAGAGGGAGAAAGAATTTTTCAAAGTGGAGGGGGTTGACAACCATGAGGGAAGTGGAAATATACAAATTTCAGTTCTCTGAAAATTTGTACAGTCATCACCATCTCTTCTGATTAGGGAAGTTTCTGTTGAAACTTCATGATTTAGTAGCTTGGAGGTTGAGCTACTAGAGATAACAAAAATCTTGGAGAGATCTCGTACCAACTAAGAGATACACGTTTCGGCATACAAGGAGGTCTTGAAGATACTTCATGGGGAATCCTGTTCGAATGACGAGGTGGAAGAAGAGACGTTTAGGAGTTCGAACAGAGACGGAGAAACCCAAGTTGAGTATAGATGAGTTACGAACCCGCATCTATAGCACTTGGGGTGCTCTCTTTACCCTATACGAAGAAGCTTCCGCGACCATTGGCACAGATTTGAAGAAAGCCGAGTTTAAAGCATCATTCACTGTGGAGGCCACGAATGCTCCTGGTGAAGTAGAGTTGGATTTTTACAAGAGTGAGTTCAAGATGTCTGTTGTGATTAGTACAAACGATGGTGAGGAGGATCATATCTTCGATAGTTAAATTTAGATTAGATTTTATTTCGTGTATAGCATGTATAATACACGATTTCCAATATAAAGCTCGGAAGAGTTAAGAAAGTGATGTAGAATTGTTTTCCTCTATGATATTTTGTCCACTTAATGGTTGAGAAGGTGCAACATGAGTGGAAATTTAAAAGATTGGAAAGTTAGACTTAGAAACCTTCCTCAAGGTTTAGATGTCATAGTAAGTGTCGGAGAAAGTTCGAGAGAGATTATCGTCGAGTTTGAAAACCCTAGTACTAAACCCCAAGTAGAATCTCCGAGGAGAAGAGTAGAAACCGACTTGTGGTGTTATTTCTGTAGAGGGTTGGGACACAAAGTAGTGAATTGTCCAACTAGAATCAGAACCGAGAGAGCTAAAGGGAAGCGGGAGTTTACTGATTTGAGTCTTCGAGTGGGTCCATCGTCACCAGCGCCAATTCATCTTCTAGGCGAAGATCCTTGTCCAAGTTGTGGAGTGGGTGATCTATCAAGAGGACACAAGTGCGTCGATGTGGCCGCCCTACTTACGTCCGTAGTCGAGAAGTTGGACGAGACTCAAAGAGCTGAGACGGAGAAGTTGTCGACTTCAAAGGAGGACTCGGCTGAGTTGTGATGGAGATCGTCATTCGGATGGTGGAGAAGGCGGTGATGCGACTCAGACTCATGATTACCTTGGGGGAAGAGATGGCACAAGAGGTGTTGTTACAACCATTTCCTTTCATTTTACCTATGGTAGATTATTCGCGAATGGAATTGGTGATGTTCGTACTCTTTTAGCGAGTAGTTATTGCACGACGATTAGAAGAGTAGAAAGAGTAGTTACAAGATGGGAAAGCTACCCGTGTTTCATGGGAAGGACAATGAAGATGTAGAACCGTTTGTTCGAGACTTCAAAAGGGGTTGCATCGGAAACAACGTGAGAAGGAAGGAAGAATGGGTGTTGTTACTGCCAGAGTTTTTAGAAGATTTTGCTCTTACGTGGTATGAAGACCGAGTGAAGAGCCAGACACCTGGTGCAGTTGAGGACACATGGGAGACGTTGAGTAATGCACTCATCGAAGAATTTCTTCCAGAAGAGAGTTATGAGAAGCTCATGGTGGAGCTTACTCATTTGAAGCAACGTGACGACGAGAAAGTTCGGCAATATGCCGAAAGGGTGGATAAGTTGGAGCAACGGTTTCGGACGGTCCTACGGAAGAGTGGAGACAATGTGGAACTAACGATGGCGGGGATTGGAGCAGTGCTGACCAAGAACTTGGTGGGAGGGTTGAGACCTTCAATTCGAACCCAAGTGAGGTACGAGAAGCCAGCAACCAAAGCGGAGGCCATCAAGATAGCGACAAATATGGAAGAGAGTTTGGATGAAGGAGATATCATCCAACCTCATCATGCTGCTCTGGTGTCAACTCCGACTCCTGGTGTAGCCACAACGATCGCACCTGCACCATCACAATTGGTGATTGCTTCAACGTCAGCTCCTACTCCAACGGTGGTGCCAAGACCGTTTGTCCCAACAACGATGTCTACTGCCACCTCTGATTTTCATGCCGAGCTGAAGAGCATCACTGACACTCTTGCGGATCTCAAGATAAATGTGGTGCAGTTACGAGAATGGAGGAACAAAGGTGGAGGAGGAGGTCAAAGAGGTTACGACAACAATCCCAACCGAGGAAATCAAGGTAACTTTGGAGGCAACCAAGGTAACTTTGGAGGAATCACTTGTTGGACGTGTGGAGGTTCTCATTTCCAGCGAAATTGTCCTAACAACGGAGCAAGAGGTGCCGAAGCTGTCAGAATGAATGTGGGTGGAGGAAATCCATCACAAGGACGAGACAAAGGGGTGGCTACTATCGATGTCGTGCGAGATCCCATCTACGAGAAAGGAGAGAGTTCAAACTCTTCTCATGCACCGGTGGAGCTTTTAGCTCAAGAAAGAAAAAGAACTCGATTTTCTGATGAACCGGTTTTCATGGAGGAGTCAGCAAGTAGAAGTACTCGTTCGAGTAATGTTTCGAGTACACCAAGGGAGCCAAGAAGGAAGCTGGGGATGGCGGATTTCACCATTTCATCTTCCCAAGCGGGATATGATGTGGTTGAAGATGTGGGTGCTCAGAAAGCCAACATCACTGTTGGACAACTGATCGCACTTAATCCCAGCTTACGAAGGGAACTCAGAGGAGGACTGAGTTCTAAGAGAAGCAAGAAGAAGAAACCCAAGAGCAAGACATCAAAGTCAGTGGGAGTTGGTGTGGTGGATGTGCATGCTTCAGAGGTATGCACTATGGCTTCAAAGATTGAAGTCCGATTGAATGGTCACTACGTCTCTGACGTATTGGTGGATGGAGGGTCGGCTGTAAACGCCATATCGGAGAGGTTGATGAAGAAGTTGGGAATGGAACCAACTCGCCCGGCTAGCATTGTCGTGGGGATGGCTAACAAGCAACGGGTAAGACCTCTTGGTGTGTTAGAGAAGGTGGTCGTGTCTGTGATGGGAGTTCAAACATTGATGTCCTTTCAAGTGTTAAAGGACTCTAGTTATGATTTGCTCCTAGGTAGGCCTTGGTTGAGAGCTGTGCGCACCACGGATAGGTGGCACAAGGGATACTTACGAATTGGGCCTAGAGATCATAGAGTGATAGTTCCTCTCTCGGGTGTTGGAGTTGTGACTTCTGACTCTGATAGACCCACTAGTGACTACTGGGAATCTGATACGGAGGATGATCAGAGTGTCTCGGAAGTAGATACTGGGGATTCTTACGACCAAGAATCCTCGTCTGAGGATGAAGGATTTGGTCGAGACGAATCAGTACATCAGCTTAGTGCTATTGACTTGTTGCCTCGACCAGCAGTGGAGAAAGATCCTGACAAAGAAGAGTTGAGTGAGGCAGAGATTGTGAGAAGACTCTCTACCCTGAAGTTTGGTATCAATGTCACTCAAGAAGAGAAAAGTAGATTCCTAGATATATTTCGAAAATATATCCATGTGTTTGCTTTCAGCTACAACGATTTGAAGGAGGTGACCCTCGAGACTCATCGAATCGAATTGGAGGAGAACGCAAGACCAGTTCGACAGAAGCAGAGAAGGGTCAATCCTACAACGGCAATGATGGTCAAGGAGGAGATAGACAAGTTGAAGGAGGCGAGTTTCATCTATGAGGTGGAGAACTCAGAATGGGTTTCACCCATTGTGATTGTCAAGAAGAAGAATGGTAAGCTGCGAGTGTGCATAGACTATAAGAAGCTGAATGCAGTTACCAAGAAGGACTATTATCCTCTACCATTTATAGATGAGATTTTGGAGGAAGTTGCCGGTCATGAGTGGTACAGCTTTGGTGATGGTTATAGTGGATACAACCAGATCAAGATAGCACAGGAGTACCAGCAGTTGACTACTTTCACTACTCCTTGGGGAACATTTGCATTTCGAGTGATGCCATTCGGACTGTGTAATGCTCCGGCCACGTTTCAGAGGTTCATGAACAAGGTGTTTGAACCATTCATAGGGAAGTTTGTTCGGGATTTCATTGACGATTTCTGTGTGTACGGACGAAAGGAGGACCACTTTGATCATGTGATCAAAGTTTTGCAGCGGTTGGAGCAAGCCAACGCTTCTCTAAATCCAGAGAAGTGCATCTTTGGCTGCGAAGAAGGTCTGCTGTTAGGGCACATCATTTCCAAGAATGGGATTGCGGTAGATCCTGAGAAGGTGAAGAAGATTGTGGATCTTCCATTTCCGATCAACTTGACAAAGTTGAGGCAGTTTCTTGGCATGGTTGGATATTATCGTAGGTTTGTCTTTTCCTTCTCAAACAAAGCAATAGCTTTGACTATGTACATGAAGAAGGGAGTTGATTTTGACTTGATAGTGCATGATCAGAAGGCAAAGGAAGCATTTGAGGAGCTGAAAAAGGCATTAGTGACAGCTCCTATACTTGCTAAACCTGAGTGGAGTAAAGCATTTATTCTGTATACGGATGCCTCCAATGTAGCAATCGGATGTACATTAAGTCAGCTAGATGGAGATGGGCATGATCATCCTATAGCTTATGCTAGTAGGCAGATGGTTCCAGCGGAGAAGAATTACTCCGTGACTGAACGAGAAGGATTAGCGGTGATCTTTGGATTGAAGAAATTTCGACACTACTTGCTAGGAGGGAAATTTTCCATAGTCACAGATCACAAGGCTTTAAAGTATATCTTTAATAAGCCTAATGCCGAAGGTCGTATTGCTCGTTGGAAGATCCTTCTAACAGAATACGATTATGTGATCGAAGATAGACCAGGGAAGAAGCATGCGAATGCTGATCTTTTGTCAAGGGCTTATGATGATGAGGGAGAAGAACCGTTTGATGATTCATTTCCAGACGAGCATCTGATGACCATCACAAGCATCGAGGAGATACCGGACGAGTACAAGGAAATCTGGAGTTTCCTTGTAGATGGCTCTTTTCCAGAAGGTATGCATACCCGAGAACGTAACGCGTTGATCAAGAGATGCAAACCTTACACCATGGTAGAGGGAATTCTGTTTCATCAAGGAGCAGATGGGTTACTAAGGAGAGCAGTTGGTCAGAAGGAGGCATTCAAGCTAATGCACGAGTTTCACGACGGAACTGTTTGCGGAGGTCACTTTGCTGGTAAGATAACAGCCTTCAAGATTTTGGATGCGGGTTACCACTGGAGAGGGATTTTCAAAGAGTGTTTAGACTATTGCAAAACTTGCGACGTATGTCAAGCATTTGCTCTGAAGTCTACTAGAACACCTCCGTTAAGATCAATTCCCGTGTTAGGACCATTTGAGAAGTGGGGTATTGATTTTGTAGGTCCTCTTAATAAGACACCTCGAGGCAATAGATACATTGTAGTCGCCACTGACTATTGTACCAAGTGGGTAGAGGCTAGACCTTTGAGAGAGACCAATGAAACAGAAGTCGGTAGATTCTTATGGGAGAGGATCATCACAAGATTTGGATGTCCGTTAGAGTTGGTCTCAGATAGAGGAGGAGAGTTTGTAGGGAGCATGACTACTGCTATGCTACAACACTTTTCTATCAAGCCACGAGTAACGACCTCATACAAACCAAATGCTAATGGTCTTGCGGAGAAGACCAATCTTACACTTTGTATGATGCTCGCCAAAGATGCTGGTGTTGAGACTGCGAAACATACTTGGGATAAGAGGCTACATGCTATCTTATGGGAGTATCGAACGACAACAAAGACTTCTACTGGGTACTCCCCATTTCGACTGGTTTATGGAGTGGAGTCCAAGTTGCCGATCCAATTCGAATTGGATACTTTTCAAACTATTCAACGAAAGTTGAAGAGGTCGAGAGGAGAAGACGTGGTCAGATCAAGAAGGGAGCAACTCATGGAGTTGGAAGAGACCCGAGCGGTAGCAATGATCCGGATGGAACGAGCTCAGGCGTATCAAAAGAAGAGTTACGACAAACGGTTGGGCAAGAGGGAGGTAAAACCTTTTCAAGTCGGAGATTGGGTTATGTTGTATGATGCTATCAGATTCAAGAGGGCTAGGAAGAAGTTTCTTCCGAGATATTTTGGTCCTTTTGTTGTAGATAAGGTGTGGAGCAACTTCACATATGACCTTCAGGAGCTGGGAGGAAGGAGATTCGATCGGGTCAACCATGACAAGTTGAAGTTGTTTCATCGACGGAAGTTCTCTCTTCACTCCGAGGACGGAGCGAAAATTTAGTCCGGGGGTAAAATGTAACGACCTATGTTACACATAGGAAGTTTATCTATTAGTAAGGTGTTTAGTTCTAACTAAGTGTTGAGAATGTTTATTTGCTGCCAAAGTACTTTTAGGAGATATCAAGTTAGTCATGACTAGCTAAAAGTTAGTTATGGTTAAACTTAGCTGTACTTTTGGCAGAATTCAGATATTTGCTAAAGAGTGAGCACTACTATCTTGTCATCTTGTCTAAAAGGTAGAAAGGGGGTGGAAAGTATCCCTTATCTCCTTTTTGACTTGATATTAGTGGTTGGATTAAAGTTGTGGACTTTGTGGGCATTAAAAACAAGAAGAGATTCCACATGTTTCCTTTTTAGTGGGTCCTAGTGTAGAGGGGGGGTGGAAATTCGAGATTCCTTGAGAATATTCCAGAATCCTTCTAGAAGTTGTTGACTTTGAAGGAATAAGCCCATGTGAAAAGGTAAAAAGCCCATGTGATCAATGCTTTTACCTTAAGTAATATCTTAGTAAAACCCGGTAAAAGTAGTTACGGCTGAGTTACCGGAGGGTACCAAAGTAAAAACCTAGAATGTATAAATAGAGGAGTAGAGAAGAGCTCCTCATCCTTGTTTTCACATCGTCGTAATGACAACTTGAGTAATATAGAGAGTGTGGGATATTTTTAGCATGTGAGAACTTGAGAGACGTCGTTAGAATGGAGGATTTTAGTGGATGAGATTATGGAGATTTTAGTTGATAAGTTTGTGGGTGTATGAATGAGAGTGAACTTAACATTTTTCCCTTCAAGATTCATGGTGTGCTTCCATCAAAGCCATCAGAGGTGACCCCTGAGTGAGAGACAGGCCCGACAGTTGCAGATTCGTGGATGACGATCGTGGAGGTTGAGAGATCGGGGGGTAGTTGATCGTTAGGACCGCGGAGGGTTTACAGTGCAGCAAACTGTATTGGGATTCTATCAAGTTTGGTTGAGCGGTCTTATAGCATCTTTTGGTTGTATTAAACAGAGTTGTAATAGTAAAACTGATCGGTAGCTAGCATCGCTAGAAGCTATTAAGTCATGCTTCAAGTGATATAAAGTTACTTTCAAGTAGATAGTACAAATCACTTCTGCTAGAAGAGTAGATATAGAACATTTGGGTTGAAAGATCAAGGTTTAGAGCCAACTTGTTCAAGCCACATAACTATACACTCTCATATACACAGTGTATTTCTAGACAGAAAAATATATTATACGGCAATGCTCACATAATTCCTCAAATATTGATTCAAAATCAAGTTAACTCGTTCCGTTTGTCCATCCGTTTCGAGATGAAAAGCGGTACTACATTTTAACTTAGTCCCCATCTTTTGGAACAAGTATTTCCAAAAAGCACTTGTGAACTTATAATAGGTCCGAAATAATACACTGAGGTAATTCATGTCAACATCATCAAGTATCTAGGAACAGTCGAGAAGTCGTGAATGTTGTTGTGGTATCCAAGATCGGGGTAAACTTCATTAGTTTGCTAAACCGTTCAACTACCACAAATATTGCATTGTATCTATTTGAGTCAGATGGAGACGTAATGAAGTTCGTGCTGATGCTTTCCCAAGGTCTGGAATCGGCAAGGATGAAGCAACCCTTGTTTCTTCTCATAAGAAACCCGATTCGCTTGACAGATTACGTATGTTTTCACAAAGTGAACGACATCATCTTTTATGTGAGATCAATAAACTTTTTAGCTATCACTGCTAAAGTGGATTTTTCTCCTTTATGGTTTGATAAGGGTGCATCATGACATTCCTTAAGCAACTTAGTCTTAAGTTTTCCTTGTCCCACATAAACAGGACTTTGCTTGAACATGAGTAAGCCATGTCTCAACTGCATGTTCTGCAACTTCACTCCTTGTTTAAGCTGTTCTAGATACTCCTTCGCTTGATCATCGTCTATGTAACCTTCACGTATTCGTCTCTCCAAGTTTGATTCCTTAAGATACATAGCTTGCAAAATCTGTGTTGACGATGAAAGATATTCCTCCTTGCGACTCAAGGCACCAAGAACCACATTGTCCTTTCTCGCTTTGTGGATTAGTTCCACATTCATGAGCGCTAAAGTATCATCCCACCGTAGTTGCTTTGACGTCATCCAATCTTGTGTCTCAAAGTACTTGAGCAAAATATTATCAATATACACTTGGGTTTTGTGAAGTCTTAAGTAATGCTGTCATTTCCTCAAGCAATGAATCACCGCAAATAGTTCCTTCTCGTGAGTCGGTGATCGACTCTCTATCTCATATAACTCTCTTGCTTTCGTACGCTACAGATTTTCCATCATGCACCAACACTCCGTCATCACATTGTCGCTCGCGTCTGTGTGCACCTCAAATGGTTAGTCAAACTCCGGTAGTTTCAAAACTGATGTCTTTGACAAAACGGATTTGATCATCCGGAACGTATCATCCACCTCCTTAGTCCAACTTACATGTGCATCTTTTCTCATCCAGTCCGTCAGCGGCTTTGTGATTTTTGAAAACCCCTTCACATACTTACGATAGAATTGCATCAATCCTAAGAATCACCGCATCTCTTTTACTATAGTCAGAGGCTCCCAAGTTACAATCGCATCCACCTTCTAAAGTTCGATAAGGAGCTTTGGAAGGTGATTTTGACACTGGCAAGACCTCGATCTTCTGATTCACCACCCGCCTTGGAGATAATTCAGCAGGTAACTCATCTGTCAAGACATCCTCAAACTCCTTAATCACTTCGCGAAGCACTTTCAGAAGTTGAGTCACGTCTCTTGATGTTTTCTCTTGTCCGTCACTCATCGTCAAATCTGCAACTCGCATCAAACACATGACTCTACCGTTGAAGTCCATCTGTTTATCTCTGATCAAACTCAAAGTCATCAATTTTCTGCACCTTTCGATCAGTCTCACTCCTAACTTCTGTCTTTTTACTCTGACGTTCAACCTCAAAGATTTTCGCTTAAGTTCCACTTCGAACTTATCCAAGAAAGTGTTTCCCAAAACCGCATGGATGTCATCCATCTCGCACACCATGAAGTTCTCCATGAACTCTAACTTCTCACACGCAAATCGTACGTCCAAGGTCACTTCGGAAGTTTGGTGCTTCTTGTCCTTGGCAAAGCGCACCTGAATAGACTTGTCTGCCTTGGAGGTAGACAAGCTCAACTTCTTCACCAACTTTGGACTTATGAAGGAGTGAGTCGCTCATGTGTCCACAAAGAAAGTAATATCACGGTTAGCAACTTTAGCTTGTAGAAACATCAATCTCATAGTCTTTTTCGTGGTTCTCAAGGTCACAATCATCTGACCCTCCAACAACGCATTCATGCTACAGTTACTAACCTTAGACTATCGTACACCCCTTAGCAATATGGTCCATCTCGTCGTAATTGTAGCAAATAAACTTAGTTTCAGTTCCCTTCTGAGGTGTTTGCTCCTTAGGTTTTAACCCTCTTTGCTGCCGCTTTGCTGCCGGGGCAGAAGAGTTCTTCTGATCTTTCTCACCCCCATCTCATTGTCGCTTGAAACCCTTGTTCTTCTTGTAAACCTTGTCCATGCTGTGTGGTTCAAAGAGTTTTTGTTGTTGGACTTCATCGTCCTTAATCCGCTCCGCTAGTTTCAAGAGTTCAACACATGTCTCAGGTAGCTTCGGCATCCAAAAGAGAGCCTTCTCCGAGCTAGACTTGAGTCCTCCAATAAATATACATATTTTGGTCTCTTCAGTCCACTTGGAGAACAAATCTAGCTTGGCACTAAACTCGTGCACATAAGGACTCAAGGCCCCCGTCTGTTTCAACTTAACTAACTCAACACCATCCCGAATCCTTTGATACTCTAGAGTGAATCGTCTCGCGAGCAACTCTTTGAACTCTTTCAAACCAAGCGCCGAGACGGTCAAGGCATGCTCGTCTCTGTATACAGTCCACCAAAGAAGCGCATGGTCCTTTAAGAACGTAACTGCCGCTCTCACTTTGTCTAACTCCTTAGCCCGTTGCGCCTCAAAGTATAGGTCCAACTCAATTAAGAAGTCCTTAGCTTTGCGAGCCCGTTGTAGCACTACTTGGCGGCTACATGCTACATTTCTACTCCAACACTTGAGTTTAGTAGTTCTAGAAGTTACCTAAATATGTTTGTGAAATCCTAAACTTGGAAGCATGGGTCTTAGGGACAGTTTGAGCTTTTGTTAAGGATATTCATAGATCTGAGAGCATAGGGTGAGAGAGCTCGTCGTCCCAGTCACTATCAATGTAAATTTAGATCCATTTGGAGTAATAAAGAGGGTTCAGATTGGATCAAAATTGCATAACAATTGTTGATTTTGGAGTTTTCTTTGCAGCAGAATAGAGATAACCGCTTCAAACCTTCGTGGTTGCGTTCACTGTCAGCAAGGCTACGACAGTCAAAAAAGTTTCATGTCATTTGAGTGAGTGAATAATTCGAGGCGATCGCTGAAGCAAAAGAGGTCTGAAAAGCTCTCAATCTAGAGCACCAACTTCCAAGCTTTCACCTAGAAACGTTGATCCGCTTCGTATCTCGCATCTCTCCTCAAACGTCTAGCCTTCAATCTCTATCTCAAGTTCTCGCTCACCGAAGCGTCGGCTCTGATACCACTTTTCACTCTATCGTGTCGGATTTTTACGTGAAGGTTGTCCAGGAAAAGATGAAGTTCTTGGCTGTGGAGATGTAGTGTGTCAAACAAAGACAAGACAGAGAGAAACAACCACGAGAACAAGCGTCGCAAAGTATATCAACTCGTACTTTATATACACTCCTGATTCTTCTTCTCTAAGAATGCAAAACAAAGAAACAGACCTGAGCGGTCTATAATCTGCACCAACCCTCTGAAATGAGACCTTGAATCTCCACTTAGACCCAAAACTATCAAAGCATAGCTCAAAACAAGAGAAACATCTCTTGCTAACAAAAAAAGCTGCACCAATGTCACACAATTCAAACCCAAGCCCAAACAACGTCCATGTACAAGGCTAAAGCTAGCTACCAAGTTGTACATAACCAACTAGATTGTGACAAACTCAAAAAGACAAAAACCGTAGCGAAAGAACCAAAATGACCTATCTTGGAACTTCCTTCTTTCGCCAAGCGGTCTTCATATGTCAATAAGGCTTTCCTTCCTGACTTTGTGGGTCTCAAGAACTCCCAAATCCGACTCTCGACAGCCGAGATATCACCTATTTTCAGTCATAGGTGACCGAATCTTCAAAAGCTCCTTCATGCGGCTTAGAATCACGCACACCGCCCAAACGAATCGCTTGATCTGATATCCGTCTTCTATGATAGATAGATCTAGCTATCCTGAACCCAATGCGACTCCAAACAAGTTGGTTGGAGTTCCCCTCATGAAACCACACAAGAAATTTGGTCGCAAGAAGCAAAAAACTGACATAAATCGACTATCTGCGGCTCAAATTCGCTCACCACACCCAAACCAACAATCCAATCCACATACGGTCTTCTCCAAGGCACCAAGAACGAAGAGCTTGGCTCACTGATCGCGAAGAAGAACCCAAGCTCAAGTCGCAAACAACGCGAAGAAGCAAAAAATTGACGTAAACGCTTCCCTACAAGCCAATTTCATCCAAAACTCTCAAATCGTCAAATGAAATTTCGTATCGTCTTCAATTTCTTGAAGAAATCGGCGTTTTGATCCGGATGAATCTAAGGACAGCAAGTTTAGACTCCAAAACAGCCGAAATGGTCCAACTCTCCTTCACAGATCGCTGAAGCACTTCAAAATCTTGCCCTATGTCTCAGTTTCTCTCAGAATATATTCCTCGATCGGCCTCTTCACGAACCGTCTTAACCAGTATGTAGCTTGTACAAGTCTAAACCCTATGAAGCCTTGCGCGTTTGCATTGGACCTCTCAATCTCTCGAATCGTCCACCGACATGTTGCAGATGCAAGCTAGTCCCTTAAGCTGCCCCCTTACATCAGCTCGCTTACTCGTGAAAGTTTTAATAGATAATGGACAAGCAGACCCCTTGCATCCTTAGTATAGCGACAAGAACCGTAAATACCCAATCAGCAATAGTAAGCTAAGGCCTAGTTTGATTTCCTTATCTTTCAAGTCTCGTAACTTTACCACTATGCGTCCAAGCGAAGTAGATAAAATGCAACTTGGAAAGTTGACAAGGAGCTCTACCAGTTGATGTAATGAAAATGAAGATCCGAAGTTGTGTAAAAAAGCTCATTTTAGTCTAATGAATATCTTTTGAGCGATAACGATTGAAATTTGATTCATGAGCCGATCGAGGTAGGAGCAGATCCACGATACGACAATGCACTCATCGTCTTGTTGCACCAGCGGAAGCTCTTGCTCAGTAGGTCACGAAACTCACAATGCTAACTTGCAAATCATGATCAAAGATTAGCGTTCATGCACCACTTATCTTTCTTTTGTTTGATCCGAACCGGTTCTGGACTATCTCCTTAACTCTCAAGTTCCACATTTCTTAAGTCTCGACCTAAACACAGCTAGGTCGGTCATGAGTAAATCACAACATGACTTGAGACAGATTTCTCATAAAGCCCGGGGTCTTAAACGGTGTCTCCAACACATCTAGCGGTCCAACCGCCCGTGATGTCCGTTTGGGTCCAAGCTCCCAAACGGTGGTCTAGCTCGATGTCTCGTTCCTTAGTCTTGCACAAGCCCTTGGGTCATTTTTAAGTCCAGACGTCCAAGTTTGGACCAGAACACGCCTTGGTACTGACCCAACCATCACCTCATGTCTCTAGAGTTTGCCAGCCGAACGCTAGGATCATGTGACTCGTCCTGACCCACCCAAACATTGAGCCCTCTCATATATACTTCTGGGGAGCAACGACCACGCCTTCCTCTTTGATCCCTAAAAATTATACCACAATCCAATCACATGATCGATCATAATTCCAACTCTGAGATCAGTTCGAGGAGTTCTATATCTCACTGGAGAGCTCTCACCGAGGTCTTTCCTATGAAACTTTACTCGCCCCGAGATCTTACCTAGCGCCCACGACCCAAAACATCGTTGGAGCTCCAACACTTAGGATTTTTCTGAAGAATCGTGATCCAACGCCAGACTTGGATCTTGTGGTTCAGATCAGCGTCCGAACCACGGTCCATCTACGCCGGACTCACGTCTCGATCTCGCGTCTCAGACCCACATCTCTGACTTATGTCTCAGATCTATGTTCCAATCCGTTTCCAAACTTGCACCTTATGTCAATGTTTGTATGGGGTCGTCCTGGAGTATGCCTTTATGTCTTAACCCAATGTTCTAACCTTGGTTCAGAGAACCACTCATGGTTCATCTGTTCTCGACTTCTCGGCCAAGCCGTTAAGTCGTACTCGTAGCGTTCACAACCTAGCGCAACTCCCTTAGGTTCTGTTGTTTGCACCTGCGTCCGATCTTGAGACTTAGGGTCGCGACATTCGATCTCATGCTCATGGAACAACTCAATACTTAAATCTAAGAAAAACGGTTTTACTTCTATCGCTCAAATATCACAGCCAACTTCAATCGATCATTTCGAGGTCGAATCCAACCCTAATGTAAACCTATTTTACATCAGTGCAACCAGAACGGCGTCAACTAAGCTGAGCTGGCGCAACTATCACTAAGCTGACACGTCTCATTATCCTGCGATCTCACATCTCAGATAATCATGAACGTGGCATCTAATACGCTCTCAAGCGAGTTACATGAGAAGGTTCACGAAACGTAGAAAACAAAACACAATACAAGTTCTATCCTAAATTCACATGTGAACCGAGTCACAACATGACAACGAGACATCCAAAATACACATGGAACTGCAGAAATGCAAAAATACAAAGAAACAGACGTAAAAAAAATCAAAAATAGAATTTTGCAAAGAGAACACACACAAATAAGGCTTGTGCACACTTCGCGATCCTAAACAACAAATAAGACTCACGACAATCTCACGGATTTCATCAATTTGACCAAAAAGTCCGATGTAAATCTCAATTTTGGTTCCTCACCACACAAAAAGAGCTCTACTGAACTCAAACGGATTTCGTTTTTAACAATTTTGGTTGCACAAACTGTCACCAGCGACCAAAATTGATCCAACCAGTGACCAAACCTCCACCAAATCACTTCACGAATACACCAAACGAAGTGAAAATCTTCCCCTCTCCACTCCACAAATTGAAGATATCATCAATTTATGATCACTCAGAAATATCATTGGCAGAAAATCCACTACTTAGTTTCTCTCAATCAAAACTTCACGAATCACTTTTCTTGAGTAATCTGAGAGAACATGCATAAACACTTGCCAACCAACAACATATCACTCACGAATCAAGTCAAACTCACTCTATACTCGTAGAGAATCTAAGTTCTATTCACTAAGCGCATCTATCACAGCTATGAGCTTGAAAGCTCAACTCGAGAAAAGTGAGAGACTACAAGCTCTAACTCAAAATATACTCCTTGGCGATGTTTCTGGCAATAAAAGAAATTTATCAAACTTTTCTTTCTTGGATATTTGTTCCCAAGAGGGAAGGGGTTTTAGTTGGGAAGCTTGTACAATAATCATCTCCTCGATGAAGAGATGAGGATGTATATGTATGCTCTTTAATTAATGACCAAATTCGTTTGATGGAAGATTTTGTTCATAAAAATATAAAAAATAAAGTGTATGAAAATAGAAAAATAATAAAATATAAAGTGTATAAAAATTATACTTTTTTCAAATTTCTTTATGGTTTTTTCAGGACTGCTTTGAGTACTGCACTTAAAGTTTTTCGTTCTTTCTCTGGCCAACTGTAAAGACGGGAAAAGGTGGAATAAATAGCAAGATAGTTTTTCTTTCTTTTCTATCCCACTCTAAATATAATATCAGAGAAAAACAGATTTTTGTCGTTTTCGGGCCAAGACCAGAGGAAAGGAAAGAAGAATATAAGAGGAGGATTTAAATTAAGACTTGGATCGAAATGTACCCGTACGTCGTGATAGGCTCTCTATGACGGAAGAATATTTTATTTTTATTTTCTCGCGACCAGCCGCAAGGGAAAAATAAATACTTTTCTCCCTGTTCCGGTCCCCTGTAAATTTCTCGACGTTATCCCTGAACGTCGAGACAATATTATATTGCATGCATATTTTATTAGTTTTTGTTGTTTGTGACATGATACGGACATACAGACGTGGAGACATGGATTTCTTTTCTTTCTTCTCTCTTTGTTTGCTGTATATACACTACCAATAAACAAGAAAAGAAAAGAAGGAGCAATCAGTGATTGGTTCACGTTCAACGAGGGCCTTCTCGTCCTTCTCGTCCTCGTAAGTTCGTAGTTCCTGCAAACTTCTTTTCTCTTTTCGAACATGCACGGAGTTCTACTTTCGCAGTCTCACACAATCGCCGTGGCGTCACTATCGTCACAAGAGTCCAGCGTCCAGAAGCTCCTTCCGCGGCAGTAATTCCTGGGATGGATTGAGTTGTTTCTCGGTTTGTAAGGAAAGAGAGGGACCAATTTCCAACAAATTGGCACGGAAAGTGGTGGAGGCATAGGAGAATGACTTGCATTGGCAGACCTCCGTTGTTAATTCCTGAGGTGTGCAGGGCGCTAGTCGGCGAGTCGAAGCAGGTCGGTTTTTGGAAATTGAACGGGAAGGTCAAGTGGAAAGGAGGATTAGCTTGCAGGGATGGAGTCAAAATTGAGAGAATTTCGACCTCGGCGGTACAGACTGCCGAGGATCTGGGAGAGGGAACTTCTGAGTTCTCCCTGGACTGGAGACATCTTGTGAGTGAGAGAGAAGAGGCGAAGGCAGTGGTGTCCCAGTTTTTGAGGTCTCGAGGGTTCAGTGCGACCATTGCATCCCGAACCGTGAAAAATGCTGCTCTTTTCGCTGCCCATCTGCTCAGCCTTTTGCATTCTCAGCACCGCGCGCGTTATCTCGCAGGTATGTCACCAGCTCTGTGAGAGATTGAGAGGGAGTGGATTCGAACTTGCTGATAATCGCAGATAATCGGTCATGGACGTTTCGACCTTGTGGTGTTGACGGTGTCCTCTCGAAATGAAGACTCAGGCGATATATTCTGTACCAGTTAAAGTGAAGAAAACGTGCGGAAGTCATTATCTCTCGTAAGACGATTGAAGGAATTATAGGGGATATGTAGTACTCCGGCCCTGTCATGAGAACGTAGCCCCCCACCCCTAAGAACCGCACGTGCAATGTCAATGCATTCTTAGGACTGGCGTCCATGTCTATACAGTCACCACCAATTAGTCTTCCTTAGGTTCTCGCATCAATGCAAGTGTTTTAAGGGTCTCCTTTTACCGCAGATTTTCTCTGTTAGAAGAAGATCGAATTTATGTTCATTTCTGCCGTGGAGGATAGTTAGAGTTCACGTATTCGCTGTGTTTGATGTATCTGTAAGTTGAAACTTTCACCTTCGGATTTCTGAGCTACAGGTTCCGGTTTTCATCTTGAAGGTTAAGGAGAGGAGGGACAGTGATAAATGGATGTTGTATTTGCGCAGGAGAAGAACTTGGAACAGAGGAGATCCAAGCTACACTGCTTCCCTATCTCGAGAGCCTAGCTTCCAAGTATGGCAGGGGTACTCCAGATGTCATAGTGAGCTTCCCTGAAGTGCCGGCCCTTTGGGCTGGAGGAGATGTGCTGTACAGCGTAACGACTGATGCTGAAGGCGAGGAGAAAGTCATAGAGGTAAATCTTGCGGAATGTCCCGCTCTTTTGGGACATTGCATCGATGGGAAGCTGCCTCCCGCCGCGTCCTATTGTTTGAGTATTGGAATGACCCCCGAGCAAATCAACGATGTGATACAACGCTTTCCAGCCTTTGCTCACTACAGTGTGGAAAAGAAGATAATGCGGGTTATAGACCAGATCATAGCTATGGGTTGTTGCCCTTCAAGCATTCCGAAAATCATTATGAAAAGACCTCAGCTTTTTGGCTGCAGCGTAGAGGAAAACCTTAAACCTACAGCCAGATTTCTCGAGAGTCACGGAATCGAGGCGGAGAGATGGGCCAAGATCATGGTGAATTTTCCTCAAATCCTTACCTACAGTCGCACGAAGTTACAACTTGTTATTAATTTTCTGCTAGAAATCGGAATTCCTCAGTGCACAGTGGGCAGAGTCTTATCGAGGTTTCCACACCTAGTAGGTTACAGTCTAGAAGCAAAATTAAGGCCTATGGCATTGTACTTCAAGATGATAGGGATTGCTGACTTTAGTCTTGTAGTCATACGTTCACCTCAGACTCTAGGTTTGAGTTTGGAGAAGAACATCAAGTGCACTGTTGAATTTTTCTTAGGGTTAGGATACAGTATTGCAGAGGTGGCTGTGTTGGTTAACCGTTTCCCACAAATTCTTGGATTGAACGTGGAAAAAAACCTTCTACCGAAATGGAAGTACTTCAGCAAGATGCGCCGAAAACACTCAGAGCTGATTGATTTTCCTCAGTACTTTGGATATAGTCTCGAAAAGAGAATACAACCACGACATGCGATTCTTGAGAAGCGTGGTTATACCTGGACGTTGAACCGGATGCTGAGCACCACGGATGGAGGTTTCCAGACACATCTCGAGAAATGCGATGGTGCTTTTTCAGCAGCAGCTCTGATCAGTGAGGCAGCGGAGTTGACCGAATCGGAGAGCGCAGTATTCTAATTTATAGGGGCCAGAAGGATGTATGTGTGGGACTTCTGCGGTCTCCGCACCGCCGGCAGGGCGATGATAAGAATGAAGGTTTAGATGGATTGTCGTGAAGCTTACTCTCGCTTCAACCTTGTCCTCTACTAAGACTCTTACGACCTCTTCTTGGTGTGGTTTGGAGGCCGTTCCCAGTAAGCAGCCGAAGGTTTCAAAAAGCATGGCATCCGTATGTTCCCGACAGTGTTTTACAGAGCGTTCACAAGAGGACCAATTTTTGATGTAGATGAAATTTATGGGCAAGTATGGGCCAAACCAGACTGCCTGCCCAGGTCGAGCAACCCTCCCAAAGAGGTTGATCATGAGTGTGCTGGCCATTGTACGGCCAAATCCATTTGGTACATGGCCTTGTAAATTTTGTTACGGCATTGTATAGAAGACGTGATCTGGTGGACCTTTATTGGGAGAAGCTATGGGGTAGGATAGGTGCATGAGCTTGGGAAGTAAATCGATTATTCAGAATTCAGTAGACAGATGCTTCAGGGGTAAGAATGGATGACACAGTGGTATGTTACATTACTCAAAAGCTTAACATGGGTTCACTTTTTGGTGATGACTCATTCCAGTTGGCCGCTAGAACACTTCAACGATGATATCCTGGATGATGGACATGTTCGTTAAAGTATCCTCTGCCGATGCGGCTGACGGTGATGACCATGTCTCGGTGTGAAGGGTGTTCACACTGCTGTGTCGCTTCTGGAATGGTTGTTATGTCCGCCGTGCATCCTTTTAACTGCGCGGAGTGGCTTAGGATGGGAATTTCGAGGTCCTTTTATGGATCCGTTGGGAATACATAGTCTACTTCATAGTCGTTTACAGTGCATTTGGTTCTTGCGCATGCAAACGCTGTTCTATCAGTGTTATTAGACTATCGCTTCTTGTAGTTACTCGATGATTGAGTACCTTGTTTTCTTTACGGGTTGTAGCATATAATTTTAGCGGCTTCCGAGCATACACTCCATAGATGTTTGGTAGTGAGGTCTCGTTTCGAAGCTTGGTTCGGTACTTAGATCTGGATGCATCCTTTTGTCGGGTTTCCACGTGGATGCTGTTTTCAGTCCCAGAACTGCTCTATTGTTCGCAGCAAAATGCAGTCTTTGGGTTGATCATATTTTGCCTGTTCCGGTCTAAAAACAGATCTCTACTCTCAGTACTGAACTTCCCTCATCTTAGTGATCAGCGAGGAGATAAAACACACCACGTTGGCGTGTTCTCTGGTCTGTACAGTCGTGTCCTTATTTCGTTCCAGTTCATTATTTTTTCTCGTGCGTTCATCGAGACTTCCTATTATGTAATGTTTCGGTGTGCACTGGACGAAGGCCCACAGACCGTGACAATGTGTAAAGGGTAAGTGGGTATTCCACATCGTTGTAGATCTGTCACGTCTGTTGATAGTATACCTACACACAGCCGTGTGAGCAGTAGGCCGCCATCTGAGGGAGCTCGTCTTTTTTGTGCCTAACGCTCGTTGCCGTATCAGACTTCCATGGGGATCTTTAGGGTTTATGACTCTTCCCCGTTGGGTAGGACCGTTACGTCCGACCCTGTGTCTTGTGCGCTCTTCCCAAATCACCGCCCTATCTCTCCTTCTCTCTCATAGAGTGTTTTCTTGTGTGTAGGCGTGATCCTGTACTGAGCTAATCCGACATGGTATAAGAGTGAAAACAAGAACAATCTCGCCATGATGTTTCTTGGGAATGCAGTCGAAGATAGCCTGCAAGGACTGGTGATTCCGTACAGCACCGCTGCCGAAGTGTGGGATGAGATGAACAAAATCTATGAACCTCAGTGTGTGGTATATCTGCTGGATGAACTGCATACTTTCAAGCTTAGCGAGGACGAGGAAATGTCGAAACACGTTACAAAGTTTCGTATGTCACTGGACCAGCTGAATGCAGTCGGCCATCCAGTGGATGAGAAAAGGAGCTTGCGTCTGTTTGTCGAGGAGTGTACCTTCAATTTACGCACCGTTTCTTCGGAAGATGCGAAAACCTGTCGACAGTAACGGTTATTATTGGACTGTTGAAGGAAGAAATTCACTTGAGACGCCAGAGCGATCACTGGAATGTCAGCGCTCAATTCGAATCGTAGACTCGAACCAGCTCGAAGGAAGAACTGGAGCAAGACCAAAGAGGAGAATTCAAGTTCAAAACCATTTCCAAAGAAGAGAACGACGTGTTCTTACTGTAAGAAACTAGGTCATATCGCCTTGGAGTGTCGCAAGAAACAGCAAGATTCCAGACTCAGGAACGATGTTGCTGTCGAGATGAGCTGTGTATGATTTGCTTATGCATGTTACGGGGTTCGGCGATACATCACCTCTGATGCAGGTGATGTGTTACCAACGTGATGCGTTTGTCAACTATCGATCATTCTCCTCAGGAGAGAAAATGTATCTTGGAGATGACAGCTGATCATTCCCCTCAGCGGAAGTGGGGATTGGAAGATCATCTGGAATGGAGAACAGGATATTCCTGTTCCTGAGCTGACATTAAATCCATTCTCGGTATATCGATGGTTTTAGTGCAAGCAGGTGGGAGCATGATTCTGCAGCCAGAATTTTGCATTTTGCAGAATTTGAAGCAAGAATGTGTAGAAGGTATTACAGGTTGCATGATCTTGGGACCTTGAGGGTGGGACTTATAACGTTACAAGGAGTCCAAAGGGCATGCTAAAGACAAAAGACGGGAGCTATTCTATGGCACACTTGAAACTTTTGTCATGCCAGTTTACCAAGAATTCAACAGATGCAGCCGGAAACCGATGGTTTTAGGCATGTAAGACCTATAGCTGAAATCCGACCGTTTTGTTCAGCATGTGCGGTAGGAAAGTCTACACTGAAGAACTGGAGCGATCCTAAACCCTAAATCCTAGACTGCTGTACTTGATGTTCATCCTGAGATATGTGGTCCCACTCAGACGTATTCAGGATGGGGACACTTAATCATTTTTCATCGATGACTATTCTAGGTATACTTGTATGACGGGGAGCAGAGCGCAGGTCACGAATGTACTTATGAAGCTTTTAGAATATAGCCTGCACCAGAGCAGACAGAGCACAAGTAGTGAAGATTGTATAGTTTGTCCTCCAGTTCAGGGCTGTTAAATTGAAAAGCGGTAGAGAGAATTCAACGTTACTTGAGAGGAGCATAGTTAGGCCTTGGACTTGAGTTCACCAGAACGGATGCACCAAAAGCCTTGTGCGACTACTCAGAGGCTGACTAGGAGATTGCTCAGACGCAAGAAGTTGGATGCACCAAAAGCCTTGTGCGACTACTCGGAGGCTGACTAGGGAGATTGTTCAGGCACAAGAAGTTCGACCACTGGTAATCAGCTCTACAACAGACCAGTGAGTAAATGGTATTCCCGAAGGCTCGTGCTGAATCTGTCTGGGTCAAGAGTTCACTTACTGACCTAGGCTTTGAAATAGGGCCAAAAATATTCGAGTGGCACTGTTTCTGAACCATTGTGTTCGATCTAGGTTTTATGACTGATCCGTTCGAGATGACAGTTACGTCCGTCAGACCCTCAGTGTATGAGTTGTGTGAGTGATCCTGTACTGGCTCATCCAACAGTTCTGAATACCATGATTTTGTAGGACACATTTTGACTGGTTCATTGTGTGCAAAGATCTGTGGTCTTGCGCTCGATGACTTCTTCATGTCTCAAGACCTCGGTGACGAGATTTGATCATAGCCTGTATGGCCTGGTGAAGTGAGGAAAAGATCCAAAGCAGTGTATCACAGATGTACTCATTAAGAACTGCATGCCGTAGCCTTGCGCTCGATGACTTCTTCATGTCTCAAGACCTCGGTGACGAGATTTGATCATAGCCTGTATGGTCTGGTGAAGTGAGGAAAAGATCCAAAGCAGTGTATCACAGATGTACTCATTAAGAACTGCATGCCGTAGCCTTTCACCATAGACCCCGCGCCCTGGCTGGATGGGTAGTGCGAGAAACAAAGATGGGTTGAGAAGAAGCCAAAGCAGAAAAGAGAGCAGGTAGCTGTGTTTTCTCCAAGGCATTCGTTCTGACATTCCAAGTTTCAGCCAGGAAGGATTTAACTAGATCATGAACCGAGGAGACCTCGTGAGGAATTGGACAACAAGGCAGCTATTTTGGGTTTCGACTCCAGGCGACTCAATCTTGTTAGCAGCTCCGATGGTATCAGCTTCTTATGTCACTCAGTAGGTTCGTTCTGAGTATTATACTCTACAGAGACGAACAGATAGTGCAGAGTATCCTAGTCCCCATCTTCACCGAGAGTACACCTTAGTGTGCTCGTTCATCTTACTCCAGGAGTTGAAGGGGATTTTCCCCTGCTCGAATCTTCCACTGCAGTCTAATACCTGGGGTAAGGGTTCTCTAAGGTCTTGAAGCAGGTTCTTGTCTGTAAACTCTCGTCTAAGAGATGATTTTTGTGATGCCTTCATCTCTGTCCAAGGCTGACCACTCGATAGCATCTGTCATCCAGTAAATTAAACCACCTAGATTCAGTCCACTTACAATAAGAGACGTGCTTTGCAGCACAGTTTCTAGCTGCACTCTTGACAACATTCATTTACTAGAATGTTCCTCCAGTGTTACTTCTTGCACAGATTCAGTCGGGTCCCACGTAGAGAGTGACAATATTATCAATTTTACACTTTCCTAAAACCTCAGGATTTTATGGGAAGTTGAACATATAACTTGACCGCTATGAGATTTACTTCAACTCTTGGAATTAGATTTGGAGGACTGAGAACGGCAGCGGATGTCAACTTCCTCTTACAAAGTCTCCTGTTGTCCGCACGAATTGTCACGGGTCCAACCTGCAGCCTGACAAGATGTAATCCCGAAATCTAACTCAGCAGACGCATGAGGCCTGAAGGAACGTACGTGCAGCAGAACAGAGGCTTACCATCCAGAGATTTCTTGTCTGCTCAAAAACCTCAGGCGTCCTTCCCAGAGGGCGAGAAACTTCATTTACTTAGACGACGATGGAGATCGATTTGATGTGTGTACAGTCATCGCCGTGTGTCTGATCTCCCAGTGTACGATCGCAGAACTAGCGGAAACTAGTTTAATCTCGTTCTCATCTATGGAAATGAGGACTTGAACTGGCAGACAACAAATAACAAGTATCTTCACCACATCGCCTCACAGCTAGCCACGATCATTCGCGGACGCCTCGCGCATAAACCAACAGATGAGTCAACCAACGAGCACTTACAAGGAGGGACCGGCTCGGGTAGATTGTCGAGGTGATGGCTTGTGCGTCCTTGGACAACTCAGGGTTCGGCAGTAAGAAAGTTACAGTCGGGTGAGTGACACAATCTGCTACGGAAGCCATTACTCGGGCAACAGGTAGGGCTTCGCCCGCAAGCCCCCTATGCTGGCTCCAGTTCCTGTGGGTACGATCATCAGAGCAGTGTAGCAGTGCATTGTAGTATGTACCATTCTACGCAACTTCAGGACCCTGCCCCGAACAAAGTCCAACCTCTTTCTTACAGACCCCACGATACTATCAGTATTAGTATTCGCACCCGCTATAAACATTCGTCCGCCATAAACGGTACCTAGCTGCAGTTCACGGCTGGCCTCTTAGTTCTAGTTACCATAGCTCATAACTCCTGAAGAGATTCTCTGCCCATCCACCCAGGATTCGGGGAACACAAAACTCGGAATTTTTCTAACACCGCTTCGAATGTGGGCCAAAAGATAGCAGTGCAGGAAAGTACCAGAGACGCCCGTGGTTGACGGGACGCTCGATTATTTATGCCACGGGGGCTCCTTCCACCAATTGTCTGTCGAGAACATCAATGAACGAATATAAACCCCGTACCGAAGCTTAACTGATGAACCTCACCGCAAATGAAAGCACGATACTCACAAACTTCGGAATTCAAATATATGGTCACTCACGCGTCCACTCATAAACTCTGGAGTTTGAGAGAGTAAGACATATGTCATTCATTACCTGACGACAAAGCCTGGAGGAGAAAAATCTCGAAGACGAGCAGTCGGAACTGCTGAATTGAGCGGAAAAATTCAACCGTTTCACAATCGGAGAGGTGGTGCTTCGCCGCACATCCGCGAGAGGCGCAGAGCACGACGCCGCCATATCCGGAAGCAGAAACTGACGCCCTGGAGCCAAAACTCCTTCTCAGTATCTTCCGCAGGATAACAACTGCTATCACAACTCTGTGCCAAGCTCAACAAGCGAAATTCCTACCACGCTAGATAACGCGTCTCTCCCATCTTACCTACTCAGTGCTCAGATCTGAACAATCCAGCAACTGGAACACAGCATCGATCAATCAAGGACCGAGTCGTAGTGCAGGTGCTCTATCTCGTTTTCCACCAACTGTACAATGCAAATCCGATAATCCTCCGCCACAGTAGCCATCCGCGTTACGTGAATAAGAAAGATCACGCGGTTCGAACTCCGGAGGTGTAGGTGAGTTGGTATGCTAGGACGCGGAGGACGGAAGGAAGGGAGCGGATGAAGAGCTGCTCAACACGTACTCCCGAGTACTACCAACTCCTCCGATCACAGGCATGGGCAACGGAGACTCAAGGAGTATGGAATGGAATCCCGTCGGCGGTTACATCATCTGAACCACACTTATCGCTCCTGACAAGCGAATATCTTGCTGCGATCACCCGCACATACCCTTTAAACCGCACGCGTGGGTATAAAAAGCAAAAAAGAATCATGTCCTCTCCTACTACTTCAGGCTCGGAGCATCCTGAGACCTCTCAATTTGTATCTCGAAATATTCTGCTTGAATGAATGAGAAACCACTCACTTTAGATGAAGATTTTTGTTGTAACTTTTCTCGTCCGTGACTGATGTCAAGTGATGCATTCCATAGAGTTTGATTCCTCCTACGTTTCGATCTATTATATGACACGAATGATGCCTGGATACAAAAGTGATGAAGTTATGCATTCTGAGTTTTAAACTCCGCCTAGGTTAGACGGGACATGAAAGATGTAGACTGATCGACTCCGGATCACCCGGAACCTAAATACACACACTTGTGGTTTAACCGCCTGGAATGGACATGTCGGGACTAGAAAGCAGTGGATTCACACCGGACGGAAGAAATGGTTGCGTTTGACAAGGTACCTATAGGCTCCTGGTGCTCTTCTAGGGACTCGGACCGTCCACGTCAAGAAATCGGGCCGAGATCTGAGCGACAAAGTAATGGAAAACATTAAATATCTGCAACATGGCAATGGGCGGAATCCAGATGCAGTGCACTTTGTGTGTACAGTTGCCGGTAGAAGCAACAGAAGCGATTTGCAGAACTGCGTCAAGGAAGTAATGGGAAACGCTTTCATGAGTTAGAGACTCCAGGTGTACAGGAACATCTATTGTGTATAGTGAGACCGTTACCTCCAAATACTGGGACTCTCCAGCTTTCTATTCAAGAAGGGTTCGAATCAAATCCGCTAAAGTCTCAGCTGGTTGGATTGAGCTGTCGCCAGCGACTTACCACCTCTCACAGCGCGATGGCTATGACAGTGTGCTCATGTATAAATGAAGCCCACTCGTTGATGATACTCTGTGTCGCATTCAATAGTGCCCGCAGTGAAATCTACAGCGGTGGTAAGGACTGTCTCATCAAGGTGAGGTTTCGTGATGGGAATGAAATATCCCCCACCCCACAACGATAAATGTTTCATTTATGGACAATATGTTGTGGTGTAGACCTCTTCTATTTTCTGATAGAATTTTAGTTTCTGATGGAAAACGTAGTACGTCATTTGAGCGTACTCCTGATAGTTCTACCCTGACCGTCCTGAAGGTATGGGATCTGGAGTCTGGCAAGCTACTTAGGAAACAGCAGCAGCACTCCAACTGGATTACGGCTCTCGTTTATGTGCCTGGCCCCGTCAAAATGCTCTTTTCTGGCTCTCTTGATGGCAATATTCTGGTGTGGTCTGATAGGGGTCGATTGCTTCAGGTATGCATAAACTCTCTCTCTCCTAGTTGTAGATAATTTTGGTGACATATTTAGAAATGGGATACCTTATGGTGCCAGTTGTGTACTATCATTCCAGTGTGTATGAAGATGAAGAAGATAAATTGTAGCTGAGACTTCCGAAGGTCATTGCGAGTTGGTGGCTGTCCATACAGAGGGTACATGTAAGAGAGCAGACTGTAGAGATCCCTTCATTTTCACATGCACTTAAACACCAACCTTGTTGGTTAAAACATTTGCAGCACGCTGGTCTTAGTTTAAATTGTAGTCTAGACAAATAGAAAAGAATCTTCGCTGGAACATAGTGGTGATGACCTGCTTATAGGTAGTAGAATTCGGAGGACCAGTGTTCTGTTTGGGGTGGAATCCAAAGAGGAGACAGTTGATTGCAGGAGGACGTGGTGCTATTCAACTTTATCTCGTCCTTCGATCTTCAACCAGCTACGTACAAACTGATACAGAAAGAAAGGCTGTCGCATATGTAAGCCGTTTGGGATCGCTTGGGTTCATGTAGCTTTGCATTGACTCCTAAGCATGTAGAGCTGGGTTGCGCATCGACTTTGTCTCCTAGTCCTAGCGTGACTGTTTACAGCATAAATGTGCAGCTCAAATTTCTGGAGCTTTCTTTTTGCCTTTGCAATCATGACGACATAGTTACGAGTGTTTGTTCCACAGAGAAAGGGAAAGTATTCACTGTAGGGTGAGATCTCCTTCTTCCCATCCTGTTGTTGCATGTATGGGGATAGTTCATCTAGTCTCTCCTGCTGAAGTCTGTCAATTGCCAATCGTGTCTTTGTCGTTCAAAAGTACTTCCTCCAAATAGGTTTCGTGTACACCCTGAATCGTTTCATTAACTATAAATCCAACGTTAGCGGTGTTGTTGTTCCTGGATGGGGTTTATGGTCGATTTATACCCCTGCTTTCTTGTTAAAGTCTGTAAATGAGCTTCAGTCTTGGAGAAAGGACACTAATAGAAAGGGTTTGCTGAGGAGTGTTCAGAAATGTCGTGGATGGACGTCGCTTGAAGTAGCTTCCTACTTTCCTGTCGAGTTGTAGGTGTGTGAAGGTCGGAAAGTCTATCCTGATATCTATTGTGACAAATGCACTTTGCACGAAGTTTGCCGAGCCGTTTGAACTTATGCCTTTACAGCATGGAGACATGCTGGCAGATTGGACAGGGCCCTTTGCTTTTTCGACGGGGACAGGCCAAATGATACTCTTCGAAAAGTTCCAAGCTGCCATAAGGTGCGTCTTCGTACCAAAAGTGAAGCAGGGCAGTATCTTCTGCGTAAATTTCTTTGACCTGCTGGAACCAGAGCTCCACCTTGGACCGTCGGGAACTCGTTCCGTATGCTGAGAACGTTACAAACCAAACTTACAGGGCGGAGTCACGGCTGTGACTTACGATAAGGATGGTAAATGGCTAGTCACTGGGGGTTATGACGGCTGCGTGAAGATCTGGAGCCAAGAAGGGCATTGTCTCGATAGTTTTGACGACGTCACTGATTGTGTGACTTCCATTGCCTACGTTTTCTCCACCAGATGTTACTGGGTCACTGGGAAGAACAAGTTACTGCTCTTCAACCCGGGTTTTCCGTATAAACATTATGATTTCCAGCTAATCTTTGAGCTGCAACGTGGACCTCGAACACTGATTCCTTCAGCTCTTCCAGATTAGTAGGCGAATAATGTACAAAGCTGCTGCAGTCTGCATCTTCTAATCAATCATTAAAGTAGAGTTTGAGGTTCACCGTCAAAGTGTAGTGCAATTCTGCTTGACTCCCTTGTTCTTCTTGTACAGATCGGTGGTGGTAATAGACCCTTTGGCTCATGCAGACCTGACTGAGTGGGTTCAAGGCACATCTTCCTTCCATACATACTCCTTGATTCAAGTGAGTTGTCCTACTCAATCGTCGAGTTCTATCTAAGCTCCATAAACACAGATGAATATCCTACAGGTCGGGTCCTAGTCGTAAACACATTTGTTAAAATCTTGAAATATTCACGTAATTTAGATAAAAATGAAGGATGACAGAACCGTGTTATGATTTGGACCGCACCAGGTTTTACACGACAGTACCAAAAATATTGTGGTGGGTTGCACGTCAGACCGTCAATTGGTCTGCTGGAAGTATGACAGATGTGCTCCACATCGTGTGTTACATGGCCACTCCACCTGGGTTGATGTGCTTCTCATCGCTACAAGAAGAGCTTACAAGGAAAGACTTCTTTTAAAAGACACAACTGATATCATTCCAGAGCGAAAGCAGATCAAAAAAAGGAAGGTAAACGTCGCAACCAAGCCTGATTGTTGCAGTGCAACAGATATTTTATTTTAAGTCTGGAGAAGCCACATGTACAGGATCAAATCTACCAGAGGTGCTCCCAGTGTGCTGTTGGAACTCCAGCATGTCTCAGTGGATCATTCTTTGAAAACGACCATCATGATACATGAAACGGTTTTGTCTTCTAGAGCATCAAGAAATATGCAACACCACAGAGTTCGACGTCTGGTTCCTCAAAGTCAAGGTCATCTAACACAGACAACAGCATCTCAAGCTTGAGAGTTTCAACCGCGGGTACCACCTCGAGTTCTGAAGTATCAGATGACACAAACAAGACCTATGAGCCTGAGCTGTTTAGTGGCAGTTCGGACGGGCAAATAATTAAGTGGTGCACGAACCCAGATCCAAACAAGGACATTTGGGTGTTCTCGAAAATAGCACCTCGTTGCAACCGTCCTACTAACTGCATGATACACCACGTTGAGCTAGATCTTCTAATCACAGGTTTGCTTCTACTCGACTTGAAAATGTATGAAACGACTATCACAATTGCAACCGTTGAACCCTGATGAACAGGTATATGAAAGGGTGTTCTATCATTCTTAATGCAGGTTCTGGAGATTCTGATATCAGCATTTGGAACATGGATGGGTATAGAAGCGTCCCTTCGTGGAGATCAGCAACTCGTAAAGCACACGGTCCAGATATACTAAGAGGACACACAGGAAGAATTGTTGCTCTGTGTGCTCTGCCCGACCTGGTAGATCCTCTTCTTGTCAGAGTCTTCGTCACCACCCTCGTAGTCGAGATGATAGGTTGAATAGCTCTCGGTGGAAAGTCTTCCCATATTCTGAGGACGCTGCACCTGACTCATGTATGACAGAGATTAAGACTTTTTTTAGAATTAATTTGATTAAAAAAACGTAAATCCCATTTCAATTTTGAATTGCTAAAAGTTTTGCTATTTCCGACATTATAGCGGAGGCCAAGGAAATAACCCAGCGAGTTTCTTCCATGTTGTAATCACGATAGCATTGCAAGTAGGAAAACAAGAAGTAGTGACAAGATTTGAATCGCTGCTTCGTTAGGAAGTTCAGGGTGCTTACACGGTTTACTCACTTGATTGCAGATTTTGGTTTCAGCATCAGCGGACAAGAGCTTGAGATTTTGGGATCTGTCCACCAGGCTACCCACTGATGTTTATGAGATGGCTCAAGATCATCCCTTCCAGGTTCTGAATGCAATTGACGAACTTTGAACGTAGCGCTCCTTAGCGTGTCTGGTCTTCGACTAGCTTTTCCCAAGTGAATAATTCCAAAGTTCAGAGCGGACACAACAGGAAATTTTTCTAAACATCTCTCCGTTCTTGGTTCGTTCAGGACATGACTTACAGCCCAACTAGAGACGAGATCGCTACTTGCGGAGGAGATTCAGAAGTCAAGATCTGGGTCGGTGAAAGACGGAAGAAAGTGAAGCACCAGCTCAAGGGTCCAGCTATAGATGGAGACGTGGAGATCGTAAGAAACCCATCCAAACAGACCTAATGGAGTTGAAGATCTACTAAGATCTTCAACTCTATGCTCAATGCTTTAGCAGCTTTAGTATCCTTCGAACATACCACAGACTTGGTTCCCTGAACACACCAAGACTATGCATAGTTTCTGTACTTGCTCTTCGACCTCATTTAACATGCATTTAATACCTACAAGAAGGAGGTCCACGTTCATGGAAGGTGAAAAATAAAATTTCCAGGGCATATGGAAATAGCCTTTCTTGACAAGTCCTCTGTTGCGTTTAATAGGTGAGGTGGTGTTCAAGTCACAAGGGTTTGTGGGTTACAGCAACCGAACGTGGGTCCATCGCCATTTGGGATCCTGTTACTCAAGCGGCAACGAGCACCATGTGCACTCATCAGCAACCTGTCACAGCGATGTTGGTGGATGAGGATAATGACTACATTCTTTTGAGCTATCTGTACGACTATACTATACGAGTTCATCCTCTGCTTTTGGAGGGCGACGAAGTTTGTAGGTATACAGGGCATATCGATCAAGTCCGGTCGATCGTTTACTTGAAAGTTCGCCATCAGTTCGTTTCTGCATCATGGGATACCAATTTGACAGTATGGCTCGCTCCGCCAAAAGACAAAGTGACAACGACCGAGAAGAAGATGAACTTGAGGGATATGATGACAATGCAGACACTAGAGGCTCCAACGGAGGCTCCCTCGGATGAGTTTGATGTTACAGCGGAAAAGCAACAATACATAAGCAGTTATGAGAAGAGTCACCCCATCGTCATGCCAGGAGTGTTGGCGCATCCCATGAATACGGATATCACCGCCCTCCGCATGTATGTGTCGAAGGAAACAACAGTCGTCAAGCAGGAGGATCAGATTCTCTGCGTAAGTCTGTGTGAGAAGCTGGATGCATTGGAGGCGCAGTTCAAGAAACAAATGATCCACGACGTGGAAGAGAAAGTCAAGAAGAAACATAAACACCACGATATGACACTTCCAAAAATTGAAATGAGAATCCATCCCCACAAAAGACCAGAGGAACCGCATCAGCTTTTGAAGGAGTGAAGGGTCTTGAACTGGAAGGAAGATACTGACGGAGTAGCTATTACGTCCATTATCCGGAATAGAGATGACGAGATTGGAGCGGGAGTAAGTCCAACTGCATGACGAATGTCAAGCAGTGCCAGCAAACCACTTCTCAAGGTACTAACTATGTGAGGAGGAGCAACGATTCGGAATCTGAGTCGATGGCATATCCGCACAGATGATGTATAACATCCTTCTAAATCTTGTGACATTCAACTTGTTTCAGATGAGATTCTTGGGACGTGTCTAGCAAGCACTGCAAAGATCTAATTACGACCCTAATATCTGTGGACTAAACGCACAGAGTTTCATCCACCAGCAAGGGAAACATGTAGGTTCTCTTTGTTTTGTGGGATGGTTTCTTTCATACCTCTTTGCTTATACTTAGTGAACACGGTTTAGGACTCAACCACATGCTCTCAAGGACTTGCGCACATGCTTATGTCCTGCAGGTTCAGGGAATATTCCTAATAAGGTGTCTTTGCTAAGTCTATGATAATGACCGTATGATAACTCGGAAGATGCAGATTGGTCTTCGATACAAACTCGCAGCTTCATGGCGGATTATTTTCGATGCATGAATGTAACAGCACGAAATATATGTATTGAACAGGTTCACCGTTGTTTACTCCGACTTGAAATAATAACTGCTTGTACATGTTATATATGCTGAACCTAGAGATGCAAAGTGTATATAACACAGAGTACAGAGAACACAGTTGCACAATAATCATCATATAAATAGAGAATGAGTTATATAGGGAACAAGAAACCATAGACTTCTATTAATCCTATTAGGAGCTCAACAACACAAATTGTTGAGAGACTGGCATGAAAGAATGGAGTTCAGTGGTGAGAGTATCATTGTATGACCACATGTTTGTTGAATGAAGAACACCAAGGTGGTTGTACGAATGATATTGAGATCAATGAACAGTAAGGACATGTGGTTCGTTCTTATTTGCAAACAGATGATGTAAGAGTGTGAGTGCCCATTTTCAGTTCATAGAATCTGAACTGAAAATGGAATAAAGTGTTCTGTTGGTGCACACCAATGTATATGACTGAAAAGCAGATCGGTAATATACAATCTGTTAAACCCTTAGTCTGCATACTATAGCTCCTTGGGCACTTGAATTAGTCATTTTCGGCCTCTGCGAACCTAGGGTGTTGTGGAAAGACAGGAGGCAGTGTCCATTTTGGTTGACTGTATCTTATCTGGGCCTTCAGTCATCTACTGAACTTGGTTTGTAGTATAGTTGAGGAATTAAAAGATTCGTCTTGCACTCTTTGTGTCCAGAGAAATGGTGCCATGGAAAACGACCTTTATGAGCATCTGTTACTCAACCTAAACCAGTACGCGTATAAACCCAGAAATCTGAATATTCATTTTTTGTTCCTTTCTACTTTAAGGCCCAGAGAATATTCCTCTTTTTTCCAAGAAACTTTGCAACTTTCCGTTCTATAGTTCTCAGTGAAGATTAATCAGATTGGTTATAACAGAACAGAAAATGTAAAGCTCTTCCGGAGCTTTGGACTGAATTTGCAATTTTGCAAAACTGCAGTCATCAGATATTGTTATCTAATGAGCACTAGAATAAACTGAAGCTTTTGGTTTTCCTGGGATGCATGATTTCTAACTCATATGAAGGAGAGTCTAGGACAGGCGGAGCTCCTTATTCTAATACAGTCTACCCTCCAGATAAGGATCTCCGATGTAAGAACACCTTCAATGTAACGACCTTCTTATCAAGAAACAGAACTTTTCTGTGTTCAATTGTCCCCATATTATGACATTTTATCTCGTTGTAATGACATCTTAAAGTCGTAATATGAAGTTAATTACCACTGATTTAAAGACGATTCTAACTGACTGGGACATATTTCCATTTAATTTTCCTTGTATTAGAGTAAATGTATTTAATTTTTCTAAAATATTTGGTTCAGTCAATAAAACTATTCTACACAAATATAGTACAAGAGATTTTATGTATAATATACAATAATATTTTCAAAATATGATGATCTATATATTGATAATAATTTTTTCTTCCTATTGTTGTCGTTATAAAGAGTTTATATTGTATTGTGCTTTTAAGGCAATGTTGTGATAGAGAAGCAATTTTGTTCTCTATCTCTTTTTATATGCAGACTCGGGGTTTAAAGATAGTTTATAATATTATCACCAGTTATCCTTTTAGTTTAAATTTTAAGCTAGACATCTCTTTTATGCGTATCAATTTCAAGCTTAAACCTGGTGATAGGAGACAAATCTAAAAGTGCTGCATATTCATGTATGTATTTTTTCAAGATATTTAATCCAAGATATCCTCCAATGATTAGAATTCGAGGAGCGTGTGGATCTATTCAAATATCTCATTTAGATTAAAGAACCATCGATGTAATATGTATCAGAGCACATCAATCCGTATCGTGTATAGGCAAGCATACATGACTATACATGCATATTCATCATCTTCCAAGTTAGGAAGAGGGAAATATTCATGTGGTTGAATTAAATGCTTCATTAAACCCCGAGTTTGATTATAAAAGTATGAAAGTGAATATTTCTTTTTTCCTCCCCGTGTATTTTGAGTCTGAAAAAAAATTACCTTTTGCTCCAATAAACCATGAAATTTTTATCTTAATATTTCTCTGTCAAAACTCAGTACTTTGTTTCGAGATGAATCATATCTTGTAAAGCTGGTGAATAGCTTTAAGTTGATTCCTTATTTCACAGATTCCAAGTTGCGATGAAGACGTAGTCACCAATTCTATTTTCTGCATAACGTTTAAATTTCTCAGTTCCCTGAAATCAAACCTGCAAAATAAAGTCTCCTGGTCACCTGAGCACTTGTAGCAAAACTCAGTTTTAATTCTCCCTTATTTATACTTTCAAAATCACATCCATCCTCCCTTCCCTAATGGGTGATGTTAGGTTCTTCTCGCATTTCACGGTTGTCTAATTTTTAACTTTTAGAGATACTTCATTTTCTTCTCAACATAATATAGAATTTTCACTTAACACTTACGTATTTTCCAACAACAAACTGGAAATGGTTACTCTTAAGTTCATGTTGCATGCATATTTAAGTGAAAGAGGATTAGGGTTTTGACCTCTATTTTCAAGTGTCAGACCATGCCAAGAGTCTGCCTTGAAGACTGAATTCTTTTTGGCGGTTCAGATAATTCTGAGGTTAGGTCGGTTTGGCAATGATTGTAAATGGTTTTGTTTCGAAATGGTCCGATCCTTTAATGGTTACGTTCGCAAAATAGATGATCTTTAAAATGTTCAGTAATTTGTGATAATATAAACATGAAAAATGAATCTTTGATCGTACTTCGGATACTACAACATCATGTACGTGAATCGTGTTATCAAAATACAAAATTTAAAACTCATCAATAAAGATCTACTGATAACGCAGGTAAAGATATATTTATATGGTTTGGTTTACAAAATACAAATTGGTTTGGTTCAGTTCAAGTTTCTAGAAAATGGTTTGGTCCATAAACGATTTGGTTCAGAGATTTTTCAACGCGGTTCAGTTCGTAATTGATTGAGTTTAGAATTTTGAAAAATGGTTTGGTCTTGGTTCAATTTTGGTTCAGTTTGGTTCCATGTAAAACAGTTGCAATCCCTAAGAGAACTGATAAGTACCGTACTGATAACTCCTTTTACCGCTTTGCCCAGCTTTAGTTACATACCATTGCTTTGTTTTACACTATTGCTTGTTGATTTTACATGTTACTTCAATCGCATGAAAAGGCTTAAAGTTTCTAATTTCTTAAGGAAGAGATAGAATTTCATACAAGAATATCTGAAAACTACTTACGCATGCAATGAGTCATATCAAAGATTTTAAATACAGTATAATATCAATTTTGTTCTTGTATGAGAATTCGAGTTTTTTTGTAATAAGCGATAATTTATGTTTAAAACTCTGGTACATAATTAGAACGGGTGATCTGAACTATGTCTTATAGTCTAAAGTTCAAATAAATTAGGACACTTCGCACTGGATATGTGCAAATTTAGTTAGCAGTACAATACTGCCAGATTATGTCTAAGGCCAAACTTCGAGTAAACATCTGATGAATGAACTTTCATGCAGTTACCCAGAATATACAACTACAGATAAACGCAATTTGACAAACTGAACACTCCTCAAGGTTTGGGGTTAGTTAATATTGGCACTTGATGCAACTCTTCGCACCGTCGTAATTCTCCTGCTTTTTCACGTTCTCGCTTTGAATCGTTATATAATGGTTGAAATCAGACAATGAGTGTAGGTTTTGAGTTGTGGACGAAGTTGTTCTTTCACCGAGTCTCACAGCATACGTGAATCGAATCGAAGTATCATCAAGATTTGCGCATCAAGACCAGACAGTAAAGTCCCAAGTAATGTTTCAAGAATAAGAGCCACCAAGTAAAGTCTGAAAGGTCGTTTCAAACTTGAACTAAATCGGACCATCTGTCAGAAACTGAACTGTTTAGAAATCATCTAATTCCAAAACCAAATTGTAAAAGGACGAACCGAGATCGAACCCCCAAAAATATTTGAATTGGTGATTTTTACATGGAAGTGGACCGTTTTCAAACCACTTGAACTTGAGACTGAACCGTTCTTGGACCGAACGATCTAACCATCCATTATATATATCGTTCGTATATTATATCTAACGATCCAAGTAATAAATCAGTCGAATCTGTTTTTCTGTCTCCATGCAGCTTTTTACTCCCTCGGTCCCCTGTAGAACTTCCTCGGCCCCTCGATGTTGGAAATTGCTTCCTCCGTCCTCTGACTGGCTAGCGACTGCAAACCATGTGTAGTGAAACCGGGTGGTAGTCAACCGATTGTGCAGGCGCGGTCGCTCTAAAGAAAAGTTCATGTTTAAGGATGCCAACCTGGGATCTTGTGATGAAGTACGTGATTAAGGCAGAAACCGGTCTGTTTTCCTCCCCTGATCAAGGCAGAAGCCGTCTCATCATATTGTCATCCAGGTATCTGTCCAGTTATGAGATTTCACAAATTTTATATGGGCGCTCAGTCAAAAAATCTGAGACAAATGCTTATCACAAAGTGACAAGGGTGCACTAAGAACTCGAAATAGATTGGAATCTCAAGCTTCCGACTCCTCCGACAGAAGTCATCATCTGAATAACAAGTCGTTGGCAATTCCGCTGTTGAGTGCAGCAGAATTGATTTTGTGAAAGTGAGTGATTTTGAAGATGATAGACTAGATCATGTTTGGAAGGTTTATCTTTTTGTTACAAAACTGAGAACTGTACTCCCAAGTCTGTCAGAATATAGAATTTATCTCCCACAACAAGATACTACCAGCTTATTAGAATTGATAACAGATCAACCTGTTAAAACTAATCAGAAGGAGAACTGAACAGAAATATTCCGGGATGAAATATGCAGAGCTTTACTTAGACTTCAGAACTCGTACAGACAGAAAGGACCTCCAACTCGTACTACTCTACAAAGAATGTGAGTAATATACTATTGGTACATAACTACTGTCACTTCAAAGTGACTTACCTAACTGCGGTCACCTCTTCCTTTCTTTTTTGCTTTTGTCCTTTTACCTTCCACAGAGTTTAGAGGTGACCCCTAATGATATTTAACACCTTTATCAGTTGCAGCTTGTTCCAATTCTTATAGAAGGTACAAAATGCCTACGTGACTTCCCAACAAACTGCCAATCATCAGTGTTCAAGGCATCCCGAGCCTTGACTAAAGCCTATTGCATTTTTGCATCTAAAGCATATTACTTGCATCAGTATTCATAGAATGAAACAGAATCTGTCTCTTTCGATAGTGCTGTTTTCGCGTTGTTTTCGCGTCAGTAGATACTTTTTGTAAGATATGGGAAGGTTCACTGCTGGTGCTCGTTCAATTCAGTACCCACACACTTTCTGCAGGTCTGATCTTGAACCGGTGATTTGAAAAATAGTCCTGATGCGAGAGAAAGTAAATCGATCCGCGATCTAAATGACTTTTAGCTACGGGTCTCGTCTATCATTGCTCACACCATTCACGAGTTTCAGTTAGAAATTTGTGAACCAATCTACATGCTCTATCCTGGGTTATGATTTCTTAACTACGCCTCAAATTCGACTACGTCTGCAGTCAGTACCAACACCCCAGCGAGTAGGGGATTGAGGAAGTAATTTTCACCTCCAGAGGTCCGAGGAAGCTCAAATGCTGCTACGGGGGACTGAGGAAGTAAAAAGCTGTGTCTCCATGTCAGAGATTCGACAGTAGGTACAACAACAACATTTGGTCTACAGAGTTTCTGTAACAGGATTGCGCATGTTCGCAGTCTCTTCTTCTTGCTCCTGTAACACGGATCGCGGAGAGGAATCACGGAGAGGAGAGGGAGAGAGACGCGCGCGGAGAGGGGGCAGAGAGGATCACGGGAGCTTTAGAGTGAGAGGGGAGGGTGTTAGAGTGTGATAGGGGGTAGTTTTTTTACATATTTTTGTTCATCTTATTTTTTTCTTTCTTTTGATTTTAGAATTGACACATTTGATGGAAAGATGAGTGAGTATTAAATAGTTTCTGATTTTTTGAGAAGTTAGGGTTAGAGAGTGTTCTTTTTAGGATTTTTTGTGAGACTTTTGATAGTTTTTGTCGCATTCACTGTATGTATTTGTTTCTCTCTATCTTTACATATCAGGGTTCAAGGTTCTTCTTCCTTCTTTTTTTTTTTTTTCTTCTTCTTTCTTTTCTTTGTTTTCTCTCTTTTCATTTTTGTTGTTTTTATTCTTTTATGTTTTTTTTTTTTTAGAGATATTTCTGTTATGATTACTGTTTGATCGGATATCATTTTCTCTTTAGCTATGGGTATTCTCTCTCCCATGAGATCGAAACTGATTCGAGACACACCATGTCCGGTGTGCAATCAGTTATTTACTTCGCAAGGAGTAAAATCTCATGTGAGAAAGATGCGCAAGAGCTATGATACGACCACATAGGATGCTCAGGTTAGCTGAGATCGGAGGTCTACACGTGCAGTCACTATGGCACCATTAGCCCTTCTTCCTGGAGTTCCTCCAGAGTCGTGAGAGTGGATGAGAGTCCACTCTGGCACTATTCTGAGTTTGTTCGAGACAAGTTTTCCTTGTCCGCGTTTGTTCCATCGGTTACCTCGTGCTCTTCATGACGAGGTGAGACAAGCATTTCGTCTATCTCTCGACATGTTGGCAAGGACGAGGCGGTGTGGTTACTATTTCTTCTACTTCCTCGTTGATGTCTTCGTTATACTCGAGGTGGCAGAGGAGGACAACGGGAGGTGGCGACCCGTCTTCGTAGATTCCGTGCTGGTGATTGGGCGGCCTTACAGGAAGAATCAGTCCGTGCGGTACGAGATAGGAGTGAGTCTGCCTCTACACGTGATGTCTCATCTTCCGCTCGCATACGACGCTGTAGGATGTTAGGTCAGGCTGGAGAGTACAGTAGAGCTGCTAGAGCACTGCATCCTTTGTCATTGGCATGTCCTACCGAGGAGACGATCGCTGCGTTGCGTTTCCTTCATCCCTCATCGGGTGATCCCTCACCACCTGAGGTTCAGGACTATCAGCCTGAGGAGCCATTATGTCTCGATAGATCTTTGTTTGCTCAGGCCTTGTGTACAGCTCCACGTCTATCTTCTGGAGGTCTGTCTGGGATGGTCTACAAGCACCTACGGGATTGTTTTCAGACAGAAGACCCCTCTAGTGGTTTCACGGAGCTTTTTCAAGTAGCGGCAGCAGTAGCTCAGGGACATATTCCTCAGTCTATAGCTCAGGTACTAGGGACAGCTAGACTTTTGATCATGACGAAGGATGGTGGAGAGATTCGACCGATAGCCATCGGCGAGATTCTCTTACGACTTATCAGCGTACCATTGTCCTTCAGCTTCGAGATACTTTTCAGGACCACCTTTGCCCACATCAGTTTGGAGTTGCGACACCGGGAGGTTGTGAGTCTGTGTCTTTCGGCATTAGAGCTCTCTTGGACATCCATCCCGATTGGGTTGTCCTACAAGTGGATGTGGAAAACGCCTTTAATAGCGTTTCCCGCGCTTCCATCTTTAGGGAGCTCATGGATGGTGGGGGATCTCTGGCGGGTCTGATCCCTCTCGTGCGATCCTTCTATGGTTCTCCTTCTTCTCTTTCCTACCAGCACGGTCCTACGATAGAGGGGGTTACCGTCATCAGCTCCGCTGCAGGTACTCGTCAAGGAGATCCTTTGGGTGGACCTCTCTTTGCCTTAGCTCACTACAGAGCTCTCTTGGCCACCGCCTTGGCTGCTCCAGGTTGTGTTTTTCCATCTCTAGCTGATGATACGCACAACGTAGGTCCGGCAGACCAAGTCGGTGTTGCCTTTGACCACCTTGTCTCTCAATTGGCCTTGGTAGGGCTGAGGGTGAAGGTGTCAAAGTGCAAGGCTTGGTCTCTCATAGGTATACCGTCGGACCTACAGCTCCCGGAGGGATTTGTTATCCCCACTGATGGTTTATGCATCCTCAGAGTACCTGTGGGTACAGAAGACTTTGTCTCTCGATTCTTAGATGTTGCCCTAGCGGAGGACGTTCTGCATATTGAGGATCTCCTTATGTTGGAGGATCCTCAAGTTGTCTTTGGTATCTTTTACTCTTCCATTGCACGGCGTCCGAGTTACTTACTCCGCACAGTACCTCCATCTCCTATCTTCATCTCGCGCCTCAGAGAGTTTGATAGGAAGATCATGAGGGTGTTTGACGACATCATAGGACCGGGGACTTTTGACTGTGTGGCAGGACCTCTCGCACGTAGGCAGCCATCTCTGCCGATATCATGTGGCGGGGTGGGCTTATTATCCATGGAGGAGACTGCTCCGGCAGCCTTTTTGGGTAGTTGGGCCCTCTCAGCACCTTGGCTCTGTTGTCGTTTTCTCGTGCGAGATAGACCTATTCTAGAGAGCTACGTGACAGAGGTGGAGGAGGGTTCTTACCCACTACAGATGTGTCTCCGTGAGGCAAGAGATGGCCTGACTCTTGAGGCACGTGAGGCACACCTTCGATTCGATACCTTAGCTACCGATGGATCTCGCGGACTACAATCTTCTCTGACGGGGCACCACTTCTAGCAAGTTCTCCATGATCTCTTAGTAGATCCTTCCATCTCACGGGATACTAGAGCTCGATTCCGCTCTTGTTCGGACAAGGGCGCAGGCTCTTGACTCATAGCTCGACCTTGCATTAGAGCGTTCCGACTCGCACCGACTATCTTCTCTACAACGATGAGGTTCCGCCTAGGCTTGGTACAACCTGTTGCTTCGGCACTATCCACTTGCGAGTGCGGTGTCTCGCTCGACACATTGGGTCGCCATCTTGCTCGATGTCCTCATGGTGGAGAGCGGATAGCTACCCACAATGTCATCAGAGACGTCGTGTTTGTCTTAGCACGGGAGAGCGGTCACATGACGTGGAGAGAGCGTTGGTATGCCTTTCAGACAGGAGGATCAGTGAGAGCTGACTTGTACATGATGAGAGAGGATCAGGTCTCAATGGCTGATGTGGTTGTCATGGATCCGACACGGGACTCAGTGGCGGCACAAGTGATCACCCATCACCAGGATAGGTTGCAGGCGTGGCGACAGCAACGAAGGTGACCAAGTATAGGGGTATGCAAGTGGGACATCACTTCATCCCTTTAGCTTTGGAGATATACGGATTGACATGTCTGGAGTTCGACGTCTTTTTGAGAGACTGTGCTAGAGCCTATCATGGGAAGTGCCAAGAATTCCACTTTCTCTTTCTTTTTGCACCATGTTTTTTAGGCAGCGAGTTTCTATTGCTCTACAGAGAGCTTTAGCAAGAGCAGTTCACAGGAGAGCAATCGCAGTAGGTGATGCCTCTTCAAGTGCGCCAGTTGTTTGTATAGGTACTGATTTTTTGGTCTATAGAGCTACTGATAGCCCCGATGTTCTTCCCTTCGGGGTGGTTGTTGCTTGGCCCTTCGGGTCCTTTCTTTCCCTTGTGAGGCTTGATGGGGTCTTCCCATCCGTTTGCTATTCATTGGGTCGCGCTCCTGTCTACAACACGTTGAATCTCTGTGCTGGCTACTACCGGTTTATCGTTCCAAACAGGGTGCTTAATGCGGAGATGCACGTACATGTGTGTGTATGACAGACAACTAAACTTCTTGGTCAACACCTGACCAGTTCCATGCAACTCCCACCATGTATACACAGACGCAAATCAATTTCACAATACTGCGAATCTCATCATGGACTGCAATCTTAAGAGAAGATTATCCCGATCTTCGGACTACATTACACCGATTTAGCCATCCGGGTTTCTTCACAAGTGACTCTCACCCAACATCATCCGGGTGCTGCGTACAGGATCCACGGGGTTCCTTCCTTCGATAGTCAGCCTACGGTACCGATATCTTCGGCTTACTTCTGTATCTTGGTTTCGGCTACACGCTCTCAGACATCTACTCTTTGGAGCGTCTTGGGTTAGACTGGCCGCAACAGCTCAGTGTGCCAAGAGCACTTGACTACATCCGATACAGTGGCAGGTGCTCTAAGATGACAGGGCTTAACACACATGAAAATCGCCTCTTCACGTCACACGATAGATAACACTAATGCTGCTGCTTGACTATTTCACGACTGCGACGAAGAGAGGGAGAGAAGTTTTCACCTAACCACATTTCGTTTCGCTAATCCGCTCGGCTACGGTACAGCGTGCAGTGAAATAACTAACACTACCCTCTTCTCTACAAGTCTGCTTCCTGCGCCCTTCCTTGAGGCCGGAAGATTTGAGCAGTATGGTTCCATTCTTCCTCAGATGGTGTCATGAAGCCCTCAAATGTATTACAGTGAATAATAGAATGCGCATGACACGCCTGTACATGGGCAAAGACCCTCTCCTCATCTGCTTCTAAGACTAAATACAAAGGAATGGTCTGGAAGCTTTTCCAAAGCTGTTTATTTGTCAACCTGAAAGCCTCTTTAACTTGGATTTCGGCTTCCGACGGACCGTCGACTGTTACAGGAGGTACCCCGATATGAGTATAAAGTGGTGTATGTCAGTCGAGCTTTCCACTCTTGCGTTTCTTGTTCTTCCGTGCTTCCGTGGCTCGTGAAGGTGTCCTGTTGTGAGATCCAATCACGCGTGCCTGGGCTGCTTGAAACTCCTCCTCGGAGGGCTCGTCAGCTATGACACTACTGCCTCTCTTTCCCTTACGTTTTCCACCGTACTTTGCCTCCAAGGCACTAACTAGTGACTCCATCTGTCCCTTACTTCTCTTTGCAATTAGTGCTAGTGGACCGTCTCCAGCGTCTTTTCTTCCTTTTTTCTTCCTGGAACGAACGAATAATACATTGTCATTCAAACGAACATTGACCAGGAAAACGATCTCAGTGACTAGGTATGAACGCAATAATCGCAGGATCCAACAAGGTCTCCCAGATAAAAAGAGAGAAAGGGGAAAGTGAGGCTGAATCAGTGATCAGCAAAGAAATCTGAAAGAGGACCTGTTTGAAGGTGCAAGGGGATTCAAAGGAGCAGGTAGTTTCATAGTTGCTTCCGCCCATCTTCTGTAAACCTTGTATTCTTTTAACTCCCCTGCAGTAAACCTTCAAGTGTAAGTAAATAAGGACCTCAGGTAATCACAAGCCTGCTCTCTGAGAGAACATCATACCCAGCTCTCATGTCCACAAGTACATTGTCAATTATGTCGAGCAAAAGACTACACACAGAAAAAGAACCAGAAACATTATCACTAGAAAAGGGACGAAGAAATATGTACTGGGATTGACGCAAAGAGAAACAAACATCCAGAAACGCCTATGTCAGTTACACAAAACGATTGGGTCCCCCTTGTATTCGGCAACTGATATCACAAGGTTTGAGGTATAAGCTGTGCGGTACTAAGGCCCAGATCTAAACTCTTCAGCTACATAACATAGAAGTACTATCCCATTTGAGTCACGGAGGAGGAAGGGCATCATTTCTAAATAATTAAAGTCATCCAGCAGGACAACACCGTTCCACGTCCATCTACCAAAATACGAGATCATCTGCCAAGCTTTCAACTAATGCTTAAAAGCACTCACTTCCTGCATTCGTGAAGGAAGCAGGCCGAGACTTACCCGCTGAGATTGCAGCATCAATGATTTCCATAAATCTGTGTGAGTCCAGGTTTGGATCCGAACACATCAAATACGTGAACACTCTGTAGAAGACAATGTTTTCGTCAGCTTAGCCAAAGAGCAAGTCAATGTCTTCCACTGACTCGTAGAGCATTGCCTTCTCAGCGTGTAACCTCTCAAGAACAGAGGTAGCTAGAAAAGTCAAGACAATCCTTACAATTCCATGTTGCCTTTGCGACGTTTATACTCAGTTTTGAGGTCTGCAGTCTCATCTTCAGAACCTCTGTACGATTCTGCGTACGAGTCAATGTCTTCCTCGGTGATCTGAAGGTCAAATCAAAGCCATATACAGTCATTATGAACCTTCAAAGGCAGAGAGATGTTATTTGAAATGGAAGCATTGTGTTGCTAACAAGCAACGCAACCTGAGCTGTTAACCAGGCTGCTGAAACGCACAGGAGCGAATAACGTCATCACCGACATACATAAATTAGAGTTCGGTGAAATGAAGGACTTACCTGCTTGTATAGAGCTCTGAAGAACTGGTACACGTTCTTAAATGAATCCCCCAAAAGTTCCTGAAATTTGATCATCACCATAGTCAAAGACGTCAAGCCTCCTGGTTTTTTCTTGCAGTATCCTCGTCACTGGATATTGCAAAAGCTAGATAAACACATCCCAATCCATCATCGGACAAACGAATGTACGACAATGTTTGTAGTGAAGACAGCCTACCACGTCTTCGACAGAGCCAGTCTCGTCGTACACTTTCCTCTTTTCTGGATCACCCAGGATGGCAATCACGGACTGTAGTGACTGAAACTTCTCTTTAGCACCCTGCAGAATACAATCGGTGCCTCAAACGTTGTGATTCTCCGGTTGAAACTCGACAGGTAAGCGGAGGTCTATGTCTCCAGCGATGTATCAATCAGGATCTTTCAGCACGAAACAGAATCATCCGACATACACCTCAAATACAGAACCAAGTATAATATCTTAACACTCAAGGCACTCCTCATGGACTATCCATTACAGTCAGAGCTGAATGCGGATGTATAAAAAGTAAGGAAGACTCTTCTTTACGGTATCCTCACACACAAGCGCCAGGAAACGATCCCACGAATCCAGCAGGCTCAGTGAGAGAAGAGATTTCTCTCTCATACGATTTCTTCTTGGCGTCATATGAAAGAAGCGTAAAGAAGCACCTCATCATCAGGGTTCTTGTCGGGATGAAGTCGCAGGGCCAACTTATGGTAAGCCTTGCGTATCTCCTCTTGAGTCGCAGTGCGTTGCACTCCGAGCACCTGTATTCCCACCAGCATCAATAAGTTCACATTTTCTTCTACATAACCTCAGGAGTAAACATTACCCCAAGTAAATAAGCAATGCGTACCGCAAGCTGACAAGAAAAATCGCTGTCCCCCGCCGACATTGACGTTAGTAGCAATCAAAACAGCATTCCACTCGCGAAATCAGGGGAAGTGTTTCTGTTGCCCAATGGCAACGGAGACATCCCAATTCAGAAACTAAAGGGACTTTCTTTGTTGCCTAATCGTCACATAAAAAAAATCCCATCACCAAATCCATGAATACTGGCCATGACAAGAGAAATTTTGCTGAAAGAGTTCAGAGTACAGAAATGCACATTATAAAGATCATTCTGATCTGCACCATTCTCACGCTCCACTACATCTTCTTCAGACTGATCTGATGACCGCCTTTTCTTCCTGGCCATACTGTATAGTCGAGTCTCAGGCGCTTCGCAGAATTCTGAAACCACGCTAGAAGTTCTTCGAAATCCACGACGAGAGAATTCACAGGGAGACCCCGAAGAAACAAATCTTGATTCAGTCCTCTGTTCTCTTTCCTCCACAGCAGAGGAGAGTATGTCTCCCGCCTGGCTCAGACCGTGCAAGAGCCCTAAAGGCCGCGAAAATATGGCGGGAACTCGTCTGAGGACAATCAACCCTCTTCAAATTCTAGTGAAACTGGTCCACCTCATCACCTGGACAGTGTACAGTAGACATTTACTGGTCGAAACAATCACCAACTGGGAATTCTGACGGGCGGGAACTTACAGCAGTATGGCCAGTTACGACGGGAACCAACGGCGTAGTGTTCTCCAGAGACCGTTAGCACGCTGCTGATGTGGTCTCTCTCCAAATGCATTCACTTTTTCGAGTGAAATGCGTAATGAATGGCCGAAATTTGAAAACTACCAATGAAATGCAATTCAAATGTACTCCAGCTCTTCTAGTCGAAATGTCTTCTAAGAGGTCTCTTCCTCCGTCAAGTCCGTCAGTTTCAGCGGGCGGGAACGACGTTCCGACGGTAACACACGATTCCGTCTGTTGAAAGCAATTAAATACTGATGCTCTAAGAATCCAACCCTCCGACAACAAGTATCTACTCTTGCAGTGGAATTAGAGAAACACAATGAACAATAATAAACAATGAATAGCAAAAAACCCTATCAACCTTACACGGGAAAGAGGAACCGAAGGGCCAAACAACCAAGGCTTCAAAGGGATGAAGAACCCCCTATTCGCCCGGTCATCTATCGCTTTTAAAAACACATGGATGAATCAAAACTCCTGCATATAACATGTGTACATGAAGTAGCATCGCCTACTGCAATTGCTCTCCTGAGGACAGTGCTTGCTAAAGCTCTCTGTAGAGCAATGGAAACTCTCTGTCTAGAAAACGTAATGCAAAAAGAAAAAGAAAGTGGTATCTCGGCGTCTCTCATGATAGACTTTGACACAATCTCGAATAAAAACGTCGAACTCCAAGACTGTCGATCCATATATCTCCAAGGCTAGGAAGATGAAGCAATGTTTCTTTTGCATACCCCTGACTTGATCACCTTCGCTGCTATCGTCATATCTGCAGCTCATCCTCGGGAATGAGTGATCACATGTGCTGCCTACCGAGTCTCGTGTCCAATCCATGATAACCACATCTGTTACTGAGACATGATCCTCTTTCATATGTATAAGTCTGCTCTCATTTATCAATGCTCTCTCCATGTCATGTAACCGCTCTTCTATGCTATGACAAACACAATGATCATGATGGCATCATGAGTAGTTATATGCTCTCCATCATGAGAATAACGAGCAAGGTGTCTATCTGAAATTCCATCTAGTGGACTATGCAGAACGTTGTAGTTTGTTATGACATGAACGAACAGCAAGTTTTCACGATTCAAGATATAAGGTTCAATATATTGTGATTCTTGAACTTCTTCGCTACATCTGAAGTAAGTTTTAGCTTGCATACCAAATAACGTGCAACACAAGCTCTCTTTTTTCGTATTTTTCTACCTCCCCAAAATTTTGTAAAGCCTGCTACGTGCCGTTTGCAAAAATATTAATTCTAGTCGCATTCATAGCTTGTTTTCAACTGTCGATTTGAAAGGTGAGTTGAGATGTAATAGAAGAGAATGAAGGTTTGTTGTGATTGTAGAGAATACACATTGGGACCGAATCCAAGTGCCTGATAGCTTGAATAGTTACATTATAGATGTTTGATTAAGGATTCACTCGGTTTATTTCATGACAGACAGAGCAGAAATTCACATCACATCACCGGAGTGTATAAGATGGTCACACAGAAGCTCGAAGAGGATGAAGATCAACAAACAAACGTTCAAGGAAACCAATGATTGACAAAAATGTGATAGATAGAAGTGGAGGCACTTTCTTAAGAAATGGTGACAAAGATACAAATATCAGCTAGAGAAGTATGTAATGAAAGAAATCAAACAAGAGAGGTCATGACACTTTGATGCAATTGCATCAAAAGCTGAAGCGACATACCGGACGTGGGTAGTGTCAGAAGATGCATCCAAGATTCATGAGCTTACCGAGAAGACAATTCAGTACCATATTCACAAAGACTTCAAAGCATGAACATGCACGATGAGTGTTAGTTAGAGCAAAGCTTCACTAACGGCTCCATGGCAAGTCCTCGATAATTTTGATGGACTTGTCTTGGAGCCGTTAGTGAAGCTTTGTCTATCATCGACCATTGCGAATGACAGTCTAAAGTTAGAGATTTGGATTACCGCTACAGTTGTAACTCTAGTGCATGAAGCGTCCAAGGAAAATACAGATGACGATAAAATTTTGTGTGCTTACATGCTTTCAGCCGATGTGATGGACGAACCGGATCTTACACCAAAAATATTAGTCGACTCCACTTGTACCTAAACTGTAAACCCTCCGCGGTCCTATTAATCAACTACCCCCGATCTCTCAACCTCCACGATCTTCATCCACGAATCTGCAACATGTCGGGTCTGTCTCTCACTCAAGGGTCACCTCTGATGGCTTTGATGGAAGCACACCATGAACTTGAGGAGAAAAATGCTAAATTCACTCATTCATACATCCATAAACTCACCAACTAAAATTCTTCATAAACTCATCAACTAAAATCTTCCATTCTAACGATGTCTCTCAAGTTCTCACATGCTAAAATATCACACACTCTCTATATTACTCAAGTTGTCATTACGACGATGTGAAAACAAGGATCCTGAGCTCTTCTCTACTCCTCTATTTATACATTCTAGGTTTTTACCTTAGTACCCTCCGGTAACTCAGTCGTAATTATTTTTACCGGGTTTTACTAAGATATTATTTAAGATAAAAGCATTAATCACATGCACTTTTTACCTTTTCACATGGGCTTATTCCTTCAAAGTCAACAACTTCTAGAAGGATTATGAAATGTTCTCAATGAATCTTGAATTTCCACCCCCCTCTACACTAAGACCCACTAAAAAGAAAACATGTGAAATCTCTTCTTGTTTTTAATGTCCACAAAGTCCACAACTTTAATCCAACCACTAATATCAAGTCAAAAAGGAGATAATGGATATTTTCCACCTCCTTTCTACCTTTTAGACAAGATGACAAGATAGTAGTGCTTACTCTTTAGCAAATATCTGATTTTTGTCCAAAAGTACAGCTAAGTTTAACCATAATTAATGTTAGCTAGTCATGACTAACTTGATATCTCATTAAAGTACTTGGGCAGCAAATAAACATTTTCCACACTTAACTATAACTAAACACCTTACTAAAAGACAAACTTCTTATGTGTAACATAGGTCGTTACAGAACTGAATCATGAGATATCTATTGTGACGTTCGGCCGTAAATACAACACTTGTCTCTAGTGAATATTGTCGACGAATGCGAACCTCTTTGAAGACCATTGTCAATCTTTGTTTCCAGATCTAGTTCTATTCCATTGCTATTCCAGGGTACGTATTTTTCAGGGGCTATGAGAAGGTAAGGTGTGCTGGGACTAGATTTAGATAACGGACTAATCTTTAACGAGGCTCCAGATTCTGGTATGGAACTTAACGCACGTTTGGAGCATAAGATTGAGCAAGAATTTTGGACAGTGCTTCCACTGTCCGTGTTGACTCGGAATCCAAGCATAGTATCACAACCACTCTCACGCTTTGGAGCTCTACACAAGATTTTAAAGCGCTAGATCATAGTAATTGAAAGAGAAATAAAGCTTCTAGCACAGTGGAGCGCAAGTCTAGTTAAGATGTGCACACAAATCCAAGCTTTATTCCAAACATCCCATAACCTAAAACGAGCTCATATAGCTTACGGGCTTAACACTATCTAGCATCAGTCAATACCTTTAGGAGACTGCTGAAGGTGCTACTGGGGTGCGCCCTACAAAACTTCTCACAAAGTTCATATCTGCTTCATATCCTCATTAGTTTATTGTTTCGTCATCAGGTCTCTCTAAGCACTCAGATAACAGAATAATAGAGTTAACAATGAACTAGATCTAATCTCCTTCCTTGCAAGCTCTCTCTGGTTGACTATACTCTAAAGTAGTAACCCATAAAATCTCTCCACAAGATAATCCTCTGCCTTCATCTTCTCTCTTTCAGGCTCCGCACGTCACTCTCCTTGTCGAGGAGAGTCCTTCTCAAGAAGGGCGAGCCTTCTGACTGTGATTAATTTGCGGGATGGGTAGAGAATGAACAAGAAGACTAGAGCCAATCAGCTTGTCCACAATGGTCAAAATCTCTCACTGACACTAAACTCTGTCTGACAGTCAATTACAACCCAACAAAATCAATTCTCATTCACCAGAAGACAAATCTATCTCCAAACACAACAATAGAAGAAATCCGAACTTCCAACGCTTTATTTCGCTTCTTGTGATAGTCAAAAGTCCTCCACAAATACCAAATCTTGTTTGATAAACAATCCATACTCAACAAGATCATCCCTCGTTCATCAGATGGTAGATCACTTCCAAGCAATCAATCCTCCACTCAAATAGATCTTCTCCTCATTCATCAGAAGTAGATTGGCCTCCAAACAGTTGATCTTCACTCAATAAGATCTTTTCTCGTCCATCAAAAGTAGATTGGTCTCCAAACAGTTGATCTTCACTCGATAAAGTCTTCTCCTGTCCACCAAAAAGCATATTGATATCCAAACAGCTTAATAGATGGAATTCAAGCTCCTAAACCATTGTTTCTCTCTCTCCGTCAGGCTCCCAATTGAAATCCTCTGTAATTTGATCTTCTTAGTCTCTTGTCTTCCTGCGTCTCGACGACCCTCCTTGGAAAAAAAGTAGAATATCCTCTTTCGTACGACGTCTATCATTTTCTCCAAAACCTAACACCACAACTAAGCTAGGGCTCTTATAAGCAGACTTACGTATCAATCAAGCAGACCCCTGCTAAGCTAAGCCTTTACTTATTAAAAAGTTTCAGCTCTTTATCTCATTTCGATGTCACTTTGGTTATACTACAGATAGTCCGAAGTAGATCGAAGTTACACCTATGGTGCCACCCCACAGGGCATACAGCCCTCCATAAGTGCACCAATAACTCTTGACTTATAATCGAAGTGGCATGCAGAGGCTTAGACTAGGAAGCCCAATATTAAGAGAGATATCGGTCCTCCGCCCCTAGATATGCAAGATGTGGCTGCATATCCAACATAGACTCCTATCCATGAGGTCAACATGCCAAAATAGGGAACACAGACCAAGAGGATTAGGTCCTAAGACCTCTTCTTCCTATGTGGATGTCTCTACCACTAAGGATGGCCTCTGTTCTTGTTTAAAAGATCAGTAAAATTCATACATAAACATAAAGGAAACTACATCTACATTCTTTATTGATCTTTTCAACGTTAACTTTTCTATACAGCTCTATTTCAATGAATGAAGAGTCAAAATTATAATACTCACTGACACCTACGCATTCGTAGCTTCAGATCATGGATCCTAGCCACGAGCCAGAATCGAAGGATTCTTCTCTTTCACACTTTTCATAACTTATAAATTACGCTAACTATTGCACAGAACATTATTTCTCACAATTGAAGACACGAGGTCACTCTGTTCAACGCTCTGCATTCTGGTACTTTCATTCTTCTTCTAAGTGACACTTTAACTCAAGCTAAGGGGCAACTTGTCTAGCTCAGCTCTGTGACCCTGAAGCTTGTTACCGGTCCCGTCTCTCACTTAAGATAAACCTCAGATGGTCTTTGATGAGGCGCATCATAGAACTAGGAGGCCTCAACTAAATCCAACTCTCAACATACTCATCTCACTTCCTCACTCGGAATCAAAACTCTCATGGAGACATAGAGATGAGAAAAACACACCCTTTATAGATATGGTCTCACGGCTTCCAAATACAATGAAAAGGGAGGATGAGGGATCACTCCACAACCCCTCTATTTATACTACTCCAGATTTATCATGGTAACTACTTGTAAATCTGATTTTTCGTAGTTTATCGAGACCAAGTCAAAAGTAAAAGTCATAAGTCAACGATAGATGTCTCTACTTTTGACTCTATTCTAATAATTTGATTCCTTCTAAAAGTAGAAAGAAATCTCAGATTACTCCTTATAAGACAAAATACTAACATATAATTATGCCAAGAAGGTCAACAACCATCTTGATTGTTTGACCTTAAGCCTCTATAACCAATAAAATTCAGTCACGCATAAGACAATAGTGTATTATTCACCTCCTTGTCATTTTATGCACAACCAAACAAAATAGTGGTTTTCACATTTAGAATATTCCAATATTCTGTCTTTAAATACCACCAACTCTAACTGTGGCTATTCCTAGTTATCTGTCACTAACTTAGAGTGTTGGGATTAGCCTTGGGACTTATATAGAAGACTCTTACACATAGTTATAACTTATCGTATATTTACTACTATGCAACCTAGGTATTACATTTACCCCCGGACTAAGTTTTCACTCCGTCCTCAGAGTGAACGGTGAGCTTGTCGTAATACTTCCTTTGATGAAAGAGCTTGAGCTTGTCGTGATTCACCCGGTCAAACCTCCGTCCTCCTAGCTTTTTCAAGTCGTATGTAAAATTACTCCACACCTTCTCGACAATGAAAGGATCAAAATAACGTGGAAGAAACTTCTTTCTAGCTCTTTTATACCTAATGGCATCAAAAAACATTATCATATCTCCTTTCTTGAACAACTTCACTTCTCTCTTACCGAGACGCTTGCCGTAATACTTCTTTTGACGTTCTTGTGCCTTCTCCATCTGAATCATTGCCACAACTCGTGCTTCCTCTAACTCCAGTAGTTGCTCCCTTCTAGAGTTCTCATGTGCTGCTCCAATCAACCTCTTCAACCTCTTATGGACAGTTTGAAAGATAGGTAGATCGAACTGTATCGACAACTTTGATTCTACACTGTAAACAAGATGAAATGGAGTATATCCTGTTGAAGTCTTCGTAGTAGTCATATACTCCCACAAGATTGCATGTAACCTCTTATCTTAGTTGTGCTTCGCATTCTCCATATCAGCATCCTTGGTCAGCATCGTACACAAGATATGATTGGTCTTCTCAGCTAGCCCGTTAGCATTCGGTTTGTAAGAAGTTGTCACTCGCGATTTGATGAAGAAATGTTCCAACATAGCGATTTGTCGTGTCTCAGGATTTCTCCTTTAGCCCATTTAGCATAAAAGATATCGTTCCCATAGAGGATTTGCACAAGTATCGCTGCTCTAAGTTCTAAGATCTGTTCAAACACATAAACACACGAGTTTTATCTAGAAATCCTTTCTTCTCACAAAATCACACGGCTTCCAAACCCTTCAGAAGGTGCCATAGACTTAAACAAGCAACTACAACCTAAAATATCACACAGATATCTACTGGAAAACTCAGGAAGACGCTTCCTGATTCCTGATCATTGCTTCTAGTATTCTCACGACAATCTTCTCGAAGCAATTCTCGGCTTTTGGAGGTTCAATTCGGCTTCTCACGTCTCCAGAAGACTACTCCTGCTTCGTAGACGTCAAATTATCACTGTCTATCACACACTGCTCTTCCAATTTCCAACGGGGTTAGATCAATCACAGAGTGTATGTCTCATGTCGTCTTCCCAGGCTTCTGCATACAGAAACGGTCTTCCTGCAGCACTACAACGACATTCACCTTCATAGAGGCTCAATAGAAGTCTCGGAAGCTCATTAGAAGAAGGTGGGAAAATGAGAGAAGATGAGAAAGAAGAGAAAAATCTAAACAAGAGGAATACAGATGAAAATCATAAATTAACTCCAACAGGCTTCTAGTCCGGATTCTGACTAACAAGCCATCCCTGCTTGTAGTAATTTGGGGAGGAAGACAACAAATTGACTTACAGTTACACAGTCTTCTACTCGAGGATGTCGTCTTGTGATGTGGAAAAAAGACTTCTTTTTTCTTCTATCGTTGCTCCGAACTGAGAAACCTCAAACGATGTCTTCTCCAATCGGTATTTACATTTGCAGCATACAACCCTACAGGTCGTAAAATAATGTAAGTGAGGCAAAAAGATACTCTCCCAATTACCGTCAAGACATCTTTCAGTTGCCCCAAAGATCGTCTTCTAGTCTGGTCCGCCATTCTGAGAATCCTCAGAGTAGGCTGGAACTCAGTGAAGCCTAGGGCTAGCGTAGTTTCTTCAGTCATGATGTTAACTTCGAAGCCAGAATCAATGGGTGCTTTCTTCCGAAGACAGCCATGGATCTCCATATCAAGTTCTGAGGCGTGGGAAGCCATGTTGACTGCCGAGTGGTGCGACTGTCAACTTCTTCCTCTATCAGACCTAGGTGATGGAGATGATCTTCTCGAAGGTCCAGGTCTGTCTGGGTCACGAATGTCGTCTTCTGAGTCAGAGTTGCTATCGTTGTGACCCTCTAAGATGTCTGGAACAACTCTCTTCAGTCTTCCTTCTCCTTGAGAAGCCTCTCTCGCACTTGAAAAGATATCTTCCGCGTAACCAGAACCAAAATCTACTTATAAACGTGGTCACATGGTTGGCTTCTATCTTCTCCAAAGATAATGCTCGAGATGGGAGGCTCTTCCAAATCTACTGAGCGGATCTTCCTGAGCTCTTCTTCTTTCCTTTGGTGTCTCAAGGATACCCGCTGCTCTCTAGAAGCGGTTCGGTGGGATGAATGTATCCATTCAGGGTCCTTACCCGCGCGTCTTTTGTTTCTTCCTCTGGTCTGAGGCATCCACCAGAGTGTTGAGAAGAGATGTCTCTCTTCTTCTAATACTAGATCTGGTAGGCTGGAGGTCTGAACAACCGGTCACATGTTCGGAACGTCTTCTTCTCCTGATTCATGTTGCACTCATTGCAGTCTTCCAAGATCGAGTCTTCCAAGAAGCTCTTGGAAGCGAGGAAGCGATTTCTTCTAGTTCTCCTTGATGGGTCTCATCAAGCGGTTCCTATCTTCTAGTAAGATAGGGTTCCACAACACACTCAACTATAATCCAAGTTAGTTCAAAATGCAACTAACTACTGGCACACAGATCTAGGAAGCTTAGAACAATCATTACTAAGATGAAATCTTCGGCAGCGGTGCCAAAAATAACGAGTGCTACTATATGTAGTGTCTCAGGATTTCTCCTTTAGCCCATTTAGCATAAAAGATATCGTTTTCACATAGATTTACACAAGTATCGTTGCTCTAAGTTCTAAGATCTGTTCAAACACACAAACAGACGAGTTTTATCTAGAAATCTCGTCTTCTCACAAAACCACACGGCTTCCAGACCCTTCAGAATGTGCCCTGGACCTAAACAAGCAACTACAATCTAAAATATCACACAGATATCTACTGGGAAACTCGGGAAGACGCTTCCTACTTCTCGATCACTACTTCCAATCTTCTCACGACAGTCTTCTCGAAGCAATTCTCGGCTTCTGAGGGTTCAATTCGGCTTCACACGCCTCCAAAAGACTGCTCCTGCTTCGTAGACGTCAAATTATCACTGTCTATCACACATTGTTTTCCAATTTCCAACGGGGTTAGATCAATCACAAGGTATATGTCTTCTGTAGCCTTTTCAGACTTCTGTCTACGAAAACGGTCTTCCTGCAGCACTACAACGACATTCATCTTCACGGAGGCTCAATAGAAGTCTCGAAAGCTCACTAGAAGAAGGTAGGAAGATGAGAAGATGAGAGAAGATGAGGAAGAAGAGAAAATCCAAACAAGAGGAAACAAGATGCTTGTAGTAATTTGGGGAGGAAGACAACAAATTGGCTTACAGTTACGCAGTCTTCTACTCAAGGATGTCGTCTTCTTTCTTCTTCTGACGTTGCTCCGACTACTCTGTCGTCTGAGATCGCTTACCCATAGGACTATCCGTACATGGATCCGAAGTGCTCCACTAGATGAGACAAGCTTTCACTCTGCACAGCTTTTAACAATCACCGGTCAACCTCTTCCTCACTTGTGGCTTTAAATGATCTGGCTTCCACCCACTTGGTCAGATAGTCGGTTGCAATCACGATATATCTGTTGTCACGAGAGGTTTTGTTTAATGAGCCTACGTGCTCAATTCTTCACTTCTCAAACAGTCCTAGTACAGGAATTGATCTCAAGGGAGGAGTGCTAGTAGACTTCTTGGCAAAGGCTTGACACACATAGCAAGTTATGCAATACTCCAAACAATCCTTGAAAATACCCTTCCAATGATATCCAGCGTCTAAGATTTTGAAAGCCGTCATCTTATCAGCGAAGTGGCCACCACATACATGTCCGTCGTGGAACTCCAGCATCAACCTCGCAGCTTCCTCCTTGTCCACAGCTCGTCGTAGCAATCCATCAGCACTTTGATGAGAAAGCACTCCTTCCACGATGGTATATGGCTCACGTCTCCTCATTAGAGCATTCCTCTCTCTTGCTCGCATGCCTTTAGAAAATGAACCATCAGAAAGAAATTCCACAGGTCTTTGTACTCTTCCAGTACCTCACTGCTCAACGTTGTCGCGCTACTTGGCGGCTACATGCTTGACTTCTACTCCGACGCTTAGGTTTGGTAGTTCTAGAAGTTAGCTCATATTACTTCTAGTCCTTTATGTATATGTTTGACACCTTTGTATACGGTGTTAACACTATTTTGAGTCCTAGTAGGCTAATAGTATGTTAGTTATCTTGTTCAAGCATTTGTGCGCTTGTGCAAGTGACTTCTTACTTGTCTATGACGTTCAATGTACATAACTTAGGGTTTCCATGCTGATAGGGGTTTGAGCTCATGGGTTGTACTTACTTGTCGCCCATGCACGCTTTCTAGCTAATTTAAGTTATTTTTCAGGGCTATGTGTCATTTTAGGTAATTTAAGTTTTACGCTGGCACTCTAGGGGGCTTGACGTGGTAGCTTATGAGTGTAGAAAAGTTACCAGGTAGTTTAAGGCACAAAAGGACAGTCAAGTGGAGCTATGAACTCCCATTGGTCCATTTTTGTCTTTTGTAAAACTCTAAGTTTAGAAACAGAGCTCTAGAGGAGAGTTCGAGCAATTGGTGAGGTATCTTCGAAATCTGAGAACACAGGAAGAGAGAGCTCGTCGTGCCAAGCACTGTCAGTGAAATTTTTGCTCGATTTGGATCAATAAACAAGGAGTTATGCCCAATTGAAGTTCGGATTGTGCCAAAACTGCGTCACTTTTGTTGATTTTGGGGTTTTCGGTGCCAATTGCAGCAGAATTGAGGAAATCACTTCAAAACTTCGTGGTTGCGTTCACTGTCAGGAGGGCTACGACTGTCCAAAAAGTTTCGAATCATTTGAGTAATTGAGTAATTCAGGGCGGCCGCTGAAGCAGAGGGGGTCTGAAAAGCTCTTAATCTAGAGCAGCGACTTTAGAGAAGGAGATCTGGAGTTCTACAAACATTCAGGAGTCCCAACTTCACAGGGATGTTCAGCATCCTGTAGACTTCAAATACTGTGAGAAGATTTGAAATTCATCGAGCCAATTCTCTGTTCTATGTCTGAATAGCTGTCTAGGTACCAGAAATTGCCATAATTCTCTTATTCAGAACTTTTCTGTTCATATCTCCGTGTCAGAATTTGATCTCAGGTTGAAACTTCGTCTGTGAGTTCAGTAGTACCTCATTTGCATGTAGGGGAAGTTTAGAGGTCTAAACCTTCATAGTTTTCCTCTCTTTGAGTGTCAAAGTTCACCGCTTAAGCCTATTATTACCAGTGAGACCTAAATTTCGCTTTTTGAGCATATCAGAGGATCCTACACTCATGTGTGAGTGTTTATAGCTCCTGTTGTGACCTGAAAGCCAACCTCTTGAGTAAACAACCATAGCCAGAAGCCCGGCGCTTTCCTAGGTAGACGGATCACACTCCGACATACTCTCTTTTTGGTGAACTCGACGTGAAACACCTAGGGTGGGAGTTTTCTTGAGAGTGTTACAGGATCAGATATCATGGCCAACCAAGGATCATCAAGTGGGGGTGCTGCTACTGCTCAGCAACCTATTCAGTTTGATGCTGCTACGATGAAGATGTTCCAGGCTTTTTCCATGTTTATGCAGCAGCAGCAGAGCACAGAGAGGAAGGAGGTATTAGCAACCAAGGCGTTGCAATCTGTGGTGCACCAGATGGATCAGTTCAAGGGGACAGATATTTCCAAGTACGTGCGATACTATGCTAGGGAGATGGAGGTGAACAAGGTACCTGAGAAGGAGATGGTGGAGAACTTTGAACTTGCTGTTGTTCCTGAGATTCGTGGGCGTGTGAAGGAGCTCAAGCAGCAGCAAGGACAGAGTTGGGAGAGCTTTATGCGCGCTTTGAAGGAGGAGTACTACACTGAAGATTCAGAGAGGGTGACCAAGAGAACATTCTTGGAGTGGGTGGTTAAGCCTAACAAAGGTTTGTCTGTAAATGAGTTATTAAGAGAGTTTGATCGTCAGTATGCTCAGCTTTCTAGGACAGAGAAGCTTACACTAGAGGTGGAGAAGACCGAGCTTTTCCTACAAGCAGCAGACGTGACTATTCAGGAGAAGCTTGAGCTGTTGCTGGAAGACAAGAGTGAGGAGAGAGGATTGAAGACTGATTGGAAGGAGGTCGAAGAGGCTGTTTCTTTGCTGGCCAAGAGACAGAGAAGAAGGGACAAGGTGGTGGTAAGTGAAGCAACACCTCTGATAATTCCTGTCAAGCAGTTGCCTACTAAGCCCGCTTTGGTAATTGCTAGAGAGGAAGACTCACCGCTTGATGAACTGATTAAGGGTATGAAGGAGCTTAAGCTTAAGCTCACTAGGTTAGAAGAGAAGGAGCAGAATGTACAGCCTGCTATGCAGAGACCTCAGATGAGAGAAGGCTTTGTTCATCGTTGTATATGGTGTGATAGCCTAGACCATGTAAGAAGAGATTGCGGGGAGTTTTCAGATGCATTGAGGAAGGATCTGATCTTCTTCAAAGATGGTAAGATCCATCTGAGAGAGACTGGGATGATGTTGGGAACCAACTTTGGCAAGGGTGGTATGAAGAGACTTGTGAATGAGATATCAGCATCATATGCTGTTTCTCTTGTGAATGCTGCTACATGTGGAGTGAAAGTGGAGATGGAGAGAGAGAAAGGGACTGCTGGGTTGTGGTCTGATGTAGTGCGGTCCGTAGCTAGAACAGAGCTAGACAAGGATGTGCTACGAAGGGTTGGCAACTCAATTCGAGAAGCTACAGGATGGAATGATCCTGTGGATACTATGTCAGTGCATGCTTATGTTGCAAGAAGTCAGCATGAAGCTGTACTAGAAGAAAAACGCAGGAGGGAGGATGCAGGTGAGGCTTCTACAGCCAAACGACCTGCTACAAGGAGTGAAAGGGCTAGACCAGAGGCAAGGCAGGAGACAACACCTACTCGGGAGGAGAATATGGAGGATCTACCACCTACAACACCAAAGGAGAAGGAGAGAAGCAAGGAGAAGGGTAAGATGCCTGCATATAAACTTCAGTCTGACATTGAGATTGCTACAGACTTGAAGCAGGTGTTAGAGAATCGTATCTTGAATGGGAAGGTTGAGTTTACCTTGGGTGAGATTCTTGGGATAGCAAAGCGTGAGTTCCATGAGGTTATCATAGATATCATCAAGAGGAAACGTCAGATTTTGGGTGAAGCAGCTACGCTTAACGCTCTAGGGACCAAACTGTCGGAAGATGAGGAAGATGAGATTTCTGGTTACTGCTCTCAAGTATCAGAGGGAAGATCAGATCAGCACGTGAGGTTTGAAGATGAGGTGGAAGCATCGCAGAAGAGCCATTATATTCACAACCATTGGGCGAGAGCAACCACAGAGACCTTAGTGAAGCTGGGAGATCTAGAGGAACCTGTGGTGGCGTTGATTGATCATGGCTCAGAGATTAATCTGATGTCTAAGGAGCTGTACAAGTGTGGGAGGTGGCCCATAGACACCGATCATGGATGGCTTATCCGTGCTGCCAACAACCAGCGGGGAGAACTCTATGGTGCTTGCCCCAACATCAAGGTAACTGTGGGTGACATCAGTGATGTTCAGAATTTCTTTGTGCAGGACATGTCAACCTATCCTATCATTCTAGGGCAGCCTTACATTACTGCTGTTAAAATGGAGACACGAGTTATGGATGATGGTTCAGCTTATGCTAGGATACGTAGTAGAGATGGCAAAAGAGCTGTTCAGTTTTTGACCGTTGCTGCAGAACATGAGAGGAATCGTGATAGCTTGAGAGACCGTCCACTACCTAAGATTACTCAGGAGTTTAGAGAGTCTAGGGGTTTTGGCAGAGTACCATTGAAGAGCGAGACTTCAACGGTACAGTAGAGATAGGATTCTCGCCTGATCCAGTAGAGCAGGAAGCTTTATCCACTAGCTTCTTAGGGTTGACATCATGTGGATCAGTGTGTTATAGGAAGGTTGAGAATCTGAAGAGGTTTGAGAGGCAACATGTGAAGAGTGTACAACAATCTTTGTGGGATAGTGGAGAGTTAGCAGGAGATGAATACATATCTGGGGTGTTTGAAGAACAGTATTTGGTAGATACTATAGGGGAGTTGAAATCTATAGTAGAAAGTTCTATAGATGATGTAGATAGAGTTGTGAGTGTGAGCTCCAAGGAGCTTTATGATGTAATTGATAAGTTTATAGATCGACAAGAGGTGTATGTGGAGACCAAGTACAAGTCAGTGGCAAAGAAAGTCAAACCAGTGGCTTTGTCTTTACCACTCGATTACAATCAGAAGATGGAGCAAGCTGCACGAGAACCAACGCTCAGAGGACCGAGAAGAATTGGGCACCAGTTCACAGAAACAACACTGAAGGAGCTAAGGATTGGAGGTGATGGGTTTCTTACTGAGCAAGAGAAGAAGAGCTTCAAGGAGATGCTATCTAGGCATGGTAAGGCGTTTGCGTTTGAGTCACATGAAGTAGGATGTGTAGATCCAAGTGTAGTTGCACCTATGGTAATCTTTACTATACCGCATGTGCCTTGGAATCTACGTCCTATCCTTGTGCCTAGAGCTCATCTGCCAAAGCTGATAGACTTGCTCAATGAGAGGATTAGGATGGGTATCTTGGAACCATCTATAGCTCCCTATTCTAGCAGATGGTTTACTGTTCCGAAGAAAAGTGGAGCTTTGAGATTCATTCAAGATATGCAGCCAGTTAACAAGGTAACTATCAGGAATATGGGTATAGGACCTATTGTAGACGAGTTTGCGGAGGCTTTTGCTGGTCGTGCTATCTATTCCATGGGAGACTTATATTCAGGTTATGACCAGTTTCAATTATCCTCTGAGAGTAGAGACTTGACTACAATGAGGACACCTTTAGGGTTACTAAGGATGTGCACCTTACCGCAAGGTGCTACCAATTCGGTAGCACATATGATGAATGGCATGAACAAAGTTTTGAGGGACTTCATTCCTGAAAAAACTATGCCATTCCTTGATGATGTGCCGATCAAAGGGTGTGCTGAGGAGGAGAAGAATGAGGTAAAAGATCAGAGGGGGTGCCGTAAGTTTGTAGCAGATCACATAGCTGATTGTGATAAGATACTGAGTCGACTGGAAGAGGTTCATTTGACTTTATCAGGAGCCAAGTCTGTGTTTGGAGTACAAGAGGTGTTAATAGTGGGACATCTGTGTGGATCTTATGGTCGGAAACCTTGTCCAAACAAGGTTGATGCCATCCGAAGGATTAAGGAGACATGTGGATCGGTTACTGAGGTGAGAAGGTTTCTAGGAGCATGTGTGTTTTATCATATATGGATTCCACACTTTGCACATGTAGCAGATCCGTTGTACAAGCTGCTGAGGAAGGGGCAAAGATTTCAGTGGCAAGAGGAGCAAAGCGAGTCTATGAGGAAGTTGAAGGATCTTTTAGCTTCACCACCAACTCTACGGAAGGTAACATATGAGTTGGGTAGATCTGTTATCCTTACTGTTGATACTAGTCCTATTGGCATTGGATGGGCTGTAGGACAAGACGATGAGGATGGAAATAGATATGTGGTGCGTTTTGGTGCTAAGGTATTAAGTTCATGGCAGAGAGACTACCCTCAAGTCAAGAGAGAGCTATGGGGAGTAGTTACTGCGATGAAGAGTGATAAGGAATACTTGATAGGAGCACCTGTGGTTGTGGAGACAGATTGTTTACCTCTCTTGGGAATGATCACTAGCTGTACAACTCCAGATATTGCTATGTTGAGGTGGATAGCATATATCAAGTCCTTGAACCCAGAGTTTAGACATATTGCAGGGAAGGATAATCCTGTGGCAGATATGTTATCAAGGGCTAGGTATTACGATGAGAAGGAAATGATAGATGACCAGGAGGATGTGGGAACAGAGTTCTATTCTAGTGTTCTTGCTACAGAAGATAGAAGCTGTTTTGCAGCTCCATTGGAGTTTTTTGAGGAAACTGTGTATGATGGCGAGTGGTTGGATCTTGGGCGCTATTTGAGTTCACTGGAAAGGCAAGAAGGCTGGTCTGATGCAGATTTCAGGAGGATCCGTAGAACAGCTTATGGGTACTTTTTACATGGAGGACATCTATGGAAGCGCCCTAAGCTACAAGGAGGTATACCGCAGCGGGTGGTATGTGACTTGGAATTGCAGCAGAAGCTGATCAAGGAGTTCCATGAGAGTTTATGGGCTGGTCATAGAGGAGTTTGGGCTACATTTGCCAAGATGAAGGAGAAGTATTGGTGGAAGGGTATGTATAAGGATGTAGTACAGTTTGTTTCATCTTGTATACCTTGCCAGATGTATTCCAACGTACGTCATCGTGATGGATTGCATCCTACTTATCCTTTAGCCATTCATTACAAATGGGTAGTTGATCTGGTAACTATGCCATTTGGACTTGGCCAAATGAGGTATCTAGTCTTGGCTAGAGAAGATCTATCTAACCAAGTCGAAGGCCGTGCTCTGAGGACGAAGACCACTGCTAGTGTCTGCCGCTTTCTACTTGAAGATGTTATTTGTAGGTATGGGTGTGTGGGAAAGATCACTGCAGATAGGGGTGAGCTGGATGCACAAGAAGCAGTTGAGTTCTTCAAGCGATTGGGAGTCAAGTTGGCGTTAACCACTGCTTACAATCCTGAAGGGAATGACAAGAGCGAAAGAGGTCATCCGCCAATCATCAAAGCTTTGGTAAAAGCTTGCAAGGGTAAGATCCGTGAATGGCCTAGACTGCTACCATTTGCTTTGTGGGCAGATCGTACAACTCATAGTACCGTTACAGGTTACATGCCAGCAGAGTTGATACTAGGGCAAAAACCTGTGATGCCGATTGAGGAGGTTGTGCCTACTTGGAATGTTTTGCCATGGGAAGATGGTAGAAGTACGGAGGATCTTCTTGCATTAAGGATCCAGCAGTTAGAACGAAGACCAGAGGATGTTGCCAAAGCTGTGGAAAGGTTGAAGATTGCTAGAGAGAGAAACAAAGGCAGATTTGATAGAACGCATAGATTACGACCCAAACCAGTTAAGGAAGGTGATTGGGTGTTAGTCTATGATAGTAGTCTTGATAATCAGCATAGCGCTATCAGAAAGTTTTCCAAGAGATGGTTCGGACCTTATGTGGTGTTAGAAGTTTATAATAATGCCACATACTCTTTGAGAGAGTTAGATGGTGCAGTGCTCAAGATACCAGTCGCAGGGAAGAGAATCAAGCTCTTCAGAAGGAGAGGAGAGGACCAGAACATTGCAAAGCTTACTGAAGATGAAGCTGAAGACTCAATGGAGGTTGAAGATGAATTTGAAGCTGAAGCTGAAGAGTCTTGATCTGGATCTGGCACATACCGGAGGATGTGCAGGTTCAGAGGGGGTGGATGTCGCGCTACTTGGCGGCTACATGCTTGACTTCTACTCCGACGCTTAGGTTTGGTAGTTCTAGAAGTTAGCTCATATTACTTCTAGTCCTTTATGTATATGTTTGACACCTTTGTATACGGTGTTAACACTATTTTGAGTCCTAGTAGGCTAATAGTATGTTAGTTATCTTGTTCAAGCATTTGTGCGCTTGTGCAAGTGACTTCTTACTTGTCTATGACGTTCAATGTACATAACTTAGGGTTTCCATGCTGATAGGGGTTTGAGCTCATGGGTTGTACTTACTTGTCGCCCATGCACGCTTTCTAGCTAATTTAAGTTATTTTTCAGGGCTATGTGTCATTTTAGGTAATTTAAGTTTTACGCTGGCACTCTAGGGGGCTTGACGTGGTAGCTTATGAGTGTAGAAAAGTTACCAGGTAGTTTAAGGCACAAAAGGACAGTCAAGTGGAGCTATGAACTCCCATTGGTCCATTTTTGTCTTTTGTAAAACTCTAAGTTTAGAAACAGAGCTCTAGAGGAGAGTTCGAGCAATTGGTGAGGTATCTTCGAAATCTGAGAACACAGGAAGAGAGAGCTCGTCGTGCCAAGCACTGTCAGTGAAATTTTTGCTCGATTTGGATCAATAAACAAGGAGTTATGCCCAATTGAAGTTCGGATTGTGCCAAAACTGCGTCACTTTTGTTGATTTTGGGGTTTTCGGTGCCAATTGCAGCAGAATTGAGGAAATCACTTCAAAACTTCGTGGTTGCGTTCACTGTCAGGAGGGCTACGACTGTCCAAAAAGTTTCGAATCATTTGAGTAATTGAGTAATTCAGGGCGGCCGCTGAAGCAGAGGGGGTCTGAAAAGCTCTTAATCTAGAGCAGCGACTTTAGAGAAGGAGATCTGGAGTTCTACAAACATTCAGGAGTCCCAACTTCACAGGGATGTTCAGCATCCTGTAGACTTCAAATACTGTGAGAAGATTTGAAATTCATCGAGCCAATTCTCTGTTCTATGTCTGAATAGCTGTCTAGGTACCAGAAATTGCCATAATTCTCTTATTCAGAACTTTTCTGTTCATATCTCCGTGTCAGAATTTGATCTCAGGTTGAAACTTCGTCTGTGAGTTCAGTAGTACCTCATTTGCATGTAGGGGAAGTTTAGAGGTCTAAACCTTCATAGTTTTCCTCTCTTTGAGTGTCAAAGTTCACCGCTTAAGCTTATTACTACCAGTGAGACCTAAATTTCGCTTTTTGAGCATATCAGAGGATCCTACACTCCTGTGTGAGTGTTTATAGCTCCTGTTGTGACCTGAAAGCCAACCTCTTGAGTAAACAACCACAGCCAGAAGCCCGGCGCTTTCCTAGGTAGACGGATCACACTCCGACAACGTGATGGTCATCAAGTCTTCATCCGAAAAAGTATCATCTAATGGTTCTTTCCTCAATCCCTCGTAAGCTCTAGACAACAAATCTGCGTTGGCATGCTTCCTCCCCGGACTATCCTCAATGACGTAATCATATTCCGCCATGAGGATCTTCCATCGAGCTATCCTCCCCTCTGCATTGAGCTTATTGAAGATGTACTTCAAAGTTTTGTGATCAGTAACTATAGTAAACTTTCCTCCTAACAAATAGTGCCGAAACTTCTTCAAAGCAAAGATTATGACCAACCCTTCTCTCTCTATCACAAAATAGTTCTTCTCAGCCTGCACCATTTGTCTACTAGCATGAGCTATTGGATGATCTTGTCCATTCTTATCTAACTGACTTAAGGTACATCCAATCGCAACATTCGATGCATCAATATAAACAATGAACAATTTACTCGAGTCAAGTTTGACGAGGATTGGGACTGTCATCAGTGCCTTCTTCAACTCTTCAAACACCTCCTTAGCCTTCTGATCTTGGAGTATCAACTCGAAGACTATACCCTTCTTCATGTAGTTGGTCAACGATTGAGTTTTATTGAAAAAGGACGAGATGAATCTACGATAATACCCACCATCCCAAGAAATTGTCTCAACTTGGTCAAGCTAGTAAGGAATGATAGTTCGACTATCTTCTTCATCTTGTCTGATCCACTCCTATTCTATTTTTAGAGACGATGTGCCCCAACAACAAACCCTCCTCGCATCCAAAAATACATTTTTCTGGATTCAAAGATGCATTAGCTTGCTCCAATCGCTCTTAGACTTTGATCAGATGATCAAAGTGATCCTCCTTCCACCCATACACACAAAATTCATCAATGAAGTCTCTAACAAACTTCCCAAGAAACAGTTCGAACACTTTGTTCATGAACCGTTGAAAAGTAGCTGAAGCATTACATAACTCGAACGGCATCATGCGAAACGTAAATGCACCCCACGGAGTAGTGAAGGTCGTTTAGTGTTGGAGACGGTTATAGTGGATATAACCGTCTCCAAAACTATATCAGTCGTGACCTACGACTTCTTCCAAGATCTCGTCGATGAATGATAACGGGTAGTAATCATTCTTCGTGACCGCATTCAACTTCTTGTAATCCACACATACGCGAAGCTTATCGTTCTTCTTCTTCACGATCACGATGAGTGATACCCATTCTCAATTCTCCACTTCATAAATGAACTCAACTTCCTTCAGTTTATCAATCTCTTCTTTGACGATCACTGCGGTTGGCGGACTGATCCTTCGTTGCTTTTGTCGAACAGGTCCCGCGTCCTCCTCCACATCGATCATGTGTGTCTTCAATATCACCTCCTTCAGATCCTTATAGCTGAAAGCAAACATGTGGATATACTTTCGAAATATCTCCAAGAATCTTCTCTTCTCCTCTGAAGTCACCTTGGGATCGAACTTGATGGTTGCGAGTCTTCGCTCTAGCTCCTCTTCACTAAATTTTGTTTTGTCGAGGTCCTTCTCAACAGATGGACGAGAGAGCAAATCAATAGCTCCAATATGAGACGTGATGCAATCCATATCAAACTCCTCGTCTTCTGACGTCTCCTCATCAGAAGAACCACCGTATCTACTCCGGAGACACTTTCATTGTCTTCGATTTCTGATTCTCAATAGTCGCTGGTTGGTCTATCAGAATCAAAAGTCATGCTGTCACCACTTGAGAGAGATAGCTTCACCCGATGGTTGCTAGGTCCTATCCTCAAGTAACTTTTGTGCCATCTATCAGTTGTACGAACGGCTCTCAACCAAGGTCTTCCAAGGAGCAAGTCGTAGCTAGAATCTTTCAGATCTGAAAATACATCAAAGTTTGTACCCCATAATCGACACCACTACTTTCTCCAAGACTCCGAGAGGTCTCATCCTCTACTTGTTTGCCATACCAACAATGATGTTCGCTGGTTTCATCCCCAGTCACTTCATCAAACGTTCAGATATCGCATTCACAACAGAACCTCCGTCCACCAACACATCAGGTACAAAATGGCCATTCAAACGAACCTCGATCTTGAATACTTTAGTGCATACCTCAGAGGCATGAGCATCCACTACACCAACTCCCACACTTGAGACGTTGGTCTTTCTCTTAGATTTCTTTTTCTTGATCTTTCTCGAGCTCAATCCTCCTCAAAGCTCTCTCCTCAAGCTTTCAACTGACCCACTGTTATGTTGACTTTTTGCGTGTCAACGTCCTCCACTACATCATATCTAGGTTGAGCAGCTGAAAGGTGAAATCCTCCATCCCCAGCTTCTTCCTAGGCTCCTTTTGAGAAGAAGACATAGTGTTGGAACGAGTGCTCGTACTTGGAGAATCTTCAATGATCATAAGTTCCTCCGAAAACCTCGTCCTCTTCCTCTACCTGAGAAGAGTAAGAGCATTCTCCTCTCTCATAAACGTTTGGCACCTTCACCGCATCGATTGTGGCAACTCCTTTGTCTTTGTTTCGTGGCGGAACTCCTCCTCCCAGATTTCTTCTTGTACCGTCATTGTTCCGTCCTCCATTTTGGATGGAGTGTGGACAATTTCTTTGGAAATGAGGACCACCACATCCATTTTGAGGTCTCCGATTGAAACCTCCTCCATAACCTCTTTGGCCTCCTCCTCCTCCTTGATTCCTCCGCTCTTTCAACTGCATTACATTGATCTTCAGATCTGCCAATGTTTTTGTTATCTATCTCAATTCATCTTGAAGATTAGACCCCGGAGGATTGACAGTAACCACAACAAGTGTGTTAACCACGGTAGGTGTCGGGATCCTTTGAGCAGCTCTACCACCGAGTGTAATCCTTGCAACACTCGCCGTCTTTGCTTCTCCTAGAAGAACGTCATCATCTTTCAAACTCTCTTTCATTCGAACTGTAGTTTCAGTCGCCTTCGTCTTAGTGGCTTCTCGTACTTCACCTGAGTTCTGATTTGAAGCTTCAGACCTACCACAAAGTTCTTGATAAGCATATCATAATTTCCACATTGTAGCCTCCACATTATCACCGCTCTTCTTCAATATAGTCTTGAAACGAACTTCTAACTTCTCGGTCCTTTCTGCGTACACCTTCACCTTCTCTGCAGCTCCTTACTTCAAGTCAGGAGCTTCTCATAGCTCTCATCCGGCAGAAAGTTCTCAATTAGAGCCTCCGTCAAACTTTCTCATGTATCAACCTCAATCTTGTTCCTTCTATGTTCCTCATACCAAGTCAATGCGGTATCTTATAGAAAATCAAGTAACAATGATGCTCATTCTTCCTTCTTCCTCTCATGGTTTCCAATGCATGCTCGCTTGAACTCTCACACAAAGGTTTATACATCCTCGTCATCCTTTTCATAGAAAACCGGAAGCTTCCCCATCTTAAATTCTCGGTGTCTTCTCCTTTCTTCAACCTGATATCTCTCTTCATTTTCTAGTATAAGATGAACATCACTAACTTCATGCGAACATAATCAACCATCGGTAGCAAGAAGAGGAATGATTCCATCATAATTGCATGCGTTATCTCCTCACCGAACGTATGCATGAGTCACATCATCATTATCACCTTCTCCACCATCTGGATTATCATCTCCATCATGTGTTAGCTGAATTTTTGTTTGAAGATGACAATTTCTCCGTTCTTACTCCTTGCTCCTCTCTCAATCTTCTAGACGTAGATGCCAACAATGCGATAACGTCTCCACACTCGTGCTTCTTCGACAAACCTTCAATTCAATAGTTTGAGCAAATGAAAATGCATGAGAGAGACGATGGACCAACTCGAAGACCTAGATCAGTAGAACTCATTTCTCACAAGGATTTTCTCTCTTGAATCTCACGAGACAACTTGCTGCATAGTGCCCCAATCCTCTACAAAAGTAACACCACGATTCTATCCTCAACTTTTTCTTGGAAGAGTCTTGCTTGTTTCTCTCCGTTGTCGTATTGTACATAGGTATGTACAGTGAAAAGTAATGCAAAGAGATTTTTTTCTATATTGTGTAAAGGAAGCTGCCCTGCAGCTTAACAAGCTAGACAGGAGCTAAGCTGGGGTCATGCTTGACAAGCTGCCCCCTAGCTTGGGTTGGAATATCACCCCTGAGGGAGTCGAAAGACACCAGAATGTAAAGCTCGACGAGGAGAGCGACCTCATGCTTCTAGTTTTGACAGAAAGTGTTTTAAGCAATAGTTAGTACGAGTTTTAGGTTGTGAAATATGTGAAAGAGGGAAATCCGTCGATTCTGCCTCGAGACTCGAACTCAAAATCTGATAGCGTGGGTGTGTAGGTGTTCATGAATACTATAGTTTTGACTCCTTATTCATTAAAAACTGAGTTGTATAGAGAAGTTAGCACAGAAAAGGTTAGTAAAGACTTCGTAGGAAAATTTCTACAGTAAAAGCATATGTACAGGTTTTAAATGCTTTTAGAACGGAACCAAAGGCCATCCCAGTGATAGGGCGCCTGCCTAGGAGGGAAGTGGTCTCAGGATCAATCCCTCCTGGCCTCTGGTTCCTATTCCGGCATGTTGGTCTTCTGGAAGGGAGTCTATGTTGGATATGCAGCCACTTCCTGCATATCTAGGGACGGGAGACCGATATCTCCCTTAATCGTGGGCTTCCTAGCCTAAGCCTCCGCATGCCATCCTGAATATACTATGGGAGATACCTGGTGCGCATATGGGGGGGCTGTAAGTCTTGTGGGGCAGCCTCATAAGTGTTGGAGCTTCGGCCTACATTGGATGGCTTGTAGTATATTCTGGATGGCATCAAGAGCACGGGAAACTTTTGCTAATTAGTTAAATAATCATCGAGTAGGCTTGCGATGGAGAATGAGGTTATGTGAACCTTTATTAGTGAAGGGGTAGAGTTTGTAGAGACAACTGTGAAACTTGTATAAAAAAGGGGCCAACTTTGTAAATAATACTTTGTACGCATAAGGACAGTAGGGGGACAGCTTAAGCTAGGGCCCTGCTTCTGATAAGTGACTGCGCTTATAAGGACAGCAAGGGGCAGCTTAAGCTGGGGCAGGTTAAATACTGCGGCGGCTGAAGATCGGGGGGACTTTTCAAGCGATTTTTGGACTGAGAGCTGAGAGCTGAAGCGGAAGGAAGGGAATTAGGGATTTATGATCAGGGAAGCGCATGAGAAGCTTGGAGACAGGGAGAGAGGAAATTTTCTGGATAGAATTGAGAAGGTGGACGAGGAGATCGTGACAGAGGGACAGACAAGCATTTGGAGGTTGGAGCTTCATCTGATACACAGTTTGGGGTTTGGAGGCAGTTTATTTTGAAGGAGATCGTTTTTGACAAGGCTTTGGTTGTCGTGAGATCAAATTCCTTGGAATTTTCAGCTGAGAAGGACTCAGGAGAGGAGGAGAGAGATATTTTCTTAACAGTGAAGCAGTTGACACTAAAATAAAGCTATTTCTACTCCGGAGAAATCTATTTGTGTACTTGAGTGCGTGCTTGAGTGTTTGTTTTGAAATTGGTGGGCATAAGAGGTTGTGTTTTGAGAATTCATCGTCTACAGCAACCTGTTTTTTCCTTTTGGTCTTTTCTCTGATCGATCACAGTCAGGAGGTCCGTCCTCCCCAAGAAAGACTCTCGCCACGACATCTGGTGCTTCCACTGAGAGCAATTGGGGTGATCGATTTGGAGAATTGGTTAGATTGGGTGGAAAATAGATCACAGTGCTGCTGTACAGGGTGCGGCTGCTGCTCAGGGTGCTCCTGTCCAAGGGACTCCTGGTCAAGATGGAATTGGCTCTCAAAGAGGACCTACGGTGGTTCCAACAGCAGCAGCACAGCCTGCCATAGACACGTCTCAGATTCTTCAGGCGTTGGCTACCTTGATTCAACAGCAGCCTGCAATTGGAGGAGCTGAGCAGAAATCCACAAAGGCGTTGCAAGCAATTGTGGGCGATTTGATGGAAGAGATGTTACTAGGTAGCTGCGGGAGTATGTGGGTGAAATGGAGTTGGTCAGGGCACCTGAAGTTGAGGTAATTCTAAGCTTTGAGTTGACTGTTGTCTCTGAATTGAGAGAGAAGGTTAGAATTTTACAGAGGAGACATTTAGGTGGGTGGACTCTGTTTGAACGTGCACCGAGAGAAGAATTTCTAGAAGAGGACTCTGAAAGAATCACTAGAAGAACCCTCATGGACTGGATAGAGCGTCAGCCTGGACGTTCCATGAGATTGAATGAAGTGATCTGTGAATTTGAGAAGAGGTACTCTCAGCTTTCTGGTCTAGAGAGGTTGACGTTGGATGCTAGGAAGACAGAGTTGTTCTTAAGGGCTCTGGATGAGTTCACATCAGATAGGCTTTGTTTCATGTTGGCTGATCGAGGGGCTGAAGGGGGAGTTACATCTGATTGGAGGAGAGTAGAGGAAGCAGTATCCACCCTTGCTAGATAACGTCGTGGTAGGATGGTACTGCAGCTAGAGACCTTGCCAGAGCAGAGAGTAGCTCCTCATGTTCCTGTAGCTCCTCCTGCAATACCTCAAGCACCTATAGTGGTTCTCCAAGTGATTCCTCAAGCGCATGCAGTACCTATCTCAACACAGAGAGGACCTAGACAGCAGCAACGACCTGTTGAGAACCGAAATCAACATAACTTGATAGAAGAACTTACTCAACAGTTGAGAGATTTGAGGGTTGAGATGGCAGACTTGAGGAGGGATCAACGACCTGTTGCACCAGGTGCTCGACCTGTAGGAGGAACCTTTACCAGGAGATGTATTTGGTGCGACAGCCCAGATCATCTCAGAGGAGACTGTCAAGACTTGGCGGTTGCCTTGCGAGAGGACGTAGTCAACTATCAGAATAACAGGTTGTATTTAACCGCCACAGGGTAGTCTCTGAACACGATTTTGGGAGAGGAGGAATGAGGAGTTCTCTTCCAGCACTTACTGGTACGAATACTACAGCGATGACTGCGGATTCTGCGGAGGCTGATGTATATACTGGGAGAGTTGAGGTGCGCTCTAATCCAACTATGGTTGAGCAGGCTGTTGAGGTTCCGGTTGAAATGATGAAGAGAGGTGCTGAAAATATTAGGAGAGTTACTGGATGAAGAGACCCAGTAGATGCAACTTCTATTCGAGCGTTTTTAGAGACGAGTGGTGAACAAGATGTCATGATCGAAGACAAGAGAAGACGAGACGCTTTTGATTTAGATGCAGGAGTACCAGAGGACAATGACCGTCGGAGGGTTACAAGGAGGAGAGCAGCTGAACTATCACCATCTGTACAAGCTGGTAGATTTCCTGCTGCAGAGGATATACCTTCTACCTCTACAGCTCCACCACCTGCAGTAGATCCTATGGAAGGTGTACAGGATTTGCCACAAGAGACTACTGCTACAGATAGAATACGGGGAAAGAGGTTTATAGCACAGGAGAAGGAGAAAGCTCTAGCTTACAAGTTAACGGTAGACATCGAAACAACAACAGACTTGCGTGCTGTTCTAGAGCAACGCATTTTGGATGCTAGAGTTGAGTTTACTCTTCGTGAAGTGCTTGGTATCGCAAAGAGAGAGTTTCATGAGTTGATAATAGACATCATGAAGAGAAAGAGACAGATATTGACTGAACAAGTAAGTAGTCAGATGGTTGGAGCAATAGATGCTATTGATGTTGATCAGTTCGGAGATGATAAGTATGAGGCATGGGTTGCTAGTCCAGCTGTTATTGAGAATGAGGATGAAGAGTTTGAAGAGGATAGGTCAAGTGCAGACAGCGATTTCAAAGATAAGCACTGGGCACGAGCGACAACAGAGACACAGGTTCAGCTTGGGGGACTTTCTGAACCAGTACCTGCACTTGTGGATCACGGGTCGGAGATCAACATCATTTCCAAGGAGGGTATGAGAAGGGGCAGTGGCCAATTGAAAGGAATCATGGTTGGGTACTTCGTGCAGCAAATAATCCGAAGGGTGAGTTATACGGAGCTTGTCCTAATATGCGTGTAAGGATTGGAGATGTGGAGGTTGATCAGCATTTCTTTGTACAGTCGTCTGCCTCCTATCCTGTCATACTGGTCCAACCCTACATCACCGCTGTTCGAATGGAAACAAAGGTGATGAATGATGGGTCTCATTATGTCAGAGTTCGGAGTCCTGATGACAAGTACTCATTACAGTTTTTGACGGTTCGTTCAAGACATGAGCGGAACAGACAAACCCTTAGAGATTCTCAGACGAAGAGATGTAAGGTTTTTCGCAGTCCACTCCTGTAGAGCGGGAAGACAAGGGTGTAGAACCTACTGTTGAGGTCCCGTCAGAGTTGGAAGCGAGACATGTACAAAGGTCTGGAGACATGTGTGGTGTACAGAGTTGGCAGTCTGGACTGTTGATGTTTGAGGCAGATGGGTGGAGTCGATTTACAAGAGTTGAAGATATGGGAGAAAATACAAAAAGATGGATGGTGAAACATGTATCCGAGTTGTGGCGTGTAGGAATTCTACTTGAAGACGAAGTGGTTTCTGGTTTGTTTGAAGAGTTTCTATCTGTACAGTCAATTGTTGGTTGGTTAGACAATGTGAGTAGATTGATGAAGGGGAAAAATAGTGTGGCGGTGATCCCTATCCACTCTCGATGCATATATGAGGAGATTGCTACATATCTGCACTTCTTTCCTCATCCGATGCAGAATAATGAAAGGAGAGAAGCAAGTTGTTGGTGTGCACTCCCTCAGGAAGCAGACGTCCATGCGAAGTACAAATCTGTACTGAGAAAGGTAAGACCGGTAGCAGCTCAACTACCTGCTAACTCCCAGTAGCAAGTACAGTTAGTGGGGATTGAGCTTATATTGCGTGATCATAGACGAGTAGGGCACCAGTTTACTGAGGAGATATTGAAGGAGCTCCAGATAGGAGGGGGTGATTTCTTGACTGAGGTCGAGAAGACAGTGTTTGAACATATGATAGTGAAGCATGATAAAGCATTCTCTTTTTCAGCAGAGGAGATAGGTTGTGTGGACCCAAAGGTTATAGCGCCTATGGTTATATTCACAATCCCTCATGTGCCTTGGGACCTGAAACCGATCCCAGTTCCTCGTGCTTTGTTGCCTAAACTCATCGAGTTGTTGAAGGAGAAGGTACAGATGGGGATACTTGAGCCGTCCATGGGGCCATATTCTAGCAGGTGGTTCACTGTACCCAAGAAGTCAGGAGCTTTGCGTTTTATTCAAGACCTACAGCCTGCGAATAACATAACCGTCCGTAACGTTGGGACGGGTCCTGTGATCGAAGAGGTAGCAGAGGCATTTGCAAGGAGAGCTATCTATTCGATATGAGATCTATATTCGGGTTATGATCAGTTCCAGCTGGCTGTGGAGAGTAGAGATTTAACTACTATGCGTACGCCCCTAGGATTGATGCGGATGTGTACTCTTCCACAAGGAGCGACGAACTTGGTGGCTCATATGCAGAATGCGATGCATAAGGTACTAAGGGAGTTTGTGCTTGATGTTACCATTCCATTTCTAGATGATATTCCTATAAAGGGTTGCGCGGTTGAAGACAAGGATGAAGCAGTACTTGCGAATGGATGTAGAAAGTTTGTTGCAGACCATATCAGGGATGTAGAACGTATCTTGACTCGTCTGGAGGAGGTACATCTCACCCTGTCAGGAGCTAAGTCCAAGTTTGGTGTGTCTGAGATTTTAGTGGTTGGACATCTATGTGGTGCTTTTGGAAGGCGACCAAACCCTGAGAAGGTTGAAGCTATAGCTAGGATGGCAGACTGTAAGAACATCACGGAGGTTCGACGTTTTCTAAGTGCTTGTGTATTTTATCGTTTATCCATTCCTCATTATGCTCATGTTGCTGAACCTTTGTATGCATTATTGAGGAAGGGTAAGCGGTTTGTATGGACCTTAGTCCATCGAGAAGATATGAATAGGCTGAAGGAGGCTCTACAGTCTCCACTTGTTCTGAGAAGAGTAGACTACGGGTGTGGGAGACCTGTCATTGTTACAGTAGATACTAGTCCAAAGGCGATTGGCTGGGCAATAGGTCAAGATGATGCGGATGGTATGCGGTTTACCTCTAGGTTTGGAGCTAGGATCTTGACAGATAGGCAACGAGATTATCCTCAGGTGAAGCGTGAATTGTGGGGAGTGCTGACAGCGATGAAGACAGACCGTGAGTTTCTGATTGGTGCTCATGTAGTCCTAGAGACGGATTGTCTACCTCTACTAGGCATGATATCCAACTGTAACACGCCAGACATAGCGATGTTACGTTGGATTGTCTATATTAGAAGCTTGAATCCGGAGCTGAAGCATATAAAAAGAAAGGAGAATATGGTCGCAGATATGTTGTCGAGGGCTCGATTTGTAGATGAGGATGTCATGATTTCAGAAGCTGAGGAAGAAGAGAGAAAGGATGCTCAGTGTCAGGTTAATCGACGAGCTACAAACTTGGAGCCTTTGATGTTTAGAGAAGAGCTTTACACAGGTAGACTTCGTGACATAAGGTATTATCTGAGCTTGTTGGAGAGGCAAGAGAGGTGGAGCAAGGTAGAGTTCAGAGAGATAAGGAAACAAACTTACAACTATCTTTTGCATGATGGGTATCTTTGGAGACGACCACAGAGGAGAGATGGGATGTTCATACGAGTAGTGGACGATCAAGAGACTAAGCAACAACTAATGAAGGAGTTCCATGATACCTTATGGGCCGGACATCGAGGGATTTGGGCTACTTACACCAAGTTGAAGGAGAGGTACTGGTGGAAAGGTCTGTATCAGGATGTGGTGAACTACGTCAGCTCCTGCTTGCATTGCCAGTTCTATTCAAAGATGCGGTATAGGGATGGTCTCGTGCCAACTTATCCGCCTTGCATTCACTTTCAGTGGGTTCTCAACTTAGTGGTGATGCCTCTGGGGTTATGGGGTATGCGATATTTGGTTCTGGCTCGTGAGGATCTCTCCAACTTTGTAGAAGGGCGAGCTTTGAGGACGAAGACCACAAAGGGGATATGTAAGTTTGTTCTTGAAGATATTATCTGTAGGTATGGATCTGTAGGAAGGCTACGGGCAGATAGGGGAGAACTACGGGGTACGGAAGCGAAAGAGTTTTTTGCTCGATATGGTGTGAAGCTCAAGCTTACTCGAGCTGAAGCTCAAGCTCTGCGATGAATCCAGAGAGGATTGGCAAGAGCGAGCGAGGACATCCATCGATATTTCAGGCTTTGGTGAAGGCGTGTGATGGTAAGCATAGAGAGTGGCCTAGGTTACTCTCTTTTGCTTTATGGGCGGATAGAACAACACATTGTTCTACTACAGGGTACATGCCTGTTGAGTTAATGTTAGGACAGAAACCGATGATGCCAGCAGAAGAAGACTTTCCTACCTGGGCTACCTTGCCATGGGAGGACAATGTGGACCGTGTGCAGCTTCTCTCACTATGAATCAGACAGCTAGAATGTAAAGAGGAGGATCTCGCTGAAGCGCAGCGACGGTTGAAGGCAACTCGACTTGGGAACAAGGAGAGGTTTGATAAGACTCATAGACTTCGACCAAAACTGATACAAGTTGGAGATTGGGTGTTGGTATACGACAGCACATTGGAGAACCAACACTCTACAATCCGAAAGTTTTCGAGAAGGTGGTTTGGCTCGTACCTTGTCTCAGATGTACATCAGAATGCTACTTATTCCTTGCAAGAGCTAGATGGCACGCCTTTAAGACTTCCAGTTGCTGGAAAACGAGTGAAGTTATTCAAGAAGAGAGGGGAGATTGTGGAGCTAGCTGAGTTCTTAGGTTCAGAGCAGACAGGAGCAAATGAAGACCTTTCTGAGGCGATTGAGGAGAGCGAAGACGATTTGGAGGACCACGAGGGTCGGTGACGAATTAGCACATACCAGAGGATGTGCAGGTTTGGAAGGGGTGAATGTCGTATTGTACATAGGTCTATACAGTGAAAAGTAATGCAAAGAGATTTTTTTCTATATTGTGTAAAGGAAGCTGCCCTGCAGCTTAACAAGCTAGATAGGAGCTAAGCTAGGGCCATGCTTGACAAGCTGCCCCCTAGCTTGGGTTGGAATATCACCCCTGAGGGAGTCGAAAGACACCAGAATGTAAAGCTCGACGAGGAGAGCGACCTCATGCTTCTAGTTTTGACAGAAAGTGTTTTAAGCAATAGTTAGTACAAGTTTTAGGTTGTGAAATATGTGAAAGAGGGAAATCCGTCGATTTTGCCTCGAAACTCGAACTTAGAATCTGATAGCGTGGGTGTGTGTGTTCATGAATACTATAGTTTTGACTCCTTATTCATTAAAAACGGAGTTGTATAGAGAAGTTAGCACAGAAAAGGCTAGTAAAGACTTCGCAGGAAAATTTCTACAGTAAAAGCATATGTACAGGTTTTAAATGCTTTTAGAACGGAACCAAAAGCCATCCCAGTGATAGGGTGCCTGCCTAGGAGGGAAGTGGTCTCAGGATCAATCCCTCCTGGCCTCTAGTTCCTATTTCGGCATGTTGGCCTCCTGGAAGGGAGTCTATGTTGGATATGCAGCCACGTCCTGCAGATCGTGGGCTTCCTGGCCTAAACCTTCGCATGCCATCCTAAATATACTATGGGAGATATCTGGTGCGCATATGGGGGGGCTGTAAGCCCTGTGGGGCAGCCTCATAAGTGTTGGAGCTTCGGCCTACATTGGATGGCTTGTAGTATATTCTGGCTGGCATCAAGATGGCATCAAGAGCACGGGAAACTTTTGCTAATTAGTTAAATAATCATCGAGTAGGCTTGCGATGGAGAATGAGGTTATGTGAACCTTTATTAGTAAAGGGGTAGAGTTTGTGGAGACAACTGTAAAACTTGTATTAAAAAGGGGCCAACTTTGTAAATAATACTCTGTACGCATAAGGACAGCAGGGGGACAGCTTAAGCTAGGGCCCTGCTTCTGATAAGTGATTGCGCTTATAAGGACAGCAGGGGGGCAGCTTAAGCTGGGGCCTTAAAACTTTAGGTTAAATACTGCGGCGGCTGAAGATCGAGGGGACTTTTCAAGCGATTTTTGGACTGAGAGCTGAGAGCTGAAGCGGAAGGAAGGGAATTAGGGATTTATGATCAGGGAAGCACATGAGAAGCTTGGAGACAGGGAGAGAGGAAATTTTCTGGACAGAATTGAGAAGGTGGACGGGGAGATCGTGACAGAGGGACAGACAAGCATTTGGAGGTTGGAGCTTCATCTGATACACAGTTTGGGGTTTGGAGGCAGTTTATTTTGAAGGAGATCGTTTTTGACAAGGCTTTGGTTGTCGTGAGATCAAATTCCTTGGAATTTTCAGCTGAGAAGGACTCAGGAGAGGAGGAGAGAGATATTTTCTTAACAGTGAAGCAGTTGACACTAAAATAAAGCTATTTCTACTCCGGAGAAATCTATTTGTGTACTTGAGTGCGTGCTTGAGTGTTTGTTTTGAAATTGGTGGGCACAAGAGGCTGTGTTTTGAGAATTCATCGTCTGCAGCAACCTGTTTTTCCCTTTTGGTCTTTTCTCTGATCGATCACAGTCAGGAGGTCTGTCCTCCCCAAGAAAGACTCTCGCCACGACATCGTCCTCTCTTCAAATTTGACCTTTAACTCTATAGAACGTTTGTCCACACCCACTGTGACATCAAGATTTTGGGGAAGGTTCCTAAACCTCACTATCCACTCTTTCTGACCCTCCATGATCTCGGCTTAAATTTGACCCCATGCAGATTTTGATCGATTGAACTACCAATTGAACTTTTGACAATGATATCTTGAGCTCTATAGCACCAAAATGAGTGATCTTTGGATCAATGGATAGATCAGGAGCTCCTCTAGTCTGTCGTGAAGTTTCAAAGATGTCCCAAAAATACAAAGAAAGTGACAATGATTGTAAACTTGGCCAAAAAGTGAATCGTTTACACCTTCGAACCTTTAGTCTCTCCTCCTTTTTAGTTGCAAAACGATAAGAGCTATCACTCAAAGAACCTAATAAGAGTGATCTGATCCTCTACCCTCATCAACATATAGGATTATATGAAACACTCTACTCTCAGATTTAAACTCTAACACTCGACACATTCTCTTTAGCTGATTCTAACATCCTATGTGTATAAAATATACAAGATGACATCAAATGCATCGTAGATGACAACATGATACACGAATGACTCCAAGGTCGCTAGCATGGCAGTAGCTCTAGCCTCTCCAAGAATTCTCTCGATATGCTCTCTCATAACGTCCTTCTGTCTGATGTAAAACTGCACGCGAAACATATCTCTCAAGCCTCCTAGTTAGGTCCTGGCAACGAAACCAAAAATGTGATCCTGAAGCTTGCTATCGGTCCTGTCTCTCACCCAGGATAAATCTCTGATGGTCTTTGATGAAGCGCATCGTAGAACCAGGAGGCCTCACTAAATCCAACTCTCAACATACTCATCTCACTTCCTCACTCGGAACCAGAACTCTCATGGAGACTAGAGATGAGAAAAACACACCCTTTATAGATATGACCCAACGGCTTTCAAATACAATGAAAAGGGAGCATGAGGGATCACTCCACAACCCCTCTATTTATACTACTCTAAATTTACCACGATAACTACTTGTAAATCTGAATTGTCGCAGTTTACCAAGACCAAGTCAAAAGTAAAAGTCCTAAGTCAAGGATAGATGTCTCTACTTTTGACTCTATTCTAATAATTTGATTCCTTCTAGAAGTAGAAAGAAATCTTTGAAAAAGAATCTCGTATTACTCCTTATAAGACAAAGTACTAACATATAATTGAGCCAAAAAGGTCAACAACCATCTTGATTGTTTGACCTTAAGCCTCTACAACCAATAAAATTAAGTCACGCATAAGACACGAGTGTATTATTCACCTCCTTGTCATTTTATGCATAACCAAACAAAAATAGTTGTTTTCATATTAGAATATTCTAATATTCTATCCTCAAATACCACCAACTCTAACTGTGGCTATTCCTAGTTATTTGTCACTAACTTAGAGTGTTAGGACTAGCCTTGGGACTTATATAGAAGACTTCTCACACATAGTTATAACTTATCGTATATTTACTACTATGCAACTCCTAGGTGTTACAGCTCTAGCTTAGCTCTTGCCCAGCTTGGCAAGCTCGGGTGTAGCTTCTTATGAAATTATCACTATAGTATTTTTTGAGGACCCGTTCATCGTATGAGACGTCTTGTAGCACGATATTCACCCACTCCAAATCTACACATCCTCCGATATGTGTTAACTCTTCCACTAGTCCTCAAAACTCTTCTTCATCTTCTCAAGATCTACCGCAATCTCATTATTGGAAATGACGTGTCTCAATAGTATACCTGCTTCGCAACCAAATATGCACTTTTTTGAATTTAGAGAAGCGTTGGCTTGCTCCAAGCGCTGCAAAACTTTGATCTTATGATCAAAGTGGTCTTCCTTTCTTCCGTATGCAGAAATTGTCAATAAAATGAGGAACAAGATGAATGGTTCAAACACCTTGTTCATGAACCTTTGAAATTAGATCGAAACATTACACAATCCAAATGACATCATCCGAAATGTTCTCCAAAGAATAATGAATGTAGTCAACTGTTGATACTCTTGTGGTATCTTGATATGGTTATACCCATTATAACCATCAGCAAAGTTGTATCATTCACGACCAGTCATTTCTTCCACAATGTCATCAATAAATGACAGAGGATAATAATCTTTCTTGATAACTACATTCAACTTTTAGTCTATGCACACTCACAATACCATTCTTCTTCTTGACAATCACAATGGATGAAATTCTGAGTTCTCCACCTCATAGATGAAACTTGTCTCATTCAACTTGTCTATCTCCTACTTGATCATCATTGTCGTTAAGGATTGGCCCTTCTTTGCTTTTGTCGAACCAATCTAACGATCTCCTCCAATTCGATTCAAGGAGTCTCTAGAGTCACCTCCAAAATCCTTGTAACTGAAAGTAGCACATGGATATATTTTCGATATATATCTAGGAATCTTTGCTCATCTTGAGTGACATTTATATCAAATTTCAAGATAGAGAGTATTCTCACAATCTCTGTCTCACTCAACTCTGCTTTGTCAAGATCTTTCTTCATTGTTGATCGAAGCACAAGTCAATAGCATTAAGTTGATATTATGATTCATCTTGAATATCGAATCTTTCATCATCAAATGAGGATTTTTTATCATAAGAATCTTCCGTATCTATCTCTAAGACATTTTGACCGTCCTCCGTATCAAATTTCCAGTAGTCACTAATGGATCTATCGGAGTTAGAAGTCACAACTCCAACACTCGAGAGAAGTACTATCACTCTGTGATCTCTAAGCCTAATCTGTAAATATCCCTTGTGTCACCTATCTATGGTGTGCACAACTCTCAACCAAGGTCTACATAGGAGCAAATCATAACTAGAGTCCTTAAACACTGAAGGACATCATTGTTTGAACTGACATCATTGTTTGAACTCCCATCACAGACACAACCACATTCTCTAACACACCAAGAGATCTTACTCGTTGCTTGTTAACCATCTTCACAACAATGCTAGTAGGGCGAGTTGGTTCCATCCTCAAATTCTTCACCAACCTCTCCAATATGTCATTTACAACCGATCCTCTATCCATCATACGTTAAAGACGTAATGATCATCCAATCGGACTTCAATATTTGAAGTCCTAGTGCGTATCTCTGAAACATGCACGTCCACCACACCAACTCCTACAGACTTTGATGTCTTGCTATTGGGTTTCTTCTTCTTACTTTTCTTAAAACTTAGTAATTCTCTGAATTCTCTTCGTAAACTAGGATTGAGTGCAATCAATTGCACAACCGTGATGTTGACTTTCTGAGCACTCTCATCTTCAACCACATCATATCTCGCTTGACAAGATGAAATAGTGAAATCTGCCATCCTCAACTTATTTCTTGCCTCCCTTGGTGTACTCGAAACATTACTCGAGCGAGTACTTCTACTTGGTGACTACTCCATGAAAATTGATTCATCATAAAATTGAGTTCTTTTTTCTTTTTCTGAGCTAAAAGCTCCACTGGTGCATGAGAAGAGTTCGAACTCTGTCCTTTCTCATAGATGAGATCTCGCACTACATCGAGTAGCTACTCCCTTGTCTCGTACTTATGATGGATTTCCTCGATCAACATTCATTCTGACAGTTTTAATACACTTTGCTCCGTTTTTAAGACAATTTTGTTAGAAATGAGAACCTCCACAAGTCCAGCATGTGATTCCTCCAAAGTTACCTTGGTTGCCTTTTTAGTTATCTTGATTTCCGGTTAGGATTGTTGTCGTAATCTCTTTGATCTCTTCTTCCACAGTTGTTCATCCATTCTCGTAATTGCATCACGTTTATCTTGAGATCAGCAAGAGTATCGATGATGCTCTTCAACTCGGCATGAAAATACGAGGTGGCAGTAGACATCGCACAAACGGTCTTGACATCACTATTGGAGTAGGAGCTGACGTTGAAGCGATCATCAGTTGTGATGATGCAGATGCTATCGTTGTGGTTACACAAAAAGTCAAGGTCGACACCAGAACGGCATGATGAGATTGGATGAGATCCTCTTCATCTAAACTCTCCTTCATATTTGTCGTAATCTTGATGACCTCCGTTTTGATTGTTGGCTTCTCGTACCTCACTTGGGTTCTAATTGAAAGCCTTAATCCTCTCACCAAGTTTTTGATCAGCATTGCTCCAGTCCCCATCATCGTTAGCTCCATGTTGTCTCTACTCTTCCGTAGGACAGTCTTAAACCTTTGCTCCAACTTATCCATCTTTTCGACATACTACCAAACTTTCTTGTCGTCCCGTTGTTTCAAATGAGTGAGCTCTACCATGAGCTTCTCATAATTCTTTTCTGAAAAGAACTCTTTGATGACTGCATTACTCAACGCTTTCGATGTGTCCGTAATTGTCCAATGTGTTTCGCTATTCAGTCTATCTTCATACCACATAACAACAAAATCAATTCCAATACACAACTAAAACGAAATAAGTGGTTATTAAAGACAAGTCATGACACCTATAGTCTGCTTTGTGCTCAAACCCAAACCAGATCGGGAACGAAGTATAAGGCAGCGAGAGGAAGATGTCGAGCCACTGGACTGACTGCTGTCGGGGAGGATGAATAACGAAGACTCGACAAGCCAGTGGCAGGCGGAAACGGATGCAGTCAAAGGTTTCACGAAGGATCCAGCGGAGAAAGAAAATCTTCGAGACCTCCCATCTTGGAGGATGAGAGTCGTAGCCCGAAGTGTGTTGAGCTCAGAATCCAGATTTATCATCTGGGTCAACCGCAAGTTGAGGAGACCAACACCTGAAGAGATGGTGTACCATAAGACCCGGTCACTACGTATGGCAAAACTTGCTACTGGTCAGGCATACCTGGGTCCGGAATTCTCGCTCTGTATGAAAGAGCCTTCCCTCGCGCGAAAGTCCCTGACGACGAAGATCCGGAACTGGTGCTGAGAAAGATTTTGCACACCGAAGCTTGTTCTATGAGGCCGAATGGTCTCCTCTGGTGTCTCGTGTGGAGCAGTTACCAGGGTAGAACGATATCGATGTTGCAAGAGCAAGGGGAGAGATGAGGAGACCGCGCTCTCCCGTTGTTGCGGATGACGAAGACACGTATAGGTCACTCCGACAGAGATGTGCGTAAGCGCACCATGATCAGCAGTTGATCAGATTGAAATTCATTTTGAACAGTGGTCTGAAATCTACACGTTGATTGCTGCTGTTCTTTCTTGTGATCCGAGTCAATACATGTAAGATTAAGCTACCAGGTGTAGAGTTGGAAAGTAGGTAGTTTGGGGTGACATAGGTCACATTAATCGATGTGCCCAGGTGATTCAGCTGTAGAATCTCACCGTTTGTTAATATTGTGACAATTTCATCTCGTGTAAAGCACCCAAATTGCTCAGACAGTTCCTGCATTTCTGGCTGTTGTCCCAGGTTCTGCATCGTTGCAGACAGATACGGTGGTCATTTCGATCGGATAAATCCCGACTTCAGAGCACAGGGGAGCCGTTTGTTCGGATAAATCTCGAGGAAGCCGTTTGTTGCAAAACAATGAATGGTCTTACCCAGTTTCACTTACAAAACCGCTTGTCTGATTCTGAGCTGATGAGCTCTCGAAGCTTTTCATTTCGGTTTGTCTCCTCGGATACGCTCTGCCTAGCCGTAAAGACCTTCCAATAGGCTGATGCCAGGTTTCTATATATCACAATCGACAATGGTGGGCCTGGCTGGTGGATTAAACTTTTGTTGTAGAGGACAGACTACGAGAGGACAATTGTTGCTTTGAAGGATAATGGATGACTCTCACCCAGTGCACCTGTAAGACTCTAGTTGTCAGGAACTCACTCGAATTTACATTCTAGTGTCGAAGCGTGACTCCTTGTCCGGGTTGGAGCGGTCTTGTTAAAGATCTTCGCGAATAAGGTAATTTCGTGCTTCAGACTAGTACAAGAATGTAACTCATTTATTTTCAACTTGTCGAAACGCTAACTTGAAAAATTGCATTATGCTGGTTCAGAAGCTTTTGCCTTAGCATATATGTCACATTGTTGTTACGTTTCCTTTAAAGCGAAACTCTGTTAGGGAGGATTGTTTATGCTGTCTAAGTTTCCCTTGTGAAATTTGGTTTGGACATACCCATATGTTGGAGACCCAAGTTCCAACAATGGTTTTTGGATGTGTTGCTGCAGTGATCGGTCGAAGAGGTGCAGTTCCGTTTTCTCGGCAGTACATTTCGTTCTTGAAGCATTGGAACACGATGGGACGCTTGCAAAGACAGGAAGGTGGGGTCGTAGATGATATGTCTGCACATGTACAGGACTGTAGAGTGTGAATATTTCAGTCTTCAAATGGCTCCACAGTTCCTTCATGAATGAACGGCTGCCGCTATCTGGTTTCTGCCACGCATTTGGCGGCTACTAGTAAAATGTGATCTCCCTTCTTCCTTTTTAAGAACTCCAGTGCTTTACCTCAGAAAATTATCACGGTTTATCTACTCAAAGCGCAGCCGAAGCAAATGCAGAACCTCACAGTAACATTGCATGCGCAACGACTTGTTTTCTCCATTACCAAGTTCTTAGAAAGCCTCAAAAGTCCCTCGCCATCCCACAAGCCTTCGGTCAGTTGGGAGGAAGGTAAGGTGCTCATGATTTTTGGAGTTCTACGTTGCAGATAACTTGATACGTTGCAGTCAAGACAAAGTTGAGTACCACCGCATCATCATGTGCTTTATAGAACTGGCGGAAATTCTGAGTGAGAGAGGTGGGTTGAGATGGACAAGTCGTGATCAACTTCTCTTGTAACAGCTCCCATAGTACTCAATCCTCAAAGCAAGTGGTGGGGAACTGGAAATGCCCTCTGGTACGATATTCCCTTGAAGCAAGAAAACAAACGATGTTTTCTTACCAGTCGATAGAGCGATGTATATGTCGCTTCGCTGTTAGATCCGCGATGATTTTGAGAGCACACTGTCAAGTCTCACATCTCCGGTCTTCTTATCGGAAACCTGATATCTACCTTGAGTCACTTGCTTCGTTTGTAGCTCGGCTTTTGTGACCTTACCTATTTTCGCATTAGTTGGACCCGTGCTGGTACCAGGTCATATGCATCGTTCTGCGCAACTCTAAGGGCATGATTAGGGCTATGAAAACCCGAGCTGCGTACTGCAACCACCCTAGCCTTGAAATCAGTTGTTCTTATGATTTGCAACATGTGCCCCTTGCCAAATCCGACCGAGCATCATCCGCAAGCTTCACACAACCGATTCGTCAGCAGCTCACAGCCCTCTCCTTCGTTAGCAGCTCACAGCTTTCTCTCTCCCTCTAGTCCAAGGCGAAATCATCCTCAGCGATGTGCGTGCGCGTTTCACTTGCTACAGAAGGTGTCTGGTGCGAAATCTCTAGTAAGGACCCGCGCGCCAGACGCACTTTTGGAGAAACGCCAACCTATTCACATGGATCAAAAGCAAAATCAAGGAAAAACGCCAAACGTGTAAGGGAAACGCAAACGCACAAGTGTGCCAGCTTAAGATATCTTCACTATGGTTTGAATATCATGCAGGAATCTTTTGGTGGATAAGGATAGAAAAACGGAAATCTATTTATTTATTGTCGACTAGAAGAACATTGCGACTCGTGAGGCAACTGAACCACGATGAAGATTTCACCGTCTGTGAAACGACATGCGATTTGTCTTTCCTGGTTATCCTGTCAATTTGACCATTTGACTTACACTTCCATTGTTGATGATAAATGAAGTGTTCGTTGTCAAGTGTGACGTGTACCGTGTGAAACATGAGCTTAGAGACTATATGTTTTTGGGAGCTCGGATTCTGTTGAAGGTCAGGGTGAGTTTTAGATCCCGGATGACTGTTACTTGAATCATCCTGGATGCCGGATAAAAGACGTCACGTATTTAATATGCCATGTCATCTGGGAGCTCTGGTTCTCGACAAGCGATCGCTAATGAGAGCCTGGAAAACAGAGAAAGCTTTGAGGACCGCGGGGTTGTGAACAAACGACGATAGATAGAGACGAGCGAGCGAGCAAGGCTTGTTTCCATTCCGCTCGGGATTTTTGCGGCAAGAAACAATAATGACGTTGCGGCTGTATGGCGACCTGGCGTCTCAGCCCACGAGAGCTGTTGCCCTCTTTTGCTCGTAAGTTTCTCTGCGAATTCTGCGTTGAAAATGTTATGTTGTACAGTCCCGCAGTTCTAGAGGCTCTTTCCGGTGGAGATCTTGTCGCGAGGTCGGTAATGAGGATTACGAAGGATTTGCTTGGTATGCAGGGGTGAAATGAAGGAGCTTACTAACTTCTTCCGATTTCTTTTATGCGCAATTGACCCCCTTTTCTTTTTGGCATCGCTACTTCTGCACGAAAGCTGTTGAAACTGAATTAGCCCTCGAATTACAGTGTTGGATGTTGTACTGATTACTGGGGATGAGCTTCCGTGTACTTGAACCTACTGGGAGGCATTGTCGGGTGTAGTTGATCCTCTGTGTGAAGTAGTTGTCGGGCAGAGATTACAGCTATAGATTCTCCTCTTTCGCAAACTGGACTTCCGTTCAGTTTGCCGTTCCCGGAAGAAAGTGGAATCTTCATGGTCCAGTGTCTCACACCTTGTAATCAAACTGTCTGCTTGAGCCAGGGCCAACAAGATCGAGTATCAGTTGCAGTTTGTGGATATATCCAAAGAAGAGCACAAGCGTCCTGAGTTTCTGGGTAAGTTTCTTGATTACCCTTTGTCGATGCTTTTAGCTGCAGACTGAGTTCTGGTATGGAGACGATATGTACCACCTTTGTTGCAAATTTCTACTTGAACATTTCACTTGCGGACTTGCACTACAATCTTCACGGAATGGGACTTTCTCGAAGCTTTTCTATCTATAAGAAATCCATTTCTGATTGCTATCAGTTTAGTTCTCTTCGCATACTTTGGCTCCACTCGACCGCCTTCCCTAAAGTTATGTTAAAGTCCAAATGGGTGTTGAGTCATAAGCAATGTTCCTCGTGTTTTCTGGAAATCAGACTGATAGTACAGATGTTAGAAGTTTAGGTGCCGTTATTTCTCTGACGAAGAGCTCATATTTGTGTTGAGCTAAAACTTCTGAAGCAATGTTGGGACTGTCCGACACTGTTGTACCGCTGAGGAAGTGCTTCTAAGACTTCAATTTACTGGTGTCCATGTGCAGCCATCAACCCTAGAGGACAGGTGCCTGTGATTATTGATGATGGTTTCATTCTTGCTGAGAGGTACAAGTCATAAGATACGCTAGTTTATTAGTTTATCTTACAAGACATGTCACTTTCCAGGATGAGAGGTGAGAGGTAATACTTTGCAATTTAGGCTGTTTAGTGTTGTTCCCTCATCGTCCCGTGTCTGTGTTTCCTGGATGGTGAGACATTTGTTGGACGACATCCTTTCAAGGTTAAGAGTTCTCATACACAGGTAGCTGAAACTTGTTCTTCCAAATTTCTGCAGCGCCACAATATTGAGATACCTAGCTGTGACACGGTCGGTTCCGGACCATTGGTGAGTGACCTCAAAGTTGCCATATTGGAATCAATTGTTGCTGTATGTGCGCAGACGGAACACCCAGATTTCTCGGGCCAACTGTGCCTTAGACCGAACAACTGCACCTTACTTTTGGTGCTTGTATATTAGGAGACAAAGCGTTGATCCTGTGGACTTGGATTACATCATACTTGCAAACAGGACCAGTTTTAGCTCAGGCGATAACCAAGATGCGATAACCAAGATTTTTTGTGCAGCTATTAACCTATGTCTCAGTCTTAGGAAGAGATTCCACGAGGATGAGTTACTCATGCAAAGAGACTCTGTACATAGAATGTGATTTAGCCTAGGTCTTAGAAATTTTTCGGATGTTCTTAGATTGCGAGTGTCTTGTATGGTTCAGGTACCCGGCAGATGCGAAGAGAAGAGCACGGGTTGATGCGTTGTTGGATTGGTATCATACAAATCTCCGTTACACCGCTAGTAAGACACTTATAAAACTAAGGTTGAGTCCTTTTGCAGGCAACGAGTATGACAGACACACAGCTCAGTGCATTATGCAGTCTGGACTGTCGACGCAAGTTCCTCGTGTCATTGTAAGGGCTTCTTGGGGAAGTAGGGAGTAATGAGCTTCTAGGAGCTACAGAGCGCCGTTGTTGAAGCATGTGCAGTGAAAGCAAAACATAGCTAATCTCCGTAATTGTTGTGGTGTCTGAACATTCCCTCGTATTGTCCGTTAACCATTAATTGAATGTGAGAATGATATCTCAACGTTTGGCTGGATTACAGGATACGTTTTCACGAAAGAGCTACAGGAAGCTGTGTTCAAGCTCCCTCCAGCAAGCAAAGACGAAGTCAGACTATATGAGCGGAACGTGCGAAGTTCTGTGAGTACCTTGGAAGGAGTATATCTGAATGAAGAAGGTCCCTTTCTGCTCGGTGCATCTCGGCCTTCCATAGCTGATCTCCTTCTTGCCTGTGAGGTCACGCAAACTAAGGTGAGCAAAAGTTGAAGCGGCATAGCTTGCCCTCTCTTAAGGTATGTTTTAGTTTGCTGTTTGCTGTCCACCGGTCGCCATCTGCCTTCAGTCATCCATCTCAGTCTGTTTTGCCACAGTATGGCATTGGTTTCGAGGTTTTCTAACAATGATACTGAATCGCCTAGTCACTATTCTGTTCTGAAATACTCGTTACGTACAATTTCAGATCCTCAGTAGTCGAGATTATGAAGCATTATTGGGGCCAAGGCCTAAAATCAGGAAGTGGCTCCAAGCGCTGGAGAACAGTTTAGCACCGCACTTTACTGCAGTGCACTCGAGACTGTATGCAACGGCATCTGTTTTGGAGAAGGGCAGAAATGATCGACTGAAAGCTGCGCTCTAGAGACTGGTCCTTCGGGAGCAAAACGTTCCAACCTTATGGTTGCTACCAACGTTAGCTGCACTCATAGAGAACAAGAGTAGGTGTACATGAAGGTCAGCTCTGTGGTTGTTAGTATCTCAGGTCCAGTTGAAGTGCCAACTGTCAGTAGAATGATAATCAGGGTCTTGCTTTTGGGCAATCGAAGTTGATCTGGTGATGTACACCAGCCCTCTAACATAAAGGAAACGACTCATTTCCTGCTATCAGTGCCCTTGAATAGGATAGAACATGGTCGACAAAATGACGAACGTCATGTAGATGGGAAGAGTTTGCTCGTGTAGGAAGTGGACACCCGTTTGTTTAACATAAAGGAAAAAGAATACTCTTCGTCCCAAAGACCTCGTCACTTGTTGCTGAGCTTGGAGCTTACCCAAGCGGTGATTGCCTTGGTGAACTAGCTCTTATGACTGCAGTACACTACTGGCGAATATACATTGGGTGTACAAAGCTTTGTGCTTTGGTGCACGCTACTATTACAATCAACGAATGAGTTTGTATCCCCGTCATGGTGTTCAGGATGTTCTGTTATATTCGACAGATGGATTACACCCCAGTGTGTATTTCTGCTTGCACCTTAACGTAGGATGACGTTTTGACACGTACTTGTCTTGTATAGCGTTTAGAAACCCGGCTGGGAACCTGTAGAGATGTTATATTCATACGTCGAGAATGGCAGATATGCTCAAGGACCACTCTCTAGTATAGAGGTATCACCCAATTAGCCCAGCCAAGTACGTAGTGAGAAGCAATTAGTCCCCGAATGTGCGCTAACAATGCCGACTTAAAGCGAATTATTTTATAACCGGATGATGTGCCCGTGGAAATGTGTAGTGCGAAGCGTGAACTTGGCTAGCAAGGATTTAGCGAGTGAAAACAGGAGAAGATAAACACACGGAATAAAAGAAGAGCATGTATTTTCCCGCACATCACTGATGCATTAGGTAGTGAGTAGGTGTACACTCAAGAATCTAATTACCACAGTACGTCGCATGCACCTCAACCTGCTCTCTGAATTCATTATATGAGTTGGAAAAGTGGTCAATGTGATGAAGACTTAATAGACTCATCAGGGCATTGTCGGGCCGGGAGTTTCTGTTCAGTTCCCGGACATCTGACGGCACACTCCCAGTATGTAGAGATGTTAGCAAGTGTTTCTTGAGTTACGTTTCTTTCTGTCAAGAACTTATGTAAATCAGTTGATTCGAGGTTGGTGTGTCATGACAGAACTCTTCATGAAAAGACCCTCAAAGCAGTGGATGCAAGCAGCTTACAAGTACAATATGTGTCTTTGGTGCTCAGTCAGACAGTTCGTATTCTGAACTTCTTGTTGACCAGAGAAAGATTTACTAGAATAAACTTCGAAGTTCTTCGAAGATTGGACGCTTGGTTTTTAATCTCATGTCAGAAGGAGCTTCTGTAATTTGTCAACGACTCGACAATAAACCGATGAAGGTTCCGTGACGAACTATTCTACTTTGTAGGCTCAATATCTTCACGCTCCCCAAGTTGTTGATGAATCGCAAAATGGAAGTCGAAGCCCTTGCCTGCATCAAGCTGAACGGACTATCAAGTATGCAGTAAATGTGGACTGTTGATTAGTCTGGACTGTTGATTACAGCGATGTTAGGAAATTCTGTTTAGGTTCGGAGCTGCAGCTTTCGAGGCTCCGGGTCCAAGTCGCTTCTTCCCGTTAGTCTTAATCAATGTTCTGTCTCGTGTCTCTGGTTTTCATACCCAGACCTGCACCGTGGGTCTGGTCAGGGACGGTTTCTCGAATCAATGAGATGTACCCTTAATACATCTCATCAGGGGAAGTAAAAGTTAGAATCTTTCCTGTATATTCTTCACCGTGGAGTGGAGTTACATTTCGGCTGGAAAATGAATATCATCGTTTGGAATGTGATTTGTTGCAATGAGAAACTGAATGCTAGCACTATAAATTTCAATTTTCAAGTGTAACAAATAATAAATTTATGTAAGGTTATGGAGATTCAAGAGTTCAAAAAGTTGGCGTTCGAACAAAGTTAGACGAACTATTATTAGGGCTTTTTTGCTTCCGGACGTCCAGGAATTTGTGTGTTTAACTTTGACTCCCCCTATTAAACTCTGATCGTCTCCGGTGGTGTACGGTGTAGTCTTGGATGCTTTTGGCAGGCACTTATGACAGATAAACGCACCTTATCGGAACGGGCAAGCGCGAAAGCGTTACCAAGCTCCTGCATTGGGAAACTGTTTTCTCTCAACACTCGAGGTTCTCAAACTGTCCACGGCCTTCCTCATCGCCTGGAGTTGACAGGTTTCACTTGCAGACCAGTGCACTACGGTAGTTCTTGAAAAGAGTAGGGCAGAAGAAGAAAAACGGCGGAAAACGAGAAAAGTCTGAAGCGATGCGACCAAGAGGCAGAGCGCCTGCGTCTATAGTCATTGTCCACACAGCACTAGAAGTTCTATACTTCTCTCTTTTTCTTCATTGTCTTGGAAACTTCGATGGGATTAAACGTCGACTGTGATGTTGCGTGTCAGCTTGTTTATGGTGGAACTTCAGCTTGAAAACGCTAGCCACGAGAAAGCTCTGTCGACGATTGGGGCAGCAATATTCTGTCGTCCGCCACTGTGGTCTTTTGGCTCATGATGAATCCTGACTGAATCACGTTGCCGCTTGCCAAACAAGATTTGTCAGGCTCACAACATCAAGCATCAAGCAACAACACTAGAATGCGCGACATAAAACCTGCACTACGTCCGATCTACCTATGCGAGAAGGACAAACGAAGCGCGTGTACGTCCAGCTTAGTGCTTGCAAGTACTGCTGCGAATAGCACAGAAGGACGAGGAAAGGATTCAGAGTTTTCTATCTAGTATCTATAGAAAAGGGGTTATTTCATGACCTCCAAGTTTCTTTCACTTGTGTGTCCTGCCCACTGGGCAGTCGGAACAAAATCAGCTCTCAATATACCTCCGGATGATGATGTTCTTGTGAGAGTTGAAGTCTAGGTCTGCCAGGTTCCATCAGGCGGATTGTTGCTATTACACACTTGAGGTTTTGCCAGGCTCAGTTCGAAACTGCAGCAGCTAACTGGAGAAGTTGTGCAAAGTTCGCACTTAATTAGGAACCCAAAGATATCCTTTCCCTCGGCATTCGCATCGTAGTCCGCAGCGGAACCTCAACCGACTTCTTCGTCTTCCCTAGCGAGGAGATCTACTGTCGTTATGGCTTCTTCAGTGACGAGACTCACCACAGAGTCAACAGACGTCAATATCCGATACTCGGCATCGACAGCATTAATCTTACGCTTCTGCACGGATCCGCGGATCGAAGAGCCTCGTCGGCACAGAATTATCACAAAAGCAGATGCACGCATTCATTTATAGAAATCGACATATGAACTTGAGTCTCACTCGCCTGGCCAGTTGCTGCTCCTACACATTCTTCATACTGCGCTCACTGCACTGGGAGGGAACTGCACCGAATCCCAGTGATAGACTCGGCACTTGTGACGTTGTCCGTACGCATAGAGGGATCCCGGTCAGCTCCAAGTAGATGTCCGGAAACTGCTTCCAGAGAAGATCGATGGAGACGACGACGCTTTTCATTGATTCTTGTCGTTGCTGTTGCGTTGCCATCTTAGTTAGTTGACAAGCATGATTTGTTGGGTCGGTCGAGAGGAGTATGAGTCGATCGGTGGACACAGTCCTCCTCAGTGAAGAAGCAGCAAGAGGCAGATGTGCACCGTAAGTAAACAAGCAAACGAAACGAGCTATAACAGCATGCATAAAAGGTTAATGACTACCGTAGGGCAGATTGCAAACAATAAACGACTGCATACGCACCACCAGACAAAGACAGCAATTCACTCGCGATCAAAATGAGCTGGGGGTACCAGAAGCTACGGTAGAAATTACTCAGAGCTGACTATCAGAGAAAGACGTCTTTGGTGGCATTAGAATAAATTGTTTCGCGACCAAACTTGCAGCAGAGAAAATGAGAAAATATGCTTGATATTCACAAGCAATGTCCTACCAGACTGATGGCAAGAGCAGATATAATCGCACAACCAATACACGTTGCAATCAAGTCAAAGGTCTAATAACCGGGTGCCTAGTTCCCTAGTGTCCCGGATTGCTTGCTTAATAGCATTCAAGCTATTTTTATTTTGCTTGGTGAGAAAAAAGGACGCGTTCTCCACCCACTTTGTGAGCCTTTCGGCCCCAAAGATTTCCTGCTGTCGAAAACTAAAACGTTCTCGAGGGTCGTCCGCTTCCTACTTTCAGCATCATCCAAAACAGCTAATCCCACATAAACATGAGAACAAATTATTATAAACACGTGCACTAATTCCAACAAAAAAAAGCACGAGGAGAAATAAATTGCGAGCACGCAAAAACTTTGGGCCACAGATTAAAACGTGCACAAAAGAGAAAGTCCAAAATAATTTCACCAGCGAAACCAAACCAGAAAAGAACTTACAGGTAGAATCGTGAACAAAGCCATTGAAACAATCAGAATCAAAATGTTAAAAAGACACTTTACTATATCAGACTGATCTGCACTTGGTCTATTAGAAACGGCCAAAGCAAAAAGCCTTCGCCGAAACGAAGATCCTGCTAATTCACAACCTTTCTCATGCACGGTTAATGTACATACAGTGATAAGAGCAATATCCACTAGATTCACAACCTTTCTCGTGTACAGTTATGTATATTCTGTATTCATAACCTTCCTCATGTCCGGTTTATATGTAGACAACATATATTGCTCGCAAATAATATTTTCGTCATGCAATAACATCGTTTGATTACAGAGGCATCACCGAAGATTATAATATAGATTACCAAGACTTTCGCCTTCGGTTAATAATTTTATTTGGTTGAGTACTGTCACTCGCTACCTCATTTTTGATCGAAAATAAGGTTCGTTCAGTTGGATATGTGTCACTTTCATCTTGACTGTCACACAGGACTTGACATTTCATCGAATATAAATACATAAAGACAGCAAAGATAACTCTCTTGTCATCTCATTTCACAACTATTGGTTGTGAAATTCAAGAACAGGACCATTTCTTTCAATTTCCTTCTAGTTGCTTTCTTCGTCTATGCATTTCACGAGAGAGTGAGTCAATTGCTCAGAAAAAGTACTCAAATAAACTGCATACACCACTCCAAAACTTTCACGGGATCTTTCGAGAGATTAATTCACAATGCAGTGGAGCTGAACTTACTTAGTCACAAAGCCGCACGAGCTGGACATCTGATTGTAAACAGATCATATAATCAGCCACCAGAGCTACAAAGCAATTAGAGTTAATTGAGTGTAATTAAAATCAGAAGATAACACGTTCACTATAATGTAACATTGTCACTAAAACTTGTAACAAATTTTGCCATAAAAAATTAACAGTTCATTATCTAGGGTAAAACACTAACTGTAATCAAATCGCTACTGGATCTGGTATGTAATCACATCGCCATTATATTGATAAACAATTCTTTTAATATTTGTGCCAGATCTTGTCATATAACATAAAATCCCTATGAAAGAAGTATTTGCAAATCGCGCTCGATTCTCAAGACACTGATTGCTAATCAAGGTATACCCAATTCTAATAAATCATTTTCATTAGGTTTTCAGGATTCAATTTCTTAATGTTCGTCGTCATCCATTCTTTCTTTTTGAAGTGGACTACGCTTTTGCAAGTTAAAATACTCTGCATCGATATGGTTCGTAACCAAACTAAAGCGTACAAAAGACTTCAAAGAAAAAAGTACTTTTTACAAAAGTTGCCCTAAAAACAATATGGAATATCCTGTAAGTTACACCATTCCATTCTCTTGACTACAAAACTCCATAAACTTCTTCATGAAAATGGCCATAACATTCTACAGTGAAAAGTTTAAGATGCCTATTTGTGGAACGCACAGGATGGCTACAGTAACTGGTACTTCGCTTTCAAAGCGGACGACGACAACCATGACCACTCCAACTACATAACTGTACAGCTGAATTTCGATATGGTTTCTTTGTACTCACAACGTTGTCCGTTCGTTCGGGACCACCGGAGGTCTACTTACTTTCACCACTGTGTGTATGTATGCAGTCCCGAAACTTACAGTAGGTGCTGTACAGGCTTTCGGGTGGGAACGTCGTTCCTTCCTTTCTGCCAGGATGGCTGATGGCCACGCCCGCACTCGGTTTGATGATTTGATGCTTACACTCTGCGCGTCTGGCGGATAGAGAGCAAAAACTCTGTAAGTTCTGCAATGACATTAGTGGTCATAGACTTCTCTGGTGAACTTGGAAGGGCCTGTTTTGCTTACGGCCTGGAACTAGTGCATGATAAAGAATGGATTCGAAGGTAGAAGGACGACAATCGCGCTTTCTGTCGTTGCGCTTTCTGTCGAGGCAGGGAGGAGAGGATCTTGTGTCGTGTCATGCCATATTACTCGTCCAATACCGATGATGACACACACAAAAGAAGAAAAGGGTGACTGGGACTGTCTTACTGCCTTGATGAGAGACATAACGATCGAGTCGCACCCAATTGTGTACGTGCTTTCGCTTAAGAGACTTGTAGAGCTGAGCGAGAGCCCGAAACAGGATTCTGAGTCGATCTCTCTTAGCTTTTCCTAATTCGTCGAGAAATATCGGTGAGGATACCCAATCAGAAGATACCTACTCCACTGGGGCTCACGTGTGGTCTTCATTTCAGTTGGTCACATAGCAGATATGCGGTAGTAGGTGCTTATGAGATCAGGCAAGTAGGCAGGAAAGTAAGTGGTGGAAGCCAGTTCCGACCAGGTGACGAATCCGGAAGCAATGAGCTGCATGTCGACCAGGAGACTCCCCGCTCCCGTCCCATTTGTCACGAAGAGAGGAAGAAATGGACAAAGAACACCAAGACTGGCTACCGAGTCTGTCAATGATGGCTCTAACTTCTAAGGCTCTAAAGTACAGTAGTAGAACTCAGAAGCCAGCTATCCATCCGTAGGTTCCGTCATACTGTACTGGAAACCGAGGGGGAGAGTACGTTGTAACGTTTCATGCCTGCGTAGAGTCCTGCGGATGGGTGTACCGGAACCTCAACCCTCAGTGGAAGCCGGGCAAATAACCACAGAAGGAGAATTCATATCAACTTGAAGGTCAGGTGACGTCAAGACTAATAGCTCCGTACTCTACTTCAGAGTGTAGATACGAAGGATGCACTACTCCACGTCATGACATCCGAATCCACGGTAGGATGAAGAGCCTGCAGGAAAGAAAGAAGTGTAAATTGACCTATTGACTTCCCAATCATCAAAAGGATCCCTCCATGGATTTCTACTGCGGTGAAAGGACAGTTGACAGATAGTGTCTTCCTTCCTAGCCTCCCATCGTGGTGACGGAGGTCAGGTTGGCGCTACGGTAAGTAAGGTATAGTCTCTGTGTTTCTCTGATGGGTGGATTGGTCTCTCCCGCAACCTCAGCTGCAGATGTAAACGCACTGTTATTATACTGTACAGTCGGGAAACATCTTGTTCCGACCTGACAGGCACTCCACCGTACAGTGCTAACTCCATCGCTTTTCATGCCGTTTCTTCACGACTGACTACCTTACTTGGCCCTGGGATAAACCACAGTCACTTCAAAAGCAGTCTTCTGATGCTTCTCTCTCAAATCCACTGTTTTATGGAATCGTCTGTACTCTATCGATTGCATCGACCAATGCTTTACGGAAAGGTGTATTGTCCGACGTAGTAGTGCGTTAATCGAAGTAGAACCCACCGTGCACCTGTTCCACCGTAGGCATCTATCAACTACACATCGTCCAGTAACTGTGTGTGCTTCAAGGCCGTACCTGATGATCTTTAGGAACAGGTCTACCATATTCACACTGCACATTTGGGGAGCCAAGCTTTTCGTGTAACTAAGAGTGTGAAGGTACTCTTTATTACTTCGAAACCTATCTAGTGTATCTATCCCGACCCTCCTTTACGTTCACCGTCCGCTGAAGGCGAGAATCCCGTACAATGTCGGTGGTACTCTCGCTCGCCATATATTTACACCAAGGAAGAAGGTCTATACTTTTAGAAAGTTTTGGCAGGCAGCAAAGCTTGTCCGAGTTGGTAAGGTGGCCTACCTGGATTTACCGAGTGAGCAGTAGTCGTGTATGTAACAAGGACCATTGAGTCACGTGGTCTGTTGCCAGTTGCTTAATTTGCTGTGCCCTGCACTGGCTCTACTCTGCGTTAGATCGAAGATAGGTTGTCCTTTGCTCCTTTCACACAGACCCAGTGATGACGACTTGAATACGCTAAGTTTCCAACTGAGGGGGACGGTCAGCTGATAAGATTGCTGCTTGCTTCTTCTGCTTCTTCTTCTTCTCCGAATACACTCGATGCACAACCTTCTTTTCTATGCGCACACCGACAGATTTCATAAATTAGATATGGTGAATCTAAGTTACGAATTTAAATCCAACCCTACCCCACCCTACCCAACAGTTAAGTTGTTGTTTGTAGCAGTAGTCTCGGACTTCCCTTAATTTGCCTGATGGAGTTTCTCATTGCTCGGTGTTAGTGACTGACTGCTATTTCCAGATTCCACAAATCTGATCGTACATAGGAGATCTCAGAACGTTGTAGAGGGATCGCTCGCTGTTCCAACTCGAAGTGCCGACTGGAATCTTACGTGTTAACCGTCCACATCGACAGGCAGTTGGCAGTTGACATCAATCGGTCGTACATAAAGAGTCACAGAGATGTATCTCCATGGACTTCCAAATTTGGCTTGGTTGGGCGTGAAGGTGCTGTTTCCTTACATACATACACCTTGTTCGCTGTTGACAGGACATTGTGCTACTACGGCCGGGTTCATCAGAGTTGGTTGGAAATTATATGGGGAATGGGGAAATGCTCCTGAAGCAAAAGCAGGAAGTTCGGAACAGACCAGACCCGCTGTGCATATGACATGTGCATGGGTATGGTCTGTCTTGATTTTGCAGCCTTTCGACAGAAAGAGCCAATCTCAAAATCCGTGAACTGCATGCGAGTTGAGGTACCAAGTTTTCTCTCCGCGCGCCAACCGCAATTCAGTGTTGACAGAGGAAACTGAGACAGTAGCCGTCGCTTTTGAGTTTCTATGATGCACAAATGCAGAATCCTCAGTCTACAGTCTCAGGTTTTCTCCTTCAAGAGAGAACTACGGGCAGCAGCAGCAAATACTCTTTCCTCAGAGTCTGACGCAAATGTTCACAAGACGTAGAACGAAGTCGATATCAATGCCTTTTCCGCCTACCCTGGCCCACCTTCCATGCCCGCTGGAAAGACTCCACTGCATTCAAAATAAAGAATGACATTCAGTGGTTGGCATCAACTTACAGTTGGCAGTTGACAATGTACAGCCCGTGTAGTTTCAGACTGCTGTCAGTGGAGTTCTCCCTGTTCACTCAAGAGTAAAAACATGAAAGTCTCGTACCATCGTACCGCAACAGTAAATACATGAAATGGACGACGTAAGTTGCCATTTAACGTCAGTTTGAGCTTCTGCCGCCGATCTTTTTCCAAACGGGACGATAAGACAAGAGGAAACGCCTTACAAGACCAAACAACGGGGTCTACTCCGTTCCAGGACACGGTCGGTCGGATCTTTGCAATTGTAAGTTCTAGTGCGTTCCAGCCGTTTGAGTAACTCATTCACTTACTTGTGCAGCGAGTAGTAAGTGGCTCCCTCCCAACCATGAACCTACCATGACGCCGTAGCAGGAACCGACGCCATCCAAAACCGGATGCGCAACGTGCGGGGCGGGTTCGTCCTTTCGTTCCAACGCGCCCCGATAGACGGAACCAGCAGCTTGTTGGTTTAGAAGGACGGACGGACCTTCGGACGTTGCTTATCATCGAGAAAAGAGAATCTTCTTCCTTTGTGATGAACAATAAGAGAATCTTTTAAGTCTCTGAGTCAATAGTTAGTAGTTTCTGGAACAGTCCAAAGATTTTATACAGAAGAGTGAAGAGAACTTTCTGGCAGTAGTGTAGACCTGAAAGTACTGTGCTATTCCCAGTTGCTTGAACTTTTGAGGTTGCGGGGGATATTCAGTTGAACGTACAAGATGGGATGAGATGTTATGTTCTGACTGATGTTCGACAGTGCTAGCGCTCATGTTCAATTTTCTCCACTAAGTGAGCTAACCGTCCTCCTCCCCTGGATCTCTCCGTGCAATGAATCAAAACGATCCCAAAGAAAACACTTTCTACTGCTTGACAGCGAGGAAGACCGATCTTCTCGGCGAAACAAAATCTCCACAGCAGCATCGAGATCTTACAAGTAAAAATGATGTCGTTGAAGGGCGCTCAACTTCGAAATCCACATTTCCAAGAGTATCTATGGAGCTAGTGATCAAATCTGTCACTCGCATGATAAACAAGTTCTCACCTGAAAGTGCACGCTTCTATCTCTTTCTATCGCACTGACTATGGCGTTCTACAGCACTCACGTACTGCCGTCGTCTTCACACATTGGTAATCTGTAACGCTTGTTCTCAGGCTTCCGCCGGTCACTCTATCCGATACTGCTTGCAGATTGTAGGCCAGAATGAGTACCTCACTACGTACGGAAGTATCTTGCGGGGTGGACACTCACTGTTCTTGATCGTAAAACCCACTTTTGGAATTGGACGAGATCCTGTGCTGCATGCGAGGTCAAAGATCTGGCGAGCGAGCGAGCGAGGTCCAAAACTCTTTCACGAGAAGAGAAAGGAAGGGGCCGGCAACAGTTCTTGTTCTTTGGTGAGCCAATGCGACAACGAATCATAGCGGCAGCACAAAATATAGCATCGCAACGCTCAACATACAACAACAACGACATAAGGAGCACATGAAGGTCTCGTTGTCCTCCTCCGCTCTTCGTCTCCTCCCGTTCGCTCTGTCTCAACTTCTGATTTCTTGCGTAACGGATATTCACCTTCTTTGTAGACGAGCTTCACTTCCGATAAACTCTGACAATTGGGACGTTGAGGACCGGTCGCGTGCCAGGCCTAGATGCCAAGTAGTCACGGGCACCCGATATTCCCTACAGACAGTGCGTAATTTGTATCTCCCCGCCTGACTTTAAACCGCTAAGATGTAGTCCTCCCTGTCCCTGTCGTCCGCGCTCGTCCTCATGGCGAATAGATATGTGGTTAGATTCGTACCAAGGTTGGCTGCCTACTGGATTGGTCCGGCCTACCGGGTCAAAAACCAACCAACTAATCCAGATTCCAGTCATGCATGTACCCAACCACCATGAAAGAATCGAGAAGGAGAGTCGAGATTCCGGGGACAGGCTCGAAACCTGGGTTAGAGACGGATTACGTACCGTTGGTTTTCTTCTGGAAAGCCGAGTCCTCTCCCTTCTTCTTCGCTTAGAACTCAAATGGTAGATTAGTACCGCTGTTTCATCGCCAATTACCGTAGTTACTGTGCTGTACCGATTACCTGTTTGCCACACCCCCCCCCCCCCCCCCCCCTCCCCCCCACCCTGAGCCCTGTTATGATTGACAACAAAGTTGCAAGCGTGGCTTAATAACGTACGTTCTCCCTAACTAGTATCCATCATCTGTTCTGTCTGCTGGCACTGAAGAACGAGTTAACTCTGGGCGTAAGAGTCCACCGACTTCTAAGTTCGTTAGTCATTCCTTCGTACTGTACGCACCGAGGAAATCCAGGAGCCACATTCTCCTATCAAACTCGCGTCCGCTATACTAAAGTAGGAGTAGATGTAATTTTTGACACGAGATCTCGAGAATAGAATCTCTTGTTTGCAGTGAATTAGTTGTAGAACGTTATCGTGTTTGTAATGCGACGTGAAGATGAAACGATTCAGGTCGAGTTCATCAACTTATCGTATCGTCACAATATTCTGCGCGAAAGTTGTCCATGAATACATAAGATATATGACTGTGGAGATATTGTGTGCGAATGAGAGTAAAAGAGAGACACACGGACAATCACAAGAACTAGACGAGATATATCCAAACTTTACTTTATATACACTTTCGTTATGTATTACAAAAATGAAGTGAGCAGACTAGAATAGTCTGTAGTTTTGACTCAAGTGCTTAAATCCAATCCTAGGACAAGAAATGTCAAAGCGTAACTTGAACTAAGAGAAACACCTCTTTGCTAATAGTTAGTTTCACAACAACGTCTTACTATCCAAAATCTTTATATACAATAGCCGCATCCATAACAGTGTCATCGCATTGCCACTGCTCTATATATCACTATCTCAAATGGTCAGATCAAGTCTAATCCAAATGAAGATCGAGAACGCAACTTACGTAGCTAACGATACACAAAGCGGAACCCGTATCCAAAACCATACTTGTGATGTCTCCATCGCTCATTAATCACTAGCCGGATGATCAGATCGCTCTAACCCAAATGATGATCAAGAACGCAGCCCATGTACTTAGCGATATAGCAAGAATCTCGTCGAAAGTCAAAATATCCATCCAATCCATAGTAAAGAAGTCAAAGAACGCTGATTTGGAGACTTTCTCCTTTCATCAAACAATCTTCAAAAACCTGTAGGGTCCTTCCTCTTGACGTCGTAGGCTCTAAGAACACTAAGATCCAACACCCAACAGCTGAGATATGTACAAATTTTGATTGCAAGTGATAGAAACTCGAAAACCTCCTCCTTGCAGCCTTAATTTACACACATCATCCAAACGAATCGTCCAATCTGTGATCTGTCTTCTCATGTACATAGATTTGACTACCCTAAACCCAACGAGACTCCACCCAAGTCATTTAGAATTTCTCACGCAAAACCACCCAAGAAATTTGACCACAGGAAGCAGAAAACTGACATAAATCGATCCCTACAGCTCAAATTCGCTCACCATTCCTTAACCAACCACTCAATCCATGTATAGTCTTCTCCTTTGCATAGATGAAGACTCCCTGATGACATGGACACCAAGAATGACGAGCTTTTCTCACAGATTGTCAAGAATAGTCCAACCTCAAGTCGTAGGTAATCAAAATCTGACCTAAGCGCCTCCTTTGAGCTAATTCCACCCAGAACTCCCAATCCATCCGATCAAAATTCGTATCGTCTTCAATTTCTTATAGAACTCAGTGTTCTGATCCCAATGGATCTCAAGACAACAAGATTGGACTCTGGAACAAACCGAACGGTCCAAGTCTTCTTCATAGACAACTGAAGCGTCCAATCCTCCCTCCTTATGTATCAAATCTCGATCCTTGATTTGCCTCTGCACGAACCATCTGAACCAACTACGAGCATGTACAATCTAAATCTGATAACGTCTTGCACATTTGCGTCGGATCATCAATCTCCCAAAACCTATCGCTAGCTTGTAAGTTTAATTTAGTTCTTTAACATTGATAGTAACCGTGCATACATCTCCCAAATCCTCCCAAGATGGCTTGTTGTCAGAAATCCTTCCAAAAAGAATAATAGAGCCTCTGGAAAAACTAGCTGACATATCACTTATATGTGTGTAAAACAACATGTTCTATCTGTCATAAATTAGAACTTATTGTCATTTCCATCCATCGCTGATGATTCGTGCGTAGACAATCCATCCATAAATAACAACATATCGCTGTTTACTATGCACCACCAGCGATCCTTTTGAAGTCGAAGGTCCATAAAAAACAACCTATTGTGGTTTAATGTGCACTGTCGACGATCTCTTGCGAGTCTGCAGTATGTAAAAAACCTCATGTTCATAGGTGGTCCTTCTGCAAGCGATCCTCCCTGAATAACAACTTGTCTTCATTTGTCATCCGTCCGTCGGCGGTCCATTATTTACTGATGATCCGTCCATCGATGATCTTTGATAAATAACAACTTCTTGTCATTTATTGTTCTCAACCATTGCTCCGTCCGTAAGCAATCCTCCCTAAATAATATAATAACTTGTTGTTATTTGTTATCGATCCATCGGAGATCCGCTGTTTGCTGGTGATCTGCCCGCCGGTGGTTTTATGTAAATAACAACTTGTTACTATTTGTCATCTGCAGTCGACCGTCCGCCGATTAGTCACGCTCGTTTACGATCCGTTCGTCAATGGTCCTCCCTAAATAACAACTTATTATTAATTTCCATGTCCCACCAGTGGTCTGTTCGTCGACTTTCTGTAAATAACAAATTATTGTTTTTTACCATGTTTTATCGACGGTCTGCAGGTTCCGTCATCCACCCAAAAATCCGTGAAAGTAAAAATCATCATAACTTTTTCGTCTTTGCTCTGTCTATGATGATTTAAAAACTAATTTTGATCACCTCGACTCGATCTACTTGATGCTATAATCAGAATTTTTTTAGCACCAAGTTGAGAAAATGTTTTTCCCTAGACCTTTGTTTCATTCTATAGACGATTCACGACGCAACAAGTGAATATTCTGAAGATCGTTGTACTTTTTTTCATCTTCAGATCTAGTTCATTAAGCTTTATGTTAATGAACACAAGAAGCTTGGTAATCAGTGACCTATTTAGAACCATTGACTAATCATCTATTGGTTTCAGGTTCTAATTGGAGGTCTTAGAACAGATGAGTACCGTTATGACTTCGGATTAGAAGATATTTTGACATCCGTTCTGCTACCGAGTCAATTCGAATCATTAAAACAAAAAAGAAGGCATGGGCAAGAGTAAGATCTTCACTAGAAGCTTGAAAGTAGGAAATCAAAATGATCGCTTGAAAACATAAGAACCACCAAACCAAACTTCTGCATTCAAATCCAAACTTTTTTATCATGAAATAAGTAAATCACGAGCCCATATACATTACAAAGACTTGTGTTGTTAACTTAATTGTGGAGAACCCTCGGGTCCTTTATCCTTACGATTGAATGATTGCTTTTCTCTCCAAATTGCGTTATCATATCTAATTCCAACTCGGAAGTTCACAGTGTCTATGTTATCCTCATCTTCAATCAATAACCCAATAACGTCTCACAAATATCTCAACACATTAATTACTAACAATTCCAAGATTATCTGCTGAAACCAGTAACTCCAAGTCCCAAAAAAGAACTCTCTAACTCGTCTTCTCTATCTCCTATGGGTTTGACCAAAGACATGTGCACCCGCTGTCCCTCCTCTTTGTTTTTGTGAAAAATTCTGAAGACTGTTCCAAAAGTGCCCTCCTTCATGTGTTGTCTTCTCTTCTTAAATCTTGCATGAGGCTCCTTAGACTGATTTAGGCTTTCTTTCATCTCCGGATCGGCTTGCTTTTCTCTTCAGATCACGTATGTTGGGTAATCATTACTCACGTTGTCATGATGTGAATTATCTATATGATGGAAAATTCACCATGTCCTCATTCGATCTTTCTCAAAGTAAGATGAGGTATTGGATAAGCAAACTAAGAAGAAAGTGTGTATTCAGATATTTGAAGAGACCACTGCGTTGTCGTAACGAGAGTCTTTCTTTTGAGAAATGACATACCTTCTTGTTGTGGTTAGCAATTGATGCACATCAAAGCGACTAGTATCTTATAATTCTTCTCGAACCTCTCGTCAATCTAAGCATTTATTTTCTCTCGATAAAAGATCAAGATAATCATAGGGAAACGTTGAATGATCATAGGTACAACAAACAGAATAAGTGATAATACAGTCTCTTGGTAGTATTCCTTTTGGATCTCCTCATTATTAAGGCTTGGTACATGACTTTGAGTCAACAAGTGTGCCTTATCTCGGACTCGACATTAAAGTTTATTGACAAGCTGATCTAAATCCATCTCTTGTTAAATAAGAATAAAAATAGTAAGATCTCATTCTTGACCGTAAGTGCCAACAAATTAGATCACAGGAACAAGTGGGAGCATAACTTGCACAGTAAAGTTATGCCCAAAGAATCCTACCAGAAACTATTGTAAATGAACTCGCTCGAGGTACATCAGTTTGATCTCAAAGAGACTTCAGAATGAAAATCTTAACAATAGATAGAGTCATTCGTCCATCTCTCACGACATTCTTACTCAGTCACGATAAGGAGTTCCATGCAATATGATACTAAGACATACTCATGCACATAAGACCACTATGAGCTATTTACAAGTAATCATTTGAATCCCTTTAGGTCTAATGCCCTCATAGTTCACTTTTCTTTGCTTTAAAATCTCAAAACACAAAACAATGATAGGTGCAAGTTCACCAACCGCTCATCCAAAGACACACAAATCGACGAGGTTACACACATGTACCCTGCATGTTTTATTTCGTCTTACTTATCCACTTAAAAAAGGATTTACACCACAAACATAAATTTTTTCGCCCAATGTTGGAAGATCTGTATATCTTTGAGCACATGTAGATTGCTTAAGTGGATTGATCTAGCACATGCATCGTAACGTATCTTATAACTAGTCACTAGGCTACGCAGAGTAGTCGTCTTTAGTAGTCAAGAATCGCAATTTGTCATGTTGAGTGCAAAAATCGACAACGAAAGATGACATGACCGCAACACATATCGCTATAGTCTTTTCTACACTTAGCATACCTCCCAAAGCAATATTGAAGTCAAACCGAATGTCTTTTTGCCAGCAAGATTCGAGACCTATACTAGATATTGTTATCCGATACAACTCGACAAAAAACAACGAAGTTTAACACATTGTAGGTTCAGACCTAAAGTTCAGATTTTCTAAAACTTGCCACATCTGTAGTATCCTAAGATTTCTACTTACAGATCAAATTTCAAAAAGATTTGATGGCTAGATCTCCTCTCATAATTAATACAATATCATAGAAATTTACATGTACTTACAACGGTAGTAGATATCCGACATACCTTTAGGGTAATCTAACATACCTAAATCAATAACTATAACTTGGATAGTTATAGAAGTTTGATAACTATAATTTGGATAGTTATAAAAGTATATATTTATTTCTTGATATCGGTTGCTGATTACTGATAGCGTTTTCATTTCCATAACTTTTGTATTCAACCATGAAACGCTATAGTGTTTGTCTTAAAGCTGAATCCTATGTTGCAATCTCCGACCACTACATATTTGTTACTCGTCTTATGATAAAAATGACAAGAATGAGAACACTATCAATAATCAACAACTGATATTAAGAAACATTTCTTGATATTATAAAATTTTTACTAATATCAGGATATAGATATCAACCTCTATAACTATCCTAGTTATCGAGTTTGATATCTATTTTCTGGATTTTTTCTGATATCATGAGGTTTTTCATGATATCAATTTATGATTGCAGATAGATTACTCGCTCCCAAAAATTGACTAGACTGATGATCTAACCAGTAAAAAAAATATTTTGTTAAAATTTTAATTTATCACTGGCTCTTCTCGCAAGAAAAGTTAGAGATAATTTAAACTATTTTGCATATTCCCCTCTTCCGTCCAAAGATGAATATGCACATTTTTTTACTCTTAACTGCAAAGTTATTTCTGCATGTATGAAACACTGGAGAAAAAATTTTCCAGCTTTGAAAAACTGATAATATATCCATCAGAAATACCAAGATATGGTTTATGATTATGTGATTTTAAAGTTTTACGATGTTAGGTTAGATTTATTTTTCATATTTATGTATTAAAATGACATATTAAACTACCACATTTACTAATCGTCATTTAAAATAATACATATCATAAAAATTGAATCAGTTATACTGATCTAATAACGACTATTGAACATCACTCGATGTGGTTGTTTGTATACTAAGTTACATAAATTTGTGTTAAAGATGGACAGTTATTATATTTATCAATATTACGGTTATTAACAATAATTTTTTATTAACAATAAATGTTACAAACGTTGTTTTCAACTTGGAACATTCTGGTGGGGACGAGTAATATATCAGTTATCAAGATAAAATCTTCTGATATCATGGAAATGTTACTGATATCAGGAGATAGATATTTACCTCTATAACTATCTAGGTTATACTTATCGATGTCTCTAATTATATTTAAGTTAGTTATCAAACTCTATAACTGTCTCAAATATAGTTATCGAGATTGATATATATCATCTTTAAAATTATCGAGCTCTATATCTATGTTCTGTCTTTTACTGAATCCTGAAGTTTTTTCTCATATCATTTCTTGATAATTTATATGCTTCCCATTCTCATTCTAGTTCACTTTTTTACCAAAAAAAACTGCTAGCTGATTACGGTTAGCTAACGGATTTCCATCCTTCGATAGGGTCTTAACATAAACTGGACCAGTTATTTTCCTTATATCCCTCGTGTTTTATTTTATATTCCTCGAATAGTATTAAGGAATCGGTCAATATAGTTCAGTTCTAAGTGGGTTCGGTCATTTATATTCATCAACAGTTAAATAGTTTAAACTTGTTTGGTTTCGGTTCTTATGTTTTAGTTCAGATTTGGATAGATTTTTGTAACAATCAAGTTCAGTTTGAATCTGAACTGTGATAATATATCGTTAATTTATGGAGTCACATTGTTCACAAAAAATGATGTACCTAGTGTCTAGCTTTGGACCACTCCTTCTTAATGGATATTGTGGCATATTTTCTGGTCTATTTGCCTTCACAATGTTCTATAATGTTTTAAATTACCTTCCAAAAAATGCATTACCTTTATCGCACTTTCGCACAGAGCACTAAATATAATCAAGTATTTTGTGAGACTCGAGGAATAATATAGCCAGGATTCATGTTTTTTCTTGTTACTGATTAATTGCTAATTATTAAAACATTATTATACATTTATTCCACTACTGCATTTTCACCTAATTTAATAGATAACTAATGAAGTTGTATTAAGTTTAAATATCTTCACTTGTTCTTTTCACTTACATCTGTATTTTATTCAACATAATCTAAGAGGTTTCACATTTGTAAATTAATTTCATTTCATAAACCGTTTCACATTTTGGTGAAACGATTCAGCAAAAGAGAACTGGTATTTAATGATTATATTCGCAGTCTTTCCAAGCCAGTCGATGCTGTTATTTCCATTGTTCAGTTATCAACTGACTTTGGTTCCGTATTTATTCTCGTACTTTTATTTGAAAACAAACTTAAAAGATTCTTTAATTAATTTAATTTATTTATTTACGTAAAAGATTCATTGAAGACCTCGTTCGGGAGCAAATTCTGCTACAGGTAACGGTTTCTGGAAGTACAGTACGGTACGCTGCCTTCGGTGATCTCAAGGACTCTTGGTCCGTCCCTAAGTAGGAGCAGCGGTAGTAGCTGCGGATATCAGATCCAGCTCAATAAGAAATTGCCGCATCCATTTTTCTACGTACACTGAGCTCGCTTGAGCCTTGCTTGACTGCAGCAGCCCAGTCTCTAGAATCTAGATTCTAGATCCAGCGCAAAGAAAAGATGTCCTTCATCGATCTTATCCTTCTCCTTCTCTTTCGCTTTTACTTGTTGTTCCGTCCTTCTCTCATTATTACGCACTTCACGACACAACAATCATCCACTGCAGCCTTTACACATTCGCGAGCCTACTCGTAGAGAGAACCCCCGAAGCGACGCGAAGAATATCAAGGAGATCACGATTGCACTGGAATTGCGGGGCTATGCGTTCGCGTCTTTTCCGAATCGAAACTCCTCATCTCTCCCTTGTTTCTCGTTTCTGGTTTCACATCGACACTCGGGAGAGGGGGACAGTAGAGGGGGGACATACACCGTCCCCCTCTACTGTTTCGTCTTAACCGTTGGTTAATACGACAAAATACGTATAGGATAAAAGTTTCTCTTTGTTTGCAAGTTCTCAAAATGGATCTTTAATTATGTTAACGCATAGCAACGAAGAACTATGCTTGCCGTGAGACTGCGGTGTTATGCATTTATCGATTTATCCGGATCTATATTTTTTTTCTCTTTTCTTTCCAAGTTTCACAACGTCTAGATCTAAACTCTTTTTTCTCTCAATTCTGGGTTTCATAACAACTCCTTCTGGAGTCCATCTCTCTTGACCGTTTCAAAAAATGACAAAATACATTATAAAATAAAATTTCTCATTTTTCTTCTTTTTTCACAATCTATATATAATTATACTAACTTATAGCAGCAAAAGGATGAGAAACCTCTATCAAGCGAAACAAGAGAAAAATAAAACCAAAGGGCCAAGCACCAACATCCAGAAGGGTTGGACTTAGCCTTTCTAGGCTAAGTAATCACTAGCTCTAGTATCGCCTATAGTTCGTTCAGAAGACTGTAATCACTAACTCTAGTGTTCTTTATCGCTCCTAATAGGGGGTGTCGAAACTGGAACTTTTCACATATATTATTTATATAATATATCTCCGGAAGTGTTCGCAAGAAACTCCCACTAGCATCTGTAATTAACATTTTCTTCGAATCAGCCTTGAATTTCAACAGCAAGCAAGTCCAGTGCTTAGAAAATTTACTATATTTTCCAAAATATAATATAATATTTATAACTATTCAAAAACACCATTTTAAACTATACACAGCTCCAGACAAATCTGCACTTGGAAAAACTATGGTCATTTTCTTTCTGGACGTTAGAGAATATTTAGTTTTAGCTTTGACACGCACTAATATATCAGTAAATGTAATCACTAACTCTAATATCCCCTATCGGCCCTAAGATCTCAGAACATGGTAAAAACAATGGTTACATCTCGGGTAGTTGTTCAAGTGAAACACGAACCGGAACTTATTCCCCTTCGTGTGGTTTTCTTCCGGCCTGCCGGTAGTATTTTCGTCGGGCCCGGCCGTGCCCTTCCCAGCGCAGCCCACTTCATATTATTCTGAAAAAGGATCTACATACGAAGAATATACGTAGAGGTAAGCCAACTTCATTCCTTCTTATACTTGACCCAGACCTGAGTTTGAAATTCTCTACCCGCTCCCGCGCCCACCCAAAACTTGGACTTGTACTCAAATGAATCTTCATATTTCGATCAAATAAAGTTAATATTTTAATTTATTTGAGAATTTTACAAAATAGATGTTTATAATATAGAAATGTAGAATATAAGGAGTAGAGAAAATATTTTTAGTGAGGTAGATTTTGTACATGAGAACCAAATACATTAGGTTTAAAGAAAAGGTAAACGAGAGACGCATAAAGATGTAGATAAAACGTCTAGACTCAATATCACACGAATATGAGTCTTGTCCTTGTCCACATATGGATCTTTATCCCGTATATATCTTTTACCATGATAACTATATATTGCGGTGATGATTCTTACTTGTTACCGAAGTCAACCACTATAACTCTTCTCTCCAGTACAAATTCATCTCTATAGTATATTTCGTGTCTTTAGACTGCTCATGACTAAACTTACAAACGGCGTTTTCTTCTGATAATTGCTATATAAATATTTACAAGTTATTATATTTTTCTATTTATGTTTAAAGAAAAACATGAAGAGTATCATATTATTTCTTGGAATAATTATTTCGTCAAACCCTTGGAAACTGTTTCTTCTTGTTCACTCTCATGAGTTGTTGAAGTTCTTTTGGTCACGTCGCATTACAGTCTCCTGATCGTTAGTCTGATGTGAAATCTTTCATATTCGCAATACCACCACGCATGACAGGTTTGGGTCATTCTGAAATTAAAATTATTTGTTAGAAATACAAATATTTATAAATTACCATCTTCGATCTTTCACTTAAGACCGCTTCATAAATGAACCACCGATCACATGAACCGACCACCATGAATGACAGCTTGGAGTCATTCCAGCAAAAATATTGATCCTCTAAATAGTGAATGACAAGATCCTGTCATTCGAAATTATACACTAAACAAGCGTTCAATCAAACCACGCACGATATCGTCTCCATGTCAAACTCCACATCGGACTCGTGACCGGGAGACCTCCATGCAGTCTGACCAAGAAAAAATCAATAAGTTATGGGAGTGATCAATAAGAAACAATTTCCAAGGGGGTGTGAACAAGTAATTAACCTATTTCTTGGTTGACTTATCTCCAATAAACCAATCTGTTCTTTGACTCTTTAGTTCTTCTATATGATTATTGTTATTTATCATATTACCATTTATCATAATTATATGATAAATTCTAACATTACAGAAATAACAACAAATTACTTTTAGTAGAGTACTGATATGCTGTTTTGTTATTAACAATGAGATGCTAGTAACTCGAGTAGTTTAACTAATTATCTCTACTTTATCATTGGTATATTTTTTGAATCCTAATAAAGACTAAAATTCTTGATTTGAAATCTTTATGTACTGGTATAAAACTTATGGCTGTGTGCAAAAGATTAGGACAAGTTTTAGTATAATAAAAGAAGACTGTTCCACATAAAAGAATGTTCTTAGACTAGAAACAAGATGAGATCCTTGGAAGATTTGAAAGTACTTTGTAGGATAGTAATATGATAAGAGGAAGATTCCAGTTGCAAGAGAATACAACCAAACACATATAAATCTATATGTAAATTGGATAATAATGGTTTCTTTTCTATTCAACTTCCACTATATAGGAAAAGAAGAATGATATTTTACTGAAATCTACCAAACTTGTACCTAACTTAGGTTTAGATTTCTAGGTTACTTTTCTCAAGCTACATTTGTCTAGGAGTAGAAATTTGTACCTACTTTACTCTCAATTTTGAACATATATATATATATATATATATATATATATATACTATATATATACTATATATGAAATGCTTGATGTGATGTATTAGTAGTCATCCTTATGTTATTTATTGTGGTTTGATCATGGTTTTGTTATGGTATCACTAAAGGTTTAATGTTTGTGAGACATAATACAAAAACTTCAGAAAGATATAAAGAATATCAAAAATTTGTATTATTTATTTAAACTGATATCATATTTATATCATGAAAAAGACTGTAATTTTTAATACCTCAATCATATTTATCAATAACATTTACTCACGCGGTGAAGATTAAAATGGTACCGCCATTATATGTGTTGTAATATCACATCTATTAACTTATTCAATTTAATGGTATAAATCAATGCAAATTTTAGATTAGTTTGATATTATCTTGATAATATGGTATAAGATATGTAATTATCAAATAAATAATTACATATACCCTACATAAAGTTTTCACAAAATTAAATGGAAGGTTTCACATCTCTTGGTTCTACAAGTTAAAAGGATTAGTGACGTAAAAAAGACTTAATATACAATACATCTAATATTTATTTGAAACCAAAGATAAATAAATTTAATTTAGAAATTGTGATATTTTGACGAAATGTCCTGTAAAAGATTCCCGAGAACTACTGTAGCTCGAGTTGAGATCCGTAATGGTAGAGAGTTCAAGATGAGGGATCGGGACTGTATATTCCCTTTTTGGCAAAGCTCATCTCATCGATGTAGGCTATCTCATCGCATTCAGTGCCTTACCATCATCATCAGTACAGGGAAGCAAACCTCGTCACGAGCAATGCATGACACCTCTGCTTAGGATCTCTTCACACTTGCGTGATATTTTATTTCTAGGGTATTTCTCAGTTCTAGAGTATACATCATAGAAGAGTCTGGGTTTTTGTGTAATACATTTTCGTCTTCAGATCTGTCTAAGTTTTTTTCTCGATTCAAGTTTTGAAAGTGACATTCGTCTGTCTATGTTTATAAAGCTGGTACATAGACGTGGATATTTCCTGTTGTAAAGTTTCCCCCAAATGCGAAGAGGTCCCCCAAGTGTACCGTACACTTTGGAGCACTCACTCCAAGCCTCTAAAAATCTACTTTAAACCACAAGGGGCAGTACTTAAGCGGTGAGATATTCCACCGCTAATCAATTTAGTCCCGAACTAAATGAGATTAGTGAAGACGAGATAGCCCACCTGAACTGCGCCAACCTGATTTGTAATCATTTTTCAACTAAAACGACGTATTTATCTCTTGAATGAAAGCGTTGTCCAAGACCTACAAAATGAACCCTTGATGAGCTCCAACCAATATCTAACAGCTCAGCAATGTTTGACCAAAGCTGAAATAGATCTCAATCAATCAAAGAGAATATCCTTGAATTTTGAACTTTGAAAAGTTCATGTAAAATACCTGCATGTTAGAAGAGGCGAGCAAAAAAAGAGAAGAACAAACAGCTTGCACCCCCTGTAGGCTGCTTGTTTCCGGGAACCTGAGAGCAAGCCGAGGGGCAGCTTATCCCTGGTCTCGCGAAGTGAAGCCGCCACCGGATACGGTTTCTGGCTACCAAAAAAAGTTTTCCGGCGTCAGCAACTCATGACGTTGCGGACGTCAGGACGCTCTTGTCAGCCAGATTTTGGCGCTGACAAGAGCTTTGCCTCCTCCAGCTTGGAGGGGGAGAGCTTTGGATCACGCCCATAGCTCTCATTGTCATGGACCCACTCCTCATTGTTTCTCTATTATTTTCTAGAGCTTCTAGCCTCCTCTCTCTCTCCGGTTTTTTGCAACTTAGCACAAGGTTCATTTTTTGGAGCTTTTTACCTTGTGTTTATTAAGGTTATAGTTTTGATTTTTTCTTCTAAGCTAAGTAGAATTTTGGTCATCCTTGAATTTGTATTGTTCACTTATAAATACTTAGTTGGACCTCCAGATGGATAGGGCTGATTACTACCGGGCTTAGCATTTATTGTCATTATTTCACAACGGGTTCATCCTAGACGTCCCAGAGACCGTCATGCACCTAGAGGATGTCCAGAGGTCACTACCGATATGGTGAGAGTCCCAAAGAGTTTGCTTCCATGTTATGTTCAGTTGATGAGACTGTTGGGATCTACAGCCGAGCACGCTACAGTGTTTTGGTTTCTTTTCTCCACCGCTGATGCCAGAATAGATCAAATGGCTAGGGAGGCTGAAGTGATATCCATAGATCCAGATGTAATCCCAGAGGAGGGTGTTCTGGAGGATGATGAAGAGTTCGACACTGATCCGTCAATCTTACACGCTCTTGGCGTCCATTCATTCTTGACTCAGGAACATTGTCTTCCACTTTGCTTGCATGTTTGTCTGAATTTTTCAAAATATTGTGTTAATTATTCTCATTATTGTTATTTAGGATGGAGAGAGACTGCCGACAGTAGTTGATCAAGTACATGACTCGTAAGTGCCTTCAATGCCGATCACTGAGACCGTGGGGATAAAGGATGAAAGTGTAATAAGAGCTGAAGTTGATTCGCTCTCCGCATACGATTTTGTGGCACAGTCTAGGCTGAGAGAGCTCTTCAATCTTTTTAGAGTGAAATGTCCTCACCATGGGTACGAGCACTTCATTTCTACCTCCCATAATCTGGTCCATCCATCAGAGATGGTCTCTAAAGCTTAATCTGTCCAGATTGTCACACGTACGGTTGGAGATCAACAGAGATGGAGATGTACAATCATGTCCATGACATCACTCATAAACTTTATAGTGCAGCACTATGTGCCGGTTTAGGATTTTCCCAATTAGACTCGGCGTATAGAGAGGGAGGGTTGACTCCGGTGTTGAGGATCCATTTCTTTTGTTTCTAAAATGAGAAACATCGTGAGATTGGATGGGTGGAAGTGACGTTGGACCAATGGACAAGACTGAAAGATGAAATGCAAAGTGAAGTGATGAGGGGACACTTTCCCGACTTGAATGAGTTATCTTCTGGAGATAAGAACACATATAGTTGTTTTATTGTTGACTTTGAGAGTTAAATCCTCATCTTCACTTGGTGAATTGTTAGACTTCATGCTCATTTTAGTTGTATTATTTATTGTTTATTTGTTTTATGAGTTATTTTATGCATTTTTTGACTTGGTGAATTATTACATTTCTTGTTTATCTTTGTCATATGCTAGGTAATTTTGTCGTGTATGCTGATCTACGTTATGACCTTACGAGAAATAGGTACAACAGCACATGTGCATTCATTGTTGCTCATGATAGACGTGTCATCAAAATAGTGAACATGACACGCGTTGAGACCGGCAACAACTCGTGGCTTATAGAGGATCGCGTGTTTGAGGTAGGTATTCAGCGGTTGATCGCTCGTGACATCGTGTCCGATTAGGTGGTACACGACGAAATCCTCTATGGATGCCATATTGCTTCGTCACGGGATTGTGTCCCAAAAAGATTTATGGCACAAGTGTAAGAACGTGGTCAAGAAGTTTTTGATGGAGCTACAGACCAAAAAGCGTCCCCTTGGCGGTGTGGAGGCCATCGAAGTGATTGCTGACTTGGAGCTCTTGACCAAGCGGCAGTTGGTGACTTGGCTTTGTCTTCAAGGAGTTCCGACAGTTGGTAACAATCTGTGTTAGTTCAGCGAGTGGCACAACTTAGGCATCTAGAGGAGGGAGGCTCGATGCGATCTCGGCGCTTGATGTATCCGGAGCTATCTGAGCATGGCATTACGGACAAGCTGAAAGGCTGGATTTACACTTGTTGTCAACTGAATGCGTGGAGAACCGTGAGACCTGATGGTCGTTATGCTCAAGAGGAGGACGATTGCTCTACCTTGTGTTTATACATTAAGAATGCTACAGATCATTGGGCAGGGGACCATTTATCTTATCTCATCTTACAACGGTTGACAAGAACACCAAGGTCTTGCTGCGATGGATTTGACTTGAACCGGCCAACACTTGACAAGTAATACGAGAAGAGTAAGTTTACTTCTCTCGAAAGATAACTCATCTTTATAAATGGATGTATGATGTCTGCACTGAATACTAATTGTTCTACTGTAGATTCTTGACGCATATTGCCATGGTGGCTTTTCTTCAACGGGTCATAATGCCTGCTAAGATGCGGTTCTACACACGAGCGCGAGAGAATTACATGTATGAGACATCCAACTCAGTGATATTCAAGTTTGCCACTAAGAGGATTCACTGCCAAAAAACTCATGAGACACGACTTGCTGCATGCGCCATGGATTGAAATGAGAACATTGTTCGAGAGCCCATCAAGATTTATGAGCGTCGAACGCAACACACATCGACATATGACATCCACAACTCGGGTGTTACCACCTCGGACTACCATGTGGAAGACCACACTAAGAGAGAGACTATTCGGTGTCCTGACAAGTAAGTTATTCTATGTCTTTAGTGAATGAGTAATCCTCCTCTGATAAATCATCACAAAGTATTACTAACTATGAGGTTATGTGTCTTAAACTCTTTCTTTTTAGAACGTGTAGGCAGATATTGAACAGCGAAAGGTCATTGATCATACGTGATGATCTTCATTTTTTGGAACTGTCTTACCATCCATGGAGGTTTTGAATAAATACCCTTAATTTTTTTAGCGGACAGGCATGTCTAGAACAGCGAAAGCTCATATGTCTTTGGTAAAAAATTCTGTTTTTCGGAAAACAAAGTTCATTCTGGAAGTTTTAAAACCTAACCTGCAATATTTTCAATCTAGTTTAGAAAGTTTAGGGTTTGAAGTGAACTGTTTCAAAACAGATTTTAGAAACCTGTTTAGAAAGTTTAGAAAGTTTAGGGTTTTAGAAATCTGTTTCGAAAGGTTTATAAAACCTGATTCAAACAAGTTTTGGAAACCTGTTTGGACAAGTTTATAAAAACTGTTTCAAAACAAGTTTAGAAACCTTGATCGACAGGTTTTATAAAAACAGGTTTTGGAAACCTGTTTATATATTCCTTCAACCCATCGTACAGAATGAACCACACAGCTGCGCAGGATTAAACTTCCGACTCATTTAGGTGATAGCTTATCTACTTTCTTGGCCGAGCATTTCAAAGCCACTTTTCTAGATTCTAACAGCAAACAGTTGAAGTGAGTACAGTTGAATACTGCTGGAACCGGTTCCAGCAGAAGTTCCTTCCTCCCTCACCATTGACACCTACTTCAATGGGTCCTAGGGAGGAGGAGGTCTATTGCCCACAAAAACACAAAACACACAAGGAACTATTACCGCAAAAAAACTGAGAGAAATACTGCAAATTATGATACAAAACTTATGTGTGATTCTCTTGGCGACTCCTAAATGGTCTGAACCACTGACTGAAGATAATCTGAAAAGGCAGTACGCTCGACATAACCAACTGTTTTAGCGAGTTGCTTATAAACAGAAAAGCGTTTTCGCTTCATTTCAGTCTCTGCAAACGAATATGCTGCACAAAGTATTAGCTCCTTCACATTGATGTCATGCTCTACAGCAAACTTATCGCAAGCTGTACAAAACTCAGGAAACTTCACTCACAACTTATCCACATAGATGAATTTCCACCTTCTGATCCTCTCGTCATCCTCTGTATTAGACCACGAGAACTTCCACACGTCCTCGAGAAGAACTTCGAGACGCGAAGGATTCCAGGTGTCTTGTGAGAAGACTCTCTGTGATCCTGGTTGAGACCGACTGCGGCTGGCCATGATGAAAATGACAGCAACAAGAAGCAGTACATCCAGATGCAAACACGAGAAAGATAAATGCTAGGCATACGAAATACGAACTGCCAAGAACGTGAGCTCTCAGATCGCTAGCGAAAGAAAGCCCATGCACCAATGTCTGTTCTAAACGAGAGAAAATCACGAAGTACATTCTGCATTGCCGCTTCAACGCGAAGTCACCGCCTGCAGTGAAAAATCTTGATCCAGTAACCGTCAGATGAAAAAAGTAGCGAAAGAAAGCTCCCTCACCAATGTTTGTTCTAAACGGGAGAAAATCAAGAAGTACGTTCTGCACTGTCGCTCCAACCCGAAGTCACCGGCTGCAGTGAACAACCCTAGCCAGTAACCGCACAAAGTCACGACAAAGACAAAGACAACGACAAAGATCGCATCGAGCGAACCTGTAGTAAAAAACTCAGCGAGCGATCGAACGTAAGCAGAACCTCACGCAACCAAAGTCACCACCTGAACTCAGCAATCCACCAATGAGCACAAACTCACGACACTCAAAGGATAATACAGCGAGAGATCAAACGTAAGCAGAACGTGAGGTTGATTACGAGCGAACATAAAAAAAAACATCAACACATGCGTGTAAACTAAGCCAAAACGATTTAGACAATCAGCGACGCGATGACAGAACTCCAAGAACTTGAAATGTTCCTCTCCACACTCTTGAAATCTGAAAACCCTAAACGTCACAGACCGGAAAGATTTCCTAGAGCTCCTGAAACCCAGTCCGACCAGGAAACCCAATCCAACCTGGATCTCACTCGCTACTGCAGCCGGAGAGTGAATGACGGTTTTTATACCCTACCTGTGGTTTAATAGTCTAACTGACACTGTATGGAGTACAAAAACTAATGCAATATCATGCAAGCGTGTAGAGGCCATTAGAGTATCTACGAACGCCCATTACGCCCTCCCCGGCGAAACTGAGGTTCCCAAGAGCGACGAGGTTAGTATGGCGGAACTACGTCCAAGAGAGAACCTGCCCACGTGGGGGGCCAGGTAGCAGGTCTTCATTGGTTATGACTCATGGCTGATTAAATTCGTTAAATATTTCCCAAAGTTTAATACATCGATTAGCGTTCCGTTGCGGATGAGGAGGAGGACCGTGACTCGATTCCACTTGAAGCGACGGCGCCTCAAGACTGAAGTTGTATTTACTCCCAATAGGACCTGCCGGTAGCTCGGGTTGGATGGAGGTCAAATTCCGAGGAGCTACAGACAGATTTGTCTCGTCTCGTGGCGAATGCTAGATGGTACACGGACCCTGAAACGGGCTTGTGCACGGGGCAGGACTTTTTTCAGGATTTGAAAAAGAAACACGAACCTACATGAAACGGGCGGCCGGTTGCTTGTCGATTGGGCAAAGACCGTGAAGATCATATCATGTTCTCGCATGGAGGAAATCGATCAGCTCCGTTCCGTCGTTCCCCACAGTTTCCTCCAGGTTAAACTGATTCGTAAGGGAAGTTCATCGGTCCATAATATTACACGCAGGAGGATTTTGAGGACTGGGTTCGCACCCAATCAAGTTCGAAGATTCATTCGTCGGAAGAAGGTGAACCCAGGGAATCCCTCTCCCTCGAGAAGGTGCCAAGGCAGTATGTTTTGGCTTGGCTTCTACTGGCACAACCTGGCACTCTAGGACTCTCATGCACTTCTCTGAAAACATGCGCACCCAAGTGTATGTCATGCACTAAGCTGTCTCGAAACACGGGAAGGATATATAGCGTGTATGTTGTGAGAGAAGAGTGAGCTTGAGGAGTGACTATATATCATACAAGAAAAGACAGGAACCACGACAAGTAAGTAGAATAGATTAGATTAGATTCAGTGAACGAGAGGAAGGAATGAATGAAGGAACGCTTTGTGGACTCGATCATGATGGCCAGGTGTTACTTTGAACTTTGAAGAGTTCGTAGATACGAAAGCCGGGATCGAAATGGAAGGAGTTATCATTTATTTTACTCATGGATAAATATTTCTGCAACTTGATGGAAATGTAAATTCAGTGTTAGATTTTTGCCTGCACATGTTTCCAGTTTGACTTTCGCATGGGTCCGATGAATGTTTGGACTTTTTGCAGGGTTCCGATGGAAGAGTGGACCTTCGAGTTCTTTGTTTATGTGGCGCGAACATTGTCGAGGTGAAGAGCCCTCACGTTTCATGTCCTAGAGGTGAGAGAGAGAGAGAGAGAGGTGCCACACACGAACAGAACAAGGAGCACACGGCAATCAAGTTGCCAACTTCTGAGTAATATATGGACTCCCGGGGTACTGTTTACGACGTAGAGATGGCATGCTGCATACTTCCTTCCCATCACGCGCTGCATGCAGATCGCAGCGTGTTGACTGATAGCTGAGTGGAGGAGCCTCTCGGTCATGTTCGTGGACTCCACAACTGCGAGCAGCCTCAACTAGAACTCATCCTTCACGAGGAAGTGGGTACTGACAACTCTCAAATCAGTACGTACCGTAATGGTTTAGCTGTGGTCTGCTAACTAACTTCACCACTTCCCTCAGAGAAGTCTGGTTTAGTTAGTTAGTGGAAAGGAAAGACAGACGTTTCTCGCTTCAACGTTATTGCAATTTATGGTCCTGTTCATACCCGTACGTGTGCAAGAAGCATCAGCTCATCAATGAAGTGAATGAAGCAGAATAATGCTCTTCATGATGGCATCAAGCTTTCATCAACGGAGTTGCTTCTGCCGGGTGCCGGGTGCTTCTTCTCGGTGCTTCTTCTACCGATATTCGGTTTAGGTCCACAATCATATGACGTATATGTTTCTAAGTGCAGTATGGGAACCAGTGCCTGCGATATTCTTGCAGGCAAATCTCATTTACTTCCGTCGCAGCTCAATAACACACAAATTTACTTGATCGGACCCCTAGAAAGCATGTCGAACTTGGTCGGACCTCTCTTAATTCCTTACTTGATCGGATCCTTACCTGAAATTACCAGTCGTACAAGTCATTTTTGTCTTATCAGCAATGGGCGTTAGAAAAAGAAGTATGCATACATAGAGACAAATCAATCAATTTTTTAAAATTAAAATATCGAGATCTCTTCCTGCAGAAAGCGAGGCAAATCTGAGTTTTTTATGTGAGTAATAAGTCTGAGTTTTGATGTGAGTAAGTAACATGACTTGTATGACCGACAATTCCAAGTCAAAGGTATGATCAAGCAGGGAATTCTAAGAGAGTTCCGATCAAGTACGACTTTCGTTGTGGGGGTCTGATAAAGTAAATCTCTGCTCAATAAGAGCTTCATCAAAACACGGCGAGCTATGGCATTAGATTCGCATCCTACCGCTCTTTGGAAATAAAAATATTCCTTTTGTTTGGAGATAGACAGCTATATACTTGACTGGCCCCATGCGCGCAAATACTTTCTTGACAGACCCCGTAAGCGATAAACATAACTTGACAGGACCCCTTACCGGGTACAGACAGTCTGTGACTGCCAGCACTAAAGTAATGAAGCCAGCACCGCGTTCCATCCGATTGACAGTCAACTAGTACGACAATTCCATTCGCAAGAAGACAAGCCAACGCCGCGCTCCATCCATCGACCGTGGATTACCACGACAATTCGATTCTCATGAGCAGCTCATTCGCGACTAGGCAACCCAGCACCGCACTCCATAGACAAAACTTCCCGATGTTCACACAAGCCGTCATCTTCGTTCTCCAGTGCGGCATTCGATCATGCCGCACATTCTGTCCTGCCGCGCATTCGTTCACGTGCACATTCTGCCTTGCCGCGTCTTCTTGCCACGCACTCATGGTGAGATCCCTGTCACCTTGTACATAAATCGTGGCATCCACGTCATCATACAGAAACTCACTGGCACCCACGTATGTCACGCAACGTCATGTAAGCTCGAGATACGTCACCCTAGATGGTCGACTGGCTACCACGTCAGACTCGAATGCCACGCTGGCAGTCACAGACTATCTGTACCCGGTAAGGGGTCCTGTCAAGTTGTGTTTATCGCGCACGGGGCCTGTCAAGAAAGTATTTACACGCATGGGGCCAGTCAAGTATATTACTGGGGGATAGAAGTTACAAGTAAATAAATAAATAAAATTATCATAAATAATATATATATATACTGGTTCTCGTGTATATAAATTAGATTTTGTACCGGCGAGTCGGAGACTCTTTGGGCCCTTGTCACTTTGTTCTTTTGTCTTAATCTCCGGTTCTGATTCAAGAGAAACCACAAAGTTTTAGAAATAAATACAGATTATTAAGAATTAAGATAAACTGAATTCCAAGATATTGAATTACATTAAACCTCCTTCATATTAACTTAAAATTAAATTCTTAAATCTCAAATTGAGATGAATCCCTGAATTCCTAAAGTCCTAACTTAACCAGTATTAAGATTTCTACATAAAGAAGGAATAAACGGAGAATTTCTTTCTTCTTTTCTCGATTGCTACTCCCTTTGAAATCGACGGAAAGTTATCCAAACACACAAGAGCCTAAAGTAGTGTGCGTGGCACTAACGAAATGGTCAAGCTTTTATTTTAAGCACCCGGAAAACCCATTGTATTGGGAATAGTTCGAGAAGACTAGACTTGGCCTATCTCTTATATCACTCCTGGAAAGTCGAAAAGGCGAAGCTTTTGCTGGTAGTGGGAAGGATATTGAGGATCACGGCGGCACTTGCTTTGCCCATGACCCGGAAAACCCATTGTATTGGAAATAGTTCGAGAAGACTAGACTTGGCCTATCTCTTGTATCACTCCTGGAAAGTCGAAAAGGCGAAGCTTTTGCTGGTAGTGGGAAGGATATTGAGGATCACGGCGGCACTTGCTTTGCCCATGAGAAAGCTGCGCAATCGATTGCTGGGGAGAATATCATCGTAACGGTAGGGGGGAGTATGCACCACTTTTAAGATTTCCAAAGGTGTCAACTTTTGACGATTGTCCCCTGCAGAACCGTCGATGACGACTGGTAACAAGCAGGCTTTCGAGAAGAAGCATTCCCCCGAGGAAAAGAGAGAGGGGGGACGAAAAGAGAGAGAGAGAGAGAGAGAGAGAGAGAGAGAGAGAGAGAGAGCGCTTGGTGCTCCCATATTGCTCCGAAGAAAATCGGGCTCTTTCTTCGGGAATGACTCCATTGCTTCCACGGTAAGAAAACCTGGACTCGTGAAACGAACAGATATCTGTCTCAGATTATTGGAGCTGGAAAGTAAACGTGCGGAGGCGGGGAGGGCAAAAGCGGAGAGGGGAATCCGAGAAAGTCAGCTCGGCCAAACATGCATTATGCTTATTTTGGGCAAAACGGGAAGCATACCAGGGCAATCCGGTCCACGTAGCCGCGAGTTCGTGTCCATAGCGAGAGGGGAACCAACCAGGTCAAGGGCCGGGGGGAGGAAGTAACGGAACGGTGGTATGTATTGTTGTAGGGTGCTGCTGATGTGGTTAGCGGAGCAGGGAGCTCCGCCCAGCATTGACAGAATCCAGACAAAAAAGCGCATATTTTGCTTTTTTTGTGTAAAGACCTCAAGAGAATGAATGTTTTTCATGCATTAGAGGGGGGGAAAGTATGATACATATACCAGAGACCTCGTGAGAAAGCATGAGTGGCTCAGAAATCACAACCCACGTTGACCATACACAGAGAGAGAAGTGGGCGCCACCATGCCATCAGCCAAGGGGCTCGCCTCGCCTCGATTGATTGAGACTGGAGAAGAAAGGGCTTTGCTAAAAGGAGATGAAATCACGAGAGAAGTACCCTCCAGCTGACAGCTATTGGTGGCTCTGCTAAGGTGAAAATACTGCTCTCATGCCTAGTAATAGAAGCGCTTGCACTTGACAGGCAGACATCCGACGGAACAGTGAAAGCATACGAGCTCCAACCCAATCAGATCGACGAACGTATCATAAATATATTTGGCGGAGCAAATGCCTAGCTAGCCAGAAGAAGAGGAAGAAGTACCTAGTAGAAGAAGAAGAAGAAGAAGAAGCAGAAGAAGAAGAAGCAGAAGAAGAAGAAGCGTGATCTTCGCTGATAAGTTTCACATGCTCTATTATGAATTCAACAATTATATAACGCTGCTGCTGCTCCTACGCGTGCGTTTGATTGTATGAGGGGTTAGGGGGCGTGGCTGGCCGCCTTCCTCCTTTCCTTCACTCAGCCTCCGACGGAACCCAACCCAAACGTAACCAGCGTCCAAGGCAAGTACTGTACTGTAGTCCCGGAATGGAGAAACACATGGACACCACACTACCACCACAGTGAGTCGTGCCAAAATACGTGGTTCTCTGCTGACATACTACAGAATCACTGTGTATGTTGTGGGGTCCTCCCTACTGTTTACGAGGACTCGCCTGGCCTGGCTCACAGTTCAGGGGGAAAAGCTTAAAGGCGGGTCCGGATCTCGTCTACTAGTGCAGCTAGTAGCTAGTGCCACTCCTACGGTACAACGACGGAAATGGACGCGTAACTGGGAAATACAGCAGCCCCAGTCTGCAGTCCGACATGCGCAGCAGCATGTACACACGAGCACGGAGGGCGAGAGTACAGTAGTGAGTAGAAGGGTGTGGCTTGGGTCTCCACTCTCGACTCTCGACGAGTCTACGGAACGGAAGGGGAATCAAGGGGAGGGAGAGGAGGAGGAGGAGAAGGAGAGTGGTAGGGGGGGGGGACGGTGGGGAGTGACCGGCAAGCAGGAAAGGAAGGCAGACGAGACGGGACGGGAAGGCTCTCCTCTCTTCGTTTCGCTTCGTTGGTGGTGGTAATCAGAGAGACAGTGAGAGCCTTCTTGGTCACGTTTTGTCTTTTTGCTCCGAGGCCTATAACTCCCGCACTGCCTGCCACTGTCACTGCCAACCAGCCAGGACTGCCAACGAGGAGCTAGCGGAAGCGGAGCCAAAAGGTCTGCTCTCTTGAGCCTGCCCCCTGCCTTCCTGAGCGTAATTGCTGCACTGCAATTCCTTTTCTCTTCTTCTGTACCAGGCTCCCCTGCCCACCCTTCCTTCTGCTCCATCATTGTGCTCTCTCTCTCTCTCTCTCTCTCTCTCTCTCTCTCTCTCTCTCTCTGTCCTGCTCTCTCTGCTCTACTGCTGTTATTGTTCTTCCCTTTCCCATTCCTACTAGCTTTGCGAGATTTCCAGTTGCACTTCTCTACCTCTAGAGCCTTTCACCCGATCGGCTTCCAGGACTGCCTCCTCTGTCCACCGATGACCCATCGATATCCTTTCCCCTCCCCTCCCATCGCTCTCTCGACCTTGCTCCTGCTGTCATCAGCTTTCCTTTCCTCTCGTCTCTTCCCTTCATTTCCCATTGTCATCAGCTTCTGACTCCGTTTTCCAACTCATTGTGGTGCGTGCGTGCGTGTGTGTTGTGGAAGTGTACGTATTTAATATACTTTTTGCTTGACTTATTGAGGTCTGGACATTTATTCGTTCCAGAAAGCAGGAAGCCCTCGTGCATGCGAATGTTCATCGAGCAAAGCTGCGCGAGTCGAGGCCTGCAGGAGTCGAGCGGCATTGCATTTTGGTTTCCGAGCGAGCCTTGAGCCCGTCATTGGTGGTTGTTGCTGCGGACCGAGGCAGAGGTGAGGTGAGTGAGGTTCAATTGGGATTACGTCGGGCTCGCTCGAGACATTCATGCGCTTCAGCACGACGGAATCGAGTAGGACAGCTATAGCTTTGACCCGTCTCCTCGTCGACAGGAGCAGCTACAGCAGCAGCATTGGCATGGGAGGACAGGATTCGCATGGGGAGAATTAACTGACCGATGGATCTCATCAGTCGGAATGTACATTGTTCGTACTCGAAGGACACTGCGCAGCAGTCGAAGCTCATTCAGGGGAGGAATTAATCAGGACATTGTCGGGGAACGGTTACTTTTCTGAGGCCCGTATAGTATTTTCTAATGTAGTGCACGAAGCTCGCTTGTCACCGCTTGCCTGTCAACGTACAGACAGAACCGAGAGACAGGCAGAGGGGTGGTGTTCGGGACCCGAATGAATGCTCCATAGTTTTACTACAAGACGAAGAAGCCCGAGAGACGCAGAGATACAGAAGAGGAAGGTTCTTCTACCAGCGAACAGCTTCAGCGATTCAAAAGCGCTGTTGTTTGAAGCAAACGGAAAACCATTCGTCGAAGAAAAGTAGGCCTCCTCCCCGGTGACGATGCAGCCATCTTTAGTGACCCCGGTCGAGAGGCCTCTGAGGAGAGTGAGCTCCGTGCGCTCAGCCATAGAGGCTCAGCAAGTAGCGAGCAGCGGGGATTGCTTCTCGGTGATCACGGAGAGGGGGGATAGCAAATTGGACAAGTCCAGTGTGCCATATCTACCGGCTCTTCTGCCTCAGTGCGTCCGGGGAGGGGAAATGGTGGGCGGCGGCATGGGATCAATAAACGAATCCGACTACTGCAACGAATCGGGGCACAAACGCACCTTTTCTGGAGATCAGGGCGTCAGGAAAAACCGAACCATCATCTCCTACTGTTTGGGTGGCATTCTCTCCTTGTTTCTCCTCGTGCAGATTGTAACCGGCGGCTTGGGACTCCTCTCGAATTCAACCTCGGTAAGCCTTATTACCACGTACTTTCCCGCATCTCCCACTGCGCTGCCCATTAGCTCACTCACTAAGTCTAGGCTAGCGGGCATGCTCGAAAACACTTCACTGCCCAGAGCAGAACAGAACTGGAACTGGAACTGGAACTGCAGTTGTTGTTGAGGTGTGTGGTCGCGAGACATTTCCATTACGTCGTAGAACAATTCCAGCACCGTGTGTTGTGACATGGGCGCCCGACCGACCGACCGACCGTGTGGTGTGAGTGATGGATGCAGTTGTGCGGAGGAGTGAGACAGGTCCAGCCGGCGTTCATCATGGAGAGGAACCAAATTACGGAGGAGCAGATGAATGGCGTGGGCCACTGGAAACCGGTGACGGTACCGGTGAAAGAGGACGCACGAGGTAGTAGCGACGAGCCTTGGCAAACGCTGTCGAGTACGCTCGAGGGGACGCAACAATCGTTGAAAGATAACACCGTGAGACAACAACAACAATCGACACAGGCGTCGTCGTTGTACAGGATGAGGGAAGAAGAAGAAGAGGAGCAAACTTCTTCTTCGGATGAAGAACAAGTGATAAGGGGTGAGCGTGAGCAAACTTTTTCTTCGGATGAAGAACAATTGATAAGGGGTGAGCGTGAGCAAACTTCTTCTTCGGATGAAGAACGGTTGATAAGAAGTGAGCGTGAGCGTCAACGACCGGCGGAGCTTACGGTCCGCGTATCAGATACGAGCAGAAGCATGGACTCTACGACCGTTGGAAGCGAGGTTCAGACTGACACTACCCCGGCTACTACCGACCAGGCACAGGCCACTACAGCTCTAGTGCAAGTTGAGGCCAAGCCTGAGGTACATTTTCTTCTCTGGAAGCTCAGATATATAGTAGATAGTATGGCCAGTAGGCCACGGTCGTTCGGAACGCTAATCTCTCAGCTCACTGTGTGTGTGAATGCTAATTCCTGACTTCACCTCCAGCTGCTTCTGCATTGCGTCGATCAGTCTGTTCATCGATATTTTCTCGTGTTTTGCTGTTGATGAGCTCATTTTCTTTCCGCAATTCATAAATTCGTGCGAAATCAGCGTCCCTCCTGACGCGTACCATACATTGAACGCTCAAGTAATTGCTTCTTCTTTTATTACGATACAGGAAGACAGCTGGTTCCGAAGACCCGCGTACAGTTACCAGCAATGCATCGAACACGAACCTGCCCATCAGAGTACACCCACTCACCGAAACTCTGTCTGTCTGACTGTCTTTCTGTGGGAATGAATTGTACGGTTGTTAGCTGACAGCAAGCTTAGAGGAGGTCATGGAACATGTTACCGTAGGCCATGAGTTGGGGGATCCATCCAAGAAAAAGTCGAGAGATTTGATGTTTGTGCGTCATTGTGAGAATTATGCTTAACAATATCGAAAACGAGCTTGCTGTCTGAAATGCTGCGCGAGCGAGAGAACTACTCCCAGAATTTCGAACTGATTTGCTCGTTCTTTTCGTTCGGCTGGCTCTTCAGAACCATCAGAGGCCACGGATGGATACTTGCTCACTTTCGCCAACGGCGGACTGAACCAAATGCGCACCGCAGTAAGTTAGTTTCTCCTTGACTATTGTATTGTGGAACAGTTTCTGATGACTTCGAGCCTTCGAGGAGCGACGTTCATCGCTTCCTGCTCATCTTATTTTTCCATCTTTGTGTCAGTCTGTCGGGTTAACGTGCTCGCTCGCTCCCTTGACAGATTTGCGACATGGTAGCAGTTGCACGGATCATAAATGCGACTTTGGTCATTCCGGAGCTCGACCACACTTCTTATTGGGCGGATCCAAGGTATGATTCGTACAAAACAGTAACGAGAGAATGGTCCTCGACGAAGATAAGCATGTTCAACTTCTTGTTGTTATTTACGTCGAAATGAGACTGAGATCTCGTCCTTGAATTCGTGCTTTGGTTGGTGGCGATTTCAGTGCGTTCGAAGATGTGTTCGACGTCATCAAGTTCATCAAGCGTCTTAGGGACGATATCAGAATCGTCAGGAAGCTGCCAGCCGCGGTGCGAGATTTGCCGGTCTATGAAATGGCACCGAAATCGTGGTCAGAGGTGAGTCGTATATAACGCTTCTGGACCGTTATGGACTTGGTTGGTTCGAATTGCCACACTTAGCACTGCCCTTGCCAGGCTTGGTGTCTTTGTACCTACAGTACCTACCGACTGACTGACGGACGGACGGACGGATTGGTTTCTGTATGGTGCCCTGTCGACAGACTGTGTATTACGAGGAGACGATCGTACCGCTTCTGAAGCAGCACAAGGTCATTCGGTTCGCTCTCACGGACTCTCGTCTGGCCAACAACCGTTTACCGGACGAAGTCCAGCGGCTCCGCTGTAAAGCCAACTACAAAGCGCTCAAGTTCGAACCCTCCATCGAGGAACTGGGCAATAAAATCATCAGCCGCCTTCGAGCCAAGGGACCGTACGTTGCTATGCATCTCAGGTAATTTACTGCCTGTCAGGTTGTCCATCACCAGTGTAAAGCCTCGTGTGATTAACATTCAAGGATCGATGCTCTTGCTGCGACTTACAGTTGGTAAATGGTAGATAGAAATCAAGCCCGGAAGACCACTAGAGTGACAAGACTGCAACAAATGTACATGCGAATAAGAAGTAAGTAACTAAACAGCATCACAGAACAGGGCCGAGCTGAGCTAATGAGTAGTCACTCACTCGTCTGTAATATGTGCAGATTTGAGAAGGATATGCTGGCCTTCTCCGGGTGCACGTTTGGTCTGTCAGCTGAGGAGGCAGAGGAGCTGAGAACCATTCGGTACAACGTGAGCAGGTGGAAGGAGAAAGAGATCGATCCAGTGAGCCGCAGAGCAGAAGGAGGCTGCCCCTTAACACCCCACGAAATCGGGCTCATGCTGAGGGCGATGGGATACCCGAGAAATACTATGATATACGTTGCGTCCGGTCAGATATACGGGGGAGAAGCCAGAATGGAGACGTTCACAAGCTTGTTCCCCAACGTTGTCACCAAAGAGACGATTGCCAAACCTGAAGAAATGCAGCCGTTTTCGGACTATCAGAATCGACTGGCGGCTATCGACTACATGGTTGCTATCGACGCTGATGTGTTCGTTCCTTCATATGAAGGCAACATGGCTAGAGCTGTCCAAGGCCACCGACGGTTCAATGGGCATAAAATTACGCTCATTCCTGACAGGTGAGAGAGACTTGTATGTTTGTCTGCCTTCTGTTTCTGCTGTTGCTGTTGCTCAGATGTGATGGGATAGGATGATTTTCCGTTGAGGAGGATGAGAGCCAGACAGGTGTTGTTGTTTGGGCCCTGGGAATGAGAATGAGGATAACAAAATGGTCTTGTTTGGGTCGAATCTTACCTGGAGGATGTGTGGTTTGTCGGGATGGTACTGCAGACTTGGGCTGGTGCAGCTGCTAGATCAGTACCATAGTGGGGAGATCGACTGGAGTCAGCTACAGAAGGCAGTTGTCAGATCACACAGAAGCAGACAAGGATCTCCACACCCGAGAAAGCCTCTCAGTCCTTCCCGAGCCAAACTGGAAGAGAACTTCTATGCCAATCCTATGCCAGGATGCATATGCGAGGTTGGCACCACCTCACAATGATTCACAAGAGGCCCCAATTGCTACAAAGACGGTTAGTAACCAGGAACAACAAGAACAAACAACAGTTTTACATTCCTTAAGAGAGCATCGATCGATCCCTGACCTCCAGTCGAACTGTCAGTAGTCAACCAACCAACCAACTAACCAACTATCCATTCATCTTACACTCTTTTGAGTTCGCCAACTGTGAATAGCATACATCCTATTGTTTCTTAGTGTTAATAAGCCGGGTGCGACCTGTGCTGGCTCTGTGACTCTCAAACTTTCTCCATATCAAAATGATGAAGACTGTAACAAATAGTTGACTGGGTGCTGTAAAGTCTGTCAGACATTCTACAAGCCCAGTCTCAACCAGGTCGGACTTGTACCACTGCCTGCAGAAAGAAATTTTCACCCACGTCGTTACCTTCTACTCTCTCGTTTTGAGAACTATGTGTAGCATTTTCATTCAAAAGATGTCTTCCCTTGCACCCTTTGTGGTGTCGGGCCCCTCTACGAGGCCATCCATGCCCATGACCGTGTGAGTGAAAGTCTCTAGGCCTAGGAGGCCCCCTCCCCCGGCCCTCACCTTTCAGTTGACTCTGTACATTTCGGCTTTCACGCCCACTCACTCACTCCCCAGGCCTCGTCTGACGGACAGACATTACAAACAACAAAGACACACAGAGAGATAGCCTACATCGGTCGGATCACATTTGTCCGACCACGTCCTACAACGACAGCAACAGCAGCAGCAACCAACCTTCGAATATGATTCTCCAGCAGTAGCGGAGTTAGGCAGTTGTGAAACTTTCCAATAACGGATTCCGGCATTCAGATGTTATTTAGAAGAGAGAATCTACTATTCTTTGTCGATTAGGGCAGACCTGAACTGGTCAGGTTCATATATGTTCTCTAAAATTCGATTGTTCACGAGTTTGCTTTCCTTTTCAGTAGTCCAAGCTAGACGATAATGGGCAGGGATCCCAAACTAGACAGACTGGCAGGTCAAGGTCAGGTCAGGTCAGGTTGGGTTGCACCTACCAGCTCTACCCGTCTTACAGTAGTTGTTATGTTGACGCCTGCTCTCTCAAATCCCAGTGAAGGAGATGAAAGAGAGAGAAAGAGAGAGAGAACGAGAATTAATTAGGAGCCGCTGGTCTTCTCTTGAGATGTTGGGGAGGTCGATGGGAGTCATCTGCAGGTACGAAGGTACACAGACGATCAACTGATCGACTTGTGAGAAAGGCCTCCTGACTCTTGAGTAATAGAATAGAAGAAGAAGGCCCCCCAGAAACAACAAACACAAAAGAAAACAAGGTCTTCGTCTACCTGGTGGTCCTACTGTTGGGAAGATTTATCAGAGGATCTTGAGAAACATGGAAATAAATGATCTCTTCGAATCCAGTCTTGTGGTTTTCCTCTTATCTCATAGCCTTGGCAAACTCTGTCTTTGACTGTCGTCACTCATGCGATCTAATCTTTTGTCCAAACGTTCAGGTCAACTGCTCTTGCATTCGTTCCCCTACGAGCCAGCCATCTCATGCTTTTGACTGTCCCCACTGCACAGCCTTGGGAACACTACTGCACAGTATCTGTGCTGTGCTGGTTCCTTACCAGGTACAAAGCGTTGTCCTGATACTGTGCAGCTTGCACCCCATCCAACCACAGCCGAGAACTCTGTTTTGTAGACTACGAAAGATCTCGAAATGGCACTCCGAAGTGTACTTTTCTCTCTGGCTTTACTGGCGCGTTCATAGGAGAGCAATTGCAGTATGCGATGCCACCTCTTGTGAACGGGAGGTGACATCAGCGCTATTAGAGTTAGTGATTGTGTTGCTTAGCTCTGATTTTTCTCTTCACGCTTCTGGGTGTTGCGTGCTTGGCCCTTTACCGTCTCTCTTTCCTCTTGTTCGGCGTGATGGGGTCTTCCTATCCGTTTGTTATTATTCATCGTGTCGCTATCTTCTCTCTCTCTGTCTATGTAACTGCATTCTTCAGGCCACGGCACGCAGAGTGAGCGGGCGCGGTCGCCTGCAAACAACGTACGGTGCGAAGTCGAACTGTGGGATGCACTGTAGTAGTGACGGAAGGATGGAAAGTGCGCAGTTCGGGCAGGTGACAAAACCGTGAGCGTTTTTCTAAAGGGCCTTTCCTCCGTCTGCATGTTCCCCCCGTGATTTAACCCTAAAACCATTCCTGATTCCTGGACAATGATTGGCAGTAACCGACGACGTCCACCACGGAATGGCAGGACAGGATAGGTGAACTTAAAACGAATGACCGCAATCGTTTACTTTGTACTTTGTTCGTGCATGTCCTCCTTCCCCCTTCCTTATTCACTCCAGAAAGCTGAAAGCTAGAGATCGGACATCTTTTCTTTTCTTTTCTTTTGGCGGCCATTCTCCGGCGGCGGCGTCGTTCAAGAAACGCACGTCGATGAAACGTGATCCCTCATCAGTCACGCACCCCCGCAGACAGATGCAGATTTATGTATGATACGTATGCTAGCAGTTTGCTCTTCCTTGTTCTTTTTCCATATTTCTCGTTTTCCTTTGCTAACTGACAGTCTGCTGTTTCTATTCTTTTCCATATCTTCCGTTTTCCTTTGCTAACTGACAGTTTGCTGTTTCTTTTCTTTTCCTATTTTACAAGTTTTGCTAACAGGAACTGCCTACGGTCATGCATGCATGCCAGGCTGGCTGCCTGGCTGCCGACGTGGAGTGGAGTTGGAATTACGTCCGGGCACCGCTCCGGAGATTCTGTGACAGCGACGTTCGTGAGATCTGTGGGGGGGGGAGGAACACACACAAAGAGCTGAGCTACAGTAGGTGGTGGACTACTACAGTAGAATGATTCCAGTCAGCACCGGTCATTCTCTTCTGCAGTCTGGACTTCTCTCCGCATGTACCTTTGCTACCGTTAAGCAGGCAGGCAGGATTCTTTCTTTCGAAGAGGAGTTTCACCTCATCGGATTGAACGTCCTCAGTGACATCAGTGGATCCAGGACTGGTGTCCTCACCAGGAATCTCAGTACGGTTATCTACAGACCTCACCAGAGTACAGCAGCCAAACCTGGTTTCTCCCTCATAATTACATTCCTGTACAGTCGAAGTCTTCCAGTCAGTTAGTTCGCCACGGTCGCTACTGTAGCAATCGATAGAAAAAAGTAACAGAAAGATGTTTGGAGCCTGCCGACATTTCTTTCTACACCTTGACTAGGGTTAGTTTGTTGTTGGTCTCCAGCGGCCAGTCGGGTCATGTTACAGTCTAATTCTAATTCCTGTCATCGTCTAGCCGAAACCAGCCTCCCCCTCATATGGTCGTGGATCATCATCAGTAACCCGCCGCCAAATTACCAACTCCGAACTTTTCTCTGTTCTTTCTTCGGTGTTTAGCTAGCAGTTACCTAAACTAGTTAGCTCCCAGGTACTAATCCCAGCTAACTGCACGTTGGAGAGGATCAGCTGATCACCATGCTCGGATAAGATCTAATTACAGTACTAAAGGAAATGAAATCAAATAAACTCAAATAAACTGAAACTAATCCTGTAACAGTAATTCTAATTTTTATTTGATTTCGTTTTCCCCGAGCACTGTTCAAATGAGACCTTATCCGAGCATATGTACCGGGAACTTTTGGCCTTTGCGGGATCCGATCGAGGTAAGGCTAACGATGAACGGTTCTCTTTCCGGGAGTGAAAGACGCACGTTGTAAAGTTACTCTCCCCGGACCATCATTCCGGTAGTTATATTCTAAAACAGTATATTCCATAAGTATATTCTACCACCGTACCATATTCGTTTTTCCTTTACAACTTTCTCCATCTTTTTCGCTCAGACCCCTTGTGCAAGTAGATGTGCTCCTGTGGAAGTCGTACTGATTCATTTGAATAATAAAAGGCTACCTGTTTGGAAAACGACTAAAAAGGCAAACCCTAATCTCGTATATGTGTTTGATGAGCACTTCTTTTACACGGTTCTATTCTTTCCATTTGTAAGTTCAGAAGATTCATCTCTCCAAATGTCACGTTGTTCTGATTTTATTTCTTTGAAAATTTTGACGAGAAAGAACTTTGACGAGAGTTTAGGTTACAAAAATAGTGAAATGAAACTACATTTACAACTGCCACTTCTGGTCTGCTAGTGTTTATATACCCGCACCAGGGGTTTTAATATCTGTAACCTTTAACCTTATGTTACCTCTTTATGTTAACCCAAATGAGATAAATCAGGAAAGTTTACTCGTAATATTAACAAGATTTTATATAAGATTTTAATTTGCTACAATAGATAAAATTATAACTCTTGATGGTATCCTAATCTAGGGACGTGGCAGCAATACTTGAATGTTCAGTGTATCTTTAACAGCAACCGGGGCATCTCCACAGGCACCACCATTCTATCATTATTATACTGCAATGAAACAAATAAGTGGTCTACTAGAGATCCTACACGTACTCTATTTAGTGTCAAGGACTTGTGTACCAAACTCCAAATTGGAGTTTTCAATAAAGTTATCATTATCCGAACGACAAGCTTACAATACAAGAATACATGTTTGAGAAAGTGCGCATTTAGCTGTTGTTTGGTATGTTCTGGAATTTCACAAAGTTAAATTACCTTCAGCTGCTTCTGTGAAATTTTTACAACTTTGCTCGTTTCTAAATAGAAAAGAAATTTCTGTCATGGTGAGGAAGCTTGATAGTAACATGATATTTTTCTTGATAAACATTCAAGCGATACGTTTACATTCCTGTATAGTCACCTCATGTACACTTCGAAGTGTACATGAGGTTTAATATATGTTCTAACCCTTCCGATGGGAAAGGTTAGAACATATATTAATGTCCTCGTTAAATCACATTTATTTATAATCCCAATCCCCAGGAATGCAGCAGTCTGCTCTTCACTTATGGGTTCTATCTGGATCAGTTAGTTACTTCGAGATGAGTTAATATATAACATTTATAAATGATTTAATTTTCTTTTTGAACTTATTACTATATATTTTTATTACACTTACACTCTTTCTGATAACAGAAAACGGAATTTAATCCCAGAGTGACGCGTATTGAGATGTTCAGTCCCGGACTTATACCCCCATGAACGCAACAGCCTGCTATTCATTTATGGGTTTTATCTGAATTAGTTAATATATAATATTTATAGATAAATTTTAAGCAACTATATGTGCTGCTTATTCACCCATGTACACTTCGTGTACATGGGTGTTTAATATATATCCTACCCTGCCGATGGGAAGGGTTAGAATATATATTAAATGTCCTGTTAAATGACATTTATTTATAATCCCAATCCCGGACTTATACCTTGAGGGACGTCTCAGCCCGCTCTCGACTTATGGGTTCTGTCTGGATCAGTTAGCTGCTACCGGAGAGATTAACTTTTAATATTTATAAGTAATTTTGATTTTTTATTATAACTTATTATATTATATTTTTATAACACTTACATGTTTTCCGCTAAGAGAAAACGATTTTCACTGTACAAGGCCGTTGGGGATGCCTATTGAGCTCTATGGGCACAGAGTGATGTTCCAGTTTGCGCATGTGCGGTGGAGATGTCCTTACAAGGGCTAAAAACCAGGGTAAGGTAGGTTAAGTATACCAAGGCCAAAGTGGGAAACATAGGAAACTCTTGACTGAGTTGACACCCAAACATAACGTTGAGCAGGACCCTGAGAAACCCGTTAGAGTAAAAAGCACTGAACCACTTCTCACCGTGGACACGTATGAGAACTGAGGCGTTTATCACGTGATAGAAGGTTGACATCTGTAATGGATCTTCTTCCGCACGTTCCGTTCAACTCATCCACGTTAATTCGTTGTACTTCATACGCTCGGAGGACACTTATCTCGCGCTTGTGTCTGTAAAGCGTCCTTTCCCTGGACTGTATGCCAGCGAAGCAACGCGCACGTGTCAAGCTACTGGTACTGGACAGTACATACCCGCACCGGCGACAAACGGATCCTGGACATAGCTGATCCCGGTCAAAGGTTCACGAGAATAAAACGGAACGCGTCAAGGGGAAAGAGAGGTGCCAGGTCCGGTTCTCACAGATCCTCCCCAGCAGCAGCAGCGCCGCGGGAGGAAGGAGGGGAACCTGTAAACAGTCACGGCGAAGCATGCTCTTACAGGCATGTACGAAAGGGCTAATCCGGAATCGTTTACGCGGAACTTCTGCCATTTCTAGGGCCCCTTCGCCAATCCCGCAGCTGTGGTTCGGTTTTCGTATTGATGATAGGCTTTATGAATCAAGGCACGGTTTAGTTTACTGGTTACCCTCAAATTACGGACGGTCGATGTAACTAAATGAAAAGACCGGAGAAAAATGATCATTTATTTTGCGATACGCAGTAGTTCAACTTGCGTTGAGGATTGTGGAATGAGGAAAGAGACCCAATGAATAGCAAAACGGATGAGAAGACCCCATCAAGCCTCCCAAAGGAAAGAAGGACCCGAAGAGCCAAGCAACAACCACCCCGGAGGGAAGAACATGGAATGTGTGGAATGTGATTGCGGGGTTTACGGTTACTAACCTTAAACCTCGTAAGTGGGAGAGTGCGGTACGAGGGTGCGGTCTCTTCTCTTCTAGTGCAGCAAAGAGTCCTGGTGCCTGTGGATCAATATCCTTCCGTGCCTTATTGTCTGTACAGCGTATTAAGCCGCTTACGTGCTTACGGAAGAAGACAAAGAGAAGTAAGTGATTATGACAATTTTGGATTTGTAAAAACTTTACGATGCGCATGATGAGAATGATGAGCATTTAGCTCATGTATCAGTCCAGGTGTGCGTCAGGGATTATGAGAGAGAGTCCTTCCGTTTGTATGAAGAAGGTTAGTCAAACGCGGGAGAAATGTAAAAGTTATAATCGATTTCACAACTATGATAGACTTTTCTATTGTTTGCTGTTGTTACTTGAACACAACAGTGGGCAGGTTTGGGCTATCACATGGCAGTATGTGAAGGAGTTGCTGAAGTTAACCCTTACAGAATTCAGCATTAAGGAGATGACAGGACAAGACACACATACCCTTAATAAGTTAATTGGTCATCATTTCGTTGTTGAGTTCAGTATCATGCGGGGCAAAACATTTTCAAGGAAGCACATCCGAACAGACAAAATCGACCCTCTAACTCGAAAGGAATTTTTTTTAGAATTTGATGATGTGCGTATGTCAGTTATGCATACTCTAGCTAATGTTCATGATATGAGTAGTAAGGGTTTAGATTGTGCATAGACAAGCATTCAAAGTGATCGAGATAATGTCTTGACAAAACAATCAACAATAAGCTTCCAGAAAATTCGAATGCTACTCGATTGTAAGTTTCTGATCGGCATTGATAGTGGCATTTGCTGTTGATGCTTTTAGTGTCATCTTGATAATTTATTTATCATTTCCGTTGAAAATAAACAGAAGAAAAACGTTGTGAAGATTATTGAAGACCAAAGATATACTATCCATGACAATGTCTTTATCGACGAGGTAGCTTTCTGAACTGAACTGGTTCAACCCCTGTCACAAATATAAAAAATTTTGTGCATGAAAAGAAATGTAAGTAAGTAACATTAATCCCGTTGTAATGTTCCATAACAACATATATACATAATTTGACTGATTTACAAATCAATACATGAATCTGAAAAGTAACTCAGAAATCTGAAAAAAAAAATCTGATCTTCAACTATTAATACACTCTTTCCAAAATTATTCTACAATCTTCTTGCTTCTAAACTAATACCAATACACTAAACCAAATTAAACTATATCATTAATCTCTTGTTGGGATTTGAACCCAGTAGAACCTCTCCGTCAGAGGCACGAGTCTCAACCACCCAACCACCAACAAGTTAAGTTTTCCATCCCTTCTCTTAATACTCACTGAGTACATCTTATAACAAGCAAACTTTCATAACAGACAGCACCATGGAATACATATCTTTGTGATGAATTCAACTCAAGCAATCAATCGGACCTCTTGTTGCCCAAGTCCGTTGTTGACGTCTTGTTGTCAGCGCCCACATACATAAGACGATCTTATGACTTACTGGATTCCACATGCTAGATATAGATTGCATGAAAATCTCATTTGCTCTCCAAGCTTATAAGATAACGTTGTCGCGTCGTGGACCGACTCCTACTTGAAAATCATATTTTAAGGTTCTATATTTTTGCTCCAAAGACGCTCATGGAGAGAAATAATGACTCTTTGATCTATTCTGGATCTCGACTTTCATTGCATCGAGTTGTAGAGCTTGTTGTTAAGTTCGCAATGACACTTCATTTGTTTCATTTGGGCGCTTAATGATGACATTATGAGATTTGAAAAACGAAAAAATCAAGTTAGGCCTTAGTTTACTGATGTTGATTGGGTGTTCGCAGTTCTTGGCGTTATACTAAGTGCACAACGACACTGCTTGGCAATAATCTGGAAAAAAACTTCACGTACTGTGACTTACGAAAGGAAGCAGCTTAAAGAGTTAGCTTGTATCTATGATATGTTGATGAAAGTTTCGAGAGATTGAGAGGTCCAATGCATGCGTCATTATGTTCAAATCTGTGCATGCTATGTGCTGGTTAAGACGGTTTGGGAAGAGGCGGATCAAGGAGTGTGTTCTAGGAAAAATTGAAACATAAAGAAGGGAAGGAGAGTTGGACCATTCCGGAGTCCAAACTTGCTTTATCTGGATCAGAAAGTCGAGTTCTTCAGGAAATTGAAGACGATACGAAGTTTCATCCGATAATTTGAGAGATGTGAGACAATTGATTCACAGAGAAGCACTTACGTCAGGTTTTTGTTCGTATGTGACTTGAAGTTGGATGGTTCTTCGCGTTCGGTGAGTCAAGCTCTTCGTTTTTTATGCATATGCAATCAAAGAGTCCTTATCTATGCATAAGAGAAGACAATATGCGAGTTAGATTGTTGGTTTGAGTGTGGTGAGCGAGTTTGAGTTGTAATGAGTCGATTTATGTCAGGTTTTTTGCTTCTTGCAACCAAATTTCTTGCATGGTTTTGCGAGGAGAACTCCAAACGACTTATTTAGAGTCTTGTTGAGTCCAGAGCAACCAGATCTATCCATCCGAAAGACGGATCTTAGATCAAGCGGTCCATTTTGCAGATATATGTGGTTTTAAGTCGCATAGAAGAGTTTTGGAGGTTTGGTCACCTGTGATAAAAAATAAGAGATATCTCGATTGTCAAGAGTCGAATTTGAGAGTTCTTGAAGCCAACAGAGTCAAGAAGAGGAGTTTTCACCGCTCTTCTGGTTGGACGACCGCTAACTCTTGTGTAGTAGTTTCTAGCAAGCTATTGCTATTTCTCCTGCTTAATTTGTTGTCCCGCATGGTTTTTACTTTCACCACCGATCTCTTCTACTTCAGCTGGCTTCAGTAATGGTCAAACTCAGAGGGAGTGCTAACTCCCGTGCTATTCTCATGTTCTCGTTTCGTCTTTTCTTGTCGTGCAGATTGTAAACATGTACTACTCGTTATCTTCTACATTGTTTTGTCGTGGGGGCTTTGTTCGTTCTCGCTGCCTAACCATGCTATGTCTATTTTTACCTCCATGAGCTGCACTAACAAGATTGGACCATCAAATTTATTGTAAGGAATTCTATGGACTTTCGTGTTATTCATGTGTTTATCGTCGACAGTACGTGTCACCTTACTCTCTTCGTCCTCAACATCTCTTATCGTCTCCTCGCCAAGTATGTCTAATTCTGTACCAATTGCTTTGAATTTGACGTCCGCTTGATGATGACGACTCACTCTCATGTTGCATGTGCTCTTTCTCCTAGCAAAGATCGAGAACATGAGTAGTCTTGACTACTCTCTTGAGATAGATCTGTCTACTGAGATTCTGCTTTCAGCAGTGGAGTCTATAGACCTTGTCAAGATAGAATCCACTTCATTCTACAATGCTTTATATTTCTCGGAGTAGTCTCCCAGATTCTCTTTTCTCAATTCATAGAAATCGATGACCAGTTTCTTTTTCTCATCCGATTCTACATTTTCCTAGACCTTGACTTGCACAAACTTGGTCAATCATTTCTGCACAAATTTGATTAGGTTAAGATAGGAAAATTGCGCCATCCGTGTTCATTGCATCCAGTTCCTCTCCAGTCTCTTGTTGGTGCTTCCTGATTTTTTGTTTATTCCACGGACGGATTCAATCTTTATTTACAAGATAAGCGCTACCGGATGTTCGTCTATCCAATATACTTCGCACATGAGGATGGCTTGTACCGTTGTACTGTCCATTCCTTTTATCATTTCATTGTCTTTTCATGCGTTTGGAAGGACAGTGGAACGGCTTTACCGCTGTCGCGCTACTTGGCGGCTACATGCTTGACTTCTACTCCGACGCTTAGGTTTAGTAGTTCTAGAAGTTAGCTCATACTACTTCTAGTCCTTTATGTATATGTTTGACACCTTTGCATACGGTGTTAACACTATTTTGAGTCCTAGTAGGCTGATAGTATGTTAGTTATCTTGTTCAAGCATTTGTGCGCTTGTGCAAGTGATTTCTTACTTGTCTATGACGTTCAGTGTACATAACTTAGGGTTTCCATGCTGATAGGGGTTTGAGCTCATGGGTTGTACTTACTTGTCGTCCATGCATGCTTTCTAGCTAATTTAAGTTATTTTTCGGGGCTATGTGTCATTTTAGATAGTTTAAGTTTTACGCTGGCACTCTAGGGGGCTTGACGTGGTAGCTTATGAGTGTAGAAAAGTTACCAGGTAGTTTAAGGCACAAAAGGACAGTCAAGTGGAGCTATGAACTCCCATTGGTCCATTTTTGTCTTTTGTAAAACTCTAAGTTTAGAAACAGAGCTCTAGAGGAGAGTTCGAGCATTTGGTGAGGTATCTTCGAAATCTGAGAACACAGGAAGAGAGAGCCCGTCGTGCCAAGCACTGTCAGTGAAAGTTTTGCTCGATTTGGATCAATAAACAAGGAGTTATGCCCAATTGAAGTTCGGATTGTGCCAAAACTGCGTCACTTTTGTTGATTTTGGGGTTTTCGGTGCCAATTGCAGCAGAATTGAGGAAATCACTTCAAAACTTCGTGGTTGCGTTCACTGTCAGGAGGGCTACGACTGTCCAAAAAGTTTCGTATCATTTGAGTAATTGAATAATTCAGGGCGGCCGCTGAAGCAGAGGGGGTCTGAAAAGCTCTTAATCTAGAGCAGCGACTTTAGAGAAGGAGATCTGGAGTTCTACAAACATTCAGGAGTCCCAACTTCACAGGGATGTTCAGCATCCTGTAGACTTCAAATACTGTGAGAAGATTTGAAATTCATCGAGCCAATTCTCTGTTCTATGTCTGAATAGCTGTCTAGGTACCAGAAATTGCCATAATTCTCTTATTCAGAACTTTTCTGTTCATATCTCCGTGTCAGAATTTGATCTCAGGTTGAAACTTCGTCTGTGAGTTCAGTAGTACCTCATTTGCATGTAGGGGAAGTTTAGAGGTCTAAACCTTCATAGTTTTCCTCTCTTTGAGTGTCAAAGTTCACCGCTTAAGCCTATTACTACCAGTGAGACCTAAATTTCGCTTTTTGAGCATATCAGAGGATCCTACACTCCTGTGTGAGTGTTTATAGCTCCTGTTGTGACCTGAAAGCCAACCTCTTGAGTAAACAACCACAGCCAGAAGCCCGGCGCTTTCCTAGGTAGACGGATCACACTCCGACATACTCTCTTTTTTGGTGAACTCGACGTGAAACACCTAGGGTGGGAGTTTTCTTGAGAGTGTTACAGGATCAGATATCATGGCCAACCAAGGATCATCAAGTGGGGGTGCTGCTGCTGCTCAGCAACCTATTCAGTTTGATGCTGCTACGATGAAGATGTTCCAGGCTTTTTTCATGTTTATGCAGCAGCAGCAGAGCACAGAGAGGAAGGAGGTATTAGCAACCAAGGCGTTGCAATCTGTGGTGCATCAGATGGACCAGTTCAAGGGGACAGATATTTCCAAGTATGTGCGATACTATGCTAGGGAGATGGAGGTGAACAAGGTACCTGAGAAGGAGATGGTGGAGAAATTTGAGCTTGCTGTTGTCCCTGAGATTCGTGGGCGTGTGAAGGAGCTCAAGCAGCAGCAAGGACAGAGTTGGGAGAGTTTTATGCGAGCTTTGAAGGAGGAGTACTACACTGAAGATTCAGAGAGGGTGACCAAGAGAACATTCTTGGAGTGGGTGGTGAAACCTAACAAAGGTTTGTCTGTAAATGAGTTGTTAAGGGAGTTTGATCGTCAATATGCTCAGCTTTCTAGGACAGAGAAGCTTACACTAGAGGTTGAGAAGACCGAGCTTTTCCTACAAGCAGCGGACGTGACTATTCAGGAGAAGCTTGAGCTGTTGCTGGAAGACAAGAGTGAGGAGAGAGGATTGAAGACTGACTGGAAGGAGGTCGAAGAGGCTGTTTCTTTGCTGGCCAAGAGACAGAGAAGAAGGGACAAGGTGGTGGTAAGTGAAGCAGCACCTCTGATAATTCCTGTCAAGCAGTTGCCTACTAAGCCCGCTTTGGTAATTGCTAGAGAGGAAGACTCACCGCTTGATGAGTTGATTAAGGGTATGAAGGAGCTTAAGCTTAAGCTCACTAGGTTAGAAGAGAAGGAGCAGAATGTACAGCCTGCTATGCAGAGACCTCAGATGAGAGAAGGCTTTGTTCATCGTTGTATATGGTGCGATAGCCTAGACCATGTAAGAAGAGATTGTGGAGAGTTTTCAGATGCATTGAGGAAGGATCTTATCTTCTTCAAAGATGGTAAGATCCATTTGAGAGAGACTGGGATGATGCTCGGAACCAACTTTGGCAAGGGTGGTATGAAGAGACTTGTGAATGAGATATCAGCATCACATGTTGTTTCTCTTGTGAATGCTGCTACGTGTGGAGTGAAAGTGGAAATGGAGAGAGAGAAAGGGACTACTGGGTTGTGGTCAGATGTAGTGCGGTCCGTAGCTAGAACAGAGCTAGACAAGGATGTGCTACGAAGGGTTGGCAACTCAATTAGAGAAACTACAGGGTGGAATGATCCTGTAGACACTATGTCAGTGCATGCTTATGTTGCACGAAGTCATCATGAAGCTGTATTAGAAGAAAAACGTAGGAGGGAGGATGCAGGTGAGGCTTCTACAGCCAAACGGCCTGCTACAAGGAGTGAAAGGGGTAGACTAGATGCACGGCAGGAGACAACACCTACTCGGGAGGAGACTATGGAGGATCTACCATCTACAACACCAAAGGAGAAGGAGAGAAGCAAGGAGAAGGGTAAGATGCCTGCATATAAACTTCAGTCTGACATTGAGATTGCTACAGACCTGAAGCATGTGTTAGAGAACCGTATCTTGAATGGGAAAGTTGAGTTTACTTTGGGTGAGATTCTTGGGATTGCAAAGCGTGAGTTCCATGAGGTTATCATAGATATCATCAAGAGGAAACGTCAGATTTTGGGTGAAGCAGCTACGCTTAACGCTCTAGGGACCAAACTGTCAGAAGATGAGGAAGATGAGATTTCTGGTTACTGCTCTCAAGTATCAGAGGGAAGATCAGATCAGCACGTGAGGTTTGAAGATGAGGTGGAAGCATCGCAGAAGAGCCATTACTCTCATAATCATTGGGCAAGAGCAACCACTGAGACCTTGGTGAAGTTGGGAGACCTGGAGGAACCTGTGGTGGCATTGATTGATCACGGCTCAGAGATTAATCTGATGTCTAAGGAGCTGTACAAGCGTGGGAGATGGTCCATAGACACCGACCATGGATGGCTTATCCGTGCTGCCAACAACCAGAGGGGAGAACTCTATGGTGCTTGTCCCAACATCAAGGTAACTGTGGGTGACATCAGTGATGTTCAGAATTTCTTTGTGCAAGACATGTCAACCTATCCTATCATTCTAGGGCAGCCTTACATTACTGCTGTTAGAATGGAGACACGAGTTATGGATGATGGTTCAGCTTATGCTAGGATACGTAGTAGAGACGGCAAAAGAGCTGTTCAGTTTTTGACCGTTGCTGCAGAACATGAGAGGAATCGTGATAGCTTGAGAGACCGTCCACTACCTAAGATTACTCAGGAGTTTAGAGAGTCTAGGGGTTTTGGCAGAGTACCATTGAAGAGCGAGACTTCAACGGTACAGTAGAGCTAGGATTCTCGCCTGATCCAGTAGAGCATGAGGCTTTATCCACTGGCTTCTTAGGATTGACGGCATGTGGGTCAGTGTGTTATAGGAAGGTTGAGAATCTGAAGAGGTTTGAGAGGCAACATGTGAAGTGTGTACAGCAGTCTTTGTGGGACAGTGGAGAGTTAGCAGGAGATGAATATATATCTGGAGTGTTTGAAGAGCAGTATTTGGTAGATACTATAGGGGAGTTGAAATCTATAGTAGAAAGTTCTGTAGATGATGTAGATAGAGTGGTGAGAGTGAGCTCCAAGGAGCTTTATGATGTAATTGATAAGTTTATAGATCGACAAGAGGTGTATGTGGAGACCAAGTACAAGTCAGTGGCAAAGAAAGTTAAACCAGTGGCTTTGCCTTTACCACTCGACTACAATCAGAAGATGGAGCAAGCTGCACGAGAATCGACGCTCAGAGGACCGAGAAGAATTGGGCACCAGTTCACAGAAACAACACTGAAGGAGCTGAGGATTGGAGGTGATGGGTTTCTTACTGAGCAAGAGAAGAAGAGCTTCAAGAAGATGCTATCTAGGCATGGTAAGGCGTTTGCGTTTGAGTCACATGAAGTAGGATGTGTAGATCCAAGTGTAGTTGCACCTATGGTAATCTTTACTATACCGCATGTGCCTTGGAATCTACGTCCTATCCCTGTGCCTAGAGCTCATCTGCCAAAGCTGATAGACTTGCTCAATGAGAGGATTAGGATGGGTATCTTGGAACCATCTATAGCTCCCTATTCTAGCAGATGGTTTACTGTTCCGAAGAAAAGTGGAGCTTTGAGATTCATTCAAGATATGCAGCCAGTTAACAAGGTAACTATCAGGAATATGGGTATAGGACCTATTGTAGACGAGTTTGCGGAGGCTTTTGCTGGTCGTGCTATCTATTCCATGGGAGACTTATATTCAGGCTATGACCAGTTTCAATTATCCTCTGAGAGTAGAGACTTGACTACAATGAGGACACCTTTAGGGTTACTAAGGATGTGCACCTTACCGCAAGGTGCTACCAATTCGGTAGCACATATGATGAATGGCATGAACAAAGTTTTGAGGGACTTCATTCCTGAAAAAACTATGCCATTCCTTGATGATGTGCCGATCAAAGGGTGTGCTGAGGAGGAGAAGAATGAGGTAAAAGATCAGAGGGGGTGCCGTAAGTTTGTAGCAGATCACATAGCTGATTGTGATAAGATACTGAGTCGACTGGAAGAGGTTCATTTGACTTTATCAGGAGCCAAGTCTGTGTTTGGAGTACAAGAGGTGTTAATAGTGGGACATCTGTGTGGATCTTATGGTCGGAAACCTTGTCCAAACAAGGTTGATGCCATCCGAAGGATGAAGGAGACATGTGGATCGGTTACTGAGGTGAGAAGGTTTCTAGGAGCATGTGTGTTTTATCATATATGGATTCCACACTTTGCACATGTAGCAGATCCGTTGTACAAGCTGCTGAGGAAGGGGCAAAGATTTCAGTGGCAAGAGGAGCAAAGCGAGTCTATGAGGAAGTTGAAGGATCTTTTAGCTTCACCACCAACTCTACGGAAGGTAACATATGAGTTGGGCAGATCTGTTATCCTTACTGTTGATACTAGTCCTATTGGCATTGGATGGGCTGTAGGACAAGACGATGAGGATGGAAATAGATATGTGGTGCGTTTTGGAGCTAAGGTGTTAAGTTCACGACAGAGAGACTACCCTCAGGTCAAGAGAGAGCTATGGGGAGTAGTTACTGCGATGAAGAGTGATAAGGAATACTTGATAGGAGCACCTGTGGTTGTGGAGACAGATTGTTTACCTCTCTTGGGAATGATCACTAGCTGTACAACTCCAGATATTGCTATGTTGAGGTGGATAGCATATATCAAGTCCTTGAACCCAGAGTTTAGACATATTGCAGGGAAGGACAATCCTGTGGCAGATATGTTATCAAGGGCTAGGTATTACGATGAAAAAGAAATGATAGATGATCAGGAGGATGTGGGAACAGAGTTCTATTCTAGTGCTCTTGCTAGAAGAGATAGAAGCTGTTTTGCAGCCTCGTTGGAGTTTTTTGAGGAAACTATGTATGATGGCGAGTGGTTGGATCTTGGGCGCTATTTGAGTTCACTGGAAAGGCAGGAAGGCTGGTCTGATGCAGATTTCAAGAGGATCCGTAGAACAGCTTATGGTTACTTTTTACATGGAGGACATCTATGGAAGCGCCCTAAGCTACAAGGAGGTATACCGCAGCGGGTAGTATGTGACTTGGAATTGCAGCAGAAGCTGATCAAGGAGTTCCATGAGAGTTTATGGGCCGGTCATAGAGGAGTTTGGGCTACATTTGCCAAGATGAAGGAGAAGTATTGGTGGAAGGGTATGTATAAGGATGTAGTACAGTTTGTTTCATCTTGTATACCCTGCCAGATGTATTCCAACGTACGTCATCGTGATGGATTGCATCCTACTTATCCTTTAGCCATTCATTACAAATGGGTAGTTGATCTGGTAACTATGCCATTTGGACTTGGACAAATGAGGTATCTAGTCTTGGCTAGAGAAGATCTATCTAACCAAGTTGAAGGTCGTGCTCTGAGGACGAAGACCACTGCTAGTGTCTGCCGCTTTCTACTTGAAGATGTTATTTGTAGGTATGGGTGTGTGGGAAAGATCACTGCAGATAGGGGTGAGCTGGATGCACAAGAAGCAGTTGAATTCTTCAAGCGATTGGGAATCAAGTTGGCGTTAACCACTGCTTACAATCCTGAAGGGAATGACAAGAGCGAAAGAGGTCATCCGCCAATCATCAAAGCTTTGGTAAAAGCTTGCAAGGGTAAGATCCGTGAATGGCCTAGACTGTTACCATTTGCTTTGTGGGCAGATCGTACAACTCATAGTACCGTTACAGGTTACATGCCAGCAGAGTTGATACTAGGGCAAAAACCTGTGATGCCGATTGAGGAGGTTGTGCCTACTTGGAATGTTTTGCCATGGGAAGATGGTAGAAGTACGGAGGATCTTCTTGCATTAAGGATCCAGCAGTTAGAACGAAGACCTGAGGATGTTGCCAAAGCTGTGGAAAGGTTAAAGACTGCTAGAGAGAGAAACAAAGGCAGATTTGATAGGACGCATAGATTACGACCCAAACCAGTTAAGGAAGGTGATTGGGTGTTAGTCTATGATAGTAGTCTTGATAATCAGCATAGCGCTATCAGAAAGTTTTCCAAGAGATGGTTCGGACCTTATGTGGTGTTAGAAGTTTATGATAATGCCACATACTCTTTGAGAGAGTTAGATGGTGCAATGCTCAAGATACCAGTCGCAGGGAAGAGAATCAAGCTCTTTAGGAGGAGAGGGGAGGACCAGAACGTTGCAGAGCTTACTGAGGATGAAGCTGAAGACTCAATGGAGGTTGAAGATGAATTTGAAGCTGAAGCTGAAGAGTCTTGATCTGGGTTTGGCACATACCGGAGGATGTGCAGGTTCAGAGGGGGTGGATGTCGCGCTACTTGGCGGCTACATGCTTGACTTCTACTCCGACGCTTAGGTTTAGTAGTTCTAGAAGTTAGCTCATACTACTTCTAGTCCTTTATGTATATGTTTGACACCTTTGCATACGGTGTTAACACTATTTTGAGTCCTAGTAGGCTGATAGTATGTTAGTTATCTTGTTCAAGCATTTGTGCGCTTGTGCAAGTGATTTCTTACTTGTCTATGACGTTCAGTGTACATAACTTAGGGTTTCCATGCTGATAGGGGTTTGAGCTCATGGGTTGTACTTACTTGTCGTCCATGCATGCTTTCTAGCTAATTTAAGTTATTTTTCGGGGCTATGTGTCATTTTAGATAGTTTAAGTTTTACGCTGGCACTCTAGGGGGCTTGACGTGGTAGCTTATGAGTGTAGAAAAGTTACCAGGTAGTTTAAGGCACAAAAGGACAGTCAAGTGGAGCTATGAACTCCCATTGGTCCATTTTTGTCTTTTGTAAAACTCTAAGTTTAGAAACAGAGCTCTAGAGGAGAGTTCGAGCATTTGGTGAGGTATCTTCGAAATCTGAGAACACAGGAAGAGAGAGCCCGTCGTGCCAAGCACTGTCAGTGAAAGTTTTGCTCGATTTGGATCAATAAACAAGGAGTTATGCCCAATTGAAGTTCGGATTGTGCCAAAACTGCGTCACTTTTGTTGATTTTGGGGTTTTCGGTGCCAATTGCAGCAGAATTGAGGAAATCACTTCAAAACTTCGTGGTTGCGTTCACTGTCAGGAGGGCTACGACTGTCCAAAAAGTTTCGTATCATTTGAGTAATTGAATAATTCAGGGCGGCCGCTGAAGCAGAGGGGGTCTGAAAAGCTCTTAATCTAGAGCAGCGACTTTAGAGAAGGAGATCTGGAGTTCTACAAACATTCAGGAGTCCCAACTTCACAGGGATGTTCAGCATCCTGTAGACTTCAAATACTGTGAGAAGATTTGAAATTCATCGAGCCAATTCTCTGTTCTATGTCTGAATAGCTGTCTAGGTACCAGAAATTGCCATAATTCTCTTATTCAGAACTTTTCTGTTCATATCTCCGTGTCAGAATTTGATCTCAGGTTGAAACTTCGTCTGTGAGTTCAGTAGTACCTCATTTGCATGTAGGGGAAGTTTAGAGGTCTAAACCTTCATAGTTTTCCTCTCTTTGAGTGTCAAAGTTCACCGCTTAAGCCTATTACTACCAGTGAGACCTAAATTTCACTTTTTGAGCATATCAGAGGATCCTACACTCCTGTGTGAGTGTTTATAGCTCCTGTTGTGACCTGAAAGCCAACCTCTTGAGTAAACAACCACAGCCAGAAGCCCGGCGCTTTCCTAGGTAGACGGATCACACTCCGACACCGCTTTCCAACACACACGACAATTTTATCTGCCGACACTACTACTACACCTTTCATAGCAAACGTATCGCTGAGGAGGCAGGTCTAGACGAAGAGACTGAGCATGGAGCTGTCAATAACGGTTAGTAAGACCGGTGGGGACCTTGACACTACACTCTTTTTGCTCCTTTCATAATTTCTATATAAGCAATGTCTATCAAGAATCTTCTCAATTGATAGCAGTTACAACCTCCCCATCTCTATTTTCAAGGTGTGATTTACATTTATGCTTAGTCCACTATTGAGGTGAAAAAGCACATTCTACACGCTTTGGGATGGGATATAGACGGTGAAATAGAGATAAAAGTCTGCATGAAAGTGTTATCGAATAAGGGCCTCCACATTTTCGTTGGGATGGTTAGATATTGCCTCAAAGACTAAAAAGAGCAGCATCACTTGGCAAGCATGAAAGGAGCATGATGAATGACGATATGGAGCTTTTTAGTTGTTGGTTGCAGTAGATATAAAAAGTAGGGTTGAATTGAATTTTATCAATATCCTCTCGAGAGCGATGCAATATAACAGGTATAAGTCTTCTCACTGTCTAATATGTTTCTGCGTTATTTGCGTTTCATGCTAGCCTCTGATAAATATTACACGTCTATGCGTTGTCGTGGTGAGAGTTTTCCTGGAAAGGGCGGAACCTTCTAGTTGTGATATGATCATGAAGAGTGTGATACGTCTGTCGAGGAGAAATAATGAAGAGGGTATTGCCAAAAGGTTGTTTGAAACCTTTTGTGATCTAAAGCATACATTTATCATGTATGAATCCTTCTTGTACTTAGAGTAAGAATGAACTCCTATTGTTGTGTTATGCGATGCACATACGATACACTTAAGATCAGGTTAGATTAGTAGAATCTGAGACAAAAAGCTGATAGATTGGGTAATGAAGACACTAGATTTTTATCGAATAGGTCAAGGGTCTTGCCATACCTCTCCACATGTAGATACCTTGCGTATTCCCAGACCACACTTCACGTCTTACGACACCATGGTCTCTCCTCTGTCCTCCTGGCAAGGTGATAATATTATACATGCAATATCGACTTCTGTGAACTTTTGCTCGCTTTATCGAGAAAATATATAAATATAAACTAAAATTTTAGATCAAGTTAATAAAAATTAAAATAGTGTATATAAATTATTATTAATTGGACTTATAATGCGAGAGGAGCCAGACATAAACCATAAAAAGAATGTTGATAGATGAACTGCCCAAAGCACATATATGTGTTGTTGGTCGGCAACTTATCACATTTTATGGAAGCTTTGAATTCTTACATAACCCTTTCTAACAGAAAGATTAAGTACTATAATAAACCCTTGTATATTTGCCTACTCCATTGAGAACTTTTGTTTTTTTTGTTATTAGAAAAGATGTATTATATATAAATTTTATATTAAATTACTAAGAAATGTAATTTATTTGTAATAATAATAATTAGTATTATTACATCTAGATTTGCGGGAAGGTCCATACATAACCCATAGAACGAGCGTAAACAGATCTGCTTCTGAAACTATAAGTGCAAAATGTTGCTAATAAATATTAATTTATTATCTAACCTTTCCATTGCATACTTACCTCCTCTGTCAGAAGATGAGGAGAGGAATAATATGCAAGGAAGAATAGCAAAAGATGGCAAGGTGAATATATCAAATGAGCTTTCAGCTTCTGATATTGCAAGCAACGAAGGAGGAATAAGCCATAATAACAGATTATATTCAAAAAAAACATTTTGTTTTATAAAAAAAAATCTAAATAATTTGCTTTTTTATTATAAATAAAATAAGACATTCGAGAGTCCTTATAATTATCCAGTGTCAAAGCGAAAACGATTTGAAACTGGCGATCAGTCCGGGTCTAATGGTAATTCAGAAGAGCCAAAAGGCTCTGAAAATCATTCTATTGTGAATTCCCGATAAGTGCCTCATGGTTAACCTGATCAAAAAACTTGTGTATATCCGCATCAAGTACATATTTATTTTTCTTATTAATAGATGTGTAAATCGCTGCGATGGCGTCGCTGCAGGAACGACCTACTAATGTCAAATTGCAACAAAAATAAAAAATCCGAAGGGCCCCCAGGATACCCAAAGGGGCGCTGTCCGACAGGGTACTTGGTTTTGTCCGACAAAACCAAGGGCACTTACGACCAACTCTGCCTCGGAATACCTTTTAGTAAACAATATGGAGGGTGCGATGGAAGTTGTTTCCCCAACAAGACATTGTACTTAGTCTAGTCAAGTATATTTGACCGAGAAATATATTCTCGAGAGAAGTGTGAGTTGTTTCTGAAAGTTGTAGCGTCACATTAAATCCAGAGTATGACTAGAAGTGCTCCTGGTAACCCGGGAGATCTTATTTTGTGGGTTTTCCTTCATTAAACTGAAAAGTTTAACCTTTATGCAAACAACTTTTATGGTGATTATATCTTCATCTAAGTTTGAAATCTGTGAAATAAAGAATCAAACTGAAATTATTCACCAGCTTTTTACATTACGATTCATCTCAAAGCAGACGGTTTAGTATTGACATAGAAATGATAAAAAGAAGATTTCTGGGTTTCTTGGAGCAGGACAAAATCTTTTCTTCAGACTCAAAGAATACAAGGAGGGAAAAAGGAATATTCTGTTTTATCTTTTATACTCATACTCAGGTTTAAAGGTAAAGCTTTGTGTTCAAATGCACGTTCTGATACTCGTACAAATGTTTTTATTTACCAACAGCTTTGTGTCTAGAGCCGTACTTGGCCGTAGCCATACCACTAGCCATGAGGTGACGAATATTTCAGAAAAGTTCAAGCTTTGACACACCCTTATACATATCAGAAAATTTATTATTCATTTGATCAGAAAGAACTAGTACTCAAATATATTGATTGACAAGTTCTAAATGCACAAGGGACTATACAAGAAAAATGTATCCTTCTCCATTGAGCACCCTGCATATTCACCTGACCAAAGTAAGAGTATTTTTTATGAGGGTAGATATTTCAGACGTTCGACCAATGAGGAGACATCGTGAGTCCCATGTTCTGGGCTTCAATGGATCCTCCTAAATGAAGAGCGGTGAAAAATAAATTCAGAGTTGTGTTCACCCTGACAATACTGCAATATCATGGACTCACGAACACAAAAAATGAGTGAATATACACTAACGAATTGAAAAACGTTGGTCCAGACAGGTACTTTGAATGCAGCGTGGAATGTGAGATAAAAGTCGGAAGAGTTTATTACACTGGAGTACATGCATGAGTCTGACCGTGTAGTATAGTATAGACTTTACGGTATACAAAGCCTGCATAGTCTAGAAAGTATTGGACGCATGCCTCAGTGCGAGCGTCAAAACACCTTATAGTTTAATATGCATAGTACTGTTCTAATCTCATGATCTTCTCACCGTATAGAAGTACTTGTAGTGTAGATGACAGCCCTCAATGGATTGGCAGCCATCTTTCCGATCCAATGTTACGAAGTAATGCTGAAGCGAGAGACATGTACTCTAGCAGGAAACCATCTCTGTGCTCCACCTCTTCATCCTCTCGTGTAGCTTGCTCATGTGAGACATTTATCGTAAGTGTCTACAACTCATTTTGAGACTTATCTTTGGGCTCCTCGTCTTCATCGTGAAGTATCTCCTCTTACAATGCGAGCATCAACATGTTTCTCTGTAAAAAAGAGTACTATCTATGTCTTCTGGTATAATGTCATGCAGTCTGACAAAAGAGTTCTAGAGTTCCATACGACCTCTGATATGCATTTCTGCAGTCTTGGTTGCATGCCAACGCTGTCGTTATGTGAATCGTTTCATATAGTAAATGATTCACCTCTCTATCATGAGTTAGTCTCATTGTATGAACACTGTTGTCGCGTTACTTGACGACTTCGTGTTACACTTCTACTCCGACACTTGAGTTTAGTAGTCTTAGAAGTTAGCTCAATATTGTTCCTAGTCCTTTATGTATATGTTTGACACCTTTGCATATGGTGTTAACGCTGTCATATATTTTAAGTCCTAGTAGGTTGATAGTATGTTATTTATCTTGTTCGAGCATTCGTACGCTTGTGCAAGTGACTTCACACTTATCTATGATGTTCAGAGTACATAACTTAGGTTTGCAGTGCTGATAGAGTTTAAGCTCATGCGTTGTACTTACATGTCATCCGTGCATGCTTTCTAGCATGTTTTAATTATCTTCCAGGGTTACATGTCATTTTACATGTCTTCGCATGTAGTTTAAGGATTACGCTGGCACTTTAGGAGCTTGACGTGGTAATTTATGTGTGAAATTAAGTTACCACGTGGATTAGGACGCAAAAGGACAGTCAAGTGGAGCTCTGATATTCCATTGGTCCATTTTTATCTTTTGTAAAACTCTAAACTTAGAAGCAAAGGTCTTAAGGAGAGTTCGAGCATTTGGTAAGGACACTGAAAAATCTGAGAGCGCAGGACGATAGAGCTCGTCGTGCCAGTCACTGTCAGTGAAATTTTTGATTGATTTGGAGCAATAAAGAAGGAGTTATGCCAAATTGAAATTCGGATTATGTCAGAATTGCATCACTTTTGTAGATTTTGGGGTTTTTGATGTCAGTGGCAGCAGAATTGAGAAAATCACTTCAAACCTTCGTAGTGGCGTTCAATGTCAACAGGGCTACGACTGTCCAGAATTTTTAATGCCATTTGGGTGAGTGAGTAATTCAGGGCGACCGCTGAAGCAGAAGGGGTATGAAAAGCTCTCAATCTAGAGCAACAACTTCATAGTTCGAGATCTGGAGAACTGTGTACAATCAGGAGGTCAAACTCCACAGGGATGTTCAGCATGCTGTAGACTTCAAATCCTGTAAGAATCATCGAAAGTTATCGAGCCAATTCTTTGTTCTAGGTCGAAATAGTTGTCTGGGTATCAAAAATTATCATAATTTCTTTGCTCAGAACATTTCTGCCCATATTTCAATGCTCAGATTTGATCTTAGGCTGAAAGTTCGTATGTGTATTCAGTAGGGTCTCATTAACATGTAGGAGAAGTTTTGAAGGCTAAGCCTTCACATGTTTTCCATTCTTGAGTGTTAAAGTTTACCGTCAGACCTTATTACTGCTAGTTAGTCCTGATTTTCACCTTCTGAACATATCAAAGGACCCAACAGACCTATGTGAGTGTTTATAGTGCCACCTTATAACCTGAAGCCTACCTCTTGAGTAAGCAACCTCAGCCAAAAATCTGAAACTACCTAAATGCTCAACTCTGACCTCCTATTGTTCGTTGGTACGAGCTTCATTCAGAGAACACCTCACAGCAAAGGATAGCCTACTATACAAGCTTCCCAACAAAGTAAAGCATTCACTCAGCAAACAGCCAGAGAGCTCGAGGCGTGATGCCGAAGATAACAATACCTCGCAGGTAGAGATTTCCAATCAACGACTTCGACATGATGTATGGTCTTCATTATCACGATCTCCGTACCAAGCTCATAATATAGCTTCCTTGCCTCCCTTGCAGCACCTCCAAGATGATTTCACCTCCAAGCCCCAAGTCGTTTGGTCGAAGTCAACCACGTAAGAGAAGTCACTCTTCTCTTTCGAAATCTGTCTCACTGTAAACTTAACTTCGGCGACCTCTTGCTCCCAACTCGAACTTCCAAATGGGTCCAAACTTCACAGAAATTCCCTCTGACCCTTGACTACTACCCTCTGAAATTTAAGATACAGATCTCAACCCAATTGCACGAGATGGATCAAGTCTTTCGTCTGTGCTAACTTATGAGCTTTACAGACCCCGGTGGCTAAAATCCACGACCCCAGCACTTTTCCTCGACGAAACGACCTGAAATTTCACATACAGTAGGTTGATAGGGCACACCTCAATCCTGGAAATTTTCACTTAGAGATTCGACGCCATGCTCAAGAAACAACTTGATCTTTAGATTCAAGCAAAACAGCTTTATTTCTATCTTGTCACTGTTATAGCTAATTTCCATCGATCATTTCGAGGTCAAAACCAACCCAAATTTAGGACTATTTTACATCGGTGCAACTAGCACGGCGTCAGCTACCCAACCCCCTTGACAAACCCGAAAGATTATCTTTTGAATTCTCGAGGCACTCAGAAACATGACTCGAGGTACAAGTTCGATCTCCCGCTCGAGAGCTTTCCAACGAGATCTCACACTCCGCGAATGACCGAAGAGAATGCCTCAGAAACCTCAAAACCGTGTTCAGAACTTGAATGAACTTGATTGATCAAAAAATGAATCAATGAGAAAGGAGATTAGAGATCACCTTATCTCCTACTTGGCACAAAAGATCGACTTGTAACCCCAAACACTCTCCGCACCTTCAAGCTTGAGCTGAAATACTTTGGATATCAACCTTAACAGGGGATCATCACCCTAGTCGGACGATAATGATTATAATGACACGAAATATGTGAAATTCAATACAACATCAGGATAATGATCATGAATCGGTCTACGACGAAAGTAACCAAGAAGAGAAATGAAGAAGTCATCACTTGATTCATTACTCCTCACCAAAGTTCTTCGTGATCCACGCACGATGGTTGATCTTTCTCCGACAGTGACATCAGACATTGATCCAGACGTTGAAAGGGACGTTGACCGAAAAGTTCAGCTCTATTTGTCGTCAGAGTAAGATGTACACAGTCAGGTCTCAATTCTCCCCGTATGTGATGATGGGCAAGATCACAGGAGCAGGCAAGTCCATCACCCTCCTCATGAACTATTCACCAAAGTAGGCAACGAACCACTGTCGAAAGTGATCCTGATGGATGTAGGGAAGCTTGATATGAAACAGATTTGAGAATGGAAGATCCAGAACTCGGATCAACCCTCCGTCCATAAGTACAACGCTTATCCTCCATGTAAGATACTAGGAAGCACTCAAGAAACACCACGCAAGAAAGAATGTTTCTCACGAACTCTCGACCCTCTATCTTAAACACAAATTTGACAACAAGAGTCACTCACGCGAATGTCCACGGATCACAGAGTTAGCACGTCTCATTATCGAGTGATCGCATATCTTAGATGATCATGAACATGACACTTAATACGTTGTGGACCACTTACATGAAAAGATTCACGAGATGTAAAACCATACAAGTTCTACACTAAACTTCACATTAGAGTCGTGTCACAACACGACAATGTATGATAAAGATATGTATACGTTTCACACCCTAGTCAACCCACAACACGACAACGCCCTCGCCGTTTACCTAAACTGTGAAGAGTTAATCTCTTTCCGAGAGCAGATAGTGAAAGCCGAAGGTGTTGGTAAAGGTTCAGTTGCAATGCCTCCCGCTGTTGCAAATCTGCAGCAGTGGCCTGATTTTCTTAATGATTACTTGGCAGTATGACTATGAGATAAAATTATATTGCTGGGACTAGAGAGTGTCGTTGTGATCGAGACAGAAATGTTATGAGACGAGATAGAACAAAAATGAAACAACAAGGATTGAGACTTTTTCTCAAACACATATATATGCGGCTAACATATGCAGTAGTGTACCTAATAGTTTGATGGTAATAGTACACTCGCAGTGTACCTACTGATCATGGATTGGATGCAGACTCGAGACGCCTTCGTGGTTCTAGTTTCAAGTAGAGAGGCTTTTGAATTAGACTTGTGGATCTGAGATAATGATCTCTGTTTGAGAAGTTGAATCATCCACGTGTTGTATTCACGCAGTTGAATAATGCACAAGTTCCATTCAATTTCATTTGAATCGAAGCGTTGGCTTGTGAGTTATAGATTTCACGTAGTCTTTTTTGTCTTTAGACGTCAAGATTCTGTTAGCTTCATTCTCAAGATCAGGATTCGTAAGATCAGGTAGTTACAAGATTGATGGCATGAGTTTATTCCAGAGTTGAATAAACTCATGAGCCGTGCATTGTGTTGTTCCGTCTTTTCATACTTCGAGGTGGACATGATACAAAAGGAGGGTGATTAAATCCGAGTGGAAATCTAACCACGTGCAGGAGGGACGAAGAGCTAGCTCACACAGTGGAGTAATTTTCCTTTGTTACAGTTCTTAAAGTTTTTAGTTGTAGGAGTAGCAAGCATCGATATTTACTGTATTGTTGACTTTTCTTTAAATGAGTTTTCAGCATGCAGGCTTAGCGATGCTTTAGGTTGCATTGCATGGGTTCGAGTACACTGAACGAGATTGAGTACTTGATATGAGATTGAATACGCTGAACGGGATTGGGTATATTGAACGGGATTGAGTGCATTGATCTTCTATGATTGAACAGAAATGTTGTAAGAGTTTTGTTATGGATCTCCTTACATGTAATAAGTGTTATAGAAATATCCAAACCAGCAGATTTACTAGGGCCTGAAAGGATCACAATCTGTTGGATATGTGCGTGTTCATGAGTATTTCTCTTTTATTTTAAACAAGCCAATATAAGAGATTCAAACAATAATGTAGATGTTGAGTAAGATACAGGGTTCTTGTTTTTGGAATCAGTAGATTGTGAGTTGATAGAAATACAAGATGGGTTGCGTGACTTGTTTGAACAAAATGAAGATGTTGTTTTTGCGAGTGTGTGTATTAATGTACTTGAAGACTTCATTCAAACTGTTTTTCATAGTGATGAAGCAAAATAATTACAAGTAGCTTTTTCTAAGTACCTTAAAGAAGATTTGATTCTTGAGACTGAATCTGCGTCAGAGTACTATTGGGAAGTGAGAGATCTGAGAGTTCTGAAATCAAAGGTGTTCTTTGTTCATGTTCGCTTCGATGCAGTAGTAGACTAGATCGAGTTAAGTTCAGGGCTAACCAAGAACAATAAGTAAGTTCTACTAGACGGTATGAAAAAGACAAAAAATAGATAAGTTCGATTGTTTAAGAAATATATGGTTACGTTTGTCTTTGGAAGGTGGGAAAATGACGCTCATGTGTCAACATCTGTTGAATTATTCTATACCTTTTCATAAACGAAATGTATTTCTTTTAGATTAGAATATTTGCATACAATTCCTTCAATGAATAGCAAAAGTCAGAGTTAGACTGTTAAACTGTTATGTGATAAACAGATTATTCAACTGAGTAGTATTACGCGAGCCCAAGTTAAGTTTTGGATATCTTTTATTCTGGCTAAAAGTTATTGTCGTGCCGTTGAGAATCAGTTATGTGCTACGATCTACGTTGTCGTGATGTGAATCATTTGACATAGTAAATGATTCACTGATCACTGTTGTCGCGTTACTTGGGGCATATTACTTCTACTCCGACACTTGAAGTTTAGTAGCCTTAGAAGTTAGCTCTGTACTGTTCTTAGTCTTTTATGCTTATGGTTGACACTTTTTGTATATGGTGTTAACTCTGTCATATATTTTGAGTCCTAGTAGGTTGGTATGCTCGTGGGTTGTACTTACGTGTTGCCCATGCACGCTTTTAGTTGATTTAAGTTTACTTTCAGGGTTGTGTATCGTTTTAGGTAGTTTAAGTTATACGTTGGTACTTTAGGGGACTTGACGTGGTAGCCTTTGAGTGAGTTTAAGTTACCACATGGTTTAAGGCACAAAATGACAACCAAATGGAGCTATGAACTCTCATTGGTTCATTTTTGTCTTTTGTGTAACTCTAAACTTAGAAACAGAGCTCTAAAGAGGATTTCGAGCAATTGGTAAGTGTACTGCGAAATCTGAGAGCACATGGAGATAGAGCTCGTCGAGCCAAGCACTGTCAGTGAAATTCTTGATCGATTTGGATCAATAAACAAGGAGTTATGCCCAATTGAAGTTCGGATTGTGCCAAAACTGCTTCACTTTTGTTGATTTTGGGGTTTTAAGTGTCAATTGCAGCAGAATCAAGGAAATCGCTTCAAACCTTCGTCGTTGCGTTCACTGTCAGCAGGGCTACGACTGCCCAAAACGTTTCAAGCGATTTGAGTTACTGAGTAATTCAGGGCGGCCGCTGAAGCTGAGGGGGTCTGAAAAGCTCACAATCTAGAGCAGCAACTTCAGAGAACGAGATCTGGAGTTGTGTGTACAATCAGGAAACCCAACTCTCCAAGAGTGTTCAGCAAGCTGTGTACTGCAAATCCTGTAAGAAACTCCGAAGTTGATCGAGCCAATTTCCTGTTATAGGTCGAAATAGCTATGTGGGTACCAGAAATTGCCGTAATTTCTTTGTTCAAAAAGTTTCTACCCATATCTCGGTGCTCTGAACTGATCTCAAGCTGAAACTTCATATGTGTATCCAGTAGGACCTCATTTACATGTAGGAGGAGTTCTGAAGCCTAAACCATCTTATGTTTCTGATTCTTGACTGTTAAAGTTCACTGTCAAACCTTATTACTGTTAGTCTGATCTGATTTTCACTTCTTGAACATACTGGAGGATCCATTTGACATGTGTGAAGGTTTATAGTGCCCCTTATGACCTGAAGCCTATCTCTGTATAGTAAACAACCATAGCCTGAAGCCCAGCACTTCCCCAAGTAGTCTTCCCACAACCTTTACGATCATACCACAACCAAAAGGTTCCGCCCTTCCCAAGAAAAACTCTCAAAGCGACATCTGGTGCTTCCACTGAGAGCTCTTGGGGTGATTGATTGAGGAGGTTGAGTTTACTACAAGGAGAGAAGATGGATCGCAAGAGCGCTGCTGCTGCTACGTCTGCGGTTGCTGCATCTACGTCTACTGCAGCACCTTCTGTACCACCTGTGACTGCAACGACCTTTGTACCTGGTCTGGATACGGCTGAGATCCTGAAGACGCTTGCGGCCCTGATCCAACAATATCCGATCGTTGGAGGGGGTGAGTTAAAGTCCACCAAGGTTTTACAAGCTATTGTGAACAGATGTGAAAGGTTTGAAGGTAGAGATATTTCTAGATATCTGCGTGAGTATAGAGGAGAGATGGAGCTGGTTAAGGTTACTGATGCTGAGATGATAGCAAGTTTTGAGTTAGCTATCATTCTTGAGTTGCGGGACCAAGTTAGAGATGTACAGAGAAGAAATCTTGGAATCTGGATGAGTTTTGAGCGATCTCTTCGAGAGGAGTTTCTTGAGGAGGATTTAGAGAGGGTTACTAGAAGGACATTTCTAGACTGGGTTGAGCAGGAACCTGGTCGTATGATGAGCCTGAGTGAGTTGCTGAGAGAGTTTGATCGGAGATACCGACAACTTTCAACTCTAGAGCGAATAACCTTAGATGCTAGGAGAACAGAGCTTTTCCTGCAAGCTACCGATGATGCTACGACATATCGGTTGTGTTTTATGTTGGCCGATCGATCTGTTGAGGGAGGTGTTACTATGGATTGGGGGAGAGTTGAGGATGATGTGGCTATACTGACAAGATAGAGAAGGGGAAGAGTGGCTATGAGAGGACGTCCGCTTGCAGAAGTGGTCACTCCACCTTATGCTGCTCCTCAAGTACAGCAGCCTTTGGCCCCTGCTCCCAGACCTGTTGTCCCAGCTGTAGTTCCTTTGATGTCAGTTGTGCCAGCTCCGGCACAAATGGCACCTGTTCAGAGACCTGCGGAGAACCATCGTCAACAGAACCAGATTGAAGACCTAATTCGGCAGATGCGAGAGTTGAAGGTAGAGTTAGCTGGATTGCAGAGAGAGCAGCCACCGGTGCCTGCTGCTGCACGTCCAAGAGGATCTCCGGTTCGTAGATGTATTTGTTGTGACAGTCTTGATCATTTCCGAGGAGACTGTCAAGAGCTCACAGCTGCTTGCGAGATGGTGTGGTTCGCTATTAGAACGGTAGGTTGCACCTTTCTTCTACTGGAGAGCCGTTGAGCACGCAGTTTGGACGAGGAGGCATGAGGAGTCTACCTCAGATTGCTGCGGCTGCAACAGCAACTACGTTAATGACACCGCTGGTAAATTCTGATGTATATGCTGGGCATATTGAGGCCTCTTCTAGTCCTACATTGCTAGATAGGACTGCTGAGAAGAGTGTGACTCCAGTCCCTTCTGAGATACTGAAGAGAGGAGCCGAGTCTATTCGTAGGGTCACAGGATGGGGAGATCCTGTAGATGCTGCTTCTATCAGAGCATTGTTGGATGTAGATAGACATGTTCATTGGCAGGATGCTTCTGTGGAGGAAAAGAGACGACGAGAAGTCTCTGAACTTGATAGTGGAGTTCTTGAGGAGACTGGGGATAGACAAAGAGTCACAAGGAGACGAGCGGCTCTTCCTGAGGACATCCCGTCTACTTCTGTAGCTCCTCCACCTGCACCAGGTCCTATGGAGGACGTGCAGAGATCTCAGCAGGAGCCAACGACTGCTGGTAGGCGGTTTACTGCCCAAGAGAAAGAGAAGGGACCGGCTTACAAGTTGGCAACTGATTGAAACTTCTACTGATCTGAAGAGCATCTTGGAGCAGAGGATACTAGACGCGCGAATCGAGTTTTCTCTTCGGGAAGTTCTTGGTATTGCAAAGAGGGAGTTTCACGAACTGATCATCGACATCATCAAGCGCAAGAGACAGGTGATGTCCGAGCAGGTAGAAAGCCAAATGATAGATGTGGTAGGAGCTTCTGTGAATGATGCAGAGTTTGGAAAGGTGCATTTTCAGGAAGCTGATGACAAGGGATACCAGCAAGAAGCGTTGGTTGCTGGTACCAACACTATTGAGTTCGATGATGAGGAAGCTGGCGAGGAGAGTTCAGCTACTAATAGTGATTTCAGAAGGAGACATTGGGCTCGTGTTACAACTGCTACACGAGTTCGTCTTGGAAGTTTGGCTGAACCTGTTGCTGCTTTAGTTGATCACGGATCTGAGATCAACATCATGTCACGGGAGGTGTACGAGAGAGGTCAGTGGCCTATCGAGCTGAACCATGGTTGGGTGCTACGAGCTGCAAACAACCAAAAGGGTGAGTTATACGGCGCTTGTCCTAACGTGAAGGTGAAGATAGGTGATGTGGATGTGGATCAACATTTCTTCGTGCAGTCTTCTGCTTCATATCATGTTATTCTTGGTCAGCCTTATACCACTGCAGTTCGAATGGAGACAAACGTAATGGATGACGGATCTCATTACGCTAGGATCCGTAGCCCAGATGATAGACGTTCTGTGCAGTTTCTGACCGTTCGTACGAACCACAAACGAAACTGGCAGACCTTGAGGGATTCTCCTATCTGTAGGAGTAAGGGTTTTCAAAAACCACTCTCGTAGGACGGGATAGCGAGAGTGAAGGATCTACTGCTACTATGATCCCGCTTGAGTAGCCTGAGGGATCACATGAGGCTGATGGAGAGGCTGCTCAAGATTCAGAAAGTAGTTGCACTGTACATAGTTGGAAATCTGGTTTGATGGCTTTCAGTTCTGATGATTGGCGAATAGAGAATTTGACTGAGAAGAGTAGAGGGCAGATGGAGAGGTGTGCAGCAAATCTGCGTTGTATAGGAGTTCTGAAGGAAGATGAGATGATTTCTGGTGTTTATGAGGAGTTTGTAGGTGTACAGTCTTTTGTTCGTTGGCTGGATGATGTAGATAGGTTGATGGAATGGATGGGAGGTAGGGTGGTGATCCTCATCCATTCTCGTGAAGTCTATGGGGAGATTATCTCGTACTTGCGATATCGTCCTCATCCGAGACTGGAGAATGGATGGAAGGATGCAGTCAGTTGGTGTGACTTACATCAGGAAGCGGAAGTACACGCCAAGTATAAAGCTGTAGCGAGGAAGGTGAAGCCTGTGGCGACTCAATTACCTGTTGATTCTCAGCAGCAGATGGAGTTAGCGGCTGCTGAACCTGTGCTTAGAGATCCTACACAGGTAGGACACAAGTTTACTCAAGAAACACTCGAGCAGCTCCAGACAGGAGGGGGTGGCTTCTTGACTGAAGTGGAGAAACGAGCTTTTGAGCAGATGATAGTTAGTCATGGTAAGGCATTTTCTTTCTCAGCTGAGGAGATTGGTTGTGTGGATCCTAGTGTGATAGCTCCGATGGTTATCTTCACTGTTCCTCATGTACCTTGGGACTTGAAGCCGATTCCAGTCCCTCGTGCTTTACTACCGAAGGTCATTGAGTTGCTAAAGGAGAGAGTATGAATGGGTATTCTTGAACCATCTATGGCTCCGTACTCTAGCCGATGGTTCACAGTCCCTAAGAAGACAGGAGCACTGCGCTTCATCCAAGACTTACAGCCTGCCAACAACATTACGATTCGAAACGTCGGGATAAGACCTGTGGTTGATGAAGTAGCTGAGGCGTTTGCTGGAAGGTCAATCTATTCTATTGGAGATCTGTTTTCAGGTTATGATTAGTTTCAGCTTGCTTTGGAGAGTAGAGACTTGACTACCATGCGTACACCTTTGAGATTGATGCGGATGTGTACTCTTCCTCAGGGTGCGACAAACTCAGTAGCCCATATGCAGAATGCGATGCATAAGATGTTACGAGAGTTTGTACCTGAGGTCACTATCTCGTTTCTGGATGATATTCCCATGAAAGGCTGTCCGATGGAAGACAAAGACGAAGTTATGACTTTTGATGGATGCAGAAAGTTCGTTGCAGACCACATTCGAGATGTGGAGAAGATTCTGATGCGTTTGGAGGAGGTACATCTCACTCTGTCAAGTACCAAATCTCGCTTTGCGATGTCAGAGATTGTGGTGGTAGATCATCTGTGTGGTACTTTTGGAAGACGTCCGAACCCAGAGAAGGTAGATGCTATAGCAAGGATAGTTGACTGCACCAACATCACTGAGGTTCGACGATTCTTAGGAGCTTGTGTATTCTTTCGTGTGAGTATTCCTCATTATGCACACATTGCCGAGCCTCTGTATGCACTTCTGAGGAAGGGAAAGAGGTTTACTTGGCGGCAAGAACATCACGAGACGATGGAGCAGCTGAAAGAGATTTTGAAGTCTCCACCTATACTAAGGAGGCTTAACTACGAGAGCGAGAGACCTGTTGTACTGACTGTTGATATGAGTCCCAAGGCGATTGGATGGGCGATTGGTCAAGAAGATGCAGAAGGTGTGCGGTTTGTTTCAAGGTTTGGAGCTCGGATCCTAACAGATAGACATCGTAACTATCTTCAAGTGAAGCGTGAATTGTGGGGAGCTGTTATTGCTATGAAGGTAGATCGAGAGTTCTTGATAGGAGCCCGTGTGATATTAGAAACAGATTGTTTGTCTTTGTTGGGTATGATAGCGAACTGCAATACACCAGACATAGCAATGCTGCGATGGATTGCTTATGTCCGAAGTCTGAATCCTGAGCTAAAGCATATAGCAGGGAAAGACAATCCAGTTGCAGATATGTTGTCTAGGGCTTGTTATACAGATGAGGATGAGATGTTTGCAGAGGTGGAGAATGAAGAGAAGAGAGACGTTTGGTGCCAAGTTGGTCAGCAGACTTCAGACTTGGAACCACTGCCGTTCAATGAGGAGTTCTACTCAGAAAAGTTCCGCGATATTGGATTTTATCTGAGTTTGTTATGCAGAAGAGAAGGATGGAGTGATGCAGAGTTCAAAGAGATCAGACGGAAGGCGTACAGTTATCTTCTACGTGAGGGTTATCTGTGGAAACGTCCAACGAGAAGAGATGGGATGCTTGCTAGAGTGGTGGATGATCAACCGACAAAGCTTAATCTGCTGAAGGAGTTTCATGATACCCTATGGGCTGGACATCGTGGAGTATGAGCTACATACACGAAGATGAAGGAGCGTTACTGGTGGAAGGGTTTGTATCAAGATGTGGTGGACTTTGTTGGATCGTGTCTGCACTGCCAGTTCTACTCTAAGGTCCTTTACAAAGATGGACTTGTACCTACTTATCCACCTATTATCCATTTTCAGTGGATTCTTGATCTTGTGATGATGCCACCAGGATTATGAGGGATGCGTTATTTGGTGTTCGCTCGGGAGGATCTCTCCAACTATGTGGAGGGACGAGCACTACGGACGAAGACTACAGAGAATATCTCCAGGTTCGTGCTTGAAGATATCATCTGTCGTTATGGATCGGTTGGGAGATTACGTGCAGATATAGGCGAGTGTTGAGGCGCTGAAGTGAAGGAGTTTTTTGCTCGTTATGGAGTAAAGCTTCGACTTACTACTACTATGAATCCAGAGGACACCGATAAGAGTGAACGAGGACACCCTTCTATTGTTCGCGCTTTAGTGAAAGCATGCGATGGTAAGCCCAAAGAATGGCCGAGACTACTTCCATTTGCTTTGTGGGCTGATAGAACTACACATTGTACCACGACTGGTTATATGCCAGTTGAGCTTATGTTGGGCCAGAAACTGATCATGCCTGCTGAGGAGTGCTTTCCTACGTGGGCTACGCTACCGTGGGATGATGGTATAGATCGTGCTTCACTCCTAAATTTATGTATTAGGCAGTTGGAGCGAAGGGAGGAGGATCTTGCTGATGCGCAGGAGCGGCTGAAGGTAGCTCGAGTCAGAAACAAGGAACGTTTTGACAAGACTCACCGACTACGATCGAAGTCAATACATGTTGGTGATTGGGTTCTGGTATATGATAGTACGTTGGAGAATCAGCGTTCTACACTCCGTAAGTTCTCTCGAAGATGGTTCGGGCCTTATGTTGTGCTAGATGTGTATGAGAATGCCACTTATAGTTTGCGTGAGTTGGATGATACTCCTTTGAAGCTATCTGTGGCTGGCAAACGTGTGAAACTATTCAAGAAACGCGGAGGGTCAATTGAGTTATTCAACTTTCTGGAGTCAGAGCTGAGGACAACAAGAGACGGAGACGTCCCAATGTCTGATGAGGCTGAGGCGGAGGAGAGCGATGATGATGAAAATCAAACAGAAGATTGAGGAGATTAGCACATACCGGAGGATGTGCAGATTCAGAGGGGGTGGATGTCATGATGTGAATCATTTGACATAGTAAATGATTCACTGATCAGTGTTGTCGCGTTACTTGACGCATATTACTTCTACTCCGACACTTGAAGTTTAGTAGCCTTAGAAGTTAGCTATGTACTGTTCTTAGTCTTTTATGCTTATGGTTGACACCTTTTGTATATGGTGTTAACTCTGTCATATATTTTGAGTCCTAGTAAGTTGGTAGTATGCTATTTGTCTTAATCAAGCATTCGTGCGCTTGTGCAAGTGAATTCATACTTATCTATGATATTCAATGTACATGACTTAGATTTACCATGTAGATTGGGTTTAAGCTCGTGGGTTGTACTTACGTGTTGCCCATGCACGCTTTTTGTTGATTTAAGTTTACTTTCAGGGTTGTGTGTCATTTTAGGTAGTTTAAGTTATACGTTGGTACTTTAGGGGACTTGACGTGGTAGCCTTTGAGTGAGTTTAAGTTACCACATGGTTTAAGGCACAAAATGACAACCAAATGGAGCTATGAACTCTCATTGGTTCATTTTTATCTTTTATGTAACTCTAAACTTAGAAACAGAGCTCTAAAGAGGATTTCGAGCAATTGGTGAGTGTACTGCGAAATCTGAGAGCACATGGAGATAGAGCTCGTCGAGCCAAGCACTGTCAGTGAAATTCTTGATCGATTTGGATCAATAAACAAGGAGTTATGCCCAATTGAAGTTCGGATTGTGCCAAAACTGCTTCACTTTTGTTGATTTTGGGGTTTTAAGTGTCAATTGCAGCAGAATCGAGGAAATCGCTTCAAACTTTCGTGGTTGCGTTCACTGTCAGCAGGGCTACGACTATCCAAAAAGTTTCAAGAGATTTGAGTTACTGAGTAATTCAGGGCGGCCGCTGAAGCTGAGGGGGTCTGAAAAGCTCACAATCTAGAGCAGCAACTTCAGAGAACGAGATCTGGAGTTCTGTGTACAATCAGGAGACCCAACTCTTCAAGAGTGTTCAGCAAGCTGTGTACTGCAAATCCTGTAAGAAACTCCGAAGTTGATCGAGCCAATTTCGTGTTATAGGTCAAAATAGCTATCTGGGTATCAGAAATTGCCGTAATTTCTCTGTTCAGAAAGTTTCTATCCATATCTCGGTGCTCTGAACTGATCTCAAGCTGAAACTTCATATGTGTATCCAGTAGGACCTCATTTACATGTAGGAGGAGTTCTGAAGCCTAAACCATCTTATGTTTCTGATTCTTGACTGTTAAATTTCACTGTCAGACCTTATTACTGTTAGTACGATCTGATTTTCACTTCTTGAACATACTGGAGGATCCATTTGACATGTGTGAAGGTTTATAGTGCCCCTTATGACCTGAAGCCTATCTATGTATAGTAAACAACCATAGCCTGAAGCCCAGCACTTCCCCAAGTAGTCTTCCCACAACCTTCACGATCATACCAGAGCCAAAAGGTTCCACCCTTCCCAAGAAAAACTCTCAACGCGACAACGTGCTTGTTGATCGGTTCGGAGCTATATCAAAATAAATTTTTGGAGGTAATGTTGATGGAGGAAGAGATGAGTCATGCTGCATTTTCTTTCAGTGCACCTTTTTGGGATAAAAAGGACCTTGTTAGAGAGATCATGACATTCAAATTTTAAAACCAATGCTCTTCATTTTGAATTGTTTGTCACATCTGCTCATTGCGGTGGATTTGATCTTCTTTTGGTATATTTAGTCTATAGTAAAGCAAAAGTGGATAAAAAAGGAAATTTATCATAGTTCGAGCTTATTCGAAAAGGTGTGCTTGTACGATGATTTACACGTTTCTGTGGATGTGGGTTGAACTCTATTTTTGTAGTTACTGACAAAGACATTGATCAGATATGCGCGATACAAATAGCTCTCCAAGAACCCATGTACAGCTCTGCTTAAAGCATGCTCAAGCCGCTGTAGAGGTAAGATGCCTTGCTTTGAATAAGACAATTAACGTTTACAATGCTATTGACGCTTCAACCATCTTTTCTTTCATAGATCAAACTTGAACGCTAGATGAACTTCGAGTGGATGGACATATTATACTGTTGGACTGCAGGAAGGAGGTGCTTCTATGGTTCACTGTTCATTTCAACATGCATCCTCTTATTCCTACTACGTCAGGGTCATTTTGTACCGCAGAAGAGTTGAATGCTTTTGTGATGAAAGAAGCTTATGACTATTATCACAGTAGAAGATTCATATAGTTTTGGAGTTATCTACAGAACGAATGATATTGTCCTAAAAAATGTTGTTTGTTTTCTCGTAGTGCTAAACCTTATCTTGTTATGTCGAGAACCACGAACATCGTGGAGTCTCACTGGAAAAAACTTAAACATGATTATATATATTCATGTAACTGACCTAGATTGGATGCATTAGCTAACATTTTGCATGAATATTGATTCATGATATGACGATCCAACTCGAGCAGATCTTGACCGGACGTACATTTTCCTCATGGTGGTTGGAGTTCAAAACGAGATGGAAATGATTGAGTGCAGTTCAATGTCACGTTGATTATCATTGCAGTATAAAATGTTGATATTGCTCTTGTCCTTCTTTTTGCAATGATCGATACTTGTTGTGTAAACATCTTATGCAGAAGAGTTGTGTGGAGGGAACCTCCTTACTGTTGTTTGAAAAGACATATCGGAGGTACACGTATCCATTTTATGTGTTTGATAGCCATGTTACTTTTTGGATGCAAACTTACATGGTTGTAGACGAAGATAATGTTGTTGAAGATGTAGATAATGTATTGTCACTTGTATTGCATAAGATATTACTTGAACAAGTCCAATTAGACTTTGTAAATCCGGATGTCATAGAGGATGTTGCAGTTGATGTGAATGACACGGACTCGTTACTTTCTAGAATAAACGAGACTTTGATAACATACATTATCGTATCTGATTTTGCATGAAAGTTGTCTAGAAAAACGTGAGATTCCTAGCTGTGGAGATATTGTGTGCTAAACAGAAGCAAGAAGAGAAAAACAACCACGAGAACAAGCTTCGCAAGATATACCAACTCCCACTTTATGTGCTCTCCCGTTTTTTCTCTCTAAGAATGCGAAAATGAGAAACAGACCTGAGTGTCTATAATCTACACCCAATCTCCCAAAACAAGGCTATGAATCTCAACCTAGACCCAAACTACCGATACGCAGTTCAAAGCAAAAGAAACATCCCTTTGCTAACAAAAAACTTCGCACCAATATCACATGATTCAAACCCCAATCTAAACAACATCCATGTACCAACCGTTAGCTAAAGCTAGCTACCACAAGCCATACATAACCAACTAAAACTCTAACGAATCCAAAAGAGCGAAAATTGTAGTGAATGAATCGTAAAAGACCTATCTGGAAACTTTCTTCTTTCGTGCAAATAGTCTTTCAGATGTCGATAAGGTCTTCTTTAAAAGCGAGATCAGGGAATGCAACATAGTGAATAGACCACGGTGAAAGTCAAAAGCGCATGAAATAAAACAGCAGCATCACGAACCCGAGGCATGATGAAAGAAACAAGCAGTCAGCATGGAATATGTCGCACATATCATGAGTAGGTAGAAATGAGAAGGGAAGCTATCATAGTTTCTTGAAGATCGTTGTCCGCATCTCGATACGACATTTGGATAAATAATAAATACAGCCAGTCAAGTCCAGTAGAAACTAGAAGATCTTATTTAATTAAAAAGTTACAATAGAGCGCTGAAAAAAAGCAACCAAGCCTCCAAACAACCCGCTATGCTTGAGTGAAATTGGCTCGCACAGAAACGCTTACATCAGTTTTTCGTCACATATGACTTGAGATTGGGTTGTTCTTCACAATCGATGAGCCAAGCTCTTCATTCTTGGTGTCTACGCGATCAAGGAGTCTTCACTTACGCATAAGAGAAGACGGTATGTAGATTGGATTGTTGGTTTGGGCATGGTGAGCGAGTTTGAGCCGTAAGGAGTCGATTTATGTCAGTTTTTTGCATCCTGTGACCAAATTTCTTGGGTGGTTTTGCAAAGAGAACTTCAAACGGCTTGTTTGGAGTCTCGTTGGGTTCAAGATAGCTAGATCTACTTACCAGAGAAGACGTATATCAGATCAGGCGATCTGTTTGAACGATGTGTGCGGTTTTAAGTCGTAGGAAGGAGTTTTTGAAAGTTCAATCACATGCGACTGAAAATCGGTGATATCTCGACTGTCGAGAGTCGGATCTGATAGTTCTTGAGACCAACAGAGTCAAGAAGGAAGGCCTTATCCACATCTGAAGATCGTTTGACGAAAGAAGAAAGTTCTCAGATAAATCTTTTTTGGTTCTTTCGCTACGATTTTTATTCTTTTTGAGTTCGTTAAAGATCTAGTTGGTTATGTACAGCTTGTGGTAGCTAGTTTTAGCTAAGGGCTTGTACATGGACGTTGTTTGGACTTGGGTTTGAATCGTGTGATACAACTGCAGCTCTTTTTGTTAGCAAAAGAATGTTTCTCTTGCTTTAAGCTACGCTTCGATAATTTTGGGCCTGGGTTGAGATTCAAGGACTCGTTTTAGGAGGTTTTGAAGCATATTATAGACCGCTCTGGTCTGTTTCTCATTATTGTGTTCTTAGGAAGAAACAACCGGCATTGTATAAACATTGGGAGTTGATATATATTGCGACGCTTGTTTTTGTGCTTGTTTCTCTTTTTCTTATCTCTGTTAGCACACTACATCTCCACATCCAAGAACCTCACATTTTCCTTGACAACCTTCACGTAAAATCTGACACGACAACGGATGGTGCAATTTTCTTAATTAAATTTGTGCAGAAATGATGGTCAAGTTTGTGCAAAGTCAAGTTCCATGACAGCTCCATGCTCGATCTCTTCGTCTAAACCTGCCCCCTCAATGATATGTTTGCTAGGAAAGATGTAATAGTAGTGTGGGCAGACAAAGTTGTCATGTGTGTTGGAAGCGGTAAAGTCGTTCCACTGTCCTTCCAAACGCATGAAAAGACAATGAAATGATAAAAGGATGGACAATACAACGGTACAAGCCATCCTCACGTGTGAAGTATATTGGGTAGGTAAACATCCAGTAGCGCCTATCTTGTAAATAAAGATAGAACCCGTCCGTGGAATAAACAAGAAATCAGTAAGGACCAACAAGAGACTGATGCAATGGACACGAATGACACAATTTTCCTACCTTAACATATTCCAATTTGTGCAGAAATGATGGCCAAGTTTGTGCAAAGTAAGGTCTAGGAAAATGTAGAATCGGATGAGAAAAAGAAACTGGTCACCGATTTCTATGAACTGAGGAAAGAGAATCTGAGAGACTACTCAGAGAAATATAAAGCATCATAGTATGAAGTGGATTCTGTCTTGACAAGGTCTATAGACTCCACTGCTGAAAGCAGAATCTCAGTAGACAGATCTATCTCAAGAGAGTTGTCAAGACTACTCATGTTCTCGATCTCTGCTAGGAGAAAGAGCACATGCAACATGAGAGTGAGTCCTCATCATCAAGCGGACGTCAAATTCAAAGCAATTGGTACAGAATTAGATATACTTGGCGAGGACACGATAAGAGATGTTGAGGACGAAGAGAATAAGGTGACACGTACTGTTGACGACAGACACATGAACAACACGAAAGTCCATAGAATTCTTTACAGTAAATGTGATGGTCCAATCTTGTTAGAGCAGCTCATGGAGGCAAAAATGGACATAGCGTGGTTAGGCAGCGAGAACGAACAAAGCCCCCACGACAAAACAATGTAGAAGATAACGAGAAGTACATGTTTACAATCTGCACGACAAGAAAAGATGAAACGAGAATGTGAGAATAGCACGGGAGTTAGCACTCTCTTTGAGTTTGTCCATTACTGAAACTAGCTGAAGTAGAAGAGATCGGTGGCGAAAGTAAAAACCATGCGGTACAACAAATGAAGCAGGAGAAATAACATAGCTTGCTAGAAATTACTACACAAAGAGTTAGCGGTCGTCCAACGAGAAGAGCCGTGAAAACTCCTCTTCTTGACTCTGTTGGCTTCAAGAACTCTCAAATTCGACTCTCGACAGTCGAGATATCTCCAATTTTTGGTCACAAGTGACCGAACCTCCAAAACTCTTCTCTGTGGCTTAAAACCACATATATCTACAAAATAGACCGCTTGATTTAAGATCCGTCTTTCAGGTGGATAGATTTGGTTGCTCTGGACTCAATGAGACTCTAAACAAGTCGTTTGGAGTTCTCCTCGCAAAACCATGCAAGAAATTTGGTTGCAAGAAGCAAAAAACTGACGTAAATCAACTTCTTGCGACTCAAACTCGCTCACCACACCCAAACCAACAATCTAATTCACATATGATCTTCTCTTATGCGTAGATAAGGACTCCTTGACACCATAGGCACCGAGAACGAAGAGTTTGATTCACCGATCACGAAGAACCATCCAACTTCAAGTCACAGGCGAACAAAGAACTGTCGTAAGTGCTTCTCTGCGAATCAATTTTTCTCACATCTCTCAAATTACTCGATGAAACTTCGTATCGTCTTCAATTTCTTGAAGAACTCGACTTTCTGATCTAGATGGATCAAAATAAAGCAAGTTTGGACTCCGGAACGGCAGAAAAAATCCAATTCTTCTTCGTAGGTGACTGAAACAATCCAAATCTTCTTCCTTATGTTTCAATTTCTCTTAGAACACACTCCTCGATCCGCCCCTTCCCAAACTGTCTTAACCAGCACATCGCTTGCACAGATTTGAACACAAGGACACCTTGTACACATACATTGGACCACCCAATCGAAACATTCATCAACATATCATAGATACAAGCTAACTCTTTAAGTTGCTCCCTTCCATCCGTCACAATACGTGAAGTTTTTTCCAGATTATTGCCAAGCAGCGCCGTTGTGCACTTAGTATAACGCCAGGAACTGCAAATACTCAATCAGCATCGGTAAACTAAGGCCTAGCTTGACTTTTTCATCTTTCAAATCTCATAACGTTATCATTAGGCGCCTCCAAATGAAACAAATGAAGTGTCATTGGGAACCTAACAATGAGCTCTACAACTCGGTGCAATGAAAGTCGAGATTTGGAATAGATCAAAAAGTCATTATTCCTCTCATGAACGTCTTTGGAGCAAAAATATAGAACTTCAAAATATGATTTTCAAGTAGAAACCGGTCCACGACGCGAAAACGTTATCTTATAAGCTTGGAGAGCAATAATGAGGTTTTCATGCAATCTATGTCCAGAATGTGAAATCTAATGTCGTAAGATCGTCCAATGTATGCAGGCGTTGACAACAAGACGTCAACAACGGACTTAGGCAACATGAGGTCCGGCTTACTTCTTGAGTTAAATTAATCACAAACTATTCCATGGTGCTGTCTATTATGAATGTTTGCTTGTTATGAGATATACTCAGTGAGTATTAAGGGAAGGGATGGAAAATTAGACGCACATCTCTTGTACAGCCTTGATGCGAGTCACGCTATGATGAATGGTACATCGGTAACCAACATGGCAAAGCTTCGGCTATAATCCTTCGTGCTCTACAAATTTTACGCTCACTGCTTCTTTTCCCTGGGCAATGGGCTCTCATGCTCTCGCATACGAGAGTCCTGGGCGTACGTACAGTCTCGTCACAACATCGGCTCGTGTCGGTGAAGTCACAAGACTCATGGAAATATCGTGTTCTTCCGTTCCACCACCTGGCAAGTTGACCCGTAACCCTCCCGGATTATTTCGCCTCATTCGTGTTGGTGACACCCAGCTGTAGCCTGCTAGGTGTATATGACATCAGAGAGAGTCATTGAACAGGACTATGCATGAAGATGCAAGTCCTATCCGGTCACTCGCGACGTTCAGTTGTCACAGGTGACTGCACACTCTATATCTGGTAAACCTGGTTATCTGCAATGTAACTGCAATGTAACTGCAATGTAAGATATTACTCAAGTCAACGTAAATTATAATAATAATAATAATTCAAGTTAATACCCTTACAACAAGTATATTATACAAATGCATAGGATTTCTTAAACTGCACTTGTAGGCTACAGCCGGTTATCTAGTCGCAAGAGAAACCACTCTAAAAGCGGTGCTACTGATAGCGGGGATTAGCCCCGGTGTTCTTCCTCCCTTGGGGGGCGTTGGTTACTTGGCGCTTCGCCGGCGTTGGTTGTTTCGCCCTTCGGGTCCTTCTTACCCTTAGGATTCATGAGTCTTTCCATCCGTTGGATATCACTGCGTCGCGTGTTCATAAACTGAACACGTCCAAAGCCGGAAAACGTCCAAAATCCTTGATAAGTGCTATACCTGTCGAATTCCCGTTGAGCCACGTAACTGCATAGAAGTTCGTTACTCACGAAGTGTGCACTTGGACACAGTCCACTCTAGAAAGTTGCTGAAAGACGGGAATATCAAGTGCCATAGGGAAGAGGCAGGCATCAGACTGTCTCAGTGCCCTGCTTGCCCGTTACAGGTCTAGAGCAACCTAACGTATACATACACACAGAGTCAAGTTCAGGAGAAGGTTTTCAACGTCCTATCGTGCTAGTATGATACTCCCGAGGACAGGTGAATAAGTATGCATGAAAATATGAGCTTCTGGCTGGCGGTAGGGGAGAAGACAAGCAAGGAAATAGGAAGAAAATTACACATAAAAAGTGGTGCTAATCAAGGTGAGAAGAGCAGACGAAAGAAATCCTTCTAGGTCCATGTAATCAGAAAGTACATGAATTAAAAAACCGATAATTATTTTAAAAGATAACTATTAATAAACGGAATGGTTTGAAATTGTCCAGATATAACCCATAAAACTAGCGCTTCAGACAATATATCCAAACAATTTCACCGAACGGTAAATAAATGTTATGTTCGCTTACAACTTAGAAGAGGTGAATACCAAGCAAACATTAAATTAATGTTATAGTCTCTTCCATCTTAGAAGAGGGTTCATTCACCTCTTCTAAGATGGAAGAGACTATAACATTAACTTTGTATCCAGGCCGGTCGAAGATGCCAGGCACAATCGTAAATAATTCTGGGAGTATAAAGTCTCGCTTCTTTTCTATTTTGGAGTGGAGTTATATACGATACAACATCTTCTGCAAGCGGTCCAGTTGATAAACCACTCCCATTTTCCTTCACGCTGTGCAAGCCACGAGAGTGGTCGTGGTTCAGGACTGAGAAGCCACTCCCTCCCGTGGCTTGTGCTATACATACAGTTATATGGGAACACCGAGACTATCGACGCTAGTGCTCTGGTGTCGGATTGAAAGTGGCGAACCTTCGCTCCTGTGAGCAGAACTTGTAGGAAATATTATCTAGCTACGAGAACTAGTCTTCAAAGTCCCATAGCTTCTAAGCTTAACACACTAGAAGAAACAGCGAAACGTTGCAAATATTATAGGAATGACTAACTAAATAAGAATTATATTATAAATTCTTAACGGCTCCCTTAACCAGGCAATGCCGTGTATACATTGACGACCTTCTACCGAGAATGCATAGTCAACCTCAATATGTGTCAGGTAAGAAGACAGTAACACTATGGTGAAGTTCTGTGTCGCTCTCGTAGAATTATCTTCATCTCGCACCTTGGAGGTGCAAGTTCCATCTCTAGCGCTTCCTTTGCAGGGCTGCAAGTTAAGGCAAGGAAAACCTTCCAACCGTCAGGGCTCAGTCCATGTACAGCACCGAGAGTGCACATTTTCCACAGTGCTCGACATCTGACAGGTCTCAACTGGTCCAGACATTGCGATTATATACAGTGCGTAAGGTCGAGACAGTCTCATGGTGAAAACTAGTGAGAACGTCTCAGCAGGTTCAGTCAATATACAGCACCACAAGTGCACATCTCTCACGGTGCGCAAGGTCGATAAAGCCCGTTCAGTTTATATACGACATAGAGAAAGATTAATAAAATATCCATGTATAATCTCAGGGGTAAAGTTCAATCTGCGTACAACACCGCGAGTTCACATTTCTCACAGTGCACCAGCTTCGTGAAGTCTCGGGTTCAATCCATGTGTAGTTTCACTAGGACAGCACCGCAAGTGCATATTTCTCATAGTGCCAAGGATCGATCAAGTCCCCATGGTGAGAATTAGTGTGATGCGTTCGGTCTATGTGTAGTCTCAGTGGGCTCGGTCCATGTTCAACACCACGAGTGGACATGTCTCACACAGCGCAAGGTCGAGAAAGTCTCATGGCAAAAACGACATAGCAAGATGTGAAGGAGACTTCTGAACGAGACGTCTCAACGGATTCAATCCATGTATACCAGCGAAATCGCACGTTTCTCACAATGTCCTTTGAAGAACTAACTGAAGAGGATCATAATCTCTTGCACCAGGATGGTTCACGTGTTTTCGAATTGTAGCATCAGTAACGTAGTGAACTTGATGAAGTTTTGAAGCATGTAAATTTGAGAACGATCTTTAAAGCACGAGACAACAGTTAGAAATGTGCAAAATTCTTTGAACAAATGCTGCTACCTTCTTTATCATAGAAATTTAGTTGTCAATGTCAGATCATCACTAGCTATAAGCCGTTTGTACCACTTCACACAGCCACACACTTCTGGACGTAGCTCTTGCAGCCTAGGTCAGGCACTTCAAATTACAAAACTCACACAAACTTCATTTTCATAAGAACACACTAATTCAATTTCAAGAACTACCACCCTTAATACTAGAAACATGTGTAAGTAAAAATAGGCTATTTTTTGTTATTTCTTTAAAACTATAATAATTAAAGAAATATAATATTTATAAATTTTTTGACCGATATCATACAAATATGTTTATTTTGAGATTTATTCTAAACAATATAATATTATAAATAAAAATTTGTAAAACTTATAACTCTTAAAATAGCTCTTGACTCGCTCAAGTTACTCAGGAAATTACAAAAAGTTGTCCCCTCAAGTTACTGAACGAGAGTATGTAATTCAGTGAACCTCATCCATCATACATCTAAACATTCAGATTCAGGATACAAGTTTACCTCAAATTGTATATTTTTTTTATACAGTTTTTTTTTATACATTTGATTGATCAATCGATGAACGCGATCTTCAGAGACAAAACTTTTTATATACTATTCGAGTAGCAAAATGCTAGCAGACGGTTGGAACAAAATCAAGAAATCCTTAACGGTCTTAACCTCCCGAATGTCTCAGGACTCTATCCGTATAAGTACAATTCTGAAATAAGTCTCATCCGGTACAACTCAGGGATAACAATCCGTATGATCCGGTAGATCTTCCGTGTACTATTTTAATATCTTCTCGATGATACCTCGGATTGCCTTCTAAATTACAAGTGAAGACTTAAGATAACATCTAGACATGCAAAGTTTCTTGTGAAACACTAAACTACCAAATGATTCGTAATATCTCCAAAATGTCTCAATAATCCTCAAAATTATCCACCGATGGTCTTCAAATCCACTTGGACTTTCAGTTTTTAGCTCGTTGCTCCGATGCTTTAAACTGGCTCTTCTCAATTCCTCACCATTCTGAACCCTCATGTAGATCTGCTCCAGTTTCGTGAAGATTCTGAAAATATTAGAATTAAAGGTCTGCAACGGTAACTTAGGAACATGAACTGGTTTCACAATCTCACTTCCGACCTACCTGGTCCAAGATTGCAAATCAACATTCTCCATTCCAAATCCTATGCTCTGGAACAATCGGTTTCTCCAAGAGCACTACCCAAAAACTGACGGGAAATCGGAATCCTCTTGTAACTTTTCTGCAGAAATCAAGGAAAGAAGAACTTCTTGAACGTGGAACTAAAACTCTTATGTGTAACTTAGGAATCGGTTTCCTTGTGGAATTCTGGTCTTCATACTTCTTCTGTTCCTTAATTATCCTTCACGTACACTTCAGTAGGTACTTGCATGAAACCATTTTCGTGCATCAATCAATCGTATAAAACAAAATTTGCGAATATTCTCTATATTCTCACTACTATATCCCTAGGGTTGCATGTCCTCTGACTCAGCTCTAGTAACTCATGTTACTAGAGCTGTTACCGTACACGTTAACTTCTTTCCTACAATATCCATGAATGGTAACGGCAACCATATATATATATCTATCACAACCACACCTGTAATTGTGGTCAACCTCCACCATGGTAACTCTCAATCATGTAAGTTCCAACCACGTAACTCAATAACCACGTAACTTTCCATTGTGAAAATCTGTACAGAATCTTGTAGGTGTCTTAGAAAATCTTGAAAGAATCTTCTCGAAGTTGCTCCAAAGCCTTGATCTCCTCATGGTTCCTTTGCTGAACCTCCAGACCTCTTGTTACGGTTACTGGGCATTTCTGCTTACGGTGCTTGGCTAAGTTTCAGCGTTTCTCTTTCGGGTTTAGCTTCTCATTGCGCCTAATCATCGTAGAGATGGGTTAGCAGAGACGTGTCTACATGCATGCAAAGTGCACTTCTGGCTGAGGAGAAAAAAGAGAAAAAAACGTTTACAATTTACTGAAAACTGGTTTCAAAAGAGTAGAATCAAAATTACAATAAAGAATAAATCGCAAACTTAGTGGGAAGATTGTTCGACTCGGTTTGAAAATACATTTTAGAGAGTGAAAACAAAACTTATTTTTATTTTACTAAATTATAATTTTAATTATTTAATAATTTTAATACTAGTAATTTAAAATCATTATTATTATTATTATTATATTAAAAATCACTTGATTAACTTGATTACACATAGTCTGTATAGTTACACAAAACCCGTAAGCTAGTCACGTCGATTGAACCTGTTTCTGGTGTAAAGACTTGTGTCTTCAACGAATAAAATAACTTTAATTTCATATCTTTAATTTATATTTTAACTTTTTCAAAAAGAAAATCAGTGTATATTTCCCTCTTCCTGACTTGGAGGAGGTGAATATGCACGCTTCTGAGAAATACATATTCACCCGTCACGCACTATTGCCATGTGATTTTGCTCAAATATACCCTTCATCATTTAACCCTTCTTCTCGGGAAGTTTGGCAGAAACTAAATGGAATTAATGGAAAAATAAATTTATTTATTTTTCCTTTCTCTGAAATGTATTATGGTTCACTGTATCGCCACGAGGGCACTGTACTTATGGGGTTCTCTTGCTCTAATGTACTTATGCTTCGAGTGCCGTTTAAACGCAATTCCTGCCGTCTTTTTCATTTGCCATTTAAAAAAAGAAAAAAAAGTCAAAAATGCGCTTCCATCCTCTTTGACTTCTTCAACCTTGATGCTTCAAATGCCGTTTAAACCGCAGTTCTTGCCCTCTTTTTAGTTTGCCATTGAAAAGAGAAAAACTCAAAAATTCGCTTCCATCGTCTTTGACGTGCCTTCTTCGTTGAATATTTTGGAGATTCAATTCCGACGAAATTCCTACTGTACCTCTTCGTCTAAGTCCAAATATGCATGCAACAGGAACTTTCTGAGAACTTTTTTTCTCTTTTTGTTAACAGGGAATTATATAAGTGTTAAATAAAATATAATATTAAGTAGATATAAATAATTAAAAAATCCTATAAATGTTATTTGTTAGCTCATGCTTGCAAACAAGAAGAGAGCAAGAAAAAAGTCATAAGTGTTGTGTGAATTGTCGTGCTTCAGGAGGTATAAGTGCGGGGGACTGTACTCAACAATTAATAACTTAACCAGGTGTTTGATTTAATACTTAACCCTTCCGGTCAGAAGGGTTAGGTATTAAATCAAACGGCATGCCCCTCTTCTGAACTCGGAAGAGGGAAAATATGCATGCCTGACAAGATCCAAATATGCATACTCGATTAACTTTTGGGGAACTTTGTTCTCTTAATGATATAAAATATATATATATATATATATGATAATGTTTTTATTTTAAATGTTTTTAATATTTTTTAGTTATTATATTGTTAACTAGACCAACAGGTACTGAAGGAGCAAGACCCTAACCCATAAGTGCGGACGGGTCTAGATGCGTCTTGGATAATAAAAGTACGGAAACCTGCTCCGCTAATATAATCAATTAATCAATAGATTAAATTTTTATCTAACCCTTCTAGACCATTTCTTTAAAGGAAGATACTTATATCCTATACCTGGCATGCGAGTCGTTTTGTCATCTATTTTCATAATAAAGGTTACTACGTCTACTATACAGTCAACCTTTATAGCGTGTGCGTGCGGTGAATGTTATTGTCTTTATAATCCCTTTCTCTACAGAATACATTGTCATATCCCTGTGTAATGATTGAAACTTTCGATGGGCAAGAATTGATCCATAAGTTAAATGATCTGGAGAAGTTTTCTAATTTGAACTGAACTTGTCCTTATCATAAAGGTAAGTCCTTATTACAGGTTATTGTCATTTCGTCGTCAGATATTATCAGTTCTGTTGGTACATGGGAGTGGCAGAATCTCTCTGTGAGCTACATAAACAGAATAATCTTGGGCATCTTCACCTGAACCTAGTTCAGTTTATGTATTACATGGCTTTCGTATTTCCAGATATAATAATTTGTTTTCAAAACGAATCAGATGTCATCTTATTTTTATATAACGATATATTGTCAATCAATCAAGTCAAGTAACGCAAAGTTAAAAGAGGTGGTCCAGTCTCACAAACATATTAAAAACATATTAAAGATGAGTCAAAATGAATTTCTGGTAATGCCTCTACATGTGACGAGTGGCTTGTGATCAAAATGAATAATATACGAAAATTGACCAGAAAATAATATATAAAAATAAACAGCGTACTGAAAGACTGTAATATTCGTGAAAAGACCCATGAGAACATGAGAAACTGCGTATGTAATCTTTTCCAAAATCAATTGACTCTGAAAGTGACGTCACATAAAGAATTGACGGAAGCATCCAGAAGCTAAAATTGTCGACTTTCTTCCCGGGAGCACAAGTGTAAGTCGCATGCATATATTTAGAGAATCACCTTCCTTCAATATTATCTTTTTCTGTCTTTCTCATTTCTCATTTTGATTTTCCTCGTCGAACGTTTGTCACTTGTTTCACTACTCGAGACTTGGCCGTCTGAAGTTACAGAGTTCATCCCTGTAAGTTACGTTCATTTCAACGAAATCATTCATCGTTTCCTTACACACCGTCTTGTTCCACCACGTGAGATGGTCAGAGGCAAGACAACAGTTCCCTTCCGTTTTTGTCTACTTCGTCTAGTGCTTCAATTTCCGTGGCTCGCAGGGAATCGTCCGAAGGAAGACGGAAAAGTCGCAATCAGTTGGAAAACAAGTGAGTATGGCTGACCACTTAGTAATCCCACATCACTCGCATGCAATAAGTTGTACTAGACAACAAACTTAGACTACATTTGCTACAAACAGCTCTCTGTAACCTTATCACCTAACAACGTATTCCCAATCACATCGTCCAGACTGGCTTCAAATCATAAGCAAGAGATCATGGCACCTAGAAATAGTCATTTCAACGCCGAGCCATAGGTTTTATTGACCTGTTATCCGACATTGAATTTCGATGAAAAAGTACAAGGTTGTGCTCCCCAGAGTCGAGGGTTGTCTATAACGAACCGAATGGACAGAAATTTACACACTATCGCTGCTGGTCGAGCCAAACGTTGCCGTACTGACCACGTGCAGACGATACCGGACTTGACGACCAATGAATGGAGTTTAGTTGTACAAATCATCATCATCGGCGGATGCGAAGGCTGTTTCAGTAGCAGGAGCACCCGCAGCTTGGGCTGGTCGATCTGGGAACCGGAACTCTGAGCCAAACCCTCGTGATTGCTGCAACGTCTGAGCAAAAGCTTGGTACTTCCGAATATCTGCATCGCTAACACTACGTCGGGCAAACTTCATAGCCTCCTCAAAATGGGAAGCCTTGATCTCTGCTACTTCTTCGACCTCATCCTCTTCCATAGCCTCGGGGAGCTCCGCCCGTCTCTTCTCCCTCTCAATATCCTGCGGCAACAGTGAAGTAAGCTTAGTTGACGACAACACTCTGAAGCGCCTCTGTGGCGTATCGCCCAAGGACTCGATATGTTCCTCACAGGATCATAACAACATCAAAGAATGATAATGAAACACAACAACTTCCTTAGTATCCGCTCGCTACTGATTGACGAGGTAGTCATACTGGCCTAATAAATCAGATGCACAGAATCCATGCAGACACTAACCTTCTCAATATTTTCTCTGATGGCGTATTTAACGGCACGCTGGCAGATCTCGGTGATATCAGCTCCGCTGAAACCCTGTGTGTATCTCGCAAGAGCTTCCAGGTCCACTTCCTTGGCCAGTGGTGACTTCCTAAGAGCAGCCTGGAAAATCTTCAACCTCGAACCATCATCAGGCAGAGGAATATAAATTAGCTGATCCAACCTTCCGGGTCTGAGCAGAGCTGGGTCAATGATATCTGGCCTATTGGTAGCACCAATGATGAAGACCGTCTTCTTTGCGTTCATCCCATCCATCTCAGTGAGCATTTGATTAAGAACCCTGTCTGCAGCACCCCCCGCGTCTCCCACGCTGCTTCCACGCTGTTGCAGGTCAAGACATCCTATCAGTTTCCCACTTAAAACACTAGAAGGTGAAACAGAGGCTTTTCCACACTGCCTTAGTTATCATTGAAAAGGAAAAGGGGACCGCATTTTCGTAAACTCTGCATGACTTCAAGGCTACAGGACCCATGAATGTCCCCAAAACCATGAAGCTTAGCTTGCGACAGAAGACAACTAGCAATGACTTGGACCCATTCCAAACATTCATTTCTGTATACTGGCAGAGGCACATCTGGAGTCTAACCTCCAACTAGCAGAAAAAGATGGTGCAAGCATCAACTTACTTGCGTGGCTATCGAGTCAAGCTCGTCAAAGAAAAGTACACAAGGTGCTGACTGTCGAGCTTTGTCGAACACGTCTCGTACATTTGCCTCACTTTCACCGAACCACATGGTCAACAGCTCTGGCCCTTTCACACTGATGAAATTCGCCTGACACTCATTCGCAATGGCCTTCGCCAGAAGAGTTTTACCGCATCCCGGAGGACCATAGAATAGAACACCTTTAGAGGGTGCCATACCGAACTTCTCGAACTTCTCAGGATGCTCGACAGGATACTGGACCGTCTGTACAACAGAGAATTATTCAGCATCTATGGCAATGTCCCAAGAAATACCACCTAGTGAAACTACTCCCAGATCATCTCCATCTCGTGTCGCCATGAACTTTTTCACGGTTGTTGAAAATCAACCCATAGTTCAAGCTGGTTGCCTTAAAAGCGACCTAGTCACTGATGTTCTCGAACCATTCTACTGGTGTGAGTTTTGCTGGAACAGCCATCTTTAGTACTTACCTCCTGTAGCTCTCTCTTGACACTGTCCAAACCACCGATGTCTTCCCATGAGACATTTGGTACCTCGACAACCTGAAACGATGTTCAGTAGTGTTAACGGTCTCGGCCTCGAACACAAAGCTGCAGAACTAAGTCTTCATAAGAAAGCTGCATAATTAGTATATCTGGTAAGGATTCCCCCCATTCACTATCTTTCTGGGTGGATAGTACCTTCTATTCACAACGGCGCAAATACCGTCGAGACTTGCGTGGCTTTGCTGCAGATGGTAACTAGGCGAGGACCAAGCCTATCTCCAAGTCCGAGACATCGAAAGATATCTAGAAACGAAGAAGTCAGAAAACTTACTGTCTCACGAAGTGCAGATGGATTGCTGATGCCCAAAGCTGTTTGAAAGTGTTCATTTGTAACCGCCATGGAGTTGAGCACCTCAGCATCAATTGTCTCATCTTCTAAATCGATAACATCCATCTTCTCACGGATACATTGCAAAGCCGCTTCCGTGCATAATGCAGCAAGATCTGCTCCGACGAAACCATGTGTGTTATGCGCTATTTTCTCCAGATCCACCTAAGACAAGGAAACATAACAAACGCCAGCTTTAGTGACAGATCCACAACCAACTTCTCTTCTAGGCAGGAAACATCTGGCAGTTTTGAAAGGATTTAACAACATAGACCTCAAACATTGGAATGAGTGTTCGCGTACTTCTGATCAACGGGGCATTTTAGTGTAGACCATTGGCTCCCCTATACGTGATGGCCACTGGAAAGTCTTCCGAAGGCCCAAAAACAAATGCAAAGGAGATGTAGGGCCTGCATGGATACTCACATCTTCGGCCAGCTTCATGTTCTTGGTGTGGATGCGGAGAACTTCAAGACGACCAACTTCATCAGGTACTCCAATGTCTATTTCTCTATCAAAACGACCAAAGCGCCGCAAAGCCGGATCGATACTGTTGGGCCTGTTGGTGGCGCCCATCACGATGACGTGGGCCCTTGACTTCAATCCGTCCATAAGAGTCAGTAACTGCGAAACAATGCGGCGCTCAACTTCACCCTGCGTCTTCTCCCTTTTAGGTGCAATGGAATCTATCTCGTCAATAAATATAATTGAGGGAGCATTCTTTTCTGCCTCTTCGAAGGCTTTCCTCAAGTTGCTCTCACTCTCACCAGCCAGTTTTGACATGATTTCAGGCCCGTTGATTAGGAAAAAGAAGGCTCCTGTCTCATTGGCCACTGCTCTGGCGATCAAGGTTTTACCCGATCCTGGCGGTCCATAGAGAAGGATACCCTTTGGGGGCTTCACACCAATTGACTTGAAAAGCTGGGGATGTCTCAGGGGAAGTTCGACAAGCTCACGGATCTGGGCCATTTGCTTCCGGACGCCACCAACATCGTCGTAGCCTACTTCGTCCAGCCTCTCCTCGTCCTCACGGCGAATCGGCTCACCTTCGCAGAATATCTCCGTGTCAGGTGCGACAATGCAGTATTCGGCGGGCTCGGTTTCCACCACCTTGAATTCCACACTACGCATTCCTCCGCGCACAAGAAACAAATCACCCTTGCGTACTGGTCGATAAGCTTCAGAAAAGTAAGCTGCAACCACATGATATGAGTGAAAAATAAGCGCTTTTGGTAGTTGATCAGCTATATCTGAAGTTTATCAACATGATAGGAAGGTTTAAGCCTGCAGCAGATTCAGCAATCTTCCTATGAAGACACCTAATCGTTCACCGTGCTATCCATATAACATTCCATTTCCGTGAGAAACACCACCAATATATCTCTAGGAAAGAACCAGAGACGCTTGGCGATATGAGGAAACTCTCAACGGGAAAAAGAAACAATGGCCCTAATGTTTTCTCCCCGACGTGGACCCGAGTGAGATCCATTATGGGACCTTTGTACTCCGCGCCTTCTTATCGACATATCAGACTTTACGCACATACACACACACAACCTTTCATATATGAATGGGACAGATAACTTACGTTTCAAATAGGCATCAAAAAGATTTCCTGTAACGCCCTCTATGGAATCATCCATGGGAAGTACATGAATGCGCTTTCCGTACTTCACATCTGCACACTGATGCACAGAAACCACGTCTCCAAGCCTGACACGCAAGTTCGCGCGTACTACTTTGTTCATGCGTATCTTGGGTTGTTCACAAGTATCATCAGCAAGCACGATGCACACAGTGTCCTTCCTCTTCTTTCCCTGAAAGAGATCCACACACACTGGCTATTCAGTAATACCGAACTGCAATATTACGGCATCCACACGTGCAAGGCAACTTTCTCTCGTTACCACCTATTGTCCATCACTTCCATCTTTATGATCTGGTCAATACAACGTGCACTTTTTATATGACCTCCAAAAGGGCGGCTAGAAGCTCGGATTAACTGACTGACTTGATCCAGGAAAACACATGCAGAAGCATCCGTTAACACAAGAGAAGACACGGTGAAAAAAATGAAACGAAACCCTGTGGCCTGATCTAAACTTTGAATTTGACTTGAAGTCCATAATCTTTTGTCCACGATAGAGTACTACGCAATTCCAAGTCAACAAACACATAGTCCCCGTAACCACATGTAGGCGAAACAAGTTAAAGCCTTCGCAAAGTACCAAAGAGGAACTAAACTCCTATGAAAACCAATTGAGTACTATAAAAAAAGGAACAAACCTTGATTAAAACTGTGTCTCCCCTAAAGAGCTGCAACCTCTCCATAGTTTCCATGTTCAAAGCTACAACGGAGTTGTCATCGTTAACAGCTTCGTCCACGATGAGACGATTGGGTGCTTTCTTCCGCTCCAAAATAGCCGTGGAAAAGTCCCGTTTAGAAGCATGCCTGTTTTGCGCCAATATACATATCAGTACATAGATCATATGTACTTATATCAGTACATAGATCATATGACATCATGCCACCGCAGCCTTCTCTTGAACAAACCAGAACTTGGCTCAGGTGAAGTCCGCATTCTTCACGCAGAAACTGATGCGGTCATGAGGAGATACAACAAGGTATCCTTCCTCCTCTCTAAACAAGATGCATGCTGCAAGCCGTGTGAACTGCGAAGGCTAAGTGACTGGAGCTTCACCTCAACAGTTCCTTTCATTGCCGGAGCTTATTCAAGCAATATAATTTACAGTTCAGCCCACTTACCGTAGCGCCACCACCTCCTGGACCTGACTAATATTCACAAGGGATCATGGTTTTTCTCTACTTCAAATAAACTACCTCTGCAAATAAACGTGTTCCTAGTATCTATTCGCAGACAAGACAATTCCGGATGAACGTGAGCCGAACAGCGCCGATCCATCAGGCTTAAACTGATTCGCCACTAGTATATATTGATTCGCCACTAGTATAACAAATATTCTACTCAGTGTCATCCACCCTCCTAGACGATGAACAGCTACACAAATAGCCTGACACTTTTTGACATGAGCTCGTCCCTGGTACTCCCTACGTTTCTCTACGTAGGGAGTACCAGGGACGAGCTACCGTACCGACCCAGTAACCCGGATAATTCTCACCACACGGGCGACAGACCAATTTCATCGGCAATTCCCATCACATATACTTCGAATGCAGGACCTCCCTGAGGATCAACCATGACTTGACTGCCAAGCGACAAGAGACAACATCCGTCTCGTAGAAGTTCACAGAGCAGGAATGCAAGCAAGCCCGCACACACACAACCACACACAACCACACACGATCCAACACCCGTACCACATGTGGCTCCAAACAACCCGTACTTTTCTAACGCTTAAACATGAACAACACGGAGAAAACTTCGGGCTGATTCAAATTGCGAAGTGGACCGAAGAATGGGGACCAGTGTAATAACCAAAAAACAAACACGCATCGGAATGGGGGAGAGACGTCGGTCGACGAACGACGAAGGGAGAAAGTAAGAACAACATACGGATCAGAGCTTTCGCCTCCCGCCATGACTTCGTCCTAGCAACCACAAGCACTTCCTAGCTCCGGAGCGTCGTCCTGTCAGTCCGGCCCACTGTTCGATCGATGTGTGACTTTGTGCGAGGATCCTGACGAAGGGAATCAAGTAGAGGAGTGAAAGTGGAGCAACGAAACAGTGAGTGAGAAATGGAGCGAGGAGAAGGGAAAGAGAGGCCTGACTTTGCTGCTTGCCTCGACGACAGACTCAGCTTCATTCGGATAGCTGCGAGGGACGGGAAGGACGTCCGGACAGACTACAGAGGAGCACGCACAAGGGCGAATGATGGCCAAACCCAGCGCAGGTCTAGTAGAAAGAGTGAAGGAGCCAAGTCCGGCTGCAGTGTGGAAGGAAGCATACAAGCGTGTCTTTGCGTTCTGTGACTTGCCTGTCTGTCTGTCTTGAGCGAGAATCGAGGGGAGAGTGGGAAGGAAAGGAAGGCACGAAGGAAGGACGGACGGAAGGAAGGCAAGGGAAGGAGCGCGGGTCGCTGCTGGTGCCGCCTTGTCTCTCTTTCTCTTCTCTTCCTTTCCAGACTGTTCCTCTCCGGTCTCGTTATTTCCTCGGCCACGGAGTTCCTCCTCCGTTTCTTTGTCCTCCGTCTACCGTGGTGTACTTGGCCCTTCGGGTCCTTCTTTCCCTTGTAAGGCTTGATGGGGTCTTTCCATCCGTTGGCTATTCATTGCGTCGCGTGTTCTCTCTGTTTACTTTCCCTTTTCTGCAATATATGTGATTTATGTATTTTACGTTAAGTGCAAGGTGCCCTCCAATCATCTTGCTCCTTGACTTATTTTCCTCGTCACTCCTCACGTTTTTCCTTCTTTTCTGTTATTATTAGTTATTGGATTGAATTGGTGTGCCTCGGTCAAACTACGGGCACCTGCCCAGCAGCCGGAAATGACAGTCGCAACCGGCACTTTCGGTTTCGTCTCCTCTCCTCACACGCTCCGACAAACATACACTTTTTCCTGTTCCGCTACCTTCCTCCTTTCTGAGAGCTTACTTCCGACATGTGCATAACTGCATCAGCATTACAGGCGCCCAGGGGGACGAGCGTCCTGTACGTTTAGTCACATACCGCAAAACCCACATAGTTTGCGGTTCAACATTGCAGAACCTATCAATGTAATTTCCGGAGTTAGGTGGAATGGCTAACACCCTTCCCTCGCTCAACTGAGGTCCAGGGTTCAAACCCTGCCACGTCCTCGACAGTCATCTCCGGTCTGGATGGTTTAGGGTTCGCAGCCGTTGGATATTCAGCAGGAAACGCAGTGAAAAAATAGGATTTGGAAAAGCGACGTATCACGTATTGCCACTTGTCGGCAAGGTGATTCTAAGGAGATTATGTCATTCCAAAAGCATATCATTCAGAATTATCGAACTAAGGAAGAAGAATAAACATGTAATTCATTTTCACATCACGTTGAGGCTCCTAAGCATGCCGTAAAATTGTACTATCTTGTTCTTTTATTCTTTATCTTTGCTGCAATTAAACACATCCTAAACAGCAGTAGTTAATTGAATGGAAGCTTTGTATCTATGATTGATATAATAATTTAGATTTTTAATAGAAATTTTTTCTAAAATTGGTATAAACTATCTGAATCTTACACTACTTTGCTGCAAAAAGTTATGACTGAATTTCAGAAGAAAGTGAAACGTCCATCATATTTTCTTACGAGCGACTCCGGATATACTTGCAAAAAACATCCATGGACTCTTAGTCGCAGCCGTAACACTCACCCGTGGACAAAGAATATTGGCTAGAGATTTTAGCTTTGACACGTCATGATCGGTAGCTGAGTTGGTTGAGTCTCAGACCTCTAAGCGAAAGGTTTGGGTTTCAAACCCTCCTGCTCCCGGTTGGAGATGCAAGAAGTTGCTGTATGTGCAATCTGGTCTGGGTACGCTGTGGTTACCCACAAAAGATAGTCTGATGTCCCTTGAAAGGATAAAACAGGCATGGTAACAACTTTATTTTTTATCTTTTTATATGCTTAAACTCCTATACGGGTATAAAAACACACACAAATTCAAAGATTCGCTGTATTTTCACTATATGTATGTATAAGCATGCATTATAAATCACCTCAGCTAAGTTAATGTATTAGAGTGTTACTTCTCCAGATAAAATATTCTTAGTTCTCATAACGAATCAGATATACTCTAAAGATAATTCAATTCTAAAGATACCTCTCTAATCTTCTAAGAAATAATCATATATTCAATGTCTATAGAAAGAGCCAATTGAGAGACAACTGAATATTAATCATGTTTTGTCGGTTCTTTCCGAGATTCTTCTCCGCTTGTCGTTTTCCAACTCTCAACGTGGACCTCTTAAATCTACACTTAAGTTACCACACTAACAAAGTTGTTAGTGTGGTAACTTGAGTATATGCATGTCAATATAGCCACCGTATCTTACCTTAACCGGCTCAGTCTTTTAAAGGCCTTCAGACATCCATTATTTAATACACAGAAATTCTCATACACACACATAAATAATCTTTCGTGTTTGAATATAGTCATTTGTAAAAATATTGACAAAAAGATGATATAACGAGAGGTGTTCAAAAAATGAAAACCTTGAATTTTTAGTCCAAAAAAGCTTCTTGTCTTTTTCTTTCTCCGCCAGAAATTTATGTTGCATGCATATTCACCTCCTCCACGTTCAGATGGAAGAGGTATTGCATGCCCATTAATCTATGACTTAACTTTTCCTCTTGGAAAGGTTAGTTCATAAAATAAATTTATATTAAAATGAGATAATTTTTATTCATCGAGAAGATTTTTGTTATAGTAGAAGGACTGACGTTTCAACTCACTTCACTTACTGGTTTTTTCTCATCCCAGAATCCGTGTGTTACATTCACATTAGAACTATTTAAATCTAGTATTTCAAAGCTAGTACTTTGAATTTAGATATTTATATTTATATTTGGATTATCTTGTCAACTGTGCTCTGTGCAATAAGCAAACATTGCGCATGTTTGCTTACTGCACAGAATGATTTTTATTTTTTTCAGAACAAGATCTTTGCCAAAGTCATCATGTAAAGCAAACCATTTAGAATAATTTTATATTTATATTGTTGTTTATCTCTTTTTACTCTTTGCTCCGATACTCATTTGGTATGCATATTATTCAGTTGCAGAGAAGATATATTTTCTTTGGTTTGGAGAAACTTTAAAACTCCATGTTTAGATTTGTCCATCAATACTAATCACTTTGCTTTGAGTTGAATTATAAAGTGCAAAACTTGTGCAAAGATTTGTTTAAGTCTTTTATTTCAAATACTTCATTCACGTATGAAAGGTTTACACAAAAGATGTTATGCTTAACTGTTAGTTTTTTTGTTCTCTAAAAGCGAACCCGATGAAAGGTACTTTGTTACCATGAGTATTTACAGGGACATTGGGTCTTTAACAATATAGATAATTTAGTGGTACTTTTCATTAAAAAATGTAAGTTATTTCATTGCAAAAGCATGGAGACATGTACTTATTCTTATTCTCATGGGACTAAAGAAGAAGAAGAATTATAGCAGAAACTGCAGGCAGCAGGCAATTCTGTTATAATATTTGGTCGTGTTTATCTTCGTTGAACTTAAGGATACTTTAAACAATGTAATTTAATCGAAAGGGGAATATATGATGTCTTCAGTTTCATATGACTTCCAGATCCATCAGCTAATGCAAATCTTCCTGTCTTGGCTTTTCAAGAAATTGTATCAGTTTTATTCAGGTTTTATCATATTTATGCTGATCAGGTGTTGAAAGCTTTGAAGCCCAACCGATTCCTCTCTTTTCTTTTCGAATAGCATCGTGTGCTGGAGGAACCTATCAGTAATTTCATATAGGAAGCAAGAAATTGTGTCAGCGTTTTTTCTCTTTTTAAGAAAAATATACATAAGAGTAAAACTTATCTCGCCATTTTCAAGTTCTTCTCTAGTTTTAATCGACACTCTGAATTTTATGATGCTAATAGATGAGCTTAAGCATGTCCAAAATCAATCACTTTTTGTTATTTTTTGTATTTTGGCATGAGTTACTTCTCTCGATAGACTCCTTGCATAAATGATTGATGTAAGTTACGGTTGTTGAAAATTTTAGTATTATTTAAATTTTTATATGTGAATAGAAAATCAAATACAATTCCTGGCGGTGACTAAGTTTCTTTCCCTCTACCTCCTTAACTACCTAGACAATCATAACTTTAGTTCATTGTTAAAACCTTCTTCACGAGAGAGTTTAATTATATATATCACAACCAAACTTAAAATGAATACTACCATTTTTTCCCTTTATCTCGAAACCGGTAAGTGAATAGTTTTATTATCTCTGCTCTCTAGAGGTTACATCCACGTGTTTCTGTATGTTTAGAAATATAAAATAAAATTTCAGTTTCTTTCTTCCTTTTGGATGCATGGTGGAAAGATTCAAAGTTTAAAAATAAATTTATTTACATCTTTCTTCTTGGATTTCTTCTGTGCGTATGTAATTTACATTCCATGTATGGAGGTATGAATTTATCTTTTGATTCTTTTCTTCCTTTAAGTTGTTTTCCTGTTTATTTAGGCATTCAGCTCCAACCTCTTTCTTGAATTATTTTTGAAGTAATGATAGAAAAATCTTCTTTGGAGTATACAGCCATCATTACTAAAACTGAATTTTCACCACGAATTTGTGCTTGTTCTTTTCCTTCCCTATTGCCAAATCCTCAGCTTGCATGCAAAAATATTACTAGCTTTTCTTCACTTCTCTCTCTGTGTTTATGATTTAGTGGGATTTCTGATCTTTATCTGTAGGTCGGCAGTTTATTCTTGGATGTCCATTTGTTCTCATCGGGTCTGCAAGTTATTTTATGCTTTTTGACGTTTGCATCATTTGTGGGCTTTCCACATTGACATTCGGGATGTTCAAGTTCAGTGGAAATATTTTTCAATATTTCCATGAAAGACTGGAGAAAGACCAAAATTTTGAGCGGTTAGCTTTGTATTGAATCGCAGTTGAGTTTGGGTTGCACTGGTTAACTGAGAGTACAGAGCTTTTATTGATTATTTTTAATCACGGTCACCTGGAATTGTTAATAAAAAATAGATTTCTCTACTACAAAAAACAAACGGACAAAACGGATAAAAACTCAGTAAGAAAATACCTGCAGTATTTTTCTACGGGCACCTCATGTAATACCCACATAAAACATCCGGAAAGACTTCATCAGAATCGTAACTTCCTCCTGTAAGTCAAGAATCTTTCAAAAAGATTCTAACCTTGACACCTCTATTGTTCCTCTTTTTCCATCTAACTTTCATTCGCTGACTTCTTGACACTTGGTCCACTTCCACTTAGAAACGAGGTGGTAATGTTTGTGGGTAGTCAAAATCTCCTACTTTTTTCTTCTTGGTCTAACTTTCTAGCGTATTCACTTCCTCCATCTTCTCCAAGAGTTTAACTGCTATGGGGTAGAATAGCTATACGTCAATTGTGAAAACCGGAAAAAAAAAGAGAGGAATTTTTGTCATGTAGCAAAACGAACGGATACAGTTGCGATGCAAACCAGAAAGTGAGAAAATAACGAGAACAGAAGGATGAAGTTGTGTTAAAAAAAATTGAAAATGAAAAATGAAAAATAAAAAAAATAGATTCAGAAAATCACTAGCCTCGCAATTCGATAGCAAGCGAAGCTATTTGTTTACTACTTAACTTTTCAGTTGTTAACCTTTAACAACTGATTTACATCAGTAAGTGTAATAAGTGTTAAGTTGTAGGTTACACTTACACACGCAGTTGTATTACAGGTTGTATTACACTTACACACGCAGTTAAGTGTAATATGTGTGTGAACAACCTCCCGGATAAGTAGTTCTGGAAGTGATTCGTTTCATGCTACTCTTGTGTGTCTATCTGGATCTTTTCACATCTCCAGATCTGACTCTCGCTTAATATGTGATGGTAAAATTATCATTTTCGTTTGCTTGGTATAGAATATCTCATAACACTTATATCTTTTTCCAATAACAGCAAGAGAACAAAAGTTCCCCGAAACTGGTCTTACATGCATATTTAGGTCCGAATGGGAAAGAAGAAGGTAAGAGACCCATTCAGTTCAAACATAAGTTCCCACGAAGAGAGGACGTGTTTGAAAAACAAAAGAGAATTTAGAAGACTATTCAGTTAATAAACTTAAAAATATTATCAATTCATTACCAGTTCATTCTACAAATTTAGAATGTAATGAATTGTTACTATTTCTCTACTTTACATGTAATGAAACTGGATAGTGAAACCATTCATGGTTGTTGTTCTTTGAAGCGACCCGATTTTATTATAAAGGTGCTGGCAAGAGATGAATAATGAAATCTATATAACTGTAGTTTAATTTAGAACCAACCACTTCTTATACAAAAATTTAAGATATAAGTAAAACCTTCGTATATTTACCTCTTCCAAGCTAGAGGAGAGGAGGTGAATATGTATGGGATACTCGATCAGTTTGGAGGAACTTTGTGTTTATAACTTTGTGTTTTGGATTTATAAAACGTATAAAATGTTTTATAAATCCAATATAAATATGTTTTATAAATCCGAAACTAAGTTTATGTGAAAGTTTAAATTTTTTTCTAAATGTTAACTGTTAACTGACCTCAGAGTTGGGGGAGTTCCAAGAATAAACTATAAGCGTAGCACGTGAACACTTATTTCCATAACTATAAGGACGGATCTCTTACAACTTAGAGAAAATGATAAACTCCAATTTAACTTATTGCTGAGAATGAATTTAAAAATGAAAGAAGGTGAATATGAGAACACTAAAAATAAGCAAATAGAGGCGAGCGATATGATTACTGCCATGATGAGCAGTAGCAAATCCACGGAGAGACATGACACCACGGAAACATATCAAAGTCACGATGCTGCCACCCAAGACCACATCACAAGAAGAGAAAGTGTTGTACGTAAACAGAGAAACACGAGATACAATGAATATGCATGCTGGATGAACTCCGGTAACTTTTGCTCGTTTATTGTTATCAAGAGAATATATATATATATATTAAAATAACTAACGGATAGAAAGACCCATCAAGCCTTTGTACCTCGGAAGACCAAGTGACCAACACCCTCAAAGAGAAGGAAGAGAAGGAGAAATCGGAGCTAAGTACCACTATCAGTAGTTTTAAAGTCGCTTATCGCTCTTAAAATATCACACAAATAACGAAAAACACAGTTGTAGGTTTCAGTCTGAAATAAGATCTGAATATCTCTCTGCAGATGAGAATTGTCCGTTTCTGCAATTGGACACTAGCAGATGATACCTGTCGTTTCCTGAACCCGTACTAAAAGATACCATTCCTACTACGATAGTCCCAAATTGCGTGTGACTTTTCAAGAATTAACTTTGAATTTTTATCCAAAGTATCGGTATAAAAGGAGGAAAACGTATTCCCCTTTTTCTCCGTTTTACTTGAAGTCATGAGAACTATATTCTTCTTTTCTCTCAGAACCCATATGATTCTCAATTCCTTAAATCTCAATCACTACCAACCAAGAGTAATAGAAATCAATCACAAAATGCAGAGTTCTTGAGCAGCTCTGCATCGAATCTTCACTCTTCAGATTTCATTAGTGAGAGTTAAATGATCAAAAACATTTTCAATGTTAACTGTTCTTTTCATTGTTCTATGAGAAAAAGAGAAACTTTGGAAATCCTGGAGCTCTTATACCGATACTTGTGGTTTAAAGACTTTATCACGAGTTAGGATTCTGTTTGAGGTTCCTAAATCTTATTAGAAACATTTTGTATGTTCAAGTAAAGAGAAATTACTTTTTACATTTGAATTTTTAGTTTCTAACTATATTAGTTAATTTGATTTTCAACAAAAATATTTTAAAGATTATATTAAAGCTACAAAGATATCATACTTTTACTTGAACATGTTATTAAACCCTGGTATGCGTATAAATACTCATGGTAACCCAGAGTCTCTCTTTTTGCGAGTACTTTTTCAGAGAACAAAAGAAAATAACTGTTAAGCACAATGCTTCTATGATAAAATCTTCATCCAATAATGATACCTATGAATTAAAGATTTAAACCAAAGCTCTCCGCCAGCTTTACAATATGTAATTCACTTCAAACCAAACAACTCAGTACCGAAAAAGAAATGTTAAGATAAAGTATATTTATAAGGTTTCTTGGAGAAAAAGTGGTAAACTTGGTTTCGTTATTTGTTTTCTTTGTTTCTTTGCTCCTTGATTCGTACACGGAAACTTTCATCACCGTGACGGTCAAAGGCAAAACGTATGTTTCACTAATCACTAAGATCAAAGTCAGATCCCTAAAGAAACTCGATGTGCAGATGCTGCAGAGGTAAAGACGCAGCCTCACAAAGTTCCACTTACCGAATGATTGATCCTCCGCTACTCGAGGAAAACCTTCCCAAGAGCATGTTTCTGTCAGATCAGATTGATAGATATCGTAGACACAGAAACGTTGAGGTTCAGCAGAGTATTTCCTTCCTCATCCGTAGCAGCAACTTGCGGCCACGATGGCAGACTTTTTAGATCTCCAAAACAAGACTGGGCCTCGTGGGGGCAACTTCTTCTGGTCCAGTGTGTTTTTTACTGCAGTGTCAACCGGAACTAGTTCTTCTGGAATGTACACAGCAATATACCAAGGAGACCTGACTTAATTAGCAAAGAGACGTGAGTTAAGTAGACATATAACGGTCTATGTGGTAGCAGCAAAAGCTATCCTCATGCACCTGAAAGTCTTGAGGGTAACCCGCGAAAATAAACCAAGAGGAGTAAATAAATAGCCAAGAGAATTTAGGAAAACATTACGGTGTCAAAGCTAAGAGAAAAGATTTTCTAACGTCCAGCCGTAAATTATTGAAAGGAAACTTTGTTTAGAGTCTTGAACTGCTTACCATTATATTTACAAACTGATGTAATGATTCAAATTTTAAATATAAATTATTTTTGAGAATTAAATTAATTATTCTTATTCTTATTTTATTTTTATTGCAAAAACTATAGAAAAATTAAAGAAAAAAATAAAGAATACTCACGACATTTTCTTATTTTGCACTCTTTTCCCCTCAACGGAAAGTATTGATGAGATTCCAGCTTTGACACTCCCTAATGTATACTAAAACAATAAAACTCCAGCGGCAAATGTATACTAGAGTGCAGAGTGTTGGATAGTGTGGCTATTAACAACCCATTCTAAAAAGGTGCTTGGGCTGCACTAGCATTCTGCACTACTTGAAACATGTGTACAGAACTTTATTAGGAGGTGAATTTCTGTAGCGTTTTCTTCTATTTTATCCTGCTTTTCAACCGACCATTAGCTATGCAAATGCAAAGCGAACAAAAGGTCCCAAGGTATAAAAGAAGAAAATAGATTACCTGTACTGAATGGAGTGCAGGCTATTTATGCGGTGGGACGATCAAATGCGTCAGAAATGCAAGTCTAAATACTAACTTGCAAATGTTTAAAACGGAAAAGAAAAGAGAGTTCATATCTGTCCATAAAACAATCAGTAAACAGGGGAAATCAACAAACACAGGGAGACGTTCTTGGAACGTTAGGAACATATAAGTAAGTACTTATGGGTGAAGTATAAACAGTTTAAACGAGAGAGAAGAACAGTATAAACCATTGATGAGTGATTGAGTGATAACATTTTTTCATTCGTTGTTAAACCATTTTCGTCCATTTTGAGCTTTTTTTCTTTCTTAAAGCTCGAGTATGACTGAGAAAACATTTGTTACTAAAATTACATTTAGAAAACTAAGAAATTTAACCGTTATGCAAAATGCTTTCGGTGATTCCTCTTCATCCCAATTTAGAATTTGTGAAATAAAATATCAACTTAAAACTATTCTCCGACTTAAAATTCTGATTCACTTTTGAATAAACTATTGAGTATTGAAATCAAAATCAACTTAAAACTATTCACCAGCATCGCAAATTATGATTCATCTGGAAAAAAGAAAGTGAATATTGAATACTGAAAGAGAAATGTTAAGATAAGATTCAGAGGGTTATTGGAACATAACGGAATATTTTCTTCAGATTCGAAGAACACTGAGAGGAAAAGTAACACTCATGTTACGTTGACGTAATTCATTATCAACAGTAGGTGAACAATTTACAGCGCTAACGTTTATCTAAGATTGTTCCAGTTATAACCCAGTAGTTTAATTTAATATAAACGGTGGTTTATCACAAATAATTCACATTAAACTACAAAGAAAGAGATACAAAATATACATCTAAAGTGCACTCAGTGAAAATAATTTAAAGAAAACAAAAATCAATGTCGAATACAACCAGTCCAAGAGAAACATTCTGATTCAAGCTCATTTAGCAATTGAATGTGCATTATATTTAATAATTACTTACATATATATATATAATATAATATAATATAATCTTATACATACTAAAACTAACGTACTAATAACTGTTATCGTTGGCGGAAGAGAAAAAAGTTGATCTGAATTTGCTCACGATAACAGACGAACCATATTAAAAAAACATTATAAAACAATTTTATTCACTTCTAAAAGTTTAGAGGGGTATTATGAATATATTCAATTATAACTAAAGTACTCCAAGCAGACATTTGATTCCTTCTTGAGTAAAACTACTTCATCTGCATAAATAAACACACTCTAATACATAGACTGAAGTGAACTAAGGTGACAATAATGTATGCATTTCGAGGAGAACTGGTTTAAGGTTCTGAAGGTTTACATTTGACACACAGATCAAGATCAAGGCACGCTGTACCGTTGAACTATAAGATTTCTAACTACTCAACTTATACACAAATCTATGCCGGACTCTCCAAAGTCTTTTCAGTCTTAACAAAAGAACTGGTACTGTGAGAAACTGCTCTAATCATATTTTCGATGATTACATTTACTGAAGAGTGTATGACCTTGGGAAGTGTGATATTCATTCTAACGATATCTTCGATGATTACATTTACTGAATAGTGTATGACCTTGGGAAATGTGCTATTCATTCTACTGTCTACTGACTATCAATCGACAAAAATGCAACTTAAAAACGAGGTGTACATATTCTAATCTATATAGTCAGACCCATATTCAAGCATTCAAACGCGTTCCACCATTCGCCCAATAATTGCCTCATTCTCCAGTGTAACCATTGCCCAATATTCGCAAGATGTTCGCATTATGGTCAGGTAAGTTTACCTGTACCGTTGAAGTCCGCGAGTGGCTAGCAGATAGCGTTAAGTGGCTTGAAGCATGCCAGCGCAAAACAAGAAGGAAGTCCCTGATAAACACGACCACCGCGAAGCTACCATCCCCCGATTGAAATCCGAAGTAGCAATTATGCGATGAATAGACAAGCGCAAGAACGACCACATAAAACAAATGAACAACCAAAAAGCTTCCGGATGATGTTTGGCGGTAGATGGCATACTGCAAGTGAACGAATGTTCAGAGAATGAATTCAGAGGGACTGCTCACGGATCATGATGTCGATAAGAGCAAAAGCTGCCATCATCGACAGGACTGCTTATGTACAATATACTATATAACAACTATTCACCTGTACGGAACAGCTGTCGGTTCAAATCTAACCCACTCCGATCACGGAGATATGTACATGTTTGATGCTTGATGGATAGGAAACTTCCCTTGTGTGACATGACGTAACTTCCTATCAGGAAGGAAACAATGCCAGCAAACTAAACTGCCGCAGGGCCGGAGATACTACAATTATCATATCCGGTCTGGGGAGTAAAACTAGTGAGTAAAGCTGTAGCACTGCTCCTAACTACAGACTAGTAATGCATACCTGACATGGGCACCGATCCATATCTAATATTGACAAATATACTGCAGGTGGCCACTCGATGGTCAGAACGATGAAGCTCGTTCGACGGTAAACTAAATGTTGTGATACAGCGCAGCCGTAAACATAACAGCCATTGATGCCGCAAACAGTGCCACGATTCCAGCAGGACTTCCCTCTCTTTTGACAAGACAGCGCTCCCCTGTGATCACAATAAATAGTCAGTCTTCAAAAAGTAACCTTTTAACGAGCAACATGATCTTTAATCGGTGACAACCAACTTCATTCAGAGTACTGTAAGGTCCATACCAGGCTCTCCACATCTCTTACAGAGCACAACACAGCAATCAACGTGTGCATACAGGAATCAATTGATCGGATACGAACGTTCCTTACGACGCTAGCTTGTACACTGGGAAGTAACGAATCTAATGGTGAGATGGTATACTTCTAAAAATCATAAATTCTGATGTGTGATAGCTGTGCTGACCAAACACCGCACATGTTACGAACAATACTAATCACCAAAATCACAAAAGTTGCTTATTATGTCACTCACTACTGTACATTCATACTGCAAGACAAGACGAGAAGAAAGACGCGGCAAGAAACTCAGACAAACCCTTGCGGGCTCCTCCCCACAGCATGCGAGCTCTAAGTCTTCTGCATAATACCATTTTCCTTTCATCCGAGATCACAATAAACGACCGAACACATGATGCAGCGTTTCACCCTTCTACCAAGGCATAAACAGTATGATAGGAGCGATAACTGCAAGCTGAAAGGATAGTGAGTGGAAAATAACAGCAGCGTGGTAGACGATGGTGAAAGGACTAGCTGCAAAAAGATCTGTGACAAAATGAAAAAGTGAAAAAATCTGCAGGACTCTACGGAGCCGCTAGTTTCTGGCGCGGTAGACTAAGAGTTTCATATTCCACTCGGACGAACAGCAATCACGCATTGATATAACAGGGTGCGCGTATTACACCCAAGAAGGACCCCAAACACTAACCCCATAACGAAGGACGTGTGAATGACCCCGAGGGGAACTAAGCTAAGAATGGGAAAGATCAATTAGACACCGCCGCTTATGAATGTAAAGCCGAAGGAGGAACACGAGTAGACTACAGGAAGTCACCTGGCCCAACACACTTTTGAGGGTTCCGGGGAACTTGTCCAATAAATGTGTTATACTTTTAAGTATCACAAGACTATTCTAGTAAACATTGAGTACCGATACAGCTACGCATGAAGATAAGCACGCGCGGAAGACAGAAGAACTGAGACACACAGGAAGGAACAGAGATCCATACAAATGGAATGCGAACAAAAGAGGAAAGAAAAATATAGAGGAAGCGACAGTGCAAACTGTCCGGACAAGATAACATGAACACGAAGTTTGGCCGGAAATCACAGCATTAATGTGCGGTGATTCCATGTAAGCAGCCATTGACGACACTCATACAATGGTGATAAAATTTCATTGAGATCCCCCGACTTTTCCACTGTCTAACGTGGCTGACACGACGCTGAGTGAACGTTCAGCGTCGTGGTCAGAGCAGCTATCAACAACTGTCGGCGGATCAAGAATCAATTAGGTCATTGCGAACAATGCGGGACACAGCTACCAGAACGAAAAATCTGCAGTGACTTATAACGTATCAGGTAACTTTTTCCAAGCTTCAAATAAGGTATTCCGGACAAACCTTGCAGCTTGCTCGTGAAAGCTACAGGATTATGTATCAGTTACCAGAGTAGTAGGTCTCTACATGCATAGCAGAAATAATTCCCAGGTGAAAAACTGACAGTGAATAAAAAAGGTGACGCGGACATAAAGCAGCAAGCTGGTATAGGATGAAAAAAGCACCCTGGAACAATCGGATTTCAGCTGTTGATGCATACCTGTCCAAACCATCACGCCGACCGACGCTCCAAGCCCCAAAATGTACGCGTCAATACCTGTTCGGCTGTCAAGATGTTCACAAGCGCACATGTGTCATGACTTCTACAAAATAACCGGACTCCCTAGATCTTTTACAGGTATGCAACAACAAGTAGTATGCATTAGATTACCTAAGGTCGAACACGCTGCGTCAGCGTCAAGCACTGAGGGATCACGGTGCTGCGTCCATCCGAATCTTGTATCTACCACTATCTGCTCTCTAGATGAAAAATCCACTCGCACTGAAGCTTAAGATTATACGCTGCTGAAATAAGAACCTTACTACAGCCGGCACGAGAGGATCGGAGAAAGGAAGGACGGGAAGAAAGGAATAACTATTCAGTTAACACTTTCGCGTGAGAGTGTAGATAGACATACGCATTGAGCCGAATTGCCGCAACTGCGAGAAGTCCGAAAAGAATCAATCCAGTGCGAAAAAACTCAAAATCCAGATTCTCGTCCTTAATCCAGATCGCAATACAATAACCTAAGTGGAACGCTGCAAATGCGAGTGTCAGAACGGGTAGCAAGAAGATGTGCTCTTCTCCATCATCGTCACCGCCGCCACCACCACCGTCACCGCCGCCATCATCCGCACCACTTCCACCGCCTGGTGGTCCACCGGTACTCTCTTTCAGTATGTTTCCTTCTTTCTTTCCAAAGCCATTCATCATATGAACAGCCCAAGGGCTGTATCTGATTTCCAAATTCGTTCGTATACTCAGGTCGCTCGGGCTTCTTCCTACTAAATGTTCCGGAAACGGCAAGTCGTCATCCCTAAAGCAGACAATCGAAGGACTAGATGTTGGGGAACACTTATCCGAGCTTACGGCCTCCGTTCCAAATCTTGGCAGCACAAAATCCTCCCAAACGGTACGACACAGGAACGAAGGTATAGAACTGTTGGAGTACTTTTGAGTAGTTGAACGCAACAGAACATGACCCGAAAATTGCTGTTGGAAACTGGCCTGTAAGCTGGCATGCCACCAGTACGACCCTGCCATACACTGCGCCATAACGTTCTGCCTTCAGTGTGTAAGCTAAAGGTACAAGCTCACAGAGAATGGACCATAAGCTGTTCTCTCACAGACCAGAGCGAGGCAGAGTCCGCTCGAAGAATGTAATTTGATACTTAAATCTGGTGTGTCGCCAAAAGCTGACAAACACTAGCCCTGATCTTCACGAACACCGAAAGAGAAACAAACTTCCGGCTCCAGTGCTAATTTGGAATGTAATTCCTTCGTTGGACCCGGATTCGAATGGTGTGTCAGCAAGCATCTTTGCTCAATGCACAACCACGTCACAAGCTTATTGATCCACCCATACTTCAAATTCTCCTTAAAACGGCATTCTACTATAGAGAAAAGAGGAGGAAGTAAAGTATATTATGGACAAACTGTCAGCTTCAAGTTCGACTACGGAGCAATTGAAGTGTTTCGAGCTCTCGTCTAGGCACGATCACGACAGTCCAATTCCACAATTCACACCCACAGGTCCCTGCACTTCTTCCTTCCTCACTGTTGTTCACACATACATTGGCTCCTCCGATAAGGCCAACCGACGGATGGACGAAGTCGCAGCAACTAGGTTAAGCGAAAGCCACCGTAAATTCAGATCACGCCCCCTCCTACACCCTTCCTTACGCCAATGGAACACGGCAACATAACTGACCAACCCCTGCTTTCCTCTGAATCAACTGTACAAATTGAAACCTCAACCTTCGCCGCTCTCGATAAAATTTCAACCTTCCTCCTTGAAAGTCCAGTCAGCCAATCATGGACAAAGAGAATACTTAGCGCAGTAAGTAAGTAACTGCGCTAGCTCGCCCGCTCTCTCCAACATCACAGCAACAACTGAACTTCCAGCAGAGGAAGATTGGGGGACAGACAGATCGGATACTTCACCCTACAAGCATTCACAGATATGATCACCGACTCTCTGCACGGCTAGTGCAGACCATGTGCAGCGCAATAGCAGCAATCCACATTTCGCTAATCCCAGTCCACGCTCCCTGCTTTCTGAACAGAACAAACTCGCCCGCCTTCCCCTTTTCTCTCTCTCTCGTTTCCTCTTTAGCTATCATTCCTTCCTTCCTTCCCTCCCGTCTCACTCCGTGACAAGAACTGGCCTGCGCTTCAGATACGGACCCGGACGCACGCCGCATGATACGAGTCCCCGAGCAAATCCTGCTGATGTGGAGTCCGGTCCCAGTCTGCAGGTCACCTCTGCCGTTTGTCCAGCACAACATGCCATCATGCCGCCGTGTCGACTCACACTGTGCTTTCTTTTGAGTTTATCTATATCCTCGAAACTTTCATCTAAAAGCAAATTCTACAAGAGAAAACAAAACAGTAATAACTTACTGTAAACCTAATTCGTGCAAACAATCTTTGTGCTTTTCCATTAAAGGTGTCTTTTAAAATAAAAAACCATACCGCATGAAAGTATTTATATATAAGCTCCTTTTCCTTGTTAAAATTTCTTCTGGTAACACGGATGCTGCTGTAATCATAATCAATAAATGTAATTCTCGTCTATGTGTATTCATAAACGCGCGATATATTAATTTATTATCGAGTTACATGAGTGAACGTTCTTTTGAAGATTTTTCTGTAAGTGGAATAGGATATTCAATCCAATTTTCAGTTCTACACGAATTAGATTAGCAATATGGTAATGGTTGAGATCATAATACTCATTCATTGAATGAGCATGCTTATTCACATATAATGTAACGTTGGAGAGCTTGTATATTCACCTCCTAGTAATTTGTTTCATGTATTAGACTATTTTTATTATTGAGAATGATTTATTTTTGATGAAGACGAATCAGATGTGATCGTCATGTAGTTTAGACAGAACTTAATAACCAGATACTCTCTTAAACTTTTAAGATAATAATCACATTAATATATCATGTTACTGTCTTCGTATTAATGAAGTATTATTACATTACGAGAATCTTCTCAGCTCTCATGCTAGAACACTCGACGTTTGAGATATTAGGCACTGCAGTTATCTTTGTGATAATTTCAGATAGTGGTTATATTATAGTTCTCTAAGTATTGTACACGTTATAGTGTCAAATTTTGCGTGAAGGATGTCCAGGAAAATGCGAGGTTCCTGGCTGTGGAGATGCTGTGTGTTGAACATACAAGACAAAGAGAAACAACCACAAAAACAAACGTTGCAATATATACCAACTCTCAATGTACATATACTACCGGTTCTTTCTTCCTAAGAACACAAAACTGAGAAACAAACCAGAGAGGTATGTAATATGCTTCGAAGCCCCTAAAACGAACCTCTAAATCTCAAGCCTGATCCAAAACCACCGAAGCGTAGTTCAAAGCAAGAGAAACTTCCCTTTGCTAACAAATAGAGCTGCACCATTATCACACAATTGAAACCCAAGTCCAAACCACATCTATGTACAAACTCTTAGCCAAAGCTAGTTACCACAAGTTGTATATAGTCAACTAGATATCTAACAAACTCCAAAAGATGAAAAACCGTAGCGAAGGAACCGAAAAAACCTATCAGAGAACTTCCTTCTTTCGCCAAACAGTCTTCAGATGTTGATAGGGTCTCCTCCCTGACTCCGTTGATCCAAGAAACCTTCAGATCAAACTCTCGACAGCCGAGATATCGTCAGTTTCCGGTCGCATGTGATCGAACTTTCAGAAACTCTTCCCTACGACTTAAAACTGCACACACTGCTCAAACGGATCGTCTCATCTGATATCCGTCTTCTCTGGTATGTAGATCTAGCTACCTTCATCTCAACGAGACTCCAAACAATTCGTTTGGGGTTTTCTTTGCAAAATCACGCAAGAAATTTGGTCACATGATGCAAAAAACTGACGTATATCGGCTCCCTACGGCTCAAACTCGCTCACCACACCCAAACCAACAATCCAATTCACGTATTGTCTTCTCCTATGCGTAGATGAAGACTCCCTGATCGCGTAAGCACCAAGAATGATGAGCTTGGCTCACGGATCACGAAGAACAACCCAATCTCATGTCGCAGATGAACAAAAATCTGACGTAAGCGCTTCCCTGCGAGCCAAATTCACTCAGAACTCTTGAACCGCCTGATGAAACTTCGTATCATCTTCAATTTCTTAAAGAACTTGTTGTTCTGATCCCGATGGATCCAAGGACAGCAAGTTTGGACTCTAGAACAGTCCGAACGGTCCAACTCTCTTTCACATGTCAATGAAGCTCCCAAATCGTCTCCCTGCGTCTCAATTTCTCTCATAACACATCTCCCGATCCGTCTCTTCACGAACCGTCTTAACCCACGCGTAGCTTGCACAGATCTGAATCCAATGACACCTTGCGCGCGTGTATTGAACTTCCCAAATCTTCAAACCGTCCACCGAGAGATCATAGAAACAATTTGGTCCCTTAAGTTGCCCCCTTATGTCAGTCTCTGTACGTACAAGTTTTCTTCAATAATGAGGAAACATGCCCCTTGCGTCCTTAGTATAGCGCCTGGAGCTACAAATACCCAGTCAGCAAAGTAAACTAAGGCCTAGCTTGATTTTCTCTTCTTTCGAGTCTCGTAACTTCTCCACTAAGCGTCCAAATGAAGTAAAAGAAGTGCCCATGGAAAATTGACAATGAGCTCTACCCATCGATGTAATGACAATGAAGATCCGAAGTTGTGCCAAAAGCCCGTAAGCTGGAGCCTAGCTTGTGTTATCCATCTTTCGAGTCTTGTAACTTCTCCACTAGGCGTCCAAACGAAGTAGACGAAGTGCCTATGGAGTGCTGACAAAGAACTCCATCTAGTGATGCGATGAAAGTGGAGATCCGAAATTGTACCAAAAGTCCGTAAGCTGGGGCCTAGCTTGCTTTTCCCATGAGTGTCTTTGGAGCAACAAGTATCGAAGGCTGAATTTCAGGTAGGAGCCGGTCTACGACACGACACCGTTACCATTTTGGGTTAAGTGACTTCCGCTCCTTCTGTATGTACTCATTCAGTTTATTTCCAGTCAACAAAGGGCTCAATTCGTATCTCATAAACTTCCTTGTCTTTTACTCCACCCGGACGAGTGTACACTTTGGATGCATATTCACATATATTGTACTTCATTTATAATATGAAGAACCTTGTTGCTTTCAACATTTTGTCCTTGGGAATATCTTATGTGTAAGCAGCAAAATGATACGAGTGAGTGTTTATGTTGGAGAATATTTGTTTCGTTGACATATCAAAATCTAAGAGTGAAATGTTCAATGTTTCAACGAAAGAAGGTGAGCTGATTGAACATCAATCAATTTTAAATCGATTGTAGTAATACTAGAAATATGACATGAATATTCAATTGAGTAGTAAGCCAATAGTGTCAAGAGATGAATTTAGGGTATGTAATTCTTCTCTTACTTTTCCATAAGCACATATTGTGCTAGTTTCTGTGACAAACTCTATCCTATCAATGTATTCTCCTTAAATCCATCGACAAAGTTTGTGTTGAGGTTTACTTAAGACGTTATTAAATTGACTCATATTTTCTAGGATCAAATTTGTAAATCTCAACCTCAAAATACATAAAGCTTTATAATATGTTAATAAGCGAAACGAGAACATGCATTTTTTCATGCATTTTTTATTTCTTATAGTCTTGAATTATAATTTCATGAACAATAATTGAAGAATTTGGACACACCAACCCAAAATTACAAAAAGAACTTATTCAACTATTGTCTTAGTTACTATGGCAATATAAACGAATAGATTTCAGTTTTTCACACACATACGTATCTCAACCTCCAAGGAGTGAAAAATGAACCCCTGATAAGCTCATTGGATTTAGTGTAACTAGGATTTTGGTTGTTTCTTGTATAGGTGACTTTCAAGTTACACAACTCTTTTTATCAGAATAGTACAACTTTTAACACCATTCAAGTCGGCCGTCAAGCTTAGGAATGCATTCAGATCGACCGTTTGAGAGACGATTGTTTCTTGATGACATGTGTCTTGTAAACCATACCTTATATGCAACTTTTATCATTTTGATTCTTTACTACATTCAAAATGGATTCTAGATAAAGTATTTAGGGCAAGTTCTCGATAAGTTTGGTGTCTCTAGTTTGTACGAGAGTTTTACCCATGGTGTATATGTTATGTGGGCAAATGACTTACTGATATTCTTTCCGTTCGATGCTGTTTGTTACGATAGAGACTCTCTCAATGGGAGATTAATTCGGTTCACATCTTTGATTGGAGATTTTTGTTTTCCTACAATGTACTGTTTGCGGAAAAGACATCAAACATAAACTTATTGCATAACATCTATTTGACTTATCCAAACCATTTCTAGAGAAGTTTGTGTAGAGAAATGCAAAGAACCAATGTATAATATGATTTCAAAGTGCACTTCTAGGAGAACCGAGGAAAACGACAAACGATTAAACATGTTATAATGGAAGGATGGTTGACATCCAACTACATACTTCTCACGAAAGTTGCTATGAGATGAACCCAGAATTAGCAAGAGTGAATATGGACATCCATCGATTGTTCAAGCTTTGGTGAAGGCATGTGACGATAGGTATAGAGAGTGACTTAGGTTACTCCTTTTTGCTTTATGGGCTGACAAGATGACTTATTGTACTACTACTGGGTACATGCTTATTGAATTGATGTTGGGACAAAAGCCGATGATGCCAACAGAAGAAGATTTTCTTACTTGGGCTATCTTGTCATGGGAGGACGATATGGATCACATACAGCTTCTCTCACTCCGCATCAGACAGTTAGAACACAGAGAAGATGATCTTGTTGAAGCACAATAGAAGTTGAAAGCGACTTGAGAATAAAGAGAGGTTTAACAAAATCCATAGGCTTCGACCGAAACCAATACAAGTTGAGGATTGGGTATTGATATAAGACAGTACCTTAGAGAACCAGCACTCTACATTCCAGAAGTTTTACAGGAGATGACCCATGCATTGTCTCAAATGTGTATAAGAATGGTACTTATTCCTTGCAAGAGCTGGATGGTATACCTTTAAGACTTCATGCTGCTGGAAAACGAGTGAAATTGTTTAAGAAGAGAGGACGAACGGTGGAGTTGGTCGAGTTCTTAAGGTCAAAACAGATCACAAGTGCAAATGATGACTTTTTATCTGAGACAGTTGAGGAGAACGAAGACGACTTGGAGAATTACAAGGATTATTGACGGATTGACACATATCAGAGGATGTGTAAGTTTGGAGAGGTGAATGTCGTGTTGCATGAGAGTCTGTATAGTGAAATTTGGTAGCAAAAAAGAGTTTTCTCCACTGTGTACGTAGCTATAAAAGAAGTCGCTCATGAGCTTGTTAAGCTGAGCATGTGCTAAGCTAGGACCAAGCTAGATAAGCTGCCCTCTAGCTTATGTTCCAAAGAACGACTAAGAAGTCACGAAGGAACTAGGTGGAAGCTCTTCTTGATTAGAGCAAGCACATGTCTTCACTTACGCGAAATAATGTTACACGTAGATGTTTACGTCATTTATAGTTTAAGAAAGTGATAAAAGAGAAAACTCTGTTGTTTCTCGTTGATGACTCGGATTCATTATCCGATGATGCTAACAGGTACGTGTTCTTGAGTAGTATAGTTTTGGTTCTTTCGTTATTAGAAAAAGAGATGTATAGTGAAAGTAGCATCCAAAAAGCTAGCAAAGGAGATAAAAGAGAGGTCTATAAGTATGCGTACAAGTCTCTTTACTATATTAAACTGAAACATGAGCAACCTCAGTGGAAGGGGCGCTCACCTAGGAAGAAGAGGCCATTGGATCAAATCCTCTTGACTCATGTTTCCTATCTCAACATGTTGACCTCCTGGATGGGAATCTATGTTGGGTGTGTGGCTACGTCTTACACATATAGAGACGAGGACATCTGGGGGCAAGAGACTAGTATCTTTTTAAATGTGGGTTCTTTGGTCTAAGCCTCCTCTGCATGCAATCGAGATTATGAGTTTGGAGATACTTGATACATCTATGGGAGGGTTATAAGCCCTGTAGGTGGGAGGGGTGTAAGCTCTTGTAACTGCGGTTTAGGCTCTAACATCGTGGTTTGACTCATAATATGGGTTGCATCAAGATGACATTGAGGGTTGAGAAATTTTTATTAAACAAGAGGTTAGCTTAGCTAGGGGTCAGCATAGCAAGAGGGCAGCTTGATAAATAAGAACATAAAGACCTCAGCTTAGCTAAGGCGCTGTTTAGCAGAAGTTGTTTTCTAGGTTAATCAACGTGCGATGGCGGTTCATAGGACATTATAGAGAACTGAACTCAGAAAGGAGGGGGCGCGTAAGAAGGAGAGGAGAAGATTTTGATTACTGAAGACATTTACTATTTGCACAAATTTGAGTGTTTGATTTGATTTGGTGGAATCAAAAGATCATATTTGAGTTCTGATTGTTGCCAATAGTCGGTTTTCCTTTTGATCGCTCTAGCATCAGTCACAGTCAAGAGGTCTATCTTGTAACGATCTATGTTACACATAGGAAGTTTATCTGTTAATAAGGTGTTTAGTTATAGTTAAATGTGGAGAATGTTTATTTGCTGCCCAAGTACTTTAAGAAGATATCAAGTTAGTCATGACTAGTTAACATTAGTTATAAACTTAGCTGTATTTTTGGACAGAAATCAGATATTTGCTAAAGAGTGAGCACTACTATCTTGTCATCTTTTCTAAAAGGTGGAAAGGAGGTGGAAAATATCCCTTATCTCCTTTTTGACTTGATATTAGTGGTGGGATTAAAGTTGTGGACTTTGTGGGCATTAAAAACAAGAAGAGATTCCACATGTTTTCTTTTTAGCGTATCCTAGTGTAGAGAGGGGGTGGAAATTTGAGATTCTTTGAGAATATTTCAGAATCCTTCTAGAAGTTGTTGACTTTGAAGAAATAAGCCCATGTGAAAAGGTAAGAAGCCCATGTGATTAATGCTTTTATCTTAAGTAATATCTTAGTAAAACTCGGTACAAATAGTTACGGCTGAGTTACCAGAGGGTACCGGATGGTACCAAAGTAAAAACCTATAATGTATAAATAGAGGAGTAGAGAAGAGCTCCTCATCCTTGTTTTCACATCGTCGTAATGACAAATTGAGTAATATAGAGAGTGTGTGATATTTTAGCATGTGAGAACTTGAGAGACGTCATTAGAATAGAAGATTTTAGTTTATGAGTTTATGAAAAATTTTAGTTGATGAGTTTATGGGTGTATGAATGAGTGAACTTAGCATTTTTCTCTTCAAGTTCATGGTGTGCTTCCATCAAAGCCATCAGAGGTGACCCCTGAGTGAGAGACAAGCCTGACATGTTGTAGATTCATCGATGACAATCGTGGAGGTTGAGAGATCGAGGGAGGGATAGTTGATCGATAGACCACGGAGGGTTTACAGTCCTCCTTAAGAAAGATTCTCTCCACGACAACGTTATATTCAATGAGTCTAAAAAATGCAAACTTGCCCACGACATTGACGTTAAGAAAAGAGTGAGCCATGGTGTCTAGTGAATTTCTCCATCGCGATGGAGAAATTATATTGAAATCTACAACAAGCAAACACACGTTACAACGGCTGAATTGGAACTTTTCATTGTATATCTGGATAATGCAACACTAGAAAAAACTCTAATTTATAGTCTTAGGTTGAGTCTCAACTTCTTGGCACTAACATAGAGTCTTCTTACTGTATACATGGAACATCTCAATGTCTTTTAACACTATAATAGCGTTAGAGTCACTTTGGTGAAGATGCTCTAATGACTCGTCGACTAAACATTTATGGTAACATGAGTACTTGTGGATACTGCACTTGTGAGATTTCCTCATTCTCGTAACATGTGTAGTACTATACGTAACAAATAATTGTTTTTAGATATTAACTTTAATAGTTTAAATATAATTCTATTTTTAGCTTTATTGTCAATTTGTTATGCAATCTGTTTAGCTTGGTTGTAAGTTTGTTGTAAAATCTGCATTCAGCTTTGGTTTTCAGTTAGTTCTAAAATTTGCATTTATACCACTAATGTACTTTTTAGTAAACACTAACTCAGTTGGTAGCCAATGGTTTATGATAATTTTCTTAGCTATGTTAACTAATGTTTGACAATATATATCATTACAGACATCACGTTGAATTCAACTTTCCGGGAGATAAATCAATCGCTTTCAACAATCGTCTATTATATTTCTTTGTAAGCTCATCGTCAACCATCACCGTTGCTTGCATAATCGCTTTCTCCATCTTCAGATGGAGAATATATTTGCAAATGGAGTCTATTGTCACACACTCATTTCTTATTCATCCACATCTACTCAAGAAAATATCTCAAGGTGGCTAAAATTCATTCTTCAGAATATACTGCTAATCAATATATCAACCATTATACCTTCTATCCAATTTCGTACTAGAGAAATAGCGGATGTCTCCATCCAATTCTTACCTCATGCTACAAGACACTCCTAAAATGAGCCTCAAAAAAAGAAAAGAAATATAAATGAGTGCAAACTCCTATCATCACAATGCATGAAGTAATCTGTCAAGACAACACGGTAGTCGTAAGTCAGATTGTTGGATATAACATACATGTTTGTAAAGTAATATAACTTACGTCTGGTCAAGAATATTGAGCAATACTATGAGGTGCAACTGTCAAGCAAAAAATTCTCAGACGGATAAAAAAACAAAAGATTAAAACTTTTCGATGATAGCTTCTTATTGAACCGCATTTTGTTTTGGGTCCCCTTTATGAAATGAGAGTGAAACGTTTTGAAGATCAGATTTTTCTCTGTTTCAAGCAGCAGTCCAGCTTGCCCAATGCTCCAGCTTAACCTAGGGTGTTGCTAACCAATAGCTTAGATTAACATATGAGCAACTGCTTAAGGATCCTGCTTTCATTCTAGTTGTAGAAACGCATATTTTCCACACATAAAATAGTTTACGACACCACAACGTCAACATGGTCATACCATGAGACTGAATGAGTTGATCCGTGAGTTTGATAAGAGGCACTCATAGCTTTCAAGTCTAGAAAAGTTGACGATGGATGCTAGAAGGATAGTGTTGTTCTTGAGAAATTTGGATGAATTTGTAATAGATAGACTTTGTTTTATGTTAACATATCATGGAGCAGAGGGAGGAGTTACATCTGATTGAGAAGAATGGAAGAAGCAATATTTACTCTTGCAAGACAACGTCATGACAAGATGACAATAGTTGGACAACTATATACCGTGATCCTGCTAGAACAACGAGCCTCAAGTCATAGTAGTTCTTCTAGTGATTTCTCATGTACTTGTTGTGATACCTTAGACACCTATTGTGCTTGTTCCAACACAAAGAGGTCATAGACAACGACCTGTTGAGAATCAAAATCAGCTAACCAGATTCAAGAACTGACTCAACATTTGAGCAATTTAAGAGTTGAGATGACAAATTTGAAAAGAGATCAGCGATCAACAACGCCAAGTGCTTGACTTGTAAGAGGAACCTTTACTAAGAGATGTATATGGTGTGATAGTCGAGATCATGTCAGAGATGATTGGAAAGACTTAGTTATTATTTTGCGAGAAGGTTGCATCTAATCGTCACAGGAAGAGGAGGGGTGAGGAATTTACTTCCAACACTTACTGGTGTGAACATTATAGTAATGACTGCAAGTTCTACAGAAGCTGATTTTTATAAAAGAATAGTTGAAGTGCGCTCTAACCCAACTATGCTTGAGCAAGTGGTTGAAGTTTTAGTTGAAGTGACGAAGAGAGACGTAAATAATATTAGGACATAAATGATGGAGGGTTCTTTTAGATGCAACTTTTGTTCAAGTATTTTTAGAAGCAAGCAGTGAACAAGATGTTATTATAGAAGACAAAAGATGACGTGATGCTTCTGATATATAATGACTCATGTTACACACAGGAAGTGTGTTTATTAGTGAAGTTGTTGACTTTGAATGAATAAGTTCATGTGATTAGTGCTTTTATCTTAAATAATATCTTAGTAAAACCAAGTAAAAATAGTTATAGTTGAGTTACCAAAGAATCAGAGTAAAAATCTATGATGTATAAATAGAGGAGTAGAGAAGAGCCCATCATCTTTGTTTTCACATCATCGTAATGACATTCGTGTAATATAGAAAGTGTGTGAGATTTCAGAATGTGAGAATTTGAGAAATGTCGTTAGAATGGAGTAATTGAGCTAATGAGTTTTGAGATGTGTGAGGAGCTGAACTTAACATTTCTCATTTCTAGTTAATGGCGTGCTTCCATCAAACCGTCAAATGTGATCAATGAGTGAGAGAACCTGACATGTTGCAGATTGATCGATGACTATTGTGGAATTTGAGAGATGGGGGTAGTTGTTCGATAGGACTGAGGAGGGTTTACATTTTTGGACATGTTATCCGGACGTCACAAGAAAGGATTGTCAAAAGATGTTTAGAGTTGAGTTATACATTTCACAAAAAGTTCATACGAGAGCACATAGAGAGAACGTTGAGAGGAGAGAGAGCTAACGCGATGTTAGCGACTCTATAACATTTTGTATATCTCAAAGTGATCTATGACCAATTCGAGGTTATTCTTTAATTTTTTTACTTAGAAAGGTTTGTTTGAGGAGAGTTAAGAGTGGATGCAAGAAGAGAGTTTTAGAGAAAGGAGGAGAAAGAAATTTCTAGAGTTTAGAAATTAAACTCTCTGGAAGATTTATACAATCGTTGTCATATATTTTTTGTGTTTTTATTTCTTTGTGGAAATTTTGGGTATTATATATTGGTTGATAAGTTATCAATGACATCAAAAATCATGAGAAGATGAGGTCTAGAAAGAAAAATTTTCAAAGTTGAGAGGGTTGATATTTGTGAGAGTTTAGAAGTATGCTCTCTGGAAAATTTATACATTCGTTGTCATATTTTTCTGTTTTTTATTTCTTTGTGAAACTTTCCAAGATTGTAGCTTGGTTAATAAGCTATCAATGACAACAAAAATTATGAGAAGAGAAGACCTAGATAGAGAGATATTTTTTCAAAGTGTGGGGTTGATATTCGTGCGAGAAGACAAAAAAATATAAATTTCAGTTCTCTGGAAGTTTGTATAGTCATCACCATTTCTTCTTGTCAATGAAGTTTATGTTCAAACTCCATCAATTAGTAGTTTAGGTGTTGAGTTATTGGAGGCCACACAAATCTTTGAAAGAGCTCTTATCGACTAAGAGATATACATTTTGGCACATAAAGAGATCTTGAAGATATTTCATAGAGAATCCAGTTCAGATGCCAAGGGAAAAGAAGAGAAGTTTAAAAATTCGAATAGAGCCGAAGAAGCAAAAGTTAAGTATAGATGAGTTGCAAATACACATTTATAGCACTTGTGATGATCTCTTTGCTCTTTATCGAGAATATTATAACTAGTTACTAACTTACTTTAGATTAGATTTTATTGTGTATAACATATATAATATAAGATTTTTTTATATATAGCTCTACAGAGTTAAATAAATTATGTATATTTGTTTTCTTCAATGATATATTGTCCACACAATGGTTGAGAAGATGCAACAACATAAGTGGAAGTTCAAAAGATTAGAAAGTTAGACTTAGAAATCTTCTTCAAGGTTCAGATGTCATAGTAAGTGTCGGAGGGAGCTAGAGAGATATTATCGTTGAGTTTTGAAGACACTAGCACAAAAACTCAAGTATAGTCTCTGAGGAGAAGAGTAGAAATTGACTTATGGTATTATTTCTATAGAGGGTTGTGACATAAAGTAGTGAATTGTCTAACTAGGATCAGAGTAGAGAGAGCCAAAGAGAAGCGATAGTTGATCTAAATCTTCGAGTGTGTCTTGTAACGACATACGTTACACATAAGAAGTTTATCTATTAGTAAGATATTTAGTTATAACTAAGTGTTGAGAATGTTTATTTGCTGCCCAAATGCTTTAAGGATGTATCAAGTTAGTCATGACTAGCTAAAGTTAGTTACGATTAAACTTAGATATAATTTTGGACAGAATTCAGATATTTCGAAAGAGTGAGCATTACTATCTTGTCATCTTGTCTGAAAGGTAGAAAGGAAGTGGAAAGTATCCCTTGTCTCCTTTTTGACTTGATATTAGTGGTGGGATTAAAGTTGTGTACTTTGTGGGCATTAAAAACAAGAAGAAATTCTACATGTCTCCGTTTTAGTGAGTCCTAGTGTAGAGGGGTGGAAATTCGAGATTCCTTCAAAATATTATAGAATCCTTCTAGAAGTTGATTTTGAACAAATAAGCCCATGTGAAAAGATAAGAAGCCCATGTGATTAATGCTTTTATCTTAAGTAATATCTTAGTTAAACTCGATAAAAATCGTACGGCTGAGTTACTGGAGGATATCAAAGTAAAAACCTATAATGTATAATAGAGGAATAGAGAAGAGCTCCTCATCCTTGTTTTCACATCGTCGTAATGACAACTTGAGCAATATAAAGAGAGTGTGATATTTTAGCATGTGAGAACTTGAGAGACGTCGTTAGAATGGATAATTTTAGTTGATGAGTTTATGGGTGTGTGAATGATTGAACTCAACATTTTTCTCTTCAAGTTCATGGTGTACTTCCATCAAAGCCATCAGATGTGACCCTTGAGTGAGAGACATGCCCGACATGTTGTAAATTCATCGATGACTATCGTGAAGATTGAGAGATGAGGGGTAGTTGATCGATAGGACCGCGGAGGGTTTACAATCCATTTTCATCTTCTAAGAGAGAATCTATGTTCCAAGTTGTCAAGTAGACACAAGTGCGTAGATGTGACTACTCTACTTACGTTAGTAGTCGAGAAGTTGGACGAAAATCGAAGAACTGAGATGGAAAAGTTATCGACTTCAAAGGAGGACTTGGTTGAGTTGTGATATAGAACGGCATTCAGATGGTGGAGATGATGGTAATGTGACTCAAGCTCATGATTACTTTGCGATAAGAAATGACACAAGAGGTGTTGCTACAATCATTTCATTTCATTTTATTTATGGTAGATTATTCTCGAATGAACTTTGTCATGTTTGTAGTCTTTAGCGTGTCGTCATTTGCTCGAAGATTAAAAGAGTAGAAAGAGTAGTTACAAGATGAAGAAGCTACCAATGTTTAATGTGAGAGATAATAAAGATGTGGAGCCGTTTGTTGGAGACTTCCAAAGAGGTTGCATCAGAAACCACGTGAAGAAGGAGTGAGTGTTGTTATTGCTAGAGCTTTTAGAATATTTTGCTTTTATGTGATATGACAACATAGTGAAAGCTCATTGTCAAGCTCACTCATTTGAAGCAACAAGACGATGAGAAATTTTGGTAGTATGCTGAAAGAGTGAATAAGTTGGAGTATCAATTTTAACTGTCTTCTTACGGAATAATGGAGACAGTGTGAAGCTAACGATGGCGAGGATTGGAGCAATGTTGATCAAGAACTTGGTGGGAGGGTTAAGACATTCAATTCGAATCCAAATGAGGTACGCGAAATCAACAACCAAAGCGTAGGTCATCAAGATTACAACAAATATGGAGGAGAGTTTGGATGATCGACATCTTATCCAACCTCATCATGTTGCTTTAGTATCGATTTTGACACTCGGTGTAGCCAAAGTAGTAGCATCTGCATCAACACAGTTGGTGATTGCTTCAATGTCAACTCCTACTCCAACAGTGGTGCCAAAACCGTTTGTCTCTACAGCGATGTCTACTACCACCTCAGATTTTCATGATGAGTTAAAGATCATCGATACTCTTGCTGATCTCAAGATAAACGTGATGTAGTCACGAGAATGGAAAAACAAAGATGTAGGAGGAGGTCAAAGAGATTACGATAACAATCTCAACCGAGGAAATAAAGATAACTTTCGAGGCAACCAAGGTAACTTTGAAAGAATCACATGTTAGATTTATGGAGGTTTCTATTCCCAACGAAATTGTCCTAACAACGGAGTAAGAGGTGCCAGTGCTATCAGAATGAATGTTGGTGGAGAAAATCCATCACAAGCACGAGACAAAAGAGTGACTATATCTATGTAGTGTGAGATCTCATCTATGAGAAGAAAAAGAGCTCGAACTCTTTTCATGCACCAGTGGAGATTTTAGCTCAAGAAAGAAAACGAACTCGATTGTTTGATGGATCAATTTTCATGGAGGAGTCACCAAGTAGAAGTACTCATTCGCATAATGTTTCGAGTACACCACAAGAACCAAGAAAGAAGTTGAAGATGGTGGATTTCACTATTTCGTCTTCTCAAGTTGGATATGATGTAGATGAAGATGTGAGGTGCTCAGAAAGCCAACATCACGGTTGGGCAACTGATTACACTCAACCGCAATTTATGAAGAGAACTAAGAGGAAGATTGAGTTATAAGAGAAGCAAGAAGAAGAAATTCAAGAGTAAGACATCAAAGTCTATGTGAGTTGGTGTCGTGGATGTGTATGCTTCAGAGGTATGCACTATGGCTCCAAAGATTGAAATCGGAATTGAATGATACTAAGTCTCTGACGTATTGGATTGATGAAGGGTCTGTAGTAAATAATTCTCCTCTCCTACAAAAGGTTTGTATTCAAATATCATTTTGTTAACAAGCAAAGATAACATATCAAACGGATGAGGACTGTGATATATTAGACCACACTAGCAAAATTTAAACTTGAGAAGTTTACAAGCTGTACTTATCCATCAATATCAAGGTCGATGTCCCAAGTGGTTTAATCCCCAATCCTTTAAGAGAAAGATCGTGGGTTTAATTCTTTGCGATAGAGGTGCATGTGCTGCAAACTGCTAACAAAACTTTTGGTCCGAGTCCATTTGTGTTGGACTCACATGGACAATCTTATGATCCGCCAAGACCTCATTCGACAAATAATACCATTTGCCATTTACCATTTATCTAGTTCGGTTGATGACTAAACCTATGAAACTTCTAATTTGATGTAGAATGAGATTTCGTCCCAAATCAAATGACCTTGTGTTGAGAGAGACACAAGTTCATAACATGTGCATCTTATATTTACCCATGATTGTTAACTCTTAGAAGCACTCTTCAATTAATACTCTACATATTTGTAATCGCATATATTTTATTTGAATGTCATAAGAGATACTTTTTACTAGAACGTGTAATTTTTATTAGCTTGGAATTCTCTTTGAGATTCTTAATGTCGAGGTCATAAAGGTTGTAACTCTTGCAATGGCTGCTGGACGATGGTCAACTTTTTGTATATTATCAGATTCTTTGTTAGTGGTGATCTTCATAATGTTAAAGAACAAGAGAAATAAAGTAATTCAGACATTGTTAAACGATAATTTGTCGTAAGAAAAATGACCGTAACTAGTTTTTTTCTTTCATCTCTTGCTTATCACCTCTTGTTTGTGGCCTTCAAATATTGTGAATTGATTCAAGCGTATATATCATCTTATTTCACAATAATTCAATATTAGATATTAAAGGTATTCATATTCATCCTCTTTCGAGTTACGAAGAAGGGGAATATGCATGTGGTGTAATTTATTACCTAACCCTTTCTAACATTCAGATTGACATAACACTTAATATTTATAAATATTTTAATATATTATTTAAACTCAGTATAAAAAATATTTAAATATTTTAGTATTTTTTGATAACAACAAGGGAGAACTGTTCCCCATAAGTTCATGTTGCATGGATATTGTCTTATTTCACACTCATCCATCTTAACCATCAGACACGAGTTTAAGGATTAGGGTTTTGGAACTCACAGCATGATATAACCTTCCATAACAGATTTCAAAATCTTATGACACTAAAAAAATGATAAATAAAAATGTATATCTGGAGAGCAGAAATCAAATCGATTGAGACATAAAAAAGACTGAAGATCGAAAGAAACTTGAATTAATTAGTGCTAACTCATCTCAAAGTCAAATAACATCTGATATGCTGATGCACATCTTGCAAATTTACATGCAAGTTCTACACTAAGTTTCAAAACATCTCGTAATTCCACATGTCAACTCACTGAGAGAAGCAAATAGACGTCTAAAAAAATTGAATATGACTTTTGTCTTTATAGTTAGCTTCTAACAGCAAAATGAATATAAAATCTAGAAGTGTGTGGCTCTTTGTTTAGCTTTATAACAATACCAAATTTCTCAGAAATGGATTAAGTTCTTACATATCCTTGAGTTTAGACTCTACAGTTAGGGGACCCCTTCACTAAACCTAAGTATCACGTGCGATCCAAGTTCATCCGATTTTAATTGCCAAGTTCATTCCGTTTTTAATACCTCTATTGGATCCATTTTTTGTAAGTTTTTGTGGATTTGTGTTATGAGATTTGATTTAGTGTTGATTCTTTGGTAGTTGGATTGTGATATGAGCGCCGATTTTAGATCGTCGTTGGCACATGATACTTGAATATGTCTTTGATATATTTACATGTTTACTGTAGTTAGATGTTTGCTAGCTTGGTAACGAGAGTATGCAAGATGCAGTCTATGGTGTTGTAGATGAAAAAATAGTTAAGTTGTATAATATCATAAACTACTTGGAATTGTGGTTAAGTATTTTACTCTTTTCAATGAAGAATTCACTGAAGCGTATCTAGTGTGTTGCAGGTGTCCACTCCATCCATCAAGAATATTCTTTTGTTTGGATTAAAAGACAATCGTGTAGCTGTGAAATATTATTCAGACGACTAATCAAATCTTATCTCAAAGTTTAATTTCGAAGATACTCTGCATCTTTACAAATACACATTTGCATTATTGAAGTATGGCGCTTGCAGAGCTATGGCACATAGGTAAGAGAAATCTTCTTGTTTTGCCGGTTCGTTAGATTATATGGACTATAATTGCTGATATTGTTTACTCTTCTCGAATATGATGTGACAGAAGTGCTAAGGGTTAATATTGCATCTTCCACGTGACTAGCCTACATAGACCTCTTTTCGCTCCATTTTCCTTGTGAACATCCCCATGTTGAATCCAGAATACAGTCTTACCCGGGGTTGTGTTCAGAATACAATCTTCTTATAATTATCATGGGGTCTTGGTGTAGCTTAAAATATGATACAAGCAACAAGCACACTTGGTGATAAGGTATACCTCCTCTCTTCACCCAGTTGTCTATCTCTCTTTTTTAAGATTACCAAGTAATCATGTTTGATACATGATAATATGTATACAATTTGCACTTCTTCTCATGGAACGGTAATAAGACAAGCGTGCAAAGTGACACTTAATTCTCCATACTTGGTGATATAGTATACCTCTTCTCTTCACCCAGTTGTCTATCTTTCTTTCTTAAGATTACCAGGTCATCATGTTTGATACATGATCATATGTATACAATTCGCACTTCTTCTCATGGAACGGCAATAGGACAAGCGTGCAAAGTGACACTTAATTCTTCATACTTGGTGATAAAGTATACCTCTTCTCTTCACCCAGTTGTCTATCTTTCTTTCTTAAGATTACCAGGTCATCATGTTTGATACATGATCATATGTATACAATTCGCACTTCTGCTCATGGAACGGCAATAGGACAAGCGTGCAAAGTGACACTTAATTCTTCATACTTGGTGATAAAGTATACCTCTTCTCTTCACCCAGTTGTCTATCTTTCTTTCTTAAGATTACCAGGTCATCATGTTTGATACATGATCATATGTATACAATTCGCACTTCTGCTCATGGAACAGCAATAGGACAAGCGTGCAAAGTGACACTTAATTCTTCATACTTGGTGATAAAGTATAACTCTTCTCTTCACCCAGTTGTCTATCTCTCTCTCTTAAGATTACCAGGTCATCATGTTTGATACATGATCATATGTATACAATTCGCACTTCTTCTCATGGAGCGGCAATAGGACAAGCGTGCAAAGTGACACTTAATTCTTCATACTTGGTGATAAAGTATACCTCTTTTCTTCACCCAGTTGTCTATCTTTCTTTCTTAAGATTACCAGGTCATCATGTCTGATACATGACAATATGTATACAATTCGCACTTCTTCTCATGGAACGGCAATAAGACAAGCGTGCAAAGCGAAACTTAATTCTTCACAGAAACTAGGTTAAGATTCTCTGTTTTAAACGTTTTACTCTAACTGGAGTGCCAAAGTTTATATGATCAGTCTCTTCTTTTAGCTTTTCTTTGACTCTAATCTCTTGTAGAGTTAGAGAGGGGATGACTTTAATATTCAATGAGGTTAGATCAAGTGACAACAGCACGTGATTGGCTCTCAACTGAAAATAATGCATATGAAAAACTAATGATATCGAGATAGAAGAAACGAAATGAGCGTAGGTGAATAATATGCATGTTGGATGAACTCTGGGGAACTTTTGCTCGCTTATTGTTATCAGGAATATATATATATATATATATAATAAAATATATATACTAAATAAATATAAAAAATTAAAATTATTTATATATTTATTACCCATGCCTGGAAACACGAAGAGAGTAAGAAATAACCCATAAATCTTGACCAGAGTGCCACGCTTCAGAAAGTACAAGTCTGAGAATCCATACTCAGTAATATATTATACACTGAGGTTAATTTAATACTTAACCTTCCGGCAGGAAGAGTTAAGTATTAAATTAACCTCCTGTATATACAGACGGAAGGGTTAGGTATTAAATTAACCTCCTATATATTTTCTGTATAAACTCTTGTGTATTTACCTCCTGTATATTTGCCTGAGGTGAATATGCAAGTGCTCGGAACTCATATGCAGTTGCTCAGAACAGGTGATAATGTATGCTTTTTGATTACCTTTCTTTGTACGGTTGTAATTGAGCTTATCCCTCCGCCATGCGATAGGTTTCATATATATGAAAAGTCTTGGTGGTCTTAAGATAAAATTAAGTGTCGATATAGATGGTGCTACGTCGTACGTCCGTGATAGTTCGTCGGTCGATCCTTCATACGTAAAGATTTTGGTTCTTCAGTTTTAACACCATGGTACAAACATCAGTCTCTTTCTCTTTAGCTGAAGGATTGTCTTTAATGAATGAGCACTCATTCTTTATGGTCAACTCTTCAGTCGTCCCTTATAAGTCATTAAATCAAACACCTGGTTAAATTATTAATTGTTGAGTACAGTCCACCGCACTTGTATCTCCTGAAGTGCGATAATTCACACAAGACTTATGGCTTTTTTCTTGCTCTCCTCATGTTTGCAGGCATGGGCTAACAAATAATATTTATGAGATTTTTTAATATTTATGTAGTATATATATTTTATTTAATATTTATATAATTCCCTGTTAACAAAAAGAGAAAAAAGTTCCCAGAAAGTTCATGTTGCATGCATATTAACTCATTTCACAATCTCAATTCATTGTCACTCACGGATTTACAAATACGATGCAACATTCAGAAAAGTATATTTTTCTTGTAATCTCCCAATGAGTTTAACTTCAACTCTATTTTTTTATAGTCCTCGACACTTAGTGCTCCATGACTATATTGTTTTCTGAAAAATCTACACACTATAATATCTTCATCGATTTCTCATTTGGATATCATGTACTTATCCAATAAGCAGTTGCCGTCTTTGTGAAAATTGATTCTTGTAAGAACAGAATAACTTGTAGGCACTTAAAACTCCTAAATCATTCCTAAATCTATTATTAGATTTATTAACTGTCCTTTTTTCCTGGAAGGTTGTGTAATAAATTTAACGTGTATTAAAATATTAATTATTTTATTTGTCGAGGAGATGTGTTTTTATAGTAAAAGGACTCGTGTTTCAAGTCACTTTACTTACAGGTATACATTCCTTATAGAGTTTGTTTTACAGTCACTTTAGAAATATTTAAATTTAGATTTCACTTGTGCTATGTTATGCGCAATGTAAGCGAATGTTTGCTTACTGCACACTTATTTCTAATTTTTTCAAAAAACGATTTTCTCCATAGTCAAGATGTACAGCAAACCATGTGGGATAATTTTAAGACTATATTTTTGGTTGTTCTTTTTTGTCTCTTCGCTCCTACACTCATTTGGGATTCATATTCTCCTTAACCTTATGAACAAAATCAAAAGGATGGGTTTAGAAATAAACTGCAAACTGTAAGCACTTTGTTATTATGGAATTTTATTGTTAGGTATCATACAAAACATTGAATAAGTATTTGTCATATATTTTTCCATCCCAAATATGCTGAAACCTGTCACAATAAGAATTCAAGATAGAGTCTAACGAAAGCAATTTCCAGTCTTCAAAGCATAATCCTTTAACGACTATTTGTTGTAGGGAGTACAATGTTTTCGTAACAAGTAGGAAATATAACGATTAGAGATAGAACAATTAGGGAGTTCCAACAACAATTAGGAACAATTAGGAACTGTATACAGTTTTCATCTCCATTTCACGTCACTCCCATCATCACTAATCAGATTGGTAAAACACAAAAATGCAAGCTTATACTGTTATAAAATAGGCTCCAGGAAAAGTTAGGTAATAAATTATAAATTGCAAAGAAAGTGTGCGTTTGTTAGCAACTTCTCGGTAATGTAGTTTTGAAAATTCATTTCTCCGCAATTCTTTTATGGGTAATGTCTGGATCTTTTTTGCAACTCCAGGTCTGGCTAACATTTAACATTTAGAAAAAAATGAAGAAGTTTTTCCTTTCAGTTAGTTATATAATTTTTACATAATATTGATATTTGTTGATAATAGCAAGCGAGCAAATGTTCCGCCAAGTTGTTCCTGGTGTTATTTAATACTTGTGTTTTTTTTTCATCCAAATGCACAGCAAAAAGGAAAAGAAAATTGCCGAAGAGAAAAGCAAGAAGAGTTTGGAAGGTATGGTCGTGAATGGCCCTACCTAGGAGTAGTCCCGAACCGTCCAGTCCCGAACCGTCCAGGACCGGACTATATTTCTCGGTTCAAGTCTGGGTCGACTCAGAAATGGTTCGGTTCAAATTTTCATAAATAGTTTAGTTTGAAAACATTTCGGTTTTTAACATGGATGGTTTTTAATTGGTCTGGTTTGCAAAGTAAGTGGTCTTTAAGCGGTGCGGTTCCATATTTCCAAAATTTTTGTATTATAATTTAACGATAAAGTTTTGGATCATACTAAGAATAAATAATAAATTAGATTATAAGTTGAATACTCACTAGTACCAAATTAATTATGTTATAATCAAATAAAACTCAAAAGTGTATTGAAGATACTCATTTCTACTGCAGTTAGAGAATATTTTAAACGGTTTGGTTCCGTTCAAATCTTTAGGAAAACGATTCGGTTCAGAAACAATTTGATTCAAATATTTATAAATGATTGATTTATAAATGGTTTAGTTGGAGATTTCAAATACAAACTAGTCTTAGTTCGGATCCATGTAAAACGGATCGGTCTCAAACCGAACCTGGCCGACTGCTAGCCCTGCCGGAGGAAGCAGGAAGAGGACAGGCGGACAAATTATGTAGTCAGAGGAGGATGGAGGCACGCACTCGACAGGACAGCACGAGTGAGAGTAGTGAGTGAGTGGTGCAACTGGTACACAGTAGTTGGGAGCCAAGAAAGTTAGTGAGAGAAAGGAAGAGAGCGAGAAATCAGCGTACTCGCGCCTCAGCGTCTGTCGGGCGAGAGGGGACGCTCTTCTCGCTCTTCTTCCATTTCATTGTCGCTGGAAAGGATCGAACGAACCAAAGTAAGTTTTCAGGCCGATCAGAGAAAGTCCGCCAAGCAGTGAGTGAAGTTCTCCGTCTCCGTCTTGTGGGACATTTCTTTTGTGTCAGGAGACTCGACCGAGAGTACGCTAGGGGGAAGGGAGCAGCGGGAGGCCAAGCTTTGCCGTCGAGAAAAGGAAACTGGAGCACAGCACATGCGGGGAAATTGAAGCTTGATCGATCCTCGCAATGGAGGTCTAGATCCTAACCCTCGCCCGGGTTTTGTCAGTTGGTTGGTGGTGGTATGATTTGGTTTATGTTGATTCTTGAGCCTCAGGGCTGGGATGCGAGGGCCGCATTTTAGTTCGCTTTTGACGCTGATAGCTGGATCTGCGTTCGATCTGTTTGGAAGGTTGCTTGATTCGCATCATAAAGGGTTGCCCGAGAGACGATCGAAGGCGAGACGCAGTCTGTGGTGCCGCTGTTGAGGCGGTAGCTAAGCCAGGTCTCCTGCTAGAAAGGTAGAAAAGGAGGAAGTAAAGGACGGGGAACTGTGGGTAAGCTGTTTCTTCTCCATCGAAGAATTCACTTAAGTGTCTCTCTTTTGGGTTGCAGGTGTCGGCCCCATTGATCAAGAACATTCTCCTGTTGGACTCGGAAGGAAAGCGCGTAGCTGTTAAGTATTTTTCGGACGACTGGTCAAATCTTGCCTCAAAGTTGGCCTTTGAAAAATCTGTCTTCACAAAGACGCAGCGTATTAGTGCTCGAACTGAAGGTAAATTTTCTGTCAATGCCCTACTGAAGTAGGGCATTGGCAGAGCTATGTCACTAAGGAAGGAACGAATCTGCTTCTGCCGTTCGTTAGCTTGGATGGACTAGAATTGCTGATCCTGTTGGCTCTTGTACTCACACGTCTGTGTATGTTTAATGAAATGCAGCGGAGATTGGTATGTTCGATGGTTACGTTGTGGTCTATAAATTTATATCGGATCTGCACTTTTTTGTGACGGGAGGTGATGATGAGAATGAGCTTATTCTGGCCACGGTATTGCAGGGCTTCTTTGATGCAGTCGGGTTACTTCTAAGGTTGGCTATGTTGATTTTCTTGTCGCTAACTGTCTCACTTCATCGTTACCTGGACCTTAACTAAGAAACTAAATAAAAAACTGCTCCGTTTCTTGCACAGAAGCAATGTGGAGAAGAAAACAGTGTTGGAGAACTTGGATCTTGTTCTCCTCTGCCTTGATGAGATTGTCGACGGAGGGTATGGGGCAACCTGGATCACGGTCAATGCTTTAAGTTGTTGCTCAACTTGTCCCCATTTTCTTAAGTTGTTGAGCACGCACCCGTTTATCTACTTTCACCAACATTTGACGACTTGCTAGGGGTGATTCTTGCAGGATTATTCTAGAGTGTGATGCCAGTGTGATTGCTGCAAGAGTGGCCATGCGCGGCGCAGAGGCCGACGTGCCACTATCTGAGCAGGTTCGTTGCTTCTGTCAGAATCTCTGACCCGTTAGATTATTATGTATTTTTGCTCGGAAAGTTTGTATTGTTCAAGATCAACTTACTGCCGTAAAAATGTGCTCAAGTCGGGAGCAAGGAGTTGGTTCACCATTCAGATAGTTTCTAGGAAGTACTTCTGTTCCTGTGTATATTTCCCGCAATTGCTGCAATTCAGAGGAAGTTTCTATTAAGGACAAGGACTTGAGGACGATCTTAGTTAGTGTAGATACCGTCTTAAACAGTGGGTTACAAACTGGCTCGGCCTTTCTACGGACAAAGGATACGCGGTGAATTCTGCCAAGTTCTACCAGATTACTTGAGATTATTCCGGTATCCTGCTGTAAGGTTCAGATGTTAGTCGTAACGTCTGCTACATAGGTTCTATAGTGTTGTCAGTCAAATTGCTTAAGCGTAGAGGGCTCTTCTCTGCGATACGAGGCAGGTATTCACGTGGGTAAAGCTAGTTAATTGTTTCTGTCTCTCGAGTTCAAATCTTTTAATCACTAACCCTCGAGTGATTAAAGATCTGAACTCAAAAGACATAAACAATTAACTACCTTTACCCACGTGAATACCTGCCTCCTCGACAGACAGAGACAGACGGCAGCACAAATAGTTTGTAGTTGAAGTTCATTCTGTGGAACTTCTGCAGAGTTAGGGCACTGAGTAGGTTTGTTAAATCTTTTGTCGCGGAGCCATTCTTCCATAGGCTTTATCAAAGGTGGACTATGTCTAATGAAGGTAGTAGCGATGCTTTGTTTATTTGAACTCTGTAAAAGTGAGTTCTGAGTCCTCGTTTTTTATGGCAATTGCTAGATGGTGATCCTCAACTACTACTGATGTAACTATCTGCTGGAACTGCAGACTATCTCCCAAGCGCTGGCAACTGCGAAAGAGCACCTGGCAAGGTACAACTATAATGATATGCTGATCTGGCTGTGATGGAACGCAACGTCGTAGTTATCAGACGCTCATCCATAAAAGTGTAATTTGAAGTAGCTCAGGCAGAATTGCTGCAGTGATGCTTCAGAGTAGCGTTAGCTTCCGTCGCTGACTTTCTGGGCGTTCGCGCATGGATGGTCGGTGCTGTTGTGCAGAAACTGGGTTCTGTAAAGATTGTTGGACTGTTTAGTGTTCATCTGGATTATGAACCTATATGTTCATAAGCCAGGCAGGGTTTTGATATGAGAGATGTGTGGGAGTTACTTCCGCTTTCTCTTCTGACGTTGTGAGCGCCTCGTTATGAATGCGCGGTGATGTGTGCAGAAATTGGGCACTGTAATTTTTTGGTGAGCTGATTCTTGTTCACAGTTGTTCACCTCTCAAGAAATGAAGAATCCCTTCTTAAAGCAGAGGGCATGAAAGCCTGGGTGGCATCATGTATACGGTTACATTGGTGAGTCATTTTGGTGTACGTGCCGAAGCTAGGGAATCCAGGTGTATAGGGGCCCGGCTGTTTATTTACTGTCACATTCGCAAGGCTGAATGGTAGCCGAGAGAATTATCTTCTGTCACGACCTCGTTCGATTTAATATGGCCATCTTCTTGTTCTGGAGACCTAAGATACATGTATGCTGTACTGTGTTGTCGCTTTCTTCCAACTCGACTCACTGTCCTTTAAGTGGACCTTGAAAAAACCCACTTGCTTCTGTAGGAGAATGTTCCTGGTCATCCCACCCGCAACCCATGAGCATGCTCTGAATCTGGGAGGACGTGGAAGTTCCAATCCTAATCTGGTCACAATCCCGGATAGTGTTATAACGTCAGGGAGGCTAAATGGAGCATGTAAACTGCATGGCAGTCTTCAGTATATGATCGAACAAAGAAATCGTTTGGAAACGATCGTGCATCCGTGTAGGGGCCGCCGACGGGCTGACGCACATAAAGAAAGAGTGGTGGCCTTCCCTCGCTCACCGCTGTACCTAACGTCCTCCGTTGTCGCTGGCATTTCAGGATGTTTAGTACAAGTCGTGGTTACGCTTTCGAGCTGTCAAATCTGCACAAAGGATAACGGTTGAAATGGGCCCGTTTTTGTCAGTGAGGCTCTATAATCGAACGTACTTGAGACAATGGTCGTCAACGAAAAAACCGGACATTTCAGTTGAAGCGATGAAAATTCGGTGGTTGCGCGCAGTGGCCGTGCTCTGGCTCTGTTAGAGAACTCGTGATAAAAAAACAATGCGACATCATTCAGCGGTCCTTGCCGTACATGGGAAGGCAGCATCCAGGAACCCAGGAAGGTTTGATTGAGCTGGAAGCTACCCGAAATGGTGATAATGATAAATAGCCTAAACCCCTCAAAAGCTTCAGGCTTATGGCATACTCCGTACATGGACACCATGGATTCCTACGTGTACTAGACGACTGAAAATACACTATTTTAGACTTTGTAACGGTTTCAAATCTGATTTAACTGTAAGACGTTTCAACTAAATCCCAACTGTTAAGCTTCCTCAACTGCATATCAGTCGGAAGCTAATTTCGTTCAAATTTTGAGACCATCATATCTTCAGTTGTGAGGAATTCTTGTCTCTGGCCACATACAGGTTCTACTCCAATATATTTCCGAAGAAATTACAGTTGCATTAGAGTGTACGACGTGGAGACAATCATCAACGTGAGATTCATCGAGGGTGCGCATAGTTCGTCCATTTTACTATTGACGAGTTTACTATATGGCGGGCAATGAAAAAGAGGCTCGTTCGTTAGCCGCTTCGCTCATAACTCCGGAAAGTTCATTGGTGCCCACGTGTGGTAGGATGATACAGACCCTTCCGCAAAGGCGGACGTTCTGGATTCGTGTAATACGCAAAGACGAAGACCGAACAGAAAGGACGTTGCGAAAAGCTCGGAAAGACCAGATTTAAACATAACGTGATCTACTGAGCGCAATGAATCGACTCATGTTCCATGAAGACAAAGCGTACTTCAACAAACAGTCTACCAAAGTCGGGTCATGTGTCAGTCAACCGAAGAAGAAGTGGCGACATCTTAAAGCAAAAGTTGTGAATTGCAGAGTTCTTTAACTTGTTATTCAAAGAACCGCTGGTAATCTCTACTCAGCTTATCTAAAAGCTTGCTAGCCTCAACAGTTCTTCAGTCATAGAGCAGCCATTATCTGCAAAATAATGCTGCTTCGTTTCTGATGCTCACCGTACTCCCAAAACCCTCGCTCACTGCACAAGACATACAGATTGTAAGCCATTTAGTTTACGGTCCAGAACGCCAATCGTCCGCGTAGAGGAAACGTGCAAACGTGCGACGAGCTACAAAAACAAAGACGAGATCAGCTATTTTCATGTCCGTACCAACACGGACAAGAACAAATAAGCTTAAGAAGTGAGATTCACCGACTGATCTAGCCTGAACCTACAAAAAGCATCCAACTGCGGTAGTCTTGTACCCACATGTTAAGTTGAACAGGTTTCTTTGTGCGGTCCTCCAAACACTTCCCCGCTATCGTTGATGTATGTGTTCACTTCTGTGAATGCTGTAAGTACTTAAAAACATTGCAGCTTCATGTATGAGGTGGGATGCTGCTGCGTCCAGCAACACAAACGGTTGTATAGTCGGTGCTGCTTCATTAAGTCAACTGAGAAATCGAACCTCCAAACTTAAAATCACTTAGACATGGAACTGCTGTCGAGTCAGTCTTGACCCACCTCTCTGTTGATTTAGCCCTGCTAAACACAGCAGTCGTGCAGGGTCATAAAAAGTCTACTGTCCCCGTGATTGTTATCGGATTTGGGAAGACAATGCGTTGTGCTTGACCTTTATCAACAAGGGCTGGCAGTGCATTCGCATCTTTTGGCTTCATCCCTTGACCCGTCCAGACCTGTGCAGCATATACAAGGAATCATCTCAGAGTCGACATCGGAACTAAAGTGGAAACTCAATCTCTCTGGAAGAACGCGAGATGCGCATAATTACCGTCACGTGGGGCCAGGCATTTAGGGACTTGATTGTTTGCTCTTCACCAGCAGAATTCAGCTGTACTTCTAGAGCACACAGTTTGTCTGAAAAGACAAGTGCTGTGAATTGAATAGGAGCTGGACATGCCCGGAGTGATCCATAGGCTGATACAGCTGCCACCCCGTGTGCATGCTTGTGTGCGAGGGTGACGTGAGCCTTGCTTAGATTCTCGCTCCAGCTCTTCCCGCTTAGATAAGTCTGAGCTTGAGGATTTTGTGCAGCAATCTGAGGAGAAAACGTATGTTCAAAGTTAGGGGTAAAGCTTACTGGTGTATCGTACATGTCAGGCTATTTCAACCATAATGTGTGCGTCTACGGCCGGAAGGGACCTGCTATCTGTAAGAATGCATTTCCTGAAGCTTTGGTCGAGTTTATGGGATTCACAAACAATTGACATACCGTTTCCAATGCCTTTGACACTTCCTCCTGAGGTAACTTGACAGCAGCGAAGGTGAACGTGCGGAAAGTTCGCTCTTCAGAGGCCCTAGGAACGTGCATAACGAGGCCTGCACTGTTGATGGCTTTTAACTGATCGATAACCGATTTTACAGCTTCTGGGAAAGAAACCTACTTGTTTGCAGATAACATGTAGAGATATCAGTAACCACCGAAAGTGGAGAATGTCAGACCCAATCTTGTCTGTTACCTCCATGCAACTTGAAGGAGAAATCTACGACACCAAATCCTGGATGTCATCAGCATAACTTAGGGACTGCATGCATTACGCTGGAAGGACTTCTGAGAAAATATTAACCTGAATGGAGTTCAAATACTCCGTGTTAGCAAACAAGGTCTTCCTCACGAGCGCCTCCCACGCTACCCAAGCATCCTTGAAAGTGCCCTTCAAACTCTCCACCCTGCTTGATTACGCATTCATAATTCAGCGCCAACTTTGCATACGCAGAATCTTCTGCTCAGTTCGACCGATCTCATGAAAAACAACAAGTCTACAAACTAAATAACAGTTCCTCACCTTCCATGCTTGGCGGTGTGCTTTTTGTAGAGGTCAAGTCCCTGTTCGAAAACATCCAGGATGGCTTCCGGCATAGGCTCTCTGCACAACATACAACGGTTAGAAGTTGAAAGTGGAACCGAGTGTTAGCTTAACTGCAGGGCAAAAAACAAGTTCTCAACCGTCCTGACCTTTCTGCCTTCAGAAAAGGCATCTTAACAAGATGTCCGAATCGTACTTGTAATTCTTCTTCAAACTCTTTCCGATCCTGTACGAAGAACAGAATCTATTATCATCTGAATCCTCTTTTGACTTGCTCAACCGCTACTACTGGTTGAAGATGCTCATTCAGACGTTCGCGATGAAACCATAACCCTAAACCCGGCAGCTACAACGGTTATCAACCATGACTTCGAGCTCTCATGGTAGTTATTAAGCTACAGAAGGACTACCGCCCATGAGAAAACAGACCTGCTGTTAGTATATTCATTTTGCCTGCTGTACACGACAGCCCCAGTGAACAATATATGAACACGTAAGACCCCGAACGCAAGCAATTGTGCTGTATAACCACAGTAAATTCTAACAGACTCGCTAACTATCAACCAAAAAGCTAAGCAGAATCAACTAGTTGATGCGGTTCACATCTTCGCCACCGATCATCTTTACAAAAGTTACGACCAAGAGCTTAAAATCTAGACTTAATCCAATAGTCCCTTCCACATACCCAACACTTGTAGAAGGCACGTTGAAGAAATAAACTTACCCTGCCCTTATAGAGATTGTAAAACATGAGCATGACAAAACCCGGATTTGGAGAATTTTTATCCAGTTTACCCTGCATAGGAGAAGTGCACTTTAATACATGCACAAAGAAATCGCAATCTTACTTTTAAACAGAAAGGAAGGAAAAAGTTTCCGGACATAATGCTCTGATTACCAGCATACTGGTTATCAGAGGAATAGGGCAGACAAACCAAAATGCAAGGTGTCTCAAACGACTAGTATATACTCCCTGACTGAGGCTAGACCTGATTGATGATGGAGAATCGTGGTCTATTTTCTTCGAAGAAACTCTGAAGCAGATTCAAGACACCTTACTAAGTAAAAGAACTACCTGACATGTTTAAATCATGGCATGAGTAAGAAATTTTACCGGGTGGTCGGTCCTCTGAAGAACGCGATACGTAAAAACCGCCAACGCATCTAGCGAGTATGGGTTGGACCCGGTGCCTGCAGCCATAACAATATGCATGGTCCTAAGCTTTTCGTCCTGTCTGCATCTTGAAGTGAGTGAACTACGAGTAACTTGCATGTAGCTGTTAGATGCTCCGCCTATGGAGAACACCATGGCTTCAAAGAATCGGGTTTCCTCAGTAAAAAACATATATTGCTCTTTTGAGATATAAACAGCCAGCGGGGTTAAGTAAGAAACTGAAACTAAAGGCTCCGGTTTCCACCCGTCACAAGTGTAGAAGGTACTGTCGGTGAGCACAAACCAGGGGCAATATAGATGGATGCATAAAGCTGCATGCTAACTCATCAGCTCAAACAAATCCGACGAGTCTGAAAAGACGAAAGTGGCAAAAAGAAGGAACCTTTTGAATCACAAATAACCGGAACACCGATAGCATGCGTGCTTTCGCAAGTATTCTCTATCTGCAATAGAGGTCAAGCACCCAAGAAGTCCCTCAGTCTATTCGTTTCCAAGATAGGAACTTACTTAAAAGAAAATACTTTGTTACATGTTACCTCAAGCTGGACTAAGACATATTTAACGATGATCAGATTATTAAGGATCATATGGAGGACGACCTTATCCTGGTTTCAATACTGCATAATCCGGATAAGTATAGAGGTCAATATACAAGCTAGCATCTTACAACCGGAGGGCCTACATGCCTTGTTTCCTATACATATATATGACTAATAACAGTGACCTGAGAGTAAGTTCAAGCTCATGAAATAGGGCAGAGCAGAATTCAAACGAAGCCTTACCTGCTTCCAAACTTCCTCGTTGGGTGCATTTTTGTCAGCCAAAGTTATAACCTGTGGTTTTTTCTTTCGCTGTTCAGCTATTATCTGCCAGTACCTACCTACAAAAGCCAGGAAAGAGTCGACTTATTTGGGAACATGACAGCTAAATGTTGCAGGAACCTGAAAGTTCCAAAGGGAGTACGATATGAAGTATGACAGGCACCTAATTCTCCATGGAATCTGCAAGAAATCGACTACACTCAATAGCTATTCCCTAACAATTTCTTCACTGGGCTACAATCATGTAAGAATCTCTACATTTGACAGACTATCGATACGGCTTGAGACCTGAATATCTCCTCCCCTTGTTTGAAAGTCTAGTGCAACATAGGCACAATTCAGTACAGAAGGACGAAACGGACCATCTTTCACATATGATGAACAACTAACGAAACGATCAGATGCCACATATAAAACGTAACTACTGCATCCTACCCTCACGATTACTAAAACAGTTAACTGCTCCATTTGAGCAGACTGCTGCAAACCTTTGGTTGTGTCTCCCATCAGATGATGCTGTGGACCCAGTTCAGACACTTTACGGATCTCTGCGCAGAGCCCTGACTTCGCGCATCCAGGAATGCCTGTAAGCACATGATTCATGCATAGTAACTAATCAAATGAGTACAAGAAAGTTCAAAGACATTCGAAGTCATGCTTCGTTGTGCGTTCCTCTCCATCAATTTTTGTCACTGGTAATGAAGGCCTGTCTGGCCATATACAAGACCCCCTTACCAGGAAAGAACACCAACATCCCTTTTGCCTTCTTCACCGGACTCGAATCTGTTGCGGCAGAAGTGCTAGGGGTTTCCTCTTCCACGTGATTAGAATCCTCCTCCTCTTCACTTCTCTCTCCCGCAACTTCAGCCAGAAACTGCTCTACATTCACCGCAGAGCCAGCTGCCCCGATCAACCTCTGGTTCTTGGCATTTCGTTGCGCGTACTTCTCTAGAAATGGTTCGGCTACAGTCAAATAGCTGTTATGAAGCTTCTTATCTTTTATGTGCTTTTTCGCATGCACTGCCCTGTGGGGAAACAAATAACCCCAAGCAAAAACACGAAACAGAGTTAATCTTCCATTGAGAGAGTCTGGATTGCTTGTCAGAGAGTCTGCATTGTACCAAGCAACATCAGAGGGAAAGCAGATCAGTAAGCCCGCGGCGCATAGAATATACACCACAGCAGAAATGAAGACAGCAAACTTGTCCCAAATGTTTTATCTTCACTCCACTTTTGCACTCAAACGAGATCATGAAAGCATAGTAAAGAGTCGAAATTGTACAGTTGCATAGAAGGTAAGATTTACCATTCGTCCAGGAGTTGGATAAGTTCCTTCTGTTTCTGGGCTGATGTACCCCAATTCTTCATTTGCCTGATCAAGGAATATAACTCATGACTATAAGTCAGACCAAAAGAACTCCTGGGAAATACGGGATGTTCTATTGAGCTTATCAACCTATTCCGCAGCTCTGCGTATTCTGACGTTAACATTGACAGGAACTGCATCCCTAGAAAAGAGTCTCAATAGCGTCTTCAGTAAACCCCAACACAAATTTTGTCACAGATTTTAAGTGGAGAATCAACCAAAAAGTGATTGGATCTCGTAAAGGTCCTCACCTCATATAGTAAGTCTTGTACTCAGATGCCCCCTTGTTAAGCAGAGGTGCCAGACCATTACGGATGAGGAATGTTCGCAACTGTAACATAGCCATACCACGTCAGCAAAAGTTCAACTTGAGGATTTCCCAAATCGCACTTGGTCCATCAGTATCGGCTGTCCCATATACCTCAACAACTCAGGGCCTAAACCCAAAAGACAGCCCATTTCAGGTAGAATGCGGTTTCGCGCCAAACCAAATGATCTTGCCAGAACATGTGCATCCTATCTCGACCCACATTTTGGTTGTCATGTCCAAGAAATACTCTTAAATCAGTACTCTGCAGCCTTATAAAGCGCTTACTTTTGACATGAGTGTCAAAGGGACACAAGGGGTCGACTGTCTTGTCCTATTTCACACTCACACACCTAGCCACTTAATCATCAGACATCCCCTAGTATGATGTTAACTTCTGTATCAAACTGGAAGTTCTTCACACAAAGATATAAACAAAATTTAAAGGTATATCAAGAGAGCAGAACGAACAGAGGTTTTTACAGATCAGAATAATTCAAGACCCGTGAAAAGGATTGTATTGTTAAATTGCTTAACTTCGACCAGAACACGCAACAGGGTGTCCATTGCAACTAGGTAACAAAATCACCAAACGCGAGAACCGACAGGACCACTCAAAGTAAACTTTATGAACTGTAGAATTGAAGGACTCTTGAACCTCATGCATGTTGTGGTTCAAAACAACGCAGCTACCACAGCACAGATGACACAAAGAAGTCATTTGTTATGAAGGCTCTCTACCTTGTATGGAAGAAATTTTAATTTAAGCATCAAGTGCTCTGTGTCATCGAACACTGTGTCTTGATCGACACCAACTTTGGATGGAGTAGGTTGAACAGATGATTCGTCCAAAGATGCATCAGCCATCTTATCTGTCAATCCATCAACGGTTGATACTGCGATAGGGGTACCACCCGGAGCGACGGGTGAAAGCTCAATATCGACAAAGAACCCTGTTACAAGAAAAACCACTGCGTTGGTACGTTTCTTATCGATTATATTGTCCCGAAGTAAGTCGCGTATCTTTAAGTGGCGTCTGCACTTAAAGCCTCAAATACTACCGATACAAGATCCAGAGTACATGATACACAGCGCCTTCCATATCTACGCAGAAAACTAACTCAGAGCAGTGCTTACCTCGGTATAACGGCCACAGACCAGGTTGTTTCCTGGAAGAAAAGGACGCAGATGAGAGAGCAATTGCAAACTGGGGCAGAAACGTGGGAGCTCAACACACCAACAGAACAATGCGAGCATAAGACCCGAGAAAATGACGGCTGATTGCTTTTGGGAAAAGGTTTAGACACTTGAAGCGACAGTTAAGGGATATTGGCATGACAGCTCAAAGTTTGACTATCTTGGTACCTCATCTCACTCTGATATCTTCGAAATGCTGAATCGGATAACACATGGATAGTCATCCTGAACGATTTTGAATCTGGATTCTCTGAGGCGCCAGTTTTACGATGTTTGTTTGAGCGACACTTGAAACGAACAGGCAATTTCCGAGCGCGTATCGCACGACAGAGTTCCTGTCCATATACGGTCAAAAGGATATGTTATACTGGACTGACTTGTGAGAAGAAAACACCAGTCAAGACTTATCGACATTGCTGAAGCCAGTACACAAAGGACATTACTTGTAGCTTCAACGTTGAGTTATCCGCAGGAGAAGCCTGCAGAAAGCTTCCAATGAGGTGTGTCTCTGGTGCCTTAGATGACTGGACATCGAGAGTCCTTTCCTCAAACCAGTCCGACACATTGGAGCACATACTGGTGCCAACAGCTTGAAGAAGCGCTCTCATTTGCTGCATGGCCAGACAAATTTTGCAATTAAAATGTGTACGATGTGGACTCAATACTAAGCCATCTGCCGACAACACAACTTTTGATCGATTTCTTCCTATTACGAAGAAGTCGCCGGAAAGGGCGTTACAGGGTTGACGAAATGAGTTTCAAAAATTTACTCTACGCACCTAAAATTAGGCCACTGTTCACTAAGGAAAACCATAAAACCTGTATACTGGTGATATCAACGACGGTTCAGATAATAATACCTTCTCTTCGCTCTCTCTGTTTGAAGCGAAAATGTCACGTAGTCCCACTCCCAGGTCGACCGAACCTGTATATGAAGGTACTCTTAGAGAAAATTGTAAACAGAGAAAACGGGGATAACGAAAAAGGGACGACCGTGTAGAATAAAGTCACATGGCTGAAATTTCTTATATCTTAAAAAGAAACAGTACCATCGGGCTTTCCTGCAGCAGGATGCTCAAGTAAAGTCTTCTCCATGCTGGTTATACTTGCAGGATCAACAACGCGTGCCACAAGTCCCTCCAGGATCTCTCCTTGTAACTCACCATGACTCTTGGTACCTGATTCCGCATCAAAACGTGGGTAAGCTGCATCGACCAGGGATTTACTACGACAGATTGTTCTGTTTACCAAATCATAACTTAATTTGAATGTAAACTTTACATTTTTCTTCTACATCCGAGTATAGAATCACCACTCAAGGAGATTTGACTTGTTGGAAGTACGAACACCCCTTCCGTATCTGAGATACCTACAGGCTTTAAAGTCGCGAGTTTTAGAGCAGGAAATTCACCTGGAACAGACAAGTCTGCAATCTCATCCATCACTTTCGTTACGGTGCTCGCAATACCCTCCTCACAGAGCGCATCGTACGCAGAAAAAAATGATGTAACCGAATTCCTTCAGTACAAGAGAGCCAGAGTTTACATTCAGTGTGTTCTAAACAAAGTACATATTTTACCAGTCGACTCACTTGGATATTGCCCAACCACTTCATACAAGGGCAAAAACCACAGCACTGGTGACTAACAGATAGGCAGTAAAAAAGTTGACGTGTTATAAACGGAAATCTCACTTGGATGAGAACAACCAAAGGTTATTCGTAGGTAGCCGCCACTTATGGCAGAAAGCGACGACATCCGAGGACGAGTAAAACAGAGGTCGCCCACTAAGCTCAGTCACTGCTGTTACAACAACTGCTCAACGAACCCACCAGTAAACTAAAATGTTAGTTTGATGGCTCCAGATACTTGCACAGTTCCTTCTAGTGTACTCTGAATCCGCCATAATTCCGGTAAATTCATCGTAAGGAGTTGTGAGAAACATTTACGCACCATAGTCTTGAAGAGGCCTCTGTCCATGATCTCCTAGAACTGCTGTGACCAGCTCCATAGCTATGCATAAATGATTTTCCTACATCGACTCTACGTCTACGGTTAGAATATCTTCTACCAATATCCTATCCGGAGGTATATATCACACATAATGTTGACTAAAACCAAGACTAAAACTGCGCAGGGCTTCTATAAATTGATGGAAAGGCAGCGGTCAATATCATGAAACCTCATCCTGTCCTGAAAGTAAGGACCTATTTCCCGCGAAAAAAGACCCGACATGAAGCATAGAGAATGCGATCCGCGACTTGCCCAAAGTCCAAAGGCCATTAAAATGACTCGGACGCGATACAAGTCATCTGGTATATACTCATGACAAGCGCTAAATATCTTACAGTAATAATCACCGTAAACATTCTTGACTATAGTTTGAATCGCAGACGTGCTTATCGGTCATCTCACCCTTCACATCTCTTTATTTCAACGGTTGATAGGGTCAGTTCCTTACTTGGAGGTAAGCATTAAGCTCTTTTTGCTTTTGCGCAGCTTGAGCGCCCCAAGCCTCTTGCATCGTTTTCCCCAACACGTATACACCAACTGCTGTATATCTGCACGCAGGAGAATGAATACTATGTACTTCAACAACTACCATACTGCTCCCAACGAGATACAGGTGTGATACAACAAAAACTCATTAGAAAAGCCCCATGACTAACTGCACGGCCCTCCGCTGAAAGTCATCAGAATCAATCGTTATTCTGGTCAACTTGCACACTGAGCAGACTTTGTCGGACAAGTCCATCCTTTACTAGAGATTTTCAGCAGGAGGCGCTCACAGGTTTCCATAGCTGTTCTTTGCAAAAGCTCCACCGATAGTGTCACCGGAGTACAGAAATAAGGATCCTGAGTGTTTCAACGAAACCTGGAAACACAAGAAAATCAAAAGTTAGAACTTCTGTTCCTTCAGTTTAACTGAATGTTGATCAACATTTTGAGTTTCCGAACTTCCAGCAACATTTGACAGCAAGATGGTCGAGCGCAGTTGGCTGAAGCTAAGAAAGAGGTATTTGGAGGGGGCAGAGCAACCAGAAGGTGCTCCGAGAATTCTCACCTCTACTATACCCTTTCCCGCTGTGACAGCTTGGATCATCTTGTTTCGCACCTATAGCAAACAGGTAGCACAATTTTCTCATAACTATAACGCAACATTTGAATTTTCTGGTCAACATCAATATAACCCGCTGCGAGCTCAGACGCATTATCAGCAGTAACGGCAGCAAAAGCTTGAACTAATTACCTCTAGGTCCGATTTCTCGTTTTCAAACTTCGGGTAGAAAGTTGCACGCACTTGTGCACGAGCTGTAAGCTTCCCACCCTTAAGGGCCTTGCTTTCCACCACCTAGACTCGAAATATGTCAGAACTTTGTACGGCGTTTAGATTTGCGTCATATCCATTTTATATCCCGTGCTTTTAAAGACAACTCAATCGATAAGCTAATGAAAGGTTTTGAAAAGTCTATAACATTCACAAATATGATAGAGAAATCTTACTGCAGCTGTATATAATATAGTGGTCAATTTCATGAGCTCTGAATTAATGTAGAAACACGCCCTCTCTTGCTTTCATTCTCCTGAGGAATGACCTGATAAAACCGGTTCTCTCCGTCTAATTACTGGGAGAACTCCAAACCTCCAGTTAGGCAGCCCGCCCTGATAAGAGCTTACTCTCACCTCCTCATCGGGTTTGGCGGGTCCTTTGACGTCGGTATCTTCGGAGGATTTAACGGCAGCCTTCGCTTCTACCTCGGGCTTTTGGCCCTTGGGGGCCCATACAAGCTTCTGGCCAGCACTTTTATTACTCACAGCACTGTATGGCCTTTTGAAATTAACGTTGCTGCCTTGTACATTTTTCTGGAACCAAAAGCAACTCACAGATTAGAGAGTTCCATCTATACAGATCAAATAACACGCTCACCCTACCGTAAAACAGATCAGCCGGTTGCCGAGCAACTGCAAGAGACTGCTGTGCGCTAGCGAGACAGACCGCTACTTCGCGCTCTGATGACCTCCCAATATGCTTCCGGAGCAAGAGTCTTCAGTCGTACATATGTCGTGTGTAAAGCGCTCAGAGCACCACCCGACGCAAAAGTTGTAGAGCAGCATAGAGGAGGCAAGGGATAAACAATGAAAAGAACCCACGACGATATTCTGTCGCTCACCTGTCTCACTGCTCATTCGCAGTCAGCAGGCTCATGAGAGGAAAAGTTTGGTGTTAGATCCAGAGTCAGCGAGGAGACTATGGAACAACAACTCAGAGAATCAAGCTTACGGTCTGGTACATCAGACGGCTAACACTTAGTCAACTAACGTTAATCTCCCAGAGTGCTACTGTCCTCAAATAGACCCCGACCCCCAGCCAAAAGACCGTGATGAGAAAGCCTCCAACATCCGTACATCGATGGTATGTGTTAAGAACAAATTTTTTTTATCAAATCCGTTTACATCCTTCTCCCAGGTGAGCAGCATAATCCGGTCATAATTAAACACTACATGACACGGTTAGAGTGCGGATAACAGGATTGAGGATGCTAATCGAAGGCAAAATTCTCTGTGAATTCTGCGTGTGCTGGTACGAAGACCGAAAGAGAAGGAGTACGTCGAATCCTGGGCACAGAACGATGAGCAGGAAAGCTTCGGCAGTCAGCGAGCGTCTTCTAGGTCAAGACATCTCGGCCTTCCGACTGACTACATCAGCCACGACTCAAACTAAGACCGATCGCCGCTGTCATCCAAAATACATCATCATGGTCGTAATCCACTGGTCACATGCGACACGATTAACAAGCTGAGTTTCAGGACTCGGCTGCATATAGATCGTTCGACTTCTGGCCCTTTGTAGTTTATGCCTTCTTAGTTTCACAACGCATGCCTTCAATTTGCGGATAAGGCTTTTCGAAGGATAAGGCTTTCTGCAATCGCTATGAAATACTTCAAAGTAAAGCCAGTACAGAGCGATAATGAATGGATCAATGAAGTAGTTCAATTAGGATAAAAATTAAACTGCAGTTTGTCTATTGAACCCCGCCAGAAAGACAATTGATAAGAATTTCTCAAGTGGCTTGAGACTCAAGGAACAGAGCATGCAGAATATCATGGCATAGGAGAATTCACAAAGAAAACGCAAGAGAGGTATCTACCCCTGCTTCCATCACACGTAAGATTGCGTTGCAGAAGAAAGCTTGAATATCAGGTAGTTGATAATTCTTCGAGGCAGCACGTGCGAACCTACGGTGCGTCAACGAGTTGATATAGATACAAATGCTTCCCTTAGCGGTCACCAACGCCCTCATCTGCTGTCGGTCCAACTAAGTACGATTAGAAGCGTCCATCCTGTCAAATGCTTCCAATCCCAACTCTTAATTCTGAGCCGGAGCGCAAGAAAATCTGTTGCAGCTGACACCTACTCTCCTCTCCAGGCGTGGTGATTTTGCTACTCTCGCTCGCAAAATCGCTACCAGTAGCGAATTTCTGTTCAAAACCCTTACCGACCGATCGCACTGCTCGTCCTAGCCACTCATTCAAAAGGATCACCGATCGCTCTCAGATGCGTTTCAAACTTCTCAGATTCAGATCTCAAACCTCAACAAGTCAGGTGACCTTCGGTTCGCTTCCTCTGCATTCCAACTCTAGCGCGCACGATCTAATCACTCTGCTCAAACGTGCACAAAATGCAGAATATCTTGCCAATAACGCCGTGCCACACAGTGCTACCCTGTCGTCGTCTTCCCATTATGAAACAGCCCTTCGTCCTCCATTTGTCCATGCAACAGTGCTCTGCATCTGCTTCATCCCAAGCCTTCACAGGCGCCACTGCTTGAATCATGCACACTCCACCGTCCTTCTCCTGCTGCTCCCGCATTTATGCGCACGGGTCGGTCCTACCATAAGGACCGAGTCGAGTCGAGTATCCTTCTATATTCACCCTACGCACTCTATTTTCTCCATATTTTTTCTCCTTTTTCTTACTTCTTCCGCTTCCTTCTGTGCTTTTTTTCTTCTTGTTCGTTTCCTACTCCTCTTGCGCTGCGCTCGCTCTTCAAACGCTGTGCGGGTCACTGCGGGATACTACCGGGATAGATTAAGAAAAGATTCCATTTCCTTCCATTAATGCATGGCTCATATCCCCAATATAAGGAAGAAAATGCGCGATCCGGACCTGGCGCGGGGTTTCAGCCAGTATAATTCATCCTCATCCCTTCCCTTCCGGTCCGGCTCCCGTGAACACTGACGCTCCTCTCCGCTGGCTGAATTTGAATGCTATGCAGGAGATGCTATGCCATGGCATGGCATAGCATAGCATGGTAACCCCTTCCTTCCCTACCTTACGTACCGGGACTTTGACTCTCCCAGTTATTCATCCACGTACAGAGTACTGCAGAGTCCAGACACTCTCGATGCATAATGTAACTCGGGAACTCGAACAAAAAGAAACGATGGAAGGAATGGAAAGGAGAATTCGTTCCTTTCTTTATTGAGATTGTTTCATAGCAACGGGACGGGAGAGTCTTTCGGGTATGGTAAGAGATGCGAACTCCAGCTCACATCAAGAAGAGCAGTTTGTCAATCACGTGGTTTTGATACTTTTCCCTCTTCTTCGGAGCTACAATCCTACATGTAGTTTCTTGCAAGAGGATTGAACTGATCTCTACAGGAGGACACGACAGAATGCCCATCCCCTGCTCACCTCTTGATTCTTCCTGGTGACAGGCAGAGATGCCTTCTCGGCGGCTCGGCAGCGCGCTGCACTACAACTGATCATGTGTCGGGATTGCGTCCGAGTCTGCCAATGCACATCAAGAAAGGTGTGAGCTCCGGACGGTCATTTATGAGGACGTCATGAGCCTGAGATTTCTTCCTGTTTCTGTGTTCTCCTTTTTGTATTGTTTAGACTTTCGATTGTCTCGGATATTCCGCAGTCCCTCGCTTCGCTTCATCCGGGAATTTCAACCCAAGATTCCATCCCCGATCTCGCCACATTCTCTTAAACCCTTCCTTGTATTTATGGGGACACAGTCTCACACCACTACAATCTAGCGATTCTTTAATCCTTCGTCTCCGTGTACCTTCAGCGTCCGCCGTTTCCGTCGCGCTCCCCTCCAAATGGCTGTCAATGACGGATGCCGCTTCTACTATGCAGCACAAACTTCACAAGTTGTTCTCCTGCTTATTAAGGTATTATTCTTGCCGCACAACACAAGCCATGAATTTGACCTCACTTAAAATAGTTTGTCTTCGGACCGCTTCCACCGCTTGGCCTTTCGCGTGATCTTACATCACTCATTGACTTAAGTCGCGTGATTTTTATTCGGTATAAGGTGGAGTGAATTTTCTCTCTCGTGAATATATGCATCCAAAGTGCACTTCTAGAAGAACGGAAGAAAAAAAATGTTTAAACAAGTAATAAAATAAATATAGATAATTGATTTCCAGTAGTTTTCAAAAGTATTTAAGTGAAAAATATAATTTATGCAGAGTATTGGGAAAAGAAATATTCGATTGGATTTGTAAATTATGACTTATGAAAAAATTATTTAAATTTATTTTACTTAATTTAAATCACTAAAATTAGAACCCCTTAGTAAACTTGATTACACATGGTCGGTCACTTGAGTAACATAAAACTCATAAGTAACTCATGTAGACAAAATATTTTTTTGATATTTAGATTTATTTTAATTTCTAAGCTTTAATTTATAACATAACCCTTCCAAGAAAAAGTTAAGATACAAATTAAAACGCTTTGTATATTTCTCTCTTCCAAACTTGGAAAAAGTGAATATGCAAAGAAGTCTAATTTCCCTGTCACGAATATCCTCTATATATACTCTATGATTGTCATATGGGATGGGTTTATGAATATATATATCATGTGATCGATAGTTTGTAATGTGAATACTATGAAAACAATAAAAGATGTCATTTTAGAAAGAGATTTCTTGTGGACAACGTCATGAGATGTCCTCAAGAACAAATTGTGGGTTAGATGTAGAGAATGTGGTAGCTTCTCTATCTATCAATATGAGCGCAACACGAAAAAAAAATCAGTTTTCTGACCTGAACAAAGAAATGACACCTCTCTTGTACATACTTAGCTCTTACGATAACTATCCAACTACATCTTGTCTACTCCATCTTCATAGTGTGTATCACTATGAAAGCAGAATTGATCGATGTATAATGTTATACTTGCTTCCAGTTCTAGCTCCTATGCTACAACACATAATTCTGACCTCGGGTCGTCCCACCGATATAGCAGCATGCGTTCGATGTAACGTCTGTGGGGTCGTACGAAAAAACAAACTCGATGGACACTTTTGGATCATGAATTGCTCTACTAGTTGCTTGCAAGTTTTCCAACAAATGGTTATAGTTGTTCTCCATCCCCTCCAGTTCACGAATTATTTCATCACACATTTGTGATAGAGTTCCGGTGCTCTTGCGTCCACTTGCACATGCAACTTATCTCCAAGTGCCGACATCGATGAAACAGCCTATCGGTCTGAATATCACGAAGTTTATTACGATTGCATAGAACTTCTGATTTGAGATACAGTCAATATCACTTCACACACTTGTACATGCGTTGGATAAATAGTCTTCAACCGTAGTTCTAGCAGACTGGATCTCCCCAAGCTTACCATCTTCGGTAGTAGTAGGAACTCTCTGACAGAAATCCAACTGTGTCGAGCGAGATAAGATATGCTTGCTCTCATGATCATAGAAGAAATGACACCTCCTATTCGAGCGATGTCCGCAAGCAAGAAAAGTGGGTTAGATGTGATTGATGTTGTGAACTCAAGCTATGACTTTTGTCCATCCAAGTTAAACTTTTATCAGAATGAATGATGGATTAAAAAATCTATTGGTCATACTGTCTATTTGTTCTACCATTTGTCCTCCAGTTGAATTTGTTGATATAACTTATGATTGTTCTTTCTGTATTGATTTGAGTTCTCTTATCTGTCATTTCTAAGTTGAATCAAGTTAAGGCTTGGTTGTGCTCATAACAACATTTATTCTTTTTTGTCTGTCATTCCTTCAGTCTAGTCCAAATGATCAATGTTGACTCATCTGAGTCGAGCATTCATCCATTGACTAAAGGTTTGGTGTTTATCTTATGTTGTTCTCCTTGTCAAGTAAGTTCAATGTAGTCTCGAGTAGATGCTCAACTTCGTTATACTTTCACTTGTCATAACTATGGTCGATCTAAAATCATGAGAACAATCTTTTGTTCATCTGTCATCACTCTAGCATCAATCTTAAAATTCATGTTGACACTCGTAATAGTTAATCTTTTGACTATTCAAAATCAGAAAGACTTTACTCTTATCTGCCATTTTTAGTTGAATAGTGATGGATGTAGTTCTATTTTCTTAATCTTTTGTAGAGTTTTGCACTTAAAATATACGCACCCAATCCTTCATCAAGTAAAACATTTATCAACAAAACTCCCTTTATTGTTATTTGAAGAAATTGTCTTTCATCTTTCCAAGGTGGTCGTTGGAGTGACGATATAGATACATCTGCTTTGCCTCGTATCTCTGTTCCGGATATTCTTTTGAACTTTAAGCGCGTTTGACCTGAATTTTTGTAAGTTGATTCACTATTGCTTGCATGCAGTATGATACGACTTGTAGGAGTTCTCCTATGGTTACATTTGCTTCTTGCTGCATGATATGATATGCTACATGCTTTGCAATGCCTTTACAACTTGCAAGTTTATCTAGTTATGTTGAAATTGTAGTTTTAGTTGTATCGATAGAGATACGTTTTCTGGTTGATGTTAAAATGATACTTGATCGTCCGGATTATATTTTCTTCTTGTTTTCTCGAATTGTCTGAATTGAGATTATTTTTGTTTGAAACTGTCTCCTCTTTGCCAAAAGAAAATTTGAACTCTTCACTTGTGGAAGGTTCTCCAAATCTATTTGTTCTTTGTGGAGCTCTTTCTCGTGAATGCAAGTTATCAAAATCTTGAATAACATCCCGTACAATCTGGTATTTCTTTTCCCAGATCAGAACTTCACCTTCTTCTCTATCTTCAAAAGAGAAATTGGGTCCGGATGAGTTTCTATTTTCAAAATTTTTTCTTTTCATTTCTCTGGTCATGACCTTACATTCTTGTACTTCTTTTTCATGTACAGAAACAACGTTAGTTCTGAACATCCTACCTTCTTCTTCTTCAGTCCGTCGCCATATCTTGTTGATGTTTAGTAAACAATGGACATTGCGGACCTCATATATGTCTTTTCTTGTTATGATAGAGCATGTCATATTTCAGTAATCGTGTGTTTAGATCTCTACGTCCACCACTTCATCCTCTATCACGTTCTCTTCCTCTTTGAAAATGGTGTCTCATGAGTTGAATTTGGTTGATCAGAACATTATTCTGTTTGTTTCTAAGATTGTAATACCATTTCCGTACTGGAATATCATTACATGCCTCCAGGTTTACATATATTACATTTTTGCTTCATTGGAACTGTTGTAAGTTAGCGTTACAAAGTGCGTGTTTGTGTACGCATGTCTTAATCTAAAATGGAGAGAATAAACTCTATGTATATTCACTGCTCTCTCTTATCATGGAGTAGGTAAATATGCATCCAAAGTGTGCTCCCAGCCGGGTGAAAGAAAAAGACAAACATACAAAAAAGGAAAAAATCATTGGATGTCACTGGACCAGACACTGTAGCGTGGATGCTTTCGAGATGTTAATGAAAGTTATATAAATGTTATACAGAAAATTTTCAATAGTTCTAAAATAGATTTATTACTTTTGTATATGTTATATATTAATTGTAAACTACATGTCAGATGTTGTGGACAAAACTCATAAGAGAAATGGGTTAGAGCGCGCAGTGAGAAAAATGAGTGCGGGCCACAGTGTAGCAGTTAAACAGTTTTTGTACACAGTTTAATTCATCACCTAACCCTTCCTGCCTGAAGAGTTAGGTGATAAATTAAACTGCCCTTGCATATTCCCCTCTTCAGAACTTGGAAGAGGTGATAATGTAAAGAATTGTACATCTTATCATGGAGTAGGTAAATATGCAAAGGTTTAATTATCGTTGGGAAGGATTAGATAATAAATTAACTTTCAGATTGAATTGATTTCTTTGTTAATAGCATTCTGCAATTATGCTCTGGAAATTATGTTTGTTTTCTTTTTCCTTATAGGTTATGTCTTGACCGCCATGCAACTCTAGGAGCATTCACATTTAATATTTATAGTTAAATTTGATTTGTCCAATCAACTATAAGATTTTCCTATACACTTATCTCTTTTCAGATAACAAAAAGCAGGTAAAAGTGCTCAAGAAGTTCATGCATATTCACCCTCTTCCAAATTCGGAGGAGGGCAAATATACAGACTTTTAATTTTATGCACTAATTATTTTTCTTGGAAGGGTCAGGTCATTAAACTAAAATATAAATAAATAAATATTTCAATTCACCATTGATAACCTTACTTTTACCAGGAATCTTAGCATTTGCAATGCTTCACTTACAGGTTTATTTGATAGCAGCGGCCAAGTGTACCAATGCTAACTAACTTTATTATAGAATTTAACTTTAGCTATTTATCTTTGGTAGATTAAATTTAAAAGCACTCCTTAGTTATTCTTCGCTTCTCTACTGTATACAACATCAACTACAGATGTAAATTTTGTTTAAAGTATTCTTCTGAACCCAATCACGAGGTAAAACTCCAACTAACCGATTTTGATAATTTCTATACTTACATCATCGTTGTCCTTTTCCTTGTCCTGGGCATAAGTTGATCCAGCATGCATATCATATTATGCACTATTCAAGCGGGCTAGATCCAGTTCCATTCACATGCACGAAGCTGTGAAAACTCAACTCATTGAACCATTTGAAAAGTTATAAACACGAACATGCTCATAAAACAAGAGGTTCTGACATATGGTGACTTGCGGACGTCCCCCATTACTTAGAGACTGCATGCCTAGAACATATATTTTTCACTTTAAGATTATTCTGTCTTGGTGTCGGACTTTCAGCGTCTCAGCGTTTGATCGATGATATCTTTCATCAGACTTCGCCGTTAAGGCACAACAAAGTCTAACACTATAGATAACATAGTATCTAAGAATAAATTCATGGGAAGAGGTACTTTTTTGGGATCAACTCCAGCATATAAAAATCGATTAATAGGTAAAGAAACATGTACTTGATGTACGGCCCAAGAAAGAGAAAACTGCTGTTAAGATGTGAATCTAATTACATTTAACACTCTAAGTACTGGAAATTATGGACACCATGCAATCTCAATTTTATAGTAAAAAAGAGAATGCAGTTCATTCTCCTTCCATATTGTCTTCTTCATTTTCTGCTCGTATTTCTCTGCTACACTTTACCGTGCCTTGAGTATGGTGGATTCTCGCGTTCAGTATCTTTGCATTATCACCTCTGCTCAGTTCTTTTTTTGTATTTGACTATTTAGTGTATTTTAATGAAGATCTATTTTCAGTTCTAATGAATCACGCACTCTCCTCAGATAGGTCTTATCTGACTAATTTTTTTAGAAACTTCTCTAACTTCAGAATTTTTTCGTTCTTCGCTTCCATGTTGGATTTCTTAGGTATATATAGTATTAGATACTATACTATACTGTTAGATTTATTCCTTGTCAACACTCTTAAATTCACTCTTGTATTCTCCTCACGGGTATTTCTTTTTCTTTCAGAGTGAGAATCAAAATCCGGCAAATCTGTTTCTAGACTCAGACTTTAAACACTGGAGCAGTGTCTCTATAAGAAAAGAAAGTGTTCCGTTCAAGTGAAATAGGAGAAACGGAGCCAGATCTGTTTACACTAGAGCAGTGCCTTGTATAAGAAAAGAAATAATTTTGAAATCAAACCTTAAACTGAGCCATGATAGTTATAGAAATGGTCGCTTATATGGCTTTTTCTACCCTGTTTCATATCACTTATGAACAATAAGAATTTCATCTGAGAGCATTTCTTGCTTGTCTTTTTCTGTTTTATGGACGTTTGTACACTTTTGATACATATTGGCATCAAAGCTCTAGTTTGATTCTTGCCTCACCGATATAGACTCCGTTTTTTAATCACTGCTTGAATTATGTACTGTAGTACGTGCATAATGCACATTTATTTCTTAAAACATACTTTTTTAACACTATGTAAACAGATTTCCAATATATAAAATAACAAAAAAATAGAAAATATCAATTGGAGGAGTTAGGAGTATTATTTAAAGACAAAAGATATGAATACTTTATTTTGCAATACACGTTTTTTGTATTTAGTTGGACTAGTTCGTTATGTGAAAAGAGCAGTTAGGCCAAGCTTCAGATTCGTGAAAAGAGCAACGATTGGACACTATAATCAATAAGGTGATATCAATAATTGCCTGAAGATGGATTTTTTACTTGGTGATCGGCTGGAACCACCGGATGTCATCAGGTTTAGATTGATGTCCTTCTGGAAACAAAGAGAAATGCTATTTAGAGTCCAAATTACATTGGAGCCAAAGTTACTATCTAACTAAAAAGCTCCATGTGTTTTTCACATGTGGGGCATTGCTCAAAGATTGGGCTGGATGAATAACTAAAATATGAGTTGGATCAATAACTCTTACAAAGGACTTGACATCCTACGTTGAGAAATTGTATTGTTGGTTCAACTATAAACGAGTTGTTATTGCGTACAATAAGAGAAGAATTCCTTGCATAGACTTCCTTGCATATTCACCACCTCCATCGAAAGATGGAGAAGGAAATATACCAGGATTTAATTTATTACTTAACCCTTCCATCAGGAAGGCTTAGGTAATAAATTAAATTATTTTAAAATTAAAATTTATTATTTATCTTTTCCATTGGGAAGGGTTAGATAATAAATTAAACTACCAAGAAAAGAGGTAGTTAATTTGTTCTTTGTGTCAACTATATAACAAAGTTGGAGTTGTTTTTTACGTTTTTCTCATGGTTTTATTCCTGAGGGGTTACCAAGTGTCAAAATTCTTACCGTGCTTACTTTTTCTGTGATCAACCTCAACATAACCACATTCAGTTTGTCATATTTCTAGATTAATGCCAGTCTTCATTGTGATCATGTATCCACTTGTCACGTTTACTCTGAACAGTATTATAATATTATTACTTCTAATAACTGTCATGACAAACATAAAATTATTACTTCTTTTTGACAAACGTAAAAGAAATCATTCTAATCCATTCATGTTGAACTCTTGCCTCTGATTATTTAGCTCCTATAAAACACGGTTGTCGTTTATCTTCCTCTTGGCATGTGTACTTTGGATGCATATTTGCAATTTAGTAAAAACAACTATTCTTCTGAGGTGGAGACGGATGTAACAACTTGTACCGTAAATAAACTCGCTGGCACTCGGATCAAGTATTTATACACAAAAAATGAATATTTTGACAGACGATATTCTCTAGCATAAGACGTAACGGTGACTCTTAACTCTTACATCGAAATAAATAGAGAAGAGAAGAGTTCATTATGAGACAACTCGGGAAACAAGAGACTGGCGAGAAGAGACAAATGAGGCTATAGAACACAGGAATTTTGAAGAGAGAGAGAGAGAGCGGTGCAAGAATTAATAAAAACTATTGTTTATAGCTTCATATGAGAGAGATAGACACTACAATGAGGCATGTGGGTGATACAATCTCGAGTAACATCTATCGGAGAGTTCAGTAGGACTTAGTAGTGGACATCAAAGACTTCTTAGGTAGACCAGGGTGATAACCAAAGCAGTGTCTTCAGTAAACATGGGTGTATATTAATTAACGTTTTAATCTTTTCGGCGAGAAAGATTAGAACATTAATTAATGTCCTCGGAAAACTGTGTGATTTGACAATTACTACTCCGGATTTATACCCCTAGGAACGCATCAGCCCGCTCTTCACTTATGGGCTCTTTCCGGATGAGTTGGCTACTCCAAGACTGGTTAACATAAAATATTTATAAAATATTTAATTTTTATAATAACTTCTTAGAATAGATTTTTATAACACTTACACGTTTTCTGATAAGAGAAAACGAAATTCACTGTACAAGGTCGTGGGAAAGAATATGAGCAATATCCTCTTCAGTGATCTTGGATCGTGTTAACTAGTTTACTTATATCAAATCTGCTACCGAATGGAATAGCCTAGAGATTTAGTGGAGAAGCATGTGACCTTAGTTACATTTTTCCTCTCTAGTAACTACTACAGAAAGCTGCCCAAAATTTCTCTAAATCCATCTCGAACCTCCTTGAGAGTTGAAGATTTGTACTCACTCTCGAGATTTGTCCTTAGATCTTAGAGACGATACACAAATATTGGATTATTTTGAGAGACTAGTGTAGAAAAAGTAAATTGTTATCAAATTAATTAGTAACATCGCTACAACATATGGAGGTGTTTCAATATTTGGAAAAGTAAGATATTACATTCTTTTACTCATTATACTAAACCGATCCATTGAAAAGAAGTCCTAAGTTGAATAGATAATTGTTGAATTTAGAAGTTTACATTTAGTTATTTAAATTTAGTCATCTCGACAATTTAACCTTTTGTTCTTTTGATGATTTTCGGAAGATCACATCTTTTGTTTGCTAAATCAATGTTCCTTAGTCGGTCTATTAGTCATTCCGGATACTGATCTGTAATCTGCAGGATTTCTTTTCCACGAAAAAAATAACCGTAGAAACAACCAGTTGAAAGCTAACTATTTCTGATAATTTTCTTCGCTCAACCAACTTTTATCATTTTCCTTTCCTCAGCCAAAATGTGACTTTCGATGTATATTTGAATAGAAAAAAACAGATCGGTTTTATGCTTAAACTTTTCTTTGTGAGATGATTCATCATTAAACTAAAAAAAATCTCATTCTCCAATATGTGAACGGTCTATGCTAGAATGGAGGTGATTCCATGAACTCTCTTCATGGGTTTAGAAAGGAGTGCAAGGATCCAGGTGTTAGCAGACCATGTTAAGGAACGGACTACCGGAGTGGTCGCTTCTCTACGTCATTAAGTAAATCTGTTCATGTTACGAGAAAAGTTGTATGAAATTATATCAAGAATTATTGCTATGCATTTGCATAGTTAACCGTAGATTCTGCAGAAATCAGAAGAAGACAAAAGGCAGAAGAGACGATTAGAATGTTTGTCGTTTCTTCCACAAAGACTCTCGGTGCCGTTATATGCCTTTCAAACCGGATGTTCTTATCTTGCGAACTGTAGAACTGTAAGACGACCAAGAAATTAAACTTATATTTATCTACTTTTGATGATAAGATTTTTTTTACCAAAACTGAATCTGTTAAATTAAGATAAATCAAGGTTCTCCTATAGCTTTATAGTATATGATAACTTCACAAATAATTATTAGAAATCTACTGAACAATATTAAATAAAAATTTAATGATTCCTTGAAATAAAATAATGTTTCTTTTCTAATTTAAAATAAATAGAGAAAAATATATTTTGTTCTTCAGTTTTATAGTTTAATGTAGCATATATACACTAAACAATGAATCCATCTACTATAGTTTGATGTACATCCAATAGATGAACGTTAGAGAAAAAAAAGAGTTCAGATCTGGATAAAAATGCATAGCCTTGCAATTCTATTGCAAGCGCATCACCTTCATGATGTTGTAATGTTCATACCACAAGAGTTTTTGTGTTATAATATAACATATTGTTTACTTTTAGTCAAGAAAATATGATATCCGTCGCTTCTAGTTTCACATCTTTTATTTTCTGTTCATTGGTTATGTCTGATTGTACACGGTCTCTCCACATCTTATGTTCATGAGCAAAGTACTCGAAATTGTAATAACAGTCTAGTCTGCTTAAACAGGCTTTCCTAGACCAGCATCTCCACTCCATGTTGAGTTGTTTATTTTGTGTTGTTTATTGTGATAGTACATCTCAGGAGAGTCAGTTTTGTATGGGACATGTTTTCACGGTAGTTGCAATGCATGTTATCTTAGTCTTCACCTACAACTTAGAGGACAATCCGAAAGATATCATCCGGATACAATTATAGATAATAAGAAAGATTGTCCAGATGAATACGACAAGATTGTCCGAAACTGCATTGTATATCCAAAGTTGTTACCGGATTAGTCCGGATAGTTAGTCTTACGGACTAATATTTGGATACATCCGATCGCTAGGCAGTTAGGTAGTTCTTGATCTTGTCCGACCGATCAACAAGTGCATTGCTAAGCGAATAGTATATATGCCTCTAAGGATCGCATTCTTTGATTGATCAATCAAGTGTATAGAGAAATTCTATATAAAAGAGATTTGTAATTTTGAGGAAACTTGTCTACTGAATCTGAATGCATGTTTGATGATGAAATCAATGTTCAGACTTTGACGTACTATTGTATATCATGAATAATATTTTGGTGACCATGTTGGGAAATACAACAAGCGCAAGTTGTAACCGGCGAGATCATTAATGACAGATCTGGAGCGGGTCGTTTGTAACGCGGAAGAAGAAGAGACACTAGATAATTAAGCAAATAAATGAGAGCTAATTGGACGACTTGGTCGGATGAAGAACTAAAATGATAAAATATCGATGTATACTTACTCCAACTACAAGAAATAGTATGAGGAACGGATGAAGAAGTAGAGTTACAACAACATGGAGAACTTGCAGACAGAGTGCCAGTCTTAACTATCAATACAGACTACATATCTTATCATAAGAGTCCATTTGCAACATAGTTAGTGTACATTCAACTGGAACCAAATGAAAACAAGTAGTTCTATTCTCACTCATAAACAATTTCCGTATTGATTTTGTGTTTACGTAATTCGAAGAAGGAGATCTTAGCATCATACTACAACTCTATTGGAGGAATCTCAAGGTTGTTTATCCTACTCTGTAAAGATTCACATTTCAATGTTGTTCTAGATAGAGATCAAGCATGGAGTCTTTGAAATAGTCCCAAGAAACATGAAAGATACAAACCGGCTCATCCATAACAATATTCAGGGACATATCATGTGGAAACATTATCTCCTTGCATATCTTTATGATAACTGCATTCATCAGTTGCATATTAAAATGTAGTCTATCTTCTTCGTGCTCTGACATAAGATGCTTGATATATATTCACAAATCTGAATATATGGCTAGAAGAATCCAATTGGATGAGCCCGAAGATACATGCATACTAACGAACTTGAGCAAAGTGAATATGAATATGCATATACAAAGATGTTGTAGTAAGCATATAACTGTTGTATTACTTGTGAATCCTTGAGACCAAGGCATGTTCCAGATTCTAGACACCAAGAAGACAATACAAGAATGAAAAGTGATGACCCATGCAAATATGCAAGGATTTAATTTAGTATCTATTTAACACTTATATATTTTCCCGATAACAACAAGTGAACAAAAATTCACAGAAGTTCACAAAACTTTCTGTGAATTTTTGTGAATTTTTTTTAACATGCGATATTATTTTGACATCCTCTCTCTAGCATAGGCGTGCAAGGAGCTATTACTACTCCTTCCATGGCACTCTAGGATGCATTAATGCATCCTAGAATGCATTGATTGGTTATGTAGATCACAATTATTCATATACTATCAAATTAATTCAAAATAAACAGACACGCTGCGGAGTACACTGTTTAAAATTTGCCAGAAAATTCAGCTTTATGAAAGCTATAATCTGACGCTATGAGCAATCTTGTTTACTTGTTCAATTTTCTTGCTTTGATAGAATCATCATCTAGGTTTTCTGAATAATATGTTTTGTATTGAACCAATTTCGTTTTCTTATGGAACATTTTCTCCTTATTCCTGGAGAACCTAGGAAGACTTCCTACGTTTCTTTGGAACATTGTCTCATTCCTCCCTTCCCTAGGTATTCCTGAAAGGTTGCGGAACGAAGTTTCATGGCTTAATCGACCAACAATCGAGCGATAACAAATTAGAGATGGCTCACTTAGAGTTTTAGGGTGGAAAGGTTTAGATCTCTAAAATCTCAAGTTCAAATACCTTCGGGAGAAGTGGGTTACATTGATCGTTCTCGATCACAAAGTAATCAAAACTTTCAACACAACTAAGGTCAGGAAACAGGCGAAATTCCTGCGAAGACGAACCGGTTTTCCATTTTGATGAACCTGCTATTTCATGTCGAGTATAACTGGCCTTACCGCAGGGGCATCTGCAGACTGGCTGCGACACGATCCAATCGCCCACACTTATCATTTCACCATTTCAGACAACTTGCGGTACAGATTGTTCATAAGATTCACAGAAGACGCTTGTTGTTGAACAAAAAGAGTATAAGCATTTGCTTAAAAAAGCCGGCTAACTTTAAAACAACATTTGCTTCATCTTCACTCTTGGAAACATGTAAAATTTAATTCGAGAAAGCATTTCCATGTCCTTGCTTTAGCGTCCCTTTTCCCTTTTATCCTTTACGAAAACAGGGAGCTTCCCATTAGATCATTGGACAAAAAGGACCAAAATCGACCAAAAGGACACGTAACAAAACTCCCAGCCCATCCCCAACTCCTATCACGAAGGTGCTCCTTTTCGATGGAAACAGCCGCACAATACATCACTTATGAATGCGGATCGAGCTTAATATGATCACTTTGCAGTTGTAGCCCACAACTTCGCCAGAACTGAGCGAATATCATCTTCTAATGCCCGGGATGAGATCAGGACTACCTTGCGAGAGGCATCCGGGAAGAGCGAACGACCCATGCTATCAAGAAGAAAAAGTGTCCCGAGGAGATCATTAGAGTTCGGGCTTGTAGAACCTATGGTCTAGGTCCAAAGCGACACACCTTACCCCGGAAGCTAGTACCCTTTTTGTTTGCTGTGTGCTAGTGAACGTACTACTCTCTCCCGACAATTTTAACTAAACTAAGGACACGAGATGGATATACGGAGCAAAAGACAAAGAAGTTGCGTCCTCCAACCCCCGGTGCGAGACTTTATAACGGTATAAATGACTATTACAAAATTGAACCAGAGCAAAATCTACTACCTGTAATCAAATGAACCCAGTGTTCCTCCTCTACCTTCTTTTCTTCCTAATCTCTTTTGGCTATTTCTTTTAACGTTTGTGTTACGCAGTCTCTCCAACATTTCCTGTTTTCGACCCTCCTCTGTCATTCTGGCTCTTTGTTCCTCTGGTTTAGGGTCTTCCAAACTTATGGGCTCGTCAACCCTTGGGATGATACGCAAAGGATGAGCTTCTGTGTTGAAAACCCATTGATCCAGAGGTAGGACAGTAGGAGGAGAGAAGAGGAGGTACAAGTATTTGAGAGTTTCCGCCAAGAAGAAACTTTGCATCATATCATCCTTGGTTCCTGAATTCACCTGCACCGATCCATCAGAACGTAAGAAGCAAAACAAGTGTAAACCCTATCCACCTTACACGACCAGAACACAGCTCCCCTCATCTATCGTCCCTCCTGTTCCTAACACGAGTAGAGAACGACTGAACCTCGAGAAGAATGGGCAACTCACATCATGAAGGCCAACATAACCAGTAGGCAAACGCGAGTTGGCTTCAAAGGCTTGAAAAATGTCCCAGCCCCACTCTCTGTACTTATTATCTCCGGTCTTTCTGTAGAGATACATCAATGACTCGACCGTTTCGGGCCTCAATATGTTGTAAGAGGTGCCGACAACCATATCCTGCCCAACAACGGTTGAAAACAAGGATAAATTACAAGACGAGAAACATAACCGCCTCTATTCTCGCTGCAATTTTGTCAATTTGGTTATACAATATACTGTATCATGTGTTATTATTAAAAGTAAATAAACATTTTGGTATTAATTTTAGGTAAGGGTTTAGGGCAGGGTTTAGGGTTTAAGGCAGTCCGAATATCTTTGTCTCGATAATCGTGAAAACAGCTTTGTGTCGATAATCGTGAAAACAACAATGCACTGAATCACAACTTGAGACTTTGAACATCTAGAGGGTAATAACATACCTCTCCATCCCTGAAATGATAGTTCTCTCCAGCAAGCTTCGTCCGCGTTGACTGGTAAAAGTTGTAGCAAGTGCGTGCAAGCTGGACAGGACAACAAGCATAGTGAATAACAGGATGCCGCAATAAGATCGTATGCTAGATTCCTAAAGGTCGATTAGATGAAATTAACCGAAAGCAAACTTTCAGAGGAGATTTTCAATTATATCCGTGTTTAGCACCATGTTCAGGGAGTCATATTTGTTTGGGGAAAGGTAAAGCCTAAGTGATTTTAAGAGTGGGCGGATAAGGTCCAAAATCTAAACTAAGAGTATGACCCGGTACTCGAGCATCCTCACCAACACCACAACACATGATCTTAGTTATTACGCAAGATACCTCTTTTGCTAGATCAAGGTACTTCTTTGCCTTCTCCTCGCTTGCACCTTCCGTTCCCAGGGCGAGCATCCCTGGAACAAAGCAAGCTAGCTCGTCCATCTGCCAATACCTCACCATCAAAAGTCAGTCACCTTCGTATCACAGAACTCATTTTCTACGAGAAAGTGAACATGTCTAATAATTATACAAACAAACTGGATTTGTTACAGACAACGTTTCTTATTCGGTTAGTTTAGAAACTGTCTTTATGCATATGACAGCTTAAATATTAAAAGTAGTTGACTTCCAAGAAAAGATCAAGGTCCAGTGAGAACTCAAGAGAGACGTAACCTTGGGCTGAAGTACATCTCCAGAACGCTCCGAAAGATAAACGTAGTTTGAAGGACTTGTCCTCTTCACCAACGACATCATCCCTTCCATTGAGTGCTCCCACATCTCTCTGCAATCGCGGCGAGCAAATCCTCGTTAACTTCCGCACTGTATCCATACGATGGAGCACTATTCTAGGAAAAATTCTATGTTTTGAAAATATTACTTCATCTGTCTATCGATGAGAAAACTGAGACCATACCTGTAATTTTTGACCACCTCCGTCTTGTTTCCTTGTATCCACACCTTCAGTAGATACTCGTAGAAGCTGCCCACGTACAGAAACATTTAATAAGCACAAATGACCATATTGGGTAAACTGTACATAAACAAGCAAGAAAGGTGTATATCGTCATGAGTATAGCAGTTCGAAGAAAGAATTATCCGCACAAACAGAGGTAACACGCAAGAAATGAACCCTGTGCAGTCCATCGTAAGTAGCAAATAGGGGAGAATATGTGCTAAATATGAGCGTCAAGTTATATTCATACGTCGAGAATGGCAGATGTTCTAAAGGACCATTCTCTAGTATAGAGGTAACACGCAATTAGCCCGACCAAGTACATCGTAAGAGGCGACTAGGGGCAAAATGTGCGCTAACTATAAGTGTCAAGTTATAAGCGCCAAGTTATCTTCATACGTCGAGAATGGCAGATATGCTCAAGGACCACTCTCTAGTATAGGGGTATCACGCAATTAGTCCAGCCAAGTACATAGTGAGAATCAATTAGGGGCCGAATGTGCGCTAACCATACCGAGCGGAGTTAGCGAATTGTTGTATAACAGGAGGGTGTGCCGATGGAAATGTGTAGTGCAAAGCACATTTCCAGAATAGGTTCCCCTCGGAATATCATCGAATTCGAGTAGACAATGACAAGAGAATGCAGTATGCTTCAAAGGCTAAATGCAAACCCCCACGCAGAAATGAAGACGAACTAGATTTGTCTACTGCAACGTTGAAAAAAGCGAAGGTTATCCAATCAAAACGTAGATAGCGCTGAACCATAGAATCCATTGCAAGAAATACGAAGGCTGTCCAAGCAGAACGTAGATACCGATAAGCGCCAAGTTAGCAAAAATCTGTAACCAAAGAGACAAACCAACGGGAATGTGCGCTGTACGATCGGTATGGAACTGCAATACAGATCACATGTATAAATGCAGTGCAGGCAGATCCAGGCCTATGGATTTTCTAATGCATAACAAATACCAGGACTAAAGAGTACCATGAGCAAATAATCTAGTGACAACTAAGACAGGGAAGAAAAGGAGTGTCGTAGTTCATAAAGCAATCAGTAAACAGGGCAATCAACTGGCCAAGGTACGCTACCCGCGAAAACATTGGTTATCAGTTTTCTGTACAAAACTCACTGCCAAACCTGTAGGTAATGAGTAGGTGTCGACTCAAGTACATAGATACCACAAATTACACGCAGAGCATGCAGGTAATACACACTTCCCTCTGCATGCACCTCAACCTTGTCTCTCGGACTTCATAAGCACCTAGCAGAGAACATCAGTCTATAGATGAGTAGGAAAGGTGATCAATCGAAATTGAAGACCTTTCCAACTAAGCTGGGCCTCACCACTCCAGGAGTTCCTATTCTGTGCTGGCACATTTTTGGGTGAACTTCCGTCTTTGTGTAGTGGTAGATCAGCGAGCTTAGCAGGAGAATTGCAAATTAAACACATATATAAAGGGATCCCGCGTAGGAGTACCTAAAAGTAACTAAGTAAAACAGCCAGAATGGAAGCACAAGAAAGATACGAACGAATCAGGAATCAAAAGGGAAGCAGAGTAAAGTTCTGATGCTTGTAATGAATCAGGAATCAAAAGGGAAGCAGAGTAAAGTTCTGATGCTTTACAAGCATCAGAACACAGTCGAAGGTGGGAGAAAAACCTGTATTGAGTAAGAAGTCGAGTGATTATATTAGATGAGTTGGCAGGAATCTATATAGCATGGTCAGAGAGCGGCTGCAGTACAAGGAACATCCGCGAGTGTGGGAGAAGAGAGCAAAGGTGCAGTCACCTGAAAACTACAGTAACCTAAAACGTAATTCGTAGATTCTGTTTAGTCCCGCTTTGACATTAGAATTGCCTTGCAGGGCGTCATTTTGGAAACGTAGGGACTAGGATAAAACAGGTTTTAAGACGTCTTCAAGAAAGTAGAAAAATGAATGGAGATTAGTACAGACGCATAGTAGAATCGAAATCGGAAATTAGAAGCAACATAGCAAGGGTCATATATAATGTACTTTCATTACAGCTAAAGTGCACCTTACAGTGTAAACAAAAAGGTATGGTGTGAAAGCGACTGTCGGTGTACTACATAGACCAATTGCAGTATTCGATCTAGAAAAATTACCTGTCCCCCATGGCTCCAAATGTAATCTTCTGAATGGTGGGCTTCCCCGTATGCGGACTTATATATATAGGAAGGAGTCCATCACTGGGCATGGCCCTCTTAAGCTGAAAGACGACATTCTCAACCTGCCAAGACCCGGCAGACCTGAGAGCGAGTCCACTTTCACAACTGTGCATGGAGCAGAAAAGACGACGTACAGGAACAGTACCTAAAACAACAAACACAAGCGTAACTCACTGAAGCTTCATCACTGATCTTAGGAACCATAGATCATGCCGAACAGGCACTTCATCTCAGCTATGTGAGATGAAATCTAAACATTCTAAGTCTTCACATCCTAACTGTAATCGCTAATTCCAGTTGGAACTGATGCGGCATCATGGCCTGACAAATGTGCCCTACGACCTCTCCGCCGCAATGATTTGCCTCGATCGATGACTGAGTTTCCCCTTACTTTGCCCGCATACCCGATATCATATCAGGGACAATCTTTTCTGAGTAGAGCCAACTGAGCACTTCTCCTCAAAGCAATAGCTCCGCTGTGAATCAACATCAGATGTTGGAGTATAGAGATCCAACATCAATTTTCTGGCAATCTTCTTGCTGACGTACAGTAGGAGACAAGTCTTGATAACTTAAAACAAGTGGACCCCCGATACTCAAAGTACTCCTAAAGTCTGATCATGCAAGAAAGCTTTCCTCGAAACCGTGACCGAAAAGCTGCCCACATCGTCGAAATTGCCAACAGAACCTACCCTGATATATATATTCTGTTTCTTACCTTCTCCTTGTACTTGGGGTTGCCAGTTCTTTGAGACAGCCCGATAAATTCAAGCTGTGTCGTTCCGACGTCTGCTAAAACACTCGAGAGCTGTTAAACCACATAGCCGGGAACAAGGCGACTTCAGTAAGCAAACATATTCACACAATAAACCATCCACATTCACATCGACGGAATATGGAATGAAGCATAAGAATTACTCTATAGCTGGAATACGCGAGTGAATCATCGCCATCATGGACTTAAAAGAGGGAATCGTCGAGGAATTTAGGTCCACAGAAGGACGAAAGCACAGTAGAGGAAGTAAATGAACGCATGAAGAACTTCTGGTCAGGGCGTTCGGAACCTACTCCCGTCCAGGACGGATTAGAAGCACTTCCAGACGCCAAATCAACCGTAAGGAAAGGTACTCCAGACGGCGTGTTCCACGCAGGAAGCAACCTGTCTGCCAACTCTTGCGCTTTGAGGAGGAACATATTATCTCCTGACAAGTCATAAGCGCTGAGCAGTCCTCCAAGCACCCTACAGACCAGATCAAGTTGTAGCTAGTCAAGGTCAACTGACATTGTAGTACTTGTCACAGAAAGCAAAAAACTAGAAGGCAAATGAATGTTCAGGTCGAAGAAACAGAACTCACTGGCACCTTACTGACACATTATCCATAGCCCCCAAGCATGGTACACACCTGATAGTAGTTTCAAACACACTAGCACTGTAATGCTTGTTGAAGCTCATACTCGATGATATCCATCTGATAAGATAATTTTTTCATTTTGGAAACGATTTAATCACTACGTATATTCGCAAGCCACAAACGCGGAACTGACGGTAATACTGTCATTGTATAGAAACCTTCGTATCTAAAATCTACCAGAGCTCAACAATACGAGCCAAAAGTACTTCCAAGAAGAAAACATTTTGCCTACAAATTCAGCAACTCCCTGCGAGGTTTAGGAGCTTGATGAACATTTTGCCTACAATAATTCAGCAACTCACTGCGAGGTTAAGGAGCTTGATCATGACAAACTTACTCTGAAGCCTTCTTAAACTGTTCATGTAATCCCATGATAAAAAGAGTATCTAAAGAATCGACAATGGTTGCACCTAATCCTCCGAACTGGTTGATACCAGATCGAGACTGAGGCTGCATCACAGAAACACGAGAAGGAAGGCCCAAAGTCAATTACAACCAGAACAAGGACAACTGAACCTACATCTAATATTCCAGATCGTGGTAACCGACAGCCACTTCTTTACTACTGACTTGCCTTGAAGTCACTACACTAACACGTATGGCCTGTCTGCAGGATGCAATCTGGGAAAAGCCAAAAAAGAATTGTCTGATGTTGTAGGACACCAAACAGTTGTTCGTCTCAAGAGACGTCCAAGCTAAAAACATGAGACTTGGAATAAGAATTTTGCGGTACCGATAGAGTTCAGATACGTACAAGACCTTGTCGGCAGGTATAACCACAATTAGCAAACTAAAATGGAACAAAGAAAAGGGGTTTTGCGTAGGTTACACCGCAAGTTTGACACACCTTCAGTTCGTCATAACCCCATGCATACGTCTCGTAGGAAGTCCAGGCGTGCAACATAGCCTCCCTCACTTTGTTTCTTCTTTCCCTGGCGACTGGGTCCTCATCAGGTGGTGCATCCTTCGATCCATCCAAAACGACGTGATCTTGTGACAGGTGAGACGAGTGGTCATCGTCAACCCCGTCTTGCTTGTACTCTGTTTCATTATCGCTATCGCGAACATCTCCTCCAAGATCCAGATCTTCTGGTATGTCTTCACCTTTTTCCCTCAAAAATTTCCTCAGCTCGTCGAGCTGCCAAAACAACAAAGGAAGAAGCCTCAGCGAACGCTATTCCGAGTGTAAGGGTAAAGACTTTTATACTGGGGGGGAGTAGGCGATCTGCCGCGAGTCCACCAGAAGTGGCATGGATGTCTCGCCTAACCCGTACACAATGTCAAATGACATTAACCACCTTCGGACATGCGTACCTGATGAACAAAAAACTTGCACAAGACCAAAAGTTTCCAGTGGTACCCTGAATATGGTGTAGATACGAAAAGCAGGACCTTCCTGGTGCAAGTCGATGAACTCGTGCAAATCCCACAACCTTCTTCTCAAGTCCGTAACAAACTATAAGGCTAGACCTCTACCACAGAACCAGGGTAGCCAGACAAACATCTTCTAAGATCATTTTCTAACAGTTAAAAGTACCAAATCTCTCTTCAGTGTCTATACTAGGAAACAGAAGCGCTTGCACTAGCTAACGATGTTCTGACACCATCAAGCCAGACAAAGGCTTCTGCGCAAAATTTAACTGCACCCACTCTGCCTGATGAAGTGGATCGCATATCCCTTCTAAAGATCAAACTAGAAAGAAGAGTTGTAACGCCTGACTTGCCTTTTGACTGAGTTTGAAATTTTCTTTGCTTACGTCATTTACCGCCGTCTGTTGGTAAGAAAAGAAAACACCACCTCAGCATTGTTACTGAAAATTTGGCCAGCGTGTCCAGCATCCAGATGATTTACCAAAAGGCAGCAGATACAGCGTGCAATAGCGAGCTGCAGGCAGTTAACTACCCTGCTAAAATCACAGCTGTGACCCTAACATGGACTAAGAAATTGCGCTGTATATTCACGCTAAACTCAAACCCTGTGAAGAACAAAACCATATATTATACGCACATTACAGAAATCAACAGGTTCTCACATGGCCAAATTAACCTATTACTTTTCAATATTGTCTTCAAAACCTGGAGACGGAATTGGGTCACACTGAAGATCAAATGTTCGCAACTAGCAACCCCCTACGGGCATAAGAGATGGGGGATGAAATTATATCCCCGTAAAATCCGGATGCAGTACGGAGGCCCCCCATCATCCGCTGTGCTTTCTTTTACGTTCAACCCGTGTACCGATGTTTAACAATTTACGCAATTTAAGAGAACACTGCAACAAAACAGTTCATGCAGCGCACCTTCGCGCCCGTAATTCCTTCATACACTTCCAGTAAGCACCTAAGTTAAGGATTATAAATTACCTCATGCTCGCGGATGAGGGTTTGACGATCCCAAATCAGAAACGTTGAGATTACGAAAACAAGGCAAACTAAAGCAAGTCGGCGAGGTCTCCTGATGTAGTAGGACAAGCTCAAGCAACGCAACCAAGAGCTCTGTGACCTTGGCCTCGCCATTCTCCCAAATCGGCGCCCGATCCGCCTACATCAACTTTCGATAGATCAGTAGAATATTTATAAATCAATCTTCTCCGATTGTATCCATCGTTCTCTTTTGAGTGCCTGCCGGGAATTAACTCCCAGTCTCAACCATAACTGGACCGCGGGTGCGTGCAAGCCGGCACTCCAGTCCAATCCGGGATGCAACGAGGGAGTCCTGAGAGAACTCGTATTTGAATCCAATATGCACTCCACTCGCGTACAAGGCAGGCAAGCCAACAAGCCACGCAGGCCACGGACTTGCTGCAAGCTACCACAACGTACTCAACTCCCCCCTTGATGTCCTTCTCAGCCGAGGTTCGACGTCTAAATCTCTCTTTTTCTCCTCGAGAACGAGGAGAGTAAACATTAAATCAACTCTCGTCGCATTTCCCCATTCCCCAAACTGTTCTAGTCTTGAGACTCATGAGACTTTCCTACAACTCTGAGACTTTTCCTACAACTTTTCATGACTCTGCGTCTCGAATTGCGTGTGCCGGACTGACGCACTCACTGGACTCACAGCAGGCCGAAGGGAACGATGACTACGTTACTGTAGCGATCGACAACTGCAAGCTTGGGCGCTACCTGGTACGTACCTCCTAGTAGTGCGGCTCCCATTGCCATTGGCCCGTTGACCACAAACACCGTCATCGTCCAGTTGTGCCTTCTTTAATCTGTATATGTGAGACTGATTCTCCGTCTCCTGGCCATTGTGATATGTATTGTGGCCCTTTTGCGCACTACTATATTTCGTCCTCGCCGGAAACAGCCAGTTTCCCAGGCAATACGGCCAAGGAGGATACTTGAGGAGATACCGACCTTTTCCGCGTTTGACGGGAAAAGTCACCGCTCATATGTGTTGGTGAGTTAGAGTACTTCCTTTTTGTTGCTATGCATTTGCATAGTTTACCGTCGATTTTGTAAAAGAGTAGAATGAAAGACAAAAGCTGGAAGAGATGATGGGCCTTTTTGTCGCTTTCATATCACAACAAGTACCCAGGTGCCTCGTTACCAATAGAACCCAAAGGTACAGTTATTATGTATGCATGTTTTATAAGCATGCATAGTCATCCTCTTCGGAGTTCGAAAGAGGGGGAAATGCATGTCTGTTTAATTTAATATTTAACTCTTTTAGTAAGAAAGATTAGATATTAAATTAAATATTTGATTAAAATTATATATTCATGAATACAATACCTCGGACTCGTATCTTCTGAAGCACGAGAATCCAGTCTACACTTATGAGTTTTTGCCTGCTTTCTTCGTGTTTCCAGACATAGGTTAACAAATAATTTCTATAAAAATATTTTAATTATTTATAGCTACTTAATATATATTTTTTATTTAATACTTATATAATTCTCTGATAACAAAGAGAGAACACAAGTTCCCAGAAGTTCAGTTTGCATGCATATTATGTTGATGAGATATCTGAGGACAAATTAACAAGGAGTTCTGCTTGCAATAGAATTGCAAGGCTAAACATTAGTTATTTTCCGTATTTTTTCTTTTGGTTTTCATAACAATTTTTTCCATTCTCATTGCTTTTTTTCTCCGGTTTTCACCATGATTCCATACGTTCATTTTGTACATGACAAAAGTCTCCCTCACTTTCCTTTTTGGTTTTCACAATCGACGTACTTCATAGCAAAAAAACATGAAGACTGATACTTGAACTTACTTTTGTTGATAATATTTGCTTACAAGCAACAAATTTGTTAAATTGCGATTTAAACCAAAGCTCTACCACAACTTTATGATTAAATTCATAATTAAATTTTTGGATATTTATTAAAATATTAAATACAATTTTGATGATTCTTTGAAACAAAACATTGTCTTTTTTCTAACCTAAAGGAAACAAAGAGACAAGTTATATCTTTCTTTATTTTCATACCTACACCTAGGATTTAATTTAGAGGATGTACACTTAAATAATGAATTCATCTCATACATTGTGTTTTACATCTAAACTAGTTTGAACTTTTCTTTGGAAAGATTTTTTATAGTTGTCTCTCTATTATGAATCCTCTAAAAAATAAAGAAATTTTGTTAGTTGAGTAGATTATCTTATTAGATGAAGGTAAGAGAAAGTGAAGAAGAGTTTAGATTTGGATAAATCTCAAATGCATAGTCCTGTAATTCCATTGCAAGCGAAGCAACTTGTTTTTTTATTGTGTTTCTTATCTTGTCAATCACGGTTCCACTACGGAGTTTCTTTCCAATGTCATCTAGAAACACGTTATTCTCTCCTCGTGAGGAGTGTATACCCACTTCTCCAACACAAGAGTCTACAAAGAGAGAGAGGGCTGTTTGTCTTTGTAGTAGGTCAAATAATAAAGGGTTGAAAGAGAGCAAACGTACACAATGTGGAAAGAGACAAGCAACCAAAGCTTGAGTTTGATGGGCTACTTTATGCGATTGGTTCGTCCTTCCAGTTGCTTCAGTCTCGAGGTGAAGACTAATGTCGACTTGAAGTGGAAGCCACATGTGTTCTAGAGTGATATTTCTCTTCGTGATGGAGTGAGAGTGAAACTGAGATAACGAACCGCTTTCAGAACAGCTCTTCTGTTAGTGAAAAGTGGATGCAAGAGCACATCCAGAGTGTGCTCATCAACTATCAATATGCATGCTGATGGAGTCTTGCGGCAGCCCGAGGAAACGGACAAGCGGACGTTCCGGAGGAAAATACAGACAGGAATGCAGCTTTGGAGAAGACATACGAGGTGCAAGCGCAACGTAAGGTAAACTACGATAGCAAGTTGAGGAAGGTGACTGTTGTGGATGGGGACTTGGTGCTTCTCTACGACAACCGTCATATTAAGTTCCCCGGGAAACTTCATCTTCGCTGGATGGGACCTTACCGTGTCTTAGAGGTCTTCGACAATGGCTCCTTACAGTTGGAAGAGTTGGACGGTACATTGATGACCACTCGTGTTAATGGGTGGCGCGTCAAGAAGTACTGGACGTAAACAGAAGTGCAGGAACCACTGATGTTTGCGGGGACGCAAACATGTGAGGGTGGGCGTATGTGGTGCCCACAAATTACAAGATACACGAATTTTTGAAATTTTTAAGAATAATGACTTGTTTGTATAACTGAAGAAGCGTTGTTACTTAAGGTTACGTCTTCCTTAACAGGAAGATGATCTTAAGAGCTGTTTGTAATAAGAAGTTGACTTCTTCAGAAGACGACCGTCTTCGGAAGATCGTCTTCTCAGTTGCGTCTTCAGAAGACGAGAAGACAGCGGAAGATGGGAAGACGGCGGAAGACACCTATCTTCCAGAAGACAGCGACCGCGAAGGACCAACCACGAGTTTTCGGATAAAACAGTAGGTGTACCTACTGGAGCGCACCGAATAGGTAGGAAGGTCAGGAAGACACCAAGGACGAGAACCCCTAATCTGCGGGGAAGATGCGTGAGGAAGCACATTAGGCACCTTCCAACTTCCCGTAGCACAGCGCGCCTGAAGAAGAGCGATTGAGAGAGTGAGCTTCGCGAGCTAGCATTGAGAGAGGAATCGAGTGAGACATCGAGGTAGGAGAGAGTAAGTTGGCAGCTAGGCGAAGAGTGAGATCGAATTGCGGGAGCACAAACAGCAGAGAAAGCGAAGGCGTTTCTGTGGAGCTTCCGAGAAGCTGACAGTGAAGAGTGGTGAGTAGAAGCAGAGGTGGAATCGAGGTGTGGACCGAAATTGACAGCAGGCGCAGTCGTGTGGAGTCGCATTGGAAGCTAGGACAAGAGCCAGAAGCGCGCAGAGGTCGAAGGCAACTCGGGAAGCCGAAGAAGACTGTAGAGGTTCTTCCCCTTGTTCTTTTCCCCTCCCGCTTCTTCTCGTCTTTTCTTGGTACTCCCCGCGCTTCCTTGATTGTGTGCAGGCAGCCTGATCGATTACCCCGCCCCCATTCTTTCTATTGAGACATTGGGCGCGGAAGCGCTGCCCAATTTCTGTCGAGACATCTCTTTGCTTCTTCCCGAGCTCAATTCGAGCTTCCCTACTCCTAGCCCTCAAATTGGAGATCCCAACTATCAATTTCCTTACCCCCATATCTCTCTATCCCCGAAACTTGGAACAGAAGACGATTCGGAAGATGGGAACATCTTCGGAAGACGCTTTTTGAACTTGACTGTCTTCGGAAGACTGTCTTCGAAAGTCGACTGAACACAATTCGTATCAAGAGTGGATTTGCTTTGCTTTTGTGTTTAGAGAGGCTTGGTACGAATCCTGAGTGGAGTGGTGAGTTGTTGTGTTAATTCGAGAAGTTGGAAGTCGGGAACTAGGCCTGTGCCTCCCGGTCTTCCAAGCTTCTCAACTCCCCATCTTCCTAGAGAGACTAGAAGACTGGCAAAATGAGCGAGAAGACGCGAGGGTCCATTCGGATCTCTTCTGTCCGATCCATAGCAGCCGTTCCTTCTTCTTTCCCGAACTTAGAAGAGAGTTGTGAGAAGTCTTGCTGGCAGAATCTGGAGGAAATGGTCGAGGGTCATGTCTTCCCATCATGCAGCAAGCTTCTTCTGAGTGCGTATGAGAGGTGAGAAGTCAGAAGAACAGAATGCAGTTGTCTTGAGTCTGTTGTGAGGATAGATTGCGTGTAGAAAAACGAAGACAGGTGAGATCAGTGAAGAGAAGTCTGACTTCGAGAAGTCTTCCGAGAAAGGCATTGAATCGGAAGCTGTCCCAAGTGTCTTCCCAGAGACCACTGTCACCGCAAGAGCCCGCAACCATCTTCTGAACCTTTCTCATACTCTACTTCTCGCATATCTTGTATCTTCTGATAGGAAGTAGGATGTAATGCAAGGTGGGTTGTCTTCTTGGTAATCCATGCGAGGCCTTGCTTAGATAGGATTGTTTAGATATAGCTCGGAAGACGAGAGCTATCTAGGAAGTACTGTTAGAATCCCGGAAGACGGAGTAGCTGTCTTCTGGAAGACTAGTTTCGTCTTCTGAGAAGTAGAAGCTAGACTGTGGACACTCGGGAAGAACTGAGCCTTCAGCTCATAGTAGGTGCTTGTGGTTTAGTGCAACAGATCTTCCAGGTATGTCGATGCATCCGCGAGGCTTGGTGTTACCCACGGCAGAATTGGCCGAGGCCACTCCTTTCCTCAAGGAGTTGGGTCTCGACTTCTTCCTGTGGGATTGGAACCTCGCAGATCAAGGACTTCTGGAGGAAGTGTGGGCCGCGTTACCACCGCGTAACCGTGTACCTGCGAAGACAAGAGTAGCTCGGAGAAGACCGTCTTCCTGGACTGAAGACTGGTGGCGTAAGGCGTTTCACAGGCCTGAGACCGAGAACCGAGGATATTGGTACGAGAAGAAGATCTTGCCTAGGATTGTGAGTTCATGGCATGTGCCTGGGAGTACCACCTGCCTTTTCGTGGAAGACAGGCAGGGGAGGAACGGTTGGAAGATAGAGTCTTACCGGGAGCCGAAGAAGCGACTTCTGACGAAGTTGTTTCTGCATCTTTTCCCTAAGGGAAAGGTGCAGAAGACAAGGTACTTAGGAGATCAGGACGTGGAGTTCCTGGAATCAGTGTGGGATGACAGAGTGCCAATCTACTGGGGCGCGTACATCCACAACTATGTACAGACGGAGCTAGCATACTTGGGTACCCCGGCGGGAGGACATCTGACGCCCTTCTTCTGCTACTTGTATGTAGCCATGGGGGATCTTAGGGAAGATCAGCTGGCAGTGCAGTGGGCCAACGGAGCGACAGGAGGTGAAGGAGGAAACCTCGGAAGACGATGACCGAGAGACAGCAGCAACGCCCCCTCCCACTCTGATGCCACAGTTGAGGCCCGACTCTCACCAGAAGACGCTTCTGGTGAGGGAAGACGAGTCTAGTGAGTCGGAAGACGCCACGCCAGTGAGGAAGATGGGTCACAGAAGTGTACCAAGGACACCCATCTCCCTCATTCATTCAGGATCGGAGTCGGACTCGGAGGAAGACTTGCTGAGTACCCGATCGGAGCAGAAGACAGCTTTTGTAACCCCTGGGGGTCTTCCGAAGACTCCAGAAGACGAAGGATGAATGGGCGCTCCTACTGCGATGCGAGGAAGCGCAAAGAGGAGAGCCGCTCCTGCCACGAGGAGTCTTCCACCCCGGAAGATGAGAAGAGTAGCTTCTTCTCATGCGCAGAAGATGAAGGCCGCAGTGGTGGAAGAGGCTTCCTTGCCTCTGGAAGACGAAGTCGACACCATCGAGCGAGTGGTGGGGATGAACTTATCTTCTGCAGGAAGACGACTGGAGGAGTTCAGTGCCTACTTCCAGAAGGAGATCCAACCCGCTATGGAGTTGCTGGAGAGGAGAGCGAGGGCACAGGAGAAGCCCTTACAACCTGGATTCGGCCTGCGCACCTTGCTGCGACAGGAAGACAGCCAGCAGAAGACGGAGTCTCTGGAAGCTAGTCTCCGCACCACGGAGAAGCTTGCAGCCAGGTACAAGGCGGAAGTAGCCGCTTCTGCCAAGGAGTCGATGCAACTTCGGAAGAGCAACCAGGAGTTGCAGGCGCGAGTACAACAGCGCGATCAGGAAGTTCTCCGAGTGCGGGAGAAGATCACTGCCCTCGCAGAAGAGCAGACTACTTGGAAGATGCAGCAAGAAGCAGCAGAAGCGCGAGCTGCAACGGAGAAGACGCAGAGGGAAGCAGCGGAGGCTCGTGCGCAGAAGATGCTAGCTCAGTCGGTAGAAGCGCTTCGGAAGAAGTTCAACTTCACCGCGGGTAAGAAGTTACTTACCTTAGCTAGGGAATGGGACAACGGGTCCAAGACGAGGTTGGTGGAATGCAGAGATAGCATGTTCAGGTACCTGGATAGACAGATAGAAGGAGTGAAGACACTTTATGGTCTTCCTTGACTTCCGACACCTGCAACCGCATCTTCCCAAACCCCAGCACCCTCGACTGGATCCGGAATGGAGAAGGAGGAGTTCGATCTCGCTGTACACTTGGTGGTGACAGCGTTGGAAGACGAGAAGATTCCAGAAGACGCCTCGGAAGACATGATGTCTTCTGGAAGACAGGAAGACGAGCCGTCTTCCCAGGTATTCCGCGTGGAGGAAGCGACTTCCCCGGACCCCTATGAGGTCGCCATGGTCCCTAGCACTGCATCTGTGCCTTAGAAGATCGAAGACGCACCGTTCGACTCGTCTTCTCAGAAGACCATTCCGTCTTCCGAAGTCGAAGCCGAAGAAGACGAAGCCGCAGAAACAGCAGGGCCAGCGAAGAGCGAGGAGAGGTAAGCTACCTCAATGGTACCCGAGGTAAGTGCAGGGCTTCCCAGCCCATCAGAAGTCGAGGTAGTAGCTCCGGTAGGAGCAGATCATGTGGAGATTGCCACCGAGCAATCAGAGTAGTTAGCAAACTCAATCGACACTTCCAGATTTAGTAGGATCGGACATGCTATCTTAAGGGTGGCAGTTTTCCATGTAAAAATAGTTAGGACCCCATGTGGCAGCATAGGTAGCGTAGGAGTAACACAGTGGATGGCTAATTGGGAAGAGGGACCGTATGCATGTGAGGTGACAACCTCTTATCAGCGCCTCTCTCTCTCTCTCCCTGGTGGTCGCCTCCCCTGACTCTCGAGGCAGATGGTTAAGTAGGATTGTAGAGTAGGAAATGGAGCTCTGCCAGTTCTGCCAGTTCTGTAGAATTCTGTAGTAACTGAACATACACATCGATTATACAGGCAGGCAGGCGAGACACATTAGAGCAGAGACAGTCTTAGCGCACTACACCCGTTGTTGGAAACATACGAATAGTCTTGGAATATACAGGAGGGGTCTGCATACTCGCACCAGCAGTGGTTCGAAGATGTAGATAGAGGTAGTGGACAGTCTAGGAACAGGGAACGGCATCCTCGTGCAGTCCTGTTAGCTAGGCTGGTGTGTCGAGGAGTAGACGCAGGAAGTAGAGGGAGTGAGCTTCCCAATGCCATTGTGACTTCTTCTCGGGGAATAGATTGTGGATTTGAGTGCAGCAGCTTTGTCCATGTCTTCTGGATGATGGGTTCATTGAATTCGCTCCCAATTGTGCATGGGAAGTGTTCTTCTTGAGTGGCGGTGACTGTCAGCAGTTGTGGAAGTGTAGCTTGACTCGTTCAGTAGAGCACTTGGGATCTACGTACGAACGGTCTTCTGGGTAAGTGATCCTAGAAGACAGAGCAGTCAGAGCAGCGAAGTGAAGAAGAAAGAAGCCTTCTTCCCGCAACAGAAGACGACATCCTCGAGTAGAAGACGGTGCTACAGTACTCATGTTTGTTGTCTTCCTCCCCAAACTATTACAAGCAGGGATGGCTTCTTAGTCAGGATCCGGACTAGAAGCCTGTCGGAATCTTAATTGGATTTCTTCTTCTTCCCATCTTCCCTCATCTTCCCCATCTTCTTATCTTCTTCTAGTGCGCTGCACGGGCATCCTCGTCTCCCAAGCTTTCCAACCATAGCTCACACCCCGCGAATGGACCACGGGAAGTGCCTCTAACCCTCGAAAACGTGAAAGGAACTTGGTAGAAGGTGATTGGTCAAACTTTCGACCAATGAGAAACAAGTTGACAAAAAGGTTTTGTCTTCACTCACATGACAAACACACAAAGAACAAATTTTTATCCAAGAGTACCATTTAGACCTTAAAGTTTATATTGAACAAACTACAAACACGTGCCGTTGACGATGCCGTCGGCCACGAAGCACGTAAACACGAAGTACAAATTACGCTCAATAGAGAGTCAGAATCCCGACTCTAAAACGGTTGACAATAAACGGAACTACAAAAGGAACAGATGAAGCTATTATCTGGTTGTAATAATCCTCATCGAAGTTCCTCACGACAAACTCACGATGCGCCACCTTTGGTCGACTGTAACATCGTATTTCGACCCAAGTGTTGAACGGAACTCTCGCTGGGAAGTTCAGATCCAACGGAGGATCCATACCACATCAGAGCAAGATGTAGACAGTAAGATCCCAAACAGCGTCGTAAATGACAATAAGAAGAACGATAGGATCCGGAGTAGCCATCACCGCAGCCATAAACGACTCTCCCCAATGAGCTACCATAAATACTCGAAAGTGATCTCGCGGCAGACAATGGATCTGTAGTGACGTAAGATTTCTCCTTTTGCCCATTTAGTATACAAGATATCGTTCCCACAGAGGATTTGCACAAATAACGCTGCTCTAAGTTCTAAGATCTGTTCAAACACACAAACACACGGGTTTTGCCTAGAAATCCCGTCTTCTCACAAAACCACACAAACCAACACGTCTTCCAGACACGCCAAATGGTGCTCTGGACCTAAACAAACAACTACCAATTACAATATCATACAACTATTCACAGAGAAGCTCGGGAAGACGATCTTCCTGCTTCCAGGTTGCTTCTTCCGGTCTTCTCGATATCGTCTTCCCGAAGCGATTCTCGTCTTCTGGGGGTTTAGCTCGTCTTCTCACACCTCCAGAAGGCTGTCCGGCTTCGCAGAAGTCGACTAGTAACAGTTGTTACATCTTATTCTCGCACTCACATCCCAACGGGTTAGATAAATCACAGGGTGTATGCCCCCTATAGCCTTCCCAGGCTTCTGCCTACGGAAGTTGTCTTCCTGTAGCACTACAACGACATTCACCTTCACGGAAGCTCAATAGAAGTATGGGAAGCGCGGATGAAAAAGTTTCGATCAATTGAAGCTGAGGGGGTCAAATTCGTGACCAATTTCATTTCCGATTGATGAATTTGAAGCGCGGATGAAAAAGTTTCGATCAATTGAAGCTGAGGGGGTCAAATTCGTGACCAATTTCATTTTCGTGAAGTCTTTCTCACTTTCTGGGAGTTCTGTGAGGTTGCTGGAGATGAATTGACTGTTGCTAGAAAGCTCTTGAGATGGGCTTGCCGATGGACTCCGAGATCAATCGATTCCAAGCCGGAGTGAAAAAGTTATGACCAGCTGAAGTTGGGTGTCTCAAATCGGAGGTTATGATAGTAGGCGACTGTAAACATGAGACATTGAGAGAGATATGGAGAGTTTGAGGTCGAATTTCGCTATAAAACCTTCCAGGGTCTGAGAAGGTACAGTCAGCTACCTAACTGTGAAATTTCAGACCATTTGGATTATTGGGTTGAAGGGAAACGTTGTTTTTGTGCACAAGGGTCTGCATATCGTCTTGTGTCATTGACGAAAAGAGCTTGGATCATTTCGAGAGTTTGGTTGAGGATCTGCTGGTGAAATTTTATAGAGTGGTAGTGATAGTGACACATTAGCTTCCTGAGAAGTTTGAGCTGTTTTGATCGAGCGGTTTGTGAGGAATCGAACAGCAAAGTTCTGTCGAAATAGTATCATGTTATAAAAACAGCGATAAGAGCTTGATCGTTCCGAGAGTTTGGTTGAAGATCTGCTGGTGAAATTTTACAGAGTGGTAGTGATGGTGACACATTAGCTTCCTGAGAAGTTTGAGCTGTTTTGATCGAGTGGTTTGTGAAGAATCGAACAGCAAAGTTCTGTTGAAATAGTATCGTGTTATAGAAACAGTGAACTTTGGAAAGGCATAGATGCCAACTCAGAGATGATCTCTCTGCATGTAATACCTTAATAGAGAGATTATTCTACAGGCTATCTGTTGACCTTGATTTCATCTCATTCTGAGCTGTGGTTGAGGAGTGACAACGAGGTAAAGTTGAGAGTTTCTTGCTCCGAGAGGCGCAAGAGTTAAGATTCTTTGAAGAACAGGTCGACCTGGAGGTTTTGCCAGTGCTTCAGAGCACTTGATCATGGGTATGGAGAGTTGTTGACTGTATTTCCTGTGTTTGGATCCTCTCCATACCCGCATGCCTGTTTGTACGCCCAGTTGGTTTTGATTGGATTTGTGTGCGGGCGTTGCGCTTAGGTTTCTTTTCTATTAGGAGTGCTGGTATTTCTCTTGTGGTGAGGCTGGAGTGATGACCAGCAGACCCAAGAGTGCTTACGGTGATGGCAGGAACAGGTTGCCCGTGCTTGTTACCCCGGTTCTATTCCTAGTCGAGTAAGAGAGAGATCTGCCGAGAGGACGTGAGGATATCGTAGCGAGAAAGGTTCAAAGTGTACTTGGAGATCAGAAAGAGGTTTGGGTGGTCATTGGTTCTGAGTCACGGAGTGCGACACGTACTCTCTACAGCTAGATACCCGGTGTATTCTCAGATAAGAAAGCACGTCACACGACAGTTGGTGAACTCGACGTGAAACTTCTGGGGTGGAGAGTTAGTGAAGTTCTTCTCAGAACTTTACCATGACTGAGAGACAAGGAGTTGGAAACCCTTCGGGCACGATTCCGTTGCAGCTTGATCCTGCTATAGGACAAATGTTCCAAGCATTTGCTCTGTACATGGATCAACAACAAGCTGTTCAACGGAAGGAGGCGATGACTACCAAGGCTTTGCATTCGGTGGTGGGGACATTGGATCAGTTTGAAGGGAGAAACATCTCCAAGTACCTGAAGTTCTATTCTCGAGAGATGGAGCTGAGTAAGGTATCAGAGAGGGAGATGGTACGGACGTTTGAGCTTGTTGTTGTCCCGGAGTTACGGGAACATGTGAAGGGGCTCATTCAAGCTCATGGAGCTAACTGGGAGGAGTTTTCTCTTCAGTTGAAGGAGGAATACTCTTTGGAGGATGCAGATCGAGTGACTAAGAAGTCATTCATGGAGTGGGTGAACAAACCCAACAAGGAACTAGTTGCTACCGAACTACTTCGGGAGTTTGAGAGACAGTTTCTTCAACTATCTCAGATGGAGAAGCTCACACTTGAGAATGACAAAGTGGAGCTATTTTTACAGTCAGCCAACAGCGAGCTACAGAGGGAGTTAGAGTTGCTGTTGGAAGATCGGACGAAAGACAATGGTCTTATATCTGATTGGAAGAACGTTAGCGAAGCAGTGGGAGTACTTGCAAAGCGAGAATATCGAAGAGGGAAGGTGGTTGTGACTCAAGCACCAAGACCACCGCCTATTGTGATACCACGAAGGCAACCAACGGTGTAGACTGCTCCTCTACCTACTATTTCACTTCCTACTATTCCTATCACTACGGTTGTACCACAACGGAATCAAACAATGGAAGATTTGGAGAAGAAGATGAGAGACTTACAGATCAAGTTGACAAGGTTGGAGGAGAAGGATGGGGCACCTGAAGGGAGACCAGCACCAAAACAAGGATATGTTCAGAGGTGTATTTGGTGTGACAACACCGACCATCAACGGAAGGAATGCGGGAGTTTCACTGATGCTTGCATCAAGGCATAATTTTCTGGAAGGAAGGAAAGATCGCCTTGAGAGACAACGGAGAGACTCTGAGGACCAACTTCGGTAGAGGAGGAATGAAGAAAGTTTTGGAGGATCATCTAACAGTGCATGATGTGGCATCAATAGAAGTTTCTACTTACGGAGTGGAGGTGATTAGCAAAAAGGAGAGTGCCTTTTTGAAACATGAGGATACGACTGATATGTGGAGTCACGCTGTGAGCACGAACAGAAAGGGGAAAATGGCAAGGGAGGAGTTGCTCAGAACAGCCACAGCAATCAGGAGTGCTACTGGATGGGATGATCCCGTAGATGCTATGTCCGTTCATGCCTACGTAGCCAAGGCTCAACATGAAGCTATCATGGAAGAGAAGCGTAGGAGAGACGAGGCTGGTCCAAGTGAGGAAAGAGCGGCTCCCAAGAGGCAACTAAGAAGAGATAGACTCCGACAGGAGACTACACCTCTACGAGAAGAAGCTATGGAGGACGTCTTACCTTCTGGGAGTGCAGAGAAGGGTAAGGGTAGGGAGAAGGACAAAGCTCCCATGTATAAGCTGCAATCAGACATTGAAGCAGCAACCAACATGAAAGAGGTGTTGCAAGAGAAGGTGCTCAATACAAAGATTGAGTTTACCTTGCGAGAGATCCTCGGGATTGCGAAGAAGGAGTTTCATGATGTCATCATTGACATTATCAAGCCGAAGAGACAATTGACGGGAGAGACCGCAGTGTCCAGTGCTCTAGACACAGTGATTACAGAGGAAGAGGAGCGAGAGTTGGTTCATTCTTACAACACTCGTAAAGTTCGGGTTGATGTGGATAAGGAAGAGGACGATAAGATCTCTAGTCATTACACTAGAGGGCATTGAGCAAGAGCCACTACTGAAACCTTAGTGAATGTAGGGGAGATGAAAGATCCGGTGGTTGCTCTCATCGATCATGGATCTGAGATCAATATTGCCTCTAAGGACATCTACAAGCAGGGTGGATGGCCTGTTGATATAGATCATGGTTGGATGATCCGAGCAGCAAACAACACACGAGGAGAACTCTATGGTGCTTGTCCGGATGTGAAGGTTAAGATAGGGAATGTGGTACTTGAACAAAACTTCTTTGTTCAAGATACTACTTCCTATCCGGTTATTCTTGGTCAACCATTCATTACAGCTGTAAGGATGGAGACTAAGGTGTTGGATGACGGTTCTGCTTACGTTCGGATCAGGAGTCAGGATGGCAAAACAACGGTACAGTTCTTGACTGTGTCTGCTAATCATGAGCGTAACCGAGATTACTTGCGGAGCGTTTCTCTACCCAAAGTCACTGAAGAGTTTAAGGATTTTTCCAGAGGGCCACTATAGAGCGAGAGTATAGTGGTACCGATACACAAGAGAATGTACTCTCGTTGGAGAAAGATAGTGCCTTTTGTACAGGAGTGGTGAGATATTCGAAGAGTGGATTTGCTATGTATACACAGCTTGCTGATCTTCAGAAATGGGAGAAGAAAGCTGTGCAAAGAACCCAAAAAGATCTAAAAAGAGTTGGTGTGCTTAGTGAGGAGGATAAGATAGAGGGCGTTTACATGGAGATGGATTTGGATGATTCTTTGGAAGAGCTTCGTAAGGCTGAGCAAGGGAATGAAGACCAAGTTGTCTACATACGTTCTATGGAGCTTTACTCGGCTATAGAGTCATTTCAGATACCTGAAGTCAGAGTTGAGACCAGGTATAAAACGGTGGATAAAAAGGTGAAGCCGGTTGCACAACCGCTACCTAGCGACTGTGACCAACGAGTTCAACAAGCCTCAGGAGAAGAGCTTACGATATCCTGATCAGATAGGTCACAAGTTTACAGAAGCTACGCTTAAGGAGTTGAAGGTTGGTTCTACAAATTTTCTTCTACCTGCTGAGGAGAAGGAGTTCAAGGAGATGTTAAGTAGGCACGGGAAAACATTTGCTTTTGAGCCTTCAAATATTGGGTGTGTAGATCCAAGCATTGTAACACCGATGATCATATTTACGGTACCGCATACGCCTTGGGACTTAAGACCAATTCCCGTACCTAGGGCACATCTGCCTAAGCTTATGGAGCTTCTAAAGGAGAAGATGCGGATGAGAATCCTTGAGCCATCGTTTGCACCGTATTCCAGCCGCTGGTTTACAGTGCCGAAGAAGAGCGGAGCGCTACGATTCATTCAAGATATGCAACCGGTGAATCAGGTGACCATCAGAAATACGGGGATCGGACCTATTGTGGAGGAGTTTGCTGAAGCATTCGCTGGTAGAGCCATTTACTCGATAGGAGACCTCTACTCTGGATACGATCAGTTTCAGCTTGCTGAAAAGAGTAGAGATGTCACTACTATGAGGACACCGTTGGGTTTGGTGAGGATGTGCACATTGCCACATGGGGCAACAAATTCTGTTGCGCACATGATGAACGGGATGAACAAAGTTCTTCGAGACTTCATCCCGGAGAAGACCATGCCTTTCTTAGATGACATTCCAATCAAAGGATGTATAGAGGAGCAGAAGGATGAGAGAGTCGATCAGAGGGGGTGTCGAAAATTTGTGGCTAGATTGTGATCAGATTTTATCATGGCTCGGGGAGGTTCACTTGACACTATCTGGTGCTAAGTCTTCGTTTGGAGTTCGAGAGGTTGTGATTGTGGCGCACTTATGCGGATGGTTTGGTCGCAAACCTGATCCTAACAAGGTGGATGCCATACAGCGGATGAAGGACACATGTAGCTCAACAACAGAGGTGCGAAGGTTCTTAAGAGCTTGCGTGTTTTATCATGTGTGGATTCCTCATTTTGCTCATGTATCAGATCCACTCTATGGTCTGTTACGGAAGAGCACGAAGTTCAGATGGAAGGAGAGGCATATTGAAGCGGTGCAGAAGCTGAAGCAGTTGTTGTGTTCTCCACCTGTGCTACGAAGGGTGAGTTATGAAGATGGCAAACACGTGATAATCACGGTTGATACAAGTCCGATAGCCATTGGGTGGACAATGGGACAAGATGATGAGGATGGAAATCGGTTTGCAATCAGATTTGGAGCCAAAGTGTTGAGTGAGCGACAGCGAAACTACCCACAAGTAAAGCGAGAGCTATGGGGGGTAGTTACTGCGATGAAAGTTGAGAAGGACTATTTGATTGGAGCACCGGTGATAGTGGAGACGGATTGTTTGCCACTGTTAGGGATGATTACGAATTGTAACACCCCTGATATCGCTATGTTGCGATGGATTGCCTATATCAAGTCGTTGAATCCAGAATTTAGACACATAGCGGGAAAAGATAACCCGGTAGCAGATATGTTGTCTAGGGCCAGATATGAGGATGAAGAGGATTTGACAGAAGACACAGAGGATATAGGCACGACCGTCTTTTGTAGAGCTCAGAAGGGAATGAAGGAACATCAAAACTCATTCATGGAAGAGCTATACGAAGGAGAATGGTTAGACATTGGGTGTTATCTTGGTTCGCTGACCAAGCAACCAGAATGGAATGATGCTCAGTTCAAACAGATCAGGAGGAAGGCTTACAACTACATACAACAAGGGGGCTATCTGTGGAAGCGCGCCAAGCGAAGTGGCGAGATGCCGCAACGGGTTGTGTGTAAGCAAGAGATGCAAACCCAGCTCATTCAAGAATTCCATGAGAGCTTATGGGTTGGACATCGGGGTGTTTATGCCACCTTTACCAAACTCAAAGAGAGATATTGGTGGCGTAACATGTACAGAGATGTAGTGCGATTTGTGGAGACGTGTGTAACTTGCCAGATGTACTCTGACATCCGATATCGAGATGAGCTTCATCCTACGTATCCACTTGCAATGCATTACAAGTGGGTAGTAGATCTGGTTACAATGCCGGTTGGGATATGGCAGATGAGATACTTGGTTTTGGCACGGGAGGATCTATCGAACCAAGTCGAAGGACGCGCTCTGCGCACAAACACTACAGAAGGGGTGTGCAGATTTCTACTTGAAGATGTGATCTGCAGATACGGATGTGTTGGGAAGATTACAGCAGACCGCGGAGATCTGAATGCTCACGAAGCTGGTATATTCTTCAAGAGGCGGGGAATCAAGTTAGCTCTTACCATGGCTTACAACCCAGAAGGAAATGCGAAGAGTGAGCGTGGCCATCCTCCCATCAGGAAAGCGATTGTGAAAGCTTGCAACGGAAGGGTGAGAGAATGGCCAAGGCTTCTACCATTTGCTCTATGGACCGATCGTACAACTCATAGCTCGGTGACCGGGTATATGCCAGCAGAACTAATGCAAGGGCAAAAACCGATCATGCCTATCGAAGAGCAAATACCTACTTGGAGTGTTTTACCTTGGGAAGATAATCTCTCTAGAGAGGATCTTCTCGCTCTTAGGATTCGTCAGTTGGAGCGGAGACCAGAGGATGTAGAGCTAGCTCTAGAACGGTTACGAAAAGCTCGCTTAAAGAACAAAGACAGATTTGATAAGCGACATCGACTGCGACCTAAGAAGATCCAGGAAGATGATTGGGTGTTGGTATATGATAGCAGCTTGGATAACCAGCATAGAGCGTTGAGAAAGTTTTCTAAACGCTGGTTTGGGCCTTACGTGGTTGTTCGTATTCATGACAACGCCACATACGTACTACGTGAGTTGGATGGTACACGGCTTAAAGTTCTGATTGCAAGAAAACGGATAAAACTCTTTAAGCGACGAGATGAAGACCCAGACATTGAGGAGATCAGTATCGAGTTTGATCTCTCTCAAGATCAAGATGAGAGTCCAGATGAGAGCGTAGAGCCCGAGAGGGAGACTCCCGAAGAAGAAGATGAGGAAGAAGTGGTATGATGCCAACCACAACGTATGATTAGGTTGGTGCATACCAGAGGATGCACAGGTTCAGAGGGGGTGGATGTCGTGTTGTGGATTGGCTAGGGTATGAAACCACCACATATCCTTCGTACATGTTTGGTGTTGAGGAGCCACTGGGACCTTATCGTGTCAAAAGATAAGGCTCCACGTGGACGATCCGTGTACTCTTCGCTGAGTGGAGATAAGAGTAGTACTCTTGTCGTCACATGTGAGATTGAGGTATAAGAAGAGAGGTGCACGAAGCTTGAGATATGGAGTGTAGAGTATCCAAGTCTAGTGGAGTGTGATCAGTATCGTCGGATGAAGTAAGCGGCAGTACGAGTGGTAGGCATGAACGGAGAATCCTTTCGTGCTCCTGATCTTCCACTTGCGCATCCATGCGTCATTAAGATCCATTGTCTGCCGCGAGATCACTTTCGAGTATTTACGGTAGCTCATTGGGGAGAGTCGTTTATGGCTGCGGTGATGGCTACTCCGGATCCTATCGTTCTTCCTATTGTCACTTACGACGCTGTTTGGGATCTTACTGTCTACATCTTGCTCTGATGTGGTATGGATCCTCCGTTGGATCTGAACTTCCCAGCGAGAGTTCCGTTCAACACTTGGGTCGAAATACGATGTTACAGTCGACCAAAGATGGCGCATCGTGAGTTTGTCGTGAGGAACTTCGGTGAGGATTATTACAACCAGATAATAGCTTCATCTGTTCCCTTTGTAGTTCCGTTTATTGTCAACCGTTTTAGAGTCGGGATTCTGACTCTCTATTGAGAGTAATTTGTACTTCGTGTTTACGTGCTTCGTGGCCGACGGCATCGTCAATGGCACGTGTTTGTAGTTTGTTCAATATAAACTTTGAGGCCTAAATGGTACTCTTGGATAAAAATTTGTTCTTTGTGTGTTTGTCATGTGAGTGAAGACAAAACCTTTTTGTCAACTTGTTTCTCATTGGTCGAAAGTTTGACCAATCACCTTCTACCAAGTTCCTTTCACGTTTTCGAGGGTTAGAGGCACTTCCCGTGGTCCATTCGCAGGGTGTGAGCTATGGTTCGAAAGCTTGGGAGACGAGGCCCGTGGACTCAATGGTTGCTGGATTTGAAGCGCGGATGAAAAAGTTTCTATCAATTGAAGCTGAGGGGGTCAAATTCATGACCAATTTCATTTCCGTGAAGTCTTTCTCACTTTCTGGGAGTTCTGTGAGGTTGCTGGAGATGAATTGACTGTTGCTAGAAAGCTCTTGAGATGGGCTTGCCGATGGACTCCGAGATCAATCGATTCCAAGCCGGAGTGAAAAAGTTATGGCCAGCTGAAGTTGGGTGTCTCAATCGGAGGTTATGATAGTAGGCGACTGTAAACATGAGACATTGAGAGAGATATGGAGAGTTTGAGGTCGAATTTCGCTATAAAACCTTCCAGAGTCTGAGAAGGTACAGTCAGCTACCTACCTGTGAAATTTCAGACCATTTGGATTATTGGGTTGAAGGGAAACGTTGTTTTTGTGCACAAGGGTCTGCATATCGCCTTGTGTCATTGACGAAAAGAGCTTGGATCATTTCGAGAGTTTGGTTGAGGATCTGCTGGTGAAATTTTACAGAGTGGTAGTGATAGTGACACATTAGCTTCCTGAGAAGTTTGAGCTGTTTTGATCGAGCGGTTTGTGAGGAATCGAACAGCAAAGTTCTGTCGAAATAGTATCATGTTATAAAAACAGCGATAAGGGCTTGATCGTTCCGAGAGTTTGGTTGAAGATCTGCTGGTGAAATTTTACAGAGTGGTAATGATGGTGACACATTAGCTTCCTGAGAAGTTTGAGCTGTTTTGATCGAGCGGTTTGTGAGGAATCGAACAGCAAAGTTCTGTTGAAATAGTATCGTGTTATAGAAACAGTGAACTTTGGAAAGGCATAGATGGCAACTCAGAGATGATCTCTCTGCATGTAATACCTTAATAGAGAGATTATTCTACAGGCTATCTGTTGACCTTGATTTCATCTCATTCTGAGCTGTGGTTGAGGAGTGACAACGAGGTAAAGTTGAGAGTTTCTTGCTCCGAGAGGCGCAAGAGTTAAGATTCTTTGAAGAACAGGTCGACCTGGAGGTTTTGCCAGTGCTTCAGAGCACTTGATCATGGGTATGGAGAGTTGTTGACTGTATTTCCTGTGTTTGGATCCTCTCCATACCCGCATGCCTGTTTGTACGCCCAGTTGGTTTTGATTGGATTTGTGTGCGGGCGTTGCGCTTAGGTTTCTTTTCTATTAGGAGTGCTGGTATTTCTCTTGTGGTGAGGCTGGAGTGATGACCAGCAGACCCAAGAGTGCTTACGGTGATGGCAGGAACAGGTTGCCCGTGCTTGTTACCCCGGTTCTATTCCTAGTCGAGTAAGAGAGAGATCTGCCGAGAGGACGTGAGGATATCGTAGCGAGAAAGGTTCAAAGTGTACTTGGAGATCAGAAAGAGGTTTGGGTGGTCATTGGTTCTGAGTCACGGAGTGCGACACGTACTCTCTACAGCTAGATACCCGGTGTATTCTCAGATAAGAAAGCACGTCACACGACAACGTGCTCATCCGAATCATCCATATGAAGATCATGCTCAATCTCCTCCACCTTAGCACCATAACTTGTAGCTTCAATAGCTACAACTACATGTGCCGCAAAGAAATCATCCACAAACCTCTTCATCCCTCCTTTACCAACGTTGGCTTGAAGGAGAGTACCCGTACTTCTGAACCGAACATCTCCATCCTCCCAAGAAATAACCTCTCGTTGCAAAGACTCTGCAAAGTCGATGCAATCGTCCCGCTGATGATCAGTACCATCACACCACAAGCAGTGATGTACCCAAGCTGGTTTGGGTACAAGCTCCACCTTGGTCGACGATCTCTTATCCTCCAACCTAGTAACCTGAGCTTGTAGATCTTGCATCTTTTGCCGTAAGTCCTCGATGGTTGGATCTTTCTCCTCTACAACCACAACTGGAAGTTGAACCTCAGATACTACCTGAACTGGTGTAGTAGTCAACACTGCAAGTGTCAACCTTGTAACCTTTTCTCTTGTATGTCTCCAGACAAGAAGCTCAACAGCTTCATGCACAATCTCTCAATTTCTTGTTAACCCTTCTTCTTCATCCTCATCCTCCAGAAGTAGCTCCAGCTATTCACGCCATGGTTCATCCGCAGCTTGAAGAAACAGCTCCGTCTTGTAGCTCTCCAAGGTTAGCTTGTCCACCCGAGGTAGTTGAGAGAATTGTCTCTCAAACTCCTTTAATAGCTCGGTAGGTTGTAAACCCTTGCTGGATCGGTTGACCCATTCCAAAAATGATTTCTTGGTTACTCGATCTGAGTTCTCCAAGAAATACTCCTCCATTAGTGCATGTGAAAATGTATCCCAGTTCCTCCCAAAACGTTTTGTTAGACCCTTCACATGCTCCCTTATCTCAGGCACCACAGCGAGTTCGAACGTCTCGATCATCTCCTTCTCCGATACCTGATCCAACTCCATCTCTGTCTTGTAACATCTCAAGTACCTTGAGATGTCTTTCCCATCAAACAGATCGAGCTTGTCGATCACCCTTCGAAGCGCCTTCGTCCCCAAAGCCTCCTTTTGTTGGTTCCCTTGCTCTTGTCGCATAAACAAAGTGAAGGCTTGAAACAATCGTGCAGTTGCTGCATCCAACTGCATCCCTGATATACACTCCGATCCGTCCATCCCGTCCATAGTCATGGCTCGTCCCATCCTCCCATCCTCCCATGATCCCAACCGTCTACATATCCATCATCCCAGGTCCACAACATCCTCCCGAACATCCAAATCCATCTTCATCCTCGTTCATGATTGTTGATCTCTTCTTCCAAGTTTCAACACAGAAATCTCCACCTCGGACCTTCACGTCGAGTTCACCACCTATGTCGTGTCGGACGTTTTGCGTGAAGGATGTCCAGGAAAACGTGAGGTTCCTGGCTGTGGAGATGCTGTGTGCTGAAATAGAGACAAGACAGAGAAGAACAACCACGAAAACGAACGCTGCGATATATACACTCCAAACGTAGCGGTCTGTAACCTACTTCAGAAGCCCTAAAACAAACCCCTGAATCGCAACCCTAGTCCGAAATCGTCGAAGCGTAGCTCAAAACAAGAGAAACTTCTCTTTCCTAACAAACAGAGCCACAGCAATATCACGCGATCCAAATCCAAGTCCAAACCACATCCATGTATAAGCTCTTAGCTAAAGCTAGCTACCACAAGCCATACACAACCAACTAAGTCCTTAACGAACTCAAAAGGACGAAACCTGTAGTGAAGGAACTGAAAAAGACCTATCTGGGAATTTTCTCCTTTCGCCAAACGATCTTCAAATGTTGATAGGGTCTCCTTCCCTGACTCCGTTGGCCCAAGAAACCTTCAGATCCGACTCCCAATAGTCGAGATATCGTCAATTTTTGGTCGCAGGTGACCGAACCTTCAAAAACTCCTCCTTGCGGCTTAAAACCGCTCACACCGCACAAACGGATCGTCTAAACTGATATCCGTCTTCGCTGGTAGGTAGATCTGGCTACCCTGAACCCAACAAGACTCCAAACAAGCCGTTTGGAGTTCCCCTTGCAAAACTACTCGAGAAATTTGGTCGCAAGCTACAAAAAACTGACGTAAATCGGCTCCCTGCTGCTCAAATTCGCTCACCACACCCAAACCAACAATCCAATTCACTTACAGTCTTCTCCTATGTGTACATGAGGACTCCCTGATCGCGTAGGCACCAAGAACGAAGAGCTTGGCTCACCGATCGCGCAGAACAATCCAATCTCAGGTCGCAGGCGATGAAAACTTGACGCAAGCGCTTCCCTGCGAGCCAATTTATCTCACAACTCCCAAACCGCCCGATGAAACTTTGTATCGTCTTCAATTTCCTGAAGAACTCGTTGTTCTGATCCCGATGGATCCAAGGACAGCAAGTTTGGACTCCGGAACGGCCCGAACGGTCCAACTCTCCTTCACAGGTAACTGAAAACCCCAATTCTACTTCCTGCGTCTCAATTTCTCCCAGAACACAACCCCCGATCCGTCTCTTCCCTAACCGTTTGAACCAGTGCGTAGCTTGCACAGATTTGAACCCAACGACGCCTTGCGCGCTTGCATTGGACTCCTAAATCTCCCGAACTGTCCGTTGATAAGTCGCAGGCGCAAGCTAGCTCCTTAAGCACCCCCCTTGCAACAATCTCTGTACGTACAATTCTCTCCTGAATAATGAGAAGCAGGTCCCTTGCGTCTTTGATATAACGCCTGAAGCCCTAAATACCCAGTCAGCAAGTAACTAGGGGGCTAGCTTGATTTTACCTTCTTTCGAGTCGCATAACTTCTTCTCTGGATGTCCAAACGAAATAAACAAGATGCCCATGGAAAGCTGACAACGAGCTCTACCCATCTATGTGATGAAAGTGAAGATCCGAAGTTGCGCCAAAAGCCCGTAAGCTGGGGCCTAGCTTGTTTTCTCCATCTTTCGAGTCTTGTAACTTTTCCACTAGGCGTCCAAACGAAGTAGATGAAGTGCCTATGGAAAGCTGACAAGGAGCTCTATCCACTGGTGAGATAAAAACGAAGATCCGAAGTGGTGCCAAAAACTCGTAAGCTGGAGCTTAGCTTGTCTTCTCATGAGTGTCTTTGGAACGACAAGCATCGAAGTTTGAATTTCAGATAGGAGACGGTCCACGACACAAAAACGTGGTTTGGGACACAAAAGGACAGGGGAGTGAAGCTATGAACTCCCATTGGTCCAATTTTATCTTTAGTGTACCGCTAAACTTAGTAGTAGGGGTCTTAAGAGGACTTCGAGCATTTGGTGAGGGGACTTCGAAATCTGAGAGGACAGGGAGATAAGGTTCGTCGTGCCAAGCACTGTCAGCGAAATTTTTGATCGATTTGAAGCAATAAAGGAGTTATGGCTGATTGAAGTTCAATTTGTGCCAGAATTGCAGCACTTCTGTTGATTTTGAGGTTTTCGGTGTCAATCGCAGTAGATTTGAGAAAATCGCTTCAAACCTATGAGGTCGCGTTCATTGTCAGCAGGGCTACGACTGTCCCCAAATTTTCATGTCAATTGAGTCTGTGAGTAATTCAGGACGACCGCTGAAGCAGAGGGGGTCCGAAAAGCTCTCAATCTAGAGCAGCAACTTCAGAGAGCGAGATCTGGAGTTCTGTGTACAATCAGGAGGCCCAACTTCACAGGAGTGTTCTGTAAGCTGTTAACTGCAAATCCTGTAAGAATCTTTGAAAGTGATCGAGCCAATTCTCTATTCTAGGTCAAAATAGCTGTGTGGGTACCAGAAATTGCCGTAATTTCTCTGCTCAAAACATTTCTACCCATATCTCGACACTCTGATTTGATCTCAAGCTGAAACTTCGTATGTATGGTCAGTATGGCCTCATTTACATGTAGGAGGAGTTCTGAAGTCTGAACCATCGTATGTTTCTGATTCTGGACTGTTAAAGTTCGCTGTCTGACCTTATTACTGCTAGTCTGATCTGATTTTTGCTTCCTCAACATACTGGAGGGTCCATTCGACCTGAGTGAGTGTTTATAGTGTTCCCTTTTTGATCTGAAGCCTATCTCTATAGTAAGCAACCATAGCTTGAAGCCCAATGCTTCCCTGAGTAGACTGAACACAGCCTTCAAGATCATATCACAGCCAGAAGGTTCCGCCCTTCTCAAGAAAACTCTCAACTCGACAACGCAGAAGGTCGAAGACAACTCGAGAAGCATACAGAAGACTGTAGAGGTTCTTCCCATGTTCTTCTCCCTTCCCACTGCTTCTCTTCTCTGTTTGGTGTCCCCCGCGCTTCCCCGGTTGGTTGCAGGCAGCCTGATCAATTACCCCCCATCCCCATTTTTCCCATTGTGACATTGGTTGCGGAAGCGCTGCCTAATTTTTGTTAGGCATCTTCCTACTTCTTCCTGAGTTCAATTCAAGCTTCCCTACCCATCGTCCCCAAATTGACGATCCTAGCTATCAATTTCCTTACCCTACTACCCCTCTACCCCCGAAACCTTGAACAGAAGACGCTTCAGAAGATTGGAACATCTTCGGAAGACGCTTCTGAAACTTGACTGTCTTCGGAAGACTTTCTTCGGAAGTCGACTATGACCAATTCGTATCAAGAGTGGATTTGTGTTGCTTTTGTGTTAAGAGAAGCTTGGTACGAATCCTGAGTGGTGTGGTGAGTTTTGTTGTTATTTCGAGAAGTTGGAAGCCGGGAACTAGGCCTGTGCCTCCCGATCTTCCAAGCTTCTCAACTCCACATCTTCCTCGAGAGACTAGAAGACTGAAAGGCTGGCAAAATGAGCGAGAAGACGTGAGGGTCCATTTCGGGTCTCTTCTGTCCGACCCATAGCAGTCATTCCTTCTTCTTCCCAAACTTAGGAGAGAGTCGTGAGAAGACTTGCTGACAGAATCTGAAGAGAATGGTCGAGGGTCATGTCCTCCCACCGAGCAGCAAGCTTCTTCTGAGTGTGTATGAGAGGTGAGAAGTCAGAAGAACAGAGTGCAAATGTCTTGAGTCTGTTGTGAGGATAGATTGCGCGTAGGAAGAAGAAGACAGGTGAGACCAGTGAAGGGAAGCCTGACTTCGGGAAGTCTTTCGAGAAAGACATTGAATCGGAAGCTGTCTCGGGAGTCTTCCCAGAGACCATTGTCATCGCAGGAGCCCGCAACCATCTTCTGAACCTGTTATGCACTCTACGTTTCGCGAATCTTGTATCTTCTGATAGGAAGTAGGATGTAATGCAAGGTGGGTTGTCTTCTTGGTAATCCATGCGAGGCCTTGCTTAGATAGGATTGTTTAGATATAGCTCAGAAGACGAGAGCTATCTAGGAAGCACTGTTAGAATCCCGGAAGACGGAGTAGCTGTCTTCTGGAAGACGAGATTCGTCTTCTGAAGAGTGGAAGCTGGACTCCGAAGACTGTGGTGCAACAGCGTGCAGGAATGACTGCTTGGAGGTCTTTATTGACAATCCTCATTGTGGGATGGTGGAAGACCTGTCATATCGTTTCATTGCTATTTCTCCCGTGGACAGAATCCAGAGATTGATGAAGCACCTAACCTTAGGTGGAAGCGTTGGATGGACGTGGGGAGTTTACAGTGGTCACGAAGTTCTCCTCAGATTGGCAATCAGAGGAGAATGAGGCAATTGGTATCTCATGTCAGAAATGCTCAGTCAACTACTGCAGAAGAAGTTCCTACCGTAGAGAAGTTGAAAGCTCAATTTGCAGCAGCGTGTTATTGTGGAATTACAACTGGGTACCAAGGAAAGCTCACGGTAGCTTCTCATGGAAGGGAAAACCTTCTTGAGCATAGCAGAGCACAGCAAACGATGATCCCAGATCTACGAACTGCTCTCCTCTAATCTCAACGAGGTTATAACGGAGAACAGGATCACAACTTATGACTGTCTTGACTCAACACCGGCTAAATTGACAGGGAGTGAAGCTTCTGTATTGAGGATAATTTCTCTCAGAAAATGGTGCAATTCTCTGACGCAGATCTAAAGGATGAATCTGAGACAAGCTGTAAGATTGAGGGACGGCATTCGTGGTACCAGAGTTACGAGGATGGACCTTCATGATATCAAACACGAGGTACCGGCAGCTTCCCAACTTATCAAAAGTCGAGCTAGTAGTTCTGATAGGAGCAGATCATGTAGAGATTGCCACCAAGCAATCAGAGTAGGCAGCAAGCACCGCAGACAAGTCAATCTTGTCCAAACTTAGTAAAGTAGTAACATGTTATATTAGGAGGTGACAGAACCAGTCTTAAATTAGCTAGTGACCATGTGACAGCATAGGTAGCGTAGGAGCAACAAGGCAAATGACTAAAGCTGGAAGAGAAACGGCTTGCATGTGGGTGGCAGCCTCCTGTCAGCGCCCATCTCTCCCCGGTGGTCGTCTCTCTTGGCTCTCATGACGATGGTTAAGTAGGATTGTAGAGTAGGAAATTAGACCTGTGTGGAGAATTGAGTTCTGCACACACATACCCATCTTACGGTGCAGACAGATTAGACACACAGGGGAGTTTTCAAAGAAACTGGCTTCCTGCACACACACTAGATTTTTCGGTGCAGGAGACAGATTATACACTAGAGGTACACAATGTACACTACACTCGATGTTGGAATAAGGGGATAACGCAGGAAGAAGTCTGCATTCTCTTATCACCAGCAGCGATTCGGAGATGTAGATGAGTAGTGGGCAGTCTAGGAGCAGGGAACGGCATCCTCATGCAGTCCTGCTGATTAGACTGATGTGTCGAGGAGTAGGGACAGACAGTAGAGGGAGTGAGCTTCCCAACACCTATGTACCTTCTTCTCGAGGAATGGATTGCTGATTTGAGTGCAGAAGCTTTGCTCGTGGCTACTGGGTAGTGGATTCCTTGAATTCGCTCCCAATTGTGCATGGGAAGTGTTCTCCTTGAGTGGCGGTGACTGTCAGCAGTTGTGGAAGTGTAGCTTGGCTCGTCCAGTAGAGCACTTGGGATCTGCGTACGGACGGTCTTATGAGTAAGGGATCCCAGAAGAGAGAGTAGTCAGAGCAGCGAAGTGAAGAAGAAAGAAGCCTTCTTCCCACAACAAAAGACGACATCCTCAAGAAGAAGACGGTGCAACTGTACACATGTTTGTTGTCTTCCTCCCCAAACTATTACAAGCAGGGATGGCTTGTTAGTCAGGATCCGGACTAGAAGCCTGTCGGAATCTTAATTTCCTCTTTTCATCTTGTTTTCTCTTGTTTGGATTTTCTCTTCTTCCCCATCTTCTCTCATCTTCCTCATCTTCTTACCTTCTCCTAGTGAGCTTCCGAGACTTCTATTGAGCTTCCGTGAAGGTGAATGTCGTTGTAGTGCTGCAGGAAGATCATTTTCGTAGGCAGAAGCCTGGGAAGGTTACAGGGGGCATACACCCTGTGATTGATCTAACCCGTTGTAATGTGAGTGTGAGAGTAAGGTGTAACAGCCGTGCTAGTCGACTTCTGCGAAGCAGGACAATCTTCTGGAGGTGTGAGAAGACGAGCTGAATCCCCAGAAGACGAGAATCGCTTCGGGAAGACGGTATCGAGAAGACCGGAAGAAGTGACCTGGAAGCAGGAAGATCGTCTTCCCGAGCTTCTCTGTGAATAGTTGTGTGATATTTTAGTTAGTAGTTGTTTGTTTAGTTCCAGAGCACCTTTGTGCGTGTCTGGAAGACGCGCGGTTTTGTGAGAAGACGAGATTTCTAGACAAAACCCGTGTGTTTGTGTGTTTGAACAGATCTTAGAACTTAGAGCAGCGTTACTTGTGCAAATCCTCTGTGGGAACGATATCTTGTATACTAAATGGGCAAAAGGAGTAATCCTGCGTCACTACAAGTTCAGATCCAATCGAGGATCCATATCACATCAGAGCAAGATGTAGACAGTAAGATCTCAAACAACGTCGTAAGTGACAATGGGAAGAATGATAGGATCTAGAGTAGCCATCACCACAGCCATAAACGACTCTCTCTAATAAGCCACCATAAATACTCGAAAGTGATCCCGCGGCAGACAATGGATCTTAATGACGAATGGATGCGCAAGTGGAAGATCAAGAGCACGAAAAGGCTCTCCGTTCATGCCTACCACTCGTATTGTCTGTTACTTCATCCGACAATACTGATCACACTCACACTAGACTTGGATACTCTACACTCTATCTCCAAAGCTCCGCGCACCTCCCTTCTTATACAACAACTTCGTATATGACGACAAGATTACTAACCTTTATCTCTCCTCAGTGGAGAGTACATGGATCGTCCACGTAGAGCCTTGTCTTTTGACACGATAAGGTCCTAATGTCTCCACAAGATCAAAACACGTACGATAAAGATATGTGTTAGTTTCACATCTTAGCCAATCCACAACACGACATCCACCCCCTCTAAACCTGTGCATTCTCTGGTATGCACCAACCTAATCATACGTTGTGGTTGGCATCATACCACTTCCTCCTCATCTTCTTCTTCAAGAGCCTCTTCCTCAGCTCTACACTCTCATCTGGACTCTCATCTTGATCTTGAGAGAGATCATACTCGGTACTAATCTCTTCAATGTCTAGGTCCTCATCTCGCCGCTTAAAGAGTTTTATCCGTTTTCCTGCAATCGAAACTTTAAGTCGCACACCATCCAACTCACGTAGCACGTATGTGACGTTGTCATGAATACGAACAACCACGTAAGGCCCAAACCAGCGTTTAGAAAACTTTCTCAATGCTCTATGCTGGTTATCCAAGCTGCTATCATACACCAACACCCATTCACCTTCTTGGATCTCCTTAGGTCGTAGTCGATGTCGCTTATCGAATCTATCTTTGTTCTTCAAGTGAACCTTTCGTAACTGTTCTAGAGTTATCTCCACATCCTCTGATCTCCGCTCCAACTGACGAATCCTAAGAGCGAGAAGATCCTCTCTAGAGAGATTATCTTCCCAAGGTAGAACACTCCAAGTAGGTATTTGATCTTTGATAGGCATGATCGGTTTCTACCCTTGCATTAGTTCTGTTGGCATGTACTTGGTTACCGAGCTATGAGTTGTACGATCAGTCCATAGAGCAAATGGTAGAAACCTTGGCCATTCTCTCACCCTTCCGTTGCATGCTTTCACAATGACTTTCCTAATAAGAGGATTGCCACGCTCACTCTTCGCATTTCCTTTTGGATTGTAAGCCATGGTAAGAGCTAACTTGATTCTCCGCCTCTTGAAGAACATATCAACTTCATGAGCATTCAATTCTCCACGGTCTGCTGTAATCTTCCCGACACATTCGTATCTGCAGATCACATCTTCAAGCAGAAATCTGCACACCCCTTCTGTAGTGTTTGTGTGCAAAGCACGTCCTTCGACTTGGTTTGATAGATCCTCCCGTGCCAAAACCAAGTATCTCATCCGCCATATCCCAACCGGCATCGTAACCAAATCTACTACCCACTTGTAATGCATTGCAAGTGGATACATAAGGTGAAGCTCATCTCGATGCCGGATGTCAGAGTACATCTAGCAAGTTACACACGTCTCCACAAATCTCACTGCATCTCTGTACATGTTACGCCACCAATACCTCTCTTTGAGTTTGGTAAAGGTGGTATAAATATCCTGATGTCCATCCCATATGCTCTCATGGAATTCTTGAATGAGCTGGGTTTGCATCTCTTGCTTACACACAACTCGTTGCGACATCTCGTCACTTCGTTTGGCACGCTTCCATAGATAGTCCTCTTGTAGTATGTAGTTGTAAGCCTTCATCCTGATCTGTTTGAACTGAGCATCATTTCATTCTGGTTGTTTGGTCAACGAACCAAGGTAACGCTCAGTGTCTAACCATTCTCTTTCATATAGCTCCTCCATGAATGAGTTTTGATGTTCATTCATTCCTTTCTGAGCTCTACAAAAGACGGTCGTGCCTATATCCTCTGTGTCTTCTGTCAAATCCTCTTCATCCTCATATCTGACCCTAGACAACATATCTGCTACCGGGTTATCTTTTCCCGCTATGTGTCTGAATTTCGGATTCAACCACTTGATATAGGCAATCCATCGCAACATGACGATATCAGGGGTGTTACAATTAGTAATCATCTCTAACAGTGACAAACAATCCATCTCCACTATCACCGGTGCTCCAATCAAATAGTCCTTCTCAACTTTCATGGCGGTAACTACTCTTCATAGCTCTCGCTTTACTTGTGGGTAGTTTCGCTGTCGCTCACTCAACACTTTGGTCCCAAATCTGATTGCAAATCAATTCTCGTTCTCATCATTTTGTCCCACTGCCCAACCAATGATTATTGGACTTGTATCAACCGTGGTTATCACGTGTTTTCCATATTCATAACTCACCCTACGTAGCACAGGTGGAGAAGACAACAACTGCTTCAGCTTCTGCACTGCTTCGTCATGCCTCTCCTCCCATCTGAACTTCATGTCCTTCCGTAACAAACCATAGAGTGGATCTGATACATGAGCAAAATGAAGAATCTACACATGATAGAACACGCAAGCTCCTAAGAACCTTCGTACCTTTATTGTTGAGCTACATATGTGTCCTTCATCCGCTGTATGGCATCCACCTTGTTAGGATCAGGTTTGCGACCAAACCATCCACACAAGTGCCTCACAATCACAACCTCTTGAACTCCAAACGAAGACTTAGCACCTGATAGCGTCAAGTGAACCTCCCCGAGCCGTGATAAAATCTGATCACAATCTAGAATATGATCAGTCAAAAATTTTCGACACCTCCTCTGATCGACTCTCTCATCCTTCTGCTCATCTACACAACCTTTAATTGGAATGTCATCTATAAAAGACATGGTCTTCTTCGGAATGAAGTCTCGAAGAACTTTGTTCATCCCGTTCATCATGTGTACAACAGAATTTGTTGTCCTTTGTGGCAATGTGCACATCCTCACCAAACCCATCGGTGTCTCATAGTAGTAACGTCTCTACTCCTTTCAGCAAGCTGAAACTGATCATATCTAGAGTAGAGGTCTCATATCGAGTAAATGGTTCTACCAGCGAATGCTTCGACAAACTCTCCCACAATAGGTCTGATCTCCGTATTTCTGATGGTCACCTGATTCACCGGTTGCATATCCTGAATGAATCGTAGCGCTCCACTTTTCTTGGGCACTGTAAACCAACGACTAGAATACGGTGCAAATGATGGCTCAATGATTCTCATGCTCATCTTCTCCTTGAGAAGCTCCATAAGCTTAGGTAAATGTGCTCTAGGTACAAGAATTGGTCTTAAGTCCCAATGCGCATGAGATATCGTAAAGATGATCGTCGGTGCTACAACACTTCGATCTACACACCCAATTTCTGAAGGCTCAAAAGCAAAAGTTTTCCCGTGCCTACTTAACATCTCCTTGAACTCCCTCTCCTCAATAGGTAGAAGAAAATCTATAGAACCAACCTCCTTGAGCGTAGCTTCTGTAAACTTGTGACCTATCTGATCAGGATATCGTTAGCTCTTTTTCTTTGAGGCTTGTTGAACTCGTTGGTCAGAGTCGCTAGGTATCGGTTGTGCAACCGGCTTCACCTTTTTATCCACCATTTTATACCTGATCTCGACTCTGATTTCAGATATCTAGAACGACTCTATAGCCGAGTAAAGCTCCATAGAACGTATGTACACAACTTGATCTTCATTCCCTTGCTCAACCTTGTGAAGCTCTTCCAAAGGATCATCCAAATCCATCTCCACGTAAACGTCCTCTATCTGATCCTCCTCACTAAGCACACCAACTCTTTTATATTTTTTTGGGTTCTTTGCACATCTTTCTTCTCCCATTTCTAAAGATCAGCGAGCTGTGTATACACAACAAATCCACTCTCTGAATATCTCACCACTCCTGTACAAAAGGCACTATCTTTCTCCAACGAGAGTACCTTCTTTTGTGTATCGGTACCACTATACTCTCGCTCTATAGTGACCCTTTGGAAAATTTCTTAAACTCTTAAGTTACTCTAAGTAGAGAAACACTCCGCAAGTAATCTCGGTTACGCTCATGTTTAGTAGACACAGTCAAGAATTGTACTGACTCATGATCCGAGCATAAGCAGAACCGTCATCCAACACCATAGTCTCCATCCTTACGGCTGTAATGAATAGTTGACCAAGAATAACCGAATAGGAAGTAGCATCGTGAACAAAGAAGTTTTGTTCAAGTACCACATTCTCGATCTTCACCTTCATATCCGGACAAGCATCATAGAGTTCTCCTCGTGTGTTATTTGCTGCTCGGATCATCCAACCATGATCTATATCAACAAGCCATCCACCTTGCTGTAGATGTCCTTAGAGACGATATTGATATCAGATCCATGATCAATGAGAGCAATCACCGGATCTTTCATCTCTCTTACATTCACTAAAGTTTCGGTAGTGGCTCTTGCCCATGTCCTCTAATGTAATGACTAGGGATCTTATCGTCTTTCTCTTCCTTATCCACATCAAACTAAACTTTACGAGTGTTGCAAGAATGAGCCAACTCTTGCTCCTCTTCCTCTGTAATCACGGTGTCTAGAGCACTAGACACTGCGGTCTCTCTCGTCAATTACCTCTTCCGCTTGATAATGTCAATGATGACATCATGAAACTCCTTCTTCGCAATCCTGAGGATCTCTCGCAAGGTAAACTCAATCTTTGTGTCGAGCACCTTCTCCTGCAACACCTCTTTCATGTTGGTTGCTGCTTCAATGTTTGATTGCAGCAACTTCGCATATGACGACAAGAATACTAACCCTTATCTCCACTCAGCGGAGAGTACTCGGATCGTCCATGTAGAGCCTTATCTTTTGACACGATAAGGTCCCAGTGTCTCCACAACATCAAAACACGTATGATAAAGATACGTGCTAGTTTCACACCCTAGTCAATCCACAACAAGACAACGCATATCAACTTTTCTGCCGTAGTGAGATCCAAACTTGTTTTAGTGAATATGCATGCTACCTAGACTTTTCAACAGATGGAAGGAAGAGAACAAGCATATTGCACTGAATGAAAACATGTGGATGCTATTGGCACAAAAAAACCGACATTGTCATTGAAATATGAAGATTATGCATATGCATGCATAATCGTTTAGAGAAAGTTTACTTTATAAAAATATTATATGTAAATTATGGACTAAAGTAATATCAGAAAAATAAAATATTTATAAATATTTATTTTATCTATCTCTAGTTTCTGAGAGTATCGAAATAACCCATATGGCAAATCCACCCACATGCACTTCTATAGAATGAGTTAGGAACTTTGGTACAAAATAGTCATAATTTAATTATAGCATTAGTTATTACCTAGTCTTTTCCTGCAAAAAGGTTAGATAATAAATTAATGTATTATTAATCAATTCCGCAAGTGACAATGCAAAGAAGTTATAATACCTACTCTAATATTATGCCCTTTCCGTCTATGAAGAGCGTGATATACACGCCCCTAATGCCAGAAGGACTCCATAAATATGGAATGAAATGCAAAATAGTAAAATGCAAAAGAGCGATCATTAATACGAAACGTCTATAAAAGTCTCGCTTAATCACTGATGATTTGAATCTCTTCTTTTAACTCACACAGACTACGATAATAGCAAAATAACTAATTTCAATATAATAATATACAATACTTAATTTCACCTCTCACACTCAAATATCGCGGGTTCTAATGCGTACCATCCCTCCTACTGCGGGGTGTTGGAAAGCGCGAGGAGAAGGAGGAGAGCTCGGGAGAAGACGACCAAGCAACAGCAATGACTCCCCCGCCCACCCTGATGCCGTAGACAAGGCCCGGTACTCATCAGAAGACGCTTCTGATGAAGGAAGACGACTCTAGTAAGTCAGGAGACGCCACGTCTCCGAGGAAGATGGGTCCTAGAAGTGTACCTAGGAAGCCCACCTCCCTCATTCATTCGGGATCGGAGTCTGAGTCACCGGAGGAGTTCTTGAGTACCCGACCGGAGCAGAAGACCGCTTCTGCCACACCAGTGAGTCTTCCGAAGACTCCAGAAGACGAAGGATGGATGGGTACCCCTACTACGAAGCGAGGAAGCGTAGTAAAGATGACCGCTTCTACCATAGGGAGGGATCTTCCACCTCGGAAGACGAGAAGAGTGACTTCTCCCCTTGTGCAGAAGCAGAAGACGACAACAGCAGACGATGCATCCTTGCCTCTAGGGAAGAAGGAAGACACCTCCGATCGGATTGTGGAGATGAACTTGTCTTCCGCAGGAAGAAGACTGGAAGAGTTCAGTGCCTTCTTCCACTCAGAGATCCAGCCAGCTATGGAGTTGCTGGAGAAGAGAGCGAAGGCTCAGGAGAAGCCCTTGCAACTTGGATTCGGTCTGCGCTTCCTGATGCAGCAGGAAGAGGGCCAGAAGAAGGCAGAGGCACTGGAAGCTGACCTTCACATCACGGAGAAGCTCGCAGCAAAGTTCAAGGAAGAAGCAGCCGCTTCTACCAAGGAGTTGGTGCAGCTTCGGAAGAGCAACCAGGAGTTGCAAGCACGCTTGCAGCAGCGTGATCAGGAGGTTCTCCGAGTGCGGGAGAAGATCACCGCCCTCGCGGAGAAGAAGACGACATGGAAAACGCAGCGGGAAGCTGCAGAAGCGCGAGTTGCAGCCGAGAAGACATAGCGGGAAGCAGCGGAAGCAGCAGAAGCTCGTGCGCAGGAGATGCTAGCACAATCGGTGGAAGCGCTTCGGAAGAAGTTCAACTTCGCCGCGGGTAGGAAGTTGCTTACCTTGGCTAGAGGATGGGACAACGAGTCCAAGACAATGTTTGTGGAATGCATGGAAAGCATGTTCAAATATTTGGATCGGCAGATAGAGGGAGTGAAGACACTCTATGGTCTTCCCTCGCTTTCGACATCCGCAACTGCATCTTCCCAAGCCCCAGCACCATCGACTAGATCCGAATTGGAGAAGGAGGAGTTCGACCTCGCTGTGCACTTGATAGTGACAGCGTTGGAAGCCGAGAAGACCTCGGAAGAAGTCCCGGAAGACAAGATGTCTTCTAGAAGACAAGAAGACGAGCCGTCTTCTCAAGTATTCTGTGTGGAGGAAGCGACTTCCCTGGACCCCTATGAGGTCGTCATGGTCCCTAGTACCGAACCTATGCTCCAGAAGAGCGAGGAAGCACCACTCGACTCCGCTTCCCAGAAGACGTTTCCGTCTTCCGAAGCCGAAGCAGAAGCAGAAGCCGAGGAAGAAGAAGCAGCAGGGCCAGCGAAGAACAAGGAGGAGGAAGCCACCTCAGTGTTACCCAGAGGTGTTCGCAGGGCTTGCTAACTTATCAGAAGCCGCATTAGGAGCTCCGGTAGGAGTAGATCAGGTAGAGATTGCCACCGAGCAATCAGAGTAGATAGTAACCGACGTTGACATCCCAATTTAATAGGACCGAACATGTTATCTTAGGGGTGGCAGTTTTTCAGTGTAAAATTAGTTAGGATACCATGTGGCAGCATAGGTAGCGTAGGAACAGCAAAGTGGATGGCTAAACCGGGAATGAGAACCGGCTTGCATGTGGGTTGGCAGCCTTCTGACAACGCCCATCTCTCCTTGATGTTCGTCTCCTCTGTTCTCTCATGGTAGACAGCATAAGTAGGATCGGAGAGTATAACTTGGACACACATTAGAGACGAGACACATGACATACAGTTCTTCACACACTACACCCGATGTTTGAGACATACGAATAGATTGGGATTATACCGGAGGGGTCTGCATGTTCGTTTCCAGCAGTGGGTCGAAGATGTAGATAGAGGTAGTGGACAGTTTAAGAACAAGGAACGGCATCCTCGTGCAGTCCTGTTGTCTAGACTGGTGTGTCGAGGAGTAGGCGCAGAAAGTAGAAGGATCGAGCTTCCCAACACCTATGTACCTTCTTCTCAGGGAATGGATTGCTGATTTGAGTGCAGAAGCTTTGCTCATGGCTACTGGGTAGTGGGTTTCTTGAATTTACTCCCAATTGTGCATGAGAAGTGTCCTTCTTGAGTGGCGGTGACTGTCAACAGTGGTGGAAGTGCAGCTTGGCTCGTCTAGTGGAGCACTTAGGATCCGCGTACGGATGGTCTTATGGGTTAGAGATCCCAAACGACAGAGTAGTCAGAGCAGCGAAGAGAAGCCTTCTTCCCACCACAGAAGACGACATTCTCAAGTAGAAGACGGTGCAACTGTACGCACGTTTGTTGTCTTCCTCTCCAAACTATTACAAGCAAGGATGGCTAGTTAGTCAGGATCCGGACTAGAAGCTTATCGCAATCTTAATTTCTCCTTTTCATCTTGTTTTCTCTTGTTTGGATTTTCCCTTCTTCCCCATCTTCCCTCACCTTCTCCATCTTCTTATCTTCTTCTAGTGAGCTTCCGAGACTTCTATTGAGCTTCCGTGAAGGTGAATGTCGTTGTAGTGCTGCAGGAAGACCATTTTCGTAGACAGAAGCCTGGGAAGGCTACAGGGGGCATACACCCTGTGATTAATCTAACCCGTTGGAATGTGAGTGCGAGAGTAAGGTGTAACAGCCGTACTAGTCGACTTTAGCGAAGCAAGACAGTCTTCTGGAGGTGTGAAAAGCCGAGTTGAACCTCCAGAAGCCGAGAATTGCTTCGGGAAGACGGTACTGAGAAGACCAGAAGAAGTGACCTGGAAGCAGGAAGCGCGTCTTCCCGAGCTTCTCTGTGACTAGTTGTATGATATTTTAGTTAGTAGGTGTTTGTTTAGGTCCAGAGCACCTTTTGGCGAGTCTGGAAGACGTGTGGTTTTGTGAGAAGACGGGATTTCTAAGCAAAACCCGTGTGTTTGTATGTTTGAACAGATCTTAGAACTTAGAGCAGCGTTACTTGTGCAAATACTCTGTGGGAACAATATCTTGTATACTAAATGGGCAAAAGGAGTAATCCTGCGACACTACAGTTGGGTCCTCTAATATGTTCAGAAAGAGAAAATCTGGTCTATCAAGTAGTAATAAGTTCAGACGGTGAACTTTAACACTCAAGAATAGAAAACATATGAGGGTTTAGACTTCGAAACTTCCCTTACATGTAAAAGAGGCCTTATTGAACACACATACAAAATTTCAGCCTGAGATCAAATCTGAGCTCTGAGATATGAGCAAAAACGTTTTTACTAAAGAAATTACGACAATTTCTGGCACCCAGATCGCTACTTAGACCTAGAACAGAAAATTAGCTCGATAACTTTCATTATTTCTTACAAGATTTGTAGTCAACAGCATGCTGAACAACCCTGCGAAATTTGACTTGCTGGTTGTAGATGATTCTCTAGATCACGAGCTTGGAAGTTGTTGCTCTAGATTGAGAGCTTTTCATACCCTCTCTACTTCAGCGATCGTCCTGAATTATTCACTCACTCGAATGACATGAAACTTTGCAAGACGAGGATCTCAAGTAGTGAGAGTCGTCGATAAGTCACATATGACAGTGATGAACCTAGTGAGACGATCTAAGGTAGCGTTGCCCACTTTGGTGAGCTTTCTAGCATCACATGCTTACTAAGATGGAGGACCAGGGCTTGTCTAGAATGCTCAGTTATATCAGTTGGTGGAGCTCAATGCCAATGAGAGAGAGCGAGCGATGTGTTTCTCTACAATTACGACGATAGTAGCTTTGGTGTCGGAGGCTTTACGCCGTCAGGTATCAGATCAAGCAATGGACTTGAACTGCTTGACTTGGAATCATTTGAGTAAAATAAATAAATTTTGAAATCATTATCAATTTTTAGTCTTGGATTGGCTGAGAATGGTCAGATGCGATCGACGAGAGTTACTACTCGGACACTTTTGAGCTCTTTGTCTATCGGATCGTGGAGACAAAGATTGGAGACGATACGTGTGAAGTTCGTCATTCTTAGACATCATGAGATGCAATAGAAGAGAGTGTGGAGCTTGCAGGTAGGACTGCAAGAGCTTTTCACATAGTGGAGGTTGAGGTTGTTGGTGGTGAGCAAAAGAAAACTGCTCTAGAGGCTCCAAGATAGCAATCAACGACTTCATCTTCTATCTCTAGCGTGGTGACAGAGGATACTTGAGAGCTGAAGATTGGACCCAAGCTTATAAGAGAGGAGAGACAAAGAGTTCAGAGATTCCTGAAGAGCTACAGGAATTGTTTTACCTTCAGTATGAAAGATTTGGTTATCTTGAAAGGACCAATATAAATCGACTTGGCTAGTGACACTACAATCTTTCGACGTCCCTACATATACAATAACATGGAGAGAGTCTTGATCCGGAGTAGGACTCAAGATTTGTTAGAGGTTGGGTTGGTGTAGATGTCGCACGGAGAGTACGCATCTGTCTCAATTATGTCAGCAAAGAAAGATATGTACGAAACTACATGGATAGGTGGATGTGTGGAGACTACCGTCTTATCAATTGACAGACGAAGTCTGATAAGTATGTCATGCTGACATCTGAGGAGATATTTGATGCAATGAGGCATGTGAAGGTCTTCAGTACTTTGGACCTTCGAGCATGGTATCATCATTTGCCGGTGAGAGAGGAAGATAAGTCCAAGACAACATTCTGAGGAATTGCCTCTCACGGCAAGGATTGTTTATATCAGTGGCGGTTCTTATCATTTGGATTGAAGAACACCCCTGTTGAGTTCCAAAAGGTGATGGACAGTATCCTAGCAGGACTAGATTTTGTTCAATGTTATATTCAAGACATCTTAGTCTATAGTGCTACAATGGAGGAGCACGAGAGACACTTACGAGATGTGTTCGAGTGATTGAGAACTCATGGATTGAAGTTACACCTTGAGAAATGCAAAGTTCTTTCATGAGTTGGTAGAGTATCTGGGCCACACCATCTACCCAGGTGGGTTGGATGTTCGACAGACAAAGATTGAGACTACTGTAAGTATCTCACGTCTCACAAATGTGAGTCGAGTTCGAGCATTTGTTGATTTGATGAACTTCTATCATCGATACGTGAAAAAGTTTAGTACAATTACGAAGCCATTGACCAAGCTGATGAAGGTGGACCACGAGTGGCAATGAGGAGATGAGCAAGAGCGAGCTTTTGTAGAACTCAAGGATAGATTGACATCTGTTCCCATCTTGAGGAGATCCGTTAGAGGGCGTTCCTTCCAACTGCACACTGATTGAAGTATGTTGGGACTTTAGCAGTGCTGACTTAGCATGATGATGAGGAAAAGGAGTTCGTGATGGTGTATGCCAATCGCTCCAACGTCCTCCAACGAGCAAAATAGATTTCGACGAAAGAGAAGACATGTACTTCGAGTGTGAGACAATGAGAGAATACGAATAATATTATATTTATCACAGAAGGGCACAATTAGTATGACATGCTCATGAGGAGTTGGGACATTTTGGGATGAAGCGTACACATAGCTTATTCTCAGTACTGGTGGCGTGGTATGCACATCGGCGTGTAGCGATTTGTCACACGATGTGTGATTTGTGATCGAATACGAGTCATCGTTTAACGTTCTTACTCCACAGTTACACCTCTTATCGATTGTAGGATTGGGTTACCGTTAGAGCTTGGATTTTACGAGACCTTTATCATTGACTGTCCGTCATCATCGGTATATGTTGGTGATGGTGGAGCACTTGGATTGAGTTGGTGGTATTATCGGACAAGACAAGTGAGGAGACAGCGTATGCGTTCTTAGATCGAGTGTTGAGTTGTTTTGGAGCACCAGCTGAAGTGTTGACGGACCAAGGTACAAAATTTTCTGGTGAGTTTCAGATCTTGTGTGATCAAGCTTTGATTCATCATTGGACTACATCTCGAGATCATCTGAGGCAGATGGTTTATGAAGAGGGTTGTTCAAACGGTGAAGAGAGGATTGCGCAAGTATGGCTTACAGAAAGACCACTTGGGAGACTGAGATTTGCAGTCGCATCATTTTATGAGTGTGTGAGGTGTTAATTTCTAGAGTGCTCATGTTAGAGGATCATGATGGTGTTGTTTGGAAGGATCATGTGCGTAAATGTGCGTCATGTCATCTTTCGTACATCGGTGGTATCATTGATCCAAGCTTAACGGTTGTAGGCACGGGCTTGAGATGTATGTTGTGTGGGTTCGCTGATGGAGCAGCACGTATGTTGGTGTGTGATAGTTGTTTGAGAGGTTGGCACATTTTTACTCCACCTCTCAATGTCGTTCTTATTGGATGCTATGTTTGCCCTCGGTGCATATAACATAGCCGATTAGATGTTTGCGTGGTATTGATTGCAGATAGACGACTAACGATGGAGCGATGTAGCATTCGATGTCGTACTACTTGACGGCTACATGCTACACTTCTACTCCAACACTTGAGTTTAGTAATTCTAGAAGTTAACTAAATATTACTTCTAGTTTCTTATGCATATGTTTGACACCTTGGCGCATTATGAGTTATATATTTTGAGTCCTAGTAGGTTGATAGTATGTTATTTATCTTGTTCAAGTACTCGTACGCTTGTGCAAGTGATTTCATACTTATATATGTTGGTCAAAGTACATAACTTTAGCTTTACCATGTGGATAGAGTTTAAGCTCATGGGTTGTGCTTACATGTCGCTCATGCATGCTTTCTAACTTGTTTAAGTTATTTTTTAGAAATTACATGTCATTTTACATGTCTTCGTAGGAAGTTTAAGATTTATGTTGGCAGTTTACAGGCTTGACATGTAACCTATGTGTGAAGTTAAGTTGCTACGTGGATTGGGGACACAAAAGGACAGGGAAGTGAAGCCATGAACTCCCATTGGTTCATTTTTGTCCTTTGTAAAATCATAAACTTGGAAGCATGGATTTTAGGGACAGTTCAAGCTCTTGGTAAGGGCACTCGAAGATCTGAGTGCATAGGATGAGAGAGCTCCTCATGTCATTCATTGTTAGTGCAACTTTTGATCGATTTGGAGTAATAAAGAGGGAGTTATGCCAATTTGAAGTTCAGATTGGGTCGAAATTGCATCATAATTGTTTAGTTTAGATATTTTGGTGTCAGTTGCAGCAGAATAAAGATAATCGCTTCAAACCTCGTGATTGCGTTCACTGTCAGTAGAGCTACGAGTTCGTCCATCATAATCATGGATGATGTACACAAGATCTCACTCTCGCTGCATCCAACAGCACTATCAATCCAACCCATGACCGCATCTGATGCACACTCGTCGTCATCTGTGTACGAGCATCGTCTAACAAAGAAATGTTCTCCAACATGTACAGAAGAATCCACTTGATGCATCTAGAGATGCCGTAAGATCCGTAACATCTCTCAAAACATACTAGATCACAAGTCATTAAACCCTGACCTCTCAACACACGTGTGATCTTGACATGACAATCGACTATCACCAAGTTAACGGTGTCAACAACGTGAGATCCTACGCCTCCATCAGCAAAATATCTGACGGTAATGCTTGTTAGTATCATCTGATGACTAATATGGACAACAACTCATGATATCGTTGCACAAAGCGTGCCACATGACGTAATGAGATGCATCTCGCAATCTCATCTCTCTCCACATACAAGTATCATTGTACTTGTATGCATGCATGCAATACCGTAGCCAAACGTGTGATGATCTCTCCAAACAGCTCAAGCACACACATATCTTCCTTCGAGATACTACCATACAATAGGAGTTGTATCCAACGATTATAAGATAACAAGGCCAATATCAAGAACAACCCTCTCTCTTCTACTGACGATACAAAGGCTTCACTCCAAGCTTGTTGCACCAGCCGATCAGCAACTGCTGCAACTCTCCACTTGAACTCCAGAGTGAAACATCCAAGGTAGATGGTACTATCGCAGATGGTACTACTATGGTGAGGGACATGCTAGGCATGTCCTTCACCTCCTCAAAGACCATAGTATCCTCCGTACCAAGTGATGACTGAACTAAATCTCGCATCGGTGTGGTGTCCTTGGTGTAGGCTCCGTTGCTCCAACTCTATCACTGAATTGCATTGATAAGCGGCTCACTAGTCCTTTACCGGATTGCCAACTTGATCTGTAAGATGTTGTCTCTGTCCAATAGTCAATCATGAACCCCATAAGGTATAACATAACACCTCATATATCAATATATCATAAAACTCCATGGCCGTAACGATGGCCTTGGTTCTCATCATAGAGCCATATGTGGAATGATCATATCAAACTCTCACCGTCAACATCTCGCATGTCATGTGCAGAGCTGTACCCCTTGATCCTTCTAGATATGTCTACATTGGAATGAACATCTCTCCACCTCGGACTTCCTCATACCCAAACCAATGCACGTCGTTTTCCGGTTGTTCTCCAAAGTCTAACAAGACTCTCTATTGTCAATACACCTTCCTTGAAAGTGCCACTTTTGTTGTCCAACAACATCACACCTGGTGTCAAATCAGCATGGTCAATCGCCGGTCTAGTTGATAACTCATCCAACCTGGCAGTTGCTGCTTGCCAAGTATCATTGGTAGCCGTCTTGATCTTCGACTCCATGGACGCATCTACCGTATCTCATTAAATCACCTCAGCACTAGAGGTAACCACATCCTCGCTCTCACTGAGCGTGACCGCCAACTGGAACATTGAGCCAAGTTGACTCTCAATGTCGTCATATCCGTATCCGTGGTTGAAAATAGTACGACTCATAAAACTGCTATAGCCACCCCCAACATAAGATTTGATGTCGCATCTATGGACGTCGAGGCGACAGTCAACCTTGCACAGTTTAGACATTTTATCTTAAAGTTCTTATGAACTTTAAACATCTATAACTTCCGTCATAAAGCTCAAAATCTGGTGATCTTTGTGTCACCAGATTGAAAAACTCTGTCCAGTGGTACCAAACTCGGCTGCAACTGATCTCCAAGCTAGAGTAATGGCCCAATTTCCTCACAACCTTTTAAGAGGAACTTTGTGTCAGCTCTTGTGCAGTTGTGACCTCTATAACCCAAATCCAAACTTCTTCCCCAACTATAATCTACGCGAGACAGAAGTACTATGTGAATTTCAAAGCTCATTGTTTTCTAACCACAACTCCAAATCACGCCATTGAGGTGGCGTTGGAAAGATCTCATTGTCCTCTTTTCATCGGTACCAAGCATGGTAGAATTTGGACTCCCTAGAGAAAATTACGGTCTTTCAAAGTCTACAGACGTTTTTCTTCAATAAATCTGCATAGGACCTCATGCAGATTTGCTAGTTAGACTCCACTTTACCCCAAAACTCATCCCAAGGTATTAAGTCCCTATTTTCAAGGAGAAGACATTGAATAATCTCTCGATGCTTTACCCAAATTCTACAAGCAAAACCCTCAACGTTTATATTGTTGAGAAGCTGGGGATAAAATCCAAGTGTCGTCCTCAATGAGTCCGAAGTGTCATCCATGTATGGTTGACAAGGGTCACTTATACGTCACTGTCAAGTGGTGCACATGCGTAGTGATACCTCACCCTAATCTGTCACCTCAACCCTAATACTTCTCATTGTCTCCATCTAATCAACACTTGTCATGTCAGCATCTTGCCAGATCAGCAATCTGCTCCATCAATGTCCTAGCTGCCACATCAGCCTGTCGGACATCTCGTTAGAGTCACAATGCGTGAAATCTTTAAAAGTCAAAATTACTCGTAACTCCATCGTCTTAGCTCTGTTTTCCGTTTACGGCTATAAAAAATTCAATTTTGATCGTCTCGACAAAACCTACTAAATGTTGATGTTATAAAATTATTTGAAATAAGTTGATAAAATCCCATCTTATAATCTTAGTTTAACAGCATAGTTAATCCACGACACGACATCGATTATTCATAATACGTGAGTTTGTTCTAAGCGTGCGGCACAGTCTGAATGCACTAGATGATCTTGCGCTTTGTATGTTGAAAATTATCAAGACTGATACTTGCTTCTTCATTGTTCTATCGTCTGGACTCCCATCTGAGAGGAGTACAACACTTTGATTTTACTCTGCTATCTTGTTGACCTTTGGTTCACTTATTCCTTTTCCACTCAAGTCAAGTGTTGTTTGTTTCTCTGGATCGAGGCTTGCCAAGATCGAACATAAAACTTTATCATGATATACATGACATACATCTTATTTACATATGAAATCTAACAATAATCCTACTTGTTTGGTTTGGTTATAAGTTATATTCCAAGCAAAGGATATCATAAAAGAGCAACATCTACAACATTGGATTTGTGCTCTTGGAGACAATCTCGAGACAAGGGCCTATCAACTTCATTGTGTATGAGTCTCTTATGATTTCTCGAGCTTATAATAGAATAATTTCATAATGTAAGATTCAATAAGAACAAGGGCTTAGATGGTTGCGTCCATATATAACTTGGGTTATCAACTTGTTATGAAGGTACAAATATATAATATCAGTTGCTCTAACATCAATATGAGTTCATCGTCATTCTCATAGGTTGCTCTCATTTTTATCATCGTGGAGCTCTCCAAAATCTTTCAAGTCTTACTAGTACAACATGAAGTGCTTGACCAAATGAAAATAACGTTCAATTCATAAACTTTGTATGCAAACAAATAAATTAAAAGACTAGTGGGGCCGTGAGATGTCATTTAAACTAAAAAAACATTATATACAAAAGAAATATTATAACGTTGGACTTTATATTACAAGACTTATAATAATAAATTTTTATTACAATAATTTAATTCATATTTGGATAGAGTATGTCGTGTAGCTTAACACAATAATCATCGAGAGTAATTTGAAATAATGAAATATATCTTTCATATCATTGGAGTAAAAATTTGCTTATTATGTAAGACTTTCTTATAACTCTAGGATAAAGTAATCACGTTGTATGTCTAATATTCATGTAGACATACATTATAACTAAAGTTTATGACACACATGCATATATAAATTATACTTATAGTTTATGAGTTATATAAATACTAGTCTTAAATATAGAAAATAACTCATTTTAGATGAATCTTTAAATTACTGATTTGTTATACCTTTCTAACAAACTAGTCAATCAAAGTCACAAGAGAGTCCACTAGTGATTTTCTAGTGGTGAGTTCAAGTTTTTTTTAAAAACCCTTTTTGCTTCTAGTGAAAAGGACTAATTTGATTCAGAAGTTTTTTTTATCTCAAATTGACAAATAGTGCGAATGAGGTCAAATAAGGATAATTCTAATTTTTTATAATTTTTGACGAATATGACTGCCGAACCCTATAGACGGATGACAGAACATCGTTCAGTTAGGTGATGTCTGATTTGCCCAACATGACTTTTTGGTCTCCAAAATCACTTTTGAAGTTTCAGAGGTGAACAACTTATAACATGACAAAAATGGATACCCGATCGAAGATGACTTTGAAAGAATGAACTTGCGTAACCTCAAATCTCTCTAATCAACTCCGATTGTCCTTGATTCCACTATAAAACTCAATTCTCTCAAAATACATCTGCATTGGATATTCGTCCAATGGGGTCCACGAGAGCATAGCTAATGTTATCTTTGAATATGTCAACTCTATATGTCATAAAAATCTATACCGGAAAGCTAAAACTCTTAACGTAAAAATGGATATATCTTCTACACTATATGTCTGTATACTAGCCTTTTCTTCCACATAAAAATGTATTGCATCATTAACAAGCTATGGTCTAGTTTGATTCTTCAATCTTTCAAACTCCATAACGCCACAATTAATATCCAAACGAAGCAAAACTTCTTAGCAAATGAATTGACATGAAAAGCTTACATTGAGCTATATCACTTGGTGTATCTAAAGCAGTGAACTCAAAGTTGAGATAAAAGTCAGTTTTTTGCTCTATGAGTATTTTTTAAGCTATGATTCACAATTTTAACATTTGTGTTTTATGTAGAAAGTGGTCCACAACACAAAAACATGCACCTTCTGGTAATACATGATAGAAAGGTATCAAGTCTCCATGTTTTGTTTGCAATATAAATTACATCTTGTGCATTTTTCCATATGTTATTTTTTTCTGAAACCTACTACTAGTTATTGCTACATCAACTTCTATAATTGTTTTTGTTCATTATTTGAATGCATTTAGAAATGATGACTGTGTATTCGTATCATGTTTCTGCTATGCACCATTCATTAAAGCTTGAGCTAATTGTAATGTCCTTGTTTTATTTGAATATGGACGTTCCAAAATAGTTCACATCGAAGCAGAATAGATACAAGAAAGTGAATGGGCATGCAAGCATGAGAAAGACTACAAGAGTGAAGCTATAGAGTGGTCAGACGTCAAACAGGAGGGTGTAAATTCTATAACTTTGTGGCCGTGAAGAGATCCACGAGGTGGTCACTAGGGGTTTATTTCATAACCATGTCCAAATATTTTAAAATGTTAATTTTGTGAAATATTGTATAATAATTATAAGTAATGAAATTCTGTAGTAGTTGATATAAGATATATTATTAGAACAAATGAAGATTGTAAACAAATAAAGCTCGACTATTTGAAATGCTTAGTGATATAACATAAAATAAACTTGAGTTTTGTCATAAAGATATATGATAAATAATATATGAGATATATTGTTTTAGAAACATATTTTCTAATATAATTATTATATTATAACTTTATGTAGTACGATCATTATGCACCTCTCTCTTAGAGAAGGATTTAGTAAATATGATTCTTTCGGCTTAGTTGAGAGTATATGTATATGTATGAGGAAGATGCTTCCTCTCTTTTGGCAAGAAACAAAGAGAAAGAATGTGTGAATGATATACGAATCACGGTTCCGATGAACAACCAAGATAAATTCATTGTTTATACTCTTTTGCACTTAAGAATTATTGAATGGTTGATTTCATCCACAATTCAAACATTATATGTTAATTATAGGTCCTCTCTTGTGTTGTTACACTGAGTTATCACCTTGAGCCAACTGTTTCTACGTAGACATAGCCACTATTTGGATCTTTCTCACAACACAAGAGAGGACACGCAACTCTCTCTGCACAACAACATACTTATGTGATGATTGATACAAATTGTGTCATTTGTGTCAATCAGTTTTGCTTTACACTGATATGAAGGTGATAAACGATGATGATTTTCAGTTCCTCGACTTTACTATGTACAACATTGCAATCCTCAGCAGAGGCCAATTGAGCTCGCTATCATGTATATAGGGACGTTGACTTGACTACAAGGAACAAAATGAATTATCTTCCATTTTGAAAGTAATTATAGTTTTGATTGTCTTGTTTTTGTGCATTAATCTTGTATCCTTTGTAATGCGGAAGGTGAACACCACATTCAGCAGTGAAGAGTTGGCCACAGTAAGAAGTCATGTGCACAAGACTACAAAATGTTCAATTATGGTAGCTATTACACTTAGAAAATCAATATATATTTTTCTTCTATAGTGATTGTTTCTGTTCACTAGTTCTATAGCTAGTGATGGATCGATGTCTCACTACTATGTATGCATGTTTTCTTGTGTATGTTCGCTTCGCTTCATTTTTTATATTCCCTTTCCAATCAAGAGAGGCAAAGACTAGTTTAGCGTAATGGCTTGCATGCGAGTGGGTGCATTTAGACGCATATTTATTTATCACATAATGAAATTTTGGTAATTCTCCCTTGCAGACTATAACCAACTGTTAAAATGTGCATCCAAACAGGAATTACAAAAACTCTTATTTAAATAAATGAAGTGCTTGTAAATGAACGAAAAAAACTTGCTTGTATAAACTATATGATGATTAAAAACTAGTTTTGATTCAAGGTTTAATTATGAACAACACTTCTTTACCAAAGGATTATATAATCTAAATTAAACTCTCGGTTTTATGCATACTCGTGAACACTGTTAGGTGGAAAATATGCATACAACATGAAGTTTTGGCCGTAGAGAAGAAAAGGGACAAGCGGGAAGATTATATGTTACAAGAACGTTAGAAACGTTGTTAGAAAACCCATAAGTGAAGTGCAGGAGTATGGCGCTTCAGAGGGTACAAGTCCAGGAGCTTACTATATCATAACAATAAATTCATAAATATAGTAAATTAGGCTTGCATCCCTCTTCCATCTTCAGATGGAAGAGAGGTGAATAACCATCAATAACCATCAATATATATATATACATTCTCCTTCGAAAGGAACAAGAGGACAAGCGCAGAAAGTGAGAGATAAATCTTGGGACGTGAATGAAAAAGAAGAATCTTGCGTTGTTATCAGATCCGAGAATTACAGGTTGCATGCATCAAGGTTAAATGAATTATTTTTATTTACTATAATGATAATTCTAAAATGTTAAGGTGGAATTACAGACTAACCTCGTGAGAAAAGTAAAAGTCTATTTTACTTGCATGCAGGAAGTGCTGGAGAAAACCTGTAAGTAATGCAAGTGAAACTGGGTTCTACAATATAAGATAAGAGACCAGTCCAGTAAAAATTTATTTTTATCATAAGTTTAATTATCACCTTATTTTTTCTACATTGTATATTTTCTCTTCCATCCAATCCAATGGAAAAGGTGAATAAGCATCTCCAACCGCCTGGAGATAGTTTTGTCCGTGGAGAAGATTCAGAATGAAAATTAACATTTACCATTGGGTACAGTCTGTTGTGGTTCAGGCGCTTTATAAAACGGTTCTATTTATCCCTTCGCATCGTTATATTCCCGGTCGGTTGTGATACAAGCGCTTTATTAAACGGTTATATTTATCCCTTTGTGTTGTTTATTTATCTCTTCAGCTGTTGAGGACTACACTTGTGGAGAGGCTTGCAGATCGTCCGTTACAGTGTGGCAGCAGAACCATAAGTACAGTGTGGTAGCAAAACCATTCAGAAAATAGAAATTTCTCTTTAACTGTTAGATGATAGTTTTACCTGGAGTTGCAGGATGACCCAGGCATAACCTAGATATGCATTTTCCACGCTCGGCGCACAGGGAAATGACCTACAGGAGGTAGATACTCACGCGTTGCCGACAGTACAAGTGCGGCTGCCTGCAACTATACGGAATTCTATTCAATTATTTTATTTTATTTATTACCTAACCCTTCCGTCAGGAAGGGTTAGGTAATAAAGAGGAGCTTGCTGCTCTCTTCCATCTTAACCAAATAATAAGCAAATGAATAAACATGTAATCTGAGAGATGATAATGCAGGAAAGTCTAACTATGCATGCATTCAACAGTTTAAAAAACTGGAGTTACTAGACGATATTCAATTCCACTTGGAACTGTCGATGTTGAAAATACAACGTATCTTTTCAACGATACTATTATCAGTACAATATAGATCGATTTGGAGTCAGAAATCAATGATTACCAACATTTTCCAGCAAAATCATATTGCTCTCTCAATCATTCACATGGTCTTCAAAGCTTGTAGCCTCTGTGCCTCAACCAAGAATATCATCTAAAAAGTTGATACTAGTAGGATTGCGAAGTTCTATCCTACCAATATCCATGCTCGATGAATTTATGGGAACTTTTGCTCGTATACTGTTATCGGGGAAATAAATAAATAGTAAATAAAAAATATATATATAAAGTAGATAAAAATAATAAAATCTTTTTATAAATATTAATTGTTAGCCCATGTTTGAAAACACAGAGAGAACAACAGATAAACCATAAGTCTTGAGTAGACTGTAATGCTTCAGAAAGTACAAGTCCAGTTGATACTAAATAATTGATAATTGATACTAAGGCAAAAATTTGTTATGCCGATTGAGGAGGTTGTGCCTACTTGCAATGTTTTGCCGTCGCAAGATGATAAAAGTACAAAAGACCTTCTTGCATTAAGGATCCAGCAGTTAGAACAAAGACACGAGGATGTTGCCAAAGCTGTAGAAATGTTAAAGATTGCTAGAGAGATATATAAAGACAGATTTGATAAGACTCATAGATTAAGACCCAAGCCAGTTAAAGAAGATGATTGGGTGTTAATCTATGATAGTAGTCTTGATAATCAGCAAAGCACTATCAAAAAGTTTTCAAAGAGATGGTTTGGAACTTATGTGGTGTTAGAAGTTCATGATAATGCCCCATACTCTTTGTGAGAATTAGATGGTGCAGTGCTCAAGTACCAGTTGCAAGAAAGAGGATCAAGCTCTTCAGAAGGAGAGGGGAGGACCAAAACATTGCAGAGTTTACTGAGGATGAAGCTGAAGATTCAACGGAGATTGAATATGAGTTTGAAGTTGAAGCTGAAGAGTCTTGATATAGATCTAGCACATAGCGGAGGATGTGCATGTTTAGAGGGGGTGGATGTCGTACTACTTGGCGGTTACATGCTACACTTCTACTCCAACACTTGAGTTTAGTAGTTATAGAAGTTAGCTAAATATTACTTCTAGTCCTTTATGCATATGTTTGTCACTTTTGCATATGATGTTAACATTATTATGTTATATATTTTGGGTCCTAATAGGTTGATAGTATGTTATTTATCTTGTTCAAGCACTCGTACACTTGTGCAAGTGATTTCATATGTACATATGTTGTTCAAAGTACATAACTTTAGGTTTACCATGTGGATAAGTTTAAGCTCATGGGTTGTGGTTACATGTAGTCCATGCATGCTTGCTAACTTGTTTAAGTTATCTTTTCGAGTTATATGTCATTTTACATGTCTTCGCATGAAGTTTAAAGTTTATGTCGGCACTTTAGAGGTTTGACATGTAACCTACGTGTGAAGTTAAGTTGCCACGTGGATTGGAGGTAGAAAAGGACAGAGAAGTGAAGCTATGAACTCCCATTGGTCCATTTTTGTCTTTTGTGAAACTTTAAACTTGGAAGCAAAGGTCTTAGGAGGAGTTCGAGCTTTTGGTAGTGGATTTTGAAGATCTGAGAGCATAGGGTGAGAGAGCTCGTCGTGCCATTCATTGTCATTGTAAATTTTGAAGGATTTGGAGCAATAAAGAGAGAGTTATGCCAATTTCAAGTTCGGATTGGACCGGAATTGCATCACAGTTGTTGATTTTGGAGTTTTTAGTGTCAATTGCAGCAGAATAGAGATAATCGTTTCAAACCTTCATGGTTGATAAATTTGAAGGCTACTAGCATCAAGAAAGTTTCATGTCATTTGAGTGAGTGAATAATTTAGGACGATCGCTGAAGCAGAGAGGATATGAAAAGCTCTCAATGGCTTTCCATGTGTTTAGAGTAGAGGAGATAACTACCTCTAACCCATGTGATATCGTCCCATCCCGCAGCATCGAGCAAGTCGCATAGAAGAGTCAGGAAGCACAAGTGGATTCGACTTCCGAGGGACATCTTTCGGCTTCTGAGCCCATGACAGAAGCGCACATGGCTACTACTGAGGAGGATGCCACCTCAGCTGCGTCAAAGACACCAGCAGAGTCACCCACGGTGTCAAAAACCGAATTAGAGTGTCAGGCAGGTGCGGATCTCATGAAGATCACACCTGGTGACCAGGAATATGCAGTAGAGTTAGTTAGCTACTTATACCTTGCTATTTTGTAAGAAATTGAAATTAGCTATTTTGAGCTAGGCAATTCTCCCTTTTATTTTTAGGATAACTGTCCATGTGGTAGGATTAGCTACGGTAGGAGTATAAAGTACTTTTCAAACTGAGAGGAGAACCGAAGTCTAGGAGGTGGTGGTTTTCTGACAACGTCTCATTTTTCTCTAGGTTGTGGTTGCGATTGGAATGGATCTCTCTCTTGCGACTCAAGTCACTTGTATAAGATCGATGTCAATGTAGAAAATGACACACACATACACACATTACACATGCAGAGTTTGGTTACACATAGAGTAGGTCTGCACCTCTGCTCTCAAGAGGGCATCGCAAGAATGGAGACATGAATAGATAGCCTAGACATGGAATGACATCATCGTGCAGTCTTGCTTCTAAGCTGGTGTGTCGAGAGGTAGCAACAGAAAGTTGATGGAGTAGCTTCCAGAAGCCAATGTAACATCTTCTCGGAGATCAGATTTCAGATTTTGTTTGCAGAAGCTTTGTCTGTGACTTCAAAGGAATGGGTTTCATCAAATTCATACCCAATTGTGCATGAGAAGCCTTCATGTTGAGTGGCGGTAATTGTTAGAAGATGTGCAGAGTCCAAGCTTGACTCATCCAGTGGAGCACTTCGGATCCACGCACGGATTGTCCATGGAAGATTGATCTCCTGGAGTCAGAATAGTCAGAGCAACGACAAAAAAAGCTAGAAGTCTTCTTTCCACGGCAGAAGACGTCATCCTCAACCAGAAGACAGTGAGTCTATAAGTAGATCTTTGGTCTTCTTCCTCAATTTACAACAAGCAGAGATGGCTTGTTAGTCATGATCTGGACTAGAAGCCTGTCCGAATCTTAATTTTTCTCTTTTCTCTTATTTCCTCTTGTTTGGATTTTCTCTTCTTCCCCCTCTTCTCTCATCTTCCCATCTTCATCATTTCTTCTATTTGATTTCCGAAGCTTCAATTGGGTATCAGTAAATGTGGATGTCCCTATAGTATTACCAGAAGATAGTTTTAGGAGGCAAAAGCTTGGGAAGGCTACATGAGACATATACCTTATGATTAATCTAACCCGTCGGAAATTGTGAGAGTAATTTGTGCTAAGGAGTAGGAATCGACATTTGAGGAGTAGAGTTAATCTTCTGGAGGTGTCAGAAGCCGAGTTGAACCCCTAGAAAAAAGATTGCTTCTAAAAGCTGACGTGAGAAGACTAAAAGTCATGACCTAGAAGCAATAATTGTCTTCCTGGACTTCTCAGTGGGTATTTGTGTTGTATTTTAAATAGTTCTTCAGGGCACATTATAACATTCCCCTCGTGGTAGTGTCCACAAACTTCTACAGAAGGGAATTCTCCCGTACGTGAGGCTTTCATCTCAAACGGCTCGCAACTCCGGTCTCCACTTATTGCTATGAACTTTCAATCTGACAATTGAACATCTCTCCATGGATCGTGTACAAAGACAGTGCTAACATTTCTGACTCAAATAACTATTGAATGTTATTGTCCAAGGCGCCTTCTGAAGGATATGGAAGCCGTGTGGTTCTGTGAGAAAAAGAGATTTCTGAGCAAAATCCGGACGTTTGTGAGTTTGGATAGATCTTATAACTTAGAGCAGCGTAACTAGTGTAAATCTTCTTGAGGAACGACATATTTTATGCTACAATGAGCTAAAGGAGAAATCCTACGACACTACATATCAAATCTGAGCATTGAGATATGAGCAAAACGTTTTTACTAAAAAAATTATGACAATTTTTGCTACCCATATGGCTACTTCCACTTATAACAGAAATTGGCTTAATAACTTTCATTCATTCTTACAGGATTTGTAGTCAACAGCATGTTGAACAAACTTGTGAAATTTAACTTGCTGGTTGTACACAGTTCTCCAGATCTTGAGCTTGGAAGTTGCTGCTCTGGTGTTGAAGCCAGTGACGAGATGAGCGTATAGACGAGGATGATCCAAAGGATCATATAGATGAAGATGATATTATGTCTCTACACACACACATATACCACGTGCAGTTGATGTAATAGAGGACCGTTCTTGTTTGGTCTCATGTATTCCTCCGTAGTTGAGAAGTACTAAGAGTAGTGCACGTGTGGTAGAAGTCATTGATTCTCTTATAGTGTGTGATAGACATGGAGATGTCACCTTCAGTGGTCCTGCAGCTGAGGTATACCGAGAGTTTTATCCATCAATCTTCTTCATATTTGACGAGATTCTGGTTGGAGAGGAGATTGTTATTAAGGATCGCCGTTGGATTGTGAGACCTAGCTCTTTGGGAAATATTGCTGGGTTAGTGGTATTTGCATGTGAGGGTATTATTGTTACACCCGGTACTAGAGACGATTGGTTGGGAACTCACACATTGAGAGGCGGACCCGACGGATCTCTCGAAGTGGCTTCCCTCCTCGAGTGAAGTCGAAGCGTCCTTCGAGATGACAGTACCTTCTTGGCTCTCGTGCACCTCGCGCCTCTGGCGCCGATTCACGAGGAGGTCTCCGTCACTCGAGGGCCTCCGTCCGACCCTTCCATCTCCTGTCGTCGTCTCCGTCCGTCATCTGCATAGAGCGGCGTGCCTCCATTCCCGCTTCTGTGGACTCTACTTGCCCTCCGTGCGTGTGCTCTTACCGTGGTCTATCAGCGTCCGTCACACGGCGACGGTTTACCTTCCACGGCCGCGATGTTCACAATAGAGATCATTGGCAAATATTTACTAGAGCCACACCTAGTTTTACAGTGTGCTCCCTTAGCGTTGACGCTTTTAGAGGTAGCTTTGTGGCATTAGGATGAGCTATGGTTCATTTATGATGATCTTGTTACATGAGCATGTCGACCTCGAGTACTATGATCATTTCATAAATGCTTCAAATATGAGAGATATCATGCAGACCCATAACTAATTAGATTCTTATGCTTATCTATTTCTTTGGATTTTATGTGCTCTCTTGATGTGATTTTCAATCTACATTCATCCATCATATAATTTTGTCGTCAAGTCATATCTTAATCTCTTGCTTGTAGTAAAATTACTTGTAAATTATTTGTAAAACAAAAAATACTAGTTTTCACACAAAATATGTATTTTATGTTCATCTAATTCGAGTTAGAAATAACACACTATGGTTGCATGCAAGTGCATATTGAAAGGTACAGTAGTACTTGTTGTTAGTAAGAATTCATAAGGTTTTATGTCATGAGGTTTTTACTAAGTAGACTAATTGAGATTAGAAAAACAGGAAAGGAGCGGTAGTAGCGTGAGAAAAAATATCACGTTTGATTGACTCTGGTGTTGCTTTGACAATATGGCTGGTTTTCTCCAAAAAAAGAAATTTTTGCTTCGGTCACTTCGGGTCTATCGTGATTCACACTTCTTTTGGTTGCAAACTTTACATAACAAAAACAAGTTAAATTTATATAAAGTGAGATGTTTATTTTTCTTGATTCTTTTGTCCCCTCTTCTGGTATGTTTTACAGCTGGCAAATAGTACGTTGTGAACCTCACTTTCATCTTAAAAGAAGCTGTCCCACTTTCATCTTAAAAGAAAGTCATTTGACATATACAAAAGTAAAATTTCAAACTTTCTATTTTATATATTTAGATTTATACAATTAATCTTGATTAATTATCACACTCCACGAGGAAGAGTTTGGTCATCAATTAAAAGATATGCATATTTTCTCTATCCCTCTATGAAGAGGGTGAATATCCATGCAACCTAAAGGTCAAAGAGAAAATGTATAAAAACTGAACAAGAATTGTGAGTCAGAAATTTAGATTGAGCTATTGATTCAAGACAATGACCATGGACTGTTATTATACTTAATGTTATTATGTAGGTAACATCGATGATGTTTATGAAAAATATGCAAAGTTAACATTTATGTTTATATTCTTCCTTCCAGATGTCATGAGACAAATCTAAAACATAGATGCACCATGGAAGCGATCATATTCGTTTAAGGTTATTGCAAGAAAAACTAATACTTTTCTTTCTGCTTGTTGTTGCGATGTGACTGCTTTTGGAGCACTGGGTGAAGGCAACCCCTTCGCTTGCTGCTGCGTGTGTAATGATGATTTTTCTTTTTCTTTTTCTTTTAGTCAATATTGTTGAAACATGATGTTATCGGAGTGTGATAGTTCTATCTAGGAAAGCGTTGGGCTTCTGACTGTGGTTGTTTACTCAAGAGGTAGACTTCAAGTTACAACTTGGCACTATAAGCACTAACACATGTCTGTTGGGTCCTCTAATATGTTCAGAAAGCAGAAATTAGATATATCAAGTAGTTATAAAGTCAGACGGTGAACTTTAACACTCAAGAATAAGAAACATATGAGGGTTCACACTTTGAAACTTCCTCTACATGTAAAGAAGGCCTTACTAAACACACATACATGATTCAAGTCTTAGATCATGTGGTGTCCACAATTTGCAAGATTAGAGATTTTCTCAAAAAATTTAAGTTTATGACGTGTCTATATAATTGAAGTAACCTTATTACTTAAGTTTATATCATGCTTAGCAGGAAGATGAACTTAAGGTGAATTCTTAGGAAGAAGCCAACTTCTTCCGAAGCAGAAAGACGTCTTTCGAGAAAATGTCTTATGGAAGACGGAAGCCGGAAGATAGAGTGTGCTTCCATAAAGACGGTGACTGCAACCACGGGAAGTACCAATCGCACACCAACTAGGTACGGGTAGGTATACCTACCGGACAGTCACTACCATAGTCGGTAGAGCTAGGATAGATCGAGCCATTACTTAATCGCGAAAGAGAAGATAAGGAGGCCAGAGGCGCAGCAACACCATAGCTCTCTTTTCTGCTTCTCTACTCAGGCTTTTCCTGGACCATAGCTCACTTCTCCACCAACTCCATGACTGACTGGATCTCAGAGCTGAAGAAGGCGCTGAACTCCTCTAGACTTCTTCTCGCAGAAGACAGGTTCATGTCCACAAATCAGTCCGTGACGGTTTCTCTGTCTTCTAGAGACATATGTATCTCTTCTATCATGATGATCTTCTCCTTCTACACTCAAGAAGACGCTACTCTCAATGTCTTCCTGGGTGGAAGATCTCTTCTCAGTTGAAGCAGACCTCTTCTCTGTGTATCCTCCTGTCGCAATTGGAACATTGACCCACGTCTTGTCTTCTAGAGTCTTCGGAAGACTCCCTGTAGTCGCAGGAATTGTCTTCTTGGTGATCTTGATAACGGGGGTGTCTTCTTGTGAATCTGACTCTGATCCGGAGTGAATGGTGGGATAAAATGTATTCTTCCTAGGAATGCTCTTAGGTCCCATCCTCCTTTGGTGGCGACGCGTCTTCTGTGCCGCTTGTGTCATCTTCTCGTACAGTGGTCGTCTTCGGATGCGTGTCCGGTCCTTCCTGAGGCACTAGAGTGGAAGGGGAAGACATGACACCTGCTCGGTCTTCATCCTCCGAGATCTCCTCCTTGATCTCTCGCTGTCTCGTTGGTCCATACTTGGCCAACTGGTTCTCCTTCAGGTCCCCCTTGGATACATACAGATAGCAGAAGAAGGGGGTGAGATGCCTTCTTACTAGGATACCCAAGTAAGCGTATGGACGGCATGGACGTAGGCGTGGAAGAAGGCACCTCAGTTGACGACCTCTCCTGCCCAAACCGCTTCCAAGAACTCCACATCATGATCTCCGAGGTATCTGACCTTCTGAGCCTTTCCTTTGGAGAAAGATGAAGGTATAGCTTCTCCAGAAGATGCTTCTTCGGCTCCCGGCAGACTTCCATCTTCCATCCGTTCCTCCTTGTCGGTCTTCCATGAAGAGACATGTAATACTTTTAGGTACATGCCATTTCTTTGAAACGATCGTGAGAATCTTCCTCTTCTCTAGCTCATATTCGTAGTTCTTTGATTCAGGTCGGTGGAAAGCTCTACGCCGCCATTTCACCATTCCACCATCCACAAGGATGATCTTCCTCTAACGACCCCTGCCTTGAAAGGTACACGGGTTTGAGGAGGCAGTGCTGCCCGGACCTCTTCCAGAAGACCTTGATCCATGAGATTCTAATCTAAATTGAAAAAGTCGAGGTCCAGTTCTTTGATGAAAGGTTTGTCTCCGATCAGCTCAACCCTCAAGGATGCATCGACCTTTCGAGCTTCTGTTACACTATACCGTACATACTTGATGTGAACCTAAGGCTCAATCCTTACCAAGCCCTCACAGTCCAACTTCCACTCTCAGAAGACGAATTTAATCTTCCAAAAGACAACTATTCTGTCTTCCAGAATTCTAACAGTGCTTCTTAAGTACATCACGTCTTCCAAGCTATATCTATGCAATCCTAACTAAGCAAAGCATCGCATGGATTCCTAAGAAGACAATCCACCTTGCAATCCATCCTACTTCCTAACAGAAGATGAAGAGATACGTGAGAAGCGAAGTCTGCGAATCGATCAGAAGAAGACTGAGGGCTCTTGCAGTGACAGTAACCTCCAAGAAGACTCCCGGGACAGCTTCTGGTTAACTGACATCTTCATAATACTTCCCGTAGTCAAGCTTCTCATCAATGATCTCACATACACTCTCAAAAAAAGCTTGCTGGGTAATGAGAAGACATGACCCTTGACATTTCTCTCCAAATTCTGCCAGCAAGACTTCTCACAATTCTCATCTAAAGTTCGGGAAGAAGAAGGAACAAGCTGCTATGGATCAGAAATAAGAAACCCATAGAGGACTCTCACATCTTCTCGCGCATTCTGTCAGTCTTTCCAATCTTCTAGCTCTTTAGGAAGAGGTGGATTTGAGAAGCCAAGAAGCTTGAGAGACACTGACCCAATTCTCAATTTCTTACTTCTCGAAACAAATACCAACTCCCAATTTCACTCTAGATTCACATCAAGCTTCTCACAACTCAAATTCCAATCCAATCCAACTACTTGATGTGAATTGCAAACATTCGGCTTCTAGAAATATCCAAACATTCAAACGAGTCTTATGTCCACTGATTCTAAGACAAAAGCGTAGTAGGGTAGAGAAATTGATAGACAAAACACATAATTTGAAATAGAGGAAGAAGAAGCTCAGTTTCGATTCTCATAAAGAGATTAGGAAGAGAGTTGTCAAAAATTGGACAGTGCTTCTGCGTCCTAATCTTCTCAGAGAAATTTCAAGGAAGGAGAGGGATCGATATGCTTCCTGCAAACGATCGGAGAAGCGTGGAAACATAAGAACAGTAGGGCAGAAACGATGAGGAAGGAGGAAGAAGTGAGAAGAACCTCAGTACCACACTGCACTACGCTTGCTTCTTTAGTCTTCTGTGCGCTTAAGTGCTTCGATTCTGCTCTCAATACCTTCGTCCTATCACGATCATGCTTCTATCTTCAACCTCGAGCTGCTGCGGCTCTGCTTCTAAAATCGAATTTGAGCTGCTGTGACCTGAAGCTTCCAACTCTTGATTTTCTTTTTCGACTCTCAATTTCCAATCTTCTATTCTCATGGAGATTCCTGATTCTTCTATCTTGAGTGCGCTCCTACTAGAAGCTCTCTCACTCGCTCACAGCAGTTCGCTTCTGTATGCGCTTCCAGTGTCCTTTCCATTTCCTTCCCTTCCCTACGATCAAACTGGGAAATACACGAAGTCTGTCGGCATCCGAGTCTTCCTTGTTGGATCGAGAGATGGTCTCGAACATCGTGATGAAGTCGTCCGCGTCAGCATCATCGTCGTATGGATGGTACTTCTGTCGCGTGTGAGAAGCCATGTCGACTGCCGGCTGATGCGACTACCAACTTCTTCCTTCCTCAGGTCCAAGTGGTGGAGATGGTCTTCTCAAAGGTCCAGGCCTGTCTGAATCACGAAGGTCGTCTTCTGAGTCAGAGCTACTGTCGCTATCGTCTTTTGAGACGTCTGGAACGATCTCCTCCAGTCTTCCTTCACCTTGAAAAGCTTGTTCCGCACTTGGGAAGACGTCTTCCGAGTAACCAGTACCAAAATCTACTTTATACACGTGATCACCCGGTTGGCTTCTGTCTTCTCCAAAGATTATGCTCGAGATGGAAGGTTCTTCCAACTCTATTGATCGGATCTTCCTGAGCTCTTCTTCTTTCCTTTGGTGTCTCAGGGATATCCGCTGCTCTCTAGAAGCGGTTCGCTGGGATGAATGTACCCACTCAGGACCTTTACCCGTGCGTCTTCTGCTTCTTCCTCTGGTCGGAGGCATTCACCAGAGTGCTGAGAAGAGATGTCCCTCTTCTTCTAATACTAGATCCGGCAGACCGAAGGACTGAACAACCGATCACAGGTTCGGAACGTCTTCTTCTCCTGCTTCTTGTTGTACTCACTACAGTCTTCCAAGATCGAGTCTTCCAGTAAACTCTTGGAAGCGGGGAAGCGGCTTCTTCCAGTTCCCCCTGATGTATCTCATCAGCTTCTGGTTGCGGTTCCTGTCTTCTAGCAAGATAGATTCCCACAACACATTCAACTACAACCGAAGTTAGTTCGAAATGAAACTAACTACTGGCACACAGATCCAGGAAGCTTAGAACAGAAGTTACTAAGATGAAATCCCTGGCAGCGGCGCCAAAAATGATGCTCACTATATGTAGTGTCGCAGGATTACTCCTTTTGTCCATTTAGTATACAAGATATCCTTCCCACAGAGGATTTGCACAAGTAACGCTGCTCTAAGTTCTAAGATCTGTTCAAACACACAAACACACGGGTTTTGTCTAGAAATCCCCTCTTCTCACAAAACCACACGTCTTCCAGACTCGCCAAAAGGTGCTCTGGACCTAAACAAACACCTACTAACTAAAATATCACACAACTATTCACAGAGAAGCTCAGGAAGACGCGCTTCCTGCTTTCAAGTCACTTCTTCTAGTCTTCTCAGTACCGTCTCCCCGAAGCAATTCTCGGCTTCTGGGGGTTCAACTCGGCTTCTCACACCTCCAGAAGACTGTCCTACTTCGCAGAAGTCGACTAGTACGACTGTTACACCTTACTCTCGCACTCACATTCCAACGGGTTAGATTAATCACATGGTGTATGTCCCATGTAGCCTTCCCAGGCTTCTGCCTACAGAAATGATCTTCCTGCAGCACTACAACGACATTCACCTTCACGGAAGCTCAATAGAAGTCTCGGAAGCTCACTAGAAGAAGATAAGAAGATGGGGAAGATGAGGGAAGATGGGGAAGAAGGGAAAATCCAAACAAGAGAAAACAAGATGAAAAGGAGAAATTAAGATTGCGACAGGCTTCTAGTCCGGATCCTGACTAACAAGTCATCCCTGCTTGTAATAGTTTGGGGAGGAAGACAACAAACGTGCGTAAAGTTGCACCGTCTTCTACTTGAGGATGTCGTCTTCTGTGGTGGGAAGAAGACTTCTTTCTTCTTCTCTTCGCTGCTCCGACTACTCTGTCATCTGGGATCCCTTACCCATAAGACCATCCGTACGCGGATCCTAAGTGCTCCACTGGACGAGCCAAGCTGCACTTCCACCACTGCTGACAGTCACCGCCACTCAAGAAGGACACTTCCCATGCACAATTGGGAGTAAATTCAAGGAACCCACTATCCAGTAGCCACGAGCAAAGCTTCTGCACTCAAATCAGCAATCCATTCTCCGAGAAGAAGGTACATAGGTGTTGGGAAGCTCGCTCCCTCTACTTCCTACGCCTACTCCTCGACACACCAGTCTAAACAACAGGACTGCACAAGGATGCCGTTCCCTGTTCCTAAACTGTCCACTACCTCTATCTACATCTTCGACCCACTGCTGGAAACGAACCTTGCATTACATCCTACACCTTGCATTACATCCTACCAAGAAGATAACCCACCTTGCATTACATCCTACTACATCACCTAGAGTGCATAACAGGTTCAGAAGATGGTTGCGGGCTCCTGCAATGACAGTGGCCTCCGGGAAGACTCCCTGGACAGCTTCCGATTCAATGCCTTTCTCGGAAGACCTCCCAAAGTCAGACTTCTCTTCATTGGTCTCATCTGTCTTCTTCTTCCTACGCGCAATCTATCCTCACAACAGACTCAAGACATTTGCACTCTGTTCTTCTGACTTCTCATCTCTCATTCACACTCAGAAGAAGCTTGCTGCTCGGTGGGAAAACATGACCCTCGACCATTCTCTCCAGATTCTGCCAGCAAGACTTCTCACGACTCTCTCCTAAGTTCGGGAAGAAGAAGGAATGGGCTGCTATGGGTCAGACAGAAGAGACCCGAAATGGACCCTCACGTCTTCTCGCGCATTTTGCCAGCCCTTCCAGTCTTCTAGTCTCTCTAGGAAGATGTGGATTTGAGAAGTTCGGAAGGCCGAGAGACACATGCCTAGTTCCCGTCTTCCAACTTCTCGAAATAACAAAACAACTCACCACGCCACTCAAGATTCGTACCAAGCCTCTCTTAATACCAAAGCAAAGCAAATCCACCCTTGATACGAATTGTATACAGTCGGTCTTCCGAAGACAGTCAGGCTTCCGAAGATGTCAGGCTTCCGAAGATGTTCCAATCTCAGAAGCGTCTTCCGAAGATGTTCAGATCTTTCGAAGCGTCTTCTGTTCAAGGTTTCGGGAGTAGAGGGATGGTTGGGTAGGGAAATTTATAGCTAGGATCTCCAATTTGAGGACTATGGGTAGGGAAGCTTGAATTGAACTCGAGAAGAAGGAAGAAGATGTCTGACGGAAATTGGGCAGCGCTTCCGCACCCAATGTCACAATAGGAAAATAAGGATGGGGGATTGATCGATCATGCTGCCTGCAAACAACCGGGGAAGCGCGGGGGATACCAAACAAAGGCGAGAAGCAGTGGGGAAGAGAAGAGAACATGGGAAGAACCTCTACTGTCTTCTGTCGACTTCCCGAGCTGTCTTCGATCTTCCGCGTGCTTCTGACTCTGGTTCCAGCTCCAATGCGACCCCACAAGGCTGCTTCCGCTGTCAGCTTCTGGCTATGCCTCAATTCCACCTTCGATTCCTTTCAGCCACCCTCCAATGTCAACTTTTCGGGAGCTCACAGAAAACACCTTCAGTTCACTACGCTTCTTGCGCTCAGTAGTTGACTTCGCCTTCCTTCTAACTTCGAATCGATCTTGTCCTCACTTGATTTCACTCGCTGCTTTCCTCACTCAAATCAACTCGTTGCCTGAATCGATCTTCTCAGTCTCCAATCTCTCGATGCGGGAAGCAGGTAGGTGTCTGTGCTAATGCGCTTCCTGCGCTGTCTTCCCCGCAGTTTAGGAATTTTGACACTAGATGACTTACCCGACCTACCTACCTTCTTGGTGTTACTTAGTAGGTACACCTACTCCTTTACCTGAAAAATCCGTGGTTAGGCCTTCGCGGTTCGTCGTCTTCCGGAAGATGCGTGTCTTCCGCCTTCCGAAGACAGTCTTCCGAGAAGACGCTTCCCGGAAGACGGTCGTCTTCCGAAGAAGTCAACTTATTATTACAAACAGCTCATAAGATCATCTTCATTCTAAGGAAGCCGTAATCTTAAGTAACAACGCTTCTTCAGTTATACAAACAAGTTATTAATCTTAAAAATTTCAAAAATTCGTGAATCTTGTAATTTGTGGGCACCACACCAACAGACCTTTGTAAGTGCTTATAGTACCAAGTTGTAACCTGAAGCCTACCCCTTGAGTAAACAACCACAGCAAGAAGCCCAGCGCTTTTTTGGATAGACGTATCACACTTCGACACCGATCTCTTGATCCTTGCACTCACAAAGGTGTATATCAAGTAGTTGGGATATGAGGCTATCTAGAGTCAGAGGGACCTAATCGTCAGTTAGGGGACGATTATGATACACTTGTGTATGTGTATGACATCATTCATGTATTATGTGTATGTGTGGTGTATCTCTTACAACGATTTATGTTGTGTAACGATGTGTATGCGTATGATAGCTGTCACGTCAGTTTAGCACCCCGGTTAGGTTGAGCGAGTGCGTAGTGGTTAGTCTCGATAGGACCATTTGTGTTGTTAGGGTGAGTTCTTGGGCTAGCCCCACTAGGGGTATACTTCACAGGTAAGGCTTGTAGGCTTCAGTTCTTCGAGTTGAGTCTTCAAGCTCTTGATTATGAGAGATAGTCTTGGTGAGCTGAGCCTAGATTCTTTGATGGGTGAGTGTGGCTCAACTTTAATGTGTGTATTGCCGGTTGGCATGGTGGAGTGAGTAGCAATTCTTATTATTGTGGTACACTTGTGTATATGTATGACATCGTGCATATGTTATGTGTATGTATGATGTATATCTGAGAGCGATATGTAGTGTGACGATGTGTATGTGCACGACAAGTCTCACGACGAAGAAGCCTAAATAATTATGGCATAGGGCTAACTTGCTTCTTGTAGATAAAAAAAGAGAGTTTCTGGCTAACTTGCTTCTTGTGGAGAAAAAAAAGAGTTTTTGGCTTAAACGACTTCATATGTTAGTTCAGTGAATATATGTGCATCCAAAATGTTGTGCAAAACGTAGACAAAGAAGAAGACAAGTCCATGTGGTGCTTACATATTTTCAATTTTTTATTTTTACCATCTCTTACTTACTTTTGATTTATATTTCATTGTAAATAGATATGACGGCGAATAAGGGAGCAAAAAAATTAGATTTTTCTAAGAAATACTTAGAAAATACTAATTTATAGAAAGATGGATTTTCGTTCTAGAAAACTTTGGAGCAATCAGAATGTTTGGAAAGTCAACATCCAAAAGTTGTGAAGGAGGTTGACGTCCAAAAGCCTACTGCAACAACTAGAAGCTGGGCATTTAAGAAGGGTTTTCTTAATAGATTAAATAGTCCAATCAGGGATGAAGACTAAATTAGTGAATATGTGTGCACTGAGAAATAGATCGAGGACAGAATCTTCAGTGCAGCTGACCTCATTTCAAGACTAGAAAGTCAACCTGTTCTATTTAAAAACAGAGGTGCAAGACCTCCTCATCCTTGATTATTTAAAGAAAAAGAGGAAACTTACATGAATTTCAAGGTCAACTTATTCTATTCATGGACAGAGGTGCAAGACCCACTCATCCTTGGTTATTTACAAAAAGAGGGAGCCCATGACTACCTTTTTAGCATGAACAGTAATATGCAAAGAGGAGAACTTGAATTTGAGGTAACTTTAAATTAGTATATGGAGGTGGTCTTGCCATATTGGGAGCAGACATTGATCCTCCAAGGTTGCAAGGTCCAAAGCATGTGAATGTCAGTTGTCTGTTACTGAGATGAGTATAATTGTGGTGATATTTCGGGAAGTATCATATGATTAGGTTAAAGATAATCTCATATGATCCGTTGTCTCTAACCAATAGTATGACAAATCTGGATCCGGATGTCACTTAGAGGTCAAGCTCCAGGAAGTTAACGTATAAGAGGTTAACCTGCAATCACGTGATAATATGTGCCAGAGGTCCTAGATTAGTTTCCCTCCTGTCACTTTTATGGTAGGCTATTTTGAAGTACCACTTGGCAGTGTAGGAAGAGAGACTTAGGATTTCAATTGTTTTAGTGGTGATAGCACATTGGTAGTGTCATCTCTTGGTCTTTGTGGCTGGGGTTGGTGTCCCTGGTGTGTGTTATGAGATTTTAAAGGGCATGTTCATCTTTTGTCTCCTTTCTGATCTTTTAGGTGTTGCAGCTAGTTGTTGAGGTGCTTGCTACAGTGAAGCTAAGCTTCAGGAGAGTGTCTAAGGATCTAGGAATAGTCAGAGGAAAGAGTTAGACCTATACTACAATCTTTTGGTGTAGTTATGTGTCTCTCTTCTTCAATAATGGAGTTTTTACTTGTAGGCTTTCTGTAGATCTTTTATACACATCTTTGAGTAACCAGAATGTTTCCTTAGAGGTTGAGTTATGTGTCCACATGGTTGATGTATTGATCATACAGGAAAAGGAGAGAGAGCAAGGAGGAGTTGAGAGTATGTGAAATAAGTTTCTATGTACCAAGAGTGTTGTTAGCCAACATTATGTTCAGCCAAAGAGAGTGGCAAGTGTAAGGACAGATTACCAAGAAGAAATACATATGTTTGAGGGGGATTGTCATCACTTCATAACTTTGATCTATCCATCCACTCAACAGGAGAGTGAATCATCAACCAACATACAGAAAAGTCATAGGGTGTCACCAGAAGAGTATATTGTCACATCTTTCTAGAAGTCTACCATTCTGATGTACATAAAGAGATAGCACATAGTCTATATGAAAGGAGTGACAGTGAGGAGTTCTAGACATTGAGAGTTGCAATACGTGTTGCTCATGTCATACGTGGAATCTGTGATAAGAGACTTAAGTCTTATAGAGAATCATTTTTGTATCCAGTATGGGGTTGATTACATATTTTTTGAGTGAAGAAGATGCTCACGACATCAACTGAACTCATTTATGGAGTGTATATATTGACGTAGATCGCACAATGAGAGTGGAGTCGACACTAAGAGTCCGCATCTGGAGGTTAGTGTCTCAGAAGTCGACATACCAGAGATCAATGTCTACTATGTGTTACGAGGTGTTACGAGGTGTTCTAGAGTTGTTGAATTTAAGTAGGATCATGTTATTGAATAGTTTAGCTCTGTGATGGAGGGCTGTTTGTTCAGTATTTCTCATGGATTTTAGTTGTGTTAATGGGGGAACTAGTTGAGAGAATGTTTTCAAAGTCATTTCTGGTTCTTCTTGAAGGAGTGTTTTACTATCTCTATTTCTTTCTGTTTTTCTGTTACAAAAATACACATATATATTATACAAAAAACTAACACTAAGCTAGTATCTAAATTGATTTACTTTATAAATAATAGACGAACCGAAAATTACAACTTGATCCATCCATAATCCATCAGCGAAGCGCACCAGCACATGCTTCTGAAATGCAAGACCGGGATGTTAGTATAAAAAGACATTAAATTATAATAAACATTAAATTGTTATATAAATTTTTGTTTAAAAAATTAAATAATAAATCAATGAACATGCTACCCTCTCATCTGAAGATAGGAGAGGGTGAACCTCCTTCAGAAATGCAGAGGAGTACACCGGTGGAAAATTTATTAGAAAAATACTTTTCGCCGTGTTACTTTCCACGCTATATTTATATTTGCTCCATAATATAGCGCTCCCCGGTGGGGATGGGATGAATCGGTCAACTCACAAAAGAATGTACCATAACGCTTTAGTTTACCAAAAGATCCATCCGAGTGATTCTAAATATTAGAATCATTCTCTTGAATAATAAATTATTTTCTTACCAAAATTCAAAAAAACTAAATTAAAAATACGTAAAACCGCTCGTGACATTCTTTACTACTATCATTCCCGAAAATACCCGCAGAAAACATCGGCGACCTCCTGGCCGAAATCGAAAATCTTCGGCCTTGCTAAAATTCGAACTATTTTGGTGATCAAACCAGAAACAATGCACACAAATTTTAGACCTCATTCGCGGTGAGACTTTCCTGGAACCCTCTCACAAACTGAGCTCCCGTTGCTCCAGGACTCGACCTCATGCCGCCCCGGATACGGGTGGATGGGGCTCCCAGGAATGGACAAAGATTTCAACTTTGACACCGTGTACTGTTAGTGTTTTCTTCTCAAAATGCTTGGATGACAAGATTGGACAGCTCCCGGGACTAATAGACTTTCGCCATTTAATTGAATGGTCATCGGTGCTTACTGACTAATACTGGAACGTTCGTTCATACGAACTTTTGGCAATATAATGCATGTGCGAGAAGGGTTATGATCGACTTTGATTGGCCGTGAGAGGAGCAACCATGAAGTCATGCCTCCGAGGTAGGTAGTTAAGAGATGCCTGAGTGTCTCGTCCAAGTTATTCCGTGAAGTCGGTAACCATTCTTGGTTACCACGTGCCGTGGAATTCCTTGCACTCTGGGATTGTCCAACTTCCGTGCTTGTTCTAAGGGAGATGTATTGAAGAATTCTCGGCGGTCTGCAGGTAGCAAATCCCACGAGCTTCTGTAAAGGAATGTCCGAAAATTAGTAGAAGGCGGCACGGCCAATTATATGCGTACAGTTCTTCTTTTCTCCGGAAAAAGTAGATTGGAGAGTTAATTTAGGCCGAGGTCGTCCGAGAGTACTTGGTGAGTTCTTCCCGTTGAAGCGCTTTAAATGAATCTCCGGAGAGCTCCACTCAAATCTATGGTATTAGTATGGTCCTTATGGGTTCCCATTAGTATGCACCGCAAGCTTTTCTCGGGGCAAGGATTGCTCTCAGGAAGTTAACTAAACAATGTACGACTGTTTCAAGGTTTATTAAAAGCTTTCTCGCGCTCTCACGAGATTTTGCTTACTATATTCGTACGCTCCCTTTCACAACTTCTCCAATGTAGATCATAAATTTACAGAGATGTAGAGTCTGATGTATCACATCCCATACATAACTTCAAGTATCGACTGCTTATAATGCCAAAGCAACATAATTACTTTCCCGCTCATTCAAGTTGGTTCAGCATACTCCGAACCAGTAATTTTTTGTCAAGTAAGATGCGGGTTTGGACCGCGACGCTAATTGATGGCCTCGTATCTCTGTGAGGAAGGGCACGGACTGGACACTCCCGCCAGGAGGAATCGACCCCACGCTACATTCAGCATACTTCAAATCATTAGGCCATACGAGAGAGCAGAGGGAATACGTTCACGCCCGCCTGAAGAGATTCACATTCCAGTGATGACTCCGAGTTTGTGTTCAACGTAGTGCGAAGATTTCATGCCACAAGATTTAATCATTCATTTAACACAACCTTGAGTCACGTATATGTACTCTACTCTCCTCCACCACCACCACTGGCCACGGAAGAAAACGCGCACGGTCACAGGCTTTTGAAGAATCAATGTTCCCGTATCCAACAACATGGTGAAATCTCCTCACGTGTCACAAGCGTGTGCTCCAACCTTGCCCACAACGTGCAGCCTATTTTCTTTTGCTCGTTCTGCAAGATAGGGTCCTGAATTCCTCACAGACGACAACTCAGATTCACTCATGATCTGGTGGTGTACTTCGTGGCAGTTGAAGATGTAGTTCTGACAGACGGGGAGAATTAGATGATCATGACTCATGTCATCCGACTGCTGCTTTGACCGTGTATAAAGACACTTCCATACAAGACGATCCAGTGCTAGGCACTGCAAGACATCCTTACAGCGAATCCTCCAGACGTGATTCGATACCTACTCCCACGTGAAGACATCAGAACTCCCAAGCGGACCCACGATGTGACAGCATCTCATCAAGATAACATTCACTCAGGCACCTTTCCTCGGTAATTGCAAGGGAATTCAATTCACTGCAATCTCGAATCGGATCCAGAACCTGCAAGAGACTGTCGCAATGTACACGTTTGGAGATACAACCAGGAAGAGGATATACTACAAGTCACTGCAAAGTTTCGGGTTTTCACACAGCCTTACGAACATCATACCAATTCGGCGCTATATAAGGTAGCTCTCATCATGCTTTAGTTGGTGGCGACTGAAGGCACGAACATACACTAAGCATCCCCTACCATTTACCTTCTCCACACAAACACCGCGGACGTAAACTGCGGCCTCCTCGCCAAGAACCTTGCCAGTGATGGATACTGGGAGAGTTGGGACTGGAAGACCTCACTGCATACTGCTCAATAGAGGGAACATCATTTGGGCAGAGCCCCATATGCTAACGTGACAGCCACTTTAACGTTTCAACTTTCAGAGCAGCACTCGTAAAACGAACAGTGTTTAAACGTATGATTCGAGAACCAACAGAACTCCGAGTGCAGTACAGCAGACGAATTTGTACGGTGGGAAACACACAAAGCCGTAAGACAATCCCCGAACAATGTTGAAACGTATGATTCGAAAACTTACAAAACTCCGAGTGCAATACAGCAGACGAATTTGCACGGGGGGAAACACAGAAAGCCGAAAGCCGAAAGCCGAAAGCCGGAGGACAATCCCCGATAATTCGCAGAGTTTACGACCATTTCTCAAAACCACATTTGCGCATGACGGAAAAGAATGATCCCAACAGTTTCAATCGTGAAGATACTCGAGCTAGTCATATACCTGACCCATAAGTCAAACTCGGCAACTACTTGCGGAAACCTCGATGACCGCATCCGAGAGAGGCAGACCAATCTTGACGACAAGCTGAAAGCATTTCATCCGCAGAACGATTAGACTACACTCAAAAAATTTGGATATCAACCGGCAGAGCACGGCTGAAGATAAACAGATCAGTGACCATAGGTAATGAAACCTCTTCCACCAAAATATAAAGACAAAGTTTATGTCAGAGCCTCTGGAAACAAGCGCTGAAGTAAGTAGTCCTGCACGCGGCAAGCGTAGTCCAGCTTAGGTTTGCGTAACGCCAAGTTGGCTTAACGATTTACTATGGTACATGTAGGCGAACAAGCTCACGGTGTTTCCTGGAACTACAGGAGGAACTCCAGTGAGTGTTCATCGATCCATCTTGTAGCCTCTGCCATTGGAACTATCCATGTTGGGGAAGCAAGATCCTCTGCATTAAAAGCTGGACGGAAGCACAACGCCACTTCCTATACCTGCATCAGTGGACGACGTTAGCATTCGCATCGGTGATTGCGAGTTACACAGTCAGCTCCAAAGACTTCGTGTCAAACATCAATCAGCACGCAGAACGTAGAGGGGAGCTTACCTAGCAAACACATTGCACGGGGGCACACTTTCGTTGTTACAAAATTTTGGACGCCTCGGGTGCCAGTCTTGCCTGATGGAAGTGACACTGCACCAGATCTCTTCTACTCTAGCCCGCTAACTTTGTTACAAGACTAGGGGGGGGCGCTGACGCATCCCCACTTGCATCTATCGACATCGCGGTTCCGACTTCACTTTCACTCGTAAAGTTGAGCTTCCCAACGTCAACTCCAGATCGTCTTTCTTATCACTGTCGTCATCGCGAAGGCGGTCGACCTCCCAACCAGAAGGTCTACTCGAAACAACCTGGGCAGAGCTCGACATTTCCAGATCTAAGCCTTTACCCAACCCTTCCTGACTCCCACCCACTTTTCTTGAGTCTAGCACTGCAGAGATACTGGTCGAGGGAGACTGCACCAGAGGCGACTGCACATGCGGTGACTGAACGTGGCCGGGACGCCATGCCCCAGAAAGGTTCTCGTTTCCAGAATCCGCGCGAGAGCATGAGAAGGTGCTGAAAGGCTCGTTGCCTGAGTCTGCTCGAGAACTCGGAAAGGGACCAAGACCCATACCCCCAGGAAATCTTGTAGCAGAGCCAGAGAGGCCAAGTGCCGAACCGGCTTGAGATACACTCCGCACACGCACTCCGTTCGTCCATTTACCGCTGTTATTGCAACCACTGACAAATTCCAAGACAGCACTCGGGCACGGATCCGAGTCGCCACCATCGGATGGGGAACCGCGACAAACGTCCGACGATTCACACGCAGGACGCAAAGGAGGTGCCCCACTGACAGCAGTCGTTGAAAGGAAGTGAGGTTGAGTCCATGCGCTTACGGCAGCACAGAAAGCTGACGGGATATCGTCATTAGCCTTATCCCACTCGGGCTTCACATGTGGCATCCTAGCGGTAGGAGAGCTCAGAGGAGGGGTCATGGGGGCACTGGAAGGTCCGCCGTGCATGACATGCAAGGGTGGAAGCCCCGTGCTGCTACTCGTGCTGGCAGTTCCACTGCCTCCACCACTACCTCCGACAATCTGTCCGTTAACGGAGGATAGACCCTTCAGCCAAGGTATGAGAGATGTGCCTTCGCTGGCTCCGGGGTAAGAAGAAGTGGGACTCGTCGAAGGAGAAGTGCACACATCCATACGTTCCGTGGCGGGTTTCGTACCCTGAGGCAAAGGTGGGGAACACAAGGGCGAAAACAATGTTCAGCATCGGAGTTACCAACTCCACTCCACTATACATGTAGCGTCGCTTCGCACTTGAGATTACGAATCCACATTGATGTGCTCGCGACCATTAGACGGACATGCCCGTAAGTACATATTGAAGAAAAGCAAGCAAAGCCGAAAGAGCCTGGGTGCGCGGAAGAATAGTACCTTACGATATGTTGTTCCATCTTCTTCCACTGTCCAACCGGCCTCGGCGCAGAGTGCCTTGAGAACCTCGTTGTTATCGCAGTGCTTCGGGAGCTTGTAGTTGCCATACAACCTGAGTCCGAGAAAGATCTTGGCAGCGATAGCCCGTCTGCGTCTCTCACGCCTCTTATTATTCTCCCTCTCCTTCCATGTAGGCAAACGAGTACCCGACGTCATTTCGAGAACCCAACTAAAGATTTTCTAGACTATAGTGCTCTTCCCGAGGATCACCAGCACCATCTACACCACCCCGTCCAAAGCTTTAAGTCTCCATACCTTCACCAGACAAGCGCCTGTTACCCCTGCAAAGATAAAAGGAAGTTCAAGCTAGCTCTCGAGAAAGTTACGACTGTCGCAGAGGAAGATCGACCTCAATGGGCACCAGTCAACAACACAGCAGGTCCGACGGAGGGGGATTGGGAATTACGCTAACTCTGATATCTAAGAACGAAGCCAAGAGGGACCGATCACGTGCCCAGACCTCACACTAGAACTCAGACAAGCCCTCTAGCAACGAGGAAGGTTACGAAATTACTGGTCAACAACTAATCAGGAACTTCCACAAACAAACGAAAGAAGCTGTCGGAGAAGGTGAAGAAAGTGTTCAGTTTAATGATGCCGGAGTGCAAGAGGAGAGAACGTGGGAGGGGAAACAGGACAGGCAGGGGTTCCTTCCTAAGACGAGGCGAGGCAACGAGGCAGAGGTGACATGAGAGAGAGGTGAACTTCGGGGAAAGGTGGCGAACGAACGACGAGGAACAGCGAGAGCGGAGGAAGGGAGATGGTAGTCCGTGAAGGCGGGGCAAATGAGAAGGGAGCAGGAGCACGAAGAGAAAGAAAGAGCAGCGATAGGCCGAGGAACAAGGCCATACGAGGAGAGAGGGCGGGGATCAGAAGGACTACGGGATGGTTCACGACGTGACGGTTCTGTTGCATGTAGTAGGTCTAGTATTGTCGTCGCGGCCAGCAGAGCAGCTTCGATCCCAGCAGAGCCTATGGCGCAGGGGAAATATGAAGAGCATGGGCACTCGGCACCATGCCGAGACTTATTGTCAGAAGAGTGAAAGAGCCGGAGCTGAGGAGCTGGGCTCCGCAAAGTCAGTCAGTCAGACTTTGCTGAATGGCGTCGCAGAGAAAAGGGGTGAGAGAGAGAAGCTGGGAGAGACGACGACTACGGTGACAAGCCGCCGTTGTAGAGTGTAATGAGTAGAGTATGGGGTTGCCAGTTAGGGGGGTCCCACATACGCAGACTTTGCCAAGGCGTCCGGCCGGGCCAGAACCGAGTTGCAAACCGAGGGGTAAAGCGCGAGTGGCAAGGAGAAGAAGTGGAGAGCTGGGACTGGTAAATTCCAGGTATACAACACTATGCATGAAGGATGTGGCATGGGTACACACGTGGCAACCAACGCACGCCTTTCACGTGATGCTGGGGAGATGCGATGTATGAGGAAGGAAAATTGGTAGAACCCCATTACCTCCACCCGACAGAAAGAGGCCGTGGATATTAGCGGATGAAACGCCGACAGGAGCCGCAGGACCGGAAACCCTGCGGCGGGGAGCGACAAGGGCTCTCTACATGGGACCCATCTATGATGGGGATGGGAGGCATGGGATGGGCAGTGGCACGTGCGGGAAGTTATCTCTGCTTTCTAGGGGCATCCATGGGCCTGGAGGGAGATGCCATGCCTGCAAAACCGCGCAGTCCATAGGGAGTAGCGGCGCGCACGGCCAGCCCTCGCAGCGGTGCGCACGTTGAAAGAAAGAGAGAGCAAGGTGGGGACGCGCGACGACGGGAAGTCTTCCTCCACTCCTAACTTTAGGCGATCATGCCCATCGTTCCCCCTCCTCCTCCTCCTCCTTCCATCCGCAGCCCCGCTCATCCCTCTCACTGTAGCAAACATATGTATGTAATGTGTATTATCTCGAACTTTTTAATTTCGACAATATCACAGTAATATGTCATTTTATTCTTCCTGAATCTCCTTTTGCTTTCTTGCCTTTCCGCCAACGCGTACAACTGTACTGCTCTGTTCTGTTGCGGGATGGCATGGAGTGGCTACTCTTTACCTTGCCAGAAAAGGCGCCCTTTTAACCCTTCTCGGCGACCTGACCTGACCCGACCCTTCGGCGAGGTTTTAACTTCTTCAACATGGTACAGTGACCCGAGCAGCAGCAGCATGTTCGGTCGGCAGACGGTACTTTTCGCGACTTCCTTCGGCACCAGCACAGTTCCAGCGCACTTGTAGTTGACTTTCATAAACCACGCTATCAAGTCTTGAATACGTTGTGATCATAAAGTTCGGCGCACTGTTATGCATATGACAAATAATTTATCCCTTCAGCTTTTTGGTTTTCTAAGTTGCTGGTTTTGAATTGGTGGCCTTGTACAGCTATTTTTATTTTAATCACCACAATCGCAGATGGTGGTCCATAAATTCTCCTAGTCGATTAATTCTGCATACTGAATTCATAGACAAGATAGCAAATCATAGAATGCAATGGACTTTTTTTGGGTTCGAAAGCTTACCTTATTTAACTTGACTTCTATACCCCGGTTTCGACAGTTAGAGATAAAGTTAGATAGAGTTTTTCAAGAGTTACTTGTTCAACTTGCTAGTTTAGGGATTTGGTGTGAACTGCAAACACTGATTGAATTGGGTTTGCAAGTATAAATAAAGAACAGATTTGCACTTAGCACAAGTGTTTGCTGGTTGCACACTTTCTAACACGTTTCTTACCTCGCGAGAATTCCACAGCCTTATATTCTTTTGGACTCCTCTCACGCATTAGACGATACGATACAGTAGTAACTGAAAAATAATTTTTCAATTTGTCACTCCCACGGTACTTCATAATAATTCTAGTCGTAGTGTTAGTTTCTCTTCGGTAGCCGGTAGCTCTATCCTTCGTAGATCCGATAGATCTTTTTACTGAAGATCCGATAGATCTCATAACCGGTACCGTCAACTCGTCTTGGAATCACTACTTACACAGCGTTATTTGGAAGAATCTCGACATGTACTTGGATTAATAGCCCGGGAATCAATGTCCTTTCTTGATAACACTTACTTTACCAAGACTATCCGGTTGTAACGAATCTGGAATGCATACATCATATACATCAACTTATCTAATTATCTGATTAGACAAGATGAGACACATTTGATCTCAAATGGTTTCCGCTAAGTCTTTACTTCAACTTTTTGACTATATCTTATAGCATATCGATAGAAGATCTCTCGGAGGTAGCTCCACGTCACTCTGATGCACTCATAGATGCCTCGAGTCCGATATCTAGATCTCGGAGGAGGAAATATGGATACAAGTCTTTAGGCCTCCAAGCCTTATCTGCGAAGTATACCTCTAGTAGACACCAACTCGCCCTAACTGCATTAACGGTCCGATCGAGATTAATCACTCCGCACTCGGTCAAACTAACCGAGGTGCCAAACTGACGTGACAGCTGTCGTGCGCATATACAATCGCTACACAACATACATCGCTGTCAGAGGTACACCACACATACACATAACATATGGACGATCTCATACACATACACAAGTGTATCACAATCGCTCTCCTAATTGACGGTTAGGTCCCTCTAGCTCCAGATAGCCCCATGTCTCAACTACGTGATATACACCTTCGTGGGTGCAAGGATCAAGAGGTCGGATGCTACATCACTCCATCGTTAGTCGTCTGTCTGCAATCTCTACCACACAAAGATCTAATCTACTATCTCTGCTATATACATCGAGGACAAACTCATCGTCCAAAGGAATGACATTGAGAGGTGGAGTCAAACATGACATGTGCCAACTTCTTGAACAACCATCACGCATCAACATACGGGTTGTTCCACCAGCAGATCCACACAACATACACCTTAAGTCCACACGTACAACTATTAAGCTTGGGTCAACGATACCATTGATGTTGGGAAGATGACATGACTCGTAATTATGCACATGGTCCTTCCAAACAACACCATCACGGCCTTCTAACATGAGTACTCCAGAAGGTAACACCTCATGCATTCGTAAAATAGTGCGTCTTGTAATCACATCCAACGTCGTTGGTGCAGTCTGCTACAAATAGATATAACGGTCAAGATGAAATCTGCAATCGATGACTGATAACCTCCTTCTCGAATAGTTGCATATCGCAACGTGTTTCTATACTGAGTAATCACTAGGTTTTCAAAAATCATGGGCATAACTCTCTGAAATGTCTCTACTCGTTGCGAACATGCTCTCACCCACATATTCGAGTCATCAAGGTTCAGCACCTCAGCAAAATCATGACGAATGACTGAACATAAATCTGGATCTCAATCATCAATAGCAAGTACGGTGAGAAGGAAGCCAAAGACGCTTGTCAGTTAAAACGGTAGCCCGTAGCCAACCATGGTAACTTTACATCCCAATCTCCCAAGTGGCTCTTCTGCAAGCCATACTTGCGCAATCCTCTCTTCACTATTTGAACTACCCTCTCTACCAAACCATTCGCCTCAAAATGATCTCGAGATGTAGTTCGATGCTCAATCAGCGTTTGATCACACAAGGTCTGAAACTCATCAAGGAACTCTGTACCCTGGTCTGTCAGCACTTCAATTGGTGCTCCAAAACGACTCAGCAATCGATCTAAGAACGCATATGATGTCCTTTCAATCATCTTGTCTGGTAATGCCACCAACTCAATTCACTTGGAGAAGTGCTCCATCACCATCAACACATACCGGTGGTGACGTACAATCAACGATAAGGGTCCTGCAAAATCCAAGCTCCAACGATAATCCAACCCCATAATCGATAAAGAATGTAACTGTGGAGTAGGAGCATTAAATGATGTTCGTACTCGATCATAAACTACACATCGTGCGACAAATTGTTGCACATCGATGTGCATATCACGTCACCAGTACTATCCTTGGAGTAAGCTATGTGTACGCTTCATCCCAGACTATCTCAACTCCTCATGGACATGTCGTACTAACTGTGCCCTCTTGGACAGATGTGGCACTATTTGCACTATCTCATCATCTCACAATCGAAGTACATGTCATCTTTCTCGTCGGAATCTCTTCGCTCGTTGAAAGACACGATCTCGCTCCTTGGCACTTATTGTGTCTACCCCACGTCAGTACATAGATAATCTATTACGCTCACATCCTCATGGATATCTCGCTGGTCTGGAACACCATCTCCACTCTCAAGATCCGGAGACTCGTCATCTACTCTCTGACTTGAGAAAGATACGACCTGGCCCTCCATACTAGAGTTCATGACCAACACACAATGAAAGACATATGCATGCCACCCTAGTCTGATCTTGTTGATTCGTGCATGAGTTGCGACTCAACTCATCGACATCTAGGTTTGCAACTCTAGGTCTATGCACTACATGGAAGTCGTACTCTTGTAAGATAAGAGCCCATCGTGCAAGCTTCCATGTAAGCTTGTCGGACTTCATGAACCACGTGAGCGGCTGGTGATCAGTGATGAGAGTAAAGAGGTTCTCGAACAAATAACATCGGAAGTGTGCAACAGTCCACACTGCAGCTAAACACTCACTTTCGTCGAATTATTGAAACGACTGACATACACCACCACAAACTCCTTTTTCTCATCATCATGCTGAGTCAACACTACTCCAAGTCCCAACATACTCCAATCAGTGTGCAGTTGGAAAGTACACCCCCTAACGGATCTCCTCAAGATATGAGCAGATGTCAACTTATCCTTGAGCTCTACAAAAGCTCGCTCCTGCTCATCTCCCAACAGTCACTCTTGGTCCACCTTCATCAGCTTGGTCAATGGTTTCGCAATTGCACTAAATCTTTTCACGTATCGATGATAGAAGTTCACCAAACCAATAAATGTTTGAACTCGACTCACATTTGTGAGACGTGAGATACGTGTAATAGTCTCAACTTTCGTCTATTGAACACTCAACCAACTTGAGTAGATGGTGTGGTCCAGATATTCTACCAACTCCTGGAAGAACTTACACTTTCCAGGGTGTAACTTCAACCCATGAGCTCTCAATCGCTCGAACACATCTCGTAAGTATCTCTCATGCTCCTCCATTGTAGCACTATAGACTAAGATGTCGTCAATATAACATCTGACAAAATCCAATCCTGCTAGGATCCTGTCCATCATCCTTTGAACTCAGCAGAGGCGTTCTTCAACCTAAATGGTAAGAACCGCCACTGATACAAATAATCTTTGCCGTGAGAGTCAATTGCTCAGAATGTTGTCTTGGATTTATCTTCTTCTCTCAGTGGTAACTGATGATACCCTGCTCGAAGGTCCAAAGTATGAAGACCTTCACATGTCCCACCGCATCAAAGATCTCTTCAGGTGTTGGCAAGGCATACTTATCAAACTTTATCTGTTGATTGATAGGACGGTAGTCTCCACACATCCGCATATCCGTGTAGTTGCCATACATATCGTTCTTTGCTGCATAATTGTGGCAAATGCATACTCTCCATGCGACATCTCCACCAATCCTACCTCCAACAAGTCTTGAGTCCTACTCTGGATCAAGACTCTCTCCATGTCAATATACTTGTAAAGACGTCAAAAGATTGACGTATCATTAGCCAAGTCGATTCATATACCAGGTCCCTTCAAGGTACCCAAATCCTTCATACTGAAGGCAAAACAATTCCTGTAGCTCTTCAAGAATCTCTGAACTCTTCGTCTCTCCTCTCTTATAAGCTTGGGTCCAATCTCCGGCTCCCAAGTATCCTCTGTCACCATGCTAGAGATAGAAGATGAAGTTGTTGACTGCTATCTTGTAGCCTCTAGAGCAGTTTCTTTCTGCTCACCACCAACAACCTCCACCGTCACTATGCAAAAAACTTCTACAGTCCTAGCTGCAAGCTCCACACTCCCTCTTACGACATCTCATGTTGTCCAAGGATGATGAACTCCACACACCTCACCCTCAGTCTTCATCTCCACCGACCTGGTAGACAAAGAGCTCAGAAGTGTCCGAGCAGTAACACATGTAGTGTCTCAGGATTTCTCTTTTATCCATTATAGCATAAAAGATTTCGTTCCTCAAAGAGATTTACACTAGTATAGTTGCTCTAAGTTCTAAGATTTGTTCAAACACACAAACGCGCGGGATTTGTCTAGAAATCCCGTCTTCTCATAAAACTACACGGCTTCCAGACCTTTCAGAATGTGCCCTGGACCCAAACATACAACTACTACTTAAAATATCACACAATTATCTACTGAGAAGCTCGAGAAGACGCTTTTTGCTTCTAGATCACGACTTCTAGTCTTCCCACGACGGTCTTCCCGAAGCAATTCTTGACTTCAAGGGATTCAATTCAGCTTCTGACACCTCCAAAAGACTGTCCATGCTTCGTAGATGTCAACTTATCAATGTCTGTCATTGCTCTTCTAGTTTTCAACGGAGTTAGATTAATCACATGGTGTATGCACCCTGTAGCCTTCTCAGGCTTCTGCCTATGGAAGCGGTCTTCCTGCAGCACTACAACGACATTCGTCTTCATGGAAGCTCAATAGAAGTCTCGGAAGCTCATTAGAAGAAGATAGGAAGATGAGAAGATGAGAGAAGATGGGAAAGAAGAGAAAATCCAAACAAGAGGAAACAAGATGGAAAAGAGAAATTAAGATTCCTATAGGCTTCTAGTCCGGATCCAGACTAACAAGCCATCTCTGCTTGTAGTAATTTGGAGAAGAAGATCACAAATCGGCTTACAGTTACACAGTCTTCTACTCGAGGATCTCATCTTCTACTGTCGAAAGAATACTTCTTCCTTCTTTTGTCGTTGTTCCGACTACTCTGACTTCAAAGACCAATCTCTCATAGGTCAGTCCGTAGGTGGATCCGAAGTGCTCCACTAGATGAGACAAGCTTGGACTCTGCACAGCTTCTAACAATCACTGGCACTCAAGAAGAAGGCTTCTAATGCACAATCGGGTGTGAATTCGAGGAAACTCATTATCCAGAAGACACGGACAAAGCTTCTGCAATCAATTCTGAAATCAATTCTCCGAGAAGAAGGTACATTGGTTTCGGGAAGCTCACTCCCTCCACTTCCTGTCACTACCCCTCGACACATCAGCTTAGAAGCAAGATTACACGAGGATGCCGTTCTCTGTTCTATGTTGTCTTCTACTGCTGTCTACATCTCTCGATCCTAGGAACGAAAAGTGCAGACCTACTCTACGTGTAATCCAACTCTGCTTCGTGTAGAGTACGTATGTGTGTGTGTAGCAATGCGTCCTAATGTGTAATGTGTGTGAAATCCTACCTAGGCATCAACCTTATACTATCTCTTTGAGTCGCAGGATGGAGATCTCATCCAATCGCACTCACAACCAAGCAAAATGGAGCGCTGTCAGAAGGTCATCACCTCCCAAGGCTTCAGTTCCCTTCTTAGTTTAGAACTACTTTCCTACTCCTATCGTTGCCTATCTCGTCATATGGACAATCATCTAAAAATACAAAAGGAGTTGTCTCTTCTTAAAATAGTAGACTCCACTTCCTATCAAAATTAAGCAAGTCAACTGTCTTCCTATCTTGCTGCCTACTCCTGATCGCCAAGTACGACCTCCTCTGGATCCTCTCCTACATGATCTCCTAATTCGACTTCTGATAAAGTGAGAAGCCATGTTGGTACCTCGGGTGTGGTTGAGGTGGCTTCCTCCTCGACATTCGTGATGTGTGCTTCTAGGGCCGCTTCGGAAGACGGAAGAGGCTTTTGGGAAACGGAGTCCACTTGTGCTCTTGGCTCTTCTGAGACACCTGTATGACACTGGGAGCTGGGGTGACCTCACAGTGATGGAAGTCACCTCCTCCACTCGAAACGCTTGAGAAGACACCTTTGCTTCTTGTCTTCCGGTCTTCCAGAAGACACCTTGTCTTCCGGGGCTTCTTTTGAGATCTTCTCGGCTTCCAATACTGTCACTACCAAGTGGACAGCGAGGTCGAACTTCTCCTTGTCAAGATCCGGGCCTGCTGCTGGTCCTGATGTCTGAGAAGACGTAGCTGCGTGCAGGGGAATCGAGGGAAGACCGTAAAGAGTCTTCAAGCCCTTGATATGTCGATCCAGGTAGCTGAACATGCTCTCCTTGTAGTCCACTAACATCTCTCTAGAATCGTCATCCCACTCACGAACCAGGGTAAGAAGCTTCCTCCGCGATGAAGTTGAACTTCCTCTGAAGTGCCTCCACCATCTACGTCATGATCTCATGTACTCAGGCTTCTGCTTCCTCCCCCTGCTTCTTCTCTGCTGCGACTTGAGCTTCCGTGGCTTCCCGCAATGCTCTCCAAGTTGTCTTCTCTTCTGCGAGGTCAGTGAGCTTCTCCTTGTTTCGCATCACCTCCTGCTCGCACTGCTGCAGCCGTGTCTGCAACTCCTGGTTGCTCTTCCGTAACTGCACCAACTCCTTGGCAGAAGCAGAAGCTTCCGCCTTGTACTTCACTATGAATGTGCGGAGGATGGCTTCTAGAGTGTACACCTTCTTCTGGACCTCCTCATGCTACATCAAGGTGCGCAGATCGAACCCAAGTCGTAGTGGCTTCTCCTGAGCCATCGCACGCTTCTCAACCAACTCCATGGCTGACTGGATCTCCGAACTGAAGAAGACGCTGAACTCTTTTAGTCTTCTTCTCGCAGAAGATAAGTTCATCCCCACGAATCGATCAGAGACGTCTTCCTTGTCTTCCAGAGGCAAGGATGCCTCTTCTACCATCGTGGTCTTCTGCTTCTGTGCACGAGAGACGCTACTCTTATCATCTTCCGAGGTGGAAGATCTCTTCTCACTGCAGGAGCGATCCTCTTCGCTGCACTTCCTTGAGTTGCTGTCGAAATGTCAACGCATATCTCAGCTTCTGGAGTCTTCGGAAGACTCCCTGTAGTTGCAGAAGTTATCTTCCTCATGATCTTGGTGCTCGGCGTCTCCTCCTGGGAATCCGACTCGGGTCTTGATGGTCAAGAAAGATACGCTCTTCATATGCACACTCATAGGTCTCATCTTCCTCGACGACGACGCGACTTCTATGCTGCTGGAGTCGTCTTCTCTCACCAAAATCATCTTCTGCTGAGTGTCCGGTCCTACTTGAGACACTAAAATCGGAGAAGAAGACATGGCCACTGTCTGATCTTCTTCCTTCGAGGTCTCTTCCTTCACCACGCGCTGTCCTGCTGGTCCATACTTAGCCAACTGGTCTTCCTGCAAATCTCTCTTGGACACGTACAAATAACAAAAGAACGGGGTGAGGTGCGTTCTTGCTGGGGTGTCCAAGTACACTAGCTCGGCCTGGATGTAAGTGCGGGAGAGCTCGGCCTGGATTTGAAGGTGCTCCAATTGACGACCTGTCCTTCTCATATAGCTTCCAGGAACTCCACGTCTTGATCTCCAAGGTATCTCACCTTCTGTGCTTTCCTCTTGGAGAAAAGTGAAGATACAACTTCCCAAAAGATGCTTCCTCAACTCCCGGTAAGCTTCTATCTTCCATCTGTTCCTCCCCTATTTGTCTTCCAAGAAGAGACATGTGGTACTTCTAGGTACATATCACTTCCCAGATATCATCGGTAAGATCTTCTTCTCCAACTCGTACCTGCGGTTCTTTGCTCCTGATCTGTGAAAAGTCCTACGCCACCACTCCATCGTCCAGGAAGATGGTCTTCTACAAGCAACCTTGCCTTCACATGTACAAAGTTGCACAGAGACAGTGCTTCCTAAACCTCCTCCAGAATACCCTGGTCTGCGAGGTTCCAGTTCCACAGAAAGAAATCGAGGCCCAACTCCTTGATGTAAGGTTTGGTCTCAACCAACTCCGCTGCTGGTAACACCAACCCTCGAGGATGCATCGACATATTTCGAGCTTCTGTTACACTAAACCACACATACTTGCTTGTGAGCCAAAGGTTCAATCCTTACCGGTCCTCACAGTCTCGCTTCCACTCTCAGAAGATGAACCTAGTCTTCCAAAAGACGGCTATTCCGATTTCCAAGATTCTAACATTGCTTCCTAAGTAGCTCTCGTCTTCCGAGCTATATCTAAACAATCCTAACTAAGCAAGGCATCACATGGATTCCTAAGAAGACAATCCACCTTGCAATTCATTCTACTTTCTAACAAAAGATAACAAGATATATGAGAAGTAGACAAATGGTTCAAAAGAAGGATGAGGACTCCTACGGTGAAAGTGACCTCCAGGAAGACTCCCGGGACAACTTATGGTTAATTGACGTACTCAAAAGACTTCTCGCAGCCAGGCTTCTCATCACTAATCTCACATGTCTTTGACTTCCGACACACAATCTAACCTCACAACAAACACGAGATATTCATACTCTGTTCTTCCGACTCCTCACCTCTCATACATTCTCAGAAGAAGCTTGTTGCATGACAGAAAGACATGACCCTTGTAGTGTCTCAGGATTTCTCCTTTAGCCCATTTAGCATAAAAGATATCGTTCCCACAGAAAATTTGCACAAGTATCGCTGCTCTAAGTTCTAAGATCTATTCAAACACACAAACACACGGATTTTATCTATAAATCTCGTCTTCTCACAAAACCACACGGCTTCCAAACCCTTCAGAAGGTGCTCTGGACCTAAACAAACAACTACAACCTAAAATATCACACAGATATCTACTAGGAAACTCAGGAAGATGCTTCCTGTTTCCAATTCACGGCTTCTAGTCTTCCCACGATAGTCTTCTGGAGCAATTCTCGGCTTCTGGGAGTTCAATTTAGCTTCTCACACCTCCAGAAGACTGCTCCTCCTTCGTAGACGTCAAATTACCACTGTCTATCACACATTGCTCTTCTAGTTTCCAACGGGGTTAGATCAATCACAGAGTGTATGCCCCTTGTAGTCTTCTCAGACTTCTATCTACGGAAACGGTCTTCCTGCAACACTATAACGATATACATTTTCACGGAAGCTCAATAGAAGTCTCGGAAGCTCACTAGAAGAAGATAGGAAGATGGAAAGATGAGAGAAGATGGGGAAGAAGAGAAAATCCAAACAAGAGGAAACAAGATGAAAATGAGAAATTAAGACTCCGACAGGCTTCTAGTCCGGATCCTGACTAACAAGCCATCCCTGCTTGTAATAATTTGGGGAAGAAGATCACAAATTGACTTACAGTTACACAGTCTTCTATTCGAGGATGTCGTCTTTTGCTGTGGAAAGAAGGCTTCTTTCTTCTTTTGTCATTGCTCCGACTACTCTGACGTCCGAGACCAATCTCCCTTATGTCAGTCCGTACGTGGATCCGAAGTGCTCCACTGGATGAGACAAGCTTCGACTCTGCACAGCTTCTAACAATCACCGCCGCTCAAGAAGAAGGCTTCCTATGCACAATTGGGTGTGAATTCAAGGAAACCCACTGCCCAGAAGACACAGACAAAGCTTCTACAATCAAATCCAAAATCAATTCTCTGATAAGAAGGTACATTGGCTTCTCGAAGCTCATTCCATCCACTTCTTGTTCCTACTCCTCGACACACAAGCTTAGAAACAGGACTACACAATGATGCCGTTTCTTGTTCTAGGCTGTCCACTACTGTTGTCTACATCTCCGATCCAGAATGAATGATCTGAAAAAAGGCGCTCTTCTTATGATATGAAACCATAAAAAAGGAAACAAATTTCATCAAGGTATGTAAAAGTTATTTTTAAATCATTTTCTATCTATCTACTTTTTATTTTCTTCTAAGAACTCAATTTTAGTGAAAGAAGAGACTAAAGTGTAGTACTCGTGTACACCTACACATTGATACTATCAGATTATGATTTTGAGTCATAAGCTAGATTTCTTAACCAAAGAATTGTGCTAATTACTGCATACAATGTTATTCTCAAGAGTGGAAGAATGCGTCTCTCAATGCATTGAGATTGACAAAGGTATGGCCGTGTATTTCTTGTAGAAATGTGATTATGTCTTTTTGCATCATGACTTTGAAGAGATGAATAATCTCATCCACCACATTTTGAGTCTTGATCATCGCTAGAAAGACGTACCAATGATTATTTGGATCCTTGGCTACTCTTCCTTTGAAAATTAGTAAGGACTGTTTTGTGCACCTACCGCTCTGTTGTGCCAGAGGAAGCTCTTCCTCAGTAGGTCACGGAACTCTGAATGCTAACCTGCAAACCGTAATCACAAGTTAGTGTCCATGCACCACTTACCTTAATCTCATTTTGTCTGGACCGGAGCCAGATCCTCTCCTTTAACTCTCAAGCTCATCATTCCCTAAGTCCTGACATAGACTCGGCTAGATCAGCCCCAAAATACGAGCAAGTCATAACATGACATGGGGTGGACTTCCTATAAAGTCTAGGGTCCTAAATAATACATCTAGCACACATAACAGTCCAACCATCCTTGATGTCCGTTTGAGTCCAAGCTCTCAAACAATAGTCTAACACGTCATCTTGTTCTCTAGTCTTGCCTCAGCTCTTGGATCCATCATGTATGTGTCTTAATATTAGTCCAATCATCATCTAGAGCCCGTACGCCAAACTCTAAGGTTGGATGACTCGTCTTGGTCCACCGGGGCATCGAGCCCCCCTCATATATACTTTTGAGGATCGGCGATCTCTCCCTCCTCTGTGGTCCTTGAAAATTATACCACAACTTGATCACAAGATCGATCATAATTCTCAGCTCCAATGTTAGTTGAGAGATTTATTAGTACCATTAGAAAGCACTCGTCGAGACCTTTCAAATGACGTAACATTCACCTCTAGATCTTACATGGAGCTCTGTCCAGCAATCCAAAACATTACTGGAGCTTCAACACTTAGTGTTTTGTTGTTTACAACTTATTTTAGAGATTGATGCTCTCATCAACAATGATCTTTGAGTTAACACCAAGTTCAAAATGAGTAGACAACATGTGTGTAAAAGACGAGGAACCAAGAGAGGAATAGTAAGTGGAACCAAGAATTGAGAACATAAGGAAACCTCGGATGCCAAAGTTGACCATAGACCTTGGTATTTATAATCTAGAGTATACAAGGCTTCTTTTTGAACCTAGCCGTCTACTTCTATCATAAGGTAACAGTTAATTTTCTCATGAAGTTAACAGTCTATTTCCTTGGGAAGCAACCTCACTCCTCACGAATTTTCTTAAGTACATTATCCGACATAACTTGACCTTAAGTGTAACACAAGTGCACCACACAACACAACTGGGAGTTCAATCATACTCTAAGTACAAGAATGATCTATACATGATCAACAGATGCTTTGGTTCACAAAAACAATGTTAAGATCATAGTTATCGTTAGAGAAATCAAGTATAATTAGTCATAGTAGGATAAAATTGGATCTATCACTAAGGTAATAGCGCTCTTGAGATAATAGGATTTGTAACCTATTAGGAGGAGTCAAATAGATTGTCGATAACAAACTCTTGAACATCTCATGCTATGTTCGATCACCACCATGTACGTTGTAGGAGATTGATTGTCTTATTTATTCCAAGATGACATGAGATTGGTAGGTCATGTGCTTCTTGTAATCTAGTGAGCTGAATGATAATTGTGAGATTCTGTAGGACATACATACGATGTGTACTATACATTAATTTGTCTTTCAATGAGAAAAAACTATACCTTTGATCTTCAGCGACTATACGATCACGCATCAAGTTGAAGAGCAGTCACGTTGTAACGCATCTTAAATGTTGTTTGAAGTCTGCATCAAGGGTATCTGTGATAATAGTCGTCATTGTAGAGGGATCACATGAAGATTTGTAGTCGAGACGACGTGATAGTGCATCACGAATGACATGAAATTTATCAGATTTGTATTCTAACTTGATATCAAAGAGTTGATGTTGTTCTTCTCATCAATGATATCGGCTCTTCATGATCTCCAAGTGTAAGTTCTGCAATCATGGTTTGTGATCAATTCGTATGATCACTGGTTTACCTAGTAGACAATACCTCCAAATCATAGTGACATATACCATGGCAAGGTCTTCACAATCACGGGCAGAATAATATTGTTCAGCAGAATTCAGCCAATAAGATACAAAGATAATCAGATGGAGACAATCGATGATAACTCTTGTTGTAAAATTGCTCTGATCGCAAAGTTGAAAACATCGAAATCAACTATGCATGATAATTATGGATCGTATGGTTATAAAATAGACCGTGAAAGAACCATATTCTTTAGTTCATGAAATTCCTCTACTTGTTTGGATCCTCACTCAAACTTGGTATCCTTCTCCAACAAATCAGTTAGAGGTACGATAACATGAGCATAATAGTGGATGAACCGCCGATAGAAGCTACCCGAACTTCAGAAGCATCTTTCAGCATAGATCATTCACTAACTATCTTGATCTTCTCTTCCTCCATCTTGATGCCTTAGAAATGTTATCTCCGTCTTCCAAAATTCACATTTGGATTTCTTGCAGTAGAATTTCCACTTGCAAAGTCTATGAAGCACCTCATGCGCATGTGCCTTGTGTTCTTCTTCTGGCTTGCTATAGATCAATATACCATCCAAGAACACAACCACATACTTATCTAACAATCCATCCAACACTCGATGCGTTTGATCCATGAAGACAGCAAGAGCATTAGTGAGTCCAAAAGTTAGACCCGTCATCCGTAATGCTCATACCGTGTAAGAAAAGTGGTTTTGTGTACAACTTGTCGTCATTATAACAATTTCTATCCATTTCTATGGATGAACGTCGTGTTGAACAATCATGATGTCTTTGTCATGTAAATGTCATGTATAAGATGATTTTTTTCCATCATAACAATTTCTTGCAAATTCTATGAAAAATGGTCTAATTTGATACACTATCATGTCCTTGTCATTTTTGTAAGTGTCGTTAGGTTCATCTCTCTTTGCGAAGTTAAATCATTACTCAAAGTTCAAAGAACGTCATGTTCACCCAATCACATAAAGTGACAAACATGACTTGCAAGAACGTTGACTTCTTGCGCATTATGAAGATGTTTCTCCATCGTAACAATATCTATCCAATTCTATGGATCACTGTTGTGTTGATTCACTCGTCATGTCTTGTCGTTATCCAAATTTCAGAAAACATCATGATCACCAAGTCACACTAAGTGCAAGAAAAATCATTAAATCAATAATCATATAAAATCTTTGTTATAAAATTCATAAAGTTAAGTTTGAAAAAATACAAAGATTTCTAATCACTATTCTATATCTTCATCTCTTGTAGAAAGAGGTTCATTTTGTGCATGTAGAAGATTCTCTATTGGAGACACCTTCATTTGATCTTCAAAAAGCAATGTCCAATGCAACATTGTTCTTTGAGGATGCCCTCCTTGAGCTAACGACGGATAAATCATGAGTTGAATAGCTTGTCGCAAAGTTTCATCATGAATCTCAAATGATGGATGTGTCATTCGAGGATATCCTTCTTGGTATTTCAACTCGTTATACTGTCGTTCTTCTTGGAGAGTCATATTTGTGAAATAATCTCTACAAAGAACTCACATGAGATACTTGATGGCATATATGTCTGTCTTCTTTGTACAAGAAGTTGTGAACAAATGGTTGTTCTCAAATCTCGTATGACAAGCACCTTTAAGTTTTCATCAACTCTAGAGCCACTCACGATCTAGGATTCATTTCGTCCTCGTTGTAACGTATATCATTTGGTCCTCGAGTATCTTCCACACGCTGTGCAAATCCAAGATCTCTTATTCCAGAAAATATCATTGATCAAACAAACATGTTATAATGTCTCTTTCTTCTTTCGTTCGAGCCTCTGAAGTTCTATGAGGGTCATCCGATCATAGTCCACTCCTCTGAATCTCTTCAGAAAAGCTGTCTTCAGAGTAGCCCAAACGACCATTACTAACCCATCATCCAACATTTTACTCATCCATTTCCTTCCCTTCTTTATGATCAAACTAGGAAATACACGGAGTCTGTCGGCATCCGAGTCTTCCTTGTTAGATCGAGAGATAGTCTCGAACATCATGATGAAGTCGTCCGCGTCAGCATCATCGTCGTACAGATGATACTTCTGCCGAGTGTAGGACGCCATGTCGATTGCCGGCTGATGCGACTGCCAACTTCTTCCTCCCTCAGACCCAGGTGGTGGAGATGGTCTTCTCAAAGGTCAGGTCTATTTGAATCACGAATGTCGTCTTCTGAGTCAGAGCTACTGTCGTTGTCGCCTTCTAAGACGTCTAGATTGATCTCCTCTAATCTTTCTTCACCTTGAGAAGCCTCCTCTCACTTGGGAAGACGTCTTTCGAGTAACCAATACCAAAATCTAGTTTATACACGTGGTCACCCAGTTGGCTTCTGTCTTCTCCAAAGATTATGCTCGAGATGGAAGGCTCTCCCAACTCTACTGACCGGATCTTCTTAAGCTCTTCTTCTTTCCTTTGGTGTCTCAGGGATATCCGCTGCTCTCTAGAAGCGGTTCGCTGGGATGAATGTACCCACTCAGGGTCTTTACCCGTGCGTCTTCTACTTCTTCCTCTGATCGGAGGCATCCACAAGAGTGTTGAGAAGAGATGTCCCTCTTCTTCTAACTTGGAAGCGGGGAAGCGGCTTCTTCCAGTTCCCCCTGATGTATCTCATCAGCTTCTGGTTGCAGTTCCTGTCTTCTAGCAAGATAGAGTCTCATAACACGTTCAACTACAATCAAAGTTAGTTTGAAATGAAACTAACTACTGACACACAGATCCAGGAAGCTTAGAACAGAAGTTACTAAGATGAAATCCTCGGCAGCAGTGTCAAAAATGGTGCTCACTATATGTAGTGTCGTAGGATTATTCCTTTTGCCCATTTAGTATACAAGATATCGTTCCCACAGAGGATTTGCACAAATAACACTATTCTAAGTTCTAAGATCTGTTCAAACACACAAACACACGGGTTTTGCCTAGAAATCCCGTCTTCTCACAAAACCACACGGCTTCCAGACTCTTCAAAAGGTGCTCTGGACCTAAACAAACAACTACTAACTAAAATATCACACAACTATCTACAGAGAAGCTCGGGAAGACGCTTCCTGCTTCCAGGTCACTTCTTTCGATCTTATCAGTATCGTCTTTCCGAAGCAATTCTCGGCTTCTGGGGGTTCAACTCAGCTTCTCACACCTCCAGAAGCCTGCTCTTGCTTTGTAGAAGTCGACTAGCAACGTCTGTCGCACATTGCTCTTCCAATTTCCAACGGGTTAGATTAATCACAGGGTGTATGCCCCTTGTAGCCTTCCCAGGCTTCTGCCTACGAAAACGGTCTTCCTGCAACACTACAACGACATTCACCTTCACGGAAGCTCAATAGAAGTGTCGGAAGCTCACTAGAAGAAGGTAAGAAGATGGGGAAGATGGGAAAGAAGAGAAAATCCAAACAAGAGAGAAACAAGATGGAAATGAGAAATTAAGACTCCGACAGGCTTCTAGTCCGGATCCTGACTAACAAGCCATCCCTGCTTGTAATAGTTTGGGGAGGAAGACAACAAACGTACGTACAGTCACACAGTCTTCTACTTGAGGATGTCGTCTTCTGCTGTGAGAAGAAGACTTCTTTCTCCTTCTCTCGCTGCTCCAACTACTCTGTCTTCTAAGATCCCTTACCCATAAGACCATCTGTACGTGGATCCGAAGTGCTCCACTAGACGAGCCAAGCTGCGAATCTGCACAACTGCTGACAGTCACCGCCACTCAAGAAGAACGCTTCCCATGCACAATAGAGAGTGAATTCAAGGAAACCCACTACCTCCAGGACACATGCAAAGCTTCTGCACTCAAATCAGCAATCCATTCCCCGAGAAGAAGGCACATTGGCGTTGGGAAACTCACTCCTTCTACTTTTGCTCCTACTCCTCGACACACCAGTCTAGCCAGCATGACTACACGAGGATGCCGTTCCCTGCTCCTAAACTGTCCACTACCTCCATCTATATCTTCGAACCATTGCTGGCAACGAGCATGCAGACCCTTCCGGTGTAATCCCAATCTATTCGTATGTCTCTAACATCGGGTGTAGTGTATGTGCACACAGTACACAAAAATTACTAATGTACTTAGTGCCCTCTCATGTGTGTATATTGTGTTCCTACTCACAGTGAGGCATATGTGTGTCCGAAAATCTACACTGTGATCTTACTTATGCATCTGCCTTGAGGCGTAGAGAGAATCCCCTCCAATCCTCGACTACAACCAGGGAGAGATGGGTGCTGTCAGAAGGCTGCCACCCCACATGCAAGCGGTTCCCTTTCCTAATTAGCCATCCACCTTACTACTCCTACGCTGCCTACTCTGTCACATGATCATCTATCTAATATTACACTAAAACTGCCACCTCCTAAGATAACATATTCGGTTCCTACTAAGTTTAGACAAGTCAACTTGTCTTCTACGTTGTGCTGTCTACTCTAATTGCTCGGATGCAATCTCTATTTGATCTGCTCCTACCTGAACTCCTAACTCGACTTCTGATAAGTTGAGAAGCCCTGCAAATACCTCGGGTGTCACTGAGGTGGCTTCCTCCTCAACATTCGTCGCTGGCTCTGCTGCTGCTACTTCGGAAGACAGAAGCGTCTTCTGGGAAGCTGGGTCGACTTGTGCTTCCTCGCTCTTCTGAGACACTAGTTCGACACTGGGAGCCATGGTGACCTCATAGGAGTTCGGAGAAGTCGCTTCCTCCACTCGGAATACCTGGGAAGACAGCTCTTCACCTTGTCTTCCAGAAGACATCTTGTCTTCCGAGGCTTCTTCCGAGATCTTCTCGACTTCCAACGCTGTCACTATCAAGTGGACAGCGAGGTCGAACTCCTCTTTCTCCAAGTCTGATCCGGTCGCTGGTACTGGGGCTTGGGAAGATGCAGTTGCGGATGGCGGAATCAAAGAAAGACCGTAGAGTATCTTCACTCCCTCTATCTGCCGATCCAAGTACCGGAACATGCTCTCCTTGCACTCTACCAACATCCCTCTAGACTCGTCGTCTCATTCTCTAGCTAAGATAAGAAGCTTCCTACCCGCGGTGAAGTTAAACTTCTTCCGAAGTGCTTCCACCGACTGAGCTAACATTCCTTGCGCACGAGCTACCGATGCTTCCCGCTACGTCTTCTCGGCTACAGTCAGCACTTCTACGACTTCCCGCAGTGTCTTCCATGTCGTCTTCTCTTCTGCAAGGGCGATGATCTTACCCCGCACTCGTAGAACCTCTTGGTCACGCTGCTGTAAACGCGCTTGCAACTCCTGGTTGCTCTTCCTCAGCTACGCTAACTCCTTGGTAGAAGTGGCTGCTTCCGTCTTGTACTTCACTGCGAGCTTCTCCATGGTGCGGAGGTTGACTTCCAGCGCTCCTACCTTATTTTGATCTTCTTCCTGCCGCATCAGGGTGCGCAGATCGAATCCAAGCTGTAGTGACTTCTCTGGAGCCATCGCTCTCTTCTCCATCAACTCCATAGCTGGCTGGATCTCCAAGTGGAAGAAGGCACTGAACTCCTCCAGTCTTCTTCCCCCGGAAGACACACTCATCCTCACGATTCGATCGGAGGTGCCTTCCTTGTCTTCCAGAGGTAAGGATGCCTTTTCCACCACTATGATCTTTGTTTCTGCGCACGGGAAGATGCTACTCTTCTCATGTTCCGGGATGGAAGATCTCTCCCCATGGCAGAAGCGGTCCTCTTTACTACGCTTTCTCGCATCGCAGTAGGAGTATCCATCCAACCTTCGTCTTCTGAAGTCTTCGGAAGACTCCCTGGTGTTGCAGAAGCGGTCTTCTGCGCAGCTCGGGTACTCAAGGGCTCCTCCTGTGAGTCGGACTCCGATCCAGAGTGAATGATTGACGACTCCAGTGTGTCGGAAGACGCGACACCACCAAGGAAGATAGGTCCTAAGAGTGTGCCTAGGATGACCACCTCGGTCATCTTCTCCCGAGGTCTCCTCCTTCGTCTCGTGCTGCCCCGTTGGTCCATATCTCGCCAACTGATCTTCCATTAGATCCCCCTTGGCTACGTACAGATAACAGAAGAACGGAGTAAGATGTCCTCCTGCCGGAGTGCCTAAGTACACCAGCTCTACCTGCACATATGCATGGAAGAACGCACCCTAGTTGATGGGCAGCCCTTCCCAAATGGCTTCCAGGAATTCCACGTCCTGGTCTCCAAGATACCTCGTCTTCTGTGTCTTTTCATGGGAAAGAGGTGAAGGAACAACTTCGCCTGAAGACGCTTCTGCAACTCCAGGTAAGCTTCAACCTTCCATCTGTTTCTTCCCTGCCTGTCCTCCAAGAAGAGACAAGTTGTGCTTCCAAGCACATGCCATTTCCCTGAGATCATGGGTAGGATCTTCTTCTCCAATTCGTACCCCTTGTTCTCTGCTTCCGACCTGTAGAAAGTCATACGCCACCATTCTGCTGTCCAGGAAGATGGTCTTCCCCGAGCTACTCTTGCCTTCGCATGTACACAGTTGCGAGGCGGTAATGCTACCCAAACCTCCTCCAGAAGATCTTGGTCGGCGAGGTTCCACTCCCACAGAAAGAAGTCGAGACCCAACTCCTTGATGAAGGGTTTGGCCTCGGCCAACTCTGCTGCCGGTAACACCAACCCTCGAGGATGCATCGACATACTTGAAACTTTGTTGCACTAAACCACACATACTTACTGTGAGCCGAAGGCTCAGTCCTTCCCAAGTTCTCACAGTCTAGCTTCCACTTTCAGAAGACGATTCTAGTCTTCCAGAAGACAACTACTCTGTCTTCCGGGATCTTAACAGTGCTTCCTAAGTAGCTCTCGTCTTTCGAGCTATATCTAAACAATCCTAACTAAGCAAGGCGTCGCATGGATTCCTAAGAAGACCTTGCATTACATCATACTTCCTAACAGAAGATACAAGATATGCGAGAAGTAGAGTGTATGAAAAGTTCAGAAGATGGTTGCGGGCTCTTGCGATGACAGTGGTCTCTGGGAAGACTCCCGGGACAGCTTCCGATTCAAAAACGTTCTCGGAAGACTTCCCGAAGCCAGGCTTCCCTTCACTAGTCTCACTTGTCTTCTGCTTCCTACACGCAATCTAACCTCACAACAGACACAAGACATTCGCACTCTGTTCTTCTGACTTCTCACCTCTCATACACACTCAGAAGAAACTTGCTGCATGATGGGAAGACATGACCCTCGACCATTCTCTCCAGATTCTGCCAGCAAGACTTCTCACATCTCTCTTCTAAGTTCGAGAAGAAGAAGGAATAGGCTGCTATGGATCGGACATAAGAGACCCGTAAAGGACCCTCACGTCTTCTCGCGCATTCTGTCAGTCTTTCCAGTCTTCTAGTCTCTCCACCACAACCGTGGACGATGTGCACGAGATCCTACTCTCGTTGCATCCAACAACACTGCCGATCCAACCCAAGACCACACTTGGTGCACACTCGCCATCATCTGTGTACGAGCATCACCCAACAAAAGAACGTTCTCCAAGATGTACGTTGGAGAATCCACTTGATGCATCTGGAGACGTCGTAAGATCCGTAACATCTTCCAAAACATCCTAGATCGTGGCTCATGTAAACCCTGACCTCTCCCAGCACGTGTGTGACCTTGACATGGCCACCCGGCTATCACTAAGTGAATCGTGTCAACAAACGTGAGATCATGCGCCTCCAACAACGAAATATCCGACGGTTATGCTTGCTGGTATCCTCTAACGGCTGATATGGACAACAACTCAAGATATCTCTACACCGAATGTGCCACATGACGCAATGAGATGCGTCTCGCAACCTCATCTCTCTCCACATACAAGTATCATTGTACTTGTATGTCTGTCTGCAATACCGCAGCCAAACCTGTGCTGATCTCTTTGAACATCTCTAACACACATATACCCTCCTCTAGATACCGTCACACAATGAGAGTCATATCTAACGGTGATAAGATCACAATGCCAGTAGCAAGAACAACCTTTGGTTCCTCTACTGGTGGTACAAAGGCTTCACTCCAAGCATACTGCACCAACTGATCCGCATACTGCTGCAACTCTTCACTCGAACTCCAAAGTGGAACATCCAAGACAGATGGTACTAACGTAGACATGCTAGACATGTCCCCCATCTCCTAAAAGACCGGAGTATCCTCCGCATAGGCATTGCCCTCCAACAACTAGCTCGGCCAAGTGATGATCGAACTGAACCCTGCAACGGATGCCATCGTCCCTGGTGCAGACTCCGTTGTCCCAACTCTAGCACTGAACCGCATTGGTAAGTGGCTCACTCGTCCCTCACCGGACTGCCAACCTGGTCTGTAAGATGTTGTCTCTGTCCAATAATCGATCACCTTTTTTAACGGGATTTTATTCAAAAGAGAACCCCATAGGATATAACATAGCACCTCCAACCAATACATCATAAGACTCCGCAGCCATAACGATGGCCTTGGCTCTCATCATGGAGCCATCCGTGGGATGATCTGATCGAACTCTCACCGTCAACATCTCACGTTTCATGTGTAGAGTTGTACCTCCTGATCCTCCTAGAAATATCTGTAGCTGGAATAGACATCCCTCCACCTCGTACTTCCTCAGACCCGAACCAATACACGCCACCTTCCCCAACATCAACGGTTGGATTCCAGAGTCTAACAAGACTTTTTGTGGTCGATACACCTTCCATGACGGTGCCACCAAACAGAAGATATCACTTCTGTTGTCCAACAACACCACACCTGGTGTCAAACCAGCACGGTCAATCGCCGGCCTAGCTGGTAACTCATCTAACATGGCAGTCGCCGCTTGTCAAATACCACTGATAGCTGTCATGATCTTCGACTCTCTAGACACGTCTACCGTCTCTTGCTGAACCACCTCAGCACTATAAGTAACAACATCCTCGCTCTCACTAAGCGTGGCCGCCAACTGGAACACTGGAGCCAAGCTGACTCCCAATGCTCTCATATCTGTGGCTGAAAATAGTGAGGCTCGCAAAACTGCTGTAGTCACCCCCAACATCGGGTCAACATCGCATCCACAGACGTCGAAGGTTGTCTCACATCACACCCACTCCTGGATGTCAATATCTCCAAGTCCACTGCACCATCGGTAGGCCATTAGGAACCATAGATGTGGTCTTCAACGCCTCCGATAACGTGAACGACTGGGGAAGCCTGGCCTGTCTACCAGCCTCTCCGCGTCGTGGATCCAAGTCCACTGACGTACCTCGTGGCTTAGAGACACGTACTTCACCTCTAGTCACTGCCGCAGATGTCTCAATCTGCACAACACTAACCATGAAGTCGAAGTCACCTCCTTCTCCTCCATAAGACGTGGAAGCCTCTGTTCCAACAGATCTCCGCTGAGTCATAGCCATACTAGCTATCCTCTACTCCAATTGCTCAATCCGAGCAGCCATACTTGCTTCTGACGTCGTAGCAAACGGTGGACCGACCGGTTCTCTCCCAGGTGCTGGACCTCTACCTCCAGCTCGACCACCACGGTCTCCTTGAGCTCCTCTGCCTCGTCCACGATCAGCCTTCCCTTGCCGCAGCTCGAGATGTAGATCAAAACAACGATCACTATTGTGACCAAGTCGTCCGCAATGCTCACATTGCCTAGGTACTGCTTGAGACATCCTTGACGTCTCATAACCACCTCTCCTCTGTGGATAGTGCTTCTGTTGATGAGGACCATCACACATCCAGCAAGGACTCGCTTGCTACTGACTAGAGAAGGACGGCATGGACTTCTGCCCACCAGATCCTCCAACACCTCCTTGGGATCGTGACTGCTCCGCACGATCCTTACCACCACCACCACCACGCTGTTGCGTAGCCTGTGATCCTCGAGAAGAGGTGGTCGTCTCACGTGGTGTCTCCTTGCTGAACCCAACAACCACCACCCTCTTCTCCACCATGTTGAGCTCAATCCGCTCAGCTAAACCAAAAACAACCGCTAACGTCGGAGCAGTGTCTCTAAGAAGAGTGGCATCTCTGACTCTCTTACGCAACTCCAGATCTAGTATCTCATACCAGAACTGGACTGCCTGTGCTTTCGTCACCCCTTGGATAACACTGATCAACCGCCTCATGCGACTAAACGTCTCGCGTATGCTCTCTCCAATTTTTCGCTGGAACTCATGCAGACTCCTCAACTTGTCGGTCCGCACACCTTGATAGTTTTTCTTCAAACATTGGAAGAACTGAACCACATGGTTAAACCCTGGTGGTACCTCGCTCACACTACCACCTGCTCCACTACTAGCGGACGCATCGTAAGCAGTAGGTACTCCGTCATCTATGGATGTACCACTGCTACTAGCACCCGAACTCGGAGGTGCTACGCCTCCTGAAACTATGCCAGTAGTGATAGAAATGTAGTTGGGAGACCAATGTTATCTCCACAACTCAATCTCCACACTGTAGTCTCGCCGGAACTCATGATAATCGTCCATCGGCGGTCCCTCCAAGTATTAGAACAAGCCCTTCCACGCCATGAAGGGTATAAACAGCTGTGGGTTCCGCATCTGCTGCAGATCGCACCAACTGTCGAACTCCTGGATGAAGTCATCCATCTCGATGGTACCCACTGTACTCGAGTAACGTCGAGGTTCTTTCGTGACCCCATAGATCTCGTCCATGTCCTACAACAATGGTGTGGTGACACTCGACTCACCATCAGAAAACGCGTTATTTGCATCTGACTCGTCCTCTGAAACAATAGACGGCAATGGTGTAGGTAGTAGGTAGTCGGTACCTCACCCCACCTTGTGTATACCCACTGTCCGAGAAGTCCGGATCAGAACCTCCCGAGAACTCCGTGATGAGAGAATCTCGGTAACACACTCTCCAACCAGAATGTCAAAATCCTTGTCACCACTGTAACCACCACTTACCTAACCCCGCTCCTACTGAGCTCACCTATCCCCTACTAGGACGGTCAAGATAAGAGTAACATGTACCTGCCATCACCACAAGCAGCCTCTCACGATCTGTTGGTCGTCATTCCAACCGCACAGTGAGAGAAACAAAGATAGTCTGACTGGTTGTAGTGTCGCAGGATTACTCCTTTGGCCCATTTAGTATACAAGATATCGTTCTCATAGAGGATTTGCACAAGTAACGCTGCTCTAAGTTCTAAGATCTGTTCAAACACACAAACACACGAGTTTTGCCTAGAAATCTCGTCTTCTCATAAAACCACGCGTCTTTCAGACTCGCCAAAAGGTGCTCTGGACCTAAACAAACAACTATTAACTAAAATATCACACAACTATTCACAGAGAAGCTCGAGAAGACGCTTTCTGCTTCCATGTCACTTCTTCTGGTCTTTCAGTACCGTCTTCCCGAAGCAATTCTCGGCTTCTGGGGGTTCAACTCGGCTTCTCACACCTCCAGAAGACTGCTCCTTCTTCGCAGAAGTCGACTAGCAACGGCTGCTACACTTTACTCTTGCTCACATTCCAACGGGTTAGATTAATCACAGGGTGTGTGCCCCCTGTAGCCTTCTCAGGCTTCTGCCTACGGAAATGGTCTTCCTGCAGCACTACAACGACATTCACCTTCACGGAAGCTCAATAGAAGTCTCGGAAGCTCACTAGAAGAAGGTAAGAAGATGGGGAAGATGAGAGAAGATGGGGAAGAAGAGAAAATCCAAACAAGAGAAAAACAAGATGAAAAGGAGCAATTAAGATTTCGACAGGCTTCTAGTCCGGATCCTGACTAACAAGCCATCCCTGCTTGTAATAGTTTGGGGAGGAAGACAACAAACGTGCGTATAGTTGCACCGTCTTCTACTTGAGGATGTCGTCTTCTGCTGTGGGAAGAAGGCTTCTTTCTTCTTCTCTCGCTGCTCCGACTACTATCTCTTCTGGGATCCCTTATCCATAAGACCGTCCGTACGTGGATCCGAAGTGCTCCACTGAACGAGCCAAGCTGCGAATCTGCACAGCTGCTGACAGTCACCGTCACTCAAGAAGAACGCTTCTCATGCACAATCGAGAGTGAATCCAAGGAAACCCACCACCCAGAAGACATGGACAAAGCTTCTGCACTCAAATCAGCAATCCATTCTCCGAGAAGAAGTCACATTGGCATTGGGAAGATCACTCTCTCTACTTCATGCTCCTACTCCTCGACACACCAGTCTAGCCAACAGGACTGCACGAGGATGCCGTTCCCTGCTCCTAGACTGTCCACTATCTCTATCTACATCTTCGAACCACTGCTGGTAACGAGCATGCAGACCCCTCCGATATAATCCCAATCTATTCGTATGTCTCTAACATCGGGTGTAGTGTGTGTGCGCAGTACACAACAATGTACTCATTGCGCCTCTCAAGAGTGTATAATGTGCAATGTGTCATGTGTGTGTGTCTAAAATCCTACTCTTCGATCCTACTTATGCATCTGCCACGAGAAAACAAAGGGAACCACCACCAAGGAGAGAAAAGCTGCCCCTCCACATGCAAGCGGTTTCCCCTTCCTATTCTTGTGCTTCTTACACTGCCACATGGCTGCCTAACTAAATTTACACTAGAACTGCCACCCCTAAGATAGCATGTTCGGTTCTTTGCTAAGTTTGGAAATGTCAACTTGTCTCCTACGTCTGCTACCTATTCTGATTGCTCGGAGACAATCTCTACCTGATCTGCTCCTATCGAAACTACTAACTCGACTTCTGATAAGCTGGAAAGCCCTGCAATTACCTCAGGTGTCACTGAGGTGGCTTCCTCCTCGACATTCGTCGTTGGCTCTGCTGCTGCTGTTTCGGCTTCTGCTTCTGCTTTGAAAGACGGAAGAATCTTTTGGGAAGCTAGGTCGACTTGTGCTTCCTCGCTCTTCTGAGGCACTAGTTCGACGCTAGGAGCCATGGTGATCTCATAGGGGTCCGGAGAAGTCGCTTCCTCCACTCAGAATACCTGAGAAGACAGTTCTTCTTCCTGTCTTCCAGAAGACATCTTGTCTTCCGGGGTCTTCTCGGCTTCCAACGCTATCACTACCAAGTGGACAGCGAGGTCAAACTCCTCCTTCTCCAATTCGGATCCAGTCGATGGTGTTGGGGCTTGGGAAGATGCAGTTGCAGGTGGTAGAATCAAGGGAAGACCATAGAGTGTCTTCACTCTCTCTATCTGTCGATCCAAATACCTGAACATGCTCTCCTTGCACTCTACCAACATCGTCTTGGACTCGTCGTCCCATTCTCTAGCTAAGTTAAGCTTCCTACCCGCGGTGAAGTTGAACTTCTTCCGAAGCGCTTCCACCGACTGAACTAACATCCCATGGTGCGTAGACCGAATCCAAGCTATAAGGGCTTCTCCTGTACCTTCGCTCTCTTCTCGATCAACTCCTTAGCTGGCTGGATCTCTGAGCGGAAGAAGGCACTGAACTCCTCCAGTCTTCTTCCTGCGGAAGACATACTCATCCCCACAATCCGATAGGAGGTGTCGACCTTGTCTTCCCGAGGAAAGGATGCCTCTTCCACCACTATGGTCTTCTGCTTCTGCTCGCGAGAAGAAGCTACTCTTCGCATCTTCCGAGGTGGAAGATCTCTCATCATGGCAGAAGCGGTCCTCTTTACTGCGCTTCCTCGCATCGCAGTAGGAGTATCCATCCATCCTCCGTCTTCTGGAGTCTTCGGAAGACTCCCTGGTGTTGCAAAAGCGATCTTCTGTGCAGCTCGGGCACTCAAGAACTCCTCCGGTGAGTCGGACTCCGGTCCAGAGTGAATGATCGGGAAGGAGGTGGTCTTCTTAGGCACGCTCCTATGACCCATCTTCCTTGGTGCTGTCGCATCTTCCGATCCACTAGAATCGTCTTTCCTCACCAGAAGCATCTTCTGATGAGTACCGGGCCTCATCTGCGGCATAAGAGTGGGAGGGGGAGTCATCGCTGCTGCTCGGTCGTCTTCCCCTGAGGTCTCCTCCTTCGTCTCATGCTGCCCTGCTGGTCCATATCTCGCCAACTGATCTGCCGTGATCTGCTGATCCCTCTTGGCCACGTTGTCGTATTGTACATAGGTATGTACAGTGAAAAGTATTGCAAAGAGATGTTTTTTTCTATATTGTGTAAAGGAAGTTGCCCTGCAGCTTAACAAGCTCGGCATGAGCTAAGCTGGGGCCATGCTTGACAAGTTGCCCCCTAGCTTAGACTGAAATATCACCTTGAAAGAGGTCGAAAGGCATCAGAATGCAGAGCTCGACGAGGAGAGCGACCTCATGCTTCCAGTTTTGACAAAAAGTGTTTTAAGCTATAGTTAGTACGGGTTTTAAACTAAGAAATGTACAAAAGAGAGAAATCTGTCGATTCTTGCTCGTGACTTGAACTCAGAATCTGATAGCGTGAGTGTGTAGGTGTTCACAAATACTATAGTTTTGACTCCTTGTTCATTAAAAACGGAGTTGTATAGAGAAGTTTGCACAGAAAAGGTTAGTAAAGACTTTGCAGGAAGATTTCTACAGTAAAAGCATATGTACAAGTTTTAAATGCTTTTAGAAGGGAACCAAAGGCCATCCCAATGATAGGGCGCCTGCCTAGGAGGGAAGTGGTCTCAAGATCAATCCCTCCTGGCATCTGGTTCCTATTCTGGCATGTTGGCCTCCCGGATGGGAGTCTATGTTGGGTATGCAGCCATGTCCTGTATACCTAGGGGCGGGCGACCGGTATCTCCCTTAATCGTGGACTTCCTGGCCTAAGTCTCCGCATGCCATCCTGAATATACTATGGGAGATACCTGGTGCGCATATGGGGGGCTGTAAGCTCTGTGGGGCAGCCTCATAAGTGTTGGGATTTCGGCCTACATTGGATGGCTTGTAGTATATTCAAGATGGCATCAAGAGCAAAGGAAACTTTTGTTAATTAGTTAAATAACCATCGAGTCAGCTTAAGATGGGGAATGAGGCTATGAGAACCTTTATTAGTGAAGGGGTAGAGTTTGTGGAGACAACTGTGAAACTTATTTTAAAAAAGGGCCAACTTTGTAAATAAAGCTATGTACGCATAAGGACAGCAGGGGGGCAGCTTAAGCTAAGGCCCTGCTTCTGATAAGTGAGTGCACTTATAAAGACAGCAGGGGGGCAGCTTAAGCTGGGGCCTTAAAACTTTAGGTTAAATACTGCGGCGGCTGAAGATCGGGGGACCTTTCAAACAGTTTGGCAGAGGAGTTTTCTGAGTGAGTGGAGGCGGAAGGAGGAGAAAGGAGCAGAATTAGGGTTTGGGGGAGAGGAGACGCTGCGAAGCTTGGAGGCTGAGTGAGGATCAATTTTTCTGAGAGAATTGAGTGGAGTGAGCAAGGGAGATCGTGAGAGAGGCAAGAAAGTGTTTTGGAGACAAGAACCTCAGATGTTACACAGTCTTGAGGTTTGGAAGGAGTAGAATTGAACGGACAGAGGTGGTTTATTGGAAGGAGATCGTTTTTGACAAGGCTTTGGTTGTCGTGAGATCAAATTCCTTGGAATTTTCAGCTGAGAAGGACTCAAGAGAGGAGGAGAGAGATATTTTCTTAAACAATGAAGTAGTTGACACTGAAATAAAGCTATTTCTACTCCGGAGAGATCTATTTGTGTACCTGAGTGCGTGATTGAGTGTTTGTTTTGCAATTGGTGGGCACAAGAGGTTGTGTTTTGAGATTTCATCGTCTGCAGCAACCTGCTTTTCCCTTTTGGTCTTTTCTCTGATCAATCACAGTCAGGAGGTCCGCCCTCCCCAAGAAAGACTCTCGTCACGATATTTGGTACTTCCATTGAGAGCAATTGGGGTGATTGATTTGGTGAATTGACTGAATTGAGAAAATGGATCACAGTGCTGCCGTACAAGGTGTAGCTGTTGCTCAAGGTGTTCCTGTTCAAGGAACTCCTGGTCAAGATGGAATTGGCTCTCAAGGAGGACTTACGGTGGTTCCAACAGCAACAGCACAGCCTGCTGTAGACACGTCTCAGATTCTTCAGGCGTTGGCTGCCCTGATTCAGCAGCATCCTGCAATTGGAGGAGCTGAGCAGAAGTCCACAAGGGCATTACAAGCAATTGTAGGTCGATGTGGGCGATTTGATGGAAGAGATGTTACAAGGTACCTGCGGGAGTATGTGGCCGAGATGGAGTTAGTCAGGGCACCTGAAGTTGAGGTAATTCTAAGCTTTGAGTTGACTGTTGTCCCTGAACTGAGAGAGAAGGTGAGAAATTTACAGAGAAGACATTTAGGTGGGTGGACTCTGTTTGAACGTGCACTGAGAGAAGAGTTTCTAGAAGAGGATTCTGAAAGAGTCACCAGAAGAACCCTCATGGATTGGATAGAGCGTCAGCCTGGACGTTCTATGGGATTGAATGAAGTGATCCGTGAATTTGAGAAGAGGTACTCTCAGATTTCTGGTCTAGAGAGGTTGACGTTGGATGCTAGGAAGACAGAGTTGTTCTTAGGGGCTCTGGATGAGTTCACAGCAGATAGGCTTTGTTTCATGTTGGCTGATCGAGGGGCTGAAGGGGGAGTTACATCTGATTGGAGGAGAGTGGAAGAAGCAGTATCTACCCTTGCTAGACAACGTCGTGGTAGGATGGTACTGCAGTTAGAGACCTTGCCAGAGCAGAGAGTAGCTCCTCAGGTTCATGTAGCTCCTCTTGCAATACCTCAAGCACCTATTGTGATTCCCCAAGTGGTTCCTCAAGCGCCTGCAATACCTATCCCAGCACAGAGAGGACCTAGACAACAACAACGACCTGTTGAGAACCGAAATCAACATAACTTGATAGAAGAACTTACTCAACAGTTGAGAGATTTGAGGGTTGAGATGGCAGACTTGAGGAGAGATCAACGACCCGTTGTCCTACGTGCTCGACCTGTAGGAGGAACCTTTACCAGGAGATGTATTTGGTGCGACAGCCCAGATCATCTCAGAGGAGACTGTCAAGACTTGGCGGTTGTCTTGCGAGAGGGCGTAGTCAACTATTAGAACAATAGGTTGTATCTAACCGCCACTGGACAACCTCTGAACACATATTTTGGAAGAGGAGGAATGAGGAGTTCTCTTCCAGCACTTACTGGTGCGAATACTACAGTGATGACTGCGGGTTCTGCGGAGGCTGATGTATATACTGGGAGAGTTGAGGTGCGCTCTAATCCAACTATGGTTGAGCAGGCTGTTGAGGTTCCGGTTGAAATGATGAAGAGAGGTGCTGAAAGCATTAGGAGAGCTACTGGATGGAGAGACCCAGTAGATGCAACTTCTATTCGAGCGTTTTTAGAGACGAGTGGTGAACAAGATGCCATGATCGAAGACAAAAGAAGACAGGACGCTTCTGATTTAGATGCAGGAGTACCAGAGGACAGTGACGTCGGAGGGTTACAAGGAGGAGAGCAGCGGAACCATCACCATCTGTACCAGCTGGAAGATTTCCTGCTGCAGAGGATATACCTTCTACCTCTACAGCTCCACCACCTGCAGTAGATCCTAAGGAAGGTATGCAGGATTTGCCACAAGAGACTACTGCTACAGATAGAGTACGGGGAAAGAGGTTTACAGCACAGGAAAAGGGGAAAGGTCCAGCTTACAAGTTAGCGGCAGACATCGAAACAACAACAGACTTGCGTGCTGTTCTAGAGCAACGCATTTTGGATGCTAGAGTTGAGTTTACTCTTCGTGAAGTGTTTGGTATCGCAAAGAGAGAGTTTCATGAGTTGATAATAGACATCATGAAGAGAAAGAGACTGGTATTGACTGAACAAGTAAGTAGTCAGATGGTTGGAGCAGTAGATGCTATTGGTGTTGATCAGTTCGGAGATGATAAGTATGAGGTATGGGTTGCTGGTCCTGCTGTTATTGAGAATGAAGATGAAGAGTTTGAAGAGGATAGGTCAGGCGCAGACAGCGATTTCAAGGAGAAGCACTGGGCAAGAGCGACAACAGAGATGCAGGTTCGGCTTGGAGGACTTTCTGAGCCAGTACCTACACTTGTGGATCACGGGTCGGAGATCAACATCATTTCCAAGGAGGTGTATGAAAAAGGACAGTGGCCAATCGAAAGGAATCATGGTTGGGTGCTTCGAGCTGCAAATGACCAAAAGGGTGAGTTATACGGAGCTTGTCCCAATATGCGTGTAAGGATTGGGGATGTAGAGGTTGATCAGCATTTCTTTGTACAGTCATCTGCCTCCTATCTTGTCATACTGGGCCAACCATACATCACCGCTGTTCGGATGGAGACAAAGGTGATGAACGATGGGTCTCATTATGCCAAGGTTCGGAGTCTTGATGATAAGTACTCAGTGCAGTTTTTGACGGTTCGTTCAAGACATGAGCGGAACCGACAAACCTTTAGAGATTCTCAAACCAAGAGATGTAAGGGTTTTCGCAGTCCACTCCTGTAGAGCGGGAAGATAGGGGTGTAGAACCTGCTGTTGAGGTCCCGTTAGAGTTGGAAGCGAGACATGTACAAAGGTCTGGAGATAAGTGTGGTGTACAGAGTTGGCAGTCTGGATTGCTGATGTTTGAGGCAGATGGGTGGAGTCGGTTTACAAGAGTTGAAGATATGGAGGAAAATACAAAAAGATGGATGGTGAAACAGATATCAGAGTTGTGGCGTGTAGGAGTTCTATCTGAAGACGAAGTGGTTTTTGGTTTGTTTGAAGAGTTTATGTCTGTACTGTAAACCCTCCGCGGTCCTATCGATCACTACCCCCCCCCCCCCCCGATCTCTCAACCTCCACGATCGTCATCCACGAATCTGCAACATGTCGGGCCTGTCTCTCACTCAGGGGTCACCTCTGATGGCTTTGATGGAAGCACACCATGAACTTGAAGGGAAAATGCTGAGTTCACTCATTCATACACCCACAAACTTATCAACTAAAAATCTCCTTAAACACATCAACTAAAAATCCTCCATTCTAACAACGTCTCTCAAGTTCTCACATGCTAAAAATATCCCACACTCTCTATATTACTCAAGTTGTCATTACGACAATGTGAAAACAAGGATGAGGAGCTCTTCTCTACTCCTCTATTTATACATTCTCAACACTTAGTTAGAACTAAACACCTTACTAATAGACAAACTTCCTATGTGTAACATAGGTCGTTACATTTTACCCCCGGACTAAATTTTCGCTCCGTCCTCGGAGTGAAGAGAGAACTTCCGTCACTGAAACAACTTCAACTTGTCATGGTTGACCCGATCGAATCTCCTTCCTCCCAGCTCCTGAAGGTCATATGTGAAGTTGCTCCACACCTTATCTACAACAAAAGGACCAAAATATCTCGGAAGAAACTTCTTCCTAGCCCTCTTGAATCTGATAGCATCATACAACATAACCCAATCTCCGACTTGAAAAGGTTTTACCTCCCTCTTGCCCAATCGTTTGTCGTAACTCTTCTTTTGATACGCCTGAGCTCGTTCCATCCGGATCATTGCTATCGCTCGAGTCTCTTCCAACTCCATGAGTTGCTCCCTTCTTGATCTAATCACGTCTTCTCCTCTCGACCTCTTCAACTTTCGTTGAATAGTTTGAAAAGTATCCAATTCGAATTGGATGGGCAACTTGGACTCCACTCCATAAACCAGTCGAAATGGGGAGTATCCAGTAGAAGTCTTTGTTGTCGTTCGATACTCCCATAAGATAACATGTAGCCTCTTATCCCAAGTATGTTTCGCAGTCTCAACACCAACATCTTTGGCGAGCATCATACAAAGTGTAAGATTGATCTTCTCCGCAAGACCATTAGCATTTGGTTTGTATGAGGTCGTTACTCGTGGCTTGATAGAAAAGTGTTGTAGCATAGCAGTAGTCATGCTCCCTACAAACTCTCCTCCTCTATCCGAGACCAACTCTAACGAACATCCAAATCTGGTGATGATCCTCTCCCATAGGAATCTACCGACTTCTGTTTCATTAGTCTCCCTCAAAGATCTAGCCTCTACCCACTTGGTACAATAGTCAGTGGCGACTACAATGTATCTATTGCCTCGAGGTGTCTTATTAAGAGGACCTACAAAGTCAATACCCCATTTCTCAAACGGCCCTAATACTGGAATTGATCTTAACGGAGGTGTTCTAGTAGACTTTAGAGCAAATGCTTGACATACGTCACAAGTTTTGCAATAGTCTAAACACTCTTTGAAAATCCCTCTCCAGTGATAACCGGCATCCAAAATCTTGAAGGCTGTTATCTTACCAGCAAAGTGACCTCCGCAAACAGTTCCGTCGTGAAACTCGTGCATTAGCTTGAATGCCTCCTTCTGACCAACTGCTCTCCTTAGTAACCCATCTGCTCCTTGATGAAACAGAATTCCCTCCACCGTGGTGTAAGGTTTGCATCTCTTGATCAACGCGTTACGTTCTCGGGTATGCATACCTTCTGGAAAAGAGCCATCTGCAAGGAAACTCCAGATTTCCTTGTACTCGTCCGGTATCTCCTCAATGCTTGTGATGGTCATCAGATGCTCGTCTGGAAATGAATCATCAAACGGTTCTTCTCCCTCATCATCATAAGCCCTCGACAAAAGATCAGCATTCTCATGCTTTTTTCCTGGTCTATCTTCAATCACGTAATCGTATTCTGTTAGAAGGATCTTCCAACGAGCAATACGACCTTCGGCATTAGGCTTATTAAAGATATACTTTAAAGCCTTGTGATCTGTGACTATGGAAAATTTCCCTCCTAGCAAGTAATGTCGGAACTTCTTCAATCCAAAGATCACCGCTAATCCTTCTCGTTCAGTCACGGAGTAATTCTTCTCCGCTGGCACCATCTGCCTACTAGCATAAGCTATAGGATGATCATGCCCATCTTCATCTAGCTGACTTAATGTACACCCGATAGCTACATTAGAGGCATCCGTATACAGAATAAATGCTTTACTCCACTCAGGTTTAGCAAGTATAGGAGCTGTCACCAATGCCTTTTTCAGCTCGTCAAATGCTTCCTTTGCTTTCTGATCATGCACTATCAAGTCAAACTCAACTCTCTTCTTCATGTACATAGTCAAAGCTATTGCTTTGTTTGAGAAGGAAAAGACAAACCTACGATAATATCCAACCATCCCAAGAAACTGTCTCAACTTTGTCAAGTTGATTGGAAATGGAAGATCCACAATCTTCTTCACCTTCTCAGGATCTACCGCAATCCCTTTCTTGGAAATGATGTGTCCTAACAGCAGACCTTCTTCGCAGCCAAAGATGCACTTCTCTGGATTCAGAGAAGCGTTAGCTTGCTCCAACCGCTGCAGAACTTTGATCACATGATCAAAGTGGTCCTCCTTTCTTCCGTACACACAGAAATCATCAATGAAATCACGAACAAACTTTCCTATGAATGGTTCGAACATCTTGTTCATAAACCTCTGAAACGTGACCGGAGCATTACATAGTCCGAATGGCATCACTCGAAATGCAAATGTTCCCCAAGGAGTAGTGAAAGTAGTCAACTGCTGGTACTCCTGTGCTATCTTGATCTGGTTGTATCCACTATAACCATCACCAAAGCTGTACCACTCATGACCAGCAACTTCCTCCAAAATCTCATCTATAAATGGTAGAGGATAATAATCCTTCTTGGTAACTGCATTCAGCTTCTTATAGTCTATGCACACTCGCAGCTTACCATTCCTCTTCTTGACGATCACAATGGGTGAAACTCATTCTGAGTTCTCCACCTCGTAGATGAAACTCGCCTCCCTCAACTTGTCTATCTCCTCCTTGACCATCATCGCTGTTGTAGGATTGACCCTTCTCTGCTTCTGTCGAACTGGTCTTGCGTTCTCCTCCAATTCGATTCGATGAGTCTCGAGGGTCACCTCCTTCAAATCCTTGTAGCTGAAAGCAAACACATGGATATATTTTCGAAATATATCTAGGAATCTACTTTTCTCCTCTTGAGTGACATTGATACCAAACTTCGGGGTAGAGAGTCTTCTCACAATCTCTGTCTCACTCAACTCTTCTTTGTCAGGATCTTTCTCCATTGCTGGTCGAGGCAACAAGTCAATAGCACTAAGCTGATGTACTGATTCATCTCGACCAAATCCTTCATCCTCAGACGAGGATTCTTGGTCGTAAGAATCCCCAGTATCTACTTCTGAGACACTCTGATCATCCTCCGTATCAGATTCCCAGTAGTCACTAGTGGGTCTATCAGAGTCAGAAGTCACAACTCCAACACCCGAGAGAGGAACTATCACTCTATGATCTCTAGGCCCAATCCGTAAGTATCCCTTGTGCCACCTATCCGTGGTGCGCACAGCTCTCAACCAAGGCCTACCTAAGAGCAAATCATAACTAGAGTCCTTTAACACTTGAAAGGACATCAATGTTTGAACTCCCATCACAGACACGACCACCTTCTCTAACACGCCAAGAGGTCTTACCCGTTGCTTGTTAGCCATCCCCACGACAATGCTAGCCGGGCGAGTTGGTTCCATCCCCAACTTCTTCATCAACCTCTCCGATATGGCGTTTACAGCCGACCCTCTGTCCACCAATACGTCAGAGACGTAGTGACCATTCAACCGGACTTCAATCTTTGAAGCCCTAGTGCATACCTCTGAAGCATGCACATCCACCACACCAACTCCCACAGACTTTGATGTCTTGCTCTTGGGTTTCTTCTTCTTGCTTCTCTTAGAACTCAATCCTCCTCTGAGTTCCCTTCGTAAGCTGGGATTAAGTGCGATCAGTTGTCCAACAGTGATGTTGGCTTTCTGAGCACCCACATCTTCAACCACATCATATCCCGCTTGGGAAGATGAAATGGTGAAATCCGCCATCCCTAGCTTCCTTCTTGGCTCCCTTGGTGTACTCGAAACATTACTCGAACGAGTACTTCTACTTGCTGACTCCTCCATGAAAACCGGTTCATCAGAAAATCGAGTTCTTTTCCTTTCTTGAGCTAAAAGCTCCACCGGTGCATGAGAAGAGTTTGAACTCTCTCCTTTCTCGTAGATGGGATCTCGCACGACATCGATAGTAGCCACCCCCTTGTCTCGTCCTTGTGATGGATTTCCTCCACCCACATTCATTCTGACAGCTTCGGCACCTCTTGCTCCGTTGTTAGGACAATTTTGCTGGAAATGAGAACCTCCACACGTCCAACAAGTGATTCCTCCAAAGTTACCTTGGTTGCCTCCAAAGTTACCTTGATTTCCTCGGTTGGGATTGTTGTCGTAACCTCTTTGACCTCCTCCTCCACCTTTGTTCCTCCATTCTCGTAACTGCACCACGTTTATCTTGAGATCCGCAAGAGTATCGGTGATGCTCTTCAGCTCAGCATGAAAATCAGAGGTGGCAGTAGACATCGTTGTTGGGACAAACGGTCTTGGCACCACCGTTGGAGTAGGAGCTGACGTTGAAGCAATCACCAATTGTGATGGTGCAGGTGCGATCGTCGTGGCTACACCAAGAGTCGGAATCGACACTAGAGCAGCATGATGAGGTTGGATGATATCTCCTTCATCCAAACTCTCTTCCATATTTGTCGCAATCTTGATGGCCTCCGCTTTTGTTGCTGGCTTCTCGTACCTCACTTGGGTTCGAATTGAAGGCCTCAACCCTCCCACCAAGTTCTTGGTCAACACTGCTCCAATCCCCGCCATCGTTAACTCCACATTGTCTCCACTCTTCCGTAGGACCGTCCGAAACCGTTGCTCCAACTTATCCACCCTTTCGGCATATTGCCGAACTTTCTCGTCGTCCCGTTGCTTCAAATGAGTAAGCTCCACCATGAGCTTCTCATAACTCTCTTCTGGAAGAAATTCTTCGATGAGTGCATTACTCAACGTCTCCCATGTGTCCTCAACTGCACCAGGTGTCTTGCTCTTCACTCGGTCTTCATACCACGTAAGAGCAAAATCTTCTAAAAACTCTGGCAGTAACAACACCCATTCTTCCTTCCTTCTCACGTTGTTTCCGATGCAACCCCTTTTGAAGTCCCGTACAAATGGTTCTACATCTTCATTGTCCTTCCCATGAAACACTAGTAACTTCCCCATCTTGTAACTATTCTTTCTACCCTTTTAATTTTTGTGCAATAACTACTCGCTAAAAGAGTACGAACATCACCAATTCCATTCGCGAATAATCTACCATAGGTAAAATGAAAGGAAATGGTTGTAACAACACCTCTTGTGCCATCTCTTCTCCCAAGGTAATCATGAGCCTGAGTCGCATCACCGCCTTCTCCACCATCCGAATGACGATCTCCATCACAACTCAGCTGAGTCCTCTTTTGAAGTCGACAACTTCTCCGTCTCCGCTCTTTGAGTCTCGTCCAACTTCTCGACTACTGACGTAAGTAGGGCGGCCACATCTACGCACTTGTGTCCTCTGGATAGATCACCCACTCCACAACTTGGACAAGGATCTTCGCCTAGAAGATGAATTGGTGCTGGTGACGATGGACCCACTCGAAGACTTAAATCAGTAAACTCCCGCTTCCCTTTAGCTCTCTCGGTTCTGATTCTAGTTGGACAATTCACTACTTTGTGTCCCAACCCTCTACAGAAATAACACCACAAGTCGGTTTCTACTCTTCTCCTCAGAGATTCTACTTGAGGTTTAGTACTAAGGTTTTCAAACTCGACGATAATCTCTCTCGAACTTTCTTTGACACTTACTATGACATCTAAACCTTGAGGAAGGTTTCTAAGTCTAACTTTCCAATCTTTTAAATTTCCACTCATGTTGCACCTTCTCAACCATTAAGTGGACAAAATATCATAGAGGAAAATAATTCTACATCACTTTCTTAACTCTTCCGAGCTTTATATTGGAAATCGTGTATTATACATGCTATACACGAAATAAAATCTAATCTAAATTTAACTATCGAAGATATGATCCTCCTCACCATCGTTTGTACTAATCACAACAGACATCTTGAACTCACTCTTGTAAAAATCCAACTCTACTTCACCAGGAGCATTCGTGGCCTCCACAGTGAATGATGCTTTAAACTCGGCTTTCTTCAAATCTGTGCCAATGGTCGCAGAAGCTTCTTCGTATAGGGTAAAGAGGGCACCCCAAGTGCTATAGATGCGGGTTCGTAACTCATCTATACTCAACTTGGGCTTCTCCGTCTCTGTCCGAACTCCTAAACGTCTCTTCTTCCACCTCGTCATTCGAACAAGATTCCCCATGAAGTATCTTCAAGACCTCCTTGTATGCCGAAACGTGTATCTCTTAGTTGGTAAGAGATCTCTCCAAGATTTTTGTTATCTCCAGTAGCTCAACCTCCAAGCTACTAAATCATGAAGTTTCAACAGAAACTTCTCTAATCAGAAGAGATGGTGATGACTGTACAAATTTTCAGAGAACTGAAATTTGTATATTTTCACTTCCCTCGTGGTTGTCAACCCCCTCCACTTTGAAAAATTCTTTCTCCCTCTTCAGACCTCATCTTCACATGATTTCTTTTGTCCTGGATAGCTTATCAGCCACTCTAAAACACTGGAAAGTTTCTCAGGAAAATAAAATTCACAGAAAATCTGACAATGACTGTAAATTTTTTCCAGATAACAGAATTCTTCAACTCTCACGAATAGACCCCCTCAACTTTGAAAATTCATTGCTCCCTCTCTAGACCACCTTTTCCTATGATTTCTTTTGTCTTAGATAGGTTATCAGCCAATCTAAAACACTGGAAAGTATCACAGGAAAATAAAATTTGCAGAAAAGTTGACAGCGACTGTACAAATTTTCCAGAGAGCAGAATTTCTAAACTCACAAATTTATCTCCTCTAATAACTTTTCTCTCCTCCTTCCTCTACAACTCTTGTTGCACACTCTTTCAACTCTCCTCAAACCCTTTCTAAGTGAACAAGATGTAAAGAATGACTTCGAACGCGTCATATATCACTACGGGATACACGAAAGGTTCTAACGTTGCTAACATCGCGTTAGCTCTCTCTCCTCCCAACGTTCTCTCCATGTGCTCTCTCATAATCTCCTTTTGTCGAATATAGAACTGAACTCTAAACATCGTTCAACGATCCCTTCAAGTGAGGTCCCGGCAACGGAACCAAAAATGTAAACCCTCCGCGGTCCTATCAATCACTACCCCCCCCCCCCCGATCTCTCAACCTCCACGATCGTCATCCACGAATCTGCAACATGTCGGGCCTGTCTCTCACTCAGGGGTCACCTCTGATGGCTTTGATGGAAGCACACCATGAACTTGAAGGGAAAATGCTGAGTTCACTCATTCATACACCCACAAACTTATCAACTAAAAATCTCCTTAAACACATCAACTAAAAATCCTCCATTCTAACAACGTCTCTCAAGTTCTCACATGCTAAAAATATCCCACACTCTCTATATTACTCAAGTTGTCATTACGACAATGTGAAAACAAGGATGAGGAGCTCTTCTCTACTCCTCTATTTATACATTCTCAACACTTAGTTAGATTTAAACACCTTACTAATAGACAAACTTCCTATGTGTAACATAGGTCGTTACAGTACAGTTAGTTGTTGGTTGGTTAGACGATGTGAGTGGATTGATAGAAGGAGAAAATAGTGTGGCGGTGATCCCTATCCACTCTCGACGCATATATGAGGAGATTGCTACATACGTGCAGTTCTTTCCTCATCCGATGCAGAATAATGAGGGGAGAGAAGCAAGTTGTTGGTGTGCACTCCCTCAGGAAGCAGACGTCCATGCGAAGTACAAATCTGTACTGAGAAAGGTAAGACCGGTAGCAGCTCAACTACTTGTTAACTCCCAACAGCAAGTACAGTTAGTGGGGACTGAGCCTATATTGCGTGATCATAGACGAATAGGGCATCAGTTTACTGAGGAGACATTGAAGGAGCTCCAGATAGGAGGGGGTGAATTCTTGACCAAGGTCGAGAAGACAGTGTTTGAACAGATGGTAGTAAAGCATGGTAAAGCATTCTCTTTTTCAGCAAAAGAGATAGGTTGTGTGGACCCGCAGGTTATAGCGCATATGGTTATATTCACAATCCCTCATGTGCCTTGGGACCTGAAACCGATCCCAGTTCCTCGTGCTTTGTTGCCTAAACTCATCGAGTTGTTGAAGGAGAAGGTACAGATGGGGATACTTGAGCCGTCTATGGGGCCATATTCTAGCAGGTGGTTCACTGTGCCCAAGAAGTCAGGAGCTTTGCGTTTTATTCAAGACCTACAACCTGCGAATAATGTAACCATTCGTAACGTTGGGACGGGTCCTGTGATTGAAGAGGTAGCAGAGGCATTTGCAGGAAGAGCTATCTATTCGATAGGAGATGTATATTCTGGTTATGATCAGTTCCAGCTGGCTGTGGAGAGTAGAGATTTAACTACTATGCGTACGCCCCTGGGATTGATGCGGATTTGTGCTCTTCCACAAGGAGCGACGAACTTGGTGGCTCATATGCAGAATGCGATGCATAAGGTACTAAGGGAGTTTGTGCTTGATGTTACCATTCCATTTCTAGATGATATTCTTATAAAGGGTTGTGCTGTTGAAGACAATGATGAAGCAGTACTTGCGAATGGATGTAGAATGTTTGTTGCAGACCATATCAGGGATGTAGACTGTATCTTGACTCGTCTAGAGGAGGTACATCTCACTCTGTCAGGAGCTAAGTCCAAGTTTGGTGTGTTTGAGATTTTAGTGGTTGGACATCTGTGTGGCGCTTTTGGAAGGCGACCAAACTCCGAGAAGGTTGAAGCTATAGCTAGGATGGCAGACTGTAAGAACATCACGGAGGTTCGACGCTTTCTAGGTGCTTGTGTATTTTATCGCTTATCCATTCCTCATTATGCTCATGTTGCTGATCCTTTGTATGCATTATCGAGGAAGGGTAAGAGGTTTGTATGGACCTCAGTCCATCGAGAAGCTATGAATAGACTGAAGGAGGCTCTACAATCTCCACCTGTTTTGAGAAAAGTAGACTACGGGTGTGGAAGGCCTGTCATTGTTACAGTAGATACTAGTCCAAAGGCGATTGGCTGGGCAATAGGTCAAGATGATGCGGATGGTATGCGGTTTACCTCTAGGTTTGGAGCTAAGATCTTGACAGACAGACAACGAGATTATCCTCAGGTGAAGCGTGAATTGTGGGGAGTGGTGACAGCGATGAAGACAGACCGTGAGTTTCTGATTGGTGCTCATGTAGTCCTAGAGACGGATTGTCTACCTCTACTAGGCATGATATCCAACTGTAACACGCCAGACATAGCAATGTTACGTTGGATTGCCTATATTAGAAGCTTGAATCCAGAGCTGAAGCATATAAAAGGAAAGGAGAATATGGTCGCAGATATGTTGTCGAGGGCTCGATTTGTAGATGAGGATGTCATGATTTCAGAAGCTGAGGAAGAAGAGAGAAAGGATGCTCAGTGTCAGGTTAATCGACGAGCTACAAACTTGGAGCCTTTGATGTTTAGAGAAGAGCTTTACACAGGTAGACTTCGTGACATAGGATATTATCTGAGCTTGTTGGAGAGGCAAGAGAGGTGGAGCAAGGTAGAGTTCAGAGAGATAAGGAAACAAGCTTACAACTATCTTCTGCATGATGGGTATCTTTGGAGACGACCACAGAGAAGAGATGGGATGTTCATACGAGTAGTGGACGATCAAGAGACTAAGCAGCAACTAATGAAGGAGTTTCATGATACCTTATGGAGCGGACATCGAGGGATTTGGGCTACCTACACCAAGTTGAAGGAGAGGTACTGGTGGAAAGGTCTGTATCAGGATGTGGTGAACTACGTCAGCTCCTGCTTGCATTGCCAGTTCTACTCAAAGATGCGGTATAGAGATGGTCTCGTGCCAACTTATCCACCTTGCATTCACTTCCAGTGGGTTCTCGACTTAGTGGTGATGCCTCTGGGGTTATGGGGCATGCGATATTTGGTTCTGGCTCGTGAGGATCTCTCCAACTTTGTAGAAGGGCGAGCTTTGAGGACGAAGACCACAGAGGGGATATGTAAGTTTGTTCTTGAAGATATTATCTATAGGTATGGGTCTGTAGGAAGACTACGGCCAGATAGGGGAGAACTACGTGGTACGGAAGCGAAAGAGTTTTTTGCTCGATATGGTGTGAAGCTCAAGCTTACTATTGCGATGAATCCAGAAGGGATTGGCAAGAGCGAGCGAGGACATCCATCGATAGTTCAGGCTTTGGTGAAGGCGTGTGATGGTAAGCATAGAGAGTGGCTCAGGTTACTCCCTTTTGCTTTATGGACGGATAGAACAACACACTGTTCTACTACAGGGTACATGCTTGTTGAGTTAATGTTAGGATAGAAACCAATGATGCCAGCAGAAGAAGACTTTCCTACCTGGGCTACCTTGCCATGGGAGGACAATATGGACCGTGTGCAGCTTCTCTCACTACGAATCACACAGCTAGAATGTAGAGAGGAGGATCTCGCTGAAGCGCAGCGACGACTGAAGGCGGCTCGACTAGGGAACAAGGAGAGGTTTGATAAGACTCATAGACTTCGACCAAAACTGATACAAGTTGGAGATTGGGTGTTGGTATACGACAGCATGTTGGAGAACCAACACTCTACAGTTCGAAAGTTTTCGAGAAGGTGGTTTGGTCCATACCTTGTCTCTGATGTACATCAGAATGCTACTTATTCCTTGCAAGAGCTAGATGGCACGCCCTTAAGACTTCCAGTTGCTGGGAAACGAGTGAAGTTATTCAAGAAGAGAGGGGAGACTGTGGAACTAGCTGAGTTCTTAGGTCCAGAGCAGACAAGAGCAAATGAAGACCTTTCTGAGGCGGTCGAGGAGAGCGAAGACGATTTGGAGGACCACGAGGATCAATGATGGATTGGCACATACCAGAGGATGTGCAGGTTTGGAGGGGGTGAATGTCATATTGTACATAGGTCTGTACAGTGAAAAATATTGCAAAGAGATGTTTTTTTCTATATTGTGTAAAGGAAGCTGCCCTGCAGCTTAACAAGCTGGGCAGGAGCTAAGCTGGGGCCATGCTTGACAAGCTGCCCCCTAGCTTAGACTGAAATATCACCTTGAAAGAGGTCGAAAGGCATCAGAATGCAGAGCTCGACGAGAAGAGCGACCTCATGCTTCCAGTTTTGACAAAAAGTGTTTTAAGCTATAGTTAGTACGGGTTTTAAACTAAGAAATGTACAAAAGAGGGAAATCCGTCGATTCTTGCTCGTGACTTGAACTCAGAATTTGATAGCGTGAGTGTGTAGATGTTCACAAATACTATAGTTTTGACTCCTTGTTCATTAAAAACGGAGTTGTATAGAGAAGTTTGCACAGAAAAGGCTAGTAAAGACTTTGCAGGAAGATTTCTACAGTAAAAGCATATGTACAAGTTTTAAATGCTTTTAGAACGGAACCAAAGGCCATCCCAGTGATAGGGCGCCTGCCTAGGAGGGAAGTGGTCTCAGGATCAATCCCTCCTGGCCTCTGATTCCTATTCTGGCATGTTGGCCTCCCGGATGGGAGTCTATGTTGGGTATGCAGCCATGTCCTGTATACCTAGGGGCGGGAGACCGGTATCTCCCTTAATCGTGGGCTTCATGGCCTAAGTCTCCGCATGCCATCCTGAATATACTATGAGAGATACCTGGTGCGCATATGGGGGGGCTGTAAGCCCTGTGGAGCAGCCTCATAAGTGTTGGGGTTTCGGCCTACATTGGATGGCTTGTAGTATATTCAAGATGGCATCAAGAGCACAAGAAACTTTTGTTAATTAGTTAAATAACCATCGAGTCAGCTTAAGATGGGGAATGAGGCTATGAGAACCTTTATTAGTGAAGGGGTAGAGTTTGTGGAGACAACTGTGAAACTTATTTTAAAAAGGGCCAACTTTGTAAATAAAGCTATGTACGCATAAGGACAGCAGTGGGGCAGCTTAAGCTAGGGCCCTGCTTCTGATAAGTGAGTGCACTTATAAGGACAGCAGGGGGGGACAGCTTAAGCTGGGGCTTAAGCAGTGGGCCAGCTCAAACAGTTTGGCAGAGGAGTTTTCTGAGTGAGTGGAGGCGGAAGGAGGAGAAAGGAGCAGAATTAGGGTTTGGGGGAGAGGAGACGCTGAGAAGCTTGGAGGCTGAGTGAGGATCAATTTTTCTGAGAGAATTGAGTGGAGTGAGCAGGGGAGATCGTGAGAGAGGCAAGAAAATGTGGAGATCGTGGAGACAAGAACCTCATATGTTACACAGTCTTGAGGTTTGGAAGGAGTAGAATTGAACGGACAGAGGTGGTTTATTGGAAGGAGATCGTTTTTGACAAGGCTTTGGTTGTCGTGAGATCAAATTCCTTGGAATTTTCAACTGAGAAGGACTCAGGAGAGGAGGAGAGAGATATTTTCTTAAACAGTGAAGTAGTTGACACTGAAATAAAGCTATTTCTACTCCGGAGAGATCTATTTGTGTACCTGAGTGCGTGATTGAGTGTTTGTTTTGCAATTGGTGGGCACAAGAGGCTGTGTTTTGAGATTTCATCGTCTGCAGCAACCTGCTTTTCCCTTTTGGTCTTTTCTCTGATCGATCACAGTCAGGAGGTCCGCCCTCTCCAAGAAAGACTCTCGTCACGATAACGTACAGGTAACAGAAGAACGGAGTAAGATGCCCTCCTGCCGGGGTACCTAAGTACACCAGCTCTGCCTGTACAATACGCGTGGAAGAACGCACCCCAGTTGACATTCTCTCCCGCGCACACTGCTTCCAAGAACTCCACGTCCATCTCCAAGGTACCTCGTCTTCTGCGCCTTCCCCTTAGGAAAGAGGTGAAGGAACAGCTTCGCCAGAAGATGCTTCTGCGGCTCCCGGTAAAATTTGACCTTCCAACCGTTTCTTCCCTATCTTTCCTCCATGAAGAGATAAGATGTGCTCCCCGGCACATGCCACTTACCCGAGATCATGGACAAGATCTTCTTCTCGAGTCAATAACCTCGGTCCTCAGATTCTGACCTGTGAAAGGCCCTGCGCCACCAATCCTCGGTCCAAGAAGATGGTCTTCCTCGAGCTACTCCTGCAGGTACACGGTTGCGAGGCGATAAGGCTGCTCAAACCTCCTCTAGAAGACCCTGGTCGACGAGGTTCCAATCCCACAGGAAGAAGTAGAGATCCAACTCCTTGATGAAGGGTTTGACCTTGGTCAGTTCTGCTGCCGGTAACACCAACCCTCGAGGATGCATCGACATACTTGAAACTCTGTTGCACTAAGCCACACGTACTTACTGTGAGCCGAATGCTCAGTCCTTCCCAAGCTCTCATAGTCTAGCTTCCACTCTCAGAAGACGAATCTAGTGTTCCAGAAGATAGCTACTCCGTCTTCCGAGATCCTAACAGTGCTTCCTAAATAGCTCTCGTCTTCCGAGCTATATCTAAACAATCCTAACTAAGCAAGGTCTCGCATGGATTCCTAAGAAGACAATCCACCTTGCATTACATCCTACTTCCTAACAGAAGATACAAGATTTGCGAGAAGTAGAGTGCATAACAGGTTCAGAAGATGATTGCGGGCTCCTACGGTGTCAGTGGCCTCTGGAAAGACTCCCGGGACAGCTTCCGATTCAATATTTTTCTCGGAAGACCTCCCGAAGCCAGGCTTCCTTTCACTGATCTCACCTGTCTTCTGCTTCCTACGCGCAATCTATCCTCACAACAGACTCAAGACAATTGCACTCTGTTCTTCTGACTTCTCACCTCTCATACACACTCAGAAGAAGCTTGCTGCATGATGGGAAGACATGACCCTCGATCATTCTCTCCAGATTCTGCCAGCAAGACTTCTCACATCTCTTTCTAAGTTCGGGAAGAAGAAGGAATAGGCTGCTATGGGTCGGACAAAAGAGGCCCGTAATGGACCCTCACGTCTTCTCGCGCATTCTGCCAATCTTTCTAATCTTCTAGTCTCTCTAGGAAGATGTGGATTTGAGAAGCTTGGAAGACCGGGAGGCACAGGCCTAGTTCCTGACTTCCAACTTCTCGAAATAACAAAACAACTCACCAAGCCTCTCTTAACACCAAAGCAAAGCAAATCCACTCTTGATACGAATTGTATACAGTCGTATTCTGAAGACAGTCAGGCTTCCGAAGCGTCTTCCGAAGACAGTCAGGTTTCAGAAGCATCTTCCGAAGATGTTCAGATCTTCCGAAGCGTCTTCTGTTCAAGGTTTCCGAAGTAGAGGGATGGTAGGATAGAGAAATTGATAGCTGGGATCTCCAATTTGAGGACGATGAGTAGGGAAGCTCAAATTGCACTCGGGAAGAAGCAAGAATATGGCTGTCGGAAATTGGACAGTGCTTCCGCGCCCAATGTCTCAGAAGGAAAAACGTGGGGAAGGAATTGATCGATCGGGTTACCTGCAAACAAATGAGGAAGTGCGGGCGATACCAAACAAAGGCGAGAAGCAGTGGGGAAGGAAAGAGAACATGGGAAGAACCTCTACAGTCTTCTATATTTTTCCGGCCTTCCTTCAGTCTTCTACGCACTTACGACTTCGACCCCAGCTCCAATGCGACCCCACTAAGCTGCTGCCGCTGCCAATGCCTCGCCACTCCTCAATCGAAAGGTTCCTCCTCTGATTCCTCGCAGCTGTCCTCCAATGTCTTTTTCTGGGAGTCTCAAGAAGACCCATTCCGCTCGATGCGATTTCTACTCTCAGCGATTTACCCTCGTCTTTTTCCTAGCTGTGAAAATGATGTGAGAATCACATTCAGAAATCTATGATGTGATCACAAATCACAATCATCAATGATTTGTGATTCACAAACAGAATAAAATCTAGCTGTGACTCCACTCAATTTCATTCTGTTGTCTTCACTCAACTCGATTTCCTTCCAATTCGATCTTCTAAGCCAAAGCAACCTCGATGCGGGAAGTGGTAGTGTTTTGCGCTAATGCACTTTCTTCGCATCTTCTCGCGCAGGTTTAGGGGTTCTAAACCTAGATGACCTACCTAACCTACTCGGTGTTACCTGGTGGGTACACCTACTTCTTTACTTGGAAATACGTGGTTAGGCTTCCGCGGTTGCCGTCTTCCAGAAGATACGTGTCTTCCGTCTTTCGCCGTCTCCTGTCTTCGGAAGACACAACCGAGAAGACGCTTACGGGAAGACGGTCGTCTTCCGAAGAAGTCAACTTCTTATTATAAAAAGATTGTAAGATCATCTTCCTTCTAAGGAAGCCATAACCTTAAGTAACAATGCTTCTTCAGTTATACAAACAAGTTATTAATCTTAAAAATTACAAAAATTCATGAATCCTGTAAATTGTGAGCACCACACTGGTCCGTAACTCCAGCCTCACTACCGGCAGCACACTAGAGTGAACTCACTCCGGAACTCAAGCGCCAACACAAGCAAACACGGCGCACAAACAGGAAGCATAATATAGAGAGGTTTCAACCACAAGAAGTCCAAACGATAACCCTCCACACTCAAACATTCACATAAAGAGAAACCCAGTCCGACCATGACTGACGTCTCTTTTTCGGTGACCACATGCACAATATATGATCACCAACCGTCGTAATTGATACTTAAGGTCACTAACTAGATGTCGACACCTCTAGTAGCTCCAAAAATATCTACGTGGTAGCTCTGCTAGCTCACCCAAGACAACTGTCACCAACTACCTTCATACGCATCTCTGCGATATAGACAAACACAACCACAACTATAGCTTCTCCTTAATACTATGGGGTCGCCCTACCACCCCTCTAGGAACGTGAGAGAAGGTCTCCTACTACCTTAAACAAGTCCATAAGTACTTGCACGCATCCCTAGAAGACACCAAGAGCTATTGATCTAGTGATAAAGCCAAAGCTAAGATTATAGAGTTAAGGGTACAAGTTCAGGAATAGTGTTGGGATGGATGACCTACTGGTTTTACACTTCTCACACAACTGAAACTTGTACACCTCTCTCACGCACGCCAGCAAGCTGGCTTGCGGCGGGCTTGACCTCCGCTTCGCCTCCGCACTCTCGCACTCCGCTCTCACGTCTCCGCACTCACGCGCCTCTGCTCCTCGAGTAGAGTAGAACTCGGACCAAACACCACAGAGCACACCCAAAACAGCAACTCAGAGGTCGAAAATACACTCCGAAAGGTCAAAATCTGCCAAATTGGCACTCACATGCGAGTTTACGTCAGAGGACCACCTGCGACCTTCTTTGGCTTCTAACTTCTTCGATCCTTCACCAAATCGAACACTTTTTTGTGCGTTGGGATCGTCTTCCCAGCGTGCACCTACTGCACTCTTCAGCACCACAAATTGTCGACCCATGTCAACCCGACGTCCACCAACGCACTGCTGCCGATCTCAAATTGATCACAAAAATCTGTGACAGGAAAATCCAGCAGCGCTTCCGCACTACTTCACTCCACATTCGACCAAGAACAGATCCAACTACTACTAATCCACACAGCGATCGATCATACAACCAAAAAGAACCACTCCGTGCACGTGCGCACCCGCAAATCAAAGATATCAACAATCTGTCAACTCCGAAGATACCACCGGCTGAAATCTGTGACTTGAAACCTCTCAATCAGACCTCGCAATCTGAGTTCTTCAAGTAATCCGAACAGAGAAATTACCATCTCCAACACTGCAACAAAGATACTCACAAACGGTCAAGCCAAACCCACTCTATGCTCGAAGAGAATCCGGGTTACACAACTAGACTATCCACCATAACCTGGAGCTTGAAGGCTCAACTTGAAGAACTAAGGTCTCCAAGCCCTACCTGCGAAGTATACCCCTGGTGGGTTATCTCACCAACTCGCCCTAACGGCACTAACGCCCTTACCGAGATTTGCCACTCTGCACTCGGTCAACCTAACCGAGGTGCCCAAACTGATGTGACAAACCACTGGATGTACTATTCCAGTATGAGTCACAAGAAATGCTATCATTTCTATGATCATTTTGGTCACACCGTCTCTTCCGATATAGGACTTCAGTTGTTTCATTGCATAGTGCATGAATTTTCGCACCAAGCTCCACAACCAATGCAACATCTCAAATTTCACATTTGTTTATATCTCCATATGTTCCACCACCTATTCTGTACAGCGACCATCCTTGTCAAAGCATGAACCGATGAAAGTCATCGAATCGTGTTCTATGAAATCGGCTTGCATAATTTCATTTTCCAGTTGTAGTAATTTTGGTTGATTTTCCTTGGTTTTCTAGACATGAACCATCTTTGTCACACTTTTGTTTTCTGTCGACATGGACTTTGATAATCATTTTGTATCATGTTCGCTGAATGGAGCATATGTTTAGCACTCATTTATTTTTGAACCAACTTGTTAGTCAACCACAATTCGTAATCTTTCACCATTTGTAAGGTACGTATGATGTGAAACCAACTATCAAACCGTGATTAGATATCATCCTCCAAATATGATATGCCACTTACATTTGGATCTGAAATTATCTCTAATGCAATTCTCCTCAACTCATCTTGAAATCTATGCATCCCATCTAAAGAACTTGGGATATAAAAGCGCATCTTCCAAGCTCATTCTTCACTCTAGAGACATAACCATATCATCCAAGCATGTATGATCGGTGCATTCACCCATAAACGTGTTATAGTTTATTGAAATATCTTTTTCTCATCTCTTCTATTCTTTTTTCTTCGTGAAGAACTGCTCGTGGAAGCATATGGTACTTCCACCATCTCATCCTCCTCAAGTATCGGATCGGATCCTTCCGTCGACTCTGTGATCATTGTGTTTGAGATCATATTCGGCAACAATCATGTACACAAGTACTAAGTAGTACTTCTCTACCTCTCGCAATGATCAACATCAAACGTAACACCTCCAAGTGAAGATCATGATGACTTCTGATCCAATTTCTTCCATGCAGAAATGTCAGATCATCTCGATCCAAAAGGACATATGTCCAGATCATGTAACTAGCATAGTAGAACACCAAAGATACCCAAATGACTTTCTTTTCCTAAACAATGGTTCATTAGTATTTTGAAAATAGACAACTATTTCGATATAGCATAAGCCACGGTGGTTTTCAGTCCTAAATCACTATTTGAGGTGGAACTGTGGGGATGGGATGTGTATGATTGAGAAGTCATGATCGCGTCTGTTTTACGAAGAGATCAGATGATTGAACAACATTCTTAACACTCTCGTTTATAAATCATGACTTATCAAATAACATATGAAGACCATGGTTTATCAACCAACTTGATTTAGCAAATGTCTTGCTCGATAATACGCATCATCCTTCGTAGCCGATTATCAGAGAAGACATTTGAAAACCATGACCTTTATATGTTAGTTAGCTAAACCATGATCTTTAAACAGTACTTCTAGATATGTAGTTCAACCAATATTTATAGAAATGTATTTTCTCGTAAAACAGTCAAGAATTTTAAATTTTTATCTTTTATGCTGCAAAAATCATGATCGTTGTCGTGACTTCTTAGTCCTAGACATTCCACTCCCCTGGATTCCACCCTGGGGATTGAGAAATAACTCCCTCTCGCGACTTAGCTATGCATAAACCTCTGAAGGGAATGGTTTATGTTGATAAACAGAACCCTTCAGAGATTAATGTAACATGATGCAGGTATGCATTTTTGGAATATTAACGTAACTATTATAACTCAATATAGGATTATGTGGTATATCAATTTCCTAATACTAAACTGAGACTAAACCGTAGTTTATCAGTTTCCTAAACCTAAACTCAACCTAAACAATGGCATATCAATTTCCGGACCTAAACCGTGACAAACTGTGGTTTTCCTAACCTAGACAGTGGTTTATAGGGAAAGATCGATGATTTATCAGAATTAAGGCACGGGCAAATGCAAAGGGGAAAAGGGCGAATGGTTTATGGAATAAGATCGAATCAAATCACATAAACATATAAAGAGGAAAAGGCAGAAATGGTTCATGTTCAATGTAGGGCATACAGACCTGGTTTCTGGTTTAGGAAATAAGGAGCAAGCAGGAAAGGGATTCGAAAACATGAAACATACATTCTCTGACTGACTGACTGACTGACCGACCTACTACAAGTAGATGATGAAACTACGGTAGTACCGGTAGTATCTGGAGAATCGGCAAGTGGTGCCAATGAAGCCGAAGATCCCGAGGTCGAAGATATTCAGGCTCAGGGTCAGCAGGATCCTGTGACCTACGGTAGTACATCCACTTTCCATGGACGGGGTGAATAAAACTGTCCAACCAGGGGAGGTATTGGCTGACTGAGACATTGTACTCACATACCTTCTTTCCTCCGTTGCCGGCCAGTCTTCTGCCCTCTTCTGTTCTTGTTCGGAGTGCGGCCCTCCTTGGAAGTTGGAAAGAAATGCAAAGTTCAAGCACTTACTTAGAACAGTACTGTACAGTACAGACGTGAGGAGGCCTTTCACGGCTTCCCTTGCTGACATGGCGGGCTTGCGTGCAATGCCCCCAACCCAACCCAAACCAAACCCCAGTGCAGAGCAGAGGGACCAAGTTGTTGAATAAGCGGACCATGTTGGAATAATGAAGCCTAAGTAGAGATCATCCAAGTTCTAGCCACACAGATAGACAGATGATGAATAGGAATTTGGCTGACATGGCATGCAAGCCATGCCAGGCAAGGCACGAACGAAATACGCTTCCAAAGTTGTCATGTGTACATGCCAAGCCTGTGCAGAGGCTTGATGTGAATTCGTCCGTTCCCATCAGAGGACACGAGGGAGACGAGAGCAGACGCGGAATACCAAGATAAGAGGAGAAGGAGGAACGAACGGGAGGAAGCAATGAAGTTGTAAGGAAGAAAGAAGAAAGATGGATGGATCATGGATCCAAGCGAACAAAGAAAGAAAGAGACATGGATGGGACGGGACGGAAGAAGAGGAGGAGGAGGAGAAGGAGGAGGAGGGAGAGAGCCTTGTGCATTGGTCAGGTAGCCGAATGAGGTGGCACGTAGAGGAGCAGTTGAGCGGATACATCACACATGTGGGTGATGGCCGTCTGCACGCATGATGGTTAATAATGATGCCATGGTGACGGCTGCCGATGACTGCCCCCGGTTGTCAGAACAGTCTCCAACCGGTACCTTTCAGATGCTACACGTGCGAGGGCGCCGATCCGCACGTGCCGCAGGGAGACCAGTCCATTCACAAAACCTCCTGAGTACTCACTGGAGTAACACGTGGCGTGTCATTAGTCGCATCGCGTGCTTACCCAAGTGAAGAGAATGGCATGGACGGTTTGAAGCGCATAATATTTTACCCCCGTCTAATGGGCTGGCCACTATTAACTCTTCTCACGCTCGGCTCGTAGAGAGGGAAGGCAGTAGGCCGTAGGCCGTAGGCGGGCAGGCTCTGGCAGCCTGCGCGTCAATCGATGTTCAAGACAAGCGGAGCGTGGCGGCTTCCAGTCGTGGGCTCTACGACTTGATGAGTTGTTTGATGAGAAGCGTGTGCGTGCTCGGCCCATGAATCTTGTGGTTGGTTCTTTTCCCATCCCCCTCCGCGCGGCCCCGCCTCGCCCCGGCTCTCTGCTGGCTGTTTCTCTGGCTCGCTCGCTCGGCATCTGGCTCGTGGCTCCGCTCTGGAGACTGGGACTTCTGGTCGGTTGTTTCGCCCCTCCCTCTACAGACTCTGTCTTGACGTTCGGATCGATTACCACAGTGTCTTTTCTTACATTAGTAATTATAATCTAGCGTCTGTCCAGCCCCGTCCCTCGCTCGATCGCTCGACGCATCGATGTATAGCTCTTCATAAGGTCATAATTCCCTCTCCCCGGGGCGACCAGCCAGTTCAGCCTTCTTTACTGGATTCATTTCTCCTCGGATCAATCAGTCGTCCCAGCCAGCGTACCAGCCAGGTGTAGGATTCTATTGTTGGTTCGTTCGTTCGACTTGTTGCTGGCTCCACTTCTACTCTGCTTTGCTCAGGCACACGAAATCCCATTGTATAGACAGCTAGGCTAGCCCCAAATATTATGTATTTACCGTTAACGGGCTCCGCTCCCCTACCATCCACTCCACTTGGTCGGTAGGCTGCTCACGAGCTTCTTCCTTGAAGACTCGTCACTCCACTGCTATGCACGTTGACAGATACGTGCAGAAACGCGCGCCTGGTGGTAATCCGGCTTTCGGGCGTCGGAACTTCGGATACCAGATTTCGTATCCCAACTGAGGTTCCCCAGCGCTTGCACATGCTCCAGTAACTGAAAAGGAAAATAAATAAATAAATTTACTGAAAAGGAAAGGAAGAGAGATAGGATCTACCCATGTTTGGACCACCACCCCCACACGACTTGAGCGTTGCTAATCTGCACTCGGGGAGTATAATACGAAAGGAAGGGAAGGGAAGGGAAAACCGAGTCACACATAACACGTCTAACTTCGGGGATGTCATCGTCTGACAGGCTCATGCCCGCCGAACGTAACTAATGCACCAATATTTCATGAGCGAAGAAGGGCACGAGCGAACTTAGTTATCACCTTGATCGAGGATGGTCAGAATTCACTGGCAGCAAACTGTAAAGTCAAATATGTTATGTTTCAATGCTCACAGACGAAATTCGGACAGACTTATTCGTTGCCTTCCGAAGGTACTACTGTGATGTAGTAGCGGCTGAGCCGCTGAAGGGGTACCTGGTAGGCAAACTCAATCCCCTCCCCCTTCCTTTCTCCCCTCCTCTCCTCTCCTCTCCGCTGGTTTAGTGTGGCTGGGGCTAACTTTGCAAGACCAGCGAATACTGAAGGAGCATCAAGTTCACTTGCACAGACTAAACTAGAAAGGGGCCAAAGTTAGCTAACCCTGGGGCTCCGTGTTTTGCGACGTTTGATTCACTATTCCGAAACCTTTTTCACGTCGACCGACCAACCGGCCCGCGAACTTTGTTGCAATACTGTGCCATTCACTGAAGTGCTGGGACTGACTGGCTCGCCTGGCGGAGAGGAGTGAGTGGTTCATAGTACTGTACGTAGTCGAGCTCTCCCGCACTCCATGGCCGTACTTACCAAGGCAATCATTCATTACACATCCACGACAACAACAGTAGTATCCAGGGCTGGCAGACATGTGGGAACTTGGGAAGGAGAGGGGGAGGGAAGGTTGATCAAGCACGGTGGTAGGAACGAAGCAAGCGAGAGAGAGAGAGAGAGAGAAAGAAAGCAAGCAAGAGAACAAAGAAGGAAACAATCAAAAGGGGAGTGTGCAGTGCAGACTCCAGAGCAGAGTGGTGCAGTGCAAGGAGTGTATGAGTTAGCTCCGGGGAGCAATCATATATTACACCAATTTTGTAGGTCGACTGGGACTGGGGCGGGTTAAGATTCCCAGGAATGGACTCTAGGCAGAAGCAAGAGACAGCACGGAGTATGACCTTCGTACGTGCGAGCTCCCCTAAAGGGGGTTCAGAGGCCAAAGGTCTCTACAGTGTGCATCCTCTGGTGCTGGATAGGCCTAGCTAGCATGATCGAATGGTTGGGCCGGCCGCTTACCTTCACACAAATTGCAATACATCGCAGTGAGTGTGAGTGCCAGTCCCGTACCCAGTTTCAGTACGGTCCATCAATCTGATCTCTACGCTGGCGGATTGAATGGCAGCGTTGAGGTCTTGGTAAGTTTGTTATTATTGGCTCTGCTCTGCCCCGAAGGGCAAGAAGCGAGCGAGGCTTTGGCGTTTTTCTTTGGAAAAACTGATTTTCTGACATCCACTTCTTCTGCACTTCGAATTTAGAATATGCACATCTCTCTGGACTCTGGACTGACTCTCGACCTGATATCTCATCCTCGTTTCTCTGGCTCAGGAGACAAATACAGCCCTCCAGGCCCATACAGCACACCTCACTCTCCTCTCCTCTCCGTTCCTCATCATAAGACTCCGGGCGCACAGATCTTAACGCTCCGTTTCAGGAAGGGTTGGCTTGCAGACGGAGGGACTGACCGAAGGAGGTACAGAACAGTCCATCTCATTCCGTCATACGTCTCATCTCTGGCCGGGGCAAACATAACGCTCTTCTCTTCCCACGAAGCCAACGATTCGACTTCCGTTCTCCTGCCGTTGCCGTGCGTATGCATATAGCCTGCTCCTGCCCGCAAACTACATACCGGGAAAATACAGTATGGAGATGTAAGTCACCACCTCCTTTAAGTTAGAACTTAGAACCCCCTGCATGTCTTTCCCCATTTTGGATATAGTTCTTACAGAAGATGCAGCACCAGTCCACTAGAATTACAATTAGTGCATGTCAAAGCTGAAACCTTTGGAAAATATTTTCTTTCATCTCCCAAGTGTTACGGCTGCGGCCAAGAGGTAGTGGATGTTTTCTATAGCTACTTTCAGAAACAGCTGCCGAAAACTGTCACGGTCGGTTTTAATTCATATTTTTTGTAAATTATAAGTGAATTTCCGTTGTAGTAAAATTAGAATTCTGATGATTTATTAGAATTATCAAAAAATTCAAAACATAAAAAAATAACTTAGAGCGATTCAAAAACACCCCCTGAGCGATACACAGTTGTAGACAAAACTCGCCTTGGATAAACTACGTTCATTTTCTTTTTGACCGTTTAGCTTTGACACGCTTTATTACGCAACACGTTAGCTCTTTCATACTAATTTTTCTTCCGTGAATTGCAATAGTAATATATTATTATGTAACACTTTATTAGAAAATCAAAATTCATCCAAACTCGCACTACATCAGTTAAAATGAATATGCATGCTGGATGAACTCCGGGGGAACTTTTGCTCGCTTCATGTTATCGGGAATATACATAGGTGTTATATAAAAAACATATACTAAGTAAATATAAAAGATTAAAATATTTTATAAGTGTTATATGTTACCTATGCCTGGAAACCCGGGGAAGGTAGAAGATAACCCATAAGTCTGGAGTTGACTGTTGCGCTTCACAAGGTATATGACCGGGACCCCATAGTCGTTAATTCATTAAAATACAGTGATGTTTAATTTAATACCTAACCCTTCCTACCGGAAGGGTTAGGTACTAAATTAACCACCTGTATATTTGCCTCCTCCATCGAATGAGTAAAGTGGCTTACGGTGTGATCGCACACAACTTTTTGAGCTCAGTTTTTGACTCTCGCACATGTGGCGTTGAGGATAGGTAATAAGTCTATTCTTCGGAATGACCGTGGTTTTTTACTCCAGCCGGATGAACCGGGCTCCATACTAAATCCATAATATTTAGAGGCAGGCTGATGAATGGCATATTTCTGTTTCGAGTTCCTGTTTTTGTGCTACCATAGTCGTTATGACGCTGGCTTCAGATATGGAGGTCCCACACAAACAAATAATGATAAACGAAAAACTTAACGCAATAAAACTGTGGCATTCCGGTCACAATGGTCTTTTGTTTCAAGAAGAGTTAAGAAAATACCAGTTCTCTCGTCGTCTCAGAAACTGCATATTCGATAATAAACTAAACTAAACTATCTCGAAAAACTGTGTGCGGTCACCCCCTTACTCGGGTGATTCAACTTTCTCGATATAAGTAAGGCTGTGTGATGGCTATGACACATAACCTTCTTTCCATTTATTGTGAAGGGAGGGCTTTCCTTTTCCAAATACACCATAGGTATCTCTCCTTTCGGGATGGTAAAGGCAAATGACACACCATTACGTTTCGGATGATAAGAGTATCTCCACCCATATAACGATATAGACATGCTTTACAGATCAGGGACGAAGGATCTTATTCCCACTGCAGTACTTAAATGATTCTTTAAAGAGCATGAACTTGATACACAGAATCGGGTACTTGATAAACTATTCTCGGGCGATTAGATTTTGGGTTAAAGAGCCTTTATAACCATAAGCGTTGCGAAGGTTTCTCCTAACTGGTGGAGGTTCCTCCATGGCGGATCACTGCGTTGGGAACTTAGGACTAATACTCCACTTGTACTAGAATTACGCTTGTAACTCCCGGAAGGGAACAAAAAAGCCCTCATCCTAATCCCCTGATTCCCCACCTGCGGAGTACTTTTAACGGAGATGAACTAGCTCTCCCGCACAACAACCAACTCCAGTCTCAAGCGCGTTCGGTATGACCCTTCTTGCCAGAAAATCGTCGCGCACTTTATGCGGTTGCGTCTCCATTCATCCGACCAGACACTCGGGGATAGAAAAAGCGCTCTTTATGAAAGGTTTGCCGTGCGGCAAACACGAACGCTCACACTCACTATCCGTGGATTCCTACGGCATTTCGTCTCATTGCTTGTCTCCACACTCAGTATGTTAGCACATACTGAGGGTTTATTCGCACATAGCGGTTTTGGATAAAAAGAATTTGTCAGTTCGATAACAAACAGTGAATTCGCACATGAACCTTTTATGTTCCAAAAAAGAAAGTGAGGGGTTATCCGCACATAGCGGTTTTGGATAAAAACAATGTGTCAGTTCGATAACAAACAGTGCATTCGCACATGAACCTTTTATGTTCCCAGAAAGTGAATCCAGCTGAGTACAAATTCTCAGCTTTAATGGAGGAGGTAAATATGTAAATTTATTACGTGACTCTTATCGTTAGAAAGGGTTGGGTAATAATTTAATTGTCTGGTTGAATTAATGGTTCTCTTTGTTAGCAACATCCTGCACTTATACTGTCGGTAGTGCGTCTTTCTGCCTTTTCCTTATGGTTTATGTCTAGATCGTCTCACAGCTCTAGTTCCGGTTAACATTTAATACCTATAGTTAAATTTAAATTTTATTTAGAAATTATTATAGAATTTCTGTGTAATATTTATATCTTTTTTATAACAAAAACAACCAAAAATTCCACAGAAGTTAATATTGCACGCATATTATTCAGACCAGTATTTATCAGCCGCTACCTCCATCACGTAACTATTAATTATTACGGAAAAATATAATACACGACAGAAGTCACTCTTTTCCCATTCTTCACAACCGACGTATACCTATTCTCACGCATAGCAAGAACGTATAGTCTATAAACCGGCTGCCAAGAAAGTGTCAAAGTTTACAAGATTTGCTCAAGATTTGACGGGTAACTTTGGATACCAGTCGGTTCGGTTCCAAACTAAACCAAGATGAAATCGGTTTCAAAATTCTAAACAGATCTATGTCCTAACCAAACCATTTTGTAAAACCTCTAAACCAAACTATTCATGAACCGAAACGTTTTTGAGAAGCTTGAATATATTCCAACCGGTTTCAAAAGTTATAAACCGAATCATCAGTAAATTTTGTTGATAAAATTTTGACTATTGTTTGATCATAACACTGCTGATACTGCTGGTGTAGTAGTCAGTTTACAACTGAAATTTGAATAGTTATATTTATTGTGACAACAAAATATTTATGGTTCAAATGTATTGTATTTTCTTGATATTATAGAACCGAAAAGTTTAAATCATCCACTTTGAGAACTGAACGATTTAAATACCATCCATTTGCAAGACCAAACCGTTTTAGAATAAACTGTTTACTGTTTAGAACCGCTAAATACGATTCGGTCTTGTGCAGTCTGGTTCGAAACTGAACCAAGGACAACTCCTAACTAGTGCTCGGGGCTAACCAGCATTCTTTGTATTCTCACCCGGTTGAAATTATGAAAAGTCGTCCTGATGGTGACTAGCCTGAATTTTTGCAGAATTTTACAAGATGACAAATTACTCATTAGAAACCAGAAAATCGATAAATGACTGAAATAAACCAACTCCGGTTCATTTCCCTAGGATATTTTCCGGAACCGGAAAACTGTTACCAAGACCACTGCTCCTAACTATGGAGTCCGGAGCTATCTGTTTCTAATCTTGTGAGATTTAGAAACAGAAGTCCCATCCAGTTTCCTCACAGATCCCGAGATCTTGATAATAAAACTGAACAATTAATTATTAATGAGAATGATAATAATTTATTTAATAATAATACTGAACAGGAATTCAAAATTCTGAGAGAATAATGCGTTGTGAAGAGATTTCAGGTATCCCGACAAACAGTCTACGACGACATATATGGCCATTCGAGGGAGATTGATGCTCTACGGTGAGACTTTTGGTTTGGAGAAGTTTGGAAATTGGCACGGGCTCACATAATCCCTCTTGGGATGATGAGGAGAAAAGTATAGAAAGGTTTAATTTATTACTTAAATCTTTCGATGAAAAAGGTTAAGTAGTAAATTAAATCTTTGAAAAATATGCTATGGTGATATCAGCATCTACGATATGTTTTATGGGTAGCATGTTTGTAAACTCTCCTCTTATAGTTTATATGTGAGTCTTTCAGTATTTCTTAGACGAGCTAACACTTAATATTTATAAAATATTATGATTTTCTTGTCAACTTGGTATATCATTTTACATAACATTTATCATTTTTTATAACAACAAATGGGCAAAAGTTCCTCGTAGTTGACCTTGGATGCATAATCCCTTTCTCAACCCGTAACTCTTTCTCTGGAAAAACTGGATTGAACTGCCCGAACACGTTAAAACTAGCATCAGAATCAAATTTCCAGAATATAATAATTATAAATTATAAAATAATAAGTTCTAAAATCAAGTTAAATGTTAAATCACACTGGAACCAAATCAACGTTCACTTCTAATCGAATCAATATTGAACCCAATCGAGGCAGAAATCCTACTAACATTTTCGCTCGAAAATATTAAGTAGGTGTTATAAGTAAATAGTGTTCAGTGTACATGATATTTGATTATAATACTTGGATGTTCGATAATAGGTAATTATATTTAAATTTTAGAGATCTAGGATCCTCGCACTGCCTCCACTGCCCTTTTGTGGGTTGCACTATTCAGCGTACGGATATGGATTCAGTGGCATTGGCGGCATTGGCGGCCAACGTCACTTGATGCCTCTCGTTGTCTGTTTCACAATTCCGAGATCACGACCACACCGGGGCACCATATTCTTGGAGATTAAACGTGTCTCCATTCCGTGAAGCATGCATAGTCACCCTCCTCCGCGTGCAGATTGAGGGGTATATGCACGCTTATTAATTTATGACCTAACTTGTAGCTGGTTTTCATCTAGTACAATAGCGAGTTAGCCAATAATTAATATATACTGAATTTTTATTATTTATTTGTCAAAGAAGATGATTTTTAGAAGACGATTGACGTTTAAATACACTGCATTTACAGATTTTTTGTCTTCATCGAAGCCATGTGTAACATTCATAATATAATAATTTAATCTTAATATTTCATATTTACAGTTTTAAGTTTAGAAGAGTAATTTATTATGCTTAATGATCATGAATGTTACGCATGTTTGCTTATTACATTTAGTGATTTTTGTTTTTCCAAAAAGGTTAGCTTTCCCAGTCAGTTATCACGTAGAGCAAATGACTTGCAATAACTTATATAACTCCTACTTAATAACTATATTCCAGTTTCTTTCTTTCTTTCTCTCCGCTCTCACACTCATTCTGGATGCATATATGCTCTGGATACTTATGAGGAAATCTTTCGGTGTGGAAAGTTTCCATTCCTTGATGAGTGGACTTGACCTTCTCGGGATACTGGAGTGGATGTTTGATAAATCGCAAGAGAAGGATAGTCTTAGTCTGATTCTGTACCACAAATACCACTTGTAATGTAACAAGGTGCTGTGTTATGGAATTGTGAAGCTATGCATTTGGTAAAGCAGAGGAAGTGAACATCTTGAAAGACAAGAATAAGTTTCAAGTAGAAACGGAAATTATGTATCATATCACAATGTTCAGTTTCTTTGTTTGACTGGAATATATAAGTACATTGTTGGTATGAATTTAGAGAAAAGAAAATATTAAAAACCAATTAAACTTCAAAAGCTACAGAGAATTAGAAAAACGTTTTTTAGAATATATTGAGAAAAATAAAATCAGTCTCCTCAGTTAGACAAACCTTCATCTGCAGCCTAAGTAAACAGCTATTTATTGATTCTGCAGTGTATTGAGGGAGAAGAGAAAACAAAGAAATTCTTAAATATGCATGATCGATGAACTTTTGCTCCTTTAATGGACACAGGAAAAGATAAAGTGTTAGATAATAATTATATTCTAAATAAGTAAAATTATTAAATTATTCTCTAATTATTACACGTTATCTAGACCAACAGGTGCAAGAAGAGCAAGATTTAACCCAGGGTCCAGACGCGCCATGGTATATAAGTGCAACAGCTGGCTCAGCCCATCTAGTTAGATAAACAACAGATTGATTTTACGCAGTTACACTGCTAAATAGAAATACCTAAACTTAATACTCTATAATTACATTGTTACACTTAGGGTTACACACCCGGCCTCTATAAAAGAAACCTATATGTGAACTATGTGAAATGTGCATGCGTCTTACTATGAATGATGATATAATCTATAGTGGTAATTTATGAACTAATCCTTCCAAGACTGAAGGGTTTAGTCATCAGTTGAACGGCATAAATAGCTCCCCATCTTAACGTGCAGGAGGTGAATATGCAATACACAAAATGCTAGGAAGAATTCTCTCTAACTTTTTGGATAACTTTTACGGAAAGACATGTTGAACTTCGTTTCCTCATATCTGTTACACATTGCATGATCACAACTCCATGTATAATACAGAGCCGGTCTAATGGCATATTCCATAAAAGTATATACGTATGTACCGATTTTTCTACAACGTACTACTTTCTATGACCGTTAATGCATACTTCCCTTCACATTCAGTAGTTCGTTTGTGTCAATAATTCACTTTGGTGTTGGACAATTTGTCTAAAATTATTTGTTTATCCTCTAGTTTATTTTACTCAAGAACAGCAGGATGAAAAAGAGTCTAGAGGAAAAGGAATCACCCTTTTCATCGCCTCTTTCACTCCTTCGACGTCAATACTATCTATTCATGCCTTTCATTAAAAAAAATAAAAAAATAAAAAGTTATATATCTATCATTTTTTCCATCTTGGATAAAAAGCGAGTTAGATTTAATCTTTATAACCGCTCAAATTAACCAAAGAATGATTGATCGATCTTGGAGATGCGAACAAAATTTAAGCAAAAAACTGTATTTTACCAAATATGACTATCTTCATAACAAGTCAAGGACTCGTATTAGATATGCTAAAGGAGGTTACGTTTTACATCCTCCTTTAGTTTAAAACTAAAGCTTATCACTATGACTTGTCCTTCGATTGAGACTGTTTTCAGTGTATTATTTTTACATTCAGCAGAATTCTTTTTGATTTAGTCCAATCGTGTACGAGGTTTGGGCATATGGTTGTCGTTGTAGACCCCTCTAGCTAGTTCGTGTAAATTCGATTTTGATTTTGATTTTTTTAGAACGTCTATCAAGATAACAGAGTCAGATCACAGATCATGAACACGAGTGCTTGTTCCAGATTCGAACTCTGGATGCGTGAGCTCTAAACGAAATGTCTTGTCAGTGTAATAAAGTTTAGTACAGAAACAGAACAGTACATTCATGTCTAATATATCTTGTCTTACGGACCAATGTATTGTATTTTTCACGTATTGTATTTTTGACATTTCACTCATCCATACGTGGAGTCGAGACGAAGAGACTTACTGAAATAAATATACTGATAAAAATTATCGGTGCGTATGAAATTGACCCTCGTGTATATTCACTCTCACATTATATTTAATTTGTTCTTAAAATAACTGTTCTCAAACACCTCAAACAACGAATCAAAACTTCAAATTTCTCACCCGCAGATTCTGTTTATCCATTTCCTCCCCACATCCAAAATGTCACTTTGGATGCATAAATCACTAATCCCTCCAAGCGAAGGGAGTGAAATATGTGAGAAATGAATTAGTTGTAAATGTTAGTGTGGGTATTAAGAAAAGGTCTACGTGGCATTTTACCAAACAACTCTGCCTAGATTAGGGTTATTCGTTCAGCAAGGAGATTACTAATTTGTATCAAAGAAGTATTGTCCTGAATTCAGTTCCTTTCTAACATGTCAATTACCCCGACACGTATCTTTTAACCGAAGAATAATAAAAACCTAACTCGTATAAGAAAATATAATTACGTTTTCTAAAATTCAAGCCCGAAACAAGGCACTCCTGCTACGGGGTTTTTATACTGACACCTAGGGTTTAGGAAAGAGCACAAGGCGTTAGGGTCATTTCTCTCACCATCATAGGCAGATGATCCTGGGGTCGAGTCCACGGAAGAAGAGTTTAGGCAAGTAAGAAGTGGGTTTTGCCTACGACGTCATTATTTAAACCACATGGTTCCTTATTTTATTTTAGTGGTGGGAAACCTCACCTCTAATCAATTTAGTCGAGAACTTTCAGAAACGCACAGAAGTGTGCTCTCTCATCGATTTGTGCCTAGTAATCATCTACTCATTTGTTACCCAAAATGCTACATCGATGGCTCAAAATATTTTGATTCTGAAATCTTAAAAAATGATACAGAAAATGTGTCTCTATTTTAGTGGTGGGAAACCCCACCTGTAATCAGTTTAGTCTGGAATTTTCAGAAAAACGGGCAGAGGTGGTCCTTCCCATCGATTTATGCCTAGTTACCATCTACTCATTTGTTACTCAAAATGCTACATCGATGGCTGAAAATATTTTGATTTTGAAAACCTGAAAAATGATATAGAAACGAACTGATTATGACACCGGACCACCGCATACTGATCTCACGAGGATTTCAGGATCTGAAGAGAATTAGAACGAATATTCTCTTTTTGAAATTCAAATCGTGACTATAACAAACGTGATTTGAAATAATAACTACATAGCTCACGACAAGATATGGTGCGACCGGAAGAGTAAAAAATGGAATGGAGACTACGTCTTTCGTGATGTGGACTCAGGTCGCGAACGCAGCTGAGTCACCGGTCGATTATTTGTGATCAGCCGAGAACTGAAAACCGGATTTCAGTTCTCGGCAGTGGGTAGTTGACTCAGTTGCGGATGCGACTACAGCAGCCGACGGCTGATGTTGCACAGGAGGGTTGTGGAAACTAACCCCCGTACCTTCTCCTTTTTCCTTTCCCACACCCGCACCAACCCTTCATTCATTTTGTGTTCTTTTCTCTTTGTTTTCTCTCTCCTTTGAGTTTACAGTACTTGACTCTGTCTTGTTTTGGGAATTGTTTTTGGAACTTGACCAGCGTACTTGCTTTATCATGTTTTCTTATTGCTCAATTTTTCTAGTTAGAATTTATTTCCGGTCAATTTATATTTGAGGTTCTATTGTTCTATTCTTTATTTTGGTTAGGTATTATTTATTTTAGAATATTTGTTTCTCCTCCTATGTTAGTAGAGGTTTTTATATTTGATTTAGCATTTTTTATAACTTTTGTCCTTTGATATGTGGGCACCTTACACGTGTTAGATTGGACCTCCAGACGAATAGGTTAGTTTCATATTTATTGATACAATGTCTCCTATGGTGCATCCTCCACGACCAGGAGACAAACATAGACCTAGAGGATGTCCGGTGGTCTCGGGAGGGATGATAATAATCCCAGAGTCGTTGCTCTCGATACGTGCAGTTGATGTAACTTCTAGGACCTGGTGCAGGACATGTTGCAGTAATGAAATTTTCTTTTTGTGATTACTCGAGTTCGTATTGATGATATGGTAAGAGAAGCAGATGCACGATTGCAAGTTCATATGTAATTCCAAAGGAAAGTGACCTGGAGGTAGTTGTACCGGAGGTCAATGATGACGAGCTTATGGTCGATCTAGTTGTTCTTCAGTTTATGTATGATCATCATCTTTTATCGTGAGTTTTCTTTGAGTGTTAATTATTTAGGATACATGTGATATTATAGTGATCTTATTAGGACTTGCTTACTTTTTTCACATGTGTCAGATGACGTGTTGAGATCTAGTTTAGTAGTAGTTGACTCTCAAGTCCCTATCGAGCTAGTTTTAGATTCACATGAGATGGCCGTAGTGCATGACGATGAGTTGGAGGAGAGAGACATAAGAGAGGGTTCCACACTTGTCGAAGATCTTCCGAGAATTATATCTTTGTCCGGATTGAGAGAGTTCTTTCAAGATGAAATATCTAAACTTGAGATGCTATCAGCTATTGTTACCTCCATCGATCAAGGCTATCCATCAGACTTGGAAGTTGAAGTTTACTAGCTGGTGTCAGCATAATTTTGTATTATGAGATCCTCGATATCGTATGTCCTATATATCATGCATACGTGATTGATGAAATTTCTTGTCTATGCTGACCTCTGTTACAACTCCATCTGAAATGGCTACAATGACACTCGTGCATTCATCGATGCAGTTGACGGTCGTGTCATCGAGATGATGAATATGACTCGAGTCAAGACAAGAAGAAACACATGGCTCATCGAGGATACGACATTCAATATCGGAATCCAACGATTGGTAGCTCAAGATATTGTTCCTCATGAGGTTGTACATGATGATAAGACATCTGTGGATATTATATTACGTCGAAATGACATCGTGAACCTGAAGAACATGTGGCACAAGTGCAAGAATGTGATCAAGAAGTTCTCAGCGGAGGTACATACGAAGGAGTGTCCTCCTGATGGCATCAACGAGGTTAAGATAATTGCAGATCTTGAGCTTCTCATAGAGAGACAATTGGAAGAATGACTTTGATCTCAAGGAGTTCCATTTACAGGAAATAAGTATGTCTTGGTACAATGAGTGGTTGGACTACGAGATCTTCGAGAGAATGAGGTTGTAGGTTCTCGATGATACATGCATCCGGAGTTGATGACACATGACATTGCTGATAAGTTGAAGGGATGGATTTATACTTGTTGTCAACAGAATGCTCGTCGAACTGTGAGAGCTGGTGGTCGTTATCCTTCAGAGGGAGATGCTACAATCATCTTTGTGTTGGACACCGTTGATCATTGGGCAGGTGACCACAAGGTATACTGGATTCTGCCCAGAGACCGACCTTGTTGCAACATCTGGGACCTAAATGTTCTAGCACCTGATACATATTACCAACGGGTAGGTTTTAATTTATCCTTATATCTCTTATGTCGCTTATTATTGAAATTTCTCAGTGATGATTCTCACTCGTTGGTCACGGTTTGTGTTGTTGTAGATTCTTTGACACATTGAGCTATGATAACTTTCTTGTCAAAAGCCTTTACACTGATCATGATGTGATTCTACACGAGAGCTCGAGAGAATTATATGTCAGAGACTTTCAACTCTGTCATAAACAAGTTTACCACGAAGAGGACTCATTCTGCGAACTCACATGAAGCTCGATTGGCTGCATGTTGCATGGACTGGAATAAGAACATACGTCAAGAGATGATGAGAATTTATCAGCAATGTCCTTACACACATCAGACTCAGACACGCCGGGAGCTTCTTGAGAGAATCACTGCATGGAAGATTGAGTTGAGGGATGCGATATCCGATGAGCATACTGGACCGTCTACGTTCCGTTGTTGAAAATTCAACATACTACATACTTTTTTCATCCTGTATAACTTTGTTATTTATTTAATGATTTTTTAGGTGTGTAAACTTTCATAAATCATGTCATGTTATGTGTTGTGTTAACTTACAAAAATCTGCACATACAACATTTTGACCATTTACTTTACGAGCATCTTGCATGTCTTTGTTTATATGTTGATTATTTTGTACATTCGGAGCTGAACAGATTATAACAAACATTTAGAAGTAAAAATAGGTTCAAACTCTCTTAGAAGAACTACTCTTTTTCTGTATTTCATTGTATACTTCAGGTTCAGAAACCTGATTTTTGCTACGGATTTTGACATGGATCCTATGTTCAACTATGAAACAATAAACCCCTTCTCCTCCATCTCTAAACCCTTCTCCTTCCTTCTAAACCTACCTTTCTTTCTCTTTCTTTCCGGAAACCATTTCACTCTAGAAACTTGTTTCACAAAATAAAACTAATTTTTGAATCGAGAAGTCCAAGTTTTTTGAACTTTACTAATCCTTCTTAGAGCAGAAACAAGTTTTCGGAAGGAGGTTCATAAAATATATATAATCGGTCTCTCACCTACACTCATCTTTCTTTAGAAAGCTGATCCGAAAGAGGTTCATGTAGAAGTTCAGATTTTTTCCGGTAGAAGAGTTTTACATCCTTCATTTTTTATCTAAGCATAATTTCTCCTCTGGAAAGATTTTATATCAAAGAAGTTGAAGATTTATGCACTGCTTGTAAACATGCACAATGCACTTCTACCGACAAAAATATTTGAAATATGTACTGCAAAGATCTCAAGAAATCTCATGACATGCTACAGGGTGGTTGAACCCTTGAAAGCCTCCATCTAGGCATAGCATTTTGTAGGAGCTGATTCAGCAGTTCCTAGACCCGCTATCCGGGATGCAAAAAAATCAGAGGAACTATTTATGAAAACTAACAAAAACTTCATTGTGATCATGAAACTAGCATTTTCAGCTTCAAGTAGCTTCAAGTAGCAGCTGCAAGTAGTCCATGCAACTGCGCTTTGACGTCTTGTGGGCTATGGGAATATATACGACAAGAATTTCAAAGAATTCACGTTGAACTTCTGATCCACATAACCAAGAAGAAAAGAGAGCTCACTGTAAATGATGAAACGTTTCTTTTTGGAAGTTTCTTCACCGTAAGAGACAGAAATGCAAGCTTTCAGTTCACTCTCAAAGTCACGTAGGTGTGCACCTCCATCAGAGATAACGATGGTCATCACAGCTGCACTATAATCAGGAAAAGCTTCTTGCAGTTCTTGTGTGATGAAATTTAGAGGACTGTCACCAAGACAGCAGCCTAAGACTATCCAAGCATCTTTGAACTTTTCGTCAGCCATCACCCTCCATCTCTTGACCATATGTGGCATGGAGCTTATCTGAACTCAGAAAATAAGATAGCCCAAAGTGAACTGAGATAAAACTGAAACCGACCACTAGACCACCCTGTCCAGAACTCTTCGGAAGAAAGCACTCACAGTGCACTCCCTGAAATCCCCAAGTGATCTAGATCTGACCCAGCAGTCTGAACTCCTGAAGAACAGAAAGATTCAAGAACGCAAGAAAAATACACGTCAAGATGAAACATTGATTTTCAAAGTCGTGCGAAAAATAGAAACAAGAGTGCTGGGGGAATGAAAAATAAAGACAGAACCTGGAACAGCGAAGATAGACGTCAACTCAATGAAAACTTGAACATGCACTGTGTCTCCACGAATCTGGATTCAGTCAAAACTCAGAACGAGACTGAGTCGTGCAAGCCGAAGGATTGAAAGACATAAAATACAGTGTTTCTTCACGAATGAAATGAGTGTTGAGACTGTTTGAACAGCATAACGAAGTCGAGGTCCACCACGAATGAAAACCTGCAACGCACCATGCGAACACAAGTCCACCACTGAACATACACCCACCTGCACAAAGAACGTGAACCACAGCGACGTCCAAATGATTGCTTCTCAAGAAAAGTCTCGAACCCTAGCAGCAAATCTTTGAATCTTGGATGAACTTTTATCTTCGCTGATGCGCTCTTCCCTGAGTTTGAACTCCTGCAGGAGGTCATGGTCACTGTTGCCAAGCTGCATGTGGCAAAATGCCATATAAGCTCCGGACCAATACGCTACTTTTATAGGGACACTGATGGTTTAAGTCTCTTTTCACCGCGAGTCTTTTTGCCACCAGACACTGCTAACCTTGCATGGATTGAACCTTCTTGACAGGAGGGCTTGACCTCACGCCGCCTTGTCTACGGACGGATGTAACTGAACTTAAGCGGTGTAACACTTGGTCTGGAATTGAACCACTCAAGGTAAAATGGAACTAAGATCGAATCATTAACTGAATTAATTCGATTATGAGATGGAACCGACTACCTCGGATGACTAAATTATACAAATTAATCATCTTCGATGTAAATTGAATCAACCTCGAAAAGTAGTTTATTTGTGAATAGTATTCAGTTCAAAAACAAAAACTGAACAGTCTAAAACTTAACCGTTTTTGAACTCATGATCAAATACATATACATCCCAAGCGAGTGAAGAAGCTCATAGCGAAAGAAGACAAGCAGAGAAAAATTGTATGACGTCAGTGGTCTGTCTACCGTCGTTGGGTAGATACTAGACGCAAAAAAGAACAGTTATTTACTTGCTCTGCCCCACAGAACGTTTGCAAAACTTGCTCCACCTCTTTATGATTCATTGTTTGTTCCACCTCTCGCACCGACAACCGATCGTTGAGAAGAATCTCAATCTAGGAACAAGGGCATTCATCAGACATTCTTCCAGCTCGATAGATTGATCTCTGTACTACTCGGTCAAGCATGAGCTTCTGCACACACCTTGACTCTTCTTTCGTGGTTATCAGGCTCGAAGAGAATATCAACTTGCTGAGAGAATACTGCGCTAGAAAAGTGTTTGGGACACGTCAGAATGCAACGTCCGTGTGTCTTATATGTCCTTCTAGCTAAACTACTGCTAAGTTCCTAACATGGCGAGGTAACCTGGAGACGGCCGGCTGCCAGTGCGAAGGTGGAGCAAGCAATTGAACCGTTAAGTGAGGTGGAGCGAGTAAGTACGTAAATGCAAAAAAGAAAAATATTTGTTTTGGGAGGAAGACTCTGAGGTGTACTGTAAATGGATGGAGATTTCATTTATACACGGTTGGACTTTGTTCGGTTTCTGTTATTGATAAACGTATAAATTTTATATACAAATTTTAAACTAAATGAATAACAAATTAAAAATTTAGATATTAACTCAACCGAAAATTACAAGTGAATATAAACATAATCCATACACCAGGAGCGCACAAATGTACTTCCAAAACTATAACTGTGTGAGCTTATTATCATATAAATATTACTTATTACCTAACCCTTCCAAGGTAACTAAGCATGCTGCCGTGCACTCTTCCATAGGAAGCGGTAAATATGCATGCTTCATGTTTTCATGGACCAGAACCCAACTTTCTGATGTAAAATCAATTCATTAAAAAACTGAATCATATTTTTCGTTCGAGTCTAAGCGGGCCGACATTTAACGGCGGGACAGATGCTCGAGCCCCAAAACCTGCCAGGAAACACAGAAAGGGAAATGAAGACTACCAAAAAGTGCCAAAAGAGGACGCAACGGCCTCTAAGCACAAAAGGAGACGCTGCAGCTCACAGCTGTCGACCCTTTGGCAAGTGGAGACGGTATACATGTCATGTATTTCCTGGGAAGCAGATTCTATCTGTCACCTGGAAAGCAACTGTCTGCATGGAAACAAGTGGGCTGTGCATGCAATATTATCTGGAGTGATGTATTTGCGTCGATTACTGTTGAGCAGAGGACTTGGATAATTGGGGGGGCATATTCCCTCATCATGGACATCATCAACTTGGATAATATTATTTACTCGTTTACTTGGACGATCATCCCTGAGTGCATATGTAATATTCACTATGGAGTTCGCGTGAACTCTATTATTGTTTTGTTTCTTGGTTGCTTGAAAAGAAAGAAAAAGACTTTTCATCTTACAGCAAATATCATTCTGATGAATATATAGGGGAAGACAGGTGCCGAAGAGGGTCAAATATTTGGAGGTGGTTGATTGTACTTCTTTCTTCGTATTCCGTGTCTTTTCTGGAAGGAACTACTTCTCTGGGGAATATGCATGGGTTACGTAATAAATTAAACACTTCGTTAATTACCTAGTTTTAGACTTGTAGTCGTCCTTACTTATACAGTAAGAAGCGTGTCCACCTTCTCTTCATTTATGGTTTATGTGAGCATCTTCCCACATCTCCTGGGTCCCCTAACATGTTTAATATGTACACATATTAGTTTTTTAATTTGATTAATATAGAATTTTTTATTTTTTATTTTTTATTTTCCGATAACAACAAGCGGGAAAGAGGTCCCCAGAATCTTGTGAATATTCTCCTCAGAAAAGCAATGTTGTGCATGCTCGATAAACTTCACCTCTGGGAATTTTTGTTTTCTTTTTATTATAAAAGAGTATGCAACATATATTTTATATTAAGTTAATTAACTATTTATAGATATTAAATGAAAAAGTTGTTTCATAAAAATATTATATTCAATAAACGATAAATATATTTTAAATTAAATAAAAATATACTCGAAGTTGCAGCCAAATCTAGACTAATCCATAAGAATAACACATAAATAGCCACTTCTGGACTTACAAGACAAAGCACTTGGTAATGAATAAATATTTACTACATATAAAATTTTCAAATTAAAATATTAGATAATAAAATAATGACAATTTTCCCTTCTCCATCCGAAGGTGAAGGTGATTATGCTTCAACACTGAATGATATCCTCCAAAAGGACCTTCGTTGAGGATGCGGGAGAAGACAACAGTCGGACGTAGACAAAAATTCGACTGGCATTGACTCTTCCGTACTTGGAGATTGGTTTTGTTGTTTTCTGAAAAGTATCAAACACAAAAACCACGTGACATTAACGTTCCTCCTTCACCGTATAAACAAAACACGGTTCTGCGTGTTTGTGAAGAGTAAAAAAGCTTTTGCCATATTTGGAAAATTTCTTCTAATTTTTCTGTCTCCAAAATCCATCAGTAATTACTTTTAAACTTCCGCCGCCATGGACCAGTTTTTTTTTGATTAGATTTGTTTTTAGGCCTTTTTTCGCTGTGGGGCTTTCTGCAGCCGTATGCTGCTGCCCTTGCACAGCATGAGTCCCCCCGCCAGGCGGACTCGACCCCACGCCGCCCGGGCTACAGGCGGATGGGGTAGCCAACAAGCTATTGCTTGTTGGCTTCCGCCATGGACCAGTGCTTTATATCGATTTACATCACCCTTCGTGCGTGTCCACCTCGAGAACTCTTCCCGAAACGACAATCCTTCCACAATCCAAAACTTCCTTCTCGTGGGCAATGGGGACTGCCTGCCCTGACACCTAACACCGTCTGTGTAAGTTATGCAAATGCATAACAACAATTCGAAGAGATAAGTAAGGGCTAAAAAAGTAACTTTTTTTCAGGCGTAATTCTGGTCTTACTCCAACTTCGGTGGGCATCGCAAGTCTCGAGAAATCTGGATTTCCATGCATGCTAGAAGTGAAATGATCCAACTCAATTCCATTCGATCTAATTCGTTGGAGGAACGCATTATTAGTTGGGAGTTGGTTTTCTGTATTGTCAGTCTTGTCCAGAGTTGTATAGGGAAGGGAAGACATTAAACGATCAGAGTACCTCCATTTTCCTTCTGGCCTTTGCCTGCACGCGTCCAGGCGGCAAACCCTGAGGCAGCGGCTAGTGATGTACTTCCACACGAGGGGCAATCTGAATGGTTCATTCTTACCCTCACGAGCAAAAGGTAAGAGACTGCCATAGCCGTGGTCAAAATCTGTACTAGAACGGGCAGTAGCGACGTAGCGTGCTCGGCGAAAGCGCTTTCATTACCAGTTGAGCGAGCAGTGGGCAGTGCGGAGGAAGACGTTAACAGCAACAAAACAAAACAAAGCTCTGCTCATCAAACTACCAGATCCCCGATCCGGCTTCACAAGGTTCCAGGGACTGACAGCAAAAGTACTTATGATTAATGTAAGATGAAACAAGCTTCTGATACACAGCGAGATCAGTGGATCGTTGTGGCAAACTTCTGCTTAAGCACGTGTGACTAACAACGTCCTCTTCCTCCAGTTGGGAAACAACCGACCATGGTGATAGAAGTAGGTGACCAGGTTCGCTGATTCTCAACTTGGGAACGGGTCTAACAGGTAGCTCTCTCTCCACGACTGCATCGGCATCCTCCTTCCCGACCACGTCGACTCTTCCTCACTGTCCTTAAGGTAAAGAGTTCGCCTCAGAATGCATCTAACCAACCCTTCTGCTTAACAGAAAGTTTCCCTGCAGTGCGTACGACAATCTTACAGGAAACTTTGTCATTGTCGGCATTGCGAAGATGGTTTTCAGATCCTCTCCATCCCAAATCATTCCCTAGCTTTCGGGAGCCTGATTCAGATCCAGAATAATGGTACTCATTGGATACACCACTTGGTTCCAAAATGTTGTCGTGTTCGACTGCACCTTGCGCTCCCTCATGTTTCAGCTGCAGAAAGGTAAACGCTCGGTTCAATAGCAAACTCGAAACGAAATTCGTATGCAAGACTACCGTAGGGATAGGTCAGATGGCTTGGGAAGGACGAAATCATCAAACACAAAAGAAAAGAGCATTTGGTTCAGACCTGGGCTATGAGTTTTGAGGATAAAGACAGTAGCACCTCTCCATCTGTCGCGTCAATAAAGACCTGGTTCAGTAGCAGAATCACATGTAAATCCCTGAGAGTGACCTAGCGAAGTACTCTCAGTGTAGCGCAGATAAGGAATCGAGGATGGGGTGACGGCAGGCTGAAAATCAGTTCAGAGAAGCAACCAAGTGGACAGCAGGCACTACTAGATGGGTGTATTTAGCTTTTGGGCTGAGCGTCCTCTGATCATGCATCGGCATTTGTACAAGCATAATGCCGTTCATGATGTGGTTTTGGGAGCAAGAAAAACTGTCATCCTGGACGGGTGACTGTGAAAACGGCCTTAACCTCTTCGGCATGTTCGCTTAGCTGAACCTCAATCCTGCCTCCTTTCGATATAAAAACTCCATTCCTGCGGGTGGAAGTGACGTTCTGTACTTATTTAGGAAACTCAGGAAAACTCGGCAACAGTCTTTCTCGTCTTGATCACACCGGCTTCTTGATATTGAAGATCACTTGCAGAACAAAACAAACAACATTCAGACAATTATCGCGATAAGAAATCTACCCGTCAAAGCCACTTATGGCAATGGGTCCACCACCGCTGGAAAGCTGCATGACAACAGAAAGTTCAAGATCAGAAGATCAATATTTTGTTATACTTAAAGAGGACTAGGCCCATCGTCGTATCTGGGTGCCTAGGTACCCACCGTAAGCATCTTTCTCACTTGGATCTCGCCACTAAAGGCTATAGACGCTCTTCAAACCAATGGTATACTTTACCATATACTGTAAATAATTATGCATGATCCTATAGCTTGCCTCACGTTTCATTACTTTCACAAAGATCTGTACGCTTTCCTATCTATCAGAAGGCCAACACAGAGAGATAGGAAGGAGATATGAATCATTCGAAGCACGAATCATGCGAAGCACTTCCCTACCTTTTGCTAAATGAACCCTACACCATGTGTGGTACTTAAGTCTAAAGACGGCCTACTTTGTCCTTCACGATGGTTCGTACCTGTGTTACCCTATAACTGAGGAGATCTCACGACCTGTTTCTCCCAAGGTTTCGGGATCTCATGGAAGGTTGTAAAACGCAGTGGAAGTTAATATCACATAATGTTCAATCCTCCCTTAACCAGATTCTTTTAACACAGTATACTGTCATGATATCCTTCCAGCTCACGAGGTTCTGGTGATGGTAGCTAGTGAACGAGTTTAAAGGCAGACAAAATTATATGTCGGTCCACGTCGAATGCAAGAACTACCCACACAGACTTGAGGTAACCCGAAAGTACTGAACCCAGATGAGTACATATTTCGGTCCATGAGTATAGCAGTTCGATGCAAGAACTATCTTCACAAACTTTAAGGTAACCCGAAAAGATGCACCAAGAGAAGTACATAGTAAGTAGCACAGTGGGGTGAATATGCGATAACTTTAAGCGTCAAGTTAGCGAATGTATGTACTTTAGTACATACGGGAATGTGCAACACAGAGCGCATTTCCAGAGATTGGTCCCCAAGGTAACACGAAAAGTGAACCCAGATGAGTACATATATTCATACGTCGAGAATGGCAGATTTTATCAAGGACCACTCTCTAGTACTTGGGTAACCAGAAAGTAACCCGGCCAAGTACATAGTAAATAGCAAACAGGGTGCCGAATGTGCGCTAACTTGCTAAGTGGAGTTAGCCAATTGTATGTAACCGAAGGGTGTGCCGATGGGAACTTGTAGTGCGAAGCATATTTCCAGAAAAGGTTCCCTTGGTATAGAGTGCGATGCATCTGAGAAATACAGTATATATTGGTTACACGGGTAAAGCAGCTTTCTGAGAAAACAGTCACTTCGCCCGCACACTTAGGTAACCCCCTAGCTTTCTGAGAAATACAGTATGTAATGATGCAAGCTAATCGAAGCTAATCGATTCTAATGTAGAATCTAATGCAAAACTGCAAAACTGGATTTGAAACGAAGAAACTGGAGTCTAATGCAGAACTGGAAAACTAGATTTGAACTGGAGAACTGGAGGTGAACACGACGATAGTGAAATTAGTGAACAGCATCGATGGCACCAAAACGTAAATAGAGAGTTAGTTAAATGAGTTCAAGAGCAATGATTTAGCGAGTGAAATCAGCGTGAGATAGGTAGAAAAACTAGAGGAAAAGAATTTTCGCCACCGGGTCACTCACGTAGGTACTGAGTATGTGTACACTCAGGAACCTAATATCACAAGATACACTCAGGAGCATGCAGCAGAACAAACTCCCGTCGCATGCACCTCAACCTGCTCTCTGACTTCATAGCACCCAGCAGAGAGGGTTAGGCTATAGATGAGTAGGAAAAGTGGCCAAGCGAAGTTGAAAACTTTTCTCTACTATGTACTCATCCCAGATGAGTACATATATTCATACGTCGAGAATGGCAGATTTTATCAAGGACCACTCTCTAGTTTAGAGGTAAATACGGGGACAAGTACAGAGTAAGTGGAGTACATAGTAAGGATAATAGAGGGGCCGGAATGTACGCTAACGTTGAGCATTTTCTTAGCGATTATTTCAACCACGGGCATTTACAGCAGGAGCTTCAGTAGCTTCATACATGTACATGACATGTACTATTGCAGTGTAAATGGATCTATGCGTATGGTCTTTGTAATGCATCAGAGAAACTGAGGTCTGGAAGTTAGCAGGCATTCAAGGACAGAGGGTGAATCGTCTATTCAACGAGCTATAATGGAAGGGTCGTATTCACAGAATACATGTAACATCAAAACAAAAATGTAGTAGAAAACTCTTATCATGCCGTGCATCCATTCCATACAGTTTTGAGGGGTAATACGAATGAACTTAGGAACAATAAGAAAATTAATACATACGTTGAGCGAATAGAGTGAACTGAATGTAAACCTTGAACAATACTTACGAAGAGGAAGGAAATGGATCTACGATATAACAGTAAACATGGGATCACAGAGCAATCAACAAGCCATAGTCAATGTCCGAAAGCCAGTCGATCAGCTTTCTGCTTAAAATTCACTGGTAGGTAATGAGTAGGTGTGTACTCGAATACCTAATTACCACATACATGCCAAACATGCTGGTATCCACACGTCACTAGCATGCACCTCGACTCTTACTTCGACAGCACCATTGTGACGCTCCAAAGAAACTGCGAAATATATGAAGCCCTCGATTTAAAAGACGCCATTACCAGAGAGGTTCAGATGAGAAGGAAAGGTGATAACCGAAGTTAGACATATTTCTGTCTCAGCAGCTTCTAATCAGCCAGACGTCTCTATTCGGTACGAACATCTCTGGGTGAGCCCCTGTCTTTCTGAAGTGGTAACCAGTGAACTTGGCAGAAAGACTGGCCATCGAACAGGGAGGAACACATGTACAACAAACCGAAGAACATAAGAGTTTCGAAACTATAATAAAAAGTATAGTGGTTAGCAGCTTGACCCAAGAACTAACCCACGTGTACTTGAGGTAACCCATGAATAAAACCCAGAGAAGTAAATCGAAAATGAAAATTGGAGTCTCTGTGAACTAAAGACGTCCAATTTTTGATATATTTCATGCAAAAGGAAAGCCTGCGCTGAAAAGATAGTAACAGAAGCAAAACGGCATGGACAACAACTGAATAAGCGGCAGAGCAGACCGTAAGACCGCACTGGACTGAATTGTAAACCACAGCCAAAACAGGAATGTGAAAGCAACTGTAGTCATGACAGAATGAGATAACAACGATGGTAGAGCAAGACATGAAGCATGAAGTAAAGACTACAGTGGTTGAAGTGAAGTGAAGTTGGCCATGAATAGATTATTGCATAGCTCAACGTGTTGAGTACGCACACGCGCGATTCGTTGTGCTTGGATATGCCTAGCCTCCAGAGAACCCCCACTCGTCTGCAACGTGACATCTACCATACAGAGTATATAATCAGTTACAAAAACCATCGATGTCGTCTTGGAAAACAGATTTAATAGACAGAAAGACTCTACGGTTGAGTTCCTTCAACAGATAAATCCAATCTACTTCCTAGAGTACCCCAAACGAGAGATCAAAACATAGATCATAGCTCGAGCGCAAGGGTACGTGGAGGTGATAACATACCATTGCCATAGAGTGTCCCAACGGCCATTCTCCCCCCACCAGTATCCAGTTTTATAATATCACCCTGGAGTTTGTCCACATACAGCTTGCCGCCATCGGTACTTACAACGGAACCTGCCTGAAGCTGTACCGTACGAACACATTTGAATATGTCACCTGATTTGTGGCAAGAGCCTTCTAAGCTCAGTGCTGCAGACTAAGATGCACGAAGTTTAGTGAGTACTGCTTCACTTCCAGCGAGTTTCACTTACGATCAACATGAAAGGATTCTCGACGTAGTTAGTGAAGAATCAGGACCTACGGGAATTTCTTTCAACGGTTTCAATAATTCCTCACCGTACATGAACCGACGTCGAACTCTAAACCTCAAAGCTTACCACTTTGGCCCGAAATTCACCTCCACGCGTTTCGATAAAGGCCTCGCCTCCTTTCACTTCACCTATGAGGTAAGCAGTAATAGTAGGGGAGCAGGATAATTAACCAACAGAAGGGCAACTGAGTCATTAAGGATTTCCACGAGTTTGAAAGAGAAAAACCTTAGATGAGAGGTTTGCAAGTGCCCGAGCCATTCCTGGATATCGTACCTAGATTAATATCTCCACCAGCTGTCGTGACACGTACACTTCCTTCTCTCTAAAACATATAAGAGGGCTGTCAGAACCAAGTGGGTGAAACTGGTTAGCATACTTTACCGACGGTTTACAAGACAAATGATCCAAATCCAGAAGCTGCTAACGAGACTCGGGAGCCGAACTTGCAGTCACAGCAAACAACAAGTTTCAGTCACTCATATTAGATCAAGACAAATTTATATTTCCAGCTGCTGAGAATCCCCGATGGATCACAGTGAGCTTAAACTGCAGCCGTTTAGACGTCAAAGTAACGCCAGCTTCGATTCGCAACTGGGGTGTCAGAATAGTTTCAAACCACGTTCTCTACATGCACAGGACCTTCGCCAGTCTGCACGTCAAGGCTGCACCATCTGGCTGGAATATGTACGTTTAGCTCCATAAGTTTTGACAGCTGCTTCGTACTTTCATCCAATGGTTCGCTCTTCCCTAACGCTGTACATATATCGAAGTTACGATGACTTTAACAACAATGGGGTACAGCAAGGTCGTGTTCACTCAACTCCACCCAACAACACATTTTGCAGACTCCAGGAAAATATTGTCCGAAGCGATGTATGTTAAAAGCCCATTCACGACACTACATTAGGACATTGATTTACTTATGCAGGACCTGGTAGCTTAACTCACAGACTCTGTTCTGTGAATGACTGATACTTAAAGCTTCACACTCTGCGCTCCCACCATTGGATTTGGTCCATACCGGCTGCAAGAACGTACAAAGCAGATAACCAACTTAAATCGTGTGTTACTGACGACACATAACTTAATACAACAGAAGAAAGAAACGGAATGCTAGAACGCGCATTAACTCCAGCAGAGATATACTGCATACCTGGATTAAAATCTCTTCCAAGTTCTCTCCAACAATAGCATTGATGCCAGCTTTTGTACCGGGCAAATCTATCTAGTCATCCAGTGCACACAGTAAGAGATCGTGATGACGTGCTTATTGCCTTATGCTAGGTCCTAAGTCTTCCTCTTTCTTTCTCTAAACCCTTTCTATCAAGCAGAAAAGGCTCTCGTGACTGACCAAACAAAAATCTTTTGCGGAATGTACGTATGTTTGTACTTGGGAAAGTCCAATGTTTCGCCAAAAGAAATCCGAACGGACCAAATCCACAGTTTCAATGCCTGGTGAACGGGGAGCTGGAGGTTCCAAACACTACTGTAAAAACAGCTACTTATCATCTATTGCTGCGAGTGCATTATGCAAAACATGAGCAAAGACGAATCTGCTTTCAGTGTTACCAGCAGCCACTAGGGAGTGGAAAGTAGCTACTGTCAGTCGCTGAATTCACTGAATACCTTCAGTAAGGCCCCAACTTGCACGGCTAGCCGCTTTGGAAAGGACGTGGGATCCACTGTTTGCGAACCTGCTTCTGAGCTCAGATGCGACACTCCAGCAAATACATTTCCACAATGCTGAACTTGCTTTCTCACCCCCGCACTTCCCAGTTTGTAGTCTGTGTCATACATGCCACCACCAAGTACAGTTGTCTGGCTCTTTTGGGAGTTTGGACCTGCTTGCTGTGCGAAGAAATTTGCAAGCATTGCAGGCGTGTTGGTCCAGTTCAAGCGTAATCCACCTCCAGGTGCCTGTACCATGACAGGAAAATAAAATGACCAAAACTACTAATGTACTAACAACTACGAAGTTAGCTGAACTTGATCAACTTCCAACGAAAACAAAATGAGCTCTGCAATGAAAGGTAATATGGAAAGGGCTTTGCAGTAGAAGCAGGAGGCTACCAGAGATCAAATCAGCACAATGTAAACTCCAGCACATTTTTGACAAGTAGTCCAAGTAGGGCCGTAGCGATTTTTCTCCAAGAAGGGGGTTTGCTAGGAGCTTGTCGATGCCAGCAAGGTGACTGACTAGTTCGGCTGAAGACTGTAACAGACAGTAACTTTCAAAGAAGTGGCTACGCATTCACTCATCCCATGCCCTTTCGAGGATTTTCCGGCAACCAAAGCGCCACGCCAATTGAACAGGACGACTCCAGTTCGAAGCTGAAGTAATTGTTGACGGTCTTTCATCGCACAACGCAACTGAATTCTGTGCGAATTGGAGAGGGCTTTTCTTAATGAGTAAAAGAATAGGGACAGTTTTACCTCAAGGGCCTTCCGCAGTGCTAATCTGATCATCTTCGTTGTCAATCAAGACGCGGTTTCTGGCCTTCAAGAAGTCGACTGCGTGTTCAGATCGGCACGTACGCGGACAGGTTTTCTGTACATACGAGCGTAGCAAGTCCTTTCAGCCGACTTGCACGACTGAAAGCCCGGAATCTCGAGCCTTGTCACGTGATCCCAACATTCATTCAGGTTTGTCGAGCTGAGAACAGTGCATAGAAGTTGAGAATTTGCACGCCTTGCAGCTGTTATATTGAAAGGTACAAAACCTCGAGTTTACTGCCTGGAATGGAGATGGCAGAAATTCACGGCCAGTTCGAAATTTCGGTGCGGCCAGTCAAGCAATCAGGCGAAACTCCTGTGGGCGATGCCGGCACGGCAAAGTACAAGAGATCAGGCGTAAATCGTTCACCTTTTAACGAGAGGAAGGATAGCATTTTTCAGTTGAAGAAGGAAACCACAGATCAGATTGTCAACGCTGGTATGATGGACAAGGCAAATGTTCATAATTTTCACGCCCTTCACTTCACTTCACATGGAAGAACAAGGTTCTTGTATTTGCACTAAGTGACCAATTTTGAAAGTGGTTGAAGTAATACATGATAAAGGACACACGTATAATCAAATAGACTAATTCACCTTCGACAACAACTGCCCCACAAACAGACTTGTGTAGAACTCTTTATCAAGTGTAAAGACTTCAAATCTGTCAACCTCGTTCCTTCACACTCTTACATGTTTCAGAACCTTCCTATTCTATTGTGAAACCACAAACCTCACTATATTAGCGGTGGCCCCGCCTCCGCTAATCATTTTAGTCGGAACTAAGTCGCGAGTAGCTCTTGTGCGAGTTCCCACCAGAAACGCGCAAGTGTGTTTTGTCACCGTTGCTTGTCGGGAGGAGACGCAATATGTGCAAAATAAAGAGGACACTAAGATGTACTATATGACAGTTGTATGTACACCTAACACCATCTGATGGCAGAGAAATCAAAGAAGGAAAATCTGTTTATCCGTAGATAGGAAAAGTGAGAAACAGTCCGAATTTGAATTCTCAAAATTTTTATAACGGAAATTTTTTTGATACAAGAACTCCTCGTGCTTTGTGCAAGAGGAGGCTGCCATGTCCGGTATCGAATGATACTTGCAGAGTAGAAGGTATGAGTCGGTCCGGCAGGAACTCTGTTGGCCGGCAGATAAAGTTTATCACCCGGCTGCTGGGAAATTTGAATTTCGGAGGAGTGGACTGACTCCTCTTCCTTATTGGTTCCAAGGAGGGAGTGGGTGGAGCCTATTCTCTTTTTCTCGGTGCTTGGAACCCCGAACCCGGACCCCACCGCTTCGTCTTTTCTTGAATCTCCATTTCACTCTGCTCCTTCTCTCATCGCTATGCTCCTTTGCAATTTCCCTACTTCTCTTCTACACTGGGTACATGACTGTATTTCTCTGTGCTTTTCCCCTTGATGGATGGATGGACCTGTAATTGTACCCCCTACTGTCTGATACAAGTGAAGTCGTCGTGATAGTGGAAACCCTAAGGCAGTTATAGTCGGAACGGTAGGGGAGGAAAAGGTGGGGTGGTCCAGGTTGAGTTTCGGGAGGGTTCGTAGGAAGGACCGCAGTGGCAATCAGCGTTCTCCGACCTCAGATTACGTACATTAACCTCAGCATACAGGTCAGACGACAGCGAAATTCTCAGGCGTGACAATCGGGGCTTGTGTAACCATCTAGCCGGAGGTTTCACAGGAATGATTCTGACGGAAGGCTGGGTTCGTGTAGGTACGAGGGTGGAGCTACGGAGGACGCGGAAGCCAAACTTTGATGCATACGTTAGTATTTCCAAAAGTTCCTCAGCAATGGTGTAGTTTCGGGTGTAATCTGGATCACAATCAGGCTTTGGGGTGTAATTCCGTTTCTCCTATGCTGCAGTGAGGGCTGTCACTGGGCGCCTGCAACCTTTTTGAAGGATCCCGCAACGGTTGCTGCCAACATTTATTTCTCCATTCTCAGACTGCAGGAAGAAAGCAGAGCGCAGGGAGGAAGCACGAAGTCACGCAGCTGTGACCCTGTTTTTCATAAATGCTAGGGTTTCTTCTGTTGTAATCCAACCAACAGTCGATCTATCAACCAAACCCCGTGAACATTAATTTTAGAGAACAAAAGTCAAAATACATATGGTGAACAAGACAGCTGACCGAGATGGCTGTGAAATGATAGACAGGCAGGCAGGCACGAAGCCCTGATTTTCGCTCCACTTCAAGCGCTACGTCAGGTCAGGTGGTCCACTAGAGCCGAATGGCGGAACCAACGCCAGGGCCAGCCACCGAGGCGCAACCTCCGCCGAGGGAGACGACGCCAAGTACAGAACGGAAGTCAAGTACAGCAGCAGGAGCAGCAATTCCACCACCTGCCAACGGGCAAGCGAGTGCTGCTGCTCCACCAGCATCAGCAGCAGCAGGAGCATCAGACGCACCACTTGACGGGAGCCCCAGTTCCCCAGCTGCTGCTGCAGGGGCAGGCGAAGCTGCCCCATCGACGGACACCAAAATCCCCGGAGAAGGAGAACAATCCCCAGGGGCAGGAGGAGACCCTAACCCAGCCGCAGCCCCAGCAGCAGACGGATCTACGCCGCTGGCCGAAGCCGTAGCAGCACCTGTGGACCCAAACCTGGCGAGCCCATCCACAGGAACAGAGGCTCCTGCGAGTCCTGACGAACCTGGAGAAGTTGTCAAGTTGCAGTGGGACTATAACATCCCACTGCCGAACTGCTACTTCCGGCCCTCTCTCGTGGACTTGTGCGTGCCGGTACTGGCCAAGAATTTCGCTGAATTTCCTGGCTTTGGTGGCATCCCGACGGACGAGCGATTACGGGTCGTGAACGAAATTCCACTCGATCTGCCCTTGAAATTAGCAGCAGATGTCAGTTCCACAACTCTTTTATTCCCTCTATTCTCACTGTTCGAAGGGATCGTAAGTTTATCCATCATATAGACTAACAAGCCTCCTTACCATGCCATTTCTTAATCTTAACCCGACGCCAAGGAGTGGAACTTTACTTCCAGGCCATCAGAGGCTAAGACCATCTTAATAGTACTCCACAGAATTTAAGCTTGAACGCAGGCCTTGATAATCACTACAAGGTTGGAAAGAAATGTGAGCCTTGTTGAACGTCAATGACTGTCGTTTCTCAGGCAGATAAGTCGCCCTGAACTGAACATATCCATTATCACTGTCAGATGATTCCTGAAGAAGCGTACTGGAAAAGGCGAGTACAAGTGAGGTGGCGAAACTGTGACACTGTGGCACATGGTCGATCGTGGAAACAGATGTTCTTTGAACGCAACTTGCAAGAAGCGTTGGAAAGGTTGCTTTCGGTCATTAAGACTGGTCGGTTACTTGCGTCTGATGCGTCGTCGTTACGTTAATAGGAACAATTTAGCCGCGGGCATTGCAGCATGCGGACTCACTCCTAGCTACATTCACTTTCTGTAGATATGATGCGACTATCGAGAAGGAACAGGATTTGACCGATCTAATGGAAATCAGCGCGCCGCACGTGCACAATCTGGACGTCATTCAGTTGCCATCTCATTTCGACTTCAAACTGATGTTCTACGTCCTCCAAAGGTGGGTGCATGGCGGTATTCACCTTACGTGAAAATGCTGCATATGATCTAGTGTCAGTATGGAAACTTGGAAAGGTATCCGATCGTTCCGCGAGATACCTTTCCAAGTTTCCATACTGACATGCCGTCCACTAGCTCACCTCTTGAACCTGTGAATCCTCTTACATCTCGTCCTGTAGCGAGAAGTATCGAGTATTAATGCCTCCCAGTCTGACCTCTTTTATCCTTCAATGTTCATACCCCATGGTTTGGCGTTCTGCTATAAAAGCCAGATAGCGGGGTTTGAAGAAGTTATGGTCAAGCTCGAGCTCTGAATGGAGCCTTGCTAATACACACCCTTGTGTGATCCTCAGCAAGTATGTAGATGCTCACACCAGAACCGATTTCGACTAAGAAAGAAAGTCAGAACGAACACCTGTGTTTACTAAGAGAACGAGACCAGAAAGTACTTCTAATAGCTGACTGAAAGACAGCTTGATGATTCTAATAATGTCTTCCAAAGAAGTTGTATCGACAAGGACAGGCCGATTCTGGTCATGACTCGAGAGAGTTGTACAGCGGAGTCAAGGTGCTCATGCTGGTCGCAGGGACCTGACAGGACTGCGGGTGAATTATGTGGTTCTGGATACTCCCGGAGCCAAGTTTGACTGGTCGAAGTGGGGGATGAAAGTCTCTGACTGCCGCTCTTTATCAGCGGCTCTGACAATCTCTGCCACGTTAACAACACTCAACCTGTCTCAAAACCGAATCGACGCCGAGAAGGTAACGGAAGAAGACCAATAAGGACATTGTAATGGTATCATATTCTCGATGCAATCTCAGTTCGAGACATGAGTCATCAAAGAACATGTTTTCAGTCAGCAAGCTGCTCCCGTGGTCTGAATTTGACCATTAATATTTGAAAAGGAACAGCTGCAGGGTGTAGTGTTTCCTCCTTCACGCCAAAATGTTGAGACTATCTAGGAAACTCATATTCCAAACTTCGACGTACCAATGTGTGTTTAGTGTTTAAACCTAAGCTTACTGTTTTTACTTCTAGGTGATAATGACCTGTTTAGAAACGCTAATTTCAACATGCTTTCTTCCTCTGGAATGGCTTTGAGAAGGAAGATGGGGATACTTGCGAAAGGCCTAATCGAGAATCCTACAGTGGTGGACCTGGACCTTTCCTGCAATATTCTCTCTGATGAAGGTGTGAGACAAGTGGCTTACGTCTTGAAAAGCCCGAACTCGGTTCTTGGAATGTTGAATCTGGCCAGCAACCACATAACATCCGAAGGTGAGACGGTCAATGACCACATCTCGTGTACATGGTCAATCTACGTGCAGCACAAGAGAGCCGGCTTCCGGGAATCGCACTACAGTACTCATCTTAACCAAAGGAATACATTAATGCCAATGATTTGTTTACCGTCATGAGTCGAGGCGACGTTGTTGAATTAGTGTCACAGCACTCCATGCTGACTTTTTGCTTCAGCTTACCTGCAGGCTGTAGGTTCTTAGCGGAGTGTGAAGATGCCAACCGCTCCTTGGTTTCACTTAACTTGACATCGAACATCTTTGGTGACCTCGGTGGCAAGCGCATCCTCGACTGGGCGAATAATAACCCGATTATTCAGGTAAACCAATAGAGTAGATCAGCAAATCGAAATCAAGGTAGCACTGGTACTGAATAGCTGAAAATTAGGTCCTCGTTAGGCGAGGGGGAGTAGCTTGATACTAGACTTAACTATGGAGGAGACTACTGACGAAACTGTTGTCCTGAAATAGAACTTGCGCATGTCGTTGATCATTCTAGAATGGAAAATATTTGTGGGCTGAGAGGGTGTTCCTACTCGATTACGTTGTTTTGGGACCACAAATGATTGCTGATTACCGCAAGGGCAAGTGATAGATAGGGCTTTGTTACAAGGAAACGTAGCTCTCAAAGTATCTTTACTCCTCTTTTCAGCTTGTTATAGAAACACCTTCTTGTGAACTCAAGTACACCAAACCTTTTCCAGAGAATCAGTATGGAGTGCTGTGACATCGGTGACGACAGTGTTCAGTCCTTCACTAGGCTCATGCACAACGAGCATTCTTCGCTTACTGCGCTCAACATATCCGGCAACCGTGCAATCGGAGTAACTGGGGGTGAAACGGTTTTGACTGGTTTGGTACATTAACCGAACTCCTAAACCTTCTGCGTTTCACTTGCTTCTGAAGATCTTTCTCCCTTCATATACCAGGCTGGACAGCTCAATGCTTCGATAGTATCTGCTTAAACGTCTGCACAACTTGACAGATAACCCAAAGGTTGAGGTACAGAAGGCAATGCCAGAGCAATTCGAGTAGTATAACGTTTGTCAAAGAAAGCTGCTATGCTGCTCTGCCACCTAGATCTGAGTGAGCTTAACAACCGAGTACTGATTCAATCAGGAGGCCGGGAAGCAGATGAAAGAGCTGTGGATCTCCAACTGCGACTGTGGAGAAGACCTTGAAACCAGGATTTTGGACTTTTTGGTGGAAAGAAAGTACGGTAGGACGTGCACCCATCATCCATGGGAACAGGAGGCCCGACCTAGTCTACTGGTGCCAACGCCGAAACCAGACGCTGAAATGACTCCATCGGAAGAAGAGGAGAAAGCAAAGGCAGACAAAGAAAACGAAGATAAAGAGAAAGAAGCCAAGGCAACAGAAGAGGAAGAAGACGAGTCCTCGGAGGAGTCGAAGGACGACGAGAAAGAGGCCGAAGAGAAAGCCAAACAGGAAGAAGAAAGACTGAAAAAGGAACAGGAAGGGGCAGCAGCGCAGAAGGAAAAGGAAGACAAACTGAAGGCGGACGATGACCTCGTCTTCCATGTTGGGCACGGTCATGGTGAGGCGTGTACTTTGGAGTGTTCCCGCATGGTGGGTCTACCCTCAACGAAACCACCCCCAGAACCAGTAGTCTACCCAGAAACCTGGTTTGCAGCAAGAGACGCACAGGCGGCTATAAAGACAATAGAAGATGCAAAACCGTATTGGGGTTTAGAATCTCTCAAAGACATGAAGGCTTGAAGTCACGAGGTAGAGGACGCAAAAATAACTGTTAACACTTTCCCAGCTAGAGCAACGTAGAGCTGGGTGTACATTTTTCTGTAATCATGTGCTATGAGTCCGCTATGGCAGCGCAATCTCTGTCTGTGACGATGCTCCTCCTAAATCATAAACCAACGGCTTACTCTTACAGAGAAAACTGACGAGTTTACTTACTCAGGAGAGATCAGTGGATTCTTCATTGGAATTCATGTGATATCTCCTCAACCGCTCCATGTTCTTACATCTCCATCGCCTGTCTGTGAGATCACGTTCAAAAAACCGGCGAAAGTGATCGAAAGGGTCAAGAGTGTTGAGTAGCTGAATTGGATATCCCGTGGGAAAGGAGGTCCCGTCTTGGTTTCAATGTTAATATTGCGACCTAACAGCTGCACCACACCCAAAAAAGAAGTGAAGTTTTGCACACTGAAACACTCGTTAATGGAGAAGATCCTGCTATTTCCCAGCCTTCCAAATAGAATTGGTAATGTCACATCTCCTCGGTAAAAACCTGTCACTTCTCCTTTCTGTAATCCCCAGTACATGTGGTCGGTGGTGGATGTGTGCAAAATGCCTTGTGCTTGTTTTCCAGGAATAACTTCACACCTCGTCCTGCATTGGTCAGAAAGCTAAAAGATACGATAGAATGGCTATCGAGCACTGAAATGTTTTGTTTTGTTTGATTTGTTTTCGGAGTTCTTTTCACCATAAAGGTGTGCTCTAAGAGCATCTAGATTCACCGGACAATGTAAATGCCCCGGTACAATGGACTATCCCGGTATCTAGTCCCCTATTTTGCGTGATCCAGTCGCCTACTGTGCGTGGTGTGTTATAAAATGCGGTAAACGTCGTCATATCACAGTATATATATGCAACCCGTTTACGTCTCGCTAAGCAGTCACGCTATAGGTTCAAGACAAAGAAAAAATATATGACAAAGAAACAATGTCATTACTTTTCCATCACGGGTGTGTAATTCCAAACAAGACTGGAAACTAGATTTCTCCGTACCGTTTCCCGTGTTGCCGTGGAGATACTCTCGGGTGGAGACAGTGCATCTCCACCCGAACACTAGAAATGGCCCGGGAAGTTTCAGAGACTTATGGAGCTATCGAGTAGTTCTCAGTCTCCTCAAAACCAAAACGTTAGAAAAAATACCATGTCATGCGTTTTAAGTTTAGCGTGGACGTTTATCGAGATGGGACTCTGAGATAAATTTACAGTGAAAACTTGTCATTTATCGTCTTTACTCACGCATCACGCCATACCGGGCATGTTTACAGTGCCGAGGCATTTACAGTGCTCCGGTGGAGATGCCTTTAGTAAGTTAACGGATTACACCACCCCCTGTTCTTCGTTCAGTGGACTAGCCTAGCTTCCAAGGATCTTCAGAACCTGATCCAACAAAAAGAAGTCCATACAGAGTGAGTGGAAGCTCTGAAAACCAACATCCGCACTATTGAGAGGTTAGCAAACAGATATAAAGCCGAAGCTACCGTTTCTGCTAAAGAGATGGCTCAACTCCGGGGCCACCAGGAGTTGCAGATGCGACTTTGACAAGCAAGATAAACTAGCTGATCTGGTGTATGAGAAGAAGACTTGGAGTGCCCACTGCGACGCTGCAGAAGCCAAGGCTGCCGAAGAAAAGAAGTAGCGACTGGAAGCAGAATATCGAACCAAGGAGGTCATGACACAGATGGGAGAGACTCCAAAGAAGAAGTTCAACTTCACAGCCGGGAGAAAGCTTCTCACCTTAGCTCAAACCTGGGATGTTATCTCCAAGGTCAGATTGTTAGGATGCAAGGACAACATGTTCAGGTACTTGGACAGACAGATTGAAGACTTGAAGACACTCTATGGTCTTCCACCAGTCGTCATCCCTACAGCCATGTCTTCGGACACCGGAGATCCTTCTCATATCGAGGATCTAGACCAGGAAGAGTTCAACCTAGCTGTTCACATGGTGGTAACAACATTGGACTTGGAGAAGACACGAGAAGAAGTCCTAGAAGCCAAGATGTCTTCTGAAAGACAAGAAGAAGAGTCAACTTTGCAGGTGTTTAGGGTGGAGTGTGGTGCCCACAATTTACAAGATTTACGAATTTTCAAAATTTTTGAAGTTAATAACTTGTTTGTGTAACTGAAGTAGCCTTGTTGCTTAAGATTACACCTTACTTAGAGAGAAGATGATCTTAAGATCTTTTTGTAACAAGAAGTGTATTTCTTCGGAAGATGGATATCTTCCGGGAAGACGTCTTCTCGGTTGTGTCTTCCGAAGACGGAAGATGGAAGACGCGTGTCTTCAGGAAGACAGCGACAGCGACTACATAGGTCTAACCGCGCACCATCCAGTCAAGGAGTAGGTGTACCTACCAGGTAGCACCAAGGTAGTAAGTAGGTCTAATAGGTCGAAGTACCCCTAACTGCGCAAGAAGATACGGGAGAAGCGCATTAGCGTAGAAATCATCGACTGCTTCCCGCATCGAAGACATTAGCGCAGAAGATCAGATTAGGAGGTGCCGAATTGAGTGAGGAGGACCAGCAGAGTGAAATTGTGGACATCAAGGATCGAATCGTAGCTAGAGAGAGAGCAAGGACGATTTTCTGAGAGTAGGAAGCACCATCGAGCTGAAGGAGTCTCCTGTAGATTCCCAGAAGTAGACATTGAAGGGCAATTGAAGAAGAATCGGAGACGGAGCACTGATTGATTGAGAAGCAGTAGGACGTGACGCCAGATTGACGATAGGAGTAGTTCTGTGGGATCGCATTGGAAGCTGAGGTGGAGCCGGAAGCGCGTAGAAGACTGAAGGTACTACGGGAAGCAGCCAGAAGACTGTTTAAGGTTCTTCCCATATTCTTTTCCTTTCCCTTTGGAGCGACAAGCATCGAAGTTTGAATTTCAGGTAGGAGCTGGTTCACGACACGACAACGTAACCCTGAAAGTTAACTTAAACAAGCTAGAAAGCATGCATGGACGACATGTAAATACAACCCATGAGCTTAAACTCTATCAACATGATAAACAACCTACTACAACTCAAAATATATAACATCCTCCAGAATAGACTTCTCTGAGGTCCTAACTTCACTCAGAGAGACTAACTCCTGACAGAGAGGTGAATTGTTTATTATGTGATTCAACTCACGACAACGTAGGCGTGGAAGAAGGCGCCCCAGTTGACGACCTCTTCTGTCCAAACCGCTTCCAAGACCTCCACATCCTGGTCTCCAAGATATCTAATCTTCTGAATCTTTCCCTTGGGAAATAGGTGAAGGTACATCTTTCCTAGAAGACGCTTCTTTGGCTCTTGGTAGGCTTCCACCTCCCATCCGTTCCTCCCCTGTCGGTCTTCCAAGAAGAGACATATAGTACTTTCAGATACATGCTACTTCTCTGAGATAATCGTGAAAATTTTTCTCTTCTCGAGCTCATACCCGCGGTTCTCTGATTCAAGTCGATGAAAAGCTCTACGTCACTATTCCACCGTCCACAAGGATGGTCTTCCTCGGACGACTCCTGCCTTGACAGATAAGCAATTACGCGGAGACAATGCTGCCTAGACCTCTTCCAGAAGACCTTGATCCACGAGATTTAGTCCCATGTGAAGAAGTCGAGGCCCAACTCTTTGATGAAAGGTTTGGCCTCGATCAACTCCGCTTGTGATAACACCAACCCTCGAGGATGCATCGACATTTCAAGCTTCTGTTACACTATACCACACATACTTGCTGCGAGCCGAAGCCTCAACTCTTATCCGATCTTCACAGTCCAGCTTCCACTCTCAGAAGACGAATTTAATCTTCCAAAAGATAGCTATTCTGTCTTCCAAAATTCTAACAGTGCTTCCTAATTACATCACGTCTTCCGAGCTATATCAATCCTAACTAAGCAAGGCATCGCATGGATTCTTAAGAAGATAATCCACCTACTTCTTAACAAAAGATGAAAAGATATGTGAAAAGCGAAGTCTGTGAATGGATGAGAAGAAGGTTGAGGACTCCTGTGATGACAGGGACCTCCAAGAAGACTCTCGAGACAACTTCTGATTAACTGACGTCTTCAAAAGACTTCCTGTAGTCATATTTCCAATCACTGGTCTCATCCGTGTTCGACTTCTTACACGCAATCTAGTCTTCTAACAAACATGGAACATTCACACTCTGTTTTTTGACTCCTCATCTCGCATACACTCGCAGAAGAAGCTTGCTGCGTAATGAAAGTTTCATCCTGGCGATTATATCTATCTACAGCAGACTGCATCGACGACTTTAGATGTGACCGTAGGGTGCACTATTTTACGAGTGTGTGAGGTGTTACCTTCCGGAGTACTCATGTTAGAGGGTTGTGATGGTGTTGTTTGGAAGAATCATGTGCATAATTGTGCATCATGTCATTTTGCCAACACCGATGGTATCGTTGACCCAAGCTTAACAGTTGTACATGCGGGCTTGAGGTATATTTTATGTGGATCTGCTGGTGGAGCAATCCGTATATTGATGTGTGATGGTTGTTCAAGAGGTTGGCACATGTAATGTTTGACTACACCTCTCAGTGTCGTTCTTACTGGACGGTGAGTTTGTCCTCGATGTGTATAGCAGAGATAGTCGATTAGATATTTGTGTGGTATAGATTGCAAACAGGCGACTAACGATGAGATGATGTAGCACTCGGCCTCCATCAGTTAGGGGGCGATTGTGATACACTTGTGTATGTGTATGACATCATCTATGTGTTATGTGTATGTGTGGTGTATCTTTGACAGCGATGTATGTTGTGTAGCGATGTATATGCACAAGACATCTGTCATGTTAGTTTGGCACCTCGGTCAGGTTGGTCGAGTGCGGAGTGGTTAATCCCAGTAGGTCCGTTAGTGTCGTTAGGACGAGTTCTTGGGATAACTCACTAGAGGTATACTTCGCAGGTAGGGCTTGGAGTCCTTAGTTCTTTGAGTTGAGTCTTCAAGCTCTTGGTTATGATGGATATTCTGTCGAGTGTAACCCGGATTCTCTACGAGCATAGAGTGGGTTTGGCTTGACCGTTTGAGAGTAATTGTTGTTGCCGTGTTGGAGATGATAATTTCTCTATTGAGATTTATTGTGATAGACTTGTGTATGTGTATGACATCGTACATGTGTTATGTGTATGTGTGATGTATCTTTGACAGCGATGTATGTTGTGTAGCGATGTGTATGCATACGATATTACTCCACAATTACACCCCTTATCGATTATGGGGTTGGGTTACCGTTAGAGTTTGGATTTTGCGGGATCTTTATCATTGATCGTACATCATCACCTGTATGTGTTGGTGATGGTGGAGCACTTCTCCAAGTGGATTGAGTTGGTGACATTATCGGACAAGCTGAGTGAGGGGACAGCGTATGCATTCTTAGATTGAGTCTTGAGTCGTTTTGGAGCACCAGCTGAAGTGCTGATTGACCAAGGTATAGAGTTTCTTGGTGAGTTTCAGGTTGTGTGATGAAGCGCTGATTGATCATCGGACTACATCTCGAGATCATCTTGAGGCGGATGGTTTGGTGGAGAAGGTTGTTCAAACGGTGAAGAGAGGATTGCGCAAGTACGGCTTGCAGAAAGATCACTTGAGAGATTGAGATTTGCAATTATCATGGTTGGCTAGGGACGACCGGTTTAGTCGGGAAACGTCTTTGGCTTCTTTTCATCATATTTTCTATTATATGGTCGAGATCCAGATCTATCTTCGGTCATTCGTCGTGATTATGCTGAGGCGTTGAATCTTGATAAATCGGATATGTGGAGCATGAGAGCATGTTCTCAATGAGTCGAGACATTTCGGAGAGTTATGCTTAGGGCTTTTGAGAATCTAAGGATTGCTCAGCATAGAGACACGTTGCGATATATGACTATTCAAGGAGGAGGTTATCGGTCCTCGATTCACAGGTTTCATCCTGGTGATTATATCTATCTACAACAGACTACACCGACGACGTTGGATCTGATCACATGGTGCACTATTTTACGAGTACGTGAGATGTTACCTTCTAGAGTACTCATGTTAGAGGACCGTGATGGTGTTGTTTGGAAGGACCATGTGCGTATTACGTGCCACGTGCACGACAGCTGTCACGTCAGTTTAGGACCTTGGCTAGGTTGACCGAGTGCGTAGTGGCTAATCCCGGTAGGGCTTGTAGGCTTCAGTTCTTTGAGTTGAATCTCAAGCTCTTGGTTATGATGGATAGTCTTGGTGAGCGCAATCTGGATTCTCTGATGCACAGAGTGGATTTGGCTCGACTTTATTGTTTGTGTAGTGTCGGTTGGCATGATGGAGTGAGTACATATCGTTATTATTGTGGTACACTTGTGGACTTGTTTGACATCATCCATGTGTTATGTGTATGTGTGGTGGACCTTTGACATCGATGTATGTTGTGTTCCAATGTGTATGCGCACGACATATTTGTATAGTTTGCCATCCTAGCTATAACGTCAACATTTTGGATTTGATCGTCTCTCAAAAGCAGCATCTCTAGCACACAAAACTTGGACTTAGCACTTGATATGATGTCTAAAGGATAAGGTTCCTCCTCCAAACGTGTCAAAATATGCTCTACATCTCTGATATGATATGCAACAAACCTCCTGCAACTATTCACGAGCACTGCATCATCTTTGTCTTCCACCGCACAACCTTTCATAAGAATATCATCTATAGGATCATAACCTCAAGTAAAAACTCTCATAATATCTTATGCATCACTTTTGCATATGAACTATTGAGTTCGTCATTCTTTGAGGAAGAGTACACATCCGCATCAATCCCAAAGGTGTATGCATGATGATCAAATCTCTACTCTCAACAGCCAAATGAAATTGATCACAGCTGAAATATAAATCTCTAATCGAATAAATAGCTCTCTTTGCAAATGTCTCGACTACCTCATTAATCACAGGACCTATCCCAACACTACGAATGATCACGTTATTCGCTTGCAGGTCTTGAATGAAGCGTAAGGCTCTTGATTTCTTGGGTACAGTGAACCACCTGCTAGAGTATAGCTTTCGTCACGAAACTCACAACGCTAACATGCAAATCACAATCACACGTTAGCGTTCATGCACCACTTATCTTTATTTCGTTTGATCTAGGTCGGAGTTGGACCGTCTTCTTAACTTTCAAGTTCAGCATTCTCTAAGTCTCGACCTAGACTCGGTTAAGTCAATCCCAAAATATGAGCAAGTCACAACGTGACTTGGAGCGTACTTCTCATAAAGTTCAGGGTCTCAAACGGTGTCTCAAGCACACATAACAATCCAACCGCCCGTGATGTCCATCTAGGTCCAAGCTCCTGAACAGTGGTTGAACCCGTCATCTTGTTCCCTAGTCTTGCTCTAGCTCTTGGACTGTTATCAAGTCCAGATGCCCATGTCTGGATCAGAACACGCCTTGGTACTGATCTAGTCATCACCTCATGCGCAAAGAGTCTCCTCGTCGAACTTTGAGGTTGGATGACTCGTCCTGACCCATCTTGACATCGAGTTCTCTTCAAATATACTTCTGGGGATCGATGGTCTCTCCCTCCTCTCTAGTCACTGAAAATTATATTACAATCACAACCAGATCACGAGATTGGTCATAATTCTCAGCTCCGATGTTAGTTAGAGAAGTTCTTGGTATCATTGAAAAGCTCTCGTTAATAATCATAATAAGACACAAGCACACTTTATACTTATCTGCTTTAGAGGTAAAGGAAGACCCTTTTAATAATGGCCTAGACTTTTCCAATCGTATCTTACTTGTCTCAAGATTTTACATGAAGCTCCTTCCACAATTCAAAACGTCGCTAGAGCTCCAACACTTACCATTTTCTGGAAGAACCATGATCCAACCTCAGACTGGACCCTCTGATTCGGATCAACATCTGACCATCGTCCATCTATACCAGACCCACGTCTCAGTCCGCTCGGACTTATGTCTCAGACTTGCATTTTGATCCGTTTTTAGACTTGTCTCCTTAGGTCAATATTTGTCTAGCGTCGTCTTGGAATAGGCCCCTACCTCCTAACCCAGTGTTCCAACTTTGATTTAGAGAACCACTTAGGATTCATCTGTTCTCGACTTCTCGGTCAAATCATTAAGTACTACTCGTAATGTTCACAACCTAACGCAAGTCCATTATAGTTTTGTTGTTCGTGTTTGTATCTGATCTTGAGATCGAGGGTTGCGACAATAGCCTCATAGACAGTTCTCAAGTATCTCCACATGTGCTTTCTCTTTCAACAACTCAATGAGCTTAGGTAACAAGGCACCAGGAAGGAGGGTGCATTTTATAACTTTACAATTGAGATAAATACATCTAATGGGACAATATGACAAACAACAAATAACCATAAGAATCCTCCTGAAGAGAATGTATAATATATTTTTGGTAGACGGAGAACATGTGACAACTCATGTTTATCATATATCTAAAGAGGTTGAGACACACATCATAACTTGAACATACAAGTTCGAGGAACAAGATTCGGACGAAACTATCACTAGCTCGAAAGATGAACATCAAAAGAGGTTAGAAAGTAACAAAGGGATTGATGAAATAAAACTCAAAAGCTTCAAATGTATCGATCAACAATCTCCATCAATAGATATGAATAGAGTATTCTCACCGCATAACTTGAATAGACTTGAATAGAGTACGATCTTGAAAGATGATATTCTAGCTGATTTAACAAACGTACAAACTAACATAAGCTTCTTTCAGTTGTTGGAAATAGCATGACGATGACAATTGACAATGGAGAAAGTTCTCGAGAAAAGTCACCTTCATGAAAGAACTTTTGTGAAAGGAACGATGATTTATGTTTGCACCACATCGGACTTCACATGAATCTGTTTCCAAGGTGGTACTAGTACTCTTTACAAAAACTCATGACTCCAGTATCCCAAGCATCCTACAAGGTCTGTTCATCTGAAGATTAGGTTCATTTGTGGACATAATCACTAAAGACATGATGATGTCATTTAAATTACTTCCACTTACTCGAAAGGGATGATATTTGAGATAATTGATGAAAAGACTATCCAACCCATTGGAGAAAAAAATGTGATTTCAATCCTAATCGTAACAAACATTCTTTCAATTATATGATATTGAGATCAAAATATCAGCTACAATTTCCTTCTCTCGATCATACGTCCTCTCATGCATCCCCCTGCGTTAGATCTGCTAGAAATTTGTTCGAAAGATGATTAAGAGATGTCAAATTTAGAAAATAATATTCTCTTATGGGAAACATAGCGTCTCCGTAGATAAATTATGGCATGAGTTGAGGATTTTCTGTGTTTAGGTTTGCACAGAACCTATAATTGAGTCCGACAAAAAGACTATGGGAATAAAAGGATGCGTCTCAAAGCTCCCCTTGAGAGCCTCTTGCGACACCATTATAATAAAGTGAGCTTTATATAGATATATATAGATATATATAATAAGAATTGTAAAACTCATACGTATACAACTAAAGGAGATGCCGTATGACTCGAAGGCTAGGTCCCCATTGAGAAGCCTTGAGACGGTCTTGAGTCCTAGAGACGACTACTAGTCAATTTTTTTTTTTTTTTTTTTACGACTACTAGTCAATAATATTGACCGTAAAACTTGGGACGGTCTCCAAGACATCCGAATGGTGATCTCGAGGACCTTCATCTTGAAAATTGGATTATTATCTCGTACACGTAGTTTTTTGATTGCATAAGACAAAAGATCCAGATCTTTATCAGTCGATGGAGACGGACAGTGTGATACAACTTGTTTTATGAAAAACTTTGAAGAGAAGACAAGGTCTTCTATAATGAAGACATACTTTGAGAAAATCTGTCGGATAGTCACAACATATCTCTTTAGGTACCTTTGAAATTCCATGATTGAAACCTATAACTATGTTCGGTAAAATGCATATCATATGTAACCGAAGGTTGGACACCTCCTAGTCAAATCTATTCTTAGTTGTAAGACGATTAGAGCTTGTCTCCATTATGTCCCTAAGTGCTTTCTTATGCGATCACCGGTACCCTTGGTCGTTATCAAGATGTCGTGTATAAAACCTTTTGCCCTTACCATGCTTTGGATGGGATCCTTCAGTTCACGAATCTCAGAGCTTATCTCCCTTGATTCACTAATTTACTGGAGACGGGAACTCATTAAATGATAATGATTGTTAAATATCGATAAATAACCAGAAATAAATGTGCAATCTGAACTTTTCATAAGAACGATTGGATATTGCTTGTACAGAGTTATCTACCTTAAGGAACGTAAACACCTTCGCAACAGAGATCAACTTCTGATTTATGGAAGATGAGACGTAAACCACGCGAGGGAACTACTTAGGATGCAACGGAGACATTCTCTTACCCTTAGACTCCTTTGCTCTCCTACAAAGGCGGGCACACCGGTGAGACCGGACACACACGCCAACGCATTTTCTCATTGGAGGCTTGCTGTTAGAAGTTTTTGGAACGGACTGGGTCCTACAAAGCACGCATTAGTAGGGGCCTGCCCTTTATGTTTCCGTATAAGAACAGCATAAGCTACGACTAGTAGCGCGCCCTTGCGATTGCGACTCCGTTGTTGTGCCCCAAAACTCGAATCCAAGAACCGTCTATGGTGTCAAGAATTTAAGAGGTAGAGATTCGTACACTTCCTCATCTGTCCCTTTCCACTTCCTTCGTGCGAGTGTCGAAAGAAAGGATTACGTACGGTGCTGCTCGCTCACTTTTTTGCGCTCTTGGTTTGCCACTTCCGTCTCACTGATATCCTTGACCGCAAACTCGGAAGAATCCTGAAAAGATATGTTCGCGTGTCTGAGCTCCTGTCTGTCATCATGAGCTCCACTTCAGCCGCTGCTGAACGCTCTTCTGGGAGAACATCGGTGACGGATTCCCTCTTTGCTACGCTTAGTTTGCATAATTTCGCGTTAGAGTCTCTCAGCGAAGGGCACTAAGTCGACGATCCCGCATTCAGCACGAGTGATAATGACGAGGGACAAAGAAGGAGCTTCTGGGAGCCCAGTGAATCTTGAGGGAGGAATTCTTAATGCGGACTCTATTCTGCATGTCGCAGGACGCGAGCGTTTGCGGAGTAGAGAGGAGGGGTAGGTGCTAATCAGCTAAGACAACTACCACCTTACCATGTCATTATAAATCGGATCTAAGACACTGATTTTGTCTGTCTCAGAAGCATGCTGGTGAATTCACCCCACATATCGCGTGGTACCGCTGTCCAATACTCTCCCCTTCCTGCAGGTGAGAGCCTAATTTCTCGTGTTTTCACCACTATTATCATGGAAAGGACTCGTCAATCAAACGTCGAGTCAGCATGGAAGAAAATTTGTCGTGGAAGATTGTAGGTCCTGGAATTACAGTCATACCTTGCAGTAAGGACGTGCGAAGTCATTCTGAGACTCGAAAATACCGCGAACGATAAGTAGTCCTTAGAATTTACTCAGCTAGCAGATACACTCTGTTACGCTGGTTTGGGATTCTTGTTCTTACATTGAGCTCCACGAAATCATTTCAGTGCTTCTTGAAATCGATGGACACATTTATTAGTTTTCCAGCTTTAACTGTGGATGCCTTGCTTACTGCTTATTGCTGGTTTTATCAGAAGGCAAGGAGAGGACGGTGTTCCAGAGATGGAGGGACAAATGGTTCCGGATGGAATTGCTGATTTTCTGGACTCTTTTGGGTGTCGGAGTTGGTATCGCAGTCGGTTTGGGTCTTTATCGAGCAAATGTTTCTTCGGTCGTCCGGGATCTCATAGGTCTTAACTTTTGGGTTGTGCTTATCTTGCTTCACTTATTCTCATTTCGGTGTCCAGTGTTCAGTGAGCGTACATAAAAGACAAGGGTAGATTTGCTTTTATTCCTTTTCGAGACAAACTTCGCAAATTGCTCTAAATACTGCGCATTTAATGTAAGTCTGTGCTTGAAGCAGACTAGCTGAGTAGCAGTTGGAAACGACCTCCTTTTAATGACACATATTCTGATTTGTTCCAAAACGATGTTTTGTGCCAGGTTACCCGGGGGAATTGATGATTCGCGCTTTGCAGGAGCTCATCATGCCCTTGATCGCCTTTGCATTAATGACCGGAGTCCTCAATCTAAGACATAATTCTGGCGGGTTAGTTTATGCGTCTCGTGTCCTCTCTTATTGCTCAAGCTACATTCTAGATCGATTATGCACCCTCGGTGTGATGCATTTCCAGCAGTCGAGGCAAATTTCAGATTTGATGGAGTTCCGGCTTATTTATGTGTCCCAGGATTGGGCGCATAATCAGGTGGTCTCTGGGCTACTACATTCTTTCGATGCTTTTGGCTGTGGGCGTTGGGATTGCCTTGGTAGAGTTGATTAGACCTGGTAACGAGACAACTTTTACCTCGGATAGTGGTGGTGTCGATTCTTGCGGCGGGAGCAACAAGACAACCGAGTAAGCTTCTTACCGCTGTCTAGAGATGTATCGCAGTGGTGAGCCTGATCGAGTCTGGCAGGACCGTATTATGAGTACAGGCTCGCTGTGCCTAAACATAGTTTGTTTCACATTTAGCAGGGCCTCTCTATTGGTTTTCTGGTCACTTAGATTGTGCTTTGTCGCAGCGGAGTTTCGAAGTCCGATAAAACTGTACTGCAATCTCTCCTGAATATTGGACGGGATGTTATCCCCACGAACATCGTGTCCGCCGCAGCAGAAAACAATTTTCTGGGAATCATCATGTTCTCTGTTGTTTTCGCTTCAGCTCTCAGCACTTTGGGTACAACTTCTGAAGCATATATACACAAATTAGATCACTGCGTGCCTCATAGAATTTCCTGCTCACCCTTCTTTAATGTAATACATGGCGAAAGTTCCTGGCTTGTTCAGGATACACTCTAACTCTGAGTTGGACACTCGCCCGAAACCGAAGTATCTCACCTACATGCTCGTAACCTGGAACATTGTAAGCGCTATATATTTTGCTGCACGATAGACGTTGCAGGATCAGTAAGTCCGAAGTTCAATCTTTTGTATTCTTGAACTTTCTGATGTAGGTGAGGAAGCGGAACCCTTTATTCGGTTAATTGAGATTGCCAACAAGATCATCCTGAAAATTGTGAGTTAAAGTTAAAACTCACGGGTTGATCTGTTCCAGCATGGGGCCGTCGTCTCCGGCAATTGACAGTGTTGTGGAATAGTACAATCGGCATGTACATACTCACCTTGCTAAGTCTTGGGCAAAATTTGTGACTCTTACTCGTTAATCGAAATCGAAATCATCCAACATCTTAGACCGAAAGATACATCTTCCCAAGCTGACTTTTTGAAGGAAATATTCTACTAGGTCATTGTTAGCATGTGTTAAATGTATGTGTATAAAAGTACGGACCTTCAGGTGGAGCCGAAGTATGTATCTGTCTGACCGTCAGCTGAAACCTTATTTTGTGTGGCTACTGAACTCGCTGTTAGGATCCGTGTACAGCAGTTTTGGACACCACAAATGTTAGGTTTGAATATTTCTCTTTTGCTACACTAGTTACAGCAGTATTGGTAAAAATTTGAGAACTCATTCGGTATTGTGCTAACTGCTTGTACAGATTCTGGCTGTCATTGCCTTCACACCAGTCGGCGTGGCATCTCTCATTGCCAGCACAATATTAAGCGCATGTAATCTAGGGGGACTGCTCAAAGCTTTGGGACTTTACGTGAGTACAGTGTTGGCAGGCTTCTTCACACATTCGGTGGTTGTTCTACCAATAACTTTGATGGTTTTGTCAGGCGCAAACCCAATTAAAACTTTCAGGTACATCAGTGAAGTTGTCAACTTGTGATTTTGGCTTATAATGCTCCAGACATGTGTTGTAGGGAGATTGAACTGGAGGGTAAATTTAGTGTGAGACTATGGAGTAGGAGAAGGCCCTGAGTATCAAACGATTTGTAAATCGCTTATCTAAATGGAGTTGGAGTCCAGAGTGATTAGACAGTACTTTCAAATGGAGCAATAACCTCCTGAGATGTTCAAAAGCCAAGAATGAGAGTCCGCATTCGTCACTAGACCTTCCCAGTTCAACTTTGGTTGAGTTATAATGGGACTTACACGGCCGATTCGGTAGTGCAGGGCCTTCGTTCCTGCGCTTGTCATGGGCATAGGAACGGCTTCTAGTGCAGCTACAATGCCCGTGACCATGAGAAATGCTGAGGAACTTGGCTGCGCTCCCGGAATCGTTCACTTTGTGGTCCCGCTTGGTACCAATATTAACCGGGATGGAGCAGCTCTGTATGAAGCTGTCTCAGTAATATTTATCCTCCAGGTAACCTGGAGATTTTGTTCTTGGCAAGTTTGGTTCCTCGTCTTGAACAGAAGAAGGGCTTGGCTGATTGATCTAACCTTAGCAAGTACTTAGGTTACATGCGGTTCTTCTTAGATCAGAGAATTCTTTCCTCAATACGTACTTAACTCATTGTGAGTTGGCTTCCACTGCCATGTTTCCGTTTCATATCAAATGAGATATGAAAGCGTAACATTTCTTCTACTTTCGAGTCTAATTCCTTTGGCGAATTTTAACAGCACAAGATAGACACTCTCAAGTAGGCGGTCGTAAGTTCGTTACTGAGAGGTCGGAAGTGGTCTCTGCAGGCTCGTGGAGTGAGTATGACAGCAGGGAAGATAGTAGTGGTTGTCATCACAGCAACCCTGGCAGCCATTGGAGCTGCGTCCATACCAAATAGTGCTCTGGTAACGATGATCACTGTTTTACAGGTACGGACCGTTCCTGATCTCCAGATAACTTAAATAGCTAATTAGTCCTGTTGTGAGTGGGCAACACCTTTTGCTAATGGTTTGTCCATCCTTTGACCTTTGATGAGAAAGATGAAAAGGATGCAAGTTTGTAGTATTCCCACGGCTCTTTATGCGTAAAAGAGTTGAGTTGTAATGAGCCGAACAAGCGCGTCGAGGTTGGTCATCAATAGAAGGTTTCAACCATAAAGTGAAACTTTTCTGCACGGAATCCAGGCACTGGGATTCCCTGAATACATCGAGGATGTAGCTGTGCTCTATGCGGTGGACTGGTTTTTGGGTATGATTCGCACAGCTGTAAATATATGGGGAGATGCTTGCGCCGTTGTCGTTGTCGACAACTGGAACAAGAGATATCAAAGGAAACATAACTCCCCGCTGGTCATACCACGTTCTTCAAGCTCTTCTAGAAGACAAATGAAAGAAGATCTCCGAACGGTGGTTGCAGATCAGCAGCCTTGATGAAATCACTGAGAAGGTACTCCCCCGGCCTGCCTTTGGAGGAGCTCCTTGGCACTCAAGAATCTTGAACTTTCCATAATTTAGAACAATCTCAGTTTCAGTCTAATGATTATTAGCTATTGTGTAATTCTCCGTTTGCAGCTAGAGTAATTCAACTCCACGTTTGATTGATGTGCTCATTAGGTACAAACAACTGGACACTTCAGTTAAATCTTCGCCTTGAGATGACTCAGTTGATTCTGAGTTATAAATCGACGTACTCGCCCTATGGTACGTCATCTTGTCGCTAGGTGTATCTCTATATCTCTAGTATCTCTGTATATAGAAAATCCTGACAGCCTCACTCTTCTGTAGTCTAGACTGCACGCGTTTCAGGAGCATGCAGCTTGCACCCCCTTGGCTTGCAAATCAGATGAGGCATCCGTTCCTGTTCACTAAGAATCTTGTACTTCATTTACTACCGAAGGCTTGGACGATGGACTTATGGAAAGCAGATTACTGCTCTCGTAAAACTTAGCACACCAAGGCCTCGTGCTTGAAGTCTAAATATCTGTAACACAACCCCGAAAAGCTTACTTGGTGAAAACAAGGTTGCTACACTGCAGCTACAGGCTCTATTCTTAAGTAAATACCTGCCCTTATTACACAACTGAGTGCTTTTCAACTTTATATCAGAAAATGTCTGATTGGTCTCTCTCATAGATAAGAGGTGCTCTTGTTCTTTTACTGGATCCACTCCCACTGATGTACTATTTTTATTTGCTTCCATGCCAGAATGTAAGAGTTTCATATCGATGCCATCTATAGAGCCATTGGCATCGATATGAAAAGAAAGCGTGTTGTGTACTTCCTTCTCCGTCCATGAAATGATTTCATTATGTGCTCTTGCGGAGAACTTTATTGTGTGTATGTAAAAGTTAGTATCTTTTGCAGGACTTTATTCTGAGTTTATGTAATGGGTAGGATATTTGAATCCTTAAAATTCCCTGTAACACCTATGCATTAAATAACTGGTTGCAAGATTCAGTCTATCGCAACAAGACTGAATCGCAACAAGTGGACATGAGCGTATTTTGTGGTGTAAGAGAGCTCCGCAAACATGAGTATGGAGTTTGTTGCATCCAACGCCAAATACGGCTGTAACTACACATTTAGCGGACGCAAACGATATGTCTGGATTCAGACGGATATACATTGTATAACATGTGATATTATTGTATAAAATGCGTCCGCTAAATGCGTAGTTACAACCGTATTTGGCGTTGGATGCTGGATTTATGGAAACAAATCGCTCATGTCTGTCACCATCATCTCTGCTGGATTTGATCCCAAAGCCACGGACAACAGGTATGTTCGAACAGAGCCTGGGATACATGATATTACGAAGGGAATGCAAATACGGCAAAGAGACTCCAGTCCGTTCTGGATGAAAGAAATTCCAGCGTGTACTCACTGCCACCTTCAACCTTCGAGGTTTGATATTACCGTTCTTCTTGGAAAATTTGAAAGTATTGTCTCCGGCCTTACTTCAGACGATAAAGGTTCGAAATGAGATGCTTTATCAAACTACTCGTTCGTACTTGGAGGAAGCATTAACCACTTGGGGTTCTCATTGAACACAAGAACCGGAAAACCTTCAAAGTCAAGCACCAATTAATACTCCGGCAGAGGACAACATCACGGCTCGTGCACATTAGAAATAGGAGTGTGAGAGTGTGTTCTCATAAGGGTGTAGTTCTAGAGAAATTTTGAGTCCAAGAAGGGAACCAACTGAGAGAATCGGTGCATCAGGGAAAGGCGCTCTGGTGAATCCATGTGAACCGGATCTGGTCACGAGACGAGACATTTCAAAAATCACCTTACCTTTCGGAAAACTCACTTACAGTTTTTCGGCGAAAGTTTTTAGAGCATATGGTTCGCTCGTTTCGTTTTCATAACTCGTACCAGCGTTCCTGCCTTGGGGGAAGAGCACTTTTGTGCCGGTTCGAGTTACGTGAAACCGAGAGTTATTGAGAAGAGCACGAGAGTGAGTAACAGGTTAATTATATTATCGGCATATGTTTAAGTGGTACGACAAACTTTCTTTCTAGGGTCCCGTTGTGATTGACCTTCTCGCTTACGTATCGTAAGGAGTCCGAGCAAGGACATCATCACGTGCTTTGTGAATCTTCCAGACCAGGGGTTGAACCGTTACCGAGACGACCGGCCTGGGGTCCGAGTAAATAACTTTCTTTGTCTCTTCGCTGCCTCAGATCTGGTAAGTTTATCGGTAACAGCCGAGGCGGAGGAGAAGAGCAAGGATACAGACAGAGGCGACCGACAAATTAGCTTCGAAGACCCGGGTGGTTTTTGTCCTAGGTGGTCCGGAAGTGGGAAGGAGACGATTTCCTAGCGGCAAAGAGTGATGATTAATATGAGTTCGTCCATGAAAGTGACGGAGATATGCTGAGAGCCGAGATCAAGTCCGGCTCACCTGATGGTACCATGATAGAGAGTATAATCGAGAACTGTCTAAAGGCACGATAATACCTTCGACAGTTAGAGTCAATTTGCTTGCTGAAAACGCGAAGGCTATGAACCAGAACGACACGTTTTTTATCGATGGAATCTTGAGAAGATTATTGGAATTACATCGGAATTCTTTCTCTTTCTTGATTGTCTTTCGGACGAATTGGAAAGACGGCTTTTGGAACTTAATGAGGGTCGTGCGTATGATAACCTAGAGATGACTCGGAAAGCGATTCAATATTTTTCAGAATCAAGTCTTCTGTTTTGATCATTGCCGGAGGAAGGTGCAAACTTTTGATGCTATGAAAATTAAGGAGAACGATTCAATTCAGTCGTTTTTATAGATTCCTTTGGGGGAAGGATTTATATAAGGTCTGGGAGGATCTGCTGCGACGTACGAGCGGTTCTGCCCTCCAGGATTAACGGCTTTTGAACTGGAATAGACCAGCGATCTCGCCAGTGGTTTAGATTTCCACAAGTTCTACTTCTGCTTCTGGTCACTAAGGTTTCGGCTGCGACAGTCCACCGTCTCCACTCAGATCGTTGCTCTTCTGGACATCAACCGAGGGTTTGTAACGTACACGCGCTCAATTCAGGTGAGCCTCTGCAGATTTGACTCTTGCCAATAGCAGCGTTATTCCAGACTAGTCAGTATGCTTGAGTTACAAGTCATGAGTATAGTTACTTACAGCGAGAGAAACTTTTAAATTTGGCCAGAAGTAAGGCATTCTACACATCACGGAGATATCAGAAGCATTGTAGTTGTTAGGATGCAAAACATGATCGTAGTCATTATCCTGCTTCCCCAGTGAGCAGAGAACTTTCTGTGATGCTATCCAAGCTGCAAACTACTGCACTGTACCAAGTTTACCAGAACAGTTTCTCGAGCGATACGAGTCGAAAGCTACCCAAACTAGACTAACCATTAGCACAAGCTCTTCTCGATGTACACATCGACCATCGTCGAGAGTTCTCCATTTTTTAGCAGAATGTCTGTTAACAGAAAACTTCTGTGAGTATAACTCGTGAATAATGTCCCAAAATAGCCGAAAATTTGGCGACCATGTTTTGACATGTTAAGAATTCGAATTTTGACATGTTACAGTTTTTTTACTCACAGCTTAGAGCCAATCGAGATTTAAGGGATTGTCAAAGTTTAGAAATTTCGTTCCTGTGGCCTTCCCGTGTGGTTCACGAAAATCCTTTTACGGAAATGCTATGGGGAAGGCAACGGAGTACCTCCAGAGGTACCCGTCCCGATTAACCAGAGTTTCCCTAATTCCAATGAGCTTTTAGAGTAGAATATCGGAACGCTATGCCTCACCTGGAACAAGAAACTTTCAAAGGTTTCAAACGGGTTTACAGTAGGGCCAGAGGGAACTTCTTACCCTAATAATCTCACGGGAGATTACCCTATTCACGTGTTGGTTCTTGTACGGGGAGTTCCATACTCTGCTCTACATATAAAGTATGTAAGTTAGACGAAAGAAAATTGCATCTGTGCAGAACCTGGAAATATGATCGTCACAGCTCATCACATGCGATTGTTATGTGCTGTATTACTCTGGCTAACTGGACATACGTGTACCTTCCTATCTGAGATATCACGATTCTGGAAGTTACGGCCCTTACGAGAGGTCGAGTTCTAGTTTTGGTCGAGGGTCGGAGCGTGTGTGTTGGAAAGTGTTGCCGTAAATGTGCTCAACAAGACCCGCCACGGGAGGAGGATCACTGGCAGCCCAGCATCTGGCAGGAGGCTCGGTGGGAGACCAGCCCCTCTTGGAACAAACGGGCACACCGTTTCCTCGGAACCGATCGGTAGGCCGTGAAGGCGGAATGGATAGTGCTAAAACCCGACGATATAAGACTGGGCGAGTCGGAAATTTGAAACCAGGAGGAGGATGAGGATGCGGTGAAAAGAAGAATGATGTTGAGATTCAACTGCACGACTCACAAAGTCGACATAGGACGAAATGGACGGGATGCTTGCTAAATCAGAACCGAAGAAAACTGACTAGAGCTCTGAAAAGTGTCTCTGGCCCGTGCATAATTTCTGAAAAATGTGAGTATATTGATCAGATTCAATACTGATAAAAATTTCTCCAAAATAAATGATCAAAAAGTAGTTTCTATTCAATTGTTTGATTTTCTTCGTTTAGAATCAAGGGCACGAATAAGTTATTCAACAGATCGTGTTGCAGGCCAAGTTCGAGCCTTTGGTGTTTTTTACTAAATAAGTACTCAATTTAATCTTCACCTAAGAGGACTATCGTGGACTACCTAGGAGCATTTGTGCAATAAAAGAAGTCTGAATTTTTACGTGATGAAAGATGGTTAGTTGTAATCGATTCTAGTAACCACGAAATGAGTCATCTATTGAAGATTGATGATTCAATCCTGAAAAAGTTGTTCATGTTTCTCGGATGTCATCATGTGAGACCTTTGTATTGCAGAAGATAGAGATAAAGTCAAGGAAGGAGGCAGTTCAGGAGGAATACAGTTGGCGCCAAGTTCGAACTAGCTCTTCTTATTCAAGTGGAATGGATTCTCTTACAAGTATCGAACATCACCCTCACGAGAAACGGAATCTAGATGACTCATCATCAATAAGAATGAATTCTTTCAGAACCATGGAGCATTATTCTCGGGAGGGTCGGGAGAAAGAAACTGTGGTTTCTGATCTAGATGGAACACTTTTGAGAGGTCGAAGCTCATTTCCGTACTTTTTCCTTGTGGCGTTCGAGGCCGGAGGAATAACACGCTCCATTTTTCTCTTATTGGTAGCTCCCTTGGCAGGGTTTCTATACCACTTCGTGTCCGAAGCCGTCGGAATCCAAGTGTTAATCTTTTTCACCTGTGTGGGGCTGAAAATAAAAGACATCAAGTCAGTTGCACGAGCCGTGTTGCCGAAATTTTACGCTGAGGATGTGCACTCAGAAACTTGGAAAGTATTTTCATCTTTCGGTAAACGTTACATTCTCACTGCCAACCCTCGCATCATGGTTGAACCTTTTGTTGAGACTTACATTGGTGCGGACAAGGTAATAGGCACTGAGCTAGAGGTGATTGGCGGATATGCCACTGGACGAGTTAAGAGTCCCGGGGTGCTTGTCGGCCATCTCAAAGCCGATGCTTTGACATATGAATTTCCGGATCAAATCCCGGAGTTGGGTCTTGGAGATCGTCCTTCCGATTGCGAATTTTTGGCATTGTGTAAGGTAGCGTTCTCAACCCAAGTCACAAAAGTACATCCTTGAAGGTTTAAACCCGTTAAATGATGCTTCAGCTGAGTTATTGGGTATCTGCCATTTTTAATTGTTTTTTCTTAAAGTGGAAGTGAGGTGAATACGAAACTACTATGAAATTTTCCTTCCTTCTCATTTCATCATCTCCAGAGCTTACTATGCCAAGTTTGTCAATGGACTAACTAAAGCGTCTGTATTTCTAAAGTCCTTAATGTATTGTTCATGTCATAAATTGTTACTACTGACCATCTAAGTTCATGAGCTTTGCTTATATCTTAGTAGTTCAATAAGCAACGTTGATTTTTACCTGGACTAAGCAACTAGCATAAGGCAATTCCTTGTGAAAGAGTGAGTCCTGCTTCTTGTTAAAAGATTTGTTTGCGTGAGATGTTAACCTCGACAGCATAGAAAGGAACTGACTACAACACCTTCTGAAGTTCTTACCCCGTCTAATTATTATAATGACAAAATGAAGCTTCATGCATCAAGACACAGTGCTATCGAGTTGAAAGGATATTGCTGATTCCTCTTCATATCTTGATGATGTTTAGGACTCATTCCTTGTGCCATCTGAGAAGAAAGTTGAACCTGTTACAAAGGATAAACTCTTGAAACCCATTGTGTTTCATGATGGCCGTCTAGTCCAACGACCGACACCACTTGTTGCTCTCCTCACTATTCTCTGGCTACCGATAGGATTTTGTTTGGCGTTGGTCCGTGTACTTGTTGGGAGTTACCTGCCCGCATCTTGGATATACACGATATACAACATTCTAGGGGTAAAGGTAGTCGTCAAGGGGAGGCCACCGCCCCGTGCGAGAGATAAGAACAAGAGTATGCTCTTTGTGTGTTCTCACAGGACTTTGTTGGACCCTATTTTTCTCTCAATCGCTCTAGGTAGGAGAGTTACTGCAGTCACTTACAGTATAAGCCGCCTCTCAGAGTTCCTTTCTCCCATCAAGACGGTTGCGCTTTCTCGGGACAGAGAACGGGATGCAGCGTACATAAAGCTCTTACTGGAGGAAGGAGATCTCGTTATCTGTCCCGAAGGTACTACGTGCAGGGAGCCTTTCCTATTAAGATTTAGTGCCCTCTTTGCGGAGCTTTCTGATCGGATTGTGCCTGTGGCCATGAACAATCGGATGACGATGTTTCACGGAACAACGGCACGAGGTTGGAAAGGAATGGATCCGTTCTACTTTTTCATGAATCCAAGGCCGGTTTATGAGGTGCGATTTTTGGATCAGCTGCCGTATGAGCTTACATGTGGAGCAGGTAAGTCATCTATTGAGGTTGCAAACTATATTCAGAGGGTGTTGGCTGGATCTCTCGGGTTTGAATGCACCAACTTCACTAGAAAGGACAAGTATATGGTGCTTACCGGAGGTGACGGTACTGTTCCAAAGAAAATGGGAAATACATAGCGCTTATTCTTGTGACTTTCAAGCTCAAGACATCATCAAGACAAAGACACACCAGTAGAAACAATACTCTTAGACTAGCAGACATCAACCGAGATTCAGTTCAGTTAATCCACCATGAACTCAAGTTGTGATTTTGACCTGCTTAGTCTCACCACAGATGTTTAAATTTTGACTAGCTCATGGGTTTAGAAGTGGCGCATGCATTGTGCATATCATGTCATCGTAGTTTATTCACACTGGAGAGAATCACACAACTGGAATTTGTCTCGAGGCAAGGAACATTACATGGTTTTGAGTACTTCCTGTCATTTGATTGTCACAGTGATCATCTCAGCTTAGCTTCCGAACTCTAATGGACATTGTATGTGACATCTCTCCCTTCCCAGGGTTACTCTTGAATGAGTAGAAAGCTTACATATTCTATTTGTTCTCCAAATGTTGACCTAGAAGTTGTCCTCAATCGGAACTGACAGGTTGGAATGTTATTCTTCAGGCATCCTTGACCAAGTAAACCAAATCACCTAAGCTCATGTCTTTTAACAGAGGAAGGTTACTCGATGGCCCGTCTTCTCGCTTATTGCTATGCTAACGCTTAACAACGTCGATTCTGAAAATCCGAAAGTAAAGGTGGAGTTCTGTCGTGTAATGTTCTTTTTCGTATTATCAGAGGGTTAAGAAGGAGGGACGGATGGTGTTGCTGAACCGGGAAAGGAGTGAGGAAAGAGTTCAGTTCCGGATAAATTGCTAACGCACAGCCCCGCAGTACAACTGCAAGCGTAGCTCCTTGTTAACATGCCTACTCTTTACTGGCACATCCTCTAGGACAAGGATGCGAGATCTTTATCAAATGAGATGGATTCATGTTCTTCTAACATTCTGCATGTTGGACTCATATCACGACAAGAACTCTTGTTTTTATAACTAAAAAAGTTCTGTAAAAGTGTGTTACTGTAATAGTAATCTAAGAGTCCAAAAGATATCTTAATCTTGTCCAAAATTCAATTTATACTCATAAACAAGACAGTTTGCATGTCCAAATTATAATATGGATAGTAAATTGACAACAAGGTGCTCAGTGACAAATCCAGAAGGAAGTCTTGGACTTTGAGAATATTTCTACATAATCCTCAAATTCTGTAAACGACAAACTACCCACTCAATGTTCTACATGAGAGTCTTCATTGTCCAAGATTTAATCTAAATCTAGGAATAACAAGTAAAGTAGACACAATGCAATCTGAAAGACAGTAAAAACAAACCGTAATTCTAAAATAAAATTTTGGAATAACCATAAATTATGGTTATTTTATGTTTAATCCAAAAATATTCAATAGTTTGCTTCTCAACATCCGTTAGTATGCTGGAATACTCAAAAATATACTTTTTATACAATCATATGATCATTGCATTGTCAAATAGACGCGCATGCATTTTTCTCTTTTGTGAAAAAAAAACTTTTCTTATAGTTTCTACTCAACTGTTTACACAAATGAGGATGATCTTCTTCTAAAAAAGCAATCTTTGTATGTCACATCGGAGGATTACATTGCAGCTGTATATTCAGTTGAAACTAGCTCCAAGTATGGCCACATAAGTTGGAGCAAAAACTGATCTCTAAGAGAACCCATAAAAAAGTCTTTTTACATAATCTGTGTATACTAGTAGTTCAATAATGAATAAAACACTTGGGAGTCAGAGATTGGACCCAAGCTTATAAGAGAAAAGAGACGAAAAGTTCAGAGATGCTTGAAGAACTAAGAGAATTATTTTCCTTTCAATATGAAGGATTTGGGTACCTTGAAGAGACTATGTATACAGATCGATTTGCCTAGTGACACTCCAATCTTTCGACGTCCTTACAGATACAATGACGTGGAGAGAGCTTTGATCTAGAGTAAGACTCAAGACTTGTTAGAGGTTGAGTTGGTGGAGATGTCGCATGAAGAGTATGCATCTGCCACAGTTATGCTAGCAAAGAAGGATATGTATGACAACTACACGGATAGACGGATGTGTGAAGACTACCGTCATATCAGTCGGCAGAGCAAGTCCAATAAGTATGCCATGCTGACATATGAAGAGATCTTTGATGCAGTGGGACATGTGAAGGTCTTCAGTACTTTGGACTTTCAAGCAGGATATCATCAGTTACCAGTTGCCGGTGAGAGAAGAAGATAAGTCTAAGACAGCATTTTGAGGAATTGACTCTCACTGCAATGATTGTTTGTATCAGTGACGGTTCTTATCATTTGGGTTGAAGAACGCCCTTGCTGAGATCCAAAAAGTGATGGATAGGATCCTAGCAGGAGTAGATTTTGTTCGATGTTATATTGACAATATATTAGTCTATATGCTACAGTGGAGGAGCACGAGAGGCACTTACGAGATCTCTTCGAGCGATTGAGAGCTCATGGATTGAAGTTACACCCGGAGAATTGTAAGTTCTTCCAAGAGTTGGTAGAGTATTTGGACCACACCATCTATCCAGGTGGGTTGGTGTTCAACAGACGAAGGTTAAGACTATTGCACGTATCTCACGTACCACAGATGTAAGTCGAGTTTGAACATTTGTTGGTTTAACGAATTTCTATCGTCAGTACGTGAAAAGATTTAGTGCAATTGCAAAATAATTGATCAAACTGATGAAGGTGGACCAGGAGTGACAGTGAGGAGATGAGCAAGAGCGAGCTTTTGTAGAGCTCAAGGATAAGTTGACATTTGCTCCCATCTTGAGGAGACCCGTTAGGGGGCATCCCTTCCAACTGCACACTGTTTGGAGTATGTTGGGACTTGGAGCAGTGTTGACTCAGCATGATGATGAGAAAAAGGAGTTCGTGGGGACGTATGCAATCGCTCTAACAATTCCACAGAGACGAGGTATAGTTCATATGTGAGAGTGTTTGACGACATTGTGAGATGTTGCACACTTTCGATGTTATTTGTTGAGAATCCTTTTACTCTCATTACTGATCATCAACAACTCAAGTGGTTGATGAAGTCCAACAAGCTTACAGGGAAGCTTGCACGATGGGCTCTGATCTTACAGGAGTATGACTTCCAAGTAGTGCATAGACCTGGAGTTGTAATAGATGTTGATGGGTTGAGTCGCAACACATGCATGAGTCAGCAGGATCATGTTAGAGCTCGATGACATGACGAGGTTGATAAGGAGATAGTGCTAAGGTGGCATGCATCTATCTTGGTGTGTTGGTCATGAACCTAGTATGGAGGACCATGTAGTATCTTTCTCAGGTCAGAGAATAGATGGCGAGTCTCTAGATCTTGAAGGTGGAGATGATGTTCCAGACCAGTGAGATATTCATGATGATGTGACCGTTGTCGTATCGGATTTTGCATGAAGGTTGTCTAGGAAAATGCGAGGTTCTTGGCTGTGGAGACGTAGTGTACTGAACAGAGATAAGAAAGAGAGAAACAAGCACGAAAATAAGCGTCGCAATATATACCAACTTCCAATGTACATACACTATCGATTCTTTCTCCCTAAGAACTCAAATTGAGAAACAAACCAGAACAGTATGTAACCTGCTTCAAAACCTCCTAAAACGAGTCCCTGAATCTCAGCCCAAACCCAAAACATTGAAGTGTAGCTCAAAGCAAGAGAAACATCCCTTTACTAACAAAAAGAGCTGCACTAATATCACACGATTTAAACCCAAGTCCAAACAACGTTTGTGTACAAGCTCTTAGCTAAAGCTAGCTATCACAAGCTGTACATAACCAACTAGAACTCCAACAAACTCAAAAGGATGAAATCCGTAGTGAAAGAATCAAAAAAGATCTATCTGAGAACTTTCTCCTTTCGCCAAACGGTCTTCAAATGTCAATAAGACCTTCCTTCCTGACTATGTTGGTCTCAAGAACTATCAGATCTGACTCTCGACAGTCGAGATATCGCCGATTTTTGATCGCATGTGATCGAACTTGTAAAAACTTCTCCCTACTGCTTAAAGCCGCGCACATCGTCCAAACGGATCACTTGATCTGATATCCGTCTTCTCTGGTAAGTAGATCTAGCTTCCCTGAACCCAATGAGACTCCAAACTAGCTGTTTGGAGTTCTCTTTGCAAAACCACGCAAGAAATTTGATCGCATATTGCAAAAAATTGACGTAAATCAACTCCCTGTGGCTCAAACTCGCTCACCACACCTAAACCAACAATCCAATCCACATACGGTCTTCTCCTGTGCGTAAGTGAAGACTCTCTGATCGCATAAGCACCAAGAACAAAGAGCTTGGCTCACCGATCGTTAAGAACAACTCAATCTCAGATGCAGACGATGAAAAGCTGACGTAAACCTTTCTCTACGAGCCAATTTTACTCAGAATTCCCAAATCGTCCAATGAAACTTAGTATCGTCTTCAATTTCCTGCGGTGTTCTGATTCTGATGGATCCAAGGACAGCAAGTTTGGACTCCGAAACGGTCCGAACGGTCCAACTCCCTTTCACAGATAACTGAAGCATTCCAAAAACTTCTCTTGTGTTTCAATTTCTCCCAGAATACACTCCCCCGATCCGCCTCTTCACGAACCGTCTTAACCAGTGCGTAGCTTGCACAAATCTGAACCCAATGACACTTTGCGCGCATGCATTGGACTTCTCAATTCTCCAAACGGTCCACCGACAGATCGTAGAAACAAGCTAACTCCTTAAGTTGTCCCTTTACGTCAGTCGTTGTACGTCCAAGTTTTCTCGGATAATGAGCAAACAGGCCCCCTACGTCCTTAGTATAACACCAGGAGCCACAAATACCCAGTCAGCAAAAGTAAGCTAGGGTCTAGCTTGATTTTCTCTTCTTTCGAGTCTCATAACTTCTCCGCTAGGCGTCCAAATGAAGTAGACGAAGTACCCATGGAAAGCTGACAATGAGCTTTACCCATTGATGCGATGAAAGTGAAGATCCGAAGTTGTGAAAAAAGCCCATAAGCTGGAGCCTAGCTTGCTTTTCCCATCTTTCGAATCTCATAACTTTTCCACTAGACGTCCAAATGAAGTAGACGAAGTCCCCATGGAAAGCTGACAATGAGCTCTACCCATTGATGCGATGAAAGTGAAGATCTGAAGTTGTGCAAAAAACTCATTTTTAGTCCCATGAGTGTTTTTGGAGCGATAATGGTAAGCATTGAAATAGATTTTTAGGTAGGAGACAGTCCACGACACGACATCATAATGAAATATTTACGTACAGGCATGGTGGTAGACGGAGTACCAAGGAGCGAGATCGCGTCCTCCAACGAGCAAAGAGATTTCGACGAGAAGGACGACATGTACCTCGAGTGTGAGACGATTGGAGAGTATGGATAGTGCCACATCCATCACAGAAGATACAGTTAGTACGACATGCCCATGAGGAGTTGAGACATTTTGGAATGAAGCGTACGCATAGCTTATTCCAAAGACAATATTGGTGGCGTGGTATGCACATAGATGTGCAATAGTTTATCGCACGATATGTGATTTGTGATCGAGTACGAGCATCATTTAATGCTCATTTAATACTCACAATTACACCCCTTATCGATTATGAGGTTGAGTTATTGTTGGAGTTTGGATTTTACGGAGTCCTTATCATTGACTGTACATCATCATCGGTATGTGTTGATGATGATGGAGCACTTCTCCAAGTGGACTGAGTTGGTGGCATTACCAGACAAGACGAGTGAAGAGACAACGTATGCGTTCTTAGATCGAGTGTTGAGTCGTTTTGGAGCACCAGCCGAAGTGCTGACGGATCAAGGTACAAAGTTCTTTGGTGAGTTGCAGGTCTTGTGTGATAAGGTGTTGATTGATCATCGAAGTACATCTCGAGATCATTTGGAGGCGGATGGTTTGATGGAGAGGGTAATTCAGACGGTGAAGAGAGGATTGCGCAAGTATGGCTTGCAGAAGGACCACTTGGGAGACTATGATGTGCAATTATCATGGTTGGCTATGAGCTACCGTTTTAATCGGCAAGCGTCTTTGGCTTCCTTCTCACTGTATTTTTTATTGTCTGGTCGAGATCCAAATCTATCTTCGATCATTCGTCATGATTCTACTGAGGTGTTGAACCTTGATGACCCGAATATGTGGGTGAGAGCATGTTCTCAACGAGTCGAGACATTTCGGAGAGTTATGCTTATGGCATAGCGATTTTGAGAACCTAGTGATTGCTCATCATAGAGACACGTTGCAATATGCGACTATTTCGAGGAGGAGGTTATCGATCATCGATTCGCAAGTTTCATCTTGGCGATTATATCTATCTACAGCAGACTGCACCAACGATGTTGGTTGTGACCGCAAGGTGCACTATTCTACGAGTGCGTGGGGTGTTATCTTCTAGAATATTCATGTTAGAGGACCGTGATGGTATTATTTGAAAGGACCATGTGCGTAATTGCACGTCATATCATCTTCCCAACATCGATGGTACCGTTCACTTAAGCTTAGCAGTTGTGCGCGCGGGCTTGAGGTGTATGTTGTGTAGATCTGCTGATGGAGCAGTCCGTAGGTTGGTGTGTGATAGTTGTTCGAGAGGTTGACACATGTTGTGTTGACTCCACTCTCAATGTCATTCTTATTGGACGATGAGTTTACCCTCGATGTATATAGCAGAGATAACCGATTAGATCTTTGTGTGGAATGGACAGCAGACAGATGACTACCAATGAGACGATGTAGCACCCGGTCTACTGATCCTTGCACCCATGAAGGTGTATATCACGTAGTTGAGATATGAGGTTATCTAGAGTTAGAGGGACCTAACCGTCAGTTAGGAAGACAATTGTGGTACACTTGTGTATGTGTATGACATCGTGTGTTATGTATATGTGTGGTGTATCTCTGACAGTGATGTATGTTGTGTAGTCATGTGTATGTGCATGACAGCTGTCACGTTAGTTTAGCACCTCGGTTAGGTTGAGGAACTTCGGAGAGGAATACTATCGAGAGATTATGTCATCACCGATTTCGTTTGTTGTATCCATGATCATTCAACGTTTTCGTGTGGTTATCTTGACTCTTTATTGAGAAAAAAGTGCTTAGATTAACAAGAAGTTCGAGAGGAATTATAAGATACTAGTCATTTCATTGTGCATCAACCACTACTCACAGCTAGAAGATACTCTCTTTTTCAAAAAAAAGGCTTTCGCTACGACATATTTGGTGCTTCCATTGAGAGCGCGCTTTGAGGTGGTGGAGTGAGTTGTTGTCGAGGAGTGTCAAGTATGAATCCTCTCGAAACGATGAGGACAAGTGGAGAAGGAGTGGACGATCTATTTTGAGCATTGACGATGTTAAGGAGTAGAAGTCTACAAGAGCTCTACATTTGGTGGTGAAAGTTGGGGAGATTTGATGAAAGAAACATCACGAAATATGTTCAGGAGTATTAAGAAATATGTTTGGGAGTATATTTGTGAGATGGAAGTAAATCGTGTGCCTGCGGAAGAGATGATCTCCAGTTTCGAGTTGGCTGTGATACTTGAGATTTGTAGTCAAGTGATAAAGCTGAAAGATGCACGTATGGATTCTTGGGAGGAATATGAATAGAGATTGAAGAATGAGTTTTTTATGATGATGCAGACAAAGTAACTAAGAGAACTTTCTTAGTGTGGATAGAGCACCGTCTAATGAATGAGATGAATACCGAATGAGTTGCTACGTGAATTTGAAAAACAGTTTTCACAACTGTCTTTATTTGAAAGGACGACACTTGACTTGAGGAAGACATAACTTTTCTTAAAAACCGATGATGAAAATCTAGAGGACAAGCTTTTCTTGATGCTAGCAAACAAAGGAGAAGGAGGAGTGATGTAACACTATAGATACTTCAATCGCGATCTTCAAGAACACTAACACGAGTAGACGGAAGAACTCTCAACTCAACTCAAGGTGGAATGTCCTTCAAGGACCATTCTCCTTCTTTATATAATTAGAGAAGTGCACACCCCAATCCATACTAACCATTCATCAATCCTCACATGGATTGATGACATGGCTTTCATGCAACCCACACAATTAACTATCAATCAAATATCAACACCACAACATTCTTATCCGGTCTCACATACCATGGTCCTGCTATAGTCAACTCTACACATAGTTCTAACTATGAGTATAGCTAACTATGCATGTTATAGTCAACTCTACATATAGTTCTAACTATGAGTATAGTTAACTATGCATGGTCGCAACGTCCTCGTTGAAGATAGAATGCTCATAAGCTTGAACTAACAAGTTGGCATTAGTCAAATTTCCTAGTGGCTCCCAAGTAGCCTCATATAATGGATATCTTTTCATTTCATCAAGTATTCTATCTTGAGATATCGAGTACCACAAAGACGTTTGTTCAGTATGCTTTCTACCTCGTATTCCTCATGATCATCCACTATTTCTGGTAATGGTGGTGCTACATGAGGATTGATGAAACGAGGAGAACGTGGAACATATTTCCTCGATAAAGAAACATGAAACACCGGGTGCATGCGCATATGAACCGGAAGTTGTAATTTGTATGCCACAGCTCCAACTCGTCGTAGGATGGTGAATGGACCGATGTATCTGGGGTTAAATTTTTGGACACCTACTAATGACAAGTAATGGTAGATAATCACACTTTCTCCCCAATGTCAAACTCCACATGACGACGATGAGTATCTGCGTATTACTTCTGACGATTTTGAGCAATTTGAATCTTCTCCTTGGCTTGGTGAACACTTGCATGAATCTTTTGCACAAATTCGTTGACAGTAGCAACTTTGGTTGTTGACTCTTGTCCTGATCCAAATCTAGTAAAACTAGAAGGAGTGAACGGATGTGCATCATACATCAAGTAGAACGGTGTAGTTTTTGTCAATGCATTCACAGAGTTATTGTAGGAGAACTCTACTAAAGGTAGAAGTTCATCCCACCTCGCTTGCTCTTCAAACGTAAAAGCTTGTAACATATCTTCTATCGTTCGATTAGCCCGTTCTGTTTGTCCATCACTCTGAGGATGATAAGCTATGGACATGGCAAGCTTAGTTTTGAATAACCCAAACAAGGTTTTCCAAAACATGCTTGTAAAATGTGATCCCTTATCAGTAATTAAGACTCTAGAAAGACCATGTTGAGCAAAAACAACGTCTAAGTAGATTTGAGCCAACTCTGGTGCAGTAACAATCTTATTGGTTGGACGAATATGAATCATTTTGCTCAACTTATCAACAAAAACTACAATAGAGTCAAATCCCGCACTAGTTGGAGGTAGTTCACACACTGTACCTTTGTTCGTGAGGCGCTTCCGTGTAGTGATACTGACGTTGTATTGAAGGTAGTAGAAAGAGTGGTGTAAGGACTGAGAGTGCTGAAGGATGTTAGAATGAGTGGAAATACTATGGAGCAACAAGACACGGAGAGCGTGAGATCATGCAGAACATGCTCAATGAGTTCTGAAAGATGACGACAGTGATAAGGACACTAGAGAGCAAGATAGCAACTCTAGAGGGAGAGAATGTGAGAGCAATGGAGATGGGTGATCTATCACAAGTTCCACCGCAAGCAGTGGAGACAATACATAGAGAAGAGGTTGCTTTAGGGATCCAAAGGATAGTGGAGGAGGAAGATGCTCTATTGCTTCGCATGAAAAAGACGTGTAACGTGGAACCTTATCGGAGTAATCGATCAATGGGTATTCTAGAGAATTGGATTTCTCGTATGAATCGGTACATGAGATTTTTCCAAGCACAAATCAATGATTACTCTGCAGGAGTATTTGCAAGTGGTTACTTGATGGATAAAGCGCTTACATGGTACGATACATGGGAGCGTTCGATGATTGTTGAAAGAAGTCAAGTAACGTGGAGCAATATGCAAGAAGGTTTGTTGTAGAATTTCCAATCAGTGGATTCAGTGCAGATGGCTCGAATGAAGCTCTGGGATCTCAAGCAAAGAGGAAGTCTCCAAGAGTACGTAGAGGAATTTCAAGATCTACAAATAGCCATTTTTGATATGAGCCAGGCAGAAGCTTTAGACGTGTTCAAACGCGGATTGAAAGAGAGAATTCCTCAAGAAGTCATGGTGAATAATCCTCGTACCGTGTTCGAAGCAAACGATTATACCCAAAGAATTGCTGGAGGAGGTGAACCACCAATCGTATCGCAAGTTCAATATGGAGGTCCAACGTCCATGGAATTGGATAACCTTCGACAACGAGACGGTTATGCACGACAGTTCTATGGAGAGGATCGGAGAGATCGTGCTAGAGAGCAACCAAGACGAGAAATGATACCATGAGGTGACGATGTCGGAGGTGAGGTTCGTAACTATGTACCTCGGAGACTTCCGAGGGATGATGATATTGTGGAGGCATTTGAAACCAAGAGCTTCACGAAGAGACACAGCGTTGTTATAACTGCGAGAGAATTGAGCACGTAGTTGCTCATTGTCGCACCCGGTTCTTTCGAGGAAATAGAGCTCCTTATCGAAGACCTCTGAATCATCTGGATGATAGAGCAGAGGAAGGTGGAGAGGAAGAAGAGATGCAGTACAACAATCCAATTTTGGAAAATGTAGATTTACCTTGTCGTTATACTGGTTTAACAAAGAGAAGAAAAGGCGAGAATGGAAGACAAAAGAATGAGTTAAATGGATTGACACGAAGGACTACGCAACTAATCGTTACTGATGGAGTGTTAGAAGGCATTAAGGTAAGAGTGTTGATTGATCCTGACGCAACTGAGAAATTTTTATCGCGTTCAATTGCTATGAGATTGGATTTGACTTTGGAAAAAGACGAAAAGAAAGTAGCAGAGTTGCCAAACGGACATACTGAGATGATTGAGTCTCTCTCACGGAGTGTAGCGCTCACTATAGGGCAATATTCAGAAAAGATTGAATGACGAGTTATTCGATTAGCTCGTTATGATGTCATTTTGTGTCTGCCTTGGATGAAACAATACAATCCGGAGGTGGATTGGCGAAAGAAGATTGTGAAGAGTAAGGGGTGGATAGTTTTTGGAGATAGAGTGAGATCTCGATCCAGAAACATACCTCTGTATGTGATAAGACAGCCTGCTATTCATAGTGGTGATGTATGTTTCTTGGGGTTAATAAGAGAAGCTTACAGTTCCAACTTTGGTGGCGATATTCCAGATAGTTTCAACATGATTGTGGAAGAATTCAAAGATGTTTTCCCAGATGATTTACCTTCCGGATTACCACCAAGAAGACGAGTGGATCACAAGATTGAGGTACTTCTAGGTAGTGCACCTCCTTGTAAAGTATCATATCGATTAGCACCACACGAGTTGGAGGAGTGCAAAGCTCAAGTGGAGGAATTGTTATACAAAGGATTCATCCAACCTAGTGTATCTTCTTATGGAGCTCCGGTCTTGTTCGTGAAGAAGAAGGACGGGAGTATGCGAATGTGCATCGACTATCGAGATCTCAATCTTCAGACTGTGAAGAATAAGTATCCATTACCTCGAATGGATGACTTGTTTGATCAACTACGAGGAGCAAAGTACTTCACCAAATTGGATTTACGAAGTGATTATAATCAGATCCGGATTCTTGAGTCAGATATACAAAAGATTGCTTTTTGTACAAGGTACGGTCACTTTGAGTACTTAGTGATGCCTTTTGGTCTCACTAATGCACCCACTACATTTATGGATTTGATGAATGACATCTTTCGACCATACTTGGATAGATATGTCATTGTATTCCTAGATGATATTATTGTCTATAGTAAGACGTTGCAAGAGCATAAGATGCACTTACAAGAGATTTTACAAGTACTTAGACAAAACCAGCTATATGCCAAGATCTCTAAATGTAAGTTTGGCAAGAGTGATGTAGATTACCTAGGACATCGTGTGAGTGGGGCCGGAATCCAAGTCATGAGCAATAAGATTGATGCAACCCAAAAGTAGAGTGCTCCAGAAGATCAAACCCAATCGAAGAGTTTTCTAGGACTTACGGAGTTCTATCGTCGATTTGTCAAAAACTTTACATAAGTTGCACAAGACCTGACAAACCTACTAGGTCAAGGACAAAAATGGAAGTGGAGTGCATCTCATGAGATTGCATTTCAAGTCTTGAAGGACGCGCTGTTACAAGCACCAATCCTTAAGTGGTATGATTTAACAAAACTCATTAAGTTGACCACAGATGCATCAGGTATAGCAATAGGAGCAATGTTACGACAAGCATGGGCGGATGATTGGCATCCTGTAGCTTTTTTTCTCGTAAGTTGTTTCTTGCAGGACGCAACTACCATACCACAGAAAAAGAAGAGTTGGCTATTGTGTTGGCTACCAAACATTGGAAGCACTATTTGGGAGATAAGGAGTTTGTGGTAGAAATAGATCACAAACCATTGGTTTACTTGCAGACGCAAAAAGAGCTCTCCAAACGCTAAATTCGATGGACGGAATGATGACAACGCTTCAACATGCAAATTATATACGTGGAAGAGAAAAAGCAACTTGTTGATGCGTTAACTCGAATACCTCGAGTTGATCACATGTCGACAGAAGTGAAGATACATTCCGATTGGTGGCAACAATTGGTGGAAGCTACCAGAACGGATGAGGAGATCGTGACAGCAACTAAGCACACCAAGCTTACCAAGATGCATGGGTTAGCATACAAGGACGGCAAAGTCTCGATTCCCAACAATCCAGAGCTTCGTACAACTATCTTGACAGAATGTCATGATTCAGCGATTGCCGATCATGTCGGAATAGAGAAGACTTTGGAGGCGGTGCAGTGCATTTATTATTGATAAAAAATGCACGATGATGTGATGAGGTACATCAAAAGTTGTCTTGTTTGTCAACAGAAAAAGGCAACCAATCAAACACCGGTAGGATTACTCCAACCATTACCTATTCCTACTAACCGTTGGAAACATGAGAGAAAGATTGAGACGACGAGATAACTTCTTGATAGAATGCCTCTCCAAATTCTCTCACTATTTCCTCGCGGTATGTCACCTTGGGACGACATGTTTAATGAACTGCGCACCAAGTGTTGAAGGTGGGTGGTGGTCGATTCTAATTCAGATCCATATCCTCCTAAAGCAAGATATAGAGCGTGAGATCCCACGTAGCAGCATATGTTACGATCGGAAGAATCACAAGGACAGGTGAGTTCATCACTTGCGTCATGAAAGCATCTCTGAAATGCACCACCAAATAAACTTGAAAATGATGACGTGCAATGTAGAAGAGTTTGGTATGAAAAAGATTCAAAAACGGAAAATCTGGAATTCTATGAATCCTTCCTTCTATTTCATACCAAATTTTGCATTTTTCGCAGTTTGATCCCTTATCTTCTGGAGATCATAACTCGAGCTTCCTTGGGTCAAATCTCGCATTTGTTGAACTCTTGGATAGCTTATCTTGCCAATTAGAAACTTGCAAAGTTTCCATTTGAGATTTGACAACCTCAAAATATGACAATGACTGTACATTCCTTCTCGAGAGCGAAATGTGAAAAATCGAAAAAATCTGAAAAACCCCCTCACTTTTCGACTGTCATATCTCTCACTATAAGTGATCTCCATGAGATTTCAAGTGTCATAGGTAGCTTAGTCATCTCTCTATAACATACTAAAAGCTGAAATGATTTCAACTTCCTCTCGAAGTTTCACAAGGATTGTAAGCAACTCGAATTTTCACTATTTTTATCACTTTCTCTCACTACTATTCAAAATTCAAAATTTCTCTCCACTCATGTGTATCTAATCACAAGGTTTCTTTGCAATTCTTTCTCCTAAGAGGGGTAATCCACTCTCTCAGAAGAAGAGCCTTGCTCTGATATCATTGTAACACTATAGATACTTCAATCGCGATCCTCAAGGACACTCACACGAGTAGACGGAAGAACTCTACTCAACTCAAGGTGGAATGTCCTTCAACGACCATTCTCCTTCTTTATATAGTTAGAGAAGTGCACACCCCAATCCATACTAACCACTCATTAATCCTCACACGTATTGATGACATGACTTTCATGCAATCCACACAATCAACTACCAATCAAATATCAACACCACAACATTCTTATCTGGTCTTACATACCATAGTCTCGCTATAGTCAACTCTACACATAGTTCTAACTATGAGTATAGCTAACTATGCATGCTATAGTCAACTCTACATATAGTTCTAACTATGAGTATAGTTAACTATGCATGGTTACAAGTGAACACAGACTAGAGAATGGTGGAGGAAGCTGTTATCATTCTCACGAAGCAGAAAAACACGACCATGCTTTGAGGTCCGGCGTTTCTTTAGCTCCGTTCCTCAGGCTTATCAGTAGCAAGGTTGAAGATTCTGCTATCGATGAGTTGGTTAAGAGTTTGAGAGAGTTGAGAATAGAGATGACTGAGCTAAAACATAGTCGAAGTCCTAGTGATACCAACGCCTCTTCAATTAGCAAAAATTTTGTTAGAAGATGTATATGGTGTGATAGTATAGAAAACCAACTTCGAGATTGTGAAGAGTTTTTTGAAGCTCTCAAAACTAGAGTTGTGAATCTCAGAGATGGAAAGAGATGAGAGAGAAAAGCAAAGGATCTTCTTCAAAGAGCAAAGGTAAAGCACCGACCTATAGACTATAATCAGATATTGAGATCAATATCAACTTGAAGAAGATTCTTGAAGAGAGGATTTTGGATGCAAAGATAAGGTTTTCCTTGCAGAAAGATTTTGACAATAGCAAAATGTGATTTTCATGAGTTGATCATAGATGTGATCAAAAGAAAGAGGCAGATGACTACAGATATAATGACGGTGAAGGCATCGGATATTGACATCATTGATGAAGAAGACACGTCCAAGTTGGACTTCGGAGGAAAAGACAATGTGACACTTTATTCTCAGGTCAACCTCTTCCGATGTCTCACATACATGTAGAAACTAATCTGAACAAATATTAGTCCAACATGTCATGTAGCAAGTGTAATTTTCATTCTGCATGCATTTTTTCTAACTCTGGTGTTTTATCTCAGTCTATTTATACCACTGTGAATGGAGAAACTCATATCTTGTATTACGCGAGGTATTTCATAAAAATAGTTTTTTGAACTACACAAAGTGTTACTTGGTTTGGAAAACTTACACGCATAGATTAGATCACTTGTGCGTAGAGAACAGCCTCTAGAGTATTGTTTGTCTACGCATACACAATTGTTACACAACATACATCATTGTGCACCACGCATACACATAACACATGGACGATGTCATACACATACACAAGTTTATCACAATAACCTCAATTGAGAAATTATCATCTCCATAATGCCAACACGATAACAACGATTACTCACAAAACGGTCAAGCCAAACCCACTCTGTGCCCGTAGAGAGTCCAGGTTACTCTCAATAAGACTATCCACCATAACCATGAGTCTGAAGACTCAACTCGATGAACTAAAGCCTCCAAACCCTACGAAGTATTTCTTTAGTGGGTTATCCTAAGAACTCGCCCTAACGGCACTAACGGCCCGAGCTCATGAAATTTGATTTCAATCTGAAGGTGCAACCACTTAAGTTCACCAATCTTCCATTCTATACAAAAGGTTATGCAGATTAACATACTCCGCGGACTTCATATGGTCATAACTCATGCCCTAGATCTTCAATTCGAGCAAAATTTGAGCTCATGTTGCTCCTCTCGTCGAGAGCTCTCCGTCCATTTCCTCATATCTCCCAAATTCCTTGTAAAAGTGCTCCATTCCTCTCGAAGCGCTCTCTTAGATAGATGATAACTTATCTTCACTTTTTGGTGAACCAATACGAATTTAAAAGACTAGCCCTTGTCCTTTTGCATATCTTGGAGACCTCTAGTGGAAATTAGAGCCTTCTAAGCTCATATAAGCAAAGCTTTTCATCTCCTTATTTTATAAACCACACAGATGTGCACAAACGTATTTATACACGGCATTTACATAATAAATATTTGTGCGATAGAACGTTGGGTGGTTGGAAATGGTTTGCTACTTGGAGACATGTACTCAATCTATGAGGATGAAAATTTCACCCTCGAAAGTCTACTCGGCAAAAATAACGATCAAGTGATATTCTCTTGAAAAAATGCTTTCCAAGAGAATTTTTGGAGGTGAAGAAAATGATTCTTTGATTACTCACCTGGTGAATCAAGTGAAGGTACAACTTTCAACAAACTCTCGAAGACTTTCTTTCTCCAGCTGATAATTCTTTGAAGGATAACAAGAATTGGATGATGATGATATTCTTAAGTGAGCTAGTAGTTAGAGGAGTGCTCAAGATTATTATCATGTGTTCTCTTATAGTCGGACACACACATGAGGATGTAGATGCATTTTTCTCGATAATTCGTAAAGCATTGTCTCATAAGCATATCTCGTCTTTTCCACAATCTATGACAAAGAATTTTGATTGAGGGTTAAAGCGGACAATTCCATCATTGATTCAAGAAATCACTGACTACGAAGGCCATGTCAAGCAACATGTACAAAAAATAACTGAGCATTACTCTTATAACTTTTAAGTTTACTATGAGAGATAATATCTCCGTCTATCAGTATCAACAAGTTTATGGTGGTCCATGACTTCCAACTTACGGACATTCTATTTGGAAGCGAGTAGACCCGTAGTCAAGACAGAAATTTTAAATGTGATTTCTTCCATTGGGTGATCTGGTTTTCAAAGAAATGGTTACTGGTCACACCAAAGCTGATGAGATCACGAGTTACATTAAAACCTATATCAAATACCTTAAGCAAGTACAGATCAGAAGTGACAAAGATACCATTTCTTATTATGTTGACAATATCTGACTGAGATCGCATATGTATTCTATTTGAACAAAGTTCTCCAGAATAGATTTTGACCTTCTATAATTATGAAACTAGATGTAGATCCCATGACAAAAGATCCCATGACAACACAGAAGAAGATTTGCTACATCAAGAGGTTGAAGAGAGAATTGCTGAAAGAACACAGATGACATATAGTGAAAATATATTCACATATGGTTGGTGGAGACATGGTGACAAACGTTGATCTTGGGAAATGACCGGTAAAAAATGAACTTTTCTAAATCTAAACGTTATCTCTTTACAACGATACTGTAAGAAATTCTTTGTAAGGATAGTGCGAGAAATTCTTTGCAAGAAGTTCGTATATGATCTGTGGTATGTCTTGTCAAAAACTTTTCTGTATAAACAAATCAAAAAATCCAAATACAAATCTAAATTAAAATATCTAAATTTAAAATACTAAACTGATCCGTTCTCAGCAGATCATAACACATGGAAGGTGAGATCTCAGCAGATCATAACACATGGAAGGTGAGAAAGCAAAAAAGCAAAAAAGCATAAGCCATGAGAGCTGAAACTAAACCCTTTCTGAAAAACTAAAAGGTTTATGATAATAACAGAAATTACAGTTACGATACGATTCAAATATAACCCGCAAGTGAAATGCAAACACCAACCCGTAGAGTAAACAAAACCAGTTTAATTAACACAATAAACTAACCCTTTCCTCACCTTCCCCTCAAGAAACAGAAGATTAGGTAAAAGTTAAGCTCTCTTCCATCTTGGAACGGACGGAGACAATATATACTTTACCAGAGCAGTTCAAACCAACCACGGTGACCTTCCCAGGTAATTATCACACATCAAATGTGCTGTCAGAATCCACCTTCCCAGGTGAAATAATTTCTCATCAGTAAAACTTTTTGTATCGCAATGTTCACTACTACAGTCTACAAACAATTCTCTAGTACCGAAATGTTCACTACTACAAACAACTGAATCTGACGCGAATGAAACCTCAAAATGAACCAGCATCACCATACAAATTCAACCTCCAAGAAGAACAAATTGTCCTGCCACTGCGGTATCACCATACCAATTCAATATGATATGCATGCAATGTGTACGTTTCGCGAAAACACGTAAACAACCAAGCGATACTTTCGAGGACCGTTAATTCCTGTTCTTCATAAGCGGTGGAGGGCGGAAGGTGCGAATCGCTGAAGGATCCGACGATTTATCTCTGCCGCGGCTCTCTCTCTTTGCGTCTCTCAATTTCATTTCCACTACCTCTCCACTGCTTAGGGCGTCCCAGGAGAGTCGAATCTATCTATTTGTTGCGGACCCGCTGTTCTTTCCGCACTGTGTCCTTTCTATGCCTTCGAGGTGTGAGTGCACAAGACAGTGGAGGCGGACAGGCCTAACTACGGTGAATTCGATCTCTTTTGCTCACTCCAATTCAAACTCCAAGCTTAACGACACAGTTCTCTTTACCAACTGCTCTCATGGTACTACAAGTACACTTAGTACTCCGCATTTTATATTTTTATTTATTTTGACTGGAATCATTTACCTATTTGTACTCGATCTACTTCTAGATCTGGTAAAAGATTGGGAGTGCGCATATCATAATTCTACAAGATATTCACTGTCCAGGCACTCCGAACATACTATGCGGTCATCCTCACCACCGAAGCATACATACCCCACATCGATCGCATCCGAACAATGTTTAAGAGCGGCCCACGTTGACGCTCGACCTCGGGGACACCGACTTGCTTCAAGATAACTGTTGCCTCCATATTTACGGAAGCCAGTTCAACCTTCATGCTCGCCAGAAATACACCGAACTCTGAAATTATGGTCGTAATCATGTGCTACCATATCAGTTCAGTGAATTTGACTTCACCCACATGATTGGGAAAAGCTAAATTCTCGAGTGGACATCTTGCCGTCGTTCATAAACGAGACAAGTTAATTTACTTAAATTCGAAATACTGCTCCTTTATTGCCTGTACAATCATCTAATCATAAACCATACTCGATGCTACGTCCTCGCAGCTCAAACCCGCACGTAGGATTATGATACCCACGCCTGAACGTTTACCCGGACTATAGATATGCTTGAAGCAAGATTGCACACAATCCTATCTACAGGACAAAAGAAGGAAATTACGAAACGAAGAAACTCGATTCGCGCGATCACCGTAATCTTCTCGCAGCACCAACTGCATAAAGGCCTCGACAGTCGACACCATCAACGCGACACAAAATGTGCTATGCTTTCAAGGAAATGGGCGGAGCTACTTGCCACTCGTTCTGCTGAATCACGATACTCCTCTATCATGTTCCACTTCCGACTAACTGCAAAAATTCCCGCAACGCAGAATTATGGCTTTCACTTAACCGAAGAGAATCGGAGTCCGCCCGCTGCTACCAGTTGAGGCTCCTACCACTGTCTCACTCACTGTCGTACACAGCCACCCACCAGCATATATCGCCGAGGGTAGCTGGCCAAACTCGTCATACACGCCCGATTGTCGATCGACCCGGAAGAACAAGTAACTCACGTCACGATTCCATGCTTTAGTCGCCGCACAATTCTCTTCCGATAAAATGAAACAAATCTTCTTTATCGTAGGTATCATTCTACGTCAAGTAGTAAGCTTAGTCTTTTAAGTATGTTTGGATCCCGAGCGTGCCAGTCTTTCCTCCGTTTCTCTTCCTTTATCGTGTATCATCTCCCGGGTGGTCCTCATCTTGCCGAGATGGGGAGTATGCACTTGTCCGTCATCAGACATGTCGCTACCGGTTCTAGACTTTTTCCTTTCTCCTCCAGCGCCAGGACCGGCAGCAGGAGAAGAACTAGCTCCTGAGTCGAACTTCGAGGTGGATGTTGGTTCGTCGTGGCGCCCAACCTCGCCACTTCCAGCTCCCGAAGTATTCTTCCTCATGTCAGACGTTTCACCTCGAGATACTCCTCGCTGCGTCTGAGTCTCATCGATCGGCGGCTCGCCGCTTCCCATATTCGAGGCAGAGCTGTCTTCCGCTCTCTGACCAGCAGAGTACAGTCGACGCTGCATCTGTGAACAAACAAACAATCAAACATGTTCCCGCACCAGCCATTCAGCCAAGATTCAGTCCGTTACTGTTGTGTTGTACCTCTGAACGACTTTCAGAGGTGCAGCCACTCCTCACCCCTTCCAGTCAGTACGTCGGTATTATCGGGACGCTCTCCTCCAAAATCCAATGAACAAAGTTTGAATCTTGTGCTCTACTAATGACTGCAAAAAGTGGGATATTCTACAGCCTAGCCTATCGCTCCCGTATCGTCGAAATTAAGAAGCTCTCTATGGTCTCCATCGTAAAGCGAATCATTTCAAGAAACGAAAATTACTCTAGTCTCACTCGGATGTCAACCAACCAGGAAGTAGAAACTTACAACTCTTCGTAATATGGCTCCAGAAGCGTGTCAGAAAGTAAGGAAGAAGCCTTACCGAAGGCGCCGCGGAGCGTCCATAGTAGCCAGCGTTTTCGCAGAAAATCCTCAGACTTCGGAGCACCAGCCCACTCGAAGTAGCCTTCATTTTGCAACCCAGGACTCAACAAAGCGCCAATTCTTCCGAGCAAGATCAATTAACCACCTTCCTTCCAACTATGCCGAATCGATAATCGATCTAACCAACCAAGAACGAACCTAGACTTTCAACCCTTTCGCTATCTGTCTGTCCGTCTCCTTCTCTTCCCCTGTTGACTCCACCACTTTCAACTGTTCCGAGTCCAAAATTCCGCACCTGAAGTGCTCGCTCCTGAATGAAATCTGACGTAAGCTTTCACATTAGCTTCAAGAGCCCTGGTGAGGAGCGGTGCGGTCGAATCAATATCGCGCGTCCGCATAGGACGAGCCGGGTGCGTGCATAGCATCAGCGTTTCCACATTTGACAAGAATACTGATGTGTCACCTTCTTGTTGCATGCGAGCCACATTGACATGCCAAATCGAAGATTTGATGCCGCCACATTGTCACGCACTTAGTGGTGCCCAGATGGTCCCGTTCAGCTGCCGCCACCGGAGCTCCAAAACTCTCCACCATGGCAAACTCCGTACACTAGATTCACTCGCCAAGAAGTAACCTGCTCATGAGGTGTTGCCAACTTGGTCGCCTCTTGCTCTTGCCCTGTCAGCTATACCAAAAAGTTGGTTCGTGGATTTCATTTCTGGTGTATCACTGTTACGCATGAGGTATGACGGCTCGTTTTACTTCGATTTCTCTACTAAATGAATACACGCATTATCACCCGTAGGGGAACAGTGAGGAGTTAACTGGCTGCCACCTTGCAACTCTCAGGAAGCATTTGCTCCAGCCGCGCCTTTTGTCTGCAAAGCCATTGTGAGTCTCGGCGTTCTTTGCTGCGAAAGAGAAAAATTAGATAAAGAAAAAGCACAGAAAAATATTTGAATTCCAACGGTCGAATTCAACGATTCGAAATTCATCTTTCAGTTTGTATTGAATTTCACTTCTTTTCTACTTAAAATAGTTATCACTTTGATTTGTAATAATATAAGTGTGGTTGAAAAAATTAAATTACAGTTAAAATAAGTTGTTTGTTCGTACTCGGAAGCTTTGTATCGTTCATTGCGCTGCAATCAAGGAACTATTGTCCTTCGTGGACAAAAGGTTTATTTTGTCTTGTTACTTATAGTGCTTCGTGTTGTTTTCGTTTGGATTTTTAAAATATCTGACTAATAAAAATAGTGATTCCGATCGAATTTTTTTGTTTTGTTGAACTGTTTCTCCATGGAGCTTTGTTTTTACACGGGTTATACCACCCCCTACAGTCTGGTGTGTCTTCTTACCCAAAGTTATTTCCAGATTTGTAGAAATAATGAACTCTATCACCTCATTGGTATGCGGGTAGTTTTGGAGACTATTTTGCGTTATTTTTTGTTTGATGGTATCCATCCAATAACGAACTGTCAAACATGTCCTCAGTCACTTTGTTTTCTAAGTTCTTAACTCAACAGCAATCGAAGTCAAAACAGAGCACGGCAAATTCTCAATCCTTTCCCAAGGTGATGCCGACGTAAGTTTAAGATAAGAGGAAGCGTTCATAGTGAACGGAAGACGTCCCGGAGAATGAATGCTTCCTGAGGCAGTAAGGGGAGTTGTAGTCTTGGCTAGGAAGGGGAGAGCATTGTATTTTGCATGTTGTCTGTTTGCCAGGTGGGATTTGGGAAGAAGACCTATACAAGAGCTTGAGACTTGTACCGCAAGCTTGAGATTTCTCGCAAAACGCTAGGGCGAAAGATTTCGCAGTTGGATGTTTGTGACATGTGCAAATGCAAATGACAGTTCCAGTTCTAGTACGTTTCATTTCCACATTGGATTGTTTGCTATGGGAATGATAATGCTCTTATGTTTGTGTCGGGATGGAGTTTTGAATTGCTGTCCTTTCTTACATTTGGCACTACTCCGATCGCCTTTGGAGTTCAGATGGAAATCCATCCAATGCATGCTCATGGAGTTCACATCTACGGAGTGGTCCGTTGCGTCTCTTCGTTGCCTTGCAACTCGGCAGAAAGAGATGCCGACTAACAGAAATGCAATCGGATCATGAAAGACACAAGAAGTAGCTTCATGGCGATGAAATTTGTAGTCGAGATTTTGAATTGCTGTCCTTTCTTACATTTGGCACTACTCCGATCGTATTTCGAGTTCAGATGGAAATCCATCAAGTGCTTGCTCATGGAGTTCACATCTATGGAGTGGTCTATTGCGTCTCTTCGTCGTCTTGCAACACGGCAGAAAGAGATACCGACTAACAGAAATGCAATCGGATCACGAGGGACACAAGAAGTAGCTTCATGGCGATGAAATTTGTAGTCGAGATTTTGAATTGTTGTCCTTTATTACATTTGGCACTACTCCGATCGTCTTTCGAGTTCAGATGGAAATCTATCCAGTGCCTGCTCATGGAGTTCACATTTACGGAGTGGTCCGTTACGTCTCTTCGTCGTCTTGCAACTCGAGAAAAAGAGGCCGACTAACAGAAATGCAATCAGATCATGAGGGACACAAGAAGTAGTTTCATGACGATGGAATTTGTAGTCTCGACTACGATAGGGTTGCTCGAGAACTGATGTTGATCTCCAATGGTTTGGTTTCTTCGATCGTTTTCTATAGGAAGAATGCCTTAGTGATCTGATAGCCATCGAACGGTGAGAAGTGTAATTCTTTCACTATTAGTGTGTAATTTGCCTGCGTACGAGCAACATAGTGGATATAAAACAAAACTTGTTAAAGCTCTTGGTTGAGATCAAGTAGGTGCTCGTCCCGTGAGTGGAGATACATGCGTTTAAAAACTGACCACTCACAGCAATTTCCATACCCGTATCTTTGTAAGTATGTTAGGTTTTGCACAACAGAAGGTTAGTTACACTACGATGTCGTCAGAAAAATAGCAGGAAGCTATTCATGCTTCTGTGCATGGCTGGACCTAAGAAACTGAATGGAGCTAACGAGCCACAACTTCTCATCAGACCCTACAGTGCAACAAGTTTCGATCCAAGCACTCGCTCACAAACTGTCTTATCTCATGTCTGCAAGCAATGATAACCTCATGGAAGTATGCCCCCATCTAACTTCCACGGCTGGATAATTGAATGGAAAGGCGAGAGAAAACTATGGAGAACGCTTGCAAATTCGCAAACTGTCAATAAATCTAAATCTAATTTTCAGTTCGTAGGACCGTAGAACCAACATGGACGATAGATTTTGTGGGAGTGACTCGAAGTGCCAAACCTGACAACAATGATCCGGCGCAGTAGAACCGTTCTGGAGATCCGTCTTCACCCACCACAGCGAGAACAAGTCTACCTGAGTTCTCTCATTTTTATGATGCTATGGCACCCCAGAACTTAAGAATGACTCCATGAACACAGAGTCCTATAGACAGAGTATAAACCTCTGGTGTGAAGCTTATTCTCTGTATTTCCAGCTTTCTGCGTGAGTTTTACATGAGTAGGCTACCTGCGCGACCCATACTACAGAATCCAGATTTAGAGTTCAGTCTCTACGTATGTAGACCCACTACAATTGCACATGGCCATAAAGTGATTGAAACTGCGCACAGTGCAGGAACAAAAAGGAAACACGTCGTATACCTTAGCTTCCAGCGGCACCACGTATTTCCCCGCAGGGCACCCCCAAGCCGAGAACGGAAAACCTACGACAGCGAACACACCATGCCGATCGAAGAAACCCGAGTGCGAGGCAACGAACGGGACAGAAACTACTATGGAACATACGTTCTGGAGAGGAACCCTCGAAATCGTAGGTCCCAACCCTGTTTTTCCTACCGGGAGATTTGAATATGTGACGATAGTATTCATTGCATGCGCAACATCTTTGTTTCCCGACAGAAATTTAGGAACCCTAGTGTTACGTGAGCACTCGTGAATATCACCTATCCTTTCCGGAGGAAAGGGTAGGTGATAAATTAAACTTTTCATTAAATATTTATTTCATTTACAATCTGCAAGTTTTATGTATCATGGAGAAAAGTCTCACATGTGTCATTTGCAGATCCATTTTGTTTTAATTTTGTTATAAAAAGTAAAAATATTATAATATTAATCATTTAATATATAGTTAAAACTCTATATATATTAAATAAAAGAATTTTCAACTTTTGATCAAGAACTAAATCTGCAGTAATTTACTTGTTCGGTCATGCTCGAATCCTCTTACTTGATCAAGACCATGCGCTGATCTCATTACCTATTCGGTCCATGATTGGGAATAAGGTTGATGGATACACCTCAACCTAAACCGTGGACGTGAACTTGCTTTCGTGACATGGCTATGGTATTCTGAACGTGAAACTCTGATGGCGGGAAGAGTGCAGATCCATGTGAGGTTGTGAGACGAAAAGTTCTTTTGAGATTTTTGAGTACTCCAAAGAGCTCATTTTATGATGAACACGCGATAGAACGAATGGAAAGACCTCATCAAGCTGTACAAGAGAAAGAGGTCCGAAGGACCAAGCAATCAACGTCTCAAAGAGAAATAGAACATCGCGGTTAGGTCTCGCTATCAGTAGTTCTAAATTCATCTATCGCTCTTAAAATATTACACATTAGTAAATCAAACTCCTACATACAACAGGTGCACATGAAGTAACATCGCCTACTACAATTGCTTTCATGTGGACCTCGCGTGCTAAAGCTCTCTGTAGAGCAATAGAAACACGTTGTCTAAAAATGTACTTTTGTTGTCTCTCACGGTAGATTGTGGTACAATCTCGAATAAAAACGTTGAACTCTGGAGCTACCGATCCATATATCTCCAAGGATATGAAGATGAAGCAATGTCCCTCCTGCACACCCTTATACTTGGTCACCTTCGCTGCTGCCGCCACGCTTGCAGTCCATCTTGGAAGATGAATGATCACAAGTATCATCATCGAATCTCGTGTCAAATCTATGACAACCAAGTTGGACTGTTTGGACCGTTCCGGAGTCCAAACTTGTTGTCCTTGGATCCATCGACAATGAGTTCTTGAGGAAATTGAAGACGATACGAAGTTTCATCGGACGGTTTGAGAGTTCTGAGTGAAATTGACTCGTAGGAAAGCACTTACGTCAAATTTTCGTTCGCTTGCGACCTGAGATTGGTTTGTTCTTCGCGATCGGTGAGTCGAGCTCTTCGTTCTTGGTGTTTATGCGATCAGGGAGTCTTCATCTAGCATAGGAGAAGATCATGTGTGGATTGGATTGTTGGTTTGGGTGTAGTGAGCGATTTTGAGCCGCAGTGAGTCGATTTCCGTTAACTTTTTGCAACTTGCGACTAAATTTCTTGTGCGGTTTTGCGAGGGGAACTCCAAACAACTTGTTTGGAGTCTCGTTGGGTTCATGATAGCTAGATCTACCTGCCTGAGAAGACAGATATCAGATCAAACGATCGTTTTGAGCGGTGTGTGTGATTTTATGCCGTAGGGAGGAGTTTTTGAAGATTCGATCACCTGCGATCGAAAATCGACGATATCTCAACTGTCGTGAGTTGGATCTGAAAATTTCTTGGGTCAACAGAGTCAGGGAAGGAGACCTTATCGACATCTGAAGACTGTTTGGCAAAAGGAGGAACTCAGATAGATATTTTTTGATTCTTTCGCTACAATTTTTCATCTTTTGGAGTTTGTTAGAGATCTAGTTGGTTATATACAGCTTGTGGTAGCTAGCTTTGGATAAAAGCTTGTACATGGATGTGGTTTGGACTTGGGTTTCAATCGTGTGATACTGGTGCAGCTCTGTTTGTTAGCAAAGAGAAGTTTCTCTTGCTTTGGACTACGCTTCTGTGGTTTTAGGTCAGGGTTGAGATTCATGGGTTCGTTTTAGGGGCTTTGAAGTAGATTACAGACCGCTCTGATCTGTTTCTCAGTTTTGTGTTCTTAGGAAGAAAGAACCGATAGTGTACGTACAATTGGAGTTGGTATATATTGTAGCATTCGTTTTCGTGGTTGTTTTTCTCTGTCTTGTCTCTGTTCAGCACACAGCATCTCTACAGCCATGAACCTCGCATTTTTCTGGACATCTTTCATGCAAAAATCCAACATGACAACGTCATGTAATCGCTCTCTCATGCTATAGCAAACACAAGGTCCCTGATGGCATCATGAGTAGCTATCCGCTCTCCCTCGTGAGAACAACGAGCAAGATGTCAATCTGAGGTGTCGAGCGAGACAAAGCACTCGCATGTAGACAATATCGAAGTAATAGGCTAAACCAAGCCTAGGTAGAACCTCATTGCTATAGAAAAGATAGTAGATGCGAGTCGAAATGCTCTAAGACAAGGTCGAGCTATGACCCAAGAGTTTGTATCTTTGTTCGAACAAGAGCGGAGTCGAGCTCTAATATCTTGTGAGATGGAAGGATCAACTAAGAGCGCATGAAGAACTTGCTGGAAGTGATGTCTCGTCAGAGAGGGCTGCATCGATATCTAAAGTATCGAAATCAAAGATGTGTCTCGTGTGCCTCAAGAGTCAAACTATCTCTTGTCTCACTAAAACACATCTGTAATGGATAAGAATCATCCTCCACTGTTGTCACATAGCTCTCCAAAATAGTTCTATCTCGCACGAGAAAACAATAACAAAGCCAAGGTGTTGAGAGTGTCCAACTATCCAAAAAGGTTGGTGAAGCAATCTTCTCCATAGATAATAAACTCATCTCGCCACATGATATATACAATGATCTATACCTCCGTGCGAGAAATCCTGTCACACACTCAAAGGTCTCCCATCTTAAGATGTCGCCAAAGAACTCATGATCCTCCTATCAAACTCTCTAAGGTGCAAGATCAAAATAAGAGATGAAAGTACTATGCGGAATAAGTAACCCGGATGACATGCTATGGACGACGTCCAACCTAGGAGTCCTCTAACTTAAGGAGATCCTTAATATGCAAAACTTCATCATCGAAAGCAACATGTAAGAACCGAGAGACGAAATCTCCTCTAAACCCATCGGTACTCCGAGGATACGTAAACCATCTCTAGGTGTAACAAAGCCCTCTGGGAGCTAGAGATCCGACGAAATATCTATGAGAGACCAAACCTTGCACTTTAACATTTTCACTCTAAATCCTACCAAGATCAATTGAGAGACGAGATGATCAATGACATCATAGACTTGGTACGTCGGATTTACGATATCGTAAATCCGGTGTTATCAATTAGAGATGGAAAAACACGACTTGGAACAACCAAAGTAATGACCAAGAGAGCTCTATAATGAGCTAAAGCAAAGAGAGATCCACCCAAAAGGTCTCCTTGACGAGTATCTGCAATAGAATTGATAACTGCAATTCTCTATATCGAATGACCGTGTTATTAATAAAGAGAAGAAGAAGAATCATAGAAAGATCGCACAAAAAAAATGAGACTCGTCAGAGATCCTTCCTCATCCATGAACTCTCTAAAGATGGATGCACGAGAAATATTATTAAAAGAATTTTTCACATCCATCTATAAGACAACCCAATCAAGATAGATGTCCAAGAGTGTCTTAATGTCGAAGGATATTGATTCACAACCTCCAAGCGTCCCAGCTCCAAACTGATGTGGACAAAAGTGGTCTTGAAAAATATCTCAAAGTTGAAAAACAATAGTATGAGTAATAAATCATAAGAGAATCTCGTTGATGACTATTGATCGAATCTCTCCGTCATCTTTCGTCATAACCAAAAAGACCACCCAATCATCAACATAAAATTTCTGAAGACAGAGCGTCACCTCTCGATGTCCCACTCTACTGCCTCAAGTATAACTGAGACACCAACGAGATAATAAGAAAAACAATAACCACACTGTCTCGTTCTTAGTGTTCTGTGTCAACACGTCGAGAGATAGACGAAATGTTTGTTTCATCTCGTCATGGAGAGCAAAAGGTGACCGATGAAACAAACGTAGACAAGGAAAATTCATCTTGAACAATCTCATAATAATATAGTGTGGATTCTCAACCACTCTCATGACTCATGAGAAATTTCAAAAAGAACCTACTAACGATGACATAATGATCGCATGTGCAGACCTCTGCTCTCGACTAACCTGAGCATCCCATGTGGTCAAATCCTGACTCTTGTGCATTTTTCATATGAGACTTTATCTTTTACGAGATAAATAATTGAACACACATAGTTCATGATGTGTCTCAAATAGAGCTCAATCTCATGAAAAAAGTACTCATAACTAAAAAGAAAAACGATATCTAATCAAACGATATTCGTAATAAAAACATCTCAAAAATATACTTACATAAAGCTCTCAAAAACCCTAAGCAAAAAGATCTATTATCCCTAAAAAAACCCAGAAAATGTTTAATACGTACTCATATCTTCACCGAATGTAAAAATTATAAAATCAAAAACAAAGGGAAAAAAATATATAAAATAATCTGCACTAACCCACTCTGACTCACTCCACCCTCTCAACCTTCTCACCTTTGCTCTCCCGTGATTCAGAGACGGAGCACACAACAAATGTCACAAGTGCACTTCTCCCAGATTTGATGATGGAAATGAGTCAAGTCGATTAAGGAAAATCAACGAATCTGGGAGAAGTGCGCGTATGGTAAATAATTTATTCCCGTCACAAATTACTTTTCTCAGGCCTTCTCGTGTACCCTCGAGCGGATGCAAGAATAAGCATCGCGTCAGCTTGTCGCTTTTTGTACTGATTATCGACTCGTCTAGCACATAATTCGAACTTCAGTGCCGTCCAAGGTCATCCCTCCTGGGGCATAGCCTACGCTAGTCTGCAACTCCTTTCATTATGAGAAATTTCTCAACCAAACTTTTCCGCTCACAAAGGACCATTAAATCGATCATTAGAAACATGTTTCGATAACTTCCTCAAAAATCTGAAAGCTTCGTCAGAGTCATAATTCGATGAGTCCCTCGGTGTTAAATGTCTCATCGAGCTTTTTTCCGCGCAGCAACACAAAATGCATTGAATGACTGACAAGCATCTAAACTACAGCAATTGTTCTGAGTGTTTGATCATCTAAGTGATTCCCTCCCTCTTCCGTTCCTTCCCATTTTCAGCTTGACAGATAGATGTCATTGGTGATGATGTGCAGCTCAATGGGGCGACGATTGTGACAGAAGAAGTATACTGCCAGTCAGAGGCGTGCATAACTATTGAGCCACTGAATCTCCCAAACAGGAACAGGATCCAACTGTGGAGCTAGTAAGGTTCATTCTGACTGATTTCAAAACAGGACTCCCAAAGACCGTAATTTATCATTTCTAGTATCGAGGTTCAGAGATTTAGACAGTAGCGAGACAACGTGCGTACGGAGTTGACCACACGATACGTGCCAGCACAAGGCTACTTTCCCATGGCAATGTCTGAAACACAACGGATACGATGTCTCTGAAGGACATGACATCTGGGTACCAAATTCTTGATTAAAAGTTTCACCCTGGTTGAGACCACCAACGACAGAATTCTCGACCTGTGCTTCTGTTTAGCGTATTCACACAGCCAAGCACCAAGATCAGCGTTGCATAAACAAAACCGCCGTTGTCACTCTTCACTAGAACGTGTCACTTCCAAGCATAATTCCGCTACTCTCTCCACAGAGGAGAACGGTTTGACTACCTGAACAGTTTCAGTGAGATATCTGTCCATGACATGTCAGTTCTTTACCCTGTGATGAGCTAGGACCCCATCTCGTACTTCCATGGACCAGAGAAAGCAAAACCATCTACAAGATCGACATGCCTTCTTCATGGAACCTTCGGCCACCTTGCACGCTTCTTTGGTACGGAGGTTGAAACTCTCATAACGTCGTTGTACATGAAAGCTACTAGCACCTTTTGCACCTATAAAATGATCAAAGCTGAATTCCTGCCAGAACGTGGTGGTGGTAAATGAACTCGCGTTATAGTTAAGACGTGGCTCCTAATCGTCTCCAGTACTCTGTGGTTCGCTCCAACACATTATCGAAGGTGCTGGAACCTACCATCTCCATAAGTGCCTCCACGAGCGTTGTGTATCCTCCGACATCCTGCCACACGAGTTCGGTCAGCTGAGAAACTCCAGCGTTGGTACTACGTTAGAGGATTGTTTATCCAGCGTCAAGCATGCATAGAGACCGGCATCATGCAAAACGCCAAGTCTCTTCACAGTTGCAAATGTGCACTTGTGAATGTAACGGGTGCGCTGTAAATGGGAAAACGATTCTCACCTCCGGTTTTCGACAAACAAGGCCCTGCACTGAGCACTGCATGGCATACGAAGGAACGTCTAACTTCAGCGACAACTGCACACACGAGAAGGATACTTCAACTTTTTTTCATCAACAGCTTAGTCGTGGCAACTTGCGGTGCTGTTGCACTTCAGCGGAAGCACAGCACAAGACGAGCAAGAAAATCGTCATTCCTCATTACTTTTGCCGGATACTGTATCTGATACATCTGCACTCCACTATGCAGCGACTCACCAGCTGTTTGCTTAGAAACGCTTCTCCAGTGTCAAGAAGCAGGGTCTGCACAACGGCGAAGACAAGTTACTTCATACACTCATGGTGACTAGTAGCTTACAGAACACCAAACCAACTGCACCTCTTGTAACGCAACGTAAACATGCCTATTGATCTACTCACAGCTCGAGCGCGTGCCTGTGTTACTGATTCACGGTCCCTTATAAGAGTTTCGAGGGTGCCTGAAGGGAAGAGAAGTCTTGGAATTAGTAGCGTAGACACAATGATTCCGATCTTAAGCATCCACAGTGAATGTGAAAGGACGATAACCGACAACCTGAGATGTCGAATGAGATGGTCAAAACTAAACAAACGCAGAGTAACAATAGTCAATACAACTTAAATCAGGCTACGAATGTTCTTAACTGATGAACCGGCAGATAAATCCAAAAGTATTTGCAAAACGAGATGGGGTACACCAGAATACAGAAAGTGGACTTTCTTCTAAAGCCCGCCACAAACTCTAGAAACACTACGCGTTGTGCCAATATGAAGCACTAACCAAATTGATGTATCAGTTTTCGTGCAGTGATATTTCCAATACCTCTGACACCTATAGACAAGTACACACAAATGCTGGTAAAGGTAGCAATACAAAAAATCTGAACTTTCGCTAAAAGCTCAAGCCAGTTCCGAGCACACAGTAAGAACTCCATGAAAGCCCGTACGATTTCACTATCTTCAGGGGAAAACATACTGTCCCTACTTCAGTGACGCTCCCGCTTGATAGTCACATGTTTTCTGCATACTAACCGGGAATGTTGTCAGCTCTATCACCCACAAGAGCTTGCATATCAACGTGCTGGGAAGGAGAAAGACCCGGAAACTTCTGGGCAAACTCTTCCACTCCAAAGGACACGAAGCTGTTCATGGAAAGAAAAATAGATTCAGCGGATATCGTCGAATTTTCTGTTTTACCAAGACATTTCACGAGATAAGATAGTTGAAAACTTACTCTTTTTTACACATGTGCATTTCTCACGATTGTCGTAACTAGTTCACTCTCCTAACACATTTGGTTATTTTCAAAAAGTGCTCATGGTACGGGTAATAGGGTTATAAAGCTACAGGATTCTAGACGTGACATATGCGCAATTTTGCAGGATGTGAAATATTTCTATGGACGTAGTCCCCAAACGAGCGACCAAAGAAAACCATGGAATTTACCAAGCCAATCGTGCCTTTCCACCCTGATCACTGTTCATGCATGAGTCAAAAGGTTTAAGTCCTTCACAAACCCTGATCCTTGGGGAAGATATCTCAGAAGCCGCACTTGAGGAGAAAGAATCTGAAAGAAGTCCTTGTCTGGTGATACAACCCGTACCTGCAGATAAAGCGGAAACGCTAAGAGAAGCCGAAGCTTTAACTCAGAGTTCTAACTGCATAAACAATGGATTTCTATCACTCATTCATCAAGCGTGACAACTGGCAAACTAGCGAGTTGAAAACTAGAAATCAGAAACTAGAAAAACCGCTTGTGTGCTACAGTAGCAAATGCACACCCGAGCGTAAGACGACAGGACCTACATGGAAAGCCTTTTCCTTGAATCCAACAAATAAAGTAGTATACCTTCATTCCTAATTGAACAGCCTCAGAAGTAAGAGTCCCGATCACGTCATCAGCCTCCACGCCTGGCACCTTCACCGTGGAAAAGAAAAGTTGACATCAACCAGAAGTTGGTATCGTGGTTAGTGGCAGTATGCAAAACTAGTCAGCTACACTGAAGGCGTCCTCTGGTTAAATGGCCAATTGGAGTGCATATACATAATCAGAAAGTGCACTAAACCGTGTGCTGGAACGTTAAGAATATGGTATCATACAAACTATATGGAAGCAGCGGAAGATGAAATACCTCAATAACTTGGATACCCATTGACAGTAATGCACCCTTTGTGTAGTTAACGGCTTGCCACACTGTATCCGGAGTTGGTGAACGGTTCGCCTTATACTCTGGATATAAAGTGTGCCTGAAGGTTTGCCCTGCAGCACAGCGCGCTACCTGTAGTGTATAAGATCGATAGGGGAAAAAGACAGAACAAGTAAAACCGAATAAACCACAAGCAACCGTCCGACGAGAAGCTTTTACATGGTGTCCTTGTTCAGATATTCGTACATTCGGAATGGGAGATTTTATCAAGGACCACGCTCTAGCATATAGGTAACCCGCAAGTAACCCGGCGAAGTACATAGTAAGTAGCAAACAGGGGCCGAATGTGCGCTAACTTGCTATGAATTAGCAAATTGTTCGTAACCGAAGGTGTGCCGATTTGAATGTGTAGTGCGAAGCACATTTCCAGAAATTGTTCCCCCTGGTATAGAGTGCAATCTAGCTGACAAGTACAGTATGCAATGATGGAAGCTGATCGAATCTAATGGAGAATCTAATGCAGAACTGAAATCGTGGAGTCAGGCACAAGAAAATGAAATAAGTGAAGACCGTCGGCGGCGAACAGAGAATGGGATGGCAAAAACGCAAAGAAGAAAGTGAGTTTACATGAGTTCAAGAGCAATGAATTTGTGAGTGAAATCAGCGATCAGAACAGGCGAAAGAGTATAGGAAGAATTTCTGCCACTCGGCCACTTACGCATATAGGTAATGAGTAGGTGTACACTCACGAACCTAACTACCACAAGATACACTCGGAGCATGCAGCAGAACACTCTACCGTCGCATGCACCTCAACCTGCTCTCTGACTTCATCAGCAACCAACAGAGAGGGTTAGCCTATAGAGGATTAGCCTATAGATGAGCAGGAGAAGTGGTCAAGCGAAGTTGATGACTTTTCCGACTCATCATGCTCTCTGACAAACTAATCATGAAGGTAGCCATTCTGTAGTGAGTAGGAGATGACTCACCTAGGGGTGGTCGCACTAGGAAGAACCGTGAAAGTCTGTCGTGTACTTACAGAAGTAGGGAGACGCTACGCTGCACTTCCGTTAGTGCAAGGAAGGGTGTGAGAGTTGTATACATGTGAACACTGTATGGGGTCCGAGAATGCTCCGCGGTATGATTCTGAAGGCAGAAGATCTGGCTAATCTAAACTCTCGGTGTTCTTGTGCAAAGTTACAACTATAGAAAATGGGCAGGCCAGATTGACCAGACACGGTAGAGGTTAACTCTGAACTGACCCACTGGCCTGCTCTGTTACAGATCTTGGGCCTTCCCACTCGTCATGATTAATGTCCATTCCAGGGACGTACAGTCCAACATCCGTTATATATCCGATGTAACCAAACCATTAACACGTAAAAATAAACAGGAGAATGAATTAAGGACCATTACTACGGAGATATACAGGCTTACCCACTGCAATTTTGTACGGTGCATCTACCTAAGGTATCCATAGAAACCAGAAGACTAAAGTGGTCAAATAACGTTCAGCAGCCTCTGGGTTAAAGCGGCCACAAGGTGATTTATGGACCAGGTAACAACGACGCACCTGGAAAGTCGAAAACGACCTGTGGTAACAAAACACCACCACACAAAGTCATCACAGCAGGGTCATAGCCAACTCCACGTTCCTCGAGCTCCGGGCTCCAAAACATTTTCAAGGGACGACTGGAACAGCACATTATTTACAGAACTTGCTACAGAATTTCATATTAAGGGTACATTTCCCCTACCGCGGCATGGGAGGGATCCAGCTCCAACAGATTCAAGATCTGTTAGGAGACCACGAAACATTTTAGAACCGAAACTGCTGGGCATTAGTAAAGCACCGACCAAAACCGTCTATGTAAGTTGAAAATTAACTGTTAATGCATCCCAGCAGCAGAAGACTGATGACACAGGTGCCGGCAGACACAGCAACACGGCTCACTCACCCAGAAGCGAAACAATCCATTTCGATACTCAGCAGCAAGTAAGTTCTGGAGGTACTCACTTCGTTCAAAGCGACAAAAGTTGTCAAAGCGGAGTCCCATCCAGAATTCTCTGTGGAGTCTCCTCTAGACACATTCTTCAATGAATGGTTGCTTACTCTGGCTTTTCAAAAGAGCAGCACATGTTAGGAACATTACTGATGTTAGACAAATCACAGCTGGCAGATTGAACGAAAGGACGATTACTTGGCAGCCTGAGTTGCTTCACTTACAATTGATTCTGTAGTAGGCCCGATACACAACAGCTTTCCCATCCAGGAGCAACACTCGGTCCCCAAGTGAACTTTTGGAACGCACATTCCAGACTAGGGACTTTTCCGTTGAATTCAGGAGGGGAGAAACTGAAAGAGGGGGAACTGAAGGAGGCGAACTGGAATAGTTGGCACAGTGCTTAACCGCAGGAATTTCCAGTCTTCTCTGACAACGAGATGTCAAACTCCATTCTCTCCACTGAAACAACAAAAGTTATGACTCAACACAAGGTACACCTACCCAGCTTACTGTAATCCAGCATGGTCACGAATTCTCTGGAAGCAATGTCTTCTGAAAAAGTATGAAGAAATTCAATCAAGAGTTGGTGCACAACAAGCCAACGGATCGGACCATACGCTCACCAACGATGTGCACGGATGAAAGTGGTTCCTTTGGTGAGGACTTTGTGGTACAGCAAGACATGGCCTCGCCACAACTGGCAAGCAAAAACTGAAATGACAGTTCATCCTCGCGCATCCTATCATGGCGCACTTCCTACGAAGATTCAAAATTCATTGGTAGAACTCTAACATGTTCGGTAGCATGGCGGCCTAAGCTAATCAACTCTCCAACTCCACCGCACTCCGCTCTCCTGACGTCGAAGAGAATTGTGGAGAATAGCACGCCAAACGTGCCAGCTAAAGCGCAGCTCTCGACGTAAGAGAGGAATAATAACACAACAGTTGAGAAAAATCCCACTGTTGCATAATAAAGTAACTCGCGAAGTTCCCAAAGAAGAAGAGGTGCAGCCCAACTGTGCTATATCAGGTAGCTCCCGAGCTCAAACCTCAAAAATCTGCCACATCCCCTCGCATGCCAGGCTGGGTGCTGCGCCGGATGCCCTCTCAAGAACCGGATGCATTTTCCTCTCATGATAGAACTTCTTGCACCGTCGTCAAATTGCGCTCTACAGGCTGCCAGTCTGAAGAAGGTTGCAATCACTAGATGATCATATTCTCTAGCTCAACGATAATGCTAAAACTCTGAGGACCAGACTCTGGAAGATCATAAGGATTTTAGACAAGACAAATTATATCACATTGTTCCATGCTAGTACTTCTGTCTGGAAAACGTCTAATGACTTTGAATACTAATGCAGTATCAACTTTTTATGTCAACGATATATTTTCTATGATTCGAATGATAAATGAATTCCATTGACTGGATAAAGTATTTACACCTTCAGCAAATGATGAGGTTTTGAAGTATGCTTTTTCGCGATTTGTGCTTCATTGCTGCACGGCAGGGATAAAAAATTACAAAAGTAAAATATTGTATAACAACAAATTATCTATAAGCATTAAGTCAGTATAGATCATTTATGTAAAATCACTGTGATATGTAAAGAAACATGAATAATTAGTTCATATTACTGATGAATTTTAGAGATTTATTCATAATTAAGTTGAGATTTTCTGTCAAAACTAATTGAGTATGATAAAGAATTTGAACAGAAACTAAGAGATAAATTAAAATTTATTGTTAACTGATGTTAAATAAATACTCTCATCCTACATCTACTATAAGAAAACTTTTGGATACAAATAATTCAACTTTTAAAGTTTCATGATAAATCTATAAATCTCTTATTGATTATTTATTTTTAAATTTTACTTCACATATGATTTTACTAATGAATACATAATGAGTCTCCATCTTATTCTAAAATCAAATGCAAATGTATATTATTCAACATATCATCAAATTCATGCATACAAAACGCTAAAACAAACATATAAATACAAAATTATCCAATGTATGGAAGATCTATATATCTTTTAGCAAATAGCCGATCTAAAACCTAGATGTAGTTTTAAATTCTTGTTACACGTTATAGGTACTTGTAAGTCAGTGTTCTCTCGGAATAAACTCGAGTATGCATTCAAATTATATGCCAAGTGTAATCATATAAACGGTCATATTGACATCAAACGTACAACTTATGTACAAGACAATACATAAGTGTCTCTTAAACTATAAATTTCATTTATGTCAAATAGTACTTACACAATTGATTGATAGAAAACTATCTATCTTCAGGAACAAAACTCCTTCTATATACAATTCGTGTCGGAAATGGACTGCTAGTAGAATAGGCTAAGGCAAAACTCTAAGTCACTGCATAAGGACAGTATGAGAGTGTGGGAGAGCTCCTCAAGGGAGTGTGGACAGAATCAAGTAAAATGATTACTCAATAATGTATAATGACCTTGGACCTGGATAATATATCTTGGGTTTTGGCCTTGGTGACCTTACTAAAGGTCATCATCTAATAACCTGAACTGGTTACTATTGGAAGGAGTATTCACACTGTATTCTAACAATTCGTGTGCAGATCGTTATGGTCTTTTCAAAACATTATCTAACGGTCGGACGTTAAAGACTAGAGTCATCGATCTATACATAATCCAAAAGCACTCCGGATTCTGATCTAGGATAGATCTAATGCATTGAAAATGAATGAAAAATTGAAGCAGAAAAGGAAAAACTATACATATTTTGTCAAGTTCTGAATCTTTTTCAAGTGAACGGTTAGCTATGAGGAATTGCAGATGCACGACAAAAATACTCAAGGTTATTCGCATTAGTTAGTTTTTGCATCCAGCTTTTCGTAGAGTTAAGATCGATAATAAGCTGACAGTGCGCACTTGCATTTCATTTCCCGTCCAAAAATCTGAGAGGTTAGTAGAGAAAAGAACACCACCGAAATAAGAAGTTTTGTCGTTACCCTCTTATAGTTTTTGGAAATGAATTTCTAAACTATGATGACATATACTGGATTTGGAATAATTTTCTCGAGAAGTCTTGAATTAAAATAAAATAGAATATGTAGATAGTTGTTCGCACCTTAAAGCATCATTGATAACTAAAAACTACAGTTTCGATGTAAATACATTTTTCCCTCTCTCTTATATAATATAGAAAACTAAAAATGTTCGAGATAGTCCGGTATGCTCGGGCCTGACAAAGAAAACCTTTCCGACACCAAAAAGCTACTCTCGTGTGAATGGGCTCTCATTCACCTTGTACGGTGTCACGACTCGAGAGTTGACAACTTGACTACAACAGACTGACGACAGCTTTCGATGCAGCTGGAAAGCGCTCCAAGGATACAGGAGAACTCATAGTTGGTCCGAGACCGTGGCTACTTGAAAGTTGAAAGCGAACGATCTGTCGTACTAATCCTCCACATCTTTGCCATCGAAATTACTGCAGTGGGATGGCCGTGGGCAAACGACAACTTCGTTGAGGAGGAATACGAGAAGCAATGTCGTCACACGGCAGTTCAAGGCACAGTAATGGGTTCGGAGGGGATGGGTCTGACCCGCCAGCTTCCGCTATGCTGTGGGCGGAGCAGCTACGAAAATATGTGGGTTCAGGGCCGGGCCTGGGTTCTGAAGCGTTAACAGGTCAGCCATTTATCATGCGTTTAAGAATTTGATCGAAACAAAGTATAGCGACACAACTTGTCTCTTGAAGTCGGGTAATGTGTGAGTGATAAGTACTTTCACGGCGCGGACGGAGCCATCCGAGTGATGTAATGTCAGGCAGTTTAGTTGTTGGTGATAGTATACCACCAGCAACCAATGTTGTGGTGTCTTTCCATCTTGACTGATACTTTTGATGTCTCTGCTCCCAAACTTCTGACACTAATCGGGTTGAGACATTGTTAATTGGACTAATAGTCGGCAGCTCTGCCGATGGCTCTGTCAGTATCGTCATATCGTGCCGTTCCGGCAGCGAGAATCTCCGGCAGAAGGCTCATCGACTAGTTCCAGGGACATGCATCTGTGCTTGTCGCGTACTCTGTGATCTTGGTTTCTATCGATATTCCCTTTATGCAAAAAGTCGGTTCGATACTCTTTGCCTGGCTGATAGCTAATTTCACTCGCCGTTCCGGCTGTTATTACTAATTGTTTTGAACTCAGTAAACTAACTCTCTTCTCTGCGACTTCATTCTTTATTCGAATCGAGGTCCTTCACTTATTTCACTTGCTGTAGTGCGCTCCAGGATTTCAGTTCTTCATTAGAGTCTTCATTCGCTTCGATCATCGTTACATCATTACATAGTGTACATATCGGCTACATTGCACTCTATACCAGGGGAACCATTTCTGTTAATGTGCTCGCTTCGCACTACACATTCCCAATGGAACACCCATCGGTTACAAACAATTGGCTTACTGGGTATGGCAAGTTGGCGCACATTTGGCCCATTTGCTGCTTACTGTGTACTTCGTCGGGTTATTTGCGGGCTATCTATGAGCTAGAGTCTTGTCCTTGATAAAATCTGCCATTCTCGTCGTATTTGCCATATATACGATATTCCCCTTTTCTACATCCGTGCTGTGGTTGAGGTTTCACTTCCCTCTGAGACTTGGCTCTAACTCTTATTCGATTGTTTGCCCATCCCTTCCTGCGCAGATTCTTGACGTCCTTCTAATTCAGTGTCTGGTTTGTATCAGCCGTCAGAAATTATAGATTCTCAGCATGTTATGTTTTGTAGTAGGAGGTTTATCTACATTAATTCTTCCCCAGTGTATGTTTAGTTTCAGCCCTGAAAATTTAGGATATCTTAGGAGGATCCTTTACACGCAGCTCACAGGATAGTATTAGAGTTCGGTCTGGTCACAGTCTTGAAGTGTACGTCCTCGTACGCCAAGTTTAGATTGGTCTGCACCACATCTTATACGAGTTAGCTATATTGTTTCTCATACCAGGCTGCTTCTCTGGACATTCCCACCGTGTTCCCGGGCAGACTTTTTGCTAAAGGAGCGGACAAATTTATAGTACATTTGTCTCAGCTTTTTACTTGCGATGTACTTCTATGGGTTTCGACTTCACGTGTTGCCTTAAATGTGTATGTTGGAAGTTCTTGCACCGCGCTGCTAACCACATAGACCGGCTTACCCAGCGTGGTCGGCAGTAAAAACAGTAGGCTTTGTTATCACTTCTGACGATTAACGCGAACGCGGGTTACTAACCTTACCGGTGGGCTGTATTCGTGCAGAGATGGAAACGAAAAGGATTCTCCACGAGGCTTTTCGAGAACGTCAGCAGAAGAGTGTAGAAGCAGGGGCTATTCCTAGTTTTTACAAAAAGGCACGTTCGTCATTCTTTGGGAGTCCTTTTGTTGTCCACAACCGCATCCTGTATCGCATCCTGTATATCTGTTTTCCCATCCAAAGTCGAAAGTTGGTCTTGTCTTCTCACTTACTCTGAACACAAGCAGAAACCGGTGGAAGGATCTGCTGGAGCTAAGCTGCAACGACTTGCTCGCTACAGATTCTTGAAGGTAATTCAGCAGCTGTATCTTGAAAACAGCCGAGTCTTTACTTCTTGGTTGTGTGATTCTTGACCTTGCATCATCTTTACTGTTTAGTTACAGGTAGAGAGGATGTTAGAATAGGAAAACACATTTACCCGTATTTCTTGTGGAGAAGTTGTTTTAGATTTTCTGGTTAAGGCATAACTGATTTGTGGTTCTTATGGAGTTGTGTCAGTTAATGGTTCGCCAACTAGTCATACTACGCAAGCTTTTCGAACCGGTTAGCTGTCTGAGATTTGGGGTCCATACTTAATGTTTACTCAGTTGAAAGCTGCAAAAGCTTTACCACGACTTGGGCTGTCTTTAGCATGCTCAATCCACTTAAGACGTCTTGTGATTGAGATTGCAGAAGCAAGCCGAGGTCCTACTGAACGCAGACGATCTGGACACTATGTGGGTTTGTTTGCGCGAGAATTGTAGCGTTGACAGTGCTAACGGTGTCGAAAAGGTACTGCTCCATTGTCTTCAATACGCACAATCGGTCCTTCCCGTTTCTTGCATTTCGTTTAGTTTCTGCCTTGACTGGAATGGATTTTGTAAAGCATCTGTGAACTATCTTAACCTCATCTCCTGAAGCGTTGATGGTTGGATCTCTTGCCTTCTCAGGATTAATTCTTGCTTATGTTTCCTGTGTTAGATGAACTACGAAGACTTTTGCGGTATCGCTTCGATATGTACAGAGCAGATAGGCGCGAAGTGCAAACGATTCTTTTCCCCATCCAACTTTTTAAAATTTGAGAAGGACGAGTTTGGAAGAATCGCGATTTTGCCATTCTACTTGTATGTCATGCGTACGGTACGTATGAACGTGTATTTCGGAACAGATAGTTGCTTTTGCTTCAATACATCTGTTAAAGGAATAGAAGCAAGTCAGACAAAAGGGTAGGCAAGTTCATAATCTTACCAGTACGGACAAATCTCACCATATTAACGGACCTAGTAAATCTTCGGAAGTATGATCACTTCACTAGCTAGTATACTTGACACGAGAAATGGCCGATCCACCTCTTCCTTCACGTAATACAGTGCAAGTGCGCATGTACCCTTTCGGAAGTTGTTTTGTGCCTTTTGAAAATCCTTACCGTGTCATGATGCACGGGGAACGGGGACATGGAAAGTGTTCGGTAGTCCTTCAGCTTTGCCAGTGACAGCGGTTTCTCTTGTTGTTCCGGCAGGTATCACTGACTCAGGCCCGTATCGATATGTGTGAACTTGATGATGACGGCGATGGGTTCCTCCAACCTCACGTAATACGTTTGTTTGGCATTTTTCCATAATCTTGCTTCATTGAACTGGATCCATGATCCTAGTTTTTGGTGAGGGAAGGCTGAGTGCTAGAGAATCTCTCTGTATTTCCTTGCAGGAGATGGAAGCATACATACGTGGCCTTATTCCTAATTTAGCTCAACTTCGTGACATTCCTGCACCTTTCGTCTCCATGTATTGTCGCATTGCCACTCGGAAGTTTTTCTTCTTCTGTGATTCACAAAGGCGAGGTACGTTCTCTTGTCGTCAGTGCTTCCCAGTACCTCTGTGATGAACGCGACTTTTGACTCCTGTTCCTTGGGGAGGCATTCCTGCGGGCTTAAGCTCGATGTCGGCATGCCTTGCATCTACTACTGCTATACTCATGTACCAGCATATAGTAAAAAGTTTTCTGTGTAATTGCATCTTATATAGCACACGTTTCCGTCTTCCACAGGGAAGCTCTGTATCAAAAAGGTGCTTTTAAGTAACTGCCTTGCAGAGCTTATGGAACTTCACCAGGTTAGTGATAGTATTACTTTCTCGTGGATGGGTCCATAGCTTCACTCGAGTTCAAATAACTCTTCGGAATCAGCTTCAGCTAGCTTATGGTTTGACATAACTCGTTCGTAGAAACGGCTACGATGTCTCTCGCGTCTAAGTTTGCAGGCATGCTTGTTTATAGGTGAAAGTCTGGTAAGATGCGTCACTGGTGTTTAACATCGTTAAGATTCTGCTACACAGGAGAACGAGGAGGACGGTGGGGAGGTTGACTCGAGTGATAATTGGTTTTCTCTTAGTAGCGCTCAAAGAATATGTGGTGCGTATTGTATTTGCAACCGGTTATGCAATCTAAGACTGTCTAGACTTACGCCTCCAAGCACAGTGGTTTGCAATGAAGCTTTAAGTTATCGCCCACTGACTGAGAAGTATCATTGTGTCAAAGAGGGTTGCTGGACATTAAAACGTCCCAGTAAATTGGAGCGATGATGGTGACCTGTCCACCCATCACCCTCATACGTTGAACGTTGTCCTGTCCGGTTGATCCAGATATGTTTCTTGCCCTTGACAAGGATTTGAATGGAACTCTGAACAAGCAGGAGCTGCAAGCGTATTCAGACGGTACTCTGACTGAGATTTTCATCGAACGAGGTAAGGAGGAACGTCCCGATAACACTCTTCAACTTAGATAGTCACGCCGATACCCGAAAGCATGCATCATACCGATGTCTCAGAGCTGAGTACGTTACTAGGTTGTCTTGGATTGATATGAGCTTGTGATCATAATAACCCGAGTCTGATATCCTGCTTCTTTGTATGCAGTTTTTGACGAACATGTAAGACGGGGTAGAAGCGGAGCAGGAGCAGGAAAGGCACGCGAGATGGATTTTGACAGCTTCTTGGATTTCGTCTTGGCTCTTGAGAATAGAGACTCCACCGAAGGGCTTTCATATCTATTTAAATGTCTCGATCTTCACTCCAGAGGCTACCTCACAACGGTTGATGTACACACACTTTTTAGGTAATGCAGACACATTTCATTGGAACTATATTTTCGAAACAAGTGACACGTTCCCCTGAGCGGTATATTGCCCGCTTGCTTTGAGGAGGTGACAAAATGTAGGATATTAAGGCCGTGGAGCAAGTTAACACATTTAATCATGCTTCAGAAACACACTGACAGTAAAGAAGGTTGCATCTCCTATGTTTCATCTGATCTAGACATGTGTTTGTAATTGAATGTCCAACTGATAATAGGAAGCGAGGAGAACAGCTCATAACATTGAACGTGTCCGAAAACGACGTACAAATATAGTATGAAAGTTGCCTGGAAGACTAGAAGAGTAACCATGCACAGTTATGTTGGGTTACTTGATACAATCTTCCGAAACAGAAGTGGAGCTTTTCCTGCTTGCATACCTTAAATGCTGGATTGCAGGCCTCAAAGGCACTCCTACACTTATTGTACTGGTATTTTGGCTCGTGTCACTCGACTCCATGGAAGAATCTCATCTTACAGGGAAACTAATTTGTCTCTTCTTGTTCCTGATTGTCCTCCAGGGATGTGCACCGAAAGTGGATTGAAGGGGGTAATTATGACCTTTCTATCGATGATGTTAGAGATGAAATTTGGGACATGGTCAAGCCAGCTGATATGACTAGCATAACCTTACAGGACATGTTGAACTGTCGACAAGGTGGCACTATTGCAAGTATGCTTACAGATGTCCGAGGATTCTGGGCTCACGATAACCGTGAGAATCTTTTACAAGAGGAGGAAGAACCCCAAGATGATGAAGGTGAATAAGCTGGTTGTGGGTCGACTAGACGAGTTAAGAATATGTGTGAACCTTAGAAGGAACTGTATCGGCGATTCTGGCTGAGAAGAGGACATAACGTTCGCGGCCGTGCTGAGAATAGTTCTTCGCAGCAGGTTTTAATCCTGTGTGTTGTGAGACCCTGGGAACGAATCCCTATTTTGCGGGCTACTGTTTTGTCTTCACCAACATCCAGAGTTAAAAGTTCCAGTGGTTATACGTAAAGACTAGAGCTCAGTGGGAACAGGAATGCTTCTTGTCGCCGGAAGGTAACATGCTTTACCAGCTTCGCAGCCGGTCAGCGGGATCTGATGTAAGAGGATTAGGTCCTGAGTCTAGTTCACGTGTAATTCAACAGGCTCTACCTAGAAAGGTGAGGCGAACCACCATCGTATAGATTTGGCTAAGTCGCTTGACAGTGGTTGCAACGTACTTTTAGGTCTTTCATCAGGGTTGTGGTTGTTGGACTGGAGATCTTAGTTCAAAGTTCTGATCCCCAGCTGGTCCGAAATGGTTGTCTGTAGTATCTGCGGATACTTTCGGGCGTGTTGCACCATTCATCAGAGTCATTCACCTGCAGATCTTCACGTGTAGGTGTAACCGGCGCCCTCTGCACCGCACTAGGTCTGTAGGCTAGATTTAACATGTGGGATTTTGTTTGAAGGTGCAAGGACAATGTATGAGTTGGAAAACCGTCAGTGTCCGTTCAGGATGTAAAGGTTTCAGGTATTTATCTCAAACCGATAGATACCAGTGCGAAAATGGTAATGTAATTATTCATCGTTCAACTGACATGGTTGTCAAGTCCTTGTACGCTACGTTTGAGGTCCATTCTGCAATAACTCTGCAATATCAGAGTTTAATTTTGGGTCTCTTCAGTGGTAATCTTTTGGATATCAATGTGTTCATCTGCTTCGGGCGGATGAGTCTTGCTGTTGAGTATGCTTCCAGTTGTGTCATTAGCGCTCTTAATTGCCTAAGTTTCGAAGTGGAGGGCGAATAAGTGTTCTATTAATGGAAGCGAGGAACTCGTTTCACGTATAGGAAGGTATGTCAAGGATTCGGATGCTCGCTTACTGGAACGTTATTTACATGCATTCGCGATACTGCCCCAGAGGACTTGCTTATTGACAGTGTTTCTGGAAACTCTGATTTTATGATTACTGCTAGAGGTAGTCTATTAGGCGCCAACTGACTAGCACGGGGGTTCTGGACAGCTCATATTCTGCACTTCAAAATAGACGTAGTAAGTATCGTCAGTCATAGCGCAGGTTGAGATGTTGAACACCGAAAGGTCGTTGCGAGGGAGGTATAGACTTGTGTGGTGTAGAATCGGAGAGTTGTCCGTTTCCAGTTGAAATCTTTGACTCTGTTTTACTCGTAAAGAGTAATTATATGAACTCGCAAGATACCCAGTAAAGTTTAGATTCGGGAAAGATCAAGAATCACATGATGTTGGTTATATAGGTTCGCACATGGAGTCCAATAACTACTTCTGAGTTATTTATTCGAGCCTTTGTCGCAGGCTAGGCTTGCCTTGTATCTAAATTATGTATTTGTTCTCAAGGTTCACTGATATTCATTATTCAGATTTCAGTTTGTTTGTTATTCAGTTCAGTTCCCCTTTTTTATGCTTGTTAGTTTGACTTTCTCAGAGTGTTGATTTATTATACAATAACGTAAGTTACGATAGACCCCATAGACATAGGTTGAATGCATCAAAGGATGTTTTGACTGCGTTCAGTTTGTGACCGACTCGTCTTTTGATTGCGTTCAGCCTGTACTCAAACTTGATGAGGATGTTTAATGCATTAGACCATCGTGCATTGTTTAAAAGAAAATTAGTGTCTCGCAACAAAAGTGCAAAGGGATTCTTTCTCTTTCGAGAATTTTGATACGGAGAGGTGCTTTCGTTTCAACGGGACGTAGTTCACGTGGTGGAGATACAAGCTATGATTGAAAATCCTTGGCGTCTTAGGCGCGGTCGATGGTTCGATTCTTCTTAGGCGCGATCGATGTTCGATTCTTCGACTTGTTGTTCTTATGTCGATAATTATATTACTGTGACCAATCTTTACCGTGTTGAGGAATGAGATTGAGAAAAATCTAAGTCCTCACGATGATAAACGAGTGTTATGAGAACTCAGCCTTTGGTCACATCATGTAGTGTATAATCACTTTTGAGGTTTAGCAAACTTTAACCAATAACTTTGACGAGCAAGATGTTACACAAATGCAATTGAAATTGAAGGATACATTGCATAACTTCTTCCCTAACCAAATGAGCTCATGTTACAAATCAGTTTTAAGGTTTCATCGAACAATTCCTTTCTTGGACGTAATTGTTGACAAAAGTTTGCTTTCATGAGTAATGTGACCGGGATCAAAACATTTTGTTACAAAAACATATGCGAATCTGAATCTCCCATTGCAAGGTCTCTTTACTTTTTTGTTATCAGAAGAAGCTTACAGAAAATAACAAGAGCAAAAGCCAACGATCGTCTTATTTGTAAATGCAAGCAGCATCGACACCGAAATCTTTCACGGTCGAATAATCATCCAACATGGGATGAATCGAAAAGAAATCATCAAATCCGAATATGCACTATCCGGGTGTAACCAGTTTGGTCATCGTATACAAGATTGTTTTCATCTCACAACTAGCAACCACCCACCCTCAACAATTCCAACCACAATCACAATGATCATAACATTCGCTTCCTAGAAATTCTAACGGAGATACACCATGAGCGTTAATGACTAAATTTTCTACCACGAATGACATATATCAAAAGAACATGGAAGAACTGTTACGTGAATACGGAAACCACACATGATATAACTTTTGACAAGAATCACAACATACATCGCTGTCAGAGATACACCACACATACACAAGTGTACCACAATAATCTGTATAGAGAAATTATCATCTCCAACACTACAACACTGATTACTCACAAATGGTCAAGCCACACCCACTCTAAACGCGAAGAGAATCCGGGTTACACTCAACTAGACTATCCACCATAGCCTGGAGCTTGAAGGCTAAACTCGAAGAACTAAGGCCTCCAAGCCCTACCTGCGAAGTTTACCCTTAGTGGGCTCTCCCACCAACTCGTCCTAACGGCACTAACGGCCTTACCGGGCTGCGTCACTTCGCACTCGGTCAACCTAGCCGAGGTGCCCAAACTGACGTGACAGCTGTCGTGCGCATACACATCGCTATACAACATACATCGCTGTCAGAGATACACCAACACATACACATAACACATGGACGATCTCATACACATACACAAGTGTACCACAATAATATGTATAGAGAAATTACCATCTCCAACACTACAACATTGATTACTCTCAAATGATCAAGCCACACCCAGTCTAAACGCGAAGAGAATCCGGGTTACACTCAACTAGACTATTCACCATAGCCTGGAGCTTGAAGGCTCAACTCGAAGAACTAAGGCCTCCAAGCCCTACCTGCGAAGTTTACCTCTAGTGGGCTCTCCCACCAACTCGCCCTAACAGCACTAACGGCCTTACCGGGCTGCGTCACTTCGCACTCGGTCAACCTAGCCGAGGTGCCCAAACTGACGTGACAGCTGTCGTGCGCATACACATCGCTACACAACATACATCGCTGTCAGAGATACACCACACATACACATAACACATGGACGATGTCATACACATACACAAGTGTACCACAATCGCCCCCCTAACTGGCGGTTAGGTCCCTCTAACTCCAGATAGCTCCATATCCCAACTACGTGATACACACCTTCATGGATCAGGAGGCCGGGTGCTACATCATCCCATCGTTAGTCGCCTGTCTGCAATCCATACCACGCAAAGATCTAATCGACTATCTCCGCTATATACATCGAGGACAAACCCATCGTCCAGTAGGAACTACACTGAGAGGTGGAGTCAAACATGACATGTGCCAACCTCTCGAACAACCATCACACACCAACATACGGGCTGCTCCACCAGCAGACCCACACAACATACACCTCAAGCCCGCGCGTACAACTGCTAAGCTTGGGTCAACGGTACCATCAATGTTGAGAAGATGACATGGCGCGCAATTACGCACATGGTCCTTCCACACAACACCATCACGGTCCTCTAACATGAGTACTCCAGAAGGTAACACCTCACGCACTCGTAAAATAGTACGCCTTGCGGTCACGTCCAACGTCGTCGGTGCAGTCTGCTGTAGATAGATATAATCGCCAGGATGAAACCTGCGAATCGACGGCCGATAACCTCCTCCTCGGATAGTCGCATATCGCAACGTGTCTCTATGCTGAGCAATCGCTAGGTTCTCAAAAGCCATAGGCATAACTCTCCGAAATGTCTCTGCTCGTTGAGAACATGCTCTCACCCACATATCCGGGTCATCAAGGTCCAGCACCTCAACAGAATCACGACGAATGGCCGAAGGTAGATCTGGATCTTGGCCATATAATAGAAAATACGGTGAGAAGGAAGCCAAAGACGCTTGTCGGCTGAAACGGTAGCCCATAGCCAACCATGGTAACTGCACATCCCAGTCTCCCAAGTGGCCCTTTTGCAAGCCATACTTGCGCAATCCTCTCTTCACCGTCTGAACTACTCTCTCCGCCAAACCATCCGCCTCAAGATGATCTCGAGATGTAGTCCGATGATCAATCAGCGCCTGATCACACAAGGTCTGAAACTCACCAAAGAACTATGTACCTTGGTCTGTCAGCACTTCAGCTGGTGCTCCAAAACGACTCAGCATTCGATCTAAGAATGCATACGCTGTCCTTTCACTCGTCTTGTCTGGTAATGCCACCAACTCAATCCACTTGGAGAAGTGCTCCACCATCACCAACACATACCGGTGGTGACGTACGGTCAACGGTAAGGGTCCCGCAAAATCCAAACTCCAACGGTAACCCAACCCCATAATCGATAAGGGGTGTAACTGTGGAGTAGGAGCATTAAACGATGCTCGTACTGTAACGACCTATGTTACACATAGGAAGTTTGTCTATTAGTAAGGTGTTTAGTTATAACTAAGTGTTGAGAATGTTTATTGGTTGCCAAAGTACTTTAAGGAGGTATCAAGTTAGTCATGACTAGCTAAAAGTTAGTTATGGTTAAACTTAGCTGTACTTTTGGCAGAATTCAGATATTTGCTAAAGAGTGAGCACTACTATCTTGTCATCTTGTCTAAAAGGTAGAAAGGGGGTGGAAAGTATCCCTTATCTCCTTTTTGACTTGATATTAGTGGTTGGATTAAAGTTGTGGATTTTGTGGGCATTAAAAACAAGAAGAGATTCCACATGTTTCCTTTTTAGTGGGTCCTAGTGTAGAGGGGGGGTGAAAATTCGAGATTCCTTGAGAATATTCCAGAATCCTTCTAGAAGTTGTTGACTTTGAAAGAATAAGCCCATGTGAAAAGGTAAAAAGCCCATGTGATCAATGCTTTTACCTTAAGTAATATCTTAGTAAAACCCGGTAAAAGTAGTTACGGCTGAGTTACCGGAGGGTACCAAAGTAAAAACCTAGAATGTATAAATAGAGGAGTAGAGAAGAGCTCCTCATCCTTGTTTTCACATTGTCGTAATGACAACTTGAGTAATATAGAGAGTGTGGGATATTTTTAGCATGTGAGAACTTGAGAGACGTCGTTAGAATGGAGGATTTTAGTTGATGTGTTTAAGGAGATTTTTAGTTGATAAGTTTGTGGGTGTATGAATGAGTGAACTCAGCATTTTCCCTTCAAGTTCATGGTGTGCTTCCATCAAAGCCATCAGAGGTGACCCCTGAGTGAGAGACAGGCCCGACATGTTGCAGATTCGTGGATGACGATCGTGGAGGTTGAGAGATCGGGGGGTAGTGATCGATAGGACCGCGGAGGGTTTACATTTTTGGTTCCGTTGCCGGGACCTCACTTGAAGGGATCGTTGAACGATGTTTAGAGTTCAGTTCTATATTCGACAAAAGGAGATTATGAGAGAGCACATGGAGAGAACGTTGGGAGGAGAGAGAGCTAACGCGATGTTAGCAACGTTAGAACCTTTCGTGTATCCCGTAGTGATATATGACGCGTTCGAAGTCATTCTTTACATCTTGTTCACTTAGAAAGGGTTTGAGGAGAGTTGAAAGAGGGTGCAACAAGAGTTGTAGAGAAAGGAGGAGAGAAAAGTTATTAGAGGAGATAAATTTGTGAGTTTAGAAATTCTGCTCTCTGGAAAATTTGTACAGTCGCTGTCAACTTTTCTGTGAATTTTATTTTCCTGTGATACTTTCCAGTGTTTTAGATTGGCTGATAACCTATCTAAGACAAAAGAAATCATAGGAAAAGGTGGTCTAGAGAGGGAGCAATGAATTTTCAAAGTTGAGGGGGTCTATTCGTGAGAGTTGAGGAATTCTGTTATCTGGAAAAAATTTACAGTCATTGTCAGATTTTCTGTGAATTTTATTTTCCTGAGAAACTTTCCAGTGTTTTAGAGTGGCTGATAAGCTATCCAAGAAAAAAGAAATCATGAGAAGATGAGGTCTGAAGAGGGAGAAAGAAGTTTTCAAAGTGGAGAGGGTTGACAACCACGAGGGAAGTGAAAATATACAAATTTCAGTTCTCTGAAAATTTGTACAGTCATCACCATCTCTTCTGATTAGGGAAGTTTCTGTTGAAACTTCATGATTTAGTAGCTTGGAGGTTGAGCTACTGGAGATAACAAAAATCTTGGAGAGATCTCTTACCAACTAAGAGATACACGTTTCGGCATACAAGGAGGTCTTGAAGATACTTCATGGGGAATCCTGTTCGAATGACGAGGTGGAAGAAGAGACGTTTAGGAGTTCGAACAGAGACGGAGAAGCCCAAGTTGGGTATAGATGAGTTACGAACCCGCATCTATAGCACTTGGGGTGCCCTCTTTACCCTATACGAAGAAGCTTCCGCGACCATTGGCACAGATTTGAAGAAAGCCGAGTTTAAAGCATCATTCACTGTGGAGGCCACGAATGCTCCTGGTGAAGTAGAGTTGGATTTTTACAAGAGTGAGTTCAAGATGTCTGTTGTGATTAGTACAAACGATGGTGAGGAGGATCATATCTTCGATAGTTAAATTTAGATTAGATTTTATTTCGTGTATAGCATGTATAATACACGATTTCCAATATAAAGCTCGGAAGAGTTAAGAAAGTGATGTAGAATTATTTTCCTCTATGATATTTTGTCCACTTAATGGTTGAGAAGGTGCAACATGAGTGGAAATTTAAAAGATTGGAAAGTTAGACTTAGAAACCTTCCTCAAGGTTTAGATGTCATAGTAAGTGTCGGAGAAAGTTCGAGAGAGATTATCGTCAAGTTTGAAAACCCTAGTACTAAACCTCAAGTAGAATCTCCGAGGAGAAGAGTAGAAACCGACTTGTGGTGTTATTTCTGTAGAGGGTTGAGACACAAAGTAGTGAATTGTCCAACTAGAATCAGAACCGAGAGAGCTAAAGGGAAGCGGGAGTTTACTGATTTAAGTCTTCGAGTGGGTCCATCGTCACCAGCGCCAATTCATCTTCTAGGCGAAGATCTTTGTCCAAGTTGTGGAGTGGGTGATCTATCCAGAGGACACAAGTGCGTCGATGTGGCCGCTCTACTTACGTCAGTAGTCGAGAAGTTGGACGAGACTCAAAGAGCTGAGACGGAGAAGTTGTCGACTTCAAAAGAGGACTCAGCTGAGTTGTGATGGAGATCGTCATTCGGACGGTGGAGAAGGCGGTGATGCGACTTAGACTCATGATTACCTTGGGAGAAGAGATGGCACAAGAGGTGTTGTTACAACCATTTCCTTTTATTTTACCTATGGTAGATTATTTGCGAATGGAATTGGTGATGTTCGTGCTCTTTTAGCGAGTAGTTATTGCACGAAAATTGGAAGTGTAGAAGAGTAGTTACAAGATGGGGAAGTTACCAGTGTTTCATGGGAAGGACAATGAAGATGTAGAACCATTTGTACGAGATTTCAAAAGGGGTTGCATCGGAAACAACGTGAGAAGGAAGGAAGAATGGGTGTTGTTACTGCCAGAGTTTTTAGAAGATTTTGCTCTTACGTGGTATGAAGACCGAGTGAAGAGCAAGACACCTGGTGCAGTTGAGGACACATGGGAGACGTTGAGTAATGCACTCATCGAAGAATTTCTTCCAGAAGAGAGTTATGAGAAGCTCATGGTGGAGCTTACTCATTTGAAGCAACGAGACGACGAGAAAGTTCGGCAATATGCCGAAAGGGTGGATAAGTTGGAGCAACGGTTTCGGACGGTCCTACGGAAGAGTGGAGACAATGTGGAGCTAACGATGGCGGGGATTGGAGCAGTGTTGACCAAGAACTTGGTGGGAGGATTGAGGCCTTCAATTCGAACCCAAGTGAGGTACGAGAAGCCATCAACCAAAGCGGAGGCCATCAAGATAGCGACAAATATGGAAGAGAATTTGGATGAAGGAGATATCATCCAACCTCATCATGCTGCTCTGGTGTCAACTCCGACTCCTGGTGTAGTCACAACAATCGCACTTGCACCATCACAATTGGTGATTGCTTCAACGTCAGCTCCTACTCCAACGGTGGTGCCAAGACCATTTATCCCTACAGCGATGTCTACTGCCACCTCTGATTTCCATGCTGAGTTGAAGAGCATCACCGATACTCTTGCGGATCTCAAGATAAACGTGGTGCAGTTACGCGAATGGAGGAACAAAGGTGGAGGAGGAGGTCAAAGAGGTTACGACAACAATCCTAACCGAGGAAATCAAGGTAACTTTGGAGGCAACCAAGGTAACTTTGGAGGAATCACTTGTTGGACGTGTGGAGGTTCTCATTTCCAGCGAAATTGTCCTAACAACGGAGCAAGAGGTGCTGAAGCTGTCAGAATGAATGTGGGTGGAGGAAATCCATCACAAGGACGAGACAAGGGGGTGGCTACTATCGATGTCGTGCGAGATCCCATCTACAAGAAAGGAGAGAGTTCAAACTCTTCTCATGCACCGGTGGAGCTTTTAGCTCAAGAAAGGAAAAGAACTCGATTTTCTGATGAACCGGTTTTCATGGAGGAATCAGCTAGTAGAAGCACTCGTTCGAGTAATGTTTCGAGTACACCAAGGGAGCCAAGAAGGAAGTTGGGGATGGCGGATTTCACCATTTCATCTTCCCAAGCGAGATATGATGTGGTTGAAGATGTGGGTGCTCAGAAAGCCAACATCACTGTTGGACAACTGATCGCACTTAATCCCAGCTTACGAAGGGAACTCAGAGGAGGACTGAGTTCTAAGAGAAGCAAGAAGAAGAAACCCAAGAGCAAGACATCAAAGTCTGTGGGAGTTGGTGTGGTGGATGTGCATGCTTCAGAGGTATGCACTAGGGCTTCAAAGATTGAAGTCCGGTTGAATGGTCACTACGTCTCTAACGTATTGGTGGATGGAGGGTCGGCTGTAAACGTCATATCGGAGAGGTTGATGAAGAAGTTGGGGATGGAACCAACTCGCCCGGCTAGCATTGTCGTGGGGATGGCTAACAAGCAACGGGTAAGACCTCTTGGCGTGTTAGAGAAGGTGGTCGTGTCTGTGATGGGAGTTCAAACATTGATGTCCTTTCAAGTGTTAAAGGACTCTAGTTATGATTTGCTCCTAGGTAGGCCTTGGTTGAGAGCTGTGCGCACCACGGATAGGTGGCACAAGGGATACTTACGGATTGGGCCTAGAGATCATAGAGTGATAGTTCCTCTCTCGGGTGTTGGAGTTGTGACTTCTGACTCTGATAGACCCACTAGTGACTACTGGGAATCTGATACGGAGGATGATCAGAGTGTCTCGAAAGTAGATACCGGAGATTCTTACGATCAAGAATCCTCCTCTGAGGACGAAGGATTTGATCGAGATGAATCATTACATCAGCTTAGTGCTATTGACTTGTTGCCTAGACCAGCAGTGGAGAAAGATCCTGACAAAGAAGAGTTGAGTGAGGCAGAGATTGTGAGAAGACTCTCTACCTTGAAGTTTGGTATCAATGTCACTCAAGAGGAGAAAAGTAGATTCCTAGATATATTTCGAGAATATATCCATGTGTTTGCTTTCAGCTACAAGGATTTGAAGGAGGTGACTCTCGAGACTCATCGAATCGAATTGGAGGAGCACGCAAGACCAGTTCGACAGAAGTAGAGAAGGGTCAACCCCACAACGGCAATGATGGTCAAGGAGGAGATAGACAAGTTGAAGGAGGCGAGTTTCATCTATGAGGTGGAGAACTCAGAATGGGTTTCACCCATTGTGATTGTCAAGAAGAAGAATGGTAAGCTGCGAGTGTGCATAGACTATAAGAAGCTGAATGCAGTTACCAAGAAGGATTATTATCCTTTACCATTTATAGATGAGATTTTGGAGGAAGTTGCTGGTCATGAGTGGTACAGCTTTGGTGATGGTTATAGTGGGTATAACCAGATCAAGATAGCACAAGAGTACCAACAATTGACTACTTTCACTACTCCTTGGGGAACATTTGCATTTCGGGTGATGCCATTCGGATTGTGTAATGCTCCGGCCACGTTTCAAAGGTTCATGAACAAGGTGTTTGAACCATTCATAAGGAAGTTTGTTCGGGATTTCATTGACGATTTATGTGTGTATGGACGAAAGGAGGACCACTTTGATCATGTGATCAAAGTTTTGCAGCGGTTGGAGCAAGCTAATGCTTCTTTGAATCCAGAGAAGTGCATCTTTGGCTGCGAAGAAGGTCTGTTGTTAGGACACATCATTTCCAAGAAGGGGATTGCGGTAGATCCTGAGAAGGTGAAGAAGATTGTGGATCTTCCATTTCCAATCAACTTGACAAAGTTGAGACAGTTTCTTGGGATGGTTGGATATTATCGTAGGTTTGTCTTTTCCTTCTCAAACAAAGCAATAGCTTTGACTATGTACATGAAGAAGGGAGTTGATTTTGACTTGATAGTGCATGATCAGAAGGCAAAGGAAGCATTTGAGGAGCTGAAAAAGGCATTAGTGATAGCTCCTATACTTGCTAAACCTGAGTGGAGTAAAGCATTTATTCTGTATACGGATGCCTCCAATGTAGCAATCGGATGTACATTAAGTCAGCTAGATGGAGATGGGCATGATCATCCTATAGCTTATGCTAGTAGGCAGATGGTTCCAGCGGAGAAGAATTACTCCGTGACTGAACGAGAAGGATTAGCGGTGATCTTTGGATTGAAGAAATTTCGACACTACTTGCTAGGAGGGAAATTTTCCATAGTCACAAATCACAAGGCTTTAAAGTATATCTTTAATAAGCCTAATGCCGAAGGTCGTATTGCTCGTTGGAAGATCCTTCTAACAGAATACGATTATGTGATCGAAGATAGACCAGGGAAGAAGCATGCGAATGCTGATCTTTTGTCAAGGGCTTATGATGATGAGGGAGAAGAACCGTTTGATGATTCATTTCCAGACGAGCATCTGATGACCATCACAAGCATCGAGGAGATACCGGACGAGTACAAGGAAATCTGGAGTTTCCTTGTAGATGGCTCTTTTCCAGAAGGTATGCATACCCGAGAACGTAACGCGTTGATCAAGAGATGCAAACCTTACACCATGGTGGAGGGAATTCTGTTTCATCAAGGAGCAGATGGGTTACTAAGGAGAGCAGTTGGTCAGAAGGAGGCATTCAAGCTAATGCACGAGTTTCACGACGGAACTGGTTGCGGAGGTCACTTTGCTGGTAAGATAACAGCCTTCAAGATTTTGGATGCGGGTTATCACTGGAGAGGGATTTTCAAAGAGTGTTTAGACTATTGCAAAACTTGCGACGTATGTCAAGCATTTGCTCTGAAGTCTACTAGAACACCTCCGTTAAGATCAATTCCAGTGTTAGGACCATTTGAGAAGTGGGGTATTGACTTTGTAGGTCCTCTTAATAAGACACCTCGAGGCAATAGATACATTGTAGTCGCCACTGACTATTGTACCAAGTGGGTAGAGGCTAGACCTTTGAGAGAGACCAATGAAACAAAAGTCGGTAGATTCCTATGGAAGAGGATCATCACAAGATTTGGATGTCCGTTAGAGTTGGTCTCAGATAGAGGAGGAGAGTTTGTAGGGAGCATGACTACTGCTATGCTACAACACTTTTCTATCAAGCCACGAGTAACGACCTCATACAAACCAAATGCTAATGGTCTTGCGGAGAAGACCAATCTTACACTTTGTATGATGCTTGCCAAAGATGCTGGTGTTGAGACTGCGAAACATACTTGGGATAAGAGGCTACATGCCATCTTATGGGAGTACCGAACGACAACAAAGACTTCTACTGGGTACTCTCCATTTCGACTGGTTTATGGAGTGGAGTCCAAGTTGCCGATCCAATTCGAATTGGATACTTTTCAAACTATTCAACGAAAGTTGAAGAGGTCGAGAGGAGAAGACGTGGTCAGATCAAGAAGGGAGCAACTCATGGAGTTGGAAGAGACCCGAGCGGTAGCAATGATCCGGATGGAACGAGCTCAGGCGTATCAAAAGAAGAGTTACGACAAACAGTTGGGCAAGAGGGAGGTAAAACCTTTTCAAGTTGGAGATTGGGTTATGTTATATGATGCTATCAGATTCAAGAGGGCTAGGAAGAAGTTTCTTCCGAGGTATTTTGGTCCTTTTGTTGTAGATAAGGTGTGGAGCAACTTCACATATGACCTTCAGGAGTTGGGAGGAAGGAGATTCGATCGGGTCAACCATGACAAGTTGAAGTTGTTTCATCGACGAAAGTTCTCTCTTCACTCCGAGGACGGAGCGAAAATTTAGTCCGGGGGTAAAATGTAACGACCTATGTTACACATAGGAAGTTTGTCTATTAGTAAGGTGTTTAGTTATAACTAAGTGTTGAGAATGTTTATTGGTTGCCAAAGTACTTTAAGGAGGTATCAAGTTAGTCATGACTAGCTAAAAGTTAGTTATGGTTAAACTTAGCTGTACTTTTGGCAGAATTCAGATATTTGCTAAAGAGTGAGCACTACTATCTTGTCATCTTGTCTAAAAGGTAGAAAGGGGGTGGAAAGTATCCCTTATCTCCTTTTTGACTTGATATTAGTGGTTGGATTAAAGTTGTGGATTTTGTGGGCATTAAAAACAAGAAGAGATTCCACATGTTTCCTTTTTAGTGGGTCCTAGTGTAGAGGGGGGGTGAAAATTCGAGATTCCTTGAGAATATTCCAGAATCCTTCTAGAAGTTGTTGACTTTGAAAGAATAAGCCCATGTGAAAAGGTAAAAAGCCCATGTGATCAATGCTTTTACCTTAAGTAATATCTTAGTAAAACCCGGTAAAAGTAGTTACGGCTGAGTTACCGGAGGGTACCAAAGTAAAAACCTAGAATGTATAAATAGAGGAGTAGAGAAGAGCTCCTCATCCTTGTTTTCACATTGTCGTAATGACAACTTGAGTAATATAGAGAGTGTGGGATATTTTTAGCATGTGAGAACTTGAGAGACGTCGTTAGAATGGAGGATTTTAGTTGATGTGTTTAAGGAGATTTTTAGTTGATAAGTTTGTGGGTGTATGAATGAGTGAACTCAGCATTTTCCCTTCAAGTTCATGGTGTGCTTCCATCAAAGCCATCAGAGGTGACCCCTGAGTGAGAGACAGGCCCGACATGTTGCAGATTCGTGGATGACGATCGTGGAGGTTGAGAGATCGGGGGGTAGTGATCGATAGGACCGCGGAGGGTTTACAGTACTCGATCACAAATCACACATCGTGCGACAAACTGTTGCACATCGATGTGCATACCACGCCACCAATACTGTCCTTGGAGTAAGCTATGTGTACGCTTCACTCCAAAATGTCGCAACTCCTCATGGGCATATCGTACTAACTGTGTCCTCTAGGATGGATGTGGCACTATCCGTACCCTCCCATCACTCCACACTCGAAGTACATGTCGTCCTTCTCGTCAAAATCTCTTCGCTCGTTGAAGGACACGATCTCGCTCCTTGGCACTTACTGTGCCTACTACCACACCAGTACGTAGATACTCCATCACGGTCACATCATCATGGATATCTCGCTGGTCTGGAACACCATCTCCACCCTCAGGATCTGGAGACTCATCATCTACTCTCTGACCAGAGAAAGATACGACTTGGCCCTCCATACTAGAGTTCATGACCAACACACAAAGAAAGGCAGATGCATGCCACCCTAGCACTATCTCCTCATCAACCTCGTCATGCCATCGAGCCCCAGTCTGATCCTACTGACTCGTGCACGGGTTGCGACTCAACCCATCGGCATCTAGGTTTGCAACTCCAGGTCTATGTACTACCTGGAAGTCAATACTCTTGTAAGATCAGAGCCCATCGTGCAAGCTTCCCTGTAAGCTTATCGGACTCCATCAACCACTTGAGCGGTTGGTGATCAGTGAATAGAGTAAAGGGGTTCCCAAACAGATAACATCGAAAGTGTGCAACAGCCCACACTGCCGCCAAACACTCTCCCTCATACGAACTATACCTCACCTCCGCTGAATTATTGGAGCGACTGGCATACGCCACCACGAACTCTTTTTTCTCATCATCATGCTGAGTCATCACTGCTCCAAGTCCCAACATACTCCAATCTGTGTGCAGTTGGAAAGGACGCCCCCTGACGGGTCTTCTCAAGATGGGAGCAGATGTCAACCTATCCTTGAGCTCTACAAAAGCTCGCTCTTGCTCATCTCCCCACTGCCACTCTTGGTCCACCTTCATCAGCTTGGTCAACGGCTTCGCAATTGCACTAAACCCTTTCACGTACCGACGATAAAAGTTCGTCAAACCAACAAATGCTCGAACTCGAATCACATCTGTGGGGCGCGAGATACGTGCAATAGTCTCAACCTTCGTCTGTTGAACACCCAATCCACCTGGATAGATGGTGTGGCGCAGATACTCTACCAACTCCTGGAAGAACTTACACTTCCCAGGGTGTAACTTCAACCCATGAGCTCTCAACCGCTCAAACACATCCCGTAAGTGTCTCTCGTGCTCCTCCACTGTAGCACTATAGACTAAGATGTCGTCAATATAACATCTGACAAAATCCAATCCTGCTAGGATTCTGTCCATCACCCTTTGGAACTCAGCAGGGGCGTTCTTCAACCCAAATGATAAGAACCGCCACTAATACAAACAATCCTTGCCGTGAGAGTCAATTCCCCCGAATGCTGTCTTGGACTTATCTTCTTCTCTCACTGGCAACTGATGATACCCTGCTCGAAGATCCAAAGTACTGAAGACCTTCACATGCCCCACTGCATCAAAGATCTCCTCAGGTGTCGGCATGGCATACTTATCGGACTTCGTCTGCCGATTGATAAGACGATAGTCCTCACACATCCGTCTATCTGTGTAGTTGCCATACATATCTTTCTTGGCTGGCATAACTGTGGCAGATGCATACTCTCCATGCGACATCTCCACCAACCCAACCTCCAACAAGTCTTGAGTCCGACTCTGGATCAAGGCTCTCTCCATGTCATTGTACCTGTAAGGACGTCAAAAGATTGGCGTGTCATTAGCCAAGTCGATCCGTATACCAGGTCCTTTCAAGGTACCCAAATCCTTCATACTGAAGGCAAAACAATTCATGTAGCTCTTCAGGAATCTTTGGACTCTTCGTCTCTCCTCTCCTATAAGCTTGGGTCCAATCTCTGACTCCCAAGTATCCTCTGTCACCATGCTAGAGGTAGAAGACGAAGTCGTTAACTGCTATCTTGCAGCCTCTGGAGCAGTTTCCTTCTGCTCACCACCAACAACCTCCACCACTACTGTGCGTAAAACTTCTGCAGTTCTAGCTGCAAGCTCCACACTCTCTCCTATGACATCCCATGATGTCCAAGGATGACGAACTCCACGTGCCTCGCCCCCAGCCTTTGCCTCCACCGACCCGGTAGGCAAAGAGCTCAAGAGTGCTCGAGCAGTAACACTCGTCGATCGCATCCGACGCTGCTCAGCCAATCCAAGGCTAAGAATCCATGTCAAGCAATTCAAGTCCATTGCTTGACCCAATACTTGACGACGTGAAGCCTCCGACACCGAAGCTACTGCCGTCGTACCCGTAGCGAAACCCATCGCTCGCTCTCTCTCATCGACATTGGGCTCCACCAACTGCCGTAATTAAGCATCCCACACAAGCCCAGGTCCTCCATCTCTGTAAGCATGTGACGCTGGAAAGCTTACCAAAGTAGGTAACGCTACCATGGGCCGTCCCACTAGGTTCACCACTGCCATGGGTGACCTATCGACGACTCTCACTACTTGAGATCGTCGTCTTGCATCCAAGATGCTATCAACCGTGAGATGTGCTGGTCGTCTCACTCCATCGTGTGCTCGCTTAAGCACCTCTCTTGGTAACAAGTTCGTCCACCACAACCGTGGACGATGTGCACGAGATCCTACTCTCGCTGCATCCAACAACACTGCTGGTCAGACCGCACTTGGTGCACACTCGCCATCATCTGTGTATGAGCATCACCCAACAAAGGAACGTTCTCCAAGATGTACGCTGGAGAATCCACCTGATGCATCTGGAGATGTCGTAAGATCCGTAACATCTCCCAGAACATCCTAGATCGCGGGTCATGTAAACCCTGACCTCTCCCAGCACGCGTATGACCTTGACATGACCATCCGGCTATCACCAAGTGAATGATGCCAACAAACGTAAGATCCTGCGCCTCCAGCAGCGAAATATCCGACGGTAATGCTTGCTGGTATCCTCTAACAGCTGATATGGACAACAACTCAGGATATCTCTGCACCAAACGTGCCACACGTTGCAATGAGATGCGTCTCGCAATCTCATCTCTCTCCACATACAAGTATCGCTGTACTTGTATGCCTGCCTGCAATACCGCAACCAAACCTGTGCTGATACCTCCAAACAGCTCCAGCACACATACACCCTCCTCTGGATACTGCCACACAATGGGAGTCGTATCCAACGGTGATAAGGTCACAGGGCCAATAGCAGGAACAACCCTTTGTTCCTCTACTGGTGGTACAAAGGCTTCACTCCAAGCCTGCTGCACCAACTGATCTGCATACTGCCGCAACTCTCCACTCGAATTCCATAGTGGAACATCCAAGGCAGATGGTACTAACGTAGACATGCTAAGCATGTCCTCCACCTCCTCAAAGACCGGAGTATCCTCCGCATGGGCATTGCCCTCCAACAACTCGCCCGGCCAAGTGATGACCGAACTGAACCCTGCAACGGATGCCATCATCCCTGGTGTAGGCTCCGTCGTCCCAACTCTAGCACTGAACCGCACTGGTAAGCGGCTCACTCGTCCCTCATCGGACTGCCAACCTGGTCTGTAAGATGCTGTCTCCCCCCAATAGTCGATCACAAACCTCATATGGTACAACACAGCACCTCCCACCAATATATCATAAGACTCTGCGGCTGTAACGATGGCCTTGGCCCTCACCATAGAGCCATCCGTGGGGTGATCTGGCCGAACTCTCGCCGTCAACATCTCACGTGTCATATGTAGAGCCGTACCTCCTGATCCCCCTAGAGATGTCTGCAACTGGAATGGACATCTCTCTATCTCGGACTTCTTCAGACCCAAACCAATACACGCTGTCTTTCCCAACATTAACGGTTGGGCTCCAGAGTCTAACAAGACCTTCTGAGGTCGATACACTTTCCCTGAAGGTGCCACCAAACTGAAGATACCACTTCTGTTGTCTAATAACATCACACCTGGTGCCAAACCAGCACGGTCAATCGTCGGTCTAGCTGGTAACTCATCTAACCTAGCAGCCGCCGCTTGCCAAGTACCACTGATAGTTGTCTTGATCCTCGACTCCATGGACACGTCTACCGCCTCTCGCTGAACTACTTCAGCACTAGAGATAACTACATCCTCGCTCTCACTGAGCGTGGCCGCCAACTGGAACACTGGAGCCAAGTTGACTCCTAATGCTCTCATATCCGTGGCTGAGAATAGTGGGCTCGCAAAACTGCTGTAGCCGCCCCCAACATCGGGTTCGACGTCGCATCCACAGACGTCGAGGATGGACTCACATCACACCCACTCCTAGATGTCGATGCCTCCAACTCTACTGCACCATCGGTAGGCCGTTTAGGAACCATAGATGTGGTTCTCAACGCCTCCGATAACGTGAACGATTGAGGAAGCCTGACTTGTCTACCAGCCTCTCCGCGTTATGGATCCAACTCCACTGACACACCTCGTGACTCAGAGACACGTACTGCACCTCTAGTCATTGCCGCAGATGCCTCAATCTGCGTCACACCAGCCATGAAGTCGAAGTCGTCTCCTTCTCCTCCATAAGACGTGGAAGCCTCTATTTCACCTGATCTCCGCTGGACCATAGCCATACTAGCTATCCTCTGCTCCAACTGCTCAATCCGAGCAGCCATACCTGCTTCTGACGTCGTAGCAGACGGTGGACCGAACGGTCCTCTCCCAGGTGCTGGACCTCTACCTCCAGCTCGACCACCACGGCCTCCCTGAGTTCCTCTGCCTCGTCCACGATCAGCCTTCCCTTGCCGCAACTCGGGATGGAGATCAAAACAACGGTCACTACTGTGACCAGGTCGTCCGCAATGTTCACATTTCCTAGGTACTGCTTGAGACGTCCCTGATGTCCCTGACGTCTCATAACCTCTCCTCTGTGGACAATCCCTCTGCTGATGAGGACCATCACACGTCCAGCAAGGACCCGCTTGCTGCTGACTAGAGAAGGACGGCATGGGCTTCTGCCCACCAGATCCTCCAACACCTCCCTGAGATCGTGACTGCTCCACACGATCCTTACCACCACCACCACCACCACGCTGTTGCGTAGCCTGTGATCCTCGAGAAGAGGTGGTCGCTCCATGTGGTGTCTCCTTGCTGAACCCAGCAACCACCACCCTCTCCTCCACCATGTTGAGCTCAATCCGCTCAGCCAGACTAAAGACAACCGCCAACGTCGGAGCGGTATCTCTAAGGAGAGTAGCATCTCTAACTCTCCTACGCAGCTCCCGGTCTAGTATCCCATACCAGAACTGGACTGCCTGTGCTTCCGTCACCCCTTGGGTAACGATGATCAACCGCCTCATGCGAGTAAACGCCTCGCGTAGACTCTCTCCAGTCTTCCGCTGGAACTCCTACAGACTCCTCAACTTGTCGGTCCGCACATCCTGATAGTTCTTCCTCAAACATTGGAAGAACTGAACCACAGGGTTAAACCCTGGTGGTATCCCACTCACACTACCACCTGCTCCACTACCTGTGAACGCACCGCTGGTAGTAGGTACTCCGTCACCTGCGACTGTACCACTGCTACTGGCACCCGAACTCGCAGGTGCTACGCCTCCCGAAACTGCGCCAGTAGTGATAGAAACGTAGTTGGGAGACCAATGTTGTCTCCACAACTCGATCTCAACACTGTAATCTCGTCTGAACTCATGATAATCGTCCATCGGCGGTCCCTCCAAGTGCTGGAACAAACCCTTCCACGCCATGAAGGGTGTAAACAGTTGTGGATTCCGCATCTGCTGCAGATCGCACCAACTGTCGAACTCCTGGATGAAGTCATCCAGCTCAATGGTACCAACTGTACCCGAGTAACGCCGAGGCCCCTTCGTGACCCCATAGATCTCGTCCATGTCCCACAACAACGGTGTGGCGACACTAGACTCACCACCAGAAAACGCGCTGTATGCGTCTGACTCGTCCTCTGGAACAACCGACGGTAATGGTGTAAGTAGTCGGTACCTCACCCCACTCCGTTGTCGGAGTGTGATCCGCTTACCTAGGAAAGCGCCGGGCTTCTGGCTGTGGTTGTTTACTCAAGAGGTTGGCTTTCAGGTCACAACAGGAGCTATAAACACTCACACAGGAGTGTAGGATCCTCTGATATGCTCAAAAAGCGAAATTTAGGTCTCACTGGTAGTAATAGGCTTAAGCGGTGAACTTTGACACTCAAAGAGAGGAAAACTATGAAGGTTTAGACCTCTAAACTTCCCCTACATGCAAATGAGGTACTACTGAACTCACAGACGAAGTTTCAACCTGAGATCAAATTCTGACACGGAGATATGAACAGAAAAGTTCTGAATAAGAGAATTATGGCAATTTCTGGTACCTAGATAGCTATTCAGACATAGAACAGAGAATTGGCTCGATGAATTTCAAATCTTCTCACAGTATTTGAAGTCTACAGGATGCTTAACATCCCTGTGAAGTTGGGACTCCTGAATGTTTGTAGAACTCCAGATCTCCTTCTCTAAAGTCTCTGCTCTAGATTAAGAGCTTTTCAGACCCCCTCTGCTTCAGCGGCCGCCCTGAATTACTCAGTTACTCAAATGATTCGAAACTTTTTGGACAGTCGTAGCCCTCCTGACAGTGAACGCAACCACGAAGTTTTGAAGTGATTTCCTCAATTCTGCTGCAATTGGCACCGAACACCCCAAAATCAACAAAAGTGATGCAGTTTTGGCACAATCCGAACTTCAATTGGGCATAACTCCTTGTTTATTGATCCAAATCGAGCAAAAATTTCACTGACAGTGCTTGGCACGACGAGCTCTCTCTTCCTGTGTTCTCAGATTTCGAAGATACCTCACCAATTGCTCGAACTCTCCTCTAGAGCTCTGTTTCTAAACTTAGAGTTTTACAAAAGACAAAAATGGACCAATGGGAGTTCATAGCTCCACTTGACTGTCCTTTTGTGCCTTAAACTACCTGGTAACTTATCTACACTCATAGGCTACCACGTCAAGCCCCCTAGAGTGCCAGCGTAAAACTTAAACTACCTAAAATGACACATAGCCCTGAAAAATAACTTAAATTAGCTAGAAAGCGTGCATGGGCGACAAGTAAGTACAACCCATGAGCTCAAACCACTATCAGCATGGAAACCCTAAGTTATGTACATTGAACGTCATAGACTAGTAAGAAGTCACTTGCACAAGCGCACAAATGCTTGAACAAGATAACTAACATACTATCAGCCTACTAGGACTCAAAATAGTGCTAACACCGTATGCAAAGGTGTCAAACATATACATAAAAGACTAGAAGTAATATGAGCTAACTTCTAGAACTACCAAACCTAAGCGTCGGAGTAGAAGTCAAGCATGTAGCCGCCAAATGGTGCGACATCCACCCCCTCTGAACCTGCACATCCTCCGGTATGTGCCAGATCCAGATCAAGACTCTTCAGCTTCAGCTTCAAATTCATCTTCAACCTCCATTGAGTCTTCAGCTTCATCCTCAGTAAGCTCTGCAATGTTCTGGTCATCCCCTCTCCTTCTAAAGAGCTTGATTCTCTTCCCTGCGACTGGTATCTTGAGCACTGCACCATCTAACTCTCTCAAAGAGTATGTGGCATTATCATAAACTTCTAACACCACATAAGGTCCGAACCATCTCTTGGAAAACTTTCTGATAGCGCTATGCTGATTATCAAGACTACTATCATAGACTAACACCCAATCACCTTCCTTAACTGGTTTGGGTCGTAATCTATGCGTCCTATCAAATCTGCCTTTGTTTCTCTCTCTAGCAGTCTTTAACCTTTCCACAGCTTTGGCAACATCCTCAGGTCTTCGTTCTAACTGCTGGATCCTTAATGCAAGAAGATCCTCCGTACTTCTACCATCTTCCCATGGCAAAACATTCCAAGTAGGCACAACCTCCTCAATCGGCATCACAGGTTTTTGTCCTAGTATCAACTCTGCTGGCATGTAACCTGTAACGGTACTATGAGTTGTACGATCTGCCCACAAAGCAAATGGTAACAGTCTAGGCCATTCACGGATCTTACCCTTGCAAGCTTTTACCAAAGCTTTGATGATTGGTGGATGACCTCTTTCGCTCTTGCCATTCCCTTCAGGATTGTAAGCAGTGGTTAACGTCAACTTGATTCCCAATCGCTTGAAGAATTCAACTGCTTCTTGTGCATCCAGCTCACCCCTATCTGCAGTGATCTTTCCCACACACCCATACCTACAAATAACATCTTCAAGTAGAAAGCGGCAGACACTAGCAGTGGTCTTCGTCCTCAGAGCACGACCTTCAACTTGGTTAGATAGATCTTCTCTAGCCAAGACTAGATACCTCATTTGTCCAAGTCCAAATGGCATAGTTACCAGATCAACTACCCATTTGTAATGAATGGCTAAAAGATAAGTAGGATGCAATCCATCACGATGACGTACGTTGGAATACATCTGGCAGGGTATACAAGATGAAACAAACTGTACTACATCCTTATACATACCCTTCCACCAATACTTTTCCTTCATCTTGGCAAATGTAGCCCAAACTCCTCTATGACCAGCCCATAAACTCTCATGGAACTCCTTGATCAGCTTCTGCTGCAATTCCAAGTCACATACCACCCGCTGCGGTATACCTCCTTGTAGCTTAGGGCGCTTCCATAGATGTCCTCCATGTAAAAAGTACCCATAAGCTGTTCTACGGATCCTCCTGAAATCTGCATCAGACCAGCCTTCTTGCCTTTCCAGTGAACTCAAATAGCGCCCAAGATCCAACCACTCGCCATCATACATAGTTTCCTCAAAAAACTCCAACGAGACTGCAAAACAGCTTCTATCTCTTCTAGCAAGAGCACTAGAATAGAACTCTGTTCCCACATCCTCCTGATCATCTATCATTTCTTTCTCATCGTAATACCTAGCCCTTGATAACATATCTGCCACAGGATTATCCTTCCCTGCAATATGTCTAAACTCTGGGTTTAAGGACTTGATATATGCTATCCACCTCAACATAGCAATATCTGGAGTTGTACAGCTAGTGATCATTCCCAAGAGAGGTAAACAATCTGTCTCCACAACCACAGGTGCTCCTATCAAGTATTCCTTGTCACTCTTCATCGCAGTAACTACTCCCCATAGCTCTCTCTTGACCTGAGGGTAGTCTCTCTGCCGTGAACTTAATACCTTAGCACCAAACCGCACCACATATCTATTTCCATCCTCATCGTCTTGTCCTACAGCCCATCCAATGCCAATAGGACTAGTATCAACAGTAAGGATAACAGATCTGCCCAACTCATATGTTACCTTCCGTAGAGTTGGCGGTGAAGCCAAAAGATCCTTCAACTTCCTCATAGACTCGCTTTGCTCCTCTTGCCACTGAAATCTTTGCCCCTTCCTCAGCAGCTTATACAACGGATCTGCTACATGTGCAAAGTGTGGAATCCATATATGATAAAACACACATGCACCTAGAAACCTTCTCACCTCAGTAACTGATTCACATGTCTCCTTCATCCTTCGAATGGCATCAACCTTGTTTGGACAAGGTTTCCGACCATAAGACCCACATAGGTGTCCCACTATTAACACCTCTTGTACTCCAAACACAGACTTGGCTCCTGATAAAGTCAAATGAACCTCTTCCAGTCGACTCAGTATCTTATCACAATCAGCTATGTGATCTGCTACAAACTTACGGCACCCCCTCTGATCCATTACCTCATTCTTCTCCTCCTCAGCACATCCTTTGATCGGCACATCATCAAGGAATGGCATAGTTTTTTCAGGAATGAAGTCCCTCAAAACTTTGTTCATGCCATTCATCATATGTGCTACAGAATTGGTAGCACCTTGCGGCAAGGTGCACATCCTTAGTAACCCCAAAGGTGTCCTCATTGTAGTCAAGTCTCTACTCTCAGAGGATAATTGAAACTGGTCATAACCTGAATATAAGTCTCCCATGGAATAGATAGCACGACCAGCAAAAGCCTCTGCAAACTCGTCTACAATAGGTCCTATACTCATATTCCTGATAGTCACCTTGTTAACTGGCTGCATATCTTGGATAAATCTCAAAGCTCCACTCTTCTTCGGAACAGTAAACCATCTGCTAGAATAGGGAGCTATAGATGGTTCCAAGATACCCATCCTAATCCTCTCATTGAGCAAGTCTATTAGCTTTGGCAGATGAGCTCTAGGCACAGGGATAGGACGTAGATTCCAAGGCACATGCGGTATAGTAAAGATTACCATAGGTGCTACTACACTTGGATCTACACATCCTACTTCATGTGACTCAAACGCGAACGCCTTACCATGCTTAGATAGCATCTCCCTGAAGCTCTTCTTCTCTTGCTCGGTAAGAAATCCATCACCTCCAATCTTCAGCTCCTTCAGTGTTGTTTCTGTGAACTGGTGCCCAATTCTTCTCGGTCCTCTGAGCGTCGGTTCTCGTGCAGCTTGCTCCATCTTCTGATTGTAATCGAGTGGTAAAGGCAAAGCCACTGGTTTGACTTTCTTTGCCACTGACTTGTACTTGGTCTCCACATACACCTCTTGCCGATCTATAAACTTATCAATTACATCATAAAGCTCCTTGGAGCTCACTCTCACCACTCTATCTACACCATCTATAGAACTTTCTACTATAGATTTCAACTCCCCTATAACATCTACCAAATACTGCTCTTCAAACACTCCAGATATGTATTCGTCTCCTGCTAACTCTCCACTGTCCCACAAAGACTGTTGTACACACTTCACATGTTGCCTCTCAAACCTCTTCAGATTCTCAACCTTCCTATAACACACTGATCCGCATGATGTCAATCCTAAGAAGCCAGTGGATAAAGCCTCATGCTCTACTGGATCAGGCGAGAATCCTAGCTCTACTGTACCGTTGAAGTCTCGCTCTTCAATGGTACTCTGCCAAAACCCCTAGACTCTCTAAACTCCTGAGTAATCTTAGGTAGTGGACGGTCTCTCAAGCTATCACGATTCCTCTCATGTTCTGCAGCAACGGTCAAAAACTGAACAGCTCTTTTGCCGTCTCTACTACGTATCCTAGCATAAGCTGAACCATCATCCATAACTCGTGTCTCCATTCTAACAGCAGTAATGTAAGGCTGCCCTAGAATGATAGGATAGGTTGACATGTCTTGTACAAAGAAATTCTGAACATCACTGATGTCACCCACAGTTACCTTGATGTTGGGGCAAGCACCATAGAGTTCTCCCCGCTGGTTGTTGGCAGCACGGATAAGCCATCCATGGTCAGTGTCTATGGGCCACCTCCCACGCTTGTACAGCTCCTTAGACATCAGATTAATCTCTGAGCCGTGATCAATCAATGCCACCACAGGTTCCTCCAGATCTCCCAGCTTCACTAAGGTCTCTGTGGTTGCTCTCGCCCAATGGTTGTGAGAATAATGGCTCTTCTGCGATGCTTCCACCTCATCTTCAAACCTCACGTGCTGATCTGATCTTCCCTCTGATACTTGAGAGCAGTAACCAGCAATCTCATCCTCCTCATCCTCCGACAGTTTGGTCCCTAGAGCGTTAAGCGTAGCTGCTTCACCCAAAATCTGACGTTTCCTCTTGATGATATCTATGATAACCTCATGGAACTCACGCTTTGCAATCCCAAGAATCTCACCCAAGGTAAACTCAACCTTCCCATTCAAGATACGGTTCTCTAACACCTGCTTCAAGTCTGTAGCAATCTCAATGTCAGACTGAAGTTTGTATGCAGGCATCTTACCCTTCTCCTTGCTTCTCTCCTTCTCCTTTGGTGTTGTAGATGGTAGATCCTCCATAGTCTCCTCCCGAGTAGGTGTTGTCTCCTGCCTTGCCTCTGGTCTAGCCCTTTCACTCCTTGTAGCAGGTCGTTTGGCGGTAGAAGCCTCACCTGCATCCTCCCTCCTGCGTTTTTCTTCTAGTAGAGCTTCATGCTGACTTCTTGCAACATAAGCATGCACTGACATAGTATCCACAGGGTCATTCCATCCTGTAGTTTCTCTAATTGAGTTGCCAACCCTTCGTAGCACATCCTTGTCTAGCTCTGTTCTAGCTACGGACCGCACTACATCTGACCACAACCCAGTAGTCCCTTTCTCTCTCTCCATTTCCACTTTCACTCCACACGTAGCAGCATTCACAAGAGAAACAGCATGTGATGCTGATATATCATTCACAAGTCTCTTCATACCACCCTTGCCAAAGTTGGTTCCCAGCATCATCCCAGTCTCTCTCAAATGGATCTTACCATCTTTGAAGAAGATAAGATCCTTCCTCAATGCATCTGAAAACTCCCCACAATCTCTTCTTACATGGTCTAGGCTATCACACCATATACAACGATGAACAAAGCCTTCTCTCATCTGAGGTCTCTGCATAGCAGGCTGTACATTCTGCTCCTTCTCTTCTAACCTAGTGAGCTTAAGCTTAAGCTCCTTCATACCCTTAATCAACTCATCAAGCGGTGAGTCTTCCTCTCTAGCAATTACCAAAGCGGGCTTAGTAGGCAACTGCTTGACAGGAATTATCAGAGGTGCTGCTTCACTTACCACCACCTTGTCCCTTCTTCTCTGTCTCTTGGTCAACAAAGAAACAGCCTCTTCGACCTCCTTCCAATCGGTCTTCAATCCTCTCTCCTCACTCTTGTCTTCCAGCAACAGCTCAAGCTTCTCCTGAATAGTCATGTCCGCTGCTTGTAGGAAAAGCTCGGTCTTCTCCACCTCTAGTGTAAGCTTTTCTGTCCTAGAAAGCTGAGCATACTGACGATCAAACTCCCTTAACAACTCATTTACAGACAAACCTTTGTTAGGTTTAACCACCCACTCCAAGAACGTTCTCTTGGTCACCCTCTCTGAATCTTCAGTGTAGTACTCCTCCTTCAAAGCTCGCATAAAGCTCTCCCAACTCTGTCCTTGCTGCTGCTTGAGCTCCTTCACACGCCCACGAATCTCAGGGACAACAGCAAGCTCAAAGTTCTCCACCATCTCCTTCTCAGGTACCTTGTTCACCTCCATCTCCCTAGCATAGTATCGCACATACTTGGAAATATCTGTCCCCTTGAACTGGTCCATCTGATGCACCACAGATTGCAACGCCTTGGTTGCTAATACCTCCTTCCTCTCTGTGCTCTGCTGCTGCTGCATAAACATGGAAAAAGCCTGGAACATCTTCATCGTAGCAGCATCAAACTGAATAGGTTGCTGAGCAGCAGCAGCACCCCCACTTGATGATCCTTGGTTGGCCATGATATCTGATCCTGTAACACTCTCAAGAAAACTCCCACCCTAGGTGTTTCACGTCGAGTTCACCAAAAAGAGAGTATGTCGGAGTGTGATCCGCTTACCTAGGAAAGCGCCGGGCTTCTGGCTGTGGTTGTTTACTCAAGAGGTTGGCTTTCAGGTCACAACAGGAGCTATAAACACTCACACAGGAGTGTAGGATCCTCTGATATGCTCAAAAAGCGAAATTTAGGTCTCACTGGTAGTAATAGGCTTAAGCGGTGAACTTTGACACTCAAAGAGAGGAAAACTATGAAGGTTTAGACCTCTAAACTTCCCCTACATGCAAATGAGGTACTACTGAACTCACAGACGAAGTTTCAACCTGAGATCAAATTCTGACACGGAGATATGAACAGAAAAGTTCTGAATAAGAGAATTATGGCAATTTCTGGTACCTAGATAGCTATTCAGACATAGAACAGAGAATTGGCTCGATGAATTTCAAATCTTCTCACAGTATTTGAAGTCTACAGGATGCTTAACATCCCTGTGAAGTTGGGACTCCTGAATGTTTGTAGAACTCCAGATCTCCTTCTCTAAAGTCTCTGCTCTAGATTAAGAGCTTTTCAGACCCCCTCTGCTTCAGCGGCCGCCCTGAATTACTCAGTTACTCAAATGATTCGAAACTTTTTGGACAGTCGTAGCCCTCCTGACAGTGAACGCAACCACGAAGTTTTGAAGTGATTTCCTCAATTCTGCTGCAATTGGCACCGAACACCCCAAAATCAACAAAAGTGATGCAGTTTTGGCACAATCCGAACTTCAATTGGGCATAACTCCTTGTTTATTGATCCAAATCGAGCAAAAATTTCACTGACAGTGCTTGGCACGACGAGCTCTCTCTTCCTGTGTTCTCAGATTTCGAAGATACCTCACCAATTGCTCGAACTCTCCTCTAGAGCTCTGTTTCTAAACTTAGAGTTTTACAAAAGACAAAAATGGACCAATGGGAGTTCATAGCTCCACTTGACTGTCCTTTTGTGCCTTAAACTACCTGGTAACTTATCTACACTCATAGGCTACCACGTCAAGCCCCCTAGAGTGCCAGCGTAAAACTTAAACTACCTAAAATGACACATAGCCCTGAAAAATAACTTAAATTAGCTAGAAAGCGTGCATGGACGACAAGTAAGTACAACCCATGAGCTCAAACCACTATCAGCATGGAAACCCTAAGTTATGTACATTGAACGTCATAGACTAGTAAGAAGTCACTTGCACAAGCGCACAAATGCTTGAACAAGATAACTAACATACTATCAGCCTACTAGGACTCAAAATAGTGCTAACACCGTATGCAAAGGTGTCAAACATATACATAAAAGACTAGAAGTAATATGAGCTAACTTCTAGAACTACCAAACCTAAGCGTCGGAGTAGAAGTCAAGCATGTAGCCGCCAAATGGTGCGACACCGTGTATACCCACTGTCCGAGAAGTCCCCACCAGAACCTCCCGAGAACTCCGTGATGAGAGAATCCCGCTAACACACTCCCCAACTGGAATGTCGCAATCCCCGTCACCACCGTAACCACCACTTGCCTAACCCCGCTCCTTCTGAGCTCACCTATCCCCTACTAGGACGGTCAAGGTAAGGGCAACCTGTACCTGCCATCACCACAGACAGCCTCTCACGGTCTATTGGTCGTCACTCCAACCGCACCGTGAGAGAGACAAAGATAGTCTGACTGGTCCGCAACTCCAGTCTCACTATCGACAGCACACTGGAGTGAACTCACTCCGGAAATCAAGCGCCAACACAAGCAAACGCGGCGCACAAACAGGAAGTAGAATATGGAGGGATTCCAACCACAAGAAGTCCAAACGATAACCCTCCACACTCAAACATTCACATAAAGAGAAACCCAGCCCCACCCGGACTGACGTCTCCTCGTCGGTGACCACATGCACAATATATGGTCACCAACTGTCGTAACTGACACTAGAGGTCACTAACTAGATGTCCACACCTCTAGTAGCTCCAAAAACATCCACGTGGTAGCTCTACTAGCTCACCCCAAGACAACTGCCACCAATTGTCTCTATACACGTCTCTACGGTATAGACAAGCACTACCACAACTATAGCTTATCCCTAATACTATGGGGTCGTCCTACCACTCGTCTAGGAACGTGCGAGAAGGCCTCCTACTACCTTAAACAAGTCCATAAGTACTTGCACGCATCCCTGTAGGACACCAAGAGCTATTGGTCTAGTGGTAAAGCCAAAGCTAAGACTACAGAGTTAGGAGTCCAGGTCCAAGAATAGTGTTGGGATGGGTGACCAGCTGGTTTTACCCTTCCCACACAACTGAAGCTTGGATACCTCTCTCACGCACGCCAGCAAGTTGGCTTGCGGCGGGCGCGGGCTCGGGCTCAGGCTCAGGCTCCGCTCCGCTCCGCCTCCACACTCTTGCATTCCGCTCTCACGCCTCCGCACTCACGCACCTCTGCTCCTCGAAGCGAAAACAGCTTACGGGTGCACACGGGTGACCAAAATCTTTTTGCACTTGCGGGTGTCACGGCAGCGAACTTCGACATGCCATAACTTCTTCAATCCTTTGTCGTGCGCATACACATCGCTGTCAAAGGAACACCACACATACACATAACACATGGACGATGTCATACACATACACAAGTGTACCACAATGATAACAAGGTATGTACTCACTCCACCTGCCAACAGGCACTAGACAATCACTACAGTCGAGCCAAATCCACTCTGTGCTCGTAGAGAATCCAGATCTCACTCTCAAGACTACTCACCATAGCCAGGAGCTTGAAGGCTCAACTTGAAGAACTGAGGTCTCCAAGCCCCTACCTGCGAAGTATACCCCTTGTGAGCACTCTCACCAACTTGCCCTAACGGTCTTACCGAGGTCCGTCACTTCGCACTCGGTCAACCTAGCCGAGTTACCAAACTGACGTGACAGCTGTCGTGCGCATACACATCGCTACACAACATACATCGCTGTCAAAGGAACACCACACATACACATAACACATGGACGATGTCATACACATACACAAGTGTACCACAATCGCCCCCCTAACTGGCAGTTAGGTCCCTCTAACTCCAGATAGCTCCATATCTCAACTACGTGATATACACCTTCATGGGTGCAAGGATCAGGAGGCCGGGTGCTACATTGCCCCATCGTTAGTCGCATGTCTGCAATCCATACCACGCAAAGATCTAATCGGCTATCCCTGCTATATACATCGAGGACAAACCCACCGTCCAATAGGAATGACAGTGAGAGGTGGAGTCAAACGTGACATGTGTCAACCTCTCGAACAACCATCACACACCAACATACGAGCTGCTCCACCAGCAGACCCACACAACATACACCTCAAGCCTGCTCGTACAACTGCTAAGCTTGGGTCAACGGTACCATCGATGTTGGGAAGATGACATGGCGCGCAATTACGCACATGGTCCTTCCAAACAACACCATCACGGCCCTCTAACATGAGTACTCCAGAAGGTAACACCTCACGCACTCGTAAAATAGTGCGTCCTGCGGTCACATCCAACGTCGTCGGTGCAGTCAGCTGCAGATAGATATAATCGCCAGGATGAAACCTGCGAATCGATGGTCGATAACCTCCTCCTCGGATAGTTGCATATCGCAACGTGCCTCTATGCTGAGCAATCGCTAGATTCTCAAAAGCCATGGGCATAACTCTCCGAAATGTCTCTGCTCGTTGAGAACATGCTCTCACCCACATATCCGGGTCATCAAGGTTCAGCACCTCAGCAGAATCACGACGAATGGCCGAAGGTAGATCTGGATATCGACCGTATAATAGAAAATACGGTGAGAAGGAAGCCAAAGACGCTTGTCGGCTAAAACGGTAGCCCATAGCCAACCATGGTAACTGCACATCCCAGTCTCCCAAGTGGCCCTTCTGCAAGCCATACTTACGCAATCCTCTCTTCACCGTCTGAACTACCCTCTCCGCCAAACCATCCGCCTCAGGATGATCTCGAGACGTAGTTCGATGATCAATCAACGCCTGATCACACAAGGCCTGAAACTCACCAAGGAACTTTGTACCTTGGTCTGTCAGCACTTCAGCTGGTGCTCCAAAACGACTCAGCACTCGATCTAAGAACGCATACGCCGTCCCTTCACTCGCCTTGTCTGATAATGCCACCAACTCAATCCACTTGGAGAAGTGCTCCACCATCACCAATACATACCGATGATGACGTACCGTCAACGGTAAGGGTCCCGCAAAATCCAAACTCCAACGGTTATCCAACCCCATAATCGGTAAGGGGTGTAACTGTGGAGTAGGAGCATTAAACGATGCTCGTACTCGATCACAAACCACACATCGTGCAACAAATTTTTGCACATCGACGTGCATACCACGCCACCAATACTGTCCTTGGAGTAAGCTATGCGTGCGCTTCACTCCAAAATGTCCCAACTCCTCATGAGCATGTCGTACTAACTGTGCTCTCTAGGATGGGTGTGGCACTATCCGTACTCTCCCATCATCCCACACTCGAAGTACATGTCGTCCTTCTCGTCGAAATCTCTTCGCTCGTTGAAGGACACGATCTCGCTCCTTGGCACTTACTGTGCCTACCACCACACCAGTATGTAGATACTCCATCACGGTCACATCGTCATGGATATCTCGCTGGTTTGGAACACCATCTCCACCCTCAGGATCTGGAGACTCGTCATCTACTCTCTCACTTGAGAAAGATACGACTTGGCCCTCCATACTAGAGTTCATGACCAACACACAAAGAAAGGCAGATGCATGCCACCCTGGCACTATCTCCTCATCAACCTCGTCATGCCATCGAGCCCCAGTCTGATCCTGCTGACTCGTGCATGGGTTACGACTCTACCCATCAGCATCTAGGTTTGCAACTCCCGGTCTATGTACTACCTGGAAGTCATACTCTTGTAAGATCAGAGCTCATCGTGCAAGCTTCCCTGTAAGCTTGTCGGACTCCATCAACCACTTGAGCGGCTGGTGATCAGTGATGAGAGTAAAAGGGTTCCCAAACAGATAACATCGGAAATGTGCAACAGCCCACACTGCAGCTAAACACTCCCCCTCGTATGAACTGTACCTCGCCTCCGCCGAATTGTTGGAGCGACTGACATACGCCACCACAAACTCCTTTTTCTCATCATCATGCTGAGTCAGCACTGCTCCAAGTCCCAACATACTCCAATCAGTGTGCAGTTGGAAAGGACGTCCCCTAACGGGTCTCCTCAAGATGGGAGCAGATGTCAACCTATCCTTGAGCTCCACGAAAGCTCGCTCTTGCTCATCTCCCCATTGCCACTCTTGGTCCACCTTCATCAGCTTGGTCAATGGCTTCACAATTGCACTAAATCCTTTCACGTATCGACGATAAAAGTTCGCCAAACCAACAAATGCTCGAACTCGACTCACATCTGTGGGGCGTGGAATACGTGCAATGGCCTCGACCTTCGTTTGTTGAACACCCAACCCGCCTGGGTAGATGGTGTGACCCAAATTCTCTACCAACTCCTGGAAGAACTTACATTTCCCAGGATGTAACTTCAATCCATGAGCTCTCAACCGCTCGAACACATCTCGCAAGTGTCTCTCGTGCTCCTCCACTGTACCACTATAGACCAAGATGTCGTCAATATAGCATCTGACAAAATCCAATCCTGCTAGGATCCTATCCATCACTCTTTGGAATTCAGCAGAGGCGTTCTTCAACCCAAATGGTAAGAACCGCCATTGATACAAACAATCCTTGCCGTGAGAGTCAATCCCCCAGAATGCTGTCTTGGGCTTATCTTCTTCTCTCACTGGCAACTGATGATACCCTGCTCGAAGATCCAAAGTACTGAAGACCTTCACATGCCCCACTGCATCAAAGATCTCCTTAGGTGTCGGCATGGCATACTTATCGGACTTTGTCTGTCGATTGATAGGACGATAGTCTCCACACATGCGCCTATCCGTGTAGTTGCCATACATATCCTTCTTTGCTGGCATAACTGTGGCAGATGCATACTCTCCATGCGACATCTCCACCAACCCAGCTTCCACCAAGTCTTGAGTCCTACTCTAGATCAAGGTTCTCTCCATGTCACTGTACCTGTAAGGACGTCGAAAGATTGGCGTGTCATTAGCCAAGTCGATCCGTATACCTGGTCCCTTCAAGGTACCCAAATCCTTCATACTAAAGGCAAAACAATTCCTGTAGCTCTTCAGGAATCTCTGAACTCTTTGTCTCTCCTCTTCTATAAGCTTGGGTCCAATCTCTGGCTCCCAAGTATCCTCTGTCACCATGCTAGAGGTAGAAGACGAAGTCGTTGACTGCTATCTTGCAGCCTCTGGAGCAGTTTCCTTCTGCTCACCATCAACAATCTTCCCCGCTACTGTGCGAAAAACTTCTGCAGTTCTAGCTGCAAGCTCCACACTCTCTCCTACGACATCCCATGATGTCCAAGGATGACGAACTCCACGTGCCTTGCCCCCAGCCTTTGCCTCCACCAACCCTGTAGGCAAAGAGCTCAAGAGTGTCTGAGCAGTAACACCCGTCAATTGCATACGACGCTGCTCAGCCAATCCAAGACTAACAATCCATGTCAAGCAGTTCAAGTCCATTGCTTGACCCAACACTTGACGACGTGAAGCCTCTGACACCGAAGCTACTGCAGTCGTACCCGTAGGAAAACCCATCGCTCTCTCTCTCTCGTCGGCATTGGGCTCCACCAACTGTTGTAACCGAGCATCCCACACAAGCCCAGGTCCTCCATCTCTGTAAGCATGTGACGCTGGAAAGCTCACCAAAGTGGGTAACGCTGCCATAGGTTGTCTCACTAGGTTCACAACTGCCATGGGTGATCTATCGACGACTCTCACTACTTGAGATCGTCGTCCTGCATCCAAGATGCCATCCACTGTGAGGTGCGTTGGTCGTCTCACTACATCGTGTGCGCGCTTGAGCACCTCTCTTGGTAACAAGTTCGTCCACCACAACCGTGGACGATGTGCACGAGATCCCACTCTCGCTGCATCTAACAACACTGCCGGTCCGACCCAAGACCGCACTTGGTGCACACTCGTCATCATATGTGCACGAGCATCACCCAACAAAGGAACGTTCTCCAAGATGTACGCTGGAGAATCCACCTCATGCATCTGGAGATGTCGTAAGATTCGTAACATCTCCCAGAACATCCTAGATCGCGGATCATGTAAACCCTGACCTCTCCCAGCACGCGTGTGACCTTGACATGGCCACCCGGCTATCACCAAGTGAATGGTGCCAACAAACGTGAGATCCTACGCCCCCAGCAGCGAAATATCTGACGGTAATGCTTGCTGGTATCCTCTAACAGCTGATATAGGCAACAACTCAGGATATCTCTGCACCAAACGCGCCACATGACGCAATGAGACACGTCTTGCGACCTCATCTCTCTCCACATACAAGTATCGATGTACTTGTATGCCTGCCTGCAATACCGCAGCCAAACCTGTGCTGATCCCTCCAAACAGCTCCAGCACACACACACCCTCTTTTGGATACTGCCATGCAATGAGAGTCGTATCCAATGGTGTTAAGATCACAGGGCCAGTAACAGGAACACCCCGATGTTCTTCTACTGGCGGTACAAAGGCTTCACTCCAAGCTTGCTGTACCAACCGATCGGCATATTGCTGCAACTCTCCACTCGAACTCCAGAGCGGAACATCCAAAGCAGATGGTACTAACATAGACATGCTAGGCATGTCCTCCACCTCCTCAAAGACCGGAGTATCCTCCGCATGGGCATTGCCCTCTAACAACTCGTCTGGCCAAGTGATGACCGAACTGAAACCTGCAACGGATGCCATCGTCCCTGATGTAAGCTCCGTTGCCCCAATTCTAGCACTGAACCGCACTGGTAAGCGGCTCACTCGTCCCTCACCGGACTGCCAACCTGGTCTGTAAGATGCTGTCTCCGTCCAATAGTCGATCACGAACCCCATAGGGTATAATACAGCACCTCCAACCAATACATCATAAGACTCCGCGGCCGTAACGATAGCCTTGGCCCTCACCATGGAACCATCCGTGGGATGATCTGGTCTAACTCTCACAGTCAGCAACTCGCGTGTCATGTGTAGAGTTGTACCTCCTGATCCTCCTAGAGATGTCTGTAGCTGGAATGGACATCTCTCTACTTCGGACTTCCTTAGGCCCAAACCGATACACGCCGCCTTCCCCAACATCAACGGTTGAGCTCCAGAGTCTAACAACACTTTCTGTGGTCGATACACCTTCCCTGAAGGTGCCACCAAACAGAAGATACCACTTCTGTTGTCCAACAACACCACACCTGGTGTCAATCCAGCACGGTCAATTGCCGGCCTAGCTGGTAACTCATCTAGTCTGGCAGCCGCTGCTTGCCAAGTACCACTAGTAGCTGTCCTGATCTTCGACTCCATGGACACATCTACCGTCTCTTGCTGAACCACCTCAGCACTAGAGGTAACCACATCCTCGTTCTCACTGAGCGTGGCTGCCAACTGGAACACTGGAGCCAAGCTGACTCCCAATGCCCTCATATCCGTGGCTGAAAATAGTGGGGCTCGCAAAACTACTGTAGCCGTCCCCAACATCGGATTCGACGTCGCATCCACAGACGTCGAAGGTTGACTCGCATTATCCCCACTCTTGGATGTCGATGTCTCCAACTCCACTGCACCATCGGTAGACCGTTTAGGAACCATAGAAGTGGTCCTCAATGCCTCTGATAGCGTGAACGATTGAGGAAGTCTGGTCTGTCTACCAGCCTCCCCGCGTTGTGGATCCAACTCCACTGACGCACCTCGTGGCTCAGAGATACGTACTGCACTTCGAGTCACTGCCGCAGACGCCTCAATCTGCGCCACACCAGCCATGAAGTCGAAGTCACCTCCTTCTCCTCCATAAGACGTGGAAGCTTCTGTTCCACCAGATCTCCGCTGAGCCATAGCCATACTAGCTATCCTCTGCTCCAACTGCTCAATCCGAGCAGCCATACTTGCTTCTGACGTCGTAGCAGACGGTGGACCAACTGGTCCTCTCCCAGGTGCTGGACCTCTACCTCCAGCTCGACCACCACGGCCTCCTTGAGCTCCTCCGCCTCGTCCACGATCAGTCTTCCCGTGCCGTAGCTCCGGATGGAGATCAAAACAACGGTCACTACTGTGACCTGGTCGCTCGCAGTGCTCACACTGCCTAGGCACCGCTTGAGACGTCCCAGATGTCTCATAACTACCTCTCCTTTGTGGACAATCCTTCTGCTGATGAGGACCATCACACGTCCAGCAAGGACCTGCTTGCTGCTGACTAGAGAAGGACGGCATGGGCTTCTGCCCACCAGATCCTCCAGCACCTCCATGGGATCGTGAGTGCTCAGCACGATCTTTACCACCACCACCACCACCTCGCTGTTGCGTAGCTTGTGATCCTCGAGAAAAGGAGGTTGCCCCATGTGATGCGTCTCTGCTGAACCCTGCAGTCACCACCCTCTCCTCTATCATGTTGAGCTCAATCCGCTCAGCCAAACCAAAGACAACCATCAATGTCGGAGCGGTGTCTCTAAGGAGAGTGGCATCTCTGACTCTCCTACGCAGCTCCCGGTCTAGTATCCCATACCAGAACTGGACTGCCTGTGCTTCCGTCACTCCTTGAGTAACGCTGATCAACCGCCTCATGCGAGTAAATGCCTCGCGTAGGCTCTCTCCAGTCTTCCGCTGGAACTCCTGCAGACTCTTCAACTTGTCGGTCCGCACACCCTGATAATTCTTCCTCAAACAGTGGAAGAACTGAACCACAGGGTTAAACTCTGGTGGTATCCCGCTCGCACTACCACCTGCTCCACTACTAGTGGATGCATCGCTGGTAGTAGGGACTCCGCCACCCGTGGATGTACCACTACTACTGGCACCTGACCTCGAAGGTGCTACGCCTCCCGAAACTGCACCAGTAGTGATAGAAACGTAGTTGGGAGACCAATGTTGTCTCCACAACTCAATCTCAACACCGTAGTCTCGTCTGAACTCGTGGTAATCGTCCATCGGCGGTCCCTCCAAGTGCTGAAACAAACCCTTCCACGCCATGAAAGGTGTGAACAATTGTGGGTTCCGCATCTGTTGCAGATCGCACCAACTGTCGAACTCCTGGATAAAGTCATCCAGCTCAATGGTACCCACCGTACCCGAGTAAAGTCGAGGTCACTTTGTGGTCCCATAGATCTCGTCCATGTCCCACAACAACGATGTGATGATACTAGACTCACCACCAGAAAACGCACTATCTGCGTCTGACTCGTCCTCTGGAACAACCAACGGCAATGGTGTAGGTAGTCGGTACCTCACCCCACTCCGTGTATACCCACTATCCGAGAAGTCCCCACCAGAACCTCCCGAGAACTCCGTGGTGATAGAATCTCGCGAACACAATCTCTAACCCGAATGTCGAAATCCCCGTCACCACCGTAACTACAACTTGCCTATCCCCGCTCCTACTGAGCTCACCTATCCCTTACTAGGACAGTCAAGGTAAGGGCAACCTGTACCTGCCATCACCACAAGTAGCCTCTCACGGTTTGTTGGTCGTCACTCCAACTGCACCGTGAGAGAAACAAAGGTAGTCTGACTGGTCATCACTCTAGCCTCACTACCGACAGCACACTAGAGTGAACTCACTCTGGAAATCAAGCGCCAACACAAGCAAACGCGGCGCACAAACAGGAAGCAGAATATGGAGGGGTTCCAACCACAAGAAGTCCAAACGATAATCCTCCACACTCAAACATTCACATAAAGAGAAACCCAGCCCCACTCTGACTGACGCGTCTTCTTCGATGATCACATGCACAATATATGATCACCGACTGTCATAACCTGCACCTAAGGTCACTAACTAGCCGTCCACACCTCTAGTAGCTCCAAAATATCAACGTGATAGCTCTACTAGCTCATCTAAGACAACTGCCACCAATTGCCTCCATACGCGTCTTTACGGTATAAGCAAACACTACCACAACAGCAGCTTCCCCTTAGTACTCTGGGGTCGCCTTACCACTCCTCTAGGAACGTGCGAGCAGGTCTCCTACTACCTTAAACCAGCCCCTAAGTACTTGCACGCATCCTTGTAAGACACCAAGAGCTATTGATCTAGTGGTACAGCCAAAGTTGAGACTACAGAGTTAAGCGTCCAAGTCCAGAAATAGTGTTGGGATGGGTGACCTACTGGTTTTACACTTCCCACACAACTGAAACTTGGATACCTCTCTCACGCACGCCAGCAAGCTGGCTTGCGGCGGGCGCGAGCTCGGGCTCCGCCTCCGCACTCTCGCACTCCGCTCTCACGCCTCCGCACTCACGCACCTCTGCTCCTCGAAGCCTCTAAACGCCTCCTAACACACAACTCCACACCTCGACACTCCCGCTCCTCTCACTTGGTTGCGTTGGAATCGTCTTCCCGGCACGCACCTACTGCACTCCTCAGATCCAAAAATTATCGACCCAATCCAACCTGACACTCCCCGACGCACTTCGGCCGACCTAAAACCCGTCACCAAAACCCGTCATCAGAAATTCGACTTCCCATAACTCGCAAACGGCTCGACCAAACTTCGTGAATCTTCCTGCACTAGGACCGTCTTCCCAGCGCGCTTCCAACGAGCCCACATCGGCCTGACATTGTCGACTATTTCGTCTACCACGCCCAAATGCGCACTTCAGTCCGAAATTGGTCACTTCAACACATTCCGCGAAATTTCAGCAGCGCTTCCGCACTACCTCACCACCAAATCGGCCTCGAACAGGTTCAGACGACACCCATACACACAGCGATCACAACACCAAAACAAGCCACTCCACGCACGCGCGCACTCGCAAATCGAAGATACCAACGATCTGCCAACTCCGGAGATACCACCGACAGCAATCTACGACCTGAAATCCCTAAACCAGACCTCTCAATCCAAGTTCTTCAAGTGATAACAAGGTATGTACTCACTCCACCTGCCAACAGGCACTAGACAATCACTACAGTCGAGCCAAATCCACTCTGTGCTCGCAGAAAATCCAGATCTCGCTCTCAAGACTACTCACCATAGCCAGGAGCTTGAAGGCTCAACTTGAAGAACTGAGGTCTCCAAACCCCTACCTGCAAAGTATACCCCTTGTGGGCACTCTCACCAACTTGCCCTAACGGTCTTACCGGGGTCCGTCACTTCGCACTCGGTCAACCTAGTCGAGTTACCAAACTGACGTGACACCTTGGCTAAACTCCACGAAACTAGTGCACTAGATTCGTCTCTCCAATGCGCTTCCAAAGAGCCCACTCCGGCCCGACATTGACAAGTATTTCAGCTGCCATGCCCAAACGCGCAATCCGGCTCCAACAAGACACTTCAAGAACATTCCGCAAAATTTCTGCAGCGCTTCCGCATGACAGAAATCTCCACTCGACCCCAACAACAGCAAATCGATCTGCGACCAGCAATGTAGCATGCACCCACACACCTCGATCACAGCTCCAACAATCAACCACGAACGACAACGCTCGAAGATACCAACGGACGATTTCAGATTTCAGATCAGCGAGCTCTTACTGAACTCCGCCTCGACTTGCACTCAGTTCTTCGAGTAATCTGTATATAGAAATTACCATCTCCAACACTACAACACTGATTACTCACAAATGGTCAAGCCACACCCACTCTAAACGCGAAGAGAATCCGGGTTACACTCAACTAGACTATCCACCATAGCCTGGAGGTTGAAGGCTCAACTCGAAGAACTAAGGCCTCCAAGCCCTACCTGCGAAGTTTACCCCTAGTGGGCTCTCTCACCAACTCGGTCTAACGGCACTAACGGCCTTACCGGGCTGCGCCACTTCGCACTCGGTCAACCTAGCCGAGGTGCCCAAACTGACGTGACACCACACATGATATAGTTTTTGACAAGAATCAGTTCTACGTCTATCATACTAGCTAGCATATCCTCCAAGACCAGTTTTTGTTGGGAGAAAAGTTTATCTTCATGATCGAAAGACAAAGAAGGTTGACATCAAACTGTTGCACGATCAGCACATTATTATTAAAAATGTGCTACATGTACTCTCACTACACAAGAATATAATTTTTGCTCGCATGTTTGATTTTAAAGTGGTTGGTGTGTTATCGACAACCAAAACCTCTTTCGTGTCTTTGCCACCCAAACATTGTAAAACAGATTCAAGAAAGAGATTAATAGACGTGAAGTGAAGTTTCAAGTAGACGAAGAAGTATGATTGAGTACGAAGAACTTCATCATTCTTGAAGAAATATCGGCGAATTCTCATCAATGTTTGCAAGATCCTTTGTGATTGTAAAGAATCCACACGAAGATGTCTATACTTTAGGTCTTCCTCCCGAGTGGCAGTTACATATGACCTTTCATGTTTCTTTATTAAAGAAATACTTCAAAGATGATTTGCGACTGGAGCGCAAACAAGTTCTCAAGCCTCAATGTGATGTCATGCGCGATGAAGCAAAATACGATGTGGAGATCATTTTGCGACTACGGCACAAATCTAACCTAACGGAGTACTTGGTCAAATGACGTGGATATCATTCGAAAGAAGCAACTTGAGTGCTACAAGAAGATCTAGAACGTGCAAGCGAAGTATTGGATCTCTTCAAACGGTGACAAGGACAACAATTGCGTTAGCAAGACGAGGACATCTTCTTCCAGCGAGGAGTGAAGGAACTACGAATCATATGACTAGCAACTTGATACGATTTGGACCGATGGACTCTGTAGCTTTGACTTGTATTTTGTGGAAATAAATAATTTATTTCTTGGAAATTGTCTAAGTGTATTGGTAGTGCATAGCTATGATAAGTTTTGATCAGATGCATAGGATGTTGTCAAGAGGAGGAACGAAGCACATTCAAAGGAAGCGAGTTGGTTTAGAAAAGCATCTAAATCAAGACCAAGTCTTGATGTCAAGACTTAGGTTTGCTTTAACGTTGGCAAAGTGAGTGTGAATGGTTTACACTTATCTTGGGGCTTGAAGTGATCTTATGTTGTGGTTTTCTAACTGCAAGGTAAACTTAACTGTGCGTCTGAATCAAATCAGGTTGCATCTAGAAAGTGAGCTTGGGGAGACTTAGTAAGTATGTGTGAATACTTATAAGTTAGCAAGTTAGAGTCTTAAGTAGAATGTTTAAAAATTGTCAACTAATTAGTTTTGTTTAGGTATGACCAAAGAGGTTAGGCTTCTCAGAGACTAGTTGGAATTTTCTAAGTATTCTAGCGACAACTTAAGACCCAAGCCAAGAAGAGAATTGCATATTAGCTACCAGAACGCAATTCTGACAGCAAGGGGTTGGTTATCCATTTTGAACTTGCCATTGCGAGTAGGACTTATCGGCTTGGCCGGATAGTCAAGAACATATGAACCCCAAGTGGTTCTCTGAATCAAAGTTGAAACATTGGATTAAGACGTAGGGTCGTCTTTGGATAGGCTCCTAAGGCGACCCAGACAAATGTTAACTAAGGAGACAAGTTTGAAAACGGACCGAAATGCAAGTCTTAGACATGGGTCCGAGCGGATCGAGATATGGATATAACGCATATGGACTCTGGTCTGAACAACAAAGTCTCAATTTGGCGTTAGACCATGTTCTTCGAAACAATACGAAGTGTTAGAGCTTCAATGGCATTTTGAGTCATGGACGGAGCTCTAGATAAGATCATGATGGGAGTAAGGTATCAGTGGAAAAGTCTCGATAAGAGCTTTTCAATGATACAAAGAACACCTCGAACTGACATTGAGTTTATGACGTAGGTGTAATAAGTAGAGTTCTACTTATCGATTAGAGATGAAAATTGATTTGGTATAACAATCAGTTACGACTAAGTCGGTCTGATAATACATGCAGCAAAAGAGTATTTCTACTAATAGACTAGAGCGTCAAAAGTTCACCATAACTTTATGGAAGTAATTTGAGAGTCCAAATGATGTTATTTTTATTCAAAAACGGACCGCTAGAGGTAGGGCTTAAGACATGCCTAAAATGCACTGGTTTGTACTCTTCGAGAGTTTTTCAACGAGCCTTTATTTGGCTCATTTTGAGCCCTCTAGATGTTATTTTGGAGTTCAGATCTAAAGGTGCATGTAAACCACGTCAGTGATCCGTGTGCTCACTTTGAGAGGTCAACATTGACTTGAATTTTATCATGTACTCCTTCTATCACTATAAAAAGTATGAGAATGTATCTCCAAGGACATTCGAGTTTGAGTTCACTCTAGAGTCCCGTCTTACAATGATATCAGAGTAGAGAACTCTAAGAGAGCTGATTACCTTTCTTAGAAGGACCTTTGATCGAGGTACATGGTAATTAGAACTCTGAGTACGTCGAAAGGTTAGTCTCGAGTATAGAGAGTGTATAAGAGAGCTATGTGACGGACGGAGATAGATTTTCAACTCCAAAATTATCATTCTTGAATCCTTCCACATTGTCGCGACTCTCAGTCTCAAGATCGGGCGCAGACGCGAACAATAAAACCCTGCGGACTTACGCTAGGTCGTGAACGCTGCGAGTAAGACTGAACGGCTTGACCGCGAAGTCGAGATCAGATGAACCTTAAGTGGTTCTCTGAACCAAGGTTGGAACATTGGGTTAGGACCTAAGGACCATCCCAAGATGATCCCAGACGAACGCTGACCTAAGGGAGCAAGTCTGAGAACGGACCAAAATATACGTCTGAGACATAAGTCTGAGATGTGAGTCCGAGACGTGAGATCGAGACGTGGGTCCGAGACGCAAATGGACGGTGGTTCAGACGTTGGTCCAAACCACAGGGTTCGAGTCTAGGTCTGGACCACAAGTTTCCGAAAAATGATCAAGTGTTGGAGCTCCAGTGACGTTTTAGGTCGTGGACAGAGCTCCACGTAAGATCTCGAGGCGAGTAAAGTATCATTGGAAAGGTCTCGGCGAGAGCTTTCAAGTGATATGTAGAACTCTTCGAACTGACCTCTGAGTTGAGAATTATGGCCGAACCACGATCAGATTGTGGTATAATTTTTAGGGAACAAAGAGGAGGGCGGGGCCGCCGATCTTCAGAAGTATATATAAGGGGAGCTCGATGCCTGGATGGACCAGGACGAGTCACCCGATCTCAGAGTTTGGCGGGCGGACTCTAGGGACATGAGGTGATGGTTGGGCCGGTTCCAAGGCACGTTCCGGTCTAGACTTAGGAACGATGTAAGGACTGGAGCAAGACTAGGGAACGAGTCGACGGATTAGATCATCGTTCGGGAGCCTAGACCCAGACAGACACCACGAGCGGTTGGGCCGCTAGGTGTGTTGGAGGCATCGTTTAAGACCATAGACTTTATTGGAAGTCCGCCCCAAGTCATCTTGTGACTTGCTCATGTTTGGGAACGACCTAGACGAGTTTAGGTCGGGACTTAAGGAATGCTGAGCTTGATGATTAAGGAGACGGGCCGGCTCTGATCTAGACCAAACAGAGTTAAGGTAAGTGATGCATGGACGCTAGCTTGTGATTGTGGTTTGCAAGTTAGCGGTGTAAATTTTGTGACCTATTGAGCAAGAGCTTTCGCTGACGCAACAATGAGGATTTCATGAGTCAAGTGATGAATTTGCCAGTCCCGGTGATTCTTCCAGTAGTGACTTATGCGATCAATTGAGATTTAACCATCTATATCTTGATTTAGTGAGCATGGATCTAAACCTACCCGCTCCTGTTCTTTTCAACACGTAGGTGGAGGTCCGCTATGTCTGTAGACCGAAATCGTTACTTAGAGATTTGTGATTAGAAATTTTGGTGAGGATTTCTATCGTGCGATAATCGATTCTCCCGTCCCTTTAGTGATACCTCTAGTGTATGAACGTTTTCGAGTGACCGTCATAACTCTATATTAGGAAAAATCTGAAACTTTCGGGTTTCCTTGGTGCAGCTTGCTCTCCCACCACTGATACGTCTTGAGAAGGTCCTCCACCTCCCACGTCTGTCCTACTTTGACCTTTGAGACTCAACATCTTGCTCTGTAATGCTTTGATTGTCATCTTCATCTCTCAAAATTTGTTCAGCATGCCTTGCATCAATTCATACATCACCAACTCTGGGTTCGCAGGTTGCGGCTCCATGATCGCGCGCTCTCTCTCTCTAATAGTTGTGACATCTATCGTTAGAGCTCTAGTCGATGATGAAGGTGCGTTATTACTACGGATGAAAAAGACATGTAACATTGAACCGTACAAAGGTAAACGAGCCATGGGAGTAGTCAAGAATTAGATTTCTCGGATGAATAATTATTTGCGACTTTTCAGGATGCAAATCACTGATGACGTAGCGGAAATATTCGCGTGTGGATACTTCAACAATAAAGCTCTCACGTGGTATGATGCAGGAGAGAGATCAATGTTGACTGAAAGGAGAATAGTAACGTGGACTGCAATGCAAGAAGGTTTGTTACAGAATTTCCAATCTGTGGATTCTGTGCAAATGACTCGAACGAAGATGTGGAGATTGAAACAAAAGAGAAGCCTTCAAGAGTATGTAGAAGCGTTCCTCGACCTGCAAGTCGTAATCACAGATATGAGTCTAGCGGAGGCTCTTGACAGTTTCAAGAGAGGTTTAAAGGAACGAATCCGACAAGAGATAATGGTGAAAATCCACGCATGGTTTTGAGGCCATCGCTTGCACTCAGAGAATTGCTGGAGCATGGTTTGACATTCCATGAAGAGAAGTTATGGATCCCGTAGAATACAGAACTACGTACCACCATACTAACATAATGTCATGATTCAACAATTGCAAGACACATGGGAGTAGAAAAGACACTAGAAGCATCCCAACGAGTGTTCTATTGACCTGGGATGGCAGAGGATATTGCAGTATACACTTAGAGTTGTGCAATGTATCAACAAAATAAGGCTACAAACCAAACACCCTCCGGTCTTCTTCAACCCCTTCCGATTCTTTCCAAACGTTGAGAACATGTTAGTATGAACTTAGTGTATGAACTACCCATGACCAGTTCTGATTTTGACTCCATAGTCATCTTTGTAGATAAGCTTAGCAAGATGATCCACATTCGACCAACAACAAAAGACGTCTCAGCCCCTCAACTTGTCTAGTTATACTTGAACGTCATTTTTGCTCATCATGGTTTGTCTCGGGTCCTTATAACAGATAAAGGTCCTCTATTTACTAGTCTATTTTGGAGAACCATATTTGATCTGTTCAAAACCAAACTTGCCATGTATATTGTTTATCATCCACAGACCGATGGACAAACTGAAAGAGCCTATCGAACAATTGAAGACATGCTACGGGTCTTTACTTTAGAGAAGCAAGCGGAGTGAGACACCTTACTTCCTTTGATCAAATTTCTCTACAATAACTTCCTCAATGCATCTACTCGTTGTGGTGCCCACAAATTACAGGATGCACGAATTTTTGAAATTTTTAAGAATAATGACTTGTTTGTATAACTGAAGAAGCGTTGTTACTTAAGGTTACGTCTTCCTTAACAGGAAGATGATCTTAAGAGCTGTTTGTAATAAGAAGTTGACTTCTTCAGAAGACGACCGTCTTCGGAAGATCGTCTTCTCAGTTGCGTCTTCAGAAGACGAGAAGACGGCGGAAGACACCTATCTTCCAGAAGACAGCGACCGCGAAGGACCAACCACGAGTTTTCGGGTAAGACAGTAGGTGTACCTACTGGAGCGCACCGAATAGGTAGGTAGGTCAGGAAGACACCAAGGACGAGAACCCCTAATCTGCGGGGAAGATGCGTGAGGAAGCACATTAGGCACCTTCCAACTTCTCGCAGCATAGCGCGCCTGAAGAAGATCGATTGAGAGAGTGAGCTTCGCGAGCTAGCATTGAGAGAGGAATCAAGTGAGACATCGAGGTAGGAGAGAGTAAGTTGGCAGCTAGGCGAAAGGTGAGATCGAATTGCGGGAGCACAAACAACAGAGAAAGCGAAGGCGTTTCGGTGGAGCTTCCGAGAAGCTGACAGTGAAGAGTGACGAGTAGAAGCAGAGGTGGAATCGAGGTGTGGACCGAAATTGACAGCAGGCGCAGTCGTGTGGAGTCGCATTGGAAGCTAGGACAAGAGCCAGAAGCGCGCGGAGGTCGAAGGCAACTCGGGGAGCCAAAGAAGAATGTAGAGGTTCTTCCCCCTGTTCTTTTCCCCTCCCATTTCTTCTCGCCTTTTCTTGGTACTCCCCGCGCTTCCTTGATTGTGTGCAGGCAGCTTGATCGATTACCCCACCCCCATTCTTTCTATTGAGACATTGGGCGCGGAAGCGCTGTCCAATTTCTGTCGAGACATCTCCTTGCTTCTTCCCGAGCTCAATTCGAGCTTCCCTACTCCTAGCCCTCAAATTGGAGACCCCAACTATCAATTTCCCTACCCCCCTACCTCTCTATCCCCGAAACTTGGAACAGAAGACGATTCGGAAGATGGGAACATCTTCGGAAGACGCTTCTTGAACTTGACTGTCTTCGGAAGACTGTCTTCAGAAGACTGTCTTCAGAAGTCGACTGAACACAATTCGTATCAAGAGTGGATTTGCTTTGCTTTTGTGTTTAGAGAGGCTTGGTACGAATCCTGAGTGGAGTGGTGAGTTGTTATGTTAATTCGAGAAGTTGGAAGTCGGGAACTAGGCCTGTGCCTCCCGGTCTTCCAAGCTTCTCAACTCCCCATCTTCCTAGAGAGACTAGAAGACTGGAAGGCTGGCAAAATGAGCGAGAAGACGCGAGGGTCCATTCGGGTCTCTTCTGTCCGATCCATAGCAGCCGTTCTTTCTTCTTCCCGAACTTAGAAAAGAGTTGTGAGAAGTCTTGCTGACAGAATCTGGAGGGAATGGTCGAGGGTCATGTCTTCCCATCATGCAGCAAGCTTCTTCTGACTGCGTATGAGAGGTGAGAAGTCAGAAGAACAGAGTGCAGTTGTCTTGAGTCCGTTGTGAGGATAGATTGCGTGTAGGAAGACGAAGACAGGTGAGACCAGTGAAGAGAAGTCTGACTTCGAGAAGTCTTCCGAGAAAGACACTGAATCGGAAGCTGTCCCAAGTATCTTCCCAGAGGCCACTGTCACCGCAGGAGCCCGCAACCATCTTCTGAACCTTTCTCATACTCTACTTCTCGCATATCTTGTATCTTCTGATAAGAAGTAGGATGTAATGCAAGGTGGGTTGTCTTCTTGGTAATCCATGCGAGGCCTTGCTTAGATAGGATTGTTTAGATATAGCTCGGAAGACGAGAGCTATCTAGGAAGTACTGTTAGAATCCCGGAAGACGGAGTAGTTGTCTTCTGGAAGACTAGTTTCGTCTTCTGAGAAGTAGAAGCTAGACTGTGGGCACTCGGGAAGAACTGAGCCTTCAGCTCATAGTAGGTGCTTGTGGTTTAGTGCAACAGATCTTCCAGGTATGTCGATGCATCCGCGAGGCTTGGTGTTACCCACGGCAGAATTGGCCGAGGCCACTCCTTTCCTCAAGGAGTTGGGTCTCGACTTCTTCCTGTGGGATTGGAACCTCGCAGATCAAGGGCTTCTGGAGGAGGTGTGGGCCGCGTTACCACCGCGTAACCGTGTACCTGCGAAGGCAGGAGTAGCTTGGGAAAGACCGTCTTCCTGGACTAAAGACTGGTGGCGTAAGGCGTTTCACAGGCCTGAGACCGAGAACCGAGGATATTGGTACGAGAAGAAGATCTTGCCTAGGATTGTGAGTTCATGGCATGTGCCTGGGAGTACCACCTGTCTTTTCGTGGAAGACAGACAGGGGAGGAACGGTTGGAAGATAGAGTCTTATCGGGAGCCGAAGAAGCGACTTCTGGCGAAGTTGTTTCTGCATCTTTCCCCAAGGGAAAAGCGCAGAAGACAAGGTACTTAGGAGATCAGGACGTGGAGTTCCTGGAATCAGTGTGAGATGACAGAGTGCCAATCTACTGGGGCGCGTACATCCACAACTATGTACAGACGGAGCTAGCATACTTGGGTACCCCGGCGGGAGGACATCTGACGCCCTTCTTCTGCTACTTGTATGTAGCCATGGGGGATCTGAGGGAAGATCAGCTGGCAGTGTATGGGCCAACGGAGCTACAGGAGGTGAAGGAGGAGACCTCGGAAGATGATGACCGAGAGACAACAGCAACGCCCCCTCTCACTCTGATGCCACAGCTGAGACCCGGCTCTCACCAGAAGACGCTTCTGGTGAGGGAAGACGAGTCTAGTGGGTCGGAAGACGCCACGCCAGTGAGGAAGATGGGTCACAGAAGTGTACCGAGGACATCCATCTCCCTCATTCATTCAGGATCGGAGTCGGACTCGGAGGAAGACTTGCTGAGTACCCGATCGGAGCAGAAGACAGCTTCTGTAACACTTGGGAGTATACCGAAGACTCCAGAAGACGAAGGATGGATGGGCGCTCCTACTGCGATGCGAGGAAGCGCAAAGAGGAGAGCCGCTCCTGCCACGAGGAGTCTTCCACCCCGGAAGATGAGAAGAGTAGCTTCTTCTCGTGCGCAGAAGATGAAGGCCGTAGTGGTGGAAGAGGCTTCCTTGCCTCTAGAAGACAAGGTCGACACCTCCGAGCGAGTGGTGAGGATGAACTTGTCTTCCGCAGGAAGACGACTGGAGGAGTTCAGTGCCTACTTCCAGAAGGAGATCCAGCCCGCTATGGAGTTGCTGGAGAGGAGAGCAAGGGCACAGGAGAAGCCCTTACAACCTGCATTCGGCATGCGCACCTTGCTGCGACAGGAAAACAGCCAGCAGAAGACGGAGTCGCTGGAAGCTAGTCTCCGCACCACGGAGAAGCTTGCAGCCAGGTACAAGGCGGAAGCAGCCGCTTCTGCCAAGGAGTCGATGCAACTTCGGAAGAGCAACCAGGAGTTGCAGGCGCAAGTACAGCAACGCGATCAGGAAGTTCTCCGAGTGCGGGAGAAGATCACTGCCCTCGCAGAAGAGCAGACCACTTGGAAGATGCAGCGAGAAGCCGCAGAAGCGCGAGCTGCAGTGGAGAAGACGCAGAGGGAAGCAGCGGAGGCTCGTGCGCAGAAGATGCTAGCTCAGTCGGTAGAAGCGCTTCGGAAGAAGTTCAACTTCACCGCGGGTAAGAAGTTACTTATCTTAGCTAGGGAATGGGACAGCGGGTCCAAGACGAGGTTGGTGGAATGCAGAAATAGCATGTTCAGGTACCTGGATAGACAGATAGAAGGAGTGAAGACACTTTATGGTCTTCCCTCACTTCCGACACCTGCAACCGCATCTTCCCAAGCCCCAGCACCCTCGACTGGGTCCGGAATGGAGAAGGAGGAGTTCGATCTCGCTGTACACTTGGTGGTGACAGCGTTGGAAGACGAGAAGACTCCAGAAGATGCCCCGGAAGACATGATGTCTTCTGGAAGACAGGAAGACGAGCCGTCTTCCCAGGTATTCCGCGTGGAGGAAGCGACTTCCCCGGACCCCTATGAGGTCGCCATGGTCCCTAGTACTGCATCTGTGCCTCAGAAGACCGAAGACGCACCATTCGACTCGTCTTCCCAGAAGACCATTCCGTCTTCCGAAGTCGAAGCCGAGGAAGACGCAGCCGCAGAAACAGCAGGGCCAGCGAAGAGCGAGGAGAGGGAAGCTACCTCAGTGGTACCCGAGGTAAGTGCAGGGCTTCCCATCCCATCAGAAGTCGAGGTAGTAGCTCCGGTAGGAGCAGATCATGTGGAGATTGCCACCGAGCAATCAGAGTAGTTAGCAAACTCAATCAACACTTCCAGATTTAGTAGGATCGGACATGCTATCTTAAGGGTGGCAGTTTTCCATGTAAAAATAGTTAGGACTCCATGTGGCAGCATAGGTAGCGTAGGAGTAACACAGTGGAGGGCTAATTGGGAAGAGGGACCGCATGCATGTGAGGTGACAACCTCTTGTCAGCGCCTCTCTCTCTCTCCCTGGTGGTCGCCTCCCCTGACTCTCGAGGCAGATGGTTAAGTAGGATCGTAGAGTAGGAAATGGAGCTCTGCCAGTTCTGCCAGTTCTGTAGTAATTGAACATACACACCGATTCTACAGGCAGGCAGGCGAGACACATTAGAGCAGAGACAGTCTTAGCGCACTACACCCGTTGTTGGAAACATACGAATAGTCTTGGAATATACAGGAGGGGTCTGCATACTCGCACCAGCAGTGGTTCGAAGATGTAGATAGAAGTAGTGGACAGTCTAGGAACAGGGAACGGCATCCTCGTGCAGTCCTGTTAGCTAGGCTGGTGTGTCGAGGAGTAGACGCAGGAAGTAGCGGGAGTGAGCTTCCCAATGCCATTGTGACTTCTTCTCGGGGAATAGATTGTGGATTTGAGTGCAGCAGCTTCGCTCATGTCTTCTGGGTGGTGGAATGTATTGAATTCGCTCCCAGTTGTGCATGGGAAGTGTTCTTCTTGAATGGCGGTGAATGTCAACAGTTGTGGAGTGTAGCTTGACTCGTTCAGTAGAGCACTTGGGATCTACGTACGAAAGGTCTTCTGGGTAAGGGATCCCAGAAGACAGAGCAGTCAGAGCAGCGAAGTGAAGAAGAAAGAAGCCTTCTTCTCGCAACAGAAGACGACATCCTCGAGTAGAAGACGGTGCTACAGTACTCACGTTTGTTGTCTTCCTCCCCAAACTATTACAAGCAGGGATGGCTTGTTAGTCAGGATCCGGACTAGAAGCCTGTCGGAATCTTAATTGCCCTTTTTCATCTTGTTTTCTCTTGTTTGGATTTCTTCTTCTTCCCATCTTCCCTCATCTTCCCCATCTTCTTATCTTCTCTAGTGAGCTTCCGAGACTTCTATTGAGCTTCCGTGAAGGTGAATGTCGTTGTAGTGCTGCAGGAAGACAACTTCCGTAGGCAGAAGCATGGGAAGGCTACAAGGGACATACACCCTGTGATTTATCCAACCCCGTTGGAATGTGAGTGTGAGAGTAAGGTGTAACGACTGTTACTAGTCGACTTTTGCGAAGCCGGACAGCCTTCTGGAGGTGTGAGAAGACGAGCTAAACCCCCAGAAGACGAGAATCGCTTCGAGAAGACGGTATCGAGAAGACCGGAAGAAGCAACCTGGAAGCAGGAAGATCGTCTTCCCGAGCTTCTCTGTGAATAGTTGTATGATATTGTAATTGGTAGTTGTTTGTTTGGGTCCAGAGCACCATTTGGCGTGTCTGGAAGACGTGTTGTTTTGTGTAGGTTTTGTGAGAAGACGGGATTTCTAGGCAAAACCCGTGTGTTTGTGTGTTTGAACAGATCTTAGAACTTAGAGCAGCGTTACTTGTGCAAATCCTCTGTGTGAACGATATCTTGTATACTAAATGGGCAAAAGGAGAAATCCTACGTCACTACACTCGTGAAACTCTTTTTTATCTTATGTATGGAGAACATCCTCTCACACCAGCAAGCTTTACATGATTCGATACGTCACCGTCAATCAACATCAAAGTGGATGCTCAAGATCGCAGAATTCGTTGCACGAATTCAGCAAGGAGTGAAAAAAGCTAAGGTGAAACTGTAAATTGCTCAAAATCAACAAAAGCTATATGCTGATCGACACCGTCGACATGAAGAGTTCACGATTGATGATCGAGTATGGTTATCCACAACCAACCTTACATTGGTCGATAGTCATAAATTCAACCCTCGCTTCATCAGACTTTTTTCTATTGTTCGCAAAATAGGAGCAGTTGCATATCAACTAGAACTTCCATCTCACATGAAAATTCATCCGGTTTTTCATGTATCTTTATTACGATGATATGCACCACGACCTCAAAAATTTAGAAATTCGCACGAGTCACAACCTCTTTCTCAAATCGTCGATGACGAGGAAGAGTTTGAAGTAGAATACATCTTGAAGAAACGTGTTTGTGAGACTCGTCATCAACGGATAGATTACTTGGTGAAATAGTAAAGATATCCATTACATGAAGTCATATGAGAACTTGCAACTAATCTTGCAAACGCACCACTCGTAGTGAAAGCTTTAGAATAGCATTTGAGCAACGGGGACGTTGCTTCTTAAAAGGAAAGAGGTTTGTAATAAATAGAGTTCTACTTATCGATTAGAGGTGAAAATTAGTTTGGTAGAAGTCTTTGGTATAACAATCAGTTACGGCTAAGTCGGCTTGAGAATACATGCAGCAAAAGAGTACTTCTACTAAAAGACGAGAGCACCTAAAGTTCACCAAAACTTTCAGGAAGGAATTTGAGAGTCCAACTGATGTTTTTTTTACCCAAAAATAAAGCACTAGAGATAGGGCTTAAGACATGCTTGAAATGCCATGGTTCATACTCTTCGAGAGCTTTTCAACGAGCTCTTATTTGGCTCATTCTGAACCATCTAGATGTTGTTTTGGAGTTTTAAATCTAAGGCTGCATGTAAACCACGTCAGCGATCTGTGTGCTCACTTTGGAAGATTAGCATCTGTATGAATCTTATCATGTACTCCTTCTATCACTATATAAAGTATGAGAATGCACCTCCAAGGACATTCGAGTTTGAGTTCACTCTAGAGCCCCTTCTTACAATAGGGCTTAGGTGTTCCAACAGAAGCTCTTGCTCAATAGATCACCAAACTCACAAGTATGATTTTAATTTATAAACAACGTCATGTTTTCTGACGATAGTCAAAACTATCGTTTAGAAATTTTCATGGACACAAAAGATTTTCTTGAACAATCGTGAAAATTATGTCGAAACTCACATGAATGAAGGTGATGTATAGAGGTCAAAGACAAATTGACTCCCTCAATAATTTTGCATTGTATAGTCAATCCGTTTAACACAAAAAGTTGGATCAGATATACGGAACATTGCACAAGCTATAATATATTTGGATGTCGAATGAAATGAAGAAAAGGTTTGAAATCTATTGTACTTGTAGGGTAAAAAGTTTCTTGACTTGTGTAAAATTTTTTATTACGTATTTTGGTTCAAAATGTGACAAGGCATAACATCTTTTAGAAAGCATAATTTTTGACATCTTAGTAGCGTTCGATAGTAATTTTTATAACATTTCCTATTGGTAGTGTCCATGTGAAGAGTCCTTTTCTAAATTCTAGAGGAAATGTCTAAGAACTTGCATAGGGTTCTTGGAAACGAAACTAAATTTTGATAAGTTTGGATAGATCATAGCAGTATTTTCAGAAATCTGATTGACGTGTTTCTAGTATAGTTGACGAGCTGGTCTACAGGACTGTCTGGTACAACAAAACTCACACGCATTGAAAATCTTATGGAGAAATTGCCCGAATCTACTTTTTTCTAAGTTGCTCTATCTTAGAACCATTCTTTTTCGTCTGACAAGTTCTTGTACAAGCATCAAAGTTCTTGTACAGAGCTTTAAAAAGTTATTTCTTTTCCAAGATAGTTCCAGATTTCTTGATGGAATGTTTGTACATTTTATGTAAGCTCTGATATCGTCTCACACTTTAAACGTTTATTGTCCCCCCGTTATAAGTGTAAAAGCTTAAAATCTAATTACATTGATTTTCAGAGGCTGAAGTTGAGACCCTCAGTTAATATATGGAATATATGAGGTACAAACATGGGGCGCATTGAACGTGTGAGATCGAATCCTCCTAGACTGACAAGATGTTACAGCAAAGAGGAGCACATTTGGCGTACCGTTTCTCACATTCGCCGAGAAGACGAAACAGATTCCATGCGATTCAAATGCACGCAAGGACAAATTGACTGGTTCGAACACTGCACAGTGCAGTGAAAAACGAACGACTGCGCAAGGAGTTTCGAGGAAAGAAGCATTCTTTCCAAGAGGCTTTGCATCGCCTGCTGCTGTTATCATCGTGATGGGAAGAGGTCGGGCCCCGCTTCTAAGCGGTAACTGTTATCCTCTTTAGTTTTCAACGCACTCCGGTCCTCAAGGATCAAAGGTACAATTTCTGAGTTCGGTTGTTCATTCGAGATCCGAAGGATGCGCTTGTTGTTTTTAATATGCCGCAATTGAGGTGCCGAATGTAGGTCCCCTAATCGGCTCTTCTTGTGAATAATTCTGGAACACTGTAGGTGTTCAGATAGATGTGTCTCAGGTTGATCCAGGTTTGCATTTCGGATGTAGTCAGTTTTAGGGTACTTTGCGGAACTTGTAACGTTGCGGGGTAGAAATTGAGTCTTTGTCGATGTCCTGTAGATGGTTCCGAGTTGGGTCCCGGCATCTCCAACGATAGGATCCAGGATATCTCGTACCGGGAGAGCCAGTACAGTGACATCTTTGCTGCAGGGTTGGGAGGCATGCCGAAGACCATCATGCCTCTAGTTTTACCGGATCAGCATCTTGAAAAGAAGAAGGCAGCATCTCGTAGTTGGCTGCTCCTGGATGCCAATGGGGACTCAATGATGCTAGAAGTCGACAAGTATGCTATAATGCACAGAGTTGGAATACATGCTCGAGATCTTCGCATCCTTGACCCCTTATTATCGTACCCATCCACGATCCTGGGGCGTGAACGTGCAATCGTTCTTAATCTTGAGGTAATTATCTGTTTCTTACTGCTATCTTCGTGGCATATCTTTGAGCTCGTGTGGCCCCTCAAGCCGGATGAAATGTCATCCAAACGGAACTCGCGAATCCGAGTTCTCTACTATTCTTGGACCACTGAACATATTCTGCGTATCAGTGCATCCTGTACGTGTAATTAAGTTCGCAGACTTCTTGGTTGCGTTCATCCTGGCATTTTACTTGGGGGTAGCCGCCTTGTCATTTTTAATCAGGACTTTGTGTTGTTTTGCAGCACATCAAAGCCATTATCACCGCGGAAGAGGTACTGTATTCATTTGGCTTGCTTTTATTGTGTGTCCGCACTAGTATTCCCCGTGCAATGTATAGCTGTTTTCGGGCCACATGAAGTATTTCATAATTTTTTTGGCCTCTCTAAGCGATATATCCATCCATGCAGGTGTTGTTACGCAATCCGCATGATGAGTATGTTATCCCGATAGTGGAAGAGCTTTGCCGCCGATTACCTCCTAAGAGTGGAAGAAAGCATATGAATGCTTCTGCCCTTGCTGGTTATGATGAGATTAATAAGAACGACGACAATGATGGGTCATCATGGGATCCGCAAAACGAGAATCAAGACTCCTGTGCAGATGGTGCGTTGTCTGATGTTCAGCGTCCGCTAAAATGCAGATTTGACTTTCCGTGAACCACTCTCCCTTCCCCTTTCTACACCCGCTTCTTGAAGCGCCGGAGAGAAGAGAATTTGACAGTTGCACACGCCTTCCTTTTGCATCAGTGCCGCCATTTGAATTTCGAGCCTTGGAAGTCGCTTTGGAAGCCATATGCAGTTTCTTGGACGCACGAACAACTGAGTTGGAGACGAACGCGTATCCGGCCTTGGACGAGCTTACCAAAAAGGTGATAACAGATATTTGAGGAGTTATTGTTATTATCGAAATACTCGTTCCTAGGACCAAAGGGCATAAAGATCTTCAACAAGGGCAAGTGCACGTGTTCTCCGTCAGTCGTTGGTACAGTTCTGTGTACTCCTCTTTTGTGCAGTGTTCGACCACATGAAAAAGTAAAATTTGCGAATGTGGTTACAGATTAGTAGCCGTAATCTTGACCGTGTAAGGAAGTTGAAGAGCGGCATGACCAGACTTACAGCTCGAATACAGAAGGTAATGTTGGTTTCAAATAGGGCAGTTGTTGGGTGTTCCTGACTAAAATTTAGCTTTCCGAACAACTTCAGCTCATTGTACTTCTCTTGCTCAGTTTTCAAGTCAGGAATGGGGTGCTGAACTGGACCTTAACGAATGATCCTCATGAACCTCTGACTGACTGCTAAGATGAACGACTATGACTCCATATGCCAGGAGTGAGTTGGTTTCATTCTTCGCCCTTTCCTTTCTGTCTCGACTATCTAATATCATTTGGTCATTACTGATGATCCTTATGACGCCAAGCTGATCTGATCAGCTGCTCGTCTGTGCTCCTTTTGGCCTCTTGGGTAAACGGTTGGGCCTGCCACAGCATGCAAGGAAAAAGCAAGCAGTTGGTCTTATGCTCCCCACGGTATTTAGCTTGATCCTCAACCCTTGATGCGTCACCTTGCTGACCCACAATGACTTATCGACTTGACGATCGCTCTGTGATTTCAGCACCGCCCTCGCTCTCACAGGCGATGTTTGCGGACTTTGGACCAACAACTTAACCATCAGGACTTTCCTCAAAAAGAAGCATTTTGCTCCTGCTCTTTTTGCAATAAGGACTTCATGTAAGTTGAACTACACGGTGACGCTGGTTCTACATGCTGTTACTCAGTTCTCACTTCGGCCCCTTTTCTTTTGGTTTCGCAGAAGACACAACGTAGGAAGCTAGTCACGCAGCCCTCAATTCTCCTCTCCTCCATTACACTTCAACTGTTTTCTATCCTGGCGGCAAAGCGAACCTGCTAGCTGTTACTGTTCACATGTTTAACGACGAGCTCGACCTTAAACTCTTCTTTGGGGTGACTGTTTACTCTTTCTGTTCCAGCAACTGAACCGGATGGTAGTTCTTTAGTATTAGCCTAAACACATTGGTTGGAGCTGATGATGTCGTTCCTGAATTTTGAGTAGTCGGCATTATGAATTGTTGTATGCTAGGGACGGGTTCGAACTTCCAAAGAGTTTACGCGGACAGACTGTCTAGATATGACATCACGGCTCTCATGTGTATACAATGCTTCATTCCTCGGTGTAGACGTGTTTTCTTCGCGCTGTTAGTCAGATATGTTTTGTAGGAACTTTTAACATTTTATTCTTTACTTCTTGAGTACCGTTATCTGGCGCTGATGAATCGTAAAATAATTGCCCTCCTACTGTTGTTTTCCATTTCTGCTAGATGGGAGCATTACTCGCACCTGTCCTTGAATTTGCCACCTCACTACTGCATTGATTTCTCAACAACCCTACCATGCTATCATGGTCGTTAAAGCAATGGCGGCGACGAGAGCTACTACCCGGAAAAACTTAGGCCGGAGTAACCACAATCGACCTCCAAAGAGAGTAGTACATTCAGTCGTGGGACTTAAGCCTTTAATACGAGGTCACACGTGAATCCTCGCCTAAGATCTTCTCCTTGTGCAGGTAAGGGATGAGCTTGAACAATTGTTGGATGACGATGAAGATATGGCTGATCTTTTCCTGACAAGGAAATTGGTTGGATCTGGTTCTCCCACCGCGCCATCAGTGGTTCAGAGTTGGGTGCCAGCATCTCCAACGATAGGATCCCGTATATCTCGTGCCAGCAGAGCCAGTACAGTGACATCTTATGGGCATGGATCAGATGATGTGGAAGAACTTGAGATGCTCCTAGAGGTACTTTTCTCTGACCCAGCCAATTTTCCCCCAACTGATCACAGTAGAAATAAACCTTACGTTTTTTCCGTTCAACTTTTCACCGTAAGAAAATTGTTTGAAACTTTCTTCCTCAAAAATGTCGCTCGTTCTGTTCTGTGCAGGCTTACTTCATGCAGATTGATGGTACCTTGAACAAAGTTACCACAGTTAAGTCTGCTCATCCTGTTACCTAAGCCGTTCTTGTCCGGCATAGAGTCTGACCTTAATGGAATTCTAACTTAATCGCGAACACGCCAACTAAGTAAGTTGCTCATCATTCATTCTTTTCTGGATTCCTGCAGCTTCGGGAGTACATTGATGACACGGAAGATTACATTAACATCCAGGTCTGTACGCTTACTTCTCCTTTTATCCATTCCAGCTGTCTGCTGACAACTAACAGCCCTGGGATGGCTCGTAAGTTGCCGGGATAGATGTAAAATACGAACTTAGATATGGAAGGGTTCTTTAGTGTTGACGTTCTCCATGGCTTTCACATTCTTCGGTTAGATGCATCATATTCTCTTTCGTTGGCGTCTGGATTTTAATATACAGGAGGATAAGGTCTGCATGTCACCGATGATAATGCAGACGCTGTCTTCCATACTCTTCTTGGTTTAGTAGCTAAATGAGAAAACCTTTGTTTCATTTTTGGCGGGCTCGTTCTTTGCAGTTGGATAATCACCGGAATCGCCTCATCCAGGTCACATTCATTTCCCCGCTGCGATGTGTGATGCAAGGACATGACTGAGATGTTAGACTAGACCAAAATCTTTTCCCCGCGTAACTTAGTATGTGTTAACTAACTCTATATGCACTCAGTTGAAGCAGTAGTTGAAGCAGTTGTCACATAGGTCTGACACCAGGTTGTTGTGCCCAGCTGGAGCTTATTCTAAGTTCGGCAACGGTCGTCATGACAATCTACTCACTAGTCGCCGCGGTATTCGGAATGAATCTTCCGTATAAATGGAATGAAGGCTACGGTTATGTCTTCAAATGGGTACGTACCAGGCAGTAACCATTTTGCTTCCAGTTTTCTACCTCTGCTCTACCATATTTCGTTCGAGTGTGTCGTGTGCAGTCTGGAACTTATTGCCTTGCTTCTGGGAGCAGGTTGTGATCATTGGTGGTGTAGGGTGCTTGACAATCTTTCTCATGGTGTTGGGTTATGCTCGCTATAAACGACTGATCGGGACCTGAACAAGGATGTCAGTGTTCGAATTGGGGATGGAGCTCTCAGTACTCAAACAGACTCTTAAGCAACTGGAGCCTTGTTACGATTATTTCACAATGTACCGCATTCAAATGCGTAGATTGTAGACGTCACATAATTTATCGGTACCTTGTCTTCAACATTCAATTTAGCTGTGGAAGTCAGCTTTCATCATTCAATCAAGAGATTAGGTTCATATTGGAAATTTAAAGTTACTATTTACTTTGAGTTTCCTTTCTGTGGGGTCGAGTACCCCAATAGATTCTTGTGGGAGACGATCGTCTTTCTTGTCAACTCAGTAGTATTCGTAGCTCGATTGATTTAACCTCTGTGGGTGGTTATGCCTCGCGTAACTACCACAGCAGTTTATCACAACCTCTGTCTAAGTCATATACATCTACCACACACACTGTAGTCATCAGTAAGCGAAACTAAGGTCCGTATCAGCCGTAGAACTTAAGAGAGGCTGTGTATTATTACGAGTACTGCGTCAAAGAGAAATACAAAATGAGAACCGATTGCGAACGTGATGGGTTGTGCCAACTAGTGTAAGTAGGTATACTGAGTAAGTGAACACGTGCATGACTGAGCTCATGAGACTCCCTCAGTTTCCGGCGCGTTTCATGAAACCATTTGAGGCTTATGCCGAGCGAAGCCACTCGACGAAGCAAGAGCGTGTCGCTCTCTGGACTTCCGGGAATATTCCCGGGTTTGGATTTTATGTTGTTATAGGCCGTAAGCAGCACTTCCGGTTTAGACTAAGGTCTCGGCTAAAGCCAATTTCTACTTTTTTGATTTTCTGCCCCCTTTGTATCTCGGTGCTCGACATCGCCGAGGTCGTACACACTGCAATAACTCGGTCAGTTGTCCATTAACCCGATGGTCACGGGCTTATTTTCAACGTGAGAAAACTCTGTAAAGGGGACGATACCAGCGGCCCTAAGGGCCGGAAAATTGTTTTGTCTGACAGTGCCTGGCCCTGTCAGACAAAAAAAGGGACGATTCTGATTAGTTTTCGCGCCCGCGGTGGCCCTCAAGTCCTTTGACAGCGAACTGTAGTTCTGTCTTTGGAGGGATCCGCTGAAGGAGTTCGCGCGCCGGAGGGATCGACATTTCTTAACGCCAAGCTTCTAATCCTTGCGGGCAACCGCCCACCGATTAGTACTTTAGGTTCATTTGTGGCGTATAGTGTCAATTTTGTGGTGAATCCATTCATTTTCGCTTTGAAAATTAGTATTTTTGGTAATCGACTATATTGCTTTTTCAATAAGCGTTGGTTTTTCGATAAAGTTTTTAACGACTTTTTAGCTAGATCGTTTTTGCGTTTTGGATATGAAGTCTCATCGCCCGGGGACATCCGGAATTGTGGGCCTGATATAAGGTCTGAGGACGAAGGAAAGACAAAGTCTAGACCCGCGGCTAGGTTCGAATCCTAACAGTTCTTATTACGCGGGAGCTGTGGTAGAGGCGAGTCTTATAAAGAAAAAAGTGGTTTTAAACGTTACAGTTCAAATTGATGCGTCGGTCACCGCTCACGCACAGATTCATATGTATCCCTTTATTCGAACAGAGTCTTGCTATTATACTGATACGGAATCTGCAGTGACGAACCCGGGGAAGACTGGTTTACGGAGACCAGCATAAGTTTGAATAAGGGAATCTATAATTACCAACTAGCCGGAAAAGTTGGCATACCGGGCGAGCGCCGCCCCCTTACTATAGCATCTTCCCATCAATACGCACATTGTTTCAAAATTGCCCTATACTCTTTTTCTCTTCTAAAAGCGGAAACGGTCGAAAAAACTAACTTTTGTATCATAAAGATGTTGACAAAAATCTACCAATAACTTATATTGCTCGGAGTTGGATAATCTATCAAATGATTGTTAAGTGTAGAAAATATCGGTTGTTTAAGAATCGACAGTTGTCTTGCCTTCGTGCTTTTTTTTGCGTATCATGGTAACTTTGTGTTCTTCATGATTGACGTCATACATCATGGGTCCTTACGATGTTTACGACCGATTGGATTTTGACGTACCAGTAGGTAGCAGAAGAGATTGCTATGACCGTTATTGTATTCGTATGGAAGAGATGCAACAAAGTATTCGAATCATTATTATGCAATGTCTTAATCAAATGCCTAGTGGCATGATTAAAGTCGATGATCGTAAACTAGGTCCTCCATCACGATCTCGAATGAAAGAATCCATGGAATCTTTCATTCATCATTTTAAACTCTGCCAAAATCTCTTCGATTCCCACATGAATATGCTAGAATAACAAGATATTTAGCAGAATCAAAGTGGATACATTTGCTATAAGAATGGTAGGGATTAAAAAAGCAGCAGTAATTCTTTGAGAAGCCAATGCCCTAAGGTTTCTCTATGAGTTTTCATTGCTTTCATCTTTTTTTTCGAGCCGCGAAATTTTTCGGGGCGCTCGGCTCGAGGAAGTCCTGAGCAGAGAGACCTCGGGCAAGATGGTCAAATACGTTCAAGGTCAGTTCGCGGCCGCAGGCAGAGGAGGAGGAAAGGCCTCCGAACCATACGTGCCAGTTTCTCGGCATATGGCTCTCCCTGTCACTAACTAATCAAGATGTCTTTTGTTCCTTGCGAGTATTCGTTCCAGCCTCATTCCGTTGTATTCCCCTCTATGAATCTTCCTATGACAGTGACGGCAGACCGGGAGTTCAGTGACTAGTGGTTTCGAAGTGCAAGAGTAGACGGCTCGCTGATGACTTGATATATTGAAACCTGCAACATTTGCCGCGATGAGAGAAAGAAGTGTTGCTGTCAAAGCAGTCATTGTAGGTACGGTAAGATGTGTCACGGATAAGCTTCTGTTTCTTTTCGAGGTTACCGATGTTAGATATCTGTCTCTGTAGTACTTTGCGGAGTATGGTATGGTACGGACCGGTTGTGAAACCGAAATAAACAGCGAAATTACTTTATGTTTTCTGAAAGTGTAAATGGAAGTCTACATGAAAGTAAGTTGTGCATTAGAGTATGCAACTGTAGATGCTGAAATTGCGAATTCTCTTGCTACATCGCTATATCTTGCTCCTTATACCGGAGCCGCTTTAGCTGAATACTTTATGTTGGCCCTGGACGTGGTGGTACTTGTGATATTTCTGCTGGGATGCTTTGTATTTAGATGTTAAATACTATTGGATGGGTTGGGTTACTTTTTACTGGCCTGGAAACACATTACATTATGGCAAGGAAATTCAGCGGATGAAGGTGATGTATCAGTTTTAAGAAACGATCGTTTAATGTCGATAAAAGGTATATAAAAGGTTAGATTAAAATAATGTAAACTATATTTTGAAATTATTATATATTATCTAAATTATCGAACAAGTAACTAATATGGCAAGTCCACTCACTTGCACTTCCAAAGTACAAGTCTGGATCTTGATACAACACTTTTCACGCACCTATCGCTTTGTTGCGCCAGTCGAAGCTCTAGCTCAGTAGGTCGCAAACTTTACACCGCTAACCTGCAAACACAATCACAAGTTAGCGTCCATGCACCACTTACTTTAGTTCTGTTTGGTCCGGACCGGAGCCGGACCGTCTCCCTAACCATCAAGCTCAGGAATCCTAAGTCCCGACTTAGATCCGCCTAAGTCGATCCCAAACATGAGCAAGTCACAATGTGACTTGGGGCGGACTTCCCATAAAGTCCAAGGTCCTAAACGGTGCCTCCAGCACACCTAGCGGCCCAACCGTCCGTGATGTCCGTCTGGGTCTAGGCTCCCGAACGGTGGTCTAACCCGCCGACTCGTTCCCTAGTCTTGCCCCAGCCCTTACATCGTTCCTAAGTCCAGACGTCCAAGTCTGGATCGGAACGTGCCTTGGAACCGGCCCAGCCATCACCTCATGCCCCCAGAGTCCGTCCGCCGAACCCTTGGGTCGGGTGACTCGTCCTGGCCCACCCAGGCATCGAGCCCCCCTCATATAGACTTCTGGGGATCGCGGCCCCGCCCTCCTCTTTGGTCCCTGAAAATTAAACCACAACCCGATTGTGGTTCGGCCATAACTTCCAGCTCGAAGGTCAGATTGAGGCGTGTTATATATCATTGGAAAGCTCTCGACGAGACCAATGATACCTCACTCGCTTCGAGATCTTCTGTGGAACTCTGTCCACGACCTAAAACGTCGCTGGAGCTCCAACACTTAGTCATTTTTCCGAAAACCTGTGGTCTAGATCCAGACTCGAACCCTGTGATTCGTCTGCGTCTCGGACCCAAGTCTCGGTCCCAAGTCTCGGTCCCACGTCTCAGACTTATGTCTGAGACTCATGTTTCAGCCCATTCCCAGACTCGCCCCCTTAGGTCAACGTTCGTCTGGGGTCCTCTTGGGGTAGGCTCTTATGTCCTAACCCAAGGTTCCAATCTTGGTTCAGAGAACCACTTAGGGTTCATCTGATCCCGACTTCCCGGCCAAGCCGTTAAGTCTTACTCGCAGCGTTCACAACCTAGCGCAAGTCCGCTAGGGTTCTGTTGTTCGCGTTTGCGTCTGATCTTGAGAATGAGGGGCGCGACACTCACCCTCACTTTGGAGGTTGATGCCCTCATCAACAATGATCCTTTAAGTTAACACCAAGTTCAAAATGGGTAGCCAACCCCTTGGCGTCAGAATTGCGTTCTGGTAGCTAATCCGCAATTCCCTTCTTGGCTTGAGTCTTAAGTTGTCGCTAGAACACTTAGAAAATTCCAACTAGTCTTGGGAAAAGCCTTACCTTTTTGGCTTACCCTAAACAAAACTAGTTGGCAACTTCTAAACATTCTACTTAAGACTCTAACTTGATAACTATAAGTATTCACACCTACTTACAAGGTCCCCCGAAACTCACTTTCCGGTCGCAATCTGATTTGACTTAGACGCGAGACTAAGTTTACTTTGTAGAAAATCACAAAGCAAGATCACCCCAAGCCCCAAGACAAGTATGAAATTTCATACTTGCTTTGCCAACGCTACGGCAAACCTAAGTCTTGACATCAAGATTTAGTCTTGATTTAGATGCTTATCCAAACCAGCTCGCTTCCTTTGAGTGTGCTTCGTTCCTCCTCTCGACAACATCCTAGGCATCTGATCAGAACTAGTCATAGTCATGCACTACAAATACACTTAGACAAATTTTCAAGAAACAAAATATTTATTTCCAAATTCAAGTACAAAGTCCATCGGTCCAAATCGCCTCAAGTTGCTACTCGTATGGTTCGTCGTTTCTTCACCCCTCGCTGGAAGGAGATGTCCTCATCTTGCTAACGCCCTTGTTGTCCTTGTCTCTGTTTGAATAGGTCCAATACTTCGCTCGCATGTGCGAGATCTTCCTCTGGCACCCAAGTTGCTTCCTTCAAATGGTAACCATGCCATTTGATCAAGTACTCCATCCGGTTTGATTTGCGCCGAGATCGCAAAATGGACTCCACCTCATATTTTGTTTCGCCTTGCACGACATCAGGTTGAGGCCTGAGTACTTGTTTGCGCTCCGGCCGCAAATCATCCTTGAAGTATTTCTTTAATAAAAAAACATGGAAAGTCGGATGCAACTGCCACTCGCGAGGAAGGTCTAATGTATAGACATCTTCATGTGGATTCTTGACAACGACAAAAGGTCCCGCGAACTTCGATGCAAACTTCGCCGATATTTCCTTCGGAAGTGTGAAGTTTTTCGTACTTAACCATACTTCTTCGCCCACTTGAAACTTCACTTGCCGCCGATGCTTGTTTACCTGCTCCGTTGTCGAGTTGAGAGTTTTCCTGGGAAGGGCGGAACCTTCTGGCTGTGATAGATCTTGAAGGTTGTGTTTAGTCTACTTAGGGAAGCGTCGGACTTCAGGCTATGGCTTCTTACTATACAGAGGTAGGCTTCAGATCAAAAGGGAACTGTATAAACACTCACTCAGGTCGAATGGACCCTCCAGTATGTTCAAGAAGCGAAGATCAGATCAGACTAGCAGTAATAAGGTCAGAAAGCGAACTTTAACGGTCCAGAATCAGAAACATACGATGGTTCAGACTTCAGAATTCCTTCTACATGTAAATGAGGCCCTACTGACCATACATACGAAGTTTCAGCTTGAGTTCAGATCAGAGTGTCGAGATATGGGCAAAAACGTTCTGAGCAGAGAAATTACGATAATTTCTGGTACCCAGACAGCTATTTCGACCTAGAACAGAGAATTGGCTCGATCACTTTCGAAGATTCTTAAAGGATTTGCAGTAAACAGCTTGCTGAACACTCTTGTGAAGTTGGGCCTCCTGATTGTACACAGAACTCCAGATCTCGCTCTCTGAAGTTGATGCTCTAGATTGAGAGCTTTTCGGACCCCCTCTGCTTCAGCGGTCGCCCTGAATTACTCACAATTTCAACTGACATGAAAATTTGGGGACAGTCGTAGCCCTGCTGCCAATGAAAGAGACCTCGAAGGTTTGAAGCAATTTTCTCAAATCTACTGCGATTGACACTGAAAACCCCAAAATCAACAGAAGTGCTGCAATTCTGGCACAAATCGAACTTCAATCAGCCATAACTCTTTCTTTATTGCTCCAAATCGATCAAAAATTTCGCTGACAGTGCTTGGCACGACGAACCCTATCTCCCTGTGCTCTCAGATTTCGAAGATCCCCCACCAAATGCTCGAACTCCTCTTAAGACCCCTACTACTAAGTTTAGCAGTACACAAAGACAAAATTGGACCAATGGGAGTTCATAGCTTCACTCCCCTGTCCTTTTGTGTCCCAAACCATGTGGTGACTTGAATGTGCACATAGGCTACCACGTCAAGCCCCTAAAGTGCCAGCATAGACCCTAAACTACATGCGAAGACATGTAAAACGACGCGTAATCTCGAAAGATAACCTAACGTCGCTAGGAAGCATACATGGGTGACACGTAATTACAACCCATGAGCTTAACTCCATCTACATGGTAATCAACCTACTAAGACTCAAAAATATATAACATCCTCCAGTATCGACTTTTCTGAGGTCCTAATTTCACTCAGAGAGACTAACGCTTGACAGAGAGGTGAATTATTTACAATGTAAAATGATTCACATCACGACATCCACCCCCTCCAAACCTGCACATCCTCTGGCATGTGCCAACCTGTTCAGTCTTCTGTTTGTATATCATCATCATCACTCTCCTCCGCCTCAACCTCTTCAGTAGTCGAGACGTCGTCATCTCTTGTTATCCTCTGCTCAGACTCCAGAAAGTTGAACAAATCTACTGATCCTCCACGTTGTTTGAACAACTTCACTCGTTTGCCAGCCACAGATAGTTTCAAAGGAGTACCATCTAGCTCTCGTAAACTATAAGTGGCATTCTCGTAAACATCTAACACAACATAAGGTCCGAACCATCTTCGCGAGAACTTACGAAGTGTAGAATGTTGGTTCTCCAGCGTGCTATCATACACCAGAACCCAATCACCAACACGTATTGGCTTTGGTCGTAGTCGGTGAGTCTTGTCAAAACGCTCTTTGTTTCTGACTCGAGCCACCTTCAGTTTCTCTTGCGCCTCAGCAAGATCCTCCTCCCTTCGCTCCAACTGCCTAGTTCGTAAAACAAGGAATGAAGTATGATCTATACCATCTTCCCACGGTAGCGTAGTCCACGTAGGGAAGTCCTCCTCAGCAGGCATGATTGGCTTCTGTCCCAGCATAAGCTCAACTGGCATATAGCCAGTCGTGGTACAGTGTGTAGTTCTATCAGCCCATAAAGCAAATGGAAGTAGTCTCGACCATTCTCTAGGCCTACCATCACATGCTTTTACTAAAGCGTGAACTATAGAAGGGTGTCCTCGTTCACTCTTACCAATCCCTTCTGGATTCATGGCAGTAGTAAGCCGAAGCTTTACTCCATAACGAGCAAAGAACTCCTTCGCTTCTGCACCTCTCAGCTCGCCCCTATCTGCTCGTAGTCTTCCAACAGATCCATAACGACAGATAATATCTTCCAGCACGAATCTACATATGTTCTCTGTAGTCTTCGTTCGCAGTGCTCGTCCCTCCACGTAGTTGGAGAGATCTTCCCGAGCTAACACCAAGTAGCGCATCCCCCACAGTCCCGGTGGCATCATCACAAGATCAAGGACCCACGAAAAATGAATACTAGGTGGGTAGGTAGGTACAAGTCCATCTCTGTAGCGAACCTTGGAGTAGAACTGACAGTGCAGACACGACCCAACAAAATCCACCACGTCTTGATACAAGCCCTTCCACCAGTATCGCTCCTTCATCTTCGTGTATGTAGCCCAAACTCCACGGTGTCCAGCCCACAAGGTGTCATGAAACTCCTTCAGCAGATTCAACTTCGTCGGTTGATCATCCACCACTCTAGCCAGCATCCCATCTCTTCTCTTCGGACGTTTCCACAGATAACCTTCACGTAGAAGATAACCGTACGCTTTTCTTCTAATCTCCTTAAACTCTGCATCACTCCAACCCTCTCGTCTGCATAATAAACTCAGATAGTATCCGATATTGCGGAACTTCTCCGTGTAGAACTCCTCGTAGAACGGCAGTGGTTCCAAGTCTGAAGTCTGTTGACCAACTTGGCACCAAACGTCTCTCTTCTCTTCATCTTCAACTTCTGCAAACATCTCTTCCTCATCTGTATAACAAGCCCTAGATAACATGTCTGCAACAGGATTATCCTTTCCTGCTATATGCTTCAGCTCAGGGTTCATACTCCGGATATAAGCAATCCATCGTAGCATTGCTATGTCTGGAGTATTACAGTTTGCTATCATACCTAGCAAAGGCAAACAGTCTGTTTCTAGTATCACACGTGCACCTATCAAGAACTCTCGGTCTACCTTCATAGCAGTAACAGCTCCTCACAACTCACGCTTCACTTGAGGGTAGTTACGTTGTCTATCTGTTAAGATCCGAGCTCCAAACCTTGAAACAAACCGCACGCCTTCTGCATCTTCTTGACCGACTGCCCATCCAATCGCCTTTGGACTCGTGTCAACAGTCAGTATGATAGGTCTTCCGCTCTCGTAGCTAAGTCTCCTTAGTACAGGTGGAGACTTCAGAATCTCCTTCAGCTGCTCCATCGTCTCGTGATGTTCTTGCCGCCAAGTAAACCTCTTCCCCTTTCTCAGAAGTGCATACAGAGGCTCGGCAATGTGTGCATAATGAGGAATACTCACACGAAAGAACACACAAGCTCCTAAGAATCGTCGAACCTCAGTGATGTTGGTACAGTCTGCTATCCTTGCTATAGCATCTACCTTCTCTGGGTTCGGTCGTCTTCCAAAAGTACCGCATAAGTGACCCACCACTATGATCTCTGACATTCCAAAACGAGATTTGGTACCTGACAGAGTGAGGTGTACCTCTTCCAAGCGCATCAGAATCTTCTCCACATCTCGGATGTGGTCTGCAACGAACTTTCTGCAACCATCAGCAGTCATAGTCTCGTCCTTGTCCTCCACCGGACAGCCTTTCATGGGGATATCATCAAGAAATGGGATAGTAACCTCAGGTACAAACTCTCGTAACACCTTATGCATCGCGTTTTGCATATGAGCTACTGAGTTTGTCGCACCCTGAGGAAGAGTACACATCCGCATCAACCCCAAAGGTGTACGCATGGTAGTCAAGTCTCTACTCTCCAAAGCAAGCTGAAACTGATCATAACCTGAAAACAGATCTCCAATAGAATAGATAGATCTTCCAGCAAATGCCTCGGCTACTTCATCAACCATAGGTCCTGTTCCAACATTTCGAATCGTGATGTTGTTAGCAGGCTGTAAGTCTTGGATGAAGCGTAAAGCTCCTGTCTTCTTAGGTACTGTGAACCATCGGCTAGAGTACGGAGCCATAGATGGTTCAAGAATACCCATCCGCATCCTCTCCTTCAGTAAGTCAATAACCTTCGGTAGCAAGGCACGAGGGACTGGAATCGGTTTCAAGTCCCAAGGTACGTGAGGAACTGTGAAGATAACCATCGGAGCTATCACACTAGGATCCACACAACCAATCTCTCCAGCTGAGAAAGAAAATGCCTTACCATGGCTAACTATCATCTGCTCAAAAGCTCGTTTCTCCACTTCAGTCAAGAAGCCACCCCCTCCTATCTGGAGCTGCTCGAGTGTCTCTTGAGTAAACTCGTGTCCTATTTGTTTAGGATCTCTCAGTACAGGCTCAGCGGCCGCTAACTCCATCTGCTGTTGTGAGTCAACAGGTAATTGAGTCGCCACTGGTTTCACCTTCTTCGCTATAGTTTTGTATTTGGTGTGAACCTCTACTTCTTCACGAGAGCGACACCAGCAGATTGCATCCCTCCATCCACTCTCCAGTCTCGGATGAGGACGAGATTGCAAGCACGAGGCAATCTCCTCATAGACCTTACGAGAGTGGATAGGGATCACCACCCTTCCTCCCATCTGCTCCATCAACCTATCTACATCATCCAGCCAACGAACAAAAGACTGTACACCTACAAACTCCTCGTAAACACCAGAAATCATCTCACCTTCCTTCAGAACTCCTGTACAGCGTAAATTTTTTGCATACTTCTCCATCTGCCTCCTACTCTTCTCAGTCAGATCCTCTACTCGTGTGAACTCACTCCAATCATCAGAACTGAAAGCCATCAAACCAGATTTCCAACTATGTACAGTGTAACTACTCTCAGAATCTTGAGCAACCTCTTCATCAGTCTGTTGTGATCCCACAGGCTGCTCAAGCGGGATCATAGTAGTATCAGATCCATCACTCTTGGTATCCCGACCTACAAGAGTGGTTTCAGAAAACCCTTACTCCTACAAATAGGAGAATCTCTCAAAGTCTATCTGTTTCGTTCGTGGTTCGTACGAACGATCAGAAACTGCACAGAACGTCTATCATCCTAACTACGGATCCTAGCATAGTGAGATCCGTCATCCATTACCTTCGTCTCCATTCGAACTGCAGTGATATAAGGCTGACCCAGAATCACAAGATAAGAAGCAGAAGACTGCACGAAGAAGTGCTGATCTATCTCCACATCACCCAGCTTCACTCTCACGTTGGGACAAGCGCCGTATAACTCACCCTTCTGGTTGTTTGCAGCTCGTAGCACCCAACCATGGTTTAGTTCGATAGGCCACTGTCCTCTCTCGTACACTTCTCGTGACATGATGTTGATCTCCGAACCGTGATCAACCAACGCAGCAACAGGTTCAAGACTTCCGAGACGAACTCGTGTAGCCGTCGTAGCACGAGCCCAGTGTCTCTTCCTGAAGTCACTATCAGCAGCTGGACTCTCATTGCCAGCTTCATCATCATCGAATTCAGCAGTGTTGGTACCAGCAACTAACGCTTCTTGCTGGTACTCTGTATCATCAGCCTCCTGAAAATGCACCTTGCCGAATTCTGCATCATTAACAGAAGCTCCTACTACATCTATCATCTGACTTTCAACTTGCTCGGACATCACCTGTCTCTTCCGCTTGATGATGTCGATGATCAGTTCGTGAAACTCCCTCTTGGCAATACCAAGAACCTCCCGAAGAGAAAACTCGATTCGCGCGTCAAGTATTCTCTACTCCAAGATGCTCTTGAGATCAGTTGAAGTTTCAATATCAGCTGCTAACTTATAAGTCGGTCCCTTCCCTTTCTCTTGGGCAGTAAACCGTCTACCAGCAGTCGTTGGCTCCTGCTGGGATCTCTGCACGTCCTCCATCGGACCTGGTGCAGGTGGAGGAGCTGCAGAAGTAGATGGGACGTCTTCTGGAGGGGCTGCTCGCCTCCTTGTGACCCTCCGTCTATCTCCAGTCTCCTCTGGAACTCCAGTATCAAGTTCAGAGGCTTCTCGCCGCCTCTTCTCCTCCACAGAAGCATCCTGCCAGTGAACGTGTCTATCCACGTCCAAGAATGCTTTGATAGACGCAGCATCAACAGGATCTCCCCACCCGGTGACCCTACGGATAGTTTCTGCTCCTCTCTTCAATACTTCAGAAGGAACTTGGACAGGTCTCTTCTCAATAGTCCTATCTTGCAACGTAGGACTAGAAGAAACTTCAATGTGACCGGCATATACATCAGGATTTACCGGTGGTGCCATCAGCGCTTGTACAGTTGCAGCAGCTGTAATCTGAGGTAGACTCCTCATGCCTCCTCTTCCAAACTGCGTGCTTAGCGGCTCTCCAGTAGAAGAAAGGTGCAGCCTACCGTTCTGGTAGCGAACCACACCATCTCGCAGAGCAGCCATGAGCTCTTGACAGTCCCCTCGGAAATGATCTTGACTGTCACACCAGATACATCTACGAACAGGAGCACCTCCTGGACGTGCAGCAGCAGGCGCCGGTGGCTGCTCTCTCTGCAGACCAGCTAACTCCACCTTCAGTTCTTTCATCTGTCGAATCAAATCCTCGATCTGGTTCTGCTGTCCATGGTTCTCTGCAGGTCTCTGAACCGGTGCCCTTTGTGCAGGAACTGACACCACTGGTACCAAAGATACTGCAGTCGGTACAACAGGTCTAGGAGCCGGAGTCGGAGCCGGAGGTTGCTGTACTTGAGGAGCAGTGCGAGGTTGAGCGGTCACTTCTGCAAGCGGACGTCCTCCCACCGCCACTCTTCCACGTCTTTGTCTCGTCAATACAGCAACAGCATCCTCAACTCTCCCCCAATCAGTAGTAACTCCTCCTTCAGCCGATCGGTCAGCCAACATAAAGCATAACCGATCTGTCGTAGCATCATCGGTAGCTTGCATGAAAAGCTCGGTTTTCCTAGCATCTAAGGTTATCCTCTCAAGAGTTGAGAGTTGTCGGTATCTCCGATCAAACTCTCTCAGCATCTCATTCAGGTTCATCATACGACCAGGTTGCTGCTCAACCCAGTCCAGAAACGTTCTTCTAGTGACTCTCTCTGAATCTTCTTCGAGAAACTCCTCTCGAAGAGATCGTTCGAAACTCATCCAGACACCTAGATTTCTTCTCTGTACATCCCTAACCTGGTCCCGCAACTCAGGGATTACAGCTAACTCGAAACTCCCTATCATCTCAGCATCAGTAACTCTAACTAGTTCCATCTCTCCTCTGTATTCACGCAGATATCTAGAAATATCTCTACCTTCAAATCTACCGCATCTATTCACAATTGCTTGCAAAGCCTTGGTAGACTTCAACTCACCCCCTCCAATGATCGGATGTTGTTGGACCAGGGCCGCAAGTGTCTTCAGAATCTCAGCCGTATCTAGACCAGGTGCAGATATCGCTGTAGCCGCTGGTGTAACAGAAGGAGCTGCAGTAGACGTAGATGCAGCAGACGTAGAAGTAGCAGCAGCAGCACCCTTGCGATCCATCTCTTCTCCTTGTAGTGAACTCAACCTTCTCAATCAATCACCCCAAGAGCTCTCAGTGGAAGCACCAGATGTCGAGTTGAGAGTTTTCCTGGGAAGGACGGAACCTTCTGGCTGTGATAGATCTTGAAGGTTGTGTTTAGTCTACTTAGGGAAGCGTCGGACTTCAGGCTATGGCTTCTTACTATACAGAGGTAGGCTTCAGATCAAAAGGGAACTGTATAAACACTCACTCAGGTCGAATGGACCCTCCAGTATGTTCAGGAAGCGAAGATCAGATCAGACTAGCAGTAATAAGGTCAGAAAGTGAACTTTAACGGTCCAGAATCAGAAACATACGATGGTTCAGACTTCAGAATTCCTTCTACATGTAAATGAGGCCCTACTGACCATACATACGAAGTTTCAGCTTGAGTTCAGATCAGAGTGTCGAGATATGGGCAAAAACGTTCTCAGCAGAGAAATTACGGCAATTTCTGGTACCCAGACAGCTATTTCGACCTAGAACAGAGAATTGGCTCGATCACTTTCGAAGATTCTTAAAGGATTTGCAGTAAACAGCTTGCTGAACACTCCTGTGAAGTTGGGACTCCTGATTGTACACAGAACTCCAGATCTCGCTCTCTGAAGTTGATGCTCTAGATTGAGAGCTTTTCGGACCCCCTCTGCTTCAGCGGTCGCCCTGAATTACTCACAATTTCAACTGACATGAAAATTTGGGGACAGTCGTAGCCCTGCTGCCAATGAACGAGACCTCGAAGGTTTGAAGCAATTTTCTCAAATCTACTGCGATTGACACTGAAAACCCCAAAATCAACAGAAGTGCTGCAATTCTGGCACAAATCGAACTTCAATCAGCCATAACTCCTTCTTTATTGCTCCAAATCGATCAAAAATTTCGCTGACAGTGCTTGGCACGACGAACCCTATCTCCCTGTGCTCTCAGATTTCGAAGATCCCCCACCAAATGCTCGAACTCCTCTTAAGACCCCTACTACTAAGTTTAGCAGTACACAAAGACAAAATTGGACCAATGGGAGTTCATAGCTTCACTCCCCTGTCCTTTTGTGTCCCAAACCACGTGGTGACTTGAATGTGCACATAGGCTACCACGTCAAGCCCCTAAAGTGCCAGCATAGACCCTAAACTACATGCGAAGACATGTAAAACGACACGTAATCTCGAAAGATAACCTAACCTCGCTAGGAAGCATACATGGGTGACATGTAATTACAACCCATGAGCTTAACTCCATCTACATGGTAATCAACCTACTAAGACTCAAAAATATATAACATCCTCCAGTATCGACTTTTCTGAGGTCTTAATTTCACTCAGAGAGACTAACGCTTGACAGAGAGGTGAATTATTTACAATGTAAAATGATTCACATCACGACACCGTGTACCGTTGCTGCGCCTTCTCGAGGTTGCTCTTTACTTGCTCCTCGCGCCGCTGCATTACCGCCACCAACTCTTCAGCTGATGTTTGCCGTGTTCTTGGTCGTGCCGATGTAGAACTCCCTGCAAGAGTCAAGTCAAGAGGCCATTCTGGCTCACGTCCGTAAGCCAGCAAGAAAGGTGATTCGCCGGTTGCCGAATGCTTCGTGGAATTGTAGCAATACTCCGCAAGACTGAGCCACTCCGTCCAATCACTTTGGTCCGCGCTCACATAATTCCTCAAGTATTGATTCAGAACCGAGTTAACTCGTTCCGTTTGCCCATCTGTTTCCGGATGAAAGGCGGTACTAAATTTTAACTTAGTCCCCAATTTTTGGAACAAGTGTTTCCAAAAGGCACTTGTGAACTTAGAGTCTCGATCTGAAATAATACTCCGAGGTAATCCATGTGAACGCCACCAAGTATCTAGGAATAAGCGAGAAGTCGTGAACGCTGTTGCAGTGTCCAAGGTCAGAGCAAACTTCGCTAGTTTGCTAAACCGATCAACTATCACACAAATCGCGTTGTATCCATTCGAGTCAGACAGAGAGGTAATGAAGTCCATGCTAATGCTTTCCCAAGGTCTGGCTGGAATCGGCAAAGGATGAAGCAATCCTTGTTTCTTCTCATAAGAAACGCGATTCGCTTGACAGATTATGCATGTTTTCACAAAGTGGGAAACATCGTCTTTCATGTGGGGTCAATAAAACTTTTTAGCGATTACTGCTAAAGTGGACTTTTCTCCTTTATGGCCTGATAAGGGCACATCGTGAGATTCTTTTAACAACTTGGTCCTAAGTTTTCCTTGTCCCACATAAACCCGACTTTGTTTGAACATGAGTAAATCATGTCTTAGCTGCATGTCTTAGTCATGGTTTAATTTAACATTTGTTTTTTTTTCTTTTATATCATATGCATGTAACGGTTTACATGCATATGTAAATCGTTACAAAATGTACATTATGTAACATCATTTTCAGATCAAATGACACATATATATATAACATATATACGATGTTATATACATACACAAGTGTATCACGATCTGTGCATTTCGAAGATATCATTGACAAAATGTCATGTCTTGAAATATTGAAACTCTTACCTTGCAATTTACTTCTTCAAGTATTATTTTTATTGAATTATACTGAAATGTCAATCGAAAACATAAAAGTCACTCTAGTCAAGTCAAACCTATTATGTGCATCAAAGAATCAATGTTTACACTCATTCATTTCATCTACCATAGCCAACAACTTGAAAAAAGTGAAATCTATGAGTCTGTATCATGCACTATACTCCAAAAAGGATCAGAATGAAGATCTTCTCCTAACAGCATGAACGGTCTTAATGGGATTAGCTACAGTGCACTCTGCTAACTAGCAAAGCCACTACACATGACATGACATTTAACAAAAAATGAAGTATAATAAATCCTTGCATATTGTCAATCAGGAGAGGGAAGAGGTGAAATCTGTAAAGAAGTTAGACTTTCAACCATCAACACATCAACGTACTACTACTTCCGATAGTTGGGTAAATTTCAGTAAAAATTTCACTATCACGGTATGATTTGGAATGAGAAAATTTTTCTTTTTCAACCTCTACTAAACCCCTAGTATGAATATACATATTTTGTGACATTCCAGTTCACCATCTGGAGAGTTTTGAAGAACTCTTCAGAGAATCTCTTGTTAAGCATTTTGGAAACTCTTTTGATGGATCTTGTCGATTGATTCAAAGAGTAATCAGTAATATCTAGGATGAAACTTATGTAGAGAGAGAAATCTATGTACATTAGGGAAAGCAAAAGAAGAAAGTAAAATTCGTCTCATTCATAAGGGAGAAAAAACCTCACAGAAGCATCTCTATCAAAATAGCCCTTGATCTTCCACTCAACCACGAAAAAAGTTGCATGTCCTGAAGTAAGCACCGCTTGACAAACATAGAAATCAGCCATCGGATCCGCAATACCACATACGTCACATGCGTCATCTCCTCATCATCGAGAAAGATCTATGGAGAAGGAGAGAAAGAGACCCATAACCTCCTTTCTCACATGAAGCTCATGAGAGAAAGTACAATGTGTCATCCTCAAAAATGATTTCCTCTCCATATGTACATAGGAAAATATACCCTCGTGTAAAAAAGAAGCTTGGCGATAACCCTCGAGATATTTGCAATAAGAGGTTAAAAGACGATCCAATCAAAGACGTATCACTACAATGTAAGATGAAAGTGCAATGCTTAGACCAGGAGAGGAAGACTTGGTAGAAAACCAAGCACCCGCACTCAGATCCACGCAAGAATTAAGACGAGCTATATCATCTTTCGCACTACGCATTCACATACATCATGTTCCACTGTTGCAGGAGTTTGTTCGGCATATAGGGATGGGTCCTCCTTGCATGTAGCATTACATTAGTGTAGAGATGATTTACCTACTTCAACTCAGTCTCTCTTATCTCTTTCTGATATCCTTGATAGAGATGAGATGTCTTCACTCTAGATGACACTCAGCTATAGTTTCTATTCGCATCTTGTTCTTCTTGTCTCCAGTCATATAGATTTTCATATCCAACAACTCTAAGAAAATGATGTCTCTCCAAAGCCAGTTGGATGCATTCTCCGCATCTGTATGTAAAACCACCCAATCATACTAAAGCTCCATGGATGCACGAAGCGTATGCACGACGGTATCACTTCTGACGAGCACTCCGTACTGATAAGACTGCACATGTTGTGCAATGTATCTTTGTGTTGTAGCACCATAGCACGTTTGACAAGCTTGAGAAGGACCTCTCCCACTGCTAGAGGTCGTACACCTTCGTCGTCCGTGTTCATGACGAACAACCTATCCGCCGCCAGAACATGAATGATGCATAGATGTACCATATCATGGGCTAAAGCAAAGCACACTGTGAAAATCTGAGTTAACCCACTCGCAGAATTTCCCGGATTCAAGCACTGTCGCAAGTATTTAGATTGCGTATCTGAGAGACCACCAGTTGTTAGACTATGAACGCTAATGAAATCACGAATAGAAGAGTCTCTATATCTAGAACGAAAGACTCTAACGGTTGAAAAGATAAAATCTCAAGGAAAAGTGGTGAATAACGCATGCATAGAACGTCCGTGTACTCTTGGACGAAGTAGTAACACCCCACGTGTACTAAGAATTGTTAGGGAGATTCTATATTGACATCATAAAAGTGATACAATGGATTTGTATCACTTCTTTGAATCAAGATTTTGTTGTCCAAATGAGCTCTATTGAGAATGTCACTTCTTGCTTTGAGAATCCACATGATGGAGGTATGTATATTCGATGGAGTTAGTTTATCTCCATTGGAAGGATATTCACCTCTTCCATCTTCAACAAATAGGGATAAACATGCAAAAATAAAAGATTTTTAATTTATAATTAAACTTTTCTTGATGAAAAATTTCATGAATCAATAATAAAATTCTTCATTTGTAAACAAAGGTTTTATAATCCACACAGAGTATTGTCTCTTTTATGTATTTAGTTTCATCCTAATGGTCAAGTGTAATCTAAACAAACTCGGACTGTAGACGTGGAATTTTTAGACTTTTTGGACAAACAAAATATCAACTTTTAAATAATCCGTTTTTAGACTTCCATGGACGTAAGGAAGCATATTTCAATTTTCCATCTCTGATTTCATAGGGGTTGTCCACTCGGCATGTAAATTATAAAATATAACTCGTAACATGTAAAGTCTCGACGTAAAAATATTTAAATGTTTGATAGTCTCAATATCAAGAGTATGAATATAATTTTAGTCTTGTTTTCTTCTCGGTCCAGTGAAGCGCTGCAACAACAGAAAGAAAGAAGTGCTCTACATACGATGATCGAGACATCCATGGATGTAAACCAAAAAGAAAATAGTCAAGAAAATCTTAGTTGGAATGATATTCAATCTGTCGTACATCGAGAGATCAAAGAGCTTGGAGTATTGTTGGAGAGTCGGTCGAACCTTGGAGTAAGTCAAATGTGGCAGTGATGTTTATCCCACTGTTCGTTCATGGGTGAGTAACGAGACTAGAAGAAATAAGCAAATTCCGGAACTCAGGAGTAGATCAAATCTGACTGCTGATGTTTATCCCACCTTTCGTGGATGGATAACGAGACTAGAGGGAATAAGCAAACTCCCAACCCTCCGAGTAGGTCCAATCTGACAGCTGATGTTTATTTCACTCTCGTGAGTGAGTTATGAGACTGGAAGAAATAAGCAAACTCTCGATCCTCGGGAGTAGATTAATAGTAAGTAAGAGCATGTAAGAACTACCTTTAGCACTAAAAAAATCTTGGCATAGAAATATTTTGTTAGTTTTGGAGTTGGACAACTAAAGATAGTTCTTATCTGCTCTTACATGTTGTTAATCTACTCTCGATCATCGAGAGTTTACCTTGAAAAAAAAAAACTCTCGATAGTCGAGAGTTATAGGAAAATAATCAAAGTTCAGCTCAAAGACTTTTCGTGTCATCAACATCAGTGGTCAAAAGACTTTCTCTAGTCATCACCATCAATGGTCAAAAGGATTGGTTATGTACCTTCTCCCACCTCGAGTTTGTTTTCGATGGTTGACATTTTGTCTTACAAGGAAAAGCTACAATTATCATCAGTGGGGTGACGCTTTAAACAATATTTTCTATACTAGTCTCTTCCATGGACAAATAAGAAGCCGAAGAAAATGTTTTACTTGTTTTACTAATTTTATCCATAAAAACTTCAATGTCATTACTTCTCATCTTACCAAGAGTTAGAAATCTAATTCTAACCGCCGGCATCGAGAGTATATCGAGAGTTTTGTGTTCTATCGAGAGTTGATCGAGACTTTACATGTCACGCATTACTTGTCTATATTTTACATGCCGACTGGACGACCTCTGATTTCATCAGTTTCAGGTTTTTCTCTTACTCACAAATATGTTGAAGTAGTTCTTTATCATTCCAGCATTCTGCGTATATCATCCTCTGGCTCCTGAAGAGAAATATATGACCTGCTGTCGATAACGACGCAAATCATCCAACCTATTAGCACTTATGTCCATGTACCACGTGCATATTCACTCTCGTCCAAGTTAAGAAGATAAGAAATATGCATGTCCTTTAATTTATGTTCTCTTGGAAAGGTTAGGTTATAAACTGAAGGTTATAGATTTATTACTTTTGATGAAATGCTTTTATGATAATGTAAGAATACATGAGGTATTTCACTTATGGGTTTTCTCCTTTCCGTAACAAGTGTATCATTGCTGTATAGAAAGAATGTTTTTATTAAGATAATTTAAATATAATAATTTAAATTATAAAGTTTATCTTTTACTTCTTTGTTAGTTTAGGTGTTTTGTTCTAAAATTTACGTTTAGTTCTGTTTTCAGTTTACGTGTTTGTTCTAAAAGTCTGTAAATTATTCCATATTCTTTAATGTATTTTTCACAAAATATTTTTGAATCCAATTATCAGCCAATAGTATATGATAAATCTTGGTGTGTTTTTCTTCTTCTTCTACTCCAATTGATTATATGAACTAAAATTCTCTCGCACATGACTTGTCCTCTTCCTTCTCTCTGACCAGAAGCTAAGGTTGCATGCATATTTTTCTGTTCTCTTGTAGAAAGGAACGTCTTTCGTTCCTGTTCATATGCATATTCAGTATAGTTAACTTTTACTAAACCCCTCCATGAGACTCAACCATGTCTTTTTGATGGAGTTCAGCCTATAGTTAACAGTTTGATTTTTAGTTCACATTCCATGGTCAACGAGAAACATGAAAGTCGGAGCTTGAGTTATCAAAATGGATGAGACTTGGTAATCCATGTTCAGGAAAGTCTTGCATAGAACTTTGAAATCATTTATTTTCTAACACGTATTAGGGTCTCTGCCCACTATAGGTTTAACAAGGTTATCAGGTAAAGTCACATAGTATTGGTAATTGTTTCCAGTCTATTCAGTTGCTTATTCACCTCTTCCATCTGAAGATGGAAGAGGGCTGCCACCTTAATTTATTACCTAACTCTTCCGACGGGAAGGGTAATAAATTAATGTCTTTATGAACGGTTCAATTTAGTGCTGCACCCTCTAAAGCGCAGAGTCCCAAACTCCACTTATGGGTTTTTTAAGAAGGTTTTCAACGTTTTTTGAGCAATTAACATTTAATATATTATTTTGATTTTATTTAATCTATAATACTTATATAATATTTATATTATTTCTGATATCTTAAAGAGAACAAAAGTACCGAAGTTGATAGAGCATGCTATTGTGTAGTCTTCCCACCATAAGTTCTTTTCCGCAACAGTTAGAATATTCAAGAGAAATAAAACATTCCATGATTTTGGGATGAAGGTTCCTGAATCAGACGTTTCCAGATTTTTCGCTGACAACTTCTGGCTCACATTTGCATCGCAACTCACATAAAAAGAGACACGCGACGCAATGAATAGCCAACTGATGGAAAGACCTTATCGAGTCATACAAGAGAAAGAAGGACCAGAAAAGCCAAGCAAATAACGCCCCAAAGGAAAAAACACCAGGGCTAATCCCCGCTATCAGTAGCACATGAAACCATCTGGGCTTGTCATGCTGACGTGACCAGCTTCGCAGGAACTCTGCACGCGTGATGGTATTCCGAATACCATGTAAATGGTTCGCAGTGTATGCACAAGTGGAATTCACATGCAACATTCACACGTATCAGCTCACGGAAGTAGGTGAAAAACCAGATACGGTGGGAAAAATACACTTTCACCGCATGCACATTGGTAAAAAATTTGCAGGTGAATATACAAACGAGTAAACAACGAGATATACAAACAAGTAAACAACTCGTTGTTTAATCGTTTGTATATTCACCTGCGTCTAGTTCGTTCATTGTATTTGGATCTCATACGTGATTTATTTTTTATTTTGAACCAATTGTGTGCTCAGTAGATGGCTGTAGTGAAAGATAAATAATAAATGGACTCTTCTAAACACTCTGAAATTCTTTTTTCTCTTCATATGGCTGTAGTGAAATATAAGTAATAAATGAACTCTTCTAAGAGAATAATCCGAGATAATTTGCTTTGTACCCTAGAGTTAACGATAGGACTCTGATGTACAGAGGTGAATTCGAACCGGGTCGGTCACGTCTCTAGACTTAAGCTATTGCCACTGCACTAATGATGTTTTATAAACAGAGTCTCCTTACTTAACCTTACAAACACCTACAGCCCGGTATAGACAAGTTAACTATTGTAGTTTGGTCCGCTCCAGGGCACTCCAACGAGATGTATACGGAGTTCTCAGTAACTTCTTTAGATTTGCTGCCTACCACAGTAGTACCCTTCACTAGGTACACACTATAGACAACCTTTCAATAAGTTTCATTTTAAGGCATCTGCATTACGTCTGCAGCCTCTCCATTTTCTGTCATGGTCCATTCTTACGGCACTTCTATAATGTTAGAAGGTACGTTTAATCTTTTCACAACCAGTTACAAGTTCAGATTCACCTCCCACTTTACGAGGTTGTCCTTTCCCCCTCCTCGGCCGAAATCACACTTGGGATGTATATTATTTGCATGGCAGGACCTTCAAGTTCGAATAACTGGAATGCACACTAGCTAATACTTTAAGCATGCATAAATTAACCCTCTTCCATCTTTCGATGGAAGAGGGCTGCAAGCTTAATTTATTACCTAACCCTTCCGTCGAGAAGGTTAGTAATAAACTAAAGTATTAATACTTTGTTACATTCGAGAACCGGCCAGAATTATACAGTTGGAGGTACATTGCTATAGACTTCACTTATGGGTTTTCAGGTACGTCTTGGTAGTTCTCTGTATGGATAACATTTAACACTTAAACATTAATTTTAATTTTCAATAGAGTTTAGTATACAATTTTTATGTTATAATTACAGCTTTTCTGATAACAAATACCGAACAAAAGTTACCCAAAGGTGGTTGAACATACATTTTGTGCGTGTTTGTTTCTTCTTGTGCTTCTTTCCCATAGAAACGATTGGGATGCATATGCATCTTTATGTATAGCGCAGAGTACTAAACCACTCCCCAGAGGTAGAAATACGACGAGGGGATCTTCAGGACTGAGAAGCCACAACATAGATAGTTAAATAAGCATCAATTTTCTAGAATTTTTACGAAAATATTGTGCATATAAGTGCTAAGAAATGATATGCGAACTCATTAACCATGTATATTTGTCCTAAGCATGCAGCTACATATATGTTACTATATTATATCTTTCTGTTCCATGGGGTTAGACAATTCATTAGCACAATAGTATCCACGGTTGGGGCATACTGGCAAAAACTTTGATACTATATTGAAGTCGAGCCTCCACTGAGATCTTAGCTTGAGCTATAGCACTCCACGGAAATAAGAAAATATAGTTGTCTTCCACTATTATATTTAGTGTAAACAAACATGTCGCTTTATATACTATCTTATACTGCTTAGAAGGATTTAAGTGCATACACTAATAATAATAAAGGTCCACCAAAGAATTCATTCAAAAAGTTTTAAAAAGACTTTCTACTCTAAAATCTGAATTAAAGTAATATCGTTATCCAATTTGCAATTCAACTGTATTATCATAACATCAGTCGTCCTTTCGTCTTCTAGAAAGGGAAAGATGTTATTCATAAATGATTCACACTATAGGAAATAACAATTCTTCTTCGTCTTTTAACCATAGATTATTTTCTATTGTATTGCTTCGGGAATATGTTCTCTCTCTTATAAATTAAAACATTTTTCTCTAGATATCGCTGATTATTCCTCAATTTCTACTAAATCAAATCAATAGCTTCAAGGATACATCTATAATCTTTACTTAACTTTAGATACGAAACACTTGCAGACTGCTTCATAGTTCAATTATCTTTGGCAAACCTCAATTTATTGATTTCGATCAACTGTAAAGGTTCATTCGTAAGATTTCCATCGAGATGTCCATTATTCGACCACTACTACTATGTATTTACTACATTGTTCGAGGATCTTGTATTTTAATATTTGTATGAAAGACCTTCTAAAAAGAATATAAGATACATTCTCTTGCAAATGGTCTGCAGCGAAAGAAATATTTGTAAGTAATGTTATAATAACTATAGGAATGAAAAATAAATATTTGTAACCTGTAATTATCTAAACTCTAAACTTTCACAGATGGACAAACCGTGGCAATGGTTAACCCACTTCTTACGCAATTCACATCGTGCTAAGGTTAACAGTAATATCGTTCGTAATTTTGATTAATCATATTATTATTGCATCTTTACTGTGAACTACGTATAAAAACAAGTTTCGCTTCAAACATTTATAGGTAAAGGCAAGTCACCTGTCTTCAAGCTTAGTAACAGTTTACTACGCAAGTCTTGTGTGCGGTTGTCATCAGAGTTCACAAAACAAACATGAATCAGCATTCTTGATCTAACTTCGGTATCTTTTGTTATCTTTATGTAATAATAAATATAATAAATATTATATAGATATTCTTGATTAAGTTTAAAAATAATTCAAATAATAAATATTAGTTGTTCCAATCACAGCGGAAACGTCATTAAGAAACCCATAAGTGAAGTGAAGAACTATTCTCTTCAGAGGTACAAATGCGAGAGCTTACTGGGAGCCCTCTTCCATCTTCAGATGGAAGAGGTGAATAAGCAACATGAATGATCCCCTGCATGCTAAGCTTTATTATCGATCCGAAATACATTATTTTCAGATCATAGGAATATTGAAAAACATGTGGCATGTATATGTTGAGGTTGTCGTATCTCAAAGTCTACTGCATTACATGATGTCCGACCTCTGTTAAATTGTCGTCGTTGGTGGATGACAATAATCGATTTATTATTATTAGTAGTTCACAGTCAGAACATACTTCCACCATGTGATAAGAAAATAAATATTAAACCAGTTATAAATACAATTAATAAACTAAAAATGAAGATATATTATGGTAAAATAGTACTTTCATATCCCCAAAAATTTATGAATTTCTCATTTTATAGAAATAACCAAAAGACAAAATGAAGTATGAATATACTTTGGTATAGTTAAAACCATAAGAATTGCGGATCAAGGAGTGTGTTCTGGGAGAAATTGAGACGCAGAGAAAGATTTGGAGTGCTTCAATGACCTGTGAAGAAGAGTTGGACCGTTCAGACCGTTCCGGAGTCCAAACTTAATGTCCTTGGATCCATCGTGATCGAAACACCGAGGTCTAGAGCAAATTGAAGACGATATGAAGTTTCATCGGACGGTTTGGGAGTTCCGAGTGAAATTGACTCGCAAGGAAGCACTTACGTCAATTTTTCATCGCATGCGACCTGAGATTAGGTTGCTCTTCGCGATCGGTGAGCCAAGCTCTTTGTTCTTGATGTCTATGCTATCAGGGAGTCTTCATCTACGCATAAGAGAAGACTGTACGGGGATTGGATTGTTGGTTTGGATGTGGTGAGCGAGTTTGAGCCGCATGGAGTCGATTTACATCAGTTTTTGCAACCTGCGACTAAATTTCTTGTGTGGTTTTGCAAGAGGAACTCCAAACTGCTTGTTTGGAGTCTCGTTGGATTCAAGGTTGCTAGATCTACCTACATGAGAAGACGGATATCAGATCAAGCGATCCGTTTGGACAGTGTGCGGGGTTTTAAGCCGTAAGAAGAAGTTTTTGCAAGTTCGGCCACCTGCGACTGAAAATCGCGATATCTCAGCTGTCAAGAGTCGGATCTGATAGTTCTTGAGACCACCAAAGTGAGGAAGGAAGGCCTTATCGACATCTGAAGTCTTTTTGGCGAAAAGAGAAAGTTCTCAAATAGACCTTTTTCGATTCCTTCGCTACAAGTTTCATCTTTTTGAGTTCGTTGGAGTTCTAGTTGGTTATGTACAACTTGTGGTAGCTAGCTTTAGCTAAGAGCTTGTACATGAACGTTGTTTGGACTTGGGTTTGAATCTGTGATACTGGAGTTACGCTTCGATAGTTTTGGATCTAGGTTGAGATTCAATGACTCGTTTTAGGGGGTTTTGAAGCGGATTACAGACCGCTCGGATCTATTTCTTAGTTTTGTGTTGTTAGGGAGAAAGAACCGACAGTGTATGTATATTGGGAGTTGGTATATATTGCGACACTCATTTTCGTGCTTTTTTGTCTCTTTTTTGTCTCTGTTCAGCACACTACATCTCCACAGTCAAGAACCTCACGTTTTCCTGGACATCCTTCACGCAAAATCTGACACGATATCGGTGGTGAACTCGACGTGAAGGTCTGGGGTGGAGATTTTTTCTGTGTTTGAACTTTGAAGAGGAGATTGGAGGCGGATTATTGCAGATGCACAAATTCTATTAAAATTTGTGCATGTGAATCATCTATTTATCGCTATATTTATGATGTGGCTCTCTTACTAATCATTATTCACAATTAACAAGGTTCTATTCTACAATTCTAAATCTCACCAAATTGTGTCTATTTATAACTTTGTGATATAGTGTCAAAATTTAATTCAGGATGAGAGTATTTCAATACCTATAGTTTGATCTCTTGATCTCTTGATCTCTTGGATTAAACACTGGACGGTTGAGTTGTCAAGAAGAATATCTAGATAATATGATTGGTTATCACATAATATTTAAAATCCAAATTCTAAAAAATTATATTCTTAAAAGATTAGGTGTTTATCCGTAGTACAAGATACATTCTTTTATCAACAAAAACAATTCTTTATAAAATCTTTCAAACAACAATTCAATACAATGTTTCTCAAGACTTCCCTGCAGCACGTCAAAACGAGCTAGAAAATGAAGAGCATAGGAAATCGAGATTTATATCCTACTACAGATTCTACACGATGAATATTTCTATGCTGTTTTTCCTTTTTAATTTATGATTTAATACCTTTTTCGCTCAAGAGTGAGGTTCAGCGCTTTGAGTCTGGCGCATTTTCAATGGACATTTTCGTATTGTATACCTAAGTTAACAATAGATACGTTATAGAGAAGCACATATCAAACAAAAGAGAGGGAGATGATACAAGAATCTTCAAAGACGAGACAATAGGGGTGTCAAAGTTTTAAGTTTAAAAGATTTTAAGAAGACACCGTTCACTTCCTATTGGCGGTCATTTTTATGAGTTGAAAGTACTAGTTTGTAATAAAAAATAGGACTCGCTGTAATTTTGTAATATTCTCTCTTCTAAAACTTAGAAACATTACATTCAGCATTAAACTTCACTACTGCCAAACCTCATGACAGAAACAAGTGAAAGGCAAATAAGCATGCTCGATCAACTTCGGTATGTTTTGTTCTTTTTATGTTACAAGAAATATTATAATTTTTATATAGATATTCTAGATTAAATATAAAAATTAATTATTAATTATTCCAAACAAATGAAAATGGTGTTAGAAAACCATAAGTGGTGTGAGGTCTACGCGCTTCAGAGGGTACAAGTGCGAGAGCCTACTAGGCTAAAATGATACATTAATTTCTGTGCCACCAATCTTCGGTCCAAGAAGATGATCTTCCTCGAGCTACTCCTACCTTCGCAGGTACACGGTTGCGAGGCGGTAATGCTGCCCAAACCTCCTCCAGAAGACCCTAGTCGGCGAGGTTCCAGTCCCACAAGAAGAAGTCGAGACCCAACTCCTTGATGAAGGGTTTGACCTTGGCCAACTCTGTTGCTGGTAACACCAACCCTCGGGGATGCATCGACATACTTGAAACTCTGTTGTACTAAGCCACACGTACTTACTGTGAGCCGAAGGCTCAGTCCTTCCCAAGTTCTCACAGTCTAGCTTCCACTCTCAGAAGACGAATCTAGTCTTCCAGAAGACAACTACTCCGTCTTCCGGGATTCTAACAATACTTCCTAAATAGCTCTCGTCTTCCGAGCTATATCTAAACAATCTTAACTAAGCAAGGCCTCGCATTGATTCCTACGAAGACAACCCACCTTGCATTACATCCTACTTCCTAACAGAAGATACAAGATTTGCGAGAAGTAGAGTGTGTAACAGGTTCAGAAGATGGTTGCGGGCTCCTGCGGTGACAGTGGTCTCTGGGAAGACTCCCGGGACAGCTTTCGATTCAATACCGTTATCGGAAGACTTCCCGAAGCCAGGCTTCCCTTCACTGGTCTCACCTGTCTTCTGCTTCCTACACGCAATCTATCTTCACAACAGACTCAAGACATTCGCACTCTATTCTTCTGACTTCTCACCTCTTATACACACTCAGAAGAAACTTGCCGCATGATGGGAAGACATGACTCTCGACCATTCTCTCCAGATTCTGCCAGCAAGACTTCTCACAACTCTCTTCTAAGTTTGGGAAGAAGAAGGAATAGGCTGCTATGGGTCAGACAGAAGAGATCCGTAACGGACCCTCACGTCTTCTCGCGCATTCTGCCAGCCTTTCCAATCTTCTAGTCTCTCTAGGAAGATGTGGATTTGAGAAGCTTGGAAGACCGGGAGGCACATCCTAGTTCCTGACTTCCAACTTCTCGAAACAACAAAGAACTCCCCAAGCCACTCGGGATTCGTACCAAGCCTCTCTTAACACCAAAGCAAAGCAAATCCACTCTTGATACGAATTGCACACAGTCGTCTTCCAAAGACAGTCATGCTTCCGAAGCGTCTTCCGAAGAGGTTCAGGTTACAGAAGCGTCTTCCGAAGATCTTCCGAAGCGTCTTCTGTTCAAGGTTTCGGGAGTAGAGGGATGGTAGGATAAGAAGATTGATAGCTGTGATCTCTAATTTGAGGACGATGGGCAGGGAAGCTCGAATTGCACTCAAGAAGAAGCAAGAAGATGGCTGTCGAAAATTGGGCAGCGCTTCCGCACCCAATGTCTCAGAAGGAAAAATGTGGGGAAGGAATCAATCATTTATTACCCAACCCTTCCCGTCGGAAAGGTTGGGTAATAAATGAATGTAGCTTGCAGACCACTTCCATCTTTAGATGGAAGAGGTGAATAAGCAGGCAAATATGTATGCTTCGTGAGTTTGACGCGGAAGACAAGCAGAGAACAACAGAGAAATATTAACAGAAGTATTGATATAGATTGGTTTCGGTCTTGGCTAAAAGAGATTTTGGATTTCATGTAATATATATAAAGTCTCTTGAATGGATTAACTTCAGTTCATAGTATAATCGATCATATTAATAGTAAATAGATAAATATTATCTAAAAAAAGAAGTAAGTAAGCAAATATAATTTTAAATAAACATTAAATGTTAACTGAGGAGAGTAATATGAGAAAGAAAGAATTACCCAATAAGGCATATGCAAGCCGGCACGCTTCAAAAAATATGAGTCCGAGATTCTATCACTAAATATATATTTAATAAATTAATCAAGTGTATATTCACCTCCTCCATCGAAAGATGAAGGAGGTGAATATATGCATGGATGCTCACTTTTCGACGATAAGAAACGTTCCTAGACTCCCATGCAGATCATTTGAAAAAGGCAGATCAAAAATATTTGAAAAGGTTCAAACGTTGACATCAATATTCTGACATAACTCCTCGTGTTAGTACTAAAGCTCTAGAACTGAGTTTGGTCTTTGTATATCACTCTTTTCTCATTGTTTAACTTGATAACGTCTCCACAATTATAAAAAAATATATTTGTACCGGTGGTCCCAAAAAGTGGTTGAGAAAATATGATTATAAAATAGTCCACTAGATAAGAAACCAAAATGTTGAAATTCAAGCTCGTTCCGTGATGAGACTGACTTAAACAATTTGTTTCGTTCAATATTCAAGGACAGTAAAGACTAATGCATAAAAATATCCCTCAGTATTTGCAATGGAGAGTTTTGCTTTCTTTGACACAAATCAATAGAAATGAAGATGACTAGAATCATTTTTTATTACAGAAATTCAAAGGAAGAATAATCTTGTCGATCATAAAACCATTTTAGCATGTTATATCAAACTTCTTCGACCCGGTGGTAGAAGGAAAGAATGAATTAGAGCATCTCAAACCTATACCGTTGTAGAAAAGTACTTCCTTCACATATGCATATTCTCCATTACTTTATTACCTAGTCTTTTTGTCGAGAAGAGTTAAGAATTAAATTTTTATATTTAATATTCTTATTATTTCTGAAATGCGTACTAGTGCACTCCTCTTATGGATTAAGTTTAGATCTAGACGTAACTCATGATTCTTGTAACACTTATTGTTTACAAAATAAAATACAGTAATTTCAATTTAATGTAAAATTTATACACAATATAATTAAAACAGAAGCAGCAGAGAACATCATACGAAAAAAATCAAAAGATATCTTGAAAATATTCGTTGAGTCCATTCCATCGGCGAGCCAATCCACTTTCTATTTTCTCTCTGTTTACGAGTTTGTTTTCTCCTTGAGCCACGTTGGCCGGGGCACTTTGGATGCATATTGTGACGTCTCAAACCTCACCCATAATACGTTATGGTAGTTCATGGAGAAGATTTTATCGAGTATCTCATATAAACAGAATTACCCTATAACAAATTTTACAAATAGACGTATGCAGTTTGTTGCTCTCTAAGTTTCCATTTCTCCCAGTAGTTCAAAATTTTCCAATCAGACAGTTGTGTCATCATTTCCTCCACCTTTGCAGGTTCTAGCATATATGACACTTGAGGTTTATGGGTTATATCCTAATCCCATTATCAGTTTTATAGGGTGAAGTTTTCGAGGCTTTATTATATCGACACTGTTCATACCAGACGGATGAGAAGACCCAATCAAAGCGAACGAAGAAGAAAAGATCCAAAGATCCAACAACCAGAAGGTGAGAGAAAGTCAGATTAAACTCTGTAATCACTAGCTCTAAATCGCTAACCGTACATAAAATATTAAACGTTGGTAAATCAAACATACCAAAAAGTTAGCTTTGAAGTTTTACTCTACTTTATCAGTTTCCTCACTGTGTCGTCTTGGAACTCCAAGGTATGTCTACTCTAATTTATCATATTAATTAAAACTTTTCTCCCAGCGACGATTATGCATGATCTTCTGCTTGGTGTCTTCTTCTGCACCTCTCGAAGTTATATATATTCTTGTGTGGCGTTATATAATAGGTGCATGTTGTTGAATGTAAATGGGCTGCACACCTTTCGGGGCTCCTCGGCGTTTTGTCCTTCGTTTTGTCCTTCCTCTTCTTGGTTTCCGTGACAGAATCTTGGATGTCATCCGTTCGTCCGTCGCTCTGTGGCCCTTCCAGGTTGCGGGGTTTCGTGGGTTTGCATCAGAGCTTCTCCTTCTGAAGACGGTAAATAATGAATATTAGAGAAATGGAGTCGGTGGATTACAGTTCTACATAGCCTATTATAGTAATTATCTTGCAATAATAAGAGAGAGAAACATTTTTATCTGGTAAATGATGCCTAGGAATGTGTCGGAAGGAAAGAATCAGAGTTTACCAAATATCGGTGCTTATATTTAGCTTAGATTCTGAAAGACGTCTGCACATGCTCCAGAGGAAAAACAAACATGTACTGTGGAATTAGTTTTAGCTTGTTTTACGGGTCTCTTTTAGTTATTTATTTAATTACTTATTTATTTATGACCAGATCTCTTTCAGATTTTTTCTTTTTTGGGTTGAACGAGATGGATGGATCTTTATTCATGCAACTGCAATAACGAAACGGAAGTCTCATCAAAATGAAAGTCTCACCGAAACGGATCACTGACGAGCACCTTCATCTGCGGAGAACAGGGAGGACGTGTAAAATTCTAGTTGATGTGAAACACAAACAACAGCTGTTGGAAACCCCCAAGGGTGATTAGTCTAGTACGGCTGTGGAGAGAAATTATTTCAGAAGGTACCGTCTACTTCTATTCCTATCCCTTCAGTATCCCATCTCTTATGAAATGCTACAGTTCTCTTTCTTTCTCTACAAAGTCTTTCATATTTTTTCTCTCTTTTTCTTCCATCGGTTAGAAATGTGTAGCTTGAGTCTGGTCCAGATGGCTGCTAGTATGCGTGCCTCGCTTTGTGTGTGCTTGACAAATAGCGTGTATTTCTCTCCATTCATATACTCCACAATGTAGTTGATAAGAGTGTTTCTCACAATGTTGACGTTGACTTGACATATGCATGTGGTTCGTCCTTGATAAGTGCTTGTGCTGTTGTGAACCTCTAGTATCTCATCTTGAGGAATGCTTTGGATAAAGTTCTCCTCGTCCATGATCAAACCTTGTCAATGTTGTGCATGCCAAGAACAAGTGCAGATTACTTTCGATTCGAGTCGAAGAGCACTTGTTGCATCATTTTTATGGATCCGACGGAGGTAGTTGTGTGAATCTTTAGTCTTGCATCGCCGCGGAATTGTAGAGTATTAGCCACAATAATGACGCTTCCTGCGGTGTTCTATGTGTGTCTCATATCCTCCTTCATTTATTCTGATCTACTACATTCCACTTAACCAGCTTGGACAACTTTGCAGTGCGTGCGGTGAGATCTCTCTTGTGTATTGTAATGTTCTTTCGTAGTTGTGTTGTGATGATCTCAAAAAATGAAGGTTGGTCCTTCCATCTGTATGCTCTGAGTTGTGTCACAGATTCTTTCTCCAAAGAGCCGATGAGCTGATGAGCTGAGACTTTTGCGGTCCTCGAGTGATAGTTGCTTCGTTCCATTCTCCAATGTTCTCCATTTTGAAGTAAGGGACTCCCGTCTCCCATTGATTATCGAGAAGAAGCTTAGTATCCTAGTAGCATTCGGACCGTGACAATTGTCTCTTTCCTGATGGCTTGATCTCTTTTTCTGACGTATAGATCTTTTGTGCTTATGTGTTGTAGTTGCGGAGGAGGTGCTGATAAGGAGACGATGATCTTCTCGATTGCTTGTTTAATCTCACGTTGTGCCTTTGCAGTGGTGTCGTGAAGATCAATGTCCTACTGCAGATGAGGTTGTCACCGGTTCTGCAGGAATGCATCTCATCGAACCAAAGGACTTTCATTGCAAGACGAAGTGTTTTCCACACGATGCTTACTCTGAATGAAACGCTACACATTGCAAAAAAAGAAGTGCGACCCACAATGTTGTTCAAGTTTGATTTCAAAAAGGAATTTGACAAGATAAAGTGGTCATTCCTGTTCAAGATAATGCAGAATTTTAGAATAGGACAGAAATTTCTGAAGCACTTTTGTATAAGCACTTTTGTTCACATCCAACTCCTCGCTCATCTTAAATGAAACAAGGACTAGTTATTTCACCATCACTCGTTCTGTGAGACAAGGATGTCCCATCTCGTCACTACTATTTGTGATAGTAGCCCATGCTGTCGTGTCGGATATCGTTCTCCTAAGAGCACAGAACTGAAAAACAGACCAGAGCGGTCTGTAACCTGCTTCAAAACTCTTAAAAACAACCCCTGATTCTCAACCCTGATCCAAAAACACCGAAGCGTAGCTCAAAGCAAGAGAAACTTCCCTTTGCTAACAAGCAAAGCCACAACAGTATCACACGATCCAAACCTAAGTCCAAACCACATCCATGTACAAGTTCTTAGCTAAAGCTAGCTATCACAAGCTGTATATAGCCAACCAGAACTCTAACGAACTCAAAAGAGCAAAACCCATAGCGAAGAAACCGAAAAAGATCTATATGTGAACTTCCTCCTTTCATCGAACGGACTTCAAATGTCAAAAGGGTCTCCTCTGCTGACCCGGTTCAACTCCATTTCCTTCACACAATGCCTCAGATATCTTGAGACATCTCCCTCATCAAACTGGTCAATCCTGCTGACCACCGCTTGTAGCGCCTTTGTTGCCAAAGCTTCCTTCTGCTCATCAGACTGTTGCTGCCGTAAGAACATAGTGAAAGCTTAGAACATCGATGCAGTCGTCGGATCCAACTGCACCTTCGGTAGCCCACCTGAACCGCTAGCTCCATCACCTTTCCCATCCCCACTCATGACTGCCAATCTCTTCTTCAAAGTTCACACACCGAAGAAATCTCCACCCCAGACCTTCACATCGAGTTCACCACCGATGTCGTGTCGGATATTACGTGAAGGATGTCCAAGAAAATGCGAGGTTTATCAAGGCACGAGCAAACGTCTCTCAATCCTTGTTAAAATGCTTCGTTAGCATTTTAACATGATCCCTAATCTCTGGAGCTGCTGCTAACTCAAACGTCTCAATCATCTCATCTTCTGAGACCCGGTTCAGCTCTATTTCCTTCACATAATGCCTCAGATATCTTGAGACATCTCTCTCATCAAACTGGTCAATCTTGCTGACCGCCGCTTGTAGCGTCTTTGTTGCCAAAGCTTCCTTTTGCTCATCAGACTGTTGCTGCCGTAAGAACATAGTGAAAGCTTGGAACATCGATGCAGTCGCAGGATCCAACTGCACCTTCGGCAACCCACCTGAACCACTAGCTCCATCTCCATCACCTTTCTCATCCCTACTCATGACTGCCAATCTCTTCTTCAAAGTTCACACACAGAAGAAATCTCCACCCCAGATCTTCACATCGAGTTCACCACCGATGTCGTGTCGGATATTGCGTGAAGGATGTCCAGGAAAACGCGAGGTTCCTTGCTGTGGACATGTTGTGTGCTGAAACAGAGACAAGACAGAGAAAAATAACCACGAAAACGAACGCTGCGATATATACACTCCAAATGTATGTACACTGCTGGTTCTTTCTCCTAAGAGCACAGAACTGAAAAACAGACCAGAGCGGTCTGTAACCTGCTTCAAAGCCCTTAAAAACAACCCCTGATTCTCAACCTTGACCCAAAAACACGAAGCGTAGCTCAAAGCAAGAGAAACTTCTCTTTGCTAACAAGCAGAGCCACAACAGTATCACACGATCCAACACCCAAGTCCAAACCACATCCATGTACAAGTTCTTAGCTAAAGCTAGCTATCACAAGCTGTATATAGCCAACCAGAACTCTAACGAACTCAAAAGAGCAAAACCCGTAGCGAAGAAACGGAAAAAAGCCTATCTGTGAACTTCCTCCTTTCACCAAACAGACTTCAGATGTCGATAGGGTCTCCTCCGCTGACTCCGTTAACCCAAGAAACCTTCAGATCCGACTTCCAACAGCCGAGATATCGCCGATTTTCGGTCGCAAGTGACCGAACCTTCAAAAACTCCTCCCTGCTGCTTAAAACCGCGCACACCTCACAAACGGATCGTCTAAACTGATATCCGTCTTCCCTGACAGATAGATCTAGCTATCACGAACCCAACGAGACTCCAAACAAGTCGTTTGGAGTTCCCCTTGCAAAACCACACAAGAAATTTGGTCGTAGATCGCAAAAAACTGACGCAAATGGACTCCCTACGGCTCAAACTTGCTCACCTCGCCCAAACCAACTATCTGATCCACGTATTGTCTTCTCCTATGCGTAGATGAAGACTCCCTGGTCGCGTAGGCACCAAGAACGAAGAGCTTGGCACACCGATCGCGAAGAACAATCCAATTTTAGGTCGCAGGCGATGAAAAACTTGACGCAAGCGCTTCCCTGCGAGCCAATTTCACTCAGAACTCCTAAACCGCCCGATGGAACTTGGTATCGTCTTCAATTTCTTGTAGAACTCGGTGTTCTGATCGCTATGGATCCAAGGACAGCAAGTTTGGACTCCAGAACGGTCCGAACGGTCCAACTCTCCTTCATAGATAACTAAAATCTCCAAATCTCCCTCCTACGTCTTAATTTCCCTCAGTACACATCCCCGATCCGTCTCTTCCCAAACCGTCTTAACCAGTGCGTAGTCTGCACAGATCTGAACCGAATGACGCCTTGCGCGCTCGCATTGGACCTCCAAATCTCCCGAACCGTCCGTTAACAGGTCGTAGGCGCAAGCTAGCCCCTTAAGCAGCCCCCTTATAACAGTCTCTGTACGTACGAAGTTCTCTCAATAATAATGAATCAGGCCCCTTGCGTCTTTGATATAACGCTTGAAGCCTCAAATACCCAGTCAGCAAGTAAACTAGGGCCTAGCTTAATTTTTCTTCTTTCGAGTCGCATAACTTCTTCACTAGACGTCCAAACGAAGTAAACAAAGTGCCTATGAAAAGCTGACAACGAGCTCTACTCATTGATACGATGAAAGTGGAGATCTGAAATTGTGCCAAAAGTCCGTAAGCTGGGGCCTAGCTTGTTTTCTCCATCTTTCGAGTCTTGTAACTCCTCCACTAGGCGTCCAAATGAAATAGACGAAGTGCCTATGGAGTGCAGACAAAGAGCTCTATCCATTGATGCGATGAAAGCGATGATCCGAAGTTGTGCCAAAAGTCCATAACCTGGGGCCTAGCTTGTTTTCTCCATCTTTCGAGTCTTGTAACTTTTCCACTAGGTGTCCAAACGAAGTAGATGAAGTGCCTATGGAAAGTTGACAAGGAGCTCTATCCATCTATGCGATGAAAATAGAGATCTGAAATGATGCCAAAAGCCCGTAAGCTAGGGCCTAGCTTGTCTTTCTCATGAGTGTCTTTGGAGTGACAAGCATCGAAGTCTGATTTCAGATAGGAGTCGGTCCACGACACGACAACGCACTCTTGGACAATCTCGAAAAATAGAAGCACAAAGAGACATCACTAGAATTAGGATACCAAAATCTTCCATCGTTTCGATGGAATCTATGGAATCCATGCGTTTACACGCATGGATTGTTCACTGACGACGCGGACCTCGTCATCAAGGCGGAGATGAGTGCGCTGGTCAAGACCAAAGGGTTGCTGAGCACATATGCAATGACTACTGGACTAGAGATTCAATGGACAAAATCAACAGTCAAGATACTAGGAGGCGAGGAACCAACAACTAACGGAAGATACATTGGTGCGGAACACAACATAAACACATACAGTTTATAGAGAGGAGAATCCAAAATTACGTGTGGGGAGGAAACACGCTCTCTGCCAGACTTAGAGTAGCCAATGACATCCTTTGTAGACAGAGATTGGATGGTGGATTGCGGCTCATCCGAGTCAGAGATCAGATCCGTTTTCTCTGCACAGATTGTCAAGTGGCCCTTCTACCTGGTCTACACCCCCTCAAAGTGATATTCAGAAATGAGACGGAGAACACGACGCTTATCAATTGAGGTTCCTCGGATATGATCTCTTGGATATGTAGAGGCTCCATACCTAAAGAGCATACACTCTCGTAGGTGATGACCAGCGTACTCATCAGTTGGAACAAGATCAGAGGATTACTAGAAAGAGACCTACCTAAAACTATGATAGAATGGAAGCAACTCAACATTTGGGGAGACGTGCACTCCAACACTTTTGGGAATCCTAGAAAGTATTGTTCTAGGAGGGGAGAAGCTACTGAGAGACAATGAGTACACAAAGATCACACACTACATGGATGTGGGAACCACAAGCACTTCCACATCAACTTTATAAGAGGAGTTTAACTACGTGTTGTTGAACTCCTCTTGTTGTCTAAGAGATCTCTTTCAAGTTTCACCAAGCTGGTCAGGATTTTACAAGACTACACAAATGTCTACCTTGTTTGTAACTCTTTCATCTCACATGCTCACTTTCCAAGAAATCACTTTTTGAAAAATAAAAGTATACGATCTCTCCCATCAGAGTAGGTTTATGTTTTATCACATCCTTCTTGTTTTATTTCTGGATCATATTCTTGGCTGGCCAAGGACAATAAAACCAGTCATTTTGTCATATTGTTCATCATTTTACTATTTTCTATCGTGACTAAATATCTCTATAATTCAAACCATTTGAATAATAAAGTACATGTATCATTAAGTACACGTAAAATAATACATGCTCTAAAAACTGATCTGAGCATTCTAACATGTCATTGACATAACAAAGTGATTGGTCTCACAATTGATAACTAGTCAAAGATATGATAAACAATACATCATTTTAAAAAGTATGGTCCAACACAACAAACCTATTGGGGTGTGATAAAGCAAATTTCTGTTCTCTCCTTTCTGAAATGCAGCACGTATGATTTTGTGGCATCTGTTGCATATCTCCAGCAGGCTTCTCCTCTTATGTAACTAAAGCGGTTCTCATCAGACTTATAGGTAATTAATCTTTAATCATTGGTGATTGTTCTAAAGAAGAAAGATTGCTTCCTTTCTATGTTCCCTCTCAGTCATCTGCAAAAACACCTTCCAGTGCATCGAATCATACACGAAGCACTAACTCTTGTCATTCTGCAAAGAAGAAATATAAACTATAATTAATAATGATAATAAGCAGGGTTTACAACCGTTAACTGAATTAGAGTTAGTCACTCTATTTCGCTGATTGTTGAAACTATGCATAAGACAAGAAATAGTGTTAATTACTTCTGTATACAAGTAATCAAAGTCTGGTTCAAAATAATGTTAGTGTTATTGTTTATAGACATTAAAGAGTCAATAAATATAAATATAAATATTACTTTTAAGTATTTTTATTTCTTCTCTGATTGTATAATCATTAATTTATAATTGAATTTATACATAAATTCATGTTAATCTTTTCTAAAAGTAAAATATACTGAATTAGTAGTATTAACACTATTCAGATATACTAATTGCGTTTAAACTCTTGCTCTTAATCTTTAGGTTTTGGGTTACGCAGACCCTTCGCTTCTCGGCAGTCGTGGGCACGAAATGTAGTTCTATGGTTACCCAGAGCAGATTTTGTCGATTTCTAAATCTGATGCGGAAGATAGCATTAGAAAGCGACTGAGAAACATTACCGCTTTATAACAAAAAATAATTGATTTTGCTCCAAAAATTATCAGAAACCAGTAACTTAAGCTTCAAGCTTTTCTGCCCTCCGGACAAAAACTCTTCTTCTAAGGAGAGCTTTCGAATTCAAACAAAACATCTAAAGAGAATATATATTCACATAACAACCGTTTTATACCATGAGGAGGGTTTAACAATGTAAAGAGCAAAGCAAAGTAAACCTGCGTGGGCATTCCGAGAAGGGGTGGCAATTATGTATGAAAAGATTATTCTTTGGGATTTCGAGACGGGGATGCACTTGCAAGACAAGCCCGATTCATTTTCATGGGTGAGGTCCTCAAGTGAAAAGCGACCTGGTCGATTTAAAACTCCAACTTAATAAGCATCCCCAACGTCCTTGTACAGTGAAATTTGTTTTCTCTTATCAAAAATGTGTAAGTGTTATAAAGATATACTGTAATAAACTATAATAAAAATAAAAATATTATATTATATGTTACATGTTAACCTCTCCGGGAGTAGCAAATTGACCCAAACAGAACCCATAAGTGCGGGCTGAGGCCTTCCTGGAGTATAAGCCCGGGAGTGAAATTGTCATTACGCGTCATTTAACAGAGGCATTAATATATGTTTCTAACCTTTCCCACCGGACGGGTTAGAAACATATATTAAACACCTATGTACACTTCAGTGTACATGGGTGAATAATAAGCAGCCTCAAGAAGGCATGAAATCGGGGTTCACTGTGTGGGTGATGTATTACGAGTCCAAGATAAATAAAACACTCCCACTCTAGCTTAAGTTAAGCTATCCTAGCAGAGTATCTTCAACAATTATTCCTAAATGACACCCCGACAGAACCTTACGGTGATATACCAAAAACTCAAATAAGTGCAGTCTCGTTCGTGTGAAAGTTAATGCTTTTTAGGACGAGAATTAGGTGAGCGGTCCAAGCACCACATTTGATTTCAGACTATTCACTGCAAAGTCGACCATAGCGGAAGTCACTCGAGATGCAGTTTATCTATCGATAGATATCGTGTTGAATCGCAAAATGTCAAACGACCATGTAAATTAGTCACTGTTTGCTCTAATAGCTCACTCGAATTCATTTCACTCTAAATTTCTTTACGATAGAATGAAAGCACCACGCCGTTAACGTGAATACTACTGAACTCGTGTTCACCAACCATCTGCCCAGCTTCACACAAATCAATCGTCCGTTGTGACCTTAGCTCGTGCTGAACTCCCGTCAAAACTCTCGATGAGATGTCGTCCTCGCGCTCCATTGAAGACGATCAATCTCACCCTCACAGATTCACCCCAGATCTCAATGTCCATCTGCTGGAACAGCGTCTTGCACACAGCTATCTTCTTCCTCAGTCCCCAAAACCAACTGCCGATCCTCCTAAGTCTCATCAAATTGAAAATATCTTCCTCGGTCCTCAACCGGCTAGCCCTTCGGTCGTGACTGTGATCGATGATCGAACTATGCATTTGATCAACACGCAGTCCACTACTATGGTTTTAGAAGCACGGGCAGCAGTTGTTTAAACTTCACATATCCAACCACGGAGGCAGAGCTCGTAGCAGCTGTCACAGGAGCTGTGAAGGCGGGGCAGAAGATCAGAGTGATCAGCAAGGGCACTCACAATTTCCCCAAGCTTGTCTGCGTGGTGAAGATGGGCTTCTGATAAGCACAAGCAGCTACGATCGCAACATTATCGTCGATACGAAGCGCTTGACGGCTATTGTCGATGCTGGCATGAGGCTCACGATTTTCTTCGACATTGTCCGTCAGTTCGGGCTTGCATTTCCTCACTCGTCATATTGGGTTGGGCTTTCGATCTCCGGTGTAATTTCCACCGGCGCTCATGATAATTCGTTGTGGGATAAAGGCAGGCCAGTGTTCGAGTACGTGGAGGCTATGCGGCTGGTCGTACCCGCCATTGCCTCTGAAGGCTATGCGAAGATAATCGCACTGACAAAAATCGACTCGGATCTGAGAGCCGCAAAGCTCTCTCTGAGCTTGCTGGGAGTAATCTCGACGGTGACGTTGTCTCTTCAGCCTCAGTTTAAGAGGTCGATAATGCTTGTGCAAAGAAATGACAGTGATATCGCAAAGCAGCTGATCGTCCACGGTTAGAAGTATGAATTCGGAGATGTGAGTTGGTTTCCTGAAATGCAAATGGCTCTATACAGGGAAAACAAGAGTGTCCTAGTTTCCACACGTGGGGAGGGAGCAAACCACGCTGTTTCGTTCGGTTTGATCCCAATCTCATCGATCATTCAAAGCCAAGTCACTGGTTTGTTCTCGGAACTCCTCTCAGTCTCGTTTTCCTACGTATGAATTCTTTTTTAAGATTCATTTCCAAAGTATCATATGGTACCTTTGAAGAAGGCATCATGGATTCAGTCGACGCTCCTCTCACTCACGTCACGTTGAATATTGGTAATAATATGCAAGTTCTATAAAACAACTAACGCAATGCCTCTGTTAATACCGAACCAGAGACTATGGCGGTAAAAGCGTAAAATGCGAATGTGCTGCACTGCCACTCTTCGATCTTCGAAAGGTGATCAGTAATGCATTCTGACTTATCTTATATCCACTATCCTATTTTGTCTACACATTGCACACTTTGGACCGACCCGCGTTGTAGTTCATGAACTGCGGAGTATCGTCCACTTTCCCAACAGGGAGCGAAAACTGCCACTAGCCGGTATGGGGACTGAGGAAGACATTCTCAACTTGATGGGACTTAGGAGAATCGACAGTTGGTTTTGGGGACTGAGGAAGAAGAAAGCTGGTCTTGCACATCAGCTGCGAGTTTGAATTCTGTAACGGCCGTCTGACGTTCTGCGGTCCAGCACGGTAGCTATCGAAACCTAAATTGCATCGTGAGAATACTCACTGTGGTGACTCTCGGCGTGATCGACTTCGCAGTGAATGGTGTGAATGAACCGTGGTGATTCCAACGTTCACCTAATTCTCGTCCTAAAATGCAAGATCGAGACTGCATTCATTTGAGTTTTGGTGAAATCACTGTAAGGTTCTCGCTACAGTATATCTTTCGGTGACCTGGATGAAGACCCTCAGAACCTTCAGACGTCAGAAGTACGAAAAGTGTTCCAGGCTTACGTCAGACTAGAGAGGTAATGGATTTAGTGTCGTGTGAGTATGCATGAATCTTGACCGTCCGATGAATTGAATAACAACAGGTTACTATTTCCATGCACGGCAAGGAAATTAAGATGAGTAGAGTTAACGTCTTGCCTAGATTTAGGGACACTTTCCATGTGTACCGTATGTACTTACCACCTCAAGTGCCCTAACGAAGTGCGTTATTCCATTGGTTTAGGCGGCAAGTAGAGTCCAGACTCCAAAGCAAAAGGAGCCTAAAGTTCGGAGTCCGAACCAAACGGGTGTTAGTGACACGAATCTTGTGCACTTGGGAGGGAAGATGTGCGTCATACTTCGGGGCGTTGTTGACTATTTAGTCACTACTCAGTGGTATCCCGTGAACGCCTCCACAGCATTAAAGCGCGTAAGGACGATGCATTATTTGCTTTCCATTAGTGACGATACGATATCCAACCAATTACATACGTGTTTCCTTGATCCCTGCAGATCCCTGGGGTCGCTTTTACGTTCCACGAAAAGTGTCCCTTGCTTGGTACGAGCACAATTTGTCAAAAGCTGCAAGGCGAAGGGACGACTACGCCAGACTCAAGTGTCGAATCTACAGCGGCAGTGATTCATTCTTGGCTGCTGGAATCTCAATCTTTTCATACACAAGGTAATCTCATTTCTATGACACTGCAATAACTGGAATATGTGCATGGAGACATCTGACTGGAGACCACCGGCCAGTGGACGATGAGCAGCGATTGCAAGCATCGAGGTCGGCATAAAGTGAAGGTTATTGTAACCATCGAGGTCGCCCAAGATTGATGATGTGCACGATGAATCTAGCGATAGGTTTCTCACCCCTGCTGTGCAGCACTCAGCGCAGCAGGGGTGACGAATCTTCATGCATGAGGAGCCCTGGCTCAAACTTCTAACCTAGAAAACTAAATTAAAACAACGGAGAATAGTATGTCAGTTACATATGTTTGCGGTCAGCAACATCATGTCACACTTACAGCAAACCTTGCATGAACATGTATGTATATTCTTTCGTCCGTGCAGGAATGAACCACAGTATCGATAAGCAATCTGAAAGCCTCCAATGGCATATTTATGCAACTTTGTGATCTTTACCATAGTTTGTATGCAGATCAGCAGAACCGTTAAGACATCGAGAGAAGTCGAAAGTCGATCTACAGCCTTTGAAAAGTCAGACAAGCATGCTGGGACTTTGTGATTTTTGAAACATGCAGTTCAACATTTGTACCATCTGCCGCTGTAGTCTAAAAGGCTTCTCGAGGTGTTTAGCTTACATACCAACACCCCATGACCAGGAACTTCATGCAGCTGTCTGTTCGAGGACAAATGGTTCAACCATATTTACAAGAGGAAAAGGGTTCTGGATGGAAGCCATGCATACAGAATGGATCATCACAACTCCAACCTGCACGCTCTTCATTCTCATAGTCATGTTTAGGGTAGATCATTCACTGAACAAGCTCTTTCGAACAATACTACATGTAAGGGTCAAGAGTGATCTAACTAGAGCGCAAAAGATTCTCCATGCTTGTTGTTCAGTACATAATGCTTAAACCTCGAGTAGGTATATAAAAGCATGAAAGAGAATATTCCCCTTTTCCTCCCAGTGTTCTTTGAGTTTGAAGATTCCCTTCTGCTCCAAGAAACCCCGAAAGGATCATGTTCATCTTTCTCTGTCATTTTTTAGTTTGTTTCAAGATGAATCATAACTTGTAAAGCTGATGGCTTAATTATCCGCAACAATCAATCTTACAACTGGTTAGAAAAAGATAAACCATATTGTTAGTTGTGCACAATGCTGATTGAACAATATCTTGGCATGAACATGTTGACTAGGCAAAAAAGACGATGTGGCATTCTGGTTGAGTACGGAGATGAAGTACTATGTTGCATGTGTGATACGTGATAATTTTACATGTAAAATAATTGACGAACAGTATTGGTAACACGTGGACTTAAGTCCGCTGGAGATTTAGTTTGCACGATTTGGGTTAAGCACGAAAGGCTATTCCAAATACAAGTCTTTCAAGAAAACTGTTTCTTATTAGTTGTCGACACACGTGGTTTTGGCTTTAATAGCTTTAAGTTGATTCTTATTTCACATATTCCAAGTTGGGACGAATACGTGACCACGAAAATCATTTTCTGCAGATTAACGGTTAAATTTCACAATTGTCTGAAAGCACACCACCAAAATAAAGTCTTCTGGGTCACCAGGAGCATTTGTAGTCATACTCGGGCTTTAATTGAGGAAAACCAGTTTGACTTTAGGCAGCAAGTTAATTGGCTGCTCCGCCTTTGATTCAGGGTCAAACAGTAAAAAGATATGCAGATACAGGGAAATGATTAGTTATCTCCACCGCACAAGCTTAAACCCCGAGTTTGGGTATAAAAGCATGAAAATAAAGTATGAAAATGAATATTTCCATTTTCTTTGCTTAAAGAGAATATTCTTTTATCCCCTATAACCCTATAAACTTCATTTGAAGATTTCTCAATCGGTACTAAGTAGGTTGTTAAGAAATGAACTGTCAAGTGTAGATTTAGTGGAGAGCTTTGATTAAAGTCCATGGTTCACAGATTCTATTTTCTTGAGAAAGTCTTATCAACAGAAAAATATTTTCATTTAAACCCTGCTTCTGATACTTAAGGTCTGAGTAACCCAGACCCTTCACTTTTCAGCGGTCGTGGTCGTGAAATGCAACCCTTTGGGTTATCCAGAGTTATTTGTACCTTCTCATATCACTTTCGTCTAGTTTCTAAATTTGACGCGAAAAGTAGCATTAGAAAGCGACTGAGAACCTTTATCATTCCGCAAAAATATAATTTAATTTTACATTAAAAGACATAAAAAATCAGTCATCTAGGATTTGACGTTTTATGTCCTCCAAAGGAAGTTCTCTTTCTGAAGAAAAATTTTGAATTCAAACTAAAAATTTAGAGAAAATATTCCCATTGAAGACCTTTTATATACCAGGAGGAGAGAGGTTTAACGAGAATTTTCACTATTCCTCCAGAAGTGAACTCGCCAAATGTGGTCCTCTGGGTTACCACGAGCACTTATAGTTATACTCGGAATTTAACAGCTAACTTAGAGTTTTGGAAACATAAACCTCCATAGAGCTATGGCGTTAATAAGGAAAGAACTACACTATACAATGGCTAAACGAACAATTCTCCAAAGTGCATTTTATTGTCGTCTGAATAATGCAGCGTTATTGAAAGCTCTAATTTGAGTTTGGAGTTCACTGTAGGATTGTTTGCATGAAAATAAAGTCCCATTAGCCTTTACAGTGTGACAACTTTGCATTTCTTAACGCTATAATAGAGTTAAAGTCTCTCCAGGGGAGATGCCCTTACAACATATCTATTTCTTGCGCAAGAATTGTCTTGCTTTGCACCTTTGAACAGAAAGTGTTGTATTGCTCTGACTTTATGTCATCCAGCATTGGTTTGTATAAAACTGTTCTTGTTTGACCCTAAATGTGTTTATCAAAGGATGGATATTGCTATTTATTGTGTCAGAATGCCATCTACTTACTTACAAATTTTCACAAAAAATGTAAAGGATTCTCATAAGTAAGTAAGTTTTTGCTTCGTGCATGTGCTTGAAGTAACCTGTTGTATTAAAAAATCTTTTCATTTTTTGTGTTCTTTCACATTTGCAGTAGTATTGAATTCGACCATGGTACGTGTCAGTTTTATCAAAACAAGTGTCAACTCTACACTACGTAAGTTCTTCGCTTATTCAACTGTATAAGTCATATTTATTTATGACTTTTTTCTTTAAGATTATATGCGAGTTTATATTGTATTGTAAGCTGATAAGCTTATATATCTACATAATGCTATAAAGTTACATAAATTCATAGCTCAGAAGTTGCGCAACTTATCACTTAGAGGGTTACAAAACCTAGACCCAAGTCATCAAGCTACAAGAGTGCTATATATTAAACTTTAATACACTTGTATGATGAGTTTGAGAACATGAGTGAACGTGAAGTTATAATTTTATATGAATAGTGTAACCCTCACGCTTCACCTGTGGGATGATTACTCGATAATCGATAGGATCTGCATACGGGAAGAGCTAAGACTTCCTTAGAGCTCCTACTAGAGAGTCTCTGCACCTGCAGTTTCGAAATTGAAAAAAAAACTTCCGACGCGTGCAAGTTAAGGTTAATAATAAGTGGGATGTCCAGATCTTGTACAATTTCAGTTTCACGAACAGGGTTGGAGCAGGAAAGTATAGTTTCTTACAATTTAAGAGATGAATTTGAGACAAGATCCTTTGAGATTTAAGGTCTGCATTAAGTGCTACACGAGCAAAAAATGCCATGCTGGACTGCTCCCCGCTTGTTTAACCACGTGGCCTCACTTCTGAATTTTGCATGCAGCAACAGTTTCATGAATAATAATCACTTATTATTCGTGAAACTGTAGAACGCGATCCGAAAAGAATCATCAAAAATGTGACTTTAATATGAAACTGTGACCGGGTCGGCAAACCAAACTGTTGCGAAAATGCTGGAAACTGTGTGAAGTTCAGTTTAGAAACTACAGGTAAAGTTTTCATTACACTAAATTTTATTGTTTTATTTTCATCATAAAGTCTTAATGATGAAAATCTATAACTTTAAGATGATTCAGAAGAAAACATTCACGCGATGTTGAGTCCGAATGTAACTTATTCCTTAGCTTAAACCCTGAATATGAGTATAAAGTATGAAAAAGAATATTCATTTTTTCTTCCCAGTGTTTTTGAGTCTGAAAAGTATTCCTTTTTGCTTCAAGGAATCCTCGAAATTTTCATTTTAACATTCCTCTGTAGATAATCAGAAGTTTGTTTCCAGATGAATGATAACTTGTAAAGATGTTGAACAAGTTCAAATTGAATCCTTGTTTTACACATTCCAAAACTATTTTCAACATAAAGCTTTAATTTCTCGGTTCTCTAAAAGCAAACACGCAAAATAAGGAATTCCGGAGCACTTGTAGTCGTACTCTGGCTGGTTCTTCAAGTTGCTTATCCTCTAGTGAGAAGCATCGAGAAATGGTAATTTTAATCTCTTTGTGGTGAATTTTCTTTTTCCTTTTACGTGCCTGTAAGTCCAGAAGTGACGATCCGTGAACTCTCAGGCCCAGGCGATATGACTGAGAGCTGGAGGCCGAACTTGGGCTTGAACAGCACTTCATTGAGGAAAAAGGGGAAGTTTTGCCTGGTCCGCAAGTTCACTCATTACCAGGTCGGAATTCCATTAGTTTGGAAAATCTCAATGTTTTTGTTTTGTTGTTTTGTTTTATATTTTATTTTGTAAGATATTGGCATAGAGACTTGATGGAATGCTCTAATGAGAGAAGTATAATGATATATCAGCGTTCCGAGAGCACACAGAAGTTCGAAGACATAGATAAGTATAAAAATCTAATCTTTTTACTAGATATCATAGATTCTATTGCTCTGAGATCAGAGAGGCACACATATCTAATGAATGATTATAAATACAGCGGATGAGTATAATTATTAATTCTTGAAAAGAAATCAATACAAGACTTATCAAGATCCGACTTAACAAAGTAAAACATTATACCTAACATTGTACCTATCAAGCACGAGACTCGGATGCGAAATTGGAAAGAGAACCAAATTCTGAAACATGCTCAACCAGTTGAGAAACATCACTGGTACTCCTCTAGCTACTGCTCGGAGGTTGAAAATCTCAATGTTAGTTTTATGTGTGCCTTCTTAAAGTCCAAGTGTCTATTTAAATATGCTGATAACCAAGAGGACTTCATTCTGCGAGTGAGATGTTTGTTAACCAATATATTTAACCGTTATATTCAAAATATTTTTACTGATAGAATTTTCTTTTCAGAATATAATCTATTAAATAACTATTTAAATAATTATTTAAATCAAAGTTCTCCTAGAACTTTACACTATATGATTCACATCACAAGTAATTATTGAATATCGTAACATTTCTCTCTAATCTAAAGTAAAAGAGGAGAAAAGAAAATATTCTTTCTTTTCGCTTTTATACCCGCACCTGGAATTTAAACCATGTGATGCATATATTAGTGTCCTACTGTGGTGGAACCGTGGGCGCCTTCTAACACTGGAGTGACGTCCATGGTTCAAACCCTGGTACGTCCGGCCCGGACGTGAGGGACCACTACTGGAGAGCCTAACAGGCACGGCACTCAAAAGACACATAACACCAGTACAAGTATCTGTGAAGTGGGTACGAAGTGCCAGCGACTAATAACAAACTTTCCAAGAATGAAAAAATCAAGTAAATTAAATCTCAAGTTAAAAGTAATATCATAAATTCTGATTCAGAAGAGATTCCCAAAGCAGTCGGCAAACGTTTAAATTTGATCATATTGTCTTAAAATTTCAACGTTGAAATATATTTAGATCTACAGTTTCAAGCACGTTAAGGAATGTCAAAACACCCTTCTTCTTCGAGATTGTGTAGGTAACTTGATTTTAAATATGAACCAAGATTCATATAATTCCCGTCCAAGTACAAAGGAAAAACTTTTAATGGGTGTTTGGACAAAAGAGTTTTACTACGGTACAAAAGAGTAAGGATTTGCTACGGGTGCCTTCCGAGAAGTAAGATGCTCATGAGGCAGCAGATGAGGGTAACGTCGAACATCTCAGAAAACTCACGGCAAAACTTTTCGTGGCGTAGAACTTCAATGGTTTATATGACATGAGTGTTAAGGCAACACGTGTTAAAACGAAAGAGCATTCCTCAAGAAATCGTAAGATAATTCATTAAAAAAATAAAACCATACTGCAAGATTCGTAAGGAACTCTATGACTCTTATTTGATTTCTAAAATTTAAATAATTTTAATTTACTCTACAATATTGCAATTTATAAAGCAAAAACATTTTACGTGTAACGGAAGACTTTTGGGAGTGGTCGTTCCCCGACGAGACGAATAAGGACGTCTCCCCCCGAGACGCTAGCCGACGAGAGTCTAGATTTCCGTGGAAAGACTGTTAACGACGTTTTGTGATGCTCGAGGATGTTGGGGTTTATGAGAAACGTAGAACTAAGGGGTCCCTTCTCGCAACTCCCGGCTCTGGAGGAGATCCCTTTCCTCACGCAACGCATTGTAAACAGAAGATTGCGTTCGCAAAGATCAAACTGAATTTGTGGTTGGAATCATTCTCTATCAGTCACAAACTTCCCTGGAAGACTAGAAGAGTTGTACTGATATGACGGTTCAAAGCGCTGACCATTATCGTCTACTGTAGTGCACTTACGGTGTAATTTTATGCTTCATGCTTCTTTCATGCTTCTTTGAGAGCCATGCGATAGTGAATCATATGATGAGATCTAGCCATTCTTTTAGAGATAGTCCTAGTGGTTGAATCATGTAGTTGTTAACGTACGTATCAACCATGACTGAGTCGGCTTGACGTCAGGAGTGGAATGTTTCTTGTGTTCACGAGTTGACATTAAACTGCAACCCTTGCAGCAGGTCCTGGACAGAATCTCCAAATGCCAGATGACTACAGTAGCTAGGAGACAGCACGATGAGGGCACCTGCAGGCTTGTAACCCTCGTCTGTAAAGTTCTTTCTTCCTCCCCAACCAAGATACACACACATCGATGCAGGAGTACTTGAACAGAAATCTATTAGCTCGTCAGTTGATGAATCTGTGGAGAATTGCTTCGAGTAGAACACTGATTCGAACATTCTTGTGGGGTTTTGTCTCAATATTCCCTGTTTATAGATGAAGTATCACCGTCCTCCTCCAACGGGACCTATAAACCATAAAACTCTTGGATTCAATGACTCCAAAATTTGGAGTCATGTTTGAGGGATCTGAATATCCAACGGAGTGTTAATGGTGTTCTCAAGTCTATATGCGACTTTGGATGAAGTTGGATCTGTTCGGATCGTCAGCGTTAACAGGAGGAGGTCTTTCCTGATTCAACAGGAGATATAGATATGACCTTAGCGATAATCGATAGTCTCCGCCCGACTTTCTCCGTGCCTCAAGGTCCATTCGATCGATAGTTCCCCTAGATTGAGAAAATCATTCTTGACGGTTGACAAGCATTTTCTGACTAAGTAGTCGATAAGCATGTGAGATTTACGTGATCGGTACAGTAGTTTCAACCCCCCAGTTGACATATGAAGAGGGTTATGTTTGTTGGGGAATACCTCTCCCACAGTACGAGGAGCTGAAATCATTAATGGTGAAAGCATCACTGCAGTTCTAGATTGGTTCGACCTTGACGACTCATCTCTCGAGTCCTGAACTCAAAAACTCATTCATTCGTTTGGTTGCCCTTGATCCATGCGGTATGGTAGAGTGCAGTATCAAGATTAGCCTGATGTCCAAGTACATCCACAAATGCAGTTCAACTCTGAATTCCGATGAATGAACTTAGCAGACAACACTTTCCACTTATCGTTCGATGCTTCAAGTGTATAGAAGAGCAAGAAATGGCTTCTCTGCTTCGCTTCCAAAATGGGCCCTTATGTTGATACATACCGTGCAGGGATGCATGAAACACCTCACTAACAGCATTTTCTAAGCCCTTTATCTATTTGACACGAACACCGCCTCTGGTGAAGAAATATCGTGGATCGATTCTCTCAACAAACGCAGGAACTGCATCTAAGTGTGAATGGACTCTTCGAGAGCCACCATATGCAAGAATGATAACTTGATTATTCTCATCAAGCACTGAAGTTAGGAAGATCTAGCAAGGATATTTTTTATTTTTTGAATGATATGCATCCAATGTTATGACTTTCTGCATAAACGACAAAACACCATGACTGGCCTTTGGACAAATAAACGCATGACAGGATACTCGAGGACTATTCTCTTAGTTTCTCCAGTCCATAATATCTTGTTCATCAATACTCTCAATGCATCTACACAATCCAGTTATGAAATAGAATGTAGTGCACTGGTTCTCGTGTGAAGAATCATGCGAACACTCGTGCATCTGTCACATTTGCGAACACGTACTTTTTCTATTGAAAGAATGTCAGAATTCTTCCACAAGATCTCTCACTGGAATATTCTGATTTATAGCAAGTCGATTTTCAAGAACATATCCTAACCAACAAGAACTTTTTGCTAGACCATGTCATAAATGGACACTAGCTGGACACGAATATAGATGTCTTATTGTACGATAAGATAGACGACCTTCACTCACATAATGAAGCTACCTCACCGCAACTTCATTCCTTCGAAGTAAGTCAACTCGCTGTTACTCCAAGCTCCGACCCTACCGACTCTGCAAATGTGACGTTGTTGTTGTTCTTTATGAGAACTTGTCTTCGCGTTCTTCGTTGAGTCAAATCGTGAAAGTTTCATGCGATGTCATCTACAGTCTGTACTGGATCTATGTTCTCATCAAACTCATTTCAAACCATGAAATTTTGAGCTCGAATAGGAGCATTATATCTACAAGCTCGCAATCGACAGTCAGCTTTTGACTTCGTTTCGTGCACGTCTATGTCCCGTGAACATGCTCGAGAAGACACTCTACCACCTTCATCTCATCAATGCCAACTCATCCGTACAAGCAGTCCAAGTAGTGCACTACCTCTGCCAACATGTCTATCAAAACAGCCTATTACCAGTCAAGGGCCCAACCAAGAGAGGAGAGAAAGTGAAAGGTCTGACCAAGTTACAACTGTGGCGCATGGGCCTGATCAAGTTAATAACTGGTGTTTATCCTTACATCCTTAACTGATGTTTATCCTTACATCACCAGAGGTACCTCTGGTGATGACGTTTCTTTGGTTAGACCTTCGTCGTTTGTCAAGGAGGTCGTCCAGTCGACATGTAAAATGTAGGTATGTAACATGTAAAGTCTCGATCATCACTCGTACAACATAGAACTCTCAAAATATTCTCAATATCGATAGTTAAAATTTGATTTCTAACTTTCATGAGATGAGAACTGTAATATTATGTCGAGGTTTTGATGGACAATTTGTATCTGAAGTAAAAATACTAATTCAGCTCAATCAAAAAAACAAAATACTTGTTTGATAATTCACATAACTCTCGACTATCGGGAGTTTGTTTGTTTTTATCAATTATCTACTCTTGATGACCAAGAGTAGATTATTTCCTCCAGTCCTTACTTATCTCATTCGAAGTTACTTCTATGAGGAAACAAAAAATTACATACATGGATAATACATACATACATGTTAATACATACATACATGTTAAGTGATAATGTTTTTCAGTGCCAAAGACCGTTCTTGAACTTCAACGAACAAATAATCTACTGTCGATGAACAAGAGTTTGCTTATTTCCTCCAGCCTCGTTACTCAACCAAGAACATCACCGCCAGGTTGATCAACTCTGAGGTTCTGAAATTTACTTATTTCCTCCAACCTCATTATTCATCCACGAAAGATGAGATAAACATCAATCATCTGATTGACTTATTCTGAGATCTGATCGATTCTCCAACAGTACTCCAAGGTTCACGTACCCTTCCAACTAAGATTTTTTTAACTATCTGTTGTTTATTTTACACTCATGGATATCTCGATCATCGACTGTAGAGAACAGATTAAAATTACATTCATACTCTCGATATCAAGAGTTAAGACTATCGATATTGAGACTATTGAATATTTGAATAATTTTACATCGAAAGTTTACATGTTATATTTTACATTTTACATGCCAAGTGGACAACCCCGTTTGCCAAGTCAGTTTCCTTCCCCTCTAAAACTAGAACTGTAGTCTTCTGTTCCCACTTGCAAGCGTTTTTTTTCACACCACCTTCGAAATAAAAAACATGATTGCTTCACTACTTGCTCAACGCCAACGAGTGACCGATAGTAACCTGTCTAGAGGATCAAGGAAGCGCGCCATCAGAAGAGCTCTAGCTAGTCCTTCAATGTGTAATGCATCCTCCAACAACTTCACGAACTCAAAATCTCGTTGTTGTCTATGATCCGAAACGAACGAAGACTAAATTCCAGTTCGGAAGAGAGAGAACATACATGGCTTTAATTTATCTCTTAACCCTTCTTCTTGGAAGGGTTAAGCTATAAATTAAAAGCTGGGAAATTGAAAATCTAAGTACTCGTGTATTCTCCGGGTTTAGTATCGGATAGAGGTTCAGTCCCAGGGCTTCACTTATGGGTTTTCAGAGTACAATGACAACGTGTAATCAAGCCATGTAAAATTTAAATTTAACTGTTTAAATTTAATCCATTAAATTTTGACAATTTTGACTCTCTAAATTTACTCACAGCTTCATGTGTTCTCAGAACTCGAAACAAATATTGTCGATGTTTTTTTTCACTATCCATTATGTGCAGGTACTGTCGATGTTTTTTTCAATATCTATGAAAATCAGTTTCCAACCAATCCATTATAAAAATGTTCTACTTTGTTTAGATGTTTGTTTTTTCCTTCTCTGAGCCGAAAGAGAAGTTTGGATGCATATTAAATGTGATCACGGAAAGATGATAATATGAAGAGAACACGAAAGTGGCTTCTTGAAGACCATCAGAAAAGAGGAGTATCCATTGTGACGTGACAGTCATGAAAACTGAAGGAGGAGTTTTCAAAGAACAAAAGCCAACACCGACTGGCTCATCAGGTGATTAAATTACCGGAAAGAAAATCAAGAAGTGAAGTGGCAACAAAGTGGATTTGGTATCCATTTCATGAGCAGGTCGTTAAACCCCCGCTCCTGATATTTAGGGTCTGGGTTACCCAGACTCCTTATTTTTTGACGTCCGCGGACGTGAAAGGCGGACCTCTGGGTTACCCAGAGCAAACTGCGTCTTTTCATTACGTTTGAGTTTGACCTCCGTTGTTGACGTGGTAGGTAGCGTTGGAAAGCGACTGAAAAGCGCTACATTTTTGCAGAAAAAAATTTTGATTTTTATCTAAGCATTATCAGAAACCAGTTTGTTAAATTCTAAGCTTTTCTGTGTTCCAGATTTCTGGAGAGGGATTTTGAATTCAGAAGAAGAATCTAAGAGGAATATTCCATCTGGGACCCTTTTATACCAGGAGGGGGGGTTTAACAAGTAGCTGCGCTTGTAGTGGAATTACGAGGCTTTGTCCTTCCTCCCTCTTTCCGGGTTCCACAGTAACTCCTTCCGTACTTCTCTCTTTTTTAATACGACAAAATACTATGCGTAACAAAACAATGAGCTTCGCTTTAGCGATTCTCCGGATATATCCTCTTCTCTTTTCTGGTTTTCACAACGGCTCCAACTGCTAGTTCTCGTTAAAGTTTTTCACTTTTCGGTTTTCACCACTACACTACAAAAAATATCCCCCTTCCTTTCCGATTTTCACAATCCACCTGTAGCTATTCTAAGAAAACAAAACAATGCTATGCGTAGCAACAGTGACGACTTTCTGATGATGTCTCTGCTGATGTCTATTCCCCGGAAGGACGGATCCCGATCAAGCCTACATGCACTCGTGATCGAATAAGAAGTGCATTACGTCTGGCTACCGGAGAATTATCCGACGCTCATGGGAGGGCATAACCGCATGTGCCTGCCATTGGCTGCTTGTGATGGCAACGTGTGCTCTAGAACAAGCACGCAAGAAAGTGAACGTAGAAAGCGGCATCACCAGAAGACTTCGATGTTCATCTTACGCTGTGAAAATATTCCAGAAATTTACTTTGATATCACCTCTGTGAGTTTGTCAGACTCGGAGGCCGCATCCTTCTTAAGTTCGTTTCTCTTGATCGCACCCTCGATGGACAACAGACAGTCCAACAAGTCGAACTCCATGTTAGCTTTCCAAGTCAGGATCGACTTTCATCTTTCTCTGGGTCAGACGTGGAATGAGACGGGTACGTAGTGGACGGGAAGATCATAGTCTTGCAGCGCGCTATCGAATTCCAGCTTCACAACAAGATAAACATGTTCATTGACTTGGAATTCGATCTGTTAAACTGTTGCTTGTCAAAGATGCAATCCAAATGAACGAACTCAAGAGAGATGCTATCAAACCAGACAAACCTCACAGAGATGCGGTCAAATAAATTTCTGGAAAATATACAAATTCACGTGAATCTACAGATCTTGTACGCACCTAAAGTCCGCCCTCGAGGCATTGGCAGCAAAGGTACGGAACCTGTTCCTACTACCTATTCTTACTACCGAATGTTAGAATATCTCGTCGCTCCTATCGAGTTTCTGTCTCTCCAACCTGCTCGACACCATCAGAAGCCTCGTCAGAAGAGCAATCATCGGGGTGGAGGTGATACATGAAGTCGACCAATGAGATGGTGCACTGTACTACTCCTCCAGCCATTCGTCGCTCCGAAGCTCCAAACTTCGAACTAGCAGCACCAAATAGAGACAAGTTCAACCTCGTACTGCATCAGTTGAACGCATGCCCCGGTTATCACGTAGGTTTACCATTCAATCCGGTTGAAGCAGCAACAGAAGGGACATAGGAAGTAGTGCATGCGCATGCTGCTGGACACGTTATTACGACGTTGCATGCTTCTTCGACTGTGGTTGAAATAGTGCTAGTCATATTTTCTTCTAATTAATTGTAATAATCAAAGTAAATGTCATATCTATCACTTACGAGAAAGATTAGGAAACCAGATTAGTAGATAAAAAAAAGTTAATACTTCTTATAAGTGGCTTTGGATGACCTTCGAAGGTATAGTGACACACTTATTTGGCCCTTCATCTAAGAGCATCCCCACCGGGCTCGCTGACAAGCTTTCCACGGGCACGTATCTACAACGCACGCTGAAAGTTGCGTGAGAGGAAAACGGACGGATGAGGCCGTAAAGTTCGAGGCTAAACTTCCCAGGTCAGATCGGTACTTTGGAATGACGTTTGGCGTAACAGAGCTGTCATTTTTGCTTACTTACCCTGTCGGTAAAAAGAAAGTTATTAGTTTTTTCAAATAATATTTTCGATGGAAAAGCCAATAATGAATAATTCTCTCACAAAATCTGACGACTTCTGTTTACAACGTGCCTGGAAATACACTCCATGGAACTGGCCCTAATCACTGCCCGCTGAGGATTCGAACCCACGATGCCGAGGCTACGATCAGATGGTGCCAACAAGGATTAGGCAGTGGTGAATTTCGAAAGCAGGTTGGAAAGCGTGTGAGAGATTCAGACATGGTAACTACAAAAGTTAGCTGAAACCTTCCCTATCTCGTAAAGATCCACTGGTACAAGTGGATCTGGAACAGGATATTCTTAAAAGTAGATCGTACAACAGACAAAATATAACAGTATCCACCCACAAAAGTAAACTTACAGTAATACAGACTCGGTGCAAGACACCCACATCGCCGACAGTGGGAGCTGCATTCGGTCTGAATGTCTAGGTGCAGAGCGACCTGGCGCGACGCACGCCAAGAATATGCGACGATCCGCCAAACGCCGAAGGCTGTGGTGAAAATGCAGGACCCGACGAGGACACTTACGTTACTAAATCGGGGTAAACTAGAGGGGTAAACTGGCCATGACCTTGACAGGTGTCCAGCTCTGATTCAATAAATCACCCAAAATAACTAACTGGATTAGCACCGTTCTTGGATCAAGTCGGATGTCAGAACTGAACTTAGCCTCCCTCCTTCTTCAGATTATCAAGAAGGCCACCGGCTACGTACTGCCCACCGGGTGGCGTTAAGAGGCAAATGACTTTCTTCACTTGCGTCCAGTTTGCTATTGTGAAGACCATGTCCGAAGAGGCTTCCGGATTTCGCCCTTTCCTTTTAATAAAGAAATCCTAAACTTATGCGACTGATGAAACCGTTTCGAGCTGTAAAAAAGTGAAAGTAAACCGCCCTCCACAAGTTACTTCTTCTGTCTCTAGTGTGGGGGACCCACTCTACTTGTCTAATTGCCTGTGTCTATTTAGTTTAGAAAACATGTTTTCATGGTTTCGACTTTTTATGTCCAGGAGTTCTGGGATCCGATCTTGTTAGTTGTCGCATATGCCTTTGCTTGTACGGTCAACAACCGGTAGTAACAGTCAGGTTGCTACAGTAGTCGGTGATGATATAGATGTGGACTTTTGGAGAGACAGCCGATCTCGGAAATAAAATAATATTTTTATGGGTAAAAGCACCGCATCAAATTTCAAACAGGAGATTTGTCTAAATATATACTTCTTGAACTTGTAAATCCGCCGTCGCATCCGAGTTTGGACGATGGGCACACAACTTATTATCCTGGGTCAAATAAGCTTTAAATACAAAACTAATTATAAAAGATAAGTTTGTAAGTAAGTTCTTTTCTAGATTAAATCGGATTTCAGAAGGAATCAAAGTTATAATTTTAAATCCTTAAACTGTGAGGAGAGATACAAGCATCTGACCTTCTCACATTGCTGGAATATCTGCTATGTGAATATTTCCATAATTAATGGAAATAGCGGTAGTTAATCTTCCACCTAATTCTATAATTCATGGCATAAAGTTCAAGGAACAGACAGAAAACTTCTTTCCTATAGATGAATGAATGGAATGGTAGATGTTACTTTGCCTCTCAATGGATCAATATAATGGAAATAATAGTAAAATTTTTTTAGCTTAAATACTTAAATACCACATTACCAAAGTCTCATATGAGTGTGTGCATCAACATCTACTTTTGCTGATTCGCTAGTTAACTTTTAATTCTCACTCGTATCCTTTCAAAAGGGATACGAGTGTGAATTATTTATTTTCTTTTTCCCTCAAATTGGTGAATGGTAGAGTTTTGGACCATTATATATATAGGTAATAAAGATTCTCCAAATGATAATATACATCGCAAATGTGCATTATGCACGAAACGCAAAACCACCAAACTCCTACAATGTAAGAAGTTCCGCCTCGGGTATATGCCATATTCAACCTGGCCACCTGTCGACGCAAGACAAAAAGCCATGAAAATGAAAGATTAATGTCTAAATTCACTTGTGGTATTAGTCCTTGAGGTGAGTTAGTGTCCCTTGACACTAACTCACCTTAAGGACTAATACCACAAGTGAAAATAATAGCTGGTCTCGAAACAGAGACGAAAAGCATCATGACGCGTCATAAGCAAGTATTAAAGAAAAGATATAGAAAATACGAGAGCATTTTTTACTCTTAAATATAATGATACGCAATGAGATGAAATTACGGTAAGTAAAATATCATGATAAATGGATCCAAAAAGAAGAAGGTGCTTTGCGAGCCTTGATTTGATACGGGACAGAAATTGTGTAAATATAATAAAAGTGCATGTGCAGTCAAAGAAGAAAACAATCATTTATTTCCATTTTCCTTGTCGTATTGCAAAATCAATGGTTATTGTAGCAGTGGACTGCATAAAAGAAAGGATTACGTTTCAAGAATTTGTATCCAAAAATCTCTATATATTAGTTGTCATTATATGAATGATGATCATGATCAAATTAAAAATCATGTAGCTGCAAAAATTAATAAATTCGAATAGTTTCAAGATCAAATTTGGCTACATCTTTTATACAAATATCTATTATAAAAAAAGAAAAATGAAGTTTCAGGCTTGATTTCTGGCTTTGCTCTTTCTGTAATATATACCAGCTTCGCCACCTTGCATTATCACCTCTTATCACCTCTATATTATTCACCTGATGAACACTTAGAAAGCAGAGGGTTTTCTAAATGTACATTAATTTCTAGTTCTGCGGGATTTCTAAGCGTACATTAATTTATGCTCTAATTCTTCAGGAGAGCATTAATGTGTTCACCCGATGAAGCTTCTGCTTAACAGTGTTCTGGACTTATACCTGCAGCAGCGCGTCAGTCCTGCCTCACTTATGGGTCATGTCAAGATGTGCTGCCAAACTCTGAGCCGGTGAACACATATCAGTTATAGAAGAATTTAGTTTTTAATAACAGCTTAGTATAATATTTTTATATAACTCTTATATATTTTTGGATAAGAGAAAAAAATTAGACGTACAAGTCCGTTGGGGAGGATATTCATCTTTTCCAAGTTCGGAAGAGGAGATAATGCAAAGAAGTTTAATTTATCACTTAACTCTTCTTGCGAAAATGATAAAACTGCAAGGAAGTAGGCAGTAGATACACGGAAGCCTGCAACAATAATACGTCTGCAAAAATGGTCAGGTGATTAAAATGTATATTTTAATAGGACGTGAAGCTGCTCTTATGGCTCCTAGAGCGCGTTTTCACTTACATGACTTACAGGTTTCATATAGAACTTCCTGGATGCACTTACATCTAATAAATAATATTTTTATTAAATATATATTTTTATTCAAAAATTATTTACTGTTTATTATTTATATAATTATCATTAACACTTCAAAAATAACCTGTATGTGAGAATGATAATAAATCTTGATTTCTCCGACTTACATTGTCTGATCCTCGCATACTGTCTGGTCTAATGTTTTAGATTTTACTTCTGTTACTTCGCTCTGCACTTCGTGCATGTTGCATGGATATTAGTCACGTTGTATTTTTCTCATTTATAAGATTAGATTATATATATTGTTGTTTATCTCAATACAACACGCGGAACATAATCACTTATTGTAGTAGAAGTGAAGTCGAGGTGATGTAGAGGGTGCAAGTGACAAGCTGATGAAACCGAAGAAACACCTTTTTATTTCTTTTTCTTTTTCTCCAAAACATATTTATTATATTATGTGAAATAAACAAGAAAACTACAAAAATATATGTTCGTGGTTGCATATCAGAACTCAGCAAGGAATGACGTATGATACGACAAATATGTCTTTCTATGTCGATGTGTAATCTAAGACATAAATTTGTTATTTTATTGCACCCCTAATATGTTTATCGGACTTTAGTTCACCTCTCTTAAGACTGCTTTACTTGATCACACATTTGATCTGCCACAGCAAGATCATTAATCCAGAATGCAATATGATTTGAATGTGAGACATGTAAAAAGATCGATACTTCTAAGAAGACACTACAAGAAAAAAGAACGAGTAGACAAGGAAGTAAAATAAGAATGAGATGAGAGAGGCTTCGTCTTTCCATGTATATATAGTGGAGGTGAGTACAAGGAAAATCCTAATGATGAGTTAGTCTTCTAACTAACTGTACGTAATCATCTTAACCACTCCAACTTATATTAGTCGTCGATCTACTAGAGCTTGAGGCTATATCACCACTCCTCTTCAAGCTTGACTCTACATCATGTACTCATAGACAATGTTTGAAAGCATCAAATTTATCTATAGGCAATGTCTTAGTAAAGATATCGGCAACCTGATATGTTATGCTCACATAATTGAGCTCAATCTCTCCCGCAAAGACATTCTTTTTAATAAAATGATAGTACATCTCAATGTGCTTCGTCCTAGCATGGAAAACAAGATTATTAGGGGGTGTCAGAGTTAAAGGAATATATTTTCTTACGGACAAAGGAATATTGTCCGTAACTCGAGGACGGCCATTCAGTAGACCTGCAAACGTCTAACATTGACAAGGACCCACATCCTATGGTTGCGGGTAATTAGGGGAGCGTGTCAAAGTTAGCCGTGGTTCATTAGTGGTACTTGTTATTTGAACTAATTTGATTTTCCACGTAGCAGGAACTCCGGCATTGAAGGTGCGTGAAGTAGTGGAAGTAGTGGAAGGATTCGCTCTCAAAGATGAGTGATACATGTGAGAGGAAGAATTCAAAGATGAGTGATACATGTGAGAGGAAGAGCGGTAACGATGAGAAGTGGAACGCGCATACAAACAGTTGTGAGAGTTGTGAGAAGATCGATCCAGAGATATCCAGTAGAGGAGGAACAGAGTGTGATATGGCTCCGAAGACGATAGACTCTTTGAAGAGAACTCGTATTCGTTTAAACAATGACGATTATGAGAAAATTGTAGCCTATATTGAGGACGAGGAGAATTTCGCATCACTTCATGGAGCCGGTCGGAAAACAAAAGTAGGTGCAGGAAAGTGTTTGAGTAAAGCAACGGCTTTTGGAATTATGGCAGCACAGCTCTCAGGGAAGACCGGGTTTCCTGTTGTTACAGACATAGAACTGAAGAAGCGCTTCGAGAGATATGTGGATATGTACAAGAAAGCTAAAGAGATTCAAGACGGCACAGGAGGAGGTCTTACGGAGGACGAAGTGATTAGAGGCTTGACATTGGAGGAGAAACTGAATGAAAAATGTCCTCATTATTTTAGGATGAATGCAGTTTTTGGTAGTAGAGCAAACATCGATCCTCCCGCTTTGTATTCTATACCATCAGAAGAAGAAGTCTTTGGTTTAGACTCTCAATTTCAAGGGGAGAGTACATTGTCCCGGTATGGATATGAGACTGAGAGTTCATTGCCTCGATATGAAGAAGACGAAGAGAATATGGATATCTCTCAGTGCGGATATCAAACTTACCAGGAGGAAACTCCCAATGCTGAAGAAATACCTACTATGAATGATGAGGAGGAAGAGGGTATTGATGAAGCGAGGGGAGGAACTGTCCCTGATCTTACCGAGTCTGCACAAGAGACGTCTCGAAATCACAGAGCCAATCGCAATGTGAAAGTGAGAGTTTTGAATTTATACGAGGAAAGTATCAGAGAGAAAGTTCAGTATAGAAAGGTTTATGTAGAATATCGTATGGCTTCATTGGAAGAAAAGAAAAGAGCGAGAGAAAGTCACGAAAGAGAGGAAAGTAGAAAAAGACACACGTCTTTATTTGTTGAGTTGCATAAAGCTGGAAAGTCTTTCGAGGAGATAAAGGAAATTATCGAGAAACTCGATACTATGTAAACAGTAAATTTGACGTTTATAAAATGGCGTGTACCTTACGTTTTATGTGTTGATCATGGACTGGTTTAAGGTTCACGTTTAAGTTAAATTAAGGCGAGTGTACTCTTATGCTTGTGTTAAGCGTGATTGTTTGGTGTTTAAGGTGATTGTTTCGTTCTCGACCACCAGAGGAGAAGCTGGACGCCGAGATCGAGCATTCTAGTGCGGTCGATTGAGCGAGATTCACTGCGGCCGGTCGAGGTCAGTGCGGTCGACTGAGAGTCGCTTCGAGAGTATTTATTTTCCTACTGCGGCCGATCGAGGTCAGTGCGGTCGGCAGAGAGAGTCGCTTTGAGAGCTACTGCAGCCGATCGAGTTGAGTGCGGTCGGAGAGAGAGGTCGGAGAGAGAGTCGCTTTGAGAGCTACTGCGGCCGATCGAGGTCAGTGCGGTCGGAGACTCGTTTCGAGAGCCAGTGCGTTGTTTTCAAAGATGTGCTAGTGCGGCCGTGGAGTTCAGTTCGTTGTTTTCGAAGCATTGACAGTGCCAGTGCGGTTCGAAGTGCGGCCATCGAGCTCAGTGCGACGCGCAAATATCACGAGAGTGCGGTTCGCAGCTAACTAATGCGGTAAGTATCACTCAGCGCGACCCTTAATCGCATTGTGCATAGTTATAAGAATTGATGTTTGCACGATCGCACTTAGTGCGTGTCTATACTCTAAGATCGCAGTCAGTGCGTTTAGATTATTTCGGATCGTATTCAGTGCGATTTGATTTTGTAGGATCACGGTCAGTGCGTTTTAATCCTTAAACATCGCTGTCAATGCGTTTTAATTTTTTGGGATCGCACTCAGTGCGTCTTAAACCATAAACATCGCACTCAATGCGATTTGATTATTTAGGATCGCACTCAGAGCGATGACTTTAGGCGGAGACAGTATTTAGTATCGTTGTCAGTGCGTTTTGATTATGTAGGATCGCACTCAGTGCGTCTTAATTCCTAAATGATCGCACTCAGTGCGTTTCAATCCCTCAACATCGCACTCAATGCGTTTTGATCGTTTAGTTTCGCACTCAGTGCGTTGTGTTGTGTGCAGTGCGATCCGTGACCGCACTTAGCATTTTCAGGAACAAACTATTAAGATAGATCGCTGTCAGTGCGTTAGGATTACAGGCATGGAGTTCAGCCTCGTATCGTTCGATCGCCCTCAGTGCGATTTATGGTTTAATGCACGCCGAGAATGTTTCGGATCGGGTTTATGGAGTTTGTATAGTTTAAAAAGTGATAATTCTGTCGGGTGGACTCGTTGTTGTTTAAGATGGCTACTGAAGAAGAAGGGCAGCAGCCGAAGCGAACATCCAAGGAAGAAGGACCATATTACATATCGTTCTCTTCCCACGAGGACGAAGAGTCTCGGGTTAAGTGGGGGTGGATGGAGAAGGATGGTATATGGAATGCAGTGACCGAAATTGGTGAAGAAGCCTTGGATCAGCTAGGCTTACTTATATCATTGTCATTCGATTTTACGGCGCCTGATGTGAGTAACTTTTCTGAGTAACTTTTCTGCTTGTTTTACATCGCCTGATGTGAGATAACTTTCTGACTTGTCCTCTTCTGAATGATTCAAGAGTACTGCATATGGTATGTTAGTTTATTTTGACTTTATGATTGTTTGTGTAAGGTTGCGTTATGTAAAACTTTCATTCAGTCTTACGACGTGGAGACTTCTATTGGTACTATCGGTGAAGAGAAAATCTCATTGAATGTTGATCTACTCAGGGAAGCTTTTGTGATTCCAACTGGTGTTGTTGATATGCCTCCTTTCGTCAGACATGTCCGCATAGCAGACTGATTTGCAGAGTATGATAAAGTCGGAAAGAGATATTTTGCAAGAGAGTGTTCATATCCAGAATGGATTTCAGTTTTCCAGTGTCTTAACGCTGTATTACTTGCGAGAAAATGACCTAAGACAGTCACTGGTCAACTTGCATTGTTCGTCAAGTCTAAAGTCGAGGATCTGGAGGTAAATTACGACTTTGCGCAACTCATGGTGGATAACTTGGAGGGAGAAATCTTACGTATCCAGAAACACATGGGACAGGCTAGAAAAGCTGGGACTCTGGAGACATTTGCGGGAATAGCTCTTACTCACGTGTTTATCCATCTTGATTTGTCAAGACCTGAAACTATCCAAGTTCCAGACTTCGTTCGTCACGAGTGTGTAATCCACCATCATGGACAACATTCAGGTAAAAGTTTAGTTTGTTTGTACATTCTCATGTTTTTGTTATGATATTTCTCTTCCAGCTCATGACTCTGACGCTGTGGGTCGCACTGATCGAGAGCTACTGCGGCCATGGGCAATCTTGTGCTTTGAGGGCGCTTAGTGTATGAGTGGATCGCACTCATAGTTTTAGTGCGGTTGTGAGTAGATAGTCGCAGTGGGAAGTCTTAGTGCGACTTCATAGTCGTACTCACTACTCAGTGCGATTATGGACCGCACTGAGATCCTTCAGTGCGGTCACAAGACGCACAGTGCGCCCGATCGCGACCGAGGCCCTTCAGTGCGACCATGGGTCGCGCAGTGCATCAGTGGGCCGCACTGAGATCCTTCAGTGCGGCCACAAGACGCACTGACACCCTTCAGTGCGGTCCATCGCTCGCGCAGTGCGATTGTGAGCCGCACTGAGATCCTTCAGTGCGGCCATGGGTCGCGCAGTGCGATTGTGGACCGCACTGAGATTTCTTAGTGCGGCCACATTCCTCATAGTGCGATCGGCCGCACTGACACTCAACGCACAGTGCGGCCACAAGACGCACAGTGCGGCCACAAGACGCACAGTGCGGCCACAAGACGCACAGTGCGACTGTACGCACTGAGACTCTTCAGTGCGGCAGTAACAAGTTTAGTTTGTGAATGGTAAACTTGTCTTAACAAGTTTTTTTCTTTTCTTTTTTGCAGCGGGATTGTCTCCTACTTGTACAGGAGTGGAAGATGCAACACTACTGTCGAAGACACGAGAGATAGAGGAGTTGGACAGGCGTCTAGCCGCGAGAAAACAAGAAGAAACGGAAATTTCCAACAGGATCGTGATAGCAAAGAAGGAAGAGTATGAGGTGAACGAGCGAGTTTCCTCACAAGAGAAAGTCTTAACCCGGATACGCGAGGAGGTGTCAGGCTTGAGAGCGGAGGCCTCACGTGTCCAAGCTTCTGAGACTTTTTTTCCCCATTTGGTGGATCCTAGCGTTTGCAGGAAGAAGACTTTGATAGTAGATTTGAATGGAATGCTAATCAAGGTGGGTCGTAATAACATGGAACTCCAGGGGGCTAAAGAAAGAGGATACAAGGTAGAGAACTGCCAGAAGAGTCCTCTTTGTTATGTAGTTCGAAAAGGCGTCAAAGAGTTCATGGAAGCGTGTTGCAGCGAATTCCATCTTATGATCTGGACTTCCCGAACTCAGACGAACTGTAATGCCATCCTCAGAGACATGGAAAGGAAGGAATATCTTCCTCATGGAGTGGCCTCGGGTCAAGTAAGTGATGATTCAGAAATGGCTTATATTTAGTACAATTATTTCTATTGTGCAACCCTGAGCATATATGCTCCTTTTGAGTTATCTGTCGCACTGATTTGTGTTATGTTTCTCTTTTGCAGGTGTGCAAAGTATGGGCACAAAACATGTGTTTGAGATTCAAAACAATCAGAGAAGCTGCCACATGGAATTATCTTTACCTGAAAGACTTTACACGTCTGTATATTTTTAATCTTTGTACCCGAGATTGTCTTCTGATAGATGATTCTCCTGAGAAAAACATCACTAATCATCCGTATAATGCACTTCATCCTCCTTCGTTCTCCCCTGACTCGACAGATTTAGATCGAGATGATTATTTGTTGAGTGTTCTTTTGCCTTGGTTGAGAGGATGGTTGGACAATACATGGGAAACTCCCATGTATGTTCAAGCGAAGTACTCTCAAGCTTTCGCAAGAGATCCCTTTCCTGCGTTGAAGAAATATTGGGGCGAGGTGACCCGTGAAGATACGGAGGTAACTTGGAAATGTTTACCGGTCGGACAACAAAGGGAGTTTATGAGAAAACTTAGAAGTACTCCTTGAGAATACTTATAAGTTCAGGCAGGACTTGCCCCTTATGTAGTACAGTATGCTGTGTTCTGGGTAATCTCCAGTGCGGCCTTTTTTTCTTTCCTGCCCCTTATGTAGTACAGGCTACAATTTTCTTCGTTCTCTCGGGGTCTTTTCAACTTTACAGGCCGCTATTTTCTTCGTGCCCCTTTGGTGGCTTTGTAACTCATGTTTATGATAAAACAAGTGATTCAAGTTACTGAGGACTCTCTGAGAATGTGTTTATGATGAATGTGTTTATGATGAATGTGTCTATGATGCGACTCTATGAGAATGTGTTTACGATGGGACTCTCTTCTGAGAATGTGTTATAAGAATGAGAATGTGTTATAAGAATGAGAATGTGTTTATAAGGATACTGAGTACTTCTGGGAGTGCGACAGAGGTGGTCTCAGTGCGGTGACCAGTGTTTTATTGCGACCGGGTAGTTTCAGTGCGACTGCAGGGAGTGTCCAGTGCGGAGTGTCGCTTTCCCAGTGTGACCGGCACTGCGGTCGCACTGAGGTGATCCTAGTGCGACAGCAGCGAGCGAGTGTCCACTGCGAACTGTCGCACTCCCAGTGCGACAATCATTGCGATCGCACTGAGGATCTCCTAGTGCGCAGGGTATGTCCAGTGCGATGGGCATTGCGGTCGCACTGAGGATCACCTAGTGCGACCCGCAGAGGGTGTCCATTGCGACCGAGGTCGTGTCAGTGCGACCGGAACTGTGGGGTCGCACTGAGGATCACCTAGTGCGACCCGTAGAGAGCCCACTGCAACCGAGGTCGTGTCAGTGTGACCGGAACTTTGGGGTCGCACTGAGGATCACCTAGTGCGACCCGCAGGGGTGCCCACTGCGACCGAGGTCGTGTCAGTGCGACCAGAACTTTGGGGTCGCACTGAGGATCACCTAGTGCGACCCGCAGGGGTGCCCACTGCGACCGAGGTCGTGTCAGTGCGACCGGCACTGTTGGGTCGCAAGTCGCACTGGGGTGATCCCAGTGCGACCCGCGATAGAGTGTAAGGCCGCGATAGAGTGCGACCCGTGAGGTCACTGGGTCGCAGTGGGAATCCTTATCAGTCGCACTGAGCCTTCCTTGTGCGATTCGTTATTGATCATTCCACTCAGTGCGACCTATAGACACGATTTTCGTATTTTAGCATTTCACGTCGCACTGAGGTGGTCCTAGGCAACTCGTGTCGCACTGAGTGGTCCTGTGTGGTATTCACGAGTCGTCTCATATTGCACTCAGCGCGAAACCTTCTCGCTAAACACCTAAAAACACTTTACTAACTTTACTGAGAACACAAGTGCGATCTTATCACGCATTGTGAGAACAAGTGCGATCTTATCACGCATTGTGGGAACAAGTGCGATCTGTAGCTGTCAGAGAGAACACAAACATTCATGCACGAGAGAGAGAAAAGTGCAAAATCAAACAACAAGTATGAACTCTAATGAAAGAAATGAAATCATCGAGACTGATTTTTATTATGGTTTAAATAAAAAACCTCCTGGATTTCTGTTCTGTCTAAGACAAATAGACATAACTCGAGATCTTTGTTGTATTCCCGAAGTGGTGTTAGCTTCATTGTATCCAAGAGGTGATTCTATATCTCTTTCTGTCTCTATAACTAATTCTCCATCGGTTTCAGTCCACTCGTCTTCATTCTTGCCTAGAAAATTATGCAACATAGCGCAACATCCTACCCATCTAACTAGAAATTTATTCTCAGATCTATTTTTCAATTGTGTCCTCACTTGTTCAAAGAGTGCCATCTGGATTTCAGGATACCAATACAGTGCTCATTTGCAACTCTTGCGTGTGCTAAGCAGGTATTGAAATCCTGTTTTTCTTTATCTCCAGTGGCCATCCTGAAAGAAGGAACGAGGTGAAGCATAGGAGAGTATCCTGAATCTCCAAGTAAATATTGATCAGGATCAAATAATGGACCAGCACTATTCATATGTTTCCAGAGAAAAGACTTTCGTAAACATGTGATGTCTTGACAGCTCCCTGGCATGCCTGAGAAAAAAAAAATCCTTTTCCTCAGACAGCATACAACTTGTGTATTTATCGAGTAGTTGCATTTTCTATCATAATATGTTTCTCCGTCATATCTAGGTCTTTGTGATAAAGGTAACAAGGTACCATCTATCAAACCTATACATCCAGGAAATCCTTTTGCTGCAAAAGCTTCGGAGTTTACCTTCCTCTCTTCACGATTCGGCCATCGTATTGATGATTTCAGAGTCGACTCCAGAGCCTTCATCACTCTTTGAGTATATAGAACCATCGTTCAATGTCCTATACCCCGGAGCAACATAGATCTTCCAAGTGCAGCGCCATTTCCATCATGTCCAAATCGATCCAATGTCACAGCGACTTGTAATGACACATGAGCTTGTTTTAGTCGAGCTCTATTGTGAAAAACAGGGTGTCCTTCAACCAAAGCTACCAACTTTGCGAAACTTCTCCGATCCATCCTTGTGATTTGACGAAAAGCATCAGGAGGAAGATTATCAAAATAATTTTGATAGAAATCTTGACTCTTGAAGAAGGTAAACTGTCGTGATCTTTCTATATAGCGCGAAGTAGACAGAATCCTGTAAAACTCTAAGAATTCGTCGTCTGAATCATCATCTTCCTCACTAGAGGTAGTGAACTCGTTCTCTGATATCTCTGGCGTTTTTCTCTCATCTTCACTCGAATCGCTGGAACAATCTGAGCTAGATGATGCTAACATCACCCGCATCTCTAAAATTTCTTCTAAACTTGCTAACAAATCTTTTCTAGCTGAAACACGAGGCATGGTGAGATCGCAAGCTTCGAGTGTTACACGAGGATGTTGAATCGACACAACGCACTGAAAGACTCAAGCGCTAAAGCTGCTGAAAGACTCAAGCGCTAAAGGAGCCCTCCTTTTCCCCTAGATCGCGATGTTGAAACGCCGCATGCTGAAAGACTCAAGCGCTAAAGGAGCAGTTCCTTTTGCTACATCGTGATACTGAAAAGAAACGCTCTCAGGCTACCGATGCTACGCGTGCAGTTCTTTTCCATTTTGAAAAAATTGCGGGATTTAGTGCATTTAATAACCATGTACTACCCACTATATTTATTTCACGGCCAAAACTAAAACGGGCAATGAGAAAATAGCCGCGGCTAGTTTCTGCGGGTACCTCTTGAGGTACCCGCAACCGGAATGGCCGTTGTCCGGAACTCATGCCCGCGGGGAGTAGAATAATCACTACGGACACTAACTCTGACACCCCCTATTAGCTAATTTCATGCTGCTAATGTTGTGAGTATATACAACAACAGGATTTGTACACTCCACACCAATGTCAAATAGCAAACATTGAACTCAAATCGATTCATATGTTGCGTTTGCTGCTCCTCGATACTCTGCTTATGTGGATGACAAAGCAACCGTAGATTGCTTGTTAGAAGTCCTGCTTGTAGCAACACTTCTAAGTCCAAAAGCGTAATCTGACGTGGATCTCCTATCGATACTCCTTGTCCAATCAACATCAATGTAGCCATGTAACAACAATGATCTACTGTATCAATAGTGAAGTCCGTATTGCATCAAGAATTTCACGTAGCGGAGGATCCTCTTGACAGCCTAACTCTCTAAAAAGAAACTCGCGTTCTCCATCAGATCTCAGACAGAGGATAGATTATCCAGACTGTTTCTCCACCAACTTGCAGAAAGTCTAAAATGCTGACAATACTTCGGCAGGAGACTTGTTTCTCAACAAATAGATCCAAGTATAATGCGAATGATCATCAACGAACAACACAAAGAACCCGATCATACGTGGTTGAGAAGCACCGTGAATAAGCTCCACGAGCTTGTTCGCTCTGCTATCTGATCCCTTAAAGGGTTGTCCAGCTTACTTGTCAAAAACTGACATGCTGCATAGACTCTAGTGGGCTCATTGGATTCAAATTTGGACAGACTTGTGACCAAGTCAAAACTCGAGAGGCTTTTCAATCTCTAGAAGTTCATGTGCTCAATTTGCTTGTGCTAGATGTCAATATCAGACACTATTGAGCCACTCTGTCTTTACATGACAGCTTGTAAACTTAGACGTAGAGGCATCTAGTTTAAACAGCCTACCACTCTTGCTACCTCGAGCTTTGATAGTGCTATTATAATCTTGAATAAAGCATCCATCTCTATTGAAACACACTTGCAGATCCTGCTCTATCAATTGTCCTACAAAAAGCAGATTTCTAGTCAATGTGGATACATGCAAGACATTTCGTATACCAATAAACTTTGAAGCATGAATGTCAAGCGGAATGTTATCTTTCTATAGGATCTGGTGATGTCATCGCATGTCGTCATAAACTGAAGAGTCTCGATAGGCTCGAGTGAACTGAATCACTTCCGATGAAATGTCATGTGACAAGTGACACCAGAGTCGATCATCTAGTCAATCTATGACTCAAAAGCCGCATAACTCTAATGTGTTGTAATTAGCAACTAATTTGAATAGACTTACTCAGTTATTGCATAGCCCTGCTGGTTGTTGTTATCTTACTGGTTGTTGTCATATTGCCTTTGGTTGTTCTGTCGCTTGTAGCATTGATTTGCATTGTGACCTTGCTTCTTGTAGTAGTTATAAGAACTAAGCGCACGTCTTTGATTGTTGTAAGAATCAGTCGATTGCTGGTTTTGTTGTTGCTGTCTGTGACCTCGTCCACGTCCAACATCTTTTCCACGATCCCTATCTCGAGATCCTCCAAAACTTATAAAATAGACAAATTTGTGCTGACCCCTTGAAGTAATACTCCCTAGTAAGCGCACCTTCTCTCTTAACATCATAGGAACAAGTTCATCAAACCGCGGAAGAGGTCTCAGTTCGATCAGTTCTGATAAAAAATTGAAGTTATAAACTGCTTGTACTCAACAGGCAATCCCTACAATGTAGCCTCGATCAAGATAGTAGGATCAATCTCAACTTTGACAAACAATAATTGATTTACGACTTGTTTGACATGGTTCACATAGTCATTGATACACATCAACCCCTTGTTGAACTGCTGCAGCAATTACAGCTTCTACGTGTTTGTTCTTGATTAAAACAGACGCGCGAGTGCATCCTAAACTTTCTTGAGTGTATCAAAATCCTGGATGTGATCGATCATCGATACTGAATTTGTCAACGCAATGTAGTGAATCATCTGGTACGATCGCTTCTTCCAGCCCTTGAATTTCACGGCAAAAATAGATACATCAGATGCTTTCTCCTCCACTGTTTTTGTTTCTTCCTCTTGGAGTGGCACGAAGCTGTTGTTTTTCTTCTCTTGTGTTGATGGGACTGGTGCCTCCTCTCTCCCTTCTTCTTTTTTCTCCCCCCCTCCTTGATGACTTTTTGAATGTCTTATGCGTCCTTTTCTCCTTCCTTGGTAACTTTCCTCAGTTTTTCCCCTTCTTTGTTCGAACCTGTATCACCTGTGGATCTTCGTGCTTATCAAACTTGCTTCCGGGTGAAAATCTTGATGGTCTTCTCTGCGCAATTTTGACCTATGTGACATCTCAAAGCAAGCAGCCCCTACGTGAATATACATCACTTGGATTAAGAAATGTCCCTTTCCTCGTATGTCTTTCATTTCTATTGCTTCTTGATGATGATCTTCTCAGTAGAAGATCATCATCCGGAATTTCCACACTTGGTAATTGTTCTTGTCGAGTTTTCTCTAGTGATCAAGACACTGACTCTCTCGTAGTTGCACTTGAGAAATTGCATTGTTTGTACGCGGAAAACCTCACAGAACCTCCGTGAAACTTGTTCGTCAACACTTCGCGATGAAGGGTTCGTCATAAGTCACAACAACGGCAACTTTGCACACTCCTCATGAGCGAGAATGAAGAAAGAACATGTCCGCGAATTGTAGGTGTACAAAACAAGACGAAAACGTGAAAGAACTAACCAAGAAATGTCGAAATTGGACCAAATGAGATCAGAAATTGACGCGAGATACCTTGAAATTTTACAAATTTTTCAAAGTTTCAGAGGCAGCCCACCATAATAGGACCAGTATTTATTTTGGACTCAAGTCCTAAACTTTTGTTTTGATAAAAAAGAATCTGTTTGAAAATCTACCGAAAAACAAGACAGCCTTAGAAAGATTGACCGACAGATTTCAGTGAAAAAAATCGTCTAGGTCTCCAAAATTACGTTCAAAGTTTCTGATGACGAAAGAAATAGTTTCTTTTCATCCAAACGCATAAAGCATGATGGTGCTAACATCAGACAGATCAGCTGCTCTCTCCTGTACTTCTCCATGCACAAAACCCATCTTGCTCATTAGCAAGAGACATATGCTCTGTACTGCTCTGATATAGTGTAGGAAGATCGATACTTTTAAGAAGACACTCCAAGAAAAGAGAGAGAATAGACAAATAAAATAAGAATGAAATGAGAGAGACTTGGTCTCTTCATGTATATATAGTGGAAGTGAGTACAATGGAAATCTTAATGATGGATTAGCATTCTAACTTACTGTACATAACTATCCTAACCACTCCGGCTTATATTAACCGTCGATCTACTATAACTTCGAACTATATCAACAAGACATGTTTATCACATCTCACCTTTGAACCCATATATCTACACAGAAAATTTAGTTTCAAACACCTATATAACATATTATTAGCTTTTACATCTCTCTTTCTTTTTGTAAAGTGTCTCCACATGGGAGTAAACCTGCTGAACCTGTTGTTGTCTATCAGTGTATTAAAATTTAAATGTATTAAGGTGGCTATCAAGTGAATTTCGGTAATCAAGAGCCAAGTTGTTAAGTCAACGGATAAAATCCATATCATATTTGATGTTTTGGATCCTTTTCCAGGTCGTCTCTTCCCCTTCGATTGCTCTATGCATGCCTCGCCCGGCCCGGTCTGGATGACGGTGCGATGAACTGTCCAGTAACCTCTTTCAACTACCGTATGAAGGGGAGAAAGAAATATTTGTCTGTATGTATTTGTCTGTCCTCGAATATTGGAAGGGTGCATTTCGATGCAACAACTGCTAGCTACGGTATCAGGAGTTCCTCTTTACATGTTTCTTTATTCTTTATTTTTATGGTATCAGGAGTTTGTGTGGTTCCTTTTCCTTACGCGGTTATCAAAACATGTGCGTTGAGTTCTGTGAAACCTAGCGCAGTAAAACAGTTCATCTACTCCACTCGCAGATAACGTCGTCTTCCACGAAGCCGCCTCTCCAACAACAAAATGGGTGAAAGTGAATGCTCACACTGAAAACTTCAGTTTAAATTGTTTAGTTAATTGACTTGTAGAGCACCATATTATCCTGGGTCTCCACTAGTCAATTCTATTAAACAAATATGCAAGTAAAATAAGGTATTATTTAAAATTATGTGAGACAATGGACCCCAACGCTTCAAAGTTCCTTGGAGCTTGCAGTTTGGAAGATTAACAACTTTGCAAGGGAAGAATACATACGAACGACCATAAACGTCTTGATAATGTGGATTAGAGATGCTTTAACTTGTCATAAATAGTTTCTGCATTTTTCTTCCCTTTGTATTTTATCGTGGCTTATATCTTATAAACCATCAATTTATTTTAGTACACTGTTATTTAGGTTCGGACAATTCATAGAGCATTATTTTGATTTTGAAATAGATAAACCATGGTTTAGTTACGAATTTAGGTTCAAATTTTGATATACCATTGTTCTGATTGGTTCAAGACAGGGAATCAATATATATGCCAATTTTTAGGTTAGATTTTGGTTAGGAGAATTAATAAACCAGTGTTTAGTTACGCTTTTTAAGTTCTTAGGATTGGTATGTCATTTTTTCTACTCGATTTTGAGCAAAATGATTGATAAATAATGTTTACAAAGTTTACCAAAGAGATGATAAAAGAGAAAAACACATTAAATGATTACCATAAAGCTGCGACTAGCAACCCAAAAGAATACATGCGCCATGGTACATAAACCTCCGAGAGTTAAGTTTTATTTTATAAACTATATCCGAATATTCGTATCATGTCATACCTCGAACATTCGATTCCTAAAACTACATTCACAAGGCTCGGGCTTTTTGCGTTTACATTTCAAGTGATTATGTAAACATGCTGAATCACCTTTGGGGAACTTTTTCTCGCTTTTTGTTATAAATAAGTATAAATGTTAGGGAAGCGTTCTATAATAAACTCCTATGGAAATCTAAGTTAAGTTAAATTATTAAATTATAACTGTTAAGTGATAATTGGACCTGTAGTTGCATAAAGATCTAGACAAAACACATAATATAACATGCAAAGATGTACTTTCGAGTTGTGAAACAGCCTGTTAAAAACTAAATCCAGCAACTGACACATTAATTTATTACATTATCTTTCTTGATGGAAAAGTAAGAATACATCAAAACGCGTTGCCTCTTCCATCTGAAATGGAAAAGATGAATAAACAACCTAACTATAAGTGAGATAAACATGATCTCTGTTAAGTGAAACTTTGATCTTCAGAAAGACTTCTAATTGGATTTCAAGGGGGGAGAAGGGAAGAAGTGATGCTTCTGCATCTTTTTCCTTGAGCAGGTATTTCCCGTTTTGCTGCCCGCGTGTTTTTTCTTTAGGTAGGTGCCATGTCAGTCCTGGTCCTACCTACTACTTAGGTGTTAGGTCCACCTAACACCTATTGGGCCTTCTCGCTGGTACTTAGGTTGGTATATCTCGCAATTACAGTCGCAGGACTCCTCTGGAATACTCGCCCTTTATCTTATAGATTTTGTCTTCCGGAAGACGTCTTCTGGCTCTTGGACGAAGTCGGTCTTTACTCAAAAATCTGTCTTAAGCCTCCCTTGCAGCTAAGCTGATGATAAACTCAAGTAACAAAGTTAATTGAATTATATATACACGAAGTTGACTTAAAAAAAATAAAATCTCAAAATCTGCAAACTGTGAGCACCACAAATATTGATGCAGCAATTTCCAAAGTGAGCACTCGCATCAGACATAAAGACGTTTTTGTGTTGCTTGCACTCATGAAAGAAATTTGAGAATGTGAAGCGAAACACCCAATACCGTTACTTCTTGAAGAAGTTGTTGATTACAAATCACATGTCCAAGACTTCATAAAGAAGATTGAAGGACATTCTCTTTCGACTGCTTTCAAGTTCTCGGTGAGAGACAACATTTCAATCTTCCAATGCATGAACGATTTAGAGGGTGGATGGTTACTAGAGGAAGGTCATACCTTGTGCACAAATAAGATTTCTTCTCATGAGCAAATAAAATCAAGAATACTTTAGCAAATGCTCTCTTATGTGGATTGTGATAACTATCAATCCTCCACTCATTCTTCTTGTCTCGATCCGTAAAGAATATGTAAGACGATTGATGTGGTATTCATGGACTCGTGATAGATTCCACACTATCTCATCTATCTCCTCTAATTGTCGGTTGAAAGCTTCTCTCCAAATGGTTGGAGTCCATTTACTTGGTTGTCTCTTCACATCTTCACCATCAAGAATAATGTACCTCCTTCGTGTGGCTACATGAACTTCCTTAAGAAGTTCATTGCTTCTATACTTCCACTCATCTGTTAGAAATTTCAACTTCAGCTGTGGAATAATCTCTTCTACCATCTACATCTCTTGGACTGGTAACTTGATACTCTTGACATAAAACTGAGGTACGGCCATAGTAACTTTGTCCTAAAAAAACTCCCTTCTTCTTCTTCCTATAAGGATCGAGAATAGCTCACTGAAGTACTTCTGAAATTTCTTGACAGAAATAAAGGTTCAGTAAACCCTTCTCCTTCTCTATCCTTCTTCTACATGTAGGTCCTACCAACTAGTTGACGTGACTTGCTGAAGAGCAAAGATCTGAACTCAAACAACTCGACCTCCGAATGAGAAAAACCTACAAACAGCGAACTAAAAACCCCAAGTGCCTCCGGCTGTCCTCCTCATAACTTCTTTCAAAGAACCCAAGAAAATTCTCCACAAAGACTTCTTTCTTCCAAGATATCTACACTCACAACCCCCTTGCTTGCTAATACCTTTCTCTCCAAAACATCATAGTCTTCCTCGATCGAGATTGCTCCTACTCTGAATTTTTTGTCAAAAAATTCAGAGCTTATGTTCCTTCATTCACTACCCATGAGGATCTGCAACACACGAGGCACCCTTCCCAAAGCCTAGAAGTCTAAACCTCCACCAATATAGAGCTCTTTCTTTATATCGAAAACCTCCTCATGAGTTCTTGGCAAGAATTAACTCCTCGAGATATATCTATACTTTCTCTCTTCTCTCGATCTACGAGCCCGTTGGCTGAATAATACTCTCTCCAGCCCTCAGCTGAACTATGAGTCTTTCTTCTCCTTTTGGTAACTTGGAAATGAGGAGGTAACAATCTGCGGTCCTTAAGATGACATATTTTCATATGTCATCTTAAGGACCGCATATTGTGGAAAAAAAGACTCTTCATCTCTTGCCACCTAACGGTCTTCCAACTTGGGAGGAGATGAAGTTGTACCCTCCATCTGGTACAATTCTTCTTTATGGAGAGGAGCTGTCTGTACCTTCCATCGCCTAGTTGATCAAACAACCGGTCAACTTTCACTTGGTACGACCATGTCTCCACTCATTACTCCTTTAGCTCTTAGGTTCCACTAACTTAGAGGACTTGGAACTACCAACTAAGTAGTTGTTGCTCCCTCGCTACCTCCATGTAGTAGGTACGTCTCACCTACTTATTGTATATTTGCTGCTTTTCATGGGCTATGCTTTTCATGGGCAGTGATTATATCCAAAAAATCAACATCTTCACATTCCTTCCTCCAACCTAATAGAAACCCCTCTAATCATACTTTGGTGCCCCAACTCGATTTAAATCTTTTGAGTGATGGTTGGTGCTCCTCCTACTTCATGTGACGAGTCCCTAATCTCTATCGCCTTTGTCTCATGGACTACATAATAAGGCTGATCCTTACATAGTAGCTTGCTACGTGGTTACCATTTAACTAAGTAGTCTTTTCTTTACCAAGTGGTCTCCCCTAATTGTAGTAGAGGCTGGTAAACCTTCAGCTTGTATTTCTCTTCATCTAGGTCAAACTTTCATCTATTGCTGGAGTGCATAAAACTTCACCACTTTCAGGTAATTCTCTTCTCTTCACACTAAAATCATAAAAACACAACTTTTTGTTATATCTCATCTAAACTCCTTCTAGTCTTCTTCCCAACTCACTTCAACTAAAACAAAAATTAAAAATCTGCAGAATATGAATATCACAGTCACCCCGATTGTTCGTGCACTAATTATGTTCCAACTGTGGTCATGGCTGACTATATACTCTTCTTTGTTGTCAACCGCTCATAGTTTTCCTTCTTTGACTTCGGACTCCCTTTGGATTCCTTACTTCATTGTCTTAGGAGTAACCTATTTATCTAAAATAAAAGAATAAATAAACTCTCGAGGACAAGTTGTCTCATATACAATTCCCTTCTAGACTTTCTATCCTAATAAATCAGGTCTACCTCTATTTCTCTCATTTCTCTCATCTTCCTTACTACATAGAGGTAAACTCTATCAAAATTAAATAAAAAAGAATTAATAAAGTAAAAATTAAGAAAATATCACAAACTCGGGTGTGACATACCTCTCTCCTCAATTGTGAAGCTCTTGATTCACACAACTTCAAAATACTTTCTGACCTTTCAACCATTTACATATGTAGGTAAATATTCTCTCATCAACGTAGCTAACTAAATCGACCCATTAGTAAATATCTCTATGACCTTATAAGGGCCGTGTCAATTAAGTCTCAACTTCCCAGGAAACTTCTCCCTCCTTTTGTTGAACAAAAGCACCAAGTCTCCTATTTCTATCTTATTGGTACGCAGTCTCATGTCGCATCTCTTCTTCAGGTCCTCTTGTACCTTATGGATCCGCTCCAATGCTACGGCTCTCTGCTCCTCTAACATAATCAGACCAGCTTCCCTCTATTGTAAACTATCTTCCACTGTTGACTTGTCTTCACACAAAACTTTCCTCTTATAGCTGGACACCTCCATTTCTACCAGTAGTATAAGATTCATCTCATAACACAAGTAAAAGGAGTTTGCAACGTAGTGGTCTTCTCCGTTGTTCTAAATGCAAACAAAACATTGGGAACCTTCTGATCCCAATCATGCACATAAGTCATTGTCACCTTGATTAAGATTTTACACAAGATGCTGTTAGACTTCTCAGTTAATCCGTTCATCTTGGAGTTGTTAGAAGTTGACTTTCTGTGTTTCAGAAACCGCTCCATCAACGCCTCCACTGTCTGGTTCAGAAAATGTGTCCTCCTATCACTCACTAACTCGAGATATCACTCACTAACTCGAGAGGACATCCATAACATGTTACTGCCTTTGTATCATCATTTCTAGTAGCATATGCTTCAACCATGCGTGTAAAATAATCCGTGGCTACTAATAAATATCTCCTCCTGGTGCCTTTAGTTGCTGGTGAGATGAGAACGACAAAATCAATCCTTCATTTTTCAAAAGGGGCGAGGGGTAAAATTGGCTGTAAAGACCACCGGGTTGTTGAAGTTGATTTCCCTATCCGTTGGAAAAGACCACATCTTCTAATGAACTCCTTGATATCCTTGTATACTGTAGGTCATCAGTAACCAGCAGTTAAGATTTTCCTGACGGTAGTCTAAACTGCAAAGTGTCCACCAGCATCCTCTTCATGTGACGCCCTTAATCATCTTTTCTGCCTCTTCGTCCTCTAAGCATCTCCGCATCACTTCATCCATTCCCATCTTGAATATAGTCTTTTCTATCAGCTGGTACGTTCCTATCTTATGTAGAAATACTGCCTTCTCCTCCTAATTCTGTTATCTTGGATATTCTCCTCCTTGGATAAAATGTAAAATATCTGCATACCTCGACTTCTGAATCTTTTCTACTGTAAGCTGATATTACTCCTCATCTGGAAACTGAATTTCCAACTTATCTTGCTCCACTTGACTTCTTGTCTTGAACTAGAAAAAAAATCTTCATTTGCATGTTGACTTCCATTTCTGAACTCCACCGTAAAATTGAACTACTGTATTAACAAGATCCAACGTGCTATCTTCTCTGATAAATCTGCTTTCCTTACTAAATGCTTTGGGTTGATATGATCCACGTGAAACACTCTATCATACCCCAAAAGATAATGCCTGAACTTTTTCACCACATACACCATGCCTAAGGCTTCTCTCACCATAGTTGTGTATTTGTGCTCCGCTTCTGATAATAATAATATATTGGCTGTTCCTTACCTTTCTCATCCTTCTGACTTAGAACCAAACCAATAGCAAAAAGATTGGTATCCACATACACATGAAATGCTATCTCCCAATTTGGTGCACTAAGAAGAGGTGCTGACACCAAAGCTACTTTCAATCCTTCAAACGTCTTTTGCTGCCATGCTCTCCAAACTTATTCTTGCGCCTTCTTCAATAACTTCGAAAGAGGAGCTGGCTGTGTTGCATAGCCCTTTACAAACCTCCGGTAATATCTCATATATCCTAAAAATGCCCTCAGTTCCCTGGCACATTCAGGTGGCTCTAACTGCACTATTATAGTCACTTTCTCCTCATCAACTTCAACTCCTTTCTCTAAAACTTTATGTCCTAGCACAATGTCTCCTCTTATCCCGAGAAAACTCTTCTCCGGATGTAAGCATGAACCACTTTCTCTACACTTCTGAAATGTTAACTCCAGCTTCTTCAAATGCTCTGTCTTGCTACTATATACACAGAAGTCATCGAGAAAGACTTCTATGAACTTCCTCAAATACTCTCAAAAACTAGTTGTCATCATCCGCTGAAAAGTTGCATGTGCGTTACTCAAACCGAAAACATTACGGTGTAAGCGTAAGTTCCTCAAACTGTAGTAAACGTAGTCTTCTCACAATCCTCTTTCCTTAAGAAAACCTGATTATAGCATGAAAACCCATCAAGAAAACTATACATCTCTTTCATTGCGACCTGATCAATAATGATGGCTGTAAACTGCAAAGAATGATGATACTTTGCTGTAGCATCATTTCAACTTCTTGAAGTCTTGACAAACACATATTTTCCTCTTTTTCTTTTTTGATACTACAACTATAGACGAAACTCATTCACTGGAAAGAACATGATAAATGAAACATGCTTCTAGAAGATTATCGAGTTCTCCTTCACCAATAAAGAGTACTTAGGATTCTGACAATATTGCTGTTATCTCACTAGAATAGAGTTAGGCGTAAGATCTATTCTATGCTCCCTCAACTCTAGGAAAATGCCTTTCATGTCAGATGTCTTATATGCAAAGACATCTAGATATTGTGAAATCAACACTTGATACTCTTCCTCTTCTTTCTCAGTTAAATCCTTCAAAACTCTCACTGATTTTCTCTCGACTATATCTATCTCCTTCCAAGCTCCAGGATACACCATTCTCACCCCCAGTAAGATTAAATGAACTGAGTCTCACTCCCTCTTCTTTAGATTTTCCTCTTACGTTTAGAAGATCATGTGAATCTTCTCATCCTTCTCCTTTTGACGAAATAGTATCTTCCAAACTTGATTATCCTTCCTCTTGAAGTATGGAGTCACTTCTCTCCTCAAGACTTGATTTCCTTCTTCTGAATATCTCTTGTCTTTGAATTGTAATACTATCACATCTATTTCTAAATTCTTTTACACTCATAAATCCTCTCGGCAAAGCTCTCACTTGATCTTTCAGGTTGTAAAATTCTGCTCTCTGACAAAATATGGTATTGCCACTCAGCCTCTTCTTTGAACCACATCCGATGGATTCCCATGCTATCTGGATTTAACATCGTAATAAACTTCACTCTCGTGGCTGATGACAATAACCTCACCAAATGAAAAATCCCTGTTCTCTCATTATCCCAAAAAGGTAATGGTAAATCCTCACTTCCCTTCTAGTTCCATGCAAACCATAATTTTCTGTTTTCCACTACTACCCACAAGTCAATAAGTAATAACCATGTCTATACGTAATAACCTCATGCTATCTCAAACTATTCTTTGACTGATAACTTGAACTCACAAAAATCTCTTGCTTTTTTTCTGGACTTAATGTATATACATCTCATGAATACTTATCTGAACTGTACGTGGTATCTTGCTTTGAGGTCTCAAAATTACACAATTTTATGTAAATTTTACTCCATCGATGATTGTATCCACCCTGTATAACATTATGTGATATTTTGACCTGTTTAACCGGTTATTACCATTGAAGAGTGTAGTAAAATAATGCAAAGTTAAGAAGAGTGAAATCAAGTAAATACTTGGTTTGTACATGTTTGAAGATAGAGAACGACGTGGATGGTCGGGCGTTGAACGTGGTTCGAAGTAGAAGGGATGGCGGCACCATCGAGTCCAGTCCAGTCCAGTCCAGTCCGGACCTCCCCAGAAGGGTACACCATTCCTGACAGCCGACTGCTTTCCTACCGTAGGCTTATCCAGAGGGGGAGACATGAAGGAGGACAAGGAACTAGAAAGGCGTCTCTGTTCGACTCTCCTGCTTTGTAGTTCCTTTGTACAGGAGGCACTCTCTAAATGATATTGTTCGGGAGTATCAGAATTAGTCATAACAAAAAATATAATAATGATCAAAACTATCAATATTTTTAAAACAAATTATAGTTTTAAGAACCTTTTATACTAGATAGTTCTATAATATTTGCATTAGTTTATAATATATGAGTTTATCTCAATAATATACCTTCAAGTGTCACCGCAACGACTAAAGATGTACTTTAACAAAAGAAATCCCCAATCTCAGAGGCATATCTACCAATTTCCTTTGAATATTAGGTAATAAATGATTTTGAAACAGATAAAGAATATAAGAATCATTGGAAGAAGTGCCGACTGGTACGCTACTACGCAATAGGGCGTGTCAAAGTTCATCCCGTAAAACTGAAAACGGGAGTAAGGTTCGAAACCGTACGCTAAACATATCATAGACGGTAAAACTGAAAACGGGAGTAAAGTTCGAAACCGTAAACTAAAAATATCAGAGACTATCAGGGCTTCCAGAAGGCGGAAAGTACTCCGACTGGAAATTTTATTTTAATTTAATTCTTTAATAAAAGAAAGGTTATTGGAAATTTAAAACGGCATCAGAGTCTTACGGGGATCGAACATCACGAGAATTGTATTAGGGCCATTCAAAAATTTTCCCATAGTGAAGTACAGGGCTCGGATCAAAACTCGTAAGTGTAAACTGTCCAAAATGGTAGAACAAGTTGATTAATTCGATCTAATTTTCTAATAATAGTTAAAATTAGTATTACATTATTTTTAAAAATAGTAAGTAAAATCTATAACCACAACCTGTATAAGTTACGGCAATTCCATAGAAACCAATTTTGACTGGCACTATTCTCGTGGGAACACACGGAACTACTTCCTATAAAAATACATACGGTGTGACGCATCCGGAACCTCCACCGGTGAGGTTTGACACACCGTAATCTCAAAAGGACTTTGACGGTCAAGACTTCAGCGAGAGGGCAGCAGAAGCCAGTAAGTAAATAGCAGTACGGTACATGGACAGCCGACCTGTCAGTGAACTTTCTCCAGGTTGAGGACCGCCTTTCTCATGTCAGTCTCTTCTCTCTCTAGAGCGCTCGGCTCACAGCCACATGTTTTGCAGTCCATGGTACCGGTCAATAAAGTGTACAAAGAGGACAAGCGCACACGAACGCTTCAGTCGATCGTCCCCCCCAATCGAACGAGCCTAATGAGCGGCGTGAGATGTTTGAGCTTCAACGGTTGCGTGACTTGCGCTCGTTTACATTGTTCATAAAAGTTTGTGGTGCTTTGGAGATTTGGTTAGGTCTGATTTCATCTCCAGATTTGAAATCAGTCACCATGAAAAAGGTGAGAGAGACAAACAAAGCTACTATCCCACAAATGGCATTCATATGCGTGTGAGTTTTCGTACCCCTTTCTGCTGAATCTGCTCCCTTTCAGACACCGCTGCTGACTACGAACGACAAACATTCTCATGATCAGGTGGATTACTTGAAAATAGCAGATGCAACCGAATCTCCCAACATACGCACCCTGTTTAGGTTTAATCGCCTTCCTAGAAGTCGACCTTGCTTCATTCCCGAATCGGACTGAATGGTTTCTGGGGGTTCCTTCGAAACCGGCTTGGTTCTAAACCGTTTAGATCCTTTATCTTTTTATTTTATTTTATTTTATTACAAAAAGTGAGAACACAAAACCTAACGATAGGATCGAATACTAGTCGATAAAAGGAAAATATCATCATCTCGACAACACACAGAAACTAGAAGACATAGATAAATCTAACTTTTTTTCGAAAAATATGGATTTTATTACTCTGAGAGTAGAGATATGTACATAATGTAACGAATAGCGAAAAACACAGCCATATCTAAGTGTGCACATGACTGAGTAATTTTCAAAGATAATATAATATCTAATTTTCCACGACTCGGCAGAACCGAGGAGAACAATATACTCAATTTCTAAACACTTGACACTGACTCCAGAATCTGGAAGAAGGAAAGAAGTAAAACCGTGCTCAACAAATTAAGAACCATCATTGGTACCCCCTCCGAGCTATTGCTGAGGGTAATGGTTTAGATTCTTGAATAGATGGATAGCGAAGATGATTTTCGGAAAGTAAATATCTTAAACAACAGTTTCATGATCTCCCAATAATATATATTTATTATATATATTTTTGGATATAGTATATATAAATTTTAACTTTGCAATTATAAATACACTATTTATCATTTCAACAACGTTTCGATGAAACAAAATCCAAAACCGCTTTTCGAAACTAATACCTTATAACATTATAGCGACAGGTGACTTTAGAACTGCTGATAGCGAGGCTTAGCCCCGGTGTTCTTCCTCCCTTCGGGGCGTTGGTTGCTTGACCCTTCGGTTCCTTCTTTCTCTTGAGAGGTTTGATAAGGTTTTTCTCTCCGTTGGCTATTCATTGTGTCGCGTTTCCTTCCTTATAACACCTTATTGGTTCCGGAACTTCATAACAACTGTGAAATATGACCTCGTCGCTACCGGAAGAGGACCTATTTCTAATCGCCGGCGGGCAGGTTGCGTTTGCGACCAGCTTTTGCATGTGAGGCTGTGTTCCGTCGACGGCAGAGACTGCCGTTGTAGTTTTCAGAGTCGCTTTTGGTACGGGAACCATTTTGTGTCACACCGCAAAGAACGCGCAAGTGCTGCACTATTCCGGTCGACTGCTATAAATACATGGCTATAGCAGGTGATATAAAACACTCACGATAGAGTATATTTTGCATCGATCCTTGAATCCGATTCGGTGAACCGCCAGTGGTCTTACTGACCATTAAATTAATCATAAAAATTTTCAAAAAACGATAAGCGTAAAGTCTAGAAACAGACAGAGCTGCATACGCAAAATCTCACGATGTGAAATATTGTATCCAAACTTCACTTCTAGGAAGAAGGAGAAGTTAAACAGAGAACTAAAATAATCATCAAAAATTGGTTGATATCAGCCTTCATTCAAAAGTAATTTAGTGAAAAAATTAATATAAAGCGTACAATCAGTCACACGGAAAATATTGCTCTAAGAGGTTTACAAATCATTATTTATGTCGAAATTTTATAAATTAACTTCATTAAATTTAGATCATGTTGATAACTTCATTACACATGTTCACTTCAGTTATATCAAATTTATAAGTTACTATTCACGTGAACATAACCATCTTTTTAGTATAAAGAATTACCACTATCATGAATAAAAATATTTTAATTTATAAAATTTAATTTATAACCTAACTCTTCCAAAACGTAAATTAAAACTCTTCCCATATTCGCTTCTTCCAAACTCGGAAGAAAAAATATGCATCTAAAGTGAATGAAAATAATAACGAATGTAATAAGATAACAGTCCCACTACGGATCTCCCGTGCAGTAGAGTCTGTTTCCGCCTACTGTTATCCTATCTTGTGCCCCGATCTGCCCCCACCGAGGTACGTGGTGGAATACTTCTACTGGGTGTTCGCCAGAAACGGAGTCCACAAAGATAATGGAGAAAAGGCTGGTAGCAAACTGAAGGAAAATACGAAACATGGGGAGGCCACGATGGACTGGTGTAGTTCAAAGGTGAGATGTCTATGTACGGAAAATTTTTTCTTCAACGCATATCTAATATGTTTTTCAGACTTGACTCTATCTCTCTTAATTCTGCATTATTTAATCGCATCTTTGACTCGTTAGGGCAAGTTAAGCATGACAAAATGTCATGTAATATGATTGTAAGACCACCATATCAGCACCCATTCACGTATCTGCTTGAAAAGCTCCATTTAAATTATCTTTGTAGTTCATTATCAACTTATATTATTTCTTACTTGTTTGTGCAGTGTCTTCATATGATGATAAACCTGTTAAATCTATCAGCGGTGCGATCAAGTAACATAAAGTTAAGAGGGATAAGAGCCCCACCGCACTACTTGTCGAACATGGTGGAACTGCGATAGTTTTGTCTTTTATTCTGACAGTCCAATGCTGCTCTTTTCTCGGAAATATGTCAGATTTTACACTAAACTAAACGGCTTGGGACCGCACTGTAAGAGTACACAATGGCAGTTTAGGGTCCACGTGTATCATAATAAATGTATAAAGTCGTCCACGTGGTGGCTTCCTGAACTGTCTCGTGAACAGATTCTTGGCCTCCGGCTGTTCTCTTTTCTCCTATCTCTTTTCTCGACAACCTTGGAGTCCGAATGCTGCGACGATGTTATGCTATTGTAGAACATTCGACATCTCTTCTTTCTTCAATCTAGAGCTGCCATGGAACTAGACTTCAGTGCGGCCGGTCGACTATAGCGATTTTCTAAAGCGATCCTGCAGAATGTTATAAAACGAGTTCTGAATAGTATACTTCACACATCCGAACTTCGGTAGCATCTAATGACAGACTAAGTGAAAACATACAAGGACGATCACACACACATCCGAACTTCGGTAGCATCTACAGACAAAAACAAAAAAAATGAATGTCTTTATGAGGCTAATTGAGGAGTTGAACCTCAACCTGAAGCTTCCGAGCTTAGCCACCGAGTCTCTTTTGAAGACCACAACTTGTAATGTAAAGTTGCTGGAATATCAAAAAAGAGCGACAGGGTATAATGAGTAGACGATTTACCTTCGTGTCTTCGGCGAAGCTGCAACGAATTCCATGAAGATGGTTATTATCCATCGAGAGCTAAAAATTTCTGCAAGGACAGAACAGATATCTCCACCTGTGTCTCCCGCTCTAGAGATGTTTACACTATATGAAATACTGGTACATGGTTCATATCGCTACTACCTGTCGAATGGACCCGATTGTGAACTAAAATATTATGCAACACACAACAAGCATGGACGAGTCGTGCTGCCCAATTAACACTTGAGTTAATCTTGGTTGTTAAATTCTAAACCTCATTTTCAGAACTCCGAACGTCTGTTCAATAACGATACGGTCTCTAGTGTGCCGATCAGTGTATAATATCTACAAGTATGTAGAATGACGATTGATACTATAAGGCATCATCAGTCAATGTTGCATTGTGTATCCTGAATCCCCAAGTACATAAGGTTTTAACTGTACATCATCATTAATCATAAGAACAGGCTCTGTGAGGATTTCTCCATCCACTGCCTTCTGGAAAAAAACTAGATACGCACAAGACACGTTTACCATTAGTGGATCCGAGACAGTCTACATGTATATCGAGAAAACTATTGTCAGTATCACATATTGCTTGAAAAACAATGAAGTGATATCTCTTACGGTTGTAGAAATCGAGAGCCATAGTTGATCCTTTTGGAGCTTGAATGTGAATGTGGGTGCCATCAATGACATCCTGGCAGTTTGGCAGACCACAGCGACGATAGAATCCCAAAGACACTCGCTCCATCGCACCCCAGTAGGCCAAGTCAAGTACTTTGGTCCAAGTACAAATACCACCGCATTCACAACGTCTCACATAATCTCTTGCACAGTAGATTCACCTATCCCAAACTTTTCAGCCACACAATAATTAGCCCCTGTGGCCAAACGATACAAAACAGCTCCTACCCGCACTTCCACTGGGATAGTACGTCTAAACTGAGTGTTTTTTTCTGGATGTGCGGAGGGAGCTCAACAACAGTGACATGAAAACAGGTTTCGACATTTGTACAGTTTTTACCCATCTACTATCATCATAACTGTGCCACAAGAAGTAATCAAACCAAATCAATGAACGTCTTTTCACCCACCATCGAGTTATCTCATCGTCATCGACAACTTGTGCTAAAAGTAAATGGACCGTCGAAATACAATGTATCCAAACCCTTCACATTTCTTCAAACTCTAGAGATGAATCTCCTTCGTCTTCGTCCATGAAGGAAGTTAGTTCCAACACTACTTCCACACACATCATGCATGATGCTATGATCACAAGCAGGAGCTGCAACATCTCTACAAATGCATGTACAGACATCCAAAAATTGCCAACTAGTCCGACGACTCTAAGATATCGAACTGAATTTATATTTTGGATTCAAACTCCCATCGAGAAATGAAAGAAGCTATCACAACTCAAAGAAATACATTCAAGCTACCATTTACTCTTCCCTCATCTCTCGAGATCGACATGGACTGGAAACTTATCCGCAATGTGAGAAAATGCTCCAGCCATCTCACCTAGCACGAAACACAATTCACGACTATGAACTGATGCAGCTAGAGTACGCCGTTCTTCACTGTCTTGCTGGAATTTCAGGCGTTGTCTTTCCACTTCTACTATACTATCACTGAAACCAGACATGGAATCCACTAGTCCACTAGAAGACTTCGAATTTGACTTTTCTGCTTTATTCCACTATTCGACTTGACTGGACGACTGTCACTAGTAGTGTCAGAAGCTTGGACTCGTTCCTCTTCGGTAACTTGATCTAGATTCTCATCTGAACCTTCTTGCACACGCGGACTGCTCTGTTGAGGTACAGGATTGCTCTCGGAAATGCAGGGGGGTGACATACAAGCTCTCCCACCATAGAACTACTCAAGAAGATCTATCCAATTGTCTGGAAAATCTGATGGTAACTTGCTTTTTGTACGCTCTTTCTTACCCACTGATTGAGATGGGGGGTTACCATTTCTTGCATTCCAGTCCTTGACTTTCTTATAAGCGCCCACTAAATTCTCCCACTTCGTCTTCAACTTTCCTGCCTCGACAAAAATCCCTTGCTGACTCATGGCTTCTTGAATTCGATGTCATTTTGCATCGGATGTAACAATGTGGTCCCTCTCAGTCTACGACTCGAATTCCTCCCATTCTATCTTTTTAGACTCTATTAAAGCAACGACTTGTCAATTGTCCAACGCATTCACCTGCAACAAGGGGGTTACCTGATCCATCGTCTTCAAGATGACTCACGCGAGACAACAGAGGTAGATTAGCTTGCAAAGAAGAGCCTAAACTCCTTCGTCTTCGACTTGGAAGCTCATAATCAGCAGGTATATTCTCAGTGCAGACGGCACCGTGTAAACTGGTCTCGAATATTAACTCCGGCGGTAGAAGAAGATGGGTCATGGATGGGATACCGAATTTGCTCAAGCTACCGATTGTGGAGTTACGGTTCTGCGAGTCGGAAACACCTTGACTTGCATGTGATGAATTTGCTCTACCCTCCATGAATCTTGATAATCCTCTCGAGAAGAAGACCAAGATCCCGATGGAACAACCAACTTCCCACCTGAATATTGTCCCAAGAATGAAATACAAAAAGACTGTCACTGACAGACACATCAGAAAGTGCAAAATCTGATTCACCAATTCAAGGTATGTAGTCTCGATCGATACTCGATTGAATCCATCGTCAACAAGAGGACCCAAAGAATACACAATAAGGACCTCCGATAGCAGTCCACAACGATGAAGAGTCGCCGCAGCAAACCAGCAAATGAATAATGTCTAAAGAATGAAAAGAATGTACATGATACACGGTTCGCAACACGAGATCCAGAATCCAATGTTATGAAGAGATCACACAGCCGTTTTCCTGCGACCAAGATCACGGAATTCGCAGTGAGAAACCTTCATGATACTGTTGAGAAGACTACAAATCTCGTGACTTTATCTGTACATCGAATCGATAATGAGCAGCATTGACAATCGAAAAAGAGCGACAGCCTGAAGAAAATTGGCGCGCGCTGTATACAAGTGGATTCTTGTGCATCGGGATAAAAATTGAGTTTCTGTGAGCCCGCGTACTGACACACTTGGGACCAACTCCACCGAAATCCGTCACTTGCTGCACAAATGTCTACGCTCTTGACACATACTAAACAAAGCATAAACAATCGAGTTCTAAAGAAGACGACGACAGTCCGGTCTTGAAACTTATTCACGATCCTACGTGATCCTAAACTACCGCAGCTTCTGACAGCAAATAAGAGGCCGTGCGGTGGGACTCTAAGATCAAGTGAGACAAACATATTAGGAGTGCCATCAAGTAAATCTCTGCTATGTAGAGATACTCGGGAAAATCAAAGGGGAGGGGAGTAGTCCTCAGAAGCATGCTGCCTCCATCGTGACTCGAGAAGGGACCAGTACATTCTCATAGGGGTACTATATACCGTTTCGTCAAACTAACCCGAGATAGTCTGATGATGAAGTCTGAAGAGCAGGGAAATGGAGATGACCTTTCCAGCATTCCGTTGCAGAAGGAAGAGTGGAGGTATTATTGTAGAGAAGAGTGGAAGCACTTTTTTCATCTGTTAAGTGAGATGATATACATATGACTCAGCTCATGGAGATTCTGGACTACTTATTTGACTTCTTATTCTGGACTTCTAGACATAACTAGTATTCTGAGAGTTTCTTTTGAGTTTCCTTTCATTCCACTGTGGAGGTTCTCCCCACTTCTCTGTTATGTTATTACATTTTTATATTATTTCATTCTGTTTGAACATGTGCTCTAAGAATAATAAGAATATAGTATACCGTATAATCCTTCAGAACCCTACAAAAGAAGGAGAATTCATCTGCCTCGATTTGATGTACTAGTACTCAACGGTGCAGATTTCTCCACACGTTCGTGATTATATTCTCTGAAGTCATCAAAAAGCCCGGCGACGGGAATAATTTGCGTTTTCCCAAACTTCATCGGCACATGCACGTGTATATACTCATCCGACATGCAAAGCTTGTCTTTTACTGGACCCACAACACGAACACATTTTCTGGTATCTATCGGACAGAATAATTATTCAGTCAATGGCATTATCTCAGTATTATAAATTATAATCACTTATCTTGAATTTTATAGTGCCAGCATATTGCGAGACTGCAGAGTTTGTGGTATGCTCAGTTGACTTTACGCGTAACTGCGGGTTCTACGGGGTTTAACCAGTGCCATGAGGGGAAACTGACCGGATGGGTTACTCTCAACGTTTTACGTCGGTCCAGCCAGGTCACCCTTGATTGGAAGATCCGTTGTCTCTAGTTCTCAGGAAGAGCTGCTTACAGTCACTAGTACAAGAACTTTACCCGGTACAGGCCGATGATTATACCGGTGTAGCTTCCCATGTAGAACAGAAAGCGGAGACGAAGACCCGTTCGAACGTGTTTGACTGTTTATTTTATGAGGTCCTCTTTCTCCCTTTCCTCTCCACCACAATTTCTATTGTTGATAATAATAATAATAATTGACATATTCAAATAAAAGAAGGAAAGAATGGTGATTTACGAGTATATGACTGGTTGGGAAGCAACCAAACTTTTCGTCAGTACGGTATATACAGTAATCCCAAGTATATTCACGGTAGGTTTGGACGCGAACTATAGCACATGCTTGATAAGTTATTCGCGTCTTGAATTTATTAGGTGTAGATCTTTAACGAATTCAACAATAAATTTTATCATATTTAATGCATCATCCACACTTAACTAAACTATATTTATTTATAATAAATAATATCGAGTTTATATATATGAAATTAATATTCAAGATTGTGAATAGACATTAGCATGAGATCTAGACTTTGATTTTACTATTTGCTAAAAACTAAAATGTCATAAAAAGAGTTTCTAAAATATCAAAGTGAAATATGCCATCGCGAATATACTTGGTACTACGGTATGATGGGATCTCCAGTAGTTTTCCTTGTCTAACTGTGACCAAGGGAAACAAACACTGCCTTGACTGCAAAGTCGATAGTGAGGACTATTATTTTATTTTTCTCTTTTCTTTTCACTCAGTAGCTTAGACAATCCAGCAATGAAGCATATAATGAACTTAGTGAAGCAGAACCTGCACAAATCATTTTGCAACTGTCTCCGAATAACGGATCACTAATCCTATTGTTTTTGGAGAAATTATCTTTTCTTCAAGAATAATCAAGATTCAACAAACATAAGATGTGTCCCCAAGTAGAGGAACTGTTAAAATTAATATCTAACTTTAGATCTCAGTCATTCTCACTATTGCAAGTTCAATACTTTTTGCTACCATACGGATAAGCTATTTCCTGCATAATTCGTCACATAAAATGCACGACGAATTTTAGAAATTTTTTGGTGAGGATGCATTATACGGTTAGAAAAGAGCCATTTAGTTACGCTAACGTGAAAAAAAACAATATTCTTACGCGAAGATACGAGAACTAGCATAGTACCCGAATCACAAAGTACCCACTAATTTTTATGGCCAAGTTGCTATCATGCAGGCATGGCGCGAAATACAGTATTAAGCAAACGGACGCTGCTCATCAAAGAAAAGTGACTGCGCGATATGGTCGTGACGAGAGGTTTTTGAAGATTTACATGATTTAGCTTAACACTATGATATATCACATTCAGTTTGATCTCCTCAGTTACTTAGCTTATCACTATGATATATCACATTCTGTTTGATCTCTTCGTAGCTGACTACTGACTTCTTATGTAAATTTTGTATAGTATATAACAACCCTTCCAGATACGATGATGCTTCTGATCCTTTTACTAGTGTGTCTTGTGCAGCAATTTGCTTGATCACACCCCCAGTAGGTTCCTAGAGCTTGATCACACCCCTCTTACGATGTATGGCTTGATCACACCCCTGACTGGCTGTTGCCTGTAAAACCGGTCACTTTATGATGTTACTCACATGTGAGATTGCGCATATTAAACTTCGTATAGTCTAATTATTTTAAATAATGTTAAATGTTTTGAATTACAGTGATATTTAGTCAAGGTTGAAAGTACTAAAATGATGAACGAAAAGATAAACTGACTGGTTCTACTGTCAATAACCCGTCAGGGGTATGATCAAGCTTAAGGAACCTAAGAGGGGTATGATCAAGCTCAAGGAACCTACTGGGGGTGTGATCAAGCAAATTTCTGGTGTCTTGTGTTGGATAGATACTTAGGGTGTCTTTACAAAACGAAATCATGTGATCGGGGATCTTTGCAGATATCCATACCGTCCGTAGATGGAATTTGGGTTAACTCGACTTTAGAAATACGAAATGCCACAAAAGTCTTTGAAAGTTCTCGATCCTAATGAGCAGTTCTATAAACCTACGTGGTGCAGAGCTGCCAGAGCTTATGTGGATGGTCTTTGGGTCCATTTGAAAATACCACCTCCATGGATGAGATTCGGATGGGTCTAACTTTGAGAATCTGTTTTTAAATTGACGTGCTTTAGTGATGGAATGGAAAACAGTACCTCGTTCAGTATGGTGTTTGCCTCGGTGAATTCTGGGTTGAGTTTCTGTAAAGACACCATTACTCACTTTGGGTTTCACACAAAAACCTCATACCTCTATCTTACAATGAAAAGATGTAACCCACATGCTACAACCCACTAGATACAATATAAGGATCGATCTTTCCCGTTCCTTCGGCTTCCTTCACTCTCCTTCGAATGTTTGTAGATTCTCCTCTTGTGTCTTGACATCTTCTTTCAGTGTCAGTGTCTTGTCAATACGGTCTAAAGGTCATTTGAAGTGTATACACCGAGGATGAGTCGAAGATGCAGAACTCGCAGTACTTTGACTGAATTCCATAGTTGTGTGAAATGAGTACCATCGTAAAGGTTCGAATGGAAAATCATACCCCTACCTTGAAGGCTCGAGCATGTAGACAAAGTAGGCTGCTCCTTGTAGCAAGTAGGAGTCCATTTATAGAAAGTCAACATGAACGAATATGGAAGGGGGGATAATCTCCCCCCAGGCGAGCTTCCCACGAGCAGAAGAAGCGACCAGATTCAGAGAAAGTGCTCTCCATACCCCTCAGAGCTTCAGAGTCTCAGAGTCTGTGGATGTCATGCCCTGGCCATTTTGTTCGACCAGCCGCTAAGCTCCTTCAAAGCATGGCTTGCCTTTCCTGTGCTGTGTTTGCTGGATGTTTAGGTCCAATGATTTGGTTAAGTTAAACCACCGCTCCTGATACTTAGGGCGGGCGGTGGTTAAGTGTTCTCTTTTTCTCCCTTTTTGTGTTGCGGTGGAGACTTTCTTCTCTATGTTGCAAAGTGAGTATGGGTTATGTTTAGATCGTCTTGCAACTCTATGTGCAGTTATCATTTAACACTTATAACTAATCTTTTTTTAAATTTAGTACAAAATTTTCATATAATATTAATATTTATTCCGATTACAAAAAGGGAGCAAAAGTTCCCGGAAGTTTATCTTGCATGCATCATTATATAATTCTCTGTGCGGTGAAAGATTATTCTCCCACCGAAATTGTATACGGGGATGTTTGACTCCACCCAAGTAATAACGAGGTACAGTTCACGACTCGACATCGCTTTGCATTTATGTTATACTCTTTTCTGTTACCGCCTTTTGGACATGAGGGTCCAATATATATTACGTGAAATGAAAACATAGAGCACACATACAGGAGTGGACTGACTAACTAAACAAGAGTGCAACCGATAGAAATAATCAGCAGAAAGATCATAGCCATCTGTACAGACAATGAGATCCCGTGATCTCTGACACAATCCAATCGATAGAGTGCGTACAGTATTAGTACAGCAGCAGGCACCTCCAGGTTCAGTTCAGGAGTGGGACAGTCCAGTTCCTAGTAGAGTGAGCTTCACTCACCAAGCTGTGCTACTGTACTGGCGGCGATGAGGGACTACTTAGAGCCACGTTCCATCCGAGAAAGCTCGCCCCAACTCCCAAGTTTTTATCGGTCGGAAAAGGGAAAAAATTTAATTAATAAATGTAATTGTCTTGAAGAGAAAATGTTGGTGGTTGAGATTGGGGTATCGGGGCGTTCTCTTCTTTGGGAAGTCGGATGGAAAATTTCACTACTATAGTAAGACCTGAACTAACAGCATAGATAGTTGAGGCCAAATTCGGCCTAATAGAACCTGGCTCTAAGGGCTCGGCTAGCCATATATGTTGGAGTCCATACAAAAGTGCAGGATTGCGATATATATATCCAGACACTTTTCCTGAATATATTTTCGAGAATAAAAGAACTAAAGGTTAGAAGGAAAAGGGTGAGTAATGTCTCCCCGTGCACTGAGGTTGGAGATATAATAGGTATGTGTACATGAGCCTTTCGGCAAAGATAAGGAAAAGGAAAACTGCATAGCATGGATGAGAAATCTTGTATCGTCATTGGTTAGAACAGTAATAGACTTTTATATAAAAATGATTATATATATATCTCTATCTATTTATTATAATAAATAGATAGAGATATGGACGATCGATAACCTCCTCCTCAGATAGTCACATATCGCAACGTATCTGGATGTTGAGCAATTGTTAAGTTTTCAAATACCATCGACATAATTATCCAAAACACATGACCACGTTGAGAACATGCTCTCACATGTCTGGATCATCAAGGTCCAAAATCTCACCAGAATCACGATGAATAGTCGTAGATAAATAAGATTCTCGATCATATAGCAGAAAGTACGATGAAAATAATGCTAACGTTGCTTGCCGGTTACATCAATATCTCATCGTTAATCATGATAACTGAAGATCGTAGTCCTCTCTTCACTGTTTGAATAACTTTCTCTGTCCAACCATCTATCTCAAGATGATCTCGAGATGTAGTACGATGGTCTATCAACGTCTGATCACATAAGATCTGAAACTCTCCAAGAAACTTTATGTCTTGGTTAGTTAGAAGGAACGCATATGCTATCCCTTCACTCGTCTTGTCTGATAATGCTGTCAACTCAATCCACTTTGAAAAGTGCTCCACGATCACTAATACATATTGATGATGACGTACAATCAACGATAAGGGTCCCACAAAATCCAAACTTCAATGGTAATTCAACCCTACACTCCTTATTTTTGATAAGGGGTGTAGTTGTGGAATGGGAGTATTGAATGATGCTCATACTTGATAACAAATCATACATCATCCAACAAACTACTACACGTCGATATGCATACCGTGCCATCCATCAATAATGTCATTGGAGTAAGCTATACGTACACTTCACTCCAAAATGTCTCAACTCGTCATGAGACATGCCGCACTAACTGTGCTCTTTGTGATCGATGCGGTACCACACACTCTTTCATCATCTCACACTCTAAGTACGTGTCTTCCTTCCTGCTAGAACCTCTTGGCTCGTTGGAGGACATGATCTCACTCTTTAGAACTTAAGGTGCTCACCGTTATGCCGTTACAGAGATATCTCATAACAATCACATCCTCATGAATATCTCGTTGATTCGTTAAACCATCTCACCCTCAAGGTTTGAGGACTCATCATCTACTATCTTACTTGAGAGATAGAACATGATTATCCAGAGTCAACATGGATGACCATGTTATATGTTAGATGATACATACGTAAAAAGGTAGAGGCATGTCACCTCGACACATTCTCCTCATCTATCTCACCATGCCAACGAACTCTCGTCGTATCTCGCTGACTCGTGCATGGATTTCGACTCAAATCGTTTGCATCATGATTCACCACCTCCAGTCTATGTACGACCTGAAAGTCATATTCTTGCAAAATAAGAGCCCATTGTGCAAACTTCCTTATAAACTTGTCGGGCTCCATTAACCACTTGAGCGGTTGATGATCAATGATGAGAATAAAAAAGTTCTCAAATAGATAACATCTAGAGTGTATCACATCCCAAACTGTGTGATGTGATACACTCCCTCTTGTACGAACTATACTTAACATCTGCTGAATTGTTGGAACGACTAACGTACGTCACTACAAACTCTTTCTCCTCATCATCCTTTTGTCTTAGCATTGCCCCAAGTCTCAGTATACTCCAATCAGTCTGCAGTTGGAACAGACGCCTCCTAAAGGATCTCCTCAAGATGAGTGCGGATGTCAACTTATCCTTGAGCTTTACAAGAGCTCGCTCTTGCTCATCTTGCCACTAACAATCTTGGTCCGTCTTTGTTAGCTTGGTTAGAGCTTTCACAGTTCCACTAAACCCTTTGACATATCACCGATAGAAGTTATCTGTATCTAGGTAAGTTCTAATAAGTTTACCAGTATCTCAAGTATCCTCTGTCATGACACTAGAGGAGGAAGATAAAATCTTTGATTGCTATCTAGCAACCTCGACTGCTATCTAGCAGTGCTCTGATGTTCATCATCAATGGACTCAACCACGTCCTCATGAACAATCCTTGCAGTCTTAACTGTAAGCTCCACATGCACCTTCACCACATCCCATGCCGTCCATGGATGCTGATCACATACCTCACCTCTAGCCTTTATCTCTATCGTCTCGGAAGGCAAAGAGCTCATGAGTGCCCAAGTAGTCATACTTGTCGATCGTATCTGACGTTGGTCAGCCAATCCAAGACTAACAATCCAAGTCAAACAGTTTATATCCATTACTTGACCTAACACTAGATGACATGAAGCCTCTGACATTGAAGGTATCGCTGTAGTACTAGTAAGAAATCTCATCGTCCGTTCTCTCTCGTTGATGTTGGACTCCACCAACTGTTGTAACTAGACATTCTACACATGTCTAGGTCCTTTTTCTCTATAAGCGTGGGAAGCTGAAAAACTCAACAACGTATGCAATGCTACTCTAGGTTGTCCTACTAAGTTTACCACTGCCATGTTGTGGTAAACTTGATCTATCTGTGGCTCTCACTACACGAGATCATCACTTGGCATCCAAGATGCTATCCACCGTAAGATGTGCTGATCGCTGAACTTCATCATATGTGCATTTTAGCACCTCTCTAGATATCAAGTTCGTCTATCACATACGTGGATGATGTGCATGAGATCTCTCTCGTGCTACATCCAATAAAACTACAGGTCCAATCCATGATTGCATAATGTACAATCATCACTACTCGTGCACAAGAGTCACCTGACAAAGAAATGTTTTCCAATATGTACGATGGAGGACACTCTTGATGTACTTGTACATGTCGTAATATCTTCAACATCTCTCAAAACATGATAAACCGCAGGTAGTGCAAGCCATGACCTTTTCCTGCACGTGTGTGGTCTGACATGACCACTATGCAATCACCAAATAAATAGCACCAAATCGCTCAAGGTCTGGCACCTCCGACAGCAAAATATCTGACGGTAATACTTGTTGGTATCCTCTAACTGCTGACATTGGCAGTAGATTTGGGTATCTCTGTATCAATTGCGTCACATGATAAAATGAGACTCGTCTCCACCTACAAGTACCATTGTACTCATATGTAGGACTGCAAGATTACAGCTAAACCAATGTTGATCCCACTGAATAGATCGAGCAAACATACACCTTGTTCTGGATACTGTCATACAATTGGCATAGTATCCAAAGGTGATAATGGCATAGGTCCAATAGTATTAACATCAATGTTTTTCCACCAGATCATGGTGTTCTTCCACTTTCCACTACTGGTGGTACAAAATTTTCGCTCCAAGCTTGACGTACCAACTCACCAACGTATTGCTGCAACTTTGATATTGAACTCCAATGTGAGACATCTCCAAGATAGACGAAACCACTACTCATATTAGGTAAGTTTTCCGTCTCCTCTGGTGTTGGAGTATCATCCGCATGGGCGTTGTCCTCCAACAACTCACCAAGTGACAATTGAACTGAATGTAACAATTGATGCCATGGTCCTTGACTGCGATGATCCAATTTTACCACTAAATAGAACTAGTAAACGGCTCATCCTTCCGTCATCAGACTGCCATCTTGAACTATAGGAGGGTGTCTCTTCTCAATAGTCGATCATGAAATCCATAGGGTACAAACGTCTCACCAACCAAGACGTCATAAGACTCTGCACTCGATAGCACTGGTTCTCTCCATATCGTGCGCGTACATTACACAATATACATCGTGATCTAAACTACAAAATACATAACAATCACCAGACTGTCATACACATATACAAGTATACCACAATAATACGAGAACACATGCATAAACATTTGCCAACCAGCAAAGATCACTCACGACTCAAGCCAAACCCACTCTGTGCTCATAGAGAATCCATGTTCTTCTCACTAAACCCATATATCATAGCTAGGAGCTTGAATGCTCAACTCGAGAAAAGTGAGAGACTACAAGCTCCAACTTGAAATATACTCGTTGGTGATCTCAACCAAAGAAACTCTGTTAACAGCTCTAACGGCTCTATCGACACTAACAGTGCTAACGGCGCACGTCACTTTGCACTCAACCAAACTAACAATGCGTAAAAATGACATAACAACTATCATATGCATACACATGGATACACAACATAAATTGTTGTCTAAACTACAAAAGACATAACAAGCAGAAAGTGTCTTACACATACACAAGTATACCACAATGGTCCCGTAGCTAGCAGTTTGGTCTCTCAAACTCCAGATAGTCATATGATCCAACTATGTGATATGCACCTTCTTCGGTGCAAAGATCAGGAGGTCGAGTGCTATGCTATAGAGGAATCTCCTGTATAACATCTTGAGAACCTCGTGATGACAAAACTCTATGTCGACCACAGACACACCATCAACCATGAATCAAATGCTCCAACTTGAGCACTGAAAACAAAACCTCATCATCACACATGACGATTGCTGTCGTAACTCAGCTTGTACTAAGCTAACATATCTCTTACTAAGATGAGTATGGACAACTTGAATCTATCATCACCACATATAATCTCTTCCGGTCTGCTGGTCCACAAGTCCAACCTCACCGTGAGAGAAATGTATGTAGTATGACTGATCCGCAACTCCAACCTCACTACCGACAGCACATTAGAATAATCACTCCGAAAATCAAACGCTAACACAAGCAAACACGGTGCACAAACAAGAAGTAGAGTATGGAGGGGTTCCAACCACAAGAAGTCCAAACCACAACCCTCCACCCTCAAACATTCACAAAGGTAGAAATCCAACCTTATCCGGATTGACGTCTCTTTCATCGAGTAGTCATATGCACAATATATGACCACCAACGATCATAACATGTGTTTGGAGTTGCTAACTAGATGTCCAATCCTCTAGTAACTCCAAAGACCTTAAACCATATAGTTATTACTAGTTCACACCACTCAACATCCACTAACACCCTCGATGCATCCACCTACGGCATGAAAATCGGTACCTCAAGTGTTTCTCTTTAAGACTATGAAATCTCGCTATCACTCTCCTCGGAATACCTAGTAAGGCTTCTTAGGGCATAGAACAAGTCCCTAAGTACCTATCAGCATCCTTGTAAGCCACCAAGAGCTAGTGGTCTAGGGGTATAGTCCAAAACTAAGAACGAAGAAGTTACATTAAAACTTCAAGAATAGTGTCGGGATGAGTGATCATATTTAATGCACTCTCACATCACTGATAACTTGCTTCTCTTACACGCCAGCAAGCTGACTTGCTGACTTGACGAGTCGAGATGTGTCACGATGTGTTGGATCGGCTCCGTCTCCGCAACTGTCGTACTCCGCTTCTCACGCCTCTGCACACACGGACCTAAGCTCCTCGAAGCCTCTAAATTTCTCTTAACACGCACATGCACTCCCCACCACGAAAACATCCGCACACTCTCTGCATCACTAATGTAGACAAAAATCAGACAAAATCTGTCCACATGACACACAAAAACACACACAAAAACACAAAAAAGCAAAAAAATGACGTAAACATCTCTTAACACGCACTCTTCACCACAAACACACCCCCACACTCTCCGCATCGCTGATGTAAACAAAAATCAAGTGAAATCTATCCACAAAACACCCAAAAATACACACTGAAACGCAAGAATGCAAAAAAACTGACATAAAAATCATAATCAAAGTCACCTTTGGGATACCAAAAATAAAATTATGCGAAAAGAACACACCCACACAAAGCTCACGTACACTTCAAGATTTTAAACAACCAACAAGACCCAATACAAACTCACGGATTTCATCAATTCGACTGAAAAATCTGACGTAAATCTTGATTTTGGTTCCTGGTCAACACAAAAAGAGTTGTACTGAACTCAAACGGACTCCGTTTCAAACAATCTCTGTTGTGTTGGAAGCATCTTCTCAGCACGCTTCTACTGCATCCTTCACAGACCAAAATGGAGAACGACAGAAAGTCTTACCAGCGCTTCCGCACATCAACCAATGTTAGGTTTCAAAAATGATAAACTGTCACCAACGACCAAAATTCGATGTGACCAATGGCAAAAAATCCACCAAATCACTTCAGGAATACACCAAGCGAAGCGCAAATAACCCCCACTCGACAAATTGAAGATATCATCAATCTGCGACCACTCAGAGATGTCACTAGCAAAAAATCTACGACTTTATTTTTCTCAATCGAAACTTCACAATCACTTTTCTCGAGTAATATGAGAACACATGCATAAACACTTACCAACCAACAAAAGATCACTCACAAATCAACCAAACTCACTTTGTGCTCGCAAAGAATCCAGGTTCTACTCACTAAGCGCATCTATCATAACTAGGAGCTTGAAGACTCAACTCGAGAAAAGTGAGAGACTACAAGCTCCAACTCGAAATATACTCCTTGGTGATCTCAACCCAAGAAACTCCGCTAACAGCTCTAATGGCACTACCGGAACTAACGACGCTAACGCTGCAGTCACTCGAACTAACAATGGGTAAAAATGACATGAAAATCATCAAGTCATCCGTCGAGTGGTCTGGCTGAACTCTCATGATCAATCTATCTCACGTCTTAAACTGAGTCAATTTTGTTGACCCACCTAGAGATGTCTGAATCTGAAATGGACAGTTCTTTATTTCAGTCTTGTCTAGACCCAATCCAACAACTACTTTCTATAACATCAAGGGTTATGCTCTAGAGTCCAACAAGACTCTCTGCGATCTGTACACCTTCCCAGAACATCGAACCAAATAAAAAATCTCACTTTTGTTGTCCAACAACACCGCACTTGGTGTCAGCTTAACCCATTCAGTGACAACTCTATCAATCTAGCAATCGTAGCTTATCATGAACCACTGATAGCCGTCTTGATCCTCGATTCAGTGGACGAGTCTACCATACCACTCTCAACCACTTTTCTTTTGGAAGCAATTACATCATCGCTCTCACAGAGCTTGACAGCTAACCGAAACACTAGAGTCAATCCGACTCTCAATGTCCTCATGTCAGTGGCTGAAAACAACAAATACTGCATTACTAACATAACCTCCCCCAACATTGGATTAGACATCACATGTGTGGGTATAATCGGTGATCTACAACTCTTTCACTCGACAATGTCCGTGCACCCAACTTAACTACACAATCAGTAGGTTAACTAAGAACCATAGATGATGTTCTCAATACTTCTGATGAAATAAAGGATAGAGGAGGTCTGCTCTGTCTACCAACTTCTTCTCTGTGGATTTCACTCCATTGATGTCTCTCGTGACTCAGAGACATGTGTTGTTCCTCGAGTCACTATTACGGACGCATCAACATGTATCACATTACACATAAAGTCAAAGAGATCGTCATCTCTTGTATACGACATGAAAGTCTCGGCTATCCAACCTTATCTCCGCTGAGCTATATCCATACTAGCTAGTCTTTGCTCAAGCTGCTCAATCTGAATCGTCATAGTAGAATCGAAAGTAGTGTTAAAAGTATGATCGGTATGTCTTCTATCAAGTGCTGGATCTCTATCTCCAGCTCGACCAGCTCGGTCTCTCTGAGCTCTTCCTCATCCTCGATATGTACTTGTTGTCGAGACTTTCTCTTGCCATAACTCTGGATGGAGAACAAAATATCGATCGGTAGTATGATCATACTGATGACAATGATCATTTGTCTTTGTGTCTCTTGAGACGTCTCAGAGTCTCATGCTTGCACTTTATGGACACTCTTTCTTGTGGTGGTTACCACCACAAGTCCAACAAGTGATATCACTTGTTGCTGACCGGAGAACGAAGATAATGGTTTTTGCTCATTGTATTCTCCAAACGCTCTTTGGATCTGTGGAGACACACTCTGATATCGTGAATCACGCTCTTGTAGGACATGCTGCCTCTGAGAAGAGAGATGCACCATGTGCTACATCTCTACTAAAACCAACAGTCATCACTCTCTCTTCCATCATGTTGAGCTCTATCTGCTCAATCAAACCAAAGACAACGACCAACGTGAGTGACATCGCTTGTAATATAGTCGCATCTCGGACTCCATGTTGTAACTCTATGTCTAGTATCTCATGCCAAAACTGAGTTGCATGTGTCTCTATCATGCCTTGTGTGATACTGATTAACCGTCTCATGCGAGTGTAAGCCTCATCTCCAGTCTTCCGCTGAAACTCTTGCAAACTCCTCAACTTGTTGATCCGCACATCATGATAGTTCTTCCGCAAACACTGAAAGAATTGAATCATAAGATTAAACTTTGATGGTGTACCGATGGCACTGTCACCTCCTCCACTACTACTAGCAACTCCCGTTGTCGCACTAGAACTCGATGGTGTAACGTCTCCTAAAAATATACCAATAGTGATAGAAACGTAAATGAGAGATCAATGTTGTCTTTATCACTCAATCTCCACACCGTAGTTGTGCTTGAACTCATGGTATTCGTCCATAAGTCTTCTCTCCAAGTTCTGAAACAACCCCTTCTATGTCATGAAAGATGTAAGCAATTGTGGGTTTTACATCTATTGCAAGTCACATCAATTATTGAACTCTTGGATGAAGTCATCAAACTCAATCATACCCACTGTATCCGAGTATCATATGAGACCTTTTGTGATCTCACAGATCCTGTCCATGTTCCACAACAACAATGTTATGACATAATGTATAACCTCTATCGACTCACCGTCCAGATCGATATCCGTCGTCGATAAAACTGCTGATACTGATTGATATCTCAAGTCATTATGTAAAAACCCACCGCGTATTGCAGAAGAATCTCTCTGGAGACTTCTCGAGAACTCAATGAGGACAAAACCTCGTGCCAACTATGAACAAACCGCTCGAATCAAAGCATCGACAACTTGGTATTACACGTGATCGCAATTTCGAGGCATAGTGGGCATATGAGCTTTACGCACACGCACATCCGTAAATCAAAGATATCATCGATCTGCACACTCTAGAGATACTACAGATAGAATTTCGCGACATGGAATCACTCAAATCAAACCTCGCGACTCACTTCTTTTCAGTAATCTTCTATTCATTCATACTTAAATGCCAACCAGCAACACAAAGATCACTCTAGTCAAGCCAAAGTTTGTTTGGTAGGTTTGGTTTGATTAGAGTGATCTTTGGGTTGACATCTTTTTATTGTGCTTGACATCAGAGAATCAAGGTCACTCTCACTGGAAAGAAATGAGGCCTACAAACTCTTATCTCACACTATACTCCTCAAAAAAAATCGAACCAAAAACTTCTCCTAATAACACTAATGGCTTTAACGAGACTATCTATCGCGTACTCTACTAACTAGCATGTTGTGACGGAACAAGTCTTCTGACATTGATGCAGAATACACATGAATTAATAGATTATCCCAAGTGAAAATGGAATAGATGATAATAATGCAAGGAAGCGAAACTTCTATTATAAAGTTTGAAGGAAACGGGAACGCTTGAGTAACAGGATCATTTCCCTTCGTTTTACCGTCTCACAAGATTTACTGTATGTAAACTCATTTTGACATAGTGAGAATTTTCTTTTTATACGCGAAGCGTTACGTTCCCGACTCATGACTATGAAAAGTGTTTGCTTATGGAAGTAGAGAAACTCTCGCAAGTGGCCACGTGGTACCTCTCCAATATCGTTCCCACAAGAGCACCGCTTTTCCGGACCTCACGGGCAGCGGGAACGCCAAAGGAAATGGACAAGAATATGGGAACTTTGACCGCACCAAACCAAAAGGTTTACGATCTTTGATGCAATAGAATTCTATGATGAGGTTTTGAAGTATCACTGTAAGAGAATTAGTTGCCGTGAACAAGTGATTCTTGGAGCATCTCCACTAGTATAGCGATAAATACCTCTTTGTCTCATTTTTAGAAATTAAAAATAAAGGATCTTTAATTTAAAAGTTCAGTTCTCCCACATCAGTCTTTAAATCTTGAATTTGTGCAGAGTATAAGAAACTTGAACCTGTTCAGAAGTACTACAATTTGCTCTTCAAACGGTTTGATTTTGGGTTAAAGAACTTTTATTATAATCTTTAAGATAAAAAAGTGCAATAATTTGTAGATATTATCTAAAGTTAAAACTTTCTATTAGAATCTTTAAGTTAGAAAAGCATAGTAATTTTTAGATATTATTTTAAATTAAAAACTCTTATAAAAATAAATGTTGAGAAGGTTTTCCTTAACCAACTCCCTAACTACGGTAGTTAGAGGGGTCCTTTAAAGGCCTTAAAGACTTTAGAGGTGGCGATGCTCTCACGGAGCTAAGATGCTGAAGATTACAAGCAAGAGAAGCGGTGAAAATTTATTGAAATCTGATTCGAGCTTGCTTTTTTGTTGACTAATTTTTTATTTTCGAGAATTCATTTTGCTAGCGTTAAAATTGTTCTCTAAAATTGCTTGCAGAGCGTATCTATATTAACTTTTGCTTTCGGCGGAAAAGATAATAATACCGTATCCTGTATTCTAGATCTGTACAGTTGTAAATCAATGTTTGAGAAAAGTTACATATGTTGAGATACCCATATTCTATATTTCGGAGGATACATCGCAGGGTTTGTAAATTGTTGACAATACTAAATGGTAACCGGTACTTTTCACTCAGGTGTTAGTTTTTGTTACCAAAATTAATTGGAAATTATCCATATAACCTATTGATAAAATATAACGGAATTTCTTCTTAACTACATAGCAATCAAAATTTATAAGTTTGCATGAGCTTTGGGAGGATAGCACCGTGACCTTCCTCCCATAGCTTTCTCTTCAAATCGTAACATGCTTATTCACCGACGCAAGTCGATGTCACTCGTTTCAGCGCGTTTTCTAAATTTTGTGAATTTCACTTCGCTTCTGCGTGCTGGCAATTCCTGGGGAGTTTTCTATTTTTTAATGCAGTCCAAACTATGCAGAGAAAACAACAGTCAAAGTGGTAGTCGAAAAAAGGGAAGTTCGACCTGCCGTTTCTTTCGGTAATATCTTGCATAATCGGTGCATTTTACACAGCTGTCTCCGGTCGTTCTCACCTCTCATGTGGTGCTTGTTCATTATGTATTGCGATCGCAGTTTGAACAGTTAACGTGGTAGTCGTAAGCTCGGACTCCGAGAATGCTAAGAGGTAAAGTGAAGTGGCTGAAAAGTTGTCGAAGCTTTTGCTCCCTTTTGCTCTCCGAGTAAAACAGAGCGTAGACCGTTCGACCGTTCGTTTACGATACACATCTTGAGTTTGGATATCAAGGACACTCTCAAATTACTCATGCTCAACAGTTAGTTAACACTTTTTATTTCCATAGTCCATCGGTTGCAGAATACACAAAAGAACACTGATTTCCGTAGTGAAAGCGATATATATAATCGTAATGCAGTGAAGGCAATAGTATATCTGTAATGACAGGGAAGTGGATGAAACTATACTGTCTTTTATAGGTGAAACACTGTATTCAAACGTAAGAAAAGAAGACATGGAAGTGGATGAGAGTATCCTGCCGTACTACACATTGTATTGAAACGTACGGAAAGAATATGTATGACAAACAAGTGGCTCCGCAGCGAGAGTGCATGCTCATTCCGTTCTGAGCCATGCGCAATGCTCATGTTCCTCTGTGTGTGGCTGCTCTTATTCTGCTCGCAGCCCCGCGTGCAATGCTCCTATTCTGCTCTAAGCCTTGCGCGCAATGCTCCTATTCCGTTGTGTCGCCTGCATGCAGAGAAGAGGTTAGGTAACAAATGGAACGTAACTGCAAGTAGACAGCAATAGCTATAGTACCTTCGACTGCTCGTCGGACCATCGTGTCTGAAAGTAAAGCGCTGCAAAGAGGTATGTACTCTAGAAATACTTGCACCGTCTCGAATAGTGAGCATGCGTCAATTGCAGGCGAAGAGGGATTCAGCGACTGTTCTTCCTCTTCTGATGTGAGACTGGTGAAGTGTTGTCTCTGATCTTCACGGTGGGAAAAGAAAATTGTATCAATATCTCTCGTGGTTATGGTTTGCGGATGGACAGTGGACTTCCAAAGGGCCTCATTTCTACCTCGTTGTATACCGTTACCATGCAAGAAGGAGCATACTTGCCAGACCGGACCATCGAACATAGAGAAATATGCCATGTACTGCCGAGTGGATGACAGCTTATACTTATTGAACGCAACACCCGTTGTAGTATATTGTTGGAGTTGAGTTCTACCCTGTTTTCTTACTGTCTGCGGCTTCGAAAAGAGTAAAAATCTCATCTCTATCTATGAGCATAGCATCACTGATATTCTTAATGCAAGAGCGGTGGTGTATCTCAGATTTATCTTTCATGCAGTAGTCAACAGTACCAACAAAAGTATGAAGACCTCTGTTATTGAGCTTCTTCACACACACTTCAGCTCCCAATGGTCTACTATTACCCTTCCAACCCAGCACAAACAGCAGTCTGTTCTTGACATCGATTGGACTGCTCGCCAGTAAACATAGAACTCTCTTAACATGGATATGCAATAACACCCCCCTCTTTCTACCGAGATTACTCCACTGTCATATTCTTGCTGTAGAAATGCACATAATGACCCCAACAAGTAAGGTCGAGATCTCCACCAGTCTGACCAACAGTCACAGAGACTTCAACAGTCTTGATAGAGGTTATTTTTTCCGACCAAGGAAAAAAGAGATTGCTCGCGCGCTTGACGCGAGCGGCTTGTCGCATTTGCATCAGACGATAACAGAAAATGTTTTCAACCGATTCTATAAACTCTAGTGTTCACTGCTTTGCACACACAACTTAAAGATTTCTACGCAAGAAACTACTGGTTTCATAAGATTCTCGTCAACCTCGTGTCGCAAGAATTTCGGGTAAGAAAAGAGAGCAGGTCTGCTGTCCTTTAGGATGAGCCGCAACTCTTGAGACTCGATATATGAAAAAGGTCCTATTACACACTGGAAGCATTCCGTCGCCCATGAGAAAACATACGATACTTTAACATAATCTAACCCAGGCAGGAGGAATTTGGATGGTTTCAAACAAAAACAAAAATTGATGTACTCATAGCTTCTTGTCAGATACAGTTCTGTTTCAGAGAAGAAAGGTAGCCGGAAGGTAGCAAGGGATAGGGGAGGAGTTGATGGAGGAGCAAATTGATCAAGTTGACACTTGTAGCTTTCAGTTCTGTGGAGGCAAAAGAGCTGAATAGACTGCAGGGTCGGAAGTAAAAGTGGTGGACCGAGTGGACTAGAAAGAGTGACATCACATGCGGATGCTTGTGGCAAGTTCGACTGCTGGTCAAGACTAGACGGCACGACCAAGCAGAAGTAAAGTTGAGAGGTGAAGTGTGTCAGATTTCTCATCATCGGTCGCGTCAGCGAATCCAAGGCGAGACCCGACAAAGAGCCCTGCAAGGAGCAAGCAGAGACAGAGGCTCCGCAGTGAGAGCACAAAATCCTTATGCGGTCGAACAGCTGGTACTACTCTCTGAGCAGCGATCCCGACAGAGAATTAGATTAGAGGTGACATCAGCGACGTAAGATAACCGCACAGACCCATAGAACAGCGTCTCCGTCACAACGGTAGGTAGAGATAAGATCATCGACGTAAGACATAAAGAGTGACGAGGCCGCCAAGTCGGATACAACAACGATCCAGAGAAGACAGTCACCTCGTGCTCATAACGGCATTCATAAGAGGAGACACGAGATAAAAAGACGGCTGCTGGCTGTTGTCATTGTTGTGCCCACTCACCCGAGAAAGAAGACATCGTCGACGATGCGAAAGAAGCGACAATAAAGCAGAGCTGGAACATCGGCTTAATAATGAATGTAAGTACCGCTAGCCTAGAGGCGTCTTAGCCAACAGTCTTCAAGAAGAATACTAGACCCTAGTTTCCCTCCCGCGATAAAGAACAATCCGCAGCTTAGGATGCTTAATCGCGGTTGTTGTTTTCTCTTTTGTTTGCGGAACAATACTCTTTTCAGAACTCTTACCCCGGTGCATGGAGGTTCAAAGGTTGAGTTGTTACTTAGTACATAAATGATTTTGGAAATATAAAATGACGGGAAATGTAAATCTTTTTTCCTTTGTTTATATTCTGGAAATATAAATTCTCTCTTCCTTTATATTTTAGAGTGGCTTGTTAGAAATCATCTTCCGCAGTGGATTTTCAAACAAGACATTTGATACACGACGATTGGTTGATAAACCATAATTTTAATATATTAAGTTTGATAAGCCATTATCTTTAGATGATATGTCTAGAAACACAGTACATCGTTAGATCTCTTCGTAAAACAATCTACACTTTATACTAGATACTTTACTGTATCCTTTACGTTACGGAGATTATGATTGTAATCATTACTTCTCAATCCTAAACATTCCACTCCCCTCGGTTCTATCTTGAAGAGTGGTTTAGGAGTAGAAAAACCACTCCCTCTCGTGACTTATTCTATACATAAACTTCAACAGGGAATGATATATGTTGATAAACCATGACAGTGAACCTTCTTGACAGTGAACATGTATGTTTTTTTCTGAATATTAATGTGTCGATTACCAATCAGTGTAGGTTCGTGTTTTACCAAGTCTGAACGTGGCATACCAATTTCCAGAACTAAACCGAACCCAAACTGTGGTTTATAAAAAACAATCGATAAAAAATACAAAAGAAAAAGAAAAGTGGTTTATGTGTAGGATACTTCACTCCAAGAGTACATTACCCTGCGCAACGGCAGAGGTTTGCAAATCTTTGTTCGTCGAATGGACAGAGATTCGAAAGCTCGGTTCTCTTGGGAAAGATTTCGTTCGTACGTACTAATATCGTCATCGTGAGATTATGACCGTGATCTCACGATCACTATCAAGTCAAACAGATGTGTACATTATGCCTTTTGAAGCTACGATAAATGCTCGATGAATGTACCACTCAAGCCGATAGTGCTTTATTCCCTTGATAGACTTCTTGCGAAGGTTGTAGGTGAGTTAGCAGTAGGAAGGGGAAATTAAGCTTGTCAGCATCGATGGGATAGAGGGATAGAGCGGACTATCATTGGCTATCGAAAAAGAAATCATCATATGGAATATAAATTTATTTTCTTTGTATTTCTTTTTCTTAAAAGAGTAACCCGAGATAGTAGTAATGAATCTCCAAGATGCACGTTTCCTTCATCATGGCGCAAGATGTTATTAGGGGATAGAATATCTAGTGAACGGAAGACTTGTTAGATCTTGCGGTCATGACTATTCTATAGCCTTGGAATTTTATTATATATATCAGCAAATCATTAATTAATTAGTTAATTAGGACAAAGTTTGTTCATGTAGGGAGGGAGGATACTGAAGGAGACGAGGGTAAGGCTGACATCAGAGGAGGATACGTGCAGGTGGCGGTGAGTGAACCCAAGTGGGTCGGCAAGGTCGAAGAGTTGGACAGGCTGGGGGCGGTGCAAGCGGCAGGCTGCCGCTTCCAGTGTTCTGTTCCGTCTCCTCAAAATCTGGAGAGCCCGACCGGACGCCGGCGGCCTCACACAACGGGAGAGTCGGAAATTCACGAGGTGAGGGACGGGAATGGTACAGGAAGGAAGGGATCGAATGTGGCAGAGAAAGGGGCCGTGAGCAGCCGGAGCGGAGGGAATTCCCGTGATGCTTACCCCTTCCCCTGTATATTGGACGAGGGAGGGAAGGAAGCGAGGAGAAAGATACGGCTTGCTATCACAGGTGAGAAGGGCGGAAAGGCGGGCGGATGAGGGCCCCTGGTCCGGCAGGAAGGAAGGCAGGGGACGCCCTTGGTCGCAGGCCAGGTATGGTATGGTATGCTGCTGAGTACCTACGAGCAGAGCAGAGTCAGCTAATCAGCAGCCACTTGCCGAATTGAAACCCACTTGCTGCCCAAGAGTACCGTATGCCGAAGCCATCGGGACTCCGAGACTCTCCTCCCACCTTGTCAGTAGCAAGTGTTGTGAGGCCAGCGGAACCAGAATTCTTCTTTGTTCTCTATCTCTCTCTCCCCACTCGCCAATCTCAGTGTCGTGCTCGCTCTGTTTCTCGTTCATTCGGGCCGGGCAAAAGAGGAAGTCATCTTCCTCGTGGTGCTTACAGGAACATCCTTCGACCGGACTAGCAGCAGCAAGCAACAGCCGTACTAGGAGCAGTACCCGAGTGCAGACGGAAATGACGACTTCCATCAGGAGTAGCGTGGACTAGGAGTGGACGATTTGCTCTTTTCGAAAGGAAACGCGCGAGAGAGGACTTACCAGCGGATGGGAAGAGAGTGATTTTCTCTCAGGCAAAGCAGGGTTATGGAGTTCGCACGACGGACGAGTTAGTCAGTCCGAGAAAGTCAGGGCGAGGGAAGAGGAAGGGATAAACACTGAGTTGGGGGAATACGAATCCAACGGGAGGAGCTGTGGGTGTGGTCCCGACTTAGTGCAGCAAGAAAGGAAGTCTGCTTGTTCAGTGTCGTGGTTGGGCTCGAAGAGGAGGCGCTAGTGGAGTCAGCAAGAGAGGCGTTGGTATTCGCTGCATCTGTTTCTCGAAACGTGAGTGAAGAAGGGATAAACATCAGCGGCCGAGAACGAAAGTCTTCGTATGTCGGCTTTATGCTGGTGTTCTGCGAACGCGGTTTTGTAGGACGAGAGCGTCGATACGAGTTCCGTAGAGTTGAGAATGGTCTTCACGGGCACCCAGAAAGAGGATCCCTGAAGATTAGTGTGGAAGTTTTGAAAGTGGTTTATTGATTTACTCAGTCAGGTCGAGCGGCTCTAATGTTGGGAAAAAAGGCGAGGTTCAGGCTCCGCGGACATGGATTACATGCAGCTTGCGGTGCTGATCATAGAATGCGCACGTAGAGGATTGCCGAAGAGGAGGCAAGGTACATTCGAGGTTTTCTCCCGTAGAGGGCATTCCTTGTCGGCCTGTATGTGCATCGGAGAGTGTGATGCCACCAGCGCGTCGTATGGTTGATTCTCGGGTTGATTCACTGCAAACAGCTTGGCACGTAATCGAGCTAGGTAGATGCTCCGCAGCGATATTGCTGTTTGAAGTTGAGATTTGTGGGAATTGACGTGGTCACTTGGAAGTGATAGTTCTCCCTGTGCTATTACTATTCAAGTTTGAGCTTGTGGGTTGACCGAACTGAAATCAAGCAAAAGCTGCCACGACTGCCTTTTGGTTGAGGTAAGGATGCCCAGTACTCTGATAAGCTCTCTTTGCTTGCTTGCCCACGCGTTAGTAGCGGATGGAACTCATGCTATGTAAGAGAGAAGGCACCAGGCTGAGGTGATCAGGACTTGCCAACTTGTTAACATTATGTAGGCTAAAGCTCATGGGCTCTAAACATTCTGCATCCGAGTGGGTTTCCAGTGTCCATACATTGTAGTTTAAGAGCTTTTCTGCATTCAGCTCTTCCGAGAGCGGAATAGATCGAACGCTGCAACATTCCGTCTTTTGAACCATCTTGGTTTTCGGTGTTCGCATTTTTAGTTGGAGATTTACAGGCAAAGCTGCTTAGATTTTAAGTTGGCGGTGGGAGTGGGGCAGAAAGAACTCGCTCTGTCCGTACTGGATTGCTTCCAACCTCCTCCTAAGTCAGGAACCTCAAAAAATGGTTTGTGTGTATCTAGATGGCTAGTACACCGAATCCATATATCAATACATGTGGTAATGAGCTTACAAGATGTCTGTACGTCTGTACTGCAGAGCTTCTCCGGTGAACTCGGCGGTACTCATCCTCTTGATAGTTCTGAGGGGAGTCGCTGTCACCGTCTGCAAAAATGGATGCTTGTAACTGCCTAGAGCCGCAGTGGTCAGCAGAAGACCTGCTTATGAGATATCAGTACATTTCGGACTTCTTCATTGCCCTTGCTTACTTCTCTATACCTCTGGAGCTGATATACTTTGTAAAGAAATCCGCCGTCTTTCCTTATCGATGGGTTCTGGTCCAGTTCGGGGCATTTATCGTATTGTGTGGTGCGACGCATTTAATCAGCTTGTGGACTTTCACTACCCACTCGAAAACGGTAGCTTCAGTAATGACGGTCGCTAAGGTCTTAACTGCCGTGGTGTCTTGCGCTACTGCCCTTATGCTTGTGCACATTATCCCAGACCTGCTCAGTGTAAAAACCAGGGAGCTGTTTCTGAAGAACAAAGCAGCAGAGCTTGATAGGGAGATGGGTCTCATCCGCACGCAAGAAGAAACCGGACGGCACGTGAGAATGTTAACTCACGAGATCCGAAGTACCTTGGACAGGCATACAATTTTGAATACGACCTTGGTCGAATTGAGAAAAACTTTAGCACTAGAAGAATGCACACTTTGGATGCCTACTCGGAATGGGTTAGAGCTCCAACTGTCTCATACGTTGAGACAGCCGAGCCCTGTACCAATTACAGTGCCGATACATCATCCCACGATTAAGCAGGTGTTCAGCAGCAACCGTGCGGTTGTGATTTCTCCCAACAGTCCAGTTGCAGTTACAAGACCTCGGACGGGAAAGTACATGATAGGCGACGTGGTTGCCGTGCGCGTACCTCTTCTCCACCTCACCAACTTCCATATCGGGGACTGGCCCGAATCAACGAAACGACCGTTTGCACTCATGGTGTTGATGTTGCCCTCAGACAGTGCAAGAAGATGGCACGTTCATGAACTAGAACTCGTGGAAGTTGTTGCCGACCAGGTTGGTTCCCATTTCATGTCTCCAGTTTGGTGGTTAAGGAAAAGCTTTTCGACATATTCGCAGCGATGTGAGAATATCTGTTTTGTATCTTTTCTCATACTGCGTTGCTGAGCCTTGTTTCAGGCGTCCTTTCTCACGAGTTTTAGTTTGGTCAAACGACATTCTTGCGTGTATTCACTTGGTAGATCTTGTGTGTGCCAAGATCGAGTCCGGATTTCTTGTATGAGTTTCCGTGTTTGGTGTGTGCCTGAGACCCCGTCAACCTCACAGGGTTACACGGGGTCTGGACTACGTGTGTGTCAATGGTGTATATTTCTTGCTGGCTATCATAGGACTGGTACTGGATTTGATGCAGTCGTTGTAGGTGAGATAGTATTCGAAGTCCGTCCTGCGTACTCTTTGCGCCTCAGACCTTTCAGTGCGAGCTGGTTACTTCGTAATCAGTGAGGGTGTCTATGGGTCGTACTGGGTTATGGTCGTAAATATCTGGATCGTGTCGGGCCTCCACTTAGATCATATCGTTCACTCTCTACGTGTCTTATGCGTTACTGAAATGATTCGTCGTGTTTATATTATTATGTACATGTGTGTCTTTCGTCAAATTGATTACAGTTGAACACTGTTGTATGTAAGTTCTTTGTCTATTTGTATATTGATACCTCTGCAAGTTCTTCTCCTAAGTATACGTCCTTCGCATACAGGTCGCAGTTGCTCTCTCCCATGCTGCTATTTTGGAAGAATCAATGAGAGCCAGAGATTTGCTCATGGAGCAAAATGTTGCGCTGGACATGGCTAGGAGGGAAGCGGAGACAGCCATCCGCGCTCGTAACGACTTCCTTGCAGTCATGAATCATGAGATGAGAACTCCGATGCATGCAATCATTGCTTTGTCATCACTTTTGCAGGAGACGGAGATGACACCGGAACAGAGGTCCATGGTAGAGACTGTTCTCAAAAGTAGTAATCTACTCGCGACTCTTATCAATGACGTGCTGGATCTTTCTAGACTAGAAGATGGAAGCCTGGAGTTGGACATGCGTACCTTCAACCTTCCTGCTGTTTTCAGAGAGGTAATACGAAAGGACTTAATACACTGAAAGAATGAGTGGTTATCCTCAGATTTATCGATACTGTTTCAGACTGTATGTTGTTGGTTTCATGAAGGTCGAAAACGGAATCTGTAGTAGCACTGACTCTTTGTACGATGCCTTTACAGGTGATGAACTTGGTGAAGCCAATTGCATCTGTCAAGAAGCTCTCAGTATCTTTAAGTCTCCATCCAGAGCTTCCAGAGTATTCCATTGGTGATGATAAGAGACTCATGCAAACTGCACTTAACGTAGTTGGCAACGCCGTGAAGTTCACGAAGGAAGGTAGTGTGACGGTGAATGTTTGTCTAGAAAGGCCTGAGTACCTACGTGACCCTCGGTATCCGGATTTCCAGCCTTCCCACGGAGATAACCATTGTTACATTAGAGTGCAGGTGAGCTATACACTCGTAAGTTGTTTGATACGTAGCTTCTTTGAAAGTGGCAGTGATTGCAACTGGATGTGACTTGTTTGAACATGGGAGAAACTTCTGTGGGATAGTCAAACCATTTTGAGCATTGTGCCTGTAGTAGTAGTAGTAGTAGTAGTAGTAGTGTGCAGAAGACCTGCAGTAGGTCCAGCGCTTCCCGTAGTAGGCCGTGCCTTGGAATTTGGTAGAAAGGCGTGTCACTAACCCGCTGGTACTTCTCGCAGGTGCGGGACACTGGCCTCGGATTGAACCCTCAAGACATTCCTAAGTTGTTCAACAAGTTTGTGCAAGCTGACTCTACAACTACCAGAAACTACGGAGGCACTGGGCTTGGTCTCGCAATCTGCAAAAGGTTATTTTCTGTCCAGTAGGTGTCTTGCTGTCGAAGTTATTATACGCAGAGTTACTCTGTCATGAACTTTTAGAAATCATGAGAGGTTGGCTCTCCAAAGAGCGTGGACCGGCTTACACGGCATAGCTGGGGCTATCTAGGTTTGCTGGTCGAGTAGATGTCACACACCGTCAGCAGCTTCTGTTGGTTTAGTGTTGGTACTGAGCGCATGTCCATACACGTACCTAGAGGAGTAAAATAGGGAAGGTCTGCGTTCTCATACGTACATGCTGTGCAGATTTGTGAATCTGATGGAAGGTCACATATGGATCGAAAGCGAGGGACTTGGTAAAGGCTCAACAGTAATATTCATCGTAAAGCTTGCCCTACCGGAACACGTGAATGATGTGGACCGCCAAATAACTCCAGCAGTACAACCCAGTCATCTTCGAACTGATTTTAGTGGAGTTAGAGTTCTCGTTACTGATGACAACGGGTACGTTCTATCCACGGATTACGGGAGAGGTTCTGTGATTTAAAACTGTTGCAAACCAGTCTTGGGCCGTTGACGGCATCTTACAGCTTATTCTAGGATATATGTCATTTACTCTTTCTCGTGTTTAGCCATGGAACGAGACGGAGTGAAGGTTTCCGTTTGACCGAGGATGTAAATGGTTGTTTCCTTGTGCGCAGAGTGAATCGCATGGTTACCAGGGGACTCCTTATACGTCTGGGATGTGACGTCACAGTGGTTAGTTCTGGACGAGATTGTCTACAAGTCATCTCTCAACCCGGCCAACCTTTTAGAGTTCTCTTGCTGGATGTTTGCATGCCCGACATGGACGGGTACGAGGTCGCTGTTCGAATTCAAGAGAAATTTGCCCGCCATGAGAGGCCACTGCTGGTAGCTTTGACCGCCAATACCGACCGTGCGACCCGCGAGCGTTGCATGAATCTGGGTATGGATGGGGTTGTGCTTAAGCCTATATCTTTGGAGAAAATGAGAGTGGTGTTGACTGAGCTCTTAGAACGGGGATCTCTCGTGGAAAGTCTACGGAGACCTTAGGGTTGATCAAATGGGTACCTTCGTTTCCCTTGTCCATCCGGTGACGAATGTTTTGTGCTTTCGTCATCCTGTTGGAGCATCTTCATGCTAAATGGTCATTTCTGACCCCTGGAGAGAAGGTTGTGTGACGTGCTGGTCAACACAGTGGGAATTGCTGGTAATAGCGGGGTCCATAGCCTCTGCAAACTGAGGCTTGTACAGAGTTGTGCAAGTGCTGATTCCTATTAGCACTGCTCTCCAGGTAGAAAGGTGTGCTGTGGCCTCGATGTCACAAATTACTGGACGCTGCGAGTATCAATTGATACTTTCTAGGCGCTGGGCTTCCTGCTATGCCGCTGCCATGCTCCAAATTGTAACATACTCTGATATCGTAATAAGCAATGGTAGTCGTCAAGAAAAGGCTTTCTGTCCTCGGTGGGCTGCCTTCGCGACCACCTCTTCGGCAAGAGATTGTAAATCGGAACGCGGGCTCGGGTCTAGGATGTTTCTGCAGGCTGAAACTGGACCGACTTGCACTCAAATTTTAATCTGTCAACGTCCAACGTTTTTCCTACCTTGTACTTCCATTTGAAGACTGACGACTACACATGAAACTACCAGAATCTACACTGGAAGATCAATGCGGGATGGAAGGATTCTTGCAGGTACCGTGCACACCTTGTCAACGGCGTAGATGGAGCCTGTACATGTACACTAGGCGAGCTCAGATAGATTACAAGTTTATCTACATGGTAATAAACTTGTTGCTTAAGTCCGTGTAGCCTCTGACTCCAGTGCAGGTTAGCATGTGCTCATCAGTGTGTGCTCAGCATGCAACAAGAAGATCTGTAAATGAAAGCTAATGAAAACTGCGTGCCAACCGTGTCCGCGAGCTAACGAAGAGCAAGTTCAAGAGTATCTATAAGGAGTCGGGGAGGAATCCCCATCTTCCCATTCGCTTAGCATTCCAAGTATGTGGTCAGCATCCCAATACAATGAAGGTGGCGGTCAGCTGTAAGAATCCCGTTGCCAAGCGTGGGCGTAGCTATACAAATCAACACGGAAAGAGTGACGCGATGAATAAGAAACGGATGGAAAGACCCATCAATCCGAACGCTGGAAAAAGGGGACCCAAAGGGCCAAGCACCCAACATCCGGAAGGGGAAGATAAAATCGGGGCTAAGCAACATGGTGTAGGTACGGTTATCGCTAACCGTTCCGCCTGTCCGTCAGGGTATAACCACGGGGATCCTCATTGCCGGTAAGTCGGGCGCGGGAATGGCGTGTGTTTTCGGGGCCATTGTTGGTCGAATTTCGGGTTCTTGCAGGGTAAAATTACACCGAGTTCAGCAACTCACATCACACCTGTCGAGACTTACGTCAGAACGATGTACCGTCAAACTAACGTACGTCAGTTTTTCATTTGACGTATTAGGGGGTCTCAAACCATAGCCTGTCAGATCGAAAACGGAAATAGGGTTCGTAGATGTAACGTGCTTATGTCAAAGTTGTAAGAGGAAATGACGGCCGGTTTGAATGGAGTCTGTAACCGAGTTTATGTCTGTGAGAGTTTTCATGACCCTCCTCGAGACTTGAACTGAAATTGTCATAAACTGTTTAGTTATGGCACTTACGTCAAGTGACATAAGTTTGTTACACCTGTACCCTGTAACGTTTACATCGGATTTCCATGACGCGGATTACAGAAACTGACGTTTGAGACCCCTTATTGTTCTCACACTAAGTTACATAAATTTGCTTGATCACACCCTAGTAGGCATGTTGTGTAGGATCATATTTTTCATTTTATCGCTGTATTGTTTGATCACACTTCTCATTTATTATCGACAATAAACCCAATCATTTTGTTTTAGTCAAAACCATAACTCTAAACTCCATTTCGTAAATATAGGTATCCTTTTGAATTGTATAACATGTAGAAGAATGACCCGGAGCTATCAAACGTACTGATAAACAGTCTGGAAAATTAGAGAATTCTACTTCAGAAAATCTCTAATGAGAGGATTCACTCACATATATGCCTCAAACGTATAGCCCGACTGATAGCTTTTCGACGTTACGAAGTCCTCTAGAGCGAAAGGTGCATGGCAAGTAATAAAACACTTCTTCAGTATTCACTTTCAAAGAACTCACTGGGTTTAAACTCATTTGAGTTTAACATATATTCTGTGGATTTTGTCTTCATTATTTTTCATATAAATATTGATCTAGAAATTCTTTCATGTTGAAGTAATTCGAGTGACTGAACCGTAACAACAAAAAAGAGTTTGAAAAACAACACTCGGATAATAAAGGAAACAGAATTGTTGAACCGAAAGAATTAGATAATTAAGATAACTTTAATATATTTGAAGTTAAATTCCATGCATGTCAACTACACAAATACTGGTGAAAAGAATTCACACTAAGATAAAAAGTTATATATATCTAAATAAACAAGTAATTCATAAATTCTTTTACTGAAACTAAATTACTTTCTTATATGTGAATAACAAAGTACATCTCAAAAAGGAAAAGGAAAATTCTTCAGACTAAAAAGCTTTTGTCGTCTAGTAAAATAAATGTTTAGCGTCATATCCTAATTTTTTTCTGGTGTGCTATGAGCTGAGAACGAAAGAGTATAAGTTATCAGGAATTGATATCAAGAAATAGATATTGGCTTTGATAATTATATTTGAGATAGTTATCTACTTCTATAACTATCTAAGGTGTATTTATCGACCTTGATAACTATTTCAAATATAGTTATCGAGTTTGATATTTATTTTTATATTCTTATTGGTATCAGCAGATTTCACTTGATATCGGTTTCTGATAATTGATATATTACTTTTCTATTCTTATTGGTATCAGCAGATTTCACTTGATATCGGTTTCTGATAATTGATATATTACTGGTCCCTCTATGAACCATAAGAGGAGACTTCTGCATCGTCCTGTCTGCTGACCAACAATTAAAAGTTAAAAAAATAAATAAAAGGTGAACAAGGAAAAGACAAGTAGAGATTTGTCCTACGTGGTAATACTTTCACCGGAGAAACTGTAGAAGAATGGTTCATAATTGAGGGGTTCAAGAAGAAACAGACATCAGTGCAAATATCATATCAAGTTAATAGTTGCTAAGATATTCACCTCTTCTAGAGGGGAATATGCATGGGCACAGCAGATTAACTGATTATTTGAGCTGAACAGGCTGTCGCATCTATATCCTCCAAGACACGTCTGGGCCCTTTGCACTAATGGGTTAAGTCTAGCTCCTTCCACAATTGTTAGTCCAGAATAATTATCTAATATATATATTTCTTATATCATTAAGAGAATAAAAATTCCCCAGAAATTCCTCGAGCATGTATACTATTCATACGCTCAAAGGTATTCACATGCTCACTAATTTAATGTTCGTTTGGTGATACGATTTGAAGCTCATTTTTGTGCTATCTCTGGAGAACCTGCAATTCTGCACTTTGTTAACATTTAGTAGTTATACTAAATTTCAGTTATTTATATATTTATTATATAAAATTTCTAATAATAATAAAAAATCTCTCATCTACGAACCAAGTCTGACTCCTCTCACCATGATCCAAGCAAATCCCATCTGCACTTTCTTTATATTTCTTTGCTTGTCTTGTTCCTTCCATAATCCCAGAAGTTCATTCTGCATGCATATTCATCTCTTCCACCTGAAGATGGAAGAGAGAAACAACCTAAACTTTTTTACTTGAAACTAAAGCTTTTTATTTTTACTTTAGATGATAAATTAATATGTTGACTAAACTAATTCTTTTTGTCGGTAGGATTCTTCACTTGTAGTCTTGGAGGAATGTCGGTTCACATTTCACTTAATGGTTATATCTAGACTTACTCTAACTCCAGGTCCAATTATCACTTAACAATTATATATAAATTTAGAGTTTTGTAAATTTCAAACTATAGAATTTTTGCATAACACTTATATCCTTTCAAATAACAAAAGTTCTCCAAAGGCGATTGAGCACGATTATTCAGTATACTTTGACTGAAGAGGGCTAAAGTAATGAATTAGGGGTGTCAAAGTTAAGCATAGATATTCCTACACAGCGGAAAGAAAAATGACCAGAACTTTTCAATGGCTAGTTTTGTACTGAACCGCGGTTAGTTTTAGGTCGCCCTTGTGAACCGAGAGTAATTAAAATATCTTTATTAATATTTTTGGCCTAGTCACCTACAATCATTATTATAAAGAGTAGATTTCTCTACTGCAAAAACAAACGGACGAAACGGATGAAAACTCAGTAATAAAATGACCGTGGTGTTTTCCTACAAGCATCTCCAGAGGTGCTCCGGAAAATATCTCCATTAACCTGACCGAAGTCGTAACTCTCTCTTGTCGATCAAAAATCTTTCAAAAAGGTTCCAACTATGACACCCCTATTAGGTATAGTGTTTGACGTAACTACCCTTGAGTATGGGTGTAAGGATTATGTGGAATACAAACTATGTAGCTTGGAGTCGATATATTTCCTACTAATTCATGTGCGGATTTCCAGTTTTCAGTTACATTAATAATGTGGATACGTTTGTGAAATTGTCACACGATTTTCTTTCATGAAATGTCTTGATCTGTCACACTACCAAATATTTCAAACATACATTACCAATTAATATGTGTTCGAGGTGAATTTAGTATTCAAATTAATCTAGGTATATATATTCTGTATTATAATTCATGATCTTTCTCGTTCTTTTTTCATTTCACTCCGGAGAAATGAAAAATACTTCTTCATATCAGCTAAGTAGCAAAAGTTAACAACTCAGTAAAAATCTGTGCTCGGCGTAAAATGAGGTAAACTATGAATATGCATATAACATGAACTTCTGGAGAACACTTTTTTATAGCAAGATGTTGTTCGTTTCATGTACTGAGTTTACGGTTCATGATGTCATGCTGTTCATATGTAAAAAATTCAACAACAAAGACAATATGAGTTTTATAGTTAACTAAAGATAATGTGTATTTATAGTGTATCCTAAACTCTTCAAAAAAGGACAAAAATTATCCAAGACTACACATGAGCAAATGGTTAGTTCAGATTTTATTCTCTCTTTTTAGGGTTATCTTCTTCTACATCTTCTCTGAAAAGGGTCTTTTAGATGCATATTCACCTCCTCCATCTTCTGATGGAGGCGGCTAATATGCAAGGTCTAATTTTTCACCTAACCCTTCCATTTTTCTGGTAGTGAGGAGACTATCAGATATGTAGTCTCCTACATGTGTTTGTAAATACTATTTTTATGGGTTATCTTTGGATCTTCTCGATATCTAGATTTGATTATCATTTAACATTTGGAGATAATTTTGATTTTTCTTAATAGTATAGAATTTCTATTTAACACTTATGTCTTTCCCAATAACAATATTCATTTAAATCATGATTTAAATTTATGGCCAAACCTTTCAAGAGGAACGGTTTGGACTTAAATTTAATAGCCTGCATATACCTTCTCCATCTGAAGATGGAGAAGGTGATTATTATGCAAGCTTAAATCACATTTGAATCATCAGTGAATGTGCATGGGTGACTGAATTTACACGAATGAGTCCACCTCTTGTTCAGTCGGTTGTGGCATGACATTTCGGGTGCATTAGGGCATGTAATGTGAAGGGAGCTCAGGATGACTCCACTCACATAATTGGTTCTTTTTCCCTTTCCAAACTCATGTCAAAAGGGGATATGTTTAAAGATGCAAAAAGGACTTCTGTAAAGAATCTGCGCTTGTAGATTCTCGTTGCACGAGCAATCGTGGGGTGGAGAACTAATTCCTTAACAAAAACATTTTACTCCTTGCAATGAAACACAGAAAATTGTTATAATTAGATTATGCTTTTGATATTAGAAATTTTCTTTGTTCAATATATCTCTGATCGTGATAGTGACACGTGTTAGCATACCACTAGGATAGAGAAATATATGATCGATATTTATACACTATTTTGTATATGTTTTCTAACCAAGATAAAACTCTCTAGTTCTTGAAAAAATGCATTTTTAAGAGAAAACTTTTTTAGTCAATTTTCTCTAACTGTCACTATGTTTGATACTCCCAAGAAATAGTAATTAAAGAGTGCCAATTGTAGTATCACTTATTTTAGACAAGTGTGAACAATTTTTGTACTTGTTAGATTGGAGAAGGAATATTGTCAAGGCAATTCACCTTGTTTAGAGTGTTTACATCTCCAAACGTTATATAAAGCTCTCTACCATCATCCATCTTGCTCCAGTGGTGTTCTTTTCTTTCATGCACGTTGTGGTGAGAATCAGTTTTGTCTTTGAGACGATAACATATGTGTTAAACTTTTTGTTGCTTAGTTTTTTAATGTCACTTAAACACTAATCAACTGATGTCAAGGAAAGTGCTATCTCAAAGTTGTGTTGATATATTTCTTGATTTTCCTCACGAGTTGAATGTAATGCACAAACTGGAAATGGAGATGCAAGAGGCCACCACCATGTTCTATATTATATTGTGTTACTAAGAAATCATTGAAAACAACAAGAAAAAATTGCAAATCAAGATATGTCCTTATTTTTCTTTTCTCCTCACGATGATGGGTCCCTCCAGATTCTCGTCTAAGAGACGAGTAATCCTTGTTCGTGATAACTTGTGAAAAGACTTGGAAACGACAAAGCAAAGAATGATGGAAGCAAGCAAAGAAGACTTTCTTAAGATCCAAGTTCTTTCACCCTTAAGGTAATCCTCCTAGTCCTTATAGATGTGGTGAGTGGTTTGATCTAACAAATGTTGTTCGGAGAAAAAATCAAAGAACTTTAGATATGAAATATATATCAAAATTTTACTTCTAGGAGAATGGAAGAAAAAGACAAATATGTAAATAGACCATAAAATAATCATGGATAATTGGTTTACAATTGTTTTAGTGAAAAAATTCAATGAAAAATATAGTTTACTAAAACGAAGAGTTACATGGAAGAGTGGTACTCGACCAGGTTTGCAAATGGTCACATGTGATAAAGTTTTTCTAAATATATTCTACTAAATTTAAAGAGCTAAATTTGAAAGACTAAAATTAGAACTCACTTGGTAAACTTGATTACATACTGCCACTTGAGTTAAACAAAACCCATTAGTAACTCACGCAGACAAAACATGTGCCTGGTATAAAGACATTTGCTTCCACGAGTTAAAATATTTTTAATTTTTAAGTTTTTATTTATAACCTAACCCTTCTAAGAGAAAGAGTTAGGACATCAATTCAAGCTCTTTGCATATTCTACTCTTCTCAATTGGAAGAGGTGATTCTGCAAAGTAATACACGAGAATATATGCAAGTAATATCAACTTCGAGAAACTTGTGTTCGTTACTGGAAAATATATAAGTATTATTTGTAAATTCTGTACTAAAATGTTAAGAAATATTAAATTTATTTGTAAATGTTAAATGATAATCGCAAGTAGAGTGGAGAGGTGAATAAAGCTAATGTGGATAGACCTTCCTCCTCCGACCTTTGATCGAGGAGGAAAAATGCAAGAGACTACTAATAAACGTAAATTTAAATCAATCTAGACATTAATTTATTACATAACCTTCTCAACCGAATGATTAGGTAATAAATCAAACCTCTACATTTTTCCTTCTCCATAAAAGGTCGGAGGAGAATAATATGCATGCAACATGAACTTCTTGCCGGGACAAGAAAGATGACAAGTAACGATGTAGTCAAAAAATTATCACAATCGATTGGTGGAGTCTTACATGGTGACTGTTTTTTCAGAAAAATACTTAGCAAAAATGTAGTTGATTTAGAACAAAAGAGAAGCAAAGCTGCAATAAGAAATGTTTTCTGAAGTTAGCGTACCAGATTTAAATAGCTATATTTAACTTACTAAAGTAAAAAATTTATAAAAAATAAATTATCTCTACTACACTTAGCTCCTGCGATCATAAAACCGGTAAGTGATGGATGTGAAACGCTCATCTTTTTAGTACAAAGAAAGTAATGCATAGGCGAATAAAATATTCATTTCTCTTAACTATTAATTATGACCTAACCCTTCCAAGAGGAAGGATTAAGGCATAAACTAAATTGCCTGCATATCTAATTTATGAAGAGGGTGAATATCAAAGAAGAGGCTTTCTTATATAATCACCAACTAACACGACTAATGTCAACGTACTTATATGGTCTCGAAAAAAAGGATTCCACACTTTGCATTCTTTCCCACTTTGACAATTCCATACATGGTACTCAGAACTCTAGAACTGTACCTCCAAAGAGAGGGCTTCACTACCAAAGACATATGATAATATCGCAAGAGTAAGAAAATATAAGTTTCATTATTCAGAATATAAAGTTAAAATTTTATACTGTTAGAAAGATGACATTTTTTAACTTAATAGTCATAATGTCATCGATAATATTCTATTATGCTCAAGTTTTATTTCCCCGACTATGAAGATTTTCTAGATTGTATATGACTTCTTTTGAGTTTTTACTCTGCATAGGTTGCTATTTAGACTTGGAATATCGTGTCATTTATTGAAACGAGCCTTGAACACTAAAGTACTTAAAGGTTTTAAGTTGTAAGATCTTGACCATAAGTTATCACAATTGAATACAATTAGCTAGACCAAACGGATATAATATGTAATATGGATTACAGAATTGATTAGTTTAAGAGAAGAATTACACTGAATTGATGCAGTAAGTGATTAGATGCGACTCTTGCATGCAATATCCACTTATGTTGTGATCATTATCACTGTATCATAGAAAATGTTTTGTTGAAAAAGGAAGAAGAAATTTAAAGAAATACTAGAATATATAGACTGAAATAAAGTGTTGATTTTAAATAGGGTGTTAAGAACTGCTGATTGTAACAAGGTTTAACTGTAATGCTAAACAACTCTTCTAAGAAAGATTAACTAATACAATAACAGTACTTAAGTGAAAATTTGTTGTTGCTAATTTTCTCTTCTAGAGTGAAATAGAAAAATACATTTGAATTTGTTGAATATCCATTTTACATTGGCAGGTTGAATGCTGATTTATATACGCCCATGCAAAGTGATCTCATTTAACCATTTTAGATATTAAGTCAGACCCTCAATGGAATAGATTAAAATTAAATTATAAAGTCAAGCTAAATCTTCGACCAGATTCGACCTTGAATCTAAATTGTAAAATTTACCTTTAGTTTATATCTCAAAAATGATTTTATCCCATATCATAGTTGGGATTTTCTTTAAACCAAAATTGCACATTCTGTTTCATCATACTTTAGCTACAGACCTAACTTCGTTGTTGTTAAGATATGGTAAAGAAAATCTCACACATAGTGTAATATGCAAACTAGGGAGAAGTGTCTACAAATACTTAGAAACTTTCCAAGATTTTTCTGATACTCCTGTTTGAGAAAATTCTACTTATCTTATATATACATATATTACAGTATTTAATATTCAATATATAGTATATAATTAATCTAGAAAAATAGGTTCATAGTTGAGAGCAACTAGAGAAGTCAAATCTAAACACCATAATATGTGTAGGATACTTTGATAGCTCATAGCAGTGTATTGCACTAAGAAAATGTGAACTTATACTAAAAGAAATATATCTCAAACATTATCTTATATTTATTGTACTTACTAAAATAATTTAATAATGTTGATTTTCAGGAAAAACCTCTATATTTTAGTGCACATTTAAATTTCAATTCATAAGTTATAAAGAATGAAGGTTATAGAAGATAAAAAATAGAAAATAATAATAATAAGAGTTTAAATTTGAAAAATAATAATATAGTGAAAATAGTAAGGGTCAAAATAATAATAAGTGTCTCACATGATACTCAAAAGTCCATATTGAGCGACACCCTCAGAATATTTGTATGTTTATCGTACCAAGCTTTCGCAATTATATTTTTGGAGAGGAGTGTACATGTGTGTGGGTTGCTTGGTGTAAGGGTTTTCTTTGGAATCTGGAGCTTAAACTCTATCAACATGGTAAACAACCTACTAGAACTCAAAATATATCACTCAGAAAGACTAACTCCTGACATGGAGGTGAATTATTTACATCACGACATCCACCCCTCTAAACCTGCACATCCTCCGGCATGTGCTAACCTCTTCATCTTTTTGTATGTACTTCATAATCATCACTCTCCTCCGCCTCAACCTCTTCAGTAGCCGAGACGTCTTCATCTCTTGTTATCCTCTTCTCAGACTCCAGAAAGTTGAACAAATCTACTGATCCTCCACCTTGTTTGAACAACTTCACTCGTTTGCGAGTCACAGATAGTTTCAAAGGAGTACCATCCAGCTCACGTAAACTATAAGTGGTATTCTCATACACATCTAACACAACATAAGGCCCAAACCATCTTCGCGAGAACTTACGAAGTGTAGAATGCTGATTCTCTGGCATGCTATCATACACCAGAACCCAATCACCAACACGTATTGGTTTTGGTCGTAGTCGATGAGTCTTGTTGAAACGTTCTTTGTTTCTGACTCGGGCCACCTTCAGCTTCTCTTGCGCTTCAGCAAGATCTTCCCCCTTCGCTCTAGCTGTCTAGTTCGTAAAGCAAGGAGTGGAGTATGATCTATACTATCTTCCCACGGTAGTGTAGTCCACGTAGGAAAGTCCTCCTCAACAAGCATGATCGGTTTCTGTCCCAACATAAGCTCAACCAGCATATAGCCAATTGTGGTACAGTCTGTAGTTCTATCAGCCCACAAAGCAATGGAGACTACTAGGCCTACCATCACATGCTTTCACTAAAACGTGAACAATAGAAGGGTGTCCTCGTTCATTTTTACCAATCTCTTCCGGTTTCATAGCAGTAGTAAGTCAAAGTTTTACCCCATAACGAGCAAAGAACTCCTTCGCTTCTGCACCTCTCAACTCGTCTCTATCTGCTCGTAATCTTCCAACAGATCCATAACGACAGATGATATCTTCAAGCACGAACCTACATATGTTCTCTGTAGTCTTCGTTCGTAGTGCTCGTCCTTTCACATAGTTGGAGAGATCTTCTCGAGCCAACACCAAGTAGCGCATTCCTCATAGTCCCGGCGGCATCATCACAAGATCAAGGACCCACTAAAAATGAATATTGGGTGGATAAGTAGGTACAAGCCCATCTCTATAACGGACCTTAGAGTAGAACTGACAGTGCAGACACGACCCAACAAATTTTCACCACGTCTTGATACAAACTCTTCCACTAGTATCGCTCCTTCATCTTCGTGTAAGTAGCCCATACTCCACGGTGTCCAACCTACAAGGTGTCATGAAACTCCTTAAGTAGATTCAGCTTCGTCGGTTGATCATCCACCACTCTAGCAAGCATTTAGTCTCTTCTTTTTGGACGTTTCCACAGATAACTTCCGCATAGAAGATAACTGTACGCCTTCCGTCTGATCTCCTTGAGCTCTGCATCACTCCATCCTTCCCGTCTGCATAATGAACTCAGAGAGAATCCAATATCGCGGAACTTCTCCGTGTAGAACTATTCGTTGAACGGCAGTGGTTCCAAGTCTGAAGTCTGCTGACCAACTTGGCACCAAACGTCTCTCTTCTCTTCATCTTGGACTTCAGCAAACATCTCATCCTCATCTGTATAACGGGCTCTAGATAACATATCTACTACTGGATTATCTTTCCCTGCTATATGCGTTAGCTCAAAGTTCAGACTCCGGATATAAGCAATCCATCGTAGCATTGCTATGTCTGGTATACTGCAATTTGCTATCATACCAAGCAAAGACAAACAATCTGTTTCTAATACAACACGAGCTCCAATCAAGAATTCTCGATCTACCTTCATAGCAGTAACGGCTCTCCATAACATACTTATTATAAAATATATTTATAACTATATATTTTTATTTTTATGAATAAAAATATAAAAAGAAACAACAGCTCCAAAGTTTTAAGCTCGAATACATCATGTGTCCGAGATCCTTTCGTCACATCAGAAACAAACTGCCTGCAAGAAAATACTACTTTTTTCCATCCTCTAGATAGATGACCTCAAGCATAAGCCAAGGCATTTTATTCAATCTTTCCCGTAGCACTTTTTTGTATTAATATCTAATATACGGAAAACGTATAGCTAGTTACTGCTAGTAGTTAGATAAAGTAATTTATGCTATGTAAAGAAAACAAAGGTACAAGAATCAAGTCTTCGGCTGAATGATGACCGATACCTTATATACATTTTAATACATATATGTATGTATATAATATCAAGGCAAAGGTGCACTAACACAAGAAAGAAACGATACTTAGATATAATAATAAAATATAAGACAAGCTGTTACTGAATAGAAGATGATAAGTTTTATTTCTAAAAATATAGATTAAATAAAGAAGTATCAACTGAGACAATCTCAGTAAACTAACGCAAGTAGCTCTCGACCTCTATGATTTACAATGTGATTTAGTTATAGCTGCGTGGATATAAATTAGACCTATAAAATTTAACTTAAATATTGTTTTTAGACAAGAGAAAGTAAAGTTCAAAATATCATTTGTTTGAGTAAGTTGAGTATAACCATTCAGAATTTATTTTACTTATTATTCGAATAATTTCATTTCTTGAGTATTTTAAAGTTTGGTTTCACATACATTTCAAACCGTAGTACTTTAATACTAAAAATATATTTAAATTATATTCATAAGAAAACTTCAAGTTAACCACAAGAATTAGGTTGATACAAAGAGATCTAACTTTAGAGATGTAAGGATGACTAAGAATAATAAGTTCAAAAAACCAAATTTTTTATATTCTTGTACAAAAATATTAGATTTTTAGATATAGAAATATGATTTATAGATGTAAAAGATAAAATCTTATTGGTTCTAGAACACACAAATAAAGTATAAACTATACAAAGAGTGAAACCGTTGAGTTCCATACATGAAGACACCCTATACTGAAGATCAGTGTCCCAAGTGGTTTAGCCTAGAGTCCTCTAAAAGAAAGGTCGTGGATTTAGTCTCTTGTGGACACGGTTGGAGGTGCATATTGCTGCAAACTGTTAATGAAGTTTCTGGTTCTTGTCCGAGTCTCATTGTGATGGACCCACATGGACAGTCTAATCTTCCTCAAAGACCCCAAGGAAAAAATAATATCATATATATATACCATGTGCATCGTTCCAAAGCAGCAACTTAAAAGTTCTAGGGAAGAGGCCTGAACAAATGGAGTACATGCATGGGAAGCCAAAATCCTCAATACCAGAAAGGAAAGGATTCCTGGAAAAGTGACACCATCTGATCTCCTTCTGTTTGAGGAGACAACGAGTCCCAGACAGTTATTGCACAAGAGGAGCATTCTTGCTCATGGTGCTCACATCCACATTCTCTGCTCCTCCTACGAGGAAAAGTCTGGAACCATCGGCCTCTAGGGTGTCGTTCTAGGCTGGTCCTTCGAGGAGAACAAGAACAAGATGGTCTCCACGCACCACTTGTCTAAAGGAAAAGAAACCAAATCGGAACGAAAAGAAAATCTTACTAATGGCAGGAAACATTCTTCTCTACCCTACTCTGGCCAGTTTCTTTAGCACTCCTTTTTCCTTTATTTTTCCTTTTTATTCTTTATTCTTTTCTTTTTCCTGTGGCTCGATTTCAATCTTATGCTTTTTAACTACTTCGTAAGTCCATTTCCAAAGCATGTAGGGTCCGGCAGAGGCCGACACGTGGGTATCTCTTTGCTCTGAGCAATTTCTTTTCCTTCTCTTGATGAGAGTCTTTTGCGTGCGAGGACGAGGCGGGGATAAAGTACTGGCGGATCTGCCCGTCGCTCTGGAGTCGGGAGATGAATCTCGACGCGTTCGAGGATTCTCTGTTCTTTCGATAGCGCGAACTTCACATGCACTGGGTGGTGCTTTCCTGTCATCTCGACTGCGTGCTTGCTTTTCTTCCCTTTCCGAATGGTGATGATCGAGCCGGTGTTCACATGTCCACTCGTCATCCATCTATCTGCATGTGGTCGCGCAGCAGAGCAGAGCAGAGCATGGCATAGCAGAGGAGAGGAGCATAGCAGAGGAGAGGAGATGAGAGCAGAGCAGAGCTCAGTTATGACTACCCCTGAAGAAGTTGGATCGAGAATGATACCCTCTGATCTTTATACGCCTGGTGTCCTATCTGTTGACCACTCATATATTTCAGTCCTGTTGCTTTTCCTTACGAGCTTTTCGCACTGTAAAAGATCTCACGTCTTACTCTGTTTTCTTGTCCAGGGACAGTCATTTCCTCCGTAAGATGCCTAGTGTAATTCCAGTAGAGATCGGATTGGACTCACTCCAGATGAGAATGACTATGAGATGAAACGAGACCACCACTTCCCGTTCTCTCTTGCATGCCTTCGTTTCCCAAGGAGGACTTAAGGTTTGTTCACCGATTCCATTTCGACTCATTTAAGTTCGAGCCCTTCGAGGAAGTGAATGGAGTTGAAACGACATGATGTATTCGACGTTCGGCCAATCTGAAACCATTTCTTTGAAGGAGGGATAGGATCGAGCTTAATGAGCGAGAGAGAAGTCGAGAGACTGCTGAGACAGAAAGTGCAAAGAGGATTTGTTTTCAGCACAACGTGGCTCGTCATGACACAATGTGGCTTTGAGACAATAATTAGGAACCTGGATACTGGTTCCTAACTCTTTCATCATGCGTAGCGACATGTGACGGTAGGATGGAAAGTGGTGTCAGGAAAATAATTCTGCAGGTTATCATACCTGTAGGCCTGTGCATATTCCTTCTTACGGGTGTGTCAATGATCATGAGAAAGGCGGGTGAGCACCACCCAGGCAACCGAGCCCAACTTGCTGTCGCACCTGTGCTTGGCTCCAGAGTCTGGCCTATCCGTGCATAGCTACTGGGCTCATAGGAGATCCATTACCTGAATCGGTGCATCAACGCCGCGGACCGTCCTATCTTTTAAGTTGCTTTCCTTTCCTCCTTAGAGAGCGCATGCACCATAAGAGAGCTATGAAAATATACAGTGTCCCTACCAAGTTAGCAGTAAAAGATTTTTTCCTGCTCTTTCCTCCTGGTTAGCCAGACCCAGCCACATTCTCCGTATGTACGCATGGATTTGTCTTACTCCTCATAAGAAGACCCTCGTTTCGATAGACACCATGTCCAGTGGAATGGTCGATCAACAGAGCGATAGAGTAGGAACTCGTACGATCCAATTTCCCTCTCCCTTACATATTGCAACAAAAGTGATCTTCTAACGGCAAGGAAGTTTGTTCGACTTGCTGCTTACTTTAAGTTTAGGGCGGCCTTAACATATCCGTCAGCCCACGGACAAACCTCATGTCGTCAGGTCTACACCCCGATGACCTGAACAATCTGCGCAGTGCGGGAATAGGAGCCACATGCGCATACTTCTTTACTGAACACTGGGTAGAGAAGTCAAACGGAAGGACTGCCAAGTGATCGTCAGTGAGTCGGTGTGCGTGAGATGAAAACACGTAAAGGTTCTCGTTGGATGGGTATGATGTTGGGAGGTTTGAGCCAGCAGCTTTACACCGACAATTGTCGGGGGCCTATCATCATCATCTACTCAATCTCTCGGAAGGAAGAGTCGTACGTAGGGACGATTTCGAGTACGCTAAACACCCGAACCAAGTCCTGTACATGGCCATAAAGATTTCTCACTGGGGATCTCCCGGTGTCCATGTTCACACTGTTGCTTCATGACGGCCGAGAGCAGCCCAGCGAGGGACACGTACAAGAATTTAGAACTCAGTTGTACCATTACGGCACTGTGTATGTACCTAAGTCCAGAACTCTGATCGTGTGGAGCACTCGCTTCTTGTTTCCGCTTTGATCTACATGTTGTTACACCGATTTTCGTCTGATCTCATTGCTTGTCTTAACTCAATGAAATTACCCCTAGACTACTGGGAAATGTAATCAGAGCCGCAAGCAGGCAAGTCCCACTGAAGACACAGATGTTGGTTTCGAACTGATTAGACCTTGTTTGTAGTATTGTGTGCTGGATCTTTACAAGTCTTCTCCTCAGTATGTAGATGTTCTACTCGCGATTGTGCATCAGCTCAGATCGCCTCATGACGACCCGTCTAGAGTACAATCATTGGCACGGGGAGTGAACGTTGATCTTCTCTATACACAGATTAGCTGGGAGTACCACCAGCGTCGCCAGAATCAGATGGGCGGCAGATGATTCTTCTTAAGAGGAGTGGAAAATCTGGATTCCTAAAGTCTCTTCCTAAAGTTCGCAGAATAATTATCTGGGTAAGCAATCCTTGACTGAATTCGTGAGGTCCTGTGAAGGAAGGAATGCCTCAACTCGTTTCGGTTGTGCTGGAAACTCCAGAACTTCATGTTCCAAGAATAAGGTCTTAGCAAACCTTCAGTGATTCCGCAACGGACTTTCTGTGGCGGCAGTAGCAAGAAGTCGACATTGCAGCTATCAGAACAAGGAACTAACTTATAGCTCGATAACATCTGATAACCTGCTCTGTCGCCAGTGACCAGTCCCTTGTACAAACTTGAACAACACAGTCAAGCGCTTGCATTGCCATAATGTTCTTCCGCTCACGAACTTGATGTTGACATGAACATGAGCTCCATAAAGCAAATGCCATTTCAGCGTAATGTAGCTGAAACCTAGGAAACCTCCAGTACCAGGAAAGCATGAAAGGGAACTATCGTAGCCGCCAAAAGAAGTCGGTTCTAGCTACGTCCATCTTCACGAGAACGAGTCCGTCCTCTCAGGCAGGACGGGTGATCGAGACGTGCGGAATACGACCGGGAGTCGGGGGAAGTGATGTTCAATAAAACAAACTTACTTTTTCCAGTGGCTGGTGCGAGCGACTACCGATAAAGAGTGCATGAAGGGTCCGGTCCAGTCTCAGTCATGCCGCAATATTATCCTCGGAATACGGAGGTTGTAATGACAACTCCGGAAAGTATCCCTCTAGCAATGAATACACTCTCCCACTGGTTAACCATTCGAGGTAGAAATCCCAACTATTGCTACTATTACCAAGCTGTAGAATAACTTCTACTAACCGGAATACGTGACCGGAACGTAACTGGAATAACCGGGAAGCGCGAAGGTACTCGGACGAGAACACCAAGGAATATCTGAATGGGACTTTATTACCTTATTTTGCTTCCGAGTTCTCTATGTATAGAATACATTTCGGGGAGTGGTATAGAAATGAAAATTTACAACTACCATAGTGGTTTTCACAGGGTAATGATAAAGAAAATATGAAGTCTCTATTGCTTTACAAGGAAATTTATGGTCAAATTTTATTTTTAAAATTTTTATTTAAAGATCAAATTTACCAAAATAATTTATAAAAATCATAATTTATCAACCAAGCGTGATTATCACATATCTTGCTTGATAATCCATTGCGCAGGATGATGTATCATACATAGAATCACCACAAAATACAAAGGAAGAAAGACTTTATATTTCCAGAATCTTTTACCGAACACACTAACCATCATCATTTCCTTTGTTGTACTCTCCTAGTTTTCTCGTTTTGCATTGTTCTAAATGAAAGGTTTTTTCTAGTTTTCTTGCCTTAGTTTCTTTTCTGGTTATTACGGTACATGTTTCCTATGTGGGAACTTGCCACTACATTAAACTACGATTTTCATTTTCCATTTTTCTGGTGTCTCTGTTATTGCTTTGATAATTAGTTTTCAAAATTCTGACGGTGAAAGAATATCGATGATTAACTCGGTGCTTATGTTTCTAGCGTGGACACTTTACTTCTTTTGTTTCAGTTAAACCACATGTCGGGGTATAAAAGCAGCAACGCTGTCTTGTATCAAAAGCGTCGTTACTCAGATGGTTGAGGTTCGAACATGGAGAGACAGAGATCACAGGTTCAAATCGTGGTTTGAACTGAAAATTTTGCTGAAAATTCTAATTTTGATTATAATTTCTGACAAATTCTCTCGGAAAATTGAATTCCAGAAAAGTGATTTTCATTTCAGACGAGTCGGTCACTGTAACAAAATTTTTTGTTCACTGTAACAAGAGTCAACTCGATACGAGAACTTTTCAAATTCAAAAAAGAGTATATTTTTTATTTGTGATTCACATCACAACTTTCTTTTTTGGTTTATTTTTCAATCGTTAGATCTCGGTTTGAAGACATGTACTGCTCATTTTGTAAGTCTCAAGATTCTCGTCATTTTGAGCCTAGATCACCAACTTTAGATAAAAAATAAAAACATGACAAGTAGGCATAGTTTTGGTGGGCTAACCCGTCGAAGCTAATCTCTGGAATTTTGAACTGAAACTGATTCAAGTGGGATATCCCACCGATAATATAATGCTACATGTGGTTTAACAACTTCACTCCGTATATCACAACTGCTTTGTTACTTCACCGACTCTTTAGGTCAAGATGAGTGGTTGGTTGGGAGAGGATGATCGTCGGTGTTGTAAGGTTCGTTATAATGACAGTATCTGATGGTCGTTCCGATGAACTTATTTCTCCAGTTTACTCGTCGAAGGGAAGACAAGTTTTCATTTTACGGATAGAACTCTCCGAGAACTCTCTTTTACGGAACGCTCCGGGGGATCTAACATAGCTTTCCGACTTCAAACATAGGGGTCTATCATATACACACATATTCTGCAGCAAGATCTATAGTTATCGTCTAAGGATGCAAAACTGACCAAAGAAATTATAATTAAATAGATCTATAAAGTATTTAGAAAAACTTCTCATCTCAGTTCAGATCAATGGGATTCCGCACAGTCATGGACTAAGAGGTCCAGTCCGTGACTGAATGACGTACATCCTCAACAGATACCCGTTGGACTAGATCGTCGAGTTCGTCTCGAGACATTACGGACAAGTCAGTGACTCACCACGAGCCTATGTTTGAAACCCTTTATTGTAAAATTACAAAGGTCCCTTTATGCGGAGACCTTTATAGTTTTAGCAAGCACAATGAGAAAAGAAACAACTCTAACAAGTCAAGTTTACGTCGTGCATGCGTGCGTGCTTTAGCACGGGTCTGACATCTCTTTCATGTCCTTGTCTGACACGTAATAAAGATGCATGCAATCTATAGTTCGGGCAGGAGGAGAAAGAAAACATAAACTAGCAAGGATACTCAAGTGGGATCATATTTTAGTTAATCAATGCTACGGACCCGTATCGAGTCATTAATTTTCTTAATAAGATATTACATGAGTTTTTCTCTCGAACAACCCGACGTCCATATATGATCTATTTCTGATCTCCGTAAGTGCGATCGTCACGACTTGGAGCTCCTAACTGATCACGTCTCATAGTTAAACGACTTAAGTCTCTGAATAAGATTTTCTTATTATGCGTAGTTTCGAGTCCAAGTAATATTTTTCATTGTTTGCAAACTAAGGTTTTAATGGATCACGTGACGACTACATTTGAAACTGTGGAGTTGTTCCTTCGGAGTCATGCAATTTGAACTGATATGCTTTTCGATGTCTGATTAGAGATTCTATAGATTGTATTTCTTGGCAGAGAGAAGCATCATTCAAGAATCATTTCAGCAGGGTGCACAATTTGACAACAGACAATCCTCCAAGAAGTCGATGTGCAACTGAATATGATCTTAGAAAACCAGTGATCAACGAGAATGCTATTGATAGGAGCAACACGCACTTTTTGATAACATGATAGAGGGGATGCAAGTACCAAATCGAGAAATGTGTTGTCAAGATGTTGAAGCAAACAGATAATGTTGAGTTTATGGAGTTTATGTACATCTTTGACAGAGCGTAAGCTTTTTACAAAATATGGTTGCAATCGGAAGCAGCAATGAAGATCAAAAAAGAACTCTGTGAGAAAGCAATCTAGTACTAAATTGCTTGAGTACCCTAATCAGAAGACTACATTGTTGAAGGTGGTCGACGCTTGGTAAGACATGCATGCTTATGTGAAATTATTTAGAATGGTTTTACTTTGTTAAATTCATGTTTGTTAATTAGATGGTTGCTAATGTGTAACTATACTCAATAGTGTTGGGAATAGTTACACCTATTGTACGGTCTAGCGATGACTTTGTTGTGAAGCTCGGTGATGATGATCAATTCAAGATCGGTATGCTCAGATACCTAGTGAGCATGTCAAAGATTCATAGAATGGAAGTTGGAAGTTCCAACACCTTGATTGATCACATTCCATCATCTAATGATTGTTCAGATGCTGAAGAAGTTGAGAGAGAATGCGAGACAACTGATCAAGGTGAAGAAGCTAACTGACTGTTCAGAAAGGATTATGGCCGTTTATGATCGTCATCTGTCCAAACTGATGAGCCGATGATTACAGAAGCACATGTAATAAGTCTTGTATGTGTATCTCGTCCTAGAAAGATTACCACTCGATCTAGAGGTCGTTGCAACTGGTTCACACATTCCTCACATAAGTTCGAGCAAGGATGGAAGAAACATGATAATTTACTTGACTCCTTGTAATTGCGATGTATCAATAACCTGCTCATCACACAAAGTTCGATATAACACTCTGACTTCCTAATGTTAAACATCACAATGTTCTCTAAATACCTTAAAGCTTTTGTTGGCATGGCAAGATCTTTGAACATAGTATGTGGATGTGCACATAAGTGTTGGCACAATACAATGCTCGAATTGTTTCAATATCAACATCACTTTTTATTGAGTCTTTACACAAAAATCGATCGATCAGTTTTCGTTTATCGATTAGTCTCGATGCATTACGACTACTCTTTTCAACATTTGCTCTAGATGATCCATACTTATCATCTCTTGAACTACACTAGAGAAAACCAACATAGACATTCCACTTGCTTATCATTGCAGATAGTTTCACACCTTGGACTCCCCAGTAATGGTCAGACGTGACCTCGATATCAAGTTTAAGATAATATTTTATCAGGATAGAGTAGTTATCTAACAACAATTTTCTGTTTTTTTGGAATACATGCTCTGAATCACAACTCAATCCCACCTCATATAATACATCATATGATAATTGAATGACAATCTTCACCAACACATTCAACTCAGCAGCATGTTGTTCGTCAAAAATTTCAGTTACAACATCTAAAAAATTAACCAACTCGCGGTTGAAACTTTGGATCGGATCCATGATCTCTTCCGCATCCTCTGTGGGTATCTTACTTCTCAAACATCTGTCATTACATGTATTACAATGTTTGAAGACTCTCGGTCCAGATGTAGTGTGAAAAGTCTAACTGGACTTTTCACACTACGTTCATGTGTGAACTCCTTCACTGGCAAGTACTGATTACATCAACTACAACACAAAGTTCTCGATACAAGTCTGTCATCGTTAACTCGATCACATCTCACAGCGAATAGATCTTCGAGTAAAACGAGCACTCCCTTCAACCGCACCAACAATATAATCTCACACGACTCGAACACTCTCCCCGATTGAACCAGCAATGGAACTCTTCGAGCGATAACGGTCAGATTGTAGAGTCGTAAGTTTTCAACATCTAGCTGTCGCACCAAGTACATGTGCCAGTCATGACCGTTCTTTGTTTTTGTGAGAGAAACTAAAATCTCCATAAGGGAAAGTTACGTTTAGCTCTAGGCTTAGTTTAGGGTACTAATATGCTACTAATATCCTATTAGTAGCATATTAGGAAAATTAATAACTCGGTACGACTCCGTAGCATTGAATAGCTAAAACATTATCTGACTTGAGGGTTCACTAACAATGTCCGCAGGTAAATCCTCAGATCATTGGTTGACATGGGGATCTCAATATGCATATCCGGTTTAGGAAGTAAATTAGAATAATATGGTACTTCGATTCATATATAAAAGTTTTGACCGGTTTATAATACATATTATAGTTTACTTTTAGAAAATACTTTTTACAAATATTATAAAAAATATATTAATATTGAATAAAAGTATAACCTAAACAGATTTGATATCTGCAATCTATTTTTTCACCTAACTCTTCATTGTATAGGGAGGGTCCGGTTATAAATTAAGTCCCCGCATGATGAAGGAGGTGATTATACATGGAAGTTGGAATAATTTACTGAGAATAGTAATTGAGGTTTCTACTTGCATGTCCATTCCCTAAATAGAAAATGCCCACTTTGTTTAATTTACTTGTCCAAATTTTTCTTACTACAGTGAAACTTTGTCTTAATCACACTCGTTATAATCACAATTGCATTATAATCACCAATATCAAAGGGAATGATATTTCAAACATAATCACTATCACACTGTATATAAGCATATAGAAAGATGTGAATGTAGACAATATTTTGTTACTTGACATTGGTGAAACCATTGTTACATTCTCATGCTCTTAGCTCCAGGAATTTTATTTTATATTTCCATAAAATTCGAGAAGAAAGGAAAATGTTCCGGTATCTAAAGAATTCAGTTGAGTTGTAACGAAACTTTGCTATGACAAGTAGGCTCTCTGGTCCGGGTACGCTGTGGTTACCCACAAAGGACAGTCCCATGCCCCTCGAAGGGATAAAGCGGACAAGTTAACAACTTTACTATAAGATTTTGGTCGAATTTAGTAATATGCATATGCATGCAAGATCAACATCGGGGAATTTGTATTCTGTTTTTTATCAGAAATTATGTAAGTGTTGTTAGGAAAATTGCTATTTCTCTCTCTCTCTAAGTGTTATTTTCTAGTAAGTTATTAGAATATTAGTTTATCTCTAAATGTTAAGTGATAACTGCATCTAGAGTTACAAGACGATACAGACATAATACATAAAGAGAGCACGGGCATACGCCAGTTCAAAATTTCAAGTCGTGAGACAGCTAACAAATACACATTAATTTATTCCAAGTAATATTTATTATCTTCTGCATATTTACCTTCTCCATCATAAGATGAAGGAGATGAATACTCAAAAACGTCTCCTACGTCTCATACGCATCCTCAATCATCCCTTCCAAGTGCACCACCTTGTATAGTCGACCCTGGTTAAGTGCACGAGGTTATGAATGCTTTTCATTTTCTGTATTATTGTTTTGAATATTTTCCATTTATGTCTGTAAGTGAAAACTTGCCGTGATCACAATAACACCATGTCCATAGTGAGGAGAGGTTAAATAAATACAGACAGGGGTACTATGAGAAAAAATAGCAGTAAGAGAGGAGTGGAGAAAAAGGGAAGACGGTCTGGCTAGGGACTGGTAAGCCTCATATGTGAAGAGTGACTAGACTTAAACTGATGAGAGGCAGCAAGCTAAGGTTAAATAACCTCATCTTCAAGGTAAGGTTTAACACTCGATATTATATTTTTAACAGTTTTGAAAATATCAATATGAACACCTACAAGTGTAATATCGTAATTATCGAGTATATATATATACATAGTTTTCTGTAATGCTCTTATTTGCGAGGTGCAGTTAGCCATGGTAGAGTGTAACGTTTCAATATTGTTTTACATTCTCTTCAGAAACTTACTTGATCGCACCCCAAACATATTTATCGTACTTTACCCTACCTTTCTTAAGACTTCATGACTTAAAACTAATAACAGCAAGTTCAGCAGGTCAAAATATCATATAATATAGATGCGTGACGAGCGTATATCATGTATCTACACAACAAGTTTAGTTTAAAATATATGTGAAACACGTGCAAGGAAAAATATGATATTCTAAAATATTTTAAAAATAAATTTTAACTGATAGAACTAAAATTAGCTATTTTTAACCTTTAAATGAGGTTTAAAGTAAAAATAAAATCTTTTATAGACAAAAAAGTGAAATTTTGAGAATGTTCTTTTTATTTATAAAATAATATTTATAAAATGATTTTGTAAAAACAAAATAAACGTATTAAAATACTTGTTAACTCTTACATGTTATCAGCAAAGTACAAAGAGTTCTCCCCCAGTTACTCTCTCAAGTACTATTGCTGAATAAAATATGTAATATATCAAATACGTCTCATATCAGTGACATACAATAAATACAGATAAAAACATTTTTTGATCTCAACAGAATAATCTTTAATAAACATGTAACTGAGCCAAGAGGGAGATGATTCCTTCTGCTTGTCATATTCACACTTCCGATTTAGGACAACCATACTGCATGTTTCTCTTTTGTATATATTTTATCGAGAGTAAATCCTACTCTCCTTTTAGCAAAGCTAAAACTTTTCCTACTCACTTATAAGAATATTCGAATAAAACCGCGACGCGAAATATAGCCAACGGATGAGAAGACCCCATCAAGCCTTACAAGGGAAAGAAGGACCCGAAGGGCCAAGCAATAACCACCCTGGAGTGGAGAACACCGGGGCTAAGCCCCGTGTGATAAGAATATTCTAGGACGGCACGCTTGGTCCGACCCTCGGCTTGGCAAGTCCAGGTCGAGGGTTCAACCCTGGCCAGTAGCTAGGGTTGGCTTGTGAGAGACAATGTCGAGTGTAAAAAAAAACCTCGATCTCTTGGTTCTCATGGACGAACCAGGTATTCGCGAATAGAGTATTGTAAAGATGGTCTAACAAGCAAGCCTCTATAACAAAAACAACTCAAAAAACAAACTCAATAAAAAAATAACTTTTAGGAAAATTCACACTTCATCCAGAATATAAGAATGATCTATACGTGTGATGCAGCCCCCAAGGCTAAGACATAAAAGCCTAAAACAAGGACAGTAAAACAACTAGAAGCCAAATGAGGAGAAAAGAAAAGGATCAACCACGTCAAACAAATAGAAAAAGGAAAAGAAATTCAGGAAGTGAGAATAACTGAAATTAAAAACAAAAAAATATAGGAGCCAAAAACTCATATGATGGGGGTTTATAGAATATCGTAACAAAAACAACAGAAAATGGGCCAATTTCTGTAGAGTTCACATTTTCTTCAAACATGACATCCTACGATGGTAGCACGTCACACGTGTGAGAAGCATGCAAGTCGAAACCCGATAAGATGCAAACTCATATTGGGGACACGAGGAGCCAGTTTCAACTTTCAAACGCTGGAGTATGTCCCAGAATAGGTACTTGTACTCGGATCGTCCCTGTATTTCAGTTAAAAAGGAAATCTGATATTATTTCGCCATGGAACTTTTTGGACGGAACGCGATATCCAACACCAAAAGACAAGAATAACAGAAAGAGAAACGTTTTTTGCTCTCCATCTGTTAGAGGTGTCAAAGTTAGCAACTTTTCTAAATATTCTTTACTCGCGGTGAAAGTTATGACTTCGGCTAAGCATCTTTATTTATTTTTCTTTTTTAGTTTCTTCGATATTTTTTTGCAGTAGAGAAATTTACTACTTTAAATAATAATTTTAATTTTTTAAAAATATATACAAGTAAAAGATTAACTTTTACATTAACTTTTACCTGGCTGTTACGTTGTTTTCAGTATACGGTTACGGCGAATTACGGACGGCGAATTACAAATATAAGGCTCTTTGCAGTTGACAAGGAGAAGAAATTAAAGTATCCTTTTCTGCTTTGACTTCACATCCATTATACCATTGTCACTTAATTATGTTCTCTTTTCTCTGCTGGAGCAGCTTTTCGTTACAGACTGAAAACGCCTTTAGCTCCTCATGAAGTCGGCGGATCTATCCCGCCGACATCCGAAACGTGAATATAAACACGACGGTAATTTTGTTGCGCAACATGCAGAAAGCGGCTGAAAGCCTGACACAAATCCGGAAGCCCACAAGCGACGGACGGACTTTTTCCTTTTCCGCCTTGGAGGGTGTTCGTTCCCCTGGACATTTCCGCACTTAGGTGGTTTCCTCGAGGACACGTGTCCTGTCCTCGAGAACATGAAAAGATGCCGTGCAGGTCAACCTATTCGCCGGACTTGTGGCCGTTGGGCTAAATATAAGTAAACTGATGATGTCAGACACCTACAAATACCGGTAACTGATTTCCAGGAAAAGAGCCTTATATTTGTAATTCGCCGTCCGTAATTCGCCGTAACCGTATACTGAAAACAACGTAACAGCCAGGCCGGGAAATGCAGATTTTACTTCACCGCAGCCTTAATACGTTTGTCGGACGTTTATCGGACTTGTACTTTGTGGTACCCATTCCCCTTAAACCCCGAGTTTGAGTATAATGAAATCGAATATTCCTTCTCTCTTCGCGGTGTATTTCGATTCTGAAAAGAATAATTTTTTTTCAAGAAACTTCATAATCTTCATCTTAACATTTCTATAAAACTGATGAATAGTTTTAAGTTGATTCTCTATTTCGTAGATTTCAATTTCAGATGAAGAAATAATCATCAAAATTATTCTCTTTACAAAACCAAAATTACATAACGATTAAATTCTTCAGTTCTCTGAAAGCAAACCTGCAAAATGATGTCATATGGATCATCCCGAAGCACTTGTAATAAAACTCGGGCTTTAAGATTACATTATTTGACTACCCTGATCGGCAATAATAGGTTAGCAAGTCTTTTGTAATCTTGAAGGAATTATAATAAATAAATAAAAAATCACACGGGCTGATAATTTATTATATGAAAATCATTAGTGAACCTCAGTGGAGAGTAAAACTTATACTGTTATGCATTTTCGTCTTAAAACCTCCTCCTGGGAGAATAAGATACTGAGTTACATAAATTGATCAACTCCATGTGGCTCAAAACCTATATAATTACACTATTGGTTTAAAAAGCAGAAGATAAAATAAATTTAATATCTATGATGATTTGAACGAATAGATTATCTGAAGCATTGAGATACTATTATAATGATGTAGAAAAAAAACTGAAGGAAATCTATAGATACTGCAAGATCTCAAGGTAAGAGAATCCTTGTTGTCCAATACTAATTTGATTACTGATCCTTTTCTTCTACTTCTTGATCATTTGCAAACTTTGGATATGAATGTCTTCCTTGCCTCATCGTTAGATTCATGTGCTTCTTTGCCCTCAAGGTAATGGAATCTTTTCTGTCCAATAATGTGTTGGATTCCTAACTTCCTTACTTGTTATTTTTGGAATTTAATGTTTATAGATAAAATCTTCTAAATGAAAATAGGAAGGCAAGGACGTCGAGGAGGATGATGATGTCCTGGACAAGGAGGAGTTATTTCTTCACTGCTGATGAAGCTCAAGGAGGACTTTAACACTTGAGGACAAAGAATGCAAGACCTCGCGCATTTTTCTTTTTGAAAGATGATTTCGACTTGTTCAGGCTGCTATGATTTGTATGGATGTCAATTTAAGATATGTAAAGTATCGTTGGAAAGCATTTTTTGAGTACTTTCTGCTGGTGTTGACAAGTTCGAAGTTCAAGAAACAAGCGGAGAAGTCTTTGACAGGAGAAGTCAAATATTTTGGTTGGTAATAACTTTTCTAGGAGAGGTCTGTTTTGGATGTTTTGGATATAGCTGGATATAGATTTTAGAAAGGTACACATTTGTGTTGAGAAAGTTGAGAGCTTGGATACTTGTGCAAATTCTATAGACTTCTTAAGTCTATCTTGTAATACAAAGATGTAAGAAATTGGATTAGGGAATAGAGTTGGTTACTTCACTCGATTCGTGCATCTATCTTTCTTATCACATTACATCTTCTATAGTCAGATACCTCGTGTATTTTCGAACACATCTTTAAGGTGCAACAATATGACAATGTTGACATGCAATTTTCAAAATATTTTTCATATTTGAAATGATGTGATGCCCTGAAGAATATGACAGAGCTTAAAATAGATACAAATTTCCAAATCTTATATACGGAAGATCTGAAGAAAGTTCAATGGATAGTTTTGAACAACGATTGCATCAAGTTGGGAGAGTTCTTTCTTAAGAAGAAATATATGTTAGTTGTTGTTGATATCCCATATGGTTTAAGATGAGTGGTGTAAAGAACAAATTTTTTGTTGTTATGTTCTCAAAAAGAGATTTCTGTAAGGTAGTAGAGGAATTCTCCACTATCATCACTTCAGCCCTTTGGCGTTTTGTTGTTTTTCCACTCCCGCTCATAAAAAGAGAGAAATTTCTCAAGGAGAAGTCTAATGCAAGTGTCGAAATATACATATGATAATATCTTCATATTTCTCTCAATCTTATCTATCATTTCATCTTGTCGTTGTTGAGGTGAGAGTTTCTTGGGAATGATGAAACCTTCTAGCTGTAATACGATCTTCAGAAGTAAAAAGAAAATCACACACGAAACACGGCCGTAAAAAATTCTCCAACACATCTTCGAAAAATTCACACATCACACACTCTTCAATTTCCAAACACAGTTTTCAAATCTCACATTTAAGAAACTCATAACTTTAGGAAGAAAATTGCTCTTGTAAAGCACTCGCACATTCACCTAGAAGCTTCATATTTTCTATTTCTGAAATATAAGTTTACAAGTTGCAGGTATCTCCTCTACTTCTCTAAGCACTCAATCCTATCTCCTCGATGTAAAATATCAACAATAAGAACAATTTATCCTCGTAAGCTCCTTAATATTCTCTAATATCTCTTCGATAATATTTTATGATAATGTACGACAAAACCTAACAGTCGCTATACACCCTCTTTGGAGATTTCCTCATCCTTATATGATCTTCTGACCTAATAGATGTAGAATGATGTTAACAGACAAGTAATGTCCTTGTAAGTTTTTGTGTTGTGGCACGGCTCACATGTGAATTTTGGTGTAGAACTTGTATTGTGTTATTTTTATGCATTTCTTGAATCTTATCGTATAGCTCGCTAGACGAGATATTAGATGTCACGTTCGTGATTATCTAGGATGAGAGATTGCACGATAATGAGACATGTCAGCTCAGTGATACGTGTGTCTTCATGTGAGTGGCTCTTATTGTCAAGTATAAGATTGAGGGTCAAGGGTTTGTGGAGGTATTCTTCATTGCTTGGTATTCGTGAGTGTTTCTTAGTGTTCTACATGGAGGGTGGAAGAGTGTACTCATGGATAGAGGATTGATCTGAGTTCCAGATTTTCCATTCTTGAATCCATTTCATATCAAGTTTCACTAGTCGTTGTCTAGTTTGGAGAACAGTTCATGAAGAAAGTGATGCACTTACTTATTCTGGTAATCCTCTCCATTTGCACGTACATGGAAAATCGGGACTTGACTGTGTACATCTTACATTGAGGGATGAATGGACCTGAACTTCCTAGCCAATGTTCTTTTCAACATTTGGGTTGATATCTGATGTCATTGTAGGCAAAAGATCTCTCATCATGTGTCGATCACGAGGAACTTTGGTGAGGAATATTGCAATCAAGTAATGACTTCTTCATTATTTTTTGTCGTATCTTTCTTTGTAGATCAATTCAAGATCACTATCTTGACTTTGTATTGAATGTCGTGTATTTTTGTGTCAGTGTTACATCTATCGTCCAATGAAGATGATTATCTTATGTTAGGTTGGAGTCCCAAGTGTTTTGGTTCAAGCTCTTGAAGGTGTGAGAGTGTTTTAGGGTTACATCTCGATCCATAGTGCAAAGTAGAAGATCTTCTCTCTCATTGATCTACTTTTTATCAATCGAGTTCAACTAAGTTCCATAGACGGTTCTGAGATTTCGGAGGTCTTCTCGAGGGTCATTTAATGAGTCTGAGGTCTTGCTGACAAGCTCTCGAGTCAGGTTCTGGAAGGGAGGATCATTCGAGTTAGAGTTCTGAGTGTGGAGTTATGATTGTTCAAAGTTGAGAGATCAAATCGACATCCCAAGTCATATTTCTAAATGTCTCGAGAGTTTGAGAGATGACCTTTTGATTTTGTAGAAGGGATTGGAGATTTGACGTCGGACTGATCGCACTGATGTAAATTAGTCATACTTTTGGATTGGGTTTGAGTTTTAAATGATCAGTTGAAGTTAGCTATAAGAGTTTGAAAGTTAATGGTTGCTTGCTGCGTGCATGCCTTATTTTGTTAGAAGCTATAGGAGACAAGGTTTCTAGTGATATATTGCATGTCTAGTTTATAGCTTGTTTGATCACTCAAACTTAGATAAAAAATGCGGATCAGGATGAAGATTTGATACATTCCGAGTTATAAGTGTTGAAATGATCAATTTGGATCTATTGCGGTGGGAGTTATCTTGATCATATCAAGGTGTTATCCAGATCATTGAAAAGCTTGTACAATACGCTAGCAAGTGCTATAAGTTTCATCTTGAATGGAGTTCATATCGACGAACTGTAGAAAGTCAAAGTTGAGTATTTTAGTTAGTTTGTCGTGGAAAAACGGTCAAGAATGTATTGTTAGTGCACAAGCAGACCTAAGGAAATTTTTTTCAAGTGCTTTTGCGATCTAAAGCATCTAGTTACCGTGTATGGATCCTTCATGTACTTAGAGCAAGATTGAACGTTTGGTTGTGTTGTGTGATGCACGTGTCTTACATTTAAGGTCAGGTTATGTTTGTAAAAACCAAGACAAATAGATACTAGAGTCGAGATAAAGATTGATCGACTGGATAGTGAAAGCGCAAGGGTTTTTATTGAGTTGGTCCAAGATCTTATCATATCTCTCTATAGCTAGATATCATATCTTTCAATACCAAACTTCACGCTCTATGACAACGTATAAGAATGAATGAATATTATGTAGTTACGGTGCTAAATGTATGAATTTTTGTCAGTTAGTCATGTAATCAATTTCATATGTTGTTATGAAATGAAAATTCTTCACATCTATCTCTAACCACCACAACCGCCTCGTTCTGACCTCCACAACCTAAGCTATGACCGCTTTTATTTGTTGCCCTCTCAACTTCAAAATGTCATAATTTTCACCTTCGGTATCAATCATACTTGGTCTTTTTATCCAAATGCTTCTAATGATGAGATCTATATTTCTCCAAAAGATTTTCTACGGACTTGATATATCTTTGGTGTCATTTTGCTACTTAGAACGTCTCATTGAGATTTGTACTAATTATCTTAACACTTTTGAAATGTCATAAGTTTCACCTCTTATATCAATTCAGTTTGACTTTTTTACTCAAGTGCTTCCTGTGATGAAATCTATAATTTTCTCCAAAATATTTTGTATCAAGTTGAGATACCTTTGGATCATCTTGCTACCTTGGACTTAGATTGCCTCATTGAGATTTGTATTAATTACCTTGACACCTTGTAAGGAGTTAGTCCTTTAACAGTCTTCTAGCATATGATCCATTTCAGAATCCGACGATAATCTCACTCCAATTCCACACCAAGTGATTGCATTGGTGTCGAGATAGATGGAGGCATTCGATTCAAGATACGTTTATGAGACATCTAGTGTTCACTCCTAAGCAACTTGGTGCCCCTCATATTCTCCAGAAAGGATCAATCTACTCCAAGCCGGTTGTGAGATTGAGAGGATTTGATCCGGAAATCTCTCTTTACAAGCTTACTCAACTACCCACGGAAGCCAATCTCACAAATGATACTAGAATCTATAGATTAATTTCTAACTTCTAAGCTAATAAGCTAGTGAAGTGCGTCATCTTCCTTTTGCTAATTAAAACCTCCATGACTATCTTCATAAAATGATCTTTTTTAAGTTACAAATATATACTACATATTACAATTTTGACGATGAAAATCTAAAACATGAATTTCGAACTCACTGAGATTTTTGATACATTTCTCGCTTTATGTTGCATTACTATTACAAGAGAAAAATTCTCTTATGTTAGACACTCTGTTTTCTATATACGCCTATTTTATTCTCTCTTCTCATAATTCACTTTTGTGAAATCCTCAGTTCACCACGATACAGAAGAAGAACAACAATAAAGATTAAAACTAGACACGTCTGATGTAAGTAGATTAAACACTAGTAAGAGTCGTAAGTTGACAAAGAGTTTAGAGCTTGTTAACGCAGTTGGATCTTCGTTGACACTATCAAGGCAATTTGATATAAAATCAGATCTCAAAGAATCTAGAGAAGAGATAGAATGTGAGAACGACAAAAAAATGTAAGTGTATTGACATGCCATACACTTGTCAAGTGACTGACTGATATTGAGAGGACAATACTTAAAGAATGATGATAAGAACTTATATCACTTATGATCCTGAGCTGAGTGAAAAGAAGACAAACGAACAAAGAAAGTAATATTTGTATCACTCTAGCTAAGAGGAAATGCTCAGAGGAAAGTAGTAAGACCTAAATGTACCAATTGAAGACATGTGTATCGAACATCCAACAGAAAGTACTTAAAAGCTAATCTTTGAAATACGAAAGGCTCCAAATTTAATAAGGTGTGTCAAAGCTGGAACCTTCGAGAAAGATTCATCGCCCTTCGATGGAGTGTTACGGTTGCTATGAAGATATCACGAACGTCTTTTATTAATGTTTTGTTCAAATCGAACGGACGTTTCAGCAATAAACAAGTTCATTACTCAGAGAATTTATTGTAAGTTTCAGAAAGTTAAAAAGTTAAATACTTACAGTGATTCAAAGACACCACCCTAAGCAAAACACAACTTTAGACAAAGCTGCTCTTCAATAAACTACGGCCGTTTCGCTCTTGGACGTTAAAGTATCTTCTCTCTTAGCTTTGACACGCAATAATAATATAGATTATATTTATATATATTTATATTTTAAAGTTAATAAAACATGTGTGGGTGAATGAAGAAGTAAAAATAAATTTCATGCTTTATAAACAGAGTAATGTATAAATGTAGAGTACACCAAGGAAATGAGAAAACTACAAGTCTAGATCTACCTCTTCCTCTGAATGGCCATCTACACCAGAACCTTATTCTCCAAGTTGATCTAAATTTAACACCACAATGCTCCTCAACATCAACCTCATCACCGTCCAAGTCTTTATGGGCATCTTTGTTCTCTTCTTCACTCACTTGATGATCTCCACGGCGATGACACTATTCCTTGAAATGTTTTTGAATCCAACTAGTGTCTCTAAGACGGTGATGTCACAAGGTGTACATTATGAAAACCTATGCGAATTAATAAACACCCATAAATATTTTTTATAATAAGAATATTTTTTAATCATTAGTAACTAAGCAAGGTGTGGTTGAAGCTTTAATACAAACTGTACTAATATGATGTATTATAAATTATATGAAAATAATTTATATTATTTTCATAATAAATAAAATAATAAAGAATGAAACATTAAATGAGTTTCAACTTCTTATTTGATATTTTAGTTTATATGCATATTTGATTAGTTATTATTTTATTTATGTAACATTCCAGAGTGGAGTAATAGTTTGAATAGTTTGAAAACTTGTTCATTAAACTTCATTTGTCGTGGAAACAAAAATATCACAAAAATAGGTTGATGTTACTGTAAGTGGTAAGTTTTATACATACAATTGCAGCAATATCTAACTTACATTAGTTACTGATTAGCCGTTTTAAAAGAATTTTTAGTTTTCATCTAACTATCTGAGCAATTCATTAATCAGATCATTTCGAATCGTTAAATGATCTGATAATCTGATGATCTGATTCGAATCTGATGATCTGATTCGAAAGATAATAATGTACACTAAACATGATATGAAATATAGACTTTACAAAATATTATAATTACTTTTAACAATATATAAAATATATCTTACAAAAACTATATTATAATGAAACTATGTAGCAAATACAACTGTGAAAACTAAAATTAGAAATAATATTTTATATAATGCTAAATAATATCATTTATTCGCACATGACGTTCCAGATATCTTAAATAACGCTCAAATCCTTTTTTTGTTTGACAGTGCCCTGCCCCTTTCAATTTAGCTATCTTATAGAGGTTGTGTAATGGATAAACGTATAAACAATAAATAATTAAGAATAACATAAAAATGTAGAAATATTTGAACCATAGATTTTATTAAACTTTCAAAAGTTTTTGCTACATTTCTTCTGACTTTTCTATTTACAACTTATTTATCAACTCAAATGCTAATGCGCCTTTGTCTTATAAACATACAGTGACGTCCTCGGGACCTTCTGTACATTAACTAAAGTTCAAATCGACAAACTAAAACGACTAAATTTTGCATCCAAGCAATGACTCCAAGACGATGACCCCTGCACTTTAACTATACCTGAAATCGACAAACTCGATGCCTAGGCTAATGAATGACCGGAGGACGACGTCAGCAGGTCACACACAAAAGGAAAGCAAGAAACTTACGCAAATGCTTAGTGGACACACGGGAGACAAAAAATGAGGACTCGGACTCCACACATATTGTTTCTAAAATCAGTCTCTCGCAACTCGTTATTCTCAGGGTTACGATATACATTCACATATATTGATAAGCATGACTAATAGTCACCCTCTTCCGAGTTAGAAAGAGGGGGAAATGCATGTATATTTAATTTAATATTTAATCTAATTTAATACTTAATCTTTTTTGTCGGAAGAGTTAAGTATTAAATTAAAAGCCTGAGTAAAATTATATATCCATGAGTACAGTTCCTCAGACTTGTACTCTCTGAAGTGAAAGAATTCAGTCTACATTTATGGATTTTTGCCGGCTCTCTCCGTGTTTCCAGGCATGGGCTAACAAATAATGTTTATAGAATATTTTAATTATTTATATCTACTTAGTATATATTTTTTATTTAATATTTATATAATTCTCTGATAACAAAAAAAGAACACAAGTTCTCAAAAGCAGTTTGCATTCATATTCACACTCTTCCAACTTCGGGAGAGAAAAATATTTATGCTCTTTAGTTTATGTTTTAATCTTTTTCATAGAAGGATTATGTTATAAATTAAAAATTTTAAAAATAAATTTTTAATGATTCATCAATTGATCATTATATGGTAACATGAGAGTGCTTGTGGATATTGCACTTATGGGTTTTCTTTTTTCCCATAACATGTGTAGTACGGTCCGTAACAGAGAACTGTTAGATATTTAAATTTAGAAACTTTACTTTTAGCTTTATTGTCAATTTGTTCTGAATCTGTTTAGCTCGCTTGTCAGTTTGTTTTAAAATCTACATTCAGGTTTGGTTTTCATTTGTTCTAAAATTTGTAGTTGCTATCCAATGGGGTTTATGATTATTTCTGAGCTGTGCTAACTTCCTCTTCTCTTCGTCCAGAAGTGCACTTTGGATGCATATATTCATATTGGTTTGCCTTGCGCCCCCTACCCTAACTCTAGGAGCCTGCCCGACCTCTCACTCTTTCTGTGGCGCCATTGATAGTTCAAGTAGAAAGCTGATTGCTGAAGACTAGAACGACAAAGAGTAAACGAATGGGAGAGGGGATTTATATCTTGGTCCATTCTTGGCTGTAAAGGGACCTCTTATTTACGTTGAGCGTCCTCCCCTCACCACTTATCGTCTCTGAGATCTGGAAGGTGTGAGTTGCAGGAGGACATATATAATTTACCTCTTCACCTGAAGATGGACAAGTCAAATATACATGTGATAATTTATGATATTTATTTTTAAAGGTACTCATTGTTTTTTAACGCTTGAAAAACAGTGACATGTGTCACTACGCTAACCATCTCGACTGGAAAGTTTAGAAATAGTGAGATACATCACGATGTTAACAATTTCGGTTGCAAATACCAGAATGGAAAGGAACCCTCACATGAAAACCAAATATTCATAAAAACTTTAGCTAAATTTTGCCTGTGGGAACAAGGTGCTGCGCTTGCGATGGAATGCATTTGAGATTTATTCACATCTAAAATGTTTTGTATTTTTTTAATATTTATTTCACGGAATAAAGATAATCAAAGAAAATATTTTCTTATTACTGATTCATAATCGAAATATAGATATACATAATCTTTTCAAAAGAAAGTTCAAACTGGTCTAGATGGACAACAACCTAAACTAGATACATTCATAGCTTAAGGTTAGATATGGTACATTAAACCCCTAAGCGTAAGTATAAAAATGAATAAAATAATAGTTTTTCTTTCTTATGAAAAAGATATTATTTTGTTTCAAAGAATCACTAAAATTTAATTTAATTTTTTAATAGTTACTGAATATTGAATATTAAAAGTAATCATATATTGTAAAGCTATGGGAAAGTTTTAATTCAAATCTTAGTTTAAATAATTTATTTTTGTAAAAATCTTATCAGCAAGAGTAAAATTATCATTAAATTTTTTGTCCTCAAATAACCCATCCGTGGAATGGAAACATCCTACTTTCCAAGGTATATAGTGGGGCACCTGGGCTTTCTACCAAAAGACTCTATATATAAAACGACAAGAATGTCCCATATTTTCTTTCATCTTTTGTCTCTTCTTGTTTCAGTAGAATCGACGGTTAGCTATACAAATGCGTAGCAAGAAAGAACTTACTATCTATATTACAGCAATAGGCTCGATAAGGCAAATACCATCAGGTGTAAATGCCCTTAGACTTACTCTATCATAGCTCAAATTCTATCAAGTTGCAGAGAAGTCTGAAACTACTATTTGAAAGAGAGGTCATTCACTCGTTCGTCTCTATTATCTATTTAATTTGTTTTGTCACAAAAACCGTCTATTTCCTTTTTAGTTAATTTCTTCCTGTCTATTGTTCAGTCAATGGAAGTAGAGGTTGTATTAGATGATCTACTTCTTTTATAAGTATTTTCCTCCCTCCTGCTATTCAGTCAACGAAAGTCAAACGGTATTGAATGAAAAAAAGTGGATATTCATTCTCGTGAAATCCTCCGATCTCTTCTCGCATTCTCGATCCAGAGTTCGTTTGGATGCATATTTGTGAGCCAAGAAGTGTGGAGGTTGCTGTAATTCGTGTAATAATGCGTGTCAAAACTAAGAAAGAAGATTCTCTAACATCTAGAAAGGGTGTAGTTTATTGAAGTACAGCTTGGTATAGAGTAGTGAATAGTTTACGATCGTATTTGTGAATTGATATAATTATTTAACATTTAATAATATTTTTTTTAAAAATAAAACAAATCACTTGAATCCTAAATTTCCTTAGTGCCGAAACTTACGGTCGAATCCGATAAAAGAGCGATAAAAGAAAACGGAAGCGTTTTCCTATGGGCATTTCCGAAGATGCTCGCAGAAAATGTCCGCATCCTCTTGGTCGAAATTGTAGCACTCGTTCTTGGGCCAAGAATATTCCTCAACGATCCTAGCTTTGACACGCCCTAATAGATTAGCTTCGTGGAGAAAACAACTCCAAAAACAAGTGAACAAGAATTGCGGGGCTATACATTTGATAAAGAATTGGAAAGTGGAGAGAAGAAAAGTTGGATACAATTATACAAAACGCATGTGAAGAGAAAGCATAAAAAGAAACTATACTTCTTCTCTTTTTGTTGTCGTCAGTTCTGTAAAATGGAGGGTCAGCTATGCAAACGCACAGGAGAGGTTTGAGGCGCAGGATGAAGAAAAAAGCATCTTTACCTGGTCTTGGAAAGCGTTGTAAGTAAGAAAGAGGAGCAAGGAATCAGGACCAAAACAAGCGCAAACATCATCGTATTGTTCGGGCGCAGAGCAACCTTCCAATGGGATCACGTACAAGCCTTCGTAAGTTTGTTTTCACTTTTATTGCGTCTCTAGATCTCAGCCTTTATCTTTGGGGCATGCATATTTCATTGCATACTTCACGCAAGACAAGATGATGATGAGCAGATGCTCGCTTGTGACGGGCTTTAGAGCTCGAACTGGATCATCGGAGGGAGGTGGGTAGTGGTGCTGTGGATGAGTTGTATGGGATGCTCTATATTATATGATATAGAGCGCTCTTCAAAGTGGAGCAAGTACCTAGTTCTAGTGCTCCATACCTGATTGTTCGTTGTTGGTTGCAATTTTTCCCTTTTCTTTTCTTTCTCGACATCTGATTGTTGGAGCCGTAAGGATGAGGCCCGGATCTCCGATCATCCATGAGCACTGGAACTGCCAATCTAGCAGTTATATGAAGTTATCTCGAGTTGTGAGTCTACTGTCAGAATCAGTCAGATGACATTTCGGGCTTTGACTCTACTCGAGATCTCAATCAACCGCAGACATTCAGTCAGTTACCGTATTTCACTCACTCGACTGACCTTCTGACTGAATCTCTGATGAGCTGACAAGCCCACAGTAACTTTAGATCAAAATGATAGAGACATGAACTGATGATGAGTCCATGGGTACACAGTAAACACTTCTCTTCAGTAAAGGAAGGAAGGACATAAGGGAGAAGAGATTTTCCTGACTGGACACGATGGGAAGAAGCGTTTGGGGTATACATGTTGTGAACTAAACGAGGACTGACTTTCTCCAGTTAACAAGTCCATACTCCAGAGCTTCGTTGCAAAAATGTTCTTCATGAGGTACTGCATTAGCGTATGAATGAAAGCACGCCCTTGAGGTTCATAAAAAGACAACAGACAACCCCAATGTAGATGAGTGAGAACCAGATCAGATGCAAAAGATTTCTACTCCAAGCTGAGCAAGTGGATTACTAACCGAATCTTATCGCCTCGCATTCACGCGAAGAGGGACGGGGATGGCGCCCTCTAAGTTTGACGGAAGATTGACATATTCTTGTAAATCCGAGCACATGCAGAAGTAACTGAAGCACCATGAAGAAAAGTAAGTGGTGGACGAAAAGCAAATCTGCATGCGTGAAGAGAACGAGAGGGCCGGCTTCGGTCGCACAGAAAGAAATGGCGGCCTCTGTGGATATGACCCCATGCCAGCAGCGCCCATGGACCGACTGGCGCCCCGACCATGGCGGCAGACTCACTCATCCATCCTTAAAGGACGGTCCGTGTAGACGACGGTAGTCCACATCTTCATAGATGCAGAACTCGCAAATGTGACGAGATGGTCACCTCGTGCCCTCAAGAGCAACGAAAGTTTCAACTTCGAGTCCAACCTGAGGGGTGTCGTGGCAGTAGTGCTAACTAAAACGAGCAAGCAAGCAAGCAAAAAGAATGTTTGGGCCATTCCGTGTCTAGTCGTGGGCCCTGGTCGTGAGCCTTCTCCGTTTCCTACCCCATTGGATCCTCTCTCATCAGCCGCTGAGCCGCTGGAGTAATGTCTATCAACCCTAATGCTCTACGTCGCTTGGTTTTGGGTACGAGTTACTAGAAACTTGGAAGTAATCATTCTCCGATTTTAGTGTGAAGCAATACGATCTGCCACAAAGCAACGTGAATACATCGTGCACAAGCTACGCATTTATGTGGCCGTTAGCATCATTCATAGACAGAAATCGTAGTTTATCGTCTTCCTAGTCCTGCTTCCTTCTTGTTGTAAGCAGATCGGTCGGTAACTCTCTAGACCTTCCGTGCACGGCGCAGGCTCTTAGGGAGCTTTTTACTCGTAACCATTTCTAGAGTTGAAGTCGAATGTCCCCACAGTGAATCTATTAGATTTACTTGTCCGAGCCCTTTTTGACTAGAGTAGTCGGTACGGAGTCGCAACATCAGATTCGACGGCCGGGACTGCTTGGTATCGAACGGGTCGCTGTGGGACAAGCAACCAGAATCAGCCCCCCGGTTTGCTAACGCTGCTGATAGCCGGTAGATTGATGACTTGTACTCACCAATTCCGATAAAGAGTGGGCCCGGCGACGTTTCTCCTCGCGTTCAACGTCCCGCTGAAGGAAGTTCTCCGCGACTTGGAAACGATGTCGTTGTTGAGGTCGAGTTTGAGTCCTACGTGGATGGCGTTCACTGCGTCAGATGGAAAGGGGATTCCACCACAGTCCCAGGCCGTTTAGCGTCGGGACGTCGCGGCCAAGGGAGTTACTTGCTAACCTGACGTAGGAGTCATTTTATCAGATTCCTTTTCATTTTATCCATCAGGTGGGGTTCGGGCTTGGGCCGGGTGATGATACTAATGAGGGAGGGAGGAGGGAGGGATGGCGTCGGGTATGAAGACAGAAGGAAAAATGGTTATCGGCGGTATAAAGATAACGAACGACGACGGCCGGTCTCGGCAACACCGACGTGAGGGAACAAAACGCGAGCGGGTGAAGTAAGTGCAGTTTAAGACACCTGCCCAAGTGTCGAAGCGAAAGGTCGCATACGTGGACATGGACCATGACGAGCCTTCGGAGCTGGACAGTAAGCTACACGTGGTGGCCAAAGAAGAAACGTTCACATCTTCGCTTAGCCCTTATTGGCCTACCTTGTCCCCTGGTCCCGCGGGGGAGGGACTTTGTAGTATTTCCTCTACCGCGGATCGACGTACAGTAGTCCATCTCCAGCAGCCGCAGTAGCGGCAGTACAGTGCAGAGAGCGAGGTAAGTCAGCCAGGCTCAGAGCCTCAGACGACCAGTCAAACAGTCCGGGAGTGTTCAGAGCGAGTGATAGAAAAAGCACATCTGAGCCTCGAGAAAGGGATTGTGTGCTGACACTGGATCGTAGAAATTCGTTTCGACTATGCTGAATGTTGATACAAAAGGATCAACATCAATAGAGCGCTGCCACTGTCGCATCCTTCTCTTCGTAGTCCTAGAGATTCTTTCAACTGGAGCGTCGCAAGAATATTGGACTATTCAGCGGATACGGTAGAGAAGTGGATGCGTTGTTCTAGCCTGTGTATTAGAGAGAGAGAGAGAGAGAGAGAGAGAGAGAGAGAGAGAGAGAGAGAGAGGACTACTGCCCTGCAAGGCTCCAAACCAATTCGTTACTGAGCCACAGACACTGTGGCCCATCGTCTCCTGGGCAGGTCATGTTTAAGTCTTCACCCTAACGAATCTAACGACTGCGTCCTTTTAGAGACTCACACTGGGCCTGTTCACTGTTAGATGACCGTAGTCACAGCGTTGTCAAGCCCCTCAGAGTGTGGTTGAGATGCGAACTAAAAGATCTCACTCCGCTCTGATGATAATTTTGCCTTCCTTCGCGCCTCTGGATCTCATGTGAATGTAGGAGACTACGAAAATTGGTAATTTCGAAACAGGAATCGGTCCAGGTATCGTTTTATCTTCTTGGACCAGTTAAGGAAAGGAAAGAAAACGCGGGCCATTGGAAAGGCGTTTCAAGAATACGAATCATGTTACTGAAGCTGCTCGTCGATTTCAATTACCACGAGAAGAGCAGCAGTTTATCGTCTCTGAGACCGTGTCGAGACCCGAGTGCGAGTGTTCGGATTTCGGCGCGTTAGCGCTGCAGCGCAAGCGGTCCTTCCGTCACGTATCGTGTACAGCTGAAGAGCGACAATGGGAAGGGAACTAGTAATGACTCCCGGTAGACTGTCTCGGGGAAAGGAAATGATTAGTAGTAGTAGTCCGAGCAGACTCTTTCGGCGCCCGTCGATGTCGAAGTCCACCGTCGTTGGCGCACAAGAAGGAGATCAGCGGATTCTGGTAGCCGTCAAAATGACAGAGCAGGGCGCGGAGTTGATCCACTGGGCTCTCACACAAGCGGCTCTAACTGGAGACACATTGACCGTCATGCACGTCACGGAGCCATGGGTTGCTGCGGAGACATCAGCAGGTTTGACCTCATTGCGCTTGGTCGTGAAATTAGTCCTTCAATACTGTTGCTGCATAATTTGCTTCTTGCATTACGAGGATTTTGCGGCATGTCGGTCGCGTGCCCGAAAGGAATTTCCTTGTAATAGGTTCTGTGAATGCCGCCATCCGTGTATGGATGTCCCTACCAGTGTACTTGTTATCGGGAACCAAGCGGAGTAGCCACAGTACATGAGACCTGAAGTCGTTCGCTGTGCTCGCAGCGAAATAATCTGCGTTTCATGCACATGAGTAATGTCAGTTGTGTGCAGAACGAGTAGCTGAGGTTGAGGATCCGTTCCTCCTTACAGTCTGAGAAACACGGAAGAATGTTTCAAGAAGCGATTCATATTCTCAGTTAGAAGTGTCGGTATGTCTGGCTGGCCTGGGGTTTTACAGAAGCAGCGGAGCATTGGAATGCGGTGAAGGAGGAGTACCTCGACACTCTGTGCGCACTGGTTTTGTCATCTCGAGTACATTCGGTGGTTCCACCCAAGGTTCGCTTTTCCTATTCAGAATGTCTACCCCGCGACTCCAAAACCCCGACTGCGATGCCATTCCATCTGCTTTGGCATGCATGTGTGGTCCATAAACGAATATCCTTATTAACTAATAAATTGACCTGTCTCAACCCTCAGGTCACAGTAACGGTTGAGGTGGTGGAGGGCGACAATGTACGCAAGGCGATAGTAGATGAAGCACGACAAATGAAGGCGACAATGGTTGTTCTTGGTAAATGCGAATCGCAGATGCATTTGTCACCCAAGTGAGTTTCTGCACCAGCTGAGAGAGCGAGTCTGTAAGTCGGTGAGAGCGCTCTTCGGTCTATAATTTTTGAACGCACTCCGAAAATGATTTGGAAATTTCTACCAAATCTCATGTGGTTTTTGTTTGGGCTGCAGGCGCATGACAGAGCTGGGAAGGTTGTGCGTGAAGAGTCTATCATCCTACTGCAGTGTTGTCGTCGTGCGTAAGGGCAAGATGTTAGTCTGCAGACCAGGAACTGCCAAAGGTTGGTCGCTCGTTCGCTCCTTACCATTAGTGAGTTATGGTGGCATGCAGTTTCGCCGCCGTTTTAAAGTGTTTTCATGCTCAGTCAATTCCAGAGGGTTGCGGGCATCTAACACACACGCATATATGTGTGTGATTGTTGGTTTGTTGAACTGCAGCGGATATACGGCAATCGCTACGAGTACTTCTGGATTCAGAAAGAGATTATTTAAATTTGCTTCAAGTAGAACGTATGTCCGAGGATGAGGAACTTCAGGATGACTTGAAAGTGAAGAGAATCAACAGCGTCTGTAGGTCCCTGTATCAGAAATTCGGAGCGGCGGCAGAAGAACCGTTCGGTTCTCCTTCTTCGACCGCCGCAACAATTTACAGCCGTATGAATTCCACGGCGTCCGAAAAGAGCTTCGATCGCAGCAGCAGCTTCTCGAGCAATTGCACGACCAGTAGTGGGTCGCCCAATAGCGTCCTCGAGCGTTTCGCAAAATTGCAACTGCAGCAGCAGAAAAGAGCCGGCGACGACGTTGACGACAAGTCGAATCATCAGCACCTGCAACAGTTTCTTGCCGACGCGGAGTGCATGAGAAGTGATCGTTCCTCTTCTTCCATTTCCTTCTCAGGATCCCTGGACGAGTCCTCGTCGCCACCATCACTATTCTCAGATGAATCCGAGGCAGCCCCCTCCTCGACCCCCGCCCCACACTACCACACACAATTCCATCCCGAGTGCAGCAGGAAACCGTCCCTGGAAGCCGTGTCGGAGGAAGATGGACTTGGCGATTGCGAGGAAGCTGCTGCTGCTGCTGCTGCTGAGACGCCGGACGTCCTCCCCGAATTCTCTCCACCGACTCTCGCAAGGATTTGTTCGGAGCTGAAGTATGAGATGACAGAGGCCGGACTTTTCTCTCTCCAGAAGGATCTCGAGGAGCAGATGCCCTCCATAAGAAGATTCACTTACAACGAGCTGAAACAGGCAACAAAGGACTTTTCACCTGGTAATTACTTACCAACTCACACGCAACTTGTTCCATTTGTTTGTTTTGACTGTATATTAATTCGTAACTTCTGCACAAGGCAAGTATGAGACTTATCTAGCGAAGTTGCTCGTCTGGTAGACTTTTTGCAGATGTGCCCGGCTGTCAAACCATGCCTTAAATTAGTTCATAGTTAAAAAATTGATGCGGTTGTAGATGGTACTAAGACTAAGAGAAAGAGTGAAGTGTTTCTCCAGAGAATCTTATAGGAACCGGGATGGCGAGTAGCGTGTACAAGGCGCGATTAGAGGGTGGTAGCTGGGCGGCTGTGAAACGGTTGGAGGAGAAGACTTGTGTTGGAGAGAAGGAGTTCATGATGGAGATTATGATGCTCATCTGCACTCACCATCACCCGAATCTCGTGACGCTGCTGGGATTTTGCGCCGAGGCTACCCACCGATTGCTCGTGTACGAGTACCTCGTTCGAGGAAATTTAGAACAGAATCTCCACGGTACGTACGTAACGATTGATCGAGTTGATTCACCCGGTTGAGTTCTGAGGAACCGACCTGGACCGATTATTCGCGGGGTTCGCGTTCATTCATGTGTGTTTAACTTATCGCCTGTGATAGTGATGTCTGACACTTGTTCCGTGCGTTCGAATTCCCTTTCAGGAGAGTCCTTCTCGCGCTCCATTCTGAGCTGGGCACAAAGGCAGAAGGCCGCAATTGGCGTGGCCAGGGGTTTAGCCTATCTCCATCACTTCAAACCCCGACCCATCATCCACCGAGACATCAAGAGCCAGAATATCCTTCTGCGTATAAACTTCGAAGCCCAGGTATGTAATTCTCTATCTCCGAGATTCTCTTAGATTACGTAAATTCCCTTTGTACCTACACCTTTGTCAGACGGTTACTTGTCATCGCCAGGCGAGCTAGGCAGCTGGTGATGCACTGGTGAAGAAGAAGAAGAAGGGGGAAAAAAGATGATGATCGCGTGAATTCGCTTTGTGTACTGTTTCCTGCAGGTTTCGGATTTCGGCCTCGCAAGGTGGTCGGATGGGACTGCGGATTCTTCAGTTCACAGCGTGGCCGGTACCTTCGGGTATGGATGTGTTGACCGCGTGAATGCTTTTCAAGGTTTCAGAATTTGCTCAACTCCTTTCCCTCACATATATTCGTCTAAGATCTGATTTTGTTCGTTGTGTCTGGTTGATTCTTTAACAGATACATGGCACCCGAGTGTTTCATGTACGGTAACTTCGACGACAAAACAGACGTGTTCTCATTTGGCGTAGTGCTGCTAGAGTTGATCTCTGGGAGAAAACCGATCGACAGGCGATTTCCTGAGTCACAGCAAAGTCTCGTACAATGGGTAAGAAACACGCGAGAATTCTTCAAGGGATGCAAGTTTGGGTCAATACAGGGCGCGTGCTTTCTTGTCTACCGCAGCAGTCTGAATTACCAGTAGGATGGGTGATTCATTTATTGAGTGTAATGCATACTGATCCGATCTGGTGATGATGAGTGCAGGCTAGATTGCTTCAGAGGAAGCAACAGATGCATAAACTGGTGGATCCACGTTTGACAGACATTAATCCTCATCAGTTCAAGCGGATGATGTATACGGCCTTCCTGTGCATTGAAATCACGCCGGAGGACCGGCCATCCATGGAGAGGGTGCGCGCTCATCTCTCTCTCTCTCTCTCTCACGCACTTGTACTGGCAACAAATGAATGCATTGATGCGGTCGTGTTGTCGTCATGGAGTGATTGTAAACTCATCATACCGTCGCGTAAAGTTCCTAACAAGAGATTGAGTCCGAATCTTGATTTCTCGATTCGAAAATGTTCGCGCGTGCACGTTGCTAGATATTAAAGTTCTATGGTAATAATTGGAGATCCACGCGCGCACAAAGTGTTTGACGTGGGTCCGACCTTTTCTCCATTCACATACCGTAATTACCTCTCTTTAGCCCGGCACGTAAAATCCGCGAGCTGAGTCTTTAATGAATTCGTTACTGACACACATCTCAACGAAGAGATATGATTGTTTTTCACCGTCCGCGACTCCGCGTACAAGTCACTCGTACGAGTCACTCGATCGCTGGGCAGCCATATTGTGCAAGGAGGATTACTCTCAGAAGGCTCTACATATTGATACGCCGCCTTGTCGTGGGAGTGTGTGCAGGTCGTGAAATTATTGGATCCGGAATGCGAGTACTGCGAGGAGCCTCTTCTGGTCTCTAGAAACTCGTCCATGGAGCAGAGTCTCTTGCCCATGTATATACCCCAATCCCGAGGTTAATTTCATTACTCTTCTTGGATGGATGGATCGATCAATGTAGCTGTAGGTAGTCTCCTTCACGCATCAATCTCGCACGCGCACACACACGAGGGACAAGACTGCTGCGGCAATCTAAACCAACTACTCCTTTGCGGATCTTCTCTGGCAAAGACTTCGGAATCTGCGCATCCCCATGGAGCGACGGGACGGATGGACGAGCGGACGACGCAGAGGGAAGTGTATGGGACTCCATCGGATAGGGCAAGGGAAGGAAGATAGTATCGTAACATTTGTACAGGCTAGATAAAGCAGTTAGATCGTTAGAACCAAAGCATTCACCAGCCAACACGCCCGTCGACAGTAACGGGGTTTTGGCTGTATGTATCTAGGAATTCGAATCCAGGAAGTAGTCCTTTCCGCGAAGTCCACCGTGAGATGATCAGTTTGCGTCGTGCACCCCGCAGGACAGTGTTTCCTTAGCAGTTTACGTTTCTTGGAGTCGGAGATGTATGAAATGCTTAGAAATGTACATACAAAAGGTCAACGCGGAAGCTCCAACAAGAAGCTTCTGCGTGGTCTCAGTGTCCCGTTCGCTATTCACCGGAATTCAATCTGCACAGATTTCGAACTGCTGATCTCCTTCGAGCATTATTAAGTGACGGTGAATGAACGAACATGTGCATGATTGATTGTAGCAAGATTCTCACACATTCTCCCAGATTCTTGTTTTCCTGCCTTTCTGCCAAATGCAATCCATAATCACCAACTATTAGGTTGTGTTGTGGCGACGGTGGACTTCCTTTTCCTGGCCCTGCTGAAAAGCTCAAACTAGCGGACGCTGTGATCTTCTTGGCAGCAGACGACAAAGAAGCGTACCGACCCCGACGTTAAGTTAGAGAAAGCCACTAGAAGTCGGAAAGCCACTAGAAGTCGCGCGATCGATAGCAGGAAGAAAGACGGAGAAACTTTGTCGTCCCTTGTTCCATCAACTTCCATGTCAGGTCCACCAGCCACCAGCACTTAGGACAACAACGGCACTCCACTGATCGACTTGCCAGACCTGACATGGAAGTTGATGGAACAAGGGACGACAAAATCTGGACGGACGAGTCGAGTCTAGATCTGCATCTACCGTACATGATAGCTGATGGCGATCCAGCAGGTTTTACCGTGTCAGCTCCAACGTTCCGTTCTCTATCGAGAGGACACAATCATCAGTGGACCTGGAATCTTGATGCCGATGTTTTGGCATCACGCTCGCAGTTGAAGACTTGTTGGACACCATTAGCGCGTGTCATTAGCGCGAAGATTCTCTAACGGGAAGAAAGAAAAAGCAGTGGTTTATCAAGGGCTAGCTCTAGCCAACCCCAAGAGCCCGTAACATGGGCCGCGTGCGGTCGAATCCTCTTGATGGGGTTTCTCATGCTGTGCAGCAACGCTCGGCTGCAAAAGCCCCAGTCCTAAGGTTCCTGATCCTGGAGTCCTGGCAGAGCGGCGGGAGGCGACGCGGGGAGGGATGGGAGTGAGATAACAGGGAGGGTTTGTGAGAGAGGGGAGGGTGTTAGAGGGTGATATTGTAGGTTTTTTTTATATATTTTTCTTCGTTTTTTCTTTTTCTTTCTTTTGCACTTCGAATTAGTATATCTTGTAGAGAAATGAGTGAGTATTAAATAGTTTTAGTTTTTTTGACATTTTAGGATTACAGAGTGTTCTTTTTAGGGTTTCAGAGAGATTTTGGAGAGTGCATTTATTCCTTTTCTCTTTACATCTCGGGGTTCACGCTTCTTTTCTTTCTTTTCTTTTTCTATTTCTTTTGTCTTTTCTTTCTTTATCCTTTTTCTTTTCTTTGTTTTTTTCTTTCCTAGGTTATGAGTATCGTTGGATCGGATATCGTCTTTTCTTAGCTATGGGTACTCTCTCTCCCATGAGATCGAGACTGATTCGAGACACACCATGTCCGGTGTGCAATCAATTATTTACCTCGCAAGGGGTAAAATCTCATGTGGGAAAAATGCACAAGAGCTATGATACGACCACATGGGATGCCCAGGTTAGCCGAGATCGGAGGTCTACACGTGCAGTCATTATGGCACCGTTAGTCCTTCTTCCTGGAGTCCCTCCAGAGTCGTGGGAGTGGTTGAGAGCTCACTCTAGCACTATTCTGAGTTTGTTCCAGACGAGTTCTCCTTGTCCGCGTTTATTCCATCGGTTACCTCGTGCTCTTCATGACGAGGTGAGACAGGCGTTCCGTTTATCTCTCGACATGTTGGCACGGAACACCAGGGACGAGACGGCGTGGTTATTGTTTCTGTTACTCCCTCGTTGGTGTCTCCGGTATACTCGAGGTGGCAGAGGAGGACATCGGGAGGTGGCGGCCCGTCTTCGGAGATTCCGAGCAGGTGACTAGGCGGCCTTACAGGAGGAATCAGTCCGTGCGGTTCGAGGTAGGAGTGAGTCTGCCTCTACACGTGATGTCTCATCTTCCGCTCGCATACGACGTTGTAGGATGTTAGGTCAGGTAGGAGAGTATAGCAGAGCTGTCAGAGCATTACATCCTTTGTCATTGGCTTGTCCTACTGAGGAGACGATCGCTGCGTTGCGTTTCCTTCATCCTTCACCGGGTGATCCCGCACCACCTGAGGTTCAGGACTATCAGCCTGAGGAGCCATTATGTCTCGATAGATCTTTGTTCGTCCAGACCTTGTGTACAGTTCACGTCTATCTTCTGGAGGTCTGTCTGGGATGGTCTACGAGCATCTACGGGATTGTTTTCAGACAGACGACCCCTCTAGCGGTTTCACGGAGCTTTTTCAGGTAGCGGCAGCAGTAGCTCAGGGACATATTCCTCAGTCTATAGCTCAGGTACTGGGAGCAGCTAGACTTTTGGCCATGACGAAGGATGGTGGAGGGATCCGACCGATAGCCATCGGTGAGATTCTCCTACGACTTATCAGTCGTACCATTGTCCTTCAGCTTCGAGATACTTTCCAGGACCACCTTTGTCCACATCAGTTTGGAGTTGCGACGCCGGGAGGTTGTGAGTCTGTGTCTTTCGGCATTAGAGCTCTCTTGGACATCCATCCCGATTGGGTGGTCCTACAGGTAGACGTGGAAAACGCTTTTAATAGCGTTTCCCGCGCTTCTATTTTTAAGGAGCTCATGGATGATGGAGGAGCTTTGGCGGGTCTCGTTCCTTTCGTGCGATCGTTCTATGGTTCTTCCTCTTCTCTTTATTACCAGCACGGTCCTACGATAGAAGGGGTTACAATCATCAGCTCTGCTGCGGGGACTCGCCAGGGAGATCCTTTGGGTGGACCTCTCTTCGCCTTAGCTCACTATAGAGCTCTCTTCGCCACCGCCTTGGCTGCTCCAGGTTGTGTCTTTCCATCTCTAGCTGATGATACGCACATCGTAGGCCCGGCGGACCAAGTCGGTGTTGCCTTTGATCACCTTGTCTCTCAATTGACCTTGGTAGGGCTGAGGACGAAGGTGTCAAAGTGCAAGGCTTGGTCTCCCATAGGTATACCGTCGGACCTACAGCTCCCAGAGGGATTTGTTACCCCTACAGATGGTTTACGCATCCTCGGAGTACTCGTGGGTACAGAGGACTTTGTCTTTCGATTCTTAGATGTTGCTCTTGCGGAGGACGTTATGCATATCGAGGATCTCCCTCTGTTAGAAGACCCACAGGTTGCTTTTGGTATCCTTTCCTCTTCCATAGCACGACGTCCTTGTTACTTACTCCGCACAGTACCCCCATCTCCTATCTTCATCTCGCGCCTTAGAGAGTTTGATAGGAGGATCATGGGGGTGTTTGGTGACATCATAGGACCGAGGACCTTTGACTGTGTGGCAGGACCTCTCGCACGGAGACAGACATCTTTGCCAATATCATGTGGCGGGGTGAGCTTATTATCCATGGAGGAGACTGCTTCGGCAGCTTTTTTGGGTAGTTGGGCCCTCTCAGCACCTTGGCTCTGTGGTCGTTTTCTCGTGCGAGATAGACCTATCTTGGAGAGCTATGTGACAGAGGTGGAGGATGGTTCTTACCCACTACAGATGTGTCTCCGTGAGGCAAGAGATAGTTTGACTCTTGAGGCACGTGAGGCACATCCTCGATTCGATTCCTTACCTTCCGATAGATCTCGCGGACTACAGTCTTCTCTGACAGGACACCACTTCCAGCAGGTTCTCCATGCACTCTTAGTGGATCCTTCCATCTCACGAGATACTAGAGCTCGACTCCGCTCTTGTTCGGGCAAGGACGCAGGCTCTTGGCTTATAGCTCGACCTTGCATTAGAGCGTTTCGACTCGCACCGACTATCTTCTCTACAGCGATGAGGTTCCGTCTAGGCTTGGTCCAGTCTGTTGCTTCGGCACTGTCCACCTGCGAGTGCGGTGTCTCGCTCGACACCGCGGGTCGTCATCTTGCTCGATGTCCTCACGGTGGAGAGCGGATAGCTACCCACGATGCCATCAGAGACGTCGTGTTTGCCTTAGCACGGAAGAGCGGTCACATGACGTGGAGAGAGCGTTGGTACGCCCTTCAGACGGGAGGATCAGTCAGAGCAGACCTGTACATGATGAGGGAGGATCAGGTCTCAGTGGCTGATGTGGTTGTTACGGATCCGACACGGGACTCAGTGGCGGGACAGGTGATCATCCATCCCCCAGGATGGGCTGCAAGCGTGGCGGCAGCAACGAAGGTATCCAAGTATAGGGGTATGCAAGCGGGACATCGCTTCATCCCTTTAGCCTTGGAGATATACGGATCGACAGCTTTGGAGTTCGACGTCTTTTTGCGAGAGTGCGCTAGAGCCTACCATGAGAGGCGTCAGGGGGTACCACTTTCTCTTTCTTTTTGCACCATGTTTTTCAGGCAGCGGGTTTCCATTGCTCTACAGAAAGCTTTAGCAGGGGCCATTCACAGAAGAGCAATCGCAGTAGGCGATGCCTCTTCAGGTGCACTTGTTGTAGATAGAGGTACTGACTTTTTGGTCTCCGACATTATAGGTGCGACTGGCGATTTTAGAGCTACTGATAGCGGGGCTTAGCCCCGATGTTCTCCCCTTCAGGGTGGTTATTGCTTGGCCCTTCGGGTCCTTCTTTCCCTTGTAAGGCTTGATGGGCGTCTTCTCATCCGTTGGCTATATATCGCGTCGCGTTTTTCCCAAAAGCCCCAGAACGGAAGTGGCATATCTGGATATATCGAACAGAAGAAAATAGAAAGTAGACCCACCCTCTAATATTTTGTTTTTTTTATTTTTTCAGGAAAAACGCGTGACGCAATGAAAAGCAAACTGCTGGAAAGACCCCATCAAGCGTTACAAGGGAAAGAAAGACCCGAAGGGAGTAGCAACCTCTAATAGACCCAACCTCAAAATTAGACCCACCCCCTAATATTTAGGGTTTGGGTTACCCAGACTGTTCAGTTTTTGAAGTTCGTGGATGTGAAATGTGAACCTTTGGGTTACCTCAAGCGAATTGTATCTCTTCATAACGTTTGAGTCAAAACTTACGTGGTAAGTAGCATTGGCAAATGACTAGAGCCTCAAACTTTCAAAACTTACGTGGTAGGTAGCATTCGTAAAAGACTAGAGTGTTATATATATTTTCACAAAAAGAAATTTCGATTTTGGTTTAACATTATCAGAAATCAATTTGTTAAATTTTAGTTTTTCTGTTTTCCAGAACAAAATATCTTCCAGAGAGGAATTTTAAAATCCAAAAAAAAATCTAGAAAGAATATTATAATTAAAACCCTTCTATACCAACATAGAGATTTAAAGACTAGCTTTGTGTAGAACCGTGAATCGCTTACAAGAGTATTTGTGAATGTGAATTTACAGAGTATTACTTTACATTTAATCTAAAATGAAATATTTAAAATTGAATTTTTTTCGACTGAAACGAAGAGCCGAAATAGACAAAAGAAAGAAATACAAAGAAATGCCCACGAGATTTTTGTACATGTACTCTGGAGTCTCGAGAAGACGTCTATTACACCCTAAACCCTAAAGTTTATGCTTTTTTACTTGAGGAGGTTGTGTAGTTAGCTAGACATAGTCAGTGTTTCGGGTTTTCTCTTTCTCCTCTTTGTTGTCGTGCGTATACACATGGCTACACAACATACATCGTTGTAGGAGATACACCACACATACACATAACACACGGACGATGTCATACACATACACAAGTGTGCTACAATGATAAACGATATATATTCACTCCACCATGTCAACGGGCACTAAACAATCACTAAAGTCGAGCCAAATCCACTCTGTGCTCGTAGAGAATCCAGATTGCACTCACCAAGACTATCCACCATAACCAGGAGCTTGAAGACTCAACTCGAAGAACTAAAACCTCCAAGTCTTACCTGCGAAGTATACCCCTAGTGGGCTATCCCAAGAACTCGTCCTAACGGCACTAACGGCCCTATTGGATCACAGTACCACATGTACCGTGAAACCTGAAACCAATTCTAGTACAGCGGGCTCACTTGCCTAAACTGGTGGAGTTGCTGAAGGAGAAGATGCGAATGAAGATCTTGGGGCCATCGTTTGCATCATATTCAAGTAGATGGTTTACGGTGTTAAAGAAGGATGGATCGCTACGATTCATCCAAGATATGCAATCGGTGAACGCAATAACAATCAGAAATGCTGAGGTGAGACCGATTATGGATGAGTTTGTTGAACATTTGCAAGAAGAGCAATTTACTCAATGGGAGATCTTTACTCAAGATATGTTCAGTTTCAACTAGCAGAGGAGAGCAGAAGCTTCACGACAATGAGGACACCTCTGGGATTGGTTAAAATGCGTATTTTATCACAGGGAGCTACCAACTCGATAGCACACATGATGAACGAGATGAATAGAGTTCTAAGGGACTTCATCTCTAAAAAGACGATGTCGTTCTTAGATGACATCCCTATCAAAGGATGTGTGGAGGATGAGAAGGATGAAGCATTAGATCATAAGAGGCGTCCGTGATATATCATCGATCACATCGCAGATTGTGAGAAGATCTTATCTCGACTTGAGGAAGTTCATCTCACGCTGTCAGGTGCGAAATCTACATTTGGGATTAGAGAAGTTCTGATCGTTGGTCACTTGTGTGATCGTTTGGTTGGAAACTACAACTAAATAAAGTGGATGCGATTGGGAGGATGAAGGAGGTTTGGAACTCTTTGACAGAAATAAGAAGATTTTTGGATGCTTGTGTATTCTATCACATTTGGATTCCTCATTATGCGCATGTGGGTTGTTACGTAAAGATCATAGTTCAGATGGGAGGAAGAGCGTACCAATGTGGTACGGAAGCTAAAGTCTTTATTATCATCTCCTCCAGTTTTGAGAAGGATTGATTACAAGGGTGCTAGGCCAGTGGTTCTTACTGTAGATACAAGTCTGATTGCAATCAGATGAGCAGTAGGACATGATGATGAGGATGGAGATATATTTGCGGTTAGGTTCGAAGCGAAGGTGTGAAGTGCTTGTCAATGCGCATACTCGCAAGTGAAGAGAGAACTATGAGATATTGTTTCAGTCATGAAAACTGAAAAAGAGTATTTGATTGGAGCAGCAGTTTGAACAGCAGCAGTTGAACAATCAGTTGAAACTGATTGTTTGTCGTTGTTAGGGATGATTATGAATTGTACAACTCTTGATATTGTGACGTTACGATAGACGCATATATCAAGTCGTTGAATCCGGAGTTTATATCCCAAGGAAGGATAATCCGATGGCAGATATGTTATCTCGAGCTCGATATGATGGGGAGGATGAGATGGTTGAAGATATTGACGACGTGGGTGTAAACTTCTATTCGATTGCACACATAGGAAGAGAAGATGAGTTGTTTGTTGAAGGGTTGTATGCTGGTGAATTGCTTGACATTGGACGGTATCTTAGTACAATGGTCAAGCACACAGGTTGGACAGATGAGAGATTTCGGAGAGTTCGAAAGAAGGCCTACAACTTCATGTTGCAGGATGGCTTTCTTTGGAAGGAAGCGGCCAAAGCAGAAAGATGAGATACCATTACGAGTTATTTGCAACAAAGAAGATCAACAAAAGTTGCTTAGAGCATTTCATGAAAGTCTTTGGGCTGGACATCAAGAGATTTGGGTCACTTTTACGAAGATGAAAGAGCGCTATTGGTGGAAAAATATGTACAAGGATGTCGTATATTTTGTGGAGTCTTGTTTGACATGTCAGATGTATTCGAACATCCGACATCGAGACGGATCACATCCGACTTATCCGTTGACAATCCACTTCAAGTGCGTCTAGGCTTGGTGACTATGTGAGTTGGATTGTGACAGATGAGATACTTGGTACTTGCTTGAGAAGATCTTTCAAATCAAGTTGAGGGTAGGACGCTTCGGACAAAGACAACTGAAGAAGTATGTAGGTTTCTCTTGGAAGAGGTTGTTTGTCAATATGAATGCGTGAAAAAGATCACTACAGGTCGGAGAGAGTTAGATGTACATGAGGCTCGTGAATTCTTTGCAAGGTGTGGGATGAGATTGTCACGGACAACTGCTTACAACCTCGAAAGGAATGTCAAGAGCGAACGCGATCATCCGTCCATTGTGAAGGCTTTGGTGAAGGTCTGCAACGGAAAGGTGGTCTCGACTCTTATCATTTGTTGGGTAGATTGAACGACGCACAACTCGATAACAAGTTACATGTCAGTGGAGCTCATCACAGATCAGAAACCTATAATGCCGATTGAAGAACACGTTCTAAAATAGAGTGTGTTATCTTGGGAGGACAATCTGACAAAAGAAGAACTTCTTGTCATTCGAATTAGACAGTTAGAAAGAAGACCAGAGGATATCCAAGTTGCTTTGGATAGGCTGCGAGAAGCACGGTTGAAGAACAAAGTCAGATTTGATCAACAACACCGTCTAAGATCTATGAAAATCAAGGAAGGTGATTGGATGTTAGTCTATGACAACAGTTTAGACAACCAGCATAGTGCACTATGAAAGTTTTCCAAGCAGTGGTTTGGTTCGTATGTGGTGAAGAAGGTTCACGAGAATGCAACTTACGCCCTGCAAGAGTTGGACAGAACGATACCAGTGACAGATAAACGTATCAAGATTTTCAAAAAGAGAGATGAGGAGGTCGATCTAGCAGATATCTTGACAGGGTTTCAGTTTGAGGATTATGCGGTAGAGCTTGAAGATGAAGTTGAGCATGGATCCAGAGAAAATCACAGCAGGGTTGCAACTTCAAGATGAGGATCAAGTTGCAAACTTGAAGATGAGGTTGACTACGATGAGAAGTAGCACGACAAGACGAGGTGTGTGCCGGTCCACTTCTTGGTTGGTATCGCTGGAGCATACCAGAAGATGCACATGTTTAGGAGGGATGGATGTCGTGTGTGGACTGACTCCTATCTGAAAATCTATTTTTGATATTTATCATTATCGTTCCAAAGACACTCATAGAACTAAAAATGAGTCTTTTTACACAACTTCGGATCTTCACTCCGCTACCTGGATCGACAAATTGAGAGCTTGAAGACGCTTTACTTCTTCTTTACAAGAAATTGAAGACAATACAAAATCTCATCATGCAATTTGGGAGTTTTGGGTGAAATTGGCTCGCAAGCAAGCGCTTATGTCAGTTTTTTGTCGTCTGCGATCTGAGGTTGGGTTGTTCTTTGGATCAGTGACTCAGTTCTTCGTTCTTGGTGCTTAGGATCAGGGAGTCTTCATCTACGCATAGTAGAAGACTGTATGTGGATTGGATTGTTGGTTTGGGTGTGGTGAGCGAGTTTGAGCCGCAAGGAGTCGATTTACGTCAGCTTTTTACTTCTTGCGATCAAATATCTTGTGTGGTTTCGTGAGGAGAACTCCAAACAATTTGTTTGGAGTCTCATTGGGTTCAAGGATAGACGGTTCGTTGAGAAGACGAATCTCAGATCAGGCGATATGTTTGGACGGTGCATGATTCTAAGCCGTAGGAAGGAGTTTTTGGAGGTTCTATCACCTGTGACAAAAAATCGATGATATCTCGGTTGTCGAGAGTCAAATTTGAGAGTTCTTGAGGTCAACAGAGTCAAGAAGGAAGGCCTTATCAACATCTGAAGACCGTTTGGCGAAAGAAGGAAGTTCTCAGATAGACCTTTTTTGGTTCCTCCGCTACGGTTTTCGTCTTTTTGAGTTCATTAGAAATCTAGTTGGTTATGTACAGCTTGTGGTAGCTAGCTTTAGCTAAGGGCTTGTGCATAGACGTTGTTTAGATTTGGGTTTGAATAGTGTGATGTTGGTGCAGCTCTTTTTGTTAGCAAAGAGATGTTTCTCTTGCTTTGAGCTATGCTTCAATAGTTTTGGGTCTGGGTTGAGGTTCAGGGACTAGTTTTAGGAGGCTTTGATGCAGATTACAGACTGTTCTGTTTTGTTTCTCAGTTTTGTGTTCTTAGGGTGAAAGAATCGACAGTGTATATTAAATAGGAGTTGGTATACCTTGCAACGCTTGTTCTCGTGGTTGTTTCTCTCCGTCTTGTCTTTGTTTGACAAACTACATCTCCACAGCCAAGAACCTTGCATTTTCCTGGACAACCTTCACGCAAAATCTGACAGGATAGCGTGAGCAGAATTCGAGCACCAGAAGAGGCAAGAGATTATCAAAGGATCTAGACCAAAGCCTCCGAGCCGAGCCGAACATCAGATGAGATAGAGATGAAATCACTCAATGCCAAAATCAACAAATCCAAAACAGCCCGAGCACGTCCAAAAAATTGACCGCAGTCAACATCAAGAAACTGTGAGCCAAAGCCGTGCACCAGAACAAGCAAGAGATAACCACAGGTTCTAGACTAAAGCCTCCGAGCCGGACGAACACCAGATGAGATAGAATCCAGAACACACAGTGCCAAAATAAACAAATCTAGAATACTCGAGCATCAGAAAAAGAAGACCACAACCAACACCAAGAACGAGTGAGCCGAAGCCGAGCACCAGAAGAGGTAAGAGATTACCACCGGATCTAGACCAAGACCTCCGAGCTGAGCCGGACACCAGATGAGATAAACAAATTTAGAATACTAACGAATAGACAGAAAATCTGAATGCATATGAACACAAAACACCAAAAAGTACTCGATAGCACTATGATCATGAGCACCAAGATCAAAAACGAGCGCAGCAGACAGCGTATGATAAATTTCAGTACATCTGCAATGAAAGAACTTAGGTCAAGAACTCCGGAGGTGTTGCAGAAACTTAGATCAGGAACTCGAGAGGGCCCGCCAAGCTACTGACGCTCAAGCGATCAGAAAGTGTCTTCTGGCCATGGCTCCCTTCTGCCGTCTTCTGGCCACGCTTCCCATCTGTTGCAGAGGATTACAGTGACTTCAAGAAAAGACCACGTGGCCTTACCCCCTTTTATACCCTCAAGGGTGGTTTAAGTCCAAGTTAGGATAAGGATGTTGGTGCATGATTCCGAAGCTTCAAGATTTGTTCTACACTACGATGAATCGCCGTGTTTTGAATATAATTCTTATCTTGACTTCTGAGATGCTCTTTGACCTCGCATGTATCTAAAAATCATTTTCTAATTTTGTGTTTTCACACGGGTTTATAATGTATGGCATGTTCTAGCGGAAGAAGTTTATGTAGAGGAGAATGCAATTTTCATTATCCTGCATAATATTTTTGTACAACTTTTATTCACTTTTAATTTGTTTTTAATATTTTGCATGATATGTTTTAACTAAAATGCCCACTCCAGCCAATAGTATGTTACTATAGAGTAATTATTTGCCATCAAACGAGATCTTGGTATCAAATGTCAATTGAATAATGATAAATATTAATTTATTACCTAACTTTTTTTGATAATAATAAATTAATGAATATGTTATTCTCTTTATCTGAAAAGAAAAATATGCATGGTTTGCTTTCAGAATATATATATGTCTAAATATATACATACTTGTATTTCAAAATTATACATATTTATTCTTATGAGGAACAACTCTTTGTATTTTGTTGATAACACCTGTGAGTAAAGAGATATTTTAATATTTATATTTTAGAAAAAATAAAATTTAAAATACTTTTTATTATAAATAAAAATAAATATTCTCAACAGAATTCTTTCTTTTATATGAAAATATTTTATTTTACTTTAAAAATTTATTTAAAGAGTAAAAATAGCTTATTTTATTTCATCAATTTCTTAAAATTTTACAGAAATAATTTAGAAGACCCTATTTTAACTTACATGTGTTTATAACAAAATCGTTAATGAACTCCCCGAGATTTACCCCCACCATATCAAATAGAGAGAGCAGCATCTAGGAGAGGTCACTCTTAATAAAAATCAAGTAACACTCCGAACGTTGTCCTATTAAACATCTTTACTTTTCTAAAATTTTGACATTAGAAACTATACATATTTTTATAAATTTTAATTTTAAAATAATTATTAATTAGTTTAATTTTCTGTAAAGAGTTGTTTGCATATTATTTTAAAAGTATCATTTGTTTATAAGTTAAACTTTAATTTTCCATAGACGTAACTAGTTTAGATTAATCTTATTTTGTAAGTTATCATGTTCTGAAATAATTGAGTTTTATCATTTATATATAATATACATACTAGAATAGAACAACTATCAATGGATTCAAAATGAAACACACGCAATCTCTTAAAATCTTAAGTACATCAGAAAAAGTTAAATAAATTAAAGTCTATCATAAATTAATAACCATTTGATATCCCGATCGGATAGTTTCTGGACCGCATGTTAGTGTACTATGCTTACAAATTATGTCTCGATTTGGTCATAATTCTCGGTTCAGCTATCCTTTAACATTTATGATAACAAATTCATATTATTTTAGTAGAACATGCTATATAATATGTCTAACTTATTGGATAAAGAAAAAAGAAAAAAATCTTCTAGGTTAATCTCCTCTCTGCGCTTAATAATTATTTATAGATGGACGTAGAAAAAACACAAAAAATGCATTCAAGGATTTCCACCATGTTCCTGTACACTTTCTTTTCGCAGTGCGATTGGGATGTATATTATTCTCTGTAGTAAAAAACTGAAAAAAACAATCTAATATGCATGCAAAAAATCTGTTTTGAATATGGGCGGTAGAGGACAAGCGCATGACACGGAGACGGTAAATAGGGTTGGCGGATAGACTGCCTGGTGGAGGAAGTGGGCCACAAGTCTCATGCTTGCGGGTGGCGGATGATTATCTTTTACAATGGCACTAGCGATTTATTTCTCGTATCGGCCTGTGGCTACCGATTGCTATGACTATTGCATTGGTGCTCACAGCTACAGGCACGGACCTATATTGCACTGCTGCTCATATCCATGTGCTGCAGCGGATTGGCTGTCTTTGTGCTTCCGTGTTTTGTTTTCTTCAATGGATTGTCAAGGCCTCACTGTGTTCTTCTTTGACGGATGCATATACTCATGTTTCACTCTCGTCGTCTCTATTATACTTGTTTTTTTCTCTTGGCTGGATTGTGCAGGTCTCGCTATGTTCTTTTTTGGCAGAATGACTGTACTTTGTTTCGCTGAGGATCTCATTTTGCAGATTATGACGGGGATCGATTGGTGGACTGCTGCTCTTCGTTACCAGATTCTCCCAGGGAGCGTGTATAGCCACAGGGACCCGCTTGCATCGACGAGTCCCATGATCAATTTTGACGAGTCTGTCATATAGCTCACAAGATCCTACATCTACTTAGAACAACATTTCTCATAGTAGCCTCTCTCCTTTTTAGTGAAGTTCTACTACGTACAGATAGCCAAAACTTGCTATCCATGCTCCTTGCACAACACTCCATTGTAGACTTTGGTTGAGTCTTTTCGTTTTTTTGATTACTCCTCGGATAAACTCTGTCTATACCTCTAGGATCAAGTATCATATGTTCACGTATCTTGCTTTATCCGTGACGATGATTTTCTAAAGTCCACAGTGCACTGCTTGTATCGTACAAGTTCCCTTCTCTATATATGCAAGGACCTCGGCGCGTTTTGAGATCGGTACGTTTGTCAGCATTATCTGCAATTTCAACATTTTGATATCACCACGCAAACAAGCTAGGGTGGAAAGACCCACGATTGAGACATCCGTGATGGTATGTAGGATTGGAGCCGACTTAGAATTGGATTTATTCTCCTGTTTGTCAAATTTCTTTCATGCCTCTCTGGGTTATTCTCTATGGAGAGGGACGGCAACCTCTTACACCTCCATTTCTAGGGTGTAATCTGTATGTATGCCAAGTCCACTTTAGATACTAAAAAACGCTTGGTAGAGTGTTTGAGGTGGGACAAGGATAGATCGATTTGGAGTGAAGTGTGCGTGAAGCTCCTTTCCATCAAAGGTCTACATATCTTCGTTGGAATGGTTAGATATTGCTTAAAATATGAGAAGGAGGCACATCACACAGCAACGATGAAAAACATATATGAGACGATGATCAGCGATGGCCGTGAGCTCTTCATCCTGTTGGATGCAGCGGACACAAAAAAGAGAGTAGAGTTTGGACACATGAACATCCTCTAAAGGTCTTACAGTTCAACAGGTATAAGTCTTGCCATCCGCTGTCCAACACTGCTTTTGCAAAATATAGTGCTTCTCCTAGGTGGTTGATGCAGACTGGCATCCAGAAACAGCGATCGGATTCGTTGTGGATTCTTTTTCTGAGACCGCACGAAGTTACACCCGAGGATATCGAGAACATATTCTTCTTCAAAGATTCAGATGATGACCACATCGCAAGTTTGAAAACCACGACAGTCCAGACGCAGGTCATGACAATAGCAATGGGTACGAAGATCCGGCTACAGTTTTGCACGTGAAACATGAAGTCTATGAAGCAGGCGAAGCGATCAACCACCTTCCTGAATTCGTGTCCTTAGCAGACGTTTTCTTAAGAAGCACTGGCTCGGACCGTGCATTTCTGATCAAAGGCTGAGTTCTCAGTATTAAACTAGTTTTTACTTTGCTGGTCGTTTCTCTTACATAACTATATGTTTGAGAAGCGGTATTATGAGACTACTTTTCTCTATGAAGGCACTTCCCTCTATGAGGCTACTCTCGTCTGCTGTCTATAGACATATAAGCGTAATTCCGTCTGCTGTGTATAGACACATCATATACATATACCGTGTTTTATAAAAGAAACTTTTGTACCACTGTACTGCCATACGCGTCTGTGTTCCAAACACCGAAATGAATGGATGCTAGAAAGCGGAAGCAAAAAGTAAGAAAAGAACCGACGGTCTAGAGGACCCCTTGATTAAACCCCGAGCGGTTACGAGCCCTCTTCACAGCCTCGGAGGCTCCACTTCGAGCTTTATTTAATGCATATTGATAAATAATTTATCTCAACTCGCTCTCTTACTACTGGAGGGTGAATATGCATGCTTAATGAGAGGTGTATACTTCTATACAACAGGTGTTTTAAAATTTAGTTTAAACCCCACAGTATGCCCCTGCAAGTGCTCCTGGTAACCCGGAAGATCTTATTTTAGGGATTTGCTTTCAGAGAACAGAGAAATTTAACCGTTATGCAGAGAATGCTTTCATCCCAACTTAGAAGGTATGATTCTCTCAAAACGAACTACTCAGTATTGACAGGAAAATGTTAAGAGTAAGATTTCGGTGGGTTTCTTGGAGAGAAGATAATCTTTCTTCATACTCAAAGAACACTAAGAGGAAAAAAGATTCGATTTCATGCTCTTATACTCATACTCGGGTTTTAACTACTGTATAAAAGTGTGCATTTGCCCAGGAATACAATCACTATCTTATGTCTCCAAGAAAGCAACTTCTCGATTAGGATGAATATGGGTAAGTAATAACACACAGATTTAGTAGAAGCCAAATAAGGCTTGATCCTGTTACCTTCAGGTGGTGATACTTAGTTGAACTTGAAGTGAGGTTGAAACGCCTTCTGACTGAAGACGAAATATTTCATCCTCAGTAAGTGGAATGATCGAAGGGAATAAAGTTGTTATTATATGTAAGGAGGTCTTGAGCTCAATACACCTTGTCCAACTAACTGTGTCCATCCATCGTGCTCTAGAAGACACGTATCCCTCAGTTACAAAAGATTGCCACGACGTTGGACTCTTTTGACGTAACTTTCTTCAACTGGGAACGAAAAGAGTGGGAGATCCCTTACTGTAAAGAACGAGGGGTATTGACGGTACTCGACCATCATCAAGACTAATCAAGAACAGGCTCCCAAGACAATAAGCGACGGAGAATGGCAAGCAGAGTTGAGCGACAAGCAAGGAGATAAGAGCATAGAGGAAAGCCGCACCCTACCTCACCGTGGCGTACGAGGCAATAAGGAAACGGACCCACAGCGACGGCAACAGAAACTGAGAGGGACGAACTCCCGTTAGCAAACTATAAGCGATAACGAGCGAACTTTTACTGGTAAGCTCCTAACTGCTGAAAAGCTTGCTTGTCCGAAATTGATACATTTAGTTGGAACATTCTGACCTGTCTAGCTCGTTCGGCTGACTGGCCTTCTGGAAATTACTAGGAGGGAGGTTCAGTACCTTGCGAAGAGTGCGGGGGAAACTTACAAGAGGCGAAATGGAAGCGAGCCTGTGCCAGCGTCAAGAACTGGATCTCAAAACGTGAAAGCGGTGAAGTTCGTTAGAAGATTCAGCGATGGAAGGCAATTCGGCAGCGTAAGGAACTTCAAAGCAACCTAGACGAAGGAGATGAAAGGAGGATCGAGTCGTCAGGTAGTGGAAATCGACGTCCGGAGGCGGCAACGAGTAATAGCAACGCCATTTCCCGGGAGGACATCCAGCGGATCTCCCACTTTCTTGAAGCTCTCACCGTCAGGGAGGAAGGGGAATTACTCGCGTGTCTTAGTAGAAGGGAACGGACGGTGGTCCGAATTAGAAAACTGAAAGGCTGCGCAATTCTCCGCAAAACAGTCGAGAATCCGCATCGGGAACAGGAAGAGCACGCCAACTGTCACAGTGGCGCGATGGCTCACAAGAATGCGGATAGAGGTGTAACGCGCAGCACACTTGTTTTCTTGACATGTATTATAGCATCGATGAGGAATCTTCATTTTAAAACAGGAATCTTGTGACCACGGACCACGGTTCTGGAGGGTAACTGGGAAAGAGCGTGCTGCGAATTATAGTAGGAGAGCAGTGTCCGGGCAGGTTCTCGTGAAAATCGGTACATTTCCGGTAAAACCGGAAATGTACCGATGTTTACAAGTTACGCGTGGTGACTCCTAGCACTTCTTTTTGCGGGTCTGCTTCAGAGAACTCAGAAATTTGATATTTAAGCAGAAAAATGGCTAGGTGATTAAGGAATCTATGAAATAAAGAATTAAATTAAAGCTCTTCACTAGTTTTATAAGTTATGATTAATCTCAAAAAAAATTGTTTAGTATTGAAAGAGAAATATTAAAATGAATATTTCAAGGTTTCTCATAACAAAAGAAAATATTTCTTCAAATTCAAAGTACACAGTGAAAAAAATAATATTCTATTTCATGCTTTTCTTTTACCCATACCGGAGGTTTAAGGGAAAGCAAAACTTTAAATTTTTCATTTTACCCAAAAATATCACCTAATTTACACCAAAAGTCTTTTTCTCTCGAGCATTTTCAGGCAGCTCTGGCTCAAGACCAGAAATTCTGGAAAAAGACCCGAAATCATAAATATATCTTCAGTAACTCCCCGCCATTGTAGGAGAGATATTGATGAGTGTGGTAAAAGGTACTTGGTAGCTTCAGGAATGTATATAGTATGCAGCTTCATAGTAGTATCGTTGTCCGTAGTAGAGAGACCGAATAGCGGTCGTCAACCTGACAATTAGTGTGTTATACTTTTCTTAAAATATATAAGTATAGCACAAGCAATGAGAGGGAGCGGTTTTTCAGTCTTAAACTACTCTACGAGATGGAACAGAAGGAGTGAATCTTTAGGACTGAGAAATCACGATCACCATCGTAACTTGCACAACGTAAAGAGTGAAAGAAATATAAAATCTACATGATTTTACAAAAAGATGGAATGGTTAATCGCATTTCTAGAAATAATGTTAAAAAATCATGATTCATCAAAATAACATATAAAAATCATGATTTATCAACTTCAATCGTGGTTTATCAGATGTCTTCCTTGCAGAGAATGGTGTATCACACATAAAGACACTCCAAAATACAAAAAAAGGAAGAGATTTTATATTTCCATAATCTATTACGTGTTACAAAATTCACTTTTTGCTTATGAAGAAAAGTTCCGTTCATCTGACTTATGGTCGAATTATTTAGATTTGTTAGCATTAACCAACATACTTTTTTCCTTTCCGGCACAGCAAGGAGGAAGCTACACTGTTTTCTGCAGTTTGTCAGTGACACTAATTCGGTAAGTCTTATGGTATTTTGAAGTAAATATAGTTATTAGTGTCATACACATTAATTTTACGTTACCACTAACAAGAGTAAAGTTTATTTAGTGTCATACTGTCGCGACCCTCAGTCTCAAGATCGGACGCAGACGCGAGCAACGGAATCCTAGTGGACTTGTGCTAGGTTGTGAACGCTGCGAGGAGGACTTAACAGCTTGGCCGGGAAGTCGGGATCAGATGAATCCTAAGTGGTTCTCTGAACCAAAGTTGGAACCTTGGGTTAGGACATAAGGGCCTAGCCCAAGAGGACCCCGGACAAACGTTGACCTAAGGGGGCGAGTCTGAGAACGGACTGAAACATGGGTCCGAGACGTGGGATCGAGATGTGGGTCCGAGACGCAGACGAACCACAAGGTTCTAGTCTAGGTCTAGACCACAGATTCTCAGAAAAATGATTAAGTGTTGGAGCTCCAGCGACGTTTTAGATCGTGGACGGAGCTCCACATAAGATCTCGAGGCGAGTGAGGTATCATTGGAAAGAAGTCGTCGAGAGCTTTCCAGTGATATATAACACTCCTCAATCTGACCTCCGAGTTGGAAGTTATGGCCAAACCACAATCAGGTTGTGGTATAATTTTCAAGGACTAAAGAGGAGGGCGGGGCCGCCGATCCCCAGAAGTATATATGAGGGGGGCTCGATGCCTGGGTGGACCAGGACGAGTCGCTCGACCCCAGAGTTAGGCGGGCGGACTTTGAGGGCATGAGGTGATGGCTGGGCCGGTTCCAAGGCACGTTCTCGTCCAGACTTGGACGTCTGGACTTAAGAACGATGTAAGGACTGGGGCAAGACTAGGGAACGAGTCGGCGGGTTAGACCACCGGTCGGGAGCCTAGACCCAGACGGACATCACGGGCGGTTGGGCCGCTAGGTGTGCTGGAGGCACCGTTTAAGACCCAGGACTTTATGGGAAGTCCGCCCCAAGTCATATTGTGACTTGCTCATGTTTAGGACCGACCTAGGCGGGTCTAGGTCGGGACTTAGGAACTGCTGAGCTTGATGATTACGGAGACGGTCCGGCTCCGGTCCGGACCAAACTGAGAGAAGGTAAGCATGGACGCTAACTTGTGATTGTGTTTGCAGGTTAGTGGTATAAAGTTCACGACCTACTGAGCAAGGGCTTCCGCTGGCGTCGCAAGGTGGTAGGTGCGCGAAACATACATATTATTTTTACTTACACTTAAATAGTGTGAGTAAAGATTTTTAGAACTTTAATCTTTTTGGACGATAGCTTTTTAAGAAAGAAGCGACTGGTAACCAATCACTCACTTTTCATTCTAGATGTTATTTTTGTTTTCTTTTGTCAATCATCTTTTGCCGTATGTTATGATTTGGAGCAATAACAAATGGATTGATTTGTTATTATTTCAAATTCATAATGGATTTTAGAATCAACAATCTCCTAATGGAGTATCGTCAATGAAATATATGCTGGTTTCATCCACGAAAGAATGAGCAAAATTTATCTTGAAATAATTTTTATGATCTATTATATCAATGAATTTAGTTACTATCCGAGTAAGTCAATTGTTTTACCGTTCTCTTCAAGCTATAACTCTCATCTTCGCTTTCTATTCATACAAACGAAATTCAAGGTCACTGGAAGAGAAGGAAGGAAACGAAGAAGGAGTGGGAAGGAAGAAAGAAAGGAGGGAGGAGGAGGAGAAAAGGAAAATTTAGTAAGGAAAAGAAGTTTTCTCGTAAGTCAAGAAGGGATATTTTGACCTGGGGTAAAGTGGTTACATCATTCTCTTTTTTTCCTTCTTAATTTTTCATATTATATCATCAAATTCATGTGACATTACTTCATCAAATTTGGTTCAGTTCATTAATTGAGTGTGCAAAGGTTGTGAGTTAAAGTCTTGCTAAAACTTTTTTCTTTTTGTAATTAGTTTTTAGTGTTTGCAATCATATTATGATTTTATCTTAAATAGTATTAACTTCACTGAAATTTGGATTACACTCTAAATTAGTGTCACCCACACTAATTCCGCGCTCCCATTCATTAAGTATACACACTAAACAAGATAGACAATATATATATACGTAGGTTGGGAAAACCAGAAAGAAAAAGAGATTCTTTTGTCGTATGTAAAATCGGTTAAGAACAGGGAGCGAGAAATGGACGGAGTGACTGGTAAACCCAGAAAAGAAAGAATTTAGATCTAGATATATTGTTATCGCATAGCCTCGCAATTCTACTGTAAGTGTAATTTTTTGTCTATTTAATAATAAAAAGACAAAAACCTGAAAATATTATACCAACGAAATAAAATTAAATATAAGATGGCAAAAGATGCGAGAAAACAAAGTTAGTTCCGGAAATTATCCACCGGGAGTATCTATTACGCTAAAAAGCTACTTGATGTAAATCAGACTGATGAGTGCGTTCAACTTAGAAGCTAAACTTCCGGTCAAGTATGACCCATAAGGAAAGGTACTTTGCAATAACATAAAAATTTCCCGGTGAAAATGCCCATACACTATGAAAAACCAAATTCGAAAATAGTCCAGATATTTGACGCGTTCCATGGAGATGCTCTTAAGTTGCATTTAGAGGATGAGAACTCTGCTTTCTCTTTTCCGCATTCACTTTCGTCCTCGCAAAAGTCCTCCTTGCGGACACAATTCTACATTTTGTGTTTTGAAACCGCAATAGACTTGTGATATTAAACCTCGGGTGTGAGTATAAAATTCACTACATGACGGAAAAACTGGAGTGACATTCTGCAGCAACTTTGTTGAGTACTAGGTGTTCTCTATTCGACTCTAGATTTGTTTTGTATCAGACAAGTATTACTACTGAAGTATTGTTTATAGATCTAATTTGTTCCAAAGTGTTACTTGTCTCCACGTTTGTTTTTGAGTCCAATATGATCAGGTTTTACTTTTCAAGTGTAAAACCATACATTGGTCAGTCTGACTGACATTCTTGAAAATTTGAACTCTATATTGACTCACTCCTGTAACCTGTTAAGTTGTAGCCTTTGTATCCACACGGAGGGTTTAAGTCATCATAACGTTGTTTCTGGAAAAAGTAAGTTAATTTTCAATTATAACACATTGATGGTTATCAAAATTATTTTGTATGTTGAGTTAAGATTTTCAGTGAACTTGTTATTGAGCTATTTCAGGAACTCGTGAGTATTGATTCTAATAACCATGATTTGATTTTTAAAATATCGATATGTTAACCATCTCGAACATTACCAAACAAAGTACTTTGCTCGCGATATAAAATACTAATTACGTTTTACATTCTATTTAAACCTTCGACTCTGATATGACATCCACGTACACAATGTGAATGCACCTTTAGGCTCTTGACGCCATTGTAGATCTCTTTCGCTGTGGGGTTGTTCGTATAGGATAATGCATTGCCTGCAGTTATGCCTGGGATTACAGGCATAAGCACAATGCGCGTAAGCATACACTTGGCAGTGCATTAGTATGCATAAAACACGTTGTAAAAATTTAGTTCGTGCTTGTGGTTTCACGTAGCTTGTCTGTGATATTAAACTGCTCAACAAAAATGTGGCCAGTGCTTTATGCTGCCGGAAGCTGCTGCTCTTTTCCACTAACTAAGGGTTGCTCACGTCGCTGAGTGGTTCTCCAATTTTTGCATATATTTCTGTACACTAATCTTAGCAAACTGTCATAATTGCAACAGAAGTAATCTTTATTGTAAGAAAGGAGACAGTCTCACTCAAAACTACAATGACATTTTCCGCACCCGAGATGATATATCATGATCCACTTGAGATGTAAGCTCGAGTAGAGAAGAAGCTACCAAGAGTGTAACGAGTAGCGATCCTCGAGCCTTTAGCACAAGAAGCTCTCACGTGAAGTAATAATACTGCAGTTCTATTTAGATATAAACTGTACGCAACAGTTTCCAAGTTATCCGTCCACTGACGACTGCGCAGTGCAGCTCCTTTTGTCATTTACACAGTTACCATCACATGAACCCGTCCAGCCTGGGGATACAACCCAGCACTATGGAACAAACTAGACTGGGCGTCAAGGGCCGCGAAGAATCTGATGCTTGGTATTCAGGAGCGCATGGCGCCACGTTCCGCGTCAGCACAGGGGTTCGCGAGAGTCACGTTTATCATCAACTGATAAACGTGACTCTCAAAGAAGTTCGGAGCTTGCGTGAGATCTTAGAGTGCATGATTTCAGGTAGGTTGTTTCATCGGCCGATGATGCAAGGTTCCAAGGTGCCGAAACAGAAGAAGAGGAGGAGGAGGAGGAGGAGGAGGAGGCCCATGAGATGATGATCAAGCTATGTAGCTTATAACTTGTTTGATCAAGTTGTTCCAACTTTATCCTCGAAAAGCTTCTTGCCGGTGGCGAAGAAGAAGCTTTTTCCTCATGAGCAGTAGATGAGAACGTGACGCACTTGACAGGGCTAGACAGATTTCAGTATAGTTGCTTTTGCTGAAGTTAGTTTAGGTCTGGAAGGAGGTCCACAATTTGCAGCATGCTGCTGGTCAAGGCGTTTCAGCTTTCTTTGTTGTAGTCCCTTGCTGCCAGTCAGAAAGAAGGGTACGCTGGGGATAGATATACTCTATCAACTTGCGGATATTTATACAGTATAACTCGTGAGGGACATTCATGAACCTTGTGGAGAACATGCCGATGGATTTTTCTCATATAAACTGGCATGCAAGTCGTCTTGCTAGACAGCCTCAGACTTTACACTCTTTATCTCTTGTCCTCTCGACTTGGCTAGCAGCAAGTAACGGCTCCCCGCGGGGCCGTTACCCTACTCAACGAAATTGAGCATGGCCTTGTGCACTCTGGGTTCGACGTGGAGCTGGAAGGAGATGAGCTATGAGAGTGATACATGAACTTTCTACTCAAGGGATGAATAAACAAGACAGACATGGATCGGCCCTCGACCCACGCTTGAACCAACGATCCTCGTGTTCTGGGAGCAGCATGGGCCATAGCAAACCACAGACATCGCCCACTGGAGGACAGCAGCCATCAGCCTACAGCAGAGGTAAACTCATTAGGTACTACGGTCCTCTAGCATAGTATAGTCTTCGATGTCCACCTGACGAGCGTAAGGCCTGTTTGGCCCTGTGCTGTCATTTGTGGTCCCTTCCTCATGTCTTCCATTGGTCCAGCACCCACATCCATGCAGTAGAAGCTGTATCAAAAACCTATACGAAATATGAATAGGCTATAGCTGAATAGACTTGTCGTTCTCACCCTTATATTCCTCAACTGGGCTCATCGATCCTCGTTCATAACATTTAGGTGGACACATGGGACTGCATGTCAGGGTGGAATTAGCAGTTTCCTTGCTGAATGATTGCTATACTTTGTCTTTACCATCGTTCGTCGATGACTAGACGGATCATTCTGACGTGGAAAAGCTGACCAGTTGATCCAGAAAAGGAAGCCGGAATCTGAAGTTCGTCGATGAGAAAGTGAAGTTGACGATTATATTGACTTTGATTCTCCTCCTCTACGGTCTCTCATTCATGATGCCTCCGGTATGCACCACAATCCCACGTATTGCACTTTACACTTTACACTTGCAAGGAAATAAACTGGACATGTAGAATTACTTCGTACCTGTAAAGCTAAATATTTTGCATTCACGTATCACTCTTAAGGTACTAAACTGAACTTCCAATTTATTCAAAACGATATATAACACATCTAAAAAACTTATCAAAAGCTTACTGTAATAGTTGAAGAAATAGCCTCAGTTGGTCCTTTTTTTTTCTTTTGTTATTAACCCATGCTTCTCGAAAAAGTAAAGGCAATTAATTTGAATTGGGTGAATGGTACTGCTGAATTTTCCATACCGAATCTTATTTAGATTTTACAGTTTATTTGGTGTTTGATTGGTGGTTAACGTCTTACAAATATCTTTTCTTCTTCATCAGTTCTTGCTCACGCATGAATCATAATTACGTGTCTTTTTCCATAACTATCTTCTAAAATTACTTTAAGATAAATCTATCATGAAGCGGATAATAAATAAGAACCTAAAATGCATCCATCATATTCCATGAAAGTCAAGAATTATGAACTCTCATATCTATGCTTCAAGTCTACAACAAAGTGCACATCTTTAACAAATATGTGATGCATCAGATCCATATCTAGGACAAAGTTAAAATCTTTACCGTTCATGCATAATGTGTATGATAAAGCCAAAATCGAGACGTTTATAGATTATGTTCTAAAATTTAAGCAGTAAACTCTCAATCTTGATATAGGTCTTCAAACATATTTCCAAAGTACAAGTGTATATCCGTACCTTGTGAATCCTAAGAATTATCACAACTGCGCAGTACAGAAACAGATATGTATGATAAAGATTTACGAGATAGACTCATTATTTTACGGCTTAAAAGAAGTAGGATTGATCAAGTATCTTTCTTCATGTGAATCGTGATACGTTTTTCTTCTGCTAGAGCCAGAATTAGAGAGTATAATAAACCCAAGTACTCTTTCTAGAAAGTCTACTTAAGTGAGCTAATGAAACTGTCAAGATCTCCTGTTTTGCCTTCTCATAGCAAGAAAATTCCCCCCTGTCAGGTGATTGACTGTCCCTTTCTTCAAATCAATATTCAGAATATGGATCATAAAAGAAGGTCCTGTTAAACCCCAGTTCCACTAAAAGATCCCCGGGCCACCTAGAGTCATTTCTGGAGTTCATCGCTTATGTAATTACTAATGTTGAAAGAAGTTGAAAGTAATTTCTTTTCTCTTTGTGGATATTTTATGTACTAAGTTTTTTGTTATGGACCAATGTTATTATCATACAAAAATTTAAACCTTTCTCAATTAATCATATAATATATTTTTTATTACTTATGTCTTATTAATTAATATTATGAAAAATAAAATTTTAGGACCTTAATTAGATTACACATAGTTGCTATTGGAGGATGAGTGACCACCTCAAAGTAAATAGTGTCTTGTTTCCTTATTGTTAAACTTCTGCACAACCATTCATGGATTATGAAGGGGATATTTCTTTATCTTATAATAATCTATTTTGTCTTATAAGATGACACAGGAGAAGCACAGGAGAACAACCATTAACATATTGATCACATAGTTCTCATTGTAGAAAGATCGATACTTCGAGGACACTTCAAGAAGAGAGAGCGAGTAGACAAGGAAAGTAAAATAGGAATGAGATGAGAGAGGCTTTGCTTCTCCATGTATATATAGTGTGGGTGAGTACAAGGGAAACTCTAATGGTGGGTTAGCCTTCTAACTAATTGTAACTACTTTAACCACTCCGGCTAATGTTAGTCGTCGATCTACTAGAGCTTGGGACTATATCAACACTCCCCTTCAAGCTCATCTCTACATCTTGTACTCCTAGACAATGTCTGAAAGCATCAAACTTATCTCTAGGCAATGCCTTAGTGAAGATATCGACAACATGATCTCCTGTGCTCACATAATTGAGCTCAATCTCTCCTGCAAAGACCTTCTCTCTAATAAAGTGATAGTGCACTTAATGTGCTTCGTCCTAGCATGAAAAACATGATTACTAGCTAACTTCATGCTGCTAATGTTGTCTGTATATACAACAACAGGATCTGTACACTCCACACCAATATCAGATAGCAGACATCGAAGTCAAATTGATTCGCATGTTGCGTTCGTTGCTCCTCGGTACTCTGCTTCTATGGATGACAAAGCAACTAAGGGTTGCTTCTTAGAAGCCCAGCTTATAGCAACGCTTCCAAGTTCAAAAGCGTAACCTGACGTGGATCTCCTGTCGGCAGTTCCTGCCCAATCAGCATCTGTGTAGTCATGTAACAACAATGGTCCACCGTATCGATAGTGAAGTCCGTACTGCATCGAGAACTTCACGTAGCAGAGGATCCACTTGATAGTCTCAAAATGTGATCTCCGTGTGACTGCATGAATTGACTAATCAGACCGACAGCATAGCTCAAGTCTGGTCTGGTGATCGTCAGGTAGATAAGACTCCCAACCATCTGTCTGTACATGCGTGGATCATCAAGTAACTCATCATCCTCTGCTCCTAGCTTTACCCCTTGCTCTAATGGTGTAGCAATGGGTTTGCAGTCAAGCATACCAAATCTCTCAAGCATACTGAGAATATACTGTCGCTGTAGAAGTCAAACATCCTTCCCATCTCTAATGAACTCCACAGCAAAGAAGTACTTGAGTTCTCTTAAGTCCATTATCTCTAACTCGGATTTCAAGTGATCTTTGATCTGGGAAATAAGCTCTTCATAGTTACCGATAATGATCAAGTCATCAATATAGATGGTGATCACAACAATCCGGTCTCATATTCTCAATGAATACAAGGTAGAGTCTGAACTACAAAGGTGAAACCAAGAGATTACAAGTAAGAATTGATCTTTGCATACCATGCTCTTGGTGCCTATTTCAGACCATAGAGAGCCTTCCGTAACTTCACACACGAGAAAAAAACTTCGGATCTTCATAACCTAGAGGTTGCTGCATGTAGACCTCCTCCTCAAGATCGTCGTTGAGGAAGATGTTCTTGAAGTCCATCTGGTGCATCTTCCAACTTTTCTAAGTTGCAACTGCAACTGCTGTTCGAATAGTCATCATCTTCGCAACAGGAGCAAAGGTCTCCTCAAAATCCACTCCATGTTGTTGTGCATAGCACTTAGCTACCAATCTGATCTTGTACCGACATACGGTACCATCTGAGTTGCGCTTGACCTTACCCACCTGCAACCAATCGCTTTCTACCCTGAGATAAGTCTATCAACTCCCAAGTCTGTTGGTGATGAAGCGCAGCAAGTTCAGCTTCCATAGCACTAACCCATTGGACCTTGTGCATCGTCTCCTCAAGAAAACTCGGTTCCTGTTCCTGAAGAACATTGATCATATATGCATGGTGCGTAGCAAGAAAACCTTCATGCATATACCTACTCACTAGATGTTTTGCCCGCTCAGATCTGCGAGAGATAATCGGTGCACTAGTCACCTCCTCTTGCAACTGATCTGACGTAGATGCCAAGGTCCGGAACAAAGTATCCAGTGGATGTGGAAGATCCACATATCTGGATGAGTCAAACATACGTTGCAATAGCACGCGCTCATCCTGTGTAGAAACTACACTAGTTCCACTAGGCTGTGTTACATGAACTCCAACGTTAACAGCAGCTCTCTGTGCAACAGATTTTGATATGAAATCAGTGACTTCTCCAAATCTTCCACTCAACGTACTACTCTGAGGTACTACAGTGGACTGACTCCTTGGTTCTATATTAGGTACAAAGATGCCTACGATAGGTGCAGGTGCAAACCAAGACTGTAGTCATCAAAAACAACATCTCTATTGATATAGAACTGCTTGGACGAAAGATTGTAACATCTATGTCTTTTCGTATCAGAAGCATAGCCAAGGAAGATACATCTATCTGCTTTAGGATCTGGTTTCTTACGTCCTTTCATCATATATGTGCACATAACAGATACATTCGAAAACTTTAAGGAAAGAGTAATCCGGCTTACTGCATGTCAAGACCTCCATCGGTGTCTTGTTGTGGACTGTCACTATAGACGTCCGGTTCATCAGATACACCGCACATGAAACAGCTTTTGCCCAGTAAGGTCTAGGCATGGTCTTCTCGTTCAACATCGTACGAGCAGTTTCTGCTATGTGTCGATTATTGCGCTCCGCAACCTCGTTCTGCTGCGGATTATAATTGCATGTCTTCTGATGTCAAATGCCATGCTTACGCAAATATGCATCGAACTCTCTAGAAAGGAACTCGCCTCCTCCATCAGATCTCAAACAGAGGATAGATGCTCTAGACTGTTTCTCCACCAACTTGCGAAAAGTCTGGAATGTTGATAGTACTTCGGCAGAGGACTTGTTTCTCAACAAATAGATCCAAGTATAACGCGAATGATCATCACTAAACGACATGAAGTACAGGAAACCGGTCATACTTGGCTGAGAAGCAGTCCATACATCAGTGTGAACAAGCTCCAGAAGTTTGTTCGCTCTACTACCTGATCCCTTAAAGGGTTGTATAGCTTGCTTGCCGAATTGACATGCTGCACAAACTCCAATGGGCTCACTGGATTCAAATTTGAGCAGATCTATAACCAGATCAGAACTCGGAAGGCTTTTCAGCCTCTGAAAGTTCATGTGCCTAATTCGCTTGTGTATGGACAGAGTGGTCCAGGAGTGTCTGACATTTGTCAATGTCAGACACTCCTGGACCACTTTGTCCATATATGGCAGCCTGTAACTTAGGTGCAGATGCATCTAGTTTAAACAGCCTACCACTCTTGCTACCTCGAGCTATGACAGTGCTGTTTGAATCTTCAGTAAAGCATCCATTTTTATTGAAGCACACTTGCAGACCCTGCTCTATCAACTGTCTTACAGATAGCAGGTTTCTAGTCAATGTGGGTACATGTAAGACATTCCGTATACCAATAAATGTTGAAGCAGGAATGTCAAGTGGAATGTTACCTTTGTGCTGGATCTTGTGCTTGGTGTCATCTCCTGTCATCATAAACTGTGGAGTCTCCACATGCTCGAGTGAACTAAATCATTCCCGATCGGGAGTCATGTGACTGATGGCGTCAGAGTCAATCAGCCAGTCAGTCTATGGCTCGAAGGTCGCATAACTCTGATGCGTTACTTTAATCAGCAACTGCTCCGAATAGACTTGCTCAGTGGCTGCATAGCCTTGTTGGTTGTTGTTACCTTGCTGGGAGTTGTCGTATTGCTGTCTTTGATCATTCTGCTTCTTGTAGCACTGATTCACATTGTGGTCTTGCTTCTTGCAGTAGTTGCAGGAATCTGACGCTCGTCTCTGGTTGTTAGAGGAACCATATTGTTGCTAGTTCTGCCGGTTCTGCTACTGCTGCTGCTACGATTGTTGTTGTTGTCTGCGACCTCGTCCACGTCCATCATCTTTGCCACGACCCCTACCTCGAGATCTTCCAGAACCTGCAAAATAGATAGATTCTTGCTGACCCGTCAAAGTAGAACTCCCCAGTAGGCGCACCTCCTCTCCTAACATCATAGGAACAAGTTCATCAAACCGCGGAAGAGATTCTCTGGTTGAAAACGATGTTATGAACTGTTTGTACTCTGTAGGCAGTCCCTGCAATGTGGCTCCGATCAAGACAATGGGATCAATCTCGACTCTGACAGAAGATAGCTGACCCGTGAGCTGCTTGACATGGTTCACGTAGTCGTTGATGCACATCGACCCCTTCTTCACGGTGTTGAACTGCTACAGTAATTGCAGCTTCCGCGTCTCTATTCCGGATTGAAATAGACATGCGAGTGCATCCCAAGCTTTCTTGGGCGTATCACAATCTTGAAAGTGACCGATCATCGATGCTGAAACTGTCAGCGCAATGTAGTGAATCGTCTGGTACGAGCGCTTCTTTCACTCCTTCAATTTCAGATCCGAAATTGATACTTCATGCGCTTTCTCCTCCTCGGTGATAAGATCTCATAGATCTTGTCCCTGTAGGAAAGTCTTCATCCGGAACTTCCACACTTGGTAGTTGTTTTTGTCGAACTTCTCTCCAGTGATCAAAGACACGGACTCTGTCATAGTTGCAATGTCGAAATTGCTCTGTTCTATATGTGAAAAACCTCATAGAACCTTCACGAAACTCGTCTCTCCACACCGCGCGATCAAGAGTTGTCACAAGTCACAAAAAGTCGACTTCACGAACTCCTCCTGCAGCGAGAATGAAGAAAGAAACTATCCGCGAACTGTAGGTGTACAAAACACGACGGAAACGTCGAAAGAACACACCAAGAAAAGTCGAAACTAGACCAAATGAGGTCAGAAATGGATGTGCGACCCTTCAAAATTTTCCAAACCCACCTCTATTTGGAACAGGATTTGTTTTAGACTCAAGTCCTAAAACTTTCATTTTGGTCGAAAAAGATCCAATTGAAAATCTGTCGCTGGAAACCTCCAAATCGATTGAAACTTGACCGAGTACACAATTCGCACCTTCTGAACAAAACAGCCTTAAATGGACTGGTCGACAAATTTCAGGGAGAAAAAATCATCTAGACCTCTGAAATCGTGTTCAAAATTTCTGGTGGCAAAAGAAACGGTTTCATCTCACCTGAACGCATCAGCAGGATAGTGCTCGACATCAAGCACACCCCCAGCTGCTCTCTCCTGCACTTCTCCATGCACGAACTCCATCTTGCTCATCAGCAAGGGACACACGCTCTCTACTGCTCTGATATCATGTAGAAAGATCGATACTTCGAGGACACTTCAAGTAAAGAGAGCGAGTAGACAAGGAAAGTAAATAGAAATGAGATGAGAGAGGCTTTGCCTCTCCATGTATATTTAGTGTGGGTGAGTACAAAGGAAATCCTAATGGGGGATTAGCCCTCTAACTAACTGTAACTACCCTAACCACCCCGGCTAATGTTAGCCGTCGATCTACTAGAGCTTGGGACTATATCAACACTCATTTTCTCATAGAATCGGAAGAATGAAGATGAGATTGAAAGCTGTTCATAAACTTTGTTTAATTCAATGCAGTTAGAATGAGATCTGCATAGTTAAAATTTGTGTAGATTTTTGGAGGAAACAAGAATCTTTCTTGTGACCTAAAGTACAAAGGGAGAAACAAAGATATTTGTTTTCTTCCTTTTATGGTGGAACGGCTGTTTAACATACCTGTTTTGGGGTATCCATTGTAATATCATTTGTATGTTATCACCATTACACAATCGATCCAATTCTAACGGTTGTCCAGCTGATCATGGGTTAAAGGGTGATTAAATATAACCCTAATCTACTATAAATCCTAAATTAATTATAATTAATCTTAAACTTTAAAACTACATCTTACGTTTACTCTTAACGTTACCGATTATCCTAACTAAACGCTACTTTGCACCCCCTAACCCTACTGATTATCTCTAAACCATGACCCCACAGGTAACATGAACCATACCTGAAAAGGGTACGTATTAATCCTATAGAATACTGATAAATTTTGCAGATTTCCTCTTTCTTCTTGAGAACTTCAACACGAAGATTTGTGTGCCCTTTTTTCCTCTAACCTCTCTCCCTTTTCTACTCTACATTTAACTCGTGTAATATAATATCCAGTACAACCCTACATAGTTATCCATGATAAATCGTGAACCAGTCCGAAAGATAATTCTCACCGCTATCTGATGTTATCAATCTAGTCAAACTTTGACTATCTGTTAAAAGTCTGCTGCTGCAGACAAACACTGCCATGTGATAAGCCATTGGTAAACTGGTGGGCCGCCAATTCTTACATCTCCGCCATGAATCGAAGTCTTACTCACTTCCCTCAGTGTAACTCCCCATCTCGGCTTAGAGTCCGTCCGGCCGAACGGTACGAGGCCCTCACGCTGGACTGCTACATCCTTATTCTCCAAACTCAAACATGGTATCACTTTCGTACCTCCATACTTGTATTGATTAAGGGTTTAGGCCCTGCGCAGTTGGCTGAAAGCTCCACCCCACGGTCTTTCTCGTGTTGTATACATACCATGTATTCTGCATGTTTCGGCCTGTATGGCTTGTAGATATGCAGAGAAAGGATTTTGTGATAAATCGGGTCACCCGAAATAAATTTCGAATACTTCTGGAATTCTTTGTTAATTACTTTCAGAGTTATTCCCTTTCCGCAGGTTGCAGTAATGGACAACGGTCACTGTCGTTGCGGGTGGCTCTGGAGGTACCTGCAGATTTCACCTGCGGTTTTTGTCCAACAAGCCATCGAAGTTTGACCCGTCGAGTAGATATTGACACATAATCATGGTTTAGTCCATAGAGTAAATATTTACAAGGACGTGACATCTAATCATGTGTGCGTGTCACGTTTAAGAAATCTTCTCGAATTTGAAAAATTGAAGCAACTTATTACGTTCTTGGTGCATAATAGTGCGTTATGTTACTGAAAGCAATGAGGTTAGTGTGTTATGTCTTTGAACGCAATAAGGTTTCTCTGAGTGCGTTACGTCTTTGAATGTAGTTAGACTTGTCTTTCGCACTCAATGCTTTATGTCTCTAGACGTTGTCGTGATGCATGACGTTCAAGGTGCGGAAATGGACACTCGACCTGCATTTGTTCGGGAAGCTGCACCCTAGCTTATCAAGCTAGGCAGGAGCTAAGCTGGGGTCATGCTTGACAAGCTGCCCCCTAGCTTAGACTGAAATATCACCTTGAAAGAGGCCGAAGAGCATCAGAATGCAGAGCTCGGCGAGGAGAGCGACTTTGTGCTTCCAGTTTCGACAGAAAGTGTTTTAAGTAGTGGTTAGTACGAGGTTTTAGATTGAGAAATGTGTGAAAGAGGGAAATCCATCGATTCTGGTTCGTGACTCGAACTCAGAATCGGATAGCGTGAGCGTGTAGGTGTTCACAAATACTATAGTTTTGACTCCTTGTTCATTAAAAACGGAGTTGTATAGAGAAGTTAGTGTAGGAAAGGCTAGTAAAGATTTTACAGAAAAATTTCTTCAGATAAACATATGTACAAAAGTTTTTACCTTCTTGAACGGAACCAAAGGCCATCCAAGTGATAGGGCGCTTGCCTAGGAGGGAAGTGGTCTCAAGATCAATCCCCTCTGGCCTCTGGTTCCTATTCCGGCATGTTGGCCTCCTGGAAAGGAGTCTATGTTGGATATGCAGCCACGTCCTGCATATCTAGGGGCGGGAGACCGGTGTCTCCTTTAATCGTGGGCTTCCTGGACTAAGCCTCCGCATGCCATCTTGAATATACTATGGGAGATACCTGGTGCGCATATGGGGGGCTGTAAGCCCTGTGGGGCAGCCTCATAAGTGTTGGGGCTTCGGCCTACATTGGATGGCTTGTAGTATATTCAGGGTGGCATCAAGATGGCATCGAGGACACGGGAAACTTTTGCTGATTATTATGTACGCATAAGGACAGCAGAGGAACAGCTTTAGCAGGGGCCTTAAAATTACAGCGGAAGCGGAAGATTACCGCGGAAGCTTGAAGCGGAATATTACAGCGGAAGCGGAAGGTTGGAGCGGAAGATTACTGCGAAAGCGGAATATTACAGCGGAAGCGGAAGATTACCGCGGAAGCTTGAAGCAGAATATTACAGCGGAAGCGGAAAACTACAACGGAAGCGGAAGATTACCGCGGAAGCTTGAAGCGGAAGATTACAATGGAAACGGAAGACTACAACGGAAGCGGAAGATTACCGCGGAAGGTTGGAGCGGAAGATTACAACGAAAGCGGAAGATTACCGCGGAAGGTTGGAGCGGAAGCTTACAGCGGAAGCGGACATTTTTCTGAGAAATGTTTCTTAGAGAGCGCAAGCGGAGGACTACCGCGGAAGATTACAGCGGAAGCTTACAGCGGAAGCGGAACTCTGTAAGCATAAGGACAGCAGGGGCACCTTAGCTAGGGTCCTGCTTCTAATAAGTGACTGCGCTTATAAGGACAGCAGGGGGGCAACTTAAGCTGGGGCCTTAACTTTTAGGTTATTTACCCGCGGCGACTTGGGATCGGGGACAGTTTTTTGAAAAGGAGATTTTTTTTACAGAGAGCTGAGAGCTGAAGCGGAAGGAGAAACTTGGAGGCTGAGGGAGATCAATTTTTTCTGACAGAACTGAATTGAGGGATTGGGTGATCGTGATAGAGGGGCGGACAAGTATTTGGAGGACTGAGAGCAGTTTGGAGGCAGAATTTCTTCTGATCGGACAGGAGGCAGTTTTATTGAAGGAGATCGTTTTGATAATCTGCAAGGGACTCTTGATTGACGCGCGGATTAAATTCTTGATAGTTTTCAGTTGGGAGGTTGACGCAGAGAGAAGATTAAGAGTTTGGGGTCTAAATTTCACCTACCAAACTTGAGTTGAGGTGAATTTGGTGGAAAGAGAGCATCATTTGAGTGGAGGGACTGGGACTGAGACTGAGAAGGTCAGGTTTTCTGAGAAATTTTAGTGCTGAAGCTGTCGTAGGGAGGGATACAAGGCGTTAGAGTTTCAAATCTTCATCGGTTGTAGGTTCTGGAGAGAAATCTGCTGGAAAAAGACTAGTTGAGTGGGAATTGGATGTTTGGCATCTGCGGTGATCAACGTAAAGAGTTGAGTAGAGATAGGTTGTAAATTGATATATGTGAAGGATTGTTGAGTGTGTTTTTTGGAAAAGAAATAAAGCATCGTGAGTTCAGATTTCTCTTATCTGTCGTGTCTGAAGGTGGATCTGTCTCCTGAGACTTGAGACTTGATCTGTTGAGTAGCAAATAATCTATAGTCATAGTGTCTGTGAGTGACTTCAGCCGTTGCGATCTCCTGCTTGGCTCTTGTCTTGATATACAATCTCTACTTCTATCTCGCGATCTATCACAGCCAGAAGGCTCGCCCTTCCTGAGAAGGACTCTCCTTGACAACGTAATGAGGTTTGTCTTCCGCACTCAGTGCATTATGTCTTTGGACGCAGTGAGGTTTGTAAGTGCGTTTGTAGTGGAGCAGCACTTAGTGTGTTTTTTCACTTTTTGCACTCAGTGTGTTATGTCTTTGAACTTTATGTCTTTGAATACGTTGAGGTTTTAACACCCTCGTGCTTATCCGAGCAAAGATCCTGTTCAGCTCCTATCCGTTTTGTGCTTTTCTGAACAAAGTTTGGGTTGAGATTCTTTCATGAACTTTTATTTAACACATTGACTGTTCCGAAGCCCAGTTCGGGTTGAGATTCTTTCTTGAACTTATATTTAACAGAGAGACTCTTTCGAAGTCCAACTGGAGATTATTATGTGATAATTAGTTGTAAATTTCTTATATATGCATATTTAAGCAGCAAAACTTGTTGAGAACTTATTGTTGTGTACAAATAATGGGACCCCGCTTGGATTGGTAACACGGTGATATAGAATTGGATACAGAAAGCATGATGTAGCATAAACTGTAACTAGAGGTAGCACAAACTGGATATAAAAACTACAGAAAGAAAATTATGTAGTTCACACAAAACACAGGTTCCTCATGAACTCTACTTGTATTCTTTTAGAAACTTGATCTGCTGTAGAATGCTACAACTCGATCAGCGCAATTTCTGCTTCAGTCATTTTACCTCAGTATTGTTTCAAAGCTGAGAATGGTTCTTGTCCAAATACTTGCGAATATTTATATTGCATGTAAGTGGAGGTTTTCATCGTACTATTTCTCAATACTATCAACCAAGGCAAGAGGACATTCAAGAGATAATCATCTCTATCCATGTCACTGCCGTCATGAAGAAAAGAAGGAGGATGAATATCATTAAATGAATAATTTGTGCTACTCTTTTCGGGAGAATCATCAATCATCAAACAATCTCGAGTACATAAGTTGAAAGAGTACAGCTGAGAAAAATCTTTTCAGATATAGAAAATTACAAGTGGCAGCTTCTTTGTGTGTCTTGAATCACACACGTGTTTTCTGCAAAAATCTTACATAGTTGCAAAATTATCCACAATATTACAAGAATGAGGGGTGAACATTCACAATAAAGCGGAAGACATGTGAAAAACCAGAAGAATCTTTATCTATGAAATTTAGACTGAACTGATTTCAACCAAACATGATTGAAAGAAAATAGATTACATTGAACTTACTTTATTTGATGCTATCCTCAGTGGTAAGTACTTCTTACTTTCCATGGATCCAAAGATGAGATTGCAGTTGTTCAATATGCGTGATGTTCAGATCAGAACATGAAACTTTTTGCAGCATGTTGTCGTATACTCTCATGCTCCTTTTCGAATCACATAACACATACCCTTTTCTTGACATGTTTTGATCTTGTACCCTCTTTCTTTAGCACCTTGAAGTTCTATCTCATTACGACCAATTTTCATCAAGAATCCATCTAGGTCCAAGATGAGCGTTTTCCTCCTAGCATCACCTAGATCAACTAGTCGAACATAAAAACTCTTGAAAGAACAAACACAGACAAGTTCGGCTTTCAATGCTTACAACTCCTCACCTTTACGAACGATTGCAGTTTCTTGACTTTGCACTCGCTCGTTAATTTTCTCTTCTTTTTGTTTGACGTCAAATATTCTCGTGATTAATAGTTGCTCCTCAAGCCTCTTCTTCTCGAGACGCTTGTCAAGTTGTTCTTCTTGCTTTCTCTTGCTTGCAAGACGTATGTCAAGAGCTGGCTGAGTAGATGAACCTCCTAAATCTCAAACAACCACTTGGCGAAAATAAGAAATAGTCTTAAGAAAGTTAGAAGTAAAAAGTCGGGTGCAAATGGACTACAGTTCACACTGAATCTATAATACGAGATGCATCTGATCGTAGTGAGATTCAATGCGATGCGATCGGACATCTGGTCGCACTGAATATTCAGTGCGACCCAAGTTCTTATCGCACTACATTGAGTATACGATACGATAAGATCGCAGGTTACATTGAATATTCAGTGCGATCAAACTAGTGATCGCACTAAATATTCAATGCAACTCGCACTGAATATTCAATGCAACTCGTGGTCTTATCGCACTGCATATACAATGCAGTGCAACCAAATGTCGGACTCAATGCGATTGCACTCTCTAGATCGCTCTGATTTGAAGATAAATCGCACATTTCTAATCTCATAAAGGTCCTTCCATCGACTAGGAGTATACTCTCATTAGAATTTGTCCTCCGACCTACTCATCACACTCAGAGATATTTTGATTCGCAAATCAGCTCGAGTAAACTCAAATCGCAAGTACTCAAAGGTCCTTTCAAAGGACCTTAAACCTATGATTTCATTACTATGGAACGAAGTGCCAAACAATTGAGAATAAACCTTGAAGCGCTTGCACTAGTGATACTTGGTTGCAGATGAATCCTAAAAGCTAAACGAATGACTCTTGGCACTGAAACTGGTGCTTGTACTGAAACTGAGGCTTGCTGCTTGTGATACCCCACTGAGGAAAAACTTCCTCCAACTCATGAAACTTTGTGTTGCTAGCGTCTCACTCCATGTGAATACGAGTACTCTAGAACACGAGCTTCATAGGGTCTTGTAACACCTAAATTAGAGTTGTACTTGAACCTTGCCTTGGAGAGGAAGCCACGTTCGCACTCTCGATTTCGTCTTCTCCAACCAACTGTACACAATATGCACAAAGATATGATCTAAATCTTAAAAGACAGAAACCTCGAGATTTTAGTCCTCCCACATGTACCTACAGCGAGGACATGGACTTGCGAATATGACAATCCACAATTGAATCATAACATTGTCAAGTTAATTATGACAGTAGAAGTAAGAGAACCTCATGAAAACTTTACTTTGTTTCAGAAAGTTACATATTATCGAGCTTCTTTGATAATTTCTTTAATTTCCTCGAAAGACTTATCGATTTCATGTTATTCAACAAACAAAGAGGAATGTCTCTTCCTACTCTCCTCTTTCTCGTGACTCTCTCTAGCTTTTTTCTTTTTCTCCAGTGTAACCATACGATATTCAACGAGTACTTTCTTATACTACATCTTCTCTTTGATACTCTCTTCGTATAAAGTTAACACTCTCACTTTCACATTCTTGGTGGATCCAGCTCTAAGTTTTCTAGATGTTTCTTAGATGACAATCGAAGACATATCAAGAAGGAGTGCTTGTTTCACCAAGCCCTCTTTCTTCTTCCTCATCGTTGATAATCCTCTCCTCAACAATTCGGCTCATGTCCTCTTCGTAAGTTTGATTTTCACATGTTTGAGATATCCATATCACCAACGCCATCTTCCTCATAACAAGGAAACGTATTCTCAAGATCATACTAAAGAAGAATATTTTGCTTGATATCGAGAATCATATTTTAATAATTCTTCTCTTGATGATATTCCAAATGAACTTACAACAAGAGATCAATGTTGACTCGACCACCAAACACTGCGTTCATCTTAAAAAGGTGAGATCATTTCTCGTTCAACTTGTCCTCCAATGTCAAACCAGTCAACATTTCATCCTCAATAAATCCACCTCTTGTACCATCTTAGATTTTTTTAGTTTTTTTGTACACGTCAACATATCATTCAAATCGTTTTTTCAACTGAATACCAATAACAACAAAAAAATTATTCTTATCAGAAAGTTGAATAACCATGATCTTGCAAGTAATTGCTTTGGTGAAACACTTTCCAACAACTTTAGTTTTTAGTCTTTCTCTTTGTAATGCTACAAAAGTTTCATCTTCAATATACACCACAATTTTTTGATAATCATCAAAATTCAAACGAATCCGGACATTTTTTCATCGCTTCAACATTTTTCAAATCCATTACAATAATATATCAAAGTTATCTGCACACTGAAATATATTGAAAGAGTCTACCTCAAACTTGATCTCCTCCCATAGACTATCCATTTTTGCAAATATATAACTGATCTTCAAACCAAATTATAACTACATAGACCATCCATTTTTGCACATATATAACCACTTTTGCACATATATAACACATATTCAAACAAAAATATAACTCTTGAAGCAAGATCGTTTTGTCACTTGCTCTACTACATCATCATTTAATGCTAACGTCAATTTTAAATGTGACTGATTTCATCTTTCTTCTGTTAGAATTTATTTATCTATCTCTCTATATGGGCCAGGAACTTTGATCCACTCTCTTTTATACATAAGATGAAATTTTTATTATTATACAAGATATTAAAGATAGTAATAATTGTTAGGTTCAGAATGGGGAATTATTTACTGACTATCTATTTATCTATTTACTGACTATCTAAAATACATATTCTAGACACAAATAAATTTGACATCCCCCTTACATGACCACGGGTATGAAATATAATCCTGTTATAAACTTAAGATGCGTTGAATTTACATAATGACCATGGTCGAGTTACGACCAAGATTCCATCCCCCATTAGGGAATAATTCTTCCGAACTTTGACACCCCTATTGCTTCCGTTAGGTGGGGAGGCTTCAGACATATACGATATATATATGTGTATCTACTTTTATCTACCCCTTGTATAAATGGGTTAACCCTGCCCACGTCAATCATGAAGATACAAAAAGCGTTTCCACGCTCAAAAAGACCGACACTAATGGAGCAACAAGCACTAGGTCGACTCTTGTACTATGTTACGGATCAAAGTAACTGGCAAGGATCGGTCAACTCAACCACACATGAACTTCTAACTAATTGACTAATCCTAACTAAAACTTCCAGTTGAATAACTTACACTCATTCGGTTCAGGACGTACGTCGCAAATACAGTACAACTACGATGAAGGGATGTTCCAGCAGAGTCATCCGCACTGCCGATGTAACAAGTGGAGGAATTTTAGATACGTCCTTTCGTCGCGGTAAACCTCCAACCCGCCAGTATTTAGCTTGAAGTATACGCGAATAACAGTACACAGAAACAAAATTCTGAAGTATTGTAGATCAATGTCACGATAGTCGACACTGCTGGCCCTCAACCATGTTTCATAGCACGAAGGAGCTATTTACGCCGCAGGGTAAGGTTATAACAGGCTCCATATGTTTTACACAATGTTATCCTGCTGCACACAGACTGGTTACTAAAGAGTCTCCTTCCTCTCTCGGGAACATCGTAGTGAACTTTCAACGACCTCCGGTTTGGAGCCATCCACAGCATGATGTGACATGAGTCCTGCTTCCTGGTTTCACAAACAATGGAGACAGGATCACGTCCAACATATATTCACGGTGGTTCAGCGGTGGTTTACACGACATAAAATATCCAACAGTACAATCCTAAAGATTAACATACGGTCCTTACTCAGCACCTTCAAGCGCCTTCAAGCGGGACGGTTTACTCTGTGTATTATAGATGGAATGCATGTGTTGCAGGCTCCCAGCCTAGGAGTATACGCCCGATAGCCGTAGTTACCAGTTACCACAACCCCAGGAGGTGTCAGATAACCTGCCACAACACAGTCAGTAAATGCACCATTAGCGCATTAAAAAGTACGGCCATATCTATCAACTGCAGCTTCTGTTAGTGGAACTACAAACAACATCGCGGAACCACCACCTTCAAGAAAGCGTCAGGTTGACATGAGAAAATTTACCAGCGGGGCACCGAAACTTCGCTGGTGAGCTGACCGACTGATACTAGCTTCCATTCAACTTTCAAAGACCACTAATTGCCGCTAGTCAAGCGAAGGGAGCTCCAATCAAGGTTCACAAGCTCACTGTAATGCACTTCCTTGGAGAAACCGCAAGTGGACTTACTATAACACAGGAGAATCTTGGGGGCAGTGTCTCCTAATTCCCCTCTCACAACTCCAGCATCCTGCCAAGAAAACCTACTCCTCCTGGGAGACGAGCCAGTAAATTTCTCAGTGAACAGTGGGTCCCTTCCAACACCGTTTCTACTCGAAGCTAGAAACATACAGAATGTCGATGACTTCACCTCCAACGATAGTACAAGTGACGATCGTTATCTGGTTTGAGTGATGGTAGACTGCAACTAGCCCTCTGTGAGAGGAAACGGCATATCAAACTGGATCCCCCTTTCTCCAGACTTGACGTGTACAAGCATGTTCGGAACTTCGCCTTGAATCAGTAGGACGCTCTTTGGTGTTGGTGGGATCGCCCTTTTTCCATATCCTGTTAACACGCTGCGGTTTTTGCCCTTCAGATGAGAATTTGCCATTGTAAGCATAACCAAGTTCCTCCATCTCTTTCACGAGACTCCCAGCCTCTTCTGTCCTCTTTGACTTGAAGTACACATCCACTGCTAGTTCGTAAAGGGAACCGTCAGCCTTCCCCGCGGTTCGAATCTCATCGAAAAGAGCTGTGGCCTTCTCGAATCTAGAAAACCTGGCATATATTTTCATTAAAGTTCGATGGCACGTAGAATCGGGCTTAATTCCGTGCTCACTAACCATTTGAGCATAAACCCTAGCTGCGTCATCCACCATGGTGGCTCGTCCCAAAGCCCTTATAACAGCAGTATAATGTCGGATATCAGGTTTTAGTCCTTCCTTTTGCATCTGCTTCAGAACATATTCTGCTTCTTTACACATAACTCTGGAGTTACCATACGCAGTTAGCAGAGACAAGTAAGAAGCATCATCACAAAGAAGCCCCTGCTCATTCATTTCTTTGAAGAGCAGGTCTGCATCCTCAAATTGACCTGCTCTGGCGTAGGCATCAAGCATTGTATTCCAAGTTACCTGCCACTCCACACAATGCATTAATACTCGCGAGGGTAGCTAGTACACATGAAGCAACTGTAAGATTTCCTTTTGAGTAGAAAGGCTATACCATTCATGTCGTTCGTAAGTAGAGGGTAAAAGTATGTTCTACCTTGTGGAGTTTTGATCCCTTCACTCGGAGTCTCTGGAAAATTTCAGCAGCCTTCTGGTATTGACCTATTATGAACAAAAGCAAACGTCAAAAGAATTCGACTGGGATCTTCTCTATGCCGTTGCTTTGAGCAGATATATACACTAAAACGTGAGCATTATCACACGAGATATCTGCTCAGATAACTTCTGCCATTTCATAATCTTTGAAAGGTAGATTTGATGCGACTTACTAGCTAACCACTGAACAATTATTACTACTCTACAATTTCGGGCCTATGACCGAGGTATGACAGAGGTTGTCCGGTCCTTCCTCCCTTTAGTTGAAGAGCGCCAGGGCTAGACTATGTCAAACCCAGCACATTGCAGACTTGTGGAGTACTCGGGAAGCAATACAACGGTAAGAACTGTGGCAGAAATAAAGTACAATTACGAACTACACGCTTAGTGGTATCTAGTTTGAACACGTATTTACTGTTACTGCCTAAATAGAGTTGCATATTTAGTTACTTCCAGTAATAGTTGATTGTTCCCTCCAACCTCGGTTTACAAATTCTTAATCGTACGACCAAAATAGATTTACTCAAGTAATAGTTAATTCTTATCTCCAACCTCAATTAACACATTCACTGCAAAGCCTATGAAACCTCAGCAACTCCAAAGGGCTCAAAGCTCGATCTTTTGTCTCAACAAATCAGAGTCACGACGCTCGAGGCTTGAGACAGTAAATTACAGGCAGTCTGAAGTACAATAACTCAAATGAACACTTCATAGACTGAGGAAACAGAACGCTAACAATCCGAACCGTCATCAGTCATCAGTCACAAGTCACAAGTGAGACGTCATGAAGTTAGTATGGTTCCGCGATCTTCTTGTCGTACAAGGTTCAGGTAGATTACAAGTTAATGCCATTTTATCACACATGAAACAAGATTAAATCCTCTCATCTGAACGTAAGATGGATGTTAGCTTCATTATTATTAACACGATTATGATAAAGAACTTTTCAGAGTTACTAACATCAAATTTTTAAATCAATAATAATGATGCTGCAAAATTTAAGTCAGTAAAGTCAAATGCTGTATGTACACCCAAATTTTGGCATTCGAAAGTACTGTTAACTACGCTAAGGGCGTAGACAACTAACACACACATTATGTGACTGACCGACAAGGATGGAAAACCAACCTGCTTTCCCATATGAATAAATCATCTGACTGTAAGCTTTCTCATCGAGACGAATTCCAGACGCTTGCAACTCTTCAGACAGGACAGCGGTTCTTTCCCAATCACCTGCTTCAGAGAAGACCCTGCAATAGACATTCAAATGAGTTAGCGCGTAGAGGAGACTACCACAGTTCCTTTGCTTCAGACATCAAGATACTAGAAGACATTTGTGAGCGTAGAACTAATTAAATTGTCAGTCAACGTTGCCACAGCCGATAGCTTCAAAGAACAAGAAATGTGTCAACTGTGAAGAGCTCAGACGGAGTGGGCGACCAGAAGCTCAAGCAGACGTAGTCTCCTTTTCCTTGCTGAACATACCAGAACCAACAGCGACGTTTTGGCTGCACGGTCAAAGCTGTTTACATTCGCGCAATGAAGAACCAAAGCATGGAAAAGATTGACCCAAGACTGAGTTGACACATTCCTGACGGGGACCGACTACTCCGTCAAATCACCTGATGGCTATGGTGTACGTATGGAGAGTTGGACTGATACCGGCTTCTAGTATTTTCCGAAACACGGCCACTGCTTGTTTCACTTTACCTGCGGTACAGACATCAAAGCAATTACCATACCACTCATGCGCGAGTGCTTTTTCTGTACGAGAGCACGATAATTTGAACGCCACTTTAGAGTTTACCTGATTCTAGGAAAGATTTCATAATCGTGTTGTAAGCAACTATATCGAGATTCATATTTTCACTGAAGGCCCTCTCCACCAAAGTCTCAGCCTCCAGGTACATTCCTGCCAAATTTCAAGACACAGGGAAAATTATACTTCCTCCTACGCGCCTACGTCTCATCCGCACTGATGCCTTTATTTCCAGTGAGCTCAAGAACACTACTTAGACTAGAACAGAAGTTTCTAGGTACTGTACTCTCGCTTCAAGGTTGAATGTTTTGCTGCAGTTCGTGTTAGCAGCAAAACCAGAGGCTACAGCCTAGTCACTTTTTGGGACATATCAGTTCGTGTCCACAGTGAACAAAAACAAATACATTCAGTTCGAGAAAACGTTGTAGGCACTGACCTCCTTTCGTATAAGCGTGAATCATGGATGAGTAAGTAACATGATCATGTCCAACGCCCAGATTGCCCATTTCTTGAAATAGATGGACCGCCTCATCTAGCTTTTTGCATTTAATGCACGCAGCAATGATGGTGTTGTACAGAACCTTACTGGCAACCACATCACCTGCCCTGTTACTCTGGAATAGAGCCATTGCCTTCCCGAGTTGATCATTACGTCCATAGAGAGCCAGCATGGACACAACAATCTCTTCAGACAGCGTTCGTTCCCTTTTGATCAGCTGACTGTAAAGTAACTCCGCCTCTTCCAAGCTGCCTGTAGAAGCGTACGATTTTAGCATGTTCTAATAAGTTAATGCGACAAGCTTTAACATCTGATGCAGCCTCGCATTCACCACACCAGATGGTGAGCACAAAACTTTTGTCTAGGGCAATCGGACCTCAGGGGCCTCCCGCCACGGCTGTTTCCTAAGATGCAAGTATAAAAGTCTGAAGATGTAAGACTTTACTGTACGGACCCCAAGGTATCTTATCCTACACAGGGGACTCTTCATATTCGATACCCCCCACAATACTGAAAGTAAGGGTATGTGCTGAAATCACTTCAATCTCAGCGACAGCAACACTGGAAATGTCGAAACTGTAACCATATCGATTCTAGGCCTGAAGTAACCGTTATTGTGAAGGTAACAACCACCAGCTGAAAACTGCTGATTAGAGTATCAAGGAACGACTTAAAAGGTCTCCGATTACACTGTTCCATTACCTTACCACAATACCGTCCCCTGAAGGCAAAAGCCTGAATGTACAGTCAGTTATGGTGGGGCATCTTTTAGGCCGATACTTTCAGGAATTCTCTGATAACGAGCTGCTTACGCAAGTCCAGCCCGATGAAGCTTCTTTCCTAGCTTCTCTAAATTTATTAAGCAGTAAGATCTTTGCAAACGTATCAATGTGACAGACTTGCCCCAAAGGCTTGGGGCAAGTGATGACAGCTCTCACCTGATTTTGCTGCCTTTAATAGTAGCTGATCAAGAATCTGGCTTTCAATCTTTACTCCTGGCCCCAGCCACCGATCTGCCAAGAGCATCGCTTTCTCTATCTTACCTGCACTATGATAGGCTCCCATCATGGTACTTGCAGCCACAACATCCGCTCTTCCCATGCCCCTGAATATACCTTCCACATCTTGAACTCTACCAGCTCTAGCGTAGGCCTGCATCACCATTGTCTCGATATGCTTGTTGATTGACAGGCCGTTATGAAGCATTTCTGCAAGGTACGCCTCGGCTTCATCAAGCCTCCCCAGCTTACAACATACATTTATGAGTGTCCCATAACATTCTACGTCGGGCTTCACCTCATTAGCATGCATCTGAGTTACCAACCGTTCAAGCTCATCAACACGATGAAGGTTCCCGTAAAGAGTGAACATATTACTGTACGCCACGACGTCGGCGACACCTTCCCTCTGCATGGAATCAAATACACTGACAGCTTTCTGCAGATTCCCGTCTTTGACACAACAGTGTAGGTAAGTATTCCAGGAATATCTGGTCATTGGAAGAGACTGAACTCGTATTTCCTCAAAAAGATCCAATGCCTCTGAGTACTTCCCTGCTTTTCCCCGAAGATTGGCCATTGTTGTGTAGGTCTTGATATCAGAGAGTAATCCCAATTGCTGCATCTCTCTAAACACAGCTTCGGCCTCATCATATAGCCCCACTTTCCCATAGGCGTTGAGTACTGTACCGTACACAACTTCATCTGGTGGACACCCTTTCTCCCGCATAAGATAAAATATATTTGCGGCACCCTCATAGTCACCAGCCTTACAGCAAACATTCATCATTGTTGAGTAAGAATATTTATTGAGAACGATGCCCTCTTTCTCTATTGACTCAAAAACAGTTCGTGCGGCCTCGTACCGTCCGAGCTTGCCCAACACATCAATGACCATATTGTATGAGATTTCGTCGACCGGGTACCCTTCCTTCTCCATTCTCTCGAATACAGTTACAACTTCTTTCAGCTTTCCTAGCTTCCTATAAATATTGATCATGACAGAACAGGCGTATGGGCCTGGTTCGACTTCAGCTTCCAGCATATGCTCCCAAAGAACCACTGCTTCTGGCAGCAATCCTCCGTGTTTGAGGCAAGATATCATCCGAACGAATGTGCCGTTAAGAGGGACTAGCCCTCGCTGGCGCATGGCCTTGTACACTCCAATCATTTCTTCACACATATTCTCCTTCGCGTAGGCTTCAAGTACGATACTGAACATTACTTCGTCAGGTTCACAACCTACTTGGAGCATTTCCAGCATAGCTCTCTCGGCGAGGTCCAGCTTACCAGCCTCTGCATAAATGGTGAAGAGAATTGTGTACGGTATAACACTGGGATTATAGCTCATCTGAAGCTTCATCCAATCAAAAAAACTGCGCGCTACTTTCCAGTCCTTCAGCTCCTTCAGGACGGTGCACATTTCACGGAAAGAAAGTTGGCCAATAAAGGGCACCATTGCCTGGAAACAAACCACCACGAAACATGTACACAGTCAAGCTATTACACGATAAACATCCGCCATGGTTACCTCTTTCCCTCACGGTACTACTCCGCTACTAAATCCAAAGCAAACAAGAAAAAAGGAAAATCCGAGAACTCAAAAAGAAGGAGGAAGAAACGACACATTAACGGCACAAACTTTACTATCCTACAGAGAACAAACCTCGCTAGCTGATTACTGCTTCATATTTACCTTTCTCATATTCATAATGTCTACGGGTTCCGATGCCATCTGACGTACAAATGCTATTGCCGCAGCCACATGCCGGTTGTGTCTGTTTACACGCACGACACGCGGAAAATGAGTTGGAAGCTTTCCAGGTCCTGACCAAGCACGACACAGACAGTTATACGGTAGCTCTCGAGAAAACTATCGTTTCCTTTGCATACGATAGTGGCCAAAACCCGTGACCATCGACAAATCCTTCTTGGTTTGGAGATTGCCATCACACTTGACTACTTATAAGCGTGCAGTTCGATATAATTGTTTTCTAAAAAGAGAAGTTTCTCGCTGGCTGAAGTCAACTCCACTTCACAACAAACGAAAGTCTAGAAGCTGAATATGTGATGTTACGAACTGTACAGGTAGAATGTTTGAGACTATCCTCGTTAATTAGCAAAGTACCTTTGTTTCCATCGATGCTGCCACCGGCCATCCGCCAAAAATTCTTCCATCTGCTTTGGTGTCCTCCTTATCCACCGATTCTCCACCTCAACTCGTGGACCGTGCACCCTCCTAAGCTTTCTCTCCCATTCTTGTCTCATTTTAATTAATCTTCGAGCGTTGCTGTCAGTAAGGGGAAGACCCTCCCCAGGACGTCTACGCAGTTCTTTTGGATAATCAGACTCCCTCAACATTGCCCCCAAGTCTGCCTTCCCCATATCATCATCCCTGACGGAGGATTTGTCCAACCAGTGATAGTCGCTCTCGTTTGACGAATTCCTAATGACTCGTAGCGAGAATGGCCCCGGTCCTTCAGGCGAATGCCGAGTTCGGTAGATGCGTTTCCATCTTGCTGTCAACGCACCATACTGAAAGTCATTATCATCGAATTTTCCACGGAAGCGTCTTCTATTGGCTGCGACGCACAAAATCCATGAGTGCTTCACACTGTCGGTGCTAAACAGCCCCAAAACTTCTACATTGCCATTCGACATTAAACCCCGAAACTTAACCTTCCTTCTACTCTGCAGTATCGAAGAAGATAATCCATAATTCCCGAGCAGCAAACCATGGCTGCCACTCGGACGATATGTCGCGCATACACTGGAGGAGAAACTGCTCAACTGCTTCATGCCTGCCTCCCTAGCCTTCGGGCTTACGCCAACGAGATTGTCATTTCTACCAGCGTGCACTACTAACGAAGTGGATGAACAAAATCTCTCGCTCTTGAGCATTCTGTGCCTCCCTGCCAAGCGACTGACGGGTCAAGCTTACATCACACAAAGTGAACAAAGAGCTGAGCTCCTCAGCTCCAAGCATATCCGTCTTCCGCTCCCGCTCTCCTTGCTGACTTCAGCTAGCTACCACGTTTGTCTACCACTGTGTTTGACGTTGTCGCGCTCATCAAGCTTGTCGGCGAGGGGATACCATGTACGGTGGTATGTCACTGACAGGACTATGAATGGGAAAATAATACATAGCAAGGAAGAATGGGAAAACCATCGACTTGTCATACAAAGAGAAAGAAGAAGAAAGGAACAAGCCAACTAAAGAACTATTTCCTTTTGGATATATAATAAGTTTCCGTGTATTAATGTCTTCTCTTTTAGATGTCGAAGTAATCGCAATCGCAATCACTCTCTTTTGTAATATTTCTAATATTGATTTTACAGTGTTGGAGGAAGATGCTCTGTGAAGTCCCTCATGACTTAAAAAACAAAAGGACAGAGGATATGTGAAAGAAGGAAGAAACTCTTTGTGTATATTACATTTGCTCTCCTTGGTGAGCATATTGTATAGTATGAGATACATCAATATCCACATTACGTCCAGCGTATCAAATGTCTTTTATAACACCAATGGACTTTACGTCCAGTAGTAAATATAAGATATTAGTCACTAATAGCGTGTGTAAAAGCTAAAACAGAAGATTCTCTAACTCCAGGAGTGAAACAGCCGTAGTTTATTGAAGGGAAGCTTTGTTTAGAATATTTTATCGCTTAGGGTTATGTTTTTTAATCACTGTAAGTATTTACTTTTTTGACTTTTTGATATTTTAAAAGTTACAGTAAATTTTCTGAGTAATAACTTGCTTTCTGCTGAAACGCTCGTCTGATTTGAACAAAACACTAATTAGAGACACCCACAGATGTTTCTTGCAAGCACCTCCAGAAGTGCATTCGTAACACTCGTCCACAGACAACGAATCTTTCTCGAAAGTTTTAACTTTGACACACCCTAATGGTTGTGAGAGATCAAGCCAAATATGCAATTGTGTAATGAAGGAGACGGATGTAAAAATTAGCTTGATCACACACCCAATAGGTTCTTTGAGCTTGATCACACTTCTGTTAATGATGTATGGTTTGATAACACCCTTGACTCACTATTAACAGTAAAATCAATCATTTATCTTGTTGTTATTCATTTGACTATTGTGATTAAATATCTATGTCATCTCGTTCTTCTAATAATTAAATACATGTAAGACGATACATACTCAAAGAACTGATGTGTTCCATCCGGAATATCACTTACATAACAAAGTGATTGGTTTCATTATATATAACCATTCAAGGGTGTGATCAAGCTATACATCTTTTAAAAAGGTGTAATCAAGCTCAACGAACCTATTAGAGGTGTGATCAAGCGAATTTCGGAGACAAGTGTGATGCATAAAACATAAGAAGTGGCTTGCATTAAGTCAAACATCAATACCTAGGCCAGTGCAAGAATATAAGCGAGTCATGATCTATCATGAAAATCGTTGAGAATCCCAAAACATTAAATCTTGCCTAGAAGTTATCACAACATCTCTACAGAAGGTGCATAACCTCTCAAGAAACCCCTTCTTCACGAGAGATGTAAACGAAAGGATAAGTGCACATGTTTGTAAACGAATATCATTTCCATATTAACAAAGAAATGGTTGGAATGGAAAACTATCTTGAAACTCATCTTCTACATGCATGGTGAAATCTCATATCTTAGAAAAAAAAATATGATATAGTTTGAATAAGATACAAGTAAAGGTGATGCTAGACCCCAAGTCTCGAAGAAAGCCATGAGAACTAACCTTCTAGAAGCAAACCTCCCTCTTTGATGTTTTCTTCTAATATTAAAAAGAGAGAATAAAGCTCTTGGTTTCTAAGATCCTCAAAGACTCTCATAATGATACATCAAGTCACCTCATCTATCTTGCAAGGTCAGAGGAGAGGTTAAACATCCCGGGAAAAGAAATACAAATCGTTTGCAAATGAAGAAATGAGCACACACAAAAAGACATGTGGATTACTTAAATGAAATAGAACATCAACAACTCTTTGTGAGATGATGAAAAGAAGTTGTAAAGCACAATTTTTTCCTTTGTACATCACTAAAAGCATAAAAGTTTCGTTTCAAAAATCATCAAGAGACCAAACTATATAGTTAGTTGTAACAATAATCAAAACTCACCTCCAAATACATGAACTCTCAATTCCTTTTATACACACAAAATAAAATCCACTCAAAATGCAGAAGACTATTCTGATCAACTCAATAAACTCAAATACACTTGAATTCTATCTAGCGGTGGACACTGAACATTTGTTTTATATATCATGTGTTACGTTTTTTATTTTTTGGCATTTTATTATATTAATAAAATTATATTTAAAATTATATTAAGATATTTATTATACAATTTAGGGATTTTATCACTCCATTAAAATAAAATAATTACTATATTAATATTTCTAACTTTCTAAATTATTACTATTTCAAATTTTTATAACATCAATAAACTTTATTGTTAAAACTTTTAGTGCTAAATCTATAAATATTTCACTATATGGATCCAATGTATATAAAAATATTGAAATCAAAAATAATATCTCATCAAAAATATTCACTTGTTACAATCATAAAACTTACAAGTCAAATATGACATTCATCCACATTATATAAATGATATTACTTGTCACTTGGGGTCTTCGAGGATCATGAGACTGTCCATATGAGTCCACCACAGCGGGACTCGGACCAAAGCTTCATTAACAGTTTGCAGCAGCATGCACCTCCAACCGTGCCCACCAGAGATTGAACCCACGACCTTTGTCTTAGAGGACTGTAGGCTAAATCACTTGAGACACCGATCTTCGATATCCCATATATGAGATGAGTTATATTGTTCTCTCTAAATTACTTTTTTTAAATGTTGAGTTCTTTTAGTATTTATTATTATTATAATAAATTTTCTTTTTAATAAATTCTTAATAGTTTTCATTATATTCTCATATTATAAAATCTAATATTTTTCCTTGTTAGTACCTATATTACATTACACATGGTTTCGTAATAACGTTCAACTGTACCCCTTAGATTCTATCTGAAAACACCCAACAACAAGCAGTAAACGTTGCCTTCAAGCAATAGACGTACTTTCGAGATGTCAACGGTTTTTCTTCCGTACGTCGATCTCTTGACATCAACCTCTACTCTCATTTCAAGCTCTTCTGAAAAATAAGACAATTTCTTTGCAAATGAACAAGTGAATAAAAAAGAAAACATATGGATCACACAAATAAAATAGAAGATAGGCAAATCGTTTTCAGACTATCATCGAGATACAATGAAATTAACTCAAGAGATCCGAAAAGGACATCTAAGATAATCTCCACCCGTAAAAAATTACGTAGCGTGAACTTTTCCTTTATTTCGGAGGAGACTGGAAACTGTATCTTCCCGGCCCGTTTCCAATCCTCGGGTGGAGATGCTCTAATATCTAACGCTTATGGTATCACTTTGTCTCCTTTTTCGACCCATTTGTCTGAACCAGCTACAAGTCAGACTTTTATTAAAAGATCTGTTTTATTTCTGAGCTTGTGTAAAGACGTATAGCTGATTAAAACTATATTTTATATATCTGTTAAGTCTTTTTATCATAAAATTTTTCCCAAAAAGTTACTTTTAAAGATAAAAGAATATGCACTTTATATTACTCTCACCTATGTTTCAAATTCAACTATTACCATAACACTATCGACGAGTGGAATTTTAAAGCCCAAAGTATATGTTCGAAGATGTCATTTTTAGTAAATCAAGATAACATGTATGAGGGTTGTCATATTAAATACCCCTATACTTCTTAAATTTTTGATACTAAAAAATATATTTTTGACTTTATAAATTCCAAGAGTTAAGAGATTAATTAACTAATATTTTTTAATAAACAATTTTGCATATTATTTTGGAAGTATCATCTCTTGTAAGTTCGTGTGTTTTTCACTTTTCATACACCAAACTAGTTCGGATTAATCTGGTTTGTCTTTCATAACTTTATCATGTTTTGAGAGTATTAAATCTTCTGATCAAGACTTTGAGTTGAAATGCATAAGACTCACTACTGAAGTATGGAATTTTAATCAACTTTCAGTGAATTAAGAATAGATACATGCATAATCTCTTATGACCTGAATTACATCCTCAAACAAACAAATTATTATTTCAAAGTTTTTATTTTTTTCCATATATGTATAACATATAAGACTTCTAACCATGGAGTTACTTATAAATAATCCTCACAGACAGTCTATCAACTCATATCAGTCACTTTCATACTATTTGAGATTCAGTTAGTAACCGAATTTTAAATAATCCTCACAGACAGTCCATCAACTCATATCAGTCACTTTCATACTAGTTGAGATTCAGTTAGTAACCGAATTTTAAATAATCCTCACAGACAGTCCATCAACTCATATCAGTCACTTTCATACTAGTTGAGATTCAGTTAGTAACCGAATTTCTTCGTTTCTCAAACTACTTGTATGAACTTTGAAACTGTGTTAAGTTTCATCAAAACGAGTTTCACTGGTTCAGGATTCTTCCATGAGAAAATATCAGACTGATCATATATAAACGAGCTACTGCTTCATGATGGTCGATACGATTTATATTCTAGCACTGGTTTGCTCCCCAGAAGCGTCAGACTCTTCTCTTGGTCTCTGAAATCTGTCGAGGATTTCTGTGCTTGTTGTAACATCTCCCGGAACTCTCACGTCAGACAACGATCGAAGCGAGAATGGCATACCGTAAAGCAGTGAGGATCGTCTTGATCAGTTTCTGGTTGCTCGTTTTGATGCTCTCGGTCGTTGAGGCGGACGTGGAGACCGTCGCAGGAGCTCAGGATAAAGTAGACAATCTTATCCTTGGTATGGAGTCAAGTGCTTACAGGATGCAGTTATCGCGATCGATGCTCGCTTCACGTATTGACATGGAGACCACGAAGATGGAGGTTGATGGAACTCTTCCGTCTGAGGCTCAGATATCTACATCAACAGATGCAGCTGTCGATGTTTCATACTGGTGTCGTCGCGTAGGTGACGTGTGTAAATTGACTGGCAAGCTCAGCGAAAAATGTTGCCCAGGCTTTGCTTGTCTTGATTTGAAAACGACTAGCCTTTGCGTTCGTGCTTAAACCTGTTTACTTACCTCATCAGTGCTTCAAAAGGGAGTGGATTTTGCTGATTCCAGCTTAGAAGTTTAAGTTTTGAAGTAGAAGGGAGTGAACATTGGGATCCTTTCTAAGCTTCTTTTGTACGTTAAACTTTCAGAAGTTATAAGACGAACGATTTAGGCCATGGATATGTCTTTTGAATCCAGCCAATCAACTCTTGGATGAACGAGAGATTCTCGAACGATGGAATGTACTGTCTGCTGGTTGCAAATCCTACATACTTCCCCGATCAGATTTAGTGTCACGTCTCTCAACTTCTCTTAGCGGTCTGTGTACCATTGAACAGATCTGGAACTAACTAGTGTGTAAACTTGTGTTCTTTGTGCAAACAGTGGCATAACATCCATAATATACGTTTCTTCTTACAGTTTTCCTTCTTTTCGTTCAACCTCATTGTCACACGCCGATTGATAACCATGGTGAGAAGCATAGGATCGAACTTTACCATTCAAGAAGTAGAACGGCATACAATATGCAAAAAATGGAAGCTTGAGAAAAACATGAATTTAGTTAACTACGCATGGATAGTACATAAGTACCTAATCAGCAGTCCTGACGAGGGCACGCACTTACAGAACACTCTTGAAACAGACGAGTTAATTATCGCAGGATCATCGTCATTTGCATTCTGCTTCATAATTAAGCAATAAATCAGTGTAAAGTTTGCTACTTCAACCTTGTATCTTGGAAATTCAAGTTGTGTATAGATAATATTCATGCAACTTGAAATCTAACAACAACAGTCGTTAACAACAACCAGGTAATCTCTAATGGGTTCTTGTTTTGAGGTCACTCAACTTTACATGACATGGAGATCTAAAAGTTTTACATTCTAAAATATCATGAATTTTAGAATTCATGTGAAAATAATATACAAGTTATAATAATTTAAAAAAGTTTAATTTAGTTTAATTTTGATGTACAACGTTATACGTTAATGATACATCATAAATCCAATAACTAACAAAATAATTGTATTAGTGTCAAGCAATTTTGATTTTTGACAAATCAAGAAGTAACTATCAATACATATCACAAATTTATATTCTCATTCTAATATTATATAGTCAATCTTACATAAATGTGTTCGTCACAAAAAGTTCAAAACTCTAAGGACTTCGCTGCTTGAATACGGAAAAGTCTATGAGTTATACAGACTTCACTCCTCTAATCTTGAAGAGCTTATGAACTGCAAGAATTACATCATTTTGATGCAAAGTAGTCCATGAATTTCATAGACTACACTGCTCTGATGTAGTGCAATCTATGAACTTCATGGACTATCTCTTTGGATGAGCTATTTTAGGGGCTAGATGAGTTCGGTGTGAAACCGTCCATGACGTACATGGACTGCACTCCTCAAGTGTGTAACAATCTATAGTTTAGATCTCTTTGATGTAGATTCGTCCTTGAAATGCATGCATAGATTATAGTCGAGAAAGTGAATACGCATGAATTTCAAAAGTTGAATAATGTCTAAAATGGTGACTTTGAAGTCCTCTCACCATCTAAACAAAAAGTGGAAAATTTATCACTACACCACTACATGAATTCAATCAAAGATGTCATTCGAGTGTAGATTATTACACAATGATTATACTTCAAAGTACAAGAAAAATAACTATAAAATAACTATAAAAAATTCCATTCATGAAAAATATTTAATATTGGACAGGATCTCAAAACATGAAGAAAATAAAACAGCAGCTCACAACTCCTAAGTATAGACTCATGGATTCCTTGGTTGCAATTCAATGATAACTCTAACTTTTAAGAATATTAACTCATGTCGAGATTAAAAACATAAAAACTTCATGGGTGATATAATTCATGTCACTTGTAATTAGTGTAGAAGATAATGCTCAAACATAATTGCCGAAAGAAAAAAATTTCTATCATAATTGATGAATTATTGCATGAAGAAGCATAACACAAACCGAAAAGTCATGAAATACAAACAAACGTCAACAGACAATCGCTTGTATTGAAGTACAAGAATTAATGTGTGGTCATTGACACTAGAAAGCATGAGCAGCACCCTCATAATGATTTTGTGTTATGTCAAGTCTAGTCTCAGTTTCGACAAAATGCAAAGAAATGATCAATAACAAAAAAAATACAAGCGTTTATAATCTTTTTTTGTATTTTTGAAGGTCAAAATGATTTTTTATGTTCATCTGTTGACCAGCCCCTTTGCAGCGATCTTGTGCAGAATGTCCCAACTGTCATACATGGTAATTTTAGTTGATTCAGAACATCCTTGGATCAGTTCTAAGGGTGTAACCCATGAACCTCATGGAGTGCTCAGTTGATTTGATATGTGTAGTCTAGGAAGTTCATGGACTGTACCCTCATAACTTTGAATAAGATGTTCCAAACTGATTAGAAATCACCCTAGAGGTTTTTATTAAAAAAGATTCATTAACATTCTGCCCAAGATAGCTCCATAAGGACTAGTCGACAGATTTGAATCTAAAGAAATCATCCTGACTCCAAATATGGGATCAAAGATTTGAACTAAGTATAATTTATTTATACTTGTTTTTCATTTGTGGATGAAAGTGATATTGTGTTTGACTTGCAACAAGACCACATTAAAGATTTACCACTAATGATTTATTATGAAAACCTACTAACAACATCGAAGATGTGTCAGTCAACGAATTGCTCGCAGTTTTAGTAAAGGATGGTAAATCATTTTGAATTTATAAAGTGTTGCGAATCATCACTCGTGACAATAAAGAACCATGTTAGACCTAAATCCAAAGATACGATACCTAGTCGTGTGACGCTTACATCAATATAAAGCAATACTTTTCAAGGAAATGGAAATTTTTTAGTGGGAAGAGAAGGCCAACTATCTACAAGCAAGAAATCAGTACTTTTGAAACTAGAATATTAACTTTTGGTTTTTTGTACTACAATCATTCGATTGTAACAAGTTATCATAACACAAACCATGAATCACTTGTGCCGTTTGGAAAAAATAGATTGAGATCAGACAAGAATCTGAGATGAAGCGAAGGTGAAGACGAAGAGAACGTTGAAGAAGATGATGATTTTGTCAACACTCTAGATGGTGGAGAATCAAATAAATTTTATAATTCATATGGATATTCATATCCCTAGTAGAATTTTGTCGAGATATTCATGATTTCCATGGGTTTGTCCATCCATTTGTTGCCCATACATTTAAGAGACGATAAAATTTATGGACTTCATGACCTTCCTATCTAATTCTTTGTATAATTTTCTTGCATGTCCTCTTCAATGGACATTCCTTGCGCAATTGGAATTTTGTTCACATTAACTCAAACTTGCAAACTATGTAGTTGTATTTGTTTAAGAATTGATAAATAGACATTATGTTTGTTCAGCAATTTATTCTAACTACTTTAGGTATGATAATTATCATCAACTAGTTCAGAATGTGGTGAATATGAATTACTTACTTATACCATTTAGAGATGTTGCTCCATGAAATTCATGAGCAGCCCCAAGTAAGTTCTGTGGATGATGTATATCCATAATTTCCTGTATAGTTCTGGATAAGTGACAGAATGAAGTTTTCTTGTGGATTAGTTTATGCATGTGCGTGAATTTGCTTGGTTAGCAAAATATACGTTCTTATTTCTATTCATCATTTGGCAATGAAGCTGCAAGTAATAGTTTTGTCCAAGTAGTAAAAATAATTATATAGATCAAGACAAATTAGAATGATTCAACACACAAAATAACATTAATTACAGAATTCGACTAGATGTCAATATTTCTCAAAGTTATCATACATCACCATCAACGTCAACTCAAAACTCAATATTTTCTTTAAATTTAAACAGATTTTGGGATTTATGCATAAAAATAACTGCAGAATTTATGAAATTGCCAGTATTTACTTCTGAGTCATTCTTAAACTCCACAAATTGTTCTAAGTTCATGTTTTGCTTTGCGAGTACTTGGATGTTCTTAGCGTCTGTTCAGCATAACTGAACCGGACAATGTAGTGTGATCTTAACAAACTTCTGAATCTAGCAATCGGTGTTAGATTATGTTGAATATTAAATAAAAATATAGAATAATCTCAAACTTGATTATATTTTAACAATATATATTATATACTATACCTAATATATACAAAACTTTTGAAAAAGAACCTATTAGCTATGTACGTTGAAACGTCCTCCAAGAACCATAAAACTGACTTCTTATTTTGTCAAAAATAAGATTTTGTTATAAGTCTAATTTATCACCTAACCTTTCTTCCCAGAAAGGTTAGGTGATAAATTAAACAGCTAAAGTTGCATTATTCTCTCTTCTGAAGAAAAGAGAGGTGAAATATGCAAACAAGTCAAAGTGAGTTATTTTTCGATAAACATTGAATGTTACAGCAGTCTTTAGAGAAAATTACATTAGAGAGCCTCTAGACCCTACGTAATTCTTATATGTTTTCCAATAAGTGACATGCAAATTAAGAAAATTCTAGAAAATTGCTCATTCGACTCTAGCTCGAATCTCAATCTTCTTAGGAGGATTTGCACGATCTAGTATGAGATAAGGTTTGAAACTCTATTTCGCACTCCAATGAGACAAGAGTACTAACCATTACACTACTCAATAACTATTAACATAAGGAGGTTGTGAAAGAGAACTACTTTGTCCTTAGATGATATGTCACTTATGTGCAACACATAATTAATATTAATTTATAAAAAAACTATATCGAAAGTTCTACACAAGATAGTTGAAGCATTTTTTCCCTTCTGTTAGAAGAGAATATATGTATGTGACTCTGCTTAAGGAGGCTTCTGCATCCTTGTTTGAAGAGGTCACATAGCTTGTTAAACATAGCTAGTGTTAAGAAAAAAATCTTCTATTTTTTGTTTTATGATCTTCTTATTATATTCAACTGTGGGGTTTTTTCACTTGAAAAGTAGGACGACAAGAAGAGGTGCGTGCCGGTCCACTCCTTGGGTGGTATCTCTGGTGCATACCAGAGGATGCACAAGTTTAAAGGGGATGGATGTCGTGTTGTGGACCATCTTCTATCTGAAAATCTATTTCAATGTTTATCTTTATCACTCCAAAGACGCTCATGGGGTTAAAAATGAAGCTGTTTGCACAACTTTGGATCTTCACTTTCATTACATCGATGGGTAAAGTTCGTTGTCAGCTTCCCATTGGCACTTTGTCTACTTCATTTGGACGCCCAGTGGAGAAGTTACAAGACTCGAAAGATGGAAAAGACAAGCTAGACCCCAGCTTACGGGCTTTTGACACATCTTTGGATCTTCACTTTCATTGCATCAATGGGTAGAGCTCCTTGTCAGCTTTCTAAGGGCACTTCGTCTACTTCGTTTGGACGCCTAATGGAGAAGTTACAAGACTCTAAAGATGAGAAAAACAAGCTAAGTCCCAGCTTACGAGCTTTTGACACAACTTTGAATCTTCACTTTCATCGCATCTACTTTCTACTTCTTCGAAAAAATATACATACAACATGAACTTTTGCTTCGAGAGAAAAATAAACAAGCATAGAGCGAGTAATAAACTCTAGTAACACAATTAGACCGGATACTGCAGTGGGGCTAATCGAACTTCTGGACGTATTAATCAGTGTTAGATCATGGCTTGCTGTTTATGAATTATGAATTATATAATTTATAAATATTAGATAAAAAATATGAAGTAATTTCAAAATCAAAATAAATTTTAGAAATAAATTTTATATTTATGTAAATAGTGCATGCCAGAATTTGCGGAAAACGTATATAAGCAATGTACGTTGAAGGCGCTCTATAAACCATATGAACGGACTTCTTGCCTTGTTAAAAGATAAATTTTATTATAAGTGCTGAATCAAACCGCTTTGTGTTATTCCCTTTTTCCGAAGATGAAAGAGGTGAATAATATGAAAGGAAATCAGACTTTTAGGTTTCTTTACACTATCCTTTAGGACCGGGAGACGGTGCAGCGTACTCTTCTAGCAATCGCCCCGTAGAAATTTTTATTTTTTTAATTTACAGAAATTTTAATTTATAAAATATATATGTGTGATATTTTAAGAGTGATAGGCGACCTAAGAGTTAAGTATAGCGGGGCTTAGACCCTATGTTCTTCCTCTCTTCGGGGCGTTCTTGGCCCTTCGGGTCCCTCTTTCCCTTGTAAGGCTTGATGGGGTCTTTCCATCCGTGGCTATTCATTGCGTCGCGTGTTTTCCTTGTAAACTCCCTGCCATCTGCTTTGCAGGTCTTTTGCAGTAGATCGCGTTGGAGATGCTCTAAGTTGGTAAGTTAGCATTAACCTTCTCCCCGATAAGGTAAAGAGACCGCAGAATGGACGGATGGATTGACGGCGACATCACGAGGAAGTCTGACAAGCGCCAGAAGTGGTCAGAAAAGGGGAGTGTCGCGACGGAACGAGGCAGAAAGAAGGCACAACTTTCGAATGAATGCGGCGAGAGGAGAATAGAAGAGGAGAGAATGCTCCGTGCAGCTCCGTGCAGCCCCGTGCGTCTTGTCTGACGCTGTCAGAGAGACGAACAAACGATCGAACGAAAGGAAGGGACAATAATGATAGAAGGAGAAGCCTGCGTGGCGCGCGTGCTCGCGTTTTTGTCACAATGACGGGGAGAGGAGACGAGCTGTACTAGCGGAGCGCATTCATCTTGATATCGAAGCGCTTTATCGATCAATCAGTGCTCGATTTAGCGGGCGTTGTGGTAGAGTTCTTCGATCCACTCCTCTCCTCTCCTCTCCTCAGCGCCATGGAGGCAGGAAGTTAAACTGATGAGGTCGAGGGAATGAGGGGAGAAATTGGAGGGAAGATCAAGATCGATCAGTGGACGGAGTGATTGATGAGTGCTGGAATTCTTGTGAATTTGGATCTCGGGACTGGACGGACGAGAGGTAGTTTGCTCTACGGTGGAGCGGGAATGGAGCGTCTTGTTTAGGCTCGCTTGAGTCTATGAGTCGCTTTCATACCACAGTTATCCTCAATTGAATCCAGAGGAAATTTTGGGTTAAAATGGCGATCCATTCGGAGGAGACCAATGGAGTTTCGACCAAGAGGATTACTCATGTTATTCTGGATCTCGATGGGACTCTGCTTGATACAGGTCGGTACTGGTCGGATACTTTTTATGTGTTACGCTTCTGATGCTGATGGGTGGGTTAGGCCTCCAGTGTGTGCCGTGATTTATGCTTATTGCTATTTTGCTTGAATTGAGGTTGTTTGGATCGGCAATCCCGGATCAGAATCACAGTCACGAGTGTGGGACTTTTGTAAGACCTTCAACTCAAATATGGTCCTGTGACAAGACCATTGAGTCGGAGTGGGCTTGTGTTGTGGTTACAAGGAATGTCCTGAGAAGGTTCTTTTATGAGCAGAGCAACTGGTCGAGGAAGCCAGCAAATTCGTCGTGGTCAATTACGGGAAAGTCTGGGACGGGAGAGGAACGTCCAAACGATTTGGGAGACGACCTCTAGAAGCAGCAGCGGCACTCATAGAAGACTATGAACTTCCGTGCACGCCAGAAGAATTGTATGCTCAGACAGCAGAATTTCTAAACAACAGGTCGGAAGCTTTCTTCTTGGGTTTCGTTGGAATTGTGTTTCTCTGTTTGAAGTGATTACAAGATACCACGACTGACTCGGAGCTTCGGATCGGTCTGGTGAAAAATGGGGCCAGTTTCATCAGTTGTTCATTTTGAGCTCAACTTTGTACCCAGGAAAGGTCATCACACTGATTGCCAAGAAGCGCTCAAAACGTCGAGATTTGGAAGCCAGTCTATGTGATGACACGTAGAGTCATCTTTCTATGGAAGCTATTTCATTTTGCATGAAATGAAGCTACCGGAGAGCAGCATGCGTTTAATCAGGAGAAGGAAGATTTCAAGAGTTGTGTCGTGGAAAGTAGTCGCCAGCAGACGATCGAAGTCGGTGTCAGAGTGTTGAGGTTTTAGGCTTTTCAAGCTATGGTTTGTGAGTACTTTACTAACAGGCCAGAGTGCGTCGTGTAGCTGGGCGGGAGCAAAAGCGTTGCCAGGTGCGGTGCGACTGATTCAGTATTTGCAGTTACACGCAATTCCTGTCGCCATTGCATCTAGTTCACCGGTGGCAAGTATCAAGAGCAAGTTGTCCAACCAAGAGGGTAAGTCATTAAAGTGAAATGCAGTCAGAACGATCTTAGTAAGAGGAACTCTATTGTGCTGGTTACATTCTTAGACGTCCTTACGTTCGTGTCTGCGTCGAACAACTTCTCTTTCAGTGTCTGGCTTGATATTTCAAATTCAGTTCAAGCACACAGCCGTCTAAGAGAGCACGTGATTAGATATTGTGGATTATATCCGCAGGCCTGTAGTTTCCGTGTCATATGGGTACCCATGCGAGATTCTTTCTCAACTCTGCGCTCAGAGATGAGATTGAGTTTCTATGATGTTTGAACGTTACAACTGTTTTACACTCGGTAAGAGCCTTCAGCTTAATGTGTTTTAGACGTCTGTAATGATCCTTCAGCCAGGGAGTGCCGGTTGAATATTGTAAACATGGATTACAAGTTGGTACATATTTGCAGGTTGGACAGAGATCCTATCAGTTTTTGTTTCGGGAGACGAGGTGAAAGAAGGGAAGCCTTCACCTGAAATGTGAGCTGCTTGACCCTTGGCCCGTATTGCAACGCGCACGAACTTTTTTTTTATGTGAAGATCCGCGAAATACGCAGGCTGTCAAAAGTTCTCAACGTGCCGTTAAGACTGTGCACTTGGTATCGGCTTGTGAACATTGCAGCTTTCTTGAAGCCGCCAAGAGACTGAATGCTGAACCATCAAACTGCCTCGTGATTGAGGATGCGCCGTGAGTCTCCAAGCTCTTGATTGTTTTCGTAGTTATGACTTCATGATTGTTTCTGTGATCTGTTTGTTTTGGTCAAATGCGTCAGAAAGATTATTGTTCGACGTATTACAACGTCATGATCATTTGGTTGGGATGAATTTTCTGTTTTTGCCTAAGTCGAAGCACTTCTCGTTCATGTGGATTACCAGGGTTGGTGTCATCGCTGCAAAAGCAGCTGGTATGGAGGTTGTGGCTGTCCCTTCTTTACCAACCAAATCTGCACGCCCTCTCTATTCCTCAGCAGATCACATATTAAGCTCATTGCTTGACTTGCGACCTGAAGTTTGGGGCCTGCCACCTTTCCAAGATTGTAAGTGGAGCTTTCCCATTTAGCTTAGCCCAACTTTTGGTGGGTTCCCCCAGTGTTTGGATGGACGATTGTCAGAGTCGCATAAATCGTAAGGAGTTCGTTTGTTCAGCCTTCACTCGCTCCCCTTAGCACCGGCCGGAGTTGGTCTCAGAAAGCCATACTGACGATGTTCAACTTTGTAGGGATAGAAGACACCCTACCCATCGATCCCTGGTACATAGGCGGAACGGTCATCAAAGGGTATGGTCGTGGATCCAAGGTTCTCGGTATACCTACAGGTAAGTGTTCAGTAGTAGTGTGACGTTACACTTTCGGAGAATAGTGTCCTATAATAGGATATGAGATCATATAGTCTGATTGTTTCGTCTTCTCTGTGGGACAGCCAACCTTCCAACTGCAGCCTTTGTGGGCCAACTCGCTCAACATGTATGTGGAATCTACTTGGGCTGGGCTGGTCTTGCGGGTAGAGGCGTATATAAGATGGTGATGAGTGTAGGATGGAATCCATACTTCGACAATTCCGAGAAAACTGCGGTAAGAATCGCTGCAGTCAGTCAGCGTAGCGACACGTCTATTGTATTTTTCCTGCCATTCGAAAGATTTATTGCTAGGTATTCTTTCATGTGACGCGCGTACCACCGGCCTGTCACAGGAACCATGGCTCCTGCACGAGTTTCCCGAGGATTTCTATGGTGAAGAACTTAGGCTGATAGTAGTGGGCTACATTCGACCAGAGGTATCTTGTTAAACAAATGGAGAAGATTTCTGAGTTCGGTATCTTGTTCAACTCAGAGCAATGGCGAAGATTTCTGAGTTCTTCATTACCTCGAACTTGTGATTCACAAACTGATATTTATCTCACATTTCTTCTGCTGCAGGCCAATTTCGCATCTCTGGAAGCTCTAATCGAAAGAATACATCAAGACGGACGCGTCGCCAAGAGAGCTCTCGACGTCGATGCATATCGCAGGTTTCAGAGTGATTCCTACTTAACCTCGCCTGTCACAAATGGGCAGACAGAAGAAGGGTAGAAAATCTTGTGTTATTTCAAGTTCCTTATAGTATCAAATAAAATCAAAAATCTAGATTCATTTCACAGAATCTTCCCACGCGAGATGATGACTCAAGAAAAAGATTACGAATACTTGTAAACCATCCCATAATTAATTGCAACTTGCGGCGTCGCCACCAGCTTCACATCTCACAAGCGTTCGTTCTAACATAGTGTCGTGCGTTAAAGTGCGTAAAAATCGTGTTCACACACGCTTCAGCCCAGCCAGCCTTTAGAGTGAAGATTCGCCATCTGCACCTATCCGGTTTCACGTATATGGTGAAAGCTCCAGTGATCGTCACAATTCCATCACAGAACAGCCACGGCCCCACCTAGGCTCCCTTAACATCAGATAAATCAGTTTTCGGATTACCTAACCGTTCGGGACCAAAACGAGCAACCGTAATGCGCGTAAAGAAAGTCTTTTTCTTGCATGCTAGAAAACGTCGTGTATCTTACAACCCTCGTCCGAAAGGTGAGGGTTCATCTGCAAGTGAGCAGCAGCGACGAGACTATTCGCGATACTCTTTAAACTCGTCTGGTGGTTTCATACATATGGCCTGCATGTGGGCATTTCTTACAGTCGCGCGGACGAAACTAGACTTCCGTGGCTGAACTGGGTCCAATATCACTACTAGAAAAGGATGACCCAGATACTGGCCTGCTCCCAAACTCTTCCGCGTTTACACTTCTGAAAGTAGTTTCTAGCCAACATGACTGCATAACGTTTCGTAAGTAAGCAGGTTGGGGTGAACAGACCAGTACAATAGTCTGTCAAATTCAGAGACTTGGGTTCCTCCTAAAATTTCGCGAGATGAACGAAAGAACCTTTACCACAGCAGAGAACTCTTCCCATACACCCAGAACTCAAAGCAAAACTATAATGCCAGTCACGAAATATATCTATTACTCTAGAGTCTCGACATTCTTTCCTAGTCATGCAAACAACTCTGCAGAGCTTCCGTAATCCGAAATCAAACAATCATCCGCCTGCATCGTCCAAGTGGAGCAGACTCTTCAGAACATCAATCAGACACTCACCATCATCATTTGTCCATCAGAACAGAATGCAACCAAACAGTAAGCAAACCGTGCAAAATTGCATGATACCTGGATATGGACGGTGACAAATCGAGCTTGGCTTCGAAACTGGTGTCACAAACATCTGACTACAGTTAGAAGAAACTGCATCGAGTCTGGATTTAATTTCTGCTGGTTGCAAAATCTCACACAGGCTGTGGCCTGATCATGCTCCGTACGAACAACTCTAAAGCAAACCTGAGGACACAATCACTTAAGCTGGATCTGCAGTGAATGATACGACCATGATGAGCGGTGCTAAGAATCCTTGACGCAATACTCTTACGCCTTCACATATTTGTCAACATATCCCTGCACAGGAAGGGACAAACACAGTACTTCTCATATGAAATAAGCTCACAATCTGGGTGTCCGACCGCACCTTTAGTAAGGTAACCTGGTCAGTCTGTACTTCCCCACCATGAACAGAACGGAAACGTAAAGACAATCAACAATAAAGGGACACTTGCAATATATCACATATGAGAAAACGGATTAGGACAGAAAGGAGGACAAACAGGAAGGCATCCAGTCGTAAGACGGATCCAGCAGAAATTGTATATAAGTTGGTACAGCCAGTAGAAGTATGACAAGTAACCCAGTCGGACGTGGTTGTGTCCTTATAAGGTAGAGAATCTAAGTTTGCCCAAAGCCACTTGTAACGCGGGGAGATGGGATATCGAATTTGTAACTCGGTGGAAAAAGTACCTTAACAAGCTTTGCAATCTTCGGCTTCGATGTATCCATGAACAAATCCAACTTCTCCTGAGACTTGGGTATCGAGCCTTTGGCTTCCAACGCTCCCATAACCTTGTCAACTGCCTTCTTCGCTATTGTCTTGAATGCATCCTTGCTCATTTGACCCTCCTTCCAAGTAGGCTTCAGCAGGTCCTTCACATGCTCTGCTACTGCCTTTCTGATCAGATTCAGAATTCGACTATCCTTGTCCTTCTTCTTCTGATCCTTGGATCCATCAGCCGGATCTTTTTGTCCATCCTCCGTTGGATTCCTATCTGGAGCGGGACTTAGACTTTCCATAGTCACCGCTTGGTGTGTACCGCCGTAGTTCATGGTCGAATTTATATTGAATGAAGAACCTACATTTGCAGGACTCACATTCTCCATGACCATGTGCACGGGTCGCCTAGGACTGACATTCTCCAACACCACGATGTTTGATCTTACACTGTCAATATGACCTGGCAGACCTGGACTCACATTCTCGAGAACCACCTCTCCTGCGTTTGTCATTATAGGAGTAGTTTCACCGGCAGATTGTAGCTTCCACTGCTCACTAGTAGACTGCCTACTCCCGTTATCTACTTGTCTGTTCTGATTGTGTGAAGCCACAACCTTCTTGTCCCCAGCACCAGGGGGTCCAGGCTCAAGACTGTCTGCCAACGGATCATACTGATCATTTGAGGAAACTGAACTTGGAGCCATAACCTGCGCCGCAAGAGTAGAGAACGACGCCACAGCATAGGCTGGAAGCAAAGAAGGAGCGTATTGGTAAGATACTTGTTGTGGAACGGAGACCTGAGGAGGTAGTGATTGTGTTTGAGGTTGGGCCGCTGATGGTTGTTGCAGAGCTTGCTGGGGTGGTGGACCATAAGACACAAGTGGGCCCATTCCAGGAGACGTCCAACTGAAACCGAGCCTTGTTGTCAAGTTCGGGCCCATCGGGGCCTGTAACATCTGTGAAGGTGTATTCATTACAGGAGTTCTCAACATGAGACTGGCTTGACCACTTGATAGGGGGACGGACACCGGCAGTCGGAATGCAGTCGGAATGTCAGTCGGAATGCCGACTGACATTGGCATTGACATGGCTACTGAAACAGGCGAGGCAAAGTTTTGCTGCTGAGGAGCGCTGAAGGAAGGGTGTGGACGTAACATAGGAAGGGAGGCGAAGGGAGGCGGTGGCTGAGTTGGCATGGATGAATTTCCGCTGTATGAGACAGGTGACGGCGTGAACGTTGGCTGCTGCTGTCGATTTACAACGAAGCCAGATTTGTGAGGGATATTGAGTGAGTAACCACTGTGCTGTAATGGTGGAAAGTTATTATGTTGCGGTTGTGAATGGCTAAGAGTATATTTAGGTTGTTGCGGCTGGGAGCTTGGCGACGGAGAAAACGAAGGATGTTGGGGTAAATGTGCACTCAGCGGAGTGTTATATTGACGTGTCATGGCCGTAGGATAATTAGGCTGCTGTGGAGAGGCAACAGGGTTGGGCAGACCACCTGTTTGTTGAGGTATTTGGTTCGATTGAGACGATGGAATCGAGGGTGAAAGCGCTTCACACATGTACTCGGACGGAGACTTGATCTGCTGAGACGTAGCAGGGCCCGCTGAATCTCTATCGGATTGCAATGTCGAATGTTCTACAGGACCTTGTTCTGCTGCAGATGTTGATCCAGGTGCTGCAGCACCGTCTCCCTTCCTTTGCTCCCATGCTTCAGCAGTGGATGATTCGCCCTCCTGCTTCTTCAACTCTTCGATCAATTTCTCTTCTCTTGAATCGTCGTCTGTGTTGCGTTCACTTGAATTCCAACTTTTCCACGGCCTCGGCTGATCTCCACCCTTGCCTCCCCAGTTTCGTTCTCCATCTTCTGCAGCATCCCTCGCGGAACGCCCTCGACCCCGGCCTCGTCCTCGTCCTCCACTCCATCGACCACCTTGGTCATCAGCTAACCCGTTGCTTTCTTCATGTAAAAATCTACAAGATGCACCCCTTTGACATCTACCCTTAGCAAAATCAAAGCACGCTTGTTGGGGTCCACCTCCCCTCCCCCCTCTTCTGCCCCCTCTGTCAGTATAACCCCTCTCACCCCTTCCTTCACCTGCCCATCTCCCTTCGCGCGGAGGTGAACGACTGCGGCTCCTTTGCCTTCTCGGCGACGCACTGAAACAACATACAAGGTCAGATTCGTACGTTAAGCGCGGGTGAGCCCACCGAATAGACAGTCATTTCTTCGGACAACTAACAAAGCTGTTTCTCAAAAGCGTCACGCTAACATCTTCCGCAACCAAATCTGAGAGCAATAAGATGAGTCAGAACGTCTTGAACGGACACTAAACTATATGACAATGAATGCCTCGAAAGTGACTTACGACATTCCATCCTTTGAAGCTGAGATGAAAAGACATAAGGAGTAAGAAACTAATAAGCGGACCAGGAAAACAGCAATTATAAAAGGGACGCCCGAAAACGGAAGGTTTATGTAAACAAAGCTTTTGCTAGTTTCCCGCCCTGAAATTTCGTTTCATAATGGTGTAACGAGAGTCATACACAAACCGTGTAAAACATCCGAAATGTGAGCTGCACATACGGGAAAGGTGGATGAAACAGCCGTAAATCTCCAGTCAGTAAGGTGCAAGAACACACATGACCCAAAACCGTCGGGGTTTATACATCCGAAGTGAAAAGAAGTACAACAATCCAACTCATATTGCCCGTAAGTTCCCACGGAACTGAACATGGAAGCAAATACAGATGAGATGTACAAGATGAAGTGCAAGCTGATCTGTGGCTGATCCAACTCAAGTATCCTAAATTCGCGGTCTAAAGAAAGTGAAAAGGAGGTGAAATCATCAAGAGAGGGAGAATCGCTATTTTCGAAAGCAAGCATGGAAAAGACTGAATGAATTATGTCGGACCGAGTGGATGTGGCAATAAATCCTGCACGGTACCCGAATCCGGAATATCTGAGGGGCTAATACATATCGCGCTTTGAACAAATGAAGAAGTGCGCAAGCATTAAAACAGACCATTAGCGGCTGAAATGAATTACCAAACGGATGAGTGCTATGGCAAACAGCACATTTCATGCTTGCATGCATGTTAGTACTAAGGTCCATGAGCATAGCAGCGTAATGCAAGAACTACCCACACGCACTTGCTCAAGAGTCATTAACTGTAGGAAATGAGTAAGTGTGCACTCAACTACCTAACGACCACATAAGCGGAGTATGCTGGTTTCACACTCCCTGCATGCACCTCAACCGTACTCTGACTTCGTCGGACACCATTGAGAAGCTCGGAACAGAACGAGAAAATATGATGACCCGAAATGAGAACACCATCAGCAGAGACGGTTAGGCTATAGTTGAGCTGGAAAAGTGACCAACAAAAGTTGAGGACTTTTCGAGCTCAGTACTGTTTTGTTTGTAAGGAAGTTCTCCTGAACCCAGAGAAGATGTTGTCATTAAAAACTGCACGCCGTAGCTTTCCGACCTTAGACCCGCGCCCTGGCTGGACGGTGCCAGAGAAGATGTACTCATTAAAAACTGCATGCCGCAGCACCTCGAACATAGACCCCGCGCCCTGGATGGACGCGCTAGGAGAACCACAGAAGTACACAGCAAGAAGAATGAATGAGATAATGTAGCTAAAACAGCGGAAAAAGTCCATAACATGAGGACAAAAAGTTGGAACTGTGCAGCAAGCAGCACATTCCCGAGGCCGGACCCCTTGGTATGGAATGACTTGAACAAGATGCAAACACGTAGGTAAAACTGAGGTCTAGAACTGAGCCTGCATTGATCAAGAGTAGCTGAGTTGTGAATCAAGGAAGGCTGAATGGAACGGACCGAAGATTGAATGACTAAAATGAAAGTAGTACGAGCACTGGTGGTCTAAGTAGCAGACTCTTACGAGCATGACAACTAGAGTATCCTTGGATCCAACTGGTCGCAAAACACTTCCTGCGGTCTGAAGCCCACAATCGGAGGCAACCAAGGACAAGTTAGCCCCACGTTTACAATGTGACCTTGATAAGGGAAACGACTTGGGACGAACAAACCAAAGCAGATCTGAAAGGAACCTGAACCAATATTGGCTCATTTATGGCGTAGGATATGGGACCTGGAAGGAGAAGAGCGCATCCTCATTACGTGATCTTGGAACAGAAAGCCCGAACTGAAAACGGAACGTACCTGGGGTTAAGCTGGCTCCTATCTAACAGCTGACATGGTAAGAAAAGCGGCTTGGGAGGTGATGAGCTCATTCTCACTACGTCATACTGGACGAAGAGAAACACGGCTCAAATCGCGCTCATCCCTCACTGAGTCATCTGAACTGAAAGGAACCTCTATGCAAGAACTACCTACATGCAGCGTAACTCGTGGACTGAAACGCAGAGAAGTACATCCCAAGTAAGTATGAGTGTTGTAAATATACGCTAACTTGGTTAACTACACATTGCTGTATCTTCTTAGTTTACCTTCCTACAACCCGCTTACTTCTCCGGGGCTATGTATTGCATATTTTCTGGTAGACCCCTTAACACGAAAAGGAAAAGCTCACCCAATGACATCTAAACTGCGTTGCCAAACTCCTCAGAGGAATACGACACCGACTTCAGTGCCAAAGGGACGAACCTTAGGATTACTTTGGTCTAGAAACAACAATGAGATTTGATGGACTTTTCAACCGTTGATCATAGCATCCCTTTTGCATATGGATCCCAGAGGCATCCACTGGTATACATGCCCCTAACAAAACGAGCAAACCAAGGAAGCACAACCCAGAGTAAAATTCATTGATAGGTGTAGTGAGCAACCTCCAGGAACGGCTTCTCCTATCCCGACGATGAGGAGAACGACTAGGGCTCCAACGCTTACGTCGTGAATCTCCTGGAGAACGACTTCGGGTTCTACTCCGGCTCATCGACCTTCTTCGTTTCTTGCCCCCACCATGATGGCTCTCTCCATCACTATCACTGCCCCCTTGTCTCAAAAGCCTTCCAAATTCATCAACTGCCAGCAAATCTGATACAGATCTGGATTTAGGCTTCTCCGAGTCCCTTGCACTAGTGTCATCATTTACTCTCAAGAGCTTGCCAGACATCATTCGAGATTGTCTTCGGTCCTCTGTTAAGCTTTCCTCTCCCTCTCCTCGGTGATGGAAAGCTCCCGATCTCTTGTAGCCCTTGGTCACGGAAGACATTTCCCCTGTCCCTGGCCCCTTATCAGAAACCAGATCTCTGGCTCCTTGATGTGTAGGGCCGGATTCTGGAGGACCCCACCGAGAAGGTTTGGTGGGTACGTCCGGATGTGGAGGGACACCTTTACGTTCCAACTCGATACTAGCTGCAGATTCCCGTTGTTTTTCTTTGGGTTCTCCGTACTTGGATGGACTAGTGTGGAGACTCACATCTTCCATGCATGGTCGGTCAAATCCTGTCCGACGTCGTGAATCTATCCACACAGGCAAGTGAACGTAAGTCATGGATATTTACCATTGTTTTCTTTGCTTCTTGCATATCAACATCCTCTGAATGGATGTCCTTAGTATTTAACTGGAGATTACCTTCCAAGTTCAACGTGTGCCACTATAACATTCTAAAAAGCCTATATCTAAAATCCTATTCTAAAAACCAAATACAGCCCAACAATTAATACACGACTAAATGAAAGACATGATTTCAGCCCTTCCTTAGGGAGGAATAAATGTAGGAGCTTAATTCCCCAGGAGAGTGCACCAAGACTCACGTTCCCGCAAATAGTGACCTTATATGTCGGGAGTGGCGTTGAGATGCAGGAACTAACAACTCAAGGAAACCAATCATAAAACCCATTGAAATGCATTGCAAGAATCTCATACCCTTCCTCCGAGGCAAATCTGAGAGGCCTCCCTCCTTTTCGGTCTTCGCTGTGTCTGGACCTTGTGATCCTTTCTCCCTCTCAACTCCGGGGTAGTCCAAGTCTGATGATACCATCTCAGCTGGGTTCCAGCGGTTTGAGCCTTGGTGCAATGGTTTTTCATCAATAGGCACGCTTGAGGAAGACCCAGCTTTTGGTTCACTGAAAGACAGAGAGAAACTTCCTTCCGATGTTCTCTCTGTCGTTAGGGGTGCTGTAGCTACTTTCCTATCAATCACAGGCGATGAAAATCTGGATCTCCTCTCAAATCCTGGAGATGTAGGTCCGATTTTTCTTTCACTTGTTTGTGATGACAACTCAACGGGTGATGAAAACCCTGATCTCCTTTCTCGCTTTGGAGATAATCCTGGTCCTCTATCAAACGCCGACTTTCTCTCACAAGTCGGGGGTGTGACAGCAAAGTCATCTGTAATAGAATGATTATAACCACAAGGCAAATTTTTAAGGGAAACCCGAACCTTCATGCTGTAAGCTGATAGCTCAGTAGTAAGCTAATAGTAAACTCAATAACATGCAGAAAAGAGCCCGCTCAAGATATGGAAGTCCGACAAAATATTTTAAGAACTGTAAGGTGCATCTACCTTCCATGTCCATATCAGATCCAGTTGGAGACCGAGGAACTTCATGTGACAATTGAACCCCACCTACGTCTTCCGGATGTTCATTTAGTTCTGAAAGCCTCGTCTGTGTTGCACTTGGTGGCTTGCTCCTCTCCTCCCAGGCTAAGTTCTCTTTTTTCCATTCGTAGTAATGGAGTCCAATACTCGCTTCTGTGCCCCGCTCACCACCAAAAAGAAAAGCAAACTTCGGATTATCGGCTTGTTTTTGTCGAGCCATGTTCTCAAACTGAGGTCCATTCTTGGCAACGAAGAGAGACAGCACCTCAATGTTTTTCAACATCTCCACATCCTTAGGCGCGGCTGGGGGTGGTGGAGGATCGCATTTTAGACCTGATCTACCACACCCATCTGTAGAGGGTGGAGGAGGAGGTGCCTCCCTGGGAGGACTTCCTGGAAGAGGAGGCGAGTATACACGACCCAGAGGTGGTGGTCCACGATTAGGCAGAGGATAGCCTTGATAGTCTTGATAGGATCCCGGACCGGGAAAGAGAGGAGGTTGATATATTCCGGGCACTCCTCCTCCACCAACACCTCTTCCTCTTGCATACGATGGTTGATAAGGTGCACCAGCAGTCATTCCAACCGGAAACCCGGGAAAATGACCATTATTGTAGCGCAGGGGACCACCATGCGGGTGATCCCGGGGTTGCTCGAACATGGGACCACCATGCGGGTGATCCCGGGGTTGCCCGAACATGCCTCAATCCAGACACTTGCCTGGTGTTCAAGTCAAGCTTAACTGCCTAAATCCTACTACTGTACTACTGCTGTATCCATGTGTATTTTTCTTATGAAGAGTCTGCTTCAGCATCGACTCTGAAGTCAAAGGACTTCAGGTGTGGTTTGTGGCACGATCTTCCTCAGCGTGTCCAAAGTGCCAAACTTACAGCTACACAGCATGGTTTTGAACATACTACTGGGAACAGTGCATGACCATCAGTTCCTTATAGTCTATCACATAGCAAGGTGATTAGGTCAAGCAGAATGGATGATATCCAACTCCTTTCAGACACATCAGCGGGACCATGCGTCATCTAGCAGTAATAGGAACTCCGAATGGCAACTCTAATTCTCCCTTACGACATTGCTCCACTCTCAGCAAATCTCTCCCAGTACGTCTCAGATGGCCACGAATTCTGCGGCCATTTATTTCCAAGTTCGAAATCCTCCGGAAGGTCCTGCCTAGCCCTAGACGTAACAGCCTTTTGCGGACGCCACCTCAATAACAATTACACTCTTCCTTAAGTGCAACTCTGTATCGTGTCGACTTCCTTGATCAATAACCTTCGTACGCCATCTCAATGACAATTACACTCTTCCTTAAGTGCAACTCTGTATCCTGTCGACTTCCTTGATCAAACCTTTTAAACCCCGGTAAAGCGACTCCTTCTCGCACACCACTCTCTCCCTCCCAGCCTCACATGTGAGAAGGAAGAGTTTAGATACTTGGTTTCAGTTTGCAGCTGCAGCGTTCAGAGTAAATATTTGGTTGCTGAGAATCAGAGGTTAGAACTCTCGAGTAGTAGTTGAGCTGCTACTATAGTGAGTTTATAGGATACACCTCGGACGATCCTTTATAGTTTCTTAGCATGTTAATACTAGCAAATCATCTAACCATAATTCTGTAAGAAAGAAGAGTGACAAGCTATAATATCAAATGCAGAGGAGTTCATCCAAACATAAATCGAGTACCATCCATAGACGATGCCGATTATTCCTCGTCGAAGATGCAGACTATTCCTCGTCGAAGGAAAATGCTCTGAGAAGTTAACAAAAATATATATAATCGAGGCTGGACCAAAGAGAAATATGTCGAGAAAGCACATTCCCACTCTCAGGTAAACAGGTGCATGATAGATAGCTAGTATACAATCTGTGCGAGAGAGCAAATAAAACTGTAAAATAGAGCCACAAACAGAAAATCAAAGTGCATGAAGAGTGAGTTAATGAGACGATGGAACATAAATCTACAGATGAGCTATGCATCGTCTGGAGAAATAATCATACTGCAACCAGAAATTATCCAACCGACATTCGTATTACTGAAATGAACATAGAAAAACGAACCTTTTTTGTGATAGTAGAATCCGATATCATGACAGAATTTTTATTGGATGCCCTCATTTCCGAATAGAGTGTCTACATTGTAACATGAAACAAAAAAGTCAGAAGAATGTTATACTGCTTCTTTTATAAAAAAGAACTAATAATATATATTGGTACACGGGTAAAGCAGCTTTCTGAGAAAACAGTGACTTCGCCCGCACACTTAGGTAACCCCCAAATAGTTTTGAACCAATGCAAGTATAAAGTGAGTAACAAAGAGTGGTAACATGTATGCTAACTTGGTTTGAGAAGTCAGCGAATGTATATAACCAAGGTCGGGCCAAGAGGAAATGTGTAGGGTGAGCACATTTCCAAGATGATACCCCCGGTGGTTGTAAGACAAAATACAAATACGATGTCCAACGATCTGAGCTGTTTTTGTACGACGCCTAAGGATCTGAGCAAGAAAACAGCTATAACTATAATATAGATCGACAAGTCTCAAAGCAGAGAAACATGAAGGGCAGGATATCTAGAAAGTGACGAACATAAACACAAGGTACATCGCCTGGAGACGCATACAGGCGGCATTCAGGAATAGTCGAGCCAGCAAACGCACCACCACAGTGTCAACCATGAAGAAAGCAGAGGTTAGAAGCAATTCTCCCAACAAAAGTCACGGACACAGCTGTAGGTAATGAGTAGGTGTACACTGAAACACCTAATACCACAAGGTACACACAGAGCATGCAACAGAACACTCTCCTGCCACATGCACCCCAACCAGCTCCTGACTTCATCAGCACCCAACATCAATACAATCTCAATAAACGATCTTCATACTTAAAATGATGATAATAAATTTTAATTCATTCACGCTGCAGACATATAGTCGTACCTTAGAATGAACATAAATTTATCAACTTCATTCATGTTATTAATGTTTTTTTTTTTAGAATATCAAATTACAAATATAAAATAAAATCTTCACATACTTGAGCAGAGTCTTCTGCCATGGTTCAACTTCTAACACAGGCTACCTCTCCACAAAACAACGAAGAATAAACATAAGCTCAAGAAATTACCTATCGTGCTCCAAGTCGAGTTTTCTGTCGTCTTTTCTAATATGAACCATGCTTCGAGCGAGTATTCCAGGTTGAACTTAGACGATACCAGGGCATATTTTGGCCTACGTGGAAAGCAGCGCAATGCAAGACCTACCCACATACAAAGGTAACTCGAGAATGTAAGCCCAGAGGAACGGTAAACGATTCAGTTTATCAAAAATAGTATCACTGGGACCTGTACTAGGTTGAAAGCAAACTGTTTTAAGCGTGAGATACCCCTAATTCGTCAAAATGTAAAAGTCTAGAACTCAGCATGCCTTGTAAACTGAGAACCTATGCATGCTGAATGGTGAATCCACAGGAGCTATTTTGATAACAGTTCTAAGGTATAAATATTGATACACGGGTAAAGCAGCTTTCAGAGAAAACAGTGACTTCGCCCGCACATTAAAGGTAACCCCAAAATAATTTTGAACCCACTTAGGTAACCCCCAACAGTATACCACACTCATAAGGCATTGAAATGTGACAATAGCATCAAAATACGTGTTTGCTTCGGAACAGATTTCGCTATGAACTTTCTTTCTTCAATGTAAGACGACAATTTGAATGACTTGAAAGATACGTAGGGCTGAATACCCATGTACTTGCACATGCTTACAAGTCTTGGCCTGCAAGCATTTTACCCAAGTCACTGCCGATCTCCCAGGACACCTAATGCAAGTAGTTTCTATCCGCCCTTGTAAGAACTTCAAGGAAAATTTACGTAACTGACTCATGAAACGGACAGCAGAGACAAAATTGTGTGAATGACATGGTGTCGTGTGAGGAACATAAGCCGAAGAGAAAACTACACTAGATTTCTCCCACCTGCTGATATTGTCCAACGTAAGTTCGTCGTTGAAAAGCTTGGCAGAATTCAATATTTCACCATTAGTAACGTGAATTCCTGTTCGAACCTGCCAAGAAAGAAAACATAAAAACTGAAGGAGCAGCACAAACATGACCTCCATGAAACCGTTTAAGACATAAGACCTGCCTCCGAATTCTTAAAAGAAAAAAATCCTACGATAGTACCCTACTACTGCGCAGTGACGGTTGACGGGACGTGTAGAGTATGAAAGACAGCAGTGAGGTGAAAAAAGAAAGACCTCGGAGAGAATGGATCTCAGCACTATCAGTGGTAAGCTGTCATTCTGTTCCTTGAGCTCTTAAGTCATTCTATATTAAACAGAATTCAAGTTTCTTATCTTGCTTTTAATTTCTTGGTGTCTTCTTAGAGAATTCTAGTACCCACAGAAAGAAGCTAGCTACTCCTGCAAGAAATTCGAAGGAGAGAAATGGCAGGAGTTGTGACGAGTGTGAGAGCCAGTACTCTGTTGCCAGGTTTTGGTCTTACAGTACAAGAATCTTCCCTCTGAAGGTGCGAGCTCAGAGCATGGGGCATGAGCAAAATATAAATCAGCACACCTGCGAAAGATTCTGCCGACCGTCAGGTCAGCAGTCAGGTCTGTTCTGTCAGAGGGCAAGAGTCAGTGTCTAGTAGTCCAGCGCTTGTGTCTGAGATGGGTGCGGGCATAAGCATGGCAATTCGTGCAATTGAGGACGAGATCGCACGGATGAAGCTGGAAAGTCAATTAAGGAAGGGCTCGGAAGTGCCGGTCAGCGTGTGAACTGCAATCCGCGAGGAAGTAAGAGCGGCTTGAAGGTGCGAGCGGAGCAAATTGACGGAGCTGCTGCGGTCCAACGATCGAACTAAGACTAATGATCGATCGCAATGTCGATCAAGAAATCGTTACGCTCAAAGACAAACTGGCACTCTCTCGTACCATCGGCAACAGAACCTGGATCGCCAGCTGGATGTAGTATTCTTGACTTCCAGAAGAATGTCTGGTTCACCCTTCTCAGCACTGAACTGGATAGTAGGAACTTCCTGTAGTTTCTACTACAGGAAGATAACACAAATACAAGCATTGGTGACTACTAAATACGGAGAATAATTTGTCATAAGATCGACTCGTAAGCACTCAGAGAAGTTCGTGATCTCCATTACGTGAAAACGGTATATACGATTTTATGGAAGGTCACAACAACACAAGCAAGAGGAAACTCTGAACCTAACGTGGCTAAACCTCGCGCTCACAGTACAGTTTCTTAGAGACTTTGACGGCTCCTGTGTCTGACTTACAGGACATGTACTCAAGCAACCCCAACACCCGAAGAATGCAATATTCCTAAAACTGAAAGGGTAAATACAGATAAAGGTACACCAGCCGACCCGTGTCTGTGAAAGTTATACGAGTTAGAGGAAAATCCCAATGTTACAACAAACCGAGAACCATGCAATGAGCAATGTGCTCTGATCCATCATACGGCTGCTTATCTTGTCCGTGAACCTCCAGTAACGAATACAAACTATGTAAACTTGAAATTACTGACACACTCAGCCTGCAATGAAGTAAAAATAAGACCCTCTCCAGCAGGGACAAGGCTGAAGATCTGCAAGAAGAAAGACCTATATGGGCGCAAGTACTCAACATGGTCCACCTTCCCGTTGTACCAATCCAAGAGATGTCTCCTGATTAGGATTGAATCGAAAGCCTTGATACAATTCTAAAAGGTATAGATAATCTAGATACATCTGTTGTGATCCGCAATTGGCACCAGAAAAAGAGGGCACGCGTGGGCGAAAGAAAGGCATACAGAGTTTCTTGGGAGTGTCGTGATGTTGCCTGTACTCCTGTTTCGATGTTTCCTGTTACCTGTTCCTAAAGCCGGAAAGGTATGAAAACCATGGATCAGTGTTGGAAAGTGGCGAACTATACCTGAAAATCAACCGCTGGCTTCTTCGACACTCCATAAGTCGAGATGTGACATTCTCCACGCTGGGCTTTTCGCTGCCGAAAGGGCAAATAGAAAACATCGAACTATGAGTTCCCACTCGGAGTAGAACCATGTCTTGCAGAATGTCTCAAAGCATCTACATCGCTATAATACACTCCATCGATGAAGCTGTTTCTATGGCTCTAGACGAATGTTCAGAATCTACCTTCATTCACCCCGTGGATCCACCTTAAGTGTTACTGCTCTCGAATTCATCCCCATTTTAGAGGATTGCCTTCGCCTGTTTGACGTGAGATCATGTAACAGCACGTACTCCTGAGCCAGCATTGTCACATGAACAAAATAACCATCGCGGGACAGCGAGATAGACTATAAACGTTATCCGATACAGAACCCTTACGCACCTTATCAAGAGTAAGCGAAGAGAAGAGATAAAAGTACAGAGTGGTATCCGATCTCAAACCCTTACGCAACATATCGTCAAAATAAAACACGAGTAGTCCTCTCAAACCCTTACGCAGCTTATCACGAGTAGTAGTAAAATTATTTAAAGCACAACTAGTCCACTCTCGATCGATCTGTCACTCTTTCTCTCATAACCTATTTAGTTTTATCTTGCGCGCAGAGCTTCGTTCTATTTTTCCTTGTGCATGTTACATGCATATTTTTCTCAACCTCCTCCAGTTGGAAGAGGATTGCACGCAAATTAATTCATTGCCTATCTGCTTCGTTCGATTCTCCATGAGCATGTTACATGCATATTTTTCTCACCTTCCTCCGGTTAGAAGAGGGTTGCACGCCTATTAATTTATTACCAAACTTTTTTCGCGAGAAGGGTTAGGTAATAAATTGATGCAAAAAAACTAAAAGTGAACTTGGATCCGGACTTATACTTCCTGAGACACGTTTCCGTGCGTTACCCTTAAGGGTTATGTCTGTGAACTTGGCTGCTAAGCAGCAAGTTAACGTATAATATTTAGAATAAACAATAATTTGTACCAGTACTTTATGTAAGATTTTGACTTCATATTTAAACATTTTATTCTAAAACAAAGGATTAATACATTTTCGTATCTATTGACTTAGTCAGGGTCTTCTCTTCGTGTTAGAGCCAGTATGCAGTTCGCTCTCTATTGTATCACTTGTCGTCTTCCTTTCTTCGGTCAGAATTGCATGTTTTTTTCTCCTTTTCTATGTTTGTCACTCTTTCGCTCATGAACTATTTAGGTTTACTTTGCGTTAATTCTTGTTCTGTTTTTTTCTTCTGCTTTTGAGTATCTTCAGAGCACTATGAATGATCCATACTCTAGCAAAATACGAACTCTGTACATTACATAAACGATATACATAACAACAACAAAAAACAAAAGAGCACATAAGTCCATCAAAAAATGATGATGGTGTCAGATTTAAAAGAAAAAACCTCACAACCTGCATGATAATCGGAAAGTAATGGTAGCCCAACTTTAAGCCAATCTTCAAAAAGGTACTAAACGGATTACGTGTAGCAACCACCCAAATTGGAAATTTATTTTTCTATAACAAATGCATCGTAAAATTTGAATGCCCTTCTTCCTTAGATTCCTCTAACTACAAATCGTGATCATCATATTCAGTATCACTGATCTCGTCACTTTCTTCTTCACAGTTTTCATCAATTTCATTGTCATTGGCATGTTAACTGTAGTTTGTATATTCAACGGCACAACATCATCCAAATCAACTGAAGGAATGTCGATCGGTAGTTGAGTATGTATGTGTCTGAAGCTAGTCTCCATTCTCCCAAAGATGTACATCATTTTGGTTATGGATAACTATTCTTGCTTTCACTTCTTTCTGCATCACTATTTTCCATACATAATCTTCTTCCACATCTCCAAAGCCACATGTTCCACTTGTGTAGGAACAAACAAAAATATTTCGCTAACAAAAATGTTAGCAAACTTCAGGCAATTCGTTAACATTGTTGTTAATGAATAGCCTGAAGTCATGATTCAGTTTCTAAAAGTTTCGAGGTCACTCCAAAATCATATGTTTTGTATCATTCATTTCTTTCATCTGCCATCCTAAAATGATTTTCGTATACCTTCATTTTCTTATATCTCGTGCATCAAAATGAAAGAAGAACTGAAAAATATTTAAAATATAAAGCATCCACTGGTCCGCATATATCATTGTTCATGTATTGCTGATATGATCCATTATGCAAAGCTAGCTACAAACCCCGCCTGTCTCCTCCTCTTCAAATTTTCTATTTTATATAAACCAAAACAACACAAGCAAACTCATAAAATATATTGTGATCCCATTGAGCAAATACGGATCAATATTAGAGCCATGTTGATGAACCAAGTAACACACAATAACAAATATAGTGAAAAACATAATAAGTATCAAATACCATAGTGACATATATCTTAACCATGGTATCATACATAAAGAATTTTGAAGAATATAGTTATGTGCAAGATCTCACTCTTTCCTCGTTAGAATCATTGGAGTACATTTCCCTTATAATATTTCATTAGCTATACTTTCTTCCTCTTCCGTATCTCATTCACCGCATCCCGTTCTCGAGCTCTAATAGTTTTGAAGGTTGGATATACTCCGTAACAAAACCCAATGCTTCATCTTTGATATAAATCTCTGCCATTCCACCTTATAGACAAAATGCTTGAGGACAGTCATGTATATTTCTATTGAGTACATCCAACGTGTTACAACCCGTCCAACAATGTCAATAGTATCCACAAGATGCACGAGCAAGTGAGTCACAACATAAAACAATATGAGAAAAATGTATATTTTGAAAATAAAGTGTCATTGCAGACTTTTTTTAAGACTTGGAAAGTCGACAAGATTCCAAATCATTGTACAAGCGACAAAATACATATGAAAGTTGCATAATAATCATTGACACATCATGAAACATTAAACTTCTCAAACAAGAAGGAATGATCTATTGGATGAGATTGGATGAGAAGATGTTAATCATGACTCTTCATGTTACCTAATTTTGTTGAAGAATGTTATTATTCCAAGCTCTTGAATATCCAATGAGAACTTTCAAACATACTAGTATTTGCAAAAAATTGCGTTGTTCTCTTAGAGTGAGCACATAGAGAGCTCCAGGCTTACCTAACACATGAGAACATATTGGATGAGATTGTAATCATAGTGTCTTCGGATGCTTTGGATTTTGATATATTTCTTAACTTTCCATGTTTCACGATTAGACCGATCCATGACATGACATCCACCTCCTCTAAACATGCACATCTTCCGATATGTGTCAGAATATTAACAAACAAGGAGTTGATCGGCATCTCACACAACATGTTCAATTCCGCATCTATCTTCTTGATCGTCGTTCTTGATACCCTCGAGTCCAAACTCTACATCAAGCTCATCAAGATTCACAAATTCATCTCTTCGCTTGAAGATTTTGACTCGTTTGTCAATAATAAGCACCATAATCTTTACTCCGTCTAATTCTCGTAATTCATATATAGCACTGTCGAATACTTCATATACCGCATACGACTCAAACCATCTCTTCAAGAACTTGCATAAAGCAATATGCTGATTGTCTAGACTGTTGTCATATATAAGAACCCAATCACTCTCTTAGATTGTTCTAGGTCTTAGTCGATATCGCTCATCATCGACGTGCAGATTAACTTATCCAAGGTAATCTGCACGTCTCGAATCTTCATTCCAATTGTCAATTTATATCACTAGAGGTTTTTCTCGTGTCAGGTTATCCTCCCAAGATAACATGCTCCATGTAAGTACGTGTTCTTTGATCGATATGATTGACTTTTGACATGTCATGAGCTCCACAAGATGTAACATGTTACAGAGTTATGTGTCATCTGATCTGATCATAAAACGAATGATACAAGTTGTGGCTATTCATTCAGTTTTTCATTGCAAGCCTTCACTAACGCCTTCACGATAAGTGGATGTCCACGTTCACTCTTGATATTCTCCTTGGGGTTATAAGCAGTTGTAAGTGACAACTTCATCCCACATCTCTCAAAGAAATCACGAGCCTCATCTACGTTGTCGTATTGTACATAGGTCTATACAGTGAAAAGTATTGCAGAGTGATTTTTTTCTATATTGTGTAAAGGAAGCTGCCCTGCAGCTTAACAAGCTAGGCAGGAGCTAAGCTGGGGCTATGCTTGACAAGCTGCCCCTTAGCTTGGGTTGGAATATCACCCCTAAAGGAGTCGAAAGACACCAGAATGCAAAGCTCGACGAGGAGAGCGACCTCATGCTTCTAGCTTTGACAGAAAGTGTTTTAAGCAATAGTTAGTACGAGTTTTAGGCTGTGAAATATGTGAGAGAGGGAAATCTGTCGATTCTGGTTCGTGACTCGAACTCAGAATCGGATAGCGTGAGCATGTAGGTGTTCACAAATACTATAGTTTTGACTCCTTGTTCATTAAAAATTGAGTTGTATAGAGAAGTTAGTGTAGGAAAGGCTAGTAAAGATTTTACATAAAAATTTCTTCAGGTAAACATATGTACACAAGTTTTTACCTTCTTGAACGGAACCAAAGGCCATCCCAGTGATAGGGCGCCTGCCTAGGAGAGAAGTGGTCTCAGGATCAATCCCCCCCGGCCTCTGGTTCCTATTCCGGCATGTTGGCCTCCTGGAAGGGAGTCTATGTTGGATATGCAACCACGTCCTGCATATCTAGGGGCGGGAGACCGGTATCTCCCTTAATCGTGAGCTTCCTGGTCTAAGCCTCCGCATGCCATCCTGAATATACTATGGGAGATACCTGGTGCGCATATGTGGGCTGTAAGCCCTGTGGGGCAGCCTCATAAGTGTTGGGCCTTCGGCCTACATTGGATGACTTGTAGTATATTCAGGGTGGCATCAAGATGGCATCGAGGGCACGGGAAACTTTTGCTGATTATTATGTACGCATAAGGACAGCAGGGGAACAGCTTTAGGAGGGGCCTTAAAACTGAAGCGGAAGCGGACATTTTTCTGAGAAATGTTTCTTAGAGAGCTTGAAGCGAAAGATTGAAGCGGAAGATTACTGCGGAAGCTTGAAGCGGAATATTACAGCGGAAGCGGAAGATTATCGCGGAAGCTTGAAGCGGAAGGTTACAGCGGAAGCGGAAAACTACAGCGGAAGCGGAAGATTACCGCGGAAGCTTGAAGCGGAATATTACAGCGGAAGCTTGAAGCGGAAGGTTACAGCGGAAGCGGAAAACTACAGCGGAAGCGGAAGATTACCGCGGAAGCTTGAAGCGGAATATTACAGCGGAAGCGGAAGATTACCGCGGAAGCTTGAAGCGGAAGGTTACAGCGAAAGCGGAAAACTACAGCGGAAGCGGAAGATTACCGCGGAAGCTTGAAGCGGAAGATTACAGCGGGAGCGGAACTCTGTATGCATAAGGACAGGAAGGGGGCAGCTTAAGCTGGGGCCTTAACTTATAGATAAAATACCTGCGGCGACTTGGGATCGGGGACAATTTTTGAAAAGTTTTTTACAGAGAGAGTCGAGGACACGCATGAGAAGCTTGGAGGTTGGGGGAAGAGGAAATTGCTGATAGATTGAATTGGGAGATCATCGTAGGGAGAGGGGCAGGAGTTTTAAGCTTGGACGTTGTTTAATAAACGGTTTGGAGGAGAAATTGCTCTCAAGAGGTAGTTTTATTAAGAGAGATCGTTTGAAAATCTACAGAGGACTTTTGATCGACGCTGGATCAATTTTCTGAGAGTTTCAGTTGAGGCAAAGAGAGAAATAAGATTCAGGGGTCCGAATTTCACTATTAGGTTCAGATTGAGACGTACTTGGTAGACTTTTGGTTGAAAATTGATTGACGGGAGAAAAAGACACGCATGAGAGGAAGAGAGAGAGATTTTCTTTACAGTTGAAGAAATTGATGATGCAGCTACACTGAAATAAAGTTATTTGGATCTTGAGAGACCTATCTGTGTACCTAAGGTGTGCTGGAGTGCTTGTTTTTGTAAACAGTGGGCACAAGAGGCTGTGGTTTGAGATTTCATCGTTGGTAGCAACCTATTTTCCTTTCTGGTCGTTTTTCTCTGATCGATCACAGTCAGGAGGTCCGCCCTCCCCAAGAAAGACTCTCAACTCGACAACGTTCAACTCTCCTCGATTAGTCGTTATTTTTCCTACATTCTCATAATGACAAATAACCTTCTTCCAAAGAAATCGAAATACTCCTTCAGTTGACTTCATTTGAACTCTCTCTTTGATCAAATCCTCCCAAGAGAGTACCAGATATCTCATCCGTCATAGTCTCATTGGCATCATAACCAAGTCCACAACCCATTTAAAGTGAATCGTCGACGGATAAGTCAGATGTAACCCGTGCTGATATGAAATATTTGAGTACATCTGACAAGTCAAATAAGATTTCATGAAAGAGACTATGTCTTGATACATATTTTTCCACCAATACCTCTCCTTCAATTTGATAAAGGTGGCTCAAAATCCTTGATGTCCTGCCCATAAGCTTTTATGAAACTTTTTCAACAGCTTATGTTGATCCTCCTCGTGTAAATCACCCGTCGTGGCATTTCATCCTTTTGCTTGATCTCATCCATAAGAACCCGCCATGCAACAAGTAGTTGTAGGTCTTCTTTCAAATCTGACGGAACTCCTTGTTACACCATTCTCCTCATCTCGATAGCGTACTTAAATATCTTATGATATCTAATAACTCTCTCTCGTATAACTCTTCTACAACTCGTCCTCCTTCCATACGACATGTCTTAACTCCGGGTTTAGAGACGTGACATACTCGATCCATCTCAACATTACGATGTTTGAAGTTGTGTAGTTGGTGATAATTCTAGAAGGAGTATTTCTCATCGCTTTTCTCCATAAGTTATGTCCGGCTATTCATAAATAAGCCGTCTTGCATGATTCTCCAAAAGAAGATGTGGTCTCTAGTATGCATATCTTCTTTTAGTACCTCCTTCCAAAGTGACTTAAACTCAGCATATGTCCAGTCAGTGCTCTAGATGTCATTCATTCGGATAGTGATCTCTAAGTTGAGTGAAACCGTGTGGAGTTGATACGGCTCCCTACTGAGACGGGTGAAGTTTATGATAGGTGTGTCTGTATGACACCATATGTCTACGACAAGTATAAGTGTGTTTGTTAATATACTTGCTGATTGTATGTCATGTAAGATGCGAGCCGTGTGCGGGTAAGGTTGGCTGATAGCTCATTTCATCAAGGAAAGATGAGTATGACCCTTTGGTTGAAGTATCTTCTACCTCATTGTAGGTGAATTCTTCCGCCATGATTTAATGAGCATATTCATAGTAGCTGACTTCTTGCAGTTGATCACCCTTCTGGTGAGTATAATCTACTCAGGTAAAAGTCTAGAACTCAGTGGAAGAGACATTCCTGTGATAATATCATGTACAAGTGGTACTCACGTCGTGGTGTCTTTTCCATCCAAGAAATTATCCAGCAGCTTGCTCTATATGACACTTGTGAAGTGGGTGAGTTTCATTAGTCCTAGGCCTCCTATATCTTTCAATTTGACCATCCACTTTTACGCCAATGTGGAGATTTTCTAAGTGCATTCTACGGATCTCAAGAGGAAGCTACGGTAGATACCTATAAGTTTCATAGATGAGATAGCCGATAAAGTGCATATTGATTGAATATAGATTGCGACCTATTGCACTATATGCTTGAGCATTATAATTCTCGCGTCAAAGAGAAGAAGGATGGACGATATTGTCGTCAGTTGGGGTGTTATCAAATCGAACTGATATCTCCGTATACTTTACGGACTTATATTTTGTCCAATTTTCACTCCCACTCTTGGTATGTTCCTCCAAGCCCAAGACTTTACATCTTGTGCGTCTCAACCAATCAAGTGTGAGAAATGGTACGCCCATGGGAATGCTTTTTGACAAGTTTAACTTTACCTTGGATGCTAATTCATATAGTCTAATTACTTCCTAGAAATATATATATAACATCTCATATACTTCAATAAAAACACAAGAGTCATTTGCAAATAGTGAGAAGTCTACTACTACGTTTGCATAAACAATGGGTTTTATCCTTCTTGCCAAATGAGCTTCTGACAGATTTTTCATGAGTGACATTGTAGATAGCACAAGCAAGAAGGGTGCTAGGAGACATCAGGTGCGTACATCTTGGGTTATCTCGAATCTAGTCGTGAAGTCGTCGTTCACATGAAACGAAATCTTTGCTATGAGTCCACTGGCCAGCATGGTGAATGTATGGTTGAGCCCCATGTGCTCCATCGTCCTCTAGAGAAAGTCGTGATCTAGGCGATCATAGGCTTTCTCAAAATCTAACTTGTAGAAAATTCTAGACTTCTATAAGTGTTTAAGTCCTTCATTTGCCAAGTTAAATTGTAGGACGTTGGAGAATATCGAACGTCTTTTATGAAGCCATTTTGTTTGTGGGGCATAATCTGAGAGATTAGTAATACTAATCTCAGCGCTAGGATTTTTGCTATGATCTTATAGTGAAGATTCAGTAATGTTATTGATCATCAATCTAACAGTGAGGCCGATTGGTCTACGTTGGGTATTAGCTTAATCAAACCTTCTGAAAATGAAAGCAATTTACTAGTTTCCTAAAATTGTTGTACGACATCCACGAAGTCATCATCTATGATAGATCATAGATTTCGCTTGGACTCTTTGAGAGGTCATCTATACTTGGTGTCTTAGCATAAGAAGCAATAGTATTACATCTTGTATCTCTGATTTGTCTATGATCTCCTCAAGGAAGGCTACTTCCTCGACCGCTAATCTTACTTTCATTCGACTGATCACTTTATCCCGTTAAGTGCTGGCTTCTTCCGTTATTGACTCCTTCTAGTAGAAATTGGAGTAGAAGTTGTGTACTTCAGCAAAAATATCGTTGTGATCAGATATCTTTTCTTTTTCCATCGTAAGTATGAACTTGATCCGACACCTTACTGAATTGCGTTTGTGTATCAAGAAGAAGTAGGTGTGTCTCCCTACTTAAGGAACTTAAGTCGAATCCACAACCTATATTTCTTATCCATAATATCTCCTCCATTTTCTGAATTCAGTGATGAGATATGAAATTCTATGAGTGTTAGTTTCTGAGTGATCCCTCCTAGAGTGTATGCGGTTGAACTCATTTGTTAATTGTGAGAGAACTTGAAGCTTGCATCAATCCCTCATCGCTGCTTCCTTCAAAATGTTACATACCTTCTCTCATTTACGGACATATCTCTCAGTTTGATCCTCTTGAGAGTTGAAAGGATCTTCCCATGTCCTTCTCAACGAGCTTAGAAGCACTAGATCTATCTTCAAATAAGGCTTCCTAATTGCGGCATGTTTCTGATGATGTGGTAGTTTATGCTCATGTGGCATGTGACCATGACGTGACATTGGATGATTGGAACGAAATGAAGATGAGACGAGGTCGTCATAAGTTGATTGTGTCTTTTGATCTATTGGTACATTTTGCTTTTTGACCTTCTAGAGAATGTTCATGATAAAACATGACATACTCAAACATTAGACTCATACCTACTCCCTCATAAATACATGTGTGGTTGACCATAAAACAATTGATTGAATGCTAGAAGGTTCGTGATAAAACATGACATACTCAAACATTAGACTCCTACCTACTCCCTCGTAAACACATGTGTGGTTGATCATAAAACAATTGATTGATGGGTAGCTATCGTCGCTGGAAACCTATTAAGTCATGCTTCCAGTGATACAGAGTTACTTTCAGGTAGATACTACAGAGCTGAGTATTTCAGATAGAATACAAAAAGATATGATTGTGACACAAATTTCTACAACTTATATTTATCTTTGGATCGTAACAAACTTTAACCTTGAGTCAAGAAGTACGAGATCACTTGTGCTAGAAGAGTAAATAGAGAACATTTGGGTTGAAAGATCAAGGTTTACAGCCAACTTATTCAAGTCACATACCTCTACACATCCATATACCAAGTTTATTCTTTAACTGAAAAACACGTTGTACGACACCGCATAGAGTCATCATCTTCATTAGTGATATTTTGTCTTGTTGGTAAGAAGACCTTTTGCTTTCATGTTAGAGGTTCGGTCACCCCTTTTGATCTTCTGTTAGTTGGTAGTGTCTTAATCTCCCTCCTATCACAATATATACCTTATAGAAGATATCCATTGTCTTCTAACAACCAAATAAACAAACATTTGTTTTAATTTACGAAATGTTTCACCTTCCGTTTGAAATGTTCCACTTTTTCTTAACAGTCCTTGAACTGACATCTTCCTCCTAGTTCTCTTCTTGGTATGCTTCCTTCCTTTAGACCATTGTACAAGCAACTTCACGAAATGAGGACAACTCATGATCAGCTATAAGTTAGAAATATGCGCTAGAATCTCCTTAAGATCTTTGAGGAGATCATACTCGCGATCCAATGTAATGGGATGAATGATGAAGTCGGAAGGTTGGATACTTCTTTGACTTCTATTCTTTCTACGTGTATCCTTGTCCTCTTTCTGCCGCTCTTCTTTTCTTTGCTTCAAGAGTCACATCTTGATACTTTCTTCCTCTGTACACAACATTTTCCTTACTTCCTTAGAAATATCTTGCTCAAAGTACTTGAGATCATGCATATCATATTCGGTTTTCTTTCACCTTGAGATCTGGCTCTTTTGTTGACTTCCTTTTCTCTTTCTCCTCAAGTTTCATTTTCTTCTCTTAGCTCGACGGTTCTTCTTGCTCTTTGTCTCCTTGCTCGAAGAATAGGAAGAAGTGGATTCCTCCACATATGCCTTCTTATTTATAGTCACTGCTTGCAGATTCCACTCTTCATCACATGGTCAACGTTCTTCCTCCGGTACAATCAACCTTGTAGGATCGTAATATTTAAACTTACTTCCTCATTCAACTTCCTCTTCTACTACCGTATAGCAAGGAGTAACCTTCTCTTCATAACTGCTATCTTGTACACCTCCTAACACCCTTTCTGTTTATATCTATACATACTGAATGTGAGAATCAAGTTTCTCATCTTAATGGGGTTACGTTTCTGCGAACATTGCCTTAGGTTTCGGCATTGGCGGGTGAGAACAACATGGAGAGGTATGTCCTAGTAGATTACAATCATGGACAAGAAGAATATAGCCTATTTGCCTTGGAGCTTCTTGACACTTATTAGCAAGGTGACATGCCTTCCCACATCTATACACGGACCTAACATAGATGTAGTCGTTACCAAAGCTTTATGTGGAGTGGATCATGGGTCCATTTCCTATTTGCTGAGATGATGTTCTTCTCACATATTCAGTAGGTGTATAACGGGGTGCTAAAATCGAGGGAAGTTGGAAGAACATGCTTGTACATGATAAACCTGTCCTTCCAGCCCCTTCGCATAGTAGACTTCTTCTACCAATGGTTCAGCCTCTTGAACCCACCTGTCATTTTGGTTTCCTGGTGTACACGACAAAGTACATTTTTCCTTGGTATGTCAATGTCTAGAAAAAGTAATGCACCATAGATTATACAGTGAAATTGCAAGAGGCCTCCTCTTCTTTTGAGAATGTGGTGCCCACAAATACAGTATTCACGAATTTTTGAAATTTTTGAGATTAATGACTTGTTTATATAACTGAAGAAGCGTTGTTACTTAAGGTTACGTCTTCCTTAACAGGAAGATGATCTTAAGAGCTGTTTGTAATAAGAAGTTGACTTCTTCAGAAGACGACCGTCTTTGGAAGACCGTCTTCTCAGTTGCGTCTTCAGAAGATAGGAAGACGGCGGAAGATGGGAAGACGGCGGAAGACAGCGATCACGAAGGCCTGATCACAAGTTTTCGGGTAAACAAGTAGGTGTACCTACTGGAGCGCACCGAATAGGTAGGTAGGTCAGGAAGACACCAAGGACGAGAACCCCTAATATGCGGGGAAGATGCGTGAGGAAGCACATTAGCCACCTTCCAACTTCCCGCAGCACAGTGCGCCTGAAGAAGATCGATTGAGAGAGTGAACTTCGAGTTAGCATTGAGAGAGAAATCGAGTAAGACATCGAGGTAGTAGAGAGTACGTTGGCAGCTAGGCGCAGGGTGAAATCAGATTGCGGGAGCACAAACAGCAGAAAGAGCGAAGGCATTTCTGTGGAGCTTCCGAGAAGTTGACAGTGGAGAGGGGCGAGTAGAAGCGAAAGAAGAATCGAGGTGTGGACCGAAATTGACAGCAGGCGCATTCGAGAGGAGTCGCATTGGAAGCTAGGACAAGAGCCAGACGCGCGGAGGTCGAAGACAACTCGGGAGCCGAAGAAGACTGTAGAGGTTCTTTCCCCTGTTCTTTCCCCTTCCCACTTCTTCTCGCCATTGTCTGGTACTCCCCGTGCTTCCTTGATTGTGTACAGGCAGCCTGATCGATTACCCCACCCCCCATCTTTCCTATTGAGACATTGGACGCGGAAGCGCTGCCCAATTTCTGTCAAGATATCTCCTTGCTTCTTCCCGAGCTCAATTCGAGCTTCCCTACCCCTAGTCTTCAAATTGGCGAACCCAACTATCAATTTCTCTACCCTACTACCTCTGTCATTCCAGCGAACAATCACTCTCTTTCTCTATTGTCAATTACTCTTGAAAACCACATTGGACTTGTCTATGCCATCCAGTTTTCTTCACTTAAGTGGGAGTATGACCTCTTTTCGTCCTCTATCCTTAGTGTCTTGGCTTGTCTTCCAAAGATGGTGGGTAGAGACCACATATTCCATCAGCGGTTCTGCTGACAAAACTGATGGTTGGTCTATCAGCTGGTGGATGTAAGAGGTATGCAACCTCTTCCTCGTCAAAAAGGGATTGTTGCAAATTTTGAACCCGTGACGTGCCGCTTTCCATCTTGCAATCGCTATTCTAACCACCTACTTCACCACTAGTTAGTGTTAGTGGCTGGAGGTGAGAGAATCTTAACCTCCTTCGCTCTATCATGATAGCTGCTCCTTCCGCCCTCCTCTGACTTACCGGGTTAGTTAGGTACTCACCATGGTGAGTTTCTCTCGTCACTTATATAATAAAGGTTTTAATACATATTTGGATTGTTGATCCTTCTAACTATTTCTTACTTCCACTCATACTTGATTACTTATCTATCATGTAACAGTCTAACCGTGACCTGGTAGAGAAACTCTCCTAGACCTTTTTTACTTTCTTCTATTTCCTCGGTTTTACAAGAAGATCCCATAAGCTAGTTTATTCCTACTTGAAGTATTTTAATACTTCTAAGCTCATTATTACCTTCTACCCTACAACGATGAGGATTCTCTTATTATCCTCTTAATTCCTACTAAATTCTAGTTATATGGCTATATAAAACAAAGAAAAATTAAAAGTTCAAATTCTCTCTAACTAAGGTGTTACAAACATCCACATGCACATGATATTTCTTAGACCAATCTGGTCCATGTAGAACATTACCAAACATATCTTCATGCTTTTAGAAACCTTTTGTCTCTCTTTTATCCAAACATACTATGCTTCCTTCTTCAACAACTATGTTAGGGGTGCAGCTTAGGTAGTATAGTTATCTATGAACTTTGTGTAGTAGCCAACCATCTCCATAAAACCTCTTAATTGCCTTAGGTCCTTGGAAGGTTCAAGACTCATGGTAACCACCACTTTGTCTCAACGGGGAATGTTTGCATATCGTGTAATGCCCTAGGGGTTACATAATGCACCAACTACATTTCAACAATATATGCAATAATCCTTCTCACATTTGAGAGATGTGCTAGAGATTTACCTTGACGATTTATGTGGATACAACAAAAGAGAAGAACACATAGAAGCCTTGAGAACTATTTTTTCCATTTGTCAAAAAATCAAGATATCATTGAACCGGAGAAATGAATGTTTGCAGCATTAAGTGGACCATTCCTATGACATATAGTCTGCAGAGATGAAATATGCACAATACATGACAAAGTCATGGTAATTGCAGATCTTCCTACACCTACCACAATGAAGAAAACAATATCATTCTTTGGTCATTTTTGTTATGGGGATGGATTAGCAGCGAGAAGTGAAAAGAGAAGACTTTCAGAACATTTTAAGAACATATGGAAGCTTCGAAAAGTTTGAAAAATATGTACTTCAAATACAATAAATAAAATAAAATAATCTAAAAGTCCAAAAGTCCAAAGATTGAGATCAAACTTTCGAAATCTGAAAGTTTGAAAATTTGTGTCAAGTTTTGAAGTACACTAGATTAAGCTAAATTCCATAATCCGAAAGTTTGAATATAGAACCCAATTCAAACTTTCAGAATTTGAAAAAAGTTTGAACCTAAAAGTTTGAATATAAAATCCACTTTGAACATAAACTACACTCTAACTACTCATAAATGCTTAAAAGTACTTAAGCTTAATCTTTTGGATGCCAAAAGTTTGAATCTTAATTAATATAGTCAATTTTGATAGTAAACAATGGTAGTTATAGTCATTTCAAGTCAAACATACGGAGGCGAATGTTTGGTCAGAAAATAAAACTTCTTGTATGATCGTTGCGTGGTGAGAGGAACTAGAGCTAGACATTTGATTGCGAAAATTTTTATCGATATATGTCACTAACGATAGTCAAATTGTAACAAGCATCAAATGTATATTGAACGAAACCAGAAGTAACAGATTCATCGAGTAAAATCAAATAACTATGTGAAATGACACCCTGACATTCGATATTTGAGCTTTTGTTCAAGAAGACTACGATGAGATGTCCAATAGTGGGACATTGTCATCGATAAGCTAGCAGATATGTTGTACCAACATAGAAAAGACAACGATCCTTGCAATTGGTCTCCATTAGGGTTTAGTCCGCACGAATTTTTAGTTCCATATATGTTTGTTTCACTATGCAATCCTTTACGTCTTAACGGTGTCTTTGATGTTGAAAAACCTTGAACTTTGACTTAATAACTTGATTTTTGGTTTGAACTTGCACACTATGGACTTGGTAAATAATTCGTACCTAAACTGAAGCAAGTGCCTCCTCCTAGTGAGTTAATGTTTAGACGAATTCATTACGTCATTTGATAATAAATGATAATGAGTGAATGTTTATAAACACCTTAGCTACATGAAGTATTATAATTGGTATAGGAAAAGGAGAGAGAGAATCGATGTGAGAGAGACCAAGTATGAGTAAGCTTATTTACTGAAATGAATAATGAGGTAGAGGTCCAAAGGCCATGTACTTATACTTTGATACAAGGGCAGGCAAAGCCTGCGAAAGTACATGAGCCCAAATAGCCTAAACTAGTTGTTGTACGCACGTTCATATTGTACAGTCTATTCTAACACTCCCACTCAGCGACTAGTTGTTTTAGATTTAAACTTTCAATCCTAGTCTTGGTAGAAGGTAATCCAACTTAAGATCCGGTAGGCCCTGAGTCCTCTATACTGAGACCGTCTAAGAAGAGTGACATCAACAGCGCATCGCAGCTCAACACAACCTCCACGTTCATCAGATGGATGTGAAGACAACATTCCTAAACAGACATTGAGTGAAGAAATCTACATGGCAATCCCTGATGACAACAACGCCCCAGGAACTGATAAAATGTGCAAGCTACTTCGTACACTTTATGGATTGAAGCAATCTTCTAGAGAATGGTATTTGATCATAGACAAGTTCTTACTTTCTCTTGGGTTTAGTAAGTCAGGAGCTGATGATAACGTATACTACATTCATAAGGATAATTAGTTTGCCATCCTAGCACTCTACGTCGATGACACAATCATAGCAAGCAGCAGCGAAGGATTGCTGACATACATCAAAAGTAACCTCAGCGCAAGGTTCAAGATGAGTGACATCGATAATATCCATCATTGCTTGAGTATAGAGGACCTGAGATCCCAGTAGTTAGGACATCCACTACCATCTCATGAGTAGGGCAGTACTTCACTTCAATTGTTTTGGATGTAACTTGATCCTTAATGAAGTGGTACCGAATATCTATGTGTTTCGTCCTGTCATGGAACTTGGACGATTCTACGAGTGCTACCGCACTCTGGTTATCACAATACAAAGTAGTAGCATCATTCTCAGCTAAACTTATATCAGCTAAGAGTTGTCGAAGCCACATTGCTTCTGATGAACATGTGTTGAGCGCCATATACTCAGCTTCAATACTGACAGTGCGACAGATTTTTGTCTCTTTGACGACCAACTGATTGCTCCTTGTGAGTAGATGAAACAATTTCAAGAAGTTGAACGTCGTGACTCGATATGACCTCCCCAGTCAGCATCAGTGTAGCCAAATAGAAAGAGTCGGTTGAGGCGAGTACTTGTATTCTAAGTACTGATCTAAAGTACCCTTGATATAGCGAGATGTGCGCTTTATGGCGGTGATGTGTTTTAGTCATGGGTTAGCCATGTATTGAGATAATACACTAGTGCTAAAGGCTAGATCAAGACGAGTGTAGACGGTAGCCCAGTTGATAGAGCCTGTTGCACTCTGATATGAATAAGAAGCACATTGCACCTTCTCTTCAGTAGTAGCAGGACAATCTTCAGTTCAGAACTTATCTCCTGCGATCAATGGTGTACTAACAAGTTGACAATTCTATAAGCCAAACTGGAATAACTTTTGGGTCAGGTACAAGGTTTGACTGAGTCTGATCCATCATTCTGCTCGATTTTCGTTAATCTCTATACTCAAGCAATGATGGATATTACCGATGTCACTCATATTGAACCTTACGCTGAGGTTACTTTTGATGTATGTCAGCAATCCTTCGCTGCTGCTTGCTATGATTGTGTCATCGACACATAGTGCTAGGATGACAAACTGATTATCCTTATGAATGTAGTATATACGTTATCATCAGCTCCTGACTTACTAAACCCAAGAGAAAGTAAGAACTTATCTATGATCAAATATCATTCTCTAGAAGATTGCTTCAATCCATAAAGTGTACGAAGTAGCTTGCACACTTTATCAGTTCTTGGGGCGTTGTTGCCATCAGGGATTGCCATGTAGATTTCTTCACTGGTGTCTCGTTCAGGAATGTTGTCTTCACATCCATCTGATGAACGTGGAGGTTGTGTTGAGCTGCGATTGCTAGTATCAATCTCACTGATTGCACGCGGACCACCGGGGAGAAGATGTCAATGTAGTCGAGTCCATACACTTGAGTGAATCCTCGGGCCACCAGCCGTACTTTGTATCGGACGATGGACTCATCTGAATTCAACTTCAACTTGAAGGTCCACTTGTTGGTTATGGACCTTCGTCCGTGTGATAAATCTATGAGTGTCCATGTATCATTCTCCTCGTGGGACTTGAGTTCTTCGGTGATGGCCACTCATGAAGAGAAACGTGAGTATGTTGTTTTGATTTGTGCGAACTAGTTTTTGGATCTTTAGAAACTGAGACGGAAGATCAGTAACTTATTTTTGGCTAGGAATTATAGATTTACCCCGGAGCTTTCTGAGAGATTGGAGTATTTGAATGGACTACTTAGAGAGCATAGCACTGGACAAAGAGCAGAAAACTTGAATGTATGTCCACTAGGTACAGAGCTGCCAATAAGCTTTAGAGAGAAGCAACGGATTAGGCACCAAGAGGAAAAGAAGTCCACGTCAAGGAGTAGTAGTGGTAGCAACTCAGCAAAGCATAAGGAGATTGAAGTTAGTTTGAGAGAACACCTGGTACATTTTGTAGATGTGAAAGATAAGAGAACCAAAACCCTTGTTCGAGCCACGTTCCTTCAGATACCACAAGTTCCCTTAGTCGTAAGTAGAGTTTTATTAGAGGGTATTAGAAGATAGAGGTTAGCAAAGGTGCAAATGGCTACGCCAAATACTAAGTTGAGGTACGAAAACTTCAAAGGAAAAGAGGAGGAGGATCCGATGCCTTTTTGCAAGATTCTGAATGAACGGCAAAGACTAATATGGAAGGTCAGCCCGCAAATCTTCTCATAATCTTTCCTGCACTTTTGAAGAAGAGAGTGGCAAAGTGGTTTCATAGCTTATCCGGCAGCGGTGATTACTAACTAGGATTTACTGAAAGATGTGGTTTTACAAGAATTTCAAGATCTTGATTTTAGATCTTGAGTGATTTATCGACTGAAGCGAAAGCGGAGAAAGTCAGAATTGCTAAGACTCTATACTCAAAAGTTTCGAGACCTGGTGCATCAAGTTCTGAGAGTGGGCATCACGTAGCAAGTAGAATGATATGTTGGAGGTTTATCATCTAAGATGGCGGTATAGTGCAAGATAGGATAAAAAACTATCATCAGTCAAGTGATAGCCATGATAGAGACTTATGAAGCGGCTAGATCGATTTAAGAAGTCCCGGTAGAAGAAATCAAAGTCGGACGGGATGACTCTTTTGACACAAAGTTTAGTGACTCAAAAGATAAACGGAGGAGATGCAAGAAAAAGGAGAAGAAGCGGTCTAAGAGGAGAGATACCACTTCAAAAGAAAGTGAGGATGAGAAGGAAGAACCAGAAGGAACCTTCCTCGTCCAAGAAGAAGGAGGAGTCATCGAAGGAGGAGGAATCAACTTCCGGCAAGATGGATGACTTAATTAAAGCATTAAGGGGGTTGACAATGTAGATGGTAACTTCTCTGTAGTGACGAAGGATTTCTCCTTTTGCCCATTTAGTATACAAGATATCGTTCCCACAGAGGATTTGCACAAGTAACGCTGCTCTAAGTTCTAAGATCTGTTCAAACACACAAACACACGGGTTTGGCCTAGAAATCCCGTCTTCTCACAAAACCACACAAAACCACACATCTTCCAGACACGCCAAATGGTGCTCTGGACCCAAACAAACAACTACCAATTACAATATCACACAACTATTCACAGAGAAGCTCGAGAAGACAAACTTCCTGCTTCCAGGTTGCTTCTTCCGGTCTTCTCGATACCGTCTTCCCGAAGCGATTCTCGTCTTCTGGGGGTTTAGCTCGTCTTCTCACACCTCCAGAAGGCTGTCCGGCTTCGCAGAAGTCGACTAGTAACAGTCGTTACACCTTATTCTCACACTCACATTCCAACGGGGTGGATCAATCACAGGGTGTATGCCCCCTGTAGCCTTCCCAGGCTTCTGCCTACGGAAGTTGTCTTCCTGCAGCACTACAACGACATTCACCTTCACGGAAGCTCAATAGAAGTATCGGAAGCTCACTAGAAGAAGATAAGAAGATGGGGAAGATGAGGGAAGATGGGAAGAAGAAGAAATCCAAACAAGAGAAAACAGGATGAAAAAGGGCAATTAAGATTCTGACAGGCTTCTAGTCCGGATCCTGACTAACAAGCCATCCCTGCTTGTAATAGTTTGGGGAGGAAGACAACAAACGTGAGTATTGTAGCACCGTCTTCTACTCGAGGATGTCGTCTTCTGTTGCGGGAAGAAGACTTCTTTCTTCTTCACTTCGCTGCTCTTACTGCTCTGTCTTCTGGGATCACTTACCCAGAAGACCGTTCGTACGTAGATCCCAAGTGCTCTACTGAACGAGTCAAGCTACACTTCCACAACGACTGACAGTCATCGCCACTCAAGAAGAACACTTCTCATGCACAATTGGGAGCGAATTCAATACATTCCACCACCCAGAAGACATGGACAAAGCGTCTGCACTCAAATCAACAATCTTTTCTCCGAGAAGAAGTCACAATGGCATTGAGAAGCTCACTCCTTGTACTTCCTGCGTCTACTCCTCGACACACAAGTCTAGCTAACAGGACTGCACGAGGATGCCGTTCCCTGTTCCTAGACTGTCCCTGCTCTAATGTGTCTCTCCTGCCTGTTTGTAGAATCGGTGTGTATGTTCAGTTACTGCCGAATTCTACAGAACTGGCAGAGCTCTCAGAGAGCTTTTCTCCTACCATGCTATCCTACTTAACCATCTGCCTTGGAAGGCGACCACCAGGGAGAGAGAGAGAGGCACTGACAAGAGGTGGTCACCTCACATGCATACGGTCCCTCTTCCCAATTAGCCCTCCACTGTATTACTCCTACGCTACCTATGCTGCCACATGGGGTCCTAACTATTTTTACATGGAAAACTGCCACCCTTAAGATAGCATGTCCAATCCTACTAAATCTGGAAGTGTCGATTGAGTTTGCTAACTACTCTGATTGCTCGGTGGCAATCTCTACATGATCTGCTCCTACCGGAGCTACTACCTCGACTTCTGATGGGCTGGGAAGCCCAGCACTTACCTCGGGTACCACTGAGGTAGCTTCCCTCTCCTCGCTCTTCGCTGGCCGTGCTGTTTCTGCGGCTGCGTCTTCCTCGGCTTCGACTTCGGAAGACGGAATGGTCTTCTGGGAAGACGAGTCGAATGGTGCGTCTTCGGTCTTCTGAGGCACAGATGCAGTACTAGGGACCATGGCGATCTCATAGGGGTCTGGGGAAGTCGCTTCCTCCACGCGGAATACCTGGGAAGACGGCTCGTCTTCCTGTCTTCCAGAAGACATCATGTCTTCCGGGGCGTCTTTTGGAGTCTTCTCGTCTTCCAACGCTGTCACCACCAAGTGTACAGCGAGATCGAACTCCTCCTTCTCCATTCCCGATCCAGTCGAGGGTGCTGGAGCTTGGGAAGATGCGGTTGCAGGTGTCGGAAGTGAGGGAAGACCATAAAGTGTCTTCACTCCTTCTATCTGTCTATCCAGGTACCTGAACATGCTATCTCTGCATTCCACCAACCTCGTCTTGGACTCGCTGTCCCATTCCCTAGCTAAGGTAAGTAACTTCTTACCCGCGGTGAAGTTGAACTTCTTTCGAAGCGCTTCTACCGACTGAGCTAGCATCTTCTGCGCACGGGCCTCCGCTGCTTCCCTCTGCGTCTTCTCTGTTGCAGCTCGCGCTTCTGCGGCTTCTCGCTGCGTCTTCCAAGTGGTCTGCTCTTCTGCGAGGGTAGTGATCTTCTCCCGTACTCGGAGAACTTCCTAATCACGCTGCTGTACTCGCGTCTGCAACTCCTGGTTGCTCTTCCGAAGTTGTATCGACTCCTTGGCAGAAGCGGCTGCTTCCGCCTTGTACATGGCTGTAAGCTTCTCCGTAGTGCGGAGACTAGCTTCCAGCGACTCCGTCTTCTGCTGGCTGTCTTCCTGTCGCAGCAAGGTGCGCAGGCCGAATCCAGGCTGTAAGGGCTTCTCCTGTGCCCTCGCTCTTCTTTCCAACAACTCCATAGCGGGCTGGATCTCCTTCTGGAAGTAGGCACTGAACTCCTCCAGTCGTCTTCCTGCAGAAGACAAGTTCATCCCCACCACTCGCTCGATGGTGTCGACTTCGTCTTCCAGAGGCAAGGGAGCCTCTTCCACCACTACGGCCTTCATCTTCTGCGCACGAGAAGAAGCTACTCTTCTCATCTTCCGGAGTGGAAGACTCCTCGTGGCAGGAGCGGCTCTCCTCTTTGCGCTTCCTCGCATCGCAGTAGGAGTGCCCATCCATCCTTCGTCTTCTGGAGTCTTCGGAAGACTCCCAGGTGTTACAGAAGCTGTCTTCTGCTCCGATCGGGTACTCAGCAAGTCTTCCTCCGAGTCCGACTCCGATCCTGAATGGATGAGGGAGATGGGTGTCCTCGGTACACTTCTGTGGCCCATCTTCCTCACTGGCGTGGCATCTTTCGACCCACTAGACTCGTCTTTTCTCACCAGAAGCGTCTTCTGGTGAGAGCCGGGCCTCAGCTGTGGCATCAGAGTGGGAGAGGGCGTTGCTGCTGCCTCTCGGTCATCGTCTTCTGAGGTCTCCTCCTTCACCTCCTGTCGCTCTGTTGGTCCATACACTGCCAGCTGATCTTCCCTAAGATCCCCCATGGCTACATACAAGTAGCAGAAGAAGGGCGTCAGATGTCCTCCCGCCGGGGTACCCAAGTATGCTAGCTCCGTCTGTACATAGTTGTGGATGTACGCGCCCCAGTAGATTGGCACTCTGTCATCCCACACTGATTCCAGGAACTCCACGTCCTGATCTCCTAAGTACCTCGTCTTCTGCGCTTTTCCCTTGGAGAAAAGATGCAGAAACAACTTCGCCAGAAGTTGCTTCTTCGACTCCCGGTAAGACTCTATCTTCCAACCGTTCCTCCCCTGCCTGTCTTCCATGAAAAGGCAGGTGGTACTTCCAGGTACATGCCATGAACTCACAATCCTAGGCAAGATCTTCTTCTCGTACCAATATCCTCGGTTCTCGGTCTCAGGCCTGTGAAACGTCTTACGCCACCAGTCTTCTGTCCAGGAAGATGGTCTTCCTCGAGCAACTCCTGCCTTCGCAGGTACACGGTTACGCGGTGGTAACGCGGTCCATACCTCCTCCAGAAGCCCTTGATCTGCGAGGTTCCAGTCCCACAGGAAGAAGTCGAGACCCAACTCCTTGAGGAAAGGAGTGGCCTCGGCCAATTCTGTCGCTGGTAACACCAAGCCTCGCGGATGCATCGATATACCTGGAAGATCTGCTGCACTAAACCACAAGCACCTACTATGAGCTGAAGTCTCAGTTCTTCCCGAGTGCCCACAGTCTAGCTTCCACTCTCAGAAGACGAAACTAGTCTTCCAGAAGACAGCTACTCCGTCTTCCGGGATTCTAACAGTGCTTCCTAAATAGCTCTCGTCTTCCGAGCTATATCTAAACAATCCTATCTAAGCAAGGCCTCGCATGGATTACCAAGAAGACAACCCACCTTGCATTACATCCTACTTCCTATCAGAAGATACAAGATATGCGAGAAGTAGAGTATGAGAAAGGTTCAGAAGATGGTTGCGGGCTCCTGCGGTGACAGTGGTCTCTGGGAAGACACTTGGGACAACTTCCGATTCAATGTCTTTCTCGGAAGACTTCCCGAAGTCAGACTTCCCTTCACTGGTCTCACTTGTCTTCGTCTTCTTACGCGTAGTCTATCCTCACAACAGACTCAAGACAATTGCACTCTGTTCTTCTGACTTCTCACCTCTCATACGCACTCAGAAGAAGTTTGCTGCATGATGGGAAGACATGACCCTCGACCATTCTCTCCGGATTCTGCCAGCAATACTTCTCACAACTCTCTTCTAAGTTCGGGAAGAAGAAGGAACGGCTGCTATGGGTCGGACAGAAGAGATCCGAAATGGACCCTCACGTCTTCTCGCTCATTTTGCCAGCCTTTCAGTCTTCTAGTCTCTCTAGGAAGATGTGGAGTTGAGAAGCTTGGAAGACCGGGAGGCACAGGCCTAGTTCCCGAGTTCCAACTTCTCGAAATAACACAACGACTCACCACACCACTCAGGCTTCGTATCAAGTCTCTCTAAACACAAAAGCAAAGCAAATCCACTCTTGATACGAATTGTGTTCAGTCGACTTCCGAAGACAGTCTTCCGAAGATGTCTTCCGAAGACAGTCAAGTTCAAGAAGTGTCTTGCGAGGATGTTCTCATCTTTCGAATCGTCTTCTATTTCAAGTTTCGATGGATTCGAGTGACTCGACGTAATGACTCGGTAAGTGAAGAAAATGATTCACCAAGTGATCTTGAGAACGACTAAGGCACTAAAGAGAGCGACTCGCCGAGTGTTTTGGATGTTTTGTCAGGTAATTCAAGGAGTGACTCGAGAGATTAGTCGGTGAAACGGAGAAACTCGAGGAATGATCTGAATGATTCAATGCATGACTCGAGGTATAAGGATACTGACTCATGGAACTTGGAGAGCAAGAACTGCACTAAATGAGTGGGGGTCCATAGCTATGAAGGAACACCGAGAGTAATGTCACGTGTAAGAAGAATCTGAAACAAATATAGAGAAAGAACTCGAGAGGAGAGAGAGTGATTTTAGTAAAAGAAGAGGTGTCTGGAAGATCCAGGGGCAGACTCCAATAATCCGGAAAGTGATTCATGGGATCCCCTGATGTCTTCTGAAAGTACCTCGTTGACTCCAAAAGTGAATACATGCGTGGTCCCACTGTCATGAAGAGCGGTGATCATAAGGGAGTTGAAACCACGTTGTTTTTTAAAGGACCAAGGAGAAACTTATTCAGCTAAGAAGAAGACGTCAATAGCAATCCATCAGGATGAAGTAAAATAGCTAGCTGAAGGGTGAGCACTCACACGGATTCTAGCAGAAAGTTAAAAGGTGAAGCAAACTAAGTTCGAGGAGGCTTATAGTGAGTTGCAACAAGAATTAACAACCATCAAGAAGGAACCAAATAAGACCGGGGCATTCTATCGGCTGAGCACTTTGGTCGTTGAAGAGTTAAAAAAGGCACTTTTGTATAAAGTTCAACTACAACAACGGATAGCCTCATTGGAAGCACAAGTCAATAAATCAAGAGGTGGCTACCCCACTCAGGTTATTGCTGGAATCTTTCAAGGTTGGCAGCAAGAAGCCGAGGCGGTGATACAACAAATGGAGGAGACATTGGGGACCACAAGGAGTTGAGGTGAAGGCAACTGAGACCTTGATGCGCTTTGAGGAGGCTATTGATCTCTTCTCTGGCCACCCAACTTCAAGAAATAACACAATTGCTATGGAAGTAAAGTAATGCTACTTGTATAGGAAAATTGTGTATAGATAAAAGATCTACTTTGGTAGACACCGTATGAGTGTAAAACGGCTAAACAAGGAGGAAACAAAAGAGTATAAGATGGTAGCCTTCGATGTTAGAGGTGCACTCACTCAGTCATACACTTGTTTTAGAAGTTTTAAGAGTCAAGGACTATTAAAGCCGTAGAGGAGGAAGAGTCACAGTTTTAAGATGAGTGATATAGGTAGTTTCTTTTCCTCTATGGGGGACAGTAGGAGCTCTAGGGGTTTTAGAGGTGTTTGCTTGAGTGAAGAGAAGAAGGGACTTATCTTTCTCTCTCCTTATATCTCTCTCGAGAAATTAATAAGTGAAGAGTCTTATGACTCTGTTTTGAAGTATTTGGGTGCAAGATTGTAAATTGATGTATAGTTCTGCATACATGACCTACCTTATATTCAAGAGGAATTGGGAGAGTTTATCTTGGAGTAAGGGAGAGGATAAGAAGTTCGAGAACGATTCGAGGGTATAGACAAGAGCTCGTGTAGCCGGGGCAAAGGAGAAGTATTCTTTTGGACTAACCACATCCGTCTCACCAAATTTGCAATTAACAATGATCCGGACATCGAGAGGAGAATCCACTTAGAACTCAGAGAGAACACAAAAAGGAGATGAGTTAACTTGTGGATAAGGATATTCAAGGAAGGAAGTCGGAGAAATTACCAACTCGAAAGGACTCTACCACAGTGCACGAACTCCCTTGGTGATCCATTGCACACTAAATCATTGAGCGTATATTTTGTTAGCTTTGTTTGTGGTTTAGAGTTTGATAGCTTTAATTTTTATCTCTTTGAGAGGAGACGAGGAGAAAGTACGTTCTTCCTTTGAAGATCACGGTGACAACATTTTTGCCATAAATACACTCTTATCTTGTCGTGATGAATAACCCATGTCATTTTAGATCTTGATGTTTTTAAAACTTTTCATCGATTCTTAACGACTAACAAGGTATTTCCTTCGCTCTCTTGGATTCGAAAATTAATTATTATAGCAATCAGCATTGCGAGTTGTAAGGACCTACATTACATATAGGATCTGCTGTTTTTGACGTTGTTGCCAAGGAGCGAGCGTCAAATACTTGTGGACATATTCGTGAGAGACGAGAAGCCCTTGATGATTAATGTTTTAAGGAGTTGGTTAAGATTCGCGGAGGGTGACACTTCAAGCAACAGGAGCTCCAACTTTTATTTCTTTTGAGAAAAGGAATTTTGAATTGTGTTTGCGAGGATCTTGGAGACGGTGTGAGCGTTGCAGATTCTGAAATCCTTTTGAAGTTACTTGGTGAAAGAACATGAAACCTGTCTTTGAAGTATTTTCATATGAGTTACCTCACTTCGTTCTTTTGGAAGTAAATGGAAATTATGTTTGAAGAGTGAGGAGGGAAACAAGACTTGAGTTGAGGAAGTGGTAGTCATCTAAGTGGAAGTCTTGTAGGATAATTAAGTGCTTAGAGGAAGTGGCACACCTCTGAACTTGTTTCCTAAGTGAATAGAAATGAGTGATATATGATTTCAGGGGTTTACCGCTAGGGGAGAAATCATCGAGCAGCATCTGGAGATGATAGAGCCTCTTGATAGGAGTTGGACTCCATCGGGACTGATCTAAAAGTCACTATTAGTGCACGCTTCTTACTCGTTCGTGCCTTCGGGATCAAAGTCGTTGTGTCGTAACCTTCAGCTAGATCGCGGTTAGGAGAGTTGGACTGACGTGTTGATCGTCAGAGTGGTGGTGGTGCTTGGATCTCAATGGGGGGAGACGATGTCATCTCAATGTCACTTGAGTGCGGTGGTGGAGACTGCGGTGGTGAACGATGTAGGTATGGGTGTAGCGTGCTCATGTTTTCTACATCTGTATTATGTTTGATTCGGACGGGGGAAGATAATTCATGGTAGAATAAATTGAGAACAGATATCGACTATGGGATTGTGGACTACTAGTGGATGAGCTGGCCACAGATTGAGTTGGTGTGTGATATGTGTCTCTGCCAACTCCTCCTCCTCCATATCCCGCTGAGGAGAGAAGAGGAACGAGACCCGGAACGATACTACTGCTTGAAGGATGAACGGGACCAGGACCAACGGAAGGACCGAAGACGGCAGATGGTGCAAAAGGAGGCAAAACAGACGAACTCAAAGAGAAAAGAGTAGCTCTCACTGAAGGGATAGAGGCTGGACCCGAAGTAGGAGGATGGTGATGAGAGAAGTGCACATCATTCTGAATTTCATCCTCGGTGATAGCAGTGAGAGCTGGGTTGGGAGGGGATGATGTCGATGCAGGGAAAGACTCATCAAAGATAACATCGCGAGAAACAAAATATAACCGTCAGATTTTTGTTGAAGACGGTATGTCTTACTTTCACTGCTGTAGCCAAGAAGGAGGCACTCGTGGGAGTGACTACCTAGCTTAGAGCGGTGAGTCTCTATAATGTTGACAAAAGCTGTGCAGCCAAAAACTCGAAGATGTGAGATGGTGAGCTTGCGGCCATGTCATAGCTCAAAGGGAGTAGTGGCAGGATCGATGACCTTGGTGGGACAACGATTTAAAACATAAGTGGCGCAGTTGATAACCTCGCCCCAAAACTGTTTGTCTAATCTTGCTGAAATCATCATAGCGCGGACAAAGTTTAAGAGGGTGCGGTTTTTACGCTCAGCTACCCCGTTCTGCTGAGGAGTGTCAGGGACGGTCAGGGACGGTCAGCTGACGTTGGATGTCATGTTCTTGATAATAAGCATCAAAGATAATAGATCGGAACTCACCACCGTTGTCAGAGCGTAAAGTCTTGAATTTCTTGCCAGTCTGACGCTCGACAAATGTGTGAAACTCTTTGAATGATGTGAAGCAGTCGCTCTTGTAGTGCAGCAAGCGGACAACGGTATAACGGTGTCGGAGTGTAATCCGTCTACCTAGGAAAGCGTCGGGCTTCTGGCTGTGGTTGTTCACTCAAGAGGTTGGCTTTCAGGTTACAACAGGGGCTATAAACACTCACACATATGTGTAGGATCTAGTAATATACCCAGAAGGCGAAATTCAGGTCTAGCTGGCAGTAATAGGATCCGGCGGTGAACTTTGACACTCACGGAGAGGAAAACTATGAAGGTTTAGACCTCTAAACTTCCCCTACATGCAAATGAGGTACTACTGAACTCACAGACGAAATTTCAGCCTGAGATCAAATTCTGACACGGAGATATGAACAGAAAAGGTTTGAGCAAGAAAACTACGGCAATTTCTGGTACCTAGCTGGCTATTTCAACCTAGAACAGAAGATTAGCTCGATCAAATTCAGATATTCTCACAGTATTTGAAGTCTACAGGGTGCTGAACCTCCCTGTGTAGTTGGGACTCCTGACTGTACACAGAACCCCAGATCTCCTCCTCTGAAGTCGCAGCTCTAGATTAAGAGCTTTTCAGACCCCTCCAGCTTCAGTGGCCGCCCTGAATTACTCAATCACTCAATCGATGCGAAACTTTTTGGGAAATTGTAGCCCTGCTGGCAGAGAACACAACCTCGAAGTTTTGAAGCAATTTCCTCAAATCTGCTGCAAGTGACACTGAAAACCCTAAATCCAACAAAAGTGATTCAATTCTGGCACAATTCGAACTTCAATTGGTCATAACTTCGTCTTTATTGACTCAAATTGATCGAAAATTTCACTGGAAGTGCTTGGCATGACGAGCTCTACCCTCCTGTGCCCTCAGATTTCGAAGATCCCCTTCCAAATGCTCGAACTCCACTCTAGAGCTCTGTTTCTAAATTTAGAGTTTAACAAAAGACAAAAATAGACCAATGGGAGTTCATAGCTCCACTTGGTTGTCCTTTAGTACCCTAAACCACGTGGCAACTTAGTTTTACTCATAGGCTACCACGTCAAGCTCCCTAGAGTGCCAACGTAAAACTTAAACTACCTAAAATGACACGCAGCCCCGAAAAATAACTTAAATCAGCTAGAAAGCGTGCATGGGCGACAAGTAAGTACAACCCATGAGCTCAAACCTCTATCAGCATGGAAACCCTAAGTCATGTACATTGAACTTCATAGACAAGTAAGAAGTTACTTGCACAAGCGCACAAATGCTTGAACAAGATAACTAGCATACTATCAGCCTACTAGGACTCAAAATAGTATTAACACCGTATGCAAAGGTGTCAAACATATACATAAAGGACTAGAAGTAATATGAGCTAACTTCTAGAACTACTAAACCTAAGCGTCGGAGTAGAAATATAACATGTAGCCGCCAAGTAGCGCGACATCCACCCCCTCTGAACCTGCACATCCTCCGGTATGTGCCATCCAGATCAAGACTCTTCAGCTTTGGTTTCAAACTCATCTTCAACCTGCATTGAGTCTTCAGCTTCATCCTCTGTAAACTCTGCAACGTTCCGATCCTCCCCTCTCCTTCTAAAGAGCTTGATTCTCTTTCCCGCGACTGGTATTTTGAGCACTGCACCATCTAACTCTCTCAAGGAGTATGTGGCATTATCATAAACTTCGAACACCACATAAGGTCCAAACCATCTCTTGGAGAACTTCCTGATAGTGCTATGCTGATTATCAAGACTACTATCATAGACTAACACCCAATCACCTTCTTTAACTAGTTTGGGTCGTAATCCATGCGTTCTATCAAATCTTCCTTTGTTTCTCTCTCTAGCAATCTTTAATCTTTCGACAGCTTTGGCAACATCCTCAGGTCTCCGTTCTAACTGTTGGATCCTTAATGCAAGAAGATCCTCCGTACTTCTATCATCTTCCCATGGCAAAACATTCCAAGTAGGCACAACCTCCTCAATCGGCATCACAGATTTTTGCCCTAGTATCAACTCTGCTGGCATGTAACCTGTAATGATACTATGAGTTGTACGATCTGCCCACAAAGCAAATGGTAGCAGTCCAGGCCATTCACGGATCTTACCCTTGCAAGCTTTTACCAAAGCTTTGATGATTGGCGGATGACCTCGTTCGCTCTTGCCATTCCCTTCAGGATTGTAAGCAGTGGTTAACGCCAACTTGATTCCCAATCGCTTGAAGAACTCAACTGCTTCTTGTGAATCCAGCTCGCCCCTATCTGCAGTGATCTTTCCCACACACCCATATCTACAAATAACATCTTCAAGTAGAAAGCGGCAGACACTAGCAGTGGTCTTCATCCTCAAGGCACGGCCTTCAACTTGGTTAGATAGATCTTCTCTAGCCAAGACTAGATACCTCATTTGTCCAAGCCCAAATGGCATAGTTACCAGATCCAGTACCCATTTGTAATGAATGGCTAAAGGATAAGTAGGATGCAATCCATCACGATGACGTACGTTGGAATACATCTGGCAAGGTATACAGGATGAAACAAACTGTACTACATCCATACATACCCTTCCACCAATACTTTTCCTTTATCTTGGCAAATGTAGCCCAAACTCCTCTATGACCGGCCCATAGACTCTCATGGAACTCCTTGATCAGCTTCTGTTGCAATTCCAGGTCACATACCACCCGCTGTGGTACACCTCCTTGTAGCTTAGGGCGCTTCCATAGATGTCCTCCATATAAAAAGTACCCATAAGCTGTTCTACGGATCCTCTTGAAATCTGCATCAGACCAGCCTTCTTGCCTTTCCAATGAACTCAAATAGCGCCCAAGATCCAACCACTCGCCATCATACATGGTTTCCTCAAATAACTCAAATGGAGCTGCAAAACAGCTTCTATCCTTTCTAGCAAGAACACTAGAATAGAACTCTGTTCCCACATCCTCCTGGTCATCTATCATTCCCTTCTCATCGTAATACCTAACCCTTGATAACATATCTGCCACAGGATTGTCTTTTCCTGCAATATGTCTAAATTTTGGATTCAAGGACTTGATATATGCTATCCACCTCAACATAGCAATATCTGGAGTTGTACAGCTAGTGATCATTCCCAAGAGAGGTAAACAATTGGTCTCTACAATCACATGTGCTCCTATCAAGTATTCCTTGTCACTTTTCATCGCTGTAACTACTCCCCATAGCTCTCTCTTGACCTGAGGGTAGTCTCTCTGTCGTGAACTTAACACCTTAGCTCCAAAACGCACCACATATCTATTTCCATCCTCATCATCCTGTCCTATAGACCATCCAATGCCAATAGGACTAGTATCAACAGTAAGGATAACAGATCTCCCCAACTCATATGTTACCTTCCGTAGAGTTGGTGGTGAAGACAACAAATCCTTCAACTTCTTCATAGATTCGCTTTGCTCCTCTTGCCATTGAAATCTCTGCCCCTTTCTCAGCAACTTGTACAACGGATCTGCTACATGTGCAAAGTGTGGAATCCATATATGATAAAACACACAGGCACCTAGAAATCTTCTCACCTCAGTAACCGATCCACACGTCTCTTTCATTCTTCGAATGGCATCAACCTTATTTGGACAAGGTTTCCGACCATAAGATCCACATAGATGCCCCACAATCAACACCTCTTGTTCTCCAAATACAGACTTTGCTCCTGATAAAGTCAAATGAACCTCCTCCAGTCGACTCAATATCTTATCGCAATCAACTATATGGTATGCAACAAACTTACGGCACCCCCTCTGATCTTTTACCTCATTCTTCTCCTCCTCAGCACACCCTTTGATTGGCACATCATCAAGGAATGACATAGTTTTTTCAGGAATGAAATCCCTCAAAACTTTATTCATGCCATTCATCATATGTGCTACAGTATTGGTAGCACCTTGTGGCAAGGTGCACATCCTTAGTAACCCCAAAGGTGTCCTCATTGTAGTCAAGTCTCTACTCTCAGAGGATAACTGAAACTGATCATAACCTGAATATAAGTCTCCCATTGAATAGATAGCACGACCAGCAAAAACCTCTGCAAACTCGTCTACAATAGGTCTGTAGTGACGAAGGATTTCTCCTTTTGCCCATTTAGTATACAAGATATCGTTCCCACAGAGGATTTGCACAAGTAACACTGCTCTAAGTTCTAAGATCTGTTCAAACACACAAACACACGGGTTTTGTCTAAAAAGCCCGTCTTCTCACAAAACCACACAAACCAACACGTCTTCCAGACACGCCAAATGGTGCTCTGGACCTAAACAAACAACTACCAATTACAATATCACACAACTATTCACAAAGAAGCTCGGGAAGACGATCTTCCTGCTTCCATGTTGCTTCTTCCGGTCTTCTCGATACCGTCTTCCCGAAGCGATTCTCGTCTTCTGGGGGTTTAGCTCGTCTTCTCACACCTCCAGAAGGCTGTCCGGCTTCGCAGAAGTCGACTAGTAACAGTCGTTACACCTTATTCTCACACTCACATTCCAATCGGGTTAGATTAATCACAGGGTGTATGCCCCCTGTAGCCTTCCCAGGCTTCTGTCTACGGAAGTTGTCTTCCTGCAGCGCTACAACGACATTCACCTTCACGGAAGCTCAATAGAAGTATCGGAAGCTCACTAGAAGAAGGTAAGAAGGTGGGGAAGATGGGAGAAGATGGGAGAAGATGGGAAGAAGATGGGAAGAAGAAGAAATCTAAACAAGAGAAACCAGGATGAAAAAGGGCAATTAAGATTCCGACAGGCTTCTAGTCCGGATCCTGACTAACAAGCCATCCCTGCTTGTAATAGTTTGGGGAGGAAGACAACAAACATGAGTACTGTAGCACCGTCTTCTACTCGAGGATGTCGTCTTCTGTTGCGAGAAGAAGTCTTCTTTCTTCTTCACTTCGCTGCTCTGACTGCTCTGTCTTCTGTGATCACTTACCCAGAAGACCGTTCGTACGTAGATCCGAAGTGCTCTACTGAACGAGTCAAGCTACACTCCACAACTGTTGACATTCACCGCCACTCAAGAAGAACACTTCCCATGCACAATTGGGAGCGAATTCAATACATTCCACCACCCAGAAGACATGAGCGAAGCTGCTGCACTCAAATCCACAATCTATTCCCCGAGAAGAAGTCACAATGGCATTGGGAAGCTCACTCCCGCTACTTCCTGCGTCTACTCCTCGACACACCAGCCTAGCTAACAGGACTGCACGAGGATGCCGTTCCCTGTTCCTAGATTGTAACACTACTTCTATCTACATCTTCGAACCACTGCTGGTGCGAGTATGCAGACCCCTCCTGTATATTCCAAGACTATTCGTATGTTTCCAACAACGGGTGTAGTGTGCTAAGACTGTCTCTGCTCTAATGTGTCTCGCCTGCCTGTAGAATCGGTGTGTATGTTCAGTTATTGCCGAATTCTACAGAACTGGCAGAGCTCTCAGAGAGCTTTTCTCCTACCCTGCTATCCTACTTAACCATCTGCCTCGAGAGTCAGGGGAGGCGACCACCAGGGAGAGAGAGAGAGGCGCTGACAATAGGTTGTCACCTCACATGCATGCGGTCCCTCTTCCCAATTAGCCCTCGACTGTGTTACTCCTACGCTACCTATGCTGCCACATGGGGTCTTAACTATTTTTACATAGAAAACTGCCACCCTTAAGATAGCATGTCCAATCCTACTAAATCTGGAAGTGTCAATTGAGTTTGCTAACTACTCTGATTGCTCGGTGGCAATCTCTACATGATCTGCTCCTACCGGAGCTACTACCTCGACTTCTGATGGGCTGGGAAGCCCAGCACTTACCTCGGGTACCACTGAGGTAGCTTCCCTCTCCTCGCTCTTCGCTGGCCCTGCTGTTTCTGCGGCTGCGTCTTCCTCGGCTTCGACTTCGGAAGACGGAATGGTCTTCTGGGAAGACGAGTCGAATGGTGCGTCTTCGGTCTTCTGAGGCACAGATGCAGTACTAGGGACCATGGCGATCTCATAGGGGTCCGGAGAAGTCGCTTCCTCCACGCGGAATACCTGGGAAAACGGCTAGTCTTCCTGTCTTCCAGAAGACATCATGTCTTCCGGGGCGTCTTCTGGAGTCTTCTCGTCTTCCAACGCTGTCACCACCAAGTGCACAGCGAGATCGAACTCCTCCTTCTCCATTCCGGATCCAGTCGAGGGTGCTGGGGCTTGGGAAGATGCGGTTGCAGGTGTCGGAAGTGAGGGAAGATCATAAAGTGTCTTCACTCCTTCTATCTGTCTATCCAGGTACCTGAACATGCTATCTCTGCATTCCACCAACCTCGTCTTGGACTCGCTGTCCCATTCCCTAGCTAAGGTAAGTAACTTCTTACCCGCTGTGAAGTTGAACTTCTTTCGAAGCGCTTCTACCGACTGAGCTAGCATCTTCTGCGCACGGGCCTCCGCTGCTTCCCTCTGCGTCTTCTCTACTGCAGCTCGCGCTTCTGCGGCTTCTCGCTGCATCTTCCAAGTGGTCTGCTCTTCTGCGAGGGCAGTGATCTTCTCCCGCACTCGGAGAACTTCCTGATCACGCTGCTGTACTCGCGTCTGCAACTCCTGATTGCTCTTCCGAAGTTGCATCGACTCCTCGGCAGAAGCGGCTGCTTCCGCCTTGTACCTGGCTGCAAGCTTCTCCGTGGTGCGGAGACTAGCTTCCAGCGACTCCGTCTTCTGCTGGCTGTCTTCTTGTCGCAGCAAGGTGCGCAGGCCGAATCCAGGCTGTAAGGGCTTCTCCTGTGCCCTCGCTCTCCTTTCCAGCAACTCCATAGCGGGCTGGATCTCCTTCTGGAAGTAGGCACTGAACTCCTCCAGTCGTCTTCCTGCAGAAGACAAGTTCATCCCCACCACTCGCTCGATGGTGTCGACTTCGTCTTCCAGAGGCAAGGGAGCCTCTTCCACCACTACGGCCTTCATCTTCTGCGCACGAGAAGAAGCTACTCTTCTCATCTTCCGGGGTGGAAGACTCCTCGTGGCAGGAGCGGCTCTCCTCTTTGCGCTTCCTCGCATCGCAGTAGGAGTACCCATCCATCCTTCGTCTTCTGGAGTCTTCGGAAGACTCCCAGGTGTTACAGAAGCTGTCTTCTGCTCCGATCGGGTACTCAGCAAGTCTTCCTCCGAGTCCGACTCTGATCCTGAATGGATGAGGGAGATGGGTGTCCTCGGTACACTTCTGTGACTCATCTTCCTCACTGGCGTGGCGTCTTCCGACCCACTAGACTCGTCTTCTCTCACCAGAAGCGTCTTCTGGTGAGAGCCGGGTCTCAACTGTGGCATCAGAGTGGGAGGGGGCGTTGCTGCTGCCTCTCGGTCATCGTCTTCTGAGGTCTCCTCCTTCACCTCCTGTCGCTTCGTTGGCCCATACACTGCCAGCTGATCTTCCCTAAGATCCCCCATGGCTACATACAAGTAGTAGAAGAAAGGCGTCAGATGTCCTCCCGCCGGGGTACCCAAGTATGCTAGCTCCGTCTGTACATAGTTGAGGATGTACGCGCCCCAGTAGATTGGCACTCTGTCATCCCACACTGATTCCAGGAACTCCACGTCCTGATCTCCTAAGTACCTTGTCTTCTGCGCTTTTCCCTTGGGGAAAAGATGCAGAAACAACTTCGCCAGAAGTCGCTTCTTCGACTCCCGATAAGACTCTATCTTCCAACCGTTCCTCCCCTGCCTGTCTTCCACGAAAAGGCAGGTGGTACTCCCAGGCACATGCCATGAACTCACAATCCTAGGCAAGATCTTCTTCTCGTACCAATATCCTCGGTTCTCGGTCTCAGGTCTGTGAAACGCCTTACGCCACCAGTCTTCTATCCAGGAAGATGGTCTTCTCCGAGCAACTCCTGCCTTTGCAGGTACACGGTTACGCGGTGGTAACGCGGCCCATACCTCCTCCAGAAGCCCTTGATCTGCGAGGTTCCAGTCCCACAGGAAGAAGTCGAGACCCAACTCCTTGAGGAAAGAAGTGGCCTCGGCCAATTCTGTCGCTGGTAACACCAAGCCTCGCGGATGCATCGACATACCTGGAAGATCTGCTGCACTAAACCACAAGCACCTACTATGAGCTGAAGGCTCAGTCCTTCCCGAGTGCCCACAGTCTAGCTTCCACTCTCAGAAGACGAAACTAGTCTTCCAGAAGACAGCTACTCCGTCTTCCGGGATTCTAACAGTACTTCCTAGATAGCTCTCGTCTTCCGAGCTATATCTAAACAATCCTATCTAAGCAAGGCCTCGCATGGATTACCAAGAAGACAACCCACCTTGCATTACATCCTACTTCCTATCAGAAGATACAAGATATGCGAGAAGTAGAGTATGAGAAAGGTTCAGAAGATGGTTGCGGGCTCCTGCGGTGACAGTGGCCTCTGGGAAGACACTTGGGACAGCTTCCGATTCAATGTCGTTCTCGGAAGACCTCCCGAAGTCAGACTTCCCTTCACTGGTCTCACCTGTCTTCTTCTTCCTACGCGCAGTCTATCCTCACAACAGACTCAAGAAATGTGCACTCTGTTCTTCTGACTTCTCACCTCTCATACGCACTCAGAAGAAGTTTGCTGCATGATGGGAAGACATGACCCTCGACCATTCTCTCCGGATTCTGCCAGCAATACTTCTCACAACTCTCTTCTAAGTTCGGGAAGAAGAAGGAACGGCTGCTATGGGTCGGACAGAAGAGACCCGAAATGGACCCTCACGTCTTCTCGCTCATCTTGCCAGCCTTTCAGTCTTCTAGTCTCTCTAGGAGGATGTGGAGTTGAGAAGCTTGGAAGATCGGGAGGCACAGGCCTAGTTCCCGAGTTCCAACTTCTCGAAATAACACAACAACTCACCACACCACTCAGGCTTCGTACCAAGTCGCTCTAAACACAAAAGCAAAGCAAATCCACTCTTGATACGAATTGTGTTCAGTCGACTTCCGAAGACAGTCTCCCGAAGACAGTCAAGTTCAAGAAGCGTCTTCCGAAGATGTTCCCATCTTCCGAATCGTCTTCTATTCCAAGTTTCAGGGGTAGAGAGGTAAGGGGGTAGAGAAATTGATAGTTGGGTTCGCCAATTTGAAGACTAGGGGTAGGGAAGCTCGAATTGAGCTCGGGAAGAAGCAAGGAGATATCTTGACAGAAATTGGGCAGCCCTTCCGCGCCCAATGTCTCAAACAGAAAGAATGGGGGGGGTGAGGTAATCGATCAGGCTGCCTGCACACAATCAAGGAAGCGCTGGGAGTACCAAGAAAATGGCGAGAAGAAGTGGGAGGGGAAAAGAACAGGGGGAAGAACCTCTACAGTCTTCTTCGGCTCCCGAGTTGCCTTCGACCTCCGCGCGCTTCTGGCTCTTGTACTAGCTTCCAATGCGACTCCTCTCGAATGCGCCTGCTGTCAATTTCGGTCCACACCTCGATTCTACCTTCGCTTCTACTCGCCACTCTCCACTGTCAACTTCTCGGAAGCTCCACAGAAATGCCTTCGCTCTCTCTGCTGTTTGTGCTCCCGCAATCCGATTTCACCCTTCGCCTAGCTGCCAACTTACTCTCTCCTACCTCGATGTCTTACTCGATTCCTCTCTCAATGCTAGCTCGAAGTTCACTCTCTCAATCGATCTTCTTCAAGCGCACTGTGCTGCGAGAAGTTGGAAGGTGGCTAATGTGCTTCCTCACGCATCTTCCCCGCAGATTAGGGGTTTCGACCCTAGGTGTCTTCTTCGACCTACCTACCACCTGGGTGCTTACTTAGTAGGTACACCTACTTGTTTACCCGAAAACTCGTGGTCAGGCCTTCGTGATCGCTGTCTTCCGGAAGACAGGTGTCTTCCGCCGTCTTCTCATCTTCCGAAGACGCAACTGAGAAGATGATCTTCCGAAGACGGTCGTCTTCTGAAGAAGTCAACTTCTTATTACAAACAGCTCTTAAGATCATCTTCCTGTTAAGGAAGACGTAACCTTAAGTAACAACGCTTCTTCAGTTATATAAACAAGTCATTATTCTTAAAAATTTCAAAAATTCGTGCATCCTGTAATTTGTGGGCACCACATACGCCCACCCTCACATGTTTGCGTCCCCGCAAACATCAGTGGTTCCTGCACTTCTGTTTACGTCCAGTACTTCTTGACGCGCCACCCATTAACACGAGTGGTCATCAGTGTACCGTCCAACTCTTCCAACTGCAAAGAGCCATTGTCGAAGACCTCTAAGACACGGTAAGGTCCCATCCAGCGAAGATGAAGTTTCCCGGGGAACTTAATATGACGGTTGTCGTAGAGAAGTACCAAGTCCCCATCCACAACAGTCACCTTCCTCAACTTGCTATCGTAGTTTACCTTACGTTGCGCTTGCACCTCGTATGTCTTCTCCAAAGCTGCATTCCTGTCTTCTTCAAACTCTACGAAGTTCAGAAGACGCTGCTCTTGGCTCTCTTCTTCTCCCATGCGTTCGGATACGGCTAACCGGTATGTTGGGACCTCTAACTCAATGGGCACAATGGGCGTCATGCCGTAAGTTAGATAGAAAGGCGTCTTCTGGGTAGTGACTTTAGGTGAAATTCTGAAAGCCCACAACACAGATGGCAGTTTCGTGTCCCAGTCATACGCATGGTTAACAGTTACCTTGTTCAGGATGTTACACAGAAGACCGTTCGACTTCTCCGTCAGCCCATTCGCTTTCGGGTTGTATGGCGTCGTCTTCCGATGCTTAATCCTGAAGTATTGGGTCAGGAGAGAGATAGTCTCATTTAAGAAATGAGTGCCCCTATCTGACACCAATTCCAGCGGACATCCATACCTAGTGATGATGTTATGTCATAGGAACCTTGCTACTACTGCGGCATCGTTCTTTCTCGTGGCCTCGTCTTCCATCATCTTGGTGGCATAGTCGGTTGCTATTAAGATGTACCTTGCTCGTGTTCTTCTCGCCACCGAGGCGATAGGACCTACAAAGTCGATCCCCCACTTTTTGAACGGGGCAAGCGGAAGAATGGGAGTAAGAGGCCACCTTGTTGTAGCGGTCGGTCTCCCCACCCTCTGGCATGCATCGCACTTCCTGATCTCCTGGAAAGTGTCTCGGTACATAGTTGGCCACCAGTATCCGGCGTCTAGCATCTTCTTCACTGTGGTCTTCAATCCGTAGTGACCCCCAGCATCTTCGTAGTGAAGACCTGTGATCACTGCTTTTATCTCGGACGGCTCGAGACATCTTCTCAGCTTCTCGTCATGTCCCTTTCGAAACAGGATATCCTGGAAGATAGCATATGGACATGCCTTGTGTAAGAAGACGGCCTTCTGCTCCGCATCCATTCCCTCGGGATACTGTTGGTCTTCCAAGAACCTTCTCAAGTCCTTGAAGATCGACTCTTCTGTGGAAGTCGCAAAGACTGGATCAGAAGATCTAGTCTCGTCTTCTGGGAAGCAGGCGGTACGCCCCCCCTCAGATGAAAGTGTCTCTGCGAAAACTGAAAACAACTTCTCGTCAGGAAACTCGTCTTCCACTTCATCTTCTCGTCGTTCTGTCTCCAACCTGGATAGGTAGTCAGCATTAACATGCTGTCTTCCGGGCCTGTACTCAACTGTGTAAGTAAATTCCTGGAGTAGGAGAATCCACCTAGCTATCTTGCCAGACAAATCTGCTTTCTTTACAAGATGTTTCAAAGAGAAGTAATCTACATAAAAGACAAACGGGTTTGCCAGAAGATAGTATCTAAACTTCCTACAGGAGTAAATCATGCCAAGACACTCCCTTTCGGTTGTCGAGTACTTCTTCTCTGCATCACTGAGTTGTCTTCCCGCGTAGTAGATGGGGTTATCCTTCTTCTTCTCATCTTTCTGACTCAACACCACCCCGATGGCAAAAGTAGAAACATCCACATAAATGTGGAAGACTCTTTCCCAATCAGGCGGCCGTAGGACAGGGGATTCCGACAGAAGTCTCTTCATTTCTTCGAATGCTTCCTGCTGCTCAGAAGACCAAATGTATGGTTTGTCTTTCTTCAGCAACTTAGTGAGTCTTCCTGCTACCTCTGCGTACCTGTCAATAAACCTCCTGTAGTATCCTACGTTGCCAAGGAAGCTTCTCAACTGTGTCAGGTTAGCAGGTGGGTGGAGTTTCATGATGACTTCCACCTTAGCGCAGTCGACTTCTATACCTCTTCCGGAAATCCTATGTCCTAGCAAGATCCCCTCTGACATACCAAAGAAGCATTTCTCAGGGTGAAGTGCCAAACGATGTTCTCTACACTTCAGAAAACACTTCCTCAGAAATATCAAGTGGTCTTCTCTCGATCCAAACACACAGAAATCATCCAAGAAAATCTCCATAAAGGTGCGAAGATACTCCTTGAAGATTGTAATCATCAACCTCTGGAACGTGGCAGGTGCGTTGCATAAACCAAACGGCATTTGATTGTACGCGTACGTGCCCCAATCAGTAGTGAAAGTGGTTTTCGACTTGTCTTCTTCTCTGATTGAAACTTGGTTGTACCCAGAATACCCATCTAGGAAGCTGTAGAACTCATGTCCTGCTACTTGGTCCAACACAGAGTCGGTGAATGGTAAAGGGTGATGATCCTTCTTCGTGGCCAAGTTCAGCTTTCGGAAGTCCTGACACACTCGGATATTCCCTGTCTGCTTCTTCGGCACGATGACAATGGGAGCTACCCACTCACTGCTAAGTACTGAGAAGATGACTCCTGCCTTCAGGTACTGGTCAATCTGGTCCTTCACCAGAAGCGAGTACTTGGGGTTGAGCCGATACTGCCTCTGCCGTGCAGGAACAACGCCCTCCAGCAAGTCGATGCGATGCTCTCCCAACTCTCGAGGTATGCCCTTCATGTCTTCTATGGTCCACGCGAAGACATCCTGGAACTCCGTTAGAAGTTCTCGAAAGTCTTCCAACTGTTGGCCCTCTATCACCTTGGAAAGCTTCAGCTTCTTCCCAGGAGCAACCTCCATCTCTTGGAGATCATCCGGGTTCACCATTCCTTCAGTGTGACTGTACTCACTAGCACCGAAGTATTCCGGTTTGGGAGTTTCTTCTAGTTCAGATTCGTCTTCTGGAAGACCAACTGTCGGACCTTCCGAAGAGAAGACGGTATTCTCGTCTTCTGGAAGACCAACTATTGGATCTTCCAAAGGGAAGACGGTATTCTCGTCTTCTGGAAGCTCTTCTTCCGCAATCTCGTAGCACTCAATGTATCCACAGACCACATCTTCCACTTTTTCTGCTACTTCTGTAGTACACACGTTATTCAGCATAAACTCATTATACCGTTCATCACTGTCAGAAGACGCAGCCGAGTCTTCTGAAGTGTACCCCTCTGTTGTAGACGGAGTTTCACCTTGGTGTCCAATCTTGATCCAAGGAAGCGAGACCTTACTCTTCTCACCTGACTTGGATGTAGGATTGGGAAATCTCAAACGATGCCTTCTCTAGTCGGTATTCACATTTGCAGCATACAGCCATGGTCTTCCTATCAACACCTGATATCCAACCTTAGCTACAGGTCGCAAAATGATGTAAGTGAGTTAAAAAGATACTCCACCAATTACCGTGAGGACATCTTTCAGTTGCCCCAAAGGTCGTCTTCTGGTCTGGTCCGCCATTCTGAGAATTCTCGGAGTAGGCTGGAACTCAGTGAAGCCTAGGGCATGCGCCGTTTCTTCCGTCATGATGTTAACTCCGGAGCCGGAATCAATGGGTACCTTCTTCAGAAGACAGCCATGGATCTCCATATCAAGTTCTGGGGCTCCCAAGTCCTCATGCTCTATACTTAGGATCGGGGTGCTCTTGGGAAGTTTAGCTGCCCTCCTCTTCCTCGATCCTCGAAGCACAGATTGTAACAACTTCCTGTAACCAGCGTTGTCATCCAACAGCTGTTGGAAGGTCACATCCGCCTTCTGATTCCACAAGTCTCGCAAGAAGTCGTAAGGAGATCTTTTTAGAAGAGTGACTGGTGTTTCCAACAGAGAAGATGTAGTGGCTGCTTCCTTAGGTGGGAGACCAGAAGAGTGTCTTCCCTCGACTGGAGGCTGTTCCCGTGAGACAGGTGTTGCCGTAGTCGGTGTAGGAAGCTGCTGTACTATCTTCCATCTCTTCTCCAGCTCTTCTTGCATGATCGCTTCAACCTCTTGTCTTATGTCAGGAGCAAAGTACTTCGGATCTTCTCGGTCGTAAGTAGGAGAAGACGGCCGCTCGGGAGAAGATGACCTCTCCTTACGCTGCTTCTTCTTCTTGACGTCCTTCTGGCGAGATTCTGACTTCCCTTTGCTACTGGTACTTACCTTGAACACAGTTTCATCCAAAACTTCCTCCGGCGGCCAACTATCTGAATTCGGGTCAGGATTCCAAACAGTACCATCCGTCAAAGTGAGAGATGACGCTTCTTCAGGTGTCTTCATCTTCTGAGCTGCAGTCGTCTTCTGCAGCTGAGGTTCCTTTCCTTCGTGCTTCCCGGGGTCTGGTTCGTCCTCCTCGATATGGAGACAATCCGTACAATCCCCAGGATCTTCTTCTTCTACCGTGATGTGCTGTACCACTGCTAACTCGAGCTTAGAAGATGATGCAGCTTCTGCAAGAGGTGTGGTATCTGCAAATCTCACCATTTGCCGTGGTCGTAAGGTCTGAGGACAATTCCTGTGAAATGACCGGCTTCCTTACAGTTCCCACACAAGGGCACTTGCCCAATCTGTCTTCTCGGGTGAGGACAGGTGGACCACCAGTGTCATGTCTCTCCACAATTATTGCACGCTCGAGGAAGAGGGTTGAGAGGTCGTTGTGATGAAGAAGGCTGCCAGGGCTTCCTGGTCTGTACATTGCTAGCTCTATCTCTCGGTACATAACGATTATATTGGGCGGGAGGCGTAGGAGTGAAGGGTTGGATCGTCTCGATCTTATAGCAAGTTTCCCCACTGGGATCGTGTAGATATCTCTCATCATCTTCTTCCCATCCTGTCCAGTTGACAGCTTGGTCCTGCGTACACTGATCTCTGGTGTGTCCAGAAGAGTTACAAAGGTTGCACCAAAGGTTTGGCCGGGAAGCCGTAGGCTGCTTCCGCTTATCCTTCTGGTTCAGAAGATGAACTTTCAGGTCGGCAAACTGCTTCAGAACCTCATCGATGCGGGGATCAGGTGCAGACTGAATGATCTGAGTTTGAGGCATCTTCTGCACAACTTCCTCCCTTGCTCGCGTCTTCTCCTTCTTCTTCTTCCGCGTCTTCTTCTCTTGTTCAGATTCGGATTCTGAACTTTCGACAGTAGACTCTTCAGAAGTAGAGGCTGCTTCCGAATCACTGTTATCAGTTTTAGTGGACTTGGACTTCCTCTTGGACTTCCTAGAAGACTTCTTCGACTTCTTGGACTTCTTCGAGGTCTTCCCTTTGTCTTTCGTCATATTCCGAGTGATGCTCGAGGTTTCATACTGCTCGGCATGCTTCTGTACCTCCGCTAAATCATCACCTCCTCCTCTTCTACAGTACAATTCCATATCCTGAGACAATCCTCCCAAGTACCAGTCCACAGCTTGCTGAGCACAGTAGCCGGGTCTTCCTTGGTTCTGAGGGATGTGATCCAAGAGATCTTCAAACCTCTCGGTGTAATCCCGCAGTGTCTCTTTCTTCTTTCGTTCGAGTCTCTGAAGCTCTATGAGGGTCATACGATCGTAGCCCACTCCTCTGAATCTCTTCAGAAAAGCTGCCTTCAGAGTAGCCCAAGCGGCCATTACTACAACATCATCCAACGTTTTACTCATCCACTTCCTTCCTTTCCCTTTGATCAAACTGGGAAATACACGGAGTCTGTCAACATCAGCGTCTTCCTTGTTGGATCTAGAGATGGTCTCGAACATCGTGATGAAGTCGTCCGCATCATCATCATCGTCGTACGGATGGTACTTCTGCCGAGTGTGGGAAGCCATGTTGACTGCCGGCTGGTGCGGCTACCAACTTCTTTCTTCCTCGGGTCCAGGTGGTGGAGATGGTCTTCTCGAAGGTCCAGGCCTGTCTGAATCACGAAGATCGTCTTCTGAGTCAGAGCTACTGTCACTGCTACCTCTTGAGACGTCTGGAACAATCTCTTGCAGTCTTTGCTCATCTTGAGAAGCTTCTCCCGCACTTGGGAAGACGTCTTCCGAGTAACCAGTACCGAAATCTACTTTATACACGTGATCACCCGGTTGGCTTCTGTCTTCGCCAAAGATTATGCTCGAGATGGAAGGCTCTTCCAACTCTACCGATCGGATCTTCCTGAGCTCTTCTTCTTTCCTTTGGTGTCTCAGGGATATCCGCTGCTCTCTAGAAGCGGTTCGCTGGGGTGAGTTAACCCACTCAGGATCTTTACCCGTGCGTCTTCTGCTTCTTCCTCCGGTCGGAGGCATCCACCAGAGTACTGAGAACAGATGTCTCTCTTTTTCTACCACTAGATCTGGTAGACCAAACGACTGAACAACCGATCACAAGTTCAGAACGTCTTCTTCTCCTGCTTCTGGTTGCACTTACTGCAATCTTCCGAGATCGAGTCTTCCAAGGAGTTCTTGGAAGCAGGGAAGCGGCTTCTTCCAACTTCCCCTGATGTATCTTATCAGCTTCTGGTTACGGTTTCTGTCTTCTAGCAAGATAGAGTCCCACAACACATTCAACTACAATCGGAGTTAGTTCGAAACGAACCTAACTAATGGCACACAGATCCAGGAAGCTTAGAACAGAAGTTACTAAGATGAAATCCTCGGCAGCGGCGCCAAAAATGGTTCCTCACTATATGTAGTGACGAAGGATTTCTCCTTTTGCCCATTTAGTATACAAGATATCGTTCCCACAGAGGATTTGCACAAGTAACGCTGCTCTAAGTTCTAAGATCTGTTCAAACACACAAACACACGGGTTTTGTCTAAAAAGTCCGTCTTCTCACAAAACCACACAAACCAACACGTCTTCCAGACACGCCAAATGGTGCTCTGGACCTAAACAAACAACTACCAATTACAATATCACACAACTATTCACAAAGAAGCTCGGGAAGACGATCTTCCTGCTTCCATGTTGCTTCTTCCGGTCTTCTCGATACCGTCTTTCCGAAGCGATTCTCGTCTTCTAGGGGTTTAGCTCGTCTTCTCACACCTCCAGAAGGCTGTCCGGCTTCGCAGAAGTCGACTAGTAACAGTCGTTACACCTTATTCTCACACTCACATTCCAATCGGGTTAGATTAATCACAGGGTGTATGCCCCCTGTAGCCTTCCCAGGCTTCTGTCTACGGAAGTTGTCTTCCTGCAGCGCTACAACGACATTCACCTTCACGGAAGCTCAATAGAAGTATCGGAAGCTCACTAGAAGAAGGTAAAGGTGGGGAAGATGGGAGAAGATGGGAAGAAGATGGGAAGAAGAAGAAATCTAAACAAGAGAAACCAGGATGAAAAAGGGCAATTAAGATTCCGACAGGCTTCTAGTCCGGATCCTGACTAACAAGCCATCCATGCTTGTAATAGTTTGGGAAGGAAGACAACAAACATGAGTACTGTAGCACCGTCTTCTACTCGAGGATGTCGTCTTCTGTTGCGGGAAGAAGTCTTTTCTTCTTCACTTCGTTGCTCTGACTGCTCTGTCTTCTGTGATCACTTACCCAGAAGACCGTTCGTACGTAGATCCGAAGTGCTCTACTGAACGAGTCAAGCTACACTCCACAACTGTTGACATTCACCGCCACTCAAGAAGAACACTTCCCATGCACAATTGGGAGCGAATTCAATACATTCCACCACCCAGAAGACATGAGCGAAGCTGCTGCACTCAAATCCACAATCTATTCTCCGAGAAGAAGTCACAATGGCATTGGGAAGCTCACTCCCGCTACTTCTTGCGTCTACTCCTCGACAAACCAGCCTAGCTAACAGGACTGCACGAGGATGCCGTTCCCTGTTCCTAGACTGTCCACTACTTCTATCTACATCTTCGAACGACTGCTGGTGCGAGTATGCAGACCCCTCCTGTATATTCCAAGACTATTCGTATGTTTCCAACAACGGGTGTAGTGTGCTAAGACTGTCTCTGCTCTAATGTGTCTCGCCTGCCTGTAGAATCGGTGTGTATGTTCAGTTACTGCCGAATTCTACAGAACTGGCAGAGCTCTCAGAGAGCTTTTCTCCTACCCTGCTATCCTACTTAACCATCTGCCTCGAGAGTCAGGGGAGGCGACCACCAGGGAGAGAGAGAGAGAGGCGCTGACAATAGGTTGTCACCTCACATGCATGCGGTCCCTCTTCCCAATTAGCCCTCGACTGTGTTACTCCTACGCTACCTATGCTGCCACATGGGGTCTTAACTATTTTTACATAGAAAACTGCCACCCTTAAGATAGCATGTCCAATCCTACTAAATCTGGAAGTGTCAATTGAGTTTGCTAACTATTCTGATTGCTCGGTGGCAATCTCTACATGATCTGCTCCTACCGGAGCTACTACCTCGACTTCTGATGGGCTGGGAAGCCCTGCACTTACCTCGGGTACCACTGAGGTAGCTTTCCTCTCCTCGCTCTTCGCTGGCCCTGCTGTTTCTGCGGCTGCGTCTTCCTCGGCTTCGACTTCGGAAGACGGAATGGTCTTCTGGGAAGACGAGTCGAATGGTGCGTCTTCGGTCTTCTGAGGCACAGATGCAGTATTAGGGACCATGGCGATCTCATAGGGGTCCGGGGAAGTCGCTTCCTCCACGCGGAATACCTGGGAAGACGGCTAGTCTTCCTGTCTTCCAGAAGACATCATGTCTTCCGGGGCGTCTTCTGGAGTCTTCTCGTCTTCCAACGCTGTCACCACCAAGTGCACAGCGAGATCGAACTCCTCCTTCTCCATTCCGGATCCAGTCGAGGGTGCTGGGGCTTGGGAAGATGCGGTTGCAGGTGTCGGAAGTGAGGGAAGATCATAAAGTGTCTTCACTCCTTCTATCTGTCTATCCAGGTACCTGAACATGCTATCTCTGCATTCCACCAACCTCGTCTTGGACTCGCTGTCCCATTCCCTAGCTAAGGTAAGTAACTTCTTACCCGCGGTGAAGTTGAACTTCTTTCGAAGCGCTTCTACCGACTGAGCTAGCATCTTCTGCGCACGGGCCTCCGCTGCTTCCCTCTGCGCCTTCTCTACTGCAGCTTGCGCTTCTGCGGCTTCTCGCTGCATCTTCCAAGTGGTCTGCTCTTCTGCGAGGGCAGTGATCTTCTCCCGCACTCGGAGAACTTCCTGATCACGCTGCTGTACTCGCGTCTGCAACTCCTGGTTGCTCTTCCGAAGTTGCATCGACTCCTCGGCAGAAGCGGCTGCTTCCACCTTGTACCTGGCTGCAAGCTTCTCCGAGGTGCGGAGACTAGCTTCCAGCGACTCCGTCTTCTGCTGGCTGTCTTCCTGTCGCAGCAAGATGCGCAGGCCGAATCCAGGCTGTAAGGGCTTCTCCTGTGCCCTCGCTCTCCTTTCCAGCAACTCCATAGCGGGCTGGATCTCCTTCTGGAAGTAGGCACTGAACTCCTCCAGTCGTCTTCCTGCAGAAGACAAGTTCATCCCCACCACTCGCTCGACGGTGTCGACTTCGTCTTCCAGAGGCAAGGGAGCCTCTTCCACCACTACGGCCTTCATCTTCTGCGCACGAGAAGAAGCTACTCTTCTCATCTTCCGGGGTGGAAGACTCCTCGTGGCAGGAGCGGCTCTCCTCTTTGCGCTTCCTCGCATCGCAGTAGGAGTACCCATCCATCCTTCGTCTTCTGGAGTCTTCGGAAGACTCCCAGGTGTTACAGAAGCTGTCTTCTGCTCCGATCGGGTACTCAGCAAGTCTTCCTCCGAGTCCGACTCTGATCCTGAATGGATGAGGGAGATGGGTGTCCTCGGTACACTTCTGTGACTCATCTTCCTCACTGGCGTGGCGTCTTCCGACCCACTGGACTCGTCTTCCCTCACCAGAAGCGTCTTCTGGTGAGAGCCGGGTCTCAACTGTGGCATCAGAGTGGGAGGGGGCGTTGCTGCTGCCTCTCGGTCATCGTCTTCTGAGGTCTCCTCCTTCACCTCCTGTCGCTCCGTTGGCCCATACACTGCCAGCTGATCTTCCCTAAGATCCCCCATGGCTACATACAAGTAGCAGAAGAAGGGCGTCAGATGTCCTCCCGCCGGGGTACCCAAGTATGCTAGCTCCGTCTGTACATAGTTGTGGATGTACGCGCCCCAGTAGATTGGCACTCTGTCATCCCACACTGATTCCAGGAACTCCACGTCCTGATCTCCTAAGTTCCTTGTCTTCTGCGCTTTTCCCTTGGGGAAAAGATGCAGAAACAACTTCGCCAGAAGTCGCTTCTTCGGCTCCCGATAAGACTCTATCTTTCAACCGTTCCTCCCCTGCCTGTCTTCCACGAAAAGGCAGGTGGTACTCCCAGGCACATGCCATGAACTCACAATCCTAGGCAAGATCTTCTTCTCGTACCAATATCCTCGGTTCTCGGTCTCAGGTCTGTGAAACGCCTTACGCCACCAGTCTTCTGTCCAGGAAGATGGTCTTCCCCGAGCAACTCCTGCCTTTGCAGGTACACGGTTACGCGGTGGTAATGCGGCCCATACCTCCTCCAGAAGCCCTTGATCTGCGAGGTTCCAGTCCCACAGGAAGAAGTCGAGACCCAACTCCTTGAGGAAAGAAGTGGCCTCGGCCAATTCTGTCGCTGGTAACACCAAGCCTCGCGGATGCATCGACATACCTGGAAGATCTGCTGCACTAAACCACAAGCACCTACTATGAGCTGAAGGCTCAGTCCTTCCCGAGTGCCCACAGTCTAGCTTCCACTCTCAGAAGACGAAACTAGTCTTCCAGAAGACAGCTACTCCGTCTTCCGGGATTCTAACAGTACTTCCTAGATAGCTCTCGTCTTCCGAGCTATATCTAAACAATCCTATCTAAGCAAGGCCTCGCATGGATTACCAAGAAGACAACCCACCTTGCATTACATCCTACTTCCTATCAGAAGATACAAGATATGCGAGAAGTAGAGTATGAGAAAGGTTCAGAAGATGGTTGCGGGCTCCTGCGGTGACAGTGGCCTCTGGGAAGACACTTGGGACAGCTTCCGATTCAATGTCGTTCTCGGAAGACCTCCCGAAGTCAGACTTCCCTTCACTGGTCTCACCTGTCTTCTTCTTCCTACGCGCAGTCTATCCTCACAACAGACTCAAGAAATGTGCACTCTGTTCTTCTGACTTCTCACCTCTCATACGCACTCAGAAGAAGTTTGCTGCATGATGGGAAGACATGACCCTCGACCATTCTCTCCGGATTCTGCCAGCAATACTTCTCACAACTCTCTTCTAAGTTCGGGAAGAAGAAGGAACGGCTGCTATGGGTCGGACAGAAGAGACCCGAAATGGACCCTCACGTCTTCTCGCTCATCTTGCCAGCCTTTCAGTCTTCTAGTCTCTCTAGGAGGATGTGGAGTTGAGAAGCTTGGAAGATCGGGAGGCACATGCCTAGTTCCCGAGTTCCAACTTCTCGAAATAACACAACAACTCACCACACCACTCAGGCTTCGTACCAAGTCGCTCTAAACACAAAAGCAAAGCAAATCCACTCTTGATACGAATTGTGGGATCAGTCGACTTCCGAAGACAGTCTTCCGAAGATGTCTTCCGAAGACAATCAAGTTCAAGAAGCGTCTTCCGAAGATGTTCCCATCTTCCGAATCGTCTTCTATTCCAAGTTTCGGGGGTAGAGAGGTAAGGGGGTAGAGAAATTGATAGTTGGGTTCGCCAATTTGAAGACTAGGGGTAGGGAAGCTCGAATTGAGCTCGGGAAGAAGCAAGGAGATATCTTGACAGAAATTGGGCAGCGCTTCCGCGTCCAATGTCTCAAACAGAAAGAATGGGGGGGTGAGATAATCGATCAGGCTGCCTGCACACAATCAAGGAAGCGCTGGGAGTACCAAGAAAATGGCGAGAAGAAGTGGGAGGGGAAAAGAACAGGGGGAAGAACCTCTACAGTCTTCTTTGGCTCCCGAGTTGCCTTCGACCTTCGCGCGCTTCTGACTCTTGTACTAGCTTCCAATGCGACTCCTCTCGAATGCGCCTGCTGTCAATTTCGGTCCACACCTCGATTCTACCTTCGCTTCTACTCGCCACTCTCCACTGTCAATTTCTCGGAAGCTCCACAGAAATGCCTTCGCTCTCTCTGCTGTTTGTGCTCCTGCAATCCGATTTCACCCTTCGCCTAGCTGCCAACTTACTCTCGCCTACCTCGATGTCTTACTCGATTCCTCTCTCAATGCTAGCTCGAAGTTCACTCTCTCAATCGATCTTCTTCAGATGCACTGTGCTGCGAGAAGTTGGAAGGTGGCTAATGTGCTTCCTCACGCATCTTCCCCGCAGATTAGGGGTTTCGACCCTAGGTGTCTTCTTCGACCTACCTACCACCTGGGTGCTTACTTAGTAGGTACACCTACTTGTTTATCCGAAATCTCGTGGTCAGGCCTTCGTGATCGCTGTCTTCCGGAAGACAGGTGTCTTCCGCCGTCTTCCCATCTTCCGCCGTCTTCTCATCTTCCGAAGACGCAACTGAGAAGATGATCTTCCGAAGACGGTCGTCTTCTGAAGAAGTCAACTTCTTATTACAAACAGCTCTTAAGATCATCTTCCTGTTAAGGAAGACGTAACCTTAAGTAACAACGCTTCTTCAGTTATATAAACAAGTCATTATTCTTAAAAATTTCAAAAATTCGTGCATCTTGTAATTTGTGGGCACCACAAGGTCCTATACCCATATTCCTGATAGTCACCTTGTTTACTGGCTGCATATCTTGAATGAATCTCAAAGCTCCACTCTTCTTCGGAACAGTAAACCATCTGCTAGAGTAGGGAGCTATAGATGGTTCCAAGATACCCATCCTAATCCTTTCATTGAGCAAGTCTATCAACTTTGGTAGATGAGCTCTAGGTACAGGGATAGGACGTAGATTCCAAGGCACATGCGGTATAGTAAAGATTACCATAGGTGCAACTACACTTGGATCTACACATCCTACTTCATGTGACTCAAACGCAAACGCCTTACCATGCCTAGATAGCATCTCCCTGAAGCTCTTCTTCTCTTGCTCAGTAAGAAATCCATCGCCTCCAATCCTCAGCTCCTTTAGTGTTGTTTCTGTGAACTGGTGCCCAATTCTTCTCGGTCTTCTGAGCGTCGGTTCTCGTGCAGCTTGCTCCATCTTCTAATTGTAATCGAGTGGTAAAGGCAAAGCCACTGGTTTGACTTTCTTTGCCACTGACTTGTACTTGGTCTCCACATACACCTCTTGCCGATCTATAAACTTATCAATTACATCATAAAGCTCCTTGGAGCTCACTCTCACCACTCTATCTACATCATCTATAGAACTTTCTACTATAGATTTCAACTCCCCTATAGTATCTACCAAATACTGCTCTTCAAACACTCCAGATATGTATTCATCTCGTGGTAACTCTCCACTATCCCACAAAGACTGCTGTACATACTTCACATGTTGTCTCTCAAACCTCTTCAGATTCTCAACCTTCCTATAACACACTGATCCACATGATGTCAGTCCTAAGAAGCCAGTGGATAAAGCTTCCTGCTCTACTGGATCAGGCGAGAATCCTATCTCTACTGTACCGTTGAAGTCTCGCTCTTCAATGGTACTCTGCCAAAACCCCTAGACTCTCTAAACTCCTGAGTAATCTTAGGTAGTGGGCGGTCTCTCAAGCTATCACGATTCCTCTCATGTTCTGCAGCAACGGTCAAAAACTGAACAGCTCTTTTGCCGTCTCTACTACGTATCCTAGCATAGGCTGAACCATCATCCATAACTCGTGTCTCCATTCTAACAGCAGTAATGTAAGGCTGCCCTAGAATGATAGGATAGGTTGACATGTCTTGCACAAAGAAATTCTGAACATCACTGATGTCACCCACAGTTACCTTGATGTTGAGACAAGCACCATAGAGTTCTCCCCGCTGGTTGTTGGCAGCACGGATAACCCACCCATGGTCGGTGTCTATGGGCCACCTCCCACGCTTGTACAGCTCCTTAGACATCAGACTAATCTCTGAGCCGTGATCAATCAATACCACCACAGGTTCCTCTAGATCTCCCAGCTTCACTAAGGTCTCTGTGGTTGCTCTCGCCCAATGGTTGTGAGAACAATGGCTCTTCTGCAATGCTTCCACCTCATCTTCAAACCTCACGTGTTGATCTGATCTTCCCTCTGATACTTGAGAGCAATAACCCACAATCTCATCTTCCTCATCTTCCGACAGTTTGATCTCTAGAGCGTTAAGCGTAGCTGCTTCACCCAAAATCTGACGTTTCCTCTTGATGATATCTATGATAACCTCATGGAACTCACGCTTTGCAATCCCAAGAATCTCACCCAAAGTAAACTCAACCTTCCCATTCAAGATACGATTCTCTAACACCTGCTTCAGATCTGTAGCAATCTCAATGTCAGACTGAAGTTTATATGCAGGCATCTTACCCTTCTCCTTGCTTCTCTCCTTCTCCTTTGGTGTTGTAGGTGGTAGATCCTCCATAGTCTCCTCCCGAGTAGGTGTTGTCTCCTGCTTTGTCTCTGGTCTAGCCCTTTCACTCCTTGTAGCAGGTCGTTTGGCTGTAGAAGCCTCATCTGCATCCTCTCTCCTGCGTTTTTCTTCTAGTAGAGCTTCATGCTGACTTCTTGCAACATAAGCATGCACTGACATAGTGTCCACAGGGTCATTCCATCCTGTAGTTTCTCTAATTGAGTTGCCAACCCTTCGTAGCACATCCTTGTCTAGCTCTGTTCTAGCTACGGACCGCACTACATCTGACCACAACCCAGTAGTCCCTTTCTCTCTCTCCATCTCCACTTTCACTCCACAGGTAGCAGCACTCACAAGAGAAACAGCATGTGATGCTGATATCTCATTCACAAGTCTCTTCATACCACCCTTGTCAAAGTTGGTTCCCAACATCATCCTAGTCTCTCTCAGATGGATCTTATCATCTTTGAAGAAGATGAGATCCTTCCTCAATGCATCTGAAAACTCCCCACAATCTCTTCTTACATGGTCTAGGCTATCACACCATATACAACGATGAACAAAACCTTCCCTCATCTGAAGTCTCTGCATAGCAGGCTGTACATTCTGCTCCTTCTCTTCTAACCTAGTGAGCTTAAGCTTAAGCTCCTTCATACCCTTAATCAACTCATCAAGCGGTGAGTCTTCCTCTCTAGCAATTACCAAAGCAGGCTTAGTAGGCAACTGCTTGACAGGAATTATCAGAGGTGCTGCTTCACTTACCACCACCTTGTCCCTTCTTCTCTGTCTCTTGGTCAGCAAAGAGACAGCCTCTTCAACCTCCTTCCAATCAGTCTTCAATCCTCTCTCCTCACTCTTGTCTTCCAGCAACAGCTCAAGCTTCTCCTGAATAGTCACGTCCGCTGCTTGTAGGAAAAGCTCGGTCTTCTCAACCTCTAGTGTAAGCTTCTCTGTCCTAGAAAGCTGAGCATATTGACGATCAAACTCCCTTAACAACTCATTTACAGACAAACCTTTGTTAGGCTTCACCACCCACTCCAAGAATGTTCTCTTGGTCACTCTCTCTGAGTCTTCAGTGTTGTACTCCTCCTTCAAAGCTCGCATAAAGCTCTCCCAACTCCGTCCTTGCTGCTGCTTGAGCTCCTTCACACGCCCACGAATCTCAGGGACAACTGCAAGTTCAAAGTTCTCCACCATCTCCTTCTCAGGTACCTTGTTCACCTCCATCTCCCTAGCATAGTATCGCACATACTTGGAAATATCTGTACCCTTGAACTGGTCCATCTGGTGCACCACAGATTGCAACGCCTTGGTTGCTAACACCTCCTTCCTCTCTGTGCTCTGCTGCTGCTGCATGAACATGGAAAAAGCCTGGAACATCTTCATCGTAGCAGCATCAAACTGAATAGGTTGCTGAGCAGCAGCAGCACCTCCACTTGATGATCCTTGGTTGGCCATGATATCTGATCCTGTAACACTCTCAAGAAAACTCCCACCCTAGGTGTTTCACGTCGAGTTCACCAAAAGAGAGTATGTCGGAGTGTAATCCGTCTACCTAGGAAAGCGCCGGGCTTCTGGCTGTGGTTGTTCACTCAAGAGGTTGGCTTTCAGGTTACAACAGGGGCTATAAACACTCACACATATGTGTAGGATCTAGTAATATACCCAGAAGGCGAAATTCAGGTCTAGCTGGCAGTAATAGGATCCGGCGGTGAACTTTGACACTCACGGAGAGGAAAACTATGAAGGTTTAGACCTATAACTTCCCCTACATGCAAATGAGGTACTACTGAACTCACAGACGAAATTTCAGCCTGAGATCAAATTCTGACACGGAGATATGAACAGAAAAGGTTTGAGCAAGAAAACTACGGCAATTTCTGGTACCTAGCTGGCTATTTCAACCTAGAACAGAAGATTAGCTCGATCAAATTCAGATATTCTCACAGTATTTGAAGTCTACAGGGTGCTGAACCTCCATGTGAAGTTGGGACTCCTGACTGTACACAGAACCCCAGATCTCCTCCTCTGAAGTCGCAGCTCTAGATTAAGAGCTTTTCAGACCCCTCCAGCTTCAGCGGCCGCCCTGAATTACTCAATCACTCAATCGATGCGAAACTTTTTGGGAAATTGTAGCCCTGCTGGCAGAAAACACAACCTCGAAGTTTTGAAGCAATTTCCTCAAATCTGCTGCAAGTGACACTGAAAACCTTAAATCCAACAAAAGTGATTCAATTCTGGCACAATTCGAACTTCAATTGGTCATAACTTCGTCTTTATTGACTCAAATTGATCGAAAATTTCACTGGAAGTGCTTGGCATGACGAGCTCTACCCTCCTGTGCCCTCAGATTTCGAAGATCCCCTTCCAAATGCTCGAACTCCACTCTAGAGCTCTGTTTCTAAATTTAGAGTTTAACAAAAGACAAAAACAGACCAATGGGAGTTCATAGCTCCACTTGGTTGTCCTTTAGTACCCTAAACCACGTGGCAACTTAGTTTTACTCATAGGCTACCACGTCAAGCTCCCTAGAGTGCCAACGTAAAACTTAAACTACCTAAAACGACACGCAGCCCCGAAAAATAACTTAAATCAACTAGAAAGCGTGCATGGGCGACAAGTAAGTACAACCCATGAGCTCAAACCTCTATCAGCATGGAAACCCTAAGTCATGTACATTGAACTTCATAGACAAGTAAGAAGTTACTTGCACAAGCGCACAAATGCTTGAACAAGATAACTAGCATACTATCAGCCTACTAGGACTCAAAATAGTATTAACACCGTATGCAAAGGTGTCAAACATATACATAAAGGACTAGAAGTAATATGAGCTAACTTCTAGAACTACTAAACCTAAGCGTCGGAGTAGAAATATAACATGTAGCCGCCAAGTAGCGCGACAACGGGAGTAGTCATCGGTCATGATCATGAAGTACTCATAGCCGGAAAAAGTGCAAGGGAAAATGCGGCTGCTGATGTCGGAGTGGACGATTTCAAGAATTTTGGTGACGCGAGTAGGGGCTGCACGTGGAAATTTTTGTGCGGCTTGCTTGCCATGCAAGCACAGGGGCGTGAAATCGTGAATGGTGGGCAGATTTAGACCAAGAACAGATTGATGACGACGAAGTTGGTCAAGCCGAGTAAGACTGATGTGACCAAACCGCATGTGTCAGAGGTCGGCGGTGGGGGTGGCAAATGTAAGATAAGCAAAGCGTTGTCATGGTGAGAGTTTTCTTGAGAAGGTCAGAACGTTCTGGATGTGTTATGACCGTGAAGGTTGTGATATGTTTACTCAGGGAAGCACTAGGCTTCTAGCTGTGACAGGTTTACTCAAAGGATAGGCTTCAGGTTACAAGGTGAGACTGTAAAACACTCATACATGTCTCTTAACTCTTCTGATATGTTCAGGAAGCAAAGTTCAGGCTTAATTAGCAATGATAAGATCAGACGGCAAACTTTGACACTCAAGATTCAGAAATATGTGAAGGTTTAGACTTCTAAACTTCTTCTACATGTAAAAGAGGCCCCACTGAGCACACATACGGAGTTTTAGCTTGAGATCAAATTCTGGCACCAAGATATGGACAGAAAAGTTCTGGGCAAAGATATTGCGGTAATTTTTGATACTCAGACAGCTATTTCGACTTACAACAGAAAATTGGCTCGATCACTTTCGAAGATTCTTACAGGATTTGGAGTCTACAGGATGTTGAACATCCCTGTGAAGTTGGGACTCCTGATTGTACATGGTTCTCCATATCTCGTTCTCTGAAGTTGCTGCTCTAGATTGAGAGTTTTTCAGACCCCCTCTACTTCAGCGGCCGCCTTGAAACTTTTTGGATAGTCGTAGCACTGCTGACAATGAACGCAACCACGAAGGTTTGAAGCGATTTCCTTGATTCCGCTGCAATTTACACTTGAAACTCCAAATCCAACAAAAGTGATGCAATTCTGACTCAACTCGAACTTCAAATCGGCATAACTCCTTCTTTATTGATCCAAATCGATCAAGAATTTCACTGACAGTGCTTGGCACGACAAGCTTTATCTTCTTGTGCTCTCAGATTTCACAGTCCCTTCACCAAATGCTCGAACTCTCCTTTAGACCTCTGTTTCTAAATTTAGAGTTTTACAAAAGACAAAACGGATCAATGAGAGTTCATAGCTCCACTTGGTTGTCCTTTAGTATCATAATCCAGGTGGTAACTTAACTTCACTCATAGGCTACCACGTTAGCTCTCTTAAAATACCAACATAAATCTTAAACTACCTAAAATGACACGCAACCCTGAAAGATAATTTAAACCAGCTAGAAAGCGTGCATGGGCGACAAGTAAGTACAACCCATGAGCTTAAACCCTATCAGCATGGAAACCCTAAGTTATGTACATTGAACATTATAGACAAGTAAGAAGTCACTTGCACAAGCGCACAAATGCTTGAACAAGATAACTAGCATACGATCAGCCTACTAGGACTTAAAACGTATAACACAACGGTGTTAATATATGCATGAAGGACTAGGAGTAACATTAAGCTAACTTCTACCGCTACTAACTCCCAAGTGTCGGAGTAGAAGCGTAACCCGTAGTCGCTAATGCCCACAGCCTCCAGAATCGACTTCTCTAACGTCTTAACTTCGCTGAGAGAGAGTAACTCCTAGTGGAGAGGTGAATCATTTATTATGTGAAATGATTCACATCACGACAGCACGGGCGGGTGAGAGATCGATAGAGAATAGAGATGGGCGTGTTGGACTCATCGACTATGTAAGACGTAGTTGCAAGACGGACAAGAGTGAATGAGTCATCATCATGTGTGTGGCGGGTTGAAAACAAAATGCGGACTGTGGAGTAAAAAACTCCTCCCGAAAGACCTGCAAGGGAAGAATAATTTACTTCTAGTGGAGTACTCTTATGGAAGGGAGGTCTACGGGGAGGGCTACTCCTCTCGTGAGGAAGGGACTATTAGTCCCTTGAGTCTTGTCGAAACGCTCTTTGTTTCTGACTCGAGCCACCTTCAACTTCTCTTGCGCCTCAGCAAGATCCTCCTCCCTTCGCTCCAACTACCTAGTTCGTAAAGCAAGGAGTGAAGTATGATCTATACCATCTTCCCACGGTAGCGTAGCCCACGTAGGAAAGTCCTCCTCAACAGGCATGATTGGCTTCTGCCCCAACATAAGCTCAAATGACATATACCCAGTCGTGGTACAGTGTGTAGTTCTATCAGCCCATAAAGAAAATGGAAGTAGTCTCGGTCATTCCCTATGCCTAACATCACATGCTTTTACTAAAGCGTTGTCGAGTTGAGAGTTTTCCTGGGAAGGGCGGAACCTTCTGGCTGAGATAGATCTTGAAGGCTGTGTTTAGTCTACTCAAGGAAGCGTTGGACTTCAGGCTATGGTTTCTTTCTACACAGAGGTAGGCTTCAGATCAAAAGGGAACAGTATAAACACTCACTCAGGTCGAATGGACCCTCCAGTAGGTTCAGGAAGCAAAAATCAGGTCAGACTAGCAGTAATAAGGTCAGACAGCGAACTTTAACAGTCCAGAATCAGAAACATACAATGGTTCAGGCTTCAGAACTCCTCCTGCATGTAAGTGAGGCCCTACTGACCATGCACACGAAGTTTCAGCTTGAGATCAAATCAGTGTGTCGAGATATGGGCAGAAACGTTCTGAGCAGAGAAATTACGGCAATTTCTGGTACCCAGACAGCTATTTCGACCTAGATCAGAGAATTGGCTCGATCACTTTCAAAGATTCTTACAGGATTTGCAGTAAACAGCTTGCTGAACACTCCTGTGAAGTTGGACCTCCTGATTGTACACAGAACTCCAGATCTCGCTCTCTGAAGTTGATGCTCTAGATTGAGAGCTATTCGGACCCCCTCTGCTTCAGCGGTCGCCCTGAATTACTCACAATTTCAATTGACATGAAAATTTGGGGACAGTCGTAGCCCTGCTGCCAATGAACGAGACCTCGAAGGTTTGAAGCGATTTTCTCAAATCTACTGCGATTGACACCGAAAACCCCAAAATCAACAGAAGTGCTGCAATTCTGGCACAAATCGAACTTCAATCAGCCATAACTCCTTCTTTATTGCTCCAAATCGATCAAAAATTTCGCTGACAGTGCTTGGCACGACGAACCCTATCTCCCTGTGCTCTCAGATTTCGAAGATCTCTCTCCAAATGCTCGAACTCCTCTTAAGACCCCTACTACTAAGTTTAGCGGTACACCAAAGACAAAATTGGACCAATGAGAGTTCATAGCTTCACTCCCTTGTCCTTTTGTGTCCCAAAACCACGTGGTGACTTGAATTTGCACATAGGCTACCACGTCAAGTCCCTAAAGTGCCAGCATAGACCCTAAACTACATGCGAAGACATGTAAAACGACGCGTAATCCCGAAAGAGAACCTAACCTCGCTAAGAAGCATGCATGGGCGACACGTAATTACAACCCATGAGCTTAAGTCCATCTACATGGTAATCAACCTACTAAGACTCAAAATATATAACATCCTCCAGTGTCGACTTCTCTGAGGTCCTAATTTCACTCAGAGAGACTAACGCTTGACAGAGAGGTGAATTATTTACACTGTGAAATGATTCACATCACGACATCCACCCCCTCCAAACCTGCACATCCTCTGGCATGTGCCAACCTCTTCATCCTTCTGTCGTTTCATCATCATCGTCACTCTCCTCCGCCTCAGCCTCTTCAGTAGCCGACTTGTCGTCATCTCTTGTTATCCTCTGCTCAGACTCCAGAAAGTTGAACAAATCTACTGATCCTCCACGTTGTTTGAACAACTTCACTCGTTTACCAGCCACAGATAGTTTCAAAGGAGTACCATCCAACTCACGTAAACTATAAGTGGCATTCTCATAAACATCTAGCACAACATAAGGCCCGAACCATCTTCGCGAGAACTTACGAAGTGTAGAATGCTGGTTCTCCAGCGTGCTATCATACACCAGAACCCAATCACCAACACGTATTGGCTTTGGTCGTAGTCGGTGAGTCTTGTCGAAACGCTCCTTGTTTCTAACTCGAGCCACCTTCAGCTTCTCTTGCGCCTCAGCAAGATCTTCCTCCCTTCGCTCCAGCTGCCTAGTTCGTAAAGCAAGGAGTGAAGTATGATCTATACCATCTTCCCACGGTAGCGTAGCCCACGTAGGAAAGTCCTCCTCAGCAGGCATGATCGGTTTCTGCCCCAGCATAAGCTCAACTGGCATATAGCCAGTCGTGGTACAATGTGTAGTTCTATCAGCCCACAAAGCAAATGGAAGTAGCCTCGGCCATTCTCTAGGCCTACCATCACATGCTTTCACTAAAGCGTGAACAATAGAAGGGTGTCCTCGTTCACTCTTACCAATCCCTTCTGGATTCATGGCAGTAGTAAGTCGAAGCTTTACTCCATAACGAGCAAAGAACTCCTTCGCTTTTGCACCTCTCAGCTCGCCCTTATCTGCTCGTAGTCTTCCAATAGATCCATAACGACAGATGATATCTTCAAGCACGAATCTACATATGTTCTCTGTAGTCTTCGTTCGTAGTGCTCGTCCCTCCACGTAGTTGGAGAGATCTTCTCGAGCCAACACCAAGTAACGCATTCCCCACAGTCCCGGCGGCATCATCACAAGATCAAGGACCCACGAAAAATGAATACTAGGTGGGTAGGTAGGCACAAGTCCATCTCTGTAACGGACTTTAGAGTAGAACTGGCAGTGCAGACACGACCCAACAAAATCCACTACGTCTTGATACAAACCCTTCCACCAGTATCGCTCCTTCATCTTCGTGTATGTAGCCCAAACTCCACGGTGTCCAGCCCACAAGGTGTCATGAAACTCCTTCAGCAGATTCAGCTTCGTCGGTTGATCATCCACCACTCTAGCCAGCATCCCATCTCTTCTCTTCGGACGTTTCCATAGATAACCTTCACGTAGAAGGTAACTGTACGCTTTTCTTCTAATCTCCTTAAACTCTGCATCACTCCAACCCTCTCGTCTGCATAATAAACTCAGATAGTATCCGATATCGCGGAACTTCTCCGTGTAGAACTCCTCGTAGAACGGCAGTGGTTCCAAGTTTGAAGTCTGTTGACCAACTTGGCACCAAACGTCTCTCTTCTCTTCATCTTCAACTTCTGCAAACATCTCTTCTTCATCTGTATAACGAGCCCTAGATAACATGTCTGCAACAGGATTATCCTTTCCTGCTATATGTTTCAGCTCAGGGTTCATACTCCGAATATAAGCAATCCATCGTAGCATTGCTATGTCTGGAGTATTACAGTTTGCTATCATACCTAGCAAAGGCAAACAATCTGTTTCTACTATCACACAGGCACCTATCAAGAACTCTCGATCTACCTTCATAGCAGTAACAGCTCCCCACAACTCACGCTTCACTTGAGGGTAGTTACGTTGTCTATCTGTTAAGATCCGAGCTCCAAACCTAGAAACAAACCGCACGCCTTCTGCATCTTCTTGACCAACTGCCCATCCAATCGCCTTTGGACTCGTGTCAACAGTCAGTATGATAGGTCTTCCGCTCTCGTAGCTAAGTCTCCTTAGTACAGGTGGAGACTTCAGAATCTCTTTCAGCTGCTCCATCGTCTCGTGATGTTCTCGCCGCCAAGTAAACCTCTTTCCCTTCCTCAAGAGTGCATACAGAGGCTCGGCAATGTGTGCATAATGAGGAATACTCACACGAAAGAACACACAAGCTCCTAAGAATCGTCGAACCTCAGTGATGTTGGTACAGTCTGCTATCCTTGCTATAGCATCTACCTTCTCTGGGTTCGGCCGTCTTCCAAAGGTACCGCATAAGTGACCAACCACCACAATCTCTGACATTCCAAAACGAGATTTGGTACCTGACAGAGTGAGGTGTACCTCTTCCAAGCGCATCAGAATCCTCTCCACATCTCGGATGTGGTCTGCAACGAACTTTCTGCAACCATCAGCAGTCATAGTTTCGTCCTTGTCCTCCACCGGACAGCCTTTCATGGGGATATCATCAAGAAATGGGATAGTAACCTCAGGTACAAACTCTCGTAACACCTTATGCATCGCGTTTTGCATATGAGCTACTGAGTTTGTCGCACCCTGAGGAAGAGTACACATCCGCATCAACCCCAAAGGTGTACGCATGGTAGTCAAGTCTCTACTCTCCAAAGCAAGCTGAAACTGATCATAACCTGAAAACAGATCTCCAATAGAATAGATAGATCTTCCAGCAAATGCCTCGGCTACTTCATCAACCACAGGTCCTGTTCCAACATTTCGAATCGTGATGTTGTTAGCAGGCTGTAAGTCTTGGATGAAGCGTAAAGCTCCTGTCTTCTTAGGTACTGTGAACCATCGGCTAGAGTACGGAGCCATAGATGGTTCAAGAATACCCATCCGCATCCTCTCCTTCAATAAGTCAATAACCTTCGGTAGCAAGGCACGAGGGACTGGAATCGGCTTCAAGTCCCAAGGTACGTGAGGAACAGTGAAGATAACCATCGGAGCTATCACACTAGGATCCACACAACCAATTTCTCCAGCTGAGAAAGAAAATGCCTTACCATGGCTAACTATCATCTGCTCGAAAGCTTGTTTCTCCACTTCAGTCAAGAAGCCACCCCCTCCTATCTGGAGCTGCTCGAGTGTCTCTTGAGTAAACTCGTGTCCTATCTGTCTAGGATCTCTCAGTACAAGCTCAGTGGCCGCTAACTCCATCTGCTGTCGTGAATCAACAGGTAACTGGGTCGCCACTGGCTTTACCTTCTTCGCTACAGTTTTGTATTTGGTGTGAACCTCTGCTTCTTCACGAGAGCCACACCAGCAGATTGCATCCTTCCATCCACTCTCCAGTCTCGGATGAGGACGAGATTGCAAGCACGAGACAATCTCCTCATAGACCTTACGAGAGTGGATAGGGATCACCACCCTTCCTCCCATCTGCTCCATCAACCTATCTACATCATCCAGCCAACGAACAAAAGACTGTACACCTACAAACTCCTCGTAAACACCAGAAATCATCTCACCTTCACTCAGAACTCCTGTACAGCGCAGATTTTCTGCATACTTCTCCATCTGCCTTCTACTCTTCTCGGTCAAATCCTCTACTCGCGTGAACTCACTCCAATCATCAGAATTGAAAGTCATTAAACCAGATTTCCAACTATGTACAGTATAACAGTTTTCAGAATCTTGAGCAACCTCTTCGTCAGCCTCTTGTGATCCCACAGGCTGCTCAAGCGGGATCATAGTAACAGCAGATCCATCACTCTTGGTATCCCGTCCTACAAGAGTGGTTTCTGAAAACCCTTGCTCCTGCAGATAGGAGAATCTCTCAAAGTTTGTCTGTTTCGTTCGTGGTTCGTACGAACGGTCAAAAACTGCACAGAACGTCTATCATCTGGACTACGGATCCTAGCATAGTGAGATCCGTCATCCATCACCTTCGTCTCCATTCTAACTGTGGTGATATAAGGCTGACCAAGAATTACAGGATAAGAAGCAGAAGACTGCACGAAGAAGTGCTGATCTACCTCTACATCACCCAGCTTCACTCTCACGTTGGGACAAGCGCCATATAACTCACCCTTCTGGTTGTTTGCAGCTCGTAGCACCCAACCATGGTTCAGTTCGATAGGCCACTGCCCTCTCTCGTACACCTCCCGTGACATGATGTTGATCTCAGAACCGTGATCAACTAACGCAGCAACAGGTTCAAGACTTCCGAGACGAACTCGTGTAGCCGTCGTAGCACGAGCCCAGTGTCTCTTCCTGAAGTCACTATCAGCAGCTGGACTCTCATCGCCAGCTTCATCATCATCGAATTCAGCTGTATTGGTACCAGCAACCAACGCTTCTTGCTGGAACTTTCTATCATCAGCCTCCTGAAAATGCACCTTGCCGAATTCTGCATCATTAACAGAAGCTCCTACCATCTCTATCATCTGGCTTTCTACTTGCTCGGACATCACCTGTCTCTTCCGCTTGATGATGTCGATGATCAGTTCGTGAAACTCCCTCTTCGCAATACCAAGAACCTCCCGAAGAGAAAACTCGATTCGCGCATCAAGTATTCTCTGCTCTAGGATACTCTTGAGATCAGTTGAAGTCTCAATATCAGCTGCCAACTTGTAAGCCGGTCCCTTCTCCTTTTCTTGGGCAGTAAACCGTCTCCCAGTAGTCGTTGGCTCCTGCTGGGATCTCTGCACGTCCTCCATCGGACCTGATGCAGGTGGAGGAGCTGCAGAAGTAGACGGGATGTCTTCGGGAGGAGCTGCTCGCCTCCTTGTGACTCTTCGTCTGTCCCCAGCCTCTTCTGGAACTCCAGTATCAAGTTCAGAGGCTTCTCGCCGCCTCTTCTCCTCCACAGAAGCATCCTGCCAGTGAACGTGTCTATCCACGTCCAAGAATGCTTTGATAGACGCAGCATCAACAGGATCTCCCCATCCTGTGACTCTACGTATAGTTTCTGCTCCTCTCTTCAGTACTTCAGAAGGAACTTGAACAGGTTTCTTCTCAGTAGTCCTATCTAGCAACGTAGGACTCGAAGAAACTTCAATGTGACCGGCATATACATCAGGATTTACCGGTGGTGCCATCAATGCATGTACGGTTGCAGCAGCTGTAATCTGAGGTAGACTCCTCATGCCTCCTCGTCCAAACTGCGTGCTTAGCGGCTCTCCAGTAGAAGAAAGGTGCAACCTACCGTTCTGGTAGCGAACCACACCATCTCGCAGAGCAGCCGTGAGCTCTTGACAGTCCCCTCGGAAATGATCTTGACTGTCACACCAGATACATCTACGAACAGGAGCACCTCTTGGACGTGCAGCAGCAGGCACCAGCGGCTGCTCTCTCTGCAATCCAGCTAGCTCCACCTTCAGTTCTCTCATCTGCCGAATCAGGTCTTCGATCTGGTTCTGCTGTCCATGGTTCTCTGCAGGTCTCTGAACCGGTGCCCTTTGTGCAGGAACTGGTACCACTGGTATCAAAGGTACTGCAGCCGATACAACAGGTCTGGGAGCAGGAGCTGGAGGTTGCTGTACTTGAGGAGCATTGCGAGGTTGAGCGATCACTTCTGCAAGCGGACGTCCTCCCACAGCCACTCTTCCACGCCTTTGTCTCGTCAATACAGCAACAGCATCCTCAACTCTCCCCCAATCAGTAGTAACTCCTCCTTCAGCCGATCGGTCAGCCAACATAAAGCATAACCGATCTGCCGTAGCATCATCGGTAGCTTGCAAGAAAAGCTCAGTTTTCCTAGCATCTAAGGTTATCCTCTCAAGAGTTGAGAGTTGTCGGTATCTCCGATCAAACTCTCTCAGCATCTCATTCAGGTTCATCATACGACCAGGTTGCTGCTCAACCCAGTCTAGAAACGTTCTTCTAGTGACTCTCTCTGAATCTTCTTCGAGAAACTCCTCTCGAAGAGATCGTTCGAAACTCATCCAGACACCTAGATTTCTTCTCTGTACATCCCTAACCTGGTCCCGCAACTCAGGGATTACAGCTAACTCGAAACTCCCTATCATCTCAGCATCAGTAACTCTAACTAGTTCCATCTCTCCTCTGTATTCACGCAGATATCTAGAAATATCTCTACCTTCAAATCTACCGCATCTATTCACAATTGCTTGCAAAGCCTTGGTAGACTTCAACTCACCACCTCCAATGATCGGATGCTGTTGGACCAGGGCCGCAAGCGTCTTCAGAATCTCAGCCGTATCCAGACCAGGTGCAGATGTCGCTGTAGCCGCTGGTGCTACAGAAGGAGCTGCAGTAGACGTAGATGCAGCAGGCGTAGAAGTAGCAGCAGCAGCACTCTTGCGATCCATCTCTTCTCCTTGTAGTGAACTCAACCTTCTCAATCAATCACCCCAAGAGCTCTCAGTGGAAGCACCAGATGTCGAGTTGAGAGTTTTCCTGGGAAGGGCGGAACCTTCTGGCTGTGATAGATCTTGAAGGCTGTGTTTAGTCTACTCAGGGAAGCGTTGGACTTCAGGCTATGGTTTCTTTCTACACAGAGGTAGGCTTCAGATCAAAAGGGAACAGTATAAACACTCACTCAGGTCGAATGGACCCTCCAGTAGGTTCAGGAAGCAAAAATCAGGTCAGACTAGCAGTAATAAGGTCAGACAGCGAACTTTAACAGTCCAGAATCAGAAACATACAATGGTTCAGGCTTCAGAACTCCTCCTGCATGTAAGTGAGGCCCTACTGACCATGCACACGAAGTTTCAGCTTGAGATCAAATCAGTGTGTCGAGATATGGGCAGAAACGTTCTGAGCAGAGAAATTACGGCAATTTCTGGTACCCAGACAGCTATTTCGACCTAGATCAGAGAATTGGCTCGATCACTTTCAAAGATTCTTACAGGATTTGCAGTAAACAGCTTGCTGAACACTCCTGTGAAGTTGGACCTCCTGATTGTACACAGAACTCCAGATCTCGCTCTCTGAAGTTGATGCTCTAGATTGAGAGCTATTCGGACCCCCTCTGCTTCAGCGGTCGCCCTGAATTACTCACAATTTCAATTGACATGAAAATTTGGGGACAGTCGTAGCCCTGCTGCCAATGAACGAGACCTCGAAGGTTTGAAGCGATTTTCTCAAATCTACTGCGATTGACACCGAAAACCCCAAAATCAACAGAAGTGCTGCAATTCTGGCACAAATCGAACTTCAATCAGCCATAACTCCTTCTTTATTGCTCCAAATCGATCAAAAATTTCGCTGACAGTGCTTGGCACGACGAACCCTATCTCCCTGTGCTCTCAGATTTCGAAGATCTCTCTCCAAATGCTCGAACTCCTCTTAAGACCCCTACTACTAAGTTTAGCGGTACACCAAAGACAAAATTGGACCAATGAGAGTTCATAGCTTCACTCCCTTGTCCTTTTGTGTCCCAAAACCACGTGGTGACTTGAATTTGCACATAGGCTACCACGTCAAGTCCCTAAAGTGCCAGCATAGACCCTAAACTACATGCGAAGACATGTAAAACGACGCGTAATCCCGAAAGAGAACCTAACCTCGCTAAGAAGCATGCATGGGCGACACGTAATTACAACCCATGAGCTTAAGTCCATCTACATGGTAATCAACCTACTAAGACTCAAAATATATAACATCCTCCAGTGTCGACTTCTCTGAGGTCCTAATTTCACTCAGAGAGACTAACGCTTGACAGAGAGGTGAATTATTTACACTGTGAAATGATTCACATCACGACAGCGTGAACAATAGAAGGGTGTCCTCGTTCACTCTTACCAATGTCTTCTGGATTCATGGCAGTAGTAAGCCGAAGCTTTACTCCATAGCAAGCAAAGAACTCCTTCGCTTCTACACCTCTCAACTCGCCCCTATCTGCTCGTAATCTCCAACAGATCCATAACGACAGATAATATCTTCTAGTACGAACTTACATATGTTCCCTGTAGTCCTCGTTCGTAGTGCTCGTCCTTCCACGTAGTTGGAGAGATCTTCTCGAGCCAACACCAAGTAACACATCCCTCATAGTCCCGGCGGCATCATCACAAGATCAAGGACCCACGAAAAATGAATACTAGGTGGGTAGGTAGGTACAAGTCCATCTCTGTAACGGACTTTAGAGTAGAACTGGCCCTCCGTAGAAGGAGGAGAGGCTAGCCGTCGTCGTCCTCCTTCCGGAAGAGATGGAAGGGAAGCAGAACCCGAGGGGAGGTCCCTCTCGAGACTGGAGGCTGTGTCCCAGTCTCGAAGGCCATCCTAAGAGGTCGTGGAGACGTGGTCTCCGAGGCTGGGCCCTATCTCTTGAGCTATCGTTTTCTCTCGAGGTGCTGCGAGGAGACGGCAGTGAAGCGGTACGTTCCCGTTGGAGAACATTGTCATGCCCTCTTGGGATTTAGGGACGTCGTTTCTCCAGAGGGACGCGCTGGTTGGTATCCTATGCCGGATCGAGGAACACGCCTCGGTCCTAGGACCACGGATCATCTTCGTGGCGATCCGTGTCTTCTTGAGAATTCGGTGCGGGAAGGGGTGCTGCATAAGATTATCTGCGTAAGAAATTTCTAGAGAATGTGTTTGTTTCGGACTGTGACTGTGCGAAAGGGTGCAAGGGGAGTATGAGACGTGGTCGATCTGCCACCATGGCCATCTCCGGGACCCCCTAGTCGTTTCCGAGAAGGAATTTCAGAGGGCATTGTTGGAAGCAGGTATTGAGAATGTTCTGCCTGCAGCTGTGCATGGTGTGCTTGCGGGAGTGACATGGTGTGCACGGGAATTACAGACGAGCCTAGCAAGTAAAGATCATTGCTTAGCGGGCATGGGACAATTGGACGTCTGTTCTTGTCCTCTAGATGGCAAGCATCATTATCAATAATGCACCACCCACCCTTGGAATCAAACATTCGAGCTGAAAACAAGTTCTTTCATAGTGCATGGACGTGCAAGACGTCCTTAATTAAGACGTTTTCGCCGTTGAGAAGTTTAACTTCAACATCGTCGTGACCTTCAATTTGAACTGTAGTGTCATCTCCTAAGAGAATATGATCTTGAATAGCACTTTCTTGTTAAGTGTACTTACAAAATTGATCGCGATCGAATGCCATGTGATGAGTAGCGCCGGTGTCAACGTACCAATGACGATCCATAGTTCGAGTTGCAAATTCATTCTAGAGCTGGGTCATCAGTACTCGTCTGATGTTGTTGTTATTGCGTTGACGATTCTTCTGGTTGCGGTTTTTCCGATTTCCGCATTGTTGCTGAGATTGATTGGACGGAGCGCTGCTGCTTGAGGCTTGATTCGGACAATTCTGGATACGGTGTCCAGTTAAATTGCACCCGAAGCACTGAATGTTAGAATCGATGTTCGCTTCTTAGAACGATTGCCGTTCTTGCCTTGCTTGGGTGATTGCTTCTTTCTTGCAAACAATGCGGTCGAACGTCCATGTTGCATTCTTCGATGAGAAGAAACGAGATGAGATCTTGCAACGTCAAGTTGGTGTTGCATCTCATCACTTGTAGAAACATTTGGTAGCAACCCATGCATGCAACCCATGAGTGTGAGCAGCTGCTCTTGTGCGTCTACTTGTACACTTGCAGACGTCAGCTGCTCGACAATCGATTTGAAAGTGTTTACATGCGATGTGACTGTGTCATTTACTCTCATCTTGAGGGTTCGCATCTTTTCTTTCAAGTGCATATGAGTCACTGTCTATTGCGCGGCAAAGTTAGAAGTCAATGTGTTTCACGCTTCTGTTGCCGAACGGCTAGAAATAATGTGACTGATAACAGTGTTCTCGCAACACTGGTTTATTACCGTCAGAGCATTCTTGCTCTGACGATCTCACTCCGCAGCGCTACCTGGTCCGGTGGCAGGTATGAGATTAGCGGCAGTGACGATTGATCGAGGTTCACTACCATCAACAATTCCGAGAACACCTTCTACGTCTAATTGGAGTTTCATATTGTGTTTCCAGTATGTGAAGTATGTCCCAACGAACTTTGTCCAGCCTTTCGTGCTGAACATGTTCGTCATCACATATGTGTCGCTGAACTACTGAGATTCTATTGAGCGCTGCGATCGTCTAAGCGAGAAGCGTCCTTCGCGCTTAGCAATCAAGGCGTCCCCTGATTGCTCCTTCACCTGTGCCTATGGTCTACCTGAAGCCTACGTTATTGTGCTGGGAAAGTAACAACTCGTAGCTCTGATACCATATAGGAAAATGAGAGAGAGGATCGATGTGAGAGAGACCAAGTATGAGTAAGCTTATTTACTGAAATGAATAATGAGGTAGGAGGTCCAAAGGTCAGGTACTTATACTTTGGTACAAGGGTAGGTAAAGCCTGCGAAAGAGCATGAGCCCAAATAGCCTAAACTAGTTGCTGTACGCACGTTCATACTGTACAGCCTATTCTAACAATTGATACTCTGTGATGATCTCATGCATAATGCAACGTGTAGTGGTATGGTGTTGTGACATACTTCAAGTAAAGAACCTAGTCATTGTCTCAATATTATTCCGTTGAGTCGTGATTGAGTTCGGGATTGAGAGAATGGGTCGTTCACTAACTCCAGTGGACAACCATAACACTGAATTATTTTAGCAAACAGAACCTAGCTACATCCTTCTCTTCTTCATTCATTAGTCTGAGATATTCCATATCTTGTAAGTATCCCAAGACATCAGCATACTATGATTTCTGAAGTTCGTCCGTGGTGAGATAATACAACATTTCATCTGAGAAACTCCCAATCCAAGCTCTCAGTAACCTCGATAAGAAGTTAATATTAACATGCTGCTTCTTCTTCCGAACTTATACTATAAAATCAAATTCCTGCAATAATAACACCCATCTAGCTATCCGGCATGACAAGTCAGCCTTTTTAACTATATGTCTCAAGCTGAAATGATCTACATGGAAAGTCATTTTATATCCAAGCAAGTAATGTTTGAACCTGGTCAACACTTGGTGACATAGCAATATTCTAAGTAACTCTTCTCTGGATGGAGAGTGAGTTGACATTCCTTACACGTCTAGAAAGGTAATTATCACTTAACCAGATATTCATGTTTGGAACTGTACACACAAAACTCATCCAAGAATGCCTCAATAAACTTTATGAGATAGCTTTGAAAGATATTGTTCATCATCCTTTGGAAGTGATCGGGCGCGTTACTGAGTAATTTTGTGGAAATCTGCAAACTCGACTTTGACCTCAAAGCTCAGACTTTGGAAGCTGTGGCCGCTCCAAGACGATGTTGGATTAGTCTGTTCCCTTCGAAGGAGGAATACATTTAAACTGTTTGCTGATTGTGTCGAATGAAATATGACTATGAGATGTTGGATTAGTCTGTTTCCTCCGAAGGGGGAATACATTTAAACTGTTTGCTGATTGTGTCGAATGAAATATGACTATGAATTGTACCGAAAAGGAGTGTTAAAAATGCTGTTTTTTCCTACTACCTCGAATGACCAAGACACCATATATTGCTCTGGTGCATTCTTTTATCCACACTTTGATACATAAAAGTTGAAGTTTACATGACATGGTGAGAGTCAGCTGGCAACAGGTGTAAAACACAGTAAAGCGCAAAGGCTCACGAGCATTTGGATAACTCTTTTAAGTTAGTCACATGCCATATGATCTCAGTCGACATGATCTTACCAACTGTGCTCAGGGACAACAGCGAGAGCCCCACAGCGAAAGAGGCTTAAAACCAAATCAAACAAAAAAACATCAACTATGCTCGTCATAAAGTTCCCTTATCTACGGATGACAATGGCAGAACCAAGCAGAAGTGCACCAAGACAATCATATGGACATGCACCCTAAATCCTTGAAGCAAGCAACATGTACTCAATTACACGATGAGGATAATGTTACACCAGAGACAGAAGAGAGCTAAATTCTCCTTTTGTTCTACCATCATCAACAATGGTTCTACTTGTGCCCTCGAAGTAATCATCTCATATCGTTAATTAGTGACACATTGATAATCACGAATTGCATGAATGAAGAGTGTGTTTAAGCTCACGAGTGGTGAGATGCTATGCTCTTGTTGGGACTCTTCAAGTTGTCTGATGCAATGGATATTATGTAACTTTGCATCCCAAACATCCAAAAGATCCTCAAGGAGTTCATGTTCGTGTTCTAGATGAGGATTTCTAATAGAACTTGAAAAAAGATACTCTTGTATCTTAATGATTAACCCATAGGATTTGGATTACTCACGATGCACGTGTACATCGTAGATAAGAAAGGTTCCGTAAGAGAACAGCTGGAACTATATGTCACCTTTGCCAACCGTCTATCTTTTGTCTTGTCTGAAAATGAGAAGATTACTAAATGAATTGAGACTTATTCATTTATACTGAACAATGGGGTCTGGATAAGTGAAAACGTGGTTAGGGTTGGACGCACTACCAGTCGAGAGTGACGACGAGCCGGCAGTTTTGGAGCTTTTCTGACAGACCGAAACATATCCGACTTTCTTGCCTTTAGCTGACTAACAAGCATAAAACTCCGTGAGAGCGAGAACATTAAGTCATCTTTTACTGGGACGAGTCACGTTCGAACCTCCGGAGAAGTTCATGGGCGTGTGTTCCGCGTTCTACTTGGAACGGTTCCTGCAGAGCAGTAAGCTCTATCTCACCCTCGAACTCGTGCGCTCTCAACTTCTCGCGGCAACACTGACATCTTCATCCGTCAAAGACATGTACTAAAAAGGATGATTTTATAAACGACCACTTGTGAAAACGGTAGTGGGGGATCGCACGCTTATTATCATAAATAGTGTCAGCGAAAAGCTCTGACCATAAAACACCATGGAACCGGTACCGTAGTGCGACCTAGCCCTTGGATGCAAGTCCTCAACTTACTCTCAAAAATTACATGGTAGAAGTGAAATTACACTTATGGTTATCTGCAAGGTTTACTCTCATTCCACTAGAGACAAATATATAATAACGATTCTTTTTACTGCAATGCTATTATAATAAGATTATGTATGTATATTACACTTTCCCATGATTTATGCACAATCATGATACACTTTGAGAGGAGAACAAAGAACAAAGAGGTAGTCTGCTTCTCTTTTTGTGTCTTAGTCTCGAAACTTCATACTCTATGTATTATATACGTCATCTATCGTGGCTCTCTCTTCTTCTCGTATTCATATATTGAGTGAATATCCTCTTTCTATCGTTTGGATTTCATAATGTATGGTTCTAGATTTTCATCAAATTTTCAATTAGGATCCGAGTTTCATTGGTTTGCGAGACAGTTTTCTCTGTTCAGAAGTTTACTTGACTGTATCATAATAGGGTTGTCCAAGTTACTAGAGAAATATTCTTCAATGGCAAAGAAATGTCATAAAATCACAACAGGTAATTTTGTATCGAAGTGCGATCCATTTGAGTCATTTTTGTGACTGGGAAGAATTATTTTTTTAATGGATATTTTTTTCAGTTCTGACGCTCAGGATAACTACTCAGAGCAGTAGATACTCCACTGCAGAAAAAATTGAAAAAATTAGTGAATAATAGTTAAAGAAACACATTTTCATGCGGGTACCTCCGGAAATACCCGTATGAAACTTCGGCCAATGTCTGGATGAAATCATAACTCTCTCTTAAGGGTGTAGGATCTTTAAAAAATGTTGCTAACTTTCACAGCCTTAATAGGTTTCTTGAACTTTATCTCATCATAACTACTACTACCTGCAACACCTCCCTCGTGTTCATTATCAGTTGTTACTGACCAATATAAACATTCGTTGCACTAATGATAGATCTAACCAAATTACAAGTCCTTTGGGAATGAATAAGTATATTCGCTAAATTATAATAGATCATTCAGTTTAAAATCCTCTAAAATCAAAAGTTAATATCCCCAACCCAAGTATGTGTTTGTACGTGGTACTTTTAGAGTAACCAATAAATTAGATTCATATATAGTTTTTATTTTAATATAGATAACTCAGTAGCAAAGGACTGGTTCGAATCCACTTGTTACTAACCACTTGTTATAATTATGATTTAATTTTTTAAATATTATATATTACATTACTTTAACTTGTGACAGTAAACTATATAAATATGGATAAAATACTAAATTCCAAATAATAAGAAACAAAGGTATAGATTTGGTAGAACAGAGAAAGCGAACATACTCAATGAGTGAAACTAAACAACTATTTCCATATTTGTTATCTTTCGAGTTCATTTTATCACATCTTCCGACTATGCAAATGCACAGTGGAAAAGATGGTGAAAGAAGAGATTGCTTTTCGTTCGATCCAAACAGCAGAGCGAGCGAGGGAGTACCTTCGCCTGCCTGGGGGAATACCGTGTCAAGAAGAAAAAGGAGAGGGAGTACAGGCGTAGCGTCGGGCTGCTGCTCCGGCAGAAGAATACAGGACGCAACGGTCGAAACGGGTTGGAAGTTTGAAGTTTGAACTGGCAAAATATTCCTGTGTCATCGACAGACAGAAACACACCGTACATTAGAGTTATCTCCCTCTCACTTCCTTCCGCGGCTCCGCCCTCACTCTCGCGTCGTCCTATGGGATGAGAAGTGATATCTTGAGGATTTTCTCGTGTACTGTGATTGCTTCTTGGTCCTGCTGCGGAGCAGTTGGCTTCAACTACGGTAGCCTAGTTCTCTGTCGATCAGGCACCGCTGGAGTCGGGGGCTAGACAATGGCGACTTCCAGGAATTTGGAAGAATTCAAAAACTGTGAACGAGAAAATGGGCTACTGAAAGAAAAACTCCACGTTCATCTTCATCGCTGGGGTTTCGACAGAGCTGTACTGGAAGAGTCCGCCTTCAACGTAAGAAAATTGCTCCTACAGACTACCAGCGATTAACCAGCTCATGGTATAGAGGTCTGTCCTGGTCGTCGTTTCTACGTAGGTACTTCCAAGTGGTCGAGGCTGTTCCCTATGTTCTTCTGCGCTGACACAGGGAATCTATTGTATGTCTCCAGATGGCCAGAGAACATGAGCTGAAGAGCGCGCAGCAGACTTACGAGCTAGCTCGAGTCGATCTCTTGCACGGCATACAAATACAGCGAAATCGTGTGCTGCATATAAAATTAGGTGTTGCTCTTTCGCCATATAGTTACAAACCGGACCGTCTTTACATCTGCAATTTCCCTGTTGAAGAACGAAGGGGGAATTTTTCGAGTTCCCAAAGTTTACAACTGAAATTTTGACGTGTGATTCGCTAGAAAAGTCGGTTTGCCAAGCGCGTCGTCCGAACTGTTTCCGTCATGATGTCTAGTTACGTCTTTTACCTTAACACATCACTTTGATCTCATTCCGCAGAGTCGGCTCTAGACGAAATAGAGGTTATGAAACCTCAACTTCTTCGGCTAAAGTCTGCACTACAGCAGGAGATGGTAAAAGATCATCATCGTGGTTTGTGTAGCTTGTCAGTAAATCCCTTCATCCTTATTTTACAAGCAAGGAATAAACTCTTCTGTAGATGATACTTAACTGCGCAGATGATGGGAGCATGACACAATAGAGTAGACGTTTTTTCTTCACAGCAGCATTTCGTTTAAGTATCTGGCGGCTGATTTGGCGAAATTGCTTGGAACGAGGGATGTCAGGTGAACAAGAAAATGTCGCACGAAAAGCTGGAGATGCTGAAATCCGCTTGGCGAGGGAGGTTGGCATCAAGAAGCAACGCAGTTGTGCAGCTACAGAAGGTGCTGGAAAGCAGGCAGCGAGGTTACTTCGAGGCTGTTGCGAAGATGAAAGAAAAGTACAGTGCGGACACAAAACAGCTAGATGGTCGAATACAGCAGTTAATATCTGAGCTTGCGGAACTGAAGAATGAACGAGAGCAGTGGACACTAGATAAGGCACAGTTGCAGAATCTTGCTGTAGAAAGGGACAAACTGCAGACAGAACTCGAAGAGGTGCAAACTAGTTTGGAAGAGAGGAATAGGGCTCTTGGAGATAAAGAGCACGAGTTACAAAAACTTGCAGCTCATAGAGACCGACTGATGACCGAGATTACAGAATGGAACTCACAGAAACAAGAAATGCAGGCTCTTCTCCAAGAAAGGGATAGAGTAGTGGTGGAGAAGGAGAGCTGGAAAGTGAAGGAGCATGAGATGCAGGAACTAGCCATAGAAATGGAGAATTTGCGATCACAGAGGGATGATTGGATTTCACAGGAGGAAAAATTACATCAACTGACGGTAGAACGAGACCAGTTGAACCGTAGACTGCGAGGAAAGGAGTCAGAGGAATTTTACAATTCTCTCAAGGAGAGAGACAAGTTAGCTGAAAAGCTCGACGTGGTTCGCTCTCAGCGAGAAGAGGAAGTAAAAGGTCTAATTAGAGAAAGGGATTTTGTCTGGAGCCAGCTGAAGAAGATTGAGGAAGACTACACGGAAAAGCTCAATACAGTTTCTGGACAACTTGTACAGGCGAACCAAGAAATCTCAAAACTCAAACATGACTTGCAGCAAGCACATATGGAAAGCAATGACAAGATGGTTGAGATGACGATTCTAAAGCTAGAAGCAAGACGAGCTGAAGATGATGTAAAACAGTTGAAAGAGTCGCTCGCAGCTTCGAAGCAGGTTGGGTATCAAGCAGAAGCAGTTGATCTTTCTTCAAAGTCGAAGCAGATTCAACAAGAGGAAGAAAAAGTAGTTCTGGATGGACCCATCAAGAATCTTTCTTTCTTGGAGTTGACACCGCAGATAGAAATTCTCCAGAAACAACTGAACGCCTACAGACTCCGAAATCAAGGAGGAGGACTCGACGCTCTATCTAAAGAGGGGCCAGAGGTTCTGAACGCCGAGGACTTAACTTCGGTAGAAATATTCTTTTCACACTTCCTTAGCATTCGTCGGATTTGACATAGTATACGCACTCGGATGTCAACTGGGTCATAATTAGGGCCTTTCTTATGCTGTTGACCTGCGTCATCCTGGAGTGTTATAATAGCGTCATGTCTGGAGTGGTTGATTTTTTGTGTGATTTGTACCGTGGCTAACGCGGTTTTATCGACATTCTTCTATCTTTTCGAGCAGCAAGGGTGATGAGTACAGACCAAACATTACCTGCCCCTGAATCGAACTTCTGAACGTTTCGGATCTTTATTCAGGATCAGGATATTTTCGTCAGCCAAGTTGAGCAAGGTACGAGAGCGGATGCGGAAGACTGTATAAAATCTTCAAAGGATGTGGAAGAGTTACGCCGTGAAAATGAAAATCTGAGGGTGCTATATGGACAACTGGAGGCCCTCTACAAGGAAAAGCAGGTAAGATCCAAACTAAACTCACCGGCCCCTTCAGATCCTAGATCCTAGTTAAGATACAGAGTTGGGGCATTTAACACGCAGGAATACACCATGAATCCGTAACTGCAGTTTGTTAAACATCAGCTCAAGGAAGATGTGCCTATCAGTCCATCCATCTCATTCACGGACTTGATCAAACTCCAGAGGCCCGAGAAGGTGGCACGTACTATGACTCATAAAGATCCAACGAGCCGCAACCTGAAAGTCGAGTTGGAGGCCGCGGCTGCGTCAAGCCCATCAGATGAGGATCCGGTGCTCGAAAACGTGCATGGAAGAATGAAAGTAAGTCAGTTTTCTGTCTTCCTTCCAGAACAACTCAGAATTACTTTGACATAATGAAGCTGTTTCGTCCGCCTTTTCACGGCTGTAGAGAAATACTGTTCAGTATTCGGGTGTGTGACTTTCCTACCCTAGATAATTGAGGCTTTTCGGCAGGATAATCTCAAAGCGTGCGCAATACCTGAGCCCTCATATGTATACGTATAGGCATCAAATCTTCCGCAAAGCCTGATTTCTCAGACGAGTTATTTTCCTTACCTGGTGTCCGTCGAAATCACCTGGAGAAACCGTGTGTTCCAAAGTCTCTCCTCATGTAGAGGGTGAGCAAGGATTGTTTCTCATTCTCTAGGGAGTTTGTCATTTATGCTAAGGTTTAAGGTCCCGCCTAGTTAGCCTTTCTTGAACACCTGAGCTTGAGCATAAGCTTTGTTCTTCTTCCGTTTCCTAATGGAGTCTTTTATCGGATGTCTTTTTGCATTTATGGTCTAAAAACTTGCTGCATCCTCTCTGGCATAGCAGAGGCGAGTTGTTGGCTCGAAAGCTCGCGGGTTGAAGGCTAAGTCAGGTCAAAAGACTAGTATGAAGGAACTAAGGAAGCAGAGTGGACACGACGTGGTATTCACCGGGCCGGAGGAATGGGGAAGCCCGACGCAGAAGGCTACATCTTCCAGGACAATCAAGAGAAGCATGTCCAGTAGCAAACCTCCGTTACCGTCTTCATCAAGGAGGGTGAGTTGTTGAACTAGCAGTTTCCCTTATCTCGAGCCTCGAGGCAGCTTTCAGAATTGATGATTATACAAAGAGCCTTTTAGGAATCCATAAATAATGTCGTTAGAGCGGGTGGTGCTTTTATCGGCCTAGAGTTGCGTGCTCTGGCAGTCTGCTGGTTGGAGTCACATATAAGTATGTAGACTCCAACGTTCTGACATTTCTTAGTGCTCAATGAGATAGAGAGTAGATTAGACGGAGTGTGGACAACTGTTCCTGCGTGCGTGCTCTGCCTCACAATCACGTAATACCTTCTCACTCGAGAGAGTACGATGCGTTTATGCTGCAGAAAGAAAACTTGGGTCGGCATACAGATGGACCTGTGAAAAAGGTAGAAAGAAAACGTAAGGCAGACGAGGGCTCGACAACTATTCAGGTAAGTCACAGATCTTGAGATCTCTCGGAGATGAACGCGATGTCTTCTGGTATGCACATCACGAGGGACAGTTCTGGGAAAGCCGTACTGTTTTATCTCTTCTGTGATGCCGGTTCCATGGAACCGTAGCGCCGGAAGTGAACTAGTGTCGGGCATGTGGTCTAGAGAAACTTGTTTCGTTTTCGTTTCACCTGTAGAGATCACCGTTAACAGTTGTAGACTTCGCTTTCAGGATTTGAGGAGAGCGCATCATGAGGCTGGTCCATTGAGGAGGAGTACAAGGAAACGGAAAGCCGACAGCAAGAATTGCGATGAGAGTCAGGTTGGTTGACCTTTGCCTCAAGTTACAGATAACAGGAGAGCCAAGATCTAAGACTTAAAATCAAAAGACTTGTAGAGTACGAAAATTTAAAATGTTTTCTTATGCTTCACAAAGAAGATATGATATTGGCTAGAGGTGTATCTGATCCTTGCATGACGGAAGGTTCTGTAATTGGAACTGTTCTTTAGGGTTTGCTTCTTTCATCCTGTCGGAAATAATGCGTAGTTAGAGCAAGAGTAATTAGCATGCTCTTTCCTCGTATGTACCCAAGCAAGAAACGTTGAAATCAGGAACTTCTTGTTGATAGGATGAGCTACAACACAGTAACCCGAGGTATATGCTATTTGATGTCTCCCAAATTTCTAACGAGTGAGTTGCTATACGAACAGCAATGGACGCGGAGTAACAGTGCTCCTGTACAGAGGGTTCCTCTGCTACCAGTCCCCGTGAATGAGAGCAGCTACGCATCTGTGGAAAAATCAAAACAACAATCTTTACGAAAGCCTGAGATTGGATCAGTGGAGTGTAAAACTAAAAGCTCTGCAAAGGGAAGCAGTAGCCTCATGTCCAATCTATTCTCCGCTGCATTCAGCATACCCAGACTGAACATTCAATCATCATCGGTGACTCGAGCGTGATGTGCTCTCGTGGAGGACTTTAAGGGCATCGCCGAAGCAGGAAGTTTGTCTGCATCGTCCCTCTGGAGGATCAGCGTTCTCGACCATCTGAAAGACTGCTGGTCATCACACGACTGCGTACAGGCGGCGATGGTAAACTCTTTGGTCTTACACTCTTAAGATTTCCAAGTAGAATAGTTAGGTACACTTTCCAGGATTCGAAGAGTGTTTTGACGTTCTCGCACTTACGCTTTTGTGGACGAGCAGGTAGGCGTCAGAGGGTTTATAGTGGTTTGAGGCGTAGCAATCATTTCTCCATAGTTAAAATACTACTCTGAAGCTTTTGTGCTCAATTTTAAATGTGCAGGTTTGATGAATTACTTTTGAGGAAATGGGACGGACGGAGTTTTTCTGTGGGAACCTGGTCCAGATTGTCTTAGATTATATTTTTCTGCAGCATCAGCTTCACCTCATCACGAGTCTTCAGTCTTAAGATGTACATACTACGAGAACTCTTTCTTCTTCCGACTATTCGTGGAGTCTACGTTGACCGCAGTGTCTTGAGTGTAGTATTATTCCGAGAGCTGTGTTTCTTATACCCGACAGCCCAGCACTGCAGGCTTCTGAATAAGTGATTCGAAGTGGAACAAACAGGCGCTGCAAATTTATTTACCCAGGCGTGGTCTCAGACCATCGTCCGAAGCTACGGCTGTCGCAGTCCTCTGATTCACATGCTTCCCGGATGGACCAGACCAATCAGGTGAAGTTCGCTGTAAATTCCGTCTGTCCAGCCCTCTGTACCGAAGACTGCGCTTTTCAGGTTGTTGAAAAAGATTCGGTGCTATAGCTGGCCGGATCGGACGGCCTCAGCAAGGCCCAGAGATATCTCAGAGAATATACTCCATTAGCAGGTCGGAAGACACCGTCGCTGTCACGGTTCCAAACACGAGTTTCAAACCCTGGATCTGACTCACACAACTGTTTGGCATGCATTCGTCTCACCTCGCTTTCCTTCACTGTCGCGCTTTGTAAGTTGCTGGGCATCCATGGCCAACCGAAAGCGAACGCAACCGGTTGGTCGACGAGGTGCTTTCTCCGAAATGTTGCATTCTCTTTACTTCGGTAGAATGCGAGTAGAGTTATTCCGGTTGTACGTACTGTCAAATGTACTTGATACTCCGTTACTCAGGTTTACTTATCGTTCATTACAGTTCATGCGTAATGGTAAGACGTGGGAAGACGTGTGAACCTGTTACACCAGTAACTGGTAATTGTTGGTATAAAATGTCTGACTCAGTACAACGTGATGGTCGCCCGTTCCAGCATTAAAACGCGATGGTCTCGAAGTCACTGAAAGCCACAATACTGATGTGCGGCATTTCGTTGAATCTAAGCAACGTTGAAAACTTGTTCGTACAAGCCTCTATGTGCTGCGCATCTAACTAAACCCTAAACAGCTGAGTCTTTTTGTACACGACAGATTTTACTACTTGAACTTGTCCCTCCATTTTCTTGCTCTAATTGATTAGCTGTATTTCATCAGGTCCTGTCGCGGAGACCTTGTACTCTGGACCAATTGCTTCACGGCGAAGGACCATACACAGGTCGCAGCTGCAATAAGAGTACCGTACACAATCTTCCGCGAATGCACGGTGTCATGTTCGGTAGCATGCGTCCAAGGAAGCTGTCAAGTCCCTCATATGTCTGACCTACAAAAGTAGTATTGTAAGTGCACATGACCAGCCTTTGGACTCTGGAGTCTCGGGGCGCTGAGCTCGTGCGTGAAGAGGCATACCGTCTACGGAAGATGCAAGAGAGGGGACCACTATCATGGAAGGTCGTCGCCTTCACTCGTACGATTCAAGGCTACACGAAGCCCATCCTTTTGTCGGATCCCGGTCTTGTTTAAAGAGACAAACGAACATCCGGTTTGGTGGGTCAATTGTGCCGAGAATTCTACACGGTGTTGTCCTTTACGACCAAACGAGGTTGAAACAAAGCTGCGTGGACTGAAAACCATGACAACATTGTATAAAATTTGACCTCCGTGGAGAACAAACGCAGCGAGGTACAAACTTGCGGGTGTCAGGTCGTATACGGGCAAACACTTGGCCTTCATGGGAGGACTGGTGGCCCATGATCGTTTCTGGGGGCGAACATAACTACACACACACCAGCCAGGGCGATAGCAGCGCCCATGACGTCCCACTTATCAGGACGATCTCCATCCAGAGCCCAGCCCCAGAGAAGAGAGAGGACGATGAAGAATCCTCCATAGGCTGCGTACGTCCTGCCAAACACCTGACCTTGAAAAGTCGGAATCACACCATAGCCGATCAGAATCAAGCTCCCAAGTACAAAGAAACCCCATGACCAGTCCTCCTTCCGCCATTTCCATACAAACCATCCGCCACCAATCTCGCACAGTCCCGCTGCTGTAAACAGCCCCACAGCAACGAAGATGGACTTCACATCGTAATCAGCCATCCCCTCTCCAAGAAACCAAACTCTAACAAGAGGTCTTTTCTTGTCACCAGCACTCCTATCGTTCAGAACTCCACACTGAGCTTAACCTTTTCCCGACAGTCCACCTTGACCGTCAACCTAAAACGACGTTTCCATTCTTCCTCGTCAAAACTCATCCCGTCTCCTTGAGTCCGACCGAGCCTTTCATTTGGCTGCCGAAAGTGGCTTTCCCCACTTCCTACCACAGACGACACGAAAGTTGTGATGTGATGTCAAGGTTACGGACTGAGCGGGTACGTCTTTGTCGCTGGAAACCCGTTGGTCAGTCTAAGTTGACGTGGTAGGGAGAGAATTCCATTCAAACTTCATGGTCCCAGTTCTAGTCCAGAACAGCTACTGTACCGCAGCCACATTACAGCTACTGTAGTGAGCCGTACAATAGCCGTAGTCCTGTTGGTACTACAGTAGGTAGGAGGTCGCAGCTGGCCGTGAGCGAGAAAAGTCCATGGAAAGGCACAGGGTTGACGACCGCGAGTCTGCCTCCCTCTTGGTTCTTGCTGCTTCTTACTCACGACGGCAGGGACGAAAACGACGAAATCTAGAAGATTATATTCCGGAACCTCTGGAAAGGAGATTCCCTGGAGCAAACCTAACCCGTCACCTCCACAGACTTTTGGACTTTTGGTCTGAGAGACTCCCGTCTAGAAGATATGTACACATTAGTATGAAGATATGAAACTTTTCAACCCACCTCTTTGTCAAGTCAGGGGTCCTCAAATTCTCAGTAATTCCTTCGTTAATTACTAATTAATTACTTACTATTGTATGACAAAGTTACTCGTACCTTTTGGTGGATTTTTATTCGTTCTAGCATGTGATTTTTATTCGTCGACATGAGAGGACATATGTTTCTATTTTTTTGTTAAGAAAGGTTACATAGTGATGGACAGGTATGAGAAATTTGAACATATAAAACATCATGTTCAAAAATCGGTTTCATGTTCTTCTTTCAGCGTCCTAGACAGAAATTGTCTGGAAATCAAGTTTTGTTGTTACTTTGTTGCTTACAGTTTCAAGTCACAAAAGCAGCTGCATAAAGTGACGATCATCTTGTTTCACGATCTAACGCAATCTTCGCCCAAGATCCAAAATTAGAAAGTTTTCTGTGCACTTCACTGTCTTACTAAAATATTTCCCTGATCTACAGAAGTTCTAAATTTAGTGGGCCTCGCTTTGGTGGTGAGTTTTTTCCACTCGTCTGTTATGTTATTTTCTCTTTTAAATCAAGATGAATACGTTCAAAAGGTTTTCTTCTTTTCCTTTTAAAGCAGTCCAGTTCATGGGGTCCTTGTCTCATTTCTGAGAACCAAGGCAAAGGTGTCGACTTTTGTCCATCCATGGTTTCAAATTTCAATCCGCCTTCTTTTATACTCCAATGACTTCACAAGAGAGCGGCCCGTCGCATGTACAACAGAAAGCAGGGAACGAGGACCAATATATGCATGCATACGTATGAAAGAAAGTGCTGGGCAGTGGAATTGTGAGGCCATGAAGAAAGTGAGCGGCAGGAGAGTCAATGTTGAAATTGCATGTGAAGTTCAAGCAGAAAAACCACAAAATCTTTTAGTGCATGTTTTGTCATCTTCCGGTTCCTTTCGCATAGCAATAAAGACCAGGTTACAGGGAACAAACATTCTCATTACCACGTACACCTTGATTGATGAAGGACACCATGTTATATATGCAGGGGAACCACGTTCAGTATGAACGACGTAAACAAGAAGATTCTTGCACTGAAATTGCGGGGCTAGGCGTTAGACATATAAACTCTTTCTTTGTTCCTTTCAGGTTTCCCATCAGTTCTCTCTGTTTTCTCTTTTCTTAATCGTCTGTTAATATCACAAAATATTAACAAAATATATTAAATACAAAAAGTTCTCTTTTCTTTTCCGGATTTCCGAATCTACGTATAACTATGCTAAGGGTCCAGGCGCACCGGGTGTTTTAGATTTTCCAGCTTGTTAAAAACAGTAGGCTCGGTAATAAGTCCATCAAGTGTTTCAGGTTAAACCACAAGTGAGAGTATAAAACCCCGCAGCTCGCACGCGGCGTCTTTTGTTGTCACTGTAGCCAGTTGATCATCCGTTGAGCGGCAGTGAGTGTTCCGAAGACGGAGAGCGGCAGACTGTCTTCCCGGCGAGCGACTAGAGTTTTGGGTGTTTTGGTGAGATCGCACATGATCATTGCGATAGGAAGCCAGGGCTATACTGTGCATAGTCGATGTCTATGGAGATTGACGAGACAGGAGTGCAATCGATGACGAGCATCTGATCGAGCATCGTCTTTTTGCAGATCGTACTCTGTTTTGACTCTGCTTCATTTGTGGCGGTCGTATAGTGCGTGCATCGTTTCTTGGTTGTGTGGTTACTCTTACACTTAGCGAGCTCTCTATTCGCTCATTGATATCATCCTGTACTGTTTATCCTATCGGTTTGCAGGTCTTTTTGTAGGTCTCGATAATATATTCTACCTAGTCCATCTGCCTCGTTTATCTTGATGTCTGCTACAGCGCATCTTGGTTATTGCCGTCATCATGCGAACTCGATACCATGGATGTGAGGTATATGCTCGGTGGACATATCAAAGAGTGTAGCTAGCCTTTTAGGTTTCCGGTGACAGCCAACAGTCTCGCATTTTTGCTTTCTATCCATCACCAGCGGTAATTTTATTTTTTCGCTCTCTTGGACTTCTCTCTACAACACAGTATTGTTTTATCAACCCTCTCTTGATCACTCTACCCACAGTCTCGATAATATCTTTTGACCAGTTTGTGTTACTTCCTTCCGTCCTTGTCCTTTCTTGACTTTCGTGATCAGTCGGTCGTGCTCTTCGTAGACAGTGAGCTTCAATCCTTGTCCTTTTCTGACTTTCGTGATCAGATGTATGTAGAATATTCATGTGTTCTGCAGCCGAGCGAGTTTACACATGTGGCAGATTTATTCGAAAGGGGAGAACATTCCAACCAGCTAGGGAGGGTTCTAGTGAGCTGTTTTGGAAGTTTCTTCTCATGGCCAAGGTTTCAGAGCAAATATTTGAGACCAGATTGGACTCCGTGCAGGATGTTTCGAGCAAACCGTATTTTGACTCTGTGCTAGAGGATGTCTGGAAGTTTTCTTGGCCAGGGACAGATGAGAATGAGGCACCGAGACGCTTCGTCAGATTAGTGAGTCTGGACTGATTGCGAGAGCTTTATCTACACTTTTCTGATTCTTGTATTGTGTTCGCTGCGTCTTTGGAGATGGAGCCAGATACCTTTTTGATGGCTGCTTGTTATGTCTGGTATGAGAGCGAACCTAGGAAGAAGCATTTTCAAGTATACAAACACCTCTCTTATGCAGCAGGATGGAGGGAGAGAAAGCAGTTTCCTGAGTTTCTACAATCAGCAGTTCAACAAAGTTGGGAAGAGTTAGGCGAGGAGCATGTAAGATACATCCCTTGATTTTTCTTCTGTTTCAGGTTTTCATTCCGTTTTTTACAAGTGTTTATCGTTTCCGTATTTTATTGGCTTGAGCCTCCTCCCCTCTTGTGAGAGGAGTGAACCTTCGCTGGGTCGGTCAGCTAGATGGGTTCAACTCCCATCGAAGATATTGCATGACTGTTAGTGTACATTTGGTCCCTAATCGCTTCTAGTTCTATCTCATTCTGATAAGAGATCATCGACCGCGCTGGACGGTGCTAGAAACAAAGATGGGTTGAGAAATGAACACAACACGGATGAGATAGTTGCCTGAGGAAGGGGAGACTTTCTGAGTAGTAAGTCGATTTACCGAGGACGTTTGTCTTTTACCTTCCATGTTTCAGCATATAAAGGATTTGAGTAGATCATCGACAGAAGAGACTTTTGTCAAGTTTATCCCAGAAAGACTAGAAAGGCAGCTGAGAAATTTGGGTTTCGACTCCAGGCGACTGAATCCGTGAACAGGTCCGATGGTATCAACTTTCTGATGTCACTCGATAGTTGTTCTTAGAGTAGTAAAGTTTACATGTTACCAATAATTCATAGTCTCAATATCTACGTCCTCATTTCTTCCTTAGATTTCTGGTTCATCTTATTCATCGTGGTGTTCCACGTGATGCTACTAGTTCGAAACTGAAACTCCACCTTGGGGAGTTAGAAGTCAGGTTCTTCCGAGTACCACTCTGGTCTTTGTGGGTTTTGTGATGCCTCTATCTTTGTCTTGTGACGAGAAAGCTTGCCCATCGCCTCGTTCACAGTCATATTCACTTCGAGTTCATATTTGTTCCAAGGATTCTCTAATGGGTCTACTACTCTCAAAGGTTTTGCTATTTCATTGTCAAAGTTTTGGCTTGTTTAAAACTTGATTCTATCCTTTCTTTGGGTGTATGCGGGATTATAGTTGCTCCATTTGCCATCGCCACTAGCTCTTCCAGTGCTTGTACACCAAACTCGTCTCGCACCGCTGGTGCCGTGTAGAAGCAGTACCAATCAGAAGCGGAAAGGGCTTTCAACTGGGTAACTCTAGCCTAAGTCTTTGGTTGGTCTAGCATTCTTATCAGCAGTTCCCTATTCTAGAGTAGTGCGTGTGGTGTGCATAATACAGTTCATGTAGCTATGGATGTAACGGCTCAGTTGCCCAACGACAGCACTTCTCAACAATACGAGAGATGTGTGTACTCACATAGAGTTCTCGGAGAATAGGTAAGTAAGTGAAAGATTTCACTCTCGGTATGAGGTATACTGTGCATAGTCGATGGTCCTTCTTGTTCCGGTCTACTTTCTCATGTCGACAGTGACGTTTCAAGACTAAACCATACTCGAGACGCTTTAGTTTTATGGCTAAGGAGCTTAGGAGAGCTCCATAGCTGTCATGAGCTTAGGAGATGTGAAGCAAGGTTCCAGTGGCATCGTCTTATTCGAGTGAGTAGTCTGTGTTGTTGATGCAGTTTTGATATGTCAAATGTTCATGGTTCCTCAGTTACGTCTATCCTGAATAATAAAAGAATAAGATCGGGGCGTTTCCTTTTCCCCGAATCTTTCGTTTTTCCTCAAAGTCCTCAAGTGAAACAAACAAATGACTGGTTTCATCTCACGAATGACGGGAGAACGTTTGTGCACAAAAACATTCTTTTGAATTGACACTCTCGTTCACTAGCAACCACCATTTCAAACACAAGTTTGTCACTGATGAAGCTCAGTTCATGAACGTTCATCTATGAAAAAGAGAGCCTCATGGAGTAAACAATGGGGTCGTGGGGCTAACCTCTTCTTACTTGGAAAAACACAAAGTTATGATAAACGGCAAAAGGCAAATCTCTAAGTCATTTCTATATCAGGTGAGTCCCGTCTTTGAACGCAGCGTTCATGCATATATTTACCTCGAAGTGAAATATGCACCCAAATTGTAGTTCTAGGAAAACGGTGGAAATAGAAAACTATTTAAAATAGATAATCAAAATAATCATGAGCAATTAGCTTACAACGGTCTTGAATAATACATTAGTAAATAATTAAAATTAGTAAAAAATACAGTGTATTAAACTGCATGGTCACGGAGAAAAAAACATAAAATAAAATTCTAACTCCCATAATGTTACTCCTCTGATCTGCATACATATACAACAAAATATGAGTATTATTTGATCAAACTAATGTGTAATGATACATGGCATGTGGAGTTATAATAGTACTTACGGGGTTACTTCATCTCGAAAGCCGAAAAGCCTCTCTCGCAATCCCGCCTTCCACTCAGAAGTACGAGGTGGTAAGATGCACGTGGTAGCTGTCTTATGTCGCACTGTAGTGTGTTGTGGACGACGTTGTAATATTTTTATAGGCTCACGAGTAATATTCTCGTTCCACTCCAAACAACAAGTCGCCAAACGAGCCTCGTGGCTCTTAGCATATGAATTCTTTTCGACGTAAACTTGTTGATGACAGAGTTGAATGTCTCGGACATATAGTTCTCTCTTGCTCGTGTATAGAACCGCATCTTAGTCGGTGTAATGGTTGACGTCAAGAACTGCACCATGACCACATGTGTTGGCGAATCTGCAAAAACACTTCATCATCAAACCAAATATTTATAATTTATTTACTCAAATATGATAAATAATCACTTGTTGTTCGAAATTTTACCTCTTTGATAGTAGTGGTCTGCGGTAGGTCGGTTCAAGTCAGGTACACTACAACAAGGTTGTTCTCCCGGAAGACTTCGACATAGTGTGATCACCAGCCCAATGGTTAGCCGCATTACAAATGTCCGTGACTAACATGGTTGTCTCATCCTCCACTTGCGGATAACGTCCATCCGGTCCCAAGGTCCTCCGCGCGCTCAACTGACAACAAGTATATCTACCTTTTCAATTTGTCAGCAATACCGTGAGTCTGCAACTCAGGATACAAGAATCTTCTAGATGTAATGGGGTCTCCATCAGTCAATCCCCGCATCTCCGTCACTCGATGAACCAACACGTGCTTGTTATCCTGAATAGAAGCACCTTGAGTACGCAACCACGTCACCGAGTGTCTCTTGGTGAGGAGCTCAAGATCAACTCGTACCTCCGCCTCCTCCACACCCGCTGGTACACGCTTCTTGTTTTGGACCTCTACTAAGAACTTTTTTATGATATTCTTACACTTGTGTCATAAGTCCTTCTGGTTGACTATCCCATGACGAGCCAATATGACATCAACCGATGACTTCTCGTCGTGCACGACCTCATCCGGCACTATCCCTCTCGAGATGAGTCGTTGGATACTCAGCTCAAACGCTCGATCCTCAATCAACCAAGAGTTATTTCCGGTCTCCACCCGAGTCATGTTCATCATCTCAATCACTTTATCATCACGTGCTGAGATGAAAGTACAAGTCTCATTGTAACCGTTCCTTGTCGAGTCGTATCTCAAATCGGCATAAACCACAAAGTTACCTAAAAAGATGTCGCACAATAGATCAAATTGCATCATATCAAATACGTCTTATTGTCCAATATGCTCACATTATCAACAGTACACCACAACCAGTCTGCAACACTTACCGTCCGCTGGAGTCTCGTTCAAGTCGGGAAAATGTCGTCCAATACTTCTTTTTGCACAACCTCCTTCTTCATCGCCCATCTCTCAAGCGTCGCTTGAATCCACTCTATAAACTGATCTTTTCTGTTCTGGAATCCAAAGAAATGGGACCTCGATATAAGAGCGAATCATACCTCTCGACATAAACTATCAAGCTGCTCATATCCTAGTCCCGTGCACAATCCAGCGTGATAGAAACGATGGATCACATCCGGAACATCGTGATATAACTCCATCTCTATCGATCTCCACCCAAATGTATGACCTTGTGGACATCGAAGCTTCAAGGAGTAGGTTTGATAGATACATGAAACAACCGGAGGTTCAAGTATCCTCTTGCACTCAAAATGAGGACATCGGACCTTGAATAGCGTGAATAACTTCATCAACTTACTCCTACCTACAATATCATAAATTGGCAAGTCGAGACCCATCGATACTGGATGGCGCTCATGATCTTGAGTACCGGACCCCTCTTGGTTGTATGATATTTCAGATCCACGGACTGGATGTAAGGTAGAGGTGGAATCTAGAACTTCCGCGTCTATCGCGGAGATCTCATCGCGATCCTAGAAAGAGAATGGGTGCAATACATCCTATTTAGATAATGCAACTCTTAGCACAAGTAAAAAGATGGATAACTTACATGATCTAACATTCAGATCCAAAAACTAGACAAAACATTCAAAGTCTAATATAAGTAATCAAACATCATAACGTATAAACAACTATCACAGTATCTGATGCTCAACATGGTCAACGCCAAGAGCTCGCAGTATGATAGGATCCGCCTCAAACTCAGCATCCATTGGGAAAAGCGCATCTCCTTCAATATCACCCTCCTCTGGAATTACATCTGGCTCCTCCAATCTAGCTTCAGCTTCTCTCGCCATCTGGTCTATGCACGACGCGGCGGTTGAGAAAAAAAAATGAAATACAACGGTGTGACCCACAGCTGGTCCTAAAAGTCGCATAGTCTGCACATGACGAAGCAACAACGACTCCAGCACCCTCACTTCCCCCCCCCCCCCCGGGACCTCCGAACATCCTCTAGGTAAGTGTCGATCCTCAGGTCGTCGAGAATGAACTCTAGGAGGCATGCAGACAGCAAAATAGACACTGCAGATAAGATCTGTCCTATCAGTCCGGAGGTCCGAACAAATACTCAGATGGTAACCAAGTGCTTCTGAATAATAAACAAGAATATCTAATGCTGAATGCAAAACAATAGAACTCAAAATCTACAGTATACCACACTAAAACAAATTACAAATATTAAAATATCAACTACAAAACATCATAGTATGTTCCTAAGTAAATATCATCGCAAGTCTCATCTATTTCAATACAACGAGAATATGAAATAGGACTAAAACGATAGAAGATGAGAGAAAGAAAGAAATCTCCTTAGAATGAAGTCGTGAGTCCATCGGCTAGAAGTTTAGGGCGTAACAAGGGTTTGGAGCCTCGACCGTCCAGTGAGGACAAAAGGCTGCTGTCAGCCTTTTTCCTCCAATGGGAGGCAGCAGCATTTTCCCATTGGAGAGAAGAGAGGCTGCTTGACAGAGAGGCTGTCGGCAGCCTCTCTTCCCGCTTCGCTTCATGCAAAGAGGAGGGAGGCGCAGTCCTCCAGCTGACTTGGCCTCGCCGGATATATTTCGCCGGGACATTGTCGGAATATTTGTCGGTAGTAAAATATTTTGTTTCACTGAGAACTTTATCGACCGGCTTTTGCAAATCAAATTCTGTTTTCAGGAATACAGGTCACCGTCTACAAATCATTCTTATACTGAAGTATTTCTGTCTCTGTGTGAAATGTTTTGAGTACAAGAACTATCCAAAATTCAAAAAAATGAATATTCTATTTTTGTGACTCTCAGTCATTTGATCTTGAACTGCACATATCGTAGTCATCCGAACTCAGATTCGTCTCATGTTAGTCACATTTTGAATATATTTTGATGCTGATCATTTCCATACCCAGATCGTCTGATTTGAGGCAAAGTTGAGAAAGTAACAAGCTTCCGTGATTCTCACAAAGGCCCCCGCTGGACCAATTTCACTTAGTTAACTCTAAGAATGATTAGCGGTGGGGATCTCCACCACTAAAATAGCCGCACTTGTGGTTTAAGCCGAATATTATAATAATTTTAAACGTGTTTGGAATAGCACGCTCTTAAGGTTTTATCTCTGACATTGCACGTGTAAAAGCTCCACATGGACAAGCTTACCTACTTAGACACGGATGAGATTTCCAGTTTGGAAAGTAGTAGCACTTGAACTCGGAGAAGACGCAGAGAACGAGAGACCGAAACAACACATGGATGGAGGATGGAGGATGGATTATGGCTCGCACTGTCGAAAAGCGAGAATGAGAGCATTCCAGAAAACTCACCCGCCAATGCCCCACTAATCTTCTCATTTTCGCTACAAATATCCCAGTGGGATATTAGGGCCATTCAAACTTTTCCCCATAACAAAGTGGGATATTAGGGCCATTCAAACTTTTCCCCATAACAAAATTATAAAGTTTAGATGAGAAGAGGTAAGTTTATTATATGCATGCTTCTGACAGGGAGACAAGCAGAAAAGAAAAGGACCAAACTCTTGATTGTGGCTGCAAGAAGTTCTGGATTCATGTAATACACATAAGTTTCTTGAATGTATTAACTTCAGTTGATAGTATGTTTGATTTGTGTTAACAATAAATTAGCAATAAAATATAAATATAAAATTTATAAAAATATTTTATAGTAAACTAAAATCAAAAATTAAAAACTTTCATAAATATTAAATGTTACTGAGGAGAATAATGAAAAAAAAAAGAAATACTGCATGTGCAGGCAGATGCTCTTCAAAAGATAAAAATCACTAAATATACATGAATACAGTGTATATTTTATTTATTACTTAACTCTTTTGGGTAATAAATTAATCTTGTGCATATTTGTCTCTTCTTCCTAAAGATGGAGGAGGTGAAAATGCAAGGGTGCTCACCAACAAGTTAAACTGTAAAGGATGTAGAACATTTATAGTAATTCGAATCAAGATTTTTCAATGGCATTCAGAAGATGTAGTTTACGAGCAAAGGGTACATACGTCCACTGACCGCATAAATCTGTAAAACATTTTACAGGAGTTATAGAGTTCCATAATGACCTTATTTGTACCAAAACTTCCAAAAAGAAAAGCCAGAGTTCACGTTTGAGAGTCTTTACTTTACATTTTACTTGTTATAGAAGGTGTCCGGTAAGAAATTTGAAATGAGGACAGGCACGACAGATGCAGTTGTAGATAACGTGAATCCAAACATGAATGTGAAACCCATGTGAAGGGATATGCAAATTTACAGTTCACGTGTGTCTCATCATTCATGTTTTCTCTAGAAATTTTCTTTCAATCTCTTGGACTTTTGTCTATATGATTGACAATAAATAAGATCATGTTGAATGATATTGTAATTGTCGTCTTTGTTAACTAGAGAAGATTAGTCAACGTTTAAAAGCTAATTGACGACTGCGAACCTCCTTGAGAGTTTCAAGGCTATTCTTCAGCTCTCAGATCCAATTCTAGTTGATTAACTTTTGCTAAGCTATTTCGAGTAAATTCAGACAGCACTTACGTATCAGATGCTAGAAAAGATAAATTTAACTAACGGACAACTCTCTGACAAGGCAATAGTCTACATGTGCTAACGACTAAGCAAGTTATAACAGAAATTCGATAACTTAGGTAACGTCATCAGACTTTCACCTAAATAGAGTTCATATAGATATCTTTGATAGATCAGTTCTAGAGTCTGCGTAAGTACCCCACCATGTACCTGCAAAACAAGTATACCTCAGTTCTCTCTGATGATCTGTTCTTCTATTCTTTTCTTGTCTTAGCTGCTGTCTAGGAAAAACCTCTAACTCCTCTTGTCTACACCTTGGACCGTGTTCCTAAACTTCTTACTTATCTCCATGTCATGTATTCCTCCATGCTCCTAGTAGTAAACCCGACATTAAGTCTTTTGAATTACCTGTGCAGACGTCTGTTGAGCTAGAATCCTTGATGAACCGGTAATAGTAATGAACTGATAATATTTGTGCAAGATCTATGGTTAAAAACGTTTTCACTATGAGTCCATATAAACTCAACTCTTTCTAGAGGGCATATTAGTAAAAACCTCGTTGTCATACATTCGTTTCTTTGCCGATAAATCCATGACCGCAGTTAATGAAACATGGATGGATGAAATCACAGAGAAAATACTCTCAATCTCATTTTAGTAACTTTCTACATAAAATATTCGATAGAATATTCAAAATGGTGACTGATACTCCTGTATAGAAATCCGAATTCACTCATGAGTCTCAAACCCATTCACAGAGATGTGTCATTCAGGCACCCATGCATATTATTCACCTCCTCTATTTTCCGATGGAGGAGGTAAATATGCATGGGTTTAATTTATTATCTAACTGTTACGTTGGGAAGGGTTAGGTAATAAATGAAATTTCATGAATGAATTATGGCAAGTACGTTAATTGTTTTTATTTTTCTTAAATTTACATTTCTTATTGAGGTTATCATATTAGCAATTGTAACGTTTTCTATAAATACTCTTTAAATTAATTGATAAATATAAAAAAAAATTTACGTTTTTTTTCTTTTTCATAAAGAAAGAATTATTTATAAAACTTCTGGAGCTAATGAAACTATTTTTGTAAAATTAGATTCTCTTAATTCTCGAGCAATTGGACCAAAAACACGAGTTCCTTTTGGATTTCCTTCTTGATTAATAACAACTGCTGCATTCTCATCAAATTTTATTATTAAAGTTTGATTTTTTAACTTTTAGCTTTCCGGACTTATACGGTCAGAAGCAAGTCCCCTTTCTCTCTTTTTATGGGTTATGTTGGGATGTTCTTGTGTCTCTTAGCTCTCCAAACATTTAACATTTACATATATTTTGATTTTTTAGATAAATTTAATATAGATTTTCTACTTTATATTTATGTATTTCTGGTAACAACAAACGTACAAGAGTTCCCAAGAAGTTCATGTCGTATGCATATTCCACATAGATGTGAGAATTTACGTTTGCCTTGATGACTTGAAAATCTACCTATTGGTAATATCAAGTGAAGTTGAATTTAGATCAACAATTTTCTTGTGTTTGTATGTACTATCTTTTTTCTTTTCTATGAAATACGATGAAGAAAATGGACATGCATGCCCCTTCATAGAGAAATGAGAAGACTCACAAATCCGGAGATCAGTCCCATAAAGATCCCCAGCAACTTTGAATTTGAGTATGATTCGTATTGTATCCAACTGGTAGGACATCATACGTTATCTTACTCTCTACTTGGTTGCGTATTTTTCTCGCTAGATTTGTCGTGCGTAGATTTGAAATTCAGATGCAATGAGCTTGACTATGATCCATAGAAGTAGGACTCCGACTTTACTGTGGTCATAGTCTTTCATACTTTGTCTAATTGGTTGCGGGTTTTATTCGCAAAATGCATCACGCGTAAGCTTGAAATTAAAGTCCGTCATGCCGAGAGTCTTGTCTGCGGTAAGTGTAGCATCTATGGACATGCCTCGCTCCAGCTGGTGTGTCACAATCAAATTCTGAGTTCAATTTTCTCTCTTTCAAATTTATTTCTCTTTCTATTTGTGCTTAGCAGTTCTCGGGGGCTCTTGTTCATCTACGTGTAGCACTCTGCTAAATTCATGGTGGGTGAATTTTCTTAGCTTTTCACTTCACTGGAAATACTTCAAATAGTGATACTTCCCGAGACTTGTTTCATGCATATTCACCTCCTCCATCTTCCGATGGACGAGGTAAATATATTTCATTTAATACTTAACCCTTCCTGCTGGAAAAGTTAGGTATTAGATTAACTTCAATGTATATTAATGCATTAATGAGTATGGATTCCTTAACTTGTATTTTCTGAAGCGTGATACTCGGATCAAGATTTATGGGTTATCTTCTATTCTCTTTGTGTTTCTAAGTAATTCTAGAAATTAAAATTAACAATTAACAATTAATAATAATATTTTATTTTGTAATTTATATAATTGTATTTATATTTCATAATCTCGATAATACCCGTGCTGGTGCGTCTGGTCTTATAACTCTATTTTTCTGTTTGCAGTGTCAACTCTCATGCTGACATAAGAAGAGAAATATTTTTACAAGTTTATTTTTTTCCTCCACTCGACAAGAAATACGCTTTGGATGCATATTATTCACCCTCTTCTCAGTTCAAAAAGAAAGAAAATATAAAAGTTTTTTAATTTATGTCATAACCCTTCACCTTAGAAGGATTAGGCTATAAATTAAACCTCTTAAATTCAGCATATGTGTACTTGTGCAAGAAAGACATGTTGATACCACGAGAAGCTTCAGTTTACGTTTAGTGCTTATGGGTTTTTTGACTGCTGAGGCCATGTGTTATCAAGAGAATTGCTTTACTTTTAGAAATCTGAATGTTAATAATATAAATTTAACCATAATTTATCATCTCTTTACTAAAATTTTCTTCAGTCGAGCATGTGTCTTGTGAAATTTTCCGAAATGCGTCTCTATATTTCCCAATGTTTTCATTGAACTTTTCTGAAACCGGTTGCTAGCCAATAGTTCATCATAATTTTTTGAGTTGTTTACATGTTTGTTTTTTTTCTCTCTCTGGTCAAAATAAAGTTAAAACAAATGTTTAATGTTAAAGGTTTGATCAAATATTAAACCCATGTACATTGCATTTTTCTGAAGATAGATAAGGTGGATATGCATACTAGTTGGAATGATTATTTTACGCTAATACCGATCAAGAGACAAGAGGACAAGGCGAAGGAGAAAACAACATATAGATAAGAAAGAACGACAATGCGACACAAATAAGAAATCCACGAGTTTACATGACATGTGTAGGAGAATGACACGCGAGTTTTGAAGGGAAACCAACGAGGACCTCATCAAACATGGAGGAGGACGACAAACCAATTCTGCATAATTGCAGAAGCTCCACTCATCTCAACTCAAACCAAATCCCTCGTCTCTAATCCGTTGTCTCAAAGTCTTCATGTCCAAACAGTTTAACACTGATCAAGTTACCTGTCCGGCAGATGGAGCAGCTGACCATCCAGATTATGACGTGGGAGACTCGAATAATATGCATGCAAAGTGCAGTTGGAGCCGGATCTTGTTGTAAAAATAATAATTAAATATAAACATTCTCCCATCTACCAGTAGCAATCTCTTGTGTTAATAAAAATTATATAAGTATTCCTTACAAGTTCTACACTAAAATAATACGAGAAATTTTATTTTTCAGTTATATATATTATCGAACTGAAAATTACAAGAAATTTCAGAAAAAAAGCATAAGGCAAACGCACTTCCAAACATACAAGTGAGAGATCTTGATACAGAATACACATAAATGAATGAATTATCCCCTTTCAGTCCGAAGATGGAATGGGAGAATAATATGCATGCAAAAGGTAGGTGAATATATGCATGCTGGATGAACTCCGGGAACTTTTGTTCACTTAATGTTATGAAGAATATATATATATATATTAAGTAAGTATAGATAATTAAAATATTTTATAAAAGTTATTTATTAATCCATGTCTGGAAACACAGAGAAAATAAGAGATAACTCATAAGTCTTGACTCGAGTGCCGCACTTCAGAATGCACAAGTCTGAGAATCCATACTCATTAATATATTAATATACACTAAGATTAATTTAATACCTAACCCTTCCTGCTAGAAAAGTTAGACATTAAATTAACCTCATGTATATGGAGGAGGTGAATATGCCGGTGCTCTGAAAAGATGAAAGGGTAGGTGACTATCCTCACCTACCCAATGCATGCCAATCTTATGCCAATGATGTTTGTTGCATGTTTTCTCCAAGAATATCTTACACGGTGATTTTTTGGTTCACCATTCTGATAGAAGAAATAGTTATTTCTCCCGATGCATGTCCTATCACAAGGTTAAAGTTAGTCCAGATCATCTGACTAGTGTAGGCTCACTCTGACAACAAAATATCAGCTATAAGTTTATATGTCATCGCACTCGTTTCTGCACTAGTTTAAAGTTGTAAAACGACAGTTACTAAAGTGCGACAAAATATAAGATATATTTTGTTGCACTTTAAGAACTGTCGTTGCACATTCAACTGGCCCATGACGAGTAGATGTCCGCCAGAGAACTGCGACAGCTGTAAAACTGTGGTTTTGCATCAACCACGTGGAACTGCACTAGCCCGTCCGAACTGGCATTTCGTCCTTACGGTGTCACCGTAAGGAGGAACTGCGATCTAACGGGGTAATATATATAAAGTATGGAGTGAAATGGCTAATAGTAATCAATAGGGTACATAAGGTGATACCACCATGAATAACAAGGTGAGCATAGTTTTCTTTTCCCTTAAGTATTTCGGTGAAGGGTGGCAGTAAACCCGTAAATTTTACTGATAAGCATGTGAGCATAGTGAGATGCACCGGAATAGTTACTGAAGGCAGAAAACGAAATAGGATATGTTCCGTATTTCATTAAAAATGGATGGTTGGCTATGCAAATGCATAAGAAAAAGATAAGACACAAGTCAACTTGAGGAAAAGAAGAACAAAGAGAAAATGCTTATTTACAATTAGTAACTGCAATATATATATATATATTTATTGGCAAGAAACTGAAATATATAATAAGTCATCGAAAAGAAAGACGATGAAATTGAAACACCAACCGAGAAGATTTTGCGCAAGATGAGAAAGGCATGAAGTAAGTTGGATGGATAGTTGTTGCCCCTGCACTATATTAAGCTTGTTTAGTTATTCACCTGCATTAAAGTTTTTCACTCTTCCATCCGAAGATGGAAGAGGGATGCAAGCTTAACATTAATTTTTCATCTAATCCTTCTTACTCCAAGGGTTAAGTGATAAATTAATATGTGGATCAATATTGTTTTTTTTTCAGCAAACCCTTTCAAATCCTTCTTACCCAAGTGCATGGCCATGCATTTCACTTATGGTCTTTCTACTGACTTCGTCGCTGTTCTCAGATTAATATTTAACAGTTAAGTTTAATTTTGTTCTTTTGTTGGAACTTAGTCTAGATTTTCCATATCACATTTATAATGTTCCTGATAATATATTAAGAGTAAAAGTTTTTGAAGTTGATCGAGCATGGTTATTAACTTCAGAAAGTATTACAGAGTTTGTTGCATGTCATCTAATGTAGGCGTGATATATATATATTCAACTCCTCCATCTTCTTAGGGAGGAGATGAAATGTCCATTAATTTATTATCCGATAGCCAATTCTTGTACTTTAAGAAGCGCATTTTGGTGTTCTTTGCTTATGGGTTACACCCGGACAAAGTTGTTACCCTCGTTTCATTTAACACTTATACATAAATTTAAATTTAAATAATTATTTAGTATATATATGTATATATAAACAAGAAGTAGTATACATATAGTATATATATAAAACAAGAAGAAAACAAATAGCAGAGGCAATTGAAGAGAGGTCAATCAAAAAATTCAAAACCCTCCCAAAATTGCCTTCATGCACATTCCACCCTTGAGCCAACATAATATACTTTGTTCTTTACCCCTCCTGCCGCGCTTGTCCTTTTCCGGGCCATGTTAGCCAATGCATTTTGGATACATATTACACCGATGTACTCTTAGAAGTGTACATGGGCGTAATTTATTAGCTAACCCCTTTCCTAGGAAGAGTTAACTCTGAATTAATGCATCGTCATTTATTTTATTTGTGACAACAACTTGACTACGTGAGGTTCCCAGACAGTCACAGCGCTTATGGGTCTTTGTGATTTCCGGAAGTCATGTGTTTGCTTGACAGAGAAGTTTAAATTAAGATTTTTTATATATAGTACTTTAAATTTAACTATACAAATTTAGGTTGTCGTTTGACTTTGACCCGGCGACGTGAAACCCGTGAAACTTTCTTTCTGTGGCCGTGAAGCCGTAGGGAAAAACCAATAATTTGGTTTCACTGCGCTCCAGTAAAAAACTCAGTAATTTGACACTGCAACCTGGCTTCATTGCGCCCCAGTATAAAACGTATAGAGTATGAAGCGCGTCCTTACGGCTAAATCTGCGGTGGACAACGGATCCACAAGTATTTTGTAAACAGTTTTTTCATCTCCACGTTGTCTGTACAAGGCCGTGGGGGAAAATATTATTATGGAGAAGATGGAGGAGTCAAATATGCAACTATATTATTTAACCCTTGCGTTGAGAAGGGTTAGGTAATAAATTCACTTCTGGTTTAAATTAAACGTGTTTGTCAGCAGTCTCTTGTACCTGTAGTTTATAAATCATGTCTGTATGTGCTCTAATTATGGGTTATGTCTAGACCGCCCCGCAACTGTAGGTGCGATTTTGAGTGTGTGTTGTCAAAGAAAGAAGTTGAGTTTGGTCCGTCACGTATGTATTAAAGGTTTTTCTTTTCGTCATGTGGCTTTATATCGTTGAATGCGACTGTCCTTGCACCGACTGAGCCTTCCCGGCAGGAGGACTCGACCACATTCCACCCGGGCGAATAGTGCTGCAAACAAGCTAATGCTCGTTTGTGCAACACTACGTGCGGTTAAGATTTAACACTTGCCACTAAATTTCATGTTCTCTTGGACCTTGGTATAAAATTTCGGAATAACACTAATATATTTTCCTATAACGAAATACAAGCAAAATTTTCCTAGAAGTTCATGTTGCATGCATATTTTGCATCAAACTAGTCTAAACTTGTGAGGTTTAGGTAAAATATAAAAGATCAAAAGTAAGCAAATACAGATTCGAGATACGACAGTCGCACTTTTCTGCATCTATTGTCTAGTTTCCATCTTGCAAAAAGCAACACATGTCTACGTTAATAACTGAGGCTAAGCACTCAACAGAATAAGAGAATAGGTCTTCAGTTTTCATGTTTTTTTCTTTTTTCTTTCTCATGATGACAGTTTAAACTCCAAATGGTTTCTAGCCCTTAAATTTGTCCCTGATGTTGATCTCTTCATTTCTCCTATCATTTGTTCATAGTGAATATCACGGTATAGTTTACTGAGACTTAACAAGTCATCAAAGAGGATAGAGGCAGACTTTACAAGAATTTACATACTTGGATTTCTAGTTATCCAATCGCGAAAGGAACATAACATTATTACTGTTGGTAGATTCTCTCGGTCAACTCATAAACGGATCACAATACTTATTAGTGAGTTTTTTTTGTAAGAACCGGACGACGCCGAAAGAAACTTATTACCGAGTCGAAGACGGGGAGTTCTCCCCGCTCTCCTCGTGACACAGCCAGATCGGCTGGTTGGTACATTTGAGTTTGGGCCAAGTGGTCTCCCTACCTCTCTTGCCCGTCGCTAATCTATCGTTCTCTGCTGTGCTGTGCTGTATTTTTTACTTTTCACGATTGTCATTGTTACTGACGCTAATCAGGACCACCCCATGCTCCTGCTCATCGCTTCTCTTTTTACGCTTGTTACTCGATGCACTGTAGAGCTTCGAGAGCTGCCAAGCGCTCTTATGCCGCTTGTCCATATTTTTCCTCATGGTCTGCCTTCTCATCACGCTCGCTTCGTTCTCCGTGAATTCGTTCTTGCAAGACTTTGTCGGAGAACTGTCATGGATCGTGTTCCTCCCTACGGTGTAGCAGTTCTTCCCACAATTTCTATCGGCAGCGATCGTCATAACATGCCTACTTTCCTTACCATCCTTCTTATTCCTCGTTCTTTTGTCTTTCATTGCTCTTCACTAAGTTGCAAGATCCGGGCGTTCTGTGTGTTGTGAAGGCCGCATGTATCTTGGATTCTTTCACTGCGTCCTTCTTCTCTTCTGTCAAATCGACTTGGATTGTTGTGTTCTCCTCCATGATGATCGCTGACTCAATCTTCTCTCTCCGTTTCGTTCCTCTTCGTCTCTCTCTCCATCTCCCTTTCCTCTCTTTGAATTTGGTTTCCTTTCGCATGTATCGTCTACCTCACCGCGTGCGTCGAGGTACTCACGGTGTTCTCTCTAATTCGATACTGCCTCGCAGCTTGTCTTCTGTTTTCCTCGCGCAGTCTTCTAATTTACCTCGTGAAGTGAGGCATGCTCATCCTCTCCCGCATGGTCAAGAAATCTTTTCTAGCTTCATCTTGGAGCCGTAAGGTATGATCCGATTGCCCTTCTTTCCCTTTTATCGTCCTCATTTTTCTCTCCGTGTTCGCTAGCACAACCTGCAAAGAGATTTTGCGATTCTTTTTGTTGAAGATGCATTCATTTCTCTCCTTCCAGATCGTGTCAATAACCTCCATAGTACCTATCTGGTTTGCGTCTCTGTTATCTTTCATAGCCTCGTCGAGTGTGGATATGAGACTCTCCGGAGATTCCTTCCTGTCAGAGTTCTCCTCGACACTAGGAACCATAGATTCTATTTTAGTTGCGCCCACCTACAGCTCCAGAATAAATGATCGAACGTTTTCATCTCTTCGTGGCATCTCTCACACTCGTCCATGTCTTTCCGCATTTTTGTCAGTCGCATAGCAGTAGGGAAGCCTTGCTGCCAAACCTTCCAAAGCGTGATCTTGTCTTTGGCCGTCAGCACCGTCATCCACATCTTATTCCATCTTTTATCCCACTTCTTGGTTGATTCCCTTATCCCCCACTTAGTATTAAATCGAAGTTCGATATCAATCTTACCCATAAGTGTCTTTCGTCACTCACTTGTAGATAGTTCCCACCCATCTTCTCTTGCTTCCCAATTTGCCAGCTCCAGCCCTTGTGGTCCTGAAGTGTTATTTCCTCTTGTGTCTCTTCCATCGTTTGTAGTCGTTGTACCGCCTGTTGTTCGATGATGTTAGCCGCTCTGTACGATCTCTCCCGCGAGCAAAGCAGATTTTTGAGTTCACTTGCTTTTTCAATTTTGTTCTGTTTGGCCAGTCTTCGTATGGTTTGCGCATGCTCTTTAGCAATCTACATCTCTCTTTCAGCAAGTAGAGATAGTTGGATCACCGAAACGTTTCGCTCAAGGCTCTATTCTTCTCTTTTCATCTTGAGGAGTCCTAAGATCACACTAGACCGTTTTGAGACCTCCATACGTCTTTGTCTTTGAGATCTTTGGTGGAGTCGTTAGCAACCATATCTCTTGAGCAGTCCATCTATCCGTCTCCTTCTTTCATTTTCCAGATCTTCTGCACCTTTGTATGGTCAGTTGTTCCATCACGGCTATCCAGTCCTCTTCATGTTTCTGTATAATCCTCATACAATGTTTCGCTTTGAGAGCCTTCTGCTGTAGTTCAAACGCAAAGAGGCCTAGTCCTCCTTCCTTTTTCGATCTTTTGAACTCTTCTCACGCGATCATGGTTATCTTGATTTGTTCTTTCTCATTCTTCCCCCACACAAAGTTTCTGCACATTTTCTCCATCTCTTCGCAGATCGGTTTACGGAAGGTCAGGCAAGTGAGTATGTGCGTCGGTATGGACCTTAGGACGTGTCGAACGACCACAATCTTCTTCGTCATCAAGAGCATTTTGTATTACCAGTTGCTCAGCTTTTTCCTCATCTTGGTTATGATATATTGGGCTTGATCTTCCTCTGTTATGTTCCATCCGATTGGGTAGCCCAGGTATCTTATAACCTCTCCCTTTTTCGCCACTTGGCAGCTAGTCCTACCCATCCAAGTCGGAGTCTCCTGCATTGCTATCGGTATGCTGGTAGACTTCATGATGTTGAGTTTTGCTTACGACACTTGCTCGAATGTACTGATCACTTCTTGTAGATTTTTGAAGTTGCTGAGTCTCGCTTCTAGACAGATGCCAGTGTCATCAGCGAAGCGTTGGTGTAACATCTGGTGCCTTCCTTTGATTTGTATTCCACTGAGTTTCTCTTCTATGGCCGAGTCCTCCAGCAAGCACATTAGTGGCTGAGCAAAAAGCAAGGGAGCTAACGGGCAGCCCTGTCTGACACCCCTTTTCAGTTCTATTCCTTCCGTGAAGGTTCCATTGACATGTACTTTCGATGAAGCACCTTCGACCAGCCCTTTGGTGAGTTGTATGAATTCAGCATCAATCTGCATCGCCTCCGTCGTCTCCCAGAGGTACGTATGGTTGACCCTATCATATGCTTTTTCAAAGTCGAGTTTGATAAACATCGAGGGGTTGTTCTGCTGTTCAGCCAACTCGTTCCCGAGATTGTAGGCAAGAAGGTTGTCCGCAATATTTCTCTCTTTTATGAATCATTTTTGCTTGTTGTCTACAATGTTCGGTGTGATCATTTTCAGCCTGTTGGCAAGCAGTTTGCCAATGATTTTGTAGGTTGTCCCTAGCATCGAGATCGGTCTTCAGTTTTTTAGAAGCTCCATCTCCCCTTCTTTTGGCAGTAACTTAATGACCCCTTGCGTCATCTTCCAGGTCAAAATTTTGTCCTCCCAAAATCGGTCAATATGAGTTCCATGTAGTCTCTCTCCATCGTTGATCCCATTGCCTTTACTGTTTCGCTCGTCATGCCATCTAACCCCCGTGTTTTCTCATTGCACAAGCTCTTGACCACCTCTCCCACTTCGTCCTTCGTGGGCTTCGCTCGTAGACATCTGTTCTGCTCTTTCTCGCCTTCCTTCCGATCATCACGAGAACCCGTTGCCTTGTCGCAGATGCCTGTCCGACATCTTCATCCCGTTAAAACAGGTTATGGTAGTATTTTTGAATCTTCTTTACTATGTCATCTTCTTTGGTGAGCAGACATCCGTTTTCATCCCGTAAGACCGTTATCGCTTTCTTCATTCTTTTCGCCCTCGTAATAGCAAAGAAAAACTTCGAGGGGCATCACCTTCTCAGATCCACTTCACTTTGCTCCTTCTACGTCAGTACGTTGTCCTTTCCGCTTCTAAGATCTTGATTTCTTGTTCATCTTGACAAGCTCTTCGTCCACCTTTGTTGTCTTGCTCCGTGCCATCTCTGTTCGTTTCACTTCTAGGGTCTCCAGCTTCTGTCTGCCCTCCTTTCTCCTTTGTGTGATTATATTTTCTTTGTGTTGTAGCATCCTTTTTGTCCTACTCCATTTTTTTTTCCACTAGGATCCTAATATCTTCTTCTTGTGAGCTCGCCTTCACGCCTTCTCACACTCTCTTCTCTTCTTCTATCGTCCCTTCTGTCTGAAGGACCTCTGGTGAGACCTTATAGTATGTGCTTTTCCGTCTCTGACGTTGCGGGGGGTTCTCGTGCAACAAGCCTAGACCGGTAAGTGATATGAAGAGTTTGTTTCTCATCGTGGTATATCTGTGTTTTCCCCGAGAGCCATTCCTCTCTTTTTGAGAAGTAAATTCTGTCTAGTCTTGATTGGTCGTATCTTTGACCTACTTGCTGTTGTCTTGTGAAGAAGGGCCCTTCCCGTGATGATGCTATCTGTAGACCGTCTTCCAGGTCGAGGTTGGATTTCAAACTTTACCACTTCCTTCTTTCGGTCCCATGTTGTACGGCCGTTCTTCCGATGCTGTCCACTGAGGTCTCTACCAAGTTTCAGTCGTCTCCCAGGACCCACTCACCATCCTCTAGTTTTTGTTGCAGCCACTCCCACACATTTATTCTTCCAGCTCTATCGTTGGGTCCATATACCGAAGCGACATTTAGGATCCCATTCTCTATTTTGATCTTTGCCCACGCTACCGTATCGTCCTCCTTTGTGCCTTTGTCTTCCACTGTCCATCCGCTCTGAATGATGAGGGCAGTCCTTGCTTTCTCCTCCTCATTGGAGTCCACTACGATGTTTCAGCCTTAGTAAGTTGTTGAAGGTTGAAGTTCACTTTTTGTTTTTTTACTTTCAGCACCTGAAGCATCAAGATATGGGGATTCCTTCCCCCTTGTGTTATCCATGCTTTCAGTCTTCTGATGCTGTTCGGGTTCCCCAATCCCTTTATGTTCCACGTAGCAATTCGTAGGCCGTCTCTCATCTGGGGGGTTGATTAGTCCTGGCCCTCTCTACTGAGTTTGTGTCTCCATGGCTATTAGTGTTCCCCCGAGATCTGGAAGCGAGTCGTGCCTGAACGGGTATGTGCACTGATTTCTCTGTCGCTTCTCTTCTCTTCTGCAATTCTACAACATACTCGTGTTGTGTCTTGTATTTCTCTACATGCCCGGCCAGCGGTCAAATTTTGAATGAAATTACTAGTATATCCACTTTTCACTAATGTAATAAATAGTTGCGGACTCCGGCTTGAAAAATCTACTAATCGAAAAGCGAAAATACACATATGTTTTTTGTTTGCCCCGTTTTCTACTTCCATTTCTTCACCCCCTATCTTTCTTCTTGTCCAGATGTACCTCTTGGTAAGCTTGGTCGTTCTGATCGCGCTCTCTCTTCGTCTTCGCTCATCTCTTCATGTTCGTTCTCCCGTCTCGCATCTCTCTCTCTTTTCCTCGTTTCTTCCTTCTTCTCCTCTTCTTCCGAGCTTCTATCTCCTAACTTCCTCTCTCTGTCTTTTTCTGTAGCTGACTCATCTATCTTCCCGGCTTCTGTTGGGCACGTCTCGTCTCTCATTCCTAGTACTTCAAACGGGTTAGACGTTGTCAGCGCTCCTGTGTTGCTTGTCCCAGGTGCTTTCATCGACTTTTTCTTCCCTTCCACTGCTCTGAACCCATCTTCGTCATGTTGGTTCCCTGCCTGTATGTTTCTTGCTTGTTCTTGACCTTCTGCACCTCTGTCCTCATTGTTCCTTGTCTGCCCTGTTGATGTTCCTTGTGCCGCTCTTCTCCTCGGGCAGTGGCGTACGATGTGGTCTCTTTGGTGACAGTGGAAGCAGGCGTCTGGTAGGTTTTTGTATGTTACCTTTTGTCAGTATATCGTGATTTCAGGATCGTCCTCCATCTTGACCTCCACGTACTCTGTAAGGTCTCTATCTAAGTCGAGTAGTACGCATCCCCTTACGCAGTTGAATTGACATTCTTTATTTTTCGTTTGTGAGATACAACACTTCTCCCAAGCTTTCTAACATCTCCTGGTCCAGGTACTCGTATCCTGCGTGAATGTCCGTCAGTTTCATCCACACAAGAGCTCTTCTTGTTCGCAGGTTGGCTGGATCGAAAGATGGTTCCGAAGGAAAAGCGAAGACCATCATAGTTCTCATGAACATGAGAGATACTGATAATATTCTATCTCTTTCCTCCTTTCCTGATACTTGTATCAAGAAACAATTTCTTCCTAGAACCCTAAGCCGCTCCACATGGATCTCATTTGCTGCGTGAAGATAATCTCTGTCCATTCTCTCACCATATCCCGAGATGGTGCTATGTCTGCAGTGTAGAGTACAAAAGCAGTTTTTTCGAGCATTGCCATTCTGTTTAGGAGCATTCGGCTGGACGTCTGGATCTTGATAACTCTTTGTCCTTCCTTCGGTGGATCTTTCTCTCTGAGTTCTTGTAGTGCTGCTTTGAGGTTTTCCAGTGTGGCAGCCGACACACTTTGGTCCTCATACACTTCCGGGTACGTCTTCTGATATGCTTCACCTCCTCTCTTAAAGCGGGCAATGTTTCTATCGATTGATTTCTTAGACCCTGCGATGGCAGCCCAGTTTTGTTCAGTCTTTTACCGCTCTTGTTTGCCCTCCATCCTCTTTTTCTCCTCCTTGAAGACGAACTCTTTGCGAACCTCTCCGCCTTGGTTAATTTGGTCGTTAATTTTTTGCACTGATGGCTTTCCCAGGTTTCGCAGTCCTTCTTCACCTACTCGTCCTCTTACAGGTGGGGGTTGTGTGGTCCCTGACCTTGGTTCCACGTTCCTAGTACTTGTTGTCTGTCCCTGGTATCCTCGCCGACCTCTGTCATTAGCTGGTGGTTCTTGTGTTGTCAATGTCGGGGTACTCCTTGTAGACTGTGATGATGTTTGTGGAGCCCTCACAGCGATCTGGCTGCTTAGGATGGCTAGTTCAGACATAGTGTCCTCTTTTGTCTTTTTTGCAGGTGGCGATGGAGAGCAGCGTATCGTCGTGGTCTCCTGTCCCGAAGCCCTGTTGGAGATGTCTCCTAGTGTCCTTTGAGTTCTGCTACCTCTCTTCCTTAGTACTTCAGCTGATGTAATTTCTCGATATCGGCGCTCTGTGTAACTGTGGAGAAGATGAAATCTACAGTGTTCTCTTTATTGTCGACTCTGTTCTCCATATTCTCGGTTTCGTCCCTTCTCACTTGAGAGATTGTTGCTTGCATTCCTTCGTCGATTATCTCTGTGTGCTCCTCGCTTACTCTCCCACTCGTACCCTCGATCCGTTCACAGGCTATGGCACGCAGTTGCGGTCATAGCCACGCAACCCTCGTGCCCCTTCCCGCTCCGGCCACTCAGCTCCGTCCTCTCGACGCTCCTCCTGCATTCAGAACAAAGTACGATATTAGTAAGTGTTAAAGCTATAACTTTAGTTTGTTTGTTTTGACTCGGAGACACTCGACGCGAGAAGTATACTGAAATCCTATGTCGCGAGATATATGTTATCTATCATATATAAAATCTTCACAATTTATTGACTATATTCATATATAATAAGTATGAGTAATTAATGTATATAAAATTGATATTCATTTACTTATGAATTTGATACAAACTTCTTGTTGTTTTCTTCTTTGTATCAGTGATTTATAAGTGTAATATAAGAATATTCAAACGCAGAATTCATATTAATAAATTTTATACCAGTTAATAAAAGATATATTTTTTATATAAATTAGTAAATAATCTAAATTTGAGATGATTGCAGCTAGTGTGGTCAAGGAAAGGTCCTCCTTCTCGATCAAGAATACCTGGCCCTCTTTACTTGGGGAGTTTGGAAGGTGGATGGTAATTGCTTTACTCCAATCTCCCCTAGCATCCTGCGGTGTAGTTTCATCTGGGATAGTCTCCCCTCGTGGTGAACTCTTTGTGGATTCAACATGGAAACCGGGAAGAAATCTTGATGGAAGTCAGCCAACAAGATCTTGATGTGGGGGAAGGCACATCTCTGACCGGAGGTGGAGGGATGGTTGCCAGTTGCCAGTAGGTGATGTAGTATCTCTCTGCCCTTCTGCTTCCCCTGCAGCGGGGAGTGATTCCTGTAAAAGTAAAACTTGTAGTAAATATTATTTGCCCGCATGCGAGTGTTACGACTTTTGCCAAGAAAGAGTGGGCATTTTTTACGGGTGCTTGGAGGAATGTCATAGATATCTCTTATTTACCTTTTATTCGATTCGCTCATGAGTTTAGAACGTTAGACAATTCAGGAAATTTTAGAATTCAAGGAATTTATTTTAATATTTAGAAAAATAAAATATTAATCATTAATTATGTACATTCACCAATACGACCATAAGCGACTCACGATTCTATACAAAACTATCCTTTAATAAACTACAACTTTTCTCCTTAGAAAATCTTCTTCCTTAGCTTTGACACGCTCTATTTAACCTTGGTAGACTCTTCTGGTCAACCGCCAACGGATAACAACAACTATTACCTCCAGTTAACTCTTTTACAATAATTCCATCACAAGTGAAGGATGAGATGGAAGTCTGTATCTCTATCGTGCGAGGCAAGGATGGAACCAACACGCACGATGTCGAGTACCTCTTTGTATCTTTTAACCAGATATGGATTCTACTTTATCTGATATTTACAGACTTGTTGCACTTTCTATCACGAGTCCATATTCATATCATGAGCTCTTGGTCTTTGGGTTTAGTCCTCATATCTGTAACTAGCACAGGAAAGTGCCTCTTAGTTTTCTCTGCGTGATATTTTCAAGCAAGGAACTAAGATGATTTTGAGTTGAGGGCCACTCACCGATCATCCACTTCCATACTGCTGACCATGAAGTAACAGTAACGGTGAAGTTTCTCTCCTTCACAAAGTCTAAGCTGTTGGAGAAGATTCAACGATTCCTTTGGCTTGAGTTTGACACTGCACTGACAGTTTGACATCGACATTCAACTCCCTTCTTTTTGCTTGAGTTTGACATTTGGAGATTCAATGCAGATTATTATTATTATCATCTGAGTGGGGCACTAAAGTTGATGCCCGGTGTGCTTTAGTGAAGGAGAGTCGAGCTCTTGTGAGGGAGCCATTTGACGATGCAAAGAACTCTACTGTATAGAGTAGTGATTCATAAGCTTTTACCAAGAAGAAATAAACGGATCACACATATTTATTGTGACAAGCGAAAAAGCCCACTGCCTCACGAATCGCTTGCCGGTAGGTGAGCTCCTCGATATAATCTTGACTTGGAAATGGAACGCGGTAAGAGCAGCAGCAGCAAAGCTGACACATAAAAAGTCTCCTTGTGAGGCTAGAACCAGAGAAAAGTAGGAAGATCAATGAAAGGTGTATCAATCATATATACAACTTTCTCACGCCTCCTTCTTTTCTATTTTCGTATGAGCCTTCCCTTAATTTCACAGAAGGTACTGGTCGAAGCGAAGTCCTCAAGAAGAGAAAAAAAATGATTGATTCCACCGATTCCGTCCGTTCTGTATGGTGCGAATTGTCTGCCTTAGAAAATCCAGCTTTTCCATCTCTCCTAGCACTTGTATTGATTTACAAATATCTTTTCTCGAATCGCTGCCAAGCAAGAGAGACAGAGAGAGAGAGAGCGAGAGATTCGAACGAAGGATGGGCGAAATGTGTACTGCAGTGGTCCACATAGCGGACGAAATGGACGGACGGAACAAAATCTCGGGTATGATTAGACAAAGATTTGATTCAAGCAGATCTGCATGGTCAGGTGTGTAAGTAATTCTATTCCTTTTGGTCCGAGAATGAATGAGTCCCGATGAGGACGTTCCATTCCTCCTCCATTTTCTCTGAGAAAGAAGATCGTGTGAACTTTGGAAGTGGTTCGACCAGCCACCTGTAGAAGTCGACATGATTAACTAATACACTTAATTTGGTAACTAGTCTTGCTATTACATATCATGATTACGGAAACATTAACTACAGTAGCCAGTAGACTGTACAAGCATGTTTGCGTTGTTGCAGGTTAAGTATAATTACACTGAAAACAACAATAGATGCGTCTACTGACGCGCCGAAGTTTGCCCTCTGCTATTTTTCCCCTTATTATATAAAGGACGTCGAATGCTCATTTCATGATACGCATACTTTAGAGCCCGCCGACTTCTGCTGTACGTACCATACCCCTTGGTCAATCGATGGACGGCCTCGATTCCATCCGAAGCTTCTATAGCTTCTGTACAGTATAGTCAGACGGAATGTTGTATTAGAACCAGATGCGTTTGTTTGCTTATAGGGTATATAATCAGAACCGGATCCGGTCAGATTAGATTAGAGAATCCTTCGCATACTGTAGTCTGCAGTAATCCTGGGTTTATGATGACCCCTACGATTCCTCGTTATAAGATATAAAAGAACCTGGATGAATATCCTTTCTGCTGTCTCGAAATAGAATCATTCGATCCAAGAATCCACGGATTATGATCATAGAGGAAGAATGATCATCGAGATTTGATAGAAGCTGGGTCGAGTCTGATTGATTGATCTATCTTTCTTTCGATCTGCAGTAGTTTCTGATGGGACAGAACTCATCACCACCATCATTCCTTTCTCATAACCTAAGCGACGCGAACCCCAGCGCTGCACCACAACTGTGACGAGTCCTGCCGATTCCAGTTCCATTTATTTCTTCATTCTCTTCAGAAGAGAGAATGCAGTCGACGCAACTTCGTCAGATTCCTTAAATAGACCCTTCTTTGCAGGATATGGACGACCCTCTAGTGCCACTCCTTTTAGCTACGGCTCGTACCGACTTGAAGCACTGGAAGTGGCCACATCACGTGAAAAGGAAAAGGAGGAGAAGAAAGAGAGTTATCGAAGACCCAGTTGCTCGAACCTTTGCAGTGGATCTTTCTCTTAATGTCCCTCGCCAACAAGCGAGAGCAAAATGACGGGACGTGGAAAAGAATGGGTGAGTGAGCGCGAGACGATCGGTAGCATGTAACTGACTCGTTTTCTTTTCTTGTTACATATCTGTATGTCAGAAGACACTGAACCTCATACGAGATACCTACGAGCTCCTTTTACAAGATCACGAACCGTCTGACATCCGCTTTCATTTGTTACGACTGGATCGTCGTATACGGACGAACAATTCCTTTTCTTTTGTTTCGCGAAATACGAGGGACCGAACGGAAAAACTGCATACAAGAACACTTAACACTAGAGCAGCACATTAGTGCTCCAGCATCCAGAATCCAGATATACGTATTCAAAAGATAGGCTTTTCGAAAATTCTTCTGTTGATCCAAAGATAGGCTCCAACAACTTCAAAGACTTGGGCTGCTGCCTCTCCCCCCGTTGTCTCCGCGCCTAGCTGAAAGTCGATGTTTTCTGCGCGTCTCCGTCATGATGATGACCAACAACAAGAAGTCGAAAGCAAGACACGGAAAGGCTCGTGTTTGTTCAAACGAGCAAAACTGGCGCCAAGTTTCCTTTTCCTCCCTGCCTGAAGCGTCAGGGAGGAAAAGCTAACGTTCTTTCGCGCGGGGAATAGTCAAACGCGAGGATCGATGCGATCTTGTAGACGGCTCAAGAAGACTGATTCAACAACAACTAGACAACAACAACCTACAGTACCACGAAAGAAGGAGATGTGATTCGCCAATGGGTGGAGCGTCTTTCGCTGATGATTGGGTGCTGTTGGACATAATCCCTAAGAAATGTTGTCCGTCCTTGCGCATGGAGGACAGCATGACGGAAAAGGAACAAAAGAGATCGAAAGTGAAGTAGTCTCCGAAGCGCAAAGCAATGACGGGGACTAAAACCCATGGATCTTGTTGGTAAGTTCAGTTCCCAACATGGCGTCATTGTCAATGGTGTATTTTATAAACAGCCACTTTCTCCTGTCAAACGACTGATGGATTATGACTCTTTGCTCTCTTCATCAAGTCTACGCTCTTATGAACTTTCTCTTTCATGAAGTCCTCCGTCCCTCCGCGCAAGAACTGTAGAAGAGAAAGTAAGACGAGGAAGGACCAGCCGCTTCAGTCCTTATATTCCAGCTGTTCTGTGCGAGCTCCGAAGTGGGTGAGAAGGCAGGTGAGAACTAATGAGCGTCAATTAGTAACAGAGCGGAGTGAACCAGAGTCCAGAACCGGTTGGTTGTATTGCTGCCTTTCCTCTCGCGTCTCTCCTATATTATTACAGTTTGAGGTCTTTCAACTTCTTTGCCATTGCTTTGTGCAGCACTGCGTCATGTCTGATGTTATGTCTTGTCTATGATGCAAATTAATGGAGAGCATTACAGTGTAAACTTAATTGTAACTCATCACGCTTTTGCAATGACATTACGTGATGCAGCTCCTTTACCAGAAACATGGTGCCGGTTCGTGGTTAGGGTCTGTAGCTCCTTTTTCCCTCTCGCACTACCTGGTAGTACGGCTGTACGTGCTTAGACTATTTAGGAAGCAACGATTCAACCATACCAAAGTGAAGTCAATATCATATCTGCAAAGAACGATTCAAACTCAATGATAGTGGTGTAGCAACTGTACTCCCGTGCCTCGAAGACTCTTGCAGCTTTTAACCAGTGTATACGATGCATGACTATTCAATAGTCGAATCTGCTGAATGGCATCCTGAAGAATGTAGAAGCCACGTGATGTATGAAGTGCTGAAAGTGGAAGACACGAGACGTGGACTTGACTTTATAACCTTAACCAGAATGTAAGATCTATGAAATTTGCATCATTATCACGAATAGTGCATCATCACGTTATCTGGTCATTGTTGTTGTTACAATTCCACTGTGCAGAGGATAGAGTTGCAGCATTTATACCGAGCTTATCTGACCCCACAATCTCTGCCATTCTGCTTGTCTTGAGCCGTAGATATACATCCTTTCTACGTATAGGGATTGAATGTGAAGACGAGGCGGGATGCTTAATTTTGTCACAATGACTTTTTCTACTTTTGTAGGAGCAACTTGGGGAAATGATTCAGTCTTTCTTTGTCAAACCTTTGTCTTGCTTACTTTCTGATCTAGAGTGCGGGAGAAAAATATATCAGCCTTTTGCGGTGTACAAATTATCTACATAGCATCGACAGGAGGCTACCTGCTGGAAGTTTGTACTATAACCTTTATAGACTCTGCAAAGTAGACACAGGCACATGGAGACATGACATATCGGACATGTTCATATAAACATTTCTTCTGTCTCTTGTTCTGACAATGACGTACATGTCAAAACATCCACATGCTGTGGTGTTTAGATACTTGTGTTCAAAGAGCGTTCTCCACGTCCTTGTGTTTGTCTCTCAAGTGGACATCGTGCGATCTGTTGCTGAATCACTTGGTAGAACTCCAGAGACAATATTACTAGGAGTATTTGGAGAAACTTGTAGTTCCAGCTGAATCACTGCAATTTGAAAGCAGAAAAATAGAGAAAGATGAGGAAGGAACGGACTTACGGTCAAGAAATAATCCAGTCTTAAATACTATTACATTACATTTATTTCAGTCAGTACAAGTATTTAACAACGGAGTGGAGAGCAAGAAAGACGATGACGGGTTGTATATCGAGAGGGATACTGTACAACGCGCTTATTGGGGGAGGGAGGGGTAAACTGAGGAAAAGTGAGAGAGGGGGGACCAGGACCAGTGTAGCTTTCTTCACACAAGAACCCCCTGTAGCTGGGGGTTCTTGTGTGAAGAATGCTACACTTGGTCCTGGTGTCATAGAAGAACCCCCTGTAGCTGGGGGTTCTTGTGTGAAGAATGCTACACTTGGTCCTGGTGTATGACAGACCATTCCGGCCTGGCCCGGACCAGAACCGAACCTCCCCGGAGAATATGTTCGGCTTCGACAGTGGGGCGCGGGGAACTCTGAACTTCTGAAGTCAGGCTGGTGGCAGGGCTGGCTGTCCCTCTGTCCCTGGGCTGCTTCTCTGGCTCGGTAAGCTCGTTTGTGTACCGTGCTCTAGAGGAGAGAGACACAAGGAGAGAGTGAGCTCTTTGAGAGATGAGAGAGGATGCCCTGCGCATGCCAGCTGCTGCTAGGCCATCAAGAAAAAGTCCCGAGCTGTGGGGATGGAATTGGCGAACGAAACAATTGATTGCTTGTAAAGTGGAGTGGAAGGACGAAGAGAAGAATGAATGAATCCGGTGCTTCGGCGGTGAGGAATGAGATTAGATGACGGCCTGGCTTGTCAAGACGAGGCCAGGCGAGCTTCGAGTCCAGGGAATGTGAACGAAGTGGAAGGAAAGGAAAGAGAATGAGAGAGAGAGTCCACGGGAAAGTGGAGTCGAGTGGAGGAGTGGTGGAAGGAGTTGCCTGTGGCTTGCGGGTAGAAGTGTAGACTGTGGAGTTCCTTCCGATCCACCCGTCGGACAGCTGGGGGAGAGGAGAGAGCGTGAAGTTCATTATGCTGTATATGCGGCTGCTAGTGCCGCAGACAATGGACCCTTCGTCGAGTCGCTGGTGTAGACAGACTAAGACGCATGTCGGGTTTCGTTTCTTCGAAAAGAGAAGTAGCAGTCAATCGCGTGAGGTACCGGTAACGGATTAGTATCAAAGAAGGGAAGACAGGTGAAGAGATGTACGGCTAGGTAGTCAGCCGTGGTTTGGTTCAAGTGAAGATAGGATTTTCCTCCTTAGTTGGGCTGGCCTGCAGAGTGTTGGATAATCTTGTCCGGCATTTTGGACGTCCTGGTTGCGGGCATCCCTGGGCGTTTGCATGCTCTCTGATTTGTTTAACCAAGTGTGGAGTCGAATCTACAGGACACTACTACCCTTGACGTTGACCGATGTACATAGCGTGTTCCTCTCCTGATCTTGAGTACACGAGCTGTGTGGCGATGTCACTCGCTGTCCAATGCAAACCAGGTTGAGGTAGATTGACATGATGCGTAAGGATCCTGTTTCTCCCACCTTGTGCACTGAGCACAAAGAGAGAGAGAGAGAGAGATGAGAGATGAGTAATGCTTGGTGATCAGTACCTGAGCTCGAGAATGGGATGCGCAAGGCACCCTTATGAGGGTACGGTAGGAGTGTGTGCATCTTGTGTCAGTGACAGGCTGAGCAAAGAGTCGTCGAGTTCGGATAGAGGACGATTTGCCAAAAGTAGCAGTTTCTCAGAGGATTATCTCTTGTGGAAAGAAGGAGCATCGAGTTCTTCCTCAATCAGCAAGCACGGGGTCACCAAAGGGGGCAGAATCGTAGACACCATCGCTTCTCTTATAAAAACCGACTATGCGATACCGACAAATTATGAAAGACCCAGATACAGAGACCGTGTCCAGAGGGAGCAGTCATCGAGGTCTTACGCAAGTGCTGAGCGGCGGATTTCTGAATCTTCTCGGAAGGCAGTGTCCACCAACGAAGATGCTGGTTTCGGTAGATTCAACAGGACTGACGTCGCTAAGTCGGAGCGAGATAGCATGTCCGTCAGCAAGAGTAGAGATATATGCGAAATAACCCCTGCGGAACCCGAGCGAGAACCGGGCCAGACTATTCACTCGTTGATGGACGCAGAGCCAAAAGTCGGCAAGTTTTCTCGCTCTACGAGCAAGGGAAGTCCGGCCTCGTATTTCTCTCGCTCGGGCAGCAAAAGGCAATCGTGGACAGTGTTCTGGAGATCAGATAAGAAGGATGACCTGGGAAGGGCAGGTGGCGAAGTATTGAGGTCCGTAAGCGACTCCCATGAAAGAGCAAGCTCACGTCCAGTGTTTAATGGTCTTGACACATCGGACTTGCAGAGCAGGCGTCAGTCAGAAGCAACCAGCAGAAGCATTCATTATGCAGGGCGATCAAGTAGACGAGAAGACAGAAAATTGTCGACGCGCGTTTCCGCGGAGGACGAGTGGAAACGGCTGGCTGACCGCGACTACTTGGACAGAGCAGATTCGGCGTTAGAGGAGCAGCAGCGCAAGACCAGTGCAGCAGCAGCAGCCAGTCATAGTTACGAGAGGAATCGAAGCTGGGAGCAGCTGGGGTTGGCCAAACTTCCTTTCGCCTCTGTGTATGCAGCACCTGCGAGGAGTCATATCAGTGGCGTTGGTGAACAGCGGCGGAACCGATGGAAGATGATTAAGAAGAAGTCCGAAAAGCTTGAAAGCAAGGCAGATGATTATCATTCATTCCCTGTGACTACTGTCCACCATCCTCACGTGGCTAGTACCGTCGAGGAAGACTTAGGTCAGTCGAGTGGCAAGCCCACTCCATGCACAAGTAATTGTTTTCCTCAGTCAGGTGGAAGGCACATTCTCAGACGAGAGGACGCTCATATTTCACACGAGAAGCTCCGGCACAGAAGACTATCGATATACTCGTATGGAATCATGAGTCAACCACAGTTAACTGCACTAGACTCCCACTTGTCCTTCACCTCTGGAAGGAGCAGGGGATCTCGACCTTATACGTATAATGAGAAGCCTAGAGAACCATATTATCCGAATGGGAGAATCGCTGTAAATTACTGGGACGGAGATGAGTCGATCAGCCCTTGTGATCACTACGTGGAAGTTTCTCATCCCCGGGATGGTGGTTCCAGTGCAATGATTGACTTCATACCAGTGTCGGAAGCTCAGAAGAGAGCGTACGATTGGGTTGATGGAAGCAAAATCGGAGGTAATAGAAGCCCTCCGAGGTGGAACGGGCGACGAGGGGAGTCTACCGATTCGGAGGATGAGGACGATTTTGCTGCTTCCAGTTCGGATGATATGAATTTCTTAGGCAAGGAGGAGCTTACCACGGTGTTTGAGCAAGATTCGGAGAGTGGTTTTGTGGAGGAGTATGCTATGGGTGGCGGTGAACGAGCTGATGATCATTATCACCATGAACTTAACGATGAGGGGTTGGCATGTATTGAATCCCGTATTTTGACCTCTTATCCTGTAGCTGGGAAGACTAGGCTTGCTAAAGGCAAGAGCATAGTTACAGAGATTGAGGAATTAGAAGAAGATGTTAACCATAGAAGAGAGCAGCTACATTTTGATCAAAACGGGGGAGAAGCATTGCTGTCTACTAGAAGTCTGAGCGATGCCGGTTCATATGCCAGAGAAAGTACGGACTCGGAGATTGTGCCCGCAAGAAACTCGTTAAGGTCCTTGTTCTACATGGACGGAGAGGAAGTTGAGGATGTAGGGGGAGCAGAGGTACATGGAGGCAGGGCTTACAAGCCAGATAATGCCTACGAGGAGGAGCAGGACGTTGGTGACTGGACGCCAGACCCTGTCGATGCCGATCACAAAGATGGCCAAACCAACAACAGTGCAAGTAACAGGAGAAGCCCCTGGAAGAACATCACTATGTCTCCATCAATGCGCAGGAAGTTTCTCTGGCCTCGCTCTTCCCCACAGCCGCACTTAAAAAGGAGTTTTGAAGCAACAGGCAACTTAGGGATGTTCGGGAGTGGACACCATCAAACATCACTTTCTTTCTCCGACACAGATTCTCAACTAGCGAGGCCCAGATCTCCTACGTCCACGACCGAGAATACATCATCAAATCTTATGGCTCCTGAAGGTCCTGAAGGGACTTTGCCTCAGGCTTTATCCGACACCTTGCAAGACGAGATTACTAATGGCACAAGCGAGACAGTCTTGTCACTGGTAGAAGTCGAAGAATCTTCGCTCAAGTCAAGTCCTCAAAGATCATCACTCTCTCACACCAGTAGTCCGCAAAGGGCATCCTTGTCACGGTCAAGTAGCAAGAGTCCTGAAAGGACTTTATCTCGCTGTAGTAGTAGACGTAGCAGAAGCAGCTCATGGAGTTCATGCTTGACAGATCCTGCCTGGTCTTCCCATGCTGCGCCAACCAAGAAAGGGGAAAATGGCACAAACGAGAAAGGACCCATTTCTTCTCTCATAAAGTTCGGGAAGAGATTGAGTCGTCGTCCTTCACCTGCCAATAACAGCTTCAACACGAGTCCCTGGCGCAGTTTCTCAAAAGGTTCACCTCAGCGTGGAGAGACTACCTCACCGTGAGGGTGAAGGGCCTCGAGTCGATTCTGAAATTAAGTTTGGTTTTACTGATTACACTATCAAAATCCCAGAGCAGAGTTTGAGCTCGGTATGCTACTGCCTCCATCTGATATGACGTGCAAGGTGAGTAATCATCTTCAAAGAGGAGAGCCGTAGAGCTACAAACGCTAGCGAGCAATTTTGAATCTACAGAGAGCTCCCTGATCAGATGAAACTTAGTGCTGTTGTCACTTGTCTCTACAGGGCATTTCACATACACAAGCAGGGTTCCTCCTTCGCAATATGAGAAGCTACGAGGCAAAGGCCGCAGAACTGTCATTTTGTCAAGATACACATTCTTTCCTCTCTGGCAAAGTGCAGTATGTAAGAATTTGTGAGACTGAAGCATCTTCTTCTCACAAGCTTCCGCTCCACCGTGTTGTGTACCAGGCCAGAATTTGGGGGATGGTAACATCATCTTCGCACAAGCTTCCGCTTCACCGTGTTGTGTACCAGGCCAAAATGGCTTGATGCTTGATCTGTTGGATGGATACTAAATCTATACAGACATGGCAGTATAATACTACGCAGTGAGAAGGATAGGAGTTTTTCGTGTAACCGTAGCATTACGGTCTATTGACAGTACATCCGTTTAGTCACGAGCTGGAATGACTTTCTGAATCTGTAGTCAAGTGCCAGTGATCATCTACTCTCCAAAGGGGGTCACTATCTCATTTTGTGATTCACTGCCATTCTTTCAGTTCCATCCAGCCCTGCGACCGTCAATCTGATAAGAGAGTAGAGGATGATGACTGTCGGCCATTCGTTCGTTCGTTCCTTTATGTACATTATATTTTGGTTATTATCCTCCAACCGAATGGATGTCCGAATCCGAAAGGCTATCTACAGTCTGACTGTCTGAGTGCGCTTCCTTGTGGCAAGCTTCGAGATGGATGCGGTTTGATGTAGATCGATGCGAAGAGGATAAAGTAGATGCTTGGAACAGTGACCCGAACTAACAGCAGACGGACAGCCAGGTTGAGGTTGCTGTCTCGAGCAGCAACCTTAAACCTGCCTGGTAAAGGTAGAATAGCTATTGGTGGTCGTGGGGAAGTACCCGCCTGCAAAAGGAGCTATATGTACTCGGCTCTTAAATGCAACGTACTAGAAGCTTCCAGGCAGGTCTCGTTAGTCTCGCAACCACCTGCAACTTTTCTCGTCTCTCGAATCAAGCATCGTGAGTAGTTTTGTAGCACTTCTGCCGTTGAGGTGGCCTTTATACCCAAAACATGTACTCAGAGAGGAAATGGAAGGAAGAGAGAATCAGGGGGACGAGGTATTTCTGTGAACAGTTCGCGCAACTGTCCTATCCCAGGCAGAAACCGTACCATTGAAATTAGTGTCTCGCCCCCACTATCCCAGTCTCGGTGCTCAAGCCAATAAGAGTACTTCGAAATCGTTACAGCATATGGTTCTGGTAGTGCACCTTTACCATCTGTGACAGAAAGTCAACTAGTGCAGTCGGCAGACAGGGGTTACTGTAATGGAAACTGTCAAGTTCGTGGCAGTCCCAATCCACTGGACCAACCGAAACTACCAAATACCTTAGCTTACTGTCGGTGATGTGAGCTCGTGAACGGTTTTAGAGTGAGCTATCGTTGACAGAGCACTGGCTGTCAAATAGCGTTTCATGTACGCTGGCATCAATAGGTGCATGTACGGCCCGTCTATCGAAGTCGGAAATGTAGGAACTGTCATATTCCAACGGGGACGACTGGCAAAACATTTCCTATCCGAGGTCTGAAATCGGTAGCTTCTTGGAGAATGTCATTCGAGAAATAAGATGAGAAGCGAGGACTGGTGGTGTCGGACGCGTACTGAGCAGTAAGTGACAACATATAAATGTTGTTTCACTAAAGTTTTCATACCATCTCCCAATGAAAGATCATAACAGATATTGGTATATAAAATCTACAACTGCTTTCTGCAAAGTTACTACTAGACTAATAAGCAATATGGTTCTGTACATCCGTCCCTAGCGAATGGAAGTCCCTAAAAATCCCTGAAGAACGAATAGAAGTATGCTTTGCTTCAGCCAACCAACACCATCACGGCTCTCAACATTTAGTTGTTTAGATATATGTATGAATACAGGCGGCAACTCTAGGACCGATATCGTTCAGAACCTTGCGCCAAAGCACGAAGCAAACCGATTCATAATGTACACGAAAGAACGACTTGATGATGGGTTGGATTTCTGGTTCGGTCCACAGCTTCACCGCCGAACATCCCTCCCGCTCCTAGCTCGTCATACCCATCGAGCACTGATTCTTACTTTGTACTTCAGCACTGCCAATCGTCATAGCTTCTTGAGCCTCGATGCAGTGGCAACATGAGTACCGAACTCAGTCACTCAGGCCACGTTATGCAGCTGGAAATTTTGATCCCCTTCCAACGTGTGGACTGTCGCGTGCCCACTGCTCCCCGGATGCTACCTATGCTCACCGATAATAAAATAGAGGTGAGCATAGGTAGCAAAGATGACAAACAGTTCTTAATCCTTTCCTACCGTGAAGCTCTTAGCTAGTACGGGAAATGTAGGCAGGGGTTCACCTCGGTGACACTCGACTGACTTGAAGCTCAAAGATCTCAAGCATGTACGAAGATCAGAAAGAAACAGAGGTAGAGATGGAGAGCTTCGAGACAGTCCATAGAACTCCGGAATGTGTCAAAATCCTTGAAGGCTGATTCGATAGATCCTTTGACTGAACATCTAACCCATAAACCTCATCGGACCGCGAACTCGGACTCACGGAAACGAGACACCTCTCCACTTTTACCAGCCATTGTGGAACATGTGCTAGGCGGCTCCTCGTGCTGCTGCTGCACAGCAGTGGCAGCGGCACCATCCATCCAACTAAGAATGTTTACAGCGAGCTGAGCTTGTTCCTCGTCGTACTGTGTCCGAGGAGGGATTTCTTGGGCCCGCAACACTCCGGTGTTCCATGAAGAAGTGGACTCTGTCTCCGATCGGTTTGCACTGTTTCCTCGTCGCTGAGTGAGGTCGAGAAGACGTCGAAATACTCCGGATGAGGAGGGTGGTTGTTCACTGTCAGTCTGCAAGGTGTCGAGCTCCTCTCTCCCGGTTTTCCTGCAAGAACCGCCTCCTCTGTCGAAAGACTTCCCCCACCGGAATGATCCTTCTTTGAAAGAAACCATCGGACTTGGACACCAAAGCCGGACCGAATCATCAGGGGGAGACGCGATCAATCTTCTGGTGGTGCTATGTCTCTTAGCCTCCTTGTGACAACCCTTTGTCTCGATGTCCACGTCTCGCTTGCTGGGACTAACTTTACTTCCCTTGATACCGAGGCGCCAGATTGAGCTCGACTTGGAAAACAACTTGAACTTCCAAACAGGGGTTTTGAGGCAAATTCCGTGGCTGTGGCTGGGATCCTTCAACTCTGTTCTCTTCGACAAATTCTGTGGGAAGTTGGACGATTTTCTGTGCTTGACGTCAGTTTCTCGCATGCTCTGAGTAATCAGATCAGATATGCACAAGCGATCCGAGAAAACTCCTAGATGAGGAGGAGGAGGAGGAGGATGCTGATGATGTTGTCCTGGAAGAATCTCCACATCTGATCTAGGAATATGCGTGGACTGCACTGGGTAAGGAGGAGGATTGAAAGAAACAGCAGGCGGGTTTGAGGTCTCGTTTCCGCTCCCGAACTCTGTGAAATTGGCACCCAGTAGCTCCACCTTGTATCTGCGACTATCCGATTTCCTTGATGGTGTGGCAGCCGCGGCAGATTTCGTGTCTACCTCGCTGTGTGTATCAGCAGACAACCGATTGGACATCTCGGAAGCACATGAGAAAAATGCATTGGCTGATCCGGCAGATTCTCGGTGCGATTCGGTTCTCAAAAGGAGAGGAATGGAGCCTCCCGGCTTCTTCTGTAGCTCACAGCCAAAGCCATAAAGAGAGAAGATAGGCAAGTCTTCCTCGTCTGGATACGCCGAGGCGTGAAAAGACTCGACGAGTCGCCGAATACCACCTTCTCTTCGCGAAAGTGAGTTCAGTTTCGAGGCCAGACACGGAGCGCAAACTCTATCCGCAGGTTCCAGCGGATGGTACCGGCAGGTAGGCATGGTGGACTATGCTCCCGTTCTTCCTCGAGTGCAGAATGGAGCCAGTTGTACTTACTGAAGCCCTTGTAAGGAAAAGAGTCTGTTGGGAGCGAAGTCCGCTAGCAGGTTGTAACAAAACTGCCTAAAAACTCCCGAGCTCACTTTGGTGCAGACGACTATCCGGACGAGCTTCAACTGAGTGTCGACGATTTCGAGGTACAAGCAAGTAGCACCTTCACTCCGTCGGACGATACCGCAAAAATATCGGTTCCGTCCAAATTCCCACGCGATCCAAGAGGTACATATGAGATAAGTATTCACGTGGAAACCAAAGTTATGCTGTTGCGAACCTTATACGCTGTTGCACCTCGCCCTCACAGCTAAATTTCTACCCGAGGCGGTGAAGCAAGGGAAGCTGACAAGCATTCAGACTTAGACAAGCGACCCACTATCCTTCCTCTCACCGCTTACTGTTGCTGCAACTGCAAAGCGGAAAATCGGAAGAGAAAGACCAAAAGGAGGACAAGCAGGGCCAGCCTGAATTAAGACAAGGAGCTCCCGAACAAAGGCCAAGGTGTTGTAGCTCTAGTTGTCGTGCCTCAAAACCAGAAAGTTTCACCGAGGGCCGACAAACATCCAGGGTGTGACGAACACCCGTGGTACAAAAAATGCCAAAACTTTGACCAGAATTGCGTACTCTCATGGCCAAAGGCTCGACTCGCTCGGCCTGTAAATGTCTGCGTGGACAGCAACAGCACAGGGAGGACGGACAGAGGAACTGCTTCGCGGAAGCCGCAAACTTGTACAACGTCAAAGTAGTACAACACCGCCCCAGGATTCCTCAACGCTCGACTTCAAACTGAAATTGCGACGGTGCCAAAATCCGAACACACTCCAACTCAACACACCCGACCTCCACTCTCCTTGTCACCTCCACTCTTCTTGTCTTCCTGTTATGTTTTTGGAATTTTTTGCGCTAATTCCTCTCTCGTTTTCCTCTCGTCACTTCCAACTTCTTCTCCTGGCTGTCTGATCTACAGCACTACCACTGGTAACAATCAAACACTAATCCAACAATCATTCGATTCCGAATGATAACAACAAGAACGCAACAACGACAGTCCCAAAAAGTCCGCCTCGTCCTTGTCGTCTGCACCAGTGTAGTACCAGCAAGCAGTTCGATCAGTGCTCACAGAGATATGAGATGCGAGATAAAAGCCTTCTCCGAGGCGAGAGAGCTTTGAAGCTGTCGCTTGTGTGTGTCGTCTCTGCCGCGCTGCGCTCTGCTTCTCTCTCTCTCGTTCTCTCTCTCTCTCTCTCTCTCTGTGTGTGAGAGGCTTGGCTGCCTCGCTGCCTGCCTATGCTCTGCGCTCCTCTGAGACCGTGTGGAGGGTTGGGGTTGGGGCCGGGGATCGGGGACGGGCCCTGTCTGTCACCCCGTCCCAGTTTGGCCTGTCTGGTCGCAGATCAAATCAGGCCTCTCGTGCTTGGCCTGACACTTTCCCTTCCTTGCCAGCTTGCCCGTCTGTCTTTACAGCCTTCCGATCTTTTGACTGGATCGCACGTACACACACTCTTCGGCCCATCCAGTCATATGCTAGTCTTTGACTGTAGCTCTCTTTACTGCCAAAGGATGAGGACCGGCTTCGCACTAGCACTCTAGCAGCTATTGGGCTACCCTACCCTTCCCTTCCTCGGCCTTCTTCCAGTCTTCAAGTCCCCGGTCTTCATACGGCGACAGACTGATGCTTGCTCATCCGTCCTCATCTTGTCCGATAACCCTACCCACAAGCAAGACGACAAATCAAACTACCTCAGTCACCTTTCCCGATGCGTGTCGTCCGGGAGTCTAGAGTCCAGAGTCCGGTACTTCGGCAAGTTCAGATCCTATAGGCAGATGGTCGCGGGATCGAATCCGTCAGGGATGGCTCAGTCAATACGGTACCTAAATGTATACAAAGATTTATTTGATCAGACCCTCACAAGTAAAGTCGTAAATGATCAGACATTACTATCATTTCTTGCTTGTTCAGACCCCTGACCTATAGGCAACAGTCATGTAGGTCATGTTAGTTAGTCACATCAAGGACTGAAACTTGTTCGGCTTTCCGACAAGAGCAGTGATACCGAAAGAGACCCAGAAAAATTAATCTTACTTGACTTGTCTCTATGTATACATAGTTCTTTTTCCATAGTTTTTTATGCTATATAGCCACTGCTACCCGCATGACAAAAGCGAAAACTCAAATACAAAATTGGAGATTGATACGAGACAGAACGAGGCCAAAAACGAGAAAAAGAAAAAGAGGGAGCTATGGAGCAAATAAAGCAAGTCTTGACCATTTTCCACTCCATCAGGAAAATAAGAGCAAGTAAGGCAGCGACGGACGGAGAAAGAAAACAAAAATAGGCGACCGGCTGATGAGCCGTTACATTGGGTCATTGACATGCACAACACGTAGAAGTGATCCGCGAGGGAGAATCTTTTCCTCAAAATAGTCTTTTTCTTTTATTTATTTTGCTTTTCCCCCAATATCGTTGAGTCCTGCTTCGAAACACCTTTTCGGGAAAGGTTGACGAGGAGTAAGAGGAGGAGGAGGGGATGGCGAAGAAAAGCCGCAGTCACCATCCTCTCGCCGTGGTCATGGTCGTGGTGGTCATTATGACGGTCACATTGACGGGCTTAATGCCAGTCAACAGAGAAAAGGAGGAGGTGCAGGCAATGAAAAGAGCGTATGGGCTGCGGTGGGCAGGACAAACGGTTAATCATTCCGTCCTCAGATTCATCAGCCAGTCATCTCTTTTCCTTCCATGTAAGTGGAGTGCGTCTATCATTATATATCTACACTCCGTAGGCTTCTTTCCGTGCCCATTTATTTTCGGTGGTCATGGATGGAGAAGCGTCGCCCCTTCGTTCCTGTAGAATCTTTCCACTGCTAGCATCATAAATGAACCTCTCATCTTTACCTGCTGCCCCTATCTTTACCTAGCGTCCCCTACCAAAAATGCTATGTTTCAGAAAACTGTAAACAATATCTTGAAAGACCTTTAAGAGGCTTGCAAAATTAACGAACATCTCCAACTTCCCTTCCTCGTAAAACATTGGGTAAATTTTCCTCGAGCTGCGTAAAGTCACGGGCAAGGATAAGATTTTACCTTTGTGTATTACCCTACATAATGCCTTATCTGATGGTATGCCTTACATACATAAGCCACTCCTTCGTGCAGCGGTTTAGGTTAATAAGGTGTGTCAAAGTTCAGAGGAAATATTCTTCAGGGGCTAAGAGGTAACTGGCCGTAAAATTGTCAAAGAGAACTTTGTATATAAGTGCGACTCATTCTTGATCGCACATGTGACTGGACATCACGATTTTGTCATTTTGTCATTGACTTTTTTCAGTTTTTACACTCGAGATAATTACTCAGAGCAGAAGAGAATCTATTGTAAAAAAAACGGACGAAATGAGTGAAGAGCCGTTAAGGAAAAACTCGTGGTGTTTTCTCGCGGGTACCTTCGAAGGTGCCCGCATGAAACACTGATCGAAGTCTGGCCGAAGTCGTAACTCACGTCCGCGGGTCTCGAATCTTTCATAAGATTCTTAACTTTGACACCCTCTAATAAGACCACTGCGGGAAAGACATCCGCTATACATGTCACATAGTCTTTTTTCTTTTGTCTATTTGAAATAAGGACTCACAAACTTATTTTGAGATGATTATTATACCAAATGATTCTTAGCATCCCTCCTCATGGTACAAAAATGATGTTAAAGAGAATATTTCCAAATAATTCTTTAAAGAATTCGATTTTCAATTCTATTCAAAGGTATTATTCTCATAATTTTGATTTCTACCTATAGTGACAAAATGCAAAATATAATACTCAGTGAGACGAATCTACTGATACAAAGTATTCAAAAAATGATACAGAAATGACTCTTTATGATAAGATCGTTGAGCTCTGAAACATATTTGGATATATTAATATCTAAGAATATTTCAAATAAAAATATCTTTTCAATTGGAGAAGAGTTCCACAAAATAAATGATAAGTTCAAACTCCAAGTTGTGTTATTATCTTTATCATCAATTGTATTTACTTTTATATTATTTGAAGAAGAAATCATGAATACGACATTGAGATATGAATATCAATCGCAGGGCGAGAAAAATATATCTGTGAATATGCAAGGTATATGGTTGCGGAAAAAGAAAAAGGTCGAGAAAAAAGAACAGCAACGTACGAGCGTAAACTTCTAACCCAAAATCTTATTTTTTCTTACAAGTAATTATTCAGAGATTTACTAACAGACTCATTGGTCTGAGGTCTTAACAAAATCCTGATTTAACAATACAGCGATGTATCTCTTAGAAAACCGAATCCAATGATATTTAATTTGTCCTCTACAGACTCTCGTAGAAGAAGTTACGCCATCTCTAAGCTAATAGTTCTTCAAATCTCCAAAATTCTCAACCCTATGTACCAAAATCCAACAATTGAGAAGCCATCTACACACCTCATCTAAACCAGGTCCCACTGGTACCTTTTGTGCCCTGAACGAACACTCTTGCAAAAGTTGTAAGGTTGTAAAGTTTTCAAGTCCAAACTCATTCTTTAGCTCGAATATGTGCAAGCCCTCGCACAGATTTGATAACTCGACATTAGAACTCAAACCGATGCAATTTTCTCTCTACAGCTCTAAACAAGTCATTCTTGGTGTCCACGGAAAGCTCTCAACATCATCTTTCCAATGATATCACGTTCACTCCCAACTGGTCTATAGAACGTGAATTACGGCCGGTCAAAGCCGCTTGATCTCTTTCTCTTTGGAAATTTATGCGGACCTTCGCACAGATATGTACTCGGAACCCACACTACCCTTCCCAATCACAAATCTATACAAGAATTGAAAAGTTTTGACCCTTCTAGAAAAAAATCTATCCAACTTCAAATGTCCGTAACTCTCATCTCAAAAGCTCAAATTACAATCACTTGAATATTTCAGATCTCCTAGTGAAAAAATCTATGCGAGCTCTCGTACAGATTGTCTCCTCCTAGTCCCACAACACACTCCCACATTAAAATCTGTGAGAGGCCTCGCAAAAAGTTGACATACGGCTCCAAAGTACTCAGTGAACTTCAAACCCTTGTAGTTGTCTAACCACAACTCCAAATAAGACATTTGAGATGGCCTTGGAAAGATATCGTCGCTCTCTTTCCAACGATACCAAGCATGCCCAGAACTGAGTTATCTAGAGGTAACTACGTTTAAAGTTTATTGACACCTTCTCTTCATAAATCTGCATGAGACCTCGTGTAGATTTGTTGAGTAGACCCAAAATCCCATCCCAGTATTCATTAAGTCTCTATTCTCAAAGCGATAAAATTGGACAACCACTCGAAATCTTGGTCAAATTCTGCAGACTAGATCCTAAAAACTCATAGCTTTTATACTATTCACAAGCTGCAAGAAAGAGTCATATGTTGTCGTGTCGTGGATCAGCTAGTCACTACAACAGACTTCTTGGGAATAAATTTACTTACACTTGTAGTCTAGGTGGTTTTGACGATATCATCGAACAGAGCTTGCCAAGTATACTAAAATTGAGCTTTATGCAAATAGACTTTTTGAGAGAGAATTATGATGATTCAAAGATTGTGGTGACGAGAGATGCTGATGATGTGGAAGGTCTTGACTTGGCACTCACAAATGTGAAAGGTGCTAAATGTGTCAAAATAATTGATATGACATATGCTGATTTATCATATTGGTGATGTGGCTAAACTATCGAGATATGATGACATGACAATTGACGACGTGCATGCGCACTACTTGACGACATGCAACGAAATGTATCTAGAAGTGATTCACCGATCACCTCAACGCGCCCAATCTCAGCATAAGGGGGTGCTTGCAGCGAGTACTTAAGCAAGAGAGAGGACGACAATTGTTTAGATAATTAGGTTTTGACGGGACGACTGTGCATATTTTTTGTCGTGATCTTAGAGAACAAACGAGAGGGATGAGTTGGCAGTGTGTTGGGAGAAGTAATCGACGAATCACTTCAGGATGGAGAATTACACAGTAGAGACAAGCGAGAAATAATCAAGCGATCATTTCTCTGAGCGACAAGATCCACGTGATCTACTCTATGAAGATCACTTCCAAAGGACGATAGAGGGTTAAACCAAGAAGTGATCCACCAATCACTTTTGTATTTTCTCAGAGGTTGACAGAGAAATGATCTACCTATCACTTCTCAAAATTTTACCGAGATAGAGCAAAGACAGACAAGAAGTGACCCATCTCTCACTTTTGGGATTGACAAAGAAATAAAAAGTTGATATTCTTGTCTTTGACGATAAGTGATCATCTGATCATTCTGGCACGTGCCTAGAAGGTTTTATTGACCAGACACCATGTAAGAAAGAATGCTAGCATGAATATTCGACCTCTATTTTATATCCAAATTTGACAATAAGAGTCATTCATACGAATGTCCACGGATCCCTGACTAGCACGTTGTCGTGATGTGAATTATTCCACATAGTGAATAATTCACCTCTCAGTTAGAAGTTAGTCTCTCTGAGTGAAGCTAAGATCTCAGAGAAGTCAATTCTGGAGGAAGTGTCCATTCGAAAATCTGAAAACACCACGGCGTAGGTCTCGTCGCGCTGATCACCGTGGTATGTTCAAAAGTTGCAAACGGAGTTGCAGGCGAAAAGTTACTTGGAGTTCTTCTACAAGATTTCTGATACCGGGAAATTTACCATAAATCAGAGTGAGTTCGAAAAATACTTTTTAGATTTTTCTCATGTAGATTGTAGTATGTAGTATTTGTTTAAAATTCGAAATGTACAAAAAGAGCATGTCTAGAGAAAGTTATGGCACTTCGTGTTAGGAAAGGAAAGACGAAATACCGCAGCTTTCTAGCATATTAGCTTAGAAACTGGTCTTCAAAACCAGTTGTGAGATCAGCTTCCGTGGTGTAGCTGAGAAACTTGTAGGGAGGAGGTCTCCGGATCAAATCCCTTCAGACTCACAACCGGCTTGGAGTAGGCTGGCCCCTTCGGGGGAATATGAGGGGCACCAAGTTGCCTAGGGGCGGGACACTAGATGTCCCTTAAACGTACCGTGAATGCGGGACGCCTCCGTCTACCCCTGCACTAGTGCAGTCACCTAGTGTGGAGATTACCACCGGGTTTCGAAATGGACCTCCCACCTTCGGGTTGGCGGGGTAATTAGTACGAATTCGGTTGCGGCCCTCTAAGTCCTGGGGTAGCGAGATGGCATCAAAGATACTCCAAGTCGGTACTAATTCTTTTGTAGAAAAATGTAGAGTTCGAAATATTATTCACTTGGGTCGAAAAATCAAGTGAAACTGATACCTGAGGCAATACTTACGGCACTTTGAAGTTTAAGGGGTGATGATGATAATGATGATAACAATGATGATAACTCGGGCTCCACGTGTCAGAACGAGGTGATTTCGGTGGCCAGAGGTAGCCGTGGCGGAGTTACTTCGAGTGGAGGTGTCAGATGCTGACTGTACAGCCAAGTCGGCGACCGTCCGTACAGATGAATCTGCGAAGCTTAGTGAAATAGTCTTCTTACGTGTAGATATATTATCTGTGATTTATTTTTCTGCTGCCATCTGTTTAGGGCGTCTTTTACCCCTGCCAGGTGACACTGAAGGTTACGTAGGGTGGAGGAAAACCCAGAGGGGTGTACTCCGGAGAGAGGGAATTCTCAGTCCATTAGCGCATTATCGCAGTTTGTCGATCATCGAGCAGTGTAGAATTTACCGTGCGGAAGCTATCGAGTAGAGAAACAATAGAGCTGAGGAGAAGATTTTACACAGAGGTTACGTCTGAAGAGAACTTCTGTCTGAGAGTAGAGAACAGAATCGAGTAGATAGGAGACCAAGAACTTGTACGTGTATCTTTCTGAATAGAAAACGGGAAGCTTCTAGGTGAACGCGCTGGTGCTTCACAGGAGCAGTTTTTCTGATATTCTGAGTTACTGAACGTGAGCTTTGCAATCTGAATGACCTGGAGTTGAAGATCTACTTGCACGCCGTGTGTTTTATCTTGGTCAGATCGAGAACGTGGTGGTGTGATTTCTTGCGATCCGTATTCCGTGTGAGGTTTTCGTCCTCCTCTTCACGATCGTATCACAGCTAGAAGATCGAGAACGTGGTGGTGTGATTTCTTGCGATCCGTATTCCGTGTGAGGTTTTCGTCCTCCTCTTCACGATCGTATCACAGCTAGAAGGTTCGCCCTTCCCAGGAAACTCTCGCCTCGACAACGTCTCATTATCATGCGATCTCACATCCTAGATAATCATGAACTTGACACCTAATACGTCTTCAAATGAGTTACACGAAAAAATCACAAAACACAGAAACCAACATAATACAAGTTTTATGCTAAATTCGTATGTGAACCGTGTCACAGCAGGATATCATTCACGACGATAAAAAGATCTATTTTGGTTACTTCAGCAAGACCTACCCAATGATGTTAGAAATATGTTTGGACCAAGTTGATAAAATTCCATCCCATAAGCTTAGATTAACACCATAGCCGGTCCAAGACACGACAATGATTACTAGTTAAAAATTGACGTATGTGACCAGCTGCGCTACTACTCGCAATGAAAGAAATATGTCATCTTAAATGTTGTTTGATGTGATTATATCATTCAAATATATTTTCCAGTTTAAAATTCATGAGTGAGATGTTATTGATATCTCACAAATGCATCAAAGATAGCTATGTTCTTGGGTTTGATCTCTAAAGGTTTGAATTCATCAGTATACATGTTGACTAAATCTTGATTAGAGCCTCAAACAACAATCCATGATTTGGTTCAATCGTCAAATATTAGTAAAAGAAATAAAAATAATTACTACATCCTATGGTAAGTCCGTTATGAACCATTTGCTATCATGTAATGTGCTCTCAATATGTTGTAAAAGTTTTTCTTTCTTAACAAATTTAATGACGTACTGGACGTTCTCAACCTTTCTTATCATCAGAAACATCTTTGATGCAATGTATTGTTGATCACTGTATAATAAGTCTGACACATTATGTCTCTTTTAAGCATATGCGCAGTCCACTAATGATCATTTGACAATCATGTTTGATTGCTTCATCTCACTACTTGTCTCTTGTTTGTCACAAATTGAGTTAAGAGCAATCAAACATGATCCTGTTCAACAAAGATTACTGATATCTCAACAAATATATCATGACAATAAATGTGTACATATCACGTACTATGCTACGCTATCAAGTTGAATCATTTCCAAACATCACAACTGCTACCACAATATCAATCCCAAAGTTTGATCTTTCAAAATGACAAAAACTCAAGTCCAACGATCGATTGTTATTCCACAATAAATTTTAGCAAGCTTAAGAATTTGATTCAATAGCCATGTCAAGAATTCTGTTTTCAACTTCTCTCCTACTATAGAATGTAAAACAAGTAGCTCTCTTGCAATGGAATTCCGGGACTATGCGTTAGTGACTTTCTAGATTTATTTCTTTCCTTCCACTTTCTAGTTTTCGCAACGACTCGATCCGTCCGTTCTTATTTCTTATTTTCACTTATTAGTTTTCAACACGACTCCATCCGTCCGTTTCGCTACATGATAAAAAAATTCTCTCTTTCATTTCAGTTTTCACAATCGACGTATAACAATGCTACCGCATAGCCAAATTTATGATTGCTCATAGTTCGTATATTGAATGTCTTTTTGGGTCCATTTGAGCCCAAGCAAATGGGAACATGTTATCCATTAGTCGTCTTTGGTGTTCATGTCTCAAATCAGCAAGGTCATTATAGAAAAGTTGAGTTCTGAATCTTCTCCATGTCTTTCACTTAGAATACTTCACATATAATACTACTACTACGCTTACTTGCAATAACCTTCCTCTTACTTTCTACATAAAAAATTATGTTAGTGTGCTATATATATATATAACGTACCCGGTGCTTGGGTATGATTTAGAATATCTAATGGTAGCATCAAGGGTGATTATTCTCTCATCGAAATGAGATCGTCATTGATTATAAAAAAAGATTCAAAATAATAATTTTTATTTTTAGCTGCCCGATATGTCAAATCCGTCGAGTTCTAAAATCTACTCAATATACCTGATTTATAGGTATGTCATCATTGATTTCAGCACCGAGTATTATAAGCAGTACCCGCTCTCAGGCACGTTCATAGATCACATATATATATTATCCTTTCTTCAAAGAAAGAGTGTTGGCAAGACAAGTGGAAGTGGATGAGTTTATTCAATTGCTAGAGGGTGAAGCCCAGCGACCACCATGCTTTTCATTTGTATACACGTCATCAATGTAACTTCCACTCTTTTGGTTATAGGATGTGTCAAAGTTGGAATAAATTCATATTATTAGAATTCTGTTGATAGAGGTTATGACTCCTTTTTTATTGATCGGAGCAACTTCCACTCTTTTGGTTATAAGGTGTGTCAAAGTTGGAATCAATTCATATTATTAGAATTCTGTTGATAGAGGTTATGACTTCTTTTTTATTGATCGAAGCAACTTCCACTCTTTTGGTTATAAGATGTGTCAAAGTTGGAATCAATTCATATTATTAGAATTCTATTGATAGAGGTTATGACTTCTTTTTTATTGATCGAAGCAAGAAGCGAGTAGGCCGCAATGTCATTTTAATCTCTTTTTTGCCGTGAGGCTTTCTGCCACTGACTGCAGCTGCCTTTGCACGGACTGAGCCATCTCCCCAAGAGGACTCGACCCCACGTCGTCTCGGCTACCGGTGGATGGGGTTGCTAAGAAACTAATGCTTGTTGGCCGAACATAGGTTATGGCTATGGTTGTTTATCTTGCGATATCTTGAGTTATCTGCATGGCCATTTTCTTTCTGGATGTAAGATCGTTTTGATGAAATTACTATGTTTATTTTTTTCTTCAGAGGATAACCTGCGATCATACAAAATTAACCGTCTGACATTTCATCCAACAGTCTTGGTTGAGTTACATTTATAGAGTTTGTTGTTAGAGAATATTTTTCCAAGCTTTGACACTTCCTAATGTTTGGATACTTTGCCAAACTGTATGTAGGTCTTATCTCTTTTGCTGGATTTGGAAGAAACCTCTTCCACTATTATTTAGTGGGTATGTTAGTTAATTTCCACTTACAAATGGACTTACTTATCAGTTAACTGTGGGTGGGAGATTTTCGACATTTCTTTTCCTACTTATACATCCTCCAATTTATCTATGATTTCCAACTATTGCTAGTATAGAGTAAGTTCTTTATGTTTTTCAGCATATTCATCGTACGGCTTACTTAATACTAAAGCTAGAGTTTCTGGTTTTAATCTGATCCATCATCTACTATTGGTTATAAGCTTTTTCTTCCTTTTACTACATATCTCGTTTTGGTTGACATGTCAAGTCAGTTTGGGCACCTCGGCTAGGTTGACCGAGTGCAAAGTGGTGCATCTCGGTAGGGCCGTTAGTGCCGTTAGGGCGAGTTGGTGGGAGAACCCACTAGGGGTAAACTTCGCAGGTAGGGCTTGGAGGCCTTAGTTCTTTGAGTTGAGCCTTCAAGCTCCAGGCTATGGTGGATAGTCTAGTTGAGTGTAACCCGGATTCTCTTCGTGCTTAGAGTGGGTTTGGCTTGACCGTTTGTGAGTAATCTTTGATGTGGTGTTGGAGATGGTAATTTCTCTATACAGATTACTCAAAGAACTGAGTGCAGGTCGAGGCGGAGTTCAGTAAGACCTCGCTGATCTGAAATCTGAAATCGTCCGCTGGTATCTTCGAGCGTTGTCGTTCGTGGTTGATCGTTTGGAGTTGTGATCGAGGTGTGTGGGCGCATGGTACATTGCTGGTCGATTTGCTGTTGTTGGGGTCGAGTGGAGATTTCTGTCATGCGGAAGCGCTGCAGAAATTTTGCGGAATGTTCTTGAAGTGTGTTGTTGGAGCCGGATTGCGCGTTTGGACGTGACAGACGGAATACTTGTCAATGTCGGGCCGGAGTGGACTCTTTGGAAGCGCATTGGAGAGATGATTCTAGCGCACTAAGTCTCGTGGAGTTTGGCCAAGGATTGAAGAAGTTATGGCATGTCGAAGTTCGCTGCCGTGTCACCCGAAAGCACAAAAAGGCTAGTTACGTCAGATTTTGGCTCAATTTCGTGTGGAAACTCGAGTTTAGAGTTGTTTTGTGTGTGTGTGCATTCGCGAAGTGTGTGTGGTGCATTTGCGAATCTGTTGTGGTGGTTTTCGGATTGGCTTTGGGTGTTCTTGCTGGTTTACGTCAGATTTTGGGTTACCCGTGTGCACCCGCAAGCTGTTTTTGCTGTTTTGGAGGCTGTTTTGGTGCAATCTTCTGTAATTCGAGGTGGAGCCGAGTCTCTTTGGGTGTGTTGTACATGTTCTACTCTACTGCAAGCGGAGCGGAGCGGAGAGTGAGCGGGAGTGTCGAGTGCGTGTTAGGAGGCGTTTAGAGGCTTCGAGGAGCAGAGGTGCGTGAGTGCGGAGGCGTGAGAGCGGAGTGTGCGAGTGCGGAGGCGGAGCGGAGCTGAGCCTGAGCCCGAGCCCGCGCCCGTCGCAAGCCAGCTTGCTGGCGTGCGTGAGAGAGGTATCCAAGCTTCAGTTGTGTGGGAAGGGTAAAACCAACTGATCACCCATCCCAACACTATTCCTGGACTTGAACTCCTGACTCTGTAGTCTTAGCTTTGGCTTTACCACTAGACCAATAGCTCTTGGTGTCCTACAGGGATGCGTGCAAGTACTTATGGACTTGTATAAGGTAGTAGGAGACCTTCTCGCACGTCCCTAGAGGAGTGGTAGGGCGACCCCACAGTATTAGGGGGAAGCTATAGTTGTGGTAGTGTTTGCCTACACGGTAGAGGCGCGTATGGAGGCAACTGGTGGCAGTTGTCTTGGGTGAGCTAGTAGAGCTACCACGTGGATGTTTTTGGAGCTACTAGAGGTGTGGACATCTAGTTAGTGACCTCCAGTGTCAGTTACGATAGTTGATGACCATATATTGTGCATGTGGTCACCGACAAGAAGTCGTCAGTCCGGGTGGGACTGGGTTTCTCTTTATGTGAATGTTTGAGTGTGGAGGGTTATCGTTTGGACTTCTTGTGGTTGGAATCCCTTTATACTCTACTTCCTGTTTGTGCGCCGCGTTTGCTTGTGTTGGCGCTTGATTTCCGGAGTGAGTTCACTCCAGTGTGCTGTCGGTAGTGAGGCTGGAGTTGCGGACCAATCAGACTACCTTTGTCTCTCTCACGGTGCGGTTGGAGTGACGACCAACAGACTGTGAGAGGCTGCCTGTGGTGATGACAAATACAGGTTGTCCTTACCTTGACCGTCCTAGTAGGGGATAGGTGAGCTCAGTAGGAGCGGGGTTAGGCAAGTGGTGGTTACGGTGGTGACGGAGATTGCGACATTCCAGTTGGGGAGTGTGTTAGCGGGATTCTCTCATCACGGAGTTCTCGGGAGGTTCTGGTGGGGACTTCTCGGACAGTGGGTATACACGGAGTGGGGTGAGGTACCGACTACCTACACCATTGCCGTCGGTTGTTCCAGAGGACGAGTCAGACGCAGACAGCGCGTTTTCTGATGGTGAGTCTAGTGGCACCACACCGTTGTTGTGGGACATGGACGAGATCTATGGGGCCACGAAAGGGTCTCGACGTTACTCGGGTACAGTTGGTACCATTGAGCTGGATGACTTCATCCAGGAGTTCGACAGTTGGTGCGATCTGCAGCAGATGCGGAACCCACAGCTGTTTACACCCTTCATGGCGTGGAAGGGTTTGTTCCAGCACTTGGAGGGACCGCCGATGGACAATTATCATGAGTTCAGGCGAGATTACAGTGTTGAGATCGAGTTGTGGAGACAAAATTGGTCTCCCAACTACGTTTCTATCACTACTGACGCAGTTTCGGGAGACGTAGCACCTGCGAGTTCGGGTGCCAGTAGCAGTGGTACAGCCGTAGGTGGCGGAGTACCTACTACCAGCGGTGCGTCCACAAGTAGTGGAGCAGGTGGTAGTGTGGGCGTCAGCGATCTCAGGGAGGTGTTGGAGGATCTGGTGGGCAGAAGCCCATGCCGTCCTTCTCTAGTCAGCAGCAAGCGGGTCCTTGTTGGACGTGTGATGGTCCTCATCAGCAGAGGGACTGTCCACAGAGGAGAGGTTATGAGACATCAGGGACATCAGGGACATCTCCAGCAGTACCTAGGCAATGTGAGCATTGCGGACGACCTGGTCACAGTAGTGACCGTTGTTTTGATCTCCATCCCGAGTTGCGACAAGGGAAGACTGACCGTGGACGAGGCGGAGGAGCTCAGGGAGGCCGTGGTGGTCGAGCTGGAGGTAGAGGTCCAGCACCTGGGAGAGGACCGATCGATCCACCGTCTGCTACCACGTCAGAAGCAGGTATGGCTGCTCGGATTGAGCAGTTGGAGCAGAGGATAGCTAGTATGGCTATGGCCCAGCGGAGATCAGGTGCAACAGAGGCTTCCACGTCTTATGGAGGAGAAGGAGGTGACTTCGACTTCATGGCTGGTGTGGCGCAGATTGAGACATCTGCGGCAGTGACTCGAGGTGCAGTACGTGCCTCTGAGCCACGAGGAGCGTCAGTGGAGTTGGATCCACAACGCGGGGAGGCTAGTAGACAGGCCAGGCTTCCCCAGTCGTTCACGTTATCGGAGACGTTGAGGACCACATCTATGGTTCCTAAACGGCCTACCGATGGTGCAGTAGAGTTGGAGGCATCGACATCCAGGAGTGGGTGTGATGTGAGTCCACCTTCGACGTCTGTGGATGCGACGTCGAACTCGATGTTGGGGGCGGCTACAGCAGTTTTGCGAGCCTCACTATTCTCAACCACGGATATGAGGGCATTGGGAGTCAACTTGGCTCCAGTGTTCCAGTTGGCGGCCACGCTCATTGAGAGCGAGGATGTAGTTACCTCTAGTGCTGAAGTAGTTCAGCGAGAGGCGGTAGACGTGTCCATGGAGTCAAGGATCAAGACAGCTACCAGTGGTACTTGGCAAGCGGCGGCTGCTAGGTTAGATGAGTTACCAGCTAGGCTGGCGATTGACCGTGCTGGTTTGGCACCAGGTGTGGTGTTGTTGGACAACAGAAGTGGTATCTTCTGTTTGGTGGCACCTTCAGGGAAAGTGTATCGACCCCAGAAAGGTCTTGTTAGACTCTGGAGCCCAACCGTTGATGTTGGGAAAGGCGGCGTGTATTGGTTTGGGCCTAAAGAAGTCTGAGGTGGAGAGATGTCCATTCCAGTTGCAGACATCTCTAGGGGGATCAGGAGGTACGGCTCTACATATGACACGTGAGATGTTGACGGTGAGAGTTCAGCCAGATCACCCCACGGATGGCTCTATGGTGAGGGCCAAGGCCATCGTTACAGCCGCAGAGTCTTATGATGTATTAGTTGGAGGTGCTGTGTTGTACCCTATGGGGTTCGTGATCGACTATTGGGCGGAGACAGCATCTTACAGACCAGGTTGGCAGTCCGGTGAGGGACGGGTGAGTCGCTTACCAGTGCGGTTCAGTGCTAGAGTTGGGACGACGGAGCCTACACCAGGACGATGACATCCGTTGCAAGGTTCAGTTCGGTCATCACTTGGTCGGGTGAGTTGTTGGAGGGCAATGCCCATACGGAGGATACTCCGGTCTTTGAGGAGGTGGAGGACATGCTTAGCATGTCTACGTTAGTACCATCTGCCTTGGATGTTCCACTCTGGAGTTCGAGTGGAGAGTTGCAGCAGTATGCTGATCAGTTGGTACAGCAGGCTTGGAGTGAAGCCTTCGTACCACCAGTAGAGGAACAAAGGGTTGTTCCTGCTACTGACCCTGTGACCTTATCACCGTTGGATACGACTCCCATTGTGTGGCAGTATCCAGAGGAGGGTGTATGTGTGCTAGAGCTGTTTGGAGGTATCAGCACAGGTTTGGCTGCGGTATTGCAGGCATGCATACAAGTACAGCGATACTTGTATGTGGAGAGAGATGAGATTGCGAGACGCATCTCATTGCGACATGTGGCACGTTTGGTGCAGAGATATCCTGAGTTGTTGCTCATATCAGCTGTTAGAGGATACCAGCAAGCATTACCGTCGGATATTTCGCTGCTGGGGGCGCAGGATCTTACGTTTGTTGGCACCATTCACTTGGTGATAGCCGGATGGCCATGTCAAGGTCATACGCGTGCTGGGAGAGGTCAGGGTTTACATGACCCGCGATCTAGGATGTTCTGGGAGATGTTACGGATCTTACGACATCTCCAGATGCACCAGGTGGATTCTCCAGCGTACATCTTGGAGAACGTTCCTTTGTTGGGTGATGCTCGTACACAGATGATGGCGAGTGTGCACCAAGTGCGGTCTTGGATTGGACCAGCAATGTTGTTGGATGCAGCGAGAGTAGGATCTCGTGCACATCGTCCACGGTTGTGGTGGACGAATGTAGTGACGTAGGATTTCTCCTTTTGCCCATTTAGTATACAAGATATCGTTCCCATAGAGGATTTGCACAAGTAACGCTGCTCTAAGTTCTAAGATCTGTTCAAACACACAAACACACGTGTTTTGCCTAGAAATCCCGTCTTCTCACAAAACCACATCAAAACAACACGTCTTCCAGACACGCCAAATGGTGTTTTGGACCCAAACAAACAACTACCCATTACAATATCATACAACTATTCACAGAGAAGCTCGGGAAGACGATATTCCTGCTTCCAGGTTGCTTCTTCCGATCTTCTCGATACCGTCTTCCCAAAGCGATTCTCGTCTTCTGGGGGTTTAGCTCGTCTTCTCACACCTCCAGAAGGCTGTCCGTCTTCGCAGAAGTCGACTAGTAACAGTCGTTACACCTTACTCTCACACTCACATTCCAATCGGGTTGGATAAATCACAGGATGTATACCCCCTGTAGCCTTCCAGGCTTCTGCCTACGGAAGTTGTCTTCCTGCAGCACTACAACGACATTCACCTTCATGGAAGCTCAATAGAAGTATCGGAAGCTCACTAGAAGAAGATAAGAAGATGGGGAAGATGAGGGAAGATGGGAAGAAGAAGAAACCCAAACAAGAGGAAACAGGATGAAAAAGGGCAATTAAGATTCCGACAGGCTTCTAGTCCGGATCCTGACTAACAAGCCATCCCTGCTTGTAATAGTTTGGGGAGGAAGACAACAAACGTGAGTACTGTAGCACCGTCTTCTACTCGAGGATGTCGTCTTCTGTTGCGGGAAGAAGGCTTCTTTCTCCTTCACTTCGCTGCTCTGACTGCTCTGTCTTCTGGGATCACTTAACCAGAAGACCGTCCGTACGTAGATCCCAAGTGTTCTACTGAACGAGTCAAGCTACACTCCACAACTGTTGACATTCACCGCCACTCAAGAAGAACACTTCCCATGCACAATTGGGAGCGAATTCAATACATTCCACCACCCAGAAGACATGAGCGAAGCTGCTACACTCAAATCCACAATCTATTCCCCGAGAAGAAGTCACAATGGCATTGGGAAGCTCACTCCCGCTACTTCCTGCGTCTACTCCTGGACACACCAGCCTAGCTAACAGGACTGCACGAGGATGCCGTTCCCTGTTCCTAGACTGTCCACTACTTCTATCTACATCTTCGAATCCACTGCTGGTGCGAGTATGCAGACCCCTCCTGTATATTCCAAGACTATTCGTATGTTTCCAACGACGGGTGTAGTGTGCTAAGACTGTCTCTGCTCTAATGTGTCTCGCCTGCCTGCCTGTAGAATCGATGTGTATGTTCAGTTACGACAGAATTCTACAGAACTGGCAGAACTGACAGAGCTCCATTTCCTACTCTACGATCCTACTTAACCATCTGCCTCGAGAGTCAGGGGAGGCGACCACCAGGGAGAGAGAGAGAGGCGCTGACAAGAGGTTGTCACCTCACATGCATGCGGTCCCTCTTCCCAATTAGCCCTCCACTGTGTTACTCCTACGCTACCTATGCTGCCACATGGGGTCCTAACTATTTTTACATGAAAAACTGCCACCCTTAAGATAGCATGTCTGATCCTACTAAATCTGGAAGTGTCGATTGAGTTTGCTAATTACTCTGATTGCTCGGTGGCAATCTCTACATGATCTGCTCCTACCAGAGCTACTACCTCGACTTCTGATGGGCTGGGAAGCCCTGCACTTACCTCGGGTACCACTGAGGTAGCTTCCCTCTCCTCGCTCTTCGCTGGCCCTGCTGTTTCTGCGGCTGCGTCTTCCTCGGCTTCGACTTCGGAAGACGGAATGGTCTTCTGGGAAGAAGAGTCGAATGGTGCGTCATCGGTCTTCTGAGGCACATATGCAGTACTAGGGACCATGGCGACCTCATAGGGGTCCGGGGAAGTCGCTTCCTCCACGCGGAATATCTGAGAAGACGGCTCGTCTTCCTGTCTTCCAGAAGACATCATGTCTTCCGGGACGTCTTCTGGAGTCTTCTCGTCTTCCAACGCTGTCACCACCAAGTGTACAGCGAGATCGAACTCCTCCTTCTCCATTCCGGATCCAGTCGAGGGTGCTGGGGCTTGGGAAGATGCGGTTGCAAGTGTCGGAAGTGAGGGAAGACCATAAAGTGTCTTCACTCCTTCTATCTGTCTATCCAGGTACCTGAACATGCTATCTCTGCATTCCACCAACCTCGTCTTGGACCCGCTGTCCCATTCCCTAGCTAAGGTAAGTAACTTCTTACCCGCGGTGAAGTTGAGCTTCTTCCGAAGCGCTTCTACCGACTGAGCTAGCATCTTCTACGCACGGGCCTCTGCTGCTTCCCTCTGCGTCTTCTCCACTGCAGCTCGTGCTTCTGCGGCTTCTCGCTGCATCTTCCAAGTGGTCTGCTCTTCTGCGAGGGCAGTGATCTTCTCCCGCACTCGGAGAACTTCCTGATCGCGCTGCTGTACTCGCGTCTGCAACTCCTGGTTGCTCTTCCGAAGTTGCATCGACTCCTTGGCAAAAGCGGCTGCTTCCGCCTTGTACCTGGCTGCAAGCTTCTCCGTAGTGCGGAGGTTAGCTTCCAGCGACGCCGTCTTCTGCTGGCTGTCTTCCTGTCGCAGCAAGGTACGCAGGCCGAATCCAGGCTGTAAAGGCTTCTCTTGTGCCCTCGCTCTCCTTTCCAACAACTCCATAGCGGGCTGGATCTCCTTCTGGAAGTAGGCACTGAACTCCTCCAGTCGTCTTCCTGCGGAAGACAAGTTCATTTCCACCACTCGCTCCATGGTGTCGACTTCGTCTTCCACCACTACGGCCTTCATTTTCTGCGCACGAGAAGAAGCTACTCTTCCCATCTTCCGGGGTGGAAGACTCCTCGTGGCAGGAGCGGCTCTCCTCTTTGCGCTTCCTCGCATCGCAGTAGGAGCGCCCATCCATCCTTCGACTTCTGGAGTCTTCGGAAGACTCCCAGGTGTTACAGAAGCTGTCTTCTGTTCCGATCGGGTACTCAGCAAGTCTTCCTCCGAGTCCGACTCCGATCCTGAATGAATGAGGGAGATGGGTGTCCTTGGTACACTTCTGTGACCCATCTTCCTCACTGACGTGGCGTCTTCCGACCCACTAGACTCGTCTTCTCTCACCAGAAGCATCTTCTGGTGAGAGCCGGGCCTCAGCTGTGGCATCAGAGTGGGAGGGGACGTTGCTGCTGCCTCTCGGTCATCGTCTTCCGAGGTCTTCTCCTTCACCTCATGTCGCTCCGTTGGCCCATACACTGCCAGCTAATCTTCCCTAAGATCCCCCATGGCTACATACAAGTAGCAGAAGAAGGGCGTCAGATGTCCTCCCGCCGGGGTACCCAAGTATGCTAGTTCCGTCTGTACATAGTTGTGGATGTACGCGCCCCAGTAGATTGGCACTCTGTCACCCCACACTGATTCCAGGAACTCCACGTCCTGATCTCCTAAGTACCTTGTCTTCTGCGCTTTTCCCTTGGGGAAAAGATGCAGAAACAACTTCGTCAGAAGTCGCTTCTTCGGCTCCCGGTAAGACTCTATCTTCCAACCGTTCCTCCCCTGCCTGTCTTCCACGAAAAGGCAGGTGGTACTCCCAGGCACATGCCATGAACTCACAATCCTAGGCAAGATCTTCTTCTCGTACCAATATCCTCGGTTCTCGGTCTCAGGCCTGTGAAACGCCTTACGCCACCAGTCTTCAGTCCAGGAAGACGGTCTTCCCCGAGCCACTCCTGCCTTCGCAGGTACACGATTACGCGGTGGTAACGCGGCCCACACCTCCTCCAGAAGCCCTTGATCTGCGAGGTTCCAATCCCACAGGAAGAAGTCGAGACCCAACTCCTTGAGGAAAGGAGTGGCCTTGACCAATTCTGCCGCTGGTAACACCAAGCCTCGCGGATGCATCGACATACCGGGAAGATCTGTTGCACTAAACCACAAGCACCTACTATGAGCTGAAGGCTCAGTTCTTCCCGAGTGCCCACAGTCTAGCTTTTACTTCTCAGAAGACGAAACTAGTCTTCCAGAAGACAGCTACTCCGTCTTCCGGGATTCTAACAGTACTTCCTAGATAGCTCTCGTCTTCCGAGCTATATCTAAACAATCCTATCTAAGCAAGGCCTCGCATGGACTACCAAGAAGACAACCCACCTTGCATTACATCCTACCTCCTATCAGAAGATACAAGATATGCGAGAAGTAGAGTATGAGAAAGGTTCAGAAGATGGTTGCGGGCTCCTGCGGGGACAATGGCCTCTGGGAAGACACTTGGGACAGCTTCCGATTCAATGTCTTTCTCGGAAGACTTCTCGAAGTCGGACTTCCCTTCACTGGTCTCACTTGTCTTCGTCTTCCTACACGCAATCTATCCTCACAACAGACTCAAGACAACTGTACTCTGTTCTTCTGACTTCTCACCTCTCATACGCACTCAGAAGAAGCTTGCTGCATGATGGGAAGACATGACCCTCGACCATTCTCTCCAGATTCTGCCAGCAAGACTTCTCACAACTCTCTTCTAAGTTCGGGAAGAAGAAGGAATGGCTGCTATGGGTCGGACAGAAGAGACCCGAAATGGACCCTCGCGTCTTATCGCTCATTTTGCCAGCCTTCCAGTCTTCTAGTCTCTCTAGGAAGATGGGGAGTTGAGAAGCTTGGAAGACCGGGAGGCACAGGCCTAGTTCCCGACTTCCAACTTCTCGAAATAACAGAACAACTCACCAAGCCACTCAGGATTCGTACCAAGTCTCTCTAAACACAAAAGCAAAGCAAATCCACTCTTGATACGAATTGTGTTCAGTCGACTTCCGAAGACAGTCTTCCGAAGATGTCTTCCGAAGACAGTCAAGTTCAAGAAGTGTCTTCCGAAGATGTTCCCATCTTCCGAATCGTCTTCTGTTCCAAGTTTCGGGGATAGAGAGGTAGGGGGTAGAGAAATTGATAGTTGGGGTCTCCAATTTGAGGGCTTGGAGTAGGGAAGCTCGAATTGAGCTCGGGAAGAAGCAAGGAGATGTCTTGACAGAAATTGGGTAGCGCTTCCGCGCCCAATGTCTCAATAGAAAGAATGGGGGTGGGGTAATCGATCAGGCTGCCTGCACACAATCAAGGAAGCGCGGGGAGTACTGTAACGACCTATGTTACACATAGGAAGTTTGTCTATTAGTAAGGTGTTTAGTTCTAACTAAGTGTTGAGAATGTTTATTTGCTGCCAAAGTACTTTTAGGAGGTATCAAGTTAGTCATGACTAGCTAAAAGTTAGTTATGGTTAAACTTAGCTGTACTTTTGGCAGAATTCAGATATTTGCTAAAGAGTGAGCACTACTATCTTGTCATCTTGTCTAAAAGGTAGAAAGGAGGTGGAAAGTATCCCTTATCTCCTTTTTGACTTGATATTAGTGGTTGGATTAAAGTTGTGGACTTTGTGAGCATTAAAAACAAGAAGAGATTCCACATGTTTCCTTTTTAGTGGGTCCTAGTGTAGAGGGGGGTGGAAATTCGAGATTCCTTGAGAATATTCTAGAATCCTTCTAGAAGTTGTTGACTTTGAAGGCATAAGCCCATGTGAAAAGGTAAAAAGCCCATGTGATCAATGCTTTTACCTTAAGTAATATCTTAGTAAAACCCGGTAAAAGTAGTTACGGCTGAGTTACCGGGGGTACCAAAGTAAAAACCTAGAATGTATAAATAGAAGAGTAGAGAAGAGCTCCTCATCCTTGTTTTCACATTGTCGTAATGACAACTTGAGTAATATAGAGAGTGTGGGATATTTTTAGCATGTGAGAACTTGAGAGACGTTGTTAGAATGGAGGATTTTTAGTTGATGTGTTTAAAGAGATTTTTAGTTGATAAGTTTGTGGGTGTATGAATGAGTGAACTCAGCATTTTCTCTTCAAGTTCATGGTGTGCTTCCATCAAAGCCATTAGAGGTGACCCCTGAGTGAGAGACAGGCCCGACATGTTACAGATTCGTGGATGACGATCGTGGAGGTTGAGAGATCGAGGGGATAGTGATCGATAGGACCGCGGAGGGTTTACATTTTTGGTTCCGTTGCCGGGACCTCACTTGAAGGGATCGTTGAACGATGTTTAGAGTTCAGTTCTATATTCGACAAAAGGAGATTATGAGAGAGCACATGGAGAGAACGTTGGGAGGAGAGAGAGCTAACGCGATGTTAGCAACGTTAGAACCTTTCGTGTATCCCGTAGTGATATATGACGCGTTCGAAGTCATTCTTTACATCTTGTTCACTTAGAAAGGGTTTGAGGAGAGTTGAAAGAGTGTGCAACAAGAGTTGTAGAGGAAGGAGGAGAGAAAAGTTATTAGAGGAGATAAATTTGTGAGTTTAGAAATTCTGCTCTCTGGAAAATTTGTACAGTCGCTGTCAACTTTTCTGTGAATTTTATTTTCCTGTGATACTTTCCTGTGTTTTAGATTGGCTGATAACCTATCTAAGACAAAAGAAATCATAGGAAAAGGTGGTCTAGAGAGGGAGCAATGAATTTTCCAAGTTGAGGGGGTCTATTCGTGAGAGTTGAGGAATTCTATTATCTGGAAAACATTTACAGTCATTGTCAGTTTTTCTGTGAATTTTATTTTCCTGAGAAACTTTCCAGTGTTTTAGAGTGGCTGATAAGCTATCCAGGACAAAAGAAATCATGAGAAGATGAGGTCTGAAGAGAGAGAAAGAATTTTTCAAAGTGGAGGGGGTTGACAACCACGAGGGAAGTGAAAATATACAAATTTCAGTTCTCTGAAAATTTGTACAGTCATCACCATCTCTTCTGATTAGGGAAGTTTCTGTTGAAACTTCATGATTTAGTAGCTTGGAGGTTGAGCTACTGGAGATAACAAAAATCTTGGAGAGATCTCTTACCAACTAAGAGATACACGTTTCGGCATACAAGGAGGTCTTGAAGATACTTCATGGGGAATCCTGTTCGAATGACGAGGTGGAAGAAGAGACGTTTAGGAGTTCGAACAGAGACGGAGAAGCCCAAGTTGAGTATAGATGAGTTACAAACCCGCATCTATAGCACTTGGGGTGCCCTCTTTACCCTATACGAAGAAGCTTCCGCGACCATTGGCATAGATTTGAAGAAAGCCGAGTTTAAAGCATCATTCACTATGGAGGCCACGAATGCTCCTGGTGAAGTAGAGTTGGATTTTTACAAGAGTGAGTTCAAGATGTCTGTTGTGATTAGTACAAACGATGGTGAGGAGGATCATATCTTCGATAGTTAATTTTAGATTAGATTTTATTTCGTTTATAGCATGTATAATACACGATTTCCAATATAAAGCTCGGAAGAGTTAAGAAAGTGATGTAGAATTATTTTCCTCTATGATATTTTGTCCACTTAATGGTTGAGAAGGTGCAACATGAGTGGAAATTTAAAAGATTGGAAAGTTAGAAACCTTCCTCAATGTTTAGATGTCATAGTAAGTGTCGGAGAAAGTTCGAGAGAGATTGTCGTCGAGTTTGAAAACCCTAGTACTAAACCTCAAGTAGAATCTCCGAGGAGAAGAGTAGAAACCGACTTGTGGTGTTATTTTTGTAGAGGGTTGGGACACAAAGTAGTGAATTGTCCAACTAGAATCAGAACCGAGAGAGCTAAAGGGAAGCGGGAGTTTACTGATTTTAGTCTTCGAGTGGGTCCATCGTCACCAGCGCCAATTCATCTTCTAGGCGAAGATCCTTGTCCAAGTTGTGGAGTGGGTGATCTATCCAGAGGACACAAGTGCGTAGATGTGGCCGTCCTACTTACGTCAGTAGTCGAGAAGTTGGACGAGACTCAAAGAGCGGAGACGAAGAAGTTGTCGACTTCAAAAGAGGACTCAGCAGAGTTGTGATGGAGATCGTCATTCGGATGGTGGAGAAGGCGGTGATGCGACTCAGGCTCATGATTACCTTGGGAGAAGAGATGGCACAAGAGGTGTTGTTACAACCATTTCTTTTCATTTTACCTATGGTAGATTATTCGTGAATGGAATTGGTGATGTTCGTACTCTTTTAGCGAGTAGTTATTGCACAAAAATTAGAAGGGTAGAAAGAATAGTTACAAGATGGGGAAGTTACCAGTGTTTCATGGGAAGGACAATGAAGATGTAGAACCATTTGTACGAGACTTCAAAAGGGGTTGCATCGGAAACAACGTGAGAAGGAAGGAAGAATGGGTGTTGTTACTGCCAGAGTTTTTAGAAGATTTTGCTCTTACGTGGTATGACGACCGAGTGAAGAGCAAGACATCTGGTGCAGTTGAGGACACATGGGAGACGTTGAGTAATGCACTCATCGAAGAATTTCTTCCAGAAGAGAGTTATGAGAAGCTCATGCTGGAGCTTACTCATTTGAAGCAACGGGACGACGAGAAAGTTCGGCAATATGCCGAAAGGGTGGATAAGTTGGAGCAACGGTTTCGGACGGTCCTACGGAAGAGTGGAGACAATGTGGAATTAACGATGGCGGGGATTGGAGCAGTGTTGACCAAGAACTTGGTGGGAGGGTTGAGACCTTCAATTCGAACCCAAGTGAGGTACGAGAAGCCAGCAACCAAAGCGGAGGCTATCAAGATAGCGACAAATATGGAAGAGAGTTTGGATGAAGGAGATATCATCCAACCTCATCATGCTGCTCTGGTGTCAACTCCGACTCCTAGTGTAGTCACAACGATCGCACCTGCACCATCACAATTGGTGATTGCTTCAACGTCAGCTCCTACTCCAACGGTGGTGCCAAGACCGTTTGTCCCAACAACGATGTCTACTGCCACCTCTAATTTTCATGCCGAGCTGAAGAGCATCACCGATACTCTTGCAGATCTCAAGATAAACGTGGTGCAGTTACGAGAATGGAGGAGCAAAGGTGGAGGAGGAGGTCAAAGAGGTTACGACAACAATCCCAACCGAGGAAATCAAGGTAACTTTAGAGGCAACCAAGGTAACTTTAGAGGCAACCAAGGTAACTTTGGAGGAATCACTTGTTGGACGTGTGGAGGTTCTCATTTCCAGCGAAACTGTCTTAACAACGGAGCAAGAGGTGCCGAAGCTGTCAGAATGAATGTGGGTGGAGGAAATCCATCACAAGGACGAGACAAGGGGGTGGCTACTATCGATGTCGTGCGAGATCCCATCTACGAGAAAGGAGAGAGTTCAAACTCTTCTCATGCACCGGTGGAGCTTTTAGCTCAAGAAAGGAAAAGAACTAGATTTTCTGATGAACCGGTTTTCATGGAGGAATCAACTAGTAGAAGTACTCGTTCGAGTAATGTTTCGAGTACACCAAGGGAGCCAAGAAGGAAGCTGGGGATGGCGGATTTCACCATTTCATCTTCCCAAGCGAGATATGATGTGGTTGAAGATGTGGGTGCTCAGAAAGCCAACATCACTGTTGGACAACTGATCGCACTTAATCCCAGCTTACGAAGGGAACTCAGAGGAGGACTGAGTTCTAAGAGAAGCAAGAAGAAGAAACCCAAGAGCAAGACATCAAAGTCTGTGGGAGTTGGTGTGGTGGATGTGCATGCTTCAGAGGTATGCACTAGGGCTTCAAAGATTGAAGTCCGGTTGAATGGTCACTACGTCTCTGACGTATTGGTGGATGGAGGATCGGCTGTCAACGCCATATCGGAGAGGTTGATGAAGAAGTTGGGGATGGAACCAACTCGCCCGGCTAGCATTGTCGTGGGGATGGCTAACAAGCAACGGGTAAGACCTCTTGGTGTGTTAGAGAAGGTGGTCGTGTCTGTGATGGGAGTTCAAACGTTGATGTCCTTTCAAGTGTTAAAGGACTCTAGTTATGATTTGCTCCTAGGTAGGCCTTGGTTGAGAGCTGTGCGCACCACTGATAGGTGGCACAAGGGATATTTACGGATTGGGCCTAGAGATCATAGAGTGATAGTTCCTCTCTCGGGTGTTGGAGTTGTGATATCTGACTCTGATAGACCCACTAGTGACTACTGAGAATCTGATACAGAGGATGATCAGAGTGTCTCAGAAGTAGATACCGGAGATTCTTACGATCAAAAATCCTCGTCTGAGGACGAAGGATTTGGTCGAGATGAATCATTACATCAGCTTAGTGCTATTGACTTGTTGCCTCGACCAGCAGTGGAGAAAGATCCTGACAAAGAAGAGTTGAGTGAGGCAGAGATTGTGAGAAGACTCTCTAACCTGAAGTTTGGTATCAATGTCACTCAAGAAGAGAAAAGTAGATTCCTAGATATATTTCGAAAATATATCCATGTGTTTGCTTTCAGCTACAAAGATTTGAAGGAGGTAACTCTCGAGACTCATCGAATCGAATTGGAGGAGCACGCAAGACCAGTTCGACAGAAACAGAGAAGGGTCAATCCCACAACGGTGTCGAGTTGAGAGTTTTCCTGGGAAGGGCGGAACCTTCTGGCTGTGATATGACCTTGAAGGCTATGTTCGGTCTACTCAGGGAAGCGTTGGGCTTCAGGCTATGGTTGCTTACTACAGAGGAAGGCTTTAGATCAAAAGGGAACAGTATAAATACTCACTCAGGTCGAATGGACCCTCCAGTATGTTCAGGTAGCGAAGATCAGATCAGACTAGCAGTAATAAGGTCAGACAGCGAACTTTAACAGTCCAGAATCAGAAACATACGATGGTTCAGACTTCAGAACTCGTCCTACATGTAAATGAGGCCCTACTGATCATACACACGAAGTTTCAGCTTGAGATCAAATCAGAGTGTCGAGATATGGGCAGAAACGTTCTGAACAGAGAAATTACGGTAATTTCTGGTACCCAGACAGCTATTTCGACCTAGAACAGAGAATTGGCTCGATCACTTTCGAAGATTCTTACAGGATTTGCAGTACAAAGCTTGCTGAACAATCCTGTGAAGTTGGACCTCCTGATTGTACACACAACTCCAGATCTCGCTCTATGAAGTTGATGCTCTAGATTGAGAGCTTTTCGGACCCCCTCTGCTTCAGCGGTCGCCCTGAATTACTCACAATTTCAATTGACATGAAAACTTGGGGACAGTCGTAGCCCTGCTGCCAATGAACGAGACCTCGAAGGTTTGAAGCGATTTTCTCAAATCTACTGCGATTGACACCGAAAACCCCAAAATCAACAGGAGTGCTGCAATTCTGGCACAAATCGAACTTCAATCAGCCATAACTCCTTCTTTATTGCTTCAAATCGATCAAAAATTTCGCTGACATTGCTTGGCACGACGAACCCTATCTCCCTATGCTCTCAGATTTCGAAGATACCTCACCAAATGCTCGAACTCCTCTTAAGACCCCTACTACTAAGTTTAGCGGTACATTAAAGACAAAATTGGACCAATGGGAGTTCATAGCTTCACTCCCCTGTCCTTTTGTGTCCCAAACCACGTGGTGACTTGAATTTGCTTATAGGCTACCACGTCAAGCTCCTAAAGTGCCAGCATAGACCCTAAACTACATGCGAAGACATGTAAAACGACACGTAATTCCGAAAGATAACCTAACCTCGCTAGGAAGCATGCATGGGCGACATGTAATTACAACCCATGAGCTTAACTCCATCTACATGGTAATCAACCTACTAAGACTCAAAATATATAACAACCTCTAGTGTCGACTTCTCTGAGGTCCTAACTTCACTCAGAGAGACTAACGCTTGACAGAGAGGTGAATTATTTACAATGTAAAATGATTCACATCACGACATCCACCCCCTCCAAACCTGCACATCCTCCGGAATGTGCCAACCTCTTCAGTCTTCTGTCTGCTCTTCATCATCATTGCTCTCGTCCGCCTCAACCTCTTCAGTAGCCGAGGCGTCTTCATCCCTTGTCATCCTCTCCTTTAGTAACTCTATCACCTTCGGTAGCAAGGCACGAGGGACTGGAATCGGCTTCAAGTCCCAAGGTACGTGAGGAACAATGAAGATAACCATCGGAGCTATCACACTAGGATCCACACAACCAATCTCTCCAGCTGAGAAAGAATATGCCTTACCATGGCTAACTATCATCTGCTCAAAAGCTCGTTTCTCCACTTCAGTCAAGAAGCCACCCCCTCCTTGAGTTGCTCGAGTGTCTCTTGAGTAAACTTGTGTCCTATCTGTTTAGGATCTCTCAGTACAGGCTCAGTGGCCGCTAACTCCATCTGCTGTCGTGAATCAACAGGTAACTGGGTCGCCATTGGTTTCACCTTCTTCGCTACAGTTTTGTATTTGGTGTGAACCTCTGCTTCTTCACGAGAGCCACACCAGCAGATTGCATCCTTCCATCCACTCTCCAGTCTCGGATGAGGACGAGATTGCAAGCATGAGGCAATCTCCTCATAGACCTTACGAGATTGGATAGGGATCACCACCCTTCCTCCCATCTGCTCCATCATCCTATTTACATCATCCAGCCAACGAACAAAAGACTGTACACCTACAAACTCCTCGTAAACACCAGAAATCATCTCATCTTCCTTCAGAACTCCTGTACAGCGCAGATTTTCTGCATGCTTCTCCATCTGCCTTCTACTCTTCTCAGTCAGATCATCTACTCGCGTGAACTTACTCCAATCATCAGAACTGAAAGTCATCAAACCAGATTTCCAACTATGTACAGTGTAACTACTCTCAGAATCTTGAGCAACCTCTTCGTCAGCCTCATGTGATCCCACAGGCTGCTCAAGCGGGATCATAGTAGTAGCAGATCCATCACTCTTGGTATCCCGTCCTACAAGAGTGGTTTCTGAAAACCCTTACTCCTACAGATAGGAGAATCTCTCAAAGTCTGTCTGTTTCGTTCGTGGTTCGAACGAACGGTCAGAAACTGCACAGAACGTCTATCATCCAGACTACGGATCCTAGCATAGTGAGATCCATCATCCATCACCTTCGTCTCCATTCTAACTACGGTGATATAAGGCTGACCAAGAATCACAGGATAAGAAGCAGAAGACTGCACGAAGAAGTGCTGATCTACCTCCACATCACCCAACTTCACTCTCACGTTGGGACAAGCGCCGTATAACTCACCCTTCTGGTTGTTTGCAGCTCGTAGCACCCAACCATGGTTCAGTTCGATAGGCCACTGACCTCTCTCTTACACCTCCCGTGACATGATGTTGATCTCAGAACCGTGATCAACTAACGCAGCAACAGGTTCAAGACTTCCAAGGCGAACTCGTGTAGCCGTCGTAGCACGAGCCCAGTGTCTTTTTCTGAAGTCACTATCAGTAGCTGGACTCTCATCGCCAGCTTCTTCATCATCGAATTCAGCAGTATTGGTACCAGCAACCAACGCTTCTTGCTGGTACTTTGTATCATCAGCCTCCTGAAAGTGCACCTTCCCGAATTCTGCATCATTAACAGAAGCTCCTACCATCTCTATCATCTGGCTTTCTACTTGTTCAGACATCACCTGTCTCTTCCGCTTGATGATGTCGATGATCAGTTCGTGAAACTCCCTCTTTGCAATACCAAGAACTTCTCGAAGAGAAAACTCGATTCGTGCGTCAAGTATTCTCTGCTCCAAGATGCTCTTGAGATCAGTTGAAGTATCTATATCTGCTGCGAACTTGTAAGCCGGTCCCTTCCCTTTCTCTTGGGCAGTAAACCGTCTACCAGCAGTCGTTGGCTCCTGCTGGGATCTCTGCACGTCCTCCATCGGACCTGGTGCAGGTGGAGGAGCTGCAGAAGTAGAAGGGATGTCTTCAGGAAGAGCCGCTCATCTCCTTGTGACCCTCCGTCTATCTCCAGTCTCCTCTGGAGCTCCAGTATCAAGTTCAGAGGCTTCTCGCCGCCTCTTCTCCTCCACAGAAGCATCCTGCCAGTGAACGTGTCTATCCACGTCCAAGAATGCTTTGATAGACGCAGCGTCAACATGATCACCCCACCATGTGACTCTACGGATAGTCTCTGCTCCTCTCTTCAGTACTTCAGAAGGAACTTGAACAGGTTTCTTCTCAGTAGTCCTATCTAGCAACGTAGGACTAGAAGAAACTTCAATGTGACCGGCATATACATCAGGATTTACCGGTGGTGCCATCAACGTCATCAGCTGCGGCAATCTGAGGCAGACTCCTCATGCCTCCTCGTCCAAACTGCGTGTTCAGCGGCTCCCCAGTCGAAGAAAGGTGTAGCCTACCGTTCTGGTAGCGAACCACACCATCTCGCAAAGCAGCCGTAAGCTCTTGACAGTCTCCACGAAAATGATCTTGACTGTCACACCAGATACATCTACGAACAGGAGCACCTCCTGGACGTGCAGCAGCAGGCGCCGGTTGCTGCTCTCTCTGCAATCCAGCTAGCTCCACCTTCAATTCTCTCATCTGCCGAATCTGGTCTTCGATCTGGTTCTGTTGTCCATGGTTCTCCGCAGGTCTCTGAATCGGTGCCCTTTGTGCAGGAACTGGCACCACTGGTATCAAAGGTACTTCAACCGGTACAACAGGTCTAGGAGCCGGAGCAAGAGCCGGAGGTTGCTGTACTTGAGGAGCAGTGCGAGGTTGAGCGGTTACTTCTGCAAGCGGACGTCCTCCCACAGCCACTCTTCCACGCCTTTGTCTCGTCAATACAGCAACAGCATCCTCAACTCTCCCCCAATCAGTAGTAATTTCTCCTTCAGCCGATCGGTCAGCCAACATAAAGCATAACCGATCTGCCGTAGCATCATCGGTAGCTTGCAGGAAAAGCTCTGTTTTCCTAGCATCTAAGGTTATCCTCTCTAGAGTTGAGAGTTGTCGGTATCTCCGATCAAACTCTCTTAACATCTCATTCAGACTCATCATACGACCAGGTTGCTGCTCAACCCAATCCAGAAACGTTCTTCTAGTGACTCTCTCTGAATCTTCTTCGAGAAACTCCTCTCGAAGAGATCGTTCGAAACTCATCCAGACACCTAGATTTCTTCTCTGTACATCCCTAACCTGGTCCCGCAACTCAGGATTACAGCTAACTCGAAACTCCCTATCATCTCAGCATCAGTAACTCTAACTAGTTCCATCTCTCCTCTGTATTCACGCAGATATCTAGAAATATCTCTACCTTCAAATCTACCGCATCTATTCACAATTGCTTGCAAAGCCTTGGTAGACTTCAACTCACCACCTCCAATGATCGGATGTTGTTGGACCAGGGCCGCAAGTGTCTTCAGAATCTCAGCCGTATCTAGACCAGATGCAGATGTCGCTCTAGTCGCTGGTGCTACAGAAGGAGCTGCAGTAGACGTAGATGCAGCAGCTGTAGAAGTAGCAGCAGCAGCACTCTTGCGATCCATCTCTTCTCCTTGTAGTAAACTCAACCTTCTCAATCAATCACCCCAAGAGCTCTCAGTGGAAGCACCAGATGTCGAGTTGAGAGTTTTCCTGGGAAGGGCGGAACCTTCTGGCTGTGATATGACCTTGAAGGCTATGTTCGGTCTACTCAGGGAAGCGTTGGGCTTCAGGCTATGGTTGCTTACTACAGAGGAAGGCTTTAGATCAAAAGGGAACAGTATAAACACTCACTCAGGTCGAATGGACCCTCCAGTATGTTCAGGTAGCGAAGATCAGATCAGACTAGCAGTAATAAGGTCAGACAGCGAACTTTAACAGTCCAGAATCAGAAACATACGATGGTTCAGACTTCAGAACTCGTCCTACATGTAAATGAGGCCCTACTGATCATACACACGAAGTTTCAGCTTGAGATCAAATCAGAGTGTCGAGATATGGGCAGAAACGTTCTGAGCAGAGAAATTACGGTAATTTCTGGTACCCAGACAGCTATTTCGACCTAGAACAGAGAATTGGCTCGATCACTTTCAAAGATTCTTACAAGATTTGCAGTAAAGAGCTTGCTGAACACTCCTGTGAAGTTGGGCCTCCTGATTGTACACAGAACTCCAGATCTCGCTCTCTGAAGTTGGTGCTCTAGATTGAGAGCTTTTCGGACCCCCTCTGCTTCAGCGGTCGCCCTGAATTACTCACAATTTCAATTGACATGAAAACTTGGGGACAGTCGTAGCCCTGCTGCCAATGAACGAGACCTCGAAGGTTTGAAGCGATTTTCTCAAATCTACTGCGATTGACACCGAAAACCCCAAAATCAACAGGAGTGCTGCAATTCTGGCACAAATCGAACTTCAATCAACCATAACTCCTTCTTTATTGCTTCAAATCGATCAAAAATTTCGCTGACAGTGCTTGGCACGACGAACCCTATCTCCCTATGCTCTCAGATTTCGAAGATACCTCACCAAATGCTCGAACTCCTCTTAAGACCCCTACTACTAAGTTTAGCGGTACACTAAAGACAAAATTGGACCAATGGGAGTTCATAGCTTCACTCCCCTGTCCTTTTGTGTCCCAAACCACGTGGTGACTTGAATTTGCTTATAGGCTACCACGTCAAGCTCCTAAAGTGCCAGCATAGACCCTAAACTACATGCGAAGACATGTAAAACGACACGTAATTCCGAAAGATAACCTAACCTCGCTAGGAAGCATGCATGGGCGACATGTAATTACAACCCATGAGCTTAACTCCATCTACATGGTAATCAACCTACTAAGACTCAAAATATATAACAACCTCTAGTGTCGACTTCTCTGAGGTCCTAACTTCACTCAGAGAGACTAACGCTTGACAGAGAGGTGAATTATTTACAATGTAAAATGATTCACATCACGACAACGGCAATGATGGTCAAGGAGGAGATTGACAAGTTGAAGGAGGCGAGTTTCATCTATGAGGTGGAGAACTCAGAATGGGTTTCACCCATTGTGATTGTCAAGAAGAAGAATGGTAAGCTGCGAGTGTGCATAGACTATAAGAAGTTGAATGCAGTTACCAAGAAGGATTATTATCCTCTACCATTTATAGATGAGATTTTGGAGGAAGTTGCTGGTCATGAGTGGTATAGCTTTGGTGATGGTTATAGTAGGTATAACCAGATCAAGATAGCACAGGAGTACCAACAGTTGACTACTTTCACTACTCCTTGGGGAACATTTGCATTTCGGGTGATGCCATTCGGATTGTGTAATGCTCCGGCCACGTTTCAAAGGTTCATGAACAAGGTGTTTGAACCATTCATAGGGAAGTTTGTTCGGGATTTCATTGACGATTTCTGTGTGTACGGACGAAAGGAGGACCACTTTGATCATGTGATCAAAGTTTTGCAGCGGTTGGAGCAAGCCAACGCTTCTCTAAATCCAGAGAAGTGCATCTTTGGCTGCGAAAAAGGTCTGCTGTTAGGGCACATCATTTCCAAGAATGGGATTGCGGTAGATCCTGAGAAGGTGAAGAAGATTGTGGATCTTCCATTTCCGATCAACTTGACAAAGTTGAGGCAGTTTCTTGGCATGGTTGGATATTATCGTAGGTTTGTCTTTTCCTTCTCAAACAAAGCAATAGCTTTGACTATGTACATGAAGAAGGGAGTTGATTTTGACTTGATAGTGCATGATCAGAAGGCAAAGGAAGCATTTGAGGAGCTAAAAAAGGCATTAGTGACAGCTCCTATACTTGCTAAACCTGAGTGGAGTAAAGCATTTATTCTGTATACGGATGCCTCCAATGTAGCAATCGGATGTACATTAAGTCAGCTAGATGGAGATGGGCATGATCATCCTATAGCTTATGCTAGTAGGCAGATGGTTCCAACGGAAAAGAATTACTTCGTGACTGAACGAGAAGGATTAGCGGTGATCTTTGGATTGAAGAAATTTCGACACTACTTGCTAGGAGGGAAATTTTCCATAGTCACAGATCACAAGGCTTTAAAGTATATTCTTTAATAAGCCTAATGCCGAAGGTCATATTGCTCGTTGGAAGATCCTTCTAACAGAATACGATTATGTGATCGAAGATAGACCAGGGAAGAAGCATGCGAATGCCGATCTTTTGTCAAAGGCTTATGATGATGAGGGAGAAGAACCGTTTGATGATTCATTTCCAGACGAGCATCTGATGACCATCACAAGCATCGAGGAGATACCGGACGAGTACAAGGAAATCTGGAGTTTCCTTGTAGATGGCTCTTTTCCAGAAGGTATGCATACCCGAGAACGTAACGCGTTGATCAAGAGATGCAAACCTTACACCATGGTGGAGGGAATTCTGTTTCATCAAGGAGCAGATGGGTTACTAAGGAGAGCAGTTGGTCAGAAGGAGGCATTCAAGCTAATGCACGAGTTTCACGACGGAACTGTTTGCGGAGGTCACTTTGCTGGTAAGATAACAGCCTTCAAGATTTTGGATGCGGGTTATCACTGGAGAGGGATTTTCAAAGAGTGTTTAGACTATTGCAAAACTTGTGACGTATGTCAAGCATTTGCTCTAAAGTCTACTAGAACACCTCCGTTAAGATCAATTCCAGTATTAGGGCCGTTTGAGAAATGGGGTATTGACTTTGTAGGTCCTCTTAATAAGACACCTCGAGGCAATAGATACATTGTAGTCGCCACTGACTATTGTACCAAGTGGGTAGAGGCTAGACCTTTGAGGGAGACCAATGAAACAGAAGTCGGTAGATTCTTATGGGAGAGGATCATCACGAGATTTGGATGTCCGTTAGAGTTGGTCTCAGATAGAGGAGGAGAGTTTGTAGGGAGCATGACTACTGCTATGCTACAACACTTTTCTATCAAGCCACGAGTAACGACCTCATACAAACCAAATGCTAATGGTCTTGCGGAGAAGACCAATCTTACACTTTGTATGATGCTCGCCAAAGATGCTGGTGTTGAAACTGCGAAACATACTTGGGATAAGAGGCTACATGCCATCTTATGGGAGTACCGAACGACTACAAAGACTTCTATTGGATACTCCCCATCTCGACTGGTTTATGGAGTGGAGTCCAAGTTGCCGATCCAATTCGAACTGGATACTTTTCAAACTATTCAACGAAAGTTGAAGAGGTCGAGAGGAGAAGACGTGGTCAGATCAAGAAGGGAGCAACTCATGGAGTTGGAAGAGACCCGAGCGGTAGCAATGATCCGGATGGAACGAGCTCAGGCGTATCAAAAGAAGAATTACGACAAACGGTTGGGCAAGAGGGAGGTAAAACCTTTTCAAGTCGGAGATTGGGTTATGTTGTATGATGCTATCAGATTCAAGAGGGCTAGGAAGAAGTTTCTTCCGAGATATTTTGGTCCTTTTGTTGTAGATAAGGTGTGGAACAACTTCACATATGACCTTCAGGAGTTGGGAGGAAGGAGATTCGATCGGGTCAACCATGACAAGTTGAAGTTGTTTCATCGACGAAAGTTCTCTCTTCACTCCGAGGACGGAGCAAAAATTTAGTCCGGGTTCTGCCAGCAAGACTTCTCACAACTCTCTTCTAAGTTCGGGAAGAAGAAGGAATGGCTGCTATGGGTCGGACAGAAGAGACCCGAAATGGACCCTCGCGTCTTATCGCTCATTTTGCTAGCCTTCCAGTCTTCTAGTCTCTCTAGGAAGATGGGGAGTTGAGAAGCTTGGAAGACCGGGAGGCACAGGCCTAGTTCCCGACTTCCAACTTCTCGAAATAACAGAACAACTCACCAAGCCACTCAGGATTCGTACCAAGTCTCTCTAAACACAAAAGCAAAGCAAATCCACTCTTGATACGAATTGTGTTCAGTCGACTTCCGAAGACAGTCTTCCGAAGATGTCTTCCGAAGACAGTCAAGTTCAAGAAGTGTCTTCTGAAGATGTTCCCATCTTCCGAATCGTCTTCTGTTCCAAGTTTTGGGGATAGAGAGGTAGGGGGTAGAGAAATTGATAGTTGGGGTCTCCAATTTGAGAGCTAGGAGTAGGGAAGCTCGAATTGAGCTCGGGAAGAAGCAAGGAGATGTCTTGACAGAAATTGGGCAGCGCTTCTGTGCCCAATGTCTCAATAGAAAGAATGGGGGTGGGGTAATCGATCAGGCTGCCTGCACACAATCAAGGAAGCGCGAGGAGTACTGTAACGACCTATGTTACACATAGGAAGTTTGTCTATTAGTAAGGTGTTTAGTTATAACTAAGTGTTGAGAATGTTTATTTGCTGCCAAAGTACTTTTAGGAGGTATCAAGTTAGTCATGACTAGCTAAAAGTTAGTTATGGTTAAACTTAGCTGTACTTTTGACAGAATTCAGATATTTGCTAAAGAGTGAGCACTACTATCTTGTCATCTTGTCTAAAAGGTAGAAAGGAGGTGGAAAGTATCCCTTATCTCCTTTTTGACTTGATATTAGTGGTTGGATTAAAGTTGTGGACTTTGTGGGCATTAAAAACAAGAAGAGATTCCACATGTTTCCTTTTTAGTGGGTCCTAGTGTAGAGGGGGGGTGGAAATTCGAGATTCCTTGAGAATATTCTAGAATCCTTCTAGAAGTTGTTGACTTTGAAAGAATAAGCCCATGTGAAAAGGTAAAAAGTCCATGTGATCAATGCTTTTACCTTAAGTAATATCTTAGTAAAACCCGGTAAAAGTAGTTACGGCTGAGTTACCGGGGGTACCAAAGTAAAAACCTAGAATGTATAAATAGAGGAGTAGAGAAGAGCTCCTCATCCTTGTTTTCACATTGTCGTAATGACAACTTGAGTAATATAGAGAGTGTGGGATATTTTTAGCATGTGAGAACTTGAGAGACGTTGTTAGAATGGAGGATTTTTAGTTGATGTGTTTAAGGAGATTTTTAGTTGATAAGTTTGTGGGTGTATGAATGAGTGAACTCAGCATTTTCTCTTCAAGTTCATGGTGTGCTTCCATCAAAGCCATCAGAGGTGACCCCTGAGTGAGATACAGGCCCGACACGTTACAGATTCGTGGATGACGATCGTGGAGGTTGAGAGATCGGGGGGATAGTGATCGATAGGACCGCGGAGGGTTTACAGTACCAAGAAAAGACGAGAAGAAATGGGAGGGGAAAAGAACAAGGGGAAGAACCTCTACAGTCTTCTTCGGCTCCCCGAGTTGCCTTCGACCTCCGCGCGCTTCTGGCTCTTGTCCTAGCTTTCAATGCGACTCCACACGACTGCGCCTGCTGTCAATTTCGGTCCACATCTCGATTCCACCTCTGCTTCTACTCGCCACTCTTCACTGTCAGCTTCTCGGAAGCTCCACAGAAACGCCTTCGCTTTCTCTGCTGTTTGTGCTCCCGCAATTCAATCTCACCCTTCGCCTAGCTGCCAACTTACTCTCTCCTACCTCGATGTCTCACTTGATTCCTCTCTTAACGCTAGCTCGCGAAGCTCACTCTCTCAATCGATCTTCTTCAGGCGCGCTATGCTGCGGGAAGTTGGAAGGCGTCTAATGTGCTTCCTCACGCATCTTCCCCGCAGATTAGGGGTTCTCGTCCTTGGTGTCTTCCTGACCTACCTCCCTATTCGGTGCGCTCCAGTAGGTATACCTACTGTCTTACCCGAAAACTCGTGGTTGGTCCTTCGCGGTCGCTGTCTTCTGGAAGATAGGTGTCTTCCGACGTCTTCCCATCTTCCGCCGTCTTCTCGTCTTCTGAAGACGCCACTGAGAAGACGATCTTCCGAAGACGGTCGTCTTCTAAAGAAGTCAACTTCTTATTACAAACAGCTCTTAAGATCATCTTCCTGTTAAGGAAGACATATCTTTAAGTAACAACGCTTCTTCAGTTATACAAACAAGTTATTAATCTCAAAAATTTCAAAAATTCGTACATCCTGTAATTTGTGGGCACCACAACGAACTTGTTACCGAGAGAGGTGTTTAAGCGAGCACACGATGGAGTGAGACGATCAGCACATCTCACGGTTGATAGCATCTTGGATGCAGGACGACGATCTCAAGTAGTGAGAGTCGTCGATAGGTCACCCATGGTAGTGGTGAACCTAGTGGGACGGCTCATGGTAGCGTTACCTACTTTGGTAAGCTTTCCAGCGTCACATGCTTACAGAGATGGAGGACTTGGGCTTGTGTGGGATGCTCAATTATGGCAGTTGGTGGAGCCCAATGCCGATGAGAGAGAGCAAACGATGGGTTTCGCTACGAGTACGACGGCAGTAGCTTCGGTGTCAGAGGCTTCACGTCGTCACGTATTGGGTCAAGCAATGGACTTGAATTGCTTGACATGGATTGTTAGCCTTGGATTGGTTGAGCAGCGTCGGATGCGATCGACGGGTGTTACTGCTTGGACACTCTTGAGCTCTTTGCCTACCGGGTCGGTGGAGGCAAAGGCTGGGGGCGAGGCACGTGGAGTTCGTCATCCTTGGACATCATGGGATGTCATAGGAGAGAGTGTAGAGCTTGCAGCTAGAACTGCAGAAGTTTTACGCACAGTAGCGGTGGAGGTTGTTGGTGGTGAGCAGAAGGAAACTGCTCCAGAGGCTGCAAGATAGCAGTCAACGACTTCGTCTTCTACCTCTAGCATGGTGATAGAGGATACTTGGGAGCCAGAGATTGGACCCAAGCTTATAGGAGAGGAGAGACGAAGAGTCCAAAGATTCCTGAAGAGCTACAGGAATTGTTTTGCCTTCAGTATGAAGGATTTGGGTACCTTGAAAGGACTTGGTATACGGATCGACTTGGCTAATGACACGCCAATCTTTCGACGTCCTTACAGGTACAGTGACATGGAGAGAACCTTGATCCAGAGTCAGACTCAAGACTTGTTGGAGGTTGGGTTGGTGGAGATGTCGCATGGAGAGTATGCATCTGCCACAGTTATGTCAGCCAAGAAGGATATGTATGGCAACTACACAGATAGACGGATGTGTGGGGATTATCGTCCTATCAATCGGCAGATGAAGTCCGATAAGTATGCCATGCTGACACCTGAGGAGATCTTTGATGCAGTGGGGCAGTGGGGCAGTGGGGCAGTGGGGCAATGGGGCATGTGCAGGTCTTCAGTACTTTGGATCTTCGAGCAGGGTATCATCAGTTGCCAGTGAGAGAAGAAGATAAGTCCAAGACAGCATTCTGGAGAATTGACTCTCACGGCAAGGATTGTTTGTATCAGTGGCGGTTCTTACCATTTGGGTTGAAGAATGCCCCTGCTGAGTTCCAAAGGGTGATGGACAGAATCCTAGCAGGATTGGATTTTGTCAGATGTTATATTGACGACATCTTAGTCTATAGTGCTACAGTGGAGGAGCACGAGAGACACTTACGAGATGTGTTTGAGCGGTTGAGAGCTCATGGGTTGAAGTTACACCCTGAGAAGTGTAAGTTCTTCCAGGAGTTGGTAGAGTATCTGGGCCACACCATCTATCCAAGTGGATTGGGTGTTCAACAGACGAAGGTTGAGGCTATTGCACGTATTCCGCGTCCCACAGATGTGAGTCGAGTTCGAGCATTTGTTGGTTTGGCGAACTTCTATCGTCGATACGTGAAAGGGTTTAGTGCAATTGCGAAGCCGTTGACCAAGCTGATGAAGGTGGACCAGGAGTGGCAGTGGGGAGATGAGCAGGAGCGAGCTTTCATAGAGCTCAAGGATAGGTTGACATCTGCTCCCATCTTGAGGAGACCCGTTAGGGGGCGTCCTTTCCAACTGCACACAGATTGGAGTATGTTGGGACTTGGAGTAGTGCTGACTCAGCATGATGATGAGAAAAAGGAGTTCGTGGTGGCGTATGCCAGTCGCTCTAACAATTCAGCGGAGGCAAGGTATAGTTCGTATGAGGGAGAGTGTTTGACGGCAGTGTGGGCTGTTGCACACTTTCGATGTTATCTGTTTGGGAACCCCTTTACTCTCATCACTGATCACCAGCCGCTCAAGTGGTTGATGGAGTCCGACAAGCTTACAGGGAAGCTTGCACGATGGGCTCTGATCTTACAGGAGTATGACTTCCAGGTAGTACATAGACCTGGAGTTGCAAACCTAGATGCCGATGGGTTGAGTCGCAACCCATGCACGAGTCAGCAGGACCAGACTGGGGCTCGCTGGCATGACGAGGTTGATGAGGAGATAGTGCCAGGATGGCATGCATCTGCCTTTCTTTGTGTGTTGGTCATGAACTCTAGTATGGAGGACCAAGTCGTATCTTTCTCTGGTCAGAGAGTAGATGATGAGTCTCTAGATCCTGAGGGTGGAGATGATGTTCCAGACCAACGAGATATCCATGATGATGTGACCGTGATGGAGTATCTACGTACTGGTGTGGTAGTAGGCACAGTAAGTGCCAAGGAGCGAGATCGTGTCCTTCAACGAGCGAAGAGATTTCGACGAGAAGGACGACATGTACTTCGAGTGTGGGGTGATGGGAGGATACGCATAGTGCCACATCCATCCCAGAGGGCACAGTTAGTGCGACATGCCCATGGGGAGTTGGGACATTTTGGAGTGAAGCGTACGCATAGCTTACTCCAAGGACAGTATTGGTGGCGTGGTATGCACATCGATGTGCAACAATTTGTCGTACGATGTGTGGTTTGTGATCGAGTACGAGCATCGTTTAATGCTCCTACTCCACAGTTACACCCCTTATCGATTATGGGATTGGGTTACCGTTGGAGTTTGGATTTTGCGGGGACCCTTACCGTTGACCATACGTCATCACCGGTATGTGTTGGTGATGGTGGAGCACTTCTCCAAGTGGATTGAATTGGTGGCATTACCAGACAAGGCGAGTGAAGGGACAGCGTACGCGTTCTTAGATCGAGTGCTGAGTCGTTTTGGAGCACCAGCTGAAGTGCTGACAGACCAATGTACAGAGTTCCTTGGTGAGTTTCAGGCCTTGTGTGATCAGGCGCTGATTGATCATCGGACTACATCTCGAGATCATCCTGAGGCGGATGGTTTGACGGAGAGGGTAGTTCAGACGGTGAAGAGAGGATTGCGCAAGTATGGCTTGCAAAAGGGTCACTTGGGAGACTGGGATGTGCAGTTACTATGGTTGGTTATGGGCTACCGTTTCAGCCGACAAGCGTCTTTGGCTTCCTTCTCACCGTATTTTCTATTATATGGCCGAGATCCAGATCTACCTTCGGCCATTCGTCGTGATTCTGCTGAGGTGCTGGACCTTGATGACCCGGATATGTGGGTGAGAGCATGTTCTCAACGAGCAGAGACATTTCAGAGAGTTATGCCTATGGCTTTTGAGAACCTAGCGATTGCCCAGCATAGAGACACGTTGCGATATGCGACTATCCGAGGAGGAGGTTATCGGCCTTCGATTCATAGGTTTCATCCCGGCGATTATATCTATCTACTGCAGACTGCACCGACGACGTTGGACGAGACCGCAGGGCGCACTATTTTACGAGTGCGTGAGGTGTTATCTTCTGGAGTACTCATGTTAGAGGGCCGTGATGGTGTTGTGTGGAAGGACCATGTGCGTAATTGCGCGCCATGTCATCTTCCCAACATTGATGGTACCGTGGACCCAAGCTTAGCAGTTGTACGCGCGAGCTTGAGGTGTATGTTGTGTGGGTCTGCTGGTGGAGCAGCCCGTATGTTGGTGTGTGATGGTTGTTCGAGAGGTTGGCACATGTCATGTTTGACTCCACCTCTCAGTGTAGTTCCTGCTGGACGGTGGGTTTGTCCTCGATGTATATAGCGGAGATAGTCGATTAGATCTTTGCGTGGTATGGATTGCAGACAGGCGACTAACGATGGGGCGATGTAGCACCCGGCCTCCTGATCCTTGCACCCATGAAGGTGTGTATCACGTAGTTGAGATATGGAGCTATCTGGAGTTGGAGGGACCTAACCGCCAGTTAGGGGGACGATTGTGGTACACTTGTGTATGTGTATGACATCGTCCATGTGTTATGTGTATGTGTGGTGTACCTCTGACAGCGATGTATGTTGTGTAGCGATGTGTATGCGCACGACAGCTGTCACGTCAGTTTGGGCACCTCGGCTAGGTTGACCGAGTGTGAAGTGGCGCATCCCGGTAGGGCCGTTAGTGCCGTTAGGGCGAGTTGGTGGGAGAACCCACTAGGGGTAAACTTCGCAGGTAGGGCTTGGAGGCCTTAGTTCTTTGAGTTGAGCCTTCAAGCTCCAGGCTATGGTGGATAGTCTAGTTGAGTGTAACCCGGATTCTCTTCGTGCTTAGAGTGGGTTTGGCTTGACCGTTTGTGAGTAATCCTTGTTGTGGTGTTGGAGATGATAATTTCTCTATACAGATTTATTGTGATACACTTGTGTATGTGTATGACATCGTCCATGTGTTATGTGTATGTGTGGTGTACCTCTGACAGCGATGTATGTTGTGTAGCGATGTGTATGCGCACGACAGACATCTCGGATGTAACCTAATGAAGTTCACTATTAAAGACATGTAAAATAACGTGCTAGACATTATTTAGAGCAGATACTTTAAATCGCTACAACTTCAAAACTATATGTTTTTTTATCCTACTAGTCAAAATACTCTAGTTCAAAGTATTACTGAAATATGATATTTTATATAGAATACTCATGATATCATCTTCTGATTTAACTTTCATTTTCCAACTATAAAGACTATATTATATACAAAGCTCATTTTAGTCTTTTGTTACATAAGTTATTATCTTGATCTATACATGTCAGTGATAAAAATAAATTTTGAACACCAAAAAATTAAAGGTTCTAGATGGTTGTGTTTAAGATTTTTGACATTTCAACTATAATAATTGGATACATTATTTCAAATGAATAAATGTTTATTGTAGACTAAATAATGTAATATATGCATATAGTCTGAAAAACTTTACGCTGAATTGATCTAGTAAGTGATTAAATGGAACATTGTTTTAACTATAAATGTTAAATAGTTATGAATTTATGAACAACACCTATATGCAGCAACTGACATGTTGATATTAGTAGAACTTTTCCTTGATATCTATAATTTACCGGATATTTAAAGCAAAGATTTAATGGATAGTACTTTAAGGAGTGATAACATTTTTATAATAAATAAACTTTGATGTGTACAATGTAACATAAAAATCAAAAATATCTAAGTAATCGGCCTCGATTACTATTAGTACATAGTAATAAAACTTCAGTTACTATTTACTGATATCAGTATACTAGTTTTTGATTAGTGACAAGCTACTCACTCTCATTTATGTGTATCACTATTTATATAATGATTTCTGATACTTCTAAAATAACTTCTAAAATAGATCAAAATATAATTTTTGTTTTAATATAAAAATATAACATATGTTTATAATGTTTTTTTATTTTTATTTTTTATTTTCAAAATTTTTATTTTTAATAATGTGCCTCAAGTGAGACGATCTCATCTCATGATGAAACAGAAAGCTTTCGAAATTAAAGATACCGAGCTGAATAAACAGTAATAATTAGATCTCTTTATATTATCTTCCAAAGGTATGTATTGAATGTCTTCACAAATTAACAAATGACTCAACTGATCAGTAACAAACGAATGGGGATACTTTAGTTTTTGGTACTGATCTAGAAAGACTGGTAAAATAAGACTCGTCAAGTATAGAAAAAAATCAACTAAAAGGAGGATACGCAAAAACCTAGACTTGGAAAATTAATGTAAAAAATAGTTCTTCTAATACTGAAATTTAATAAGATAGACTCGTTTTCATATCGTCTAATTTGTGGGGGTGTTTAGGAAAACACACTGTTGCAGAGTTCTCGTACATCAAAAAGTGTCTCCAAAATCGTACAACCACACAAAATATCCTTCATAAAGGCAAACTCATCTTTTATTTTCACTTGAAAACTCAATCCAATTTTGGAATTTACAACTTCATCTAAATCCTAAAATAAATAACTTGAACAATTAGCCCAAGAAATATCAATCCAACCGTATCTCAGACTCCGAAACTTAGATCCGCATGTCAAGTTAAGCTAAAGTAAGATGTCGAACCTTAAAATCTCATTCTCCTTTGCTATGTAAAACACTTACAGTTTCTCCTCTCAAATCCAATTCACGTGTTTGTTATTTTGTTTGAAAGCACTCTCCAAATGCTTTCAAATGATATTAGAAACACCTAAAATAGAGCACTAGCAACTAGTACAACCATATAAAGTTCACCAAATGCTTGTAGTGGAAGCTTTTTCCAAAAACCAGCTAAATCTTCTCTTGAATCGAGTCACACAGATAGATAGCCTTGCCAAAATCTTTCTAGCAGCACCAAAAGGTAACCGGTAGTCCGAAATGGACTAAAATTTCATCTCCAACGGACACCCATTTAGGCCAAGAAGTTCTGGTCTGTCAAAGATCAACTTTGACAGACCTAAAAAAACTTACCTTCAAAACTCTAAAAAATCAGTAAATTTTAAATGCATGACTCGTCGTAAGTATAGCTCCAAATCTCATGATTTCAATTGCAATGAAAACCTCTTTTGCCATGCATAACCAAACCGTCTGCAGGAAGTTCCGACTGATCAAATTATCGTAAAAAATTACACTCCCAAAGAAAAGTTTTTCATGTAAGATTTTAGTCACCCTCCTAGAACTGCTCTCTCAGACAAAAGTTTCTGTTGGTGCATAAGCTTTTCCTCTCAAAGTATTGAAATAGACCATGTCGTTACTTCCTTCCTTCTAGAAAGCTTCCACGGCTGCGGAGACTTTTCCGTCCAAATCACTATTTCAACGTCTCTAAATCCCTAACTTTTGCAAGCGCGGAAGCACGTCTCTAGTTTTCTACCACATCAACTTCCAAGTCATCCCTCGTACTTCCATCTCGTCAAACTACCAAATCTTCAAACCCTTATAACTTTTCTTTTATGTGCTCCGTTTGTATCGATTCAAAAACCAAACTTGATCTACGTAAACACACCATACGTTATGATGTCATTAGATTTACATGGTGACCAAGTTGAGGAAAATTTATCCAACTCTCCCTTTCAACTTACAAGGTTAACAGATCCACGACACCACATCGTCTGATTACCAAATATCATAATCATCATATCATTTGTTGATTATTGATGTTATTTCTTCTCCTCATAATAAAGATATTACAAGTAAATTTGAGAGATTGTTAGATAATATTGCATAAAGAATAAAAGCTAAAAGTGTAAAATCCTAAAGATATAATAAATTGAGGTAGAAGAAAAACATCAGTTATTAATAAAAAAGAGAATAATCTAATCAAGATGATAAGTTAAAATAAAGAAGAAAATATGTAATATTGATAAAGCTTCAGTCTTCACTTGAGACTAGATGTGATAAAAACATACATCTTTACTTAAGAAGTGAAAAGAAGACGCCATAAACTTATATGTTTCGCTTCACATGTTACAAAATGTGGTAACCAAGATCTGAAATTATGAATTCATTGTCATACCGTTACCTTATAATATTGTTGAAAGATCGGGTTCATTGATGCTGAAAGGTCTGGTCTACAAAAAGAATTCTACAAAGGAAGTATTATAACAATTTGTCTGATACATGTGTGAATAAAAGTACTTAGAAATTAGTTATATAAATTACTAAACATAAGACAACGGTCCAAACAATAGTATTTTGAACTAATAGAGAGATATTTATTATAAGATATTATAAAACTCTAAACTATAATTAAAACTTCTGTTCGTCTTACGCTTTAACGCTTGGTTAATTCATATGTCTTGTCCTATTCTCTCTGCATTATGTTATATTAGGCCAAATTAATGATTCGTGCAAGAATACAATAAAGCATGTTCTCTACTCTCTACTCAAGTCAAAATCTTGCTCTAAAATTCTGTAATTTGAATTTCAAGGTTCAACACACCTTGCAGTTGTACGAAGACCATTTATGAATTAACACCCAAATCTTCATCAAATTTACAGAAATTTGCTTTATCAGCTCCACAATATGTTATTTCGGGCTTGATCGCCTCTCTTTAACATTTCTTCAATTAGTCAGACCTCTCACTTGCTATATTCTGTTATTCCAATACTCGAGCTATCTTAAACTGTGATGATTTTTTTTGCGAATGTCAAATAATGTTGACTTCAAGTGCGAGATCTCAAGATGTGACATTAGTTCTGTCAATATTTGCACGTTCATAATGTAACGACGTGTATCAAAAGTTGATATGGATCGTGTTACCTAGTTCGAATACTGAAACTACAAGCTACATGATATTTCATACCGTCCATACTGCGTAAGCGAGAGAGACGTGAATCATGCAATCAAAATTCACTATTTCATACCTCTGTTTTCCAGTTTCCTCCAATTTAGTTAAATTATTCTTATGTATTTATATTTACTTTAAATATATCATTTATAGTATTTCTATGAATTAGTCACCTAATGGAATATTACCAATTTTATGACTACATATATTCCTTTATAGTTTATCAATGTTATGTTCCTCTTGAAAATACTATATCAGTTCAACTTAGAAAATGGAGAAGAAAATATGCTACGACTGCAATAGTAGAATATACATTTACCAACTTAGTTAACTAGCTGAAATGATTCCTAGATTTTTAATTGTACAGTTTATGATATATCTGTATGCAATTCAGAAATATATCACCTTTACTGCAACGGTTTCACTGAGAAAGTTGGAGAAACTGCGACTGCAGTAGCATGGCAGAAACTATGCATGTGCTTCACAAACGCGTATGGTACTTTGTTTAGAAGGAGGAAAACCCTCAAACGTACCCTTTTCAAACCGACGGTAATGTATGCAGTGATACACAGCAAATTAGTCAGCGCGGCTAGTTTAAGTTAACACCAGGGCTGACTATAACAAGAATTTCTTGAAAGTATCTTCCCAATGAATCAAGACACTTCCTTAGCAGCCCGGGAAAGATGGGCAAGGGCAGGAAAGAACGGAAAGACATCAGCGCACGTGGGTCAAAGTAAAGTAGGGAACCAACCAACCCACGCAGGAGTTCAAACTTCAAAGCCAAAAGGAAGACCGACCAGCAAGGAACCGAAGGAGGGACTGGACCAGGAGCGTCTCCGAGCGAGTATCAGAGATTCAGAGTCCCTCGCGGTGCAAAGTATGGTATAACCCAAAGCTCGGGAGAATCGGTTTGCCGGTTTCCGACGGATTTGGTTCTACACCGGTATTTCGAGAATTACCGGTGTAGAACCAAATCCGTCGAAAATTCTCCACAAAAAGATCTTCCATTTAAACCACAAGAGGCAGTACATTAGCGGTGGGATATCCCACCGCTAATCAGTTTAGTCGCTCACTAATGGAGATTAGTGAATGCGGGAGAGCTCATCTGAACTGCGCCAACCTGTATTGTACTTATCATCTATCTCTTGAATGAAAGAATAGTTTTAGATCTACAAAATGAGCCCTTGATGACCTCCAACCGATATCTAACGGCTCAGCAACTTTTGACCAAAGCTGAAATAGATCTCAGCCAATTGAAGAAAATATTTCAAAAATTTGAATTTTGAAATGGCCTTGTGCAAAACTCCTGCACGTTAGAAGAGCCAAACAAAACAAGAGAAGAACAAGCAGCCTGCACGGGGTGCAGGCTGCTTGTTCCCTGAGGAAAAAAGTTTAGGTCGACGGGTCATTTCTCCCCGTCTCGCGTTGACGAAGACGTTTTATTATACTGTTTCCGGCGCCGGAAAAAGGTTTCCGGCGGTCAGAAACACTTGTTTTCCGGTGTCCAGACAAGGGCCTCCTGACGCGCGGACGTCAGGAGGCTCCTATCAGTCAGACAACGGCTGGCAGGAGCCCCTTTGGCCCCTCCAGCTTGGGTCTCGTCCATAGCTCTCCTTTCTGTTTTCACTCTCTCATTTCTCTAGTTTATTTTCAAGAGCTTCTAGTTTTGTCTCTCTCTCTTGTTTTTTGCAACTTGCACAAGGTTTGGTTTTTGGAGGTTTTTGCCTTGTGTTTATTAGGGTTATAGTTTTGATTAGCTGTTCTAAGCTAAGTAGAATTTATGTCATCCTTGAATTTGTATTATTCATTACCAAATACTTAGTTGGACCTCCGGACGGATATGGCTGATTACTACCAGGCTTAGCATTTATTGTTATCATGCCACCACGGGTTTATCCTAGACGTCTCGGAGATCGTCGTGCATCTAGAAGATATCCGGAGGTCCCTACGGGTATGGTGAGGGTCCCATAGAGTTTACTTCCACGTTATGTTCAGTTGATGAGACTGTTGGGATCTACAGCTGGACACGCTGCAGTGTTGAGGTTTCTTTTCTCCACCGTTGATGTCAGAATAGATCAAATGACCAGGGAGGCTGAAGTGATACTCACAGATCCAGATGTAATCCCAGAGGAGGGTGTTCTGGAGGTAGATACTACAGAGACGGATGATGGAGAGTTTGACGCTGATCCGTTAGTCTTACATGCTCTTGGCGTCCATTCGACCTTGACTCAGGTATATTGTTTTCCACTTTGCAAACATATTTGTCTGAATGTTTTTCAAAATATCTTGTTTATTATTCTCATATTGTTGTTTAGGATGGACAGAGCTTATCAACACTAGCTGAGGCCGTACTTGATTCACAAGTGCCAGAGGTGCCGGCCACTGGGACCGTGGGGAGAGAGGATGAAAGTGTTGTAGGAGCTGAAGTTGATCCGCTCCCCGTATACGATTTTGTGACACAGTCTAGACTGAGAGAGCTCTTCCAATTGTTTAGAGTGAAATGTCTTCACCATGGATGCGAGCACTTCTTTCTACCTCCTATAATCTCGTCTATCCATCAGAGCTGGTAAAGCTTATTTGTCAAGATCGTCACACGTACGATTGGAGATCAACAGAGATGGAGATGTACAATCATGTCCTTGACATCACTCATAGGCTTTATAGTGCAGCACTATATGCAGGTTAGGGTTTTACCAATTAAACTCGGTGTATAGAGAGGGAGGGTTGGCTCCCGTGTCGAGGACCCATTTTTTATTTCCAGAGTGAGAAACATCGTGAGATTGGATGGGTGGAGGCGACGTTGGACCAATGGACAAGACTGAAGGATGAAGTGCAAAGTGAAGGGTTGAGGAGACACTTTCCCGACTTGAATGAGTTACCTTCTGGAGGTAAGAAAAATTTTTTGAGCGTTGACTTTAAGAGTTAAACACTTTTTTTCGTACGTATTGAGAATTGATGGACCTCATGCTCACCTTAGCTGTATTATTTATTGTTTGTATGTTTAGAGAGATACTTTATGCATTTTGTCACACGATGAATTATTACATTTTTTGTTTATCTTTGTCATATGCTGAGTAATTTTGTCGTGTATGCTGATCTGCGATACGATTCTACGAGAAATGACTTCAATGGTACATGTGCATTCATTGCTGCTCATGATGGACATGTCATTGAGATGGTGAACATGACACGCGTTGAAGCCGGCAACAACTCGTGGCTTATAGAGGATCGTGTGTTTGAGATCGGTATTCAGCGGTTGATCGCTCGTGGCATCGTGCCTGATGAGGTGGTACACGACAATAAATCCTCTGTGGATGTCATATTGCTTCTCACGGGATTGTGTCTCAAAAGGATTTATGGCACAAGTGTAAGAACGTGGTGAAGAAGTTTTTGGTGGACCTACAGATCAAAAAGCGACCTCCTGGCGGTGTGGAGAACGTCGAAGTGGTTGCTGACTTGGAGCTCTTGACCAAGTGACATTTGGTGACTTGGCTTCGTCTTCAAGGAGCTCCGATAGCTGGTAACAAGCATGTGTTAGTTCAGCGAGTGGCACAACTTAAGCATCTAGAGGAGAGAGGCTCGATGCGATCTCGGCGTTTGATGTACCCGGAGTTATCTGAGCATGGCATTGTTGACAAGCTGAAGGGCTGGATTTACACTTGTTGTCAACTGAATGCACGGAGAACCGTGGGACCTGATTGTCGTTATGCTCAAGAGGAAGACCATTGCTCTACCTTGTGTTTAGACATTAGGAACGCAGCAGACCATTGGGCAGGGGACCATTTATCTTGTTTCATCTTACAATGGCTGACTGGAACACGAAGGCCTTGCTGCGATGGTTACGACTTGAACCGGCCAGCAGTTGACAGGTATTACGAGAAGAGTAAGTTTACTTCTCTTTGATATGATAACTCATTTCTTTATCGTCGATGTATGATGTCTGCACTGAATTCGACATTCATGTATTGTAGATTCTCCGACGCATATTGCCATGGTGGCTTTTCTTCAACGGGTCATAACGTCGGCTAAGATGCGGTTCTACACACGAGCGCGAGAAAACTACATGTCTGAGACATTCAACTCAGTGATATGCAAGTTTGCCACTAAGAGGATTCATTTCCAAAAACCTCATGAGGCGCGCCTTGCTGCATGCGCAATGGATTGAAATGAGAACATTGTTCGAGAGCACATCAAGATTTATGGCGTCGACCGCAACACACATCGGTACGACATACGACATCCACAACTCGGGTGTTACTACCTCGATCTACCGTGTGGAAGATCACACTAAGAGAGATTGTTTGGTGTCCGTTCAACAACTTGACAAGTAAGTTATTCTTTATCTTTAGTGTTCGAGTAATCCTCCTCTGATAAGATGCATCTTCTAAAGACTCTTTATTTCTGGAACGTACAAGCAGATCGAGAACAGCGAAAGATCATTGTTCAACAGTAATAATGTTTTCTCTGAAACTGTCTTACCATCCATGGAGATTTTCAATAAAAACTCTTTATTTTTTGAGCGTACATGCATGTCTGGAACAGCGAATGGTGATTAAACTTTGACATGAATTTCTATTTTTTGTACAACATCCTGTTTTATTCAAACTCGATTCAAAACATGTAACCCTAAACATGTATGAACAGGTACATAAAATCTGCTTCCGAAACAATAAACCCTAAACCTGTTTGCAAACACGTTTAAATTTATTTAAAACTTGTAAATTAAAATTAAAATTATTTGAAACTTTTTATAGTTATTTTATACTTCGGAAACAGGTTTCCAAAACTTGATAGTAAACAGGTAATATAAAACCTGTTCGTAAACAGGTTTTAGAAACCGGTTCCGAAACAAGTAAACCTGTACCGGAAACAGGTTTTAGAAACCTATCGTCGAGTAACAGGTAATTAGAAACCTGTTTCTAAACAGGTAATCTAAAACCTGGAACCTGTTTCCGAACAGGTTTTAGATACAGGTTTCTAACCTGTTCATACACGTTTCAATAACATAACAGAAATACAAAACATAAATCCACAAAACAGATATTAAAAAATGCTATAGGGGGTTGAACCCTTGAAGCCCCCAACTAGGCGTGGCATTTCATAAGAGTTGTTACAGCAACTCCTAGACTCGCTAACCGAGATGCATCATGCATGCAACTACAAAAGAACAGAAAAGTAGGCAGAAAGAAAAAAAGAAAAAACTCAAACACTGCCGCTCAGACTATGCTTGGAAGCCAACAAAAACTTCACCTACATCGTGGAACTCTTGTTTTACTACCTCTTCTAGCAAAGGGGGAAGTTCTGTTCGGTCCGCATATCCCAGAAAGAATGCAAGTTCTCGATAAATGACAAAACGTTGCATTTTCAGAACGGCCTCTGTATGCTGCAGATACACAACACCGTAACTCATCCTCGATGTCTGGCTGATGTGCAAAAACCTCTTCTAGCACAACAGTTTGAGCCACAGCAACATCATAGTGCGGAAAAGCTGCACGTAACTCAGATGCACTGACTGTAAGCTGAGTGTCGCCTAGACAACCCTCCGTTACGGACCAATGCTGATGCAGCTCGTCATCTGGACAAACTCACCGACTCTTTATTTTGTGCGGCATAGCTCGGCGGCACTACACGAGACAGATGAACAGAACAGAAGCAGCGATACTCAAAAAAGCAGCGAACAGAGACTCACAGAAGCAGCAGCGAGATTCACAGAAGCAGTGAAATTCAACTAAACCTCCACGAAGACTGCACCAAGACAAAAAATGATCACGTGGAGACTACACCAAGACAAGAAACGATGTATCTTGGTCCACCAAGGAAGAAAATCGATACAGTATACTAAAGAAAGAACACTCCACTATATACCCGACACTGGTGATGTCTCACCGTCAAGAAGCGATCAATCTTGGCCCCACCCTGAAACAAAGTCGATGCAGCACATAAAAGTAATTACAAAATACTCCACTAAGGTGACCCCGTCAGAAAGCGACAGATGCAAACGATCCTGCACGAAATCGAACCAAACCGTGATCGCCCATCACCACGATGACAATCAGACACCAAATGATTATTCAACGTCCGCAATGCGTCTCCAAAAATTCACTTTCACGATGATCTCAACGCCCGCAGCCCGGCTCAAAGACGAGAGAAGCAGGCCCGGACATCCAACGCCAAACCCTAGAGTCTTGCTCGACCGTCAAGACGAAGTTCAGGCAAGTGCCGGTGTTCGATACAAGGACCCACGAGAATGCCACGTGGGTGGTTGGGGTTTATATACCCCACTTGTGGTTTAATGAAATTTGCAAATCCTGTCCTCTATGTGATCAAGCCATCCACCATGTATCTTTTCAGTCCAAAGTGGTTCCCCATCAACTTAATTTGGAGAGACTTTGGAAGAAGTTTTGGCTCCATTATCCCCATGCTGCCTAAATCTTTGGGTTTAGCAATCCATTTCCATGCCACCATCGGTACTCTCTTGGACCTCTCAAAATCTCCATAAGAGGCTTCGATACATCCAGATTAATTTCTTAGCTGAGGTTGTTGATAAAATACAAATAGATTGTAGATACACCACTATGACTGCATTATATGTTTGAGAAGTACTATCTTCACTCTTAACAGAAGTAGTGATGAAAAATTGCGATCAGTCGAGGAGTTATTGAATCTATGTGGCATCTCTAGATGATTTTTTCATTTAAGTTCTAACCTCACTTCTTACCATCTAGTATGATCTTCTGACCCCACAACCTTACATCTTGACTTCTTCAATGTAAAACACAAGGTTTGTCCTTTCATAACGTTAGCAGTACGTCCTCAAGAGAATTGAAGTCAAACCGTTATCACTTGCAGTAAAACTTGTCATAACTCCGTCTTAGAAGTCAAACTCACAGTTCCCTCCTTAAACATCACCAAAACCCACAAAAATTATTGAGTAGACATCTCTCTGTATAGAGCCCTCCTAACCTACTCAATAACCTGATTTCACTCCAAGAATCCACTCATAACCCTCCCAATGCAGTTCTATCCTTGAGACGTCTTGTCTAGGAGATAACTCTTGTGCTTGTTTGTCCGATCGAGCCTTGAGAATGTGAATTTGATGTTTTGATCAGGTGAGAGAAATGATCTTTTCCTTGAGAGTTTAGAATGGATGTAGTGTCTTCTCGTTCGAACAGGTTGTTTTGACTAGAAAAGAATGTTTCACTGCCGAACTCAAGGTCTCAAATCTTCATACTTTTTGCTGCTAAGTCCTTCCAAGGATAGCACCTTTGGTTCCTCCAAAATATCTTTAGTGAGATATTTCTTGACAGAGGAAGGTTTCTCTTGACGTATCTCTTAGTATAATTTCTATTATGAGGTCCACCTGGATGCATGTCTCATTGTTGTCGATTCTGGAGTGAAAGAGGTTCAATTCATCAGTTTGACATGTAAGATCATGAATCTTACGTTGACCTCTCAGTGCCGTCGCTCTGAGAATATCTCATATCTTTCTCCACTTGTATATTGTAAGTTCCATTTTGATCCTCTGCATAATAGGATCTTCCAAAGCATCCTTATCAAATTTATCTCAAACTCCTTATAATGAGAAGGATCTATCTTGAGTTAAGATTTTCTTATCAAAGCGTACTGTTGTGTGTGAGAACTTAAATATACATAAGATCATAACGTGGTCAAAGAGCGTGCAGTCCGTATGATGTGATAAGGGAGCTTATTTCGAGAATCCATATACCTCTATTGACAACGTAGCAGCAATCAAGTCATGCTCACTGAATCCTCATGTCATATTCATCCAACGAGTGTAAAATGATCTCTTCGTTATATCTGCTACTATCATAACATCTATCATTTTCAACTTGTTTGAGATCTTGAAATGTTGTTTCTTCCATGGTGTGAAGTAGTGCACTCGTATTTGTCAATTTTGAAGTCTTTTCTATCATATTTCAGTCTCTTGTGAGGATCTAATCGCATACGAGAAGCTTCTGATGTAGAGTATTTCAGAATTTCTTCTTTTCACTTGTGATCGTCGGTGCATATATCGATCTCACATTGAAGTCTTTCCTTTTGAACTTCATATGTGCCCAAACAAAGTAACCGCTGGTCAAAGATCATGATTGAATCACTTGCACGTCGAGGTGAACAAGAAGGGTCCTGCTATCATTCGTATCCACCCATTCTACAATGATCAATTTGGAATATTTGACTATGACTTCGAGAATGAAGAGCATCCACTGTTGAATTACTCAAATTTCTTGGAGTCAACATTGCACATTATGTTTTTCTCAAAAACGAGCGGATATGAAATTTATGAAAAGTACGACTTAAATTGTTTACATTCTATACAATCCTTGTAAGCGTATCTTCTCTACTACAAATTTTTTGCTGTCTATCCATTTGCTGGACATGATTGATAATCTGTTTGTGATTTGCTCTTCTTCTTTCACGTTAGTGTCAGTGATTCGTCTTCTATCACTTGCTAATTCTTGTTTATTGACGTAAGAATAGTTGTTGCTCTTTGACTAAAATGAAGTACTCTTTTGCTGAGTCGTAGATTTGGAGTGAACGTTGAAGTCACTCGAGTCCTCTATCACATGTATTTCTTATTCAGTCGTAATTTTCTCTCAGAAGATTTCTTTCAAAAGTTACATGATGTCTTTCTCGCACTATCTTGCGCTGCTGTCATCGAAGGAGTAAAGGTTTCTTTTTTTGATGATACTTGATCAAGGAGAAACTTGCACTGGTAATTTTTGAGATCGGTATTGATAACTGAAGAATTGCAAAAATTGATACTGGAGTCGAATTAGAGATCGTCTATTTGGTTTGTACATCATCCGTTCTTTCCATGTGATTCGATATTTTTTCATCTAGGAGTAGCTTCGTGGATTCTTCTGGATGACCTCCTCTTTCCAATTTGGCAAAGGTGACTCTTTGCTTAATCATCTCTTCGTCTAGTTTCACTCCGATCTTTGATGAAATATTTTTTGTATGATTTTATAAAATACGGATCTTTATGTTGTTGAATAGTCTCTAGACGGTGGACAGTGGAACTTGGGTGAGCCGGTCATAGAGTCTCTAGTATTAAGCGTAACCAAGGATGATGTTGAGAAAAGAAATACGGTAAGTTTATCCACACTGATACTACTGGAGAGAATTTGCTTCGGTTGATCACGATAGAGTGATCGAATAGCCTCCTCTAATCATCGAGGTAGAATAGTTAGATCTTTGTCCTCTTAAGATGCAAAGATCGTTATGAAAGACGAATATTTGAGAAATCTTGAATGTTTGATCTTTATGTGATGGTCCGTTGTCTACTTCCTACGAGATCACTCTTTGAACATCTCTAGTGAAGCTGCTCTTTCAAAGAAATATAATTGCTATCATGCGGACCAGAAGGTCGAAGTGTTGCACCACATGCTCTTGCTGATCAAATGCGAAGTAGATCTAGTTGTATCTACATTATATGTCTCCATGATAGCAGTTACTTCTCATGCTTGACCTCTTCAATACTACACGTTGTCGTACAGCATGAATTTTTTGTCTGAGAATACACTCGGTAACTAACTATCGAGATCTAAAACAAGACCTTGGACCAACTCGATAAGATCCTTGTGCTCTCACTACCGAGTCGATATGAGTTTATCTCCACTCTAGTATCTATTTGACTCGATTTCTACTAATCTAATTTGACCTTAAGTGTAACACACGTGCACCGCACAATACAACTGGATGTTCAATCATACTCTAAGTACATGAAGTATTCATACATGATAAACATATGCTTTAGTTCACAAACAAATAATCCCTTAGGTCGGCTTCTGCACTAACAATACTCTCTTTATTGTTTTTTCACGATAAACTATCTAACATGTACAACTTTGACCTTCTACAATCTGCTGATATGAGCCCCATTCAAGATGAATCTTATAGAAATGAACAGTCTACTATACAAGCTTTCCGATGATATAGATAACACATTGCTTGGATCAAGATCAAAATTGATCATTTCTAACACTTATGATCAGAAACGTCTCAACTCTTCATCCTGACCCGCATGTTTGATCTAAGTTTTGAATTAAAAAAAAGCTTCAAACTAGGCACGCATCATACCACTAGAAATCTTGTCTTCTAGATTCCAACAAGATAGGCATGCACGCAACAAGCAACCATTGAGCTCGAGGCGTGGCATCGAAAATAACGATATCTTGTAGATATAGATACCTTATTAGCAACTTCGACATAGTGTAACATCTTTTCTCATTATGATCTCCATGTCACATTCACAACATAGCTCTCTTGACTCACTTGCACCACCTCCACGAAGTTCCACCTCCAAAGCCCAAGTCGTTTGTTCAGGCCATCCAAGAGATGTAGGTGAACTCACTTTTCTGCTTCAAAACCTGTCACGCTGTACTTATTGCTCTCAACTCAAACTTCCAGCTGAGCTCAAACTTCATAAGAAATTCCCATTGATCCCATACTACTGCTCTCCGAAATTTCAGCTTCAGACCCCAAACAAATTGCTCAAAATGGACCAAGTCTTTTGTCTATGCTAAGTTATGAGCTTTACAGACCCTAGTGGCTAAGATCCACAACCCCAACACATTCACTTAATCAATGAGTTGACATTTCACAATTATTAAGTTGATAAGGGACACTCTTATCTTGGAAATTTTCACTCAGAGATTCGGCTCGATGCTCATGAAACAAATCAACCCTTGAATCCAAGCAAAATGATTTACTCTCTCAACTGTTACAACCAACTTCAGTCGATTTAGGTCAAAATCAACCCAAAAGTATGTAATTTAAATCAGTGCAACCAGCACGGCATCAACTATCCAAACCTCTTGACAATACCGGAAAATAATCTCTCAAACTCTTGAGATAGACAGAAACATGACTCCGGATATCGATCTAATCCCCCTTGATTTTGAATAATCATAACTCCACACTCAAAACTCCAAATCGGCTGATCTTCCCCTCCGGATTATAGTCCAGCTTGAGAGCAATCTAACGAGACCTCACACTCCCTGAATAACTCTCAAGAAGGTCTCTGAATCCCAAAATCATCTTTAGAACTTGGATGAACTTGATTGATAAAAAATGAACCAATGAGGAAGAAGATTGGAGATCACTTTATCTCCTACTTGGCACTATAGATTGAGTTGTAACCCTAAAACACTCTCACACCTTCAAAGCTTGAACCAAAATACTTTGGACTCCAATCTTAACATAATATAATCACCCTCGTCGGCAATAGAAATAATAGTTACATGAAAATACACAAGTTCAATACAAAGTCAAGATAATGATCTTAAATAGATACGACAAAATATATGACAAAAGAAGTCGTCGCTTGATCTATTATTCCTCATCAAGTTTTTCGCGATCCACACACGATGATTGATCTTCCGCCGACAATCAACCGAGAAGTTGAAAAAAACATTGGCTGGAAAGTCAAGGTCCATTCATCCATCAAAGTAAGATGTACACAATCATATCTCAATTGTCCTCATAGGTGACAATTGACAGGATCCCCAAAGTAGACAAGTCCATCACTCTCATCATGAATCTTCACCAAAGTAGACAACGAACCATTGTCGCAAGTGATCACGATGGATGTAGTGAAGCTTGATATGGAACAGATTTAAGAATGAAAGATTGGGATCAATCCTCCATCTATGAGTACAACTCTCATAGCTCCTCACTCTTCATGTAAGACATTAAGAAACACTCGCGAAACACCACGCAAGAAAGAATACTTCCACGAACCCTCGATCTTTTATCTATACCCAAATTTGACAATAAGAGTCACTAATGCAAATGCCCAAAAATCACTGAGCTGACGATCTCAAACCTCAAATAATCGTGAATGTGATAACTAATACGCCGTCAAGCGAGTTACATGAAAAAGTTCACGGAACATAGAAAATCAACACTATACAAGTTCTATGCTAAATTCACATGTGAGCAGTGTCACAACATGATAACGTTAGATCTGTAAAGAAACTCGTTGAAGAAAGATTCTACTGCTAAATGAATGCACACTCTTTTTTTCAGTATATGGTTTTTTACCATATACTGACAAAAATATGACATGAACATTATGCTATTGTGCCCTACTCTCTTAACTATGAATACAGTCCGTTACTACAAGATGTAGAAGGATGTGGTTTCACGTACTCATGTGTGCTTTGATCGCTTGCATAACTTTATATTTTTAGCAAGTTCTTGAACAAAATGATCAAATTGAGCCGATCCGTGAATTACTACAAGCTGCTATGCTCACTCCGTACATCATAATATGTGGAGCTCTTCTCAACTCGCAAGGTGCGAGCTCTCATTCTCTTCAAAAAGGTTTCAATAACTCACACATCTTACTTGTAGAGTTCTTGTTTTGATTGCAAATGTGGTTCATCCTAGTTCTACTTTTTTTTTCGAGGTAAGCTTATTCCATGCTACCAGCATAGTTTTTTGGTCCATTTGATCACTCCATATAAAAACCTCCTGACATAAACTTCCAGCTCCTTCAATCCATCCTTACTCAGTTGACATCAATATGTAGAGGCGTGGCTGCTAGAATATGTCTTAGTAGTATGATCTTCTCCAACCACGACAACAATATGTTAGACTAGTGTGTTAGTTTCTTCATCATTTTATCCACAATATTCTTTGCAATGTGAGATTCACTAACTAGAGAAGATGTTAGTATTCCTAAGTAAATAAAATCATTTCCATCTTGTACCACTTCAAAACCTGATTCTCTAATCCCCTTTCGCGCACCTACCGCCTTGTTACGCCAGCGGAAGCTCTAACTCAGTAGGTCGCATACTTTACACCACTAACCTGCAAACACAATCACAAGTTAGCGTCCATGCACCACTTACCTTAGTTCTGTTTGGTCCGGACCGGAGCCGGACCGTCTCCCTATTCATCAAGCTCAGCAATCCTAAGTCCCGACTTAGATCCGCCTAAGTCGGTCCCAAACATGAGCAAGTCACAATATGACTTGGGGCGGACTTCCCATAAAGTCCAGGGTCCTAAATGGTGCCTCCAGCACACCTAGCGGTCCAACCGCCCGTGATGTCCGTCTGGGTCTAGGCTCCCGAACGGTGGTCTAACCCGCCGACTCGTTTCCTAGTCTTGCCCCAGCCCTTACATCGTTCCCAAGTCCAGACATCCAAGTCTGGATCGAAACGTGCCTTGGAACCGGCCCAGCCATCACCTCATGCCCCCAGAGTCCGCCCGCCGAACCCTGGGGTCGGGTGACTCGTCCTGGCCCACCCAGGCATCGAGCTCCCCTCATATATACTTCTGGGGATCGGCGGCCCCGCCCTCCTCTTTGGTCCTTGAAAATTATACCACAACCCGATTGTGGTTCGGCCATAACTTCCAGCTCGGAGGTCAGATCGAGGAGTGTTATATATCACTGGAAAGCTCTCGACGAGACCTTTCTAATGATACCTCACTCACCTCGAGATCTTACGTGGAGCTCCGTCCACGACCTAAAACGTCCCTGGAGCTCCAACACTTAGCAGTTTTTCCGAAAACCTGTGGTCCAGACCCAGGATCGAACCCTGTGGTTCGTCTGCGTCTCGGACCCACGTCTCGGTCCCGCTTCTCGGACCCACGTCTCAGACTTATGTCTGAGACTCATGTTTCAGTCCGTTCCCAGACTCGCCTCCTTAGGTCAGCGTTCGTCTGGGGCCCTCTTGGGATAGGCCCTTATGTCCTAACCCAATGTTCCAACCTTGGTTCAGAGAACCACTTAGGGTTCCTCTGACCCCGACTTCCCGGCCAAGCCGATAAGTCCTACTCGCAGCGTTCACAACCTAGCGCAAGTCTGCTAGGGTTCTGTTGTTCGCGTCTGCGCCCGATCTTGAGAATGAGGGGCGCGACATCCCCTCTGAGTTTTTTATCATACAAGAAAATGATGATAGACTTGTTGAGATCTAATCTGAACTCTGATATTAATTCCAAGTCATTGATCTTCTGATGCTGTTATATCCAGCCGTATGTCATTCGGGAAGAATTGATACAATAGATTCGTAGCATCACCTCCACTGTTGTCTTATCCAGGCCGTGAGCTTTATCATTGGAGAGTGCTCGTGTAATCGACTGTCTCCTCAATCTCATTACTAGTAGATACTGTCATCAGGATGTGGTTGTCTTTTACTATTATCTTGCTATCTAATAGTGTCAATATTTTTTTCTGTTTACTTTTTGATTGTGTTGGTGTCTGGTTCCACCAAATATAGATTCTTATAGAACCAATGCACATCTTTCATGATTTCTTCTTGATATGGGATACTTCTTCTATCATCCTTTTTGAGTATCAATGTCGATTCTTGTGCATATTAGACCTTGACTTGGACAAAGAGAATTTTGTTGGAGCATATCTTTCGTGCAACCATTTGATCTGCATCGTTTGTGCCACTGATGAACATCAGCGTGTTCTCTCTTTCGTATATGTCTGATAGCATCTTCAAACTTTTGCTGGGCTCCTTCTGAGTTGTCAAGTTGTCAACTTATATCCTTTCTTAAAATCATATTTAATCCACTTCTTGATATAAAAAAGATCTTAACCGGAATAATCTTCCGAGATTCTTTGTTTGAATTCAAAATTTCTCTTTAGAGAAAAAGCTTGTTCATTCTAGAATAAATTCTTTTATATTTTAAAATAAATAAATAAATTTTTATATTTCATTTTACTATTAAAATATTTTTGTATGATAAGATATTCATATGTCAAGTTTGATCTAAACTATGAACTTCAAGTATAACAGTTTACCCAACCAACATATTTCAACTAATTATATTACTTGAAGTTAATACTTTATATTAAACTATGAATAGGAGTTGTTGGGCATTATTTTCCCAAATAATGTATTTTTTAACAAAGAATCCGTTGTTAATTTTGATAATTTACATATGAATTATTCTTTGATATTTTGATTCAAAATGAGTAAAAAATGAGATGGATCCTTAAAATTAAGGATCCATCTGTAGTTTAACGTAAGTTCTAAAACATGAGCTCCTTGACTCTAAGCGAGCTGTAAGCTCTCGGATATGTACACAAGACTATAAACAAGATTTTCTATAAATAATATTTTTTTAAAATTATATATCAAAGTGTTAACACATAACGCAATTGTTAGATTGTGCTAATCATGTTAAGATAAGATCTAAAATGAATTTTATTTATGTTAATTTCTAAAAAGAAGTATTTTTATCTATTAAAAATAAATTATATATGGAATAGAAATTAATTAATTGGAAATTAATTAATTGAATTTTTTTGGAAAATTAAAGCTTTAAATTTTTTCTAATAAATCAAATAACAGTTTTTAATTAACTCTCTACACGTAGCTGTTTCTTATAAAATATGAAGAGTGACCCCGAGGTTTAAATAGCTGAGATGAAAAAGTGATATCCTGAAGTTCTCGTGTATAGATGATTCATTATTATTATCCACTAAGGTAATACATGAACGAAAAGAAAAACAATAAAATCTGATATAATCAAAATTTCAAAGTGAATCATAATTTAACGTTTCGCCTTCAGTCACCGAGAGAATTTCCATGACACTTTGGTATTGTAACGGGAAGTTGGAGGTTTTCCTAAAGAGAAGGAGAATATTCTTTGGAACAAAGTACAAAGGAAAGAATATACTATTTTATCCTCTATTACACGGGTGGTTAACCGTAACGGTCGATGGGTTGAGATCATATGGGAGAGAGAGAGTGTTTCTATTTATACAAGTCCAAAGCCAGCGAGAAAATGGTCTCCGCGATTAGTTCAGAGAAGGCAAAAGTTGGAGAGTGCAGTCCAAAAGTGCACGTGTGATCAACTCGTTTCTTGATATAGATAAGAGGGTTCGAGCTTTTGGACTGTTTCTGTTCGGCCGAGTGAGTAGCAGCAGCAGCAGCAGATGTACAGTGAAATAATGCATGCATGGTCTCAGATCAGCATGCATAACGTATATATGTATCCCCTTTGTACTGCGCTGGCACCTGGGTGAGGAGGAACCTGACCAGCAGCCATGTGACTGAGCTGTGGCTCACTCACGCGCATGTTCGCTTGTCTAGTTCGTACGTCTAGTACGGACCGCCTTTAAATGACTAACACTTTGCTCGCTCCGCCTTTTACAGCATTCAGCGAAATGCGACGAGGTAGCGATCCCAAGACGCAATCTGCGCTCGTGGCTTTGCTTGACACAAGTAGGACTTTACACTACCGGATTGCTCATCCCCACACTGTGACCGGAGAAGTACTTGGGGTCACCGGCACAGCACTTCTTGTCCAGTTTGCACGCGCGGAGCACGAGAAAACCCTCGTTAAACAGCCAGTTCCACAACAAAGAGAGAACACGCGATGCAATGAATAGCAAACGGATGGAAAGACCCCATCAAGCCTTACAAAGGAAAGAAGGACACTAACGCCTCGAAGGGAAGAACACCGGGGCTAAATCTCCCTATCAGTAGTTTTAATGTCGTCTATCCTCCTTATAATATCAGACAAAGATAAGTCAGTGGTCCTGCATACAACAGGTGCACATGAAGTAGCATCGCTTACTGCAATTGCTCTCCTGTGGACCGTGCCTGCTAAAGCTCTCTGTAGACCAACGAAAACTCGCTATCCAAAAAATATAGTACGAAAAGAAAGAGAAAGTGGTACCTTTGACGCATCTCATGATAGACTCTAGCACAATCTCGAAGAAAGACGTCGAACTCCAAAGCTCTCGATTCGTATATCTCTAAGACTAAAGAGATGAAGCGATGTCCCACCTGCATACTCCTATACTTGGTCACCTTCGCTGCTGTCGCTACAGCTGCAGTTCATCTTGGGGGATGGATGATCATTTGTGCCGTCACTGAATCCCGTGTCGGATCCGTGATAACCACATCTGCCGCTGAGACCTGATCTTCCTTCATCATGTACAAGTCAACTCTCACTGATCCTCTCGTCTAAAGAGCATACCAATGCTCTCTCCACGTCATGTAACTGCTCTCTCGTGTTAAGAAAAACATGACGTCTCTGATGGCATCGTGGGTAGCTATCTATTCTCCATCGTGAAGACAGCGAGCAAGGAGTCGACCTGAGGTGTTGAACGAGACACCGCACTCATAGATGGACAGTACCGAAGCAACAGACTGGACCCAAGCCTAGACAGAACCTCATCGCTGTAGAGAAGAAGTGGATGAGAGTCGGAACGCTCATGCAAGATCGAGCTATGAGTCAAGAGCATACGCCCTTGTCCGAACAAGAGCAGAGTCAAGCTCTAGTATCTTGTGAGATGGACAGATCCACTAAGAGCGCATGGAGAATGGTGTCTCGTCAGAGAGGACTGTAGTCCACGAGATCCACCGGTAGCTAAGGTATCGAATCGAGGGTGTGTCTCACGTGTCTCAAGAGTCAAATTATCTCTTGTCTCATGGAGACACAACTGTAGTGGATAAGAATCATCCTCCACTTCTGTCTCGTAGCTCCCCAGAATACGTCTACTCACACGAAGAAACGACAACAGAGCCAAGGTGCTGAAAGGTCCAACTACCCAAAAAGACTATCGGAGCAGTTTTCTCCATGGATAATAAGCCCATTCCATGATATCGACAAAGATGTCTGCCTACGTACGAGAGGTACACAATCAAAGGTCTCGGATTCTATCATGTCACAAAAAAGCTTCATGATCCTCCTATCCAACTCTCTAAAGAACGAGATGAAGATAAGAAATGAAGGTACTGTCAGGAGTAAGTAACCAGGACAACGTGCAATGGACGAGAAAATGATACCAAAGACAAATATGGGTCCTCTAACATAGAGAGATTTTCGATATGCATAACGTCCTCCGCCATGACAACATCTAAGAATCGAGAGACGAAGTCCTCTGAACCCATCGGTACTCTGAGGATGCACAAACCATCTCTAGGTGTAACAAATCTCTCCGGGAGATGAAAGTCCGACGGTATACCTATGGGAGATCAAGCCTTGCACTTTGATACCTTCACTCTCTGTCCTACCAAGACCAAGTGAGAGATGAAGGTGATCAAAGACAACATAGGCTTGGTCAGCCGGACCTACGATATGCGTATCACCAGCTAGAGATGAAAAAACACAATTTTGAGCAGCCAAGGCGGTGGCCAAGAGAGATGTATAGTGAGCTAAGGCAAATAAGTGTCCATCCAAAGAGTCTCCTTGACGAGTACATGTAGCGGAGTTGATGACTGTAACCCTCCTCTATCGAAGGCCCGTGTTGGTAATAAAGGGGGGTGGAAGAACAATAGAACAAACGCACGAAGGTGCTCGTAGATCATCCCAGACAGACCTCCAGAAGATAGACGTGGAATCGTACACAAGGCCTGGGCAAACAAGGATCTATCGAGACATAATGACTCCTAAGGCTGATAGTCCTGAACCTCAATTGGTGAGAGATCATCCGATGGGGGTGAAGGAGACGGAACGAAGCGTTCGTCTCCTCAATAGGACCCGCCACTGACAAAGGATGCAATGCTCTAGCAGCTCTACTATACTCTCCAACATGACATAACATCTTACAACGTCAAATGCGAGCGGAAGATGAGACATCACGTGTAGAGACAGACTCACTCCTATCTCGTACTGCATGTACTGATTCCTCCGGTAAGGTCGTCCAGTCACCTGCACGAAATCTCCAAAGACGGGTTGTCATCTCCCGATGTCCCCTTCTGCCACCTCGAGTATAATGAAGGCACCAACGAGGAAGTAAAAGAAACAGTAACCACGCCACCTCGTCCTTGATGTTCCATGTCAACATGCCGAGAGATAGACGGAATGCATGTCTCACCTCGTCATGAAGAGCACGCGGTAACCGATGGAACAAACGCGGACAAAGAAAACTCATCTTGAACAATCTCAGAATAGTATCAGAGTGGACTCTCAATCATTCTCACGACTCAGGAGGAACTCCAGGAAGAAGGGCTAACGGAGCCATAATGATTGCACGTGTAGACCTCCGCTCTCGGCTAATCTAGACATCCCATGTGGTCCTATCATAGCTCTTGTGCATCTTTCTCATATGAGATTTTACCCCTTGCGAGATAAATAACTGATTGCACAACGGACATGTTGTGTCTCGAATCAGTCTCAATCTCATGGAAGAGAGAGTACTCATAGCTAAAAAAGAAACGATATCCAACCAAACTGTACTTGTAATAAAAACATCTCAAAAAAAAAAATCCACTAAAAAAACCCTGATATATAGAGATAAAACACAGTAGATGTAGCAAGAAGTCTCTCCAAAATCATAAATAAAAGACTGTGGAACCCTAAAACCCCAAAAAAAATCCAATAATATTTAATACTCATTTATTTCTTCAAAGAATGTGTCACTTCTAGAACTAAAAGAAAGAGAAATAAAATATGAAAAGAAATATCTGAAAAAATAACCCACCCCATCTCATCTCACTCCACCCTCTCCTAACGCAATCCTTGCCATCCTCTCCTCTCCCTACCACACACCGCCCTCCTCTCCCTCCCCGCATCCCATCCCACCTAAAACCCAAGAAAAGGAGGAAAACCTTTCTTCTCCAATCTTTTACCTTTTGTACTTTCGGTCACTGGGAGGATTTTGTTCTCCTCCAAGAATCTATGCAACTTTTAACTATATAGATCTCAGTCTTTTCTAACTATTGAAGTTAAGTACATCACAAAGGGTAAAGCTTGTGAATAAATTTCAGAGACATCTTCATTCTTCTTACGGGATGACAGAATGAGAACTCTGTGATCAAAATAATTTTACTTTAACAATCGTATGATTGTGAACTAGAGAAATGAGAGGTTTTGGGTGTCTATGAGGCCGTGTTCGGAAATATTTTTGCGACAACCGGAGGCTTTCCTACACAGACTAGCATCAACTGGTAATTTCTTAAAGGTTATCGGAAACCGCTTCAGTTTTGGAATATTGAGAATATTATTTTATTTTTGACTCGTAATTTTCAACCTTTTTCTCTAAACTTCTGGTAAGTTCCTAAAGTTATCGGAAAACCGCTGCAGTTTTCGAGTTTGAAAATATTATTTCATTTTTGACTCGTAATTTTTCTATTCTGTTCTCTAAAATTTTAGAAATTCACATTCTCAACCGGAACTCATTACTCTATCTGCAAGAACTCTCCTAACATTGCTCTGAAGTCTTATAATGAAGAATCTGAGGGTTTAACGTCAGAAACGCCTTTCATTCTCATTCATTCATTGAAAACGAGAAAGAGAAAGAATTCAATACAAAGCTGTTCAAGAACATTATACTTTGTGAATTCGCAAGTAAATCTTATTGGTAGTGACTGATAAATGTGGGATCAAGATTATTTGATTTCTTGGAAGAAAGGAGAAGATCTTTACCCGTGACCAAAAGTACAAGGGGAAGAAAAGGAATACTCCTTTCCCTACTTTTGACGTGAAGTATACTGCTTTCCCTACTAGAGCTAGAAAGCTATAGATTTACAGCTATAGATTCTTCGTTGTAACTAACGCGAAGTTGGTAACTATTTCGGTTGTGCAAAGTTCTGGATCTCCCCTGTTAGTTAACGAGCCGTATCTCATTAGCTGGCTGCAACCACCGCTACCGACATATGTGCACGTTATCGATACTCTCTGTGCAGGCTGCAGTTGCCCTCAAACTCCGTGAATCTGGTTATATCCCGGCTGATGAGAGTCCCATCTTGCGCTACAGAGGGGGGCTCGCATCGTCTACTTGGGTGAAACATGTGTGGCAATCAGACAAGAGTGAATCCTAACGGCTGATCACCACACGAAGCAGGGAAGAACTGAAAGGATGAGACCTACCGTTGACAACTGACGCCACCCTTCTTTCCTTTCAGCCGTTACGTTCTTTCACATCCGCTGTTAATAGTTCAACTTGCAATGGTTTTAACGACATAACTATCAGAGAATTGCATACCACGAGGAAAGAGAACCTGTAAATTGGTCATCATGATTTATATTCCCTACTCCTGGAAGCTTCTCAAGTGTACGTGGCTCAGAATTTCCCGCTAGTCTTCTAAACTGGACAGCAGGCCAGGAAGATGAGAAGAGAGAAAGGACAGGAGCAGTAGCCTTCACGAACAGGTCTAGAGAAGAAGAATAAGGCATGTGATGGCACTGAATCAGTCCGCAGTCACGCGCAAGGCCACGATGGCTTCGGCTTATTAAACTGCTCTCGCTGGTTACCTTTCACCACCCATCATTCTTATTGCTCGGCCGGAAATGAGGATTAGATTGTTGGCTAGATCAAACGGACCGTGAGTGAAGCGGAGAACTGCATATACAGGGCGCAACTTTTCCCTAAAATGAAAAGAGCACCTGGCCGATCAAGAGACCAATGAAAACTCGATGTGCCTTACCTATATGATCATATCGTATACAGCAGATATAAGGATTTCAGTTCACAACCTGGATCTATTTGTCCTCCGTATATTTACCACCGGGAATTGTATTCATCAAACATGTGTTACTTTACAATCATCAAGCAGGAAACTGCTTCTTAACCAGCACACACTAGCAAGTAGCGGCCAGTGCTACCGGCCGTACACTACAGGCTTTTGTTGACAATCTGAGTTGAATGCTGAGCTACAGTTGCCACTGCTTGTTTCTAGAAGGGACCATGTCAGGATCTTTCTATCTAGGTCTGTAAAACTTTGTCTTGGCGTGGTTCTGATTTGCTGCACCTCGGCCTCAAATCCTACACAGCAGCTCCTCAAAATTATCGATTCGCTTCTTCTGGAACAGCTCAATGGGATACAAAGGGTCATTGCTACACCTTAAAACTCCAAGCAAAGACGCTGAGCTGTTCGCGTTCCAAATCCTAAGTCCCACATTCGCCTACACCAGCCTCAACAACACTTTTCACGGCATGCTGACTTCGACAACTCAGTATGGGCGATAGCGACGGCCACCGCTTCCACTAGAACCTCCACCACTTCCTCCGCCGCCACTTCCACCTGTCCCTGGTCTGTATGGAAGAAGGCCATGACCGGCTCGACCTCCCCTGTATGACGCTGAACCCCCTTGTTGAATACCTGGTTGTTGCCTGCAGCAAATAATGCCTCTCAGATCCCGTTCTTCACACCAAAGACTGTCCACGACAGGATTCTTCATAACTTAAGCAGTACAATTAGACACTGATACTTACAACACATAACCAACACGTCCGTCTGGGAGTAGCATTGGAACCATGGTCATGCCTGCAGGAGCAGGTCCTCTTCCATATATAACCGGCTGCATAACCAAAGGGAACGGCACAACATCATTTCAGCACGCTTCCTCAGTAAAGATCAACAGAATACGCACTCCTGAACCCCAACTTACTCGCAATTCCATCGACTGGATATCCCTAAACCAGGAGAATCTCTTAGCCTCAGGCCTCTACAGTAAAAACAGAAACGTCATAATCTCTAAATAACTACGAAAGGCTAAGCAAAGACATGGCTACCGGGCTCACCTGATTGTAGCCCCGAGCGGGTCCATACCCGCCTACGCCACCATAGATGTCAGCACCGTATCCATAACCAGCCCGAGCTTGGTACTGGGGCAAAAGCCCTGCCCGTTGAGGTGGATAAGCAGGCTCCAAACCCAAGGGCCTTTTCTCGGTTGGTGGTTTCGCCAAAGAGGTTTCAAGTACGCGGCCTGCATCGAGACATTAGAACCAAGTAAGGGGTAAGGCCATTAACCTAGAACTAGGAATGGATGTGTAAACTTCACGCGTTTCCCCTGTCGAGAAGTTATGCTAACATTGTGCAACTGACATCACAGACATTCAGCTCCAGAAGTCCTAAGCACATACTGTTCATCTGTCAAAGATAGAGAAGACAATGGTACGCAGACTGGTTTCAAACACATTACCATCGAGTTCATATTGTTCTGTCTTCTCAATCGCTTTGAGAGCACTGCTCCGATCAGAAAAATGTACAAATCCAAAATCCCGCTTTGACTGCCCTGGCTTGGAAGATGGAAGGACAACCTTTGTGACCTCTCCATGATGCTCAAACAGCTTTTGAAGTTGCTCTTCCGTTACTGTGTCGGGAAGATTACGAACATAAACTACTTTCACCTGAGACGAAGCAGAAACGCCACGTGAGACTCCCGGACTAGCGGACGTGTGGAACCATTTGTGGTGTTACTGTACTAAATCCACAATGTTTTAAATTAACATCCCTGAGTTTTCTCTGAGAAACGATGATTTTTGGAGCAAACTGATTTGGGTCTTACTATGAGAATCAAGCATCAACTCTCCATGGTCGTCATTATCAAGTTAAAGAAACAGGACCACAGCGGCTGCTACAGCTACAAGGAAACGGATGTGGTTATAACCTGTGACATTGAGGTAGCATCGGCTCCACCTCTAGGATCAGCCCAGCTGATAGTCGGTGCATTGCTTCCCAACCTGAAGCTGGGTTTCGACATGACCCTCCTAGCGTGCTCGGCGCACGCGTGGTTATAGTACTCCACGAATGCAAACCCCCGATTTTTTCCAGGGTTCTTCGGATCCTGCAAATACAAAACGAGACATACGGAAACTGTGGGCCACTTGAATCTACCAAAATGTGCACGTAGTCGTAAATTTAGACAAGAAATTAACTTGCGAAGGATGATGACCAACGTTAATCCACGTTATAGACATAAACGAAGAGATCAAAACCGCTGTTAACTGCCAAGAAAGATTGGGATAAATCATTGCCTACGCAAATGTTTAGGCTCCGCTCTAAGGTTTCAGCATGTTCTTTCCCCAGAAAGGAAATGTTTGTAAAAGATAATCCCAAAAGAATTCGCCCTACGAGTATTCGCCCAGGAGAACCACTCGAACCAGCCGAAAATTCCCACTGCTTCAGCGGCCTGAATAACTTACAGCATGCACGTGAATGCTCTACTCGTCACAGACCAAGTTCCAGCTTCAGAAAAGAACTTCCTTCGGTTGGTTGGGTAGGGAGAAATGGGTGCCATTTATACCTTCAAAAGCTCGACGCTTTGTATCCCAGGTCCTTGCTCAGCTAAGACCTTCTCTAGTTCATCCTTATCCCAGTTCTTCGGGATGTTGCCAACAAAAAGTCTATGCTTCGACTGAGAATGCGAAAACCGCAGCTTCCTCCCCTGCAATATGGGATCCAACACAAGAATGATCACATGAAGCATCAAACATGCATCTAGTAGGTGGCAGTTTCATTCATCCCTTTGGACAGAGAGCTTGTTAGATCTCGGAAGCTATTCCAACTCAAATAGAGAGTTATCTGAACGAGTAACATATGAGTGCACTAACACTAAAACACTAAAGCCCAGAAGACCTAAGGCGGTGCTGAATAATCAGTCCCAGGTTCAACTGTACCTTCAACTCCGTGTCGTTCAAGGTCTCGATTGCTTTCTCCGCACTCTCTCTAGTAGTGAATGTCACAAAAGCATAACCCTTGTTCTGCCCTGTATCTTTATCTTTTAATAATCGTACCTGGTACCAAAGCAACGTTAGACACCACTCAACCATAAATAGATAGCAACAAACCGACTCCAGAATCGATTTCAGAGTGCGAGCAAGGTTGGCACATAGATTGAGCATATGTAACTCACTACGTACCAACTTGTGCACTGACTTCAAATTAACTTGGTAATCATTTATCACTATCTCTCAGGAGAACTCCGGGCACTATCCAAGCGATGCCACCGTCCAGTTGCGGACCAGTTGTAATTCACCAACCGATAATCAGTCAGATTCGTGTCAACCTTCCGGGTTCAAAACTTTATGGAAGAGAACAAACGGGAAAGCAACCATCTGGAATTTTTACCTCATAGATCTCACCACAGCTTTGACAGAGTGTACGGAGATCCTCCTCAGCTGTATCCCGAGTGACTCCCCCAACAAACACCTCTGATCCATGCGGAGGACGAGTGAGCAGCTCTCCGCTTTTCTCGCCTTCTTTCTCTTCCTTCTCCGTCTCTTTATGTACTTCTTCAGTGACGATATCTTCATCCTCCTCTTCTTCGTCGCCACCATCCACGTCCGCGTCAACTACATCATCCTCGCCGTGCTCTCCATTGGGCAAACCGCTGTCCAGCTCTTGATCTTGATCAGGATCATCTTGGTAGCCAGGATCATCATCATGCATTTCAAGGTCAAGACCTTCTTGACCCTCTCCCTTCTCTTCGTCATCCACGTCGACCGCCCCGTCGACCTCTTCATCTTCGGGGTCGACATCGCCATCGATATCAACTTGTTCTTCATCATGATCGCTGTGGATCACCTCCGGTGATGCTGAGTCATCCGCCATAGCCACTAGCAGGTCTCCTCGCACGCCAGCAAACAGGAACCTCACCTACGAGCTTGCAGTGCAGCTGTGGAGAAGGAGAAGGAAACAGGAGCATTTGCAGAGAAGAGGAGACAAGTGGAGGAAAACGAGGACAGAGGAAAGGGCACCAGAAGGTGCTGCTGAGTGAGAATCTCGAAGGAAAAGCTCTGAGGGCCATGAGATAAGATATATGAGATATGCCTCCTGGGCGCATTGCGACTTATTGAAAGGATGTGGGAAAAACTACACTGAAAGGAATCAGCTGAAAGAGGCCCTCAAGCAGCAATGTGTAGAACAAAAGCCTTGTGTAAGTGAGATTAAAGAGGATGCCCCACATGTGCACAGAGAACACAAGCATTACTCACTGTTAAGTTTGTGAAATCATAAGCTACACCCTTATGACTTACGAGACACTCCTCTCCTCTCAGAAAGCAATCACATGGTAGAAATGCAAGAGACGTCGACTAAGACAGAGAACAGAAAGTAGGGATCGATTTTAGATGAAGAGTTCTCAAACCGGAAGCCCATACAGGGTTTTGGTTACTTGCTATCCACTGGGAAGTGTTCCATATCAGCAAGAAAGGAAAAACGTATCGCGTGTGCCAACGCAACAACTTACCTCACTTTCAGGTTGAACATACTAACACCCGCGCGACCCAATATGATACTGTTCTCTCCAAACAGCGAGCAAACATACAACATTCAAGTAAAATCCAAGAAAAACTCGAAAACTTCAACTGCCGTATGACAATTAAAACAGATTTCAAAAGGACAAGCGCCAACTGCTAGTTTGATAACCTCTAAGCACCTAATTTATGTTTTGCAACGATGAGACTGCAGCTCCGGCAGGCCTCGCAAGCACTCGAGTGATTCCTACTCATTCAGGCCCTAAAGAAGCAAGAAGCAGCCAAAAGGGCCTGGACCCAGGCCGATACACCTCAGGAATCATCCACGTCCGCCACGTGATGGAATTTCGAGTGCAAGGATCAAAATAGTCATCTTCAATCGTGCCAAAAGAGCTAAAAAGAAGGAATAGGATAGAAGATAAAGCATAGAAAAGGATAACATCGTAAGAACAAGATGCGTCTTAAATAAGTGTTCCCGCACCCAAACAGTACCATAAAAAGACACTACTCTATTCCAGAATCATGACGCTTGTAAGGTACGGACACACAACAATTAACCGAAGCTTGGAGCTACATCGACCTCCTTAGAACCAAGAGCCGGCTGGCGACCTACAGATAACATAATCTCGGCAGTATAACAACTCTTAAAAGCAGGAAGCAGAAGCCGGAATACAGAGGCACCAGGTCAGATCTTCTGAGATGGAACTAGAACGACGCTGTGTCTACAGCCCAACGACGAATACGCGGAGGTTCTGGTGAAATTACAGTACCTACTGGATGCCTATTTCATCACCAACAAGCGAAGACGGGTGTGGAAGAAGAAACTGAAAGACAGAACATGCGACCGGCATCATACACGCCGTAAAAATCACATGATGTAGGCAGAAAAACGAGGCAATGACTTCAAACAATAAACCGATTCACCCAAAACCCACAAAGCCGGATGCACAGAACTGATTGAAGGTAGAACAAACCCTTTAACACACCTTGCGGGAGACCTAGGGTGCTCCAGAACCAACAAGGACGACCGCGGACAAGGTTTTCAAGAAAGGAGTTAAAAAGACGATCTCGTGTTGACATGATCTCCTCTGTTCACTCGAGACTCTCTCCACATAGCTAGTAACCCTATCTCAACGACTTCTACCAGGGCGCGAGTCACGTCAGGCATGCTCGCAACTACGAGCTTTTCCTCATAGAAATTTCGCGCACAACAACATGTAAACTTAGGGAAGATTGCCAAAGAGTAACCGACCAAACCACAACAGACTCAGGGTGCAGAGGGTAGCGAGGTTTCTCATTCGTACCTGCTGTAAAATTCCGCCGCTCTCCGATGGAACGATTGCCGCAAACTAACCTCGTACCTCCAACACTCTCCTGCTCTCTCTCTCTCTGTCTTTCTCCCACCCTCTTCTCCCGTCTATTCTTTCGCCGCGTTCACCAAACGATCACTTCCCTCTCATCTTTTCTGACGATCTTCTGCCCACCATCTTTTTCCCGACCTACTCTGTCCTGTCCTGCCCAGCCTACGAGCTTCGCTTCGTTCTCCCCCCGACAGTCAATGGGCAGACTCAAACCTGACCGTACCCACTTTACCTGACCCAACCGAACCGACCTGACCCGACTCCACTCCACACGTCTACAGAGACCCATACCTCTCGATATGTTACAGCCAAGCGAATCAGAGCCCCGTCTCTTCGGAATGCAGGCTGAGATGGACATTAATCTGTATGAATGACAAAGCAATATTAAACATTATTAAACATTTCCTTATACGATCACGCGGATTCATCTAAACAGCCAGTAAGACCCGTCTTTGATGGCCGAAGGGTAAGAGTGACTGGATAACATTCTCCCGTGTGTTCCTTACACCATGTTCTGTTTATACAAATCTTCCTTCTTTAATCAAGTAACTTTAATTCAACTTATCATTACCTGGTCTAATCACTCATTAACTCTTCCTTCCCTCTCGGCCTGTGGTTATTCTTCAATTTAACTATGAAAATTCCATATAAAGATACTTTACCTTGCTTCTTTCCATTGCAAGTAGGCCTCGGCCCAGTTCGGTTTGAGCCAAGCAAACCGCCAAACCGTGATTTAAAGTGGTTTAGGTTTGGTCAACCGCAATTCAGTTAGCGTTCAACATAATTATATGGTTCGGTTTGTAAACTGTTCAAGTTAAACAGTATGGTTATTAACAGTTAAGGTTTAAATGGTTCAGGTTTGTAAACAACCCAGGTTTAAAATCGATTTGGTTCAACCTTCGGTCAAAAGGATTCACAGTCGTAGTTTGAACTATTCATAGCACCTGCTATTCACTTCCTCCATCGAAAGATGGAGGAGTCAATATCCAAACGTTTAATTTAGTACTTAACCTTCTTGCTGGGAAGGGTTAGATATTAAATTAAACTCTGAGTAAGTTAATGTATTCATGAGTATAGTTTACTAGACTTGTATTATCTGAAGCACGGCTGGCGAGTCAAGACTTATGATTTATCTCGTGCTTTCTCAGTGTTTTGTTTCTAGACATAGACAAACATATAATTTTTATAGAATTTTTATAATTTTTATAATTTTTTATAATTTTTATTTAACATATATATATATATTTCTGATGACATTAAGCGAGCAAAAGTTCCCAAGAGTTCATCCAACATGCATATTCATTTTATGTTTAGATGGTTCGATCTACAGTTCACGTCGCTAAAACCGTGATTTAAATAGTTTGTAGTTTGAAAACACTAAGCTCAAGTTCTTGCAGGAAAGATTATGAGCTAATATTTAAATGGTTTAACCGGTTCGAAATAGTTTATACGGTTTGGTTCAAAGTGGTTTAGGTTTATAATTTTTTTAAATAGTTTAGTTTATCGGTTCTGTTTAAATTGTTTTGTAATTTATTTGGTCCGGTCTAAATAATTTTGTGGTTTAAGTGGTTCGGTTTTGTTTCAGTTCGGATCATATGTTTCTTTTAAAATGATTCGGCCCGAAGAAAACTACTCAATCCAACCTTTTCAGAACCTGTTTGAGCCGAACCGAGACTGAGGTACAATTTCAAGGTATGAAAGAATTTCGTCATTTTCTTCGAAGAACTAATTACTGGAAGCACAATCATATTGCATTACAGGATAAATTTACGTACTTGACCTCTGGTACTGCCTAGAATACCCGCCTGCCTTGCAAATAAAGGTTTAGAGACTCATAAGTCGGGTTTTAAGGGTGAAAAAGAAAGTATCATATAGAAGATCGTATATAAAAATTAGACTACAAAAAAATTAGTCTATAATTGAATTAATTCAGTATCAGTAAGACCTAATTGAATAAAGAGTGAATAATTTAATATGATAACTTATCATCCGTTAATATACAATCGTTGATCGGACCCGAAGTCCGGTACGTTACTCACCCATGTACACTGAATAACGTTATAACCCTTCCGACGGGAAAGATTAAAATATTATTTAATATCCTTGATAAAAGACGATGTTTTACATTTATTCTTCCGGACTTATACCCCCAGGAGCGCAACGGCCCGTTCTTCGCTTATGGGTTCTTTCCAGATGAGTTGATTACTCCGGGACTGACTAATATATAACGTTTATAAATTATAAATTATTTTATTTTAACTTAATATAATATATTTTTATAACACTTACAGATTTTCTGATAAAAGAAAACGAAATTCACTGTACAAGGACGTTGGGGATGCCTATTATTCATTTACACGAGATAGAATACATAGCATAAAGGAGTGTAAAGTCTACTTAGTTCTTAGCCATTAGTACTAATCATTCCCAAACGAAGGAGAGAGGGAAGATTAAGTCAAGGGGAAAACAAAACAAGAACAAGTATCAACAAGCTGGACAGAATACTCTTATTTATATAATTGGTATGTATGGACAAGACCGGTACAGAAGTCAAGTCCGGCTTGAGGATTTACAGATTTCTTTGTTCGCATCTAAGACGCCGGACTGTGGCCCGGACAGCAAGGTATCCCACGTATGCGTTTTGTTCTACTTGCGGCGAGTGTGAGTCAAACATGTGGCAGTTCGTGGTTGATCGATTCAGCCCGTCTCCAAAATATCAACGCTAGCGCAACTTGCGACTCCTGTATGATTATGGTTTGATGTCTAGCAGTTGTTCGACTACCAGAGTTAGAGCATATTATTTGCGTTGAGGGAGAAACAGCATTCCAAGATTTATATTCCCGTCCAAACTCTCACAGAGAGAGTTAACAAATAGGGAGGAGTAACAGCGTTCCAGTCTAACGAAGCTCGGAAATAGTCTAACGATTACGGGCGCTCCAAAGCCAACCCGGCCCGGGAGAGCTGAGCCCAGCCTGGCCCGGCTCGGGCCGGTCGGGTTGGCCCAGTCTGCCCAACCCGGTCTTATATCTGAGGTTGTTACTGGACGTCTGTTCTAACTTCGCAGCGAACAAAGATGTTGCTCGGTTAAAGTGTTCGAACTGCGTGAAGGGAAACAAATCGAAGTAAGCAACGCAGTTGAAGGTACGGACTCCGAAGCGTGTCGTGTCTGGGAAGGCGAGGGGAAGAGAAGGGAGAGGAGGAAATGGGAGGGAGATAGACGAAACGATCGACAGACAGACGACTTCACGACAGTACGACAGAGTGCACTTTTGGACGTTTGAAGGAAGCGAAAGAAAAAGCTGCAGGTCACGTCAGGAAGGAAAGAAAGAAGGAAGCGCAGGCGATGGAAGCACAAGCGAAACTTAGCATAGTTAATGGTAATCTTGGGAAAAAGTTGGAGGGCGAGGAAGAAGACGCCGAGGGACAGAAGAAGTCTCTGCAACGACTGAAAGTTCGTATAGATGAACTGATCGGAAGTGCGCATTCGACCGAGGAGTCGATCGAGCGAGCCAGTGATGCACTGCTGAACGAGTTGCGCGCGTCGGGATCTGCCAGGCAGAAAGCAGTAGATTCTCTGCTGGCGGTGCTGCGCTTGCCCAATTTGCCAGATCGCCTTCAGGATACGATCGCTGCTGCTATCTCTCTCTGCTCGGGGGCCTACAGCAATAACTCTTCCTCCCCGTATCGAACATTTACCTTTTCGCCTTCTCTTCGTGTCAATGTACCTCTCTGTCTAGCTTCCCATTTCCTGGTGCACTGATGGCAAAATGTATAAATGCTACACTGCTTGAAGTATTCGTAGATATTTTATCGAGCTTCCCTGAGTTAAGCATTGCACTTGTCTCCCTGACATTTCCACTCGCAGTATCACCTGCCCCATTGTGCTATGTCGCAGTTGGAAGGAATGGATCTTGTAAAGCTCGTCATTGTTGCCAGGCAACGCCACTCAGCGGCTGTTCTTTGCCATCTAGAATGGTTTTGTTTGTAGTTTCTACCCAAACTGGAAACAGTGCATTCCAGTGTTCGTAGTGCCTCGTCTAGTGAGTTCCAACTGGTTTCACAGTGCAGAAGGACGTGGTCACGGGTTTCCTTGGATTTGGAGCTCACACCTCGATACAGGACCGAGACTCAAGATCGGCAGCATCTGACTTTCAAAGTTCTCGTAGCTAATCTGGGGCATCTGGACGTTGGTCCTCATGCCAGTTTCACGGTTGCCATGAGAACTGTGAAGTTTGGCCTGAAGTTGTTTGTTTTAGGCAACAGAATCGGTAAAGATCTAGCTCACCAGAAAATTAGCAGTACCGCGACTTCTTCGTGAATCCACATTCTTAGTGGTTCGGATGTTAGCGTACATATGTACATTCAACTGGCAATCGTTCAGTTCCGGAGCCTTAAACCACAATGGAGAAGAACCCTGTTTTATGGATCGCTATGATCCTGTCAGCCTATGTCTGGTTTTCTCTTGCTTCAGCGTCTACCTGATTTAGTACTGTCCTATGTTTAGTTCGAGTTCGTCGCGGCCTATGGCAGCTTGAGGGATCAGTCGATGTTCGCAACCTCTGTCTTTAATGTCCAGCATTGGAAAGCCTGCTTACCAATTTTGTTTCGGCACGTATCCTGCGTTGCTTCGTTGGTTGTTTCCATCTCATTGAGCTTACGAGCTTTCCATACTTCTGTTGAGTTCTTTGTCCGGCGGTAAGCAGTGGATGAGATTCGGAGAAGAATTTCGCTGGAAGTGTAGCTTCGAGAGGAATTTGCAGTCATCTGAAACGGTGGACAAATTTGTCATGGAATTCGCAGATTCAAGAGATCGACTTTGAAGACGGTGGTGTAGGATGGAAGGTTTGGGGAGGAGCATTGCTGTTGTCCCTTCGTCTCGTGGAAATTCCGAGCCTTGTGAAACACAAGCGCGTGTTGGAATTGGGAAGTGGATGTGGTCTTTGCGGTCTCGTTGCATCGAAACTTGGCGGGGCTGAAGTTGTTCTGACCGATTACCTTCCCTCTTTACTACTGAACCTCCGCAGGAACGTGTCACTGTTCCGAAATCAGAGGAAAGAAATCCAGAGGCAGTTTTCCTACTCGTCTAGATCAGTCAGCTATGACAATCAGATCACTTGCGGGCCACCCGAGGAATCGGTGGTGCAGCGGACTGAGGCATCTCAAGATGATTACGTATTCCCTGGGGAAACCAGCTCGACAACGCGCACGATAAGATTGCGTTACCTCGATTGGCTCGAAGCCTCTGGAACACAAGTGGTTCCCTTGAATTTTCCGGTAATCTTTCCTCCTCTTCTTCCCGCTCAGAAGCGGCGAGCGAGTTCCAGCATTCAGCAATGCTACGTCGAGTTCCTTCTTGTCTAACAATACAGCCATCACACAATTTGCAGATTTATGGGTGCTAGTTTTTTCCACCCTCCGGTTTATATCATCTCAGTTGTGGCTCTTGGCAGAAGTTGGACCTACAACTGCCTCCCAGAGTAACTACGGACCAGTTGTTTGATGTGGTGATGGGAAGCGATGTGATTTACGAGGAGCGTTTGATACAACCCTTGGTGGTGAGTAGGACGGGCTACGGTAGTTGCAAGAGGAGTGTAAATTGCGTTCCCTTTCTTGTTATTCTTACATTTCAGTCCTCTTCGAAGTCTTAACGCCAGTTGTTAAATCTTATGACAAATCATCACGAAACACTTCCACTTACAACGTTTTCATATATCCTACCAGGCTACGATCTCACGACATTTGGCAAAACCGCACGGCAAGGGGCTCCTCGTATCACCCATTCGAGAAAAGCGGCTTCTCGAAGTGTTCCTAAAGGAAGTGGAACATCACAAGATGAGGGCGACCGTTGTTCAAGTTGAAGCTTCCGAGTGGAGCCGCTGCAAGGCCATCGTGAACGGAGATACGGAGGGATCCGACGAGGACGAGGAGTTTCTCGAGGACGAACAAGGGACGATGAATGACATCGAGTACTACGATGGAGGATACGTCTCCATCACTGTGACTCACAAACTCACCGCAGAACCGTTCGACATGTGAAAACTGGCCTGAGAGACGGTGTGTAGGAAGTACAATAGCGAGCACGTAATTCACTAGATTTACTTATCGTCCAGTAGAGTGTTTGTTTATTAGCAGGGCTTTGGTACTCCTTACACAACGATGTAGACTTCGAGTCAGAGTCCGTCCACATTTTCCCCGTTTTAGTATGGTCTGGCCGTGTAGCAGTGACCTGGGGCAATCCAAAGCAGAAACTCCTTCTCCCTTCCGTGGGAACTGGAGTTAAGGTAGCGGATGACACTGGCGTTCAGTCAGGTGGTCTGTTTTATCACACTACGTCGAGGGCCCAATCCTTGATCATGCGTCGCTAGAGAAGTTTTGGGGTCTCGCCCGAGTGTTTTGGTAGGCAGAGATGCGGTTATGGGACCATAAACCGTGTTTGTGATTGTATTGTGATTGACATTATGGAACGAGTTCTTTTAGTGGGAACACCCGGAGTTTTTCCACCAAATGTGTGTGCATCAGTTCTTCCACGTTACTGTCCGTTCTCACGCATATTTCCTTTTCTTGCCAGGCAGTAGTACACGGTCACAGTGATTCACTGACCACTGTTATTTTCCCTCTGACATTCCAAGCAATCAGTTTTCAGGAAGTAGAGTAGAGATGGATAGTGCCCAGCTACGCATCAAACATGAACGCAGCACTTCCATAACAAGCTTTTTAACATCTAGAGCTAAGTTTCCAAACTCTTCTCGTATGTGAACTTCGGCTCGTTTCTCTTCTTAGAATAGTGCTGGTATCTCCTTCGGTTTTTCAACCCTCCCTCGCGCAGTTTCGTCACTAGCTTTTCATCTGTACTACAGGTGCTCTAATCTGCCCAATCTTCTCTTCTCTTGGGCCACCGGACCTGTTCACAGATTTTTCCTCTCACAGGTTTCTCACACTCCGATCATTACACTTTTTTTTCACATTCTTCTTACACTCCGATCATTTCACTGTTACTTCACATTCTTCCTGCGTCTTAGGCTTCGGGCTTCATCGACCAAACAACGGAGTACACGGTACCATCAGTGAGGACCACCGGACCTGTTCACAGATTTCCTCTCACAGGTTTCTCACACTCCGATCTTTACATTGTTATTTCACATTCTTCTTACACTCCGATCATTTCACTGTTACTTCACATTCTTCCTGCGTCTTAGGCTTCGGGCTTCATCGACCAAACAACGGAGTACACGGTAGCATCAGTGAGGAGAAGAGAATGAAAATTAGAGTAGACTCAGTTACATCTTGTTCGGTGGGATTTACAGAAGATATTATCTACAGACCATCGGCATGTTCTTATCTAGCTGCTCTCCAAATCGGACGTTCATATAAAGGTGGATTCCAGTTCTCACTAACAGACTTCTACCCATGTGTCATGCTTTATTTGGAATCTAACCAGTCTGCTTCTCCAGGCCACTTCTCAACCTGCCATGAGTTGAGCTGCACATGACGATGATTCCGGCTTACATTGGTTCAGCAGGAAGTCTGGCAGTGGGCGTACCGTGCCCTCCCTTGTGTTCTCATCTGAAACAGAGTGACTACAACTACCAAGTATCAGCACTCACACCATCTTCTAGGATCCAAGCGGATGTCAAGTTGCCTCTCGTCGTTCCCTTAACCTAATTCATGCATCCATGAACAGTTGGACGGACCGCGTGCTTGAGGATAAACTGTGGTCGGTAAACACAGATTATCATCTGAGATCATACCTTGTACAGTTCAATTGGTACAACGAGTCAGCGGGTTTACCTACTGCAGTAAGGGCGCCGCCAACCTGGTCGAAGGAAAGGAGAAGAGAGAACAAGTATTTTCAACTCCGTTGACAGTGCCTGTAGAGCCAAAGCAGGGTTCCTCGGAGCTGTCGGGCGGCAGGGTAGGTGAGGTCTCTGGGTACGCCAATTTTGTTCATCAGAAAACCAACCGCACCAGCAACTGCGTGCTTGCGGGGGAGGTCGTCGGGCAACAGCACCTTGTCCGTGCCGAGAATGAGAGCCTTTATCACGTATCTAAGTCCCAAGTCCACAGCTTCGACGTCCATCATGTCCTCCTCATCCTTCTTCACGCCCCTCATGGCGAACTTGACCACCGCGTCATGGTTCTTGATGAAACACTGCGCGGCCTCTTCTTTGGCTCCACCTTTGCCAGTCCCATCGTCGGCTCCCCAAGCACTCACCTCGGGCTTCAATGGAAGATCCCAGCTTCCCGCCGTTCCGTCGATATGAGCTCTCCACGCTGCACCTGCCGGCTCGGAGCGGCAAGCTCCTATTTGTGGCTCCAAGTTGTGTACTATGTAGAAGTCGTCTGACTTGATCCCCTGATATGCAGGCCTCGAGTCCATCGCATCATACCAAGTGTTGACAGCCGGCCAACGATCGTTTCCGCGCACCTTGATTCCTGGCCAGTAAGGCATACTTGCAGCAATTCTCTCCAGAAACGGCGCGTAGACACAGTCGACCAGCGAGAACTGAAGGCATGAGTGAAGCACAAGCAACATCAGTTTTTAACATAGTCTAAGTCATTTGTGGCCCAAGTTTGCTGGCGGTGTCGAGCAAAGATCGTCAAAGCGGATCAGTCGAAATCAGAAAGATGATCAAGTCGAGTTCAATCTACTTCCAGTCTAATATTCATATCGAGAGCGTTCTGGCTTATGTTTGTTATGGTCTTGGGAGGTCCCTTGAAGAATTCAAGAAGTTGAATGAAAACGTATACACACCTCGTTACCGAAAAAGTAAGGTCCACCAAACTTTTTGAGGGCTTCGTTGACAGCGTCCATAGTTGTGTCGAACGATGTCCCCGGTCTTCCTTTCAACCTGTTGAGCCATGCTCCGAACAGTCTTCTCTCGAGCTTTAGAAGGTCATCCAGAACGGACCATTGAGGAGTGCCCGGACGGGGAAGCATGGGATTTCTATCGGAGAATTTAGATTCCAGGTATAACATGATGTCCAGAGATTCTGTAAGAAGCTGACCATCCAAAACGACTGCAGGAAGCAGACCCGAGGGGACCATGCGCGTGTACCATTCCGGCTTCTCTCCGTAGCACCACATGTTGATCTTCTCCACCGTGTAATTCAGTTGTTTCTCCTCCAGCAGAAGCCATAATCGCTCGCAGTATGGACACCACGCTGAATTGTCGCGGTAAAACACGAGCTTTGATGCATCGTTCCCTGGGCCAAAAACCCGTTCTGCGAGGTGCGCAACTCTTGGCTGAGGCCCGAATGCCTTTCCTCCCAAATAAGTCTCCAACCCTTCCCATGTCACGTCCGTCTCTGTCTGCACCATCGTCGCTCGCACACGGCCGTATGAGGTGGGATTCAGCAGCTCCTTCTTCTCACCTTTGCCTCCCCCGAGCCGCACCATATGTACAAGGCCAGGGCTTAAATTCCATCTCAAGGACGCCGGCGATGCTGCTATGGTCAGTGGCCCGGTGATGTGTTTCGATGACGAGTATATCGACGAAGAAGTTGCAACGCTGGGTGACGAGATCGTTGGGCTTTGGAGAAGACTGCTGTGATTCATCGCTCAAGTTCGCTCGCTCGGACTTGATGTCGGGTAAAAGCTACTTCCTGCTCACGACTTGCTGGCTAGCAAGTCTTCTAATCTTCTTCTCCACGTTCTCCTCCTCCTTCCTTCATAGCGAAGTGTGTACAGAGCACCAGTCATGTGTACGTGGTCCTTGCTGGACCTCTAATCTCATATACAAGAAGAATTGCAGTTTGCGCGGGCCCCACTTCATCATCCATGTCGAGTGACATCGGGAGCAAACCGAATTCTTGCAGACATGACTAGCAGTTCGTCCACCGCTTATCGTAGCCGGGCCATACTCCGTACTCATCTCGTCCGGTCCTACAACTTGACGAATTTGTGAATGCAGCTACCCCGACATCGCTACTAGGTCTCTTTCTACGCGTATCAGGACCTGGAAACGTCTAGCAGTCGAACAATGAGTGCGGAAGAGAGAAGCGGTGGAGAAGCACATTGAGTCATTCTCGAATTTATAGAGAAGTCGCGAAATTTGGATGTCGTTTTAAGATTCTTTCCTGGTTTCTGTAATCAACGTTGTAAGTTGTACAGTGCAAGGCCATGTGACAGCAGGTTGTGTACAACGGGGAACAGTTTTCAGAGAGTAAATTCAGGGGCGTAGGAAGCGACAGTGATCTTGGTTCGAAAAACCTGACATGACCGAGTAGACTTTGTGAGCTTCTAGAGATGTTTCATGCGGGATGGACCTCAGCTTGTCCTGCAGAAGTTGGTGGCAGAGTGCCACTACTCCGCTTCAGAACGAGAGATACTCCATGGGCCCCATCGTCCAAATTCTCACCCAACATCGTGGCAACGTCAGGAGGTGGAAGTGAAGCAAAGAGCAAACTTACTGGAGATTTTGCCGGTTTGTCCGCTTTGAAAGAACAGCTAGATAGTCAAGGTCAGGGGGGCTCGGGCTCAAGAGGATTTGCCGGACTGTCTGCGTTAAAAGAACAGATGACGTTCGACAAGAGAGCTACTCCTGCGCCGCTATCACTCGAACGAAAGAAGGCGGCAAATGACAGCAGTTGGGGAGAGAAAGGACAAGGATCTGTTACTCTGATGGTGTCCAACTTGCCGAAGGACCTCACCAAAGCGAAGTACGAATCGTTCATGCAACAGATCCCGGAAATCTCCAGTTGCACCTACTTGACCGATAAGAGTAGGCATTGTCGTGGCTATGGAATTTGTGAGGTTCGTCCGGGAGCAGATGTTGCAGCCGTGCTGGGATTCATCAGCAGTCAAACACTGGGTGGGAGGGCTCTCAAAGCTTCATTGACAACTGGCAAGAAGGAATCCGAGGAAGATGCAGGGCAAGAGGGTGTCAAACCCAAATCCGTGAGAAAGAAGCTTCAGGCTGGCACTGGCACGTTAACCCAAGTGAAAGCCAAACCTAGAATTCCTGTCACGGACGGTAAACGTAAGACGTCTGCAAGACATCTCCAAGCCGCTTTACATCTAAAGGATGAAGGTAGAGAAGTGCCAGATGCTCAACAGCAGCAGCTTAGCCCCGTCACAAGCTCGGATGGAAATGGTTATGGGACTAACTCGAGGGATTCCTCAAAACTACGTACTCAGAGTGCGTCGGAACCCCGGGAATCTCAGCAGCAGTCGAGCATGGGCACAACGACGATTTCAGAGGACTATGGCCGTCTGTCAGGATCAATTGTTGTGGCTGCTTTGGAAAGAATGGCATCTGCGGGACGAGCGAGACAGCGGAGAACCAAACGAACTGCTGCGACATCAACATCGTCCGAATCTGACAATGAACTGGAAACTTCAAACGACCCACAGTTCATCGAGTTCCAGTCGGATTGGGCCGAGAGAATCCAGTCACTGGAGGCTAGTATTGAGCAGTTGAAGCGGTCGTGATTCCATACTGCGGAGTCTTAAGACAGCCTCCCGATTCACTCGCAGTGACTCCAGCACAAACGAGTTGCCTGTTCAGCTGAAATCTAGGTTGAGGGAAAATGGGATCAAAGAGTTTCAGGCAAATTACTGAAATTCCTTGTTTTGGTAGGTATCATTTCGCTAAAGATTATAGCACATGAGAATGTTTGCACGCGGAGGGTTTTACAATCTCAGCACCAGGGCTTCTGATGTCCTCACAATGCGGCACAATCACTCAGATAGCGACGAACGGTTTCACTCATGTCCAATGACTCCCGAGATGAGACTAGTAGGCCGAGCCCATTTTGGCAGATGACTGGTGTGAGGTCAAAGTGCTCATCTCTCAGCCATTTGAGTTATACGTGTTGCACATGCAGTTCCTTTCACATTTCTTGAGCTAATACTGGATAATAGGGCAGAAGGATCGAAGGAAAAGGAATTTACATGAAGCTTTCAAAGCGAGTGAGAGCCTCACTTCCAGTTATGTGCACGAGGTCCGCGTACGCATCTTTATGTACGAGCAAAGGAAAGTATCAACAAACCGCCAATGTTGTCAAGACGAGGTTAGTGACTTTCAGCTCTACTACTGGACCATGACAATTAGACTATATTTCCCAGTAACCAAAAGATAGCTACACTGTTTTCCGCATTTAGTGTCATATACATTAATTTTGTATCCACATTAGTAAAATTAAAGTCTATTTAGTGTCAAGCATATTATTTTATGCTTGATACCAAATAGACTTTATGAATCGATAATTTTCTAAGAGCAAAGTAGTTGGTAGTTGGTCATTCAGATCTCATGTAGTGTTCAATCTAGACTCTATTTTTTAAATTTTTTGGTCTTTTGTTATGAATTTGGAGAAATAACAGATGCCTCTATCTACTAAACGTATTCCAGATTCAATCGTCCCAAAAGCGAATTCTAGAACTGAATGCATATTGTTTTCATCTATGAAAGGGTGAGCAAACGATATCTTGAATAATATTTTTTAGTTTATTTATGATCAATGAGTTGTATTACATTTCTATTCAAACTATATATCTCATCTTCATTTTTTATTTCTACGCATTTGAGAAAAGAAATTTAAGTTGCTCAAAAGAGAAGAAAAGAATGGGAGGGATGAAAGAAAGAAAAAAGAGAAAGAAAAGGAAGAAAGGTAAGGGGAGAAATTGTTCTCTCTTATATTTTGAAGTGATAAAGTGGTTATGCTATCTCTTTCTCCTTTTATCTTTTCAGATTGTTTCATGTAATGTTTTGGTTTAGTGTATAAGTCCATTGGTTTCAAGTTTTGTTAAATACTTTATATTTTATAATTTAGTATTTATAATCACATTAATTTTATCTTTAATATTGTTAATGATTTTTAGATCCACTCAAGATCGAACGCAATTGCAAACAATAGATCTTTACAATTAATGAATAATATTTAACAACTTGATCGAGAAATTAAAAAACAAATTAACATTTGGTGGTTTTTAAACTAAAGTTGGAACATTGAGCTAAGACGTAAGAGTTTATCTAAAAGAACTTTAGTCTCACATTGTCTAAAAAAAAAGAAGTTTGGAAACGGATCGGGACGTAAATTTGATACGTAAGTTCGAACATTTCAAACTTATGAGGTTTGAAGAGAAAAGATCGACCTCTGAAATTAAACTCACATCTAGGCAAACGTGCGTCCAAAGATGCATACGTGCGATGACACTGATCGTCCATATGGAGATTGTAAGGATTTTTTAGATACCTTACGACATAGAGTGATCTCTTGGGAAAAAAAATTTTAAGTTGAGAGATCATGTGTCTTCTTTCAAACCAAGGGAAGGATGAAAAAATTGATAGATGAGTACTTGACAATGCATGAGGTTGCAACTGTAAAGGTTGTAACTTATGACGATAAGGTTGACGACCATGGAAAAGATTTTGATATGCATGTAGAATCTAACAGATTATGATCATCCGCTATCTCTATGAAAATAGAAAATATCACATGAAGTATTATTGAGGATTGCCGTTATCATCTGATGAGCCACAAGATAAAAATATCGTGTGGAGATTATTGTCGATATATGTGTATATCACCAAACCTCAACACCAGACTTTGATTGATGATGTCACGTCAGTTTGGACACCTCGGCTAGGTTGGTCGAGTGTGGAGTGGTGAATCCCGGTAAGGTCGTTAGTGTCATTAGGACGAGTTGGTGAGAGAGCCCACTAGGGGTATACTTCGCAAGTAGGGCTTGGAGGCCTTAGTTCTTCAAGTTGAGCCTTCAAGCTCCTAGTTATGGTGGATAATCTTTGTGAGTGCAATCTGGAGTCTCTGCGAGCACAAAGTAGATTTAGCTCGACTTTAGTGATTATTTAGTGCCCGTTGACATGATGGAGTGAGTACATATCGTTTATCACTTGAAGAACTCAGATTGAGAGGTTTCATGTCGCAAATTTCAACCGGTGGTATCTCTATAGTGGGCAGATCGTTGATATCTTCGATTTGTGGGTGCACACGTGCGCAGAGTGGTTCTTTTTGGTTGGGTGATCGATCGCAGTGTAGATTATTGTTGTTTGAACCTGTTCTTGGTCGATTTGGTGGTGAGGTAGTGCGGAAGCGTTGTTAGAATTTCTTGTGACGAGTTTTTGTGATCAATTTGAGGTCGGCAGAAGTGCGTCAACGGACGTCAAGTTGGCGTGGGTCGACAATTTGTGGTGCTGAAGAGTGGAGTATGTGCTTGGAGGAGCAGAGGTGCGTGAGTGCGGAGGCGGAGCGAAGCTCGAGCCCGCACCCGTCGTAAGCCAACTTGTTGGCGTGCGTGAGAGAGGTATGCAAGTTTCAATTATGTGGGAAGAGTAAAACAAACTGGTCACCCATCCCAACACTATTCCTGGACTTGGACACTTAACTCTATAGTCTTAGCTTTGGCTTTACCACTAGACCAATAGCTCTTGGTGTTTTCTAGGGATGCGTGCAAATACTTATGGACTTGTTTAAAGTAGTAGGAGACCTTCACGCAATTCCTAGAGGGGTGGTAGGGACGACCTCACAGTATTAGGGGGAAGTTATAGTTGTGGTAGTGTTTGTGTTGATATAGTCCCAAGCTCCAGTAGATCGACGGCTACCATTAGCTGGAGTGGTTAGGGTTGTTAGAGTTAGTTAGAGGGCTAACCCACCATTAGAGTTTCTTTTGTACTCACCTCCATTATATATACACAGAGAGACAAAGCCTCTCTCATCTCATTCCTATTTTACTTCCTTGTCTACTCGCTCTCTCTTCTTAGAGTGTCCTTGAAGTATCGATCTTTCTACATGATATAAGAGTTGGTGAGAGCGTGTGTCCTTTGCTGATGAGCAAGATGGAGATTAGAGTACAAGAGAGAGCAGCTGGAGGTGTGCTTGATGTCGAGCACTATCCTGCTGATGCGTTCGGGTGAGGCGAAACTTTTTCTTACGCCACCAGAAACTTTGAACGCGATTTCGAAGACCTAGACGATTTTTTCTTGTTGAAATCTGTCGACCAATTTTTTAAAAGCTGTCTTGTTCAGAAGGTGCGAATTATGTACTCGGCCAAATTTCAGTCGATTTGGAGATTTCCAGCGGCAGATTTTCAATTGGATCTTTTTCGACCCAAAATGAAAGTTTTAGGACTTGAGTCTAAAACAAATCCTGTTCCGAATATGAAAAATTCAGAAAATTTTGAGGGGTCGCACACTCATTTCTGACCTTGTTTGGTCTAGTTTCCACTTTTCTTGGTGTGTTCTTCCGACGTTTTCGTCATGTTTTGTACACCTACAGTTCGCGAACATGTTCTTTTCATTCTCGCTGCAGGAGGAGTTCGCGGAGTCGAATTCTTGTGACTTGTGACAACTCTTGATCGAGCGGTGTGGAGAGACGAGTTTCGTGAAGAATATGTGAGATTTTCCGCGTACAAAACAGCATAATTTCAACATTGCAGCTATGACGGAGTCCGTGTCTTTGATCATTGAGAGAAGCTCGACAAGAACAACTATCAAGTGTGGAAGTTCCGGATGAAGACTTTCCTACAGGGTCAAGATCTATAGGATCTTATCACTGAGGAGGAGAAAGCGCCTGAAGTGCCAATTTCTGACTTGAAATTCAAAGAGTGGAAGAAGCGTTCATATTAGACTATTCACTACATCGCGTTGACAGTCTTAGCATCGATGATCGGTCACATTCAAGATTGCGATACGCCCAAGAAAGCTTGGGATACACTCGCGCATCTGTTTCAATCCGGAACAGAGGCGCGGAAGCTGCAATTGCTGCAGCAGTTCAACACTATGAAGAAAGGATCGATGTGCATCAACGACTATGTGAACCATGTCAAGTAGCTCGTGGATCAACTATCTTCTATCAAAGTCGAGATTGATCCCACTGTCTTGATCGGAGCCACATTGCAAGGACTGTCTGCAGAGTACAAACAGTTCATAACATCGATTTCGATCAGAGAACCCCTTCCGCGGTTTGATGAGCTTGTTCTTATGATGTTAGGAGAGGAGGTGCGCCTACTAGAGAGTTCTACTTCGACGGGTCAACAAGAATCTGTCTATTTTGTAAGTTCTGGAGGATCTCGAGGTAGAGGTCGTGGCAAAGGTGCTAGACGTGGACGAGGTCGCGGACAACAACAGCAATCGCAGCAGAATCAACAGCAGCAGAATCAGCAGCAGTAGCAACAATCTGGTTTCAACAACAATCAGAGAAGAGCACCTGGTTCCTGCAACTACTGCAAGAAGCAAGATCACAATGCGAATTAGTGCTACAAGAAACAGAACAATCAAAGACAGCACACGACAACAACCCCCAACAAGGTAACAGCAACCAGCAAGGCTATATAGTCACTGAGCATATCTATTCGGAGCAGTTGCTGATTACTACGCATCAGAGTTATATGGCTTTCGAGCCACAGACTGACTGGGTGATCGACTCTGACGCCACCAGTCACATGACTCTCCATCGGGAGTGGTTTAGTTCACTGGAGCATGTGAAGACTCCACAGTTTATGGTGACAGGAGATGACACCAAGCACAAGATCCAGTACAAGGATCACATTTCACTTGACATTCTTGCTTCAACGTTTATTGGTATACGGAATGTCTTACATGTACCCACGTTGACTAGAAACCTGCTATATGTAGGATAGTTGATAGAGCAGGGTCTGCAAGTATGCTTCAATAAAGATGGATGCTTTATTGAAGATTCGAATGGCACTGTCAAAGCTCGAGGTATCAAGATTGGTAGGCTGTTTAAACTAGATGCATCTGCGCCTAAGTTACAGGCTGCCATGTATGAACAGAGTGGTCCAATAGTGTGTGACATTGACATCTGGCACAAGCGAATTAAGCACATGAACTTTCAGAGGCTGAATAGCCTTCCGAGTTCTGACCTGGTTACAGATTTGCCCAAATTCGAATCTAGTGAGCCCATTGGAGTCTGTGCAGCATGTCAATTCGGCAAGCAAGCTAGACAGCCCTGTAAGGGATCAGGTAGTAGAGCGAATAAGCTTTTGGAGCTTGTTCACACTGATGTATGGATTGCTTCTCAGCCAAGTATGACCGGTTTCCAGTACTTCGTGTCGTTCATTGATGACCATTCGCGTTATACTTGGATCTATTTGTTGAGAAACAAGTCCTCTGCCGAAGTACTGTCAGCATTTCAGACTTTCCGCAAGTTGGTGGAGAAACAGTCTGGAGCATCTATCCTCTGTCTGAGATCTGATGGAGGAGGCGAGTTTCTTTGTGAAGAGTTCGATGCATATCTGCGTGAGCATGGCATTTGACGCCAGAAGACCTACAGTTACAGTCCGCAACAGAACGGGGTTGCGGAGCGCAAGAATCGACATATAGCAGAAGCTGCTCGTGCGATGTTGAATGAGAAGACCATGCCTAGACCTTACTGGACAGAAGCTGTTTCATGTGCGGTGTATCTGATGAACCGGACTCCTACAACAGCAATCCACAACAAGACACCGATGGAGGTCTTCACAGACAATAAGCCTGATTACTCTTTTCTTAAAGTTTTCGGATGTATCTGTTATGTGCACATACCTGATGAAAGATGTAAGAAACTAGATCCGAAAGCAGATAGATGTATCTTCCTTGGTTATGCTTCTGATACGAAAGAATATAAGTGCTACAATCCTTCGTCCAAGCAGTTCTATATCAGTAGAGATGTCGTTTTTGATAAGCTATAGTCTTGCACCTGCACTTGTCATAGCCATCCTTGTACCTACTGTAGAACCAAGGAGTCAGTCCACTGTAGTACCTCAGAGTAATACGTTGAGTGAGGATCTGGAGAAGTCACTGATTCCATATCAGAGTCTGTTGCACATAGAGTTGTTGTTAACGTTAGAGTCCACGTAACACAACCTAGTGGAACTAGTGTAAGTTCTACACAGGATGAGCGCGTGCTATTGCAGCGTATGTTTGACTCATCCATGTATGTGGTTCTTCCACATCCACTGGATATTTTATCTCAGAATGTGACGTCTACGTCAGATCAGATGCAAGGGGAGGTGACTAGTGCACCAATTATCTCTCGTAGATCTGAGCGGTGTCGTGTTGAGAGTCTTCCTGGGAAGGGCGAACCTTCTGGCTGTGATATGAGCTTGAAGGCTGTGTTCAATCTACTCGGGGAAGCGTTGGGCTCTTGGATGTGGCTGGTCTACTCACAGGATAGGCTTCAGGTCTCAAGGTGATACTGAAAAACACTCATATAAGTCTCTAGGCTCTTCTGATATGTTCACGAAGCAAGTTCAGGCTTAACTAGCAATGATAAGATCAGATGGCGAACTTTGACACTCAGGATTGAGAAATATGTGAAGGTTCAGACTTCAGAACTCCTCCTACATGTAAATGAGGTTCTACTGGATACACATACGAAATTTCAGCTTCAGATCAATTCAAAGCACTAAGATATGAGCAGAAACTTTATGAGTAGAGAAATTACGGCAGTTTCTGGTACCCAGACAGCTATTTCGACCTGTAACAAGGAATTGGCTCGATCACTTTGGGAAATTCTTACAGGATTTGCAGTACACAGCTTGTTGAACACTCCTGTGAAGTTGGGCCTCTTGATTCCACACAGAACTCCAGATCTCGCTCTCTGAAGTTGCTGCTCCAGATTGAGAGCTTTTCGGACCCCTTCTACTTCAGCGACCGCCCTGAATTACTCACTCACTCAATTGACATGAAAATTTGGAGACAGTCGTAGCCCTACTGACAGTGAACATCACCACGAAGGTTTGAAGCGATTTCCTCAATTCTGCTGCAAATGACACTCAAAACCCCAAATTGAACAGAAGTGCTGCAATTCTGACACAAATCGAACTTCAATCAGCCATAACTCCTTGTTTATTGCCTCAAATCGATCAAAATTTTCGCTGACAGTGCTTGGCACGACGAGCTCTATCTCCCTGTGCTCTCAGATTTCGAAATGTCTTCACCAAATGCTCGAAATCCACTCTAGAGCTCTGTTTCTAAACTTAGAGTTTTACAAAAGACAAAAATGGACCAATGGGAGTTCATAGCTCCTTTTGGTTGTCATTTTGTGCCTTAAACTACCTGGTAACTTATCTACACTCATAGGCTACCACGTCAAGCCCCCTAGAGTGCCAGCGTAAAACTTAAACTACCTAAAATGACACGCAGCCCCGAAAGATAACTTAAACCAGCTAGAAAGCGTGCATGGGCGACACGCAAATACAAGCCATGAGCTTAAACCCCTATCAACACGATTATCAACCTACTAAGACTCAAAATATATAACATCATCCAAAAATGGACTTCTTTGAGGTCTTAACTTCACACAGAGAGACTAACGCCTGACAGAGAAATGAATCATTTACTATGTGAAATGATTCACATCACACATCCACCCCCTCCAAACCTGCACATCCTCCGGCATGTGCCAATCTCCTCAGTCTTCTGTTTGTTCTTTTTCATCATCACTTTCCTCCGCCTCAGTCTCTTCAGAAACTGGGACATCTTCGTCTCCTGTTGTCCTCTGCTCTGACTCCAGAAAGTTGAATAACTCAACTGACACTCCGCGTCTTTTGAACAATTTCACACGTTTGCCAGCCACAGATAGCTTCAAAAGAGTACCATCCAACTCACGCAAGCTATAGGTGGCATTCTCATACACATCTAGCACAACATAAGGTCCGAACCATCTTCGAGAGAACTTACGGAGTGTAGAATGCTGATTCTCCAACGTGCTATCATATACCAGAACCCAGTCACCAACACGTATTGGATTCGGTCATAGTCGGTGAGTCTTGTCAAAACGTTCCTTGTTTCTGACTCGAGCCACCTTCAGCCTCTCCTGCGCATCAGCAAGATCCTCCTCCCTTCGCTCCAACTGCCTAATACGTAAAGCAAGGAGTGAAGCACGATCTATACCATCTTCCCATGGCAGCGTAGTCCACGTAAGAAAGTACTCCTCAGCAGGCATGATCGGTTTCTGACCCAACATAAGCTCAACTGGCATATAGCCAGTCGTAGTACAATGTGTAGTTCTATCAGCCCATAAAGCAAATGGAAGTAGTCTCGGTCATTCTCTAGGCCTACCATCACATGCTTTCACTAAAGCATGAACAATAGAAGGGTGTCCTTGTTCACTCTTACCAATGTCCTCTGGATTCATAGCAGTGGTAAGCCGAAGCTTTACTCCATAACGAGCAAAGAACTCCTTCACTTCAGCACCTCTCAACTCGCTTCTATCGGCACGTAATCTCCCAACCGATCCATAACGACAGATGATATCTTGAAGCACGAACCTACAGATATTCTCTGTAGTCTTCGTCCGTAGTGCTCGTCCCTCCACATAGTTGGAGATATCCTCTCGAGCCAACACCAAGTAACGCATCCCCCATAACCCCGGTGGCATCATCACAAGATCAAGAACCCACTGAAAATGGATACTAGGTGGATAAGTAGGTACAAGTCCATCTCTGTAACGGACCTTAGAGTAGAACTGGCAGTGCAGACACGACCCAACAAAGTCCACCACGTCTTGATACAAACCCTTCCACCAGTAACGCTCCTTCAGCTTCGTGTATGTAGCCCAGACTCCACGGTGTCCAGCTCACAAGGTGTCATGAAACTCCTTCAGCAGATTAAGCTTTGTCGATTGATCATCCACCACTCTAGCAAGCATCCCATCTCTTCTCTTCGGACGTTTCCACAGATAACCTTCACGTAGAAGGTAGCTGTACGCCTTTCGTCTGATCTCCTTGAACTCTGCATCACTCCATCCTTCTCTTCTGCATAAAGAACTCAGATAAAATCCAATATCGCGGAACTTTTCTGAGTAGAACTCCTCATTGAACGGCAGTGGTTCCAAGTCTGAAGTCTGCTGACCAACTTGGCACCAAACGTCTCTCCTCTCTTCACTCTCCATCTCTGCAAACATCTCATCCTCATCTGTATAACGAGCCCTAGACAACATATCTGCAACTGGATTGTCCTTCCCTGCTATATGCTTTAGCTCAGGGTTCAGACTCCGGACATAGGCAATCCATCGCAGCATTGCTATGTCTGGTGTAGTACAGTTGGATATCATGCCTAGTAGAGGTAGACAATCCGTTTCCAGGACTACATGAGCACCAATCAGAAACTCACGATCTGTCTTCATTGCTGTCACCGCTCCCCACAACTCACGCTTCACCTGAGGATAATCTCGTTGCCTGTCTGTCAATATCCTAGCTCCAAACCTAGAGGTAAGCCGCAATCCATCCGCATCATCTTGACCTATCGCCCAGCCAATTGCCTTTGGGCTAGTATCTACTGTGACAATGACAGGTCTCCCACATCCATAGTCTACTCTCCTCAAAACAGGCGGAGACTGTAGAGCCTCCTTCAACCTATTCATAGCTTCTCGATGGACTGAGGTCCATATAAACCTCTTACCCTTCCTCAATAATGCATACAAAGGCTCAACAACATGGGCATAATGAGGAATGGATAAACGATAAAATACACAAGCACCTAGAAAGCGTCGAACCTCTGTGATATTCCTACAGTCTGCCATCCTTGCTATGGCTTCAACCTTCTCGGGGTTTGGTCGTCTTCCAAAAGCGCCACACAGATGTCCAACCACTAAACTCTCAGACACGTCAAACTTGGACTTAGCTCCTGACAGGGTGAGATGTACCTCCTCCAGACGAGTCAAGATATGTTCTACATCCCTGATATGGTCTGTAACAAACCTTCTACATCCATTCGCAAGTACTGCTTCATCCTTGTCTTCAACCGCACAACCCTTTATAGGAATATCATCTAGAAATGGAATGGTAACATCAGGCACAAACTCCCTTAGTACCTTATGCATCGCATTCTGCATATGAGCCACCGAGTTCGTCGCTCCTTGTGGAAGAGTACACATCCGCATCAATCCCAGGGGCGTACGCATAGTAGTTAAATCCCTACTCTCTACAGCCAGCTGGAATTGATCATAACCAGAATATAGATCTCCTATTGAATAGATAGCTCTTCCTGCAAATGCCTCTGCTACCTCTTCAATCATAGGACCCGTCCCAACGTTACGAATGGTTACGTTATTCGCAGGCTGTAGGTCTTGAATAAAATGCAAAGCTCCTGACTTCTTGGGCACAGTGAACCACCTGCTAGAATACGACCTCATAGACGGCTCAAGTATCCCCATCTGTACCTTCTCCTTCAACAACTCGATGAGTTTAGGCAATAAAGCACGAGGAACTGGGATCGGTTTCAGGTCCCAAGGCACATGAGGGATTGTGAATATAACCATAGGTGCTATAACCTGCGGGTCCACACAACCTATCTCCTCTGCTGAAAAAGAGAATGCTTTACCATGCTTCACTACCATCTGTTCAAACACTGTCTTCTCGACCTCAGTCAAGAATTCACCCCCTCCTATCTGGAGCTCCTTCAATGTCTCCTCAGTAAACTGGTGCCCTACTCGTCTATGATCACGCAATATAGATTCAGTCCCCACTAACAGTACTTGCTGCTGGGAGTTAGCAGGTAGTTGAGCTGCTACCGGTCTTATCTTTCTCAGTACAGATTTGTACTTCGCATGGACGTCTGCTTCTTGAGGGAGTGCACACCAACAACTTGCTTCTCTCCCTTCATTATTCTGCATCGGATGAGGAAAGAACTGCAGGTATGTAGCAATCTCCTTATATATGCATCGAGAGTGGATAGGGATCACCACCACACTATTTTTCCCCTCCATCAATCTACTCACATTGTCTAACCAACCAACAGCTGACTGTATAGACATAAACTCTTCAAACAAACCAGAAACCACTTCGTCTTCAGATAGAACTCCTACACGCCACAACCCTGATACCTGTTTCACCATCCATCTTTTTGTATTTTCCTCCATATCTTCAACTCTTGTAAATCGGCTCCACCCATCTGTCTCAAACATCAGCAATCCAGACTGTCAACTCTGTACACCACACATGTATCCAGACCTTTGTACATGTCTCGCTTCCAACTCTGACGGGACCTCAACAGTAGGTTCTACACCCCTGTCTTCCCGCTCTACAGGAGTGGATTGCGAAAAACCTTACATCTCTTCGTATGAGAATCTCTAAGGGTTTGTCTGTTCCGCTCATGTCTTGAACGAACCGTCAAAAACTGTACTGAGTACTTGTCATCAAGACTTCGAACTCTAGCATAATGAGACCCATCGTTCATCACCTTTGTCTCCATCCGAACAGCGGTGATGTATGGTTGGCCCAGTATGACAGGATAGGAGGCAGATGACTGTACAAAGAAATGTTGATCAACCTCTACATCCCCAATCCTTACACGCATATTGGGACAAGCTCCGTATAACTCACCCTTTTGGTTATTTGCAGCTCGAAGCACCCAACCATGATTCCTTTCGATTGGCCACTGTTCTTTTTCATACACCTCCTTGGAAATGATGTTGATCTCCGACCCGTGATCCACAAGTGCAGGTACCGGCTCAGAAAGTCCTCCAAGCCGGACTTGCGTCTCTGTTGTCGCTCTTGCCCAGTGCTTCTCCTTGAAATCGCTGTCTGCGCCTGACCCATCCTCTTCAAACTCTTCATCTTCATTCTCAATAACAGCAGGACCAGCAACCCATGCCTCATACTTATCATCTCCGAACTGATCAACACCAATAGCATCTACTGCTCCAACCATCTGACTACTTACTTGTTCAGTCAATACCTGTCTCTTTCTTTTCATGATGTCTATTATCAACTCATGAAACTCTCTCTTTGCGATACCAAGCACTTCACGAAGAGTAAACTCAACTCTAGCATCCAAAATGCGTTGCTCTAGAACAGCACGCAAGTCTGTTGTTGTTTCGATGTCTGCCGCTAACTTGTAAGCTGGAGCTTTTCTCTTCTCTTGTGCTGTAAATCTCTTTCCCCGTACTCTATCTGTAGCAGTAGTCTCTTGTGGTAAATCCTGTACACCTTCCATAGGATCTACTGCAGGTGGTGGAGCTGTAGAGGTAGAAGGTATATCCTCTGCAGCAAGAAATCTTCCAGCTGGTACAGATGGTGATGGTTCCGCTGCTCTCCTCCTTGTAACCCTCCGACGGTCACTGTCCTCTGGTACTCCTGCATCTAAATCGAAAGCGTCTCGTCTTCTTTTGTCTTCGATCATGGCATCTTGTTCACCACTCGTCTCTAAAAACGCTCGAATAGAAGTTGCATCTACTGGGTCTCTCCATCCAGTAGCTCTCCTAATGCTTTCAGCACCTCTCTTCATCATTTCAACCGGAACCTCAACAGCCTGCTCAACCATAGTTGGATTAGAGCGCACCTCAACTCTCCCAGTATATACATCAGCCTCCGCAGGACCCGCAGTCATCGCTGTAGTATTCGCACCAGTAAGTGCTGGAAGAGAACTCCTCATTCCTCCTCTTCCAAACTACGTGTTCAACGGCTCTCCAGTAGAAAAAAGATGCAGCCTACCGTTCTGATAGCGAACCACACCATCTCGCAAAGCAGCTGTGAGCTCTTGACAGTCTCCTCGGAAATGATCAAGACTGTCACACCAAATACATCTACGAACAGGAGCTCCTCCTGGACGTGCAGCAGCAGGCGTCGGTGGCTGCTCTCTCTGCAATCCAGCTAGCTCTACCTTCAGCTCTCGCATCTGCCGAATCAGGTCTTCAATCTGGTTCTGTTGACCATGGTTCTCCGCAGGTCTCTGTACATGTGCCCTTTGTGCCGGTGCTGGCACAACAGGCACCAAAGGAACTGCAGCTGGGACAACAGGTCTGGGAGCAGGGGCCAAAGGCTGCTGTACTTGAGGAGCACCATAAGGTGGAATGACCACTTCTGCAAGCGGACGTCCTCCCACCGCCACTCTTCCTCTCCTCTGTCTTGTCAGTACAGCCACAGCATCCTCAACTCTCCTCCAATCCATAGTAACACCTCCCTCAGCAGATCGATCGGCCAACATAAAACATAACCGATCTGCCGTAGCATCATCTGTAGCTTGCAGAAAAAGCTCTGTTCTCCTAGCATCTAGAGTTATTCGCTCTAGAGTTGAGAGTTGCCGGTATCTCCGATCAAACTCTCTCAACAACTCACTCAGGCTCATCATACGACCAGGTTGCTGCTCAACCCAGTCTAGAAATGTCCTTCTAGTAACTCTCTCTGAATCCTCCTCAAGAAACTCCTCTCGAAGAAATCGCTCAAAACTCATCCAGATTCCAAGATTTCTTCTCTGTACATCCCTAACTTGGTCCCGCAACTCAAGAATGACAGCTAACTCAAAGCTTGCTATCATCTCAGCATCTGTAACCCTAACCAGCTCCATCTCTCCTCTATACTCACGCAGATATCTAGAAATATCCCTACCTTCAAACCTTCCACATCTGTTCACAATAGCTTGCAAAGCCTTGGTGGACTTTAACTCACCCCCTCCAACGATCGGATGTTGTTGGACCAGGGCCGCAAGCGTCTTCAAGATCTCAGCCGTGTCCAGACCAGATGCAGATGGCGCTGTAGAAGACGCAGGTGCAGTTGACGGTGCAGCAGTAGACGTTGATGCTCCAGCTCCAAAGGCAGCAGCAGCAGCTCCGCTCTTGCGATCCATCTCTTCTCCTTGTAGCAACTCAACCTTCTCAATCAATCACCCCAAGAGCTCTCAGTGGAAGCACCAGATGTCGTGTTGAGAGTCTTCCTGGGAAGGGCGAACCTTCTGGCTGTGATATGAGCTTGAAGGCTGTGTTCAATCTACTCGAGGAAGCGTTGGGCTCTTGGATGTGGCTGGTCTACTCACAGGATAGGCTTCAGGTCTCAAGGTGATACTGAAAAACACTCATATAAGTCTCTAGGCTCTTCTGATATGTTCACGAAGCAAGTTCAGGCTTAACTAGCAATGATAAGATCAGATGGCGAACTTTGACACTCAGGATTGAGAAATATGTGAAGGTTCAGACTTCAGAACTCCTCCTACATGTAAATGAGGTTCTACTGGATACACATACGAAATTTCAGCTTCAGATCAATTCAAAGCACTAAGATATGAGCAGAAACTTTATGAGTAGAGAAATTACGGCAGTTTCTGGTACCCAGACAGCTATTTCGACCTGTAACAAGGAATTGGCTCGATCACTTTGGGAAATTCTTACAGGATTTGCAGTACACAGCTTGTTGAACACTCCTGTGAAGTTGGGCCTCTTGATTCCACACAGAACTCCAGATCTCGCTCTCTGAAGTTGCTGCTCCAGATTGAGAGCTTTTCGGACCCCTTCTGCTTCAGCGACCGCCCTGAATTACTCACTCACTCAATTGACATGAAAATTTGGAGACAGTCGTAGCCCTACTGACAGTGAACATCACCACGAAGGTTTGAAGCGATTTCCTCAATTCTGCTGCAAATGACACTCAAAACCCCAAATTGAACAGAAGTGCTGCAATTCTGACACAAATCGAACTTCAATCAGCCATAACTCCTTGTTTATTGCCTCAAATCGATCAAACTTTTCACTGACAGTGCTTGGCACGACGAGCTCTATCTCCCTGTGCTCTCAGATTTCGAAATGTCTTCACCAAATGCTCGAAATCCACTCTAGAGCTCTGTTTCTAAACTTAGAGTTTTACAAAAGACAAAAATGGACCAATGGGAGTTAATAGCTCCTTTTGGTTGTCATTTTGTGCCTTAAACTACCTGGTAACTTATCTACACTCATAGGCTACCACGTCAAGCCCCCTAGAGTGCCAGCGTAAAACTTAAACTACCTAAAATGACACGCAGCCCCGAAAGATAACTTAAACCAGCTAGAAAGCGTGCATGGACGACACGCAAATACAAGCCATGAGCTTAAACCCCTATCAACACGATTATCAACCTACTAAGACTCAAAATATATAACATCATCCAAAAATGGACTTCTTTGAGGTCTTAACTTCACACAGAGAGACTAACGCCTGACAGAGAAGTGAATCATTTACTATGTGAAATGATTCACATCACGATAGCGGGCAAAACATCCAGTGAGTAGATATATGCATGAAGGTTTTCTTGCTGCGCACCATGCATATATGACAAATGTTCTTCAGGAACAAGAACCGAGTTCACTTGAGGAGAGAATGCACAAAGCCCAATGGGTAAGTGCTATGGAAGCTGAACTTGCTATGTTTTATAACCAACAGACTTGGGAGTTGGTGGACTTACCTGAGGGTAAGAAAGTGATTGGTTGCAGGTGGGTCTTCAAGGTCAAACGTAACTCGGATGGTACCGTGTGTCGGTACAAGGTCAGATTGATAGCTAAGGGCTACGCACAGCAACATGGAGTGGATTTTGAGGAGACCTTTGCTCCTGTTGCGAAGATGGTGACTATTCGAACAGCAGTTGCAGTTGCAACTCAGAAAGGTTTGAAGATGCACCAGATGGCTTCAAGAACACCTTCCTCAACGGCGATCTTGAGGAGGAGGTCTACATGCAGCAACCTCCTGGTTATGAGGATCCTAAGTTCCCTTCCAGTGTATGTAAGTTACTGAAGGCTCTCTATGGTTTGAAACAAGCACCAAGAGCATGGTATGCAAAGATCAATTCTTACTTGCAGTCTCTTGGTTTCCATCTTTGTAGTTCAGACTCTACCTTGTATTCATTGAGAATACGAGACCAGATTGTTGTGATCACCATCTATGTTGATGACTTGATCATTACCGGTAACTTTGAGGAGCTTATTTCCCAGATCAAGGATCACTTGAAATCTGAGTTCGAGATGATGGACTTAGGAGAACTCAAGTACTTCCTTGCTGTGGAGTTCATTAGAGATTGGGAAGATGTTGGCTTGTACAGCGACAGTATACTCTCAGTATGCTTGAGAGATTTGGTATGCTTGACTGCAAACCCATTGCTACGTCATTAGAGCAAGGGGTAAAGCTAGGAGCAGAGGATGGTGAGTTGCTAGATGATCCACGCATGTACAGACAGATGGTTGGGAGTCTTATCTACTTGACCATCACCAGACCAGACTTGAGCTATGTTGTCGGTCTGATTAGTCAATTCATGCAGTCACCACGGAGATCATATTTTGAGGTTGTCAAGCAGATCCTCCGCTACGTGAAGTTCTCGATGCAGTACAGATTTCACTATGAATACGGTGGACCATTGTTGTTACATGGCTACACAGATGCTGATTGGGCAGAAAGTGCCGACAAGAGATCCACGTCAGGTTACGCTTTTGGACTTGGAAGCGCTGCTATAAGCTGGGCTTCTAAGAAGCAACCCATAGTTGCTTTGTCGTCCACGGAAGTAGAGTACCGAGGAGCAACGAACGCAACATGCGAATCGATTTGGCTTCGATGTCTGCTATCTGATATTGGTGTGGAGTGTACAGATCCTGTTGTTGTATATACATACAACATTAGCAGCATGAAGTTAGCTAGTAATCATGTTTTCCATGCTAGGACGAAGCACATTGAGGTGCACTATCAAGAGAAGGTCCTTGCAGGAGAGATTGATCTCAGTTATGTGAACACAAGAGATCAAGTTGCCGATATCTTCACTAAGGCATTGCCTAGAGATAAGTTTGATGCTTTCAGACATTGTCTAGGAGTACAAGATGTAGAGACGAGCTTGAAGGGGAGTGTTGATATAGTCCCAAGCTCTAGTAGATCGACAGTTACCATTAGCCGGAGTGGTTAGGGTTGTTAGAGTTAGTTAGAAAGCTAACCCACCATTAGGGTTTCTCTTGTACTCACCTCCACTATATATACAAAGAGAGGCAAAGCCTCTCTCATCTCATTCTTATTTTACTTCCTTGTCTACTCACTCTCTCTTCTTGGAGTGTCCTCGAAGTATCGATCTTTCTACAGCTTGTCTATACTATAGAGACGTGTATGGAGACAGTTGATGGCAGTTAGTTAGAGGGCTAATCCACCATTAGGGTTTCCTTTGTACTCACCTCCACTATATATACAGAGAGAGGCAAAGCCTCTCTCATCTCATTCCTATTTTACTTCCTTGTCTAATCGCTCTCTCTTCTTGGAGTGTCCTCGAAGTATTGATCTTTCTACAGTTTGTCTATATCGTAGAGACGTGTATGGAGATAGTTGATGACAGTTGTCTTGGGTGAGCTAGTAGAGCTACCACGTAGATATTTTTGGAGCTACTAGAGGTGTGGACATCTAGTTAGTGATCTTATGTATCAGTTACGACGGTTGGTGATCATATATTGTGCATGTGGTCACCAAAGAGGAGACGTCAGTCCGGATGGGGCTAGGTTTCTCTTTATGTGAATGCTTGAGTGTGGAGGGTTATCGTTTGGATTTTTTGTGGTTCGAACTCTTCCATATTCTGCTTCCTGTTTGTGCGTCGCGTTTGCTTGTGTTGGCGCTTGATTTCTAAGGTGAGTTCACTCCAGTATGCTGTCGATAGTGAGACTGGAGTTGCGAACCAGTCAGACTATCTTTGTTTCTCTCACGGTGCGGTTGGAGTGACAAACAACAGATTGTGAGAGTCTTTCTGTGGTGATGACAGATACAAGTTACCCTTACCTTGACCGTCTTAGTAGGGGATAGGTGAGCTCAGTAGAAGCGGGGTTAGGCAAGTGGTGGTTACAGTGGTGACAGAGATTTCGGCATTTGAGTTGGAGAGTGTGTTATCGAGATTTTCTCATCACGGTGTCGTATTGTACGTAGGTCTGTACAATGAAAAGTATTGCAGAGAGATTTTTTTTTCTATATTGTGTAAAGGAAGCTGCCCTGTAGCTTAACAAGCTAGGCAGGAGCTAAGCTGGGGCTATGCTTGGCAAGCTGCCCCCTAGCTTAGATTGAAATATCACCCTGAAAGAGATCGAAAGGCATCAGAATGCAGAGCTCGACGAGGAGAGCGACTTCATGCTTCCAGTCTTGACAGAAAGTATTTTAAGTAATAGTTAGCACGTGTTTTAGACTGAGAAATATGTGAAAGAGGGAAATCCGTCGATTCTAGCTCGTGACTCGAACTCAAAATCTGATAGCGTGAGCGTGTAGGTGTTCACAAATACTATAATTTTGACTCCTTGTTCATTAAAAATGGAGTTGTATAGAGAAGTTAGCGTAGGAAAGACTAGTAAAGACTTTACAGGAAAATTTCTTCAGGAAAACATATGTACAAAAATTTTTACCTTCTTGGACGGAACCAAAGGCCATCCCAATGATAGGGCGCCTGCCTAGGAGGGAAGTGATCTCAAGATCAATCCCCCCTGGCCTCTGGTTCCTATTCCAGCATGTTGGCCTCTTGGAAGGGAGTCTATGTTGGATATGCAGCCACGTCCTGCATATCTAGGGGCGAGAGACCGGTATCTCCCTTAATCGTGAGCTTCTTGGCCTAAGCCTCCGCATGCCATTCTGAATATACTATGGGAGATACCTTGTGCGCATATGGGGGGGTTGTAAGCCCTGTGGGATAGCCTCATAAGTGTTGGGGCTTCGGCTTACATTGGATGGCTTGTAGTATATTCAGGGTGGCATCAAGATGGCATCAAGAGCACGGGAAACTTTTGCTGATCAGTTAATTAATCATCTGGGCAGCTTAGCTGCCTTAAATTTGAAGCGGAAGCGGAAGATTAAAGCGGAAGTGGAAGATTACAACGGAAGCTTGAAGCGGAAGATTAAAGCGGAAGTGGAAGATTACAGCGGAAGCGAAAGGAGGAGGATTAGGGATTGGGGGTTGAGGACATGCAGGAGAAGCTAAGAGGCTGGGGGAAAGATCAAATTGGGGACAGATTGAATTGGGGGATCATCGTAAGGAGAGGGGGCAGGAGTTTTAAGCTTGGACGTTGTCTAATAAACTGTTCTGAGGAGAAATTACTCTCAGGAGGCAGTTTTATTGAGAGAGATCGTTTAAAAGTCTACATAGGACTTTTGATCGACGCTGGATTAAATTTCTGAGAGTTTCAGTTGGGGCAAAGAGAGGAATAAGATTCAGGGGTTCGAATTTCACTATTAGGTTCGGATTGAGACGTACTTGTAGACTTTTGGTTGAGAACTGATTGACGGGAGAGAAAGACACGCAAGAGAGGAAGAGAGAGAGATTTTCTTTACAGTTGAAGAGATTGATGATGCAATGACATTGAAATAAAGTTATTTGGATCTTGAGAGACCTATCTGTGTACCTAAGGTGTGTTGGAGTTGTTTTTGTAAACGGTGGACACAAGAGGATGTGGTTTGAGATTTCATCGTCGGCAGCAACCTGTTTTCCTTTCTGGTCGTTTTTCTCTGATCGATCACAGTCAGGAGGTCCGCCCTCCCCAAGAAAGACTCTCAACACGACATCTGGTGCTTCCACTGAGAGCTATTAGGGTGATTAATTAGAGATTTGACTAGATTGAGAGGGAGAATGGATCACAGTGCTGCTGTACAAGGTGCGGCTGCTGCTCAAGGTGCTCCTGTCCAAGGGACTCCTGGTCAAGATGGAATTGGCTCTCAAGGAGGACCTACGGTGGTTCCAGCAGCAGCACAACCTGTCATAAACACATCTCAGATTCTTCAGGCGTTGGCCGCCTTGATTCAGCAGCAGCCTGCAATTGGAGGGGCTGAGCAGAAATCTACGAAGGCGTTACAAGCAATTGTTGATCGATGTGGACGATTTGATGGAAGGGATGTTTTTAGGTACTTGCGGGAGTATGTGGACGAGATGGAGTTGGTTAGGGCGTCTGAAGTTGAAGTAATTCTAAGCTTTGAGTTGACTGTTGTCCCTGAACTGAGAGAGAAAGTGAGAAATTTACAAAGAAGACATCTAGGTGGGTGGACTTTGTTTGAGCGTGCATTGAGAGAAGAGTTTCTAGAAGAGGACTCTGAAAGAGTCACCAAAAGAACCCTTATGGATTGGATAGAGCGTCACCCTGGACGTTCCATGAGTCATAATGAGATAATTCGGGAGTTTGAGAATAGGTACTCTTAGCTTTCTGGTCTAGAGAAGTTGACGCTGGATGCCAGGAAGACGGAGTTGTTCTGGGGGTTCTGGATGAGTTCACAGCGGACAGACTTTGTTTTATGTTGGTTGATCGTGGAGCTGAAGGGGGAGTTACATCTGATTGGAGGAGAGTTGAAGAAGCAGTATCCACCCTTGCTAGACAACGTCGTGGTAGGATGGTACTACAGCTAGAGACCTTGCCAGAGCAGAGAGTAGCTCCTCATGTTCCTGTAGCTCCTCTTGCAATACCTCAAGCACCTATAGTGGTTCCCCAAGTGGTTCCTCAAGCGCATGCAGTACCTATCCCAGCACAAAGAGGACCTAGACAGCAGCAACGACCTGTTGAGAACCGAAATCAACATAACTTGATAGAAGAATTTACTCAACAGTTGAGAGATTTGATGGTTGAGATGGCAGACTTGAGGAGAGATCAACGACCCGTTGCACCAGGTGCTCGATCTGTAGGAAGAACCTTTACCAGGAGATGTATTTGGTGCGACAACTCAGATCACCTCAGAGGAGATTGCCAAGACTTGGCGGTTGTCTTGCGAGAGGGCGTAGTCAACTATCAGAACAACAGGTTGTATCTAACTGCCACTGGGCAGCCTCTGAACACATATTTTTGAAGAGGAGGAATGAGAAGTTCTCTTCCAGCACTTACTGGTGCGAATACTACAGCGATGACTGCGGGTTCTGCGGAGACTGATGTATATACTGTGAGAGTTGAGGTGCGCTCTAATCCAACTATGGTTGAGCAAGCTGTTGAGGTTCCGGTTGAAATGATGAAGAGAGGTGTTGAAAGCATTAGGAGAGCTACTGGATGGAGAGACTCAGTGGATGCAACTTCTATTCGAGCATTTTTAGAAGCGAGCAGTGAACAAGATGCCATGATTGAAGATGCTTCTGATTTAGATGCAGGGGTACCAGAGAACAGTGATCGTCGGAGGGTTACGAGGAGGAGAGCAGCAGAACCATCACCATTTGTATCAGCTGGTAGATTTCCTGCTGCAGAGGATATACCTTCTACCTCTACAGCTCCACCACCTGCAGTAGATCCTATGGAAGGTGTACAGGATTTGTCACAAGAGACTACGGCTACAGATAGAGTACGGGGAAAGAGGTTTACAGCACAGGAGAAGGGGAAAGCTCCAGCTTACAAGTTAGCGGCAGACATCGAAACAACAACAGACTTGCGTGCTGTCTTGGAGCAACGCATTTTGGATGCTAGAGTTGAGTTTACTCTTCGTGAGGTGCTTGGTATCGCCAAGAGAGAGTTTCACGAATTGATAATAGACATCATGAAGAGAAAGAGACAGGTGGTGTTGACTGAACAAGTAAGTAGTCAGATGGTTGGAGCAGTAGATGCTATTGGTGTTGACGATTTCAGGGATGATAAGTATGAAGTATGGGTTGTTGGTCCTGCTATTATTGAGAATGAAGACGAAGAGTTTGAAGAGGATAGGTCAGGCGCAGACAGCGATTTCAAAGAAAAGCACTGGACAAGAGCGACAACGGAGACACAAGTTCGACTTGGGGGACTTTTTGAGTCAGTACCTGCACTCGTGGATCACGGCTCGGAGATCAACATTATTTCCAAGGAGGTATATGAAAAGGAGCAGTGGCCGATCGAAAAGAATCATGGTTGGGTGCTTCGAGTTGCAAATAACCAAAAGGGTGAGTTATACGGAGCCTGTCCCAACATAGGTGTAAGGATTGGAGATGTAGAGGTTGATCAGCATTTCTTTGTACAGTCGTCTGCTTCCTACTCTGTCATATTGGACCAACCATACATCACTGCTGTTCGAATGGAGACAAAGGTGATGAATGATGGATCTCATTATGTCAGAGTTCGGAGTCCTGATGATAGGTACTCAGTACAGTTTCTAAAGGTCCGTTCAAGACATGAGCGGAACCGACAAACCGTTAGAGATTCTCAGACGAAGAGATGTAAGGGTTTTCGCAGTACACTCCTGTAGAGCGGGAAGACAGGGGTGTAGAACCTATTATTGAGGTCCCGTCAGAGTTGGAAGCGAGACATGTACAAAGGTCAGAAGACAAGTGTGGTGTACAGAGTTGGCAGTCTAGATTGCTGATGTTTGAGACAGATGGGTGGAGTCGATTTACAAGAGTTGAAGATATGGGAGAAAATACAAAAAGATGGATGGTGAAACAAGTATCAGAGTTGTGACGTGAAGAAGTTCTACTTGAAGACGAAATGGTTTCTGGCTTGTTTGAGGAGTTTATGTCTGTACAGTCAGTTGTTGGTTGGGTAGACAATGTGAGTAGGTTGATGGAAGAGAAAAGTAGTGTGACGGTGATCCCAATCCACTCCCGACGCATATATGAGGAGATTGCTACATGCGTGCAGTTCTTTCCTCATCCGATGCAGAATAATGAGGGGAGAGAAGCAAGTTGTTGGTGTGCACTCCCTCAAGAAGCAGACGTCCATACGAAGTACAAATCTGTATTGAGAAAGATAAGACCGGTGGTAGCTGAACTACTTGCTAACTCCCAGCAGCAAGTACAGTTAGTAGGGACTAAGTCTATATTGCGTGATCATAGACGAGTAGGACACCAGTTTACTGAGGAGACATTGAAGGAGCTCCAGATAGGAGGGGATGATTTCTTGACTGAGGACGAGAAGATCGTGTTTGAGCAAATGATAGTGAAGTATGGTAAAGCATTCTCTTTTTCAGCAGAGGAGATAGGTTGTGTGGACCCAAAGGTTATAGCGCCTATGGTTATATTCACAATCCCTCATGTGCCTTGGGACCTGAAACCGATCCTAGTTCCTCGTGCTTTGTTGCCTAAGCTATCGAGTTGTTGAAAGAGAAGATACAGATGGGGATACTTGAGCCGTCTATGGGGCCATATTCTAGCAGGTGGTTCACTGTATCCAAGAAGTCAGGGGCTTTGCGTTTTATTCAAGACCTACATAACGTAACCATTCGAAACGTTGGGACGGGTCCTGTGATTGAAGAGGTACCAGAGGCATTTGCATGGAGAGCTATCTATTCGATAGGGAGATCTATATTCTGGTTATGATCAGTTCCAGCTGGCTGTGGAGAGTAGAGATTTAACTACTATGCGTACGCCCTTGGGTTGATGCGGATGTGTACTCTTCCACAAGGAGCGACGAACTCGGTGGCTCATATGCAGAATGCGATGCATAAGATACTAAGGGAGTTTGTGCCTGATGTTACCATTCCGTTTCTAGATGATATTCCTATAAAAGGTTGCACGCTTGAAGATAAGGATGGAGTAGTACTTGCGAATGGATGTAGGAGGTTTGTTGCAGATCATATCATGGATGTAGAACGTATCTTGACTCGACTGGAGGAGGTGCATCTCACCCTGTCAGGAGCTAAGTCCAAGTTTGGTGTGTCTGAGATTTTAGTGGTTGGACATCTGTGTGGTGCTTTTGGAAGGCGACCAAACTCCGAGAAGGTTGAAGCTATAGCTAAGATGGCAGACTTTAAAAATATCACGGAGGTTCGACGTTTTCTAGGTGCTTGTGTATTTTATCGTTTATCCATTCCTCATTATGCTCATATTGCGCTGAGCCTTTGTATGCATTATTGAGGAAGGATAAGAGGTTTGTATGGACCTCAGTCCATCGAGAAGCTATGAATAGGCTGAATGAGGCTCTATAGTCTCCACATGTTCTAAGAAGAGTAGACTACAGGTGTGGGAGACATGTCATTGTCACAATAGATACTAGTCCAAAGGCGATTGGCTGGGCAATAGGTCAAGATGATGCGGATGGTATGCGGCTTACCTCTAGGTTTGGAGCTAGGATCTTGAAAGACAGGCAACGAGATTATCCTCAGGTGAAGCGTGAGTTGTGGGAGGCGGTGACAGCGATAAAGACAGACCGTGAGTTTCTGATTGGTGCTCATGTAGTCCTAGAAACAGATTGTCTATCTCTACTAGGCATGATATCCAAGTGTACCACGCCAGACATAGCAATGTTACGTTGGATTGCCTATATTAGAAGCTTGAACCCAGAGCTGAAGCATATAAAAAAAATGAGAATATGATAACAGATATGTTGTCAAGAGCTCGATTTGTAGACGAGGATGTCATGATTTCAGAAGCTGAGGAAGAGGAGAGAAAGGATGCTCAGTGTCAGGTTAATTGATGGATTACGAACTTGGAGCCGTTGATGTTTAGAGAGGAGCTTTACACAGGTAGACTTCGTGACATAAGGTATTATATGAGCTTGTTGGAGAGGCAAGAGAGATGGAGCAAAGTAGAGTTCAGAGAGATAAGGAAACAAGCTTACAACTATCTTCTGCATGATGGGTATCTTTGGAGACGACCATAGAGGCGAGATGAGATGTTCATACGAGTAGTGGACGATCTGCAGACTAAGCAGCAACTAATGAAAGAGTTCCATGATACCTTATGGACCGGACATCGAGGGATTTGGGCTACCTACGTCAAGTTGAAGAAAAGGTATTGGTGGAAATGTCTGTATCAGGATGTGGTGAACTACGTCAGTTCTTGCTTGCATTGTCAGTTCTACTCAAAGATCCGGTATATGGACGGTCTCGTGCCAACTTATCCGCCTTGCATTCACTTCCAGTGGGTTCTCGACTTGGTGGTAATGCCTCTGGAGTTATGAGGCATGCGATATTTGGTTCTGGCTCGTGAGGATCTCTCCAACTTTGTAGAAGGGCGAGCTTTGAGGACGAGGACCACAGAGGGGATATGTAAGTTTGTTCTTGAAGATATTATTTGTAGATATGGGTCTGTAGGAAGGCTACGGGCAGATAGGGGAGAACTACGTGGTACGGAAGCGAAAGAGTTTTTTGCTCGATATGGTATGAAGCTCAAGCTTACTACTACGATGAATCCAGAGGGGATTGGCAAGAGCGAACGAGGACATCCATCAATAGTTCAAGCTTTGGTGAAGGCGTGTGATGGTAAGCATAGGGAGTGACCTAGGTTACTCTCTTTTGCTTTATGGGCAGATAGAACAACTCATTGTTCTACTACAGGATATATGCCTGTTGAGTTAATGTTAGGACAGAAACCGATGATGTCAGTAGAAAAAGACTTTCCTATTTGGATTATCTTGCCATGGGAAGATAATATGAACCGTGTGCAACTTCTATCACTATGAATCAGACAGCTAGAATGTAGAGAAGAGGATCTCGCTGAAGCGCAGCGACGGTTGAAGGCGGCTCGACTTGGGAACAAGGAGAGGTTTGATAAGACTCATAGACTACGATCAAAATCGATACAAGTTGGGGACTGGGTGTTGGTATAAGAGAGCACATTGGAGAACCAACACTCTACAGTTCGAAAGTTTTCGAGAAGGTGGTTTGACCCTTACCTTGTCTCAGATGTACATCAGAATGCTACTTATTCCTTGCAAGAGCTAGATGGCACGCCTTTAAGACTTCCAGTTGCTGGAAAACGAGTGAAGCTATTCAAAAAGAGAGGGAGGACTGTGGAGCTAGCTGAGTTCTTAAGTTCAGAGCAGACAGGAGCAAATGAAGACCTTTCTGAGGCGGTCGAGGAGAGCGAAGACGATGTGGAGGACCACGAGGATCGGTGACGGATTGGCACATACCAGAGGATGTGCAGGTTTGGAAGGGGTGAATGTCGTATTGTACGTAGGTCTGTACAGTGAAAAGTATTGCAGAGAGATTTTTTTTTCTATATTGTGTAAAGGAAGATGTCATGTAGCTTAACAAGCTAGGCAGGAGCTAAGCTGTGGCTATGCTTGGCAAGCTGCCCCCTAGCTTAGATTGAAATATCACCCTGAAAGAGATCAAAAGGCATCAGAATGCAGAGCTCGACGAGGAGAGCGACTTCATGCTTCCAGTCTTGACAGTAAGTATTTTAAGTAATAGTTAGCACGGGTTTTAGACTGAAAAATATGTGAAAGAGGGAAATCTGTCGATTCTAGCTCGTGACTCGAACTCGGAATCTGATAGCGTGAGCGTGTAGGTTTTCACAAATACTATAGTTTTGACTCCTTGTTCATTAAAAACGGAGTTGTATAGAGAAGTTAGCGTAGGAAAGGCTAGTAAAGACTTTACAGGAAAATTTCTTCAGGAAAACATATGTACAAAAATTTTTACCTTCTTGAACGGAACCAAAGGCCATCCCAGTGATAGGGCGCCTGCCTAGGAGGGAAGTGGTCTCAAGATCAATCCCCCCTGGCCTCTAGTTCCTATTCCGGCATGTTGGCCTCTTGGAAGGGAGTCTATGTTAGATATGCAGCCATGTACTGCATATCTAGGGGCGAGAGACCGGTATCTCCTTTAATCGTGAGCTACTTGGCCTAAGCCTCCGCATGCCATCCTGAATATACTATGGGAGATACTTGGTGCGCATATGGGGGGCTGTAAGCCCTGTGGGGCAGCCTCATAAGTGTTGGGGCTTCGGCCTACATTGGATGGCTTGTAGTATATTCAGGGTGGCATCAAGATGGCATCAAGAGCACGGGAAACTTTTGCTGATCAGTAAATTAATCATCGGGGCAGCTTAGCTGCCTTAAATTTGAAGCGGAAGCGGAAGATTAGAGCGGAAGCGGAAGCGGAAGATTAGAGCGGAAGCGGAAGCGGAAGATTAGAGCGGAAGCGGAAGATTACAGCGAAAGATTAAAGCGGAAGCGGAAGATTACAGCGGAAGCGGAAGGAGGAGGATTAGGGATTGGGGGTTGAGGACACGCATGAGAAGCTAAGAGGGTTGGAGAAAGATCAAATTGGGGACAGATTGAATTGGGGGATCATCGTAGGGAGAGGGGGCAGAAGTTTTAAGCTTGGACGTTGTCTAATAAACTGTTCTGAGGAGAAATTACTCTCAGGAGGTAGTTTTATTGAGAGAGATCGTTTGAAAATCTATAGAGGACTTTTGATCGACGCTGGATCAAATTTCTGAGAGTTTCAGTTGGGACAAAGAGAGGAATAAGATTCAGGGGTCCGAATTTCACTATTAAGTTTGGATTGAGACGTACTTGTAGACTTTTGGTTGAGAACTGATTGACGAGAGAGAAAGACACGCAGGAGAGGAAGAGAGAGAGAGATTATCTTTACAGTTGAAGAGATTGATGATACAGCGCCACTGAAATAAAGTTATTTGGATCTTGAGAGACCTATCTGTGTACCTAAGCTGTGTTGGAGTGCTTGTTTTTGTAAACGGTGGGCACAACAGGATGTGGTTTGAGATTTCATCGTCGGCAGCAACCTACTTTCCTTTCTGGTCGTTTTTCTCTGATCGGTAACAGTCAGGAGGTCCGCCCTCCCCAATAAAGACTCTCAACACGATGTCGGAGTGTGATCCGTCTACCTAGGAAAGCGCCGGGCTTCTGGCTGTGGTTGTTTACTCAAGAGGTTGGCTTTCATGTCACAACAGGAGCTATAAACACTCACACAGGAGTGTAGGATCCTCTGATATGCTCAAAAAGCGAAATTTAGGTCTCACTGGTAGTAATAGGCTTAAGCGGTGAACTTTGACACTCAAAGAGAGGAAACCTATGAAAGTTTAGACTTCTAAACTTCCCCTACATGTAAATGAGGCACTACTGAACACACACACGAAGTTTCAGCCTGAGATTGAATTCTAGCACCGAGATGTTGACAGAAAAGTTCTGAATAAGAGAATTATGGCAATTTCTGGTACCTAGACAGCTATTCAGACATAGAACAGAGAATTGGCTCGATGAATTTCAAATCTTCTCACAGTATTTGAAGTCTACAGGATGCTGAACATCCCTGTGAAGTTGGGACTCCTGATTGTTTGTAGAACTCCAGATCTCCTTCTCTAAAGTCGCTGCTCTAGATTAAGAGCTTTTCAGACCCCCTCTGCTTCAGCGGCCGCCCTGAATTACTCAGTTACTCAAATGATTCGAAACTTTTTGGACAGTCGTAGCCCTCCTGACAGTGAACGCAACCACTAAGTTTTGAAGTGATTTCCTCAATTCTGCTGCAATTGGCACCGAAAACCCCAAAATCAACAAAAGTGATGCAGTTTTGACACAATCCGAACTTCAATTGGGCATAACTCCTTGTTTATTGATCCAAATCGAGCAAAAATTTCACTGACAGTGCTTGGCACGACGAGCTCTCTCTTCCTGTGTTCTCAGATTTCGAAGATCCCTCACCAATTGCTCGAACTCTCCTCTAGAGCTCTATTTCTAAACTTAGAGTTTTACAAAAGACAAAAATGGACCAATGGGAGTTCATAGCTCCACTTGACTGTCCTTTTGTGCCTTAAACTACCTGGTAACTTATCTACACTCATAAGCTACCACGTCAAGCCCCCTAGAGTGCCAGCGTAAAATTTAAACTACCTAAAATGACACATAGCCCCAAAAAATAACTTAAATTAGCTAGAAAGCGTGCATGGGCGACAAGTAAGTACAACCCATGAGCTCAAACCCCTATCAGTATGGAAACCCTAAGTTATGTACATTGAACGTCACAGACAAGTAAGAAGTCACTTGCACAAGCGCACAAATGCTTGAACAAGATAACTAACATACTATCATCCTACTAGGACTCAAAATAGTGTTAACACCGTATGCAAAAGTGTCAAACATATACATAAAGGACTAGAAGTAATATGAGCTAACTTCTAGAACTACCAAACCTAAGCGTCGGAGTAGAAGTCAAGCATGTAGCCGCCAAATGGCGCGACAACGACAACGGAGTTCTCGGGAGGTTCTGGTGAGGACTTCTCGGACAATGGGTATACACAGAATGAGGTGAGGTACCGACTACCTACACCATTATCGTCGGTTGTTCTAGAGGACAAGTCAGACGTCGATAGCGCATTTTTTGATGGTGAGTCGAGTGTCACCACACCGTTGTTGTGGGACATGGACGAGATTTATGGGGTCAGGAAGGGACCTCGACGTTACTCGGGTACAGTGGGTACCATCGAATTGGATGACTTCATCCAGAAGTTTGACAGTTGGTGTGATATGCAGCAGATGCGGAACCCACAGTTGTTTACACTCTTCATGGCGTGGAAGGGTTTGTTCCAACACTTGGAGGGATCGCCAATGGACGATTATCATGAGTTCCGGCGAGACTACAGTGTAAAGACAACATTGGTCTCTCAACTACGTTTCTATCACTACTTGCGCAATTTCAAGAGGCGTAGCACCTACGAGTTCGGGTGCCAGTAGCAGTGGTACACCCGCAGGTGGCGGAGTCTCTACTACCGACGGTGCGTCCATTATAGTAGAACAGGTGGTAGTGTGAGCGAGATACCACCAAGGTGTAACCATGTGGTTAAATTCTTCCAGTGTTTGAGGAAGAACTATCAAGGTGTGCGGACCGACAAGTTGAGGAACTTGCAGGAGTTCCAGCGGAAGACTGGAGAGAGCATACGCGAGGCGTTTACTCGCATGAGACGGTTGATCAACGTTACCCATGGGGTGACGGAAGCACAAGCAGTTCACTTCTGGTATGCGATACTAGATCGGGAGCTGCGTAAGAGAGTCAGAGATGTCACTCTTCTTAGAAAAACTGCTCCGACGTTAACGGTTGTCTTTGGTTTGGCTGAGCGGATTGAGCTCAACATGGTGGAGGAGAGAGTGGTGGTTGCTGGGTTCAGCAAGGAGACATCACATGGGACGATCACCTCTTCTCGAGGATCACATGCTATGCAACGTCGTGGTGGTGATGGTGGTAAAGATCGTGCGGAGCAGTCACGATCTCAAGGAGGTGTTGGAGGATCTGGTGGACAAAAGCCCTTGCCGTCTTTCTCTAGTCAGCAGCAAGCGAGTCTTTGCTGGACGTGTGATGGTCTTCATCAGCAGAATGATTGGTCATAGAGGAGAGGTGGTTATAACACGTCAAGGACGTCTCAAGGTACCTAGACAATGTGAGCGTTGCGAACGACTTGTTTTGATCTCCATCCCGAGCTACGGCAAGGGAAGGCTGATCGTGGACGAGGCGGAGGAAGCCAAGGAGGCCGTGGTGGTCGAGCTGGAGAGAGAGGTCCAGCACCTGAGAGAGGACCAGTCGATCCACCGTCTGCTACGACGTCAGAAGCAAGTATGACTGCTCGAATTGAGCAGTTGGAGCAGATGATAGCTAGTATGGCTATGGCTCAGCGGAGATCTGGTGGAACAGAGGCTTTCACGTCTTATGGAGGAGAAGGAGGTGACTTCGACTTCATGGCTGATGCGGCGCAAATTGAGGCATCTACGGCAGTGACTCGAGGTGTAGTACGTGTCCTTGAGCCACGAGGTGCATAGGTGGAGTTGGATCCACAATACGGGGAGGCTGGTAGACAAGCCAGGCTTCCTCAATCCTTCACGTTATCGGAGACGTTGAGGACCACGTCTATGATTCCTAAACGGTCTATCGATGATGCAGTGGAGTTGGAGGCATCGACATCCAGAAGTGAGGGTGATGTAAGTCAACCCTCGACGTCTGTGGATGCGATGTCAAACTCGATGTTGGAGGTGATTACAGTAATTTTACGAGCCTTACTATTTTCAGCCACGGATATGAGGACATTGGGAGTCAGCTTGGCTCCAGTGTTCTAGTTGGCGGTCATGCTCAGTAAGAGCGAGGATGTTGTTACCTCTAGTGCTGAGGTGGTTCAGCGAGAGACGGTAGATGTGTCTATGAAGTCGAAGATCAAGACTGCTATCAGTGGTACTTGACAAGCGGCGACTGCCAGGTTAGATGAGTTACAAGCTAGGCCGGTGATTGACCGTGATGGTTTGGCACCAGATGAGTGTTGTTGGACGACAGAAGTGATATCTTCTGTTTGATGGCACCCTCAGGGAAGGTGTATCGACTGCAAAAAGTCTTGTTAGACTCTGGAGTCCAACCGTTGATGTTGGGAAAGACGACGTGTATTGGTTTACGTTTGAGGAAGTCCGAGGTGGAGAGATGTCCATTCCAACTACAGATATCTCTAGAGGGATCATGAGGTATCGCTCTACACATGACACGTGAGATATTCACGGTGAGAGTTTGACCAGATCATCCCACGGATGGCTCCATGATGAGAGCCAAGGCCATCGTTACGACCGCGGAGTCTTATGATGTATTGATTTGAGATGTTGTGTTATATCTTATGGGGTTCGTGATCGACCATTGGACAAAGATAGCACCTTACAGACCAGGTTGGCAGTCCGATGAGAGACGAGTTAACCGCTTACCAGTGGAGAGTTGCAACAGTATGCTAATCCGTTGGTGCAACAAGCTTGGAGTGAAGCCTTTGTACCACCAGTAGAGCAACCAAAGGTTGTTCTTGCTACTGGCTCTGTGACATTATAACCATTGAATATGACTCCCATTGTGTGGTAGTATCCAGAAGAGGGTATATATGTACTGAAGCTGTTTGGAGAGATCAGCACAGGTTTGGATGCGGTATTGCAGGCAGACATACAAGTACAGCGATACTTGTATGTGGAGAGAGATGAGGTTGCGAGACGCATCTCATTGCATCATGTGACACGTTTGGTGCAGAGATATCTTGAGTTGTTGCTCATATCAGTCGTTAGAGAATACCATCAAGCATTACCGTCTAATATTTTGCTACTTGGGGCGTAGGATTTCAAGTTTGTTGACACCATTCACTTGGTGATAGCCGGGTGGTCATGTCAAGGTCACACGCGTGCTGGGAGAGATCAGGGTTTACATGACCCATGATCTAAGATGTTCTAAGAGATGTTACGGATCTTACGACATCTCCAGATGCATCAGGTGGATTCTCCAGCGTACATCTTGGAGAACGTTCAGTTGTTGAGTGATGCTCGTATACAAATGATGACGAGTGTGCATCAAGTGCGGTCTTCGGTTGGACCGGCAGTGTTGTTGGATGCAACGAGAGTAAGATCTCGTACACATTGTCCACGGTTGTGGTGGACGAACTTGTGCTTAAGCGCACATGATCGAGTGAGACGACCAGTGCACCTCATGACTGATGACATCTTGGATGCAGGTCGACGATCTCAAGTAGTGAGAGTCATCGACAGGTCACCCATGAAAGTGGTGAACCTAGTGAGACGGCTCATGGTAACGTTATCCAGTTTGGTGAGCTTTCTAGCGTCACATGCTTTCAGAGATGGAGGACCTGGGCTTGTGTGAGATGCTCAGTTACGGCAGTTGATGGAACCCAATGCTGATGAGAGAGAGTGAGCGATGGGTTTCGTTACGGATATGACGGCAGTAGCTTCGGTGTCGAAGGCTACACGTCGTCAAGTATTGGATCAAGCAATGGACTTGAACTGCTTGACATGGATTGTTAGTCTTGGATTGACTGAGCAGCGTCGAATGCGATCGACGGGTGTTACTGCTCGGACACCTCTGAGCTCTTGACCTATCGAGTCGGTGGATGCAAAGGCTGGAGGCGAGGCGTGTGGAGTTCGTCATCCTTGGACATCATGAGATGTCATAAGAGAGAGTGTGGAGCTTGCAGCTAGGATTGTAAGAGTTTTTCGCACAATGGCGGTGGAAGTTGTTGGTGGTGAGCAGAAAGAAACCGCTCCAGAGGCTGCAAGATAGCAGTCAATGACTTCGTCTTCTATCTCTATCATGGTGACAGAGGATACTTGGGAGCCAGAGATTGGATCCAAGCTTATATGAGAAGAGAGACGAAGAGTTCAGAGATTCCTGAAGAGCTACATGAATTGTTTTGTCTTTAGTATGAAGGATTTGGGTACCTTGAAGGGACCAGGTATACGGATCGACTTGACTAATGACACGCCAATCTTTCGACGTCCTTACAGATACAGTGACATGGAGAGAGCCTTGATCCAGAGTAAGACTCAAGACTTGTTGGAGGTTGGGTTGGTGGAGATGTCGCATGGAGAGTATGCATCTGCCACAGTTATGCCAACAAAGAAGGATACGTATGGCAACTATACGGATAGATGACTCAGCATGATGATGAGAAAAAGGAGTTCGTGGTGACGTATGTCAGTCGCTCCAACAATTCGACGGAGGCAAGGTACAGTTCGTACGAGGGGGAGTGTTTAGCTGCAGTGTGGGTTGTTGCACACTTTCGATGTTATCTGTTTGAGAACCCTTTTACTCTCATCACTGATCATCAGTCGCTCAAGTGGTTGATGGAGTCCGACAAGCTTACAGGGAAGCTTGCACGATGGGCTCTTATCTTATAAGAGTATGACTTCCAAGTAGTACATAGACTTGGAGTTGCAAACCTAGATGCCGATGGGTTGAGTCGTAATCCATGCATGAGTCAGCAAGATCAGACTGGGGCTCGATGGCATGACGAGGTTGATGAGGAGATAGTGTCAGGGTGGCATGCATCTCGTCAAGATGTTGGTGTTGAGACAACGAAATATACTTGGGATAAGAGACTACATGCCATCTTATGGAAGTATCGAACAACAACAAAGACTTCTACTGGGTACTCTCCATTTCAACTGGTTTATGGAGTGGAGTCCAAGTTGCTGATCCAATTCAAATTGAATACTTTTCAAACTATTCAACGAAAGTTGAAGAGGTCGAAGGAAGAAGACGTGGTCAGATCAAGAAGAGAGCAACTCATGGAGTTGGAAGAGACCCAAGCGGTAGCAATGATCCGGATGGAACGATCTCAAGCATACGAAAAGAAGAGTTACAGCAAACGTTTGGACAAGAGGAAGGTCAAATCTTTTCAAGTCGGAGATTGTGTAATGTTCTATGATGCTATCCGATTCAAGAGGACTAGGAAAACGTTTCTTCCTATATATTTTGGTCTTTTTGTTGTAGAAAAGGTGTGGAGCAACTTCACATATGACCTTCAGGAGCTGGGAGGAAGGAGATTCGATCGGGTAAACCATGACAAGTTGAAGTTATTTCATCGACGAAAGTTCTCTCTTCACTCCGAGGACGGAGCGAAAATTTAGTCTGGGGGTAAAATATAACGATCTATGTTACACATATGAAGTTTGTCTATTAGTAAGGTATTTAGTTATAACTAAGTGTTGAGAATGTTTATTTGCTGCCCAAGTACTTTAAGGAGGTATCAAGTTAGTCATGACTAGCTAAAGTTAATTATGGTTAAACTTAACTGTACTTTTGGCAGAATTAAGATATTTCCTAAAGAGTGAGCACTACTATCTTGTCATCTTGTCTAAAAGATAGAAAGGAGGTGGAAAGTATCCCTTATCTTTTTTTTGACTTGATATTGATGGTGCGATTAAAGTTGTGGACTTTGTAGACATTAAAAACAAGAAGAGATTCCACATCTCTTTTTTAGTGAGTCTTAGTGTAGAGGGGGTGGAAATTTGAGATTCCTTGAGAATATTCTAGAATCATTCTATAAGTTGTTGACTTTGAAGGAATAAGCTCACGTGAGAAGGTAATAAGCCCATGTGATTAATGCTTTTATCTTAAGTAATATCTTAGTAAAACTCGGTAAAAATAGTTACGGCTGAGTTATCAGATGGTACCAAAGTAAAAACTTAGAATGTATAAATAGAGGAGTAGAGAAGAGCTCCTCATCCTTGTTTTCACATCTTCGTAATGACAACTTGAGTAATATAGAGAGTGTGTGATATTTTAGCATGTGAGAACTTGAGAGACGTCGTTAGAATGGAGGATTTTAGTTGATGAGTTTATGGAGAATTTTAGTTGATAAGTTTATGGGTGTATGAATGAGTGAACTTAGCATTTTTCTCTTCAAGTTCATGGTGTGTTCCATCAAAGCTATCACAGGTGACCTTTGAGTGAGAGACAGACTCGACATGTTGCAGATTCATCGATGACGATCGTGGAGGTTGAGAGATCGAGAAGGAGGGGTAGTTGATTGATAAGAGCACGGAGGGTTTACAGTCCAGTCCATCATTGCTTGAGCATTGAAATTAACCATGATCCATCTTTTGGCAGTATCAGACTTAGTCAAACTCTATATTTGACATAGAAGCTATTCCAGTTTGGTTTACATGACTGCAAACTTGTAAGCACTCCTCTAGTTACAAGTGAGAAACTTTCTTCGTATGACTCTCCTGTCAATGAGGAGGAGAAAAAACTATGTAATAGTTATCATTACCAAAGTGCAGTTGGCTCTATTAATTGGACGGCAATATGCACTCGTTTTGATTTTTTCTATCCCAGTAGTGTACTCTCTCAGTTCATGACTAGTCCTAGACCTAGACACATTGCCACTATGAAGCGGATTTTTTGTTACATCAAAGGAACTTTGAATTTATACCTTGAGTATGTTCAATCATCCAACCCTACTCTTTGTTCGGTTACTCCGATGCTGACTGGGGAGGATATGCGGAGACAAGACGTTATACATTAGGCAACTATTTCATTTATTCTGGAGGAGCCATTAGCTGGTCCTCTAAGAGACAGAAGTCATTAACCTTGTCAAACACAGAGGTAGAATATGTAGCTCTTAGTACAAGCTGTTCATAAACAATATGATTACGTCAGCTCGTAACTGACATCAGATTGCACATAACAAGGAGCCCACCGTGACATATTGTGACAACCAAAGTGTGATGGCTCTTGTCGACACTAACAATTTCCACGACCGTACGAAGCATATCGACATCTGATATCATTTCATTAAAGATCACCCCGCTGGAAGAGTTATAGAAGTTCGTTATTGTCCTACTGATGACATGGTTGTAGATATTTTGACAAATAGCTTACCAGGTCCAAAGTTGGATTATCTACTACCGAAGCTATAATGTTTTCTAGCTTATAATGTTTTATCTGAACTGTTACTGAGTGAGAGTGTTAGAATACGTACAGGTGGTGATCTCTCGTAAGGTCACCAAGGCCAAGACCCAAGACTATATTATTCAAGCCCGAGGCCATTGTACATTAAGTAATTCATTTGCTTGGTTCAGCCTATACTCTCTCTCAAAGAGCTCTCTCTCTCACGCTCACATTGTCTTTATGTCGTGACATACAGTTTTATCTTAGCCTATTCTAGCAGTAGTCCATTTTCAACAGTCTCAAACCATGCTCAGTCGACCATCTAGTGTTACAAATACAACACTATGCTCTTGCATGATAATGTTCTCCGTCCATATACTTAGTCCGTAATAACGACATTTTATTGCCGTGCCCATTCTTGTGCTCACGCAGTAGACTTTTATTGCGATTTTGTCCATCCGGTTGCGACTCTTCTCTTCGCTGCCGATATGCATTCATGGACTTAGGAAGATAATTTCGACTTGGGGGACCGAGGAAGCTCTGATGTTCTTGTAGGGATCTGAGGAAGTAAAATCATGTGGAATATTCCACTGCTTAAGTAATGGCACATGTCGTTTTATGCAATGAGGAAAAACCTAATCCGAGTGGAAGCTGATATTTTGTAGACAAAATAGTCTTCAGCTAAGACATGTGAATTCTTATTGAATCTATAAACAGAAAAATAAAATTAGAGAACAAAATTAGTGAAAAAATATATTTTATAGTCAAGAATACACAGAATGAAAAAATCTTCTAGAAAGTGATAAATTCTGAAATCCAAAGACGGACAAAATGCATCTGGATAAATACAAATGAAACTAAGCAATGTAGAGAAACTGAAGAACTGTGGAGTTATAGAAACAACTAACTTGGAAACAAGCTAGAGAGCTATTTTGTTACATAGAACTACAAATGCATGAAACGTAAGAAGAACCATAGAAATTAAAGAAAATGGAAATAGATTGTCCAAATGAACAACTTTAAAATGTTGGATATAAAAGACCCCATTGTTGGAGTATAAAAGGAGATCAGATGAAATATCCTTTCTTATTCTTTTCTAACTTGAATTTTGAAAACAACAAAAGTTCAGGAAACCGTATTCATGAAAAATCATTCTTCAATTCTGGGTAAAATATTCCGAGTTTTTCTAAAGGTATATACTCCTTGAATCATTTGTTTGGACACCAGCTACGTCCAGTAGAGAGCTCGAGCCAGTCACATTTTGGTTGGATGACTCAGACTTCTGCGTTCCTCTAATCTTGCTTATGCTAACTGAAGGTATGGGTAACCAATACGCTGTTTACAGTTAGTGTTAATATTAATTCTTATTATTTAAAAAACAGTTTGACTTATCTGCAAAGTTACCCGTTTACTTCATTGAAAATTTATCCACAATCCTCAAGAAGGTTCTAGAGCACTTTACTCTTCGACTTCAAATATCTTAGTAGAAATCTTCTTCAAGAAGCTTCACAAAAAATCTTCTCATATTATTTTAATTACTTCCAGTGCTTTAGAAGCTTTGAGACATTCTATAGTTAGTTCTCTAACTTCTACTAGCTTCTAAGGTTTTTGTTATAATGTTTGCAACTGCTCTTTGAAATTCTATTTGATCTAACATTTTTATAATCAAAATTATTTTTCGTTATGACATAGAAAGCTCTGTGGATTCAAACAATAGCTTGTACTAAAAATACAAAGATTGTACTATGTTAAATAAATCAAATTTTAGTAACTCTCTTTCCAATCAAGTATATCTTTCGTGTTGCAACCGATCTTCACCGCATCTTCCATAAATTTCATTAGTTCAAGGAATAATCCTTATGCAAGCGTACCTAGAAAAATGAAGAAACTTTGATATTAAGACATCTAAGCATTTGGTTTACTGTTTGAGAACTCCAGTTTGCAAGGAAGTTAGACATAAAAATCTAACTTCCTTGTCTATTAGAAGCATGCATATTCACCCTCTTATGAGTTCAGAAGAGAAGAGGAGGAATGCATGTCCGTTTAATTTCATACCTAACCCTTCCGGCCGAAAGAGTTAGATATTAAATTTAAATTTTTGACTAAAGTTATGTATTCATTACTACAGTACCCCGGACTGGTAACTTCTGAAGCACGACAATCCAGTCACACTTATAGGTTTTGTCCTGCTCTCCTCGTGTGTCCAGGCATGAGCTAACAAATAATATTTATAGAATATTTTAATTAGTCATATTTACTGTATCTATATTTTATTTAATATTCATATAATTCTCTGATAACAAAAAGAGAACAAAATTTCTCAGAAGTTAAAATTGCATGCATATTAAGGAAGTTCTAGTATATCATCGTAAAACATTGATGAAATGTTTCCTCGGTAAGTGTGATGCTAATGACAACCAGAGTAAGGGTCTCTTCCGACTACACCCTTTAATGCGTCTAATGAGTCCCGCCGGACCTGAAGGGTACAGCTGCCAGTCATGCAGCTTCTGGTAACTACTGCAGTCGCTATAGTTATTGTCTTCTCATCACATATTTTTTATCTTCGTGATTTTCAAAGAAAAGAGTAATCTCACGTGCCATGACAGTCGATTCGTGTCAGTTTCACTTGAGTATCCACACGTCCGCCTGAGAGAGTTTGTGTAAGCTAAATACACGGAAATGGTAGCTCTGAGATATCCCAGCCAAAAACCTTGGAGATGTTATATGCTGACGAATATACTATTGTCACACTTGCAAAATTACAGTCGGAAGACAATTCTTATTACCGAACCGATCTGACAGTGTCTGATAAGCACACTAAGGACCTAGTCAGAAGAGACCCTAATGCAACTTACAGTGAGTGTAAGTAATGTCCAGAGCTTGAGTAAAACGATGAGCTTTATTTGCAATGGAATTGCCGGGTTATGTGTTATCGATTTTCCGGATCTCTCTCCTTTTCTTTTTTGCTTTCACTTCGCAAGTCCGTTCTTGTTACTTCTTTTCACTTTCCGGTTTTCACTAGTTCCATCCATCTGTTTCTCTGCATGACAAAAAGGTTTTCCTCCACTTCCTTCCTGGGATATCACAATCGACATGTAGCTATGATATTGCAAAAAAAAATTTCGCATGTGATTTACACACTGTACCACACTACCCGACGTGGAGCTCTGCGGTATAACTCTACTCAACAACTGCTTACGCTGCGTAACTCCACTGCGCGAAGTGTATTATCCTCCACATAACTGAATACTATCGTAGTAACCTACTCAGAGACCAAGGGACTCACGCTTGAAAGTGGTATTCCAGTTTACTGAACATGATAAGTAAACTTTCAACATGAGAAAATCATATTAACAGTATGGACAACTTTACCGAGTGTTGTAGGTTCAAATACGAATTTGAGCTGTACATTAAGTAAAATATAAAATATATCATTGTATAACGTTAAAATAAAAGTTACAGTTAATTATGGAAATTCAAAAAGATTATTTATAAAGGGAAATAAATACTAAGATCAGACTCGCACATGATTTTGATAAATAAATATAATTAAATCAACAAATTTAAATTATCTTTCATGTACTTTAATCTATTATATCATATACCATAAATTAACTTGCATATTACATATTTACCACTTCATCTCCAAATAAAGAGGTGAATATATATATGCATGCCTCCTTTCACCATCTAATAATATAGCATGTTTTGTTAAATCCGAAGTATTTACATCAAAATAAGACCCTACCTAAAAAACTTAGCATATATTTTAGAATTTTAGAAATTTAAATTTAATAAATTTTAAATGTATTTTAAAATTAGAATGTGAAAATTAGAATGTAATTTCTGGATTTAATCTCACCTTTCTTGATATATTTTAATTTGACTGGCAATATCAGTTCCAACAGATCAAAATGCCATATCAATCAAAATGTGAGACGTGAACTTTTACGATCAACTATATATCTATACAAAAAATTAAGTTTGAAGTGCATGTACAAAAGATTATCCTGTGCTATATCTAACTGTTTTTGTGAGTTATCTCCACATGGCAATGAACCTTCTACACCGGATGGTCTCCCCATCCCTTCTCCATTCATGTAAGGAGTTCGAACTATAAATTATTAGAAACCCTTGAAAATAAAGGAGTCCTAGGTCAACATCGACTGTAGTTAAAAGTAAAGAAGGGAAGATGATCATAATACCACGTCCAAACAATAGCATGCCGTTATTGAAGCTTTCGCAAATGAAATATTATTCTCTTATTCGGACTGAACTTACTGTAGTTCGCCTGTTGACTTCAAATTGCAAGCGAATACTTGCACTCGAATTCCTCTCTCCGGTCTACTGACTTATTCATCAAGTTAGATCTGCGCTTACTTCAATCAGAAGCAACTACGATCGTGGATCGGCGCGTTGCTGCCCTGTATACTACTGGAAACACGAGTGAGAACGAGAACGATGACTGGCGAAACCGGTTCCATAAAGTGTTTTCGACGTCGGACAAGAGTAATCATGTTTACTCGCCGACACGTGTCAGAAAGACGCGTGTCAAATTTGAATGGGAGCAGGCGCGCTCTGGTCATTCGCCCTAAGATGAGACACAAAACAAGCCTTCTCTTCTTTGTGGTCGTTGCCAGTTTTGCCGCCGAATGAATGAAGCAAGTGAGCAAGTGAGGCAGTACTTTCTCCTTCCCACGTTGCAACGTTTCGACCTTGAAAGGTCCAACGCCCACGCTTTATATGTTTCTATGCTCTTGCCGGTAGAGTTTGAACTTTTGTTGCATGGGAAGGTAAGCGAGAGCACTTCTCTGTTCTTGCTGTTGTTCTTCGTCACGAGCCTTTGGGCCACTTCTACTGCTGACACTTGCGTCTTCTCTGCACCTGTCGACTGGAGAAGGCGAACTTCCCTCCCTGCCCGCGCACAATTGGGCATGAGTGATTAGTTTCGAGGGTAGCGGTAGTCAGCACGAAGGAAGGAAGGAAGAAACGTTCTTGTTCTTTTCTCTTTCCCTTGCGGACTCACTTCTCTGTGGAAGGTGGCCAATTTTATATTGCTTGCTCCGTATTTTCTCTCGAGGAAGTGGAGAGGTAGACCAGCTCACTTGTAGGTGAGTTGGTTGTGACATACTTAGATTTGTAGTGGTGCTCTTGTGGATTAAGGAAGCAATATGGGCACCGCGCAGAGCCGTGAGGGAGAGCTTGAGGATTCTGAGTCGGAGGATGAATCTGTCACATCGGAAGCCAGCGGGCAGAGTTACCATTCAGCTGATGGGGAGAAGGAGCGGCCAGTAACGGGGAAGAGTGCTGCAGTTTCGGGGACTTCCAAAGGAAAAGCTGATATTTTGAGTTACAAACTTGGTAAGCTTAGCTTGAGCCCAGGTGTACCTGAGACGCATAAGCGAGCGAAATTGTATCTTCACAACCCCGGGGGTAATACGTCCAAGTCCCAGTGGTCCATGTATTCGAAAGGGACGGTGTCATACGAATTTGTGAAAGAGGACGAGGACGATGAGGACGATGAGGACGATGGTCGAGAGTGGCTTTCGAAACGCGTTGGGAAAGCCGCTTGGGTGAACTGGTACCTCAGAGTTGCGGATAGGGTATCTGCGAAGGTTGATGAAGCTCTACAGATGCAGTTTTTCGACGACCAGCTCCGGGTGGATTTTGTGTCACGGGGTGTGTGGGCCATGAAGTTTGCCAACAAAACGGATTACCATGAGTTTGTACACGAGTTCCAGAATTGCACATTTGAGAACAGCTACCAGATGAAAGCAACGGAAGAGAACAAAACCAAGGTGTTTGGTAAAGACTTCATGACCTGGGCAACCGGGGAGGATGCGGATGAGTCGATATGGGAGGATGCGGAAGATCATCTCGAGGAGCAGAAGGCTGTAAGCAGGAAGTTGAAAGAAACCTACAACGAGTCTTTAAGAGGTGGTGCCAAGAGTTTGACTATGGGTGCGGGAGAGCATAGCTTTCTGATTGGTAATTCCGGAATCGACGTATTTAACAACATGGCAACAGGAGTTCATGGAAAGGGTGTCTCCATACGTTTTCAAGGGACCTCAGGTAGTCCTGCCGATCCTTTCTCTACGCCTAAAAAGGGTATGCTGATCAGAGGGGAAAGTAACATGATGCTTTTGAGTCCTGCCAAGGATGCGAAACAACATCCTACTGGTGTGAGTCAGCTTGACCTGGGTACAGGGAAAGTTGTAACGGAGTGGAAGTTTCAGAAGGATGGTACTCCTATCACCATGAGAGACCTGACGAATGACAATAAAGGATCACAACTCGAGATGAATGATACTTTCCTTGGACTGGACGATAATCGATTGTGTCGATGGGACATGAGAACGCAATCAGGTATAGTTCAGCAGCTCTCCAGTCCAATACTCAGCTGGAACGAGGGGCATCAGTTTTCCCGAGGTACAAACTTTCAATGTTTCGCATCCACTGGGGATGGTTCCATTGTTGTGGGATCGAGGGACGGCAAAGTTCGTCTATATGGGACTACTTCTATGCGACAGGCGAAGACTGCGTTTCCCGGATTGGGTTCACCAATCACGCATGTTGACGTTACGTATGATGGGAAGTGGATTTTGGCTACGACTGATACTTACATGATTCTCATTAGCACTCTTTTCAAGGATAAGGATGGTAAGGCGAAAACAGGATTTAACGGACGGATGGGAAATCGAATTGCTGCTCCACGACTTCTTAAACTCAACCCCGTCGATGCACACGCCGCCGGCACACACAAATTTATTGGAGGCCAGTTTTCATGGGTGCGTCTCGTTACTTGTCATTTGATTATCCAAACCCACACGCGACAAATTATTTCGTTAGGTTGGTTTGCAGCTGTTTGAGAGTGGCCAGTGATGTTTTCTGGTCTTTTCTTTACCATGGCAGTTCGCCAGCAAATATGTGGTTCATTCATGCGTTCAAATTTTTCGGTTTGAAAATAGTCCATCAAGCTGATCCGGGGATATGTATGAGCCCTGGTTGTCACTCCGACGGAATTTCACTGTTGAATTGACGCTGGTAGGTCTGGTGCTTGCAAACTCTCCAGAGTTGACAGTGAAGCATCATAAACTCGCAGCGTCCTCAATAGAAGCCGTTTTCGGAGCTTTGCAGCGTGTATGAACATTCCCAGATATAATCGGTTTGTCTGGTTAATACTGATGCTAATTTGGTTCGTCTTATGCAGGTCACAGAATCTGGGAAGCAGGAACGCCATTTGGTGGTATCTGTCGGGAACTTCTCTGTGGTATGGGACTTCATGCGGGTGAAACAGAGTGATCATGAATGCTACAAACATGAAAGGGGTCTGAAAAGTTGTTACTGTTACGAAGTTGTTCCCAAGGATGAATCAATAGTGGAGAGTAGATTCATGAATGATACTTTTCACTCTATTGCTTCTCCTGAAGCACCGCTGGTCGTAGCTACACCCAAGAAGGTTACTTCGTATAATATTTAGTTCCTTAGGCCACTGTTACATATTGTAACATTCTCATCTAGGCATGTGTAGGACTTTACAACCCCAGGTCTTTTTATCCATCCTTCGTCGATCAGGAGGTAAGTCTGCAGGAATTTAATTGATCATGTTGGACGTTGTTGCAGACATGTAGAAACCTTTCGTCCTGGTTAGGCTCTGGTCTATCTCCTTTGACCTTTCTAGTGAGTTAGATCTTAGATACTTGCAACATCTCCAGAGGTGTTGTGCGGAGATCGCGGCATGGCGGTCTTTGCTCTGATTCTCGATAAGTTTCTTGTCATTGATAGTCTTATGCTCTGCCTGGCCCAGCCGTTCTTTGAGACCTTTGCTCGCCCATTCAGATCTAGTAGCCCAGAGAATCAGTACATACAGTACAGAGGTAAACTTAACTAATCTCCTATTAGTTCTGAAGTTTTAGACAGATAAGTGGTACTGGTGCGGGTTAGAAAGCTGCACCTGGCTTCTGCTATTCAGGCCGACAGGAAGCGAATTGTGTCTAGAAAAATGTTTGATACGAGGAAAGCACTAAGCGTTCGAAGAAAGAGGTCTTTGGACGGCGTCGAAATGAAGTGATGTGTGTTGTCAATCAGCAAGCACGGCATAAACCGAGGGAGACTTCTGTTGGAGTCCCTCTCGAGCTGTTAAGCAACTTGCCTGCGTTTCATCTCATAAAGTTTCTGAGACATGTAAAATCTAGCAAGTTACAAGGTGGCATCTCTCAGAGGATATTGACGGTCTTGCTCCAACGTTGCAGAACGTGGTGTTCAACCTCTTTTTGCGGTAACTCAAGAGTGACACTAGGTAAAGGTGCCGTTTTTGGTGTGCCACCTTGTTCATACCTGCGTTGCTCACTTTCTGCACGTTCCTGATTACTGAGAGACTGTTTCCTTCCGGCGAAGCTTTTACAACGGACAAAGCTGTTGCTCGCTTGTCGTGGCAGGGAAAATCTTTGATCCTGAGGAGTAAAGTTTTAGTGCCCTCATTCCGATACTCATATCAGTTCTACAGGAGCTTACCATACTTTTCAGTCGTTTAGATTTCATAACTCTGCAGATCATGAAGCAGGCCCTCCTGGGAGCTCGCATGTCAGGTTCAGTATTGTCGTGTACTACTAGCCAAGGGCATCTTAAACTGGAGGGATTGTGGTATGTTAATCTTGGTCGTTCTGAGGCGCCTGTTTCTCCGTATCTAGCTGAGACAGATTCCTCGTTGCTTGTAGTAATGATCTATTGTCAGATCTAACTGTATACTCTTTGCATTTACACTGACGGTTTGCGTTCGCAGTCCATATATTGAATGTATCAGAGCAGTCAAAACCCCACAACAGGAACTAAGAGCGAGGACATAAGAACCCTGAAAACTTGCCGAGTTACGCGCTCGTTGTTAGGTGGAACTGAGTCCTCCAGCTTTTTGTGAGCGTACACTCATGAGGTTCTGCAGGTAGGGAATTGCAGGATCCACTTCTTCTTGTCGAAGAGTGGACTATAACGTGGGCAGATAGTAGTGGTATTCGACAACGCCCCACGTTCGGTGCAGAGAAAGAAGTGACACCAACTAAGCAAGTTAATCTTGCAAAGTCATGGCAACTAGGGAGATTGATGACAAACGCAGTACAATACTAGTCTTAATCTGGAAGTTCATCCTAATGATAGTGACCGACCATGTGTAGTAATAGGCACTTAACAACCTCATCCAACTGCTATGGAAGGTCTATCAGTCATTCAGTCTCATGATTTGGATAATGAAGGTTTCAGTATTGGTAAAAGTTCCAGACTACGAACGTGGATGTCGACTAACGTTGATCCTATGTAACCGTATCTTAACTCTTCACGAGCAGGTAAATATCTCTTCTATACATGATCCGGGGTTAATTATTTGGTCACACCTGAAAGAGAGTTCTCATTTGGTCACGCTCGCAGGTTTCAGACACTTCTCGGTCACACTCCCGGCCATGCTCCCGTCACGTGAGTCACATGGAGTTTTCGTTGTATAAATTTTCGAGCAGTTGGCATATTACGTTGACGTGGTTATCGTAGCACTCTTCATGGTGGAGATTATTGAACTCTCGAGCGTGCGGGAAGAACACGAATAAGTATATAGATATGGTGCCATTCATCATATTACGATCGGGCGTGTGAAAAGAACAGTTGAATCCTAAGGAGAAAAAGGACAGTGAACATGTTATCGTGGAGAGGGGGGAGCACAGTAAATTCTATTGAGGAAATGTAGTCTCTTGTAGTTAATTCAACTATTCAGTCATAGAATTATTTCAAACATAGGAGTCATTGGAGAAGAGTATTTCGAAATTGATTTAGTTAGTTATATATGAACAGTTGAATTTTCTCACACAGAATTTGAAAATGAGAAGTGCATTTGTGAAACTAGCTAATGATATGTTGAGGAGAAATATCTCACGTCTTCTCTTCTCATTGTCATGTGCATACACATCTTTACACAACATACATCGGTGTCAGAGATACATCACACATAACACATGGACGATGTCATACAAATACACAAGTGTATCACAATGATAAACTATATGTATCACTCCACTATGCCAACGGGCACTAAACAATCACTAAAGTCGAGCCAAATCCACTCTGTGCTCGTAGAGATTCCAGATTGCACTCACAAAGATTATCCATCATAGCTAAGAGCTTGAAGACTCAACTTGAAGAACTAAGGTCTCCAAGCCCTAATTGCGAAGTATATCCCTAGTGGACTCTCTCACCAACTCGTCCTAACGGCACTAACGGTCTTATCGGGATTCACCACTCCGCACTAGGTCAACCTAGCCGGGGTGCCCAAATTAACGTGACAACTGTCGTGCGCATACACATCGCTACACAACATACATCGCTATCAAAGATACACCACTCATACACACAACATATGGACGATGTCATACACATAAACAAGTGTATTACAATCGCCCTCCTAACTAGCGGTTAGGTCTCTCTAACTCCAGATGGCTCCATATCTCAACTACGTGATATACACCTTCATGAGTGCAAGGATCAAAAAGTCGGGTGCTACATCGCCCCATCGTTAGTCGTCTGTCTGCAATACATATCACGCAAAGATCTAATCGACTATCCCTACTATATACATCGAGGACAAACCCACAGTCCAGTAAGAAGAACATTGAGAAGTGGAGTCAAACATGACATGTGCCAACTTCTAGAACAACCATCACACATCAACATAAGGGCTGCTCCACCAACAGACCTACATAACATACACCTCAAGCCCGCCCGTACAACTGTTAAGCTTGGGTCAACTGTAGCATCGATGTTGGGAAGATGACATGACGTGCAATTATGCACGTGGTCCTTCCAAACAACACCATCACGGCCCTCTAACATGAGTACTCCAGAAGATAACACCTCACGCACTCGTAAAATAGTACGCTCTGCTATCACGTCTAACGTCGTCGTTGCAGTCTGCTGTAGATAGATATAATCGTCAGGATGAAACCTACGAATCGGTGATCGATAACCTCTTAATCGAACAGTCGCATATCGCAATGTGTCTCTATGTTGAGCAATCGCTAGGTTCTCAAAAGTCATAGGCATAACTCTCCGAAATGTCTTTGCTCGTTGAGAACATGCGTTCACCCTCATATTCGGGTCATCAAGGTTCAGCACCTCAGCAGAATCACGACGAATGACCGAAAGTAGATCTGGATCTCGGTCATACAATAGAAAATACGGTGAGAAGGAAGCCAAAGACGCTTGTCGGCTAAAATGGTAGCTCATAGCCAACCATGGTAACTACACATCCCAGTCTCCCAAGTGGCCCTTCTGCAAGCCATACTTGCGCAATCCTCTCTTCACCGTCTAAACTACCCTCTCCGTCAAACCATCCGCCTCATGATGATCTTGAGATGTAGTCCGATGATCAATCAGCGCCTGATTACACAAGACCTGAAACTCACCAAAGAACTCTATACCTTGGTCTGTCAGCACTTCAGCTGGTGCTCCAAAACGACTCAGCACTCGATCTAAGAACGCATACATCGTCTTTTCACTCGCCTTGTCCAGTAATGCCATCAACTCAATCCACTTGGAGAAGTGCTCCATTATCACCAACACATACCGGTGGTGACGTACGGTCAATGACAAAGGTCTCGTAAAATCTAAACTCCAATAGTAACCCAATCCCATAATGGATAAAGGATGTAACTGTGGAATAGGAGCATTAAACGATGCTCGTACTCGATCACAAACCACACATCGTGCGGCAAACTGTTGCACATCGACGTACATACCATGCTACCAATATTGTCCTTGGAGTAAGCTTTGCGTACGCTTTACTCCAAAATGTCCCACTATCCGTACTCTCTCATCATCACACACTCGAAGTACATGTCGTTCCTTCTCGTCGAAATCTCTTCGCTCGTTGAAAGACACGATCTCGCTCCTTGGCACTTATTGTGTCTATCACCACGCCAGTACGTAGATACTCCATTACAGTCACATTGTCATGGATATCTCGCTGGTCGGATACACCATCTCCACCTTCAGGATCTAGAGACTCATCATCTACTCTCTGATCAGAGAAAAATACGACTTGGCTCTCCATACTAGAGTTTATGACCAACATACAAAGAAAAGCATACAAAGTGTAAGATTGATCTTCTCCGCAAGACCATTAGCATTTGGTTTGTATGATGTCGTTACTCGTGGTTTGATAGAAAAGTGTTGTAGCATAGCAGTAGTCATGCTCCCTACAAACTCTCTTCCTCTATCTGAAACCAACTCTAACGAACATCCAAATCTTGTGATGATCCTCTCTCATAAAAATCTACCCACTTCTGTTTCATTAGTCTCTCTCAAAAGTCTAACCTCTACCCACTTAGTACAATAGTCAATGACGACTACAATGTATCTATTGCCTCGAGGTGTCTTACTAAGAGGATCTACAAAGTCAATACTTCATTTCTCAAACGGTCCTAATATTAGAATTGATCTTAACGGAGGTGTTCTAGTAGACTTCAGAGCAAATGCTTGACATACGTCGCAAATTTTGCAATAGTCTAAACACTTCTTGAAAATCCCTCTCCAGTGATAACCCGCATCCAACATCTTGAAGGCTGTTATCTTACTAGCAAAGTGACCTCCGCAAACAGTACCATCGTGAAACTCGTGCATTAGCTTGAACGCTTCCTTCTGACCAACTGCTTGCATCTCTTGATCAACGCATTACGTTCTCGGGTATGCATACCTTTTGGAAAAGACCCATCTGCAAGGAAACTCCAGATTTCTTTGTACTCGTTCGATACCTCCTTAATGCTTGTGATGGTCATCACTTGCTCGTCTGGAAATGAATCATCAAACGGTTCTTCTCCCTCCTATCATAAGCCCTCGACAAGAGATCTGCATTTGCATGCTTTTTCTCTGGTCTATCTTCAATCACGTAATCGTATTCTGTTAGAAGGATCTTTCAACGAGCAATACGACCTTCCGCATTAGGCTTATTAAAAATATACTTTAAAGCCTTGTGATTTGTGACTATGGAAAATTTTCCTCCTAGCAAGTAGTGTCGAAAATTTTTCAATCCAAAAATCATAGCTAATCCTTCTCGCTCAGTCACGGAGTAATTCTTCTCCGCTGGAATCATCTACCTACTAGCATAAGCTTTAGGATGATCATGTCCATCTCCATCTAATTGACTTAATGTACATCCGATTGCTACATTGGAGGCATCCGTATACAAAATAAATGCTTTACTCCACTCAGGTTTAGCAAGTATAAGAGCTGTCACCAATGCCTTTTTCAACTCCTCAAATGCTTCCTTTGTCTTTTGATCATGCACGATCAAGTCAAAATCAACTACCTTCTTTATGTACATCGTCAAAGCTATTGCTTTGTTCGAGAAGGACAAGACAAACCTACGCTAATATCCAACCATGCCAAGAAACTATCACAGCTTTGACAAGTTGATCAAAAATGGAAGATCCACAATCTTCTTCACCTTCTCAAGATCTACCGCAATCTCGTTCTTGGAAATGATGTGTCCCAACAATAGACCTTATTCGCAGCCAAAGATGCACTTTTTTGGATTTAGAGGAGCATTGGCTTGGTCCAACCATTGTAAAACTTTGATCACATGATCACATCTTCCTTTCGTCTGTACACGCAAAAATCGTCAATTAGAATCACGGACAAACTTTCCTATGAATGATTCAAACACCTTGTTCATGAACCCTTGAAACGTGGCCGGAACATTACACAGTCTGAGTGACATCACTCGAATGCAAAAGGTTCCCCAAGGAATAGTGAAAGTAGTCAATTGCTGATACTCATTTGCTATCTTGATTTGGTTATACCCACTATAACCATCACCAAAGACAACTTCTTATAGTCTATGCACACTCGCAGCTTATCATTCTTTTTCTTAACAATCACAATGAGTGAAACCCATTCTGAGTTCTCCACCTCGTAGATGAAACTTGCCTCCTTCAACTTGTCTATCTCCTCCTTGACCATCATTGCCGTTGTAGGATTGACTCTTCTATGCTTCTGTCGAACTGGTCTTGCGTTCTCTTCCAATTCGATTCGATGAGTCTGTAGAGTTACCTCCTTCAAATCCTTGTAGCTAAAAGCAAACACATAGATATATTTTTGAAATATATCTAAAAATCTACTTTTCTCCTCTTGAGTGACATTGATATCAAACTTCAGGGTAGAGAGTCTTCTCACAATCTCTGCCTCACTCAACTCTTCTTTGTCAGGATCTTTCTCCACTGTTGGTCGAGACAACAAGTCAATAACACTAAGTTGATGTAATGATTCATCTCGACCAAATCGTCGTCAGACGAGGATTCTTGATCGTAAGAATCTCTAGTATCTACTTCTGAAACACTCTGATCATCCTCCGTATCAGATACCAAGTAGTCACTAGTGGGTCTATCAAAGTCAAAAGTCACAACTCCAACACCCGAGAGAGGTACTATCACTCTATGATCTCTAGGTCCAGTCTGTAAATATTCCTTGTGTCACTTATCTGTGGTGCGCACAGCTCTCAACCAAGGCCTACCTAGGAGCAAATCATAACTAGAGTCCTTTAACACTTGAAAGGACAGTAATGTTTGAACTTCCATCACAGACACAACCACATTCTCTAACACACCAAGAGGTCTTACTCGTTGCTTGTTAGCCATTCCTACGACAATGCTAGCCGGACGAATTGGTTCCATCTCCAACTTCTTCATCAACCTCTTCGATATGGCATTTACAACCGACCTTCCATCCATCAATAAGAGACGTAGTGACCATTCAATCAGAGTTCAATCTTTGAAGCCTTAGTGCATACCTCTGAAGCATGTACATCCACCACACGAACTCCCACAGATTTTGATGTCTTACTCTTGGGTTTCTTCTTCGTGCTTCTCTTAGAACTCAGTACTCTTTTGAGTTCCTTTCGTAAACTAGGGTTGAGTGCAATCAATTGCCCAACCATGATGTTGGCTTTTTGAGCACCCACATCTTCAACCACATTATATCCTGCTTGAGAAGATGAAATAGTGAAATCCGTCATCCCCAACTTCCTTCTTGGCTACCTTGGTGCACTCGAAACAATGCTCGAGCGAATACTTCTACTTGGTGACTCCTCCATGAAAACTGATTCATGAAGCGATCACCAACTGTGATGGTGCAGATGCTCTCGTTGTGGTTAAACCAAGAGTCGAAGTCTGCACCAGAGCAGTATGATGAGGTTGGATGATATCTTTTTCATCCAAACTCTCTTTCATATTTGTCACGATCTTGATGATCTCCGTTTTGGTTGCTGGCTTCTCGTACCTCACTAGGGTTTGAATTGAAGGTCTCAATCCTCCCACCAAGTTCTTGGTTAGCACTGCTCCAATCCCCGCGATCGTTAGCTCCACGTTGTCTCCACTCTTTCGTAGAACCGTCCGAAATCGTTGCTCCAACTTATCCACTCTTTCGGCATACTGCCGAACTTTCTTGTCGTCCCGTTGCTTCAAATGAGTAAGCTCCACCATGAACTTCTCATAACTCTCTTCTGGAAAAAACTCTTCGATGAGTGCGTTACTCAACGTCTCCCATGTGTCATCAATTACATCAGATGTCTTGTTCTTCACTCGGTCTTCATACCACGTAAAAGCAAAATCTTCTAAAAACTCTGGCAGTAATAATACCCGTTCTTTCTTCTTTCTCACGTTGTTTCTAATGCAACCCCTTTTGAAGTCTCGAATAAACGGTTCTGCATCTTCATTGTCCTTCCCATGAAACACTGATAGCTTTCCCATCTTTTAACTACTCTTTCTACTCTTCTAATCGTCATGCAATAACTACTCGCTAAAAGAGTACGAACATCATCAATTCTATTCGCGAATAATCTACCATAGATAAAATAAAAAGAAATGGTTGTAACAACACCTCTTGTGTCATCTCTTCTCCCAAGATAATTATGAACCTGAGTCGCATCACCGCCTTCTCTACCACCCGAATGATGATCTCCATCACAACTCAACCGAGTCCTCCTTTGAAGTCGACAACTTCTCTGTCTCAGCTCTTTAAGTCTCGTCCAACTTCTCGACTACTGATGTAAGTAAGGCGGCCACATCTACGCACTTGTGTCTTCTTGATAGATCACCCACTCCACAACTTAGACAAGGATCCTCTCCTAGAAGATGAATCGGCGGTGATGACGATGGACCCATTCGAAGACTTAAATTAGTAAACTCCCGCTTCCCTTTGGCTCTCTCTGTTCTAATTCTCGTTGGACAATTCACTATTTTATGTCCCAACCCTCTACAAAAATAACACCACAAGTCGATTTCTACTCTTTTCCTCGGAGATTCTACTTGAGATTTTGTACTAGTGTTCTCAAACTCAATGATAATCTCTCGAGCTCTCTCCGACACTTACTATGACATCTAAATTTTGAGGAAGGTTTCTAAGTCTAATTTTCCAATCTTTTGTACTTCCACTCATGTTGTGCCTTCTCAACCATTAAATGGACAAAATATCTTTGAGGAAAATAATTCTACATCACTTTCTTAACTCTTTCGAGCTTTATACTGAAAATCGTGTATTATACATGCTATACACGAAAAAAAATCCAATTTAAAATTAAGAGTCTAAGATAATATCATTATGACCATCGTCTGTACTAATCCTAGCAGACATCTTAAAGTCACTCTTTTAACGATCACACTCTAATTCGCCAAGAGCATTCGTGGCCTCCACAGTGAATGATGTTTTCAACTCAATCTTCTACATATCTGCTCACAGAAGCTTCTTGATATAGAGCAAAAAAGACATCCCAACTGCAATAGATGCGTGTTCGCAACTCCTCTATACTTAACTTTGGCTTTCTCGTCTCCGTTTGAACTCCCAAACGTCTCTTCTTCCACCTCGGCACTCGAACTAGATTCCCCATGAAATATCTGCAAGACCTCCTTGTATGCCGAAACGTATATCTCTTAGTCGGTAAGAGATATCTCCAAGATTTTTGTGGTCTCCAGTAGCTCAACCTCCACTAACTCATGAAGTTTCAACAAAAATTTCTCTAATTAGAAGAGATGGTGTTGATTGTATAAATTTTCAGTGAACTGAAATTTATATATTTTCACTTCCCTTATGGTTGTCAACCCCTCCACTTTGAAAAATTCTATCTCTCTTTAGACATCATCTTCTCATGATTTTTGTTTCCTCTAATAGCTTATCAGCCAAACTGAAATACTAGAAATTTTCACAGGAAAATAAAATTCACAAAAAATCTGACAATGAGTGTAAAAATTTTCCAAAAAGCAGAATTCCTCAACGCTCGCGAAACCACATTTTCCCACTCTCTAGATCACCTTTTCCCATGATTTTTTTTGTCCTAGATAGGTTATCAGCCAATCTAGAATACTGGAAAGTATCACAGGAAAATAAAAAACACAGAAAATCTGACAGCGACTGTACAAATTTTCTAAAGAGCTGAATTCTTAAACTCTGAAATTTTTCTCCTCTAATAACTTCTCTCTCATCTTTTCTCTACAACTCTTGTTTTATTCTCTTTCAACTCTCCTCAAACACTTTCTAAGTGAACAAGATGTAAAGAATGATCTCGAACGCGTCATAGATCACTACGGGATACACGAAAGGTTCTAGCATTGCTAACATCGCGTTATCTCTCTCTCCTCCCAACGTTCTCTCCATGTGCTCTCTCATGATCTTTTTTTGTCAAATATAGAATTGAACTCTAAACATCTTTCAACGATCTTTTCAAGTGAGGTCCTGACAACGAAACCAAAAATGTAAATCCTTCGTGGTTCTAACGGTCAACTACCCCCTCCCTTCGATCTCTCAACCTCCACGATCGTTATCGATGCATCTGCAACATGTCAAGCCTGTCTCTCACTCAAGAGTCACCTCTGATGGCTTTGATGGAAGCACACCATGAACTTGAAGAGAAAAATGCTAAGTTCACTCATTCATACACCCATAAACTCATCAACTAAAATTCTCCATAAACTCATCAACTAAAATCATCCATTCTAACGACGTCTCTCAAGTTCTCACATGCTAAAATATCACACACTCTCTATATTACTCAAGTTGTCATTACGACGATGTGAAAACAAGGATGAGGAGCTCTTCTTTACTCCTCTATTTATACATTCTAAGTTTTTACTTTGGTACCTTCCGGTAACTCAATCGTAATTATTTTTACCAGGTTTTACTAAGATATTACTTAAGATAAAAGCATTAATCACATGGACTTCTTACCTTTTCACGTGAGCTTATTCCTTCAAAGTCAACAACTTCTAGAAAGATTCTCAAGGAATCTTGAATTTCCACCCCCTATACACTAGGACCCACTAAAAAAGAGACATGTGGAATCTCTTCTTGTTTTTAATGCCCACAAAGTCCACAACTTCAATCCCACCACTAATATCAAGTCAAAAAAGAGATAAGGGATACTTTCCCCCTCCTTTCTATCTTTTAGACAAGATTACAAGATAGTAGTGCTCACTCTTTAGGAAATATCTGAATTCTGCCAAAAGCACAGTTAAGTTTAATCATAACTAACTTTAGCTAGTGATGACTAACTTGATAACTCCTTAAAGTACTTGGGTAGCAACTAAACATTTTCAACACTTAGTTATAACTAAATACCTTACTAAGTTTATCTATGTGTAACATAGGTCGTTACATGACTGATGTTAGTCATTTTGAACCGTGAGCTTTATATGGGATAATAAACCCTCATTGCTACTGATAGTCACAGTGTCATCCACGTAGAGAGCAAGGATTACGAAGTGTTATTCCTGATTCCTTCAAAAACTCCTCCCTGCGGCTTAAAACCGCTCACACCGCACAAACGGATCGTCCAAACTGATATCTGTCTTCTCTGGTAGGTAGATCTAGCTACCCTGAACCTAACAAGATTCCAAACAAGCCGTTTGGAGTTCCCCTTGCAAAACTACTCGAGAAATTTGGTCGCAGATTGCAAAAAACTGACGTAAATCGGCTCCCTGCGGCTCAAACTCGCTCACCACACCCAAACTAACAATCCAATTCACTTACAGTCTTCTCCTATGCGTACATGAGGACTCCCTGATCGCGTAGGCACCAAGAACGAAGAGCTTGGCTCACCGATCATGAAGAACAATCCAATCTCAACTCGTAGGCGATGAAAAACCTGACGCAAGCGCTTCCCTGCGAATCAATTTCACTCACAACTCCCAAACCCTTCGATGAAAACTGGTATCGTCTTCAATTTCCTGAAGAACTCGTTGTTCTGATCCCGATGGATCCAAGGACAGCAAGTTTGGACTCCGGAACGGCCCGAACGGTCCAACTCTCCTTCACAGGTAACTGAAAATCCCAAATCTGCTTCCTGCGTCTCAATTTCTTCCAGAACACAACCCCCGATCCGTCTCTTCAAGGACCGTCTTAACCTGTGCGTAGCCTGCACAGATCTGAACCCGATGACACCTTGCGCGCGTGTATTGGACTTTCCAATTCTCCAAAACATCCACCGACAGGTCGCAGGAACAAGCAAGCCCCTTAAGCAGCCCCCTTGCAACAGTCTGTACGTACGAAGTTCAACCCTCAATAATAAGAAGCATGCCCCTTGCGTCTTTGATATAACGCTTGAAGTCCTAAATACCCAGTCAGCAAGTAACTAGGGGCCTAGCTTGATTTTACCTTTTTTCGAATCGCATAACTTCTTCTCTGGATGTCCAAACGAAGTAAACAAGATGCCCATGGAAAGCTGACAGCGAGCTCTACCCATCTATGTGATGAAAGCGAAGATCCGAAGTTGCGTCAAAAGCTCGTAAGCTGGAGCCTAGCTTGTTTTCTCCATCTTTCGAGTCTTGTAACTTCTCCACTAGGCGTCCAAACGAAGTAGATGAAGTGCCTATGGAAAGCTGACAAGGAGCTCTATCCACTGGTGCGATAAAAACGAAGATCCGAAGTGGTGCCAAAAACCCGTAAGCTGGGGCCTAGCTTATTTTCTTCATCTTTCGAGTCCTGTAACTTTTCCACTAAGCGTCCAAACGAAGTAGACAAAGTGCCTGTGGAAAACTGACAAGGAGCTCTACCCATCTATGCGATGAAAATGGAGATCTGAGATTGTGCCAAAAACCCGTAAGCTGGGGCCTAGCTTATTCCTCATGAGTGTCTTTGGAGCGACAAGCATCGAAGTTTGAATTTCAAGTAGGAGCAGGTCCACGACACGAAATCCACCCCCTCTGAACCTGTGCATCCTCCGGTATGCACCAGAGATACCAACCAAGGAGTGGACCGGCTTATCGTCCTACTTCCCATCGTAACCAACATCACCTTCAAGATCTTCTGCATAATCCTCATCCTCAAACTGAAACTCCGTCAAGATATCTGCTAGATCGACCTCCTCATCTCTCTTTTTGAAAATCTTGACACGTTTACTTGCCACTGGTACCTTCAAGCTCGTTCCATCCAACTCTTGCAGGGCGTAAGTTGCGTTGTCATGAACCTTCTTCACCACATACGGACCAAACCATCTTCTGGAAAACTTCCGGAGTGCACTATGCTGGTTGTCTAGACTGTTGTCATAGACTAACACCCAATCACCTTCTTTGATTTCCCTGGGTCTCAAACGATGTCGCTGATCAAATCTGATCTTGTTCTTCAACCGTGCTTCTCGCAGCCTATCCAAAGCAGTTTGGATATCCTCTGGTCTTCTCTCTAACTGCCTAATTCGAATAGCAAGAAGCTCTTCTCTAGTCAAATTGTCCTCCCAAGGTAACACACTCCATGTCAGAACATGTTCTTCAATCGGCATGATAGGCTTCTGACCTGTGATGAGTTCCACTGGCATGTAACCTGTCACCGAGCTGTGTGTCGTTCTATCTGTCCATAACGCAAATGGTAAGAGTCGAGGCCACTCGCGCACCCTTCCGTTGCAAGCCTTCACCAAAGCCTTCACAATGGGTGGATGACCACGTTCACTCTTGGCATTCCCTTCGGGGTTATAAGCAGTTGTCAGTGACAACCTCACCCCACACCTTGCAAAGAATTCACGAGCCTCATGTGCATCTAGCTCTCCCCGATCTGCAGTGATCTTTCCCACACATCCATACCGACAAACAACCTCTTCCAAGAGAAATCTACATACCCCTTCAGTTGTCTTCGTCCGAAGCGCCCTACCCTCGACTTGATTTGAAAGATCCTCTCTAGCAAGTACCAAGTATCTCATCTGCCATAATCCAACCGGCATAATCACCAAGTCTATCACCCACTTGAAGTGGATCGTCAACGGATAAGTCGGATGTAATCCGTCACGATGTCGGATATTCGAATACATCTGACATATCAAACAAGACTCCACAAAAGATACAACATCCCTGTACATGTTTTTCCACCAATACCGCTCTTTCATCTTTGTAAAAGTGGCCCAAATCCCTCGATGTCCAGCCCAAAAACTCTCATGGAACGCCTTGAGCAACTTCTGCTGATCTTCCTTGTTGCAAATCACCCGTAGCGGTACTCCACCTTTTTGCTTCGATCGCTTCCAAAGAAACCCATCCTGCAACATGAAGTTGTAGGCCTTCCTTCTAACTCTCCGAAACCTCCCATCTGTCCAACCTGTCTGCTTAACCATCGTACTAAGGTACCTCCCAATATCAAGCAAATCACCATCATACAACCCTTCAACAAACAACTCATCTTCTCTTTCTGTCTGTGCAATCGAATAGAACTCTGTACCCACGTCGTCAATGTCTTCTACCATCTCATCTTCCCCATCATATCGAGCCCGAGATAACATATCCGCCATTAGATTATCCTTCCCTGCGATATGTCTAAACTCCGGGTTCAACGACTTGATATATGCGATCCATCGTAACATCGCAATATCAAGAGTTGAACAATTCATGATCATCCCTAACAACGGCAAGCAATCAGTTTCAACCACCACTACTGCTCCAATCAAATACTCTTTCTCAGTTTTCATAGCTGAAACAACACCCCACAATTCTCTCTTCACTTGCGGGTAAGCACGTTGTCGAGCACTTAACACCTTCGCTCCGAACCTAACCGCAAACCTATCTCCATCCTCATCATCCTATCCGACTGCCCATCCAATTGCAACTGGACTTGTATCCACAGTAAGAACCACCGGCCTAGCACCCTTGTAATCAATCCTTCCCAGAACTGGAAGAGATGATAGTAAAGACTTCAGCTTCCTTAACGCATCAGTATGCTCTTCCTCCCATCTGAATTTATGACCCTTACGCAACAATCCATACAACGGATCCGCCACATGCGCATAATGAGGAATCCAAATGTGGTAGAATACACAAGCACCCTAAAATCTTCTTACTTCTGTCAGCGAGTTGCAAACCTCCTTCATCCTTCCAATCGCATCCACCTTGTTCGGATCTGGCTTCCGATCAAACGATCCACACAAATGACCAACGATCAAAACCTCTCTAACTCCAAATGTAGACTTCGCACCTGACAGCGTAAGATGAACTTCCTCAAGTCGAGATAAGATCTTCTCACAGTCTGCGATGTGATCAGTGACGTATCGCCGACACCCCCTCTGATCTAATGCTTCATCCTTCTCATCTTCCACACATCCTTTGATGGGGATGTCATCCAAGAACGGCATCGTCTTTTCGGGGATGAAGTCCCTTAGAACTCGATTCATCCCGTTCATCATGTGTGCTACCGAGTTGGTAGCTCCCTGTGGTAAAGTACACATCCTAACCAACCCCAAAGGTGTCCTCATTGTCGTGAAGCTTCTACTCTCCTCCGCTAGTTGAAACCGATCATACCCCGAGTAAAGATCTCCCATTGAGTAAATCGCTCTTCCTGCAAACGCTTCTGCAAACTCATCCACAATCGGTCCCACCCCAGCATTTCTGATTGTTACTACGTTCACCGGCTGCATGTCTTGGATGAACCGCAGTGACCCATTCTTCTTTGGTACTGTAAACCATCTGCTTGAATATGGTGCAAACGATGGCTCCAAGATCTTCATCCGCATCTTCTCCTTCAGCAACTCCACTAGTTTGGGCAAGTGAGCCCGCGGTACTGAAATTGGTCTCAGGTTCCATGGCACATGCGGTACCGTGAAGATAACCATCGGGGTAACAACGTACGGATCTACACATCCAATCTCAAGTGGCTCAAAAGCAAATGCTTTCCCATGTCTTGAAAGCATCTCCTTGAAGCACATCCTCTCTTCTGGTAGAAGAGACACATCAGATCCAATCTTCAGCTCTTCAAGGGTCTTCTCCGTGAACTTGTGTCCTATCATTGCAGGATCTCTCAAACTCTTCTCCTTTGAAGCTCGATCCATCTGTTGGTTGGTGTCTTCCGGCAAAGGACCAGCAACTGGCTTTACTTTCCTATCCACTGTCTTGTACCTTGTCTCAACTCGAACCTCCGGTGCACGGAATGATTCGATCATCGAATAGATCTCCCTTGAATGAATCTGCACGACCTTATCCATATCCTCCCATCCAATAGACATGATCTCTCGCAAGGGATCTTCCAACCCATCCTCTTCATAAACACCAGAAATCCATTCATCCCCTTCTAGCTCACCCAACTCTTTCAACATCAACTCAACACCACGCAAATGTTTTTGTTCTTTTCTTCTCAGCTCTTCTATCTTCTTGTAGACAGCAATCCCACACTCTGAAAATCCAATAACCCTGTACAAAAGGCACTATCTCCATCAAGCGAGAGTACCTTCTCTTGCGCACCACCACAATCCCGCTCTATAGTGGTACTCAACGAAAATCCTTGAACTCTTCACTCACCCTTGGAAGCGGCTTCTCCCTCAAACGATCTCGGTTGCGCTCGTGGTTGGACGGTACAGTCAGGAACTGTACCGCTCTCTTCCCATCTTGACTTCGGATCCTAGCATACGCAGATCCGTCGTCCAGTACCTTTGTCTCCATCCGGGTTGCTATGATGAAAGGTTGAGCCAGAATGAGTGGGTATGATGTTGCTTCCTGAACAAAGAAGTTTTGCTCGATAGCAACATCACCTACGCGTACTCTGATGTCTGGACAAGCTCCATACAAGTCTCCTCTCGTGTTGTTGACTGCTCTTATGACCCATCCATGCTCTGTGTCGATCGACCACTTCTTCCTCTTGTACAGCTCCTTCGACATGATGTTGATTTCTGATCCATGATCGATCAGAGCAACCACCGGCTCATCCAAGTCCTCGATCCTCACCAACGTCTCCGTCGTAGCTTGAGCCCAGTGACTGTGGCTGTAATGACTTGAGCTCCGCTTCCCATCCTCCTCTTCATCCTCGAAATGCACCCTGCGCCTTCGATCTCTTTCTTCCTCTGGAGAATAGACACTGCACCTTGCAAGCTCTCTCTCCTCATCCATTGACATCCTAGTATCCAAAGCATGTGATAAACCAGTCTCACCCGTAATTTGTCGTTTTCGTTTGATGACATCGATGATGACATCATGAAACTCACGCTTGACGATGCCTAACACTTCTCTCAAAGTAAACTCCACCTTCGCATTCAGAATGCGATCTTCCAAGACTCCCTTCAAGTCTGTTGAAGCCTCGATATCCGACTGTAGCTTGTACGCAGCCGGCTTACCCTTCTCCTTCTGAGATTTCTCCTTCGATGAAGAAGGAGCATCGTCCATCGGTAGGTCTTGAGCTCTTGCATCCCGAAGCTCTTGGCGAACCTTCTCTCCTCGAGTCTGTCTCTTGGAAGAAGTTCCTTCCCCTGCATCCTCTGAATCTCGCCTTCTCTTCTCTTCCAACAACGCTTCGTGTTGGTTCTTGGCGATGTACGCATGCACCGATAGAGCTTCTATCGGATCTTCCCATCCAGTATCCCTTCTGATCGTAGCAGCTGTCCTCATCAATGTTTCACGCGCCATGTTCCCTTTCTGTTTCATGGAGATGGCGGATGACCACAATCCACTTGGCTCAACCTCCTTGTTGAAACTCTTCTCAGCCTGATCCTCAACCCTTGTGCCATAAGTTCCAGCTTCCACGATTGCGACTGCTTGCGCTGATAGGTGGTCCTCAACCAACTTCTTCATCCCTCCTCTGCCAAAGTTGGTCTGAAGAAGTGCACCAGTATCCCTCAACGCTACCTTCCCATCCTTCCAGAAGATCACTCCTTGTTGCAGAATATTTGTGAACTCCTTGCAATCTCTGCGCGGATGATCAGTACCATCGCACCAAATACACCGCTGGATCCAGCCTTGCTTCTCAACCGGTCTTACTCCACTTGTAGATCCCTTCTCTTCCAATCTGGTGAGCTTGATCTGCAGATCTCTCATTCCACACAATATCTCCTCAAGGTTTGAGTCATCCTTCTTCGGAGATACCATGGGTGCCTGAACAACTGGAACAACATGAACAGCTGGAGCAACTGGTACTACTTGTCTAGCAACAGGAACTGGTCGGACTACAGGAACAGGTGTTACAGCTGTAGGTGTTGGCGCCAGTCTCCTAACAAGAACTTTCTCTCGTCTCCGCTCCCTCTTGGTAAGCAGACCAACAGCTTCCTCAACCTTCTTCCAGCTGCTGGTCAATCCATCGTCCTCCTCCCGGTCTTCCAGAAGTACCTCTAGCTTCTCCTGCAACTTCTCATCTGCAGCCCGAAGAAATAGCTCTGTCTTGTTGGACTGCAACGTCAACTTCTCTATCCTGGTCAGCCGTGAAAACTGCTTCTCAAACTCTCTGAGCAACTCAGTAGCTTGTAAACCCTTCCTTGGTTGCTCAACCCACTCCAAGAATGACTTCTTGGTGACTCGATCAGAGTCCTCCAAGAAGTACTCATCCATCAAGGCACGAGCAAAAGTCTCCCAATCCTTGTTAAAATGCTTCGTTAGCATTTTAACATGATCCCTAATCTCTGGAGCTGCTGCCAACTCAAACGTCTCACTCATCTCATCTTCTGAGACCCGGTTCAGCTCCATCTCCTTCACATAATGTCTCATATACCTTGAGACATCTCTTCCATCAAACTGGTCAATCTTGCTGACCACCGCTTGTAGCGCCTTTGTTGCCAAAGCTTCCTTCCGCTCATCAGATTGTTGCTGCCGTAAGAACATAGTGAAAGCTTGGAACATCGATGCAGTCGCTGGATCCAAGTGCACCTTCGGCAACCCACTTGAACCACTAGCTCCATCTCCATCACCTTTCCCATCCCCACTCATGACTGTCAATCTCTTCTTCAAAGTTCACACACAGAAGAAATCTCCACCCCAGACCTTCACGTCGAGTTCACCACCGTATCGTGTCGGATATTTTGTGCGTGAAGGATGTCCAGGAAAACGCGAGGTTCCTGACTGTGGAGATGCTGTGTGTCAAACAGAGACAAGATAGAGAAGAACAACCACAAAATGGAATGCTGCGATATATACCACTCTGAAAGTATGTACACTGTCGATTCTTTCTCCAAACGGCACAAAACTGAGGAACAGACCAGAGCGGTCTGTAACCTACTTCAGAAGCCCTAAAACAAACCCTTGAAACGCAACCCTAGTCTGAAATCGCCAAAGCGTAGCTCAAAGCAAGAGAAACTTCTCTTTGCTAACAAACAGAGCCACAACAGTATCACACGATCCAAACCCAAGTCCAAACCACATCCACACACTAGCTCTTGGCTAAAGCTAGCTACCACAAGCCATACACAACCAACTAAGTCCTTAACGAACTCAAAAGGACGAAACCTGTAGCGAAGGAACCGAAAAAGACCTATCTGGGAACTTTCTCCTTTCGCCAAACGATCTTCAAATGTTGATAGGGTCTCCTTCCCTGACTCCGTTGGCTCAAGAAACCTTCAGATCCGACTCACGATAGTCGAGATATCGTCGATTTTCGGTCACAGGTGACCGAACCTTCAAAACCTCCTCCCTGCGGCTTAAAACCGCTCACACCGCACAAACGGATCGTCCAAACTGATATCTGTCTTCTCTGGTAGGTAGATCTAGCTACCCTGAACCTAACAAGACTCCAAACAAGCCGTTTGGAGTTCCCCTTGCAAAACTACTCGAGAAATTTGGTCGCAGATTACAAAAAACTGACGTAAATCGGCTCCCTGCGGCTCAAACTCGCTCACCACACCCAAACTAACAATCCAATTCACTTACAGTCTTCTCCTATGCATACATGAGGACTCCCTGATCGCGTAGGCACAAAGAACGAAGAGCTTGGCTCACCGATCGTGAAGAACAATCCAATCTCAACTCGTAGGCGATGAAAAACCTGACGCAAGCGCTTCCCTGCGAATCAATTTCACTCACAACTCCCAAACCCCCCGATGAAAACTGGTATCGTCTTCAATTTCCTGAAGAACTCGTTGTTCTGATCCCGATGGATCCAAGGACAGCAAGTTTGGACTTCGGAACCGCCCGAACGGTCCAACTCTCCTTCACAGGTAACTGAAAATCCCAAATCTGCTTCCTGCGTCTCAATTTCTGCCAGAACACAACCCCCGATCCGTCTCTTCAAGGACCGTCTTAACCTGTGCGTAGCCTGCACAGATCTGAACCCGATGACACCTTGCGCGCGTGTATTGGACTTTCCAATTCTCCAAAACATCCACCGACAGATCGCAGGAACAAGCAAGCCCCTTAAGCAGCCCCCTTGCAACAGTCTGTACGTACGAAGTTCAACCCTCAATAATAAGAAGCATGCCCCTTGCGTCTTTGATATAACGCTTGAAGCCCTAAATACCCAGTCAGCAAGTAACTAGGGGCCTAGCTTGATTTTACCTTCTTTCGAATCGCATAACTTCTTCTCTGGATGTCCAAACGAAGTAAACAAGATGCCCATGGAAAGCTGACAGCGAGCTCTACCCATCTATGTGATGAAAGCGAAGATCCGAAGTTGCGTCAAAAGCTCGTAAGCTGGAGCCTAGCTTGTTTTCTCCATCTTTCGAGTCTTGTAACTTCTCCACTAGGCGTCCAAACGAAGTAGATGAAGTGCCTATGGAAAGCTGACAAGGAGCTCTATCCACTGGTGCGATAAAAACGAAGATCCGAAGTGGTGCCAAAAACCCGTAAGCTGGGGCCTAGCTTATTTTCTTCATCTTTCGAGTCCTGTAACTTTTCCACTAAGCGTCCAAACGAAGTAGACAAAGTGCCTGTGGAAAGCTGACAAGGAGCTCTACCCATCTATGCGATGAAAATGGAGATCTGAGATTGTGCCAGAAACTCGTAAGCTGAGGCCTAGCTTATTCCTCATGAGTGTCTTTGGAGCGACAAGCATCGAAGTTTGAATTTCAAGTAGGAGCCGGTCCACGACACGACACAGTAGAGAGTCTTAAACGATCTGTGTACTTGGCTGCACCCTGCTGAAGTCACTCCTTCTGTGACACACATGTATATTTCCTCATTAAGTGTTTCATTCAGAAACGTAATTTTGATATCCATTTGATGTACATGTAGATTATATTGCGCTGAGATGACGAGGATGAGCCGTATTGACTGTATATGGACTACAATGAAAAAAGTTTATGTGTAATCCAACCTGGAGATTTGAGTGAAACCACGAGCCATGAGTCTCGCCTTGTAACGAGCAATGGATCCATCGGTATTAAGTTTCAACTTAAAGTCCACTTACTTGTTATCGGTCGGCGTCCTTGTGATAAGTTGATGAGTTTCCGAGTATCGTCTGATTCGTGGGAATCCAACTCCTCATCTATTGCTCTTCTCCACTGATCAGCATCAGGAGAAGATATTGCTTCTGCGTAAGAAGCAGGTTCTATTGACACGGGCTTGAGGGCTACCATCAACGCCCACTTGGTATTCTTCCGAGACTTCGGGATCAACGATGTCGTATCGTGGATCGGCTCTTACATGAAAATCAAATTTTAACCATTATCGCTGCAAAGACACTCATGGGACTAAAAGTGAGACTTTCTGTGCAACTTCGGATCTTCACTTTCATTACATCGATGGGTAGAGCTTGTTGTCAGCTTTTCATGAGCACTTCGTCTACTTCGTTTGAACGCTAAGTGAAGAAGTTAGTAGATTCGAAAGATGAGAAAAACAAGATAGACTCCAACTTACGGGCTTTTTGCACAACTTTGGATCTCCACTTTCATACATCGATGGTAGAGCTTGTTGTCAGCTTTCCATGGACACTTCGTCTACTTCATTTGGACGTTAAGTGGAGAAGTTATTAGACTCGAAAGATGAGAAAAACAAGATAGGTCTCAGCTTACGCGCTTTTGCACAACTTCGGATCTCCACGTTCGTTACATCGATGGGTAGAGCTCGTTGTCAGCTTTCCATGGGCACTTTGTCTACTTCATTTGGAGCCTAGTGAAGAAGTTACGCGATCTGAAAGAAGGGAAAATCAAGCTAGGCCTTAGTTTACTTTTGCTGACTGGGTATTTGCAGCTCTTGGCGCTATACTAAGGACGCAATGGGTCTGCTAGTTGAAAATCTGGAAAAATTTGTACGTATATCGATTGACGCAAAGGGGCAGCTTAAAGGGTTAGCTTGTTCTTGCGACCTGTCAACGGACAGATCGGGAGATTTGGAGGTCCAATGCAAGCGTGCAAGGCGTCGTTGGGTTCAGATCTGTGCAAGCTACGCAGTGGTTAAGACGGTTCGTGAAGAGACGAATCCAAGTATGTGATCTGGGAGAAATTGAGACGTAGAAAGAGGATTTGGAGTGCTTTGTTGATCTATGAAGGAGAGTTGGACCGTTTGGGCCATTCTAGAGTCCAAACTTGCTGTCCTTGGATCCATCGGGATCAGAACACCGAGTTCTTCAAGAAATTGAAGATGATACGAAGTTTCATCGGGCGGTTTTGGAGTTCTGAGTGAAATTGACTCGCAAGGAAGCACTTACGTCAGTTTTTCATCGTCTACGACATGAGATTAGATTGTTCTTCGCGATCGGTGAGCCAAGCTCTTTGTTCTTGGTGCTTATGCTATCATTGACTCTTCATCTACGCACAGGAGAAGACTGTGTGTAGATTGGATTGTTGGTTTGAGTGTGGTGAGCGAGTTTTAGCCGCAGGGAGTCGATTTACATTAGTTTTTTGCATCCTACGACCAAATTTCTTGCGTAGTTTTGCGAAGGGAACTCCAAAATGCTTGTTTGGAGTCTCATTGGGTTTAGGGTAGCTTGATATATCTACTAGAGAAGACAGAGATCAGATCAGACGATCCGTTTGGGCGGTGTGTGCGGTTTTAAGCCACAGGGAGAAGTTTTTGAAGGTCGGTCACCTACGATCAAAAATCGACGATATCTCGACTGTCGAGAGTTAGGTTTGAAGGTTTCTTGGGCCAACGGAGTCAAGGAAGAAGACCCTATCGACATATGAAGACCGTTTGGCGAAAAGAGAAAGTTCTCATATAGGTCTTTTTTGGTTCCTTCGCTATGATTTCCGGCTTTTTGAGTTAGTTAGAGTTCTAGTTGGTCATGTACAGCTTGTGGTAGCTAGCTTTAGCTAAGAGCTTGTACATGGATGTTGTTTGGACTTGGGTTTGAATCGTGTGGTATAAGTGCAGCTCTGTTTGTTAGCAAAGGGATGTTTCCCTTGCTTTGAGCTACGCTTCGATAGTTTTGGGTCTAGGTTGAGATTTAGGGACTCGTTTTAGAGGGTTTTGAAGTAGATTACAGACCGCTCTGGTCTGTTTCTCAGTTTTGTGTTCTAAGAGAGAAAGAACCAGTAGTGTATATACATTGGTGTATATATTGCGACGTTCGTTACGTGCTTGTTTGTCTCTTTCTTGTCTTTGTTCAACACATTACATCTCCACAGCCAGGAACCTCGCATTTTCCTGGACATCCTTCACACAAAATCTGACACGACAACGATGAGGAGTCGTAGCCTTCGTCAGGATTTCGTTGTGGAGGAACCGACTACCAAGCTGATCAGCTCAGTGGAGGCGGTGTTAAGAAATCCAATGAAGGAAGGGAGGACTCGATGTGGATAGGACTAGAAACACGTGGTGAGCGTGATGATGTACGTCGAAGATAGGGATGATGTGAGCTCATGTTCTCTACAGGAGGAGAGTGATTGTGTGTATGATTGGAAGAATGAGTACGTGGAGGATGACTACTCCCACTAGACTGTGAACTGCTGGTGGGGTGTATGGTAACTCCTCCTCTAGGGCCACGACTGCTAGAAACTCCTCCTCCAGATCCAAGATCAACGGATGAGGTTGGAGCTGGGCCGGCAGGAGAGAGCAGATGAACTCTCACTAAAGAGAAGCCATGACAGCAGAGGGGGCGGATGTGAAGAGAGAGTCGAGAAGACTCATCGAAAATTACATCGCGAGAGGTGAAGGTATGACCGTCAGATTTTCTTTGGAGATAGTAGTCTTTACTCTGACCGCTATAACGAAGGAAGATACACTCGTGAGAGCGATCATCGATTTTTGTGCGCTCAACCTCAGAGACATGGAAAAAAGCGCGACAGCCAAAGACGCACAAAAAGAAGAGATCGGATCATCGAGGAGTAAAAGAGACATAAGAGTGTCTGAGTTCATAAGGTGTGGTCATGGACGAGATGGCTTTAGACAGACACCGGTTCTGGAGGAAGGTAGCATAGGTGATTGCTTCATCCTAGAAGGGCTTGATGAGGTTGGTGGTGAAAAGCATCATACAACATCAAGCAAACTACGGTTCTTGCGCTTAGCAACGCTATTGCTGAGCTGAGTAACGGACTGTGAATTGATGCTGAATACCGCTCTCACGATAGAAGGCATCAAAAGCAGCTGAGCGATATTCTCCGTCATTGCCAGATCGCAAGGTGACAAGAGATTGACTAGTGGCGCGCTCAACAAAGGCAAGATAGTCCCAAAAAGCAGCAAAACAATCACTCTTATAGTAAAAGAGGCGAGTGAGAATGTAACGCGAGTAGTCATCAATAAAGGTGATGAAATATTCATATCCGGAAAAGTGCAAGGAGAGATGCGGCCACTAATGTCAGAATGGACCGGTGCCAATGGACGAGTTGAGCAATTGGAGCTGACACATGGGAATTTGGTACCCGTACACTTGCAGTGTGCACAAGCGGGACAAATATCCTCAGAGAGTGGGAAGAAAAGAAGGCCGGTAACGTACATGCGATGACTTAGCTCGTGGACCTGGTGGTGGTTGATATGACCGAGTCACTGTTGTCACAAGATAGAGAGGTCACCCGTTGTAGTAACAAGAGCGAAAGGTCGAGGTGGAGGAGGGATCCGGCTACCTGATGTAAAACCTTGAAGGCCATCCAAAAGATGTGGAGAAGACCAAAACCAGAGAAATAAACCGAGCGGGTCAGAAATTTCAGAAGACATGCCGGGAAGATCCCAAAGCGAGTCAGTGGTGTAGGTCGGCCCGGGAAAGTCATGACGTAGACCAAGAACGCCCTATGGGTCTGCAAAGACCCGCTCGTATAACAAGACCTGCAGGAGTTGGGACCGGTGCGGATCTCAGAGGGACCGCTTTAGCATGCCTCAGATCAGCAGAGGTCGAGGTGATCTTCGCGACTTGGGAGGACTGCCATCGAGAGATGGCACGGATCTCCGAAGGGCCATGTTGGAGTCCATGTTAATAGGGGACTCTCGATCTACGGGGGTCGTTATGACCTCCCGTGACCTTGGTGGCCGACGAGACGTGCGAGGAGAGGATAAGGTCCTCCAAATGACATTGGGAGGAGATCGAAGACTGGTCCCTCCCAGTTGGTGATTGCCATGTGACGACTCTCGGCGAGAAAAGGAAAGACAGGCGATGCGATATGCGTTGGTGGGCGTGTCGTGTACGCATAGATCCGTGTGCCAGTGTTTGTCAGGACAAGGGTCGTGCACGAGGTTGGGGGAAGGTCAGCAGGTGGGGTGCGGGTTGGAAAATTGTCAAGAGGTGTCATGGTAAAGTTCGTTCGAGGGGGATAGAGGTCAGTTGAGAGAAAATTGATCTTCATTATCCATGTGCATCATCAGATATGTGTGTTGGCTCCTAAAATATCAGATATGTGTGTTGGCTCCTAAAACAGAGGAAGAAATGTCCGAAAATTGGTTGTGTGTTCTTCCTCTTGGCTGTGCACATTGCACGAGACTGAGCTGGATCTAGACCATGGAAGCGAAATCTTCGTAGGTTGCGATTGATAAGAGAGACATTGGTCCGCCGATTGCATTGTGATCTTGCTCGTAGTCGAGGTCCGGATCTCTAGCTGGGAAGTAAAGTATGAACTATTGGGGTCCTTCTAGCTGTGGCTACAAGTACGATTTGATCAGCGACCAAGACTGATTCTCCAAGCATGTAGAGATCATCAAAGGTCGGACGGGAGCTAACACTAGTCCAAATCTATCCTCGAGATGACAAAGTCCGTTATCAATTAAACACCAGCCGCCGTTGGTATCGAATTGCCGAGCTGAAAATAGTTTTTTCTGCAAGACAAACACATTGAGGATGTCACGTATGTACATATGCTCGGTGTTGAGCAGACATACTTTCATCATGCCCGAATCGACGACGTGGATGGTTGTGTTATCACCGAGTAGAATAACATCGTTCTCGGTATTCTCAGTTGATACGGGTGAATACTAGACGAACTGTCATCGATTGTGTGTCATGTGATGTGTGATATCCGTGTCCACATATCAGGAAGGGTCGGCTGTCTACACAATTGTAGATGAGCATTGTGCCACCATGACACGACGAATGTTGTTATTGTTCTTCTGCGAACGTCGATTTTTATTTCGGTTGTTGTTGTTCTGCTGCGGTTGGTTTGGATTGCCAGCATTCAAATTATCGCTGCTACTGCTGACTTTGCCGGACACTTGACGAAGTAGTGTCAGATCTGGTTGCACTGAAAATATTTCTCGTTAAGATTGGGTGATCTTTTCGGTGACTGATTACCACCTTGTCGGTTGTTGTCATCGTTGCGTCGGTTATTGATGTTGCATCCTCTTTGTCGGCGCCATGCAGACAAAACAGTCCAACTAAATGTAGTTTCACTTACATTTAGTTGGACCACTATACAAATAGAATTGTTTCGAGTAGGGTTGTGCATTTATTGTTGGTATGCCATCAAGGGTATGTCTTAGATTCACTCCAATATTCCAGTCTCTCCAATGAACTCAAGTAGTAATATGTGTCACTAAGCCTATTTGTAAACAATTCTTCTTGTATACAAATAGACTTTGTGACAAGTCTGTAGCTCACCGATCAACTTGACACAAAACATCTTTCTTTTCTTCTTCCTCAACTTTTGCAAACATATCGTCCTCACCTACATATCTTGATCTCGATAACATATTTGTAACCAAAATTTCCTTGCTCGCTATATGCCTCATCTTGGTATTCAAACTTCTGATATATGCGATCCAATGCAACATTGTTATATCTGACGTGCTATAGTTGGCTATCATACCAAGCAAGAGCAAACAACCTATCTCTAAAATTACGTGAGCGTCAATCAGAATCTCACGGTCTGTATTCATTACAGTGACAACACTCCACAATTCATGCTTCACTTGAGAATAATTGCGTTGCTTGTTAGTTAAGATCTTGGTTCCACACCTAGAAGTAACCTGCACTCCTTACACATCATCTTGACCAATTGCGTAACCAATTGTCCTCCGACTATTATCAACTGTGATAATGACATGTCTCTCACTTGCATAGTCTACTTTCTTCAACACACTTACTCTCCACTGACAACGATTTGTCACCATCTCGGATCTTTGTCCAACACTGTCATTGTCACTGTCATGAAATACTATTTGTCCAACCGTGAGATATCGTATTCTCTCCGGCTCTATCATTCTTACTTTTGACAAATAAATTCGAACCTTTAGTTTTGGTTCCTTATATTCTGCTTCTTTTAGTCCCCTGCGAAGTTGCAATGATCCGCATACGGTGACAATTCTATCTTTGAATGAAGTCAATAAAATCCCTCGATTCGTGATTGTTGTGACGAAAGCTTAGGCATCATTATGTCTATGCTAAGATTTGAATATCACTTATGAGTTTTCATCTTAGACTCGTATCGACAAACACAAACTCTGCACAAACTCATGGATTTTATCCTCTGAAACGTCCAATTGTGTAAAAATGACGAACACTCATCTGTCCAATCGAACTCGACAAAGCATTCAAACTCCTCTTCTATTCTAAGACGACTAACCGCTTCTCAAACTTGCTCTAGAGTCTTGTCACTCAAATAATGTTGCTGACTAATTGCTTTGTCCATCTCTAGTCTCCATCGATTGAATGGAGTCGTAAATTCGTTGGGCCTTTGATTTTCGAGAGCTGGAAAACTAACTTTTAGTCTATCACTCAGAAAATGAAGATGATCAGAAATATGATCCAGCAAATCTTTGTCTGTATGATAATCATCAAATTTCATGCTTTGTGCTCATAGCTCACACAAGAAAATCGAAATATCAAGGCCACCAGTCACGACCACCACTCATTCCCATGCTTCGCCATGAGCTCCTTGTCTCGTCAGACAAAGCATAAGGTCACGTCTGAAATAACAGACCATGCAGGACTCCATGTAGGATTAGCAACCGGGTGACTGCCATGCGGTCTGACCAAGGGATGGTCTATAAGTCACAAGAGGGACCAAGTAGAAAACACTTTCGTGAATATGCCCAAGTAAATTTTCCCATAATTCTTAACGAATTGTTTTGCGATGATTCTGACTTCAATCAAACCGTCAAGAACTACTGGGTCATGTGTAGTCTTGAAGTGAAGCCGACCCTTCATTGGGATGAATCATCGATCGCTGTGAAAGATTGACTTTTTGACAATGAAAGATGAAAAATCACATTCTTGATATTTGCCATGTTAGGAAGGAAAAATAACATGAAGCACAGGAGGAGAACTCAAGAATATAAGAGGAAAATTGATTATTTATAATAAGATAAAAGAAAATAAAAAATAAAGAAATATAAAGATGTATTACCGATCCGCTCTCACATATGTTTATAATATTTTGTGTTGAAATAATATTTATCAATCAAATAGAATAACTATATTCAAACTATACAGATTTGGTACATCATGCGATTTAGAATCTAAAAAGTTCAATTTTAATTTTCTTTTATTTCATTGTCATGAACAATCATCTTTGATTCATTCCGTAAGTTATCTTAAATCATATTCAAACATCGAGTACACAATATTATCTTATATATAAAAAAGAGATGAAAATTATAAAATTTTAATTTCAATCCTTCTTTGTTCTTACTATCGTGAATAATCACTTATGATTCATGATAAATTATTTTTTATATAAACAAGAGATGAAAATCTTTCTTGAAATCGCATGAGTCAACTAAAAATTATGAATAAACGGTCTTGAAATTAACTCAAATGTTGGAATGAGAAAGGTCATCCAATTAGATCTTATTTGTGGAGTTCAGTTGTAGAGCTCAAAACACTACTTACATGGTTAGAGGTATCTGATGACTCGTAGAATGTTACAAAAGAGAGAGAGAGAGAGAGAGAGAAAGAAAGAAAGATTGTTTTACAAAGACCACTTGTTCCAAAGTTGAGCCTAGGGAAAAGCTAAATTGGAATTCCAAGCGTTCAATAATAATCATATAACCAAGTTAGATGAAGACTTTGAAGATCATGAGAATGTTAAATGTACAAGCTATCTATTTTGTGATTGCATAAGTTTGGAGTAGAGGTTAAATTGAGATTCATTTGTTTCATGAGTTCAATAACGAATAAATTCTATTATAAATGTAGCATACATTGAGATTTATTTGTTTGATGTGAGTTCAAAATGAACATTTTCATTGAGAAGAAGTAGTGATATTGCGATCTCAAGCCAAGAATGATAAACATAGATCGTTATAGTGTGTTACAACTTTAACATCAGATAAATAATTTCTCTTCCAAATGCAACTTTTAACTAAGAATTGACTCTTTAAAATTAAAAGTTTGTTAAAAGTTTCAATGCATTTCAAAGAAAGCTTTGTTAACCATTTAGCCAAACAAATTCTTGCTAAATTTGCTTGTGAGCAAATATGACTATTGGAATTTAGTCCACTTTGTGTCCTTGTAAAAATATTTTCTAACAACAAAATTTATGAGAAAAAATATAGAAATAAATATGGAAATAAATAAACAAGAAATGATCCTATTGTTAGATGGTTTGAGTATAGAAAGTCAAGTTTTTGTGATTGACTTCTAGATGAATGATTTGACATGATCCATTTCAAACGTAGAAAACATCCAGAAAGTAATCATTAAACCTTATATTGTCTATAGTATTTTGTGTGTATACTTAATTAGTGTGAGTGTCATTAATTTAGGTTTAGCTCAATTTTATTTCGTACATATATTGTCTTGTTGTGCTAGCGAAAACTCCTACTGTATATCATGAAATTCACAACACTAACATGTACACCATAAATACAAATTAACGTCCATGCATCACTTATTTTATCATATCGAAGTCGGATCATCTCTATAACTCTCAAGCTCAACATTCTCTAAATCCTTACTTAGATCCGATTAGATCATTCCGTCTAAACTTTTGGATTGAGCCTAAGTCCAAATCTCCAAGTCTAGATCGAAATGCACTTTGGTACTGATCCAACCATCGTCTCATGTCACTAGAGTCAACTCGAACTATAGAGTCAAGTGGCTCATCTTAGTCCACCCAAACATTAAGCTCTCCTTATATATATACTTCTGGAGATACACTGTCCTGACTTGTTCTTTGATTTTTAAGAATTATATCATAATCCGGTCACAAAATCAATTATATTTAACTCTGATGTCATTTCTAGAAGTTTCTAATACCGTTGGAAAATCCTTGTCGAGACCGTTCTAATGACACTTCTCTCACCTCGAGAATTTACTTGGAGTTCTATCCACGACCTAAAAGGACATCGGAGTTCCAACACTCGATGTTTTTCGAAGAACTACAATTCATTGTCAAACTGGGACCTTATGGTTTGGACCAAAGTCCGTCTCCGTCAAACCCACATCTCGATCACGCATGCCACACATGATGTCAACCACTCCCAAATCATCCTTCTTTGGAGCTACTATTGGTAGTTGAATGATAAGAACAACAAGAATTGTCAGACAAGTAGTTCGAACTAGTGTAGTAGTAGGAACAGTGACGATCAAAATCGATATCGACTTCGGTCTCTTAATTACAATTGGAACTCTATCTATTCTTTGCTCTCTCTTTGTAAGTAATCTTATAGCCTCCTCGACATCTTTCCAATTTGTTGTTAGTCATTCTCCTCGTCTTTTTCCTCGAGAATTATCTCGAGCTTCTCTTGAAGTTTCTCATCTGCTGCTCGAAGAAACAAGTCTATTTTGCTAGACTACAACTTCAACTTCTCTATTTGTGTCAATCTGGAAACTGTCTCAAACTGTCTCAACAATTCAGTAGCTTACAATCCCCTGTTTGGTCGTTCGATCCACTCCAATCTGACATCTTAGTGACATGATATGATTGTTCTAAGAAATACTCATCTCTAAACACATGTGAGAACATCTTCCAATTATCCCCAAAATGTTTTATCAATGCCCTTAGGTGCTCTCATCTCTGACACCGTTGCAAGCTCTAATGTCTCGATCATCTTGCTTCTGATATCTTGTTGAGCTATCTTGCGTACATAACATCTTAGATATTTTGAGAAGTCACACTCATCAGATTGACCGACCTTGTTGACTATCATTTGAAGTGCTTTCATCGCCAAGGTCTCCTTTTGCTCACTCGTCTGTTGTTACAACATAAACAATGTGAATGTCTAGAACATCTGTGTCGTCCATTTCCAACATGGTATCAGAGCTTTGCTTTGTTGATGCACTAACACAATAGCATAGGCACTAGGTATGAGCAGTTGGAGGACGCTTCAACTGCCGCAAAGAGGATGCTCCACGCATCATATTTTGTACCTTTGCTACCAGAACTTTACAGTTCCAGCGATCAACCTAGTACAAAATGTCTACCCCCTTTGACACCAAAGATTGGGCAAAATTTGACGATACTTACTTCACGCTTTGGAAGCACAAGACGACCTTGCGGCTCAAGGCTCTGATGTGCTCGACATCGTGGACAAATATGCACGAAGATCGCACGTCACGATACCCGAGGTACTGTGCTATCCATCCCTCCTCTTGCTACTAGACCCGGCAGTATCATGAAATGTGACCAGCAAACATTAATGCACTCGCAGTAATCAATGAATGCTAGGAGAATAGTGTGATAGGACATATAATGTCTAGCACCACATGTAACGAAGCATGGATCACCATGACCAGACACTTCGCTGGTTAAGACATGGTGACCAAGATACATCTAAAAGAGAAATTGCGGGTTTTAAAGATGAAACTCAACGAGACGGTTACTCAGCACGTCAACAACTTCAAGTCCTTCCTCCAGCAGATGACTTCTGCTGGATTAGTAGTGGACAACGAGGAGCAAGTCCTCGCGTTGATGGGCAACATGCCCAATAACTACCAGCTCTTTTTGCAGACGATGAGAACAAGCTCAAATCTCTTGCTGCAGGACCTTATCACTTTTCTCATCCAAGACTAAACGATAGGGCACAAGCTATCGGTTGAACCAGTACAACAATGATTTTATATGTATCAAACAATTATATCAGAATAAAAACAAAAAAAGAGAAAAATTGATCACATCCAAGCAAGAAGAATAAAAAATTATATAATATAACATGTTATGCTAAAGCTTGACTAATAGAGTACTACTTGGCAGAATTTTGAGATGGGAGTTAAAACCACTATGAAAAGAGAGAAGAGAGAGGAGAGCGGATAAAATTTCAGAACAAAAAAGACAAGAGAGTTGAGTCGAGGAAGCAAAGAGCTACGAGGTTCCTCCTTGCAGTAAAGAAGGAGCATTCTTTTAGTCAGCACTGTTCTCGTGGTGACAAGGATCATTGACAACATTCTCCTCAAGAAATAATTGGGAGGTGGAACTCGACATGTAATGAGAACGTGTAACATGCAACATGTAAAACTCTCGATGAAAAATGTTTGGAAAATTCAAGTCTCGTTAGACTCTTGATATCGAGAGTTTGCACCACGAGATCAAGGGATGTGGTTTTAACGTCAGCTGAACAATAGAGCGTCTGATAATTCATTCATAATTTAGAAAAAATTATTTATGTTGAACTCTCAACAATCGATAATTTCTATAGACATATTGAGTCATACTCCTTCTCGAGATTGAGAGTATGTCTATAAGAGACCATACAAATTTATAGTTGTTATTTTAAGATGAACTCTCGATGATAAATAATTGTTTTTCTCACAATGATCAAGAGTTCTCTTTTTAGTAATAATCTGCAGCACCTTACACCGATTTTGATCTTGAAAGTGATTCCACTATCTCATATAGAGTCTACATTCTCTCGCATCGCGTCCTCTCGAGAACATCTCGGATGTCTCTGCTAGAATAGGTACAGTATGAACATACATTTAAGAAAAGATTCAGGATATTAAGTGGTGAACTTTCGTAAGATCACCGAGATCAAGATCCAAGACTATATTATTCAGGCCCAAGGTCATTGTACATGAAGTAATTCATTTGCTTGGTTCAGTCTATACTCTCTCTCTCAAGGAGCTCTCTCTCTCTCACGCTCACACTGTCTTTATGCCGTGACATACAGTTTTACCTTAGCCTATTCTAGAAATAAAACTCCCCAAGTGTGATCTCACATGTCATATGGCACACAACTTAACAGGGACCAACCTTCACACTTTTGTCAAGCAGATTAGTCGTTGTGCATGGCTAAGTTGATCCATGCATACTACTTGTCAAAAAAACAATAAAAATCTTTGCATACATATTGTAAGTTACTAGTAGCTCCTTACATGTCAAAAATTGCAAAGATTACATCTGGGTCATCTTTCCACTACAGGTTCTTGGAGTAAGAGCTTTACGATTCTTATAGCAGTCGGAGGCGTCTCACATACATAGTGCCTAGGGTTGAGGAATATCGTTCCCCATCTCTAAGCACAAGTGCCCAACATAATCCTCCGCTTCTCACCTCTAAGCACAAGTGAGGTGAGGAATCCTCCATTTTGTGAGGTTTGCTTATTGAGGAAACTCTTCTATGGTTCATGTGTGAAGATTAACACAATGATCCGACATACAGAAGCATATGTTCCAAGGAGGATTTGAACCCAAGACCTATGTTTCCAGAAAGTCTGAGCTAACTATCCTTCCAAGCTTCACACACATTTAAGAAAGAAGTATAGAGGTTAAATCTTTTTCCTCCACTTCCTTCTCTTCATTTTCTACTTCCAACCTACATATCTTTCTCCATTCAAATCTGGTTTTTACAGTTAAATTCTCTAGGCTATACTATGCACTACAATATATACGTCCATGCACTAAGGTTCTCACTCCATGCTCACATTTGGTTACTTTACAATTCTCTAAAACATATTTCTATCTATCTTCAAACTTGCACAACTTTGTCACCGTAATCTCGTTTCGTCAAGTTCAAACCTTGTTATACTCTGCTCTCACGCTCTATGTCATGGTGGTTTCACTTTCTAGGGGTCCAATTTTTTTCTCTTTTTAGCTAAGGTCTAGCTTGATCTAAGGCTTAGCTTACCTAGGGTGTAACTAACATGCGGTCCAGCTTAACCTAAGGTGCAACTAACATGAGATCTAGCTTTGATGTACGTACGGTCTTCTCCTATGCATATATAAGGACTCTCGGATCGAATAGGCATCAAGAGCTTGATCCAAACAAAGAGCTTGATCCATCCATCGTGAAGAACAATCAAACCTCAAGTCGTAGACAAACAAAAATCTGACATAATCATCTTCTTACGAGTCAATTTCTCTCACAACTCCCAAACCAAATTTCAAATCATCTTCAACTTCTTGTCGAACTCAATGTTCTAATCCTAATAGATCCAAGGACATTAAGTTTGGACTCCAGAATAGCTCGAGTCACTAAAGCACTTCAATATTTGTCCTTACGTCTCAATTTATCTCGAAACACACAACCCGATCCACCGCTTCACAAATCGTCTTATCCTATGTGTAGTCTAAGTCTACACGAATCTGACATAATGAGACCTTGTGCGCATGCATTTGACCTCCCAATCCAAACCGTCCATCAACAAGTCATAGGAACTAGCTAGTCTCTTAAGTTATCCCTTCATGCCGGTTCACGATACGTGAGTTTTTCACAAATTACGATCAAACAGCCTCTTGCATCTTTAGTATAACGTCAAAAACCGCTATTGTATCACACGGATTTTATACTTGAAAGTTATCTAGAAAAACACGAGGTTCTTGACCGTGGAGATCTCCTTTGGAAAAAAAGATGTGCCGAGAGATGTTGTCGTCACTCTCAGTCTCAAGATCGGGGACAGATACAAACAACAGAACCCTAGCAGATTTGCACTAGATTGTGAACGATGCAAATATGACTTTACGAGGTTTATTGAGAAAAGATGAAGTGGTTTTTTGAACCAAGGTTGGAACATTAGATTAAGACATAAGGGCATATCTCAAAGAGACCTCTGACAAAACGCTGACTTAAGGGGGCAAGTCTGAACGGATCGAGACGTAAGTTTGAGACGTGGGTCCGAGCAGATCCAGACATGGATCCGGTGTAGATGAGTGCTGGTCGGACGTGGTACGAACCATATGGTCCGAGTTTGAAGTTGGATCATGGTTCCCTAAAAAAACAAAAAGTGTTCTCGATCGGCATGATAGACTTCTGTCTTATCATGAGTTTCACCAGTATATATCACTCATTGAGCTATGCGTTGTTCGGTTAGTCCAAAGTGCGAATGATAAGAGTCCGAGTCATTCTCTTATTCTCTCGTTTCAAGCTTGACGATTGGCGGATGACCTCGCTCACTCTTCGTGTTTTCTTCAAGGTTGTAAGTAGTTGTTAGCGATAACTTCATCTCACATTTCTCAACTAGCACGAGCTTCATATGTGTCAAGTTCTCCTCGACCAGCCGTAATCTTCCTACACATCCATATCGACACACAACTTCGTCTAATAGAAATCGACACATTCTCTCTATAGACTTGTTCGAAGTGTCTTCCTTTCAACTTGGTTCGATAGATCTTCCCTAGCAAGAACCAAGTAATGCATGTGACACAATCTCAACGGCAAGAGCACTAAATCTACGACCCACATGAAATGGATTGCTAAAAAATATGTATGATGCAATATGTCTCAATGTCGGATGTTTGAATACATTTGACATGCCACACAAAACAAAAACGTCCTTATACATATTTTTCCATCAGTACCGTTGTCATTGTTGTAACACGACTCACATGTGAATTTAACGTAAAACTTGTATTGTGTTCATTTTCTAAGTTCCGTGAATCCTTTCATGTAACTCGTCATATGGTGTATTAGGTGCCACGTTCCTAGTTATTTGAGATGTAAGATCGCACAATAATGAGACATATCAACTAAGTAATCCATGAGCATAGTGACTCTTGTCGTCCTATTTGGAGATAAGATAGAGGGTCGAGGGTCCGTGAGGACATTCTTCCTTGCTTGGTGTTTCGCAAGTGTCTCTTGATGTTCTACATGAAGGGTGAGGAGCTATGAGATTTGTATCCATAGAGGGAGGATTGATCTGAGTTCTAGATCTTCTACTCCCAAATCCATTTCATATCAAGCTTCACTACATCAATTGAGATCACTTTCGATAGTGATTCGTTGTCTATTTTAGAGAAGAGTTCATGAAGAGAGTGATGGATTTGTCTATTTTGTCATGCAAGGAGAAAATTAGGACCTGAATGTGTACATCTTACTTTGACAAGTGAATAGACCCGAACTTTCTAGCCAACATCTCTTTCGACATATGGGTTGATATCATTACCGGCGGATTATCAATCATCATGTATGGATCATGAGGAACTTTGGTGAGGAATACAACAATCACGTGTTGGCTCCCTCATTTCTTTTTGTCGTACCTTTCATCATAGATTCATTCAAGGTCATTATCTTGACTTTGTATTGAATCTCATGTACTTTTGTGTCATTATTATCTCTAGCTCCGACGAGGTTGATTACCTTATGTTAGTTTGATGTCCAAAGTGTTTTGCTTCAAGCTCTTGAGGATGTGAGAGTGTTTTAGGATTACAACTCGATCCATAATGACAAGTAGGAGATAAGATGATCTCTAATCTTCTCTCTCAATGATTGATTTTTTACAATCGGATTCAACCAAGTTTCATGGAAAGTATTTTGGATTTTGAAGGTCTTCATATGGGTCATGTATGGAATGCGAGTTCTCGTTGGAAAGCTCTCGAGCTGGGCTACAATCTGGAGGGAAGGATCGATGGATTTGGAGTTTTGAGCATGGAGTTACGATCGATCAAAGTCAAGGGGATCAAATCTGTATCCCGAGGCATATTTTTGAATGCCTCAAGAGTTTGAGAGATTATCTTTTGATATTGTTCAAGGGGATTGGATATTTGACACCGTGATGGTTGCACTGAAGTAAATTAGTACTATGTTTGGGTTGGTGATGACACTGAAATGATCGATTGAAGTTGACTGTAAGAGTTATAAGGTAGAAGTAAAATCATTTTGCTTGGATTCAAAGATTGAGTTGTTCCATGAGTATGGGGTCAAGTCTCTAAGTGAAAATCTCCAAGATTGAAGTGTGTCTTATCATCTTACTACCTGTGAAGTTTCAATTCTTCTAGTTAAGAGAAGGTGTTGTGATCGTGGATTTTAGCCACCGGTGTCTATAAGACAAAAGACTTGATCTATTTTGAGCAACTAGTTTAGGTCTAAAGTTGAAATTTCAAAGTGTGGTACTAAGGGGTCAAAGGGAATTTCTTGTAAAGTTTGAACCCAATGGGAAGTTAGAGGTTGGAGCAATAGATTTCCAAAGTTCATATTACATCATGACGAGTTTGAAGAAAAAGATCACATACCACCTGAAGCTTGTTTGATCACCCAAAACTTGGATCAAACATGAAAATCAAGATGAAGATACGAGACGTTTTGAGTTATAATTGTTGAAAATTATCAATTTTGATCAATTATGGTTATCTATGTCATTGAAAAGCTCGTACAATAAGCTTTCAATTGCTCTAAGATTCATCTTGAATGACGTTCATATCAGCAGACTCTAGAAGGTCAAAGTTGAGTATTTTAGTTAGTTTGTAGTAGAAAAACAGTGAAGAAGACATTGTTAGTTCACAAGCCAACCTAAAGAATCGTTTGATGGTGCTTCTGTGAACTAAAGCATATATTTATCATGTATGGAGCCTTCAAGTTCTTAGCGTATGATTGTACGCCTAGTTGTGTTATATGGTGCACTTGCATTACACTTAATGTTAGAATAGGTCGGTAAAAACTGAGACAAATAGATGCTAGAGTTGAGATAAAGATGGATTAACTAGGTAGTGAGGGCACAAAGATTTTATTGAGTTGATTCAAGATTTTGTCATACAACCAGATACCCCGTGTATTCCTAGACCAAAATTCACGCTCTACGACACCCCTCCTTCAGTTTGACAAAGGTGGCACAAATTCCTCTATGCTCGATCCATAAATTATCATGAAAATTAGTCACAACGGCATCTCATTCTTTTGCTTTAGTTGTTTATAAAGAGATCCATCCTGCAATATAAACCCATAAATCCAAATTCCATGACTTAAAATCAGTAGTCTGACAGCATCTTAAAACCAAATAAATCCCTTGTGCTCTTGGAGGCTCTTCTTTTATACTCTCCAGAGCACCTCGGTAGGATAGACGAGTCAACTTGAGACCCATCAAATGTCCTTCACTAGCTACATCACATGAAATGTATGTAGCCTCCAAATGGTTAACATGCAGTCCTCCAAGTGACAATCATGCGGGTGGTCATGCCAAGATGTTTGCTCAATCACTTTTTGTCACATAAGCGGCACATCACCCTACCATCTTTGTCACAAATGTCTCATCAGCAAAAAGGTACAATCAACAAGGTGTCATGTGTCATCATTCCTCGGACTGCCACATCAGAAAAAATGTCACATGTCAGCATATTTCAATATGCCAAGTTAGCATCTAAGTCTAGTCACTCTGTCAAAACTTTAAACCTCTATATCTTTTTCATCTGAGCTATGTTTGAGTCTGTTCAAAGATAAAAATTGATCTAAGCAACGAGTGCTACACAATGGTGTCTTCAGATTGTCATTCTGAGAAAGTGGAGAAATTCGTTCTCCAATATCACTTTCAACTTACAACTGGTCTGTGACACGACACCATAAATACTTAATCAAAGCTTGATTTTCTCTTCTTTTAAACCACATAACATCGTCATTAAGCATCCAGATGATGTAAATGAATTGCCCATGAGAAGCCAACAACGAGCTCTATCACTTGGTGCAATGGAAGTGAAGATTCAAAAGTTGTGTAAATGGTTCATTTTAGTCCTATGAACGTCTTTGGAGCGATTATGCATAGCACTGAATTTTGATTTTCAGGTAAAGGTCGGTCCATGACACGACATCCACCCTCTGTAAACTTGTGCATCCTCCGGTATGTAACAAATACCAACCAAAGAGTGGACCGAAACTCACACAATTTCATCATCCTCCTTTCCATGTTCATTGACTTCATCCTCAAGCTCTACTGTATAATCATCATCCTCGAACTAAAACTCTATCAAGATATATGATAGATCGACCTCTTCATCCCTCTTTTTGAAACCTTGAGATGTTTACCTGCCATTGGTACCGTCAAGCTCGTTCGTTTAACTCTTGTAGGGTGTATGCTATGTTGTGTGAACCTTCTTCACCATATATGGACCAAACCATTGCTTGAAGAACTTCTGTAGTGCACTATGCTTGATGTCTAAATTGCTGTCGTAGACTAACACCCAATCACCTTCCTTGATTTCCTTAGGCTTTAGATGATATCTCTGATCAAATCAGACTTTGTTTTCCAACCTTGCTTCTCGTAGTCTATCCAAAGCAACTAAGATGTCCTCATGTCTTCTCTCCAACTGTCTAATCTGAATAGCAAGAAGTTCTTTCCTCGTCAAGTCTGGAAGTAGAGTTAAGATAAGATAAACTTTCTACTCCAAAATTTGTCTAAGGGTTGAACTATAAATTCTCCTCTACTCCTTCACTAGCAAAACTACGTGCGGTTTCTTCCTCTCACCTCCAAATCAACAACTTAGTATCTTGTCAGAAAGCATTTGTGAAATTCTTTCCAATGATATCCAAACCATCCAAAATCGAGCTCTATAACGACTACTACAGCCGATCAAAGTTCACCAAATCTTGGTTGCTCAGAAAACTTTCCACATGTGCGTAGGCTTTTTATCTAACATGAAACTTTCCCTCCCAAGTCTGGAAAAATAGCAACGTAGCTCTTCCAAGATCCTTTCTGGTGATATTCGACACATTGAAATAAACTTTTGTAGCCCGAATTACTGCCTTCTCATTTTTGCCCTCTTTCTTAGCACATGAAAAGCTTATTTACGTGCGGAGACTTTTTCAGAATCTCACCCAAACTCAGTTTTGACACCATAGTATGCAAGGCCATTGAAAACTCTTTGAAATGACACCAATCTCATGTCCAACAGATGCCTACATTTCGCATTATGGTGAGTCAAAGTCTATCTCTTCAACTCAAGTGGAAAAACCTTTTGAAATTTACAATGAACTTTGGAGACTTGTAGTTCTCTCCTCGGAACTCCAAAACACGTGAAACTAGTGACGTTGAAAAGACGTCAAAGTTAACTTTTTGATGTTATCTCAATCAACTTCGTTTGATATGCCCTCCCAAAGCAATAGTTGAAAAGATTTTGTGCGCGTAGAGATCCTTCAATATGCACCAAAAGATACACACAGAGGAATGGACCGGCATTTCATACCATCTCGTGATCCTCCTTGACATCTTGATTTTCTTTGGGATCCTCATCATCTTGGTCATCATAGTCTTCAAATTCTGTTGCAATGTCACTTGTATCCATCTCTTCGTCTCTCCGCTCGAAAATCTTAATCCGTTTGCCTGCTTCGGGTACCTTCACCTTCACACCATCTTATTCTCTCTGGCGTATGTGTCATTAGCGTGAACCTTTTATACCACATACGACCCAAACCAACTCTTCAAGAAGTTTCAACCCGCACTATGCTGATTGTTTAGACTATTGTCGTAGACAAGAACCCAGTCCTTCTTTTTTATTACCCTCGGCTGCAGTTGATATCATTGATCAAAACAAGCGTTGTTTGTTAGACGTGCCTCTCTTAACCTCTCAAGCGCAATCTCCACGTCCTCAAGTCTACGCTCGAGTTGTCTAATTTGAATGGCTAGAAGCTCCTCCTTGGATAATTTATCCTCCTCCGGTAACACGTTCGAAGTTGCAACATGTTTCTTGATCGGCATGACATGCTTCTGTCTCGTCATAAGCTCCACATGCATATATCCAGTCACCGAGCTATATGTTGTTTGATATGTCCAAAGTACAAATGATAACAGTCAAGGCCACTCTCTTACTCTCCCGTTGCAAGCTTTCACTAAAGCCTTGGCGGTTGATGGATGACATCGTTCACTCTTCAACTTTCCTTCAAGGTTGTATGCAGCCTCAGTGATAACTTCACTCCGTATTTCTCAAAGACTGCACGAGTTTCATGCGCGTGAAGTTCTCCTCGGTCAACCATAATATTCCATACACATCCGTAGTGACAAACGACTTCCTCCAACAAAAATCAACACACTCCCTCTATAGATTTTGTTCAAAGTGCCCTCCTTTCGACCTAGTTTGATAGGTCCTCCTAAGCAAACACCAAGTGTACATTTGTCACAATCCTAGGGGCAAGATCACTAACTTTAAGATCCATTTGAAATGAATTACCAAAATATATGTAAGATGCAGTTTGTCTCGATGTCAGATGTTCAAATACATCTGATGTCTCAATCATCTCATCTTTTGATACCCTGTTCAACTCCATCTCCTTCACATAATGCCTCAAATATCTTGAGACATCCCTCTCATCAAATTGGTCAACCTTGTTGACCACTACTTATAGCACCTTCTTCGCCAAGACTCCTTTCCGTTCATCATACTATTGTTGTCGTAAAAACACTATGAACGCTTGAAATATCAATGTAGTTGTCTAATCCAACTGCATCTTTGGTAATCCACCTGAACCTCTAGCCCCATTCACCGTCACTATTCTCATCCTCACTCATGATTACTAATCTTCTCTTCAAAGTTCAAACACAGAAAAAATTCTCCACCCGGACCTTCACGTCGAATTCACCACCGCATCATATCATATTGTGCATGAAAGTTTTGTACAAAAATATCAGATAGATGACTGTGGAGATATCATGTGTTGAACAAGACAAGAGAGAGCAAAAAAACAACCATGAGAACAAGCTTCGCAAGATATTCCAACCCTCACTTTATATACACTCTCACTTTTCTCTATGGATGCAAAATTGATAAACATACTTGAACGGTCTATAATTTGCACCCAATGTCACGACCTTCAATCTCAAGATCAAGCGCAGACTGCACAACAGAATCCTAGTAACTTGCGCTAGGTTGTGAATGCTACGAATAGGACTTAATGACTTGGTCAAGAAGTCGAGAACATATGAACCCTAAGTGGTTCTTTGAACCAAAGTTGGAACATTGGATTAAGACGTCATGGAGAGAGTCTTTCTTAGGAGGGCGGACCTCTTGACTGTGATTGATTATGAGAGCGATTAAAAAACAAACAAACTACTGCCAGTGATCAGAACTCAAATACGGCCTCTTGTATCCTCCAAGGTCAATCAGACATTCAAATATGTGCAAATAAGCTTTTCAAGACTCAAGAAAATTTATTCATCTCTCATTTCATCATCAATGTCGTCAGTGATCAAAATCTTCTTCTCTATCTCTCTTGTGCACGCCGTCTTCTCTCTCTCTTGAATTCTCTATAATGTCTTGCTGAACTCTCACCGTCGATTAATCTAGAAATCAAGTCCTCTACTAAATAGCCCCCTAGCTAAGCTGAGGTCTTTATATTACACACACATTTACTTATCAAGCAACCCCTTATCTAAGCTACCCCTTGTTTAATAAAAATTTCTCAACCCTCGATGCCATCTTGATGCAACCTAGATTATGAGCCAAGTCATGATTCCATCACGTCTTGAGCACATTGGTTACTTGCTGTGTGCATGCCTTACCTTGTTGAAAAGCTTGTACAGTAGGACTATCCGTTGTTGTGAGGTTCATCTCAAATCATCCTCATATCAACGAACCATAGGAAGTCAAAAAGTTGAGTGTTGAGGTAACTTGTCGGAGAAAATAAGTGAAAAGAGTATTGCTAGTGCACATTTGAAGGTGCTTTTGTGATATAAGCACATGTTTATCATGTTGAATCCTTCTTGTACTTAGAATAAGGTTGAACCACCTGTTGTGGTGTATGGTGCAAGTGTATTAAACTTGAGGTCAAGTTAGGTCAGTAGAAATCAAGACAAAGCCTGATAGATTGGATATTGAGGGCGTAAGTATTTCATCGAGTAGGTCCTAGATCTTACTATATCTCTCTACAGCCAGATACCTCATGTATTCCCAGACCAAACTTCATGCTCTATGACACCGTCACTGGATAACCTCTGAACAAGCATTTTGGAAGAGGAGGAATGAGGAGTTTGCTTCAAGCACTTATCAGTGTGAACACTATAGCAATGACTGCGGGTTCTACAAAAGCTTATGTATATACATGGAGAGTTGAAGTGCGCTCTAATCCAACTATGGTTGAGCAAGCTGCTCAAGTTTTAGTTGAAATGATGAAAAGAGACACAGAAAGTATTAGGAGAGCTACATGATGGAGGGACCCTGTAGATGCAACTTTTGTTCAAGCGTTTTTGGAAGCAGGCAGTGAACAAGATGCAATTGTAGAAAATAAAAGATGATGAGATGCTTTTGATCTAGATGCAAGAGCACTTTATGAGAATTCTTCATCGAAGAGTTACGAGGAGAAGAGCAGTAGAGCCATCACCGTCTGGATCTGTACCAACCAGTAGGTTTCCTACTACAAAAGATATATCTTCTACCTCTACAGTTCCACCACCTGAAGTAGATCTTATGGAAGATGTACAAGGTTCGTCACAAGAGGTTACTGCTACTAACAGAGTATGGAAGAAAGAGATTTACAACGTAGGAGAAGGAAAAGGCTACCGCTTACAAGTTCACTACTAACATCAAAACAACAACAGACTTGCGTACTGTTTTGGCCAACGCATTCTAGATGCCAAAGTTGAGTTTTCTCTTCGTGAGGCACTTGGTATTGCGGAAGAGAGTTGATGAGGTTCATTCATAAGTCGATAACTGATATCATGAAAAGAAAGAGGCAAGTGTTGGCAGACCAAGTAACTAGTCAGATGGTTGGAGTGGTGGATGCTATTGACGTTAATGGATTCAGAGATGCCGAGTATGAAGCTTGGATTGCTGATCTTGTTGTTATTGAAAATGAAGATGAGAAATTTGAGGAGGAAAAGTTAAGCACAGACAATGACGTCTTACAAAGGCATTGGGCACGTGCAACAACGAAGACGTATGTTCGACTTGGAGGGCTTTCTGAATCGGTACCTGCTCTTGTGGATCATGGATCAAAAATCAACATTATTTCAAAAGAAGTGTATGAGAAGAGGATGACCAATCGAAAACAATCATGGTTGTATACTTCGTGCTTCAAACAATCAAAAGGGTGAGTTATACGGAGCTTATCCAAATATGCATGTAAGGATTAGAGTGTAGAGGTTGAGCAATATTTCTTTGGACAATCATCTGCTTTTTATCTTGTCGTACTAGACCTACCTTACATTATCGTTGTTCGAATGGAGACAAAGGTGATGAATGATAGATCTCATTATGCCAAAATTTGTAGTCTTGGTAACAAGTATTCAGTACAATTTTTGACTGTTCGTTCAAGACATGAGCAGAACCGTCAAACTCTTAGAGATTCTTAGACAAAGAGATGTAAAGGTTTTCGCAGTCCACTCCTGTAGAGCGAGATGACAAGGGTGTAGAACCTACTGTTGAGATCCCGTCACAGTTGGTACACAAGGAGGAAGAGTTAGATGAGAAACATGTACAAGCATAGTTGACAGTCTGGATTATTGATGTTCGAGAGCGATGGGTGGAGTTAGTTTACGAGAGTTGAGGATATGAAGGAAAATACAAAAATGGATGGTGAAACAAGTGTCAGAGCTGTAGCGTGCGCAGATTCTACATGAAAATGATATAGTTTCTTGCTTGTTTGAAGAGTTTGTTTCAATACAGTCAGTTGCTAGTTGGTTGGATGATGTAAGCAGATCGATGAAGGAGAAAGATGGTAGGGTAGTGATCCCTATCCACTCTCAACAAATATATGAGGAGATTATTATGTGGTTATGGTTCTTTTTCCATCTGATGCAGAAGAGTGAGACAAGAGATGCAGTTTGTTGTTGTACATTTCCTCAGGAGGTAGAAGTCCATGCGAAGTACAAATATGTATTGAAGAAAGTGAAGTCGGTAGCAACTCAACTATCTGCTAACTCGCAACAGCGAGTACAATTAGTAGACACTGAGCTCATATTGCATGATCATAGACGAGTAGGACATCAGTTTACTGAATAGACGTTGAAGGAGCTCTTTGTAGGAAGGGGTGATTTCTTGACTAAGGCTAAGAAGACAGTTTTTGAGCAGATGATAGCGAATTATGATAAAGCATTTTCTTTTTCAGCAAAAGAGATAGGTTGTGGGATCCAAAGATAATAGCGCCTATGGTTATATTCACAATTCCTCATGCACCTTGGGATTTAAAATCGATTCCTGTTCTTCGTGCCTTGTTGCCTAAACTCATTGAGTTGGTAAAAGAGAAAGTACAGATGGAGATACTTGAGCCGTCTATGGGACCATACTCTAGCAGGTGGTTTATTGTACCCAAGAAGTCAGGAGCATTCAAGACTTGCAACCTGCGAATAACATGATCATTCATAACGTTGAGACAAGTCTTGTGATTGATGAGGTAGCCGAGGCATTTGCAAGAAGAGCTATTGATTTGATTGGAGATCTATATTCTGGTTATGATCAGTTTCAGTTGGCTACCGAGAGTAGAGATCTGACCACCATGCGTACACTTTTGAGATTGATTCGGATGTAGCTCATATGCAAAATGCAACGCATAAGGTATTACGGGAGTTTGTACATGATGTTATCATTCTATTTCTAGATGATAGTCCTACGAATGTTATGCGGTTGAAGACAAGGATGATGCAGTGCTCGCGAATGGATGTAGAACGTTTGTTGCAAATCATATCAGAGATGTAGAGCATATTTTGACTCGTCTAGAAGAGGTACATCTCACTCTATTAAGTGCTAAGTCCAATTTTGACGTGCTAGAGATTTTAGTGGTTGATCATTTGTGCGGTGCTTTTGAGAGACGACCAAATCTGGAGAAAGTTGACGTATAGCTACGATGACAGATTGTAAAATATCACATAAGTTCGATGTTTTCTAGGACATTGTGTGTTTTATCGTTTATCCATTCCTCATTATGCTCATATTGCGTAGCCTTTTTATGCATTATTGAGGAAGGGTAAGAGGTTTGTATGAACTTCAGTCCATTAAGAGGCTATGAATAGGTTGAAGGAGACTCTGAAGTCTCCACATGTGTTGAAAATAGTAGATTATGGGTGTGAAAGGCTTGTCATTGTCATAATGGATACTATCTCAAAGTGATTGGTCAAGATGATACGAGTGACGTGCGATTTATCTCTAGGTTTGGGACTTGAATCTTGTCGGACAAACAACGAAATTATCCTCAAGTGAAGCGTGAATTGTGGAGAGTGGTTATCGCGATAAAGAAAGACCGTGAGTTTATGTTTTAGAGACAGACTGTCTGTCTCTGCTCGACATGGTATCCAACTGTAACACATAGTGATGTTGCGTTGGATTGCTTACATCAGGAGCTTGAATCCAGAGTTGAAACGTATAAAATGAGAGAATGTGATAGCAAATATGTTGTCAAGGGCTCGTTATAAAGACGAGAATGATATGTTTACAAAAGCTGAAAAAGAAGAAAGAAAGGATGTTCGGTGTCAAGTTGATCGATAAGTTACAGATTTTGAGCCGTTGTTGTTTAGGGAAGAGCTTTACACATGTTGACTTCGTGACATAAGGTATTATTTGAGTTCGCTGAAGAGACAAGAGAGATGGAGCAAAGTAGAGTTCAGAGAGATAAGGAAACAAGCATACAACTATCTTCTATCTATTTGAACTGATGCTGGGACAGAAGTCGATGATGGTAGTAGAAGAAGACTTCTTTACTTGGGCTATCTTGTCATGGGAGGACAATATGGATCGCGTACAGCTTCTCTCACTTCGCATGAGACAATTAGAACGCAAAAAAGAGGATCTTGCATAAGCACAACAGAAACTAAAAATGGCTCGACTTGAGAATAAAAAGAGATTTGACAAGACTCAAGTCTTCAATTGAAACTGATACAAGTTGGTATTGATGTACGATAGTACATTAGAGAACCAACACTCTACAGTTAGAAAGCTTTCCAGGAGATGATTTGGTCCATACATTGTCTCCAATGTGCATCAGAACGCTACTTGTTCTTTGCAAGAGCTAATGATACGCCTTTAAAGCTTCTTGTTGTTGTGAAACAAGTGAAATTGTTCAGAAAGAGAGGAGAAACAATGAAGTCGGTTGAGTTCTTAAGGTCAGAATACATCACAAGTGCAAATGAGGACTTTTTATTCGAGGCAGTTGAAGAGAACGAAGATGACTTGGAGAATTACGAGGATCAATGACAGATTGATACATACCTTAAGATGTGCATGTTTGGAGGGGGTGAATGCCGTGTTGCATGATAGTTTGTACACTGAAAGATGGTAACAAAAAGATGTTACCCTTGAGATTGTTAAGCCGGGGAGATGCTAAGCTCACGCAAAGCTAGAGAGTTTCAAGTGAACGAAGAAATATGGTTGAGTACAAAGAACTTCATCCTTTTGGAAGGAATTTCGGGGAAGTTCTCATCCAAGCGGGACCTTTTGTGACTGTCAAGAATCCACTTGAAGATTTATATACTTTAGGTCTTCCTCTCGAGTGGTAGTTGTATCCGACCTTCCATGTTTCTTTATTATTAAAGAAGTACTTCAAGGATGAGTTGCCAATCGAGTGCAAACAGTTCTCATGTCTCAACCTGATGTTGTGCAAAGCGAAGCAGAATACGAGATGGAGATCATTTTGTGATCATGGTGATCCAATCGAACGAGTACTTGATCAAATGGCGTAGGTATCATTAGAAGGAAGCAACTTGGGTGCCAGAGGAAGATCTAAAATATGCAAGCGAAGTCTTGGACCTCTTCAAACAGCGACAAGGACAACAAGATGAAGACATCTCTTTTCAACGAGGAGTGAAGATACGACGAACAATACGAGTAGCAACTTGAGAGGTGATTTGAGCCTATAGACTTTATAGCTTTGACTTGAATTTTGTGAAAATAAAGAATTTATTTCTTGAAAATTATCTAAGTGTATCAGTAGTGCATGACAATGACTAGTTCTGATCAGATGCCTTGGATGTTGTCAAGAAGAGGAACGAAGTGCACTCAAAAGAAGCGAGCTGGTTTGGATAAGCATGTCAGTTGTCGTGTTGTGAATCGAGTCTTACATGAAAAATAAATTTTGATGTTATGCATTATTGTTCCAAAGACGTTCATAGGACTACATGAGCTTTTTACACATTTTGAATCACCACTTTCACTACACTAAGCGATAGAGTTCATTGTAACTTCTCATGGACATTTCATTTGGTTCATTTGGACGCTTAATAACGAAGTTATGAGGTTAAAAAATGAGAAAATGAAACTAGGCTTTAACTTCTCGATGCTGATTGGATATTTATAATTCTTGACGTTGTACTAAGGATGCAAGAGGTCTGCTTAGTCATTATTTGAGTTGAACAAACGTATTGTGAACTAGGATAAGAGAGCAACTTAAAGGATTAGCTTGTAACTAAGATTTATCGACGAACGTCTTAAAGATTAGTAGATCTAATCATGCGTACAAAGTGTCATTGGATTTAGATCTGTACAAGTTACGTATTGGTTAAAACCATTCGTGAAGAGGCAGATTGAGATGTGTGTTCTAGAGAGAATTGAGACGAATGGAAAAAAAATCGAGTGATTCGGTGACTTGCGAAAGAGAGTTAGATCGTTTGGAGCGTTTTGGAGTTAAAATTTATTATCTTTGGATCTGAGTTGTACAAAAATAATTGAAGACGATATAAAATTTCATCAGATAGTTGGGAGATGTTAGAAAGATTAGCTTGCAAGGGAACACTCAGGAGTTGGCCTTGGTTTAATCCCAAATCGGATCCTACAAGACCGAACTGTATTTGATGGTTCGGTTCAAATAGAGGTAGGTTCAAAATGATCCGATTCACACTTTGATAAATGATTCGTTTTTACAACGGTTCGATTTTACATGAATATTTTTAACTAGTTCGGTTCATCAATAATATGATCCTTAAGCGATTTGATTCTATAGTTTCAAAATTTTGATAACGCTAACTTTTTTTGAGTCATACTAATATGAATAATACATTTTGGATAGTAAATTGAATACTTCAGTTATCAAGTTAATTATACTATAGCCACATAAGATTTGAAAATTTATTGAAAGAACTCATCTCTAATACAATTCAAGACTTTTTTTAAACGGTTCAGTTCTTAAAAAGTCTGGTTCATTTCAAACTTTTAGAAAAAAGTTCGGTTAATATATTTGTCATAGCAGTTTGGTTCATAACAATTTGAGATTTTAAAAACATGCCGGTCTCAATTCAGTTCTATTTCATGTAAAATAGTTTGGTTTGAAACTGAACCGAACCGGGCCGACTGCAAGAAACACTTACATCGTATTACTATCATATACACTTATATTACTTGAAGTTGCTTTGTTTTTCACAATTGATAGACCAAGTTTTTTGTTTTTTGTGATAATGCGATCAAAAAATCTTTATAAAAACATAAAAGAATATCAAACGTGAATTAGATTGTTATTTTTGTAATGATACAAGTGTAATTAAGTCAAAAAGCGAATTGTGTCAATTTTGAGCTATTCTACTTTCTTTTTTCGAGAGTCGACCTTCAAATTGTATTTTATAGTGTTGTTTCAAATCAATTATATTTGTCAAAAAAGAAGGATTTTATTATTTTCTCAAACAGCGACTTCTCCTCGACTTGTCCACTATGATTCTAATCGTTTTGTATCTGATTTTTAAAAAGAGAAAATTCTCAAATAAAGTTTCATTCGTTTTTTCACTAGGATTTTAGTGTTTGAAGTCGGAATGCGGATTCTATGAAATTGATACTAAACTTTTTGTTAAAAAATGGATGTTTTCCTTGCTTTGAATTTCATTTGGGTCTTAGTAATTTGCGTTACTTATCTTATATGTGCTAATAGGTCCAAAAATGTTTTTAGGACACTATTACGCTAATGGTCTTCTCGAAAAGACGAGATGGTGCATCTGCGATGGGTAGTGCGGACGACCTCTTAACCAACCACTCAAAAGGTCACTCTACAAAGTCAAGACTCTTAAGTGAAGTTTGCCGTATCTACATATAGACTATTTTATATAATCAAATCTTGATGTATCTACTAGTCTGACTGGACAGTCATTCTAGCCTAATCATCATCCTCAATGCAAAGCGAGGAAAGAAAAAAACAAGTTGCGATTTCTGTTTGCTGTCGCCTTTGTAGAAATAACGTCTAGAAACTAGCTACAAACTGGGCCATCAATTCGTCTGACACAACTTGTCTTTTATTTCAAAATGCGAGGGATGCTTCGATGGCCGTGCTAGCATTGGGGCAAACAAGTTGCGAACTCCGTTGGCTGTCGTCTTTGTAGCGGTAACGTGTTTAAGATATCAGAAATAGTGTAAGTGTTATATAAATATTATAGATTAAGTAAAAAAATCAAAATAATATTTAAATATTAGTTGTTAGTTGTTCCAAGAACTTTGGAAAGCTAGTTAGAAAACCCTTCCCGTCGGAAAGGTTAGGTAATAAATTAAGGTTGCAGCCCTCTTCCATCTTCAGATGGAAGAGATGAATAAGCAACCAAATTATTCTTTTATACAACTCTCCTCTGTATATCCTTTAAAAATTTGTTTAATGTAAGAAGTTTTTGCTTAACGAGCACCTAAATACAAAAACAGATTTTTACTAAAACAATAATGAATTTTCTTGCTTCACCAGCACCCTATGCGTAAATGTTCCGTGAAAAAGGTTACAATGACAGGGATAGCCTTAATACAATACAATGCACAATAGAATGGAGAGAAGAGAGAAAATTCTTAAATGGATGCATTGCCAGAGTGTATTTTTTGGCTTAAAGAAGAATTTGAGTTCTTGAGACAGTGAAAAGAAAATAGAAACCTCATATTTATCTTCTCTTAATCCGCTGGATATTAATTAATTAAACAAGAAAATTCATTTCAGTGTTATTAAAACCCGTCTCTTCTATTTGAGTGTTGGTTAAACATAAAATTCTGAATCGTTTAATGTGACTTTCAACTAGTCTGGTGGTCACTCAAAACTTGAAACAAGAGAGTCTTGGGTTCTATACCTACACAAACAGAACTGTAAAACTATACAACACAAAACACGCATGATCAGCCACTGTGCATGACCCAATTAGATCCAAACACATTGTGAATAAATAGACCATACCATCAAACTAATGGTATGGTTTATCTTGACATTTCCTAATGGTCTTTCTTGTGGCGCCTGGCTGTATATGGTACGTATTTGTATTTTTAAATCTCTTTTCCTCGTGGATAACGTGGATGCTAATATCCTTCCCCACTCCCTTGTACAGTGAATTTCGTTATCTCTGAATAGAAAATATTATAAAAATTATAAAAATATATTTTAATAAGTTATAGTGAAAACTTAAATTCATTTATAAATATTATATGTTAAGCAGTCTCGGAGTAGCTAATTGATCCAGATAAATCCATAAGTAAAGGGTGGGCTGATGCGATCCTAGGGGTATAATTTTGGGTATGGGATTCTCAATACGTGTCACTTTGGGATTGATTTTATTTTCTATTATGAAGAAGAGTGTAAGTATTATAAAATATATTATAATAAACTATAATAAAATCAAATTGATTTATAAATATTATGTGTTAATCCGTCTCGGAGTAGCTAACTGATCCAAATAGAACCCATAAGTGAAGAGCAAGCCGATGCATTCCTGAGGGTATAAGTCTTGGAATGAGATTCTCATTACACGTCATTTAATGAGGACATTAATATATGTTCTAACTCTTCCCTCCGGAATGATTAAAACATATCTTAAACCTCATGTACACACCAAGTGTACATGGGTGAATCAATCATCATCCCCAATCCAAAACAGGGAAAGAAAAAAACAAGTTGCGATTTTTGTTGGCTGCCGCCTTTGTAGTGGTAACGTCTAGAAATTGGCTACAAACTGAGCGGCCATTTCGTCTGACACAAATTGTCTTTTATTTCAGAACGCGGAGATGCTTCGATGGTCATGCTTGCATTGGGGCAAATAAGTTGTGAACTCCGTTGGATGTCGTTACAAATGTCACCTTTGTAACGATAACGTGTTTAAGATATCAGAGATAGTATAAATATTTTTTAATATTCTAGATTAAACTAAAAAAATCAAAATAATATTTAAATTTTAGTTGTTCCAAGAAAGTTAGAAAACTAGTTAGAAAATCCATATTTGTACACATGCAGGAGTTTAATTTAATACCTAACCCTTCCGGCAAGAAGGGGTAAGTATTAAATTAACACAATGTAAAGTAATGTATTCATGAGTATTCATTCCCTGTCCATAGATTGGCTTGATCATACCCCCAGAACGTTTCATTCGCTTGATCATATCTCGGAAAACATTTTGTCGCTTGATCATATCTCTGACTGGCAACGGGCAGTGGTCCTGGTTAGAGAAGTCATGCGGACTGTACATGTCAACTGGAACACCTTGTTCGCTCCGACGTGTACAGAGTAGCCTCGTCCATCATGACGTGTACAGAGTAATAGCGGGAGATTTGACTTCCAACTTCCTACATCTTCTTGCCGCTATTTACACATCAACATGGTCAGGATTATGAGCTAACAGCGCAGTCGGACATGTCATCTCAAACCGGAACCACTGCTCTTTGCCAATCAGGGGTATGATCAAGCAATTCATTGTTTTCAGAGGTGTGATCAAGCGCAGGAAACGTACTCGTGGTATGATTAAACCAACACTACATTCTCGATCTTGTACGTTCTGAAAAGCGGCACTCGGATCAAACCTTATGAGTTATATTCTAGTCTCCACGTGTTTCCAGACATAAGTTAACAGATAATTTATAAAATATTTTAATTCTTTATATTTACTTAATATATATATTATATTTAACATATATATTCAAAGAACGTTAAAAGAACAAAAATTCCTTGAACTCAAAAATTCCCTGAGTTCATCCAGCATACCAGGAACAAGACTTTGGTTTCTTTCAACGCAACCGCACTTTTCGCGTTTGTCTTTTTCCTCTCCCCAGGCGACAGTTCGCTTTGGATGCATATTTTCAATAGGAGAGAAATATACAAATGATTAATTTAAATCCTTACCCTTCCGGCAAAAATGTTAGATATTAAATAAACATCACAATATATTAACGTATTAACAACTGTCGACTCCTGGACTTGCATCTTCTGATGTATTTTCTGAATCGCGGCACTCAGCGCTATATTTATGGGTTATCTCCTACTCTTTCGTTATTTCCAGACGTTGATAACAGATAATATTTATAAATTATTTTAATTCTTTATATCTAATAAATATATATATATTTATTTTTAATTGTTTATATCTAATAAATATATATTTTTTAAATATATATTCTATATTCATACTATATCTATTCTCGTTATCATTAAGCGAGCAAAAGTTCCCGCAGTTCATCAGCATGCATATTTTTTCGCTTCGAAGGATACAAGTGCGGGAGGGTGCTTCACCGAATTAATCCATTCATAAATACATTAATTTTTCACCTAACCCCGTCGAAAGGGTTACGTAATAAATTAAGGTTGCAGCCCACCCGCAACCTTAATTAAGGTGAATAAATAAGCAACCATGAATAGCCTACTATCTTTCTATCTCAATGGTCTTCCAACATAAACCACTATGCATTTTCATCAAGTGTCAACAGTTACAAAAATCACATAATGTAATGATATATATTTGGTCTGCTCTACAGTCATGTATTTGACATGGATGCTTCACTTTCGCTAATTTACGAGCACTTCGTAGCTAAATTGTCTGCTTTGACCTTGTTTATAAGGTGCCAGAAGACCATATTCCGAAATCGCGCATCGTATTTAGATGCTTGCGCTGTTCAGTGCACAGATTCACCAGCATAAAGAGCTTTCCAAAGATTTACTCTTCCAAACACCATCCTTCCCCCACACTAGTGATGCCTGCGGTACCCAGATTTCAGAAAGAAAATCTGCAAATGGATCCGGTCATTTCTACCTGAGAGTATGTTTGCTGATGGATCACTGAAGGTATTCCTCAGCAAAATCAGAAAATGTGTCGGCTAAAGTTCGTGCTGAACAGCGGTCGGTGTCAGGCTGGATGAGAAATACAAACCACAAAACGAAAACGGACAGGGAGCCTAGATATTTTGCACCACATCGGAATCCACTGCAGAAGAAGCCTACATTCGGTCCTAGGGATTTCGCCTGAAAATAAGGAGCTATAGCAAGAATGCCATCAGGTAGAACATGAAAAGTCCCCTGATCTCCATCCAGCCAAAAATTCGTAGATTACAATGAGGTTCCACTCGTGCCGACTACTCCACAGAGCAACAATACTCCATGTGGGAAGTCCCACGTCTTGTTGGTCTCACCATTAGCTCTGCTTCACTGCTGTAACCTTATGCTCTGCAAGATCTCCTACACTGTTACGTTACTACTCATGCGGAGGAATGTGTGATACATCTCTTCATCTGTAGAATTTGGCCTTCCTTGTCGTCCTTGCTATGAACCACCCTAAGTCGCTCACACTACTTATTGGTTGAGGACTTCCTTTAAATGTTACCTCGTTCAATACTCACCTCGAGTGATGCAGCGCAAGACGACGTCATCTGGTAAGTGACAGGGCTGGACATCAAAAGGAGTAGGCACCGAAATTTCACACTGAAAATTGTGTGGCACCGAAATGAATCGGTCGTTCACCTTCAGTGGAAACGTCCCTGCTGCTGCTGAAGTTCTGAAGTTTCTTTTCCTAGCTCTTGTGAGAATCTTCGCATAATAATGGTACACTCAAGATCCGCCCGTGCTCCCCATCTTCTTCCACTGAGTGTGCTGTGCTATTCAACAGTTTACTCACTCAGTTAGTTCTCTGAGTAGGTCACAAAGGGGTATAGTCAGACGGGTTTACATACGTGTTAAGACGTACTGAAAATGTACATGGCTAGATGACAATTTAAGGGAGTCAACGGGGGTTAAGAGAGGGTCACTTCAAACCTGCAAAACCAAATCTTCCTCTGCACGGGCCTAAATGCAAGACTTCAACCATGGAAGGAGGAACATGTAAGGTTGAGACGGTCGAAAAGAATTCGCCCCACTGACCTAACCGAGTGGACTGAGCACGTGGTGAAAGTGAAACACATGGGAGGAACACCTCGAAGGGGAAACTACTCGGCAGCTCACTTGCGGGACTCTACCGTCGTTGCCCTTCTTCCTCGTCTATGAGGATCTGTTTCATGCCCTCGTAGCACATAAATGATATCCCAGCAGCAGGTATCAACTTAAAGCAGCTAGCAGCAAGTCCTCGGTACAGACCGGCGGGCCCTTGTTGCTCAAGAATGCTTGTCAAAGCATGAAGAAGGTCCCTGTAGACAACCCGACCGCTCACGGCTCCAAGTTGCATCTGCTTTCGAGCGACCTCCAGAGGAAATGTGCAAGCACTTGACATGGCAGCAGAGCTAGATCCAATACAGAGGGTGGCCAGATTACCCACTCGCTCCTGCTTGGTGTACTTTTTGTAAAGTCTTCTTAGCGTGTCGTAAGCAAAGTAATTTGTGGCAGCGTAAGGTACGACCCCAATCAGACTAGGAGTAAGACCCCTGTACAGCTCCTTCGGCCCTTCTTCCTTACATATCTTGACCATTGCATGTAATAAGTTGTCGTAGACACCCCGCTGCCATCACGTGCAAATTTATGGTAAGTTACGGAACGGTGTGCGCTGGATCCTCCAGGAAACTCGATAACTGAAGGTAACATATGCCAACAGATATGATAATACGCATCTCCTAACCCCTCCCCAGCATGAGGCACGAAAGCATATGGTTTCGTTCGTCCAAGTGCGTCAGTGTGAGAAGAAGAAGTCGCTTACCTGTATTGTTAACCTGGTTTTCAACAACTCGAGCGGGTACATAATCAACGTAGAGCAAACACCTGCAGTAGCACCGGCAACTGGTGCAATCGGAAAAGGAATCTTGGGTTTCTCTCCTTCCTTTGCTGTCAATAACTTCTTCATCGTATCATAGGCGAACAACTGAAACACAGGAAACGCAAGTCGAGCCCCCAGCAATACAGGCCAGTTTAGCACAGGGAGCTAAAAATGCGAATAATCCATTAACGTGCACAAGCTACTCGTAGTAGTACTAGTCCATAGTTGGGGAACAAACAATAGACAGAGCCCAATGTAAACTCGAGGATGGAGCCGTCTAACCAGATGGATCCTGACAGCTTCTTACACAACAGATTTCTATATCAGAAGTAACTTGGGTGCAAGCTCGAAACACCCGAGACCATTTGTGGGTCAATTGAGTTAATAACACACTTACCTGAACATGTTCGGTTATAAGTTACACTGTCACCCAAAATTTAGATAAGTGAGTGCTAACTAGCCGGACTAGGGACAGGAGCGCTGGAAAACAATTCTCCAGAAACTGAAACAATACTCCGGGACATACTGGATAAAGGATGCCTCAATGGGGGATTACGGAAGAGAGGAATAACTGTTAATTGGTTGACCCAGATACACCCTAGAGTACGCAAGTACTAGCAGCATCAAATACGACAGAAAGAAGTCAAATAAAGGGAAACGATGGAAGTCGACTTATACCCCCTTGAACCCTAGTCCTGAAGAGTGCAAAGTGCAGGAAACGACAATTCAAAGGAAGCGGCAGATGTGGCAAACCAAGAAACAAACTTCTCTCTAAGTAGTATCAAAGGATGGGACACAACTCGGGTAAATGTAACATAGTCATGCCTGAGGATTCAATTCGTCCAATCGTGTTCCAAGTACCAGGAAAAGCGACCAACCCAAGGAATCATTTCCCAACTCGTGTCAGCAATAATAAGCGAGAGTTTCAGCAGTACATAACCTTTGTGGGGATATTACTCCGGACAAAAAAACATACCTCTATGGCTTTGCTCGGTGCAACTCGTAGAACATTCACTCCGTTTCCTCTGAATAGCCCGCGCCAACCTTCCTGTCCCACAATATGCTTAAAAACCGCTGGTACAGTCTGACCACCACTCCCGACCATCAAATGCGTCCGTATCGTCTCGAGAGGAGCAACACATGTCCGCGAGAAAGCTCCAGCTACAGCACCGCAAAGCAACCTTTTCAAATTGTGGTTCTTAACCTTCACCCTTACCGGCTTGATGAGAACCTTCCTTGTTTTATCTATCACTTTACGCTCCTGCTCCTTCTCTTCAGTTTCATGAATCTCTGTAATCCTCTCAACTTGAGGGAAAAGCGTTCTAAACTCAAATTCGCTTACAGGCACTGGATCCGCATGTCTGCCTGAGAAGTCTAAACTGCGATCTGAGGGCTTGCACACGAGCGGTGGCAAAGCTGCCACTCTCTCAGCAACCAGCCGCTGCCGTTGCCGCTGCATCTGACTTGCGCTAGCTGACGCTGCCCGCGACGTCAAGGTCTCGGCACTACCTCGAGCTCCAGCCATTCAAGCACCTTCTGTTCTTTGGTATGTGATAAGAATCCCGCGCTTCCACTCCCGTCAGCCAAATTCTCTTTCTTCTCACGTATAATAATCCCTCAAGCTCAACCTGTAAACCTCTTAAGTCAGTCTCCAAAACGAGAGAGAAGCTAGTCTTCCAAGTCTTCAGCTACCAGGCCGAATCTGACTCCGTCCCTCCTCATTGTCGTCCAGAGGCCGATAAATCTCATGGCATACTTGTTCTCTCTTTTGCCCCGAGAGCGGGGTGGCCATCAACCTCCACACTTCCAGCAAATAAGCAGATACACAACGAGTAACTATGAGCGCGCAAAGCGGCACAGGGACAGGCGGGACTGTGTGCCAGGGCCAAAGCAAAAGAACACCAAACTCGTTGGTCCTGTTCGCTGGAAGTGCTCAGTGTCGATACCTCTGAGAAGCACGCAATCTACCAACGTCTCCTCCTGAAGCGTATGCGAAATTTCTAGTGAGTTCAGAAAGATATGAGGCAATAGGATAGACAGAGCACCAAATGGATCAGAAAACGTCAGAGGGGATGAAGTGGGTGCAGATAGGTTGATACACCCGCTGCTAGAGCTGCTCAGATGGCTGGTTGGGACGACACCCACAAGGTCTGAACGCAACTACACTCCGGAGGCGATACTGCGAACCAAGGAGCATTCCTGCAGTTGCTAGAAATGATCTCTGGCTCCACTTCCTTACCGACTACGGACAGAGGAAATAGATATCCTGAGAACTATGCACAGGGCAAAAGCTCCCGAGCCGGGTGGGGACAAGATTGCCGTGCATCACTGATACTGGACATACTCCAGTCACTCACAGCGTGAGCTTGGCAACGAACCAGGTTCAATCAAAGTTTTCACCTATCCGGTGAAAACTTGATGATCAAACCCAAATTCACCGTTCGCATCGAAACAATTCCGGCTGTAATATATGCACAGAGCATTATGTCTGTGGATGCCACTGATTGGCAAGCTGACCGCGAGCATTGCGAATCGGTGGTAGACAGGATGCCCGATGGCAGCCTCTATCTTCGACGGCCACCTTGCATCTCGCTCGCTCGCTCTCTGCCCCTCTTAGCTCTGCTTTGCTTCCTCGACGTGGCTTGGTGTACATCGCCATTTTCAACCCTAATCTTAACTCGACTCGCACCCACTTCTATAGGACCACGGTCGAAAGAGACCTCTTCAGCCTTCGGATCTAAACTTCCGACGGTCCTGGTCTTCTGGCTTCCACCTGCCGACTGTGCGGTTCCCACGATATTCTTTACCTGCTTTCAGAACATACGCATTATATTTCAACATCGGGTTACTCTCCATACATGTCTCTTTCGTTCACGATAGCGCCATCATCATAAGCATGTCCCACTTTGTGATAATCAAATTAAATAATATTCGTGTTCAAATTTTTACGATAGATGAAAGCAAAAAATACATATATATATCAGGGATAACATCATTGGCTATCTTTATTCACCATTCATTCTAGTACATAATAATCCGATCTCCATAAGATTGTCCTAGAAAAGATGTCCTAGAAAAGATGAGATTCAAATTAGAAGCTAAAAGGGATACGTAAGTACTCGAGAAAAGTTGAACCGTTTCTTTCAAAGCCAAAGAAGGAAGGAAAGTGTAATCAAATTCCTTTCTAGAACTAGAACTGAAACGAGAAAATTCTTAGCTACGAAAGATCTTAGGCCAAGGAAAACCTGAAATTTGTGCGACAAATTCGCAGACATAAGTTCAAAATATGGGTTATTTCGAAATATTCTTCAACGGTTGAAAGGGAAAACGCTATAATTTCTTAATGGTCAGTTTTGTGATGAATCATGTATCGTTTTCGGTCGTCTTTTTTAATTGACATTACTTTCTCATCATTGGTTTATTTTGATATCTGCACCTAGAGTAATTACACTGTGTATAGATTTCTTTATCACAAAATAAAAATAAAAACTACAAAAACTGAGTGGAAAACACCCGTGATATTTTACTGCGAGGACTTTCGAGAATGTCAGCAAGAAACACCCGCAAAGACTTTATCGTAGTAATAGGGGTGTCAAAGTTAGGAACCTTCTCAAAGATTCGACAGCCACGAGGACTGAGTTACGACTTCGGTCAGACTGCAGCCAGTGTTTCATGAGGGCACCTCCGGAGGTACCCGCAGGAAAACACCACGGGCGTTTTCTTAACGGCTCTTTACTCGTTTCGTCCGCTTTTTTTACAATAGATTTTTTACTGCTCTGAGTAATTATCTTGAATGTACAATCTGAAAAATAATCAATGATAAAATCGGTGATGTTCAGTAACAGACCCAATCCAGAATGAGTCGCGGTTATATACAAAATTATCTGTGATAATTTTACGGCCAGTAATCTCTCCGTCGTTAAAGAATATTTCCTCTGAACTTTGACACCCCTAATAACTCATTCCCATCGGTCAAGAGTATTACAGAAAGGTTCGAACATTGACACCCTTAATTGACCAGAAGTATGCTTCAACCTATCGTGTAAATGGTGAGATTCTCGATAAAGCTTTCCCATGTAATCAAGAAAGATACACGTATAGGTAGCATGCCATTCCGATGATTCTTTAGATTGCCACTGTTTGGGGTATGCTTCAAGAGACGCGAAGGCAAAACCACTCTTTCCACGAACATCCTCTACTTACATCATGATTGTAGAAAAGTCCAGCGAGCTACTTTCGGGAATCAGAATATCATATTGCTGGTTGGGAAATATTCGAACAAAGTGCTGCAGAAAGTCGTCTAATAATATTAGCTTACTTGTGGGTATGGAGACTGTATTGCAATTGTTCGTAGATTTCCAACATTCTCAACCTCCAGTGGCGATAAGATAAGATGCCCCACCAATTTTGCGTATCACGGTGAACATACGCAACAAACAAGTTGTGACGTTCGACCGCAGATCTCAGAACAGATTCCTTTAGCTCTAACCAATGAACTGCCGAACGTGAACCTCCCTGGAGACCTGTATACTTTATTTGTGTCTCCATATCCAGTTCATTAAACTATCCGCTAATAAGCACAGAGGATCTAATAACTGTTGAACGGATTTCGAATAACCAACTAGTCATTTGTAGGTCTCTGGTCAAGCTTAGGTTACTAAATACAGGTGGAATTATTCTAGACCTGGGTTGCATAAAATTTGGGCAGCGCTTCCACTACTGGTGATCAAGTCGGAACACCAAGACCCACAAGGAGCAACCGCCAAGACTAGGCGACCTAGTAGATGCTAGGAAGTAGGAAGGCAAAGCAATTACACCGAAATAAAGTCAACACGACACCAGATGCGCCCAACTCAGTTTTGGCACACAACTCAAGCCTACTTATCAGAATGGAGAAAGTCACGGGCTCATATACATTACATGGCATTACTTGCTGACAAGGTCACGCAGCGCTCTTGGACCGGCAATCCTTCACTACTCAGCAACTCCAGAACTAAGACTTCACCAGAGAACCTAATTTCACTCTGAACGCCCTGATTTCTGTTACTCAACAGATCAGACCCCAAGTCAGCGCCCTAATCAACACCCCAAGTCTGCTCTCAAGGTCCCTCTTCAAATCTGCTCTCCAAGGAGCTTGATGTGCATCAGTTCTAGCTCCTGATTTCTGACCTCAAAGGCAATGTACACTACACTGAAAAATACAGTCTCCTCCTTCACCACCAAGAGTGCTCTCTCCAAAACTGAAAAACTGAGAATGGCCTTCTTTAGGGCTCGCGACACTCTTTTATCTAGTCTCTTGAGCCTGCTTTATGACCATGCAGCTGCCACTTTTGGATTAATCAATGCCCGAATGCCATCTGGTTTGGGGAAAAAGCAAAAGGTGTTACACAAGTCAGTCTTGGGTGCGTGTTTCGTCTGTTGTCTTTCTCGGCGAGAATGTATGCAGTATCATTTATGTTGTCACCAGAATGGGATGACTGCAGCTTTTTCCCTGTGCTGTTGGTTGGGTTTGTTCTTCATATGATGCACACCAACCTCCAGTGAATTTCAGGAAATAGAATAAACTTGGTCGGAATTTGAAATTTTCTCATAGAAAGAAAAGACCCGAAAGAACTTACCCTAGACCCTAGACGAACTGCCGGCTGATGCCTAATCTTCTGCCTAGTAGTCCCCTGAAATAATTTGCCTGTGCTTCCACACAAGCTTCCAGCACGCTGATAAATTATCACACAGTAACTTAAATTTCCACTACTAGAGGTACCACATTTTCATACATAGATTTACTTGATCAGACACTTAGAACGAATGCTGACTTGCTCATATATCTTTTATAATTTCTTACTTGATCAGACTTATCACCTAGGGTTGTTAGTCATCCAGATCAACTGTTTAATAACATCAACAACTGAGACTTGCTATGTTTGTTGGTAGGAATAATGACGCGAGAAGAGACTTGAAAAAGATAGTTTTAGATCTATGGTTGACTTCTCTCTGCGTTTGCATAACACATGTTGCTGACTAGGCAAAATGATGTGTACGACTGGCAACTCTAAGTGAGAGGTCTGATAAAATAAAACTCTAAATGACGGGTATGATCAAATGAAGAATTATAAGAGTTGATAAAATCTGATATTTGTTCCAGACGTCTGATCCAGTAAATTTCTGCATCTTCATATAAAATGTGGGTATGCTACGTTAGAACGACAGCCCATTAGAACTATTCAGTCAACGTTCAAAAGTATGCACTCGATGTACACGTCTCCTTCGAGATCTTTAGTGTCTACTTCGAATCTAGATTTTTCCTGATATTTTTCTGATATTCATCTTTTTTCTTGAACCGTTTTAGAGAAACTGAAACCGAGGTAATGTGATCTGTCAACTACTTTCAAACGACTGGTTCCTGTTGGGTCAATAAGAACATTTCGAAAACATAGAAAGCCTTTAAACATGAAATGGTATTGTTGTGGAGTCTTATATTAACCCATAAGAATACAAATATAAGTTATAGAGGAAGTTCCTCTACTATGGTAGTGGATCAATGCTATGGTATCGCTTTTGTTACTGTACATAAACCAAGTCAACCACATGACAAGCGGCCACACGAAGATGTTGAGCGCGTATCTCAAACGTTGCAAAACATGTCGATGGAATCAAAGTTATCAAACCGAACTGCTTGAGCTATTGACTGCAGTTTCTAGGATTGCAAGTACGTTAACGGAAATGAGTACAGTGGATGGAGAATACGGAAAGTATTTCGAGTGTACTGTAAAGCGGACTCAACAACAGACAAACAAGATCGACCAAGTGAGCACAGGCAGGTAAATGGAAGATGTTTCACCTCTCCGAGAGATACGGAATGGGTGGAGCCACCACGTACGGAATGGTACTATACGTAGTTCCCATCCGGGTAATCCACAGTTTATATCTGCTAACTGGAGTCTGAACTCTGACCTAGCAGGAGTCGGGCCTGCCTTCCTGCGTGCTAAGAAATGCCATCAGCTTCCACGTGTCAGATGAACATGCAGTTAAAAATCCAAGGCACCAATCCAGACTAGCATGGCCACCAGGACACCATACCCGGCTATGTCGTTCTACTCTCTCCCGAGCCCGGCCGCTGCTACTTTCCTCTCTCATTGCCTCTCCAGTTTGGTTCAAATCCGTTGCTTGTGGTGTTCCTTCCATTCGTGTGCTTGTACCTAGTGCCTAGACACTCATACAGTGTTGTAGACAAACATATGCTTGTGCAACGTGTCCGTTGCTGAACACGTCCGGTTTATGTGGTATGAAGACCCATACGTGGGTGACCTCCTCCAGTTTCTTAGGACAAGAATAAGACAAAAGACTTAACCAATAAAATTGGGATAACATGCGAGACATCTTCGGATATTCGGTGATGGGATTCTATAACATTGTGACACTGTTATCCCTGATAGTTCCGTTGTTGCTGTTGAGAAATATATAACAGTGACTAACTTAACACCAACAATCAAGCCAGACATCTTCGGATATTCAGTGATGGGTTTCAATAACATTGTGACACGGTTATCACTGCTAGTTCCGTTGTTGCTGTTGAGAAATATATACCAGTGACTAACTTAACAACAACAATCAAACGAATTCAACTTGTCCCAAAAGACGTAGCATGCACCATAGTGGGCGATTCGCTTAATGTGCTGCTCATTCTCGTCCAACTAGTTAGCATGTACAGTACACGTGAGAAGCCACACATCTTAATCGAAGATAAGATAAAAGTTGTAAGAGATATATCTCGGTTGTATACTCATACTCCTTTACTCAGACCTCTACCTAACACATCACAAAATATTTTCATTCCTTTTCACACAACAGGTAATCTAAGAATCTATCTTCTGGTGGCACTCATCTGGTATTATGATGTTGTATATGGATTTGAAAGAAATTCGGACGAAAGTTGACAAACGAAAGGTTTGTGGCAATACTTTATAGACTTGTGTTAAATACATATCTGTATGCAGTGGAGCACATGCTGCTCTCTCATCTGCACATGCAGAGAAGCAAGGGGTAATGCTTGAATGGATGGTTGAGTAGAAAACCAGCAGAGGATGGTTTTCTACTCAACCATCCTTTGCTACACAACGCGATCAAAGTCTTCAGAATTTGCTGATGCAACCCACACTTCGGACAACTTTTGTAAAGTAGATGCTTACTGCGATCCAGTGGAATTAGGTTTGACCTTGTGTCACATTTCTCCGTTGTTCTTTATCTAATTAGACCCATGAGACTTGAAGATCATGGAGAACGTAAGAGTCATTCGACGCTTGTCATGTTTGATCGCGAGATTCATCGATAAGAACTCCTGGAACTTCAAATCACGAGAGAATTCAAGAAGAGGCAATGGTGAAGAGAAGCGTGATACCGCCCATGCTACACATGTTAGATATGGTTGGTTTATAGCTAGAAAACACGCACGCTAACCATCTTACCTTTCCAACTGGAGTAGTCTGCAATTGTGGCCACGGAGAATGAGTTGGACGCTTTACTGATATGGTCAAACCAGAAGAAGTGATGAGGAAACCATATCTTACCCAAGCATATGCTGTTCGAGGATTAGAATAATAAGATTCCTCTAGTATGTGGTGACATAAGTCCGACAGATATGCTAGGTGTTTCATGTGTTTCATCTTCACCCCTTCGGCCTATGGTAGTCACCCACCTAGAAACGATGTTGTGATGCAGAAAGACGTGACATGTATGGTCCAAGCTTCTTCGACTTTACGTCGCTTTACTCTTTCGCTCCTTTACTATCTTCGAGCTCTTGTTTGTCTTCGTCTTGGCGTCGTACACGCGGCTTGTGGCCTCCGCCTTCCATTCCCATATTCCGCTCTGCGAGTCTGCACCCGATCTCGGGAACTAGCACCTGTACGCAGATTATAGATGCTCGCAGAAGAGTGCTCCGGAGTAGACAGCTGGGATTCGGGAGGTCCTCCTCTCACAACTTTGCAGTTTGCTTGGCCAGTGCGTACCAGAGCGACATTCAGGATTGGGTGAGAAACCGGAGCGATGGCAGCTTGTAGGTGCGTGCGTTACTTGAGCGGAAAATCTGTTCTGCTGCTGGATTGACTCATTTTGCCGCCTGCTCTTCGTGGAAAGGCTGCATCAGATACAGTACGAGCATACGAATGGTCAAATGATGTTACTTTTCTTTCTTTGTTGTCTTACCTTTGAGAAAGAGTATCAGGTTCCTTTTCAAGGCGTACTTCCTGCCACCTATCGGGAAGTCCCGCTTGGCTACCTTGGCAGGTAGCCAACGTTTTAAATCTGTAACAAGAGATTTTCTCTTAGAGGCCGGTCTTATTTCTTTTTGGAGCGCTGTTTCACGTGCATTCTTTTAGGGTTTACTCTGCATTTCCGGCCATATGTTTAGTAGGTTGACTTTTATTAACTTTTTATTTTATTTTATTTTTAGTTTATATTTAATTAAAAAGAATTCGTCGTAGAGTTTACTCAATAGAACGTTATATTTAACACAGATGAGGAAATTTACTCTCGTCATGTTGTTCATGTGTTGTAATCCAACCGCCAGCTAGGATTACAAGAACTCCATTTTTGCATTTATATTCTCCTCTTCCAGGCAAATATGCAGAGGATTATTATTACCTAATCCTACTCGCTGAAAGGGTTATGTAACACATTTAATGCACATTGTATAATGTATAATTAGTGCCGGATCACGGACTTGTACTTTCCAAAGCGTGCCGGTCTGCTGATGCCTTATGGGTTATGTCTTACGCATTATTTTCCTTAGTTAATATTTAATATTTATCATAATTTTCAATTTTACTGCTAAATTATATTAATATTTATCCATTAACACAAATTGAAATATAATACTAACTGATTTAAATCTATTCAATAGAATTTATATATGTTACGTGAATCTAAAATCTACTCCAACCATAACCAGAACCCATCTACATTATTCAAAATCGGACGCATGCATATTTCTTCTACTCCAAGTTCAGCAAACTCATCTCGGGTTCGAGTATCCAAAACCGACCAGGGTCCCGTTACTCAAAAGCACTCATCCGAGGGCTTGTGAAACTCAACTCGTTGTATGAACTAGTATAGTCGCAAAGCATCTTGAATAGAACTTATCAACATTCTACCTTGTCTAAAACTTATCTCTACAACTGTTTAAACTATCATAAAGGTTTAAAGTCTCGTAACTGTATACATAAAACAATCTAAAAAATGTTTAGTGTTTAATTCCTCTTGCTCTTTTATCACATTTCCTATATAAATGGTAGAATGCAATAATATGTTAAAAGTGCATCATATTATCATACATCTGGAAAAAAGAGTCCTCCATTTTATTTATTCTTTGTTAATAGTCATCCATCACGACATTATAATAGGGGGTGCCAAAATTCAGAGAAAATATTTTTCAACGGCGGAGAGATAACTGACCGTAAAATTGTCACATGTAACTTTATATATAAGTGCGACTCATTTTGGATTGCGCTTGTGACTAGACATCATGATTTTCTCATTGACTTTTTTCAATTTGTACACTCAAGATAATTACTCAGAGCTGTGGAAAATTCATTGCAAAAAAAAAGTGAAATAAATAAAAAGCCATTAAGGAAAAGCCCGTGACGTTTTCCTGCGAATACTTCCGGAAGTGTCCGCATGAAACACTGGTCAAAGTCTGGTCGAAATAGTAACTCACTTCCGCAAGTCTCGAATCTTTCAGAAGGTTCCTAACTTTGACACCCCGAATGTACTTTACGTTCTCTTGTTGCGATAAAACCCTAAGTCCACTCATCCTGTAAGAACAACTTTTTACCATTATATCAGTTTCTTGAGAATAAACCTAATTCCAGACCTTAAGAACGTTAAACCCTCCAGTATGCATAAAGGGCTCCGAGCCGCCGTAGCCACTTATAATACTAACAAAAAGGATTTGTTTTTCTAAAAGGCTGACTACTGACAATTATGAATTCTAGAATGCAAGATCTTAAAGTATATATTATATTACCGAAACGATGCGCGTCTCATTGTGAGTAAAGATGAAGAAGAGCTGAAGAAAACTATGCTGAAGTAGGACTCTACAGCAACAGTAGACAAATAAATAATATATCAATGATCAAAATGTAGAAAACCCAAAACTTTAACATCTCTACTGGATCAACAAATTAAACGAGACCAGAACTTCACCACTGCAGACTTAATCACGATAGGAAGTGTCCATCGTGTCAGCTACAGTACCTCGAGGTCAGATTCGGCACTTGTTTGTCGAATATTTAATTTCTTTTACATAATGAATCGGCAGTCAAGAATGAAAATTAAAAAGATTCAGTGAATTTCTGAAACTTTTCTATTATAAAAAAAATCACTTTTGTTTACATTGTATACATTGTTCATTCTGAATATACACAATTTTAACCGTTTTCATCATTTTAAAATTTCTGCACTTTTCTCATTTACATTTTAGAAATTTCATACATGAACTTTTTCATAATTATTTTATGTCGAACCTGACCTCAACGTACGGTAATGTAATGTCTTAGATTAATTCACTCATTTGCTGTCGTGAAGAACGGCCATAGGTCTAGGTGAGGATTTTTTACACGGATAAGAGATTCGGGCATGCATAAAAAGTTTTAGTAACCTTTTACGCAGTGAAAAACAATATCATGGCGTTTTCTCCGTTGGGCTGAGCTGTGATCCTTGGCTGAGTTGTCATCTTATCTAGCTTGTCTACATCATACCTGACAAGTCAGTCTGCTGACCTGTCCGTGGCTACTGGTTGCTGAATTGTTTGGCGACTTGGTTTGCCACCTAGTATTTTAGCACCATACCTATTACCTATTATGAAACCTTTTCTCTCACATTCATTTTCTCCAGGTAAGTTTTTGTGGATACCAGTGTGTGAAAAGATTATAGATCGAACTGAATTGTGGTTACGACAGATTCGAGTACAGACAAAAACGATACAGGAATCCACAATCAAATTAACAACTAACGAGAAGAGAATCTGTAAGGAAGAATCTGAACTTCAAAATTTCCAGATCCTGATGAAAAAATATCATAGGAAACAGATACCACACTAGGGGGTTCACAAGATAATTTGGTAAAAACATAGGTGTAAGAAAAATAGGATATTTATATTCTGAACAAGAAAATTTGAAAATTATATTTGTATAAAAATAGGATCTTATCTTTTTATCCTAAAGCGGAGATATTGTAGAAAAATAGGACTAAATATAAAACAGAATGAACTGGATTTTTGGCACGTATCGCCATAGCGCCTGACACTAAAGCAAAAACATCGAAAGGTATCATGGTGAATTTTCCCTTTTCTACATTTTAAAGTAATTTTACAGTATTTGAAAAAATCAAATACTGTATTTTAGTCTAAAATATTTATTTATATATTTAATTGAAAAATATATAATATAATATTATATGGTTTGACTCGTAAGTGTTATTGACAAATAGTTAAAGTGAACCTCCAGGTTCCACATCAATACATTTCCCTACTAAATAAATATAACTTCGGGGATGAAATTTCAACAAAGAAATAAAATCTTTTATTCTCTCTCATGCTGGAACATATTTGGAGAATTAAACCCCAGGTGAATTCCATGTTCCTCCCCGTGTACTTTAGGTTATAGAGGAGATGATATTTCGTTCCAAGAAACCACCAAAACTTTTTTCCATTTTTTTCAGTGGATACTCAATAATTAATTATGAAATGAATCACATGTAAAGCTCTGGGAGAGCTTTCATTTAATGTCTTACATAATAGATTCTATTCTCGCAAGTAAATTTTATCAGCAAAAGTATTTTAGGTATAATTTTTATTATTATTTTAGTTCACAAACAGCCCACCTGTAGAATGAATATTTTGATATCTAAGGTTTAATTTATTACTTAACTCTTTTGGCAGGAAAGGTTAGATAATAAATTAAATTCCCAGTAAATTAATGTATAAATAGTTATAGGTTCACGGACTTGTACTTTTAGCAGCACGGCAGTCTACTCATGCCTTATGGTTGTTTCCAGGCATGGAATAACAGTTTATATTTATATTATTTTCATCTATTTGATATATGATTTACGTTTAATACATATATATTTTCTCGATAATAACAAGCGAGCAAAAGTTCTCAGGAGTTAATCTAGCATGCATATTGAAATCTTCATGGTTACCAGGCATATTTATAATTGCACTTGTGATTAACACAATTTACCAGTAACCTCCCCAATTTACTTCCCATTCCATAAAGCGTAAAAGATAATTCGAAAACCACAACATCAAACGTGATATTCTTCCCCAGCATCGCCTCTCGTGCCTTTTCTTCTAGAGCTTCACTCATGCTCTCGTTATCTCACTTGGAATAGAGAAGACCTCTCCTTTGAAAATATTTTCACTAGATCTTCATGATTCACTCCCCGTTGTGTTGATCGTCCAATCCACGTTAACTAAAAGTCTATTCTAGGTTTTAGTTTCTCTATTAGATATTTGTCATAATTAGATATACGAATTATGACAAATATCTTTTTGACATGATCAAAATCTTACAAGAAAGAACAGCCTCAGAAAAGAACAACCAAGGCTTACAAATAAGAGTATCATACCCCAATATGCATCCACATTATGTATCTACAAATCTTGTTGAGGTTACAGTCGGACCTTCAGAAGTATGAAGTTTGCATTCATGATACATCTTGTCTTACGTCTAACTGCGTCGCACTTGTATCTTTTATTGTGTGTTCGATAGTTGTCCAAAATGTAGTTGAAACTTATATTTTGTTTTGAGCATATCGTATGCATGGAGCTATGATAATTTTCCAAAAGCTTTAGTGAAACATAAGTATTAACTTACTTGATCCCTTTATGAGAAGAGCTCCAGATTGAAACACTTTGTACTTTAATCACGTACTTTAGCTGATATAATCAGTCTACTATGCACTCCAACTCAGTGCTCGGGGAGAATTAGTTGGGTTGCAGAAAAATATCCCAAGGTAATTAATGATATTCAGTTTATATTGATTGCAATCAGTCATGGTGATGAATAATTTATCTTATTTTATTTTATTTTTTGTAAAAATGATATAATATATCACAAATTTTGACCTGACTTATAAAATTCCAACCGGTTGAAAATAAGTTGAGCCTCCGGTTAGTCCCGAGCACTTCTACAACTTTGCTCAAGCAATAGTAGAGAAGTACCAAGTTAAGGTTGTTATTTCCATGTCCCACTTGTCATGGCTTTTGCATCTCCCTCGCTTGCTTCACCTCATCATACCAACAAATATGGTAAAGAAAAATCGATTCAAGTAATTCTATTGTGACTGAATTCTCCTGCCAACAATAATTACATGTTCAATCTCATGATTTAACTTTTTCAGTGCACAAGTTTTGTGGGATATGGGAAAAGGTTCCATTCCACCTGGAGATGATATCGGTATTATCGCACATATCTTTGACAAAAGTCAAATCTGCTCGACTCGTTTACTTCCCAGACTTTGCAATGCTTTATCTAAATGTCTCGTGCAGAATAACTGCTTGGTCATGTAGAGTACGTCACATACTGATGTGATGTTATGACGGTTCACAATAGTGAAGTAGATATTCCACACCGATTTTTAGGTTAGGGTTGCTCTTTATATATACGTTCCAAAAGAAAATATTGACATGTGTATGATGTTGGATATCTCCCACGTGGTGTACAGTTTTATAGAAAATATCAAAGATTTTTAAAAGATATCATAAATTTATCAAAACAACTTCTCATGTAACAGATTACTGAAAAATATCAGTTCTCCATGGCTATAATCCAGTCGAGAAGGAGATATGAATTGATTTCAATAAGAGAATATATCATATCCTATAGTAAACATCTATATTAATATGTCAAAAGATGTATTATGTTGAGGCCTCTTCCCACCAATCTTAAATCTTAAGCTTAAGATTTAAGCTTAAGTCCAGCAAGTTCTCGCCTGACAAGTTTTCCATTAATTTGTAAGAACCTTGCGCCAAGCCTTCCTATATAAATCAAGTTTTGTTTATTTTGTATTACTTAGCCTGAGCTGTTTGTATTGCCACTACTTCGATTAGTTGTAGCGTTTTTAGTGCATTTGCCCCCCTCTATAACTGCCACGAAACTCCATGAAACTGGCCAAGCACGCTGAAAGAGTTTCCTTTGAGAAGTAAATGATTTGGAAATATGGTGAATATTTTATCATTTTGACTGATTATGCACATTGCAAAATTTTGACGGAAAAACTTCTTTATTTCCGAATCAATCTGACCCGAACCTCAACTCGAGTGAGTTTAGATTCAATGGGCAAAGCCCGTGCAATTATCTATGGCTTAAATATTTCAAAGATCGAGTATTAGATAGTTTTAAGCATATTCACCGATATTGGAGTGAGGTACCCGCGAATATCCATATGCATGGGTTTTATTTATTACCTAACCCTTTCGGTAATAAATTTAGCTCATAGTTAAAATTAATGCACTAGTAGCTCCAGGTTCTCGGGCTTGTCCCTTTAGCAGCACGACAGTCTACTCATAACTTATGGTTTATATCTTGGCTTTCCAGTGTTTCCAAATATGGGCTAATAGTTAATATTTATGATTTTCGTCTAACTTTAACACATATGTATTTCCCTGATAACAGCTAGTGAACAAAAACTCCCAAAGTTCATCGAGCATGCATATTATTTAAACAAATGAAGATCACTCAACATTGTTACGTTTGTCTAATATATTCGTTTAGGAGATTTGTAACGATATCGAATATGTGAGATCGTTTTGTAAAGCCACCGAGTGAACAAAAACAAGTTTCGTTAGTGAATGTTCACAAGAACTGTACTTAGAATCAATACACTTCAGCATTCTACCTCATGTAAAAGAACTCGTGCAACGAATATTTATATTTGTAACACCAGAAGCTAAATTTGATTACATATATGTATGTTCGCAGAACAAATAAGGGAGTCAAAGTTGACACAGAAGATTATTTCAAGCAGTAATGAATATCACTCATAAAGAAACCACAGCTCGTTGTGATTTAACTTCAAGATTTCGAGCGTGGCTTAAAGATATTTCAAAAGTATTCAAACTTTCACACCCCCTAGTACAAAGGATGCCGGAAAGTTCAGGAAACCTCGAATCCAGGCCGGAGATGTCCAGGCTTGAACTCTGATTTCACTCCACTTAGAGAGGCGACAGTACTGCAGTAACCATTTGAGAGAACCAACAGCACAGGGAAAAGTGGCTATGCTGGTAGGTCCAGGCGCTGACTGTGGCATCCTTTTCCGGTGCTTGGCGAATCGTACTACAGTAATGTCCAACTTTCCCCCTCCATGCAGGAATTGAGGCTTTGGTTCGTACCTCCATGCGATTGGCGAGAGATGGGAGCAAGTTCCTCATCTCACTGCTGTGTCTTGCGCCATGTGTATCCGCTGGGCCCAACTCTGGAACCCTCCCTTCGCAAGCTCGATGTACTACTGTACGATGGAACCTTGTCCGGGCTAAGGGTCCACATACGGGAGGTATCACTAGGCCGAGACAATCTAACTCCCATGACTCCTGGATGAGCGAGACCGATCTGTACACCCTCATAATGTTATTAGTCCTTTCGTGATCGTGTCCTTTTGTACGTTGAGTGATGACGCGCCAACTGGAAGATATTCGCTTTATCACACCCGAGTATTTTCGTTTAGGCTGATCAATGATGTATTGTTTATCACACCTTTGATTAATAAAACCAGCCAGTGTCTTATCATTTCATTACCTTATACGGTGTATGGCCCATAAATACTTCTTCCATTCAACACGTTTAACATTACCTTCTGCCGTGACTAAGTACTTTTGCCATTTAACTCGTTTAACAATTAAGTACAAGTAAGACAATACATGTTTGAAATGCTCATGTGTGTAATCCGACATGTTACAACGTAACATGGAAAAGAAATAGAAAAGATAAGGGTGTGATCAATAGCTATCAGGGGTGTGATCAGGCAGTACATAGTTAAAAAGGGTATGATAAATCTCAACTACCTTACTCGGGTGTGATCAGTTGGGGTTGAATGTCTGTTGCCCAGTACCGTATGCACTTCCGTGTACGTCAGTACAGTATCGTCTTTCGTTTAGACGCTCTGCGCCTGCAGTTTCTGCAGTAGCTGTTCATATTTCCTAAAGTCGAAACGTAAAGTTGGACGATGCTGGTTCGGGTCGGTGAATGATGCTAATGCACATTCTTTCTCGTCTACCGTGTTCAGTGAGGGATTGTCTCAGAGAGAATGAGCAGCAGTCGAGCGTAATCATGATTGCAGGTTCAGGAGTATTATCGGAAGTTTAAGGCTGTTATTTTAGCTGCAGCATTCAGGAGGAATCGCAGTTGCAAGGAGAAGTGCATCCTGTGGGCTCTTTTCCCCTGTAGCCGTCTATCTCTGGAGTGACAGATGACGAGAATGACAATATCAGACAAACAGCTGCTTGGTTTTCTGACTTCAGTATCTTACTTACTATTCTGATCAGCGGTATTTTCTGAGTTTTTGAGTGTAAGTTCTGATAAATCTAACACAGCAGAATACACGATAATGTTGGTAGCCATGTGGTCAAGATGGTGAAGACATACAGCAGAAAACAGCACCACTAGAAAGAGTGTTTCGAATATCATGGAGAATCTCAGGTTGATAACTCACATTTGGGATCGGCGATCGAAGCTCCCCGCATGGGAAGTGAGCATATTTTGTGTCGTAAGATCTAGCATACTTAGGGACAGCGTTAACCTCGTCCACAGATAACCAGACTTCGTTTTGGGTTACTCCTAGTTCCATCTTGGCGTTATTTCACGAAGGTCCATATTTGACACAAACCCAAGCAACCAAATCTAGAAAGTTGATTGAACAGAGAATAACTGCTTACGCGCAATTTGATGGCTACTGGAGTTTGGAAAGATATGCTACATCACACGCTTTAAAGCCCGGTTGTAAAACTCAGTCCTTCATGTTCCCTATGCTATGAGACTGAACTCTCCACATACCTTGAGCGCATTTCAGGTTCGTACTTCGTTGCACTTTACAACAACCGTTAGATCATGGCGATGTCAACAAAGCTTAGAAAGTGACCGGTACTTTCGCTACAATATAGGACGATTTCGACGACGCCCTTGGTACCCACAGCAATTCAGTCAGCCGAAAAGATGTAGGACGCCGTATCGAGCACGGTTATGGTCTCTCGTCGGGAACGCTCTAGTCTTTCGTGCAGATGCGTGCGCTTCTGTGGCTTCGAGTATAGAGGCGAACCGTCAGGTGCGCCTATGGTGTGTGCATAAGAGCAGCCCCGTATTCATCTGGCCAAACGTCATGTCAAAGGTTCTGCTTCTTCCCTCTGCTTTTATCTCTGCTGTAAGGCATTTGCTGCTGTTTTTGGAGTCCTTCAGTGAAATGCTGCCGATCTTCGCAGACTAGGACAGCTTCTTCTCCAGTTCACCCCATAAAGACTCTGCTGCGACTGCATGCTTTTCTCCTCCAAGATTTTATTCTCGCCAATCAAAACTTCCCCCACAGCGACCAAAACTCACCGCACCGCTCTTCTCTAACCCTTTGCTTGTTTTGCGAACCATCGTTCTGCACCGTTCTCCACTTACATTCCATTTCGTACTGAACATGATTCTACTATCTCAACCTCGAATAACTGAGTTAACCATTTGATCACAGTGGTGTTTTGGACAATACGTAACTACGAGGACATCCAAAAGGCTTCAGTCATCTCCAAGGGGCTTCAATCATGTACAATAGTTGATAGCTGCCGAAGGTTTCCGACCCACAACAAGGTGACCTAGTGCACTTGTACCTTGTGCCTTGGGCATCAGGCACATCTTCAAATTATTTACAGAATGGGTCCCTTGACTAACTGGAAAGTTTGTAAAGAGACCAAGCTGGACAAATGACAGCGCAAGGTGGGAAGTTGACGGCATTATTGGCTCTGGCAACAACGCTGCTGGATGGCTAGCTGGCTGCAACTGTGGCAACCGCTGATGCATAACTAACGCTGCTGTCTCTCGTGCTCTTACAGTGACTAGATTGTTCATACTGCAAAAAGTTGATCTGCAATCTAGTCTCACAATGCTCCAACATCTGCATCCACAAACGTGCCTTGTTCAGACTTGTGCATAGATGGAATAATCTGCAAAAGCTTCACCTCCTAACTACACTTTAAATGTAACACAAATCAATATCTGGAAACAGTTCAGATCTCCAGCAAAACCTTGTCAAGTACGTCCCACCACATACTTTACACATGATAAACTTTACCAGCTGATACAACGTCGAGATTCTCTAGCTTTAGAACACCGACACAGAAACTTACATTGAGAAAAACAGCAATCGGGTGCTGACCACAGATTGTGTTGTCATACTCTTGCATGTAGTCCCGGAAAGCTCTTGGATCGCCAGATTCGATTATGTTCATGCCGCTCTGATCCAGAGCTTCAATTGATTTGTAGATGGGACCATGTTTCTTCTCATAGTAAGTATAATTGAACCTGTCGATAAAGATGATACAAAGATCAAGAGATCAATACGTGAATCCCGTGATGAGGTTCAGCCATACTCCTGTACACAAGATATCCCTCAATTCCGGTATATGTAAAACAAACAGTCAGCCATCACGTAGGCTCATACTCGTAAGCTACTTTAAACTCTGACACATCAGTTCTGAACTGCTGTAACAGAACTTTCCATCTAAAGTTGTGTCAGTGAACCACAACACCATATAAAGCACGTGAGAAATATCATGCACACTAAGACAGAAATCTGGAGCAGAAGCTGAAGAATTACCGTGTGCCCCAGTGACAGAAGTCTGACGAAACAGAGAAGAAGTTGCAAGGGTCATCTATGTACTTCGCGAGCAAACGTCCGTAGGATGCCTCGCTCTCTGGCGAGAGGGCCCCCACCAAAATTGGAACAACCTTGACCGACCACCTGTAAAACCGGGGACGCCAAAAGGTACCATGTAAGAGACCGACACATAATTGCTAAGCCAAAACACCCCCAATGATCTAAGATTCTTAGTAGTCAATCACTCTCGCACCAGCTTTTACCGGGGTAAATCGCTTATTTTCAGGACTTGGATGGCAACTATACCCCTCGAAGACCTTCGCAATGTAAGGCAAGTGCATTTCCATACTATGCTCTGCCTCGTCCACACCGATGTCCATGTCCTCGAACCTTCCTGTAGCTTTCAGCTCTTGATAAACTGCAATTATGTACAGGAGAGGTGAGAATCTTGTGCTACTTTTCATCAACGGAGCAACAGATAAACATCCGTCTTTGTGTTCCCACTGTAAACCTCACTGTACCAGGAAACTAAGTCTTACTGCCTGCACCTGAGTTAAGATATTCTCAGAAAAAGCACGAACCGGGTACCCTTCACGTGAGTGTAATCAACAAACGATGAGTTTTATATACGTTGCACAGCAAAACTCACGAAAGCATGAAAATGTTTCCTTTTGCGTCTTAATTAAAGACTTTAAGACTCACTATTCAGAATGGAACATTAGCAAGTCCACCCTTTGCCTAAGGTTGGTTCACACGATTTACTTAGGCTCACACTGTTCTTTTGAGTTGCGATAGTAGTTTTCTTCCCTCCTCATCGGCTACCCAACTGGTCAAAAGCCTGAACCATGAATGCCAGTCATCAATTCCAGACACAGCCTAGCCGATGAATCCCAAGACCAGGATCCCAGGATGGGGTAGACAATAAGTATGGGGTAGACAATCAGTGAAGAGGTGGACATAACGTACTGCATTCTAGTTGCGAATTCTAGGCGACCTGACTGAAAATTGTCAATTTGTCACTACACCAGACCTTGAATTCAACAAAAAATGTTCAGGCTTGACCAGTACACACCTGACTAACGAACAGAACAAGTGGCAGTTAAGAGTACTAAACATACAGAAACCGCTGCTTTACACGATAGTCACGAAACAGCTGCCCATGATAGGTGCTTGCAAGCAAGCAGCAAGACGCTGTTAATAAACTGCAGTCCAAAGATCTGGCAAGTCGATATGACAAAGGTGTGGAACATGCATTTGTCGAGTGATGGAATGGATGCTCACTTCCGAGATCGATGGGTAGATCACCGAGGGGAGTCTTGTACGCAGAAGTCCTGGAGAGGGCGCACTTGCGGGTAAAGTGATGATGCGATGGCCCCAGAAGGAAAACTCGTGATCTGTGGTCTCGCTCAGTTATACATACATAAACAAATGAGTAATATTACACTCGTTTAATGGAGCAATAATGCGGGGCCAGACGCCTGCAGTACCTCCTCAAAAAGCGGTGGACCAGATATAGTATAAGTAATGGTTGTGTATCTATGACATCACGTGTTATCTTACATGGTTTGTGGGTCAATATTTGCGAAGGCGTATGCAGCACAGCGTCCCGAATACCGATAGCCCGCATGCCTGCAACCAGAAAACGACCATTGAAGGTAACTAACAAGAACATCGTCCTGAGTCCCGCAAATTATCCATCCGGAAAACATTACCCATTGTCTCCCCATACAAGCAAGTAGTCCCATGCACGATGACTCTTCAGTCTTCCTAAGAGTATATCCGTCCCTGAAAATTCTCGATTTTGCAGGAAGACACACTTAATTAAGAGCTCAACATGTCAAGGAGTTCTAAAAGTCCACGAGAATGAGGGAGTAGTTCCTACGGCGCAATCACAGCTCGTGCATTTGAACGCTTTGATGGACCAGCAGCTTGGAGCCACTTGTCCAGCTCTTCAGCCAACTCCTGTGCTGTTACAAAACCATCATCATAACGACACGTCTCAGGTCATCTTGACAGACAGAAAGCAAAGCTCGTCGTGCCATGCAGGCCTAAATCCCACTCGATACCAGGTTTCAAACAATGCAAAGCCTATAGTCGTGCAGTTCCTCAATTTGCGAGGGTAATTCCAGATAGTCAACCTAGCCGCGCACTATCCGCTACTTCGGCTAGTTCTATCTGCAATATTCCCCCTACGATCCACCTTCCCTTTTCTTGGGCACACATCCTTCCGTTGAAACAAGACCAGAATTGGTGACGAGCATAACAACGTCCTGAATTCTTTTACAGCTTAGGACCACCGCCTTGCGTCACCCTTCTCAATTCGCCACCCTTGTCAATATCTATAAGCCCGGAGTTGTTGGAAACCAAGACGCATGCTATGTGTCTTGGTTTCCAACAAACTGATGGACTACTGTCCTAAGGGAAAAGTTAAATTACGATGATTCCCAACAAATTTCCACCATTTCGTGCGCTACAATTACTACGGGGAAAATTCGCAGTTCAATGCACTCGATTCAACAAGACACCGACGGATGCTTCTCCCTTCGCGCAAACAATCGACACAAAGCCCGATATATCAAGCCCGCAATCATACGACACCTCTCCTTTGCCTGTCGCTCGGGAGCTGGGAAAAAACAAGCCCATTCACAGCCTTGGGCCTTCGACTCGACACGATCCCGAGAGTCTAATTGAACAACACGCATCATGGAAACTAACTCGCAGCCAATTCAGCAGATCGTACTCATGCGAGGAGAAATTACTACCGTTCTCGGTGTACCAAGTGCCCGCGTGCGAAGCTTTGCGTGCCATCATAGAATATAATCGCAGGTACGTTCGAAACTGACTGTCGCCGCAGGCCAATCTTCCTCTCCTTCTCCCCTGCTCGCTCTTCGTCCCTACCTGTAAAACAGCATAAAACAGCACCACCAGCCCCGCTTCTCTTCTTTCTTTCACCCCCCAGCCAAAGACTTCCTGAGGAGCGCCGAACCCGCTCTCCAACACCGTCTTCGGGTTAATACAGATACCGTCTATGATGGCCCGTGAAACATCTGCACCTGAAGACGTTATCGGGCCCGCTTAAGTTCACCCCGGTGGGGCCGATAGGAAGACTGTTTGAAACCCCCTATCCTACTTATCAGGGAGGTCCGGACATGGTTTGACGCGCAAAAGGCCGGACTCTGGCCCGCACTTGTAGTACAGTACTGTAGTAGTTTCTTGAATGAATGGGCCCCATGCGAAGACTTTGATACCATCAGCGGCCAGGCCCTGGTTCGCGGTGGCCTGGTGCCCTTTCTGCGTGTTCTGTCACAGCTCAGCACTTCCTCTGCGGGAACTGCTCTGTACAGGTGCCACCCCGGTCGGCACCACCGGTTCCTGCCTGTCACCCGAGCCGCATCTGTGTTCGAAATCCGAAAACTTCATGACTAATTTCAAGTTTGGATGAGGTCTGTTTGGATGAGGTCGCTTCCATGTCGTGTAGGTAGTCCGGTTGAAGGCCGCAGTGAGAAATTGATTCCGGGGCAAAGTATATTCTTTTATGAATTATGTAAAAGCATGCGCAATACAGCATGAAATGAATATCCTCTCTTGACCGGTCTTTGATGGGCGTTTTCCTGATAATGATAAAACGTCTATTTAGGGGAGTCTTAGTTGAAACTTTTCTTGTATATTTTCCCTCGGAGTGGAGTTACGAGTTCGGGTGCACATTCACATATCTTAAAGAGAGCATGCATATTATTCACCCTCTTCCAAGTTTGGAAGAAGAAGAATATTTAATTTATACCTATCTCTTTCGGTAAAAAAAGTTAGGTATAAATTAAACGTCTCACGTATTAATGTAATTGTTCAGCATAGTACCCCGGACTTGTACCCTCTGAAGCGTGAGGATCCAGACTACACTTATGGGTTTTTGTCTACTCTGTCGTGTTTTTATGTATGAGCTAACAAATAACATTTATAGAATATTTTAATTATTTATATTTACTTAGTATATTCTACTTAACACTTATATATTTTCTGGATAACACTAAACGAGCAGAGTTCCCAAAGTTCCCAGGGTTCATCGAGGGATGTATATTTACATCCCGGTTTTCACGTTTGTCCGTTTCCCGCTCGAAGTGTACATGGAGTTTAATATATGTTCTAACTCTTTCGACGAAAAGAGTTAGAACATATATTAATATCTCTGTTAAACGACGCATATTAACAATTCCAGTCCCGGACTTATAACCCAAGAATGCCTCAACCCGTTCTTCACTTATGGGTTTTGTCTGAATCAATTAGCTACTCTCTGAGAAGTTAACATATAACATTTATAAATGATTTTGATTTTTATTATAATTTATTAAAATATATTTTTATAATATTTATACATTTTCTGATAAGAAAAAATGAAATTCAATGTACAAGGCCGTTGGGGATGCTTATTCACGGACGATATCTGCAAAGACTTCCGGAGGTGACTGTAGAAAATCACCCGTGAGATTTTTTTATTAATTTTTTATTCGTTTAGAATATGATTTGTTGCAATAACAATTTATATGTTACGTCTATAAATTTTATTATAAATATTAAATTTAAGTACAGTTATGACAGTTCAAAAGTTTTATTTTTCTATAAATCACACTCGTGAATAAAATTTAAAAAAAACATTATTACGATCTTTTTGCTTCCGTACATCGAATAATCTTTGTGTTTAACTATTAAACGTAAACGATTCACGCCGGGCGTGAATCGACTCATGATCCCGGCTCGGGAACTTTCAAACCACTGAAGTCTCTCCCAAAGGTCCGAGCTAGTTTAGGCCGGGAGGAGAATATATGCAAGAGATTCGTGATTCTGACAACCCCTCACCGGGACTTGTACCTGTAACAGCAGCCCCGGCGGTCCCACTCGAGACTCGGGAGAACTCTTTCCTGCAGATGATGCCATCGTTGCTGGCATGTTCAACGAACACATGCGGCACATTTGCTGACAGAGTTGCGTGTGCCAGTGGCTGTCATGGGAATGACGTCCACGCCCGGTAGTACACAGATGATGGTGTCCGGTTCGGACCTTGCACTGAAAGTTTCAGGTCTCAGGGACGAAGACGTCCTACCGTGACGATTCAGTGTTGGGACGATTTACCAGGTACGGAGTACTGATCGAGAGACTGAGTTTCACAGAGAGCAAGGGAACAGCAGAAATTTACTTGGACCCTATGTTTTTCGTACTTGATTCCACTTTTTTTAACTTGACATTATTTAATCGCATCCTTGAATGGCACTAGCAGGTAAGCCGGTCAAAAATGTCATATCATTTGAATGAGAGACTTTCATTCCAACCATGTATATGTACGAAAGTTTTACTTTAAAATGTCTTTATAGTATATTATCAATCTATTCGTACATGACTTGTGTAATATCTTCAACGTGGAAGTAATACTTGCTGAACTAACTGTTGTCAATCAGGGGTGCGATCAAATAATGCAAAGTTAAGAAAGATAGAGTAAAACCCGATAAACATATTAAAGTTACGATGAAGTGAATACCACCATCGAGAATTAGCAATTTGAAATACTCGAGAAAGTAGGTTACAGTTTTGAGTTGTTTCTACGTTTTCTCCTTTTGCGATGTGGCCAGCTCCCATGCGTACAAGGCCCCGGAACGGACTCCCCGTTATATGGCTCACCAAATATTGAGTGCGTGTGTTGGAACAATCCTTGAATCGGCATTCATGCGAGGACGAGAACAAAAGTGTGTTCTGGTAAGAACATCTCGCTCGAGCATCCACCGATCCTCCACTTCCTTGGAGTCTTGGATACACAGTAAAAAGGAAAAACTACTCAAGCTCTAACGTATAATATGCATGCTAGATAAACTTCGGGGTAGCATTTGTTCTCTTTTAGTTATCAGAATATGCGAGTGTTGTATAAAAACTTTTAAAAGTTTGAAAACTAATTAATTTACCTGTAGATGTCAAATGATAATCGCACCCAGATTTACTAAGACAATCAAGACATTACCCATAATGTGATATCAGACAGATGCGATTCCGAAACTACAAGTTAGTGAGGTATTAATAAATACATTTTAATATAAAAATGTTTTTAAGTTATGAATACATTCACATATTTACCTCCACCATCAGAAGATGGAGGAGGTGAATATGCAAGGTCCCCAAAACATGTCACAGTTTCTAGTCAGTTGAACATGTTACAAACCTTAGGGTTTATTCGCATCATACCTTAGAAAACCACTCTTTATAAGTTTGATGAATAACCTGAAAGCATGCATATATTCACCATCTTCCAAGTTCAGTAGAGGGGGAATATACACGTCTTTCAATTTATATCTTTACTCTTTCTATAGATTTAAATTATTAAACTGAAAAGACTTTTTCTCGTGCAAAGCAAACGTGTTTATACCAAGTCAGAGATCAGTTCATGTACCTCGTTTATGGGTTTGGTGACTGCAGCGGCCGTGTGTAATCAGGCTAACTGAGTTCAGTTATAGATGTTATATTTAGTGATTAAATTTATTATAGTAAATTTAGAAAAAAATATCCCTTATTCTCCTCTTGTCTAAAATATATTTTTCAAAACCAGTTGAGCATCATCTGTCTTGTAATTTTCTCTGATCATGATAACCGAACATCAACCACAAATCAACATTATGAACTAATCTTTGTAACGAAACTTGTAGTCTTTTTTTTTCATAGCTAGAAATTCATCTTGCATGCGTATTAATCACTGTAGTATCATACTTCCTTGAATATTCACCTCTTCTAAGTTCAAAAGAAAAGAATATATGAAAAGATTTAATTTATAAACTAACTTTTCCAAGAAGAAAGGTTAAGTTATAAATTACAGCTTATAAATTAAAAATATTTTTACTCAGGAAAAACATACATTTTTATACAAGAAAAAGGTTATGTTTGAGTGAGTTACTTATGGGTTTTGTGTAACTCAAGTAAGCATGTGTAATTAAGTTAACCAAGTGAGTTATAAATTTAGTATTTTAAATTTAACATTTTAAATCTAGTAAAGTGAATTGTCACAATCTCAATGTATTGGCCAACCCAGTGGAGCACCACTCTTCTCTGTAACTCTTCTCTTTGATAAACCATATTTTCCACTAAACTTTTTTGAAAGTAGTTGTCAACCAATTGCTAAACAATGATTTTGTAACCTGTTTGAAGTGTTTAAACATGTGTCTTCTTCTTTTCCTCGACCAGAATTGCACTTTGTGCATGCATATTAAGTTTTAGGGTCTTTCATGCGACTATTTTCCGGTAGTTTCGGGTAAAACACTTCGTTACTAAAAAATGTCTATACTCAGATCGGAAATATAATTCTTTTCTAATAGTTTTGGTAAAGCAGTGCTCTCCTAAGAGCTCTACGTACTAGAGCCAGCACTGGAGCTGCACACTTGAGCTTTTACCGAACCAGAACTCCCATCGAGCGAGGTCCTTCTCTTCTGATCGCACGTCTTCCCTCCCGTCAAAAGAATTACGTGTTTTGCCAAACGAAGGCAAATTGCTCGATCTCTGACTGTCTGACTGCTTTAGCGAAGCCTGCGCAAATGTAAATTTGGTCCACGAAAAGACCGTCTAAGAGAACTAAAGCCAAACTGTGGATTAGTGCAAGCACAGACTTATTACCAACCCTGCCTTCAAACATAGGGAAAGATAAGGCCAAAGGTGTAGTGAAAAGTCTAACTTCTTTCAGTAGAATTTTCACCTCCTCCCTCTTTCGAGAGAGTAGGCAAATATGCAAGAGTATTTTTAAAAAAGAAATTCAACAGCATAACATATATATATATATATAATTAAAATCAATTAGATATATTATTTCATAACAGATTATCGTATTTTCAGATTTTCTCTTTCTAAGTTCGTTTTATATTTTAAAATAATTTTGATTTTTATAGTCAACTTGGTATCGAATTTCTGCTAGATACTTATGTCTTTTTCGATAACACCAAGCCGACAAAAACTCTCCAGAAATTCATGTTGCATACACATCGGATGCAACATGTAGTCGAGGCATGTGTGGAGGAGGTATATGTACGCCCTTAAATTTATAACCAAAGTCTTCAAAGAAGAAGAGTTTGGTCGGAAATTTTTAGATGGCAGAGTAAATATTATTATGTGTCCATGACAATTGTGTTTATAGTTTATAGTAAGACCCGAGTAACTTTTTGCACACTTAACTTACAGGTTTTGTGTTTCACAGCTGTCAAGTGTAATAAAATTCTTTATTAAGAATTTATTTGTTTATAAATAGTTACTTTATATTATATTTAGCTATATAATTTGAGCAGTGTACTTCTCTTTGCCACTACGGGCTCTTTGTTTAAATACCATCAAGCTCCTTACCCTTGTTAGGCAAGAACCTTTCATTATAGCTTGAATGTCGAAGCCTATATTGAATTTTTTTGGTGTTGGTTGATTTCATCGATTTTCGTTTTTATGATCCATCTAATCTGTTTACTAATTACAAAGATATTTTGTATAAACTGAAAAAACAAATAAATTTGTTATCAGTTTCTCAAGTTACTTCGCTGGTTATTTACTCCTTCTTTCTCTCTCTTTTTGCCAACCAGTTAATCAAGTGACATACATTTTTTTCAGTCTCTTGCAAGTTATTACTCCCGTAACTCAATCTGCTTTGATGATTTTTCCCCTCATATACCCCACATTTCCATTTCCTGGGCTACTTTTGGCTAGACGTTTCGGATGCATATTACATTGTGGGCATACCTATTCGCTCTGTTCCAAGTTAAGAAGAGAGAAATATACATATGGTTTAGTTTATTACTTAACTCTTCCGTTGAAAAGAGTTAGATAATGAATTAAAACACTCATTAACTTGCTGGTTCTTTGCGTGGAACCTCCTCCACATATATACTCTGGGAGCGCGTTTTTCTTTCTTTGAATGCTGGGATCCTCTCGTCCCTCTAGGACCAGATAACATTTAGAAATATTTTTATTTAAATAATATTTTCATATATTTTCATTTAATATTTATATATTTTCTCCTGAATACAAACGTGCAACAGTTTCTAGAAAGTTCATGTTGCATGCATATTTTTTTGGATGAGCTCTTACTGTAAGCCACTCCTTAGCGATGAAAAGCAAAAAGACCAACCGGAACAACGAGACAAAGTCACCATACTCATAGTTTAATGCCAGAATGACCTGCTGTTCGAGATGTCTGAGGGATTTTGTCCAGAAATTTTCCTCTTTGTATTTTATGCAAAAGTCTAGAGTTTAATAACTCTGAACTGAACATGGAAAAGTAACATGCGAGATTTTCACTAAGACGACCACAAACTGCTCGACGGAGCTCTTGTAACACTAGAACCAGAGCAGCAAAATAGAAGTGCAAATAGTCGATTTGATTCCACTGTAAAACTATGACTCATTACTGAAATTATCAATATTGTTTTAAATGTATAAAATCAAATAAATTGACGTCGGAATCAATTAATGTTATTCGAGTATAGTTGTAAAACATTGTTAGCCAAAAACACACTGCCAGTTATAGTTATATCCTCTGAATAACCGGCTTAATAATTGTACAACAAACTGAATGATCTTCAACTGAATTTATATGTACAGAAAGAACAAGGTGCAAGAGCTTGCAGTAATATTGCTAAGCTGTGCATTTGACAGAGAATTATGTTATACTAGATTGAAACTTCTCTCGTATGTGGAAGAAGAACAAAAGTTTTCACCTTGCTTTCCAGACTTTGTCTTGGAACTTTTCCAGAACTTTGCAATATCGACGGTTAACTATGCAGATGCATAGCAATAATTGATATCTCTCATATATCATGGACTACTCCACCTACTTTACTACATTAACGTCAATGGAGAGGTGAATGCTTGCTTCGTTATGTCGTTCAGTCCATTGAATTAGTAACAAGGTTACACTCGGTAGAGAAAAAGAGAAAAAGAGAAAAAGAGCCATGACACATAAAAGTCTTATGTGTCATGGCTCTTTTTCTCTTATTTCTATAGAATCATTCTCATGTGAACGCCAGTAAATGGAGGAGAGAAGTACAGTAGGCGGAGTAGTTCATGATATACGAGAGATGCTAAATATTCTTTTCTGTACATATATATTCAGTCGAGATATTCAATTTGTTGTACAATAATAAGCCGGTTATTTAGCTAAGGATATAACTCTTTTGCTACAATTTTGTTACACATATGAGAATAATCGAATTACATTTATTGCATATCATGAGGTCGTCAGTTAGTACTATTCTAGTTTCCTCTTCTTGTTTGTTTATATGGTCTTGTCACACCATTTAGCACTTTAGTGAAAAAATATATATATTCATATCACTTTTGGTCTTCTTTATGTACAAAGTTGAAAGGACATGCAACAAAGCTACAACATACAAAAGTTTATCTATTGCTCAAGCTACCAAAGAATGGTATAATAGTAATTGTCTTTATTAAAAGTACAAATTATAATACAATTTGAAATAAATAACAGTTTGAAATCATTCATTATATCTTGCAATTCTTAAATTTATTATCTATGCACAGAATCAGAAAAATCGTTATCAACGAATCATTATAATAAATATAGGATTAAAAGACATTAACTGAATCAGCTAATTAAAGCTATTTGTAACTACAACATGCAGTATAAATCAAATCATTCATTATATGCAAAATTATATTTATGACTATTAACATATGATTTATCTAATACCCTTGAAATTATACTTGTTATGCATTTACTATTAAATAAAAAAGCACATTCATCTTAAACTTGACCTACTAAAATACTTGCATGATATATATTAAATTATTGACCCTACTGCTAGAGGGATAACTTTCTGTCATATGTCTATTTTACGTACAAGTTATTAGTATAAAATATTTTCTCGTTTCCATTCACATATATTATAATAGACATATTGTTAAAAGTTATTCGTATTCTTATGCCAAGGTCAGCTGATTCTTGTGATGTGTATACAAGTGTAACTAAATTCTCGTGCGAGAGTGATAAGATTCAAACGGTCGCATTGATATAATCATCCAATATGAACAGTAAATGTATTTTTACTTTTTACCCTCGGAGACTTTAGAGTTAGTGATGTGTAAGACATTACAACAAAATGTATAATATCACTAAAATATGCAATAATTCACTGATATTATTTACTAAGAGGTGTATTAGTTGGATTACAGTCAAGCGTTACTTCTTCTTAATAAAACCCTCTTTATGTATGATTCGAAGATGTGAATAACATTTATTACTAAGTGTGAGTTGTGAGAAACATTTAGAAGTCATGGAGCCCTTTATATTCGTATGGACCTAAATTTAACTTTCAAGACATTTTGTGATCAAATTTTTTAATTTCTAAATGAGATGCTAATCACATATATATTGACTATATTCCAAACATGTTATAATATTAACTATAGTGAAAGAAGTGCTCGAAGCTCATTCTTTTCGCCTACCTCAAACCAGCCTAAAACGGAGTGCTTCGGTTGTGACTTCATACACGACTGCATGAGATATATTTACATATTTTAGTGATAAGAGAAAAAAGAGTGTGATAATCTATATGATTTGTGTGATGATATGTAATATTGTTTCTCGTATCTCTCCATAGTTAATACATCAGTATGTATGATAAAAAAGAATGTCATGATTATACTTATTGTTGACTTTTCAGAAGTTATCTAGTGTTTCAAGAAGTGGAAAGTAACAAATACGAGAGAAAACTGAAGTTTATGAACGGTCTACATCGAAATAATCATTCTCCAACGTAGAGAGAAATATGAAAATGAACTATGAAATTACATTTGTGAAGCATTTGACCTAGAAAATGGAGAGAGGTCAGTGATAAGAAAATAGAGAGATTCTCAACGAAAGAAGAACGAATGGAGAGATAAAAAAGAAGAAGCTGTTTCTCCTTCTTTGGAGAAAAAGGTTTTTGTTATTAAAACATTTCAGAAGATAAACATTACACGTTCACTACAACGAAATATACGATGACACGATCTTAAACCCCTGGGGTCACTAGCAATAGTGCTGATAACCAGGAGGTTCTAATTTCAAGAGTTAGCTGTCTGAGAAGCAAGAAATCTAACCGTTACACACCAAAATCCTTTCTGTATAATGTTAATACGATAATAGAATTGGTTAAGTAAGGTCTTCAATCAAAGGTCTTCATGATCTTCACACTGTATAATTCACTTCTAAACGAAATATATCGAATGAGACGGTAAGACCAAGTTCTGGTGATTTATTGGAGCAAAGTACTATATTCTTTCCAAACTGAAGTACACAATAATAATTTTTCTATCTCGGGTTTAAATATGTAGTTTGTATACTTAACTGATTTAAAAATGGTTCATTCTGTTTTTGAGATTGATTACATTTAGTGGTTTGTTGCTGCAAACATAAATTATTGATTATAATCAGAAGTTATATTTACTTCAAAAGACTTTCTTTCACTCCAAGACATATTACACCAATTTATACTCCATCGGTATATCATTTGGTTAAATGATATAATGTTGTGGTGATCCGTTTCTATCCGTCTCAAGATGTACACCGGTTTATAACATACACTTGTCCGATTTCCTTTGTATATGTTAACTATAAGTCTTAGTAAATAAATAATTCAATAGTATTGAACACTACCACAGATTTGGATATTTACCATGCTGTCGGGTACTAAAAGCTAGCGGGAAGGCTTACGATATAGTTTGTATCGTAAATTTCAGATGTCACTTCCAGTACAAAATGTATCATCAATATTCATGATGCATAATAGCATCATGAATTTTATGATACACAACAGATCGTAAATCTATGATACTATTTTTGTCGTATATGTACGATGTAGAATGAATATGTGATAACCACATGTACATTATTTTCAATGTTTAGCATCTCTTTTATGTTATAAATATTTGAAATTATTTGAAATATACAAACAGAACCAAGTAAAAGATGTTTACTGCATTTGAAGGAAATATTCTATTTGGTATAGTTTTTTGTCACCAGCAAGGATAGGGTTCAGAACCATCCCGTTAAAATTCTTTCAGGATGGGAGTTTGTTATACAGATAGCACCAACGTTGACTCACATGGTTGACTTCCTTTTATTTTGTATTAGAGATAACTGTATTAAAACCTTAAACTGTTGAGGGATAGGTTGTTCTACTAGAAGACTGAAGGACTCTACCTCCTCAGAAGTAGGTGAAACTGGGTAGAATTGAGTACAAACGATCAGGAGCTATGGTTTTCATCACTATGGTAGGTTGCAGGCAACGGAGTAGATAAACCTCTCGTGGTATTTAACAACGGCTCAGATGGGATATCCCATCAATCTAACGGCCATATACCTAAGGAGTGTACTTAGAGGGTCTAAACGGAGAGACGAGGAATAGCGAGTTGATGTCACCTGTACTCAAGTACACCAGGAGGAACATGGGGTTACCGACCGTTAAGAAGAAAGAGCATGCTTGCTAAACCTTTCATGTGATTCTCCCAACTATTTTCGTGAGATATATCTATATTCGAATAGAAAGCATTATTTTAGTTCAAATATAAGGGTTCTTAAATAGAAGAAGGAAGGGAATTACGATATAGACTAGTGGGTGAAACGACTACGGGGCCTGATACAAATGGAGCAATAGATAGCTTGAAAATTGTGACATTGCGCAAATCATACCAGGCATTCCCATAGAAATTATAGAAGCATCACCATAGAGTATCAGCTTTACACTAAGAGGAGAAGGAAAGGATGACGGTGGAAGGTTGTAACGAGGACGATAGTGTCCACGGGAGATATCAGTCTTGTTTATTCTGAACATTTTTTCATTCTTAGCTCGGATCGTTAGCTTTCTTTCGAATCCTTGGAATAAATTCTGTTACTAGACTTACAGCGGAGTAGATCAGCACCAGGAGGTGGGACAATGAAAAACGATGTTGATTCAGAAGGAAATATTTTGGTACAATGTCGCGTTGTGATGCGACTATTGTGTAAAATTCTCGTAAAACATAAGTTGTGTTTCTTTTTTATGTTTCATGAACTTTATCGCGTAACTCAGCGAATGATGTGATGAGTGTCACGATCACGATTATTTGTATGAGTGATCATATAGTAGTGAAATATGTCAAATCAGTAATCTATGTGCGCTCACTTCAGTGGTCCTTGTCGTTTAGTTTATATATATGATGGCGGATCAAGGGTTTGTGAGACATTTTCTCTTGACGAGTGATTCATGCGTGTTTCTCGATGGTATGCAAGGAGAAATGAAGAACTGCATTAGTGATAAATATGGACGGAGGTTTGGTACCAGCTCCTGATCTTCTTTTCATAAATTCATTTCACATCAAACTTCATTGCATCCACCACGATCACTTTTGACAATAGTTACTTTCGCATTTTGGTGATGAATTCATGAGGAGGGTGATGGACTTGTCGCTTTTGGTGATTCTTTCGACTGTTACATACAGAGAGACTTGCGATATGACAGTGTACATCTGTGACAAAGAATGGACCTCAACTATCCGAGAACAATCTTTTCAACATCTAAGTCAATATCACTATAGACCAAAGATCAATTGTCGAGCGTAGATTATGAAGAACTTTGGGGAGGAGTATTTCAACCAAGCTTCATCATTTCTTTTTGTTGTATCTTTCATTGTAGATCATTTTCAGATTGTAATATTTATTTTGTATTAGCCGATGACTTAATTGTCTCATTTTGATTGAGCGATTGTGCGTATTTATGTTTCACAAAAAGTCCCAAACATGTCTTAGGGATTATTTCTTCTAGTCTTATTGATGTATAGTGTTTCATTGGGTGTTACAACTCGTTCTAGTGGAAAAGAGTTGAGTGAGAAAAAGACAAACTTAAAGTTATTTTTCTTGTTGATATATATTTGGAACAAAGGTGTTTTAGTTGTTCTTCACAAATTTTTCAATGATTTCGAGATATTTCTAGAGACCATTCGAGATAAGAAAGAAATCGTTGGAAAGCTCTCTACTAGAGATACAATCCAGGCTGAAGAATCGAGTGATTTCATGAAGGATTGAGGATGATATAATGGTTGCATGGAGGGGGTAAAATTCATACCCATCGCTACATTTTTAGCTTTTTTTCTAGAGACTTGTGGAGGGTTTTGAGGAGTTGTGAGTTGGGTTAGAGAGTTGACGATGAGCTATTTGATACCAAGTGCAGCCGGTTCCTGATCATTTTGGGTTGTAACTGATCGATTGAAGTTGAAGAGTGTAGAGGTGATCTAACGGATATTGTGAATTGTGAAAATGATCAGATTTTGGCTATTTCTCGAGTTCTATGTTGAATTTTTAGTGAAAGTTTTTAGGAGTGTGACACCTTATCAACAAGAATCTGGAAAGTTTTATCTTGGGTGGTCAAATATGTGTTAAGGGTCTTGGATCAACCTACTTGGGTTTGTAAAGCTCATAAGTTAGCACATATTGGGGTTTGATTCATATTAGAGAGTTGGATTGAGGTATTGACTTTAAAATTATCCAAGATAGGAGTGAAGGGTTTTATAAAATTTCTTGTGAATTTTGGTAACCATTGGTCTATCGAGTTGAGAGAAATCATGTCTCAAAGTTTAGAGAATATTTTGTTATTACTGGGTTTGAGTTTTTGGTCATATCTACTGTCATCTTTTTGTTTTTTTGGAGCAATTGGAGAGAAGTTTGCTGCTTAAACTGCCACACCAACATAGAAGACGACATTGTGAAGATGTGGGACTGATTTCAACTCTAAGTGGCAAATGAACAAGGAGTTGCGATGAATAAAAAGTCATTGTTTGGATTTTCAAAATTGTCAAATATCGTCATCGTTGGTGCTATGTTGTGAACTGAGTATTGCTTGAGACGTGCATGTTATATCTTGTTTGAATTCTTAGGAGACCAAGGCATACAAAAAGCTATATGGAGACTCGATTGGTTTACATATATGGATACAAAGTTTGGTTGAGTTTAAAATGTCACACATGTGAGAATGCCGCACTAGAGTATATTTCGGTTGCACTAGATTGAGTAGTGACAATTGGATTGGTGGAAAATGAATAGATAGAGAAACACTTGGGTTGAAATATCAAGATTCAAAGCCAATTTGGTCGAGCCACATACGTTTACACAACCATATATCCAGTGTATTCTCTGAAAAAAATGTTCTACGACAATTGGTGAACTCGATGTGAAACGTCTAGGGTCAGAGGTACATCTGTAGTTTGTAACCATGGATGTTGAAGAGTTGTATCATTTCATAGATGAGATTTCTACTTCTAGGGAGGCTCAAATGTTACTAAACTTAGTAGGTATGACATGCGATTGTTCGAAGCATTCACGTTGATAATGCAACAACACCCAGTCGCTGAACGAAAAGATGCAATGACTACCAAACCCTTGTAGTCTGTTGTGAGGTTTTGGATTAATTTGATGAGAGATATGGTGTCCAAGTACTTGAAATGCTTCTCGAGAGAGATTGAGTTATCAGAAAAGAAAATGATATGAACGTTTGAGCTTGCCATTGTATTTGAGTTATGAGAGGTTAGTTGAGCTCATGGAGCTACTTAGGAGGAGTTTAATATTCAACTGAAGGAAGAGGTACTCTCCAGAGGATGCGGATAGAGTGAACAACAAGACATTCAAAGAGTGAGTGAACAAATCTAACAAATGATTGGTTGTCACAAATTGTTTTGTGAGTTTGAGAGATAATTTTTTCGTTGTCACTAATGGATAGACTCGCATTTGAAAATGACAAAGTGGAACTATTCTTACAATCATCGAACAATAACCTAGAAAAGAAGTTGGAGTTGCTTTTAGAAGATAGGACGGAGGACAACGAGCTTATTGTTGGTTGGAAAAAGGTTTTTGAAGCAATTGGTATTCTTGCCAAGAGAGAGTATCGGAAAGAGAAGATGGTAGCAAATCATGAAGTTAGATCGCCACATATTGTAATACCACTGAACCAACTCATAATACTTCTATTTATTGCTTCTTTCTAGTATTCTTTGGCTGGAGCTACTATGAAAACCTTTGTGAAAGTAAGAGATTTGGTAGATCCGATGGTTGTTTTCATTGATCATAGATCTAATATTAACATGGTATCAAAGGATATCTACAAGCGAAGGAAGTTGCTCATTGACATAGAGCATGGTTGGATGATCCGAGCAAGGAATAACACGTGAGGAGAACCCCCAGATATAAGGGTGAAGATTGAGGATATATTTACATAATAAATTTTTGTTTGTTCAAGACAGTACATCATATCTGGTAATACTCGATCAACTTTACATTACAGCTGTAAGGATGGAGATGAAGGTTTTAGAGGATGGATCTGCTTATGCACGGATCAGAAATCATGATGGCAAGAGAGCGATGTAGATTCTAATTGTATTGGCAAATCATGAACGTAACAAAGATTATATAAGGAGTGACTCCTTGCTTAAGATCACACAGGAATTCAAGGATTTTTGACAAGTATCGCTATAAAGCGAGGATATAGTGATACACTAGAAGAGCTACTTTTGATTGCGAAAGAAAATGCATTTTGTACATGAGTTGTGAGATTCTCTAGGAGTGGATTTGCTACACATCCACGACTTCCTGGCTTGCAAAAGTGGAGCATAAGGTTGTGCAAAAAACTAAGAAAGACATAAAAAGAGTTGGTGTGCTTGAAGAGAATGATAGGATAGAAGGTGTATATTTGGAGTTCGGGTTGGTAGATTTCATGAAAGAGCTTGCTATGGGTGAGTAAGAAGATGAGTATCAAGTGGTGGAAGTACATTATAAGAGCTCTATACAACTATATAGTCATTGTTAGATTCTAAAGTTAGAGTTGAGATTACGTAGAAAAATTTCGTGCATCTATCGTCTTGTTGCACAAGCGGAAGCTCTTGCTCAGTGGGTCACGAAACTCACATTGCTAATCTTCGAACCACAATCACAAGTTAACGTCCATGCACCACTTATCTTAGTCACGTTTGGTCTGGACCGGAGCCAGACCGTCTCCTTAACTCTCAAGCTCAACATTGGCTAAGTCTCGACCTAAACATGGCTAAGTCGATCTCAAAGCATGAACAAGTTATGACATGATTTGGGACATACTTCCCATAAAGTCCAACGTCTTAAACGATGTCTGTCGCACACCTAGCGATCTAAACGCCAGTGATGTCCGTCTGGGTCCAGGTCCTCAAACAGTGGTCTACCTCGTCATCTCGTTCTCTAGTCTTGTCTTAGTACTTGGGTCGTTCCTAAGTCCATACGTCCAATTCTGACCCGAAATGCATCTTGATGCTGATCCATCCATCACTTCACGTCTCGAGAGTCGGCACGCCGAGCCATGAGATCAAATGACTCGTCATGGTCAACTTACGCATCGAGCCCCCTCATATATACTTATGAGGATTGATGACCCCGCTCTTCTATTTGGTCTCTAAAATTATATCATAACCCGATCACGGTATCATTCATAATTCTCAACTTTGAGTTCGAGGAGTTACACATATCAATGAAAAGTTCTCGTCGAGACCTTTTCAAATATATCTTACTCGACTCAAGGTCTTACGTGGAGCTCCATCCACGACCTAAAATATTGCTAGAGCTTCAACACTTAAGATTTTTCTGAGGAACCGTGGTCTAGTCATAGACTTAGACCTTATGGTTCAGACCAGCACCCGACCAAGGTCTTTCTATGCCAAACTCACATCTCAGATCTATGTGTCGGATCTACGTCTCAGATCTATGTTTCGATCTGTGTTTCGATCCATTTCTAGACTTGCCCTCTTATGTCAACATTCGTCTAAGTCCTCTTGAGATATGCTCTTACGTCTTAACCCAACGTTCTAATCTTCAAAGAACCACTTAAGGTATTTTTGTTCCTGACTTTTCGGCCATACCGTTAAGTCCTATTCGTAGTGTTTACAACCTAGCGCAAGTCCGCTAGGGTTCTGTTGTTCACGTCTATGTCCGATCTTGAGACTGAAGGTCACGACATTCACGTCCACTTTGGAGATTGATGTCTTCATCAACAATGTTATCACAACAAGTTAACGTCAAGTTCGTAATGGGTAGCAAACCCCTTGGCGTCAGAATTATGTTTTGGTAGCTAACACGTAATTCCCTTCTTGTCTTGAGTCTTAAGTTGTCGCTAGAACACTTAGGAAAATTTCCAACTAGTCTCGGGAAAGGTTAGTGACCATCCCTAAACAAAAAAAATTGACAATTTCTAAAAATTCTACTTAAAACTCCAACTTGCTAAGTTATAAGTATTCACACTTAACTACGGAGTCTCCCGAAGCTCACTTTTTGGTCACAACATGATTTGACTTAGACGGACGACTTAGTTTATCTTTCAATTAGAAATTCGCAACGCAAGATCACCCCAAGGCCCAAGACAAGTATAAAAATTCATACTTGCTTTGCCAACGCTAACGCAAACCTAAGCCTTGACTTAGATATTTATCCAAACCAGTTCGCTTCATTTGAGTGCGTTTAGTTCCTCCTCTTGACAACATCCTAGGTATCTGATCAGAACTAGTCATAGCCATGCACTATCAATACACTTAGACAATTTTCAACAAACAAATTCTTTATTTTCACAAAATACAAGTCAACGCTACAAAATCTAACAGCTCCAAATCGTCTCAAGTTGCTAATCGTATGATTCGTCGTTTTTTTGACTCCTCGTTGGAAGGAGATGTCCTCATCTCGCTAACGCCTTTGTTGTCTTTGTCGTCATTTGAAGAAGTCCAATACTTCACTTGCATGTTCTAGATCTTCCTTTGGCAACCAAGTCGCTTCCTTCAAATGATATCTACGCCATTTGACCAAGTACTCAACTTGATTAGATTTGCACCGCAATCGTAAAATGATCTCCATCTCGTATTCTGCTTCACCTTGCACGACTTCAAGTTGAGGCTTGAGAACCTATTTACACTCCGGTCGCAAATTATCCTTGAACTATTTCTTTAATAAAGAAACATGGAAGGTCAGATGCAACTGCCACTAGAGAAGAAGGTCTAAAGTATAGACATCTTCATGCAGATTCTTGACAATGACAAAAAGTCTCGCAAACTTTGATGAGGACTTCACCGAAATTCCCTCCGGAAGGGTAAAGTTCTTCGTACTTAATCATACTTCTTCCTCCACTTGAAACTTCATTTGTCACCGATGCTTGTTTATCTGCTTCATGTAACGTTGTTGCGTCTTTTGAGATTTTTTTCATTTGTTTTTCGCACCATTGCATTTCTTCCACCAACTCTTCAGCTGATGTTTGTCGTGTTCTTGGTTGTGCCGATGTAGAATTTCTTGCAAGACTCAAGTCAAAAGGCCCTTCTGGCTCACTTCCGTAAGCCAACAAGAAAGACGATTCGCTAGTTGCTCAATGCTTCATGGAGTTGTAGCAATACTCAGCAAGACTAAGACACTCTGCCCAATCACTTTGGTCCGCACTCACATAATTCCTCAAGTACTGATTCAGAACCGAGTTAACTCTTTCCGTTTGTCGATCCGTTTCAAGATGAAAAGCGGTACTAAATTTTAACTTAGTCCTTAATTTTTAGAACAAGTGTTTTTAAAAGACACACGTGAACTTAGAGTCTCAGTCTGAAATAATACTCCCGGGTAATCCATGAAGTATCTTGGAAGAACTGAGAAGTCATTAATGCTGTTGCGGTATCCAACTATCACAAAGAATGCATTATATCCATTGAGTCAAGCAGAGATGAAATGAAGTCCATACTGATGTTTTCCCAAGGTCTGGCTGGAATCGGCAAAGGATGAAGCAACCTCTATTTCTTCTCATAAGAAACTCGGTTCGTCTGACAAGTTACACATGTTTTCACAAAGTGAGCAACGCCGTCTTTCATGTGGGACCAATAAAACTTTTTAGATATTATTGCTAAAGTGGACTTTTTTCCTTTATGACCTGATAAGGACGTATCATGACGCTCTTTAAGCAACTCTTTTCTTTTACATAAACCCGACTTTGTTTGAACTTGAGTAATCCATGTCTCAACTGCATGTTCTACAACTTCACTCCTCGCTTAAGCTGTTTCTAGTACTCATTCGCTTGGTCATCACTCATGTAACCTTCAAGTATCTGTCTCTCCAAGTCTGAGTCCTTAAGATACATAACTCGCACAATCTGTGTTGACGATAAAAGCTTTTCCTCCTTACGACTCAAGGCGTCCGGAACCATGTTGTCCTTTCTCAAATTGTGGATTAATTCCATATTCATGAGCGCCAAGGTATCATGTCACCGTAGTTGCTTTGGCATCACCCGATCTTGTGTTTCAAAGTACTTGAGCAAAATATTATCAGTGTACACTTGGGTTTTGTGAAGTCTCAAGTCATGCCGCCATTTCTTCAAGCAATGAACAACCGCAAATAGTTCCTTCTCGTGAGTCGATCATCGACTCTCCTTTGCTTTAGTACGCTATAGGCTTTCCATCATGCAGCAACGCTCCGTCAAATCGCATAGTCGCTCGCATCCGTGTGCACCTTGAATGGTTTGTCAAACTCCGACAACTTCAAACTTGTCGTCTTTTGATAATATGGATTTGATCGTCTGAAACGCATCATCCACCTCCTTGGGTCCAAGTTACATGTGCGTCTTTTTCCTTCTAGTCCGTAAGAGGCTTCGTGATATTTGAAAACCTCTTCACATACTTACGATATAACTGCATCAATTCTAAGAATCGCCGCATCTCCTTCATTGTAGTCGGAGACTCCCAAGTCATAATCACGTCCACCTTCTAAATATCCGGACCGACTCCTTCTACACTAATGACATGTCCCAAGTGGTTAATGCGTTCCAAACCAAACTTACTCTTGTCAACATTGACAAATAACTTATGTTCCCGTAGCTTTATCAACACCATCCTTAGCTTTTCCGCGTGTGACTCCAATGTTTTTGAGTGATCAAGATGTCGTCAATGTAAACAATGACAAACTCGTCCATCTCTTCACAAAAAATTATGTTTATCAATGTAGTGAACGTCGTAAAGACGTTGCAGAATCCAAATGGCAACACCATGAATTCAAATGATCAGTATGTGGTTCGACAAGCGCTCTTCTCAACATCTGAGTCAGCTATCCAGATCTGGTAATATCTTGACTTCAAGCCTATCTTGCTAAAGTACTTTGTGTCTGCTAATCTATCAAACATGTCATATATTTTTAGCAAAGGATAATTATCCTTCATCGTCACCTTATTGAACGCACGATAATCTACACAAAGTCGTAACTTCTCATCATTCTTCTTTGTAAAAAGAACTAGGTCTCGGTAAGGTGAATTGCTGATTCGAATATATGCTCGCACTAATAGCTCTGCGAGTTGTTTTTTAAACTCAAGGAATTTCACCTGATTGAGTCGATAAGGAACTTTGGAGAGTGATTCTAACCTTGGCAAGACCTCGATCTTGTAGTCCACCACCTGCTTTGGAGATAATTCAACATCTAACTCATCCGTCAAGACATCCTTAAACTCCTTAATCATTTCACGAAGCACTTCGGAAGTTTAGTCGCGTCTCTTGATGTTTCTGGTTGTCCACCACTCGTCATCAAATCTGCAACCCGCATCAAATACTTGACTTCATTGTTGAAGTCCATATGTTTGGCTTTAATCAAATTCACCGCAAAGTTGTCAATTTTCTGTTCTTTTCGAATTAGTCTCACTCCTAGCTTCCGTCCTTTAACTCTAACGTTCAACGTCAAAAGTTTTTGCCTAAGTTTCGCTTCGAACGTATCCAAGAAAATGTTTCTCCAAAACCGCATGGATATCATCCATCTCGCACACCATGAAGTTTTATCTCAACTCCAACTTCGCACACACAAATCGTATGTCCAAGACCACGTCAAAAGTGATACATCTTACCATTGACAAAAACTCACCTGAATAGAATTGTCTGCCTTGGAGGTAGACAAGCGCAACTTCTTCACCAACTCCGGACTTATGAAGGAGTGGGTCTCTCTTGTGTCCACAAGAAAAGTAACATCACGGTTAGCAACTTTGATTTGAAGAAACACTAGTCCCGGAGTCTTCGTCGTGGTTCTTAAGGTCATAATCAGCTGGTCCTCCAACAAGCCTTTGCAACAAAGACTGTCGTACCAGATTTTACGTGAAGGTTGTCCATGAAAATACGAGGTTCTTGGTTGTGGAGATAAGAAAGAGAGAGACAAGCACGAGAACGAGAGTCGCAAAATATACCAACACGCAATTTATGTACACTGCCGATTCTTTCTCCTTAAGAACACAAAACTGAGAAACAAATAGAGCGGTATGTAATCTGCATCAAACCCCTTAAAACGAGTTCTTGAGAACTCATTTTGGGTCAACCCAGACCCAAAACTACCAAAGCGTAGCTCAAAGCAAGAGAAACATCTTTTTGCTAATAGAAAGAGCTGCACCAGCATCACACGATTCAAACCCAAGTCCAAACAACATCCATGTACAAGCCCCTAACTAAAGCTAGCCATCACAAGATGTACATAACCAACTAGAACTCTAACAAACTCAAAAGGACGAAAACCATAGTGAAGGAACCGTAAAAAGTCTATATAGGAACTTTCTTCACCAAACGACCTTCAGATGTTGATAAGACGTTCCTTCTTGACTCCATTGGTCACAAGAACTCCCAAATCGGACTCTCGACTGCCGAGATATCACTGATTTTTGTCACAAGTGATCGAACCTCTAAAAACTCCTTCTTGCGGTTTAGAATCACGCACACTGCTCAAACGAATCACCTGATCTGAGATCCTTCTTCTCTGGTAGGCAGATCTAGCTATCCTTAATACAACGAGACTCCAAACAAACTGTTTGGTGTTCTTCTCACGAAACCACGCAAGAAATTTGATTACAAGAAGTAAAAAATTGACGTAAATCAACTCTCTGCAGCTCAAACTTGCTCATCACACCCAAACTAACAATCGAATCCACATACAAACTTCTCCTATGCGTAAGTGAAGACTTCTTGATCGATAAGCACCAAGAACAAAGAACTTGGCTCATTGATCACAAGGAACAACCTAATCTCAGATCGCAAGGCACGGAAAGCTGACATAAGCGTTTCCATGAGAGTCAATTTCATTCATAACTCCCAAATCTTCTAGATGAAACTTCGTATTGTCTTCAATTTTCTGAAGAACTTAGAGTTCTGATCCAGATGGATCCAAGAACAGTAAGTTTGGACTATAGAACGGTTCGAACGGTCCAACTCTTCTTCGTAGATCACTGAAGCACTCCAAACCTTTTCTATGCGTATCAATTTCTCTCATAACACACTCTGTGGTGCTCACAAATTACATGATGCACGAATTTTTGAAATTTTTAAGGATAATGACTTGTTTGTATAACTGAAGAAGCGTTGTTACTTAAGGATACGTCTTCCTTAACAGGAAGATGATCTTAAGAGCTGTTTGTAATAAGAAGTTGACTTCTTCAGAAGACGACCGTCTTCGGAAGATCATCTTCTCAGTTGCGTCTTCAGAAGACGAGAAGACGGCGGAAGATGGGAAGACGGCGGAAGACACCTATCTTCAAGAAGACATCGACCGCGAAGGACCAACCACGAGTTTTCGGGTAAGACAGTAGGTGTACCTACTGGAGCGCACCGAATAGGTAGGTAGGTCAAGAAGACACCAAGGACGAGAACCTCTAATCTGCGGGGAAGATGCGTGAGGAAGCACATTAGACACCTTCCAACTTCCCGCAACATAGCGCGCCTGAAGAAGATCGATTGAGAGAGTGAGCTTCGCGAGCTAGCATTGAGAGAGGAATCAAGTGAGACATCGAGGTAGGAGAGAGTAAGTTGGCAGCTAGGCGAAGGGTGAGATTGAATTGCGGGAGCACAAACAGCAGAGAAAGCGAAGGCGTTTCTGTGGAGCTTCCGAGAAGCTGACAGTGAAGAGTGGCGAGTAGAAGCAGAGATGGAATCGAGATGTGGACCGAAATTGACAGCAGGTGCAGTCGTGTGGAGTCACATTGGAAGCTAGGACAAGAGCCAGAAGCGCGCGGAGGTCGAAGGCAACTCGGGGAGCCGAAGAAGACTGTAGAGGTTCTTCCCCTTGTTCTTTTCCCCTCCCACTTCTTCTCGCCTTTTCTTGGTACTCCCCGCGCTTCCTTGATTGTGTGCAGGCAGCCTGATCGATTACCCCACCCCCATTCTTTCTATTGAGACATTGGGCGCGGAAGCGCTGCCCAATTTCTGTCAAGACATCTCCTTGCTTCTTCCCGAGCTCAATTCGAGCTTCCCTACTCCTAGCCCTCAAATTGGAGACCCCAACTATCAATTTCCCTACCCCCATACCTCTCTATCCCCGAAACTTGGAACAGAAGACGATTCGGAAGATGGGAACATCTTCGGAAGACGCTTCTTGAACTTGACTGTCTTCGGAAGACATCTTCGGAAGACTATCTTCGGAAGTCGACTGAACACAATTCGTATCAAGAGTGGATTTGCTTTGCTTTTGTGTTTAGAGAGGCTTGATACGAATCCTGAGTGGCTTGGTGAGTTGTTTTGTTATTTCGAGAAGTTGGAAGTCGGGAACTAGGCTTGTGCCTCCCGGTCTTCCAAGCTTCTCAACTCCCCATCTTCCTAGAGAGACTAGAAGACTGGAAGGCTGGCAAAATGAGCGAGAAGACACGAGGGTCCATTCGGGTCTCTTCTGTCCGATCCATAGCAGCCGTTCCTTCTTCTTCCCGAACTTAGAAGAGAGTTGTGAGAAGTCTTGCTGGCAGAATCTGGAGAGAATGGTCGAGGGTCATGTCTTCCCATCATGCAGCAAGCTTCTTCTGAGTGTGTATGAGAGGTGAGAAGTCAGAAGAACAGAGTGCAAATGTCTTGAGTCTGTTGTGAGGATAGATTGCGTGTAGGAAGACGAAGACAGGTGAGACCAGTGAAGGGAAGTCCGACTTCGAGAAGTCTTCCGAGAACGACATTGAATTGGAAGCTGTCCCAAGTGTCTTCCCAGAGGCCACTATCACGCAGGAGCCCGCAACCATCTTCTGAACCTTTCTCATACTCTACTTCTCGCATATCTTGATCTTCTGATAGGAAGTAGGATGTAATGCAAGGTGGGTTGTCTTCTTGGTAATCCATGCGAGGCCTTGCTTAGATAGGATTGTTTAGATATAGCTCGGAAGACGAGAGCTATCTAGGAAGTACTGTTAGAATCCCGGAAGACGGAGTAGCTGTCTTCTGGAAGACTAGTTTCGTCTTCTGAGAAGTAGAAGCTAGACTGTGGGCACTAGGGAAGAACTGAGCCTTCAGATCATAGTAGGTGCTTGTGGTTTAGTGCAACAGATCTTCCAAGTATGTCGATGCATCCGCGAGGCTTGGTGTTACCAGCGGCAGAATTGGCCGAGGCCACTCCTTTCCTCAAGGAGTTGGGTCTCGACTTCTTCTTGTGGGATTAGAACCTCGTAGATCAAGGGCTTCTGGAGGAGGTGTGGGCCGCGTTACCACCGCGTAACCGTGTACCTGCGAAGGCAGGAGTAGCTCGGAGAAGACCGTCTTCCTGGACTGAAGACTGGTGGCGTAAGGCGTTTCACAGGCCTGAGACCGAGAACCGAAGATATTGGTACGAGAAGAAGATCTTGCCTAGGATTGTGAGTTCATGGCATGTACCTGGGAGTACCACCTGCCTTTTCGTGGAAGACAGGCAGGGGAGGAACGGTTGGAAGATAGAGTCTTACCGGGAGCCGAAGAAGCGACTTCTGGCGAAGTTGTTTCTGGCCAAGAGAAAAGCGCAGAAGACAAGGTACTTAGGAGATCAGGACGTGGAGTTCCTGGAATCAGTGTGGGATGACAGAGTGTCAATATACTGAGGCGCGTACATCCACAACTATGTACAGACGGAGCTAGCATACTTGGGTACCCCGGCGGGAGGACATCTGACGCCCTTCTTCTGCTACTTGTATGTAGCCATGGGGGATCTTAGGGAAGATCAGCTGGCAGTGTATGGGCCAACGGAGCGACAGGAGGTGAAGGAGGAGAGCTCGGAAGACGATGACCAAGAGGCAGCAGCAACGCCCCCTCCCACTCTGATGCCACAGCTGAGGCCCGGCTCTCACCGGAAGATGCTTCTGGTGAGGGAAGACGAGTCTAGTGGGTCGGAAGACGCCACGCCAGTGAGGAAGATGGGTCACAGAAGTGTACCAAGGACACCCATCTCCCTCATTCATTCAAGATCGGAGTCGGACTCGGAGGAAGACTTGCTGAGTACCCGATCGGAACAGAAGACAACTTCTGTAACACCTGGGAGTCTTCCGAAGACTCCAGAAGACGAAGGATGGATGAGTACTCCTACTACGATGCGAGGAAGCGCAAAGAGGAGAGCCACTCCTGCCACGAGGAGTCTTCCACCCCGGAAGATGAGAAGAGTAGCTTCTTCTCATGTGCAGAAGATGAAGGCCGTAGTGGTGGAAGAGGCTTCCTTGCCTCTGGAAGACGAAGTCGACACCATCGAGCGAGTGGTGGAGATGAACTTGTCTTCTGCAGGAAGACGACTAGAGGAGTTCAGTGCCTACTTCCAGAAGGAGATCCAGTCTGCTATGGAGTTGCTGGAGAGGAGAGCGAGGGCACAGGAGAAGCCCTTACAGCCTGGATTCGGCCTGCACACCTTGCTGCGACAGGAAGACAGCCAGCAGAAGACGGAGTCGCTGGAAGCTAGTCTCCGCACTACGGAGAAGCTTGCAGCCAGGTACAAGGCGGAAGCAGCCGCTTCTGCCAAGGAGTCGATGCAACTTCGGAAGAGCAACCAGGAGTTGCAGACGCGAGTACAGCAGCGCGATCAGGAAGTTCTCCGAGTGCGGGAGAAGATCACTGCCCTCGCAGAAGAGCAGACCACTTGGAAGATGCAGCGAGAAGCCGCAGAAGCACGAGCTGCAGTGGAGAAGACGCAGAGGGAAGCAGTAGAGGCCCGTGCGCAGAAGATGCTAGTTCAGTCGGTAGAAGCGCTTCGGAAGAAGTTCAACTTCACCGCGGGTAAGAAGTTACTTACTTTAGCTAGGGAATGGGACAGCATGTCCAAGACGAGGTTGGTGGAATGCAGAGATAGCATGTTCAGGTACCTAGATAGACAGATAGAAGGAGTGAAGACACTTTATGGTCTTCCCTCACTTCCGACACCTGCAACCGTATCTTCCCAAGCCCCAGCACCCTCGACTGGATCCGGAATGGAGAAGGAGGAGTTCGATCTCGCTGTACACTTGGTGGTGACAGCGTTGGAAGACGAGAAGACTCCAGAAGACGCCCCGGAAGACATGATGTCTTCTAGAAGACAGGAAGACGAGCTGTCTTCCCAGGTATTCCGCGTGGAGGAAGCGACTTCCCCGGACTCCCATGAGGTCGCCATGGTCCCTAGTACTGCATCTGTGCCTCAGAAGACCGAAGACGCACCATTCGACTCGTCTTCCCAGAAGACCATTCCGTCTTCCGAAGTCGAAGCCGAGGAAGACGCAGCCGCAGAAAAGCAGGACCAGCAAAGAGCGAGGAGAGGGAAGCTACCTCAGTGGTACCCGAGGTAAGTGCAGGGCTTCCCAGCCCATCAGAAGTCGAGGTAGTAGCTCCGGTAGGAGCAGATCATGTAGAGATTGCCACCGAGCAATCAGAGTAGTTAGCAAACTTAATCGACACTTCCAGATTTAGTAGGATCGGACATGCTATCTTAAGGGTGGCAGTTTTCCATGTAAAAATAGTTAGGACCCCATGTGGCAGCATAGGTAGCGTAAGAGTAACACAGTGGAGGGCTAATTGGGAAGAGGGACCGCATGCATGTGAGGTGACAACCTCTTGTCAGCGCCTCTCTCTCTCTCCCTGGTGGTCGCCTCCCCTGACTCTCGAGGCAGATGGTTAAGTAGGATAGCATGGTAGGAGAAAAGCTCTCTGAGAGCTCTGCCAGTTCTGTAGAATTCGGCAGTAACTGAACATACACACCGATTCTACAGGCAGGCAGGCGAGACACATTAGAGCAGAGACAGTCTTAGCGCACTACACCCGTTGTTAGAAACATACGAATAGTCTTGGAATATACATGAGGGGTCTGCATACTCGCACCAGCAGTGGTTCGAAGATGTAGATAGAAGTAGTGGACAGTCTAGGAACAGGGAACGGCATCCTCGTGCAGTCCTGTTAGCTAGGCTGGTGTGTCGAGGAGTAGACGCAGGAAGCGGAAGTGAGCTTCCCAATGCCATTGTGACTTCTTCTCGGGGAATAGATTGTGGATTTGAGTGCAGCAGCTTTGTGCATGTCTTCTGGATGGTGGGTTCACTGAATTCGCTCCCAATTGTGCATGGGAAGTGTTCTTCTTGAGTGACGGTGAATGTCAACAGTTGTGGAGTGTAGCTTGACTCGTTCAGTAGAGCACTTGGGATCTACGTACGAACGGTCTTCTGGATAAGGGATCCCAGAAGACAGAGGAGTCAGAGCAGCGAAGTGAAGAAGAAAGAAGCCTTCTTCTCGCAACAGAAGACGACATCCTCGAGTAGAAGACGGTGCTACAGTACTCACGTTTGTTGTCTTCCTCCCCAAACTATTACAAGCAGGGATGGCTTGTTAGTCAGGATCCGGACTAGAAGCCTGTCGGAATCTTAATTGTCCTTTTTCATCCTGTTTTCTCTTGTTTGGATTTCTTCTTCTTCCCATCTTCTTATCTTCTTCTAGTGAGCTTCCGATACTTCTATTGAGCTTCTGTGAAGGTGAATGTCGTTGTAGTGCTGCAGGAAGACAACTTCAGTAGGCAGAAGCCTGGGAAGGCTACAGGGGGCATACACCCTGTGATTGATCCAACCCGTTGGAATGTGAGTGTGAGAGTAATGTGTAACGACTGTTACTAGTCGACTTCTGCGAAGCCGGACAGCCTTCTGGAGGTGTGAGAAGACGAGCTAAACCCCCAGAAGACGAGAATCGCTTCGGGAAGACGGTATCGAGAAGATCGGAAGAAGCAACCTGGAAGCAGGAAGATCGTCTTCCCGAGCTTCTCTATGAATAGTTGTATGATACTATAATTGGGAGTTGTTTGTTTGGATCCAGAGCATTATTTGGCGTGTCTGGAAGACGTGTTGGTTTGTGTGGTTTTGTGAGAAGACGGGATTTCTAGGCAAAACCCGTGTTTTTGTGTGTTTGAACAGATCTTAGAACTTAGAGCAGCGTTACTTGTGCAAATCCTATGTGGGAACGATATCTTGTATACTAAATGGGCAAAAGGAGAAATCCTTCGTCACTACACACTCCTTGATCTACCTCTTCACGAACCGTCTTAACCAATGCGTAGCTTGCATAGATTTGAACCCAATGACGCTTTGCACGTTCGCATTGGACCACCCAATCTCCCAAACTGTCCGCTGACAAGTCACAGATGCAAACTAGCACCTTAAGCTGCCCCTTCCGCAATCACCGTAGTGAAGGTTCTCACAAATAATGAACAAGCATGCCCCTTGTGTATGTGGTATGGTGTCAAGAACCGCAAATACGCAATCAGCAATAGTAAGCTAGAGCTTAGTTTGATTTTCTCATCTTCTTACCCTCGTAACTTTACCACCAGGCATCCAAATGAAGTTGGTGAAGTGCCCATGAAAAGCTGACAACGAGTTCTATCAATTGATGTAATAAAAGTGAAGATCTGGAGCTAGTCTACGACACGTCATCCACCCCTCTAAACATGTGCATCCTCTGGTATGCACCAGAGATACTAACCAAGGAGTGGACCGACACGATATCGTCTTGTTGTCCTATTTCTCATCGTAGTCGACCTCTAAACCTCGCAACCTGACTGTCATCTAGAAGTTGCAACCTTGTCATGATTTTCCTTGGATCCATACTCGTCACATCTCCAAGCTCTCATCCAGTCACCCCTTCTAGATCTACACATCTTTCAATATGAGTTCAAATACATAAGAGTAATAAACCATCATATCTTAGAAACTTCTCTCATCCACCCAGTTTAATTTCACCGTCGAGGTTTGTGACCTTAGTGTCGTAGTAGACATCATCAATCATCCCAATCATCACCATGTATCATGATTGTAATCTTCAATCTCAAACATGTACATGTCATCCTTCATATCCATCTCCTTTTTTTTATTTTCTAAAGAAAAAGGACCACATTGCTACAACCAAACTCCAAACAAGTTGTTTGGAGCTCCCCCACGAAACCACGTAATAAATTTGGTCATTGGAAGCAAAAAACTAACGTAAATCAACTCCCTACAGCTCAAACTTGCTCACCACATCCAAACCAACAATCCAGTTCACATACGATCATATGCGTAGATGAAGACTCCTTGATCGCGTAGGCACCAAGAACAAAAAACTTGACTCATTGATCGCGAAGAACAATCCAACCCTAGGTCGTAGACGATGAAAAACTAACATAAGCGCTTCCTTACAAGTTAATTTCATTCTGAACTCCCAAATCGCTCGATGAAACTTTGTATCCTCTTCAATTTCTTGAAGAACTCAGCGTTCTGATCTGGATGGATCCAAGGATAGTAAGTTTAGACTCAGGAACGGTCCGAACGGTTCAACTCTCCTTCGCAGATCATTGAAGCACTCCAAACTTTTTATATGCGTCCCAATTTCTCTCAGAATACACTCCTTGATCTACCTCTTCAAAACCATCTTAAGCATACGTTGCCTGCACAGATCTGAACCCAATGACTCCTTTCACGTCTCCCAATCTCCCAAACCGTCCATTGACAAGTCGCATATGCAAACTAACCCCTTAAGATGCCTCCCTTATGTCAGTTGTCGTACGTGAAGATTCTCAAAGATAATGAACAAGTAGACCCCTTACGTCTTTAGTATAGCACTATGAACTGCAAATACCCAATCAGCAATAGTAAGCTAGAGCCTAACTTTATTTTCCATTTTCTAAATCTCGTAATGTCACCACTAGATGTCTAAATGAAGTAGATGAAGTGCCCATGCAAAGCGGACAATGAGCTCTATCAGTTGATGATATGAAGTTGTGAAGATATGAAGTTGTGTAAAAAAGATCATTTTTAGTCATATGATAAGTATCAAAAATATATTTTTAGATAGGAGTCGGTCGACGACACGACAACGCATTCATGCTATAGTTACTAACCTTAGGCTTCGTACACCCTTTAGCAATATGGCCCATCTCGCCACAATTGTAGCAAATAAACTTTGAACCATTGTCTTTCTGAGGTGTTTGCCCCTTAGATTTCAATCCTGTTTGCTGCCACTTTGCTGTCGGGACAAAAGCGTCCTTCCGATCCTTCTCACCCTCATCCCATTGTCTCTTGAAGTCCTTGTTCTTCTTGTGAACCTTGTCCATGCTACGTGGTTCAAAGGATTTTTGTTGCTGGACTTCGTCGTCCCTAATCCGCTCCGTTAGTTTCAAAAGTTCGACACATTTTTCAAATAGCTTCGGTATTCCAAAGAGAACCTTCTCTGAGCTAGACTTGAGTCCCTCAATAAATATACATACTTTGGTCTCCTCATTCCACTTGGAGAATGAATCTAGCTTAAGACTAAACTCGCGCACATAAGCACTCAAGGCCCCGTCTGCTTCAACCTAACTAACTCAACACCATCTCGAATCTTTTGATACTCTAGACTGAATCGTGTGGTGAACAACTCCTTGAACTCTTTCCAACCAAACGCATAGACGATCAAAGCATGTTCGTCTCTATATGGAGTCTATCAAAGAAGCACATGATCCTTTAAGAACTTAATCGTCACTCTGACTTTGTCTGACTCCTTAGTCTGTTGCACCTCAAAGTATAGGTCCAACTCAATTAAGAAATCCTTAACCTTACGAGTCCGTCTTATACTTGAAAACGGAGTTGACAAATTCGTCTTACAAAGCTTCCAAGTATACAAAGAACTCCTTTGGTCTACCTCAAGCTCGACAATATCATTATTCTTAGAGATTATACCCTCCTGCATGGTCTTCAACAATCTTGATGAGTTTTGCATACAAAGCTCCTTGACTTCGCGTGCTTGAATCGTTGGGCACCATTGGCAAAGCTTCATCTTGTTGCACATGTGTCAAAATTGGAACTAGGTTTCTTTGACATTGGGGCAAAAGTTGTCGAACATTGTCCCCTAATTGTGCCTCGGGACTAGCTCGAGTCAATCTGATCCTCGTGTCAGCCGTTACTCATTTCTTGATCTTTCTCTTGGAACTTTGTCTCATGTCAACCATTGCTCCAAGTGTTCACCTAGAAACGTTGATCTTTGTATCTCGTGTCTCTCCTCAAACGTCCAGTCTTCAATCTCTATCTCGAGTTATCGCTCATCAAAGCTTCGACTTTGATATCACTTTTCATGCACCTACCGCCTTGTTGCGTCAACAGAAGTTCATGCTCAGTAGGTCACGAAACTCACAACGCTAATGTTCAAATCACAATCACAAGTTACCGTCCATGCACCACTTACCTAAGTCTCGTCTCTCTAACTCTCAAGCTCAACATTCCTTAAGTCTCGACCTAGATCCGACTAGATCGGTCTCAAAACATGAGCAAGTCACAACATGACTTGGGACGGACTTTCCAAAAAATATAGTGTCCTAAACGGTGTCTCCAACACACCTAGCGGTCCAACCGCCCATGATGTTCCTCTGGTTCCAGACTCCGGAACGATAATCTATCCCACCATCTCGTTCTTTAGTCTTGTCTAAGCTCTTGGGTCGTTCTTAAGTCCAGACGTCCAAGTCTGATCCGGAACGCGTCTTGGTGCAGATCTAGTCATCACTTCATACCCCCAGAGTTTTTTGGTCGAACCCTGGGGTCGGATGACTCGTCATGGTCCACCCAAGCACCGAGTCTCCCTCATATATACTTCTGAAGATCGACGACCCTGCCCTTCTCATTGATCCTAAAGATTATACCACAATCCGATCACGGGATCGGTCATAATTCTCATCTCCGATGTCAATGCGAGGAGTGCATTTCACTATAAAGCTCTCCGTGAGTCCTTTCCAATGATATCTTATTCGTCTCAAGATCTTACGGGGAGCTCTGTCCATGACCTAAAACGTTGTTAGAGCTCAAACACTTATGATTTTTCTGAGGAATCATGGTCCATCGTCAGACTTAGACCCTACGGTTCATATCAGCATCCGTCCCGGATCCGTCTGTGTCGGATCCATGTCTCGGACCTACGTCTCAAACTTATGTTTTCGGTCTGCATTTTGATCTGTTTCTATACTCACCTCCTTGGGCCAGTGTTCGTTTGGGATCCTCTTGTGATAGACCCCTACGTCTTAACCCAACATTCCAACCTTGGTTCAAAGAACCACTTAGGGTTTTTCTATTCTCTACTTTGCAGCCAAGCCGTTAAGTCCTACTCACAACCGAACGTACGTCCACTAGGGTTCTATCGTTCGTGTCTACGCGTAATCTTGAGACTGAGGTTCACGATAAAAATGATCGACAAGAAAGTAAAACTTATTGCTCAATTCTTACCTAGTGATTCTAATCAGCAAGTCAAACAATCTTAGAAGGAAAAAAAGCTTGAGAGATCTTAGACGTGGGATCACATGTTCACAAAAGCTACGCTCAAGGAGTTGAAGGTTGGTTTTGTAGATTTTCTTTTACCTGCGGAGGATAATATGTTGGCAAAGGAAAGCAATGCTAACTCGGCAAGGGAAAGCTTTTGCTTTTGACACTTCAAAAATTGAATTTGTAGATCTTAGGATTGTGACGCATCTGATCGTATTCATAGTTTCACATTTCCTTGGGACTTGAGATCAAACCTTGTACCTAGAGCGCATTTATCAAAACTCATAGAGTACTTGAAGGAGCAGATGCAGATGAAGATCTTGAAACTATCATTTGCACCATACTCTAGTCGTTGATTTACAATACCAAAGAAGAGCGGTGCACTACAATTCATCCAAGATATGCAACCAGTGAACCAAGTAATCATCAGAAATGCGAGCATAGGACTTATCATAGAGGATTTTGCTGAAAATTTGTTGGAAGGGTTATTTATTCTGTAAGATATCTTTACTATGCATATGATCAATTTCAACTTGTTGAACAAAGTAGAGGTATCATCACCATGACGAAATCGTTGAAATCAATAAGAATATGCACATTATCACAAGGAGCACTCGATAGCGCACATGATGAATGGGATGAACAAGATTATTCAAAAGTTCATTCTTGAAAGATCATGCTTTTCTTGGGAGGAGATTATTGAGGATTTAGAAGACGTTTGTAATATTATTTTTGTAATGAGTAGAGTTCTACTTATCGATTGGAGATGAAAATTGATTGATAAAAGTCTTCGGTATAACAATCAGTACGTCTAAGTAGGCTTGAGAATAGATGCAGCAAAAGAGTACTACTATAATAGACAAGAGCACCGGAAGATTATCGAAACATTTTGAAAGGAATTTAAGGGTCCAAACAAATTTTTTTGACCCAAAAACATATCGTTAGAGATAGAGCTTAAGGCATGTTTCTAAATGCCTTGGTCCGTACTCTATGAGAGCTTTCCAACGAGTCTTTGTTCAGCTCATTCTGAGACCCTTGGATGCTATTTTGGAGTTTCGTATCTAATGCTATATGTAAACCACGCTAGCGATCCGTGTGCTCACTTTGGACGGTCTTGGATGGAACTTTATCATGTACACCTTCTCTCATCATATAAAGTATGAATGGACCTCCAAAGACCATTCAAGTTTGAGTCACTCTAGAGCTTCGTCTTACAATGATATGAGAGCAGAGAACTCTAAGAGAGCGGAGTTACTCTTCTTAGAAGGGTAACTCCGCTCTGATTGCATCTGAAGGTTAGTCTCGATTATAGGAAGTGTATAAGAGAGCTATGTTATGGATGGAGGTAGATTTCCAACCTCGGAATTATCATTCTTGAATCCTTTCCACATCAAGCTTATGTATCTACGTCGTGAGCATTTTTTAGTGTACCTTATCTATCATTTCGGTGAGAATTTTATGGATCAAGTGATGAATTTATCAATCCCTATGATTCTTCCTGTAGTGACGTATCAAGACAATTATGATTTGACTATTTATATCTTGATTTAGTTGAACATAGATCTAAACCTATTTGCTCTCGTTCCTTTCAACACATGGGTGGAGATCTGCTATGTCTGAAGACCAAAATCGTTACATAAAGAGTTTGTGATTATAAATTTTGATGAGGATTCTATCATCAAATAATCGATTCTGCCGTCTCCTATGTAGTACATGTAGTGTATGAACATTTTCGAGTGACCGTCATAACTCTATATTAAGAAAAATCTAAAACTTCCGTGCTAAGAGAGAGAGAGAGAGAGAGAGAGAGAGAGAGAGAGAGATTATGAGTCCGCAACCCGCGTACTTAGAGTTGATAATGCAAGAATTGATGCAAGGCATGTTGAATGAGTTTCGAGAGATGAAGATGACAGTCGAAGCATTATAAAGCAAGATGTTGAGGCTCGAGGGTCAAAGTGTGATAGACATGAGAGACGGAGGATCGTCTCAAGAAGTACTAGTGGTTGGAGAGCAAGCTGCACCAAGAGAACTCGTGACATCTATCGTTAGAGCTCCAATAGATGAAGGTATGATGTTACTACGGATGAAAAAGACATGTAACATCGAACCTTACAAAGATCAACGACCCATAAGAGTAGTCGAGAACTATATTTCTCAGATGAATCGTTACTTGTGATTTTTTAGTACGTAAATAACTGATCACGTAGGAGGAGTATTTGTGTGTGGATACTTTGACGATAAAGCTTTTACGTGATACGATGCATGAGACATATCGGTGTTGAGAGAAGAGAGAATAATAACATTGACTAATTCAAACATATCTGTTAAAGAATTTATAGTATTTAGATTTTGTGCAAATGGTTCGAATGAAGATGTGGGGATTGAAACATAAGAGAAGTCTTCAGGAGATGTAGAGGCGTTCCTCAACTTGCAAGTTCCAGTCACCATTATAAGCTCAACGGAAACTCTTGATAATTTTAAGAGGGGTTTAAAATAACGAATCGGACAAGAAATAATGGTACAAAATCCACGTACGGTTTTCGAAGCCATCGTTTGGACTCAAAGAATTGCTGGAGCATTAAGAGGAGGAGAAGTGATGATTCCACCAAATCATAAAAATCGATCCGAAACACAGTATGCAAATGGACCGACACTTATGGAGTTAGATAACATTCGGATCAACCATTAACCACTTTGTTATGCAAAGGAACGAGATGGATGTGGAGAAGAGCGCATGAAATAGATTTTCAAGCACTAAAGACCGCACTACTATATGCTCCGATTCTCAAGTAGAAGGATCCAAAGATACTTATGAAGTTAGCAATAGATGCATCAAGCACGACAGCGGAGACTACATTAAAGCAAGAATGGAAAGATGGTTGACACCAATTGCATATTTCTCACGAAAGTTACTACCAGCAAAACAACCATTACCGAAGAGAAGAGTTGGTCATTATCCTCGACACGAAGCATTGGAAGCACTATTTGTGGCAAAAGGCTTTTGTGGTCAAGACAGACCACAAACCTTTAGTCTATTTGGAGATGTAAAAAAATCTCTCGATGAGACAAATCCGCTAGACAAAATAGAGGCGGTGATTCAACGTTACAATCACATATGTTGAGAGCAAGAAGCAAATTGTTGATGCATTAACTTGTGCATAACATAATCTATGAAGTCAAGGTGAATTCTAACTTTTGGACAAAATTGATAGACGATACAAAGTCAGATACAGAGATTGTAGCAGCCAAAACTTCAAGAACTATTATTTGCAATCATATGATTGCTATTTCATGAAGGGAAGTTATGGATCCTATATGATCCAAAATAACGTATCACCATATTACTTGAATGACGCGATTCAGCAATTGCAAGACACATGGGAGCAGAAAAGACACTAGAAGTAGTCCAACGAGTGTTCTATTGATCCAAGATGGTAGAGGATGTTGCCATAACACTATGAGTTGTGCAATATGTCAACAAAATAAGGCTGTAAATCAAACACCCTCTGATCTTCTTCAACCCATTTTGATTCCTTCTAAATGTTGAAAACATGTTAGTATGGACTTAGTGTGTGAACTACTCATGAGCAGTTCTAGTTTTGACCTCATAGTCATCTTCGTAGATAAGTTAGCAAGATGATCCATATTCGACCAACCATGAAAAACACCTCAGCTCCTCAACTTGCATAGTTATACTCGAATATCATTTTTGCTCAACATGGTCTGTCCTCAATGATTATGACTGATAGAGGTCTTCGGTTTACTAGTCTATTTTGGAGAACCTTATTTGGTCTGTTCAGAATCAAACTTGTCATGTCCATTGCCTATCACTCATAGATCGATGGACAGATTGAAAGAGCCAATCGAACAATTGAAGACATATTACGAACCTTTACTCTAGAGGAGCAAAAGAAATGAGACACCTTATTCCTCATTATCTGTGAAAAACTTCACGTATAGTGACTTATGTGAGGGAGCAACTTAAAGAGTTAGCTTGTATCTACGACTTGTCAGCGGACGTTTTGAGAGATTTGGAGGTCCAATGCAAACGTGCAAGGCGTCGTTGGGTTGAGATCTGTGCATGCTATGCATTGGTTAAGACGGTTCGTGAAGAGGATGATCTGAGAGTGTGTTCTGAGAGAAGTTGAGACGCATGGAGAGGATTTGGAGAGCTTCAGTGATATGTGAAGGAGAGTTGGACAGTTCGGGTCGTTCCGGAGTCCAAACTTGCTATCCTTGGATCCATCGAGATTAGAACGCCGAGTTCTTCAAGAAACTGATGACGATACGAAGTTTCATTGGACGATTTGAGAGTTCTAAGTGAAATTGGCTCGCATGGAAGCGCTTATGTTAGTTTTTTGTCGCTTGCGACTTGAGATTGGGTTGTTCTCTGGACTTTGTCGGATGTAGACAGTTAACTGAGGACTGTCGCTCGCTTCCATATTCACTTCTCCAATTCTGGAGAGATATTTACTCTGTATAAATCTATAGACTTGACTGATCTCAAGCTAGGGCTTTCGAAGCAGAGGTCATTCATATATGATATTTCATTAGTCTGTTCCCTCCGAAGGGGAAATACATTTAAGCAGTTAAGTAGCTCATGTACTGTATCGGAACATTCAGTTGTACCATAAATGTTATCAAGAACGGCATTCTTTCGTGCCACTACCGAGTGATCGAGACACCATCTATGGCTGTGGTGCACTATTTTACCTAGCCTTGGAGACCAAACTAATAACAACAGTATGGTAACGGGACAGTTTCCACAACCAGAACGAGCCAGAACGATTGCCAGAACAAGCAACTTTCTATACGACGACGCTTCATACGTTGATATATCAAAACTCGATTATAACGAATGTACTCTAAGGATCAATATTGTCAGACATGCATCGACATGAATCTCAGCGTTGAAGTTTACAATGACATGCTGAGAGTGAGCTGAGAATAAAACTAACTGAGTAAGGAAGCTATAAGACGCAGAGACTCAGCTTGGTTCAAATCTCTCAGTTAGTGAGCCAAGCTCTTTTTTCTTGATGTCTATGCAACCAGGGAGTCTTCACCTACGCATAGGAGAAGTCGATATGTGGATTGGATTGTTGGTTTGGATGTGATGAGCGAGTTTGAACCGCATGGAGTCGATTTATGCTAGTTTTTTGCACCCTGCGACCAAATTTCTTACTATGGTTCTGCGAAGAGATATCCAAATGGCTTGTTTGGAGTCTCGTTGGGTTACGGTTAGCTAAATCTATCTACCAAAGAAGATGGATATCAGATCAGACGATCCGTTTGGACAGTATGTGCGGTTTTAAGCCGTAGAGAGGAGTTTTTAAAGGTTCGATCACTTGTGATAAAAAATCGACGATATCTCGACTGTCGAGAGTCAGATCTGAAGAATTCTTGGGCCAACGGAGTAAGGGAAGAAGACCCTATCGACATCTGAAGACCGTGTGGCAAAAAGAGAAAGTTCTCAGATAGATCATTTTTGTTTCTTTCGCTGCGGTTTTCATCTTTTCGAGTTCGTTAGAGATCTAGTTGGTTATGTATAGCTTGTGGTAGCTAGCTTTAGTGAAGAGCTTGTACATGGACGTTGTTTGGACTTGGGTTTGAATCGTGTGATACGGGTGCAACTCTTTTTGTTAGCAAAGGAAGTTTCTCTTCCTTTGAGCTACACTTCGATAGTTTTGGGTTCGGGTTGATATTCAAGGACTCGTTTTAGGGAGTTTTGAAACAGATTACAGACCGCTCTGGTTTGTTTCTTTGTTTTGCACTCTTAGCGAGAAAGAACTGACAACGTATATACATTGGGAGTTGATATATATTACGACGCTCGTTTTCATGCTTGTTTCTCTCTGTCTTGTCTTTGTTCAGCACACTACATCTCCACAACTAAGAACCTCGCATTTTTCTATACATCCTTCACGTAAAATCTGACACAATACGATGGTGAACTCGACGTGAAGGTCCGGGATGAAGATTTCAGTGTTTGAACTGGAACAAGAGATAAACAATCATGAACGAGGATGAAGATTGATACAGTTGTCCAGAAAGATGCTGCGGGCCTAGGATGATGGATATATAAAATGTTGGTATCATGAGAGGATCAGAGGATGAAACGAGCCATGACTATGGACTTGATGAACAGATCATAGTGGATACCAGAGGTGCAGTTGGATGCAGCAAGTGCACGTTTGTTTCAATTGAGCCTTCACTTTGTTTTTGCGACAAGAGCAAGGGAACCAACAAAAAGAGACTTTAGGGACAAAGGTGTTTTGAAGAATGATCGACAAGCCCGATCTATTTGATGGGAGAGACATCTCAAAGTTCTTGAGATGTTACAAGACGGAGATGGATTTGATCAAGTATCAGAGAAGAAGATGATCGAGACGTTCGAACTTGCTGTGGTGCTTAAGGGAGCATGTGAAGGGTCTAACAAAACATTTTGAGAGGAACTAGGATACTTTTTCACATGCGCTGACAGAGAAATATTTCTTGGGAAACTCAGATCGAGTAACCAAGAAATTGTTTTTGGGATGGGTCAACCGACCCAACAAGGATTTACAGCTACAGCGATATTAAAGGAGTTCGAGAGACAATTCTCTCAACTATCTCGGGTGGACAAGCTAACCTTGGAGACCTACAAGACAGAGTTGTTTCTTCTTGTTTCGATGAACCATGGCAAGAGCGGTTTGAGCTACTTCTGGAGGATGGAGAAGAAAAAGAAAAGTTGACAAGGAATTGGAAGGTTGTGCATGAAGTGGTTGAGCTTCTTGTCCTGAGACATACAAGAGAAAGGGTTACAAAGTTGACACTTGTATCGGTGACTACCACACCAGTTCGGGTAGTATATGAGGTTCAACCTCCTGTTGTGGTTGTAGAGGAGAAGGATCCAACCATTGAGGACCTACAGCAAAAGATGCAAGATCTACAAGCTAAGGTTACTAGGTTGGAGGATAAGAGATTGTCGACCAAGATGGTGCTTGTACCCAAACCAGCTTGGGTACATCATGGCGTGTGATGTGATGATACTGATCATCATCGAGAAGATTACATCGACTTTGCTGAGTCTTCGAATTTGAGTCTTAGGGAGTCGATTTACGTCCATTTTTTGCATCCTGTGATCAAATTTCTTACGTGGTTTTGTGAGGGTAACTCCGAACGGCTTGTCTGGAGTCTCGTTGGGTTAAAAGTAGCTAGATCTATCTACCAGAGAAAACATATATCAGATCAGACGATCTGTTTGGACGGTGTGTGCAATTTTAAGCCACAGGGAGGAGTTTTTGGAAGTTCAGTCACATGCGATAAAAAATCGACGATATCTCGACTGTCGAGAGTCGGATCTGAAGGGTTCTTGGGCCAACCGAGTCAGGGAAGAAGACTTTATTGACATCTGAAGATAGTGTGATGAAAGGAGAAAGTTCTAAGATAGGCTTTTTTTGTTCATTCGCTACGGTTTTCATCCTTTCGAGTTGGAGATCTAAATGGTTATGTACAGCTTGTGGTTGCTAGCTTTAGCGAAGAGCTTGTACATGGATGTTGTTTGGACTTGGGTTTGAATTGTGTGATATTGTTACAGCTCTTTTTGTTAGCAAAAGGAAGTTTCTCTTGCTTTGAGCTACGCTTCGATAGTTTTGGGTCTGGGTTGAGATTCAGGGACTCATTTTAGGAGGTTTTGAAGCAAATTACATACCGCTCTGGTTTGTTGCTTTGTTTTGCATTCTTAGCGAGAAAGAATCGGTAGTGTATATACATGAGGAGTTGATATATATTGCGATGTTTGTTTTCGTGTTTGTTTCTCTCTGTCTTGTCTATCTTGTGTTTAGTACACTACATCTCCAGAGCCATGAACCTCACATTTTCCTGGACATCCTTCACGCAAAATCCGACACGATACTGTCATTCATGCTGTTACGTTGTGAAATGAGTACTGATTGAGACGTGTATGCTATACCTTGCTGGAATGCTTTGGAGACCAAGGTGGACAACAAGTTGTATTGAGACTCTATTGGTTATATATATGGATACGAAGTTTGGTTGAGTTTTGAAAGTCACACATGTGAGAAGGTCACACTAGAGCATCTTTTGGTTGTAATAGATAGTTGTGATAGTTGGACTGACGTGAAGCTAATAGATAGAGAAAAATTTGGATTGAAAGATTGAGATTCAGAGCCAATCTGTTCAAGCCACATACATATGCACAACCATATACCCAATTTATTCTCAGACAGAAAAACACATTATACGACAACTGGTGAACTCGACGTGAAATGCCTAGAGAGAGAGGTACGTTTGTGATTTTGCAACCATGGACGTTGAAGAGTTTATCTCATTTCACATATGAGGATTCTACTTCTTAAAAGGCTCTAAAAGTAACCAAACTTAAGTAGGTCTGACATGCAATTGCTCGAGGCAATTGCATTGATAACGCAACAACAACAAGCCATTGAACGGAAAGAGGCAATGGCTACCAAAGTCTTGCAATATGTTGTGGAGTATTTTTATCAGTTTGATGAGAAAAATATGTCCAAGTACTTGAAGTACTACTGGTTAACGAGAGATTCAAAAAGGATTGCATGCAAAGCGTGCAACGGAACTGTTAGAAGTATCATCAAAAGTTGAAGCAACATTTGGAGAATACTTTCTATCATGGTTGTGAGCCCACTTGTCCTCTCGACGTTCATTAGGAAGACTTTGATGCTCTCCTCTCTACATAGATGGACCCATGATCACCTTAAGAGTATAAGTATGACCTCCAGGAGGCGGCAGCTGATGTGACAAAGGTGTAGAATCTTTTGCAGTTGTCACTTAACTCCAAAAGCTGTAAGTTTGATTATGTCAGCTCTTTTTTATAATTTCTTTTTTCATATAATGCATTTTTTGTTAACATAATATATATTTTGATAGGATGAGTCAGCTAGAGGTCTTGATTGTGGTGCACGTTGAACCCAACAAAATCTTTACCGGGGCAGCTAAGCACGTTCATAAACGTAACTGTGTCACTAAGCAATATAGTCAATGAGGTTCTCCGGTATGGAAATCCAAATTAGTATGTATTTCTGAAAGATTTTTAGTCCTAGATTGTTAGTTAATTTTTTAACTTTTTATCTTTCAAGTTTAGCTTCCTATGGTTTGGGTTTTTATGATATAGGTGGTTCGAGAGAGATGATATCTCGAGCAAGAGGAGATCACTTATTATAAGGTCCATGGTACGCAACAGTTTTGGCAGTATATTGAGGAGAAGAAATTAATATTGACGATCATCCACTTGGTGTATTTGTCTTTCTAGATTTCTTCCTTACTTGTACTTTAAACTAACTTTTGCATTCTCTATGTTTCTAGCGGGCATCAAGTGATGTGTCTCAATCCACGTCTCATCCCACGTTAGAGCCATAGGACACTTGTCTCTCTAACTCTAACAAGACATAATGGAGAGATTTAGCTCGCGCGTTAGAGATTCAGTACCCATTAGTAAGAGATTACAATAGACCATAAGTCGCAAGTCAGCGTTAGGTGTCATGACCAGCAGTTCTCATTAGCATCACTTTTATATACATTTACATGCACATGTGATCGTTTTGTACAAAAATGCAATTTTGCGTTATTGGATTCGCAAATGAATTACATCTGAATGACTTAAATGTTCTTTCTTGTGAATGCCTCCAACACTTTCTAAATAAATCATAATATAAAAAAGAATTGAATAATATAGAAAACGATGTTACAAAGTACTATACAAAAATATCATAAAGAGATCCATGAAGATATTTTATGATGCGAGAAGTATTGGAAGAAATATCAAAATTTTACGACACATAACGAATCATAAATTTATGATTGGTTATGCATCATAAAGCAATCACAACCCAAAGATGAGAAAAGATAAATATACACAAAGAACTATACATTTATAATACAAATCATAATGTAACATTTACGATACAATATGTATCGTATGTTTATGATCCAGATCCAGACAATCATCCATATGATGCTCATAGTATCAACAAAGTATGATATAAATAGTATCATAAATGTATGATATGCTTCATATAGTAAATTTACGATACTGACTGTATGGTGGACAATTATTTTTGTGTACCACTGAGATGTTTATTGGATCATAAATATATGATCTGTTCGTATCATATATTTATGACATGTTTATGATATTTTTATAATGTGACAGATAAATTATTTTTGTATTTCACGATTCAAAATGCATTGTAAAGTACCATTTCCTGTAGTAGTGTACTTTTGTTCTATCTCGTTTTATCTCATTTCATGATGTAAGTTAAAATTCTTAAGAGAATAAATGTGAAATAAAAGTGGTGATTGTTGTATATCTGAAGTTCAGTCCTCCAAAAGTTTATCTTTCTATTTCTCGACAACAGCTACAAGCCATTTTCAAGAAGGAAAAAAGTGCTACACTTGTAGTAACATTGCAAGGACTATGCATTTGTTGAAATCCAAATGCATAGTCCTTGCATTCCACTGCTTATATAAAAGGACCATAAATTATCACTTTTGCTTTATTGTTTTTTATAAAATTCAACTATTTTTATGTAAATATATCAAAAATGAAAATTGTATTCAAGAATGTGTTAGAATTTACCAAAGTAGATGTAACATAGTGTTATTTTGTCTATATTATTTATTTTATACAACGTGTTTTCATTGCTATACAAAGATCTTTAGTTTTCGTCGTTCACAAGAGAACAATCATCTTAATCTGTACTTCTCTTATTCAGCAGTTGTATGTATGACTTTTGATTTATCATGTAATAATCTTTTAATAATGATTATCGATTTTAGAGTTAAACACTCCTTTTCTCGTCATCTCATCGTTGCATGGCTCTTTGGGTCTCTTTTTCTCTTTTTCGGCTTGATGGGGTTTTGTCCGGTTGTTATTCATTGCGCAGCGTTCTTCTCGTAACAAAAAGATATATGAGCTATTCACCTCCTCCATCTTCTGATGGAAGAGGCATATATACAGGAGTTTAATTTAACACCTAACGATTCCGGCAGGAAGGGTTAGGTATTAAATTAAACTGTGTGTATATGAATGTATTAATGAGTATGGCTTCTCGGTCTTGTATCTTCTGAAGCGCAGTAGTCCAGCCAAGACTTATGGTTTATCTCCTGTTCTTTCCGTATTTCCCGGCATGGGCTAAATTTTTTTTTTTATCAAATATTATAAATTTTTTATCTACTATATAGATTTTATTATATTTTTTTTATCTAATATATATATTTTCTCAATAATAGTAAGAGAATAGGAGATAAATTTTGTGGTGGTTGAGGATTTAAAAACCAGCCTCCTACTTCCCGCCCCGCCCACAACTGCTGTCCTATCCACCACTTGTATTTTTTGGTGCCGCAAGATCTGCTTGTCCTCTTCCGCTTTTTCTCTAGAAGTACGCTTTGGATGTATATTATATGCGATATAATTTAAAACATGATGTTTTGTACGACTTCCATGTAAAACTCCGAAGCTGTTACTGTCGGTTGCAATTTGAACCAACTTCATGTGAGTAAAACAAAACAACGGCAGTAGGTTTGGTTCCCTACTTCCTCTATCACATTGTTTCGCACGAACGTACCAAAAGCAACTGCCCATTGAATGGTTTCCAGTAAGACATTCTTTCTTGGTTGCCAAGACTGCGAACATGTTGAACTGTTAGACCAGAATCCAACGGTCGATGGAAGTAGAATGTTCGTATATTCTTGGTGATACAACTAGTCAGGAATATTCATGGGATCGTACCGGTCCCATGAAAAGACTCTCGTAGGGCCGGGCAAGCACGGAAGAAATGTCGATCATATCACATACGAGAAGCGGATCCGCATGAAGACAGCCGGAACTAAGTAGCTCCAACTCCCACGTAGAGTTCCTCAATTCAAATTTGGTGCACGATGTGTGATCTGGACGGATGGATGGATAAGCCCCAGGCTGCCTATCGCCTTGACTTCTACGTCGGCTTGACCGCAGTTAGAGAGTCTGCCGCCCGTCGCTTTCCTTTTATGTGTTTGGCCTAACCGTCTACATTTTGCTACCGTTCTCTTATCGTTAGGAGTTCTTCCGCCAACCAGAGTTCGCAGGTAGACATTGCATCGTGAAAAGAAGACCTTTGACTTTTGTTCTGTGGCTTCGGAAGACCGGCTTCTGGGTTGAACAAACACTTTCAGCACACGATCGTTTGGGTAGCGACGATAATGAGATTTCAAGTGATCTCGTTCCTCATGATATTGTTTGCAATATTTGCTTCAATATAACTTATTTTCTTTTTGCGCTAACCATCTATTCTGTTTGCAAGATGACAAAAAACGCAAATCTGTTGTCGTATTGTCTTTCAACTTCACGTGCACTTTTCAGTATTACTCCGATTTCTCTATGTACACTTTATACTCTATCTTCTTTACCAAATCTATAACACTAATGATATTGATTATAATGTATTACTGATTACATATTATAACCAATAATCTCTTCTTATTTTATGTCTTATAAAAGTGTCTCTGCTCTCTATTCTATCGATTATAAGTTACCAAGCCGTTATATACACAGTAAGTTGCTGCTTGAATTATGTTAAAGAACTTTCTCTTCCTTAAATATGGCTGACGATAATATTAAATGTTAAATATATTAAATATTAACTACATTAAGCATAATTATATTAAGTATTAACTACACCCGAATATCCTCAGCGCCTTTCTTAGTTTCATTTACTTTTCCATCCACACGAATTTTACCTTTTCATCCACTTCACTCGTCCAGATGAAGCTTGGAGATTTCCGTCCGTCCGAAGGAGCGAATGGAAGGGACGGCGTAATAGAGGGAGCCAGAGGAATGTAAAGTGAAGGTTATACGCAAGACTATTAACTGACATGCGTGTTCCTGTAAACTAAACTGGCCTTCGATACACGAGATGGAGATGCACACAGTAAATGTAAATAAGGTAACTACAGTATTCTTCACGAGTAGGAGATTATATAATCACTCCGCTGTCTTATCTCACAGCTTGCTTGCTTCTGAACTAGGTGACAAAAGCCAAATGACGCAATCGTAACTTTGTAATCGCTGTAGCCAGTCGGATGTATCTAGCACTGAGGGCTGTTACTTTAGCATTTCTTTAACTACCGTAGTCAAAGTTGTCACCGTCAAAGCTGCGTTTCAGAAAAGAATTGTGCCATAAAAACTCGGACGAAACCTGAAAAGTAGTTCCGGTGGGGCCCACCCGAGCGAGTTCCGGAAGGAAGCATTTGGCTTCATACGTTGCAGCTTATTTGAACGACGTTTGTTTCTTGAAAATATCGTCGAGATCAAAGGGGAGAGCGGAAGAATTAATGTCAGGAAGACTCAGTAATGTACTAATGTTCAGAATAATTAATGTCTATTTGGTCACATGTTCCCACACTCGCGCTTCCTTTATGGATTATGTATGGATTTTCATATAATTTATTTATTAATATTAAACAATGATTAATAAATAAAGTAAGAATAAAATATATATAAGATAAACTAAATAAATAGTTTTTTCTCATCTACTATGCTCTTTCAAAACCCAAGTCTTACTTTTCCCGCCATCCGGAGGTATTTCTTTTTTCTCTTGTCCTCTTCTTTCCCCCCGGTCCAAACCTCAAGAAGCATGCATATTATTTAACAGTTCTCATTAGCGTCAAACCGTTACACTCTGTTGAAGCTAAGCAGTTATCAGTTTTGTCGTAAAAGATGCCTTTTGCATATAAGAATACTATTAGTTATTCCGTTTTAGTTATCTACTGTTAAGGATCTGTACACTTGTTTCGAAGACACTATTAAAAGTCCCACTCCTGGGGTTCAAACAATAACAAGATTCTTCTCTTCTCATAAATTTGAAATCACCCGGACATGGCAGTGTCGGACTAACTGTTGGTAAATAAAGTTGTGCCGAACGCAGTAAAGAGGATTGTCCACATGAAGGACACAAGGAGGAGCGCTCAGGTGAAATTGACATTTAGGGAAAACAAAGTCGGCACGGAAGCTGAAAGATATCTTTGTGCTATCAACTTGCTACTCCTCGTTTATAACAGTTACATAGACGGAATATACGAGGTGGGTTACTGTCACCGTGGCGGATGGAATCCGAAGGATGTTGAGACGTACAGTCTTGCCCGTCGTAGTACATCACCAAACCGCGTAAGGGAGAATGACAAGCACAATAGTCGGCGACGGTCGGATATACAATCATACAGTCCTGTAGTTTTCGCTTAGTACAGTGTAGATGCGCGCGCGGCGAGGCCATGACGCTAGTCGGAGGTACCATGGTATCGGAGGAAGGGAAGGTCGTGAACGGGAAGGACAGGACGGAGGTAAAAGGTTTTGGGGCGCTCTGTGGCCTAGTCTTCGGTTCCCGTCGAGCTTGGTTCTTACTGCATGGTACGTCCCTTCAAGGTCTTTAGCCCTGGTCTCATAAAATTGAGGACCGGGAGGGAGCGAGGGCGAGGGGAGGTGAGGGGGAAGGTGAGAGAAGAGGCAGACAGAGCTTTAGCTGAGCACTGATTGATTGATCGCTTCAGGACAGACATACACAGCTGAAAAGAGAAAGAAAAAGTTGAGCCGACGATATGTGCTGGTGTTTCGGTAGCGTCTCCGCTTTTCATAAAAAAAGGATAGAAGTGAGTTAATCCAATTCTCACGAACAAGAGTGATCCGCGGCACGGAAGGCGCAGGTAGTTGACAGGAAGAAAAGGATATCGATTGGTGCTCGTAAGCTCTGGTGCGTTGCATGCGTTTGTTTGGCAACCAAGTTTGCTATTTTCTTTGAAAAGAGATGTCTGTAATGAGGAGTCACAACAGTTGGCATGACGGCCACGGCACTTAAAACGGGGCGCACTGGCTGGGGTAGTGGCTAGAGGTTTCGCGAGGTTGGAAGTTCGAGGAGTTGTCGAATCGAATACGAACATTAATGGAGTTCGGTGATAATGAAGAAGCTGTCACAAGAAAGGGTTTTTGCTGGAGAGGAGTATCCGTGAATTGCGATTTGTCACGTATGCTTGACGGGTGGGATGTGGTTTATCAGCGGGTGTTGCAAAGTCTGAGTGTCCAGAGCGTTTGGGATTGATGTTTATGATTCGTCGTACAATTGCGTGCGCAGGCCGAGGGTATGCCGCTTGTACATGATTGTGGCGCGAAACTGGTATTAGGTATAAACATTCTTAAATCTTGTTAAAAAGGCAATGTGCCTTTTCGTTGGCGTGCAAACAAATTACCTTCGGGAGGTGGTCTTGGCAACAGATCGCGAGAGGGGTTAGCAGACTCCAGATAGACGTAAATGGCAAATCTTAGTGCATTTGAAGATTACTTCCGACGAGCAGATTTGGACAAAGATGGCAAGATCAGTGGGCAGGAAGCGGTCGCATTTTTTCAGGGAGCCAACTTGCCGCAAGTCACTTTGGCGAAGGTGCCGATAATCCAACTCCAGTCTAGTAGAATAGTGGCGTTATTATAGTTTTATAAGTTCCCCGATTTCTGGCGCGCACTTTGCGTGGCTTACACTTGGCTGAACAACCTTTAATGTGCTGATGCTAGTCGTGCGAGCTCAGGATGCACGTGATATACTGTAGAAGCTTGAGTCCAATCGATGAAGCTTAAACGCCGATTTCAGCGCGTTGCAAATGGACCGCGCGCTGTAGAACGCTAACTTAGTAGTGTGTCTTATGGACTGTGTGGTCTGTTCAAGTATTGATAATCGTGTCCGGCATGCAGATTTGGCAATTTGCAGATCAAGGGCAGAGTGGGTATTTGACGAAACTTGAGTTCTATAATGCATTGAAGCTTGTAACTGTTGCTCAGAGTGGAAGGGATCTTACACCAGAAATCGTCAGATTGGCTTTGGCCGGACCCGCAGCTGCTCAGATACCAGCCCCAGTTATCGTAACCTCTGGACCTCCCCCTCCCCCTCCCCCTCCCCCCAGCTATGGAGTGTCATCTGTGTCCTCTCATGGACCTGGTTATTCGACCCAGTACCCATCCACCACACCAGCGCCCCAGACCCGGTGGTCTTCACAACCCACTGCATTACCGGCGAGTGCAGCTCAAGCAGTCCCTAGGCCTGGTTCAGCATCAGGAGTGCGACCCGGGTTTGTTGAAGATACTTGGCCTCCTGTAAATTCTTCAATTTCTGCCACGACGCATCATTCTACCCCCCAGCTGCCGACGAGTGCTGCACCATCCGTTCAGAACTTTAGAGCTAGTGCAAATTCGTCACTTCCAACACAGGGGTTGGTAAGGAAGGATGCTTTTGGTGGGTTTGGACTTGACACCGGGAAATTGTCGAACGGTGGCGACGCTGCTAAGTATGTTCCCAGTGCTGGTGGGAAGTCATCTCAGTCTGATGCATTCGGGGATGATCCTTTCGCCGCCAGTAAACCGTCACTTGCACTTACAGTTCAAAATCCCCCCTCAGCTATAAGCACCCCCCAGGGATTTGCTGACTTCGGTGATGGAGGATTCAAAGCAGGTTCTGCGTCAACAACAGCACTGGTACCAGTGGATGTGCCCCCACGGTCCGTGGCGAGGGAATCACTGCCAGTTCCCACGGCTCCCATTCCGCGACCGTCTTTGTCAGCGCCACCAGTGAGTCTTGGGCAAGGGTATGGTGCCCAGCCACCTCCAACAGCAGGAATCGGTGCTCCATGGCCCCGCATGACAGAGTCTGATGCCCAACGCTACACCCGAGTTTTTGCGGAGGTGGATACGGACAGAGATGGAAAGATCACAGGCGAGCAAGCACGGGATCTGTTTTTGAGTTGGGGTCTTCCAAGAGGTATTGCTTGGGCTTTCTCACCTGGTTTATCTCTAGACAAGGTCAGGAGGTGGAAACTCGCAGAGGCCTGATTAATATCTCTCTTCTCTTATTAATTGCAATTCGCGCCTGCTCCAGGATCTTGTAGTCGTGTTCTGGCTTTTATTAAGTTGAGAACAGTTCGATGTTCTCAACTGAGGATGTCGCTTTCCAAGCTTTGAGCATCATTTCTAAAGTGCGATTACTTTTTGGTTGTTTCAGAGGTATTGAAGCAGGTGTGGGACTTATCAGATCAGGATGTCGACAGTATGCTGTCTTTGCGTGAATTTTGCACTGCCCTCTACCTTATGGAGCGATACCGAGAAGGAAGGCCTTTGCCCCCTGTTCTACCTACGGGCTTCCATTATGATGATCGCCAACCCGACACATGGCCGAATGCGGCCGGGCGACCTTCCTTCACCCAGTCCTCTGCAGGCTACAACGTTCCCAGCTGGCAGCAGAGTTCAGGTGCCAGCTGATTGCTTCTTGCCTTCTGTTATTATCCTTGGCTTTGCAATGCGTGCAGGGAGCCCCTCTCTAATTTTCGCAACAGTGTTCTGATCTGTATAAGTCGTGCTTTTCCTGGTATAGTATGTGGGGATTGTCTTGTGGCGTCGTTAGGATTATGTTGTGAGACCTTGGATAACGGGGAACTCAGCTAGGCTAGTACTCAGTGGTGTTTGTTATACAATCACATTTTGTTTCTTTGAAAACTGTAATAAAGTACCAACTGACTGTGTTCCGCTGTCGTTGTTATTCATATCTTCTTGTTTACTTGAACTTAGGGATTCCTCAGCCCACTGCTCCAGGATCAGTTGCTTCACGGCCAGGTTTACCAACTGAACTCGATCGACGTATACCGCCTCCAGGCGCAACCGTTGGAGGAGCTGGTGTGGATGCAGGCCAGCCTAATGTCTATAGATCTAAGGCACCTGTACTTGAAATGCACTTGGTTAACCAGCTGAGCAGAGACGAGCAAGAGACGCTGAAAACAAAACACAAAGTTGCTGAAGAAGCAGATAAGAAGGTAATCAGGGATGCCTGGACAGGGATTCACAGTAGCCTGAGCTTAGTGCCCTTGCAACTTTGATTATTTCAGCTGCTCCGGATAGAACACTTAAAAGGTCCAGCGTTTACTGGCTGATGCCATATATACCAGTTTGCTAGTTTTACGACTTTGATACCCAGGGTTGATCTTACGGCATTCTCACCTGTGTTGAATGTTCGGCGGAAGTCCTCGCCTTACCCAGGCATTCCGTACTGGTATCACTGAGCTTTGTTAAATGCGTGTTTGAGCAGGCATACGAGTTGGACAAGGAAATCATGGACTACCGAGAAAAAGCGGAGTACTACAGAACTAAGTTGCAGGAGATTGTGAGTAAACCCCGCAGATGAGGAGACACTGCTGTTCTTTTCCTTCTATTTACCTTATACAACCTCATGCTCCCTTCGTTTAGGAGGTTTGGCAGTGGCCACCTGGATTCTGCTTGCACAAGGCTTTTCAGGCTCACATACTAAGAAATTATGTTCCCAGATATTGTTCAAAAGTAGATGCGACAACAAACTCTCCGAGATCACCGAGAGGGCAGCGGCGGATAAACGTGAGGTGTGGAATCATAAGCCTTCTTTTGGCTCTTCGTTAGATACATGTTCATGGATGTAACTTGCAGACTTACCTTACGATGTGGGGACGGGAGGAAACTTTTCATGCTTGAGCATCTGATTTACGTGGGTGAAGTTTCCGGAGTCTCAGGTTTCATATTTGTCAAATGTGTCTTTTGACCTATTTGGTATCCTGGCGGAGTGTGGTTCAGTACAAATGGATAGAAATTCCTTTTGCGACTAATGCGTGTTAGAAGCAACTTATAAGCTTCTGCTGGAACGCCTTGAGTATGATAAAACTGGTCCCAGTTCGGAAATCTGGAGGATCTCAGTAAACATGTTCTCAGATCTTAGGTGTCTTTTCAATGGCGGATATGTAGATGGAGGCACTAGCTAAGAAGTACGATGAAAGATTCAAAGCGGCAGGTGAAGTGAATTCCCGTTTGCAAGCGGAAGAGGCCGTGTTTCGAGATATTCAGGTTAGTTTCAGTAGGTGGATAAAGATTTAATTCAGTTTCACAAGAAGTGTGCTACGATGTACGCCACTGGTCGCGATGAACAATGCCTTGTTTAGAAGAGCGGTTGAGTTCTGAATTAGACCGTATTCATAAGTTGAGCGTATCTTACTAATTTTGCCTGAATTGTTAGCCTAAGATCAGAATTGCCGCATGAATTTACGTTGATGTCATTGTTCCTTGCCATTCTTAAATAAATCTATCATCCGTTACCCTTTCGTGGATACTCCTTAGGGGAGTTCTCTTACTATGGTTATTCTCAGGGCATAATGTTCTAGCTGAGATGAGATGTTTTGTTTCAATTGCAGGAGAGGAAGTTGGAACTATATAATGCTATAGCCAAACTGGAGCAAGGTGGTGATGCCAACGGGTTGCTGCAGGTATGCCTCGTGTATTGGACGTAACTGTGTTGAGCGCGTGTAGCTTTTTTGTTGAAAGTGAAGTATGTCAGCAGGTAGTCTTCACTCCTTTCATGTTGGTTGGTTTGGTTTGTATGATTCGCATGAACAGAGTAAAGCGGATCGTATATCTTTGGATTTAGACGAGTTAAAGAAGGCGCTTAATGAACGGGCGAGACGTCTGGGCTTGCGTGTGAAGGCAACAGCTCCCTCTGAGCAGCAGTTCGGTGAGTACCATTCTTGATCAAGTTCTGGACGCATTCCTCAGATTATGCATGAGTCAAAGGTTTGTCTGTGTTTAGCAGACTCGTTTCATGACTCCATGAGGTCTTTTGCTTATCGCTTCTTTCGGGTCTTAGCAGGGTTGATTGTGTTGTGAGCGCCGACTTGTTTGTTTTAACCGGTTTCTTTCTGGTTTCGACATCTGGGCAGGCTGGCAACCTGGGCTTCAGGAGAATGCTGCAGAGTGGGATGAAGATTGGGATAAATTCGATGACGAAGGTAGGCTGATCTCCAAGTGTGAAGTTTTCAGTTTTCGTCTTTTTGAGAAATGTGAATCGTCTTTTCGAGTTAACAAACGACGTTGTTCACATGTTAGGTCGTAACTTCCCTGAATACTGTCCAGGAAACAAGGTGTCAAACCCTACCATGTGTACCAATATAAAATATACCAATCACATATAAGTGGTAGGTTTGGTAGGATGTTTCACATATTTCATGAAGCATAAACTGCTTTACCCTTATACAATCTATATACTACTCTTACAAGTATTTTTAATTCAACGTGCGGTCTGTGGCTTTGTCATTAAGAATGGGTCAGTGGTTTCTGATTCTGTGTTTGAGCATGCCTTACACTTTGTCGGGAGTACAACTGTTTTCCCGCTTTTAAGGGACCTTACATCAGCCGGGGGTTACATGTCGTGCCACAGGATTCGTTGCTATCCAGGACTTCATGGATAACTCTAGTGGAGCTCCGACAACAGCATCTGCACCATCTACTGGTGCAGGTTGGGAATCAAGTAGTCCTCTGGAGAATGTGCATGACTCTCTGTCTTCTCCGAGTTCAGATCGTAAAGCAGGAGATCATTCAGAGGATTCTCCTCCTGGGCCTGCAGCATCTGAGCTTGCTTCCCCGCGAGCCGATAGTGAAACTTCTGGGAGGAGCGGAGTGGATAGTCCCAGTACGTCCAGTTCGCAAGCGGCTGGGAGAATTAGCTTTGATAAGTCAGGATCAGCTGTCAAAGCTAGCCAGAGGTTAGTGCTCCTTGGTGTGGTAAGACGAAAGCACGTGCACTGTATTCCGTTGATGAAGTCCTTCCTGCTAAGAATGTACCTCCACATTTAATCGGGTTCTTATGCTGGTTCCCAGATATGCTAACGTTGCCGAATCACAAGATTTTGGCGGAGGAGATGATTTTAATAACCCAGCATCTTTCAGTTCGACAGCGAACAGGTATATCACGCCCGGGAATTTGTTTGTCTTCTGTGGCGACTGACTAAGTTCACATTCCTTGCGCTCGTAGTTTTCTTATGATTGAGATATAGATGTCACTCCTGAGTTCAGTGATAGTAGTGATTTCAAGGAGAAGGTGTTATTGCTCTGGATTTCTGGTGAACGTGGATATAGACGTTCTTGTACTGATGGTCTGTGTCTTGTACTTTCAGCTTAGAACAAGGACCACCGTCTTTTAACTCGGTCAGTGATACGTTCGGGGACGGAGGTGCCTCTTGGTCAGCCGCATTCAGTCACGAAGAAGAAGTGGATTCTGGCGCACGTGCGTCATGGGGTTTACAGAGCTACCCCTCCAGTACTCAGGTACGGAGATAGCAGGACTTTCCAAGTTCAGACAGCCTGTTAGTATTGGAGACAAAATTGAGGACCAAATGTCTGGTCAGAGTTTCTTAAGTTCTAGAGTTGATTATGCGGATTTGTAGATCTCACGTTCCCCTTCACTTCTTGATCAGTGAGAGAGTTTGGCTGGTTATGATTAACTTGATTCTCTCGGTTGTGTTCATCGCTTTCCCGAGTTCTCGCGGTCTCGAAAGATTTGGTAATCCAGGCACAGATCTAATCAGTACATGGCGGCGTGGGCGTTTCTCGTCTTACCTGAAGGACGAACGTTTGAGTCCAAGCACACATATTGGCTGCTACAGTGATGAGAGAGTAAAGAGTTGGTATCACCTGACGATCCTGGTTTGCTGTGCAGGCATCGTTGGATGTTACTGGAAATCGTACTTCTCGGTTTGGTAGAACTGGGTTATCCACGGCGTCACATGGATTTGGGGACTCCTTGGATTTTGGTTCCTTAGGAGTTTCAAGTCCTGGTAGGGCTCCTGACGGGCTGTCTAGCCCAGCCCAAAGCCACCGCAGTAATGGCACTTTTAACTTCCGAGATTCGGAAGATTTCGATGGATTGGGGTCACCTCGTGCTTCTAAAGACTTTGATAGATCACCGAGGTTTGTGGGAGGTAATACAATGCGGGGGAGTTCTGTATTTGATAGCCCGAGGGCGAAGTCTGGAGCTGGGTTTTCAAGATTTGATTCTTTCAGCAGCCCGCAGAACAATCCCGCCTCGTTTAGCAGTCCCCAAAACAATCCTGCGTTCCCAGGAAGTGGATATGGTGAGGACCGTCACGAAAACAATCACTTGCATGCCGGCAATGACCGTACATTCCACAGATTTGATTCTTTCGGGAGTGTGAAGTCTGACGCTGGCCGTGGAAGAAGCGGAGTTTTCAGCTCCTTCGACGACGGAGACGATCTGTTCGCTGGTACTGGGCCTTTCAGTGCTGTGAACCAAGACAAGAAGACGTCTGATCTGGGCTGGAGTAACTTCTAGATTTGCTGTGCCCTTCTTTAGCTCCGATGTGCTTCCTTGCTAGTCTGATCTTGTAGCTTCAGAAGGTTCTAAGCATGTCTGTGTCATTTAGAGTTGGAGTTAGAGTAACACCCTGTCATGTTCTCATGTGTGGTTATATTGACATGTCATCGTTATCATCAGCGTCTGCATCTTGAGATATGGTCTTTCTTCTTGATGGCATTAGTATGAGATGTTTCCGTTAATTAGCCTCTTGCCTTTCCTCAGACACTCACTCGTTGCCCATCCATTCCGTATTCCCAGATGGTTCATAAATGGGTAAAGGTATGGCATTCACCTTCGATGTTGTACGTAGTCATTGTTTTGGGCCGCCAGTAAAGTGTCTTGATGAGTTAAAGTGAGCTAAGTTCTTCATTACATGAAGGTAAACGATGATGTGATCTTTCCTCGTTCACTCGTTGGGATGAAGAACCAAATGTATCATATCATCATCTCAATGCTTCACAGTGCACTTTGTACAGTAAACTTCTTGTTAGTGGAAGTCTTGCGTTGGAAGACACGTTCTTAAGAGCGTATGAATGATGCGACCTACTTTCATCCCGCTGCTAAGGTTGTTTACGTCGTATCTCCTTACCGAGTGCCTCGGACTTAGCGTGAGTAGACACTTTCGCGGAAATTTGTACAGATCGTCCTTGGATTTCTATTAGTCCAGGATTTGGATGCTCCAAAAGGAAGCTAGGCACATAACTCCATGCACTTCAGGCGGGAATGCGTGTACGAAGAGAAATTACCGACGTCCATGGAAGGGCTTGAACTGGGGAAGTCCTGTGAAACAGAGGGTCTGCTGGTACGATCGTTTGTTCAAGTTGTCATGAGGCTGACTGTATGAGTTTAGTCAGTATCTGACCGAGATTCACATATGTTACACACCTGAACTACTCAAGTCTGATGGTTGGGAGCTAGAATGGATCCCACTTTTTGATTTACACAGAAAATCGCTGTTCATTTGTTATGAACGTACGTTATATTGTACCTTAACACGCTGCCTTATATTTTCTTACTACTATGACTTACTACTAATCTCCATATGGTCCTGTCCTAAACCCCGTTTTGTCCTGGTCTTTACGTTTCCGAACTGGATTCTAATGTCGGAGGGAGTAAACAGTATCTACGCATTACTTCATAGGTTACCGTAAGTTTTATTTTACTGCACCCTGCTCTCTTTCTCTTTTCTCTCGCGGGCCCAAATGTTCCTTGTATTGCAGCCGCTCTCTGACCTTGCTATTGAAGCCATCTGATTCAGTTACTCGAAGCTGGTTTTCTTCAAGCTGTTACCATTTTCTGCTGCTCCTAACACTTTACCTGTCTTGATTCTGCTTCCCTCCTGATTCTGATTCGTTCCTGTTTTTCCTTTGTTTATATTCTGCTTGTAACTTTTAGGTTTGCTCCGGGGATCCTTACATATATAAATATGCTTCGGGGATCCTTACATATATAAACATGCTTATATGCAATTCTACTGCAGAAGGCCCAGAAATGTATCGGGACAGTATGGAAACTCAGTGGACTAATGAGGCTCGACTGAGTTGGGAATGTCTTCAATTTCGGTTGATCACCTTTCCTTTCGCACGACCCTCTCTGCTAGTTGCGGGCGAAGTCATGCATGCCAAGGGAAATCTGGATTATTTGCATGGTGTGCGCGTAATTTGTGCTGGGTCTGATATTTAAGTGTATACCTACTTATTTACCTGCAGTGAGATTTGTTGGTAAAGTGTATCCGGGTCAAAATATGCATGCAAAGTGCACTTTGGTTCACACGAAGAAAAGTTTTAAGTACCTCGCCCATGTAGTTCAAAAGTTCCCGAAAACAATTGGTCAGAGGTGACAGTCCAGTTCAAAAGTTCTCGAAAACAATTGGTTGGAGGTTTGTCAAGAGGTGACAGGCTTCAGTTCAAAAATAATAGTTAGTTAAGTTGTTAAAGTTAGAATTCATAAATAGATTATATTTCTTATCATACATTTGGTTACTGTGATCCAAAAACTCATAAGTAGAGGATAGGGAAGTATCTCCTTCGTACTATAAAGCCGTTGGCTCTAGACGAACAAAAATATTGATTTTTGTTAACGTTAATTATACACTAACTCCTCCAAGAAGAAGGGTTAGTGTATAATTAACTCGTTTGTATATTTCTCTTCATCCGAACTTGGCAGAGGATAAAATATACATCCCAAATGTCTTGGGCAAAGTAAGTCCAGAAGAAGACATAACTGGAACAAAATAACCAATCTAGATTGGGGATTGCTGTGAGATTGTAGTGACCGAGAAGAAATTAACACAGAATTAACTCCATTAGCTTTGAAACGGTCGAAAGAATACATGTCAGAGAAGAAGAGACTAACTGAGACAATTTTCTAAATCGATCTTATATTTAAATAATAAAATTATGGGTCTATTTTTAAACTTTGATAAACCTAGTTATACATGGCCGTTGCAAGTTAAAATTGATAAGCGCCAACATGTAGATCGATCTCTTTCTTGGTATAAAAGAACTGTGCTAAGACGAATAAAAATTATTTTATTTGTGACCAAATCCTTCCAAGAAAAAGAGTTTGGTAATGCAGTAAGAGGTGATTTTGCATGCCTAAGAACCAATACATCCGGGTCTAATAACTTTGCTTGTTGTTCCCTCTTTAATGACAAATGTGCACTTCCTCTCTGTTCCTTGCATATCACCTCTTCCATGTTCGGAAGAGTGGAATATACATAGAATTTTAATTATCCCTTAACCTTTCCGGGCGGAAGGGTTATGTGATAAATTGAACTTTCTAAAAAATCTATTTTTTGATAACATTGCAGTCCGTTCTTATGGTTCCTGCTGCACGCTACAGCCCACTTTTCTTATGAGTTCTTTCTAGAATATCCGGCATGTCTATATAGTTAACATATAATATAATTTAAAAATGCTGAATATGATATCTTTAACATTTATCGAAATCTCGTTAACACCTTGATGGTACCCCCATTGTGATGTTCGGTCGAGTGACGGTTTCAAACTTTTTACTTTTAAAGCCAAAAGTGCATTTTGGATGCAATAATAACATCATCTCGTTTTTCCTTTAGATTCGGGTTACTCGTTTAAGCGAGTTAAAGTGGTTAATGGGATCAAGCCCTAAGTCCACCCCTATGTCCACTTCACTAATGGCTACAAACTCAGAGGCAGACATGATGAATGCAATGGATAAAACCTTACAAGATTTTATTCCGGAGATGACATTCCAGTTAAGCCAGTGCTTGCTATGCAAGCGGCCTTCGTACATTGCTTCCATTGTCCGTAAATACACGACGATAGTCTGCATAAAATACGTTGTGACATTACGTTGTACGGACATATACGGCGAGCAATGCCCTAGTCTGCATAAAATAAGTTGCGGCATTACGTTGTTAGACGAAAATTTCGCTAGTGCTTTACACCTTTGCATGGCACCTCGTGGTCATTTGTATGTTGCGATCGTGTTCCTTCTCGCTATTGTCTGTGAAAATATGACGTTCCAAGAGAAGTGGTCACGGACACCAAGACAGATTCTCACATCCATGTGTGGGTTCTCGTTTCTCTGCAAGTGAGTCTAGCACATGTTCTCACTTTCAGTCTTTTACCGGACATATCCTGTAACAAGCAAACCGCAATTTGAGAGCCTATTCGGGCAATTTGCCTTTTTCTCCTTCTGCTACAAACCACATGCAGATAGCAACCATGCATTAGATCATTTACAACTTGCTTTATCTGCGGCCTCTGGATCCGAAGGAACCAAAGCCACAAATACTTTTGACCCTTGCTATCCCAGGCCAGGGCTTGAGCTCTGCCTAACTAAAGGTTACCTGTGTACGAGGTTTTAGTTAGGTTAGGTTTGCTGTGTAGTCCGGCTGCTGAATTACACCTTCACAAGCTAACTCGGGGTCCAAAAGAGACTTCTTTGCCATTATAACAGTTCGAGACATAGCACGCATAGAGATATAGAGATGTGTCCTAACTTTAAGCGTCAACATCGGGACAGATCAACGGGAAGGGAAGGGCAATAAAGACGCAAGCATATCTATGTGAATGGTTCACCTGATCCATAATAAAAACCGAGGTCTAAAGTGTCCCACGAGCGAATCACTTGGTAATGAGAATGGAACAACAACTGCACAGAGCGCATACCAAGCATAACATTAACCTCCTACAATGTTTAATAGTTCTGATAATGGTAACTCTGTGGAAATTTTGCGGGTGCGTTCATCACCTGACTGGGTTGAAGCGCCCTTGGTCCACTGACTTTGCGGATCTTTTCAAACTGTGATGTGATTCGGGCCATGTGACCCAAAGCAGCTATAAATAGCATCTCTTCATGTGCAAGAATTCCTCACAGAAGAACAACACTAGGACTTCTCCTCCAGAAGTCGAAGCTATAGAAAACCACAAGAAACAACAAGAAACCACAAAGAAAGAAACCAGAAACTTCAACTTTCTAAATGGGTACTGGAAGTCAAAGGAAAGAGCAAACATTTCTTGTACCTGCGGTACACCTTTCCTGTCCATCCTGAATCGTTTTACTGTCCAGTTACCATTTGAAACTGCATGCTCCAAACTACTCGTAAGAAAATCAGGTCTCAGACACTGTAAGCAAGCAGACACTCAAGTTGCGTTAAGGATTCGAATCTCAGTTCAACTCGGATTCGAATCAAGAATAATTTCTTATATCAGGATACAACAGTAAACCTCCTGGGAAGTAAACAAACGAGTTAGATAGTATATTACACGGTAAATATACACACCTTTACCAATTCTCATTCTGTGATTGGCCTTCGTTTCCAAACTGACGCTGTATAGGCAATTTCTATGTCAGTAAAGAACCATTCAAGGCATACATTCTATGATGCGGTTCAGGTTCTGTGTCTATGAAATCTATGCAGTTTCTTCTATTTTACTGCCTTTACCTCTCTCATTTTTCATTACTTTTACCTCGGATCATGTTTCTTCCTTTACCTTTCTCATCTCCTTATGTTTCTGTCGCTTGATAACTGTTTTACTTTCACTAATCCCTTGGCATTTCTCTTCACACGCTCACGGATCTCATTGCCCTCAGATGTTCTGGAACTAAACAGAAACTCCCGTACCGACGAGGCCTTGCGTTCGGATGCGGTTGAGCTCCCTGTTGGATGCTGAGCAAGTCAAGGAGCCGGTTGAGGTGCATGCAGCAGGAGAGTGTTATGTTGCATGCTCTGTGTGTAGCTTGTGGTAGTTAGTTGTTTCAGTGTTTGATACCTACTCATGTAGGGTTTTCATGGTTGACACTCTGGTGTTGTGTTTGCTGGCTCGATTATTCCCGGATGCATCTTGTTTGCTTCTCCAGACGATGTACCTTGTCTTTATGTTGGTCATTTTCTAGATAACCTGCCCTTCATGTTCTCTGGTTTACGACTTGTGGCTCTACCTTATAGCTGTTTTCTCGCGCAGATAGTTAGGCATCGTAATCTGTACTTGTAAGCGGAATCGGAAAGCACACTTCCAAGATGGTACCCACCCGCCACCGGGTGGGTACCATCTTGGAAGTGTGCTTTCCTTATAAATTTCCTCTTGGCCCGACCTCGGTTATATACATTCGCTGACTTCTCAAACCAAGTTAGCATACATGTTACCACTCTTTGTTACTCACTTTGTACTTTGTACTTGCATGGGTTCAAAACTATTTGGGGGTCACCTAAGTGTGCGGGCGAAGTTACTGTTTTCTCAGAAAGCTGCTTTACCCTTGTACCAATATATACCCTGAGCTACAATCAGCAGCAAATTACCTTCGCAATATCAAACTGGGTGGACCTGTTGGCTTTAGAGAGAGTGATATCTACGTGCTTCTTCAACTCTGCATTCATTCGCTTGAAACAATCCTGCGAATCCATCAAGATAACGTCAAATCAAGGTTCAGAACACTGTGCCAAATCCATAATTCCAGGAGAGCAGCAATAAAGGTAAAATCCGGTTAGACGTTCACCTCGATCAAGAGGGCAAGGAATGACCAGCAACCAGCAGCCTTTTATTTCCCACATAATCCTGCACAAGTGGTCAATTTCCTACTAATTTGAGTGCCATCGGTCTTGCTTTAGGATCTTAAGAACACTCGTACGAAGCCGAAATTTTGTCGACAGCAGCATCGGAAATATGGCACCCCTCCAGGTTAAGCTATAACTGAAAGACTCCAAGACATTCCTTTGAATGTCCCGGCGACGGACACCTCAAGCAACAGATTAGAGGAAACAGATGAACACCTTGTCGTCAACAGCCACTGAATTCAACATGGCTTCCACATTCTCCTGATTATGACTGCATGTAAATGCACTTTCTACGAAAATCGTACTGATCAACCTGCACGCACAGAAAAACAAACGATGAGGCTTCCATCCAACTTTTACATTACGTTAACATATCACAGGACCCTATTTCCTTCGCTCGCCTTCTTGTCAAGCGAAGTTCTTGTCATCTGAACTATCTCCTGATCGTTCTCCACTCCAATTGCTTTCAACACAACGACGAAAGGAATCTGCCAGATTCTGTTTACAAACGGTCAATGACGAACGAGCTATATCCATGCAGCTGTGGTTGCACTCAAAGCGGAGAAGATTCCTTTATTGAATTCAATAACAACAGACTGAATAACAACCTAGTCAGCAACAATGTCTTTCGCTCAGACCTTTCTGCAGCATCTTCAACCCCATTTGTAAACCTCAGGCAGCAAACCTGCCTCGTTTCTCTCCTTCCTAAGTTTATGCACCAAGTCATCATTAGCATATCTTGCGTTAGCATCGATTAAGATACCGTAAGTCGTGACTGTGGGTTTGACGTTACTGCCCTTCATTCTAATAAGGAGTTCATTGGCCTCGTTGATCCTACCCTCTCTAACATATCCTGTGATAAGACAGTTGAAAGTAACTGCATCAGGCTGGTATCCCTTATCTCTCATTTCTCGATACACCCTTTTGGCTGATTCCATCTTACCCGCATTTCCCAGGCCGTCAATGAGTACAGTATAGGTAATGAGATCGGGCCTTATGCCGTTCTCCTGCATTTCTCTAAAAAGGAGAGCGGCTGCCTTAGTATCACCTGCTTTCCCAAAAGTGTCAATCAGTCTATTGTATGTGATCACGTCGGGTATCATTCCCCTCCGCTTCATATCACTAAGAATCTTGAGGGCTTTCTCGCTTTTCCGGGCTTTCCCGAGAACATTGATCAGGATGTTGTACGAGAAGTGATCCGGAACAAGTCCAGCTTTTAACATCTCCTTGAAGATCTTGCTTGCTCTGGAGACTTTGCCGGCTTTGCCAAAGCTGTGTATGAGGTTATTGTAGGTGACAACATCGGGGTTTAGTCCCAGGTTCTTCATCTCGTTCAATACCTGATGTGCCTTCTGATACTCCTGCACCTTGCACAAGGCATCCATGACGATGTTGAATGAGACCACATCAGGTGGCTGATCTGACTGCTTCATCTCGTTATAAAGCCTGAAGAGCTGATCAGTACGACCTGCCTTGCCAAGCCTGTTAAGCATGCTGTTGTACACCACCACATCAAACTTGAACTGAGGAGTTTTTGTCATTTCCAGGAATAAATCACAAGCCTTCTCCATTCTGCCAGCCTTTCCGAGCGTATCAACGAGAATCGAACATGTGATAGCGTCAGGGATCACTCCCTTGACCTGCATCTCCTTGTAACGCTCATACACATCGTTCACCTTGCCCGCCTTTCCCAGGCAATCAAAAAGAGTGTTGTACGTGACAAGGTCCGGTTGATGCCCCATCTGAATCAGCTCGTCGAAGATCTCACAGGCCTCGTCGCATTTGCCCGCCTTTCCTAAGGAGTCGATAAGCTGGTTATAGCTGGGCACATCCGGTGTATGTCCACTCTCTTTCATGTCTTTGAGCTGGACTAGGGCCTCGTCTATTCGTCCAGCCCGAGCAAGAGCAGCAATTAGAAAACCGAATGTGTACTTGTCGGGTTTGTGACCGTCATCTTTCATGTTTTGGAAGAGTTCGCAGACTTTCACTACGTTCTTCGCTCTTCCAAAGGCGCGCATCAGGACACTGTAAGCAGTGTTGTCAAGTTTGCACCCTGACTCTTGCATCACTGAGAAATAGTTGGTAGCTCTGTCGAAGTCCCCTCGTTTAGCCAACACATCTATCAAGCAAGTGTATACCCCTACATTGGGTTGCACTCCATACCGCCCAGCTTCGTTGAATATGTCCAAGACCTCTGGAATCCTATTACATCTATCGTAGTTGAGGATAAGTGTCGTCAAAGTGTTGAGGTTTAGGGTCCAGCCCTTGTCATACATTTCCTCCAGCATCGGCACTATCCTTTCCAGCTTACGAGCAATAGCCAATTTTCCTATCATCATATTGTAGTTGAGAGCATCATGTTTATAACCATCTCGAGTTTTGAGCAAGTTGAAAAACTCCAGGGCCAAATCTGCATCTTGCAAGCTTCGTAGCACCTGACTGACGTGATGGTTCTTCAGCTGCGGTTCCAGCTTCTCCAGAGCTACTATAGTTGCCGGTCCCCATGGACCTGATGTTAACTCTTTAAGAATACTCCAAACAACTGCAGCAGCACCAAATCCTTTGGGTGGCGGCTTCCTTGCTATTGTTCCGGGCGACTCAGTAGCCCCTGCGATCCTGGTTTCAGCTGACGAAACAAATCTTGGTTGCGCACCACCTCCAGGTAGAGGTTTCCCTGCGTCTGCTTTGATCCCTGACGTCTCCATGTCCCCTGATGGAACAGGGGATCCTCGCCGCTGACCATCGCGACAGTGGGGTTTGACTGTATCGGTGGGATTCTCGTCATTACTTTGATTTGGCAAAATGGAGGCATATCTCTTTTGCAGACCTCCAAAAGTGAATGCAGAGAACTCCAATCTCAACTGCATGCCAGAACAGTAAGAAAGCATTCAGTATAGTCGAGGCTACTCTCAAGCAGTAAACTGAATACGGAAGGAACAGACTTATGCCCAGAGTATGACCCTAACTGGTGGACGCAGCCGATGAACGCGAGACATGAATAACTGAATAACTAACTCCCCGCTGAAAACCAGTCAGCTAGGGCACCTAACACTCTGCGTAGATAACCTGACAGCTTCCTGAAAGTTGGAAGTTGAGCACTGCGCTGCGGACTGGTTTGTTTCTTTGTTTTTGTTAAAGACGTCCTTAAGGGCCAAAGAGGCCAAGGCTGGTAAAAATGAATCCAGGAGCCAGAATCCCAAAGTCAGCAACGAGCAAAAGGAATAAAATAAAGCGGGAAAAGAAAGAAAAGGATGGATCCACCTTCTCGATGGTGTGAAAACCCGCTGGACCACGTCCAACATCACATATTTGCAAGGGATTAGTTCCCAAAAAGAACGTTGACAACGCTCTTCTCCAAGTCTGAATTCTCAACAGCGTCACAGCTGCGACCACCATCTTCCGCCAACTCCTGTCAAAGCCAAAGCCTGCTGTCAACGCACTATATGGGAGTACACGTCGGGTATTAAAACTCTCTCCAATTCGTCTATTAGCTCAACATTCCCGATTCCAATTTGTTAAGTGAGAATCGTAAACGACTAGTACAATTCCTCGAGCACCTGCTCAAGCATAAATTGCTGACCATGGCCACGCGATAGTATGAACGACACCTGCCCAAGGATACAGGATGAGGGTTTATACATGATAACCCTTAAACCAGGCTATGATAACAAGTAGTCTTACTCGTAATGGCTAAGAAGGTGTTTCCTCCTAAACCATACGGTTTGGCAGAAAGTCGTAAGCTTCAGGTCATGTCCGCACCACTAAGAGCCCTTTGAATTTTTTACCGCGAAAACTTACAGACAAACATTAAAGGGATTCAAATACAACTGTCCAGACATCAGCCTGCAATTTATTTACTCCAACAGAACAGAACAAAAGTAGACACCAAAATCTTCCTAGCACCTTTACTGATAAGCTGTACTCGGCTGGAACCCTCTTAGGAGAAAAGATGAGGAGCGTTGACATGCCCAGCTACAACAACTCCCAAAAAGTCTACGAAACGAGCTACCACTCATACTTTCCACGTGATTCCCGACAGAAAAGCTGCAGCAAGATCATTCACAATCCGGATCGTGTTGAAACAACAAAGACATGTGGTGAAAACATTACGTGGTGGGCGCTTGAATTTATACACAAACAACTACAAATCAAAGTGAAAAGCTATCAAGTCAACACCATCAGCCCTTACGGGATAAAGCACAAGATGGTCAATTTTGTCAAACCAGTTTCTCTCCGAAATACAGCACGAGCTTGACTACTCTACGTAGGTTCGAAAGATCAGCGAGGATCCCCAACAGTATACCGGAGATGACACTGAGAGTAATTCCTAAGTCTCGGATGAAAGAGCTCGCGAAACGGCCCAACAAGGGCATGTTGGCCGAGAAAATTGTGGAATAAGACATAGGTAATAAAAGATAAGCTCAGAAACTCTTCATCCAAGAAGAAGGAAACGGAAAGTCTGAGCACGCACAGAAGAGGAGCGGCACATACTAGCCATGACTCAGAGGAAGATTCGATGTAAGTAAGTCGACGGCTTCACCAAAGTCCAGCAGAAACCCCAAGTATAAGAAAATTCAGGAAACCAAGAACGCGAGTATCGACTGCGCCAATGAGTCGGTGGTTTAAAGTCTGTAGGATAGTATACACGGAAAGGCGGACAGCTAGGGACTTCTGACAAGGGCTTGTCATCAATCCTCCGCAGGTCAAAATCTCCAAAGTCGACGGTGTATTGTCTCAAGGGCTTTGGAAGGCCCATCGTGCCTGTTTAGCTCCACAGACACAGTACCTGATATATCTTCCTCTGCAGTCTTCTCAGCTCCGAACACGGATCACTAGGAACAAATCTCCGTTTGTTTCAGGAGCCACTCCTTACTGGGGTTAACCAAAACAGCTACATCACTCGCTAAATCAGATATTTGGACCTTGAATCACTTTATACACTCCTGGCTGTACGCAACCTCTGAGTTCCCACTTTCAGGAGTTGGTTACTCCCGATGTTGCGTAACACCACCTCTCTAGCACAGATTGCAGATTCTGGCCCAACAGGAAATTATGCCCAAACACAGACAGCAAAGTAATTCGACAGAGTTCTAAGATTTCTCGCCAGAAAATGGCTTGGCACCCATCAGAATCCCTACTTCGTCTGAAATACGGCTCTCACAATTTTAGCCTATAACCATACACCGTCCCAGTCTGTCTTGCTTCCGAACACAGGAGTCGGCCCACAGTTCATGGAAGTTTCTCGAGCTCGACACTCTCACTCCTCCAACTCCTTCGGCTGCAGCAACTCTTCAGAGGCAATCTTGTCCCCAACGATCGAGCTTGATTATCGATTGATTATCTGCCCAACGAGCTCTGCTGCAGTCTGAAGTTTTCGATTTCCGGACGACGTAAGCAATTCCGGGAACTTGGAATCCAAAAGCTCTCCGGGAGAATCATCGCTATCAGCAGCAGGAAATCCGGTAGAACTAGCCACTCTCTCCTACATAAAAAGGTCAGACACAAGAGAAGCTGTGTTGTCGGTGCTTCGCAAAACGCTGGAGAACTAAAGTTTCAAACCAACATACAGCGCGAACCTTAGAAAACCGAACACTAATTCGTCCTTCGCGCTAAGAGAGAAGAAGGAGAAGAAGAGGAAGAGAGGAATCTTAGAGTCTTCCTTGTTATGCATGCCTGCCTTCTGGCTTCCTGAAATCCAAATGGAGTATGACGCTTTCTCTTGCTTCTTGCCACCGATTCATGTTCCAACTTTGTCGCCCGCAGCTTGGCAAAGTCGGTTTTCTAATACGCAAAGTTCGACTGTCATATACTATTCTTATTCGAAGAAGTTTATGACGGAGAAATTAACTGTAAAGATGAGCGGCACACACGTGAATGAATGACTTCCCCCGGACGTGAAACCCGAAGCGTGTGATAATCGTTACTGTCTGAAAATGTCTATCTTTGGTCCTGAATGGGGCGAGTAAAAAACGCCATGAAAAAACAGAGGCTTCTCGGCATTCTCGTCATCTTCGTCACCTTCGACGTCCTTCGTGACCTTTCCTGAAGAGCACGAGCTGAAGATGCTTCCCACAGACGAAGGAAGACGATCTAAGCACGGAGGACTTCAGCCAAGCCACCAGAAGACGTTTCCTTTACCTCGCGGAGTACTTTCTTCCAACGCGACTGCGGTAGAAGCTCACCGAAAGGGGACTGTCAAAGTTACGAATATTCGGACGATTTGAGTTACAAGTACGGTAATTTGACTTTGCTACCCATTCTTGGGAGGATCTTTAGTTTTGTAGTGTTGAAGACTAACAGCTAATAAGATGGTTCCATGGTGAATCTCACTTTATGGATAAAAATACTGTTGGTAAAGCTCAAACAAGAGAAACTTTATAATCAATCTTAAAGAAAGGACTCACATTGATAAATCAATTGTTTATCACATGGATGTACTAGCCAGAGAATTTAATTCAAGTATTCTTGACGAGAACTTAGTTGGAAATGGAGATGAACATATTTATCGTGAATATGTGAAGTGGTATGTGAAACTTTCTATTGCATGATGAGACTGATGTCAAGTACGTTGGTTGTGTTTCTTCGAGATATAAAATGGTAAATGATATTACCTGTCCCTTGGGGTCTTCGCGGATCATGAGACTGTCCATGTGAATTCATCACAGATAGACTCGGACCAGAAGCTTCATTATCAGTTTGCAGCGCATGCACCTCTAACTGTACCTGCAAGGGATTGAACCCACAATCTTTCTCTTAGAAGACTGTGAGCTAAACCACTTGGGACACCGATCTTCGGTGTCCCAAGTGATAGTGGTATAGTAATCACAATGAGAGGATGCTTCATATCATAAGTTTATATCAAGCAAAGATCAAACTTTAAGTTTTATTTATCATTTTTCAGAGCTGCTCGTATGCAATACAACATAGATCAGATAATGTTTTGGAGTCTATTACCGAACATTGGAAAAAGATTCATGAGAGACATTTGAAGACAATCATTATAAGAACTCATAGTTCAACAGACAACACACAATTAACCAAGGGTCATATGGATTGATTACAATGGACATAACTATATGGATGTCATGGTGGAAATTGTTACTAGTTGTCATAAGACATGATTAGATATTCTTCGATGAAATGGTTTCTCAAGAAGATCAGCAAAATAGTGGTAGATAAATCGATAGCAAATGAATTTTGTCCTCTCTGAATATTGAATATCATTCAGAAGACAATACATCTATAAAAATATCTTTGTAATCCAATTCTAATAATTCGCAGTCAAAGTAGCTAGAATCAGCTTCTCCTGTGACGACAAACACAATTCTTTTCCTCAATTATGAGTTGATCCATTGAAATGTGCAGCTTTAACAAATCTGTTATGGCTCTGATCCATTTGTCTCTCCGAACATCACTACATACTAGAAAAAAAGAAAATTTGAATTGCAACGGATCTTCAACATGCAACCATATTTGAAATCTATTTGATGATTGTGGCATTTTACCTTAGGTGTTTGAGACACCTAGCTATACTCATATGAGGTACATCTCTCTTGATATAACTTCTGATGGTAAGAATCTTTAATGATGAAATCATGAACAATAACAAAGTCCACTTCCACATCTTCCTCTAATTCTTTTTTTCTTGCAAAACTTGAGACGATCTACTAGTGCACTCTCCTTTGTACTGTTATTGCATTTCTTTATTAATTCCAGCTTATAATACACTTTATGCATGTCGTTCAATATTATTTTCTTCTAAAAATTCATCTAAAATCAATCTGACGAGTTCACTATGGTAATGGATAACATTGGATATCAGATCTCTAAAGTCTATGGATAATACAAGATCAAATCACAAGACCAACAAAATGCTATCCTCGTTCGATGTGCATCTCGATCGAAGCAAGCTTGCAATAAGCTTCGACTAGTACTATCTCTTGGTCCTCCTCCCGTCTTGCAGTGAGATTGATTGAAAGATTTTACTGTCAAGTAATATTTGTGTTTGATTTGTTGCTAATGCAAGTATACATTGATGGTGAAAACTGAGAAAAAAAGAAAACTTTTTATAGTATATTATATTTGGTTACCTCTCTCTTCTTAACCATGAGATGATTAGAAGAGAGGAGAACTTGAATCGATAGTGAACTTATTAAAGGATGTCAAAGTTAACCACGATTGGAAGAGTTTTAATTGTGAACTTTCTCGTCATGATCTACTAAGAAAGTTCATGAGGAGTTGGCGGAGGTTTGTTCAGTTATCTCGCATAAATCTTTTCTTGGATCATTTCACTATATGTTCATCGGTGTTTGCCAACAACGAGTAGCTTGTTGACAACTCCATCTGCTTGTAGCACGAGCGACGTGAGGTCGAATCCTCTTCCTCGAGAAGAAACCCATAACGAAAAGAGGTCTAAAGACAAAACAAATCAAAAGAAAAAACTCTATGTTCGTCAGATGAAATCTCTTGTCTTAAGATTGTCCTAGATGATATCTCTCCTGCTAGACATAATGAATGCTCTTATTCTCACGTATGAAGTCAAATCATGCAAAGGGCTTGACAACATTCTGGTACACTTATGCTCGAGTTCGCAGTTTAATTGCACTTCACAATTATCCTCTATGTAGTCTATGCTTTTGTAGTTCTACTTAATAGTTGCATTGTCTTTGCAATAGTTACTGTTCTCACCATTGCAGTAATCAGTTTTTTATATTCAAATATGTGCCGTTGAAAGAAGTGCGGGCGAATGTTTGTACAAGTGTTGAGCTAGTGTGGAATATGTCAATGTAAACTGCAATGGTGAGAATGTTTGAGCAAGCTTCCTCAAACATCAGTATGTTTGTCTCCATTGCAGAATTCAAACACAAAGTAAATACATTTGGAGACAAAAAGATGAGTGAAGATCACATTGTCAAGATCTAGACAAGGACCAACGGTAAAATGACCTATGAAACTTGCAAGGTGTGCAAGCGAAGAAGCGTGAGAACTTCATGTCCTCCTTCACTGATTCTTTGTTGTCATCGTCCGAGAAATATATTTGAGAAGCAAGAACTGAAAAAGCATGCATGCATATTTATAGTTAGCTTAACAAGATAATTATTTTGTGCATGGACAAGTACTTAGGGTCTCCGAATGACTTATGCATCTGGTATGTTAAGAAGATATTCAACAAGAATTTGATGTTGAAGGTGCATGATCCTCTACATAAAGTTTTAGTGAACCAAGATCTAGCAAAAATAATATATGTCATGCATGCTCAATGTTTCTTCTTTCAAAATTTCTTTCCCTTCTGCTTGTAATTCAAATACTTTATTCATAAGAGAGCATTTTATTGACGTCTTTCTTGTGCTTGCAGATACTCTAGAAATCTCCCATGTCCTTATATGGAAGTGGAGGAGTGCAAACCAAACTTTGAGAAGTAATATGTAGATCATTAGCACTAAATAAAATGTGAATCACGAAGATATAATCTGAAAAGAATACGATAGAAACCTTATCAAGAATTGATCTTTCACCGATCATTAAAAATGAAACATGCAAGTTCTACTGCATGGAGCTTCTGAAACTATTTTTTATGCTCAGCTGACATCCAGTAAATACTTCCCTAGAGTCGTTCTAGCAATCGTCAGACACAAGGAATATCATTCTGATCATGGTCATAAAGCATTAACGTAAAAAGCGGATATCCATAAATGTTAGTTATATGTGTGACATCAATACATACAACATTTTTATTGATCATCATCGAGAACACTCATAGAATTATAATGATCAAACATAATAACTTATCTAATTTTTTGCTCTGCTCTGGAGAAAAAATGGACACTTTATCTGGATTCTATTGAATGCATTGCTTGATGGATGTACCATCATTGTCATGATAGATGACGTTTCTTACGCAATTGAGTCTTGATATGATGAATATATCGTATACTCAACTACATATCTCGGATCTAAAATGCATTTTTGGATCTTTCATTCTTATGTACATCCATCATCGGAGCTTTCTCGAGCAATAATTAAGAACGACTGTCTAATCCTTCGACATCTAACTAGAACATCATCAACATGTATTAGAGGATGTACCATCCTCGTGATGATATAGATGGTTTTTTTTATGCAATCGAGTCTTGATCTTATCAATTTCTCATATGCTCAAATGCATATCTCGGGTCCAAATGCATTTTGGACCTTCCGGTCTTACGTACTAGCCCTACTACATGTTGACGATGTTCTAGAAAGATTCTGAAGGACTAGACTCACATCCTTAATAGCAGCTTGAGAAATTCACGACGATGAATGTACCATCATCATGATGATGTAGATACTTTTTGGACAGTTGTAGCCCTGTTGACAATGAATGCAATCATTCATGCTTGAAGCGATTATCTCTTTTCTGCTAGAATTGACACTCAAAACTCCAAAATCAACAATTGTGATACAATTTCAACTCAATCTGGCATAACTCTCTCTTTATTGCTCCAAATCAATCGAAATTTTCATTGACCGTCATTGACACGACGAGCTCTCTCACCTTGTTTTCTCAGATTTTTGAATGCTTCTACCAAAAGCTCGAACTCCTCTTAAGACCCTTGCTTCTAAGTTTAGAGTTTCACAAAGGACAAAAATGGACCAACGGGAATTCATAGCTTTATTTCCTGCCCTTTTATGTCCCAATCCACGTGGTAATCACACACACATAGGTTATCACGTCAAGCCTCTAAAGTGCCAACTTAAACTTTAAACTTCTTGCGAAGACATATAAAATAACACGTAACCCTGAAAGATAACTTAAACAAGCTAGAAAGCATGCATGGGCGACATGTAAGTACAACCCATGAGGTTAAACTCTATCCACATGATAGACTTAAAGTTATGTACTTTGACAACATAGATAAGTATGAAATCACTTGCACAAGCGTACGAGTGCTTGAACAAGATAAATAACATACTATCAACCTACTAAGACTCAAAATATATAACATAATAGTGTTAACATCATATGCAAAGGTGTCAAACATATGCATAAATGACTAGAAGTAATATCGAGCTAACTTCTAAAACTACTAAACTCAGGTGTCGGAGTTGAAGTGTAGCATGTAGTCGTCAAGTAGCGCGACAATGTTCTTAATAACCGCTCGAGAAAGTCTTGAGATCATTTGCGTATTTCTACCTACAGCTTGAGGATCTAACCGTCTCTGTCAGATATTTCAGTTTTCACAAGTTTTCCCTTGTGTTCTCTCTGTACCCAAGAAATCTGCAATGCTCATCTCTTGCTTTCCGATGTATTTTAAAAATGACAACGACAACCTCTATGAACAAACAAAGCCACATATACAATCCTTGTAGCAAGTCTAGAGCCATGTCCATGCTTCGTCTTCAAGCTTTGCTTAATTCTTGACATTTGCAATCTTTGAAACCATATGAACATTAGAAACGATGAATGGGTTGAGAAGTTTTGTCCATACAAGACTCTGATTTGTGTCACTCCGTCTTCTTAACTTCTAACGTGTATTGGAAGTTAAGCCGTTGACCTTCATCTTTCAAGAAATCTCCGAACCGATCCAACAAGATCCAAGCTTCTTCTATATGTTTGTGTTTAACAAGCATAAAATTGTAAGCCATAGCTATTGAAAATTCTCAATATTGATGACTACACCTTGTCACAAGCTCGACTTGCAAGCTTAGGCTATATAGTGAAAAAGTTGTTGTGTAATTCTTGTGATCATGCGTACTTCCACCAACAAGCTTAACTAATGAATTCACCAAGTTGGAACTACTTCTCCTTGTGTCTATGATTCCATGCTAATGTCCATTGTAATCTTCATTTTGATTAAAAATATCATTAATCTTTGTCCACGAACAAGAAGAAATGATTACAATATGTCTGACTTCTTTGCAATCGACCTCAATGGTCATTCTCTTCTTCAACACCAAGTGCAAAAGTTGAGGAATTGTGAAGTGCCTAATGGACTGCAACGTGAGAACTATGATTATTATAGAAAGAGAGTACCGAACAAACTGATTTCACTATGCTATGGAGAGTATAGTGAAATCAGTCCGAAACTAAAAAGTACAATGACTGAACTGCGAAATGGCTAGATATACACTGTCGAATCTCCTCTAGACTACTCTAACACTTTGACTTCACATATGAAAATGAGTGCATTCATTGCATTAAACCCCCTCCTCATATAAAAAAGACATGTTTGGGCTTTCGGCAGATTCTTCAAACATTGCGTTACATTCTTCTTTGTTTTTTATCTTCTTAATAGGTTATTGGGATTCTGAACAAAAATTTCTCTTCTTTGCAGTCCATTGCATAATGCCTCACAGCGAGAAGGATAGACGTGTGAGGTGAGACAATGTCGAGGAATACTGGTTATCAAGGGAAGGGCTCTTTTCGATCATGAATATCGTGTTTGTGATGATGAATGACGGGAATGATTTCTCTTTTTGCCAAAGCACCGAAGGATATGTCTGATATCAAAGAAGCTCGGGTAGTCTTTGATAGTGACCATGAACTGCTTGGGTGTATCGCTGCTGTGTTTTCTGAGAAAATCGTCAAGAAGTAACGTTATCAAGTTTACAGAGAGTTGGCGATGATATTGGGATATGAAAGAACTACCATCTTGCCTTGAGAAAGCCGTGAAGGCTGAACTAAGTGAGGAATCAAAGATTTTATCTCAAGACTGAAATTATTGATCTATTGTAGTGAGAAGTATAGCTCCTCGGTAGATGCTTGAACTTTGTTGCTCTCAGTGACAGGTTTGAAATTTCATTTTGGAACTTGTTATATTATCGGCGTGAGCTCTTTCTGGTTGCTGCCTGAACTTTGCTCCTCTCAGTGACAGGTTTGAAATTTTTGTAACATGTTATATTGTCGGCGTGAGCTCTTTTCGGTTGCTGTTGCTTCACAGGATTGAGAATTTTTGGCTTAGCTTTTGATCCGTGGTTGATTTATCATTCGTTTTATGGTGGAATGGTTTGGACGTTAAGTATTCATTCTACACTCGAGTTAGTCGGTCCAAGAACTTCTTAGCTCCTGTGAAAGACCACCCCAGTCAGGTGTTATGTGGGTTCAACTCCCAGTGGTCTTCTTAGTTATCTTTAAGGTCCCAACAAACTACTACACTAATAATACCAAAGAGTGTTCCAACCTCAAAAGAAAGTAATAGAGAATACATAAAAACTTGAGTTACATATGTACATAAAACCATTATGTATTTCTTAGTATATAACACTCAATCACGTTAGAAATGAAACATACATCTGATTCATAAAATAAATGGTGCAAGCTTCCAACTCCAAGTGAAAAGTGATATCATCCACGAAAGTATTGGCTAGTGCAAAAATTACAATCTCAAAAGATGAAAATAGTTGATCAGAAATGAAGTTGATGAGTGCAGAAGAAGCTATTGATAACTCTTTATACTGGTGATTGACGAGATAGCTATAAATTTGACCCATAGTGTACTGCATTCCTGCAAACAATATTTATATGACCTTGATTAGTTTCGAGCATAGCATAGTGAAAATACAAATAAATGCTTATAAACTAAAATAATATAAGTACTATCATTCCTGCTGAAATATGAGACAAAATGAAAATAGTTTGGTAGTACAGACCAATGAGCTTGATCAGTGTCCAAATATTTTTTTTCAGACCTCATCTTTCCAATCAGACGTACAACACACAATAACTCGTTTGAAAGCATATCGTCATCGAACAGTGATATCGTTCTGCCGGTGTTTCTTTCTCATAATCATCTCACTACAAATATTCTCGTTCCAATCTAAGGCTGCACACGCAAGCCGGGCCAAGTCTGACTAGTCCTCATGAATCCTCTTCGTCGTAAACTTATTGATCACCGAATGAAATATCTCACCCATGAAATTCTCCCGAGCTTTCATGTAATAACGCATCTTCAACCATGTGAAATGCTTCGAGAAATGCTGACATCGCAAGATGTGTACGACCTTCAAGTGGAAATTGGACCTCCTCTCCGTTAGCTCTAGAGACACATTCTCGATCACCGGGGAGAATACGGAAGTCGAGTGATCGCCTGTCCAGTGTGATACCGTGGTCAAGATCTCAAATATCATAATATGCGGATGCTCATCACCTCTAAAACATACAAAAATTCTATAAGGACGAACACTATAACTGTACAAAATGTATAGAAACAATATGAGAGTTCAAAGGTCAATGATACATGTCACGTGCCGCACGAGCACATGTATAGATCCATGACTTTAACTTGTAAGCAATGTCATTTGCTACCAACTCCGAGTACTTCAATCCATGTGTGTGTTCAAGTTCTCAATCATCTTCAGCTGAAAGTCTCAACTCCTCAACGACACGGTTCACTGGTACCGGCTTACTTCCAGCAAGGGGTAGACCTTTTGCTCGACAAAAAACCTTCAACATTGACATTGAAATATCGCAAGTTTTGTCCTACTACGAGCTTCTTCTATACTTTGATCCGAAGAGGACATCTGCATCTTGTAGATCGTCCTTGAACTTTTGCACGATATTCTTAGTCTTGTCCCACAAATCCTTTTGATTGCAGATATCATACCTACATCACATCTTTGCAAGTAAGTGTGTGAATCACTAAAGAGTTCAAGATACAAATTCAGGACTCTTCTTATCAACAAATGGATTTTGTCTTACGTACATGTTAATAATCGTGTCCACATTCCGGTTATCATCATGGATGATCTCCGAGATGAAGATGTCCTTGTCCAAAAGTAGAGCTATATCCTTCTCCACCGCAGCAGTTTTGATCTTCCAACAACTCGTGGCTTCAACTTTCGTCATGGTGACCATCTCAATCACACTATTGTCTGCATCATTGATAAAAGATACGGTCCCATGATATCCATTTCGAGATGGATCTCATCAACAATCTATATACACGACTAGCGGCTCTGCAGTTCATATACCCCATGAAAGTTAGATATACAATAAAAATATACATAGAATAGATACATATCACTACAAACATCCATCTTATCTGTAGATGATAGCAGAGACGCATGCATTGTCTCTTTTTTTGCTGCCCGTAACTCCTCTACAACAGTACACGAATTGATAGCACGTCCATTGCCGCTCTGAAAGTCATACCAATGAGACTCACTAGGCACGCCCGGACCCATTGCCTCCAACATGCTTGCAACTGATGTATAGCTGAGTCCAGCACAAAGAGCGACATGATACATTTGTCCAATAATATCAAATGACTCTTAGTCGTACTCCATCTCTTCCGACACAAAAATCGTCTTGTGTCCATTGTCACAAGTGAACTTCAGCTGCCAACACTGGAGGTAAGCGGTGATAGCTGGAGCTAGACAATAAAGAAGACATCCTTGACGAGGACACTTTGGATGAAAGATCTCATAGAATTCTACAATCTTTGCTCGACCATATTGAGCCTCCTTGTGTTCTCGAGGTGCAGTCTCAACGTCAACAAACTCATCCTCCTCCAACCATCCGACGGATCATAATAAGGTATGACGGGTGTTACTATCTGGAATCATCACGTGACTATCCTCTACATTATCTACAACCATATCCTTAACTGGCTCTATGTCATTGACATCAGCAGGCTCGACTTGCGACACGATCAACACGTCCTCTCTCCAAGCCCTCTATACGTCCAGACGCTCCATCCGACAACCACCTTAGACATTGAGCATGTGTGACGACAAGACCTAACTCATGACGCAACCGATTATAAGAATCCGGTATGTCCTCGGGTATCTGAATAACTTGGGAGCTATCCGGCCGTCTCCTACGATGATAGTTGATCCTGTCACTAGCGAACTGTCCCCAACGTCTCTCCGTCATAGAGACAACTAGTATAAGAAAAAAACCAAATTTAGTTTACCGTGGAGATACTAAATACATTATGTGTCTTGCTTCATGACTTCTTGTCCTCCATTTACTATTATACTAATGTATCAATAAAACAAAAATACAAAAAAATCCAACTTCAAACCCTAGACAAAAGAAAAAGAAAGCAAAGCAAAAAATGCAAATAGCAACAGAAATCATGAAAAAGCAAGCTCATGGGTGTAAATACCTGTCTCAAGAACAAATAAATGTGTAAATTACCTCCTCCTTTCTCACAGAAATATACTCCAAATTAGTTCATCAAATCTGCAAAGAGCTCACAAAGTATTGAATTTAGTCATATTACATAAAACATTCTAAAACATTCTAGATGTCTAAACTATGTGTGAGTAGAAAAAGCACTACTTAGCTTAGGATCAGAAAAGTTACCTGGAAAGAGGAGGAGGCCAGCAACTTCTTTGTGCAAGTGCACAATGAGGATTCAAGGTAGAGAGGAGAAGAAAGACCTCACCTTCGCTGGCTTGGTCACGAGAGAGGAGGGGCTGTCAGTAAACTACAGTTCTATAGCTGGCAGGGTCTCCCAGGAGGAAAGGACGGTCAGTAGGACACAACCCTGACGTAGTACAATGTCCTTACAAGCTGCCCTTGTTTCAGGACAGCTGCTCAAATGGAAAATGAATTCAAATTTTGAAAATCGACTACCCGTCTTACATGATTGGCTGAGAACATTTTGGCTCCTCTAGACTCTGTAGTAGCCAGAAAACGTTTTTGACTTTTTCAGAAATTTAATGCATCCAAACCGCTGTCGAACGATACTAAGCTTATCAGAAATGACTCACTAAAGGTGCCAGAAATTTATTTCGCATTTTCTCTGGGTTACCTAGATTTCACATTTTTCTCTACCCGTTCCCGAAAAGTGAGGACTTTGGATAACCTAGACCCTGTGTACTTGGAGGCGGGGTTTAAGAAGAAAAATATCATCTTAAAAAATTATAACTGTTTAAAAAATAACTTAATAAATTATAATTAAAAAATTATAACTGTTTAAAACTGTTTAAAAAATTAAAACTGCCGAATGTGCATCCCAAATGAGTATCGGAGCAAAGAGACAAAAAAAAGATATAAAATAAATATAACCTTAAAATTATTTCAAAAGGTCCATTGTGTATCATGATTTTGGGAAAGATCTTTTTTTGAAAACATAAATCATTCTGTGCAATAAGCAAACATGCATAACTCTGCTCTAACAAAGCATAATTGACAAGATACATTTAAATTTAAGTACTAAATTTAAATATTTATTCTAGATAATTCTAAAATGAATGTAAGACATGGACTTCGTGAAAAAAAACCCTATAAGTGTGGTGAACTGAAACGTCAATCCTTCAACTATACACACAAGTAAGCTCGACAAATAAAAATAATTTCATTTTAATATATTTTAATTTATGAATGAACTTTTTTGAGAAAAAAAGTTAAGTCATAAATTAATAAGCATGCAAATCACTCTTCCATCTAAACGTGGAATAGATGATGCAAGCCTTAGTGAATAAGCATCCCCACGGCCTTGTACAGTGATGGTTCACGTGATCCGATATAAAAAGAAGACCGCGGGTCATCACAGTGGAAGGCGTTCGGCACGTATTAGTATTTTTTCATCATGCGGACGTTAGGAGGGGGACTGTTAATTTTTAGGAAAAACGCGACCCAATGAATAGCAAACGGATGGGAAGATCCCATCAAGCCTCACAAGGGAAAGAAGGACCCAAAGGGCCAAGCAATAACCACCCCGAAGGGAAAAACAGCGGGGCTAAAATCAGTAGCTCTAAAATCTAAAATTTTTTGTATGTAATGTTGAGCAGATGTTATTATTTAATTATTCCGATTTATTCCTGACCGTCTCCACATCGTTCGACAAGAATTCAGATGTCGTCCATGTGCCGGATGTGCGGACGGTGTGCAGCTCCGATATAAAAAAAAGGGCACGTGTTATCACAGTGGAAGACGTTCGACACGTATAAGTTGTTTCTTTGTCGCGCGGGCATTAGGAGAGCGCCCGTTTAATTATTGTACCTAATGTTAAATTATTATTCTTGATCGTCTCCGAGAACGCCATTCGAGAAGAATTCAGACAAACGATATCAGACGCGCAAATGGTGCACAAGGGAATAGGAGGAGAAAAGGCTCGCCGTTCGTTTCTTGCCTGGATCGTTTTCTTTCGCATAGTGTACTACGCGGGCAAGGACCATGTCATTGCTTTCGACCAAACGGAGATGACTACGTTCACACTGGAAGACGTTCAGCAAGTATTAGTTGTTTCTCGTGGCACGGGCTTTAAAATGTTGCAGCCTACAGAATCGACGGCCATTCCTTTCTTGAAAGAGGACACCAAACAGATCAAATCCATCTTGTCATATTTTCTTCTCAAATCTGTTCCTTCAACCTCGCTTGATAATGCCACTGATTTCATCCTTGAAGAGATGTTTCCTTTCAATTCTTTTCGAGCAGCTTGTTCTGATAATCATCGTTTTCAGTGCCAAGTAGATCACTTTCGTAGACTTCGAATTTCATCACCGTATCAATTTTATCGTGAAACGTTTCTTTTTTTTGGAGATGCCGAACTTTATAAGCTTAGATCTTACATCTATATCAATTTTCAGTTTTGCAATGTCCCGTCTGAATTTCTCATACCAAGCTTAGACTTTGTACTCATCCCTAAATCATTTTCCATTGTCATTTCTTGTCTCCAGGCTCTAATCGTCTCTTTCATTACATCGACTCCGAAGAAAACTGGTTAATTTTACATGACTCCAACTCTATTCTTTTCTCTTATCCAATGTTTTTGTAGTCTCCGCAAGATTATCATCTAATTAAGACGACCGTACATGTTGTGTATCGTCTTAACTGCATCTACTGTGTGTCATGATGTCCAACAATCTGTTTTTCGATTTGGATGCAAACACTTTCCTTACCCTTCTGATGTTCTTGCGAAGAGCAGCCAGAGCTAAATGTGTCGTCGCAGCACAACTTGCGGCCGATACACGAAGAGTCCTAGTTCTCAAAATGCTAGAAATATCAATCACCGTGAACTACACGAGAGGAGACCTGGACATGTGTTATTGGTCATCCTTTTGTCAATTCTTACAGAATGACTGCAACAGTGGCTTGCTATCTTTTGAGAGAGGAGGAAGTTTACTGCATTTACATGTACATGGTGTGATTTCTCTTCAGACTATCAACGTTATACATGTAAAGCAACGACTGTTGGTCATTTTGAGATGGAAAGATATTCAAAGACTAATGGACAGAGAAGCTTGCATCAAGCTGCTCAGTAACAGAGGACTTCATACGTTCGTTGACATGATTGGATATTATACGAAGGACAAAGACGAACTGCATCATCAATCTGTCATGAAGAACATCTCCAAGATCATGCTGGAGGACGAGCAAGATCGTTTATTTTGCTAGGTGCTGCGGACATGAAAAATCGGATGGAACTAAACTTTAACAATATCCTCCAACGTGCCTTGCAGTTTAATAAGTATCGTAGTAGACATCCGTTAGGTACAACTTTTCGAACATGTCTCAGATCTATGATACACTTCAATAAGTACACACCGTCTTGCAAACGGCTCATGGCTTCCGATATCCAAAAGACACATAGAGACTCTCTATGGAAAATTATAATTCTACTTCAAACTGTTACGATTGCAGATATAGAAAATGTCTTTTTTGCTCAAACCCGTGAACAATATTTTACTGTCGAGCAAACAAATACTGATATTCTAGAAAGGAAGAATACATAGTTTCCGCCAGTCCTACAGTTCGACGCAACAAAATAATACTTCATCTTCAAGACGTGAACGTGCTTCTGGAATATATACTTATATGCAACGCTTTGGACAGGAACTTGACAGCCAGCAAATCATTTCCAGCAGAGCATTTCCAGGTAACGTGATAGATTCTCTCTTTATGTTATTGCAGTATGTGAGCATACTATGCAAGCGCTAAGAAATGGAGACATGTCGTATACCATGTTTAGTGTTTCAAAGATGATATATGATATGTATGCTAGATGGATAGACTGAGAGAAATCGGAAATTTACAAAGAGATGTTGCGTGGACCACCGTTGGGTGCATGTAGAGAAAAACTATAAGTAAAATTCTATGAAACGCTCAGAAGGTCACTACCTATATGATAGTGTTTCGTTTTGCCCTGGCGCTTTGTGGTGTCACCTGTTCTCGTCTAACAGCTAGCTTGTGTTTGCCGTTTGAAAATTTCCTTTCGGTGCATCCTCGTCTTTTGCGAGCGTGTGATGTCCATCCATCCAATCATTTTTCTAACGCCAGTCTACGAGTGTCCAAATGGTCCACCAAACTCTAGGCTTATCATAGAGTTTCTGTGCTCATCATAGTTATCCTTTCTAGGCGCAAGAAGTGAATTCGTAAACCAAAGATAATAGAAGATAATAATTGGGATAGTGTTTTCTCTTGTCAAACCTGGCATGCCTTGGCCAAGAAGATGGTTGTAACAGAGGCTTCCCACTGATCAATCTGCTTGACCGGCGAAGGAGAAGTCGCAAGTTTCTGGTACTTAATGCTGACGTTTCTCCAGGGCGATACTGCTGGTCGGAACTGCAGTATTTCTTCTCTTGTGCAACTATTTCTCTAACGTTTGGGTGTTCGGAGAGCACAACGAGCCACGACTTCTCCTATCTATTCGAAACATGTGCCCTTATCGAAACGCTCCCCAGTGTACTCTCCGCGTCTGGTCCCGGGGGAATCTGTATCATGCCAGTAGACGATGAACATTGGTAACTATTCTTGGCTCAGCGGTCCACGCCTGCAAAATGAAGAGCAAAAACGAGCAGCTACGCTCGCAATGGGATTGCCGGGCTATAAGCTAGCGATTTATTCATTTGCATTCTGGGTTTCACAGCGACTCTCTCCGTCCCTCCTCCGTTTGACAGTATAACAAATTTTACCACATTTACTGCGGATTCCAGGTCAAATATGGATCACAGGACTCAACTGGTCAGTAGCTTATCTCTACGCTCAATCTTAGTCAAATGTGAGCAACTTTTACTCTGCCTACCGCCACAACGGAATTCGATGTGATGGACCTCTGTAACTCACAGCAAAACGTTTGCTAGTCTGTGCTGTCCAGAGCTGCCTTCCAACAAGATGTTTCCTAGTCCCTTGCAAAGACAGGATATAAATTCAGATCTAGCATATCGCCGTACATACGATTTGTCTAGGAGCTACCTCTCCAAGCAACTGCTGCTATGCAGTTGCATGAGGTCTAGTTATCTTCGATACACTGAGTTACATACAGACCTAAGCCACTCTATATAATACAGTTCTCTTAGATCGTTCCTAAAAATTTCCTGACTTAATGTACAACCCCTACAAAATACGCAAATCTCTAAGATCATGACGCGCATGGTACAATCGTCTGTAACTGGTACTGTACTTCCCTTACAAGGAGGAATCTCCTACGCTTCAGACAATGTCAAGCGAGGGCAGATGTTCATCGACTGGAGTTCCTGGAGAAATACAAAACGTTAGTTAGTACCCTCAGTTGTGTACCCGATACATTCACATATGAGAGAAGTTATGGCCAGAGGTTCGAGTAGGAATGAGAAACAGACCTGGAAGAGAAGCTTGCAGGCATAAGGAAGCTTCATGGTCGCAATGCTTGCGCCATTTTTACATGTTGAGCAGTAGCCCATTTTCAAGCTATGATTGTAGTGACCAAGCAGCCCACAGTGTGTACAAACCTGCATTTATCACCCAGAACGATTGCCCATTACTTCGTGCATTGGAGCTTTAATTTCTTACAATCATCCCGAATGAAAATATACGACTCTACACACACTTTCCAGTAACGTCTTGCCTTTAACCGCGTCCCATCCAAACGACTGAGCTAAAACGAGGATGTCCACGAACTATACCCTATACGATGTAGAGTTTTCTTACCTGGATCTGAAACTGGTCGCTGGAGATCATGAGACGCTCCAAGATCATCATGCTTGCCCCATAAGCAATCAAGCAATCTCGCTCCATCTCTCCCAGTCGCAAACCTGGGAAATCCAAGGTCAACGAATGCTATAGTGATCACGACTCAAAGAGAAGTAATTCTGGATACACGTAGCCGAATTATGGAAGGCAGCACTCACCTCCTTCACGACTTCTTCCTTCAGTTGGTTGCCTAGTTAGCACCACTCGAGGACCTCGAGCACGTGCATGCATCTTATCGAGGACCTGTTAAAGAGACAATGAACATAGTAAGTCGAAATAGTGAACTTTGTCCTCGAATATGATGGTGGCATCTACCCACGTTAACTCCTGGCATCATTACACCAACCACCGATTTTTCTTCGACTCACAAACGCAAGAAGGCAGAACTGCTAGAGCACAAAAACAGATCTACTTCTTTTCCTACAAGAAACCTCATAATCAGTTCGTACCATGTGCTTTAACTTTTGATAGTAGATCGGCCCCATGAAAACATATGCCTGCAGCGGGTGCCCAGTAATCCCTGGAAGACAGGCACCACATTATTGTGCGTAATGTTCCGGGGTGATAGAGTCCTACACTGTAAATCAATGATGTTAAAGTAAACTTATAACCAGATGACACGATGAGAACGTCTTCTCCCACCTGAGTAAATAAAGTCCTTGCCGCTGTAACTGAATCCATTCCTGATAAGTGTGGCACTGAGGTCACATGACGTTCAACATGTTAGAAATCGACTTCGAGTACCAAAAAACGATCAGAAAACCAGATTATGAAATTAGCCATCCTATTACGCACCAAGTAAACCTGCGTAGGATGAATCAGTGAGTAGACCTGATAGCATGCACGGTGTCTGCGTGACCACTAGGTTCACCAAACGCACTTCCATAGTGGAACTTCCCGCTTAATACGCCGGCTTTACCTCCCAGCAGTTCTATCATTTTCCCCACAGTCATACGACTGGCAACATGGAAAGAAAACAGAAAAATGACAACAGGAATTAGTCAAGACGGCACTTGTGTTTGTCAGCTAGACAGTATTCTCGATCACTAGTGACTAGACATGGAGATCGCAAGATAAGCGGTCTATAACTGGAAATCGCCTGCACAAGTCGTAAACAAGACCTACCAACATGATCTCTCCTTCAAAACTGATGGTAATTATTAAGCTTAAGACAGGGAAAACATAGACACACACAAAAGCGTAGAAAGGTATGCGTCCACCTTGGAAATCCGTGAGGATTCATGATAAGATCGGGACACACACCCTTCTCCGAGAAGGGAAAGTCTTCCTGCTGCACAATTGTACCACAAACACCTTTCTGTCCATGTCTACTACTAAACTTGTCTCCAATCTGTTCAAACAAGGAGACAATGTCAGGTCAAGATGTGATTTAAGGTGGTCGCCTGCCCAAGCGAAGGTTGTTCAAAAGCACTAACACTATATTCAACTGCTCCAGAAGGTACAGAAATTCAAGTTTCAATCCCACGGGAATGGATACTTTGTGGAACCAGTTAACAGGTGACACCCGGATACCAGTCTTTGTGAAGGTATGAGTCAAGAACGTGTACTAACAGTGACTTACTTCCGGTCGCCTGGTATGTCGTATAAGAGCCTTGATCATGAAATGATTATCATCATTTGAAGTGAGGAGCACCTTGTCAACAACAGCACACTCTCCAGGCGGCCCTTTGTATGTCTGAGGAGTTTGTTTGTAAGCACTGGCAAAGATGAGTACAAGAAATTTCAGATGACTGAACAACGACCACCCTGGATTCTTAAGCTAATACACGTATATCGTTAGATGCTCCAGGGTCATGACTCTGGTCGTACATCTATATCTGACCTTCAAAAACTGAAATCATCTTTCACCAACTCGGCCGAAAATCAAAGCAAAGATATACACAACCGACGCGATAACGTAGTGCAAAACATGTAAACAAAGCAATTGACCAGTCTGACTAACCTGTCTTTCATTGCCATTGGATTTGGCACATCGTCACGTGTGTTGATAGGACTCTGCTTGTTGACGTAAATATCCCCAGGACGTATCATCTCTCCCACAGCTGCAATACCATCTTGGTCTTGTAACTGCACTTGAAAGAGAAAAAATGCCCACGTTAACTAGTGGAGTGAGAAGGAAAGATACGTCTTTGAATCAGTAGTACAAAGGCTTTCTAGCGTACCTATTAATGGAAACTCAAACTCATGACCAGCCAATCAAATCTATGCATGATAGGAGTAGACCTAATACCGAAGTCTGCATCCCAGTGATGACAAAAGGAGGTGAGACAAACAAAAGCAGCGAGCAACATGGAAGACAGTTCAAGACCTGACAGCGACTTGCAACAGCCATGATATTATTTTTCCCAGTCGCGACCAGTTGTGGGGCAACGATTCGATCAGAAGTACGATTTTGATATTTTTTCAAACTCGCGGAATACCTGCAGGAAGCACATGTCTCCGAAACATATAAAGTATTCTTTGGCAGAGGTAATCCCACAGACGCAGCATGAAAATAATGTGTGGAGCAGATCAAGACAGTGGAAACACGCACTTCTTCACGACAATGCAGCGGCCAAATCCACGGTCAAGTGATGACTTATTCATAACAATAGCATCCTCGATATCATAGCCACTGTAACTCATCACTGCCACGCTGGCATTTTGCCCTGCTCCGAGTTTGTCATACCCAACCTGCAAGATTAAATGCGTCCTTTAGGACATCCCATACGCCCTGTTGTTCGTGAAGGCAACAGAAATTCCAAGTTCATGCCAATCTGCAGGTATGCTCGAACTGAACGCAACAGTAAAGGTACTAAACAGACTAAACAGACTTTGCAAAGTAAAGCTACTGGGTAGAGTTTGCATTTCCCGATGATAATGAGGTGGATTTTCACCAGCTCAATGCTCTTCGTAGTTAAAAGAGGCCTTTGCGGGTACACCAAGAGATAGAGAAGTGTATCCATTCTCGAAAGCTGTGAAACACAAAGGACAGCGATTTTTGTCAAGACATCTTTATTGATAAAACGAACCACCGACGACAGACCCGGATCAAAAGAATAATAAAACACGAACAAAATAAACTTCTGCAAAATTTTCCACGTATTGACTGAGACTATAATGTATTCCATGAACCTAATCAGGTTAGGTTACACCTAACCTGATTGTAAGCAATGTTGCCCATCGCCTGCTTTCCCATAGCGCACTACACGGATGAGAGCAAATAGTTAGCCTCAGTACGTAAACAGAAGGACAGGCCCATGGAAAGTTAACTGACTATCACAAGGTTTCTGAACGAAAGACTCAAGACCCTTGATCGCATTAACACAAGATCCTGCTCCTGCCAGTATACCGGGGTGATAAAATTCCCCAGGTGCAGATCGACTCATTGGATTGCTTAAGGCTACTCACTTGGTACGTGTTACGGGGAGACTGATTGTGATGTGGGAAAGGAATAAGCCCCGCACAAACGCCCAGAATAGTGAACGGTTCGATCTCTATATGGGTTGTGGCAGGTGTAGCATCGGCCTCATATAGGGCAATCTGTTCAAGACAGACAGCACTATCGTCACACAGCTAGGTTTCCACATCCACCGTCGCATAGCCAGCAGGCCACATATCCTTGCAGATTTTCTAGACGGACAAAACGTAGGAAAGTTGAACATATAAATGAACACTGAGTACAATCTCTCCAATCAGCAAGGGCCCTCAAAGCAGCAGATCCACACCGTAGAAAAACAACCCGTATGACCGTAGATACCTACATTCCATGCACCTACAGAACCTTGTTCAAGGATGAAACATTAACACAGACACCCGCACACGAGTACAGAACAGCGAAGCACGAGGAAATGATGAAAGTGCACATACCAGACAATTGTTCTCCTCATTGACATCCAAAAACTCAACCAATCCTTCCCGCAGAAAATCTTCGAAAGTGCGAAATCCATCCTGTTTACAAGGTGCCAGCATCAAAAGCAGCCCAACCCTGAAGTCCCAGCTCAAACCAATATTCGGTCCAATACAACATGCTCTCTCTCCTTAGCGACCGTGAAGAAGACCACCGACGAAGAACTCGCAGAAGACTAACAAAGAGACTTAGCGCAGGATGAACATCCAAGTCCGTGATGACTTACCTTCAATTCCTTCATGTGATGCTCTTTCACCCTAGGAACTCCTCTGTCTGCGATAACCAAAGGTCGGCAAACACGCCCTCCGTCTGACGCGATGTAAATACAACGCTGTGCTCAAGATAGCCGAAATTAATAAAGGTTTAGATCACCTCAATTAACCAGTAATCGCTAGGATCAGACAACAACCTTCAAAAGATACTAAAGTTTATCTTGTCTAGTATTCTCACTTTAACTTTGGCTACGCGCTAAGGTGAAACCAAGGAAACAAGGGAATTTGGGAGACATACACTCTTCGCAAGAAGCTTGATACGAGTTAGATCAGTTAAAGAATCACCTGCCCAGAGTGCACATGTATGCTGACAAACTCTCCAACTTTGCCAGCACGCCTCAACTTTCTCAAGTGTTCAGCAAAACGCTGCAGTACAAATACCCTTGTATAAGAAAATATTTGGCTTAGATAAGGTCTGGAGAACAGCAAGATTACGTCAGGGAGATAATATAGGAGCACCTCAAACAATTTGCTTTACAGAGAATCATTATAACCTGACGTAGAGACAGAACAGGGCTGCATCTTTCAAGCAATTATGTTCTCCGAATGCATTACCAGTGGTCTTCTGTGCACTCCGAGAATCGTCCCATTGAAGAAGACGAGGTAGTTGCGTTCGGAATGCAGCTCCTCACCAGAGAGCATGCTCAAATCCTCGACTCCCAATGTCGTACACTGCAAGAAGACACGCTCTACTTACATACTGGATGTCCCACTTGACAAGCTTGTGACGAAACAAGAGCAGGGTTGTTCCGGTTACTGCGCAGCAGCCAATAGATAGGTTCTACCGCACGAAAATGCCTCATTAAACCTAACCGAGATACTTTCAAGGACTTAGAAAACAAAACAGGAGGTCCGACAAGTTTTCCAAAAAGGTTATAACTCATCCAAAATAATGAGACGAAGTTCCCGCAAATCATACCAAGGAAATAATTGGCCCCTCGTCTTCATCAGTGGTAACATGTGTCATCAGCGCTAGATTCTTGACCAGCCCACAAGCTTCTCCTTCGGGAGTATCGCATGGGCAAAGCATTCCCCACTAAATACAGGACATTTGGGACAAGCAGCTTCGTAAAGGTTAGTATCCGTCATAACACTACATCACCTACAGTTTCTAGATTTTTCTTTACATTGTGCACAACAAGATGCTGGCCTTTCTCCAAACAACTGCGAGAGCTCACACCAAGCTCCATCCCATCAACCAATACTGGGAAATAACATTAACCTCCTACACATCTCCTCTCGATTCTGATAAGAGTAACTTCCTGGCAATTAGCGGGTTCGTTCATCACCTGACTGGGTTGAAGCGCCCTTGGTCCACTGACTTTGCGGGTCTTTTCAAACTGTGATGTGATTCGGGTCATATGACCCAAAGCAGCTATAAATGAAAGCCTTGATACGACCTGCGGAACCAAAGGATGCAAAAGATCAGAGTCCATCAAAGCTCAGCAGCAGCAACACTGCGACCATCAAATCAAGATGTTACTTGAGAATCTAGCAAGAAATAGCCTCTCGTCATGTGCAAGAATTCCTTCACAAACGACAATACTATGACTTCTCCTCCAGAAGTCGAAGCTAGAAGGAAGAAACCACAAACTCAAACTTTCCAAATGGGTAGTGGAAGTCAAAGGAAAGAGCAAACATTTCCTGTACCTGCGTTACACCTTTCCTGTCCATCCTGAATCGTTTTACTGTCCAGTTACCACTTGAAATTGCATGCTCCAAACCACTCGTAAGAAAATCAGGTCTCATACACTGTAAGCAAGCAGACACTCAAGTTGCGTTAAGGATTCGAATATCGGTTCAACTCGGATTTGATTCAAGAATTATTTCTTACAAAAGTAAAACTCCTGGGAAGTACAAAAACGAGTTAGATAGTATATTAGACAGTAAACAAGAGAAACACCATGAGCTACAATCAGCAGCAGATTACCTTCGCAATATCAAATTGGGTGGACCTGTTGGCTTTAGAGAGAGTGATATCTACGTGCTTCTTCAACTCCGCATTCATTCGCTTGAAACAATCCTGCGAATTCATCAAGATAACGTCAAATCAAGGTACAGAACACTGTGCCAAATCCATAATTCAACGAGAGCAGCAATAAAGGTAAAATCCGGTTAGCCGTTCACCTCGAACAAGAGGGCGAGGAGCTGACCAGCAAGCTCAAGCCTTTTATTTCCCACGTAATCCTGCAGAAGTGGTCAATTTCCTACTAATTTGAGTGCCATCGGTCTTGCTTTGGGATCTTAAGAACACTCGTACGAAGTCGAAATTTTGTCGACAGCAGCATCGTAAATATGGCACCACACCAGGTTAAGCTATAAGTCAAAGACTCCAAGACATTCCTTTGACTGTCCCGCACGGACACCTCAAGCAACAGATTAGAGGAAACAGATGAACACCTTGTCGTCAACAGCCTCTGAATTCAACATGGCTTCCAACATTCTCCTGATCATGACTGCAATGTAAATGCACTTTCTACGAAAATCGTAGTGAACAACCTGCACGCACAAAAAAAACAAACGATGAGGCTTCCATCCAACATTTACATTGCGTATATATAGCACAGGACCCTATTTCCTTCGCTCGTCTTCTTTGTCAAGCGACATCATACATAAGGCTACATAAATCTCAGGCAAAATGTGCGTGGATTCCAGTTACGGTACATACAGGAACATGAGCCAATACAACATTGGCAAGAATATCTCGGGCCTCGTCCACCTGAAACAGCATAAGGAATTAGGAACCAAACAACAACAAAGTAGTAAAGATGCTGTATTTCATCATTATTGATAAACTCAAGGATCCGACTCAGTAACTCCAAGGTACCATCCGAAGCACATACCTTCGATCTCTTGGCTTTAACCCACATGTTGCGACTCGTTTTGACCTGCACATCACGACCACAGATTCACTGCCTTCGTTCTCACTCCTGGACCCTCAGTATTGCCACAGGGGCTGCTAAAGAGTTCAAAACGGTAGCTTTTGACCGCTTTAAACGCCCAAGAGAAAATAAAATTAACTACAATAACTGGTCAAAGACCCCAACAGTCCACGAACCTTAGAACCAAGATACTCGAGAGCCTGCTGCTGCGAGTAGATAGCTAAGCTAGAGCATTCCTGCAACACAGATGAGCGAAGCCAGAGAATCAGACGCAAGGTATAGATTTGCTCGACAGATTTCGGGACAAATATAGCAAATCAGAAACAGAAAGTTAAGCACTCATCTACGATGTTCCTTAAAAGACTAACATCCTCTGGTTTGCAGCAACCTGGCAGTCTACACCAAATTAGGAGAACCATCAAAGATAGACCAGATGAAATCCAAGTATTATGATTCAACCTGCATAGAAGGGGCTAGTATCCCTGCATATTTAGGATCCCTTCCGACCATCTGAACTGTCTCCTGATCGTTCTCCACTCCCATTGCTTTCAAGACGACGACGATAGGAATCTGCCAGATTTTATTCACAAACGGTCAATGACGAAGGAGCTATATCCATGCAGCTGTGGTAGCACTCAAAGCGGAGAAGATTCCTTCGCTGAATTGAAACTTGAAAGCATATCAAATACTTAGAGATCCGACGCCAGCATCTGAAAGTCACGACCAAGTCACAGAAAAAGAAAAATCCTCACATCATCACCAAAGGTGTTGTGCCGTAAATAGATCTTTTCGTGCTTCACAGCAAGATTTGTCTTACTCTTTCGCTCATGTGTACTACTTGTCACAGAAGCTGCTACGCTGTCATAAGATGGCAACAGTCAATGTGTCTCCACGTTTTCAAGAACCCTTTCACAGTACTCAATGTTAGCTAGCAGAGGTATCACATCCTAGGCCTGGAATAGAATTTTTCTTCACGATTTTGCAAAGTAATGCACACGATAAAGATTTGTGGTAAGGTGATAGAGATTGGTGGTCTTTCAAGTCCCTTACTTTCCATGGCTGTCAGTGTCGATGATGATTCGGTTCTTTGACAGCTGCTCCTGAATCAATATAACCTGCAGAAGAGGCGCATACTTAGCTCCGAAGTGCAAGGTCAAACCAGTCCATATGACTATGCAAACCAGGAAGCCCATAAGCTTACCACAGGCACTGCTTCGGAAGAATCAAATTTATCTGAAGAACCTACCTTTTCTGTACCCTTCACAACGAAGTAACCACCGGGATCCAAAGGGCACTCCCCTGGAAACAAGAAACCAACAGCTCCGGTGAGAGGCCAAACATACCTGAACAGCTATTGGAGGTTACGGACACCATCACAAGTTTCCCGTATTTCTTGTTTTCATTTATTGCTGGAATATTACCAGATCCTCCAATCTAAGAGATAAAGATTTCACTGAAAGAACTACATAATGATTCCTCGAACCTAATTTTGCAAGCTCGGCTTCATTTTTCCCGTAAAGTACACAGCGAGAACTTCTCAACATGAGTGGCATTCTTCCGATGACCAGCGCGCCCTGCACGATAAGTACGATTTCACCAAGACTAGTCGTTCAAAGAAGTTAAAAGAGACCATCCGTAAGTCCTGACCAAACAACAAAAAGAGATGAAGTACAAACTCCACTTAGTCTCCGAGTTACGCGATATGTGACCGCTGAACAACAATCGATAGTACTCACCTGGCCGTCCTTCCCTTTCCTAACTACGATCTCCTTCCCTCGTGTGTATTCTACATCTACGCTAATCGGCGCCGCATAACTGCAACCATAAGATCAAAATGAGGCGAGGTAGACATCTGTGCTGGAGTTATCTTCATACGTCGCCATTCAACTAGAGTTACTGATATTCTGATCAGCAATATTAACAATTTTCCATCGTAACATCGGAGAGATACAACTTCCAGCGGAGAATGAATGAATGAATGAACACTGACATAAAACCAACTACTAACTCCGATTTACCTATTGTACCAGGTGAACAACTAACTCGAGAAACGAGTTGCAAACATGATTACATTTCGACAACTAACTTTGTAGAGACAGCATGAAACTCATATAAAGCCTAGAAACAATTTTGACGCCACAGTGGGCTTAGACCCTATGTTCTCTGTTTTGAACTTACAAGGAGCAGAAAGTTTACCAAAACTAGGACTTTTTCCCTAGAGTGCTGATACTTGACACACGAATCTACATAGCAAGGAACGTACGTCATGTCCCGCAGTCGACACTGATGAGGAGTGATATCCTCCACTATGTAGTCCTGCTCCACGCAAGGCTTGCCCACAAATATGTCCGTAAACCTGATGAAGTTCAAGAGAGATTGTAAACAAAGCAGACACCACAACCTAATCAGAAGATCAAACTCTCTCAGGATTTGAACCATTCCCATTTACTTAGAATAAGAATATACTAACAATGCACCCCAAGTCGCGAGGTAAAACTTACTTGAGATAGAAGTTAGGATCCACATCAGACGTAATTTTCTCGTTCGCTTTGGCGTGAATGATCTTCTTAATCTCACAATTGATAAGGTAGTTGAACGAGTCGATGTGCTGCTTCACCAGACCCTTGACCTGAACAAAAATAAGCTGATTCATGAGTATAAATGGCTACTAGAATGGGTTCATTAAAGGAACCGTAGTACCAAGACAAGACAAGAAAGAAAGCAAGTTTAGAAAAGAAAAGAACACCACACAGGCAAAGCATGGTATGACAATTAGTCACCTTCAAAAATGCTGGAAGTAAGGCAAACTTGTCTACAGTGTTTTTCAAGGGGGGGTCCAGGTGCTTTGAACTGTATAACCTGCACAAAATACCAAGAGAGATCATAATCGATACTTAAGGAACCTCGTTACTTCCGCGTGGTGTCGAGATGTCCAAGACCGACCTCTACAGAAGTTCTAAGGGTTAAATTCTATACGACCGGACCACATCACTGACTAAGCAGACTGGCACCACAGCACTATTCAATCTTAGCTCCTCAGCAACCTGATAATTCTCCTGCACGTTGGTGAATGTGAGGTAAACTGTTATCCGCTCGAAGATACTGCAGGCGCATTATTCTGACGATACTTGCGGACATCAGACAGACGAACAACAGTGTCCGAACCTGCCTTGTAATGGCTTCCATTTACAAGCGAGCGCAGCATAAGATTTTTGTGCTTCTAACTACAATTCAAAGCCTACTAAGTTACCGAAGAAGCCGGAAACGGTGTTTTGAAACGGTATTTCTCAAAAGTTCAGCCTGTTAAAGAGTTCAGGCTACTATGTTTCAACCAGTCAAGAGTGTGAAATGTGACAGTACAATTCCCACAGGTCACATGATATGTGTAGCGAACTGTACATTGATGAAGACACATTTTCTGCCTCTCGCCGATATAGGTTTCGCAAGAAGTATCCTAAAATAGACTACATGCAAAATTCAAGCCTAGATTCAGCCTGAGCCATATGTATGTAAAACACCTACAGCGCTCCAGAACTGTAAAAAAAAGTAAAGTCCCAGTGAACTCAGTTGCACAAAAAGCGCATCCTTCTGCTCTTGGATGAAGAAACCGAACTCCGTATTTTACCTTGAATCCTTGAGGACGGGAATTGCATTGCTAACTAAGGACGACAACAGTTGTGGTTGAAAAGCGGGGTCCGTCCTCTCCATCATCACGATGATAGCGGCAGGAGATGCCATTCCTCTCGAAAAGACTTGCGCTGTCGTTCGTTTTCCGGAGCTGTGCTGTGTTTCAACTTTGAATTCTTTTTGGACAACCATTCTGCGCGATTCAGGGACCGGATACTCTGAAGAGATACCTTCTAAATCTTTTGATGTACTTCTGCATATGTGTTCAGCGTTTCCCTTTCTTACATATATGAGGATGGCAGCAGAATGCGAGAATTACCTGCTTACATATACTTTTTTATCCTCTGCGGATGCAGGGTCAGGACAATTCTTATTTCTGATCCACAAAAACGTTTCTATCCGGCGTGAGCGGCTTTTCTTCATAAGGCCTAACAAGTACCGTTCTCATCCGAACGTCAAGGTAAGGTGAAAGGAACGTCGCTGAGAAGCGAAACGAAACATTCGTGTTAAGGTGATGCTACAAGCTCACTTGATGCCTAATGAAGACAAGCATTCTGCGCGATTCAGGGATCATTCACTCTAAAGAGATAGCGTATGCAATTGTAGTCTAAGATCCGAAGGACAAATGTGTGGTGGTTCGTAATCCTTACTGTTTTTCGAACGCAACTCGGGGATCAACACCGGCTTTGAGATCCTCATGGCCATCTGCTTTGCAACCATCTTCAAATTTGACTTTCTTAGTGGTCCCTTTGGCTTCACTGTCGAAAATCGGGGGTTTCACTTCTGCCACCATACTGGCTGACCACTCAATGCTTTTGAAGCATCACTTCAGCTCGCTCTTCGACTCCTAAAGCAATTACAAGCTGAAACGGAGATATATAGGTGTAATGAGAAGATGATCTACAGTTAAAAGCAAAACGAACTCAGCAGATCAAACCGTGCACGTATCCTCGTTCCCATTCTCAATTTTTCCGACGGACTGGAACAGAGCGACAAATCGTGGTGATACAGAATCAGTAATTGACTAGAATAAAGTAAGAAAAAACTGTGTTTCCACACTAATCCTTAGTTTGGCCTAAGCAGTAGTGCTCGAATTCCTCGTGTGATAGCCAAGCACAAACATAAAAGTTCAATCCCCTCACCTAGTAACTGCAGGGAAGCGGCCTGTCTCCTTCAAAGACCCAATTCCCTCGAATTTGCTGAATCTGGTGTACAATGAATTTGCAACGTTCCTCTCAAAGCGCTCTGTAAACCCCAATGTTACACGAAATTGAGGGTTTAGCAACTAATAGCCTGCCGCTGGAAGGTACCGTCGAGACTCTTTGCTAAACCCTTTGCTCTCGACGAGAACGTACTTGCGGTAAAATGACTCATGCACATGCAGTTCTGTTGTATGTGGAATGGGGCTAATTAAATGGGGCGACTGTATACAAACAACAGTCAAATCCAGAAAAGACGATGTAACAAAGACGAATCAATATCCTTCCCCACGGCCTTGTACATTGAAATTCATTTTCTCTTATCGGAAAATGTATAAGTGTTATTAAAATTTATTTTACTAAGCTATATAAAAAATTAAATTAATTTATAATTATTATATGTTAATCATTCCTGGAACAGCCAACTCAGCCGAAAAGAACTCATAAATGAAGAGGGGGCTGCTGCGCTCCTGGGGGTATAACACCGGAGACCTAAATCTCTAATTGCGCCGTTTAATTGAGGACATTAATTAATGTACTAACTCTTCCCGCCGGAAGGGTTAGAACATTAATAAATGTACCCTCATGTACACTGAAGTGTACATGAGGCCCATATCCTCTATCTCATTCTTTGGTGTGAAGAGGACGATAGTTTCACTCTGACGCTTTCAGTAGGTCGACTGATTTTTGGTAGGGACGATCGATATGCTTTTTCAGTTTACAACTTTATCAAACAGGTGCAAATGAAATGGAGACGTAGTGACAATATATACCTGGAACATGCCATAAAATCCCACTTCAGAAAATCTCCAGGAGGAAACAAGAAAGAGAGCGCATATATACATCACAAGTGCCGGAATCGGGAAACAGCGGAAAAAGACAAGCGATACGCTCGGAAGGAAAAATTCGGGTTTTTGATTCCTCGATCACCTTCTTATTCTGATTTTACTGTCAAGGTGCATTCATTTGATTTTAGAAAAGACTATATAGACAGCTCCGTTCCCGCTAGAACGGTGAATATATATACGCAGTCTCTATACATTAGCTCATGAGTATTTTTATACTGTCCATATCCAAGACACAAACCACTGACCGGATGTATAATAAAACAGTATCTTTATAAAGACTTTCAATCTATACTCATGAGCACGAGCATGCATCGTTGGCATATGAGAAGAGTAGAATTCTAATTTTACATCTATTGAAGTTAACGCAGTGAGTAGTGTCTTTGACTAGACGCACTACGTGAGGAGTTCAAAACTCTAACCAGAGCGGACGGCAGATTGAAGATTTAGAAGGATAATTGGTTGTGTCACAAAATTAATGATTAGAGACGTAAATTGATTGTCTTACAAATTGATCATATTCACAAAATTTAGAAGGGTAGTCTAGAGATTGAAACATGCTTAGAGTACTCAAAGGTGACATCTGATTCGGTGCGAAAATAAATCATTGTGTTTAGAAATATGAGAACACAGTAATACATGAACTGAACGGAGCCTGGGCGCATATACATAGATGTGTACAGCGCAAAGAATGGAACTTCTAGCTTCTAGGAACAACTCAATGTGTCTTTTCTTTAAGAATGGAGAGTATTTATCTCAGAGGTCTCCTGTAATGATGATTCTTCTCATAATAATCATTTTCATTGCGCTGCATTTTTCTTTGTAATGTCTAACGTTTAAAATTTTACTAATATGTTGTACTCTTCCTACTTTTCGAATATAAGTGAGCCGGTATATTTAAAAGATCAATGAATATCACATAAAGTCATATGAAAGCCTCTGCTACCAAGACAAAACTTTCGGGATAAATGTTTTGCATTTGTGTGTGCTGAATTGAGAGTTACGAAATATTTGGTAGTAAAAATGCATGTTATCATTAGCCATGCCCATTATATATTAAACCTACATTTTAGTCGAACTAGAGCAGCTAGCGCCAACTTGAATATCTGTAAATATTAAATATAATCTTACTTACATAATACAATCTACATGATCATATGTAAAATGGAAAAACTATCATACATCTTGGACCGTATAATATTCTTATTAACTTATAGAATAATCAGTGTTGATATGTGGTGTCCATTGCCAACATAGAACTCACTAACTGAATTTTCTTGTCTAGTTTGGAATCGATCAGTTTTTCCAGTACACTACAGTATGGATGTAGATGTGACATGACATGTTCACAACACTTAGAATGTGTTTACACAGTTATACCTTTAACATAGTTTTTATTTTACGACTGACAAGTATGTTAAATAACTACATCCAGATATATCATAACAAATATATATAGAGAACTGTATATGATTGTTCAAAGATGTATACTTTATATGTAATTGAAATTGAGTAATAAACCATTGATAAATTACTAGTTTATCACAACAAGAGTTTAGGTATTCAAAAGTATTAGATTTTGAAGTGAAGTTTGATATCTCTTTAGAAAACCCATAAAACGTTATTATCAAACAACCGTATTTGTGTACTAGAGCAGATCTCCGCAGATGGTACTTATAAGTTGAAAAAGGAAGTTAAAGAACATCAAACAAATTGCATCATCAAAGTTATCTCCCTTTATTATGATTTTCCAATAATAGCAATCCTTAATTCTTGACTTGATTCAATATTGAGAATAGACAAGTATCCGCATCTAAAATAAGATGGAAAAATATAAATCGAAGTTGATTGCCTTTGGTTTCTTAATTTCTTAGTAATTTTAACTCGAATATTTGTGACTAATATTACTAGTTAATTTTGCAGCAGTGTTACATGAGCTACAACATATTCGACATTATCAAAATTAAACTAAAACATGCTTGGATTTTCAGTTATTCTCGTATATTTACTTATAAATAGACATTGTAAACAAAGATGGAGTGATGTGGATTTATATATATAATGTGTAATCTTGCACCAAATAAGGTTTTATAACATGTGTGTACACAAATCTAATGACATGTCATGATAGCCAAAACAAACCTGACAAACACTATATTTATAATTCTTCTATATTTTGATTATCAAATTAGAATTATTTTGTACAATAAATGATTTAAATTCATGAAGACTTGTTTGAGCTTTTAGAAACTATTCTTCTCACTTATGCTGTTGAAATATGAATTCTTGCATGTTTGCTTGGTAGGATTACATCAATATCAATCAAATACTGTAAATGTATAACTTAGTTAAACTTAGATGTTGCTAGAAACATGTGTGGTAACTAGAGGACAACCTTAGGAGGTAAGGAAACATAGAATACGTATAAATATGTCTAGTAACCAAGAAAAGTTCATTACAATAGAGTGAGATAATGGGAAAAGAGATGTGAACCTCAAAACCACGATGTGGAATGCATGTATAAGGAATAAATCGGAATAAAAAAACAAGAGAAATATAGTGAAACACGAGTAAATACTGAGAATAAATCTTAAGGTAAATGTTTTTACATTTTTACAGCTAGCCATCTCAAGATTTAGCTCTGTACGTTGTTGTTGAATGGAGTTATATGGATGAAGAACGTTGTAATAGATATATTGACATAAAAAAATGGAGTGCAAATCTTTTTGGCAAACGATTCAGATGTAGTGGAAGCTATTACACCCCCCAGTACCAATATATAAGGTATAGCATGACTCCATTCGGGATTCCTCGAAGTCTCAGTTCCATGTTTGGATGTCAGACTTGAGTCATGTGTCTTGTGCGCTTGTGTAACCCTTATCTTTTGTTAGAATGATCTTGACATGAAGAAAAGTGAGTTGCAGTTTCACATTCCGTAGCTATATGCTGCATGTTAGCTCGAGGAAATTTGCATGATGAGTGCAACTGTGTGGACGGGTTGCATGTGAGATCCGTCATGGAAGGTTAGAGGTTGCACGGTTTTGATCGCTATTATCTATATTATATTGCATGTTTTGATAAGGTGTTTTTGTCGCAGTGCATGTTTAGGATGTTGCAAGAGTGATCGATAGAGAACCTCGATGATTGCTTTCATCAACAATTGTCATTCATTATACATTTACTTGTTGAACAATGTACTATGTCAATGTCGAAATAGTGTACAGATTCTCTTTTACATATCACATGATGGGTCAAAACATTAGCACTATGGTCTTGTGATCGAAGATATGAATATCGTCAAGGAGTATCGACAAAGTAATGACAGTGTGCATAAGCAATCGAGTGTTAGACTTCTTGTTGTAGACATTTTGGGTGAGACTTCCGAACTCCATGGCGGTTTGTTGGATAACTAGTGCATGAAAGTGGACTTGATTATGTGCAAGACCGTATCACAAACTCGACACGATAAATCCAAGAAGAAGTGTTTGGTTGTCTATAGACAAGTCACTTTGTTGTTAGACTTTGGTCTTTGCACTCGTCTATCATCGATCCTCAAAGTAACGACAAATGATCAATTATAAGATCTCATTGAGAAATACGTAGGATACATTGATTAGATTTGCTATTGGACAAGTAGCTCGTATGATAGCTCAAACATTTCTTGCTAGTATTCTTCTTTCTTGAGACGTTCACTGGACATTCTTGGATGAACCATTACACATATATGTGTTGGAGGTGCGTTCATGTGTTTGTTGTGACATCATTAGTGTGTTTTGACATCTTCTAAGCGCACGTGATGAAGAAGGATCGATCGATCTTTTGACCATCACTGTTACATATATTTTTTGCACCATCAGTGCAAGATTTAAAAATAGCAATTGTAATGCGATAGTGCCTTATTAAACTATATCACAAAATTTGTTCTTCATCTAGTGTTTGAAGTTGTGTTGAGTGTTCAGTTTGATGTTTAGTTAGCTCAAACAAATGATAATATTTGTAAGGTCTACCGAGTCGCAATAGTGAGCATTAAAGTACTTTGCACAAGAGGTTAAGAAATACAAATTTGTTGTTGTGCAATTTATTCTCCTCTTGTTTTTGTATTACGTGTAACTCATATCATGCATCAATGTTCTCTTTGTTATGTTACGTAAGTACATTGAAAGCTTCCTTTAGTCAATAGTATCGATTGGACGTTCATCTGAAATGCGAACTGATTGCACCACATTTGCTTGAAGTTGCTGATGGTAAATGGTAAGATCACTATGATATTCTGGTCGAGAGAATTGTGTTCTCTCACAAAGTGCTATCACTTGTAATGCATTAGCTCGAAAGACAAAACATGCTCGTTGTGACATGTTTCTTGTAGTGAACTTACGAATCTAAGGAAAAATCTGCAAATACTGCATTGTATTGTCCCCAGTATTTTTTGGATCAATAGAGTATATGGTGCATTTTAAGAACACCTTGGGTATCATATTGTCATATGACTCTCGTCGTGATCTAGTCATATAATGCTCGAGTTCGTTAGCTGTCATTGATCAAAAGAATTCAAATTCATAAGAACAATATGCATATATTTTATCTTTTCCAACTCACTCTTCAGGATTTTTTGTGCATCTATCCGTACGCTTTATGTATTCGTTCGGTTCGAAAGTTGATGCAGAGGATGGATGACAAGCTCTTAAGAATTTTGATACCAAGTTTGGTGAAAATGAGTTACTAATTATAAAGTGATGAGTGTAGCAACACCCAACACCGATTCTCCAATCAAGACTATGACAATGAATATCGTACGGATGACTCAAAGCTCTTCTAGTGACATTGAGAGTTTAATGATATTAGTTTGTAGATGACACCAATTTTTTGTTGTGCTTAGTGGCATGCTTGACTTGATGTATACTAACATGACATGTGTTGACCATGAGTTGATGGCACCACGTCTTGACTTGACGTGCAGTCAGTGCCATGATCTATTGTTTAGTGTATCAGAACGTGTTAGTATGACTTTCAGTCTATGTTACGTGTATAACTCAACTAGTTCACTTTATGAGCTATGACTGTGTCAAGAACTGCAATTTGAATCTTATCTTATATTTTGTTTGTCTTGTATTTGTGTCACGATGCAGACGTTGATGCAAATACATACTTTCTTTTTTTACTTTTGATTGGGAGCTCGATCTTTAGGAGTAGTTCACTTGGGTGTGGCTATTTAGGGACTGATTTTATAACCACCATTGTTAGTGTTGAGATTTTTGTGTAAGAGATCTCTTAGCCATGAAGCATAGACTAATAGTGCTTTTCTAAGCTCTATTTCTCCTAAGCAAACACTAAAGAGATTATATTATATGGAATATGATAGTGGAGTTATCTAAAAAGTATTTATTTCCAGATCAGTATCAATAGAGTATAGTATTGCTTCCACTCCAAGAGATTGTATTCACTTGTCGTGAAATTATATTTTTTATGAATTTTTAGTCGATATTGAATATTGACACGCATATATTTTAAATGTATATATCCTGATGTGTTTTTCGCTTGTTGACTTGCTATAGAGAGCATAATTCATCCAGTCCTTGTATCTCATTTTTCTAAATTCTTCATTTGTATTTTATTGTAGATAGACATTCTTTTAGTCAGTACTTGATTTTCCGTTATGGTGACGAGTTTATGCCTAGTACTCGAGTTATGAACATTAATAAATGTTATACCCATTACTATAAGAAAGCCTCGTCTTTATGCACATTTCATTCATTTCTTAACACTTCCACATGGCTATGGAGATAATTTGTGCAAGAATAAGATGAGAGAGAGACACAAAACCATGAGAACAAGCCCTTCATGGTCAAGCTTCACTTTATGTACACTTCCACAATATCTTACAAAACTAAAGAACAGAAAATGCGTATTGTAACTGCACCTCAAAACCTCTAATCCAGTCTTTCAATCTAACCTCTGAATACCTTATCTAATCACAACTACTACTATATCACCATTGTATCAATGCAAGTAAATCACTAGCCCAAATGGTCTGATCACCTTAACCGAAATGAGAGTCGTGAGTGTAGTTCACATAGCTAACGATATAGAACACAACTTGATGTCAACATAAAAAATGCACCACCATCACCGCTCAATATACAACTAACTCAATGGTCATATCAACTTAACCCAGTCAAGGGTCATGAGTGCAGCTCACGTAGCCAACGGTATAGAGAGAATTGTATCCAAAACCAGAAGTATGCATCGAACTCATAGCGAAGAACTCGAAAAATGTCAATCTACAGACTTCATTCTTTCCTAATGGTCTTCTGATATGGATAGGGTTTGCCCTCTAGACCATAATGACCCAAGAATCATCAAATCAGATCTTCAACAGTCAAGATAACTCCAACTTTCGATCGCAGATGAGTGGATCTTGAAAACCTCCTCCATGCGAGCTAAAATCGCTCACATCGTCCAAACGAATAGTTTGAATTGAGTTTTGTCTCCTCTCATAAGTAGATCCCAACAACTTCAGGCTCAAATAAGTCGTTTGGAAGTCTTCTCACAAAATCACATAATAATTTTGGTCATAAGAGGTAAACAATTGAAGTAAATTGATCCCATGCGGCTCAATCTCTCTCACTTCGTCCAACACAACAATCCAATCTACATGCGATATCCTCCTATGCGCAAATGGAGACTCCTTGATCCTGTAAGCATCAAGAACGAAGAGCTTGGTCCACCGATCGTGAAGAACAACTCAACCTCGAGTCGCAAGTAATCAAAAATATGATATAAGCATTTTCTTGCTAGTCAAATTCATCCAACACTCCGGTCTACTTGATGAAATTTCGTAACATCTTCAATCTCATGAAAAAGTCGATGTTTTGATCACAATGGATCCATGATCAACAAGTTTGGATTCTCAAAACGACTTGAACGATCCAACTCTCCTTCGCAAACAACTGAAAACTCTAGTCCTCCCTCTCTACGTCTTAATTTACTCCAAAACACATAGCACGATCCATCTTTGTCTAATCCTCAGCGTAGCTTGTCCAAATCCGATGAAATATTACGCGCATGCATTGGACCTCCCATTCTCTCAATATGTTCACCGACAGATTACAAGTACAAGTTGACCCCTTAAGCGCTCCTCTTATGTCAGTACAAAGTCTGTAAAACCTCAAGGATCTTCTTATAAACTTTTTTCTTTCTTTTGGATATAGAACTTATTTTCATAAAACAAGAATAGACTGTTATTATCCATATAGATAACAACATCGTATCATTTTCGACCCTTCACTGGATGATCCATGCGTCAGTGGTTCACTATAAATAAAAACGATAATTAAATTTTAAAAGTTCTCTTATCGAATAGACTATTGTTACATGGAGTAAAAATATTGTTACAGTGACAACTCGGTTGGAACCGAAACCAATTTTCTGGAACACAATTTCTCGAGAGAACTTACTAGAGATTACAACTAAAATTATATTTTATAGAAAAATTTTAATTCACACCAGATATCTTTATCTCCCCATGTTTAAACCTCATCCATATGAGCTACGACGCCTTATTTCAAGACAATGTTGCTGCTTATATATTGCGACTTGTGGTTTAAGAGAAATTGATAACAATTTCTAAAAATGCGGCTGGTCTCCGTCTACTACAGTTGCTGTTGCTGTTTCAGAGCCGCTTTTGGTGCGGGTGCAAGTTTGTACCGCACCCCAGACGACTAAGAAGTCGCACTATGCGAGTCGACCAGTATAAATTCCTGTCAACAGAATATAACATCAAAGTCAACCCAGAGAGGAATTTGTATCGTTCTTAGATTTAAAACCTCACTCCTCATATAAAAAAGGCATGAGAAGAGGTCACAGGTTGACCATTTGACTGTTAGTCTATGGACTGAGACTAGACAGAGGGCGCGAGGGCTGCGCGACCGCTCAGCTCTGACACACAGCAGGTTGTTGTGTGCCGAGCAGTCTACACGCGTAGACTATTCCAATGTGACCTCTTTTGTAAATCGCCGACTCTTCTTCTATCGCCGACTCGTCCACTCGCCGCCTCGTTCGATTAGACTCTGGAGTCAGGATTTTTGTGATTTTATGGCTGTAAAATCGTCGAAAGTTTGCTCAGTCGTTTCTTCATTGCCGTCACTGCTCACTCGTTTCTTCATGACCGTGCGCTACCATGACAAGTTTATTGATCTTACAGTTTGAGCCTCGCATTGTGACTCTTGAGTTGGGCTCGATGGCATAAGCAACTTCAAGATCACACTTTCAGGAATGAGTTTGAGGGTTATTTTTGACGTGTGATTGTGTGACTGGATTCATCGCTGTGAGACTTTCATGACAATCTGAGCTTTCGGCAGATTCTGCAGGCGTTGCACTACAATCTTCTATATTTTTATCTTCTCAATACGTTCTTGGTCTTCTGAATGAAAGTTTCTCTTCTTTGCAATCCATTGCATAATGCCTCACAGCGAGAAAGATAGACGTGTGAGGTGGGATAATGTCGGAGAATACTAGATTATCAAAGGAGGGGCTCTTTTCGACCATGAATACCGTGTTTGTGATGATGAACTGCGGGAATGGTTTCTCTTGTTTGCCAAAACAGCGAAGGAGATGTCTGATATCAAAGAAGCTCGGATAGTCTTTGATAGTGACCATGAACTGCTTGGGTGTATAGCTGCTGCATTTTTTGAGAAAATCGTCAAGAAGTAACATTATCAAGTTTACAGAGAGTTGACGATGATCTTGGGATATAAATATCGCAAAGAACTGCCATCTTGTCTTGAGGAAGCCGTGAAGGCTGAGCTAAGTGAGGAATCTGAGATTTTTATTGGCTTCTTCAGATGTGCTGTTTGGTCACTCTTGCCTTAGAGGAGTGAAATTATCAATCTCTTGTAGTGAGAAGTATAGCTCCTCGGTAGATGCTTGAACTCTGTTGCTCCCACTGACAAGTTTGATATTTTCATTTTGGAACTTGTAATATTATCGGCGTGAGCTCTTTCTGATTGTTGTCTGAACTTTGTTGTTCTCAGTGACAGGTTTGAAATTTCCGTTTTGGAAATTGTTATATTATCTGAGTGAGCTCTTTTTGGTTGTTGCATGAACTTAGCTGCTCTTGTGACAGGTTTGGAATTTCTGTAACTTGTTATATTGTCGGCGTGAGTTCTTTCTGGTTGCTGTTGTTTCACAGGATTGGGAATTTCCGGCTTAGCTTCCGATCCATGGTTGATTTATCATTCGCTTTATTGTGGAATGATTTGAACGTTAGGCATTCATTTCTGCACTCGGGTTAGTCGGTCCACGAGCTTCTTAGCTCATGCAAAAGACCACACCAGTCGGGAGTTATGTGGGTGCAACTCCCAGTGGTCTTCTCTGTTATCTCTAAGGTCCCAAACAAACTACTAACTAATGAAAGCAAAGAGTCTCCCAACCTCGAAAGTAAATAATAGATAATACATACAAACTTGAGTTACATATGTACATAAAACCATTATGTATTTTTAGCATATAACACTCAGTCACGTTAGAAATGAAACATACATATGATTCATTAATAAATGATGCAAGCTTCGAACCCCAAGTGAAAGGTGAGATCATCCACAAAAGTATTGGCTAATGCAAAAATTACAATCTCAAAGATGAAATAGTTGATCAGAAATGAAGTTGATGAGTGCAGAAGAAGCTATTGATAACTCTGTATAATGATGATTGACGAGATAGCTATAATTTTGACCCATAGTGTATTGCATTTCGCAAACAATATTCATATGGCCTTGATTAGTTTCGAGCATAGCATAGTGAAAATATAAATAAATGTTTATAAACTAAATAATATAAATACTATCATTCCTGCTGAAATATGAGATGATATGAAAATTGTTTGGTAGTACTGACAAATGAGCTTGATCAATGTCCAAATATTTTTTCTGGAGCTCATCTTTCCAATCAGATGTATGACGTACAAGAACTCGATTGAAAGTAGGTCGTCGTTGAACAGTGATATCGTTCAGCCGACGTTTCTTTCTCATAATCATTTCTCTATGAATATTCTCGTTCCAATCTAAGGCTGCACACGCAAGCCGAGCCAAGTGTGACTGATCCCAATGAATCCTCTTTGTCGCAAACTTATTGATCACTGAATGAAATGTCTCACTCATGAAGTTCTCCCGAGCTTTCGTGTAATAACGCATCTTCAACCACGTGAAATGCTTCTCGAGAAATACCGACATCGCAAGATGTGTACGACCCAAGTGGAAATCAAGTCCCCTATCCGTTAACTCTAGACACACATTCTCGATCACCAGGGAGAATACGGCACTCGGAGTGATCCTCCGTCTAATGTGATGCCGCGGTCAAGATCTCGAATATCATAATATGCAGATGCTCATCACCTCTGAAACATACAAAAATTCTATAAGGATGGACACCATAATTGTACGAGCTATATAGAAACAATATGAGAGCTCAAAGGTCAAAGATACTTGTCACGTGCGGCACGAGCACATGTATAGTTCAACTTGTAGACAATGTCATTTGCTGTCAACTCTGGGTACTACAATCCACGTGTGCGTTCGAGTTCCCAATAATCTTCAGCTGAAAGTCCCAACTCCTCAACGACACGGTTCACTAGTACCGCCTTACTTCCAGCAAGGGGTAGACCTTTTGCTCCACAAAAAACCTTCAACATTGGCACTGAAAATACCGAAAGCTCTGTCCTACTACGAGCCTCTTCAATACTTTGATTCGAAGAGGACATCTTCGCATCTTGTAGATCGTCCTTGAACTTTTGCACGATATTCTTAGTCTTGTGTCACAAATCTTTTTGATTGCTGATACCATGCCTACATCACATCTTTGCAAGTAAGTGTGCGAACCACCAAAGAATTCAAGATACAAATTCAGGACTCTTCTGATCAACAAATGGGTTTTGTCTTACGTACATGTCAATAATCGTGTCCACATTCCGATTATCATCATGGATGATCTCCGAGGTGAGGATGTCCTTGTCCAAAAGTAGAGCTATACCCTTCTCCACCGCAGCAGTTTTGATCTTCCAAGAACTCATGGCTTCAACCCTCGTCATGGTGACCATCTCAATCACACTATTGTATGCAGCATTGATAAAGGATATGGTCTCATGATACACATTTCGAGATGAATCTCATCGACAATCTACATACAAGACTAGCGACTCTGCAATTCATATATCTCACGAAGGTCAGTTATACAATAAAAATATACATAGAATAGATACATGTCACTACAAACATTCATCTTCTCTATGGATGATAGCAGAGACGCATGCATTGTTTCTTTTTTTGCTCTCCATAACTCCTCTACAGCAGTACACCAACCTATAGCACGTCCAATGCCGTTCTGAAAGTCATACCAATGAGACTCACTAGGCACGCTTAGACCCCATGTCTCCAACATGCTTGCTACTGATGTATAGCTGAGTCCAACACAAGAGCGACATGATACATTTGCCAAATAATATCAAGTGAGCCTTAGTCGTACTCCATCTCTTCTGACAAAAAAATCGTCTTGTGTCTATTGTCACAAGTGAACTTCAGCTGCCAACACTAGAGATAAGCGGTGATAGCTTGAGCTAGACAATAAAGAAGATATCCTTGATGAGGGCACGTTGGACGAAAGATCTCACAAAATTCTACAATCTTTGCTCGATCTCATAAATCATACTTGAGCCTCTTTGTGTTCTCGAGGTGCAGTCTCGACATCAACAAGCTCATCCTCCTCCAACCCATCCAACGGATCATCATAAGGATCGACGTGGTGTTGATTGTCTGGAATCATCACGTGACTATCCTCTACATTATCTAGAACGATATCATCAACTGGCTCTATGTCATCGACATCAGCAGGCTCGACTTGCTCAACACGATCAACACGTCCTCTCTCCAAACCTTATGTACGTCCAGACGCTCTATCCAACAACCACCTTAGACATTGAGCATGTGTGGCGACAGGACCTAACGCATGACACAACCGATTATAAGAATCCAGTATGTCCTAAGGTATCTGAATAACTTGGGAGGTATCCGGCTGTCTCCTACAGTGATAGTTGATCCCGTCACTAGCGAACTGCCCCCAACGTCTCTCCTTCATAGAGACAACTAGTATAAGAGAAAAAAACCAAATTCAGTTTATCGTGGAGATACTAAATACATTATGTGTCTTGCTTCGTGACTTCTTGTCCCTCACATACTATTATACTAATGTATCAATAAACAAAAACTACAAAAAGTATCCAACTTCAAACCCTAGACAGAAGGAAAAAAAAACAGAGTGAAAAAGGCAAATAGCAACAAAAATCATGAAAGACAACTCATGGGTGTAAATACCTGACTCAAGAACAAATAAATGTATAAATTATCTCTTCCTTTCTCACAAAAATATACTTCAAATTAGTTCTTCAAATCTGAAAAAATTCACAAAATATTGAATCTAATCATATTACATAAAATATTATAAAACATTCTAGATGTCTAAACTATATGCGAGTACAAAAAACACTACTTAGTTTAGGATCAGAAAAGTTACTTGTGAAGAGGAGGAGACCAGCAACTTCTTTGTGCAAGTACACAATGAAGAGAGCGAGGAGAGGAAATACTCACCTTCGCTGGCTTGGTCATGAGAGTGGCGGGGCTGGCAAGGTCTCCCAGGAGGAAAGGACAGTCGGTAGGGCACAGCCCCTGACGCAGTACAATGTCTTTACAAGTTACCCTTGTTTCAAGGCAGCTGTCCAAATGAAAAATGAATTCAAATTTTGAAAATTGACTGTCCGTTTTACATGATTGACTGAGAGCATTTTGACTCCCTAGACTCTGTAGCCGAAAAACGTTTTTGACTTTTCCAGAAATATACTGCATCCAAACCGCTGTCCAACGATACTAAGCTTACCCGGAAATGGTTCACTAAAGGTGACGGAAATTTATTTCGCGTTTTCTCTAGGTTACCCAGATTTCACATTTTTCTCTACCGTTCCCGAAAAGTGAGGACTCTGGGTAACCCAGACCCTATGTACTTGGAGGCGGGGTTTAAGGTACGGTCAACCACCGGTGCCCATCACCGGCCATAGAATCAGCCGTGGAAATTCCCAAAGAGGATAAGCTGAAAGTCTAAAAGCCGACGGAGCCGCAGACGTGAAATCTCACGATGTGAACGCAGCTTTACGGAGGATGTTCAGCTGCATTGAGAATGCGCAGCTTGTGACGAAGGAAGTGTTTGGATAGGTTTAGGGTTCATGCGGACAAGTGCTCTGGTTGAGCATTGTAGAATAACAGATTGCGGTGTTTCTGTAAACCTGAGGACTCAGACAAGTTGAAAAGATGGAGCTCTGTGCTGCCGAGTCGCTGAGCAGGTGCTTCTCAGCAGCAACTTCCATAGCAAGGTGCTGTACCTCATATGGTACGCCTGTCTGGCGTTCTGGACCTAGGGTCGTGTTCTCAGGTTCACTTTCCGTTTCACATAGAAGGATTAGGGCTTTCCCTGTCTGTGGGAGCAAGGCCGGAAGGTTTCATGGCGGAATCACTGCCTCCGTTGGAGTGCCAGCTGCGGAGGATGAGGAATACACGGAGCAGAAGGAGAGTGTGGGAAAGAAGGGGTTCCAGATTCTTGGTACCAAGGAGAAGAAGGAGCTTCGGGCGTACGCGCATTCCCTAGGAAAAGACATCAACGTGCAGCAGGTGCATATGTGTGTAACTTCTTTCCTGAATCCTTATGACTAGCTTCCGTAGCGCGAGTTTGATTTGTGTCTTGAGAGAGGCGGTCAGTCCTTTCCAAGATTGAGCCGTGTCTCTAGCCATCTGTTTGGTCATATGACGTAGAATAGATGGAAACGTGTTCGTTTCAATTTTTGTGTAGCAGGAGATGTCTGCAGGGTGCATCAGTGGTGTAGGTTGGCGTAGCTTAACGTTATCCCCGTATCAACGTAGAGCACCAGTTCCGGGCAGTTGACTGTGCGTTTAGAAAGTGATCTAAGCATTCTCTCGTGGCCTGTTAGCGTTTTGTTTGGCCATGATCACTTTTCCCGTTTGGATAACCATGTTACATTGGAAAAATACAGATGACTTTACTTTAAGGGTTCTGTAGCTCATATCCGGGAAATATATGGTCGTAACAGCGTGGTCATGATTTTGACGACGTAGACTGTTGTTACTGGAAGGTTCCAACCAGTGCCGGCCTAAGCACGAAGAATCCATGACCTGTCGTAATTAGGAGTTGTTGTCGGTCGAGATGAAATCTTTTAGAGTGTTACACGTCGTAACAGTGGTTTGATTTCAGTGATGAAAATTTTGGTGCCGGAAGGCTCAGGCCAATGTCGGTACAACCCTCTAAGAAGCACTGAGAAATTGTACCATCTGCTGCGCAAGTAACATTCTGCTTATACTCGTATCTTGCGGCTTGTACCCGAGTGTCGTCCAGTAAACAGGTTCCAACCAGTGCCGGCCTAAATTCGAAGAATACCTTATAGGTCGGAATTTGGAGGTGTTGTCGGTCGAGATGAAATCCACGAGAGGGTCACACGTCGTAACAGTGGTTTGATTTCAGTGATGAAAATGTTTGGTGCTGGAAGGTTCAGGCCACTGTCGGTACACTCCTCTAAGAAGCACTGAGAAATTGTAACCATCTCTGCACAAGTTACATTCTGCTGAGACTCGTATCTTGCGGATTGTACCATATAGAGTTGAGAATCGTCCAGTAAACACTTTCCAAGTAGTGCCGTCCTAAATTCGAAGAAGCCCTGATAGGTCGTAATTAGGAGGTGTTGTTGGTCGAGTTTGAAATCTACTAGAGGGTCACACGTAGCAACAGTGGTTTGATTTCAGTGATGAAAATGTTTGGTGCTGGAAGGTTCAGGCCAGTGTCGGTACACTCCTCTAAGAAGCACTGAGAAATTGTAACCATCTGCTGCACAAGTAACATTCTGCTGAAAGTTGTATCTTACGATCTTCTTACAGTCGATTATCGTCCAGTAGAATACCCGCAGGGATCAGAAGCTATTCCAGTACATGCGGCGCAAATCTGCATCGCTTTAGTGACATTAAACTCGTCAGTAGAATTAGGTGGATATCAGTACAACCCGTGCCAAGATCTGATAGGTTATTTCCACCTTCTGTCCTAACTTGTACATCAGTGGGCGAAGCTGCCACCTGCAACGATGGGTTGATCCTCGTGATGACATTCTTCGGTTTCCAATACCAACGCCTGTTCCTGCAACCCCGTAAGAAGCACCATGCTGCTGCTCGCAGCGCTTGCCAAGGGCTCCGTCATTTTATGACGGCACTCATGTGGGGCAGGGGTCGTTTAATCTCTGTGATGAAGGTTTAGTGCTGGAAGGCCCACGGCCTGTGTCGGTACATACTCTAAGAAGCGCTGAGAAATTTACAGGACTTGATGAAGCATGTTACTGAAGCCTTGGTACTTTAATCCGTGGGACGGGTTTACTCTAATATTTTACTTCTTCTGATAGTCAGCCCATTGTTACACTTATGGCTAAGCAGCAGCTACTTCCCTGCTGGTATAGTTTAGGAGGCGATGAGGAATATATTGAGTGTGACTTTTATGATCAGTAGTGTGTATCCGGCCAGAACGTTGTGATTTTGTGCTGAGATGATGATCGTCGTATCGGAATCGTGAGAGCATTAGGGCAAGGTTCCAGAAAGTGTTAATTGAGCCCTTACAGCATGGCGTGACATATTCAACATATCCTCAAATCGCTCATACGAAGTCACTTTGTGGTACAGGTGGGAAAGCTTGGCATCACACCTAACGTCATAATATCAATCGTTGACGCTTTGGAGGCGAATGAGATCATTAAGGTTCCTACTTTGTGCCCACAGGAAAAACGTGACAGTTCACAGTAAAGTGAAGATATTTCTAAGGCTCTGTTGATGCGTAGCGATATTGTCCAGCGCTTGCACTTCTGGAGGTATTGTGGGATGGCCTCGCTTACCGCGAGTTAATTTCTGATGTTGTAGTTGATTCTCTTATCATATTTTCAGGTCAAAGTACTGGAGAACTGTGGAAGTGAGCAGGATGAGATCATTGCTCGGCTTGAGCAGGGAACTGGAGCGCAGACCGTGGGGATTATTGGACGTACTCTCCTTTTGTATAGGGCTAGCATGAAGAAACTTGCGGCTTCGGAGAAGAAGGCCGAGAAGCCTAAGAGGCGAAGTCGACTTGCGATGTCAGCTGGACGGGTATTGCATCTAGCATCGTTTTCATCTTCTCGCAGATTGACACAAGAACTAAATGGATTGGTTCATTGCGGTCGGGTCCTTTGAGTCTTGTTTACTTAAGGCAGTGTACACCCAGTTATACGTGGCAAGTTTCTTCAGTAGAGGCGACGTTCTCTCTTAACGTGGCCATCCATGGACTGTTCCACTATTATCTAACTTATAATGTCCGGAGTGCTGGAATCCCTGGTTGTAGGTTTTCTGGCGTAATTTTATTTCTCGATTTGAAGTAACCGTTTGTCTTGATCTTGATTCTTGCAGAGCACACTGAAGAGCAGGCGTCCGGCATGATCCAATCTCTATCCTGTACAGTTATTGATGACTTGGGGAGTACCAGTTCTCATCCGTCAGCGATGGTATAATAGGAGAGTAGTTACCTTGTGGGACGACTGTAGTACCACCTTTTGGCGTTGAATTGGTGATTGAATTCTTCCACCTATGATGCGGTAGCTCACCCCTGCTGTGTCTAACTGAGATACTGTTTACGAAGAAAATCCTGTTCTCACCTTTTCGAGCAGCTGCCAAGTGGGTCTTCATCGAGACTTATCGAGAGCCAATATGCCTTCGGAGCCCGGTTGGGGTAGGTTGAACGACGGTGATAGCAGTAAGAGGATAAGAGCGATTCACGGTCAGCGTTGTACCGTTTTGAACTTCAACTAAGTATGCTGTACCATATACACATCCTATCGAGCGGCTAACTTGAACCGTGAGACGTCATGTTGGCGAAGACGTGTGGAGGGCTGCCCGCAGGTATTTCATGATGAAGAAGTATGTAGTACTGAATGTAACATTGTGTACGCATGTGCCTTCCATCGTCATTCTGATTCCAGGAGAAGGCCCGCCTTCTCTCTGCCGGGGTTCACTTCTCAGGTCATACACAGTCGTTCACGTCGCGCTTATGCTGAGATTCCTTTGTAACTCCACATGATAGAGCAGAAATGAATCACAAGTGGTGGATGGTTAAAATTTCACAGTTGGGGTGGACGGGCAAGCGAATCAGTCCTTTATTCTACCAGCCCATGGAGCTGCAGTTCTTAGGTCATCACTTCAAACCAAAGTGAGGGTTTTCTCGTTAAAAGCCATTGACTTTCTTGAATCAGGACCTCATATCCCGGGACCGACCGTGAGATGATGGCATTATGTAAAATGGAAGATGTTGATTGTATCATAGTTGAGGCGTTGCGGATAAAGTCATGAAGTATGTAGAAAAATCGTTACATATTGAATATACATATTGCATGTCTATGCGAAATGCGAAATTTAGGAATACGGGAGTTTATACTCCAAGAACAGCCTGTGGCATAGGCACTATACTCGTTATAGTAAGAAGATTGTTACATGGTTCTTCTCTATTTTGGTGGGTTGTGCGTCAGTGGGTATTAATTGACACATGGTTTGTGGTGAGGAAGAGGAAAGTAACTCGAGATTTAAGTTCCAGTGTGTGTAGATTTCAAACTGGAAGAATAGCGTTCTTAATAATAAATGACAACCCTAAGGTGCATATAAAATCAACTCGAGTGTCAGGATGCGGAATATTGTAGGAAAGTTTCACAGATATGTGTCGTTCTCACTCCGATCTCAACTGTTCCCTCTAATTCTAGAAAGGAGCCAATTTGTACTTAGCAGCGTTTTATTTATTATTTAAGGGAAATTTATGTTAAAAACGAAGATGAACTCTATTAAAGTGAGGAATCTAAGAATGAGGAAGAAGAAAGCGGCTCCAACAATATTGTTATGATAGAGGGAAAAAGAATCTACGCGCCAGCTTATCTTTAATACGAATTGCTGTTATTCATGTTTTGTCACGCGCTTAAGTGAAGCACTCTTAACTCCCCTCCACTCAGCGCCAGCCTAGATCCGGCATCCCGTGTAATGTGCCCCAGCAACTGTTATTCATGTTTTGTCTCGCGGTTAAGTACAGCACTGTTACTCCCCTCCGCTCAGCGCCAGCCGAGATCCTGCATCCTGAGTAATGTGCCCTCGCAATGTTTCAAAAAATGCAAGAGAAGTAGAGAATATGTCGGATATTTTTTGTCTCAAAACAAACAAAATAGTAAAAGAACTCTGAATTTGATAAAATCCGCAGGTGGATTAACACAGTATTCCGTAAATTGTCAAAAACAGCCGGCAAATTACAGGTAAATAGGAAAAACCTGGGCTGGGCCTGCCTCCGCTGCCAGACGAGGAACTTGTTAAACAAGGAAAATGAAAGGAGCTTTTCACTCGTTTTGTTGGTAGAAGCATGCATTAGTCATTCCATCTTCAGATAAAGTAAATACTATATTTAATTTGTGAAAAGGGGTGGTAATAAATCTAACGAGGTAAAATATTAATTTCTATTGCGTGATCTAGAGTAGGGATGTTGTAGTGTGCTCGATCGGTACATCCTTTTCTTGTCTTTCATCTAGTGTCAATAACACACGCTTGTACATTTTTTGTCTTTCATCTAGTGTTAATACCAGGTGCACTTTTGTTTCTCATTTGGTCTCAAAGCTTGGTGCAAAGTTCACGTCTTTCCTCTAGTCTCAATACCTGGGTGCACTTTTGTTTCTCATTTGGTGCCAAAACTTGATGCAAAGTTCAAATCAGCCATAAGTTAAGGCAAAGACCAGATAAAGACTTAATTTATACATTTTCATTTTGGTTTATAAATTGTATAAACTAAATGTTTTTCAGATATAACACGCATCAAGGTTTGATGCTTTTATTCTTTTCTGAAAACTGTATTTCTCCATCTCCACATTAGACAACACCACGAAGAATAAATAAGCCGCCCTTACTTGCAACACAAACCGCACCACGTTAAGAAAGTTTCTCTTACTTTTTACTCAGTTTTCTTTCCATTCCATGTTTTGTAATGCATGAGGTATGCATACGCAAAGAGGTTTTATTACCAAACTCTTCTTCTCGAAAAGGTTTGGTTATAGTTAAATTTCATTACATAATAATAGTCCATTGGTTCATTTTTGCACAGCAATTGTAAGCAGGACAAGTGAAATTCATAACTTGTATGTCTTCTCTTTTGTTCCGTTCACATTTAGACTTCCAAAATACCAAGAAGTGCAATAAACTCCATGTTTATAAGCAACACTTGAAGCTCCATGACCGAAACTAAAGAGTTTCTGTTTAGTTCGGGCTAAACATGATATTTTGTAAATTTTTTGTTTTTGAAGAAGATATTTATAACAATTTAAATTGCAAGAGAATTTGGATTATTTATAGAAAATGAATATGCTTTCATGTGACCTCCAAACAGTATAAGCGGAAAATACAAGCTAGGAACAATCTCTAGGGTTAATTGTGTTATTTCGAGCACAAGGGAAATGAAACTGAATATAGTGTTCACTGAAGTGGTTAGACCATAATCATTAGACAAATTATAATTTACAGTGGTTATAATGTGTAATTCAAGATGTTGCTAAACTCAATTATTCGATCTTTGATATTTCAGACAAGTCCAATTTGTAAATGTGGATTTTATTACGTGTTTCTGAAGGTGTTGTTAAATTTAATTTGCTCAGTTTACAATGTACATTTGTAACAATGTGTACATTCAAAAAATTTATTCAAAGTTAACCTTAGTTTTTTCAATCTTTCATGTTAAACTGACAAGTCTATGATGTAAACGCGAACTTTTTCGTCCCTCTTCACATACTTCCGGCTATCACGGGAACACTTCTTAGCATACTTCCTTATGTCGCAGAGAAAGCAGCTAGACCTTAAAAAGCATAATAAAATTCCAAACAAAAGGTGGAGACGATCCCTGAATTCAACATAAAGTCCTTAGTGGAGAATAAACGAAATTTACTTGTATAGTATGGGAGGTTTAAGTATAAATTAAACGTTGCTAATTACAAAATAGCAACCTGGTTAGCCGATGCTAATTATTTTTCTTATCTGCCCGTGATGTGGTTTCAGTGTTTCCTAGTCGAAAGGTGCCAACACTGACGAAGAGAGAATCAAACAATAGTTGCGCTTTCCGGTCCTGTGGGAACCGTAGATCTAGGATCGAAGACCAAGTACTCCTTTCACTTTGACTCGAGTCACACAGAGGTCTCCTGTCAGCACAAGAAGTAGTGTGACACTCCATGAATAACCTCGAGTAGTTTTGTACTTGTGCATGCATTGTGGTCCATACGATACGAGATCGACGACAGAGTCAAATTATTACGAACACTGTTACACGCCCCTTTCTTGCCAGCGGAGGTAAAGGACAGATACCGGCACCCAGAAGCCGTTGAATTCATCTTGAACTGCTAACTTCGTTTCACAGAAAAGACAAGATTGGGTAAGCGAAATAATTAGATAACGAATTCCTCGATAATAGGATTATTTCATATTATAATGGAATAACCCCACTCAACTCATGGGTATTTTCTGCAGTAAAATGAGAAGATTACTCTCGGAAGAGCGAGCAATCCCTGAATAAACTATTTAACTTTTAAGACGCAAGTTAAATATATGTTTAGTTTTCTGCGCTAATGCTGTTTATGTTATCCGCTAATTACCAGGAGTTGAGCTGAAATTGGAAGAGCAGACGAGGACCGTAACTGAGGCCATTAACGTGTAATGTGGGCGCGGGCAGGGAAGCGAAAGGAAACTGCTGTATCTGTTGGACAACCGACCGGTACTCGCAAGAATGGAGTTGAGAATCCGGGGACTGGCGCGTGCGAGGGACGGAGGAGAATGGGCAGACCCGTCGGATGGAAATCGGACGGTGAGTGGAACGTGCGGGCGGGCTGAGGAGGCCGTCCGATGAGGATCGGACGGACGAGAGCTCGGAGCAAAGTGACAGTAGAACGTCGAAGTAATGAGGTCCTCTGTGATATGAAGCAGAAGTTCGTTTTTGTCGAAGAATTGTGGAGTTGCGGAGGTGCGGGAGCAGTAGAAGAAGAGCAAAACGGACGCAAATGGAGAGAAGGGATGCGGGAGATTGATGAACAAAGACTGCCAGACTTATTAAAGGACGGTAAGCGCTGGAGGGGATGATGGCGAGCGGCCTAGCAGGAGCAGGGATCGGCGTTGGGGTGGTGGCGAGTGGGGAAGGCTTGAGGTTTAGGGATTTGGTGACAGGGGAAACTGGAGCGGGAGGAGCCAAAGGAGCTGCCGAGTGGACAGACGTTGCGGTCGCCACGTTTTTGGACTGCTTCGCTGAGAAATACGCCGCCGTGAAACATAAGAACTTGAGGGGGAAGGATTGGAAAGAAGTTGTCGATAATTTGAATAAACGTTGCGTTCCCGAAGGGGGTCCGTTTTTCGAGTACAAGCAATGTAGGAATAAGTTGGATGGTCTGAAGAAACGGTTTCGACAAGAAAAGGAGAGCTTAAACGCAAATTCTCAACCTAGCAAATGGCAGTGGTTCTCTCGGATGTGCGAGTTGAAAGGGAAGAGGGCTCCGAGGATTAACTCTGCCACGGGAGGTGGGGGAGGCGTGGGTAGTGTTGGCGGCATAGTTGGTGTGGGGGGTGTTGGTGGTATTGTTCCGGGGGTTGTGGGGGTCCAGTTGGAAAAATCGGAGTTGGACTTGACTGAAGGCGGTGATAACTCATCGGACAGTAAGGAACAGGCTGATGGTATAGATGGGTTGCCGGGAGGGGTCCCGGGTGATCTCCCTGACGGGGGAGGTACGCCTTTCTGTAGTCAAAATGAAGCCGATACTGCGAGTCCGAGAAGCAAGCCCAGAGCTGGTGTTGGCAAGAAGACGCGGAAACGGAGGAGGAGCCATATGCACACTCCATGCGCTCCCGAGCTCATGCCAGTCGGCCCCAGCAAACAACTTCTATTGTGGCCAGGGTACGTACTCTGCTCCTCCTCACATGGTAAAGCTCGGCGTCCCATAGGAATTCATTATCCAAGTGTTGGGTTTCTGTCCGGTAAGTTAACTCTTGTAATCATTACACCTGCAAGTCTCTTAGGGTGCATTAGAGACGAAAGAAAACCGGAAGTGTAGACGGACCTGGAGAGTGAAGAGAGGGAAGAATGCAAGCAGACTTCAGTTACGGGGCAAGGTGATCTTTATGTCGATCAGTCACGGGGAAGGGTTTGGAGTGGAGAACGTGCCGATCGGCACAGTCGTCCTGTGACTTGCTTTCAGTCTCAGCTCGCCTGAAAGCTCCACCCAACACCAATGGACCCTTTTTTGGTTTTTTTTCATGATGTGCATGCCCGGGATTGGAGCTAGTTCATTCGTCATTCCTACAGTACAGAAGTTGACGGACTGATTGAACTGAAAGAGAATTTATTTGCATCGTGGAAGTTGTGGAGGAGGATTATGGTCGCATGATGAGAACGTATGCAACTGATGCACGTATCAGAAGATTGAGAACCAATTTTACAAGCGGTCTAACGAGGAACCTTGGTTCCGGTTTCCTCGGCAAGGTGATTCAGTTGGTTGACTATTCGACGCGTGTTAACTGCCGGGTTAGTTAATCATTGGACGTAGAGCACTGTGTGAATGGCCTTCTGGTCTCTCTTTGGATGAAAACGTTGGAAGGAACTTGTGAACGAAACCCGCTTAAAATTACAGTTGACACAAGGGCCTTTTGACCTGCTTCCTGGACGAGGCATGCATCCCCCGTGTCTGATCTCATCTGCTATCAGTCCCTTTTGCGTACTGTGTCCTACAGCTGGTTACTCGGGGAAGTGTTGGGTTATTTATACAGAAGAAGAGCTCGAGGACTTGATAAAAGATAGTTTGCAGTTGTATTTACATGGCCGCACGTACTAGCTAGCCGGTAATTCAGCTAAAGAGAAGTAAGTGGGACTGTTCCTAGTTTGATTTATTACTGACAACGTTACAACTCTGCCTTAAAACTCTATTAGCTTGTGTGTGTTCGCATGGCTTTCTGTCAGGGATGCTGTTCAAAGACGGCCTGTTGCAACCGATCGGACCTACAAGTTGAAGATCAAACGAGCGGGCGAAGAGGACTTTGACGATCTCTTCCATTTAACTGGCGATACCGTGCAGGATTTGATCGATAACTTCAAGTCGGTGTATTGGGAGGAAGAAAATACGCAGGTTCGGGTACAACTCAAGGACAAGGTTTCGGACGCCTGGGTTACCGTAGCTCCTTCTGTTTCACTTTCGCAGTACGGGATCGAAGCACAAATCATTATTAAACCTCAAGGTAGCCGGGTTCTTGGATACCCTGCAATTCCATTTACAGGTTATTTCCCATCATCTACCAGTGCTGGTTGTTTCAGGTATTATGACAGGGCAGTAGAGCTCGGCTTTTGTCAACAGGCTCTTTAACCTTAGTGTGACATCTTTCTAGTTCGTAGTGGAGGAAAGCGCAAATGCTGAAATGTCGCGAGCCGTATACAGACTGGCAGTCAAAAACTAAAACTAAAACTCATTAAGCGTCTTAAGCCTTCACTCATTACAGCCGTGCACACAGAATAATGAACTGGGGAAGTGATACGACGTTTCGTGATGGTAGCAGATCTCTTTGGGACTGTTTATGTGCAGTCCTGTTGTAACATACCAGGCTAATACCTGGTAGTGGGTTTTCCTTGCAGCGGGGCAGCTCGGTCTGCCTGGTGTTTGACTTCACATTCCGGTGATGAGGTTTTGACACTAACACTCCGTGGAGGTAAGACCTCCCTATCTCGTAATGTCTACCAATAGCTTCATGTTTTAAGGAGGTGAAAGTGGGGGCTTGCTTGTGAGTACTCACCTGGAGACGTAAGTCATCGACGGTGGGTTGCTGTTCGCCGGGACTGAGTAAATTGGATATACGGTGCTTTGTTTGCAGAGGAGCAGATATCTAATGTAGTGGAACAGGAGCTGCTATGAACTGTTCTTTGAAATATGAGTAAGTTAAGCCGTCACCTTCCTTACTGATTGTACATTCGAATGTGTCCTGTTGGCTTGGATCCGACATGCTGATGCCGTTTATAGGTGTCGTAGAGTATTATTGTAGGTATTATTCTCTGGTGAATTGTCCACTGTAGGTTTTATTCTCTGGTGAATAGTCGTTGTGGTCGCTGGAGGGTTGGTCCCTTGTGAGTGCTTTGCTTCCTGACTGAATTGGGTGTCGTATGACTCCGTGCATGATATGTTCACTTGGTGTTCGTTATGTGTTAGAGTTCATATATTTCTGATTATGCTCATCTCCATTCTGTCTCGTTCGTTTTGAATGCGCATGTCTGCGTCACGTACATGAGAATGAAGTGATAATAACAGATACTTTCATGTTTGTAGTATTCGTTATGATTGAGTTACGTCATCCAACCGGTCCTATGAGGAAAAAGTAATGTTAAGTTCGAGAACACTAGTATTTAGATCTTTATAGACCAGTTCTTAACATCGTCCTGTATATATGAGTTCTTCTCTCAGATTCCGGTTTGTGTCCGCAGAACCCACGATTTTCGAGTGAGCGATGTAGCCGGGAGTGGCAAGGGTTTCAACACTCAACATGAAGTTGAAGTTCGTGAAACTGGTCGTGTACTGGCTTCTCTGTGTTGAAGATTGATAGTTTTCTATCTGCCTCTGGACAAGGACTGCAGTGCTTGTTCCGCACGTGATCTTCCAGTTTTAGACGCAGTAGACTTTCGTTAAACACTGGAGAGGAAGTCTTATACTCTCAATTTTTGAATAGAGGTCCAAGCACGGAGTTGTGTTTTACTTCAGTGCTAATTAGTGATAATGGTTAGTGTGCACATTGCACAGTACACAAAATACAGTCAGGTTTAGAGATAGGAAAGGAAAGCTATAGAAGATTTAAATGATGTTCGTGAGATTACCAATTTTCGAAGTGAAACAGCATTTGCTGTCGCGGATCCCCCTTATATTTCCTCGAGCCTAGTCTGGTTTGTGTGTGAGAGCTTGTGCAGAAGACCTAGTGTACATCTGGTTAATAAGCATCCCCAACCGTTCCACGCCGTGACGTTGGCGCCCTCCGAAATTTTTTCGAAACGTTTCCTTTAGCGATTCGTTTCTCTCTTCGGCTGTTGGCTGATCGCCTTCAAAGGCGGTCACTGCTTGCGCTGCTTAAATTGCTGTTATTTATTTGCTACTGCTTGTCTCATTAGCCGTGATTCTCGTCGCTTAGCTTTCGTCGCGTAGCAGTCGTCTTTTTTCTCGCGTTTACGTAAGCCGGCGATAATTATAATTTTCTCGTCACCGGAGTATCTTCTGCTTGCGCATTGTACGGCTTTCTTGTTGAGGCCGGGGACCTGTCACTTTTGGAGGACGCACGGGGTCGCTGTTTCCATGGCCGCTTTTCTTCTTGTTCGCTTTCTCTGACTACCCTCGCGTTTTTTTTTCCTTTTGTTGTTCTTGCAGGCTCGTTCGTGGCTTCTCCTGTAGTTCACCGCGCTGTCTGACGAGACTTGTCATTGGTGGAGGTTCCTTGTTCATCGTGCTGCCTGACGGGACTTGTCATTGGTGGAGGATGTGGCTGTCTCGTCTCCGTGGCACTTTCTGCTCTAACACTTGGGGGGATCGCCTCTTCTTTTTTCTTGGGGGATCGTGTCTTCTTTTCTCTTGCAAGGGTTTTCTAATTTTGTGGCATGGACTCTCTTTTCTGCGCTAACACTCGAGAATCTTTCGCTGAGGCGTTGTTTGAGTTCGTCTCACGTTGCTGACGCTGGACATTCATCTGTCTGCGAGGTCGCTCCGACGGGGGAGTGAGGAGTTGTTGCTGGGGTCGCTCTCTTACAAGACCTGTCAGTGGTGGAGGACGTGGATCTCGATTTCGTGTTGCGGGGGTTATTATTTTCATGAATTTCGTTGCCTTGACATTCTTGCAGAGTCGGGTTTTCTTTTCTTGCTCAGGCCGCTGTCACTCACCGATTTTGTCTCCTTGTGGGGTCCAAGCTCGCTCGCAATTTTTGTTTTTTCTTGCAAGTTCAGTCGCGGTTTCTCTTAAGACTTGTCACGGATCGATTTGGCTCTACATTTTTGCTTGCTGGAATTTACTGAAGTTGTCAGTGCTGGAGGACGTAGGTCTCCTTGCGAGGCTGTTGTTTACATGGGCTCTCTTTCCGTTGTCCTTGCTTCTTGCAGGCTCGTTCGTGTCTTGTCTTCTTGTTGACGGAGTTGTTACTGCTCGAGGATGTGATTGTTCATTTCATCTCGATATTGATGTTGTTGGACGACATGGGACCATAGAGTTTTTTTTCTTGTTTGTCTTTTCGCATTTTTGTTTGCTACTTCTGGATTTCTTCTCTTTGCGAGGATTTTTTTTCTCGCTCGAAACTTGTCACGACAATGGTCCGATGGCCCGTTTGCTATCAGGATTGTTATTCCTGCTGGCACTGATTTCTACTTTCCGTCTTCTTGCAAGATCGTTGTTGGATGTTCTTCTTCTACTCTCATGTTCTTAGAGGACATGAGAAGAGGACGCGGAACTTGACGAAGAACATGGGAAGAGAGACGGAAGCTGCAGCTCTCGCTGCTTTGCTGATCTTGCTCGTCGATTATTGCTACTCTCGTTGTCGTTGTGTAAACGACAACAACGAATCTACTTGTTGTTGATACTATTATTTATCGACGACACAAGGACAAGAAAGAAATCTGTCGTTCTGATGTTGGTAAAAAACACAAAGACGTAAGGGTGACGTCGTCTATTTCCACATCTATTGTAGCAGATATGTTCATCGGGTGGACACTTTCTTGCATGATAATTGCATCGTGTTTTAGATATTGTCTTGTCAACCATTTCTTTTCACTTTTTTTTCATTTTTCTTCTCAAGAACGGTATAGATGACGAACAACCTGACATTCTTGATTTCTCGTCTTGTAGTAGTCCGTCGAGCTTTTTGCTTATATCGTGGAGCTTTTTGATTTTGTCATCTACATCAAACTTTTTTCTTTTTGTGTTTTCACAACTTTCATTTTTGTTATAGAGTATTCAGTCTTTTTGTAATCATTGTAGCGGGGATTACAACTGCCAACTTGCTCAATTGGTAGTTCTATTTTCTCCTGCTTATCTCTTGTTATGTTTAAAAGAGATAAGTTCAAGAAATTTTTTTCTCTCTAAAACAGAACACTACTCGACTAAGAGTTACATCTACATCGATTACTGATTTTGTTTAGAGTCATCAAAATGTTTTATGTTTTCTCAGAGGCGATCTAATACTTCTAGTGTATAGTGAGTCTTTTGTATATATCGAGTCTGAAAGTTAGTGTTTCGTCCTAAAAGATAATTAATCTATTTATTTATGTTATCCAAAATTCATCCATAATGAATTTTGGATAACATAAATCTTTAGATTTAGTGTGCAACTCAATGAACAGTAGATAAATTGTAAACATTTTCTCTATCCATCTGATGTGGATGGTACAAGTCCTTTTTGTGAAGCAGATAGTAATTTCGGAAAGTCTTTAACTCTTTGTCATTCTTGGTAAGACAAGAGGAGATTTTGATCTCAATTGTAAGGGTCCATTATGCAGTTTTGTATAATATGAATGGAGAGTGATTATATCTACATCCAAAGAGTGTTATGAGCCACGAGTCTTATAAATGTCAAGAACGGATTCATTGTCGTCTTAGGTTGGAAAGGTAACGATACATCGTTAGGGGTTTGTGTGAAGAAACGTAGTCGAGGTTTACGTGAAGAAATTTAATAACATAGGCGTTCATATCTTCGCGAATATGATTGATTACTGTATGAAAAATAAATTTAAAATTCATCATTGTTTTTGCATGAAAAATATCATTGATGTTATGTTTGAGATGGACACAAGAATTTTACTTTTCTCGGTGTCGTAGATACTATGAAAGATAGAACTCACCTTCAATAATTTATTGTAAAGAACTTTGCAGTTCAACCATTACAAGTATCGACATTCACTCAAAAGTACGTAGCGAGTTTCATTGCGATCTATGGTTTGATCTAGAAATTTATTTTTTTTTGCATATGGTTCATAAGTAACAAAATATTGCATGTTAAGCACTCTCGAAGTTTATTTTTCACTCGTAGACAATCAATATGAGAGATATCAATATCATCTTTTTCTCTAATCATCAACCTCGTAGATGATATTTTGACAAAGTCAATCTGAAGAGCGTTTTCGTCAATATATTTTTTCTCGTAGATGATATTTTGACAAAGTCAATCTGAAGAGCGTTTTCGTCAATATATTTTTTCTCAGGATGAACGTTGTATGCTAGTTGTTTGAAATCGTACGTCTTTCCTTGAGTGCATGTCATTATGTAGTGCTTTTTTTCGTGACACCATGGTCAGACTAGCAGAAAGTACTATACTTACAACTGTCACCATTGAATTGCTTTCATTCTTCTCTGTCTCTTCATTCTTCATTAGTTTTTCTTCTTTGACCCAAGTGAAGCGACAGATGAGCTACCTTCAACTACGCAAGACAATAAGACGGTTTGATCGTACCATAGAACTAAACACAATCTCAATATTGTTTTCGGGTTGTATATACTTATATACAATGTTAAGCGTCATCGTACAAATATGTTGCAAAATTTTTACTCAACATGTTAGCCGTCACCATTTTTGCAAGTAACTGAAATGGCTGCTGAAATGGTGACGTTACTTACATACTCAGGCCACAACTTATACATAGTAGATAGTCCGGAGCGAAACTTCCCCAAAGAAAATATAAAACTTTTTACTTGCAAATAAAGCTCCACTTGTCCATCATGGCCTTTTCCTCTTAAACTTATTAAAACCATCCTACTCAGAATAAAATGAAGCGATGATCTTATTTCGGCACGCCTTCACATCAACAAGAGCTCCGCTCTGATCGAAACAGACAAAACAGCGACGAAATGAATGACGGTATGCAGTAAATAATGTAAAAGAATGGAGACACACTACCTTCGGTGAATACATCCCAAACGACAAAGAATAACGACACAGTAATACGAATGAACAATGGACCCCCAGAAGCTTCATTATTCGTGGCCCGGCATCTCGTAGGACGTATTGAAGTGCAGAAACATACCATAGAGCCCGAACTGCCAAAATTCAATTTACCCACATCTGGTCATAACCAAGCCATAATGGAAAATGAACAAGCAAGAATCTACTCTCATCTTCCTTCTGAGAGGAGGGCGAATAAACATCCTTACCCTCGTAATGATACCCTCTGGTTAAGAAAATGTTGGTTACATATTTCAACAAGCACGGTAGTAAGCAGTAACATGGAAATTTACTTGATCACACCTCGTAGAAAGTCTTTTGACTTGATAGTCTCCCGGTCGTCGCTTCTATATGATATGATGACGTGATATGCGATATTATCATCATATCGCATTAAATTAATCATATATAAAAATATTCTAATCTCTTCGGATCTTTTTAACTTCTTTGTATTTTAAATGGTGTTAGAAGTATTATTTTATTATTGTTATATTATGTTAATTTAATTATGTTATAATTGATGGTATAGTATAATTTATCGTACCTTGAATGATTAATAGCATCATGTAAATTATCAATCATACAAATTTTGTTATATTTTTACGAAATAGATGATCTCACTGAAGTTCATGGTTTACCACGTGGTGGTTGGAGGGGCGAAGAAGAGTGATAGTCTTCACTCTCGTTGCATCATAAAATTCTGCAAATTGAGACAATCTCATAAGAAAACGTGCATCTCGATGTAATTTTTGTTTTTTTATATATTGTGCTTCAAGGAGTTGAGATTCTCACACTGGAATTTTGTGAAAGTTCTCGTTGTAACGATTGGACTTTTGTTTACAGCAATTGGACGTTTGTTGTATTGCATTTGTGTGAATTGAGATTGACATATTATATTTTATTGTTATTTTCAATCTCAATGTAATCTGAATCAATAGCTGCTATTGATTAAATTAGATTTTTTCTTTGTCTCTTCATAGTTTGTTTGGAGCGCTAGTAATTTATTACTATGAGAAGCTAAAGACACCGACATTCATATAAGATTCATCAAATTCGAACGGGACAATTCTTCTTCCACATTGTATGTTTGAAGATTTGTAGAAATAGTCTTTTGACGCGATATGACGATAGGAGATTTTTTATCATCATTCTAATTATCGCTGATTAAATTTAAAAAATTAGTATGCCGTATGACGATAATAAGAATGATATTTCATCATTATTTGAATTATCGTTGATTAAATTTAAAAAACACACTATCCACGAAGGATGTCACGTCAAAATGATGATTGGTAGACGATTATAAGATGTGACCAAGTGAACTCAAAATGTTGTGGGTAGGATCAAATTAAAAAACATTCTACAAGGTATGAACAAGTAAATTTCCTTAGCGAACGTTGTTGTTTGTATCACCCGCTGCTCTCTAATGAAGCCTGCAGGCTGAAGGTGGGTGCTCGAAGAGCCTCGTATTTCAGTGGCTAACCTAAGCCTATGGTTCAGTGCAGAAGCGGATGGCCAAGGGTTAGCATCTTGCCGCCTCGTCTGCTCATGGTGCCATTCTCAAGGCCTTTACAAGCAAGGGGGAAAGATTTAATGATTATTTTTTGAGATATTTCTCTTGAGTGTTCAACATATGGATGTCTCTATAGTAACAAAATATAGAAACTATGGATTGTCTATTATGTCATTTAAAAAAATAAAAAATTGCTCTACTAAAGTCATTGCTAAAAGTTTTACATATTTTTCTTTATAAAATAATAAACACATTTTAGTTAGTTCGAATCTCAATTAGAAGAGAAATTATTAGAAGAAATATTTTAGGTTAATTTTAGGTTTGAGAATATAGTTTAGATTCTTTTTATATCAGGACAATTTCAATGGAATATCAGTTATATAGTAAACCTATATTATTTCCAAAAGTTTTATAAAATATAACAAACTTTTACAACAAAAATGGAAGTTTCTTTACTTTCAAAATGGAAAGGACTAAAGTTACTAAAGGAATAGATGAATTGCTTTTCCACTTATCAAAACTGGTTGAAATAAAAAATGTATTAATTACTTCACTTAATATTTAGATTAACAAAAAAAGATAAAAAGATAAAAAGAATAATGTCATTAGCACTATTACACATATTATATACACTACTTAATTACTTATTGTCAAGCTTTATATTCAATTTTTATTTAATACCACCTAAATATTTTTGTAAATGATCGAATTGTTATTTGCTTGACCAAGAAGTGTTTTTAAATTAAAACAAATAATTTATTATCATTTACTTAATGAGGAACTGATGATTTATATTCATTTTGAGCAGTTTGTTGGACCGAGTTCTCTGACATCGTAATTGGGTATGTATATTTTTAGGATTCCATAGTTGTGGATTATATATTCATACTGATACTGTCAGGAAAACCAAATTTTGATTGAACCAATTATGCTGAGGTTGAGGTAGAGATTTGTCTGTTAAAATATTTTCACTATTTAATATAAACAGCAAATAATCACTATTTTAACAAAATATTTTCATGTTTGTTGTATAAGTTAAACTTGAAAATAAACTTTCACAAAATATAGTTATGGTGTAGGTCAAGTTTTTTGTTATATATATATATACTATACAATACTTTGTGAAAGTAAAATAGAAATTTTAAATTGATTGTGATTACTATACAACAATGTGTAAACTTGTTAAACTACCCATAACAATTTCGAATTTAACTGTAGGATACAGCATAAGCATCGCCTAACTCTGTGCCAGTATGGACTGCGTTAGCACCCACCAGCTTACATGTAGCCAGTACGCTGTATCCCACGCAGCATCACGGATATACCTTTATTGCATGAGCTTCTTTTTTCTTTTTCCTTTTCTTTTCATTTGACACGCGAGAACGAGGAGAACTCAGCTCCTCAAGCTTATGCACCTTGTCCATCTTAATTTAGTTAATAAATTAATGATGGAAGGATTAGATGATAACTTAATATCTAGATTTATCTGTGTGATATACTAGATATGTTTTTATTAGTGCGAACTTCACATGTAGATTTGCAGCAGTGTGACTCTTCGGGGTTATGTTTACGATTTTTCGCAATTCTATTTCCGATTATCATTTAGTAATTACAGATAATTATACGAATTTAATGCAAAGTTTACATATAATTCTTTTTTTGGTATTTTTCTGTAACAAAAGGAAAGCAAAAGTTAGGGGAAGTTGATCGAACATGTTAATTTATTCACTATGACATATTGCGGAGGTCTTCGATCTTGGGAACGAGTCTGTCCAAAAGTAAGGTATATCACCATTTTCATTTGACGTCGTGAAGGAAAGAAAATTGGTTAAGTAAGTAATAGCAAATTATTTCAAAACCAGTTTCAAGCGCCTTGGTGGCTAAAACCAGTACTAACTCCATTGTAAAATCTTTAGGTAAAATATGCATCCCAAATTAGTGTCCGAGTAAAGAGAAAAATTAACAATATATATTTAAAATTATTCCAAATGGTTTGTTGTACATTATGACTTTGGCAAAAAATATTTCCTGAAAAAAAATAAAATCTTCTGTGCAGGAAGCAAACATGCACAATGTTTGCTTACTGCACAGAGCACAGTCGAGAATATAGTATTAAATTTAAAATGTTAAATTTAAATAATTCTAAGATGAATGTTACACATGGACTTTGGGGAAAGAAAAAATCTGTAAGTGTAATAATGAGTTGAAACGTCAGTCCTTCTACTCTAAAATGAACTCTTCTCGACGAATAAGTACCATATCACTTTAATACATATTAATTTATGAACAAAGCCTTCCAACATAGGAAAGAAAGTGTTAACGAGTGTCAGTGAAAAATGTATATGTATGCAAGATCTACTTTCGTGAACTATTGCTCGCTTGCTTACATATGTGTTAAATAACAATCCTATACCAAGTTGGTAAGAAAAATTAAAGTATTTTATAAATATTAACTGTTACTCAAACTCAGAAAGGCGAGAGAGAATTTGGACACAAGCACTAAAGGAAAGAGTAAAGACGTAATCCCCAAAGTACATATGCGGGTTCATCACCACCCTGACACATTAATTTAATGAATAGTTTAATTTATTACTTAACTTTTCTTGTTAAAAAGGGTTAGGTAATAAATTAAACGTTTGCATATTTTTCTCCTCCATCAAAAAGAGATGAATATAATAAAGTTAAAACTTTTAGGATAATACATTCAGTTTCAAATTCAAAGTATGAAGTATTGACTTCCGAATTTTGATTTGATCACAGCATAAGTGTTTGATTGTACGTACGGCAGCCCCTCAATTCGTAAACGGTATGCTTTTTCTTGGACGCTTCTTTTCCAATGTGTTCTCCCTCGTATCGATTTTCCACCTCGTTGCTATGAGAAGCACAAGGAAACAAGTATTGGATTCTGGCTCTACTCCCTCCTATGCATTCGATCTCTGAGGTATAGGATAGCGCAGTGGCAGTACCCTTGTCTTACTGGAGTGCGGAAGGGGTCTTTAAGGCCGGCACCCAAAAATTAAAACGAGAAGAGAGTAAAGAAGTAGACTTCTATCGATGTCGATTCGTAGGACCTGAACGGAAGTTACTCAGGAAAGGAGGATTTTCCACTAATAGAGGAAATGTGTTCTCAAGGCTTCTTGAAACGAGATAGACACATGTGGTTCAAATTGCTTGCTATATTTTTGTGTGAACAGAGAAAATGACCGTGATAATAGTCAGACTCCTGGAAAACAAAATTTTTGAATGAATCCAAGATCTCAAGAAAAATCCTCGTCTTTCCTTTCTACCTTTTCCCTAAGGCATAGACTTTATCGTTCTTTCGCTTCGGAGCGTTGGGAAGATAGAAGGAGAATGGAAGTCCACAGTAGACGAAAGGGGAGTAGGGAACACTGAAGTCCGCTTATTCCGAGCGGCACACTAATCGTGAATAATGGAGTACCGGCTGCTTTTCGCCGGGGCCTCTTGGCAATCTTCCTAACCCCAACTGGTAGTCGACTTGGGTCCCGGTGGATTTCTATGAAAGTTAGGGCACCATTGACTGGCGAGAGGACGGATTTGTAGTACTCTGGAGATTGCGGGGTGGACAGTGGGTGACTTGAGAACCATTGGAGAACGCTGTTTCTGGTGACAAAGCGAGTGAGACGATCTGTTCTGTCTTAAACAATCGGCTCTCGGTATAATTTGTCGATGGTCTGCCTGCTCTTTTCAGTTCTTACAGGCTCTCTCTCTCTCTCAGGTGATCTGTGTCTTAGTAGTGGGAAATTGTTATTGTCTCGTACGAGAATATTGAGTTGCGATGGTTTTGAACGGATTTGCGACAGGAAGGAGGGCTAGACCGTCAGAGTTTTGACGCCAGCGGTAGAATTGAGGAGGATTCTAGAAGGAGTAGCCATGGTGTGCATACGGCAGGCCACGGTGGACGACTTGTTGGCCATGCAGAATTGCAATCTGCTCTGTCTACCCGAGAATTATCAGATGAAATATTATCTGTATCACATCCTGTCGTGGCCACAACTTCTGTACGTAGCAGAGGATTACAACAAAAAGATTGTAGGGTATGTGCTGGCCAAAATGGAGGAAGAATCGTCAGAATGCCATGGTCATATTACTTCCTTAGCTGTGCTGCGCACTCACAGGAAATTAGGGCTTGCAACTAAACTCATGAGTGCTGCCCAGCGCGCGATGCAAGAGGTATTTGGAGCGGAATATGTATCGCTGCATGTGAGGAAAAGCAACAGAGCCGCTTTCCATCTATACACTGAAACTCTCGGGTACAGAATTAATGACATCGAAGCTAAGTACTACGCGGATAGCGAGGATGCCTTCGACATGCGGAAGGAGCTGAAAGCCAAGCAGAAGAATGAGAAGTCATCGCTCGCATCCGTGGCGGCTAAGGTTGAAAAGCTTTCTGTTAGTGATGTGAAGCCCGATTCTGCAGCTGGAGCTGAAGCCGGAGCTGCTCCGGTGGGGAAAAAGCCTACGGAGAAAGGCAAAGAGGACAGTAATCCTTCCGCTTCTAAACGAGGAAGGGGTGAGAAAAGTCAGGTTACAGGAGCTGCTAATGGCGACAAAGATCAAGGCAAGAAAGGCGTAAGTGGAGGTGGGAAAGTTGCCATTCCTGTCTCGTAACTGAACATCCATTGCATGGGCACATTCACCAGGTGCTCCATCTGAGGATGCGACATCTACAACAATGGTGGCAGACTGTAGGTGAGACTGTTGATAGTCACCTCGGCAATTTCACAGGAGCGGAGTTCTTGTTTGTAGTTGTACACCCCATGAAGGGGCTTTATGGTCTTCAATTCTTCTGGTTAGCTTAGATGGTCATTAGGATATTGTGTTCCCCGGCGAGCGTGATAGGTGTTCCGGAGCAGCTCGATTCCATTCCTCAGAGAAGATACTTGCTGGGTAGAGGATGTTTGATGTTTGATGATGCAATGCCAGTGATAGGGAAGTGCCTCTTATGTTAATTCTGGCATAGGTTTATGAGGTTGTCAGCCGTTTCAAAGAAGGGTTGCGAATCAGTAGCCCTGAGTGCTAATTGAAGTCATTGGAGGTTCTGAAGTTTCTCATCATACTCATAGTTTTTCGTAACGTGACAGAATTCAGCACCAACGCAGCAAACTGTGTATTGTGTTACAGACGTGAGGCTCAGCCGAAGAATTTGGTTTTGATACAACGCATAGCCTACATGTAATTGCACCTTGTGGGTTAGAGTCTTTTGTAGAAGAGCAGAAAAATTCACCCTCTGCACGAAGTAGAGGATTTGTTTTTCGCAGTTCTTATCCAGGCAACTGTTATCATCAACTTTGAGAATGAAATACAGCGTCTCACGCTAAGAACCCGCAAGATGTACGAAATCCTGTCGCTACCGGTAGTGTTCCAGGATGAGGAAAGTCGACGGTTAAGCGTACTCGTTGAGTCTTGTTGAAGAGTATTCACGTTGTCAGATTCACAGTAGTACTTGATATCAAAAGGTTGCTTACTTGGTTCCGCTCTATACTCTCATCTACCATTTTCCACCGTTCAGTTTTCAAGTCCCTCATAAACGAGTTTTCAGCATCAGTGTTCGCGTCTCGATGTGTAGACATATCCGCTGAAAGTGAGCTTTGATATCACTTCTGGCCAATATGGCCTTCATTCGTGCACGGCGATCTTCTGGCTCATCTGAAGACTGCGTGGTTAATCCGCGTATACTGTCTGGTCCTGTAAACTCATCAGACACAACCGAAAAGCGTGATTGGTTGGACAAGAAGGAAGATTATTCGACTGGAGGTGTATTACGCAGTCTTCTGGCGATATGGTACATCGATTGGCTTGTGAAGGTTTGGCGTGGTTCAGTTGGGTGCTACTCTTGATGACCGGAGGTTTGTCTTCCCTAATTTGTTGGTCGTCCTTGGTAGGGAGTGTTCTGGCTTTTCTTCCTTACTGGATTACCTACGCCTTCCCCGTCATCGTTCCTTGATTTACGTATCTTACTCAGTGAGCAGTTTCATCTTGTTGTAGTCTTCCTACTTTCCAGTTATAATAGAGTATCCTTTACTTCAAATTCTTGCCTGTAAACGAGGAAGTTATCAGCCCTTTAGAGACCTTATTTCAAAGTATGAAGGTTTCCTTTTATACTTTTTCTGTTCCTCGTCCTTGATTCACCGTTACTACTTTCAGTTCCACTGTGTATGTTCCGAAACCCTTTTGCCGACCAATCATTTTAGTATGTTGCAACTCCCAGTAGTGTTTTTCGCTTCTCCGCCAGTGGGTGGTATGCTTACTTCCTTGCATAACACCTTGTAACTGTGATCCTCGGTTGCCAGCAGTTTCTTATGGAAACTGCTGCACCGAACTGGAAGCTGGTCCTATACCGCTTTCTTTAATCTCCATGTGCTTGCCATGAAGCGTGAATTTTGCGAATTCGGGAGGCTACTGGATATTTTGAACTGGTTGCACTTGAATATATTCCGTCTCAAACCAGAATCAAAGCCTTTTATGTGCGAACTTATTATTAAATGGACCATGCGACCCCTTTGATGCAGTGTTATCATTGTGAAGTGCTATGGAATACGCACAGGGTGACAATTTCTACAGTCACTTACTGCTAGGTCCCCATTTTACGATATCCCGGGGCTTTTTCTTGCATCTTCTCTTGGATAAGTGGATGGTTTACCCAGCTTCATGACCTTCCTTTATTCTTTCCAGCTTATAATTCCAGATTCTTGTTTTTCCTTGTCTGACTCCTTACGTTCCTTCCAAATGTGTTCGTTTGTTCTGTACTTGCTGAGGTTTGCTACATGTATGTTGCTCACTCTCTTACTCTTCCGTCTGAATCAGGCGGCTTACAGATGGTCTTCAGGGCGTATGTAAAAGCCTTATGATTCTCCTTCCCCGTACATACCTGTTGACTCTTGTGGAGCTTGGAAAACTTCACTCGACTCGAGCGTGAACAGCATATACTTCACCTTCCCGTGATAGTTGCCACCATGTCCGGAGACTAATGCAAAACAGACACATGACAATACTAACTTAGCCAATAGACGATGTAGCAAGCTCCGAGAAAAAAGACAGTGAGGGTGTTGGGGACTCAGGGTCCAGTCGTAGTTCCGTTCTCGCTGGAGTGCCCTTAGCAATATTCGGACCTTTTTGGTCTGTACCGACCCTGTGGCCGTTAGCGAGATTATCGAGACTTGGGCTTATTACGTAGGCAGGAAAACCACATTTAAGTTGACACTAGTGCTCGTAGGACTCTCTGCTTGGGAAATCGCACTGAACAACCTTTTCGTCTTTTACGTTGAGAATAACAATCGTAGAATTCTCTGCCTAGAAACGTTGGTTTATATTAAGGATTTTTGCGTTTAGTCATCTGTTACGCTCGGACGGCAGCTGGACTGTTCAGCAGTTCTGCGGCTAGAATCTTCCAGGTGTTCTATAAATTCGTATAGAATTTTGGTTCCAAATTTGTATAGGAGGTCAACCAAGGAGTTGCACCTTGAGCAACAAAGTTCTGGAAGAAGGATGGTCCGACCTTGAAATTCAAGTTATCAAGTTACTTCAACGAGAGTTCCAGGTCATGTGTTGCATCTGGTCGAGATGATATCGAGCAACTGTAGATTGTGTCTCCGCTGCTGGTACTTCGGTTCTCAAGCACTTAGTTTGCGGAGTAGATGTCGTCTACATTTCGTCGCACTCGGGCTGGGCAGCTTTTCCCGAAAGTGCATCATCACTTTGTGATCCAGAACTACGTTATGTGTTGAACTCCACCCCGCTACTTGCTTTGGCAGGACATACGGATCAGAGTACTTGGGGGTTCAAATACTCTCATCCGTGTGTTAGTGCAGAAAGGTGAACTTTGCAGAGCAATTCTGGTATTTGCTTTCTGCCTCAGTTTGTACATAGAGGTCGCTCGATGAACGTAACGACGTTCCTTTATTTTGTCCAACCTATACTTGGACGATTAGTGAACGGACCAGGTCGGAGCATCGCCAGATACCAAAAACCTCACAAAGGAGGTTTATGAGAGACACTAACCTTCTCCTTCTATGATCGCTCTTCATCAGGAACGGTAAGACTCACTTTCCTTCGTAAAGTGAGAGTGAGCGTATGCTCTCTGCAGCTCATGACACACTAGTGGGGTTGTTATATACTGTAACTTATATTACAAAAAGGTTAAAACTGAGTTTTGTATAGTAGAAAGATTGAACTTAACAGTATAAGGAATGACTGAAGACATTATATTTAACATTTCTTTCTAACGTCACTGGTACTGAATACTGATCAAGTTTAAATTTTAATGTTTGATCAAATAGCAGTGACACTAGAAAATTTCATTGAAGCTTCCAATGGAGTTTCTAGTCTCGTTGTCTTGACTTGACACTTGATAGCTGAAGTGTTGTCCAAATATATTTCAATCTAGATCATGAACCGTTGTAGTTGTGCCATACCTTAGAACCAAAACCTGCATAGGAACAATGAATTATTTTAAGTCGATTTAGCGATTATCATTTTTGTGTAAATCGATTATCATTTCTGTGTTCACTAATGGATGTTTGTCAAATTGGATCTAAAGACGAAAAAGAAGTAAAACAATCTTCAAAGAAGTTCACGTTAGATTACAAATTCATTACAGACAGATTTTCAGTTTTGAGATTTGTTACATCAGTATTCTTTAACGTGAAAAGTGTATCCAGAATATTGTAGAAGGTATATTGCGATATGAAAGATAATCAATAACGCACCAGTCAAACAAACAACTTTGATCCCAATCCAATTTACTACATCAATTATAAATAAAGTTACATAACAGGTTTTAAAAGTCTTTGTTTCTCAAAAGTATCAAACCCTCAACTCTCTGAACATCAAAACAGTGAAGACCAAAACTCAACTTGAAACCTTCAATGCTCACTGAATACATCTCTAATTATCTTGGTCTCATTGTAAAGTCCTTGTGAAGATCTATCCAATAGTACCAAATATGTTCTAAAGATACCTCTGTAGACAAACTTACATCATTCTGCTTACTTCCACTGATTTTCAACAAGAGAAATACACGATTTCTCACACACTTTTCTTTTCTCACACCACTTCCTCTTTTCAAAAGTGTACGAGTCCTTGCGCACTTCTGAATCCCCAAGCCAATTCGCTCTTTGTAAACCAAATTGCACACTTTTCATTCCCAACTAACAAAATATGCAAGTCCTTGGACACTTCTTAGATTCCACTTTTCATTCCCAACTAACAAAATGTGCAAGTCCTCGTACACTTCCAGAAATCCATCTGGTTGATACTTCGATATCGACTCATTTTATGAAAATTTTGACAAAAATTTCACAACCTCCTCGCATCACTTCCTTTTTATACCCCAAGCTTTATAAGTGATAAGTTTCTCATCCACTTGTCGAACATGCGATCAGTCACATGCAATTTGTCACTTTGTGCTAATGTATAGTCGAAATCTACACCATCAGCATGTCGACGTCACGTTCAATCTATAATAGATATATCATCCAAATATCACATCATCCATTTGACAGTTATCACATTGTCACATCATTTTTTCTCAATGGCGTGTCACCTTGTCGTGTCATGTCAACATCACAAGGTTGTAAACTCTAAATCAAAATGTTTTGTGACTACTTTCTTATAGTTGAGTTCGTTATGATCCAAAAACTATTTATGATCTACGTTACGAGCTCTATGCAATGGTGATGTCCAATTTGCATTAGAGTAGTCTTCCTTAAATCCTAGTTTCTCATCCTTGCTGGTCCATGACGTTATATCCAATCCTTACCCTCTAAACTTGTGCATCCTCCAGCATGCATCAAATTCCATACACGGAGTGGATCGACAAAATATACAACTTGATAATCCTTTCACCAATCCACATCAAGATATGCAACCTTATCCTCCTCAGCCATCACCGGTCATCCTGATTATTGTTTTGAAATCTAACTCGTAACAAGTTTCTCCAATATCTATTCTCTCTTTTTATTATCTTTTTGGAAAACGTTCACATTGTTTTTATAACATGCGTCTCCAGTTTTGTATCATTATAATCCATTCTATTACATTTCTTAACATCTTTCAAACTTCCATACCTGTGATAAAAAGCCAATGTAGATGCATGCGTCTTTTCAAGATTTGCTCCAAAAAATATAGATCCCAATCGTAACTCAAAATGCAATGGTTTTTTATGCACTGGTAGCTTTCCAATGATAAAAGATTAAAGAAAAATCTGTAGACTTGGAAATATTATAATTCTTGTCATTCCAAAAAAATATCCACGTCAGTACTCAGACTACCACATCAGTACTTCGTCTTGTCAACTCGTCAAATCTTGATGTTTTTTTCTGAGCTCTATTTGCGTTGGTTCAAAAACCAAAATTGAGCTAGAACAAGCATAATCGTGTCCTCAGATTTTCATTGTGAACAAGTTGAGAAGATTGTCATCCAGACCTCTATTTCAATCTACAATTGGTTCATCACATGAGGACGTTTGAAGGTTAGTTGGGTGAGAATGATATCCTTGGGAAGTTAACTTCAAGAGCTTTTCAATATCACCAGTTTAACTTCATTCGGAGATGAGAAGTGAGTCAAAGTTGATGGTGCTTTTTATGATTGGTTCAAAACTAACTGGGCGTACAAACATGCATGCGGGTATGGAGAGGATCCAAACACAAGAAATACAGTCAACAACTCTCCATACCCATGATCAAGTGCTCTGAAGCACTGGCAAAACCTCCAGGTCGACCTGTTCTTCAAAGAATCTTAACTCTTGCACCTTTCGGAGCAAGAACCTCTCAACTTTACCTCGCTGTCACTCCTCAACCACAGCTCAGAATGAGATGAAACCAAGGCCAGCAGATAGCCTGTAGAATAATCTCTCTATTAAGGTATTACATGCAGAGAGATCATCTCTGAGTTGGCATCTATGTCCTTCCAAAGTTCGATGTTTCTATAACACGATACTATTTCAACAGAACTTTGCTGTTCGATTCCTCACAAACCACTCGATCAAAACAGCTCAAACTTCTCAGGAAGCTAATGTGTCACCATCACTACCACTCTGTAAAATTTCATCAGCAGATCTTCAACCAAACTCTCGGAACGATCAAGCCCTTATCGCTGTTTTTATAACATGATACTATTTCGACAGAACTTTGCTGTTCGATTCCTCACAAACCGCTCGATCAAAACAGCTCAAACTTCTCAGGAAGCTAATGTGTCACCATCACTACCACTCTGTAAAATTTCACCAGCAGATCCTCAACCAAACTCTCGGAATGATCCAAGCCCTTTTCGTCAACGACACAAGGCGATATGCAGACCCTTGTGCACAAAAACAACGTTTCTCTTCAACCCAATAATCCAAATGATCTGAAATTCCACAGGTAGGTAGCTGACTGTATCTTCTCAGACCCTGGAAGGTTTCATAGCGAAATTCGACCTCAAACTCTCCATATCTCTCTCAATGTCTCATGTTTACAGTCACCTACTATCATAACCTCCGATTTGAGACACCCAACTTCAGCTGACCATAACGTTTTCACTCCGGCTTGGAATCGATCGATCTCAGAGTCCATCGGCAAGCCCATCTCAAGAGCTTTCCAGCAACAGTCAATTCATCTCCAGCAACCTCACAGAACTCCTAGAAAGTGAGAAAGACTTCACGGAAATAAAATTGGTCACGAATTTGACCCCCTCAGCTTCAATTGATCGTAACTTTCTCATCCGCGCTTCAAATCCAGCAATCATAGCGAAATTCGACCTCAAACTCTCCATATCTCTCTCAATGTCTCATGTTTACAGTCACCTACTATCATAACCTCCGATTTGAGACACCCAACTTCAGCTGACCATAACGTTTTCACTCCGGCTTGGAATCGATCGATCTCAGAGTCCATCGGCAAGCCCATCTCAAGAGCTTTCCAGCAACAGTCAATTCATCTCCAGCAACCTCACAGAACTCCTAGAAAGTGAGAAAGACTTCACGGAAATAAAATTGGTCACGAATTTGACCCCCTCAGCTTCAATTGATCGTAACTTTCTCATCCGCGCTTCAAATCCAGCAACCATTGAGTCTACGGGCCTCCTCGTCTCCCAAGCTTTCCAACCATATCTCACACTCCGCGAATGGACCACGGGAAGTGTCTCTATCCTCGAAAACGTGAAAGGAATTTGGTAGAAGGTGATTGGTCAAACTTTCGACCAATGAGAAACAAGTTGACAAAAAGGGTTTTGTCTTCACTCACATGACAAACACACAAAGAACGAATTTTTATCCAGTACCATTTAGGCCTCAAAGTTTACATTGAACAAACTCCAAACACGTGCCGTTGACGATGCCGTCGGCCACGAAGCACGTAAACACGATGTACAAACTACGCTCAATAGAGAGTCAGAATCCCGACTCTAAAACGGTTGACAATAAACGGAACTACAAAAGGAACAGATGAAGCTATTATCTGGTTGTAATAATCCTCACCGAAGTTCCTCACGAGAAACTCACGATGCGCCACCTTTGGACGACTGTAACATCGTATTTCGACCCAAGTGTTGAACGGAACTCTCGCTGGGAAGTTCAGATCCAACGGAGGATCCATACCACATCAGAGCAAGATGTAGACAGTAAGATCCCAAACAGCGTCGTAAGTGACAATGGGAAGAACGATAGGATCCGGAGTAGTCATCACCGCAGCCATAAACGACTCTCCCCAATGAGCTACCATAAATACCCGAAAATGATCTCGCGACAGACAATGGATCTTGATGACGAATGGATGCGCAAGTGGAAGATCAGGAGCACGAAAGGGTTCTCCGTTCATGCCTACCACTCGCACTGCCGCTTACTTCATCCGATGATACTGATCACACTCCACTAGACTTGGATACTCTACACTCTATATCTCAAGCTCCGTGCACCTCTCTTCTTATACATCAATCTCACATGTGACGACAAGAGTACTACTCTTATCTCCACTCAGCGAACATCACATGGATCGTCCACGTGGAGCCTTATCTTTTGACACGATAAGGTCCCGGTGGCTCCTCAACACCAAACATGTATGAAGGATATGTGGTGGTTTCACACCCTAGCCAATTCACAACACGACAGCGTGAATAATAGAAGGGTGTCCTCGTTCACTCTTACCAATCCCTTCCGGATTCATGGCAGTAGTAAGTCGAAGCTTTACTCCATAACGAGCAAAGAACTCCTTCGCTTCTGCACCTCTCAGCTCGCCCCTATCTGCTCGTAGTCTTCCAACAGATCCATAACGACAGATAATATCTTCCAGCACGAATCTACATATGTTCTCTGTAGTCTTCGTCCGTAGTGCTCGTCCCTCCACGTAGTTGGAGAGATCTTCCCGAGCTAACACCAAGTAACGCATTCCCCATAGTCCCGACGGCATCATCACAAGATCAAGGATCCACAAAAATGAATACTAGGTGGGTAAGTAGGTACAAGTCCATCTCTGTAACGGACTTTAGAGTAGAACTGGCAGTGCAGACACGACCCAACAAAATCCACTACGTCTTGATACAAACCCTTCCACCAGTATCGCTCCTTCATCTTCGTGTACGTAGCCCAAACTCCACGGTGTCCAGCCCACAAGGTGTCATGAAACTCCTTCAGCAGATTCAACTTCGTCGGTTGATCATCCACCACTCTAGCCAGCATCCCATCTCTTCTCTTCGGACGTTTCCACAGATAACCTTCACGTAGAAGGTAACCGTACGCCTTTCGTCTGATCTCCTTGAACTCTGCATCACTCCATCCTTCTCTTCTGCATAATAAACTCAGATAATATCCGATATCGCGGAACTTTTCCGTGTAGAACTCCTCGTAGAACGGCAGTGGTTCCAAGTCTGAAGTATGCTGATCAACTTGGCACCAAACGTCTCTCTTCTCTTCATCTTCGACTTCTACAATCATCTCTTCCTCATCTGTATAACGAGCCCTAGATAACATGTCTGCAACAGGATTATCCTTTCCTGCTATATGCTTCAGCTCAGGGTTCATACTCCGGATATAAGCAATCCATCGTAGCATTGCTATGTCTGGAGTATTACAGTTTGCTATCATTCCTAACAAAGGCAAACAGTCTGTTTCTAGTATCACACGAGCTCCTATCAAGAACTCTCGATCTACCTTCATAGCAGTAACAGCTCCCCACAACTCACGTTTCACTTGAGGATAGTTACGTTGTCTATCTGTTAAGATTCGAGCTCCAAACCTAGAAACAAACCGCACACCATCTGCGTCTTCTTGACCGACTACCCATCCAATCGCCTTTAGACTCGTATCAACAGTCAGTATCACAGGTCTCCCGCTCTCGTAGCTAAGCCTCCTAAGTATAGGTGGAGACTTCAGAATCTCTTTCAGCTGCTCCATCGTCTCGTGATGTTCTCGCCGTCAAGTAAACCTCTTCCCTTTTCTCAGAAGTGCATACAGAGGCTCGGCAATGTGTGCATAATGAGGAATACTCACACGAAAGAACACACAAGCTCCTAAGAATCGTCGAACCTCAGTGATGTTGGTACAGTCTGCTATCCTTGCTATAGCATCTACCTTCTCTAGGTTCGGCCGTCTTCCAAAAGTACCGCATAAGTGACCCACCACCACGATCTCTGACATTCCAAAACGAGATTTGGTACCTGACAGAGTGAGGTGTACCTCTTCCAAGCGCATCAGAATCTTCTCCACATCTTGGATGTGGTCTCCAACGAACTTTCTGCAACCATCAGCAGTCATAGTCTCATCCTTGTCTTCCACCGGACAGCCTTTCATGGGGATATCATCAAGAAATGAGATAGTAACCTGAGGTACAAACTCGTAACACCTTATGCATCGCGTTTTGCATATGAGCTACTGAGTTTGTCGCACCCTGAGAAAGAGTACACATCCGCATCAACCCCAAAGGTGTACGCATGGTAGTCAAATCTCTACTCTCCAAAGCAAGCTGAAACTGATCATAACCTGAAAACAGATCTCCAATAGAATAGATAGATCTTCCAGCAAATGCCTCGACTATTTCATCAACCACAGGTCCTGTTCCAACATTTCGAATTGTGATGTTGTTAGCAGGCTGTAAGTCTTGGATGAAGCGTAAAGCTCCTATCTTCTTAGGTACTGTGAACCATCGGCTAGAGTATGGAGCCATAGATGGTTCAAGAATACCCATTCGCATCCTCTCTTTCAGTAACTCAATAACCTTCGGTAGCAAGGCACGAGGGACTGGAATCGGCTTCAAGTCCCAAGGTACGTGAGGAACAGTGAAGATAACCATCGGAGCTATCACACTAGGATCCACACAACCAATCTCTCCAGCTGAGAAAGAAAATGCCTTACCATGGCTAACTATCATCTGCTCAAAAGTTCGTTTCTCCACTTCAGTCAAGAAGCCACCCCCTCCTATCTGGAGCTGCTCGAGTGTCTCTTGAGTAAACTCGTGTCCTATCTGTTTAGGATCTCTCAGTACAGGCTCAGTGGCTGCTAACTTCATCTGCTGTCGTGAATCAACAGGTAACTGAGTCGCCACTGGTTTCACCTTCTTCGCTACAATTTTGTATTTGGTGTGAACCTCTGCTTCTTCACGAGAGCCACACCAGCAGATTGCATCCTTCCATCCACTCTCCAGTCTCGGATGAGGACGAGATTGCAAGCACGAGGTAATCTCCTCATAGACCTTACGAGAGTGGATAGGGATCACCACCCTTCCTCCCATCTGCTCCATCAACCTATCTACATCATCTAGCCAACGAACAAAAGACTGTACACCTACAAACTCCTCGTAAACACCAGAAATCATCTCATCTTCACCCAGAACTCCTGTACAGCACAGATCTGCTGTATACTTCTCCATCAGCTTTCTACTCTTCTCAGTCAGATCCTCTACTCGCGTGAACTCACTCCAATCATCAGAACTGAAAGTCATCAAACCAGATTTCCAACTATGTACAGTGTAGCAGTTTTCAGAATCTTGAGCAACCTCTTTGTCAACCTCCTGTGATCCCACAGGCTGCTCAAGCGAGATCATAGTAGTAGCAGATCCATCACTCTTGGTATCCCGGCCTACAAGAGTGGTTTCAGAAAACCCTTACTCCTACAGATAGGAGAATCTCTCAAGGTCTGTCTGTTTCATTCGTGGTTCGAACGAACGGTCAAAAACTGCACAGAACGTCTATCATCTGGACTACAGATCCTAGCATAGTGAGATCCGTCATCCATCACCTTCGTCTCCATTCTAACTGCGGTGATATAAGGCTGACCAAGAATCACAAGATACGAAGCAGAAGACTGCACGAAGAAGTGCTGATCTACCTCCACATCACCTAGCTTCACTCTCACGTTAGGACAAGCGCCGTATAACTCACCCTTCTGGTTGTTTGCAGCTCGTAGCACCCAACCATGGTTCAGTTCGATAGGCCACTGATCTCTCTCGTACACCTCCCGTGACATGATGTTGATCTCTGAACCGTGATCAACTAACGCAGCAACAGGTTCAAGACTTCCAAGGCGAACTCGTGTAGCAGTCATAGCACGAGCCCAGTGCCTTTTCCTGAAGTCACTATCAGTAGCTGGACTCTCATCGTCAGCTTCATCATCATCGAATTCAGCAGTATTGGTTCTAGCAACCAACGCTTCTTGTTGGTACTCTGTATCATCAGCCTCCTGAAAATGCACCTTGCCGAACTCCGCATCATTCACAGAAGCTCCTATAACATCTATCATCTGACTTTCTACTTGCTCGGACATCACCTGTCTCTTCCGCTTGATGATGTCGATGATCAGCTCGTGAAACTCCCTCTTCGCAATACCAAGACCCTCCCGAAGAGAAAACTCGATTCGTGCGTCAAGTATTCTCTGCTCCAGGATGCTCTTGAGATCAGTTGAAGTCTCAATATCAGCTGCCAACTTGTAAGCCGGTCCCTTCCCCTTCTCTTGGGCAGTAAACCGTCTACCAGCAGTCGTTGGCTCCTGCTGGGATCTTTGCACGTCCTCCATCGGACCCGGTGCAGGTGGAGGAGCTGCAGAAGTAGATGGGACGTCTTCTGGAGGGGCTGCTCGCCTCCTTGTGACCCTCCGTCTATCTCCAGTCTCCTCTGGAACTCCAGTATCAAGTTCAGAGGCTTCTCGCCGCCTCTTCTCCTCCACAGAAGCATCCTGCCAGTGAACGTGTCTATCGACGTCCAAGAATGCTTTGATAGACGCAGCGTCAAGAGGATCACTCCACCCTGTGACCCTACGGATAGTCTCTGCTCCTCTCTTCAGTACTTCAGAAGGAACTTGAACAGGTTTCTTCTCAGTAGTCCTATCTAGCAACGTAGGACTAGAAAAAACTTCAATGTGACCGGCATATACATCAGGATTTACCGATGGTGCCATCAATGCATGTACAGTTGCAGCAGCTGTAATATGAGATAGACTCCTCATGCCTCCTCGTCCAAACTGCGTGCTTAGCGGCTCTCCAGTAGAAGAAAGGTGTAGCCTACCGTTCTGGTAGCGAACCACACCATCTCGCAAAGCAGCCGTAAGCTCTTGACAGTCTCCACGAAAATGATCAAGACTGTCACACCAGATACATCTACGAACAGGAGCACCTCCTGGACGTGCAGCAGCAGGCGCCGGTGGCTGCTCTCTCTGCAGGCCAGCTAACTCCACCTCAGTTCTCTCATCTGCCGAATCAGGTCTTCGATCTGGTTCTGCTGTCCATGGTTCTCTGCAGGTCTCTGAACCGGTGCCCTTTGTGCAGGAACTGGCATCACTGGTATCAAAGGTACTGCAGCCGGTACAACAGGTCTGGGAGCAGGAGCCGGAGGTTGCTGTACTTGAGGAGCAGTGCGAGGTTGAGCGGTCACTTCTGCAAGCGGACGTCCTCTCACAGCCACTCTTCCACGCCTTTGTCTCGTCAATACAGCAACAGCATCCTCAACTCTCCCCCAATCAGTAGTAACTCCTCTTTCAGCCGATTGGTCAGCCAACATAAAGCATAACCGATCTGCCGTAGCATCATCGGTAGCTTGCAGGAAAAGTTCGGTTTCCTAGCATCTAAGGTTATCCTCTCAAGAGTTGAGAGTTGTCGGTATCTCCGATCAAACTCTCTCAGCATCTCATTCAGGTTCATCATACGACCAGGTTGCTGCTCAACCCAGTCCAGAAACGTTCTTCTAGTGACTCTCTCTGAATCTTCTTCGAGAAACTCCTCTCGAAGAGATCGTTCGAAACTCATCCAGACACCTAGATTTCTTCTCTGTACATCCCTAACCTGGTCCCGCAACTCAGGGATTACAATTAACTCGAAACTCTCTATCATCTCAGCATCTGTAACTCTAACTAGTTCCATCTCTCCTCTATATTCACGCAGATATCTAGAAACATCTCTACCTTCAAATCTACCGCATCTATTCACAATTGCTTGTAAAGCCTTGGTAGACTTCAACTCACCCCCTCCAATGATCGGATGTTGTTGGACCAGGGCCGCAAGAGTCTTCAGAATCTCAGCCGTATCCAGACCAGGTGCAGATGTCGCTGTAGCCGCTGGTGCTACAGAAGGAGCTGCAGTAGACGTAGATGCAGCAGACGTAGAAGTAGTAGCAGCAACACTCTTGCGATCCATCTCTTCTCCTTGTAGTGAACTCAACCTTCTCAATCAATCACCCCAAGAGCTCTCAGTGGAAGCACCAGATGTCGAGTTGAGAGTTTTCCTGAGAAGGGCGGAACCTTCTGGCTGTGATATGACCTTGAAGGCTATGTTCGGTCTACTCAAGGAAGCGTTGGGCTTCAAGCTGTGGTTGCTTACTATACAGAGGCAGGGTTCAGGTCATAAAGGGCACTATAGACACTCACTCAGGTCGAATGGACCCTCCAGTATGTTCAGGAAGCGAAGATCAGATCAGACTAGCAGTAATAAGGTCAGACATCAAACTTTAACAGTTCAGAATCAGAAACATACGATGGTTCAGACTTCAGAACTCCTCCTACATGTAAATGAGGCCCTATTGACCATACACACGAAGTTTCAGCTTGAGATCAAATCACAGTGTCGAGATATGGGCAGAAATGTTCTGAGCAGAGAAATTACGGCAATTTCTGGTACCCAGATAGCTATTTCGACCTAGAACAGAGAATTGGCTCGATCACTTTCAAAGATTCTTACAGGATTTGCAGTACACAGCTTGCTGAACACTCCTGTGAAGTTGGACCTCCTGATTGTACACAGAACTCCAGATCTCGCTCTCTGAAGTTGATGCTCTAGATTGAGAGCTTTTCGGACCCCCTCTGCTTCAGCGGTCGCCCTGAATTACTCACAATTTCAATTGACATGAAAATTTGGGGACAGTCGTAGCCCTGCTGCCAATGAACGCGACCTCGAAGGTTTGAAGCGATTTTCTCAAATCTATTACGATTGACACCGAAAACCCCAAAATCAACAGAAGTGCTGCAATTCTGACACAAATCGAACTTCAATCAGCCATAACTCCTTCTTTATTGCTTCAAATCGATCAAAAATTTCGCTGACAGTGCTTGGCACGACGAACACTATCTCCCTGTGCTCTCAGATTTCGAAGTCCCCTCACCAAATGCTCGAACTCCTCTTAAGACCCCTACTACTAAGTTTAGCAGTACACAAAGACAAAATTGGACCAATGGGACTTCATAGCTTCACTCCCCTGTCCTTTTGTGTCCCAAACCACGTGGTGACTTGAATTTGCACATAGGCTACCACGTCAAGCCCCTAAAGTGCCAGCATAGACCCTAAACTACATGCGAAGACATGTAAAACGACACGTAATCCCGAAAGATAACCTAACCTCGCTAGGAAGCATGCATGGGCGACATGTAATTACAACCCATGAGCTTAACTCTATTTACATGATAATCAACCTACTAAGACTCAAAAATATATAACATCCTCCAGTATCGACTTCGCTGAGGTCCTAATTTCACTCAGAGAGACTAACGCTTGACAGAGAGGTGAATTATTTACACTGTAAAATGATTCACATCACGACAACGTGTTGGTGGATGGAGGATCGACTGTGAATGTCATATCAGAGAGGTTGATGAAGAAGTTGAGGATGGAACCAACTCGTCTGGCTAACATTGTCGTGAGAATGACTAACAAGCAACGAGTAAGACCTCTTGGTGTGTTAGAGAAGGTGGTTGTGTCTGTAACTAGAGTCCTTTAGTACTTGATGTCCTTTCAAGTACTAAAGGACTCTAGTTATGATTTGCTCCTAGGCAGACCTTGGTTGAGAGCTGTGTGCACCACAGATAGGTGACACAAGAGATATTTACGGATTGGGTCTAGAGATCATAGAGTGATAGTACTTCTCTCGGATTGTTGGAGTTGTGACTTTTAACTCCGATAGACCCATTAGTGACTACTGGGAATCTGATACAGAGGATGATCAGAGTGTCTTAGAGATAGATACGAGAGATTCTTATGATCAAGAATCCTCGTCTGATGAAGAAGGATTTGATCGAGACGATCATTACATCATCTTAGTGCGATTGACTTGTTGCCTCGACCAGCAGTGGAGAAAGATCTTGACAAAGAAGAGTTGAGTGTGACAGAGATTGTGAGAAGACTCTCTACTTTGAAGTTTGATATCAATGTCACTCAAGACGGGAAAATTAGATTCTTAGATATATTTCAGAAATATATCCATATGTTTGCTTTCATTTACAATGATTTGAAGGAGGTGACTAGAGTCATCGAATCAAATTGGAGGAGAATGCAAGATCAGTTTGACGGAAGCAGAGAAGAGTCAATCCTACAACAGCAATGATGATCAAGGGGGAGATAGACAAGTTGAGGAGGCGAGTTCCATCTACGAGGTGAAGAACTCAGAATGGGTTTCACGCATTATGATTGTCAAGAAGAAGAATGGTAAGCTGCGAGTATGCATAGACTATAAGAAGCTGAATGGAGTTACCAAGAAGGATTATTATCCTCTGTCATTTATAGATGAGATTTTGGAGGAAGTTGCTGGTCATGAGTGGTATAACTTTGGTGATGGTTATAGTGGATATAACCAGATTAAGATAGCACAAGAGTACCAGCAGTTGACGACTTTCACTACTCCTTGGGGAACATTTGCATTTCGGGTGATGTCATTCGGACTGTGTAATGCTCCGGCCACGTTTCAGAGGTTTATGAACAAGGTGTTTGAACCATTCATAAGGAAGTTTGTTCTTGATTTCATTGACGATTTCTGTGTGTACGAAAGAAAGGAGGACCACTTTGATTATGTGATCAAAATTTTGCAGCGATTGGAGCAAGCCAACGCTTCTCTAAATCCAGAGAAGTGCATCTTTGACTGCGAAGAAGGTCTGCTGTTAGGACACATCATTTTCAAGAATGAGATTGCGGTAGATCTTGAGAAGGTGAAGAAGATCGTGGATCTTTCATTTCTGATCAACTTGACAAAGTTGAGACAGTTTCTTGGCATGGTTGAGTATTATCGTAGGTTTGTCTTTTCCTTCTCGAACAAAGTAATAGCTTTGACTACTATATGAAGAAGGAAGTTGATTTTGACTTAATAGTGCATGATCAAAAGACAACGGAAGCATTTGAGGAGCTGAAAAAAGCATTGGTGACAGCTCATTTACTTGCTAAACCTGAGTGGAGTAAAGCATTTATTCTGTATACGGATGTCTCCAATGTAGCAATCGGATGTACATTAAGTCAGTTAAACGGAGATAGACATGATCATCATATAGCTTATGCTAGTAGGAAGATGGTTCCCGCGGAGAAGAATTACTCCGTGACTAAACGAGAAGGATTAGCTGTGATTTTTGGATTGAAGAAATTTTGACACTACTTGCTAGGAGGGAAATTTTCCATAGTCATAGATCACTAGACTTTTAAGTATATCTTTAATAAGTCTAATGCCGAAGGTCGTATTGTTCGTTGGAAGATCCTTCTAACAGAATACGATTACATGATCAAAGATAGATCATGAAAAAAATATGCAGATGTCGATCTCTTGTCGAGGACTTATGATGATGAGGGAGAAGAACCGTCTGATGATTCATTTCCAGACGAGCATCTGATGACAATCACAAGCATTGAGGAGATACCGGACGAGTACAAAGAAATCTGGAGTTTTCTTGCAAATGGCTCTTTTCCAAAAGGTATGCATACCCGAGAACGTAACGCGTTGATCAAGAGATGTAAACCTTACACCATGGTGGAGTGAATTTTGTTTCATCAAGGAGCAGTTGGTCAGAAGGAGACGTTCAAGCTAATGCACGAGTTTCACGACGGCACTGTTTGCGAAGGTCACTTTACTGGTAAGATAACAGTCTTCAAGATTTTGGTTGCGGGTTATCACTAGAGAGCGATTTTCAAAGAGTGCTTAGACTATTGCAAAACTTGCGACGTATGTCAAGCATTTGTTCTGAAGTCTACTAGAACACCTCCGTTAAGATCAATTCTCGTGTTAGGATCATTTGAGAAGTGAGATATTGACTTTGTAGGTCCTCTTAATAAGACACCTCGAGACAATAGATATATTATAGTCGCCACTGACTATTGTACCAAGTGGGTAGAGACTAGACCTTTGAAAGAGACTAATGAGACGGAAGTGGATAGATTCCTATGAGAGAGGTTCATCATAAGATTTGGATGTCCGTCAGAGTTAATCTTAGATAGAGGAGGAGAGTTTGTATGGAGCATGACTACTGCTATGCTGCAACACTTTTCTATCAAGCCACGAGTAACGACGTCATTCAAACCAAATGTTAATGGTCTTGCGGAGAAGACCAATCTTACACTTTGTATGATGCTCGTCAAAGATGCTGGTGTTGAGACTGCGAAACATACAAGGGATAAAAGACTACATGTCATCTTAGGGGAGTATCGAACAACAACAAAGACTTCTACTGGGTATTCCTTATTTCGACTTGTTTATGGAGTGGAGTCCAAGTTGCCAATCCAATTCGAATTGGATACTTTTCAAACTATTCAACGAAAGTTGAAGAGGAGAGAAGACGTGGTCATATCAAGAAAGGAGCAACTCATGGAGTTGAAAGAAACCCGAGCGGTAGCAATGATCCGGATGAAACGAGCTCAGGCTTATCAAAAGAAGAGTTATGATAAACAATTGGGCAAGAGAGAGATAAAACCTTTTCAAGTCGGAGAATGGGTGATGTTATATGATGCTATCATATTCAAGAGAGCTAGGAAGAAGTTTCTTCCTAGATATTTTGGTCTTTTTGTTGTAGATAAGGTGTGAAGGAACTTCACATATGACCTTCAGGAGTTGAGAGGAAGGAGATTCGATCGGGTCAACCAAGTTGAAGTTCTTTCATCGACGGAAGTTCTCTCTTCACTCCGAGGACGGAGTGAAAATTTAGTTCGGGAGTAAAATGTAACGACATAGGTTACACATAAGAAGTTTGTCTATTAGTAAGTTATTTAGTATAACTAAGTGTTGAGAATATTTATTTGCTGCCCAAGTGCTTTAAGGATGTATCAAGTTAGTCATGACTAGCTAAAGTTAGTTATGGATAAACTTAGTTGTACTTTTGGACAGGATTCAGATATTTTCTAAAGAGTGAGCACTACTATCTTGTCATCTTGTCTAAAAGGTAGAAAGGAGATGGAAAGTATCTCTTATCTCCTTTTTGACTTGATATTAGTGGTGAGATTAAAGTTGTGGACTTTGTGGATATTAAAAACAAGAAGATATTCTACATGTCGCTTTTTTAGTGGGTCCTAGTGTAGAGAGGGGTGGAAATTTACGATTTCTTGAGAATATTTCAGAATCCTTCAAGAAGTTGTTGACTTTGAAGTAATAAGCCCATGTGATTAATGCTTTTACCTTAAATAATATCTTAGTAAAACTCGACAAAAAGAGTTACGGCTGAGTTACCAGAGAGTACCAAAGTAAAAACTTAGAATGTATAAATAGAGGAGTAGAGAAGAGCTCCTTGTTTTCAAATCGTCGTAATGACAACTTTAGCAATATAGAGAGTGTGAGATATTTTAGCATTTGAGAACTTGAGAGACGTCGTAGAATGGATAATTTTAGTTGATGAGTTTATAAGTGAGTGAATGATTGAACTTAGCATTTTTCTCTTCAAGTTCATGGTAAAGTCATCAGAGGTGACCCCTGAGTGAGAGACATGCCCGAAATGTTATAGATTCATCGATGACTATCGTGGAGGTTGAGATATTGGAGTAATTGATTGATAGGACCACGGAGGGTTTACAGGTCTCAAAACATGAGCAAGTCACAAGATGACTTGGGGCGGATTTCTCATAAAGTCCAGGGTTCTAAATGGTACCTCCAGCACACCTAGCGGTCCAATCGTCCATGATGTCCGTCTGGATCTCGGCTCTCGAACGGTGGTCTAACTCACCATCTCGTTCCTTAGTCTTGCTCCAGTCTTTACATCGTTCTTAAGTCTAGACGTCCAAGTCTGGACTGAAACGTGTCTTGGAACCGGTCCAGCCATCATCTCATGCCCCCAAGGTCCGTCCGTTGAACCTTGAGTTCGGGTGACTCGTCTTGGTCCATCTAGGCATCGAGCCCCCCTCATATATACTTCTAGAAATCTATGGCCTATCTCCTCTTTGGTCCCTGAAAATTATATCACAATCCGATCACAAGATCGGTCATAATTCTCAGCTCGGAGGTCTGTTCGAGGAGTTTTGCATATCACTAGAAAGCTCTTTCCATCCACGACCTAAAATGTCGCTAGAGCTCCAACACTTAGTCATTTTTCGGAAACTTGTGGTCCAAACTCAGACTCGAACTCTATGGTTCGGACCTGCGTCTAAACCATGGTCCATCTGTGTATTGGATCCACGTTTCGGTTTCGCGTCTCAGATCTAAGTCTCAGACTTATGTTTCGATCCGTTTCTAGACTTGCCCTCTTAGGTCAGCGTTCGTCTGAGGTTGTCTTGGGATAGGCCCTTAGGTCCTAACCCAATGTTCCAACCTTTGGTTCAGAGAACCACTTAGGATTTATCTGATCCCGACTTCTCGGTCAAGCCGTTAAGTCCTACTCGCAGCGTTCACAACCTAGCGCAAGTACACTAAGGTTCTATTGTTCACGTCTGCGTCCGACCTTGAGACCGAGGATCGCGACACTTCCAACTTAACATCCATAACTTGCACATCCTTCATCTCTAACATTTGTCATCCACTACAAGATTCTCTTTGGATCCTTATTAGCTACAATTAGAGATTAAATAACAAAAATCAACATATGTGATCTTTGATATTGGTATTGACCTCCTAGTGATAACTCTATCTCGCGTCTGCTCTTTTTTGACAAGTAATAAACAAGTAATAAAAAATAAGATTCAAGAGCAGAAGGTCGATTTATCTAGGACGGACGGAGTTTTCAAACTTACTTGTTTTTATCTATGACGATTTAATAGAATAACAGAAGAGTATAAGATAGATTTAAAATTGTAATATTCTGCAATTCTTTAACCGTAAGAGTTAATTTTCTCTTCAAGACTTGTTGTCATGAAGCCATGAAACAACTCATTGCTCTTATATTGCAGAAGAATTTATCTATATTTATATCCCATCGATATCTGACAAGTGGGGTCATGTTTCATAAAAATTTGACGTGTAAGGTTCATAATCCGATATGGAAGATGTTGAAGAACAAAGATCTAACGAATAGCACGAAGGTAAATCTCTTATTTTTTCTCCCATTCGCATATACAAATATTTTCAAGAGTAAAGATTTCTTTTGGAGAATCTGATGTATGTATCTACATTTCTTTTATGCAGAGCCAACCGAAGTCCTCAATGCATTTATTGCAAAGAAAGATAAGCACTTTTTAAAGTATTAATTTGATCAATGGGTACATAAACTGCAGTCTTGGATACTTGCATATTGAAAACACAAGCACATAACCAAAGATCAATTGTGTCATAGAGAGATGGTACAGTTGGTCACTGAGAAAGCTCATATAAGAACTCCATATATGAAAAAGCTCGACGAATGATTTCTTGGATTCTAAATTTATTAACAAGTACTATGGAGTGTTTTATTGGTGTATATTTGAGATAAAAAGGAAGGATCTTTAATTGTGGAGGATAATGCAATAACTGTATGTCTAAAGGTTGAACTCTAAAGAATGAAGATGTGAATTTTCAAGAGTTATACCAAAGTGGGAGTGTGACACGTTATGTCTGATTAGCATAAAGAAGAATGTGAATACACTTGTCCAATGGTCCCAGAAGGAAATCTTTGCAAACATCAAGTTTGTTATTTACTTTTGTTGATATAATATTTCAGTCACATGTTTACATACTTTGAATTCCAGTCAGAGGTCAGAATTTGAGTAATTGTGGTTCTTCTTTGTAGGTTAAAGCTCTACTGATGGACGTTGTAACCCAAATCGAGATGGTTAAAACACTTGGAAGGCATTTTGGTCAAGCTATGGCAAAATGAATAATGCTTTGAATCCAACATTTACAAATAATCAGTCTGATGTTGAGGTAAAAATCGTTGATTAAATCTCATCCGAATCGAGCTTCCATTTTTTCTTCTAAGCAAATGAAGAAAGAATATTGGAAGAGAAAACAATCATGATAAATGATTTGATTGATGAGGTCAAGCTTGCCATTAAAGTATATCATGATCCTTTCTTCATTCGTCACAATCTCATTCACTTAAAAGAGTGTAGCGTGAAAATGTTTGACATGAAAGTCCAATTGGAAACCAAACATGATACTTAAAGATAATCGTACAAATGATATACATCATCCATTGGAGGTCACAAACGATGATCAACGTCGATCTGACATCAACAAACTGATATCATTTTCTCATAATGAGACTGATCATCAAATTTCTCTACATGTGATTTTGAGTTCACTTTTCTATCTATGATGTACAAAGTTGACATGAGAAGATGTTTGATTCATTCAAGCATAAATCAAAAGAGCAATATCAAAATAGAGAAGCAATTGCATAGCCATTTGAACGAGCATGAAACAGACATTCAAGAGTTTAGGGAGGAGTTGCATGTTGTCTTTCGTGGACGTGCTTCTACTTGAAAGTCAAAATTCAAGGTTCTATATTTTTGCTCCAAAGACGCTCATGGAGAGAAGTAGTGACTTTTGATCTACTTTCATATATACATTCTCAAAGCACCAAATGGTATAACTTGTTCTAAGGTTCACATGGGTACTTCATCTACTAGATGCTTCATCTACTTCATTTGGATGCTTAATAGCGACGTTCTGGAGTTCGAAAGATGAAGAAAACAAGCTAGACGTTAGCTTGTCAATGCTGCTCGAGTATTTGTGGTTCTTGGAGCTATACTAAGGGCGCAAAGGGATTGCTTGATCATTATATGTGAAAATCTCACGTACTATGAATAGACATAAGGGGGTGATTTAAGAGGTTAGCTTGTGTCTGCGACTTGTCGACAAACATTTCAAATGATATGTGCACAAGGTGCCATTTAGTTCAAAAGGTTCGTAAAAAGACATATCATGTTATAGTTCTGGAGGAAATTGAGACATAGAGAAGAAAAATTGGAAGACTTCAATGACTTATGAAGGAGAGTTGGACCGTTTGGACCATTTCGGAGTCGAAACTTGCTGTCCTTAGATCCATCAGGATCATAACACCAAGTTTTACAAGAAATTGAAGACGATTTGAAGTTTCATTTGGTGGTTTGGGAGTTTGAAGGAAATTAGCTCGTATGGAGATGTTTACATCAAATTTTTGTTCACCTCCGACTTGAGGTTGGATTATTTTTTGCGATCGTTGGACCAAGCTCTTCATTCTTTGTGCTCACACGATCAAGGAGTCTTTATCTATAAATAAGAGAAGACCGTACATAGATCGAATCGTTGTGTTATGCGTGGTGAATGAAGTTGAGCCGTAGGAGAACGAGTTACGTCAAATTTTTATTTCTTACGGCTAAATTCTCATCATCCTTCTCGAAGAGAACTCCCAACTACTTGTTTAAGGTGTCATTGGAATCAAGATAGCCAGATCTACTTATCAAAGAAGATGGATCTTAGATAAGATGGTCCGTTTTACGGGTCTACGTGGTTTTAAGTTGTAAGGAAGAGGTTTTGGAGGTTCGATCAGTTACGATCAAAAATCAGAGATACCTCGACTACATGGAGTCAGATTTGAAGGTTCTTGGAGCCAGCAGAGTCAGAAAAGAAGATCCTATCGATATCTAAAGATCATTTGACAAAAATAAAAATTTCTTAGATAAGCTTTCTTCAGTTTTTTCATTACTATTTTTGTCTTTTTGGACTTGTTAGAGTTCTAGTATGTTGTGTATGGCTTGTGATAGCTAGTTTTAGGCGAGGGCTAGTAAGTGAATATTTGTTGGATCAAGGTTTGAATAGTGATTATATTGTTGCAAAGTTTTTCGATAGCAAAAGGGTGTTTCTCTTGCTTTGAGCTATGCTTCGGTGGTTTGGGTCTAGGTTCTAAGTCTTGTAGGGTCTTCTAAGTCATGTAAGATCTTTAGGAAGGATTTGATCTTTCCTAAAGAAGACTCTCACTACAACACAAATCTATCAACTAATCATCAATAATATCAGTTAGTTCTTGATCGAGCAACTCTCTAACTTCCGATGAAGTGATTCTATTCTTGATTGAATTGTATGTATTTCTACTACTAATTGCAAAAGTCTTGGTACATCTTTTCTCTCATAGTCTTCAACTCGTTAATATTCTTTGATTGTATAAATCCTCAGCCACAACGTCTGTGATTGTCATCTAGTAGTTCTTCTCTACATGTTCTATTCCTTTATGCAAAGAATAGCTCAAAACAAGATGCATCATAAAAATAGCTTGAACTATTTAATCATCTTGCATTCATTGTCGTTCTTTCTAACCTCTGTCCACTCAAACAAATATCTAGATCCCACTTGCTTCACATTGCTTTGTTTTCAGAAGGTTATATCATTCTTGTATAAGTAATTTTCTGAACTTTATGACTTACGTTAAAATGACATCTTGAACTGATGAGAGTCATTGATCCAAATGTCTTGATTTGACTCGTCTTTTAGACAAATATTCAATCTCCAAGCCCTTCGTATACCAACATTGCAATCACATGTATTAGGTGATGCAATTGAATTGGTGAATTTCATTTGACACATCTCATTGACTGCGACACATTCACGTTTGTTCAGTTTGCATGCATCATAACACAAATCTCCATTTGAATCAAGACAAATATGTATGATTTGTCTTCACACGATCTTGCGATTGCTTCCTATTTGTGCTCTCTAGAGTTATATGAAAATATACTCCGCAGAATACAGATGTGAAAATTGGATAGTGTTTTGTGCTTGGGGAAATTCATACGGAAACTTTTAGCATTAACTTCTTCCATTGACATTGTTTGAGATTTAGTTTCGAGTGTGAGTTGTAGTGACAAAATAATCATGTGAATTCTATTGAACAAAAGTAACAATGACTCAAGTAAAGAGGAGGACAAACGTGAGTCGCAGATGAGACAAAGATAATCTCACGATCTCTCATCTTTTAGTTTTCAACAATCTTATCAATTATGAGATGGTGAGTCTAATGAAGTATGAAAAACATTTACTTTATCCCATTCGAGACTGAATTTGAATGATTACATCAATGAATATCCTGCCCCACGGCCTTGTACAGTGAAGGAAAAGAGTGCAGTGTAAATTTAAATATACAGTCTTACTGATTTTTTACTGAGGCATAGTGAAAATTTTAATTCTCACGGCCTTGTACAGTGAAAGAATTTACCTGGGAGGTGCAGTGTAAATTTAATTTTAATCCTCGACTGGTTTTGGAATAAGTCAAAGTGAAACAACAGTTTCAATTTAAATATCTAAATGTAAGATGTTAAATTTAAATAACTAAATTTAAAAAATCTAATTTAAACTTCTCTTAGGTGAATGAAACACATGGCTTCTGAAAACCACAAAAACCAATAAGCATATCCTGGAACGTATCGAAGTATAAATCGAATCTTATTTACAAATGAAATCAATCACTGAAACGTTAATTTAGAGCTAACTCTGTCTAAGAAAAAAATCTAACTGAGACATTAATTTAGAGCTAACTCTTACTAAGAAAAAAGTAAGTAATAAATTAGGCAAGTGTACACTTCTAAGTGTCCATGGGTGAATAATAGTATACAGTCTCATGAGATTCCGATCGTTAATATCATTAATGGATTTACACACCATAATCTCAGTAAGCTGTAATGCTATGTTTAAGACTGAATGATTGAGATTGAATCTGAATTGTTACACCAGCGGGTTACTCTCATTAGTGGTTTACACATCATAATCTAATCATCTCACTATCTCATTGCATGGAGAGCTATTTATTAGACGATCGTAACAATAAAATGTGAAGAAAAGTCCTAACATACAAACCGAATATTGGATTACCTAAGTAAAGCACTCCTAAGCATTATCCTACACGTAGGATCTAAAGATGTGAACTACGTTCAGATCGTGACTTTGCGACTAGTTTTACCAAGTGCTGGCTGGGCTCCGACGACGGCGGCTAGTTTTCAGAGCCGCTTTTGGTGAGAGCGCAATTTTGTGCCGCACCCCAATCGACCGTTCACCCGTTTATGTACCCTGCTACAGCAAGTACCACGGAGCGTTTGTGGCAGAGAACTTTTGGCAGCGAATTTGAATTCTCAACTTGTGAGTTTCAGAGAGATTGCTCCGCGGTCTCACAGCCGGTTCAGACGGCTAGTCACCGACTGGTGACCATTAGGAATCTAACCGCGAGAATCAAAAGTCTAGAAACCGACGGAGCTGGAGACGCCACATCTCACGATGGGAACGCAGCATAAGCTTACACGAAGGTGGAGAGGAAAGAGAAGTACGAGGGTACTACTGATATATTGACAGCCTGGTGAATCATCTCCGACATTCATCCATATCCTGCTTCCATGGACATCGCAGTTCTTTAACGCTTTGAAGACTCTTTCACTGTTAGAAGTTTCTTGACCTCTGACCTCAAAGGTTGCTCTCACTGTTCCCCACACTAATACTGACTTTCTTGACTGCTTATTCTCGGATCAAATGTGCACTCGAGTGTGAAGGTATCTGGCTTATGAAGATCCTTCGAGAAGTTAAAAGCATAACGCGGGCATTCTCCGTCGGACCATGTTGCCATCAAAAAGACGATTGTGTACTAAACAAAAGACTGTGCGATGACAACCAGCTGATAGCCGGAAGAAAGACACATTCAGAAATAACAAACTAATTGCAAGTGTATACATAAAATTAGTATTCATTATAATGGATTCCACCCAGTTTCCAAACTACGAAGGCGGTACCAACCATAAGTGCAATAATCAACAAAAATGAGCCCACCAGGAGGAGCTGGCCTGGGTTGATGCTGAATTTGAATGCATCGGCAGCTATTTCTTCAGGAGTTCTCCTCACGTCCTGAAAGATGTTAGAGGGTACAACTGGTTGTCCGAATTTGGTTGTCTTCCCCTCCTTCTCTCCTTCTTTGAAGGCCTCCACCACTCGCTTTCCCCGTGATCCAGATTGCACAAAAGGACTGGCAGGCTTAGCTCCCGGCTGAGCCAAAGGACTCACAGGATTCTGAGCAGCTCCACCCGCACCTCCGCTCGTGAATGCACTCGACGGCTTTGCTGCTCCAGGTTGCGCAAATGGACTTGGGGGTTTTGTAGCTCCTGCCGCTTGAGTGAAAACGCTTGCCGTTTTCGATACCTTCAACTGCGCGGCAGCTTTAGGCGAGAGCTCCCCAACTGGACTAGGCTGTTTAGCACCAATCGCAAGGGCTGGCTTCCTGGAGGCACTCAGCTCTTCAGCTGATCCAGTACGCTTGGAGTCGACGGCGCCCTGCTTTGCAGCAATTGAGGAGATTTTGCCACCACGTTCGAAGGGATTTTTCGTAGTTGACGGAGACTGAAGCTCAACCTTCGGAGAATCTGAGCTCGCCGCAGACGTCTCGCTGGATCCACTATCCTTCACACCTTCCTCCACACTAGCGGCCACCGTCACCAGTCTAGAGTTTCTTCTCTTAACTCCTACTGATCTTAATCTTCCACTGGATCCTCCTCTACCTACTCTGAAGAAAGAGGCAGACGCTCCGACCTGTAAACGGAAGGGGACCGAATTGTTAACTTTCAACGCAAGTAAAATTCCAGACCTAACACAAGAATTTGACGTCTGATCAGACTAAACCGAACACAACAATTTGATCTTGAAGTCGAAACTGGAATGATGAAAACGGGGATCAATTTCTTCTGAGTTCAATTTCAGTTCTTTGCTGAAAATTCACTACACAAAACAAACGCCCGAGACCTTAAGAAAAAACTCCTGAATGAGAAGAAAATCTCGGGAAGGCAAGAGAGAAACTTACGCATTCTAATTCGCCCCTGCATTTCTCGACACCTCCAAACGCTGGTACCCCGGCGGTCCAGGCTCGAGAAACGCAGCTGGTGACAGAAGACGCCATTACGTCCCTCGCAGCAGCACCCGACCTCGTTCGTCCGCAGAGGCAGCACCGCTATCGGAGCACCCGAACTGGTTCTAAGAGGCAGCACCGACAGCGCCATGGCAGGAGAGTACATACGAGCGAGAGAGAGCGCGCTCTGGCAACTCCCGGACGAGGTACCGCAGGTGGGCTTCACGCGACCGTAGGAGGTCCGTGGGGATCCACCTGGAGCTACGAAACATGCTGCGGATATCGAAATCTATCGTTGGTTGGCTCTTGTTTGAGCCAAGCGTGCGTTTGTTTGTTTGAGGTCTGCTGCTTCTACCTTTAGAGATACAAGCACCTTGTCGGAATCCTCTAAATAATCAGTTTCCACTATTCCTCGGTGGCGGTGCCACTCTCTCATGTGTTTATTATCGAGCAAGAGTAGCTGGAGTTATTCAGCTTGCTTATTTATTCACCTCTCTTCCATCTGAGCATGGAAGAGGGATGCAAGCTCAACATTATTTTATCACCTATCCTTTCTACGCGAAGCGTTAGGTGATAAACTAATGTGGAGATTAATGTATTTTTTTTCAACAAGCTCCCGTATTTATACCCCCAGAAGCGCGTGGCACTGCACTTCACTTGTTGGCTTTCTACTTATGTCATCGTTGTTCCCAGAATGACTAACATTAAATAATTAAGTTTGATATTGATTTTTGTTGAAATTTAATCTAGATTTTTTATATAATATTCTTTATAATATATAGAGAGAAAAATCACTGAAGTTGATTGAGCATGCTTATTCATCTCTTCCATGTTGTTAGTCTATTTACATGCATGCATATTCACCTCTTCGTTCTTCTTTACATGTGCTGCAATGCATCGCTTAGACTATTTTGTTGACGGAAGAGATGAAGAGAGATCGAAGATCACCACAAGTGATTGCACAAATGTACCACGCTGCGTTGTGTGCGGATCTCAGTTACACTCCAGTTGCAAGTATGTTGGATGCCACGGGACTTCATATTCATACGCATTGGTATACTTCGAGAATGGAGTTGGACGAGCTATTGGGTGGTGTAGTGCTGCTTTGTCATTATAGGAGGACACAAATACACATTTATATTCTTCATTGTTATCATCTATCGGTAAATATCTTTTCATCACTTGAGATTATTGAATTATGTATTTTTTATATAATTTACCTCTATCTTTCAAGTTGCAATAAAATACATGATGTACAAGTAGAAGTAAAGCAGCCGCCTAAGGGATGTGATTGCAGATAACCACTCTAGCTCGGACGAAACGGCAAAGTAAAAGTGAAAGAAAAGAAGCATCGGCCGTGAAGTGTAACTGTCTATATCTCTGAAGCTGCAATAAAATATAGAAGTTGTCATTGGAGAAAAGCACTCTAGCTCGGACCAAAAAAAGCTCGTTTCACTTTTCCCTGTAGTGCTACAAAGACCTACTGCCTCATTGTACTGCTGTTCCGATTCCAAAGAAACAAAAACTGTATTGAAATTGAGAGAAAATAACCCTCTGTTTCCCTCCTAGTCGTAGAAATTGTCTCAGTCCGGTCGTCTTCTGATCTCATCGTACAGTAGCGTCTACGTAGAAGTACTGACTCTGAGGTCTTGTCCGTCTCCTCGTCTCCGCTAAGATGACCTGCAGACGAGCAAGCGATGAAAACAACGCAGTAGAGGTGACAATGTGCTCTCCCAACGGAACGCAGCAAAGCGATACCATCATCATCGTAAGATTCAACCTAATGGTTCTCAAGAAAAATGTCCGGCTGTCAGCCAAGCAAGTTTAGACGTCCCAATTCACCGACGCACGAACGGAGATAATTTGTAACCATCGGCATCCGCTCTCTGCTCTCGAAAAAAAAGTGTTTTACTACGGCGCGACAGTCCCGCCGCGTTCTTAGCAAGTTATAGTTAGGTTACGGCTACAATGGCGTCAGCCAACCATCTTCCAACGTTTTCATTTTATTTTGCCGAAGCGCGATGGGGATGATGATTCATCTCTTCCATGTTTGGAAAAGAGAAAAAAATATGCATACTCTATGACTTATGTTGCTTTAATGATATAAAAAATATATATATTAGATAATAATTCTATACTAAGTAGATAAAATAATTAAAAAATTATTATATGTTAGCTAAACCAACACGGGGAAGCAGGAGCAAGACTTAACCCATAATTGCAGAGGATCCAGATGCACCTTGGAAGATACAATTGCGGCATAATTTTTAACCCAAATCAATAATTCAACAACAGTTAATCCATTACCTAACCCTTCCGGCCGGAAGGAGTAGGCAATAAATTAAACCTCCAAATTTAGAAGAGGTGAATATGCAAAAATGTTTAACCCTTTAACCCCCAAGCATGCAGTTTTTGCATGATATTTAGTTTTAATATTATATTTTTTGATTTTTATCAAAATAAAATAACTTATTTAGTGTAACAGAAAGAATTTTGAATAATAATCCAACAGTGTGTCTTGATGAAGCATTTCACATCTGGTTGAAGTGAAAAATTGACTGAATGTGAGCAATCCTCATGAATGTTTCAATTTCAGATATTCTTACATCTGAATGAAATCTTTTTATTTTTTTTGCAGTCGATCATAAACTGTTTATTCTCAATAATCAACGGTGGGATTATTAAACAGTGTCTATATGACGACGGTATCTGGTCTGACGTCATTGTCGATGCTATAATGTTAAGAGCTCCAAAATGATATTGGACATAAAGGGGTTAATTTATCACCTAATCCTTCTCGCAGGAAGAGTTAGGTGATAAACTAAACCTAATAGAAAATTGATTTTTACCAAACTATTAATCTGATTTATAAGTTAAAAATGCCATCTATTATACATAAAAGTTCAGAGTGCCACATGAATACAGTTCGGAGATATATGCTGCACACCACTTCATTCTTGCCCGGGGCCCGGAATATAGTGGTTTATAACTCGTCCAACCATTTCAATTTTCAACTGGTAAGATATACACCCACAAAACGACACGATCCAAACCCGTGACACATGATAATTTATTTTTCCTATTTCATTATGTTTTCTTTACAGAGGGCAATTTGGAAGTGCAGAATTTCATTTCACATCCATTTTTAAATAGTGTTATATCCTAAAACCCTAAAACCCTAAACCCTATAACAGGTTCAAGTTTTCTTTATTCTACAATAAAGCTCAAATAGAGGTAGAGTATCCAGTTTTTAAAAATAGCACTTTATGCATCTCTGTTATAACGAACACATGAAACATCATATATTACCAAGATAACATTAAAATGTGTTAATGAAAGTGCAAGAAAAGGATGAAATAGAACAAATGCTGATGATAATAATATACATCAAAACGTTCAAAACGGCAGAGCGGAGGAAAAGGACAAGCCAGGGTTTCGGGAAGGGAAATTCGACTGCGGGATAGGGCGGGAGATAGGCGTGTGACGACCGGCGCGGATAGAGGAGGTTTAGGGGAGGAAGGGAGCATGAATGTTTCTTGTCTTTGACACAATACGGCCTGTTCTAATGCGCTAAAAGGTCTCGGCTTATACTCACACTGCATGCTGAAAAGTCCGAGAATAACTCATAAGTCATATACATGAAAGTGCACTCCTGGACCCATAAGACTCTGCGTATTCTTCTTAAAAAATCACATTTTATTTCAAGTTTAATTTATCACCTAACCCTTCTCGCAAGAAGGGTTATGTGATAAATTAAACCACTGTATATTCCCCTCTTCCGAACTTGGAAGAGGTGAATATACTGTACTCAGACATGATGGACCTTATCCCACGCGCTATCTCCAAAAGCTAGGCATCGCTAATTTCGAACGGTACCTAGTATTTAGAACCTTTCACAATGAAAACCCGCTGGTGGACATTTATCCATTTACAAAGCATTTAAAGGGGAAAAAGAATAGCAGGAGATGAGTGCATATAAGACGCTTATCATTCATCCTACATGGTGCAAAAAAAGGAGGGAAAAAATCTCTAAGCTTACAAGGTGGTGCGGATGCGTCCTTAATATGCTATGTAGAACGTAGTATTATATTTAGTACGCTAATGAATTTGAAAATACTTGTGGTATAGTGGAATTGTGCTTTTGATATACCACTATAGTATTTAAGGGTCCATTGTTAGATACTTGTGAATTGCAGAGAGTGCAAATGGAATCTATGCTTCCTCAAACATATTATCTTCTCTCATGATTAGTCAAAACAGTATCAAAATAGTATCAAATCAAGGTCAAAGTAGAATATTATCAATAAAAAAAACAAATTCGTAACACGTGAGATGAAGTGTCAAAAATATTGACATGTGAGATGAAATGTTTATGATAAATGTCCTTTCTCCAAGAGTGTTATGTCTTGCTGAAGAGATCATTGATTGGAAGTTTCTTTTTATTTAATGGTGCTTGGAGTTTTAAGCTATTGTAGCTATGTAAGTCAAATTCGTTTCTGATGTCTCTACATGTATCCTCGATATGCTTATTACAAAGTAGATATACCAGGGTATTACATTACACCTCAAATAAATTTTATATTTATTATAACTGGATCGAATGAATCTTAGATCCACATGCTAATTATCGAGCATAAACTTAGCAAAACACATTTCTCTTCTCTACCAGTTGGCCAGTTGGTTCTAAATCTTTGTAAGTGAGATTATTCTTGAATTTTTTTCTCCAAAGACAATTCTTTGTATTTTGCAGATAACCCTGGCAAGTCAAGAGATGTTTTAATAAATTCTAAAATATATATGTAATAACTTAAAATACTTTTAAAAAAGGAACATTTTCAAAAGAATTTAATGTTATATATTAGACTATCTTTTTCTTTAAGTTTTATCTAAAAATAAAACTATTGTATTACCTTAGAAAACTACATTCTTACTTGCACGTGTTTATCATGAAATCCTTTAATGAAACCTCAAGCTCATTTGTTTGCGAAAAAAGAAAACAAAGACATAGAACAACAAAGAAAAAATTAGAAGTGAAATGGCGAATCATGCTAATTAATCTCTGATTTTCTTACGCATTATATTACGTAAAAATGATTTGAAATTTAACTTTGAAAACTTTTTGACAGATTACTAAAGGAAAAACATATAACGCTCATCTTTAAGAAATGAACCCTCCTACAAGAAGAGATGTGTGTGTGAGAGATCATATGGCGATGCAGTCATAAGACACCATGCACTCACAAGTCAATAGAATATGAGAAGAAAGATAGTAAGGAAATGAAGGCAGATGATAAAACTTGAACGGGGTAATGAAAAAACAAGGGATCACCAAAAAATAGGAGAAGAGAAGAGATTAAATACTGAAGGTTGGTTTATCACAAACTGTAATAAACAAAATATCAAACTAAGTTCAACAAGAATTGTAATAGCTTTTTCTCTTTAAGGTGAGGAACAGTTAAGGTTCAGACTGGTACTAGTGTCCTCCATTTAAAACATTTGCCATACTAAATATATTGCCGAGCGGTTACCAACTGCAAGCATGTGAAATAATAAGTATTTATTTAATAAGTATAGATTTTTCTCGAATTCAGTAGCAGAATTGATCATATTTCACATTATCATCTAAACCTAATGAGACCACCAAGTCTAAGACTATAACTTCAGATCCTTTTGCGCAGATCGATATAAAATAACAAAAATCAACATTTCGAGTGCGTAGATAAACATTCGCGTGAGGTCAAAGGCATTGGTCTCAGTCCAATTCGCTGAAAACTAAAAATCTGTTTTGTTCCTTTAATGATATTGGAAAACATATAGGTGATAAATAATATTTATATACCAAAAGAATGAAAATAGTTAATTGTTTTTGTAATTATCAACTGTCAGCCTATTCTTGGAAATACAAGAAGACCAGCATATAAACCATAAAGGCAAGAGTACACATTATGCTGCTAAAGGTACAAGTTCAAGTTCCTGAAGCTGTTTATACATTAATTCAGAGTGAATTTAATTTATTATTTAACTTTTTCTCTCAGAAGAGATAGATACTAAATTAAAACCTTACCTATTTTCGTTAAGATGGAAGAGGTGAATAATAATTACGATGCACGTACCAAAGTTGCATAACCTAATAGGACCACTATTCATTTTCTGAGCATTTTCTGTTTAGCAAAGTCTCGTAAGAACTGCTGATGAAGTCAGAGTCGACGATAAAATGCATGCAATGGAAGCGTTAATTACTTTCCTGCATAATCAGGGAAGTCAGAAGTCATAATCACTTTGTATGATTTTATTGCATATTGCCATATTCACCATTTCCATGGGGAATAGATGGTTAAATTACGAGATTTGTTCTGATTGTCTGATTTGTTTCGGCTTGATAAGGTTTTCCCATCCGTTTGTTATGCATTTTGTCGCTTTCTGTATTTAATTTATCACCTAACCTTTAGAAGTGAAGGGTTAGATGATAAATTAAATCTCAAACTGAACATTTGTTTTTACAAGACAGTAAATCGGTATTATGTCTCCTAGAGTAAGGTTTCGTATGCTTCACTTACAAAAAATTCTCTGCCACTTCTGACATGTGCACAACATTTAATATTTACACATAAAATGAAATTTTCTCATGAGGTTAGTTCATACCTGTAACTCACTAACATTAAGTAACAAGAATTTATTTAATCTTGTCCAAAGAACTAAATCTGACCTAGAAGTTAGATAACCACATCCTACTTCGAATTATTTAACCTTACAAAAACTTAATAAATCTGATAACAATCCACGACCATGTTCGTACCAATTGCGTCCTCAGATTTTCTTTCCACTTTCCATGCTTATCATTTCTTTCTTTCATGAGAGAGTTAAGGTTCTACGCATATTCGTCTTGCTGTAATCAGATGGAAATTAGCATCAAGTATTAAACACTTAGATATCAGTTGTTTATGGCACTGATAAGAAAGATCACATTCGTGTCTCATTACCACTATCTTTTGTTTCCCTCTGACCTTTTAAGCACCCTAGAAATCATTTCTAGAAAATAAACTGAAAGCAAAGAAAAATTAGTTGTTCCAAAAATAAAGAGAGATAATTTATTCTAGAGCAACTTTTGTTCTTGGCTTTATAGTTCTATTATCCATTTCTCACAGCTATGCATCCGAGTGTTTGTTTTTTCTCTTTGAATCATTCAAAGTGTAAAATTAAATTTATTCTCATTCTTCTTGAATTGTCTTTCTTTATTTCTTCATGTTTTATAATTAAACATCTTTGACTAATATTCTCTACTTCTTTTTCATGTCACTGTAATCTATTCTTCTTCTGAAATAGCCTGCAACCAATCTTATACATGGATTTTCAACCACACTTCTCACTTGTCCTTTTCTTTTCCTTCCCTATCGCCAATAAGCATCCCCAACGGCCTTGTACAGTGAAAATCATTTTCTCTTAGCGGAAAATATGTAAGTGTTATAAAAATATAATGTAATAAGCTATAATAAAAAATCAAAATTATTTATAATGTTAAATGTTAACCTCTCCGGGAACAGCTAATTGATCCAGACAAAACTCCTAAATCGAGAGCGAGCTGAGGCGTTCCTTGGGATATAAATCCGGGCTTGGAATTGTCAATAAACGTCATTTAACAAAAACATTTAATATATATCCTAACCCTTCTCGTCGGAAGAGTTAGGATATATATTAAACACCCATGTACACTCCAAGTGTATATGGGTGAATAAATAAGCAGTCAATGACTCAAGTTCAAGACTGATAGAATGGTTTCCTGATCGTGGATATATTATCCTTGTTTATTGCTAAATGTACTGATTTTTCCATGTCATAACTGCACTCTTTTCTCCGGTTTCGGGTTTTGCTCTTATATGCAAAGGCGGTCAATAAAAGAACAAAAGGCGTATTTTTTGCATATGCAAGGGTTTTAATTTATTACCTAACTTTTCTGCTCTCCCGCACTTGTAGTTTTTGCAGCAGATGGGTCTACTCTTCTTTATAGGTTATGTCTAGATCTTTTTGCATCTCCGAGCCCGGATATCATTTAACATTTAGAGATAAATTTAAGTTTTCTATCAATTTGATAAAATATTTTCATATAATACTTATATTTTTTCGATAACAACAAGCGAACAAAAATCTCCAATGTTTGTCTATTTATTTTACATGTTTTTTATTTTACATTCACAATATTCATTTTCGAAGTTCCTTGCATATTCATTCGCTCCTTGTATGCTTCCTCTTTCATGGGACTCCGAGGAAGACTGCTTGTTCCATCCCAATATATATTACTTGATAAATGTAAGAGAATCCGCAGGACTTTCGATGTAAAAGCACTCACAATGTGACGACAATCTTTTCCAAAATTCAATTCTCCTGTTGTAAACTCATGGTATATAACGACATCTTGCTCCATTGTAACGATATCTAAAAGTCACAATATACAGCCAATTACTAGTGATTTGAATTTACATAAAGTATTGCACTTGAGTTTCTAGATCTGGTCATATACTTAGATAACATGAATAAAACAAAGTTGAAGGTCTGCTAATCTTGTTAGTAAGTGAAGTTTAGACTTAAATATGATGACGTTAGACATATTGTCATTTCTTTCTTGTTTGCACAAGAGTAAAATTACTTTTCTTAATCGTAAAATTTTGATCAAACGACTCAAACTACTTTAATCATATATTTTTACATGTATATTCAGAAATTATTTGTTATATTATATATTAATACTGTAATATCCACATAGAACTACGTGTCACTACTATATATATATTATTTAATGTTCACATACAACTACGTATCGGTATGCATATATATAGATATTGTGGAATCTCGATATACCGACATATTTATTCTTCCCATTAGAAAGTCTTTATAAAGAAGTTTACACTCTCGTGTCATACGAGAAGCATCCAAAGCTGGAGAACGTGCCGTCAGTTCGTAGATGCCGAGTGCCATGGAAGTGAACGAAAACGCACTACCCAGTTAGCAGTTGCCAAGTGCCGTGGAAGTGAACGAAACCGCACTACCGATCGTCCTAGACGTGTTTTGCGCGGAATATAACGGAATGGACACGCGGATATTTCCGCGTGTCCATTCTGTTCGGAATTTCCTTCTCGAATATTCTCGAAGCTTCGAAGGTTCTTAGAAGTGAATGAACTGTAACGTGTTGAGCTCCTTAAACCCCTAGTGCGGCTATAAAAGTAGATAAGGAATATTCTCTTTTCTCCCAGTGAGTTGAGAAAATATTCGGTTTTTTTCCAAGAAACTAGAAAATTTCATTTGAACATTTTTCCATTGATTCTAAACCGTTTGCTCTGAAATTAATTCCAGATTGTAAAGCTCGTAGATATATTTTATTCTTTTATCAACAAAACTATTTTAGATTTAACGGTTAAATTCTTCACTCTCAGATTGTGAACCTGCAAATGGACTCCTGCTGGTTACCAGGACTATTTCTAACGGCACCTGGGGTTTAACTCCAGAATACAATAATTTTTTGCACACCTCTTCGGAAGAATTAAGCAAATCGGTTTAATTTATCACCTCAGATATTCTTTTATGGGGGGCAAGAGGCTGGTATTATGGTTCTTTGAGCGAACTTTTTCCTGTTCTTACATAGTTTATGCTCTAATTATTCTGGAAGAAGAGTTAGTGCATAAATTAATATTTTCACAAAATGACGCCATTTGAGTATTGTTATCCTGAACATTAAACCCAGCAGCGCATCAGCTTGACTTTCACTTATGGTTTATATCTGGATCAGCTGGCAACTCCAAGAGCAATTAATATATATCAGTTATAAATTAATTAATTTTTTAATACTAATCTATTGTAGTATTTTTATAATATGTACTTATTTTCTGATAAGTGAAAACAAAATTCAATGTACAAGGCCGTGTGGAAGTATATTCATCATCTTCGTACCTTCAACCTGGATATTCGGAGTGTCCAACTCATTTTAACATACGAGTCACACAGATACTCTTAATTCTTATCTTCACTCTAAGTATCCTTATTGGACTTTTCGTTAGCACTTGCCTGACTTAATTCTTACAACTCATCTTAAACCCCCCCTCCCCATATAAAAAGGAGCCGGAGAATGATTCACGAGAATCATTCTCCGCGGGGCACTTGCCCGAGGAGTAGGACAGGAAAGGCGGGCAGAGCGGTCTCGCTCTGCCCGTCTGCTCCTGACCTTTGTGCCCAGGCCAGAAGCAACTCGCCTCCCGCCTAGCGCCTCGCTCGTCTGCCGCTCATCTGTCGCATTTTTTGAATCATTTGCTCGTCTGCTCGTCGCTCATCTGGTCTCATTTTCGTCGCTCGTCGCTCGTCTGCTCTCTTTTTTGACTTCGATACTGCTCGTGGTTTTGGCTACCTTCTTGTCGATTCTCTTTGACATGTTGCAGGGTTACGTGCATTTTTTGGTCTTTCTTCTTTTTTCACGTAACTGAAGCTCCCGCAGCCTTTGGAAGAGCGAAGCGAAGTGAGTGCTTGTCTGCCATCGGCGTTGAGTTGTTGTTACAACTTCTGCGGTCTTCTATATCGAAAGCTTTCAATTGAGTGTCTGTCTGCCATCGGCGTTTCTTCGGCTGCTGTCTCTTATCGGCTGCGGTCTCTGGTACTCGGTGGGCACATTCAATCGCTGTCTTTGATCGTCTACGTTTACACGTCTACATTTACGCGTCTGTCTCTGTTTGTCTCTCGATCTTTTCGAATGCGGTTTCTGATCGTTTACTTGGATGTTGGCTTCAGCTGTTTGCTGTCTCAGTTTTGAACTTACAGCATGACTAACCAAGTTAGTCATACAGCGAGTGTAAAATGGGATTCTAATGGAGGCGCTGATGGTTTCTGGCGAGTAAGTGGGGGTAAGCTGGAGAAGCCACTTTCTGTCACTCCTGAGGACATCCGACTACAGTTTCTTGTATATTTCGATGCTTGCTTGGAGTTCGCATCTGAAATGCCTATCGTTATCGAGGACAAGACCTTTTTCTTAGCATGTGGTGCAGCTTCGTTTACTGAGGTGGCGCTGAACCGGAAACGGTTCCAAGTGTATCGTGCTTTGGCTCTTTGTCTTGGTTACAGCGACCACAAGGAGTTGCCTGAGATTTTAGTTACTGCTGTGAAATCGACCTGGTCTGAGGACGGAGAATGCTTTGTTGGTTTCAAAATGCCAGAGTGATTTGCAGTATCCACCTGTTCGGTTTGCAGTATTTTCTTCATCTCTTGCATTGTATATTATTATAGGCATGTTTGCATCCCGGCTAGCGGATCGCAGGAGCTGATGCTCCTACGAAACGTCATCCCGTATGGGGGCTCGGTGGGTTCGAGACCCACTGACGTTACATGTTGTATCTCAGGCAGCTGTTCGATAGGCTTGGCTTAGAATTTTTTAAAAGTTTTGAAGAGAAACCGAAATGACGAGTTGAATAGAAATCAGTTCTCTTTACGTTGACCAAGAAGATTTCATAACGATATTCTCTGTGCTATCAGTCTTCCGAATGCTGGAATCATAGGACACTGTAAGTACTCGAGCCGACTTCAAGTTTTGAACTACATGTACAACTATATTAGACACGGGAGGCAGTAACCCATTACGTAAAAGCACATAGTCGTGATAAGGTGGATTGTTCTCTACACGCCTAGTCTTGCTTGTGTTTACCACTTGATTCTCTTGAAGTCGGAGAAAAGCACACTTGAAGCGAGGACTCAGCCTAGGCTAGCTAAACGCTTTCCACCCTCATCAGTTCAGTTCCGTTCTGTTTCATGCTCATGCACTTACGCTGGTATGCGATTCCATCATCTTCGCATTAGATATAAGCCGCGGATGGATGTCAAAAAGTAGCCGGTACTCCTGAGGAAAGCTTGGGCGTGTTCGAAGACTAACAAGGTGGCGGTGGATAGTGAGTATCTATCTCTCTACTATGTTTCATTCTCACTCTCAGTTTCTCCAGCACCAGCGATCCTGTCTCCTGTGTGAGAGTACATAGCTGCAATAGTTCTAAGTCTTTTCAATATCATATTAGGTCTAGTTACCATAAGCTGTCACCTAAACTCTCGTCTGAAGCAATCGAAGTTTCAACTGTTCCATCCTCGGTCTCCTTCAAATTTTCAGAATCCATCTTGGCAACTTCATGCAGGTTTTTTTTCTGTAACACACTTGTCCCGTCAACAGAATTTGTCGACACGAATACTAGAAGTTTGAATGTGGTCCAGGAGTTGACTCGATATAATTTCTTCAGTCACCTGGGCGATTCCGAAAAAGCTGAAAAGAAATCCTACCGGCATACACACATCAAGAGCCTTGGAAGGGTACAACGCTCCGTCACACAATTACCGATCGAGTGCAAAAAGGACCTACAATCTCGAAAAAAGCGGCATGCGTTCAGAACAATGTATTTTGCCCCGAAAATATAAAATAAATTAGAATCAACGATAGCTTGGAGCTAAATAATTACCTCATAGTCTCATTGACCAAAAATACGCATTCGAAGTGCGTCTTTCCAAACCGTGATACGAGGAACAAGGACCTTGTTGGATGCTGGTCTGCGACAGATAGTTGTGTCATTTTGTTGACGTCTTCTTTGAATAACTTCACGGCGAATATTCTCATTCTAATCCATAGCGGCGCAAGCTAAACGAGCCTCGTGCGAGCTATCCCAATGGATCCGCTTTGTCGCAAACTTATTGATGACAGAATGAAACGTCTCACTCATGAAGTTCTTCCTCGCACGAGTGTTTCAACCAAGTGAAATGCTTCTCGAGAAATGCAGCGATTGCAAGATGCGTACGTCCTCCATGAGGATATCGTGCTCCTTCTCCAAACGCTAATGAGACACACTGACGATCACCCGGGAGGATACGACAATCCGTGTGATCACCTGTCCAATGCTTCACCGCTGTGAGGATATCAAAGACCATCAAATGCGGACCGTCATCGTCCCTAAAAAAGAAGCTCACATTAGCCCTGAATAAATAATAACATAAAGACTAAGATGCATTTGCATAATATGGTAGTGAATACCTGTCACGTGCAGCACGAGCACAAGTGTAAATCCATGACTTCAACTTGTATGCAATATCATGGGCTGCCAACTCAGGATACTTCAACCCTCGGGCTCGTTCAGGTGCCTAGTAGTCTTCGGCAGATAGTCCTAAGTCCTCAGCTACGCGATTTACGAAGTCCGCCTTATTGCCACTAAGAGGTAGACTCTTTGTACGACAATATGCTTTCAACTGGACTACTGAGAATACAGCTAGCTCCCTCCTGCTCCGTGTCTCTTCGATATTCCGATCTCCAGATGACATCTTCACCTCTTGCAACTCCTCCTTGAATTTTTGCACAATGTTTTTTGCCTTGTGCCAAAGATCTTTTTGATTGCAAATTCCATTTCTGTATAATAAACAAGTAAGGGGGTTACTTGGAGAAATAATGTACATAATATACACTCATAATGAATAAAAGCACAATGGAAAGAACTCACTCTTCAATAATGACGTCCACGGAACGATTGTCGTCGTGGACAATCTCCGAGATAGTCAAATCTTTGTCTTTCAACGTGGCAATGCCTTTCTCCACGGCAGCTGTCTCTATCCTCCAAGAACTACTGGCCTCCACCCTGATCATGGTTATCATCTCGATAACTCGATTGTCTGCAACATTGATGAATGACACAGTTCCATGGTACCCGTTGCGAGACGAGTCCCATCTACAATCAACATATAATACCAATGGCTCTGCACACCAAATAATATTTGTAAGTACTAATGAGCTTACATCAAAACTTGACTCAAGTCAAACACAATGAGGAATAGTGAGGTCTAACCCGTGGATGTCAATAGCTCGGACTGCAACGATTCTTTTTGCTCCGTCCATATTCCCTCCGCTGCATTGCACCAACCTATGGCTCGATCAGTGTCACTTTGAAAGTCATACCAATGCTACTCGGTGGGCACATTCATCCTCATCGCCTCCAACATATTTGCAACATTGATGTACTCAGATCGGCACATAAAGCAACATGATACATCTGACCAATCACGTCAAGTGATCCTCGATCCCTCTCCATCTCTCCGGTGGCAATCACGGTGGTGTGACCCTCGTCACAACTAAACTTCAGCTGCCAACACTGTTGGTAAGCTGTGACAACAGGCTTGAGACAATAAAGCGTGCATCCTAGTCTTGGGCACTTCACGCGAAATACATCACAAAACTCCAAAATCTTCCTACGACCCCATAACCCATACTCAATTTCTCTATGCTCTATAGGTACCTCTGGAACGTCGACAAGAACCTCCTCCGTCAAATCAGAAGCCTGATTATCTGCAACTATAGTTTGACTATCCTCGACAATCATTGCCTCTACGTGCTCAACAACATCATCAGCAAGATTGATCTCCACGGGTGGATCTTCGATGGGCTGGGCTACACGAGCAGCACATGCTCTCTCTAGACCGTCTACACGACCTGCAGCTCCATCCAACAACCATCTCAAACAATGAGCATGTGTTGCAGCAAGTCCCGATGTAGGACTTAGTGCACGGCGTAATCGACTGTAGACGTCTAAGAGGTCCTCGGGAATCCTAATGACCTGGACGGTATTCGGTCTTCTTCTAACATGATAGTTGTCCGGTTAGAAGGATACTGTCCCCATTGCCTCTCAGCCATGGCTGAACTATAATCAATAATTATCTACATTTACATAGTCACAAATATGAGAAAAGATGACAACAGAAATAGATTTTTTAAATTCTTGTCCAAAAATAATCTATACCACAGTAAGAATATCATGAATACAGAAAAGGATTTATCTCTGAATATCTATAAAAAGCAGAAGTAAATAATAATCAAGTCACGACTGAATTACCTGACACCAAGCTTGCGCTGAAAACTGAACCCACTCTTACAGGAAATAGGTTCTGCTCCAAATATCTGTGATAGTAATAGAGATATGTTAGTAAACAAAACATCAAGTTCACAATATATATTACAAATGGAAGATCAATAGAGATATAATATATAATCAGAAAATGTAATAATAAATATTTACTAAAATTGAATATGCATATCTAATCGATAATGACTACAAAGAACTAGAAAATAAACTAAGTGCTAAGTACTGGTTCCAAGAGAAGAGAAAAATTCACCTTCGGAGAAAAGGAGTTAGAGCCTCACTGTGCAAAAAGCACAATGAGCCAAAAGCACACAAGGATGGAGGCTTTGCCCCTCTCGAGACGAGGAGGAGGCAGGCGCTTCTCTCATGCAGTGCCTCTGACAGTTGAACAGTAGGCACCTGCCCCTGCCCTTTTCCTGATTTTCGCAGCTGCCCAGAAATTCAAATGAACCTGCCCGCGTGAGCTTGTGGTGCAGTTTGTGGTCCAGATTTATTTCACTCATTAGATTTATTTAGATCTTGGAATTCAAAATTTTTTTTTCTGAGAAGTAGCGCCTCAAAATATCTATCGGAAATGAGTATTCTCACTGGAAACGGTTCAAATACGGCGACGCATTCCTCTGTCGCGAAATGCTCTGGGTAGCCCAGATTTTGTCTTCCGCTAAGCCCGCACAGCGATAATGAAAACTCTGGGTAACCCAGAGCATTAGTATCAGGAGGGGGGGTTTAACTACTACTACGACATCCCACTATGTATTTCAAAGCATAATATGGAGAAGGGTTACAGACCCCAACTCTTCTCCAATTCCTCCATTAGGACCGATCGATCACGAAGTAACGAAGAACATCAGTAGCTCAAGTACTTGAGCCACCTTTGTGTCTACAAATTCATCTTCAGTTTGTGAGTGGATTGCTTCTATTTTTCGCTATCATGATTCTCGTGTCCATTGCATAGAGTTCTCTCTCCTCAACACAAACACTCCAGAAACCTTGTGACTTTGGTTCATTATGAACCTAAGATTTTACTCTCGCTACTATACATTCAAGGAAAAAATATCTTCACTCACATGTGTTTTGTTGAAAACACATGTGAGTGAAGATATTTTTTTATATTTTTATTTTTAAAATAATATTTTTCTCGTTTTAAACTATTTATTTTTTAAGTATAAATCATTTTATTTTATTCAATATATATTACAAATAAACATAACTTATTTTAGTATGAATATTTGTTTAAAAGCACAAAAGAATTTAATTAAAAATCTAATACTTATGTTTGTTTATAAAAGAAAACCTTTAGTGAACCCCGGAGACTATACACCACTAGGTCCAGCAAAGATGGACACGTCAGATGCACGACTGAGAACCTAACCAAAGGTGTAAGCGAATATTATAAAATGGACACATCAGATGCATTACCGAGAATTTGAACAAGGGTGTCACCAAAATATTATATTGGAGTCTCGACCAAGTGAAAACAAAACCGAGAGGGTGTGACGATGTAATTAATTATGTATAACTATGCGTTGATTTAAAAAACCAAAAAAAGAAAAAGGAGAAATTTTTGTCGTATTAAGAAAATATTAAGAAGTATGGAATCCTTGTGAAAGGAAGTAGCAGGAACGCACATATGGAATCTTGATGAAAACAAGAAAAAGAAGAAAAGTGGATATATCCGGAAAAGTCGCTAACGCATAGTCTTGCTACTACATTGCAAGCGTAGCTATTTGTTTTCTTTCCCTTTGTTCGACTCGCGCACTCCATCCCGTGGCGGTACTTAGCTGGCGGGGGCTCCCACCAGCTCCTTTTCTCAAAAAAATCCTTCCGCATTCTGGAAACCTGGAGGCCCCGCGATAATTACGTCACGTTACTGTATTTTCATTAGTTCGTGGTAGAAGGCAAGAAAGGTACCAAATGAAAGCAGCTACCAAATGAGCCTAGGCGCGTTTACAGTGGACCACGCATGGTCCAGAAATGATGTCTTGAAGCATGACTGGCTGTCGAAGAATATACTGTTTTTGAAATTCAAATTGTGTCTCTATTTCATACATCGCGCGATACATCGTGTAACAGATCTGGATACAATAGCATATCATCTGAAACTTCTTTCTTGCACCCAGCCTGAAAATGAATGTGAAGAACAGCCGGTACATAATTCCGGCAAAAATACAGTACTGAGTGGAACAGGAAGGCCTCTTTGTGATCCAGATGCATAGCAAACCTCTCATATTTTCTTTGTATTTCTCTGTTGTTCTCATTCCTCCCTCCTTAGAGTATTACCACTCATTCTTGTATTTTCTTACGCTTTGTAGTTTTTGTCCTTACTGAACTAGTGAGGTTTTCTGAGATCTTCTAAGTTCTTTTGAGCTCACCATCACTTTGAAGTTTTTTCTTTTTTCTTTGTTTATTAGCTTCAAAGAGTTTGGTTTCTGCGTTTACATCTGGACCTCTAGACAGATAGGAGTTTTTTGTTAAGTTCAATGTCACCGAGAGCTCTTCCTAGACGTCTCGGCGATCGGCATGGTCCTAGAAGATGTCCGGAGGTCCCAGGAGGAAAAGTACGGATTCCAAAGTAGTTGATACCTAGATATATCCAGTTGACGTGATTGTTGGGACCAGGTGCAAGACACACCGCTGTTCTTCAGTTTCTCTTTGAGACGGCTTGTACGTGCATTCACAATGTGATGCACGAGGTTGAATCGAGACACATGGAACCAGATGTAATGTCAGAAGATCGTGATTTGGAGGGACTTGTTGCAATTGGAGACTATGAGGAGTTTGATGCCGATCTCGATGTTCTTCATGCTCTTGGCGTTGATGATTATCCTCTAGTATGATTTATACTTGTGGATAGATGTTTTGCATGCTATGTGATTCATGTGTATTATTATTGCTGAATGATGTATGTATCTTTTGTATAGGTGATCTAGTACAAGTTATAATTCTAGACTCACAGATCCTTATCAATCCAGTTTCAGACTTTCATTTACTAGAGACAGAGAGAGCATAAGAGGCAACTCTCCGATGCTCCGGTGGTGCATGATCCACTTTACGGAATTGTAGCTTTGAATAGGCTTAGGGAGTTCTTCCAAGACTTTAAAGTTAAGTGTCCTCACTATGGATGCGAGGAGTGTTTCATACCTCCATCAATCAAGAGCATCCATCTCGTGCACCTACCGCAAGCGGAAGCTCTTGCTCAGTAGATCACGAAATTTACACCGCTAACTTGCAAACCACAATTACAAGTTAGCGTCCATGCACCACTTACCTTAACTCTGTTCGGTCCGGACCGGAGTTGGACCCTCTCCCTAATCATCAAGCTCAGCATTCCCTAAGTCCCGACCTAGACCCACCTAGGTCGGTCCCAAACATGAGCAAGTCACAAGATGACTTGGGGCGGACTTCCCATAAAGTCGAGGTCCTAAACGGTGCCTCCATCACATCTAGCGGTCAAACCGCCCGTGATGTCCGTCTGGTTCTAAGCTCCCAAATGGTGGTCTAACCCGCCTATTCGTTCCTTAGTCTTGCTCCAGTCCTTACATCGCTCCTAAGTCCAGACGTCCAAGTCTGGACCGAAATGTGTCTTGGAACCGGCCCAATCATCACCTCATGTCCTCAGAGTCCGCCCGTCGAACCCTGGGGTCAGATGACTCGTCCTGGTCCACCCAAGCATCGAGCCCGCCTCATATATAGTTATGGGGATCGACGACCCCACCCTCCTCTTTGGTCTTTGAAAACTATACTACAACTCGATCTTGGTTCGGTCATAATTCTCAGCTTGGAGGTCAGTCCGAGGAGTTCTACATATCACTGGAAAGCTCTCGTCGAGACCTTTCCAATGATACTTCACTTGCCTCGAGATCTTACGTGGAGCTCTGTCCACGACTTAAAACGTCACTAGAGCTCCAACACTTAGTCATTTTTCAGAAACCTGTGGTCCAGACCCAGACTCGAACCCTGTGGTTCGGACCAGCGTTCGAACCACGGTCCGTCTGCGTCTCGGACCCATGTTTCGATCCGTTCTCAGACTCGCCTCCCTTAGATCAGCGTTTGTCTGGGATCGTCTTGGGATGGACCCTTAGGTCTTAACCCAATGTTCCAACCTTGGTTCAAGGAACCACTTAGGGTTCAACTGATCCCGACTCGTTCAGTCCTACTCGCAGCGTTCACAACCTAGCGCAAGTCCACTAGGGTTCTATTGTTTGCGTCTGCGTCCGATCTTGAGATTGAAGGTCACAAACTCACCTTCACTTTGGAGATTGATGCCCTCATCAACAATGATCTTTAAGTTAACGCCGAGTTCAAAATGGGTAGCCAACCCTTTGGCACCAGAATTACGTTCTGGTAGCTAATCCGCAATTCTCTTCTTGGCTTGAGTCTTAAGTTGTAGATAGAACACTTAAGAAATTCCAACTAGTCTCGAGAAAAGCCTTACCTTTTTGGCCCACCCTAAACAAAACTAGTTGACAATTTCTAAACATTCTACTTAAGACTCTAACTTGCTAACTATATGTATTTACACCTACTCCTACTTACGAGGTCCCCCGCAACTCACTTTCTGGTCGCAACCTGATTTAAAATAAACGCGCGACTAAGTTTACTTTGCAGTTAGAAGACTGCAATGCAAGATCACCCCAAGCCCCAAGACAAGTATGAAAGTTCAAACTTGCTTTACCGATGCTACAGCAAACCTAAGTCTTGACTTAGATGCTTATCCAAACCAGCTCGCTTCCTTTGAGTGTGCTTCGTTCCTCCTCTTGACAACATCCTAAGCATCTGATCAGAACTAGTCATAGCCATGCACTGCCAATACACTTAGACAAATTTCAATAAACAAAATCTTTATTTCCACAAAATACAAGACAAAGCTACAAAGTCTATCAGCCCAAGTCGTCTCAAGTTGCTGCTCGTATGGTTCGTCGTTCCTTCACTCCTTGCTTGGAAAGAGATGTCCTTGTCTCCGTTTGAAGAGGTCCAATACTTGGCTTGCATGTGTAAGCTCTTCCTCTGGTACCCAAGTTGTTTCCTTCAAATGATATCCACGTCATTTGACCAAGTATTTCATCCGGTTAGATTTGCACCGCAATCGCAAAATGGTCTCTACCTCGTATTCTGCTTCGCCTTGCATGACATCAGGTTGGGACCCGAGAACATGTTTGCACTCTGGCCGCAAATCATTCTTGAAGTATTTGTTTAGTAAAGAAACATGGAAAGTCGGGTGCAACTGTCACTCGGAAGGACGTATAGACATCTTCGTGCGGATTCTTGACAACAACAAAAGGTCCCGTGAACTTTGATGAGAACTTCGTCGATATTCCCTCTGGAAGAGTGAAGTTCTCTGTACTTAACCATACTTCTTGGCGCAGTTGAAACTTCACTTGCCGCCGATGCTTGTTTACCTGCTTCGTGTAACGTTGCCGTGTCTTCTCAAGGTTCTTCTTCACTTGTTTCTCGCGCCGCTGCATTTTCGTCACCAACTCTTCAGCTGATGTTTGCCGTGTTCTTGGTCGTGCCGATGTAAAACTCCCTGCAAGAGTCAAGTCAAGAGGCCCTTCTTGCTCACGTCCGTAAGTCAGCAAGAAATACTATTCGCCGGTCGCTGAATGCTTCATGGAATTGTAGCAATACTCCGCAAGACTAAACCACTCCGCCCAATCACTTTGGTCCGCGCTCACATAATTCCTCAAGTATTGGTTCAGAATGGAGTTAACTCATTCCATTTTGTCCATCCGTTTCAGGATGAAAAGCGGTACTGAATTTTAACTTAGTTCTCAACTTTTGAAACAAGTGTTTCCAAAAGACACTTGTGAACTTGGAGTCTTGGTCTGAAATAATACTCCGAGGCAATCCATGTGAACGCCACCAAGTATCTAGGAACAACCGAGAAGTCGTGAAAGCTGTTGCAGTATCCAAGGTCGGTGCAAACTTTGCTAGTTTGCTAAACCGGTCAACTATCACAAAGATTGCATTGTATTCGTTTGAGTCAGGCAGAAGTCCATGCTAATGCTTTCCCAAGGTCTGGCTGGAATCAGCAAATGATGAAGCAACCCCTGTTTTTTCTCGTAAGAAACGCGATTCGCTTGACAGATTATGCATGTTTTCACAAAGTGAGTGACATCGTCTTTCATGTGAGACCAATAAAACTTTTTAGCTACCACTGCTAAAGTGGACTTCTCTCTTTTATGGTCTGATAAGAGCGCATCATGACATTCTTTGAGCAACTTAGTCCTAAGTTTTCCTTGTCCCACATAAACTCGACTTTGCTTGAACATGAGTAAGCCATGTCTCAACTGCATGTTCCGCAACTTCACTCCTTGCTTGAGCTGTTCCAGGTACTCCTTCGCTTGATCATCGCCCATGTAACTTTCATGTATTCGTCTCTCCAAGTCTGACTCCTTAAGATACATAGCCCGCAAAATCTGTGTTGACGATAAAAGATATTCCTCCTTGTGACTCAAGGCCTCAGGAACCACATTGTCCTTTCTCGCTTTGTGGATTAATTCAACATTCATGAGCGCCAAGATATCATGCCACCGCAGTTGCTTTGGCGTCACCGATCTTGTGTCTCAAAGAGCGAAATATTATTAGTATACACTTGGATTTTATGAAGTCCCAAGTAATGCCGCAATTTCCTTGGCTTGTCTCAAGCTCAACGATACGTTTATCCCTGAGAACCATACCCTCATGCATGGTCTTCATCATCTTGATGAGTTCCGCATACAAGGCTCCTTGACTTCTCACGCTTGAATTGTTGGGCACCGTTGACAAGACTCCATATTGTTGCACTGGTGCCGCAGCTGGTACTGGGCTTCCTTGACATTGGTTATCGATTATCGTTCCCTGACTGTACCTCGAGACTAGCTCGAGTCGATCTGGTCCCGATGTCAGTCGCCACTCGTCTCTTGGTCTTCCTCTTGGAATTCTATCCTACGTCGATCATCGCTCCAAGCGTTCACCTAGAAACGTTGATCCACTTCATGTCTCGTGTCCCTCCTCAAGCGTCCAGTCTTCAGCCGCTACCTCAAGTTCACTCACCGAAGCGTCGGCTCTAATACCACTTCTCGCGCACCTACCGCCTTGTTGCGTCAGCGGAAGCTCTTGCTCAGTAGGTCATGAAATTTACACCGCTAAACTACAAATCAATTACAAGTTAGCGTCCATGCACCACTTATCTTAACTCTGTTGGTCCGAACAGGAGCCGGGTTGTCTCCCTAATCATCAAGCTCAACATTCCCTAAGTCCCGAACTAGACCTGCCTAGGTCGGTCCCAAACATGAGCAAGTCACAAGATGATTTGGGACAGACTTCTCATAAAGTCCAGGGCCTAAACGGTACCTCTAGCACACCTAGCGATCCAACCGTCCGTGATGTTCGTCTGGGTCTAGGCTCCCGAACGGTGGTCTAATCCGCCGATTCGTTCCCTAGTCTTGCTCCAGCCCTTACATCGTTCTTAAGTCCAAACGTCCAAGTCTGGATCGGAACGTGTCTTGGAACCGGTCCAGCCATCACCTCATGCCCTCAGAGTCCATCCGCCGAACCTGGGATCGGGTGACTCGTCCTGACCCACCCAGGCATCGAGCCTCCCTCTCATATATACTTCGGGGATCGGCGGCCCTGCCCTCCTCTTTGGTCCTTGAATTATACCTCAATGCGATCCTGGTTCGGTCATAATTCTCAGCTCGGAGGTCAGTTCGAGGAGTTCTACATATCATTGGAAAGCTCTCGCTGAGACCTTTCCAATGATACCTTACTTACCTCAAGATCTTTCGTGGAGCTCCATCTACGACCGTCACTGGAGCTCCAACACTTAGCCATTTTTCGGAAACCTGTGGTCCAGACCTAGACTCGAACCCTGTGATTTGAACTAGCGTCCGAACCACGGTTCGTCTACGTCTCGGACCTGAGTCTCGGACCTATGTTTCGATCCGTGCCCAGACTCGCCTCTCTTAAGTCAGCGTTCGTCTGGGGTCGTCTTGTTCCAACCTTGGTTGAGGGAATCACTTAGGGTTCATCTGATCCCGACTTCGCGGCCAAGCCGTTCCAGTCCTGCTCGCAGCGTTCACAACTTAGCGCAAGTCCACTAGGGTTCTATTGTTTGCGTCTGCGTCCGATCTTGAGACTGAAGGTCACGACAATCAATCAAACGTGAGCTATCACATTTAGATGTTTTGGTCATGACGTGTATGGATGAAGATCGATCGAAATGGACATGTACTATGACATTTCTGATGTTACTCATCGTCTTTCTCATGTTGTTTTGTGTGCAGATTTGGGATTCACGAGCTTAGATAGTGTTTATAGAGAGGTAGGATTAGCTCCAATTTCTAGAAATCATTTCTTTGATTTTCAACGTAGGAAGAATCTTCAAGTTGGATGGATTCAAGCGACCAAAGAGCAATGGGTAATGAAAAAAGCAGAGGTGCAATCTGAAGTGTAAGCAAAACACTTCTCAAAATTGAACGAGACTGCTACTGATGGTATGTGTTATGCTCACTAGTCAATACTTCTCTAGTGATTCAATTACATCCAATTTGTGATAGTTCATCCATTGTGCATGCTAAAGTTTGTTGGAGCTTATGTAGAAAACTTTGTCGTATATGTGGATCTTCGATATGACTCCACTCGGAATGATTACAATGGCACTTGTGCTTTAATTGATGCGCATGATGGTCGCGTAATTGAGTTGGTGAACATGACTCGTGTCAAGACGAGAAACAACGCATGGTTGATTGAGGACTGTGCATTTGAGGAGAAGATTCAACGTTTGATCCGTCGAAGAATTGTGTCTGATGAAGTGATGCACGATGACAAATCATCGGTGGATGTCATATTGCTTCGTCATGGAATTATCAATCAGAAGGACTTGTGACACAAGTGCAAGAATGTGATCAAGAAGTTTTTGACCGAGGTGTAGAACAAAAAGCGAGCGTTAAGATCAGTGGAAAAGGCTGAGGTGGTTGATGATTTGGAGCTTCTCACAAAGAGAGATTTGATGAGATGACTTCGAGATCGAGGAGCACTCTCTACGGAGAACAAACTTGCACTTGTTCAACAAGTGACAAATATGCATGATTTAGAGCATGGAGATGCTACTATGTCTAGACGATACATGTACTCGGAGCTTCAAGCACATGAAATTGCTGACAAACTCAAAGGGTGGATATACACTTGTTGTCAACTCAATGCTAGGAGGACCGTAGGGCCGGATGGACGGTATCTTCAAGTGGAGAGCAATACTGACATCTTGCTCTTAGATATTCGTAATGCTGCCGACCATTGGACAGGTGATCATACAAGATGTGTTGATCTTCTTGGAGACCGTGTTGCACAATACTTGATCTCAACAGACCAGCATCCAATCAATGTTATCAACGAGATACGTGAATTTTTCTGTAAAAAATAAAACTTTTAACTATATTCTAAAATATATTATTTTTATAAAATATTCAAATATATATGTGTAGGATCTTCTACCCATCAAGCTATGGTGGACTTCTTGACCAAAGTGATAACGCGGACAAAGATGCGTTTCTACATAAAGACTCGAGAGAATTACTTGCCGAAGATTTTCATCTTCGTCATCAACAAGTTTGCGACCAAGAGAACTCATTATGCAAAAAGTCATGAAGCTCGACTTGTCGCTTGTGCAATGGACTGGAATGATAACATTATCTGGGAGTCATCAAGATCTATTCACGTCGATCACAACATACGACAGTTCGTCATAAGACAAGGACAAGAAGAGAGTTATCGGACAAACAACGAAATGGAAAATCATAAATTGAGAGGCTTTATTTGACGAACGAACCTCCACATGACATAACAGAGCTCTTTTTGCTTATGTTATGGTTATGAAACTTGTTTAATTTTTAAAAAAATTAAAATGTCAAGTAATCCTTCAGGATCACCAAGAGTCTCGATCAAGTATGCTAGAGAATGTTAATGCATGCCAGTGATGCATGTCTTCAGACCTGGATGTGTTATAGCCAAAATCCAAACGTTGGAAAAATTACGTTTACTTTACTTTCACAAAACTTTTGATGCAAATATTACTGCTTGAGGTCAAGGTCAAATATATTTGACAAGCCCTAAGCAGAACCTCATACTTTGAAGACTGCTTGAAACTTGTTTGAAATATTAAAGGTCGAATGACCAATGTATGGAAAGAACGGAATGGTGGCTCTCTAGAGTCCATATTACGTGCAGTTGTTTAGAGGTTTACGTGGTACAAGGTGGAGTGGGAATAGAATCAAGAGTATGCGTACATGATAACGAGCTAAATAATTTACATCCAAATTGCAGTTTTTGCTAGAAGTGATCATATATGTTTGTCTTTGTTGTGATTGGCAGTCCGCTTCTTCCAGCTATAGCCGTAGTAGTGAGACTTTCAGAAGCAAGAGCTGCCGAGACCAGAGTTCTCATGGCCATGCAAAACCTTGACATCAACTCGAAGCCTTACATGTTAGGGTTGTCCTGCTATGTCTGCGTCAGTTTTGCCTTGTTTGCTTCTCATTCAACTATGCAAACTTTGTGTGCAGCCGAGAACTCATCCATCATCTACATTGAAAGAAGGTTGTTTCTTCAGAAAATGTTCTATCATTTGTCTCAGTCCTATATAATCTATACAGTGATAACATCTTTTATACTAAAGCATTATTGTGTATTAGAGTGAACAGTAAACAGGTCCGGTTCAGTAAACAAACTCTCTCAAGATATTCAGAGTATAGCATGCAGAGTCGAGTTTCAATGTGTGGTTCACAACAACGAGCAGTGTACTGAAGAAAAAAATAATCATAAATTGAGGACCCAAGAGTTGACCCTGGTAAATGCCCCGATGGCAATCCTCACCGCAGGGGAACCCCCCTGGACCTCGAAGGGATGCAGAGTGCAAATGCTAGACAAACACAATGATAAAAGATGCAAGACTGAACAAACAAACAAGTGAACGCAAAAATGATGAAAACATAAATGCAAAAACCGTGAGAACAGAAACTATTCACTCCTTGTAACCAACAAAAATATCGCCCGGATTACTCCAAGTTTTCTTCACAGTGAGTTCAAGCACCTCTAGAAGTTTGGTTCGGTCACTAGAATCCAAAATGAGAACACACGCACGGTACAGTTGGAATCGCTGTAGAGATGACACAATTCCTGAGTAAGAAACTGCACAGCCTAAGAGAGAACGTTCTTTAGACTCATAGAATATATCTATAAATTCTTCCATGTGAAAAATAATCATACACGCTTCAGCAAAAACTGAAAATCTCTCTTTTAACTCATTGTGCCCAACCAACATCGGACCGGATAATGTTCCTCCCCAAACTTTCCACATACCATCCATATTGTCAACCCCCTCCTAGCTATGACGTATAGCTCGTGAATTGTCCTCCATGTAGCAAGAGCAAAGAAGAACCGAACCATGGGACTTGATTTTCAGTTTTAAAAACGGAAAATCAAGTCCCGACACCGAGCCAGAAATATCAAGCACGCAGTAAATATACTCGCAATAAGGTTTAGGTTACCTCGGCTTGACTACTGGCAGCCTTCAAAATGATGGTTGAGAGAACGAGAAAAGAAAAATAAAAAAGAGAGAAAAGGAAGAGAGAAGCGCAAGAAAGAAAGAGCAGGGAGAATGATAAAGAGTAAACATGGAATACCTCGAACACGAACTCGACAAAACCATAGACCAGCTCTGTAGTGTAACAGCAACCGACAAAGTCCACATCAAAGCAAAGCAGAGCCACGCCAAGCTGAGTTGTGCTGATTGCGCGCAATAAGGTTTAGGCTACCTCGTCCCTTGTAAACTCGAGAAAATGGACTTGATGTTAAGAAAGAGGTTAGAACTTGACAGTAGGCTGACACTCGATAAACAATGTAAACAACGGCACCCGGACTTGTCACCAATCACCTTGCGAAGCCAAGGAAAAACATAGGTCGAGCAAGAACTAGAGACGAGGCGAGATGATCAAGTCAGACGAAGAGCGCAATGTCACCATGGTCCAAATATGTGCCACATAGTTCTCAAGAGATATCCACGTCCACTACCTGCAACAAACGAGACGAGAAAACCAAGCGAGGACAAAAAGTACACGAGAAAATGAAATCGCCCTGCACAGATTGTGTCGTCTTGCAGCAGATCGTAGCGAGAAGATCAGACGAGGATAAAAAGTACACGAAGAAATGAAGTCGCCTTGCACAGACCGTGTCGTCTTGCAGTAGATCGTAGCGAGAAGATCAAAAATACACAAAAAATTGAAATCGGCTTGCACACAATGTTCGTTCTGCAGCAGATCGTAGCACAGCCGACCCCACAAAGTACTCAATGCTCAAACCCAACCAACCCCACCAAGAAGAGAAGGCACAGCAGCCTCACCAAGAACGCTGCCAAGAGTGTACGCAGTGCTCAAACCGTAAGAAGTGTCAGGAAGTTATCTTTGCGTGGAACGTGACTACTACAGACAGCACGCTATAATGGCAAAATATCTTGACTGGTGGTTTAAACCACATGTAGCACTATATTACGAGTGGGATATCTCATCTGAATCAGTTTCAGTTCAAAATTTCGGAGATTAGCTCCGACGGGTTAGCCCATCGAAGTTGCACTTACTTGTCATGTTCTTATTTGTTATCTAAAGTTGGTGATCTAGGACTCAAAATGACGAGAATCTTGAGACATACAAAATGATCCGTAGATGTCTTCAAATCGAGATCTGACGACTGAGAAATAAACCAAAAGAGAAATGTGTGATGTGAATCATAAATAAAGAATATACTCTTTTTTGAATTTAAAAAATTCTCTTACCGAATGGATTCTTGTTACAATGAGCAAAAAGTTTGTTACAATGATCTATTCTTCTGAAATGAAAACCTCTTTTCTGAAAGTAAATGTTCCAAGAAAATTGCTGAAAATTATAATCAAAATTAGATTTCCGGTAAAAATTTTAGTTCAAATCAAAATTAAAAGTGAGACCTCCGCCTCTCCATGTTCGATCCTGACCATCTGAGTTACGACGCACTTGATACAAAGGGTTGCTGCTTTTATACCCCGACCTGTGGTTTAACGCACAAACATCCCAAATACAAGATAATGGTCAGTGATTCGAATGCAGTTCACCCGTTTCGTGATGGTCTTTGCACATCCTAAGTGGCCGCACTTTCAGACGCGGTTGATATCCATGAGACGGTAGTTCGGTAAGAGCCTTACTAGATTCATTTTGGTCACACATCCATTTGGTACGTTGCAGTAGACCATTCTAGGTGCAGGAAAACTCGGTTCTAAACCTCCGTTTCCTGACGCACTAGAACCAGCCTAAGCACAAAACAGCTTGCACTCCATCTCGTAGAGGTCACCTATCTCGTTCTCGATCCAGGTCGTTGAGGTCGTTGCTTTCAGGGAAATTCTTGTTTCGCTACAACTTTCTACGCTCCGTGCTCTGGTCGTACCTTGCTACTGCTTCTACTCTGTTTAAATCATTGCGCACTTATAGACCTCAGTTTATCCTATGCATACGAACGATCATACACATAGATATGTTTGCACTGCATATATTATGGTACACGGGTAAAGCAGTTTCAGGAGAAAACAGTAACATCCCTGGCACAAGTAGGTAACCCCCGAATACTTTTGAACCCATGGAAGTACAGTGAGTAACAAAGAGTGGTATACATGTACGCTAACTTGGTTTGAGGATTCAGCGAATGTATATAACCGAGGTCGGACCAACTGGAAATGTGTGAGGAAAGCACATAGTAGACGTAATCTACGCTGCGCCTACACACCAGGCTGATCATAATCCATTATCCTCGAAATTATCATCCGTATGCGGAACCCTGGTGCTTCTGGAAGAGTGACTCACATACACAACCTGCTGGATATATGCGTTACTTAGAAGCTAAACAAGTTCGACCGCTGAAAATATATAAAAAATGAGCATTCTCATTCCATTTACAGACTTCAAGATCTGGGGACCAAATTTGCTGAACACACACCCCGAATTTCTCCATCAATTAAAGCTCTCACTATCGTTACATGAATCATGGATAACGAAGAAGTGGTACTGCGAATTGGTCATCATACTTTCCTGTCTAGGGTGTCAAGGGACAGGTAGTCTCATTGATCTCAATTGCAACTTACTTTGAAACTGACAGCTGCAACCGTCTAAGAAGAGACTTGGCGTCCGTGCTTTTAATCCCTTCAACAATGTTTACAACTAATGGTACAAGTGATGAGTTCCTAAACTCAAGATCCATGTATCCCTGCAAAAATTTTAGGTGTTGAGATGAAAGTCAGGTCTTGAGACTGAATATGGGCCGGACACACATTCACCAGAAGAGATCAGCAAACCAAACCCCAGCAAATGTACCAAACAAAATAACAAAAATCCCAGTGAACTTTGTAGGTGAACATGATGGTTAGATAGTTCAGTGCAACATAAATGAACTGGAAACGGTACCTCAAATCTTTCGAGAAACTTTTGAAATCGAATCATTTTCTCCAGCATTTCTTGGTGTGTGTCAGCATTTGCAAATTTTGAACTCACTTCAACCGGGGCGTGGCCTATAAGGTCTTGAACAACCTGATGGAACCCAAAAAGTGATTTATCCAAGCCGTTTGACAGAAAGTAAAATGAGGATTTCTCTTGAACTTTTGATGGTTACACAGGTCCAACAATAATCCGAAGAACAAATTAAGCTTCGAGAAAACGTGTACCTGATGTGCAACAGAACATTCTGTGATAAGTGTCCCATCCTCAATATGTAGGAGCAGTTTGAACTCATCACAGCCCTTATACTGAAATTTACCCACTCCTGCTATGACACACTGTAAACTTACTGTTAGACTACATTATTTTCATTTCGTACTGGCAGGAAATAACTCAGACCAAAGAAAGCTTCACGGTTTTCCAACTACCGGTGTTTAAGACAATTGTCTTGACATCAAGAGCCAAATGCAACTGGACGGACGAGTCTCGAGGTATTCAGGGAACTCTCAGAATCATATACCTCCTATTCTTTCACATTCTTCAAACAGACATCATATTTGGATATACATGCACGCAGTATAACGGAAGAGTAGAGGGAGCACCTTGACTCTACCACGCGCCTCCACATCCAGGCCCAAGTTTGCTTTTCTCACGTCTTCCAGTGTTGTAAGATACGTAAATGGGATGTTTTCAATCTCCGTAACAGTTCTGGCTTCTGCGGATTTCCCCTGTTCGCTTTCTTGAGATTCGATGATCTCTACCGGTCTCTCAGGCTGGTAACCTGTAAGCAAGTTAAACATTCATTCAAAGATGAAAGACGTCTCCTCAAAAATCCACTACAATCATCTCAACAGCGTAAGTGTTCTCACTTTGGCTTCAAGAACAACATCCAAATTCAAATTTCAGCCCAGAGTGTGACTCAACGGCAGCTCCTGCCGTAAAATGGCTCTATTCCCATATAAAATATGGCACAAACCTCACGAGAACGAATAGTGCGATAAAGACCTCGCAGGACTGTGCTCTAAGGAAGACCTTGATATATCGCTCCAATTACATCGCTATATAACTGTAGTTACTGGAATAAAACCCACTCTATGACAAGGTACACCCATGACTTACAAAGGGTACGAGACAACGCCAGCCACAACTCCAAAACATACCGGGTGACGAGTCAGATGGTTGAGATACTTGAAGATCTGTCTGCTGTAGAACAGCTGCTTGCGTGGATCGACGTGATCGCAACGAGAGTTTGCCAAAACTTGGACTCAGAAGAGGGGCTCCAGGACTCGGTGATGAAACAGGAGTCAAACCCTCAACCACATGTGTGACGGACTGCACTACCTTGCTTGATTGCCTACTTGATTCTGCCTCACGCTCCTTGTGGCAAGCTTGTTGCTGCCGTACAGTTTCCACTCGCGATGACTGATGTATGACAGAAACATTTCGTGGCTGCCAACTTGACTCTGGAATCGTGCGCACGTGCGCATCCTGCACTTCTTCCACTTCGGCAGGTCGGGACGTACTGGACTCCCTGCCTAACTGTCTACTGGAGAGAGAATTTTGCACTTGCTGGTCTACATCCATCCTTCTTGTTGTCTTGTACGTTATTGAGGCACTAACTGCTTCTCTACTTGCTGCTCTTTGATTTGGCTGCAGAGTCTTTTCCTCAGGTGCTGCTCTCTCAGTTTCCACTCTCCCAGAGATAAGTGTCGGTGTAACCTGGCCTGACGGCCTCCTCAAGTCTGCAACCTGATTCTGCGAGATAACCTGGTGTTGCTCTCTTTGTTGCTCATCCCCAACCCTAAGCGAGTTCATTGTACCAGGTGTGACGACGCCTGTTGAACTCCGCGATCCTAGATATGAGAAGTTCCCGTCAGAACGACATCTAACAGAAGTAGGAAACATAAAATTAAATTAACAGGGGAATATGACACACCCTAGTAGGCATCGAAACCGTATACCTGTATGAGGATTTTTAAACTCCTGGCCAGTTTCATCTGGCCAGGCTGCATGAGTTACCCTTTCGGCCAACGATGGTTCTCTGACACCCCGGGGGACTCTGGTCCACCATAGAACAGCAGTAAAGTCTGGTTAGCTCACAAACATTTAAGAATAACCATCCAGTCAGGCTACAGCCTCTTGGAATTCATAACACAGCCTACAATTCATCAAGTAGAACTTACCGTCTTCCTCGTGGTGGTTTATTGATCGTTTCAACCGCTTTTAATCTAGCAGCTTCCAAGTGGTCCACAACCCCTCCCAGTATTTCTAGAATTTCTGGAACAAGGATGAGCAACCCCCGCCGTATACATACATTTCTTAAGGAAACCTGGAGACAGCCACGGAAACGTAACGTAATTAGTACGAATCATCTACACACAACAGACTCTCAGTTGTAACTGGTCATGCAGCATACACCACCTGACCTCTAATGAATTCACAGCCGGTAAAGAAAGTGGAAAGTAGGAACGTTTTTATCATTTGTCAAGATTCGGATCGTCATAAGATACCTTAAATCCAGCTGGAGATAGCACTTGGAGAGCTCTTATTGGCCTGTATTCCATTCCAAATACACGCTGGACACCATCAGTCATTGAAAGCTTCAACATTCTGCCAGGTCCCGCTGCTTTTTCTTGGTACCGATCCCTTGAAGAGTTACTTATGTCAATGATCTCGTCGACCTGAAAAACTACCCGCCAAGGAAAATGAGAGAGATTCAAGCCTAAAGGAACCACACCAAGAAAAGCCAGCTTCTTAATCAGCAACATGGGCCTACCAGATAAAAGAGAAAAACGGCATCAATAAAACTGGAGATTTGGGAAGGCATAATTCTGAGTCTAAGAGACTGTACACTGTTCATTATGTTACCTGTAGAACGAAAGGGCCAGGCAGTTCTGTACCATGGAGGGTGTGCATCGATGGAGGAAGTGATGCAGCACCAGCCACATTGAAATCAGCCATCAAAAATTGTTCAAAGCAAAACTCAGCTTTCCTGGGAGCCGGCATTTGTGCAAACCCCGCTTGTGACGCTGCCAGCTGATTCAGGCATGATAACAGCCATTCAGTTCGAGGCTTCACTCCTCTAGCATGAAGGACACCTACGACCGGTTGCCTGTGAGCAGCAAAGAGACTATTAGCGAGGCAAAGTTCTTTGGCTTAGCGTCTGGAGAACTATCTTTGCGAGCACGACAAAGGTAGCCCATGTTGACTCACCGTTCTCTCCATCCACTCAGGAAAGCACTGAAGGTTTTTCTGGCCAGAACTAAGCACATATGTTCCTTGACTTCACTGCTACAGATACTCTTTGTTGAAAAGAAACCATCTTAAAAGGGTGGAGTTGACTAACCACGCAACAGGCATCTGCTGTGGAGGGAGTGGAGTAGGAGGCGTGAAAGAATCATCCTCGTCATCCGAAAGTAGGATGTGTTCAGAGCGGCTAGGCGCTGAATTATTCAACTCATTCAGTACGCGCACGTCTTCGTCGTCAGATTCAGAGTCACGGGGTCGTTGAAGACCGCGAGATGCCATGGATCAACTGGTCCAGGTTTTAGGCTAAAGAATGAGTCATCCAACTCCCTGTGAAGACATGATGTCCTACATCGCATGGACCTGCACATGAACATATGTACGCTTTTAAAGACTGTCAGCTCTCTCTCTGAAGGATTGGAGTGAACACCTCATAAGATATGAATCGCCTTTGACGGGTTAAACAGGCCAGGTTTAATATGACACTTTCAGATAACCACCTTGTGATATGTCAAACGCAAGCAAGTCCTATACAACTAGTAGAAGCTAACTTCCACCAAGAGAAAATGGAAGGAGCAATACTTGGGACTGAGATTAAGTTCATTGTCCCTGAAAGTGATGACTTCAAAGACTTCGAAATCCCTACTTGTCTTCACGGCAATGTACTACATCTCCAGGACCAAAGATTCCCAGGCTTGAAGAACTCCATACGAAATCGCTACTTGTCTCAACGGCATGTACTACATCTCCGAGACCAAAGATTCCCAGGCTTGAAGAACTCCGAGATACGAAATCGCTACTTGTCTCAACGGCATGTACTACATCTCCAAGACCAAAGATTCCCAGGCTTGAAGAACTCCATAAACTGAATAGCGTATGAGGAATACCCAGAAATCTAACGCCAGGTTCTGCATCAATGAGAAAATAAATCTGCGCCTTAAATGCTAGTCTGTCCACGGTGGATCTAAGTGGCCAAACAGTCACCTTGTTACGAAGCACCTCCTCAAGCTGACCGAAGCTAAGCCACGACTCTTCAACCGCTACCTGGGATTTGACGTACGTCATGCTTTAAGCACATTCCCACGACCATCACAAAGTGGAAAACTAAGCATTCCTACTAGTATCGGTCCAGCCTTTCAGATAAGATCCTGCTAGACGTGAAACTTACGACTAGGCAAATTAGAATTAGACAATTGAGGAAACACATACTCCAAAAATCCTTTGATTTTTAGACTCCAGATATGGAAACTGGACTAACTAACCACACAACCAAGACGATGTTTCGCGTACAATCAGTCTCGTACGTCATCCGCTGGTTTAGCTAAGCTCCCTGATAAAACTTGTAAGGGCACAGAAGCCTTATGAACTACGTTTTTTCCATACTGTGAAAATCTTCGTAGAAATGAATAATTCAAGATTCCCTAGAGACAGCTTTTCACGTTTTACTCGCAGCCGCAAGTCTTCGGGAGCACCTATCTATACCTTCGGCGCCAGAGTAGCCTTAGTATGGTCTTGCTCCACCGCCTTCTCTTTTGCTGTACCATCTAAAATCAAAGGCATCCCTCTGAGTGGCAACTCCGCTCCTGGAAAAGAGTAACAACTGACATCAACAATCAAAAGGAGGAAACTTTGTATACTTTCATCTGATCGGTCTCCGCCCAAACCTTACATCTTAACTTCACTCATCTCAGCTGTGTCTTACCCAGTGACTTCAAAGGGAAATCATAACTTAGTAGAGTTCTCAAATCCACGTCATCTCCCCATCTCATGGTAAGAACCTCCTATACACTCTGTATACACGAGCAATGGAAAATTGCGAAATTCAGTTTTATGCTTTTACCCCTTTATTGACGGCTACGTCTGCTACAAGTGGAGGAGGTCACTAAGGTGATGCATTTGCTGCAAAGGTGTCGAACAGCGCTCAAATTAATAACTTTGAGTACATGGTGGGTAAGAGGAACAACAGGACTTGCGGTGACTTTCTTACAGCATCGATAGTTAGAAGGATATGCTAAAACGAGTTATTACGTTTCCTGAAGAAAGTTTGTCTCAATAAGTTTGCTAGCTCTTGGTTTAAATCAAATAGTTTGCAATGATAACCGTATTAAACAATTCAAACGAAAAGGTGAGCTATACTGGCACGGAGGCAAAGATCAACCAGTGAAAACCCGTTACAACATGCTTTCCGACTGATAGCGCAGACATGAGAGGTTCCCCAACACACCTGCACTGCTCGCTGAACAGGGGCAGCACCTCTATACAGGGGCAATAAACTTGGGTGTACGTTAACAGTACCTGGAAGATAGAAGCATTATCAACATAGACTCTAGTTTACTCCAGCATCATAATTCAACTCCTCATGAGCGATAACAATTTGACTCAAATTTAACAGCAACACACGACTTCCCAGCAGGTGTAAAAAGGAACGAAGAACGTGTGGAAGCAATATGCAGAAAGTAAATTTCCAAAAAAACAAGGAACTCCATACCACAAGGTGGAATTTCCAGGAATTTGGTGGGCAAAATACTGCCACAGGCTGCGGTCACACAAACGTCTGGTTTTAGTTTCTTGAGTTCTTTAAAAAATGGCTCCTACATAAAGAAACACAGTAACTTTGCTTCTATATACCCAACAACTGTTTAGAGACTAATTTCTTGTATTATCTGGAAAATAATTATCGACTACAACCACTCATATGTATATTGATACACGGTAAAGTAGCTTTCTGAGAAAGCAGTGACTTCGCCCGCACACTTAGGTACCCCAAATAGTTTGGAACCCATGCAAGTACAAAGTGAGTAACAAAGAGTGGTAACATGTATGCTAACTTGGTTTGAGAAGTCAGCGGATGTATATGACCTAGTCGGGCCAAGAGGAAATGTGTAGGGTTGGCACATTTTCAAGTTGGTACCCCCTGGTGGCTGTATGACAAAATACAAGTACAAATGCGATGCCTAACGACCTGAGCGAGAAAACTAGAGCGACAAGTCTCAAATGCAGAGAACATGAAGGGCAGGATATCTAGAAAAAGACGAACAAAACACAAGGTACATCGTCTGGAGAAGCACACAGGCGGCATTCGGGATTAATCGAGCCAGCAAACGCAACACCAGAGTGTCAACCATGAAGAAAGTAGAGGTTATGAGCAATTCTCCCAACAAAGGTCACGGACACAGCTGTAGGTAATGAGTAGGTGTACACTGAAACACCTAACTACCACAAGGTACACACTCTCCTGCCACATGCACCTCAACCGGCTCCCTGACTTCATCAGCACCCAACAGGGAGGGTTAGGCAATAGATGAGTAGGAAAAGTGATCAAGCGAAGTTGAGGACTTTTCCAACTTAGCAGGGCCTTGTCGGTACAGGAGTTTCTGTTCAGTTCCGGGAAAATCTGAGGGCAAACTCCCGTTCTTAGTGTAGTGGTAGATCCGTGAGCTTGTGAGCAATGCCACAAGATTAGTGAAAGTAAAACACGTCGTACTAAACGAGAGAAAACATAAGGAGATGAGGGAGGTAAAGGCAAAAAGAGATGATCCGCGGCAAAGCATAACGAAGGTAAGACCAAAGTCTGTGTAGCAGAAAAGTAAAAGGAAACCGCATAGATTTCATAGACCAGAGGCAGAACCTGAACTGCATCGTACAATGTATGCCCTGAATGGTTCCTTACTGACATGGAATTTGCCTATACAGCGTCAGTTTGGAAACGAAGAGCCAATCACAAAAAGGGAAATGATAAGGTTTGTAAAACCACTCATATGTATATAGTAAAAGCAGTAATCTGAAGAGCTACATTAGTATTTCAACAACTTTTGTAAGCTTATGCTTTACCCGTCTCATGGTCTTTTGTTTGAGGGCGAGTTCATAACAAGTGGCGGACGAAACAATTAAAAGTTACAAGCAAACGTAACAAACACAAATCAGCTTCTAGAACAGTAAGGTGGCCTTGTTGAGAAGCTAAATAAATGTATTGAGAGTTATACCTCTCCTGCCTTCTGAGGGGAGAAGATGCGGTCAGCCGGGAAGCCTTTATCACGAGCATGCTGTTCTACTGCTGAGGGCAGCAATTTACGTCCACTGCCTCTCGTTGACGGAGGCTGAGAACACAGCTGCCACCTGATCCTGTCTTGATTACTACATCACAGTCCGAAAATGCACCTAACTTAAGAGCAATAGAACCATGACAGAAAGCAACTCTGTTCAAGAATTCCCACTACTGTATAGCCGGTGTAAGAACCCTAATTTATACCTCAAACAGGGAGCTTCTTGACTAGCTTGAAGAAAACGATCTAGCACATCCGCGGCAACCTGTAGAAAAGTTAACCCAATCAGTCAGAGTTCCCCTAAACAGCCTCTTGACGGATTGGTAACTTATCTTTAATTGGTTTCTCTTTTTTAACAATATATGATTAAAACGATGTTATTCTGGAACTTTCCGCCCTCACTGTGAACAGTACAGGAATTCCGCGGCATCTTTGTCTTCGTAGTTCGTTTGTGTATCGTAAGACAGGCCAGCGATGCGCATAGAGTGCGGATTCCATAAACGTAAGTATACGAGGAAAAAGCGGAAATTCTTTGCGAACTGTCACGGAATGGATATGCATACCAAGTAGCGGGGCCCCTAAGGTGAGAAACGGAGGCGGTCAGAGAGCGAATGTTACACTAGGCGTTCCTAGAAAAACGAGTGATTTGTTGCAAGAAGATTCTGCACTCATTCAGCGGATGACTGCAGCCCTACTTGCAGATGATCTACATTGCAGTCCACACAACATACCTGTACTATCCACCGTGCACGCGAGCAGCCTCGGGCTCCCCATGACCAGCAATGCTTTACGATACAAGATCTCAGCTGCCAGGATTATGAAAGAAAACCTCCTCTCAAAACATTCATAGGAATTCTTTCCCTGTGACGTGCACTAACCACATTCTGAAAAGTGTCCTCAAACTACAACAGCAGAAGATAAGCTATTCAGCAGTTTCAGAAAGATTCACCGGAGGATTTTTCACCTCATAAATCCTCACCAGTGCAGGAAAGTATATTCACACGAAACATCACCAGAAAAAAAACCACAAGTAAGGAAATTTTCTTCCAGGTATAGGTACGGAATGCAGGACAATTCAAAGCTTGACTTACCTCAAACGCTCCACTGAATTAGAGTCGTAGGAGAAGGAATCGGCAGCTCAGGAGCTAACACAAGCACAAACCCGTTGCAGAGCAGAGCTTTGTCAAGATACTGCATTCTCTGCGTCGTCAGGCTTGCTGTAGGGACTTCCACGTCGCTCAATGAGAGCGAGTATATGACGGAATTCCCCTCCTTTCCGGCGCGTCGCAACGCCCTTGTATCGTGTTGTCGTCGAACTCGTTCCTAACTTTACCTCCTATCTTTATAAGCGCTGTTGCGCTTTGACGATGCATAACCCGTCTTTGGTTCCGAGGCCAGGCTGAACCAGGATACTTTTCTCTGTTCTAGGCCCATGGTTAACGTTGTTAAGCCCTCCGCTGTCCCTTCTACATGGGCTCTCAAATATCTCTCCTGCACCGTATTCCTGTCACAAAGACTGACGCGGCACCTCCGGAGGTACCTTGTAGAAACCTCGTAATATGTCTCCTCCTGGAAGACTGCTCATTTCACGGTCGCTCGATGGACGCTCTCGGACACTCGAAATTTGTCAAACAAACGTTAGTGCAAAATTCTGCATGCTCTGACAGGTTCAAACTTTATTCTCGTTGCGGGATGAGGTTGGGGTGTCAAAGTTAGAACCTTTGTCAAATATTCTTAGTTCGCGAGGGAGTTAGGACTTCAGCCAGGAGTCTGCGTACGTTTCTTACTTGCTTTTCCTTCGTTTCACTCATGAGTGCAACGAGGGAAGTAGTAAAGAAGTTTAGTACTCGAGGGAATAATTCTAAGTCTTAGAGCAAGACAAAGATCAGTGACGAAATAGTACTATCACGAGTCACAACGGCGCCCGTCAACGATCAAAGGTTCTTTACTAAGTAATCCTTTGATAAATCGACCTTATGTTTGTCCTTTCTTCTTGAGGAATCTTTTTGCTTAACTTTGATACCCCATTCAAATGCTCATGTTCATCTGCGCCAAAGTGCAGTCGCTATTAAATAACGGTATGCATGTGGTATAGCATAGAAAGTGCATATATACAATAATGAGTGAAAAGGGTAAATATTGGGAAATATATAATAATCTAAAAACTATAGTTATTTTGTGTTTTTCCATCTTCCTATATTAATCCATGTTTTCCCATCTTCCTTTTATTTCTCAAATCGACGGTTAACTATACAAATGCATAGCAACAAATCCGCACTCGAGTTTAGAACTCAGAACATGAAAAGACGTATGATAGTCACTGAGATTATTACTGTAATTGAACATTAACCTTGGAATTAATGAAGTATCTAACTCCAGCCGCTCCAGGGTTCTGCCAATGCGCCGGGGGCTCTTGTACGTTTCTCCCTTCCTTTAATGCTTGCGTGTACGATCACCTTTCAAGCGAAAAGGGAAATTCTTAATTATCCACATGTCAATATATGTGGAGATCTACTAGGTGCCTTAGCGATTTCCACACATTCCGAAGTAGTACAGTAGTACGTGCGGAGTATAACCGGTCAAGTGAAACCAATTCTTATGTTTTTGCTATTCGGTAGCATAGCTATACTTCGATTATGAAAATCAATAAAAAATGAGGAATTCTTTTATCGTGTAACTAAATAGATCGATGGAGTTGTGATAAAAAATGAAAAATGAAAAATGAAAAAGAATAGCAAAAACAAAAAAATATAATCATTGTAAAACAAAGAGAATTACATTTAGAAAATCGTTAACGCATAGCTTCTCAATTCTGTTACAAGCAGAACTCTTGGTTAATTCTCCTCTTGATATTTTTCTTTTCCTCCGGGGCCCTTGGTCCCATTGGAACTGATCCCTGTTAAGGTAAAATTATTGTTAGTTTATTTTAGGCGTTTTTTTCTCAAAAAATAAAAAATAAGGTAAATGACAGGTATATTATTAATTCACCCTCTTCCAAGTTAGGAAGAAGGGAAACGCATGTGGTTTAATTTATCACCTAACCCTTCTTGCGGGAAGGGTTAGGTGATAAATTAAACCTATAGTATATTGTTTTTTTATGACTGATAGGCATCTTACTTTATATTTCCTGGAATGCAGTTTAATTTACTTTGCTTATAGGTTTATTTCGGTACTTCGAACATGCATGTAACACATCATTTTTTTATTTTTTATTTTTAATATTATTTTAATTTCAAAACTTAACCTTTCAAAAATTACTTGTGATAGTTTTGAAATAATTAATAATTAATAAGTCATGGATAAAAGAAAATTAATTTAAACTCTAATACAAATTTTGATAATAACCACCACTTCACTGTCTAGGCCAATCAAGCATCCAGATTTTTTCAGTTCTAAACACTTGTTCTTTTCTTTCGGGTCTTCGATAGCTCAAGCTATATGCTATTACTCGCTGGAGATGTGTGTAAACATCATAACTTCAACAGAAATCTTCAAATGGACTTGCAGTCGAAGGGTTGGATCATCACATTTTGGGTTCATCTTTTTCAAGCCCTTCTAGACAACGACTCAGTTCACGTGGTTCAAAATTTCCAAGTGTCGAAAATTTGACTCAATTTCAAATCTTTCTCGATAGATTGTAGGTATTATTTCGAGTTCATCTTTTGACTGGCTTGCATTTGCTATATGTCATGTTCACCTAGCAAAGTTTTGGTACATTTGCTTCGCTCTTGTTGTAAATCACATGTTTGTCTGTCTCATATTACAAGGTCTCGTTACCGACTTTACTCTTTGATCTCAATGCATCATATTTTGCAGGGCTACTTGGATCTTGACTCTTGAATTACTAACTCGCCACTTGTATCAATAGTTGTAATCACAATATCCTCTCTTTGAAGATTAGAATATGATAAACTAGAATATAGTTAGTAAATATTTCAAGCTCCAACACAAGTAATGATGTTTCAGAGCCAACTTTTTGGTCAGTCAAACATTTTCTATAACATACCATTGAATCCCATTCTAAAAATGCTTCCAATACCTATAGCAACTCTCACTCAAGCTACAATGGCTGCTGCGCTCCAATTTCACCTTCTAGTATAATTGTCTATGTTTTGTTGTTGTCAAAAAAATTAAGACTATGTCGCTTCAACATAATGACAAGTAGAAGCATGTAGTATTTTTATACATGTAGTATAGAAGGAAAATGATGATTAAAGTGCATGCACACCTGGTTGGAGAATAAGCTTAAATCGTAGTTACAAAGAGAACAAGAGATTGTTATTATTTAAGTTGTTGTGACCAAAAACATATAGCAATACAACGTGTATATGAATATTTTAAGGAATGTTTGATGATTGTTTTGCAAAATTCTTAAGTATAGAGTGGAATATTTTCTTACTAAGAGTTAATATGAGCAAGGTGTTACCGAGGTGTGGTACCATGTTTGTTGAGCTTTTGGGATTCTTGCGAGTGAGCTTACTAGTGGTAATATGTGTTGTGATCCATTAACAATTGACGGGTTAAAATTCCAAGTACGATGAAAACTTTGTAAAATTGACTTCGATCGTGTGACAATGTGTCATATCTCAATTAAGAAACTAGCTCGATCTTGCGATAACTTATCATGTCTCAGTAAAAGAATTTATGTTGTGATATTTACATGTTACAATAACAAAGAGATGATATAACCAGTTAAGCATTTTAAGTAATCGTTGAGATTTGTTAATCAAGTTTAATGAGGAAACATAACAAGTTTGGAGGATGATTGGAATATTCATATGAAAACTCACTTTAGAGAAAACATATTGGAGGAAGAGATAGACGACAAGCACACGAACTACCAACAAATGGAGTTATTGTCCATGCATGCACAATCACCTAGAGGTAGTTTGTTGCATGTTTTTTAATCAAACGTTAAAGGTAGACTTCAGAACAAAATTCCAGTTTGATAGTAGGTCATTTCTTTATGCTTGAGATTCACCATTTCGGGGTACTTGTTTATGGGTTTATTATCTTATTTACTTCATGTGTAGAACTTCATGAGTTATAGTGTATGCATGAGTTTTCACGATTTAACTTCTTAGACATATGTATGGACAAATCTATGTTCCAAAATCATATGTCTCTTTGCCACTTCATGAGTTATAGTCTATGCACGAGTTGAATAGAGATCGAGCTTCTTTGGTAGATGTCTTGACAAATATATGTCTAAAATACATATGACTCTTAACTGCTTTTCAAAACTTATGTACTAGCCTAATCTAAAATTATAACTTCTTTGCATATTTTTTCTTCTATTTTTGTAGAAAAGGAATGATACAAAACGGTTTAATTTATCATCTATCATTTCATGTCAAAAAAGAATGAAGAGGGTATCAGTTATCAGAAAAATCTCATAATATCAACAATGTGTTACAAATATCAAGAGATATATATCAATCTCGATAATTATATTTGAGATAGTTATCGACCTCTATAACTATCCAAGTTATAGTTATCAAGTTTGATATATATCTTTCTTAAGTTGTGGAGCTCCATATCTATCATCTGATGTTTACTAGTATCTGCAGATTTTTGTTGATCTCAGTTCCTGATAACTGATAAATTATTTGTCCCTATGTTAGAAAGAGTAGGTGATAAATTGAACCCACAACAAATGCTGTTTTTTTTCAGGACAAGAGGTTAGTCTTATGGTTATTGGTGTACGCTTCTCTTACATTGCTTATAGGTTTTCTCTAGCAGTTACGATATGCATGTTATATATAATATTTATCATTTATTATATATGTTCATTCTATAGTTATTTATATTTATCACTTAACACTCATAGAACTAAGATTAACAACGCATAAAAAACATTTAATCTAACATTTTTTAATATAGAATAGAATTTTGTTAAGATTATATTGGCTTGTCTGGTCGAATTGTGTCATTAGATTTTACTCTTCTCTCAATGCTTGGTTTCTTCCTATAGCATATGTAAATTTTGCATGCATATTCATGTATACATGTAATTTCCACAACCTCATGCTTTGGTGCCTTCATAACTTTTCCAAGCTTCTTGTACACATTAAGTTTTGAAGGAAGTTTTGATAATAAGGGAACTAAATTTATAATTTTTTTGGTGTTATTTGTTGTTCTTAGTAGTCCAAGAGAATGTTTGAGATACATATGAACTCTACTAAGCACTTGACGATCACTTAGATATATTTGTCAAAACAATGTGAGAGTTGGACAATAAATTAGAATGTGTTTGTCGAATAAAATTTCACTCTTTTTAGTTTCTGTTCATTAAAACTCATTAAAATGTATTTGTGTCTAAAACAATATCATTTGTCATTTGTGTCTAAAAACACAAAGTATCAATTTTTTAGTTTTTACTTTTAATAAAATGATCTAAAATAGTTTCACATATGATTACACGACGAGAATAATGATATCAATCTTCCATAATCTCACCATACTTCATTCTTCCGCTGAGGGTCACATGGATTGCTAGGATGGCAGTTGACCCTCAACGACGGCAATGTCACGATGCACGATAGTCTTAAGAACAACTCACATTGCTATCTTGTGTATCCATCTTAGATCTTTTTCTTCTCGAATTTAGGCACCCTTGAGGAGATCATGCACGGAATGCGAGATCTGTAAATCAAGCTCACAAGATTAGAGGAGCATGGATCTACAAGCGGGACAAAATTGTTTGGGAAGCAAGATTGGATCCAACGATGTATTTGGTGCGATGGTACATATCATCCACGCAAAGATTGCAAAGAGTTCACTGATATCTTACAACAAGGAGTGATGTTTTAGAAAGACGAAATTGTAGCATTGAGAGATACGGGTGTGCTTCTTCAAACCAACTTTGGTAGAGGAGGGATGAAGAAGTTGGTTGAGGACCACTTGTCAGCACAAGCAGTTGCAATAGTGGAGGTTGAAACCTATGGTACAAGCGTGATCAAGCTGAGAGAACTTTTAACGAGCATGTTGAGCCAAGTGGATTGTGGTCTTCTTCCATTTCCATGAAACATAAAGGAAAGAAGGCACCGTGAGACATTACTGAGGACAACAGCTACAAACCGAAGAGATACTAGATGAGAGAATCCGATAAAAGCTTTATCGGTGCATGCTTACATTGTCAAGAACCAACACAAAGCATTGTTAGAAAAAAAGAGAAAGCGAGATTCAAAGGATGCAGGGGAAAGAACTTCTTCCAAGAGACGGACTCGAGGAGAGAAGGTTCATCAAGAGCTTCGAGATACGAGAGCTCAAGATCTACCGATGGATGATGCTCCTTCTCCATCGAAAGAAAGAGCAAAGGAGTCTTAGAAGGAGAAGGATAAGTCGGTTGCATACAAACTACACTCGGACATCGAGACTTCAACAAACTTGAAGGGAGTATTGGAAGATCGCATTCTAAATTTGAAGGTGGAGTTAACCTTGAGAAAGGTTTTAGGTATTGCTAAGCGTGAGTTTCATGATGTCATCATAGACATCATCAACGGAAGCGGCAGATTACAGATGGGACTGTTTATCGCATGCTTTGGATAGTAGGGTGTATGTGGATGAGGAGAGAGAGCTTGCAAATTGCAATATACATTCTTCAGAAGAAGAAAGAGATCGGAGACATCAGATACATTTTGAAGATGAAGTGGAGGATGTGAAGTAGATCATTGATCATAGATCAGAAATCAACATCATGACAAAGGAGTTGTACAAGAAGAAGAAATGATCCTATCGACACAGAGCATGGGTGGATCATAAGAGCAATCAACAACACAAGAGGAGATTTATATGAAGTTTGTCCAGACGTTAGAATGCGCATAGGTGATGTTGCTATGGAGCAAAACTTTTTTGTTCAAGAAGCAAGGTCATACTAGCTCATTCTTGATCAATCTTTCATCACAACAACGTGGATGAAGATGATGATACTAGACGACGGATCTGCTTATCCTAAATTCTGAGGTCAAGATGAGAAGAGGGTGGTACAATTCTTGACTGTACTGTCAAATCACGAGCGCAATCGAGATCGTCTAAGAGAGAAATCGCTTCTAAGGATGAGTGAAGAGTTCAAGGATTTTTGTTAAGTATCACTGTAGAGGGGTTTGTAGTGATGCGCAAGAGAAGGTACCTCGCTTGAAAGAGAAAGTGTCTTTTGTACAAGGTTTGTCAGATTTTTGGAGTGTGAGACTGCTGTTTACAAGAAAGTAGAAGCATTGAGAAGAAAAGAACAAAAACATTTGCGTAAGATTGAACTAGTGTTAAGAGAGTTGGGTGAGCTAGAAAAGGTTGAATAGATTTTTGATGTTTATGAGGAGGATGGGTTTGAGGATCCTCTGCGAGTGATCACGCCTATTGGATGAGAGGATATGGATAAAGTTGTGCAGATTCATTCAAGGGAGGTCTATTCGATCTAAAACTCAAGTCTAAACGTCCACGTCTAGACCAAAAGTGCCTTGGAACTAAATCAACCATCACCTCGTATCTCTAGAGTTCGCCTGCCAAACTCTAAGATTAGGTGACTTGTCTTGACTCATCTAGATATCGAGTTCTCCTCATAAATACTTTTGGAGATCGACGGCCCCGCCCTCCTCTTGCAAAATTATACCACAATCCGATCATGAGATCAGCCATAATTCTCAACTCTCAATCCAAAGAGTTCTTGATATTATTGAAAAGCTCTCGCCGAGACCTTTCCAATGATATCTTATTCGTGTCGAGATCTTACTTGGAGCTCCGTCCACGAATCAAAACGTCGCTAGAGCTTCATCACTTGCATTTTTCTGAAGAATCGTGTGCAGTGTCAGAGTGGGACCCCGTGGTTCGGACCAACGTCTTGATCCGCATCCTAGTCCGCTTAGACCCACGTCTCAGACATACATCTCAGACTTGCATTTCGATTTATTTTTAGACTTACTCCTTTAAATCAACATTCGTCTAGTGTCCTTTTGGGATAGACCCTTATGTCTTTACCCAATGTTCCAACCTAGGCTCAAAGAACCACTTAGGGTTCATCTGTTCTCGACTCAAGCCGTTAAGTCTTGCTCACAACTTTCACAACTAGCATAAGTCCACTAGGGTTCTGTTGTTTGTCTTTGCACTTGATCTTGAGATTGAGAGTCACGACACAACCTCTTGATCTTTGTACCCACGAAAGTGTATATCACGAAGTGGAGATATATGACTATCTGGGTTAGAAGGACCTAATAGCCAGCTAGGATGACGATTATGATACACTTGTGTATGTGTATGACATCATATGTATTTTATGTTTATGTGTCGTTTGATCAAATAGCGATGTATGTTGTGTAGCAATGTGTATGCACGACAATTATCACATCATGTGCAACGGCTCTGCCAGTTAGCAGAGTGCGCGGTAGGTAGTCCCGTTAAGGCCGTTAGCGATGTTATGAGAGGTTCTTGGTTCAAATCCCTTTGGGACTATAGTGCAAGGCAAGAGCTTGTAGGCCTCACTTCTTTTCGAGTTGAGTCTTCAAGCTCTCGGCTGTGATAGAAGAGTCGAGTGAGTAAATGTAACCTTGATTCTCTGATATGTAGAGTGGGGTTGGCTTGACTAGAGTGATCTTTGTGTTGCTTGTTGTCATTACAATATGGATGAATAGAAGATTATTGTGATACACTTGTGTATGTGTATGACATCGTATGCATGTTGTGTTTATGTGTCTCTCAGTCAAACAACAATGTATGTTGTGTAACGATGTGTATGTGCACGACAGCTGTCTTACAAAAAAAGTTGCATAAATCTTACTTTGACAAAAAAAGACTAACATATAGATGACAATCTGAATCCAAGGTAAGATATAAATAGATTTATAATACCTTTTCTTCGTACATCATCATACCATTGTGATTTCTTGATAAACTTCTTTTAACAATTTCAGTTACGAAAATGAATATGCATGCAAATGATGGTTCCGGAAAATGATCGGTAAAGGACGAGTTGATACCTGAGAAATTCTTGATGGAGATAGGCCGGGAAGTATACATGATTATTTTGGCAAAAATATTTTGTTGAAAAAAAGATTTTTTTTATAGCAAGCAAACATTGCTCCACTACACAAAAGATTTAGATTTATTTTGCCACTACACCGAGCACACTTGCAAGATAAACCCAAATCTAAAGTTAAATACCTAAATTTAAATATCTAAATTTAAATACTGAATGTAAATAGCTGAATGTAATACCTGGACTATAAGCTATAGTCGCGGTGAGTTGAAACTTAACCCTTTCTATTATAAGAGAAGTGTTTCGGACGAATAAAAATAATCCTTAAATAATAACCTTAATTTATGAACTAACCCTTCCCATAGTAAGGGTCATGAATAAGGAGGAGGTGAATATGCATGCTTGATGGTGAATTTATACGATAACCGAAAAGTTGCAACAGTCTTCAGAGAAGCTAAATATCCTTGTTATTTCACAGTAGACAAGCAAAATCCTATCCTAGAATCTACAATAGATCCGTACTGCTGAGTACAACATACTATAGAGTTCATTCATTGCTATAGTAGAGCTGATCCCACATCTTGGAGTTGTTGCTGATATCATGATGTCGTTTCCCATACTGAATTATAGTTTAGTTAAGTTTTTACTTTTCCCTCACATACTCACAATAAATTTATAGTCTAAGCCATCTCAGGTAGTTGCTGGATATTTGGGCCAAAAGGAACATGGAAAGAGAAAAGAATAATTCTTAGCCTTCCCTGTCGATTGCTTCCCGAATTCATTGGTTGGAAATAACAAAAAAACAGTGCCTACTATAATCCAAAAAGAAGAATAATGTATAGTGAACTCGCTGTCCCCTTCTCTCGCCCCACATGACGATCAGTATTACGCACCGATCAGGCAGTACTGGAGTTCCGTTTTGGGGTGCCCCATCTGCACTGTTGGCGTCGCCCTTTCGGACTAGGATAGAAGCTCAGGCAAAAGAATGCCATGTCAGCGAGACATGGGAATGATCTGTTACTGCTCACGTCACGTCACCACACTTCACATCATTCTGTTCTGTTTTGTTCCCAACAGTACCACGTCCAGACTCCAGAGTAGGGTTCCCTTACTGTACAGTGGCATGGCAAGGGCAGACCATGTAACCGTTGGGGCGTTCCTCGTCTGCACTCCTCTTTCCGCCTCTAGGGCGGACAGAAGGCGGGCATTTATTCGAATGCGCAAGACGGCCGCGTTCTACGGTGTCCGTCTACTGTACATCAGCGTACGTGAAATATGAAACTGAAAGCGTAGAGGACTTCGTTTTTTACCTAAAGGAGCGAAGAAGCACTGAAAGTGGAAGGGGATTGGACCAAAAGGGAAGGGAAAACTCGAGTGGAAGAAAAAGCCGCCATATGCAGCAGCTATGCCAATGATTATTGTGAGGAGGGTTCCTCCTCACAATAATCATTGGCATACTTGTACAACAGAACTAGGACAACAAGAGACGCGTATGTAACGTTCTACCGCAGATCTCGGAACAGATTCCTTAATCTCTAACCAATGAACTGCCGAACGTGAACCTCCCTAGAGACTTGTATACTTTATTTGTGTCTCCAGATCCAGTTCGTTAAACTATCCACTAATGAGCACCGAGGATTTGATAACTGTTGAACGGGTTTTGAATAACCAACTAGTCTTTTGTAGGTCTCTGGTCAATCTTAGGTTGCTAAATACAGGTGGAACTATTCTAGACCTGGGTTGCATAAAATTTGGGCAGCGCTTCCGCTACTGGTGATCAAGTCGGAACGCCAGGACCCACAAGGAGCAACCGCCAAGACTAGGAGACCTAGTAGATGCTAGGAAGTAGGAAGGCAAAGCAATTACACCGAAATGAAGTCAACACGACACCAGATGCGCCCAACTCAGTTTTAGCACACAACTCAAGCCTACTTATCAGAATGGAGAAAGTCACGGGCTCATATACATTACATGGCATTACTTGCTGACAAGGTCACGCAGCGCTCTTGGACCGGCAATCCTTCACTACTCAGCAACTCTGCTTTGACTAATACTTCACCCGAGAACCTACTTTCACTCTGAACGCCCTGATTTCTGTTGCTCAACAGATCAGACCCCAAGTCAGCGATCTAATCAACACCCCAAGTCTGCTCTCAAGGTCCCTCTTCAAATCTGCTCTCCAAGGAGCTTGATGTGCATCAGTTCTAGCTCCTGATTTCTGACCTCAAAGGCAATGTATACTACACTGAAAATACAGTCTCCTCCCTCACTACCAAGAGTGCTCTCTCCAAAACTGAAAAACTGAGAATGCCCCCTTGAGGGCTCGCGACACCCTTTTATCTAGTCTCTTGAGCCTGCTTTTTGACCATGCAGCTGCCACTTTGGGTTAATCACTGCCCGAATGCCATCTGGTTTGGGGAAAAAGCAAAAGGTGTTACAATCGCCCCAACCAGCAAAACGCAGTTCTTCCACTGAACTGCGGTATCTACAATACCACATTAGAAACAACACTTCCTCAAATCCAGAGGAACAGTACCCCATCCAGGGTAAGATTAAGCCCTTTCTCAAGACTATGCTCCATTACCGAGCATCCGTTGAAGCTTTCGGGTGAGACAGAACCCTAGCTTCCAGGTGGTGAACTCGTCAGTTTCTTTTTATCCACCTCCTTACTATGATACACCATAGTAGCGTCAGCCTAAACCTGATTGACATCCGACAGTCATAAGAAGTCAGCAGACCACAACTCCACCTTTAGACGAGCAGATTGGCCAGATCTACTCGGTTCCAGTGTCCTTGAAGGGCCCTTTGCATGACTCTTCTGACTCGATTCAATCCACCGCTTAGCTGGAAGAAACCACTGCAGATTGTCGTCTCACAAAATATCTACGCAATGGTTCCTGAAACTTGTATAATGCTAGATCATCTAAGTACTCCCAAGCTTCACTTACCAATCCCGGAACTCTACCTGTCCAACGACATAGGTATTGAGTAACGGGTTCTCCAGCTCCATCTGGATTCGGTGATGCTCGATGATCTACTATCTCAATCAACTCAAGATCATCAGCTCTTGGTAATGCTTCTAACACTGGATGCCATTTCTGATATCTTCCTGGCAACGATTCTAGTTCTTCACGAAACATCTTTAAGTTAGAAACATGAATGATGGGATGATAGTGCTTCATACTAGCTGGAAAACGTAACTTATAAGTCACAGGACCTAACTTCTTCTCAATCAGGAATGGTCCGGCCCACTTTGGAAGAAGCTTCTTGGCTAAATCCACCCCTGCTGGGATTCTGAAGTTCTTGGTTCTCAACCAGACTCTCTGCCCTTCTTCGAACTGTACGTCTTGTCTACCACGGTTTGCATACTTGGCATACCGTTGTTGTGCCTTTTCCATGTGTTTCTTTGCCTCTTGAAACACAGTACCCTGAACACGTATGAAAGTCTCTAGATCTGGAGGATCCTGGTTTGACCTTCCTGTGTTTTCATGCCCCTTGGTAGCTAAAGCTATAGGAGTCCAAGGTGCATGAGAGCCCCGATAAACCACTTCAAATGGTTTAAATCTTGTACTCGAGTGCTTGGTGTTGTTGTATGTAAACTCCACCAAGTCCAAGTGCTCGCTCCAATCACTCTGATCTCGCATGATATAGTTTCTCAACCCTTGCTCCACTATCTGTATAGTTCTCTCTGTCTGACCATCAGTTTCAGGATGATAAGAGGAACTGAACTTGAGGTTAGTTCCGAGCCTTCGAAACAACCCCTTCCAAAACTCAGCTATAAACCTCCTATCCAAGTCTGAAACAATGTCTTTAGGCATCCCATGATACTTAAAAACATATCGTATAAACAATTCAGCAGCACCTCTTGACGTCACTGTTTCCCTACAAGGGATGAGGTGAGCTTGCTTGCTGAAACGATCGATGACAACTAGCAAAGTGTCAAAACCTCCTGACTCAGGTAAACCGGTGCATAAGTCCATACTTATACTCTCCCAAGGCCCATCAGGTATTGGCAACGGTCTCAGCAATCCTGCAGGTCTCCTCCGCTCAGTTCGTTGTTGCTGACATGTCAAGCAAGTCTGCACGTACTTGATTACATCCTCCAACATGGATGGCCAGTAGAACTGCTCTTTAACTCGTTGCAACGTTCTATTCTGCCCTCCATGTCCAGCCAGTTCACAATCATGACATTCTTGCATGACTAGTGTCCGTAGAGATCCAGCTGGAACATAGACCTTGGTTTGCTTGTAAAACCAAAGTCCATTGCGAGATGAGAGATTACGTACCAATGGATCTCTCCTTTGTTGGCTGGTCCAACGTTGAGCCTGGGGATCATCAGGCAATGCTTGTCTGATTCGATCCAAAAGCTCTTCACTTGTGTCCTGGGTTGTTAACGCCTGGACACGTCTGCTTAACAAATCCGCTGGAATATTTTCCTTCCCCTTTTGATACCGCCATTCGATATCAAAACGTGCAAGCTCCACTTGCCACCTCTGTTGTTTACGTGACAAACGAGGTTTACTCTGAAAGTATGTATTACCCTCGCAGTCCGTCACAACAGTAACCTTGCTTGGTAACAAATAATGCTCCCAACGCTTCAGACAATGAACAACAGCGAACATCTCCTGTTCATGAGCAGGCCATTTTGCCTCTGTTTCTGAAAACTTGTGACTTTCGTAAGCCACTGGATGCTTTCCTTGCATCAACACTCCTCCAATGGCCCATTGAGAAGCATCTGTGTGAACCTCGAAAGGTTCTCCCATCTTTGGAAGAGCTAGCACGGGCATTTCTGTCAGTGCTTGTTTCAACTCCTGAAACGCTCTTTCAGCTGCTGGATTCCAAACAACCTTGGAAGTCTTGCGTAATAAGCCAAACAAAGGTGCGGCTTTATGCGCAAACTGATAAACAAAGCGTCGAAAATATGTGGCTAACCCAAGAAAAGATCTGAGCTCATGAACACTCTCAGGTCTCTTCCATTCAACAATGGCTCGAATCTTAGCCCTGTTAGGGTGAATGCCCTGCGCATCGATCAAACATCCTAGAAACACCACACTCTCTTGTCCAAAAGAGCACTTGCTCTTCTTGAGATAGAGTTGATGCTCTTCCAAGCGCTTAAACACCATTTCAACATCTACTAGATGCTGATCCCAAGTGGATGAGAAGATGATGATATCGTCTAAGTATACGATAACACTCTCATCCAAGAGATCTCTGAAAATCTCATTCATCAACCTGCAAAAAGTACCAGGTGCATTGGACAATCCAAATGGCAGCACTGTATACTCAAACAAGCCATACCTCGTCCTTACAGCTGTCTTTTCTTCATCTCCTTCTTTGATCCTGATCTGGTGATATCCAGAACGTAGATCCAGCTTGGTGAAGTATCTTCCAGTGGCCAACCGATCAGTGGTTTCATCCATGAGAGGAAGAGGATACTTGTTCTTGACAGTAACCTTATTGAGTGCACGATAGTCCGCACACATGCGAATACCACCATCTTTCTTGGCCACGAACAACACCGGGGCTGCATAAGGTGATATACTAGGTCGTAAGATACCTTGAGCTACCAACTCTTTCAACTGAGTCTTCAGCTCTGTCAGCTCATCAAACGACATCCTTCTTGATGGCACTACAGTAGGGGTAGCCCCAGGAACCAGATCAATAGCATGATCCAAGGCTCTCCTCGGAGGAAGTCCTGTTGGTAACTGGTCCGGCATTAGATGAGAATACCTCTCAATCAATGCCTGCATATCAGGATGTATGGGAAGAGCAGCAACACGTTCTTCCTCATCCGTCTCCACCTTGGGTTTAGACATCACTGCTACCCAAGCTTCATCTACTGACTTGATCTGCTTTCCAAATTGTCTAGCTGTGCAGATCTGAAATGCCACCTTGGCTCGTTGGAACCTACGGACAGCATGGTTTGGCTCCTTAGGTCTCTCTTTGATGACCAATGGATGTGGTTGACCCGAGCCCCATCGATCCATGACTATGATGTTCCCTTCTTGAACATCTAGCTTTGCCTTGGTCTCTTGTAACCAAGACCAAGACAAGATACCCTCCATCGTGTCACCTAAGCTCATAACTAAAAACTCGTGCTTCCTAGTTACCCCTCCAACAGTAACAGGAACACTCATGAGCTTTTCTGCAACGGTTGTGCTACCTTGCACAAACCTTACCAACAACGGGCTCATGATCTTGGTTCTAGTCACCCCCAAGGTCCTGACTAGTTTTTCATCCAAGACATTCACATCTGCTCCAGTATCAATAAGCAAACAACACCGGTGGTTTCCTATTTTCACTTCAATCCACGGCAGAAAATCCCCATGCTCTACCAAATGCTCACCAGCACATACCTCTGCTTCAGTAGTCGCCTCAACTGGTTCTTCCACACTGGTTGTCTCTTCAGCTGTCAACCCACGAACATTGCTCGCTGTTGAACGTTGGGGACACTCACGAGCGATGTGACCATCTCGTCCGCATCGAAAACAGATGATCGTCCTTGAAGGTGTAGCACTGCTAGCGCCACTGCTCCTAGCACCTGAAGTCGAAGCTTGGTTGGATCCTGCATTGGATGCATAAGATCCAGTAGGTCGTGTCTGAGTAGGACCACGAGTGACTCCTCGCTGCTGAGAGCCACGAGAAAATCCCCTTCCAGATGTACCAAATCTTCCACCACCACGTCCTCTACCACCTCTACTCTGAGAGGACGCTATCTGTCCTTGAGGATTACGCCAAAATCCTCGACTAGGCTCGTCACCACTTGTTCCACGCTGAAACTTGGAAGGCTGCACGGTGTAATTACGTTCCCTAGTGTTCTCTGCTGCTTCCAGAAATGCAAACAAGTCTTGCATGTCCTCGGACTTGTGAAACATAACCCAGCTATCAAACACACCAGCATAGAAACCCTGCAGACCTTTCTTCAAGTGAAACAACAAGTCGGTGCGATCCACCATGTGCAAACGAGTAACCAACTCAGAAAATCGCTGGAGATACTGCCTGATACTCCCTGTCTGTCTCAGATGAATGAGCTCCAGCCGAAACTGTGTAGCTTCATCCACCGGTACTAGATGTCTTCTGAGTTCATCCTTCAACTCCGGCCAAGTGGACATAGGAGTTGTACCATTCAAACTCCTCATCCGCTGTTGACCTCCATACCATTCCTTAGCCTCTCCTTCCAGTCTACTAACAGCATAGGTGAACCAGCTGCGCTCATCGAAGTTCTCCAAGTAATTCTCCATCTCAGTAACCCACAATTCAAACTTGGAAAAGCTTTTCTCACCGTTGAAGGCTGATGGTGTCGCTGGTTCAGCCCACTTCACTTTCCGCTTGTGCCCTTCTTTGGCTGAGCTCCCTTCCGCAACATTCTCTTGCACCTTCTGTGATCCATCTTCATTCTTGTCTGCTTGAGCAATATCAACTGCTTCTTCGCCTGGTAGTGCTAAATCCTTGACTTGCTCGATTTGCAGTACAGGGACCTCCGCTTCCTTCTCTTGTGTCGCTTTTGCTTGAGTTAAATCCGCCTTCAACACCTTGTTCTCAGCTTCTACTTGCTCAAGTCGTCCTTCCAACTTTCTCAGCAATGCTTTCATCTCGTCCAACTCGGTCGACACAGCCTCCATTGTCGATGGTGTTTAGCAAAGACTCAACTTGAGCCTGCTCTGATACCAACTGTAACGTTCTACCGCAGATCTCGGAACAGATTCCTTAATCTCTAACCAATGAACTGCCGAACGTGAACCTCCCTAGAGACTTGTATACTTTATTTGTGTCTCCAGATCCAGTTCGTTAAACTATCCACTAATGAGCACCGAGGATTTGATAACTGTTGAACGGGTTTTGAATAACCAACTAGTCTTTTGTAGGTCTCTGGTCAATCTTAGGTTGCTAAATACAGGTGGAACTATTCTAGACCTGGGTTGCATAAAATTTGGGCAGCGCTTCCGCTACTGGTGATCAAGTCGGAACGCCAGGACCCACAAGGAGCAACCGCCAAGACTAGGAGACCTAGTAGATGCTAGGAAGTAGGAAGGCAAAGCAATTACACCGAAATGAAGTCAACACGACACCAGATGCGCCCAACTCAGTTTTAGCACACAACTCAAGCCTACTTATCAGAATGGAGAAAGTCACGGGCTCATATACATTACATGGCATTACTTGCTGACAAGGTCACGCAGCGCTCTTGGACCGGCAATCCTTCACTACTCAGCAACTCTGCTTTGACTAATACTTCACCCGAGAACCTACTTTCACTCTGAACGCCCTGATTTCTGTTGCTCAACAGATCAGACCCCAAGTCAGCGATCTAATCAACACCCCAAGTCTGCTCTCAAGGTCCCTCTTCAAATCTGCTCTCCAAGGAGCTTGATGTGCATCAGTTCTAGCTCCTGATTTCTGACCTCAAAGGCAATGTATACTACACTGAAAATACAGTCTCCTCCCTCACTACCAAGAGTGCTCTCTCCAAAACTGAAAAACTGAGAATGCCCCCTTGAGGGCTCGCGACACCCTTTTATCTAGTCTCTTGAGCCTGCTTTTTGACCATGCAGCTGCCACTTTGGGTTAATCACTGCCCGAATGCCATCTGGTTTGGGGAAAAAGCAAAAGGTGTTACACGTACAGGGTAGGAGACCGTAGGACGGACTGTTTTTACTTTGCCAATACGGTACAAGAGCCAGTCAGTCAGTCAGTCATGAGAAGATGTTGACGGCAGCAGGAGGAAGGGACACGACGGGAGAGGAATGAAAGAACGGAAAGGAGGACTTCCCCCAACGAATCAATTCATAGTAAATTTCTCCGATCAAATTATCTGACAAATAAATAATTCAAATTGAGAAGGAAAAGCATGCGAAAGCTGCTGGGGTCATCTTCGTCACTGAAGTCACATTCCTGTACGGGCCAGTGCGAGAGGGGAGAGTGCTGCTGTTCCTGTCAGGAAAGCGATGCCTGACTTTCTTTGAACCCACTCACTGTGTGTGTGCGCGCGCTTGGATTTCAAGAATGAAAGCCTCTCCGTCCGCGAGGAGAGAGTGTGGAGAGAGGCGTGATGACAAGTGACAGAGGCGGCTCCTAAAGGGCAGGTATCGAGGGGCGGGAGGGAGGACGTTGCCCGGAAAGTACACCGAGGAAAAAGGGAAAGAGAGAGCGCAGAGAGCGAGTGAGAGTGTGTGTATATTGGACTCTAAACGAGGTTGTACAGAGGGGAGGAAAAGGAGACCAGCGGAGCAGAGTAGTAGAAGAACAGAACAGAGTCGAAGAGGATGATGGGTTTGGAGGGGATGGAAACGGGAAGACGACGGGAGTTAATGCGCGAGCAAAGGATTCGGTTGATGTGGGGCGATGGGGATGCAGGAGAGTGGCAACTGTGACGGCTCTGCCGCACGGGAGCGAGGTGTAGAGAAGTAGAACAGAGTAAAGACGAGGAGGAGGAGGACAGGAACTGGAGCAGCTGCTGCTCTGCTGTGGCTGGCATAGGCGGAGCAAAAGGTAGCAGAGCTAGTTGAGGAAGGTTGAGAAGATCGTCCTGCCCGTCCGTAATCCGGACAAGACAGGAGGAAGAAGAAGAATGTGAAGAAACAGAAGAGAGGAGGAGGAGGAATGGAAGAGGGAGGAAAGCGAGGGGAAATTAGCGGTTGAGAAGGAAGTTAGAAGAGCAGGACAGTACGCAGAATGTCATAGGAGAGACGGATGGAGAAACAAGGAAGTGTGGAGGAGGAAGAATTCGGAAGATGGAACTACCGAGCAGGATCGTGTGTCGTCATCAGGGAATGTGGTGACCGGGGCAGATCACGAGAGGAGCTGTGGAAGTGAAATGGGAAGAGACAAGGACAAGAGTGGCAAAGAGAAGACCATTGCTGCTGCGGGGGAAGGAGGAGCTGAGTTCGTAAGGAGTGAATCGAAGCTTCTAAGCCTTGGTTCTGCGAGAGGAGCTGCACACAAACCGGGAAAATCAAGCTTGAATGCTGAGGGCTATGGTGTGCGGCCTGCTGCTGCAATGGTGTCTCCTTCCGCTTCCAGGGACCACGGTGTTGTTGCTACAACTGTCTTTCGGGAGCATGATGCTGCGTATTTCCATGCCTACTCCCACATTGGCGTTCATGAAGAGATGATTAAGGCATTCCCTTTTCCTCTGTCTCTTGCCCTTCCATTTACGCTAGCTAGCTGGGTTTCGCGCTTGCTCGCGCGCTCTGTGGCTTGAGCTGATCGATTCTAGGGTTCCTTGTTCATGCGCTCTTTCTTTGTATCCTAATATAAACTAGTGGGTGACAGTGACCTCCCAGCACGAAAAGAAGACAATTTACGTTCCCCCCCCCCCATGTGATGCCTTCAGCATATACTACATCCGGGTGACAGGAGAAGGATCCAAATTTAGTTACGCATGTTAATCCCTTCCTTTGTTTGTTCTTTCTCCCACGTTTAGAGATCCATTGGGACACCGCTTTGGGCGTTCCCTTTTCGTCACAATTTATAACTCATTCTCGGCCTGTAGATGTAGTGCAGCCTTGTGTGTCCAGTTGGATGAACCAGATCGTAAGATTGCAGATATATCCTTTGTGAAACTTGCGAGCTTGCCTGCACACTGTGCCGAGCTTGAAAGTTGCTGCCTCTGCTTGACAAGAAGGAAAGACGAAGTTATTTCTAGCACTCCAAGTACTTGGCGGGCTCTTTGCCCGTAGCGTAGAAATTGCTGTAGATTGCAGCGCGCTATATGGCGTCCAATTATTCTGGAACGTCTCGGCCACCATGGCCAAAGCAGGTAAAGCAGCCCAGGCATTATTTTCTGCTGCTACTCCTCTTTGTAGGCTCAGACTTGATTCATAGCTTGGATTAGAGCCTCTCTGACGACGCCTTATTTTCGAATCGCTTGACTACAACCTTGATGTGCCCGCTTTACATTCCTCGGGAAATATGTGATTAGGTTACCTGGTTTTCCGATCCGATTTCACTGGATGGATTTGGAAAGGTTTTGATATACCCGCTCCTTTAGTACTGCTGTGTACACAAACAATTCACATTTCTTTCAGCCCGTTTACCGTGATCAATACTTTTTTGTTACTCACTCTTAGTAGTCATTCTAGTAGTATCTCATTTACTCGCGAGAGACGTCAGGGTTGTAACAGTGGTTCACCATCACTTACTTTGGGGTCACTGCAAGGTTGTAATGATTTATTTCGTCATGAGGTAGAAGCAGTACAAGTCTTGATGGGTATCAACCTTTTAAAGTTTGCTGTTGCTTGATCGTCTTGTTCAGTGGCAAGTCTTTATGTTTGAACGTATTTTTATTTCTGTTGGGGAAGACAACCTGCTATCATTTCGTAGGAGTTTCTTTTCATTCGCTTCTTTTATATCTAGTGCGTGTTTGCGAGTTGACAGGATCGAACACGGACAGATGCCTACCGGGACGCTATTTTTATGCACACCGAGTCCATCCGTGATAAGGTAAGATTCTCAGATACATCAAGGGTCCCTTACAAGGCTGACAACCTGGTTCGTGAGGGGCACTGTCAGAGGAAAACACCAAAGTGAAATAAAATTCCAAAACAAGAAACTGACGAGAATAAGACACGAAAGATGGAAAGAGCACCGTGGTAATTCAGTGCTTCTACGGAAGTTTGGTGAAAGTGAGGATATTAGGGTTGACTGTTAATCGAGAAGCATTCTTACGAAACATGTTGAAAGTTTGCATTATTTGGTTTCTGATAGGCCGCAAATTTATGGACAGGTGGTGGTTGATGTTGGATGTGGCACTGGTATACTCTCAATATTTTGTGCATTCGCAGGGGCTCGCAAGGTACAATCAACTTCTTTCTTGACCTCAAGAAGTACATAACGTTGACTGCATGATGATCGCAACGTACCACTTAGTATCATTTAGCTCAAGTCCAAGACAACGATCTGTTATTTTCCACCAGTAAAAGCCTGCGATACACATGATCACTCACGATGTTTCTCGTGTAGGTCTATGCTATCGACGCCAGTGATATCGCGGTCCAGGTACTGAATCTGTTGCGATTAGAGATCTGTTTGTATGTACCTGTTACAGTTAACCAGTACATATGGTTGTGGCGTTGTCGTGACGACGAATTTGGCCAGCTGTACTTGAACCTCGTTTGAGGAAGCGTTTAGGGGATAAAGTTTTCAGTGGAGTCATGTACAGGCTTCTCAGATATTGGTCTTCTGAGTTGTTTTAACGTTCTGATCGAAAGTTCGTTCGAACTCTGGTTTTTTTCCCTACCGCAGGCACAGGAAGTGGTCAAAGCGAACGGCCTATCTGAGATTATCACGGTGATACTGGGCCGGGTAGAGGTACGCTGAGCATTCTTTTGGATGTCATCTTGCATCAAGGAAGATCAGTGTAGTGATATCTTATCAGTTTATAGTGGCTCGTCCTCCTTGTGACATAACGGTTGTAATGTCTGTCAGGCTTGGCATTTTGTTCATGCTTAATGTGGGTCAAATTAAGTGTGACCAAAGTGCCTTAGTTCTTTGCTAGTGGAACCTCTTGAACAAACACTTACTGGTCCGTACGGACTCCTTTTGGTTGCCAAGGCCCAATGCTCATGCATATCGGTTCCCCAAAAACCTTTCCTTGGTGCAGGAAGTCGAGATTCATGAGGAGGTTGACGTCATTGTGTCCGAATGGATGGGTTACATGCTGCTTTATGAGGTAATGTAGTGTAGCCATGTTAGTAACCTGTTTCCAGCTCATGTTTTGCAGCCGCCTGCCAGACAAAATTACCACTTGTCTAGCCGTTTTCGGGTATATTTCTGTACCAGACAATATGGGGTATGCTTCTCTGAACCAGATTTTGTGCTAGCTTCAGGTAAAAAGTAAAGATGGGGAAGATACCTCGGCATTCTTGTCCACTGCCTTCATGTATACTCCGTGTAGCTTTATGTTGCCCTCCAACCGAAGTTGAAGTAATGCTACTTATTTTCGGATAATGGATGTTCTCAGCTTGATTTGTAGTCGATCCGCTCTCTTAAGTTGCTGATTGAAGAATATCAGTTGTTTTTTTGTTGCAAAGGAAGCGTACATGACCTTATCTCGCCTCGCTTTTCACCATGTTTTGCCCTGTCCTTCTGCTATACAGAGCATGTTACCGAGTGTTATCTGCGCCCGCGACCGTTGGCTAAAGCCAGGAGGGCTGATGTTACCATCTCATGCCACGGTGCGTTAGTTCATCCCAACGCACTTGCCCACAGAAGAGCAGACAGAAGGGTCGCTTCATGTATTCACTATGTAGATATGTTTCCGCCCTGCCTAATGCTGTGCTTCTAGAGTTCTCTGTTCCGTGCTTGCTCTTTGCAACCTAGAGAAACGCCGCGATTGAAGTTGAGTTGTCGAAGCAGTTGTTCTCTTTCATATCTTAACTTTCGTCTCGTTCTACTTCGATTTTGTTTTCCTTGACTTCGATTTTGTACTTTGCAGCTATACATGGCTCCCATCACCAACGCCGAGAGGTATGCAGATAGCATAGATTTCTGGCGCAACGTATACGGCATCGATAGTAAGTACGGGATAGACATCTTATACCCAAGAATATGTGCCTGGCACATTGAACGAGGAAGAGTGGGGAATGCTTATGAAGATCCGTTTATCTGAATGGAAAGCACTGTTTCCACGCATTCACAGTCCGGGAGTAGTTAGCGAAGCGAAGTTTAACTGATTGATAGGGGGCTCTTTACTCCAGTGACGTATCTGATTGTTTGTATTGCGATCGCGCGTGTTTTGCAGTGTCTGCGATGTTGCCACTAGCGAAACAGTGTGCATTTGAGGAGCCTTGTGTTGAGTCTATAACCGCGGAGAACGTTCTTTCATGGCCCGTAGTGGTAAGACGATCACAGGACATCCTGTACTTCTTCACAGTGTCTGTTGGTGATTCTTCTGAAGACTGTTCTCCAATGAAGAAATCTTACTCTGGCAATGGTTTTGTACATGCAGCTGAAACACATTGATTGCAGTAAAGTCACAATACAGGAACTCGAGGTGGTCACCACAAACTTCTGTGTGTCTTCCATGATGATGGGTAAGTGTCTTGTACATTTCCTCCTCTAGGATTCTAGTGGGTATAATCAAATTCGCGTAGTGAATGTTTGTTATCAAACCAGATACATTGTTAAGAAGTATATCCACGATCTCTGTGTTTTAGTTTCATCTTCTTATGAGTAGTCCGGGCCTACTTAGTTTATCTGTCGCATCTCATGGTGAGATGCTAGATGTCACTTCGGATTGGCGTCCCTTTTCTGAAATAGTCGTTTGAGATGTCTAGTTGAGAACTGTAATTGCGTACCCGTCATCTTTACTGTTCTTCCAGCTTCTCTTCATGGCTTCGCCATGTGGTTCGATGTTACCTTCGGTTGCCCTGGGCACAACTCACCGGAACTGGAGGCAGTTGCAGAGTCACCCCAAGACAGCCCCCCTGCCAGTGACTATGAGAGCGTGGCCTTAAATCTACGTCGAAGGCGAGGAAATGAGACCTTGGTGCTTTCCACGGCACCAGAGGAAAATCCTACACACTGGCAGCAGGCGAGTTTCGTTTTGCATCTCTGTTAGTGTGGATATCGTATGTTCTCCTACCCTAGCATTTTCCACCGGAAACAGTCTTGTTTGACACTCCAACATATGCTTTTGACCAAGACGTCAGGAAGTATTATAGAGTCCCAAGTCGTGGAGAACTACCACTGTGTAGTGCTTTGGCTCAGTTTATCCCGCTTTGTCCTTTGGTGCAGACAATTCTCTACATTTACGACCCAATCGAAGTAACGCAAGACCAAGTGATTTCAGGCTCAATCACTTTGGCACAGACTCGAGAGAATCCCAGATTTTTGAACATACATCTGGAATACAGGTAAGCCAGTTGTTTATCAAGCCTGGCTGTTTGATTCCTGTAGATGGTACCTATCCTTGGAGAAAAATGAATTTTCCTCGTCCCATCGTGGGCGTGCATGACTTGACTCGATGGAAATACTTGCTATGCCCACCTCCCGTTTGACAAGATTACTATTTTTGATTTCCCTCTTGGTGAGAGAGCGACAAGTACTGACTTCTTGCTAACGACGCTCTACGGTTGTTTGCAGTTCAGGAGACCGTAGGTGTGTGAAGGAATCTGTAATGAGATGAAAAAGTTGGAAACACTCGTGTTTTCGCTCCAGTTTTGAAGGCTAGTTTGGGTGCTTGAGACAGTTTTAGGTAATCGTAGTTTTGGCCTAAGCTAATTGTTTGAGGTAAAGATGGCATGCACAACCCTAGCATTTTCTATTACCTTGGCCAACTTTGTAATTTGCAAGGTAGACACTCGAACTACCTTACTAGAGTCTAGTCATAAAGTAAGGTGCCACCGTGCTCGATCTGATAGGTGTTGATTGCACGACTTTCTTCACCCTTTATTCGAAAGTGCCACCGTGTTTGACTTCATAGTGTTGATTGGACGAGTTTTATCAACCGTTTGATTCAAAAGCTTGGTCGCACCTTTACTATCACGGCAGTCACGAGCTAACAGTCAAGGTAGGATCGCCATGTGGAACAGACGTACATTGCTGACTGGTTTGAGCAGTCTTTTTGCTTACAACCTTGATGCCCCGTAAATGGCATGACTGTTCAAACCCAGGAATAAAGTTATGCATGCACAAACGTATGAAATTTTACTCTTCTGCCTTCATCTCTCAAGTCTGATGGTTTGCTCCACTCGCCAACTGTCAATTTGACGCAGAAGAAGCGAATGCAAGGAAGAGTTTGATGTCTTTCGTTTGCCCTGCGGCTGCGAGTAGTTACAGGTTGTTAGTACGAGTATTGCGTCTATCCATGCGTCAGTTCTCTGACGTATCTACTTTAGTAGCGCGAGTATGACTGCGTGAGGTCATCCAAATTTGTTAGCAGTTTGGTGAAGATGGCGGGTACTTTCTATCAGATTGAGGTTATCTGATTAATGAAGAATCTTGAAGAGGACACGAAGACGTAGGAGTTTACATGGTCTGCACGTCTACCGTCACCGTGCAGGATATGGGGGACAAATCCTAATATCTGATGCATGTGTGAAGGCGACGGAGGAAACCGATATAGCGGACTGTGGCAGATTGTCAAGTCAAGTTGTCAAGTCGTCAGGTTGTCAAGTCCCGGAGTCCTCCCTAGAAGTCTATCTGGTCCGATGCTAGATTCTCTTCTGGATCTTGACACGTAACCTTCCAGGGTAGAGAGCAGCGGAGAGTGGTCTCATTCCACTAAACAGACTTGACTTTCCAGGGCGAATTGGCGTCTCTTGTCTCAAATGAAGACAACATGCAATTGTGGATCTCCTTTTCACGACCTAGGCATGCAAAGCTCCAGGTTAGATGCCTGTAACTATGGACACACTTGCAGGCTGAGGGAACGTGCCACCCATGGACAAGGCTTGCCTGCCGTACACGGTCATGAACGCGAGCAAGCCAAACCAACATGCACGCATACATGTTGAACGTGTTCTTTCTGGCTGAAGAATTCAAGATACGCATTATTGGTTGGGTCGAGGCTAGAGACCGGGGCTGTAACAGCGGGTCGGGGGTGGAAATATTTATGTCCCAGCGATTAGGAGGCGATTGCGCTGCGACCTGTGAGTTACTGGAACTGTCTTACTTGCGCTGTGCCTGCTGTAAGGAGACGGCAGTAGTACGCTATCTGGCGGCTGCTGGCTACGAGTCGGGTGGAACTGTCGGGTTCGTTTCAGTCCATGGAGAGTCATAGTTACTTGGAGAGTCCATGGAGAGTCATACGCAGGCTGAGAAAGTTGTCGACGTAGTTGTTTAGCGTTGTACTTCTTAATAGCCTAAGATTAATAACTTCGGTGTACCGAGTGGTTTAGTTCACAGTCCTCTAAGAGGAAGGTAGTGGGGAGGTGCATGTTGTTGAAAACTGTTAATGAAACTTTTGGTACGGTTAGAGGTGCATGTTGTTGAAAACTGTTAATGAAATTTCTGGTCTGAGTCTCTTTGCGGTGGAATCATATGGACAGTCCCATAGTCCGCGAAGACCCCAAGGACAGGTAATAACATTTTCCATTTACCTAATGTAGAAACATACTACATCTCATACTTCATCTAAACATCTCATACTTCATCTACTTGCAGCAAACCTCGTATTAGCTCAGCTTGAGAGTGTTCAGTGTAGCCAGGTAAAATCGACCCCAACGAATTCGGAGTGATTGTTGCCAAACCTCGGGGTAGAAGGGTAAAGGTTCCGTGCAAGTTGAGTGTCCAAACACTTACGCAACTTAACAATGGAAGTGCAAAAGAAGTGATGAGATTCCACGACGCTTCTGCGTACACGATCCGACTGTTGAAGAAGTGCGCCACTCACCATGGCGCAATTAAAACGTAATGTCTTTGCTTCGATAGTTTTATTGTAAGTATATTCCTCAACCTCACGCCCAAGGCTTGGTCTCCAAGATGAGGAATACGATGCACTATTTGGGGATCCACTAGTCATTCAGTACTCAATCCCATGGGGTTGCTTCTCCTCTATCATCTGCGTTCTTGCACATACGCTTGAATCCACATATCGAAGACAATACACCTTAACAGTTTAGAGAAGAAACTAGAAATAGGATAGAAGCAGACTTGCGGTATAAATAATATTGCTCAAGGCCGAATGAGCAGGGCTATCACCCGACCTTGCACAATAGTCATAACTGTTGTTATCACTATTCATACTTGCTAGCGCTACCAGCAGTTTTCAACTTAATAGCCTTCCACGAACATCGAGAGTATGAGATGGGCTGTCTAACTGCAGGGTATCTGGAGAAAGGGTCCGTGAACACGAATCACTATCTTCGTTAGTACAAAGCTTTCCACCTTTTTGATCTACTCCCGTAAACTTTTCGTCATGAGAATTTGCGAAATATGGGATGTGTGGCTAAATTAGTCTAGAAATAAGAACATGAGCACATTCGGTGGCCTTCTTTGTGGAAACGAAAATGGTTTTGAAGACTAATGGAGCTCGAAGAAGATGCAGTAGATGTCAATGTAGTCAAGAGTTGTACCAGTTAATACCTCACTGATAATTAAACCTTCCCCTAATAATTCCCTTTTTCGTAGATTAGATACCCGAAGGTTTGTTGATGTGCTATGAGGAAAGACTTTTAAGGATCGCATCCCGACGATCACGCAGGTAAGAAATTTGGCTGCCATTCATTCACACTTTTCAGCCTTAGCTTTTCTGTTTACAGCATCTACTGTAATCTCAGATTTACAATTCGCTCATCTATTCCAGATTTCAGCAGTGGAGTTGTTTCGCGGGAGGAATTTATGAATGGACTCGGACATGAGGACCGTAGCAGTGTCTCGGATACACCTACCTTTGGTGACCAACGAACCTCACTAATAACAAGTGATGGATAACTCTCCCGGACGATCCGTGTCCATTCATTGGACAAGAGGGTAATGTTGCTTCTACTTGAGAAAAAGGATTCGTTTTTCTACTTCCATGTAAAAGCCAGCACCGAGGAGTGTGAGGTATACCCTCATCTCATTGCCTGCTGTTACTATTTTCCCACCATTTTCAACCTTATGCTGTATAGTTTTCGTTCTTTCCCTCTTTCCCCGGCTGAAAGAGGTGTGTTCACCACCCGCATCAAGTTAAATGATAATTTGGTTGATATGTAAAAGTAACTTGCTTATTTCCTCTCCAGATGATTTGGTAAGTCCATAAGGTTTCTTCTGCAAAGGAGTGTGCCAACTTCCAAGCCTTGCTGGCCAGCCTAAAGGATTGGAGTCATCAGTCCGAAAGAGAGGGAGGGAACCATGTTCAACGCAGTCAGTTGGCCAATGTCAGAGCGCAGGATTGTCTCATGTCGCAAGTTGGAATTGAGGCAGACAGTTATCGGAACACTCACCTGTTCGATTTCCTCTCACACTAATAGATGATGATGAGGATGACGATGATGTGACGACGAAACAAAGGTGTGTGCAGGGAGCAACTAACTAATCCTACGACAACAATATAATGTGTTTGAGATATCCTTGACCAGTTAAGGAGTAGTAGCAGGTAAACAGGATCAGAGATTCAAAAGTGGACGACCGTGTCAGTCGGAGACGAGCGCAGAAGACTTGATGAATGACCTCTCAGTGACTTCTTCTTCTTCTCCGCTTGTGTACGTGTGAGGAAGTGAAGAAGAAGACACAGTGGGCCACAGAGAAGGTGACAAGCAGAGAGCACTTGAGGAGAGCTCGAACAAGACTCGAGTCATTTCGTCCTTGAAGCAAACAAATTATTCTTATAGAATCTTATTCTCTGGGAACGGTGGGCGGGCTGGCCTGATCATCCCAGAAACGAGGGACGGGCAGACCAGATATCGCGGATTGTTCGCGGAAGATGTTAGGTTCAAAAGCGACCGAATCGGGTGATGCACGGGACCATCCAGAGTGTAGGCCGACGACGAATATGCTACAGGGCTCAGAAACAGCATCGGGGAGCAGCTGATGCTCAAGGGACAAGCCTCAAGAATATCTGGCTGAATCTCGGATCCAGGTACTGTTACAGACTGGATCGATTCCACAAGGAATAGAAAATCGACGAGGCATTTTGTTTGCCGCTGTCTGTCAAACACCGAGGCCCCCTCGCCGTTCCAGTACAGGCTTGGCCTTACCTAAGTAACCTAACTGGGAAACACGCGACGCAATGAGTAGCCAACGGATGGAAAGACCCCATCAACCCTTACAAGGGAGAGAGGGACCCGAAGTGCCAAGCAACGAACGCCTCGAAGGGAGGAAGAACATCGGGGCTAAGCCCCCCTATCTCTAAGGTCGCCTACCTAAGTAACCTAACTTAGCTTGCGTCCAAACTGCCCAGACTTTCCGAGATATCATGATTCATGACCCGAGTAGTTACCTCTACTGTAGTTAGTCAGTCCCCAGGGTAAAACCTTTCTGAAGAACCCGAACCCGACAGATCAAAGGAAAAGATACCCTGATCTTTGACTGGTCGGTGGAGTGTGCTCTCCGCAGCCTTGGAAGGAAGAAGGAACGAAGGATGTTGACGGACATAAAGGCAGTTGAATGCTTTATTTATCTCTCACGCGGCCAAATTGCCCCATCCACTACCGTCTCATCATATCGGCCGGATTCGGCCCATCGGGTCTCGCTACATGCAATAACTGTGAGCTGGGCCTCCTAGTTCCCGTCAGCTCCGCTGTGCCCAGCCCTGCCCTGCCCTGCCGTGGCACGCCAAATGAACCCCCAGAAACGACCGTCCGTCTCCGGATTCCGGTACCATCAGCAAGAAGAGACAATACAGGCTGTACAGCTACTACAGCAACCATCCGTCCATCCATCGAGGAAATGGACCAGTGAAGATTGGTTGTTCTGTGAATGAGAAGAGCTCGTCCGAGTCGTCCGAGACTACACGGTCCGAGACGAGGCCGCTTGCCGAAACTAATTAAAATAATAACTGTAACAGCCTGATGAATGAGTGAGGGTCTGGCTACGGTAGCAGTACGTAGTACGTCCAGTGCAGGCGGGACTCGGGAGAGCATCCCTCCAACAACATCGGCACAGGTCCAGGGAAGGGAAAAGGCAGGGACGGACGGACAGACGGAGGTAAGGAGTTAGGTAGGGAGAAAGAAAGCTTAGAAAGGAACGGAAAGTCAAGATAGAAAGGTGAAAAAGTAAAGTGAAAATGAAGGGTGAAAATGAAGGAATGGTGTGCCGGAAGGGTTTCCAGAGGCGAGGAGAGGAGGCGCATGAGGAGGAGAGGGAGGACTCAGAGGAGAGGATCTGCATTGGTGGAACATTGAAGGGAAGGGTGGGAGACAAGACAGGGAATGTCGTCCAGAGAAAAAACACTCTTCTAGTAGTTTCACTAGACTTGTCGTCTGCCCAGAAAGAAAGCAGCAGCGGAAGGAAAGTAGAAGCAGTTTAGTAGTGGGAGGCTGTCAGTCCAGATAGCAAGGAGAGGAGAGGAGGAGAAGAGAGCAGAGGAGGCGGCTACTCTTGCCGCTCGAAGAAGAACAAGAGAGACATACAGGACGAGAGAGGAGAGGCGACGAGAGGGAAGGAAAAGAAAGGAGAGGAATCGAACGAGGGGAGGAGGAGGAGCGATAGAGGTGGAATCATCAGGAGGTCCGCCATGGCCTGCTTCTCTTCCCGCGCCCGGATGGACTGCCGAACGCGCAGCAGCAGCATAGCAACTCTTCGAGGTTCCCTTGTCGCTTACCTCTCGGTATTGGACGGGGTGCTCACCGAGGAACCCTCTTGCGCCGCTTCTCCTTTGGACAACAATCGCCTGGTGGGAGGGCGAACATTCTGTGTTTAGACTATAGACTTGTCTTCCCCCTAAGACGGATTGGTTGTCACACAAGAAGTTCCAGAGCCAAAGAAGGAGGGCGAGGGGAAGGGAGTTTACAGGGGGTGTAGTGAGGGCAATGTTGGGTTTCGGATTCGGGGCTAGCAGGAGCAGCACAAGTGAACAAAGGGAGGATCGGGAGTTTGATCCATGGGCGTTGAGTCATGATAATGAAGGACTACAGCGATGAGTTCGTGGGTGTGAGGCGAGGTCAGGGGGCAGGCGAACCAAGCGAAATCACAGTTAATTGTCCGGACAAAATCGGGCTCGGATGCGATTTTGCTCGCATCGTTCTGGAATTCGGGCTCACTGTTGTTAGAGGAGGTGAGATCCAGTCTGATGCCTGGCATGCTGCCGCAAACCTGATAGCAAACCTGATATATCCATGTCTTTGAACGCTTAACACACTCATATCGGCTGCGCATTGTCTGTCAGCCCATATCAGCTGCGTTTAAGGTTAATCTGTGACGATCTTGACCATGAGGCTCCTTTATATTGCAGATTTGTCTACGGACGGGAGATGGTGCTTTGTTGTTTTATGGGTTATCCCCCGCAGTACTTCAATCTACGGTGAGGTAAATTGGAAACTTCTTAAGCAACGGTTAGCAGCTGCTTGTCCTTCTCATCATGGGGTGCTTCTTCCGCCGGAACCTGTCGCGGACAAACCTCGAGAAATTCTTCTCCTCCAAGTGCAGGCCATAGATCGAACAGGACTGCTTAATTGTAAGTCTTCACTACTTGAGATGTATTGCCTTCTTCTTTTTTTCATGTCATTTGGAAGATTTTGTGGTTGGCGTTTCCCTCATCTCTCTATATTTCTCGTTGGACTCTCATCGCTTGGGGGTTACCTCGAGTGTGCGCGTAGTCTGATTTGTTCTGTTATGCTCATGTACCACATATAGATATATGTACTGCACAGATTTCCGTGCTATAGAGACTGTCGGCTGTGTACTCATGTCCTATTCAGTGCTAGCAAAATTTAACCATTGACCTTCATGAGACCATAGCGGTGGGACGGACTGAGAATTAGTTGAATGCATGTTAGTTTATCCATCATGTCTGCATGTTCTCTAGTGCAGTCAAGACAATTCGAGGGGTCCACGTATGTCATCCGCTGGATAAAGCTGAAGCAAATAGTTTTACAGTGCATGGAAGTATGGGTTCAGTTATACCTTCGGGTGAAACTCAGTTCCTGAAACACGAGGGCGCCGTGATGGAGATGCTGGATCAAAACCAGGATCTCAGCCTTGTCAACTTTCAGATGTGGATTCGCTTCCCACTTCACACAATATTGATATCTCATTAATCACGTCTTGAAGCAGGAATCCATTTTTGAGCTAAATCCATTTACCATTTAAATCGTGGGGTTGCAGTGGTGACACAAAAACTTTGGGAGCTGGAGCTAACTATTCACAAGGTGAAAGTGTCAACGAGTCCGGAAGGGAAAGCTGTCAACCTCTTTCTGTTATCAGATAAAAGGTACGATTGTGCGACTGAATTATTTCCGGCCTTACCTGATGTCGCCTCTCTAGATCGTTGTCAACATTGTTCAACTGTGGTTGCTGTTTATTATTTACTCACCTCATTCCATTCTGGTTGCAGCGGAAGACAACCCTTGGATAAAGAGCGCAAAGATGTCATTTGCGAGAAAGTTAGGTTATCTCTAGGAGGAGGTACAGTTGTTGAATTAACTTTAGCGGGACCAGAATGCGGTGGTTTGGACTGTGCACCATATCTTCCACCTTCGGTGTCCAAGGACCTGTTTGATGATGGGCAATTTGATCTTGTCATCTCGGTGACGAAGTCACTGTCTGTCAAGACCCTGAGCTGTCCTACGTTGCCGACACGGACCAAGCTGGAGTTAGATAACACAATCAGTCCAGTTCACACTTCGATGCATATAGAGTGCAGGGATAGGAAGGGACTGTTTTACGACTGTATGCGGACTCTAAAAGATAACGATATACAGGTATGTAACTATTACAACTTAGAACTGATTTGACTTATTGTCAGAAGTTAGTATTATTTTCTTTCATCATCTAAACTGTATAGGAGGTAACAGCTATAATTTCCGGGAACTTAGTCGGGATGAGTTTCGGAAATGTTACTCAAGAAGTACTCTTGTCTTCCGCTTTGATCAGGTTGCATTCGGCCGTATCTCTACATTGGAGAAAGGCACTTGTGAGATTAGTTTGTTCATACTGAAAGACGGTAAGAAGATCGAAGAGAACAAGCAAGTTGCGTTAGGTGAACAGCTGCTCCGAGAACTGACGAATCCCTTGCGAGTCTCAGTCGTCACGAGGGGCCCTGACACTGAATTGCTAGTAGCTACACCTATAGAGGCCTGTGGCAGAGGAAGACCACGTGTTCTTTTCGATGTTACTCACGCGTTGATGGACAAACCCTTTGGTATTTGTATTTTTAAGGTAAGCAGTAGGCTTCGGAGCGTTTGAATATGGCGGCAAGCATTTGTGCAAGACGAAGGACTGATTGGAGTGTTGGTGCAGTCTTAGTCGTAGTCGTAGTCGTGTCTTAGTCTTCGTCCTCCACGCCCGAAGTGCAGAGACCCCCTTCTTAGCTGCCTGTTGATGTGTGCTTTTCGTATCTGAAGCAGTTGAGCACAAAGGGTAGTACTGATCAGTATTTCGGCGACCTCTTAGCTGCCTGTTGATGTGTGCTTTTCGTTTGTGAAGCAGATGAGCACAAAGGGTAGTACTGATCAATTTTTGGTTACCTATTTTTGGCGTTAAGCAGGCAGATATTGGAAGGCATGTTGTGGAGAAGCGGGCATGGGAGGTATATCGCTTTTTGCTGATTGAGAAGCCAGACCTTGAACTTACAGACCCGAAAGTCCGGAAGGACATCACTGAAAAAGTGAAGAACATCTTGATGGGCTGATTTGTACGGCAAGATGCTTAGACTTCTCATGCAGGTCCGAAAATTAAGAGTAGAAATGACGAGAGATAATTGGAGTAGATGAAGGGTTATCGTTTTATCAAGTTGAAATGATTCATGTACAAAGTACCACATCAACGATAGAATTGCACATGTCTGGATAAGTACCAAACCATCACGCCCGATCATTTTACCCGTTCCTAAGTTGTAAATAGAGCTTAATAGTCTTCTGTTCTCTTCAGTCATCCGTCGATAGTATGCGTGCAGGCTTTCACTTGAAGTTTGCAGCGTGTATGTTACGGGTAAATTGTATAGTTGATAAGGTGGGCGACAGATTCAACACGCACCCGTTATGGACGAGATAGAAGGCCGGGATACCTTGCACTTTCGCTCGACAGGGCGATTTGAATTGCGAAACAGATCTCGAGCTATTGTCATAGTTTGTGCTTTCACGTGCGTCAGGGGTTCGTGAGCTCAGTCTCTCGGTTCCTGTCTCGAGTCTCGGTTGTGGGATTGCTTCAAGGTGAAACACCTGATGACTGGGGATTTGAAGTGTTTCCTGTTCCCTAAGCTGTCAGTGGGTAGGATATTTAGATGAAAAGGTTCGATACTATAGATTAATGGGGAAAAAGTTTTAGTTTCCCTTCTGTTTCCTTCTGCCTTTTGCGTAGGCGTTGGGGTTACATAAAGATGGAATTTTGCTTCGTGACAAGTGAACACTTGAACACGGGTCTACCTTAATCTCACAATCAGGTGGATGCAGCTTTTACTTTGGGAAAGGAATAGTTTTGCGTCTGTTTCGAAGTAGCTAGACCACCGAAGAAGTTATGGGACTTGTGTCCTGACACGTGATCCTCGTAATTATTCGTTTGTGTCTACTGATAAGAGGCATTAATGTGGGAACTCGAGGTTAGTGTTTTAGTTTGCAGAAGGACTCTTAACAGATTCGCGGAGCGGAAAAGGTCAATTTCTATTTTAGAAGGTCGTTAGGAGTTGTTACACTAGGAAGAGAACTTTCTTCACATCTAGGGACAGTAGATTCCTTACCCAACTTCCCTAATTCTTTACTCGGGATATCTTGAAAACCCGATAACTGCAAGAGGTACACTACATCTGAAGCGAAAGAGGCAAGGCGGAATGTACAAGCACATCTGACTTAGGGCACAGTCTAACATATCTCTGAAAGTTCTTATCAATACGTTCACAACCCCCTAGAGTCTAATTAGTTTTGAAGTCCAGATCCTTGTCTGCACATATATGGAAAGGGTATGCGGACGGTTCCACTTGGATGATGATGAGGTTTCTCGGTAGTTACAGTTATAATGCGGACAGGGGAGGATGGCTCTGTGGTCTACAAGATAAAAGATACAAGAGATCTAGTAGAAGATCATCACAACTTTCCTTGTACTCATAATTCCCGACCTATGTCACACATTTACCGATGTTTGTAGGTTCGTTCCGCGCTTTGAATCAGTTCACGTCCAAGTTCAATCACCTCGAATAAAAAACCAGAACTTGAGCTGAGCTCACCTAATCCCAAGTCCACTCTTTAGTAGGCCACTAGGGCTAACGTTCCGGTCGATGGTCGAGGAACATGAATGGTGACAGGTGATAGTGAGACCACAGTATCAGTCTCAGTTGGCTACATTCAGCTATGTCCACCATACATCCTTGCCGTCATGGAACTGTAAGTACAGTAGTAAAGAGACAAGTGAAGCACAAGCTCACGTCTGAGCTGACTAGATTCGTTCCAGCAGGCAAAAGTGAGTGGAGTAGTTATGAACCGTATAGATCATCCTCCATAGACGTATAACGAACAGGCTTGGTCAAAGTAGCAGGTAATCCATGGTTTCTATGTTACCCCGTCTGTCCCCTCGTGGCAGTCGTTACTAGTGGAACAATGCTCTTCCTCTAGGTCTTTTAACCCATTTCAACTGTGATTTTTCTTCCCTCTCCTTCGTCGATTAATGCATTGCTGCATCTGCCCACCGAGCCCGGAGATTCCTGCGAACTTGAACTGTTATATTGTTCTAAGTCAGGGAACACATGGCCAAAGATTTCTGTCAGTCACCACAAAGTTGTTCTATTTCCTCCTGCAATGCTCGCAGCCCACACCCGCACACCCGCATGCCCAGCTGAGTCCAATTCAGGTGCCCCAACTGCTCGATCATGCTTCGAGCTCGACCAATCTCAGTATACAGAGAAAAAGGCCTTTTTCATGTGTCTTAGAAGAATCTTCTTAGAAACCTCCAACTCATGCTCCTGCGAAAGTTTGCCCTGAGGTTTCTTCTCCGCTGTGAGGAAAGCTCTGCTTCTGCCCTTCGGAGGAGATAGATTAGTACGATCAGGTTGTACGGTAGAAGTAGTACATAATCTGAACAAGGGACCATTTTTGCGACCGTCCAGGGGGAAGTTGCAAGTCGATGGCCGTTCGAGAACCGGAGCAGAACTGCCACAAGAGCTCAAGGGTCTATCGAGCCGCGAGTGCCGGTCCTTACTGGAGTCTGACGAATTATGACTGACGGTCTCGGCAGGTTTCTTCGAGGGCGAACTACGCCGCGAATTTGTACGAAGCTGCTGATATTGCTCTCGTTCCTCAGCTTCGGTGACGGCTTTGCAATTGTTATCAGAAGGAGCTTGATTCATCATGATGGACTTCGCTGAAAAGCTCCCCAGCATGTCCTGTGGAGTCTCTAGAGTGTCGATCTCTCGCCATTTTGAAAGCTCCTCAGCAGAATTGGAGCAAGAGCTTACAGGACTTTCTGGCTGTTGCCTGAACTCTGGAGGAGTACCATTCTGTTCTGATCCTACCGAATGATCATGATCATGATCAGCAACACCAGTTTCCCCGTCTCCTGGATGACTGTGTATAGGCTCCATCAATGTATGTACTGGAGGTAAGGTGTTAGATACCGGTATATCTCGACACTCGACGACAGCCCTCGTGAAACGAGGAGAAGAGCTCAAAGGGGTCTGGTGCTGAGGATGGGACTGCGGCTGCTCGTCCGTTTCAATGATCTTCAAACACAAATCACGAAGGTTCGATTCCGTTGTGGATTGGTGCAATTGAAATGAGTCGCTCTCCACAAAGTATTCGGAGCAGATTTGGCCTGTCGAAGAATCGGGAGAAGGATCCCGCTCTTTCTTATGGCTGCCGCAGTTGTTGCTCGCCTCGACCGGATACGATTTCACGGAGGAATTGGTCGATGAGTCCGGCGTTCTGTTTCCGCTTCTGATCCTGCAGGCGCGCCGTGGCTTCGTGTAGTGAGACGTGGTTTGAGTTCCTGTCGTCAGATGCGACTCGTCGTTGTCGTCTGAGGAGACACGACTGGCCACCGTTTTCGAGGAGGAGTTCGATCTCGACGAAAAGGACTTGGGAGAATGAGGTGAATTAGCTTTGCCAGCGCTGATTCTATCTTTCTCCATCTTCTTGAATCCCGCAACCGTAGGTAGCAGAACGCAGTCTTGCGAAGAAGAAGAATGCACTACCGGCAATGCGTCGGTACGGACGACTTCCGGAAAGAAGTCCGGAGAAGCCATTCGCTCCAGATCCGACTCGGAGTTGTCATTAACGAAGCGGTCGGTGAACCTGATCCCCGAGATGAAACTCACTGAAACTCTTCTGACTTTGGGAGAGATTCTGTATATGTAGAGCAGTTTGTTGTCGATCGTCCAGAGTTGGTTGTCGTGGAGAAACACGCGAAGACTGGGCAGAGAACGCGGCTGCAGGATTTTCTGTTCTAGTGCCCTCAAGACATCGTAGATGTTTTCAAACTCATGCTGTCCGGGGAAATTCAAGTCGATTGTCGGCTTCGTGAACCGCACATCGTCGGGGCTTTGCCTAGTATGATAATGATCAGCTCCACTTTTCTGCATTCTCGATCTACCCCACGCCTGTTTGCTTGCAGAGCTTCAGCGCGTTCGTCACATATTCAGATTCTGCTTCTGCAAGTCTATGATTCCTCGCCGTTCTGATGTCGTCCGGGGCATGCAGAGAATGTTGAGATTCTCGCGCGCAGATTTCATTTAGCATAAGTGGAGAATTCACACATGATGCACGCTGGCAATTGTTCTTCTCAACAAATTTCTATTCGAGCGAATAGCTTCACGAATGGAAATGTTTACACAGGCTGTAGACCTAAGTTCTACACATTTACCTTCTCTCTCTGTGCTTGTCCGTGTGGCTCAACATTGGCCTCGGCAGCCTTTCACTCAACCACAGCTGCTGCTTCGCCCAGCCCAGCCCCGCCCTGCCTTCTCTTGTTCTCTCTATGATGTTGAATTTGACGTCTACTCAACCCTCTATCGAGTAACATCGTAGTTTCGATCTTCTTTCGTAATGATGCCGACGAGGATGAGGGTGATTCTTTTTCCAGCACCAAAAGTGCTTGGCCGTTGCCTCACCAGGATCCAGAACGGAAACGTATACACTCAGTATGAACCTACAAGTCGTGTAACCTTCCATTTACTACTATCTTCACTGTATTCACATTTATCACCTACCGCGCAGGACAATTAACACTCGGGGAAAGTCGGGCACCTGGGCTAATAATATAGAGTAGAGGTGCATGAAAAGATGGTACCCTCAATCACGTGAAACAGGTGTAGCGCCTTGGAAGAACGGTGACGATATACTGTCGTTTTCGCTGTCTAATCCACGCAACAGTTTCAAGCCTTAGGATTGTTCGACGGCTCATCACAAGAAGTTCAGAATCCTATTTCCATTTGTATCTGTACGATGTACTCGGAGCTACTGGTACAGTTTGCCTAGCATACATTCAATCTCAGCTGGTTGATGGCCTCTTTAGGATCAACTTCGACTGGAATTCGAACTTAATCACACTTAGGATTTCCTATGCTTAGAATGCACGAGATGAAACTTTGTGCTCCATCGTAGCCTTTTGAGCAACAAAATACCCTCGCGCACAACTGGTAGGAATCCATCAGACGCGAATATCAGTGCGCGCTCAGAAACAAGTTACACTTCTGATTTCCTTCACCTTCTCCTTCGCACAGGCGTATATATTGAAACCAGTTAATTTCAAAGGTCAAGCTCTTGACTTGCCATCTATTAGTATAATTCTTATTCCAGCATATAGTTACAACTCGCTTATCCGGTTTTCGATAAGCAGGTTTCTATATAAGACCTATTTGGTGTATATTACAGGTTTCGCGGCAAGTCTGTACAATAAAATCTTCCGCCTGCCACTTGGAGCAGGAGTCTACATTAAAATTCTAAACCAAGGCACTGGTGTTATAGACGAGAAGAGCTCCCCCGAGCAACAAAGCCCCCAAAGTTACTGCCCAGAGGAGAAGGCCAGTTTGCCCTGCACGAATAGCAGCCGGCATGATTTTTATCCAGGACAGTATAACAGGAGAGTGCAAACCTCTTGCTTCAGAAAAGGAAGAGTACGAGTAGCAGCCGACATGACTTTCATCCAGGACAGTATAACAGGACACTGCAAACTTCAGAAAACCTAAACTTCAGATAAGGAAGAGTACGAGTCTGCTCCGAATAAACTACTTACCTCCAGCGTAGGTATTACCAGATGGAGACCACTCGTCAGGTTCATAGATGGGACTGTACAACAGTGAGAAGCGAATGCATGAGTCGAAGACGGCTTGGAAATATCACTCCTAATCACGAATAGTCGATTTCACGAAGAGATAGTAATGCACTTTAAAGCACAGTTGAAGATTCTATAGAAGGAAATAATGTATATCCGACGTAAAATTCTGTCCGTCTTTCTATACTGGAAGGGAGAGGAAGTGAATCTCAGTAAAATTGCAGAATTAACAAAACTTTATTCGGGGATGCAGAATAGGAAGAGGAGGAGGACAGACATGTGAGGACAGACATGGTCGTTGTTGGACAAGGAAGCTCTTTACGATCTTAAGATGTTGCAAGTGTATGTTCCTGATCCCGGTTTCTATGAGTGGATACTACAACAGTTTGGAAACAGCACAAGGATTTTACTCAGTTACGAGCAAAGAGGGTGGTTCTGGGAATGGGTTCACGCGTGTCGCGATTGAGAGGGACAGATGGTCTTAAGCGGATGCACCGAAGAAATTGACTGCGCTAAGCAGCATGTCAACGTTATGGCCAAGCCCGCTACCGATGGGTGAGAGAGTGTAGCCGCAGTACCTGGCCCCGTCTACGTTGGCTCCGTACTTCTTTGTAAATTGGTACACTCCTTTGCCCTGCAACAAATAAACCGAAGGTCGGACTGCTAGTGAGGTCGATAGAAGGAGGGCGGGTTGCAAAGGTGATGAAGCACGTATTAAATCGAGAAGGGAACTAGTAAATTTACAATTCGCCACATCCATACTTACCACTACAAGCAGTGATCGAGCCACCTCTCGGATCAGGTCTATATGCTCGGATGCTATAACAAGTAGACAAATTGTACGTACCGTGGCCTTTCTGCCGGATGCGTCCACTCCGTTTCGGAACTTGGTTCCTCCAGAAGGTCCTGCATGGCACCAAACGACAACGTCCCCGTTGGATATATCAGGAGACCAGCTGCCGGCTTCGACTTCTAGAAAGATTGAGCTTACACTCCTGCCAAGTAAAACATCCTCCATCGGATACGTATACAAAAGCATCATCTGAAAATTCCTAGTACTGAACCGCAGTTCTTCACTAGCTATAGAAGAGCACATGTCACAGGACACATGATATTAACAGGAAAGTGATGATTCCTGCAAGAAAATAGTAGAAAGATATAAGAGTGTTCCCACCGTTAGGGTCCTTCACTTTAACCTTCTTGCCAGCACTTGCGACCACTTTCAGGGCCCGGGGAGAACTCGACGAAGAAAATCTCAACACCGGCAGGCCTTGCACCGCAGCTCCTGAAACTTCGGATTTCTTGCAAGACAGAGGGACGGCAGCAGTCGATGGCAGTATCAAGGCGTGTGGCATCGTTGCAGCCATGATGACGAGTGATAGATCGAAGAGCCGACGACAGTCGCACAGTTTCCGCCCTCTTCCTCGTTCCCAAACAACGTCAGATCCCAGAGTCTCTTTCTCGCTTTCTGTGCTCTACAGAGGAGCGCGCTCTTGTTGTTATATAGTTTGGCTCACCGCGTGTACAACACACTGCCCGATCGATACTTTCCGCTCGAATCGAGTTACCGACTGCTCGTAGGCAGAATATGCTCTTAGCCGGTTTTTCTATAGACTTCTCCCGACCCTCTTTCGCCAGTCTGCGTCACGCTTCTCTTCGGAGTATAGCTCAAACGTTAACGGTACCGGCAAATAATGTACTAGATACTGCTTCGAGTCAATATAATACTGTCAGTGTAGACTGTTCTTACAAGCTGCTTGTAAATCGTACGTGATGTCAAAGACTTTAGTTCTGAAAGTACAAGATAAATTCAGTCAGGTTTAAACCATGTAACTCTTAGTAGTGGTTTAACATGTTCTGTCTCGTGAGATTATTAACTTCGTGATTGATTAATCATCGAAACATGATTATGGACACACGAAATGTTAAATTCTGTCCTGTCCGTCTGAGTCTCTGAGCGCTCCATCGCCATCGACAGATAGGCGATCCATGATTTTGTCGAGGAAGTGTATCTACCACGACCTTGACCACGCCAAGAATGTGGGCTTGGTTGCTCATGCCACAAGACCAGCAGGTTCCAACTGCGTGCTGCAAGCTGTGCTCTCCGCATAGTATCATCACAGGTGCCTCTATGAATATTCCTGGTAACCAGGAGCACTTCATTCTGCGGGTAGGCTGTTTAGATTTAACCTTGATACTCAAAATACTTTTGCTGATAGAATTTACTTGCGGGGAAAAAATATATAAAATAAAAAAAGAACTCTCCCAGAGCTTCACACTATGTGAATCACTTCACACCTAATTAATGAGAAATATGGAAGTTAAACGAAGTTTTGGTGGGTTCAAACTACAACCTGTTCCCCAAACGGTTGGATGGTGTGTTGAAGAGTTTTTATTGAATCTCTAAATTAAAATATCACGTTAATTTCTAAAGAATATCTTAAATCACATAATGCTATAAAAATTAGCAGAGAAAGGATTCTCTCTTAACTTGCTCCTTAACTCGTTAAGGGACCCTTGGAAGACCCGCGGTAGAGATGCTCTGAGGTTCTGCTTCTCTCTTGTACGATCAAGTGTAAAATAAGGTAAGTCAGGTTCGGTGAATGTTACCATGAGAACTGCAGGCGGGAAGAAAAAAAAGTACTGTCACCTCTTGTTCAGCGTACATGACAAAGATGGGTGTAAGATTACTGTTCTTTCCGGCCAGAATAACTGAGTAGTGACGTCTGAAGTAGATGCTGCCTTCTGCAACCAGGTTCATGACCTCAACCATATTCGATTTGAAGTATCAACCACAGTCCTTACATGCATGCATAAAATGATATTCTGAGATTTAGATGAAGGACAAATGACAGTGACAAGAAAACAGAACCCTTGTTTGAAGTCTTGACACTCAAAACGTACACTCAGTCTGTGTGAGTGATATAGATGGACATTGACAGAAGTATCGCGGGAGCTCTAACGTTTGAACAGTAAAACTGCCCTCAAGCTTCTCATGAGTCTCACGCAGCCATTCCATTCCCTGGAGGTTTAGAGGAGCACAGGTGGAATCGACATGCTGCAGCTGACCGACTGACTCTGAGTTTCATCAATCAATCTCTTCGATCCATCTCTTCGATAACCAAAGGAATACTGGGACCCACCCCTTCGATTCTATCTTGCGCGGTTTCATATACCTGTAGCGAGGGAAAGGTGGTTCAGATTACGTGAGGAAACGGGCCAAGGCTGGCCATAGCCATGCATGCACGCACGCACGCACGCCAGCCAAGCCAAAGCTGTTCAAGTCAGATGATGGGGACTGAAACCTGATGCGTATCATGACTTTTAGCCTGCGCCTCATTCGCGTCCCAACGAGACCTTGTCTGCTGCCCATTCGCATCTTGAGCTGCGCAGGCCCCACATACTCCAATAGGATGGACTGGCACATGGACGCAAAATCTGGTGCTGCCTATCAAAACCAGAAAACGTGCTAAGCATTCCACTCAGAGGGTAATTTTTTATTGAGCTCTGTTGCTGATTGGAACGAGAGCTGATAATGCAACGTTTCTTGCTATTGGTCTGTCACGGTGGTTGTACCACCGTTTCTTGCATGTCTCTCAAAGCTCCAGAATGTTCTCGTTAGTTAAACCCCAAGTTACTTACATATCTCTTTACTTCATCTTCTTCAGCCTTCAGGCACCAACACTACAACATACTCACGTGAAGTGGGCTTTGGGACTGTATATGCATCCATATCTCCATTATAGGCTCTAAACAGCCCATATCACTGTCAAGCCAAGAGTAGCGATTATCAAGGTCAGAATCAATAGCATGGCATGCAAGGTCCGAAGAACCCAGCAGCTGTAAGAAATTAGACAGCTGCTGGGTTCTACTCCCTTTTATAGTCAATTCTTTATTACTCTATCCGGATACATACTCTGTATCTACAGAGTGAAGTTTCCTGTAGAAGTGGGGGATGAAATAGCTATTGGGAGTTAATGATCAAAGAGTTGAAAGTTTGTCGAAGTGAGTCAGTGCTGCCTTATGCTGGCGACCTAGGAATCATCCGGACACGATTGATTTAAGCAGGTAACAGTAATTTGGCTTAGATCGATGAGTGTGCGGGTCGAGACATCGGTTGGAACGAGAGCTTAAATCATACACGAGGTCAGTGAACACCTTTGGAGAAATAGGGGAGTGAAAGGCTTTCGAGTACGGTAAATCGATCGCTGGTGTATACGGATGCAAGAAGAGACTGACCATTACTAGCCCGCCCCACTCCACATCATATTGCCACTGAGACTGGCAAGCAACAGAAATATTCCGTGTAAACTCACAAGATACCATTCTTGTCTTGAAAACGAAGTAGAAGAGTAAGTACTATGTCATGCCTTCTTGCACTCTTCTTAAGTATTGACAAACACATTCCAGCAAGTGACATCACCTGTACAACAGTGACACACAGTTGATACAGTTGTTAATCTCACTCCGGACAAGCTTAGTAGTTACTTTGAAACTTGCTGGGACGACAGGATTGACTTTTCAGGAAGAACTTAGGACTTCTCTAGGCTTTTCCCGAACCATCTTTCAGATCAGAGGCGAGGCGACCATGGCGTGAATTCATTCATCCACAAAAACTGAGTCCTCGGCTACATCAAGTAAGATCAACTCTCAACTCACCCTCAGATACACAATTCCTGAAGTCCTTGACATAGTTTAACGGTACCGTCTATTATATCATGTGAATACATGCAATTGCTGAGGAGATCAAAGACAGTGCAGTTCCTCTTCCGCCCCTTACACCACTGGTTGCTTGATTTTAGGAGGTGAACATTTAGTTGTTTGGTTTTACTGGTTAAGAAGCCGAACACCACGCCTCACATCAATCACTGCCGTAGTTCCGACATTGTGGAACAACTGAAAGACACTAACTTGAGAAGAACGATAGCAAGGACCAAGAAGCCTTTGAATGGCCGTTCATAAAGTGTGAAATAATCACACGGTCATCATCCAAGAACTATTTACACTGAGGCTGTAGAGCTCTCATCCAGGCTGACGCACAAGGTTACAACCGCAAAATTGCTGGGCTAATTCACCTCAAAGCTGGGTGCTGCATGTGCAGCAACGGCTCGCAACTGACTAGCTCCAACATGGTCGCCACCAATAGAAGAGCCTACAGCTTCTAACAAGTTCACCAAAACTTTAGTTTGAAGCCTAGAAACTCCACCATTCCCATTCCACCCACTAGAAGTGCTAGGTAGCTGACCAACGAACTCATTGCCAAAAGAGTGGGCGCGAAAATGGTTTGCATACTCATGTTTACGAGCCCGGTCAAGATGTTGGCCTAATCCAGCGCAGAGAACAGTGATGGTTAGCGGGAATTTGCAGAAGAAAGGGAAAGGCCTGCAACTAGAAGAACCTTTAAACCAGAACAATATTCTAACTGACACGAGAAGCTGCAAGAACATAACCCAAGAATCCAGGAAAATAACGAATACAAAGCTAGAGGATGTCATCCTCATTCGAATCTCAGTTCGATAAGTGGTCTGTGTAACTTACCCATAGAAACGTAGCCAGCATGTTGTTATCGAAAATTCGAAGCATAGGCATAACTTTTGTTGGGAGTATAGAATCCGCTGTAAAAAATATTGCAATCACCTGCTGGGTTCAAAGCTCATCAGTCCGTGTCCTAGGGCATCCAGCTTCGAGTTAATCGTACAGGAACCACATAAGATATGAGCTGCTGCTAAGGCAATAACCAACCGTTCTTTGACGAACAAAAAAAACCCTTTTGCGGGCGCTACTAAAAACACTTGACGCCGACCGACATTCGGCAGAATCCACTTCTCAGTGCAGGCAAAATAATGTACCTCAAGGTTCTGAGCAAGCACAAATAACACATAGGCCAGATTACACTGCAACAAACAACAAACAGTTAGCAACCCCACGTAAAGCAAACCTCAAAAGTCAGGAATAAAAGCAAAAGCAAAACGAGTCCCAGTACTGCAAAAATCTATTATGACCCCGCACGATTACTCAACAGTTGTGAGACAAGTTATGTTCCAGGGGGAACAGCGGCTGAAGAAGTTCATGGCTAGCAGGGTAACTCATACCATGCGACGAGAAACTCTCTCGATAAATTCGTCCACAAAAACTGCAAGCAACCTGCAACCGGAGAAAATGTCTCTAGTTATGTACTCTGCGAACGAAGGTACGCTCTTATTACAGCTGCTATATCATAATTTGTTTATTGGCATTCTTTATTCACACGGCTTCAAAGACTACGTCACAAAGTGAGTCCTAATAAAATAACAGAAAATAATATTTGGGTATAAAACTACTGTAATAAAGCCTGCATAACTACTCACCAGAAGATAGCGTCCAGAAGCCAAACATCTACAACAATCCACCATTTAGCAGCTCCACTGGTTTCGTCCTTACTTGAAATCTTATCCCCGTGGCAGGGAAACCTTTCCGGTAGAAAGCAAAGGTAGTTACCCAATCGTACACTGATGAGATACAAACTCCAGTAACCTGCCAACCAGCACTCACAATTCGTCTCTGGTGTTACATAAGTCGTGCACTTTGACAACTTGCGCTTGCAAGAAGCACAGAAGGTAAGCCACAGAAACTGTAAGGTCGGAAGTGGATAGTGGCAGCTCATTACCAAATATGCTGTAGACGCCTTCCTTGTTGAGGCTAAGAAGTCCCGGGCCACGCTCAGATGATAATAGGTACTTGTTTAGGCCATAAGACAGACTTGCCTGATATGCTACAGACACTCAAACATGGATGGAACAAAGTTAAAAGTTGTTTCAGATAGAGGATGACTGCTTTTCATGGTCTGACTGACCATACACGCTAAACTACGATCATACTATACCGACAGAAACTGAAAGTAAAAACAATTGCACGTAGAAACAGATATTGTTTTATAAAACCCGTCTATACCTCCAAGTATCAACACCGCCAAGCTTCCACAATACGCAGCAGGTACGTGGATGATGGATGTTAGAAGCGCAACAGCTGCTAAAGTGAAAAAAAAGTTCCAGTGGACTCCATACTCTGCTACATGCTCCTGATTTTGAAATAAAACAGAGTACATGCATCCGGCATAAGAAACTGTACAGTCCAGGCCATGTTACAATTCAATCTCAACATGCACTTTAAATACGTTCAGACCAGAAACATGACCTGTGAAGCAAGTTACAGGTACTTTCTACGAGTTCTGCTTTGCCGGAAAAACACTCTAAACCACTTAGGTGAAAACGAACCTGATAATCTACACCCTTAGTAAGGATGAGCCTGGCAAAGCCGAGCACTAAAAGAGGACTTGTGTTCCGAAGGACCCCTCCGTATTTTCTGTATTCCGACAGACGTACGTTCAACAATCACGTCTTAAGTATGACTTGTATCAGGACATATTTGGTCCACAACGGTTTCGGAAAACGAAGTATCTGAAATAGTTTTTCCATTTTTCATTACTTGATCCAGGACAGGTAAGAATGGAAAAGGTACTTACGACGGTGGCAGGTTGCGCGCCTGCCTCGAAACCAGGCCATTTGCAACTACGAAAGATCCAACTCCTACATCCATCTGTACAAATTTGAAACAAACAATTATTCTGAGTCAACTGAAGCCAACATAACCCTAATCTGAACGACACCATGAGAATAAGGTCTGATTGTGATCTGTTGTAATGGTAAGGCATTCCAACAAATGTCCATTCATGAATGTGTATTTTTACTCCCATAGCCAAGGCGTTAGGAGGAACTAAACAAACTTTACAAGTTGCAAACATACAATGCAAGCCACTAAAAAACGCTGAGGTAAACTCTGAATACTTCGAACTCAACCATTATTAACAACACAATGAAGTGGAAGCAGTCCAAAAAGTAGCCTGAAAGGAATATGTTTGACTTACTTACCAGTCCAGTACCGTAGGTTTCGGTTTTTGCATAGCGTCGTGGGAACACGTTGAAGTCAACAGCGAGGATACTGACACATGTTACCAGCATCTACAGAACACGTCGTACAAGAACCTTCTTAAGTTTCACAGTATAAGCGTAGGAGAGAGGATCCAATTGACTTGTCTTCACCTCTGCCCTCTCCCGTAGCAAGTTGGACTTTACCATGGTAAATCTGAAAGAAGACAGAAAGCCAGTTTTACGAGGGGCCGTTTCCTTCGATTTCTCTTGCGGCGGGTTATAGCCATTCTTCTTAGTTTTCGACCTGCATGGCCCCGAAAGTGCAAGCTTAATGTCAGCCTTGACGGGAGCCTTACACCGGGAAGGAAACATCCGTACAACGTCATCCAGACTAAAACAATTTCTCATGGTGAAATTTAACGTATCCACGCAATTACACATAAGCATATCCTTTCTGAGTAAGTTAAATACAGCAGATCAGTACATCCGCAGCTTGATCATGACTAATCAGAAACCACAGAATAAAGAGTACCTTCTAAAGAGGAACATCCCGACAACTGTGAGGGACACAAAAACTCCAGTTATAATGTATACCCAATCGGCAAGAACCTGCAAGAGAACCAAGAAACTGCACACATGCAGGTCCATTTGAAGCCATACATGGTAAACTCTCGAATCAAGCAAAACCCTAAACCCACATTCGGTCCACACCTTAGGCAGTTATGGACGGCAAGAGATGTTCTGTCTACATACCTTAGCATTAGTTAGCACCTTGAGAGCTTACAAGTATGCAAGTCTATATAGAATCGTTACTGACAACTCAGAAGAACAGAGAAAGAAGCATGATTAGTGCAAGAACAATACTAGCAGTAAGAAGAAATGTGATATCCGAGTATAAGCAGAACTCGCTATGAGGTAAGCTTGAGAAAGCCTCAAAATTGTAACTGCAAAATATGGAAGCGCTAATTACCGTCAGGCATGCAAGAGCCGGTATGGTCACAAATACAAAATCATTGAATAACACAGTCCCGTAATCTTTGCCGCCACCAGCTGAATTCCTTTCATCATTCGCTCGCCCAATACTGTTAGTGACAGCTCCCCTTGAAGCTGCAGGAGTAACGAGCGGTGTTGAATAACGGCTTGCTGCTGGGCAAATACTTCAAGGCACATTCATCGCCGTTGCACATCAAAACGTCACGAAAACAGCACAACTTTACCAATCAAGAGGACGACATACAAAGCTGGTGCATCTACATTTAGCTCACCAGGTTGTAGAATGAGGCCACCAAGCTGTCTTAAGATAATAAACACCTGCATGTAAAAGAGCAGTTGAAGACACTGAGGGTCGAAAGAAAGCGAACAAATCATCGCAAACAACTTCGGTTGAGCTACGTCTAACTACCATGTACTCGACACAGTGATGCTCCATTACCTACTCGCTAACTCGCAGACTGAAATTCGAGCGCAGGCCTAATATAAGTCTAGAAAATCCACTTACAGGCACAACGGCGGACAGAGCAGCAATCTCCACCATCGACGACCCATGCAGATTGCTTACGAATCTGTGAAGTGAGAGGTCCTTAGTTCAAGATACAATCATTGGGGAACGATGCGCACACTGAAAAAATATTGGTCCAATAACGAATAATTGTAATCGAAGATCTATGCGTCTACCTAAATCTTCAGAACGTGAGACTCTGTAATTTTAGATCCAAAATCCATAAACCAATCCCGCGCACATAAGGAGAAACTTTGAGTAAAACAATCGAACAAACCACCCCACGAATTAGCAATAGCAACGATCAGGAATCCACAAACGTCTCAGCTCCGAATTTTAAACTCACAGGGAAAACACGCAACATTCTAGATTTCTCTACCTCTACAGCGTGTCACTATCAATGTCAATCACTGGTGTGCATAAAACACTCACGCTTCTTTCAACCCCTTCAAAGTGGCACCCGCCAATGTACTCTCCTGTGGCAAATCCATGGTAAGAAGCTCGCAAAATTCGGATTGCGCTGGACCGATCGGCTATTTCTCTAACATTCGCGGCTGATTCCAGCCGTGCTGGTAGCCTCTTATCAGTGTCCCACACACAACTCAGCGCATGGGCGTACGCCGTCTCTAAAACTAGGGGTTGGACTTGCTACCGTAGTAAGGTACAAGATCGACGATGGGCTGACAGAAAACCTCCAGATTTGGGGGCAGATTTGGTAAGATCTACTGTAGTGGGTCGCAAACTCTGCTAGAGCTTACTGGTACCGCCATTCGTTCAAACTCGATGACGAGTTACAGAAAGATCGCGCGCGCGTCTCTGAATGATTTCTCCCCTCCAAAGAAAAGGAAATCCAAGGAGCTTCTGTCAGGCCTTGCATACTGGCAAAGCAGCCATTGCAGATCTGGTCGTTCAACTTACAATCTGACGAGCGTTCTTGAATCCTGTCTCCGCTCTCCACGTGACAAGTGTTCTTGTGGCTCCTGACTCCTGAGTTCTTAAGGTGCCGCACTGTAATAATTTAAAAACCTTCTGAATCACACTGCTCATACTCGCCCTATGTGTTTCAACACTTGTGTGACGTTCGATGTCACGTACACTGGTTCCAACAGCTTCTACCCCTCGTTGAAATCCTAACTTATAATGCATGCTTTGGTCCCCGTCTCCAACTATTCCACGTGTTTCGTCTAAGTGATTTTCTGTGACGTTTCTGCGCATATTCTAGCCTAAGACTGTCCGTTTCGCTGTCGCCTCCTGAAAGTCCCCCTCCCTATTTTCGGTCCATCAGTCCACTCTCCATGTTCGGTCTTTAGTGAGGCTCTTCACCGACCGTCACTTCATACTCCTAAGATTTCACGTTTGAGATAGGATACGGGTGGCGATCGAATCTGGAAGACGGATTCACCCCGAAAATACATCGGACTTTGCAAGAAATGGCACAGGATTTTAGCAACAGAACGAATTCCCCTGTTACATGGCATAGTCCATCTAATGTTGTCGAAACAAGCAGTCTAAGTGACCGAGCGAGAACATTGGAACTAACATGTTCGACACAAGTTGTAACCCAATGATGCGTGATGATTTGGTAACCATCCCGGCTGACAAAGGAGGAAGGTTAGCCACAATGACGCTCGCGTGGTCGGTGACAGCAGTTTCAAACTGAGTGGGCACAAGAACCGTCTATACCCAGCAGGCCTCGTCGTGAGGATGCATCGTGAGACCTTGTCTGCGCTTTATTACTCAAAACAGTAGAGAGCTCAAGGTCCTCAAAGGGATCAATCAAGACTTCTTGTACTAGGGCGCAGATTTCTTCTATTACATTACACAGCTGAAGGCCAGAAGAGTACAGAATGTATTCACGAACACATGTGTGGAGCCTCATCAGTAGAATCTCACGGTCTCCCAGTTAGCGTATTATTTACAGGTAGATTATGAATCTTCTAAAGACTAGCAGGCTCCTGAGACGAGCTGTACAATCCTTCATATGATGCTCCACTGCCGGAAGAAACCACGAAACTCCCAAAAGCGAATGTACGACAATATACAGACGATCGGGCGGTCACCTGATCCCAAGGACAGGAAGCCTGAACATACAATCTCGAGCGGACGAGGAATGCTCAAGTTCCGCAGTCTTTAATGCAGAGGCAATCTGTGCTGCTGTACGAAGTAAAACGGATGATCCTACCATGATAGAACCTGTACTTCGCATGTGCATCATTTGCCTGCCAGTACATAGAATCTACCTTCGCGTGATTACAACAAATTTAGATTGCCCCCGGATAGAATAGGCATTCGTCTCTAGTATACAGTCATGACCTCATATCAGCCACCACGAGTGATGATGAAACACCCCATACAGAGAACACCAAACATCCTTCGATCCGCTTGTGTTTAGGATGAACCAGCTTGCTTCGCTTACCACGTATGTCATCTGAAGAGGATTTATGATCAAAATCGTGATGAAAACTATCGAGTAGCTGAAGCTCTTGGATATTCTCACCCGATATCAGGTACCCAGATCTTGACGGTTGGAGCTTGCAGTAGCACAGTATGTCGTACCAGTGGAAGTAACTAAACGCAATGGTGTTTTGAGTGTCAAGCAAGAAGAAAGCTGATATGCTACTAGTGATGGCTGACAAAATCAGTAATTTGTGTAATACTGGAAAAGTTTCTCCTCTGCTTCATGATCAGTTTCGCACATGTGAGAGCTTTGCGTTCGCATGCTGCCCTTCTGTCGGCATCCGTTATAGACTCCATGTCCTCAACATGGGCTATACCAACAATCCTTCTGATCATCTTGGCGGCAGCAAAACCAAGTGTGTCAAGAAACAGATCTTTCATGAACCTTATCTCCGAGAACGTTCTTGCAGCTGGGGTATTGTAGACGGCAGGTGAATATGCATCACCAGGAGAGTCCCTGGATTTTTCCCACTCAGCCTTGAATTTTGCAGCAAACAAGTTCCAGATGTCCGCAATAGTCTGCAGTATCCACTTCTTGTAGTTATCTCGGTCGCCCTTGGTAACAGAGTGACCATCCTGAGAATAATAGGCCAGGAGGAGGTTTGCAAGGAATGCACCAATATCAAACCCCATTGGACCGTAGAAGCTGAACTCTGGGTCAATGACCTGAGTCGAATTCTGCGTGACCATGACAGAACCACTGTGCAGATCCCCGTGAAGCAAAGCCTGTGTTCGCTCACAGAATCTGACCTTTAACTCGGCTATTTCAGCTTTCAATTCGATGTCCTCCCGGACGGCTCGAACGTCTTCGTCTAGTTGAGGAGAAGTCCACCGATTGTTAGAGGCTTCCATGTAAGGTTCAGTAAATATGACCTGCTCGGTGAGCCTGCACATCTCCACGTTCGCATAAGATTGCGCCGACGCCTCTTTGTGCTTGTAAGTATCAAGCGCGAGAAGAGATGTATAAAATAGGGTTTTAGACATGAAGTCGGATATATGGTCAGCAAGGTGAGGGTAGACAATTCCTTGAATGAGTCCCTTTCGCAGAATTACGTGAGGAGGCTCAAGGTAGCGCATGGCAATGAGTGCCATTGGGTGATCGAAGTAGTAGACTTCAGGCACGTATTCAGGAACCAATTCATACTCTTTTCTCAAAGCCTTCACTTCGAAATAGGCACGCTCCAAAGTCATCGCCCACGCTTCTCCTACACAGCGAACGTACGGAAGTGCCTGTTTTAGAACTAACGATCCTCGTGGACCAACCACAATGTACACAAAGTTCATATTCCCATCTCCCACTTCTTTGATGTTCCAGTCCCTCGGGGTACCCCCTAGTCTCCTTGCAAGCGATGGAATGTTTTCGAGGTACTCAGATGCAGCATTTTCATCAAGAGCACGGTAGTTTCGCTTGTGCTCCGCAGCTCCATTCTGCAGCTTCCATTCCACGTCGTCTTTAACAACCTCTGTCTTCCCTGGTTCTCCAATCTCCGCTTCTTCAGAATCCTCATATTTCACAGTTCCAAAGACAAGTCCACCAACATCTAGGCGATGAGTCTTCTCATCCTTCCAAACAACTCCCTTATCCGTGATCACCCCGGTGATGTATTTAGCTGGGGTGACATCAAAAGCAGGATTCCAAACGCCAATTCCTGGGGCAGCGACCTCAGCCCCGGCACCACCAAATGCATGAGTAAGCTCTGACTTCGACCGTTTCTCTATAACAATTTCATCCCCTGAACGAATATGCGTATCCACAGTCGTGAGGGGAGCAGCGATAAAGAAAGGAATGCCTAATTGATAAGCAGCGAGTGCCAAACTAAACGTGCCAATCTTGTTCGCAGTATCACCGTTCACAGCGATTCGGTCGGCCCCAACTACTACAGCATGAACATGTCCTGAAGCTATCAAGGAAGCCGCGGCCGAGTCTGCAATGAGAACAGAGGGAATTTTATCATGCACCAGCTCGTACGCAGTCAATCTGGAGCCCTGATTGTACGGACGGGTTTCTGTGCAGTAAACCGTCTCGATCTTTCCTTGTGAAAACAGAGACCTAATTACCCCCAGAGCTGTTCCATACCCTGCAGTGGCTAGACTGCCAGTGTTGCAATGTGTGAGTATACACAAATTTTCCGAAACCCCGACAACTTGTAAAATGGCCTTAGCGCCATATTCTCCAATAGCCTTGTTTGACAAGACATCGTCCTTGAGCATCTCTTCGGCAGCTTCAACAAACCGCGAGATGACAGTCTCCGCAGTCGCTCCGTTTTGAACTGAGGCCTGCCGTGCCAGGTTTTGAAGCTTGTATGCGGCATCTGCAAGATTGACGGCAGTTGGACGACTGGAGATGAGAAGATTAAGGCGCTCCTGGATGAAAATAGCGGCATCCTTAGCTTCTCCCTGGTACGAATTCTGCAGGTTTACGAGCTCTACAGCCAGAGCCAGAGCCGCAGTTACCGCGATAGCTGGTGCTCCACGCACCACCATATCCTTGATAGCAACCCACGCTGCATCAGAATCAGGAACATCCACATACACCGATTCATGTGGCAGCTTCTTCTGGTCCAGAAGTTGCAAGCTTCCGCGCTTGTAACGAATAGCCTGCAAAGTCGTGTCTTCCCCCATTCTCTTTCCTTCCGCCTGCTGCACTGTCCCACTCGCGACCTCTCCTCCGGGTTCTTACTTCAGAACTGGATCCCTCTCTACGTTCATATACCGGCCAAGAATAGTCTACAGATCGCCCTGACCTCAGGAGCTGACAGTTCCCTCGAAATTCAAAGCTCAAATTGGCTAGCCATGCCTCTATGTGCGAGTTTCAGGAGACGCACATTAACTGTGATTCAACCTCTCCCGAGAGAACGCCAGAGGAGAGTCACCAGCAACTTCTCCAATGAGATGCCATGAAGAATCCGAATCCTAGAGGCAAAGTCGCTCCACTCTTAAGGGATCGGGCGGGATAACGGAAAGGGTATAGGCTCAAGGCGGAATCCCACCCGACTTCGGATTCCTTTAACTTCATTGGACTCGGGGGAGTCGAAGATCTCACGCACTCCTCGCGGAAAGAGGCTCAAGAAGGAAAGAAAGGTGGGACCAAAAGGTCTTCGCAAAGAACTTCGGTGTTATGATCTGAGATTTAACACGTTTTCCACTGACTGCAAAGGCGGCAGAAGACACTCGATCAGCAGATCATGAGGCCCGACAAGTGCACATTAGATCCTCGGTGCAGTACTTGCCAGCAAAAGAGATTTGGCAGTCCACAAAAGTACAAAGAATGTGTCCAGGGATAGTGGATTGGGCCATCCACCATGAGGATATCCCCACCTCGCCTGCACGACAGGGAAGATGCCCTCTACGAAAGAAATCAAAGATACTGCCGTAGGTATGACTATATACATTCCCCCGCAAATGCGTCAATCAGCAGCCAGGCCGATGAACGACCGTTCTCCCCTTTCTTCAAGCTACGGCAACTAACAGCAACGTACCCACTGCATCTGCAGCATGCAGATCCCATTACCGCATTACCGCAATAGTCGCACGTCATTCATCGCGATGGATTTGCACTTTATTCTGTGTATGTGACTGATACCGTTGGAGAAACGTCCGGTCCGTCCCCGAGGGTAAGCAAACAAGCAAACAGGATTCAAGACTTCTACTTCAAGATTAGTGCAGCGACGCTCGTGATATGTTGTTCCTTCTTTTGAGGCGGGACTGGAACAGATTGGATAGTTTCGAAGCTTCGCATATGCTGAACTACGGATGCTCCCGTCAGCGTGGTCGTCAGGTGCCTCCTCACTCCTCTTTTCCTTTCTACTTCGCAGTCAGCCATACTACAGTAGTGAACTTCTTTACGTACTATGTTGACCCGCGACTCTCGTGAGTCGTGACTACACTTGGTTTACCCTGCTGTAAAAACTCGTCGATGGGAAAATATACACTCTAGTTGTCTAAGAGTTACATTCAGAAATTTTCTTGATTACAACCCTAATCTGTTTGTTGTGTTTGGATATACCCCTCTTAGTGATGTATTCTTGGATCATACCTCTATCGAATGTCAAACCAGGCAGTTGACAATGCAAAACGGAAGTACACCACCACCGAGAGAGAAACGCTACTTATGATATTCGTTGTGAAGAAATTCAAGCATTATCTTTTGGATTGTAGATTAAGAACCCGTTGAGTTCTATTATCCTAAGAATTTGTCTTGTCAGTTGAAGTGAGGAAAAGAACGCAATAAGCCAGTACAGATTTTGGCCGTAGTTGTCATGAATTATCTTATTTTAACCATGTATGTCGTCACCTTGAACAATGATCAATGTGGTTAACCGACGCAGCATGGAGAATTCACTAAGAATCCTAGAAGCGTGAGCAAGAGAAAAGAGAGACTGGAGGAGAAACTTTGAGCTTGTTCACTTTTCCCTTCTAAGAAGACGGAGCGCTGAAGGAACCCGTTCAGTCTTCTGTAACGTCCAGTGTAGAGTTTGAAATCATAGACAGTAGAGAGAGTAGTGTTTGACAAGTTGACAATTACTTTGTTTCTTTTAAAGGGTTCAAACACTCATAGAGAGGATTAGCGAGCAAAACCAGATTAGTGGAAAGTCTGAAATGGAACCCTAGATAAGTGGTTAGAGCAGATCATCTTTATGATGGCTTGTTATCATTGTGTATTTAGATTACTTATTGTTGATATCAAAACAAGAGGAGAACGGATCAAGTATATATGACGCCACTATATGTCATGTATGAGAACTCTAACGCACTTGAACCAGTACATGTGCACTGCTTATTTATCTCGTTATCCGGGCTGCGCAATATGCTTTACGATGATCATTTTAACCTCTGTGAGTAATTCCACAATAGGCAACTGAAAGCCAGTTTGTGAATTTGTGTTATACCTCTGAACTTCCTTGCTGTCTTGACAGGAAAATACAGTGTCCAAAACTAAATATGACGAGGAGATCTACATCAACAACTCATACGGCTATATGAGAATCACAATGGAAGGATGATCATTGGAGCTACAAGTGCTGTCAAACAACATATGCGAGGAGTACTGTCCAAGGAGAGAAACGAAGATTAAAGGTAAGCTTTCAAGCATGCCGATAAGCAGATGAGAATACAAATGTTTATAGAAATGAACTTGATACGCATATAGAACTCGAAAGTAGTTAAAAATGAGAGAAAATTAAGAAATCATCGACAAATAAACTCTGTTCCAGCTGCTACTTGCCATCTTACCGCATGCACGGTTCTGATTTTGGTTAATAGCACCCTTTAGTAGCATACTGTCATATTCTTATGCTTCTTTGATTTGGACTACGATACAAACAAAATTGCTTTAGTGAGAGTGACATCTCAACTTCCAAGAATAACACAACTTAACTTGAGGATGACCTGTCCGGAAACTCATTGTCAAAAGTAAAGGTTATATCTCTCGCATGAACTCTCTCTCTACCACATTCACACCTCAAGAACTAGCATCATAAAGATTATTAATTACGAGACGATTGTAGAGTGAAAGTTGTGGGGTTGGACGAGCTTTTCTCTTTGTGCCAGATTTTGTTTATCTGCTGATTTTGCTACACCAAGAATAGGCAAATAAAAGTTTTGCGAATGAAACATGAAAGCAGTATATTCCACCGTACATATGTAGGAGTGGAGAAGGATGTAGAGAAAAATAAGCTCGGGTCATGGACTCTGCACCGTGTGAGTTGCAAGTCTAGAATTGCAATCTTGGGGTACAGTTTATGAGAGTAGTAAGATCTCCAGAAGGTACTATGGGAATTCTCTTGATGGAAAGGAATAATTTTGGGTTGTTTAAGGCGAAATGTTTCATATCAGAGGAATTGAAGAAAGAAGTCTTGACTGAAGACTTATTGTAGATTGGAAAGGACTAGCTAGACCAAGGAATGAGGAGACATAAAAAGAGTGGACAGTGGTGACTCCATGAGAGAATTTTCAAGGTAGTCTGCAGATATCGAATGATTCAAAACTTTGATTAAATGTTCAACATCACATTGTAAGCAAAGAAGTGAGGAGTATTATGATAAAACCATGAAAACTTCCAAAAATAGTGAAGTCTAATATGTATGTTTTTCATGAGTTGCTCTAGATTCTCTTATCTCTCGATCATCGAGAGATCACTTCGACCATTAAAAATCCGGTTATTGTCGTGAGTAGTAGGAATGTCAAATGTCACGTCAGTTTGGGCAACTCGGCTAGGTTGACCGAGTGCGAAGTGACGCATCCCGGTAAGGCCGTTAGTGCCGTTAGGGCGAGTTGGTGAGAGAGCCCACTAGGGGTAAACTTCGCAGGTAGGGCTTGGAGGCCTTAGTTCTTCGAGTTGAGCCTTCAAGCTCTAGGCTATGGTGGATAGTCTAGTTGAGTGTAACCCGGATTCTCTTCACGTTTAGAGTGGGTTTGGCTTGACCGTTTGTGAGTAATCTTTGTAATAGTGTTGGAGATGGTAATTTCTCAATGCAGATTACTCGAAGAACTGAGTGCAGGTCGAGGTGGAGTTCAGTAAAAGCTCGTGGATCTGAAATCTGAAATCGTCCGCTGGTATCTTCGGGCGTTGTCGTTCGTGCTTAATTGTTTGGAGCTGTGATCGAGGTGTGTGGGTTCATGCTACATTGCTGGTCGCAGATCGATTTGCTGTTGTTGGGGTCGAGTGGAGATTTTTGTCATGCGGAAGCGCTGCAGAAATTTTGCGGAATGTTCTTGAAGTGTGTTATTGGAGCCGGATTGCACGTTTGGGCGTGGCAGACGGAGTAGTTGTCAGTGTCGGGCCGGAGTGGGCTCTTTGGAAGCGCATTGGAGAGACGATTCTAGTGCACTAAATTTCATGGAGTTTGGCGAAGGATTGAAGAAGTTATGGCATGTCGAAGTTCGCTGCCGTGACAACCGTAAGTACAAAAAGGCTAGTTACGTCAGATTTTGATGCAATTTCGTGTTGAAACTAGAGTTTAGGAGTTTTGTTGTGTGTGTGTGCATTCGCGAAGTGTGTCTTGTGCATTCGCGAATCTATTGTGGTGGTGTTCGAGTTAGATTTGGGTGTTCTTGCTGTTTTACGTCAGATTTTGATCACCCGTGTGCACCCGCAAGCTGTTTTCGCTATTTTGGAGCCTCTTTTGGTGCAATCTTCTGCAATTCGAGGTGGAGCCGAGCCTCTTCTGGTGTGTTGTACCTGTTCTACTCTACTTCAAGCGGAGCGGAGCGGAGAGTGAGCGTGAGTGTCGAGGTGTGGAGTGCGTGTTAGGAGGCGTTTAGAGGTTTAGAGGCTTCGAGGCTTCGAGGCTTCGAGGAGTAGAGGTGCGTGAGTGTGGAGGCGTGAGAGCGGAGTGCGAGAGTGTAGAGACGGAGCGGAGCTGAGCCTGAGCCTGAGCCCGAGCCCGCGCCCGCCGCAAGCTAGCTTGCTGGCGTGCGTGAGAGAGGTATCCAAGCTTCAGTTGTGTGGGAAGGGTAAAACCAGCTGATCACCCATCCCAACACTATTCCTGGACCTGGACTCTTAACTCTGTAGTCTTAGCTTTGGCTTTACCACTAGACCAATAGCTCTTGGTGTCTTACAGGGATGCGTGCAAGTACTTATGGACTTGTTTAAGGTAGTAGGAGATCTTCTCGCACGTTCCTAGAGGAGTGGTAGGACGACCCCATAGTATTAGGGGTAAGCTATAGTTGTGGTAGTGCTTGTCTATACCGTAGAGACGTGTATAGAGGCAATTGGGGGCAGTTGTCTTTGGTGAGCTAGTAGAGCTATCACGTGGATGTTTTTGGAGTTACTAGAGGTGTGGACATCTAGTTAGTGACCTGTAGTGTCAGTTACGACAGTTGGTGACCATATATTGTGCATGTGGTCATCGACGAGGAGACGTCAGTCCGGGTGGGGCTGGGTTTCTCTTTATGTGAATGTTTGAGTATGGAGGGTTATCGTTTGGACTTCTTGTGGTTGGAACCCTTCCATATTTTGTTTCCTGTTTGTGCGCCGCGTTTGCTTGTGTTGGCGCTTGATTTCCGGAGTGAGTTCACTCCAGTGTGCTGTCGGTAGTGAGGCTGGAGTTGCGGACCAGTCAGACTACTTTTGTTTCTCTCACGGTGCGGTTGGAGTGACGACCAACAGACCATGAGAGGCTGCCTGTGGTGATGGCAGGTACAGGTTGCCCTTACCTTGACCGTCCTAGTAGAAGATATGTGAGCTCAGTAGGAGCGGGGTTAGGCAAGTGGTGGTTACGGTGGTGACGGAGATCGCGACTTCCGGTTGGGGAGTGTGTTAGCGAGATTCTCTCATCACGGAGTTCTCGGGAGGTTCTGGTGGGGACTTCTCAGACAGTGGGTATACACGGAGTGGGGTGAGGTACCGACTACCTACACCATTGCCGTCGGTTGTTCCAGAGGACGAGTCAGACGCAGATAGCGCGTTTTCTGGTGGTGAGTCTAGTGTCACCACACCGTTGTTGTGGGACATGGACGAGATCTATGGGATCACGAAGAGGTCTCGACGTTACTCGGGTACAGTTGGTACCATTGAGCTGGATGACTTCATCCAGGACTTCGACAGTTGGTGCGATCTGCAGCAGATGCGGAACCCACAGCTGTTTACACCCTTCATGGCGTGGAAGGGTTTGTTCCAGCACTTGGAGGGACCGCGATGGACGATTATCATGAGTTCAGACGAGATTACAGTGTTGAGATTGAGTTGTGGAGACAACATTGGTCTCCCAACTACGTTTCTATCACTACTGACGTAGTATCGGAAGACGTAGGACATGCGAGTTCGGGTGCCAGTAGCAGTGGTACAGCCATAGGGGGCGGAGTACCTATTATCGATGCGTCCACAAGTAGTGGAGCAGGTGGTAGTGTGAGCGGGATACCACCAGGGTTTAACCTTGTGGTTCAGTTCTTCCAATGTTTGAGGAAGAACTATCAGGGTGTGCGGACCGACAAGTTGAGGAGTCTGCAGGAGTTCCAGCGGAAGACTGGAGAGAGCCTACGCGAGGCGTTTACTCGCATGAGGCGGTTGATCAGCGTTACCCAAAGGGTGACGGAAGCACAGGCAGTACAGTTTTGATATGGGATACTAGACTGGGAGCTGCGTAGGAGAGTTAGAGATGCTACTCTTCTTAGAGATACCGCTCCGACGTTGGCGGTTGTCTTTAGTCTGGCTGAGCGGATTGAGCTCAACATGGTGGAGGAGAGGGTGGTGGTTGCTGGATTCAGCAAGGAGATACCACATGGAGCGATCACCTCTTCTCGAGGATCACAGGCTACGCAACAGCGTGGTGGTAGTGGTGGTAAGGATCGTGCAGAGCAGTCACGATCTCAGGGAGGTGTTGGAGGATCTGATGGACAGAAACCCATGCCGTCCTTCTCTAGCCAGCAGCAAGCGGGTCCTTGCTGGACGTGTGATGGTCCTCATCAGCAAAAGGACTGTCCACAGAGGAGAGGTGGTTATGAGACGTCAGGAACGTCTCAAGCAGCACCTAGGCAATGTGAGCATTGCGGACGACCTGGTCACAGTAGTGACCGTTGTTTTGATCTCCATCCCGAGTTGCGGCAAGGGAAGACTGATCATGGACAAGGCGGAGGAGCTCAGGGAGGCCGTGGTGGTCGAGTTGGAGGTAGAGGTCCAGCACCTGGGAGAGGACCGGTTGGTCCACCGCCTGCTACGACGTCAGAAGCAGGTATGGCTGCTCGGATTGAGCAGTTGGAGCAGAGGATAGCTAGTATGACTATGACTCAACGGAGATCAGGTGGAATAGAAGCTTCCACGTCTTATGGAGGAGAAGGAGGTGACTTCGACTTCATGACTGGTGTGGCGCAGATTGAGACATCTGCGGTAGTGACTAGAGGTGCAGTACGTGTCTCTGAGCCACGAGGTGCGTTGGTGGAGTTGGATCCACAACACGGGGAGGCTGGTAGACAAGCCAGGCTTCCTCAGTCGCTCACGTTATCGGAGACGTTGAGGATCACATCTATGGTTCCTAAACGATCTATCGATGGTGCAATAGAGTTGGAGGCATCGACATCCAGGAGTGGGTGTGATGTGAGTTCACCTTCGACGTTTGTGGATGCGACGTCGAATCTGATGTTGGGGGCGGCTACAGCAGTTTTGCGAGCCCCACTATTCTCAGCCACGGATATGAGGACATTGGGAGTCAACTTGGCTCCAGTGTTTCAGTTGGCGGCCACGCTCAGTGAGAGCGAGGATGTAGTTACCTCTAGTGCTGAAGTAGTTCAGCGAGAGACGGTAGACGTGTCCATGGAGTCGAGGATCAGGACAGCTATCAGTGGTACTTGGCAAGCGGCGGTTGCTAGGTTAGATGAGTTACCAGCTAGGCCGGCGATTGACCGTGCTGGTTTGGCACCAGGTGTGGTGTTGTTGGACAACAGAAGTGGTATCTTCTGTTTGGTGGCACCTTCAGGGAAAGTGTATCGACCCCAGAAGGTCTTGTTAGACTCTGGAGCCCAATCGTTGATGTTGAGAAAGACGGCGTGTATTGGTTTGGGTCTGAAGAAGTCCGAGATAGAGAGATGTCCATTCCAGTTGCAGACATCTCTAGGGGGATCAGGAGGTACGGCTCTACACATGACACGTGAGATGTTGACGGTGAGAGTTCGGTCAGATCACCCCACGGATGGCTCTATGGTGAGGGCCAAGGCCATCGTTACAACTGCAGAGTCTTATGATGTATTGGTGGGAGGTGCTGTGTTGTACCCTATGAGGTTCGTGATCGACTATTGGACGGAGACAACATCTTACAGACCAGGTTGGCAGTCCGGCGAGGGACGAGTGAGCCGCTTACCAGTGCGGTTCAGTGCTAGAGTTGGGACGACGGAGCCTACACCAGGGACGATGACATCCGTTGCAGGGTTCACTTGACCGGGCGAGTTGTTGGAGGGCAATGCCCATGCGGAGGATACTCCGGTCTTTGAGGAGGTGGAGGACATGCCTAGCATGTTTACGTTAGTACCATCTGCCTTGGATGTTCCACTCTGGAGTTCGAGTGGAGAGTTGCAGCAGTATGCTGATCAGTTGGTGCAGCAGGCTTGGAGTGAAGCCTTTGTACCACCAGTAGAGGAACAAAGGGTTGTTCCTGCTACTGGTCTTGCGACCTTATCACCGTTGGATACGACTCTCATTGTGTGGCAGTATCCAGAGGAGGGTGTATGTGTGCTGGAGCTGTTTGGAGGGATCAGCACAGGTTTGGCTGCGATATTGTAGGCAAGTATACAAGTACAACGATACTTGTATGTGGAGAGAGATGAGATTGCGAGACGCATCTCATTGCGACATGTGGCACGTTTGGTGGAGAGATATCCTGAGTTGTTGCCCATATCAGCTGTTAGAAAATACCAGCAAGCATTACCGTCGGATATTTCGCTATTGGGGGCGCAGGATCTTACGTTGGTGGGCACCATTCACATGGTGATAGCCGGATGGCCATGTCAAGGTCACACGCGTGCTGGGAGAGGTCAGGGTTTACATGACCCGCGATCTAGGATGTTCTGGGAGATGTTACGGATCTTACGACATCTCTAGATGCATCAGGTGGATTCTCCAGCGTACATCTTGGAGAATGTTCCTTTGTTTGGTGATGCTCGTACACAGATGATGACGAGTGTGCACCAAGTGCGGTCTTGGATTGGACCAGTAGTGTTGTTGGATGCAGCGAGAGTAGAATCTCGTGCACATCGTCCACGGTTGTGGTGGACGAACTTGTTATCGAGAGAGGTGCTTAAGCGAGCACACGATGGAGTGAGACGACCAGCACATCTCACGGTTGATAGTATCTTGGATGCAGGACGACGATTTCAAGCGGTGAGAGTCGTCGATAGGTCACCCATGACAGTGGTGAACCTAGTGGGACGGCCCATGATAGCGTTACCCACTTTGGTAAGCTTTCCAGCGTCACATGCTTACAGAGATGGAGGACCTGGGCTTGTGTGGGATGCTCAATTACGGCAGTTGGTGGAGCCCAATGTCGATGAGAGAGAGAGAGCGATGGGTTTCGCTACGGGTACGACGGCAGTAACTTTGGTGTCAGAGGCTTCACGTCGTCAAATATTGGGTCAAGCAATGGACTTGAATTGATTGACATGGATTGTTAGCCTTGGATTGACTGAGCAGCGTCGGATGCGATCGACGGGTGTTACTGCTCGAGCACTCTTGAGCTCTTTGCCTACCGGGTCGATGGAGACAAAGGCTGGGGGCGAGGCACATAGAGTTCGTCATCCTTGGACATCATGGGATGTCATAGGAGAGAGTGTGGAGCTTGCAGCTAGAACTGCAGAAGTTTTACGCACAGTAGCGGTGGAGGTTGTTGGTGGTGAGCAGAAGGAAACTGCTCCAGAGGCTGCAAGATAGCAATCAACGACTTCGTCTTCTACCTCTAGCATGGTAACAGAGGATACTTGAGAGCCGGAGATTGGACCCAAGCTTATAAGAGAGGAGAGACGAAGAGTCCAAAGATTCCTGAAGAGTTATAGGAATTATTTTACCTTCAGTATGAAGGATTTGGGTACCTTGAAAGGACCTGGTATACGGATCGACTTGGCTAACGACACGTCAATCTTTCGACGTCCTTACAGATACAGTGACATGGAGAGAGCCTTGATTCAGAGTAGGACTCAAGAGTTGTTGGAGGCTGGGTTGGTGGAGATGTCGCATGGAGATCTCCCATCTGCCACAGTTATGCTAGCCAAGAAGGATATGTATGGCAACTATACGGATAGACGGATGTGTGAGGACTATCGTCCTATCAATCGGCAGACGAAGTCCGATAAGTATGCCATGCCGACACCTGAGGAGATCTTTGATGCAGTGGGGCATGTGAAGGTCTTCAGTACTTTGGATCTTCGAGCAGGGTATCATCAGTTGTCAATGAGAGAAGAAGATAAGTCCAAGACAGCATTCTGGGGAATTGACTCTCACGGCAAGGATTGTTTGTATCAGTGGCGGTTCTTACCATTTGGGTTGAAGAACGCCCCTGCTGAGTTCCAAAGGGTGATGGACAGAATCCTAGTAGGATTGGATTTTGTCAGATGTTATATTGACGACATCTTAGTCTATAGTGCTACAGTGGAGGAGCACGAGAGACATTTACGAGATGTGTTTGAGCGCTTGAGAGCTCATGGGTTGAAGTTACACCCTGGGAAGTTTAAGTTCTTCCAGGAGTTGGTAGAGTATCTAGACCACACCATCTATCCAAGTGGATTGGGTGTTCAACAGACGAAGGTTGAGGCTATTGCACGTATCCCGCGTCCCACAGATGTGAGTCGAGTTCGGGCATTTGTTGGTTTGGTAAACTTTTATCGTCGGTACGTGAAGGGATTTAGTGCAATTGCGAAGCCGTTGACCAAGCTGATGAAGGTGGACCAGGAGTGGCAGTGGAGAGATGAGCAGGAGCGAGCTTTTGTAGAGCTCAAAGATAGGTTGACATCTGCTCCCATCTTGAGGAGACCCGTTAGGGGGCGTCCTTTCTAACTGCACACCGATTGGAGTATGTTGGGACTTGGAGCAGTGCTAACTCAGCATGATGATGAGAAAAAGGAGTTCGTGGTGACGTATGCCAATCGCTTCAACAATTCAGCGGAGGCGAGGTATAGTTCGTATGAAGGAGAGTGTTGGGCGGCAGTGTGGGCTGTTGCACACTTTCGATGTTATCTGTTTGGGAACCCTTTTACTCTCATCACTGATCACCAGCCGCTCAAGTGGTTGATGGAGTCCGATAAGCTTACAGAGAAGCTTGCACGATGGGCTCTGATCTTACAGGAGTATGACTTCCAGGTAGTACATAGACCTGGAGTTGCAAACCTAGATGCCGATGGGTTGAGTCGCAACCCGTGCACGAGTCAGCAGGATCAGACTGGGGCTCGATGGCATGACGAGGTTGATGAGGAGATAGTGCCAGGGTGGCATGCATCTGCCTTTCTTTGTGTGTTGGCCATGAACTCTAGTATGGAGGGCCAAGTCGTATCTTTCTCTGGTCAGAGAGTAGATGATGAGTCTCCAGATCCTGAGGGTGGAGATGGTGTTCCAGACCAGCGAGATATCCATGATGATGTGACCGTGATGGAGTATCTACGTACTGGTGTGGTAGTACGCACAGTAAGTGCCAAGGAGCGAGATCGTGTCCTTCAACGAGCGAAGAAATTTCGACGAGAAGGACGACATGTACTTCGAGTGTGGGGTGATGAGAGGGTACGGATAGTGCCACATCCATCCCAGAGGGCACAGTTAGTACGACATGCCCATGAGGAGTTGGGACATTTTGGAGTGAAGCGTACACATAGCTTACTCCAAGGACAGTATTGGTGGCGTGGTATGCACATCGATGTGCAACAGTTTGTCGCACGATGTGTGGTTTGTGATCGAGTACGAGCATCGTTTAATGCTCCTACTCCACAGTTACACCCCTTACCGATTATGAGCTTAGGTTACTGTTGGAGTTTGGATTTTGCGGGACCCTTACCGTTAATCGTACGTCACCATCGATATGTGTTGGTGATGGTGGAGCACTTCTCCAAGTGGATTGAGTTGGTGGCATTACCAGACAAGGCGAGTGAAGGGACAGCGTATGCGTTCTTAGATCGAGTGTTGAGTCGTTTTGGAGCACCAGCTGAAGTGCTGACCGACCAAGGTACAGAGTTCTTTGGTGAGTTTCAGGTCTTGTGTGATCAGGCGCTGATTGATCATCGGACTACATCTCGAGATCATCCTGAGGCGGATGGTTTGGCGGAGAGGGTAGTTCAGACGGTGAAGAGAGGATTGCGCAAGTATGGCTTGTAGAAGGGTCACTTGGGAGACTGGGATGTGCAGTTACCATGGTTGGCTATGGGTTACCGTTTCAGCCGACAAGCGTCTTTGGCTTCCTTCTCACCGTATTTTCTATTGTATGGCCGAGATCCAGACTTATTTTCTGCCATTTGTCGTGATTCTGCTGAGGTGCTGGACCTTGATGACCCGGATATGTGGATGAGAGCATGTTCTCAACGAGCAGAGACATTTCGGAGAGTTATGCCTATGGCTTTTGAGAACCTAGCGATTGCCCAGCATAGAGACATGTTGCGATATGCTACTATCCGAGGAGGAGGTTATCGGTCGTCGATTCGCAGGTTTCATCCTGACGATTATATCTATCTACAGCAGATTGCACCGACGACGTTGGACGTGACCGCAGGGCGCACTATTTTACGAGTGCGTGAGGTGTTATCTTCTGGAGTACTCATGCTAGAGGGCCGTGATGGTACCGTTGACCCAAGCTTAGCAGTTGTACGCGCGGGCTTGAGGTGTATGTTGTGTGGGTCTGCTGGTGGAGCAGCTCGTATGTTGGTGTGTGATGGTTGTTCGAGAGGTTGGCACATGTCATGTTTGACTCCACCTCTCAGTGTAGTTCATACTGGACGGTGGGTTTGTCCTCGATGTATATAGCGAAGATAGTCGGTTAGATCTTTGCGTGGTATGGATTGCAGACAGGCGACTAACGATGGGGCGATGTAGCACCCGGCCTCCTGATCCTTACACCCATGAAGGTGTGTATCACGTAGTTGGGATATGGAGCTATCTGGAGTTAGAGAGACCTAACCGTCAGTTAGGGGGGCGATTGTGATACACTTGTGTATGTGTATGACATCGTCCATGTGTTATGTGTATGTGTGGTGTACCTCTGACAGCGATGTATGTTGTGTAGCGATGTGTATGCGCACGACAGCTGTCACGTCAGTTTGGGCACCTCGGCTAGATTGACTGAGTGCGAAGTGGCGCATCCCGGTAAGGCCGTTAGTGCCGTTAGGGCGAGTTGGTGGGAGAGCCCACTAGGGGTAAACTTCGCAGGTAGGGCTTGGAGGCCTTAGTTCTTCGAGTTGAGCCTTCAAGCTCCAGGCTATGGTTGATAGTCTAGTTGAGTGTAACCCGGATTCTCTTCACGTTTAGAGTGGGTTTGGCTTGACCGTTTGTGAGTAATCTTTGTAATAGTGTTGGAGATGGTAATTTCTCAATGCAGATTATTGTGGTACACTTGTGTATGTGTATGACATCGTCCATGTGTTATGTGTATGTGTGGTGTACCTCTAACAGCGATGTATGTTGTGTAGCGATGTGTATGCGCACGACACAAAAGATAAGGTATTTCCACTAAACATCCCAAAATATAATTATGACAGAACCTCCAATATATTATGAGCATTAATTTTAAAATAATAAATTAAATTAAATTCTTCAAATCTCTCGGTTATAGACAGATCCGAAGAATTAGTTCAATCGTTCGTGTCACTTAATTAACTTAAGTAAAAACTTCTCTAAAACAGAGAAGTTTTTTCTAAAACACCAAGTACTTTAAATTGCGGTCACATTGTCACAATAAAATTAAAAATTCAAACTTGAGTCTCGTATTTCCTAAATTCACCCTCTTACCACTGTGTGAGTGAGAGACAAACTCGACATAATACAAATTCATCAATGACTATCGTGCAAGTTGAGAAATTGAAGATAGTTAATCGATAAGATCGCGGAGGGTTTACATAACCAACTTTTGCGTACATTTCTGCTTTCCTCCACTAGCTGAAATTGATTGTACATTGAGTATAAGTCACCCATAGAGTAGATCACTTTTCTTGCAAATGCTCAATAAACTCTTCAACCATTGACTCAACACCTACATTTTTGATTATCACTGCATTCACCAGTTGCATATCTTGGATGAATCGCAACGAGCAGTTCAAAAAGAGCAAAATATGACTCAAAGATCTTCATCCACATCTTCTCTTTAATCAATTCTAGGTGTTTTGATAAATTCACCTTCGGTACAAGAATCGATTACAAATTCCAAAGCAAGTGTGCGACCGTGAATATGTCCATCGAAGTCATAACATATAGATTCACTCACTCTATCTCTTGAGGTTCAAAAGCAAATATTTTGCCATGTCGCAAATGCACCACCTCCTCTGATAACAAAGAATCATCAGTCCCAACCTTAAGTTACTCAAACGTTACTTTCAAAAACTCATGTCCCACCTTCGTTAGATCTAGTAGACTTGTCTCCTTCGATGTGCAATCAACTTGCTCGCCCGAATCCTCGACTAAAGATTAAGCTATTGGCTACTGGCTTGACTTTCTTATCCAAAGTCTTATATTTCGTTTCTACTCTGACCTCAAGTGCTCGAAATGAACTGATTATCGCATATATCTCCTAAACTCAGTAATGACAAGTCCGTGAATCACTCAAATGAAAGGAATCTGAAGCAGGCACTGTGATGGAAGGGCAACAGGACAACTTCTTCTGATCCATCGTCGACTGATAACTGTAGAGATCGGGGATACCTTCCAATGCATGCTCTTCTAACTCGGTCAGGTAGAAGATGAAAGTCATGTATTCACAGTATTCGTTGGTACGCTTCTGTCAGAAGATTAGCAAACCAATTCTCAGTCCAATCTTCCATATGTCACTTCCTCTTCAAACCGGTGAGTCAGGAAAATATAATCGAGCAGTACAGAGACAAACATTCGATAATCTCAGACCTCGTATACTTGTGTAGTTTGCTGACAGCTTCATGACCCTAAGGGTCTTCAGGGTGTGTGATTTCAATCATTCATTGACTCCAACAAGTGGGCGATGAAAATGATGAGTACTAAAGTACGGCGGACAAGGATCTCACATGACAGTACCTATGTATACGGTAGTTCCTATAACGCTTAGTTTTCATTCTGGAATCAATCAGTTCTGCAACTTCTCGTCAGTCACTGGTGTAATGAGTCAGTGTGGAAGAAAGCACTAGCTTCTTGTCACAGGCGAAGTAGATCCCCCGTCTTGGAAACATCATTTTTTCGTCCTCGGTCTCCTGCTTGTGGCCCGCTAGCATTCATGCACACCCCACTGATGAAAGAGTTCAGGCGATTCCAGTTGATTGAACGAAGACGTATTTTGGCTTGGCATAGACCATGATCATTTCCCTTCCTTGACCTAGTCGTAGAATCAACGCCGAGCGCACTTCTGTTCAGTACCGGGCGAGGTTCTGCGTTCAACGAGTTAAAAACGCACCAAGAGTCTAACAGCAACAAAAGGTACATCGAAGAATTGATGTAGGTGACCCAGTAGATATAGAAAACTACTGGGTAAGACGACGACGACTGAATAGATTATCCCAGTGGCTCGGTCTAGGCTTCAAATGCGTGCTTTTGCTGCGATTTCACTTCACCTCTGTGCGAGCATATGACCACCGCAGACGATGTGATTAACCGTGGAGCTTACATGTTACCTTTCATGGGGAAACTTCAGGTGGTTTCTGTAAGATCGTACTAATACTCGAGCGGCGGGGCGGCAAATTTCTCCTTGTGCTCAAGGCAAGCTCTCGGCAACTTCGGATGCTGGAAAGCCCCATCGCAGATCTGGAGGTCGAGAAGGAATGGTCGGACTCTATAACAACTTTGTACACGGCTTAAGGGGCATAGAGTGTCCATGGCACTAGAGCATAACTCTGTTACTAGGAACGCCGGTACTGCTGTTTCATCTAGTAAAGCAATCGAGTTTCCACTAGATTATAACAGTCTGATCGCAAACTCGGTAAGTTGACGGCCCATCAGAGAATTTCAGTAGAGCTCTCTTACATCGTCAGCCACCAGGAGCAGCTGCGGATGGGAGTCCTCACAATCCAGGTGAGTTTGACTGGTTCAATCTCCGGCACAGCTCTGACAGTTTCAACCTAATCAAGCAGTGATATTCGACAGTGCCATGAAGTCGTAACAGTAGCAACTCAAGGCCTGCCATTATAGTTAACCATCAACCAGTTCAAACCAGAAGAAAGCAGCGTGGAAATGGTTCTTTCTTCGCGGTGGCCAAGGTGCTATCCATGCATGGTAAACTGCAGAACATTGACTTCAGAAAGAACAGAATTGCTGAACCAGAATGTAATCCACATGGCCCCAGGTGCACGTTGCCAACGGAGAGAATCACTGAAGTCTTAAATTTGGCAAATGCTGAACTGTCTATTACACTGTCGTACAGCTGTCAATGAGCACTGTCGCCAAAGAAACAGGCGAAATTTCTCACCTCCTATCTACTCATAGTCGTCAGTTTTCCGGTTTCTGTGTAGCTCGATCAAAACTGAAAACCCTTTGCTTACGACTGCCAATTCTATACGCTGTTAGCAAGATCGTTGAAGTGCGGAAACTGAATCTGGAGCCGCTTCTGCTCGAGTCATCAATGCTAGAGGTTCCATAGTTACTGTCATGAGGTCGTTGGTGTTTGATATCATTGATCATGAGCGATCCTCGTTTCCGAAGCCCTTGCTGGGGCATGCTGGAAAGTGGTAATCGAACTTCGTAGCTGATAAGTGAAGACCAAGTGAATGTAGGTATATCTTGAGTCCGATTTTTAGGCTTTAGCTGATGATATGAAGCACATCGTAGGACTCACCAATTGGTATTCACCTCCTACTTCCTTTCGGTGCGGCAGGTGGTACAGATGACTGCAACAGCGTATACCTCATATCCGTAACAGCATTTTTCTTTGAAGCTTCGAATGATCTACAGACCCACCTGCTCTAAAAGTACGTGATGGTTTTGAGCTGCTGCATCGATTGCCGAGGAGGTTAAACGGTCGGACTATCGATTTTGGCCGTTGAAGGGATCTCTCATCCCACTGCCAATCGTAGAAATACAGCGAAATACAGGTCTTCTCAGCAGGTGCTTCTCGACCCTTTTCGCCGATCGGTTTCTGCTGCCGCGTGACAGGTTTCCATTACCTTTTGCTCATAAGCGAGATGAACCACATGATTCCTGGAAAACGGAATCCTGACCTTGCTCTTGGGCACTCATTTCTGGGCTCGTAAATTGGCCAGGACCATCTCAGTGGGCTGGTTGGAACAGGGAGATTAACAATGCATATAGCAAAGAGGCCGATGGTGGTGGAACACTTGGTATTTGCGAAACTGAAGGAGGGTATGTCTGTACAGCAATGGGATGAGATACTGGAGAGAATCAACCTGATCAGGGGTCTGGCTGGAGTGGTGAGTTTGCACGTCGGCTTAGCCAGACCACTCGTAGGAGGAACTTATACCTTCGCCATGCACGCCAGATTTAAAGACATGGCAGCCCTAGAGGCGTACGAGGCTCATGACCTACACGTGGAATCGATTATAACATCAACCGCTGGCGACGACCTTCTGATCTTCAACTGGGAATGCCAGCCTCAAGGATCACTCATCGCATCAAATTCGTATGGAGCTGCGCACGTTGGATTCTTCAAATTCAGAGAAAGTGCAAGTGAGGAGAAGATCGAGGAAGCTCTGGATAGCATAAAGAAGCTGCAGAGAATGTTTCCTCATCTGGTTTCTCAGGTTAGTGTAGGCAGAGCTTTTGTCCCAGCAGATCTGGGCGAGAGTAATGGTTTCGAGGTTGCTTTCGTTGTTGCCTGCCCCACCATCAAAGCCTGTGAGGAGCTAGATGCGAAATCCGAGCACACTAACCTGAACAGGTATTCCGAGTCTAGCTGCGATTCACAGTTGGATGACATACATGTCGTCAAGTTCAACGTTTAGTGGTTCTGCAATCCAATGCGTCAAAACTACAAGGACATTGAGGTGTGCATCGAAAGATCGACGACTCCATCTGTACTGGCTGACTATACAAGCCGTGAATGCAAATGGAGTTGCGTCGATGATGGTGTTGCACAAAGACCACCAACTCGAAGTATACGTACACCGCTAAGCAGTGATCATGATTTCAAGCCGCATCTAGTGTTGACTTGGGTGGTCAGACAACCCGATGACCGTAACCTTCTGTGCCCATTCATGGAAGAAACCTTGAGTGGACCGGAGTATTTCCACGTCTTGATGGAGGGTGCGGGAAAAATTACCGGGGTTCGCTAAGCTGGTATTGAGGTATGCGAAAGTCCAAATTTCTCGAGACCCTGAGTCAGATCCAAGAGCTTTCAAAAGATGGCGAGAAACGACCTCGACGGCTGCGCTGCAGAACAAGCTAGTTGATTCATGACTCGAACTACGCGGCATTGGTCCTTCAATATCATTCAGCACCGTCGCTACCAAGCAGGGTGGGTTGCTCTTCCCTCCACGCACTTGTCTAAAGGCTCTCGCGAAAAGATAAGTGAAAATTGCATTGCAGCAGCTTTTGAAGTGAGTTCTGATCGTAAAGTAGATGAGAGTATGATAGTGTATCATATGTGGATCTTTGACGGAGGCTACTTAGGTACGTCGTCTCCAGAGCCCAGACACCGAGGCTTGGACTGGAATAACTGGGGAAATTAATCAGAGGTGGAGAACCACCGCATTTGATGAAGATTTCTACTCTGCACAGCACTGATGGAGCTTTCCTTGTCTCATGTCTTTTTTTTGTACCTTTGGTTGTGGCGTGCCGGTCTGTATACCAAGGCCGGAGATGTCAGCTGAGACGCGGTAGGTTTTGAAATGGACCTTAGTCCAGTGAGGAAGGGTACTAACGATTCCGCCAACTAAGCCAACTTGTTTTCGTTTCATAAGAAACGAGCAATCCAAAGGAGCAAGACTACACGATCGACTGAGAAATGAACACGCACCATGAGCTATTATACCAGCTATTATCCTCACATGTACGGCATAAGTGCGATTGTCTCACGTCAAAGGTCGGAGCACGAAGATGCCAGGCACGCTCGAGTCAGTGCGAGATGGAACTCGCTTTCTCTTACGAGACGAACAGTCCTGGCATCTTCTACCTCCTACCATTGTCGTTGAACACAAGCAAGAAGTACCATCATCGGCGTTGTAATCTGTTGTAACCTGTCCACTCCACAACATGCATTTTCCCACCAATATAATCGACGAGACCTTCTCACGGAGTCTTAAACTCCATCCTTAATCCTCGAGCTCCTACTCCGCATGAACTCATGGAGTAGTAATACAATAGCAATAGCTGCAACCGCCCTTTTGAACTCAATGACTTATGCATCACTCACGGCCTTGACGAATAGGAGGTTGCAGCAGCAGACAGGCAACATACGGGAGGAAAACTGCATGTACGTTTCGAACGAGAATATTCCTCTCTGGAAGACGCAAAAATGAGGAATCTAATGTTGACTCTAGTGATTCTTGATTCATTCAACATTCGCTGGACTAGTGCTGGTCTCGCTCGACGGTAAACTTCTGTACCCTTCATACGCAAACGACCTGCACCCATTGCATAGCTGCAAGCAGTCTACGAGCTCGGCCTAGAATTTTATATATGCGGTGTAAGATGCTCATGTTGCGACTGTTATCGAAGGTCCCCATTCCACGCGCGTCGAGAGATGCCGGAGTACTCAGGAGAAGTCTCAGGAGGAGACATTGCTCGCTCGTGCTGTGATGACGGGACGCAACGATTCTCGTATGTGGGGTGGGTTGTGAGTCTTGTGAGTTGTGACCTGCTGCGCCGCCGCAATGAATGGGAAACAGGAAAAGGGATTTCTGTGGTCTCGCTCTGCTCCGGCTCGACTCATTTGCAAGTTTGGATTACCCTTGACTCTCCAAGTTCGAACTCCGTTCCTATTTCTGAACCCCAGAAGCTTGTCCGAGGCGCGTGTCCGACCAGCACCACCCCGCGCCTCTGTTTCTTGTCATCTTCGCCACCTTTGGGACGTCGTTGCCACCGAATTCAAATTTCGAATCGCTGTGGGTATGGTTGGAGCCGCAATTCCTTGTGGGTACGGTTGGAGTTGCATGCGATGTAAACTGTTAATTAAACTTCTGGTCCAAGTCTCGCTGTGACATTCTCATAGTCCTCAAAGACTTCATGGTACAAATAATAACATTTACCATTTAACTAAAAGATTTCACACATGGGTATCACTTGCCAACGTCTATCACTACACGTTACTTGACTTCATGCATAAGACCTAGCTATCGTTCGATGCCAATTAACAGTTGACAATTAAGTATTAACATATAGTATTATTTAGTATTTGCATAAATGAATAAGAAACCAAATAGATTCTTCACTGCGAATAAGTTTTTTTGCTCATTATCACCTCTACAATCAATAACTTCAAATGATTACTAGACCTTTCTTCATGAGAAGATTTAGTTATAAACCAATGAGAAATAAAAACAGAGATTAACATTTTTTCTAAAATGAGATTTTGTTTTAGAACTGGAACACTTCTTCATGCTCTATTCATAGTTCCTTGTAAGTTCACACCTACTCCAAGTTACTTACACATGAGGTGGGTGATAACTACACTCCGGTATCATGTGCGCATGAATAGCGGTTAATGTCGACATAAACTTTCATATAGATAGCGTATATAGTACATAAAGTTAACTCTTGGACCTAGCTTACATATAAACTTCTTCGAAGGACTAACATGTGAACGCATTTCGGGCACCTCGGGGCTAATCGGTATTCTTTGTATTCTCAACCGGCTGGAATTCCGAAAGTCGGGTTGAAATGGTGTCCAGTCGGATTTTTTTGCAGGTTAAAGTTTTACAAAACGACAAGTTGGCTATTAAAAAAAACCGGAAAGACTAATAAATGATTGAGAAAAACCGGTTTCCGTAGGATAATTTGTCGCATATTTTTTCATTACCGCAGGATAATTTTGGGAGGTTTTACCCCGAGCACTGATTTCAGGTCCTATTTCAGTGGGATCTGGCCATTGCCTTGATCGAGGATTCAAATAGAGATTAGCGTAATTACTGTAACTATAGGGAATAAGCATGCTCAACCACTTTGGGGAACTTTTTCGGTATCTGTTATCAAAAAACTTCCAGCTATCAAGGAAAGCATTTAGACGAAGATATATCTGTTATACAGAAGTCTGTACTAAATTTTATTGAAAATCAAATATAACCTATAACTACAAAGAACTACAAAAGCGTCCCATAAAACCACCCATATGTGAAGTCCATAACAGAGCGCCTCCAACTGTATAAGTCTGAACTCTTGTCAAATATCATAAAAAATTCAATAAATACTTTAGTTTAATATCTAACCCTTATCGCCGGAAAGGTTAGGTATTCACCAAGAAAAAGAGGGCTGCAAGCTTAATTTAATTAAATTAAGCTTGCAGCCCTCTTTTTCTTGGTGAATAAGCAAGGTGATTAATGATCATATAAGCAGTGTATCTCATGATAAGATTTATATGGAGAAGATATTATATGATTAGAGAGTTAATGTTTTCGCTATGCTAACTGTAAATCTTGCATAAAATCTTGATCTTCAAAATAAGAAAAAATACGAGAAGCAAGGTGGGGTTTTTTTGTCGTCTTCTATAAACTAGAAGGTTTCGATTCTAATACAGTATGTTAACTATAACATGATTCTCCAGCAAATGTAGCTTGGAGATGGCATTACAAGTGTAGCAACTTGTTGTTGTGAAATCAGAATTCTCTTGTCTAGAAGAATGTATGGATAGACACAAGTCTCGTCATGTCAGAAGGAAATGAGTGGAATGGTGGGTACCTACCGGTTACATTTTTGGTAGTCTCGGCTCCAGTTCGGATCGGTTCAAACCAGTTTGAGAAAGTCAGAATTGAATTGTTATAGAGCAAACTGGTTAAAGAAAATCTGAACCCGAACCGAAAGTGAACAGAACTATTTAAACCAGAAATCGTAAAAACTGAACCGTTTAAATCACGAAACCATTTAAATCAAACCATTCAAACTATGAAACCAATAATCCAAACCATTTAAAGAAATCTGAACCTGAACCATTTTGAACCAAAACGTTTTGAACCAAACTGTATAAACCATATAAACCATGGTCTGAACCATTTAATCTGATTAAAGATCTAGTTCATAATCTGTAATACAAGAGTTCTCAAGTTAAAAATTACACATAGTGTTCTAATAATACACATCATTTGAACCGTGGTTTGAGCTGTTTAAGTTACAGTTCGGACCATCTGAAACTGAACTGAACCATCTTTATGAGATATTGAACGGAACCGATTTTAAACCAAACTATTAAACCTGAACCGTTATAAACCGAACCATATAACTTATGTGGAACTTGAACCAAACCAAACCGTGGTTGACCATACCTAAACCGCTTTAAACATAGTTTAGTGGTTCGGTTTGGAGCCGAGCCTAAATTTTAGTGTTGATGGACGAGTTCCGCTGAAACTTTTGGAATTTCCCAAAATGATCACGTAAGAAATGATTGTAAACTAAAAAAGAACAAAACCCTTATATAGAAAAAATTTCATGTATTCCCGAGGACGGAGAACATGAAAGGAGAGAAGAAGACGGTTAAGTATACGAATTCAGAGCACAACTTCCTTGAGGTCCTCACTCCACCATACCGTGATTCTTCTATTATTGCTGCGGACCTGATGCAAGGCTAAAGTCCGGAAGGCAACTGTTACAAGACCCATGCTGCAGAATCACATCATGTGTATGAATTACTGTTCCTTGACCGAATTAGTTTGGTTCTTGACTCGGTGACCCAGAAACCAACCTGGACAGAACTCAACAACCTGGTGACACTTTTATATTAGTATCGGGTTAGATTCTTTCTCAGGTACCCTCCTCCTCCTCCTCGGTTCTTTACATTAGATGTGAACCGGCTAACCGAGAAGGTTCATCCTCGAAGACTCTCCAATGTCCTGTCAGTGTTCCGGGAACAAAAAGCTAGACAAAAGCAAACAAGGATTCTTTGAAGCTTATTCTGTCCACGAATTTTTCTTGGGATCTTCCAAATGCAGGTCACTTTTTCAGTACCCTTGCCGTCGTGTATCTTTCTTATGACCACGTTTCCTTGATAGACAACAAGATCTCAGCAGCCATCCCAAGAGTAGACTGGAAAGGTACAAAAAGGAGACATGAAAAGTTTCTAGTGTCACCTTCCTAACTTGATGCGGTATATTTGTAAACTGCCACCGGGGGTTTGTGTTGGAACACTTCCATTCCTTCCATTGGCACGGGAAATATGGACACTTAATTACTGAATTGCTTGGAATACAATGTTCTGCCATTAAATTACAAACTGCTGGATTCCACTGGTTTCGCAAGTTCAAGGAATACGCAGACGAACGATTCAACTACTGTATATCAGTGCTAGACACGGAAACAGGACAGAGAAAAACTTACCTCCATTTTATTATTGATTCCAGAGGCTGCTGAATCCCAATGGTATCTTGTCAAGTTTTGACTAGCCTGTTACCCAGAAAAGCATACGTCCTGCTTTGTCCTTCAAATGCTGAAAAGTGAAGATTCTGTAGAATATTATGGCAAACTGATATATGCCGGTTCCATTACCGACAATAACATTCCTTCAAAACAAAGCAGATCGTATTTTTTACATTTTGATGTTTTGACTTCTCGGGTATATCACGAACTGAGCTTCACCAAAACACTCCGTGTATATCTTGGGAGGAGGTCGATTCGCTTTGAAATTTCACGTCTTTAAAAAATCCGATGAAGACAAATGATCAGAGAACATAACCACATGCAGACGCTTACCTAGCTTAACGGTAGGTGGTCCACCTCTGATGGCACTGTAAGTACAGGACAGCAAAAGTCCCAATCCAGAACTGTCAATTCATGCTCGAGTACAATTCACAAAAGCAGGACCGTCATCCACACACGAAATAGACAAAGCTGACATTGTTGTGAAACCGAAATGATTAAAAATACAGGAAAAAACAAGAAACCTGTCAGCTGGAAGCAAGACAAGGAGGAGGAGTAGTACCTGTTCGGAAAATTCGGGAGTATCGATCTGATCCTCTTGGATATACCCTGCTGACCTCTTCATTACAAGGTTTCAATATGTGGTCCAATCATCATACGACTCTCCTGTTAAAGGAGTGAATTTTCAATGCATCCACCGGAAGATCTAGCAGCGCAGATACAACTCTGAATCTCCATATCAGAATTTGCATGAACATCTAAGATCCCAACGAGTTTCAGGTCAAACCTTAGCTCCTTCTTTCAACAAACGATTAGGCCTCCATCGACCTTCTTCACTCACGACGTTCTTCTCGACAGTTGCGTCTACAAGTATGGAAAGAACCAGTAACCACGCGTTACTATGCAGAACACTGTTAGGTGTTTAAGAAACTCTTCGAAGAGAAGAATGCTACGCTCGTTCGGTGAGAAATGTAACTTGAAAGTGAGAGACAAGTTTCACTCCAGTAATCGAAGTTGTATTTCTATAGTACACTCAGATGTCTGGTGAGAGCACAGACATCACTCAGAGAACTCGCAATCTGGTACAAATCGGTTGCATATTACTTTTCCTTCAAATGGGGTAAATCGAACCTGAGAAAGAACCAGCTTAAATATCAGTCCAATAGTATGAGTTCATGAAATAGGATGAGGTATTTATCTATGGTATGAAGGCATTGTACCAAACATAATAAGATTCCACAAGGCATTAGGCTTCCTCTTTCTCCAAGGAGTAACGATGTGGTTCATCTTTGTACCTGTCTTGCTCGGACAAGTACAGGAGTTAAATGAATTCTATGACGAAAAAGCAGAATGCGTCAAGAAAGCAGAATCCGTAGGAACCTAGCACCTATGGTGAAGTTAAACTAGTTTTAGCGCGAAGCTCTTTACAATTTTGATCTCAAGAACGGAGAAACTGCTTACTTACAACCTGGCATATGCATAAGCAACGCTAAACCCATTCGAAGTCATCTTCAATACAGGACCAACGGTTTTCATGGCTTTAGAAAAGCCAACCTGCGGTGTCGAGTCTGTCGACTTTCTCACTATTAAGGTTGCGTAGCAATTCCATTTCCCTTTACAGAAGCTGTAAGAGTTGAAGGCACTAATATCATCAGGTGTGTCGTATCAGAAGGTTAGCGCTCCTTCAGTTCCCAAACCAACTTGCTGTGAAATACACATGAAAGAGCGATTTAAGAGCAAAATCTACATCAGCAGCAACCAATGCAGGAGCAGCGGCTTTAGGGCAGATGTGACTATCGGGAGAACAGCTTTCAAGCCGACTGGTAGGATCCACTGATATACCCTAACAGTATATGTGGCCTCCGACTGTACACTCTACGGACTACTTGGATAATCCATATATGCTGTAAGTTCATTTTAGATGTCCAGACAGGTTACTTCAAGCAAACGATTCCCATGCGCTTTCACTGCACGATTCTCTCAGAGTTGCTGCAAGTGCCAGAGGTAGCGCCATTAGCGTCTACTTCGATCTCTTGACTCTCCAAACGGCCTTCCAACTGGGCATGCCGAATTGCATCTTGTTATTTCCAAGTCCCGATGTGCTCATCCAAGAGGTTAGTCTAACTCGAGGTACTTTTCGTAGGGCCACGCACGGCCTCAGCTAAAAGGTTCATTGTTATCCTCGGGTCTAAGGGTACAGTACTTGCAAACTAAGAGCAAAAGGTGTTCTAGAAATGGTAAAGAAGTAGCGAGCCAGAATGAATAGAGTAACGAATTTCAGGACTTTCTTCGACCGCACCGTCAATCCCCATGATGCTATGATAGGCCCACCGTGCATCAGCTTTTTACTTCCTCATACCGCAAGACGAACATTGTAACTCCCTTTTACCCCGTAAACCGAAATTGTCAACAGCCGGTTGTAACTGAAGTTCTTATCCGATCCATTAACTAGATGCGCAATTCGATAAGACGACAACCGACTTACGATTGACCCCTCACACTCAACCACGCGAGCGTGTTCTCTTACGAAGAGAGTGAAGCACTTGGCAGAGCAAAACTGAGGCAGGCAGAGAAGTGTGTTCGTTCAATTTTTGGTCGTACTCTCGGAGAGTTTAGAAACGTTGTGTTCGCGCACTGAAACGTTCCGCATTTTCACGGTCTATTTAACTTTGGTGGTATGTTTCTCGCATTTTCACTGTTTACTCTGACTTCCACTAGAATGCGATCCACATGGGCCCAGTGAGTGGCTCCGATTTTAAACGGGCGAGCTCCTTTAGTTTTTCCTCGACAGAGGCAGGAGTTTTCTGTTTGTCTTTTGTGTTCCAAATCCAAGCGGTGAGATTTCACCGATACGTCACAGTATAATGATGACACTGTGAGCAATGAATCATGCATGCTTACCTTCTCTCGGATTCGAAGACTGACTGAAGAATGCTGACGAAAATCAGTAATTATTTGACTCTTGGGTGTGCAGGCTTCGAACTTGAGATTGGCTGGAAAATTTCTTTCCTTCGCAATGAAGTAAACTATGCTCACTAGAACACTTCTGCTTTTCTGGGACCAAGTCCAGTCGAGCATCTCCCACAACAACAAACTAAGGTGCAGATGCTGAACAGACAGACATAAGACAGGTCCAGAAACATAGCCGGCAAACGTGGAACGAAGGCTAAGAAGAGAGTGAATCTCACCATCCCCCAGGCAAATATATGGCCGCAGGGTTGCCCTGAATCAGTCCCAGGGAGAAGAACAAGATCGTATGGATCCGACGTGTTCTGAAGTGCGTTTAGGTGCTACGAATATCTGAAAGGCGTCTTCCTCCTTTTCTCCATCAACTGAAACTGGCCATAAACGTCACAATAAACCAGATCCCCAACTGGGTGTTAAACTGGGACTGGGGGGCATGATAAAGTTTGATGGTAAGTACAAGGAAACAGAGCCAAGTTCGAAAATCTTGACTGCCGATATATATATATAAATATATACAGGAGGCAACTTGAACAGGCTAGAAGGAAATCCATTACCAGATTACTTCCAAGGCAAAAGATAAGCTGCTCTTAGCGAACTGATTATACACGGACGATCATCACACCTGTTGTTGGTCCACTAGTATGCTGACCTGCTCCATGACAGCAGAGAGCTGTGTCACCTTCAAGTCCAGCGCACTTTTTAAGTTATCACTTCCGCCACAAGCTCTGAAAGTCTGTCTTTCTTCTGCGCCGCCGCTGTAAGCCTGCAGTTCAAGGAATATGAGGAAGACGCTAGTATGGATCAGAACATGCAGAACGAGGAAGTTCTTCCCAACTGACCTTGATTGACTTTGAGAATATTATAGACCAGTGGATGTGGTCACAAATTCCGTACTTACAAAGCGTTCACACGACCATAAAAACAACAAACCACGGATCGGATACACCATTAGCCCAGTGCACTGTTCGCCCTACCAACTGTGTTCCACTGTGTTTGATGACGAAGACACAGTCCGATCTAAGTTCAATAACAGTCAACAGGGTACTCTACTAAGAGAAAAGATGGCATTTGGCCATTTCTCCACACCTATGCTATGACTTGATTTCGCCACTGCAGCAATAAAGATGAGGAAGCTTGGCCCGACCGCAAATTCTGAAACAGTCATGGACTTCATTAGCAAGGAGAAAGGTCTCAAAAGAAGACCTGATCACAATGTCATCCAGAGGCGAGAGCAGCTGTCAGCATACCCCATTGAGTTCAAACAAGGTCCAACTAAATGCTGATCGCGTTCCACAAATGTGACATCAAATTCTGCTAGATCCAGATGGCGAAAAAGAGAACATAAAGTGGATCACAGCCCAGAATATGAGGACGTAGTACATCAACTGCAACCTGAGACAACGTGATACTCTGAGAAGTAGAGGCCGATAACTCACTTGCACTTAGCAATTACCGCGATAGGTTTGTACGCCTTAGATCCATTTCTCTTTCCTTTCCGTGATGGAGTAACCTGATCGCCAAGAGCGTTGAAAACATCACATTCACAAACTTCTCTCCAATGCATTCAATTTTCCACCACGCGAATCTCGTGATCAAACTTCTCGGCGGTACTCACCTTGCGTTCTGGTACAGCCATTAAATCCATGAACGGATTCCGCTGTAGCGAGTTCGCGTCTCCAGAGCTACCAACCCCAGAATTTTGGGCACTGAAATTCCCACAGACGAATGATGCTGCGGAAATTCAAGCGAGATTGTGATGAGCTCTGGAGGTCAAGGGAGAAAAAGATTTCCGCACAATCTTTGTGGCCTGCCTTTGCCACTCAGCCATGGCTACACCGACTCTCGGGTGACCACTATGCCCAGCAGGAAACTGAGTGGGAATCGTTCATTCAGTTGACACCAATCGGTATAGCGTCTCTGTCACAGACCAATTCGCCATAGCTGCGTCATTTGAATACCTTGAACCCTAGAGTTCATCCTATAAGAACACCAAACCACTTTTTACAAGAACTAAAATTCAACAGCGTAGATGACTCTACCCTTGTTTATATTTATGTTTATGTCGTAGACGAACTACACCCTCACTCAGATAAGAGCGTGAGGAAATCCAAAGCTCGTTCCCCAGCGCTTTTCTTCGCTAGTGCATGGATAGCGAGTATTAGCGGTTTCTCCTCGTCCCAGGTCACGTCAGGGCGGGTGAGGTCGCGATTCCGTCCTGGCGACGACACGCCCCGCGGACATGATCACACGAATCGTACTTTGTGGGTCGTTCTAGAATGGGTTTGGCCCGTTTGGGTTAGCGGAGCTCGTTGGGGACGAGGATTCGTTGATGAAGGGAGGAAGTCGATACGAAAGTGACAGATTTAAGCGAAGCTACGCCGGGATCAATACGGGATGGTTGAGAAGCATAAGCCAGCACTGAAGTTGTAGAAGGGCTACCCCTGCGGATTGTAGCTGAAGGGGATGCGTAGGGGAAGTAGGGGAAGTAGGGGATGTGTCTTATGGGAAGATATCTGCTTGCTGCTGCATCGAATTTGATTGAAAATTGGGGATAGCCTGTGAAAGCGAAGCATGGCACCCGGTGGGAAAGCAAGCCTTTTGGGAATGGATACGTTTCTGTCCCTGAGGTGCATACAGTCCACAACTGCTCGATCTACTTCCGACACGTCGTGTGCCGCAGCGGGAAAGGTTCTGCGTGCTCGACTCGTGTGTCATATTAGTCTTGGAGGCTGTAATTCTTCGCAGATGGGTAGAAGAATTTCATGTATGGAGAATACCAGGCTTCCACGCTCAAATGGGAGGACATTTTTGTCGAACGGACTCAGGGCTTCTTCGGAAGCGTTCGACATGGACAAGAAGCCGGGAGATGCTGAAAAGAAAGACTGTGAAACAGACACAGCATCTCCAGCCAGACGCACATCAGTTCAAGATGGTATGTCTGTGCCTTTCAAAGCCTTCAATTTTGCTGTTGAGTTGGACTTATCTCTGGTCGAGCTGGTAGTCCCTTAATGGCTCTCCATATTTACTGCTGTGAAGTATGGCGAGACCCACATTTCACCCTCATTTATCCACTTCCACAATCCACCGAAAGGATTGTAAAACCTGAAGATGTTTCAAAGGCTGAAACTGAGAAGTGAAGTTGTTTCGTCCAACATGCAGCTTAACTCAAGGCGCAACCTTGCGAACTGTTTTTGTATTCAGAATCCTGACGCATTCTTTGAAGGTTAATATGACGATGTACTGAGGTCATAGGAGCTCTGGGAAGTGACAGAAGTTCTGTAATTTGGCAGGGGGAGCGGAGAATAGAGGAGAATCCAGTTCCCCCCTTGCAGTGGCCATTCGAAATTTGGGCTTAAGTGTAAAAAGTGAAAGAGGGGAGGTCCCTCTGTTGAAGGATTGTTCGCTAAACGTTCCGGAAGGTCAATTATGGATGCTATTAGGACCGAATGGGTGTGGAAAATCTACCCTTCTCAAGGCCAGTCCCTGTTATTTGTACTTGTCATTGACCTATCGAGTTCAGATAAATCGGAAGCTTTCACCGGTTATGTCGTAATTGTTGTTGTCAGATATCAGCCGTTCTAAGGGAGTGATCAGTTTTGATGAGCTTTACTGTGGATCGGCTGCAGGCTATGGCTGGCTTGTTGAAGCCAAATCGCGGAAAGATGTTCTTGGTTGGTCCCAGGAGTTTTGTCTTTCAGAACCCAGATCATCAGGTACATTCACTACGCAAGTATGTAAAGTCTCTCAACCGGCAGATTCGTACAAGACATCCTGTATTCCGCATCCTCTGCTGACGAGGTGTTTCCTTTCTGTAGGTTGTTATGCCAACCGCTGAAGCAGATGTTGCCTTCGGTTTGGGACGCTTAGATTTATCACTAGACGAAGTGCGAGAAAGAGTGTATAAATCTCTACAAGCTGTTGGGATGGACAAATACGCCCAGGTAGTCTTTCCGATTTCTCCCTGGTTGTCACATGCTTGTTAGATCAACCATCAGCGGCTTAATCGATCATACCCAGAGCAGATGTCGTCTCTTAAGCCTGAGAGTTAGTGAGGAAGCATTGTACAGGTAATATTACTGTGCAAAGATTTTCAAATGCTGTGTATGAATGCAGCTGGTCTGACTCGAACCAGGCTTAGAAGTTGCCCTGAGATTGAGATATCTGGGAGCGATGGTCTTCTCTTCAGAGACGGTGGTTTTAATACCCTTGGATCACATTTTCAGGTAGCTAATGACTGGAGTGTGTTTGTAGAGGCCAGTACAAACACTTAGTGGTGGGCAGAAGCAGCGCATTGCAATAGCAGGAGCACTAGCAGAATCAAGTCGCTTGTTGCTTTTGGATGAGCTTACGACCTTTCTAGACCGGGGTGATCAGGTGATATATTCTTGCACTAGTTCACATTCTCGGAAAGGTCCAGGGTTTTCGCGCTCCCTTAGAACTGCATGCTCGCCGTTTGTTTTTCCTTACAGCTGTTCGAGTTGTTCCTTCCAGTTTTCTCTGAACTTTCACTCGTCATGTTTTCGCTCTGACGTTTGTGATGAGTTTTGCTTTGCGGATACCTCTCTTCTTTTCAAAGCTTGTGCTTCTGACCGCATGCTGACCATGAGTCTGATGTACCAGTTTATCTCTGGATGATGATCAGATTGGGGTGCTGGAGGCGGTCCGCAAGGTGGTGGGTGTGACACAGAAAGTTACCGCTCTGTGGGTTACGCATAGACTCGAGGAGCTAGAGTACGCTGATGGAGCAGCCTACATGGAGAACGGAAGGGTTGTATTTAGTGGTAGTGTAGCTGAAGTCGAAGCATACATCAGAAGAAAGCAAGATGAGTTCTATACTGAGCAGAAATCATTTAGGTGACAAAATCTCGTTCTTGTTGCTAACTGCATTCAATCAAGTATCTTCTTTCTGGCGCATACCTCCGGGAGTTTTGAGTTCAGCTGATTGCTCCGATTTTCGAGCTCGTTGTTAGTTTGATCGACCTAGAGAACTAGGCCTTTCGTAGTTAATGGACCTCCGCCATGGAGTACTGGGTTTGAGTGCTGGTCATCACAACTCAGTACCGTCATTAACAACCAGTCTCTTCAAGACTTGGTTGGTAGTGACGCCACTAAGTTGCGGTCTTACTCCACCTGAAATGTTTCATGGTGCTCTTCACGCATGGTCTTGCCGAGTCACGTCACAGTTCCGTCTGCTTCTGCGAGAAGCTTTGATCGTAAGAAGATTTGAGTGTTACAAAGCTTCGTTTGAAGGATTGTTTCCGTCTCTCACGTACCGCATCCTTGACCCTCGTTATTGATTTCATCCACTTTAAGACCAACAAAGGGAAGACGGAAGAGCCAGTCCAACGAAGCGGAACAGGAGTAGAGCCACAGGCCGAGGTATCAGGTCTCTACCTTCTCTCCGACCAGTTTTGGTTCTCATGATAAAACACTCTTGGCCACTAATTGAAGATCAAATTTCCGGGCAAAATCTTTGTGTCCCTTCGCAAAATCATCGTCAACACTCTTGCCTAGAGAATGCCTTCACAGAATCGTGCAGACTTCGTACTATCCAGTAACATAGACTCTGACTTCACAGCAAAATCATCGTCAACACTCTTGCGTAGAGAATGCTATCACAGAATCGTGCAGAGCCTCGAGCCTTCGTACAATCCAGTAATACAAGCCGATTACAGACTCTGACCTCGAGCTGTGACCATTCTGAAACCAAGAAAACAAGGACTGAAAACCATCGAGTTAAGGCAGTACTAGGTTTTGGATGCACAGTACCTTCCCAGTACACCTCTAGTAGCCGAGAGAATACTAGGCTTCAACAACTTGTTCTTGTGGTAAAGTGGGCATCGTAGAGCCTACAAAGCGAAGTCAATCACTGAAAACCATCAGGTCACACCACAGGGGTACTGTAGAAAACTTGAGGTCGATTCGCAAGATGGTATAAATTTTCTAGATCAATGTGATACAGACCTCATTTGGAAACATTAGAATTTCCAGCACGAACACCTTGACCATTTATCTTCCACTGTTCCTCTCGCCAGAGAGACAGCCAGAGTTGGCTTTCTGGAGGCCAGATCATGATAGGCATCAGTCATGACCACCTCATCAAAGTGTTTGCATACATAACGACGAGACACCCTGTAGAGATCATCGTCATACATTGCCGCGGCCTCTGCATATACCAGACAATTGTCGACGTTGATGCACTGACATAGAATAGGGACGCACACTCGGGCTAACGATGGGAGCTCATATTTCACGCAAGCAGCGAGGATTTCTAAGCCATGTTCCTGGATACACACTTTATCGTACTGTTTCGTGTAGACTAGTTTCAGGAATGCCCTAAGAGCTGGTAAGCTCATATCCATCGGGATCGGAGATGTCTTATCCTCGGTCAAATTCCTCAAAGCAGCAGAAGCACCCGCCAGAATACACCTATGCGCTCCAATGACTCCTTGTTTAGTCTCGAACACGACGTCGAGATGAGCTCCCGCTTCAAGGACTCGGGTGTTTAAGTCAAGAGCGTACGTTGAGTGCAGGTGACGTTTGATCATTTTCTTCTTCAATGGAGACATCACTCACTTCCACCGGCTCCAGGTTCACCACTTCTGCTCACGGCAGTAGAGATTCCCATTCATATGGCCACCGCAGTAGGCGCGAAAATGTAGGAGGAAAACAGTGCAAAAGCCAGATCTAGTTTCCTTTTCAACAAAGCAAGCATGCGCTCGGCATTTTCTCTCGACCTCAAGATGACATATGAGACAGCATACTACAAAGGTGTGATCTTTATGGTCTTCTCGACTGGTCAGGCAGTTCAGCTCGGGTGCTACCCATCTATTAGCCGTTCCGTGCCCGTTCTGGAAAATTATTGCTCCAGACGTGGAAGCTGAATTTTCATCATTCAAGTAGCTGTCGTCTGCACCTTCAAGGTGATCAGTGGCTAAACAATCCTAAAAGTACACACTGCCGAAAAACCTAGTTCACACCTCTTGCAAGAACTGCTGCTTTCACACAGCGGCAGCATCGTCACACAACAAGAGTATAGTGTAACCAGATAACCAGATCCTGATGTTGTCATGATTCGCCTTCATGCTCTTTCCGATTGATTCTTTTCTCAAATTCGATCATGTAGTTCTTGATTTTCTCAAGTGACCAAGTTCTACCAATGAAACGTCATTCAACTCACTGTGCAAAGGACTCAGCTATGATGGATCTTGGAGGTTCGCCTTTCTCATCAAGCCCCTTGATGCAGGTGAATCATTTCCAGCTCTCACGTTAGGTCGGTCGATTGATAGTAGAAAAGTTACACCATCGATAGAGAGTTACACCAATAACAGGTCTGCTGGATGTACCGGATGACGGGCTATCTGAGCGCCAGCACTCGAAGAGATATATCGGCTTGCCGTAAAGTTTAGCTATCTAGACGTGAGAACTCGACGCAATGAATAGTCCACTATGGAAAGACCCCATCAACCCGTACAAGGGAAAGAGGGACCCGAAGGGCCAAGCAACCAGCGCCCCGAAGGGAGGAAGAAGAGAAGTTTGCAACTACGGAACAGAATTACAATTGAATGTGCATGAAAAATCGCGTTTAACACGTGTTTATGGTACTAGAGCGTAGCGGAAATAATGTGCCTTGGAAAAGGAACCCCAGTATACCCCTAAGAAAGTATCTTTGTGTAGTGGAAGTAATGTGCCTTGGAAGAGGAACCCCAGATACCGCTAACAAGGTATCTTCGTATCCAAGGAGAAAGATCAGGTATATTCGTATCAGTAGGAGATCAAGTTCTGAAAGATCAGGTATATTCGTATCAGTAGGAGATCAAGTTCTTTCTATCAACCATGGTTGTGTCAAACACGTTCCGATAATCACATAACTATGACTAGGATTGAAAAGAACAGAACTGTGTCAAACTCCGTAGTCAAGTGAAACCATGATTATGGTAAGTTGGAACTAGGTTAAGTGAAACTAGGACAGACGAGGTAGGTACTCTCGATTTAAATTTGATGATTTGGTGCATGAGTTGCTCGAGACGAGAAGGAGATTTGATGCGAGAGCTACGAGAGTGAGTGAATTGATGCATGAGTTGTGCATTAGATGAGCGAGCGGTTTGGTGCGCGATCAAGATAATTTCCGGAAGTTTCAAAATCTATCGTCCGAAGATAATGAGCAGACCAATATTTTCTTGATGGGCGGAGCCGGACTAAGCCAGCCGACGAGCAGACGAGAGACTTCGTGGACGATGGCGCTGGAGATGGTGGTACTTCTTTCTTCTCATCTTTATGTTGTGTTGTGCAGAAAGAGTTTATTGTTCGCACTTACTTCACGGTTTTAGACACGTACTGGCTATTGTTGTATTATCACCTTTGCATTCGATTCTGCTGATGCTCTTGTTTCCATATGTCGTCCTTCGCTTCTGCTGTAGTTGAACGCTGTACTTTAGCATATCAGCAAAATTGTATCAGCAATACTTATCAAATCAATAACTTCTCGATGCTACATAGTTTCTACCTGAACTGTCGAATGACATTGTATACATTTTCTCAGCTGGAGGTAACACTAAGGATCAAGCGGATTATACATCACTCATGTGCATCCCGTAAATTTTCAGGATGTACTTAAAAGGAATGCCTGTCGTAGTATTTTATGCATACACCCGATGAGTAGTGAGGTCCAAACCTACAAGAGATCGTGAAGCTAATGAACCACCTCATTTCTACATATCCCTTGGAAGATTTGTGGATCCAAGGAGTTTAGTCATTGTACTGGTCGCTCGCTCAACTCATTGCCAAAGCCATTCTCCTAGAATTATAGAAAAGTTGTGAATCAGATTTCCTAACGCCTTGACGAGAACCTTGGTCAAGTGGGATTGGCAAACTACTAACTATTGTACCTACTTCTGAAGGTGCTCCGACCACAAGAAAATACGTATGCAAGAGTGAAAGACGAGGTTTGAGTTGCGTCAGAAATGTTTAACCTGACACTAGACTGTTAATGAACGTTCCACCGGGTCCCGTCAACTTGCTTTGAACCTTTAGTGAAAACTTTACCTGCTCATGAATTTTTGAGCTAGTGTGAATGCATCGCTTTTAATTGCATGTTTGTCGAGGTTTTCAGTGCATATGTATATAAACAATTGTTACTGTATAGCTAGTTGACATGCTTTGTACTTGTAGGTCCCATAGCGCAAGGTTCTAGCCAAGGAGAGGAGAATTTTTGCGAGAAGCATGTTGATAATTAAACCTAACCTACTTCTCAAAATAGAGCTTCAAGCCTTAGAGACTATATGTTATAATTAATGTGGGGTCACTTCTTGCTGACATTCCTATTCGTTACGTAGTATTCTGCACTAATATAAGTTCGTTAGATGTATGACTTGGAAATCTGTCATTTACTATCTGTACGTTTACATGATACGTTGCATTCAATTGCAGAATGCAATTTCTTTTCTCCACTTTTTCACTATGATCAATTAATTTCAACGAATTTCAAGATTTAGATTCCTTGGAAGGTTTTCTGGAGTAGTATACGGCTCGAGCTCACTTTGGACATTTGATACTTAATGATCTAACATGTACTAGTATTGTAACAAGAGTTTGAAAGAGTTGGAGTGTATCTATCACTACATCGAGGTCAATGTTGATGGTAAACTCTTACGCCTCCATGACTGTATTCACATGAACGTAAGTATAAAGTTCTTCATATGATTCAGAAGTTAATTTGTTTCATGATCATTTTGATGAATTCTTACCCTGATTAATGTTGTGTGTTTTGGTTGTTCTTCGTTCACTATCTTTCTCTCTTTGATAACTTTGTAGCGTTACAGAGCTTTATCGCAATTTGACTATCATTTTCTAGCTGGTGTAAATGCATCGCTTTGATCCAAGTTTTACTTCACAGTTCTAGGTCAAGGTACTAACAATCTGGGGATGAAGACATAGAACCTCTTTGCAGAACAACAGTTCTTGTGAGAGCACCTAAATGATGGTTTTAGCGAGGATCAGACTACTATCATGTCTGTCATCAAAGAAGGAGAGAAGTGACGAAGGAAACCCAACCCGTCATCTTACAGATCCGTGTGTAGCGGATTTGCATGCGAGATTAGAACTAACACATCTTGTGGTCATTTTGTGAAAAAAGTAATTTTCGTGAAACACATGAAAAGGAAGCAAGGATTGGATCTCGAGGATGTGAAAATTGGGTGTCCAAGCACAATAAGCAAGATTGAGTGACATTGTTTCACCAAGGAGAAAGCAAAAACAACAAGAGGGCACAACGAGAAGTGTGGAAGTTGAAGAAGAATACAATACAGAAGGAGGATCGGAAGAACACAACTATTTAGTTTTTCAGTTGATTCTATGCTGATTTTCAGTTGGTTCATGCCTCATTTGTACATTAAATGATATATTTTGTACTTGATATGATAGGCTTTGATATGGACAAATTATATGATCAGTGAATGCAAGATTGATAAAGAATGGATCGATCAGGTAGTGAAAAGAGTTTACGAGAAGTGACGTCATAGAGATGCAAGCATGAAAAGCATGGTAAGGATAGCGGATAGCACAACTTTATTTTGGAAGAAGAATTATAAGAAGCACCCATTAAGTGCGAAGAAGATTCAAGAGAAAGTACGTATTGTCATATCTGATTGCCATGTTGATAAGTGAGAGTTTACTCCTTCAAATATGTGTTCTAATGTTATATGTTGGACATTTTTTGTGTTGTAAGGACAGATTTTTGAATTGACTTTCATCACATGATGGCATACCACAACTGAAAGCATTCGATGTATCGAACAAATACTTTTTGTGAAATTGGAGAACTAGACCAAGAAAAGATACATGTAAAAGATATAAAAGAAATCATCTCCTATTTTGGTGGAGTATGTCACAATGTTGATAAATTTTTTTGTGAATATCATTGTTGATGCAGACTCCGAGTCAGATAACGAGTTGAACGAGGATGTTGATCAACTGCCAGACATCTCTCACATGGAAGAAGTAGATCCTAGGATTCTAGTCAAAAACCAGTGGTTGCAGTTGTTGAGCGAGCATATTCATCATCGTATATCAATTATTGAACCTCACCTATTAAAGTACAAAGGTGTACAAAGATACAAAGCTCATGGTGTGTGTCGAGATGTATGTAGCTCTTAGTCCAGACCAAGGTGTCATTGAGTCGTCTCGACTATCCATACATCTGGAGCAAGTAAAAGAGTATAGAGATTGCAACCAAATGGAACGTTTTTATTACTAGGTGTATGGTTGCAGACGAATAAAGAACTCAATTAGTATTGATAGTTCTGGAGTAGAGATCCCAGAATTCAAAGTATGAATTGGGCTAGATGGGCCTCCCATCCATCCCCATGTTGAACAATTATTGCATGAGTATAGGATTAAGCTTAGAAAGACCTAAGCGATGAAAACTGTCGATGTGTATAAAATTAGAATTGGATCATTAGTGGACACCAAACATTTTAATGATGAACATATTCTTTTGATTTTTGTACTTATTCCATCACCATCGATGACAAAGTTTATAAATGAAGTAAAGCATGAAGTTGTACCACTCTACAAGCTATTGTTAATTATCTATGTTTATTAACAAATACATAAGAAATTAACGTCATGTCTAAATCTATGCCAAAGTCATGGTTTACACTTTTATGCTCTCATCTGTTGTTTACAAGTTAAACATCACTATGACAAGTTTATATAAGATATTGTGCTATGTCACGTCGTTAAGAAGAACTGTGTGCAACAACGTTAACTATGTCTTTTGTATCGTATCATAATTTCTTAGAGACGATGACATATGACAACGCTGAGAGTTATAAGACACATGAAGCATGAGCAGAACGAGCAAACCAGATCACGACTACACAATTGTTATATCGAAATGTACGTCAAATCATGGTTTACATGTTTTATGCGTTCATGTGTTGTTTACAAGTTAAACATCATTATGGCAGGTTTATATAAGATATTGTGCTATGTCACATCGTTAAGAAGAATTGTGTGCAACCATGTTAACTATTCGTATTGTATCATAATTTCTTAAGAGACATGACGTACGACAACACTAAAGAGTTCTAAGACACATGGAGCATAGGCAAAGCGAGCACATCGGATCATGACTACTCAGACATTATACCTAAATGTGCACCAAGTTATAATTTACATATTTTATGCGCTCATGTGTTGTTTACAAGTTAAACATCATTGTGGCATGTTTATATAAGATACATTGCTATGGCGTTATTTCTTAAGAGACATTGTCACCATTTACACAATATACTAATTTGTAAGGTTATGGTTTACATAATAATTGACATACAAGGTAATGATTTTGGACAATGACTTCACATGCACATCAGATAAGCCCGCAGCTATGTGATGTCATTCAAAGCCCGTAGCTACGACTCAAAATGCACATTCTTAAAACTTGAGATTGTGTTTTCATATGAAATCCTGCAATGTTAACACGTCAAAGCTGCCTTCTGAGATTCTGCAGCTGACCTGGATGATGATCTACTATACTGGTTTTGATCATTAGCAGACGAAGATTACAATCCTTCACGACAGATTGTAAGAAGATATGGAATACTCTTGCTAAGAAGAACTATTCTTTGCTCGGAGCTTCAGTTGACTAGACCAAACAACTAACATAACATCTCATGGATTGCTTACAACAGACCAAGACTCACCTGATGAACAAGTATACTCGCAAACACTCACTATGAACAGACAGTGACTCGCTTGGTGAACAAGTATACACACAAACAAACATTGTCAACATGAATACGTTGTGAGCAACAGTGTACGCTGTAGTGTCTCAGGATTTCTCCTTTAGCCCGTTATAGCATAAAAGATTTCGTTCCCCTAGAAGATTTATACTAGTATCGCTGCTCTAAGTTCTAAGATCTGTCAAAACTCACAAACATGCGAGATTTGCTTAGAAATCTTGTCTTCTCACAAAAACCACACGGCTTCTAGATCCTTCAGGAGGTGCTCTGGACTCAAACCTACAACTACTACTTAAAATATCACACAAATACCCACTTGTGTAAGTCTCCTCGCATACGACTCTCCGAGACTGGGAAGCTCAAGAAGACGCTTCCAGCTTCCCGATCACAGGTTTTCAGTCTTCCCACGACGGTCTTCTCGAAACAATTTTCAACTTCTGGGGGTTCAACTCAGCTTCTGGCACCTCCAGAAGACTGTCCCTGCTTCGTAGATAACAAATTATCAATGCCTATCACACATTGCTTTTCTAATTTCCAACGGGGTTATATTAATCACAAGGTGTATGCCTTTGTAGCCTTCTCAGGCTTCTGTCTATGAAAACGGTCTTCCTGTAGCACTACAACGACATTCATCTTCACGAAAGCTCAATAGAAGTCTCGGAAATCGACTAGAAGAAGGTGGGAAGATGGGAAGATGGGAGACGATAAGAAAGAAAGGAAAATCCAAACAAGAGGAAACAAGATAAAAAAGAGAAATTAAGATTCTGACAGCCTTCTAGTCCGGATCTTGACTAACAAGCCATCTTTGCTTGTAGTAATTTGAAGATCATAAATCGACTTACAGCTACACAGTATTCCAATCGAGGATGTCACCTTCTGCTATGGAAAGAAGTCTTTTTTCTTCTTCTGTCGTTGCTCCGACTACTCTGACGTCAGGGATCACTCTCCCATAGGTCAGTCCGTACGTGGATCCGAAGTGCTCCACTAGATGAGACAAGCTTCGACTCTCCACAACTTCTAACAGTCATCATCACTCAAGAAGAAGGCTTCCTATGCATAATTGGGTGTGAATTCAAAGAAACTCACTGCCCAGAAGACACAGACAAAGCTTCTGCAATCAAATCCGAAATCAATTCCTCGAGAAGAAGGTACATTGGCTTCTGAAAGCTCACTCCATCCACTTCCTGTCCCTACCCCTCTCCACACCAGTTTAGAAGCAAGACTGCACGATGATGTCGTTCCTGATGTTGTCTACAACTGTTCTACATCATGTCAATTCCTGCTGGGAGCGGAGGTGCAGACCTACTTTGTGTAATCCAACTCTGTGCGCGTAGTTCTTGTGTACCTACATGTGTGTAGCAATGTGACCGTAAAGAGTCTTCAAGCTTTCAGTCTGCCGATCCAGGTAACGAAACATGCTCTCCTTGCAGTCCACTAACATCTCTTTGGAATCGTCATCCCACTCACGAGCCAAGGTGAGAAGCTTCCTACCCGCAATGAAGTTGAACTTCTTACGAAACGCTTCCCCATGTGCGTCATGACTTCCTTGGCTCGGGCTTCTGCTTCTTCCCGCTGCTTCTTCTCTATTGCGGCTTGAGCTTCCGTAGCTTCTCGCAGTACACTCCAAGTCGTCTTCTCTTCTACGAGACCAGTGAGCTTTCTCATTATTCGCAGAATCTCCTGCTCACGCTGTTGAAGTCGCGTTTGCAACTCCTGTTGCTCTTCCGCAGCTGTGCCAACTCCTTGACAGAAGCAGATGCTTCTGCCTTGTACTTGGTCGCGATCTTCTCCGTGGTGCGGAGGTTAGCTTCCAGAGCTTCCAGCTTCTGCTTCTGGACTTCCTTCTGCTGCATCAAGGTTCAAAGACCAAATTCAGGTTGTAGTGGCTTCTCTTGAGCCATCGCACGCTTCTCCACCAACTCCATGACTGACTGGATCTCCAAACTGAAGAAGGCGCTGAACTCTTCCAGCCTTCTTCTCGCAAAAGATAAGTTCATCTCCACAAAGTGATCTATGATGACTTCTCTGTCTTCCAGAGGTATGGATGCCTCTTCCTCCATCGTGAGGAAGAGGCATCCATACCGCTACGCTTTCTCTAGCCGTAGTCGATACATCAATCATGTCTTGACTACTGGAGTCTTCGGAAAACTCCTTGTAGTCGCAAAAGCTGTCTTCCTTGCCATCCTGGTGCTCGACATGTCCTCCTATGAATCCGACTTAGATCCAGGGTGGATGGTAGGGAAGGATGTGCTCTTTCGAGACACACTCATAGGTCCTATCTTCCAGTGACGACGCATCTTCCATGTCGTTGGAGTCGTCTTCTCGCATCGTGATCTACTTCTGCTGAGTGCCTGGTCTCGTCTGAGGTGCTAGAGTGAGAAGGGAAGATATGACAACTGTCCTGTCTTCTTTCTCCGAGGTCTCTTCCTTCATCTCTCACTGTCCTGTTGGCTCATACTTGACCGACTGGTCTTCCTTCAAATCTCTCTTGGACACGTACAGATAACAGAAGACGGAGTAAGATGCCATCTTGCTGGGGTGCCCAAGTATGCTAGCTCGCCTGGATATAGGTGTGGAAGAAGACGGTCCAGTTGACGACTTGTCCTTCCCAGATAGCTTCCAGGAACTCCACATCCTGATCTCTCATCTTTTGGACCTTTTCCTTGGGGAAAAGGTGAAGATACAACTTCCCCAGAAGACGCTTCCTCAGCTCTCAGTAAGCTTCTACCTTGCATCCGTTCCTCCCCTATCTATCTTCCAGGAAGAGACATGTTGTACTTTTAGGTACATACCACTTCCCAGAGATCATCGGTAGGATCTTCTCCTCCAGCTCGTACCGGTGGTTCTCTGCTTATGGTCAGTGAAAAGCCTTACGTCACCACTCCACTGTCCAAGAAGATGGTCCGTGAGGTTCAAGTCCCACGTGAAGAAGTTGAGGTCCAACTCCTTGATGTAAGGTTTGACCTCAACCAACTCTGCCGGTGGTAACACCAACCCTCGAGGATGCATCGACACGTTCGAGCTTCTATTACACTAAACCACATACACTTGCTGTGAGCCTAAAGCTCAGTCCTTACCAGGTCCTCACAATCTAGCTTTCACTCTCAAAAGACGAATCTAGCCTTCCAGAAGATAGCTATTTCGTCTTCCAGAATTCTAACAACGCTTCCTAAGTACTTCCAGTCTTCCGAACTAAATCTAAGCAATCCTAACTAGCAAAGCATCGCATGGATTCCTAAGAAGACAATCCACCTTGCAATTCATCATACTTCCTAACAGAAGATAATAAGATATGTGAGAAGCAAAGCCTACGAATGGTTCAGAAGAAGGCTGAGGACTCCTACGGTGACAGTGGTCTCCAAGAAGACTCCCGGGACAGCTTCTGATGATCTGACATCTTCAGAAGACTTCCCGCAGTCAGGCTTCCCCTCACTGATCTCACATGTCTTCGGCTTCCTACATGCAATCTAACCTCTCAACAGACACAGAACATTCACGCTCTGTTTTCCGACTCCTCATCTCTCATACACTCTCAGAAGAAGCTTGCTGCATGACGGGAAGACATGACCCTTGACCATTCTCTCCAGATTTTGTCAGCAAGGCTTCTCACAACTCTCTTCTAAATTCAGGAAGAAGAAGGAACAGGCTGCTATGGGTCCGACATAAGAGATCCGTAAAGAACCCTCACGTCTTCTCGCGCATTCTACCAGCCTTTTCAATCTTCTAGTCTCTCTAGGAAGATGTGGATTTGAGAAGTCATGAAGATTGGGAGGCATAGACCTGGTTCTCAATTTCTTGCTTCTCGAAATAACAATCAACTCTCAAGCTCACTCTGGATTCGTATCAAGCTTCTCTCAACACAAATTCCAATCCAATCCAATCTACTTGATAAGAATTACAAACAGTTATCTTCCGAAGATGTTCCTGCAAGAAAAGCAAGACAAGAGCACACTCATTTGTTTACATCGGTGAAATGACTTCCAGAATCAAGTCATGGTTGAGTGGCGAATTTTTGTCATTGAACTCGAAACTTCTGTAACCATGAAGGATAGAGACATCCTGATTGTATCTGGCTCTCTTGAATCTGCAAATCTGGGAGCAAACTAGCAGCTATAATATTGCATAACATGTCTAGTTGGGGTAGGTTACAAGAATATTTGTAATCATTTTCAGTTTACGCCAGTGAGAGTCCACGATATTGAATGTTCTCCTCAAACTATGCAAAGACTTCGCAGCTCTACTAAACGACCGTCATTTAAGTGGACAATATCACTCATTCTAGAAGTAGGACCAGAAATGTATAGCATCTCTAGCACGACATCAGTCATATGTCTCTCTGACATCACCATTGTGCAAAACTTCAGGTGATTGAAAGTGTCATTCGTATCAGGAATGAGGCTGGTAAGATTGAAACATTTTGTCAGTAAACTAATGACGAGCCGTCTATACTGCAATGGAATATGTGATCATGCAGAATTGATGTTGTAAGGATCCAAGATGAGTCGATGAAAGAAAACATTGAAGAAGCATGTATTGCATCATAAACATGAGTGTCTTTATTCGAACAGAGGCATCGAACTTCCACTATTGCTTGCATGTGCTTTAGGCACAACTGAAAGTATTTATGAGAGAACACCATGTCCAAAGTACCAAGCTAACTTATGTCCTTGTCACTTAATGCAAATGTTGGACGAAGACCTCTTTGCCTAAGCTCGCTGGATCATTGTATGATTAGCTACTTCTGGACTGTAAGCCCTCCGCGGTCCTATCGATCAACTATCCCCCGATCTCTCAATCTCCACGATCGTCATCCACGAATCTACAACATGTCGGGTCTGTCTCTCACTCAAGGGTCACCTCTGATGGCTTTGATGGAAGCACACCATGAATCTTGAAGGGAAAAATGCTAAGTTCACTCATTCATACACCCACAAACTTATCAACTAAAAATCTCCTTAAACTCATCAACTAAAATCCTCCATTCTAACGACGTCTCTCAAGTTCTCACATGCTAAAAATATCTCACACTCTCTATATTACTCAAGTTGTCATTACGACGATGTGAAAACAAGGATGAAGAGCTCTTCTCTACTCCTCTATTTATATATTCTAGGTTTTTACTTTGGTACCCTCCGGTAACTCAGTCGTAACTACTTTTACCGGGTTTTACTAAGATATTACTTAAGGTAAGAGCATTAATCACATGGGCTTCTTACCTTTTCACATGGGCTTATTTCTTCAAAGTCAACAACTTCTAGAAGGATTTTGGAATATTCTCAAGGAATCTCGAATTTCCACCCCCCTCTACACTAGGACCCACTAAAAAGGAAACATGTGGAATCTCTTCTTGTTTTTAATGCCCACAAAGTCCACAACTTTAATCCAACCACTCATATCAAGTCAAAAAGGAGATAAGGGATACTTTCCACCTCCTTTCTACCTTTTAGACAAGAGGACAAGATAGTAGTGCTCACTCTTTAGCAATAACTGAATTCTGCCAAAAGTACAGCTAAGTTTAACCATAACTAACTTTTAGCTAGTCATGACTAACTTGATACCTCTTTAAAGTACTTTGGCAGCAAATAAACATTCTCAACACTTAGTTATAACTAAACACCTTACTAATAGACAAACTTACTATGTGTAACATAGGTCGTTACATTTTACCCTCGGACTAAATTTTCGCTCCGTCCTCGGAGTGAAGAGAGAACTTTCGTTGATGAAACAGCTTCAACTTGTCATGGTTGACCCGATCGAATCTCCTTCCTCCCAACTCCTGAAGGTCATATGTGAAGTTGCTCCACACCTTATCTACAACAAAAGGACCAAAATATCTCGAAAGAAACTTCTTCCTAGCCCTCTTGAATCTGATAGCATCATACAACATAACCCAATCTCCGACTTGAAAAGGTTTTACCTCCTTCTTGCCCAAACGTTTGTCGTAACTCTTCTTTTGATACGCCTGAGCTCGTTCCATCCGGATCATTGCTACCGCTCGGGTCTCTTCCAACTCCATGAGTTGCTCCCTTCTTGACTCGACCACGTCTTCTCCCCTCGATCTTTTCAACTTTCGTTGAATGGTTTGAAAAATATCCAATTCGAATTGGATCGGCAACTTGCACTCCACTTCATAAACCAGTCGAAATGGAGAGTACCCAGTAGAAGTCTTTGTTGTCGTTCGGTACTCCCATAAGATGACATGTAGCCTCTTATCCCAAGTATGTTTCGCAGTCTCAACACCAGCATCTTTGACGAGCATCATACAAAGTGTAAGATTGGTCTTCTCCGCAAGACCATTAGCATTTGGTTTGTATGAGATCGTTACTCGTGGCTTGATAGAAAAGTGTTGTAGCATAGCAGTAGTCATGCTCTCTACAAACTCTCCTCCTCTATCCGAGACCAACTCTAATGGACATCCAAATCTTGTGATGATCCTCTCCCATAGGAATCTACCGACTTCTGTTTCATTGGTCTCTCTCAAAGGTCTAGCCTCTACCCACTTGGTACAATAGTCAGTGGCGACTACAATGTATCTATTGTCTCGAGGTGTCTTATTAAGAGGACCTACAAAGTCAATACCCCACTTCTCAAATGGTCATAACAGGAGAATTGATCTTAACGGAGGTGTTATAGTAGACTTCACAGCAAATGCTTGACATACGTCGCAAGTTTTACAATAGTCTAAACACTCTTTGAAAATCCCTCTCCAGTGGTAACTCGCATCCAAAATCTTGAAGGCTGTTATCTTACCAGCAAAGTGACCTCCGCAAACAGTTCCGACGTGAAACTCGTGCATTAGCTTGAATGCCTCCTTCTGACCAACTGCTCTCCTTAGTAACCCATCTGCTCCTTGATGAAACAAAATTCCCTCCACCATGGTGTAAGGTTTGCATCTCTTGATCAACACGTTACGTTCTCGAGTATGCATACCTCCTGGAAAAGAGCCATCTGCAAGGAAACTCCAGATTTCCTTGTACTCGTCCGGTATTTCCTCAATGCTTGTGATAGTCATCAGATGTTCGTCTGGAAATGAATCATCAAACGGTTGTTCTTCCTCATCATCATAAGCCCTCGACAAAAGATCAGCATTCGCATGCTTTTTCCCTGGTCTATCTTCGATCACGTAATCGTATTCTGTTAGAAGGATCTTCCAACGAGCAATACGACCTTTGGCATTAGGCTTATTAAAGATATACTTTAAAGTCTTGTGATCTGTGACTATGGAAAATTTCCCTCCTAGCAAGTAATGTCGAAATTTCTTCAATTCAAAGATCACCGCTAATCCTTCTCGTTCAGTCACGGAGTAATTCTTCTCCGCTGGCACCATCTGCCTACTAGCATAAGCTATAGGATGATCATGCCCATCTTCATCTAACTGACTTAATGTACACCCGATAGCTACATTGGAGGCATCCTTATACAAAATAAATGCTTTACTCCACTCAGGTTTAGCAAGTATAGGAGCTGTCACCAATGCCTTTTTCAGCTCCTCAAATGCTTCCTTTGCCTTCTGATCATGCACTATCAAGTCAAAATCAACTCCCTTCTTCATGTACATAGTCAAACTATTGCTTTGTTTGAGAAGGAAAAGACAAACCTACGATAATATCCAACCATCCCAAGAAAATGTCTCAACTTTGTCAAGTTGATTGGAAATGGAAAATCCACAATCTTCTTCACCTTTTCAGGATCTACCGCAATCCCCTTCTTGGAAATGATGTGTCCTAACAGCAAACCTTCTTCGCAGCCAAAGATGCACTTCTCATTCTTCTTCTTGACCATCACAATGGGTGAAACCCATTCTGAGTTCTCCACCTCATAGATGAAACTCGCCTCCCTCAACTTGTCTATCTCCTCCTTGATCATCATCGTTGTTGTAGGATTGACCCTTCTCTGCTTCTGTCGAACTGGTCTTGCGTTCTCCTCCAATTCGATTCGATGAGTCTCGAGAGTCACCTCCTTCAAATCCTTGTAGCTGAAAGCAAACACATGGATATATTTTCGAAATATATCTAAGAATCTACTTTCTCCTCTTGAGTGACATTGATACCAAACTTCAGGGTTAAGAGTCTTCTCACAATCTCTGCCTCACTCAACTCTTCTTTGTCAAGATCTTTCTCCACTGCTGGTCGAGACAACAAGTCAATAGCACTAAGCTGATGTAATGATTCATCTCGACCAAATCCTTCGTCCTCAGACGAGGATTCTTGATCGTAAGAATCTCCGATATCTACTTCTGAGACACTCTGATCGTCCTCCGTATCAGATTCTCATTAGTCACTAGTGGGTCTATCAGAGTCAGAAGTCACAACTCCAACACCCGAGAGAGGAACTATCACTCTATGATCTCTAGGCCCAATCCGTAAGTATCCCTTGTGCCACCTATCAGTGGTGCGCACAGCTCTCAACCAAGGCCTACCTAGGAGCAAATCATAACTAGAGTCCTTTAACACTTGAAATGACATCAATGTTTGAACTCCCATCACAGACATGACCACCTTCTCTAACACACCAAGAGGTCTTATCCGTTGCTTGTTAGCCATCCCCACGACAATGCTAGCCGGACGAGTTGGTTCCATCCCCAACTTCTTCATCAACCTCTCCGATATGACGTTTACAGCCGACCCTCCATCCACCAATACGTCAGAGACGTAGTGACCATTCAACCGGACTTCAATCTTTGAAGCCCTAGTGCATACCTCTGAAGCATGCACATCCACCACACCAACTCCCACTGACTTTGATGTCTTGCTCTTGGGTTTCTTCTTCTTGCTTCTCTTAGAACTCAGTCCTCCTCTGAGTTCCCTTCGTAAGCTGGGATTAAGTGCGATCAGTTGTCCAACCGTGATGTTGGCTTTCTGAGCACTCACATCTTCAACCACATCATATCCCGCTTGAGAAGATGAAATGATGAAATCCGTCATCCCCAGCTTCTTTCTTGGCTCCCTTGGTGTACTCGAAACATTACTCAAACGAGTACTTCTACTAGCTGACTCCTCCATGAAAACCGGTTCATCAGAAAATCGTGTTCTTTTCTTTTCTTGAGCTAAAAGCTCCACCGGTGCATGAGAAGAGTTTGAACTCTCTCCTTTCACGTAGATGGGATCTCGCACGACATCGATAATAGCCACCCCCTTGTCTCGTCCTTGTGATGGATTTCCTCCACCCATATTCATTCTGACAGCTTCGGCACCTCTTGCTCCGTTGTTAGGACAATTTCACTGGAAATGAGAACCTCCACACATCCAACAAGTGATTCCTCCAAAGTTATCTTGGTTGCCTCCAAAGTTACCTTGATTTCCTCGGTTGGGATTGTTGTCGTAACCTCTTTGACCTCCTCCTCCACCTTTGTTCCTCCATTCTCGTAACAACACCACATTTATCTTGAGATCCGCAAGAGTGTCGGTGATGCTCTTCAGCTCGGCATGAAAATCAGAGGTGGCAGTAGACATCGTTGTTGGGACAAACGGTCTTGGCACCACCGTTGAAGTAGGAGCTGACGTTGAAGCAATCACCAATTGTGATGGTGCAGGTGCGATCGTTGTGACTACACCAAGAGTCGAAGTCGACACTAGAGCAGCATGATGAGGTTGGATGATATCTCCTTCATCCAAACTCTCTTTCATATTTGTCGCAATCTTGATGGCCTCCGCTTTGGTTGTTGGCTTCTCGTACCTCACTTGGGTTCGAATTGAAGGCCTCAACCCTCCCACCAAGTTCTTGGTCAACACTGCTCCAATTCCCGCCATCGTTAACTCCACATTGTCTCCACTCTTCCGTAAGACCGTCCGAAACCGTTGCTCCAACTTATCCACCCTTTCGGCATATTGTCGAACTTTCTCGTCGTCCCGTTGCTTCAAATGAGTAAGCTCCACCATGAGCTTCTCATAACTCTCTTCTGGAAGAAATTCTTCGATGAGTGCATTACTCAACGTCTCCCATGTGTCCTCAACTGCACCAGGTGTCTGGCTCTTCACTCGGTCTTCATACCACGTAAGAGCAAAATCTTCTAAAAACTCTGGCAGTAACAACACCCATTCTTCCTTCCTTCTCACGTTGTTTCCGATGCAACCCCTTTTGAAGTCTCGTACAAATGGTTCTACATCTTCATTGTCCTTCCCATGAAACACTGGTAACTTCCCCATCTTGTAACTATTCTTTCTACCCTTCTAATTTTTGTGCAATAACTACTCGCTAAAAGAGTACGAACATCACCAATTCCATTCGCGAGTAATCTACCATAGGTAAAATGAAAGGAAATGGTTGTAACAACACCTCTTGTGTCATCTTTTCTCCCAAAGTAATCATGAGCCTGAGTCGCATCACCGAATTCTCCACCACCGAATGACGATCTCCATCACAACTCAGCCGAGTCCTCTTTTGAAGTCGACAACTTCTCCGTCTCAGCTCTTTGAGTCTCGTCCAACTTCTCGACTACTGACGTAAGAAGAGCGGCCACATCGACGCACTTGTGTCCTCTTGATAGATCACCCACTCCACAACTTGGACAAGGATCTTCACCTAGAAGATGAATTGGCGCTGGTGACGATGGACCCACTCGAAGACTTAAATCAATAAACTCCCGCTTCCTTTTAGCTCTCTCGGTTCTGATTCTAGTTGGACAATTCATTACTTTGTGTCCCAACCCTCTACAGAAATAACACCACAAGTTGGTTTTTACTCTTCTCCTCAGAGACTCTACTTGAGGTTTGTACTAGGGATCTCAAACTCAACAATAATCTCTTTCGAGCTCTCTCCGACGCTTACTATGACATCTAAACCTTGAGAAAGGTTTCTAAGTCTAACTTTCCAATCTTTTGACTTCCACTCATGTTGCACCTTCTCAACCATTAAGTGGACAAAATATCTTTGAAGAAAATAACTCTATATCACTTTCTTAACTCTTTCGAGCTTTATACTGAAAATCGTGTATTATACATGCTATACACGAATTAAAATCCAATCTAAAATTAAGAGTCCATGATAATATCCTCATGACCATCGTCTGTACTGATCCTAGCAGACATCTTAAAGTCACTTTTGTAAGGATCACATTCTACTTCGTCAGGAGCATTCGTGACCTCCATAGTGAATGATACTTTGAACTCAACTTTCTTCACATCTGCGCCGATGCTCGCAGAAGCTTCTTTATATAAAGCAAAAATGGCACCCCAACTGCAATAGATGCTTGATCGCAACGCCTCTATACTTAACGTTGGCATTTCCGTCTCCGTTCTAACTCCCAAGCGTCTCTTCTTCAACCTTGGCACTCGAACTCGATTCCTCATGACGTATCGTCAAGACCTCCTTGTATGCCGAAACATATATCTCTTAGTTGGTAAGAGATCTCTCCAAGATTTTTGTGATCTCCATTAGCTCAACCTCCAAGCTACTAACTCATGAAGTTTCAACAGAAACTTCACTAATCAGAAGAGATGGTGATGACTGTACAAATTTTCAGAGAACTGAAATTTATATATTTTCACTTCCCTCATGCTTGTCAACCCCCTCCACTTTGAAAAATTCTTTCTCCCTCTTCAGACCTCATCTTCTCATGATTTCTTTTGTCCTGGATAGCTTATCAGCCACTCTAAAACACTGGAAAGTTTTTCAAGAAAATAAAATTCACAGAAAATCTGACACTGACTGTAAACTTTTTCCAGAGAACAGAATTCCTCAACTCTCACGAATAAACCCCCTCAACTTTGAAAATTCATTGCTCCTTCTCTAGACCACCTTTTCCTATGATTTCTTTTGTCCTAGATAGGTTATTAGCCAATCTAAAACACTGGAAAGTTTCTCAGGAAAATAAAATTCACAGAAAAGTTGACAGCGACTGTACAAATTTTCTAGAGAGCAGAATTTCTAAACTCATAAATTTCTCTCCTTTAATAACTTTTCTCTCCTCCTTTCTCTACAACTCCTGTTGCACCCTCTTTCAACTCTCCTCAAACCCTTTCTAAGTGAACAAGATGTAAAGAATGACTTCGAATGCGTCATATATCACTACGGGATACACGAAAGGTTCTAATGTTGCTAACATCGCGTTAGCTCTCTCTCCTCCCAACGTTCTCTCCATGTGTTCTCTCATAATCTCTTTTTGTCTAATATAGAACTGAACTCTAAACATTTTCAATGATCCCTTCAAGTGAGGTCCCCGCAACGGAACCAAAAATGTAAACCCTCCGCGGTCCTATCGATCAACTACCCCCTGATCTCTCAATCTCCACGATCGTCATCCACGAATCTACAACATGTCGGGTCTGTCTCTCACTCAGGGGCCACATCTGATGGCTTTGATGGAAGCACACCATGAATCTTGAAGGGAAAAATGCTAAGTTCACTCATTCATACACCCACAAACTTATCAACTAAAAATCTCCTTAAACTCATCAACTTAAATCCTCCATTCTAACGACGTCTCTCAAGTTCTCACATGCTAAAAATATCCCACACTCTCTATATTACTCAAGTTGTCATTACGACGATGTGAAAACAAGGATGAAGAGCTCTTATCTACTCCTCTATTTATACATTATAGGTTTTTCACTTTGGTACCCTCCGGTAACTCAGTCGTAACTACTTTTACCGGGTTTTACTAAGATATTACTTAAGGTAAAAGCATTAATCACATGGGCTTCTTATCTTTGCACATGGGCTTATTCCTTCAAAGTCAACAACTTCTAGAAGGATTCTGGAATATTCTCAAGGAATCTCGAATTTCCACCCCCCTCTACACTAGGACCCACTAAAAAGGAAACATGTGGAATCTCTTTTTGTTTTTAATGCCCACAAAGTCCACAACTTTAATCCAACCACTCATATCAAGTCAAAAAGGAGATAAGGGATACTTTCCATCTCCTTTCTACCTTTTAGACAAGAGGACAAGATAGTAGTGCTCACTCTTTAGCAAATATCTGAATTCTGCCAAAAGTACAGCTAAGTTTAACCATAACTAACTTTTAGCTAGTCATGACTAACTTGATACCTCTTTAAAGTACTTTGGCAGCAAATAAACATTCTCAACACTTAGTTATAACTAAACACCTTACTAATAGACAAACTTACTATGTGTAACATAGATCGTTACAGGACCAACTCATGGATCTACTAGCAGACTTCTTCTCTTCCTCCTTCTTCAAGTATAAAAGATACGTCAATGGCTGTCCAAACCCATCCACATTAGTGAATATAACAAACAATTTCAAGCAGTAGCATTGGTCTTGAAAGTAGAATCTTATAATAACCATTTCCTTCGCTTGGTCTACTCTAGCAAAGAGAGGAGTGGTGAATGAGAAAGTTGTACATAAATCCCCCGCTCCAAACAGAACCACTTCAAAGCTTGCACTAAGAAACTGATCACTGCCAAGCAATAATCTGGCACTCTCCATCTGATCTCCTATTCTCGCATATAAGATCTAGCATACACTTGAAAGATCCAAAATTGACTTGAGTTGGAGTTATATGTGATGGATCAGTGATCTTCTCACATCTTCGATAAACCTCTAGCTTCTGAAGATTAAGTCATGCCCTCTGCTCAAGGTAGGAGATGACTATACTCGAGAACATGTGTTATCTGTAGGAAGATTTTGAATGTTTCTGATTATGTTGACATTGCACGGACATAATGAGGATCTCCAAGTTCATACGAACGTGAAGAGTTCCATGATAAGAGTATCGTTCATTATGGTGAGCTTTTTCAACAACACGTTCAACGACTGTTATTTTCGACAAAATGTAAAATCATCATCAGACACACTCTCTCTGCAGCTCGTGAGGACTGAAGATGAGCTAATGCTTGAAGAATAATCTGGATATGTGTGACTTATTATTGTCTACTATCTAATTTAATTGATGCGGTTAGAGAGTGTTTTGAGGACAGTGATTGTGAAGACAACATGGTATTTTTGATTAAATATCGATCTCAATAAGGACTATGAAGTGGAGGAGTTTGAAGCCTGGAAAGCATCCATTGCTCATGAGTGAATGTCAAGATGGCTGAAAGCGCACGTCATACCAAAATGCGAAGTAGCCAGTGAATACTGTTGGAGGTCAGAAACGTAAATGCTTCTGAGAAGTTTCTCAAGTTATTCAGTAGCATCTTATGGTGTTGTTCTAGAGATGACAAAGCTAAGAGCCATAAGAACAATGAGAGCTTGGAGAGCACTTAAACACGTTCAAATCTTATGGTTGTGTCCTTTGCGCGAGCGGCTGAAATCGACTACTAACAATGCACGATGATATTTGTTGCAAATCGATCCCTTCATCTTTTGTAGTTGTCTACTACGTCTCAAAAACACTCTCACTATGAATTAAAGGTACAAGCCATGTGATCATTCCTGCAACGTAACTACCACCATGCTCAATCTACTACTTGATATGTATTCAGGTGGGTACTCGTGCGTCTGCTGTGATTCAAAATTATGACAAAATGAGACAAGAAGGATATGGAGTCCTCTCATTGTCGTAGTGTGAAATACTCCTTTAGTACCGGTTCTAACACAGAATGATTCAATAAGAAATGGAGTTGGACATGGAGCTATTATCGTCAGTCTACAATGGAGCTACTTCTACATGTTTTAGATCACGTGCAAACCCAAAACCCACACCCTTCATTCTAGAGTCATTAAACAAACATATGATGAGAACACCTAACATGGATATGGAGCTACTTTCGTCTATAGCATTCATCTTGATCGTCGCATTTCATTTGTTAAATAATTCACTGGGTTGTCTCATTCTAGCTGTACACACATTCGAACTCCACTTCCTTCTTTCTCAAGTCTTCGCACATCAAATCGTCTAAAATCAGTCGGTCGTGTTCACAATTTTGTGATTTCTGGTCATCTGCAGTTTCTAGACATGGTTCTACCAGTTTGTAGTCCACTTCATGGTTAAGGTTGATTAGAATACTCAGTTCATGTGTTCAATCGAGCTATGGTTATAGTTCATTACAAGACTCAGTTCACGTGGTTAACCGAGCCATGGTTGTGGTTGGTTCATGCCATACTTGTCGTGATTTTCGTTGGTTACATGGTGTATTATGTTCGTGGAATACATATTTGACCTCGACCCGTATCATCACTGTATATGTTATTGTGTCAGATTTTATGTGAAGGGTGTCCAGGAAAACACGAGGTTCATGGCTGTGGAGATGTAGTGTGCTGAACGGAGACAAGAAAGAGAAACACAAGCACGAAAACGAACGTCGCAATATATATCAACTCTCAACGTATATACACTGCCGGTTCTTTCTCTCTAAGAACACAAAACTGAGAAGCAAACCAGAGTGGTCTGTAATCTGCTGTAAAACCCTTTAAACGAGTCCATGAATCTCAACCTAGACCCAAAACTATCGAAGCGTAGCTCAAAGCAAGAGAAACATCTCTTTGCTAACAAAAAGAGCTTTCTCAATATCACACGATTCAAACCCAAGTCCAAACAACGTTCATGTACAAGCTAAAGCTAGCTACCACAAGCTGTACATAACCAACTAGAACTCCAACAAACTCAAAAAAGCGAAAATCGTAACGAAGGAATCGAAAAAGATCTATCTGAGAACTTTCTCTTTTCATCAAACGGTCTTAAGATGTTGATAGGGTCTTCTTCCCTGACTCTGTTGGTCCAGAAAACCTTTAGATTTGACTCCCAACAGCCAAGATATCTGTGATTTTTGGTCGCAATTGATCGAACTTTTCAAAACTCCTTCCTGCGGCTTAAAATCACACACTCTGTCCAAACGGATCGTCTGATTTGATATCCGTCTTCTCTGGTAGGTAGATCTAGCTACCTTGAACCCAATGGGAGTCCAAACAAGCCGTTTGGAGTTCCTTCGCAAAACCAGGCAAGAAATTTGATCGCAGGATGCAAAAAACTGACGTATATCGACTCCTTGCAACTCAAACTTGCTTACCACACCCAATCCAACAGTCCAATCCATACACGGTCTTCTCTTGTGCGTAGGTGAAGACTCCCTGATCGCATAGGCACCAAGAATGAAACGCTTGGCTCACCGATCGCGAAAAACACCTAATATCAGGTCGTAGACGACGAAAAACTGACGTTAGCGCTTCCCTGCGATTCAATTTCACTCAGAACTCCAAAACTGCCCGAAGAAACTTCGTATCGTCTTCAATTTCTTGAAGAACTCTGCGTTCTGATCCCGATGGATCCAAGGATAGCAACTTTGGACTCTGGAACGGTCCAACTCCCCTTCACATGTCACTGAAACACTCCAAATCCTTTTCTTGTGTCTCAATTTCTCTCAGAACACACTCTCCGATCCGCCTGTTCACGAACCGTCTTAACCAACACGTAGCTTGCACAGATCTAAACCCAACGACGCCTTGCGCGCTTGCATTGGATCTCCAAATCTCCTGAATCGTTTGTTGACAAGTCGTAGATGCAAGCTAACCTCTTAAGCTATCCCCTTACGTCAGACGCTGTACGTACAAGAATTCACAGATTATGAGGAAGCATGCCCCTTGCATCCTTAGTATAGCGCCAAGAGCTGCAAATACCTAGTTTGCAAAAGTGAACTAGGGCTTAGTTTGATTTTCTCTTCTTTCGAGTCTCGTAACTTCTCCACTAGACGTCCAAATGAAGTAGACGAAATGCCCATGGGAAGCTGACAACGAGCTCTACCCATTGATGTAATGAAAATGAAGATCTGAAGTTGTGCAAAAAGCTCGTAAGCTGAGGCCTAGCTTGTTTTTCCTATCTTTCGAGTCTCGTAACTTCTCCACTAGGCGTCCAAATGAAATAGACAAAGTGCCTATGGAAAGCTGACTAGGAGTTCTACCCATTGATGCAATGAAAATGAAGATCTGAAGTTGTGCAAAAAATCTGTAAGCGGGGGCCTAGCTTGTTTTTCTCATCTTTCGAGTCTCATAACTTCTCCACTAGGCGTCCAAATGAAGTAGACAAAATGCTTATGGAAAGCTGACTATGAGCTCTATTCATTTAGGCGATGAAAGTGAAGATCTGAAGTTATGCAAAAAGCCTCGTTTTTAATCTCATGAGTGTCTTTGGAGTGACAACGGTCAAAATTTGATTTTCAGATAGGAGTCGGTCCACGACACGACAACGTGCTCTTCATCCCATGCCAATTATTGCCTTGATCGTAGTACTGTAAGTACGTATTAAGCGTGATTTTTCATGCACATTCAATTGTAATCATGTGTCTTAACTGCAGACTCCGAAGAACATCGAGGCTAAGCCTCGATATCTATAGCTCTAAAGTCGCTATCTAGACTGGATTCTTCGTTGTCATCATTTGTATGCGGACAATGATGCATCAAATAACCATTGGTTTCTGTAGGCAACCTTCCATATCCTCTAGTTGGTGTTTGGAATACCCAAGTAGAAACAGCAAATTATTTTATTTCGAAATAAAATTATACTCTCTTTACGTTTCTCTTCCATTACTATGTTTACTACTTGTGTTGGCTTATTTTGTGTGGTTTCTCAATTCTGTACTATGTCAGTTTGACCCTACAATGTCAATGCACTGCATAATGCTGCAGTACTTGGTTTGTGCTAAAACATCCAAACATAGAACTGATGAATTTAAATTCTTGGAGTCATTCACTTACGGCAACCTCAATATCTATTCAGATGCGAATTCCTGATTGCATCTATAATTAAATAGTTCTGTTTGTTATTAACTCTTGATAGTAAAAGTTATAGATAAAAGCATTTTTAGTCTGAGATTTCTAAGATTTTTGAAAGATACAAGAAGTACTTGTCTTTCACTGCAATCATAAAGATGGTTGAAATACAAACATCAAATTATTTAATGTGTGCCAACAGAGAATCAAACTTGCTTGTCATTTTTGAAGCTCCTTTCAACAATTATCGTATTGTGAAGATAAATTTTATCTATAAACTCCATTAGAATAAATCCCAATCTGCTTTCGGATTAGAAAATTAAAAATGTAGAAAGAGGATAAAATGTATCAAAATATTCCGAGTTTCTGTCAATCATGCCATACACCAACTTCTCAAATTGAAGTGATTTGAATTGTCCATAACTCAAGATAAATTACTCATCATATAAATTCACTTAATTTATAGATATATACTCTAGGTTTAACATCTTAGTGGAGCGACGTAAGAGGGTTTTAGGCGATGCTTGCATATCGTTGGCGTGTCAAAGTTGATCCCGTAAAACTGAAAACTAGAGTTACCGTAGGATTTGGGTTTGGATACGTTAGCTAGCTAACGTATCCAAACCTAGCTAAAAATATATCCTACAACGACACGCACGCAAGAAAAGGAATAACATTCATTTATTTTTCGAAGTCTAATAGGGGAGTTGATCCAAGTTCAGCAGCAAGAGAACAATAATGATAAAACTGTATTGTGTGCCTTATCTATGTATAGGATAAAACAGAAGGAGCTAGGTAAATAAAACATTTGATTATTGTCGAACTTCTCTTCACAGAAAAGTCTAATGATAAAAAAGATAACATCCATATTCTCCATGACAAGGACTGCGAGTATGACTGTGACGATATTGATGGCAGAGTTTACGAAAATCACGCAGTGCCACGAGTGATAAATCTTATTTATAACCAAAAAAAGACTCAAATTATAATAAAGAAAAAATCTTACATGATGTATTAGCGTTCCTATGGAGACAAGTAGTATGTCTTATTATCTTCACTTATATTACGCTGTCTGCTCATTATCACGCGAGTAACATTTCTATTGTTTACTATGATGCATCTTACTTTCTGTTATTCTCAATTATACTACGTTATCTGTTCACTACCACCCGGCGTAACATTTCTAGAAAAATTGTTTACTATGGTGCATCTTACTTTCTCTTATCTCCAATTATACTACGCTATCTGTTTACTACCACTCGCATAACATTTCTAGAAAAATCATTTACTATGATACATCTTACTTTCTGTTATCCCCAATTACATTACGCTGTCTGTTCACTATCACCCGCGTAACATTTCTAGAAAAATTGTTTACTATGATGCATCTTACTTTCTGTTATCTCCAGTTATACTATGCTTCATGTTCACTATCACCCGGGCAACTTTTTCTAGAAAAAAGGTTTATGGTGACGCATCCAACATCTCTACGGACGAGTTTGACATAACAACAGTTCAGAATAGTTGTTCATATGGTATTTTTTATTCCTTCTGGTATCTCCAAAAGTACAGCGTGGTCATTTATTTGTGATTTTTGTAGATTAACAAACTAGAGAGTGGTAGCTCAAATCGTTAAAACTATCAATGGTGATTTGGTGAAATAGTAGTTTAGTGTCCTTCGATATCAAAACTCTTTTGGACATCAATCTCGATTGGGTTGTCTTGCAATGGACATAAAAATATTTGTAATAATAATTCTTGTACTACCATCTTCAAGGAGCTCATGAATGACAATGGATATCTTGCATTCACTATTTCTAGGTATATCATTCAAGCTCAACAATACGACAAGTGATAAACTCGACATGAAAGATCAGGGGTGGAAAGTCATACAGATTTAGAAACAAGAACACAACCATGAGTTCAGACGGGAAGAGAGATGGAGCTAGCAGTTCAAAGCGAGTGCCGAGGTTACAGTTCGACCTTGGAATTACTCAAATGTTTCAAACATTTATGCTGTTCATGAAGCAACAACAAGCAACGAGCGGAAGGAGGTCTTGGTGACGAATGCATTTCATGTTGTTGTTGGTAAGATCAACAACGTGAGGAGAGAAATATCTCAACTACTATTGAGTTAAATTAAATAACAGAAATTGAGTGTTTCCTCAACTTCTTCATGTGATCACAAATCTCGAGTACTACAACCAACTCAAACGTTTCAATCATTTTGTCATCTAGTACTTGTTGACAAAATGATTGAGAAACGGGAAGACTCAGAGCAAGTTATCAAGAAGCCATTCTTGGATGAGTCAAATTCTCAACAAAAATTACATGCCACGAAGTTGCTAGAGAGTTCGAGAAAGAGTTTTCTCGACTAGGTCGAATAGAAAAGTTGACATTGCAACCTAACAGAATGGAGTTATTCCTTGGAGTTGCAGACGATAAGTTACAAAAGAAGAAGCTATGAGTTCTTTTCTAGGATATGAACGAGGATGAAGAGCTTACGAGCAATTGGAAAAAAAATCCAAGAGTCTATTAGTCTACTTACCATGCCAGAACAAGGACGGAAGAAAGTTTCGATTAGAAGACTGACATTGATTTCAGTTACTACTATACTAGTTGCTCGATTGATAATTGTTCGGTTGATGATTCATGTTGTTCCTACTGAACAACCTCAAGTTGTGCAAGCCCTTATTGTAATACCAAAGAAAGACGACTTTAGACTTGAGGAGGTCATGCTAGGAATGCAAGATCTGCAGATCAAACTAACGAAGTTGGAAGAGAAAAGATTGACTTGGAAGTTTAGAATAGGCCAAAGTAGACTTGGGTTCAACGAAGCGTTTGGTGCAATAGCACAGACCATCCAAGGAAGGATTGCAAGGACTTCATTGACACCTTACAACAAAGAGTTATCTTTTGGAAGGATGAGAAAGTCACATTGAGGAATGTGAGTGCGCTCTTGGAGGTCAACTTCAGGAAAGGAGAAAATGCAGAAGTCATATAGTTCTTCCTCCTCTTTCTTTTATCAACACGGTTCTTTCATTGAGAGATTTGTCTCTGCTGCAAGTACTCGACAAAGAGACCATTTGGATGAACCTCTTTGTATTTGAGCTCACTATAAGGCTCTCTTGGCCGATTCTCAAGGTTGTGTTTTTCTATCTCTAGTTGTCAAATTGCATATCATCGGTCCAGTAGATCAAGTTTGTGATGTCTTTGATCATCTTGTCTCTCAATGAGTCTTGGTAGGGTTGAGAGTGAAAGTGACAAAGTGCAAGACTTGGTCTCTTATAGATGTATCATCGGACGCCAACTCTTAATGAGCTTGTTACACCTAGAGATAATTTACATATTATCAGAGTGTCGGTGCGCTCAACAGACTTCATTTCTCAGATGGAGGATGTTTTTCGTATTGAGGACTTTTTTAGGTTAGAGGATTCTCATGTTGTCTTCGGTATCTTTTTTCTTCAATAGCACGTCATCCGGGTTACTTACTTCACATAGTATCTCCATCTCTTATCTTCATCTCGTGTCTTAGGAGTTTGATAGGAAGATCATGGAGGTGCTAGAGTCGATGTATATGTTGAGAGAGGATCATGTCTTAGTGGCAGATGCGGTTGTCACGGATCTGATCCAACATTAAGTGACAACATAGGTAGCGAATGTGACCAAGTATATAAGTATATAAGAGAATACCGCTTCATCTGTTAGCATTGGAGATACATGATCGTCAACATCATAGTTCGATGATTTTATTCGAGGTTGTGCTAGAGCCTATCACGATAGACGTCCAGGAGTTTCACTTTCTTTTCTTTTCTATATTTTGTATTCTAGACACTGTTTTTTCATTGTTGTACAAAGAACTTTACCTGGCACGGTCCACAAGAAAACAATTGCAGCAGGGGATGCAACCTCTTGTGCATCAATTGTACGCGAGATTTTTAATTTATCAAAGTTTGGTATTTTAAGAGCAGTTGGTGACTTTAGAGCTAAAGATTGAGAGGCTTAATCTCAGTTTTCTCGTCACTCTTTGGATGTTGGATGCTTGATCCTTTGGGTCTCTCTTTTCTCTTGTTTGACTTGAAGGAATCTTTCATCCGTTTGTTATCTATATGCGTCGTCTTTCTCCGATCAAAGTGTTAATTGGTATGCGTTAGCAAAGCTATACGTTGATTGTTAAAAATGGAAAGAAAGAGATGACTTTTTGTAGCGAATGTGTACTTTGTTGTAATAAAGAGACAATCAAGAAGAGAGAAGGACAAAGGGAGTTGCTCCGGAAAGGAGAAGGAAGGAATCTAGATCTCGAAATATTATTAACGCATAGCCCTAGAATTCCATTAAGAACATAGCTCTTTGTTTATCTCGGACTCGAAAATATATCTCAGATTTCATCTTGAAAGTAGGTCAAACTTTCTCTCTCTTGTAAGTTTGTGTTCTAAAATCGACAATTTTCACTACAACTTGAATACTTCACTCACGAGAATGAATCAGGCTTGTCTCACAAATACGTTCCAATCGCAATGAGATCATGAGAAATTTATGTATAACAGAGTTTACAATCGACAAGTTTCTGAGAAATTTCATTCAGAATTTGAGGAAAATGATCGAAACTCACAACACTAAACGTCGGATCCTCCAAGCCGTACCGGGGTCCTAAGTGCTACTGTAGTATCGAATTCTGTTAGACTCGTATAGCCGACGTTGCAAACATTCTTCCCGACTGCCGGATCCTACCTTCTGGATTAGTTCGTAAGAAAAGCGTGAATAGGGTCACTCAAACTTGGCTTTTACGGAACTGACATAAATCTCATAAGATTTTTACAAGTTTCTGCTGTAAATTTTACGTATCATCTCCAGAGGTGGTACGTAAATTTTACAGTAACTTGACGTAAATAGTGTATGTTTATAAACATTACTTCTTGAATGCCACTGGAAAAACCAAATCAAATCAATACTCTCTTTCTGCAATCTTTGACAATGTCTGAAAGTTCACACTTACGTCTCCTCATCTAAACCCTGTAATTGCCTTGATGAGAAAAAGTTTGAGAGGCCCTAAGGGAACTCAAACCTTGCTTTTACTGATCAGGTCTCAATGGCTGATGTGGTTGTTACGGATCCGACACGGGACTCAATGACGACACATGTGATCACCCATCTCCCAGGATAGGTTGCAGTCGTGGCAGCAGCAACGAAGGTATCCAAGTATAGGGGTATGCAAGCGGGACATCGCTTCATCCCCTTAGCCTTGGAGATATACGGATCGACAGCTTTGAAGTTCGACGTCTTTCTGCGAGAGTGCGCTAGAGCCTACCATGAGAGACGCCAGGAGTACCACTTTCTCTTTCTTTCTGCACCATGTTTTTCAGGCAGCGGGTTTCCATTGCTCTACAGAGAGCTTTAGCAGGCGCCATTCACAAGAGAGCAATTGCAGTAGATGATGCCTCTTCAGGTGCACCTGTTGTAGGTAGAGATACTGACTTTTTGATCTCCGACATTATAGGTGTGACTGGCGATTTTAGAGCTACTGATAGCGGGGTTCTCCCCTTCAGGGTGGTTATTGCTTGGCCCTTCGGGTCCTTCTTTCCCTTGTAAGACTTGATGGGGATGGGAAGACCCCATCATGCCTTACAAGCTTGATGGGGTCTTCCCATCCGTTGGCTATATATTGGGTCGCGTTTTTTCCTTTTACTGAACTCCCGTATAACTTTCTACAGTTTTCGGCTGTAAACTCTCCGTACGATTGTCTTCCCGTAAACCATCTCTCCTGCATTCCTTTGAAAAAGTCCAGTTTTTACACACGTTCTGCAAGCCCTTACAAAGCTTGACAGTTTAAACTTCCGTCTTCTCGCCTGGATCTATAAATTTCGTTATGGGAAGCGGTTTGAGTGGCGGGAACGCGACGGGAAATGACACTATTCGTCTGTACGTTCCTGTAGCGTTCGCGTGGTGTTCCAGTTTGGTTAAACTTTGACACGCCCTAATCCTGTCTTCACGCTGCTTGCATCACGCTAGTTTAACTCATCTTCGCGCGCATTATTCTTGCTAGTCTCTAGGGCATAGCTCTTTGGGTCGGGAAGTTAGCCTTTTGTCGCTATGCTCGGCTGTTGATAAGAGACCCACACCGACCGACCGGCCGGGGTCAATTCCTCCTCGATAATTCCTTGTTTCACTCATCGGTGCATTTAGGTCCTCAAAGAATCATCTCCGTGTCTCATGGGCTCCCCGGACACAAGCAGGTTCACCAGCATCAACAGCATTCCATGACGAGGAGTTCGCCGTTTGCTTTCCATCTTGCTTGTCCTCTGAGCTGGTTCGGCTGCCATAGAGAGGGCTTCTGCAAATTTTTTTGCGTCCTCCTTGAGTTGAAACTCCAGGCCGTGGAGGACTCTGCGACGAGCTGGCGTCTTTAGTAATCTGTTCCCTTCTGGTGTTGATAGCTTTGTTAGAGTTGGTTTACTTGGTTTAATAATGACTTGCTTCGCTGAGTCATTATATTGTAGCGTCTTCATAGTCATCTAAACGTGAGGGTTTTGTTCCCACCTGTGACTCTTGGCACTTATCAGTAGATTCCAGATTATTGTGACCATCGTTATAATACTACAAATGATATCTTTTCAGTCCGTTCATCGCAGGTTTCTCTCGAGGGAAGTGCTAAACGACAGCCTCATTCTGATTTCGCGCTGTCAGTTTTCCTGTCATGCCATTCTCTTTGCCATGACAGTGCATGGAGTAGCCAACACTCTCGGCTCGTACGTACTCACGCTCTCTGCCCCGACCTTCACCTGATCATCGAGCAGTCAGGTTCGACGCCTAGGTATACGTAAAGTGGGATCGTGGTTAACCCCGCTGGATTAGACCGAATTCAGTTGTTGAAGTGTAGATCCTAAGTTGAGATTTGAGATTTGTGGCACACGCCCATTCGTAGTCCAGTAAGCGACTTGCATGGCATGCAGTTTACAGATCGCACATTCCTACTAGCCTCTTCTTTTCTCAGAGCGAAGGTTTCGAGGCGCAGGCAGGATAGACATATAGTATCTAGAAGTGACCCTCTTGACTGGATTTTATCATATTTTCACTGTCTCTTTTCTATAGATATAGGAGCCATGGATCGATATGGAAAATTCTCACGTGGAAGAAAGTAAAACCCAGTAACATTAGAGTGGATTAGAGTAGCCAGAGATATATGGGAGAGACCAGTCCAAGGTGAGAACCTTCTTTGCAGACGCGTAAGTAGTAAAGGAAAGATCCGGTTACTCAACACGAAATAGAGCCTATAGCTGCGCATGCAAGGCAGCAACCTTGTTTAGGAAGCTTCTTCACCAGGCGACACAGACATGTAGACAGATGAACCACTATACTATTCATCCAGCTACCACGTGGATGGACCAGTTCAACAGCTCGACGGGAAGGATGACAATGTCTTAATTAGACACATAGGGGAACGCATTTGCGTGTTCAGATTTGGAGGGTATATCGCTTGTCAAGGATGATGAAGTAAGCAAGACAGTTGCTGCTCGTGGAACTCCGTCAAGGTGAAGGTCCCCGTGAGTCAGGGTCTTCTCAGTCAAGCAGGAGATTCAGGGTCTGATCAGGTCGTCCACGGTGACGACTTCTGAGGTCTGAACCTGGAGGAAATTAATCGACTTCCTAACACAGGGATTTTGCAAAGATTCGATTTTGTGAAACTCAGGGAATTTGGTTAGTTGACCTTCATTCTCTCCTTTGGTCCTTGGATTGTACTTTCCTACAACAACACGATGCTGTAGCTATTTCGTAGGCTAAATGTGGACATTATCTCGAATACTAATCAGGGTGTTTGATTACATATACCAACTTTGCCCTTCCATTATCCACTTGGAGTAATGCAGCAAACATCAAGACTATTATTATTGGACTGCATGCTGGACTATGCAACTGGACAACATGGGTGGCCAAGTAAGTGTTGTGAAAGAAGACTTCACGGATAAATTTCCATGGAGGGGTTTAGGATTTGGTTCCACTATTGATACTATCCATCTGACATGGTGCTGTTCGCAACAGTTCATTCAGTAGTTGAATACTGTATGTTATACGCTATCTATTCAAGCTCATCATGGCTAGATCTGTACGCACATGGCCGTTCCTGCCTCCAGTACATCGTCAGTCAAGCAATAAATTCCAGTTGCAGATCTATGCCGCTCGAAACATTTGTCATATGATGATGTAAATTAAGTCTTGTTGATTACATCAGATTCTGTAGATGTTCGGATTCAAAAGTGCCCGTAAAATAGAATTCTTTCCAAAGTAGCTTTCGTAAGTTGTTATATCCGGGTAGTGTAACTATCACATCACAGGGTATCCGTACTACTCCTTCAGAATCCAGAATCCAGAGAGTATCACATGCTCTTTTGTCCATAGTGGAATTACTAGTATAACAACGCCTCAAACACCAGGCTGTTGTTTCCACACGTGGATTACACCGAATATATATCTTAGCTTTCCACAAGTAGAAATGTTATTTCATAACATCCCTGCATTGAGGTTTTCACTACGCACAACCCAAGATACAGTACGCGACGAAGTCGTTCTATACGCACGCGGATATCTCCACGGACTGAAACACGTTTAGGGTTTTGTAGCTCCACTTTAGGTTTAGTTGCGTGGAACCGAGGAAAAGAAAAACAGAGAAAGAGACGAGTCAACTCAACAGGAGAGTGTCTTGACACGGGGTGTGGGTCCATATCGAGACACGTAGTGAGGTGAGTGTGCGTTGGTGGTTTTGCTGGAGAGGGTGGATAGAGATGCGATGTCAGAGAGCCGTGGGAATTTGGAGAATAAGAATGAGGTGCGTGATCTTTGAAGAGGGGTGTGAGCGTTTGTTCAATCATCTTTGCGGAATATTTTTAATTTATCCTGTACTGAGATTTCTTAGACCTAGACACGTTTCAGCGATGCAAATGGGATCGTTCAGTCTCATTCAATCCATAATCTTTTCGACTGTACATGTACGATATCACTCTTTGCTGGATTCCTCCGGTTCTCTAGTATCTAAGGTAGCAGTTTCTGCATATTACAGTGTAAGCTTCTCAAGTTCTCACAGCATATTTCCGCTTACTTTACTGCAGAGATTATTATTCCACCTGCTTAAAATCTTGATTATATTTAGTTGGTCCAGGGAAGAAAATCAAACTATCTTGTGGAACCAGTACAGTTTTCCATCAATTTTGCGTATACCTGCTCCATGCTGCCCGACGAGTATTTTAGCAGAAAAGGTGTAAAAATCCTTCTCTTGTAGACATTGCGCTAATGCCTTTTGAGGCGAAGGTTTGACACCCCTGTATATATATGTATAGTGCAAGGGCTGTGCGATCTCCCGATCGATGGATGGGAAACTTGTCCAGACGGGGACAGATGGAGATCTAGATCATAATTTCTCCTGTTCTGTCTGTTATATGTATACGCTATCATGATGTTCCTTACAATCCTTCAGCGCGCTAGCGAGCTATGACACGGTTCTAAATCGGATTGTACACAAGTAACGTACTAGTATGATCTTTCACATGCAAGCTTCGGGCAACACTGAAATCTGATTTATGTACTAAGCTTGATCATGACTTTGCTTCGTACTTCTAGGTCTAAACAATGTATCCATGAACGTCTTTTCAGGTTAATATGTTTGATATATATATACACATCGATCCATTTTCTGTCAGGGCCATTTGACTTTCTACCAAAATCGAGAATACATTCACGACCACGTCAATCCCATCAATGCATGGGGTCAACTAAAGCAAGATGATACACCATAGATCTTTTTTGTGTTCCCAGTGAATTCGAAATTAATGTAAGGACAGTCAAACTCAATAAAGTAGTGTCATCATGAAATATAATCGCTGATATATACGAAACTTTAATTCCCTCAGTGTATATATATCTACAGCCATTTCACCAATGGGGTCCTGAAATCACTGTTTCATGATCAGGATCCCAATTTAACTCCCTTCTTAGGGATATTCGCAATCGAACTTGTCAAAGATCTGAAATCTAACTTGACTCAGTCTGTCAAAAGCTGAAAGTCATCAGGAACTTATATAAGAGAGGATTGAACAACGATTATATACGAGATCTAGCTCGGCAGGAAGCCATGATATTTATGGGAGTTAGTAATAGAATATCTAGCTTCTGCTGTATATTTATTGTACAACTTGATTGTTAATAATACTACTCTGGTAGTTCCTTGTTCTTTCTGGAGTCCATGCTGTCTTGTCTTGCTTTCTTACTGGGCACCTTTAGATCATGCTGGTTGTGTTAATATCTTCACCTTCTATCTAATGATCACTCTCTGATCTATCTCGTTACGTTCCGCGTGGTCCTTAGCATTCAACTCACTTTATCCACACATCCGGGATGATGATCGATCAATTTCTAACGACCACTCCGCCCTTCGTCTGGGGGGGACCCAGGAGGAGGTCTGGGACCAGGTTCAGCCTCATTAAGATGTCGGCGTTGGAGAGGTGATAAGTCCATAAGAAATCTGTCTGTGTGAGCCAATCTTGACGATGTCGTCATGATCAGAGCAGCAAATGTTCCCCATCTTTCGTCTTTACAACCAACGGATCCGGCAAAACAGTCTGTCACAAAACCAAGCATGGCCAAACAGTTTTTGATGATGAGCAACAGTACGGGATGTCACGATCTCCCTACAGTATGCCTGATATATATAGATTCAGGTAATCGGGATCTTCCAGATCCCAACAATACGTTTCGAACGTCCAATCTCAATTGCAAATGAAAACTATAATACCTAAAGTCTGCTGACTGTCGACGTCGACTGCAATATCCACCTCGGAGTGCGAGCTTTGGCTCGGTGATCTTTTCCAGGAAATACCTGCGCCCACTTCATGATCAAGAAACATCTACAATCAAATTTACTCGGTCCGGTTCCTGCAGATCCACCGAACTTAGTTGACAACATTCTTCCAGATAGTTATGCAAATGCATAGTATCAGGTTCTCCTCTTGGACAATACGCAGCCTACATCTTCTGCAGCTAATCAAGAGAACGTGATTAAGTCATGACCTTGTAGATGCTGTGCTGATTCTGCCTCGACTTAACAGCGGATTTTACAATATGTTCACAGTTGTTTGATCAGATCGCGATCGGTATCTTTTTCACTGAACTGGAACTTGTAGAGTGGTCGACCAAACTCTGATTTTGCGCAACAGGGGATGATGACAAGCTCAGCCTGGTGAGTGAACCATGTACGGTACTAGCTAGGGCAGGCAGGAATTAACAGGAACTTCAAGGGAGAATGGAGGTTGACATTTGCTTTGAATTCTCTTCGACCTTCATACGTACTGGCTATCAATACTTTACCGATTCAGCAAACTCAGTAGGCAGCCTTAGCTTGAAACTTGTAGCTAGCATTCCTACGTACTAGCGAGTTGCACAATTGCAAGTAGCTAAGAGTTCCATCTTTCCAGCATAGGAATCCGGGACAAACCTGTCGGATCGAAGGCGGGACGTGCTGAAAGGAAAACTATTTGGAAGCTCAAGAGCACCGATACGAGGAGCATGCAGACAAGCCTCGAAACCATTTTCACCAATGTGACAGGCCTAGTACGTTCCAGTAAATTATGAAGAAGTGACTGTAAGCGTCGGTGTGTTTCGACAGCGCTTGAGCTGTTGGAACACACGAATTGCAAGGCCAGACCAGAAGTTTTATTCGGTACAGTACGTGAATCAGAAATTTGAAGAACTGCATTGATAAGATCGCAGACCTTTTCAGTTTCCTTTCGCATTACCGCCTCCTGTCACTTATTTATTCCTCGATCCAGTATCTACGCGTTTTATGTACTGTAGCTCTCCCGAGATGCATTTCATTTTCGATGTAAGCATGAAACTCCAAGCCATGGCAGTCAAAAGTGGTCATAAAGTGGACTCTAGGTATTTGTCAATGATCAGTTTGAAAGTTCCACCTACTCAGCTTCACGCGACGCAAAAGTCCAAGGGTCCGAAAGAGAGGTGCGGTTAGAATTGTCCAAATGGATTGACAATTGTGTCTTGACGCGTACGAGTCCAGGAAGTCACAGTAGGAACAGCCGTCTATAGCTAGCTTGTGAAAATGAAAGTACTAGATAGTATAGTTTTTTGAACTTGTGCTCTAAGCTCCGTTCACATCGTGGCTTTGCGACCTGTTTCCCAAAGTGCGGCTGGGCTCATTCGAAGGCAGCGAAGCTTTCAAAGCCGTTTCGGTGTGGGAGCAAAGCCCACCCGAAACCACGAGACTTCCGCATTACGCAAGTCGACCGGTATAATGTCCGGCAATAGAAGGTAATTTGGAGCACGGACCACATAGATTCGATCCTTCTTTCATAAATATTCGGTCAACCACAGGTGCCCTTCACCTGGCGTAGAATTATCCTGGAAAAGACGATCGATAAACATGAAGTGTAAACGACGGACCCGCTGACACGTGGACGCAATCTCACGATTGGAATGTAGCTTAATTTACATCAGGTCTAGAGCGTCGCTAAGTCCTCGAACACCGGGACCGCGCATAGGTTGAAGGAGCGCACTCAATGGCAGAAGACGGACGCGCTTCAGAGGGTCGATACCGGTATCTCTCGGCTACCGTCTTCACCTGAATAAAACATCATGGTGTTGAATAAACTGATTACTTTAGAAGTTGAGTAACAAGTAATAAAATGTGAACAGAAAACCAAATCAAACAAAACACGATGGTATTTTATTCAAATAAAATTCCATTTTATTACCATCACCTATTGTCATTCTGATACACGGTTGGTATTCTCGACACGTTAAACCACAAATACCACTATATTAGCGGTGGGTGACCTCACCGCTAATCAGTTTAGTCGTAACCAAGTCGCGTTTAGTTCCGGAGGGAGCCCCCACCCGAAATGCGCAACGTGAAAAATGTAATCACGATACTGAATTTTACTTTTATCTTTATTCAGATACACGTGGAAATCGAGTTATGATGATAAAGAGAGTGGTGAACCAGTAGTGGGGTATCTAGTACAATTTAGTGCTTTACGTGCTACTCACTTCCTCGTCAAATTATGTATATAGTGATGACAAAGACAGTGGTGAAAACCTGTGGTGGAATATCTTGTACAACTTAAGGCTCTATTCATCTCTTCGTCAAGTTATACCATGGTGTTTTACACGAGTAAAACACCTCCGTGGTGCTATATTCATATTAAACACAATGGTGTTTTGTTTACGGGTGAACACGGTAGGAGTAAGCCTAGCGGTAGACAGCACTTTAGTCACAAGCAGCACACCAGGGATAACTGTTTTGGGTCGCACGCGTCGCCTTTGAATGAACATCAATAAATGCAAGAGAATCTCCACCCGTATAGAGATAAATATCTCTTTATCTCTCATTTACAGATGAAAAGTGAAAGATTTTTATCTTTAAAAGAAGAATTTCCTCATAGCACTCCTTAAATAGATCTCTAAAGAATATAAAAAACTCAAAACCTTTTCAAAACTACCAAGAACGGTTCCTCATACGGTTTGGTATAGGATTAAAGCGTTGTTATTGCAATCTTTAAGTTAAGGAAGCGCAATAACTTTTAGAAAATTCTGCAAATTAAAGACTAATATAAAGATCAGTAGTGGGAAGGTTTTAAAGACCCATGGTGGGATGTTCTAACGTCATTTTTGTTAAAAATTATTCAGAAATTAAAAATTAAAAATAGTAATATGACCAGATATGTTCCATTTATAACTGTGAACAATCTAGAAGACCAGTTGTGGATATATTATATTAAAATTTGACTATAACTGTAGTGGTGTAATTAGTTTATCTTGAACAAATTGAATTATATAACTTATTATGTTTATGCAGTTACTAGTACAAGTACATTACTTAAAAAGGTTTTCTTTCGTTTGTAATTAATGAAAGGATTAAATATGATCAAGGTGTCATGTCATGCATGCATGTCAGTGAGTGAAAAGGAGATTGAGAGACAAATTTTCTCAAATTTTCTCAGAATGTGAATATGAGGTCCCATTGTGTAAAGCTTGCGAATAGAGCAAGATTAGTTTTTTAATCTTCACAAATGAGCTTATATTAAAAGAGTTATGAAGATTGAAAGTTTTAGGGTTTGGATGTTGATGGATGCTGACGTGACATCCAAGTGATGATGTGACAGTTGCTGACATGTCATCAAAAATATGACATGTCAAATATATTAAAGGAGTTATGAATATTGAAAGTTTTAGGGTTTGGATGTTGATGGATGCTGACGTGGAAAGTTTACTGATGTTGCACTTCTTGTGATATGGTGACGGGTAATTGGCAGATTTTGCTGATGTGGCAAATGCTGAGATTGCTTTTTGGTGCTAACATGGCTATGGGTTGGTGACATGGCATGTCAAGGCTGATTTGGCAATATGCTCATGGCAGCTCATTGGGATATAAAAGTTGAGGTTTAGCTTCATAATAACATTCTTCGAGTCCAGAGCCATGAGGTTATCAAAATGCACAGTGAGCTTCTCGGAGCACTTAGTCAAATTTTGGGTCTCAAACTTGAAATTGAAGGTGAGAGGAAAATGGTCTGAAACTTCTATTTTGAAATCAGAGTTGTACTTAAAAGTTGGGTAAAAGCCGTAGCTTCAAAAGACATTAAGATTTTATTGGGATGTCACTTATTAACATTTTTGGTGTCATTAAAACAAGTGAGGTGATGGCTTTCTACGTTATAAAATGCATAATTTGTTGATCTCATATTCATGGAAAGAGGGATATTCAGAGATAAATGTTCACTTTCTGATTCAAATGAATTGTATTTTGGAGAACTTGGAGTGCAAAAATACTTTTTCAGTTGGGTATTTGGATCCACTGAATTGAACTTGGATTCTGAAATAGAGGTTGAGGGTGTGTACTCTTTGGAAAAATATCAGAGAGGGATCTTCAACATCGATTCTGAAATCAAAGAGGTGAATTTTGTTACAGCTCCAAAAGTAACAAAAGATATAAGAGAAAAAAGACGAGTTTGGATTCTAACTCCTACTTTGAGATCCAGGTTGGAGGGCTATTTTGGATCAGGTTATTTTTACAAGGTTCATGGCAACCTCTGTTTGGAAATCGAGATTACCAACATATCGGGAGACGTTTGTAGCTTTGGCTAAAGAGGTCAATTTCGAGTGATATGAGTATCACTAGAAAGAGAATTTGAAGAGATCTCCAAATGAAAACAAAAATCACAGATTTTGAGAAAAATGAGCATACAGTGAGCATTGAAGTTCTGGTATGGTTTAAGGACAAAAAAATGAAGGTTAAAGGTATGAGAGCTACACTTGAGGTTGCTATATTTCTTGCATGTTATTACGTTATCTTTAGCAGCAAGGAGCCCCGTGCTTTCCTAGATGCAACTTCGCAAAATTTGATACAACAACAGTTTACAGAAGTTGATCTATAAAATTAAATATGATTTAAAATACATATACCCCACATGTTTAAAGTTTAGAGATAACTAGTATGGTTTGGAATGCAAAGTAGAGCTAAGAGTGGTGAGTAAGGTTAAGTAGGTGCAATTTAGAGTCAAGGTAAAGTTCATGTGTAATTAAATTATTTTAAAGTCTAAGATTAATTAAACATTATTCTAAGATGCAAAATATATTAGAGTTAATTCTACATTTAATCATCCATTAACTGGTTAATGTATGATTAAATGTAGAATTAACCTTGTAAATCTAACGGTGATAGTGAGGTGCCCACAATTTGCAAGATTGGAGATTCTTTTTTGAAAATGTTAAGTTACTGACGTGTCTATATAATTGAAGTAACCTTATTACTTAAGATTACATCCTGCTTAGCGAGAAGATGATCTTAAGGTGAATTCGTGAGAAGAAGTCGACTTCTTCTGAAGCCGGAAGACGGACGTCTTCCGAGAAGACGTCTTCTGGAAGCCGAAAGACAGAGTACGCTTCCAGGAAGACAGTGACTAAAACCACGGGAGGTACCAACCGCACACCAACTAGATAAAAGTAGGTATACCTATCGTACAATCATCATCGCAGTAGGTAGAGCTAGGTTAGATCAAACTGCGAAAGGAAGACAAGGAAGCCAGAGGCGCATTAGCACCATAGCTCTCTTTGTTGCTTCTCGATTTGGAAATTGAGGAGGACATTGGAAGCGCACAGAAATAAATTACAGTGAATGAGTAAGAGAGGACGTCTTCCAGCAGGAAGCGCACCCGAGGTAGAAGAGTTGGAATCCTCACGTGAATAGAGGATTCGAAATTGAGGGTCGAAGGAGAAAATCGAGAGTGGAAGCTTCGAATTGCAGCAGATCGAGTTCGATTGTGGAAGCAACGTTGCAGCAGCTCGAGGTTGGAGGTAAAAGCATGATCGTGGCAAGGTGAAGACATTGAAGACGAAATTGAAGCACTGTAGCACTGAAGCGCGCAAAAGTCAGGAGAAAAAATCAGAAGCTTAGCACATTGGAAATAGTACTGAGGTTCTTCTCATTTCTTCCTCTTTCTCTATCGCTTCTGTCCTTTGTTCCTATGCTTTCCACGCTTCTCCGATCATTTTCAAGAAGCATATCGATCCTTCCCCTCCCCTGCATTTTCTCTGAGCAGATTGGACGTAGAAGTGCTATCCAGTTTTCGTGGTCATCTTCCCCACTCTCTTCCAGAATCGAAATTGAGCTTCTCCTCTCCAGGAGGTGCTCCTGTCCGTAGGTGTATTTGGTGTGACAGTCCTGATCACTTCCGAGGAGACTGTCAAGAGCTCACAGCTGCTTTGCGAGATGGTGTGGTTCGCTATCAGAACGGTAGGCTGCATCTTTCTTCTACTGGAGAGCCGTTGAGCACGCAGTTTGGACGAAGAGGCATGAGGAGTCTACCTCAGATTGCTGCGGCGGCAATTGTACATGCATTGATGGCACCACCGGTAAATCCTGATGTATATGCTGGACATATTGAGGTTTCTTCTAGTCCTACGTTGCTAGATAGGACTGCTGAGAAGAGTATTGCCCCCGTTCCTTCTGAAGTACTGAAGAGGGGAGCCGAGTCTATTCATAGGGTCACAGGATGGGGAGATCCTGTAGATGCTGCTTCTATCAGAGCATTCTTGGATGTAGATAGACACGTTCATTGGCATGATGCTTCAGTGGAGGAGAAGAGGCGGCGAGAAGCCTCTGAACTTGATACTGGAGTTCCTGAGGAGATTGGGGATAGACGGAGAGTCACAAGGAGACGAGCGGCTCTTCCTGAAGACATCCCGTCTACTTCTGCAGCTCCTCCACCTGCGCCAGGTCATATGGAGGATGTGCAGAGATCCCACCAGGAGCCAACGACTGCTGGTAGGCGGTTTACTGCCCAAGAAGGAGAAGGGACCGGCTTACAAGTTGGCAGCTGATATTGAAACTTCTACTGATCTGAAGAGTATCTTGGAGCAGAGGATACTGGATGCGCGAATCGAGTTTTCTCTTCGAGAAGTTCTTGGTATTGCAAAGAGGGAGTTTCACGAACTGATTATCGACATCATCAAGCGCAAGAGACAGGTGATGTCCGAGCAGGTAGAGAGTCAGATGATAGATGTAGTAGGAGCTTCTCTGAATGATGCAGAGTTTGGAAAGGTGCATTTTTAGGAAGCTGATGACAAGAGATACCAGCAAGAAGCGTTGGTTGCTGGTACCGACACTATTGAGTTCAACGATGAGGAAGCTGGTGAGGAGAGTCTAGCTAGTGAAAGTGATTTCAGAAAGAGACATTGGGCTCGTGCCACAACTGCTACGCGAGTTCGTCTTAGAAGTTTGGCTGAACCTGTTGCTGCTTTAGTCGATCACGGATCTGAGATCAACATCATGTCACGGGAGGTGTACGAGAGGGGTCAGTGGTCTATCGAACTAAACCATGGTTGGGTGTTACGTGCTGCAAACAACCAGAAAGGTGAGCTATACGGCGCTTGTCCTAACGTGAAGGTGAAGATAGGTGATGTGGATGTGGATCAACATTTCTTCGTGCAATCTTCTGCTTCATATCCTGTGATTCTTGGTCAGCCTTATATCACTGCGGTTCGAATGGAGACCAAGGTGATGGATGATGGATCTCATTATGCTAAGATCCGTAGTCCAGATGATAGACGTTCTGTGCAGTTTCTGACCGTTCGTACGAACCACGAACGAAACCGTCAAACTTTGAGGGATTCTCCTATCTGTAGGGGTAAGGGTTTTCTGAAACCACTCTCGTAGGACGGGATAGCGAGAGTGATGGATCTACTGCTACTATGATCCCGCTTGAGCAGCCTGAGGGATCACAGGAGGTTGATGGAAAGGCTGCTCAAGATTCAGAAAGTAGTTGCACTATGCATAGTTGGAAATCTGGGTTGATGGCTTTCAGTTCTGATGATTGGAGTGAGTTCACACGGATGGAGGATTTGACTGAGAAGAGTAGAAGGCAGATGGAGAGGTGTGCAGCAAATCTGCGTTGTACAGGAGTTCTGAAGGAAGATGAGATGATTTCTGGTGTTTATGAGGAGTTTGTAGGTGTGCAGTCTTTTGTTCGTTGGCTGGATGGTGTGGATAGGTTGATGGAACAGATGGGAGGTAGGGTGGTGATCCCCATCCATTCTCGTGAAGTCTATGAGGAATTATCTCATACTTGCGATATCTTCCTCATCCGAGACTGGAGAATGGATGGAAGGATGCAGTCTGTTGGTGTGGCTCCCAGCAGGAAGCGGAAGTACACGTCAAGTATAAAGCTGTAGCGAGGAAGGTGAGACCTGTAGCGACCCAATTACCTGTTGATTCTCAGCAGCAGATGGAGTTAGCGGCTGTTGAGCCTGTGCTTAGAGATCCTACACAGGTAGGACACAAGTTTACTCAAGAGACACTCGAGCAGCTCCAGATAGGAGGGGGTGGCTTCTTGACTGAAGAGGAGAAACGAGCTTTTGAACATATGATAGTTAGCCATGGTAAGGCATTTTCTTTCTCGGCTGAGGAGATAGGTTGTGTGGATCCTAGTGTGATAGCTCCGATGGTTATCTTCACTGTTCCTCACGTACCTTGGGACTTGAAGCCGATTCCAGTCCCTCGTGTCTTGCTACCGAAGGTGATTGAGTTACTGAAGGAGAGGATGCAGATGGGTATTCTTGAACCATCTATGGCTCCGTACTCTAGCCGATGGTTCACAGTACCTAAGAAGACAGGAGCTCTGCGCTTCATCCAAGACTTGCAGCCTGCCAACAACATCACGATTCGAAACGTTGGAACAGGACCTGTGGTTGATGAAGTAGCTGAGACGTTTGCTGGAAGGTCAATCTATTCTATTGGAGATCTGTTTTCAGGTTATGATCAGTTTCAGCTTGCTTTGGAGAGTAGAGACTTGACTACCATGCGTACACCTTTGGGATTGATGCGGATGTGTACTCTTCCTCAGGGTGCGACAAACTCAGTAGTCCATATGCAAAATGCGATGCATAAGATGTTACGAGAGTTTGTGCTTGAGGTCACTATCCCGTTTCTGGATGATATTCCCATGAAAGGCTGTCCGGTGGAGGACAAGGACGAAGCAGTGACTTCTGATGGTTGCAGAAAGTTCGTTGCAGATCACATTCGAGATGTGGAGAAGATTCTGATGCGTTTGGAGGAGGTACACCTCACTCTATCAAGTACCAAATCTCACTTTGGGATGTCAGAGATTGTGGTAATAAGTCATCTGTGTGGTACTTTTGGGAGGCGTCCGAACCCAGAGAAGGTAGATGCTATAGCAAGGATAGCTGACTGCACCAACATCACTGAGGTTCGACGGTTCTTAGGAGCTTGTGTGTTCTTTCGTGTGAGTATTCTTCATTATGCACATATTGCCGAGCCTCTATATGCACTTCTGAGAAAGGGAAGGAGGTTTACTTGGCGGCAAGAACATCATGAGACGATGGAGCAGCTGAAGGAGATTCTGAAGTCTCCATCTATACTAAGGAGGCTTAGCTACGAGAGCGAGAGACATGTGGTACTGACTGTTGATACGAGTCCAAAGGCGATTGGATGGGCCGTTGACCAAGAAGATGCAGAAGGTGTGCTGTTTGTTTCAAGGTTTGGAGCTCGGATCTTAACAGATAGACAACGTAACTATCCTCAAGTGAAGCGTGAGTTGTGGGGAGCTGTTACTGCTATGAAGGTAGATCGAGAGTTCTTGATAGGAGATCGTGTGATATTAGAAACAGATTGTTTGTCTTTGTTGGGTATGATAGCAAACTGCAATACACCAGACATAGCAATGCTACGATGGATTGCTTATGTCCGGAGTCTGAACCCTGAGCTAAAGCATATAGCAGGGAAAGACAATCCAGTTGCAGATATGTTGTCTAGAGCTCGTTATACAGATGAAGATGAGATGTTTGCAGAGGTGGAGAATGAAGAGAAGAGAGACGTTTGGTGCCAAGTTGGTCAGCAGACTTCAGACTTGGAACCACTGCCGTTCAATGAGGGGTTCTACTCAGAAAAGTTCCGCGATATTGGATTTTATCTGAGTTCGTTATCCAGGAGAGAAGAATGGAGTGATGCAGAATTCAAGGAGATCAGACGGAAGGCGTACAGCTACCTTCTACGTGAAGGTTATCTGTGGAAACGTCCGAAGAGAAGAGATGGGATGCTTGCTAGAGTGGTGGATGATCAACCGACGAAGCTGAATCTGCTGAAAGAGTTTCATGACACCTTGTGGGCTGGACACCGTGGAGTATGGGCTACTTACACGAAGATGAAGGAGCGTTATTGGTGGAAGGGTTTGTATCAAGACGTGGTGGACTTTGTTGAGTCGTGTCTACACTGCCAGTTCTACTCTAAGATCCGTTACAAAGATGGACTTGTACCTACCTATCCATCTAGTATTCATTTTCAGTGGGTTCTTGATCTTGTGATGATGCCACCAAGATTATGGGGGATGCGTTACTTGGTGTTGGCTCGAGAGGATCTCTCCAACTATGTGGAGGGACGAGCACTACGGACGAAGACTACAGAGAATATCTGCAGGTTCGTGCTTGAAGATATCATCTGTCGTTATGGATCGGTTGGGAGATTACGTGCAGATAGAGGAGAGTTGAGAGGCGCTGAAGTGAAGGAGTTTTTTGCTCGTTATGGAGTAAAGCTTCGACTTACTACTGCTATGAATCCAGAGGGCACTGGTAAGAGTGAACGAGGACACCTTTCTATTGTTCACGCTTTTGTGAAAGCATGTGATGGTAGGCCTAGAGAATGGCCGAGACTACTTCCGTTTGCTTTGTGGGCTGATAGGACTACACACTGTACTACGATTGGCTATATGCCAGTTGAGCTTATGTTGGGTCAGAAACCGATCATGCCTGCTGAAGAGTACTTTCCTACGTGGACTACGCTACCGTGGGAAGATGGTATAGATCGTGCTTCACTCCTAAATTTACGTATAAGGCAGTTGGAGCGAAGGGAGGAGGATCTTACTGATGCGCAGGAGAGGCTGAAGGTGGCTCGAGTCAGAAACAAGGAACGTTTTGACAAGACTCACCGACTACGACCGAAGCCAATACGTGTTGGTGACTGGGTTCTGGTATATGATAGCACGTTGGAAGCATTCTACACTCCGTAAGTTCTCTCGAAGATAGTTCGGACCTTATGTTGTGCTAGATGTGTATGAGAATGCCACCTATAGCTTGCGTGAGTTGGATGGTACTCTTTTGAAGCTATCTGTGGCTGGCAAACGTGTGATATTGTTCAAGAGACGCGGAGGGTCAGTTGAGTTATTCAACTTTCTGGAGTCAGAGCAGAGGACAACAAGAGACGAAGATGTCCCTGTGTCTGAAGAGACTGAGGCGGAGGAGAGCGATGATGATGAAGATCAAACAGAAGACTGAGGAGATTGGCACATACCGGAGGATGTGCAGGTTTGAAGGGGGTGGATGTCGTGATGTGAATCATTTCACATAGTAAATGATTCACTTCTCTGTCAGGCATTAGTCTCTCTGAGTGAAGTTAAGACCTCAGAGAAGTCCGTTTTAGGAAGATGTTATATATTTTGAGTCTTAGTAGGGTGATTACCATGTTGATAGGGCTTAAGCTCATGGGTTGTATTTGCGTGTCACCCATGCACGCTTTCTAGCTGATTTAAGTTATTTTCCGGGGCTGCGTGTCGTTTTAGGTAGTTTAAGTTTTACGCTGGCACTCTAGGGAGCTTGACGTGGTAGCCTATGAGTGTAGATAAGTTACCACATGGTTTAAGGCACAAAATGACAACCAAATGGAGCTATGAATTCTCATTGGTTCATTTTTATCTTTTGTGTAACTTTAAATTTAGAAACAGAGGTCTAAAGGGGATTTCGAGCAATTTGTGAAGGCACTTCAAAATCTGAGAGCACAAGGAGATAGAGCTCGTCGAGCCAAGCACTGTCCGCAAAAAGTTTGATCGATTTGGAGCAAAAAGAAGGAGTTATGGCTGATTGAAGTTCGATTTGTGTCAGAATTGCAGCACTTCTGTTGAATTTGGGGTTTTGAGTGTCATTTGCAGCAGAATCGAGGAAATCGCTTCAAAACTTCGTGGCTGTGTTCACTGGCAGCAGGGCTACGAATGTCTCCAAATTTTCATGTCAATTGAGTCAGTGAGTAATTCAGGGCGACCGCTGAAGTAGAGGGGGTCCGAAAAGCTCTCAATCTGGAGCAGCAACTCCAGAGAGCAAGATCTGGAGTTCTGTGTGGAATCAGGAGGCCCAACTTCACAGGAGTGTTCATCAAGCTGTATACTGCAAATCCTGTAAGAATTTCCCAAAGTGATCAAGCCAATTCCTTGTTATAGGTCGAAATAGCTGTCTGGGTACCAGAAACTGCCGTAATTTCTCTACTCAGAAAGTTTCTGCTCATATCTTAGTGCTCTGAATTGATCTGAAGCTAAAATTTCGTACGTGTATCCAGTAGAACCTCATTTACATGTAGGAGGAGTTCTGAAGTCTGAACCTTCACATATTTCTCAATCCTGAGTGTCAAAGTTCGTCATCTGATCTTATCATTGCTAGTTAAGCCTGAACTTATCAAAAGAGCCTGGAGACTTACATGAGTGTTTTCAGTATCACCTTGAGACCTGAAGCCTATCCTGTGAGTAAACCAGCCATAGTCTGAAGCTCAACGCTTTCCTGAGTAGATTGAACACAGCCTTCAAGCTCATATCACAGCCAGAAGGTTCCCAAGAAGACTCTCAACCCGACAACGGACTGTCCATGGGAGATTGGTCCCCTGAGTCAGAGTGGTCAGAGCAAAGACAGAAGAAGACGAAAGTCTTCTTTCCACAACAAAAGACGTCATCCTCGATTGGAAGACAGTGTAACTGTAAGCAGATCTTTGGTCTTCTTCTCTTTCTTCCTTCATCTTCCCATCTTCCTATCTTCTTTTATTAGATTTCTGAAACTTCTTTTGAGTATCAGTGAATGTGAATGTCATTGTAGTGTTGTCAGAAGACCATTTTGGCAGGTAGAAGCATGAGAAGGCTACAAAAGACATACACCTTGTGATTAATCTAACCCGTTGGAAAAATGTAAGAGCAATGTGTGATAAGAAATAATAATATGACATCTACGAAACAGAGACAATCTTATGGAGGTGTCAGAAGCCGAGTTGAACCTCTAGAAGTCGAGAATTGCTTCTGGAAGCTGACGTGGGAAGACTAGAAGCCGTGAACCTGGAAGCAGTAATCGTCTTCCCGAGCTTCTCAGTGGGTAATTGTGTGATATTTTAAGTAGTAATTGTATGTTTGAGGTCCAGAGCACCTTCTGGAGGATCTGGAAGTCGTGTGGTTTTGTGAGAAGAAGAGATTTCTGAACGAAACCCAGGTGTTTGTGAGTTTGAATAGATCTTAGAACTAGAGTAACGTAACTAGTGTACATCTTCTTGAGGAACGCAATCTTTTATGCTATAATGGGCTAAAAGAGAAATCTTGAGACACTACAGATAGAATAGACAACATACTATAATCGATACCTTAGACGGATATATTCACAAGACTCTTAAACCTCGAGTATGAGTATAAAAATAGAAAAGAGAATATCTCTTTTTCTCGTAGTGCTCTTTGAGTATGAGGAAAATATCCGATTATGCTCCAAGAAACCTCAAAATCTTCATCTTAAGTCCCCTCCCTATACAAAAAAGGCCTCAAGATGCAAGATTTCTTTTCTTTAGTCCAACTGTGAGGTGGGCAACGGGTCGTCCTAACTTGCCCGCATGCCAAGTCAGCTTGCAGCTCCGCGCTTGTATGCAAGGCGGCATGACTCAAAGACAAGAGCAGCTCCCAAAGTCTTTTCACTTCATAAAAGAAAAGATCTTTTCATTTGATCATTCTACGCTTGCATAGTGCGAGGTGAGAGAGAGGACGTGCGAAGAGAAGAAGGGAGAGGATAGAGTGTAATTTGAGAGGATAGAGTGTGTTGGGTTGGGTTACTATAGAATTTTTATGATATTTTTCTTCATTTTTTATTTCTACTTCTTTTGGTTCTACAATTGATACATTGTGTCAAGAAATGAGTGAATATTAAATATTTTTAGATATTTTGAGATTTTAAGATTTCCGAGTCTTCTGTTCAGAGTTTTGGAGAAATTTTTTTGAGAGTTTTTTTGCTACATATAGTGTGGTTTTATCCTTACAGATCAGGGTTCTTATTTAAGTGGGTATTTCTTAGATGTTCTTATTACGAGTACCGTTTGGTTGGATATCATCTCTTTCTTAGCTATGAGTACTCTCTCTCTCTTGAGATAGAGATTGATTTGAGACATATCATGTCTGGTGTGTGGTCAGTTATTTACCTCGTAAGGGATAAAATCTCATTTGAGAATACACAAGAGCTATGATTTGACCACATAGGATGCCAGATTAGCCAAGAGCGGAAGTCTACACGTGTAGTCATTATGGCACCATTAGTCCTTCTTGCTGGAGTTCCTCTTGAGTCGTGAGAGTGGTTTGAAAGTCCACATTGACACTATTCTCAGATTGTTCGAGACGAATTTTCCTTGTCCGTGTTTGTTCTATCAGTTACCTCGTGCTCTCCATGACGAGGTGAGACAAGCATTTAGTCTACCTCTGGACATGTTGACACGGAACCCCAAGGATGAGGCGGCGTGGTTATTGTTTCTCCTACTATCTCGTTGGTGCCTCCGTTATACTCGAGGTGGCAAAGTGAGACATCGGGAGATGACGATCTGTCTTTGAAGATTCCATGCTGGTGATTGGGTTGTCCTACAGAAGGAATCAGTACGTGCGGTACAAAATAAGAGTGAGTCTGCCTCTATGCGTGATGTCTCATCTTTTGTCTACATACGACGCTGTAGGATGTTAGGTCAAGTTGGAGAGTATAGTAGGGTTGCTAGAGCATTACATCTTTTGTCAGTGGCATGTCTTATTGAGGAGACGATCTTTTCATTGTGTTTCTTTCACCTTCCACCGGATGATCCTCCACCATATGAGGTTCAAGACTATTTGCATGAGGAGCCATTATGTCTCGATAGATCTTTGTTTGCCTAGGCTTTATGTACAGCTCTACGTCTATCTTCTGGAGGTCTGTATGGGATGGTCTACGAGCACCTATGAGATTGTTTTCAGACGGACGACTCCTCTAGTGGTTTCACGAAGCTTTTTCAGGTAGCGGCAACAATTGTTTAGGGACATATTCCTCATTCTAAGCTCAAGTGCTGGGGACAGCTAGACTTTTGATCATGAAGAAGGATGGTGGAGAGATTTGATCGATAGCCGTCAACGAGATTCTCTTACGACTTATTAATCTTACCATTGTTCTTCAGCTTCGTGATACTTTTCAGTGTAGAAAAATTAATACTTCTAGGACTGTCCAAGAAGAGAGAGCGGAAGTAAAATAAGAATGAGATAGGAGAGGCTTTGTCTCTCCATATATATATAGTGAGGTGAGTACAAGAGAAATCTTAATGATGGGTTAGTCCTCTAACTAACTGTACTTAACTACCCTAATCACTCCGACTTATATTAGCCATTGATCTAATAGAGCTTGGGACAATATCAACACTCTCCTTCAGTGACTCTACATCATGTACTCGTAGACAATGTCTGAAAGCATCAAACTTATCTCTAAGCAATGTCTTAGTGAAGATATCGGCAACCTAATCTCTTGTGCTCACGCAACTGAGCTCAATCTCTCCTGCAAGGACCTTCTGTCTAATGAAATGATAGTGGACCTCAATGTGTTCGTCTTAGCATGGAGAACAAGATTACTAGCTAACTTCATGCTGCTAATGTTATCTGTATATACTACAACAGGATTTGTACACTCCATACCAGTATCAGACAGCCGACATCGAAGTCAAATTGATTCGCATGTTGCGTTCGTTTGAGAGCATATTGAGAGCATATTTTTGCTGTACAAGCTAAACATCCATCCCATCTCTATTGAACTCCACAGCAAAGAAGTACTTGAGTTCTCCTAAGTCCATCATCTCGAACTCGGATTTCAAGTGATCCTTTATCTAGAAAATAAGCTCCTCATAGTTCCGGGTATGATCAGGTCATCAACATAAATGATGACACAACAATCCGGTCTCGTATTCGTAATGAATACAAGGTAGAGTCTGAACTACAAAGATGGAAACCAAGAGACTGCAAATAAGAATTGATTCTTGCATACCATGCTCTTGGTGTTTGTTTCAGACCATAGAGGTCTTCTGTAACTTACATACACGAGAAAGGAACTTAAGATCTTCATAACCTGGAGGTTGCTATATGTAGATCTCCTCCTCAAGATCACCGTTGAGGAAGGCGTTCTTGAAGTCCATCTGGTGCATCTTCCAACCTTTCTGAGCAACTGCAACTACGGTTCGAATAATCATTATCTTCGCAACTGGAACAAATATCTCCTCAAAATCCACTTCATGTTGTTGTGCGTAGGCCTTGGCTACCAATCTGACCTTGTATTGACACACAGTACCATCCGAGTTGCGCTTGATCTTGAAGACCCACTTGCAATCAATCGCTTTCTTACTCTCAGGTAAGTCCATCAACTCCCAAGTCTGTTGGTGATGAAGCGCAACAAGTTCAGCTTCCATAACACTTACTCATTGGACTTTGTGCATCGTCTCCTCAAGTGAACTCGGTTCTTGTTATTGAAGAACATTGGTCATATATGCATGATGTGCAGCAAGAAAACTTTCATGCATATACCTACTCACTGGATGTTTTGCCCGTTCAAATTCGTGAGAGATAATCGATGCACTAGTCACCTCTCTTTGCAACTGATCTGACGTATACGTCAATGTCTGAGACAAAATATCCAATGGATGTGGAAGATCCACATATCTGGAAGAGTCAGACATATGCTGCAATAGCACTCGCTCATCATGCGTAGAAACTACACTAGTTCCACTAGGCTGTGTTATGTGGACTCAAGCGTTAACAATAGCTCTATGTGCAACTGATTCTGATCTTGAATCGATGACTTCTCCAAATTCTCCACTCAACATACTACTCTGAGGTACTATAGTGGATTGACTCCTTGGTTCTACTATAGATACAAGGATGGTTACGATAGGTGGAGGAGCAAACCAAGACAATAGCTCATCAACAACAACATCTCTACTTGGACAAAGGATTGTAACATCTATATCCTTTCGTATCAGAAGCATACCCAAGGAAGATACATCTATCTGCTTTAGGATCTAGTTTCTTACGTCTTTCATCAAGTATGTGTGCATAACAGATACATCGAAAAACTTTAAGAAAAGAGTAATCAAGCTTACTCCCGGTGAAGACCTCCATCGGATCTGGCTGTGGACTATTACTGTATGCGTCATGTTCATCAGATACATCGCACATGAAACAACTTCTATCTAGTAAGGTCTAGGCATGGTCTTCTCATTCAACATCGCACGAGCAGCTTTTGCTATGTGTCGATTCTTGCACTCCGCAACTCCGTTCTGTTGCGGATTGTAACTGCAAGTCTTTTGACGTCGAATACTATGCGCACGCAGATATGCATCGAACTCTCCAGATAGACACTCGTCTCCTCCATCAGATCTTGGACAGAGGATAGATGCTCCATACTGTTTCTCCACCAACTTACGGAAAGTCTGGAATGTTGATAGTACTTTGACAGAGGACTTGTTTCTCAACAAATAGATCCAACTATAATACAAATAGATCCAAATATCCATCTTTTGCTCTCATGGTCTATTTTTGGATCAATGATGTTCTTGTTGCTCCTCATGACGTTTTCTGTGGTTTCTAGAAGCTTTAGAGGTCCATTCGCGCGAGGAAGGATATGGTTTGAAAGCTGTCGACCAAGGCTACAATCAAGCTTGAAGAATCTATTGATTTCATGGAAGATTGAGGGCGTTATGACCGATTGAGTGGAGGGGGGTATAATTCATTCCCACTGCAATGTTGTCGGTTGTTCTAAGAGATTTGTGAGGAATTTTGAGGAGCTATTAGTAGGATTGGAGAGGTGACAACGAGTTGGTTGTTTTGATATCAATTTCAGCCGATTCTTGATCGATTTGGATTGTGAACCGACTGATTGAAGTTGATAAATACAGACGTGATGAGACGGGTACTGTAAACTGTGCCAATCATGGGGGTTTGCCTATTTCTCGAGTTCTGGGTCGAATTTATGAGTAGAACTTTCCAGGATTGAGGGATGTCTTATCACTAAGATACCTCGGAAGTTTCATCTCAGAATGGTCGAATAGGTTGTTCAAGGTCTTAGATCAAATGTACCTAGGTATGTAAAGCTCTTAAGTTAGCACAGATTACGGTTTGATCCATATCTGAGAGTTGGTTTGAGATTTCGATTTGAAAATTATTCAGGTTAAGAGTGAAGGGTCCAATAAAGCTTCTTGTGAAATTTTTCACCATTGGTCGACTGAGTTAGGAGAGCTGAGGTCTCAAAGTTCTGAGAAGCTTCTATTATTAACGGGTTCTGATTTCTGATCACATCTATCGTGATCTTTTGGTTCATTGCGAGCAATTGAGGAGGAGTTTGTTGTTGAAACCACCATGCCAGCATACAACTCGACATTGTGAAGGTGTGGGGTTGATTTCAGCTCCTTGCGGTGAAAGAGAACGGAGTCATGATGAGTCATAAGCCGTTGTTTGGGTTTTCAGAGCTATCAAATATCGTCATCATTGGTGCTATGTTGTGATCTGAGTAGTGTCTTGAAGCATGCATGCTTTACCTTGTTAGGATGCTTAGGAGATCAAGGTGTGCAGCAAGTTGTGTTGGGTCTCTATCAAGTTTGGTTGAGCAATCTTTTAGCATCTTTCGGTTGTATTAGATAGAGTTGTGACAATCAAATTGATGGGTTGCTTGTGTCGCTGGAAAACTATTAAGTCTTGTTTCTAGTGATATAGAGTTACTTTCAGATAGATAGTACAGAGTCAATTGTGCTAAAAGAGTAGACATAGAACATTAGAGTTGAAAGACCAAGGTTTAGAGCCAACCTGTTCAAGCCATATACCTCTACACAACCATGTATCCAATATATTCCTAGATCAAAAAACATGTTATATGACAGAGGTCCTTTCATAGAGGGGGTTATAGTCATTAGCTCTACTGCAGGTACTCGTCAGGGAGACCTTTGGTTAGACCACTCTTTGCCTTAGCTCATTATAGAGGTCTCTTGGTCATCGTCTTTGTTGCTCCAAGTTGTGTTTTTTTATCTCTAGCTCATGACACGCATATTGTTGGTCCGAAGGACCAAGTTTGTTCATCTCGTCTCTCAATTAGTCTTGGTAGGACTGAGCGTAAAAGATGTCAAAGTGCAGAACTCGGTCTCTCATAAGTTTACCGCGGGACCTCCAGCTTTTGGAGGGATTTGTTACACCTAAAGATGGTTTATATCCTCGGAGTACCGGTGGGTACAGAGGGATTCGTCTCTCGATTCTGAGACGTTGTCTTGACGGAGGACATTTTACATATCGAGGATCTCCTTAGGTTCTCTTTGGTATCTTTTTCTCTTTCACACGGGTTACTTACTCCGCACAGTACATTCATCTCTTATCTTCATCTCGCGTCTAAGAGTAGTTTGATAGAGGATCATGGAGGTTTTTGATGACATCTTAGGACCGAGGACCTTTGAGTGTGTGGCATGATCTCTCACATATACACAGATATATTTGTTGATATCATGTGACCGGTGGGCTTATTATCCATGGAGGAGATTGCTCTGGTAGCATTTGTGGGTAGTTGGGCCCTCTCACCTTGGCTCTGTTGTTGTTTCCTCGTGCGGGATAGACTTATTCTAGAGAGCTACATGTCAGTGATGAAAGATGGTTCTTACCCACTACAGATGTGTCTCCATGAGACAAGAGATAGTTTGACTCTTGAGACACATGAGACACATCCTCGATTTGATACTTTATCTATCGACGGATCTCGTGTATTGTTCTCTCTAATGAGACACCACTTCGAGTAGGTTCTTCATCCACTCTTAGTTGATCCTTTCATCTCACGAGATACTAGAGCTCGACTTAACTCTTGTTCGGACAAGGGCGTAGGCTCTTGACTCATAGCTCGACCTTGCATTAGAACATTCTGACTCACACCGACTATTTTCTCTACAGCGATGAGGTTCTGTCTAAGCTTGGTCCAACCTGTTGCTTCGGCACTATCCACTTGTGAGTGCAGTGTCTCGATCGACACTTTGCTCGCTGTCCTCTTGGTGGAGAGCCGATAGCTACCCATAATGCAATCAAGGATGTTGTGTTTGTCTTAGCACGAGAGAGCCGTTACATGACATAGAGAGAGCGTCCGTATGTCCTTTAGACGAGAGGATTAGTGAGAGCCGACCTGTACATGATGAAGAAAGATCAAGTCTCAGTGCCAGATGTGATTGTCGTGGATCCGACACGGGACTTAGTAGCGGCCAAGTGATCACCCATCTCTCAAGATGGGCTGCAGGCGTGGCTACAGCAGCAAAGGTGATCAAATATAAGGGTATGTAGGTGAGACATCGCTTCATCTCTTTAGCCATGGAGATATAAGATCAGTCTTGAAGTTCGACGTTTTTATTCGGAATTGTGCTAGAGGCACCAAGAGATATCACTTTCTCTTTTCTTTGCACTACGTCTTTTAGACAGCAGTTTCTATTGCTCTATAGAGAGCTTTAGCATACGCGGTATCGTGTCGGATATTTTGTGCGTGAAGGATGTCCAGGAAAACGCGAGGTTCCTGGCTGTGGAGATGCTGTGTGCCAAACAGAGACAAGACAGAGAAAAACAACCACGAAAAAGGAATGCTGCGATATATACCACTCTGAAAGTATGTACACTGTCGATTCTTTCTCCAAATAGCACAAAACTGAGGAAAAGACCAGAGCGGTCTGTAACCTACTTCAGAAGCCCTAAAACAAACCCCTGAAACGTAACCCTAGTCTGAAATCGCCAAAACGTAGCTCAAAGCAAGAGGAACTTCTCTTTGCTAACAACCAGAGCCACAACAGTATCATGCGATCCAAACCCAAGTCCAAACCACATCCACACACTAGCTCTTGGCTAAAGCTAGCTACCACAAGCCATACACAACCAACTAAGTCCTTAACGAACTCAAAAGGACGAACCCTGTAGCGAAGGAACCGAAAAAGACCTATCTGGGAACTTTCTCCTTTCGCCAAACGATCTTCAAATGTTGATAGGGTCTCCTTCCCTGACTCCGTTGGCCCAAGAAACCTTCAGATCCGGCTCCCGATAGTTGAGATATCGCTAATTTTCGGTCGCAGGTGACCGAACCTTCAAAAACTCCTCCCTGCGGCTTAAAACCGCTCACACCGCACAAACGGATCGTCTAAACTGATATCCGTCTTCGCTGGTAGGTAGATCTGGCTACTCTGAACCCAACAAGACTCCAAACAAGCCGTTTGGAGTTCCCCTTGCAAAACTACTCGAGAAATTTGGTCGCATGCTACAAAAAACTGACGTAAATCGGCTCCCTGCGGCTCAAATTTGCTCACCACACCCAAACCAACAATCCAATTCACTTACAGTCTTCTCCTATGCGTACATGAGGACTCCCTGATCGCGTAGGCACCAAGAACGAAGAGCTTGGCTCACCGATCGCGAAGAACAATCCAATCTCAGGTCGTAGGCGATGAAAACTTGACGCAAGCGCTTCCCTGCGAGCCAATTTCTCCCACAACTCTCAAACCGCCCGATAAAACTTTGTATCGTCTTCAATTTCCTGAAGAACTCGTTGTTCTGATCCCGATGGATCCAAGGACAGCAAGTTTGGACTCCGGAACGGCCCGAACGGTCCAACCCTCCTTCACAAGTAACTGAAAACCCCAATTCTGCTCCCTGCGTCTCAATTTCTCTCAGAACACAACCCCCGATCCGTCTCTTCAAGAACCGTCTTAACCTGTGCGTAGCCTGCACAGATCTGAACCCGATGACACCTTGCGCGCGTGTATTGGACTTCCCAATTCTCTAAAACATCCACCGACAGGTCGCAGGAACAAGCAAGCCCCTTAAGCAGCCCCCTTGCAACAGTCTGTACGTACGAAGTTCAACTCTCAATAATAAGAAGCAGGCCCCTTGCGTGTTTGATATAACGCCTGAAGCCTTAAATACCCAGTCAGCAAGTAACTAGAGGCCTAGCTTGATTTTACCTTTTTCCGAGTCGCATAACTTCTTCTCTGGATGTCCAAACGAAATAAACAAGATGCCCATGGAAAGCTGACAACGAGCTCTATCCATCTATGCGATAAAAGTAAAGATCCGAAGTTGCGCCAAAAGCTCGTAAGCTGGGGCCTAGCTTGTTTTCTCCATCTTTCGAGTCCTGTAACTTCTTCACTATGCGTCCAAACGAAGTAGACAAAGTGCCTATGGAATGCTGACAAGGAGCTCTATCCACTGGTGCGATAAGAACGAAGATCCGAAGTGGTGCCAAAAACCCGTAAGCTGGGGCCTAGCTTATTTTCTCCATCTTTCGAATCCTGTAACTTCTCCACTAGGCGTCCAAACGAAGTAGACAAAGTGCCTTTGGAAAGCCGACAAGGAGCTCTACCCATCTATGTGATGAAAATGGAGATCTGAGATTGTGCCAAAAGCCCGTAAGCTGGGGCCTAGCTTGTCTTCTCATGAGTGTCTTTGGAGCAACAAGTATCGAAGTTTGAATTTCAAGTAGGAGCCGGTCCACGACACGACATCCACCCCCTCTGAACCTGTGCATCCTCCGGTATGCACCAGAGATACCAACCAAGGAGTGGACCGGCTTATCGTCCTACTTCCCATCGTAACCAACCTCAACTTCAAGATCTTCTGCATAATCCTCATCCTCAAACTGAAACTCCGTCAAGATATCTGCTAAATCGACCTCCTCATCTCTCTTTTTGAAAATCTTGACGCGTTTACCTGCCACTGGTACCTTCAAGCTTGTTCCATCCAACTCTTGCAGGGCGTAAGTTGCGTTGTCATGAACCTTCTTCACCACATACGGACCAAACCATCTTCTGGAAAACTTCCGGAGTGCACTATGCTGGTTGTCTAGACTGTTGTCATAGACTAACACCCAATCACCTTCCTTGATATCCCTAGGTCTCAAACGATGTCGCTGATCAAATCTGACCTTGTTCTTCAACCGTGCTTCTCGCAGCCTATCCAAAGCAGTTTGGATATCCTCTGGTCTTCTCTCTAACTGCCTAATTCGAATAGCAAGAAGCTCTTCTTTAGTCAAATTGTCCTCCCAAGGTAACACACTCCATGTCAGAACATGTTCTTCAATCGGCATGATAGGCTTCTGACCTGTGATGAGTTCCACCGGCATGTAACCTGTCACCGAGCTGTGCGTCGTTCTATCTGCCCATAACGCAAATGGTAAGAGTCGAGGCCACTCGCGCACCCTTCCGTTGCAAGCCTTCACCAAAGCCTTCACAATGGGTGGATGACCACGTTCACTCTTGGCATTCCCTTCGGGGTTATAAGCAGTTGTCAGTGACAACCTCACCCCACACCTTGCAAAGAATTCACGAGCCTCATGTGCATCTAGCTCTCCCCGATCTGCAGTGATCTTCCCCACACATCCATACCGACAAACAACCTCTTCCAAGAGAAATCTACATACCCCTTCAGTTGTCTTCGTCCGAAGCGCCCTACCCTCGACTTGATTTGAAAGATCCTCTCTAACAAGTACCAAGTATCTCATCTGCCATAATCCAACCGGCATAATCACCAAGTCTACCACCCACTTGAAGTGGATTGCCAACGGATAAGTCGGATGTAATCCGTCACGATGTCGGATATTCGAATACATCTGACATGTCAAACAAGACTCCACAAAAGATACAACATCCTTGTACATGTTTTTCCACCAATACCGCTCTTTCATCTTTGTAAAAGTGGTCCAAATCCCTCGATGTCCAGCCCAAAGACTCTCATGGAACGCCTTGAGCAACTTCTGCTGATCTTCCTTGTTGCAAATCACTCGTAGCGGTACTCCACCTTTTTGCTTCGATCGCTTCCAAAGAAACCCATCCTGCAACATGAAGTTGTAGGCCTTCCTTCTAACTCTCCGAAACCTCTCATCTGTCCAACCTGTCTGCTTAACCATCGTACTAAGGTACCTCCCGATATCAAGCAAATCACCATCGTACAACCCTTCAACAAACAACTCATCTTCTCTTCCTGTCTGTGCAATCGAATAGAACTCTGTACCCACGTCGTCAATGTCTTCTACCATCTCATCTTCCCCATCATATCAAGCCCGAGACAACATATCCGCCATCAGATTATCCTTCCCTGCGATATGTCTAAACTCCGGGTTCAACGACTTGATATATGCGATCCATCGTAACATCGCAATATCAGGAGTTGAACAATTCATGATCATCCCTAACAACGGCAAGCAATCAGTTTCAACCACCACTATTGCTCCAATCAAATACTCTTTCTCAGTTTTCATAGCTGAAACAATACCCCACAATTCTCTCTTCACTTGCGGGTAAGCACGTTGTCGAGCACTTAACACCTTCGCTCCGAACCTAACCGCAAACCTGTCTCCATCCTCATCATCCTGTCCGACTGCCCATCCAATTGCAACTGGACTTGTATCCACAGTAAGAACCACCGGCCTAGCACCCTTGTAATCAATCCTTCCCAGAACTGGAGGAGATGATAGTAAAGACTTCAGCTTCCTTACCGCATCAATATGCTCTTCCTCCCATCTGAATTTATGACCCTTACGCAACAATCCAACAATGGATCCGCCACATGCGCATAATGAGGAATCCAAATGTGGTAGAATACACAAGCACCCAAAAATCTTCTCACTTCTGTCAGCGAGTTGCAAACCTCCTTCATCCTTCCAATCGCATCCACCTTGTTCGGATCTGGCTTCCGACCAAACGATCCACACAAATGACCAACGATCAAAACCTCTCTAACTCCAAATGTAGACTTCGCACCTGACAGCGTAAGATGAACTTCCTCAAGTCGAGATAAGATCTTCTCACAGTCTGCGATGTGATCAGTGACGTATCGCCGACACCCCCTCTGATCTAATGCTTCATCCTTCTCATCTTCCACACATCCTTTGATGGGGATGTCATCCAAGAATGGCATCGTCTTTTCGGGGATGAAGTCCCTTAGAACTCGATTCATCCCGTTCATCATGTGTGCTACCGAGTTGGTAGCTCCCTGCGGTAAGGTACACATCCTAACCAACCCCAAAGGTGTCCTCATTGTCGTGAAGCTTCTGCTCTCCTCCGCTAGTTGAAACTGATCATACCCCGAGTAAAGATCTCCCATTGAGTAAATCGCTCTTCCTGCAAACGCTTCTGCAAACTCATCCACAATCGGTCCCACCCCAGCATTTCTGATTGTTACTGCGTTCACTGGCTACATGTCTTGGATGAACCGCAGCGACCCATTCTTCTTTGGTACTGTAAACCATCTGCTTGAATATGGTGCAAACGACGGCTCCAAGATCTTCATCCGCATCTTCTCTTTCAGCAACTCCACTAGTTTGGGCAAGTGAGCCCGCGGTACTGGAATTGGTCTCAGGTTCCATGGCACATGCGGTACCGTGAAGATAACCATCGGGGTAACAACGTACGGATCTACACATCCAATCTCAAGTGGCTCAAAAGCAAATGCTTTCCCATGTCTTGAAAGCATCTCCTTGAAGCACATCCTCTCTTCTGGTAGAAGAGACCCATCAGATCCAATCTTCAGCTCTTCAAGGGTCTTCTCCGTGAACTTGTGTCCTATCATTGCAGGATCTCTCAAACTCTTCTCCTTTGAAGCTCGATCCATCTGTTGGTTGGTGTCTTCCGGCAAAGGACCAGCAACTGGCTTTACTTTCCTATCCACTGTCTTGTACCTTGTCTCAACTCGAACCTCCAGCGCACGGAATGATTCGATCACCGAATAGACCTCCCTTGAATGAATCTGCACGACCTTATCCATATCCTCCCATCCAATAGACATGATCTCTCGCAAGGGATCTTCCAACCCATCCTCTTCATAAACACCAGAAATCCATTCATCCCTTTCTAGCTCACCCAACTCTTTCAACATCAACTCAACACCACGCAAATGTTTTTGTTCTTTTCTTCTCAGCTCTTCTATCTTCTTGTAGACAGCAATCCCACACTCTGAAAATCCAATAAACCTTGTACAAAAGGCACTATCTCCATCAAGCGAGAGTACCTTCTCTTGCGCACCACCACAATCCCGCTCTATAGTGGTACTCAACGAAAATCCTTGAACTCTTCACTCACCCTTGGAAGCGGCTTCTCCCTCAAACGATCTCGGTTGCGCTCGTGGTTGGACGGTACAGTCAGGAACTGTACCGCTCTCTTCCCATCTTGACTTTGGATCCTAGCATACGCAGATCCGTCGTCCAGTACCTTTGTCTCCATCCGGGTTGCTATGATGAAAGGTTGACCCAGAATGAGTGGGTATGATGTTGCTTCCTGAACAAAGAAGTTTTGCTCAATAGCAACATCACCTACGCGCACTCTGATGTCTGGACAAGCTCCATACAAGTCTCCTCTCGTGTTGTTGGCTGCTCTTATGACCCATCCATGCTCTGTGTCGATCGGCCACTTCTTCCTCTTGTACAGCTCCTTCGACATGATGTTGATTTCTGATCCATGATCGATCAGAGCAACCACCGGCTCATCCAAGTCCTCGATCCTCACCAACGTCTCCGTCGTAGCTCGAGCCCAGTGACTGTGGCTGTAATGACTTGAGCTCCGCTTCCCATCCTCCTCTTCATCCTCGAAATGCACCTTGCGCCTTCGATCTCTTTCTTCCTCTGGAGAATAGACACTGCACCTTGCAAGCTCTCTCTCCTCATCCACTGACATCCTAGTATCCAAAGCATGTGATAAACCAGTCTCACCCGTAATTTGTCGTTTTCGTTTGATGACATCGATGATGACATCATGAAACTCACGCTTGGCGATGCCTAACACTTCTCTCAAAGTAAACTCCACCTTCGCATTCAGAATGCGATCTTCCAAGACTCCCTTCAAGTCTGTTGAAGCCTCGATATCCGACTGTAGCTTGTACGCAGCCGGCTTACCCTTCTCCTTCTGAGATTTCTCCTTCGATGGAGAAGGAGCATCGTCCATCGGTAGGTCTTGAGCTCTTGCATCCCGAAGCTCTTGGCAAACCTTCTCCCCTCGAGTCTGTCTCTTTGAAGAAGTCCCTTCTCCTGAATCCTCTGAATCTCGCCTTCTCTTCTCTTCCAACAACGCTTCGTGTTGGTTCTTGGCGATGTACGCATGCACCGATAGAGCTTCTATCGGATCCTCCCATCCAGTATCCCTTCTGATCGTTGCAGCTGTCCTCTGCAACGTCTCACGTGCCATCTTCCCTTTCTGTTTCATGGAGATGGCAGATGACCACAACTCACTTGGCTCAACTTGCTTGTTGAAACTCCTCTCAGCCTGATCCTCAACCCTTGTGCCATAAGTTCCAGCTTCCACCATTGCAACTGCTTGCGCTGATAGGTGGTCCTCAACCAACTTCTTCATCCCTCCCCTACCAAAGTTGGTCTGAAGAAGTGCACCAGTATCCCTCAACGCTACCTTCCCATCCTTCCAGAAGATCACTCCTTGCTGCAGAATATCTGTGAACTCCTTGCAATCTCTGCGCGGATGATCAGTACCATCGCACCAGATACACCGCTGGATCCAGCCTTGCTTCTCAACCGGTCTTACTCCACTTGTAGATCCCTTCTCTTCCAATCTGGTGAGCTTGATCTGCAGATCTCTCATTCCACGCAATATCTCCTCAAGGTTTGAGTCATCCTTCTTCGGAGATACCATGGGTGCCTGAACAACTAGAACAACCGGAACAACAGGAACAGCTGGAGCAACAGGTACTACTTGTCTAGCAACAGGAACTGATCGGACTACAGGAACAGGTGTTACAGCTGTAGGTGTTGGCGCCAGTCTCCTAACAGGAACTTTCTCTCGTCTCCGCTCCCTCTTGGTAAGCAGACCAACAGCTTCCTCAACCTTCTTCCAGCTGCTGGTCAATCCATCGTCCTCCTCCCGGTCTTCCAGAAGTACCTCTAGCTTCTCTTGCAACTTCTCATCTGCAGCCCGAAGAAATAGCTCTGTCTTGTTGGACTGCAACGTCAACTTCTCCATCCTGGTCAGCCGTGAAAACTGCTTCTCAAACTCTCTGAGCAACTCAGTAGCTTGTAAACCCTTCCTTGGTTGCTCAACCCACTCCAAGAATGACTTCCTGGTGACTCGATCAGAGTCCTCCAAGAAGTACTCATCCATCAAGGCACGAGCAAAAGTCTCCCAATCCTTGTTAAAATGCTTCGTTAGCATTTTAACATGATCCCTAATCTCTGGAGCTGCTGCCAACTCAAACGTCTCAATCATCTCATCTTCTGAGACCCGGTTCAGCTCCATCTCCTTCACATAAGGTCTCAGATACCTTGAGACATCTCTTCCATCAAACTGGTCAATCCTGCTGACCACCGCTTGTAGCGCCTTTGTTGCCAAAGCTTCCTTCCGCTCATCAGATTGTTGCTGCCGTAAGAACATAGTGAAAGCTTGGAACATCGATGCAGTCGCTGGATCCAACTGCACCTTCGGCAACCCACTTGAACCACTAGCTCCATCTCCATCACCTTTCCCATCCCCACTCATGACTGTCAATCCCTTCTTCAAAGTTCACACACAGAAGAAATCTCCACCCCAGACCTTCACGTCGAGTTCACCACCGTATCGTGTCGGATATTTTGTGCGTGAAGGATGTCCAGGAAAACGCGAGATTCCTGACTGTGGAGATGCTGTGTGCCAAACAGAGACAAGACAGAGAAGAACAACCACGAAAAAGGAATGCTGCGATATATACCACTCTGAAAGTATGTACACTGTCGATTCTTTCTCCAAATAGCACAAAACTGAGGAAAAGACCAGAGCGGTCTGTAACCTACTTCAGAAGCCCTAAAACAAACCCCTGAAACGTAACCCTAGTCTGAAATCGCCAAAACGTAGCTCAAAGCAAGAGGAACTTCTCTTTGCTAACAACCAGAGCCACAACAGTATCATGCGATCCAAACCCAAGTCCAAACCACATCCACACACTAGCTCTTGGCTAAAGCTAGCTACCACAAGCCATACACAACCAACTAAGTCCTTAACGAACTCAAAAGGACGAACCCTGTAGCGAAGGAACCGAAAAAGACCTATCTGGGAACTTTCTCCTTTCGCCAAACGATCTTCAAATGTTGATAGGGTCTCCTTCCCTGACTCCGTTGGCCCAAGAAACCTTCAGATCCGGCTCCCGATAGTTGAGATATCGCTAATTTTCGGTCGCAGGTGACCGAACCTTCAAAAACTCCTCCCTGCGGCTTAAAACCGCTCACACCGCACAAACGGATCGTCTAAACTGATATCCGTCTTCGCTGGTAGGTAGATCTGGCTACTCTGAACCCAACAAGACTCCAAACAAGCCGTTTGGAGTTCCCCTTGCAAAACTACTCGAGAAATTTGGTCGCATGCTACAAAAAACTGACGTAAATCGGCTCCCTGCGGCTCAAATTTGCTCACCACACCCAAACCAACAATCCAATTCACTTACAGTCTTCTCCTATGCGTACATGAGGACTCCCTGATCGCGTAGGCACCAAGAACGAAGAGCTTGGCTCACCGATCGCGAAGAACAATCCAATCTCAGGTCGCAGGCGATGAAAACCTAACGCAAGCGTTTCCCTGCGAGCCAATTTCTCCCACAACTCTCAAACCGCCCGATAAAACTTTGTATCGTCTTCAATTTCCTGAAGAACTCGTTGTTCTGATCCCGATGGATCCAAGGACAGCAAGTTTGGACTCCGGAACGGTCCGAACGGTCCAACTCTCCTTCACAGGTAACTGAAAACCTCAATTCTGCTCCTTGCGTCTCAATTTCTCTCAGAACACAACCCCCGATCCGTCTCTTCAAGAACCGTCTTAACCTGTGAGTAGCCTGCACAGATCTGAACCCGATGACACCTTGCGCGCGTGTATTGGACTTCCCAATTCTCCAAAACATCCACCGACAGGTCGCAGGAACAAGCAAGCCCCTTAAGCAGCCCCCTTGCAACAGTCTGTACGTACGAAGTTCAACTCTCAATAATAAGAAGCAGGCCCCTTGCGTGTTTGATATAACGCCTGAAGCCTTAAATACCCAGTCAGCAAGTAACTAGAGGCCTAGCTTGATTTTACCTTTTTCCGAATCGCATAACTTCTTCTCTGGATGTCCAAACGAAATAAACAAGATGCCCATGGAAAGCTGACAACGAGCTCTATCCATCTATGCGATAAAAGTAAAGATCCGAAGTTGCGCCAAAAGCTCGTAAGCTGGGGCCTAGCTTGTTTTCTCCATCTTTCGAGTCCTATAACTTCTTCACTATGCGTCCAAACGAAGTAGACAAAGTGCCTATGGAATGCTGACAAGGAGCTCTATCCACTGGTGCGATAAGAACGAAGACCCGAAGTGGTGCCAAAAACCCGTAAGCTGGGGCCTAGCTTATTTTCTCCATCTTTCGAGTCCTGTAACTTCTCCACTAGGCGTCCAAACGAAGTAGACAAAGTGCCTTTGGAAAGCCGACAAGGAGCTCTACCCATCTATGTGATGAAAATGGAGATCTGAGATTGTGCCAAAAGCCCGTAAGCTGGGGCCTAGCTTGTCTTCTCATGAGTGTCTTTGGAGCAACAAGTATCGAAGTTTGAATTTCAAGTAGGAGCCGGTCCACGACACGACAGCGGTCCACATGAGAGCAATTGCAGTAGACGATGCTACTTCATGTGTACCTGTTGTACGCAGGAGTTACCAGTGTGTGATATTTAAGTAGCGTTAGGTGACCTTAGAGCTACTAATAGCGGGGCTTAGCCCTGGTGTTCTTCTTTCTTTCGGGGCATTGGTTGCTTGGCCCTTCGAGTCCTTCTTTCCTTTGTAAGGCTTGATGGAGTCTTTCCATCCGTTTGCATTCATTGCGTCACGTGTTCAGGACTTTTCAATTCGTCCGCATGTGACCTCTTCGATAAATCGATAAGGGAGCGAGAAGAGAAGGAATATTGGTTGCAGGGTAGGTCTTTGGTTCGAACACTTCACGAGGTGTTCTATCGCTATCCAGTCCTTTGGTTCGAAGAGTTCACTAGATTCGGTTCTCAGTTATTTGCTACAGATTTAATTTTTCAACTCCCGTTCTCTGGTCGTCTCTCCACCTCTGTTTTGACCTTCTTGCAGATTTCCATCTCACTCTTCCGGTTTTGGGTTTCGAGCAGCTGTCTTGGTTTCACAGCAGATTTCCATCTCGCATAAGTAGTTGTTTGTACTCTAGAGCACAGAGTTTTTTTGCCCCGATGCAGATTTCCACTTCATAATGCTGCTTTGGCTATAGATTAAGGTTTTTGGCTACTAATACTATAGACGTGTAGTTTCAGTGCTTCCTCATTGCTGTGCAGCAATAAAATATACGTTGGTTCTCTGGTGACATTTTTGAAGTTCCTGGAAGATTTGTATGTTCTTGACTGTTCTTCTCCAAACTTTATTTCTGTATTTCTGACATATTATGAGTTTCAGTTTCTGCTCATTCGTCTAGTTTCAGAGTTCTAATGTAGGTGCATATTTTCAGTGATAAAATTAAATTAATGTTTTGATCTATTCACGACTCAAGTTTTTCAACTTGGCTTTCATATCCTTTCAATTTCGTCTGAAGTTTGTTTGTTAGTATGTCAGATTTGTGGTTGCTGTATTATTTGAGCATTCATTCTTGCACTCGGGATAGCCGGCCAAGGAGCTCTTCAGCTACTTCGGAACACCATCCCAGTCTAGGGGTTCGTGGGTTCAACTCCCAGTGGTGTTACAAAATTATTTTGGTATATGTACAAACTGTTGCAAAAAGTCAGTGACACATGAACAACATGCAAATCTGGTCGTGAAAGAACGTCCGTGCAAATATCAAACACTATCATGTTTAGTAGCAACAGACAAACTTCACAACATAACTGAAACCTTGCAAAGGTAAAGGAGCCAAAAATTGCACCAAGTGCGCAAAGGCATGGTAACCTGACAAAAAAAACATTTTAACAAGATGATAGCAATGACAAAAATATAATATTAGTTAGGTGCAAATGAACAAGTTTACACCTGAAAAACCTACTGCGCCTTTATTCGAACTGTCAAACACCAACATAGTGAGTTTCTTGCAGAAAAAATAAAAATATGTAATGTTAACCACAATGATAAAATACAAGAGTTAACAGATAGACAAACGAATGTTATAATATTATGCACGGTGCACACCTAGAGTTTTCTACTGCACCTGAAAACACTAGGTTTGGAGAAGGGATCAATTAACCACAGATGTTCAAAATTGGGTGTTCAGGCAAAAAGTTTTCCCTATCGGAGAAGCTTTTCACGCACTATAAGGTATTAGGGTGAGACTTCGGAGGGCAATCACTCTGGCTACAAGTCTCGGTTTCAGAAGTTTTTGGTTCCGTAGGAAAGAATTTTGGCAGGGTTACCCGTCTATGTCGGCGATTATGTACGTTTGACATGAAGAAACTACTGACTTTCATTTAATTTTGACTGTGCTCCTTCCATCAGTTGACAGCAGTAGAAAGATGGGCTATCGGACTGCTTCATTTGAATTGCCTCATGTGCATGTGTTGATTATGGGATGGTGGCGGATGTGAATTTTTCGATGGTGGTCGTCAAATTGGCCCGACACTAGAAATGGTCCGTATATAATTAACTGCCACCAGGCAACAGAAGAACGTTCGTGCACGAACGCTCTTCAATTTCCCGGTTGCAGATCCGATGCATTTTCAGAGTAATGAGCAAAAACTAGTACAAAATAATAAGTACTAGTACTAGTACAGCAACTGTAGTGTTCAGAGCATCACTAGTTCTTGACTGTTGCTCGATGCTCGCAAGATCGTACGTTACGTATACTTGTACAAGCTTGCCTTGTAGATGTCTATCGGAAGAAACACTTAACTAAGTGATGGCCGCCACGTGCACGTGGAGGGATTCAGTCGAGTCGATACCTGACCGAATAGAAGACATAACTTCCATTTTGCGCATGTCCCCGTTTCGACAAGTTTCCATTCCATGGGGAGATCGCACAACCTCGCCAGCCCTTGCGTTCAAATCGTGGTCAATAGACAGGAAAGTTCGAGTATATAACTGTTCAGACCAAGGGCTCTCCGTGGAAATATCGCAGACCCTTTCCATGCATGAATACATAGATTTATAAACGATGCAGCAGAGTCTAGCTTCCTGTAGTCACAACAGGTCTAAAGAAAGCTTTGCAGAGAAAAGGTTAGACTATCGTTTCAAGCTTAGACCAAAAACACCCAATGCCTATATGTGTAACCGTACATGTCGATGTTTTGTGAACAACTATGGCTAGAGCCTGCATGGCGCAGCAGACGAAATCCATCGAGAAAATATAGATGAGAAAGGTGAACGCGATACTTAGGTAGCTATTCAGTTCGTCCTCCAAAAACGCAATCTTCTTCATCAAACATGGTCATGGACTCCTGCGCGTGATCATGAGTTCTGCTCGAACCGGTAGCCGGAAGTGCAAGCAAGTAAGCGAAGCCGCCGTCCTCAGTCTGAGAGCCCGGCTGCAGGGCAGTGTGCCGAATAGATGCCCTCATGATCTTACTCTCAGATCCCGATCTGTAATCTTCTAGTCCACCATGCGTGCACCCTACGGTAGTACTAGTCCACCTTGGAAACATTTTAAGTCCATGCATGAATGCACTAGCTAGTATAGTACTTAGAAAACGCAAAAGTTCATACATGTACAGAAAACGCTCGTTTGATCACCTGTCCACACTCGATCGCCCTGAAGGATTCAGTGGCATACTATCGATACTCACATTGAGGGAAATGGCATTGTACGTGACATTAGGCATTCAAAATGAGACGGAAAATGTACTGATTAAGAACTGTAGGCTAGCGTAGCTTTCGACCATAGACCCCGCGCGCGGCGCCCTACCGGGCGATGCAAGTTCGAATTCAAAATGAGACGCGAGTTGTATTCTGTATGCCTTCGACCGTAGACCTCGCGCCATATGTAGCTACCGGGTGGTGCCAGTTCAAATTGAGACGGAAGAAAGGTACGTGCATGGTGAACTTCCGTTCTCAACTGCATTCTTACGCTTGGAGCTTCGGCCCGTCCAGAGAGCGAGTACGTTTGTACGTGTGTAGCTCGTTGCATTGATGGCCACGGGTTCTCAATTCTGGAAACATTTGGAAATCTCCATGGACTTAGTGAACAAGGGACTATATAATTTACGAGTAGGTTAACGGTCTTCTTAACACTCTAATCACAACTATGCCGTATCTTCCAATGGGCTTCAACACTGTGTACGTACTACACCTAAGACAATACAAAAGCCTCAACATGTTTCCTGCCTGGTGCAGATATCTCCGTTATGTGCCCAACAGCAAGTTGTTGTAAGTTTTCTAGATCTTCGCTGATTGATACGAGAGATAGTCAAGATCCAATGAGCTTTTCCTTAAACCCCGAGTATGAATGCAAGTGCTCTGGGTTACCCAGAATACCTTATTTTGCGATAAAGTTTTCAGGTTTTAACTGAAAACTTCAACAGTTTATGCAGAAAAGAGTCATGGTCAATACGTCTTCATCTCAATGTCAAATAAAGAATCAAATTAAAGCTGTTCAATAGCTTTACAATTGTCTCAACGAAAACTACTGGTAAACTGAGAAATGTTAACCCTCTCTTCGTACAGAAGGTATGGTAATCCATTTTGAATAATCGCGCTAGTGTCTTATGAACTCTGGACTCCTCAAATTTGTACTTGCACAACCGATATCGTATCATCTGTTGCGTAAAAGATTTCTATGAAAACACAGGGTTTCTGACTGTAGAATTCTCTCATAAATAAAAAATGTGTCAGGATGCGTAAAAACGAAGCAAACTCGTTTGCTAAGTTTAAATTTTCTCTTTAGTTACACTTGCAAACCCAATTCAATTTCGGAGTTATGCAACTTACTCCAAATCTGTAAATTGATAATCTAGACATGTATTCTTCTGAAAACCTTATCCAACCTTATCGCAAACACTCCAAACAGAGATATGGAGATAAAGTCAAGAAAAAATAAACTTTCTAACCCAAAAGTTGTCAAAATCTTCCATACATGAAAAGCTTACGCATCGCGGAAGTTTTTTCCCGAAACCAACAGTTTCTGCTCCCAAATTAACATTTTCTGATTTGGAAAATGTAGGTCCTGCTCATGAACTCAGTGGTTCATCACCAGTCCTGCTCATGAACTCAGTGGTTCATCACCAGAGGCCCTTCGTACATATATATCTGCATCCTACGTACTATATACATGTTCGAGTCAAAGATCTGAAGTCGAACTTGACTGTCAAAAGCTCGAGCTCAAAGTCATCAGGACCTAGAAGAGTAAATATATATAAGAGGATTTCAAATCATAGAATCATGGTGTAATAGAGGGAGTCATGATATCATGAGATTTTCCGACAGTAGAGCTCATGGTGGATCACGATCGATCAGTTTCTATCAACCGGTCCGTCCTAGGTCTTGGTCAGATACAGGAGGGATTCTATCTCCCCTTTCAGCCTTTGGTATATCCTTCCTCTTCTCCTCCCCGAGCTCACGAGCATAAAGTTGTCTGCCTCTAAGAGGTGATGAGTCCATAAGCATTCGGTTTGTCTGAGGCGATCTTGACGACGTCGTCATAGCAGCAAATGTTCCACATCTGTGGTCTTTACAACTAACGGATCCGGGCTGTCCCAAACCAAACATAGCCACGCAAATTTGATCTGATTCATCAGCAACAGTTCGGGAACATGATTCCACTATAGCTATCACGATCGTGATCTCTCCACATCTACAGTACTATGCATATGCCTGATATATCTGTTCAGGCTATGGAGATTCGCAGACAGAACTTCACAACTATACCTTTACGTTCTGCTGACAGTCGTCGCCTGCATCCACCTCCGTTTTCTGGCTCGGTGATCTTTTCCAGGAAATACCTGCGCTCAGTTCATGATCAAGAAACATCTACGATCAGATTTAAACTCAGATTCTCCTTTCAATAACAATACATAGCCTACATCTTCTCCAGCTAATCAAGGGAGAACGGAATTCGAAGAGAATTGAATCCAAAGACATGTACGCATGCTACATTTGTGCCTCGCGGTCGTATTGTATTCACAGGAATTTGATGTACATCAGATCGATCTGTATCTTATTTACGAACTGAAACTTGAAGCGTAAAGTGGTTGGCCAAAATCTGATTTCGTCGACAGTTGCATATGGTGATCTGGCGCTGTGTGTACCTATAGATGTACCAGGTCTAAGAATATTGGAAAGGATAGATCTCAAAGTCGGGAAACGACAACAGGTGATCATGAAAACCGGAGCCTATAGCCTGGTCACGTCAGTGAACCATATGCATATTCAACAATATCTATATATCATGGGCAGGTATAAACTGGAAGGGAGAATGGCACAACTGACATGTGCGTCTCTTCCACATTCCTACGGTCAAATCAATTGACTTGACTTCCATTCTAACAATCTTATGCTTTATACATTAAAGCAAACTTAGTAGCTAGCCAGCCGTGAAGCATGTAGTTAGCACTGGTACTAGCGAGTGGACCAACGCAAGCAGCCAAAGTTCCAGCATAGGAAGCGAGACGAACCTATTGGATCTCGATCGAAGGCGGGACGTGCTGAAAGGCAAACTCCTTGGAAGCTCAAGAGCACCGACACTAGGAGCATGAAGACAAGCCTCGACACCATTTTCAAGAGAACTAGAGTTCCCAGCGAATTCGAATTATGACGGAGTGAAATCCTAGGCCTGTAAGCATCGATGTCTTTCGAAAACGCTTGAGCTGTTGCAATTGCAATAGCAGAATACTGTCATAGTTCTAGTGGTTGAAACCTTTATAAAATGAAAGGCGAGAAATTTGACTCGGTCCTGTTAAGGGTAGTGGGAAGAACGCGCAGGTTCCCTGTTTTCTTCTCATCACCGCCCCATGCCACTAGACGGACAATCTGGTCTCATACGCTTTCAGTTGTACTGTCAGAGGCTAGGTAAGATGCATTTCGTTCCCGAAGTTACCGTGAAACTAGCCTCCCAAGCCAGTAATATTTAAGGACAGATCATATTCGTACAAGCTAGTGGCCATAAATGAAGCGGAGTCGACCTAAATGTCAACCACCAACTTGACGATTCTGCTCTACGTACTTCCTTACGTAGAGTACGCCAACGCACGCCTTGCCATGTGTCAAACGGATGTGCCAATGAATAGCAAACGGATGGGAAGACCCCATCAAGCCTCACAAGGGAATGAAGGACCCGAAGGGCCAAGCAACAACCACCCCGAAGGGAAGAACATCGGGGCAGCGCTCGGGGCTAACCGGCTATCTTTGTATTCTCAACCGGCTGGGATTCCGAAAAGTCGGGTTGTAAAATGGAGAAGCCGGAAAAGTCGGGTTGTAAAATGGAGAAGCTGGAATCGAAATCGAGACCAAAAGTTCCTAAACCGGATATCGCCCTCTCTGCTAACCCAGTTACTAGATTTTTTAAATGTCTGAAGTACTGTATTCCAGATATATTTCACCTAATAGATGGATGCTGCCGGATTTACACAGTCAGCTTGTATTTCAGGCCGGTTTTGAACCGAGAAAGCATCGTCATCAACGGATTTGAAATGAGTGGTTATGAAATATACTACTTTTTTTTTTTTTTTTTTTTCTTACCATCGAACGGACGGCTCGGATTAGCCAATCTGACGGTTCAGACGGAAATTGCAGTTTCAGGGTTAGGTCTTGTCACTTGTGAAGCTCGTGGAGTCCTGGTCTGTGGAGTTTGTGACACTCTTGACTTTCGTAGTTGACGATTTGGTAGGGACGCCCGCGGATCATCACTTGGGTCTCTGTTCTCTTCGATTTCGTGTCGTATGTGAGCAATCTAGCACTGTGGAAGTGTGGTCCCGCTTCAAGAGCATGTTGACGTCTCGACTCCGGACAAGTTGCGGTCAGGTTGCTGTGTATTTCGATTTCGCTTTCGGTCAGCCTACATCATGACTTCGGGGAAGCGGAAGGGAATTTCAAGTAACGATAATACTTTGCAGAAGCAGAAGACCCTCTCTGATTTTATATCTATTTCTTCATCTTCCACGTCCTCTTCAGGTAAAGATAAAGAACCTTGTGTTACTGCGTCTATCCTTTCTAGAGTGGAAACACAATGTAAACTTTGGGATGATGCATGGTATGATCTTTTCGAATGGATACATTTTGATAGAGATCTAGGTAAAGTATTTTGTAAGGTTTGTCAAGGTAAAAGCAAATCTCCTTTTGCTAGACATGGTGGCATCAATATTCGAGTCTCTGCATTTCATGACCATGCGGCTACCACACTGCACAGGTCTTTAGCTTAGGCTGCTCATGAAGATAAGCAAGCTTTCCAACAAGCTGTTGAAACTGCGAATCGGACATGTGACAGAACTTTGCTTACTTTATTCCGAGCAGCATATTTCGTAGGGAAAGAATGTATAGCATTTGCAAAGTTCCTTACCCTCTGCAGAATGTTGAAAGCTGTCTCCAGTTACATGAAAGACAGTATATACCACGATGATAAGGCATGTGTGGACATGATCAGTTGCATCAGTTCAGTTCTGCACAAACGTATCATTGCTAGAATTCAACGTAGTCCTTTTTTTGGCATCATGTGTGATGAGGCTACGGATGTGGCTGTGCATGGACACTTGGTGATTTTTGGAACTTTTTAAGAAGAAGGCCATGTGGTTACCTCATTCTTAGGTCTTATTCGCCTCTCAGAGAAGCACTTTGAAGCTATCACAGAGACTCTTCTTGCACTTCTGAAGGTTTTGGGTCTCCAACACGAAAAAATGATAAGTTTTGAATCTGATGGAGCTTCTGTGATGGCTGGAGTACAGAACGGAGTGACAACACGCTTGAAGCGTGTAGTGAATCCTTTTATGCTTACTTCCCACTGTGTCGCGCATCGTTGTAATCTAGCTCTCTTGAAAGCTTCTCGGCATACTTCATGTGTAGCTCTTAGTGAAGAGATCGATGACTTAATCAATGCAGTTGCTGCTTACTTCAAGAGATCAACAAAACACAAAGAAGGGTTGGAGGTGTTACAGGCCGAATTTGTTGATTCACGTAAGTTTCTGAAGCGTTATAACAAAACGCGTTGGTTGTCTCGCGGGAGTGCTGTAAGTAGTCTTTGTGATAGTCTAGAATCTGTCTTGTTTTTTTTGTCTGAGACAGATTCGGTTGAAGACCATGGGGTAGGTAAAGAGTTCAAGCAGCTAAGCTCTTTCAAGATAGTATACTGTCTTTTCTTCTTGGCTGATATTTTGCAATCTCTAAGTGTATTGTCTCGTATATTTCAGCAGAAGTTTGTGGATGTAGGAGCTTTGATTAGTAATGAGGTTGCAACTATTCGAATGCATTATACGGTTGAGCCTATTGTGAACCTCAATGCATTCTTCATCAATGAAGAAACTGGATATCATCTGCTGTCTGATTATGGTCCAGAAGGTGGTTTCTTGAAACGTTTACATTCTGAAGTCCGAGGGAATTTTTTCCATTCTATTCAGTTACAGAGAGATAGGTTGGGGAGAGACTTAGAGGAAGCTGTCCATTTCCAAAAGAGTTTCTCTGAGGCAGTTTGCTTATAGTTATTGGAGAGATTTTCCAATAACGACTTGGTTGGAGCATTCAAGATTTTGTCTCAATCGCAAATGTCTTCCCAGCTGGTCCCTCTGCGAGATTGGGGATCTAAAGAACTTCAACTTCTTTGTGCTCATTTTGGAGCAGAGAAATAGATAAGTGGGATATCACGAGCCGCTTATATCCAACCAGTCTCTGCAAAGTTAGAGTTCCAGCAATTCAAAACTCATGCACACAGCGAGTTTAGGAACTCTTCATTTAGAGACTTATGGGCGATGATTAGTTACAGTGAAACTTTAAAGTGTAAGTATCCACAACTGTCTGTTTTGGCTGATATTGCTCGCGTTCAGTGCATTTCTACAGCTCATTGTGAAAGAGCATTTAGTATTCAGAGTGTTATAAAGACCAAGTACAGAAATTGCTTGCAGATTCAGAATTTGGATAGTGTTATGAGATTGAATCTGGAAGGTCTTGATGACTCATTTGATGATATTTTGAGTGATGCAGTGGAAGTTTGGAAGAGCACTGTTCATCATCAACGGTTCTTAGCTAACCCGGAGCTCTACATGACTAACACACAGGATGTAGAATTCTGAGTTTAAAATTTTGTCAGTTCATTAAGTAATGTTTTTGCTTTTAGATAGGCTAGTTAGGTCTTCTGGTCCCAACAGGTGGGGAAATCCAATATCTGGATGCAGGTTCAACTCCTGCCAGAAGAAATAGAATTTATGTACAACACATAATATTCACAAGACAAATTTTGAAGCATTTACACATGATAATGTAAATATAAATGTTCAGATGAAAGATGACATCTGCTAAACAGTCACGCATGCGGATTGAAACTGAGGACACATTGTTGGAATTTTTTAATTCATAAACCGGCCGTTTTTTTCCACATCCGGATTTTAACTAGAACTTTGGAGTATGTACCGGATTTTGAAACCTTCTAAATTTAATATGCCGGAAACATTCCCAAAAAAAAATTTCTGTTCTGGATTCTAATGGTTCGAGAATACCCTACCCGGTTTCTGGAGGTTCCGTTTCTCGAAAACTGGACAGTAAATCTGGGAATCAGAAAATTACCGGCTACCAGAAATTTTTACCCCGAGCGCTGCATCGGGGCAGCCCCGCTATCAATAGCTCTAGAATCGCCTGTCGCACCTATAATGCCGGAGATCAGAAAGTCAGTAACATAACAATAACATGACAAGTCAGTCTATCTAAACGGTTACTGTATTTACATGTCACAAGTCAGAGCACAGGATAGGGGGTGTCAAAGTTCAGCTAAATATTGCTCAATGGGAAATGGCTGAAAGGGAAAAGGATATATATAATCGCGATTCGTTCTGGACCGCCGTCATGAGTTACACTATTTTTGATTATTTTTGTTTATTTTTTACTGAAACTTGGAATCTACTGCAGAAGCGAACGAGGAAACGAGTAAAAATAGGGAAACACCCACAAAGGCCTGCCGAAATCGATATGCATTCCTACAGATCAAGAATCTTTGGAAAAAGTTCCAAGATTGACACCTTAATAGTGCATCGATAAAACTCACATATAACTAGAAACAAGTTTCTCTTGAATAGCATCAGCGTCCATGTCCGAGCAAGAAAGTGACTCGTTACATGCAATTAACACTCATTTTTCATAATAACGTTCTCAAATCAAGTTTCTCTTGAATAGCATCAGCGTCCATGTCCGAGCAAGAAAGTGATTCGCTACATGCAATTAACACTCTCATTTTTCATAATAACGTTCTCAGTAGGTGAGTGCTTTCGTTGTACTGTCATGTTGTTAACTTCAGGAGGTAACACATTGGAAGGCAATCGATTGATTCACAGAATGAATAAAAACACGATAAAACGATGAGCCGTCTTGCGGTTATGAACATCTAGTAAGAGGAAAAATTTTAATCTGTCTCCTAAACTGCTAAATTAAATCTACTACTTAGATGATACGCATTGATCACTTGTCACTGCCGGATATAATAGTAACTACATCACCGAAGATCCTTCATACCATATAGTTGGTTTCGCAAGTGAACACATACGAGAGCGACACTATGAATATCAAACGGACGAGAAGAACCAATCAAACAAAAAAGAGGAAAAAGATATCCACTCGAAAAAGCAACCAACACCAAGAAGGTGAAGAGAAAATGCGAGCTAAGCCTCGTGGGTTCCCAAGCTTCTCCCATTTACCAAGTTGCTTGTTATTTTGAGTTGCAGGGTTTTGTATTTTCCATCGTTAAAATCATTTGAACTTGAATGAGAGCATTTGATCTGAAATGGTTGTAAACAGTAATTTTACACGATTCAAATCGAGACGACACGATAAGGTTCAAATTAATGTACGGTGAAACGAGCATAAGACACTACGGTCTATAAATCAGTGTCTGTGCCGACTGTAATGCTATGCCCATTCACTTGGGACATCAAAGATTGGTGTCACAAGTGGTTTAGATTATAGTCTTCTAAGAAAAAGATAATGAGTTCAATTCTTTATGAGTACAATTAGAAATACATGCTCTCTTATAGTCTTCTAAGAAAAAGATAGTGAGTTCAATTTTTTACAAGTACAATTAGAAATACATGCTCTGCAAATTAATGAAGCTTCTGATCAGAGTCTTGCTGTTGTAGACTCATATAGTCAATCTCATGTTCCGCAAAGACCCCAAAGAACAAGCAATAACATTTATCATAATTGATAACCTAGTGGTGCTATCTACCGATTCTCCGTTTCCAGCCCCGGTTACCGTACTGCACCTGGATTTTGTCCGTACTATGCCAATTCACCGGCCGTATAAGTGCCTCCGAATAGCAAGAGTTCGCATTAGCCATACACACCGCACGTGCCCAAAACAATAACATGTAAATGTTTTCCGTCTAGATCAACGGATGGTATGCTAAACGTGGGTATGCGACTTAAATCTAACCGAATGTTATATTGAAGGTGTATGTTAATTCGTGCGGTGTGTAGGGCTACGCGAAGTATAGCAGGTAACATGAAGCTCACGTCATTGAGGATTTGGCATCATGCTTCAATTCGATTCGGTCAACCACGTGCACAGATGGTTTTCCCCGACCATAGAATTCACCGTGAAGACATCTAAAAGACGATAAGCATGCGCATAAAGTCTAAGAACCCACGGAGGCACAGTACTACGAACCCCCGGAACCATAGACGCGAAATCTCATGAATGCCAGCTTAACTGGAAGTTCATGGTGACCTTGAAAATGAAAAGCATGCGGAGATTACCTGCGACCGAAGAATGCTTCTCATGGAACTACAGTATAAACGCGTATTGGGACAAAATTAGTTTCAAGTGGCATGGGAATATCCGACGGTAATGGGAAGAGAACCTGAAACCTGCGTTCGTACTTCCACTCTTCTAAAATTTCTGACAACGACCAAGTAAGCGTAAACTTCTGGACCTTCTGTTATAAAAGTTTCAACCAAGGTCAGTCTGCTATGCAACAGCTCAAGCGTTTTCGAAGGACACCGACGCTTACAGGCTGTTAGTCATAATTTAGTGGAACGTACCTGTGGTGAAAATGGTTTCGAGGCTTGTCTTCATGCTTATCCTATCGGTGCTATTGAGCTTCCAGAGAGTTTGCCTTGCAGCTCGTCCCATCCGCGTGTATGATCCAACTGCAACAGGTTTGTTTCGAATTCGGATTTCAGTGGTGGAAAGTTAGAACCTTTAGCTGCTTGCAAACGTGTACGTAACTAGTACTAATGCTACAAGCTTCAAGGCTGGCTATTGAGTCTGCTGATATAGAATAATCGTTAATTTTGACAGTACAAAGATCGAAGAGAAGTACATGTCAAGTGCTTTATTCTCCCTTCCACTGTCTGCCTGTCCATAGTACATGGTTTTCTGTGTTCACTACAGACTGAGCTTCAAAGATCACCTGTTGTAGTTTCCCGATGTTGAGATTCTTTGGAATATTGTTATATGTAGGATATTTTCATCTCGTGCACTCAGCAACACACCGCGCGCCATCTGAATTTGTTGCTCGGTGTACGATTGCAAGTTCCGTGCCACTTTGATCTAACAACACAGAATGTAGCGTGCATGTATACGTACATGTATGTCCTCACATTCAATTCCCTTTCATTCTCCGTTGATTAGCCGGGGAAGATGTACTAGGAGCTCTATGTTTTGTCAAAAGGAGAATCTGATAGGCATTTCCATGCCATAACTATATGAAAGAATGTTGTCTCCTAAGCTCGGCTCAGGAGTAAATCTGACTGCAAATCTTGAAGTAGGCGCAGGAATTTCGTGGAAAAGATCACTTAGCCAAGACTCGGAGGTGGAGCACGTGGATGGAGACTGTCAGCAAAACCCAAAGGTGTAGTTCTGGACTTGGAAGGTGGTGGCATCTTGATCTTGATCTTGACATACTATATATGTAGATAAATTAACCATACTATGGAGAGATCCTGATCGAAATCCTGTTCGTCTCATGATTTAGACTGTTTCTGATGAACAAAATTGCTCGACAATGCTTGGTTTTGTGACAGTCGATTGGTTGTAAAGACGACAGATATGGAACATTTGCTGCTCTCTCAAAGACGTCGTCAAGATCGACTCAAACAAGCCAAATTCTTATGGACTTATCACCCCTTAGAGGCCGACAACTGACTCCTGTTGCTCCACCCGAGTCTGCAGCTGCTAGCAGAGCACCTCCTGGGTCACCTGGTGGCCCCGGAGCGAACGCCCGATAGAAATCCACTAGCTCTGAGCTGTAGTGTAGAAATCATGTCAATGGAGCATCCGGAACATGGCCTGGGGATCTCGGTGGCCCCGGAGCGAACGACCGACAGAAATCCACTAGCTCTGACCTGTAGTGTAGAAATCATGACTCTCATGATGTCATCACGACTTCTTCTTTTATATGATTTCAGTTCCCGACCAAGTTCACTCTTTTACAGTACTTAAAAGGTTGATTTCAACCTTTGACTGGAGCATCCGCCACATGGCCTGGGGATCTTGAATCTCTGAGTTGAGTTACTGTACGTACCTTCATCTGTGAAAAGTTTTAGAAGATCTGGAATGCTACGGAAAAGACTTTCATGTATCTGCGATTGTGTGAATTTGACATGAAGACTTGGCAAAAGTTTCCTGACATAAAGACACTACTAACGAGCATTGACTATGCTTCTTTTGACACCTGGACATATATACGATCAGGGAGAATTCAGGCAAGGCGCGCGGCCGTTGTATTCTCGTACAACGGCCGCGGTCAAACAATACGGGCACAGGCAAAGCTACCCGTCGCTAGATACTGTAATTTCCCAATTTGCCCGTGACGTTGCCAATCGGTTTCGCGTTGGTGTGTTCCCCGTTAAAATCATTTGAACCTTAATGTGGAACACTTAACCTTGTTACAAAACAGAGAATTGTACTCTAAGTTTCCAGAATATGAAACTTTATCTTCCATAATAGATAATAGGATACTATTGCATGTTTTCATTTATAACAAATCAGTTCTAACATGATTAAAATTAATCACAAATAAAATTTGATTCAAGAAAAGCAAGTTTAGACTCCGGAATGGTCCAAACGGTCTAACTCTCTTTCACAAGTTATTGAAGCATTCAAATTCATTCCTTGCGTTTTAATTTCTTTCAGAATACATCTCCCGATCCGTTTTTTCGCGAATCATCTTAACTCATATGTAGTCTACACATATCTGAACTCAATGACATTTTGTGCGCATGCATATGACTTCTCAATTCTCCAAAATGTCCATCAACTGATCGCAAAAACAAGTTGGCCCTTTAAGCTGCTCCTTTACGTCAGTCTCTGTACGTATAAATTTTCTTCAATAATGAGGAAGCAGACCCCTTGCGTCGTTAGTATAGCACTTGGAGTTGCAAATACCCAGTCAACAGAGTAAACTAAAGTCTAGCTTGATTTTTCTCTTTTTTCGAGTCGTATAACTTCTCCATTAGGCGTCCAAATGAAGTAGACAAGATGCCCATGGAAAGTTGACAATGAGCTCTACTCATCGATGCGATGAAAGTGAAGATCCAAAGTCGTGCCAAAAGCCCATAAGCTAGAGCCTAGCTTGTTTTATCCTTCTTTCGAGTCTTGTAACTTCTCCATCAGGCGTCCAAATGAAGTAGACGAAATGTATATGGAGTGCTGACAAAGAGCTCTATCCACTGATGTGATGAAAGTGGAGATCCGAAATTGTGCCAAAAGTCCGTAAGTTGGGGCCTAGCTTGTTTTTCTCATGAGTGTCTTTGGAGCGACAAGCATCGAAGTCTGAATTTCGAGTAGGAGTCGATCCACGACAAGACATCCATCCTCTCTAAACTTGTACATCCTTCGGTATGCACCAGAGATACCAACCAAGGAGTGGACCGACACACACCTCGTCATATCGTCCTACTTCCAATCGTAGCCAACCTCATCGTCAAGGTCTTCTGCATAATCCTCATCCTCAAACTGAAACTCCGTCAAGATATCTGCTAGATCGACCTCCTCATCTCTCTTTTTGAAAATCTTGACACGTTTACTTGCCACTGGTATCTTCAAGCTTGTTTCGTCCAACTCTTGCAAGGCGTAAGTTGCGTTGTCATAAACCTTCTTCACCACATACGGACCAAACCATTGCCTGGAAAACTTCTGAAGTGCACTATGCTTGTTGTCTAGATTATTGTCATAAACTAATACCCAATCACCTTCTTTGATTTTCCCTAGGTCTCAAACGATGTCGCTGATCAAATCTGACCTTGTTCTTCAACCGTGCTTCTCGCAGCCTATCTAAAGCAGCTTGGATATCCTCAGGTCTTCTCTCTAACTGCCTAATTCGAATAGCAAGAAGCTCTTCCCTAGTCAAATTGTCTTCCCAAGGTAACACACTCCATGTCAGAACGTGTTCTTCAATCCGCATGATAAGTTTCTGACTTGTGATGAGTTCCAATGGCATGTAACTTGTCACCGAGCTATGCATCGTTCGATCTGTCCATAATGCAAATGGTAAGAGTCGAGGCCACTCCCGCACCCTCCCGTTGCAAGTCTTCACCAAAGTCTTCACAATGAGCGCATGATCACGTTCACTCTTGGCATTTCTTTCGAGGTAGTAAGCAGTTGTCAGTGACAACCTCACCCCACACTTTGCAAAGAATTCACGAGCCTCATTTGCATCTAACTCTCCTTGATCTGGAGTGATCTTTTCTCACACATCCATATCGACAAATAACCTCTTCCAAGAGAAATCTACATAATCCTTCAGTTGTCTTTGTCCAAAGCGTCCTATCCTAACTTGATTTGAAAGATCTTCTCTAGCAAGTACCAAGTATCTCATCTGCCACAATCCAACTAGCATAGTCACCAAGTCTACAACCCACTTGAAGTGGATTACCAACGGGTAAGTCAGGTGTAATCTGTCTCGATGTCAGATGTTCGAATACATTTGACATGTCAAACAAGACTCCACAAAAGATACATAGTTGTAGTTCTTTCTTCGAACAAGTTGTAGGTCTTCCTTCGAACTCTTTGAAACCTCTCATCCGTCCAACCTGTCTGCTTAGCCATCGTACTAAGGTACCTCCCGATCTCAAGTAAATCATCATCATACAATCTTTCAACAAATAACTCATCTTCCCTTCCTGTCTGTGCAATTGAATAGAACTCTACACTCACGTCGTCAATGTCTTCAACCATCTCATCCTCTCGATCATATTGAGCTCGAGATAATATATCTGTCATCGGATTATCCTTCCCTGCGATATGTCTAAACTTCGGATTCAATGACTTGATATATACGATCTATCGTAACATCGCAATATCAGGAGTTGAACAATTCATGATCATCCTTAACAACGGCAAGCAATCAGTTTCAACCACCACTACTGCTCCAATCAAATACTCTTTCTCAGTTTTCATGACTGAGACAATATCTCATAGTTCTCTCTTCACTTGCGGGTAAGCACGTTATCGAGCACTCAACATCTTCGCTCCGAACCTAACCGCAAATCTGTCTCCATCCTCATCATCTTGTCCTACTGCCCATCCGATTGCAACCGGACTTATATCTACAGTAAGAACCATCGGCTTGACATCGTTGTAATCAATCCTTCCTAAAACTGGAGGAGATGATAGTAAAGACTTCAGCTTCCGCACTGCATCAGTATGCTCTTCCTCCCATCTGAACTTATGACCCTTACGCAACAACCCATATAATGGATCCATCACATGCTCATAATGAGGAATCCAAATGTGATAGAATACACAAGCACCCAAAAATCTTCTTACTTCTGTCAACGAGTTGCAAACCTCCTTCATCCTCCCAACTGCATCCACTTTGTTCGGATCTGGCTTCCGACGAAACGATCCACACAAATGACCAACGATCAAGACTTCTCTAACCCCAAATGTAGATTTCGCACCTGATAGCGTGAGATGAACTTCCTCAAATCGAGATAGGATCTTCTCACAATCTGCTATGTGATCGATGACATATCGTCGACACCCTCTCTGATCTAATGCTTCATCTTTCTCATCCTCTACACATCCTTTGATGAGGATGTCATCCAAGAACGGCATCGTCTTTTCAAGGATGAAATCCTTTAGAACTCGATTCATCCCATTCATCATGTGTGCTACCGAGTTGGTAGCTCTCTGTGATAAGGTACACATCCTAACCAACCCCAAAGGTGTCCTCATTGCCTTGAAGCTTCTGCTCTCCTCCGCTCGTTGAAACTGATCATATCTTGAGTAAAGATCTCCCATTGAGTAAATTGCTCTTCTTGCAAACACTTCAGCAAACTCATCCACAATCGATCTCATCCCAGCATTTCTGATTGTTACTGCGTTCATTGATTGCATGTCTTGGATGAACCGCAACGACCCATTTTTCTTAGGCACTGTAAACCATCTGCTCGAATACGGTGCAAACGACGGCTCCAAGATCTTCATCCTCTTCTTCTCCTTCAGCAACTCCACTAGTTTAGGCAAGTGAGCCCGCGATACTGAAATTGGTCTCAGGTTCCATGACACATGCGATACCGTGAAGATAACCATCGGGGTAACAACGTACGGGTCTACACACTCAATCTCATGTGGCTCAAAGGCAAATGCTTTCCCATGTCGTGAAAGTATCTCCTTGAAGCACATCCTCTCTTTTGATAGAAGAGACCCATCAGATCCAGTCTTCAGCTCTTCAAGGGTATTCTCCGTGAACTTGTGTCCTATCATTGCAGGATCTCTCAAACTCTTCTCCGTTGAAGCTCGATCCATCAGTTGGTTATGTCTTCCGACAAAGGACCAGCAATTGGCTTTATCTTCTTATCTACTATCTTGTACTTCATCTCAACTCGAACCTCAGGTGCATGAAATGATTCGATCACCGATTAAACCTCCCTTGAATGAATCTGCACAACCTTATCCATATCCTCTATCCAATAGACATGATCTCTCGCAAAGGATCTTCTAATCCATCCTCTTCATAAACACCAGAAATCCATTCATCTCCTTCTAGTTCACCCAGCTCTTTCAACATCAACTCAACATCACGCAAATGTTTTTGTTCTTTCTTCTCAGCTCTTCTACCTCTTGTAAATAGCAACCCCACACTCTGAAAACCCAACAAACCTTATACAAAGGCACTATCTCCATCAAGCGAGAGTACCTTCTCCTGCGCACCACCACAATCCCGCTCTATAGTGATACTCAATGAAAATCCTTGAACTCTTCACTCACCCTTGGAAGCGGTTTCTCTCTCAGACGATCTCGATTCCGCTCGTGATTGGACGGTACAGTCAAGAATTGTATCGCTCTCGTCTCATCTTGACTTCGGATACTAGCATAAGCAAATCTATCGTCTAGTACCCTTGTCTCCATCGGAGTCGCTGTGATGAAAGGTTGGTCAAGAATGAGCGGGTATGATGTTGCTTCTTGAACAAAGAAGTTTTGCTCGATAGCAACATCACTTACGCACACTCTAACGTCTAGACATGCTCCATACTGATCTTTTCTTGTGGTGTTGGCTGCTCTTATGACGCATCCATGTTCTGTGTCGATCGGCCACTTCTTCTTCTTGTACAGCTCCTTCGGCATGATGTTGATTTCTGATCCATGGTCAATTAGAGCAACCACCGGCTCATCCAAGTCTCCGATCCTCACCAACGTCTCAGTCATAACTCGAGCCTAATGACTGTGACTGTAATGACTTGTGCTTTGTTTTCTTTCCTCCCCTTCATTCTCAAAATGAACCCTGTGCCTCCGATCTCTGTTCCTCTGAAGAATAAACACTGCACTTTGCAAGCTCTCTCTCCTCATCCAGACATCCTAGTATCCAAAGCATTTGATAAACCAGTCTCATCCGTAATTTGTTGCTTCCGTTTGATGATGTCGATGATGACATCATGAAACTCGCGCTTAGCAGCAGAGGAAGGAACTTCTTCAAAGAGACAAACTCGAAGAGAGAAAGTTCGTCAAGAGCTTCGAGATGCAAGAGCTCAAGATCTATCGATGGATGATGCTCCTTCTCCATCGAAAGAAAGAGCAAAAGAGTTTCAGAAAGAGAAAGGTAAACCGGCTGCATACAAACTACAGTCGGACATCGAGGCTTCAACAAACTTGAAAAGAGTCTTGGAAGATTGCATTCTGAATGCGAAGGTGGAGTTTACTTTGAGAAAGCCATCTTTTTTTCTGTTTCATGGAGATGACAGATGACCACAATCCACTCGGTTCAACATGCTCGTTGAAACTCCTTTCAGCTTGGTCCTCAACTCTTGTGCCATAAGTTCCAGCCTCCACGATTGCAACTGCTTGTGCTGATAAGTGGTCCTCAACCAACTTCTTCATCCCTCCTCTACCAAAGTTGGTCCGAAGAAGTGTGCCGTTATCTCTCTACCTTCCCATCCTTCTAAAAGATCACCCCTTGTTGTAAAATATCAGTGAACTCCTTGTAATCTTTACGTGGATGATCAGTATCATCGCAACAGATACACCGCTGGATCCAGCCTTGCTTCTCAACCGATTTTGCTCCGCTTGTAGACCCCTTCTCTTCCAATCTTGTGAGCTTGATCTGCAGATCTCGTATTCCACGCAAGATCTCTTCAAGGTTTGAATCATCCTTCTTTGGAGATACTACAGGTGCCTGGACACTTGGAACAGCTGGAGCAACAGGTACTACTTAAAGCGCATTGGTTGCCAAAGCTTCTTTCCGCTCATCGGACTGTTGCTGCCGCAAGAACATCGTGAAAGCTTGAAACATCGATGCAGTTGCCGGATCCAACTGCACCCTTGGCAATCCACCTGAACCACTAGCTCCGTTCTTATCACCGTTCTCGTCCTCGCTCATGATTGTCAATCTCTCCTTCAAGGTTCAAACACAGAAGAAATCTCCACCCTAGACCTTCACGTCGAGTTCACCACCGTATCGTGTCGGATTTTGCGTGAAGGATGTCCAGGAAAATGTGAGGTTCTTGGCTGTGGAGATGTACTGTGCTGAACAGAGACAAGACAGAGAAAAACAACCGCGAAAAATGAGCGCTGCAATATATACCAACTCTCAATGTACATACACTGTCGGTTCTTTCTTCCTAAGAATACAGAACTGAGAAACAGACCAGAGCGATCTATAATCTGCTTCAAAGCCTTTAAAACGAACCTCTGAATCTCAACCCTGACCCAAAACCACCGAAGCGTAGCTCAAAGCAAGAGAAACTTCTCTTTGCTAACAAAAAGAGCTGCACCAGCATCACACGATTGAAACCCAAGTCCAAACCACATCTATGTACAAGCTCTCAACTAAATCTAGCTACCACAAGCTGTATATAGTCAACTAGGTCCCTAACGAACTCAAAAGGACAAAACTCGTAGCGAAGAAACCAAGAAAAGCCTATCTGAGAACTTTCTCCTTTCGCCAAACGGTCTTCAGATATCGACAAGTTCTCCTTCCCTGACTCCTTCGGCCCAAGAAACCTTCAGATCTGACTCACAACAGCCGAGATATCACCAGTTTTCCGTCGCAAGTGACCGAATCTTCAAAAACTCCTCCCTGCCCCAAACAAGCTGTTTGGGTTCCCCTTGCAAAACCACGCAAGGAATTTGATTGCAAGACACAAAAAACTAACGTAAATCGACTCCTTGCGGCTCAAACTTGCTCACCACACTCAAACCAACAATCCAATCCACGTACTGTCTTCTCCTATGCGTAGATGAAGACTCCCTGGTCGCGTAGGCACCAAGAACTAAGAGCTTGGCTCACAGATCGTGAAGAACAACTCAATTTCAGGTCGTAGATGATGAAAAACTTGACGCAAGCGCTTCCATGCGAGCCAATTTCACTCAGAACTCCTAAACCGCCCGATGAAACTTCGTGTCGTCTTCAATTTCCTGAAGAACTCAACGTTCTGATCCCAATGGATCCAAGGACAGCAAGTTTGGACTCCGGAACGGCCCGAACGATCTAACTCTCCTTCATAAGTTACTGAAGCTCTCAAATCCTCTCCCTGCGTCATAATTTCCCTCATAACACATCCCTTGATCCATCTCTTCACAAATCGTCTTAACCCACACGTAGCCTACACAGATCTGAACCGAATGACACCTTGCGCGCATGCATTGGACTTCTCAATTCTCCAAAACGTCAAGCGACAAGTCACAAAAACAAGTTGATCTCTTAAGATGCCCCCTTACATCAGTCTCTGTACGTACAAGTTTTCTTCAATAATGAGGAAGCAGGCCCCTTGCGTCCTTAGTATAGCGCTTGGAGCCGCAAATACCCAATCAACAGAGTAAACTAGGACCTAGCTTGATTTTTTTTTTCGAGTCGCGTAACTTCTCCACTAGACGTCCAAATGAAGTAGACAAGATGCCCATGAAAAGCTGACAATGAGCTCTACTCATCGATGCGATGAAAGTGAAGATCTGAAGTCGTGTCAAAAGTCCGTAAGCTGGAGCTTAGCTTGTTTTACCCTTCTTTTGAGTCTTGTAACTTCTCCACTAGGCGTCCAAACGAAGTAGACGAAGTGCCTATGGAGTGCTGACAAAGAGCTCTATCCACTGATGCAATAAAAGTGAAAATCTAAAATTCCATAAGCTGAGATCTAGCTTGCTTTTCTCATGAGTGTCTTTGGAGCGACAAGCATCGAAGTCTGAATTTCAGATAGGAGCCGGTCCATGACACGACAACGTATCTTGTTATCTTCTGTTATGAAGTAGGATGAATTGCAAGGTGGATTGTCTTCTTAGAAATCTATGCGATGCCATGCTTAGTTAAGATTTAGATGTAGCTTGGAAGACGAGAGCTACTTAGGAAGCACTATTAGAATCTCGGAAGACGAAACAACTGTCTTCTGGAAGACTAGGTTCGTCTTCTTAGAGTGGGAGTGAGACTGTGAGAGCCGGATAAGGTCTGAGGATTGTCGTGTGACGTGCTTTTCTATCTGAGAATACACCGAGTATCTAGTTGTAGAGAGTACGTGTTGCACTCCGTGACTCAGAACCAGCGATCACCCAAACCTCTCTCTGACCTCCAAGTACACTCTGAACCTATCCCGCTACGATATCCTCACGTCCTCTCGACAAATCTCTCTCTTACTCGACTAGGAATAGAACCGGGGTAACAAGCACGAGCAACCTGTTCCTGCCATCACCGCAAGCACTCTTGGGTCTGCTGGTCATCACTCCAGCCTCACCACAAGAGAAATACCAGCACTCCTAATAGAAAAGAAACCTAAGCGCAACGCCCGCACACAAATCCAATCAAACCAACTGGGCGTACAAACAGGCATGCGAGTATGATGAGAATCCAAACACAAGAAATACTGTCACTCTTCAACCACAGCTCAGAATGAGATGAAACCAAGGCCAGTAGATAGCCTGTAGACTAATCTCTCTATTAAGGTATTACGTGCAGAGAGATCATCTCTGAGTTAGCAGCTATGCCCTTCCAAAGTTCGTTGTTTCTTATAACATGATACTATTTCGACAGAACTTTGCTGTTCGATTTCTCACAAACCACTTGACAAAAATAGCTCAAACTTCTCAGGAAGCTAATGGGTCACCATCACTACCACTCTGTACAGTTTCACCAACAGATCCTCAACTAAACTCTCGAAATGATCCAAACCCTTATCGCTATTTTTATAACATGATACTATTTCGACAGAACTTTGCTGTTCGATTCCTCACAAACCACTTGACCAAAACGGCTCAAACTTCTCAGGAAGCTAATGTGTCACCATCACTATCACTCTATAAAATTTCACCAGCAGATCCTCAACCAAACTCTCGGAATGATCCAAACCCTTATCGTTGTTTTTATAACATGATACTATTTCGGCAGAACTTTGCTGTTCGATTCCTCACAAACCACTTGACCAAAACGGCTCAAACTTCTCAGGAAGCTAAAGTGTCAATATCACTATCACTCTTTAAAATTTCACAAGTAGACCCTCAACCAAACTCTCGGAATGATCTAAGCCCTTTTCGTCAATGACACAAGACGATATGTAGACCCTTGTGCACAAAAACAACGTTTCCCTTCATCCCAATAATCCAAATGGTTTGAAATTTCACAAGTAGATAGCTGACTGTACCTTCTCAGACCTTGGAAGGTTTCATAGCGAAATTCGATCTCAAACTCTCCATATCTCTCTCAATGTCTTCTGTTTACAGTCGCCTACTATCATAGCCTCCGATTTGAGACACCCAACTTCAGCCAGCCATAACTTTTTCACTTTGGTTTGGAATCGATTGATCTCGGAGTCCATCAGCAAGCCCATCTCAAGAGCTTTCTAGCAACAGTCAATTCATCTCCAGTTACGTCACAGAACTCCCAGAAAATGAAAAAGACCTCACGGAAACAAAATTGGTCACGAATTTGACCCTCTCAGCTTCAATTGATTGAAACATTCTCATCCGTGCTTAAAATCGAGCAACAATTGAGTCCACGGGCATCCTCGTCTCCCAAGCTTTCCAACCATATCTCACACTCTGCGTATGGACCACGGGAAGTGCCTCTAACCCTCAAAAACATGAAAAGAACTTGGTAGAATATGATTGATCAAACTTTCGATCAATAAGAAACAAGTTGACAAAAGGGTTTTGTCTTCACTCACATGACAAACACACAAAGAACGAATTTTTATCCAAGAGTACCATTTGGGCCTTAAAGCTTATATTGAACAAACTACAAACATGTGCCGTTGACGATACCGTCGGCCACGAAGAACAAACTACGCTCAATATAGAATCAGAATCTCGACTCTAAAACGGTTGACAATAAACGGAACTACAAAAAGAACGGATGAAGCTATTATTTGGTTGTAATAATCCTCACCGAAGTTTCTCACGACAAACTCATGATGCGCCACCTTTGGTCGACTGTAACATCGTATTTCGACCCAAGTGTTGAATGGAACTCTCGCTGGAAAGTTCAGATCCAATGGAGAATCCATACCACATCAGAGCAAGATGTAGACAGTAAGATCCCAAACAACGTCGTAAGTGACAATGAGAAGAACGATAGGATCCGGAGTAGCCATCACCGCAGTCATAAACGACTCTCTCAATGAGCTACCATAAATACTCGAAAGTGATCCCGCGACAGACAATGGATCGTAACATGGAGCGGAACATGCTCTCCTTGCACTCCACCAACATCGCTCTGGACTCGTCGTCCCACTCCTTAGCTAGGGTGAGAAGCTTCCTACCCACGGTGAAGTTGAACTTCTTCCGAAGCGCTTTCACCGTCTGAGCTAGCAACCCTTGTGCACGAGCTTCTGCTGCTTCTCGCTACGTCTTCTCCTCTGCAGTCTGTGCTTCTGCGACTTCCCGATTAGAGACGGAACAACGAGAAGATGAAGTGGAAGACGAGTTCCCTGACGAGAAGCTGTTTTTAGTTTTCGCAGAGACACTTTCATCTGGGGGGGGGGGGGGGCGTACCGCCTGCTTCCCAGAAGACGAGACTAGATCTTCTGATCCAGTCTTTGCGACTTCCACAGAAGAGTCGATCTTCAAGGACTTGAGGAAGTTCTTGGAAGACCAACAGTACCCAGAGGGATTAGATGCGGAGCAGAAGGTTGTCTTCTTACACAAGGCATGTCCCTACGCCATCTTCTATGGTATCCTGTTTAGGAAGGGACATGACGAGAAGCTAAGGAGATGTCTTGAGCCCTCAGAGATTAAGCCAGTGATCACGGGTCTTCACTACGAGGATGCTGGGGGTCACTACGGGCTGAAGAGCACAAAGAAGAAGATGTTGGACGCCGGTTACTGGTGGCCGACCATGTACAGAGACACTTTTCAGGAGATCAAGAAATGTGATGCGTGTCAGAGGGTGGGAAGACCAACAGCTACTACTAGATGGCCTCTTACTCCCATTCTTCCGCTTGCTCCTTTTGAAAAGTGAGGAATCGACTTTGTGGGGCCTATCGCCCCAGTGGCTAGAAGAACACGAGCCCGGTATATTCTGATAGCTACCGACTATGCTACCAAGATGGTGGAAGGCGAAGCCACAAGGAAGAACGATGTCGCAGTGGTAGCCAGGTTCCTTAGGCACAACATCATCACTCGATATGGATGTCCGCTGGAATTGATATCAAATAGGGGTACTCATTTCTTAAATGAGACTATTTCCCTCCTGACCCAATACTTCAGGATAAAGCATCGGAAGACGACACCGTACAACCCGAAAGCGAACGGACTAACGGAGAAGTCGAATGGTCTTCTGTGTAACATCCTGAATAAGGTAACTGTTAACCATGCGTATGATTGGGACACGAAATTGCCATCTGTGTTATGGGCTTTCAGAATTTCACCCAAAGTCACGATCCAGAAGACACCTTTCTACCTAACTTATGGCATGACACCTATTGTGCCCATCGAGTTAGAGGTCCGTAGTTACCGGTTAGCCGTAACCGAACGTATGGGAGAAGAAGAGAGCCAGGAGCAGCGTCTTCTGAACTTCATAGAGTTCAAAGAAGACAGGAATGCAGCTTTGGAGAAAATGTACGAAGTACAAGCGCAACGTAAGGTGAACTATGATGGCAAGTTGAAGAAGGTGACCGTCGTGGATGGAGACTTGGTTCTTCTCTACGACAATCGACATATTAAGTTCCCTGGGAAACTTCATCTTCGCTGGATGGGTCCTTACCGAGTCTTGGAGGTCTTCACCAATGGCTCCTTACAGTTGGAAGAGTTAGACGGTACGTTGATGACCACTCGTGTAAATGGTGGCGTGTCAAGAAGTATTGGACGTGAACAGAAGTGCTGAAGCACTGATGTTTGCGGGGACGCAAACATGTGAGGGTGGACGTATGTGGTACCCACAAATTACAGGATTCACGAATTTTTGAAATTTTTGAGATTAATAACTTATTTGTATAACTGAAGAAGCGTTGTTACTTAAGATTACGGCTTCCTTAGCAGGAAGATGATCTTAAGGGCTGTTTGTAATATTAAGTTGACTTCTTCGGAAGACGACCGTCTTCCGAAGAGCGTCTTCTCGGTGGTGTCTTCGGAAGACGGCGGAAGACACGCATCTTCGGAAGACGGCAACCATGGAAGCTTAACCACGTAAGGAGTAGGTGCACCTACCAAGTAGCACCGAATCGGTTAGGTAGGTCAGGAGGGTCGAAACCCTTAAACTGCGGGGAAGATGCGCAGGAAGCGCATTAGCACAGAAACCTACCTGCTTTCCGCATCGAGAGATTGGAGAACGAGAAGATCGATTTAGGCAGCGAGTTGATTTGAGTGAGGAAATCAGCGAGTGAAATCTAGTGAGGTTAGGATCGATTCGAAGCTAGAAGAAAGGCGAAGTCGAATTGCTGAGCGCAGAAGAGTGTCGAGCTGAAGACGGTTTTCTGTGAGCTCCCGGAAGCTGACATTGGAGGGTGGCTGAGTAGAATCGAAGGTGGAATTGAGGCTTAGCCAGAAGCTGACCGCGGAAGCAGCCTTGTGGGATCGCATTGGAGCTAGAACCAGAGCCAGAAGCGCATGAAAGATCGAAGACAGCTCGGGAAGTCGACAAAAGACAGTAGAGGTTCTTCCCATGTTCTCTTTCCTTCTCCATTGCTTCTTGCCTTTGTTCGGTATCCCCCGCGCTTCTCCGGTTGTTTACAGGCAGCCTGATCGATCAATCCTCCACCCCTATGTTCCTATTGTGACCTTGGGCGCGGAAGCGCTGCCCAATTTCTATCAGACATCTTCCTGCTTCTTCCCGAGTTCAATTCGAGCTTCTCTACTCCTAGCCCTCAAATTGGAGATCCCCGCTATCAATTTCCCTACCCTACCATCCCTCTACTCTCGGAACCTTGAACAGAACACGCTATCGCGCTACTTGGCGACTACATGCTTGACTTCTACTCCGACGCTTGAGTTTAGTAGTTCTACAAGTTAGCTCATGTTACTTCTAGTCCTTTATACATATGTTTGACACCTTTGCATACGGTGTTGACACTATTGTGTTATATATTTTGAGTCTTAGTATGTTGATAGTATGTTATCTATCTTGTTCAAGCACTCATGCGCTTGTGCAAATGATATCATGCTTATCTATGTTGTGAAAGTACATAACTTAGGGTTTCCATGTTGATAGAGGTTTAAGCTCATGGGTTGTACTTACTTGTCGCCCATGCACGCTTTCTAGATTGGTTAAGTTATTTTTTAGGGTTACGTGTTATTTTACATGCCTTCACGTGAAGTTTAAGATTTACGCTGGCACTTTAGGGGCTGACGTGGTAGCCTTTGAGTGAAGTTGAGTTACCACGTGGATTAGGGCACTAAAGGACAACCAAGTGGAGCTATGAACTCCCATTGGTCTGTTTTTGTCTTTAGTTTAACTCTAAATTTAGAAACAGAGCTCTAAAGGAGAGTTCGAGCATTTGGTGGGGGGACTTCGAAATCTGAGTGCACAGGAGGGTAGAGCTCGTCATGCCAAGCACTTCCAGTGAAATTTTCGATCGATTTGAGTCAATAAAGACGAAGTTATGACCAATTGAAATTCGAATTGTGCCAGAATTGAATCACTTTTGTTGGATTTAGGGTTTTCAGTGTCACTTGCAGCAGATTTGAGGAAATTGCTTCAAAACTTCGAGGTTGTGTTCTCTGCCAGCAGGGCTACGATTTCCCAAAAAGTTTCGCATCGATTGAGTGACTGAGTAATTCAGGGCGGCCGCTGAAGCTGGAGGGGTCTGAAAAGCTCTTAATCTAGAGCAGCGACTTCAGAGGAGGAGATCTGGAGTTCTGTGTACATTCAGGAGTCCCAACTTCACAGGGATGTTCAGCACCCTGTAGACTTCAAATACTGTGAGAATATTTGAATTTGATCGATCCAATCTTCTGTTCTAGGTTGAAATAGCCAGCTGGGTACCAGAAATTGCCGCAATTTTCTTACTCAGAACTTTTCTGTCAACATCTCGGTGTCAGAATTTGATCTCAGGCTGAAACTTCGTGTGTGAGTTCAGTAGTACCTCATTTGCATGTAGGGGAAGTTTAGAAGTCTAAACCTTCATAGTTTTCTTCTCCGTGAGTGTCAAAGTTCGCCGCCGGATCCTATTACTGCCAGTTATACCTGAATTTCACTTTCTGAGTATATTACAAGATCTTACACACCTGTGTGAGTGTTTATAGCCCTGTTGTTACATGAAAGCCAACCTCTTGAGTAAACAACCACAGCCAGAAGCCCGGCGCTTTTCTAGGTAGACGGATCACACTCCGACAACGCTTCGGAAGATTGGAACATCTTCGGAAGATTGGAACATCTTCGGAAGATTGGAACATCTTCGGAAGATTGTCTTCGGAAGACGCTTCAGTAGCTTGACTGTCTTCGGAAGTCGACTGTGCACAATTCGTATCAAGAGTGGATTTGCTTTGCTTTTGTGATAAGAGAGGCTTGGTACAAATTTCGAGTGGCTTGGTGGTTGTTTGTTATTTCGAGAAGTTGGAAGTCGAGAACTAGGCCTGTGCCTCCCGGTCTTCCAAGCTTCTCAAATCCACATCTTCCTAGAGAGACTAGAAAACTGGAAGGGCTGGCAAAATGCGCGAGAAGACGTGAGGGTCCACTTCGGGTCTCTTCTGTCTGACCCAATAGGAGCCCATTCCTTCTTCTTCCCGAACTTTGGAGAGAGTCGTGAGAAGTCTTGCTGGCAGAAACTGGAGAGAATGGTCGAGGGTCATGTCTTCCCATCATGCAGCAAGTTTCTTTTGAGTGTGTATGAGAGGTGAGAAGTCAGAAGAACAAAGTGCAAATGTCTTGAGTCTGTTGTGAGGATAGATTGCGCGTAGGAAGAACTAGACAGGTGAGACCAGTGAAGGGAAGCCTGACTTCGAGAGATCTTTCGAGGACATTGAATCCGAAGCTGTCCTGGGGGTCTTCCCAGAGGCCACTGTCACCAGAGGAGCCCGCAACCATCTTCTGAACATGTTATGCACTCTACGTTTCGCGAATCTTGTATCTTCTGATAGGAAGTAGGATGTAATGCAAGGTGGGTTGTCTTCTTAGTAATCCATGCGAGGCCTTGCTTAGTTAGGATTGAGCAGATATAGCCCGGAAGGCGTCTTCCGAGTAGTTGTCTTCTGGAAGACTAGTTTCGTCTTCTGAGAAGTAGAAGTTAGACTGTGAGCACTTGGGAAGGACTGAGCCTTCAACTCACAGTAAGTGCATGTGGCTTAGTGCAACAGATCTTCCAGTATGTCGATGCATCCTCGAGGGTTGGTGTTACCGGCAGCAGAGTTGGCCGAGGTCACACCCTTTCTCAAGGAGTTGGGTCTCGACTTCTTCCTGTGGGATTGGAACCTCGCCGACCAAGGACTTCTGGAGGAGGTTTGGGCAGCATTACCGCCTCGCAACCGTGTACCTGCGAAGGCAGGAGTAGCTCGAGGAAGACCATCTTCCTGGACTGAAGATTGGTGGCGCAGGGCCTTCCACATGTCAGAATCCGAGGACCGAGGGTATTGGCTTGAGAAGAAGATCTTGCCCAGGATCATGAGTGAGTGGCATGTGCCTGGAAGCACAACTTGCCTCTTCTTGGAGGACAGGCACGCTTGTGGGTTGTACTTACTTGTCGCCCATGCACGCTTTCTAGATTGGTTAAGTTATTTTTTAGGGTTACGTGTTATTTTACATGCCTTCACGTGAAGTTTAAGATTTACGCTGGCACTTTAGGGGCTGACGTGGTAGCCTTTGAGTGAAGTTGAGTTACCACGTGGATTAGGGCACTAAAGGACAACCAAGTGGAGCTATGAACTCCCATTGGTCTGTTTTTGTCTTTAGTTTAACTCTAAATTTAGAAACAGAGCTCTAAAGGAGAGTTCGAGCATTTGGTGGGGGGACTTCGAAATCTGAGTGCACAGGAGGGTAGAGCTCGTCATGCCAAGCACTTCCAGTGAAATTTTCGATCGATTTGAGTCAATAAAGACGAAGTTATGACCAATTGAAATTCGAATTGTGCCAGAATTGAATCACTTTTGTTGGATTTAGGGTTTTCAGTGTCACTTGCAGCAGATTTGAGGAAATTGCTTCAAAACTTCGAGGTTGTGTTCTCTGCCAGCAGGGCTACGATTTCCCAAAAAGTTTCGCATCGATTGAGTGACTGAGTAATTCAGGGCGGCCGCTGAAGCTGGAGGGGTCTGAAAAGCTCTTAATCTAGAGCAGCGACTTCAGAGGAGGAGATCTGGAGTTCTGTGTACATTCAGGAGTCCCAACTTCACAGGGATGTTCAGCACCCTGTAGACTTCAAATACTGTGAGAATATTTGAATTTGATCGATCCAATCTTCTGTTCTAGGTTGAAATAGCCAGCTGGGTACCAGAAATTGCCGCAATTTTCTTACTCAGAACTTTTCTGTCAACATCTCGGTGTCAGAATTTGATCTCAGGCTGAAACTTCGTGTGTGAGTTCAGTAGTACCTCATTTGCATGTAGGGGAAGTTTAGAAGTCTAAACCTTCATAGTTTTCTTCTCCGTGAGTGTCAAAGTTCGCCGCCGGATCCTATTACTGCCAGTTATACCTGAATTTCACTTTCTGAGTATATTACAAGATCTTACACACCTGTGTGAGTGTTTATAGCCCTGTTGTTACATGAAAGCCAACCTCTTGAGTAAACAACCACAGCCAGAAGCCCGGCGCTTTCCTAGATAGACGGATCACACTCCGACATACTCTCTTTTTGATGAACTCGACGTGAATCACCTAGGGTGGGAGTTTTCTTGAGAGTGTTACAGGATCAAATATCATGACCAACCAAGGATCATCAAGTGGAGCTGCTGCTGCTGCTCAGCAACTTGTTCAGTTGGATGCTGCTACGATGAAGATGTTCCAAGCTTTTTTCCATGTTTATGCAGCAGCAGCAGAGCACAGAGAGGAAGGAGGTATTAGCAACCAAGGCGTTGCAATCTGTGGTGCATCAGATGGACCAGTTCAAGGGGACAGATATTTCCAAGTACGTGCGATACTATGCTAGGGAGATGGAGGTGAACAAGGTATCTGAGAAGGAGATGGTGGAGAACTTTGAACTTGCTGTTGTGTCTGAGATTCGTGGGCGTTGTCGAGTTGAAAGTTTTCCTGGGAAGGGCGGAACCTTCTAGCTGTGATAGATCTCGAAGGCTGTGTTTAGTCTACTCAGAGAAGCGTTGGACTTCAAGCTATGGTTTCTTACTATACAGAGGTAGGCTTCAGATCATAAGGGAACACTATAAACACTCACTCAGGTCGAATGGACCCTCCAGTATGTTCAAGAAGCGAAAATCAGGTCAGACTAGCAGTAATAAGGTCAGACAGCGAACTTTAACGGTCCAGAATCAGAAACATAAGATGGTTCAGACTTCAGAACTCCTCCTACATGTAAATGAGGCCCTACTGACCATACACACGAAGTTTCAGCTTGAGATCAAATCAGAGTGTCGAGATATGGGCAGAAACGTTCTGAGCAGAGAAATTACGGTAATTTCTGGTACCCAGACAGCTATTTCGACCTAGAACAGAGAATTGGCTCGATCACTTTCAAAGATTCTTACAGGATTTGCAGTTCACAGCTTGCTGAACACTCCTGTGAAGTTGGGCCTCCTGATTGTACACAGAACTCCAGATCTCGCTCTCTGAAGTTGATGCTCTAGATTGAGAGCTTTTCGGACCCCCTCTACTTCAGCGGTCGCCCCGAATTACTCACAATTTCAATTGACATGAAAATTTGGGGACAGTCGTAGCCCTGCTGCCAATGAACGAGACCTCGAAGGTTTGAAGCGATTTTCTCAAATCTACTGCGATTGACACCGAAAACCCCAAAATCAACAGAAGTGCTGCAATTCTGGCACAAATCGAACTTCAATCAGCCATAACTCCTTCTTTATTGCTTCAAATCGATCAAAAATTTCGCTGACAGTGCTTGGCACGACGAACCCTATCTCTTTATGCTCTCAGATTTCGAAGATCCCTCTCCAAATGCTCGAACTCCTTTTAAGACCCTTACTACTAAGTTTAGCAGTACACAAAGACAAAAGTGGACCAATGGGAGTTCATAGCTTCACTCCCCTGTCCTTTTGTGTCCCAAACCACGTGGTGACTTAAATTTGCACATAGGCTACCACGTCAAGCCCCTAAAGTGCCAGCATAGACCCTAAACTACATGCGAAGATATGTAAAACGACACATAATCCCGAAAGATAACCTAACCTCGCTAGGAAGCATGCATGGACGACATGTAATTACAACCCATGAGCTTAAGTCCATCTACATGGTAATCAACCTACTAAGACTCAAAAATATATAACATCCTCCAGTGTCGACTTCTCTGAGGTCTTAATTTCACTCAGAGAGACTAATGCTTGACAGAGAGGTGAATTATTTACAATGTAAAATGATTCACATCACGACAGCGTGTGAAGGAGCTCAAGCTGCAGCAAGGACAGAGTTGAGAGAGCTTTATGCGCGCTTTGAAGGAGGAGTACTACACTGAAGATTCAAAGAGGGTGACCAACAGAACGTTCTTGGAGTGGGTGGTTAAGCCTAACAAAGGTTTGTTTGTAAATGAGTTGTTAGGGAGTTTGATCGTCAATATGCTCAGCTTTCTAGGACAGAGAAGCTTACACTAGAGGTGGAGAAGACCGAGCTTTTCCTACAAGCAGCGGACGTGACTATTCAGGAGAAGCTTGAGCTGTTGCTAGAAGACAAGAGTGAGGAGAGAGGATTGAAGACTGATTGGAAGGAGGTTGAAGAGGTTGTTTCTTTGCTGACCAAGAGACAGAGAAGAAGGGACAAGGTGGTGGTAAGTGAAGCAGCACCTCTGATAGTTCCTGTCAAGCAGTTGCCTACTAAGCCTGCTTTGGTAATTGCTAGAGAGGAAGACTCACCGCTTGATGAGTTGATTAAGGGTATGAAGGAGCTTAAGCTTAAGCTCACTAGGTTAGAAGAGAAGGAGCAGAATGTACAGCCTGCTATGCAGAGACCTCAGATGAGAGAAGGCTTTGTTCATCGTTTTATATGGTGTGATAGCCTAGACCATGTAAGAAGAGATTGTGGGGAGTTTTCAGATGCATTGAGGAAGGATCTGATCTTCTTCAAAGATGATAAGATCCATCTGAGAGAGACTGGGATGATGTTGGGAACCAACTTTGGCAAGGGTGGTATGAAGAGACTTGTGAATGAGATATCAGCATCACATGCTGTTTCTCTTGTGAATGCTGCTACCTGTGGAGTGAAAGTGAAGATGGAGAGAGAGAAAGGGACTACTGGGTTGTGGTCAGATGTAGTGCGGTCCGTAGCTAGAACAGAGTCAGACAAGGATGTGCTACGAAGGGTTGGCAACTCAATTAGAGAAACTACAGGATGGAATGACCCTGTGGATACTATGTCAGTGCATGCTTATGTTGCAAGAAGTCAGCATGAAGCTGTACTAGAAGAAAAACGCAGAAGGGAGGATGCAGGTGAGGCTTCTACAGCCAAACGACCTGCTACAAGGAGTGAAAGGGCTAGACCAGAGGCAAGACAGGAGACAACACCTACTCGGGAGGAAACTATGGAGGATCTACCACCTACAACACCAAAGGAGAAGGAGAGAAGCAAGGAGAAGGGTAAGATGCATGCATACAAACTTCAGTCTGACATTGAGATTGCTACAGACTTGAAGCAGGTGTTAGAGAATCGTATCTTGAATGGGAATGTTGAGTTTACTTTGGGTGAGATTCTTGGGATTGCAAAGCGTGAGTTCCATGAGGTTATCATAGATATCATCAAGAGGAAACGTCAGATTTTGGGTGAAGCAGCTACGCTTAACGCTCTAGGGACCAAACTGTCGGAGGATGAGGAAGATGAGATTGCTGGTTACTGCTCTCAAGTATCAGAAGGGAGATCGTATCAGCACGTGAGGTTTGAAGATGAGGTGAAAGCATCGCAGAAGAGCCATTACTCTCACAACCATTGGGCAAGAGCAACCACAAAGACCTTGGTGAAGTTGGGAGATCTAGAGGAACCTGTGGTGGCATTGATTGATCACGACTCAGAGATTAATCTGATGTCTAAGGAGCTGTACAAGCGTGGGAGATGGCCCATAGACACCGACCATGGATGGCTTATCCGTGCTGCCAACAACCAGCGAGGAGAACTCTATGGTGCTTGCCCCAACATCAAGGTAACTGTGGGTGACATCAGTGATGTTCAGAATTTCTTTGTACAAGACATGTCAACCTATCCTATCATTCTAGGGCAGCCTTACATTACTGCCGTTAGAATGGAGACACGAGTTATGGATGATGGTTCAGCCTATGCTAGGATACGTAGTAGAGACGGCAAAAGAGCTGTTCAGTTTTTGACCGTTGCTGTAGAACATGAGAGGAATCGTGATAGCTTGAGAGACCGTCCACTGCCTAAGATTACTCAGGAGTTTAGAGAGTCTAGGAGTTTTGGCAGAGTACCATTGAAGAGCGAAACTTCAACGGTACAGTAGAGCTAGGATTCTCGCTTGATCCAGTAGAGCAGGAAGCTTTATCCACTGGCTTCTTAGGACTGACATCATGTGGATCAGTGTGTTATAGGAAGGTTGAGAATCTGGAGAGGTTTGAGAGGCAACATGCGAAGTATGTACAGTAGTCTTTGTGGGATAGTGGAGAGTTAGGAGGAGATGAATACATATCTGGAGTGTTTGAAGAGCAGTATTTGGTAGATACTATAGGAGAGTTGAAATCTATATTAGAAAGCTCTACAGATGATGTAGATAGAATGGTGAGAGTGAGCTCCAAGATTTATGATGTTATTGATAAGTTTATAGATCGACAAGAGGTGTATGTGGAGACCAAGTACAAGTCATTGGCAAAGAAAGTCAAACCACTGGCTTTGCCTTTGCCACTCGATTACAATCAGAAGATGGAGCAAGCTGCACGAGAACCGATGCTCAGAGGACCGAGAAGAATTGGACACCAGTTCACAGAAACAACACTGAAGGAGCTAAGGATTGGAGGTGATGGATTTCTTACTGAGCAAGAGAAGAAGAGCTTCAGGGAGATGCTATCTAGGCATGGTAAGGCGTTTGCGTTTGAGTCGCATGAAGTAGGATGTGTAGATCCAAGTGTAGTTGCACCTATGGTAATCTTTACTATACCGCATGTGCCTTGGAATCTACGTCTTATCCCTGTGTCTAGAGCTCATCTGCCAAAGCTGATAGACTTGCTTAATGAGAGGATTAGGATGGGTATCTTGGAATCATCTATAGCTCCCTACTCTAGCAGATGGTTTACTGTTCCGAAGAAGAGTGGAGCTTTGAGATTCATTCAAGATATGCAGCCAGTTAACAAGGTGACTATCAGGAATATGGGTATAGGACCTATTGTAGACGAGTTTGCAGAGGCTTTTGCTGGTCGTGCTATCTATTCAATGGGAGACTTATATTCAGGATATGATTTCGCGCACCTACTGCCTTGTTGCGCCAGCGGAAGCTCTAGCTCAGTAGGTCGCAAACTTTACACCGCTAACCTGCAAACACAATCACAAGTTAGCGTCCATGCACCACTTACCTTAGTTCTGGTTGGTCCGGACCGGAGCCGGACCGTCTCCCTAATCATCAAGCTCAGCAATCCTAAGTCCCGACCTAGATCCGCCTAAGTCGGTCCCAAACATGAGCAAGTCACAATATGACTTGGGGCGGACTTCCCATAAAGTCCAGGGTCCTAAACGGTGCCTCCAGCACACCTAGCGGCCCAACCGCCCGTGATGTCCGTCTGGGTCTAGGCTCCCGAACGGTGGTCTAACCCGCCGACTCGTTCCCTAGTCTTGCCCCAGCCCTTACATCGTTCCTAAGTCTAGCCGTCCAAGTCTAGATCGGAACGTGCCTTGGAACTGGCCCACCCATCACCTCATGCCCCCAGAGTCCACCCGCCGAACCCTGGGGTCGGGTGACTCGTCCTGGCCCACCCAGGCATCGAGCCCCCCTCATATATACTTCTGGGGATCGGCGGCCCCGCCCTCCTCTTTGGTCCCTGAAAATTATACCACAACCCGATTGTGGTTCGGCCATAACTTCCAGCTCGGAGGTCAGATCGAGGAGTGTTATATATCACTGGAAAGCTCTCGACGAGACCTTTCCAATGATACCTCACTCGCCTCGAGATCTTACGTGGAGCTCCGTCCACGACCTAAAACGTCCCTGGAGCTCCAACACTTAGCAGTTTTTCCGAAAACCTGTGGTCCAGACCCAGGGTCGAACCTTGTGGTTCGTCTGCGTCTCGGACCCACGTCTCGGTCCCACGTCTCGGACCCACGTCTCAGACCTATGTCTGAGACTCATGTTTCAGCCCGTTCCCAGACTCGCCCCCTTAGGTCAGCGTTCGTCTGGGGCCCTCTTGGGGTAGGCCCTTATGTCCTAACCCAAGGTTCCAACCTTGGTTCAGAGAACCACTTAGGGTTCATCTGATCCCGACTTGCCGGTCAAGCCGTTAAGTCCTACTCGCAGCGTTCACAACCTAGCGCAAGTCCGCTAGGGTTCTGTTGTTCGCGTCTGCGCCCGATCTTGAGAATGAGGGGCGCGACACTCACTCCCACTTTGGAGGTTGATGCCCTCATCAACAATGATCTTATAAGTTAACACCAAGTTCAAAATGGGTAGCCAACCCCTTGGCGTCAGAATTGCGTTCTGGTAGCTAACCCGCAATTCTCTTCTTGGCTTGAGTCTTAAGTTGTCGCTAGAACACTTAGAAAATTCCAACTAGTCTCGGGAAAAGCCTTACCTTTTTGGCTTACCCTAAACAAAACTAGTTGGCAACTTCTAAACATTCTACTTAAGACTCTAACTTGCTAACTATAAGTATTCACACCTACTTACAAGGTCCCCCGAAACCCACTTTCCGGTCGCAATCTGATTTGACTTAGACGCGCGACTAAGTTTACTTCGCAGTTAGAAAACCACAAAGCAAGATCACCCCAAGCCCCAAGACAAGTATGAAAGTTCATACTTGCTTTGCCAACGCTACGGCAAACCTAAGTCTTGACATCAAGACTTAGTCTTGATTTAGATGCTTATCCAAACCAGCTCGCTTCCTTTCAGTGTGCTTCGTTCCTCCTCTTGACAACATCCTAGGCATCTGATCAGAACTAGTCATAGCCATGCACTACCAATAACTTAGACAATTTTTCAAGAAACAAAATCTTTATTTCCAAACACAAGTAAGGTACAAAGTCCATCGGCCCAAATCGCCTCAAGTTGCTACTCGTATGGTCCGTCGTTTCTCACCCCTCGCTGGAAGGAGATGTCCTCATCTTGCTAACGCCCTTGTTGTCCTTGTCTCCGTTTGAACAGGTCCAATACTTCGCTCGCATGTGCGAGATCTTCCTCTGGCACCCAAGTTGCTTCCTTCAAATGGTAACCACGCCATTTGACCAAGTACTCCATCCGGTTTGATTTACGCCGAGATCGCAAAATGGACTCCACCTCATATTCTGCTTCGCCTTGCACGACATCAGGTTGAGGCCTAAGAACCTGTTTGCGCTCCGGTCGCAAATCATCCTTGAAGTGTTTCTTTAGTAAAGAAACATGGAAAGTAGGATGCAACTGTCACTCGCGAGGAAGGTCTAAGGTATAGACGTCTTCGTGCAGATTCTTGACAATGACAAAAGGTCCCGCGAACTTTGATGAGAACTTCGCCGATATATCCTTCGGAAGTGTGAAGTTTTTCGCACTTAACCATACTTCTTCGCCCACTTGAAACTTCACTTGCCACCGATGTTTGTTTACCTGCTTCGTGTACCGTTGCTGCGCCTTCTCGAGGTTCTTCTTAACTTGCTCCTCGCGCCGCTGCATTGCCGCCACCAACTCTTCAGCTGATGTTTGCCGTGTTCTTGGTCGTGCCGATGTAGAACTCCCTGCAAGAGTCAAGTCAAGAGGCCCTTCTGGCTCACGTCCGTAAGCCAGCAAGAAAGGCGATTCGCCGGTTGCCGAATGCTTCGTGGAATTGTAGCAATACTCCGCAAGACTGAGCCACTCCGCCCAATCACTTTGGTCCGCGCTCACATAATTCCTCAAGTATTGATTCAGAACCGAGTTAACTCGTTCCGTTTGCCCATCTGTTTCTGGATGAAAGGCGGTACTAAATTTTAATTTAGTCCCCAATTTTTGGAACAAGTGTTTCCAAAAAGCACTTGTGAACTTAGAGTCTCTATCTGAAATAATACTCCGAGGTAATCCATGTGAACGCCACCAAGTATCTAGGAACAACCGAGAAGTCGTGAACGCTGTTGTAGTGTCCAAGGTCGGAGCAAACTTCGCTAGTTTGCTAAACCGATCAACTATCACAAAAATTACGTTGTATCCATTCGAGTCAGGCAGAGAGGTAATGAAGTCCATGCTAATGCTTTCCCAAGGTCTGGCTGGAATCGACAAAGGATGAAGCAATCCTTGTTTCTTCTCATAAGAAACACGATTCGCTTGACAGGTTACGCATGTTTTCACAAAGTGGGAAACATCGTCTTTCATGTTGGGCCAATAAAACTTTTTAGCGATTACCGTTAAAGTGGACTTTTCTCCTTTATGGCCTGATAAGGGCACATCATGAGATTCTTTTAACAACTTGGTCCTAAGTTTTCCTTGTCCCACATAAACCCGACTTTGTTTGAACATGAGTAAACCATGTCTTAGCTGCATGTTCTGCAACTTCACCCCTCGCTTGAGTTGTTCCAGGTACTCCTTCGCTTGGTCATCACCCATGTAACCTTCACGTATTCGCCTCTCCAAATCTGACTCCTTAGGATACATAGCTCGCAAAATCTGTGTTGATGATGGAAGATATTCCTCTTTGCGACTCAAGGCGTCAGGAACCACATTGTCCTTTCCCGCTTTGTGGATTAATTCCACATTCATGAGCGCCAAGGTATCATGCCACCGTAGTTGCTTTGGCGTCACCCGATCTTGTGTTTCAAAGTACTTGAGCGAGATGTTATCAGTATACACTTGGGTCTTGTGAAGTCCCAAGTAATGCCGCCATTTCCTCAAGCAATGAACCACCGCAAACAGTTCCTTCTCGTGAGTCGGCCATCGACTTTCTGTCCCAGATAGCTTTTTGCTTTCGTACGCTACAGGTTTTCCATCCTGCACCAACACTCCGCCAATCGCATAGTCGCTCGCGTCCGTGTGCACCTCGAATGGTTTGTCGAACTCCGGCAGCTTCAATACTGGCGCCTTTGACAAAATAGCTTTGATCGTCTGAAACGCATCATCCACCTCCTTGGTCCAACTTACCTGTGCGTCTTTGCCCGTCCAGTCCGTCAGCGGCTTCGCAATCTTTGAAAACCCCTTCACATACTTGCGGTAGAACTGCGCCAATCCTAAGAATCGCCGCATCCCCTTCACTGTAGTCGGAGGCTCCCAAGTCACAATCGCATCCACCTTCTGCATATCCGGGCCGACTCCTTCTGCACTAATTACATGTCCCAAGAAGTTAATGCGCTCCAAACCAAACTCACTCTTGTCAATGTTGGCAAACAGCTTATGCTCCCGCAGCTTCGTCAACACCACCCGTAGCTGCTCCGCGTGCGACTCCAAGGTTTTGGAGTAGATCAAGATGTCGTCGATGTAAACGATGACAAACTCATCCATCTCCTCGTGAAAAATTGTGTTCATCAATGTAGTGAACGTCGAAGGGGCGTTGCAGAGTCCAAATGGCATCACCACGAATTCAAACGATCCGTATCTGGTTCGACAAGCGGTCTTCTCAACATCTGGGTCAGCTATCCGGATCTGGTAATATCCTGACTTCAAGTCTATCCTGCTGAAGTACTTCGCACCCGCTAACCTATCAAAGAGGTCATCTATCCTTGGCAAGGGATAGTTATTCTTCACCGTCACCTTATTGAGTGCATGATAATCTACGCAGAGTCGTAACTTCCCATCCTTCTTCTTTGCAAAAAGAACTGGGGCTCCATAAGGTGACTTGCTGGTTCGAATATATCCCCGCGCTAATAGCTCGCCGAGTTGTCTTTTCAACTCAAGAAGTTCCACCTGATTGAGTCGATAAGGGGCTTTGGAAGGTGGTTCTGATCCTGGCAAGACCTCGATCTTGTGATCCACCACCCGCCTTGGAGGTAACTCAGCAGGTAACTCGTCCGTCAAGACATCCTCAAACTCCTTAATCACTTCACGAAGCACCTCCGGAAGTTTAGTCGCGTCTCCTGATGTTTCCTCTTGTCCGTCACCCGCCATCAAATCTGCAACCCGCATCAAACACATGACTCCGTCGTTGAAGTCCATCTGTTTGCCTTTGATCAAATTCACCGCAAAGTCATCAATCTTCCGCGCCTTCCGGATCAGCCTCACTCCCAGCTTCCGCCCTTTAACTCTGACATTCAACCTCAAAGGTCTCCGTCTAAGTTCCACGTCGAACCTATCTAAGAAAGTGTTCCCCAAAACCGCATGGATATCATCCATCTCGCACACCGTGAAGTTCTCTGTGAACTCCAACTTCCCACACACAAATCGTACGTCCAAGGCTACTTCAGAAGTTTGGTACGTCTTGCCCTTGGCAAAGCGCACCTGAATAGACTTGTCTGCCTTGGAGGTAGACAAGCCCAACTTCTTCACCAACTTCGGACTTATGAAGGAGTGAGTCGCTCCTGTGTCCACAAGAAAAGTAACATCACGGTGTCGTGTCGTGGACCGGCTCCTATCTGAAATTCAAACTTCGATGCTTGTCGCTCCAAAGACACTCACGAGAAGACAAGCTAGGCCCCAGCTTACGGGTTTTTGGCACAATTTCAGGTCTCCATTTTCATCGCATAGATGGGTAGAGCTCCTTGTCAGCTTTCCATAGGCACTTTGTCTACTTCGTTTGGACGCCTAGTGGAGAAGTTACAGGACTCGAAAGATGGAGAAAACAAGCTAGGCCCCAGCTTACGGGTTTTTGGCACCACTTCGAATCTTCATTTTTATCGCACCAGTGGATAGAGCTCCTTGTCAGCTTTCCATAGGCACTTCATCTACTTCGTTTGGACGCCTAGTGGAGAAGTTACAGGACTCGAAAGATGGAGAAAACAAGCTAGGCCCCAGCTTACCGGCTTTTGGCGCAACTTCGGATCTTCACTTTCATCACATAGATGGGTAGAGCTCGCTGTCAGCTTTCCATGGGTATCTTGTTTACTTCATTTGAACATCCAGGGAAGAAGTTATGCGATTCAAAAAAAGGTAAAATCAAGCTAGGCCCCTAGTTACTTGCTGACTGGGTATTTAGGGCTCCAGGCGTTATATCAAGGACGCAAGGGGCCTGCTTCTTATTATTGAGGGTTGAACTTCGTACGTACAGACTGTAACAAGGGGGCTGCTTAAGGGGCTTGCTTGCGCCTGCGATCTGTCAGCGGACGGTGCGGGAGATTTGGAAGTCCAATGCAAGCGCGCAAGGCGTCGTTGGGTTCAGATCTGTGCAGGCTACGCATTGGTTCAAACGGTTTGGGAAGAGACGGATCGGGGAGTGCGTACTGAGTGAAATTGAGACGCAGGAAGCAGATTTGGAGTTTTCAGTTATCTGTGAAGGAGAGTTGGACCGTTCGGACCGTTCCGGAGTCCAAACTTGCTGTCCTTGGATCCAACGGGATCAGAACACCGAGTTCTACAGGAAACTGAAGACGATACCAGTTTTCATCGGGCGGTTTGGAAGTTCTGAGTGAAATTGGCTCGCAGGGAAGCGCTTACATCAGATTTTTGTTCACCTGCGACCTGAGGTTGGGCTGTACTTCGCGATCGGTGAGCCAAGCTCTTCGTTCTTGGTGCCTACGCGATCAGGGAGTCTTCATCTACTCATAGGAGAAGACTGTACGTGAATTGGATTGTTGGTTTGGGTGTGGTGAACAAGTTTGAGCCGCAGGGAGCTGATTTACGTCAGTTTTTTGCAACCTGCGACCAAATTTCTTGCGTGGTTTTGCAAGGGGAACTCCAAACGACTTGTTTGGAGTCTTGTTGGGTTCAGGGTAGCTAGATCTATCTGCCAGCGAAGACGGATATCAGTTTGGACGATCCGTTTGTGCGGTGTGAGCGGTTTTAAGCCGCAGGGAGGAGTTTTTGGAGGTTCGGTCACCTGCGACCGAAAATCGGCGATATCTCGGCTGTCAGGAGTCGGATCTGAAGGTTTCTTGGGTTAACGGAGTCAGCAGAGGAGACCCTATCGACATCTGAAGTCCGTTCAGCGAAAGGAGGAAGTCCACAGATAGGCCTTTTTCGGTTTCTTCGCTATGGGTTTTGCTCTTTTGAGTTCGTTAGAATTCTGGTTGGTTGTATACAGCTTGTGGTAGCTAGCTTTAGCTAAGAGCTTATACATGGATGTGGTTTGGACTTGGGTTTGGATCTTGTGATACTGCTGTGGCTCTGTTTGTTAGCAAAGAGAAGTTTCTCTTGCTTTGAGCTACGCTTCGGTGGTTTTGGGTCAGGGTTGTGATTCGAGGGTTGCTTTTAGGGGCTTTTGAAGCAGGTTACAGACCGCTCTGGTCTGGTTCTCAGTTCCGTGTTCTTAGCAGAAAGAACCGGCAGTGTACATACATTTGCAGTGGTATATATCGCAGCATTCGTTTTTGTGGTTGTTTTTCTCTGTCTCGTCTCTGTTTCAGCACACAACATCTCCACAGCCGGGAACCTCGTGTTTTCCTGGACATCCTTCACGCACAAAATATCCGACATGATACGGTGGTGAACTCGACGTGAAGGTCCGGGGTGGAGATATTTGTGTGTCAGAACTGGACAGAAGAGATCAGCAATCATGAACGAGGATGAAGATGGGTTTGGTTGTTCGGGAGGATGTTGTGGACCTGGGATGATGGATTTCTAGACGGTTGGGATCATGGGAGGATGGGAGGATGGGACGAGCCATGACTTTGGACGGAATGGATAGATCAGAGGGGATACCAGGGGTGCAGTTGGATGCAGCAACTGCACGATTGTTTCAAGCCTTCACTTTGTTTATGCGACAAGAGCAAGAGAACCAACAAAAGGAGGCTTTGGGGAAGAAGGCGCTTGGAAGGATGATCGACAAGTTTGATCTTTTTGGAGGGAGAGACATCTCTGAGTACTTGAGATGTTACAAAATGGAGATGGATTTGGATCAAGTACCGGAGAAGGAGATGATCGAGACGTTCGAACTTGCTGTGGTGCCTGAGATAAGGGAGCATGTGAAGGGTCTAACAAAGCGTTTTGGGAGGAACTGGGATGCATTTTCACATGCGCTGATGGAGGAGTATTTCTTGGGAAACTCTGATCGAGTAACCAAGAAATCATTTTTGGGATGGGTCAACGGATCCAGCAAGGGTTTACAGCCTACAGAGCTGTTAAGGGAGTTCGAGAGACAATTCTCTCAACTACCTCGGATGGACAAGCTAACCTTGGAGAGCTACAAGACGGAGCTGTTTCTTCAAGCTGCGGATGAACCATGGCAGGAACAGTTGGAGCTACTTCTGGAGGATGGAGAGGAAGAAGAAGGGTTAACAAGGAATTGGGAGGTTGTGCATGAAGCTGTTGAGCTTCTTGTCCGGAGACAGACAAGGGACAGAGTTACAAGGTTGACACTTGCAGCGATGACTACCACACCAGTTCGGGTAGTATCTGAGGTTCAACCTCCAGTTGTGGTTGTAGAGGTGAAGGATCCAACCATCGAAGACCTACAGCAAGAGATGCAAGATCTACAAGCTAAGGTTACTAGGTTGGAGGATAAGGGATCGTCGACCAAGATGGAGCTTGTACCCAAACCAGCTTGGGTACATCACTGCTTGTGGTGTGATGGTACTGATCATCAGCGGGACGATTGCATCGACTTTGCAGAGTCTTTGCAACGAGAGGTAATTTCTTGGGAGGATGGAAAGGTTACATTCACAAGTACGGGTACTCTCCTTCAAGCCAACGTTGGTAAAGGAGGGATGAAGAAGTTTGTGGATGATTACTTTGCGGCACATGCAGTTGTAGCTATCGAAGCTACAAGTTATGGTGCTAGGGTGGAGGAGATTGAGCATGATCTCCATATGGATGGTTTGGTTGAGCACGTGGATCTATGTGAGCTCAAGTTGGATACTGCATCTACGATGCAGTGCGAGAAGAAGGACCAACAAGATACTTCTTCAGGGAGGCTAGCTCAGGAGAATAGGATTCAACAGGAAACTATTCTTCCTGAACAGGCAATGGAGAGCAATCCTTCACAACCGGAGGAGATGGTTGAGGTGCAGATAGCGGACATAGTTAATCTGGTTGCAAACATACAACAACCAGATATTGATGCAGTGATGGATGTGAAGGGAGGTTGGGAGGAGTGCATTCAAGATGTAAAGGTTGCGTTCCTATCACAGGAGGTCTTGGATGCGACTACAAGGGAAGTCCATGATGCTTACATTGGCATCATCAAGGACGAACGACCTGCTGAGGGTGAAGGAGAGTGGATGGACGCTCTGGAGGCTACGGGTATAGGATGATGGGTAAGGATGGCTTACAGGGGAGAAGCCATTGCTGAAGGTGATTTGTGTTGGGAGGATGATGCTTGGGGGATTGTAAATATTTTCAGGAAGGTTGAGAGGATGATGCTTGGAAGGTTGTAAAGATTTTCAGAAGAAGAGATCAGGGAGGATGATGGTTGAGGAGGATATCATTGTACAGCGAGACAATGATGGTGAGGGTTGAAGCTTTTGGTTGCAGCGGTGTGGTTCTTTTCTTTTTTTTCAGAAAAACAAAAGAGAAGAGAGGATTAGGTACGATGACATGTACCGACTTGAGGTTGAGGGTTACAGTCAGGATACGGGTGATGATTGGGAGGATGGCTGATGTCTACTACGACATTTGGTTCACAAACCTCGACGGTGAAGTTCTACAAGACGGATGGAAGACATTTCTTTGATATGATGGGTTATTCTTTCTATGTCTTCGCATATTGAAGATGTGTAGATTTAGAGGGGGTGATTGGATGAGAGGTTCGAGGTGAAAGTCAATGAGCATGGATCTAGGGAGGATCATGACATGGTAGCAACTTCAAGATGACGATCAAGTTGCAGACTTGAGGATAAGGTTGACTCAGATGGGAGGGAGGATGACAAGATGGGAATGACGAAGTGCGTGCCGGTCCACTCTTTGGTTGGTATCTCTGGTGCATACCGGAGGATGCACAGGTTTGGAGGGGGTGGATGTCGTGTCGTGGACCGGCTCTTATCTGAAATTCAAACTTCGATGCTTGTCGCTCCAAAGACACTCACGAGAAGACAAGCTAGGCCCCAGCTTACGGATTTTTGGCACAATTTCAGGTCTCCATTTTCATCGCATAGATGGGTAGAGCTCCTTGTCAGCTTTCCATAGGCACTTTGTCTACTTCGTTTGGACGCCTAGTGGAGAAGTTACAGGACTCGAAAGATGGAGAAAACAAGCTAGGCCCCAGCTTACGGGTTTTTGGCACCACTTTGAATCTTCATTTTTATCGCACCAGTGGATAGAGCTCCTTGTCAGCTTTCCATAGGCACTTCATCTACTTCGTTTGGACGCCTAGTGGAGAAGTTACAGGACTCGAAAGATGGAGAAAACAAGCTAGGCCCCAGCTTACCGGCTTTTGGCGCAACTTCGGATCTTCACTTTCATCACATAGATGGGTAGAGCTCGCTGTCAGCTTTCCATGGGCATCTTGTTTACTTCGTTTGGACATCCAGAGAAGAAGTTATGCAATTCGGAAGAAGGTAAAATCAAGCTAGGCTCCTGGTTACTTGCTGACTGGGTATTTAGGGCTCCAGGCGTTATATCAAAGACGCAAGGGGCCTGCTTCTGATTATTGAGGGTTGAACTTCGTACGTACAGACTGTAATAAGGGGGCTGCTTAAGGGGCTTGCTTGCGCCTGCGACCTGTCAGCGGACGGTGCGGGAGATTTGGAAGTCCAATGCAAACGCGCAAGGCGTCGTTGGGTTCAGATCTGTGCAGGCTACGCAATGGTTCAAACGGTTAGGGAAGAGACGGATCGGGGAGTGCGTACTGAGTGAAATTGAGACGCAAGAAGCAGATTTGGAATTTTCAATTACCTGTGAAGGAGAGTTGGACCGTTCGGGCCGTTCAGGAGTCCAAACTTGCTGTCCTTGGATCCAACGGGATCAGAACACCGAGTTCTACAGGAAATTGAAGACGATACCAGTTTTCATCGGACGGTTTGGAAGTTATGAGGGAAATTGGCTCGCAGGGAAGCGCTTACATCAGATTTTCGTTCACCTGCGACCTGAGGTTGGGCTGTACTTCGCGATCGGTGAGCCAAGCTCTTCGTTCTTGGTGCCTACGCGATCAGGGAGTCCTCATGTACGCATAGGAGAAGACTGTAAGTGAATTGGATTGTTGGTTTGGGTGTGGTGAGCGAATTTGACCCGCAGGGAACCGATTTACGTCAGTTTTTTGCAACCTGCGACCAAATTTCTCGAGTGATTTTGCAAGGGGAACTCCAAACGGCTTGTTTGGAGTCTCGTTGGGTTCAGGGTAGCTAGATCTACCTACCAGAGAAGACGGATATCAGTTTGGACGATCCGTTTGTGCGGTGTGAGCGGTTTTAAGCCGCAGGGAGGAGTTTTTGAAGGTTCGGTCACCTGCGACCGAAAATCGGCGATATCTCGACTATCGGGAGTCGGATCTGAAGGTTTCTTGGGCCAACGGAGTCAGGGAAGGAGACCCTATCAACATTTGAAGATCGTTTGGCGAAAGGAGAAAGTTCCCAGATAGATCTTTTTCGGTTCCTTCGCTACAGGTTTCGTCCTTTTGAGTTCGTTAAGGACTTAGTTGGTTGTGTATGGCTTGTGGTAGCTAGCTTTAGCCAAGAGCTAGTGTGTGGATGTGGTTTGGACTTGGGTTTGGATCGCATGATGCTGTTGTGGCTCTGGTTTTTAGCAAAGGGAAGTTTCTCTTGCTTTGAGCTACGCTTCGGCGATTTCGGGCTAGGGTTGCGATTCAGGGGTTTGTTTTAGGGCTTCTGAAGTAGGTTACAGACCGCTCTGGTCTGTTCCTCAGTTTGTGCTGTTAGGAGAAAGAAACGGTAGTGTACATACATTTGGAGTGGTATATATTGCACGTTCGTTTTTGTGGTTGTTCTTCTCTGTCTTGTCTTGTTCGACACACAGCATCTCCACAGCCAGGAACCTCGCGTTTTCCTGGACATCCTTCACGTGTCGGATATTTTGTGCGTGAAGGATGTCCAGGAAAACACGAGGTTCCCGGTTGTGGAGATGTTGTGTGCTGAAACAGAGACGAGACAGAGAAAAACAACCACAAAAACGAATGCTGCGATATATACCACTGCAAATGTATGTACACTGCCGGTTCTTTCTGCTAAGAACACGGAACTGAGAACCAGACCAGAGCGGTCTGTAACCTGCTTCAAAAGCCCCTAAAAGCAACCCTCGAATCACAACCCTGACCCAAAACCACCGAAGCGTAGCTCAAAGCAAGAGAAACTTCTCTTTGCTAACAAACAGAGCCACAGCAGTATCACAAGATCCAAACCCAAGTCCAAACCACATCCATGTATAAGCTCTTAGCTAAAGCTAGCTACCACAAGCTGTATACAACCAACCAGAATTCTAACGAACTCAAAAGAGCAAAACCCGTAGCGAAGAAACCGAAAAAGGCCTATCTGTGGACTTCCTCCTTTCGCTGAACGGACTTCAGATGTCGATAGGGTCTCCTCTGCTGACTCCGTTAACCCAAGAAACCTTCAGATCCGACTCCTGACAGCCGAGATATCGCCGATTTTCGGTCGCAGGTGACCGAACCTCCAAAAACTCCTCCCTGTGGCTTAAAACCGCTCACACCGCACAAACGGATCGTCCAAACTGATATCCGTCTTCGCTGGCAGATAGATCTAGCTACCCTGAACCCAACAAGACTCCAAACAAGTCGTTTGGAGTTCCTCTTGCAAAACCACGCAAGAAATTTGGTCGCAGGTTGCAAAAAACTGACGTAAATCAGTTCCCTGCGGCTCAAACTTGTTCACCACACCCAAACCAACAATCCAATTCACGTACAGTCTTCTCCTATGAGTAGATGAAGACTCCCTGATCGCGTAGGCACCAAGAACGAAGAGCTTGGCTCACCGATCGCGAAGTACAGCCCAACCTCAGGTCGCAGGTGAACAAAAATCTGATGTAAGCGCTTCCCTGCGAGCCAATTTCACTCAGAACTTCCAAACCGCCCGATGAAAACTGGTATCGTCTTCAATTTCCTGTAGAACTCGGTGTTCTGATCCCGTTGGATCCAAGGACAGCAAGTTTGGACTCCGGAACGGTCCGAACGGTCCAACTCTCCTTCGAAGTTGCGCCAAAAGCCGGTAAGCTGGGGCCTAGCTTGTTTTCTCCATCTTTCGAGTCCTGTAACTTCTCCACTAGGCGTCCAAACGAAGTAGATGAAGTGCCTATGGAAAGCTGACAAGGAGCTCTATCCACTGGTGCGATAAAAATGAAGATTCGAAGTGGTGCCAAAAACCCGTAAGCTGGGGCCTAGCTTGTTTTCTCCATCTTTCGAGTCCTGTAACTTCTCCACTAGGCGTCCAAACGAAGTAGATGAAGTGCCTATGGAAAGCTGACAAGGAGCTCTATCCACTGGTGCGATAAAAATGAAGATTCGAAGTGGTGCCAAAAACCCGTAAGCTGGGGCCTAGCTTGTTTTCTCCATCTTTCGAGTCCTGTAACTTCTCCACTAGGCGTCCAAACGAAGTAGACAAAGTGCCTATGGAAAGCTGACAAGGAGCTCTACCCATCTATGCGATGAAAATGGAGACCTGAAATTGTGCCAAAAACCCGTAAGCTGGGGCCTAGCTTGTCTTCTCGTGAGTGTCTTTGGAGCGACAAGCATCGAAGTTTGAATTTCAGATAGGAGCCGGTCCACGACACGACATCCACTCCCTCCAAACCTGTGCATCCTCCGGTATGCACCAGAGATACCAACCAAAGAGTGGACCGGCACGCACTTCGTCATTCCCATCTTGTCATCCTCCCTCCCATCTGAGTCAACCTTATCCTCAAGTCCGCAACTTGATCGTCATCTTGAAGTTGCTACCATGTCATGATCCTCCCTAGATCCATGCTCATTGACTTTCACCTCGAACCTCCCATCCAATCACCCCCTCTAAATCTACACATCTTCAATATGCGAAGACATAGAAAGAATAACCCATCATATCAAAGAAATGTCTTCCATCCGTCTTGTAAACCTCACCGTCGAGGTTTGTGAACCAAATGTCGTAGTAGACATCACCCATCCTCTCAATCATCACCCGTATCCTGACTGTAACCCTCAACCTCAAGTCGGTACATGTCATCGTACCTAATCCTCTCTTCTCTTTTGTTTTTCTGAAAAAAAAGAAAAAGAACCACACCGCTGCAACCAAAAGCTTCAACCCTCACCATCATTGTCTCGCTGTACAATGATATCCTCCTCAACCATCATCCTCCCTGATCTCTTCTTCTGAAAATCTTTACAACCTCCCAAGCATCATCCTCTCAACCTTCCTGAAAATATTTACAATCCCCCAAGCATCATCCTCCCAACACAAATCACCTTCAGCAATGGCTTCTCCCCTGTAAGCCATCCTTACCCATCATCCTATACCCGTAGCCTCCAGAGCGTCCATCCACTCTCCTTCACACTCAGCAAGTCGTTTGTCCTTGATGATGCCAATGATGACATCATGGACTCTCCTTGTAGCTGCATCCAAGACCTCCCGTGATAAGAACCCAACCTGTGCATCTCGAATGTGCTCCTCACAACCTCCCTCTACATCCATTGTCATAACCTCAATTCCAATATCTGGTTGTTGTTTGCATGCAACCAGATCACCCATATCCGTTATCTGCACCCCAACCATCTCTTCTGGTTGTGAAGGATTGTCCTCCATTGCCTGTTCGGGAAGAATAGTTTCCTGTTGAACCTTATCCTCCCCAACTTGCTTCCTTGAAGAAGTATCTTGTTGGTCCTTCTTCTCGCACTGCATCGTGGATGCAGTATCCAACCTGAGCTCGTTTAGATCCACGTGCTCATCCAAATCATCCATATGGAGATCATGCTCAATCTCCTCCATCCTAGCACCATAACTTGTAGCTTCGATAGCTACAACTGCATGTACCGCAAAGTAATCATCCACAAACTTCTTCATCCCTCCTTTACCAACGTTGGCTTGAAGGAGAGTACCCGTACTTGTGAATGCAACCTTTTCATCCTCCCAAGAAATAACCCCACGTTGCAAAGACTCTGCAAAGTTGATGCAATCGTCTTGTTGATGGTCAGTACCATCACACCACACGCACTGATGTACCCAAGCTGGTTTGGGTACAAGCACCATCTCAGTCGATGATCCTTTATCCTCCAACCTAGTAACCTTAGCTTGCAGATCTTGCATCTTTTGTCGCAGGTCCTCGATGATTGGATCCTTCTCCTCTACAACCACAACTGGAGGTTGAACCTCAGATACTACCTGAACTGGTGTGGTAGTCAACGCTGCAGGTGCCAACCTTGTAACCCTTTCTTTTGTCTGTCTCCGGACAAGAAGCTCAACAGCTTCATGCACAACCTCCCAATTTCTTGTTAACCCTTCTTCTTCCTCTCCATCCTCCAGAAGTAGCTCCAATTGTTCCTGCCATGGTTCATCTGCAGCTTGAAGAAACAACTCCGTCTTGTAGGTCTCCAAGGTTAGCTTCTCCACCCAAGATAGTTGAGAGAATTGTCTCTCAAACTCCTCTAACAGCTCTGTAGGCTGTAAACCTTTGTTGTGTCGGTTAACCCATTCCAGAAATGATTTCTTGGTTACTCGATCTGAGTTTCCCAAGAAATACTCCTCCATCAGCGCATGTGAAAATGTATCCCAGTTCCTCCCAAAACGTTTTGTTAGACCCTTCACATGCTCCCTTATCTCAGGCACCGCAGCGAGTTCGAACGTCTCGATCATCTCCTTCTCTGGTACCTGATCCAAATCCATCTCCATCTTGTAACATCTCAAGTACTCAGAGATGTCTCTCCCACCAAAAAGATCAAACTTGTCGATCACCCTTCCAAGCGCCTTTTTCCTCAAAGCCTCCTTTTGTTGGTGCTGTTGCTCTTGTCGCAAAAACAAGTTGAAAGCTTGAAACAAACGTGCAGTTGCTGCATCCAACTGCATCCCTGATATACCCTCTGATCCGTCCATCCCGTCCATAGTCATGGCTCGTCCCATCCTCCCATCCTCTCATGATCCCAACCATCTACAAATCCATCATCCCAAGTCCACAACATCCTCCCGAACAACCATATCCATCTTCATCCTCGTTCATGATTGCTGGCCTCTTCTGCTCAGTTCTAACACACAAATATCTCCACCCCGGACCTTCACGTCGAGTTCACCACCGTATCGTGTCGGATATTTTGTGCGTGAAGGATGTCCAGGAAAACGCGAGGTTCTTGGCTGTGGAGATGCTGTGTGTCGAACAAGACAAGACAGAGAAGAACAACCACAAAAACGAACGTGCAATATATACCACTCCAAATGTATGTACACTACCGTTTCTTTCTCCTAACAGCACAAACTGAGGAACAGACCAGAGCGGTCTGTAACCTACTTCAGAAGCCCTAAAACAAACCCCTGAATCGCAACCCTAGCCCGAAATCGCCGAAGCGTAGCTCAAAGCAAGAGAAACTTCCCTTTGCTAACAACCAGAACCACAACAGTATCATGCGATCCAAACCCAAGTCCAAACCACATCCACACACTAGCTCTTGGCTAAAGCTAGCTACCACAAGCCATACACAACCAACTAAGTCCTTAACGAACTCAAAAGGACGAAACCTATAGCGAAGGAACCGAAAAAGACCTATCTGGGAACTTTCTCCTTTCGCCAAACGATCTTCAAATGTTGATAGGGTCTCCTTCCCTGACTCCGTTGGCCCAAGAAACCTTCAGATCCGACTCCCGATAGTCGAGATATCGCCGATTTTCGGTCGCAGGTGACCGAACCTTCAAAAACTCCTCCCTGCGGCTTAAAACCGCTCACACCGCACAAACGGATCGTCCAAACTGATATCCGTCTTCTCTGGTAGGTAGATCTAGCTACCCTGAACCCAACGAGACTCCAAACAAGCCGTTTGGAGTTCCCCTTGCAAAACCACTCGAGAAATTTGGTCGCAGGTTGCAAAAAACTGACGTAAATCGGTTCCCTGCGGCTCAAATTCGCTCACCACACCCAAACCAACAATCCAATTCACTTACAGTCTTCTCCTATGCGTACATGAGGACTCCCTGATCGCGTAGGCACCAAGAACGAAGAGCTTGGCTCACCGATCGCGAAGTACAGCCCAACCTCAGGTCGCAGGTGAACGAAAATCTGATGTAAGCGCTTCCCTGCGAGCCAATTTCCCTCATAAATTCCAAACCGTCCGATGAAAACTGGTATCGTCTTCAATTTCCTGTAGAACTCGGTGTTCTGATCCCGTTGGATCCAAGGACAGCAAGTTTGGACTCCGGAACGGCCCGAACGGTCCAACTCTCCTTCACAGGTAATTGAAAATTCCAAATCTGCTTCCTGCGTCTCAATTTCACTCAGTACGCACTCCCCGATCCGTCTCTTCCCTAACCGTTTGAACCATTGCGTAGCCTGCACAGATCTGAACCCAACGACGCCTTGCGCGTTTGCATTGGACTTCCAAATCTCCCGCACCGTCCGCTGACAGGTCGCAGGCGCAAGCAAGCCCCTTAAGCAGCCCCCTTGTTACAGTCTGTACGTACGAAGTTCAACCCTCAATAATCAGAAGCAGGCCCCTTGCGTCTTTGATATAACGCTTGGAGCCCTAAATACCCAGTCAGCAAGTAACCAGGAGCCTAGCTTGATTTTACCTTCTTCCGAATCGCATAACTTCTTCTCTGGATGTCCAAACGAAGTAAACAAGATGCCCATGGAAAGCTGACAGCGAGCTCTACCCATCTATGTGATGAAAGTGAAGATCCGAAGTTGCGCCAAAAGCCGGTAAGCTGGGGCCTAGCTTGTTTTCTCCATCTTTCGAGTCCTGTAACTTCTCCACTAGGCGTCCAAACGAAGTAGATGAAGTGCCTATGGAAAGCTGACAAGGAGCTCTATCCACTGGTGCGATAAAAATGAAGATTCGAAGTGGTGCCAAAAACCCGTAAGCTGGGGCCTAGCTTGTTTTCTCCATCTTTCGAGTCCTGTAACTTCTCCACTAGGCGTCCAAACGAAGTAGACAAAGTGCCTATGGAAAGCTGACAAGGAGCTCTACCCATCTATGCGATGAAAATGGAGACCTGAAATTGTGCCAAAAACCCGTAAGCTGGGGCCTAGCTTGTCTTCTCGTGAGTGTCTTTGGAGCGACAAGCATCGAAGTTTGAATTTCAGATAGGAGCCGGTCCACGACACGACAACGGTTAGCAACCTTGGCTTGTAGAAACATCAATCCCGGCGTCTTCTTCGTGGTTCTCAAGGTCACAGTCATCTGGCCCTCCAACAAGTCCTTTGCAACAAATGCATTCATGCTACAGTTACTAACCTTAGGTTTCGTACACCCCTTAGCAATGTGGCCCGCCTCGCCACAGTTGTAGCAAGTAAACTTAGCGCCATTGTCTTTCTGAGGTGTCTGCCCCTTAGGTTTTACTCCTGTTTGCTGCCGCTTTGCTGCCGGGGCAGAAGTATCCTTCCGATCCTTCTCACCCCCATCCCATTGTCGCTTGAAGCCCTTGTTCTTCTTCTGGAACTTGTCCGTGCTGCGAGGTTCAAAAGGTTTTTGTTGCTGGACTTCATCGTCCCCAATTCGCTCCGCTAGCTTCAAAAGTTCGGCACTTGTCGCAGGTAGCTCCGGCATCCGAAAGAGAGCCTTCTCCGAGCTGGACTTGAGTCCCCCAATGAATATACATATTTTGGTCTCCTCAGTCCACTTGGAGAACGAATCCAGTTTGGCACTGAACTCGCGCACATAAGCACTTAAGGTCCCTGTCTGCTTCAGTCGAACTAACTCAACACCGTCCCGAATCCTCTGATACTCCGGAGTGAATCGTCCCGCGAGCAACTCCTTGAACTCCTTCCAACCAAGCGCCGAGACGGTCAAGGCATGCTCATCCCTGTATGCGGTCCACCAGAGAAGCGCATGGTCCTTCAAGAACGTAACCGCCGCTCTCACTTTGTCTGACTCCTGAGCCTGATGCGCTTCAAAGTATAGGTCTAACTCGGTTAAGAAATCCTTAACCTTGCGAGCCCGTCCTATACCTGTAAACGGAGTCGGCAAATTCGTCTTACAAAGTTTCCTGGTAGACGAGGAACTTCCTTGGCCTGCCTCAAGCTCAACGATACGTTTATCCCTTGAGGCCATACCTTCCTGCATGGTCTTCATCATTTTGATGAGTTCCGCATACAAGGCTCCTTGACTTCCCGCGCCTGCATCGTTGGGCACCGTTGGCAAGACTCCATCTTGCTGCAGCGGTGCCACAGCTGGAACTGGGCTTCCTTGACGTTGGGGCGAAGGTTGTCGGTTATCGTCCCCTGACTGTGCCTCGGGGCTAGCTCGAGTCGATCTGGTCCCGGTGTCAGCCGCTCCACGTTTCTTGGTCTTCCTCCTGGAACTCTGTCCGACGTCGGCCATCGCTCCAAGTGTTCACCTAGAAACGCTGATCCGCTTCGTGTCTTGCGTCCCTCCTCAAGCGTCCAGCCTTCAGCCCCTACCTCAAGTTCTCGCTCACCGAAGCGTTGGCTCTGATACCACTTTTCGCGCACCTACTGCCTTGTTGCGCCAGCGGAAGCTCTAGCTCAGTAGGTCGCAAACTTTACACCGCTAACCTGCAAACACAATCACAAGTTAGCATCCATGCATCACTTACCTTAGTTCTGGTTGGTCCGGACCGGAGCCGGACCGTCTCCCTAATCATCAAGCTCAGCAATCCTAAGTCCCGACCTAGATCCGCCTAAGTCGGTCCCAAACATGAGCAAGTCACAATATGACTTGGGGCGGACTTCCCATAAAGTCCAGGGTCCTAAACGGTGCCTCCAGCACACCTAGCGGCCCAACCGCCCGTGATGTCCGTCTGGGTCTAGGCTCCCGAACGGTGGTCTAACCCGCCGACTCGTTCCCTAGTCTTGCCCCAGCCCTTACATCGTTCCTAAGTCTAGCCGTCCAAGTCTAGATCGGAACGTGCCTTGGAACTGGCCCACCCATCACCTCATGCCCCCAGAGTCCACCCGCCGAACCCTGGGGTCGGGTGACTCGTCCTGGCCCACCCAAGCATCGAGCCCCCCTCATATATACTTCTGGGGATCGGCGGCCCCGCCCTCCTCTTTGGTCCCTGAAAATTATACCACAACCCGATTGTGGTTCGGCCATAACTTCCAGCTCGGAGGTCAGATCGAGGAGTGTTATATATCACTGGAAAGCTCTCGACGAGACCTTTCCAATGATACCTCACTCGCCTCGAGATCTTACGTGGAGCTCCGTCCACGACCTAAAACGTCCCTGGAGCTCCAACACTTAGCAGTTTTTCCGAAAACCTGTGGTCCAGACCCAGGGTCGAACCTTGTGGTTCGTCTGCGTCTCGGACCCACGTCTCGGTCCCACGTCTCGGACCCACGTCTCAGACCTATGTCTGAGACTCATGTTTCAGCCCGTTCCCAGACTCGCCCCCTTAGGTCAGCGTTCGTCTGGGGCCCTCTTGGGGTAGGCCCTTATGTCCTAACCCAAGGTTCCAACCTTGGTTCAGAGAACCACTTAGGGTTCATCTGATCCCGACTTGCCGGTCAAGCCGTTAAGTCCTACTCGCAGCGTTCACAACCTAGCGCAAGTCCGCTAGGGTTCTGTTGTTCGCGTCTGCGTCCGATCTTGAGAATGAGGGGCGCGACATATGATCAGTTTCAGTTATCCTCTGAAAGTAGAGACTTGACTACAATGAGGACACCTTTGGGGTTACTAAAGATGTGCACCTTACCGCAAGGTGCTACCAATTCTGTAGCGCATATGATGAATGGCATGAACAAAGTTTTGAGGGACTTCATTCCTGAAAAAACTATGCCATTCTTTGATGATGTGCCGATCAAAGGGTGTGCTGAGGAGGAGAAGAATGAGGTAATGGATCAGAGGGGGTGCCGTAAGTTTGTTGCAGATCACATAGCTGATTGTGATAAGATATTGAGTCGACTGGAGGAGGTTCATTTGACTTTATCAGGAGCAAAGTCTGTATTTGGAGAACAAGAGGTGTTGATTGTGAGGCATCTATGTGGATCTTATGGTCGGAAACCTTGTCCAAACAAGGTTGATGCCATTCGAAGAATGACGGAGACGTGTGGATCGGTTACCGAGGTGAGAAGGTTTCTAGGTGCATGTGTGTTTTATCATATATGGATTCCACACTTTGCTCATGTAGCAGATCCGTTGTACAAGTTGCTGAGGAAGGGGCAAAGATTTCAGTGGCAAGAGGAGCAAAGCGAGTCTATGAAGAAGTTGAAGGATCTGTTGTCTTCACCACCAACTCTACGGAAGGTAACATATGAGTTGGGCAGATCTGTTATCCTTACTGTTGATACTAGTCCTATTGACATTGGATGGGCTATAGGACAAGATGATCAGGATGGAAATAGGTATGTGGTGCGTTTTGGTGCTAAGGTATTAAGTTCACGGCAGAGAGACTACCCTCAGGTCAAGAGAAAACTATGGGGAGTAGTTACTGCGATGAAGAGTGACAAGGAATACTTGATAGGAGCACCTGTGGTTGTGGAGACAGATTGTTTACTTCTCTTGGGAATGATCACTAGCTATACAACTCCAGATATTGCTATGTTGAGGTGGATAGCATATATCAAGTCCTTGAACCCAGAGTTTAGACATATTGCAGGGAAGGACAATCTTGTGGCAGATATGTTATCAAAGGCTAGGTATTACGATGAGAAAGAAATGATAGATGATCAGGAGGATGTGGGAACAGAGTTCTATTCTAGTGCTCTTGCTAGAAGAGATAGAAGCTGTTTTGCAGCCTCGTTGGAGTTTTTTGAGGAAACTATGTATGATGACGAGTGGTTGGATCTTGGACGCTATTTGAGTTCACTGGAAAGGCAAGAAGGCTGGTCTGATGCAGATTTCAAGAGGATCCGTAGAATAGCTTATGGTTACTTTTTACATGGAGGACATCTATGGAAGCGTCCTAAGCTACAAGGAGGTATACCGCAACGGGTGGTATGTGACTTGGAATTGCAGCAGCAGCTGATCAAGGAGTTTCATGAGAGTCTATGGGTCGGTCATAGAGGAGTTTGGGCTACATTTGCCAAGATGAAGGAGAAGTATTGGTGGAAGGGTATGTATAAGGATGTAGTACAGTTTGTTTGATCCTGTATACCTTGCCAGATGTATTCCAACGTACGTCATCGTGATGGATTGCATCCTACTTATCCTTTAACCATTCATTACAAATGGGTAGTGGATCTGGTAACTATGCCATTTGGGCTTGGACAAATGAGGTATCTAGTCTTGGCTAGAGAAGATCTATCTAACCAAGTTGAAGGCAGTGCCTTGAGGACGAAGACCACTGCTAGTGTCTGCCGCTTTCTACTTGAAGATGTTATTTGTAGATATGGGTGTGTGGGAAAGATCACTGCAGATAGGGATGAGCTGGATTCACAAGAAGCAGTTGAATTCTTTAAGCGATTGGGAATCAAGTTGGCGTTAACCACTGCTTACAATCCTGAAGGGAATGACAAGAGCGAAAGAGGTCATCCGCCAATCATCAAAGCTTTGGTAAAAGCTTGCAAGGGTAAGATCCGTGAATGGCCTAGACTGCTACCGTTTGCTTTATAGGCAGACCGTACAACTCATAGTACCGTTACAGGTTACATGCCAGCAGAATTGATACTAGGACAGAAACCTGTGATGCCGATTGAGGAGGTTGTGCCTACTTGGAATGTTTTGTCATGGGAAGTACAGAGGATCTTCTTGCATTAAGGATCCAACAGTTAAAACGAAGACCTGAGGATGTTGTCAAAGCTGTCGAAAGATTAAAGATTGCTAGAGAGAGAAACAAAGGCAGATTTGATAGAACGCATAGATTACGACCCAAACCAGTTAAAGAAGGTGATTGGGTGTTAGTCTATGATAGTAGTCTTGATAATCAACATAGCACTATCAGGAAGTTCTCCAAGAGATGGTTTGGACCTTATGTGGTGTTAGAAGTTTATGATAATGTCACATACTCCTTGAGAGAGTTAGATGGTGCAGTGCTCAAGATATCAGTCGCAGGAAAGAGAATCAAGCTCTTTAGGAGGAGAGGGGAGGACCAGAACGTTGCAGAGTTTACGGAGGATGAAGCTAAAGACTCAATGCAGGTTGAAGATGAGTTTGAAGCCGAAGCTGAAGAGTCTTGATCTGGATGGCACATACCGGAGGATGTGCAGGTTCAGAGGGGGTGGAAGTCGCGCTACTTGGCGGCTACATGCTTGACTTCTACTCCGACGCTTGAGTTTAGTAGTTCTAGAAGTTAGCTCATGTTACTTCTAGTCCTTTATACATATGTTTGACACCTTTGCATACGGTGTTGACACTATTGTGTTATATATTTTGAGTCTTAGTATGTTGATAGTATGTTATCTATCTTGTTCAAGCACTCCTGCGCTTGTGCAAATGATATCATGCTTATCTATGTTGTGAAAGTACATAACTTAGGGTTTCCATGCTGATAGAGGTTTAAGCTCATGGGTTGTACTTACTTGTCGCCCATGCACGCTTTCTAGATTGGTTAAGTTATTTTTTAGGGTTACGTGTTATTTTACATGCCTTCACGTGAAGTTTAAGATTTACGCTGGCACTTTAGGGGCTGAAGTGGTAGCCTTTGAGTGAAGTTGAGTTACCACGTGGATTAGGGCACTAAAGGACAACCAAGTGGAGCTATGAACTCCCATTGGTCTATTTTTGTCTTTAGTTTAACTCTAAATTTAGAAACAGAGCTCTAAAGGAGAGTTCGAGCATTTGGTGGGGGGACTTCGAAATCTGAGTGCACAGGAGGGTAGAGCTCGTCATGCCAAGCACTTCCAGTGAAATTTTCGATCGATTTGAGTCAATAAAGACGAAGTTATGACCAATTGAAATTCGAATTGTGCCAGAATTGAATCACTTTTGTTGGATTTAGGGTTTTCAGTGTCACTTGCAGCAGATTTGAGGAAATTTCTTCAAAACTTCGAGGTTGTGTTCTCTGCCAGCAGGGCTACGATTTCCCAAAAAGTTTCGCATCGATTGAGTGACTGAGTAATTCAGGGCGGCCGCTGAAGCTGGAGGGGTCTGAAAAGCTCTTAATCTAGAGCAGCGACTTCAGAGGAGGAGATCTGGAGTTCTGTGTACATTCAGGAGTCCCAACTTCACTAGGATGTTCAGCACCCTGTAGACTTCAAATACTGTGAGAATATTTGAATTTGATCGATCCAATCTTCTGTTCTAGGTTGAAATAGCCAGCTGGGTACCAGAAATTGCCGCAATTTTCTTACTCAGAACTTTTCTGTCAACATCTCGGTGTCAGAATTTGATCTCAGGCTGACACTTCGTGTGTGAGTTCAGTAGTACCTCATTTGCATGTAGGGGAAGTTTAGAAGTCTAAACCTTCATAGTTTTCTTCTCCGTGAGTGTCAAAGTTCGCCGCCGGATCCTATTACTGCCAGTTATACCTGAATTTCACTTTCTGAGTATATTACAAGATCTTACACACCTGTGTGAGTGTTTATAGCCCTGTTGTTACCTGAAAGCCAACCTCTTGAGTAAACAACCACAGCCAGAAGCCCGACGCTTTCCTAGATAGACGGATCACACTCCGACAACGCTTCGGAAGATTGAAACATCTTCGGAAGATTGTCTTCGGAAGACGCTTCAGTAGCTTGACTGTCTTCGGAAGTCGACTGTGCACAATTCGTATCAAGAGTGGATTTGCTTTGCTTTTGTGATAAGAGAGGCTTGGTACAAATTTCGAGTGGCTTGGTGGTTGTTTGTTATTTCGAGAAGTTGGAAGTCGGGAACTAGAAATGTGCCTCCCGGTCTTCCAAGCTTCTCAAATCCACATCTTCCTAGAGAGACTAGAAGACTGGAAGGGCTGGCAAAATGCGCGAGAAGACGTGAGGGTCCACTTCGGGTCTCTTCTGTCTGACCCAATAGCAGCCCATTCCTTCTTCTTCCCGAACTTTGGAGAGAGTCGTGAGAAGTCTTGCTGGCAGAAACTGGAGAGAATGGTCGAGGGTCATGTCTTCCCATCATGCAGCAAGTTTCTTTTGAGTGTGTATGAGAGGTGAGAAGTCAGAAGAACATAGTGCAAATGTCTTGAGTCTGTTGTGAGGATAGATTGCGCGTAGGAAGAAGAAGACAGGTGAGACCAGTGAAGGGAAGCCTGACTTCGAGAGATCTTTCGAGGACATTGAATCCGAAGCTGTCCTGGGGGTCTTCCCAGAGGCCACTATCACCGGAGGAGCCCGCAACCATCTTTTGAACATGTTATGCACTCTACGTTTCGCGAATCTTGTATCTTCTGATAGGAAGTAGGACGTAATGCAAGGTGGGTTGTCTTCTTAGTAATCCATGCGAGGCCTTGCTTAGTTAGAATTGAGCAGATATAGCCCGGAAGGCGAGAGGAATCTAGGAAGTACTGTTAGAATCCCGGAAGACGGAGTAGTTGTCTTCTGGAAGACTAGTTTCGTCTTCTGAGAAGTAGAAGTTAGACTGTGGGCACTTGGGAAGGACTGAGCCTTCAACTCACAGTAAGTGCGTGTGGCTTAGTGCAACAGATCTTCCAGTATGTCGATGCATCCTCGAGGGTTGGTGTTACCGGCAGCAGAGTTGGCCGAGGTCACACCCTTTCTCAAGGAGTTGGGTCTCGACTTCTTCTTGTGGGATTGGAACCTCGTCGACCAAGGACTTCTGGAGGAGGTTTGGGCAGCATTACCGCCTCGCAACCGTGTACCTGCGAAGGCAGGAGTAGCTCGAGGAAGACCATCTTCCTGGACTGAAGATTGGTGGCGCAGGGCCTTCCACATGTCAGAATCCGAGTACCGAGGGTATTGGCTCGAGAAGAAGATCTTGCCCAGGATCATGAGTGAGTGGCATGTGCCTGGAAGCACAACTTGCCTCTTCTTGGAGGACAGGCAGGGAAGGAACGGATGGAAGATGGAATCTTACCGGGAGCCGAAGAAGCGACTTCTGGCGAAGCTGTTTCTGCATCTCTTTCCCAAGGAGAAAGCGCAGAAGACGAGGTACTTTGGAGATCAGGACGTAGAGTTCCTGGAAGCAGTGTGGGATGAGGGAGTGCCCGTCAACTGGGGCTCATTCTTCCACATATATGTACAGGCGGAGCTAGCGTACTTGGATACCCCGGCGGGAGAACACTTGACACCTTTCCTCTGCTACTTGTATGTAGCCATGGGAGATCTCACGGAAGAACAGTTGGTGAAGTATGGGCCGACAGCGCAACCTGAGGCGAAGGAAGAGACCTCGGAAGAAGACGACCGAGCAACAGCCGCAACTCCCCCTCCCACTCTGATGCCGCAGCAAGGGCCCGGCTCTCATCAGAAGACGCTTCTGGTGAGGGAAGACGACTTCAGTGGGTCGGAAGACGCCACGCCTCTGAGGAAGATGGGCCCTAGAAGTGTACCTAGGAAGACCACCTCCCTCATACATTCAGGATCGGAGTCTAACTCGGAGGAAGAACTGCTAAGTACCCTATCGGAGTTGAAGACCGCTTCTGCAACACCAGGGAGTCTTCCGAAGACTCTAGAAGACGTAGGATGGATGGATACTCCTACTGCGATGCGGGGAAGCGCAGTGAAGAGGACCGCTTCTACCATGAGGAGAGATCTTCCACCCCGGAAGATGAGAAGAGTAGCTTCTTCTCGTGTGCAGAAGTTGAAGACCATTGTGATGGAAGAGGCATCTTTGTCTCTGGAAGACAAGGTCGACACCTCCAACCGAACTGTGGAGATGAACCTGTCTTCCGCAGGAAGAAGACTGGAAGAGTTCAGCGCCTTCTTCCACGCAGAGATCCAACCAGCTATGGAGTTGTTGGAGAAGAGAGCGAAGGCTCAGGAGAAGACCTTGCAGCCTGGATTCGGTCTGCGCATCTTGATGCGTCAAGAAGAAGGCCAGAAGAAGACAGAAGCGCTGGAAGCTAGTCTCCGCACCATGGAGAAGCTCGCAGCTCGCAGCGAGGTACAAGGCGGAAGTAGCCGCTTCTGCCAAGGAGCTGACCCAACTGAGGAAGAGCAACCAGGAGTTGCACGCGCGTTTACAGCAGCGCGACCAAGAGGTTCTCCGAGTGCGGGAGAAGATCACCACCCTCGCAGAAGAGAGGACAACATGGAAGACGCAGCGGGAAGCCGCAGAAGCGCGAGTTGCAGCCGAGAAGATGCAGCGGGAAGCAGCGGAAGCTCGTGCGCAGGAGATGCTAGCACAGTCGGTGGAAGCACTTCGAAAGAAGTTCAACTTCACCACGAGTAGGAAGTTGCTTACCCTGGCTAGAGATTGGGACGAGGAGTCCAGAGCGAGGTTGGTCGAGTGCAAGGAGAGCATGTTCAAGTATTTGGATCGGCAGATAGAGGGAGTGAAGACACTCTATGGTCTTCCCTTGACTCTGTCACCTGCAACCGCATCTTCCCAAGCTCCAGCACCATCGACTGGATCCGGATTGGAGAAGGAGGAGTTCGACCTCGCTGTCCACTTAGTAGTGCCAGCGTTGGAAGCCGAGAAGACACCAGAAGATGCCCCGGAAGACAAGATGTCTTCTGGAAGACAGGAAGAAGAACCGTCTTCTCAGGTATTCCGCGTGGAGGAAGCGACTTCTCCGGATCCCTATGAGGTCGCCATGGTCCCTAGTGCCGCACCAATACCTCGAAGAGCGAGGAAGCACCACTCGACCCAGCTTCCCAGAAGACGCTTCCGTCTTCCGAAGCAGAAGCAGAAGCCGAGGAAGAAGCAACAGCAGCGACAACAGGGCCAGCACAGAACGATGAGGAGGAAGCCACCTCAGTGACACCCGAGGTAATCGCAGGGCTTTCTAGTTTATCAGAAGCCGCGTTAGGAGCTCCGATAGGGGCAGATCAGGTAGAGATTGCCACCGAGCAATCAGAGTAGATAGTAACCGACGTTGACATCTCCAGATTTAGTAGGAACCGAACATGCTATCTTAAGGGTGGCAGTTTTCAGTGTAAAATTAGTTAGGCAGCCATGTGGAAGAGTAGGAAGCGCAAGAACAAGAAAGGGAAACCGTTTGCATGTGGAGGGGCAGCTTTTCTCTCCCTGGTGGTGGTTCCTTCTGTTCTCTTGTGGTGGATGCATAAGTAGGATCGAAGAGTAGGAAATCTAGTTCGTTAGTGACACACACTACACCCGATGTTAGAGACATACGAATAGTCGAGGATTATACCGGAGGGGTCTGCATGCTTGTTATCAGCAGTGGTTCGAGGATATAGATAGAGGTAGTGGACAGTTTAGGAACAGGGAACGGCATCCTCGTGCAATCCTGTTGGCTAGACTGTTGTGTCGAGGAGTAGGAGCAGGAAGTAGAGGGAGTGAGTTTCCCAATGCCAATGTGACATCTTCTCGGGGAATAGATTGCTGATTTGAGTGCAGAAGCTTAATTCGTGTCTTCTGGGTGGTGGGTTCCTTAAATTCGCTCCCAATTGTGCATGGGAAGTGTTCTTCTTGAGTGGCGGTGACTGTCAACAGTGGTGGAAGTGCAGCTTGGCTCGTTCAGTGGAGCACTTAGGATCTGCGTACGGATAGTCTTATGGGTAAGGGATCTCAGATGACAGAGTAGTCGGAGCAGCGAAGAGAAGAAGAAAGAAGCCTTCTTCTCACCACAGAAGACGACATCCTCAAGTAGAAGACGGTGCAACTGTACGCACGTTTGTTTTCTTCCTCCCCAAACTATTACAAGCAGGGATGGCTTGTTAGTCAGGATCCGGACTAGAAGCCTGTCGGAATCTTAATTTCTCCTTTTCATCTTGTTTTTCTCTTGTTTGGATTTTCTCTTCTTCCCCATCTTCTCTCATCTTCCCCATCTTCTTACCTTCTTCTAGTGAGCTTCCGAGATTTCTATTGAGCTTCCGTGAAGGTGAATGTCGTTGTAGTGCTGCAGGAAGACTGTTTTCATAGGCAGAAGCCTGGGAAGGCTACAGGGGACATACACCTTGTGATTAATCTAACCCGTTGGAATGTGAGAGAGAGTAAGGTGTAACAGCCGTTGCTAGTCGACTTCTACGAAGCAGGAGCAATCTTCTGGAGGTGTGAGAAGTCGAGTTGAACCCCCAGAAGCCGAGAATTGCTTCGGGAAGACGGTACTGAGAAGACCGGAAGAAGTGACCTGGAAGCAGGAAGCATCTTCACGAGCTTCTCTGTAGATAGTTGTGTGATATTTTAGTTAGTAGTTGTTTGTTTAGGTCCAGAGCACCTTTTAGAGGGTCAGGAAGCCGTGTGGTTTTGTGAGAAGACAAGATTTCTAGGCAAAACCCGTGTGTTTGAACATATCTTAGAACTTAGAACAGCGTTACTTGTGCAAATCCTCTGAGAGAATGATATCTTGTATACTAAATGGGCAAAAGGAGTAATCCTGCAATACTACACTCCTCCTCAACCTCGTCATGCCATCGAGCCCCCATCTGATCTTGTTGACTCGTGCATAAGTTACGACTCAACCCATCGGCATCTAGGTTTGCAACTAAAGGTCTATGTACTACTTGGAAGTCATACTCATGTAAGATCAGAGTCCATCGTGCAAGCTTCTCTGTAAGCTTGTCGGACTTCATCAACCACTTGAGCGGCTGGTGATCAGTAATGAGAGTGAAGGAGTTCCTAAACAAATAACATCGAAAGTGTGCAGCAGCCCACACTGTCGTCAAACACTCTTCCTCATACGAACTATACCTTGTCTCCGCTCAATTGTTGGAGCGACTGGCATACGTCACCACGAACTCCTTTTTCTCATCATCATGCTGAGCAGCACTACTCCAAGTCTCAACATACTCCAATTGATGTGCAGTTGGAAAGGACGCCCTCTAATGAGTCTCCTCAAGATGAGAGCAAATGTCAACTTATCCTTGAGCTCTATGAAAGCTCGCTCCTGCTCATCTCCTCACTGCCACTCTTGGTCCATTTTCATCAGCTTGGTCAACGGCTTCGCAATTGCACTAAACCTCTTCACGTATCGACGATAGAAGTTCGTCAAACCAACAAATGCTCGAACTCGACTCACATCTGTGGGACGTGAGATACGTATAATAGCCTCAACCTTCGTCTGTTGACCACCCAACCCACCTGGATAGATGTTGTGATCCAGATACTCTACCAACTCCTGGAAGAACTTACACTTTCCAGGGTGTATCCTTCAACCCATGATCTCAACCACTCGAACACATCCCGTAAGTGTCTCTCGTGCTCCTCCATTGTAGCACTATAGACTAAGATGTCGTCAATATAACATCTGACAAAATCTAATCTTGCTAGGATTCTGTCCATCACCCTTTGGAACTCAGCAGGGGCGTTATTCAACCCAAATGATAAGAACCGCCACTGATATAAACAATCCTTGCCGTGAGAGTCAATTCCTCAGAATGCTGTCTTGGACTTATCTTCTTATCTCATCGACAACTGATGATACCCTGCTCGAAGATCCAAAGTACTGAAGATCTTCACATGCCCCACTACATCAAAGATCTCCTCAGGTGTCAGCATGTCATACTTATCGGACTTCGTCTACCGATTGATAGGATGGTAGTCTCCACACATCCGTCTATCCGTTGTCGTGTTGTGGATTGGCTAGGGTGTGAAACCACCACATATCCTTATCGTACGTGTTTGGTGTTGAGGAGCCACTGGGATCTTATCGTGTCAAAAGATAAGGCTCCACGTGGACGATCCGTGTACTCTCCGCTGAGTGGAAATAAGAGTAGTACTCTTGTCGTCACATGCGAGGTTGATGTATAAAAAGAGAGGTGCGCGGAGCTTGGGATATGGAGTGTAGAGTATCCAAGTCTAGTGTGAGTGTGATCAGTATCGTCGGATGAAGTAAGGAGCAGTACGAGTGATAGGCATGAAAGAAGAGCCCTTTCGTACTCCTGATCTTCCACTTGCGCATCCATTCGTCATTAAGATCCATTGTCTGTCGCGGGATCATTTCCGAGTATTTATGGTAGCTCATTGGAGAGAGTCGTTTATGACTGCAATGATGGCTACTCCGGATCTTATCATTCTATCCATTGTCACTTACGACGCTGTTTGGGATCTTACTGTCTACATCTTGCTCTGATGTGGTATGGATCCTCCATTGGATCTGAACTTTCCAGCGAGAGTTCGGTTCAACACTTGGGTCGAAATACGTTGTTACAGTCGACCAAAGGTGGTGCATCGAGAGTTTATCGTGAGGAACTTCGAAGAGGATAATTACAACCAGATAATAGTTTCATCCGTTCTTTTTGTAGTACCGTTTATTGTCAACCGTTTTAGAGTCAGGATTCTGACTCTATATTGAGCGTAGTTTGTTTTTCATGTTTACGTGCTTCGTGGCCAACGTTATCGTCAACGGCACGTGTTTGTAGTTTGTTCAATATAAGCTTTGAGGCCTAAATGGTACTCTTGGTCAAAAATTCGTTCTTTGTGTGTTTGTCATGTGAGTGAAGACAAAAACTCTTTTGTCAACTTGTTTCTTATTGGTCGAAAATTTGACCAATCATCTTCTACTAAGTTCCTTTCACGTTTTCGAGGGTTAGAGACACTTCCCGTGGTCCATTCGCGGAGTGTGAGATATTCTTGGAAAGCTTGGGAGACGAGGATGCCCGTGGACTCAATGGTTGCTCGATTTGAAGCACGGATGAGAACATTTCGATCAATTGAAGTTGAGGGGGTCAAATTCGTGATCAATTTTATTTCTGTGAGGTCTTTCTCCCTTCCTGGGAGTTCTGTAAGGTTGCTGGAGACGAATTGATTGTTGCTGGAAAGCTCTTGAGATGGGCTTGCTGATGGACTCCGACATCAATCCATTCCAAGCCGGAGTGAAAAAGTTATGGCCGGCTAGAGTTGGGTCTCAAATCGGAAGTTATGATAGTAGACGACTGTAAACAGGAGACATTGAGAGAGATATGGAGAGTTTGAGATCGAATTTCGCTATGAAACTTTCCAGGTTCTGAGAAGGTACAGTCAGCTACGTATCTATGAAATTTAAGACCATTTGGATTATTGCGTATAAAGGTATCACTGTTTTTGTGCACAATGATCTGCATATCGTCTTGTGTCATTGACAATAAGAGCTTGGATCATTCCGAGAGTTTGGTTGAGGATCTACTGGTGAACTTTTATAGAGTGGTAGTAGACACATTAGCTTCCTGAGAAGTTTGAGCCGTTTTGGTCGAGCGGTTTGTGAGGAATCGAACAACAAAGTTCTGTCGAAATAGTATCATGTTATAAAAACAACGAACTTTGGAAAAGCATAGATGCTAACTCAGAGATGATCTCTCTGTAATACCTTAATAGAGAGATTATTCTACAGGCTATCTGCTGGCCTTAGTTTCATCTCATTCTGAGCTGTGGTTGAGGAGTGACAACGAGATAAAGTTGAGAGATTCTTGCTCCGAAAGACGCAAAAGTTAAGATTCTTTGAAGAACAAGTCGACCTGGAGGTTTTGCTAGTGCTTCAGAGCACTTGATCATGGATATGGAGAGTTGTTGACTGTATTACATGTGTTTGGATCCTGTCCATACGCGCATGCATGTGTACGTCCGGTTGGTTTGATTGGATTTGTGTGCGGACGTTGCGCTTAGGTTTCTTTTCTATTAGGAGTGTTGGTATTTCTCTTGTGGTGAGGTTGGAGTGATGACCAGTAGATCCAAGAGTGCTTGCGGTGATGGCCGGAAAAGGTTGCCCGTGCTTGTTACCTCGGTTCTATTCCTAGTCGAGTAAGAGAGAGATTTGCCGAGAGGGCGTGAGGATATCGTAGCGGGATAGGTTTAGAGTGTACTTGGAGGTCAGAGAGAGGTTTGAGTGATCGCTGGTTCTGAGTCACAGAGTGCGACACGTACTCTCTACAGCTAGATACTCGGTGTATTCTCAATAAAAAAGCACGTCACATGACACAGTGTAATTGTCATACATATCCTTCTTTGCTGACATAACTGTGGCAGACGCATACTCTCTATGCGACATCTCCACCAACCCAGCCTCCAACAAGTCTTGAGTCCTACTCTGGATCAAGGCTCTCTCCATGTCACTGTATCTGTAAGGACGTCGAAAGATTAACGTGTCATTAGCCAAGTCGATCCGTATACCTGATCCTTTCAAGGTACCCAAATCCTTCATACTAAAACAATTCCTGTAGCTCTTCAGGAATCTCTGAACTCTTCGTCTCTCCTCTCCTATAAGCTTGGGTCCAATCTCCGACTCTCAAGTATCCTCTGTCACCATGCTAGAGGTAGAAGACGAAGTCATTGATTGCTATCTTGCAGCCTCTGGAGCAGTTTCCTTCTACTCACCACCAACAACCTCCACCGCTACTGTGCGAAAAACTTTTGCAGTTCTAGCTGCAAGCTACACACTCTCTCCTACGACATCCCATGATGTCCAAGAATGACGAACTCCACGTGCCTCGCCTCCAGCCTTTGTCTCCACCGACTCGGTAAGCAAAGAGCTCAAGAGTGTTCGAGCAGTAACACCCGTCGATCACATTCGACGCTGCTCAGCCAATCCAAGGCTAACAATCCATGTCAAGCGATTCAAGTCCATTGCTTGACCCAACACCTGACGACGTGAAGCCTCTGACATCGAAGCTACTACCGTCGTACTCGTAGAGAAACCCATCGCTCGCTCTCGCTCATCGACATTGGGCTCCATCAACTGTTGTAACCGAGCATCCCACACAAGCCTAGGTCCTCCATCTCTGTAAGCATGTGACGTTGGAAAGCTCACCAACGTGGACAACGCTGCCATGGATCGTCCCACTAGGTTCACCACTACCATGTGTGACCTATCAACGACTCTCTCTACTTGACATCGTTGTCATGCATCCAAAATGCCATCAACTGTGAGGTGCGCTAGTCGTCTCACTGCATCGTGTGCGCGCTTGAGCACCTCTCTCGGTAACAAGTTCGTCCACCACAATCGTGGACGATGTGCACGAGATCCCACTCTCGCTGCATCTAACAACACTACTGGTCCGACCCAAGATTGCACATGGTGCACACTCGTCATCATCTGTGCACGAGCATCACCCAACAAAGGAACATTCTCCAAGATGTACGCTGGAGAATCCACCTGATGCATCTGGAGTTGTCGTAAGATCCGTAACATCTCCCAAACATCCTAGATCGTGGATCATGTAAACTCTGACCTCTCCCCGCACGCGTGACCTTGACATGACCACCTCGCTATCACCAAGTGAATGATGTCAACAAGCGTGAGATCCTGCGCCCCCAACAGCGAAATATCTGATGGTAATGATTGCTGGTATCCTCTAACAGCGGATATGGGTAACAACTCAAGATATCTCTGCACCAAACATGCCACACGACGCAATGAGATGCGTCTCGTAACCTCATCTCTCTCCACGTACAAGTATTGCTGTACTTGTATGCCTACCTGCAATACCGCAGCCAAACTTGTGCTGATCCCTCCAAACAGCTCCAGCACACACACACCTTCCTCTGGATACTGTCATACAATGAGAATCGTATCCAACGGTGATAAGGTCACATGGTCAGTAGCAGGAACAACCCTTTGTTCCTCTACTGATGGTACAAAGGCTTCACTCCAAGCCTGCTGTATCAACCGATCAGCATACTGCTGCAACTCCTCACTCGAACTCCAGAGTGGAACATCCAAGGCAGATGGTACTAACGTGGATATGTTAGACATGTCCTCCACCTCCTCAAAGATCGGAGTGTCCTCCGCATAGGCATTGCTCTCTAACAACTCACCCGGTCAAGTGATGACCGAACTGAACTCTGCAACGAATGTCATCGTCCCTGGTGTAGGTTCCGTCGTCCCGACTCAAGCACTTAATCGCACTAGTAAGCGGTTCATTCGTCTTTCACTTGACTGCCAACCTGGTCTGTAAGATGCTGTCTCCGCCCAATAGTCGATCACGAACCCCATAGGGTATAACACAACACCTCCAACCAATACATCATAAGACTCTACGGGTGTAACGATGACCTTGGTCCTCACCATAGAGCCATCTGTGAGATGATCTGATCGAACTCTCACCGTCAAGATCTCGCGTGTTATGAGTAGAGCTGTACCACCTGATCCCTTAGAGATGTCTGCAACTGGAATTGACATCTCTCCACCTCGGACTTCTTCAGATCTAAACCAATACACGCCGCCTTCCTCAACATCAACTGTTGGGCTCTAGAGTCTAACAAGACCTTCTGTGGTCGATACACCTTCCCTGAAGGTGCCACCAAACAGAAGATATCACTTCTGTTGTCCAACAACACCACACCTGGTGCCAAACCAGCACGGTCAATCGCCGGTCTTGCTGGTAACTCATCTAACCTAGCAGTCGCCGCTTGTCAAGTATCATTGGTAGCTGTCCTGATCCTCGACTCCATGGACACGTCTACCGTCTCTCGCTGAACAATTTCAGCACTAGAGGTAATTACATCCTCGCTCTCACTGAGCGTGGCCGCCAATAGGAACACTGGAGCCAAGTTGCCTCCCAACTGCTTTCATATCCGTGGTTGAGAATAATGGGGCTCGCAAAACTGCAATAGCCGCTCTCAATATCAAGTTCGACGTCGCATCTACATATGTCGAGAGTTGACTCGCATCACCTCCACTCCTGGATGTCGATGCCTCCAACTCCACTGCACCATCGATAGACCGTTTAAGAATCATAGACGTGGTCCTCAACGCCTCCAATAACATGAATGACTGAGGAAGCGTGACCTGTCTACCAGTCTCCCCGCATTGTGGATCCAACTCCACTGGCGCACCTTGTGGCTCAGAGACACGTACTGCACCTCAAGTCACCGTCGCAGATGTCTCAATCTACGCCACACCTGTCATGAAGTCGAAGTCTTCTCCGTCTCTTCCATAAGACGTGGAAGCTTTTGTTCCACCAGATCTCCGCTGAGTCATAGTCATACTAGCTATCTTCTGCTCCAACTGCTCAATCCGAGCAGTCATACCTGCTTCTGATGTTGTAGCAGACGATGGTCCGACTGGTCCTCTCTCAGATGCTAGACCTCTACCTCCAGCTCGACCACCACAACCTCCCTGATCTCCTCCATCTCGTCCATGATCAACCTTCCCTTGCCGTAGCTCGGGATGGAGATCAAAACAACGGTCACTACTGTGACCTGGTTGTCTGCAATGCTCACACTGCCTAGGCACCGCTTGAGACGTCCCAGACGTCTCATAACTACCTCTCCTCTATGGACAGTTCTTCTGTTGATGAGGACCATCACACGTCCAACAAGGACTCGCTTGCTGCTGACTAGAGAAGGACGGCATGGGCTTCTGTCCACCAGATCCTCCAACACCTCCCTGAGATCGTGACTGCTCCGCACGATCCTTACCACCACCACCACCACGTTGTTGTGTAGTCTGTGATCCTCGAGAAGAGGTGGTCGCTCCCTGTGGTGTCTCCTTGCTGAACCTAGCAACCACCACCCTCTCCTCCACCATGTTGAGCTCAATCCGCTCAGCCAGACCAAAGACAACCGCCAACGTTGGAGCGGTATCTCTAAAGAGAGTGGCATCTCTAACTCTCTTACGCAGCTCCCTGTCTAGTATCTCATACTAGAACTGGATTGCCTGTGCTTCCGTCACCCCTTGGATAACGCTGATCAATCGCTCATGCGAGTAAACGCCTCGCAGCCTCTCTCCAATCTTGCGCTGGAACTCCTGCAGACTCCTCAACTTGTCGATCTGCACACCCTGATAGTTCTTCCTCAAACAGTGGAAGAACTGAACCACAGGGTTAAACCCTGGTGGTATCTCGCTCACACTACCACCTGCTCCACTACTTGTGAACGCACCGCTGGATACTTCGTCACCTGTGGATGTACCACTGCTATTGGCACCCGAACTCGTAGGTGCTACGTCTCGCGAAACTACGCCAGTAGTGATAGAAATGTAGTTGAGAGACCAATGTTGTCTCCACAACTCGATCTCAACACTGTAATCTCGCCTGAACTCATGATAATCGTCCATCGGTGGTCCCTCCAAGTGTTGAAACAAACCCTTCCACGCCATGAAGGGTGTAAACAGCTGTGGGTTCTGCATCTGCTGCAGATCGCACCAACTGTCAATCCACTGGATGAAGTCATCCAGCTCAATGGTATCAACTGTACCGGAGTAACGTTGAGGTCTCTTCCTGGCTCCATAGATCTCGTCCATGTCCCACAACAACGGTGTGGCGACACTAGACTCACCATCAGAAAATGCGTTGTTTGCGTCTGACTCGTCCTCTGGAACAACCGACGGCAATGGTGTAGGTAGTCGGTATCTCACCCCACTCCGCGTATACCCACTGTCCTCACCAAAACCTCTCGAGAACTCCGTGATGAGAGAATCTCGGTAACACACTTTCCAACCAGAATGTCGAAATCTCTATCACCACCGTAACCACCACTTGCTTAACCCCGCTCCTACTGAGCTCACCTATCTCATACTAGGACGGTCAAGATAAAGACAACCTGTACCTGCCATCACCACAGGCAGCCTCTCACAGTCTGTTGGTCGTCACTCCAATTGCACCGTGAGAGAGACAAAGATAGTCTGACTGGTCCGCAACTCGAGCCTCACTACCGACAGCGCACTAGAGTGAACTCACTCCGGAAATCAAACGCCAACACAAGCAAACACGACGCACGAACAGGAAGTAGAATATGGAAGGGTTCCAACCACAAGAAGTCCAAATGATAACCGTCCACACTCAAACATTCACATAAAGAGAAACCCAGCTCCACCCGGACTGACGACTTCTCTTCGGTGACCACATGCACAATATATGGTCACCAACTGTCGTAAATGATACTTGTGGTCACTAACTAGATATCTACACCTCTAGTAGCTCCAAAAACATCCACGTGGTAGCGCTACTAGCTCACCCAAGACAACTGCCACCAACTGCTTCCATACGCGTCTCTACGATATAGACAAACACTACCACAACTATAGCTTCCCCCTAATACTGTGGGGTCGTCTTACCACTCTTATAGGAACGTGCGAGAAGATCTCCTACTATCTTAAACAAGTCCATAAGTACTTGCACGCATTCCTCGAAGACACCAAGAGCTGTTGGTCTAGTGGTAAAGCCAAAGCTAAGACTACAGAGTTAAGAGTCCAGGTCCAAGAATAGTGTTGAGATGGCTGACCAGTTGGTTTTACACTTCTCACACAACTGAAACTTGGATACTTCTCTCACGCTCGCTAGCAAGTTGGCTTGCGGCGGGCTCGGGCTCGAGCTCCGCTCCGCCTCCGCACTCTCGCACTCCGTTCTCACGCCTCCGCATTCACGCACCTCTGCTCCTCGAAGCCTCAACACGCACTCCCGCTCACTCATCGTTCCGCTCTGCTTGGATAGGAAAAGAAACTCGAGCAAAATATCACAAGAAGGACGTGTATGAAGAGGACACACCCAAACAGCAACTCGGAGGTCGAAATTGCACTCCAAAAGATCAAAACCTTTCAAATTGACACTCGTAGGCGGGTTTACGTCAGATTTCGGCCCACCTACGACCTTCTTCGGCTTGTAACTTCTTCGATCTTTCACCAAATCGAACGATTTTTGGTGCGGTGGAACCGTCTTCCCAGCGCGCACCTGCTGCACTCTTCAGCTCCAAAAATTGTCGACTCACGACGACTCCACATCTACCGATACACTTCTGCTGATCTCAAATTGACACAAATCGACCACACCAACCCGTCACAGGAAATTTCAGCAGCGCTTCCGCACTACCTCACCACCAAATCGACCAAGAATAGATTCAAACGACAGCAATATTCACAACGATCGATCATCCAACCAAAAAGAATCACTCCGCGCACGTGTGCACCTGCAAATCGAAGCTACCAATGATCTGCCCACTCCGGAGATACCACCGGCTGAAATCCGCAACCTGAAAGCTCTCAATCAGACCCCGCAATCTGAGTTCTTCGAGTGATAAACGATATGTACTCACTCCACCATGCCAACGGGTATTAAACAATCACTAAAGTCGAGTCAAATCCACTCAGTGCTCGTAGAGAATCCAGATTGCACTCACCAAGACTATCCATCATAGCCAGGAGCTTGAAGGCTCAACTCAAAGAACTAAGGCCTCCAAGCCTTACACGCGAAATATACCCCTAGTGGGCTCTCCCACCAACTCGCCCTAACGGCACTAACGGCCTTACCGAGATTCGTCATTTTGCACTCGATCAACCTAGCTGGGGTGCCCAAACTGACGTGACAGAGTTGATACGATAGAAGTGTGACATAAACTTGTATTACCGTTAGCACAAATATATGTGAGGTTGCTTATCTCCACACTAAGTCTTATCATCAAATATCAGAAAGAGTGAAACAGAACTGAACAGTAGATAGCTTACACTCCACCTGCCACTGGACATGTAGACCTACCGTACTGCTAATTCATTACGCGCAAGGCTTTGCACATTTCATTAATATATACATATGTGATACAAACACGCATTAAGGTTTTGCAATGGTGACAAATTGCGCATGTGAGATAATATTCTTATCATAAAAACACGCAAGCCGCGTATTACAGATTATATAGGCATAAATAGAGATTATTTTACAAGCGTCTGACATTTTTAATATTTAGAAATATCTAATCTACCATTGGTATATTTATCCACATCATTCTCCTTTCTTTATTATATGTATCCACATCATAACTTCTCTTTCCTTGGAAAATGTTCCTTGTCCTCTAGTAAAAGGAAATGCTCTACGTTACTGAATCTGTGACAGACAGAATGCGCTGGGAGAAATAGCATTGCAAAACTCATGCCCACAGTGGTGCGCGAACATAATTTTGCGCATAATGAATTAGCAGTACGGTACGTAGGTGTCAACCATACTAAAACTGGAACTGGAATCCCAAGATTTGACAAGACTGAACCTCGAGCTCTCCCTGCAAGGGGACAGAGACCTCTTTAGGACCCTTGACTTAGTCGCTTGAAATAGGAAGAACAAGTCCAGTTGACCGGTCGTTGACAAATAGGTCGAGCTCGGATCCATTGTATGGCCACTTTTGACCTGCCACTAATTTAATTTAGGGGTTCATGGTCACCGGCCGACTCGAGCTCGGAAATGAAAAGCGTACTACCTCTAGATCTTGCAGACGAATGCATCACCGGGAACTACAGTATAAACGCGTACGTGTTGGGACCAAATTTGTTCAAGTGGCATGGGGCAGTAATGAGAAGAGAAAGTTAAACCTGCGTCCGTTCTTCCACTCTTCTTACATTTCTGATAAGGACCGAGTAAACTTCAACTTCTGGTCTTTTATGTTAGAAAGGTTTCAGTTGCAACTACTGCCAGTCTGCTATGTATTAGCTCAAGCACTTTCAAATTAAACACACTGATGGTTACAGCTGCAGTCACTTCGTCATAATTCACTGCAACACAACCGTATGAAAATGGTTTCTAGGCTTGTCTTCATGCTTCTCGTGTCGGTGCTCTTAAGCTTCCAAAGAGTTTGCCTTTCAGTCCGTCTCGCCTTCGATCGACATTCAACAGGTTTGTCTCGGATTTCAGTGCTGTGAAGTTAGAAACTTTTAGCTGGTTGCATACGTGCAACTTGCGAGACTAAGGCTACGTATACATGCTTCAAGGCTGGCTATACAGTTTGGTAATTCGGTAAAGTACCGATCATGATATGGATAGAATGGGAGTTAATTCATTTGACCGTACGTAGGAAGATCGAAGAGAAGCTAAGGTTTATGGTTAGGGTTTAGAACCCTAAACCTTTTTCCTTGAAATTTTGAGCAAAAATATATTACACTGTGAGGTCATGAACTCCAGGCTTAGCTTCTCCCGAAAAATCAGGAATAGTGAAACTAACAGAGAGATAGTTTACAACAAGAGTTACAATACCACCTGGACATATTTACGTGGGCAATACTAGTAAGTCATTGGGAACTGAAACTAGCTATAGAATCCCAGTTCGATTTCAGAAGACTGAGGTAATGATCCATCACCTTTTAGTGCAGAGGTCATCTTTCCGAAAAAGTAAGTTCGGTTATTGGATAAGCATAAAAGAATATAAACGATTGCTTTGGAATCTGAGTTCCATTGTCTTCGGAGCGCTAATATTTGGAGAAAATTAACATTAGTGCTAAAAGTCAAGGACACTCTAACACTCTGAAGGTCAAATGGCTCCAGCGAACCAACTCCAGGCACTTCGTCAATTTAGGACCGTTTACATCTTAGCCGTGTGAAATAAAAGAACTCTTCAAACTGGTCATTCACCAGTAATTCGAATCCACGTGCACCTTATGCCCACGTGGCGACTTGCGTGGCATGAAGGGTCCGGTAATGAGAAGAGAAACTGAAACCTCGTTCGTTCTTCCACTCTGATGAACACCGAGTAAAAGTTCTAGCTTCTACTCCTTTATGTTATAAAAGTCTCAACCACTGCCTGCAGTCTGCTGTGCAACAGGTCAAGCGTTTCTGAAAGACACCGATATCGATGGTTGCAGTCTCTTCGTCATAATTCACAGGAACGTACTTGTCGTGAAAATGGTTTTGCGGCTTGCCTTCATGCTTATCATAACGGTGCTGCTGAGCTTCCAGAGAGGTTGCCATTCAGCCCGTCCCGTACGCGAGGTGGATCCAGTTGCAATAGGTTTGTCCCAGATTTCAATGGTTTAGATCTAGAGTTAGAACCTGTAATTAGCTACTAAGTCTTGCATACGTGTCCGTAACTCGCTAGTACGAATGCTACAAGCATCAAGGCTGGCTAGCTATTGAGTTTGCTAATTCGGTGAAGTATCAATCGACCGTCAAAGAATGGAAGTCAATTTGACAGTACATGTTAATTGCTCCATTCTCCCTTCCAGTTCTGTCTGTCCACATATAGTACGTGGTTTTCTGTGGTCACTCACCGGGCTGAGCCGAGCTTACATTCATGATCACCTGTTGGAGAGGATATATTACATGTACTGTTTCTGGAATTCGTACACTCAGCAACACATCGCCATCTGCAACTGTTGCTTGTGAATCAAATTCGACCTCGACTTATTTTTAAAATAAGTCGAGGTCGAATTTAGCATGTACAAGTCTTTACGTTCTCTTCCATTCTAGATCTCCCTTGATTAGCTAGCGCTGGCCATGGCACCGAGAAGATGTATTGTGAGAAGGAGATATCATTTGCATCAATCTATATTTTATGGAAGAACGTTGACAACCTTCGGCTGAGTCCCACCGGCAGGAATAAAATCTGATTGTACATGTCTCTTGAAGTGGGCGCAGGAATTGCCTGGAAAAGATCACCTTGCGCTAGCAAAAACTCGGAGGTGCACGTGGATGGAGACTGTCAGCACAACTCAAAGGTTTAGTTCTGGACTTGGAAGAAACTTATGGCACTGGCAGATCTTGATAATATATACAGCATACTATAGAGAGATCTTGACGGAAATATCAATTTTCCCATAATTCTGTTTCCGATTAACAAAGTTGTCCGGCACTGCTTGGTTTTGTGACAGTCGATTGGTTGTCAAGACGTCGACAGATGTGGAACATTTGCTGCTCGGTTCACGACCTCGTCAAGATCGCCTCAGACAAATCGAATTCTTATTCACTCATCACATCTTAGAGGCCGACAACTTGGTAGTGTTTCTCCTCCAACTCCACGTGCACCCCCCAGCGAGGCTGGTGACAGATCACCTCCTGTGTCTTCCGGAAGCCCCGGGACGAATGGTTGATAGAAAATGACTGCTCATGAGACTCAGTATCCATTGTATACATATACGCGAGAAAAATTTCATGAGTTTCTTTTCCGATATGAGTTTAATTCTCGACGTTCGAAGTTCCGTCCTTTACAGTTAAACCCCCGATATGAGCAGAAAAGCATGAAAGAGAATATTCCTTTTACTCCGCAGCATTTGAAGAAAAAATTTTCAATACATCAGATTCTATGAGCGCTAATTAGTTTGTTTTGAAAGGATAATCATACCTTGTAAAGCTAGTGAAGAGCTTTGGTTTAATTCTTTACTTTCCAGATTCCATACTCGGATGAAGATTTTATGACCAAAAACAGATGCATTTTCAATTGTGCTTAACGGTTGTAGTTCTGAGTTTTCTGAAAGCTTATCAGCGGAAAAAGGTGCTCTGGGTAACAGAGAGTACTTGTACGGATAGGGGTTCTAACAGTTTGATTTCATATCTTTGACATGTACACATAAGAGTCATATGCATGGGGATCATGAAACAGTGAGTGCACGACCTTTCATTTCTGAATTTAGCTGTCTACATACTATAATACATAAAGGAGCTTTTCGTAGTATATGTAGAGCGATTATCCTTCAAAGAAGACACTACTGTACTGACTAGCTTCGACTCTGCTTCCATTGACACTGTGTTATATAATTTTAGAGCGATTTTTATTCCCAGAAATTGTGACAACACCATGATGCTCAAAATGGAAAACTAAGAGAATCGGTCTACAGATATAATAGATTCAATAATGCTACGATTAGGGGTGTCAATTTAAGCGTTTTGGAGTAATAGTGCAAAGTTACTTAGAAACATATTGGGAAACATCTAGTATAAAGATATTCTATCAGGAGAAAGTGCACCCACCCAGATCAGGTTGAGTTATTAGTGGAGAAAATGTTAATCAAAAAGATTCCCAGAAATCAGGAAGAGAGAAGTCATAATATACTATCGGACAACTTCCAGTAAGACTTCGGTTCATTGAGATGTGTCACTGATTTGATAGAAGGATTTTGTCACTAATTAATATATTTTTTAAAATGAAAGCATGCATATCCAGCCTCTTCACGTTAGGAAAGAAAAATATGCAACGCACTTTAATTCATATCATAATGTTTTCGTTGAAAAGTTCAAGTTATAAATTAAATATTTAATTTAATTACTCGTCAAGGGGAGATTTCTATGATAACATGAGAGCTTTTGGGTATGACACTTATGGTTTTCTTTTCGTAACAAGTGTACACAAATGCTGTTCTGTAAACATGTTTTATTTAGACATTTAAATATATTAATTTAAATTTAGAAACTTCACTTTTAGCTTTGTTTGTTTTAGAAATCTGCATTTGACTCTATGTTTCGTATTGTGCTTAATGTATTTTCCACTCTCTATTTGAAGCAAGTTGCCAACCAATTGTTTATAAGAATTTTCTATCCTGTGTAAATATTTATCTTTTTCTTCTTCTCTACCAGAATTGCATATCTTTTCCCGTACCGTTGCAATTCATAAATTTAGTAATCATTTGCCCCTGCAACAACTCACGGCCAAAATGGGCGAAAGATGAATAAAGAAACGCCTGGAGCGTTTCCCTGCGGGCACCTCCAGATCGTCGGTGGATCGAAGTCATGACTCCATCTCGTGCAGAAAGAATATCCAAGAAAAGGTTTCAACTTTGACTCACCTTAAAGCTGTTACATAGTCTAAAATTTTAAAAGTACAGATAACTACAAAAAAGTGCAAATATTCCGATTCGAAACGAGTATTAAACCCGAAGCTCAAATCAACTTCTAGTGAATCAGATTGGATATTCACTTACACTCATCTTGTCAGGTATTTCCTAGAAGAAGGGGCTGAGACTGTGAGGTATACTACTAAGAAACAAATTAGGAATGATCACCTAGTCAGCGAACTGGCAATACGGGGGTTTTGATGTGGAGAGGAGATCGGAGACCCAGACGCGTTATCATTACAATCTGTCCTGGGAGAGAACTGAGTTCCTCATACAGCTGTCCATATGCACCATAGCCTACACTTATTATAAATGGCAGTATTGATGGATAGTTAGAGTCACCGTGGAACATAAAATTGAGTTCTTCACACATCCACCAGAGGACGATCCTCTTGACTTCTTACCTCGCGTCTATCCCGATCAAAAGCCATCTCATTCTTTGCACTAAGAATAACACGAAATCCATCGATCGTGAATGAATTTCACCCGTCGGGAAATTCAGTGGCATCGCTTCAAGATCTGACTCAATATCATTGATTTCTATGGCTGAACTGTTAAAGATAATGTCTAGTATATTAACTTCAGTCAGATTTTAGTTCAGTCACCTTTATAGTCATCTTTGTAGTCGCCTCTATAAACACATCTATAGTCACATCTCTATGACTAATGACTGACTAGTGACTTACCTCTTATCCATATGTTAGAGTATATAATAACCCAGTTCTTGAGGGATGATGAGTCCATTGATCCCTTTACTGATATATCTTCTACAGTGGAGAGTATTCACTAGAGATCTTCTACAGTGAGAGTATTCACTTTCATGATCATCATAAGTTGGATAGCACCAGCTATCCAATATGGTGCTTCAAGGTTCAAGCCATCTTTCAAAACTAAGACTTGTGAGACATAGTGCTAGGTGATGAAGAAAGACCTTTCGAACCTTTCCAGCAGCTGCCAAAGCTGGAACAAAAGAGATCAACAAGCACTTGCCATCATTAAGATGACTATCAAAGACTCTGAAGTCTTGGATATCTTGGAGGCTAAAACTTCAAAAGAAGCTTGCGATACATTCACCAAAAAGCATGAAGGAGCAGCTCGAGGCAGGAAGAGAATGCTACGGAGTTCTAAAGTTGAACACTTTGCAAATGGCTGCAGGCATCTCTCTCGAAGAACACTTCAATACAGTTAAAGGGTTAGTACAATAACTGAAGAATCGAGACTAAATCAACTCAAGCAACTGCTACTAATGATGCTGCTTTCTTCTCCAAGAGGAGAGATCATAAACGTGGTAGACCTCAAGACTCACAATCAAAATAGAAAGAGCATTGGGACAACAAGAAAGGCAAGTTCAACAAACGAGATTCAGAGGGAAACTCCAACAAACCAAAATCTGAGAACTGCAACTACTGTAAGAAACGTGATCATTACGCTTATGAGTGCAGGAAGAAGACATTTGATCAACGTTTCAACACCAACAACAGAGGTAACTTCGTACAAACAACTGATCACGAAGAGAAGTTATTCTTCGCTGCCATGTACACAGATATTCATGACCAACAATGGTGGATTGATTCAGGAGCATCGAATCATATCACATCAAAGAAAGAGTGATTTCAAGATTTTCATCTTATGAATGGACATGAGATACGACTGAGCGATGGTAAGGAATATCAAGTCCAAGGGGAAGGTAACATCCGTATTAAGAATACCTTCAGGTCAGATCCGGACCATTGGAGGTGTTTGGTTTGTACCTGGTGTAGTGCATAATCTTTTGAGTGTTGATAAACTTGCTGCAAATGGGTTTCAATTGTCATTTGATGCACAAGGATGTTCTATTCTCGACCAAGGATCTGTGGTAGCTACAGGGCTAAAAGTTGACCATTTGTATGAGTTACAAGCCTTACCTTTGATAGCTCCAGTCCTAGCTGCTGTAACAAATACGAGCCAATTATGGCATCTTCGACTTGGACACCTACACTATCAGAAAATGCAGAAGTTGTTCCATGAGGACTTGGCACTTGGTGTTTCCAAACTCGTCCCTGTAAACACCCCGTGTGAAGTTTGTCTCAGATCTAAACAGACTCGAAGGAAGTTCTTCAAAACTACTGCAACATGAGCAACAGACATCCTTTAGCTGTTACATACAGATCTCTGTGGATCTACTGAGGCTACTTCGCTTGGAGGTTCTAAGTACTTTATGCTGGTTGTTGATGACTTCTCGAGATACATTTGAGTTTTCTTCTTGTTAAGAAAGTCTGAAGCACTCTCGCATCTTCAACAGCTTGTTAACATGGTGGAAAGACAAACTGGACAGCTAGTGAAGAGTCTGTGAAGTGATAGAGGAGGAGAGTTCACTTCCAAGGCTGCTGAGAAGGGGATATTGCGGCAGTTGATTACAGCTTACACACCTCAGCAAAATGAAGTGGTTGAAAAGAAGAACAGAACTGTCGTGGAGATGACAAGAAGTCTTCTTCTTCAGTAAGATCTTCCAAAAGACCTTGGGGTTGAAGCTGTGAATACTGCGGTCTACCTTCTCAACAGAAGTCCAACAAATGCTGTGAACAACAAAACTCCATTCGAAGCTTTCACAGGGAAGAAACCATACCTCTCTAACCTACAAATTTTTGGATGTAAAGCATATGCTACAACTCCTCAAAAATTACTCCAAAATTTTGATGATAGATCTCAGATCTGTACATTCATAGGATATCCAGCAAGAGAAAAGGGATATAGGCTGTTGAGTGCTGCAAGAAAGATCATCATCAGTCGAGATCTAGTGTTTTTAGAGGTCCCTCCATCTCGAAACTCACAACACCATCTTCTTGACCTGCCACTTCTCTCAATCCAAACACCTACTTCAGAGAATCATGAAGAAGAAGCTCAAGCTCAACTAGAACCACCACCTACAGCACCTACACAAGTTGAAGTTACTGAATCAGGTCCAATCACAGCAGATTCGCCTCTCATACACCAGACTACTCCAGATTTGAATCTTGCTGCTCAACCAAGAAGACCCATCATAACAAGGAAGGTTCTTGCATGGCTAGTGGATTATATTCTCATGGCTGAAGCTCAAGGTGATGGAGAAACTATTACATTCGAGGAGGCTTTCAGTAAAGATCAATGGAGACGTGCTCTGCATGAAGAATATGATGCATTACTAAAAAATGCAACCTGTAGCTTAGTATCTCTTCCAACAAACAGGAAAGCACTTGGCTGTAAGTGGGTTTATAAGATCAAGAGACATGCGGATGGAACTATTGAGAGATACAAGGCTCGCCTTGTTGCAAAAGGTTATTTGCAGACTGCAGGAGAAGATTTTCAAGAGGCCTTCACACCTGTGGTAAAACTTAACTCCATTCGAGTTCTTTGTGCTCTTGCAAAACTACATGGTTGGAAGTGTCTGCAAATGGATGTTAAGAATGCATTTCTTAATGAGATTCTTGAAGAAGATATCTACTTGCAGCAACCACCTGGGTTTGTTCGTAAAGGAGGTGAACAGTTAGTGTGCAAGCTGCACAAGGCATTGTATGATCTCAAACAAGCTCCAAGAGCTTGGTACACAAGAATAGACACCTTCTTGAAGCAGCAAGGCTTCTCTCCTACTAGAGGTGATCCAAACTTCTATGTTTTGATTACTTCTCAAGGTATTGTGTTACTGTTACTATACATGGATGACCTGATAATATTCGGAAGTAATCAAGGAGGAGTAAAGAAGATTCAGCAAGTTTTAATGCAAGAGTTTGATATGAAGAATATAGGACTTCTCAACTTTTGTCTTGGAGTTCAGTTTCTGGAAGATAACAAAATGTTATACCTCACTCAAGCAAGATACACAGAAAGTATACTTCAGGATTTTCAGATGGAGAAGTGCAAGCCTGCGCCTACTCCTATGATTATCTCGAAGGAGTGGTAAACTCCTTCTGGTGATAATGAGCGTGCAGATGCAACAGAGTTCAGGAAGTTGATCGGGAAGTTAATTTATCTGGCTGTCACTACAATCTTGATCATATCTTTCGTATGCAGTCAGCAAACTCAGTCAGAATATGGAGTCTCTCACAAATATGCATATGAGAGCAGCAAGAGAGTTTTGCGCTACCTCAGGGGAATTACCAGCTATGGACTCAGATATAGCTCAGATAAGTCACTTGGACTTTTGGATTTACAGATGCTGATTGGGCAGGTGATTCTACAGATCATAAATCAATGTCCGGATTTGCATTTATGCTGGGAGGAGGTGCCATCACTTGGCAGTGTAAAAAGCAGTCAACTATTGTTTTATCCTCCTCTGAAGCAGAATATCGTGACCTGTGTAATGCAGCACGAGAGGCCATTTGGCTAAGATGGATGTTGGAGGATGTAGGTGTCAACCAAGACACTCCAACAGTAATCTGGACTGATAGCATGAGTGCAATAGCATTGGCAAAAAGTCCAGTGCATCATGCTAGAACAAAGCACATTGAAGTGCAAGTCCACTTCATCAGAGAGAAAATAATTTTAGGAGAGGTTGTTACTCAATGGGTAACAACTGATGACCAAACTGCTAATATATTCACCAAGCCTTTGTCTTCAGACAGGTTTTAAAAATTGAGACTTGAACTTGGTGTATATTCAGTATCATTGACATTAAGAGGGGGTGTTAAAAATAATGTCTAGTATATTAACCTCAGTCACATCTTAGTTCAGTCATCTCTATAGTCATCTCCTTAGTCATCTCTACAGTCACCTCACACAGCACATCTATAGTCTCTATGACTAATGACTGACCTCTTATCCATAGATTAGAGTATATAATAACCTCATCTTTGGAGATGATGAGTCTACTGATCCCTTTACTGATATATCTTATACAGTGGAGAGTATTCACTTGGTTTGGTTCTTTGACATGAACACGGGAGGTTTCACGACTGATTTAAAACTTGATCTGTCGCCAATCTGGTAAGATGCAGGAGAGAACGATACACAGAAATCGACTCGTGTAATTGGCGGTAACACAATTGGGCACCACGTCTTTCTTGAGATCCTCCTCTCCACGTCAACGCCCACACTGCCAGCTCGCTGACTATGGTGACATGGGGTGATCGACTGCCTGGAACCTGGAAGAGGTCAGGCCAAGTAACGATATGAGGTCGTAGCCAGGTCAAGCTTAAAGAATGCATATGGCGCAGGGCCTGGTCAAGTAAGTCCGTGTTAACTAAACCATTAGATAAACACCAAAGGTCACCTCAGATCGAAAAGCAGGAAAAGATAATCTAGATCCCTAGTTGCCCAGGGTGCAACAATCCATGCTTGGCTGGCATGGAGCTCAGAAACAATAAAACTAGGCAAGAGATAGTTTACACGAAGGTTACATTACCACCTGGACAGGTCTATGTGAGCAATACTAGAAGAGTAAGTCAACGATAACTGAAACTAGAATCCCAGATCGATTTCACAAGACTGCCCTCCAAGTGAGAGCTCGTTGAGAGACCTCTTTAGGACCGTTGACTTTTAACCAGCCGCGTGAAATAGAAAGACCTCGTCAAACTGGTCATTGAAAGTAACTCGAATCCAGGTGCACCTTATGGCCACTTTTGAGCTACCACTAACTGGAGGTTCATGGTCACGTTGACAATGAAAAGCAGACCCTGACGGACGAATGCATCTTGGGAACTACAATATACACGCGTGTTTCCGGCTCGCACGAATTCCGGGCGAAGGAACTTCACTATCCAGCCACACGCAAGAACGAACAAGAGACCTCCCCGAGCAAGGATCACCAGGCGACGGTGGGGATTCACCACGCGAGGAGAACAACCATTGCAGAAACCAGGCGATAGAGAACCTAATAGAGTACCCCAAAGCGAACCCATAGACAAAACGCCAAAAAGACTGAACTTTCTGGCAGGTCATGATATAGTGAGCAAAGGAAAAAACCTAGCAGTCCCAAACGCGTGTTACTACGACAAATTTCTTTCAAGTGGCATGGCACGAGCGGTAATGATAAAAGACACGGAAATGTGCGTTCGTTCCTTCTTTCCACTCTGCTTGAATTTCTGGTAGAGACCGAGAAAACGTTCTGGTCCTTTATGTTATACAAGTTCTAACCACTGCGACTCTGTTGTGCAACAGCTCAACCGTTTTCGAAAGACCGTGGTTACAGTTTGTTCGTCATAATTCACTGGAGCGTAGCTGTCACAGAGGTGAAAATGGTTTCGAGGCTTGTCTTCATGCTTAATATATCGGTGCTGATGAGCTTCCAGAGAGTTTGCCTTTCAGTCCGTCCCGTACGCGCGGTCGAGCCAATTGCAGCAGCAGGTCTCCGATTTCAGTGGTGGAAAGTTAGAAGCTGTAATTAGCTGCAGCTGCTTGCATGCGTTTACGTAACTCACTAGTACAAATGCTACAAGCTTCAAGGCTGCTAGCTGTTGAGTTTGCTAATTAGGTGAAGTACCGATCGATCGTGATAGAAGGGAAGATAATTTGACAGTACGTACGAAGCTCTAAGGGAAGCACATGTCAATTGCTCCATTCTCCCTTCCAGTGTCTGTCCGTCCACATATAGTACGTGGTTTTCTGTGTTCACTCACCGGGCTGAGCTAGCTTGTCATGATCACCTGTTGAGTTTTCCGATTTCGATTCAAATATATTAAATCTACTGTTTCAGAATCTGGTAAACCCAGCAACACACCGCCATCTGCAACTGTTGCTCGAGATCAGATTTGGGTGAGGTGTACAAGTTCCACTACCGTAGACAATTGCAAGATATTGATATCGTGATCAAACAATTGTGGATAAAATTCTCAACAGTCGAGATAGAATGTAGCATACATGTCTTTTACATTCTCTTCCATTCTTCCGTGAATAGCTCACATGTGTTAAATATCATTAGAGAGCCACATCTAAACTATCAGGAAGGTAAAAGGACAAAAGAAAAAGAAAAATTACTTGTTACATGACTTTGACTTGAGAGGTAATGTGAAAGAAGAAGTTAGGTAAGTCACTTTGAGGTGATAGCAATTATGTACCAGTAGTATATTCAAAACTGGTACAAACAGAAAGGACCTCAGACTCATACTACATTACAAAGAATGTGAGTTAACCCAAGAGCAAACCTAAACTTTGCATGAGAAATATACAAGTGGACATTCCACAATTTTGCACTTGGTTGCACTTAACCAAGTCTAAGATACATTAAGATCCTTTCATATGTAAATTTAGTGCATCATTCTATTTTTTCTATTCAACAAGCTATTTTTACTTGATCTATACAGACATTGTAGAATTTGCATATATTCTACAATAAAAATGAAATTTTCGTCTTAAAGTGCAAAAAGACAATGCAATTTTCAATCCTCTTGCAAAGTAGCTAGTATGATACCAAATAATTCTTGTCGCAAGGATGGACATATCCGGGATATAAAACTCATTGACATATCCGGGATATAAAACTCATTGACATATCCGGGATATAAAACTCATTGAGTGTAGTGATGCTATCTGCTGTTGGCAACACTCATGTATATTAGATTTGGCCATTCGATACAAAAGTCTTTCCAGTTCATAACTTTGCAAGTGAACAGTTCAACGTCAAGGAGTGGCATTGTGGTAAGCAAAAACAGGATTTGTCAATGATGGAATGCACTTTTTACATATGATAGTGTTTGGTGTCCAAAGCTCACTGCTTCTGTTAACTTTACATTACATATTATATCTAGTCTTTGCATTTTGAGTTGATACAAGAGACTGTGGCAATTCATCGCAAACTCCTTATGCGTGCTATCCCTGTAGTGCGAAATCATGAATAACACAATCTTACTCTACAAACCTAAGCGGTCTAATGAGCATATACGTTATATTCACTTCTTCCTATACTAAAAAGACTCTGTGAGATCTACCGTTTGTGATATCCCTGCGGTTTCTGATGAGATACTTCATGTATGTTCCCCATCGGATCAATATCGACCACAATACTTGCTCCAGCTTGGAGAAAGACTGCCTGCTATTCATAGTCATGTATGAATAATACATGGTGTTATACCGATCAAAAGTAGCCAAATTATTGCTCTCAACGTGAAAGCAATGTCTAAGTCTCCGTTGAATGAAATATGACTATACTTCCACTGTACGGACCTCGTCTAGTGGGCTCAAACTCGTCTATTAACTCCATCGTCTTGACATGTATTAGACATGCATGACACGTAGAGTTTGAGATATAGAAGGCAGTGGTGAAATGTGAAGGTTTCAAATGGAAGACTAACAGGAGTAGAGACGATGAGAATTGATTTTGATATAGTTGATAAACTAGACTCTCAAGTCCAAGTTCTCAAAGAGAACCTTTCCTAAGAAACTACTCGTACCTTTGGAGCTCCACTGACAGTCCTGGCTGACAATGCAACACGCAAGGCATCCCTGCTTTTCATATTATAAAGTAGTTCATCAGTTACCTACTCCACAACGCAAAATACGAAGTCACTACTAACATCCTGAGAAGTGCTTAAGTTCTCTCTCTGAGAGTACAATGGTTTCCAAATATAGAAAGATGAAGAAGGACCGTTCTTGACTAGCAATACAATCAAAACAGCTTTGATTTACACCCAAAAAAAACTTACCACCGTAGAACTCCAAGATCGACTAAAGCCGAGATAGAGCAAAATAATTGTAACCTCTAGATGATGTAATTCTCAACGATAATATAAGAGCACAAAATAGTTCCAGTATCCTCCACAAGTATTTCCCATGTATATTGTTATAAACAACTGCATGCAACCTTCGACAATAAAGAAAGCCAGACTAACTCATTCACTCTTAATAAACTGCATCTGATACACAGTAGATATGTAGCATGATTATGGACAAAAGAGACTATTGACTAAATCTACAAACCCCGTGCGTATTAGCCAGCGTAATCAGTATATCTCATATAGACATGGTACAACCAAATGTCTTTCTCAACATTTCATTTATTGGACATATGAATGACATGAGTTTGAGTAATACTGCTATGGTTACTATTTATGAAAATTTCGACAACTTCATAAGAAACAACTTTTACAACAGTAGAATCCACAACTGTTAGAACATCAGCCCACAAGTTGTGGTAGCTACTCTACCCACCTTAAAAATTTCAACTCTAGTATTAACATCATCACTCATGACATCACGTTGTAGCCAACTCAACTCAACCACCAAACTGGAATAGCTGATAGATATAGCATATGCTTGAGTATCACTCGAACGCGCATCTCCATTGAAACCCATCGCACCAAAGTTAGACTGTACTGCTTTCTTTCAGACTAGTTGATTGCTTTAGCAACAACCACATCACATAGTTCAATCCAGGTGGACAACAACCAAGCTTTCCAGGATGAAGTAGATGAATCTTAGGCCTTGTGATCATGCAGGGTCGTCCATTATACTTTTGAGCAGTAGGATGAGGAAAAAAACCTATGGAGTAAAGTTGCACAGGTCGAATGTTATCACTTAGAAACAACGAGGGTTTTTTATTACTACCGTTATGTTTCAATAATCTTTCTTTTCAATAGTTGATCCTATCACCACATACCTGTGAGAAAACTTGATGCTGACCTGCAAAAGAATGAATGAAAAGACCTTTGATTTTGCATCGCCATGCTTCTTCATTAGGATCATCATGTCTCACAACATGATGATCCTAATTTCACAACATCAATTTTTGGACAAATTACCTCCTATACAAACACCTCTAAGCTTCTGTATGATGTTCTGAAATGCTCCTTCGTTGATATCTGTCAGCAGTCCTTTGCATCTCCAGAATCTCTGAAGACGCTCTGTCCAACTATCTTCTGCTTTCAAATCTTCAGAATATACTTAGGATTAATTCTAATTCCTCCATGGATAGCTATTAAACAAAAATAATGAAACTCATTGACGCCTAGAACAGCGATTGATGCAACCAAATCCATTACCTTCTGAATGCTGGACACAACATACACACTTTGGTTGTACCAAACTTCGCAAGAGTAACCTCTTTGACCTTGATCATCTACAAGCTGAGGATATAGAGCAGTTTCTGTTAAGTGAAAAGTTCAGTCCCTTTGATGAAATCCATCCCGATCCTTCTACCAGCTGCTGTCGAAGCCGTATGTCTACCATGCCATGCAAAATCCCTGGGGGATCTGAATTCAATCGTAAGGTCATAAAGCACCTCGTAACTTTTGACGAAGAATTTAGCTCCGATCAGCTTCCTGTGGTAATCAATCATATGAACATTCACATGGTAAGAAACAGACCTTTAAGTGGAATATCTTTGCATGTGAGTGATCACCATTTGTGGACAGCAAAATTCACCTCATGTTTCAGCCTCTTGTTTATCATATATCATCTGTATATGGAAGAGAAACTTTATCAGGGTTGTGTTGGTTGTGGTACGATCACATACATTACATCAAAGGTATTTCGGGATTCTCGTACCAAGACTCTCATTCTACAATGAGAACATGAGAGAAGGCAACACTTTACTCAGACCATGTTCATGTGCAGACCACCTTCACGAATTGTATCGTGTACCTTCAGATCTACACTCAGACCACCTTCACGTGCAGACCACCTTCACCTTGCAGTTAATCATGCTGATGAACTACTTTACTCGGACCACCTTCATGAATGGTTGTGCAATCGCTCTCCAACGCTTCAAGGTTCAATGACAGTAAATGAGGAAGAGTAAGACAACATACTCAAACGAAATTGAACGGCAGAAGTGAGAGGCATCGGGTGCATTCCCTAAGTGGAGAAGAACTGCCAGAGAGTAGTACCATTGGCACCCTAGCAGCAGGATCGTTCATACAAATCAACTAGTTTAGTAGGCAAATCAGCACCGTCCAGTTCTCTTAGGTGGAGGATCTTCTCTCACCGTGCTACAGCTCACTAACTTGACTTACTTCGGATCACTTTCCGAGGTCAGATACCCTTTTTGGTGATCCAATCCACCCAACACACGTGGTCATGATAAGTGTGATGACATCGGTATTGTCTCTTACAACGTTTACTTTAGACGTGGAGGAGCTTGTTTCGCATGTAGCCGAATGGCCTGAGTTCTAGTCATCCTCAGAAAGCGAGCCTCTTGACAAAACCATACCAGAACTGAACCTTAGGAGAATTATATATCTTAGTACCGTAGTACTATAGTCAAACCTGGTTATAATCATTTACTTGGTGATCCCAAATTTTATCACTATAACAATTGGTGATAGTAAAGTTGTATTCTGAATCACATTCCTGATAGAAAAGTATTAAATATAATTATATATGCAGATAATCACTTTAGTGAAAGACAATTTACAAATGTGATTTAACAAATAAGAATCTCGAAAAATTTAGAAAGCGTGAATTTGTTTTTTGTTTCAGGTACAAAGTATACAATGTTTCACGAATTAGAACAAAAAAATATAATTGTATGAGCAAATTTTACTTTTATTTACCTTACAAATTTTCATAAAATATCAGATTTCGAGTTCACTTGCAAGTACTTGTCACACCATGTGTAACAACTCTGCTAGTTAGTAGAGTACGTGGTAGCTAGTCCCATTAAGACCGTTAGCGTTGTTAGGAGAGATTTTTGGTTCGGATTCTTTTGGAGAGTGCGAAGTAAGAGCTTGTATTTCTCACTTCTTTCGAGTTAAGTTTTCCCCCTATTAACTATGGTAGAGTAGAGTGAAGATAACATTGATTCTCTAATGCGTAGAGTGGATTTGCTTGACTAGAGTGATCTTTGTGTTGAAAACTCTAACCTCTAATATTTTGTGCCAAATGTGACAACACCATGATGCTCAAAATGTTCATTACACCTAGTCTACAGATTTTTAAAAAATGTTGGATTTGAAGTTCACTTGCAAATATCGGACACCATATCCATCACCAAGTAACCCGGTCAATAAGAAATAGTTTGATTTGAGATGAATCATAACTTGAAACTAATGAATAGCTTTAATTTGATTTCTTATTTTGCAGATTCATCAAATGGAGATAAAGATGTAATAACCATAATCATTTTTTACATAATGGTTAATTTTCCATTTCTCTTAAGACAAACCCGCCAAAAAAGGTATTACAGGTTATCCAGAGCACTTGTAGTCATACTCTGGATTTAATCCAAGATCAATGCAATCTTTGCACAATGATGACATGTATATTATAATCAATTGATGATTTTGTTTTTTCTTATCTTTTACTAAAGTTGACGGATCATTGCACCATGTATATTAGGGGATCTCAAAGCTAAAACCTTTTGGATAAATTCTTCGGCTGCAGGAGAACTTATACGGCTGCGGCCAAGGATACGAGGACGTCTACAATTAACATTCTTTTCGAACTGGTCGTGAATTACAACAGCAAGCAAGCCAGTGCTTAGAAAATTTATTGTATTTTTCAAAAAAAAAAAATTTGAATATTTATAATGATTCAAAAATACCACTTTAAACTATACACCACTCTCTTGGAAAACCTACTGTCATTTTTCTTTTGGACGTTAGAGAATTTTTTGTTTTAGATTTGACAAGTACTATTAATAAGACTAGAATCTTTGTTAGATATTCTTGACCTACGGAAGAGAGTTACAACTCCAAGAGACGTTTCTTTTTTCTCTATTATCCTTTTCGGCCGTGATTTTCGAAATTAAAAATGTTTAGTATCCAAAAATATGTTTCCAGTTTTCAGAGAAAAAGAAAAAATTATAAAAGAGTAATGTGTTATCCCAAATGCACTTCTAGGTGATTTACAGTTCTACACGTAGCTATCTTTTGATAAACTCCGGTTTATTCCTTCTTCTTGTTATAGAATTTTCTTTCCAGAATTTGACACGGGTTAAACATATTTCAGTATTTTGGCTGTATATGGAGTAGAGTAGGGCTGGGATGCACATCGGTTTATGATAAGAGAGAGGTCAGCAAACAAATAGAACCTCACTTTGGTTCTAGTTCTCCTGGTTCTCTAGTTGGATAAGTTCTCCTAGACCTTGTAACGATGAGGGATGTAGAACGACCAAAAACATCAGTAGGTGACAATCTACTCCGACATCTTGGTAACTCGCTATCCACTAAACTGAAAGTGATTTACGTTTACCTTACCTAAAGCTTTTTTAATCTACTAGTCTTTGCCCTAGTGTTCAAACACATTCTACCTTTTACATTGATCAGCCGTAACCTCGAAGATAGGTCAGCGACAGTGCTGTGGTGGACGGACTCGTCACTATCTCTAATTCGTCTTGAATGGCTGTGATCCCTCTAACAGCAAGGTGTCCTCTTTCATGAGGGAAACTCCAGGCGGGAAATTAGAAACTTGCGTGGTCCACGTCAGGTTTCTTGGAGAGACGATAATCAAAATCATCGAGATTTTCTAGTACCCGCTCAGTTTCAAGAGTTTACGCATGTAAGAAACTCCCGGCGGGAAATTATCTTGCGTGGTCCACGTTTGGTTTCTTGGGGAGAGATAATCAAAGTCATCGAGATTTATAGTCCTCGTTCAGTTTCAAAACTTTACGCGCACGCGGCAAACTTGGTTACCAACAAGAGATTCGACTTGCAAGTCAAGTGAGTTCAATAGTGTATAAGTTTCGTTGGAAAGCTAGAGTGATTATTTCATTTCACAGTTTCCTCATGATAATTCCGTAGTCTTCACATTCTATAATCAGTGTGTCATCAAAGATTAGTCTAGAAAGCTAGAGCGGTTACGTCATTCACATTCTTCTCATGATCATTCTGTAGTCTCCACACTACAATCAGTTTGTTATCTCAACTGTGTTATCACAGATTTTTCTGGATTCTGGAGAGGTGGAGCGGTTACTTCACTTCAGAATCGTTTCTCGATCGTTCTATTTCAAAATCTCCATATTCTATAATCAATTTGTTATCCTGTGTTGTGGGAGACTGTTCTGCAGCATTTTGTCGTCTTACTCTTGTATGATGACCAACTCTGTGATATCTGTTTTTCCTGAGTGGAACTTTGCAGAGGTGGCTGCTTTCGCTCGAACCGTAGTCGGTTGTACATCTAAAGAAGCAGAAAGTCAATAAGGTTGATTTTTTACATATGACGAAAGAGGATTTTGCTCAGATCACAAGTTGTTCTTGGAGAAGGAGCACTCGACTTGTGACGTTGGTCCTGGATGCGAAAGACGCAGTCTTCACTTTCAAAGGTCAGTCCATCGAAAGTTTGACGTCCAAAAAGGATATGCATAAAACACAGTCCACAACACGAAAGTCTGAAAGAGTTGACGACAAATGACTCGAATGGAAGCTTAGGCAAGCGTGAATCTCGTCGTGCTGTTTCAGTATCGTTCAGTCAAGGAGTGACTTCTGTATCCACTAGAACCACGTCTCCTTTAATTTCTAGTTTCAGGATAGCATGACAATAGATCCAAGAGGAGAGGATCAGTCACTAGACAGTCTTATACAGCGAGTGTGCGGAATGAAGTCGAAAGAGGTCACGTCTGAGTGGGGTCCTCAGTATCTAATCAAATATCATCCTTTTCCTTGACAAACTATGATAAGATTATCCATGCACTAGGAGATGTCTTCAAGCAAATAACTATCCCAATTGTGGATGATGCTTGGTGCCAAAATTTTCGTCATAACAGAGAAGTAGAAGCACAAACCCTTCAGTACATTGGGGAAGTATGTGCATCTTTGTACTCTCTACCATTCATAATCTCAGGTGTCAGCATAGATATCCCTCCTCATCCTCTTCTCATACTGAAGAATTGGTTTGAGAATCACAAGAAACACTAACGAACCAAGTGACTGAGTGAGATAGTTCTTAGAGAATGATGAGATTTCTATACCGGGTGTTGTAGCTGTGTCATTTGAGTAATTTAGACTCGCAAGTAACTCTTGATGGGTGTCAACTAACTCCTGATCCAACAGAGGACCTTCATGACCATATTGGTCAGTATGTTACTATGTTAGGAATCCGTACGTCAATGCAGAAGTTGGAAGACTTGGATTGCAGAAGGACAAGATGCATACTAAAAGAAGATGAGAATCAATCATCTTCAATGACAGATATATTCGCATTAGCTATTCTATTCGGAGAGGGTGTGTTGATTGGATATGCACGTAACTACTCCATCTTAATGCGCGTGATTGAAATCAGCGACTTACATCCTATCGTGACAAGCAACGATTATCTCATTAATATCTGAGCTCCAACATATGTTCCATGCTATGATGGACAAGAATCTCGACTCCTCAACCCGCAAGACTGCAGTTCTTTTAGTGTTGTATGTAAATATTATAGATTTTCTTTTCAGTTACATACTTTGATCAGTTTGTTTTCATCATCGGGTTGTAAGTACATCTGAATCAGTGAATCAAACATAATTACATAAAGTATTCTCAAACTGATACTTGTAATGCACGGATAGGGTCAACGCATCAACATTTCGGAAGTATTCATTGTAATGATCGTACAATCTTGAGGAAAGAACTTGGATCTCAGTACAGTAGTGGATCATATTGCTGAGAATGGTCATTGTGTCGAGAGTACTTGTGAAATACATCGATAACATGAAACGCATGAGAACATGAGAAGACATGTGTCTACCATGGACGTAGTTATTGATTCACTTGCTCTTCCAATAACTGCTTCAAGGTTATCGGACAAAGCTTCAACACTTCTCATGTGCTCAAGATCTCCTTTACTGATATCAGAACCGACACTGAAAGATGATTTGAAACAGAAAGATAATCATGAAGTTTATCATCTGAAATTTTTATGTGATTTTCAAAATAAAGGTATACTAATGGTTATCTTAATCTTGTGTGGTGTACTCAGATAGAGAGATGAGATGAAACTCATACCGGTGTATATACTCTGAGTGGTTCTTAGTTTCCATGTCAATACCAGAACTACGTTGCACGATTCAGTTCAGGTTTTGTTTGTGTGTCTATGCGCATGTAGTTCCTTCTACTGTAACTATGCTTTTTGCTCTGTGTGTATCTTGTGATCTAGCTTACATTCTTTCTCATCTGCATAGTGACATCATGACATATCCGTGAAGCCTCCTACTACTCCTACTACTAGTAATTCTCGTGTGAGCTATGTGGTGCCCACAATTTACAGAATGTACGAATTTTTGAAATTTTTGAAGTTAATCACATGTCCGGGTAATTGAAATAACCTTATTGCTTAAGAATACATCTTGCTTAGAAGGAAGATGGTCTTAAGAACATTTTGTAAGAGAAGTCGACTTCTTTCGAAGACGTCTTCCCGATCAGGTCTTCGGAAGACGGAAGACGGAAGACGTGTGTCTTCCAGAAGACAGTGACAGTGACAGCGACAGCGACTACATAGGTCTAACCGCGCATCACCCAATAGGAGGATAGGTGTACCTATCAGATAGCCCAAGGTAGTAGGTAGGTCAGGTAGGTCGAAGAACCCCTAACTGCGCGAGAAGATACGGGAGAAGCGCATTAGCGTAGAGTCATCACCTGCTTCTCGCATCAAAGGCATTAGCACGGAAGAGTGAGTTAGGAGGTGCCGAATTGAATTAGGAGGGTGCCGAATTGAGTGAAGAGGGCCAGCAGTGTGAAATCGAGGTCAGCTAAGATCGAATTGCAGCTAGAGAGAAAGCGAGGATGAATTTTTGAGAGTAGGAAGCACCATCGAGCTGAAGGAGTCTCTTGTAGATTCCCGGAAGCAGACATTGAAAGACGATTGAAGAAGAATCTGAGGTGGAGCCCTGATCAATTGAAAATCAGCAGGACATTGACGGTAGAAGCAGCTCCGTGGAGTCGCGTTGGAGCTAAGATGGAGTCGGAAGCGCGTAGAAGACTGAAGGCACTACAGGAAGCAGGCAGAAGACTGTTTCAGGTTCTTCTCATGTTCTCTTCTCTTCCCACCGCTTCTCGTCTCTTGTTTAGTATCCCTCGCGCTTCCCTGGTTGTTCGCAGGAAACCCATCGATCATTTTCTCCATCCCGTATTTTCTTTTTGTGAAATTGGGCGCGGAAGCGCTGCTCAATTTTTGTCAACCATCTTCTCGCTTCTTCCCGAACTATAATCGAGCTTCCCTGTCTGTCGTTCTCAAATTCGATCTCGCAGCTATCAATTTCCCTACCCCACCGCACCTCTACTTCTGAATCCTTGGACAGAAGACGCTTCGGAAGATCTGAACATCTTCGGAAGACACTTCTGAAACCTAAACATCTTCGAAAGACACTTCTGGATGTCTGACGTCTTCGGAAGACGAATGTGTGCAATTCGTAGAGTGGATTGGATTTGCTTTTGTGTTAAGAGAGGCTTGGTACAAATCCTGAGTGACTTGGTGAGTTGTTTGTTGTTTCAAGAAGTTGGAAGTTGGGAATCAGGTCTGTGCCTCTCGATCTTCCGAGCTTCTCAAATCCACATCTTCCTAGAGAGACTAGAAGATTGGAAAGACTGACAGAATGCGCGAGAGAGGTCCGTTACGGATCTCTTCTGTCCGACCCATAGCAGCCTATTCCTTCTTCTTCTCGAACTTAGAAGAGAGTTGTGAGAAGTCTTGCTGGCAGAATCTGGAGAGAATGGTCGAGGGTCATGTCTTCCCATCGTGCAGCAAGCTTCTTCTGAGTGTGTAAGAGAGGTGAGAAGTCGGAAGAACAGAGTGCGAATGTCTTGTGTCTGTTGTGAGGTTAGATTACGTGTAGAAAGCAGAAGACAGGTGAGACCAGTGAAGGGAAGCCTGGCTGCGGGAAGTCTTCCGAGAACGTTATTGAATCGGAAGCTGTCCCGGGAGTCTTCCTGGAGGCCACTGTCACAGAAGGAGCCCACGACCATCTTCTGAACTTTTCATACACTATGCTTCTCGCATATCTTCTATCTTCTGTTATGAAGTGGGATGAAATGCAAGGTGGGTTGTTTTCTTAGGAATCCATGCGATGCCTTGCTTAGTTAGGCTTGTTTAGATATAGCTCGGAAGACGAGAAGAGCTTAGGAAGCACTGTTAGAATCTCGGAAGACGGAGTAGTTGTCTTCTGGAAGACTAGATTCGTCTTCTGAGAGTGGAAGCTAGACTGTGAGAACTTGGAAAGGACTGCCTTTGGCTCACAGTAAGTACGTGTGGCTTAGTGCAACAGAGCTTCAAGTATGTCGATGCATCCTCGAGGGTTAGTGTTATCGATAGTAGAGTTGACAGAGGCCAAACCCTTCATCAAAGAGTTGGGTCTCGACTTCTTCCTGTGGGATTGGAACCTCGCAGACCAAGGTCTTCTGGAGGAGGTTTGGGCAGCATTACCTCCCCACAACCGTGTACCTACAAAGTCAAGAGTAGCTCGAGGAAGACCATCTATCTAGACAACATATTGGTGACGTAGGGCTTTCCACAGGTCAGAAGCAGAGAACAAGGGGTACGAATTAGAGAAGTAGATCCTATCCATGATCTCGAGGAAGTGGCAGGTGCCTGAGAGTACATCTTGTCTCTTCCTGGAGGACAGACAGGGAAGAAACGGATGGAAGGTCGAAGCTTACCGAGAGCCGCAGAAGCGTCTTCTGGCGAAGCTGTTCCTTCATCTCTTTCCCAACAGGAAGGCGCAGAAGACGAGATACCTTGGAGACCAGGACGTGGAATTCCTGGAAGTCATTTGGGAAGAGCTGTCCATCAATTGGGGCGCGTTCTTCCACGCATATGTGCAGGCAGAGCTAGTGTACTTAGGCACCCCGGCAGGAGGACATATTACTCCGTTCTTCTGTTACCTATACGTGGCCAAGCGGGACCTAACGGAAGATCAATTGGTGAGATATGAGCCAACAGGACAGCACGAGGTGAAGGAGGAGACCTCGGGAGAAGATGACCGAGCAGCAGCAATGACTCCTCCTCCCACTCTGATGTCGTAGATGAGGCCAGGTACTCATCAGAAGACGCTTCTGGTGAGAGAAGATGACTCCAGTGGGTCGGAAGACGCGACACCACCAAGGAAGATGGGTCCTAGGAGTGTGCTTAGGAAGACCATCTCCTTCCCGATCATTCACTCTAGATCGGAGTCCGACTCTCAAGAGGAGCCACTGAGTACCCGAGCTGTGCAGAAGACCACTTCTGCAACACCAGGGAGTCTTCCGAAGACTCCAGAAGACTAAGGTTGGATGGATACTCCTACTCCGATGCGAGGAAGCGCAATAAAGAGGACCGCTTCTGCCATGGAGAGAGATCTTCCATCCCGGAAGATTAGAAGAGTAGCTTCTTCTTGCGCGTAGAAGCAAAAGGCCACAGCAGCAGAAGAGGCATCCTTGCCTCTAGAAGACAAGGAAGACACCTCCGTCCGGATTATGGATATGAATCTGTCTTCTGCGGGAAGAAGACTGGAGGAGTTTAGTGCCTTCTTCCACTCGGAGATCCAGCCAGCTATGGAGTTGATGGAGAAGAGAGCGATGGCTCAGGAGAAGCCACTACAGCCTGGATTCGGTCTGCGCACCCTGATGCGGCAGGAAGAAGGCCAGAAGAAGGTAGAAGCGCTGGAAGCCAACCACCGCACCACGGAGAAGCTCGCAGCGAAGTACAAGACGGAAGCAGCCGCTTCTGCCAAGGAGTTAGCGCAGCTGAGGAAGATCAACCAGGAGTTGCAGGCGCGTTTATAGCAGCGTGACCAGGAGGTTCTGCGGGTTAGAGATAAGATCACTACCCTTGCATAAGAGAAGACGACGTGGAAGGCACTGCGGAAAGCCGCAGAAGCGCAGGCTGCAGTGTGGTGTCCACAATTTACAAGAAGTACGAATTTTTGAAATTTTTGAAGTTAATCACATGTCAGTGTAATTGAAATAACCTTGTTGCTTAAGAATACATCTTGCTTAGAAGGAAGATGGTCTTAAGAACTTTTTGTTAGAGAAGTCGATTCTTCCGAAGATGGAAGAAGGACATCTTCGGAGAAGACGTCTTCCCGACCAGGTCTACGAAAGACAGAAGACGGAAGACGCGTGTCTTCCAGAAGACAATGACAATGACAGCGACAGCGACTACATAGGTCTAATCGCGCATCACCCAGTTGGAGGGTAGGTGTACCTACTAGGTAGTCAAGGTAGTAGGTAGTAGGTAGGTCAGGTAGGTCGAAGAACCCCTAACTGCGCGAGAAGATACGAGAGAAGCGCATTAGCGCAGAATCATCACCTGCTTCTCGCATCGAAGGCATTACCTCAGAAGATCGAGTTAGGAGGTGCCGCATCGAGTTACGAGGTGCCGCATTGAATTAGGAGGTGTCGAATTGAGTGAGGAGGACCAACAGAGTGAAATCGAGGATAACAAAGAGCGAAATGCAGCTAGAGAGAAAGCGAGGATGAATTTTTTAGACTAGGAAGCACCTCGAGCTGAAGGAGTCTCCTGTAGATTCCAAGAAGCAGACATTGAAGAGCGATTGAAGAAGAATCTGAGGTGGAGCCTTGATCGATTGAGAAGCAGCAGTACATTGACGGTAGAAACAGCTCTGTGGAAGTCGCATTGGAGCTGAGGTGGAGCCAGAAGCGCGGAGAAGACAGAAGGCACTACGGGAAGCAAACAGAAGACTGTTTGAGGTTCTTCCCATGTTCTTTTCCCTTCCCACCACTTCTCACCTCTTGTTTAGTATCCCCCGCGCTTCCTCGGTTGTTCGTAAGAAATCCATCGATCATTCTTCCCATCCCGTATTTTCCTTTTGTGAAATTGGGCACGGAAGCGCTGGCCAATTTTCGACAGTCATCTTCTAGCTTCTTCCCAAACTATAATCGAGCTTCCCTTACCATCGTTCTCAAATTCGATCTCGCAGCTATCAATTTCCTTATCCTACTGCACCTCTACTCTTGAATCCTTAGACAGAAGACGCTTCCGAAGATCTGAACATCTTCGGAAGACGCTTCTGAATCTTGAACATCTTCGGAAGACGCTTCTGGATGTCTGAAGTCTTTGAAAAACGACTGTGTGCAATTCGTATCGAGAGTGGATTGGATTTGCTTTTGTGTTAAGAGAGGTTTGGTACGAATCATGAGTGACTTGGTGAGTTGTTTGTTGTTTCGAGAAGCTGGAATATGGGAACCAGGCCTACGCCTCCCGATCTTCCGAGCTTCTCAAATCCACATCTTCCTAGAGAGACTAGAAGACTGGAAAGGTTGACAGAATGCGCGAGAAGAAGTGAGGGTCCTTTACGGGTCTCTTCTGTCCGACCCATAGCAGCCTATTCCTTCTTCTTCCAGAACTTAGATGAGAGTTGTGAGAAGTCTTGCTGGCAGAATCTGGAGAGAATGGTCGAGGGTCATGTCTTCTCACCGTGCAGCAAGCTTCTTCTGAGTGTGTATGAGAGGTGAGGAGTCGGAAGAACAGAGTATGAATGTCTTGTGTTTGTTGTGAGGGTAGATTGCGTGTCGGAAGCAAAAGACATATGAGACCAATGAAGGGAGGCCTGGCTACGAGAAGTCTTCTGAGAACGTTATTGAATCAGAAGTTGTCCCGAGAGTCTTCCTGGAGATCACTATCATCGCAAGAGCCCGCCATCCTTTTAAACTTCTCGTACAACTCTACTTCTTGCATATCTTCTATTTTCTGTTAGGAAGTAGGATGTAATGCAAGGTGGGTTGTCTTCTTAGGAATCCATGCGATGCCTTGCTTAGTTAGGATTGATTAGCTATAGCTCGGAAGACGAGAGGAGCTTAGAAAACACTGTTAGAATCCCGGAAGACGGAGTAGCTGTCTTCTAGAAGACTAGATTCGTCTTCTGAAAGTGGAAGCTAGATTGTGAGAACTTGAGAAGGATTTAGCCTTCGGCTCACAGTAGTACGTGTGGCTTAGTGCAACAGAGTTTCAAGTATGTCCATGCATCCTCGAGGGTTGGTGTTACAAGCAGCAGAGTTGACCGAGGCCAAACCTTTCCTCAAGGAGTTGGGTCTCGACTTCTTCTTGTGGGAATGGAACCTCGCCGACCAGGGTCTTCAAGAGGAGGTTTGGGCAGTATTACCGCCCCGCAACCGTGTACCTGCGAAGGCAGGAGTAGCTCAGGAAAGACCATCTTCCTGGACAGCAGATTGGTGACGTAAGGCTTTCCACAGGTCAGAAACGGAGAACAAGGGGTACGAGTTAGAGAAGAAGATCCTATCCATGATCTCGAGGAAGTGGCATGTGTCTAAGAGCACATCTTGTCTCTTCCTGGAGGACACACAGGGAAGAAACGGATGGAAGGTTGAAGCTTACCGAGAGCCGCAGAAGCGTCTTCTGGTGAAGTTATTTCTCCATCTCTGTTCCAAAGGGAAGGCCTAGAAGACGAGATACCTTGGAGATCAAGACGTGGAATTCCTGGAAGTCATTTGAGAAGGGCTGCCCATCAATTGGGGCGCGTTCTTTCACGCATATGTGCAGGTAGAGCTGGTGTACTTAGGCACCCCAGCAGGAGGACATTTTACTTCATTCTTATGTTACCTGTACGTGACCAAGGGGGTCTTAACGGAAGATCAGTTGGCGAGATATGGACCAACAGGGCAGCACGAGGTGAAGGAGGAGACCTCGGGAGAAGACGACCGAGCAGCAGCAATGACTCCCCCTCCGCTCGATGTTGCAGATGAGGCCAGGTACTCATCAGAAGACGCTTCTGGTGAGAGAAGACGACTCCAGTGAGTCGGAAGACGCGACACCACCAAAGAAGATGGGTCCTAGGAGTGTGCATAGGAAGACCACCTCCTTCCTGATCATTCATCTTGGATCGGAGTCCGACTCTCAAGAGGAGCCACTGAGTACCCGAGCTGCGCAGAAGACCGCTTCTGCAACACCATGGAGTCTTCCGAAGACTCCAGAAGACGAAGATTGGATGGATACTCCTACTGTGATGCGAGGAAGCGCAATGAAGAGGACCGCTTCTGCCATGGGGAGGGATCTTCCACCTCAGAAGATGAGAAGAGTAGCATCTTCCTGTGCACGGAAACAAAAGACCATAGTGGTGGAAGAGGCATCCTTGCCTCTAGAAGACAAGGAAGATACCTCCGATCGGATTATGGAGATGAACTTGTCTTCCGCGGGAAGAAGACTGGAAGAGTTCAGTGCCTTCTTCCACTCGGAGATCCAACCAGCTATGGAGTTGGTGGAGAAGAGAGCGATGGTTCAAGAGAAACCATTGCAGCTTGGATTCGGTCTGTGCACCCTGATGCGGCAGGAAGAAAGCCAGAAGAAGGTAGAAGCGCTGGAAGCTAACCTCTGCACCACAGAGAAACTCGCAGCGAAGTACAAGGTGGAAGTAGCCGCTTCTGCCAAGGAGTTAGCACAGTTGAGGAAGAGCAATCAGGAGTTGCAGGCGCGTTTACAGCAGCGTGATCAGGAGGTTCTGCGAGTCCGAGGTAAGATCACCGCCTTCACAGAGAAGAAGACGACATGGAAAACAGGTCGCTGCTGTTGCTTCTTCCTCGGCTTCTGCTTCTACTTCGGAAGACGGAAGCGTCTTCTAAGAAGCTGGGTCGAGTGGTGCTTCCTCGCTCTTCTGAGGTATTGATGCGGCACTAGGGACCATGGCGACCTCATAGGGATCCGGGGAAGTCGCTTCCTCCACGCAGAATACCTGGGAAGACGGTTCTTCTTCCTGTCTTCCAGAAGACATTTTGTCTTCCGGGGCATCTTCCGGTGTCTTCTCGGCTTCCAACACTGTCACTACTAAGTGGACAGCGAGGTCGAACTCCTCCTTCTCCAATCCGGATCCAGTCGATGGTGCTGGAGCTTGAGAAGATGCGGTTGCAGGTGGCGGAGTCAAGAGAAGACCATAGAATGTCTTCACTCCCTCTATCTGCCGATCCAAATACCTGAATATGGGAATATGGAAAACACATTGGGAAGTTGAACTTCTTCCGAAGTGCTTCCACCGACTGTGCTAGCATCTCTTGCGCACGAGCTTCCGCTGCTTCCCGCTGCATCTTCTCGGCTGCAACTTGCGCTTCTGCGGCTTCCCGCTGCGTCTTCCATGTTATCCTCTCTTCTGCGAGGGTGGTGATCTTCCCCCGCACTCGGAGAACCTCTTGGTCGCGCTGCTCTTAACGCGCCTGTAACTCCTGGTTGCTCTTCCTCAGTTGGGTCAGCTCCTTGGCAGAAGCGGCTGCTTCCGTCTTGTACCTCGCTGCGAGCTTCTCCGTGGTGCGGAGACTAGCTTCCAGCGCTTCTGTCTTCTTCTGGCCTTCTTCCTGACGCATCAAGGTGTGCAGATCGCAGAGGGCTTCTCCTGAGCCTTCGCTCTCTTTTCCAGCAACTCCATAGTTGGTTGGATCTCTGCGTGGAAGAAGGCACTAAACTCTTCCAGTCTTCTTCCTACGAAAGACAGGTTCATCTCCACAGTTCGGTTGGAGGTGTCGACCTTGTCTTCCAGAGACAAGGATGTCTCTTCCACCACAATGGTCTTCAACTTCTGCACACGGGAAGAAGCTACTCTTCTCATCTTCCGGGGTGGAAGATCTCTCCCCATGGTAGAAGCGATCCTCTTCACTGCGTTTCCCCGCATCGCAATAGGAGTATCCATCCATCCTACGTCTTCTGGAGTCTTCGGAAGACTCTTTGGTGTTGTAGAAGCGGTCTTCTGCTCCGGTCGGGTACTCAGCAGTTCTTCCTCCGAGTTAGACTCCGATCCCGAATGTATGAGGGAGGTGGTCTTCCTAGGTACACTTCTAGGGCCCATCTTCCTCAGAAGCGTGGCGTCTTCCGACCCACTGAAGTCGTCTTCCCTCACCAGAAGCGTCTTCTGATGAGAGCTGGGCCTCAGCTGCGGCATCAGAGTGGGAGGGGGAGTTGCGGCTGCTGCTCGGTCGTCTTCTTCCGAGGTCTCCTCCTTCGTCTCAGGTTGCGCTGTCGGTCCATACTTCACCAACTGTTGTTCCATGAGATCCCCCATCGCTACATACAAGTAGCAGAGGAAAGGTGTCAAGTGTCCTCCCGCTGAGTACCCAAGTACGCTAGCTCCGCCTGTACATATGTGGAAGAATGAGCCGCAGTTGACGGACACTCTCTCATCCCACACTGCTTCCAGGAACTCTACGTCCTGATCTCCAAGGTACCTCGTCTTTTGCGCTTTCTCCTTGGGAAAGAGATGCAGAAACAGCTTCGCCAGAAATAGCTTCTTCGGCTCCCGGTAAGATTCGATCTTCCATCCGTACCTTCCCTGTCTGTCCTCCAGGAAGAGGCAAGTTGTGCTTCCAAGCACATGCCAGTCACTCACGATCCTGGGCAAGATCTTCTTCTCGAGCCAATACCCTCGGTCCTCGGATTCTGACATGTGGAAGGTCCTGCGCCACCAATCTTCAGTCCAGGAAGATGGTCTTCCTCGAGCTACTCTTGCCTTCGCAGGTACACGGTTGCGAGGCGGTAATGCTGCCCAAACCTCCTCCAGAAGTCCTTGGTCGGCGAGGTTCCAATCCCACAGGAAGAAGTCGAGACCCAACTCCTTGAGAAAGGGTGTGACCTCGACCAACTCTGCTGTCGATAACACCAACCCTCGAGGATGCATCGACATACTGGAAGATCTGTTGCACTAAGCCACACGCACTTACTGTGAGTTGAAGGCTCAGTCCTTCCCAAGTGCCCACAGTCTAACTTCTACTTCTCAGAAGACGAAACTAGTCTTCCAGAAGACAACTACTCCGTCTTCCGGGATTCTAACAGTACTTCTTAGATTCCTCTCGTCTTCCGGGCTATATCTGCTCAATCCTAACTAAGCAAGGCCTCGCATGGATTACTAAGGAGACAACCCACCTTGCATTACATCCTACTTCCTATCAGAAGATACAAGATTCGCGAAACGTAGAGTGCATAACGGGTTCAGAAGATGGTTGCGGGCTCTTGCAGTGACAGTGGCCTCTGGGAAGACCCCCAGGACAGCTTCCGATTGAATGTCCTTCTCGGAAGACCTCCCGAAGTCAGGCTTCTCTTCAGTGATCTCACCTGTCTTCTTCTTGCGAAATGTCTTCTTCCGTCTTTGGCTGCGAAGAAGGTCTGCTGTTAGGACACATCATTTCCAAGAATGGGATTGTGGTAGATCCTGAGAAGGTGAAGAAGATTGTGGATCTTTCATTTCCGATCAACTTGACAAAGTTGAGGCAGTTTCTTGGCATGGTTGGATATTATCGTAGGTTTGTCTTTTCCTTCTCAAACAATGCAATAGCTTTGACTATGTACATGAAGAAATGAGTTGATTTTGACTTGATAGTGCATGATTAGAAGGCAAAGGAAGCATTTGAGGAGCTAAAAAAGGCATTAGTGACAGCTCCTATACTTGCCAAACCTGAGTGGAGTAAAGCATTTATTCTGTATACGGATGTCTTCAATGGTAGTTGATCCATGGGATCGTGGAGGGTTTACAGGACGTGGAGTTCCTGGAAGCAGTGTGCGATGAAGGAGTGCCGTCAACTGGGGCGCATTCTTCCACGTATATGTACAGACGGAGCTAGCATACTTAGGTACCCCGGCAGGAGGACACTTGACACCTTTCCTCTGTTACTTGTACGTAGTCATGGGGGATCTCACGGAAGATCAGTTGGTGAAGTATGGACCAACAGGGCAACATGAGACGAAGGAGTAGACCTCGGAAGAAGACGACCGATCAGCAGCTGCAACTCCCCCTCCTACTCTGATGCCGCAGCTGAGGCCCGGCACTCATCAAAAGACGCTTCTGGTGAGGGAAGACGACTCCAGTGGGTCGGAAGACGCCACGCCTCCGAGGAAGATGGGTCCTAGAAGTGTACCTAGGAAGACCACCTCCCTCATTCATTCGGGGTCGGAGTCTGACTCGCAGGAAGAGCCGTTGAGTACCCGATCGGAGCAGAAGACCGCTTCTACCACACAAGGAAGTCTTCCGAAGACTCCAAAAGACGAAGGATGGATGGATACTCCTACTACGATGCGAGGAAGCGCAGTAAAGAGGACCGCTTCTACCATGGGGAGAGATCTTCCACCCCGGAAGATGAGAAGAGTAGCTTCTTCCCGTTGTCGTGTTGTGGATTGGCTAGGGTGTGAAACCACCACATATCCTTCGTACGTGTTTGGTGTTGAGGAGCCACTGGACCTTATCGTGTCAAAAGATAAGGCTCCACGTGGACGATCCGTGTACTCTTCGCTGAGTGGAGATAAGAGTAGTACTCTTGTCGTCACATGTGAGATTGATGTATAAGAAGAGAGGTGCGCGGAGCTTGAGAGATAGAGTGTAGAGTATCCAAGTCTAGTGGAGTGTGATCAGTATCATCGGATGAAGTAAGCGGCAGTGCGAGTGATAGGCATGAACGGAGAACCCTTTCGTGCTCCTGATCTTCCACTTGCGCATCCATTCGTCATTAAGATCCATTGTCTGCCGCGAGATCATTTTCAAGTATTTATGGTAGCTCATTGGGGAGAGTCGTTTATGGCTGCGGTGATGGCTACTCCGGATCCTATCGTTCTTCCCATTGTCACTTACGACGCTGTTTGGGATCTTACTGTCTACATCTTGCTCTGATGTGGTATGGATCCTCCGTTGGATCTGAACTTCCCAGCGAGAGTTCCGTTCAACACTTGGGTCGAAATACGATGTTACAGTCGTCCAAAGGTGGCGCATCGTGAGTTTGTTGTGAGGAACTTCGGTGAGGATTATTACAACCAGATAATAGCTTCATCTGTTCCTTTTGTAGTTCCGTTTATTGTCAACCGTTTTAGAGTCGGGATTCTGACTCTCTATTGAGCGTAGTTTGTACATCGTGTTTACGTGCTTCGTGGCCGACGGCATCGTCAACGGCACGTTATCGTATAACGTGTTTTTCTGTCTAGGAATACACGGGGTATATGGCTGTGTAGAGGTATGTGGATTGACAAGGTTGGATTTAGATCTGGATGTTTCCACTCAAATGTTTCACTATCTACTCTTCTAGCCTGAGTGACCTTGTATCCGCTCGTCTCAAGTTTAAAGCTTGCTACGATCCAAGGTTACGTATAGGTTGCATAAACTTGTGTTACAAACAGATCTTTTGTATTCTAACTAAAAATACTCAAATCTGTATTATCTAACTGAAGTTATTCATCTATATCACTGGAAGCCTGACTTCTGAATAGCTCCCCAGCGACGCTAACTGGCCATCAATCCAACTATCACAACTTCATAGTACAATCAGAAGATACTAAGATCACTCAATCAACTTGATAGAGTATCGATACAACTTGCTGTACACCCTGGTCTACCGAGTATTCCAGCAAGGCAAAACATGCATAATCCAAAACACTATTCAGATCTCAATATAGCACCAACGGCGGTAGTACCTAGCAGCTCCGAGAACCCAAACAGCGGCTTAAGACTCATGGTGGCTCCGTTCTCCTTCATCACCAAGAGCTGAAATCAGCCCCACACCTTCCAATGTCGAGTTGTATGCAGGTATGGCAGTTTCAGCAACAAACTCCTCTCCAAATTGCTCGAAAATGATCAAATTGACAATAGATGATACCGAAAAAACCCGAAACTGCTCATAACAGAAGTATTTTCGAACTTTGAGATCTCAGTCCTTCCAAACTACTCGACCAATGATGATCAAACTTCACAGGAAGCTTGATTGGACCCTTCACTCCTACCCTGAACAATTTTCAGGTCGAAATCTCAAACCAATTCTCAGATATGGATCAAACCGTAATCTGTGCTAACTTCAGAGCTTTACAGACCCAGGTACATTTGATCCAAGATTCTGAACAAACTACTCGACCATTTGAGGTGAAACTTCCCAAGTATCTTACTGATAAGACATTCTTCAATCCTGGAAAGTTTCACTCAGAAATTCGACTCAGATCTTAAGCAATAGCAAACTATCCATGGCTATCACAGTTCGCTGTCCCCGCCTTATCCCATCTGCACTTCTCAACTTCAATCGGTCGGTTCAGAATCCAAATCGATCAAGAAACTGACCAAATTGATATCAAAATGACCAGCACGCCGTCAGTTCTCCAACCCAACAGACAGCTCCTCAAAACTCCTCGCGAGTCTCTCAGAACAACCAGAAACGTAGCAGTAGGTACAAATTTCACCCCCCTCCACTCAATTGATCATAACGCGCTCATACTTTCATCAAATCGATCGATTCTTCAGCCCAGATTGTAGCCCCGGTCGAGAGCTCTCCAACCATACCCTTCGTTTCGCGAATGGACCTCTGAAGCCTCCAGAAACCACAGAAACGTCGCGAGGATCAGCTAGAACACCATTGGTCCAAAAGTGGACCAATAAGAGCAAAAAGAACTTTACTTTTTGTCTTTTCTCCTCTTAACTTTTCCCTTAGAACGAATTTTTACTCTCCAAGGAGACACAAGACATCAACAACACTCTAAGACCTCAGAAAATCCTTCAGATATGTCGATGGATTCTTCGCGGTCCGTAACTACACAGAAGCGCTCAACCAGAATGAAACCAGTGAACCACAGACTAATACAACGTCAATATTACAACCTGGAAACGTTCTACAATAAAAGGTACGACAAAAGGAAACGGTGAAGCTATCACTCGATTGTAATATTCTTGCCCGAAGTTTCTCACGATCCAAGCCCCATGATTGATCTTCGGTCTGCAATGGCACCGGACATCGACCCAAAGGTTGAAAGGAACGTTCGATGGATAGTTGAGATCCATCGTTCTTCACAACAAAATGTACACCGTCATATCCCAAGTCTCTCCGTATGTTACGATTGGAAGGATCACCGGAAGCTGTAACTCCATCACCCTCCCCATGAACTCATCACCAAAGTACGCAACTAACCATTGTCGAAAGTGATCGCGGTGGATGCAATGAAGCTTGATGTGAAACGGATTCGGGAAAGGAAGATCTGGAACCGGTAACACACCTCCGTCCATAACCACCACTCCTGCAGTTCTTCACTCCTCCATGCAGACCACCGAGAACCCTTACGAATCACCCGCTGAGAGAGAATGTCGTATGAACCTTCGACCCCCCATTTTATACACAATCGCGGCGACAAGGACCACTGAAGTGAACGCGCACAGATCGATGACTTGGCACATTCCTCTACCGTGCGATCACTTAAACAGATAATCACAAACGTGGCACTCATCACACCGTTCGGCGAGTTACGCGATACGGTTCACGAAACACGGAAAAGAAACACAACATAGGTTACACAAGAATTTCACACAGGAGCCGAACCACAACATGACAACGTGTTTGGAGTTTGTTCAATATAAACTTTGAGGCCTAAATGGTACTCTTGGATAAAAATTCGTTCTTTGTGTGTTTGTCATGTGAGTGAAGACAAAACCTTTTTTGTCAACTTGTTTCTCATTGGTCGAAAGTTTGACCAATCACCTTCTACCAAGTTCCTTTCACGTTTTCGAGGGTAGAGACACTTCCCGTGGCCCATTCGCGGAGTGTGAGCTATGGTTGGAAAGCTTGGGAGACGAGGATGCCCGTGGACTCGATGGTTGCTGGATTTGAAGCGCGGATGAGAAAGTTACGATCAATTGAAGCTGAGGGGGTCAAATTCGTGACCAATTTCATTTCCGTGAGGTCTTTCTCGCTTTCTGGGAGTTCTGTGAGGTTGCTGGAGATGAATTGACTGTTGCCGGAAAGCTCTTGAGATGGGCTTGCTGATGGACTCAGAGATCGATCGATTCCAAGCCGGAGTGAAAAAGTTATGGCCAGCTGAAGTTGGGTGTCTCAAATCGGAGGTTATGATAGTAGACGACTGTAAACATGAGACATTGAGAGAGATATGGGGAGTTTGAGGTCGAATTTTGCTATGAAACCTTCCAGGGTCTGAGAAGGTACAGTCAGCTACCTACCTGTGAAATTTTGGATTATTGGGTTGAAGAGAAACGTTGTTTTTGTGCACAAGAGTCTGCATATCGCCTTGTGTCATTGACGAAAAGGGCTTGGATCATTCCGAGAGTTTGGTTGAGGATCTGCTGGTGAAATTTTACAGAGTGGTAGTGATGGTGACTCATTAGCTTCCTGAGAAGTTTGAGCCGTTTTGATCGAGCGGTTTGTGAGGAATCGAACAGCAAAGTTCTGTCGAAATAGTATCATGTTATAAAAACAGCGATAAGGGCTTGATCGTTCGGAGAGTTTGGTTGAAGATCTGCTGGTGAAATTTTACAAAGTGGTAGTGATGGTGACACATTAGCTTCCTGAGAAGTTTGAGCTGTTTTGATCGAGTGGTTTGTGAGGAATCGAACAGCAAAGTTCTGTTGAAATAGTATCGTATTATAGAAACAGCGAACTTTGGAAGGGCATAGATGCCAACTCAGAGATGATCTCTCTGCATGTAATACCTTAATAGAGAGATTATTCTACAGGCTATCTGCTGGCCTTGGTTTCATCTCATTCTGAGCAGTGGTTGAGGAGTGACAGCGAGGTAAAGTTGAGAGGTTCTTGCTCCGAAAGGCGCAAGAGTTAAGACTCTTTTTGAAGAACAGGTCGACCTGGAGGTTTTGCCAGTGCTTCAGAGCACTTGATCATGGGTATGGAGAGTTGTTGACTGTATTTCCTGTGTTTGGATCCTCTCCATACCCGCATGCCTGTTTGTACGCCCAGTTGGTTTTGATTGGATTTGTGTGCGGGCGTTGCGCTTAGGTTTCTTTTCTATTAAGAGTGCTGGTATTTCTCTTGTGGTGAGGCTGGAGTGATGACCAGCAGACCCAAGAGTGCTTGCGGTGATGGCAAGAACAGGTTGCCCGTGCTTGTTACCCTGGTTCTATTCCTAGTCGAGTAGGAGAGAGATCTGCCGAGAGGACGTGAGGATATCGTAGCGAGAAAGGTTCAAAGTGTACTTGGAGATCAGAGAGAGGTTTGGGTGGTCACTGGTTCTGAGTCACGGAGTGCGACACGTACTCTCTACAGCTAGATACCCGGTGTATTCCCAGATAAGAAAGCACGTCACACGACACCGTGTGCAGAAGCTGAAGACCATAGTGGTGGAAGAGGCATCCTTGCCTCTAGAAGACAAGGTCGACACCTCCGATCGGATTGTGGGGATGAACCTGTCTTCTGCAAGAAGAAGACTGAAAGAGTTCAGTGTCTTCTTCCACTCAGAGATCCAGCCAGCTATAGAGTTGCTGGAGAAGGAGCGAAGGCTCAAGAGAATCCCTTACAGTCTGGATTCGGTCTGCTCACCTTGATGCGTCAGGAAGAAGGCCAGAAGAAGGCAGAAGCGCTGGAAACTAGTCTCCGCACCACGGAGAAGCTCACAGCGAGGTACAAGGCGGAAGCAACCGCTTCTGCCAAGGAGCTGACCCAACTGAGAAAGAGCAACCAAGAGTTGCAGGCGCATTTACAGCAGCGCGACCAAGAGGTTCTCCGAGTGCGGAGGAAGATCACCGCCCTCGCAGAGAAGAAGACAAGATGAAAGACGCAGCGGGAAGCCGCAGAAGCGCGAGGTGCAGCCGAGAAGATGCAGCGGGAAGCAGCGGAAGCTCGTACGCAGGAGATGCTAGCACAGTCGGTGGAAGCACTTCGGAAGAAGTTCAACTTCACCGCGGGTAGGAAGTTGCTTACCTTAGCTAGAGAATGGGACGACGAGTCCAGAGCGATGTTGATAGAGTGCAAGGAGAGTATGTTCCGATACTTGGATAGACAAATAGAGAGAGTGAAGGCACTCTATGGTCTTTCTTCGACTCCGCCACCGGTAACTACATCTTCCCAAGTCCTAGTACCATCGATCGGTGCCGACATGGAGAAGGAGGAGTTCGACCTCGCTGTGCACTTGGTAGTGACAGCGTTGGAAGCCAAGAAGACTCCGGAAGAAGCCCCGGAAGACAAGATGTCTTCTGGAAGACAAGAAGAAGAACCGTCTTCCCAGATATTCCGCGTGGAGGAAGCGACTTCCCCGGATCCCTATGAGGTCGTCATGGTCCCTAGTACCGAAATAATGCTCCAGAAGAGCGGGGAAGCACCACTCGACTCCGCTTCCCAGAAGACGCTTCCGTCTTTCGAAGCACAAGTAGAAGCAGAAGCCGAGGAAGAAGTAGCAGCAGCGACAGCAGGGCCAGCGAAGAACGATGAGGAGGAAGCCACCTCAGTGTTACCCGAGGTGTTCGCAAGGCTTCCTAGCTTATCAGAAGCCGCGTTAGGAGCTCCGATAGGAGCAGATCAGGTAGAGATTGCCTCCGAGCAATCAGAGTAGATAGTAACCACAACCGATGTTGACATTTCCAAACTTAGTAAGATCGAACATGCTATCTTAAGGGTGTCAGTTTTCCAGTGTAAAATTAGTTAGGATACCATGTGGCAGCATAGGTAGAGTAGGAACAACAAGGTAGAGGGCTAAACAGGAAAAGAGGAACGGAACATGCTATCTTAGGAGGTGGCAGTTTAGTGTAATATTAGATGGATGACCATGTGGCATAGTAGGCAGCGTAGGAGTAGTAAGGTAGATGGCTAATTAGGACGGGGAACCGCTTGCATGTGGAGTGGCAGCCTTCTGACAACGCCCATCTCTCCCTAGTTGTAATTGAGGATTGGAGGGGAACTTCCCCTGCGCCTCAAGGCAGATGTATAAGTAGGATGACAGAGTAGCATTTTGAGCACACTGAGCACACTATGCGCGCATACACATCATTGTGAGTAGGGACACATTACGCACAGTGCACACTACATCTGATGTTAGAGACATACAAATAGATTGAGATTATACCGGAGGGGTCTGCACACTCGTTGCCAACAGTGGTTCGCAGATATAGATGGAGGTAGTGGACAGTTTAGGAGCAGGGAACGGCATCCTCGTGTAGTCCTGCTGGCTAGACTTGTGTGTCAAGGAGTAGGAGCAGAAAGTAGAGGGAGTGAGCTTCCCAACATCAATGTGTCTTCCTCTTTACTGCGCTTCCTCGCATCGCAGTAGGAGTATCCATCCAACCTTTGTCTTCTAGAGTCTTCAGAAGACTCCTTGGTGTTGCAGAAGCGGTCTTCGCGCAGCTCGGGTACTCAGTGGCTCCTCCTGTGAGTCAGACTCCGATCCAAAATGAATGATCGGGAAGGAGGTGGTCTTCCTAGGCACACTCCTAGGACCCATCTTCCTTGGTGGTGTCGCGTCTTCCGATCCACTAGAGTCGTCTTCTCTCACCAGAAGCGTCTTCTGGTGAGTACCTGATCTCATCTGCGGCATCAGAGTGGGAGGGGGAGTCATTGCTGCTGCTCGGTCGTCTTTCCCCGAGGTCTCCTCCTTCGCCTTGTGCTGCCCTGTTGGTCCATATCTCGTCAACTGATCTTCCGTGAGATCCCCCTTGGTTACGTACAGATAACAGAAGAATGGAGTAAGATGTCCTCCTGCTGGGGTACCTAAGTACACCAGCTCTGTCTGTACATAAGCGTGGAAGAACGCACCCCAGTTGACGTTCTCTCCGGCACACACTGCTTTCAGGAACTCCACGTCCTGATCTCCAAGGCACCTCGTCTTTTGCGCCTTCCCCTTAGGAAAGAGGTGAAGGAACAGCTTCGCCAGAAAACGCTTCTGCGGCTCCCGGTAAGATTCAACCTTCCAGCCATTTCTTCTCTGCCTGTCCTCCAAGAAGAGACAAGTTGTGCTTCCAGGCACATGCCACTTACCCGAGATCATGGGTAAGATCTTCTTCTCGAGCCAACAACCTCGGTTCTCAGATTCTGGCTTGTGAAAGACCTTGCGTCACCAATCCTCGGTCCAGGAAGATGGTCTTCCCCGAGCTACTCTTGCCTTCGCAAGTACACGATTGCGAGGTGGTAATGCTGCCCAAACCTCCTCCAGAAGACCCTGGTCGGCGAGGTTCCAATCCTACAGGAAGAAGTCGAGACCCAACTCCTTGATGAAGGACTCGGCCTCGGTCAATTCTGTTGCCGGTAACACCAACCCTCGAGGATGCATCAACATACTTGAAACTCTGTTGCACTAAGCCACACGTACTTACTGTGAGCCGAAGGCTCAGTCCTTCCCAAGTTCGCACAGTCTAGCTTCCACTCTCAGAAGACGAATCTAGTCTTCGAGAAGACAGCTACTCCGTCTTCCGAGATTCTAACAGTGCTTCCTAAGCTCTTCTCGTCTTCCGAGCTATATCTAAACAATCATAACTAAGCAAGGCCTCGCATGGATTCCTAAGAAGACAACCCACCTTGCATTACATCCTACTTCCTAACATAAGATACAAGATTTGCGAGAAGTAGAGTGTGTAACAGATTCAGAAGATGGTTGCGGGCTCCTACGACGACAGTGACCTCTGGGAAGACTCTCGGGACAACTTCCGATTCAATACCGTTCTCGGAAGACTTCCCGACACTGATTCTGTGTTAGACCAGGTAGCAGGACATGAGTTCTACAGCTTCCTGGATGAGTATTCTGCGTACAACCAAGTTTCAATCAGAGAAGAAGACAAGTCGAAAACTACTTTCACTACTGATTGGGGCACGTACGCGTACAATCAAATGCCGTTTGGTTTGTGCAACGCGCCCGTCACATTCCAGAGATTGATGATTACAATCTTCAAGGAGTATCTTCGCACTTTCATGGAGATCTTCTTGGATGATTTCTGTGTGTTTGGATCGAAAGAAGACCACCTGATGTTTCTGAGGAAGTGTTTTTTGAAGTGTAGAGAACATCGTTTGGCTCTCCACCCTGAGAAGTGCTTCTTTGGTATATCAGAAGGAATTTTGCTACGACATAGGATTTCTGGAAGAGGCATAGAGGTCGACTATGCTAAGATGGAAGTCATCATGAAACTCCACCCACCTGCTAACTTGACTCAGTTGAGAAGCTTCCTAGGCAACGTAGGATACTACATGAGGTTTATTGACAGGTACGCGGAGGTAGCAGGAAGACTCACCAAGTTGCTGAAGAAGGACGAACCATACATTTGGTCTTCTGAGCAGCAGGAAGCATTCGAAGAAATGAAGAGGCTTCTGTCGAAATCCCCTGTCCTAAGGCCACCTGATTGGGAGAGAGTCTTCCATATTTATGTGGATGTTTCTGCCTTCGCCATAAGGGTGGTGTTGAGTCAGAAAGATGAGAAGAAGAAGGATTATCCCATCTACTATGCGAGAAGACAACTCAGTGATGCAGAGAAGAAGTACTCTACAACTGAAAGGGAGTGTCTCGGCATGATTTACTCCTGTCGAAAGTTTAGGCACTATCTTCTAGCCAACCCGTTTGTCTTCTATGTGGATCATTTTTCTTTGAAACATCTTGTGAAGAAAGCGGATTTGTCTGATAGGATAGCTAGGTGGATTCTTCTACTCCAGGAATTTACTTACACCGTTGAGTACAGGCCTGGAAGGCTTCCCGAGCCAGGCTTCCCTTCACTGGTCTCACTTGTCTTCTGCTTCCTACACGCAATCTAACCTCACAACAGACACAAGACATTCGCACTCTGTTCTTCTGACTTCTCACCTCTCATACACACTCATAAGAAGCTTGCCGCATGATGGGAAGACATGACCCTCGACCATTCTCTCCAGATTCTGCCAGCAAGATTTCTCACAACTCTCTTCTAAGTTCGGGAAGAAGAAGGAATAGGCTGCTATGGGTCGGACAGAAGAGATCCGTAACGGACCCTCACGTCTTCTCGCGCATTCTGCCAGCCTTTCCAGTCTTCTATTCTCTCTAGGAAGATGTGGATTTGAGAAGCTTGGAAGATCGGGAGGCATAGGCCTAGTTCCTAACTTCCAACTTCTCGAAATAACAAACAACTCACCAAGCCACTCGGGATTCGTACCAAGCTTCTCTTAACACAAAAGCAAATCCAATCCACTCTTGATATGAATTGCACACAGTCGTCTTCCGAAGACAATCAGGCTTCTGAAGCGTCTTCCGAAGATGTTCAAGTTTCAGAAGCGTCTTCTGTAAGATTTTGAGAGTAGAGGGATGGTAGGATAGGAAAATTGATAGCTGTGATCTCGAATTTGAGGACGATGGGCAGGGAAGCTCGAATTGCACTCGGGAAGAAGCAAGAAGATGACTGTCGAAAATTGGGCAGCGCTTCCGCACCCAATGTCACAGAAGGAAAAATGTGGGGAGAGAATCAATCGATCGGTTTGTCTGCAAACAACCGGGGAAGCGCGAGGGATACCAAGCAAAAGACGAGAAGCAGTGGGAAGAGAAGAGAACATGGGAAGAACCTCAAACAGTCTTCTGTTTGCTTCCCAAGCTGTCTTCAATCTTCCACGCGCTTCCGGCTCTGACCCCAGCTCCAATGCGACTCCACAGAGCTGCTTCCGTCGTCAATTCCTTGTTACACCTCAATCGAACAAGACTCCACCTTTGATTCTTCTCAGCCGTCCTTCAATGTCTATTTCCGGGAATCTCCAGAAGACTCCTTCAGCTCGATGTGCTTCCTACTCTCAACGATTAGTCCTCGCCTTCTTCTTAGCTGTGAATCGATCTTGGCTCCACTCAATTTCACTCTGCTGGCCCTCCTCGCTCAAGTTGATCACCTTCCAACTTGATCTTCTAGCCAAAAACGAACTCGATGCAGTAAGCGGTAGTGTTTCGGTGCTAATGCGCTTCCTGCGCATCTTCTCGCGCAGTTTAGGGGTTTTTGACCTACATGACTTGCTTAACCTACTCGATGCTACCTGGTAGGTACACCTACTTCTTACGTGGTTAAGCTTCCACGGTTGCCGTCTTCCGGAAGATACATGTCTTCCGTCTTCCGCCGTCTTCCGAAGATACAACTGAGAAGACGCTTCTCGGAAGACGACCGTCTTCTGAAGAAGTCAACTTCTTATTACGAAAAAGATCGTAAGATCATCTTCCTTCTAAGGAAGCCGTAATCTTAAGTAACAAAGCTTCTTCAGTTATACAAACAAGTTATTTATCTTAAAAATTTCAAAAATTCACGAATCCTGTAAATTGTGAGCACCACAAGGAGATACTTCCAAGATGGCATGCATCTATCTTTCTTTGTGTGTTGGTCATGAACTCTAGTATGGAGCGCAAGTCGTATCTTTCTCTGGTCAGAGAGTAGATGATGAGTCTCCAGATCCTAAGGGTGGAGATGGTGTTCCAGACCAGCAAGATATCCATGACGATGTGACCATGATGGAGTATCTACATATTGATATGGTGGTAGGCACAGTAAGTGGCAAGGATCGAGATCGTGTCCTTCAACGAGCGAAGAGATTTCGACGAGAAGGACAACATGTACTTCAAGTGTGAGGTGATAGAAGAGTACAGATAGTGTCACATCCATCCCAGAGGGCACAATTAGTACGACATGTCTATGAGGACTTGGGACATTTTGGATTGAAGCGTACGCATAGCTTACTCCAAGGACAGTATTGGTGGCGTGGTATGCACGTCGATGTGCAACAGTTTGTCGCACGATGTGTAGTTTGTGATCGAGTACGAGCATCGTTTAATGCTTCTACTCCACAGTTACACCCCTTACCGATTATGGGGTTGGGTTACCCTTGGAGTTTGGATTTTGTGGGACCTTTACCGTTGAGCGTACGTCACCACCGGTATGTATTGGATGGTGGAGCACTTCTCCAAGTGGATTGAGTTGGTGGTATTACCAGACAAGACGAGTGAAGGGACGACATATGCGTTCTTAGATCGAGTGCTGAGTCTTTTTGGAGCACCAGTTGAAGTGCTGACAGACCAAGGTATTGAGTTCCTTGATGAGTTTCAGATCTTGTGTAATCAGGCGCTGATTGATCATCGGACTACATCTCGAGATCATCCTAAGGCGGATGGTTTGGTGGAGAGGGTAGTTCACACGGTGAAGAGAGGATTGCACAAGTATGGCTTGCAAAAGGACCACTTGGGAGATTGGGATGTGCAGTTACCATGGTTGGCTATGGGTTACCGTTTCAGCCGACAAGCGTCTTTGACTTCTTTCTCATCGTATTTTCTATTGTATGGCCGAGATACAGATCTACCTTCGGCCATTCGTCGTGATTCTGCTGAGGTGCTGAACCTTGATGACCTGGATATGTGAGTCAGAGCATGTTCTCAACGAGCAGAGACATTTTAGTTATACCCATGGCTTTTGAGAACCTAGCGATTGCTCAACATAGAGACACATTGCGATATGCAACTATCCGGGGAGAAGGTTATCGGTCGTCGATTCGCAAGTTTCATCCCGGCGATTATATCTATCTACAGTAGACCGCACCGACGACGTTGGATGTGACCGCAAGGTGTACTATTTTACGAATGCGTGAGGTGTTACCTTCTGGAATACTTATGTTAGAGGGTCATGATGGTGTTGTTTGGAAGGACCATGTGCGTAATTGCGCATCATATCATCTTCCCAACATCGATGGTACCGTTGACCCAAGCTTGGTAGTTGTACGCGCGGGCTTGAGGTGTATGTTGTGTGGGTCTGCTGGTGGAGCAGCCCGTATGTTGGTGTGTGATGGTTGTTCGAGAGGTTGGCACATGTCATGTTTGACACCGTCTCTCAGTGTCGTTCTTACTGGACGGTGGGTTTGTCCTCGATGTATATAGCAGGGATACCCGATTAGATCTTTGCATGGTATGGATTGCAGACAAGCGACTAACGATGAGACGATGTAGCACCCGGCCTCCTGATCCTTGCACCATAAAGGTGTATATCACGTAGTTGGGATATGGAGCTATCTGGGATTAGAGGGATCTAACCGTCAGTTAGGGGGGCGATTGCGATACACTTGTGTATGTGTATGACATCGTCCATGTGTTAAGTGTATGTGTGGTGTACCTCTGACAGCGATGTATGTTGTGTAACGATGTGTATGCGCACGACAGCTGTCACGTCATTTTGGGCACCCCGGCTAGGTTGACCGAGTGCGAAGTGACGAATCCCGGTAAGGTCGTTAGTGCCGTTAGGGCGAGTTGGTGGAAGAACCCACTAGGTGTATACTTCGCAGGTAGGGCTTGGAGGCCTTAGTTCTTCCAGTTGAGTCTTCAAACTCCTGGTTATGATGGACAGTCTTGGTGAGTGCAATATGGATTCTCTACGAGCATAGAGTGGATTTGGCTCGACTTTAGTGATTGTTTAATGCCCGTTAGCATGGTGGAGTGACTACTTACCGTTTATCATTGTGGTACACTTGTGTATGTGTATGACATCGTCCATGTGTTATGTGTATGTGTGGTGTATCTCTGACAGCGATGTATGTTGTGTAGCGATGTGTATGCGCACGACAACTCTCGTGCTGGTGTACATTAATTAATACAGTGAATGTGCCAAAGTGCATTGTGTTTTTAAGAACATTCCCCTCGTAAGTTTTTAGACAACTGCACTTTCTTTCAGCTTTCATAGGTTGTTTGATAATATTATTTGTTTACGTATTATTTGTTTAACACCAAGTGTAACCTGTGAATCATTCTACGTGTAAGACGGCACCAGAAGGAACAATTTGTCTTCAGCCATTCCTAGAATTTTCTCCGAGAAATTTTGTCTCTCGGCATCTGTCCATGCGGAGAATCGTTGTACGGTTTCTCATGTAATATGAGACGAGAATTCGATATTTTTCTCGATAGAGAGGAAGAGTTGCAGAAGGTGGAACTGGTCAAGAATTACATAAATTTTGAACTGCATTTGACAGCCATAGTTCGAGATGTCATAAGATTGTCATGAACACTGGTACCTTAGAGAACACCAGATCTTCTTTCGTAGTTCTGCTCTTCTGATAAGCCTGAATTGTCTTTTCAAGATTTTGAAGTAGCGTAATATCAAATACACCACCTTCAAGAGTCCGACCGCAACCGCAACCACAACCGTGCAGTCACAATCACAATTCTCAATAACGCAACTGACGCAGCTCAGTAGACCACTTGTCCAATGATCAGATCATCTTAATCCAAATGAGTGTCGTGAGTACAGCCCACGTAGTTAGCAATATAAAGAATGTAACTTTTCAATAACTTCCGTACACTCGTCACTGTGTCTCAATATACCACTAGTCTAATAATCAGATCACCTTAATCCAAAAGAGAGTTGTGAGTGCAGTTCACTAACTAACAATATAATGAACTAATGAACTATCTAATAAACACATATCGCGAGGAGAAGAGAAAAAGAAATTCAAAAATATTCTGATAAGTAGAGCAAGCTAACAATATAATGAGAACTATCTAATAAATAAATATAGCAAGGAGAAGAAAAGAAAGAAGTAAAAAATATTATGATAAGTGGAGCAAGCCAGAAGAGAAAAGGAGAGAAGAGAAGAAGGAAGAAACGATAGAAGAATGAAAGAGGAAAAAGGAGTCTAAAAGGGAAGAGGAGGAGGAGGGAGGAGGGAGGAGGAGAAACCTTTAAGGTTACTCTTCCTCCTCCGGCGGATCGCCGGTGAAAAGTGATTGGCCGAACTCTCGTCCGCCGATGACTAAACTATGTTAACTTTTCACGACGGAGGGCCCTTCGTCGACAAAAGGAGACCGGAAGATCATCGAAGGATCTTGCGGACAGCCGTTGGCTGGAACATTAGCAAATGCTGGATCACCGGCGGAAGAGGAGATCCTTCTATGGATCTAGATGGTTCCATCTCTTTCTTCGATCATTCTCAGAAGGTCAACGGGTGGGTCACCGACAGACAGTAGAGGATTCACCGGCGGTTCCGTTCACCGTTCGTCCTCGATCAATTTCGTCATCTTTTGTTGACGAAAATTGTCAAACCTCCGTCCGTCCAGGTCTATCTATTTTGTAAATAATAAAAATTGATTTAAATTGAAGAAATGAAATCTTTGAAACTACAGATAAAGTCATCAAAACTTCACCCTGGAATTTTGTCAAAACATGGATGTGACATATGCATCTTGTTTGTAAGTGCACCACTTCTATTTCGAACATCACTTGAACAAGACGAAAAATGCACTCAGATTCTACTGTGAAATTGTCTCTGCACTAAATTAATGTGACTTATGCGCGTTGTTCGTGAGTGAAACAGTTCTAATCTCTAATCATGGGAACAAGAAGAAAAATGCATTCGGATTCTGCTGTGAAAAGATCTCCACACTAAGTTAATGTGACTTATGCACATTGTTCGTGAGTGCAACACTTCTAATCTCTAACATCACTTGAACAAAGAAAGAAATGCACTCAGATTCTTCTGTGAAGTTGTCTCTGCACTAAGTTAATATGACTTATGGACCTTGTTCGGAAGTGCAACACTTCTAATCTTAAACATCACTTGAACCAAGACGCTTTTGCACTGCAGAGGAGTGCACCTTTCTTAAACTCTAAAAACATTTCAAATCTCCACTTCGTTTTCAGATTCTAGGTGACATTCTACCCAACTGCATTGAGGAAAAAGCTTCCTGTGCTAGAGCTGATACTATTCTGTTGAGAGACTTGTAGTACAGTTTTCAGTTTTGTAACACCAAAACACTTCAATCGAAATCCTTGGTGCAAAATTATTGAATCTATATCTATCTCTCTGTAGACCGATGCTCTCAGTTTTCCACTTCTTGGAATCGGTGTCAACGGAGCACGGAGCAAATTCAGTAGTGTCTTCATTTCAAACATCCTCGAGCTCGCTGACATACGAAAACTGTTTTCTATAGTATATATACAGCTAAATTCACAGATGAAGGTCCTGCAATGACTATCTCCTTATCCCCATGATGTCCATGCCCCTTATGCACGTATGTTCGAGTCAAAGATCTGAAAGCGACTGTAAAAGACTGAACATCGTCAGGAATTAAGATGGTATACCAGGGGAAATCGTGACGCTGACATCATGAGAGCTAAGTTCTACACTACAACTCGCATATATATATGCGAGTGGATTGATCATGATCAGTCAGTTTCTATCAACCGTTCTTCCCGGGGTCTGCGGGCTCACCAGGAGGTGATCTGTCACCAGGTTCGGAATTGGCAGGCTCAGCAGTAAGTTGTCGGCCTCTAAAACGTGATAAGTCCATAAGAATTCGGCTTGTCTGAGGCGATCTTGACGACGTCTTCGAATTCGGCAGAGCACCAAATGTTCCAGATGTGTCGTGTTTATAACCAATCGACTGCCACAAAACCAAGCATTGCAAAGAATTTTGTTCATCAGAAACAGAAATCATGGGAACATTATTTCGATCAGGATCTCTCCGCAGTATGCTTATCACGTATATATACAGTCTGTCATGACCAAGATCTTCCAGAGCTTCTTCCAGTTCCAGAACTACACCTTTAACTTCTGCTGACAGTCGACGTCTGCATCCACCTCCAAGTTTTGGCCCGATCTATTCCAAGACATATCTGCGCCCACTTGACGAAACAGGGACAGTCATGATCAGTTCACTAATCTTAATCCATCCAGCTGAGAGTTGACAAGATTCTTCCATACGTATACATATATAGTTATGCAAATGTTTATCTCCTTGAAATTTGACAATACGTAGCCTACACCTTCTCCATGCCAGCTAATTATCAAAGGAGGATGGAAGAGAATGTAAAGAAATGTACAAGCTACATTCTACCTCGACTTAACAGCGAATTTGATTCACAGTTGTTTGCTCACGATTTCAGTACCTTGTGTACCGAACTGGAACTCATACAGAGGTCGACCAAAAATCTGACTTCGAGGAACAGTTCCAGATGGCGATAGATCTAGAAACAGTGCACATGATATATTCGAAAGGATCTCAAAATCGGGAAAAGACAACAGGTGATCATGAACAAGGCGTGAACTGAATACAGCAGCCATATGCATGTACTATGGGCAGGCAGACACTGGAAGGGATCTTGTATAATAGAGCAATACTTGTGCTTCTCTCGATCTTCGTCCTGTCGGATTCACTTCCATCCTTAGACTACCACTGAAACTTTACCGATTTCGTAAACTCAATCAATAGCCAGCCTTGATCATGAGCTTTAGCATTCGTACTAGCGAGTAATTACAGGCAGCTAAATTTGGGTTCTAACTTCCCAGAGGAGGAATCCGAAACAAACCTATAACAGGATCGACCACGCGTACGGGACGTGCTGAAAGAAAGCAAATTCTCTGGTTCTCCAAGCTCAAAAGCACCGATATGATAAGAACGAAGACATGTACAAGCCTCGAAACCATTTTCACCTCTGTGACAGCTACGTTCCAGTGAATTATGACGACGAAGTAACCAGTCTTTCGGAAGAAAACGCTTGAGATGTTGCATAGCAGACCGACAGTGGTTTGAAACATCTATAACACAAACGACCAGAAGTATATTAACGTTTACTGGGTCTTTATCACGAACTCAAGAAGAAGAAGAGTGGAATAACGCATGCAGGTTTCAGTTTCTCTTCTCGTTAGTACGTACGTAGGGGCGCATGCCACTTTCAAAGACATTTTGTCCCAATACGCGTCAAACAGTAGTTCCCCGAAATGCATTCTTCTGTGCGAGATATATAATAAGTATTTCATTTTCGAGGTGACCATGAACCTCCATTACAGTTAGTGGCAGGTCAAAAGAGTGGTCGAAAAGTGCGGATTCGAGCTATAGGTCAATGACCACTTTCACGAGACTATCAACATCAATCAAGTCAAGGGGTCCTCAAGAGGTTTCCGAAGCGAGTCCTCCTACGGAGACAGCTACTCCCGTACATTACGTATTCTCTACTCCAGAGTCACCGAAAGCAAGAACGAAATATTCATTAGGACAAAAGTCCATTCTCTTATGCAGAGAAAAGAAAAGTTTTTCAACAAACGCTGAAAAGCTTTTCAGAGTTTGTTGAAAAGTTTAAAATTGTTCGCTAGGTTGGCAAGGAGCGCTCTTGTAAAGCGAAAATACATTATTTCTTCATTTGCTGTCAATTGCATGTTTTAGTTGTTTTGTTGTGGATTTCATCTAGGGTTTCTTGGCCTTTACGGTGCTAACTGTTGTCTATTGGTCTTAACTTGTAGTTTGTTGTAGGTTACCCACTGGTTCATGTCTGGAATTGTTTCATGTCATCATTCTGTATATTAACGAAGATCTATGGATGATTTCATGATTTAAATCGGCATTCCAGTGAAATGACTTCTGGAGCCATGGACATCAACACACTTAAGACTGGAACTATGACATGTAACTAAAATGGAAAGAGAGTAACTTTGTGGCTTCAGAAACTCTGGTAAAGGGAAACTAACCTAATCTGAGACCTTCGACACACATTATACTAGATGATATGTCCTTATGCCCCATCGGTCTGTGAAAAGGCAGTAACAGTTACTTCCAAAAGTAGAAAGAGCCTTAGCTAGCATTGAAAATAACAATAAAGACTTTGTTTATTTTTACAAATAAACTATTAATACGCCAGATTTACAAGTATGTTCCAGGCTACAACTAGTACTGTGGTGTGCACATCGATGTAACACAGTAGAAGTTTCCTAAGTATATTATTAGAATATTTTTTATGAAGTTTTCTAGATAGTACATACTTCTAACTCGAAAAAACTTATATTATAACTTCTGAGTAGCTTCCGCTAAATTTTCTCGTACTATTACAATCATAATTTTGACATGTGTATACACTTGCACCTTACAAATGGTAGTTGGGGTACGAATTCCACGAACTGTTGTAATATCTTTCGATTTAGAAAACCCAGTTGTAGATATTATATACTAAGTACTGGTACTATAAGGTTTTAAAAGTTAAGAATTGTATATAGTATATTATTTGATACCATTTTACTCGCTTTGGTCAGAAAGTGAATACACAATTGGGAAGATGGTCTTCTTCTAATTCAAATCTAAGTGGTTTATTAAACCACTTAGATTTGAGCTTTCACATTTCATCACCAAGGATATATGCTTCAAAACAAAGTGAAACTTTTTACAATCACTTCGTATGGCACAACTAAGACCATGATAAAGAATGATCACATACGATATAAAGAAATATCTTGAAGTCTTCACATCTTTTGCGTGTACATGTAAACCCCTGAGGCTCCTTTTCGCTATTTTAGCTCTTGGTGATAAGAAGCTAAATTGATTATAGCTAAATTTCTCGCGAAAAAATAATTTAACAGAAAAAGTTTCAGCCTATGATCAGTTGGGTTTAATGAAAATGGGTGAACGGAAATGTTTCGATACATATGACTTGATGATATGACGTATCAAAGTGCAGCAATAACTAACCGGACTAATAGCACTAGTAACGGTTCTAATCCTAACAGGTATATATTGATAGAGAAATATGTGTTGACAATTTACTTTGTGATGTATTTGCAACCTTCTTAATTATCTGAGAAAATACTGTTGCAACTCGTCGAGTGAACCAGGGTTTCTTTCAATATAATGTACCCATGTAAGTTGACATTTCTAAGGTTTTAAACCATAGTAGAAACAGACAACACCAACGCGCTGATTACACAATATTGGTTTACAGACTCTTTTCGTTGTAGATCTGGTTCTTTTATCTAACGAGCTGGCAAGCCTTGAAACTCCTCCCCGTCTCTTGCTGGTACTCAGGCTGCATTCACATTGTGTACGTTCTCCGGAGAGCTACGGAAAATAATGATGGATGTCTGTAGAACGATAATTATTAGTTGTATTTCTAGAGTTATCGGATTGTATCAGTTAATATTTTGTTATGAACCGGATGAACAAATTCAAGAGATGAATGATCGACTCTGTATACTGAGAAATGAACCAATACTTTTGCCACGTTGTCACAGTCCGCAGAATTTCTCCGGTCTTCTCTACATTTTCATGGAGACGGGTGATCAGTTCTCCGGACACTTTCGGTGACAGAAGTCTCCGAATGTCCGCATTCCGCAAAAGTTCCACCGAGAAAAGGCCATGTGAGTGTAGCTTCAACCATGGAAAGAATGATTCCCTGCTCAGTTTATACCCACAGCTGCAGTTCAACCGATATGGAAGATAGTTGGTTAGTGTCAAGTACCGCTTTTTTAAAACCATCTTCTCTATTGTTGCGGCAATGAATAATTCACACGTGAATATTCTTTCTGCATGAACTCGCCATGAGATCATGCAGAAACCCTACGACCGGGTGAAGCGGTACAGAGAAACAGTCGAGAAGGAGGGCCTTTTCAGTGTCTATTTTCCTTCTTCTCTGAGGGGAACTTAGAGAGAGCAGCGTGGTGGAGACCTGAAAAGCAAACAAGCGAAAGCTACGTGGAAGAGAGGAGACCGTTTCAGTCCTAATTGATTCCTTGTCGCGGGTGCACAGCAAAGAGAGTGAGGACCAAATAAAAAAGGAAAAGAAAACAAAAGTAAGTGTGAGTACGATAGATCTCCTATTGCTGATTCTTATTTAAGAGGCTGCTTATTCACCTCATGTACACTTCGTGTACATGAGGTGTTTAATATATATCCTAACCCTTCCGGCGGGAAGGGTTAGGATATATATTAAATGCCTCTCGTAAATGATGCTTATTGACTATTCCTGTCCCGGACTTATACTCCAAGGAACGTTTCAACCCGCTCTCGACTTATGGGTTCTGTCTGCATCAATTAGCTGCTCCCGGAGAGATTAACATTTATAAATAATTTTGATTTTTCATTATAACTTATTATAATATATTTTTATAACACTTACATGTTTTCCGTTAAGAGAAAACGATTTTCACTGTACAAGTACGTTGGGGATACCTATTGAGTCACATTGGAGTGGTTGAGTAGTTCGACTGGTTTCACGTAGGACTAACTTAGATTCCAAGGTTGAGTAGTGGAGTTCTGGGTTTCGAAAGTGGAGCTTGCTCAGGTAAAGAGTTTCGTGTCAATGCGTGAGATTGATCATGAGGTGAGAGAGCTTTACAGCTTTCGGAATCAAGCTGATCAAGGTCAACCAGTTTATATCCAGTGAAGGAATAAGCCATGCTTCTCCTATCGCTTGGTTTCAGTGATTGCGCTAAAGTTGGATCCTTAGTGCTAGACAAAATTTGTATTCTGAGTGGGAAATTTTGACATACATGAATTACATAACTTTTGAATACCTAAATTTGACTGCGAATGCTGTAATGCGGTCAGTATTTTTTCAAGCAGCAAAACGCTCTAATAGGCTGGGTGTTTTATCATTTTCCAGTTCAAATATATACCTTTGCAGGTCTGCGAGGTTATTTGAAATACCTCTTCTTGAGGTTCTCCGGATTTAACTTTATTCAGTTAAATGGACCATAACAAGGATAGCCCAGCCCAAACTTATAACCCCTCCCATACTTTGACTATTATCTCGACAATATTGTAGTCGTTATCTTACTCTTCAAAGCTAATTGTGACCTAGTTGGATCTAAGAACGGAAAAATCAGTCTGCAAAGAAGTTCACTACGATAGATCTCGAGGTATGCAGTCGACATCGCTAACAAGACAACTTACTACTATAGCATAACCGCCTTGTTCAGAATCCATGGAGGTTTTTACATGTTTCCTTTAGTCGAGACTCCATCGAGAACAAAGTAGGATGAAGGTAATGGAAAGCTAAGGACTGCTCACACTCAACTGAAAGCGCGTCGAGTACTGATAAGAATGCCATTGATTCTCTAAGGCGAATAAATCAACTGGCAAGTGATCAAGCAACATCACTGCTCCTACCAACGAGCGTTTTCTGTACATTTACTAATTTTACGTCTCAAGTGCGTGTATGGAGTTTATGTACACTGGTCGACTAATTAACACGACATGGTGGATTATAGGATACAGATCGGGATTAGAGAATATCAGGGCATCCATTCTGTAGACTGCCCGGCGACTTCGGTTTCTTCCTTGCACTTCCGGCTACCGGTTCAAGCATGAAGTCAGGCGTCTATGACTATGTTAGATGAAAGGATTTGCGTCGTTGGAGGATGAACCTACTAACCATCCCCTTCACCCTCGTCATCTGATTGATTGATTTCATCTGCTGCAGGCTCCGGCTCTGGCTCGGATGCTTCCTGTTCCTCTTCTGAATCGACTTCGGCGTCATCTGCGTAGAGCTGTGAACTGATTTCATGCCCGTGAAGATCTTTGTGCTTCAAGTTACCTGGATGATTTTAGCCCACACAGTTCAGAAATTCAAGTCTTCATGTCAGCAGAGTACGATCATGTGCTCCTCGTGAAAGGACGCTGGAAATGCAAGACATGAACTTACTGTTACAGTCCTGGAACCTGTTATAACTCACGAGCAGATGGACTATCTATTTTTCTTACCCATCCAGAAGGAATCGCCGTGGGACGTTCCGTGAAGGAGAGCTTTCACGCAGAAAAGGTAACGTTCCATTGAGCGTTTCACCAAAGGTACCTTGCAAGTAACAGGCATCCGTTTCTGGCCCTGAACGCCATAAGTAGATCTTTTCCGTTAGAGAACCAGAACCCGTAGGTGGTAGAGAAACCGACTAGTGCCATCGAACGCATGACTTCCAGACACTACGTGCGTTTCGAACATGGGTAGAAATAACCCGGATTATCAAAGACCTACTTAAAAGTCTGAATTTAGGCTGCTGTGGAACAAAACAAAGACATACCTTCGCATCAGAGCAAAGTGTTTGTATAATTCGTGTTGCTCTTTGAAGGTCTCGCATCTGTACTATGGACGATGAATGTCATCAGCATTTCACGTTCTTACCAGCAAAGTTATTTACTCTCAAAAGCTCCTGCAGGGGGACCTAGTCTGATGAACAAGAAAACTCCGGACGAAGGCATATCACTGATTTCAATCGGTCAGGCTCCATTTGGTCGTCGTAGGCTCGATTTCGCTTGGCTTCACCGATCGTCGACCAGATGATCAGATAGGTTCTCATTTGTTCACAATAAAGCACGACTGAATGTGGTATGAGATTCTGGCATAATGCTCCACTGACGAAACAATGGCAGTCTACAACTTTCTAGAAGAGGCTTGATCGGGCACTTTCCAGGATTGTTGCGTTCCTATATTCAGGAGCGAGTATGTAAACAGGTGTTAAAACCCACGCCCTTGAGGAAGTTCAAAACGACTGACTCACCAAACAGTTGATAGTATCCTTATGATCTTCGTAATAAGTTTTGAGGAAGTCCATTCCTGCAGAGCATAGAAGTACGATTGAAGGTTAGTTCCACAGTAACATGTCCCTTCGCAGGTACATCGCAGAAATCGTTGTGACAGGCACGTCAAGTATAAACGTAGAAACACGTTCACGACACGGTAGCACCTTTCAGGAAAGTGTCGACAAATTTTCCACCACACTTCACTGCCATGGCATGAACCGGTGCCTGTAAGGAAGCATTTTCTGTTAGCGAGCGAGGTCGTGACTTAAATCAATCCTGCATGTCCTATGAATTACCTCCTCCACTTAGCTGGGTACAGCATTGTTCTAGCCCTTCTTCATGTTACTGAATAAAGAGAAAGTGGTAAAGAACATTAGGGAACTTGTAAGTAACAAACCTTTTCATGAGTTCTGGTCAGGTTCACCAAAGCGACATGTACAGTTACACACTGCTGAGCTTCTTCTAGAGCCTTACTGACCAAGTCATTCGATATAGCTGCTTTTGACTTGCATTTTGCTTGAATGTCTTTCATCTGCATCAGTCGAGACTAAATGAAGTAAACGGGGATACCGCACGAAAGCCTACGTACAGAGAAAAAGCCTGGGATTTATGACAAGACTTTGAGTTCAGTAGGCTCTTACCACTTTACTCATACTTTTAAGAACCTCTTCATGCTGCAGTCAAAGATAAATAGTTTCAGCCAACACAGACAGGTTTTCCCCGACTCCACAAGCGATAGGGCGAAATAATCGACTTTGTTCAAAGACACATTTCCAGATCTAGGCGCTTGTGCTGATTATGTGTTCACCGCAAAAAGAGCCTTCCCCGTTTAAACGACCAGCAAATCAACCGTATAATCTTAAATAAATCCAACTCGAAAGGGCACGGAAACCCACCACAACACGATACCAGATCATGAATGTTGCTGGACTTAACGCTGGGTATCCTTCGACTGCTGAACTGGACTTGCCCTTTCTGGAAGACACCTGCATGACACAATACAAAGTCCATCAAACATGTGTCTCGTGTTGAAAAGAAGGGACTTACATCTTTGACTGCTTCGTTTGTGACTATGGAGGAGCTTCTGCACAATTTTTATCTTGCAGACAATCGGTAACAATTAATGGAGGCAGCAAGTTCTTATCTTGCTGCAGCCAATGGCGTTGCAGCGCTTGAATGCGCTCCTAGTACCCGGCACACCAACTTCAGGAAGATGAGCAGAAGTGAAATTCTCATACGGATGATTAACTTCAAAGAATGTTAGTCAAGACCAAGTTTGACCTGGGGCATCGCCACGCAAGCAAGCTCTTCCAAATATAGGACAGGATGTTCGCTGTTCTCTATCTGCATTCGAAGCAGCCGCTGCAACATATCACCCTGCAGAGTAAAGATGTTATTAACCCACAGATAGAACGCTCGAAAATGCCAGTCAAAAAGTTTGTTCTTTGAGATTGAACTACGGCAGGGATGGTCGGTATATATAGTGTATGGGGCTTGAGAGGTAAGTCGATTAGGTCTGAAGAGCATTTTACCTCGGGGTTCCAACCCAAGATGGAAACATTCTTAGATTTGTTAATGATTGCAGTCAAATGTAACGCAGGCACACTGGCTTTAAAAGAACAAAGTCTCGTTTCCGACTGGTGAGAGATACAAACTGTAGAAAATGCTGGGATCAGTTGTGGAACAACTGATCCCAGCAGTTTCTAAGTGAGCTGAAATTGACTAGGGATACTGCTAAACGTACAGCAATCTTTTGAACACAACAATAAAAAACTCACTGCTACTCAGCACACTCTTAAGTTATAGAACGTCAAAGAAGAATGGCACGAGAAATTCTAATTTGCAAAAGCAGACACTTGAGACCAATGTACAAAAGAACTGAAACTTGACCCTCCACAGCAAGCGGTAACTTTACGGTGCATTTTCACCAACTCACTTTGGTCTTTTTCCATTCATCTGGGTCCCAATCGCTTCCTAACACCGTCCCGGCAGACGAACTCAGACGGATGCGTAGAAATGGCAAGATCTCACTAGCCCCAACAGAGTTTGATCTTCGCCATCTTGGGTCATCAACAGACTTTTCAATAAAGGCCTCGACGCAGGTTACAAGAGCTTTGAGCAACATGACCAATTCGGTTGCCGCTGTGATGGACGTGGAGATTGCTGCAATAAAACCCGAGTGATTCAGCAACCAAGAAGAGGAATAAAGAATTGGAACGAACTGGAATGAATTGAACTGGTCCAGGCCATGAGATACGATGGAAAGAAGAAAGCATGAACTGCAAGGGTTAACACTAGAAATGGGGACTGACCTGATTCGGCTAGACCATCAAGATAAGCGTATGCTTGATAAAATGCTTCCTCCATAGAGCCCGGAGCAAGAGAGGGTGTTATATCGGGGGCGACACTCTCGGTACTTCTAAATGCGAGTAGAAAATCTTTCAGAAGTGGAAAGTTTTCAGGGAGCGTAAGCTCGGAATAAGCCGCTACCTAGAACACAACGAACCCGGTCAACAGACAGCACTGCAACAGCAAGCTTTGAAGTTGAAACATGCAAGACTGCAGACGGCATACTCCTGAGAGGCGGCACGCTTTGACTACTCAAAGATAAATTCCCCGAAGAGGAAGTTGATAATTATATAGGCTATTCCGAGGTTTACTGTCAAGAGGTTAGGACAGTTTCATGACAAACAGAGGTTGAACGTCCTCTTTCAGAGTACATCCCGCGCGGGAAGCCCGTTCGGGTACATGGTGTTCAGTGGTCTACACTGCAATCATAACATTTGATGTGCTCACGAGCAGGGCACTTCCACACGATACCTTCGTTAAGCAACGTATTATAACCAAGAAGACGGACTGAGCAGCTTCTTTCGTTGGTACATTAAACCTCTCGTCATGAGGACTGCATGCCGCCATAGATTCCGTTTCCCAATGTTTGCTGCACGGCCTGCCTTGACTTGGTTCATCACTCGCATCAGTATCTGCTCTTAGGTGTAAAGCCAAGAGGAAACGTAGTCTTCATCAGCATCTCACCATATGACTCCAGCTCCAAATTGTTTTTGCTTTCTACGTCTATAACCTCAAGACTGGTAAATGAATGTAGCGTGAATGCAGACCCAAGTTTGGAGAACAGAAGACTCGACTACAGAACCAAATTTCATTTCAACTGAAATAAAGGTCTCTCGTGAAGCTCTGGAGGCTCGACCTGACTGCAATACGGTCTTAGAACAATCAAGGTGCCTTCGAAGACTTGCAAATGTGCTCGCTAGCTTCTTCAATGCAGACATGCCTGACATCCCAGCAACGCCTGACGGAGCTTTTGGAAGCGTCGAGGCTTGCATCCATGGAGCCAATTTACGCACCGGTGCTTCTAGGCAAGCATCCAGTTTCTGAGATAAATCCTGGAGAAGGTACAAATGGACAGGTAGCTGCGCAAGCCACAATTATCACTAGTTATTTAGTTTTACATTCGGGCTATCAGTATCCTGTTCAGATAGGTACTTGGTTGTATCCATGACTTCACATCAACACGAAACAGTAACGAACGCTAGAGACTCGATATGTACCATAGCGGCTGCGTCTGGACAACATGAATCTTGGGGAACCTGTACGATGCGCCCGGACACTCAGTTTAGAAACAAGAAGTTCCACTGCCTTCGGGAACGGACAGTCGTTACCATGCACTACAAAGCTCAGATGATTCAATTATTAGAAACACCATAACAAGTTCATAGTTGTATATAAAAGTGACGTGAGAGAGATGTAAAATACTTTGCACATTATGTATTTCACGCATAGAACTCATTCGGATAACCGACTTGCACAAACAGGTTGGTGTCATATTGCTATATCCCTTGTGGAGGTTTGTCTGTAGCATCAGTCGGACAATCCCATCAACAAACAATACCACTATTATCCTTAAGAAACGATTGTAGAGACGGAATCTAACCTGCACCGCTAGCAACGCCATACTGGAGATGCTCAAAGGCCGAAACTTCCAACGCTGCTCTACTAGGCCTTCCCCAATGACAACACTTCCTTTATTCATTTCGGTCACAGAACCTCCAGTCTGAGATGGACATGCTTGTTGCTCCTCGGGTTCAGCTGCAGGGCTCTTTGGCACACTCGATCCTAGTGCTTTGTTAAACGCGTCACGTATAGTTTGCTGCCGAGCACCACCGCCGGTGGGCTCATTACCTCCTTGGTTTCCATTGTCGTTGGAGGTTTTATCCGCTTTCTTCTTCCGTCCTCCTTTTCCAGAAGACTTCTTGACGTCGCTTGGAGGTTTTGGCTCTGGTTTTGGCTGAATCGAATCGTCAACCATGGAATGAAGGGAAGGTAATGATATCTTGAATGTAGAGAGACACTCACCGAGACAAAATTCCAAATATCTGCGGGTGTACAACAGTAACAAGGGTGAAGCAGCGACCTAGGGAATCATACTGTAAGTGACACAAGCTAATGAGAACTATAACTCATGCTCAAAGCCATTGTCCAGGAACCTCTGAATCTAAAATGCGCGTGAAACTATAATTTTCAAACATTACTGCTGAGAAAGTAACAATCACCAGACTATGGTTAGCCCATATCAAGTCGAATAAGGTGGAGAACCTGGCTCTGTATCCACCGGACTTACATTAAGTTTCTAACTCTTTTGCACAACTTTCCCACTGTTTCCTCTCGCGTCGTCTGCGTAATCAGATTCTCCAAACGGCCTTCAATTTGGGTTGAAAATGCATTTACCTGTACAACGTCAAAAGAATATAGTGTGTAAAAGTCTCAGAGTTAACTGTCAAAGACTTAATAATCCAAACATACTGCAGCCGTTAAGACAGAGAGGACTGAGGGAAAACCACTTGAATGACAAATGAAGAAGGACAACTTCACTTTGAAATTTCTGGGGCAAAGCTTACCAACTCTCTTATCCAGTTGATGGCATAAAACAGGGCCAAGCATGCTACCGCCTTTTGGTGTTTTGGCAATCCTTTCCAGGCGTCCCCTACTAACAGCTGCATCCACCCAGTCAATCAGTGCCTTCAACAGAAGTTAAACGTAACCAAAAAGGGGAATTCTTTGATAGTTACCTGGTGCTTAGGTAAATACATAGGGCAACCAAGAAGAGCATCAATGCTTCCCAGAGATCCTTGATTCACGACACGTTCAACCTGTTCAAGAAAGGTATTTACATCCCAACAATTAGGAGGCAGAGGAGGTTCTCGCATTTGTTTGGACTACATACGACAAGACAGCAGCGATCAACGAATTTACGAATTTCGCAGGCGATAGTACTCACAGCGGAAAGAAGGCGGAAATTCGGTGTAAGAAAAAGCAACGCTTGAGTAAGACTGTCACAGCACCAAGCAAATATTTTACGTAACTTGGCCACGATATACAAAGGTGATCAACTGCTTACATATCTATTCCCTAACAATGCGGTACGAAGAATCGCAGGAAACGGATTTGTCCTAGTGGAAGTATCTTCTTCAGAACATGGAGGGTGAATGCATATTAGAGAAGAAGTTCCGCTAATAGCAACTTACCTCTTATCAGATGCTGTTAGCATTGGCAGAACATTCAGAATGATGGGAGACACTTCGCCGTCCAAGTTCATCCATATTTCTCCTGAAATCAGAAAGGGAAAACGAAATGATACCGTTGTATAACAAAGGGAAATAACAATCTTCTTCATATGGTAACAGGAAGGTTCTCCTTTTGTACTTCTTACCTTCTAACATGCCAGTCTGGTGGTATCCAGTCTGAAGCTGACCATTATCAAGATCGCCTAGATACAAGGATTCGAACTCATTTGTGTGCTTTGAGATCCTACAACAAGGGACAAAGGAAAGAATTAAGGTGATAAATACATTAATACATAAAGCTCACATAGAGAGGCATAAACGAAGGCCATGTTTTGGAACAAGAAACTCGGGTTTCCTGATTCCTCAATAGATGATAAATCACCATATTCCGCTAGCTCGAACCGTGCAGCCAAGTTCCATATGAATGATATGATACACTGAAGAATAAAGGTTGGCTTAGCTTAAGGCCCACCAATTCATTAGTTGTCCGTTGAGGGCGGTGGTCTCCGCTTGTGCAGTGAGCTCATCGTAGAAAAATCCTCTTGAGAGTGCGGATGATTTGCATGCTTCCAAAACAGTTTGAAGGAGAAATATCGCCTCGTCAGCGCTTGACCTCTTTGAGCGCCACATGCGTAAAAGGGAAATGACCATCAGACTCGAACTCGAGCGGGCTCGGCAAATTATCCAAGCCACCATGAGATTGCAGAGAATATAGCCCCGTGAAGCAAACATAAATGTAAGACGTTACAAACGTGGATTCAAAGTATGCTACCAAACGAAAGTGGACATTTGTTTACTACTTGACCAAGAGCACTCTTTCCAATATCATATTCTCCTAGTGCAGGAACTATAGCAGTACAACCGTTACGTCGTTGTAAACTCTATCATTGATCCAGCTACAGTTCGGGGATTATTAGACAAAGTGAAGACTTGATCTGGTGATCCGGCCAGCTCAAGAAAATGAACAACACAGGAACTTGTAACAAACGCTGGAAATTGTGAATCAAGGAGTCGACTGTTGCCTGATGGTTGTCCTCGTCCGTTTCAGTTTCTGTGCTGTTTTGACGAGCCAAACATGAAGCCAATCCAACACCACCGATAATACCCATCCTCTTGTACTTGAGATCTGGATTCGATATCTAACGATTACCACTTCTCAACAAAGGTTAGTACTTACATGCAGGTATGGACTCTGGCAGCGCAATACGAGTGGTATACCCATATCAGGTCTCAAGCTGGACCAGAAGCTGAAGTACTCCCGCTTCTAAGTTCATGCCACGAGGATAATTACTAAAACACAATGAAGCAGTGATTAAGTTTATTTTCAGTATTCATATACCAAAGGTGCATCTTGACATAACAACCGAAACCGGACCTGTTTGCGGACGATGATGAGGAGCTCGCTAGCTACAGAAGACCCGGTTGAAGAGCCGCTAGACGACCATGCAGATACGGCTAAGTGGCTGAATATTCTATACACCTGCAAAGATTCAAAGCTTCATGTTTCACCGTCGGACTGTCGAACATGACATATCAGCTCCAACCCAACTTGACACTTGTGGCAAGAGTTTGAGAGATTTAGGACTGACGATAATGTGGTTTCAGACTGATTCCCATACGAGAATGAGGTTTGATTGCTCCTACACTAGAACAAATGTCCCCTAGACGATTAATCACACTTGCCTTGAGTTCTTCCTTGCCATCCCTTACCGATACACGAGAAGCAATGTCCAGAAGCATACGGTGGATGACGATATCAGCAACAAGATAAATGCAGTACGTTGGTTGTCTTCTAGCCTATCAAGCAACATCGGTCTTGGCTTCTTCACTCGAAGGGCACCTTAGACAACCCTTCGACGGACAGGACACGAGCGGAAAATAAGAGGGCTACAATTCGTATATGATTCACCAGAATCATGGAGTCACACCTGATGTAGATGGTTGTCTCCAAAGCCGTCCAAAGAATCCAGTACGCCTACAGTTGCACAGGGGAGAATATTGTAATGGTCCGCAAGCCAACATGGCCAGGAAATATTCTTTATAACAAAAACTGTACTTCTAAGTCTGGTAGAAAATGGAACAAACATCTGAATCAGAAACAAAGATAAGAAATTAGAAACAATTCTTTAGCCAATCATACTCGCATTTGACCTAATCTGATGCAAAACATCTCCCTAGTTTACGGAATCATGGCGGCTCTGGGAATGGAAAGTGCGGGTGTCGTCACTACCAGTAAAATAAATATATTAGCGCAGCAGAGAGAAAAGGAGTCCAAGACTAGAACTAACCATTGATGAACGAGGAGATCGGAAGAAGCTTATCCGCATGTTTGGTAGCAAGCAAAAGCAGCGTGTCCAAAGCCGACCCAACTTCATGAGAGATGCCAGAGCCGGTGAGTGTTATCAAAGATCCCAGGACCTGGAGGATGTATGTGAGTAAGATACGATACGAGAACATATTTCAAGTACCGCTTAACATTCTAGCGAGGACTATCTAGTGTAGTCGATCTGCAGCCACTAAAAGCGGAGATAGTAGAAGCAGGGAAGTTACTGGAAGTCACGAAAAGAGAATTTGCTTACATAAACTACACCCGATAGAAGCCAAATGAAAATTTCTTAAGCTCATCGACTTGCATACCTTAGACAGCTGTGACGAGTAGCTTCTTATTACTGAAACCTAAAACAACTGAGGTCTACAGTCTCAAACCGGACCTGTGTTACTGGCAAGCACAGCTGACGACGAGAACTGATGGCCCCTAAATCCATTAACCTATGCTGTTGTACAACTATGTTAGATACCTCTTGACGGTAGTACGTCCCGACAAACTCCTCAAATAAAAGCTCAAGCGTGTGCATTCCAAACTGCTTAGTAACACGGTCTGTGCTTCCCAGGCAAAATTCGCTTACAGAAACCAACGTTTGAAAGTAATCCTGCATGGTAACATTTCCACTTTATCAAAACTGTGAGCCTCATGAGTACCAGTTGTGAAGTCACTTTGACTCACGCAGGAAGTGTTCATCTCTGAGACGATAGACCTAACTTACTTGCAAGGATTCTCCACGACCCTGTATACACTGTCGCAGTAAGGGCAACCCTATGTCCCCACGAGCGATTTTTCTGATCAACAGTTGCTGAGCAATTTTTCGTTCTGGACCCCCGTTGAGATGTACAATGAGTAGCAGCCATACATCCACCACTCTGTGATTTTGCTCCCCTTCAACAACTCGAATCTGCTTCAAAACTGCCTCTAGAACTGACTGTAAATAAAGCACCAACTAAAGTGTTACCACAATATTGGAGTTACCTCGTGCTGTTCACTCTCGCACGAAAATAACTGCTAGTGATATTATTTGAGTTGCAGAACTTCAATCTACATGGATGTCTAACTCCCTAGCGTGAAGAGAAATATTATGTAATTTCGAACAAAACTTACGTCATTGTTAGACATACATTTTGAAATCGCAGACCTGAACGGATTGCCTCAAGAACCAGGGCTTCGCAATTCATAGTTGGAGACTTGCCCTTTTGCTTCCTGTCCGGCTTGCTCATTCGCACATCGGCGATTGTGACAAACTGGAGATTCTCTCGAAGCTGCTGTACTATTTGCATGACGTTGGCCGGAGTGGCAGATTGCAACAGAAATTTCACAACAAGTGGCAGGTCTTCAGCATCGACTGACCTCAGACTAGAAAGCGCGAGAGCAACCACCTGTAGACATAGTTGTGTTCCGTTCCGCACTTCAATTAGCATACACTACTACTTGCAAGTGGAATATACGTCAGTAACAGTCAAGAACCGACTTGGACTGAATGTGAGGACGAGAATAAAACCCGACAGCTGATCCAGATGAAATGCACAGCAAAGGATCCTTCCAGTTCGTGTAGTTATCTGGTTCTCCATAAACAGAACTGCGAAAGCTCTTAACCTGTTCGAAGAGATTTTCATCCAGGTTGAAGCTGGAGAAAGCGTCCAGAATGGGCACAATGAGCTGCAAGTCGTCCTGTAACATTCCCTCTAAGGACCGCACAACCGTCTCATGATCTGCGTCAACAATGACCTCCGGGAGAAAGCTTATAATCTCTTTCTTGAGACCAAGAGGACAAATAGAAAGAACCTCCAGTAACTTCTCCGTGAGACTCCCGCTGTGAACTACATATTCAAGCCAGCGAAATTGGCTCAGTATCAGTCTTGGGATACTCTCCATAAGCGGGGGGAGCCCGAAACTCCCACCCTCGTCCTCTCCAACATACTCGGGCAGTTTTTCCAGAAGAGTAGATGCAAGTGAAGTCTGAATAGGGGCCACAGACAGCAAAATTCTGGCCAAACTGTCGCAGGAACGTAAATTTCTGTTTCTCCCAATTGTTGCCATCGGCAACAGAATCCTGCTCCAGAAAACCGCTTATTGTCTCAGTAATCAATTACTTCAGTTCATAGGCAGCTGACTGTCTTCAGACCGCCTCAACATCACCCTAATCCTAAAGACGAAACGCAGATAGCTGGTTCGACACATAGCGAGACAGTATGAACTAAACACTTGAGTTGCAATGCATACATGTACATCAATTTGTTGGAAGGGCCAAGTAGGAGGACGATGTTACACGATGTTGAACGGATACTCCACTTAGCACGGAATGGAATGACGGGACCGAGTACTGAAAGTAAATGAACCCTTGAATATCATTCTGACAATACGACATTGTGCAGAAGTTATTTCAGCGGAGCTGAACCGTGACCGAAGCTGCTGTTCGTCACAATCTACTCTGGGACTGGAAGAAGGCAGAGGAGGACTACCCAAACGTTAATTTCAGAGGAAAACGACTTCGCGCTAGCATCACCAGGTTGCGTTCGTAAGATTTTACACCTCTATCAGCTCGTGACTGAGTAGTAGAAGCAGTCTTATGCACTAGAAAAGGCGACATTTCTGAGCAGTTACGCGCCATGTTTGGAAGTAACTAGTACGTTGCAATCTTCTTAAAGAAGGGCAACAGAGGATAACAGCTGAATTTTCAAATCCAAATGGCTACTAGCAACTAAGTGAAAAAAAGATCATCTCAAGGCGATTGCGGGAAGGCTTGTGAATACGATTTAAAATGAGTGACAATACTGTCAGAATTAAGTAATTTCGGGGAATTCATCTCATGGACTCGGCTAGAGCTAACCTGCGAAGACTGTTCTGATCTGCTATGAACGTCTGAAAACATTCCAAGAACCTCCTCATAAGGTCAGCGTCTGGCTTCAGGCGTTGCTCCAAATGCATTATGACATTGCGAGAATCACAGGCTATCACAGGAGGGCCTGGTGCTCTGAGTGAGCACGCAGCACTTGCTAGAACTGATAAAAACGCGTCTGCTTGAGTTTGAGCCCCTTGCGTTGGACGTCGCCGCACGGGCGGAGGCGATACAGTGGTGCTCTCTGAAGGGAGTGATCTTTTCCTCGACTCCACCACTCCAGGCGTCATGGAGCCTGCTTCAATCGGCAGAATCAATCGACTGTCAATGCAATCCAGAAGAACTGAACCTTCTCTTCCACCGTTTATTCACAATATGTCCCGTAGCGTCTGCAACGAGATTCGAAACTAAAACTCAAATACTCAAAAGCCGCTCGGCAATCAATGACATAATTCCACAACAGGTTAACATCAGATCACTTCCTTTGTCAATGCTTTCGTTACTGCAGGGACAGGTCTAAACCGGGGATTCAAAGACGGAGCCTGCTGGAACGAGGCGAAGCAGGGACATTTTGAATGTTTCCCGCCGAAGTATCTACTATGAACCATAAAACCATAGAGCTATAGAGGACATGTGTCGCCGAAGTATCTACTATGAACCATAAAACCATAAAGCAATATATGACAGGGGGAGACCCTGTCCTCTATAGCTTAACCTCTTACATTTGAGAGAACCTCGGCCCAGAGTACGGTAACCTGGGTAAAGGATCTTGTACAAAACCGGAAGACCCAGTCACCCAGGGCCAGGTCCCTCCATAGGAAGCATGCCAAGCACATGAAGCATACCAAACTGAAGCATGCCTAACGGTTTTCTGTTTGACCCAAAACGAATTCTTGAGTCAAGAGGACTGAAACCTGGATTATGTAAAGAAATATTTGAGAACTGGATCAAAAGATTATGCACTTGCGGGGTAAATGCAATAATTTCAGTCATGAATGTCACGGACGAGCTAACAATATGCATGCAACATGAACTTCTGGAGAAATTTTGTTCACTTTTTATTATAAAAATATTATAAATTATAATATTAAAATTCTATAATAAGTTGATTGAAAAAATTTAGTTATAAATATTATTTTAACCAGAACTAAGGTTAAGTGACGGTGCAGACATAACCCATAAAAAAGAGAAGAAAGACGCACTTTCGAGAATATAAACGTGAGAGGCTAGTAGCAAAGAAAAATTAAATTCGCTAAACAATCAATTTATTATCTTATTTTTATTTTGAAAAATTAAAAAAAATTATTATTTAATAGAGTTAGAGTTTAGCCTATAACCTAAACCCTAAACCTTATTTAATAATTAAATTTACTGATTAAATAATAAATTAAACCCTTGCATATTTGCCGCTTCCAACAGAAAGATTGAAGAAGTGGAGAATATATATTTACGGTGCTTTCCTGCATATAACTCAAGACGGAAAAAACCAACACAGGGTGGTAACTTTTACTTCTGTCCTCGACTTGCCCACGGTGGTGCCACATAAGCATCATCTAGGCTCGACGAAGATTTGTGTATAACAGGACTTGTGTCCTTTGGAATGTCAATCTCACCCAAGTCTCGTATATAGACGGCCAAGTATCATTTGATTTAGAACTGGACGGTGCTTTTGTAAAGCAAAGAATATGTGTAATTCAGCAATGGCGAAATGAATCTTTTGCTTGAGAAGAGTGGAGAGAGAGAGTTTCTAATTTCCGGGGGTCTTTTGGGATATGGTTTATGAACAGTTCTGTGTGTCAAATTGTATAATATATAGCTATTGTCTTCTTTTATATACGCTAATTCTGCATACCGAGTGTGAGAACTTTCGTTTATTTTGTATTACAGAATTTCCGCAATCTTTTAGTGTATTTCTGTAGAGCAGATCGTAATTAACAAATTTGATTAAACACTATGGTTATCCTATTATACAAAATATTCTGTATTAATTATATTTTGACAAGCTCAGGATGACTGATCCTTGTCAACCCTCGACCCTCCGCACCAGTTATGTGCGATTGGTGTAACCAGTACGGTGTATCCCTGTCTCTCATGTAAAGCCAAACCCAACCATTCCACCAACCTCCTGGGATCGGCAAACAGATTCGTAGAAAGGACAACTAGGCAGCCTGTTGCGATGCTTCGCTTTAGCAAAATGAGGTACAAAAGCTATGAAGAGGCTACCAAAAGTCCAAGAACTACAAGGACTGGAATTTTGGTAGCCTAAGTTTCAGGGCACAATCTAGTAACTCACCATGAGCTTGAAGAAGAAGTTATTCCAAGACTTCCGCATATGTTCTGATGCTTCACAATGTACACTACTTTGATATTTCTCACAAGGAAGTCTTTGGTTACCGGTTTCACCACGCGTTCAGTAAGGTATGTAATCCATGTGGAACAAAGCAAGCATTCTTAAAGCACATTCTCAAACCCTAGATGTTAACCAGCTCTGCTGCGAGATCACTGAAATCAATAATAAGCTTTCCACTAGGACTTCTTTTCGAGCCACAACCGTCGTAAGAAATGCAGGGGAGAGTTACGATTTCAGGTGTCAGTTCAACGTCGTTAACCAGCAAATATGGAGTATCGAGAACATTGAGACGACCAATGGATCTTGAGAAAGCACAAAGCACAACTTCCGTCATTCATGTTGTGAAGCAAGTGTGCAAAAGCTGAGACTCAATTGGGAAATTGACTGAAGCAGCAACGGTGATAATTGAATAATTGATGACGCTGGAACTGAGCAAAAGATACACCAAAGACCAACCGACTGCTATTCCTGCTTCATGAGGTCCTGGAAACCTGAAAATGAGACCTCTGGAGAAACTGGGTCTTAGTCAGTAGTGAGAATGACCACCGCTTGGAACCAGCAGTGATCTTCGAAGATGGTAAGTCATTCCATGTGAAAATCTACACTGCTTGGAGTCTTGAGAACTCATAGTTGTCGGCAAATCGTGACGCACAAAAACTGATCGCAGTTTCTTGTCATGGAAACAGAGAACATGCGCTCTTGGTAGTACCAACCTGAACTGCTCACGAAAAGATTTAAAAGCGGCAAACTCACAGCAATCTAGCCACCCTCAATCGTCTCTGTTATTCCGGCGTCCGCATTTCGCCAGGATTCGTGGTAACAGGTCTCTCGAGATGTATTTCAGGAAGTCTTCGCATCCACAAAGACAATCGAGAATGATATGTCTCTTCCGATGATAAGAAGGAGACGGCTCGTGAACCTCATACCGATCATTGGCCCTTTGGTATCCGCTTCCCATAGTTGCAACCGCAGATCCTCCAGCACCTTGAGACGATCGAGAAGGTGAGAGGCAGGAGACGAGTCCGGACCTCGTACCGGTATAATGTAGCGGGGTACCGCGCTACATTATACAGACCACGGAGAACATACTGTAGGTACCTGCAAAGACGACCGACACTGTGGGCATATCTAAATGCGTATTCGCTGTCGAATGAATCGCGGTTAGACCATGATCGTGGTATCACTCGTTGGCAAAAGGATATTCGCAAGAACTCACACGGGAGGATTGGTGTTGTTCGGAGGGTTCGGGCGGCTTCTTACCATCTTGCGATCCTTGTCCACGCTTACTGTACTGACCGAGGGTGCTGAATCAGCGCCGTGTCCCTCTTGACAGAGTTAACGTGACGAAGCAGGTGGACAAGGGGACAGAGTATTATTCTGGTCTAATACCAGTACCTTAAACTGATTTGCAGGGGGATCTTTACAGTGCGTGTCGTGGACAATCCAGTGGGACGGACAGTCTGGGCACATTCGCCAACGGAGAAAGTGGTTCAGGAAAGAGTTGAAGGTGCCGGATCTGACCAACAGGAGGCAGATACATCCGAACCGCCGCCGTGTGATTCGGTGAAGGATTGGCTTACGAAGCAACTTCTGGTGGTATGCACACCCCACAGACTACAGTGCCTGTGATAAGACTCACCTTGTTCTTCCACCAAGTCAGTAAGAGGATGACTGATGACACCACTATTTATGCACATATGTGGTATAGGGTGCTGAATTTGGTGATGTTGGAACGTAGTAAAGTGATGCAGTAATTGCTAAGAAAAGGTCATTGTGCTTACGCATGTCTTACGTCTTTCTCTGCTTTTTTTTAGTTCTATACACGCCTGTGCTTTTGTCGTCCACTTATTGATAAGATAAGTGGACGACAAAAGCACAGGCGCTTACTGTTTCATGGAGGTATCATGGATTTAAAGTGTGGTAGAGTTCCCCGGGTAGAGTTCCCCGAATCACGACTAAAAAGAAGCATTAACTGAATCCTCTGACTTTATATGTGTTATTTTCTGCTAGGTCTCTTCGCGCCTTACATTGTCGAACAGCATGACTCTCAGATGTCATTCGCAGTCTACACAATACCTTTTCATGAGCTATCATCCGATTATCCAGAGTTGGCCATGGGATTACAATTTTGTGTTCACAGGATTCTCAGCTAACCAGACTCAGAATTATGTGAAGTCCATATTGAATCGACTTCTCATGGATGAACAGGCTCGTTTGTTCTGAAAAGAAGCTAATCCAACAGTAGCACAGTAAGGTCAGCTAACAAAGTTTCACCTACAGCACTAGAAACTCTTCTACTGCTGCCTTCAAACGACCGAGTATGTCAGCTTCGTCAAGTGGGAAAGTTAAGAAACAAGTGGAGAAGGTAAGAACAATTGATGACATAGGAGTTTCTGGGAGACCTTTAGTTGATCAAGGTCTGCTGTTGCAACTGTCTTTCTCTTGGACGTGAACAAAATGACCTCACATATCCTCTTGGAAGCACATTGGAAAGTAAAAGTTCAAGTTATGAGCCGTTGCTTCTATCAGCTTGATCTCAATGTGCAACCCCGAAGTGAAATGGCCGAATGAAGTGTGTCGAAGTGTAGGTAAGGCATTTTGTTGAGAGAACTGTGTGGATCAAAGCCGGGAATGCACTATAGGGTTCTGAGACAGACAAGACATACAAATACACTCTCGAAGATGAAAACTGCAGTTATCTCAACTAGCATGTCACCATCTGAGGCAAGAAAGAGGATTCTGTTCCCAAAACATAACCCGTAGTGTCTGGAAAATTGTGAAAGTCTGGTAATTCTGCTACGTTACCATCCTGGTCAACACTAACAGGATACGGAAGAAGATGTCCGGTCAAGTCGCAAGGCTCGTCTTGGATGTACGCACTCCACAGATCATTGGCAATGTCGTTAACGGCGCGCACGCACTCTAGCCTCTCCGGTTGAAGAAACTGACTGCCCAGTGTACCGAGGTGTTCAAACCATAAGGACATCCTGAAACCATGAATCTGTCCTCTTTGATCAAGGCGATTTGGCTGATATGAACCCATAGCAATTTCAGAATCTCGACCTCCGTTCATCGATCGCTCGTTGATGTTTGCAGATCCCACGATGATGTATTCATCATCCACTATCATCATCTTGGAGTGGACGTAGATCATAAAGCGCCTGGCATCCTGGGACAGCTTGTAGTCGGTGTCTGCTGCAGGAGGCTCGCTCGGGTCAGCCTCCCATTGGTGTTTCTTCTCGCGGTTAGCTATGCAGTAAAAATTTAGATAATCCTTCGGACTAGTGCTTGGACTGTCTCCTTCCTTGGCATGCAGTGCTCGACCTATTTCCTTGTACATCATTTCCATCGTATAATGCGTCCACGCCAATATGGCCTGGACAGAGCCAGTCTCGGCCACGGCTTCGGGCCACATGGGAATGATTACGTACACCGCAAAACGCTCATTCGCCTCGATCTTACTCACGATCTTGCGGGCCAATTCCATGGGGATGAGGTTGGGTGCTGGACAATCTGATGATTTCGCCCATCCAAATGCGCTCCCGACGAAATATTGGTTTTCGATGTACACGAAATTCCTGGCTCTCCTGATGGCATTGATGTACGCATCCTGAATTGACCGATCGAGGACATTGTTTTTACCGGTCACCAGTCCGGCTTTGGCCGCCTCGTCGGGAGACGAGGGAAGTTCCACGGCTCCGCCATCGATGGATCTGAAAATCTGGACGTTCCACGTCTCTGGGTCATCTTCTTCGGTCACAGCCGACGGTTTGTCCATATTCGGTATGTCTGCTACTGAGATCAGCTTGTCTTGCATCTCCTTGCTGGCTTGCATCTTCCACCTGTTCTCAAAATTATATAGTACGTCCCAGGCCACAGCTCCTTCAAGTCGTGAATGAATGTCATGCCAAGGTTCGCGCGGACCTCCGGACGCGATGGAAGCCCCGTCGAAATTCGGTTGATGAAAGTCGTCTGCATGAGCTCCATTCAAGGTGCCGAAGAGGGAATGGTGTTGTGTATCATACCGTCCGTCACACAGATCAATGCCTCCGACGAAACTCACAATCCGTCTATTTCCGCTGTCATCGACAGGGGCGTCAACGATTATAGTCTTCTGATGATGCGTGAAAGCCATAGAAATGGACATCTCCTGCACGATACTCAGGGCCTCGTCCGGATTACGAGGACACAGAAAACAATTCACCTTGGAACCTTTGAAATACTTCTCCGTGTCCTGGTCGTGAGTAGCCATGACCCCGTCCTGGACCCAGAACCCAGACGTTCTGTCATCCCATATAAGAAGATTCACTGTCACTCCTTCCTCCGCCTTTTCTTTCAGCAGCTGTCCGAGTGTCACGCCCTCCGCCCCATAGATCATCCTGTCCTGGTCCCGCACGAGCTCGATTTCAGTGTAAACGGACCATCCCGTGATGTAGATCAAGTGGCGCGCACCATCGACGAGCTCGTAAACATCTTCCCAGCAGCGAGTGGGCTCCCGGACGCCACTGGCGAGAGGAATGTACGGCAAGAAATTATCCGGCATGTGAGCGTCCTGATAGAGGGTCACTCGGCATCCTCGTCTCTGAGGGTAGAAGGTGTAAGGAACGCCGTCGTAATCCCTGCCTCGGGGGAGGCCTTGTCCCCAGTTCTCCTCGTCCTTGGCAGCGTAGAAGCGCATGCCGATCCGAACTCTTGAACTGACTCCATGCGCTTGGACGGGCGAGCCGTCGTCCGTGTAGAGGTCGTACCAGTCGTAGATTTCTCGACCGTCCAGAAGATCCGAGGCCGGGACCTTGGCTCTGCCGATCAGACTCGCTCCCACGGTGTTATCGATCTTGAGGCTGATAACCACCTCGGGCACAGTGTGAGCTGCGTAGATGCGGAAGGACTCCCCCCACACAGGGTTTACAGGTTGATCTTTAATGATTCGGGTCCTGTCGACTCGGGTTTTGCCCAGATCCACCGTCGCATAGAGACTAGTTTCTCCTCGTCCCAAGGAGATTGTATCCTCGACCGTGTCCAGCAATCGCGTCACCGGAGGAGAATCACTTTTGGCTCCCACCACCAACCCATCAGCCTCATAGATTGTCACGCTGAGAATCCCGTGAAGCAAATAGCTCGCCATGGCTTGCAGCGAATCAATCAGTCGATCAAACTGACGGACTGCATTTGAGTTCGTTATACAATTCTTACTACACACAATGCTCTCGTGATATATATGTAAGATTCTACTTGTGCATACATATGTACCTGGAAGCTTAATAGACAGCTTCTGGGCTCTCTGGCGTTCAGTACTTGCCGTGATCACCGAACGAGAGGTTCATCTCCAAGCGACGGAGATGCCCGAGAGCACAACAACGATGCACATTTATTCAGCGCAGGTTCGCAAGCGTGCCCATCACCCGCGTATTATGCAGTATTGCAACTGCAGGCAGAGGTTTTCTGGACCCCATGCGTGTAGTAGTATTGATTGATGGGTTCCTTCCTATTCCACGGAGCTTCGGCGACATGCTGTACAGTAAAAGGTGGTCGTTCCCTCCTGGCCCCGAGGAGCTTCACGTCTATTCGGTCATTATTAGAACTCACACGCCCATCAGGTATGGAATTGTCTGTCTCGATCCTCGGGGCCGGGTCTGCTCTCATTCACTCATTAAACCTGCATGTGAGGGACAGATCTCGCTTTCCACTGCCATTTTTGGCCTTCCATGCACGATCACGTCGACGGCAGTCATGATCTGCGTCTGGCAGAACCCAGCTTTGAATCTTTTTGGCTTGAGATACTGATGAGTAAGATTACCGCAGCAAAAGCGGACATGAACTCCACTATTTCCAAATGAATGCAACTGGTTTCAACTGCAGAACATACAATCCAGCTAGAGTCTGTTCAAGGTCCCAAGCCGAAGAAGTTACATCCGCCCGCCGAGGCAGTCAAAACCGGTTGAAGCAAGTGAGTTCATATGAGATCAGTAAACTGTTCGACATAGACATGTGGACTGGAGAATCATTTTCATGCCCAGGTAGCAAGGTCGACACGCGATCAAATTTCTCAACTGTAAGAAGCAATTCAATCTGGTCCTGCTGAGGACCATAAATTGATTACGACCCATAATGACCATGCATGCTGTCAATGCAAACACCCAGGAATTCGTTTGTTGGAGTTCGTGACAAATGAATTTGAGTAAAGGTCCAAAGAAGATCAGACTTACTGTACAACGATACAACTGGTATGAAGTTATGAAGTCAGTCCGCTGCATGGTAAAGCTCCGTATTGGTGAGTATAAAATTGACCTTCAGATCCAGATCAGTCATGGCGGTGGCTTTATATAGCTACATATCGGGCTGGACTTCATTCAGCTGCTGCTAAGTTATCGAGTTACCGAGACGCGAACGAGAAGAGTCTGTCTGTCTAGAACTCTTCGAATGGAGAGCATGTCCAGCTGGAGGGTGATACCAAGTGGAGAATCCCACAAACTACAGTTCGACCCAACATTCCTGCAACTGGATAATGCACTTAGGGCCTCACCCCACTGCGGGCATTATTTCAATTCGCGTCAGAGAACCGCAGCAAAGGACTCCTGCCGAAAAACCTTAGTTTTCCCTTGAAACACGGAAGATAAGAAAACCTATGTTGGGAGGAAGAGGAGGAAAATTCTTTCTTTCTCGTACTGCTATCGTATCGCACAAATTTCTTATGTGGAATTTATTCAGGAAAACACTGAGTTCCTAGATCTCCTGTGGGTAAAAAGTGTGTCCAGCGAAGTGCAACCACACAAAATAATCTTTTCTCAGTGTAAATTTATCGTTTATTTAAACTTACAAATTCAATCCAGTTTTGGAACTTGCAACTTCACTCAAAATCTAAAACCAGTAATTTGATCGCATAGCCCTTGTAGAACCTTATCCAATAGTATCTCAAACACCTCAAACTGAGGTCTGGAATTCGAGTTATTACAAATTAAAGATTTCTGAACCAAATTATCTCTAAGTGTTGAACCTTAAATTTCTTCTCTCCTTTGCTAACAAAACCTCTTGCATTTTCCTTCTCCAAACTCTACATTAAGAATAGTATCTTCTTGGAAAGCGCTTGCAAAATGCTTTCGAATGACACCAAGAACATCCCAAACCGAACTTCATATACACTACTACGATCGGTCAAAATACATCAATTCTTTGCTACACATAAAAAGCTTCCACAAGTGCAGAGGCTTTTTTACTCAACTTGAAACTACTTCCAACTCGGACCTCACATCTGTGTAGCCTTTCAAAATCCTTTTCGATGATAGCCAAATATCAGAAAAGGACTTCTGTAGCTTGAGCTATGGCTCTCTCTCAAGTTTCGCCTTTGGTCTCTCTTTGATAGTAGTGCTCACTCTTTAAGAAATATCTGAATTATGCTAAAAAATACAGCTAAATTTAATCATAATTAACTTTAGCTAGTCATGACTAACTTGATATCTCTTTAAAGTACTTGGGTAGCAAATAAACATTCTCCACACTTTGTTATAACTAAACATCTTACTAATAGATAAATTCTCTATGCGTAACATAAGTCGTTATATTTTATCTCCGGACTAAATTTTCTCTCCGTCCTCGGAGTGAAGAGAGAACTTTCGTCCATGAAACAACTTTATGGTTGATCGGATCGAATCTCCTTCTGAATGTCATATGTGAAGTTGCTCCACATCTTATCTACAACAAAAAGATCAAAATATCTAGGAAGAAATTTCTTCCTCTAGCCCTCTTGAATCTAATAGGTCATACAACATTACCCAATCTCCGACTTGAAAAGGTTTTACCTCCCTCTTGTCCAATCGTTTGTCGTAACTCTTTTTTTGATATGCTTGAGCTCGTTTCATCCGGATCATTGCTACCACGTGGGTCTCTTCCAACTCCATGAGGTTCTCCTTTCTTGATCTGACGACGTCTTTCTCTCCTTAACCTCTTCAACTTTCATTGAATAGTTTGAATTTAAGTATCCAAGTCGAATTGGATCGATCACTTGGACTCCACTCCATAAACAAGTCGAAATGAAGAATACCCAGTAGAAGTCTTTGTTGTCATTCGATACCCTCATAAGATGGCATGTAGTCTCTTATTCCAAGTATGTTTCAACAAGTTTCAACACCAACATCTTTGACGAGCATTATACAAAGTGTAAGATTGATCCTTTCCGTAAGATCATTAGCATTTGGTTTGTATGACGTCGTTTCGTGGCTTGATAAAAATGTGTTGTAGTATAGTAATAGTCATGTTTCTTACAAACTCTCCTCCTCTATCTGAGATCAACTCTAATGGACATCCAAATCTTGTGATGATCCTCTCTCATATGAATCTACCACTTTTGTTTCATTAGTGTCCTTCAAAGGTCTAGCCTCTACCCACTTGGTACAATAATCTGTGACGACTACAATGTATTTATTGCCTTGAGTTGTCATATTAAGAGGATCTACAAAGTCAATACCTCACTTCTCAAATGGTCCTAACACTAGAATTGAACTTAACAGAGGTGTTCTGGTAGACTTCAGAGCAAATGCGTGACATACTTCAAAAATTCTGCAATAGTCTAAAAACTCTTTGAAAATACCTCTCCAATGATAACACTTATCCAAAATCTTGAAGATAATTATCTTATCAACAAAGTGACCTCTGTCGTCATGAAACTCGTGCATTAGCTTGAAAGACTCCTTCTGACCAACTATTCTTTCTACCATGGTGTAAGATTTGCATCTCTTGATCAACGCGTTACATTCTCGAGTATGCATACCTCCTAGAAAAGAGCCATCTGCAAGGAAACTTCATATTTCCTTGTACTCGTTCGGTACCTCCTCAATGCTTGTGATGGTCATCACTTGCTTGTCTGGAAGTGAATCATCAAACGATTCTTCTCCCTCATCATCATAAGCCCTCGACAAGAGATCAATATTTGTATGTTTTTCCCTGGTCTATATTTGATCACGTAATCGTATTCTGTTAGAAGGATCTTCAGCATTAAGCTTATTAAAGATATACTTTAAAGTCTTATGATCTCTGACTATGGAAAATTTCCCTCTTAGCAAGTAATGTCGAAATTTCTTCAATCTGAAAATCACAATCAATCCTTCTCGTTCATTCACGGAGTAATTCTTCTCCGTTGGAACCATCTGCGTACTAGCATAAGCTATAGAATGATCATGCCACTCTCCATCTAATTGACTTAAGGTACATGCGATTGCTACATTAGAGGTATCTATATATGAAATAAATGCTATACTCCACTCAGGTTTAGCAAGTATAGGAGTTGTCACCAATGCATTTTTAAACTCCTCAAATGCTTCATTTGTCTTTTAATCATGCACTATCAAGTCAAAATCAACTCCCTTCTTCATGTACATAGTCAAAGTTATTGCTTTGTTTGAGAAGGAAAAGACAAACCTACGATAATATCCAACCATGCCAAGAAACTGCCTCAACTTGATCAAGTTGATAAGAAATGGAAGATCCACGATCTTCTTCACCTTCTCAAGATCTATCACAATCTCATTCTTGGAAATGATATGTCCTAGCAGTAGACCTTCTTCGCAGCCAAAGATGCACTTCTTTGGATTTAGAGAAGCGTGTGCTTGCTCCAACCTCTGCAAAACTTTGATCACAAGATCAAAGTGACCTTTCTTTTCTTCCGTACATGCAAAAATTGTCAATAAAATCACGACAAACTTCCCTATGAATGGTTCAAACACCTTGTTCATGAATCTCTCAAATGTGACATTAGCATTACACAATTAGAATAACATTGCTCGAAATGCAAATGTTCTCCAAGGAGTAGTGCATGTAGTCAATTGTTAGTACTCCTGTGCTATCTTGATCTGATTATACCCCTTATAACCATCACCAAAGATGTGTCACTCATGACCAGCAACTTTCTTCCAAATCTCATCTATAAATGACAGAGGATAATAATCCTTCTTGGTAATTACATTCAGCTTCTTATAGTCTATGCACACTCGCAGCTTATCATTCTTTTTCTTGACAATCACAATGGGTGTAACCTATTCTGAGTTCTCCACCTTGTAGATGAAACTCGCCTCCTTCAACTTGTCTATCTCCTCCTTGATCATCATTGCCGTTGTAGGATTGACTCTTCTCTGCTTCTGTCGAACTGTTCTTGCGTTCTTTTCTAATTCAATTCGATGAGTCTCTAGAATCACCTCCTTCAACTCCTTGTAATTGAAAGCAAATACATAGATATATTTCTGAAATATATCTAGGAATATACTTTTCTCGTCTTGAGTGATATTTATATCAAACTTCAAGGTAGAGAGTCTTCTCACGATCTATGTCTCACTCAACTCTTCTTTGTTAGTGTCTTTTTCTATTGCTGGTCGAGGCAACAAGTCAATAACGCTAAGTTGATGTAATGATTCATCTCGACCACATCTTTCGTCATCAGTCGAGGATTCTTGATCATAAGAATCTCTCGTATCTACCTTTGACACACTGTGATCATCCTTCGTATCAGATTCCCAGTAGTCACTAGTGGGTCTATCAGAGTCAAAAGTCACAACTCCAACGCTCGAGAGAGATATTATCACTTTGTGATCTTTAGGTCCAATCCGTAAATATCCTTTGTGCCACCTATATGTGGTGCGCACAACTCTCAACCAACGCCGACCTAGGAGCAAATCATAACTAGAGTCCTTTAGCATTTGAAAGAACATCAATGTTTGAACTTCCATCACAGACCACAACCACCTTCTCTAACACACCAAGAGGTCTTACCTGTTGCTTAGTCATCTCCACAATAATGCTAACCGTACGAGTTGGTTCCATCCTCAACTTCTTCATCAACCTCTCCGATATGGCATTTATAGCCAATCCTCCATCCACCAATATGTCAGAGACGTAGTGACCATTCAATCGGACTTCAATCTTTGAACCCTAGTGCATACCTCTGAAGCATGCATATCCATCACACCAACTCTCATAGATTTAGATGTCTTGCTCTTGGGTTTCTTCTTCTTGTTTCTCTTAGAACTTTCTCTTCAGAGTTCTCTTCATAAACTGGGGTTGAGTGCAATCAGTTCCCACTTGAGAAGATGAAATGATGAAATCCGTCATCCCTCACTTCCTTCTTGGCTCCCTTAGTGTACTCAAAATATTACTCGAGCGAGTATTTTTACTTGGTGACTACTCCATGAAAAATGGTTCATCGGAAAATCGAGTTTGTTTTCTTTCTTGAGCTAAAAGCTCTACTGATACATGAGAAGAGTTCGAGCTCTCTCCCTTCTCATAGATGAGATCTCACACTACATCGATAGTAGCTGCTCCCTTATCTTGTGCTTGTGATGGATTTCTTCCACCAACATTCATTTTGACAATTTCAGCACCTCTTGCTCTGTTGTTAGGATAGTTTCCTTGAAAATGAAAACCTCCACACGTCCAACATGTGATTCTTCCAAAGTTACCTTGATTTCCTCAATTGGGATTGTTGTCGTAATCTCTTTGACCTCCTTTTTCACCTTTGTTCCTCCATTCTCGTAGTTGCACCACGAGAATAGAGAATGCTCTTCAACTCGGCATGAAAATCTGAGATGACAATAGACATCACTGTAGGGACAAACGGTCTTGGTATCGTTGTTGGAATAAGAATTGGCGATGAAGCAATCACCAACTATGATGCAAGTGCTATCGTTGTGGCTGCACCAAGAGTTGGAGTCTACACTAAAGTAGCATGACGAGGTTGGATGAAATCCTCTCTTCCATATTTGTCGTAATCTTGATGGCCTCCGCTTTGGTTGTTGGCTTCTCATACCTCACTTGAGTTCGAATTGAAGGTCTTAATCCTCTCACCAAGTTCTTGATCAGCACTGCTCCAATCCCTATCATCGTTAGTTCCACGTTGTCTCCACTCTTCCGTAAGATCATCTGAAACTGTTGCTCTAACTTATCCACCCTTTCAGCATACTGCCGAAATAATGTTGTTTCTAATGCAACCCCTTTTGAAGTCTCAAACAAACGGTTCTAGATCTTCATTGTCTCATGAAACACATATAGCTTTCCCATCTTGTAACTACTCTTTCTGCTCTTTTAATCTTTGTGCAATAACGACTCGCTAGAAGAGTACGAACATCACCAATTCCATTCGAGAATAATCTACCATAGGTAAAATGAAAAGAAATGATTGTAACAACACCTCTTGTGTCATTTCTTCTCCCAAGGTAATCATGAGCACGAGTCACATTGTCACCTTCTCCACTATCAGAATGACGATCTCTATCACAACTTAGTCGAGTCCTCCTTTGAAGTCGACAATTTATTTGTATCAGCTCTCTGAGTCTCCTCTAACTTCTCGATTACTGACGTAAGTAGAGCAGCCACATCTATGCACTTATGTCCTCTTGATAAATCACCGAATCCACAACTTGGACAAGGATTCTCTCCTAGGAGACGAATTGGCAGTGGTGAAGATGGATCCACTCGAAGACTCAAATTAGTAAACTCTCGCTTCTCTTTGACTCACTCTGCTCTGATCCTAGTTGGACAATTCACTACTTTATGTCCCAACTCTCTACAAAAATAACACCATAAGTAGGTTTCTACTCTTCTCCTCGGAGATTCTACTTGAGTTTTTACGCTAGTGTTTTCAAACTCAGCGATACTCTCTCTCAAGCTCTTTTTGAGACTTACTATGACATCTTTCGAAACTTTGAGGAAGGTTTCTAAGTCTAACTTTCCAGTCTTTAGAACTTCCACTCATGTTGTTGTGCCTTCTCAACCATTGAGTGGACAATACACCTTAGAGGAAAACAAATCTACATCATTTACTTTACTCTTTCGAGCTTTATATTGAAAATCGTGTATTACACATGCTATACATGAAACAAAATCTAATCTAAAATTAGTTGTCTAAGATAATCACCTCATCACCATTGTCTATACTAATCAGACGGTGGTGATGAGTCTTAAAGTCACTCTTGTAGGGATCCAACTCTACTTCACCAAGAGCGTTTGTGACCTCCATAATGAATGATGTTTTAAACTCCACTTTCTTCACATCTGCGTCAATGATCTCCAGAGCTTCTTGATACGCACAGGTCACCCCAAGAGCAATAGATGCGTGTGCGAAACTCATCTTTACTTAAATTTCACCTTTGCGTCTCCGTTCGAACTTCTAAATGTCTCTTCTTCTCTCTCGACACTAGAACTGGATTCTCCATGAAATATTTTCAAGACCCCCTTATATGCCGAAATGTATATCTCTTAGTCGATAAGAGATCTCTCCAAAACTTTTGTGGCATCTAGTAGCTCAACCTCCAAGCTACTAACTCATGAAGTTTGAACAAAATTTTCCTTAGTCAGAAGAAATGGTGCTTCAAGACATGAGAAGAACCGATAAACTCTTAGAGATTCTCAGACAAAGAGATGTAAAGGTTTTCGCAATCCACTCTTGTAGAGCGAGATGATAGAACCTACTTTTGAGATCCCGTCAGAGTTAGTACAAAGGTGTAGAACCTACTTTTGAGATCCCGTCAGAGCTAGTACAAAGGTGGAAGAGTTAGATGAGAAACATGTACAAGAGTTTGAAGACTTGTATAGTCTTCATAGTTGACAGTCTGGATTGTTGATGCTTGAGATAGATGGGTGGAGTCAGTTTATGTGAGTTGAGGATATGGAAGAAAATACAATAAAATGTATGATGAAACAGGTGTCATAGCTATGACGTGTAGGAATTCTACATGAAAATGATGTAATTTCTGGCTTGTTTGAAGAGTTTGTATCGGTACAGTTGTTTGCTAGTTGGTTGGACGGTGTAAGCAGATTGATAGAGGACAAAGCTGGTATGATGGTGATCTCTATCCACTTTTGACAAATGTATGAGGAGATTACTACATGTTTGCGGTTCTTTCTCTGTTTGATGCAGAAGAGTGAAAGAAGGGATGCAATTTGTTGATGTACACTTGTTCAAGAGGCAAAAGTCCATGCAAAGTAAAAATCTATATTGAAGAAGATGAAGCCGGTAGTAACTCAACTACCTGCTAACTCGCAACAGCAAGTATAGTTAGTAGACACTTAGCCCATGAGATACGATTAATAGGCACTAAGCTCATATAGGAGCTTCAGATAAGAGGAGATGATTTCGTGACTGAGATTGAGAAGACAATTTTTGAGCAGATGATAGCGAGTTATGATAGAGCATTTTCTTTTTCAATAGAGGATATAGGTTGTTTGGATCCAAAGATAATAAGCATATGGTTATATTTACAATCTCTCATGTGTCTTGAGATTTGAAACCGATTCAGGTTCTTCGTGTCTCGTTGTCTGAGCTCATTGAGTTGCTGAAAGAAAAAATACATATGGAGATACTTGAGCCATCTATGGGACCATACTCTAGCAATTGGTTCACTGTACCCAAGAAGTCAGGAGCCTTGTGCTTCATTTAAGATCTACAACCTATGAATAACATGATCATTCGTAACGTTGAGACAAGTCCTGTGATTGATGGGGTAATTGAAGCATTTGCAAGAAGAGCTATTTATTCGATTAGAGATCTATATTTTGGTTATGATCAATTTCAGTTGGCTCTTGAGAGTAGAGATCTGACCACCATGCATACACCTTTGGGATTGATGCGGATGTGTATTCTTCCTCAAGGAGCGAGAAACTTAGTAGCTCATATGCAAAATGTGATGCATAAGGTATTATGGGTGCGTGTACTTGAGACTACCATCTCATTTCTAGATCATATTCTTATGAAAGATTACGCGATGGAAGACAAGGATGATGCAATATTCGTGAATGGTTGTAAGAGATTTGTTGCAGATCATATCAAAGATGTAAAGCGTACTTTGACACGACTGGAGGAGGTACATCTCATCTTGTAAGGTGCTAAGTCTAGGTTTGATGTGCTAGAGATTCTAGTGGTTGGTCATTGTGTGGTGCTTTTGGAGGAAAGGCAAGAGGTTTATATGGACTTCAGTTTATCATGAAGAGATGAACAAGTTTAAGGAGACTCTGAGTCTCCACTTGTTTTGAAAAGAGTAGACTATGGATGTGGAAGACATGTCATTGTCACTATGGATATTAGCCCAAAGACGATTGGCTAGACAATTGGTCAAGATGATGTTAGTGGGCATACAATTTACCTCTAGGTTTGGAGCTAGAATCTTGTCAAATAAAAAACGAGATTATCCTCAAGTGAAGCGTGAGTTGTGAGGAGTGGTCACCATGATGAAGACAAACCGCGAGTTTTTGATTGGTGCTCATGTAGTTTTGGAGACATACTTGCTACATCTTCTAAACAAGATAGGTTTTACAGCACACTAAAAATCCAATCCAAGTTAATTCCGGTTTAGACAATTACTGGCAAACAGATCTAGGAAACTTAGAACAATTATACATATGATGAAATTCCCGGCAGCGACGTAAAAAATTACGGGAGATCGTATGTAATGTCTCAGGATTTATCCTTTACAGCATTGTAGCATAAAAGATTTCGTTCCTCAAGAAGATTTACACTAGTTACACTGTTATAAGTTCTAAGATCTGTTCAAATTCACGAACAAACTGATTTTGCCCAGAAGTCTCTTCTAATCCACACAACCACGCAGCTTCCAAACCCTTCAAAATGTACTCTAGATCTTAACACATAACTATTACTTCAAATACAACGCAAATGTACACTGAGAAGATAGAGAAGACGATTACTAGTCCATGGCCAAGGCTTCCAATCTTCTCACGTTAACTTCCAGAAGTAAATCTCGTCCTTTGGTGGTTCAATTCAGCTTCTAGCACCTTTACAACATTGACACTGCTCGATAGATGTCAATTACTACTACACACAACAAATTATTCTTACAAATATTCAACGGATTAGATCAATCACAAGGTGTATGCCCCTTGTAGCCTTCCCAAGCTTCTGCCTGCTGAAACGATCTTCTGACAGCACTACAACGACACTCACATCCACTGTCATTCTCATCGTCTAACTCTTTGACTTCCTGGTTGGTACTCAACCAACGTTCTACAGATATGGCTTATAGCTTCTTCTGTCTTTACTTCGGCTACTCTGTCTCATGGGACCAATCTCTCATGGACAGCTTGTATGTGGATCCAAAGTGCTCCACTGGATGAGACAAAGTCGGACACTACACAGTCTCTAACAATCACCGCCACTCAACAAGAAAACTTCCCATGCACAATTACGTATGAATTTGATGAAACCCAATCCTCAGAAGATATAGACCAAGTTTCTGTAAACAAAATCGTCAATCAAATTCTTGAGAAGAAGTTACATTTGCTTCTGGTAGCTACTCCTTCAGCTTCCTGTCACTACTCCTCTACACACCAAACTAAATAGGACTACACGAGGATGTCGTTCCCTGTCTACTCTATCTACTCTGGTCTACACTTCCGCTCTCCTCTCTTGGGTGCGGAGATGCAGACCTATTATACGCGTGTGTGTATCATTGTGTGTGCGCTCTTGTGTGTGTATCCTTGTGTGTGTGAAACTAAACATCAACCTCAACCTTATACAACTGCATCTAATCTTAGGATGAGATTCTCTCTGTGGTGCCCACAATTTACAGGATTCATAAATTTTTGAAATTTTTAAGAATAATAACTTGTTCGTATAACTGAAGAAGCGTTGTTACTTAAGATTATGGCTTCCTTAGAAGGAAGATGATCTTACGAGCTTTTTGTAATAAGAAGTTGACTTCTCCGGAAGACGACCGTCTTGCGGGAAGCGTCTTCTCGGTTGTGTCTTCCGAAGACGGAGACGGCGGAAGACGGAAGACGGAAGACACGTATCTTCCGGAAGACGGCAACCGTGGAAGCTTCACCACGTAAGAAGTAGGTGCACCTACCAGGTAGCACCAAATAGGTTAGGTAGGTCGGGAGGATCGAAACCCCTAAACTGTGGGGAAGATGCGCAGGAAGCGCATTAGCACATTTCAGCTTCCCGCAGCGAAGGCGCGTTTTGGTTAGAAGATCGATTCGAAGGTGAGCCTTGAGTGAAGAAGGCAGCGAGGTGAAACTGAGAGAGGTCAGGATTGATTCGAAGCTAGAAGGAAGGCAAGGTCAAATTACTGAGAGCAGAAGCATATCGAGCTGAAGGAGTTTCTGTGAACTTTCGGAAGCTGACATTGGAGGACGGCTGAGTGGAATCGAAGGTAGAAGGCTTGATCGATTGAGGCGTAGTAAGGAGTTGACGGCGGAAGCAACTTTATGGGATCGCATTGGAGCTGGAATCAGAGCCGGAAGCGCACGGAAGATCGAAGACAGCTCGAGAAGCAGACAGAAGATAGTAGAGGTTCTTCCCATGTTCTTTTCCCTTCTCCACTGCTTCTCGCCTTTGTTTAGTATCCCCCGCGCTTCCCCAGTTGTTTGCAGGCAACTCGATCGAACAATTCCCACCACGGTTTTTCCTTTTGTGACATTGGGTGCGGAAGGGCTATCCAATTTCCGTCAGACATCTTCTTGTTTCTTCCCGAGTGCAATTCGAGCTTCCCTACTCCTAGCCCTCAAATTGGAGAGCCCAACTATCAATTTCCCTATCCTACCATCCCTCTACTCCCGAAACCTTGAACGGAAGACACTTCGGAAGTCTGACTGTCTTCGGAAGTCGACTGTATACAATTCGTATCAAGAGTGGATTTGCTTTGCTTTGGTGTTAAGAGAGGCTTGGTACGAATTCCGAGTGGCTTGGTGAGTTGTTTTGTTATTTCGAGAAGTTGAAAGTCGGAAACTAGGCCTGTGTCTCTCGGTCTTCCAAGCTTCTCAAATCCACATCTTCCTAAAGAGACTAGAAGACTGGAAAGGCTGACAGAATGCGCGAGAAGACGTGAGGGTCCGTTACGGATCTCTTCTGTCTGACCCATAGCAGCCTATTCCTTCTTCTTCCCGAACTTAGAAGAGAGTTGTGAGAAGTCTTGCTGGCAGAATCTGGAGAGAATGGTCGAGGGTCATGTCTTCCCATCATGCAGCAAGCTTCTTCTGAGTGTGTATGAGAGGTGAGAAGTCAAAAGAACAGAGTGCAAATGTCTTGAGTCTGTTGTGAGGATAGATTGCGCGTAGGAAGCAGAAGACAGACGAGACCAGTGAAGAGAAGCCTGGCTTCGGGAGGTCTTCCGTGAAAGACATTGAATCGGAAGCTGTCCCGGGAGTCTTCCCAGAGGCCACTGTCACCGCAGGAGCCCGCAACCATCTTCTGAACCTGTTATGCACTCTACTACTTGCAAATCTTGTATCTTCTGTTAGGAAGTAGGATGTAATGCAAGGTGGGTTGTCTTCTTGGTAATCCATGCGAGGCCTTGTTTAGTTAGGATTGTTTAGATATAGCTCGGAAGACGAGAGCTATTTAGGAAGCACTGTTAGAATCCCGAAAGACGGAGTAGTTGTCTTTTGGAAGACGAGATTCGTCTTCTGAGATTGGAAGTTAGACTGTGAGAGCTTGGGAAGGACTGAGCCTTCGGCTCACAGTAAGTACGTGTGGCTTAGTGCAACAGAGTTTCAAGTATGTCGATGCATCCTCGAGGGTTGGTGTTACAGACAGCAGAGTTGGCCGAGGCCAAACCCTTCCTCAAGGAGTTGGGTCTCGACTTCTTCTTGTGGGATTGGAACTTCGCCGACCAGGGTCTTCTGGAGGAGGTTTGGGCAGCACTACCGCCTCGCAATCGTGTACCTGCGAAGGCAGGAGTAGCTCGAGGAAGACCATCTTCTTGGATCGAAGATTGGTGACGTATGGCCTTCCACAGGTCAGAATCCGAGGACCGAGATTATTGACTCGAGAAGAAGATCTTACCCATGATCTCGAGTGAGCGACATGTGTCTAGAAGCACAACTTGCCTCTTCATGGAGGACAGACATGGAAGAAACGACTGGAAGGTTGAATCTTATCGAGAGCCGCGGAAGCGTCTTCTGACGAAGCTGTTCCTTCACCTCTTTTCTAAGGGGAAGGCGCAGAAGACGAGGTACCTTGGAGATCAAGACGTGGAGTTCCTAGAAGCAGTGTGCGCGGAAGGAGTGTCCGTCAACTGGGGTGCGTTCTTCCACGTATATGTGCAGACGGAGTTGGTGTATTTAGGAATCGCTTCGAGAAGACGGTACTGAGAAGACCGGAAGAAGTGATCTGAAGCAGGAAGATCGTCTTCCCGAGCTTCTCTGTGAATAGTTGTGTGATATTTTAGTTAGTAGTTGTTTATTTAGATCTAGAGTATATTTTGGCGTATTTGGAAGACGCGTGGTTTTGTGAGAAGACGAGATTCCTAGGCAAAACCCGTGTGTTTGTGTGTTTGAACAGATCTTAGAACTTAGAGCAGCGTTACTTGTGTAAATCCTCTGTGGGAACGATATCTTGTATACTAAATGGGCAAAAGGAGTAATCATGTGTCACTACATGTGCACACAGGTCACAACAACGTACTTAGTGCGCCTCTCAAATGTGTACACACTGTCTAATGTGCACAGTGTGCAATGTATGGAGTGTGTCTCTGTCGGCATCGAAAAATGTGTATGGGTGTGTAGCAGCCCAAATTCCTACTCTTCGATCCTACTTATGCCGCTGCCACGAGGAAACAGAGGGAACCACCACCAGGGAGAGAAAAGTTGTCCTTTCACATGCAAGCGGTTTCTCCTTCCTGTTCTTGCGCTTCCTACTCTGCCACATGGCCGCCTAACTAGATTTGCACTAAAACTGCCACCCCTAAGATAGCATGTTCGATTCCTACTAAGTTTGGAAATGTCAACTTGTCTTCTACGTTGGCTGTCTACTCTGATTGCTCGGAGGCAATCTCTACCTGATCTGCTCCTATCGGAACTACTAGCTCGGCTTCTGATAAGCTGGAAAGCCCTACAATTATCTCGGGTGTCACTGAGGTGGCTTCCTCAATAGTCGTCGCTGGCTCTACTGCTACTTCGGCTTCTGCTTCTGCTTCTGCTTCTGCTTCGGAAGACGGAAGCGTCTTTTGAGAAGCTGGGTCGACTTGTGCTTCCTCGCTCTTCTGAGGCACTAGTCCAACACTGGGAGCCATGGTGACCTCATAGGGGTCCGGGGAAGTCGCTTCCTCCACTCGGAATACCTGGGAAGACAGCTCTTCTTCCTGTCTTCCAGAAGACATCTTGTCTTCCGGGGCTTCTTCCGGGGTCTTCTCGGCTTCCAACGCTGTCACTACCAAGTGGACAGCGATGTCGAACTCCTCCTTCTCCAATTCGGATCCAATCGATGGTGCTGGAGCTTGGAAAGATGTAGTTGCAGGTGGTGGAATCAAGGGAAGACCATAGAGTGTCTTCACTCTCTCTATCTGCCGATCCAAATACCTGAACATACTCTCCTTGCACTCTACCAACATCGTCTTGGATTCGTCGTCCCATTCTCTAGCCAAGGTAAGAAGCTTCATACCCGCGGTGAAGTTGAACTTCTTCCGAAGCGCTTCCATCGACTGAGCTAACATCCCCTGCGCACGAGCTTCCGCTGCTTCCCGCTGCGTCTTCTCGGATGCAGTCTGCGCTTCTGCGGCTTCCCGCAATGTCCTCCATGTCGTCTTCTCCTCTGCAAGGGCGGTGATCTTATCCCGCACTCGCAGAACCTCCTGGTCACGTTGCTGTAAACACGCCTGCAACTCCTGGTTGCTCTTCTTCAGCTGCGCTGACTCCTTGGCAGAAGCGGCTGCTTTCGCCTTGTACTTCGCTGCGAGCTTCTCCGTGGTGCGGAGGTTGGCTTCCAGCGCTTCTACCTTCTTCTGGTCTTCTTCCTGTCACATCAGGGTGCGCAGACCGAATCCAGGCTGTAGTGGCTTCTCCTGAGCCTTCGCCCTCTTCTCGATAAACTCCATAGCGGGTTGGATCTCTGAGTGGAAGAAGGCACTGAACTTTTCCAGTCTTCTTCTTGCGAAAGACAGGTTCATCTCTACAATCTGATCGGAGGTGTCGTCCTTGTCTTCTAGAGGCAAGGATGCCTCTTCCATCACTATGGTCTTCAGCTTCTGCGCACGGGAAGAAGCTACTCTTCTCATCTTCCGAGGTGGAAGATCTCTCCCCATGGTAGAAGCGGTCCTCTTTACTGCGCTTTCTCGCATCGCAGTAGGAGTATCCATCCATCCTTCGTCTTCTGGAGTCTTCAGAAGACTCCCTGGTGTTGCAGAAGCGGTCTTCTGCGCAGCTCGAGTACTCAAGAACTCCTCCGGTGAGTCGGACTCCGATCCTGAGTGAATGATCGGGAAGGAGGTGGTCTTCCTAGGCACGCTCCTAGGACCCATCTTCCTTGGTGGAGTCGCGTCTTCCGATCCACTAGAATCGTCTTCCCTCACCAGAAGCGTCTTCTGGTGAGTATCAGATCTCATCTGCGGCATCAGAGTGGGAGGAGGAGTCATCACTGCTGCTCTGTCGTCTTCTTCCGAGGTCTCCTCCTTCGTCTCATGCTGCCTTGTTGGTCCATATCTCGCCAACTGATCTTCCGTGAGATCCCTCATGGCTACGTACAAGTAACAGAAGAACAGCGTCTTCTGGGGGTTCAGCTCGTCTTCTCACACCTCCAGAAGATTGTCCTGCTTTGCAGAAGTCGACTAGCACGGCTGTTACACCTTACTCTCACACTCACATTACAACGGGTTAGATCAATCACATGGTGTATGCCCCCTGTAGCCTTCCCAGGCTTCTGCCTACGGAAATGGTCTTCCTCCAGTACTACAACGACATTCATCTTCACGGAAGCTCAATAGAAGTCTCGGAAGCTCACTAGAAGAAGGTAAGAAGATGGGAAAGATGAGGGAAGATGGGGAAGAAGATAAAGTCCAAACAAGAGAAAACAAGATGAAAAGAGGAAATTAAGATTCCGACAGGCTTCTAGTCCGGATCCTGACTAACAAGCCATCCCTGCTTGTAATAGTTTGGGGAGGAAGACAACAAACGTGATTACTGTTGCACCGTCTTCTACTCGAGGATGTCGTCTTCTGCTGTGGGAAGAAGGCTTCTTTCTTCTTCACTTCGCTGCTCTGACTACTCTGTCTTCTGGGATCCCTTACCCATAAGACCGTTCGTAAGTAGATCCCAAGTGCTCTACTGAACGAGCCAAGCTACACTTCCACAACTGCTGACAGTCACCGCCACTCAAGAAGAACACTTCCCATGCACAATTGGGAGCGAATTCAAGGAAACCCACCACCCAGAAGACATGAACAAAGCTTCTGCACTCAAATCCACAATCTATTCTCCGAGAAGAAGTCACAATGGCATTGGGAAACTCACTCCTTCTACTTCCTGCGTCTACCCCTCGACACACCAGTCTAGTCAACAGGTCTGCACGAGGATGCCGTTCCCTGCTCCTAAACTGTCCACTACCTCTATCTACATCTTCGAACCACTACTGGTACGAGCATGTAGACCCCTCCTGTGTATTCCAAGACTATTCGTATGTTTCCAACGACGGGTGTAGTGTGCCAAAAACTATCTGTCATGTGTCTCTAGTGTGTCTAGTCTGCCTGCACCATAGAATCGATATCGGTGTGCAGCAGCTAGCTCCATTCCTACGCTGCAATCCTACTTATGTCGCTGCCGTGAGAATCAAAGGAGACGACCACCAGGGAGAGAGAGGCGCTGACAGGAGGCTGTCAGCCCACATGCAAACGGTTCCCCCTCCTAATTAGCCATCCACCTTGTTTCTCCTACCTACCTATGCTGCCACATGGTGTCCTAACTAATTTTACATGGAAAACTGCCACCTTTAAGATAGCATGTTCAGTCCTACTAAACTGGGAGTGTGTCACTTCGGTTACTATCTACTCTGATTGCACGGAGGCAACCTCTACCTGATCTGCTCCTATCGGAGCTCCTAACGCGGCTTCTGATAAGCTAGAAAGCGCTGCAGTTACCTCGGGTGTCACTGAGGTGGCTTCCTCCTCATCGCTCTTCGCTGGCCCTGCTGTCGTTGCGGCTGCGTCTTCCTCGGCTTCGGCTTCTGAGGCACGGGTGCGTCTTCTGAGAAGTAGAGTCGAGTGGTGCGTCTTCGGTCTTCTGAGGCACGGGTGCGGTACTAGGGACCATGGTGACCTCATAGGTGTCCGGGGAAGTCGCTTCCTCCACGCGGAATACTTGGGAAGACGGCTCGTCTTCTTGTCTTCCGGGGCGTCTTCCGGTGTCTTCTCGGCTTCCAACGTTGTCACTACCAAGTGCACAGCGAGGTCGAACCCCTCCTTCTCCATTCCGGATCCAGTAGATGGTACTGGAGCTTGGGAAGACGCAGTTGCAGGTGTCGGAAGCGAGGGAAGACCATAGAGTGTCTTCACTTTTCTATCTGCCGATCCAAGTACTTGAACATGCTCTCTCTACATTCCACCAACATTGTCTTGGACTCGCTGTCCCATCCTCTAGCTAAGGTAAGTAACTCCTACCCGCGGTGAAGTTGAACTTCTTCCGAAGCGCTTCCACCGACTGTGCTAGCATCTCCTGTGCACGAGCCTCCGCGGCTTCCTGCTACGTCTTCTCAACTACAACTCGCGCTTCTGCGGCTTCTCGTTGCATCTTCCATGTGGTCTTCTCCTCGGCGAGGGCGGTGATCTTCTCCCGCACTCGGAGGACCTCCTGATCGCGCTGCTGTACACGCGCTTGCATCTCCTGGTTGGTCTTCCGAAGTTGCACCAGCTCCTTGGCAGAAGCGGCTGCTTCCGTCTTGTATCTTGCTGCGAGCTTCTCCGTGACGCGGAGACTGGCTTCCAGCGACTCCGTCTTCTTCTGGTCTTCTTCCTGTCGCAGCAAGGTGCGCAGACCGAATTCAGGTTGCAAGGGCCTCTCCTGTGCCTTCGCTCTCCTCTCCAGAAACTCCATAGCTGACTGGATCTCCTTGTGGAAGAAGGGCTGAACTCTTCCAGTCTTCTTCTTGCGGAAGACAAGTTCATCTCCACTACTCGCTCTGAGGTGTCGACCTCGTTTTCCAGAGGCAAGGAAGCCTCTTCCACCACGATGGCCTTCATCTTCTGCGCACGAGAAGAAGCTACCCTTCTCATCTTCCGAGGTGGAAGATCCTTCGTGGCAGGAGCGGTTCTCTTCACTGCGCATCCCCGCATCGCAGTAGGAGTATCCCTTCTTCTCTTGTCTTCTGGAGTCTTCGGAAGACTCCCAGGTGTTGCAGAAGCGGTCTTCTGCTCCGATCGGGTACTCAGCAGTTCTTCTTCCGAGGCGGACTCCGATCCTGAATGAATGAGGGAGGTGGGCTTCCTAGGTACACTTCTAGGACCCATCTTCCTCGGTGGCGTGACGTCTTCCGACCCACTAGACTCGTCTTCCCTCACCAGAAGCGTCTTCTGGTGAGAGCCGGGCCTCAGCTGTGGCATCAGAGTGGGAGGGAGAGTTGCGGCTGCTGCTCGGTCATCGTCTTCCGAGGTCTCCTCCTTCTCTTTCTGTTGCCCTGTTGGCCCATACTTCGCGAGCTGATCTTCCCCAAGATCCCCCATGACTACGTACGAATAGCAGAGGAAAGGTGTCAAGTGTCCTCCCGCCGGGGTACCCAAGTACGCTAGCTCTGTCTGTACATAGTTGTGGACGTATGCGCCCAGTAGATAAGCACTCTTTCATCCCATACTGCTTCCAGGAACTCTACGTCCTGATCTCCCAGGTACCTCGTCTTCTGCGCCTTCCCCTTGGGGAAGAGATGCAGAAACAGCTCCGCCAGAAGTCGCTTCTTTGGCTCCCTGTAAGATTCAATCTTCCACCCCTTCCTACCCTGCCTGTCTTCCACGAAAAGACAAGTGGTGCTCCCAGGCACATGCCACGTACTCACGACACTGGGCAAAATCTTCTTCTCAAACCAATATCGTCGGGCCTCGGAGTCTGGCTTGCGGAAAGCCCTGCGCCACCAATCTTCAGTCTAGGAAGATGGTCTTCCTCGAGCTACTCCTGTCTTCGCAGGTACACGGTTGTGAGGTGGTAACGCTACCCACACCTCCTCCAGAAGTCCCTGGTCTGCGAGGTTCCAATCCCACAAGAAGAAGTCGAGACCCAACTCCTTGAGGAAAGGAGTGGCCTCGGCCAATTCTGCCGCTGGTAACACCAAGCCTCGCGGATGCATCGTCATACTGGAAGATCTGTTGCACTAAGCCACAAGCACCTACTATGAGCTGAGGGCTCAGTCCTTCCCAAGTGCCCACAGTCTAGCTTCTACTTCTCAGAAGACAGCTACTCCGTCTTCCGGGATTCTAACAGTACTTCCTAGATAGCTCTCGTCTTCCGAGCTATATCTAAACCATCCTAACTAAGCAAGGCCTCGCATGGATTACCAAGAAGACAACCCACCTTGCATTACATCCTACTTCCTATCAGAAGATATAAGATTCGCGAAACATAAAGTGCATGACAGGTTCAGAAGATGGTTGCGGGTTCCTGCGGTGACAGTGGCCTCTGGGAAGACACCCGAGACAGTTTCCGATTCAATGTCTTTCTCGGAAGACCTCCCGAAGTCGGGCTTCCCTTCACTGGTCTCACATGTCTTCTTCTTCCTACGCGCAATCTATCCTCACAACAGACTCGAGACAATTGCACTCTGTTCTTCCGACTTCTCACCTCTCATACGCACTCAGAAGAAGCTTGCTGCTCGGTAGGAAGACATGACCATCGACCATTCTCTCCAGATTCTGCCAACAAGTCTTCTCACGACTCTCTCCTAAGTTTGGGAAGAAGAAGGAATGGCTGCTATGGGTCGGACAGAAGAGACCCGAAATGGACCCTCACGTCTTCTCGCTCATTTTGCCAGCCTTTCAGTCTTCTAGTCTCTCTAGGAAGATGTGGAGTTGAGAAGCTTGGAAGACCGGGAGGCACATGCCTAGTTCCCGACTTCCAACTTCTTGAAATAACAAAAGAACTCACCACACCACTCAGGATTCGTACCAAGCCTCTCTTAACACAAAAGCAACACAAATCCACTCTTGATACGAATTGGTTACAGTCGACTTCCGAAGACAGTCTTTCGAAGACAGTCTTCCAAAGATAGTTAAGTTCAGAAACGTCTTCCGAAGATGTTCCAATCTTCCGAAGCGTCTTCTGTTCAAGGTTTCGGGGGTAGAGGAGTAATTGGGTAGGGAAATCGATAGCTGGGATCATCAATTTGACGACGATGGGTAGGGAAGCTCGAATTGAACTTAGGAAGAATCAAGAAGAGGTCTAACAGAAATTGAGCAGCGCTTCCGCACCCAATGTCACAATAGGAAAAATGAGGATGGGGATAATCGATCAAGCTGCCTGCAAACAACCGGGGAAGCGCGGTGGATACTCGGCAAAGGCGAGAAGACGTGGGAAGGGGAAAGAACGTGGGAAGAACCTCTACAGTCTTCTTCTGCTTCCCGAGTTACCTTCGACCTTTCGCGCGCTTCTGGCTCTGGTCCCAGCTCCAATGCGACCCCACTGAGCTGCCTCCGTCGTCAACTCCAGTCTACGTCTCAATCGATCGAGCCACCCACCTCTGATTTCACTCAGCTGCTTCCAATGTCAGCTTCCGGGAGTTTCTCAGGAAACGCGTTTCACTCAGTATGCTTCCTGCGCTTCAGCAATTCGACCTCACCTTCTTGCTAGCTTCTAATCGATCCTATCCTCACTCAATTCCACTTCGCTGATTTCCTCTCTCAAATCAATCACTCTGAAATCGATCTTCTCCACCAAGAGTGCTCCTGCTGCGAGAAGCTGAGAATCCACTAATGCGCTTCCTGTATCTTCCCCGCAGTTTAGGGGTTTCGACCCTAGGTGACTGACCTAACCTACCTACCTGTTCGGTGCGACCCAGTAGGTACAACTACTCCTTTACTGAAAAAGCTGCGGTTAGGCCTTCGCGGTCGCTGTCTTCCGGAAGATGGATGTCTTCCGCCGTCTTCCGTCGTCTTTTGTCTTCCGAAGACGCAACTGAGAAGACGCTCTTCCGAAGATGGTCGTCTTCCGAAGAAGTCAACTTATTATTACAAACAGCTCGTAAGATCATCTTCCTGCTAAGGAAGACGTAACCTTAAGTAACAACGCTTCTTCAGTTATACAAACAAGTTATTAATCATACAAATTTTAAAAATTCGTGAATCCTGTAATTTGTGGGCACCACATACGCCCACCCTCACATAGTTGCGTCCCCGCAAACATCAGTGTCTTCTGCACTTCTGTTTACGTCCAGTACTTCTTGACACACCACCCATTAACACGAGTGGTCATCAATGTATCGTCCAACTCTTCCACCTGCAAGGAGCTATTGTCGAAGACCTCCAAGATACGGTAAGGACCCATCCAGCAAAGATGAAGTTTCCCGGGGAACTTAAGATGTCGGTTGTCGTAGAGAAGAACCAAGTCCGCATCCACAACGGTCACCTTCCTCAACTTGCTATCGTAGTTCACCTTACGTTGCGCTTGCACCTCGTATGTCTTCTCCAAAGCTGCATTCCTGTCTTCTTCAAACTATACGAAATTCAGAAGACGCTGCTCCTGGCTTTCTTCTTCTCCCATACGTTTGGATACGGCTAATCGGTAAGTTGGGACCTCTAACTCAATGGGTACAATAGGTGTCATGCCATAAGTTAGGTAGAAAGGCGTCTTCTGGGTTGTGACTTTGGGTGAAATCTTGAAAGCCCATAATACAGATGGCAATTTCGTGTCCCAATCATACGCATGGTTAACAGTTACCTTATTCAGGATGTTACACAGAAGACCGTTCGACTTCTCCGTCAGTCCGTTCGCTTTTGGGTTGTACGGCGTCGTCTTCCTATGCTTAATCCTGAAGTATTGGGTCAGGAGGGAGATAGTCTCATTTAAGAAATGAGTACCCCTATCTGATACCAATTCCAGCGGACATCCGTACCTAGTGATGATGTTGTGCCAAAGGAACCTGGCTATCACTGCGGCATCGTTCTTTCTTGTGGCTTCGCCTTCCACCATTTTGGTAGCATAGTCGGTGGCTATTAGAATGTACCGTGCTCGTGTCCTTCTCGCCATCGGGGCGATAGGCTCCACAAAGTCGATCCCCCACTTTTCGAACGGAGCAAGCGGAAGAATGGGAGTAAGAGACCACCTTGTCGTAGCTGTCGGTCTTCCCACTCTTTGGCACGCATCGCACTTCCTGATCTCCTGAAAAGTGTCTCGGTACATGGTCGGCCACCAGTATCCGGCGTCTAACATCTTCTTCATTGTGATTTTCAGCCCGTAGTGACCCCCAGCATCTTCGTAGTGAAGACCTGTGATCACTGATTTAATCTCTGAAGGCTCAAGGCATCTCCTTAGCTTCTCGTCATGTCCCTTCCGAAACAAGATACCCTGGAAGATGGCGTAAGGACCTGCCTTGTGTAAGAAGACAGCCTTCTGCTCCGCATCCAATCCCTCAGGATACTGTTGGTCTTCCAAGAACTTCCTCAAGTCCTTGAAGATCGACTCTTCTGTGGAAGTCGTAAAGACTGGATCAGAAGATCTAGTCTCGTCTTCTGTGAAGCAGGCGGTACACCCTCCCTCAGATGAAAGTGTCTCTGCGAAAACTGAAAACAACTTCTCGTCAGGGAACTCGTCTTCCACTTCATCTTCTCGCTGTTCCGTCTCTAATCTGGATAGGTAGTCAGCATTAACATGCTATCTTCCAGGTCTGTACTCAACTGTGTAAGTAAATTCCTGGAGTAGGAGAATCCACCTAGCTATCCTACCAGACAAATCTGCTTTCTTTACAAGATGTTTCAAAGAGAAATGATCCACATAGAAGACAAACGGGTTGGCTAGAAGATAGTGTCTAAACTTCCTACAGGAGTAAATCATGCCAAGACACTCCCTTTCAGTTGTCGAATACTTCTTCTCTGCATCACTGAGTTGTCTTCCCGCGTAGTAGATGGGATAATCCTTCTTCTTCTCATCTTTCTGACTCAACACCACCCCTATGGCGAATGCAGAAACATCCACATAAATGTGGAAGACTCTCTCCCAATCAGGTGGTCTTAGGACAGAGGATTCCGACAGAAGCCTCTTCATTTCTTCGAATGCTTCCTGCTGCTCAGAAGACCAAATGTATGGTTCGTCCTTCTTCAGCAACTTAGTGAGTCTTCTTGCTACCTCTGCGTACCATTCAATAAACCTCCTGTAGTATCCTACGTTGCCCAAGAAGCTTCTCAACTGAGTCAAGTTAGCAGGTGGGTGAAGTTTCATAATGACCTCTACCTTAGCACAGTCGACTTCTATGCCTCTTCCAGAAATCCTATGTCCTAGCAAAATTCCCTCTGACATACCAAAGAAGCATTTCTCAGGGTGAAGAGCCAAACGATGTTCTCTACACTTCAAAAAACACTTCCTCAGAAATATCAAGTGATCTTCTTTTGATCCAAAAATGCAAAAATCATCCAAGAAGATCTCCATAAAAGTGCGAAGATACTCCTTGAAGATTGTAATCATCAATCTCTGGAATGTGACGGGTGCATTGCATAAACCAAACGGCATTTGATTATACGCGTACGTGCCCCAATCAGTAGTGAAAGTGGTTTTTGACTTGTCTTCTTCTCTGATTGAAACTTGGTTGTACCTAGAATACCCATCCAGGAAGCTGTAGAACTCATGCCCTGCTACTTGGTCTAACACAGAGTCGGTGAATGGTAAGGGATGATGATCCTTCTTCATGGTCAAGTTCAGCTTCCTGAAGTCCTGACACACTCGGATCTTCCCTGTCTGCTTCTTCGGCACGATGACGATAGGAGCTACCCACTCACTGCTGAGCACTGGGAAGATGACTCTTGCCTTCAGATATTGGTCGATCTGGTCCTTCACCAGAAGCGAGTACTTGGGGTTGAGCCGATACTGCCTCTGCCGTGCGGGAACAACGCCCTCCAGCAAGTCAATGCGATGCTCTCCCAACTCTCGAGGTATGCCCTTCATATCTTCTATGGTCCATGCGAAGACGTCCTGGAACTCCGTCAAAAGTTCTCGAAAGTCCTCCAACTGCTGGCCCTCGATCACCTTGGAAAGCTTCAACTTTTTCCCAGGAGCAACCTCCATTTCTTGAAGATCATCCGGGTTTACCATTCCTTTAGTGTGACTGTACTCACTGGCACCAAAGTATTCCGGTTTGGGAGCTTCTTCTAGTTTTGATTCGTCTTCTGGAAGACCAACTGTCGGACCTTTTGAAGGGAAGACGGTATACTCGTCTTCTGGAAGACCAACTATCGGATCTTCCGAAGAGAAGACGAGACTTTCGTCTTCTGAAAGCTCTCCTTCCGCAATCTCGTAGCACTCAATGTATCCACAGATCACATCTTCTGCTCTTTCTGCTACTTCTGTAGTACACAAGTTATTCACCACAAACTCATTATACCGTTCATCACTGTCAGAAGAAGCAGCTGAGTCTTCTGAAGTGTACCCCTCTGTTGTAGAAGGAGTTTCACCTTGGTGTCCAATCTTGCTCCAAGGAAACGAGACCTTAGTCTTCTCACCTGGCTTGGGTGTAGGATTGGGAAATCTCAAACGATGCCTTCTCTAGTCGGTATTTACATTTGCAACATACAGCCATGGTCTTCCTATCAACACCTGATATCCAACCTTAGCTACAGGTCGCAAAATGATGTAGGTGAGGTAAAAAGATACTCCTCCAATTACCGTCAAGACATCTTTCAGTTGCCCCAAAGGTCGTCTTCTGGTCTGGTTCGCCATTCTGAGGATTCTCGGAGTAGGCTGGAACTCAGTGCGCCGTTTCTTCAGTCATGATGTTAACTCCGGAGCCGGAATCAATGGGTACCTTCTTCAGAAGACAGCCATGGATCTCCATATCAAGTTCTGGGGCTCCCAAGTCCTCATGCTCTATCTTTAGGATCGGGGTGCTCGGGGGAAGTCTAGCTGTCCTCCTCTTCCTCGATCCTCGAAGCACAGATTGTAACAACTTCTTGTAACCAGCATTGTCATCCAACAGCTGTTGGAAGGTTACATCCGCCTTCTGATTCCACAAGTCTCGCAAGAAGTCGTAAGGAGATCTTTTCAGAAGAGTGACTGGTGTTTCCAACAGAGAAGATGTAGTAGCTGCTTCCTTGGATGGAAGACCAGAAGAGTGTCTTCCCTCGACTGGAGGCTGTTCTCGTGAGACAGGGGCTGCCGTAGTCGGTGTAGGAAGCTCCTGTACTATCTTCCGTCGCTTCTCCAGCTCTTCTTGCATGATCGCTTCAACCTCTTGCCTAATGTCAGGAGCAAAGTACTTTGGATCTTCTCGGTCGTAAGTAGGAGAAGACGGCCGCTCAGGAGAAGATGACCTCTCCTTTCGCTGCTTCTTCTTCTTGATCTCCTTCTGACGAGATTCTATCTTCCCTTTGCTTCTGGTACTTACCTTGAACACCGCTTCGTCCAAAACTTCTTCGGGAGACCAACTGTCTGAATCCGGTGTCGAGGAGAGTCCTTCTCAGGAAGGGCGAGCCTTCTGGCTGTGATAGATCGCGAGATAGAAGTAGAGATTGTATATCAAGACAAGAGCCAAGCAGGAGATCGCAAAGGCTGAAGTCACTCACAGACACTATGACTATAGATTACTTACTACTCAACAGATCAAGTCTCAAGTCTCAGGAGACAGATCCACCTTCAGACACGACAGACAAGAGAAACCTGAACTCACGATGCTTTATTTCTCTTCCAAAACACACTCAATAGTCCTCCACATATATCAATTTACAACCTATCTCTACTCAACTCCTTACGTTGATCACCGCAGATGCCAAACAGCCAATTCCCACTCAACTAGTCTTTTCTCCAGCCGATTTCTCTCCAGAACCTACAACCGATGAAGATTTGAAACTCTAACGCCTTGTATCCCTCCTTACGACAGCTTCAGCACTGAAATTTCTCAGAAAACCTGACCTTCTCAGTCTCAGTCTCAGTTTCAGTCCCTCCACTCAAATAATGCTCTCTTTCCACCAAATTCACCTCAACTCAAGTCTGGTAGGTGAAATTCAGACCCCAAACTCTTAATCTTCTCTCTGCGTCAACCTCCCAACTGAAAACTATCAAGAATTTAATCCAGCGTCAATCAAGAGTCCCTTGCAGATTATCAAAAACGATCTCCTTCAATAAAACTGCCTCCTGTCCGATCAGAAGAAATTTTGCCTCCAAACTGCTCTCAGTCCTCCAAATACTTGTCCGTCCATCTGTCACGATCACCCAATTCCTCAATTCATTTCTGTCAGAAACAATTGATCTCCCCCAGTCTCCAAGCTTCTCCTTCCGCTTTCGCTCCCTGCTCTTTGTAAAAAAAATCTCCTCAAAAAGTGTCCTCGACCCCAAGTCGCCGCAGATATTTTACCTAAAAGTTAAGGCCCCAGCTTAAGCTGCCCCCCTGCTATCCTTGTCGATGACCCCCTCTTAAACTCTAATTCTCCTCCTTCCGCCTCCGCTGTAATCTTCCGCTCCAACCTTCCGCGGTAATCTTCCGCTTCCGTTGTAGTCTTCCGCTTCCACTGTAATCTTCCGCTTCAAGCTTCCGCGGTAATCTTCCGCTTCCGCTGTAATATTCCGCTTCAAGCTTCCGCGGTAATCTTCCGCTTCCACTGTAATTTTAAGACCCCTGCTAAAACTGTTCCCCTGCTGTCCTTATGCGTACATAATAATCAGCAAAAGTTTCCCGTGCCCTCGATGCCATCTTGATGCCACCCTGAATATACTACAAGCCATCCAATGTAGGCCGAAGCCCCAACACTTATGAGGCTGCCCCACAAGGCTTACAGCCCCCCCATATGCGCACCAGGTATCTCCCATAGTATATTCAGGATGGCATGCGGAGGCTTAGGTCAGGAAGCCCACGATTAAGGGAGATACCGGTCTCCCGCCCCTAGATATGCAGGACGTGGCTGCATATCCAACATAGACTCCCTTCCAGGAGGCCAACATGCCGGAATAGGAACCAGAGGCCGGGGGGATTGATCCTGAGACCACTTCTCTCCTAGGCAGGCGCCCTATCACTAGGATGGCCTTTGGTTCCGTTCAAGAAGGTAAAAACTTTTGTACATATGTTTACCTGAAGAAATTTTTCTGTAAAATCTTTACTAGCCTTTCCTACACTAACTTCTCTATACAACTCCGTTTTTAATGAACAAGGAGTCAAAACTATAGTGTTTGAGAACACCTACACGCTCACGCTATCAGATTCTAAGTTTGAGTCACGAACCAAAATCGACAGATTTCCCTCTTTCATACATTTCTCAATCTAAACCCCGTACTAACTACTACTTAAAACACTTTCTGTCGAAACTGGAAGCACAAAGTCGCTCTCCTCGCCGAGCTCCGCATTCTGATGCTCTTCGGCCTCTTTCAAGGTGATATTTCAGTCTAAGCTAGGGGCAGCTTGTCAAGCATGGCCCCAGCTTAGCTCCTGCCCAGCTTGATAAGCTAGGGTACAGCTTCCCGAACAAATGCAGGTCGAGTGTCTTCTGAAGTTCCGGGCTAGGGCTCCAAACAGTGCCATCCGCCAAAGTGAAAGAAGAAGCTGCCTCAAGTAACTTCGTCTTCTGAGCTGCAGTCGTCTTCTGCAGCTGGGGTTCCTTTCCTTCGCGCTTCCCGGGGTCTGGTTCGTCTTCCTCGATATGGAGACAATCCGTACAATCCCCAGGATCTTCTTCTTCTACCGTGATGTGCTGTACCACTGCTAACTCAAGTTTAGAAGATGATGCAGCTTCTGCAGGAGGCGTGGTCTCTGCAAATCTAACCATTTGTCGTGGCCGTAAGGTTTGAGGACAATTCCCTGTGAAATGACCGGCTTCCTTACAGTTCCCACACAAGGGCACTTGCCCAATCTGTCTTCTCGGATGAGGACAGGTGGACCACCAGTGTCCTGTCTCTCCACAATTATTGCACGCTCCAAGAAGAGGATTGAGAGGTCGTTGTGATGAAGAAGGTTGCCAGGGTGTCCTGGTCTGTACATTGCTAGCTCTATCCCTAGGTACATAACGATTATATTGGGCGGGAGGCGTAGGAGTGAAAGGTTGTATCGTCTCGATCCTATAGCAGGTTTCTCCACTCGGATCGTGTAGATATCCCTCATCGTCTTCTTCCCATCCTGCCCAGTTGACAGCTTGGTCCTGCGTACACTGATCTCTGGTGTGCCCGGAAGAGTTACAAAGATTGCACCAAAGGTTTGGCCGGGAAGCCGTAGGTTGCTTTCGCTTGTCCTTCCGCTTGTCCTTCTGGTTCAGAAGATGAACTTTCAGGTCGGCAAACTGCTTCAGAATCTCATCGATACGGAGATCAAGTGCAGACTGAATGATCTGAGTTTGAGGCATCTTCTGCACAACTTCCTCCCTTGCTCACGTCTTCTCCTTCTTCTTCTTCCGCGTCTTCTTCTCTTGTTCAGATTCGGATTCTGAACTTTCGACAGTAGACTCTTCAGAAGTAGAGGATGCTTCTGAATCACTGTTATCAGTTTCAGTGGACTTGGACTTCCTCTTGGACTTCCTAGAAGACTTCTTGGACTTCTTGGACTTCTTCGAGGTCTTCTCTCTGTCTTTCGTCATATTCCGAGTGATGCTCGAGGTTTCATACTGCTCGGTATACTCTGTACTTCTACTAAATCATCACCTCCTCCTCTTCTGCAGTACAATTCCATATCCTGAGACAATCCTCCCAAGTACCAGTCCACGGCTTGCTGAGCACAATAATCAGGTCTTCCTTGGTTCTGAGGGATGTGATCCAGGAGGTCTTCAAACCTCTCGGTGTAATCCCGCAGTGTCTCTTTCTTCTTCCGTTCGAGTCTCTGAAGTTCTATGAGGGTCATCCGATCATAGCCCACTCCTCTAAACCTCTTCAGAAAAGCTGCCTTCAGAGTAGCCCAAGCGGCCATTACTACATCATCATCCAACATCTTACTCATCAATTTCCTTCCCTTCCCTATGATCAGACTAGGAAATACCCGGAGTCTGTCGACATCAGCGTCTTCCTTGTTGGATCTAGAGATGGTCTCGAACATCGTGATGAAGTCGTCCGCATCAGCATCATCGTCGTATGGATGGTACTTCTGCCGCGTGTGGGAAGCCATGTCGACTGCCGGCTAGTGCGACTGCCAACTTCTTCCTCCTTCAGGTCCAGGTGGTGGAGATGGTCTTCACGATCTCCTCCAGTCTTCCCTCACCTTGAGAAGCTTCTTCCGCACTTGGGAAGACGTCTTCCGAGTAACCAGTACCAAAATCCACTTTATACACGTGATCACCCGGTTGGTTTCTGTCTTCGTCAAAGATTATGCTCGAGATGGAAGGCTCTTCCAACTCCACTGATCGGATCTTCCTGAGCTCTTCTTCTTTCCTTTGGTGTCTCAAGGATATCCGCTGCTCTCTAGAAGCGGTTCGCTGGGGTGAATTTACCCACTCAGGATCTTTACCCGTGCGTCTTCTGCTTCTTCCTCTGGTCGGAGGCATCTACCAGAGTGCTGAGAAGAGATGTCCCTCTTCTTCTACCACTAGATCCGGCAGACCAAATGACTGAACAACCGATCACAGGTTCGGAACGTCTTCTTCTCCTGCTTTCTGTTGTACTCACTGCAGTCTTCCAAGATCGAGTCTTCCAAGAACTCTTGGAAGCAGAGAAGCGGCTTCTTCCAACTCTCCCTGATGTATCTTATCAACTTCTGGTTGCGGTCCCTGTCTTCTAGCAAGATAGAGTCTCACAACACATTCAACTACAATCGAAGTTAGTTCGAAATGAAACTAACTACTGACACACAGATCCAGGAAGCTTAGAACAAAAGTAACTAAGATGAAATCCCCGGCAGCGACGCCAAAAATGGTGCTCACTATATGTAGTGACGCAGGATTACTCCTTTTGCCCATTTAGTATACAAGATATCGTTCCCACAGAGGATTTGCACAAGTAACGCTGCTCTAAGTTCTAAGATCTGTTCAAACACACAAACACACGGGTTTTGCCTAGGAATCCCGTCTTCTCACAAAGCCATGCGTCTTCCAAGTACGCCAAAATATACTCTAGATCTAAATAAACAACTACTAACTAAAATATCACACAACTATTCACAGAGAAGCTCGGGAAGACGATCTTCCTGCTTCAGATCACTTCTTCCGGTCTTCTCAGTACCGTCTTCCCAAAGCGATTCTCGTCTTCTGGGGGTTCAGCTCGTCTTCTCACACCTCCAGAAGATTGTCCTGCTTTGCAGAAGTCGACTAGCACGGCTCTTACACCTTACTCTCACACTCACATTACAATGGGTTAGATCAATCACAGGATGTATGTCCCTTGTAGTCTTCCCAGACTTCTGCCTACGAAAATGGTCTTCCTGCAGTACTACAACGACATTCACCTTCACGGAAGCTCAATAAAAGTCTCGGAAGCTCACTAGAAGAAGGTAAGAAGATGGGGAAGATGAGGGAAGATGGGGAAGAAGATAAAGTCCAAACAAGAGAAAATAAGATGAAAAGAGGAAATTAAGATTCCGACAGACTTCTAGTCCGGATCCTGACTAACAAGCCATCCCTGCTTGTAATAGTTTGGGGAGGAAGACAACAAACGTGATTACTGTTGCACCGTCTTCTACTCGAGGATGTCGTCTTCTGCTGTGGGAAGAAGGCTTCTTTCTTCTTCATTTCGCTGCTCTGACTACTCTGTCTTCTGGGATCCCTTACCCATAAGACCGTTCGTACGTAGATCCCAAGTGCTCTACAAAACGAGCCAAGCTACACTTCCACAACTGCTGACAGTCACCGCCACTCAAGAAGAACACTTCTCATGCACAATTGGGAGCGAATTCAAGGAAACCCACCACCCAGAATCGATATCGGTGTGCAGCAGCTAGCTCCATTCCTACGCTGCAATCCTACTTATGTCGCTGCCGTGAGAATCAAAGGAGGCGACCACCAGGGAGAGAGAGGCGCTGACAGGAGGCTGCCAGCCCACATGCAAACGGTTCCCTCTCCTAATTAGCCATCCACCTTGTTTCTCCTACGCTACCTATGCTGCCACATGGTGTCCTAACTAATTTTACATGGAAAACTGCCACCCTTAAGATAGCATGTTCAGTCCTACTAAACTGAGAGTGTGTCACTTCGGTTACTATCTACTCTGATTGCACGGAGGCAACCTCTACCTGATCTGCTCCTATTGGAGCTCCTAACGCGGCTCCTGATAAGCTAGAAAGCCTTGCAGTTACCTCGGGTGTCACTGAGGTGGCTTCCTCCTCATCGCTCTTCGCTGACCCTGCTGTCGCTGCGGCTGCGTCTTCCTCGGCTTCGGCTTCTGCTTCGGAAGACGGGAGCGTCTTCTGGGAAGCAGAGTCAAGTGGTGCGTCTTCGGTCTTCTGAGGCACGGGTGCGGTACTAGGGACCATGGTGATCTCATAGGTGTCCGGGGAAGTCGCTTCCTCCACGCGGAATACTTGGGAAGACGGCTCGTCTTCCTGTCTTCCGGAGCGTCTTCCGGTGTCTTCTCGGCTTCTAACGCTGTCACTACCAAGTGCACAGCGAGGTCGAACCCCTCTTTCTCCATTCCGGATCCAGTAGATGGTACTGGAGCTTGGGAAGACGCAGTTGCAGGTGTCGGAAGCGAGGGAAGACCATAGAGTGTCTTCACTCCCTCTATCTGCAGATCCAAGTACTTGAACATGCTCTCTCTGCATTCCACCAACATTGTCTTGGACTCGCTGTCCCATCCTCTAGCTAAGGTAAGTAACTTCCTACCCGCGGTGAAGTTAAACTTCTTCCGAAGCGCTGCCACCGACTGTGCTAGCATCTCCTGTGCACGAGCCTCCGCTGCTTCCCGCTACGTCTTCTCAACTGCAACTCGCGCTTCTGCGGCTTCTCGTTGCGTCTTCCATGTGGTCTTCTCCTCGGCGAAGGCGGTGATCTTCTCCCGCACTCGGAGGACCTCCTGATCACGCTGCTGTACACGCGCTTGCATCTCCTGGTTGGTCTTCCGAAGTTGCACCAGCTCCTTGGCAGAAGCGGCTGCTTCCGCCTTGTATCTTGCTGCGAGCTTCTCCGTGGTGCGGAGACTGGCTTCCAGCGACTCCGTCTTCTTCTGGTCTTCTTCCTGTCGCAGCAAGGTGCGCAGACCGAATTCAGGTTGCAAGGGCCTCTCCTGTGCCTTCGCTCTCCTCTCCAGAAACTCCATAGCTGACTGGATCTCCTTGTGGAAGAAGGCGCTGAACTCTTCCAGTCTTCTTCCTGCGGAAGACAAGTTCATCTCCACTACTCGCTTTGAGGTGTCGACCTCGTTTTCCAGAGGCAAGGAAGCCTCTTCCACCACGATGGCCTTCATCTTCTACGCACGAGAAGAAGCTACCCTTCTCATCTTCCGGGGTGGAAGAACCTTCGTGGCAGGAGCGGTTCTCTTCACTGCGCTTCCCCGCATCGCAGTAGGAGTATCCCTTCTTCTCTTGTCTTTTGAAGTCTTCGGAAGACTCCCAGGTGTTGCAGAAGCAGTCTTCTGCTCCGATCGGGTAGTCAGCAGTTCTTCTTCCGAGGCAGACTCCGATCCTGAATGAATGAGGGAGGTGGGCTTCCTAGGTACACTTCTAGGACCCATCTTCCTCGGTGGCGTGGCGTCTTCCGACCCACTAGACTCGTCTTCCCTCATCAGAAGCGTCTTCTGGTGAGAGCCGGGCCTCAGCTGTGGCATCAGAGTGGGAGGGGGAGTTGCGGCTGCTGCTCGGTCATCGTCTTCCAAGGTCTCCTCCTTCTCTTCCTGTTGCCCTGTTGGCCCATACTTCGCCAGCTGATCTTCCCAAAGATCCCCCATGGCTACGTACAAGTAGCAGAGGAAAGGTGTCAAGTGTCCTCTCGCCGGGGTACCCAAGTACGCTAGCTCTGTCTGTACATAGTTGTGGACGTATGCGCCCCAGTAGATGGGCACTCTTTCATCCCATACTGCTTCCAAGAACTCTACGTCCTGATCTCCCATGTACCTCGTCTTCTGCGTCTTCCCCTTGGGGAAGAGATGCAGAAACAGCTTCGCCAGAAGTCGCTTCTTTGGCTCCCAATAAGATTCAATCTTCCACTCCTTCCTACCCTGCCTGTCTTCCACGAAAAGACAAGTGGTGCTCCCAGGCACATGCCACGTACTCACGACACTGGGCAAAATCTTCTTCTTAAACCAATATCCTCGGTCCTCGGAGTCTGGCCTGTGGAAAGCCCTGCGCCACCAATCTTCAGTCCAGGAGGATTGTCTTCCTCGAGCTACTCCTGCCTTCGCAGGTATACGGTTGCGGGGTGGTAACGCTGCCCACACCTCCTCCAGAAGTCCCTGGTCTGCGAGGTTCCAATCCCACAAGAAGAAGTCGAGACCCAACTCCTTGAGGAAAGGAGTGGCCTCGGCCAATTCTGCCGCTGGTAACACCAAGCCTCGCGGATGCATCGTCATACTGGAAGATCTGTTGCACTAAGCCACAAGCACCTACTATGAGCTGAGGGCTCAGTCCTTCCCAAGTGCCCACAGTCTAGCTTCTACTTCTCAGAAGACGAAACTAGTCTTCCAGAAGACAGCTACTCCGTCTTCCGGGATTCTAACAGTACTTCCTAGATAGCTCTCGTCTTCCGAGCTATATCTAAACCATCCTCACTAAGCAAGGCCTCGCATGGATTACCAAGAAGACAACCCACCTTGCATTACATCTTACTTCCTATCAGAAGATATAAGATTCGCGAAACATAAAGTGCATGACAGGTTCAGAAGATGGTTGCGGGTTCCTGCGGTGACAGTGGCCTCTGAGAAGACACCCGGGACAGTTTCCGATTCAATGTCTTTCTTGGAAGACCTCCCGAAGTCGGGCTTCCCTTCACTAGTCTCACCTGTCTTCTTCTTCCTACGCGCAATCTATCCTCACAACAGACTCAAGACAATTGCACTCTGTTCTTCTGACTTCTCATCTCTCATACGCACTTAGAAGAAGCTTGCTGCTCGGTGGGAATACATGACCCTCGACCATTCTCTCCAGATTCTGCCAACAAGTCTTCTCACGACTCTTTCCTAAGTTTGGGAAGAAGAAGGAATGGCTGCTATGGGTCGGACAGAAGAGACCCGAAATGGACCCTCACGTCTTCTCGCTCATTTTGCCAGCCTTTCAGTCTTCTAGTCTCTCTAGGAAGATGTGGAGTTGAGAAGCTTGGAAGACCGGGAGGCACAGGCCTAGTTCCCGACTTCCAACTTCTCGAAATAACAAAAGAACTCACCACACCACTCAGGATTCGTACCAAGCCTCTCTTAACACAAAAGCAACACAAATCCACTCTTGATACGAATTGGTTACAGTCGACTTCCGAAGACAGTCTTCCGAAGATGTTCCAATCTTCCGAAGCGTCTTCTGTTCCAGGTTTCGGGGGTAGAGGAGTAATTGGATAGAGAAATCGATAGCTGGGATCGTCAATTTGAGGACGATGGGTAGGGAAGCTCGAATTGAACTTAGGAAGAATCAAGAAGATGTGTAACAGAAATTGGGCGGCGCTTCCGCATCCAATGTCACAATAGGAAAAATGGGGATGGGGGTAATCGATCAGGCTGCCTGCAAACAACCGGGGAAGCGCAGGGGATACCAGACAAAGGCGAGTAGAAGTGAGAAGGGGAAAGAACGTGGGAAGAACCTCTACAGTCTTCATCTGCTTCCCGAGTTGCCTTCGACCTTCTGCGCGCTTCTGGCTCTTGTCCTAGCTCCAATGCGACCCCACTGAGCTGCCTCCGTCGTCAACTCCAGTCTACGCCTCAACCGATCGAGCCACCCACCTCCGATATGTATTTCTCTCTGCCACAATCCTCAACATAGAAAAGAAGAATCGTATGTACCTCTCTGAGGTTGTAAAACACCCTCCGCGTTTGAGATATTAGATCTTGAACTTGAGGTAGATGAGAAAAATGATGTTAACATTTTCTATCTTCCGTTGGTTGATGTGGCTCTGCAGGCTGGATGTCCCGCTGCGCACTGCTTGTGTTGAACCAGCATGTCACTCAGACTCTTGTTTGCATTGGAGATGCCTCTCTCCAAGAACGTGCTGATCTAAATTCCAAGTCAGATTATGAGTTCACGGACAGAGACTATGAACAACTCGACAATAAATACATTGCCATTTGAAATGAGAACTAGGCAAGTTCTTGTTCTCCAAGTCATCTTTAATAACAAAACATCGCTTGTCATACTTCTCGTTTGCACTTTTAACGATTGCAATGGTCTCTTCAGTTAGTTCCTTCTGATCTAACTTGTCTTTAGCAGCTTTGTTTGCAGCAGCTGAGACGTAGCAGTCTCTTTCTCGGCTCGCAGTGAGTACTCTTTCTCGTGTAGTGCAGTGAGAACATGTTGTCGAAAGAAGTTGGAAAGAGTGTTCGAGTGCTGATCTGTTTTATCATTCCCTTGTCATTTCTTACACTCATCGCACCAGATTTTTGCTATGGCCATATTATGTTCATCCCATGTCTCCAGCCACCACACATGGTCCGATAAAGATGCCTTCTCCATCTTCGCTTTTGTGTTTCTAACACATCATAACCAACTCTCTTTCACCTCCTCGACCATGAGGAGAGATCTTAGTTCCGGTGGTTCGACTTTGATTATGGACACTAAACCTACAACGTTACCAGCCTTTACCCCATTTCTAATCCTATTCTCGATCACTCATTTATGATGTTCGGTCCCAATATCAAATGATTCATTATCGAGAGATCAGTCTATATAATGCCACATCGATCCACCATTTCTTACAAAAACACGAGGACCAAGAGTAGTTTATAGTTTGGGACCTACACTATCCAAGTCTATAGATGGTTCAAGATCCTCAAGTCGAGGGTTTTTCTGAACTCCCTCAGAGGTCAATGCTTTCACTACGAGAACATTGAGTAACAGCCGAGGCAGTGGAAACAGATATCTCGGATGTCGTGCTTGAACCAAAGGTCGCTCCGACCTTCACCTTGTTAACCTTCTCAAGCAATTTTTGAGATTAATAACTTATCTGTATAACTGAAGAAGCGTTGTTACTTAAGATTACGGCTTCCTTAGCAGGAAGATGATCTTAAGGGCTGTTTGTAATATTAAGTTGACTTCTTCGGAAGACGACCGTCTTCCGAAGAGCGTCTTCTCGGAAGACTGTCGACGGAAGACGGAAGACGGCGGAAGACACGCATCTTCCGGAAGACGGCAACCATGGAAGCTTAACCACGTAAGGAGTAGGTGCACCTACCAAGTAGCACCAAATCGGTTAGGTAAGTCAGGAGGGTCGAAACTCCTAAACTGCGGGGAAGATGCGCAGGAAGCGCATTAGCACAGAAACCTACCTGCTTCCCGTATCGAGAGATTGGAGAACGAGAAGATCAATTCAGGCAGTGAGTTGATTCGAGTGAGGAAATCAGCGAGTTGATTCGAGTGAGGTTAGGATCGATTCGAAGCTAGACGAAAGGCGAAGTCGAATTGCTGAGCGCAGAAGAGTGTTGAGCTGAAGACGGTTCTCTGTGAGCTCCCGAAAGCTGACATTGGAGGGTGGCTGAGTGGAATCGAAGATGGAATCGAGGCGTAGCCAGAAGCTGACCGCGGAAGCAGCCTTGTGGGGTCGCATTGGAGCTGGAACCAGAGCCAGAAGCGCACGGAAGAGCGAAGACAGCTCGGGAAGTCGACAGAAGACAATAGAGGTTCTTCCCATGTTCTCTTCCTTTTTCCCACTGCTTCTCGCCTTTGCTTGGTATCCCTCGCGCTTCTCCGGTTGTTTGCAGGCAGCCTGATGGATCAAACCCCCACCCCTATTTTCCTATTGTGACCTTGGGCGCGAAAACGCTGCCCAATTTCTGTCAGACATCTTCCTGCTTCTTCCCGAGTTCAATTCGAGCTTCCCTACCCCTAGCCCTCAAATTGGAGGTCCCCGCTATCAATTTTCCTACCCTATCATCTCTCTACTCCCGAAACCTTGAACAGAAGACGCTTCGGAAGATCTGAACATCTTCGGAAGACGCTTCTAAGATTGGAACATCTTTGGAAGTCTGACATCTTCGGAAGACTGTCTTCGGAAGTCAACTGTACACAATTCGTATCAAGAGTGGATTTGCTTGGGTTTTGTGTTAAGAGAGGCTTGGTACGAATCCTGAGTGGCGTGGTGAGTTGTTTTGTTATTTAGAGAAGTTGGAAATCGGGAACTAGGCCTGTGCCTCTCGATCTTCCAAGCTTCTCCAATCCACATCTTCCTAGAGAGACTAGAAGACTGGAATGGCTGGCAAAATGCGCGAGAAGACGTGAGGGTCCATTTCGGATCTCTTCTGTCCGACCCATAGCAGCCCATTCCTTCTTCTTCCCGAACTTAGGAGAGAGTCGTGAGAAGTCTTACTGACAGAATCTGGAGAGAATGGTCGAGGGTCATGTCTTCCCATCATGCAGCAAGCTTCTTCTGAGTGTGTATGAGAGGTGAGAAGTCAGAAGAACAGAGTGCAAATGTCTTGAGTTTGTTGTGAGGATAGATTGCGCGTAGGAAGAAGAAGACAGGTGAGATCAGTGAAGGGAAGCCTGACTTCGGGAGGTCTTCCGAGAAAGACATTGAATCGAAAGCTGTCCTGGGAGTCTTTCCAGAGGCCACTGTCACCGCAGGAGCCCGCGATCATCTTCTGAACCTGTTATGCACTCTACGATTCGCGAATCTTGTATCTTCTGATAGGAAGTAGGATGTAATACAAGGTGGGTTGTCTTCTTAGGAATCCATGCGAGGCCTTGCTTAGTTAGGATTGTTTAGATATAGCTCGGAAGACGAGAGCTATCTAGGAAGTACTGTTAGAATCTCGGAAGATGGAGTAGCTGTCTTCTGGAAGACTAGTTTCATCTTCTGAGAAGTAGAAGCTAGACTGTGGGCACTTGGGAAGGACTGAGCCTTCAGCTCACATTAAGTGCGTGTGGCATAGTGCAACAGATCTTCCAGTATGTCGATGCATCCTCGAGGGTTGGTGCTACCGGCAGCAGAGTTGACCGAGGCCACACCCTTTTTCAAGGAGTTGGGTCTCGACTTCTTCCTGTGGGATTGGAACCTCGCCGACCAAGGACTTCTGGAGGAGGTTTGGACAGCCTTACCACCTCGCAACCGTATACCTGCGAAGGCAAGAGTAGCTCGAGGAAGACCATCTTCTTGGATTGAAGATTGGTGGCGCAAGGCCTTCCACAGGCCAGAATCCGAGGACTGAGGGTATTGACTCGAGAAGAAGATCTTGCCCAGAATCGTGAGTGAGTGGCATGTGCCTGGAAGCACAACTTGCCTCTTCCTAGAGGACAGACAGGGAAGGAACGTGTGGAAGATCGAATCTTACCGGGAGCCGAAGAAGCGACTTCTGGCGAAGCTGTTTCTGCATCTCTTTCCCAAGAGGAAAGCGCAGAAGACGAGGTACCTTGGAGATCAGGACGTAGAGTTCTTGGAAGTAGTGTGGGATGAGGGAGTGCCCGTCAACTGGGGCTCATTCTTCCACATATATGTACAGGCGGAGCTAGCGTACTTGGGTACCCCGGCGAGAGGACACTTGACACCTTTCCTCTGTTACTTGTATGTAGCCATGGGGGATCTCACGGAAGGGCAATTGGTGAAGTATGGGCCGACAGCGCAACCTGAGGCGAAGGAGGAGACCTCGGAAGAAGATGACCGAGCAGCAGCCGCAACTCCCCCTCCCACTCTGATGCCGCAGCTGAGGCCCAGCTCTCATCAGAAGACGCTTCTGGTGAGGGAAGACGACTCCAGTGGGTCGGAAGATGCCACGCCTCTGAGGAAGATGGGCCCTAGAAGTGTACCTAGGAAGACCACCTCCCTCATACATTCGGGATCGGAGTCTGACTCGGAGGAAGAACTGCTGAGTACCCGACCAGAGCAGAAGACCGCTTCTGCAACACCAGGGAGTCTTCCGAAGACTCCAGAAGACGTAGGATGGATGGATACTCCTACTACGATGCGGGGAAGCGCAGTGAAGAGGACCGCTTCTACCATGGAGAGAGATCTTCCACCCCGGAAGATGAGAAGAGTAGCTTCTTCCCGTGTGCAGAAGTTGAAGACCATTGCGGTGGAAGAGACATCCTTACCTCTGGAAGACAAGGTCGACACCTCCAACCGAACTGTGGAGATGAACCTGTCTTCCGCAGGAAGAAGACTGGAAGAGTTCAGCGCCTTCTTCCACGCAGAGATCCAACCAGCTATGGAGTTGCTGGAGAAGAGAGCGAAGGCTCAGGAGAAGCCCTTGCAGCCTGGATTCGGTCTGCGCACCTTGATGCGTCAGGAAGAAGGTCAGAAGAAGACAGAAGCGCTGGAAGCTAGTCTCCGCACCACGGAGAAGCTCGCAGTGAGGAGCAAGGCAGAAGCAGCCGCTTCTGCCAAGGAGCTGACCCAACTAAGGAAGAGCAACCAGGAGTTGCAGGCGCGTTTACAGCAGCGCGACCAAGAGGTTCTCCGAGTGCGAGGGAAGATCACCGCCCTCGCAAAAGAGAGGACAACATGGAAGACGCAGCTGGAAGCCGCAGAAGCGCGAGTTGCAGCCGAGAAGATGCAGCGGGAAGCAGCGGAAGCTCGTGCGCAGGAGATGCTAGCACAGTCGGTGGAGGCACTTCAGAAGAAGTTCAACTTCACCGCGGGTAGGAAGTTGCTTACCCTTGCTAGAGACTGGGACGAGGAGTCCAGAGCGAGGTTGGTCGAGTGCAAGGAGAGCATGTTCAAGTATTTGGATCGGCAGATAGAGAGAGTGAAGACACTCTATGATCTTCCCTTGACTCCGCCACCTGCAATCGCGTCTTCCCAAGCTCCAGCACCATCGACTGGATCTGGATTGGAGAAGGAGGAGTTCGACCTCGCTGTCCACTTAGTAGTAACAGCGTTGGAAGCCGAGAAGACACCGGAAGATGCTCCGGAAGACATGATGTCTTCTGGAAGACAAGAAGAAGAACCGTCTTCCCAGGTATTCCGCGTGGAGGAAGCGACTTCCCCGGTATCGTGTCGGATATTTTGCGTGAAGGATGTCCAGGAAAACGCGAGGTTCCTGACTGTGGAGATGTTGTGTGCCAAACAAAGACAAGACAGAGAAGAACAACCACGAAAACGAACGCGCAATATATACCACTCCAAATGTATGTACACTGCCGGTTCTTTCTCCTAAGAGCACAGAATTGAAAAACAGACCAGAGCGGTCTGTAACCTGCTTCAAAAGCCCCTGAAAACAACCCTTGAATCGCAACCCTGACCCAAAACCACCGAAGCGTAGCTCAAAGCAAGAGAAACTTCTCTTTGCTAACAAATAGAGTCACAGCAGTATCACGCGATTCAAACTCAAGTCCAAACCACATCCATGTATAAGCTCTTAGCTAAAGCTAGCTACCACAAGCTGTATACTGCCAACCAGAACTCTAACGAACTCAAAAGAGCAAAACTCATAGCGAAGAAACCGAAAAAGATCTATCTATGGACTTCCTCCTTTCGCTGAACGGACTTCTGATGTCGATAGGGTCTCCTCTGCTGACTCCGTTAACCCAAGAAACCTTAAGATCCGACTCCCATCAGCCGAGATATCGCCGATTTTCGGTCGCAGGTGACCGAACCTTCAAAAATTCCTCCCTGCGGCTTAAAACCGCACACACCGCACAAACGGATCGTCTAAACTGATATCCGTCTTCCCTGGCAGATAGATCTAGCTACCCTGAACCCAACGAGACTCCAAACAAGTCGTTTGGAGTTCCCCTTGCAAAACCACGCAAGAAATTTGGTCGCAGGTTGCAAAAAACTGACGTAAACCGACTCCCTGCGGCTCAAACTTGCTCACCACACCCAAACCAACAATCCAATCCACGTATAGTCTTCTCCGATGAGTAGATGAAGACTCCCTGATCGCGTAGGCACCAAGAACGAAGAGCTTGGCTCACCTATCGCGAAGAACAGCCCAACCTCAAGTCGCAGGTGAACGAAAATCTGATGTAAGCGCTTCCATGCGAGCCAATTTCACTCATAACTTTCAAACCGTCCGATGAAAACTGGTATCGTCTTCAATTTCCTGTAGAACTCGGTGTTCTGATCCCGTTGGATCCAAGGACAGCAAGTTTGGACTCCGGAACGGTCCGAACGGTCCAACTCTCCTTCACAGGTAACTGAAAACTTCAAATCTGCCTCCTGCGTCTCAATTTCACTTAGTACGCACTCCCCGATCCCTCTCTTCCCAAACCGTTTGAACCAATGCGTAGCCTGCACAGATCTGAACCCAACGACGCCTTGCGCGCTTGCATTGGACTCCTAAATCTCCCGAACCGTCCGTTGACAGGTCGCAGGCGCAAGCTAACCCCTTAAGCACCCCCCTTGCAACAGTCTCTGTACGTACAGTTCTCTCCTGAATAATAAGAAGCAGGCCCCTTTCGTCTTTGATATAACGCCTGGAGCCCTAAATACCCAGTCAACAAGTAACTAGGGGCTTAGCTTGATTTTACTTTCTTCCGAATCGCATAACTTCTTCTCTGGATGTCCAAACGAAGTAAACAAGATGTCCATGGAAAGCTGACAACGAGCTCTACCCATCCATGTGATGAAAGTGAAGATCCGAAGTTGCGCCAAAAGCCCGTAAGCTGGGGCCTAGCTTATTTTCTCCATCTTTCGAGTCTTGTAACTTTTCCACTAGGCGTCCAAACGAAGTAGATGAAGTGCCTATGGAAAGCTGACAAGGAGCTCTATCCACTGGTGCGATAAAAAGCAAGATCCGAAGTGGTGCCAAAAACCCGTAAGCTGGGGCCTAGCTTATTTTCTCCATCTTTCGAGTCTTGTAACTTTTCCACTAGGCGTCCAAACGAAGTAGATAGAGTGCCTATGGAAAGCTGACAAGGAGCTCTATCCATCTATGTGATGAAAATGGAGATCTGAAATTGTGCCAAAAACCCGTAAGCTGGGGCCTAGCTTGTCTTCTCATGACAAGCATCGAAGTTTGAATTTCATGTAGGAGCCGGTCCACGACACGACATCCACCCCCTCCAAACCTGTGCATCCTCCGGTATGCACCAGAGATACCAACCAAGGAGTGGACCGGCACTCAACCCATCTTGTCATCCTCCCTCTCATCTCAATCACCTCATCCTCAAGGTTGCAACCTGATCGTCATCTTGAAGTTGCTACCCTACCATGATCCTCCCTAGATCCATGCTCATCGACCTTCACCTCGAACCTCCCATCCAATCACCCCCTCTAAATCTACACATCTTCAATATGCGAAGACATAGAAAGAATAACCCATCATACCATAGAAATGTCTTCCATCCGTCTTGTAGAACCTCACCGTCGAGGTTTGTTACCCAAGTGTCGTAGTAGACATCCCTCATCTTGCCAATCATCACCCGTATCCTGACAGTAACCCTCAACCTCAAGCATGTACATGTCGTTGTACCTAATCCTCTCTTCTTTTTTGGTTTTTCTGAAAAAAAAAAAAAAAACCACACCGCTGCAACCAAAATCATCAACTGCAACCATCATTGTCTCGCTGTAGAATAATATCTTCCTCAACCATCATCCTCCCTGATATCTTCTTCTGAAAATCTTTACAACCTCCCAAGCCTCATCCTCCCAACCCTAATCACATATAAACTTTCACAACCTCTCAAACATAATCACCTTCACCAATGGCTTCTCCCTTGTAAGCCATCTTTACCCATCATCCTACACCCGTAGCCTCAAGAGCATCCGTCCACTCTCTTTCGTCCTCAGCATGTCCGCCCTTGATGATGCCAATGTAAGCATCATGGACTTCCCTTGTAGTCGCATCCAAGACCTCCCGTGAAATGAACCCAACCTTGACATCTTGAATGCGCTCCTTCCAACCTCCCTTCACATCCATCACTGTATCAATATCTGGTTGTTGTATGTCTGCAACCAGATCAACCGTGTCCACTGTTTGCATCCCAACCGTCTCCTCCGGTTGTGAAGGATCGTCCTCCATTGCCTGTTCAAGAAGAATAGTTTCCTGTTGAACCTTATCCTCCCCAGCTTGCTTTCCTGAAGAAGTCTCTTCTTGTCTCTTCTTCTCGCTCTGCATCATAGATGCAGTATCCAACCTGAGCTCGCTTGGATCCACGTGTTCATCCAAATCATCCTTATGGAGATCATGCTCAATCTCCTCCACCCTAGCACCATAACTTGTAGCTTCGATAGCTACAACTGCATGTGCCGCAAAGTAATCATCCACAAACTTCTTCATCCCTCCTTTACCAACGTTGGCTTGAAGGAGAGTACCCGTACTTGTGAATGTAATCTTTCCATCCTCCCAAGAAATTACCTCTCGTTGCAAAGACTCTGTAAAGTCGATGCAATCGTCCCGCTGATGATCAGTACCATCATACCACAGACAGTGATGTACCCAAGCTGGTTTGGGTACAAGCTCCATCTCAGTCGATGATCCCTTATCCTCCAACCTAGTAACCTTAGCTTGTAGATCTTGCATCTCTTGCTGTAGGTCCTCGATGGTTGGTTCTTTCTCCTCTATAACCACAACTGGAAGTTGAACTTCAGATACTACCTGAACTGGTGTGGTAGTCAACGCTGCAGGTGTCAACCTTGTAACCCTTTCCCTTGTCTGTCTCCGGACAAGAAGCTCAACAGCTTCATGCACAACCTCCCAATTTCTTGTTAACCCTTCTTCTTCCTCTCCATCCTCCAGAAGTAGCTCTAACCGTTCTTGCCATGTCTCATCAGCAGCTTGAAGAAACAACTCTGTCTTGTAAGTCTTCAAGGCTAGCTTGTCCACCTGAGGTAGTTGAGAGAATTGTCTCTCAAACTCCTTTAACAGCTCTGCAGGCTGTAAACCCTTGCTGGATCCGTTGACCCATTCCAAAAATGATTTCTTGGTTACTCGATCTGAGTTTCCCAAGAAATACTCCTCCTTCAGCGCATGTGAAAATGTATCCCAGTTCCTCCCAAAACGCTTTGCTAGACCTTTCACATGCTCCCTTATCTCAGGCACCGCAGCGAGTTCGAATGTCTCGATCATTTCCTTCTCCGATACCTGATCCAAATCCATATCCATCTTGTAACATCTCAAGTACTCAGAGATGTCTCTCCCAGCAAATAGACCGAACTTGTCGATCGTCTTTCCAAGCGCCTTCTTCCCCAAAGCCTCCTTTTGTTGGTTCTCTTGCTCTTGTCGCATAAACAAAGTGAAGGCTTGAAACAATCGTGCAGTTGCTGCATCCAACTGCATCCCCGATATACCTTCTGATCCGTCCATCCCATCCATAGTCATAGCTCGTCCCATCCTCCCATCCTCCCATGATCCCAACCGTCTACAAATCCATCATCCCAGGTCCGCAGCATCCTCCCGAACAATCATATCCATCCTCATCCTCGTTCATGATTGCTGATCTCTTCTGCTCAGTTCTGACATACAAATATCTCCACCCCGGACCTTCACGTCGAGTTCACCACCGTATCGTGTCGGATATTTTGCGTGAAGGATGTCCAAGAAAACGCGAGGTTCCTGGCTGTGGAGATGTTGTGTGCCAAACAAAGACAAGACAGAGAAGAACAACCACGAAAACGAACGCGCAATATATACCACTCCAAATGTATGTACACTGCCGGTTCTTTCTCCTAAGAGCACAGAATTGAAAAACAGACCAGAGCGGTCTGTAATCTGCTTCAAAAGCCCCTGAAAACAACCCTTGAATCGCAACCCTGACCCAAAACCACCGAAGCGTAGCTCAAAGCAAGAAAAACTTCTCTTTGCTAACAAATAGAGTCACAGCAGTATCACGCGATTCAAACTCAAGTCCAAACCACATCCATGTATAAGCTCTTAGCTAAAGCTAGCTACCACAAGCTGTATACTGCCAACCAGAACTCTAACGAACTCAAAAGAGCAAAACCCATAGCGAAAAAACCGAAAAAGGTCTATCTGTAGACTTCCTCCTTTCGCTGAACGGACTTCAGATGTCGATAGGGTCTCCTCTGCTGACTCCGTTAACCCAAGAAACCTTCAGATCCGACTCCCGTCAGTCGAGATATCGCCGATTTTTGGTCGCAGGTGACCGAACCTTCAAAAATTCCTCCCTGCGGCTTAAAACCGCACACACCGCACAAACGGATCGTCTAAACTGATATCCGTCTTCCCTGGCAGATAGATCTAGCTACCCTGAACCCAACGAGACTCCAAACAAGTCGTTTGGAGTTCCCCTTGCAAAACCACGCAAGAAATTTGGTCGCAGGTTGCAAAAAACTGACGTAAACCGACTCCCTGCGGCTCAAACTTGCTCACCACACCCAAACCAACAATCCAATCCACGTATAGTCTTCTCCGATGAGTAGATGAAGACTCCCTGATCGCGTAGGCACCAAGAACGAAGAGCTTGGCTCACCTATCGCGAAGAACAGCCCAACCTCAAGTCGCAGGTGAACGAAAATCTGATGTAAGCGCTTCCATGCGAGCCAATTTCACTCATAACTTTCAAACCGTCCGATGAAAACTGGTATCGTCTTCAATTTCCTGTAGAACTCGGTGTTCTGATCCCGTTGGATCCAAGGACAGCAAGTTTGGACTCCGGAACGGTCCGAACGGTCCAACTCTCCTTCACAGGTAACTGAAAACTTCAAATCTGCCTCCTGCGTCTCAATTTCACTTAGTACGCACTCCCCGATCCCTCTCTTCCCAAAACCGTTTGAACCAATGCGTAGCCTGCACAGATCTGAACCCAACGACGCCTTGCGCGCTTGCATTGGACTCCTAAATCTCCCGAACCGTCCGTTGACAGGTCGCAGGCGCAAGCTAACCCCTTAAGCACCCCCCTTGCAACAGTCTCTGTACGTACAGTTCTCTCCTGAATAATAAGAAGCAGGCCCCTTTCGTCTTTGATATAACGCCTGGAGCCCTAAATACCCAGTCAACAAGTAACTAGGGGCTTAGCTTGATTTTACTTTCTTCCGAATCGCATAACTTCTTCTCTGGATGTCCAAACGAAGTAAACAAGATGCCCATGGAAAGCTGACAACGAGCTCTACCCATCCATGTGATGAAAGTGAAGATCCGAAGTTGCGCCAAAAGCCCGTAAGCTGGGGCCTAGCTTATTTTCTCCATCTTTCGAGTCTTGTAACTTTTCCACTAGGCGTCCAAACGAAGTAGATGAAGTGCCTATGGAAAGCTGACAAGGAGCTCTATCCACTGGTGCGATAAAAAGCAAGATCCGAAGTGGTGCCAAAAACCCGTAAGCTGGGGCCTAGCTTATTTTCTCCATCTTTCGAGTCTTGTAACTTTTCCACTAGGCGTCCAAACGAAGTAGATAGAGTGCCTATGGAAAGCTGACAAGGAGCTCTATCCATCTATGTGATGAAAATGGAGATCTGAAATTGTGCCAAAAATCCATAAGCTGGGGCCTAGCTTGTCTTCTCATGACAAGCATCGAAGTTTGAATTTCATGTAGGAGCCGGTCCACGACACGACACCGGACCCCTATGAGGTCGTCATGGTCCCTAGTGCCGCACCAATACCTCAGAAGAGCGAGGAAGCACCGCTCGACCCAACTTCCCAAAAGACGCTTCCGTCTTCCGAAGCAGAAGCAGAAGTAGAAGCCGAGGAAGAAGCAGTAGCAGCGACAGCAGGGCCAGCACAGAACGATGAGGAGGAAGCCACCTCAGTGACACCCGAGGTAATCGCAGGACTTTCTAGCTTATCAGAAGCCGCGTTAGGAGCTCAGATAGAGACAGATCATGTAGAGATTGCCACCGAGCAATCAGAGTAGATAGTAACCGAAGTTGACAATTCCAGATTTAGTAGGAACCGAACATGCTATCTTAAGGGTGGCAGTTTTCAGTGTAAAATTAGTTAGGCAACCATGTGGCAAAGTAGGAAGCGCAAGAACAGGAAAGGGAAACCGTTTGCATGTGAGGGGCAGCTTTTCTCTCCCTGGTGGTGGTTCCTTCTGTTCTCTTGTGGTGGATGCATAAGTAGGATCGAAGAGTAGGAAATCTAGTTCGTTAGTGACACACACTAAACCTGATGTTAGAGACATACGAATAGTCGAGGATTATACATGAGGGGTCTGCATGCTTGTTACCAGCAGTGGTTCGAGGATGTAGATAGAGGTAGTGGACAGTTTAGGAACAGGGAACGGCATCCTCGTGCAGTCCTGTTGGCTAGACTGTTGTGTCGAGGAGTAGACGCAGGAAGTAGAGGGAGTGAGCTTCCCAATGCCAATGTGACATCTTCTCGGAGAATGGATTGCTGATTTGAGTGCAGAAGCTTAATTCGTGTCTTCTGGGTGGTGGGTTTCTTGAATTTACTCCCAATTGTGCATGGGAAGTGTTCTTCTTGAGTGGCGGTGACTGTCAGCAGTGGTGGAAGTGCAGCTTGGCTCGTTCAGTGGAGCACTTAGGATCCACGTACGGATGGTCTTATGGGTAAGAGATCCCAGATGACAGAGTAGTCGGAGCAGCGAAGAGAAGAAAAAAGAAGCCTTCTTCTCACCACAGAAGACGACATCCTCAAGTAGAAGACGGTGCAACTGTACGCACGTTTGTTGTCTTCCTCCCCAAAATATTACAAGCAGGGATGGCTTGTTAGTCAGGATCCGGACTAGAAGCCTGTCGGAATCTTAATTTCTCCTTTTCAACTTGTTTTTCTCTTGTTTGGATTTTTCCTTCTTCCCCATCTTCCTTCTTCTTCCCCATCTTCTTACCTTCTTCTAGTGAGCTTCCGAGATTTCTATTGAGCTTCCGTGAAGGTGAATTTCGTTGTAGTGCTGCAGGAAGATCATTTCCGTAGGCAGAAGCCTGGGAAGGCTACAGGGGGCATACACCCTGTGATTAATCTAACCCGTTGGAATGTGAGTACGAGAGTAAGGTGTAACAGCCGTACTAGTCGACTTCTGCGAAGTAGGACAGTCTTCTGGAGGTGTGAGAAGCCGAGTTGAACCTCCAGAAGCCGAGAATTGCTTCGGGAAGACGGTACTGAGAAGACCGGAAGGAGTGATCTGGAAGCAGGAAGAGCGTCTTCCCGAGCTTCTCTGTGAATAATTGTGTGATATTTTAGTTAGTAGTTGTTTGTTTAGATCCAGAGCACCTTTTGGCATGTCTGGAAGACGCGTGGTTTTGTGAGAAGATGGGATTTCCAGACAAAACCCGTGTGTTTGTGTGTTTGAACAGATCTTAGAACTTAGAGCAGCGTTACTTGTGCAAATCCTCTGTGGGAACGATATCTTGTATACTAAATGGGCAAAAGGAGTAATCCTGCGACACTACAACACTTGAGTGTCAATGTTATAAATATGAAGCATGTACTCAACATCGTGCATGACTACTTGTCGACCTCTATGCATAATGAAAATCACCAAACCGGTTAGGTTTAGGCCACGGAAAGCACAAGCTCGAGGTTTTGAGTCCAACAAGAGGAACAGCAAGATCTAGGACAGTCGAATAAGCAACTTAAAAGTTGCAAGTGCAAGAAATGATAAGAACGAACTGCAAAAAGATGACAAGAACGGTGGGTCAAAACAAGAAAAAACATCGCCATTGTCAAATCTCATGCGAGATTACACTCTGACTAGAGATAGATCAATCTGCATTTCTACAAATTTGTTGTCAATGAACAATGCGATCCAGATGAGAGACACTCAAGTGCGTTTCCTCCATGCCATAGCCAAAATACATGACAAGTTTGAAATCACTCTTCGCTCCTAACTTCACGCGTGACTCTCTTTCTTCGCACGCACACCTTTCTGCCGCTCAAGGTTCAAACAATAAGGACCGTGGCTAAAGGAAGGAGCGGCTAAAGTTGCTCCCCTACTTTCTGAACAATTTTGGAACATGATTTCTGCACTGACCTAAGCAAACCATGCTAGCAATCGTGTTGCTTAAACAAGACTATAAGGCATGGATGCATTTTATCTCCAAAATGAGATTTTAATTTTAACTTATAAATTAAAAACTACTTTTTATTCTCAGAATTGTATTTTTGTAATAAAAAATTACCTCACTTTGTTTTTAAATTTCAACCAATGGATTAATAAAATATCTTTATGTTGTTTTAAAAGCTGAAATATAATAAAATACATTTTTTGCTAAACTAAGGCCATTTAGAATTTTGCTAAATTCAATAAACAATACCCTTACTTTGGTTGCAGGTGTTTTCAGTGTACTTCGCGAGTGAACTCCCTGAGAATATCCTTAATATATTCAAATAGATTATGTCAAATTCACTATGTTTTCGAAAATGACGCACATGATGGAAGAAACAACTGGACGTATTAGGGCCACTCAAACTTAGGCTTTACGGCTTTACAGCCACCGGGGTAAATTGTTTACAGTCTGTAGAAATAAGTATTACGTACCACCTCTAGTGTTTACAGTCTGTAGACATAAGTATTACGTACCACCTCTAGAGGTGGTATGTAAAATGTTTACGTTTTTGGACGTAACTCTTGTAAATATGATCTCCTGTAATCTGACTTATAATTAATTAACAGAATCATCTCATTAAAGAATCAATCATTCTCCGAGAAAGATATAACGCAAAGCATATTATATGTTTCGCGGATTGAACTACAAGGCAGAATGCATATTATACGTTCCGCAGATTGAATTACATTGCGGAACACCAGAAAAGTATTCTGCAGATTGAAGTATACTGCGGAAGGTTTTTTTTTTGGCGTTCCACACTTCATGAAAAAGAGTTCTGCAGACTGAAGTACAGTGCGGAACGTCCTTCTGGCGTTCAACACTTTATGAAAATGAGAACTGACTTGGAATTTTTGGAGTTTACAGTCTGGTATGAAAAGGGACATAAACGTGTATGTTACGTAAGTTCTAGTTACAGAGACCTCTCAAACCAAATGTTTATGAATCTGTAAAACCACCATAGAATAAGTTTACAAGGTTGGTCTACCTCCCATAAATAGTTCTACAGTTTTGGGTTTGAGTGGTATTATTAGGGGTGTCAAAGTTGAAACTTTTCATATAGATTATTTGCCCGTGGGGTGGACTTACGACTTCAGCCGGAGAGCCATGGGCATTTTCGGCGGACACTTCCGGAGGTGCCCATAAAAAACACCCACGAGTATTTTCTTATTCATTTTTGACTCGTTCCACCAGTGAGTGATGACAAATAAGTAAATGAATGAGTAATCAAGTTATGAATGATGAATGTCAGAGACAAAAATAAAAAATGATTCTTTCTACTCAAAATTTCATTTCTTTGTGAATCGTGATCTAGATACAGTTAATCATTTTTATGATTTTTCTTACATCGGCCATAGAAAAATCTTTGGTATCAACTTTGATAATCCTTACTAGGGGATGTCAAAGTTACAATAGAATTATTCTTTAACGACGAAGAGAAAAAAAGTCGTAAAATCGTAACAGGTAACTTTGTATCGAAGTGCGATTCGTTCTCGGTCGCATTTGTGACTGGATATCATGATTTTTTTCATGATTCTTTTTCAGTTTAATTACTCAGAGCATTAGACTACTCCACTGCAAAAAGAAGCTAGCAAAATGAATGAATAGCTGTTAAAAAAACACTCGCGACTTTTTTCTACAGATATCTCCAAAAGTACCCACAGAAAACTTCGACCAAGGTCTGGCCGAAGTCGTAACTCTTCCCCGCGGATGTAGAATCTCTCAGAAATGATTCCTAAGTTTAACACCTCCGAATAAGGGTGTCAAAGTTAGGAACCTTCTGAAAGATTCGAGAGTCACGGACGTGAGTTACGGCTTCGTCCGGACTTCGGCTAGTGTTTCATGCAGGCACATCCGGAGGTACCCGCAGGAAAACGCCACGAGCTTTTCCTTAACGGCTTTTCACTCGTTTCGTCTGCTTTTTTTTTTGTAATGGATTTTTCACTGTTTTGAGTAATCATCTTCGATATACAAACTGAAAAAAATCAATGATAAAATCATGATGTTCAATCACAGACGCGATCCAGAATGAGTCACACTTATATACAAAATTACCAGTGACAATTTTAGTTTCATTTATCTCTCCGTCATTGTTCTTATGAACTTTGACACCTCCTAATAGCAACGTTAGACCGGACCTTGGAAATTCGTCTCGCAAGCATTGAAAGTAATCGAGATATCTCTTGGTAGCACGTAAAGTCTCATGTACTGGGAGGAATCGCAGTAGAGGATGCTACTCCATGTGCACCTATATTATGTAGAAGTACTGACTTACTTGTGTCCGACATTATAGGTGCGATGGGCGATCTTAGAGCTACTGATAGCGGGGTTCTTCCCTTCCGGGTGCTAGTTGCTTGGCCCTTCAGGTCCTTCTCTCTCTTGTAAAGCTTGATGGGGTCCTCCATCCGTTTGCTATTCTTTTACTTACTGGGAGGAATCCGGTGTTCATTCCGTCGGTGGGACGTGTTACCAACATCTGTTCATCTACGCCGTCTCTTAGTACTCTCTGCGTTCGTGCTCAACGTCGTCGACTTTGGTCTCACATATGTCGATCGATGGCCTCGACATTCAGCAGGTTCTAGAGGTTACTGTACTCGGAGGGTCAATGAATGAGGAGACGCGTTTACCTCGTGGAAATGTACGAAGCCAAAGTCACTCAGAGTGAAGTGTTTGGATGGTGTGTTTGGGCTGATTCCTAATTGAGCCGCTGACATTGAGCATAGGACATACAAGTTATCCGTCGGTCAACTTCGCTATTCAGTCAGGAGGCAGACGAAAGGCAAGGATGTGTGGAAGTGTTGATTCAACGGTACGTGATAAGTGAGCTTGAGGTCTTTTGGTGCGATCGAAGGGTAGTGATGGCGTGATGAATTACTACGTTAGGTCTTGCCGGCGAGGGAGCCTGAAAATGCAAGGAAAGTTCCTGGTGAATGTCATGCGGTCGTTGTGTTTTAATTGAACAGTCAGCGGTCGAGAAACTTGGAAGTGGGCATAGTTAAATTTCCATGCAAATTGGGTGTACTAGGGCAAGGGATTCTGAGGAGAACGTCGGTACTGGAAGTCATTTTGGGGCAGTTTTACTGGAGTCGTCGAATTAGGGTGCATACCGTCGTATCACCCAGAATATGGTCTGTGCATCTGTGCAAATTCTGTGCATTTTGACATCCCTGCCGCGGAAATGGTTTTTGGGGATTAACTAGATTTTGCAGCTTGTTGCTCGGGGTTTTTCTGGATTGGAATTAGTAGTCAGAGTTCTTTCCTCACAGTCTTTTCTCACTTTCTTCATTCATTCTTCACAAGCGCCCTCTCTCTGCCTGTTAGCACAACCGGCTGCAATCGGGACATGCCTACTGCTGGAGATTGTGATGATTGAGATTGATCTGGGAAAGCTCCCTTTCGATGTAAGAGTCTAAGTGAGTGATGATGCTTGAACCTCTGAGATGGTTCAGTCATGGTTTTATTTTTTGAGGGAAGTGTCTGGGATGCTTAACGTCATGCGAGGAAATTCAGTCAAGCTTTTTCTTGCAAGTAAGTGATGCCTGATTATAGGGCCGAAAGACGTTTTCAGACTTACTAGTAGTTGGTGTTTGGTGAGCTTTTTCAGTGGCAGGCTGACCATACTCAAACTTAAGTTTTATGGTAGTTCGAGCGAGTTTTGGTTACTGTTGTTCAGCTGCAGTTGAGTTGAAATCTCAAGTGTACAGTCCGACAAGGGATAGAGAGAGCACTGGGAATGGATCTCCTCGCCAACTATGGATCTGATGAGGAGGATGATGAACCGGCCGTGCAAAGTTCCTCTCGGATTTTCACTCTTCCCCCTCCACGGGCATCTGCAGAGGCAGTGAGTGATGATGACGAGTCGGTGATAAGGAAACGTGTACCTTATGTTGGACCCAAAGCTGAATCGTCGTCTCTGCCATCAGACTTCTTTTATGGCTCGTCTGTTGTAATCAGTCCGAAACCGTCGGTTCTTCCCTCAAATCATTTTGACAAAATTCCAGAAGTTAACCGTGACGAGACATCGGCTGCGGCCCCTGAAAAGTCTTCGTCTCCGTTCTTGAAGCTGCCTCCTCCTTCCTCTTCGACCAAATTCTCTTTTCTAAGCCTGCCTCCTCCATCGAACTCCAAGTCGAAAAAGAAGACGGTTGAATTCAAACCGCCAGTCAATTTGTCTCTCTTGGAATCAAGGGACGATGATGATTCCGAACACAGGAAAAAGCGGGCCAAAGTCTCGGAAGTGAACAAGATGGGATCGGAAGCCAGAGTCGGGGGTTTAGCTGCCCTACTTCCACCACCTAGAAACAGCTTAGGGTCAGGGCTAGCCTTTGGAGGGGGCGGGGGAGCTGCAGGAGGACGCCGCACAGCTATGGAGACCGCTTCGATCTCGTCGAAGTCCACGAAGGAAGTCAGTCTGCAACAGCCTAGTACCGGAAGTACGGAAGGTGACAGTGCTGCATGGCAGTACACTGGAAGACCGTCGGAAACACAGATGAGGGAGAATCGGAACGCTCAGTATCATTATTCAGCTCAACCAGGGCAAGGTCATATTGCATCGGGTAGTTACTCAAAACCTCAAGTACGAACAGGCGAAGGAGACTATGCGGAAGAGCACTATACTGTTGATGGTGGTTACCAAAATGGTGGCCAGCAGGGCTACACAAATTTTCAGTATTCAGACGTCTACGGAGTTGCACTGGATCCATCCTCAGGAAGCACAGTCTCAGATCCTCTTTCGGAAGTTTTGCAGAGGGAGAGGAGGAAAGGGAAAAATGAGCCGCCACCACAGTTTATAGAAGTGAAGCAAGCCGACCTTACAGGGGGAAGAGTGCGAGAGGATCAGCTTCGCACCACTGGCATAGCCTTCGGCCCCAGTTATCAGGTTTATCTCCAACTTCTTTGCTGTCTTCGGTTTTATTTTGGGGGTCTTTCATGGGCACTGCTGCCTGTATGCAATTCGTATCTTTCTACGGATCTCGCTCTGGCTCGTAGAGTTATAGATGCGTGAAGCTTCTGGGAGCTCTCGGGTCCTTTCGCTGGTCAGCCTGCACAGTGCTAGAGACCCGCGGGAGTCGGACCTTGTAGAGTAATGCATACCAGTTTCACCTGTTTATGTGCAAACCAGAGATTAAATGTGTAAGCAGTTTCCACTCGGAAAGTGTTGCAGGTCTATGGCAGTCATCTTACTGACGGTGTTGTCTCCATGGATCGTTTTGTAGCCTGTGTCAACTGGAAAAGATAAACCGTCTAAGATTCATCGAAGGAAGCATCAAATCGGAGCGTTGTATTTTGACATGAGATCAAAAGAGATGGAGCTGCTTGACCGTCGTTCCAAAGGCAACTTGACCAAAGCCGAAACGCAGGCCAAGTATGGATGGTAAAGCAGATACCGCAAACCTTACATCAGGGTATGAGAAAACAGTCGACTGTGCTCGGTTATACGGAGTTCAGTAGCCCTTTCATGACACTGATGATAGGATTGGTTGTACCATTATTTGATTACTGGAAGATGCAATCGCAACGCAAGAGGCCTATGAGGTTTTTCTCTGCCGCGTTTAACTAGAGCTGGTTTTAGAATGGGAAATATCGAGGCGTTGCCCATGAGTTGTGCAATTTCCTGTCACTTTTATTCTTTCGTACAGTCAATCTACAAGTTGCTGAAATGCTGAGAAATGTAGAGATTGATATTGGGTTTTAATGTACGATTCTCGTTTGTCCCCCAACAAAACAAACCTCTCCCGAAACCTCTTGTCCCTGCTTTCTATGTTGGAAGTGGGGGTACAAGGTAGAAGGCTGGAATCAGCGAATTTGATGCTTGTACTGCAACGGAGCAGACCCGGTCTCGAGGGAGTTGTTTTGTCAAAAGTGCCATAAGGAGCTTCCATGTGCGTTCAGGGTGGCGGTCAAAAAGGAGGCCGAGCCCTGTGGAAACATAGGGAAAAATATTTCTGCTTGATGCGAACATCCTCACTACAGAGAAAAGTGCTCAGTCAGGCCTCAGGACTCCGCGACCTCTAGAGATCGATAACAGCGCCCCATCTTGTCCAATGGTGGGTTCGCCGTGACATGGTCTTTATCAGAAAAGTGATCTCTACAGAGATCGATAACAGCGCCGGATCTTGTCCAGTGGTGGGTTCCGCCGTGACATGGTCTTTATTTAAAAAGTGATCGCAGAGTAATGCATAACCAGTGGAATGGTGATAAGCTAGTATGCCAATGACGTCAATGCCTGTGGACTTTCGCAATGCTATTGAAGAGAAAGCTTATTCTGTCTACTGGATTATGGGCGAGACCGATTGCCGATTACATTGAGTAAATAGGGAAGATCACCTGATGTTGTTTAATCTTCTTTGATTGAGTCAGCTATATCAAGCGCCAGTTAAGGCCGTGGAGAAATTCAAGCGTACATATTACTTATTGCAGCATCTAAATACGAGGCTTTGATACCAGTTAGAACTTCTGCATGAAGCACCGAGTGCACGTTGCTTTACACCTTATCCCCGTTTGGGTGAAGAGATAAACATCTTCCCCTCATAGTACAGGGTCACATTTGGGGTCGAACAGGTAATACCGTGCTGAAGGGGTTGTCTATTGCACTCTATACCGTTTGGTTGAAGTGCAATGAACGACAGCTCCAGTGAAATGAGGAAAGGTACTTGTAACATTGGTGAGCTGGACTACTGACTAAACAAGTCTTGTGAAGAACTCAAACGATGGATAAAAGCGTATCGGGTGACGTGATATCGATGATTACAAAAACGAAACGATGAATAATGAAATATCTGGTACTTGCTCGGCCGGCGCCAAAACACGTTGCAATTAGCCATCTAGTACACGGATTGCCCTCAGCGATGAGCAACAGATGGCGCTCCCCTCGGGTACGACGAGCTGGACTCGTTTCTTCCACCAGAGAAACGAGGCAGCTGCGGAACATGTAAGCAACACACGTAACGTTTGGTGTCAGTTGTGACGAGACTGGTGGTAAAGTTATTTGTAAGCCCACTTCTTCTGACAGCACAGCGAATGTGTAGAGAGATACACGTCGGATTAGAATTTCTAGGTGAAGAAGCAGGATTTGAGAAAGAGGTCAATTCAGAGACAAAAGATCTCCTGATCTTCCCGGGGGATTCCGTGGTAAGGTGACATTCGTGCTTTGACTTGAGACATAGAAGGAAACCACCGTGAATTTCTATACCCGAGCATTGAGCACGGGCTATCCCATCCGATCCACAGTTAGCTCTCACGAGACGGTTCAGTCTTCCTGAAGGGAGGAAAAGAAGGGGAAGCGAGCACTCCGAGTCTTGATCTTGTGTTAGCGGTGCCTTTCCGCAGCGAGCTATGCGTTCCTCTCCCGTCAACCGCTCAGGATCTTCTCTCCCATCCACGAATCCCCGCTCCCAAAGTGAGGTGCCTGTGACCACTCGGAACACCGAAACGAGGTGGAGAACGGATGTACGTTTAGGCCATTCGTGGACTCAAAAACTGAAAACAAAGAACGATTCCAAGAGCACCTCATTCAATCGCTTCGCTCATTGCCCACTTGTTTGATCCCTACCTATGCAGCCCAAAAGAGGGAGCTTTTGCAACAACACTTCGCTTTCGCAGGCACCCTAACGTACTTCATGATCGACATACCTTTTGTCCAAACCCTGTGGTTGAGCACACCCGCAGCAGCTCTACTGTACCGTACTTTCATTTTGCACCTAACCATTCGCTTAGCGAACGGCGATGCAGCTAAACATGACCCATAATCCTGTATGTCTGTCCGGGAGGTCCGGAAATCAGGTGAGGGGAGGTGAGCTCATACTTTTATGCCAGGATATAGAAAAGATGGATACATGCCGATTCGTACGAAAGGGTCACGCATTACTTGGTAAGTTTCAGTTATTACTGCTATGCATTTGCACAGCTATCTGTCGATTTGAGAAAACTTGAGAATAGCCTTTCATTTTCCGTTTTAACTTTACATGTTTTTGTTATGCGTTAGCATAGTTATATGTCGATTGCGGAAAGGAAGAGGAGATTTTTTTGTCGTGGAGCATATTTTACTATATTAAAGATAAATAAAAATAATACTATACAACTAGAAAAGGAAAAAAAATACAGCTTCTAATAAATCTCTAAAGCATAACTCCACAGTTCTATTACAAGCGTAGTTATTTGTTTTTCAACTTCAAGTAGTGTCATTGACTCTTTTTATGTTTTCAACAATACTATTACTTATCACGGAGCGAACTATTGTAGTGTGTACTCTTGTCTATGCATTTCCTTGCATAATCGTTAAATAGGGGAAGTTAAGTGTGCCTACTCTTTTCCAAGACGGAAAAGAGTAACACTCTCAATAGTTTATTACCTAACCTTTTTGCGAAAAGGGTTAAGTAATAGACTAACATCTCGATTAAAATGATATTTTATTGGGTGATACAATCTTCGGATTTATAGTTCCTACGTGCGTTTCTGCACATTAGCCTTATGTTGTATCCAGAGAATCCGTTGTTTTATAATTTATTAATATCTAATAATTACTATAATTTTTGAATTTTTGCACTACTTTATCTAAAAGTTTCACTTAATACTTACACGTTTCTTAATCATGCATAACAAAAAGGATTTTTTGCATCTACGGACGAAGTTTAGTTCCTCCCCGTGACCTTAACGAATCTCATCCTCAACTTTTTGTTTATTTCCTTGCATGTATCCTTGAGCTAAAGTTCATGTTGCATGCATATTTTGATTGAACTTCGATGCTCGTTATTACGAAAATTTAAACTTTCCATGGGGGTATTTTTGGACTAGATCAATGAGAATTTACATTAGGCTCGGATAGTATTTTCTGACACTCTGTTATCAGATAATCAAAATATGGACCATAGATAGTTTAAACTAAACTCAGATAAGGTAAAATTTGTGCACAATATTGTGTGCTTATGATTTTCATATGGAAACTTGCACCTACATCTAGTGCTAGTGCTTCGCGATAGAATATATGTTAGATTTCTCATCGATTTTTCACGATACAAAATATACTGCTATATACTTTACTATGTACAGACTGTCCTTGACACTATGAAAATATGTATAACTCGATGTCTAAACTGATCACTTGTGCTGGCCGGTGCAATACTAGTAGAGAGTGGTATATACTGGTCCAAGTTATCCACATGTGATGATAAGCGATCGAAGGTGAATCAATCAAAGATTCAATCAATATTCTTACCACAGAACAGCAAAGGTAGACTCATCTAGCATCCACCTTCAGAGTGAAACGATGATATGTTGGAGAGCACGGACCTCCGGGCTGTGCACGAAGGGGAAAGCATTTCGAAGAATTTTTCCCTCTATCTCCTTGTACAGTCACTATGTGGCAAGGGGACATCTTCCTGGTAGTTACAGCCAAGAAGGCCCCGTATCTAGTTTAATCATTCTCCTCCTATTCCCATTTAGGATATTTTTCCTTTGGGATAATTGGGAAGTTGGGAAAAGATGCAGACTCTTTCTTTTTATTCTTTCTTTTTTTACTTAAACAAGATTCTGCTCGTTTGAATTCGTGAAACGACGGGATCTGGGTTATCCACATCCGATTTTTAGGTGATCAGATCTGTCTCAAATCGGCCCGGAAAGTGATACACCGCATAGCGATAGAAAGTATTTCTCGAGATCTATCTTTTTATATAAAAAGTATCAAAAATGATGCAAAAATGAGAACAAATTATGGATCAGAAATTTGGTAGTTCCTTGACATCTTTCGCTTGTCACTGATTGGCTAGAGACAAGAAGATTCAAAATATATGGACTGTCCATGGGAGATCGATCTCATGAGACAGAGTAGTCGAAGCAAGGGCAGAAGAAGCTAGAAGCCATATCAGTAGAACGTTGACTAAGTTCCAAGTAGAAAGTCGAGGAGTTAAGCGATGAGAGTGTCGGCATAGGTCTGAACCTTGTAAAAGTCCATTTGGTCAAAGAGACAGTGGATGATAATTAACTCCAAGATTGCCTCGAGGAGAAACCTTAAGGTACATAGTCGCTGACGGATCACTTCTTATCACATCAGAAGGTCATCTTCAACAAGAAGACAGTGGGATTGTAAGTAGGTGTTTAGTCTTCTCCCTCATATTACTACAAGCAAGGATGGCTTGTTAGTCAAGATCTGGACTAGAAGCTTGTCGGAAGATTTATTTCTCACTTTCTCTCTCATTTTATTATTTCTCTTCTTTCTTCTTTTATCTTATTTTCCCATCTTCATTCTTCTACCTGGTTACAAAAGCCTTGTGTGAGTAACAGTAAATGTGAGTGTCGTTGTAGTGCTGTTAGAAGACGGTTTTCATAGGCAGAAGCATGAGAAAGCTATAGGGGGTATACACCTTGTGATTGATCTAATCAGTTGAGTATCCGTAATGATAATTTGTGCTGTGGAGTAGTAATTGGCATCTATCGAGTAGTGGCAGTGTTCTAAGGGTGTCAGAAGTCGAGTTGAACCACCGAAGATGAGGTTTACTTTTGGAAGCCGACGTGAGAAGACTGGAAGTCATGACAAGGGATTAGTGACCGTCTTCCCTGTCTTCTCAGTGTATATTTGTGTTGTATTTGAAATATCAGTTGCGTGTTATGATCTAGAGCACCTTTTTGAAGGGTCTGGAAGCTGCGTGGTTGTGTAGGTTAGAAGAAACTTCTGGACAAAACCGATGTGTTTGTGAGTTTGAACAGATCTTAGAACTTAGAACAGTGTAATTAGTGTAAATCTTCTTGGGGAACGAAATCTTTTATGCTACAATGGTGTAAAGGAGAAATCATGAGATATTACAACAAGGACGACACACGAGGGTCATATGTTAGGATGAGAAGATATCACAGATAGCTGATTTGGGAGTATGTGGATCTTTCACTCAGGACCGTGGAACAAGTGATCATAATGTAAACATGGAACATGCATCGTTACCTTATTTTGGTGTCGTTGAGGATATTTTAGAACTTGACTTTTTGGACTTCATGCATATTGTACTCTCTTGTAGATGATACAAGTCTCAACTCGTGGACCACATGCTACAATTGCTACAGACGAGTGTGATATGACACGTTTGACACTAGGAGGATCTTACGTCATGATTGAAGTAATGATCAGTCATTCGTATATCTGTCGCAAGTAGAGTAGTACTTTTTTACGTTCAGTGTTCTTTCAACTCACATTGATCTATAGTAGTCCCGTATATATCAACCCACATTGATCTATGGTAGTCCCGTATATATCAGTCTCCATTATATATGACACATCAGCTGTACTTGTTGATGATGCTGTACAAGATGATTAAACATACAACTCACAATTGTTTAATAATCTTATATGACATATATAATCATTTTGTCACATGTAAATATGTAAACTCATGTCACAACGGCTAATATGCATGAAACACTCGATGCAACATAAAATATATCAGACATGCAATATACACAGTACACACAAAGTTTCTCATGCGTATCTCATTGTAAATAGTCTTGTAAAACTTTCGCATGACTTGCGATGTGAGACACATCACAAATTTATGATAGAATATGTATTGCATATCATACGATGTATATTACATCATAGCTTGCGATATAGAGATCATCATAAATTTTATGATCCACAAAGCATCATATATATAATATAAAACCATTTATAAATTTATGATGCAAAACACATCGTATATTTACGATGGATATCGCATCACATATATGCAATGCAAAATGCATGGGAAGATTTATGATGTGATTTGCATCACAAGTTGCGATTGCTATTGCATCGTAAGTCCTGAGTGGTACTTAAGTTTGTTTACGATGTGTTTTAAATCGTAACTTACGATGCATTTTAAATCATAACTTACGATACATTTTGTATCATAAATGTTATGATTTGATGCGCATCATAAAGTAAGAAAAATCACATCGTAAATGTCCTAAATCTGTAATAATGTACATTGGAGTTTGCATTTCTTGAGAATTTATATGAGATTGATACGTTTTAATCCATGTATATTCTCAAGTAAGATTGACATGTGTTAATAAGCATCCCCAATCACATTGGGGGAATTAGTGTCATTATTTTGTTATCAGAAAAAATGTAATTATTATATAAAAGTTCTAGACTAAATTAATATAGAAAAGTATTTATTTATAAGTTTAGATGATAACCAGACCAGAGTTACTAACAGATCGAGACATATCCCATAAAAAAACACACACATTTAAAAAAACTACAAGTGCGAGAATCTAGTACCAAACAGAGATTAATTATTTAGATATTAATTAATTATTTAATTTTTTTACAAAAAAATTATAATAGATTGAGAATGATCTCATTTTTAGATTGAAGAGGTGAATAATATGCATGTAACATGAGCTTCGGGTAGGTAGGAAGAGAGAAAAAAGAAGACAAGCAAAGAAATAAGAAGGATATTGCTGATGGGGATTTATGCTGGTCACGATGAGAAGAGTCGGATTTGGTTAGTAGAAAAGAGAAGTCTTTTTCGAATTATTATCTAAAAATCAATAAATATGAATTCTAGACAAGTCAATGTGAAAAACTTAAAATTTGAAATAACTGTTAAGTGTTAACAAAGTAAACAGTTGCGGATTAACCCATAAAATTGGTGCACCAAAACACACTTCAAAAAATACAAAATCCAGATCGTATCACCAAACAAAATTAATTAAAACATTAAATTAATGAACGTGTTGGCCTCGTCTCTCAAAGGAAATTGTAGTCCAGAGTCCAGACTGCGGTCTCAGATCCCGCCTGCAGCAAGCGTCGGGTTCGGTCACAAATATGATGCCCGTGAAAAGCACTCTCATGATCTCCCAGAAAGTATAAGTTAAATTCATCTGTTCAACGCTCCCAGTAAACAGCCAGCAATCTTTTACTGCACCCGGAGTTCCAAAGTATTCATCTCCCTCTCTATACTTTATTCTAATTTCCGGAAGATAAGAACGTCCCGTGAAAAGGTTCGATTCTATGATATGAATATGATCGAGCCTCTCCGATGACGACTCTGCAAAATGAAATGTTAACATTTTGCAAAACTGATAAGCTAAATTCGTGTAAATGTTTCTTGTCCTTCTTAGCCAAGAATGAGAATCTGAAGGAGAAGCTCCTGAAATGAAGAAATTAGAAGGGTGTATCCATTATCATTTATTGACTTCTCATTAGACCACGGAAGAAGAATAGAGGTTATGTTGAATCTTTTCCAAAGGAAAATAATTAAGAATATCCGAAGATAATGAATACGAGTCGGTTTATATATTGGTTTTCATAAATAAAAAAATATTTCCGTTATGTGATATTTTTGCCTGTAAAAAGTCGGACTTCTCACAGTTCTAACACGACTTTTTTGAATACCAGCCGGTTAGCCCCGAGCACTGACTGTCTGTTGCGGTAGCTATTGTTGTGAAAGCAACATACGATCTTCGTCACCTCTCTCCATGAGAGTGAACTCAGCTGAAGGCTTTTCCCCCCCACTCAGATTCCCCAGTATGCGGTACAGCAACGAGAAGTTTCCGACACTCCTCAGGACGTAAGTCAGATGCCTACTGTAGTTCCCTGCATGACGGGGACTTCGCAAGAACGATGCCGCAGCGAAGAGTGATCATGTAATGAAAAAGCTTTTCGCAAACGCAGGGCTCCAGAGCTCTTCCCTGGCACCAGGCGGAATCCACTTGTGCGTTCTAGCCATGTGGCAGGTGAGTCGAAGGAGCAAGAACCGTGTCAGAATATGACTTTTCTACAGGTGCACAGATCAACACGAGAATCGGCAACACCTGCTTGGCAATGCTTGCTTACCAGTAATTAATCTATAAAGTTTCATGGCCAGGGAACTCAAATGAATCGCTGTAGTTACGACAACGTTACCGTCCTTCGGCTTGAAGTTGAGACGAGCTCGCAAGCAAGAACGTAAAGCGCGTAAGTCATTAGGCTGAAGTGCGCGCTGCTTGTGTGTTGGCGGGGCTCTCTTCCGGTGACTTTCCAGATTCAGAAGTCCTTTTACGTTGGAAGGAAGGTCACGCCGACTTCGTGAATTCGAGCCACCTGGTGACATATCATGTGAAGTGGATATTTGGTGTAATAATAGCTCTAGCTCACTCTGGAGAAGGTGAGGAGCACCGTTCTGATTCTGAGTTTCCTGGAGACTGCGGAGGTGATCACCAGTTCGTGTGGAAGGGCGAAACATGGAGCTTGTAAACAGCAGAGCAAGGGAGAACTGGAGAACGTGAGAAGAGGAGGAACCTTCTGATTTCCGCATATAAGTCGTTTTTACGTTCGAGGATGCAGAGAAGGTGACAGAAAGAAAGACGGTAGTCAAATTTGTGCCGTAATTCACACCGTGTTGGAAGAGAGAGAGACACACGAGACTGTGAGAGATGGGGTCGCTGGGCTTGGAGTCGGAGGTTTCAAGCTTCGATTCTCACAAGAGATACGAGGAAGCACCGATTCTGTATGTCAACGGGAAAAAGTATTCACTGCCCAAGGATCAAGCGCACTCTACGCTTCTAGAGTATCTCCGAGGTTGGTTTCGCGGGTACTAGGCTTGAGGACAAACTCACACGCTCCGCGCTTCTTTCTCAACTTTCTGATTTGATCGCCCTTACTGACTGGAATTAAGTGAAGGAACGGGTTCAACAACAGCCTCATATTTTTCCCTGTTTCCTTGTTGTCGTAGTCGTTCACTATTTGTTTCCTGTGCCGGTCAATTCGGCAACGTCATTAAGTTACAGTCTCTCAGTTGCAGCTGAAGAACGTGATTTTAGTTCATGCTCACACTCTGGTGACTGTTATTGATTGCGTCGGATGTGCCAGTCGCATGCAACTGTGAAGTTCAGCTTATGGTGTCCGGACAAAGCGATGTATAACCCGCACTTCATACGGACGCGAACGTACTTCCTTTGTACGTTGCGGTCTATCGAGTTGACATGTAGACTCGTTAGCTTCATTCATCCAGGGCTCTCTCAAAATATATGACAGCCATCTAGGAAGATGTTTTTCTTCTTTTCTTTCCTCCTTCAGTCGGTATTTCTAGAACTTTTGGGCGCTCGGTGCTTGACCTGAGAACCCTGCCCACCATAAGCCTTTTCAGGAATCCGATCGATTACCAGGAGCTCAAGAATTGACAGTCAGTCGACAATTTGTCAGCCGGATAATCAAATTATGACAAAAGATAAGCAAGGATAAAGACTAAAATATTCGATTGTCTTCACCTTTCAAAACTTTTGACCGCGGTGTCTCTGGGTTCTCATCAATGTTGTAACGCACTGGGATTGTGGGTGAGTAATTACAGAGAGGAAAACTGTGCCTGGCCTAAACCGAAACCACAGATAATTTAGGACATCATGTTCGTCGCAAGAGGTTCAGGAGTCATGTAAATGGCTGTCCCACGCAGCCCTTCACAGATCTTGGAACTATTAGCTTAGTCACAGAATTAGGAATTCGGAGTTGGTTAAGTTGTCGCTGGGAAGAATATACAGGCCTTCAAAACCTCTCTTGTTCTTGGAAGTCGATACATGAAAGGAAGACTTTAAGTCTAGCTTTTGTTGAAGATGGAGGTACTATACGTCTGATGGTCAGACACAGGCTGGTTGTCAATTTGTTTCAAAGAATATCGACTTCTGTGCTAGAACAGATTTTAACCTGGTGTTTTGGTCTCAGCAGGACTGGGTCTTAGTGGAACCAAGCTTGGATGCGGAGAAGGAGGATGTGGCGCTTGCACTGTCATGGTGTCTCATTTCGATTCTTCACAGCAAAATGTTGTGTAAGATTCCTCCCACTTCCTTTTCCCATCACCTCTCCGTACTTTACGATGTCAGATAGACGGGCGTGTGTGAGAAGTGGACAGTCACAGATGTTCTCAGTTGCGGTTTTTCTTCTTTTTTTCTTGCAATCACTTCTTCCCTATAAGGTCTTTGTGATGTTGTGTGACTTTCGTGCTTTCGAGTAGCTTTTTGACCTCAGGATGTGTGATTCCCAATAACAGGCACCGGGCAGTGAATGCCTGTTTGGCTCCTTTGTATTCTGTGGAAGGTATGCACGTGGTCACGGTAGAAGGCATTGGTGATCGACGTCGTGGTTTACATCCTGTACAGGTAAGGTTAGGAGAGGGTTTACGATAGGATCCACCTATCCATTTCATGTGCTCGTAATTCAGTCCAGGAAAATGGAGTTTCTAGTCACAGCACGTCCATCAGTTGTCGTGAGACGTCATTTAAGGTCCCAGCTTTTGCTGAGAGCGTGTTTCACCATAGAAGAAGTGAGGTACTTGGTCGACTTATGCAACAAAGTCCTCGAATGTGCTCGTCAAGTTGGAAGCAACGTGACTAACTCTCGGAAAATTTACTCTGGTGAAACCGCTTGCAGGAAGCATTAGCAACGTGTCACGGGTCGCAATGTGGATTTTGCACCCCTGGATTTGTAATGTCTATGTATGCCCTCCTGCGGGCATCCAAAGGCGCTCCTACAAAAGGAGAGATCGAGGAAGCTCTTGCAGGAAATCTTTGCCGTTGCACAGGTTATCGTCCAATTCTGGATGCATTTCGTGCTTTCGCGAAGACTGATCCGGAGCCGTACATGAATGAATCTCTTCTGGCAAATAATGGCTTGCCTTCTAGTAAGAAAGGCCAAATAGTCTGCCCATCTACCGGAAAGCCATGTGACTGTAAAGAGGGTGCAGTTGCAAATGGTGAACAGAGTGACTCGACTAGAGGTGCGGTGTTGGACAATGGTTATCACAAAGACTTTATAAATTGTTCAGTAGAGAATGGCTCGCACAGTAATGGTGGAGCGGCAAACGGCAGTCTATGCGACTCGAAGCACAACCACAAGGTTGAAACAGAACAGTTAGGAAGAGGAGAGCCAATATTTCCTCAAGAGTTACGAAACAGGAAGGTGCTACCCTTATCATTGACGGGTCATCGGGGCCTGAAGTGGTTCCGGCCCACGACACTCGATGACCTAATAGATTTGAAATCGAGGTATTCTGGTGCAAAACTCGTAAATGGGAACACGGAAATTGGGATAGAAATGAGGTTCAAATCCCTAGACTATCCTGTTCTAATCTCTTCAATCCACATATCTGAACTCAATAGGATCAAGGAGACAGACGTTGGATTAGAGATTGGTGCATCAGTAACCCTAACAAGGCTCATGGAGGTTCTTAAGGAAAGTCTAACACAGCGGAAGGCGTATGAAACATCAGTTGCCACTGCGTTTTTGCAGCAGCTAAAATGGTTTGCGGGAAGCCAAATAAGGAACGTTGCTTCTGTTGGAGGAAATATTTGTACCGCAAGTCCGATCTCAGATCTGAATCCTTTGTGGATAGCATCACGGGCGACCTTCACTGTCCTTGGTCAGGGCAGGAAATCCAGGTCTATAAAGGCAGCGGATTTTTTCAAAGGCTATCGCAAGGTGGACCTGGAGCCAGGAGAGATACTCGCATCTGTGTTTCTACCCTGGACTGAAAGGTTTGAGTATGTGAAGGAGTTCAAACAAGCTCATCGTCGAGATGATGATATTGCACTAGTCAATGCAGCGTTGCGTATATCTTTAGAGCCAAAGGACGGAGGATGGACAATCTCGGATGCTTCTCTGGTGTATGGCGGGGTTGGTGCAACTTGTATCACAGCAAGAAAGACTGAACAGTTTTTGAAAGGAATGGAGTGGAGCAGCTCAACTGTGGAGAAAGCACTTTCTGTCCTCCTAGAGGACGTGAAGATAGCAGACAATGCCCCCGGTGGCATGGTTGAGTTTCGGAGATCATTGACTGCTAGCTTCTTCTTCAAATTCTGTCTGCATGTGATGTACAAGCTGGAGCAAGAAGCCGAGCATGTGCACGACCTGCCAGAGAGTTACAGGTCAGCTGTGGCTCCGTATCATAGGGAAATGCCTCAGGGCCTGCAGGTTTACGGGGTTCCAGATTCAGAAACTAGTGTTGGGCAACCGCTGATGCATATGTCAGCAAGACTTCAGGTCAGTTGCTCGTACAAGTGTGGGCGGGATGTCAATGATGTAATCTTATGCTAGTTTCAGCGTGTAACTTAGTTCTCGGGATCCTTTTGTTACCATCTGTCAGCGAAGGAAACAGGAAGAAGTCTTCAGACGCTGTGTCTAACAAACTTTTGGGTTCTTACGAGGTGGACCGTTTCAAGCAGGGCGTTTGATCTTGCTTTTACCTCTTGGGTATCACCTTCAAGCAGATGTGCATGTGCGTCTGTAAGCTAAACTCTAGTTTTATGACCTGCCTAAAGAGTTCTGTGTACTAACAGGTCACGGGAGAGGCTGAGTACGTTGATGATGTTCCGGCACCTGCAAAATTGTTGCATGGATATCTCGTGCTTAGTACAAGGCCTCATGCCAAGATTCTCTCTGTGGACACCGGAGAGGCCGAAAGACTACCCGGTTTTGAGGGCTTTTTCTCGATCAAAGATCTGCCTGGTGGAAATGCTGTGGGAGCCGTTGTTCCAGATGAACAGCTTTTTGCAAGTGAAGTCGTCACTTGTGTTGGGCAGGTGAGACTCGTCACCAATCTATTTGAGACTTATTGATCTTTATCACAAGCTCGATGCTGTGTGCTTAGAAACAGGCCAGCACGTCTTGTCAGTCCTCCTGTAGTTCTTGAAATAGCATGCATAGGAGAGATAATGAGATAATTCTCCACCCTAGTCTCCGGTTTTCTAACATATTTCTAACTAGAAATATTTTCTTCGAACAGGTAATTGGCATTGTAGTTGCAGACACACAACTGAACGCGAAAGCAGCAGCCCTGAAAGTCGTTGTGGAGTACGAGGACCTGCCTACGGTTCTCACCATTGAGGATGCTGTTGCAGTTAGAAGTTTTCATGAAAGCTTCCACGGGGGCAAAGGAGGAACAAAGCGCGAGTTAGAGGCGGGAAACGTCGAAGAATGTTTTGCAAGTGGAAAATGTGATCATATCGTGGAAGGCGAAGTGAAGATGGGTGGTCAGGAGCACTTTTACCTGGAACCCAACAGTTCTTTAGTCTGGACCACGGATGGGGGTAACGAAGTCCAAATGCTCGCATCCACACAGGTGAGAACAAGTTTAATATGTCACCTCCAACCAAATTGTATCTGTTGGAGCACCGATTGGTGTGAATCCGTATGGTAAGTTGCTGAAGACACCTGGGAGGATCTCGAGTTCTGAAGAATACTTCCACAACTAATTGCTCGGATGAAATAAGGACATAGATCTTGCTGACGAGCATCTAACCAAAGTTGTCCCCTTCTTGATTTGGACCTTGTTAGTAGATTTCATCCCGGTATCTATTGAAGCATTTGTTGTTTTCACTGGGTGTGGGAGAAGTGAGCAATCCTTATGAGAAAGGTGTTTGGTACCTCCATGAACATGATCAAAATTTTCAATGCACTGCTATCTGCAGTCGCCTCAAAAGCATCAGAAGGTTGTGGCGCATGCGCTTGGCCTGCCTATGCACAAAGTTGTGTGCAAAACCAAGAGGATTGGTGGGGGGTTTGGTGGCAAAGAAACCAGGGCAGCGTTTCTGAATGCTATTGCAGCGGTACCAGCTTATCTGTTGAAACGACCTGTGAAGCTGACGCTGGACAGAGAGATAGATATGATGATTACAGGGCAAAGGCATGCTTTTATTGGGAAGTATAAGGTACGAATCACCATAGACTGACAGAAGCGAATTTCATTGATTGGTGAGCATGTGATTCTGATTCATTTGCTCACACTTGTCTCAAATTGTCTCATCTTCCGCGAACTGATTAGCTGTCTTTATTTGTTAGATCAAGCTGACAACATTGTCGACTTACGGTTTTAAAAGTTAGTTAAATACACTTTTGTTGTGGTGGTCTGTGTTTAGTGCCTAGGCATAAAGATCCATCAAACCTACCAAAAAAGCTACTAGTAACGTAGTCTCTCTGTCCTGTCGGATAGGTCGGATTCACGAGGGAAGGCAAGGTGTTGGCGCTGGACTTGGACCTCTTCAACAACGGGGGTAATTCTTTGGACTTGTCACATTCGATTCTTGAGAGGGCCATGTTCCACTCAGACAATGTCTACGTCATTCCCAACGTGCGAATTAGAGGAAAGGTTTGTAGAACCAACCTTCCCAGCAACACCGCATTTCGAGGATTCGGCGGTCCGCAAGGCATGCTGATCGCTGAAAACTGGATGGAACGTATAGCCCGAACGGTTGGACGAACTCCAGAAGAGATCCGGGTAAGGTTTCTGGCCGAAAGCCCTCAATCCTTAGGACTTCTCAGTATTCAGAAGGGCATGGATGCAAGTAGGAAACCGGGAAGGACTACATACTTCATTCTCTCGCAACTCCAGCTTGTCATAAAAGGCTCATACCGAGTTTCACAAAGAAAAGTTGGCTTCAAGTAGGGTGATGGAAGGAAAGGGTGCAAGGTCTTCCGTCATGATCCTGTCCATCGTTAAGAAAATGAAGTAACTGTGCCTTTCCTTTGTCCTTGCTACAAACAAGCTAACGGAAGACCTTAAACTGCATTCTGTTTTACTGACAGGAAATGAACCTCCAAGGAGAAGGATATGAGCTACACTATGGGCAGATTGTTGAAGACTGTAATATTCAGAAGGTTTGGGATGAGCTGAAGAGCTCTTGTGAGTTCGAGAAAAGAAGAGGTGAAGTTCAAACCTTCAATAAACAACATCGGTGGAAGAAAAGAGGTGTAGCGATGGTTCCTACGAAATTTGGAATTTCTTTCACCACCAAATTGTTGAATCAGGTATGATTAGAATATTGCCCGTGGATGCTAACACCCAGCTGTTTCCAGTTTCCCCTGTTCTTGGCGCAGTCATATATACCGTCCAATAGTTTTTGATTTGTATAGAACCGGCTGCCGACGAGCTTTGGAGTTGCAGTAAACATTATATTGTAAAGAATGCGCGGACACCATGAGAAAGCTTTATCCTCCCCCTAGAAGTTATGACATACGATACATCTTATGTGCAGGCCGGAGCGTTGGTACAAGTTTACACCGACGGAACGGTTTTGGTTACCCATGGAGGTGTGGAAATGGGACAAGGTTTGCACACCAAAATGGCTCAAATTGCAGCTACAGCGTTTGGTATACCAGCTAGCTCGGTGTTCATCTCCGACACCAGCACTGACAAGGTTCAGCCTGTTTGCTTTTTCTTTTTCCCTAAGTCGAAGAAAGTGTTTTGGCACCATCCAGTCTTGACACGGGGGGTAATTAGTTGGCATGCCCTCCTCACAATTCTCTGCAGTTTGGAGTAGTTCTAGATGGGTCATCGCCTATCTCGTTAGAAATCGAGGTTTTCTGCCCAGATTCATGGGAAGGAACGGCGTTGAGTGAGCTTTGCTGTTCATGTCAGTATAAACATTATCAGACTCTATACCACCCCAACTTTAATTTACAGCCGCTACCTAACGTTTTGTCAGATTTGTTGGGAGTATGTTATAGGTGCCAAATGCATCACCAACTGCAGCTTCCGCAAGTTCAGACATGTATGGAGCTGCAGTTCTCGATGCTTGCGAGCAGATAAAGGCTCGCCTTAAACCCGTCGCAGAGAAGATGCCTGAAAGTTCATTCGCTGAGGTACATCCAGCATCTTCTGACTGCTTCTTGCCTCGGCAGATTATAGTTGCAGTTTAATGGAAGGCTTGAGCTCGTGTTGGAGGTTCATGATAGGCGCTTAAATGGTACTTTGCCTGACTTCCATCCTATACAGGTTGTACTCTCCGGCTACATGCACCGAATCGACCTCTCAGCACATGGGTTCTACATCACCCCGAACATTGGCTTTGAATGGGAAGTTGGCAAAGGGAAGCCCTTCAGTTACTACACCTTCGGAGCTGCTTTCGCTGAAACGGAGATCGACACGCTTACAGGAGACTTTCATCTCCGCCGTGCTGATATTGTGATGGATTTGGGTACACCCGTCAACCCTGCAATCGATGTTGGCCAGGTCAGTCCTTTTCCACTGAAACAGCGTTTTGCTTGCCCGTCTCAAATCGACAATCGATCTCTGTTGCTTGTGCATATTTAACGTTTAACTTCTTGCTGCGTTTACTGGTATCAGAGCTGTTGACGCTGTGTATAGGAATGACACATCAGAAGTGAACAAATGTCTTCAAATTAGTAGACGAAGTGCTGGAAGCTGTAGGGAGGGGATCAGATTGCCGTGGTGGTTTACTGACAAGTTTCACAAGTTACACAGGTAGAAGGAGCATTCGTCCAAGGTCTAGGGTGGGTGGCTTTGGAGGAGCTCAAATGGGGCGATTCTGCCCATCCGTGGATCAGGCCTGGCCATCTATTCACGAAAGGACCAGGAACTTACAAGATCCCGACATGCAACGATATCCCTATTGACTTCCGCGTGACGCTGCTGAAGGTACTTATACCTTACACTTTTTCGATACGAATATGCTACCGTAGTGTTCGCTCCCTGCGGATAGGCACCTCCACTTATATTGGGTTGCGTTTGAGATTATTCACCCTTTTCCGACTTGCGTTTGCCAGTTGGAAGCAACACGCGAGTCTTGCTTTTTGTACATTCATCTAATCAAATTGATGACAGTGCACGAGTCGTGTTAACCGTTGTATCCTTCTGTTCTTTATGCACCTTCTCTGTGCAGGATGTTCCGAATCCGAAAGCAGTACATTCTTCCAAGGCGGTGGGAGAACCTCCGTTCTTTCTGGCGTCTGCAGCTCTGTTCGCTATCAAAGACGCCATACTGGCTGCGAGAAAAGAGGTGGGGCTCGATGGATGGTTTGTGTTGGACAGTCCAGCAACTCCGGAGCGCATACGCTTGGCTTGTGCCGACCAGTTCACTAAACTTTGCAGCGCTCCGCATGATGTCAGACCAAATCTTAGTGTATAATGTTATAATGTATGTTATCACGATGTCTTTAGCATCTGGGGGGCTAAGTTACTCTTCGGAGTATCTGAGGCGACAGAAGATTTCGGGTTCTGTAAGATAAGGAGAATTATAAACTCACTTCTGTCCCCATGTAGAATTATTAGACACACGAAGAGGAGACAACTTCTGTGTATTTTAATGTTAATAGTCGGGGTGGTTCCATCGGCACGCACAGGAGATGCGTGGGTGGCTGTACATATTAAATATCAAATTGGTTTCTTGTTCCGCTATGGGGTCATGACTGGGATTCCCCCAGTATATCCGCTAAGATTCCGCTTTCTTGACATCTCTGTAACAGTCAGTTACGGGTTTCAAGTGTCTGAGTTGGCTATCTCGTATGTCTCCCATCGAGAGTAGATTAGACAGAACCAAATTTCTAGGTTCTGTCTAATCTAACCCACCGTCTGTCACGAATGTGGATGTTCAGGAAACGATGTTCCTCGTCTACAGAAGACTGCCCGATGAACGGAGCAAATCTTGTTTAAAACCCCGCTCCTAGTACAGATATTCTGGGTAACACAGAGTTTCTCCTTTTCAAAAACGCGAGCGCGGAAAACGAGACTCTGGGCTACCCAGAGAAGTTCCGCTTTCGAGCTGCATCACCGTCCGAGCACCGTTGATCCTGTACCGTTTAGCAATCGGTAGGTATTTTGAGACGCTACGCATGTGTGAAAAATATTTTTTATTTCGTACAGCATAAATACAGAAAAATAATATGTTCAGTCAATCACAGCGTTAGGAGCAAGAGGAATTCAAAATTCGAATTTTTTGAACAGTTGGGCAGTTGCCAAAGAATTCTGGTAACTGCGTAGGATTTGTACCACCTGCGCCTGGGCAGCTGCTGTACCATGAGCAGAAGGAGCACAGAAGCTCCTTCTAACCCTCATGAACTTTACAGTGATGTAATGGATTATGGATTAACACACGAATGTAGTGTAACTTGTATCAGTTTAATTGCAGCACGATATCATGGATTATGGATTAGGAAATGAATGTAGTGTTACTCGTGTCAGTCTAATTGCAGCAATTAAACAATGTCAAGATTATAGATTAACAAATGAATGTAGCGTAACTCGCGTCAGTTTAATTGCAGCACTTGCGAATCCAAGTAGGCAAGAGAAAAATTCGAACAAAAAAGTGTAGAGGTCAAGCTGAACCCGTTTATTGTTGTGGAGGAGAGAAATCTATCATCATCTCATTGTAGCATGGTGATGAAAACTCGAGAGTAGGAAGGATAGATCTTGGATCAATCCCTTCTATGTTCATTTTGACGTTGCGATCACAAGTTGCAAGTTTAGAGTCAATGCTTTGGAAAAAAAGTATCCCTCTTTCTATGTTCAGGAAATAGCGGACAGTTTCCATTCACACGCTTAAATTCAATGCTTTGGAAAAAAAATACCCCTCTTTCTATGTTCAACAAATAACGGGCAGTTTCTCTTCACAAGCCGGCAGCTCCCCGTCATGCGCTGAAAGTTAATTAATCAAACACAAAGGCCGCTTGAAAGTTAATTAATCAAACACGAGGACCGCAGTCTTAAGGTCCTTGGTAGCTCTCTGTCACACGTTTGAAAGTTAATTAATCAAACACGAGAGCCGTAGTCTTAAGGTCACTGGGGTCCTACTGTGCGACCCTTGGGTCCTTGGCAGCTATCCGTCACACGCTTGAAAGTTAATTAATCAAACACAAGAGCCGTAGTCTTAGAGTCCTTGGGGCCGTACTGTGCGACCTTCGGCCGTAGGGTTAGGATCAATATCTTAGAAAAATTTCTCCACTTTCTATGTTTAGGAAATAACGTGCAGTTTCTCTTGAAGTTAGTTAATCAAACACGAGGGCCACAATCTTAGGGTCCTTGGCAGCTCTCCGTCACACGCTTGAGACCTCCGGCTGCAGGCTTAGAGTCAATACCTTAGAAAAAAAACCCCCTCTTTCTATGTTTAAGAAATAACTTGCAGTTTCTCTTCACACGCTAGCAGCTCTTCGTCACACGTTTGAAAATTAATTAATCAAACATGAGGGTGCATTAGTTTGCTAATCTGTCAGTTCTCCGTCACACATTTGAAAGAGGACCGTAGTCTTAGGGTCTTTGAGACCTACTGTGCGGCCCTCGACCGCAGACTTAAGGTCAATGCCGTAGAAAAAAAACTCATTTTTCTATGTTTAAGAAATAGCGTGCAGTTTCTCTTCATACGCTGGCAGCTCTTCGTCACGTTTGAATGTTAATCAAATAAATAGAAATTACTAAATAATATTATTAATAAATAGAAATTCAATTAAATAATTAATCAAACACGAGGGTGCATTAGTTTGCTAATCTGTCAGCTCATCGTCACACGCTTGAAAGTTAATTAATCGAACACGAGAGTGCATTAGTATGTTAATCTATGATCCCACTGTAGGTTCCCCTCATGGGCTCTGCCAAGCATGCGTATGGGTTATTCTTCCCTCTTTCACTTTTGCATGCTCAAGTGAATACTTTGCACAATCAGCACCTTCTTAATTTTTTTTACTAGGTAAAAGTCTTCTCACCTCAGTTGATGTTCACTTTTTTCTTTCTACACTTAAAAGACATTTGCGGTATATTTTTCATTTCCAGTCTGCTGATTTGTATATTTTCTGTTTTTTCCTCAGATATTACATCATCTGCCGGAAGGGAGAATTGTTGTGGTGAACCGTTTGATGTATCTGGATTTTTCAGCAGGCAGGGAAGAAGAGGACATTTTCACACCTCATATATTTCTCAGATATTTGCAATTCATGAATAAATGTTTGTGGGTTGGATTTTGATGAGGTAATATTTGATGTTTTGTATGTTTTGATTACATATATTATGTTTAGAGAATAATGAATTTTGTAACTATTTATAAATATAGATGCCTCTAGTGTAAGTTGATGAGTAGCTGATGGAAGATAATTATATATGTTTTACAGATGAGTTCACGGCTGAGAGATGTTAGGGGCAGTATGTTTCTGATTGGACCAACTATCATGTTAGGAGACGACTTAATACCACTCATGTTATGAGGATTCTAGATGATCTTCTAGACTCTTATAATCGTTTACGTCGGACTATGGGTCCTGATGCCACTCAGTCAGCGTGTTTGAGGTGGTTGATAGACGGTTCCGTTTACAGTCTAGAGAGATTTGAGCAAATGCGTGTTGATCGTATCATGCCACAAGTCCATGTTGAGGATATTCTCTTTCATGACATATTAGATGATGAAGAGGTAGAGATAGTGGAAGCTATAGTGATGGAGGATAGTTAGCGTGTAGTTGCAGTCAGTCATACAGATGCTAGACCACTTGTAGCCGTAGTGAACGGTTTAGATGATGAACTTCTTGTAGATGTCGAGGATGAGATCATAGTTCATCTGCCAGCTGGATATGGTCTATGGGATTGAGAGAAGATTGAGGAGTTATGCGAGGTGGTCCGAGTGACTTGTCCTCAATAATATATTGTCTCCCGCTCTTGATTACAACTTATCTTCAGTGCTGGCAAAAAGAGTTTAATGGTGACGATGGACACAAGATTGTTTTTGTGCCGGAAGAGATGAGTACAATCGCACATCACTTGATGTGATTGATCAGATGTATCATATCACTTTGTGTTTTGGACTTAGTTACACAACGGTTGCAAACATGTTGCAGGTATCGTGACCTTCAGTCTCAAGATCGGACGCAGACATCAACAACTAGTGGACTTGTGCTAGGTTGTGAACGCTGCGAGTAGGACTTAATGGCTTGATCGAGGAGTCAGGAACAAAAGAACCATAAGTGGTTCTTGAACCAATGTTGGAACGTTGGGTTAGGACGTAGAGATCTATCCCAAGGACCCTAGACGAACGCTGACATAAGGGGACAAGTATGAAAATGGACCGAAACGCAAGACCGAAACATAAGTCTGAAGAAAAATCCTAAGTGATATGTATAACTTCTAGAACTGACCTCCTGGTTGAGAATTATGGATGATCTCGTGATAAGATTGTGATATAATTTTCAAGGACCAAAGAGGAGGGCGGGTCCGTCAATCCCCAGAAGTATATATGAGAGGTGCTCGATGCCTGGGTGGACCAGGACGAGTCATCAGACCCCATGGTTTGGCGAGCAGACTCTAGGGGCATGAGGTGATGGTTGGGTAAGTACCAAGACGCGTTCTGGTCTAAACTTGAACGTCTAGACTTAAGAACGACCCAAGGACTCGGACAAGACTAGAGAACGATGTCGTGTTATGAGACGGCGCATATGTGTAGAACTTCTATTGTGTTGTTTTTTATGTTCCACAAACTTTTTCATGTAACTCGCTTGATAGCGTATTAGATGTCACGTATATAGGTTATGAGATCGAACGATAATGAGTCTCAGCTCACGGATCCATGAGCATTCGCGTGAGTGCTCTTGTTGTCAAATTTGTGTATAAGATAGAGCGTCGAGGGTTCGTGGGGACATTCTTTCTTGTGTGATGTTTCTTAGTATCTTACATGAAGGATAAGGAGCAGTGAGAGTTGTACTCATGGACTGAGGGTTGATCCGAATTCCAGATCTTTCATTCCAGAATCCCGTTCTATATCAAGCTTCACTACATCCATCGTGATCACTTTCGACAGTGGTTCGTCACCTACTTCAATGAAGAGTTCATGTGAAAGGTGATGGACTTGTCTGCTCCAGTGATCTTACAGATCGTCATATACGGAGAGAATTGACACCTGATTGTGTATATCTTACTCTGACGACGAATGGATCTTAACTTTTCGGTCAACTTCCCTTTCAATGTCTAGGAGCTGTAACAGTTGAGAGACAGAAGTAAAACTATTTGCTTGGATTCAAAGATTGAGTTGTTTCATGAGCGTGGGGTCGAATCTCTAAGTAAAAATTTCTAAGATTAGAGTGTGTCCTATCAACTGATGATTTGTGAAATTCCAGTTTATTTGGTTAAGAGAATGTGTTGAGGTCGTGGATTTTATCCACCGGGGTATGTAAAGCTCATAAGTTAGCACAGACAAAAGGTTTGGTCCATTTCTAGCAATTGGTTTGGGGTTTGAAGTTGAAATTTCAGTGAGTAATAGTAAGAGGTCAGAGAGAATTTCCTGTGTTTGAGCCCAGTTGGAAGTTCTAGTTGAGAGCAATAGGTTGTCAAACTCAGATTACATCGTGACGGGTTTTGAAAAAGAAAAGTGATTTTATCTACATCTCTTGAATGCTTTGAACAAAAGACTTGGGGTTTGGACGTGGAACTTCTCGAAAGTGATGCAAGTGAGTCAAGGTAGCTATGTTGTGAATTTGACAAGAAGATCATAATCAGAGAAAGTGTTACACTATGTCGAAGTTGATGACTGAGAATCTTTAACTATAAGATACTGTTGTCTTTGGCATCATGTCTCGAGCTCAATGGTTGCTTACTACGTGCATGCCTTATCTTGTTGGAAGCTCTAGAAGACAAGCTTTCTAGTGGTATGCTGCATGCCTAATTTGAAGCTTGTTTGATCACTCAAGACTTAGATCAAACATGCGGATTAGGATGAAGGGTTGAGACGTTTCTGGTTATAAGTTAGAAATAGTCAATTTATACAATAGGTTATCTGTTGCTATAAGATTCATCCTGAATTTTACAGCAATGATGCTGATATGTAGAAGGTCATAATTATACATTTTAAATAATTTGTCGTGAAAAAACAATGAAGAGAATATTGTTAGTACACAAGCCGGCCTAAAGAATTGTTTGAAAGTGTTTTTGTGAACTAAAGCATCTGCTTATCATGTACAAATCATTCATGTACTTAGAGCATGATTGAACTCCCAGTTGGATTGTGTGGTGCACGTGTGTTACACTTAAATTAGTCAAGTTTCATCGGTATAAATCGAGATAAATAGATACTAGAGTCGAGATAAAATCAGATCGACTAGATAGTGAACACACAAGTTGTACCGAGTTGGTCCAAGGTCTTGTTACAACCGGATACCCAATGTATTCCTAAAACAAAATTTCATGCTTTACTACATGAAAGGTTCATGAAGGTGTAACTATCGTTCATGCCCTTCATTCAGCTGATGAACAACAGCTCGAGAGTAACAAAAATATCTCTCTTAGTGTTGGGTACCACGCTCAGTCGAGAAAGTCTCCATGATGAAACTGCGACAAACAAAAAAATAACGTTAGAATAAATATATACACTGATAAAATTAAGTAAAGTAATGGAGTGCAACTTAGCATCTTACCACTAGCTCGTGCTATTTGCACAGGTGGGCGCGTCGGACGAATCCTGCATTAACACATCATGTTTCCGATTTCATTCTACACACTTAATCCAAGTGCTTTTTTGACGATCAAATTCGACTGATGTTTGCAGTCAACGATGATTTCCACTGAATATTGTAAATGCTAGCATCTTGCGCTCCACTGTCGTATCGCTGGCTGTCCTTCCTCCCCTCCTTCTCCCTCTCTCACTCTAGAGGTCCTCTAGAATGGCCGCTCTTGACTCCCAGGCTTACTCCCTCTTCGTGCCACCTTCTTCCTCGTGAGTGCTCGAACACCAAGAGTTTGTCGAGCAAGAAGCCAGAGAGGAGCTTGGTTCTTCTCTGGCTTCTTGCTCTAGAGTTTGCTTCTTGCTTCACACTCTACTCAGTCTGAGAGTTGCATAGTGCCGATCAAAGCTTGCACTGCCTCTTCATTGAACTCTTATACGAGATCTAGAGTTCGCATTAATTCGTTATCGTAATATTACGTTCGAAGCTTACTCGGACACAGGCAGACTAGAGTAACTCTGGACAGAAAGTCCAAGTATGCGTGGGTCTTGCAATCACATGTTCTAGCGAGAAACAACGGACTATAACTCTCTCATCTTCAGAGATATAGCTAGAGCGTTGAGTTACTACATGCGAGTGCGATCAAGCTTAGAAATGTTGGAGGTTGTTAGAACAGCTCAAAAGGGACCGAATTCTTTGTTACACTTGTACGTACTGCAGGTTGGCTCTGTCAAGAAATTTGGTGTTTCGCACGGGGAGTAAGCATATCAAAGTATACTAGGTGGAGTTAATAAATTCAACGAAGATGTAGAATAGCGATCTTGGTGTAGCACTGATACCAAGTGCTGATCAGAGTGAGGAAAGTTCTTAACCATAAAATATTTCAAAGTCGTTGAAGTGGGGAGAATAGCCACTCTGATGTTAAGAAGAGGTATTAGAATGGAGGAACATCAATGTTGAATCTAGGTGCTGTCCACTAGTGGCAGACTGTTGACGCTTGAAGTAGTCTTGTTCTTGTGTGATTGTTAAAGTCACCACGCACGATGCACCAGCTTGAGACAGTAACTGTGCAGTCAAGACTCTTGGCCATAAGATTCATCCTCCCGAGTGCTTATGCTGCATTCGGGAGAGGTTTTCCATGGTCTTTCATCTAGAGCAACCTCACCATGGTCTTTCATCTAGAGGTCGATGAGTAAAGTCTCACCGGAATTTTCCTCTCCAACCATTCAATCTTCCTTGTTGATTGAATGTTATTTCCACCCTGGATTCTAGTGCTGGTGTTACCTCTACAGCGATGGCTACCATTCATCAATCAAGTGACCCTTCAGTGTTTGGTGTGAGATTCAGTCCTAAGTATGAATTTTTACACTCAAGAATTCTCACCTTGAACAAACAGTGTTCTGGTTTTCACAGATATATGCGATCGGTATATACTCCAAGAATCAAGTGATTATCTTTTCCGTCAGTTCTTGGGTACTCTGTGCTTTCCATCTATGTATGAGGAAAGGCTGTCAAACACGCAGACCCACAGCTCTCTTCCGAATTGTTTGACTTCTCATCGCTCTTTTGTACTATAATCTGTGAACTGTCTATGTCCATGTCTGACGACTCAGCCATCACTCAGAACTCAAGACAATAGACTAACAAAAGACTGATTATGCACACCAGAACACTGGATGACGGAAATCGAAGGGACGATAAGGCAAGAGTTAGAGAAGATCCTCTAAGAAGAGTCTGACTTGCATTATAGAACAAACCAGAATATATACAGAGGTGCAGAAAGTTCTCTGTGCAAAATCAAACTCATGAATAGTCTAGAAGTCGAGGACTTGACAGAGACTAACAAGAACAGTCTCGAAGCTGATCAGCGTAGAGAGTGAGTCTCTATGTTCTAACTACGCATTACTCCGTTAACATAACCCATGCAACAGTAAGCTGATTTCGAGAACAAACTTTTTCAGCACCCATTCTCAGAACTTCGTATAGAAGGTCTGTTTTGTTCGATCGCGGCTTGATGCATTTCGCAACAGTCCATCATACTAGAAGCGCTGCCCGTCATGTCATGAGCAAGAGCTGCTTCTGGCTCCTAACTGATCAGCGTAGAGAGTGAGTCTCTATGTTCTAACTACGCATTACTCCGTTAACATAACCCATGCAACAGTAAGCTGATTTCGAGAACAAACTTTTTCAGCACCCATTCTCAGAACTTCGTATAGAAGGTCTGTTTTGTTCGATCGCGGCTTGATGCATTTCGCAACAGTCCATCATACTAGAAGCGCTGCCCGTCATGTCATGAGCAAGAGCTGCTTCTGGCTCCTAACTTACTGCTCCGCGTGGTTAACTTCTACAGAGCCCACTTTCCTCTCCAGATTTTTCAGCTTTGTCGTCCCTGGAACTGCAACCAGCCGCTCGTGCTATAGGGAGGCGACAGGAACCGCCCATCGATGGACCACGGTAACATGCCAGTAGGCCCCAGTTACAAGCAGCCACCATCGATAGGACTTCTGCTGTTGGTATAAACAAAAGATGGCGTGACGAGGTAGTAATCCACGATGAATCTTCTCCCACAATGGTGGCCTAGTTCAAAGGTCTATATCATAGAAGAGCGATCTCATGGTTATTCTCCGGACATGTACTGTAGAATAACCATGAGATCGCTGTCCGACTAAAGAATTTGTTAAAGTATACCCTACTCGCAACATGATCCAGACTCAACTGGTTCGAATAAATAAACAAATCACTATTTCTACAGTTACTGTAGGGTTTTCTAGCTTCTGCCTGCACTATGTAAAGATCTAGAACGGCCATGAGAACGTGGTTTTGTTCGCAAGACGAGTATACGTACAGTGGTTTCACTGAGAGCCTCGTCGTTGACGACTCGGTGTGCAAAGTACGAATAAATAGAATTAATCCAAATCCAAATCCAATCTTCGGGATCCGACTCCCCTTGCAACAGGATCGCACGTACTCAGGATCTCCACCACTTCCATGATACAGAACATGGTGCAGATTTACAGCTTTCTCCTTTATCCACTTGGCAGCCTACCTTCAGTAGTCGTCGGACATGAAACACTCTCAGACGTACTGACTGACCATCAGTTAGGCCAAGGAGACTTCAAAGCTCAGAATGTGACGAACAAATGACTAACTATGAATGCGTTCCCATACCCTAACCATGGACATCGTGTTTGTTTGAGGTCCATACACATCGCAAGTATCGGCACTTTTGAGTCCCACATTGGACTTCTTTGTACTGCATATTAGTTCAATCATCTTCTCTTCAGGTTTCGGACGACCATAGAGGCGCTTGGACATGAGCCTTCATCCTCAGCCCAGAGATGAAACTTTACAGCCTTCTTTTCAGTGGATTACTCTCGATCATACTCAGTATGTACATGATGCTTCCACCTAAGTAAGAAACCAATTTCACTTGACAGTGTATGGACCTGTATGACACTGCTGCACTCTATGTTATAGGCGCGAGAGATATTCTCTAGGTGTCCAATTGACTACAACATTCTATCGCTGAGTCACAACCGTTTCCTTGTTCTCTCCAGCCGGCCTTCTTCGTGTCTTGATTCAGCGTTAGCTGCAGTAACTGGACTCTGGGATACTCCACGTATACAGTACTTACCCAATGTCGTGCGCATACACATCGCTACACAACATACATCGCTGTCAGAGATACACCACACATACACATAACACATGGACGATGTCATACACATACACAAGTGTACCACAATAATCTGAATAGAGAAATTACCATCTCCAACACTACAACAAAGATTACTCACAAACGGTCAAGTCAAACCCACTCTAAGCACGAAGAGAATCCGAGTTACACTCAACTAGACTATCCACCATAGCCTGGAGCTTGAAGGCTCAACTCGAAGAACTAAGGCCTCCAAGCCTTACCTGCGAAGTATACCCCTAGTGAGCTCTCCCACCAACTCGCCCTAACGGCACTAACGGCCTTACCGGGATGCGTCACTTCGCACTCGGTCAACCTAGCCGAGGTGCCAAACTGACGTGACAGCTGTCGTGCGCATACACATCGCTACACAACATACATCGCTGTCAGAGATATACCACACATATACATAACACATGGACGATGTCATACACATACACAAGTGTACCACAATCGTCCTCCTAACTGGCGGTTAGGTTCCTCTAACTCCAGATAGCTCCATATCCCAACTACGTGATATACACCTTCATGAGTGCAAGGATCAGGAGGCCGGGTGCTACATCGCCCCATCGTTAGTCGCCTGTCTGCAATCCATACCACGCAAAGATCTAATTGTCTATCCCTGCTATATACATCGAGGACAAACCCACCGTCCAGTAAGAACGACACTGAGAGGTGGAGTCAAACATGACATGTGCCAACCTCTCGAACAACCATCACACACCAACATACGGGCTGCTCCACCAGCAGACCCACACAACATACACCTCAAGCCCGCGCGTACAACTGCTAAGCTTGAGTCAACGATACCATCAATGTTGGGAAGATGACATGACGCGCAATTACGCACATGGTCTTTCCACACAACACCATCACGGTCCTCTAACATGAGTACTCCAGAAGGTAACACCTCCCGCACTCGTAAAATAGTGCGCCACATTCAACGTCGTCGATGCGGTCTGCTGTAGATAGATATAATCGCCAGGATGAAACCTGCGAATCGACAGTCGATAACCTCCTCCTCGGATAGTCGCATATCGCAACGTGTCTCTATGCTGAGCAACCGTTAGGTTCTCAAAAGCCATAGGCATAACTCTCCGAAATGTCTCTGCTCGTTGAGAACATGCTCTCACCCACATATCCGGATCATCAAGGTCCAGCACCTCAGCAGAATCACGACGAATGGCCGAAGGTAGATCTGGATCTCGGTCATACAATAGAAAATACGGTGAGAAGGAAGCCAAAGACGCTTGTCGGCTGAAACGGTAGCCCATAGCCAACCATGGTAACTGCACATCCCAGTCTCTCAAGTGGCCCTTTTGCAAGCCATACTTGCGCAATCCTCTCTTCACCGTCTGAACTACCCTCTCCGCCAAACCATCCGCCTCAGGATGATCTCGAGATGTAGTCCGATGATCAATCAGCGCCTAATCACACAAGGTCTGAAACTCACCAAGGAACTCTGTATCTTGGTCTGTCAGCACTTCAGCTAGTGCTCCAAAACGACTCAGCACTCGATCTAAGAACACGTACGCCGTCCCTTCACTCGCCTTGTCTGATAATTCCACCAACTCAATCCACTTGGAGAAGTGCTCCACCATCACCAACACATACCGGTGGTGACGTACGATCAACAGTAAGGGTCCCGCAAAATCCAAACTCCAACGGTAACCCAACCCCATAATCGGTAAAGGGTGTAACTGTGGAGTAGGAGCATTAAACGATACTCGTACTCGATCACAAACCACACATCGTGCGACAAACTGTTGCACATCGAAATGCATACCACGCCACCAATACTGTCCTTGGAGTAAGCTATGTGTACGTTTCACTCCAAAGTGTCCTAACTCTTCATGGGCATGTCGTACTAACTGTGCCCTCTGGGATGGATGTGACACTATCCGTATCCTCCCATCACCCCACACTCGAAGTACATGTCGTCCTTCTCGTCGAAATCTCTTCCCCTGCTGAAGGACACGATCTCGCTCCTTGGCACTTATAGTGTCTATTACCACACCAATACGTAGATACTCCATCACGGTCACATCATCATAGATATCTCGCTGGTCTGCAACACCATCTCCACCCTCAAGATATGGAGACTCATCATCTACTCTCTGACCATAGAAAGATACGACTTGACCTTCCATACTAGAGTTCATGACCAACACACAAAGAAAGGCAGATGCATGCCACCTTGACACTATCTCCTCATCAACCTCGTCATGCCATCGAGCCCCAGTCTGATTTTGTTGACTTGTGCACGGATTGCGACTCAACCCATCGGCATCTAGGTTTGCAACTCCAGGTCTATGCACTACCTGGAAGTCATAATCCTGTAAGATCAGAGCTCATCGTGCAAGCTTCTCTGTAAGCTTGTCGGATTCCATCAACCACTTGAGCGGCTGGTGATCAGTGACGAGAGTAAAAGGGTTCTCAAACAGGTAACATCAGAAGTGTGCAACAACCCACACTGCAGCTAAACACTCCCTCTCGTACGAACTGTATCTCGCCTCCGCCGAATTTGTTGGAGCGACTGACATATGTCACCACGAACTCCTTTTTCTCATCATCATACTGAGTCAGCACTGCTCCAAGTCCCAACATACTCCAATCGGTGTGCAATTGGAAAGGATGCCCCCTAACGGATCTCCTCAAGATAAGAGTAGATGTCAACCTATCCTTGAGCTCTACGAAAGCTCGCTCCTGCTCATCTTCCCACTGCCACTCCTGGTCCACCTTCATCAGCTTGGTCAACGGCTTCGCAATTGCACTAAACCCCTTAACGTATCGATGATAGAAGTTCATCAAACCAACAAATGCTCAAACTCGACTCACATCTGTGGGGCGTGGGATACGTGCAATAGCCTCAACCTTCATCTGTTGAACACCCAACCCACCTGGATAGATGGTGTGGCCCAGATACTCTACCAACTCCTAGAAGAATTTACACTTCCCAGGGTGTAACTTCAACCCATGAGCTCTCAATCGCTCGAACACATCTTGTAAGTGTCTCTCGTGCTCCTCCACTGTAGCACTATAGACTAAGATGTCGTCAATATAACATCTGACAAAATCCAATTCTGCTAGGATTCTGTCACCTTTTGGAACTCAGCAGGGGCGTTCTTCAACCCAAATGGTAAGAACCGCCACTGATACAAACAATCCTTGCCGTGAGAGTCAATTCCCCAGAATGCTGTCTTGGACTTATCTTCTTCTCGTACTGACAACTGATGATACCTTGCTCGAAGATCCAAAGTACTGAAGACCTTCACATGCCCTACTGCATCAAAGATCTCCTCAAGTGTCGGCATGACATACTTATTGGACTTCGTCTGTCGATTGATAGGACGGTAGTCCCCACACATCCGTCTATCCGTGTAGTTGTCATACATATCCTTCTTGGCTGGCATAATTGTGGCAGATGCATACTCTCCATGCGACATCTCCACCAACCCAGCCTCCAACAAGTCTTGAGTCCTACTCTAGATCAAGGCTCTCTCCATGTCACTGTATCTGTAAGGACGTCGAAACATTGACGTGTCATTAGCCAAGTCGATCAGTATACCAGGTCCCTTCAAGGTACCCAAATCCTTCATACTGAAGGCAAAGCAATTCCTGTAGCTCTTCAGGAATCTTTGAACTCTTCGTCTCTCCTCTCCTATAAGCTTGGGTCCAATCTCTGGCTCCCAAGTATCCTCTGTTACCATGTTAGAGGTAGAAGACGAAGTAGTTGACTGCTATCTTGCAGCATCTGGAGCAATTTTCTTCTGCTCACCACCAACAACCTCCACCACTACTGTGCAAAAAACTTCTGCAGTTCTAGCTACAAGCTCCACACTCTCTCCTACGACATCCCATGATGTCTAAGGATGACAAACTCCACGTGCCTCGCCCCCAGCCTTTGCCTCCACCGACTCGGTAGGCAAAGAGCTCAAGAGTGCTCTAGCAGTAACACCCGTCGATCGCATCCGGCGCTGCTCAACCAATCCAAAGCTAACAATCCATGTCAAGCAATTCAAGTCCATTGCTTGATCCAATACTTGACGATGTGAAGCCTCCGACACCGAAGCTACTGCCGTCGTACTCGTAGCGAAACCCATCGCTCGCTCTCTCTCATCGACATTGAGCTCCACCAACTGCCGTAATTGAACATCCTACACAAGCCCAGGTCCTCCATCTCTGTAAGCATGTGACGCTAGAAAGCTTACCAAAGTGGGTAACGCTATCATGGGTCGTCCCACTAGGTTCACCACTGTCATAGGTGACTTATCGATGACTCTCACTACTTGAGATCGTCGTCCTGCATCCAAGATGCTATCAACCTGAGATGCGCTGGTCGTCTCACTCCATCGTGTGTGCGCTTAAGCACCTCTCTCGGTAACAAGTTCGTCCACCACAACCGTGGACGATGTGTACGAGATCCTACTCTCGCTGCATCCAACAACACTGCTGGTCCAACCCAAGATCGCACTTGGTGCACACTCACCATCATCTGTGTACGAGCATCACCCAACAAAGGAACGTTCTCCAAGATGTACGCTGGAGAATCCATCTGATGCATCTGGAGATGTCGTAAGATCCGTAACATCTCCCAGAACATCCTAGATCGCGGGTCATGTAAACCCTGACCTCCCAGCACGCGTGTGACTTTGACATGGCCATCCGGCTATCACCAAGTGAATGGTGCCAACAAACGTAAGATCCTGCGCCCCCAGCAGCGAAATATCTGACGGTAATACTTGATGGTATCCTCTAACAGCTGATATGGGTAACAACTCAAGATATCTCTGCATCAAACGTTGTCGTGATGTGAATTGTTTCACATAGTGAATAATTCACCTCTCAGTTAGAAGTTAGTCTCTTTGAGTGAAGTTAAGACCTCAGAGAAGTCGATTCTGGAGGAAGTGTGCATTCGAAAATCTGAAAACACCACGGCGTAGGTCTCGTCGCGCTGATCACCGTGGTATGTTCAAAAGTTGCAAACGGAGTTGCAGGCGAAAAGTTACTTGGAGTTCTTCTACAAGATTTCTGATACCGGGAAATTTACCATAAATCAGAGTGAGTTCGAAAAATACTTTTTAGATTTTTCTCATGTAGATTGTAGTATGTAATATTTGTTTAAAATTCGAAATGTACAAAAAGAGCATTTCTAGAGAAAGTTATGGCACTTCGTGTTAGCAAAGGAAAGACGAAATACTGCAGCTTTCTAGCATATTAGCTTAGAAACTGGTCTTCAAAACCAGTTGTGAGATCAGCTTCCGTGGTGTAGCAGAGAAACTTGTAGGGAGGAGGTCTCCGGATCAAATCCCTTCAGACTCACAACCGGCTTGGAGTAGGCTGGCCCCTTCGGGGGAATATGAGGGGCACCAAGTTGCCTAAGGACGGGACACTAGATGTCCCTTAAACGTACCGTGAATGCGGGACGCCTCCGTCTACCCCTGCACTAGTGCAGTCACCTAGTGTGGATGCTAGAGGGGGATTACCACCGGGTTTCGAAATGGACCTCGCACCTTCGAGTTGTCGAGGTAATTAGTACGAATTCGGTTGCGGCCCTCTAAGTCCTGGGGTAGCGAGATGGCATCAAAGATACTCCAAGTCGGTACCAATTCTTTTGTAGAAAAATGTAGAGTTCGAAATATTATTCATTTGGGTCAAAAAATCAAGTGAAATTGATAACTGAGGCAATACTTACGGCACTTCAAAGTTTAAGGGGGCCGGAAAACGACAATGATGATAACTCGAGTTCCACGTGTCAGAACGAGGTGATTCCGGTGGCCAGAGGTAGCCGTGGTGGAGTTACTTCGGATGGAGGTGTCAAGTGCTGACTGTACGACCGACTCGGTGGCCGTCCGTACAGATGAACCTGCAAAGCTTAGTGAAATAGTCTTCTTACGTGTAGATTTATTATCAGTGATTTATTTTTCTGCTGCCATCTGTTTAGGGCGTCTTTCACTCCTGCCAGGTGACACTGAAGGTTACGTAGGGTGGAGGAAAACCCAGAGGGGTGTACTCCGGAGGGAGAGAATTCTCAGTCCATTATCGAATTATCGCATTATCGGAGATTGTCGATCATCGAGCAGTGTAGAGTTTACCGTGCGGAGAGCTATCGAGTAGAAGGAATCGAAGAGTTAGGAGAAGATTTTACAGAGGTTACGCCTGGAGAGATTTCTGATTGATCAGAGTTTTGACATCGAGGGATTGAGATTAGTAGACAATATCGAGTAGAGAGGAGACCTACAACTTGTACGCATACTTTTCTGAAAAGAAAACAGGAAGCTTCTAGGTGAACGCGCTGGTGCTTCACAGGAGCAGTTTTCTGATATTCTGAGTCCTTGAGCGTGAGCTTTTCAATCTGCATGATCTGGAGTTGAAGATCTACTTGCACGCCGTGTGTTTTATCTTGACCGGATCGAAATCGTGGTGGTGTTTTCTCTTGCGATCCGTATTTCGTGTGTGGTTTTCGCCATCGTCTTCACGATCGTATCACAGCTAGAAGGTTCGCCTTCCCAGGAAACTCTCACCTCGACAACGTGTCACATGTCGCAATGAAACGCGTCTCGCAATCTCATCTCTCTCCACATACAAGTATCGCTGTACTTGTATGCATGGCTGCAATACCGCAGCCAAACCTGTGCTGATCTCTCCAAACAGCTCCAGCTTCGCCCTCCTCTTCACGATCGTATCACAGCTAGAAGGTTCGCCCTTCCCAGGAAACTCTCGCCTCGACATACAATCTGGTGCTTCCACTGAGAGGCTTCTTGGGGTGATTGATCGTGGAGTTGAGTTCTAAGACGAAGAAGAAGATGGATCGGAAGAGCGGAAACGCTGCTGGTGCTACCTCTACGGCTGCTGCATCTACGTTTGCTGCAGCACCTGCTGTTGCACCTGCGACTGCTGCGACATCTGCATCTGGTCTCGATACAGCTGAGATCCTGAAGACACTTGCGGCCCTGGTCCAACAGCATCCGATCGTTGGAGGGGGTGAGTTAAAATCCACAAAAGCTTTGCAAGCGATAGTGAATAGATGTGGCAGATTTGATGATAGAGATATTTCTAGGTATCTGCGTGAATACAGAGGAGAGATGGAGCTGGTTAGAGTTACGAATATAGAGATGATAACAAGTTTTGAGTTAGCTGTAATCCCTGAGTTGCGGGACCAAGTTAGGGATGTACAGAGAAGAAATCTAGGTGTGTGGATGAGTTTTGAGCGATCTCTTCGAGAGGAGTTTCTCGAAGAAGATTCAGAGAGAGTCACTAGAAGAACGTTTTTAGACTGGGTTGAGCAGCAACCTGGTCGTATGATGAGTCTGAATGAGATGTTGAGAGAGTTTGATCGGAGATACCGACAACTCTCAACTCTAGAGCGCATAACTCTAGATGCTAGGAGAACTGAACTTTTTCTGCAAGCTACCGATGATGCTACGGCAGATCGGTTATGCTTTATGTTGGCTGATCGATCGGCTGAAGGAGGAGTTACTACTGATTGAGAGAGAGTTGAGGATGCTGTTGCCGTACTAACGAGGCAGAGGAGGGGAAGAGTGGCTGTGGGAGGACGTCCGCTTGTAGATGTGACCGCTCAAACTCGCACTGCTCCTCAAGTACAGCAACCTCCGACTCCGGCTCCCAGACCTGTTGTCCCGGCTGCAGTACCTTTGATGCTAGTTGTGCCAGTTCCTGCACAAAGGGCACCGGTTCAGAGACCTGCAGAGAACCATGGACAGCAGAACCATATCGAAGATCTGATTCGGCAGATGAGAGAACTGAAGGTGGAGTTAGCTGGTCTGCAGAGAGAGCAGCCACCGGCGCCTGCTGCTGCACGTCCAGGAGGTGCTCCTGTTTGTAGATGTATTTGGTGTGACAATCAAGATCATTTCCGAGGAGACTGTCAAGAGCTCACGGCTGCTCTGCGAGATGGTGTGGTTCGCTACCAGAACGGTAGGCTGCACCTTTCTTCTACTGGAGAGCCGCTAAGCACACAGTTTGGACGAGGAGGCATGAGGAGTCTACCTCAGATTACAGCTGCTGCAACTGTACATGCATTGATGGCACCACCGGTAAATCTTGATGTATATGCCGGTCACATTGAAGTTTCTTCTAGTCCTACGTTGCTAGATAGGACGACTGAGAAGAAACCTGTTCAAGTTCCTTCTGAAGTACTGAAGAGAGGAGCAGAAACTATCCGTAGGGTCACAGGGTGGGGAGATCCTATTGATGCTGCGTCTGTCAAAGCATTCTTGGACGTGGATAGACACATTCATTGGCAGGATGCTTCTGTGGAGGAGAAGAGGCGGCGAGAAGCCTCTGAACTTGATACTGGAGTTCCAGAGGAGACTGGAGATAGACGGAGGGTCACGAGAAGACGAGCGGCTCCTCCTGAAGACATCCTTCTACTTCTGTAGCTCCTCCACCTGCACCAGGTCCGATGGAGGACGTGCAGAGATCCCAGCAGGAGCCAACGACTGCTGGTAGACGGTTTACTGCCCAAGAGAAAGGGAAGGGACCGGCTTACAAGTTGGCAGCTGATATAGAGACTTCAACTGATCTCAAGAGCATCTTGGAGCAGAGAATACTTGACGCGCGAATCGAGTTTTCTCTTCGAGAAGTTCTTGGTATTGCGAAGAGAGAGTTTCACGAGCTGATCATCGACATCATCAAGCGGAAGAGACAGGTGATGTCTGAACAAGTAGAGAGCCAGATGATAGAGATGGTAGGAGCTTCTGTTAATGATGCGGAATTCGGCAAGGTGCATTTTCAGGAGGCTGATGATACAGAGTACCAGCAAGAAGCGTTGGTTGCTGATACCAATACTGTTGAGTTCGATGATGATGAAGCTGACGACGAGAGTCCAGCTACTGATAGCGACTTCAGAAAGAGACACTGGGCTCGTGCTACGACTGCTACTCGAGTTCGCCTTGGAAGTCTTGAATCTGTTGCTGCTTTGGTTGATCACGGTTCAGAGATCAACATCATGTCACGAGAAGTGTACGAGAGAGGTCAGTGGCCTATCGAACTGAACCATGGTTGGGTGCTACGAGCTGCAAACAACCAGAAGGGTGAGTTATACAGCGCTTGTCTCGACGTGAGAGTGAAGCTGGGTGATGTGGAGGTAGATCAACACTTCTTTGTGCAGTCTTCTGCTTCCTATCCTGTGATTCTTGGTCAGCCTTATATCACTGCAGTTCGAATGGAGACGAAGGTGATGGATGACGGATCTCACTATGCTAGGATCCGTAGTCCAGATGATAGACGTTCTGTGCAGTTTTTGACCGTTCGTTCGAACCACGAACGAAACAGACAGACTTTGAGAGATTCTCCTATCTGCAGGAGCAAGGGTTTTCAGAAACCACTCTTGTAGGCCGGGATACCAAGAGTGATGGATCTGCTACTACTATGATCCCGCTTGAGCAGCTTGTGGGATCACAGGAGATTGACGAAGAGGTTGCTCAAGATTCTGAAAACTGTTATACTGTACATAGTTGGAAATCTGGTTTGATGGCTTTCAGTTCTGATGATTGGAGTGAGTTCACGCGAGTAGAGGATCTGACCGAGAAGAGTAGAAGGCAGATGGAGAAGTATGCAGAAAATCTGCACTGTACAGGAGTTCTGAACGAAGGTGAGATGATTTCTGATGTTTACGAGGAGTTTGTAGGTGTACAGTCTTTTGTTCGTTGGCTGGATGATGTAGATAGGTTGATGGACCAGATGGGAGGAAGGGTGGTGATCCATATCCACTCTCTTAAGGTCTATGAGGAGATTGCCTCGTGCTTGCAATCTCGTCCTCATCCGAGACTGGAGAGTGGATGGAAGGATGCAATCTGCTGGTGTGGCTCTCGTGAAGAAGCAGAGGTTCACACCAAATACAAAACTGTAGCGAAGAAGGTGAAACCAGTGGCGACCCAGTTACCTGTTGATTCACGACAGCAGATGGAGTTAGCGGCCACTGAGCCTGTACTGAGAGATCCTAAACAGATAGGACACGAGTTTACTCAAGAGACACTCGAGCAGCTCCAGATAGGAGGGGGTGGCTTCTTGACTGAAGTAGAGAAACGAGCTTTTGAGCAGATGATAGTTAGCCGTGGTAAGGCATTTTCTTTCTCAGCTGAGGAGATTGGTTGTGCGGATCCTAGTGTGATAGCTCCGATGGTTATCTTCACTATTCCTCATGTACCTTGAGACTTGAAGCCGATTCCAGTCCCTCGTGCCTTGCTACCGAAGATTATTGACTTACTGAAGGAGAGGATGCGGATGGGTATTCTTGAACCATCTATGGCTCCGTACTCTAGCCGATGGTTCACAGTACCTAAGAAGACAGGAGCTTTACGCTTCATCCAAGACTTGCAGCCTGCCAACAACATCACGATTCGAAACGTTGGGACAGGACCTGTGGTGGATGAAGTAGCCGAGGCATTTGCTGGAAGATCTATCTATTCTATTGGAGATCTGTTTTCAGGTTACGATCAGTTTCAGCTTGCTTTGGAGAGTAGAGACTTGACTACCATGCGTACACCTTTGGGGTTGATGCGGATGTGTACTCTTCCTCAGGGCGCAACAAACTCAGTAGCTCATATGCAAAACGCGATGCATAAGGTGTTACGAGAGTTTGTCCCTGAGGTTACTATCCCATTTCTTGATGATATCCCCATGAAAGGCTGTCCGGTGGAGGACAAGGACGAAACTATGACTGCTGATGGTTGCAGAAAGTTCGTTGCAGATCACATCCGAGATGTGGAGAAGATTCTGATGCGCTTGGAAGAGGTACACCTTACTCTGTCAAGTACCAAATCTCGTTTTGGAATGTCAGAGATTGTAGTGGTTGGTCACTTATGCGGTACTTTTGGAAGACGGCCGAATCCAGAGAAGGTAGATGCTATAGCGAGGATAGCAGACTGTACCAACATCACTGAGGTTCGACGATTCTTAGGAGCTTGTGTGTTCTTTCGTGTGAGTATTCCTCATTATGCACACATTGCCGAGCCTCTGTATGCACTTCTGAGAAAAGGGAAGAGGTTTACTTGGCGGCGAGAACATCACGACACGATGGAGCAGCTGAAAGAGATTCTGAAGTCTCCACCTATACTAAGGAGACTTAGCTACGAGAGCGAAAGACCTATCATACTGACTGTTGACACGAGTCCAAAGGCGATTGGATGGGCAGTTGGTCAAGAAGATGCAGAAGGTGTGCGGTTTGTTTCAAGGTTTGGAGCTCGGATCTTAACAGATAGACAACGTAACTATCCTCAAGTGAAGCGTGAGTTGTGGGGAGCTGTTACTGCTATGAAGGTAGACCGAGAGTTCTTGATAGGTGCACGTGTGATAGTAGAAACAGATTGTTTGTCTTTGCTAGGTATGATAGCAAACTGTAATACTCCAGACATAGCAATGCTACGATGGATTGCTTATATCCGGAGTATGAACCCTGAGCTGAAGCATATAGCAGGAAAGGATAATCCTGTTGCAGACATGTTATCTAGGGCTTGTTATACAGATGAGGAAGAGATGATTGCAGAAGTCGAAGATGAAGAGAAGAGAGACGTTTGGTGCCAAGTTGATCAACAGACTTCAGACTTGGAACCACTGCCGTTCTACGAGGAGTTCTACACGGAGAAGTTCCGCGATATCGGATACTATCTGAGTTTATTATGCAGAAGAGAAGGATGGAGTGATGCAGAGTTTAAGGAGATCAGACGAAAGACGTACGGTTACCTTCTACGAGAAGGTTATCTGTGGAAACGTCCGAAGAGAAGAGATGGGATGCTGGCTAGAGTGGTGGATGATCAACCGACGAAGCTGAATCTGCTGAAGGAGTTTCATGACACCTTGTGGGCTGGACACCGTGGAGTTTGGGCTACATACACGAAGATGAAGGAGCGATACTGGTGGAAGGGTTTGTATCAAGACGTAGTGGATTTTGTTGGGTCGTGTCTGCACTGCCAGTTCTACTCTAAAGTCCGTTACAGAGATGGACTTGTACCTACCTACCCACCTAGTATTCATTTTTCGTGGGTCCTTGATCTTGTGATGATGCCGCCGGGACTGTGGGGGATGCGCTACTTGGTGTTAGCTCGAGAAGATCTCTCCAACTATGTGGAGGGACGAGCACTACGGACGAAGACTACAGAGAACATATGTAGATTCGTGCTGGAAGACATTATCTGTCGTTATTGATCTGTTGGAAGACTACGAGCAGATAAGGGTGAGCTGAGAGGTGCAGAAGCGAAGGAGTTCTTTGCTCGTTATGGAGTAAAGCTTCGACTTACTACTGTCATGAATCCGCAAGGGATTGGTAAGAGTGAACGAGGACACCCTTCTATCGTTCACGCTTTAGTGAAAGCATGTGATGGTAAGCCTAGAGAATGGCCAAGACTACTTCCATTTGCTTTATGGGTTGATAGAACTACACACTGTACCACGACTGGCTACATGCCGGTTGAGCTTATGTTGGGGCAGAAACCGATCATGCCTGCTGAGGAGGACTTTCGTAACGTGAGCTACGCTACCGTGGGAAGATGATATAGATCATACTTCACTCCTTGCTTTACGAACTAGGCAGTTGGAGCGAAGGGAGGAGGATCTTGCTGAGGCGCAAGAGAAGCTGAAGGTGGCTCGAGTTAGAAACAAAGAGCGTTTCGATAAGACTCACCGACTACGACCAAAGCCAATACGTGTTGGTGATTGGGTTCTGGTGTATGATAGCACGCTGGAGAACCAGCATTCTACACTTCGTAAGTTCTCGCGAAGATGGTTCGGGCCTTATGTTGTGTTAGATGTATACGAGAATGCCACTTATAGTTTACGTGAGCTGGATGGTACTCCTTTGAAACTATCTGTGGTTGGCAAACGAGTGAAGTTGTTCAAACAACGTGGAGGATCAGTAGATTTGTTCAACTTTCTGGAGTCTGAGCAGAGGATGACAAGAGATGAAGACGTCTCGGCTACTGAAGAGGCTGAGACGGAGGAGAGTAATCATGATGATGAAGCGACAGAAGGATGAAGAGATTGGCACATGCCAGAGGATGTGCAGGTTTAGAGGGGGTGGATGTCGTGATGTGAATTGTTTCACATAGTGAATAATTCACCTCTCAGTTAGAAGTTAGTCTCTCTGAGTGAAGTTAAGACCTCAGAGAAGTCGATTCTGGAGGAAGTGTGCATTCAAAAATCTGAAAACACCACGGCGTAGGTCTCGTCGCGCTGATCACCGTGGTATGTTCAAAAGTTGCAAACGGAGTTGCAGGCGAAAAGTTACTTGGAGTTCTTCTACAAGATTTCTGATACCGGGAAATTTACCATAAATCAGAGTGAGTTCGAAAAATACTTTTTAGATTTTTCTCATGTAGATTGTAGTATGTAGTATTTGTTTAAAATTCTAAATGTACAAAAAGAGCATGTCTAGAGAAAGTTATGGCACTTCGTGTTAGCAAAGGAAAGACGAAATACCGCAGCTTTCTAGCATATTAGCTTAGAAACTGGTCTTCAAAACCAGTTGTGAGATCAACTTCCGTGGTGTAGCTGAGAAACTTGTAGGGAGGAGGTCTCCGGATCAAATCCCTTCAGACTCACAACCGGCTTGGAGTAGGCACTGAAGTGAAACTGATACCTGAGGCAATACTTACGGCACTTCGAAGTTTAAGGGGGCCGGAAAACGACAATGATGATAACTCGAGTTCCACGTGTCAGAACAAGATGATTCCGGTGGCCAGAGGTAGCCGTGGTGGAGTTACTTCGGATGGAGGTGTCAAATGCTGACTGTACGACCGACTCAGTGGCCGTCCGTATAGATGAACCTGCAAAGCTTAGTGAAATAGTCTTCTTACGTGTAGATTTATTATCAGTGATTTTTTTTTCTGCTGCCATCTGTTTAGGGCGTCCTTCACTCCTGCCAGGTGACACTGAAGGTTACGTAGGGTGGAGGAAAACCCAGAGGGGTGTACTCCGGAGGGAGAGAATTCTCAATCCATTATCGAATTATCGCATTATCGGAGATTGTCGATCATCGAGCAGTGTAGAGTTTACCGTGCGGAGAGCTATCGAGTAGAAGGAATCGAAGAGTTAGGAGAAGATTTTACAGAGGTTACGCCTGGAGAGATTTCTGACTGATCAGAGTTTTGACATCGAGGGATTGAGATTAGTAGACAATATCGAGTAGAGAGGAGACCTACAACTTGTACGCATACTTTTCTGAAAAGAAAACGGGAACCTTCTAGGTGAACGCTCTGATGCTTCACAGGAGCAGTTTTCTGATATTCTGAGTCCTTGAGCGTGAGCTTTTCAATCTGCATGATCTGGAGTTGAAGATCTACTTGCACGCCGTGTGTTTTATCTTGACCGGATCGAAATCGTGGTGGTGTTTTCTCTTGCGATCCGTATTTCGTGTGTGGTTTTCGCCCTCCTCTTCACGATCGTATCACAGCTAGAAGGTTCGCCTTCCCAGGAAACTCTCACCTCGACAACGTGCCACATGTCGCAATGAAACGCGTCTCGCAATCTCATCTCTCTCCACATACAAGTATCGCTGTACTTGTATGCTTGGCTGCAATACCGCAGCCAAACCTGTGCTGATCTCTCCAAACAGCTCCAGCACACATATATCTTCTTCTAGATACTGCCACACAATGAGAGTCGTATCCAACGGTGATAAGGTCACAGGGCTAGTAGTAGGAACAACCCTTTGTTCCTCTATTGGTGGTACAAAGGCTTCACTCCAAGCTTGCTGCACCAACTGATCAGCATACTGTTGCAACTCTCCACTCGAACTCCAGAGTGGAACATCCAAGACAGATGGTACTAACGTAGACATGCTAAGCATGTCCTCCACCTCCTCAAAGACCGAAGTATCCTCCGCATGAGTATTGCCTTCCAACAACTCGCCCGGCCAAGTGATGACCGAACTGAACCTTGCAACGGATGTCATCGTCCCTGGTGTAGACTCCGTCGTCCCAACTCTAGCACTGAACCGCACTGGTAAGCGGCTCACTCGTCCCTCATCGGACTGCCAACCTGGTCTGTAAGATGTTGTCTCCGCTCAATAGTCGATCACGAACCCCATAGGGTACAACACAACACCTCCAACTCGAACATCATAAGACTCTGCGGCTGTAACGATGGCCTTGGCCCTCACCATAGAGCTTTGGAAACATAAGACAACTTTGCGGCTCAAGGCCCTGGTGTACTTGATATCGTGGAAGGGAATGCGCGAAGACCGCGCGCCACGACACTCAGAGGTACTGCGGTATCAATCCCTTCCCCTGCTACTTGACCCAGCAGTATCACGGATTGGTATCAGCGTGATGTTAATGCGCTCGTAGCAATCAACGAATGTTGCGAGAACAATGTAGCAAGACATATAATGTCATACACTACGTCGAACGATGCATGGTCCACCTTGATCATACACTTCGTTGATCAAGACATGGTGAACAAGATGCATTTAAGAGAGAAGTTGCGGGTTTTAAAGATGAAACTCAACGAGACAGTCACTCAACACGTGAACAACTTCAAGTCTCTTCTCCAGCAGATGACTTCAGCTGGATTAGTAGTTGACAACGAGGAGCAAGTCCTCGCATTGATGGATAGTATGCTCAACAACTACCACATATTCTTGCAGACGATGAGAACAAGCGCAAATCTGTCGCTGCAGGACCTTATCATCTTCCTCATACAAGAGAAAACGATAGGACACAAGTTATCGGTCAAACCATCTACTGCCTTGTTTGCAAGACGTCGGCAAGGAGGAAGCAGTATCAACAACCGGCGCAACAATGACAACCGACAAGGTGATAATCAACCATCGAAAAGACCATAAGATCCTAACGAGAAATGTTTTCAGTGCAGCAAGTCCATACATCGCATCACCCAATGTCTGGACAAACCCAACAGCAGCAGTCAAAACTCGAACGCTGGCAACCAAAATAAGTATAGAAACAAAAATCGCCGTTCTCAGAACAACAATATCAACACTCGGCGGGTTCTGATGACATAATGTCTATCTGCAATCGTGTAGACAGTTGATCCTCATTGGATGTGGACACGGTGCCACACATCACATGGCACATAATCGACGACAGTTCGTTGAGTACTCACCCGTCTCAAGTGAGAACACCAAGAACGATGCGATTCTACTCGGTGATAACACTACCATCCACGTTGTCGCTTCTGGCATGGTGGAAGTACGCCTGCTCAAAGGTGAGCATGTGTACATATGTGACGTTCTCCATGTGCCCGTCTTGCAGAAGAATCTATTTTCAGCTCAGCAATTTGATGTCAATGACGGCTGGTGTTTATTTGACAACGGACTCTGTCACCTCGAGGACAGATTTGATCAAGTGCTAGCTCTCTGTCCCACCGTTGACGGTCTCTATATGCTCGGAGATTCAATTTTGGTCGTTAACCAAACCACGCTTGTTGCTACAGCTGGAAGGACTTCTATAGTCCACACTCCACCTCTCAATCAGAGATCAGGACCGCGTCTACGAGCTAGACCACAATCAAACCAATGGACCATCGTCTCTTTTTTCAATCGCCACATGCGCAGGATCCGCTTCCCACGATCCAGACCCAGCCCCGTCCCACACAATATGCACACTCAAGAAGAAACGCACACAACTGATTCACGGATTTTTTCTCCTCTGTTTTCGGAGCATACATCCACACTTGAAGTCCTTACTCCACAAACGACTGAAATAGCAGACTTGGGTAATGAGAGCTAAATTTCGCTACAGCCGAGCTCTACCCCCCTTACCCACACACCCCTTGGCATTTTTCCCGATGCGTACACCACCAGCAGGCCTCCCTCCAACCCCGCACGCGTTGATTGATCTCACACAAACCAGCACGGCACCCTATGATAACACTTTAAGCTCCCCCACACAGATCGCAGCTGTTCACTTATCTTCCCTTGTCGACAGTCGCCAAGCAGCGATCCCAGACTGACCGAGACCAGTTAATGGATCCATCCCCGTACCCCTTGAAGGACCTGAGCCCCTCCACGCCTGCCTAGCCAACCCAACAAGACCCAAAGACCACGAGAGGTCTTAATGACCCCTGTAGACAAGGAGTCTCCTGTCAGTGAGGACTCCCACGAGGTCCCTTGGAGATCCACGCCAGTCCCCTGAGACGTGATCTCGTCGGGAGGCACGCCTTTACACGGATGGGATCTCATCCGAATGTCTCAAGAGGATGGAATGGGATCTGTAAACCCTCCGCGGTCCTAACGATCAACTACCCCCCGATCTCTTAACCTCCACGATCGTCATCCACGAATCTGCAACATGTCGGGCCTGTCTCTCACTCAGGGGTCACCTCTGATGGCTTTGATGGAAGCACACCATGAATCTTGAAGGGAAAAATGCTAAGTTCACTCTCATTCATACACCCACAAACTTATCAACTAAAATCTCCATAATCTCATCCACTAAAATCCTCCATTCTAACGACGTCTCTCAAGTTCTCACATGCTAAAAATGTCCCACACTCTCTATATTACTCAAGTTGTCATTACGACAATGTGAAAACAAGGATGAGGAGCTCTTCTCTACTCCTCTATTTATACATTCTAGGTTTTTACTTTGGTACCCTCCGGTAACTCAGCCGTAACTACTTTTACCGGGTTTTACTAAGATATTACTTAAGGTAAAAGCATTGATCACATGGGCTTTTTACCTTTTCACATGGGCTTATTCCTTCAAAGTCAACAACTTCTAGAAGGATTCTGGAATATTCTCAAGGAATCTCGAATTTCCACCCCCCCTCTACACTAGGACCCACTAAAAAGGAAACATGTGGAATCTCTTCTTGTTTTTAATGCCCACAAAGTCCACAACTTTAATCCAACCACTAATATCAAGTCAAAAAGGAGATAAGGGATACTTTCCACCCCCTTTCTACCTTTTAGACAAGATGACAAGATAGTAGTGCTCACTCTTTAGCAAATATCTGAATTCTGCCAAAAGTACAGCTAAGTTTAACCATAACTAACTTTTAGCTAGTCATGACTAACTTGATATCTCCTAAAAGTACTTTGGCAGCAAATAAACATTCTCAACACTTAGTTAGAACTAAACACCTTACTAATAGACAAACTTCCTATGTGTAACATAGGTCGTTACATTTTACCCCCGGACTAAATTTTCGCTCCGTCCTCGGAGTGAAGAGAGAACTTCCGTCGATGAAACAACTTCAACTTGTCATGGTTGACCCGATCGAATCTCCTTCCTCCCAGCTCCTGAAGGTCATATGTGAAGTTGCTCCACACCTTATCTACAACAAAAGGACCAAAATATCTCGGAAGAAACTTCTTCCTAGCCCTCTTGAATCTGATAGCATCATACAACATAACCCAATCTCCGACTTGAAAAGGTTTTACCTCCCTCTTGCCCAACCGTTTGTCGTAACTCTTCTTTTGATACGCCTGAGCTCGTTCCATCCGGATCATTGCTACCGCTCGGGTCTCTTCCAACTCCATGAGTTGCTCCCTTCTTGATCTGACCACGTCTTCTCCTCTCGACCTCTTCAACTTCCGTTGAATAGTTTGAAAAGTATCCAATTCGAATTGGATCGGCAACTTGGACTCCACTCCATAAACCAGTCGAAATGGGGAGTACCCAGTAGAAGTCTTTGTTGTCGTTCGATACTCCCATAAGATGGCATGTAGTCTCTTATCCCAAGTATGTTTCGCAGTCTCAACACCAGCATCTTTGGCGAGCATCATACAAAGTGTAAGATTGGTCTTCTCCGCAAGACCATTAGCATTTGGTTTGTATGAGGTCGTTACTCGTGGCTTGATAGAAAAGTGTTGTAGCATAGCAGTAGTCATGCTCCCTACAAACTCTCCTCCTCTATCTGAGACCAACTCTAACGGACATCCAAATCTTGTGATGATCCTCTCCCATAAGAATCTACCGACTTCTGTTTCATTGGTCTCTCTCAAAGGTCTAGCCTCTACCCACTTGGTACAATAGTCAGTGGCGACTACAATGTATCTATTGCCTCGAGGTGTCTTATTAAGAGGACCTACAAAGTCAATACCCCACTTCTCAAATGGTCCTAACACGGGAATTGATCTTAACGGAGGTGTTCTAGTAGACTTCAGAGCAAATGCTTGACATACGTCGCAAGTTTTGCAATAGTCTAAACACTCTTTGAAAATCCCTCTCCAGTGATAACCCGCATCCAAAATCTTGAAGGCTGTTATCTTACCAGCAAAGTGACCTCCGCAAACAGTTCCGTCGTGAAACTCGTGCATTAGCTTGAATGTCTCCTTCTGACCAACTGCTCTCCTTAGTAACCCATCTGCTCCTTGATGAAACAAAATTCCCTCTACTATGGTGTAAGGTTTGCATCTCTTGATCAACGCGTTACGTTCTCGGGTATGCATACCTTCCGGAAAAGAGCCATCTGCAAGGAAACTCCAGATTTCCTTATACTCGTCCGGTATCTCCTCAATGCTTGTGATGGTCATCAGATGCTCGTCTGGAAACGAATCGTCAAATGGTTCTTCTCCCCCATCATCATAAGCCCTCGACAAAAGATCAGCATTCGCATGCTTTTTCCCTGGTCTATCTTCGATCACATAATCGTATTCTGTTAGAAGGATCTTCCAACGAGCAATACGACCTTCGGCATTAGGCTTATTAAAGATATACTTTAAAGCCTTGTGATCTGTGACTATGGAAAATTTCCCTCCTAGCAAGTAATGTCGGAATTTCTTCAATCCAAAGATCACCGCTAATCCTTCTCGTTCAGTCACGGAGTAATTCTTCTCCGCTGGAACCATCTGCCTACTAGCATAAGCTATAGGATGATCATGCCCATCTCCATCTAGCTGACTTAATGTACATCCGATTGCTACATTGGAGGCATCCGTATACAGAATAAATGCTTTACTCCACTCAGGTTTAGCAAGTATAGGAGCTGTCACCAATGCCTTTTTCAGCTCCTCAAATGCTTCCTTTGCCTTCTGATCATGCACTATCAAGTCAAAATCAACTCCCTTCTTCATGTACATAGTCAAAGCTATTGCTTTGTTTGAGAAGGAAAAGACAAACCTACGATAATATCCAACCATGCCAAGAAACTGCCTCAACTTTGTCAAGTTGATCGGAAATGGAAGATCCACAATCTTCTTCACCTTTTCAGGATCTACCGCAATCCCATTCTTGGAAATGATGTGCCCTAACAGCAGACCTTCTTCGCAGCCAAAGATGCACTTCTCTGGATTCAGAGAAGCGTTAGCTTGCTCCAACCGCTGCAAAACTTTGATCACATGATCAAAGTGGTCCTCCTTTCTTCCGTACACACAGAAATCATCAATGAAATCACGAACAAACTTTCCTATGAATGGTTCGAACACCTTGTTCATGAACCTCTGAAACGTGGCCGGAGCATTACACAGTCCGAATGGCATCACTCGAAATGCAAATGTTCCCCAAGGAGTAGTGAAAGTAGTCAACTGCTGGTACTCCTGTGCTATCTTGATCTGGTTGTATCCACTATAACCATCACCAAAGCTGTACCACTCATGACCGGCAACTTCCTCCAAAATCTCATCTATAAATGGTAGAGGATAATAGTCCTTCTTGGTAACTGCATTCAGCTTCTTATAGTCTATGCACACTCGCAGCTTACCATTCTTCTTCTTGACAATCACAATGGGTGAAACCCATTCTGAGTTCTCCACCTCATAGATGAAACTCGCCTCCTTCAACTTGTCTATCTCCTCCTTGACCATCATTGCCGTTGTGGGATTGACCCTTCTCTGCTTCTGTCGAACTGGTCTTGCGTGCTCCTCCAATTCGATTCGATGAGTCTCGAGAGTCACCTCCTTCAAATCCTTGTAGCTGAAAGCAAACACATGGATATATTTTCGAAATATATCTAGGAATCTACTTTTCTCCTCTTGAGTGACATTGATACCAAACTTCAAGGTAGAGAGTCTTCTCACAATCTCTGCCTCACTCAACTCTTCTTTGTCAGGATCTTTCTCCACTGCTGGTCGAGGCAACAAGTCAATAGCACTAAGCTGATGTACTGATTCGTCTCGACCAAATCCTTCATCCTCAGACGAGGATTCTTGGTCGTAAGAATCCCCAGTATCTACTTCCGAGACACTCTGATCATCCTCCGTATCAGATTCCCAGTAGTCACTAGTGGGTCTATCAGAGTCAGAAGTCACAACTCCAACACCCGAGAGAGGAACTATCACTCTATGATCTCTAGGCCCAATTCGTAAGTATCCCTTGTGCCACCTATCCGTGGTGCGCACAGCTCTCAACCAAGGCCTACCTAGGAGCAAATCATAACTAGAGTCCTTTAACACTTGAAAGGACATCAATGTTTGAACTCCCATCACAGACACGACCACCTTCTCTAACACACCAAGAGGTCTTACCCGTTGCTTGTTAGCCATCCCCACGACAATGCTAGCCGGGCGAGTTGGTTCCATTCCCAACTTCTTCATCAACCTCTCCGATATGGCGTTTACAGCCGACCCTCCATCCACCAATACGTCAGAGACGTAGTGACCATTCAATCGGACTTCAATCTTTGAAGCCCTAGTGCATACCTCTGAAGCATGCACATCCACCACACCAACTCCCACTGACTTTGATGTCTTGCTCTTGGGTTTCTTCTTCTTGCTTCTCTTAGAACTCAGTCCTCCTCTGAGTTCCCTTCGTAAGCTGGGATTAAGTGCGATCAGTTGTCCAACAGTGATGTTGGCTTTCTGAGCACCCACATCTTCAACCACATCATATCCCGCTTGGGAAGATGAAATGGTGAAATCCGCCATCCCCAGCTTCCTTCTTGGCTCCCTTGGTGTACTCGAAACATTACTCGAACGAGTACTTCTACTTGCTGACTCCTCCATGAAAACCGGTTCATCAGAAAATCGAGTTCTTTTTCTTTCTTGAGCTAAAAGCTCCACCGGTGCATGAGAAGAGTTTGAACTCTCTCCTTTCTCGTAGATGGGATCTCGCACGACATCGATAGTAGCCACCCCTTTGTCTCGTCCTTGTGATGGATTTCCTCCACCCACATTCATTCTGACAGCTTCGGCACCTCTTGCTCCGTTGTTAGGACAATTTCGCTGGAAATGAGAACCTCCACACGTCCAACAAGTGATTCCTCCAAAGTTACCTTGGTTGCCTCCAAAGTTACCTTGATTTCCTCGGTTGGGATTGTTGTCGTAACCTCTTTGACCTCCTCCTCCACCTTTGTTCCTCCATTCTCGTAACTGCACCACATTTATCTTGAGATCCGCAAGAGTGTCAGTGATGCTCTTCAGCTCGGCATGAAAATCAGAGGTGGCAGTAGACATCGTTGTTGGGACAAACGGTCTTGGCACCACCGTTGGAGTAGGAGCTGACGTTGAAGCAATCACCAATTGTGATGGTGCAGGTGCGATCGTTGTGGCTACACCAGGAGTCGGAGTTGACACCAGAGCAGCATGATGAGGTTGGATGATATCTCCTTCATCCAAACTCTCTTCCATATTTGTCGCTATCTTGATGGCCTCCGCTTTGGTTGCTGGCTTCTCGTACCTCACTTGGGTTCGAATTGAAGGTCTCAACCCTCCCACCAAGTTCTTGGTCAGCACTGCTCCAATCCCCGCCATCGTTAGTTCCACATTGTCTCCACTCTTCCGTAGGACCGTCCGAAACCGTTGCTCCAACTTATCCACCCTTTCGGCATATTGCCGAACTTTCTCGTCGTCACGTTGCTTCAAATGAGTAAGCTCCACCATGAGCTTCTCATAACTCTCTTCTGGAAGAAATTCTTCGATGAGTGCATTACTCAACGTCTCCCATGTGTCCTCAACTGCACCAGGTGTCTGGCTCTTCACTCGGTCTTCATACCACGTAGGAGCAAAATCTTCTAAAAACTCTGGCAGTAACAACACCCATTCTTCCTTCCTTCTCACGTTGTTTCCGATGCAACCCCTTTTGAAGTCTCGAACAAACGGTTCTACATCTTCATTGTCCTTCCCATGAAACACGGGTAGCTTTCCCATCTTGTAACTACTCTTTCTACTCTTCTAATCGTCGTGCAATAACTACTCGCTAAAAGAGTACGAACATCACCAATTCCATTCGCGAATAATCTACCATAGGTAAAATGAAAGGAAATGGTTGTAACAACACCTCTTGTGCCATCTCTTCCCCCAAGGTAATCATGAGTCTGAGTCGCATCACCGCCTTCTCCACCATCCGAATGACGATCTCCATCACAACTCAGCCGAGTCCTCCTTTGAAGTCGACAACTTCTCCGTCTCAGCTCTTTGAGTCTCGTCCAACTTCTCGACTACGGACGTAAGTAGGGCGGCCACATCGACGCACTTGTGTCCTCTTGATAGATCACCCACTCCACAACTTGGACAAGGATCTTCGCCTAGAAGATGAATTGGCGCTGATGACGATGGACCCACTCGAAGACTCAAATCAGTAAACTCCCGCTTCCCTTTAGCTCTCTCGGTTCTGATTCTAGTTGGACAATTCACTACTTTGTGTCCCAACCCTCTACAGAAATAACACCACAAGTCGGTTTCTACTCTTCTCCTCGGCGATTCTACTTGAGGTTTAGTACTAGGGTTTTCAAACTCGACGATAATCTCTCTCGAACTTTCTCCGACACTTACTATGACATCTAAACCTTGAGGAAGGTTTCTAAGTCTAACTTTCCAATCTTTTGAATTTCCACTCATGTTGCACCTTCTCAACCATTAAGTGGACAAAATATCATAGAGGAAAATAATTCTACATTACTTTCTTAACTCTTCCGAGCTTTATATTAGAAATCGTGCATTATACATGCGATACACGAAATAAAATCTAATCTAATATTAACTATCAAAGATATGATCCTCCTCACCCTCGTTTGTACTCATCACAACAGACATCTTGAACTCACTCTTGTAAGGATCCAACTCTATTTCACCAGGAGCATTCGTGGCCTCCATAGTGAATGATGCTTTAAACTCGACTTTCTTCAAATCTGTGCCAATTGTCGCGGAAGCTTCTTCGTATAGAGTAAAGAGGGCACCCCAAGTGCTATAGATGCGTGTTCGTAACTCATCTATACTTAACTTGGGCTTCTCCGTCTCTGTTCGAACTCCTAAACGTCTCTTCTTCCACCTCGTCATTCGAACTGGATTCCCCATGACGTATCTTCAAGACCTCCTTGTATGCCGAAACGTATCTCTCTTAGTTGGTAAGAGATCTCTCCAAGATTTTTGTGGTCTCCAGTAGCTCAACCTCCAAGCTACTAAATCATGAAGTTTCAACAGAAACTTCTCTAATCAGAAGAGATGGTGATGACTGTACAAATTTTCAGAGAACTGAAATTTGTATATTTTCACTTCCCTCATGGTTGTCAACCCCCTCCACTTTGAAAAATCCTTTCTCCCTCTTCAGACCTCATCTTCTCATGATTTCTTTTGTCCTGGATAGCTTATCAGCCACTCTAAAACACTGGAAAGTTTCTCAGGAAAATAAAATTCACAGAAAATCTGACACTGACTGTAAACTTTTTCCAGAGAACAGAATTCCTCAACTCTCACGAATAGACCCCCTCAATTTTGAAAAATCATTGCTCCCTCTCTAGACCACCTTTTCCTATGATTTCTTTTGTCTTAGATAGGTTATCAGCCAATCTAAAACACTGGAAAGTTTCACAGGAAAATAAAATTCACAGAAAAGTTGACAGCGACTGTACAAATTTTCCAGAGAGCAGAATTTCTAAACTCACAAATTTCTCTCCTCTAATAACTTTTCTCTCCTCCTTTCTCTACAACTCTTGTTGCACCTTCTTTCAACTCTCCTCAAACCCTTTCTAAGTGAACAAGATGTAAAGAATGACTTCGAACGCGTCATATATCACTACGGGATACACGAAAGGTTCTAACGTTGCTAACATCGCGTTAGCTCTCTCTCCTCCCAACGTTCTCTCCATGTGCTCTCTCATAATCTCCTTTTGTCGAATATAGAACTGAACTCTAAACATCGTTCAACGATCCCTTCAAGTGAGGTCCCGGCAACGGAACCAAAAATGTAAACCCTCCGCGGTCCTAACGATCAACTACCCCCCGATCTCTTAACCTCCACGATCGTCATCCACGAATCTGCAACATGTCGGGCCTGTCTCTCACTCAGGGGTCACCTCTGATGGCTTTGATGGAAGCACACCATGAATCTTGAAGGGAAAAATGCTAAGTTCACTCTCATTCATACACCCACAAACTTATCAACTAAAATCTCCATAATCTCATCCACTAAAATCCTCCATTCTAACGACGTCTCTCAAGTTCTCACATGCTAAAAATGTCCCACACTCTCTATATTACTCAAGTTGTCATTACGACAATGTGAAAACAAGGATGAGGAGCTCTTCTCTACTCCTCTATTTATACATTCTAGGTTTTTACTTTGGTACCCTCCGGTAACTCAGCCGTAACTACTTTTACCGGGTTTTACTAAGATATTACTTAAGGTAAAAGCATTGATCACATGGGCTTTTTACCTTTTCACATGGGCTTATTCCTTCAAAGTCAACAACTTCTAGAAGGATTCTGGAATATTCTCAAGGAATCTCGAATTTCCACCCCCCCTCTACACTAGGACCCACTAAAAAGGAAACATGTGGAATCTCTTCTTGTTTTTAATGCCCACAAAGTCCACAACTTTAATCCAACCACTAATATCAAGTCAAAAAGGAGATAAGGGATACTTTCCACCCCCTTTCTACCTTTTAGACAAGATGACAAGATAGTAGTGCTCACTCTTTAGCAAATATCTGAATTCTGCCAAAAGTACAGCTAAGTTTAACCATAACTAACTTTTAGCTAGTCATGACTAACTTGATATCTCCTAAAAGTACTTTGGCAGCAAATAAACATTCTCAACACTTAGTTAGAACTAAACACCTTACTAATAGACAAACTTCCTATGTGTAACATAGGTCGTTACAGATCCCATCTTCCGTATGGAGGCAGTCCTCCTCTCAGATCGCAGGAGGTCGTCTCGACCTCTTGGGAGGAAGGGCCGCTGACGCGGTCTCTTTGGGATCCGCGTCGGTCTTTGTCACTGCGGCCCTTCTTGGAACCGCGCCGGACCATGCGCGGACTTCTTCACCCGCGTAGGACCTTCTTGGTCCACGCCCTGGTCCACCCAGCTCGACTTATCTTCTCAGCCCGCGCCTTACATCTTTGTTACTCCAGGCTTGCACTCTACAAATCCGGAGCTGTCCGGTTCATTTTCTCGGTCCCGGTCTCCGCATCTCCTGGACGGCCTTCAGGGTTTTTCTTCTAGTAGCCAGACCCCTCCTCCAACGCCATCTCGACCTTGCGCTCTTGTTACTACAACGGGCGATCTCTCTATCTTGTGGCACCAGCGACTCGGTCATATCAACCATCATCGAGTCCACGAGCTGAGCCACCGCAGGTATGTTATCGGTCTCCTTTCTTTCTCACTCTCTGAGGATATTTCTCCAGCTTGTGCACACGGCAAGCATGCACGCACTAAATTCTCACGTGCCAGCTCTACTCGATCAACTCGTCCCTTGGCATTGGTCCATTCTGATATTAGTGATCGCATCTCTCTTTGCATTTTTTCTGGCTATGAATATTTCATCACCTTCATTGATGATTATTCGCGCTACATCGTCACTCGCCTCTTTTACTATAAGAGTGACTGTTTTGCTGCTTTCCGGGACTATCTTGCATTTGCTGAACGTGCCGCTGGTCAATCCTTCGTCATCTTGCGATCTGACAATGGCGGAGAATATCGTTCAGCTGCTTTTGACACTTTTTGTCACGAGCACGGCATCCAACGTCAATTCACAGTCCCCTACTCACCTCATCAGAATGGTATTGCTGAGCGCAAGAACCGAAGCTTACTTGATGCTGTCCGTTCTATGCTTTTAACTACCAACCTTATCAAGCCCTTCTGGGGCGAAGCAATCACATGTGTCACCTTCTTCCAGAACCGATGTCCGTCTAAGACCATCTCGTCTATGACCACACCTTATGAACTCTGGCACTCCTATGCCTCCACTACTCCTCGGCGACCCGATCTCTCCTTTTTATGCGTCTTTGGCTGTCGCACTTTTTCCCATGTCCCTGAGGTTGAGTGCACAAAGCTCGATGATTGCTCTCACGAGTGTATCGTCCTTGGCTATAGCGGTCAGAGTAAAGGTTATCGTCTTCAAAGAAAATCTGACGGTCATACCTTCACCTCTCACGATGTAATTTTTGATGATCTTTTCTGACTCTCCCTCTCACATCCGCCCCCTCTGCTAATCCCTATCACTCACTCAAGAGCCCTTTGAGACCGACGTCCATTTTTATCACACTGTGCCTGCTCCTTCTGCTGGCCCAGCTTACATTCCGTCTGTCTCTCCCGGCTTCCCTTCAGTGGGATTTCCTCTGCTCCCTTCTGCCGATTCAGCTCCAACCCCCTCTGTTGGTCTTGGATCTGGAGGAGGAGCTTCTAGCAGTCATGACCACAGCGGAGGAGTCACCAGCTGTACACAGTCCAGTGAGAGTAGTCGTCTCTCACGTACTCACTCCTCTAGTCATACACACAATTACTCTCCCTCTGCAGAGCACATGAACCCGCGCCATCCCTATCTTCGGCGCATATCACCACGCTCACCACGTGTTTCCAGTCCTGCCAACAGCGAGTCTTCCATTGGATTTCTCAGCACCGCCTCCACTGAGACGATCAGCTCGACACTCGGTTCTCCCACAGCGGAACCCTGATGAAGGCTACGACCCTTCATCGTTGATCCCGAGCACTGATGATAGTTCTCAAACCCGTGCCAATAGAACTTGTTTCTTACACAAAAGCAGTATCTTCTCTTGATGTTGATAAGTGGAGAAGAGCCATAGAGGAAGAGTTAGATTCTCATGAATCTAACGGTACCTGGAAACTCACCGACTTGTCACAAGGACGCCGACCGATAACATGTAAGTGGACCTTTAAGTTGAAACTTAATACTGATGGATCCATTGTTCGTTACAAGACGAGACTAGTGGCTCTTGGATTCACTCAAATCAAGGCTGGATTACACAGAAACTTTTTCTCTTGTTGTCCGTATTCAGTCAATACGGCTCATCCTTGCCATCTCAGCGCAGTACAATCTACATGTACATCAAATGGATGTTAAAACTGCGTTTCTGAATGGAACACTTAACGAGGAAATCTACATGTGTGTCTCGGAAGGAGTGACTGCAGCAGGACGCAGCCAAGTATGCAGATTACTTAAGACTCTGTATGGTCTTAAGCAGTCATCAAGAGAATGATACTTGATCATCGATAAATTCTTGCTTTTTCTTGGTTTTACTAAGTCCGGTGCAGACGGAAATGTTTACTACCTACATCAGAAACAACACTTCGTCATCTTTGCCCTCTACGTGGATGACACTGTGATTGCCAATAGCAATGAGGCTCTATTATCCCATGTAAAAGAGAAATTGAGCTCACGGTTCAAAATGACTGACATCGGTCCAGTCCATCATTACCTTAGCATTGAAATTAACCGTGACCCATCTTCTGGCAGTATCAGACTTAGTCAAACTTTGTATTTGGCACAAAAACTATTTCAGTTTGGCTTACAGGACTGCAAACCTTTAAGCACCCCTTTAGTTACAGGTGAGAAACTTTCTTCGGACAACCTCTCTTGTCACTGAGGATGAAAAGAAACTATGCAATAGTTATCCTTACCAAAGTGCAGCTGGCTCTATTAATTGGGCCGCAATATGCACTCATCCTGATTTGTCTTATCTCATTAGTGTACTCTCCCAGTTCATGAGTAGTCCTGGACCTAGACACATTGTCGCTATGAAGTGGATTTTTCGTTACATCAAGGGAACTTTGAACTTGTACCTTGAGTATGCTCAGTCATCCAAGCCCTACTCTATGTTTGGTTACTCCGATGCTGACTGGGGGAGACATGCGGAGACAAGACGATCTACATCAGACCATTGTTTCAGCTACTCTGGAAGAGCCGTCAGCTGGTCCTCTAAGAGACAAAAGTCAGTAGTCCTGTCAAGCACAGAGGCAGAATATGTAGCTCTTAACACGAGCTGTTCTATAACGACCTATGTTACACATAGGAAGTTTGTCTATTAGTAAGGTATTTAGTTATAACTAAGTGTTGAGAATGTTTATTTGCTGCCAAAGTACTTTAAGGAGATATCAAGTTAGTCATGACTAGCTAAAAGTTAGTTATGGTTAAACTTAGCTGTACTTTTGGCAGAATTCAGATATTTCCTAAAGAGTGAGCACTACTATCTTGTCATCTTGTCTAAAAGGTAGAAAGGAGGTGGAAAATATCCCTTATCTCCTTTTTGACTTGATATGAGTGGTTGGATTAAAGTTGTGGACTTTGTGGGCATTAAAAACAAAAAAAGATTCCACATGTTTCCTTTTTAGTGGGTCCTAGTGTAGAGGGGGGGTGGAAATTCGAGATTCCTTGAGAATATTTTAGTGTCCTTCTAGAAGTTGTTGACTTTGAAGGAATAAGTCCATGTGAAAAGGTAAGAAGCCCATGTGATTAATGCTTTTACCTTAAGTAATATCTTAGTAAAACCCGGTAAAAGTAGTTACGGCTGAGTTACCGGAGAGTACCAAAGTAAAAACCTAGAATGTATAAATAGAGGAGTAGAGAAGAGCTCCTCATCCTTGTTTTCACATTGTCGTAATGACAACTTGAGTAATATACAAATTGTGGAATATTTTTAGCATGTGAGAACTTGAGAGACGTCGTTAGAATGGAGGATTTTAGTTGATGTGTTTAAGGAGAATTTTAGTTGATAAGTTTGTGGGTGTATGAATGAGTGAACTTAGCATTTTTCCCTTCAAGATTCATGGTGTGCTTCCATCAAAGCCATCAGAGGTGACCCCTGAGTGAGAGACAGGTCCGACATTTGCAGATTCATCGGTGGCGATCGTGGAGGTTGAGAGATCGGGAGGGTAGTTGATCGATGAGATCGTGGAGGGTTTACATTTTTGGTTCCGTTGCCGGGACCTCATTTGAAGGGATCATTGAAAATGTTTAGAGTTCAGTTCTATATTAGACAAAAAGAGATTATGAGAGAACACATGGAGAGAACGTTGGGATGAGACAGAGCTAACGCGATGTTAGCAACATTAGAACCTTTCGTGTATCTCGTAGTGATATATGATGCGTTCGAAGTCATTCTTTACATCTTGTTCACTTAGAAAGGGTTTGAGGAGAGTTGAAAGAGGGTGCAACAAGAGTTGTAGATAAAGGAAGAGAGAAAAGTTATTAGAGGAGAGAAATTTGTGAGTTTAGAAATTCTGCTCTCTGGAAAATTTGTACAGTCGCTGTCAACTTTTTTGTGAATTTTATTTTCCTGCGAAACTTTCCAGTGTTTTAGATTGGCTAATAACCTATCTAGGACAAAAGAAATCATAGGAAAAGATGGTCTAGAGAGGGAGCAATAAATTTTCAAAGTTGAGGGGGTCTATTCGTGAGAATTGAGGAATTCTGTTCTCTGGAAAAAGTTTACAGTCATTGTCAGATTTTCTGTGAATTTTATTTTCCTGAGAAACTTTCAAGTGTTTTAGATTGGCTGATAAGCTATCTAGGACAACAGAAATCAAGAGAAAAGGTGGTATGGAGAGAGAGCCATGAATTTTCAAAGTTGAGGGGGTTGAAAGTCATGAGAGAAGTGAAAATATACAAATTTCAGTTCTCTGAAAATTTGTACAGTCAGCACCATCTCTTTTGATTAAGGAATTTCTATTGAAACTTCATTAGTTACTAGCTTGGAGGTTGAGCTACTGGAGATCACAAAAATCTTGGAGAGATCTCTTACCGATTAAGAGATATGCGGTTCGACATACAAGGAGGTCTTGACGATACGTCATGGGGAATCCAGTTCGAGTGCCAAGGTTGAAGAAGAGACGTTTGGGAGTTAGAACGGAGACGGAAAGGCCAACATTAAGTATAGAGGCGTTGAGATCAAGCATCTATTGCAGTTGGGGTGCCATTTTTGCTTTATATAAAGAAGCTTCTGCGAGCATCGGCGCAGATGTGAAGAAAGTTGAGTTCAAAGTATCATTCATTGTGGAGGCCACGAATGCTCCTGGCGAAGTAGAGTGTGATCCTTACAAAAGTGACTTTAAGATGTCTGCTAGGATCAGTACAGACGATGGTCATGAGGATATTATCATGGACTCTTAATTTTAGATTGGATTTTAATTCGTGTATAGCATGTATAATACACGATTTTTAGTATAAAGCTCGAAAGAGTTAAGAAAGTGATGTAGAGTTATTTTCTTCAAAGATATTTTGTCCACTTAATGGTTGAGAAGGTGCAACATGAGTGGAAGTTCAAAAGATTGGAAAGTTAGACTTAGAAACCTTCCTCAAGGTTTAGATGTCATAGTAAGCGTCGGAGAGAGCTCGAAAGAGATTATCGTCGAGTTTGAAAACCCTAGTACTAAACCTCAAGTAAAATCTCCGAGGAGAAGAGTAGAAACCGACTTGTGGTGTTATTTCTGTAGAGGGTTGGGACACAAAGTAGTGAATTGTCCAACTAGAATCAGAACCGAGAGAGCTAAAGGGAAGCGGGAGTTTACTGATTTAAGTCTTCGAGTGGGTCCATCGTCACCAGCGTCAATTCATCTTCTAGACGAAGATCTTTGTCCAAGTTGTGGAGTGGGTGATCTATCAAGAGGACACAAGTGCGTCGATGTGATCGCCCTTCGAGCATCGAAGATCGCAGCTCTCCGTCACACGCTTGAGACCTCCGGCTGCAGGCTTAGAGTCAATACCTTAGAAAAAAAACCCCCTCTTTCTATGTTTAAGAAATAACTTGCAGTTTCTCTTCACACGCTAGCAGCTCTTCGTCACACGTTTGAAAATTAATTAATCAAACATGAGGGTGCATTAGTTTGCTAATCTGTCAGTTCTCCGTCACACATTTGAAAGAGGACCGTAGTCTTAGGGTCTTTGAGACCTACTGTGCGGCCCTCGACCGCAGACTTAAGGTCAATGCCGTAGAAAAAAAACTCATTTTTCTATGTTTAAGAAATAGCGTGCAGTTTCTCTTCATACGCTGGCAGCTCTTCGTCACGTTTGAATGTTAATCAAATAAATAGAAATTACTAAATAATATTATTAATAAATAGAAATTCAATTAAATAATTAATCAAACACGAGGGTGCATTAGTTTGCTAATCTGTCAGCTCATCGTCACACGCTTGAAAGTTAATTAATCGAACACGAGAGTGCATTAGTATGTTAATCTATGATCCCACTGTAGGTTCCCCTCATGGGCTCTGCCAAGCATGCGTATGGGTTATTCTTCCCTCTTTCACTTTTGCATGCTCAAGTGAATACTTTGCACAATCAGCACCTTCTTAATTTTTTTTACTAGGTAAAAGTCTTCTCACCTCAGTTGATGTTCACTTTTTTCTTTCTACACTTAAAAGACATTTGCGGTATATTTTTCATTTCCAGTCTGCTGATTTGTATATTTTCTGTTTTTTCCTCAGATATTACATCATCTGCCGGAAGGGAGAATTGTTGTGGTGAACCGTTTGATGTATCTGGATTTTTCAGCAGGCAGGGAAGAAGAGGACATTTTCACACCTCATATATTTCTCAGATATTTGCAATTCATGAATAAATGTTTGTGGGTTGGATTTTGATGAGGTAATATTTGATGTTTTGTATGTTTTGATTACATATATTATGTTTAGAGAATAATGAATTTTGTAACTATTTATAAATATAGATGCCTCTAGTGTAAGTTGATGAGTAGCTGATGGAAGATAATTATATATGTTTTACAGATGAGTTCACGGCTGAGAGATGTTAGGGGCAGTATGTTTCTGATTGGACCAACTATCATGTTAGGAGACGACTTAATACCACTCATGTTATGAGGATTCTAGATGATCTTCTAGACTCTTATAATCGTTTACGTCGGACTATGGGTCCTGATGCCACTCAGTCAGCGTGTTTGAGGTGGTTGATAGACGGTTCCGTTTACAGTCTAGAGAGATTTGAGCAAATGCGTGTTGATCGTATCATGCCACAAGTCCATGTTGAGGATATTCTCTTTCATGACATATTAGATGATGAAGAGGTAGAGATAGTGGAAGCTATAGTGATGGAGGATAGTTAGCGTGTAGTTGCAGTCAGTCATACAGATGCTAGACCACTTGTAGCCGTAGTGAACGGTTTAGATGATGAACTTCTTGTAGATGTCGAGGATGAGATCATAGTTCATCTGCCAGCTGGATATGGTCTATGGGATTGAGAGAAGATTGAGGAGTTATGCGAGGTGGTCCGAGTGACTTGTCCTCAATAATATATTGTCTCCCGCTCTTGATTACAACTTATCTTCAGTGCTGGCAAAAAGAGTTTAATGGTGACGATGGACACAAGATTGTTTTTGTGCCGGAAGAGATGAGTACAATCGCACATCACTTGATGTGATTGATCAGATGTATCATATCACTTTGTGTTTTGGACTTAGTTACACAACGGTTGCAAACATGTTGCAGGTATCGTGACCTTCAGTCTCAAGATCGGACGCAGACATCAACAACTAGTGGACTTGTGCTAGGTTGTGAACGCTGCGAGTAGGACTTAATGGCTTGATCGAGGAGTCAGGAACAAAAGAACCATAAGTGGTTCTTGAACCAATGTTGGAACGTTGGGTTAGGACGTAGAGGTCTATCCCAAGGACCCTAGACGAACGCTGACATAAGGGGACAAGTATGAAAATGGACCGAAACGCAAGACCGAAACATAAGTCTGAAGAAAAATCCTAAGTGATATGTATAACTTCTAGAACTGACCTCCTGGTTGAGAATTATGGATGATCTCGTGATAAGATTGTGATATAATTTTCAAGGACCAAAGAGGAGGGCGGGTCCGTCAATCCCCAGAAGTATATATGAGAGGTGCTCGATGCCTGGGTGGACCAGGACGAGTCATCAGACCCCATGGTTTGGCGAGCAGACTCTAGGGGCATGAGGTGATGGTTGGGTAAGTACCAAGACGCGTTCTGGTCTAAACTTGAACGTCTAGACTTAAGAACGACCCAAGGACTCGGACAAGACTAGAGAACGATGTCGTGTTATGAGACGGCGCATATGTGTAGAACTTCTATTGTGTTGTTTTTTATGTTCCACAAACTTTTTCATGTAACTCGCTTGATAGCGTATTAGATGTCACGTATATAGGTTATGAGATCGAACGATAATGAGTCTCAGCTCACGGATCCATGAGCATTCGCGTGAGTGCTCTTGTTGTCAAATTTGTGTATAAGATAGAGCGTCGAGGGTTCGTGGGGACATTCTTTCTTGTGTGATGTTTCTTAGTATCTTACATGAAGGATAAGGAGCAGTGAGAGTTGTACTCATGGACTGAGGGTTGATCCGAATTCCAGATCTTTCATTCCAGAATCCCGTTCTATATCAAGCTTCACTACATCCATCGTGATCACTTTCGACAGTGGTTCGTCACCTACTTCAATGAAGAGTTCATGTGAAAGGTGATGGACTTGTCTGCTCCAGTGATCTTACAGATCGTCATATACGGAGAGAATTGACACCTGATTGTGTATATCTTACTCTGACGACGAATGGATCTTAACTTTTCGGTCAACTTCCCTTTCAATGTCTAGGAGCTGTAACAGTTGAGAGACAGAAGTAAAACTATTTGCTTGGATTCAAAGATTGAGTTGTTTCATGAGCGTGGGGTCGAATCTCTAAGTAAAAATTTCTAAGATTAGAGTGTGTCCTATCAACTGATGATTTGTGAAATTCCAGTTTATTTGGTTAAGAGAATGTGTTGAGGTCGTGGATTTTATCCACCGGGGTATGTAAAGCTCATAAGTTAGCACAGACAAAAGGTTTGGTCCATTTCTAGCAATTGGTTTGGGGTTTGAAGTTGAAATTTCAGTGAGTAATAGTAAGAGGTCAGAGAGAATTTCCTGTGTTTGAGCCCAGTTGGAAGTTCTAGTTGAGAGCAATAGGTTGTCAAACTCAGATTACATCGTGACGGGTTTTGAAAAAGAAAAGTGATTTTATCTACATCTCTTGAATGCTTTGAACAAAAGACTTGGGGTTTGGACGTGGAACTTCTCGAAAGTGATGCAAGTGAGTCAAGGTAGCTATGTTGTGAATTTGACAAGAAGATCATAATCAGAGAAAGTGTTACACTATGTCGAAGTTGATGACTGAGAATCTTTAACTATAAGATACTGTTGTCTTTGGCATCATGTCTCGAGCTCAATGGTTGCTTACTACGTGCATGCCTTATCTTGTTGGAAGCTCTAGAAGACAAGCTTTCTAGTGGTATGCTGCATGCCTAATTTGAAGCTTGTTTGATCACTCAAGACTTAGATCAAACATGCGGATTAGGATGAAGGGTTGAGACGTTTCTGGTTATAAGTTAGAAATAGTCAATTTATACAATAGGTTATCTGTTGCTATAAGATTCATCCTGAATTTTACAGCAATGATGCTGATATGTAGAAGGTCATAATTATACATTTTAAATAATTTGTCGTGAAAAAACAATGAAGAGAATATTGTTAGTACACAAGCCGGCCTAAAGAATTGTTTGAAAGTGTTTTTGTGAACTAAAGCATCTGCTTATCATGTACAAATCATTCATGTACTTAGAGCATGATTGAACTCCCAGTTGGATTGTGTGGTGCACGTGTGTTACACTTAAATTAGTCAAGTTTCATCGGTATAAATCGAGATAAATAGATACTAGAGTCGAGATAAAATCAGATCGACTAGATAGTGAACACACAAGTTGTACCGAGTTGGTCCAAGGTCTTGTTACAACCGGATACCCAATGTATTCCTAAAACAAAATTTCATGCTTTACTACATGAAAGGTTCATGAAGGTGTAACTATCGTTCATGCCCTTCATTCAGCTGATGAACAACAGCTCGAGAGTAACAAAAATATCTCTCTTAGTGTTGGGTACCACGCTCAGTCGAGAAAGTCTCCATGATGAAACTGCGACAAACAAAAAAATAACGTTAGAATAAATATATACACTGATAAAATTAAGTAAAGTAATGGAGTGCAACTTAGCATCTTACCACTAGCTCGTGCTATTTGCACAGGTGGGCGCGTCGGACGAATCCTGCATTAACACATCATGTTTCCGATTTCATTCTACACACTTAATCCAAGTGCTTTTTTGACGATCAAATTCGACTGATGTTTGCAGTCAACGATGATTTCCACTGAATATTGTAAATGCTAGCATCTTGCGCTCCACTGTCGTATCGCTGGCTGTCCTTCCTCCCCTCCTTCTCCCTCTCTCACTCTAGAGGTCCTCTAGAATGGCCGCTCTTGACTCCCAGGCTTACTCCCTCTTCGTGCCACCTTCTTCCTCGTGAGTGCTCGAACACCAAGAGTTTGTCGAGCAAGAAGCCAGAGAGGAGCTTGGTTCTTCTCTGGCTTCTTGCTCTAGAGTTTGCTTCTTGCTTCACACTCTACTCAGTCTGAGAGTTGCATAGTGCCGATCAAAGCTTGCACTGCCTCTTCATTGAACTCTTATACGAGATCTAGAGTTCGCATTAATTCGTTATCGTAATATTACGTTCGAAGCTTACTCGGACACAGGCAGACTAGAGTAACTCTGGACAGAAAGTCCAAGTATGCGTGGGTCTTGCAATCACATGTTCTAGCGAGAAACAACGGACTATAACTCTCTCATCTTCAGAGATATAGCTAGAGCGTTGAGTTACTACATGCGAGTGCGATCAAGCTTAGAAATGTTGGAGGTTGTTAGAACAGCTCAAAAGGGACCGAATTCTTTGTTACACTTGTACGTACTGCAGGTTGGCTCTGTCAAGAAATTTGGTGTTTCGCACGGGGAGTAAGCATATCAAAGTATACTAGGTGGAGTTAATAAATTCAACGAAGATGTAGAATAGCGATCTTGGTGTAGCACTGATACCAAGTGCTGATCAGAGTGAGGAAAGTTCTTAACCATAAAATATTTCAAAGTCGTTGAAGTGGGGAGAATAGCCACTCTGATGTTAAGAAGAGGTATTAGAATGGAGGAACATCAATGTTGAATCTAGGTGCTGTCCACTAGTGGCAGACTGTTGACGCTTGAAGTAGTCTTGTTCTTGTGTGATTGTTAAAGTCACCACGCACGATGCACCAGCTTGAGACAGTAACTGTGCAGTCAAGACTCTTGGCCATAAGATTCATCCTCCCGAGTGCTTATGCTGCATTCGGGAGAGGTTTTCCATGGTCTTTCATCTAGAGCAACCTCACCATGGTCTTTCATCTAGAGGTCGATGAGTAAAGTCTCACCGGAATTTTCCTCTCCAACCATTCAATCTTCCTTGTTGATTGAATGTTATTTCCACCCTGGATTCTAGTGCTGGTGTTACCTCTACAGCGATGGCTACCATTCATCAATCAAGTGACCCTTCAGTGTTTGGTGTGAGATTCAGTCCTAAGTATGAATTTTTACACTCAAGAATTCTCACCTTGAACAAACAGTGTTCTGGTTTTCACAGATATATGCGATCGGTATATACTCCAAGAATCAAGTGATTATCTTTTCCGTCAGTTCTTGGGTACTCTGTGCTTTCCATCTATGTATGAGGAAAGGCTGTCAAACACGCAGACCCACAGCTCTCTTCCGAATTGTTTGACTTCTCATCGCTCTTTTGTACTATAATCTGTGAACTGTCTATGTCCATGTCTGACGACTCAGCCATCACTCAGAACTCAAGACAATAGACTAACAAAAGACTGATTATGCACACCAGAACACTGGATGACGGAAATCGAAGGGACGATAAGGCAAGAGTTAGAGAAGATCCTCTAAGAAGAGTCTGACTTGCATTATAGAACAAACCAGAATATATACAGAGGTGCAGAAAGTTCTCTGTGCAAAATCAAACTCATGAATAGTCTAGAAGTCGAGGACTTGACAGAGACTAACAAGAACAGTCTCGAAGCTGATCAGCGTAGAGAGTGAGTCTCTATGTTCTAACTACGCATTACTCCGTTAACATAACCCATGCAACAGTAAGCTGATTTCGAGAACAAACTTTTTCAGCACCCATTCTCAGAACTTCGTATAGAAGGTCTGTTTTGTTCGATCGCGGCTTGATGCATTTCGCAACAGTCCATCATACTAGAAGCGCTGCCCGTCATGTCATGAGCAAGAGCTGCTTCTGGCTCCTAACTGATCAGCGTAGAGAGTGAGTCTCTATGTTCTAACTACGCATTACTCCGTTAACATAACCCATGCAACAGTAAGCTGATTTCGAGAACAAACTTTTTCAGCACCCATTCTCAGAACTTCGTATAGAAGGTCTGTTTTGTTCGATCGCGGCTTGATGCATTTCGCAACAGTCCATCATACTAGAAGCGCTGCCCGTCATGTCATGAGCAAGAGCTGCTTCTGGCTCCTAACTTACTGCTCCGCGTGGTTAACTTCTACAGAGCCCACTTTCCTCTCCAGATTTTTCAGCTTTGTCGTCCCTGGAACTGCAACCAGCCGCTCGTGCTATAGGGAGGCGACAGGAACCGCCCATCGATGGACCACGGTAACATGCCAGTAGGCCCCAGTTACAAGCAGCCACCATCGATAGGACTTCTGCTGTTGGTATAAACAAAAGATGGCGTGACGAGGTAGTAATCCACGATGAATCTTCTCCCACAATGGTGGCCTAGTTCAAAGGTCTATATCATAGAAGAGCGATCTCATGGTTATTCTCCGGACATGTACTGTAGAATAACCATGAGATCGCTGTCCGACTAAAGAATTTGTTAAAGTATACCCTACTCGCAACATGATCCAGACTCAACTGGTTCGAATAAATAAACAAATCACTATTTCTACAGTTACTGTAGGGTTTTCTAGCTTCTGCCTGCACTATGTAAAGATCTAGAACGGCCATGAGAACGTGGTTTTGTTCGCAAGACGAGTATACGTACAGTGGTTTCACTGAGAGCCTCGTCGTTGACGACTCGGTGTGCAAAGTACGAATAAATAGAATTAATCCAAATCCAAATCCAATCTTCGGGATCCGACTCCCCTTGCAACAGGATCGCACGTACTCAGGATCTCCACCACTTCCATGATACAGAACATGGTGCAGATTTACAGCTTTCTCCTTTATCCACTTGGCAGCCTACCTTCAGTAGTCGTCGGACATGAAACACTCTCAGACGTACTGACTGACCATCAGTTAGGCCAAGGAGACTTCAAAGCTCAGAATGTGACGAACAAATGACTAACTATGAATGCGTTCCCATACCCTAACCATGGACATCGTGTTTGTTTGAGGTCCATACACATCGCAAGTATCGGCACTTTTGAGTCCCACATTGGACTTCTTTGTACTGCATATTAGTTCAATCATCTTCTCTTCAGGTTTCGGACGACCATAGAGGCGCTTGGACATGAGCCTTCATCCTCAGCCCAGAGATGAAACTTTACAGCCTTCTTTTCAGTGGATTACTCTCGATCATACTCAGTATGTACATGATGCTTCCACCTAAGTAAGAAACCAATTTCACTTGACAGTGTATGGACCTGTATGACACTGCTGCACTCTATGTTATAGGCGCGAGAGATATTCTCTAGGTGTCCAATTGACTACAACATTCTATCGCTGAGTCACAACCGTTTCCTTGTTCTCTCCAGCCGGCCTTCTTCGTGTCTTGATTCAGCGTTAGCTGCAGTAACTGGACTCTGGGATACTCCACGTATACAGTACTTACCCAATGTCGTGCGCATACACATCGCTACACAACATACATCGCTGTCAGAGATACACCACACATACACATAACACATGGACGATGTCATACACATACACAAGTGTACCACAATAATCTGAATAGAGAAATTACCATCTCCAACACTACAACAAAGATTACTCACAAACGGTCAAGTCAAACCCACTCTAAGCACGAAGAGAATCCGAGTTACACTCAACTAGACTATCCACCATAGCCTGGAGCTTGAAGGCTCAACTCGAAGAACTAAGGCCTCCAAGCCTTACCTGCGAAGTATACCCCTAGTGAGCTCTCCCACCAACTCGCCCTAACGGCACTAACGGCCTTACCGGGATGCGTCACTTCGCACTCGGTCAACCTAGCCGAGGTGCCAAACTGACGTGACAGCTGTCGTGCGCATACACATCGCTACACAACATACATCGCTGTCAGAGATATACCACACATATACATAACACATGGACGATGTCATACACATACACAAGTGTATCACAATCGTCCTCCTAACTGGCGGTTAGGTTCCTCTAACTCCAGATAGCTCCATATCCCAACTACGTGATATACACCTTCATGAGTGCAAGGATCAGGAGGCCGGGTGCTACATCGCCCCATCGTTAGTCGCCTGTCTGCAATCCATACCACGCAAAGATCTAATTGTCTATCCCTGCTATATACATCGAGGACAAACCCACCGTCCAGTAAGAACGACACTGAGAGGTGGAGTCAAACATGACATGTGCCAACCTCTCGAACAACCATCACACACCAACATACGGGCTGCTCCACCAGCAGACCCACACAACATACACCTCAAGCCCGCGCGTACAACTGCTAAGCTTGAGTCAACGATACCATCAATGTTGGGAAGATGACATGACGCGCAATTACGCACATGGTCTTTCCACACAACACCATCACGGTCCTCTAACATGAGTACTCCAGAAGGTAACACCTCCCGCACTCGTAAAATAGTGCGCCACATTCAACGTCGTCGATGCGGTCTGCTGTAGATAGATATAATCGCCAGGATGAAACCTGCGAATCGACAGTCGATAACCTCCTCCTCGGATAGTCGCATATCGCAACGTGTCTCTATGCTGAGCAACCGTTAGGTTCTCAAAAGCCATAGGCATAACTCTCCGAAATGTCTCTGCTCGTTGAGAACATGCTCTCACCCACATATCCGGATCATCAAGGTCCAGCACCTCAGCAGAATCACGACGAATGGCCGAAGGTAGATCTGGATCTCGGTCATACAATAGAAAATACGGTGAGAAGGAAGCCAAAGACGCTTGTCGGCTGAAACGGTAGCCCATAGCCAACCATGGTAACTGCACATCCCAGTCTCTCAAGTGGCCCTTTTGCAAGCCATACTTGCGCAATCCTCTCTTCACCGTCTGAACTACCCTCTCCGCCAAACCATCCGCCTCAGGATGATCTCGAGATGTAGTCCGATGATCAATCAGCGCCTAATCACACAAGGTCTGAAACTCACCAAGGAACTCTGTATCTTGGTCTGTCAGCACTTCAGCTAGTGCTCCAAAACGACTCAGCACTCGATCTAAGAACACGTACGCCGTCCCTTCACTCGCCTTGTCTGATAATTCCACCAACTCAATCCACTTGGAGAAGTGCTCCACCATCACCAACACATACCGGTGGTGACGTACGATCAACAGTAAGGGTCCCGCAAAATCCAAACTCCAACGGTAACCCAACCCCATAATCGGTAAAGGGTGTAACTGTGGAGTAGGAGCATTAAACGATACTCGTACTCGATCACAAACCACACATCGTGCGACAAACTGTTGCACATCGAAATGCATACCACGCCACCAATACTGTCCTTGGAGTAAGCTATGTGTACGTTTCACTCCAAAGTGTCCTAACTCTTCATGGGCATGTCGTACTAACTGTGCCCTCTGGGATGGATGTGACACTATCCGTATCCTCCCATCACCCCACACTCGAAGTACATGTCGTCCTTCTCGTCGAAATCTCTTCCCCTGCTGAAGGACACGATCTCGCTCCTTGGCACTTATAGTGTCTATTATCACACCAATACGTAGATACTCCATCACGGTCACATCATCATAGATATCTCGCTGGTCTGCAACACCATCTCCACCCTCAAGATATGGAGACTCATCATCTACTCTCTGACCATAGAAAGATACGACTTGACCTTCCATACTAGAGTTCATGACCAACACACAAAGAAAGGCAGATGCATGCCACCTTGACACTATCTCCTCATCAACCTCGTCATGCCATCGAGCCCCAGTCTGATTTTGTTGACTTGTGCACGGATTGCGACTCAACCCATCGGCATCTAGGTTTGCAACTCCAGGTCTATGCACTACCTGGAAGTCATAATCCTGTAAGATCAGAGCTCATCGTGCAAGCTTCTCTGTAAGCTTGTCGGATTCCATCAACCACTTGAGCGGCTGGTGATAAGTGACGAGAGTAAAAGGGTTCTCAAACAGGTAACATCAGAAGTGTGCAACAACCCACACTGCAGCTAAACACTCCCTCTCGTACGAACTGTACCTCGCCTCCGCCGAATTTGTTGGAGCGACTGACATATGTCACCACGAACTCCTTTTTCTCATCATCATACTGAGTCAGCACTGCTCCAAGTCCCAACATACTCCAATCGGTGTGCAATTGGAAAGGATGCCCCCTAACGGATCTCCTCAAGATAAGAGTAGATGTCAACCTATCCTTGAGCTCTACGAAAGCTCGCTCCTGCTCATCTTCCCACTGCCACTCCTGGTCCACCTTCATCAGCTTGGTCAACGGCTTCGCAATTGCACTAAACCCCTTAACGTATCGATGATAGAAGTTCATCAAACCAACAAATGCTCAAACTCGACTCACATCTGTGGGGCGTGGGATACGTGCAATAGCCTCAACCTTCATCTGTTGAACACCCAACCCACCTGGATAGATGGTGTGGCCCAGATACTCTACCAACTCCTAGAAGAATTTACACTTCCCAGGGTGTAACTTCAACCCATGAGCTCTCAATCGCTCGAACACATCTTGTAAGTGTCTCTCGTGCTCCTCCACTGTAGCACTATAGACTAAGATGTCGTCAATATAACATCTGACAAAATCCAATTCTGCTAGGATTCTGTCACCTTTTGGAACTCAGCAGGGGCGTTCTTCAACCCAAATGGTAAGAACCGCCACTGATACAAACAATCCTTGCCGTGAGAGTCAATTCTCCAGAATGCTGTCTTGGACTTATCTTCTTCTCGTACTGACAACTGATGATACCTTGCTCGAAGATCCAAAGTACTGAAGACCTTCACATGCCCTACTGCATCAAAGATCTCCTCAAGTGTCGGCATGACATACTTATTGGACTTCGTCTGTCGATTGATAGGACGGTAGTCCCCACACATCCGTCTATCCGTGTAGTTGTCATACATATCCTTCTTGGCTGGCATAACTGTGGCAGATGCATACTCTCCATGCGACATCTCCACCAACCCAGCCTCCAACAAGTCTTGAGTCCTACTCTAGATCAAGGCTCTCTCCATGTCACTGTATCTGTAAGGACGTCGAAACATTGACGTGTCATTAGCCAAGTCGATCAGTATACCAGGTCCCTTCAAGGTACCCAAATCCTTCATACTGAAGGCAAAGCAATTCCTGTAGCTCTTCAGGAATCTTTGAACTCTTCGTCTCTCCTCTCCTATAAGCTTGGGTCCAATCTCTGGCTCCCAAGTATCCTCTGTTACCATGTTAGAGGTAGAAGACGAAGTCGTTGACTGCTATCTTGCAGCATCTGGAGCAATTTTCTTCTGCTCACCACCAACAACCTCCACCACTACTGTGCAAAAAACTTCTGCAGTTCTAGCTACAAGCTCCACACTCTCTCCTACGACATCCCATGATGTCTAAGGATGACAAACTCCACGTGCCTTGCCCCCAGCCTTTGCCTCCACCGACTCGGTAGGCAAAGAGCTCAAGAGTGCTCTAGCAGTAACACCCGTCGATCGCATCCGGCGCTGCTCAACCAATCCAAAGCTAACAATCCATGTCAAGCAATTCAAGTCCATTGCTTGATCCAATACTTGACGATGTGAAGCCTCCGACACCGAAGCTACTGCCGTCGTACTCGTAGCGAAACCCATCGCTCGCTCTCTCTCATCGACATTGAGCTCCACCAACTGCCGTAATTGAACATCCTACACAAGCCCAGGTCCTCCATCTCTGTAAGCATGTGACGCTAGAAAGCTTACCAAAGTGGGTAACGCTATCATGGGTCGTCCCACTAGGTTCACCACTGTCATAGGTGACTTATCGATGACTCTCACTACTTGAGATCGTCGTCCTGCATCCAAGATGCTATCAACCTGAGATGCGCTGGTCGTCTCACTCCATCGTGTGTGCGCTTAAGCACCTCTCTCGGTAACAAGTTCGTCCACCACAACCGTGGACGATGTGTACGAGATCCTACTCTCGCTGCATCCAACAACACTGCTGGTCCAACCCAAGATCGCACTTGGTGCACACTCACCATCATCTGTGTACGAGCATCACCCAACAAAGGAACGTTCTCCAAGATGTACGCTGGAGAATCCATCTGATGCATCTGGAGATGTCGTAAGATCCGTAACATCTCCCAGAACATCCTAGATCGCGGGTCATGTAAACCCTGACCTCCCAGCACGCGTGTGACTTTGACATGGCCATCCGGCTATCACCAAGTGAATGGTGCCAACAAACGTAAGATCCTGCGCCCCCAGCAGCGAAATATCTGACGGTAATACTTGATGGTATCCTCTAACAGCTGATATGGGTAACAACTCAAGATATCTCTGCATCAAACGTTGTCGTGATGTGAATTGTTTCACATAGTGAATAATTCACCTCTCAGTTAGAAGTTAGTCTCTTTGAGTGAAGTTAAGACCTCAGAGAAGTCGATTCTGGAGGAAGTGTGCATTCGAAAATCTGAAAACACCACGGCGTAGGTCTCGTCGCGCTGATCACCGTGGTATGTTCAAAAGTTGCAAACGGAGTTGCAGGCGAAAAGTTACTTGGAGTTCTTCTACAAGATTTCTGATACCAGGAAATTTACCATAAATCAGAGTGAGTTCGAAAAATACTTTTTAGATTTTTCTCATGTAGATTGTAGTATGTAATATTTGTTTAAAATTCGAAATGTACAAAAAGAGCATTTCTAGAGAAAGTTATGGCACTTCGTGTTAGCAAAGGAAAGACGAAATACCGCAGCTTTCTAGCATATTAGCTTAGAAACTGGTCTTCAAAACCAGTTGTGAGATCAGCTTCCGTGGTGTAGCAGAGAAACTTGTAGGGAGGAGGTCTCCGGATCAAATCCCTTCAGACTCACAACCGGCTTGGAGTAGGCTGGCCCCTTCGGGGGAATATGAGAGGCACCAAGTTGCCTAAGGACGGGACACTAGATGTCCCTTAAACGTACCGTGAATGCGGGACGCCTCCGTCTACCCCTGCACTAGTGCAGTCACCTAGTGTGGATGCTAGAGGGGGATTACCACCGGGTTTCGAAATGGACCTCGCACCTTCGAGTTGTCGAGGTAATTAGTACGAATTCGGTTGCGGCCCTCTAAGTCCTGGGGTAGCGAGATGGCATCAAAGATACTCCAAGTCGGTACCAATTCTTTTGTAGAAAAATGTAGAGTTCGAAATATTATTCATTTGGGTCAAAAAATCAAGTGAAATTGATAACTGAGGCAATACTTACGGCACTTCAAAGTTTAAGGGGGCCGGAAAACGACAATGATGATAACTCGAGTTCCACGTGTCAGAACGAGGTGATTCCGGTGGCCAGAGGTAGCCGTGGTGGAGTTACTTCGGATGGAGGTGTCAAGTGCTGACTGTACGACCGACTCGGTGGCCGTCCGTACAGATGAACCTGCAAAGCTTAGTGAAATAGTCTTCTTACGTGTAGATTTATTATCAGTGATTTATTTTTCTGCTGCCATCTGTTTAGGGCGTCTTTCACTCCTGCCAGGTGACACTGAAGGTTACGTAGGGTGGAGGAAAACCCAGAGGGGTGTACTCCGGAGGGAGAGAATTCTCAGTCCATTATCGAATTATCGCATTATCGGAGATTGTCGATCATCGAGCAGTGTAGAGTTTACCGTGCGGAGAGCTATCGAGTAGAAGGAATCGAAGAGTTAGGAGAAGATTTTACAGAGGTTACGCCTGGAGAGATTTTTGATTGATCAGAGTTTTGACATCGAGGGATTGAGATTAGTAGACAATATCGAGTAGAGAGGAGACCTACAACTTGTACGCATACTTTTCTGAAAAGAAAACAGGAAGCTTCTAGGTGAACGCGCTGGTGCTTCACAGGAGCAGTTTTCTGATATTCTGAGTCCTTGAGCGTGAGCTTTTCAATCTGCATGATCTGGAGTTGAAGATCTACTTGCACGCCGTGTGTTTTATCTTGACCGGATCGAAATCGTGGTGGTGTTTTCTCTTGCGATCCGTATTTCGTGTGTGGTTTTCGCCCTCGTCTTCACGATCGTATCACAGCTAGAAGGTTCGCCTTCCCAGGAAACTCTCATCTCGACAACGTGTCACATGTCGCAATGAAACGCGTCTCGCAATCTCATCTCTCTCCACATACAAGTATCGCTGTACTTGTATGCATGGCTGCAATACCGCAGCCAAACCTGTGCTGATCTCTCCAAACAGCTCCAGCTTCGCCCTCCTCTTCACGATCGTATCACAGCTAGAAGGTTCGCCCTTCCCAGGAAACTCTCGCCTCGACATACAATCTGGTGCTTCCACTGAGAGGCTTCTTGGGGTGATTGATCGTGGAGTTGAGTTCTAAGACGAAGAAGAAGATGGATCGGAAGAGCGGAAACGCTGCTGGTGCTACCTCTACGGCTGCTGCATCTACGTTTGCTGCAGCACCTGCTGTTGCACCTGCGACTGCTGCGACATCTGCATCTGGTCTCGATACAGCTGAGATCCTGAAGACACTTGCGGCCCTGGTCCAACAGCATCCGATCGTTGGAGGGGGTGAGTTAAAATCCACAAAAGCTTTGCAAGCGATAGTGAATAGATGTGGCAGATTTGATGATAGAGATATTTCTAGGTATCTGCGTGAATACAGAGGAGAGATGGAGCTGGTTAGAGTTACGAATATAGAGATGATAACAAGTTTTGAGTTAGCTGTAATCCCTGAGTTGCGGGACCAAGTTAGGGATGTACAGAGAAGAAATCTAGGTGTGTGGATGAGTTTTGAGCGATCTCTTCGAGAGGAGTTTCTCGAAGAAGATTCAGAGAGAGTCACTAGAAGAACGTTTTTAGACTGGGTTGAGCAGCAACCTGGTCGTATGATGAGTCTGAATGAGATGTTGAGAGAGTTTGATCGGAGATACCGACAACTCTCAACTCTAGAGCGCATAACTCTAGATGCTAGGAGAACTGAACTTTTTCTGCAAGCTACCGATGATGCTACGGCAGATCGGTTATGCTTTATGTTGGCTGATCGATCGGCTGAAGGAGGAGTTACTACTGATTGAGAGAGAGTTGAGGATGCTGTTGCCGTACTAACGAGGCAGAGGAGGGGAAGAGTGGCTGTGGGAGGACGTCCGCTTGTAGATGTGACCGCTCAAACTCGCACTGCTCCTCAAGTACAGCAACCTCCGACTCCGGCTCCCAGACCTGTTGTCCCGGCTGCAGTACCTTTGATGCTAGTTGTGCCAGTTCCTGCACAAAGGGCACCGGTTCAGAGACCTGCAGAGAACCATGGACAGCAGAACCATATCGAAGATCTGATTCGGCAGATGAGAGAACTGAAGGTGGAGTTAGCTGGTCTGCAGAGAGAGCAGCCACCGGCGCCTGCTGCTGCACGTCCAGGAGGTGCTCCTGTTTGTAGATGTATTTGGTGTGACAATCAAGATCATTTCCGAGGAGACTGTCAAGAGCTCACGGCTGCTCTGCGAGATGGTGTGGTTCGCTACCAGAACGGTAGGCTGCACCTTTCTTCTACTGGAGAGCCGCTAAGCACACAGTTTGGACGAGGAGGCATGAGGAGTCTACCTCAGATTACAGCTGCTGCAACTGTACATGCATTGATGGCACCACCGGTAAATCTTGATGTATATGCCGGTCACATTGAAGTTTCTTCTAGTCCTACGTTGCTAGATAGGACGACTGAGAAGAAACCTGTTCAAGTTCCTTCTGAAGTACTGAAGAGAGGAGCAGAAACTATCCGTAGGGTCACAGGGTGGGGAGATCCTGTTGATGCTGCGTCTGTCAAAGCATTCTTGGACGTGGATAGACACATTCATTGGCAGGATGCTTCTGTGGAGGAGAAGAGGCGGCGAGAAGCCTCTGAACTTGATACTGGAGTTCCAGAGGAGACTGGAGATAGACGGAGGGTCACGAGAAGACGAGCGGCTCCTCCTGAAGACATCCTTCTACTTCTGTAGCTCCTCCACCTGCACCAGGTCCGATGGAGGACGTGCAGAGATCCCAGCAGGAGCCAACGACTGCTGGTAGACGGTTTACTGCCCAAGAGAAAGGGAAGGGACCGGCTTACAAGTTGGCAGCTGATATAGAGACTTCAACTGATCTCAAGAGCATCTTGGAGCAGAGAATACTTGACGCGCGAATCGAGTTTTCTCTTCGAGAAGTTCTTGGTATTGCGAAGAGAGAGTTTCACGAGCTGATCATCGACATCATCAAGCGGAAGAGACAGGTGATGTCTGAACAAGTAGAGAGCCAGATGATAGAGATGGTAGGAGCTTCTGTTAATGATGCGGAATTCGGCAAGGTGCATTTTCAGGAGGCTGATGATACAGAGTACCAGCAAGAAGCGTTGGTTGCTGATACCAATACTGTTGAGTTCGATGATGATGAAGCTGACGACGAGAGTCCAGCTACTGATAGCGACTTCAGAAAGAGACACTGGGCTCGTGCTACGACTGCTACTCGAGTTCGCCTTGGAAGTCTTGAATCTGTTGCTGCTTTGGTTGATCACGGTTCAGAGATCAACATCATGTCACGAGAAGTGTACGAGAGAGGTCAGTGGCCTATCGAACTGAACCATGGTTGGGTGCTACGAGCTGCAAACAACCAGAAGGGTGAGTTATACAGCGCTTGTCTCGACGTGAGAGTGAAGCTGGGTGATGTGGAGGTAGATCAACACTTCTTTGTGCAGTCTTCTGCTTCCTATCCTGTGATTCTTGGTCAGCCTTATATCACTGCAGTTCGAATGGAGACGAAGGTGATGGATGACGGATCTCACTATGCTAGGATCCGTAGTCCAGATGATAGACGTTCTGTGCAGTTTTTGACCGTTCGTTCGAACCACGAACGAAACAGACAGACTTTGAGAGATTCTCCTATCTGCAGGAGCAAGGGTTTTCAGAAACCACTCTTGTAGGCCGGGATACCAAGAGTGATGGATCTGCTACTACTATGATCCCGCTTGAGCAGCTTGTGGGATCACAGGAGATTGACGAAGAGGTTGCTCAAGATTCTGAAAACTGTTATACTGTACATAGTTGGAAATCTGGTTTGATGGCTTTCAGTTCTGATGATTGGAGTGAGTTCACGCGAGTAGAGGATCTGACCGAGAAGAGTAGAAGGCAGATGGAGAAGTATGCAGAAAATCTGCACTGTACAGGAGTTCTGAACGAAGGTGAGATGATTTCTGATGTTTACGAGGAGTTTGTAGGTGTACAGTCTTTTGTTCGTTGGCTGGATGATGTAGATAGGTTGATGGACCAGATGGGAGGAAGGGTGGTGATCCATATCCACTCTCTTAAGGTCTATGAGGAGATTGCCTCGTGCTTGCAATCTCGTCCTCATCCGAGACTGGAGAGTGGATGGAAGGATGCAATCTGCTGGTGTGGCTCTCGTGAAGAAGCAGAGGTTCACACCAAATACAAAACTGTAGCGAAGAAGGTGAAACCAGTGGCGACCCAGTTACCTGTTGATTCACGACAGCAGATGGAGTTAGCGGCCACTGAGCCTGTACTGAGAGATCCTAAACAGATAGGACACGAGTTTACTCAAGAGACACTCGAGCAGCTCCAGATAGGAGGGGGTGGCTTCTTGACTGAAGTAGAGAAACGAGCTTTTGAGCAGATGATAGTTAGCCGTGGTAAGGCATTTTCTTTCTCAGCTGAGGAGATTGGTTGTGCGGATCCTAGTGTGATAGCTCCGATGGTTATCTTCACTATTCCTCATGTACCTTGAGACTTGAAGCCGATTCCAGTCCCTCGTGCCTTGCTACCGAAGATTATTGACTTACTGAAGGAGAGGATGCGGATGGGTATTCTTGAACCATCTATGGCTCCGTACTCTAGCCGATGGTTCACAGTACCTAAGAAGACAGGAGCTTTACGCTTCATCCAAGACTTGCAGCCTGCCAACAACATCACGATTCGAAACGTTGGGACAGGACCTGTGGTGGATGAAGTAGCCGAGGCATTTGCTGGAAGATCTATCTATTCTATTGGAGATCTGTTTTCAGGTTACGATCAGTTTCAGCTTGCTTTGGAGAGTAGAGACTTGACTACCATGCGTACACCTTTGGGGTTGATGCGGATGTGTACTCTTCCTCAGGGCGCAACAAACTCAGTAGCTCATATGCAAAACGCGATGCATAAGGTGTTACGAGAGTTTGTCCCTGAGGTTACTATCCCATTTCTTGATGATATCCCCATGAAAGGCTGTCCGGTGGAGGACAAGGACGAAACTATGACTGCTGATGGTTGCAGAAAGTTCGTTGCAGATCACATCCGAGATGTGGAGAAGATTCTGATGCGCTTGGAAGAGGTACACCTTACTCTGTCAAGTACCAAATCTCGTTTTGGAATGTCAGAGATTGTAGTGGTTGGTCACTTATGCGGTACTTTTGGAAGACGGCCGAATCCAGAGAAGGTAGATGCTATAGCGAGGATAGCAGACTGTACCAACATCACTGAGGTTCGACGATTCTTAGGAGCTTGTGTGTTCTTTCGTGTGAGTATTCCTCATTATGCACACATTGCCGAGCCTCTGTATGCACTTCTGAGAAAAGGGAAGAGGTTTACTTGGCGGCGAGAACATCACGACACGATGGAGCAGCTGAAAGAGATTCTGAAGTCTCCACCTATACTAAGGAGACTTAGCTACGAGAGCGAAAGACCTATCATACTGACTGTTGACACGAGTCCAAAGGCGATTGGATGGGCAGTTGGTCAAGAAGATGCAGAAGGTGTGCGGTTTGTTTCAAGGTTTGGAGCTCGGATCTTAACAGATAGACAACGTAACTATCCTCAAGTGAAGCGTGAGTTGTGGGGAGCTGTTACTGCTATGAAGGTAGACCGAGAGTTCTTGACAGGTGCACGTGTGATAGTAGAAACAGATTGTTTGTCTTTGCTAGGTATGATAGCAAACTGTAATACTCCAGACATAGCAATGCTACGATGGATTGCTTATATCCGGAGTATGAACCCTGAGCTGAAGCATATAGCAGGAAAGGATAATCCTGTTGCAGACATGTTATCTAGGGCTTGTTATACAGATGAGGAAGAGATGATTGCAGAAGTCGAAGATGAAGAGAAGAGAGACGTTTGGTGCCAAGTTGATCAACAGACTTCAGACTTGGAACCACTGCCGTTCTACGAGGAGTTCTACACGGAGAAGTTCCGCGATATCGGATACTATCTGAGTTTATTATGCAGAAGAGAAGGATGGAGTGATGCAGAGTTTAAGGAGATCAGACGAAAGACGTACGGTTACCTTCTACGAGAAGGTTATCTGTGGAAACGTCCGAAGAGAAGAGATGGGATGCTGGCTAGAGTGGTGGATGATCAACCGACGAAGCTGAATCTGCTGAAGGAGTTTCATGACACCTTGTGGGCTGGACACCGTGGAGTTTGGGCTACATACACGAAGATGAAGGAGCGATACTGGTGGAAGGGTTTGTATCAAGACGTAGTGGATTTTGTTGGGTCGTGTCTGCACTGCCAGTTCTACTCTAAAGTCCGTTACAGAGATGGACTTGTACCTACCTACCCACCTAGTATTCATTTTTCGTGGGTCCTTGATCTTGTGATGATGCCGCCGGGACTGTGGGGGATGCGCTACTTGGTGTTAGCTCGAGAAGATCTCTCCAACTATGTGGAGGGACGAGCACTACGGACGAAGACTACAGAGAACATATGTAGATTCGTGCTGGAAGACATTATCTGTCGTTATGGATCTGTTGGAAGACTACGAGCAGATAAGGGTGAGCTGAGAGGTGCAGAAGCGAAGGAGTTCTTTGCTCGTTATGGAGTAAAGCTTCGACTTACTACTGTCATGAATCCGCAAGGGATTGGTAAGAGTGAACGAGGACACCCTTCTATCGTTCACGCTTTAGTGAAAGCATGTGATGGTAAGCCTAGAGAATGGCCAAGACTACTTCCATTTGCTTTATGGGTTGATAGAACTACACACTGTACCACGACTGGCTACATGCCGGTTGAGCTTATGTTGGGGCAGAAACCGATCATGCCTGCTGAGGAGGACTTTCGTAACGTGAGCTACGCTACCGTGGGAAGATGATATAGATCATACTTCACTCCTTGCTTTACGAACTAGGCAGTTGGAGCGAAGGGAGGAGGATCTTGCTGAGGCGCAAGAGAAGCTGAAGGTGGCTCGAGTTAGAAACAAAGAGCGTTTCGATAAGACTCACCGACTACGACCAAAGCCAATACGTGTTGGTGATTGGGTTCTGGTGTATGATAGCACGCTGGAGAACCAGCATTCTACACTTCGTAAGTTCTCGCGAAGATGGTTCGGGCCTTATGTTGTGTTAGATGTATACGAGAATGCCACTTATAGTTTACGTGAGCTGGATGGTACTCCTTTGAAACTATCTGTGGTTGGCAAACGAGTGAAGTTGTTCAAACAACGTGGAGGATCAGTAGATTTGTTCAACTTTCTGGAGTCTGAGCAGAGGATGACAAGAGATGAAGACGTCTCGGCTACTGAAGAGGCTGAGACGGAGGAGAGTAATCATGATGATGAAGCGACAGAAGGATGAAGAGATTGGCACATGCCAGAGGATGTGCAGGTTTAGAGGGGGTGGATGTCGTGATGTGAATTGTTTCACATAGTGAATAATTCACCTCTCAGTTAGAAGTTAGTCTCTCTGAGTGAAGTTAAGACCTCAGAGAAGTCGATTCTGGAGGAAGTGTGCATTCAAAAATCTGAAAACACCACGGCGTAGGTCTCGTCGCGCTGATCACCGTGGTATGTTCAAAAGTTGCAAACGGAGTTGCAAGCGAAAAGTTACTTGGAGTTCTTCTACAAGATTTCTGATACCGGGAAATTTACCATAAATCAGAGTGAGTTCGAAAAATACTTTTTAGATTTTTCTCATGTAGATTGTAGTATGTAGTATTTGTTTAAAATTCTAAATGTACAAAAAGAGCATGTCTAGAGAAAGTTATGGCACTTCGTGTTAGCAAAGGAAAGACGAAATACCGCAGCTTTCTAGCATATTAGCTTAGAAACTGGTCTTCAAAACCAGTTGTGAGATCAACTTCCGTGGTGTAGCTGAGAAACTTGTAGGGAGGAGGTCTCCGGATCAAATCCCTTCAGACTCACAACCGGCTTGGAGTAGGCACTGAAGTGAAACTGATACCTGAGGCAATACTTACGGCACTTCGAAGTTTAAGGGGGCCGGAAAACGACAATGATGATAACTCGAGTTCCACGTGTCAGAACAAGATGATTCCGGTGGCCAGAGGTAGCCGTGGTGGAGTTACTTCGGATGGAGGTGTCAAATGCTGACTGTACGACCGACTCAGTGGCCGTCCGTATAGATGAACCTGCAAAGCTTAGTGAAATAGTCTTCTTACGTGTAGATTTATTATCAGTGATTTTTTTTTCTGCTGCCATCTGTTTAGGGCGTCCTTCACTCCTGCCAGGTGACACTGAAGGTTACGTAGGGTGGAGGAAAACCCAGAGGGGTGTACTCCGGAGGGAGAGAATTCTCAATCCATTATCGAATTATCGCATTATCGGAGATTGTCGATCATCGAGCAGTGTAGAGTTTACCGTGCGGAGAGCTATCGAGTAGAAGGAATCGAAGAGTTAGGAGAAGATTTTACAGAGGTTACGCCTGGAGAGATTTCTGACTGATCAGAGTTTTGACATCGAGGGATTGAGATTAGTAGACAATATCGAGTAGAGAGGAGACCTACAACTTGTACGCATACTTTTCTGAAAAGAAAACGGGAACCTTCTAGGTGAACGCGCTGATGCTTCACAGGAGCAGTTTTCTGATATTCTGAGTCCTTGAGCGTGAGCTTTTCAATCTGCATGATCTGGAGTTGAAGATCTACTTGCACGCCGTGTGTTTTATCTTGACCGGATCGAAATCGTGGTGGTGTTTTCTCTTGCGATCCGTATTTCGTGTGTGGTTTTCGCCCTCCTCTTCACGATCGTATCACAGCTAGAAGGTTCGCCTTCCCAGGAAACTCTCACCTCGACAACGTGCCACATGTCGCAATGAAACGCGTCTCGCAATCTCATCTCTCTCCACATACAAGTATCGCTGTACTTGTATGCTTGGCTGCAATACCGCAGCCAAACCTGTGCTGATCTCTCCAAACAGCTCCAGCACACATATATCTTTTTCTAGATACTGCCACACAATGAGAGTCGTATCCAACGGTGATAAGGTCACAGGGCTAGTAGTAGGAACAACCCTTTGTTCCTCTATTGGTGGTACAAAGGCTTCACTCCAAGCTTGCTGCACCAACTGATCAGCATACTGTTGCAACTCTCCACTCGAACTCCAGAGTGGAACATCCAAGACAGATGGTACTAACGTAGACATGCTAAGCATGTCCTCCACCTCCTCAAAGACCGAAGTATCCTCCGCATGAGTATTGCCTTCCAACAACTCGCCCGGCCAAGTGATGACCGAACTGAACCTTGCAACGGATGTCATCGTCCCTGGTGTAGACTCCGTCGTCCCAACTCTAGCACTGAACCGCACTGGTAAGCGGCTCATTCGTCCCTCATCGGACTGCCAACCTGGTCTGTAAGATGTTGTCTCCGCTCAATAGTCGATCACGAACCCCATAGGGTACAACACAACACCTCCAACCAATACATCATAAGACTCTGCGGCTGTAACGATGGCCTTGGCCCTCACCATAGAGCTTTGGAAACATAAGACAACTTTGCGGCTCAAGGCCCTGGTGTACTTGATATCGTGGAAGGGAATGCGCGAAGACCGCGCGCCACGACACTCAGAGGTACTGCGGTATCAATCCCTTCCCCTGCTACTTGACCCAGCAGTATCACGGATTGGTATCAGCGTGATGTTAATGCGCTCGTAGCAATCAACGAATGTTGCGAGAACAATGTAGCAAGACATATAATGTCATACACTACGTCGAACGATGCATGGTCCACCTTGATCATACACTTCGTTGATCAAGACATGGTGAACAAGATGCATTTAAGAGAGAAGTTGCGGGTTTTAAAGATGAAACTCAACGAGACAGTCACTCAACACGTGAACAACTTCAAGTCTCTTCTCCAGCAGATGACTTCAGCTGGATTAGTAGTTGACAACGAGGAGCAAGTCCTCGCATTGATGGATAGTATGCTCAACAACTACCACATATTCTTGCAGACGATGAGAACAAGCGCAAATCTGTCGCTGCAGGACCTTATCATCTTCCTCATACAAGAGAAAACGATAGGACACAAGTTATCGGTCAAACCATCTACTGCCTTGTTTGCAAGACGTCGGCAAGGAGGAAGCAGTATCAACAACCGGCGCAACAATGACAACCGACAAGGTGATAATCAACCATCGAAAAGACCATAAGATCCTAACGAGAAATGTTTTCAGTGCAGCAAGTCCATACATCGCATCACCCAATGTCCGGACAAATCCAACAGCAGCAGTCAAAACTCGAACGCTGGCAACCAAAATAAGTATAGAAACAAAAATCGCCGTTCTCAGAACAACAATATCAACACTCGGCGGGTTCTGATGACATAATGTCTATCTGCAATCGTGTAGACAGTTGATCCTCATTGGATGTGGACACGGTGCCACACATCACATGGCACATAATCGACGACAGTTCGTTGAGTACTCACCCGTCTCAAGTGAGAACACCAAGAACGATGCGATTCTACTCGGTGATAACACTACCATCCACGTTGTCGCTTCTGGCATGGTGGAAGTACGCCTGCTCAAAGGTGAGCATGTGTACATATGTGACGTTCTCCATGTGCCCGTCTTGCAGAAGAATCTATTTTCAGCTCAGCAATTTGATGTCAATGACGGCTGGTGTTTATTTGACAACGGACTCTGTCACCTCGAGGACAGATTTGACCAAGTGCTAGCTCTCTGTCCCACCGTTGACGGTCTCTATATGCTCGGAGATTCAATTTTGGTCGTTAACCAAACCACGCTTGTTGCTACAGCTGGAAGGACTTCTATAGTCCACACTCCACCTCTCAATCAGAGATCAGGACCGCGTCTACGAGCTAGACCACAATCAAACCAATGGACCATCGTCTCTTTTTTCAATCGCCACATGCGCAGGATCCGCTTCCCACGATCCAGACCCAGCCCCGTCCCACACAATATGCACACTCAAGAAGAAACGCACACAACTGATTCACGGATTTTTTCTCCTCTGTTTTCGGAGCATACATCCACACTTGAAGTCCTTACTCCACAAACGACTGAAATAGCAGACTTGGGTAATGAGAGCTAAATTTCGCTACAGCCGAGCTCTACCCCCTTACCCACACACCCCTTGGCATTTTTCCCGATGCGTACACCACCAGCAGGCCTCCCTCCAACCCCGCACGCGTTGATTGATCTCACACAAACCAGCACGGCACCCTATGATAACACTTTAAGCTCCCCCACACGGATCGCAGCTGTTCACTTATCTTCCCTTGTCGACAGTCGCCAAGCAGCGATCCCAGACTGACCGAGACCAGTTAATGGATCCATCCCCGTACCCCTTGAAGGACCTGAGCCCCTCCACGCCTGCCTAGCCAACCCAACAAGACCCAAAGACCACGAGAGGTCTTAATGACCCCTGTAGACAAGGAGTCTCCTGTCAGTGAGGACTCCCACGAGGTCCCTTGGAGATCCACGCCAGTCCCCTGAGACGTGATCTCGTCGGGAGGCACGCCTTTACACGGATGGGATCTCATCCGAATGTCTCAAGAGGATGGAATGGGATCCCATCTTCCGTATGGAGGCAGTCCTCCTCTCAGATCGCAGGAGGTCGTCTCGACCTCTTGGGAGGAAGGGCCGCTGACGCGGTCTCTTTGGGATCCGCGTCGGTCTTTGTCACTGCGGCCCTTCTTGGAACCGCGCCGGACCATGCGCGGACTTCTTCACCCGCGTAGGACCTTCTTGGTCCACGCCCTGGTCCACCCAGCTCGACTTATCTTCTCAGCCCGCGCCTTACATCTTTGTTACTCCAGGCTTGCACTCTACAAATCCGGAGCTGTCCGGTTCATTTTCTCGGTCCCGGTCTCCGCATCTCCTGGACGGCCTTCAGGGTTTTTCTTCTAGTAGCCAGACCCCTCCTCCAACGCCATCTCGACCTTGCGCTCTTGTTACTACAACGGGCGATCTCTCTATCTTGTGGCACCAGCGACTCGGTCATATCAACCATCATCGAGTCCACGAGCTGAGCCACCGCAGGTATGTTATCGGTCTCCTTTCCTTCTCACTCTCTGAGGATATTTCTCCAGCTTGTGCACACGGCAAGCATGCACGCACTAAATTCTCACGTGCCAGCTCTACTCGATCAACTCGTCCCTTGGCATTGGTCCATTCTGATATTAGTGATCGCATCTCTCTTTGCATTTTTTCTGGCTATGAATATTTCATCACCTTCATTGATGATTATTCGCGCTACATCGTCACTCGCCTCTTTTACTATAAGAGTGACTGTTTTGCTGCTTTCCGGGACTATCTTGCATTTGCTGAACGTGCCGCTGGTCAATCCTTCGTCATCTTGCGATCTGACAATGGCGGAGAATATCGTTCAGCTGCTTTTGACACTTTTTGTCACGAGCACGGCATCCAACGTCAATTCACAGTCCCCTACTCACCTCATCAGAATGGTATTGCTGAGCGCAAGAACCGAAGCTTACTTGATGCTGTCCGTTCTATGCTTTTAACTACCAACCTTATCAAGCCCTTCTGGGGCGAAGCAATCACATGTGTCACCTTCTTCCAGAACCGATGTCCGTCTAAGACCATCTCGTCTATGACCACACCTTATGAACTCTGGCACTCCTATGCCTCCACTACTCCTCGGCGACCCGATCTCTCCTTTTTATGCGTCTTTGGCTGTCGCACTTTTTCCCATGTCCCTGAGGTTGAGTGCACAAAGCTCGATGATTGCTCTCACGAGTGTATCGTCCTTGGCTATAGCGGTCAGAGTAAAGGTTATCGTCTTCAAAGAAAATCTGACGGTCATACCTTCACCTCTCACGATGTAATTTTTGATGATCTTTTCTGACTCTCCCTCTCACATCCGCCCCCTCTGCTAATCCCTATCACTCACTCAAGAGCCCTTTGAGACCGACGTCCATTTTTATCACACTGTGCCTGCTCCTTCTGCTGGCCCAGCTTACATTCCGTCTGTCTCTCCCGGCTTCCCTTCAGTGGGATTTCCTCTGCTCCCTTCTGCCGATTCAGCTCCAACCCCCTCTGTTGGTCTTGGATCTGGAGGAGGAGCTTCTAGCAGTCATGACCACAGCGGAGGAGTCACCAGCTGTACACAGTCCAGTGAGAGTAGTCGTCTCTCACGTACTCACTCCTCTAGTCATACACACAATTACTCTCCCTCTGCAGAGCACATGAACCCGCGCCATCCCTATCTTCGGCGCATATCACCACGCTCACCACGTGTTTCCAGTCCTGCCAACAGCGAGTCTTCCATTGGATTTCTCAGCACCGCCTCCACTGAGACGATCAGCTCGACACTCGGTTCTCCCACAGCGGAACCCTGATGAAGGCTACGACCCTTCATCGTTGATCCCGAGCACTGATGATAGTTCTCAAACCCGTGCCAATAGAACTTGTTTCTTACACAAAAGCAGTATCTTCTCTTGATGTTGATAAGTGGAGAAGAGCCATAGAGGAAGAGTTAGATTCTCATGAATCTAACGGTACCTGGAAACTCACCGACTTGTCACAAGGACGCCGACCGATAACATGTAAGTGGACCTTTAAGTTGAAACTTAATACTGATGGATCCATTGTTCGTTACAAGACGAGACTAGTGGCTCTTGGATTCACTCAAATCAAGGCTGGATTACACAGAAACTTTTTCTCTTGTTGTCCGTATTCAGTCAATACGGCTCATCCTTGCCATCTCAGCGCAGTACAATCTACATGTACATCAAATGGATGTTAAAACTGCGTTTCTGAATGGAACACTTAACGAGGAAATCTACATGTGTGTCTCGGAAGGAGTGACTGCAGCAGGACGCAGCCAAGTATGCAGATTACTTAAGACTCTCTATGGTCTTAAGCAGTCATCAAGAGAATGATACTTGATCATCGATAAATTCTTGCTTTTTCTTGGTTTTACTAAGTCCGGTGCAGACGGAAATGTTTACTACCTACATCAGAAACAACACTTCGTCATCTTTGCCCTCTACGTGGATGACACTGTGATTGCCAATAGCAATGAGGCTCTATTATCCCATGTAAAAGAGAAATTGAGCTCACGGTTCAAAATGACTGACATCGGTCCAGTCCATCATTACCTTAGCATTGAAATTAACCGTGACCCATCTTCTGGCAGTATCAGACTTAGTCAAACTTTGTATTTGGCACAAAAACTATTTCAGTTTGGCTTACAGGACTGCAAACCTTTAAGCACCCCTTTAGTTACAGGTGAGAAACTTTCTTCGGACAACCTCTCTTGTCACTGAGGATGAAAAGAAACTATGCAATAGTTATCCTTACCAAAGTGCAGCTGGCTCTATTAATTGGGCCGCAATATGCACTCATCCTGATTTGTCTTATCTCATTAGTGTACTCTCCCAGTTCATGAGTAGTCCTGGACCTAGACACATTGTCGCTATGAAGTGGATTTTTCGTTACATCAAGGGAACTTTGAACTTGTACCTTGAGTATGCTCAGTCATCCAAGCCCTACTCTATGTTTGGTTACTCCGATGCTGACTGGGGGAGACATGCGGAGACAAGACGATCTACATCAGACCATTGTTTCAGCTACTCTGGAAGAGCCGTCAGCTGGTCCTCTAAGAGACAAAAGTCAGTAGTCCTGTCAAGCACAGAGGCAGAATATGTAGCTCTTAACACGAGCTGTTCTATAACGACCTATGTTACACATAGGAAGTTTGTCTATTAGTAAGGTATTTAGTTATAACTAAGTGTTGAGAATGTTTATTTGCTGCCAAAGTACTTTAAGGAGATATCAAGTTAGTCATGACTAGCTAAAAGTTAGTTATGGTTAAACTTAGCTGTACTTTTGGCAGAATTCAGATATTTCCTAAAGAGTGAGCACTACTATCTTGTCATCTTGTCTAAAAGGTAGAAAGGAGGTGGAAAATATCCCTTATCTCCTTTTTGACTTGATATGAGTGGTTGGATTAAAGTTGTGGACTTTGTGGGCATTAAAAACAAAAAAAGATTCCACATGTTTCCTTTTTAGTGGGTCCTAGTGTAGAGGGGGGGTGGAAATTCGAGATTCCTTGAGAATATTTTAGTGTCCTTCTAGAAGTTGTTGACTTTGAAGGAATAAGTCCATGTGAAAAGGTAAGAAGCCCATGTGATTAATGCTTTTACCTTAAGTAATATCTTAGTAAAACCCGGTAAAAGTAGTTACGGCTGAGTTACCGGAGAGTACCAAAGTAAAAACCTAGAATGTATAAATAGAGGAGTAGAGAAGAGCTCCTCATCCTTGTTTTCACATTGTCGTAATGACAACTTGAGTAATATACAAATTGTGGAATATTTTTAGCATGTGAGAACTTGAGAGACGTCGTTAGAATGGAGGATTTTAGTTGATGTGTTTAAGGAGAATTTTAGTTGATAAGTTTGTGGGTGTATGAATGAGTGAACTTAGCATTTTTCCCTTCAAGATTCATGGTGTGCTTCCATCAAAGCCATCAGAGGTGACCCCTGAGTGAGAGACAGGTCCGACATTTGCAGATTCATCGGTGGCGATCGTGGAGGTTGAGAGATCGGGAGGGTAGTTGATCGATGAGATCGTGGAGGGTTTACATTTTTGGTTCCGTTGCCGGGACCTCATTTGAAGGGATCATTGAAAATGTTTAGAGTTCAGTTCTATATTAGACAAAAAGAGATTATGAGAGAACACATGGAGAGAACGTTGGGATGAGACAGAGCTAACGCGATGTTAGCAACATTAGAACCTTTCGTGTATCTCGTAGTGATATATGATGCGTTCGAAGTCATTCTTTACATCTTGTTCACTTAGAAAGGGTTTGAGGAGAGTTGAAAGAGGGTGCAACAAGAGTTGTAGATAAAGGAAGAGAGAAAAGTTATTAGAGGAGAGAAATTTGTGAGTTTAGAAATTCTGCTCTCTGGAAAATTTGTACAGTCGCTGTCAACTTTTTTGTGAATTTTATTTTCCTGCGAAACTTTCCAGTGTTTTAGATTGGCTAATAACCTATCTAGGACAAAAGAAATCATAGGAAAAGATGGTCTAGAGAGGGAGCAATAAATTTTCAAAGTTGAGGGGGTCTATTCGTGAGAATTGAGGAATTCTGTTCTCTGGAAAAAGTTTACAGTCATTGTCAGATTTTCTGTGAATTTTATTTTCCTGAGAAACTTTCAAGTGTTTTAGATTGGCTGATAAGCTATCTAGGACAACAGAAATCAAGAGAAAAGGTGGTATGGAGAGAGAGCCATGAATTTTCAAAGTTGAGGGGGTTGAAAGTCATGAGAGAAGTGAAAATATACAAATTTCAGTTCTCTGAAAATTTGTACAGTCAGCACCATCTCTTTTGATTAAGGAATTTCTATTGAAACTTCATTAGTTACTAGCTTGGAGGTTGAGCTACTGGAGATCACAAAAATCTTGGAGAGATCTCTTACCGATTAAGAGATATGCGGTTCGACATACAAGGAGGTCTTGACGATACGTCATGGGGAATCCAGTTCGAGTGCCAAGGTTGAAGAAGAGACGTTTGGGAGTTAGAACGGAGACGGAAAGGCCAACATTAAGTATAGAGGCGTTGAGATCAAGCATCTATTGCAGTTGGGGTGCCATTTTTGCTTTATATAAAGAAGCTTCTGCGAGCATCGGCGCAGATGTGAAGAAAGTTGAGTTCAAAGTATCATTCATTGTGGAGGCCACGAATGCTCCTGGCGAAGTAGAGTGTGATCCTTACAAAAGTGACTTTAAGATGTCTGCTAGGATCAGTACAGACGATGGTCATGAGGATATTATCATGGACTCTTAATTTTAGATTGGATTTTAATTCGTGTATAGCATGTATAATACACGATTTTTAGTATAAAGCTCGAAAGAGTTAAGAAAGTGATGTAGAGTTATTTTCTTCAAAGATATTTTGTCCACTTAATGGTTGAGAAGGTGCAACATGAGTGGAAGTTCAAAAGATTGGAAAGTTAGACTTAGAAACCTTCCTCAAGGTTTAGATGTCATAGTAAGCGTCGGAGAGAGCTCGAAAGAGATTATCGTCGAGTTTGAAAACCCTAGTACTAAACCTCAAGTAAAATCTCCGAGGAGAAGAGTAGAAACCGACTTGTGGTGTTATTTCTGTAGAGGGTTGGGACACAAAGTAGTGAATTGTCCAACTAGAATCAGAACCGAGAGAGCTAAAGGGAAGCGGGAGTTTACTGATTTAAGTCTTCGAGTGGGTCCATCGTCACCAGCGTCAATTCATCTTCTAGACGAAGATCTTTGTCCAAGTTGTGGAGTGGGTGATCTATCAAGAGGACACAAGTGCGTCGATGTGATCGCCCTACTTACGTCAGTAGTCGAGAAGTTGGACGAGACTCAAAGAGTTGAGACGGAGAAGTTGTCGACTTCAAAAGAGGACTCGGCTGAGTTGTGATGGAGATCGTCATTCGGATGGTGGAGAAGACGGTGATGCGACTCAGGCTCATGATTACCTTGGGAGAAGAGATGGCACAAGAGGTATTGTTACAACTATTTCCTTTCATTTTACCTATGGTAGATTATTCGCGAATGGAATTGGTGATGTTCGTACTCTTTTAGCGAGTAGTTATTGCACAAAAATTAGAAGGATAAAAAGAATAGTTACAAGATGGAGAAGTTACCAGTGTTTCATGGGAAGGACAATGAAGATGTAGAACCATTTGTACGAGACTTCAAAAGGGGTTGCATCGGAAACAACGTGAGAAGGAAGGAAGAATGGGTGTTGTTACTGCCAGAGTTTTTAGAAGATTTTGCTCTTACGTGGTATGAAGACCGAGTGAAGAGCCAGACACCTGGTGTAGTTGAGGACACATGGGAGACGTTGAGTAATGCACTCATCAAAGAATTTCTTCCAGAAGAGAGTTATGAGAAGCTCATGGTGGAGCTTACTCATTTGAAGCAACGGGACGACGAGAAAGTTTGGCAATATGCCGAAAGGATGGATAAGTTGGAGCAACGGTTTCGGACGGTCCTACGGAAGAGTGGAGACAATGTGGAGTTAACGTGGCGGGGTTGGAGCAGTGTTGACCAAGAACTTGGTGGGAGGGTTGAGACCTTCAATTCGAACCCAAGTGAGGTACGAGAAGCCAACAACCAAAGCGGAGGCCATCAAGATTGCGACAAATATGAAAGAGAGTTTGGATGAAAGAGATATCATCCAACCTCATCATGCTGCTCTGGTGTCAACTCCGACTCCTGGTGTAGCCACAACGATCGCACCTGCACCATCACAATTGGTGATTGCTTCAACGTCAGCTCCTACTCCAACGGTGGTGCCAAGACCGTTTGTCCCAACAACGATGTCTACTGCCACCTCTGATTTTCATGCCGAGCTGAAGAGCATCACCGATACTCTTGCGGATCTCAAGATAAACGTGGTGCAATTACGAGAATGGAGAAACAAAGGTGGAGGAGGAGGTCAAAGAGGTTACGACAACAATCCTAACAGATGAAATCAAGGTAACTTTGGAGGCAACCAAGGTAACTTTGGAGGAATCACTTGTTGGACGTGTGGAGGTTCTCATTTCCAGCGAAATTGTCCTAACAACGGAGCAAGAGGTGCCGAAGCTGTCAGAATGAATGTGGGTGGAGGAAATCCATCACAAGGACAAGACAAGGGGGTGGCTACTATCGATGTCGTGCGAGATCCCATCTACGAGAAAGGAGAGAGTTCAAACTCTTCTCATGCACCGATGGAGCTTTTAGCTCAAGAAAGGAAAAGAACTCAATTTTCTGATGAACCGGTTTTCATGGAGGAGTCAGCAAGTAGAAGTGCTCGTTCGAGTAATGTTTCGAGTACACCAAGGGAGCCAAGAAGGAAGCTGGGGATGACGGATTTCACCATTTCATCTTCCCAAGCGAGATATGATGTGGTTGAAGATGTGGGTGCTCAGAAAGCCAACATCACTGTTGGACAACTGATCGCACTTAATCCCAGCTTACGAAGGGAACTTAGAGGAGGACTGAGTTCTAAGAGAAGCAAGAAGAAGAAACCCAAGAGCAAGACATCAAAGTCAGTGGGAGTTGGTGTGGTGGATGTGCATGCTTCAGAGGTATGCACTAGGGCTTCAAAGATTGAAGTCCGGTTGAATGGTCACTACGTCTCTGACGTATTGGTGGACAGAGGGTCGGCTGTAAACGCCATATCGGAGAGGTTCATGAAGAAGTTGGGGATGGAACCAACTCGCCCGGCTAGCATTGTCGTGGAGATGGCTAACAAGCAACGGGTAAGACCTCTTGGTGTGTTAGAGAAGGTGGTCGTGTCTGTGATGGGAGTTCAAACATTGATGTCCTTTCAAGTGTTAAAGGACTCTAGTTATGATTTGCTCCTAGGTAGGCCTTGGTTGAGAGCTGTGCGCACCACTGATAGGTGGCACAAGGGATACTTACGGATTGGGCCTAGAGATCATAGAGTGATAGTTCCTCTCTCGGGTGTTGGAGTTGTGACTTCTGACTCTGATAGACCCACTAGTGACTACTGGGAATCTGATACGGAGGACGATCAGAGTGTCTCAGAAGTAGATATCGGAGATTCTTACGATCAAGAATCCTCGTCTGAGGACGAAGGATTTGGTCGAGATGAATCATTACATCAGCTTAGTGCTATTGACTTGTTGCCTCGATCAGCAGTGGAGAAAGATCCTGACAAAGAAGAGTTGAGTGAGGCAGAGATTGTGCGAAGACTCTCTACCCTGAAGTTTGGTATCAATGTTACTCAAGAGGAGAAAAGTAGATTCCTAGATATATTTCGAAAATATATCCATGTGTTTGCTTTTAGCTACAAGGATTTGAAGGAGGTGACTCTCGAGACTCATCGAATCGAATTGGAAGAAAACGCAAGACCAGTTCGACAGAAGTAGAGAAGGATCAATCCTACAACAGCAATGATGGTCAAGGAGGAGATAGACAAGTTGAAGGAGGCGAGTTTCATCTATGAGGTGGAGAACTCAGAATGGGTTTCACCCATTGTGATTGTCAAGAAGAAGAATGGTAAGCTGCGAGTGTGCATAGACTATAAGAAGTTGAATGCAGTTATCAAGAAGGATTATTATCCTCTACCATTTATAGATGAGATTTTGGAGGAAGTTGCTGGTCATGAGTGGTACAGCTTTGGTGATGGTTATAGTGGATATAACCAGATCAAGATAGCACAGGAGTACCAACAATTGACTACTTTCACTACTCCTTGGGGAACATTTGCATTTCGGGTGATGCCATTCGGATTGTGTAATGCTCCGGCCACGTTTCAAAGGTTCATGAATAAGGTGTTTGAACCATTCATAGGAAAGTTTGTCCGTGATTTTATTGACGATTTTTGCGTGTACGGACGAAAGGAGGATCACTTTGATCATGTGATCAAAGTTTTGCAGCGGTTGGAGCAAGCCAACGCTTCTCTAAATCCAGAGAAGTGCATCTTTGGCTGCGAAGAAGGTCTGCTGTTAGGGCACATCATTTCCAAGAATGGGATTGCGGTAGATCTTGAGAAGGTGAAGAAGATTGTGGATCTTCCATTTCCAATCAACTTGACAAAGTTGAGACAGTTTCTTGGGATGGTTGGATATTATCGTAGGTTTGTCTTTTCCTTCTCAAACAAAGCAATAGCTTTGACTATGTACATGAAGAAGGGAGTTGAGTTTGACTTGATAGTGCATGATCAGAAGGCAAAGGAAGCATTTGAGGAGCTAAAAAAGGCATTGGTGACAGCTCCTATACTTGCTAAACCTGAGTGGAGTAAAGCATTTATTCTGTATACGGATGCCTCCAATGTAGCTATCGGGTGTACATTAAGTCAGTGGGCATGATCATCCTATAGCTTATGCTAGTAGGCAGATGGTGCCAGCGGAGAAGAATTACTCCGTCACTGAACGAGAAGGATTAGCGGTGATCTTTGGATTGAAGAAATTCCGACATTACTTGCTAGGAGGGAAATTTTCCATAGTCACAGATCACAAGGCTTTAAAGTATATCTTTAATAAGCCTAATGCCGAAGGTCGTATTGCCCGTTGGAAGATCCTTCTAACAGAATACGATTACGTGATCGAAGATAGACCAGAGAAAAAGCATGCGAATGCTGATCTTTTGTCGAGGGCTTATGATGATGAGGGAGAAGAACCGTTTGATGATTCATTTCCAGACGAACATCTGATGACTATCACAAGCATTGAGGAGATACCGGATGAGTACAACGAAATCTGGAGTTTCCTTGCAGATGGCTCTTTTCCAGAAGGTATGCATATCCGAGAACGTAACGCGTTGATCAAGAGATGCAAACCTTACACCATGATGGAGGATATTCTGTTTCATCAAGGAGCACATGGGTTACTAAGGAGAGCAGTTGGTCAGAAGGAGCCATTCAAGCTAATGCACGAGTTTCACGACGGAACTGTTTGCGGAGGTCACTTTGCTGGTAAGATAACAGCCTTCAAGATTTTGGATGCGGGTTACCACTGGAGAGGGATTTTCAAAGAGTGTTTAGACTATTGCAAAACTTGTGACGTATGTCAAGCATTTGCTCTGAAGTCTACTAGAACACCTCCGTTAAGATCAATTCCCGTGTTATGACCATTTGAGAAGTGGGGTATTGACTTTGTAGGTCCTCTTAATAAGACACCTCGAGACAATAGATACATTGTAGTCGCCACTGACTATTGTACCAAGTGGGTAGAGACTAGACCTTTGAGAGAGACCAATGAAATAGAAGTCGGTAGATTCCTATGGGAGAGGATCATCCCAAGATTTGGATGTACGTTAGAGTTGGTCTCGGATAGAGGAGGAGAGTTTGTAGGGAGCATGACTACTGCTATGCTACAACACTTTTCTATCAAGCCACGAGTAACGACCTCATACAAACCAAATGCTAATGGTCTTGCGGAGAAGACCAATCTTACACTTTGTACGATGCTCGCCAAAGATGATGATGTTGAGACTGCGAAACATACTTGGGATAAGAGACTACATGCCATCTTATGGGAGTACCGAACAACAACAAAGACTTCTACTGGATACTCTTCATTTCGACTGGTTTATGGAGTGGAGTTCAAGTTGCCGATCCAATTCCAATTGGATACTTTTCAAACTATTCAACGAAAGTTGAAGAGGTCGAGGAGAGAAGACGTGGTCAGATCAAGAAGAGAGCAACTCATGGAGTTGGAAGAGACTCGAGCGGTAGCAATGATCCGGATGGAACGAGCTCAGGCGTATCAAAAGAAGAGTTACGACAAACGGTTGGGCAAGAGAGAGATAAAATCTTTTCAAGTCGGAGATTGGGTAATGTTGTATGATGCTATCAGATTCAAGAGGGCTAGGAAGAAGTTTCTTCCTAGATATTTTGGTCCTTTTGTTGTAGATAAGGTGTGGAGCAACTTCACATATGACCTTCAGGAGTTGGGAGGAAGGAGATTCGATCGGGTCAACCATGACAAGTTGAAGTTGTTTCATCGACGAAAGTTCTCTCTTCACTCCGAGGACGGAGTGAAAATTTAGTCCGGGGGTAAAATGTAACGACCTATGTTACACATAGGAAGTTTGTCTATTAGTAAGGTATTTAGTTATAACTAAGTGTTGAGAATGTTTATTTGCTATCAAAGTACTTTAAGGAGGTATCAAGTTAGTCATGACTAGCTAAAGTTAGTTATGATTAAACTTAGCTGTACTTTTGGCAGAATTCAGATATTTCCTAAAGAGTGAACACTACTATCTTGTCATCTTGTCTAAAAGGTAGAAAGGAGGTGGAAAGTATCCCTTATCTCCTTTTTGACTTGATATGAGTAGTTGGATTAAACTTGTGGACTTTGTGGGCATTAAAAACAAAAAGAGATTCCACATGTTTCCTTTTTAGTGGGCCCTAGTGTAGAGGGGGGTGGAAATTCGAGATTCCTTTAGAATATTCTAGAATCCTTCTAGAAGTTGTTGACTTTGAAGGAATAAGTCCATGTGAAAAGGTAAGAAGCCCATGTGATTAATGCTTTTACCTTAAGTAATATCTTAGTAAAATCCGGTAAAAGTAGTTACGGCTGAGTTACCGGAGGGTACCAAAGTAAAAACCTAGAATGTATAAATAGAGGAGTAGAGAAGAGCTCCTCATCCTTGTTTTCACATTGTCGTAATGACAACTTGAGTAATATACAGATTGTGGAATATTTTTAGCATGTGAAAACTTGAGAGACGTCGTTAGAATGGAGGATTTTAGTTGATGTGTTTAAGGAGAATTTTAGTTGATAAGTTTGTGGGTGTATGAATGAGTGAACTTAGCATTTTTCCCTTCAAGATTCATGGTGTGCTTCCATCAAAGCCATCAAAGGTGACCCCTGAGTGAGAGACAGGTCCGACATTTGCAGATTCATCGGTGGCGATCGTGGAGGTTGAGAGATCGGGGGGTAGTTGATCGATGAGATCGTGGAGGGTTTACAGTTCAGAGACAATCTGGTTACGTCAGCTCCTGATTGACGTCGGATTGCATGACAAGGAGCCCATTGTTACATATTGTGACAACCAAAGTGCGATGGCTTTTGTCCACACTAGCAAGTTCCACTACCGTATGAAGCATATCGACATCCGATATCATTTCATTAAAGATCACGTCGCTGGAAAAGTTATAGAAGTTTGATTTTGTCCTACTGAGGACATGGTTGCAGATATTTTGACAAAGAGCTTACCCGCTCCCAAGTTGCATTATCTACTACCAAAGCTAGGAATGTTTTCTAGCTGATAATGTTTTTATCTGAACTGTTACTGAGTGAGAGTGTTAGAATACGTTACAGTATGAATACTCTTTTACAGTAACTGGTTCATGTTATTAGGTGGTGACCTTTCGTAAGGTCACCAAGGTCAAGACCAAGACTATATTATCTAGTCCATTGTACATTGTTGAGTAATTCAGTTTGCTTGGTTCTGTCTACACTCTCTCCAGGAGCTCTCTCACACTCACACTGTCCTTATGCCGTGACTTAGAGTTTTACCTTAGCCTATTCTACCAGTAGTTCATTTTCAACACCATGGATCAGCTGCTGTTGCAGAATTTGGATGTAAAAAGCATGCTGAGAACAGCTCCAAAAGGACCATAATTACAACCCAGAATTTGCAAGGTCGGAAGTTAAAATAGCCCTCTATGATAATCGATATGAAGATGTACTCTAACATCCGAAGGATAAAGAAGTTTCATGCGCAGAATGCCAACCAGCTTCTCTCTGAACCAAACAAAGGGACTTGGAGCTTAAAGAAAATGGTATTTCAGTGTACCAAGGAAGAGTAGATCTCCATCTCATACAGTACCGCACTTACAGCCAGCCAATATCATCAATATGCAAATGGCTGTACATATTGACATCATGGTTAGATAGATGCTGGAGGCAAAAATGATAATTCGCATGTGTTTGGAGAAATCTCAGTTAATCTTCCACGAGCTCTTGTTCGAATGACGCAGGGTGATCCGGACCCCAGCTGTAGGAAAGCAAGAAGTAGAAGAGACTCGAGACAAGCCAATCCTATCCGCCACAATTCTTCTGAAAGAATTGGTGGACAAATCAAGTGCAAGCCAAACCGATGAATGACTGACTATTTCGTTCGAGTTATGGGAGAAACTGTGAAAGACAGGAGCTGCAAGAGTTGCAGAATTTCGATGTACTAGGCATGCTGCGAACAGCTCCAAAGGACCATAATTACCACCCAGAAGTTGCAAGGTCGGAAGTAAAAATAGCCGTCCATGATAGTCGATATTATGAAGATGTACTCTTAACATCCGAAGGATGAAGAAAGTTTCATGCATGAAATCTTCATCATCCTTCACAGAGTGCCAACCAGCTTCTCTCACAACCAAACAAAGGACTTGAAACACAAAGAATATGATACTTGAGTCTACCAAGGAAGAGCAGATATCCCACTGTACGATTCCAAAGTGTAATCTTTTACTTTAAACCACCTGGGCCCTTATATTAGCGGTGGGTTAACCCGCCGCTAAACAGTTTAGTCGTGATTTTTGAAAAACAGGCGGAGGTGGGTTTACCCATGATATTTCGTACAGCTGTCACATTTTTATTTGTTATGCAGTGATGTTCATCTATGGTTCAAAACGTGCGTCTGGTTGAGACCTAAAATTTGAGTCATCTCTGGTCTCAAACTGATGTCTGACGCGGACAATATGACACATATAAGATTTCAGTATCTTCGGGAGAATCTTGAGAATATTCCTTTTTTGAAATTCGAAATGTTCTAATATCGAATTAGTTTGTTATTGTGTGAGACAAATTTCTTATAAGAACAATGACAACCAGAAAAATCGTAATGTCTGCAAACTGAAGAAAAACTTACATTGCCGGGAGGCGGGTTTGAGACGTAACCGAAATGTACTGGGAGCCGGAAAATAGTTTCCGGCATACCGGAAAGTTTTAGGCAAATCAGAACTGCAGGACCTGCAGAGCCTCCTGCAAGAGGCGGCTCTTCTTCCTTCCCATACTCCCTCCGCACCTTCTCCCTTCCTTCCTCCCATCCTTCCTTCCGCCTCCAGCCCTCCAGCCCTCCCCTTCTTCCACTTCCAGCTTTCCGATTTTTCCTACTTCCTTCCTCCGCTTTTCTAGCCTTCCTCCTCCCGATCTAATATTTTTTCTGCTTAGACTCTCTTCACTTTAGGACTTAATCATTTCCCAGTGTCTTAGTCATCTTCAAGTCTCATTCATGTTTTGAGTAATATTTTTAAATTAGTATAGTTATAGTGTTAGGGTAGGACTAGTTTGATTTTGTATTAGTACTGTCATGTTTTGATTTTGTATTAGTCTTTTCTTGATTTTGTATTAGTCTTTTTTTGTTATTTTTACTTAGTCTATATTTTATAGTTTTATTTAAATATCTTTCATAATTTTTAGGTGATTTGAGAATATCTCAGTGACGAGGACTGGACCTCCGGACGGATAGGTTCATTTTTTTACCAAGATTTAAGTTCATGCCTCCTAGAGTACATCCACCACGATCAGGCGATAGACATAGACCTAGAGGATGTCCGGAGGTCCCTGGAGGGTTGATTAGGGTCCCAGAGTCGTTGCTTCCGCGATATGTACAACTGATGCAACTTTTGGGACCTGGTGCAGGGCATGCTGTGGTTATGAACTTTCTGTTTGCGACTGCTCGAGTCGTTATTGATCAAATGATCAGAGAGGCAGAGGTTCGAAACCAGATTCCAGATGTAATTCCAGAGGAGGGTGATTTGGATCTACTTCTGCCCGAGATGGATGATGATGAGTTTGTGGCCGATCTAGATGTTTTGAATGCGTTGGGTGTTCAAGTATGATCGTCTTTCCATCCCTTTCAAGCAAGCTGAAGTATGCTTGTAAATCTGTGAATGTGTATGCATTATAATTTTCTTATTTGTATTGGCATATTTTTTCTATAGGTGGCAGATGACGTGTTGGACTCTCAAATCCCATTAGATCCAATAGTAGATTCTCAGATCCTCAATGAAGTGGATGATCGTGTGCCACATGAGAGAGACATGAGAGATGTTGACAGTCTTGTCGAGGATCTCCCAAGGGTTGGATTTGTATCTTTGTCTCGATTGAGAGAATTCTTTCAGGACTTCAAGGTGAAATGTCCCCACCCAAGATGTGATAAGCTCTTGTTACCTCCAACAATCAAGGCTTTTCATCAGACTTGGAAGTTGAAGTTCAGTTGTGAGTGTCAGCACAAGTTTGTCTGGTTGTCCACGGAGATGGAGTTGTATTACGGGATCCCCGATGTCGTGTGTCGTATGTATCATTCTGCACTATGTGCGGGATTAGGATATACACAATTGGATTCAATCTATCGAGAGGTTGGCCTACAGCCTATAGGACGAAAGCACTTTTATGGATTTCAGAGCGGGAGGAGACGAAGGATTGGATGGATTCAAGCAACACTTGACCGATGGACGATCAAGAAAGAGGAGGTGCAGTCGGAAGTACTTGCACGACATTTTCCGGACTTGAACCATGCACCCATAGGAGGTGAGTGTGTTCACATTGAGCTAAGTGACTTGTTTATTACTCATTTTGTGATATCATGTGCATAAGTGTTCTTACTCAGAATGTCTTAAATATATATTTTTGAATTTGACTTGTATGTCTTAGGAAACTTTGTTGTGTATGCCGATCTCCGTTACGACTCCACCCAAAATGGCTATAATGGCACATGTGCATTCATTGATGCGTTTGACGGTCGTGTCATCGAGATGGTGAATATGACTCGAGTTGAGGCAGGAGGAAATTCATGGTTGATCGAGGATGCGGCATTTGAGACTGGGATCCAGCGATTGGTAGCACGCGGTATTGTTCCTGACGAGGTTGTTCATGATGACAAGTCATCAGTAGATGTTATATTGCGTCGACACGGCATCGTGAGCCAGAAGGACCTATGGCACAAGTGCAAAAACGTGATCAAGAAGTTCTTAGCGGAGGTGCAGACCAAGAAGCGTCCTCCCGGTGGTGTTGATGAAGCTGAGGTGATTGCAGACCTTGAGCTCCTTACAAAGAGACAACTGGAAGGATGGCTTCGATCTCAAGGAGCTTCGACTATGGGAAATAAACCCGTGTTGGTTCAGCGAGTGGCTGGGATACGAGATCTTCGAGATAGTGAGGTCGTCGGTTCTCGACAATATATGTATCCAGAGCTGATGACTCACGGTATTGCAAACAAGCTGAAGGGATGGATTTACACTTGTTGTCAGCTGAATGCGAGGAGGACAGTCATGGTTGGTGGTCGTTATCCTACTGATGGTGAAGACGACACGAGCATCTTAGTTTTGGACATTGAGAACGCAGCCGATCATTGGGCAGGAGACCACAGGACGTGCATGACTCTACCCGGAGACAGACCTTGCTGCAATATCCCGGACCTAAATAGACCCGCATCAGACACATATTATCTACGAGGTATGTTCTCTATATTCTAATGTCAATAATTGCTTAGATTAGGATTAGCTTAGACTTGTGCATATTAGATAGACATAATCTTGATTATGATGTAAATTAAATGATGTCTGCGTTGTAGATTCTCCCACTCATCGAGCTATGGTAGAATTCATGAAGAAGACCATTACGTCAGCGAAGATGCGATTTTATACTAGAGCTCGAGAGAACTATATGTCAGAGACTTTCAACTCGGTCATCAACAAGTTTACCACTAAGAGGACTCATTTTGCGAAGTCGCATGAAGCTCGGTTGGCGGCATGTTGCATGGACTGGAATGAGAACATACGTCGAGAGCCAATCAAGATATACCAGCGGCGTCCTCAACACACGACTGTACGTAACAGAACTCAAACACGTAGGGAGTTACCTGAGAGAACCACCACATGGAAGACCGAGTTGAGGGATTCAATATTTGGTGAACATACTGCTACATGAAGGTAAGTGTTTGTCTAACTATATTTATGGACATATTTCAATGCTCAATCTTTATCTATAGCAATTATAAAATTTGATGGTAACATTTTGAGCTATATATTAATACGTGATGATATAGACCTATTGTTTTCAATGTGAAATAGTAATATTGACACGAGACTGTTCTTGCACAGGTGATCTGCTGTGCTCATGTTGAACTATATATTCCGGAGAACAATATTACTTTTCTCTTCTGAGCTTCTTCTCTTACTTTTCTTCTGGAAATATATAGTTTTTTTATAGTGAACACTCTGTTCTTTTTGGAGGTTTCCAAAACGTTTGGAAAGAATGAAGTGAAATTTATTTCACTAAGAGTTCATAAAACTTATTTCAAGAATAAAATAAAATTTTCTTTTTATCATAAATCTTTCTTTGAAAAGTAACAGATTTTCTAGGTTCCGATAACTTGTTTCACTTCTGAAACATGTATCCAAAACCTGTTTCAGAATAAAAATAGATTTTCTCAGTTTCAAAACTTTTTCAAGGAGTTGAACATGTATCCAGAACTAAACTCATTTTAGAAACCGATTTACCGGTTTCAAGGAACTGTCTCAGAAATGAATTAAGTATTGAAACTAACTTAGAAAGAAACGTATTTTTCTGGTTTCTTTTCTGGTTTTAGACTTGAGAGTAACCTGCCTTTTTGTTATTTCACTGAGTATCAAGAAACCTGTTTCTGAAGTGAACTTGTTTCTGAAGTAAAAATCTCTTTCCAAAGAATTTCGAGAACTCAGGAGTCAGATGATCTACGCATGCCCAATTATGCACAAAACTGTAGCTCATATTCTTACAGGAGGAACGACGAGAGCTGGAGAAACTCAAACGTTGTTGGTCACTTCAGGGAATGGAATATCGCTGGTACACATTTCCAACACCGTGCAAGCTAGACTCCAAATATCAGCCGGTTTACTGTAGCCGAGGATCGATGTGCCATCTGGTCGACGAAATGGGCGAATGATCTACCAGACACCATATGCATCCATCATCAGCCCCTAGAAGTAACTATGGAGATTTAGGTGAATACGTACGAATAATTTTTCTCTTGAAAAGAGCTTTGGCCAAAGCTTTCAAAACACCAATCCATCAAGTCTTCTACAGGAACAAAGATGTCTAGGTTCTTCTGAACATGGAAAGCACTTGTTCTTTACTAAGAATTATAAGGCTTTCCTGCGTGTTAGGCTGCCGATCTTCTGTATGCAGTTCTCCCTGCTCCCTGTGATCAGCTCAATTACGAGGACAGCCCCACTTCAGAAGAACAGCGCCAACTGTACAACTTCAGAAGAACAGCATCAAATAAACGATAGAAATGGATATCTAGTCACGGCACTTGAACCTCTGGATGGCAATAGAATTCATTAGAGGTAATAGACAATGGCGCTACAGACAAGAGTCGAGGGGTTAAAACAGAGGGCTGAATATTGAGCCCAATGAACTTAAAATTTCAAAATTATATATAAGAAACAAGACTGTATAAACTTACATCAGAAAACAAATATGAGCAAACTCAAGTTTACAAAAATGCTACAGGGATTTGAACCCTTGAAGCCCCCAACTGGGCATAGCATTTCATAGGAACTGATACAACAGTTCCTAGACCCGCTAACCGGGATGCATTATGATGCAACTAAAATAACTCAAAACGTGAGAGAAATACAAACAAACTGTACATGGAGAACATCACAAAGAAAAAAGTTTAGTTTTGAAAACCCACGTAAATCTCGTTCAAGTCATGGAACTCCCGCTTCACTGCTGCTTCTAGGAGTTCAGGTAACTGTTTACGCTCAGGATAACCAAGAAGGTAAGCAAGTTCTCTATACATGACAAAACGTTGTTTTCTTGAAACAGTCTCAGAGTAAGAAGCTGCAACGCAACCAACGAGTTCGCTCTCAAAGTCCACCAAGTGTGCGCCCTCATCAGAAGCTACAAAGGCCACCACAGCTGCAGAATAAACAGGAAAGATTCTCGCAGTTGCTGTGTTGTAAAGATAAGTTGACTGTCACCAAGGCATCCCCCGGAGACAACCCAAGCATCTTTGAACTCCTCATGTGCACTCATCCTCCGTTTCTTCTCCGTATGCGGCATGGAGTTCACAGAACCCTTGCAAAATATGATGCAACGTGCAGCCAAGAACACAGTGAGTAAGTAACTGAAAACCGGAATGAATGACGACTGTGAAAACACCCGGACAGAAACCAGAAGTGAAAAGAAGACCACACGCCGAGTCTATGTGAAACCGTGAATATGCACATTGCCATAAGAATAAACCAAACTCACGACCAAACCACCAAAGAAACAGATTGTGCAAGCTCACTGAAACATATTGCACCAGTCCTCTGTAGCGGAAGACGCAGTTCAACGAGATCACCTGCAGAAAAAAAGAAACAGCCCGCAGATCCCACACTCTTACTGACGTCAACGAGATCACCTGCAGAAGAGAAGAAGAACAGTCCGGAGACCCCACAGCCTTACGTCAACGAGATCACCTGCAGAAGAGAAGAAGAACAGCCCGCAGATCCCACACTCTTACGTAAACGATATCACCTGCAGAAGAGACGAAAAACAGTCCAGAGACCTCACACTCTTACATCAACGAAGACCTAGCCATCATCGTTCATCGCGACTGTGAAAGAGATGCCCCACTCAGAAATGGCGTGGAACCCTAGCGGCTGCAACTTTCGAAATGATTACTTGAGACTCCTGCTCCCGGCTCTCCGGTCTCTCCTTGTTCTTGTCCCGTGCACCCAGAACGAACGTCCGGAATGCCACGTCGTCTGCCGCGATCCACGGCCCGTTTTATAGGGGGACTGGTGGTTTAAAGCAATCACTGCGATCAAGCTATAAGCACTGCCGGAGACGGTTTGCTGAGAAAATGCGGTACTTTAACAATCACGCAGATATGGTACAACATGAAAGATGAATGGCAGGTCATGTGTCTAGTTGGTGACACTGAAGGTGTAAAGTCGTTTAAGTTTGGAACATGAGTAGTCGTTCTAGACTCGCTATAGTGCTAAAGAGTCACAAAATCATACATGAGCCACACAGTCGCTATGCGAAGAAACAGAGGTAGGTTGCCAACTGATCCCTCACTTCGAGTAAGTATTCCGATGGTTCCCCGTAGCTACTCCATCGTCTCTCTCGACTTGTGAAATTTCCCTATCAAGTACGAACTGTTCACGCCTTCTTTCAGCACGTGATGTAAATAACCAGATGAGGAACCAATCTACAGAAGATGGGATCCCGAGATCCGAAATCCGAAACCTTTGTTTCAAGATGCCAAAACTCTGCTCTACTACAATCCTGCCATTCCCATCGGCATCGTGGACTGTTTGTCCTTACGGGATAAGGGGGTTTGACACCATGACTATTGGATAGAAGATACGGTCTGCGACGGAAGTGGCCATTGATGCTCATTACTGGTTCCTTGAGGACGTCACCTGATGGAACACGCTAATAAAACTCTTAAGCATCTCATGACAGGTTTGTGATTCACTGAACTCGGTAAACCACAACTCATACCTAAAAAGCAATCGTCAGAATAGCAAATTGCTTCTAAGCGACCATTATGGAATCCCTACTATTGAATCGACGGCTTGACAATTGTTCTCCGTCTCCCGCGACACAAACCCAAACTCTTTTATGCTCTCACGCGTACAGTCTACGAGCGTTCTTTTATTTTCACCTATTCCCCTCTTACGTTTTCCAGGTTTTCCACTCCGTGACCTTCGGATCAACCGGACCAGAATCTTCAGATTCGTCGACATTATTGTCTGAAGTCAAGGATGAATCTGCCATGGACGGTGACGAAATGCCTAAGAACTAGTCTTGCCCCACTTCACAGGTGCATCTAACACCGGTTCTCTTGGGGATAAGCACTCGAGCTCTGACGGTTCTTCACGCTTGGCTTCTAACAAGGAGCGGACATGCGATTCTTCCAACGGAACCTACCTACTGAGCTCCGACCAAGATTTTTATGCATAGCAAATTTCAGTGGTTGGAACTCCCTATTGAACTGTTGCGAGGCAGAAACAAATGGGGACTCACTGGGAGCCGAAGATGGATAATAAGTCGAAGAGTTCAAATCCATACAGTCACACCGACAGGCCACGGACTGCAATAGATGATCTTAAGTCAGAAAAGCCTCAAACTCGTTCATAATTCTAGAAGTGCACATGAGATTCTGTTCTCACTCACCACGAAACAGATGTGGATGTCACAGCTCTATCTCGTGCCTCCAATGAATGAGCAATTCGAATCTTCACTTGTTGTTCATGTATTAGTCGACGAACCATTCAAGGCGTTCGAATAACTTATAACCTTTTCGAATTCAACCATCACCATCCACAGTACATGAGAAACGTGGGACGATTCAGTTTTGACTCATGGCACAACTCTGACTTCCAAGCGTGAACTTGGGATGTTTTCATATCCCGCCTCGTTTTCTATGAAGTTCACCCTACAAACTTGATTACGCGCACGCGTCCGCCATTCTTTATTTACACTCACAAATGGCATCGTTTGAGGTACCCTGTTAAGTGATGTGAAAATTTGCGGTTCTTTACTTTCAGCTTTTTTAAGAAACACTAATGCTGCTTCTGTAGTCCAAAGGCAACCCTTATTTCTCATGCTAAATCTCTAACAAAGTACTACCGTAGGCACTTGGCGCTAATACAGTGAGGTCTTAAGACCGAGGGCACAAATGGACCGATCGCCGCAAACCTTGCAAATTACAGAATGAAACTACGATGAAGAGAACACTTCGATGCATGCATCTGGAAAAACCGAGTCCAAAATTTTGGTTACAGCACGTGACTGAACTGATGTCTGTTTGTCTAGACGATCTTACTCAGTTGTGGCCGCCTCGCCTACAGTGTAATGTGGAGTTCCACGTTGTAATTAAGAGGCACCGGACTTAACTTTAAACTTTCCGACATGGACATTACGGGCAAAATTCCATGTCTTCTAAACACTCGCACTGTCACACCGAATTCAATTCCGACAGACCTTTACTTCTCGTTACACAATTCTCCTCTATTTGCGGCACGTTTGTCTCCTCTATTTACCTAACTTCCATGATGGTAAACAAGACTATTGACAGCCAGATACAATCCCTTACGATGCACCTTCCCTTTGCTAAAAAAGGTTTACTCCCCCATATTCAAACCACCTTTCTCTATACTCACTACATCCAAGACATAATTCTTATTCACTCCTCAAAGTTCAGCCTCCGAAGATCAGCTTCGGATATACATACTTGATAGTCAAGGTAGTCACTGACAACTGTGACATTCGACCAGCAAAACAGAGCAAGCACACATTTGGCAAAGACATGAACAAAACTCAGGTATAGAAGCACAGTTGCGCAGAGCTTCACTTTAAAGGATCAGATTACAGTTCGAGCTTTACAAGGAGTACCAAGGCTGATAAAACAACAGAAGTCGGAACCTCGCAACCATTCCTTGGTATATGAATTCTGTGTAAGAAAGCTGTACATCCGGAACTAAGATATGCAAGATATACATGATCAGGTAAAGCGGACAGACGAGGAGTTCAGATCGCAGTCTGGAAGCTGCTTAACGACGTAACCCTAACAAGATACTTTCCAGGTCGCATACTGACTGGCGTGTAACCATGAAATCAGCTTCAAAATCTCATCCGCGCCGTAGTTCACGTTCGATACGGGATTGCGCAGACACTCACGAAGTATCACTCGACCACAAGTAAAGATTATGGCGTACGACGGGCTTCCTGTGAACACGCTAAAACTTTATTCCTTCTTCAGTCTCGTTACTTCAGTCTCGAGTCTGGTCATCTCCTCGCTGTAAATCACATATCGGAAAATCATCCAGTACAGAAAACCAGCCAACAAAGCAAGCAATCCGTTTCTCTCGCCCTTGTAGGTTGACTTCTCAAAACGATCCCTTTCCATAACTGAGCAATTCTCTCCGCACGACATTCTGCGTTCAAACTTCCAGTAGACATCCAAAAGCTGGAACAAGGCAAACGGGATGATGGCCATTAGCGGCCGCAGCGCTGCCTTCGTCAACTTCACAACATTTTTCGCCAAAGGCTTGGGTAGCGGCAGTGTCAGCAGAAGAAGAAAAACTGCCTCGACGGCTGCTGCTGTCCCCATAACCATCCATTCCAACGCCATCGCACCAACTCTTCTCTGATTTCGGATCGCACAGCCCTTCTCCAAACTCCCCTACTAGCTCTGATAATCGATCGCTCTATCTATGGCAGTTCACACGCAGATTGTGTCCACTTCGTTCGCCGACCAGACCTAATAAAGCTCTCTTAAGAAAACGCGCCTTTCACCAAGTAGACGACGAGACGGAGCTGAGCTGAGATCAGAGCAGATTGTCTAGACGCTTCGCCATCGAGCCCTAGCACTATGTACCCTCGTCAGATCCTACTGTACGATTATTCTCTTTTAAAATGGTTATTTAGTCAACCAAGTGGCCATCCATGTCTCCCGCCAACTGTGATAATACACGTGTTATACATATTTCTCTTACAGGACAATCACGCGACACATGTCTCATTGTACTATGCATGCACATGCTTTCTCTTCATGATTGACATCTACATACAAGGACCGAAAGGAAAAGGTTTCTCATCAGCAGTTCCAACAGTGATGCGCTGGTTGATTTGGACATAGAACCAACATCATGATATATTTTACGCGCAGAGATATATGCTCTTAATTCTCGAGATTGTCTCTCTTTTCATATCTGTCATAGACAAGCCACTTAGCAGTCGTGCTCACCTAACTTTTTATGAGACCAACTGAACTATGATTTAACCATTTCAAAGTTTAGAACTGAACCATTTACCAGTCGAATTCAAAAGAACCAAACCGGTTATGTAAATTTTGAACCAAATTATTCATGAATTATTGTAAGAGAATTTCAGGATTTTGTTTACCACAACACATTGTGCATGATTTCTTACTACTCAACTTACGATCGAGAATCAAGTCCAATGCACATTTTTGTTATGACAAAGAAACGTGCACCTTTAATTATGGGTAATCTTTAGCACCAAGTTAGTTCCACACTGGGTCAAATGTAATTGAATTTACGGGATCTAACCGTTTAAAAACTATCTGGTTTACAGACCAAACTTATTGCCAAAGTTATGAACCAAATGAATTTTGAACCGAACGAGAGAACACATAAAAATCAGTTTTAGCTTTGTGCAGATGGGTTTAAAAATGAATGAGGAGGGCCGACTCCTAAAGTCATGGCTAACATTAACTTACCGTTCGATCAGTTTGTACACTAAATCAATATGTGAGAGTGACCTCCCTAGCTGTTTATACATATTTATAATCTTCTACTTAGATATATAAATTCATTGCAACGTTTCCAATACATGTAATAAGTAACATGTGTTTATGGCGAATAGTAGAACCGAGGATCGGAGACAACCCCGGAACGTATTTCTAAACTGGACCATTTTGATTACACATCTCAACCTTTAAAAGATTTCAGAATCTCACATCTCAACCTTGAAAAAATGAGTGTAATAGTTCCACTTTGAACTGGACAAAAGTGTTCGTAATTCCGTTTACTCTATTTACTGTGGTAGTGATCTTTGTGTTCATTATGGGGTCCAGTAAACTGCACTAAATGCATAGTTAGTGTATAACCTGCAGACGGCGCGTTTCAGACACCTTATTCCCAGTTCCGTTTGTCAAAATCAACACGTCGCCAAGGAGTCACAGCAATCGTGGCACTGAAGTTTACCTCCATACCCCATGTGGAGGGAGGACTAGGACCAGGACAAGGCGTTGGCTCTTTTGATGTTGCTAGTATTGTAGGTATGTAGTGTTTCGCTTTTCCTGTGTACAGGAGAAGTTGATGAACCAGATAGTTAAATAGAGGGTACTCCTGCATGTGACAAAACACATTGAATCAGCCCGGATGACGTTTTAAAATGGAAACCATTGCTCATGAGTTTCAGTCTTGATTAGTAAGAAAATCATCATCGTACGAGGTCATGCCTGGTTCACATCAGCACAAAAGTTCCAAGTTTCGCAAGCACAACTGCATAAAACATCGAAGACCATGAAACTACGGTTACCCTCTTCAAATCATTAAATGTCGAGTCCTGCAGCTCCTGCGGAAGGTGATCCCTCAGTAGTTCGAGAGCTCTGCACAAAACAGAAGCAAATGTGTTTGAGTACACGTGATACCAGATACGTAAAAGCAATTTTAGTGAGATGTGTATACTTGGAAGCTTAGTTTCTTTCTATTGAATCAAGATCTTCCGAAGAGGAAACTGTGGAATTCTAAGAGAACATGCTAAAATCATTGACGCTCTATAATCTATATAGCATTTTTAGAAGGCTTCCTGGCGTCTGAAATACGAAAAGGCCGAAGATGGATCCGAACGGACTGTACCTTCTGTTTTGGCACAGCAGGATGAGGACGCGTACAATAAGAAACAGAAGTCGAGGAGCAAATCCGTGGACTTCAGCTACAATATTCACCTGAAAGTTAAAGTACAACAACATCGTACATAACGAATTGAGAACTCATTGAAGTTGAAGCTGGATGATTTCAACAAAAGCTTGTACATTTTCGTATTTAAGCGTACCAAATCGCCACATAGCTTGATGAACTTCGGTAGAAGATTGATGTTTGTTTCGCACATGGCAAAGATACCCTCATTCTTTCGAAACATTGATTCCAAAATTGTCATCGCAAGCTGCGCACTCAAGAACACGGCAACGTTTCAAGCGGTTAAGGTTTTAAGATTAAAAGAGGGGAAAAGGACACTAAAAGCAAAAGTAGATGTAAGAATCAAGGTATTCTAACGTGAAATCAACAAATTTAGATGTAGAATCAACGAAGCCAGAAGCGACTATCCACATGTGGTTCCCACGTTTGAGATCATGGACGGCCGATATCTTACCAACGTACATACCATTGTTGCCCTACAGCCGGAAGTAGAAAAATGCCTGATACGAAGTGTTTACAAAGGCATAGGGATAATTACCACTTTCGACAGCTCGCTTCCAATCTCCAAGGAGAAAATGCAGACTTCGATCAGATCACTTTCAACTGCCCATTTGATGATCCTTATGTCACGTGCCTACACAAAAGAGAGACGGAAGGTGTCAGATAGAGGACAATTAATCACTAGCGAATGACGTTTACTAGAGATCAGTTATCTATCAGCGAAGAGACGGGAACAAAAGCAACCAACACAGAATATTTAGCATGGGTCAAACTGCCGCTATCTTCCAACTCTATCCTTTCTACGCTACTGAGTAAACGAATTGAAGTATTCGAAATTGAATTCTATGTAAGAATATACAGAAGTCTCGCAATGGAACTTGAATGCATACCTGACAGAGGACACCGATCACAGACAGTGAGATCGCCCGTATGTTTTCGTACACCTCTTCCGAGTAATCAGCCAAGATAAAGGGAAGCAGATAGTTTGGAATACCAGCTGTAACCAGGTCATTTGAGTGTTGAGTCAACTGCATTGTGTATATCCGAGGTTACCTTAATAAAATGCTTCCGAAACTGGAATAAAAGGACTCTTAGCAAGCATAAATATGTGCACGCTGAACAAGTCTTGTAAGAGCTAATTTCTTTTGTAAAATACCTCGCACGAAGTCCCAACGGGTTTCTTCATTCGCGGCAATGCTCTGCATTTCTCAAGCCACGTACATGAGAAATATGGCTGGTTACTGGGGGACCTAACTAAAAGACTTTCAAATTGCTGGAGTTGGGAGGACCTGGCAGCATTGTTGAAACTGCATTTACTAAGTCAAAACAAACTGCAAAAGGATGCTTAAATTGTTCTTGTGACGGGAACCTGTCTTGATTGGAATCTTACCTGCAGAAGAGTAAGGACATTTGACAATCGTTTTGATCCTCTCACTTTCAGATCTTTTGAGTACAATCTTTCATACACTGAGAGTACCTCCTGCAGTTTGGAGGATAGCTTCAAGACCGTTAGAGCTTATCTGAAGTGTATAAACATGTGAGCTTTTGAGTTTAGATTTGGAGAGAACAAGGAGATGAAAATAGAAGGAAGCATTTGCTAACTGTTGTTGATTTCTCGTACTTGCAATAAGACTGGTACAGTGCTGCAGGAGTAGAAGAGGAAGTATCCGGCTTGACGATAGAATTCACCATCCTGCTCACGTCTCTGTTTCATGAGATATGAGATCGTAAGCTTATGAGTCTGGCCAGCAATTGTGTGTTCCGCGAACGACCGAAGGTCAGGACCATTACGTCAATTTCAGCATCACAATATGAAAAGAAGTTATCCGTTGATGGAAATTCGAAGTAGACCGTAAGGACATAAACTTGTGCTGGAGTTAAATCTATGTGTAAAAGCTGATCCCATGACCTTCGATTTTCCACAGTGATAATTGGTCTCTCTGGACCCAGAGCGTTTAGTCCACCGACTTTACTCAGTAGTCTCATTATGACACAAGTGACATCTAAATAAGGTGACAAACCCTCATGTGTTCTTTTATAATATCACATGTGACCGAAGACCGGTGTGGATCTAAAGCGTGGAGATATCACCTCGATAAGATGGCCGCTCAAGCAACGTAGAGCATTTTCCCTTAATTCAGGGTGTTGCAATTCCTCTATCACTTCTGACATGGCCATGGGGCGTTTCATGAAGTGACCCTTGTGCCGACGTCCTCCACGTTTCCTAGCTCTCACATGCTCAGGAACATCTGCATGATCGGGTACGTGAATCAGTACAAAGGGTGCAGAAAGAAATTCAAGTAGACCTGTTCAGAGTATTGGTAGATTACTCGACTACTAACAAGTCTCATTAAGCATGAGTAAGAATCGACTTTAGAACATTAAAAGAAGTTATGGACTTGCCTATGTCGTCTGTGCCCTCCGCGCTTTCCGTATCATGGCATTGGTCTGCAGGTTCATCAAAGAAGACATAGTCTGGTATTTCCTGCCAAGCTTCCTCTGGTATCAGATAATCGAATCGAATATCTTCGATAGACGCATTGCCAAACTGAGGTGCAGTTGACTCTCGTTCGTGCGTTAACTTTTCATCCTTGTCCACTTGATTCATTTGGAAATAATCTGCATATGCAGGTTTACTCTCTGCTTCTTTTCTCTCGACAGCTTGAGTACATCTGATGCCCATAGCCTCCAGGACTTCTGATTCATCTGGTAATCCCAAAACGTTTCCTTCTCTTCGGTTCATAGCTGGAGTCGTATCAATGCTCCTAGCTCCCTCCAGTTTGGATTCGTCTTGACTTCTTACCAGCAGATCCAAAGAATGAAACAGAGGGGACGTAATGTCAAGTTGTACATGTTCAGAAGATAAGTCTTCTGAGGAGACTCGTGCGCGTCCAAAATTTGTCCATGCTTTGAGCCTTGCTCGACTTTAGCTTCTTCTCCTTATTATGAAGTTCAAGAAACTTGCTCTATAAACAACACATATTCATCCATCTGGATACAGATATGGACCTCGTCGATCAGTGTCCCGGCACTGTCACCCACAACCTCGAGTCATGCCATCGTATTGTGATACAGAATCGATACGTGATGAAATCTATTCAAGCAACTCTTGATGCAGTATGTACGAGCTACTAAAACTCTAGTACATGTCCCAAGATCAACTTCTTCACGGTCGTAGACCACGCGAGGTCCATGTGACATCCTCTCGTCTGGTGCAGCATGTGAATGAACTTGGCAGCGTTTGCAACTGAAACCATCACTGTCGATCTCACAGTATGATAACGTTAAAGTTGTTTCAACTAAGACGCGCCCCGCTCCTCCTCTTTGAACTTAAATAGATATATATATACTCAGATTTTTTATGCAAGTAGGAAGACGCCGCCTCTGGAGGCGAAATGTCGTTTTTTCACGGAAAAAAAGGAACGAAAATTGAATTAGGCCCAACTGACGTGCACAGTTACATGCGCGTTAGTTACAAAAGAAGGATCAGTTCATACCATTAGAGCTATGTATCTAACGAGGCATCATGCTGAAACTTTTTAATCCGCTAAATGCCTGTAAAATGTAGGTACATTGGTGTTGGTATCAATTAGACCTACCTTAGCACCCGAGCATTTTTCAAATAAAATTAATAACATAATTAAGTCAATAAACAAACACACACACACACACACACACAGAGTGACCAACTGCTGTCTGAAAGCTGAAGTTGGTTGTAGTCGATGATGTTGTGTTCGAGTAAAATTCAGTACATGATACTGTATCTGCCAAAAGTTTTTCATTTAAAGCTCTAAGAGCATCCCAGATTCCCACCCCTACTTGTTAAACTGGCCTGTAAATGAGACATACAGGTCGTTTCCGCAGAACCTTCAGTCTAACTTGACGCTTCCACAATTTCAAACAGTTCATCCCTCGAGTCCAACTGTCTCGTCACTCTTTGTCATCTCTGTGGGGAAACATTGAGACAGAAGTAGCTGAAGGAAGACGGCCAAAATCCACGAGAAGACGGAAACAGCGCCGACTGGTAGCCTGGTGATATGAGGATCCTCTTAGCGTTCTAGCTTATCACAAGGTTGGTAGGCAATGATATCTGTGCCGCATTCGCTTTGCAGAACTTACTGTTCGAAATGAAAAATTGTGCCTGACAACCACAAAATGCTGGCTGAAACGTGGTCCTGTCCTTTGACCCGATGGAATGAATAGATACCTTTGAGAACTTGCTAGAGAGGATCCACAACTGCAACCCTAGCCAGGAAGCCAGATTGTAGTGGCAACGGCTAATGAGGAGGAAGGAAGTGCAAGATATTTGAATCTGGAAGTCCTGATCTCATCGAATTCGGAGACATGACGATGTGAAGAGCGCTGCGAAAAAGTGTACACCGTAAACCGAGTCCTCGGATATGAACCAGAAAGGCGAAACAAGAGAGGGAGAGGACAAGTAACCAGAAGAGTGGTTTGCACTTGTCAGTGGAAATTGTCAGGTGAAGTTTCAGTATCTCCTTCCAGAGCAGTCCGGACAATGTTTGGACTGTGGTTTGACACGGTGTGGGGTTTCAGTCCACTTGATTCACAGAGGCGTGAACGTGTAGCACGATTCTAACAAATGAGCTGCCAGGAACCATCTTAGACATAACTGTGTAAAACAATTGTGGTTGGTTTGATTGATGTTCCTTCTCCGTCAATCTGCAATGAAGCACTCTGTGACCTAGTATTTTTCACGACGCCAGCTTTATCACGGACGTCGAGGCTGTGCCCGCACATAGCTCTGGAGACTGGGACGAACAAAGAGAAGTAAAAACGAAGGCTTCTTGAAGTGGAAGCGGCACTTATTTCTCGTTTACATCATTGCTAGCTATTTGTCCGTCAATCTGGAATCACTGAAATATCACGATGACAATTTGCACCACCATGAGTGTAGACTGCGTGCCAGGCTTCCCTCCCACAACGCTTAGGTCGTTCCAATATATCACCAAACAAGCTGCCATGATAACAAACGCTTCCATTGCGATGGCTTAGCAGGACAAGATGGACGTAAACTCGGCCGACTGCAGAAATTTTGGTTTCGATTGTTGAGGTGGGTGCCTGATAAACATTCTTTTATAAGCCTATTGGCCTTGTTCATTCTCAGTCGGACTAAAACGTTAGAACAGTACAAAATTTAACAGAAAAGAAGGAAACGCCTCCGGAACATCACGCGGATTCGCTTCCATTCCTTATAGCCGATGATCGTTCAGGTAACAAAGAGAACGACTGAAAACAACAGGCGACTTGGGGTAAGGAGGAAATTAGAGGTAATCGAGGTGCTAGATTCAGAGTGGTGCACGCTTATTTTAGTGTTTCGACCTTAACACTGCAGAAATATCTGCAGATAAAGAAACAAGTACCACGGGACGTCCTCCTTGTCAAGATTTCCTGGCATTCCCAACCATCTACTTCAAATTAGGCCACAAGCGACGGTGGTTGTCGTAGAACTTTCACTCCCGAGTAAACCTTCAGGTCTGTAACCACAACCTGCTTGTTGCTTGTCCGTGTCCCGCAGTTCAGCAACAGACGACGCTGCATGACGAAATCTGCCAGTGTTACTCACGGCGAAAACAGTATCTGGTATTCGAGATACTGTGCTTACATGCTGAAGTGAAATTCACGCATCTACCAGCACAGTCCCAGGGGAAGATATGCTCTTCAACGAACATAATGTCATTGTGGTACTCTGTTTTTAAGAACGTGAGTCAGATGGGGAAGAGTATAAGTCAGCTAATTGGAACGAATGTCTACCATACTCTAGTGGATGGAATCCGATGGAATAGCTTCAGCAAATTCTCTTCAATAGAAAGAGATGTCGATAGTGTTTGTCTTCGGTTCATCTAGTCGGGATTTCTTCTGCTGCCGTATCGTCCACTGGGACAATTTGCATCCTTTACTATTACTCTATGTACAAGTGATGGCGGATTGGATTGATGGGCTACCTATGGGAAAGTAAAAGCGTTTGTTTACTCTCAGTGTTGGATGCCTCGGATTGGCCCCCGTCTGTCTTACAGCTGGACGTGTTCTGGATTCCATCAAAGGATGAAGAAGGGTACAGTAGTGTCACTACTGTACCATCCCATCAAAGGATGAAGACGACGGGACAGAATAACGTACAATCACCTCGTAAACTGGGAACTGCAAACCAGAGAATCTGCATGCGGAAGGGTGGTGAAGGCGGTGAGCAGAATAAGGCAAGTGCGGCGACAGAATCGAGAAACAAAATATCTGCGGCCGAAAAAGGCGACGCCCAATCATATTCAAAGCCTCCTGTACACTGGAATGTTCCTCGCCTGATTCTCTCTACAGACAACAAAATCATCCGTCAGGACCGTCACCCGCGCAACGAGAATAAACCGCATTCACATCTTGCAATTTTGTGTCTGCGGCTCCTTCGGGTTTTATAATACACTCACATGGCTCGACAACAGACGTTTCACGGTGCCGGTTTACGTAAAGACACGGCGTATGCGATGTGAATGCAAAAACAGTTTCTGGACCGTTTCTAGCGATCGAGGTAAGCTTTACAGTCTTTAAAGGATTTAAGATGGAGAAACTACTTTTAAGGTTTTGTTTGTAAAAGTTCTAATTAATTTGATTCTCTAACGATCACCTTTGACTGTTGTGTACCGTCTGGATCAAGAACACGGTTTAGAAACAGTTTCGATTATTCGATAAACCGTTCTCCGTGCTTTGGAAAGAGGATGCCCGCTGCGGTGTCCCTTACGAGGCTCACTGGGAACTATGTGAGTGTCTCGTTAGACTTCAATTCTTATCAGTTTAAAATTTCTTTCGCGATTCTACGGCCGATGAAAGGTACCGGTGGTCGACTTGCATAGTGAACTGGCTGTGAGACGGCAAACGTAAGGCACGAGGAGATCCTACATGTAGTGACTTTTGGTAACTTTTCGAGTTCTTGAGGGAGAGTCTATCATGTAGTGTAATCTGAGCAAAATACATCTCTTTACCAGTTTGTTTCTTCGTCTATCGAAAATCTGCCGTATTTCACCAAAATCTTCTTGAGCACCTCTCGAGCACTGCCGCACGCGCGGCACACATCAGCGCCAGCCTAGATCCGGCATCTCGTGTAATGTTCCCGGGCAACTTTTCTAAAAGTGCAGGAGAAAGTATGCGTCCGATAATTTCTGTGTCAAATCAACCAAGAAAGTGGAAAATATTCGAAATTTGCTAAAAATCGCCGATGAACTAACACTGTATTCTTTCAATTGTCAAGAACTGCCGGCAAATTACAGGTAAGCAGGGAAAACCTTGGTTGGGCTTGACACACATGTGATGCATTGCCGCGATGCACACGGATCCAAGATCTATCGCTATCGTGTCATGGATCGACTCTTATCTGCGAATCTATTTTAGATATTTATCATTATCGTTCCAGAGACACTCATAAGACTAAAAAAGAGTCTTTTTACACTACTTTGGATCTTCATTTTCATCACATCAAAGGGTAGAGTTCATTGTCAGCTTTTCATAGACACTTCATCTATTTTATTTGGATGTCTAGTGGTGAAGTTACAAGATTCGAAAGATGAGAAAAGCAAGCTAAACCCTAGCTTATAGACTTTTTGCACAACTTCGGATCTTCAATTTCAGTACATCAACGGATAGAGCTCGTTGTAAGCTTTCCATGAACACTTCGTCTACTTCATTTGGACGCCTAGTGGTAAAGTTACGAGACTCAGAAGATGAGAAAATCAAGCTAGGCCTTGGCTTACTATTACTAATTGGATATTTGCGGCTCCTGGCGCTATATCAAGATGCAAAGGGCCTGCTTGTTCATTATTTGTGAAAACTTTCACGTACAGCGATTGACGTAAAGGGGCAGCTTAAAAGGTTAGCTTATTTTTACGATCTGTCGATGGACAGTTTGAGAAATCGAGAAGTCCAATGCATGTACGCAAGGTGTCATTGAGTTCAGATCTGTGCAGACTACGCGTTGGTTAAGACGATTCGTGAAGAGACGGATCGAGGTGTGTGTTGGGAGAAATTGAGACAGAGAAAAGATTTTAGAGTGCTTCAGAGATCTGTGAAGAAGAGTTGGACCGTTCGGATCATTCCAGAGTCCAAACGTGTTGTCCATGGATCCATCTGGATCAAAACGTCGAGTTCTTCAGGAAATTGAAGACGATACGAAGTTTTATCTGACGATTTTAGAGTTTTGGATGAAATTGGCCCGCAGGGAAACGCTTACGTCAGTTTTTCATCGCATACGACTTCAGGTTCGGTTGTTCTTCGCGATCAGTGAGCTAAGCTCTTCGTTCTTGATGTCTATGCGATCAGGGAGTCTTCACCTATGCATAAGAGAAGACCATATGTGGATTGGTTTGTTGCATGGAGTCGATTTATGTCAGTTTTTTACTTCTTGCAACCAAATTTCTTGTGTGGTTTCGTGAGGGGAACTCCAAACAAGTTGTTTGGAATCTCGTTGAGGTCATGGTAGCTAGATCTACCCAGCACAAAAGACTAATCTCAAATCAGATGATTCATTTGGGCGGTATGCGTGATTCTAAGCCGTAGGAAGGAGTTTTAGGAGGTTCGGTCATTTATGATCAAAAATTGACAATATCGTGACAATCGAGAGTCGGATTGGGAGTTCTTGAAGCCAACAGAGTCAAGAAGGAAGGCCTTATCAACATCTGAAAACCATTTGGCGAAAGAAAGAAGTTCTCAAATAGGTCTTTTTTGGTTCTTTCGTTACGGTTTTTGTCTTTTTGAATTCGTTAGAAATCTAATTGGTTATGTACAGCTTGTGGTAGCTAGCTTTAGCTAAGGGCTTGTACATGGATGTTGTTTGGACTTTGGTTTGAATCGTCTGACTCTTTTTGTTAGCAAATGGATGTTTCTCTTGCTTTGAGCTACGCTTCGACAGTTTTGGATCTGGGTTGAGATTCAAAGGCTCGTTTTAGAGAGGTTGGCGCAGACCGCTCAAGTTTGTTTCTCTGTTTTGCATTCTTAGAGAAGAAGAAAGAGTGTATATAAAGTAAGAGTTGGTATACTTTGCGATGTTTGTTCTCGTGGTTGTGTCTCTCTATCTTATCTTTGTTCGACACATTACATCTCCATAGCCAGGAACTTCACATTTTCTTGGACAACCTTCACGCAAAATCCAACACGATATGGTGGTGAACTCGACGTGAAGGTCTAGGGTGGAGATTTCTTCTGTGTTTGAACTTTGAAGAGGAGATTGGTAATCATGAGTGGAGAACGGCGATGAAAACGGTGTCGGAATGTGATCTGTCTACCTAGGAAAGCGTCGGGCTTCTGGCTGTGGTTGTTTACTCAAGAAGTTGGCTTTCATGTCACAACAGGAGCAATAAACACTCACACAGGTGTGTAGGATCCTCTTATATGCTCAAAAGCGAAATTTAGGTCTAACTAGTAGTAATAGATTTAGGCGGTGAACTTTGACACTCAAGGAGAGGAAAACTATGAAGGTTTAGACTTCTAAACTTCCTTTACATTTAAATGAGGTACTACTGGACACACACACGAAGTTTCAGCCTGAGATCAAATTCTAGCACCGAGATACTGACAAAAACATTCTGAGTAAGAAAATTATGGCAATTTCTGGTACCCAGATGGCTATTTCAACCTAGAACAGAAGATTGGCTCGATCACTTTCAAAGATTCTTACAGGATTTGAAGTCTACAGGATGCTGAACATACTTGTGAAGTTGGGACTACTGATTATACACAGAACTCCAGATCTCCTTCTCTGAAGTCGCTGCTCTAGATTAAGAGCTTTTCAGACCCCCTCTGCTTCAGCGGCCGCCCTGAATTACTCAGTCACTCAATCGATATGAAAATTTTTGGGAAATCGTAGCCCTGTGGGCAGAGAACACAACCACGAAGTTTTGAAGCGATTTCCTCAATTCTGCTGCAATTGACGCTGAAAACCCCAAAATCAACAAAAGTGACGTAGTTTTGGCACAATCTGAACTTCAATTGGGCATAACTCCTTGTTTATTGATCCAAATCGATCAAGAATTTCAATGACAGTGCTTGGCTCGACGAGCTCTACCTTCCTGTGCTCTCAGATTTCGCAGTATCCTTACCAATTGCTCGAAATCCCCTTTAGACCTCTGTTTCTAAGTTTAGAGTTACACAAAAGACAAAAATGAACCAATGAGAATTCATAGCTCCATTTGGTTGTCTTTTTGTGCCTTAAACCATGTGGTAACTTAGTTCCACTCAAAGGCTACCACGTCAAGTCCTTTAAAGTGCCAGCGTATAACTTAAACTACCTAAAACGACACGCAGTCCTGAAAGTAAACTTAAACTAGCTAAAAGCGTGCATGGGCAACACGTAAGTACAACCCATGAGCTTAAACCCTATCAACATGGTAAATCTAAGTTATGTACATTGAACATCATAGACAAATAAGAAGTCACTTGCACAAGCGCACAAATGCTTGAACAAGATAACTAGCATACTATCAGCCTACTAGGACTCAAAATAGTGTTAACACCGTATGCAAAGGTGTCAAACATATACATAAACGACTAGAAGTAATATGAGCTAACTTCTAGAACTACTAAACTCAAGTGTCGGAGTAGAAATGTAACATGTAGTCGCCAAGTAGCACGACATCCAACCCCTCTAAACCTGCACATCCTCCGGTATGTGTCAGATCCAGATCAAGACTCTTCAGCTTCAGCTTCAAATTCATCTTCAACCTCCATTGAGTCTTCAGCTTCATCCTCAGTAAGCTCTGCAATGTTGTGGTCCTCCCCTCTCTTTCTAAAGAGCTTGATTCTCTTCCCTGCGACTGGTATCTTGAGCACTGCACCATCTAACTCTCTCAAAAGGTATGTGGCATTATCATAAACTTCTAACACCACATAAGGTCCGAACCATCTCTTGGAAAACTTTCTGATAACGCTATGCTGATTATCAAGACTACTATCATAGACTAACACCCAATCACCTTCCTGAACTGGTTTGGGTCGTAATCTATGCGTTCTATCAAATCTGCCTTTGTTTCTCTCTCTAGCAGTCTTTAACCTATCCACAGCTTTGGCAACATCCTCAGGTCTTCGTTCTAACTGCTGGATCCTTAATGCAAGAAGATCCTCCGTACTTCTACCATCTTCCCATGACAAAACATTCCAAGTAGGCACAACCTCCTCAATCGGCATCACAGGTTTTTGCCCTAGTATCAACTCTGCTGGCATGTAACCTGTAACGGTATTATGAGTTGTACGATCTGCCCACAAAGCAAATGATAGCAGTCTAGGCCATTCACGGATCTTACCCTTGCAAGCTTTTACCAAAGCTTTGATGATTGGCGGATGACCTCGTTCGCTCTTGCCATTCCTTTCAAGATTGAAAGCAGTGGTTAACGTCAACTTGATTCCCAATCGCTTGAAGAACTCAACTGCTTCTTGTGAATCCAGCTCACCCCTATCTGCAGTGATCTTTCCCACACATCCATATCTACAAATAACATCTTCAAGTAGAAAGTGACAGACACTAACAGTGGTCTTTGTCTTCATGGCACGACCTTCAACTTGGTTAGATAGATCTTCTCTAGCCAAGACTAGATACCTCATTTGTCCAAGCCCAAACGGCATAGTTACCAGATCAACTACCCATTTATAATGAATGGCTAAAGGATAAGTAGGATGCAATCCATCACGATGACGTACGTTGGAATACATCTGGCAAGGTATACAGGATGAAACAAACTGTACTACATCCTTATACATACCCTTCCACCAATACTTCTCTTTCATCTTGGCAAATGTAGCCCAAACTCCTCTATGACCGGCCTATAGACTCTCATGAAACTCCTTGATCAGCTGCTGCTACAATTCCAAGTCACATACCACCCGTTGCGGTATACCTCCTTGTAGCTTAGGGCGCTTCCATAGATGTCCTCCATGTAAAAAGTAACCATAAGCTATTCTACGGATCCTCTTGAAATCTGCATCAGACCAGCCTTCTTGCCTTTCCAGTGAACTCAAATAGCGCCCAAGATCCAACCACTCGCCATCATACACAGTTTCCTCAAAAAACTCCAACGAGGCTGCAAAACAGCTTCTATCCCTTCTAGCAAGAGCACTAGAATAGAACTCTGTTCCCACATCCTCCCGATCATCTATCATTTCTTTCTCATCGTAATACCTAGCCCTTGATAACATATCTGCCACAGGATTGTCCTTCCCTGCAATATGTTTAAACTATGGGTTCAAGGACTTGATATATGCTATCCACCTCAACATAGCAATATCTGGAGTTGTACAGCTAGTGATCATTCCCAAAAGAGGTAAACAATCTGTCTCCACAACCACATGTGCTCCTATCAAGTATTCTTTGTCACTCTTCATTGCAGTAACTACTCCCCATAGCTCTCTCTTGACTTGAGGGTAGTCTCTCTACCGTGAACTTAACACCTTAGCTCCAAAACGCACCATATATCTATTTCCATCCTCGTCATCTTGTCCTACAGCCCATCCAATGCCAATAGGACTAGTATCAACAGTAAGGATAACAGATCTGCCCAACTCATATGTTACCTTTCGTAGAGTTGGTGGTGAAGCCAAAAGATCCTTCAACTTCCTCATAGACTCGCTTTGCTCCTCTTGCCACTGAAATTTTTGCCCCTTCCTCAGCAGCTTGTACAACGGATCTGCTACATGAGCAAAGTGTGAAATCCATATATGGTAAAACACACATGCACCTAGAAACCTCTTCACCTCGGTAACTGACCCACATGTCTCCTTCATCTTTCGAATGGCATCAACCTTGTTTGGACAAGGTTTCCGACCATAAGATCCACATAGGTGCCTCACAATCAACACCTCCTGTTCTCCAAATACAGACTTTGCTCTTGGTAAAGTCAAATGAACCTCCTCCAGTCGACTCAGTATCTTATCACAGTCAGCTATGTGATCTGCAACAAACTTACGCCATCCCCTCTGATCCTTTACCTCATTCTTCTCCTCCTCAACACACCTTTTGATCGGCACATCATCAAGGAATGGCATAGTTTTTTCAGGAATGAAATCTCTCAAAACTTTATTCATGCCATTCATCATATGTGCTATAGAATTGGTAGCACCTTGTGGCAAGGTGCACATCCTTAGTAACCCCAAAGGTGTCCTCATTGTAGTAAAGTCTCTACTCTCAGAGGATAATTGAAACTGATCATAACCTGAATATAAGTCTCCCATTGAATAAATAGCACGACCAACAAAAGCCTCTGCAAACTCGTCTACAATAGTTCCTATATCCATATTCCTGATAGTCACCTTGTTAACTGGCTGCATATCTTGAATGAATCTCAAAGCTCCACTCTTCTTCGGAACAGTAAACCATCTGCTAGAGTAGAGAGCTATAGATGGTTCCAAGATACCCATCCTAATCCTCTCATTGAGCAAGTCTATCAGCTTTGGTAGATGAGCTCTAGGTGCAGGGATAGGACGTAGATTCCAAGGCACATGCGGTATAGTAAACATTACCATAGGTGCAACTACACTTGGATCTACACATCTTACTTCATGTGACTCAAACGCAAACGCCTTACCATGCCTAGATAGCATCTCCCTGAAGCTCTTCTTCTCTTGCTCAATAAGAAATCCATCACCTCCAATCCTCAGCTCCTTCAGTGTTGTTTTTGTGAACTGGTGCCCAATTCTTCTCGATCCTCTGAGCGTCGGTTCTCGTGCAGCTTGCTCCATCTTCTGATTGTAATCGAGTGGTAAAAGCAAAGCCACTGGTTTGACTTTGTTTGCCACTGACTTGTACTTGGTCTCCACATACACCTCTTGTAGATCTATAAACTTATCAATTACATCATAAAGCTCCTTGGAGCTCACTCTCACCACTCTATCTACATCATCTATAGAACTTTCTACTATAGATTTCAAATCCTCTATAGTATCTACCAAATACTGCTCTTCAAACACTTCAGATATGTATTCATCTCCTGCTAACTCTCCACTATTCCACAAAGACTGTTGTACATACTTCACATGTTGCCTCTCAAACCTCTTCAGATTCTCAACCTTCCTATAACACACTGATCCAAACATATACATAAACGACTAGAAGTAATATGAGCTAACTTCTAGAACTACTAAACTCAAGTGTCGGAGTAGAAATGTAACATGTAGCAGCCAAGTATCGCAACAACGGAGCTAGTGGTTCAGGTGGATTACCAAAGGTGCAGTTGGATCCGACGGCTGCATCAATGTTTCAAGCATTCACGTTGCTCTTACGGCAACAACAGTTGATGAGCGAAAGAAAGCTTTGACGACAAAGGCACTTCAAGCGGTGGTCAGCAAGATTGACCAATTTGATGAGAGAGATGTCTCAAGATATCTGAGACATTATGTGAAGGAGATGGAGCTGAATTGGATATCAAAAGATGAGATGATTGAGACGTTTGAGTTAACAACAACTCCAGATATTAGAGATCATGTTAAATGCTAACAAAGCATTTTGATAAGGATTGGGAGACATTTGTTTGTAGCTTGATGGACGAGTATTTCTTGGAGGACTCTGATTGGATCACCAACAAGTCGTTCTTGGAGTGGGTTGAGCAACCGAGGAAAGGTTTACAAGCTACTGTGTTATTCAAGGAGTTTGATAAACAGCTTTCTAGGTTGACTAGGATGGAGAAGTTGACGCTGCAGTCCAACAAGACAGAGTTATTTCTCCGGGTTGCAGATGAGAAGTTGCAAGAGAAGTTGGAGGTACTTCTAGAGAATCGAGAGGAAGACGATGGATCGACCAGTAGTGGGAAGAAAGTTGAGGAAGCGGTTGGTTTACTTACCAGGAGGAAGCGAAGACGAAAGAAAGTTCACATTAGGAGATCGACACTTACACCGACTGCTCAAAAACGCTTCAGTTACAATAGGACGATAATAAAAAGTCATAGCAAAACTAGTAGCTATTTGAACTAAAAAACAAGTTAAAGTAATTCCTCCTAAACAATAAAAAATATTAACATGAGGAAGAACGTATTTACTTGTTATATCATCTGCAATTGCTTGAATCAGGAATGCGAGACCTGCAGATCAAGCTCACAAGATTGGAAGAGCAAAGATCTACAAGCGAAGCAAAAACCGTTGGGAAGTAAGATTGGATCCAACGATGTATCTGGTGCGATGGTATCGATCATCCACGCAAAGATTGCAAGGAGTTCACTGATATCTTACAACAAGGGGTGATCTTCTAGAAAGATGAGAAAGTAGTGTTGAGAGATACCGGTGTATTTCTTCAGATCAAATTTGTTAGAAGAGGGATGGAGAAGTTGGTGAGGACCACTTATCAGCGCAAGCAGTTGCAATAGTGGAGGTTGGAACTTATGGCACAAGGGTTGAGAATCAAGATGAGAGAAGTTTTAATGAGCACGTTGAACCGCGTGGATTGTGGTCATCTGTCATCTCCATGAAACAGCGGTGAAGTTAAATTTCTTCCGAAGCGCTTCTCTCATTTGCGCCATAATCTCTTCTACTTCCACCTGCTGCTTCTTCTCCTCTGTAGTCTTGGCTTCTGCAGCTTCTCGCTGTGAGTCCCCAAGTCTTCTTCTCCTCAACCAGATCAGTTAACTTACCCCTGATCCGCAGAACTTCCTGCTTCCTCTGCTGAAGTTTCCACCTGCAACTCTTGGTTGCTCTTTCGCAATTGGATCAATTCTTTGACACAAGCAAAAGCTTCTGTCTTGTACTTCGTGGTAATCTTCTCCGTGGTGCGGAAGTTGGCTTTCAGAGCTTCCACCCTCATAAGACAAATTTAGTCTTCCAGAAGACAGCTATTCTGTCTTCCAAAATTCTAACAGTGCTTCCTAAGTACATCACGTCTTCGGATCTATATCTACGCAATCTTAACAAAGCAAGCATCTCATCGATTCCTAAAAAGACAATCCATCTTGCAATTCATCCTACTTCCTAACAGAAGATGAAGAGGTAGGTGAGAAACGAAGTCTACGAATCGATCAGAAGAAGGTTTGAGAGCTCATGCGGTTGCAGTGACCTCCAAGAAGACTCTCGAGACAGCTTCTGGTTGACTGACGTCTTCAGAAGTCTCGCATCTAGGCTTCTTATCATTGGTCTCATCTGTCTTCAGCTTCCTAAACGTAATCTAGCCTCACAATAGACACGGGACATTCACTCTCTGTCTTTCGACTCCTCACCTCGCATACACTCTTAGAAGAAGCTTGCTGCGAAGACATGACCTTTGACATTTCTCTCCAGATTCTACCAACAAGACTTCTCACAATTCTCATCTAGAGTTTGGGAAGAAGAAGGAACAGGCTGCTATGGATCAGATAGAAGAGATCCGTGGAGGACCCTCACATCTTCTCACGGATTCTGGCAGCCTTTCCAATCTTCTAGCTCTCTAGGAAGATGTGGATTTGAGAAGCCAGGAAGCTTGAGAGGCACAGGCACGATTCCCAGTTGCCTGCTTCTCGAAACAAAAATCAACTCTGAGTTTCACTCTGGATTCACATCAAGCTTCTCACAACTCAAATTCCAATCCAATCCAACTACTTGATGTGAATTTCGAACATTCGGCTTCTAGAAATGTCTAGACATTCAAACGAGTCTTCTATCCACGGGTTCTGGCATAGTAGGGTAAAGAACTTGATAGATAGAACAAAAAAATTTGGAACAGGAGGAAGAAGAAGCTCAATTTTGATTCTTCAAGAAGAGATTGAGTAGAGGGCTGTCAAAAATTGGACAGCGCTTCCACGCCAATTCTCTTAGGAGAAATTTCAGGGAAGAGGAGGGATTGATAAGTATTCCTGCAAACAGTCGAAGAAGCGTGGAAACACAAGAACAGAAGGACAGAAGCGATGGAGAAGAGAGAAGAAGTGAGAAAAACCTCAGTACTGCACTTCCAGTGTGCTACGCTTCTACTTGCTTCTTCAGTTTTTTGCACGTCTCAGTGATTTGATTCTGCTCTCAATGCCTTCGCCTTGCCACGATCTTGCTTCTGCCTTCGATCTCGAGCTGCTACGACTCTACTTCTACAATCGAATTCGAGCTGTTGGGATCTGAAGCTTTCAACTCTCGATTTTTTCCTTTGATTCCTAGTTTCCAGTTTTCGATTCTCACGTGGATTCCCAATCCTCCTACCTTGAGTGCGCTTCTTGCTGGAAGACGTCCTCTCTCACTTTCTCACTGCAATTCGTTTCTGTACGCACTTCCATTGTCCTTCTCAATTTGATTTTGAGTACAGAAGCAGAAAAGAAAGTTATGGTGTTGTTGTGTCTTTGTCTTCCTTATCTTCTCTTTCACGTTTAGGTAATTTATCGATTTATCCTAGCCCTATCTATTGCGATAGTGACTGTCCTTTAGGTATACCTAACCTCACCTAGATGGTGCGCGGTTGGTACTTCCCGCGGTTGCAGTCACCGTCTTCCTGAGAAGCACACTCTGTCTTTCGACTTCCGTCTTCGGGCTTCGGAAGAAGTAGGCTTCTTCTCACGAATTCGTCTTAAGTTCATCTTCTCGCTAAACAGGGCGTAAATTTAATAATAAGGTTACTTCAGTTATATAGTTAAGTCATTAACTTAAAATTTTTGAAAAACTTTCCAACTTCGTAAACTGTGGGCACCACAGAAATCAAGGAAGGTAATTGGGTGTTAGTCTATGACAACAGTCTAGACAACCATCATAGTGCACTACAAAATTTTTCCAAGCGGTGGTTTGATCCGTATGTGGTGAAGAAGATTCACAACAATGCAGCTTACGCCCTGTAAGAGTTGGACAGAACGAGATTGAAGATACCAATAGCAGGTAAACGCGTCAAGATTTTCAAAAAGAGAGATGAGGAGGTCGATCTAGCAGATATCTTGACAGAGTTTCAGTTTGAGGATGAGGATTATGTAGTAGAGCTTCTAGATGAAGTCGATGAGCATGGATCCAGGAAAAACCACAGCAGGGTTGCAACTTCAAGATGAAGATCAGGTTGCAAACTTGAAGATGAGTTTGATTACGGTGGGAAGTAGGACGACAAGACAAGGTGTGTGCCGGTCCACTTCTTGGTTGGTATCTCTGGTGCATATCGAAGGATGCACAAGTTTAGAGGAGGTGGATGTCGTGTCGTGGACCGACTCCTATCTGCAAATCTATTTTCGATACTTATCATTATCGCTCCAAAGAAGCTCATAGGACTAAAAATGATTCTTTTTACACAACTTTGGATCTTCACTTTCATAACATCAATGGGTAGAGCTCGTTGTCAGCTTTTCATGGACACTTCATCTACTTCATTTGGACGTCTAGTGGTGAAATCACAAGACTGGAAAGATGAGAAAAACAAGCTAGGCTTTAGCTTACGGGCTTTTTGCACAACTTCGGATCTTCATTTTCATTACATCAATGGGTAGAGCTCATTGTCAACTTTTCATGGACACCTCGTCTACTTCATTTGGACGCCTAGTGGTAAAATTACGAGACACAAAAGATGAGAAAATCAAGCTAAGCCTTAGCTTACTATACTGATTGGGTATTTGCGGTTCCTCGCGCTATACTAAGGACGCAAGGGGCTTGCTTGTTCATTATCTGTGAAAACTTTCACTACAGCGACTAACGTAAGGGGGCAACTTTAAGAGATTAGCTTGTTTCTGATCTGTCGATGGACGATTTGGAAAATTGAGAAGTCCAATGCATGCAAGCAAAGTGTCGTTGGGTTCAGATCTATGCAAGCTACGCGTTGGTTAAGACGGTTTGTGAAGAGGCAGATCGGGGTATGTGTACTGAGGAAAATTGAGGCGTAAGGAAAAGATTTTAGAGTGCTTCATTGACCTGTGAAGGAGAGTTGGACCGTTCGGATCAATCCGGAGTCCAAACTTGCTGTCCTTGGATCCATCGGGATCAGAACGCCGAGTTCTTCAAGAAACTGAAGACAATATGAAGTTTCATCGGACGATTTGGGAGTTCTTGATGAAATTGACTTGCACAGAAGCGCTTACTTCAGTTTTACGTCGTCTGCGACCTAAGGTTGGGTTTTTCTTCACAATCAGTGAGCCAAGCTCTTCGTTCTTGTGCCTATACAATCAAGGAGTCTTCACCTACGCATAGGAGATTACCGTATGTGGATTAGATTGTTGGTTTGGTTGCGATGAGCGAGTTTGTGTTGTAAGGAGTCGATTTACGTCAATTTTTTGCTTCCTACGGTCAAATTTCTTGTGCGGTTTCATGAGAGGAACTCCAAACAACTTGTTTGGAGTCATGTTAGGTTCAAGGTAGCTAGATCTACTCGAGAAGATGGATCTCAGATCAGGTGATTCATTTGGGCGGTGTGTGTGATTCTAAGTCTCATGAAAGAGTTTTTGGAGGTTCGGTCATCTATGATTAAAAATTGATAATATCTCGGCTGCCGGGAGTCAGATTTGGGAGTTCTTGAGACCAACAGAGTCATGAAGGAAGGCCTTATCGACGTCTGAAGATAATTTGACGAAAAAAAGAAGTTCCTAGATAGATCTTTTTTGATTTTCTTGCTACGGTTTTTGTCTTTTTGAGTTCGTTAGAAATCTAGTCGGTTATGTACAGCTTGTGGTAACTAGCTTTAGCTAAGGGCTTGTACTTGGACGTTGTTTGGACTTGAGTTTGAATCGTGTGACATTGGTGCAACTCTTTTTGTTAGCAAAGATTCATGGGCTCGTTTTAGCGAGATAGGTGCAGATTACAGACCGCTCAGGTTTGTTTCTCTATTTTGCATTCTTAGAGAAGAAGAATCGAGAATGTATATAAAGTAGGAGTTGGTATACTTGCGACGCATGTTCTCGTGGTTTTGTCTCTCTGTCTTGTCTTTGTTCGACACACTACATCTCCACAGTCAAGAACTTCGTGTTTTCCTGGACAACCTTCACGTAAAATCCAACACGATATCGTGCACGTTCCATATACATACTACAATCGGGTAACTTCTTCCAAAGAGCTTCTCCCGTCTGTACCATGATCTCCTTGATTCGGTGTTTTGCTTCCACTTGCTGCTTCTTCTCTTCGGCAGCCTTGGCTTCTGCAACTTCCCGTTGGGTACTCCAAGTCTTCTTCTCATCCACCAGGTCAGTGAGTTTGCTCTTGATCCTCAAGACTTCCTACTCATTTTGCTGAAGTCGCACCTACAACTCCTAGGGGGTCTTCCGAAGTGGAGCCATATCCTTAACAGAAGCGGAAGCTTCTATTTTATACTTGTTGAGTGTCTTCTCGTTAGCACGGAGGTTGGACTCTAGAGCTTCCATCCTCTGCATATGATCTTCTTCTTGTTGGATCAGAGTCTTAAGATCAAATCCGAGCTGAAGAGACTTCTCTTGAGCTCTAGTCCGCTTCTCCACCATCTCCATGGATGACTAGATCTCGGTCCTGAAGAAGACATTAAACTCCTCCAGTCTTCTTCGCACGGAAGCCAGGTGCATGTGAAATACTGATCTCCGGAAGCTTCTCTGTCTTCTTGAGGTGCTTTGATCTCTTCCACCATGATTATTCGTTCGTTCTATGTTCGAGAAGACGTCACTCGCAATGTCTTCTTTGGTGGGAGATCTCTCTTCACAGCAGAGACATGCTGCTTGTCTTCCTGATGCTCTACCTCCTTCTCTGCATAGTCACCTGCCGCAGTCAAGACATCTACTCAGTTTCTATCTTCTGGAGTCTTCGGAAGATTCCTTGAGATTGTAAGAACTGTTTCCCTAGTGGTCCTAGTGCCGGGGGTGTCTTCTTGAGATTCTGACTTCTGGAATGGATGGTGGGATAAGAAGTGCTTGTCCTAGAAACTTCTCGGTGGTGATGCGTCTTCTGTGTCGTTGGAGTCATCCATCCGGCTGGTGATCTTCTTCGGGGTGGTGCTTGGTCCTCCATTAGGCATTGAAATTGGAGGGGAAGACATAGTACCCGCCAAGCCTTCTTTCTCTGAAGCCTCCTTCTTGACTCATTCCTCACAAAACCACACGGCTTCTAGACCTTTCAAACAGTGCTCCGGACCATAACATACAACTACTACTCAAAATACAACACGAATACCCACTGAGAAGTCCGAGAAGACGATCACTACTTTCTGATCACGGCTTCCAGTCTTCTCACGTCGACTTCTAGAAGCAATTCTCGGCTTTTGGGAGATCAGCTCAGCTTCTAACACCTTTAGAAGACTGCCTCTGCTTCATAGACGTCGATTACTACTCCATATCACAAATTACACTTACGATTTTCACGAGTTAGATCAATCACAAGGTGTATGCCTCCTGTAGCTTTTCCAAGCTTCTGCCTGCTAAAATGATCTTTTGGCAGCACTACAACGACATTCACATTCACGAATACTCATACGAAGCTTCTGAAACCAAATAGAAGAAAGAATGAAGATGGGAAGATGAGAGGAGAGAGAGAAGAAGAGAAAATCAACACAAGAGGAAATAAAAGAAAAGAGATAAATTAATGTTTCGATTGGCTTCTAGTCGGATCCTGACTACAAAGAATGTAGTAAATTGAGGAAGAAGACCAAATATCTACTTACAATCACACTGTCTTCTGGTTGAGGATGACATCTTCTGCTGTGGAAAGATGTCTTCTAGCTTCTTCTGCCCTTGCTTCGACTACTCTGACTCAAGGGATCAATCTCCTATGGAGCACTTCGGATGTGGATCCGAAGTGCTCCATTAGGTGAGAGAAGCTTGGACTCTGCACAACTTCTAACAATCACCGTCACTCAGCAGGAAGACTTTCCATGCACAATTGGGTATGAATACGATGAAACTCAATCCTCAGAAGACATAGACAAAGCTTATGTAACCAAAATTTGCATCCAGTCCTTGAGAAGAAGTTATATTGGCATCTAGAAGCTACTCTTTCAGCTTCCTGTCACTACCTCTCAACACATCAGCCTAAACAGAACTGCGCGAGGATGTCATTTCTTGTCTACCGTTGTCTACTCCTGTCTACATTCCCACAATCTCTTCTTGGACGCCAAGGTGCAGATCTACTCTATGTATAACCAACTCTGTGTGTAGCCTCGTGTGTAGTGTGTGTATAAAATTCTACATCGAACTCGATTATACAATTGCATCTAATCGCAGGAGGGAGATCCTTTCGAACCGCAATCACAACCCAGAGATAAAACGGGACACTGGCATATTACGATTTGTGAGAGCATTTAGGGTGCTGCATAAAGTTATTCCGAATGATACGCAGCTACACATTGAAAAGCTACAACTGAACGCAAAGAGTCAAAAGGAAAATGAGACACAATGAATAGCAAACGGATGGAAAGATCTCATCAATATGTATAAGAAAGAGGGCCTCGAAGGATCAAGCAACCAACACCTCGAAAGTAGGAAGAACATCAAGGCTAAGCTCTGCTATCTGAAGTTCTAAACTTGCTTATCGTTCTTAAATTATATTATGCGTTGATAAATAAAAACTAGTGCACAAGAAGCGTCATCTTCTATAATTGCTCTCTTGTGGACCATGCCTACTAAAGCTCTCTGTAGAGCGATGGAAACATGTTGTCTAAAAATCATAGTGCAAAAAGAAAGAGAAAGTGGTACCCCTTGACATATCTCATAGTAAGCTTTGGCACAATCTCAAATAAAAACATCGGACGTTACAAAGAAGTCTCTATTACATATGACCCAGTCAAATCTTATAGAGCGCAAAAAGTTTTATCTGAGACGGACGATCCGTATATCTCCAAGGCTAGGAGATGAAGCAATGTCCCTCCTGCATACCCTTATACTTGATCACCTTCGTTGATGCCATCATGCATGTAGTCGATCCAAGAGGATGGATGATCACTTTTGTCGCATATCGAATCTCGTGTCGATCCATGACAATCACATCTGCTACTGAGACCTAATCCTCCTTCATCATGTACATGTTAACTCTCACTGACCCTTCCATCTGAAGTGCATATCATCGCTCTCTCCACGTCATGTAATGACTATCCCGTGCTATAACAAACACAACGTTCTTGATGACATCATGAGTAGCTATCCGCTCTCCACCATGAGGACATCGAGCAAGATGTTGATCTGAGATGTTGAGCGAGACATCACACTCGCATGTGCCAAAACAACAAGCTAGATTAAGTCTAGGCAAAACCTCATCGCTGTAGAGAAAATACTCGATGAAAGTGGAGCGCTCCAATGCAAGATAAGCTATGAGCCGAGAGCATGCACCCTTATCTAAACAAGAGTGGAGTCGAGCTCTAGTATCTCGCGAGATGGAAGGATCAACTAAGAACGCATGAAGAACATGTTAGAAGTGGTGTCCCGTCAGAGAGGATTGTAATCCGTAAGATCCATCGGATGCCAAGGTATCAAATTAGAGATGTGTCTCACATATCTCAAGAGTCAAACTATCTCTTGCCTCACAAAGACAAATCTGTAGTGAAGAATCATTCTCCACCTCTGTCATATAGTTCTCCAGAATAAGTCTATCTCACACGAGAAAACGACAATAGACAAGGTGCTGAGAGGGATCTATCCATAAAAGCTGTCTAGACGATCTCTAGATAACAAGCCCACTTTATCACATGATATCGACAAGGATGTCTACTTATGTTGTCGTGCTATATGACATCTCATACAGTGAAACAAATCTCGAGAAGACACATGAGTGACATTTCCACAAGAAGTTGCACCTGAGCTTACCAAGTTGCGCAAGAGTTAAGCTAGGGCTGAACTAGACAAGCTGCTCTTTAGCTTGAGTTAAAGTATCACTTCGTAGAAGAGTGAAAGTATCAGAATGCAGAGCTCGTTGAGGAGAGTGACCTCGTGCCTTCAATCGTGAGAAATAGCATCCTAAGCAATAGTTAGTGCAATGTTTAACTTATAAAAAAATTGAAAGAGAGAAATCTGTTGATTTTGGCTCGTGACTTGGATCTAGAATTTGAAGATACAAGTGTGTAAGTGTTAGTGAGCACTATAGTTTTAACTCTTCATTCATTAAAAATGGAGCTATACAAAAAAGTTGACGCCTTACACTTTGATACATTCGCTCTCAACCCTACCAAGGCCAATTGAAAGACGAGGTGATCAAAAGCATCACAGACTTGGTTTGTCAGATTACGATATGCGTATCATCAGCTAGAGATGAAAAATTACAACTTGGAGCAACCAAGGCGATGATCAAGAGAGTTATATAGTGAGCTAAAGCAAAAAGAGATCCATCCAAAGAATCTCTCTAACGAGAACTTGCAGCGGAGTGGATGATTGTAACCCCTCTCTATAGAGAGAACGTGTTGATAATAAAGAGAAGAGAAATAATGATAAAATGATCGCCTAAAGAGAAGGAGATTCGTCAAAGATTCATCGCTATCCATGAGCTCTCTAAAGATGAAAGCGCAAGAAATGCTATGAAAGATGTTTTTCACATCCACTTGTAGGACAACCCAATCTGGATGGATGTCCAAGAGAGCCCTAATGCCGAAAGACGTAAACTTGCAATCTTCACGTGTCGCAACTCTAAAACTGATAAGGACAAGGTTATCCTGAAAAGTATCTTGAAGCTGAAGAACAGTAGTAAGACTAATAAATCATAAGAGGATCTCGTCGATGACTATTGATCGAATCTCTCCGTCATCCTTCATCATGACCAAAAGTATACATGTCTCCAATACCTGAGCTATAGAATGAGGATGTCCCTGAGCTACTACTGTCGCGGCCTGAAAAAGCTCCATGAAATCGTTAGAAAAGTTGTATTTCTGAAAATAATCTCATAGATGTAGCACGTATTGACTCTTCATGTAGGACCGCCAGTCACCAGTACAGAATCTTTGAAGATGGACTGCCAACCTCTCGATGTCTCATTCTATCACCTTGAGTATAACAGAGACACCAACGAGATAGTAAGAAAAACAATAACGCTCAAGTGTGCAAAACAGAACAGGTGGGTGAAACTCGGACAGAGAAAATATTACTTCACTAACAGAAGTCAATTTTGTATGTGTTATATCAACAGACGTTGTTGATAGTGCAATGCAAATTCACGCAAACTTGTTATTTTGTTACTTGTTATGATTTAGTTACTCTATTCTTTTGTTAACACATCTGGATATGTGTTGTGTTAGGAGATGGATTTACAATTGAAAAATAACTATCGGTCATGAATCTACAACAATTATTTGTAAACATTGAAAAAACAGTAAGTTGGTGCCAGCGAATCAAATTAACGCTTACACTTAAGTATTCTTCACTTAAGTATCTGACTTTCAGATGAAAGACGAGAGTTAAATCAGTTGCAAGTACTTCAGCATTTGGAAGAATTGAGCTTGATTCTGGAGGGAAGATGTATGTGAATGACTTTGTTGATTTTCTGGTGATCACTGAGGACACAAAAGATCTGATAACAAAACCATACTTGTTAAAAAAAAGAAAATTTCCTTGTCTCTTGTCCAAAGTGATATGAAGTCGTAACATCTTTCATTCAAAACCTTCATACTGTAGAAATGAGTTTTCGATTTAGAACATCTTTTCAGCAACAACTTTTCACTCATATATATGCTTATACTGTATTGTACTGTAAAGTCTTGTGTGTTGTTATTTTATTAAATTTTCTTGTTTATGTGTTATAACATATGAATTAAATATTAGTTATATGTTATAATATTTAGATAATTACATGTTATAATGTTATTTCTTCATAAATGTTAGGATTTCGTTAGTCTAGAGCGACAACATTTAGCCAGGTTCCACTGTTGATGGTAGGTCGCAGAACCTCGCGAGACAGATGTCGCGACCAACACGGCAGAAACTTCATGCCGCTCCTATTCGATGACTAGAGGAGTCTTCTATAGGATGACTAGCGTGGTCCTCGTGGAGTAGAGTCGCTGCGGATCAAGACAAAGCATGCGCAGATTGCCTCAGCGAATCCCAAATTAAACACCGCTTTATGACTACCATTGGACACTGTTATAAGCAAACAATCCGAGGCGATCATCCAAGATTACCATCACGGGAAGTGGCAGATTTCCTCAGTAAACGTGGCGACGGGTGTGCTACCGGATGACATATCTGATTCAGCGCACTGTGAAATGCCTTTTACAATACTTATCCGTTGAAAGTTTCCTCTAGACACCACTGGATGTTCCGTTAAAGGCGACGTTCTTCGCCTCTAGAGCCAACCTCAAGGCCCGAGGCCGGTGGTTTATTCTAATCGCCGCGGTAGATTCGGCCCCAGATCTTATTGAGGTAAAAGCAGGTGCCAGTGTACAGTACCCCACACCTCGGGAGCCATAGACTGAAACCCAAAATGTGATTTCGCCTCAAGAAAAATGGAACCAAGAAGGGCCGGCGACCGTCAGCCCCATTCGCCCGTAACTCGTGTCGGGATTGGGTGGAGACTCCCTGCCGACGAGGCTCAGTCTGCGAAAGGCCAGCAGCGGCTGCAGGAAGGCCCACAACGTTCCAAGAGGCCTAAAAGATCGTCATAGTGCCGCGTTTTATCACAACGAAGACCAACACCAAGAGGCCACGAGCTCATGTCTGATCGGCTTATTTCATTGGTTGCGTACTCAGCTAGCGAGGACAGCCTGGCTATACATTTGGAATTGTATACACCCAGCTATGATTTTGTCATGATTGTGTCAGGGTGCTATCATCAATTTTCGCACACCCGCGACATCAAGCTTAAGAATATATTCCATGTTATACTCCCAAACAGTACTTCTAGTTCCCACCAGATTCCAGCGTCATGAGACTTCTGTCGAAGCTTAACGAAATTGTGCACATCTGTTTAAGTAAGGCATCTCAACAAGAACTCCAGACGCAGAGATACGAGCGCAATCAGGAGTCAGAGTTAACACGACGTGGACGTGGGCAAAGTACACTGCCAAACGATCGGACATGCCGGGATGGACACCAAACAATGGCTGCGATTCAAGATATATGAGTCCTGCAGAATGTATTTCCATCCGACACTCACATACGTAGAAAAATGGAGTGGCTGCACTATACAATGGCACTGTACAAGTCTTGTCTCTCTAAAAGTCTAACTGCCTTAATTTACAATCAGACCGTGGCATTCTTCACTCCGGATGATCATCCCTCCGATGAACACTCTGGCTGATCAGCTGGAGCCACGCTCTGATAGTGCTCACGAACAGAAGACGCCTCCACAAATATGCTCCCCACTAGCAGGAACAATGTGACTACATCCTGTGCGCGCAGCTCCGACTTGCAATACGCACTGATACATCGCACCAGTCGTGAGGACTGGATCCAAAAATTGCATTGCTTCGTGACACTAACGTAAATAATTCACTAGTATTGCCTACATCTGCAGTGAGCTATAACCTTAAAGCGACTTGAGATCGGATAAATACCGAAGACTTCGGGACAATGCCTCGGCTTCGCTTGATCATGCTCAGTATCCTCATGGCATGAACCTCAACTTCTCATATCACTCTTCCATAACCGCTCCAGTAGGAGAGCAGGGCACATAATTATGCCAAATTTAGTTCGTGCCTATTTGTTTCCCTTTCCGACGTCCATTCAAAACAGCAGAAGCAACCTTTCACCAACCCGCGAACAAGGATTTGCAGTAGTAAGAAAAGTCCATTTTCGTATCTGGAAGTGCTTCTGCATGTGCACTTCGGATCGAAGACACGATCTCTCTTCCTGCGGATACGCTTCAACTGGCGACCAAATGCACGAGCTCGCTTTCTGCCCTTCATCGTCGAAGAACTCACATCCAAGTAGTCCGTCATGCTTTCAGTGGGACAAGGTACAGGTATAAAATAGACGACGATATGTCCTTGGCAGCTCCGGTGTACGACCCACCCAGTACTGTAATGATCCTTCAGTGACAGATCATTACAGTGACACTTCCCGTCATCGACTCCCTCCGACAGTTTCCACCATACTCGTTATTTCCACGGAGAGTTACAGGTGTGTGCGACCCAGACACGATTGACTGAGATCTTACTGCACTGATTTCCAACCCTAAGATTTTGGTGGTTCAGCAATGCAGTGCTTGGGTGAAGCGCCTCCGACGCTGTCTTACATGAAGCTTAAGACCAGGACAGCGGCAGCTCTGACACCCTCGGACTCCCCATGTGTGATTGCAGCAGACATGATGATCTTCCTGACTACCCTACATTGTTACAGCTACTGCTAAGGTACCTAGTGAACATGACATGAGGTATTTATGTCTCATGGGGCAGAACTCATGCATCCGGTGCGCAAGTATCCTGGTGTTCTGCTGTGTTAGAGGCGGTGTGTCCAAGGACTACGGTAGCTAAGAATGTTTTCCCTTTACTGAACACACCCACCTGAGACAAATCGCAAAATTTTCTCAGTCGCATCACTGCTGGCGCTGTTTCTGAATCGAAAGCAGAATTTCCGCAGCTGACTCTGCCGTTGCGACCATGGCTCGGGGAACCACCTTGATGACTCCCGGAAAAGAATGACCCGATTTCAGCTTCTCCCCACCATTTGAAACGGGGACCAGCGGAAACAGGGGCAACGCGTCTCTTCTATCACTCGCAGGGTTATTTTCCTCTGTCGAACTCTTCTGCCTCTCCAGGTCCGCAGAACACCTACCTTCCACAACATTTTCCCGGCTTCTCTTGTGCGACCTAATCTCCTGTGCATCGCCGGTGCTGTATTGAGGTGCAGAAGGAACCTCTGCAGCCCTACCGTCACTCTCGTGAGGACTTTTACCTTCAGATCCCTGCCAAGTCTTCCTCCATCCACCCTCTGCAACTTGTGATCCAGATGCTGCGGACTCTTGTGCTGAGGATGCTACCGGTCTCTGGAAACCTTGGTCGGATGACTGGCAGCTCCCGCCAGGCATGGGCCATGATGCCTGTGCTCGAAACCTTTCTGCTTCGCGCCCTTGTGCCTGACCAAGAGCAGCCTCAGTCCACTGTGGATGCATGGGATAGATCATGGGTTGCGCGGTAGGCAACAAAGGATTGCTGCTCTGATGTGTTGGCCTGGGGAAACCTGGATGAGCAGCAGAATGTGAACTGGCCATCTCTTCGTACCATCTCGATGACATTCTCTGCGTAGGATCCATGTAGGGCATTGGTGGGACTGAATACCAGGAAGCACTCGAGTCTTGTGCCACAGAGTTGCAATACATAGCTGCCTGCCATTGCTGTTGCATAGTATTGTACCTATACATATCTTGCATCAAATCAGGTCGAGCCTCATACCCTGGCATGCCATAGGAATTCATGCCAGAGACATCCATGGGCGTCGGAGCACACATAACAGGACGATAAGACCCATTAAACGCACCCATACTAGGCATTGCGGGTTGAGGAAAGGAACCAGGGTAGGGCTGATACATGTAAGCACTGTTAAGAGCAGGCATAGCCCCATACCAGCCACTTGCACCAGGCTTGACAAACGGTGGGTAACCCCATGCACCCGATGTCCCAGAGTTGCCAGCATTAGGCAAAACAGGAGCTGGTGCAGAGTTGTCTAGGCTACACTGCGGATCTGGAGTAGTGGGTTGGACAGACACTCGTTTTGATGTCGACGATTGACAAGTGCTATCCGGCTGCTGCCCGGTTGCCCTCTTATTTATCTCATAATCATCTCCACCATGCCCGCTGCCTTGTTTCTCCGGCGCTGTCTTCTTTGCTTGGCCTTTCTCAGGAGGACACTCAACTGGGGAGGGAGACGCTGCTTGATCGTCTTCATCACCTTCATAGTCTGGTGCGGCTAAAAGCTGCTGGACCTGTAACATACCAGAGTGGACGTATGAGAATCAGACATACAGTCCACAAACCTCTACAAGAACTCCAGAAAAGAAATAAAAGAATATCGGACGGGTCAGGTACCTTGATCAGGCGGTGCAGCTCAAAAACTTGGAATGAAAATATCTTCTGCTGCCTGCAATGGAAGAGGACCCTCATCAGACCCTCATCACAAGTACAGTTATTCCGTTGGCGCCAGCGTGGTGCGGACTAGTAGGCTAGACTCACGGGTAATTTGGATGAGGACGACGATGACTGTATTGATGTGGAGACTCCCACTTGTCTCCCTCTCACTAGTGCTCACCACTCTCTTACTTACCAGATTCAAACAAAAATGACCGGCATAAATTGCCAATCGACCTTCTTCGCCTCAGTCGTACAATTTTTCAAACACTGATATTCGCCCACGATGTACAACCACATAAACAAGACTGAAGAGCTAAACTGAAAGAATGGAAACGGAACTGTAAAGACGAATCGGATGCATAATACGAAGATAGGATGCACAAACAAAACATTCAGCTCTAGCTTAATAACCACAGCTCACTGGATGAAGTTCTAGATAAGTACATCAAGGGAAGCCAGAATATAAATGCTCCACTTCCAGATGTCAAGAGCGTAGGACAACACATTCATGCTTGATTAGGAATAATTTTATTTACGTTCCTTGCCAAACTTTCGTTCATAAACAAATGTCAGGAAAAAAACTACTACCCTTCTTTCAACTTACTTAATAGGTCCCATAAACCTCAAGACGGCAAGCTCATTCACTCTTCAATCCGGCACCTGACTGATCTGTGCCCTTACCTCCACACCACCTTGGCCATACTTACCACTCGCACAACACTACGCCTGACTTCGGGCGCCTGGGAACTTAAATATACCGAGACACCGGAAGATTCTCGCAACGCCAAGGTGGTTCCAGACCACGTAACAACACCCTGCTACTGGACCTCCACACATAGTGGGCACTGTAATTTAGGCATGACGCGATAAGATACAAAGATGCTGTAATATTGTGGAACAATGGGCTAACGCACCTCAACAATCCTAATCTTCAGAAGAAAGCTGGGGAGCCAACTAGCAGAGGCTCCCGAAGACGGAAAGAATGAGAGAATACTAGGGCGGTAATACGGCCTCCGTTCGAGCTCCGAGGAATGTACAAGCAGCCCCACAACACTGGACGGAAAACAACCTGACCCACCACAACCTAGTGCATTAAGCTCGTAGCCTACAACTACGTGTGAAGGCGACCATACCTCATGAATAACCTTTCGCATACATACCCTTACAGTGAAAGTTTCAGAACTTAGTCCAACAAATGAGGACAAGACCTGGCACTGGCTTACCGCCTTTCGGCACATGACCTCCAACCATGTGGACACTGTAGTTACGGAGCAATTGCAAGATGGTACACCATAAACGCAAAAAGTCAGACAAGCTATTACCAAACCACGTATTTGAGCTGAGCACAACTCCGCAGATGAAGTGCACCAGAAACTGAAAGACGAAAACAGGATGTTCATGATGTCCATAATTCCGGCATGAGCACCGTACATTCAAAACTGGCACGTGTTTTAACACAAACAGGAAAGTGGACTGAGGTGAGGTAGCGTGGCCAGTTGTGAACGCTGGCAGATATGCAAAGTCTTTCTCCCTTTCTTCTGAAAGGCGAAAATTGCCTAGCTGCTTCGCTGTGCAGTATCAACCCTCATGGAGACCGCTAGTGAGGGCAACTAGATTCACGAAAAGTTCTTGGATATCGTTTCCGAACGGGAAGTCTCAGCTGATACCACTTGGTATCAAATGACACAACAGACTCATTCCCATATTGGCCACGACATACAGGTCACTGGTAGCAAGTTGCACCTTAGATGTGAAAGAACCCCCGAACAACCAAACTCGCAAACTCAACCTTGTACACACCAGAAAGGTAAATATTCGGTGAACTTAATGGGAAGCTCATAGTCCCACAGGCTCTAGGCAAACATAAAATCAAAACCTGCAAAGAACGGAGTGGAAACAATGCAGACCTTTGCAGAAGCTTCCGTGCAGTCCAGAATCCTTGTTGACCGACAGCACTTATGAGATCTTTCGGTGTGATCTTGTGTGAGGAAGCTGCCTCCACCATAGTTGCGTCCGACTCCTCACTATCGCTCCAGAGAGTAGGCTGCGTGTGCTCGGAAATTTCCTCATCGCCAGGGTTGTCCACATTATCATCACTGCTTCCAGCAGTATTGGACCTGCACTCAGTAGAGACAGACTCTTTCCTATATTGTTCTCTATCAGACTCTACTCTTTTCTGTTTCTTTCCTAGCCCCTGTCTAACAACTTCAGCATGATCGTGAGGTGAGTTAGACACCTCCGAGTCTTTCATGGGTTTAGCTTTGGAAGAACCTTTCCAGTGCTTTAAGCCAAAGTCCTCATCGTCTTCTAAGACTGTGAGGCACTCACCATTACCAGTTCCGCAGCTCCTTACTCCCTCGGCTTCGGACGTGTCATCGAAGTACTGTTTGTGCTTCCTACGATGTGGCTGATCTGTCCCATAATCCCGAAAATCTGTGTGCTGTGAGTAGCGGCTACGAATATGGGAAACCTGCTTCTCCTTGTGAGCTCCCCCAGACAGACCCTCTGGTGGATCGATTTCTTGTGCCACTCCACGCTCGCTATAGACTATTTTCGCAGACACTTCAATTCCTCTGTGCTCTCCCGTCACACCTGTGACCGAGTCTTCTCTACACTCGCCCCTCTGTGAAGTAGGACCCGAAGATTCCACTTGATAGTCGTACGAAACTGGCATCGACTGATACGCCTTCGTGATGTCAATACCTGACTGCCAAGGTCCTCTAGAGAACCAGTCTGGAGCTTCAGTGTACACTTTAGGAAACCCAGTGCTAGCTTTAGGAGCAGTGTAAATGGGAACAGTACAGTCATCGTTTGACCGCCCTTTCTTACTGGTGCTACTCCTCGGGTTCGCATTAGATTGCCGGGGACTCGCGTGACCAGCTTCACGAGAAGAAGGCCCCCCACTATCAGCAGCAGGTATGCTTGGAGCTCGTTGCATCTCGCTGTCGCCATCTACAACTGTACTGCTCCCGCTACCATTCACAAAAGGTTGACCAGCATGATGCGGTATATTCATTGCCATATACGGCATACCCATGTTTCCATACGGTGGGGTGCAGAAGTATCTAGACCCTTCTTGGGAGGAGCTCTGTCACAGCCAGTACAACAGAAAGTCAGATCATGAGAAGCTGAGGTTTCAATATCGCCTATCTCATCATGGTATTTGCCCGTAGAAAGAAAAGAGCTCACGAAATTTAAACAGAGGGGCTACGGTGCCACCGTTCAACACCGGAGAAGTGGAGCAGCAAGCTCTGCAATCACTTCACACTTGCGGAGATATGTCCCTCGGTAGCTCCACTTAATTCCTAGCCGCAGACCGCTTCTTCAATGGAGGAATTTCTAACTGGTAGCGTCGCTGGACTTCTAATCAAATAACTCAGAAAGTGGAGCAGACATGGAAGAAAGTTGCCAAACCACCACCCGGGAACAGCTAGCCAACCCTATGAAGCACAAGAGAAGTATCCATCGTAAACTTGAATGGGACCTTGATGAGCGGTCCTACACCCACCGCCCTGAAACATCGACCAGGCCAAGTCCGCATCTCACAACAGTGACAAGGTAACAAGTCCACCGGTACAGATCAAACTACTGGTTCTCAAGAAACAAGACAGTGTTCTGGCTTAGTGAGCAGGCTTTCGACAATCGTCGAGTCCCCACGAGAGGTCAGAATCATGGGAAAGCTAAGGAACAAACAAGTAGCCGCGACGTACTAGCGCTGAAAGACACGCCGCCATTAGGGCCCATGACAGAGTAGAGAAGTTCCATAAACAGTGGTACGAACCGAAGTCGCAAGTGACTTCGTAAGAGACTTGAACGGAGCACTTCGTGTCCAGATGCTACAAGGCCAAGCAACAGGCTATCCGCAGAGAGGGCCAAGGACGAGTTAGCATTCATCCACGGCGAGTCTACTAAGACCATGAGTAAGAACAGAGGAAAAGTTCCTTCTTCCACCGCCCTCACAAACTAGGTAAGAGGCAGCTTACCGTCAAAGTAACACGGACGTTCCTACACATTCAGCTCTAGAAGATGGAAGAATGAAAAGAAAGAATGTCCCGAGAGTGCGAAAAGGCTATCAACTCAACTACTCAACCGTGAGCGTGGAGTAACCAGCCCGATGCGACTGTGAGACAGCGCAAAAGCGCGCAATGACTGGAACTAGAGTGTTGGCACGAACCCTGAAGACGGAAGTCCAAGCATGTGGTCTAAGCATTACTTTACAGCTTCCCTACGTCCTGAACTAAGCTTTAATGCTTACACTCTCGGCGCATAGGGAAGTGGTACATGCCCGATACATAAACAGCATAGAGCGGCCTAACATGGCCCATAAGACGGGAGAGCCGTTCCCACGTTCCATCAGAGACATGTTTCACCGTGCTCCAAGAGAAACAATACCTGCAGAATGGCCGACGAAGATCCCGAAGGCAGTCCTGACGACGGAAGTGATCCCGAAGGTGCCGCGAAGCGGTGAGACGGGAAGGTAAACTGCTCGTATAAAGACAACTTCTCGCCCGCTGGAAGTACATGAGGAGAGTAAGGAGTTGATCCTGATGGACGACATGCTGTAGGCAGTGGTACAGAAGGTGGCACAAATCTATGAGATGGAAACGTAAACTGCTCATACAGAGCCATCTTATTCCGAGGTGGAGCCCGGGGACCAACTCTTTTCGTTTCCTTTACGTGTAATCGCGGAAACAAAGCTCCAGTCTCCACACTATTAGCACCCGAACCAGCCCCACTCCCTCCACGGTGATTACTGCCATCTCCCTTTCCATCCTTACTGCCTCTCATCTTCTCGACTAACTAGACCTCAAAACTGCCAATACCCCTCTTCTACTGGATCAAAATAATCCTCTCGACTACCTCGCCGGTCTGCCAGCCGCGCGGTGTCACATCAACCGGCTATTTCCTTCGTCTGTCTACTCTTTCAACTTCCTCTTCCTCTGTATCTCCTACGATTCTGTGTCCTCGACATACTCGTTAACATGATTCATCGCCACTACCACCTGTCCACTCTGCAACGTCTATAGTTCCCGATACCCCATTGGACTTGTTCCTAAGCGTCATTCTCGTGAGTCTCCCGACTCCCTTGTGTGCCTGCCTTCTCCGCCTACTCGTCGTCGACCACAAAACTACCACTACAGTATCTCGTTTGTCTGTCAGTCAGCTTCGAGTGTCTCACGAGCCAGGGCGCTCACCACAACCACAACCCGAAACGCAAAAACACACCCACAGACAGGAAAAGGTTCCTCCTCTCTGTGCGGTTCCTATCCCTGACAGTCGTTCTTCTCTCGTTTGTTTGTGCGGACGCGTGATCTGATCTGCTCTGCACTTCTCCTCTCGACTACGAACACTGCGCGACCTCTCTACCACCACAAGAGAAACGATGGAACACTGGGTTGGATCGAACCGAGTGCAGAGAGGGGATCGTTTGCCGGATCTAGCTCGATCACTTTCCCCGAGAATCCCTGTAAAAATTTCCAAGACACGTGTCTATATCTTAAAAGCTAGTGGAAGGCCCCTACAAGAAATAACCTTTCCCTGTTGGACTAGTGTGTTCCACCGTGCCGCTCCGTATAGCTCACAGCACTTTATCTATTTCTGAAACAATGTTTGACGTATGAGCGCTTCGCATTATATCCTCTGCCAGGATGACTCAGCCCCCTAAATCTTATAAGTATCTGACCAGTTCTGTGGCTTTCCAGTTTATCCAACCACAATATGCCATGTCACAGGCCTTCGGCCTTGAAAATATCAGTCCACTCGCGCCTCGTACTCGAGTTAATCTGACCGCTCTAGTCAAGCAGCGGGCCCCGACTCCTTCAGACATGGCCAAACTCCTGACTCTGATTGGTCCACCTTTCCACCAATCATCCCGCTTCCTTGTCCCTACCAGCGCCGGTAGTGGGACTGGTGCCGAAAAGGTTCAAAGGATCTCTACGGCTGGATTGCTTCAGATTGCGAATCGACGGTGCACAGGCCACCACATCGTCGTACAGGGGTGCAGGCAAAATGTTCTTATCATCAGCTGGATGCTGGGTAAAAATGTACATTTCAATCCGTTTGCCAACCCCATCCGCCTGTAGCCCGGGCGGCGGGTCGAATCCTCTGGCAGGGGACTCATGCTGCGCAAGGGCAGCATACGTGCAGAAAGCCCCTTAGCGAGAAAAGGCCTAGAAACAAAACCTAAAGAAAGAGAAAAATCCCTGAAGGATCCGTTATATACCACAGTATTGAGTTACCGCAGCAAGGAGACGGTTGTTTCTGGAGGAGGAAAGCTTCCAGCCCACGGATTGGTTTACAGTGAGCGAAGTGAAATGATTGGAAAGGAATATCAAGACAAAGACTTTTTGTAGACCTTTTCACGCATGAGATTCACACTTTTTCCTATAATATCGATCCTTCCAGCCCAACTTCATGATAGTTGTCCAGTGCGGTGAACCCACGCGAAGATAAGGACAAATCCTACTAAACTCATTCGAACTGACTAGACTCTGCCTCCACCAATTGGTGGACAGTAGAAAATAAATTTGGCCTCCAAATCCCTAGGATATTTCGTCCTCGTAGCGTCCATATTCCTTGGCCCGCTACTCGTCCAGTTAGGTTCGGCTACAAAGTCGAGCCACGCAGGCTCGTACAGACTGGTTCGTTTCTGAATTCAGCCTGCTATCTATGGGACTTGCTCCTCACCAGAGAGCCGTCCCATATGCAAAAGAAAAAGGCAAAAGGAAAATAATAATAAAATATTTATGCACCACGTTCAAGTCAAGAAGTGGAAGGAAAATCCTCACTTCCTCGTGGACACTCCTTCTCTATGCCGTTCTTCGTCCGTTGATCTGCGTGTCAACACACATGAAAGAACTCGAGACGAATACAGAATGGTACTTCGGTCGTCTCTTGCAGTAGTCAGCCTTCCACTGCCGCATAAAAGAGAACAAAACTTGTTCTTCTTCTTCACACCCTTCTTCCTCTTCCAGTGCCAGAGCTGTTTCCCATGGAGCTTTGAACATTTACTTCCGTTCATGTTCATCTCTACTTTGAACGGAGCACTTTTCGGAATTGTAATGTGCAGCTCTAAAATTGTCATATCTGACATTCATTAGAATTTCATTTTATGAAGCTTGCTTTTCTTGGGTATCATGCACTTTGCACAGTCTGTACTGTATGGACGAAAGACTTCTCGTCTAAAAGCACAGAGCGCCTTGAACTTTGAATGGTGCCGGCACCATCAATGAGGTTACGAGGTGTCATTAGGACCATTGCTAACGGCGTTTTTCAAGGCTCCACGGAAAGCCATACACAGTTTTTCACAGTGCGTTCCTCAGAGGACAAGCTCTAATAAGGTGGAAAAATAAACACACTCGTGTTTTGTTCCATGTTTTCGGTGGTCATGATCGATCTTTTTCTCAATGTTCGGGAAAGTCTTTTGAGAAAACCGACACTCACGGACGTACTGTGACAAGAGAACTTTCTATTCCGGAAAACTTGCATGGAGTTAGTGGTTCCTTCCAACAAAACTAGAGCAAAAGTCCACAGGAAATGTGTGAATCAGGAGAAAGTGCACATTTTGTTAGTTGGGTCTTCCCACGAGTGAAGGTGAACGGGAGTACAATTTTCATCGGTACTACAGTGGGAGAAAACACTCTCCGTCAGGTGCACTTCCGTGAGCAGAACAGGTATACTGTACAAGGAATGGATGCATTTCAAAGAGCGCACAGGAATCCAACCACATGAGTCATGATAGACACATATGGTTCACTGAGGAAAGCGCGATGCAATGCATACCAAACCATATGGTTCATTAGAGCGTGTGCTTGGTTGGCTTTCACGACGAGTACAGTGCAACACGCACGAGCTTCTGTTGCTTCTCACGGTTTGATAGAGCATGTGATCACGAAAGGAACTTCTCTAGTTTCATGTGCCAGCCGAAACGTACATATTTCAATACATGATGCCTTCTTTCGGTGCATGTACGGTGCCGCAACACCCTTCGTGTAGCGAAGCATTCTGCTTCAAGCGAATGTAGCGTTGCTTACTTACACTACCCACTTAGATTAGTCAGACCGACATGTATCTTTTCTGTATGCACATCTTGAACAAGCCGTAAACAACGTTATACATCACATATATATGCACATCTTCCAATTCAGACGATCTATCCTTGGCAGATATTTTTGGCACCAATCCCGATGTTTGAAGTGTAGGCAGTTGAGATACTTTCCGTGAAAGTTGCAGTGCATCCCGCTCACAACTTTCATGGGCCGAGGTTTCCATTGGTAGATATTTTAAGGTCTATTTCACATGAAGATCGGTTCTCTTTGAAAAGTGAGGGAAGTTTAGGCCAGCTGTAGGCGCACACAGTATCTTCACAAATTCACATGCCTCTTGAGAAATATATTCCACCGGGAAGGAGTGAATGAATGAACTTCGTTCTCCAAAAAATTTCTCAGCTAGGAAGCACCAACTTAGTGAACATAATGCATGCAACATAAACTTTTGAGGAACTGCTACTCGCTTGTTGTTATCAGAAAATATATATATATCAAATGAAAATTTTATATTAAATTTAAAAAACTTAAATATTTCTAAAATGTAAATGATAGATGAACATAGAGATACGAAAAGATCTTTCCATAACCCATAGACAAGGAAAGTCAAATGTGCTCCCGAGAGTATGAGTGCCGGAGAACGAAGCAAAAAACAAAAAAATAAATTAAACAATCTGCATATTTCCTCTCTTCAGAACTTGGAAGAGGATAAATATATATGAAGTAGTACGACAAATTTAGGGTTTAGGTTTAAGTGCTTAGATCCATAAAGGGCTACTTAATGTTTGATCACACTTCACTCTAAATGGCTTGAACTCTTTGGTTGAAAGACTCTCTGATGACTCCTCCAGGTCAGCGGACTGTCCGTGAGGAAGTTGCCAACCGGTTTGCCGACTAAAGATAAAGTGCACATTTGAATCTTGCCTCTAAAGGCCGCCCTGGTGGCCGGAGCCAGAGTATACACTGGAGTTCAGTGTTGACAGTGAGGTAGCAGGTGCGAGGTCGTACCTCTCTCGTTTATTGGAGAGACGTATACGTACTTGTTACCCTGACAGTCTCGGACGGATACAATGTATGGGCGACAGAACTCGGAAGTCCGGCTGTCGAGAGGTCTAGGCTATGGATACAGATAAGACAGTAGCTAAGATAAGAACATGACAGAGCCCTTTGATATATCTACAGGTCGGGAAGGATTATAAGACTGAATCTCGGATGACAGAAACCAAGACAAGACAAAGCGGCAGGCCGTAGGAATTTTGGGGGTAGCTTTAATGTAGCCCGAGAGTTTAGCATAAAGTCATCTTGTGAAGGGGCGGAAAATACCCCTGCTACCCAAGTTCACGAAGGTGGAAGGCCACGGACCAACAGAGGTATTCATATCCGCAGAGTAGGCTAGGCGAGAGAGCCGCGAAGCCCGAGATAACTCGTGCGCGGAGTTTGAGGTGTCGGACGCGCGAGAAGACGAAGCGTCATGAACAGAAGGCGAGATGGCGTGCGTACAAAGGTCCGGCCTCTAAGACGTGGGGAGGCAAAGCGGCACACGTACTTAGGTCCGGCCTTGCAGACGGAGAAGGCGAAGCGACACGTGCCCCTATGACATACCTGCAAGCGTGGGAAGGCAAACGGACGGGTCCCGAGACGTGTGAACACCTCGGAGGAAATAGAGCATAAGGAGGAGGGAGTAGACAAGGAAACCGCACGAGCGAGGACCAAAAGTATAGAGTCCAAGGTCAAACCGGCAGTTCAGTTCCCCAAACGGAGTTTGTTGATAGGGAGTAGAGTCGAAGCCCCAACAGACAGATGACGTGGAGAGTTCAAGCTTGGTCTTCACCGAATGACAATAGAGCTCCACAACCACTAACAGTTCATTCAAAGTTTATTCTTGTAGACGAGGAGTTTGATTTTAGAGCTCCATATGCGGAAGAGGTCACCTCTTCACAAAACATGGTTTCTTTTGAACCTTGTCCACTTGATGTATAGTTCTTCATGAACTATTTCCGTATTCTAGACAAGTTATTTTTTGAACTTTGTTTTTTCTCTGGTCTTCTCAATACATGATTTTGTTTCTGTGTCAAGTTTATTGGAGAGAGCACTACTACAATTTAGTGTATTCTACGACTAAAAGATTAATGACTCGTCTATGATTCATGGTATATATGACTAATTTAGTCATTCTTTATATGATTGATACTTAGTTGTCCAAAATTCAGTCATTAATTATTCACTAAGTCGTATTAAGAATGACTTAGGAGAAGAGCGTGATGAAACGCATTAATCACTCACTCAGTTATATCAATAATGACTTGTAAAAGTATCTCCTAACGTGGCAAGAAGAAGTGATGCTTTTAAGAAAGAAATGAGTAAACGCGGCTTGAGCGGTAAAGAGTTCGCGAACATCACTTCAAACACTCGTGCTCAAACGAAGAGGGTTCTCCTGTGCAGAAGTCGATTTCACGTCTAATCTCCTTTAGCATTACGTGTAGAAAAGATGAACGTGCGAAAGACTTTGCTAAAAAAACTTCCGAGAGTATATGCATATGCATTGTTCATTGCATCATTCAATTCGGTAGTAACAGGAAGAGCTGAAATGAAGAGGGTTCTAAATGGAGTCGAGTTCACATTCAGAAGTAGAAACCAGAGCTATGATTCCATAACAGTGTTCTCCTTATCGATGATGTTTGTTCCGGTTTCAGTTTTTTTTATTTAAGTTTCTCTGTTGTAAAAGCCTCTCCGCTTGAGAACAGAATAGCGAGAGCTGATAGCATGGTGAATATAGATTCTCAAGAAGTATCTATCATTAGGTTAGCTCTCTAGGATCCAAAATGTTTGAAAATTCGTGATTCAAAGTTACGGAAACGCGAGAAGAATCGTGCACGGGAACAGAATTGACCCAAAATAAGGTGTCCATGTAACTTATGCAAGGGCTTGAAACTGATTTTGATCTCTAAAGTGGAGATTCATCTCATCAAACATGGTCGTATGCCACTATTACGCTGGTGGAAAGATCATAAATAGGAGTGGGATGACTCAGATGATGAGTGGAATACATTTTTTGGTGTTGGGACTTCTGTGGAAACTGAGACAAGAGATTTGGGAGATGCAACTATTGAGGTTCCCTCTAACAGAGCTCATGCAGATGGTGTTCATGAGGTGGATACTCCTAATGCTCATCATGTCGATGTCTGTGGAGCAGAAGAGATTGATGTGACGAGAATGTTGGGAGAAATTTTTGAGCAATTAGATTCTACTCAGACATCGTTTGTTGATGAAGCAATGGATCAGGAGGACCTCAGTGATTTCGAGTTCGAGGGGATGATTCAAAAACAACGAACAGTGTCTTCGAGATGTTTGTAAGCCTTTGTTTATTGGGGCTCGAATGTCAGTGCTATCATTTGTGATGATGCTTTTGAACATTTGCTGTCAGCATAATGTTTCAAATGTGGCAGCGGATGAGATTTTAGCTCTACTGAAGTTGAGGGCTTTTCCTGAAGATAATGAGGTTCCTTCTCGATATTATCATGCTAGACGTTTGGTGTCCAAACTCGGTTTGGACTATGATTCAATCCATGCATGTCCCAAAGGTTGTATTTTCTTTCGTGGCTCATTCTCTGCTCTTGATCAGTGCCCAAAATGTGGGGAGAAGATATACTCAGGCCAATCACGTCAGCCTGTCAAAGTTCTCCGTCATTTTCTTTTGATATCGTGTTTACATAGAATGTTTCGAGTGAAAAGCATTGCCAGCTTGATGAAATGGTCTGCTAGTAACTACTCAACAGATGGTATGGTTCGACATCCTGCTGACTCAAGAGCGTGACAACATGTGAATCACGTTTATCCAGACTTTCATGCCGAACCTCGAATTTAAGGTTTGGATTAGCATTAGATGGAGTGAATCCTTTCGCTGATAAGAGCACTAGCTGGTCTACTTGGCCAATATTGCTAGTGAATTACAATCTACCTCCTTGGCTATGCACAAAGAGGTTTTTCATTCAGCTGATTTTGTTGATTCATGAAAAAGAATCTGGAAATGGAGATAACATAAATATATATTTAGAGCCGTTAGTGGAGGAGTTAGAAAAATTATGGACCGGAGTGACAACTTATGATGGAAGTTCAGAGGAGACAAACAAGTTTTTCAAGTTACGAGCTATGCTGTTGTGGACTATCAACGACTATCCTGCATTAGGAGTTATATCTGGACAGAGTACCAAATGTAGACTAAGTTGTGTTGTTTGTGGTCCAAGGGTGTCCAGTGACTACTCCAAGCACCTGCATAAACCTATATTTATGGATCACAAGAAATGGCTATCGATCCAGCATCGTTACAGAAGCAGACGGTTTGGACATCATCTTAATAATGCAGCTGAAAATGAATCTTCACCAGCGAGAGTGACTGCAGGCGAGGTGTTGTTATGGGCTGATTTGAAAACAGCGTACAACGAAGCAGGCGGAAGATCTGGCGATCCTTCAGATCCATACAAACAGTATGGGGTGAAGACGAGAAGCATCTTGTACAATTTGCCATATTGGGAGGTGAGTTGAATGATGAGTCATACCAATCCTGTACGTTTGCTGTAATTATTGGATTCTCTACAGCGCTCATACTGTTTTCAGCTTGGACACTTTACTCATAGTCCTCCCCTCCTGTTCACTCATGGGAGCACAGAACATCATCTCACTACTACTGCTGTAAGTATACACTAGACTCTAATAGTTCTACTTAGCTTTGGGACTATCTATTGATTATGCAAATGATATTTTTTCTTTCTCCTCTACATTTGTTTCCTTTTTCTAAGTTCTCTTGGTTGTTGTTTTCATTTCTGTGCCATGTACATTTAATACTTTAGTGTGATCCTAGTATATACTTTGTGATTTCTCTGCAAGCTCACTGATCAAACTGCTTTCTAATTGTATCAATACTGTGATTTTCTCGTATACAGAAATTGTTGATTCGTCATCAAATAGATGTGATGCACACTGAGAGGAATGTTGCAGAAAACATACTTAGAACTATATTTGGAGAAGAAGACAAACTGAAGATCAGGAAAGACTTACAAGAGCGCAACATTCGAAGAGACCTGTGGTTGTACCCTCATCCAAATAGATTCAATATGTGGATGAAACCTATGGCTCCTTGGATTATGAGTCCTACAGAACAGAAAACTTTCAAAACACGTCTTGCTTCATTGAAAGTCCCCTCTGGTTATTGTGGCCGTCTCCAAAAACATATTTTAGAGAAAAGAATTGGACACATGAAGTCTCATGATTTCCACGTATTCATTCATCAAATTTTACCTGTGACCATTCGAGATCTCATGAGGACTGATATACGAGTTATCATATTGAGATTGTGCAGACTGTTTAGGAGATTATGTGTAAAAGTTTGGGATCAGAAAGATCTACCTATGCTGCAGGAGGATGCTGCTGAAACACTAGCATCATTAGAAATGCTCTTTCCTCCAACTTTTTTTGATAACATGCTCATTTGGTTCTACATCTAGTAGATGAACTAGACCTTTGTGGACCTGTCCACACAAGGTGGATGTATCCCATAGAGAGATATCTGTCTGTTCTTAAGAGATTTGTGAGAAATAGGACTAAACCAGAGGGAAGCATGGCTGAAGGGTACTTGAAGGATGAAGCAATTGGGTTTGCAACAGAATACATGGTTAATTTTGAGCCGGTGAAGTCACGAATCTGGGATGCCGGTGAGGATGAAGGAGTATCCATTGAAGTGGTAGAAGGTGCTTGTAAAGTGATTGGGTTAAGCACCATCATGTGAGACATCGCTCATAACTATGTACTACTGAACGTTGAATGCTTGCAACCATTCTACAGGTGATGTAAATATGGCTTGCATCTTCAAATTTTAATCTATTATCTTGGTGACTTCCGTGAAACAGTGTAACATTAACTGATGTTTTGAGACTCATACAAGTGTTTTGAGTTTGAGGTTTATAATGGACTCGTGGCTGCTATGTATGCGCAGGGCTTGGAAAGACTTGGTTCAGCAAAAGAGGCTTACTGACGGGAGTACGTTTGCAGAATGGATACACGCTATGATTCGAAATGCTAGTACTGATCACGAAGAGCTTAACAACTCGATTGTTAGAGCATTGACTGTTCCACCGAAATTGAAGTGTCGAACGTATAAATGTATCAAAGCTTATGGGAATCACTACAGAGTAGATGAAGATAACGCATCAGGAGTTTCTTATAGAACGTATGATTCTGGTATTGCATGTGTTAGTCCTGAGTCACGAACTGAAGTGGGTATTTCAAATTGCAATTATAGCTATACATGCATTTTGAAGCAGATTATACAACTTGATTATGGCCTTGGTAATTATGATCCTATTGTGTTTAGAGGTTCTTGGGTCCGTGTCCAATGGGAAGGGCATGCTCCATCGATGAAGTTTGACGATCATGGTTTTCTTCTTGCAAATTTTAAAAGGTTACTTCCAGAACAGATAGACCCATTCGTGTTTCCTAATCATGTACAGCAGGTATTTTACTCTCCTGTTGATTTGAATGATGAAACGGGATGGTGTGTGGTACTACGGAAAGATGCACGGCAAAGAATAATACTATGCGAGTCCTCTGATATGTTAAGTGGGGAAAATGGTACGTTTAGGACTTTAGAAGCACCGATACCAATATACACGAGCATCACTCTCTTTTGACGTGAAACCGCGGCAAGACATGCCATGTGCCAATATGATCCACACTGACTCACAAAGACCACTCACACGATATTGTGGGAGAGGAACAACAGGGAGAGGAACCAAGAAAAAACCCTTATCAAGAAGAAAACACGCGACGCAATGAATAGCCAACAGATGGGAAGACCCCATCAAACCTTACAAGAAAAAGAAAGACCCGAAGGGTCAAGCAACCAACGCCCTGAAGGGAAGAAGCTACTGGAAGTAACCAACGCCTCAAAGGGATTCACTATCGTTATCTGTTGATCTCTCAGTTTCATTTCCTGAGTCGTTATCGTTCGGTTCAATACTATCTAAAACTCCGATATTGGTTGGTAGGAAATGAGACCTAACTGTTGGCAATCGCCGGTCTTGCCGTGATTTCAAGTCAAAACATAGTGGATGTTCCGTGAGGAATTTATAAATGGTGGTCTCCGTGTGTCGTGAAAATTTCGTTGAAGGTGATCTTGGCAGTGACCGGACTTGCTTCGATTTCACGTCAAGAGAGAGTGGATGCTCCTTGAGAAATTCGTAGAGGATACGTCCTAATACTAAGAGTTTGAGAGTACAGGATTTTCCGAAGGTCTCACTCTCTATACATGATTTCTTGTGCGAGGCGCCACTTGACATACCTTGATGTGTTTTTGAAACTTGTTCTTCTTCTTGGTGAGGTCCACAAGAGAGCGATGCTACTTCATGTTCACTTGTGGGATGCAACAGTTTTGATTTACCGGTTGTGATATTCTAGGAGCGATACACGATCTTACTTCTTGCGAATAGACCCGGTAACCAATCGCCTTCTTGGCGTGAAAAAAGACTAGTAAATGGTAAGTTTTCAACTGGGTCCTTCTTTTTCTTATAAGGTTCGATGAGGTCTTCTCATCCGTTTGCTGTTCATTGCGTCTTGTGTTTTCGTCTTTGTGAGGACCTTTTCTTGGTTTCTCTCCCAGTTGTTCCTCTCCCACAATATCGTGTGAGTGGGTTCGTATGGATCATATTGGCACATGGTCGATCTTGTGTGGTTTCTCGTCAAAAGAGAGTCGATGCTCGTGAAAAATCAGTCGAAGGTGGTCTTGGCAATGGGCCAGTCTTACCGCGATTTCAAGTCCAAACAGAGTAGATGCTCCGTGAGGAATTTGTGAAGGTGATCCCCGTGAGGAATTTGTGAGAGTGGTCTCCGTGTGTCGTGAAAATTTTGTTGAAGGTGGTCTTGGCAATGGCAGGTTTTGCTGTGATTTCACGTCAAGAGAGAGTGGATGCTCCTTGAGAAATTCGTAGAGGGTGGTCTTCATGTGGATGCTCCTGGCACGCCTGTAGATATTGTCATAGAGTGGATACTCCGTGAGAAATTTGTGGATAGAAATGAAATCTATTGAAATGGATGACGATTCGACTGATCATTACAAGCTCAATGACATTCTGGACGAGAGTGAAGACCCAAGTTTTACAAAGAACGCGGATCAAGATTCATTAAGTGATGCGTCCTCTCTTAATGCGTAGGAAGCTACGAGGGTCAAAAATATTGCTGAACGAAAGAGAATTGAATCACGATTATTTGTTGGTCAAGGACAGAAAAAATGTGTAAGTTTGAACACTTCCTTATTAGTTCTTGTCATTTTTCTTGTCATTTTCCGAGGTTATGATACGACTATTGCTCTGCATGTGGTGGGGTAGGGTACAGGATGTCCAAATTTCAATACTTTAAGATTTGACGTAGTGCGACTGTGTGATGGGATTGATATAGAGTGAAATTTATCTTTTCAATATATGACATGATATTACTATCACGTTTCTTACTCAATATGCAGACTTCCGGGACAAAAGGTGAGAAGAAGTCTACTTCACGACGAGCGAGGTCGAGCTAGTGTAACTGAAAGCACAATGTTGCCCAGAGTGAAGACGTGCAATCGATCCCACAACTATCAATTTCCCTACCCTACCACCCCTCTACTCTCGAATCTCTGGACAGAAGACGCTTCTGAAACCTGAACATCTTCGGAAGACGCTTCTGATGTCTGAATGTCTTCGGAAGACGAATGTCTGCAATTCGTATCAAGAGTGGATTGGATTTCCTTTTGTGTTAAGAGAGGCTTGGTACAATCCCGAGTGACTTGGTAAGTTGTTTGTTGTTTTGAGAAGCTTGAAGTTGGGAACCAGACCTGTGCATCCCGATCTTCTGAGCTTCTCAAATTCGCATTTTCCTAGAGAGACTAGAAGACTAGAAAGGCTAGCAGAATGCGCGAGAAGACGTGAGGGTCCTTTACGGGTCTCTTCTGTCCGACCCATAGTAGCCTATTCCTTCTTCTTCCCGAACTTAGGAGAGAGTTGTGAGAGGTCTTGCTGGCAAAATCTGGAGGGTCATGTCTTCTCGTCATGCAGCAAGCTTCTTCTGAGTGTGTATGAGAGGTGAGGAGTCGAAAGAACAGAGTGTGAATGTCTTGTGTCTGTTGTGAGGTTAGATTGCGTGTCGGAAATAGAAGACATGTGAGATCAGTGAAGAGAAGCTTGACGGCGGGAAGTCTTCCGAGAACATTATTGAATCAGAAGTTGTCCTGGGAGTCTTCCTGGAGGTCACTATCACCGCAGGAGCCAGCGACCATCTTCTGAACTCTTCATACACTCTGCTTCTCACATATCTTCTATCTTCTGTTAGGAAGTGTGATGTAATGCAAGGTGGGTTGTCTTCTTAGGAATCCATGTGATGCCTTGCTTAGTTAGGATTGTTTAGATATACGAGAAGAGCGAGGAAGCGCATGTCGACTCAGCTTCCCAGAAGACGCTTCCGTCTTCCGAAGCAGCACCAGGCGAGCCCACTATGAATGTTGAGCAGGAAGCCACCTCAGTGACACCCAAGGTGTTCACAAGGCTTCCCAGCTTATCAGAAGCTGAGTTAGGAGTTCAGGTAGAAGCAGATCAGATGGAGATTGCATCCGAGCAAACAGATTAAACAGCAAAGCGTAGAAGACAAGTGACATTTTCAAACTTAGTAGGAACCGAACATGCTATCTTAGGAGGTGACAATTTTAGTGTAATATTATATAGGTGATCATGTGGCAGAATAGACAGCACAGGAGTAACAAGGTGGATGGCTAAACAGGAAGGGGAACCGCTTGCATGTGAGGTGGCAGCTTTTGACAGAGGTTCTTCCCATGTTCTCTTCCCTTCTCATCGCTTCTCGTCTCTTCCTTCCGTTCTTGTCTCATTTTCGTCTCCCCCGCTCTTCCTCGGTTGTTTGCAAGAAACCCATCGATCATTTTCTCCATCCCGCATTTTCCTTCTGTGAAATTGGGTGCGGAAGCGCTGTCCAATTTTTGACAATCGTCTTCTCGCTTCTTCCTTCCGTTCTTGTCTCATTTTCGACTGATGCATGTTCATTATCGTTCGCACTAGGTCCTCTCATGTTTGGACACTTATCTCTCTTCGATGGTACACCGGGAAATTGAGATCCAACTCTCATTTGGTTAGGCCAACAATGAGTGTTGGTCATCCAAGGATTAATTGGTGAAAACAAGTTCTGTCCCGGCCATGATCCCGAGATACATCATCATTAATCACAATTCAAGTCTTGAAGCAGAAAGAAATATTGAATACACTGAAAGCAAAGAAGATCATTATACATCAAATACCATATATACATTTGTACTCAGACCTGGTGGTCATGTTGTCGGAGGGCCGTTATAGTTTCAGCCGGGAGGCAACACCGAGCCCCAACCCATGACTCCTGACGGCATCCAATTCTGTGACGACGATTGTGGACACAAAGAGGGAGACACTGTGTTTTGTGAAGATAATATGTTGTCATCCACAGATTTCTGGTTCCCCACTTTGTTTATCTGCCTCCTTACAAACTAGGTTGTCGTTATTTTTCATCTTCTTCTTGAAGAGCTAACTTTTGGAAGTACTGTGTATGTTTGCTTCATCATTCAAACTGCATGACCAATGGACTAATATTTCTTTAAATCTATTTTCTTGAAGTTGCAAAATGATGATTAGATTCTCCTAACTGATATTCATCTGCAGGACTTGGTGTAGGGTTCTCGTACACAGCTGAGAATCGTAGGAAACAACGTGCAGAAAAACGTAAATGGCTTCAATCTATGGAATCACGCAAGCAACAAAGACTTACGCCAAACTTGGTCCAGGTCAATTCAGATGGAGAGGTTACCGACGATGGTAGAAATGAATGGTTTTCGGATGTTCGACGAGCTTGTCTGTCTTATCTTGACCTTGGAGTTATAGAATACTCAAAACAATCTGGAACACATATAAACAATATGAAACGAGCTTTGGATGATAGATATGAGTATATTGGTGGGGAGTTACCACATACTTTCTTGAAGATAAAAGCTATGCAGATATTGAGAACTGAGAGAGATAAGTTGAAGCGACTTTGAGAGACAGTCGGAGAAAAAAGAGCCGATGCTGAGTGTCCTCCCGATGTATCAGAGAACCAGTGGCTTTCGCTGATTCAGTATTGGACTTCACCAGAAGGACTTGCAAAGTCCACTCGAATGAAGTCAGCACGTGTTGCAGTACAAAAGCTTAATCACTCAGGCCGTACTGGATATGTAGGGTCAGCAAAAGAACTTGTACGTATTGTTAATATAAGTATTAATGTATCCACACACTTACACAATCGGTCGATATAACTTTTTATGTTTGAGTGTTAAGAAATGCATTGTTGCTTGCTTGTTCCATTGCAGAAAGCTGATTCTGGTAAAAGTCCCAGCCATAAACAAGTGGAGGAACATGTCTTCACATCCAAAAGTGCCACTCAAGCTACCCCTCAAATGCCAATGGTACATGATCATTCATAATCTATGTCTGTGTAACTTGTGATAGTTAGGTTCTTGATTATACATCTAATTACTACTTATTTCTGCATAAGTTACCTTATGCATCCAATTGTTCATTTACTCTTTTGATAAATTGGTTGTTAATTGTTGTGTGAATGGATGTTGATTTCCCATGGTTTATCTCTCATCGTTATCTTACATCCATTCACGAAACGTGGTTCACCTTAGATCATCACTATCTACACAGAACAGACGTGGTTTAGCTTAGATCATCACCATCTATGCACTATGTATGCATGTTGTAAACTGATTCATGGGCCATGTGAATTAAATCTTATAGTATATGACGATTAATTTGAGTTGAAAAATCCTCAATTTTATTCTGATTTTTTTCATGTTCATCGATAGCTTTTCACTCCATGTTTGGTGTTGATGAAAACATAGAGGTGCATGCCATATGAGAGTGTTATGACCGTGCATTTCTTATTTGTAAGTCTTTTTTAATTTATAAGTTACTAATCATATATTTACATCGTGCTTTCTTACAAAAAGCTGATTACAATAAAAGTCCGAATGAAGTGGAAGAACAAGTCTTCACATCAAAAAGCAACATCCATTATACAGCTCAAACATCCACGGTACATTCTCACATATAGTCTCTTTTCTTACACTTAGATACTTAGACCATATTATAGTCATACACTTAAATCAATTGGCATCACGTATTATTCTGGTCATACTTTTGCACTTTCATACTCGAAGGTTCTTCCTCCGAAAATATGTTTAGCTTACGCATTTTCATTAGTTTGACCTCGGTAGAAGTATCAAACATAGTTTTAAAATACATCTCAGTACTTATCCATCGTAAACTAGTTTCTCTAAAGATCGAAAGCTATTACATAAGCCCGCTTCATTAGATGTATTGTGTACATACTCACTTCATGTACGGTTCTTTTACTTTGATTTCTTACACTACCACAGTCTCTCATACCAAGTTAACGTACGTTTACTGCAACAACATCCTCAGTTTATTCGTGTTCTTTCTCTCTAGATTCAAAACCAATGCACGAGGAAGTTATTGTTTCTCTGGGTTCCGTTCTGTATGTTACTTGCTCATTATTTGTTTCTTATCTTGATTCGTTCTTTTGGTTATATTGTCATTAATTTATTGATATATGATGATCGTTTGTCGCTTTTTGATATCAAAATTGATGCTTGGATAGAATCAATGGAGATCTCATGCCGTCAACATTTAGTGGACTTTGACTGTTTATCTCACAAAGTCGACTCTCAAGGTGCAGAGCTTTTGAAACTGGTGCAAAGTGTAGTCTCTAATCAAGCCTCTTCTGCTAAAAGTACTGAACATGCTCAAGAAAATTGCAAAGTCCATGACTTGTCTTCTGATGTAGAAGCACAATCAATCTTATATGGGGAAGCTCAAGTAACGTCTACTGTCAAAATGGAGATAAAAAAACTTTGTCATCCAAATCTGGGCGGCGGATCATCATTCGCAGAGAAGACTGAGAAGGATTCGAAATCTGTGACGAGAAATCCAAGAAAGAAGAAGGTAAGGTCATAAATATTCTTTGCATTCAGTTGGCTGTTCTTAGTTTTATGTATTCATATCATTACTTTTGTATTATCTTAATATTGATATGTGTTTGATATTCTTCAGCAGTTTCAAATCGACGAGTACGTCATTTTGAAGAAGCCAAAAAATGCTATGATACAAGCTGCAGTAGGGAAGATTGTGGGATTAGCAGGGATGCAGATTTCATGTTCAGAAGAAGAGATTCCGATCGGGGCTTTGGTTATTCAATAAACTAAAGTTTTAGAGCATTCAGTGAAGTTGATATATCCTGACTTGACTACAGATCCACCCTTGTTGACAATTGGTGACGTCAAAGGTAGAATAGTTCTATGACAAGAGTGTCATCTGAGGAGAGCAGATATTGCTTTTTTAATGTCAGTTCATTGAAACGTAACTTTGAGATGAACACGTTTGAACTTTAAAGATAAACTTTGTACAAACATTGATCACGTGATCATTGTCAATGAAATACCATGATATTTCTTTCGAGAATTATAAGATAATTTTGTGACATCTTGCATACAGTCACTATTTTATGATTGTTTTTTTGTCATAAAAGATTAAGACTTACAAGAACCTATAGTAAGATTTTAACGAGTCAATGAAATGAAAGTCCAATGAATGTCCAATGAATGTCAAATATTTGAAATGATGGACATTCTGATATCCACGTGTTGCACTTTCAACATGTAAACGTGTTGATTGAATCATAGATACAATGATTAGGTATGTGCATCTATGGCTATACTAAAGAAATTACCTGTCATAAAATATATGTCTCAAATTTGACACGTGTCATGATGTGATGCAGACTGCAGCTAGTAGTGCAGTTAAACTCTATGTAATCTACCACGTGTATCGACATATTATCTGTCATGTATGACAATTGTCGCTCATGACTCTGCACATTTAATGACTCAAAAATTCTCAGTCATATGTTAAACTTGACACATTGTAAAGTTATGAGTAAATGGTTCTTACGACTTGACGTTTGTGATTAATAGTTCACTCAGTCATTCCAAGTTATATCTTGTAATACATGACTCATTTCAGTTATATATCTATGTTATAAAAATTATGATATGTACTAGTGGAGACAGCCGTTTGAAAAACATGTTCTTCCAAAATAACTATAGTTTTTTGGCTTCGTTCTCGTTGGACTAAGAGAAGTTATTCTCATATAATTTCTCGAAACAATTGCAAAGAGTTTGTCATGCTCAAGAAAGGACGTGTCAAACATTTGTAATTCTTTGGTTTGATTCTTGATGAACTAAGAGAAGGGATCCTCCTATCGTTTCTCATAACACTTGCAAAGAGTTTGTCGTGCTCAAGAGAAGATGTGTCAAACATTTGTAGGTAAGAGCTAAAACAATAATTTGGATTTCAATTGTACATTTCAAACCGTTTTCCTAAAGTTTTTTCCACGAATTTTGTTTAGAATAATTTTTTAATTTCACATGTACTCGTGGTTTCACACACTTGTTATTTTTACTTAATTCTGGAGGTTACTCTTTGTTTTGAATAACCACTTTGGTTTAGTTAATCTCAATGATTACGCGCCAACCTTCTCTAGTCAGCCTTCTGCGTCGTGAGTTATGGCGTAACCAATTGTGGTACGCAGAAATCTTTTAAAATCAACTCTTTAATTTCACGTGTTTAATTTCCTTCTTGAAGAACTTGTCTTCGTGAATAAATTAAACTTACTTCTTTGAAGAAGTAACATTTCAGTTGTTTTTAGGCAGTTAAAAGGTCATTTATTGGCCTTCAGCTGTACTAATTATGGTCTAATCGTGCTAATTTAAGTCCTCCTGGTTTCACACACTTGTCATTTTTTATTGTGTGAGGACTCTTGTTCCTCTCCGTTTTGGATAACCACGTTGGTTTGGTCAATATCTGAGTCAGTGGTTACGCGCCAACCTTCTCTAGTTAACCTTCTGCGTCGTGAGTTACTGCGGAACAAACTGTAGTCAGAGCTTAACTGACTGGGTTGTGTTTAGTCGGACAACCTTTGCTGGTGATCATGACAAGGTTTCTCCGAACAAATGTGAGAAGTGATCATTTCTTATGTGTTCTTTTCTTAGTTCGATTTGCCAAGCGTTTAAATTTGCCAACGTTTCTGTGATTTTCAAAGTCATTTTTAACATGTGTTATACTTTTCACCTCCACCTCGTCTTGGAAAAATAATTGGTCGATCACTTCTCCATGGTATTAGGTATTACTAGATGTTTTGCAAGACCGATCCCAGTAAATGGTCCTTTTAACCTTTAATGTCTTCACGTAAGAATATCAGAGATTATCAAGACTACTAAATTCTTCAGAATAAAGAGACTCAGTTAAGTACTAAGTCTTGCGTTCCAGATGTAATATCATCAATACTATGTTCTATCTGGTGGATGGATTGCTAAATTATGAACATTCAATTCAAGTCATGTTTGAAGTTGTAGTGGTTTCATGACTCAGACTCCAGTGTCCTCTACTCTTCTAGGACCACAGTTCTGTGTAACATACTGTTCTGAAGCGTACAGTTGCAGTACTAACATATTATATATCAATAATACATATCATACTTTTTTCTTGATGACACTGCATGTTATCAGCTGAGATACCTAATTTGTGCATCGTTTCCGGCTTTGCATGCCTTGCTGTGGGTTTGTCAATGGGTCCAAGCAAAATTCTCAAAGTCAACGCAACCTTTTGAGTCCACAACCTTTTGAACTTTTTGAACTCAGCCTGCTCCACGCGAGGCATTTCTATGTGTCTACTGAAAAACTGTGATGCATAACTTTTGGTTTTCATCCGAATATTGTGTATCCTATTCATATTTCGGGAATTTTCTTGCATGAAAAAATATTGTGAATGTTAAAGTAAAATTATAGACTAAGTAGATGTGATAAAGTAGAATATAATATAATTGTTAAATCCAAGCTAGGGTTACAGAAAGAACCTATAAGTGAAGTGCTTGTAAGCACGCTCTAAAATATAGTATGAGCGAGAACTTGCCAAGCTAAGGTAAAACTGTCAGTACTAGAGCAGCTCAGATGCAGAGCTTGGTGTATAAGCTCAGATACATACATTTTAATTATTTGCAAAATATGAGGGCATGCATCACCATCAGCTACAAGCAAGAGTTTCGTTATTGGTCCGTCCTTCACCTTCTATGAGATGCAAACTTGCTATTCACCGTCATTGCCGTTGGACATGTGACGTTATAACATGCAATTATCTCCTTCATGATCAGCCTGAGGCTTTCGTACTGTTCGAAATCCATCGACCGGACTTGCCAATATTGTTTCTTTCGAAATCCTTGCATCGCTTCTTCAGACTGCTGATAATCTCCTGATGTCTGAGCCTGTTCGCCAGGTATTTGGAGGGTGCCCTTGACTACGGTAGTGTACTGCAATGCAGAATTTGTGTTTGTGTTCATGATCAAGGTTTCCAGTTGTGTTCTTTCCTTCCTAAGTTTCTTATTCCTTCCTTTAGTATTACTCAAAACAACTTCGGAGGTTTTAGTACTGTCTCTTTCCCATTCTGTCGTGAAAACACTCACGTTTCACGTTATGATTGACATTATACTATTTCGTGATACTAGGGCTGGGATATATATACTTCCAGAAACTTGGGAACTTGGGCACTACTTTCAGAAAGGAGTACAGTAATTGTTACCTCGGGATGTGAGAACCACGCTTTGATGGACTGAGAATATGTCACCTTTCTTCTGTGAAGTCTTTCATTCTCGTGCTTACCGGTACCGTTGCTTTTCCTCTTTTGTACTTTTCCTCTTGTACTGTATACAGTTAAGTACTGCGTCAGCCTCACGTCCTGCTTGAGCTGTACGTCCATCTATCCCTTATAGTTACCTGTTAGGCTTTCAGGCTTGGATAACTGGGTAAAACCTGAAAGAAATCAGAGGATTACCTCGCTGAACAGTTTGCTATTCTGCGGAGCTTCAACAACTTAATACTCAGTGCTCCTTGCGCTTGCTGTCGACTGCCGCTAATTTCCAGCTCTCGCAAACGTCGAGCGACCAACAGGAGGATTTAGTGCATATCGTGAGGGGAAAGCTGGGTTGTCGGAAACTGGATATCTCAACGTTGGGAAGTCAAGGGATTACTGTGAAATTATAGTCTCCGATCCAGCTAAGCTAGCGCTTCGAGCCCGACTGAAGACGTGCCATGTTGATAGCTCATGATCATAATCGCTCCGTGGGTATCCTTAACCGGTGTCTTAGACTTGAGAAAAGGTGTAGCTTTCTGAAATCTTTACCTTTCGCAGTGCATAAGTGGCTCAGTTGCTGGGGAATACTGATCTCTGTGGTGATATCTCCAGACATCGTACGCATTTGGACATCACTAGGCGTGTTCCAGTCTCTATGAATCTTATATAAATGTATATATGCTGATACAAGACCCATGTGAGACTTTGGGTGAATGGAGTGAGTAACTGTCCAATTACAAACGCAAGATACACGAGGTGTAAAGGTCTCCGAGTCATCCGCAATCACCAGGAAGATTGTGCGTGGAGGCTACTCGAAAGCTGATTGTGGACCCGGATCTGTCACGATATCCGGCTGATTGTGGAACTTCAAACGCTAGCAAGCATTTTAGAACGATGTCTCCTAGCATGTAATGACAGGAAAGCGAACGAACGATTGACCGAACATAAACTGTTTCTCGTCTCTCGACCACCCAAGGGTGAAGGTTTACAAATGCAAGAATCTCGGGATTTAATTACCCTCGCCAAACATTCAAGATGACAGATTTAGCCAGTACTGTATTCTTGTTTCTTGTTTTTCACCTTCTTCCTCGTGAATAGAAAGCCTTCTTACACGTTACCTTGAAAGAGCTAGCGCTGGATATCTCTAACGTGGTACTGTATACAGCTGGTAGTGCGACCGAGATACTTTTGTATTGGTTTCTAGTTACCTTCTGCATCTTCACAGCCGGTAAATTATATATCTCCGATTGACAGATGACTAGCGAGAATCATTTAGACTAAGTCTTGAAAACGACGAGTCATGGAAAGTCAGTCATGATCAGGTGGTGAAGCTGAATCTCATGGATTTAGTTTCTGGCCATGGCATTCAAGAACGAGGACAATTCTTATCTGCTATGCAAGCTCATTGTGTCAGCATATTCGTGGAAAAGACATGTAACGAGATGCTTAGAACTCTTGAGATAAGGAAGTCCACACTGAATTAGTGAGCGATCGATAATATTCTGATTTGATGTATATTATAAACAATTTTATTAAAAATTAACTTTTTAATCTCTCGAAAGATTATATATATCTGTACACTTCGTGGTTGTCCGTTGTTGGTTCAGCGTGATTGTGGTTAGGTACCGTGGTTGGGAAGAGGGTTCTGTGGTCATGGATTTGACTTCCGTGTAGCTTCATTTATTCTTAAAAACAATCGTTTATATACTGACTCATATTTAAAGTAAATTGTAAACACAAGATGCAAGACAAAGGAAAGTCCAACCTCCTCGTTTATTCTATTCTAATTCCAGGATATTTATAAAAATATCTTTCTAGTCTAATATATACTCATTATTTTCCCCTTTACATTGTCAAGCCGTTTGAGTGAAGTGTGAGGACGTTAACGTGCCATGTTTTGATTTACTTTCCACCAAAGTATTTCAGCGAAGCCAGACTCCTCTTACTGAAAGCTGCATACTACAGGTGGAGGAGCGCCTATCTACAGACTCCGAGAGTCACTAGAGGAGAAAGAGTGGATAAGTCCTCAGCAGATGGGAAAGGACGAGGATTTGCGTATAGTATATTCATTTTGCCTTGGAATCCCGTGGAAGCCTTGGTCAGGGTCTGACAGTGCCCTTCATACCAAACTCCATCGGAGAAATCAACGAAGAAAGCTTCAGAGATGGAATCAAAAAAAGTTTAGAGTTGAACTCTGGAAATATGTGTAAAGATCCAAACCGAAATTTCTAAGGTCAAGAAGGGAGGCTAGATTATCATGTCAACCGGGATCTACCTAAGAAGAGCTTCTGCAAGCTAGACTGCCTCTGAACGATAATAATGTTTGACGGGAAGTGGTTGCTCGCAGCAGTAGATGGAGAGAGGAGGATGGGAACTGGGGAGAAGTCTGCAGCCCGCGCTGGAAAGATCTCTCCAAAAGAGATGCAAGGTAGTGCCATCTCTTTAAGACTTTGAATAGGAATACCCTCGTAGATCTGTATGACTTTGAATAGGAATACCCTCGTAGATCTGTCAAGATTGACGCTCATTGAGGGAGTGAAATACCGCGGGATTTTGTCCATGCCAAAGAAGAATGCTTTTCCAGCACGATCCTCTAGGCGCTGACATGAGCAAGTCTCTCCAGGTATGCATAGCACGTAGCGACGCCGAAGTCAGAGCAACACAGTAAGGGCCAACAAATAGCGATCCATTTATATCCACGGTAAGTACCCCTAGTCTTCTCATGTCCCATCTGGGCAGACGGTCTACCTCAGAATTGCCCATCTGATTCTGAGAACTTGCAATTTAGTTTACTGCCACGGTTTGTCACTCTTTTTTTGGGTTGAAAGTGCCCACCCAAGAAGATCTAGAGCAAGAACCTGTGAGAATTCATCAAGAAAATTTAGTAAGGTAGCTTCCCAGCTGAGGCCCGTCTAACTGCTTGGAGGAATGTGAGAGAGACTCCAGTGTCTACTGCGACAGAGGCCTTTCTGGAGACATCCTTCGGAATTCAAATGTTTAGTGAAGTGTTTAGTTTGTGTAGCACACTACGGTCTCTTCCTTATAACAAATGCTATGTTGAGCTTTTTGTGGTAAACCATGGTCTCTTATGTTTACTACCTGCTTTCTTCTTCTTCTCTAGTTGTAGTTCTTAGCGAAGTGTCCCCTAAAATTTCAGCAATCTCAGAAGCATTATTCGCACACTCTAATCTGCAGTGTGGACCCTAACTAGTACTCACGAGTACACAGTGATTACTGCAACGTCAATGTCCTTCTTTTTGACCTTTTTATTGTTGTTCCTCAGTCCCAGTATGCGGTTTACTTTAGAGCGCAAAATATCTCACTCTGTCTGAAGTATGTCTTGCCATTCTCCGTCTGATTCGGATTAATCTCGACGGATGTGTTAACCGAAAGATATACGAACCGTCTGGTACGCAATCCAAGCATCTTAATGCAAGGTGCTTATTATGCATGTTAAACAAGGTCTTGTCCACCGAATTTCTCACAGATATTAGGGTTTTGATTCGAATGTCAAAACTATTATGTTTCACCAATGTCTTCTCATATGTTACGCCATGTGTAATAGCTCTGCTAGTTAGCAGAATTCACGGGAGCTTAGTCCTGTTAAGACCGTTTGGTGCCGTTAGTAGATGTTTTTGATTCTGATCTCTTTGAGGAGTATATTGTGAGATAAGAGCTTGCAACTTCACTCTTGCGAGTTCAGCACTCAAGCTTTTGGATATGATAAATGAGTAGAGTGAAGATAACCTTAATTCTCTGATTACACAAAGTGGGTTTGGCTTGACTAGAATGATCTCGTTACTGATTGATATTTCATATGGATGAATGAAAGATTACTGGAAAGAAGTGGATCACGAGGTCTGATTTGAGTGATTCAGTGTGTTCAGGTTGTGAAGTTCTTCCAATGATATTCGGAGTGCGTAGATTGATGATACTTTTGATTTATGGATATGCGTGTGCATGAAGTTCAATTTCAGAGTTTTGATCGCTTGTTGATCAGATTGTTGGTTCTTATATGAGTTATTTGAGGTATTTGGTGGAGAAATTATACAGAAGCGCTGCCAAAATTGGCTATGATAGTTGAATTTCTATCATAGTGTATCGACTGATTTATGATCAGTCGATAGGATATTAGGATCACGTTATCTGTTGTTGACGATTTTTTTTCTATGAAAAATGCAGTAGGAATGCATTGGCAAGGCGATTTTAATGCAACTAAAATAGTTCGATTTGGTTGAGATTTGAGTTCGCAGCAATCATTTTTGTGTCGTAGAAGTTCTACGTGTGCTATTTCTTGCACACTAGTCAGTTTTTGACATAGTATGTTACACATTTTGATCATTTTTGAGTTCAACGCAGCGTGACAGAAGGTGTGCGAAGATGTCGTGGTGTGATGCAGATTTAGAGATTTCGGGGCATAGTGAGTTGTAGGCTAGAGAGGCTTGGAAGGCGTGAAAGAGGATTGCAGGGTTGCGAGATTGCGTGTTTGCCACGAGGGTTCACTCCTGATTTTTTTTGAGAACTCTTGAGTCTAAAAGAAGGGTAGTTTTTATTATTTAGTAAAAGTTTTAAAATCATTAGATTCTTAAAAAACTATTTTTAATTATCTTGTCATTTATAAAGAAGTCACGAATGCTAATTTTTATTTAGAATCTAAAAATTTTCTCAAAAAGATCTCATTATCCTCATATAAATTGATTTTTTTGAAATTTTCTGTCACTTTTAATAAATAATATGATATCTTATATTATTCAAAAAATGTTTTATTTTTAAAAATAGGATATTATTTATTCTTTTTCTTTGAAAAGTAAGATTATTCTTAATATAAATCTTTAAGAAATACTACTTTATGTTAGTCGTCAAAAGCACGTGGTTTTGTACTTCTACAAGTGATCCCTTGACGTTTGCAATTTGCAATTTGCAAAGCTGAGCGAGGGAGTCAACTTGCTGGCATGCGAGTTAAAGACAACTCTCTAGTCGGCGAAGGATCCTAAAATCAGATCATCCATTTAGACACTATTCTTAGTAAAATTGCTTAACTACTTGTAGCTTATAGTTCATTTACCACAAAACCACTTGCTCTTGGTGTTACATAAGAAAGCAAGTATGTATTTACACACTTCTTAAAGGCTTTAGAAACACATGTTGGACATTCGGAGAGTAGTAGTGTGGTGACCCTCATCCTAGTAAGGACAAGTAGCATATTCTATGCATTAGATAGATGTGTAGTGCATGTGAGAATAAGCTTACAAAGAAGCTTGCACAATGGGTTTTTATTTTGCAAGAGTATGACTTTCAAGTTGTACATCGACCTGGGATGGTGAACTATGATGCAAATGATTTGAGTTGAAACCCATGCATGAGTCAACGAGATGCGAGTTGACTCATGCATGAGTTTCAACTCAAACCAGGAGTTCATTAGTATGGTGAGACAAATGAGGAGGTTGTGCCGAGGTGACATATCTCTTTTGTATATGTTGGCTTTGTATGTCCATGTTATATCTTCTCAAGTAAGAGAGAAGATGATGAGTCCTCGGACCTTAAAGGTGAGAATGGTTTAACTGACCAGTGGGATATTCAAAAGGATGCGTTGGTTATAAAATATCTCCGTATTGGCATAAATGATGAACATAATAAGTGTCAGAGAGCGAGATCGTGTCCTCCAACAAGCCAAGAGATTCTGACAAGAAAGAAAACATGTACTTGGGGTGTGAGAGGATGAAAAAGTGCGTGTGGTATCACACCCATTGCAAAGAGCATAGTTAATGCGGCATGCTCATGAGGACTTTAGACATTTTAGAGTGAAACGTACGTATAGCTTACTCTAAGGATAATATTACTGGCATAGTATGCACACCGACGTGCAATAGTTTATTAGACGATGTATAGTTTGTGATTAAGTATGAGCATCATTCAATGCTCCTACTCCACAACTACACCCTTTATCAATTATGAGTTGGATTATCGTTGGAGTTTGGATTTTACAGGACCTTTACTTGTTGACTTTACGTCATCATTTATATGTATTAGTGATGGTGGAGCACTTCTCTAAGTGGATTGAGTTGGTAGCGTTACCTGACAAGACGAGTGAAGGAATAATGTATGTATTCCTCGGTCGAGTGCTCAGTCCTTTTGGTGCGCCAGTCGAAGTGCTAACTGACCAAGGCACATAGTTTCTTAAAGAGTTTCATGCCTATGTAATAAGGCGATGATTGATCATCGTACTATATCTCGAGATCATCATGAGGCATATGGTTTGATAGAGAGAGTTGTTCAAATAGTAAAGAGAAGATTGTGCAAGTATGGCTTGCAGAACGGACATTAAGAGATTGAGATCTTCAGTTATCTTGGTTGGTTATGGGATATCGATGTAGTTGATAAGCATCGTGACATCCTTTTCATTGTACTTTTTGCTAAATGATCGAGAACCAGATTTATATGCGGTCATTTGTCGTGATTCTGTTGAGGTTTTGGAGCTTGATGATATGGACATGTGGATGAGAGAACATGTTCTCAACGTGCGGAGTTGTTTCGAAAAGTTATGCCGATGACGTTTGAGAACTTAACAATTGCTCAACATCGAGATATGCTCCGATATGCGACTATCCAGAGAGGAGATTACCGGCTGTCCATACGCAAGTTTCAACTTGACGATTATGTGTATTTTGCAGCAGACTTCATCGACAACCTTGGATGTTATCGTAAGATGTACTATCTTACGTATGCATGAGGTGTTATCTTCTGGGTCTTCATGTTAGAGGGTTGTATTGGTGTTGTTTGGGAGGATCATGTGCGTAATTATGTGTAATGTCATCTTTCAAATATCAATAATACAATGTATCCAAGCTTAACAGTAGTACGAGTTGGCTTGATATGCATATTATGTGGATCTGCTAGCATAACAACTAGCATGTTATTGTGTGATGGTTGTTCGAGAGGATAGCACATGTTGTGTTTGATTCCACTCTTTGACGTAGTTCTTTCATGGCAATGGATGTGTCCACTACCTATATAGCGAGGTGGTCGATTTGACTTTCACGTGATATGGATTGCAAATAGACGACTAACATGGAGCGACGTAACACCCGACCTCCTGATCTTTGCGGCCAAGAAGGCGCATATCACGTACTTGAAATATCTGGAGTTAGAAGGACCTAATGATCAACTAGGGGAAATTGTGATGTGTATGACATCGTATGTATGTTGTGTTTATGTGTCATTTGGTCAGACAGTGATGTATGTTGTGTAGCAATGTTATTGCGCACGACAGCTGTCATGTCATGTGTAGCGACTATGCTAGTTAACAGAGTGCATATTAGCTAGTCCCGTTAAGATCAGTAGTGTTGTTAGGAGAAGATCTTTGTTCGGATCTTTTTGGGGAAGTATAGTACGAGATAAGAGCTTGTAAGCTTCACTTCTTTTGAGTTGAGTCTCCAAGCTCTTGGCCATGCTAGATGAGCAGAGTGAAAGTAACTTTGATTCTACGATTGCGCAGAGTGGATTTAGCTTATCTAGAGTAATTTTTGTATCGCCGGTTGACATTTTAGAATGAATGAATAAAAAATTATCGTAATACACTTGTGTATATATATGATATCATATGTGATGTATCGTGCAACGATGTGTATGCGCACGACGCATATTGTGCTTACGTGGAGATAAAACCTGGTTCTCCAAGAATGAGACTAATCCTCCGAATTGATATGTGCAAAAGCAGCCATAGCTTAGTTCAGCACACTTTGCTTTCCAACTTGACGCTTTCAGCGATAATACTGCCATTGCACTTCCTTCTCTCAGATGATTTTCCGGGGCAAACTGAATGAACAAGGTCAGTGGATGAGGGATGAAGGATAAGATGTTGTGCCATGCACTTTCGGTGTAAAATCAGTATCGCTGCTAAAGGTGCTTGCTGTCTTTTCCTCGTCATCCACTTCTGTTTCAGTCGGTAACTCGAGTTCAGTCTCGCAGAGTGGTATTTGGTTTCCCATATTCAAACAGACTTTTGGTGGAGGTGTCCAACCGCCTCAAGGAAGGAGAGGTAGTCCGTTTCCTACCTTTCGAGCCACCTGAGGTTTAGAGCTTGATTATACAGGCATTGGGTTCCGGGAACTTAGTACGTGATTTCATCTTACTATCCATCCTGGAGTTTTGCAGGATGAAAGTCATACCGGTCGCAAGTGGCTCTGCAGTTCAAAGGATCTTTCTTCCTCGAATACCATACATGAAACCTGCCACCCAGCATTGCGACTACATTGTCGATTCCGCAAATATTTCTTCTCAAATAAGAACCGCGTATATGCTTGATGGACATAGAAAATCAAGGTCATGTGAGGACTCACTGCTCCGGCACAATTTATCACATCTCTCTCAGAACAGACTGAACGGCATCTTGATAGATCTCAGTGTACAAGCATCGAGCTCCCTAAGTCGAATAGCACATCCTCGACAGCTTTAGTTCGTCCTTTAGCCGCAACGCAGCTCATACGCTGGAATCAGTTCCCTGAGCCAGAATGGATCTCCCCTGATAGCGTCACTCGGGACTCCAGGAGCCAAAATGACATCATTTCCCCTGCTGCGAGAAAAGATACTCCCCAACAGCACATTTCCCGAGCCAGCATTGAGCTCCTGAGCTAACCTCATTTCTAGGCATCGAATCCTCTGACTGAGCCAGATAAGTGATTCCGTTGAAGCAACAGTTACACGCGGCCAGCATACAGCAGTTGTGGGTAGCTCCCCAGGAAAAACACATCTGTCTACAGCATCTGAAGGATGCGAGGAAGACTGTAAGAAGAGAATGCGGGAGCCTAATCAAGCGAAGCATGTGGCATCAGAGGACGAAGTGCTAATGTCATCCATCATCGCCTCAGAGCGAGTACTTCCCATTTTCTTGAGGAAAAAGAAATCTGTCTACAGCATCTGAAGGATGCGAGGAAGATTGTAAGAAAAGAGAACGGGAGCCTAATCAAGCGAAGCATGTGGTATCAGAGGACAAAGTCCTAATGTCACCCATCATCGGGTCAGAGCGAGTACTTCCCATTTTCTTGAGGATATCGATATATCGGAGTCTAGTGCCCACTCAGAGAGAATTCATGGTTTTCCGGTCGGGGATCGATTCATGAACCAAACGGGCAAACCATCATTCTAAAACAATAACCCATGAGCATCTAGTTTTACAGAAGAAATCCAGTGCTCAAGTCAAGTGAATCTATATGGAACTCAATCGTACCTCGTACCTTGTACCTAATCTATGAGTACGGATCGGAACGACGTCCTTCTTTAGAATCTCTCAGCTCCTTCTGGCGTATGGGAACATATTAATGTACCGAAGATGCAAATAATCTGGCAAGAGTGTGCAGCACTTCGTATCAGCGGCGGAAGCAAAGACGTCAGGTTGGGTTTTTCTCATGTCTTTTGAATCCTTGCAAGGTTTTCATGTTTGTTCGTACTTCATGCGGCCTCGGACTTGGAGTTGCGTAAACCAGGAGGATATGAATGAATGAATATACTCGTAGCTTCGTGAAGACCCTAAGAGTCAAAGAAGCTGAACCAAATATAATCCGGACATCCATAAGAATTCAGCAGAATGACAGAAAGGATATATAGACTGTACTGTCTCCACTTGTGGGTTCAACCTACAGAATAACCAAACGGCTATCTATCTCACAGTTGCTTATAACTTGGTTCTTGCACCACACTTGTCTCCCAAGTATGTAACGTGAAATCCAGGTATCCATGACTATATGCTGAGAGATGATTCGTGGTTAACTCACTTGTGAAATGAGGTCCACAAGTAATTAAGTGATAAGAATGACATTGTGATAGTGTAACCTCGATGTAAGAACACCCGGCCCGCGTCAAAATACATAAGTAACTTAAAATTTCTTATCTTGTTATTAGTAAAGAGAAGCTCAGACTTTAATATGACGACGGTAGACATATTGCCATTGTTTCTCGCTTGTACTGGGATAATTTATTTATCTTTAAATGAAAAGGTTTGATCAAGTCAGTAAAACTGTATAATTAAAATTTCTTCTATACATCTATACATCACAAGAGATTTTGTCATATAATATATATAACGATATTATCGATATATATACTATAACAACTATGTCAGGTCGATATCTCGATATATGGACAAATTTTGTTCTTCCCCATTAAGGTCGTTATGAAAGGTTAAACTGTATGATCACAATCCACCTTAAAACCTGCAGTCAGAAGTCCATAAACTACTACTGCTGTGAATCACATCTAGAGTTTAAACAGAGAACTTCATAATAAACCATCCGTATATGAATACGGGAGACTCAATCTCTGTTTGGCGGATATATGTATAGTGCGACGATAAAACTGCTCAAGAACGTCCTTTTAAGCTCTTCTTCTAGAAAATCTTGATCCTCATAAGTATATAAGACTTAGTACATTAGCACAAGGTGCTTACTGCAACTGAACATGCGAGAAAGATTTGGCTTCCAAAAGGACCATGTATGTTGTTCACAGAAGAAATAAACTGACGGAGCATCTGGTAACCCTTCGAGAGGGCGTGAACTCGTCTTGCCATCTCTTTACTCGAGCTTACTCCTCCTCCAATCTGCGCTTCCACGGTCCCTGAGCTACACTGGACCGGTACCGTGCATGCTTACGATTATCTCGAAGGTTTCCAGCACCGTTCAACTTAGTGGAGTCACTGGCTTTGCAATTGGAGAGCGCGAACGGGGTTCGATGTGCAATTCCGAAAGAAACGAGTTCCGAAATGGGAATTGATAGGCATCCAACCGTAGCCTACGGGAACAGGTGCATCCGATCTTGCATTGCAACTAAAACTCCAAAGAACTCTGCGATGCGGGGAAATCTGGAGCAATCAGTGAACTGTCACAGTCCATTGTACTGGGGTAGGTCGTTCCGTCTCGCAACTCAGTCACCTTTTGGTCCTTCAACTTTCTACTGCGTGACATATATAGTGCAAACTTCAACTTACAATTGAAAATTACAAAGTCTGCTCATCCAGTACAGTACGCTCTTACTTAAAATTGTAACGTCAGTACATCGTCCAAGTCTCTTATTCTTGGTTCTTGGCGACACGTGTCAACTGCGTATAGGAGGTGTCTGCGGGCTGGAGACGGACAAGCACTCAGCTGACGTTTCATAATCCCAGGTGACATGGACCTGACGTGGAAGTCGAATTCAGACTGCCACGTCCGCATGTCGAGTCTTCAGAAACACCAGACGATTTGAAATTCGAATGTGCAATTGGTCGCGTCTACAAGAGTCCTGCGTCCGTGTAAGTAGACCCGTGTATATAGAGAATTGCAGCGCGCAATCCCGCAGCTTCGGAGGGCGCTCCAGTCGTGCACGGGCTCTTACACAGAGATTTCACTGCAGAAGTCAGTGCCGGTTTGACAGATTCTGAATCTGGTAGTCGCGAGGAGAAGATTCAGAATTGGTGCTGGGTGGAGGACCTGCACTCAACAATGGACGATTGCATGATCAGGGTTGAAAACCGACGCCGGGCGGATTCGAGGTTGAGACCTTCCACACTTTATACGATTTCCATGGAATTAAAGATTTGGTTGAATGAGGTGTTTGTGACTTTGAATGATGTAGTGGTGCATCTGGTTAGGAATCACGACCATGATCAATGTGAGTCTCTCTATCTTGTGAGCTTGTGCATAGGTCCTCGCTGTTAAATTTTACGGTGCTGCTTAGGGCCGTAGCTAACTGTATTTCGAACGTGCACGTTCCTTTTACATTTCTTTGTAGTTGGAAAGTGGTTCTGCCCCCAAAGTCTGTAATATGCAGATACTACGGGTTACCTGGGGGGTGTGTTCGTGGAGACAAATGTTTCTATGCTCACGGTCAAGAAGACCTTCAGAAACGAGTCAGTGAGTGTTCGCAAGGTCTTGTTCACAGCACTGCATCGTCTTCACGGCTTGTCAACGTATGGTCTCAGACCTTCCACATTGCAGTTCTTTATTTCCCGCATTCCAGTGAAACATGTATCTGATGTGATGTAACGTACACTCACTGTGGTTTCTACATGTTATATATCACAGCATTCACCAGAGGACTTGACCAAGAAAGTCTTCGTGGGAGGACTCTCATCTTCTGTAGAATCCGGTAACCTTATGCATTACCGTCATTACAGTTACATGTTCTTTACTTTACTAGAGATCAGACGTTTGCGGTTTGCTGGTTCGCTGTAATACATTGTAACTGCATGTATTACAATTGACGTCAGAGTGATGGTGTAGGTGTAGGCATGCTAGTTAATTTCTATCACGGGGAAAAGATAACACTACTAGTAGGTATAGGGATACGTCGCATGCTAGACAAACTGAATGAAGCATGGGAAATATTTACATTCCTCTATCGCATAGGATGTTCAGTGTTCAGCTTTGCAGATTATTCTAATATTGCAAAACTTTACGATTCTTTTAACTGGCAGATGATTTACGAGAATTTTTTGAAGAAAAATTTGGCCCAGTTATTGACGCGGTTGTCATAGAATCTCATCTGGGGGATCAAGTTCACTCTCGTGGTTTTGGTTTCGTCACATTCGAGAATGAGAAGTCCGTTGTATCTGCCGTCCAAGCACATTTCGTCAACATATTTGGGAAAAAGGTACGACATGGATCTCTCGAGTGTCATAATCCTAACCATCTTTCGCTTCGATCCAGGGTTTCACATTTAGTTGCTCCGAGCTGCAGGAGCTGGTGTCGTGTTTTGCCTATAGTCGATAGCTTCGTATGGACTGCTCCGTCCGCGTCCTTGCACGTCAAAGTGGTCTCTGGAAAGTCGTCCGAAGGTCCTTTTTCTCTATGTTCTTTCTTCAGAACATAAAATGCTAACAAAATGTAGAATTTAAGCACTAGGTTCTTGCTCGCTAGAACCGGGACAAATTTATCGTCTTGGGCCTTCGGCCCGGATTCTTTCGTCCCTACCTTTTGTGTTTGAAATGTGTAGTTTCTTTTCTATTTACAACTTTCCTCACTACGGGAGCAGGTCCTAGATTAGTTATGAAGACTCTGTGGCAAAGCTTATCAAAGCTTATCCGTAAACTGTCTATAATCCGATCCAAGGATGCTGTTGATTCCTAGAAAAATGAAGGTCAGCCTAGTACAATATCCGGACGTTTGGAGTGCTCCTACCTAAGGACTGCTAGTTGAGCTGTACGAAATAGAACCAATAATTTGTATCTTCCGGAATTACTGTCAGGTGGAGATTAAAGGTGCTGTTCCACGACTGGGATCCTCCCACCTTGAAACTGCGAAAGTAAGTTCTGGCATGCCAGGGGCGTTTCATGCAATGTCAGACGTTATCAGCCAGCGGTTGCTTGGTCTCAAACTGTATTCCGTTACACCCAATGAACAGGCAAATTTTGATACGCAAGGTCAGTACCGGTATGAAGGTGACACTGGTATGTCCTTCAGCAGAGAGGCAGCTTGTGCAAACAGTACTCGTCCCACGGCACCCGACTGCAGTCCACCGGGGGTAGCAGAATGTCGTAGTTGGGTGCCAATATTTGAACAGTGGCTCCCAAAATTTCTACTGGAGGTCTGTAACCGTCTGAAGGAAGGAGAGTGGTACCCACTGTCTTCCTTGAAAGGCGACTTTCGCGCAACCTGTGGTCTGGAACTAGACCACGAGGCAATTGGTTTCCACAAGTTGAACGATTTCATTAGGTCGCTGCCTCACTTATGTAGGATTAAAATTGTACCTGTGGGACTCGGCCCTGCCACTCATATGGTTCTGCTGCCTGCGGGGTCGCGAATGACAACAACGGGTTCTCATCAGATTCAGGAACTGCATCCGAGTTGCCCCACGGCAGCCGCATCGTTGGTTGAGACCGGCCGTTCTTATGCAGCGGCAATATGCCAAGGAACTATCAGCAGCGGGAACGGTTCTCTCACTTCTGCAGGTATTAATTCTGAGATGAGAACCATGGAGCCGCATGAAGACTATTCCATATCAAGATCCTCCAGCTCAAGGAGCAGGAGTTCTGGGGAGTCGTTACTCCGGGAAAATGATCATGATTTTACCCTTGCCGAGAACAATGTGAATAACCTGCTGAGGGAACATGCCGTACGTGCACCAGTTTTCACAAACCAATTTGAAAGTGGAGCAACGTTAACCTGTAGCCCGCATGAAATTGAAAATTCAAACTACTTGAGGCAGCCGAGTACGCCTGTGGAGAAAAATGCTGGAAAGGAAAACTGGGACCCGATCGCGAAGAGAGCATTTGGCCTTAACGGACAAACTGCTAACTTCATCCACCAAAATTGCCTTGAATGTATGAACTCCTATGGTTCCTTAAGTCGGAAAGCTGAATTTCATAATCCTTCAGAAACGCATGATCCTTCAGATCACTTCATACATCAAGTGCTTGACTGTAGTTCTTCGACAAAACCTTTGGAGACTGGTTCATGCGGAGAATTCGAAGAGGGGTCAAGAATTCCACTTGAGCAGTTGACTCTGACCCCTTTTGCATACTTGAAACATGAACAACAGACTGCACCTCCGTGGGTACAGAATGGTCCCAGTAATCGGGAGGCGAGTGTGCAGCAGTCATCATCTGCAGGGAGCAACCTATATGAGGTATATCTGGATGCAAGATCTATGCTCGGTTTCTAATCAAATCTTGTCTTGTCTGGAATGCAAGTGTTCCACTTTGACGTTGCTTTGGAGTCCGATACATGCGAATCTTGAGTGTTTAACTCTAAAGTCTTGGTTCAGACTTTGAGTTGGACATATTTTATCTATACCTTGCCGAGGAGTTTTCGACTAGGGAGCAATCTGCACAATTGCCAACTGATTCAAGCTCTGCTATCGTATCATGCAGGAATCAGGGCAAAGTAATTTAAATCCTCATGTTGCAGAGAAAGCTCGAGGACCGCTTCAGAAATTGTTCCTCCTGCACCCTAGTGATGAGGATCGTGAAAAGATTACTGCAGCTTGTGCCTTCGGCTGTAAGCGGAAAGCCATCTGGATGACATTTCCTTGCAAGCACTTTGCTTTGTGTTCCTCATGCAGGGATTCCTTCTACAGGTACTGGGGAAAAAGCGGTGATTCACTTTGTCCTGTGTGCTTTCGCGTAGTGGAAAAGTGGTATGCACTCTACTACTAAGAGGCACCGTACACAGTTTCGACGTAATGGTTGACTGAAGAAGTCCCCATGTTGTCTCGTGACATGGAACGCTTGCTTTAGGCATAACTCTTATCGTCAGCATGCTACTAGTTAGCAACCTGGGGTAGCACAGTTCCATTTGTATATACGTATACAAGCTAGTAGTACTATCAGATAAATGGAAACTGTTGTATCGTGCTGAAGAACATCTTGAGGCTGAGAACTACGGTCTATGAGTAACGTGTGACGGATGCTATCTTGATCCATCCGTACCAAACACTCGGGACTGTATAAAATATCTTTGTAACTCAATGTTATAACCCTGCAATCCCATTCTGTTACTTCTTGATCTACTAGTCTAGGTGTAATATATTTCAGTATCAAGTTTCTTCGCCGTTTTTCTACTGATTGTTTGCCTGTAACTGCTCAGTTCTAAAACACCTGTTAAACTAAATAATGAAGTCACCATATATTGAGTTTGTTTTGGATCTTTGGGTAGTGAATCATGATGTTCTTATTGAAACAATATACATGGTCACGTATCTGGGAAGAATAGTAATTGTAATTAATTGTTCATGATCGCGTGTTTCTTGATGACATTGTGCACTATACACTTTTTCCAGCAGTGTAGTAAATATACTAAGTATATTTTAGTGAAGAAATTAAACCGCTTCAGTAGTATTCTAAAAAATTTAACATGACGATGTGCTTATACTTCTAAGAATTCTGAAGCTGAATTTGGAAAATGTTTTAAATTCATGCTGCTCACCTTCATTAATGCTTGAAGAAAAAATGTTTCTGAACCTAACCATTTTTCTCTTCAAAAAGTGGTGCGATAAAAACGTATAAAGTGTACAGATGTCATTGTAAGAAATTGGGCCAGAGCAAATCTTGAGCCCGAACATGGTTCGTATGTCGTGTTTATAAGTCGAATGAGGAATCTCTCGAACAGAATACTAACCCTGGCTCTCACACCACATTCAAGGTGTTCTTCGTACCTTATAAGTTCCACATCGTACTTCAGAGCATCGAGCTAGTAACTTTAAATTCTGGCACAGTGACTGTTCTTCAACTGGTCAGTGAAAGTTGGTTCAAAGCTCTTATATTCTAGTTTCCTTTCGACCTGAATTGTAAAAAGTTAATAGGCAAATTCGATTCTTCCATGTAACGCTTGTTGCTTCAAGATTAGCTATCTCAGTTCCTTCAGCTCAAGTTTTCAGAAAGTTATCTCAAGATTCTCTCCTTATTCATTGATTTTGTTAGTAATCATGACCTTGTGAACATGAACACTCGGTCCTACCGTAACTTTACTGGGCGGCAAAGGTTCTTACTTCGCGTCGTAGACGTCACAAATCGTACATGGGTGAAATCAAAAAACGTGTATCACGGACTTCCATTTGGCGTTAATACGCGTATAACTTCGGACACCATTCAGTGCAGTGCGCAATTTTCCACGCCGGAGAATAACGGGACTAAAGCTGGATGGAAGAAGGATGACTGACTCTTATACAAGCAGTATGATCTGATCTGATCTTCAGGACCTCCCGCATTAGTTGAGAATAAAGTGTACATGTATCATCCATCTCCTCCTTCCCTTGCTGCTAAGGCGCTTTGACGAGAAGATGCACCTGCTCCTTCCTTGGTAGCAGGGGTCTTTACTTTTACATCTCCACTTTTTATAGTTTTATGGTATCACCACGGTGATATAATTTACTTGTCTAATAGGGAGTGCCAAAGCTATGAAAGAAGATTCTCTAACGGGAGTAAAGCATTAGTTTATCAAAGGCTAGCTTTGTATAGACTAACCGTCATCGTGTTCGTAAATTGATATAACTATTTTATTTTGTAATCTTATTTTCTTCAAAATTAGAGTAAATCTTTTTTATTAACTAAACTTCTTTACGGCCCAGAGTTTCGGATGAATTGGATAAAAAGTGAATAAGAGATCCCCGCAGCATTTTCCTACAAGCACTTCTAGAGATTGACTGCAGAAAATATCAGTCGCTTCTTGGCCGAAATCGTTACATGAAAAGAATATCAAGCAACGGTTCTAGCTTTCACACGTTCTACTGTTACTTTTGACTAGAGTAGAGTTAGCAAGAGGTTCTCGAGTAGTAGAAAGTTTTCACAACCCACTTATGGACAGTTTAGAAATTTTCGTTAAATTCTTTTATTTTAGTTTATTTTATTATTTATAGTGAGTGAATAGTGAGTAGAAGGGGAAGTAGATAATAAAAGAGAATATTAAAGAACGCAGTATTTCTCTTCTCTTTGAAGAATTTATTCTGGTTTTTAGACTATATAGGAAGCTTAAATAGAATGAGTGTGTAGTGCCACACCGTGTTACTGAAAGAATACTATAATGCATTATTGTTATCATGTAAGACGTAACCATGTAGTTGCTGAGAAGTAAATGTTTCGTTATCAAAGTTAGGACAGCAATGATATTCCAGAAAAGAGATGGTTACTACGGTGTCGCTACGAGAGTCTTCCTTGGGGAGGATGGATCTCCTGACTGTGATCGATCAGAGAAAAAACCAAAAGAAAAAACATGTTGCTGCAAGCGATGAGAACTCAAAATCCTGCTTCTGCTTCTTGCGTCCACCAAATGTAAATCAAACACTCCAATACTCAGATAGGTCTTTCAGTACTCAAATAAATTTTATTTCAGTGTCGTCTCCACCCTCAAAATCTTCAATAGTCAAAAATCTCCCTTCTCTCTCCTGCGCGCGCCTCCTCTCTTCTCTATCAGTTCTCTCTCAAAAAAATCTCTTTTTTCGTCGATGTTTCCCGCAACATTTCCCGCAACATTTCTTGCTTTCTTCCAACGCAACATTTTTTCGCAACATCGACTGTAACGTCGACTGTTTTCTTCAAAAATCCTAACGACGTACTTAACAGATAAGCAGGCCCCCTGCTAAGCTAGGCCCTTGATTAATAAAAGTTTCTCGACTCTCGATGTCATCTTGATGTCACTCTAAATATATCACAAGTCATCCAGTGTAGACCGAAGCCCTTATACTTATGGAGCTGTCCCACAGGGCTTACAGCCCTCCATATGCGCACCAGGTATCTCCCATGATATATTCACGGTGGCATGCGGAGGCTTAGGTCAGGAAGCCCACGATTAAGAGAGATACTGGTCTCCCGCCCCTAGATGTGCAGGACGTGGCTGCATATCCAACATAGACTCTCTTCTAGGAAGCCAACATGCCGGAATAAGAAACACATGCCAGGGGGAATTGATCTTGAGACCACTTCCTCGTAGGCAGGCGCCCTATCACTGGGATGGCATCTGTTTCCGTTCTAAAAGGTAATAAAGTTGGTACATATCCGAAAGTTGCAGGAAAATGTTCTGTGAAATGTTTACTAGCATTATATGCTCTAACATTTCTGTACAACTCCGTTTTTAATGAATAAGGAATCAAAACTATAATACTTGTCAACACCAACGCACTCGTACTCTCAGATTATGAATTTGAATCACGAGCCAGAATCGATGGATTTCTCTCTTTCGCATATTTCTCAGCTCAAAATCTGTACTAATTATTGCTTAAAACACTTTCTGTCAAAATTAGAAGCATGAAGTCGCTCTCCTCGTCGAGCTTTGCATTCTGGCATCTTTCGATCCCTTTAGGGTGATATTCCAATCCAAGCTAAGGGGCAGCTTGCCAAGCATAGCCCCAGCTTAGCTCCTGCACAGCTTGATAAGCTAGGGTGCAGCTTCCTGAACAAATGCTGATTGAGTGTCTTCTGAAGCTCCGTTTCATCATCTTGAACGCCACGTACTACGACAACGTAGAAGGAATAAGAACCAAGACGGAGTTGGATGGTTTAACCAGAAAGGTAGGATAGTAGGTAGGTTCGTTAGAGGGCTCCTCATGGTTTTAGAAGATATCGTTAACCACTTTTATATATTCAGGTAGTCACTACCTACCAAGGGTGGTGAATACTTAAACTAGCAAAAAAAAGTGACAGAAGATAAGTAGATGCTAGAGGTTACACCGAAGTATTGCAGTATCTGAAGTATTGCAGGGCATTCCTCGTTCAATTTGGCGTGCTGGAGGGGGTTTGACCACTTGAGGTTTAGAGAACAATGTTACTTAGTATCAACACACCCGACCATATTCCAAGAAGAAAATACTCTACGTCGAGATATACCCTTCTTTTTCCACTCTACGCACCTACTGCGACAACACCAATTTACTACATACAAACACAAGGGACCACCGATTCGAAAGCATGGAATCGAGAACCTTCTTCCAGTAGTCTATATTGACTACCAAACATAGAGTCAAGGTACCACACCCTCATTAATGATAACAGATCTTTATTTCTCTCGAGCTCCAAATAAGTTCTGACTAACTACATTACAAAAGTATTGTATACAATTCACAGCCATATCATCGGCAAAGTTCAATAAAGGCCTCCCACTTGGTAGGAAGGCTACAATGATAACCTGGTGGATCAAACACTAGGCGCATGAAGAGAAGACAGCGGACCACGGGTATGCGTATGTACCGCTGACAAGTGTAACCTATCATGTAAAGACGTTGACCCCGAGTAACTGTCTAAAAGTAGGAAGCTCAACATTCGACGGATGACGATACCTGCTGAAGGTACAACCACTTAAGACAAGACAATCAGGTTGTCGTGTAGGAGGAGGACCATGCTAAAACGACATTTATCACTGACTTGGGCACTTATGCTTATCATGTAATCCCGTTTGGTTTGTGTAATGAGCTTGCTACTTTTCAAAGAATGATGACAAATATTTTTCAAGATTACTTACGGAAATTCTTGGGAGTATTCTTGGATGATTTTTTGTGTATAGTAAGACGGAGGAGCATTGTAGAAGTTGGAATTAATATTCTAGAGGTGTTGGAAGGCTAGGCTTAGTCTCCACCTGGAGAAGAGTTTCTAGGGCATGAAAGAAGGAATCTTGCTAGGACATCGTGTCTCAAGAAGAAGGATCAAGGTTGACGTGGAGAAGGTGGCTATTATCAAGGAGTTGGAACCGCTAACATCTCTTTGGGAGCTTAGGACCTGCTTAAGGTCTACTGGATATTATCGAGAGTTTGTTAAAGGTTATGCTACCTTAGCATGCTCTTTAACTAAGTTGTTGAAGAAGGAAGTGACTTGGACCTGGGGAGAGGAGCAGCAAAGTGCCTTTGAGAAATTAAAGGGAGGTTTTGATTTCAGCATCAGTGTTGAGAGCTCCGGACTGAAATAAGATATTCCACGTGTATGTTGACACAAGTGCTTTTACCATTGGCTTAATGTTATGTTAGCTGGACGATGGAGGACGAGATCATCCAATGTACTATTCAGGAAGCCAACTCACTGATGTGGAACGGAAGTATACAACTATGAACGTGAAGCATTAGGGATGGTGTTTGCCATAAGGAAGTTTTGACATTATTTGTTGGGGTACAAGACTATTTTAGCTTGAGGTATTTGTTCGAAAGGCTAACTTGTCTGGTCGTATAGCTCTTTGAATTATTTTACTTCAGGAGTTGGACTTCACGATGGAAGTCAAGAAGGGAGTTCAACATACTGCTGATTTTTTGTCTCGATTGAAGAAACGAGAAAATTGAAGCCATGGATGAATTTGATCGAGGATTGAGAATTTCCAGATGAAGCTCGATATTTCTTGACTGAGGAAGAAATTTCAAATTCTTGGTATAGATTTCTCTGTAATGAGGAATATCCACGTCTCATGAATTCAGAGGACAAGGTTGTTTTCTTGAGGAAAGTTATCATGTACATACCACGAGGAGGATGACACGTGAGCAAAGTTTACAAGGGAGAGAGGAAGAGCTTATGAAGTTAGAAGAAGCACGAGATGCCTCACTTCAGCACTCGCGATAATACCTTGGGTAGCGTGTCTACCTGCCTCCACCTCCCCTCCGCTCCTTCTGCCACCAGGTCTTACAATCACCTGGATTGAGGTGCTTGGCTCTCCCGAGGCGAGAACCCTAACGCCGTTTAGTAGTTGGCGAAGGTGTTAGCTAGGCTCCGGCTGCTCCTATTGATCCTGAAGTGGTCACGTCTCCCGACCGTTGGTCACTTGGTTCTACTTGTCTCCAAGAAGGGTGCGCATAAGGAATCGGACCGTCGTTTGACTTCGGGCACTGTGCCTTCGGTCTACGCGCCGGTCTTCCTACGTGCGGTCCCTTTCTACTTCCCTCTTATCCTCCTCTACTCGTCCTGAGGCATTCTCACGTTTCGAGGACTCCGTCGATTCATCTTCTACGCATGCGGAGCTTGGTGTTGAGATCCATGCCGCTTCACCTTCTGCATCCGATGCCTCGCATGCCGTGCATGGGCTTCTGCGAGCTTTCACGACCCCTTCACCTGGCCCGTCCTTGCGGGTACAGATTTTCCCTTGGCCCGTGGCTTTTACCCCCTTCGCGACCTAAGAGGAGGAAGGAATTTCTGTCCCTTATCAAAACTGGCTTACCCTAAGCTCCCGTGCCTAATTTGACATAACCAAAATCCTAAGACCTGTCGCGTTGGAGTCTCGTCTGTATGCTTCCGCTGTCCGAGTTTATGTCTTATAATCATTGCCGACCTGAAAGATATCCAGAAGACGTATCAGTTGCTTATCTCAGTTGTCGCTATACCAACTTTCACAACTCAGACTTCTCGACATCCGAACCTCCGAGTCTCGACGTCCACTCACCGGACTCGTTCGGGTTTGTCAGGGAGACTAGTCCGTATATGATATTAACATATATTTCTGTATTTTAATGATTTCATATTTTTACCTACTTAACTTGCTATATCCAGTCGAGAGTGTGATCAAATAACATAACGTTAAGAGGGGTGAGGTCAAGTAAGAAAACGTATTAAGGGTGGGGTCAAGTAAATGTCTTTGCTGGTATGTCCCGTGGCGAACTTACTGGGAAATACTTGCCGGACAGGTCGACCAGATTTTGCAGCACGGTCCCCCAAGTTGACTGGGGACTAGCCACAGTATCGAGAAACTGGCGATCCGTTTGAACTGCGGACAAGAAACTGCGATCGGTAGATCTTGCGAGTGGCAGGAGATCTGCGAGTCCGTTTCACCGTCAGTTTTCAGAGGGTGTGGCGCTGAAACTGGTTCTGTCTTGTTTGTAAAGAGGAGTACTCTTCCGGGTTTTCGACATGGATACTGGAGATGACTTTTGTGAGTATGTTTCGAAGTTATACAGGAGGGATCCAGTATCGAACATCTGATATGCTCTGATTAGAATCATGGAACATCTGATTAGAATCATGAATGTTTCAATCCATGTAATTAGTATTAAAGTATTAAACCGAATCATCATCTGCAATATAAACAAGAAGAAGAATCATGGGTAGTAGGAGACATACTTCCCTACACACAGGTGCCTGATGTTGTGATTGCTCATACTGTAGCTTTAATTCATTCATGCTCCTTCTGTATGTACATGTCTTTTGTTTGGCGACATCGTCACACTGCGATGGGAAAATGTGTCTTTTAGACTCAGGATTTCATCCAGTGGCAGGCGTGGGGTTCCTCATTATCATTTGTTCACGAGCTGTAATGGATGGTTCATGATGCGATGTGCTGATCAATTGAGCCTAAAACGTCTGCTTCAGCCGAAAGAAAAGGAGAAGCCGATTGAAACTGTAAGGTAGGGGAGCGGCTCGCCCTCAGGGTCAGGCAAAGGATGGGACAAGCAGACGTTGGAGGCATTCCACAGGGAACCTGTACATGATAGACCGCTCTTTTTTGTTGCTTTGGTCGAAGTCAGACGGAGCGCCACGAGAATAGAGTCTACCACCACGCAGTCCGCATTCAACTCGTGAGCAATGCTCCTGTACGTTGGATCGTTCGCAGGCGCGGAGATATCTTCAAGCTCAAGGTACATCACAGTAGTAAGTAATATGTTGGGTGAGGCCTTGCAATTAAATATATGGCTGGTGCTGCTCTACCTTATGGCTGATCCTGTAGCTTCCATGAATGATCTCTTTGATGCTTCCTTTTGGCTTTCTTCGGATGTGCAACAGTAGGCTTGTTGAACTGTACAGTAGCATTTTCTCGACCAAGTCTGTCTCTTTCAGCTTGTGGCACAGAATGAAGATGCTGGGTTCACCTTTTCCAGCAAATTTCTTGTCTCTCCTTCCTTTACGTATTGCTACATCTTGGAATGATTGATGTACAGACAACCTGCGCTCACAAGATGAGTCTTTTCAGTATAATAGTACTCCGTCGTGGTAGTGTGAGTATGAATAGGGTTTGAGGCATGATATCATGACATACCGTCTAGCTTTTATTCCTCCTGTCGAGTCTGGATAGACTAAGAAACACCATCCTTTCCTTTCAATGTTGTTGTCGGATCCTGAAGGAATATCTGAAGTAGAGGTAAGCGTCCTCTCCGAAGCCGTGAAACATGTCTTTCTCCAGAACTTCCAGATCGCATAGGGAAGCTCCTGAGATAGAAGTGGCATGCTTATAATGATTATCTTGTACGACATTTCAGGTACAGGAAAGGGAAGTATTTCAGCTGAAAATTCCATTCTACATTCCGAGAAGGAACTATCATACCCAACAAATAAAAAACCAGATCCAAGAAACTTCGTTTTGTACCACTTGTTTGTTATGCACATGAATGCTTCATGAAGTTGTGGTACTTGGAATGATATAATCAGCTCCACCTTGGTGAGTTATGCAGCCTCCATTACTGGCTTGTACGCATTTTCAGGCCTCGAATGTGGGACTCGGACAGATTACTCGCCATAGTTGGAATTCTTCGACACGAAATGCCTTAATGAAAGTTACTTCCCTTCTTGGACACCCACATCCTACCTGCAGGTAAAATCAGTACGAATCAACAAGTGGGTCGGATATTGCACGATTTTCCTAATTCATTGGAAGGAAAATTGCCTTCCTCAGCGTATTCGTGATTCTTGGATGATTAAGGGTTACTGTTAGTCATGTAGAAGTCTGTTTCAGATATAACAAAGCGATCTGCTCCATCTTAGTTTAAAATCCAATAGAATAATGGGCAAATGCCTTAGGCTATCAACTTTCATGTAAGCAGACAGTTCCGTTATAAAGAAAATGAAGGGCTATAGACTAACTACTGTAGTTTCTTCCAGTTAAGGGCACAGGAGAAACACTTTAACTAGTCAATAGAAATTCACTCAGTATTTAAGCCATCTAGATAATTTTGCAATACACTTTTTCTCCTAGAGATAACGAAAAGAAAACTGGCAGAGACCAGCTTCAGCTTGTAACCATTCGGATTGTGATGGTTGAACACGCTGAGATGCCTTGGCCCCAAGTGACCACTGCAAGTGTTTGTAGCTCGACTGATGGACACAGTTATCCAAACAATAAGGTTTCCATAAAGTTCCATGATAAGTCCCATGAATCAAGAGAAGACAAAAAGGCGTAAAGAGATAGGCCTCGGAACCGTCGCACTATACCGTATATTCTTGAAAGACGTCAGTGTCAAATTTCATACTGGAAAGAAAAGAAACCAATGGGGTCAAGTCAACTTGTGCGGGACCAAAAGACGGACACTGCATCCCGAGGTTACTTCAGTGTTTGTAGACGAGGTACGGATCGCCTGCATGAGATTTGGAAACGCGGAGACAGAACTTAGGCCTCTAACAAAAGGCGGTGCGAGGTAGCAGACAGATGACTCCTGTCAAAGAAGCTACTTATTGACATAGTACATACTATTTCTTATGCGTAGTCTTTTATAGCAACTACGGTACACCATCCGTTTTTATCCAACTACGGTATGAAGGCGGAGGCGCAAAGTTGGTCCACGTCACCCGTGATGGCAGAAGGTTCTGCGACCACCAGTAGCTTGATCAAAGCCAGGAAGGAGAGGAGAGGAGAGGAGGAGCTGATAGAGGAAGTAAAGGATCCCAACGGCAGACAGTCTTTAGGATGGGAGATGTGACAGAGCCGCACCACCGACCAACGAACATACATGCCGTCTGGTGCTTCCGTGCTCAATGCTCTCAAGACCCAAAGCAACAAAAACTTGTCGTTGTCGCCGAACAAAAAATATATACGTTCATTATCCCGTCCCAGTTATCTTGCGGATACGGGGCCCTAATCAGGACGGTAGCTTCTATGGCTTCGTGCATCCAAGTGGACACCGGTGACCACTTGTTATCTTGGACCGAATCCACACGAACTTGGTAACGGTCTTAGATACAACAACACCGCCTGGTAAGCAAACACACCGCTCGCATCACGACATTTTATTAATACCCGCACTACGAGCAGTTACGTGTTATCATACAGGTGGTTGTATGTGTAGTGCAGGCATCAACATGTTCTCCCCTTTCTGTGTAAAGATTCTGTCCGAAAATTTCATCATTCCTTCTGTTCGGGAATCGGAATCTGCCACTGCATTATTCACCTTCATAGTTTGTGTTCCAAGAAGCGCACAAAATATTCGATTGAGCAGTCCAAGAGGACAGCCCAGCCTGTTTCAGTTTGCCACGACAACAGTGCCACGAACGAGCTGTGCGCCTTCTTCTCATCGTGGAGATCTGAAAGGCCTTCTTTACAATACAGGAGATATGTAGACACTGCGACGTTAACAGGCTGAGCTGTAGAGTTTGAAACATGGAGCATAATTTGATTTTCTTCGTGTTCAGTAAAAGCTCGAAACTGAAGGGAAAACCTGAGCTAAGAACGAAATCGTGAAAAAAGTGCACGATAAGCGACTAAAGTGCTAGTGGAAATTTAGGGATTAGGCCTTTCAGGGAAGGGAAACAAATGAATAGGGAGATCATAACTACAGCTCAGTAGAGGAACTGCACCTTGACAGGACATTACTACCCTTCAAGGATATGGAGGACTTGAATCCTTGTGAAACGCTGATGGTTCCGAGAACATAAACAAGACGCTGGGAGTCAGATAAGAAGATCTAAGACGACCAACCATTAGATATGTGGTGAAGGCTGAAGAGGCGGTTTATTTCCTCCCTAGGATCAAGTCAAAGAGTATCTGTACTATTCTGTAGACAGTGTAAGAGGGTAGGCATGGCGTGCTCGTCCTGTGTGCCACTGAAGAGTTAGCTGACGACCAAGTTCCACCAGGGATACGGGGTCCTTGTCAAAAGCGCTCTGTCACGGTCAGTGCCATCCTTGAGGAATCAGGGCAGCGGCGGCTGTTGACAAGCCGAGCCAAGCCAAGTAACACAAGATCGACGCTAATATGCATATTTTCGAGAAAAAACGAGATAAAGACAAGCGGGATCCACGGGAATAAAATCTCGAGACGTCATTTGCAGCAGTAGTAGGGTCCCTCCGGTATTGAAAACAGTTATTTTTTAATGACTATGAATTTTTTTATGCCTCAGAGAACGTCATTTTCATTTTTATATTTTTTAAATATAGCGGAGTACTATCTATTCCCGTACTTTTAGAAACAAGACGCCACTCTGTACTTGTAGAAGAGAGTGACGTCTTAGTACAGACTAGGTCTGGAGATTCAACCAGCGTGAGCTCGAATTCATTGCGAAAAGACTCTATCTCGAAAATATATTTGAAATTAACTGAGATCAAGAGAGTTAGCATGTCTAAGTTGTAATTTAGTTTTCTTAAAAATATTCTAAAATTTGAAATAAGTTAAAGGAATGTCTTTGTAATTTATTTTATCCGTAAACACACAAGGTGAACAAAAGATTCATCAAAAGTGAAAAATAACTGAAATTAAAAGACAACAGACCGTTCAATACAACGATCGAACCGGAAAGAGGTGAATTATGCAAGCATCTTACATAATGATCGACGCTAATACATGGTTTTGAAAAGAAATATAAATATGTTTCTGGATTAATCGAGGTAGATGCCAAGAATGTCTATCCAAGAAAAAGGTGAGGGTGAACTGTGAGTTGCGAGGAGAGTGAGTGGTTTGCCTCCGTGGACGCACTGCAGCTTCTCATTGGCACCCTGTGGAGTCTAGACATTCAGTTTCCGGTCAGGAACCTCTGATTGGTTGTCAGGACAGGGCCCAGCTACGTGGCTCCACACCAATCCTGCTGGGAGTTGGGACAACCAAGTAAAAGAGGAAGGATCCTCCTCGCGTGACAGCTGCGAATATACGATATACCCTTTAGGTTTGGTTTACAACTTTACCTGGTAACTTCTGACACATGGGTTTCGAGGAACTGCAAGCGATAGTCAGTAGCGAAAGAACCGCAGCACCCATAAAAGGAAGCACCCCGGCTGCCATTGACAGTTTCATTCACCTTCTCTCAACTTTCACGGAGCAACCTACGCAGACTCCTTCTCAGTGTCTGGTGTTCCCTTTAACTCTGACTCTTTCAGTGAACAGAGTTCGATTTCAAATACAAGCGTCTAGTCCCTGCCACTCTCGCAAGTTTGGCCAACGAATACCGAGTGGACGATACCCACCGAGTGCACGATACCATCTATTGTTACTCTTTCGAGTCCCGACCTGTGGCGAGTTTCCGGTTTACATAGTGGTGCTGAGTTTAGTGCTTGCAGGACATTTTCGTGATTTAGTTGCATCGGTTGTCAAATTCTAGTGACTTCGTTGCCCAAAGCCTTTGTGCTGCTGATTCTTCCGTCCATCCCATATCACTTGTCCTCACCGTTGGTGCTAGTGACCAAGCCTTCTCTGGGATGTTCCTTGGCAGTCTGGAAATCTGAAGGGTGCCCTTACCGTTGGCAGCTTGGAAGCTGGGCGTCATAGCCGGAGCGTTTATGATAATCTTTGAGCGCCAGCAGCAGTGAACAGGGCATAGTACTGGAAGTGCATTGGCTATAGTGGCTTTTCGGGTCGGCAGCGCAAATACAATTGCAAGTTGTGTAAGACGTGTTACAGCCCTGGCCGAGTTCAAGCAATCCTCTTTTGTTCTCAAGGCAATCAACATTACCCCGGATTACAAAGTGGGGTCATCACGGCTGTGGTAAATTCTTTCCGTGTTGAGAATCACAAGTTCCACACAATTTCACGTCAAGGTTCTGTGAGGTTCTTGGGTTCCCCATCGTTGCACGGAGGTCGGGGGGCCACCCCGTCGGAGGGCGGGCGACCCTCAGATCTGACCTTTTTGGCCGGCGGAGGTCACTGTTCCCACTTTCTCCACTCTCTTGTAGATCCTCTCGCACTTTTTGCTGAGGGTTTCCAAGATTGTGGTAGTAACGGATACGATGTTGACCATCCGAAGGGTGCCGACAATAGTCTCTATGAATCAGGTTTCTGGAGATGCCGACTCCAGCTTATCGGGTACGTCCTTCATGCCTCTACTGTTCTCTTGCGTTAATTTCCCTGTATAGGGTGTTGGATCTAATACTTGTTTTGACCATTCGGAGCTTGTTTATTATTTGTCAGTGGGCGACAGAGCTGCTTCGTAGTCTTCGCCCTATAATCAGGCTATTTGTAGTAAGAAGGGTTCAAGCCGGAAAAGGCGTGCATCAAAAGTTAAAGGCGTGGTGAAGTTACTGAGAAGAAATGCGGAAATGTCTATCGGTAGTTGAATCTCACAGTTGCAGTATTTTCTCGTATTCTTGACAGGAGCCAGTCTTCCACTCTATTGCTATGGCAAACGTGATACAACGAAGGTTGTTACCAGTTATTCAGATCATTCCTTGAACACTAGCATCATCTCAGCCTCCAAAACTTCGGCTGGGGAGGAAGCATCCTTCCTCGATTCTTTGCTCCTCTCACAGGTATTTCAACCTTCAATAAGTACCGTCGAGCTTTCAGTACGCCAGCACGGTTGTGCCAGCTTCTTTGAGAGGCCTAATTTTTAAGTAGTCTACGTGAAAATTCTCTATTCAGTTTTTCTCGCTTTTTCTCGAGATGGACGACAAGAGTTTTCCGTGTGCTCTCATTTTTTCTCATAAACCGTACTGGTTTTCTGGTGGTGCCCGACGCTTGTATCAGTGGGAAGATCGCATGGAGAAAGGGCTCTTCCGTTACGATGTTACCGCCTGTGAAACCAAGGTACGTCGAGAGGGTTATCCCAAATGAACTTTTTTGAGGGGTTTCAGGTGTTTGGCCTTCGCTTTCCATCCGGTATTTGTTATGTGTTACATGTCGTGGTTAATAATACACACCTTAGAGTGCAACTTTTGCATTGAAACCATGTGAATTTGCTGCAGACTTGTGTGGAAATTCGAAGATAACTGACAGTAGCAGGTGTTCTAAGGTTAATATCGACAGCTAGTCCACAGAACAATAAGTTAGAAGCCTGACGTTTTAACTTGAATTTTAACAGGTCTTGCCTGGTGAGTGTGGATTCATTGCCCAACTGAATGAAGGCCGTCACTTAAAGAAGCGACCAACGGAGTTCCGTGTTGATCAAGTTCTCCAGACCTTCGACCAAAAGAAATTCAACTTCACCAAAGTGGATCAGCAAGAGATATTGTTTGGATTTGACGAGAGTGTTGACCACTGCAGCGAGTACTCAGAACAGGCTCTCGTTGGAGAGAGTCCCAACGTAGTTGCGATCAACGTAAGTGTGTCGGTTCTCATGGATAATATTTGTCTGATGCTACACAAGACGCTTTGGTGTTAGTCTTTGCTAGTTCGCCCAACTTCCTGTCCAAGTCATAGTAGTCCCCGAGCCCTCTTGATATTCACTTTGGCGCGCCGGTTGTCATAATGGGACTGCTGGGAGTCAGTTTGTTGTTGAGTGATGTTTCTCATTATTGGTCCGCCTCAGTTGTCTCGTATGAATGAGTTGTGTCGTATGAATGACGAGTCACTGACTAGGAGCCGTCTGAAGCCGAAAGTCGACATGCCTCATCTGCCTCATTTCTAAACTTGGATCCTCGTCATTCCCATCTTGCAGGTTAGTCCGATTGAATATGGCCACGTCCTTCTTGTGCCACGAGTCAGATCCCAGATCCCTCAGCGCATTGACGCAGATACCTTTTTACTGGCACTTCATATGGCCGTTGAAATCAACAATCCCTACTTCCGCCTTGGTTATAACAGCCTAGGAGCCTTCGCCACCATAAACCACCTTCATTTCCAGGTAAGAAGTGAGTCGTGTTTTCTTGTTGGGCAATGATTAGTTGGTAGCACAAGTACTGCCCACTTAAAAGAAGAGTCTGGAACTTCTCTGGAATAGAAGCGTTTTCTGGCAACAATTGTTTGTTGCTGTCCGTTGTGTTTCTCTGTGCTTTTTGTATTGCCAACAACACTCATACCTCATGGGACTACGCAGGCATACTACCTTAACGTACCATTCCCTATCGAACGTGCCGGGACATCGAGGATCAATCTCACTCGCAAGAAGGGCGGATGTAAAATCTCAGAGGTAGTGGATTATCCAGTCAGGACACTTGTATACGAAGTTGGAGACAGTTTGAAGGAACTTGCCAACATTGTTGCAAAGGCGTGTATTCATTTGCAGAACGACAACATCCCATTCAACGTACTCATTGCCGATTGTGGTGCACGGGTTTTCCTTATTCCTCAGGTTCGACATTTTTTCTGTCTCTCTCTTCAGTGAGATTAGAGCTGGTGTTGTAATACTCGCAGATTGTGCAGTTATCAGTGTGAAATAACAGTACTGAATTCAGTGTGTATGCGATTGCTTGAGTATCGAGGAACGAAGGTGATCCTAAGTCTTGGTTTAGCATAAGATCTAAACCCAGTTGTGATCCTTGCAGTGTTACGCAGAAAGGCAAGCTCGTGGTGAAGTGGAGCAGGCAGTCCTGGATACGCAGGTGAATCCTGCAGTGTGGGAAATCAGTGGGCATATTGTGCTGAAACGTCGTGAAGATTTCGACATTGCTACTGAGGAGTATGCACAGAAGTTGTTGGCAGAGGTGTCTCTAGCAGAGGACAGGTTCACAGAAGTGAAACACATGTGTATAGAAGCTGCTAAGGTTGAAGAGTTGGAAAACTGCGAGGTGACTCGCGCCAACGAGGAAGCGTACTGTTGCACGGCTAAGGCCAAAGAGTACAAGTTCGCGGCGAATTTCCAGAACCTTTGTGACGAGTGTGCTGTATGAGCAAAGTTACATGCGAAGGGACTCCCAACTGACGGCTAGCTGTGACATATATGTACATGGATAGATATATCCACCATTAGTATAAAACACTTTTTGTCAGTTACCTTTTTCTTTAGTCATCATATATGTCCTAGAATGTCCTGGAGACGAGGGAATTAACTCTGTTCGAACTTGTTTTCCGGACGCGTGTACCATGACACCATGATATTGAAAGTTCTTTACCTGGTGAGTCGTGTGTCACCATACAGGGTCTACAAGCTGTATAGACCACACACTCAATAACGCCAGAGATAGGAGAACGTGTATCATTTTCTGAAATTACTATCGGTTTATTTGTCGTGAAAGTGTCGTGCTGGTTGTATTAGGTCCTAGATGTATGTGTTGGTCCATGATGTTCTACCGACTCGTAATCCACTTGTCGCTCATTGTCTGGCGGTGCGTGGCAATAATTCTCTCTATCTATTCCCTCGAAGTAAAGGGAGAAGAAGGAAGGAACCTTCTCAAGTTCCGAACGCATCGATCAAATAGTGTCCGCCCTTGTGTCCTGTCTTTTCCTCGGCCAAGAGGAATTAAAGAATTTACTGTGGTAATTGCAGCAATAACGTACCGTTTTTACAGGTACTGGCGCAGTTGTCGAGGTGTCGTGTATACAGTACCTGGCTTGTCGATATTATCCTGTAAGGGAATTCCAGTATTCGTGACTGTGGTTCACTATAGCTTTGCATGTCGAAGAATACGTGTATACCTTATTTGCCCCTCAGGAAGACTTTCTCCGCGGAGGGTTTCGAATTATCTTTCACACCGGCTGGTCACTTATGTCACCGCCAAAAACCTGTAGTCTCCCTGCCTAGTAGTCGTAGTGCCATCAACAGCCATTGTGATTGTACGGAATCATAACCTCCAGACGGAATCATAACCTCCAACATGGATTGGTTTAGTAGATGATAAGCTGGCGGAACAGAAGTGCGGGACTATGCATTGAACTCAAAGAAACAATTCAGAGGAGTGGATCGGAAGGTCGGTTAGGGAGACGGAGCGTGAGGTAAAGGGAATTGTGGATGGACAAGAGGGAAACGACGCAGTTTGTTTCCCATGGAAGCCACAGAACATGTGAGCAGCCGGCAGCGCCGCGCCGTCCCGTCGGCTTTGCGACACTGGTGTCTAATGCTCTCTCTTGTGAGGCTATAAAATAAAGTGAGCTACTCGAGCGGCTCGTTTATTCCAACAGGCCTTAAAATGGTACAATAACCTTGTAATCAGCACGCTTGTATACAAAGCTTCTAAAATGCATCAAACAATTCCGTTTTGATAATTCCAAATTGTGACATATATAAATAATATTTTAATTAATTGTCTCCGAAGTAAAGAAGATGAACCACCCAACCTTCATGAACAAGTTGAACAGAATAAACGTGTGTAACTCGCGCCCACGCTTTTCAGCTGGTACTTAACAGGCGTGTCCGTCCGCGCATCAACCATTTGAATTGTTTCGCAGGCCAAGTTCGGCGGCTCCTCCCAACTAACTAGCAGAGCACCGGGACTATTTCGTACCTCCCTCAGGTCAGCCGAGGAGTAAGATTATTCGTTTATGGTGGAAGCCTTAGATGGTCGTGCAAACACGAGTTGTTTGCTGTACGGATGATCTGAAAAATAACTAGAGAGTTGTCGAGCAACTGGTGGAGAGGGTGACAAGAAACGTAACTGCAGAGGTTCGTTCAAGTACTTGACTCATAGAGAACCTAGGGAGGACGCGTCAAGGTTCTGTGCATCGAGAACGTCTGTTTGGAGAGAACCGGAACATTGTTCTCTCATGAACTTCGTTTGTGGTGAAACCAGTTGTCGATTAAATGATCTTCAACCTTTGAGACGTAAGTTTCCTGGTCGCTATTCAGCGTTTCACTGGAGTGATCATTCTTTCCGTACTATTTCTTATCAGGAACGATCTCCAAAATATAGGCGAAGAGATTCAAAGTCCTCCAGGGAAACTAACCCTGAGAAAGATCTGGCCTGGTCAGCGTGAGCACTCTCGGCTTCGCCACTTGGAGCCACTAACTGAGTCACTAACCGAGAGCCACCTGGCAGCCTCACAAGATTCCTGGCACGAGTCGATGAAGAATTGCTCCTTCCGCCTGTACAGTTGTGATTTCCGCTGCTGCTACGGAGCTCTCTCAGACCTTCAACGGTGTTTTCAGCAGTCAGCTACTTTCCCTCGCTCCAGTCCTACCGAATTCGTCTCGTGGTGAAGGTGTGTACAGACGTCGGTCGTGCTGGTAGTTTGTGGAACTCCACCTCATTCGGATTGTGCGCGGCTGCGAGGCAGTCTCTTGGTGCAAGCAGTGCCGAGCTTGCAACACGTAAAATTGAATATACTGTTAAAGTATGTCACGGGCCGTACAAAGTTACTGACTCAAGACGATGCGTCCTGAGTCACCCTATTGGACTTTTGGGATTGGAGATATTTGTGTCTCCTAATATCTTCGCAGGACAGGTTTCAGTGGTTTGTTCTTTGATGATCTCACTATTGTCGTTGGGAGGTCTTCAGTGCTTGTATGGTGATGATCGTCTTATCGAATAGACTCCTAAAAGTTGAAAATCCGAATTTGTCTTCAAGAGATTATCTTAGATGGACAAAAATTTCTCTCCCGTCTACAAATCTTCATTTCTCCTTGAATCTCTGACATATCCAGTAGTGTTTCTGACATGCCACCATACTTTTGTTACTCCCTCCTAGAAAAATCAGCCCACCACTATACTTCTGGTCGCTTGCTGCGACTGATTAGGTCCTGGCTCTCGGTTCTGCCCTTCCTGTCACCGTTTTCTTCACGCGTTTTGAAGGGTTCTCTGATTCTTGGTTCCAGAGTTTAGGTCATATTTGCTCGCCTGATCATCCGTTCGTAGGATAGTGGCGCCTCTCTTCGCCGCTTTTATCTGTGTTATCTTTCCTGATTCTCGTGCTCTGCGTCATACTGTCTGGGTATAGTTTCGTCTTTCATCGCTGTCTTGCGGCTTCAGTTGTAGGCTCGTCGTAGCCGGCAGTACTTTCTTCAAAGCTTGCGTCGAGGCCGCCAAGGAACTGTCCGTGCCCGCCGCCCACACACTTCCATTACACTTTGGACATGGTAGGTGTGGGTACTACTGGGCCCTGAACCCAATTTCGCAACTTCCTATCCATGCGACCTGTATGAAATCCGCCATCAAGAACACAAGGCCCGGCTTATAATCTCGAAGCTGCAGTGCCAGATCTAGGGCGACCAGAAGAGAGGGTCCGTGGAATTCTGCGCCCAGGTCCAGGGTGTGCCCGTCGAGCACCCTCCAGCTCGACTGCATCACTCCATAGCATGTGCTCCAGGTCTCCTGTTCTTCTCAAGTTCCGTCGCCTATCTCGGCTATTCCGCTGCCATCCTTAGATTATGTTTCCAGTTTTAGTCTGGGACCGAGTTTGCCTGTCTTGCAAAGAAATGTCCGACTTGCTGCCAGCCGTGGTTAATTCTGAGGTGAGTGATCGTTTTCTGCTTGCCCTGTCTTCACTCCTTCCAGTGGCGATGCTCCACAGAGATCATTCTCGATGGAAAATTTACGATTCCAGTCATATTCTTGTCTCTATCTGTTAAACGTTATGAGTAATGATCGAGTTCCCACTGCGAGGAGTCGACGGTATGATACGTCTCACTAAATTTAGTTATAGACTGTAATCAACAACTATCGAGTGGTGGCTATGCCTAGAACAGTCAGTACCAAGACCTTAAATTAAAGTCGGATTCCTGTAAATCTCGTCTTTCAAGGCTTGCATGTATGGATGAGATATGTACACTTAGAAGTGTACATGAGGAATAATTTATGAGTTAACTCTAATTTAAAGAAGGGTTAACTCTAAATTATGTCTGGACAGTCTGTTTTTCATTCGAAAAAACAACTTTACTTATACTGGTATACTTACAGTCAAACCCACAGCACTTATGGGTTTTTGGTTTTCCAGAGGCAATGTGTTTCGCTGAGGTGAATTCGGATTTTAAATATAGAAATTTAAATTTAGTATTTTTAATTTAGACATCTAAATTTAACTTCAAATTTGTTTTTGCACGAAAGCAGCCTCGAGTATAGCTGAGACTGTATAGTCCCCCGCTTCCTTCAGTTTCAATTTTCTTGAACCCAGCCACTGACAAATTTAAAATTATACTGCACTGTATACCCTGCTTCCTTCTTCACTGTACAAGCAAAAATTATACTGTGACTGTATTATTTCCCCGGGTTTCTTCACTGTACAAGGCCATGGAGCCTTCCGCGGTGGTATTTTTAAAATTTTTGTCCTTTTCTTTTTATTTGTACAATGCCGTGGGGCAGGATATGTACTACAAGTACAGAGGTCTTCTCTTGCTTGACTAATTAGGAAATCTGAAAAGTCTCAAGGGAACCACGACTCTACTCGGTTCGAAAGCTGTCGCATCTGATCATTTTGTCGAGTCCTTGGATTTCAGTTAAATCTCACACAAGGAAAGGTCTGAGAATGTTATTTTCTTGTTGTATTCCACAAGTTAATCACAAGCAAACAGCTGCTTCCCTAACAATAAGGTATCGTATAAAAGGACAGAAGTACAAGGATAGATAAGATGATGACGATGACCGTGAAGAAGTTGTGAGCAACTTCTCACAACTTCTTCCACTCACAACTGGATTCAGCCCGAGAATATATATTCAGAGCACCTGCATATTCACCTCCTCCATCTTTCGATGGAGGAGGCAAATATACAGGTGGTTAATTTAGTACCTAACCCTTCCGGCAGGAAGGGTTAGGTACTAAATTAAACTTAGGTATATATTAACAAAAAAACGACTATACCGTCCCGGTGTTATACCTTCTGAAGCGCGGCGACTTGGTCGAGACTTATGGGTTCTCTCCTGCTCTCCCTGTCTTTCCAGGCATGGGTAACAGATAACTTATATACAATATTTTAATTTTTTATATGTACTTAGTACATGTTTTTACTTAACATATATATATATATTCTCAGTAACATGAAGCGAAAAAAAGTTCCCCCGGAGTTCATCCAGCATGCATATTCAGCCCGAGAACTATTCATCGAAGTCGTACTTGCTCATGTTGGACTCGAATACTTTTCGTGGATTTATTTCATCCGCGGCGATGTTTGCAAGAAACGAACTCAGTTTCTGTGATTGTATCATTCTCTGCGGTAATAGAGTTCGCCCTCTGAGTTTACTCGTTTCCAAACAAACTCGTCTCGACAATAAGAGTCCAACTATTTCAAAGAAATCTTCCTAGCAGTTGCAACAACTTTAACTTCATTGCAAATGAGCTACATAAGCATCTCCAACTGCCTTGTACACTGATGGTTAAGGAGATCCGATTTTAAAAAATTGGTCGCGAGTTAAATTAAGGCGAGTTTTAAATTAAGGCGAGTGGAAGATAGTGATATATGTTTTTCTGGCACAAGCGTGGGCGTTAAATAAAGCGGATGTTAAATTAAATGAGGACCACGGGAGTTAACCTAACACAGACGGCGGACGGAGGAGGAGAAGGCTGACGAGAACAATTCAACCTAACACGCGTAGCGGTGTATGCGACGGATCGTTTAGCATCGATCATTTTTTTCACAGACTGTAGGCGGGCAGGGGCCAGGACATTGCTTTCGACTTTCGAGCGTACGCGAGAGAGGGCAAGCCTCGATCAATTCTCTTCGTACGCTGCCATCAGTGTACTGCACGGGCCTAAATTTCTGCGCGTTGCTTTCAATTCTTCTTGAACGTTGTGCCGAAGAACACGACGGGGATCATTTTTCTTCGCAGACTGTATGCGGACAGGGGCCAGGGCATTGCTTTCTACCTCGACCGAACGTAGACGACTGCCAAAGCAAGAGAGACCAAGCCTCAATCATTTTTCTTCATAAGCTGGCGAGACTGTACTGCGCGGGACTTGCCACTTGAAGCGAACGGGATTTCTCTAGACGTCAGTCGCAGTTAATCGTTTTTAATCACGGAGATCTCCTGCATCATGTTCTTCAATTCAGTCTTCTTTCTTGGTTTCTCTTTCTTTTCTGTTCGCAGTGCGCGGGCAGGGGACGAGGTCAATTCTTTTTTTATTCGGGTTTAGGAAGTCAGATGACTATCACATCTAATCATTTTTGTTTGATTCTGACGAGACTGTGCTGCACGGGCAGAGGACGAAGCTTTGCTCTCGACGGAAGGGGACCCAAAACTTCCATTTTGACCGACGACTGCGGTTGGATCGAGTTGACCAGCTCTTTCTTTTTTCTTCGCACGGACATACTGCACGGTCAGGGGAGCAGGCCTTGCTTTATCGGCGATCACGGATGTAAAGACGGACGGAGACGAGTGCCAAAGCGAAAGAGGCTTGCTGGTGTGGAAGGGTGCTGCAATTTGAGCAAATTCATTGCCATGCATCAGTCACAACTAATCCTTTTCGCTCGATTCGCAAGGAGATCATACTGTACTGCACGGACAAGGGACGAGGCTTTGCTCTCAACAGAAAAGGATCCAAAACTTTCATTTCGAGAGAAAATTGAGGGATGGTCGAGTCTCGCTATGAGTCGAGCGGCAGCTGCGATCGCAGCGACACTTCCGCAATCTTCACGACATGTCACGAAAGTCAGGAATTTTAGAACAGAGAGGCGACAAAGCGGATTATCATTTTTCTCGTCACATACCCACTATCGTTTTTATTCTTGAAAATTTACCTCCAATTGTGTCTTCTTGCTTGGTTTTCCTTTTGCATTTGTCGTTCATTTCCTTCGCAAAGGCATGCATGGCGTATCATTTTCGTTCGCATGGACATACTGCACGGTCAGAGGTTCGGCAAGCTTCACGAGATGTCACAGAAGTTGGCAATCGTAGGACGAGTTCGTCCTTTTGGTCCTCAACTCAAGAAATATCTATTTTGCGCTCTGGCGCACGCTGCTCGGGCCAAGCTATTGCATGCAGATATTGCTGCCTCGTCAACAATATCGACATACAATAATACAACAATATACATGGAACCTTCAAACCTGCTCAATTCTTGATGTTCCCTCTTCTTTTCTATTTCTACTTTCTCTTTTCCAAATGTCGCAGCCTGTAGACTCTACACCCATTCCTTTTCAAAAAGAGGACAACAAACAAAGCGGATCTATCTTGTCATATTATCTTCTGAAATCTGTTCCTGCAACTTTGCTTGATAATCTCACTGATGATTCCATCCTCGATGAGAGGTTTCTCTTCGATAATTTTCAAGCAGCTTGTTTTGATAACCATCATTTTCAATGCCAAGTAGATCACTTTCGTAGACCATGAACTTCGCCACCGTGTCAACTTTATCGTGGAACATTTTTTTCTTTTGGAGAGGCTAAACTTTATAGACCTAGATCTTACATATATTGATTTCTACACCGTCTCGCTTGATTTTCTCATTCCGAGCTTAGACTATGTACTCATTTCTAAATCGTTTTTCATTGTCATTTCCTATCTGCAGGCTCTGATAGGTCTCTTCTATTACATCAATTCCGAAGGGAGCTGGTTGATTCTACGTGACTCAAAGTCTATTCTCTTCTCCAAAGTTTCTGCAGTCTTCGCAGGATTCTCATCTTCTTAAGTCAACTGTACACCGTCTTAATTGCATCCACTGCGTGTGTCACGACGTCCAACCGTATGTTTTTTGATTTGGATGCAAGCACTTTCCTTACCCATCTGATGTTCTTGCGAAGAGCAGCCAGAGCTAAACATGCCGTCGCAGCACAGCCTGCAGCCGGTACACGAAGAGTCTCAATTCCTATACTGTTGGAAATGTTCGTCACCATCAACTGCACGGGAGGAGACCTGGACATGTGTTACTGGTCACTTCTGTGTCAATTCCTACAGAATGAGTGCACAAGTGGTTTGCTATCTATTCAGAGGGGAGAAAGTTTAATGCATTTACATGTACAAGATGTTATTTCGCTTCAGGCTACGAAGAAATAGATGTTCTGAGATGGAAAGATGTTCAAAGATCACTGGGCGGAGAAGTTTGCGTCAAGCTGTTGAGTAACAGGGGACTTCATACGTTCGTTGGCATGATCGGATACGATATCAAAGACAAAGACGAACTACATCACCAATCGGTCATAAAGAACACCTCGAACGCCATGATGGATGACGGACAAGATTTGTTTACATTGCTAGGTGCTGCGGACATGAAGAACCGAGTGGAGCTCAACTTTAACAATATTCTCCAACGTGTCTTGCAGTTTAATAAGTATCGTAGCAGACATATGTTGGGTACAACTCTTCATACATGTCTCAGATTTATGATACGTCCGGTCTTGCAAGTGGTTCATGACCAACAGTATACCAAAAGACACGTAGTGACTCTTTATGGAAGCTATCATTCGATCTGAAATTGTCACTATTGCAGATATAGACAATGTTTTATTTGCTTAAACACGTGCACGGTATTTCACTGTCGAACAAGCCAATGCTGATATTCTGGAAGAGGAAGAGTACATAGTTATCAGCAGTCTGACAGTTGGACGCAATAAAACAATATTTAATTTTCAAGACGTGAACATCTTTCCGGAGAATATGTTTATATGCAGCACCTTGGATAGGAACTTTACAGCCAGTAGAGCTCTCTGTATGTTTGTGCAGTCAGACAGCATACTATGCAAATGGTAACGAACCCTCATGCTTCGTGCAAGTACCAGCACAGACGACCATCATCAGCACGGAGGCACCGATCAGCATCACCACGGAGGCACCCAGATCGCTACAGCCAGTCTCGCTATGTAGTAGACAAAACTTTACAGTTGGCTTGCATTTTCTGGTTCTTATTTTCCACTTTTCAATATGAATAGCAAGCGTAGCGATCATACTGACTTGCGATACTTACATAACTAGTCGCCACAGCCTGTAGCGAGCGTAGCGACTTGTGATACTTATTGTCGGGGCGGTCATAGAGTCCAGAGTGTTCATATGTTTATAACAATAAAGTTATTGCTGGCTCTTTGTAGCCTTTCATCTACGCTGACTTTTTTAAAATGTGTGTCGCGAACATTCGTGCTGTCCGTAACAGAAAAGTAAATCGACCACCCGAACTTCAGACCGGTTTTTTCTCCTCCGTACCGTTTTGCTAGACCATGAATAACGTGTGTTTTACAGTACTAAAAAATTGAAGCAAAACAAAAAATTGTTTCATCACACATCATTCGAAAAGACAAAAACAGAGAAGAAAATAACCTCTAGCAACTGCGAGTATTAAACCATAAAAAACTGAGGCATGCACCAAAGTGATGTTGTGGGTATAAGTCCGACGCACTGTTAAATAGAAGGCATCATATGATGAACACATTAATTTATCCTCCAAACATCCTTGCCGGAAAGGTTGAAGCATATATTAATGTACACTTGGAAAGCACACAAGCATTTCAAGTGTACATCAGGTGAATATGCATCCAAAGTGTACTTCTGGCCGGGTGGAGGAAAAGGAAAAGCGGATTTATGAGATCAAAGTTTATGGCTCCTCGTTCTTTGAGTTATGACTGGAAACAAACTGACTATATATATATCTGGATGTGTATGTACAAAAAGTAGATAGAAGACTTACCCCTTGAAATATACTTTCTATGGACAGATTGTGATATAGATTTCAAGAGGAGGGGAAGCCTTCTCATTTATCTCACACTCTCCGCTAAATATGATCACGGGTAGTCAGAGTATACTGAACTTAGGTTGAATAGTCTATACTTAAGTACACAATCTGAAGTTCAACGATAACCGGACTGCCTAAGACTTCCAACGTCGGATGTTCGAGCTGGACTGAAGACATATCAATAGAATTCTCATAACATAATAATATTTCATGAATACAGAGACACTAGTGCAATATAATAAAATGATTATTACCCTAAAAGTTCACTGGAGTATCTGGACTAAATATTTTCCAAAATACATAAAGATAACATTTGATTCATTCTCAACAAAAATAATTCATTCTCAATTAATAAAAACATGCTCTAGTACATGAAACGAACTAAGCTCAGGTGATAATGCAAGGATACTACACAATAATATCCTTGCATTATCATTCCCTTGCTCAGGTGAATAAGCAAGGGAAGCAGAAAACTTCAGCGCAAGTGAGTTAAACAAGGACTAAACTGAACCATACGGAAACTCATGAGTTTCTGCAATTCTTTGTGATATAGATCAAGTTCACAACGAACTTCAGTCGATAATAGATTCGACTCAAAAAGTTTAATCCCGCAAGAAGTAAAGTCATAAAAAAAGATGAAATTTTAATCCGAATGTTTAATTAACACTTCTGAAGAATGAGGTGATAGCCTCACATGCAAAAAGAGCATCCAGTTGTCTCTTGCGCATAAAAATTACCCAACTGCAAGACAAATAGAAATAAAATGGTGATCATCAAACAAAAATCCAGACCAAGATATAAATCATAAGACATGATTAGACTGCTGCACTACTAAACGTACAAGTCTGAGAACCTGTAGTTATTTATATATTAATTTATTATATATTAATTTATTACTTAACTATTATTGACAAAAGGGTTAGGTAAAAAATTAAACCTCTGGATATTTTTCTCCTCCTTTAGAGAGATGGAAGAGATGAATATGCATCTAAAATGCACTTCTAGCAGAACGGAGAAAAAAGACAAATGTTTAAACAAGACATAAATAATCATCAGCAATTGATTGACACTCCCTAAAAATTTTTTAGTGAAAATATAATTTATTACAATTTAGAGTTACGAGAAAGAACGATGCTCGATTGGGTTTGCAAACTGTGACAAAGTTATCTAAAAATAAAATTTACAAAATAAAGAGTTACAGAGAAGAGTGATGCTCGAAGGATTTACAAATTAGAAAAAAATAAAAATTTAAATCACTAAAATGAGCAACCACTTGAGTTACACATGAATATACAGGACTTGATTACACATGGTCACTTGTGTTACACAAAACCCATAAGTAAATTGCACAAATAGAACCTTTATCTGGTATAAGTACCCCCTTCTACCAGTTCTACATTTTTAATTTCTACATTTTAATTTATAAACTAACTCTTTCAAGAAAAAAATTAAAATTAAAATTTAAACTCTTTACATATTCCTTTCTTCCCCTCTTCCAAGTGAATATATGCTTGTCGTTGGAGGTGAAATATGCATGCTCGATGAATGTATTGAGAATCTTGGAATATAGTGAATATCTTGAAAGACTGAACTCGACATATGTTTCGCTTTGTTGTGAGGTTTCCTCTGGAAAGTGCTGATTGCCACCATGCAACTGCTCCGTCCGAAGAAGTTGACCGCGTTGGCTAGATGGAGAAGACTCCTATAAACCAGCCAGTCATGGCCCCACGAAAGACAAAGTGATGGCCCCACAATCCACTTTCTCCAGGCTTCACAATCTTCTCAGGCATCTTGTTCAATTTTCTACGTGGGCCGGGAAATATTTCAGGGCAGCATCTAGAGTCTACTGAGTCCAGAGTTAGGTCCCTGCCGGAGGAAGGTTCGTCGGGAGTAAACTGCGTTACCGTTCACCTTGGTATCTGGGAGGGCAGCTAAAACAAGAAGGGAAGCATGACGGAAATGCCGGGATGCTGGGCGTTTTCCTGGCCATGGAGGGCGGGCCAAGACTTCAGATTCTGTCCCGTGCAAGTACTAGTCAGGGTCAATGTGGAGGTGAAAGTGAAAGTCTGCACTCTCTTTCGTTCCGGGTCCTTCCGAACGAAAGAGGGAAGTGCTGTCTGGAGAGAAAGAAGTCAGAGGGAAGGTCCTGCGATTGTGTTGTCGCGATCTCCCTCTTTTCTCGTGTGAATGCGATTGGGGGCATCGATCTCTATTCTGCACCCAGTCGGACTTCGTCGATTTTGTCGAACGATTCTGGAGGAGGATTATTCGGAAGAATAGAGGCGTAATACCTTTATCTGTAAGACATTTGTTGTCGATGTTTGGCTTCAGATGAGAGGGTTTTAAACTGGGCCTTCAGGGAACAGGAGGGAGGAAGTGTACTCTCCTGGGATTGAAGGGGCTGAACCTGTGCTGTGATGGATCAGATACCGAGATCTGTGCCCGCAGATCTGCCTCCGAGGGGATAGACATTGTGCTTTCTACTGGAGTGATACTGGAGTTTGCGGACAAATGTAGATCGGGAAGTTCACTTTCATGAGGAGGAGGAAATAATTGCTCACCCGTAGGTGTACTGAAGATTTTAGATCGCACCTTAGTTGACCTAGAAGAAGAAAATGGAGTCCGGAGAGCTTTTGAAAGCTGAGAATCAGAGGCTTACCGCAGAAATGGCCTCCATGAAGAAGAAAATTAAGCTGGCCTTGAAGAAACAGCAGGCTGAGCTCCAAGCGAGAATCCAAGCTGCGGAGCAACGAGCAGCGGCTGCCGAAGCAGCAGCTGCAGCAGGGACTGTAGATGGTTCTGCTCCGGAGTTCAGTTCTCAGATCGTAGGCCCTCAAAGCCCAGGAAGGGCAGTAAACGGTGTGTCAGATGGTTGTTCGCCTGCGCAGTCCCATGCGTCTATGCCCCGGGCCAGTGCAGCCAGTCCGGACACCATTAATGGACAACTTGCTCATCCTCTTGCCACCTACACCGAGATTTCTCCTGATAGAAGAAACTCGCACAGTGTTGTCGACAGCTTGCGAGCCGAGCTCAGAATAGAGATTGAGGGCAGGCGAAGTCGAGAAGATGAAGCTACCAAGGAGAGGCAACGTTTGGAGGACGAAATCGCCGAATGTAATTATCTTTGTGTGTGCGTGCGGACTTGCTTGTACAACGCCTTCACTTTCCCCTTTCTTAATACCCCCTTCCCTTCTGTGATATTTCGTTTTTCAACGTAGTTCGGGTTTTCACAAAAGAATTGCCTACATTTCTAGCTGAATATACACATTAGTAACTATCTTATGTATTACGTTTGTGTCGCGTATTTTCCTCATATGGGTACTCAAAAGTCCTGCCGAGGACTCTTAGGAACACGGTTAAACAAACAGAGCATGCTCTTCTGCAGCGCGCCAAATTTCCAGACGTGCTCCCTTCGTTCAGTTCGTATGTGGCTTGTGCGGCTCAGCTAAAATGCATGTGACAAATGTGTGAGGTTGTGATCAAATATAAATCTGGACATAGAATGTGGAGCTTATGGCCCTGTTCCGGGGTTTAAAGGTAATAAAATAAGTATCTCAAGTTTTGGTGTTGTGAAGGACATCTGCTTACCTTTCCTATTTGTTTAGTGCAGTGAAGAAGACAAATGAATCCTTCGTCAAACATAGAGACCAAGAAAGAATAGAGTACGAAGAGAAGATGAGACTGGTGAACGAAAAGGCGGAGCAACGCATAGAGCATCTTACAAAGGTGGAAGGCTGTTATGATAGGTCGTTTCAGGGCATCAAACAGAACAAGGTTGTTGTCTTTATAACATAAACATTGAGAGACTCGTGCCATATACACTGATTTTCTGTCTTGGCAGGCCAATGAAAAGCTGGAAATCCAACTCATGGCGGCGGCAGGGCAAGTTGCTGAAGCATTCGCACGAATGTCTGCTACGCATGACGATTTAGAGCGAGTATCGAAGGAAGGAAATGAAGTGAATCGTGCACGTGCTAGCCTTGCTTCAGAGAATGAAAGGCTGGCTTCAGAAAACGAAAAGCTTGCTTCGGAGCATGAAAGGTAGCCTCGCTGGTGTACAAACTCACAGTCCCGTTAGGCACTGTTTGGAGCTGGAAGCTTTTGCTAGCCTGCCTAACAACGAAAGTGGGTTTTGTAGCGACAGACACGTTACATGAAGACGTTGAGTGCACTATTATCTGCGGAATTACCACCCAGTATTTATGCACAATGCTTAATCTGTCAAAGTGCTGATCTCACTTTGTCATGCTGCCTCAGTGTATTGAAAGAACTGGAGCAGGCAAATACTTCTCTATCTGAGGCACAGAAGATTCTGCGAGCAAAAACTAAGGTACGGCTATGGTGGTAGTTTATGGTGATGGTAGGTAAAAGTCAGAGTGATTACTGTACCAGCTTTTGAACTCAGTTTCTAAGCTTATTTAATTGCGCAGGAAATTGAAGAATTGGCTGCAGCACGCGAAGCAGCCCAAGAAGGGCAGGAAGCTGCTATGTCCCAGCTGATCAGTCGTTTGAATCAGGTACGTGTGAATCTTAGAGGTGTAGGACGGAATTGGTCAGGGGTATGTCAAGAGTTTATGAGATGGCTGGGAGGAGGAGAGCTTATTTCAGTATTATCCAGAAGTTATTTATAAATTATATCTGGCTACTGGGAACTAAAGTGGTTGGTTTCTCAGAGCGGAATACTGTGTTTTTAGTGGGGATACAGGAGTTTGAGGAGTAGGAGGGAAGAGTTCAATCTTGAGGCTCTGTTTCACAAGGCTTGACTTCCTTGTTTTGATCTGATAAGTTCCCTTATCATTCAGAAAAGGGAAAGGGTCTACAGGGGAGTCGTTCATGATTATGGAGCTAAGTGAGTGTTACTAGCAGCACATTACCAAGAACGAATAGGGGCAGTTATAGGAAGTACTTGAAAATTAGAAACCTTGAAATTCTACCTCACGATTCAGGTTATGAACTGCAGATGGAGGCTGCTGGGACTGGGCAACAGGCAGAGGTGGGTATGCTAGGAGTGAATGATAAACACCAGCGGACACATCATTGGTTGTTTTGTTGATTACCTAGACTACATCCTTGTCTTTGTTCCTCGCAGTCTTTTGTTTCCTGTCTTGCGTCCTCATCACTAAGTGCTTGCGTATTCTCTCTGTTTAGATTGATTGCAGCAGGTGTTAACTAATTTTGTTGGCTCTTAACTGAGCAGCATCTGCGGGAGGTGACCGAAGGGAAAGTAAAGTCCCTGCTGGAAGACAAGGCAGAGCTTCAGAAGGAGCTGGAGAAAAGCAGCGAAGCAATCCTAAGCTTAAAGGAGGAATTGCATGCTCTTCAACAGCGTTTATCCTCTGTTGAATCTAGTCCCGTAACGCCTTTGGACGAGGACAGTGCTAAGTCGAGGGAATCTGTTGTCTTAAGTGAAGAAGAGAAGGCATTATATACAGAGCTGAAAGCTCAAAATGAAGCCCTTCTCTCGCAACTTGAAGAACTCAGATCTCAAGATGCTGCATCACGCAGCCTTCAACCAGACGCTGGGGATCTGCGAGCCGTGTCACAGAATGCGATCACTCTACCTGGCTCGAAGGAGAATTTGCAAGAGAGCAGGAATGCACTGCGAACAGCTGAAGAAGAAACAAAACATCTGTCCAAGGCGCATCGTGAGGCCCTCCAGAAGATTGAGTTGCTTACTCAGGAATTGGACGAAGGTAAGATTCACGTCTGGCTTTCAGAACAGTAGCCCAATTCGTACGTTTGTGTTTCGGAATTTCCCTTGACAGTGAGGGTATGCGTCTTGGCCATTTTAAAAGTATGCAGGCATTTGCAGATTTAGAAGTCATGATGTATGCTGCCGTTGAAATGAGGATCAGCTCATCATCTAGCATATACATCAAAAGAAAGATTAGGTAGTTTCAAGTACACAGTCACTAACTGTCTGTTGTTGTCTCAGTTTGCAAGAAGTTGAACAGTGAGACGAAATCAAGAGATGAAAAATACGCTGAGCTGGATGCCAAATTTGGTCGCCTTCAAAAACGCGCAAAGCAGCGAATACAGGAAGTTCAAAAGGTGCTGATACTACCGACACGATGTGTCCTTTCGAATTTCGTATAAAATCTACATGTCTGGTAACGTATCTCGTCTTGTCTCGAGCCGATGCAATTATCTGCACCTTCTGGAGGTAAACAAGAATACAGGACTATAAGAGCTGCAGAAGTTGTAGGTAGCTTATGATTTAATCAATATCATGAATTGTGCGGTGTATAGATTTCTGAACTGGTGCGTTTCATTGGTGATACTTTATACAGATATGTAGTTTGATTGCATTAGTACTGCGGACGTTGTGAACATCAACAAAGTTTGTCTTTACGAGCTACAGTTAGGATTTCGAATTGCATATGTCAGTAATTCGATCCTTGCCTAAGCATTATTCTCCGGGAGTTGATGGGGGGTTTCTCTTTTATTGTTATATCCGCGTCACAGGAGAAAGAAGAGGTGGAAATTCAGCTAACAGCAGCCGGTGAGAAGGCGGCCCAAGCTCTTTCGAAGCAAGCGGCAGTTCAAGATGAGTTGGAGCGTGCTCGAGCTCAAGCTGGTGAAGCATTGCGTTCTCTGAGTGCCGAGAGACAAGAACTGCGAATGACGAACAACAAGTGAGCTTATCAGCCATGCAGCTCGCGAACTGCTTTTAATTGGTTACGTGTTAAGGTGTAACGTTGCAGGCTGACACTGCTGCCTGAGATTTCAAAGCTTTAGTAGGAAATTCTGGCTGAAGTTGCGAACGGGGACAAGCGCTTTTTTCTTACCTTGATAGCATGTTTCTTGTTAGGTTGAAAGACGAAGTTGAAGAAGTTCGGCGTATGCTTGAAGCGAAAGAGCACAATCTTGCCGAATCTCGGCGAATAGCTTCTGAAAAGGACCAGGTCTGTGTTTTACTTGATTTTGCGTCGAAACAAGTTTTTCCTTTGCTGTGCCAGAAGTTCTTGTGAGCTTTCCGGTATGCATTTCTAAGAAGCACGCATGCAGATGGCTCTGGAGACGACGAATCAGCTGAAAGAAGCGGAAGCAAATCACGAGGCCTCTTTGTCAGACCTGAAGGAAAAACATCAGAAGGTAGGTTTTAAAGTGAGCTCTGAATGAATTTGGTTGCAATTTAGTTCGACAAGCTAGTTAATGACTGGCCGGTGAAAAATATATAAAAAATATAACAAATATAAAAAATGAAGCCCACCTCCTGGTTGTCATCGCTCAATAACTTCCCGGTCAACACGGGACCTAATACCTTCTGCATAGAAGATGTGCAGACCCGCTTTATTCGCATCGCGAATGAAGAAATCTTGAGTATTTCGTGCCTCAAGCATGGTCCGGGGGGCCCAGAACCTTGCGAAGCTTGGCACTTTTATTTCGGCCAATTTCTAAGAAAGGCTTTTTATGGTGGACATACGGATGTTTACAAGCCTTATGGCGAGAATCTCTATTGTGAGAGAGAGATAAATAAAAACTCAGCTTGTATTCATTCAGTCATTTTACCTAAATTGCATGCTCCAGCAGCAAACCCTCCCAAGGGCTAACATGAAGGAAGCATTGCTAAATGACTAAATTTCGGGTTCACATAAACGCAGGATCCAGAGAAGGTTTACTTTTGTTTTTGTCAAAACAATGAGGCCCAGAGGGCGGGAATTCCTGAACTCACAGCCCGGGTCGAGGTCGGTCCTACGGAAAAGTGGTTTAAGTCTAATAATACAAATTGTAACAAAACGAAAGCAATAGATATATTGCTTTCGTTTTGTTAGTGTAGAAGAATCATTGTCCTAATTTCGCTGACTCAACTCACGTTTCTGACTTTTTTTGTACCTGTAGGCAGTTGAAGACCTGAAAAGGCAGATTGCGGATGGAATCGCAGAGAGTAACATATTGGCCGAGACAATTTCTGCCTTGCAGGTATGCCGCTCTCGTCTCTATACGCTCACACAGGCCTAAGTAGATATTTGCGCTATCCGCAGCTGAACTCTGTACCTGCTGAACGATCCTACAGTCACCTTCTACACAGACCCGTACTTTCTTATAGAAGCTTAGCCTTGAATCAGGACCTATCACCTTCGCAGTTATCACAACGCTGTGCGGAGGGTGATAGTCTATGTGGAAGGACTTATTGCAAAGTGAGAAGTAGATTCAAGTTCAAACGTTCCACGATTGATATATGTTGTTTGGAACCTCCAAGTAACACATGAGCTGCTCGTATGCTTTTCTGGGAATTAGGCTGCTCTGGGAACAAAGGAATCAAAGCTTGCGGAACTGGAAGCAGCTTTCAGTGGAGAAGTGGTAAGGTTGGGTGCTTCTCTCGAAGCTGCTAAAGGAGAACTTTCCCGCCTGCAACAGGAACAGGTATGTTCTCCGCACGTCCTGGATCCGAGACCACTAAGTTTGTCAATTGAATTCCTAGCCTTCTAAATATGTCGTTTCTTGCAAGTCGTCCTAAAAGTATATGCGCCTTCTCTTCGTGCAAGAATCATGGGTGGGCTTGGACCCTGGGAGCCGGCGAAGTTTGGACGCGTAAGATATTTTAAGTGTCTTCACCCATCCCCAAGGGACCATCGAAACAAACTTATGATTTTGTTCCTACTTCACTGATATCAGAACAAGGAACGGGAAGTTTGGCAGGCCAGTCTGGGGAAACTGAAAAAGAGAGTAGAAGATTCAGAACAAGCTCTTCGTCAACAGGAGATTTGTACTACTGAGATGAGGAGTAAGTTATCAGTTACCTCATTAGATGTCTGATCGGAGTTGGATGTCTTCAAATTTCTAAGCTAGAAATGCTCGAGGACTGAGTGTTAGATCGTTCGGTAAGTCTCAGATGTCTTGCAGGCTAGCCTGTAATGTTTCTAGATAGAGTCTCTCACCTATGATGCGCTGTGAGGGTGATGCTTCTTCTTATAAGAAGTAGATAGAGCTAAGCTGACTCAAGTCTTTGACATCGTACCAGCCCAGTTGGAGTCAGAGTTAGAGAAGAAGCGCCAAGCTTGTAGTGCTGTTCAAGCAGATCTTCTTGCTGCAAATGAACAGGTGATTCCAAGCCCTAGAGTGTTTCTCATCCCTCTGCGCGCGAGGTCTATGAGTGAAAGGCTACGGCATGCGTAGTTCCTTATCTCCTGTGCTGTGACTTTGATCTCCTGATAGATTTTGAAAATTCAGGTTCAAATTGTTCGTAATGAGTACTCTTTCTCAAAGTTCTAAAACCGTCTGTGGATACTATGTTGTGTGCAATGTTTGGGGGCTACGTAAGTGCTAGAGCGTGGTCCTTGATAAAATCTGCCATTCTCGACGTACGAATACATGTCGTGTGCAATTCTTGTGTACGAATGTATGTTGTGTGACAATAGAGTTCATTGACAAATTTGGCAAAGTATTTAACCAAACAGTGAGTTTGTCAACATGTTGGCGGGTTCTGTTAATTGCGTTACTACGGGACTGTAACCTGGATCTGATATTGGTTGTGGGATCAAACGCATTGCTTGGAGTACAGGCAGCTCGTGTTGCTAATGATCTTGCTGCATACAAAGTTCGCGCTTACGCGCTTCTTCAGAGAAAGGACGCAGAGCTAGCTGCTGCTAAAGATGTCGAAGTCGCTGCTGCACAAGAAGCGGCCTTGAAGGTAACAACGGGAACTTCGTTATCGTATCTCCTTTGGGGTTGTTTTTATTTTGCGACAAAGTTTTCTTTTGGCACCAGTCGTACTGAGGATCGGAGTCGTTGTATCTTTGAAATAAACAACTTCAGCTTTTCTGGTTACTGATTGTAAGTACAAGTATCATTGCCAGCGATAGTGTGGCAAAAGTAGATCCTTATTCACTCTCTTTTCGCAGGACGCCAAACGTTAATCGTATCTCCTTCGGGGTTGTTTTCATTTTGTGACAAAAGTGTTCTTTTGGCACCAGTCGTACTGAGGATTGGAGTCGTTGTATCTTTGAAATAAACAACTTCAGCTTTTCTGGTTGCTGGTTGTAAGTAGTGTGAGCGTCCACCTTTCCCCTAGCAGGTGGATCTTTGAGTTTGGAATATAATCCTTATTCATTTTCTTTTCGCAGGAAGCGAAACGCCAGGCTGCCGCGGCAGCAATGGAGCGGGATGCTGCTGGGAAAGCCTTGCAGGAAGCCATTTTAGAGTACGAAACTAAATTGGCTGCTAGGTATATAACCGGAATCTGCTTGATTGAGCTTTGGCTGGTTGGAGTTACGTCCTCGTCCGAAATTGAATTTGTGAACCGTATAATTGTTTTTTCATCGCTGCTTTGCATATGAAGTCTCTACAAAATCTACGGGCACAAAAGGGCATCTGAAGTGGCTACCTTTGCAGGGGCATAGCTCTTCTGGATGCAGAACAGCGCATTAAAGATGCAGTAATCAGAGTGGAGATTACCAAAGCACAGTTAGTCTCACAACAGCTTGAGTGGCAAAGTCGGTTGGAAGATGTTGAATCCTCATGGCGCCGTAAGTGCTTAGGCCTAACACAGGAATGGCGACTCATTCCTGAGAGTCGTCTCCTAGGTGTTTTCCTAGATCAAGCCGTACGCTACTCCAGTCAGACGAATACTTGGCCGCCCTCCCAGTTTTGCTAGTGGTGTCGTGATACTTTCATACATATTGACGCAGGAATTAAAGTGCGGCTGGTCTCCGGAGTCGTTACACCTTGCTATAGGTTGTATTAGTCTGTGACAAGTATTTAATCTGAAGGTGTGTTGCAGTCAGACATGAGACCCTGGAGGGTAAGGTTAATGACAACGTGGAGGCCGACCTGAGACGGGAGTACACAACACTTCTGAACGACTACGAGAATGTTAAGGTGTTTACAAATTCTTTCCGTGTCCAGAGATTCGATTATATCAGACAGTACTTTGTAAGCTCATGGTGTTAGTATCAAGTTCAAGGGATGCCTCTTGCCTAAATTTTATTTTCTCCGAATTTGTAGGTTGAATTTGAGTCATTCCGCGAAATGGTTGACAAGATGATCGAGGACAAAGACAGGGAAATTACCCGTCTTCTGCAAGATTATACCGTACTACAAAAATCACTACAGCAAGAGCATCAAAGGATTCGAGAGAACTCGGTATAGACTGCTCTCTATTCGAAGCTACTGAGATAATCATATTCGCTGTCTCCTGTCGGTGAATCTAACCTAGAATTCTATACTACTTTTCTTATTCTTATTGCAGTTTTAGTGAGCATCTAATGTAACAAGTTTGCGGCAATGGATTACAGGTCCAAGCTTCGGAGCCGAGTCCGCAAGGTATGCCTTCATTATATTGTGAGTGACTATGAAGTATAGATAGCGTGAAAAGTTTCCATGTAATAGCTACCCGCTATGCCTGAGAATATACTTGGTTACAGCTCTTGGTGGGATTCTTTAGGAAGCGGATTTAAGCGGACTTAGCAGCAAAATGGTTATCTGTTGTCCATAATCGAATATGCTGAGTCCTGGTTGGTTAGCAGGTCTTGATGCTTCAGACGCAGCTTCGATGGTTGCGCTAGCGGAGCACCAAATCTTGGTTAGTTCCTTACCTCTACAGGTGTTTTAGGTCTGCAATCAAAATTCAAAGGGTGGTTGAGTTCCGCAAGAACCAATTTAGGCGTAGTTCTGAAGTAATTTTGGTCTCCGTATTGTAGCCATGTAGACATAATATGGCGACGCGGTTTATGCGCGTACCTACTTTGGGCAGTCTTACGGACGTTTTGTCTAAAAACTGAAAAATCTTCACAAGCTCTTTTTGGTACGTTGCAGCTACTGGCTAGGCAACAAGCACAGAGGGAAGAAGAGGTTTCTCAGTGTCGCCGGCATATCCAGGCCCTGCAGGTTTCGCTTTCTTTGCCCGGATAGATGGTTGGAGGTCCTTGAATTCAGTCGTTTTAGTAAAACATTGATTGTGGAAGTAAGTGATCGGAAGCAAGGATGTTTTCAAGGATATTTTCCTCGGACAACATAGGTCGTCTTTTAACTGGAGAAGGTCGTGTACATGCCCAAATATTACAGGAGAAGCAATCTCCATTCCTTGGAGATATAATGTCAGAGCTAGTGACTTCCTGATACTTTTTGAGGGAGGAAAGCGTTTAGTCCCCTAAGCAAAGTTTGTTGAAATGTGATAGTAGTATCAGGTATATTTGAAGCCATCTGCAGTTGTGAAATACATTTAGAATCTGCTTTGGTGGCAGGAAGAAATTGCTGAGTTAGAGCGGGAAAATCGGCTGCACAGCCAACAAGTGAGTAACCTTGCGTGTGGAGTCGAGTAAATCCTACTAGGATTTCTAGGGTAGCACGTTCCATTTGGCGAACGTATAGCTTTTTCTTTGAAATTGCACAAGTAATACATGTACTGGTTTCGGGGGATCGTAACGCAGGAACAATTGCTGAAGGAAGAGGTTCGGAACTTAGAGCGCGCTCACAAGCGGGATGGTGTCGACATGACATACCTGAAAAATATCATCCTCAAACTGATTGAGACGGGTATGGCTGAACCTATCATTAACCAGAAGAATGATACGGCCATATTGCTGGTTCTCGTCTGTTGAGAGGAGTTTCTCTCCTCTACTTCGTCTGATCGCGCGAGTACATCGAGCAGTAAAATCCGTAGCTGTGAGTTCCGTCGGAGGGTGGGTAGAACTTGTCACGGGTTATGCATCTCGATTGAGGCTGTATTGTGTCACTTATTGATGAACCTCGTTTCATTGTTACCGCAGGTGAAGTAGAGGCTCTTCTCCCAGTCATTGCTATGCTTTTGCAGTTCAGCCCGGAAGAGGTGATCAGAATACTTCCGAGTCTTTATCTCGGATCATATGTTTTCTTCTAGTCTCGTGGCAAATTCTTTACAGTCTTCTTTGTGCTGTTACAACGTTAACTCTTTGGAGTTGTGTCTCTGTGTTCTTCTTCTTCTAACTCACACATTCTCACCTGACTCGCAGTTGAAACGATGTCATGATACATACAACGCAGCATCGGCCGGTGAGAAGCCTCTCAGTCTACCAACTATAGTTGAAACTCCTCCCTCTACGCCTAGCTCATTCTTTTCGAGGCTCACCACTTTTTCATAGAAGAAATGACGCAGGAAGTGCCGTATGTCCTCAGTTATGACTTCATGTACCATATGTCCAACCTCAACACAGAAAATCAAGTTACATTTCCACATCGAGGAATTTTGGTAAGCGAATTGAGTCTACTACTCGTGTACAAACCTATTATTCTCCAGCCTCCACTAGTGTTAGGAATTAACTCGTAGTGCCTTCGTCCCTGATTGAGATCTAGCCCCGCGTAACCTCTGTTAAGGTACATTGTCCTCTAGGGGGGAAGCCGCCAGCTCGTTGGCCACTATGTTATGTGAGTTATCCAAGGAAATGTCCCGTGGCAGCCTTGCCCTACGTTTGGAGAGGCTGCCAATGTAGACTGATCAATTAATTTACAGCAATCATTCTTTAGTTTCTTGGATGGTGAATGCTTCGTTTTCCCTTACCTTCAGTATGCTTGATACTGAGTGGACTCTTTTGCTGTGGATGCTTCCTTGGTCCGTCAGGCCTTTTGGCCATATAGGGCCTATAAATTGCAAACTAGTTACCACCTTTTGACGTGGCTATCGGAGGCCTTTACTTGGTGCACGCTTCTTTAGAAGACAGAAACGCAGTTGAGAGCGCGGCGGCCAGAATACTGTTTCGCTTCGGCTCTGATAGTGGCACATTTCAGCTGAAATTTGTGTTATGTGCTGTTAGGTACAGTAACTTTGAGTTTAGTTTTACTGATAGCTCTAGCTAAGCAGAGGGATTCAGTACTACTTAGGTTTAGACAAACGTTATCTGTTCATTGTCTGGCTTCTCTGCATATTGTTTGCACTGCAATGTTCTTCTTGTCACTCACAGTTAGTCCTTCGTGATCTTCGCTGTGTAATACCCCACGACATCATTACCACTCGGTCTCTTGATGTTAGAATTACTTCCTCAGTCTCTCATCACTGGAAACACAGTAATTTCCTTTGCAGTCACGGCCGGGGACGTTCCAGCCAGGGGTCGTTAGTGGTCGCTCGAAATATGATTTTCAAGTCGCGACTGATCGTCGGGCGGTACCTGAAGTAAATCTGAGGAGTATGCTATTATTCACGTCTGCCAAAGAGGGGGAGAATATTCACAGTACTTTTCACAAATATGTACAATATGCACTAGATGTTAATTTATTATCTAATTTTTGTTGGCAAGAAGGTTTAGGTAATAAAACAGGTTGTATATTAGATAACTAAAAAGTAAAAAGTATATAATTATATAAAGTATAGATTAAATATTGAGTAAGATTAGAATATTATTAAATAAATAACTATAATTTAATAATATTAAGTATTATATATTAAAAATGTGAGCAACTTATTCTCGAAAGCTCGTCTGAACCTCTTCACTTCAAGGTTAAGACCTGCCCCTCTCGCAATTGTGGGTCCAATTAAATATGAAACATGTAATACTTTTATCTATTTTGTTAACTTAGAATACTAGTTTCTTCGGTACAGGACAGTCAGATGCCCCTTGAAGTGATTAAAATGGAAATGGTAAAATTTTTATTTTTTTCTAGTGTTCAATATAGAATTTTTGCACAATATTTATATCTTTCTTGATAACAAAAGAAGTTCCACATTTCAAGTTTCACGTTGGCACTTTGTAGCATACACATTGCTTTTTCCGTCGCTAGGCTCTTCACACTCTAGCACATTGGATATTTTTGCCATCGTTGCGTTCTCTTACGTCTTGCTTGCTTATTCTTCTCTGTCGTGCTTAGCATCTACGCGTCGTTCTGTTCAGAATCACTTCTCACTACATGTGCTTTATCTACATTGAATTATTTCTGGACGCAGATGTCATATCAGTGTAAACTTGAGAACATATTTGTGGATCTCCGGTGTAACAATCTCTCCCTCTAGTAGTGTGGGGTACCTTGTCTTTTCGTTGGAACTGCACTCTTCGGACTAATGACATTCTTGATTACTTTGAGACTGGACTCGAGAACAATATCCCAATTTATTTGTTCCGATTTTGACTTCTTTTGCTCTTGAGTCATACTTAATTTTGGACGCATAGTGGTGAAGTTACGAGACTCGCAAGAAGAAAAATCAAGCTAGGCTCTAGCTTACTATTGCGGACTAGGTATTTGTGACTCTTGACACTATATCAAGAACGCAAGGGCTTGCTTGCTCATCACCAGTGAAAACTTCCATGTACGCGATTGACGTAAAGGGCTAGCTTAAGGGGTTAGCTTATTTTTGCGACTTGTAGACGAACGATTGGGGAGAATGGGGAAGTCCAATGCATGTACGTAAGGTGTCATTGCATTCAAATCTGTGCAAGCTAAGCGTTGGTTAAGACGGTTCGTGAAGAGACGCATCAAAGAATGTGTGGGAGACACTCAGACGCATGAAAATGATTTGGAGAACTTCAATGACTTCAGGAAGTTGAAGACTATATAGAGTTTCATCGGGTGATTTGAGAGTTCTGAGTGAAGTTGGCTTGTAGGACGTTGATTTACATCAATTCTCATCGCATGTGACCTGAGATTGAGTTGTTCTTCGCAATCGATGAGCCAAGCATTTTGTTCTTGGTGCCTAGGCAATCAAGGAATCTTCACTTACGCACAAGAGAAGACTGTGTGTAGATTGGATTATTGATTTGGGTGTGGTAAGCGAGTTTGAGCTGCAAAGAGTCGATTTATGTCAATTTTTTGCATCGCGATCAAATTTCTTGCGTGGTTTTGCGAGAAGAACTCCACACGACTTCTTTGGAGTCTCGTTGGGTCCAAGGTAGCTAGATCTATCTATCAGAAAAGACGGATATCAAATCAGACGATCTGTTTGAGCGATGTATGCAGTTTTAAGCCGCATGGAGTAATTTTTGAAGATTCGATCATCTACGATCAAAAATCGGCAATATCTCAACTGTCGAGAGTTGGATTTGAAGGTTTCTTAGGTCAACGGAGTCAGGGAAAAAGATCTATTGACATCTAGAGACTGTTTGACGAGAGGAGAACGTTCTCAGATAGGTCTTTCGTTTCTTTCGCTATAGATTTTATTCTTTTTGAATTTGTTAGAGATCTAGTTGGTTATGTATAGCTTGTGGTAGCTAGCTTTAGCTAAGAGCTTGTTAGTGGACGTTGTTTGGACTTGGGTTTGAATTGTGTGATATTGGTGCAACTCTTTTTGTTAGCAAGGGGATGCTTCTCTTACTTTGAGGTATGCTTTGATAGTTTTAGGGTCTGGGTTGAGACTCAAGGGCTCGTTTTAAAGAGGTTGGTGCAGATTATAGACCGCTCAGGTTTGTTTCTTTCTTTTATATTCTTAGAGAAGGAGAATCGAAAATGTATATAAAGTAGGAGTTGGTATACCTTGCGACGCTCGTTCTCGTGGTTGTTTCTCTCTTTCTTGTCTCAATTCGACACACTATATTTTCAAAGTCAAGAACCTCACGTTTTTCTAGACAACCTTCATGCAAAATCCGATATGCCAACGGTGGTGAACTCGATGTGAAGTTCAAACTTTATGTTTGAACTTTGAAAAGGAGATTGATAATCATGAGTGGGGAGGAGAAAGGTGATGGAAATGGAGCTAATAGTTCAGGTGGATTGTCAAAGGTGTAGTTGGATCTGGCAACTACATCGATGTTTCAAGCTTTCACAATGTTCTTACAGCAACAACAGTCAAAGGCGCTTCAAGCAATGATCAGTAAGATTGATCAATTTGATGAGAGAGATGTCTCAAGATATCTGAGACATTATGTTAAGGAGATGGAGCTGAATCGGGTATCAGGCTGAAGGCGCTCTAGTAGAAGATGAGATGATTGAGACGTTTGAGTTGGCAGCAGCTCTAGAGATTAGAGATCATGTTAAAATGCTATCGAAGCGTTTTGACAAGGATTGAGAGACGTTTGCTCGTGTCTTGATGGATGAGTACTTCTTGGAGGACTCTGATCGGGTCACCAAGAAGTCATTCTTGGAGTGGATTGAGCAATCGAGGAAGGGTTTACAAGCTACTGAGTTACTCAAGGAGTTTGAGAAATAATTTTCTAGGTTGACTAAGATGGAGAGGTTGACGTTGTAGTCCAACAAGACAGAGTTATTTCTTCGGGTTGCAAATGAGAAACTACAAGAGAAGCTGGAGGTTCTTCTGAAGGATAAGGAGGAAGACGATGGGTTGATCAGTAGTTGGAAGAAAGTTGAGGAAGTCGTTGGTCTGCTTACCAAAGGAGAGCGAAGACGAGAGAAGGTTCCTATTAGGAGACCAGCACCAGCATTGACGGTTGTAGCACATGTTCTTGTGGTTCGATCAATGGTTCCTGTTGCTAGACAGATGATACCAGTGGTTCCAGCTATTCTAGTTGTCCAATCACCTATAATGTTTCTGAAGAAGGATGATTCAAGCCTTGAGGAGATCATGCATGGAATGCGAGATCTGCAGATCAAGCTCACAAGATAAGAGGAGCAAGGGTCTACAAGCGAAGCAAAACCCATTGGAAAGCAAAGTTAGATCCAACGATGTATCTGATGCGATGGTATTAATCATCCACGCAGAGATTGCAAGGAGTTCATTGATATCTTACAACAAGGGGTGAACTTCTAGAAAGATGAGAAAGTAGTGCTGAGAGATACCAGTCACTTTCAGATCAACTTTGATAGAAGAGCGATGAAGAAGTTGGTTGGGGACCACTTATCAGCGCAAGCAGTTGCAATCGTGGAGGCTAGAACTTAAGATACAAGGATTGAGGATCAAGCTAAGATGAGTTTTAACGAGCATGTTGAGCCGAGTAGATCGTGATCATCTGACATCATCATGAAATAGAAAAAAGATGACACGTGAGACATTGTTGAGGACAGTTGCTATGAACCGAAAGAATATTGGATGGGAGGATCTGATAGAAACTCTATCGATATATGCTTACATCGTCAAGAACTAACACGAAACGTTGTTGGAAGAAAAGAGAAGGTGAGATTCAGAAGATGTAAGAGAAAGAACTTCTTCTAAGAGACAGACTCGAGGAGAGAAAGTTCGTCAAGAGCTTCGAGATGCAAGAGCTCAAGATCTACCAATAGATGATGTTCTTTCTCCACCGAAAGCAAGAACAAAGAGTCTGAAAAAGAGAAAGATAAGCCGGCTGCATACAAACTACAGTCAGACATCGAGGCTTCAGCAGACTTGAAGGGAGTCTTGGAAGATCACATTCTAAATGTGAAGGTGGAGTTTATCTTGAGGGAAGTTTTGGACATTGCTAAGTGTGAGTTTCATGATGTCATCATTGACATCATCAAACGAAAGCGACAGATTACGAGTGAGACTGTTTAATCGCATGCTTTGGATACTATAGTGTTTATGGATGAGGAGAAAGAGCTTGCAAAGTGCAATGTATATTCTTCAGAGGAAAAAAGAGATCGAAAGCGTAAGGTACATTTTGAGGATGAAGAGGAGGATTGGAAGCAAAGCTCAAGTCATTACATCACAGTCACTGAGCTCGAGCTACGACAGAGCCATTGATGAGGATTGGAAATTTGGATGAGCCAGTGGTTGGCTCTAATCGATCATGGATCGGAAATCAACATCATGTCGAAAGAGTTGTACGAGAGGAAGAAATGATCTATCGAGACAGAGCATGGGTGGGTCATAAGAGTAGCTAATAACACAAGTGGAGATTTGTATGAAGTCTGTCCAGACTTTAGAGTGCACGTATGTGATGTTGTTATCGAACAAAACTTCTTTGTTTAGGAAGCAACATCATACTCGCTCATTCTTGACAACTTTTCATCACAACAACTCGGATGGAGACAAGGATACTAGACCACGGATCTGCTTATGCTAAGATCCGAAGTCAAGATGAGGAAAGAGCGGTATAATTCTTGACTGTACCGTGCAATCACGAGCGTAATCGAGATCGTCTAAGGAGAAATCACTTCCAAGGGTGAGTAGAGAGTTCAAGGATTTTCGTTGAGTATCAGTATGGAGCGGGATTGTGGTGATGCATAGGAGAATGTACTCTCGCTTGAAAGAGAAAGTGCATTTTGTATAGAGTTTGTTGAGTTTTCAGGGTGTGGAATTGCTATTTACAAGAAGGTTGAAGAACTAACACGCCTCTCGCAAGCACACCATGCACAGCTGAAGGCAGAGCACTCTCAATCCTTGCTTCCAACAATGTCCCCTGAAACTCACTCTCAAAAAAGATTGGAGGATCACAGAGGTGGTCATGGTGACCGATCGACCAATCGTGATCGATCACATCTCATTCTTCTTTTACACCTCTCCATGCAGTCGAACATAGTCCAAAGTCTCTCATTGGCTGCAGGCACGGATCCATGGCTCCCATGATGATTGACCACAATGGTCAATCCTTCTCCAAAAAGGACATCTTTCCATGGATGTGTCTCGCGACATGCCGCCTTATGTGACGTGTCTTTCTTCAATCGCGGCTACTGCCGAGCAGCAGCCGGACTTCAAGGAAGGCACGGATCACCACAAGGATGATCCGTGCCCTTAGGTTTAGGGACACGTTTTTCAATCTAGGGCCACCATCCAGCCAGCGCACCTCTCAATGCAGAGACGACACTCTCACCTCATTAGACGTAGATGCGTCCAGTCCCTCCTCATTTTATGGAGGAGCTAAGTCTCACCTTGGGTTATGTGCAGCTTGTGATAACTAGCTTTAGCTAAGGGCTTGTACATGGACGTTGTTTGGACTTAGGTTTGAATCGTGTGACACTGGTGCAGCTCTTTTTGTTAGCGAAAAGATGTTTCTCTTGCTTTGAGCTACACTTCGATAGTTTTGGGTCTGGGTTGAGATTCATGGACTTTGTTTTTGAGGAGGTTTTATGCAAATTATAGACCGCTCAGGTTTGTTTCTTTGTTTTGCATTCCTAGAGAAGAAGAATCGATAGTGTATATAAAGTAGGAGTTGATATACCGTGCGACACTTGTTCTCGTGATTGTTTCTCTCTATCTTGTCTTCGTTTGTCACACTACATCTCCACAGCCAAGAACTTTGCATTTTCCTAGACAACTTTCACGCAAATCAGACATGATAGCGTGTCCTAATGATGACTTTGAGAGCAGTTTCGATGGAGTCCGACTCCTACCAAGAGGCTCTATCATCTCCAGACGCTGCTTGATGGTCCGAGGTCATCACGAAAGAGCTCAAGTCCCACGATGAGAATGGTACGTGGACACTCATAGACTTACCACACAAACGAAGGTCCATAACCAGCAAGTGGACCTTCAAGTTGAAGCAGATGGGTCCATCGTCCGATACAAGACATGGTTGGTGATCCGGTGATTCGTTCAAGTGTATGAGCTCGACTATACGGACACCTTCTCCTCGGTGGTTTGTGTGCAATCAGTGTGATTGATACTAGCAATCGCAGCTCAACACAACCTCCACTTTCATCAGACGGATGTGAAGCCATCATTCCTAAACGAGACGCTGCATGAAGAACTACTTGGCTGTCCCAGATGACGTCAATGTCCCAAGAATTGATAAAGTGCCTTTAATTTGAAGAGCAAGTCGGGAGCAAAGGCTTCTGGAACATATCAGTGGAGGCGCGTGGTGCTGGCGACGTGTGCAGGCTATTTCATACACTTTATGAATTGAAGCAATCTTCTAGAGAATGATATTTGATCATAGATAAGTTCTTACTTTCTCTTGGATTCAGTAAGTCAAGAGCTGATGATAACGTATACTACATTCATAAGGATAATCAATTCGCCATCTTAGCACTTTATGTTGACGACACAATCGTTGCAAGCAGCAGTGAAGGATTGCTGACATACATCAAAAGTAACCTCAACGCAAGGTTCAAAATGAGTGACAACCGTAATATCCACCATTGCTTGAGTATAGAGATTATCTGAAACCGAGCAGTGAATAAGGCTCAGTCAAACCTTATATCTGACCCAAAAGTTATTCCAGTTTGGCTTACAGAATTACCAACCTGTTTGTAAGTCATGAACCCAGGGACAAAAGTTCTCAACTGAAGATTGTCCCACGTCTTCTGAAGAAAAGACGCAATATGCTTCTTATTCATATCAGAGTGCAACATGCTCTATCAACTGGGCCACTGTTTGCACTCGTCTTGATCTAGTCTTTAGCATTAGTGTATTATCCCAATACATGACTAATCCAAGACTAAAACACATCACCGTCATAAAGCGCACATTTCGCTATATCAAGGGTATTCTAGACCAATATTTAGAACATAGGTACTCGTCTCAACCAATTTCTCTATTTGGCTACACTGATGTTGACTGGGGAGGTCACATCGAGTCACGACGTTCAACTTCTGGAAATTGTTTCATCTACTCTCAAGGAGCAATCAGTTGGTCATCAAAGAGACAGAAATCTGTTGCACCGTCAAGTACTGAAGCGGAGTACATGGCACTCAACACATGTTCGTCAGAAGCAATAGGGCTTCAAAAACTCTTAACTGATATAGGGTTAGCTGAGAATGAGGCTATCACTTTGTATTGTGATAAGCCTCATTCTACGAGTGCAATAGCACTCGTAGAAACGTCCAAGTTTCATGACAAGACGAAACACATAGATATTTGGTATCACTTCATTAAGGATCAAGTTACATCTAAGACAACTGAAGTGAAGTACTGAGAGGTTAGATCAGAAAAAACTACTCAATTTCCATAGAGCACTTTCGGAATGCGTCCTAAAATTAGACTAGGAGAAAGAAAATTCAGCTTGTGCGAGCTTAACTTCACGACAAAAGGTTTGTTAGGGGTGTATTGGATATTGTCAGAATCGACTTTTTGAGGAGAACAAGATGGAAAACTTGAGTAAAGGAGAATGGGCAATATTCCAACAAAGAAAGAGTAGGTAGAGGAGAAAAATATTTAAATCTTTGATGGGGCATAACTGTTGGTAGGAAGGTCCGTTTGGAGCACTTTAGGTACCGTTAGAAAGATATTTTTTCAGGCTACGTAAGGAGACTACATATTTTGGCTAGAATCACTTGAGTGCAAAATTTCCAGACATCTGAAGTCTGGTTGTAAATTCTCTATATAAAGATAGAAATACTAAAAAGTTGGATTGAAACTTGATATTCAACGTTGTTGTTCTTCTTTTATACACTTTTCACAACCAAGTATTGTGTATTCCTGGTCACATCTTTCGCATCCTATGATACGACAACAGATCCACAGATGAATGATCAAAAATAATAGTTGAAGACAAACGATATTTCTACAAAAAGAGTCTAATTTATCAAGACCTAGACTCGCGATCTAGAAAATGAGTCAGACTTCTTTTAAAAATTCTCATTGGTAAACTGATGGACAAGAATAAGCAATTGAAAAGACTCTTGAATGTCCGTATAGTGGTGTCATATTGTGACTAGTCGATGTAATGTTCACATGCTCGAACATAATAAGTTTAGTAGGGTAGGTAAATAGTCTAGACATCACTCGCATGTGCGAACTCCAGGATGTAGTTACCATGTTACACGATGGACGATCAAATAGAATACTATCATAGTTGAGACCAACGGACGGACTCTAGAGGGATGTCATGCGGATGCAATGTAGTACGAGATCGACTCCGGAGTAGTAACGTGAGCGATGTGGGACTCTGAGAGAGACGATTTTGATTTGCAAAGCTGAGTGCATTACACGATCCCACAGCATGAATGATGTAGGACTGCTAGTGAACCGATATAAGATTTGCAAAGCTGAGTGCTCTTCGCGGAGGTAATTATGAGTTAAGCTAGGTTATGACGTTAGATTAGATTACAAATAGATGTATTGATGATCAATTTCATCTTCGTCAAAAACGTCGATCATGACATTCAACAGATCATCATACTAACATTTGATTATCTCCATATTCTCCATGTATTGTGTATATCATCTATGACCTCGGTTGCACATTGGTTGCAAAATCCTTTCTCATTATGCGCATTACAACGTTTATGTACTTTGAGACGGATGGCATTCACAACATTTCTCTCTCTATTAAACATATTCAATGACATATTCAAAGTATATTACACCGATCACACACAACGAACTCCATTGATCTATCAACAACTACTACTAATCAAATACATTATCCCGTCATTCATTTACAACACATATCCTAAATATTGTGAGTGTAAAAATCATGTACATTAGCAGAACAAAAAGAACACTACGGTTTTGTAACAAAGGAATGTGCAACAATAACTCTATCGAAAGAAATCTGTGCACAAAAGACAGTAAAATCGAAGTGAAAACCACTTACATGTATGAGGCTTGTCTTTGTAAATATGCTTGTCTCAGTAAATCTGCGCAAGATGCTCCATTGATACGGCTTGCACTTTGGTTCTGATTGCACATCTGACTTTTCAGGTTCTTCACAAGCCTTAGAAGCAGACTTCTCTGGTCTTCTTCCTTTGGCGTCCATGACAAGATTGGCACTACACACAGATTTCAAGTGCAAGTGATTTCTCAACGAGCACTTATAGAACACAAACGAGCACTTAACCTCACTCATGGCACACTCATGATATCCAAGAGCAGCACTTAATCTTTCTCTCACCGCACACTCAAGATGCCTGAACAGCAGATACCTTCAGATTCAGTGTCCAAGAGTCGTAGACTCCCCATAGACGTCTTCAGATTTGATGTCCAAGAGCAACAGACTCCCCGCAGACGTCTTCAGATTTGATGTCCAATGCTCTACTTGTGCGCGCATGAATCACGATATGACTCAGACCTGAGCACGGCCACAAAGGATACTAGTTCTAATTCAAAAAACTTGTCAGACGGATGGAAGACTACTGTAGCGAGAGAGAGTCGAATGACTTCTGTCGACTATGTCCTCATACACCTGGAGATGACAACGACAGAATGAATAGAGAAGAACACACGACGCAATGAATAGCCAACGGATGAAAAGATCTCATCGAGCCTTACAAGAGAAAGAAGGACCTGAAGGACCAAGCAACTAATGTCTGAAGAGAAGAACATCGGAGCTAAACCCCGCTATCAGTAGCTCTAAGGTCGCACACCACCCCTATAATGTCAGACACAGATAAGTCAGAACCCTTGCATACAACAAGTGCATGAAGTAGCATCGTCTACTACAATTGCTCTCTTATGGATCGCGCCTGCTAAAGCTCTCTATAGAGCAACAGAAACTCGTTGTCTAAAAAACATAGTACAAAAAAAGAGAGAAACTGGTACCTTTAGGACCACTCATGGTAAGCTCTAGCACAATCTCTAAGAAAGACGTCGAACTCTAAAGTTGTCGATCCGTATATCTCCAAGGTTAAAGGGATGAAGCAATGTCTCACCTGCATACCCTTATACTTGATCACCTTGCTGCTGCCGCCACGCCTGCAAACCATCCTGGGGGATGGATGATCACCTGTGCCGCCACTTAGTCCTGTGTCGGATCCGTGACAACCACATATGTCACTAAGATCTGATCCTCCCTCATCATGTACAGGTCAACTCTCATTGATCCTCTTGTTTGAAAGACATACCAACGCTCATTCCACGTCATGTAACGGCTCACCTGTGCTAAAGCAAAGACGACGTCTCTGATGACAATGTGGGTGGCTATCTCCTCTCCACCGTGAGGACAGCGAGTAAGGTGTCGACCCGAGGTGTCAAGAGAGACACCACTCTCGCAAGTGAACAGTGCCGAAGTAACAGGCTGGACTAAGCCTAAGCGGACCTCATCGCTGTTAGAGAAGATAATCGATGAGAGTCGGAACGCTCTTATGCAAGGTCGAGCTATGAGCCAAGAGCCTACGTCTTTGTCCGAACAAGAGCAAAGTCGAGCTCTAGTAACTCGTGAGATGGAAGGGTCCACTAAGAGCGCATGGAAAACCTGCTGGAAGTGGTGTCCCGTCAGAGAGGACTGTAGACTGCGAGATCCATCGGTAGCTAGGGTATCAAATCGAAAGTGTGTCTCAAGAGTCAAACTATCTCTTGTCTCAAAGAGACACATATGTAGTGGATAAGAACCATCCTCCACCTTTGTGACATAACTCTCCAGAATAAGTCTATCTCGCACAAGAAAACGACAACAGAGCCAAGGTGCTAAGAGGGCCCAACTATCCAAGAAGGCTATCGGAGCAGTTTCCTTCATGGATAATAAGCCCACCCCGTCACATGATATTGACAAAGATGTCTGCCTACGTGCGAGAGATTCTGCCACACAGTCAAAGGTCCCCGATCTTACGAAAAAACCTCTGTGATCTTCTTATCAAACTCTCTAAGGTGCGAGATGAAGATATGAGATGGAGGTACTGTGCGAGTAAGTAACCGAGACGACGTACAATGAAAGAGGAAAAGATACCAAAGGCAACTTGTGGATCCTCTAACATAGAGAGATCCTCGATATGCAAAACATCCTCCGCCAAGACAACATCTGAAAACCGAGAGATGAAGTCCTTTGTACTCACCGGTACTCTGAGGATGCGTAAACCATCTCTAGGTGTAACAAATCCCTCCATGAGATGGAAGTCCGACGATATATCTATGGAAGATCAAGCTTTTCACTTTGACACTTTCACTCTCAGTCCACCAAGATCAATTGAGAGACAAGGCGATCAAAGACAACACAGACTTGGTCCGCCGGACCTACGATATGCGTATCATCAGCTAGAGATGGAAAAACACAACCTAGAGCAGCCAAGGCGATGACCAAGAGAGCTATATAGTGAGCTAAGGCAAAGAGGGGTCCATCCAAAGGGTCTCCTTGACGAGTACCTGCAGCAGAGCTGATGACTGTAATCTCTTTTATCGAAGGACCGTGCTGGTAATAAAGAGAGGTGGAAGAAACATAGAACGAACGTACGAAGAGAACGAGACTCGTTAGAGATCCACCGCCATCCATGAGCTCCCTAAAGATGAAAGCGCAAGAAATGCTATTAAAAGTATTTTCCACGTCCACTTGTAAGACGACCCAATCGAGATGGGTGTCCAAGAGAGCCCTAATGCCGAAAGACACAGACTCACAACTGATGTGGACAAAAGTGATCTTGAAAAGTATCTCGAAGATGATGAACAATAGTACGACTAATAAGTCATAAGAGAATCTCACCGATGGCTATCGATCGAATCACTCTCCCATCCTTCGTCATGGCCAAAAGTCTAGCTGCTCCCGATACCTGAGCTATAAAATGAAGAATATGTCCTTGAGCTACTGATGTTGCTATCTGAAAAAGCTTCATGAAACCACTAGGGGATCGTCTGTCTGAAAACAATCTCGTAGGTACTCGTAGACCATCCAAGACAGATCTCCAGAAGAGGAAAATGAATATGCAAGGATATGCAAGAATTAACTCTCATCGAATACATAACCTCTTAAAACATTTATGTTATATCTCTAAACTTTTTTGTGTATTTTATTTTTTTGAATAATAAGTATCCTTCCAAATGAAATAGACCAAAAATGGTTCGGTTCTAATCGGTGTTGGTTTGCAACGCTCCGCTTTTTCACATGAATGGTTTATAAATAGTACAATTTGTATAGTGGTTGATCTTTAAGCTATTTGGTTTTATAGTTCTAAAATAAAATTAATAAAATTTGATAAATATAGTTTATTCTAATAAATAATAATAATTTTTGATTGTAAGTTGAATACGATAATCTCATGTTTATTATGTTATAATCTAACAAAATCTAAAAATTTACTGAATAAAAGTTTATTGATAATGCAGTTGAAGACTTTTTTAAATGGTACGATTCTTAAACGGTTTTGTTTTGTTAAAACTTCTAGAAAATGATTCGATTCAAAAACAGTTCGTTTCAAAGATTTATCAAAACAGTTAAGTAAAGGATTTTACAAACGGTTTGATATTTGGTTCAGATCGGTTCCATGTTCCATGCTAGATGCGGAGCACAGTTTATCTAGATGGGTGCAAAAGGCTGTTGCTCAGTTTTTACTCGTAGCTCAATATATATGCGTCTTCCTTGCATGTTGAGCTGCAGTGCCCCGAACCTACACTTGTAGCTACCGCTGCCCGAACCGTGAACGTATCGGCGGAGCATTCTGTCGAGGACTCGAGGACCATGGATAAGCAAAGCCGCAGTGAATGAAAAGGAATTTGAGGGTTTTAGCTGTTGGAAACAAGAGAATTTGGAGAGATGGCGTTGCAGGGGATGTGGTCGTCCTTGCAAACAGCAACTATTACGACTAACGCTCGACATCAAATCTCCACCTGTTCGTCATGCCAGTCCTCGATGTTCATGAATGTGTTTTCTGGATTGAGAATTGGCCGGGGTTCATCGCTTTGTACCATCGCGTCAACTCAGTGTGGTGCAGGGGTAAAACCTGCTGTGCAAACCAGCAAAGGCGACGCGTCTTCGAGTCGCTCGCAGCAGGTGCTTAATGCTGCTGCACTGAGCAAGGGAGTTGGAACAGTTGATGTCGGGAACAGGTTCTTATTAGGGAAATCTGAGGAAGAACTTGTAGATTTGGCGGTCAACTTAGGCGAGGTATGTTATTCCGTTCATCATCGCACGAATTCTATTCATTTACTTCATCAGCGTGCGGAATTTGTAATTTCTGTCGTTTGGCTCACTGATTTCTTTGCTCACTGGTTTTGGGTGCTGCGTACAGCAAAAATATCGCGGAAGGCAGATACATCAACTCTTGTACAAGACTAGGGCTACGAGCATAGATGACTTCCACCACTGTGAGCTCAGCTCCTGCGCTTAATATTCGTCGTGATTTTAGGACTAGTCTGGATTTCTATCTTAGTAGTGAATTCTTGAATCTGAAGGCTCCAGGTGGTAGTTCCGACACAGTATAGAGTATCCTTGAGAAATATTTTGAGATTGGAGTTGTTCCCGCGGTCGAGCAGTATTTCAGGTATTTCCTGGTGAGTTGAATAGAAGCTTGAACTCGCAATGGTGGGTGAAAAACTTACAGGGACATCATTGGAATTCGTGTGATCAGTACCAAAGGTGTTCAAGGAAGCTCTTGTCAGCGAAGGATGGCAAGTCGGTCGTTCTCCAGTACACCATGTGGCGAAGTCAGCTGATGGAACCATCAAGGTGAACTGCATTTCAAAAGCTTGTTGGGTTCTTCCAGTCCTTCGAGTGATAGAGTTCCTTCTTATCCACTATTTCGAATCTTCGCATTCGGAATCAATATAGATTCTAAATTCATACAAACCCACCGAGTAAAGTTCAGGATTATAGCAACGTCGAGCCTGAAACTGCTGTTGAGTAAAACTCTCATACCCTACAGATGCTCTCATCTTGTAAACTGACCGAACTTTGTTTTGTTTCTTCTGCGACGTAGATACTACTGAGGCTGGCCGACAATCTCCTTGTCGAAACAGTGGGCATACCAGTTCAGGACAAAGCAGGAGCCATAACGAGACTTACCGCCTGTGTTTCCTCTCAGGTTGGTGCTCAGGGATAGCTGCAAGTACTCAAGGACCCTAGGGTACAGAAATCTGGACTACTGGACCTGGGATTGGGCTTGGCGGTCTGTTGACCACATGTTACAAACATAAGTCATTCTAATCTGTCAAACGTTTGCTCGTCATCACAGGTAGGATGTGCCTTACGCTGTGCCTTCTGTGCCACGGGAAAAGGTGGTTTTGCTCGGAATCTCAAGCCGCATGAGATTGTAGAACAGGTGATTGTACTTTTACTCTTTAATGTCCGATTACCTTTGTCACTCACCTTACCCTTATCACTCACCTCCATGATAAGAGTCGAGGAAGAGTCTTGACTCCAGGTTTGACATGACCTCTCAAAACGGAGTTTATGGACTATCGTACTGCTTCGAGAAGAGTCGTGTCTGCAGCTATTGATGGGATTCTGACACAAGTTCGTAGCAGGTGCTAGCTGTCGAGGATCTCTTCAAACATCGTGTTTCCAATGTTGTTTTCATGGGAATGGGCGAACCCATGATGAATTTGTCTAATGTGCTGGCGGCTTATCGTTCTCTGAATAAGGTATATTTCTTTGTTGTGACGCCGTCAAGTAAATTATATCCTTCTCTAGTGACTGTCATTTTACCAGGAAACGGGGCAAGTGAGGATAGCTATATTTTCCGTTAGACATCCAAGCTAACTAGCAGCGATTACATTGTGTTACCGCACACCAAATTTGCAAACATATATTTTCGTCTGAGTACGGACCTTGCAGGGGTGCTAGTTTCATTTTTTCAGCTTCAAATCCTTTTCTGCTGTCGTAACGTTATGCTCTCACAGTATAAGGAGGACGACTTTAAACTCGTTTTGAAGTTCAACTTTCTTCATTCTTTCTACAGGACATAATGATCGGTCAACGTATGATGACCATATCCACAGTGGGCGTGCCGAATACTATAGCTAAACTTGCAACTCATAAGTTACAATGCACCCTCGCTATTAGGTAAGAACTTCACTTCGTAAGACATCCGCCTTTTGCGCTTCTAGGTTTTTTTCTTGATTCTCGTAATCACTTGATATGACGTCTCATGTAGTTTCTGCCAGTTTACATGCTCCAAAACAGGAACTTCGGTCTCAGATAGTGCCGAGTGCAAGGGGTTATCCTCTGGAAGCATTATTATTAGACTGCAGGAACTATTTCTTTGAGACTGGGCGGCGCGTGTCGTTCGAGTATACTCTTCTAGGCACGTATCTCCTCGTCCCCTCACGAATCTCTTTTGCTGGGTCAGTTGATTTCTGCAGGTGTAGGATGCAGTCGTTTAGGGCAAAATGTGAACAATGTGGGGCCCCTCGGCTTGATATGCTTTTGAAATTGCATATATCCGAAGGAAAAGAGGCTATCAGTCCATCACTCCGATTTCAGTTTCATACAGCTGTTGTTCCTTTAGCTGGAAAAGTTACTCAGTTGATGCATGGTTCGTATTTGTGTCGGTTACAAAGTAACAACCAGAGAATAACTAGTTATGTTGCATGCGTAAACCCCTTGGTGTAGTTTGGGTGGACTTGATTCTCACGTTCCGTCCGTAAGAAATACAGTCCGGGTCAGGATATGGACTGCATGAGTACTTTCGGATGTTTAAGACGAGACATCTTGTTAACCGCTTAAGTTCTGACACTGGTATGAGACATACTGTGTTCAGATGGAGTAAATGACAGGCCAGAGCACGCTGAGGAGCTCGCCAATCTACTTCATCACTGGAAGCTCGGTCGACATGTGAATGTGATACCATACAATCCGATATCTGATTCTGAGTTCAGACGCCCCAAGAAAGCAGCGGTGAGCTCAAATCATATGCACCAAATTAAGGTTGTTGACAGAAAGCAGACCTTAGAGTTTGCGCGTGCAGTGCAAACTACTGAGGTGCTCATTTCACTAGCCAGTATTAACCTTGACCATCTCGATAAGTGGTTGAGGTATAAATATTGTTACCTGGCTGTCTGTGCTTTTGACCTGTGGGAGTTCGCGCGCATGGTAGGTTACCGGGATAGATTCTTCAGGGTGGCGTGCTGTTCACAGTGAACATACTCTTGCCATGCTTAGTTTGATCACTCTTCCGTCTGTGCTGTTTCGAAGCTTTTAGAAGGTGTTAGATTGTACTACTTTCGCTCGCCCACTTTGACCTCGTTACTTATTGCAGGTGATGGCTTTCGTTGAAGCGCTAGGCGTTCGGAAAGTGACAGCAAGCATTAGGCAAACACGAGGTTTAGATGCCAATGCGGCATGTGGACAATTACGTAACGATTTTCAGAAAACTCCCATCCCAGCGGCGTAATGACTGAAAAGACGGCACGCTATTTCTTGACTTTTAGGGACAGTGAGGGCATTAGTGAACTGAAACGTAGAGCAATAGGATCCCGAGGTGTAAAATTAGGGCGAAAATGAGAAGATTATGGAGTTAAACGAATGTGAAACGTTCGCGGTTTTAGTAAAGCAAGCCATGAGGCAGAGTGGCGGACTGTTATGGTACTTGTTGGGGAAATTGTTGGTCTGTTATGGAACGTCACTGCTGTGCATCGCCGCTGTTGATGGATGATTTTGCATTAGAATTGGTTCGTTCATGGACTGTGAGGTACTTCACAGTAGTCCGCACTTCTAGTCCTTGAGATACAAATGTTTTATGTCCGTCAAGACACACTGCACATGTTTTGTGTCCGTCAAGGTCACTGTAGCTTGCAGAAAGCTTGCGCCCACGGTGACATAACACGCGCAGTAGTGTGAACAGACGTTCGCTGGGGGACAAGCCACTACTAGATCTGGTAAAAGCATATCACGTTTGCTAAGTCCGTGAATAGATTTCGGATCCCACGTGCTCTGGATCTCATCAGTTTATGACAAGTCCGCCTCTACTCCACTGTTCGTGCAGTTTAGAGTGGAACCGACCGCCAACTCCGATCGGCAGGGAAACCTGGTTGAGGATATGCCTAAGGCTCCAAGCTTGCAAATGTTAGCATCAGTACAGTAATGTGGCAAATTTTGGCAAATTCGTCCGAGCTCTACCGAATCGAAGGCAAACCGCGAGTTCATCAGCTTGAAGTCAGCTCTAAGAACACAAGTAATAACTTTGACAAGAATTTTCCGAAAGATAAGTTTACCAATCGAGCTATATCCAAACAAACGTAGAGGATTACGTCGGAGAATCCCTCTGTAAATGATAAATTACCGGGATGACCTTGACAATCACAGTATATCTTTTATTGTATGTAACGATAGTCCATGTCTTGCAATTGATGGATTTGATTACAACGCGCGGAAATGTCTTTGGATTTGTAAAATCGTCTGTGAATATTTGGTATTCTAAGAGAATATGCATCCAAACTACACTTCTACGAAAAAAGAGTAAAAAGATAAACGTTTAACAAATAACTAAAATAATCATCGATAATTAGTTTACAACAGCATTCAAAAATAATTTGATGTAAAATATAATATACTAAAGTGAACCGTTATGAAGGAAATACTAGTGGATAGGATTTACAAATTGTCAGCATTCAAAAATAATTTGATGTAAAATATAATATACTAAAGTGAACCGTTACGAAAGAAATACTAGTCGATAGGATTTACAAATTGTTATTTTTGTGAGACTTCTATAAATTAGTTTCATTAAATTTACAATGCTAAATCTAGATTATTAACTTTAGATCTCATTTGATACCTTCATTACACATGTTCACTTTAGTTTCATAAACCCATAAATGACTCACGAGAACAGAATCTTTCTTTGAACAGTCACTCTCACGAGTACATTTATTTTTAATTTACAAGTTTTAATTTATAGCTTAACATTTCCAAAAGTATAAGTTAAAACATAAATTAAAGCTCTTTGCATATTCCTCTCTTCCGAACTTGGAAAGATGAATATGCAAGGAAACTACAGCAAGGGTTTTGGCTATTCGGACTTGTAAGATTGACAAAGCTAATCCTACGGCTCTAGTGCTTCAATCAACAATGCATTTTCTCTTTTTTGTCACGTGAAACGGCCATCTTTGTTCAATTCGAAACCGCAAAATAAAATACGATGCGTTGATTTTTTACATTTTCATCATTGACTCTGATCTGCAAATGAAATAGAATACTCACATTCAAGTATACCAAAAGGAGCCATTGGTCTATAAGCAGTTGGTTCGAGCGGATGAAAATGTATTACTAAAGCTTATAAAGCTTAATCGAGTAATTGTAGAGTCTCAAAAATAACACAACTCTCTGATTAGAGAATATGCAGTTAAAGATGAGCGCATTGTCAACTGGAGTAATTCATTAGTGAAAATGATCTCACTCTATCAAAGGAGGAAGTCGAGGATCAACAAGATCTAGTCGAAGAAGATGATGACAACGAGGATGTTATCGGCATTTTCATCGCAGAATGCATGAGCAAGCATTCACCGTTGTACGTTACGGTGGGTCATACAGCACAGCACGTCTCACACACAGCATTCTGCAATGTGACATGTTCATAGCACGAAATACAATTTTAGTGTTCCGCGCTGTGAACCTTAGCCGCGAAACGACTTTCTGGTGTTCCACGGCAATATATCTAGTGGCACATCGACATAGCGTTCTGTAGTAAAGAAATGTTTTACGGAAAGAAGAATTTGCGTTCCGTTGAATGCTATAGCATACATTTCAAAGCATAACGTGCTATAGATTACATAGATTGGTAGATTCAATTCATTCATGTGAATTCGATCCACCACAAAAATGAGATAAATAGACATACAATCTAGTGCAATTCAAACACCCATCTCAATCCCAAACAACTATACGATCTCTTCGTCTTCTCCATGATCCGTTCGTCAACTTCCAAAGCTCTTCCATCTTCCACTTCCACTCCGTTTCGAAACCAAGAAAATAGAGAAGAAGAGAAGGAGAAAAAAAGAAGAGGAAGGAGAAGAAAAGAAGGGGAGGGAGAAGAAGAGAAGGGGAAAGAGAACAGGAAAATCATAAGAGAAGAAAGTAATGAGAAAACATCATCATCAACTTTTGAAACTTTATAATACAAAATTTTATCTTTGAAATTTTCATCTTGTATTATATTCAAAAAATTATATAATATATATGTTCACACTCTACTCTGGAAAAAAAAACATCATATATATTTCTCTAATTTTTTCTATAGTTTGATTTGATCTTGACAAATCGACTAATAATGAAGCTTGTTTCTCTACTCTAGCTCACCTAGTTTCTTCAGCAAACTTGTTAATCTCAAAAGCTTAAACACTCTCTCTATGCCGCTTTTGTTCTTGTATTTGCACTAGTCTACATTTTTTCTTGATTCTAACAAAGCATGACAAAAATAAACTTCTTCTTTCATGTTATTCTAATAAACTGAATTAATTTTTTTCTTTTGCTACCAGAAGAATGACTGAGACTTTGCATCTGTTTCTGAGATTTACTCCTCTGTAAACAAGGAAGCTTTGTAGAAGATCCTTTCTCTTTCTCAAGTCCATCTTTTATTTCCGCCTCTGCTCCTCTGCCAGACTCTTCTGGTCGAACAGAAAAGTCTTGAATTGTTTTTGATGCAGATGTCTCTGGAGGCGACATTGAGATGTCTTCAGATTGAACCGCTTCTTCAGCAGCCGATGGTTGGAGATTATCAGTTTATCATCAAGTTCTCTTTCGTGCATATATGAGTCTTGTATTTCACTCATAAAATCACTATTTAGCATAGAACGAAAATCAAGACGAGACTGATTATCATCATCTTCAGTAATAATCACTCAATCCAACATTGGCACAATTCCATCAAGGTCTTGCCGTTCTAGTTTAGCGGGATCAAGTGTCTTTTTTCGGGACGAACCATTACACATGCCGAAGGACTCCGGAAAATAATAAAGGACCATGTGCAGTAAGCTTGAGAGTAAGAGATATGATATCCACGACTCAATCAAGACTTGGCTGCGTTCTCAGCAAGTGATTCAGGGCCGCATGTTTCGGCAGTGGGCGCAAGATTCTCCACGTGTGGAGTTGTGAAGCTGTGGAACGCAGTAAAACAACCTCCAAGATTGTCGGCAAGCGGAAAGTGAACTCGATGGAGGCCTCCAGTGGCGCCCTAGAGAGGAAATGAGGGTGTTGGGTCAGCCGGATTTGCTATACTTTCTCCTTCATGAGGATAACGAAGAGGATAGCAGGAAGACAAATAGCGGAAGACCTGTAGGCGTGCTTCTGGAGTTTGGGTGGTACGTTATGGAGAGGTGACAGCTGAACTGAAGCGACCAGAACTCTTGAGAATTGAGTTTGGCCCAGCCATGGCAACAATGGCTACAGCATGTGTTTGCCCCTGTAAGTTTGGTGCTATCGTGAGAGCCGATAGCACTCCTGCCCCCAAGAGTGACAGTGGATCTGCAGCATCTGGAAATCGCATCAGAAAGAGTTCGGGTCTCCAGTTACACAGGCTTAATGTGGGTCCTGTGTTTACAAGCCCGGTGCCCATAAGGAGAACTCTGCCTTGCCCACAGGCCGAATTAGATCAAGACACGGTACCGTCGTTTTGCCCGAGAATCGTTTTCAGTTGCTAGTTCGATGCATTCTCGTATCTGCATTTAACTTCCTTCGCATGCGACGTGGTCAACACTTCATGACGTAGCTCTGGCATTGTCGAACTAGGGCTCTAGGGACAAAGCTTAAGCACATTGTGAACGCATAGGGCTTCGAAGCAATTTACACAAGCGCTTACATGTCTTAGGACGCTAGCTGGTTGGATTTTGATTTCAGAACGAGCTTGAGGGCCATTTCTGTAGATAGAATTTGGAGAATGTAACTGGTTTGGGTTAGGTTCATGTGCCCTCGTAATTTTGCCAGCTTGGAGTACTCATCTCTGCATCGCTCGATCCTTGATCGGAATCCCGGCGCGGCGTCCAGCTTATCTTAGTGGTTCTTCTGCTTCCGGCAGTGGAAATTTATGAACTGCAATGTATCAGTCCGTATCAGCAGACTAGACGAGGAAATGAAAATGAGCGTCTCTCTTTGTTGGCGAGAGAAACTTGTTCCTTACTTCTGAACGTCGTGCATTGCTACTGGACATTTCTCTTGTTTCCGCAGATTCTAGCCATTGGCGTCGGTGTGGCCGGTCTCGCTGTTGGAATTGGTATCCCCGTCTTCTATGAAACCCAAGTGAAAGGCTCAGTAAGTAACCGCAGAGGCGAATACCACAAGTGTTTTAAGATTTCCTGTATTTCATTCGTCTTTGGGTTGGTTGGATGCCCTGCAGTTGTGGGGTGAGAAAAAGTGATTCAGGTGTTCTGGCGTAGTCTGGACACGTCCCTCTTGGGTGGCAGTCTAGAACCTGAGTTTGTCGGCGATGCGGGAGAGAGCCTGCGTGTTCAGTTAACTGTGCACCGTGAATGTCTCCCAACTTCTTCGTATGTACAATGAATTCGCAGCAGCTGACTCATTCTTTTGCAACTCCCGCAGGAACAAAGAGACAATGACCAACCATGTTTCCCCTGCAAAGGAACAGGATCACGTGAGTTTGTCAAGCTAACACCCTTGATAGTACTCATATCTGTCCTTGTGATACTCTGGTTGGATAGCATCTTGTTTGACGCTATGGCCCCGAGATTTAAGATATGTGCATTGTCTCTTTCTACGCAGAAACGTGCCGATTTTGTGCGGGTGCGGGAAACATCACCGTGATGTTAGGCTCGGATGAGAAGGAGGTATCCAAGTGCATCAATTGCGAAGGAGCCGGCGCCATTACTTGTACGACATGTCAAGGTTCAGGAATCCAACCACGTTACTTGGATCGCAGGTTTGTTTTGCCTTTCGGAACCTAACCTTCTTCTCAGTGTCGATAACATTCTGCACTCTCTGCGCGTAAGACCAGCTGTGGCCTTGGAACTAGCATAGCGACGCTCAAAGTGAAGGCAGTGAGGTTAGTTTGATCATACCGTGAGCGGTAATGAAAATGAAAATGAAAATGTGAAAATGAAAATGATAATGGTTGGTATGAAGCTCCTCGACACACGCGGTAGAAATCAGACCTGCTGAAGATTAGCAAAGATATATGGAACAGATATTTCCTTTCCAGCCAGTTCCACCTCATTTGTATTACGCCCTCTGCATAAAGTTCTTGCGGACGATAAACAATATTGGTTAGTACATCCCTAGAAGAAATAATAATCGGCTAACTGTTGGTGATTTCTGCCACTGCCCGCAGGGAGTTCAAGGACGACGATTAGTTTTTACAGTTTCAAATTCACTTGCACGACTTTAATTTAAGTGGTAAGTGAGTTGCTGTAGCTTGGGTTTTCAAATGGTCTTCATCGTGGATAAGTGTTGTATACCTACGACAACGAGGATTCCCGGCGTCCTTGTCCTCCTTGTAGGTTCTCATCTGTTGTGATCCCTGCAAGAGTGAAAGAAAATGAAAGAGAATGCTTGTATCCGATGCAGAGTATATGCTAAGGTTGTTGTCCCACAAGTGAGCAGTACAGAGTAGCGAGAACCGGATATTCGAGCGGTGTCTATAGTTAAGATCAGTGCTCCATACTTGAGCACAGTAATCTTTCGATCGTGTGATCCAAGTAGGCTGGCAAATATGATTTAGCTATGGCCTTTGGTTTATGTAGCAGGAAAGATCTTCATATTGGGGGTTGAATACTGTAGGGCTATCGCGTTCTCTGTATTTCCGGACCTCACTGAGCTGTTTGCATCCCATCTACAGCGTGTCGTAAAAGGTTGAAACGAACCTTCAACGAAGGAGAAAACCGAGACAGAAGCAACGCGGATTTAGCAGGCATTAACTCAAATGTACTCTTTCCTACGATTTGTATGGAAGTTTTGTAAGATCATCGCATTTGGTGAAATTGTTCTCCGCAATTGGAATCAAGAACTTCAGCTAGCAAGGGTTGTGGCCTGCTGTTCTGCGTGACGCGTGGAATTATCTGTGTGCTGTTGTCTGCCAAGAAAGAAGCGACAGTGTACTGATGCGTGAAGGTAGATGCCGCAATCAGCCGCAGAGTTGTTCCTCGTGCATCTCATCCCCGAAAGTGCTGATGCTTGTGCTGTATGGGATAAAAGTTCTCAGGTGCATGTTGTATACGCAAGAAAAGAAAAGTCAACTTCGCACGTGTTTGCAGGCTTACAATACCAAGACTATGAACCCACATACAAACACGAGAAGAAACGTCTGTAAACAACAGTATAGATAAACTATCAACAAGAAAAGCCAGTAAACAACAGTATGGATGATTTATTAACAAGAAACGCTAGTAAACAACAGCAAGAGTATCTACAACACTGAAGACCCCCTGAGTGTGATCACGATTCTGAACGAGGAAGAGCACCCACTTACATCTTTAGAAAAACTCCGCATCAGCGTGGACGATGCAGATTACCAGCAGTCCACAATGACACAATTCGCACAATTCGCACCACTGACCACGCATGATGTCAAGTAAACTCAAAAACACATCATAGTGTTCTTCTCCGCGATTGAAGTTGGGCATATAATTGGGCATATTTATCATCAACAGAAGTTACTCCCTTCACTTTTGAGATATACTATGTTTTTATTACTTGTGGCAACACGAGTGTATTCTCATCATTGTGAACGACAATACCCGGACAATGAATGTTGATTTTTGGCTCGTACCCAAGTCTAAATCGACTCACGGTTGACGGTTAGCAGATAACCGTTGCAAGGAAACGCTGCGACGTGTAAACGTTATTCATCTGTTTTCTACACTCAATACTCTCAGAGAAACACCCGGCAATCACCTGCGCTTCTGAAGGCCGAAGTGCAAAGTGCGTTGCTGGAGTATCTGCATAAGGAAGCTAAGAACTCATAATGGTAACTATGTATGTGCACTCTGAGTTTCTCATATCGTGTTTCAATAATAGTCTTCTATCACACAACCACCAGAGTCTCTCAAGATCCAATGGCATTCCTTCCACCGCTTCGTATAATTTACAAGCAGCCTACCGGGAAGATGTACGCCCGTACTCCAAACGCAGACGACACATGAGAAACGAAAATCCGTTACGATGTTTTTTCCATTATTTATTCAACCAGAAAAACTGGAATTGCCTGAATCTAAAAGACTCTAGTTCTAGGTAGTACACGTTCCTCCCAGCTTTGCAAGTAGCATGAACATCACCGGCTCCTATTCTACCTCAAAGCGATGGGCCTACCTTCCGCACTCCCGAGATAAAAGAACAGAATTCTCTTCATAAACGCAGTCTGTCATGAAATTCCCATAGCGTAAATTAAACGGTTGGTACAATATTGGTAAAGACCTAAACTTAAAAATTAACTATGCTTCATTATTACATCGTAAATGTACACAACATATCAGTACAGTATTAGAACTTTCGGAGTACAATGATACATGGTAAGGAGTCAAACAAGGACTGAAGCAGCTAGCCTACACTGCCTTCAAGCTTCAAGCTCATTAGCTGGTTCACTTCGGCAGCAAACTCCAATGGCAATTCATTGAACACATCCCTACAGAAGCCACCAATGATGGCCGCTACTGCCTTCTCCACATCAATTCCTCTTTGCTGGAAGTAAAATAGCTGGTCTTCGCCAATTTTAGAAGTACTTGCCTCGTGTTCGACTCGTGCTGTAGGATCCTTAACCTGGAATCAGATTTTTCAAAGGGCAACTGTAAGTTCTCGACAAACAACATTATCCTCAGACTGTGATACGCAACTTCGCCACCGTAAAATATTAGCCAATACATTTGGTTACCTGGTAAGCACGAGGGAATCAACCTGCCAATCACCTTAAACTCTGAAAACCCATTAATTTCCGCAAAATCGTATCATAACAAGCAAAAGGCAAAAAAGAAAGGTTCTTGCGATACCAGAAGCACAAACGCCACCCTACATCTGCTAGAACGGGCTTTGAGTCCTCAAGAAGATACCAACCTGGATGTAAGGGTACGTGTTCGCTCCTGCTTGGTCTCCAATCAGCATTGAATCACACTGAGAGAAATTCCTGGCATTTTTGGCAGTCGGCTGGACCTGTACCAGTCCTCTGTAACAATTAACTGAACGCCCAGCCGAAATACCCTTGGAAACGATCCGGCTCTTTGTGTTTTTCCCTACGTGAATCATCTTTGTACCAGTGTCAGCCTGTTGCATGTTGTTAGTCAAAGCAACAGAATAGAACTCTCCAATAGAGTTATCACCCTTGAGAATTACGCTAGGGTATTTCCATGTGATAGCTGATCCAGTTTCAACTTGCGTCCACGATATCTTGGAACCCTTCCCATCGCATAAGCCTCTCTTGGTGACGAAGTTGTAAATTCCTCCAACACCTTGCTCGTTTCCTGCGTACCAATTTTGGACAGTCGAATACTTGATCTCGGCACCTTCCCCGCAGTAAAGTTCCACAACTGCGGCATGCAGCTGGTTCTTGTCGTAAGAAGGCGCAGTACAACCCTCTAAGTAACTCACAAAACTACGATCGTCTGCAATTATGAGAGTCCGCTCAAATTGGCCAGTCTCCATGGCGTTGATTCTAAAATACGTTGATATTTCCATTGGTGAAACTGTATCTTTGGGAATGTAGCAAAACGAGCCATCGCTGAAAACTGCGGAGTTCAGTGCGGCGTAGAAGTTGTCAGCCACAGGCACAACCTTTCCTAAGTAATTTTTCACAAGGTCGGGGTATTCTCGAATAGCCTCTGATATGGAGCAGAAAATCACCCCAGACGCAGCTAAAGTTTTCCTGTGTGTGGTTGCAATGGAGACACTGTCAAAAACTGCATCTACGGCAACATTCGCTAGACGCTTCTGCTCTGTGATTGGGATTCCGAGTTTCTCAAATGTCTCTAGAAGATCCGGATCAACTTCGTCAAGACTGGCCTTCTTCTCTTTCTGCTTGGGCTCTGAATAGTAGCAAATATCCTGAAAGTCAATTCTTGGGTACCGGTTGTCAGACCAAGTAGGCTCCTTCATCTTCAGCCACTGCCTGTATGCATTTAATCGAAACTGCAACATCCACTCCGGCTCCTCTTTCTTGGCAGAGATGAAACGTACGGTATCTTCTGACAAACCCTTGGGAATGGAGTCCGACTCGATGTTCGACACAAAGCCCCACTTGTAATCTCTCTTCAGAAACTCCTGTACCGTGTCATCGCTGGAACTATAGCTCTTACCCGTAGGCCTCTCCATCACGGCGGAATCACTACCTTCTAAAGTAGGAGCTACATCGCATCTCACTCCAACTCCAGCTTGCAAATCCCTTCTGGCAACTCTCGCTTCCGGTTGCTGCCTGACTTCCAAACCACCACCGAATCCCGCACTGCGGAGGAACCCCAGTCTGGAGCATCCGCCCACTTCTTCCACACCCTTCCCATTACAACATCTCCCAGATTTCGCACTTCGAATTCCAGCTACAGCTGTGGCCGCGGCTCCTCCCACTGGCAAAGCCACCGAAGTCATATCCAAAGAGCTGCTGCCAGTCCTCCTTCCTGCTTTACTCTTTCCTACCGATTCTTGCACCGCTCAATTCCTTGATTTCTGCACTTGCACCTCTTCTGCCAACCTCAACCGCAACAATCAAATTCCTTGTCACCTCTTCCCCGACTTCTGCCGCTCCGTTCTTCTGTCTATGGCCTGTGCTCTCAACGCTGCCTCAGCGTCCTCCGCCGCTCCTCCGCTCTGCAGTTCTCTCCTCCACAGGTATAGCCAAACATTCGCGGGCAGAGATTCTTCAGCTTACGAAGTCTTACCGAACGCCTTTACCACCTGTAAGTTACGGGAGTCATTCTCGGACAGTGTGACTTGTGAAAACTGAGTGGCACGAGTTTAGAATATCCCAGGCCACCAGGTCACAAACGATCTGATCGACGGCTAAATCTTGCTCAAATCTCGCGTGCCAACATTGTTGGACCTTTTGGAGTATACTGTGAGGATGATGCAGGCGTGAGCTTCAGCTCCGTGTAGATACTCGAGAGATCTGTTAGCCCTACCGCTGTGAACCGCGACTACCGCTTGTCGCGCCTATTGGCATGCCTGTTGGCTCTGATAGAATACTAGATATGTTCACCGTACTGATTCCCAAGGCGCGTGCAAAGCTCTACCTGTCCGGAAAAAGTTACGATTTCCACCACGTCCTCAACCACGTAAGCTCGAATCCAGACTCGAGCCTTCTCAACCACTCCACTCTTTCTCGAATGAAAATGTTATTATCACTTATATTCACATGTTTTCACGCCTTCGTCATCCTAACAGGAAAAGAAACAGATAGCATGACACCATATAGATGTCTCCAGTTTATCTCCTCATATTATAAAGAGGACACAGCAACCGTTGGGATGGTTGCAACTAGGAATGGGAAGGTTATCAGAACTGATATCATGATAATGTTCTCATGTGATGTAAATTTTATTGATATCAAACAATAATTATTTGATATTAATTGTTATAAAATATAAGTTTATCATTTATCATTTTTAACGTTATCAAATTTGATTTTCGTTCTAATATCAAGAGATTTTTTTTACCAGTTTTTTATAACTGATAGATTGCTTTTCTACGTTGTAACTAACAGCTGACTTCAAGAAAACAAGAAAAGCCTTGCATCTTTCAAAATGTATGATTATGCATTCTCGGGTACTAGTATGATTTCAAAAAGGAAAAAAGGAAAAAAGCATATAACTAAAATATATATATAACTATCTACCATACATACATATGGTCATGTGGCGTGTTTTAATTGATTGAATCTTAAAACTTAAAAGTATCATCATATAACCAAATGTATGTATATGAAGTCCATTAACTTTGTTGTGAGAACACATTTTCATTGCAATGGGGTGTTCTATTATTGACTGAATCCAAAGACTTCAAAGGAAAATCATATTAGCAAGTATATATATTATACTCCCTCACTTACCACTTTAAGTGAGGACGTACTCATGGCAATGTGGTATGTAATAACAGATTGAATCTACAGACTTCAAAGGATGATACGACCTAACGACATGTAGGACTGTAAACAACAGTACTGTCTCACTTGTTCATTCATTAGGAGTTACGTTTTACAAAACAACTAAGACGGTGAACCTGACAAGGAATGTGTTTCTCCTTACAACTCTTTGAATACTTGATCATCTTAAGCAGATTTATTACCTCTATTTTTACGTGCTAGTTTTTTTATAAAACAAACACATTTACGAAGGTATGTATATATATGCAAGTTCTATAATTTGCAAAAGAAATATGCTCCCTACGTATTCATTTATAGAGGCTTATATTTTAGTTTATGTATTTCCATGATGTTTTTTTTTCAAATACGTATTTTTTTTGGCATTAGAAAGAGTGTGTAGCCTCTTGTTTGGTCTGGTGCCAACCAAAAATACCATATTATTAGTAGAACTTGTGAAAAAGCTTGTTAACTCGGATGTCCGTAAATAAAGAAATAAAAAGTACTTAACTTAGAAGTAGTCTCACAACCTTATTGTTTGATGTCGATTTAATAGGAAAGACGAAGCACTTGCATATTCACCTCCTCCATCTTGCGGTGGAAGAGGTAAATATCCAAACGTTTAAATAAATACCTAACCTTTCCATCAGAAAGGGTTAGGTTCTAAATCAAAGTCTCCGTACAAAAATTTATTACTTTTCGTGTCTCTGCCGTCCAATGCAGACTTATGGTTCGTTTATGCTCAGTACTGAGGTTCGTTTGTGCTGTCTCTAAAAGATAATTAAATATTACCATATTACATTTGCAGTCCAGTTATATTTTTGTTCGCTTCAAGTAGTTGTTTCCTCGAGTATCAGAGAAAGAGATGCAACGTCACGTTAATGGAGCATGTAATAAAGAGACCACCATCGACCATAGTTTTTATTATTACATGAAGAATATTTACAACATGGTCCACAAACCCTGTCGACACAAAGACCTTCGAAGTGCACAAAGAGAAGCACTTGATGTGCTTCTGTTCGCTGCAGTCCTAAATTCTTACGTACTATTGGAAAACTGAAGATAAAATCTGTGTTGACATCGTCTGCATATTATGCATCATTACACTACGTAGAAAACAGATTACTTACTGCAAGTAGTAGTTCCATACTGGAAGATAGTTATTTCACGAGAGCACCTGCACATTGTATGACTAGTCTATTCTATGATGAGTGTCCGTAACTATCAAACAGAATTGGTTTCGTGGAGTTCGAAAGCTCGTACGGCATCCATATGCTTGATAAACACATCCAAGAGTGAAATATATTCCGCTGTTTCTTGATGCGTGTTGCCATTCTCAATAGCAGCGTTCGCATCAGCGGGAATTCCATCAGTGGTATAGATACTTGTGGCTACGGGTCAGCAGCTGCGATAGACGGGTCGATCCACGTTGGTCCATCTCCTTCGGTATACCTCCTCCTGCACTGACCACAACGTCTATTGTCGTGCCAAAAGAAGATGTTCTAAACATCTTCTGCTGCAACTTCAGCAGCATGCAAAAAAGATTTTCAAAGAGAGTCTAGTCTTCGTTCCTGCATTCCACCTTGGATGAGTCAACAAAGAGAAGCGTTGTATTTCTCAAAGGTTAGCATAGTTCTCAAACATGTGCGGATGGTAGTAGATAACGGATGAAAGTTCATGTACTTATTAAACTGCAGTGCTCGAGCAAGTACATTTGCATCAGTAAGCTCAACACGATTTTTGGTGTCTGCGGCATCTAGAAGAACATACATATCTTTCCCGTCAATTATCATGCTCTCATGAATGTTTTTCATCGTCACGTGATGATAATCCTCCTTCTGATCTTTCATACAGTAACCGAACATACCAACAGAGGTGTGCAAGCCATGATTTTTCAAAGACTTGACATAAACCTTAGCGCCATAAAGTTTCTGATGTTGTCAACCCAAAGCAGTTATAAGTCATTTCTTAACCTACGGGTGATTCTTTGCATGGATGCAGACGACTCCTTGAAAGTGCAAATGAAGTAGAGCGCCCCCATGCTCTACAAAAAACAAACCCGAAATACAGTGCTTCTCTAGAAATATTGCCAACAAGGAAAAACAATTCCAAGTCTAAATCCCCCTGTTTAACAAACGATGATCGACACCTCAAGACTCTTCTGAGGATTTGACGGATTCGTCTTTTTCGCTCTTGCTTACCTTCGCAGAGACATTGAGGTGAGATTGCTGAGGAAAGTGAAGACAAATGTATCTAAACTTGGATAGATCGAGAACAACACAAACGCAAGATAGAGTACGTATCTTAAAGATTGCTCATATTGTATGCTTGAATCATTGTACGCTACAACATGATGCAAAAAGGAGGGTACGTAAACATCTGTTGCTCCCGATCTTGTAGTACGAGCCAATACGTATAGTCTGTGGTGCCCAAGTACATAAAAGACCCAAATAGACATGCAAAGACAAGAGCTACTTTCACAAAATCTATATCAAACAGAAACTGTGATATATGTTAACAGAAATCCAGAGAAAGATGGGAGGAAAACCTAAAGGTATATACCGAAAATCTTCATCAAACTGGGTAGAATCTATAACAGAAATGCGAGTACTGACAACATGAACTTCAGGTTGAGGGGCTCGAAGGAAGAATATGAGTTGCTTCTGGACTGGAAGCAATAAGAGTAATTGCTTCAAGAAGAGGGCTTGCTTGAAGAGTACCATAGGTAGGATCCATGAAAATTTGCTACCCACCGTGTCCAACGTTTTCATCATCGAGGCAAAAGAGAGAAACAGTATAAACGCTGAAACTAGAGAATGATAGCAGTCTGATTTCATTTTCGGTCGATGTCAATCTGTACAAACAAGCTGCAGAAGGTATAGCAGTAGCCTTGACTTACATTCAAGTTAGGTGTTAATTCATCTGCGAGAAGCTCAAACAAAAGTTAGACAACGTGATGCAATAGACATCATAGCACGATACAAGAAAATGATATCATGTTTAAGAAGAATACAAGACGTAGCACAATCTGCATAAAACCCACAGCTGCATGAGCGGCAGCGGATAAGCAAACGACAACCGAAGCCCAGAGAAAAGTCGTTGAAGATTGAAGCTAGAATAGCGAGAGCCGCAGCAAACTAGCGAGCAATCTGTAATTGAGCAATCGTCGATTGGGTCCACAACCCAGACCCGAACTAGCAAGAACGAGACCAGAAGTAGGTGCAAGAGCGACGAAGCGAAGAAAGCAAACACCAAAGCAAAGGCAAGCGAAAATTTGCAGTCGGGAGCGCACAGCCCAGTCGTCGAGAAGCAAGAAAGTTGAGAGAGATCGCTGATTGGACCCAGAGGTCCAGACCCGAGGTAGGAAGAACGGGACCAGAAGCAGGTGCAAAACAACGGTAGCGAAGAGCGCCAAAACGGCAGGAAGGAAAAATCTACAGTCGAGAGCGATCGCTGATAGAAGAAGACAAGAGCTAGTCCAATCGCACCTACAGCCTACAGCCGAAGTAGCAAGAGGAATTTGCAGTCGAGAGCGATCGTCGATTGGGCACACAGTCCAGACCTTAAGTAGGAAGAACGGGACCAGAAGCAGGTGCAAGACCGGCAGCAACGAAGAAAGCGAACGCCAAAGCTGTGGGAAGAGAAAATCTGCAGGCGGGAGCCCACTCGTCGAGAATCAAGCAAAGGACCGAGCGAGCCGTACGAGCCGCATCAAACTAACAGGACCAGAAGTAAAATCTGCAGTCGCGAGCGATCGCTGATAGAAGAAGACAAGTGCTATTCCAATCGCGTCCACATCTCACAGCAGCAAGAATGATATCAGATTGAAACTCGAAAGACGAGAAGACAAGAGCGGCGGCAGCGAAGAAACCCAACGTCAAACAACACCAAAGCAGCGGGAAGCGATAATCTGAAGTCAGGAGCCACAGCCAAAGAGACCTAGCCAAGAGAAAACTCGTTCAAGAAGTCCAAATCGTCGATTGGGCATCAGAGCTCACACCCGAAATAGCAAGAACGAGACCAGAAGCATGTGCAAGAGCGGCGGCAGCGAAGAACATCGGGAAGCCAACCAAAGATGAAAAAATGACAACGAGAGCGAGATGGGCAAAAGTCGTACGACGAGCATACACATCAACAGCGAGCTAGGCAAAGATCGAACGTTGGCATCAACATAACCAATAAGCTTCTCCAAAAGCCGAAGTAGTCTTTAGCAAAACGACTGAGCAAATAACATATTTTTGCTCTGTCAGCATTGCGCATGGTGGAATTGAATATAGATCTCTATAATGCAAAAACTGTCTTGTACCGGAATCAATGACAAGATGAATTTAAACCTCTAAAACGGCGCTTGTCCGTTTCCTTGGATTGGCTCCGCAGTCCATCAGCTTGCATATTAACCTAATGTAATGTTCTCTTGAAGCTCTCAAGCGGAAGGTTAGTTAGGAATAGTGTATTAAAGGATGTGAAAGTTAGATTTTTTCTGAAAGATTCGAGAACCATGGGAGGGAGTTCTGATTTTGGTCAGACGTCCACAACTGTTTCCTGCGGGAAATTTCGGAGGTGCTTGTAGTGTTTTTGCAAGAAAAAATCGTGTACATTTTCTTAACGGATTTTTACTCTTTCCGGCTGTTCACTTCTACACTAGTAAATTTATAGCTCTAAGGATTTATTCTCAATGTCAGAACTGAAAAACCGTAAAAAAACTGAGATTATAGTATCTATTCACAAGGGCGATCCAGCCTGAACCGCAATTCTACACAAATTTATCCATGACGAAACGGCGTTTTTTCTCTCAACCATTTCCTCTTAATTTTGACATCCCCTATTATAGTGGAGATGTAGTGAAATTGTGTGTATGTGTCTCGAACTGTGCAATACATTCATAATTGGACGATGTCCAAGTCTCATAATTTACCAGTTCACTGGGTTTTGACTCTTTAAAAGAATAAACGGAGCATTGTCATAAAAAATATTTATTTAGGAGAAATTTCGTGGATGAGATTACTCTAGTGGACATCACTGTCCAAGCGGAAAGTATGGATTTATGGGATTTATAGAGTTCTTGCTTGTTTTACAAACTAAATCATCACTCCTTTGGGACAACTCTAACTTTATGACAGCGAACGATTCTGCAACTACATGTTTTTTAACCTTGGCAGTATAGATGCAAAATCACTTTTTCATCTATACAATATATTTGTAATACATGTAATATATATATGTACATTGTGTTTCTGCATTGGTTTGTTTTTTGTTCTTTGTTGCATCTTCTCATTAAATATGAATTAAACATTGTGCTTTCTCTTCGCTTTAACTCTCTTCATTAAATACATTCCTCAGACTTGAGGACTCAACTTCTTGCTTACTAGAGTCTTTGATATGTGCATACTTTAAACACTAGCTCCTTCCATGCATCATTATTAGTACATATGTTTGCGTAGCAGTTAATACCAAACATGTCTATTGTATTTTCTAAGTGATTCAAATATTTATGAATGTTGGGTGATGATGATGCTCCAGTCACTACAGAACACGCAGTAAATAAGGTTTTTAAGATGAACAGTTTCACTCATGTACCAAGAGTATAATTTGTTCAAAGTGAAGAATAGATAGAGATTGTGAAGACTTGGATTGATAGTGATTTTTTTATAATGCAATCGGTGATTTATTTTATTTTAATTTTTTTATATCATCCCGTGGATAGTAAAGGGGGTGCTTGATGGGGTCTTTCCATCCGTTGGCTATTCATTGCGTCTCGTGTTTCTCGGGGAAAAAAAGAAAGAAAAAGTTTAGTAAAGAGGCTGCTTTATATTTTCTCATATACAAGCACTACTTATACACAATTAGACAAAAATATATTATCTTCATAAATTCTCATCCTCAACAATCTTTTAACCGTTGAGGATGCATAGAAGTTTTAGAGGTTTATGGAGATCGATAAGGATATCGAAGAGTGTATTGTTTGATGTGACTCGTTGATTCTAAAGATGAGTACGCTAATTTGCAAGATTATAAGTATGTTGTGGCATCGGGGGACAGTATAACGTAATTATAAAACCATGTGCGGTGTAATATAATCTCTAAAAAAAGAAAAATATTTTATTACATAATATTCAAGAATAAAGACTTTAAAAATCAATTAAAAATCAATTTTATTTTGAACCTTTTATTTAATTTAGAGAGAACACTAAATCATCATAGATATAATGTGGATGAATGGAATATTCGACTTGTAAGTTGTATGGTTGTAACAACTAGATCTTTTTTATGAGATATTATATTTGATTTCAATATTTTTCATACAGTGAATCCATATAGTGAAAAATCTACAAATTTTAGCACTTAAGGTTGAAAAACAAATTTTACTGATTTTATATAATTATTATTTGAAAAGTTTAAAATATTAATTTAATAATTAGTTATATTTGAAGAGAGTGATTGTTTTTTTGCATTATATAATAAATATTGTAATATAATTTTATAGTAATATTTTACCTAATAGCGTCTTCTGAGAAGTAAGCGATACGTCCTCCTCAGATGATAGTGTCACTGGAGTATCTCGAAATAGCTTTTCATCAGAGAACTCATCTTCCACCTCGTCTTCTCGACGTAATGTCTCCAATCTGGATAGGTAGTCAACATTAACATGATGTCTTCCAGGCCTGTACTCCACTAAATAAATTCTTGGAGTAGAAGAATCCACCTAGGTATCCTATAGACAAATCTGCTTTCTTCACTAGATGCTTCAAAGAAAAATGATCCACATAGAAGGAAATGGATTAGCTAGAAGATAGTGCCTTAACTTCCTAGAGGAGTAAATCATGCCAAGACACTCCCTTTCAGTTGTTGAGTACTTCTTCTCTGCATCGCTGAGTTGTCTTCTCGTATAGTAGATGGGATAATCTTTCTTCTTCTCATCCTTTTGGCTCAGTACCACCTCTATGACAAACGCAGAAACATCCACATAAATGTGATAAGATACTTAAAAGTAGAAAACATCACACATGATATATATATAAAATATTCAGTGTCCCCTCGAGGTTGTGACATTGTGATTGAGTAGTTTTCTTTGTAATAACTAATAGTTTTAATCATTTTTCTCAATGTTTTTTATAAATATCACTACTTTTAGAAATATACAAGAATGATTAGAAGTCTCAACACTAAACTTCCTGAGCTTTTGTGACATTGAAATCTTATTGTCTTTCTAGTTTCTTCATATCGCGAGGACAATCTTAATTGACGCTACTGAATATGAGTCTCAACGATCATACACATGACAAGCACAAAACGGTTGGTAAGTTAGCCTTGTAACGCTTATAGGTAAAGACAAAATAAATATATTTTTTGCACCAAATAATGTGAGGTGTTTGTAGTCATCAAATCAAACAAGTAAGTCTACTTTAGACGGGACAAATGATGCAAAATGAGTATAGCATTATGAAATCAGAAAAATGTACTCAGTACATCTTAGATGGATATTTCTCCCTTCGTAAGTAATTTGCTTTAGTGTTAGAATTCTATTTATCTTATACTCTCGTGTGCGCTACCACTATTTGTCTTGAACGAAACGACATTCATGAGTATAGAACGCATGACTTAATGAATAAGAACAAACGAGATAAACATTGAAAAGAAAAAACAGACATTCTCTTGATCATCGTGTAATGGTAAACAATAAAGGAGCTTGATGTCTTTTCAAATCTCTATACGTAAGTTATTACAGCCATGTAAAACCGCAGCAAAATACACGAACATATATATATGAATCATAATTATAATTACTACATTGAATTAGATTGGTGCTGTAGTTGAGTATTTATGTAAAAAATGACTCGTAAAAAATTGGTGTTTTTACAGAAAATTGTCTTGGTCTACCATGGTTCATCGTGTATCGGTTGACTATAAAGAAGCTTGATACCTCTTCAAGTCTCCATACATATCCTACTACAATGTAGAGAATTTCTTGACTGTACTCCATAATTGATCTACTGGCTTGACTGTACCCAGAATTGAGTTCATTTTCTTGACTGTACCGCTAACTTGCTAGCTCTCGGTTGTGACCACTATGTTGTCGTTCGCATCCGGCCATCAACAGTTATGTCTACATAACACTCCAGCCGTGGGTGTGGTGATTATGCGGGCAAAGTGCCGTCTCCAACAGGAGGAGGAAAACGACAAAAAATATATAACGGCAGCGAAATGACGTTCGACGGCGAGTCAAGAGATGGGGTTTAGATTAGGACGAGATCGTTTTCATTCACGCTCGACGACAACTCGAGATTTTTGAGAAGGAGAGCACAATCGGGGGTGGAGTTTTTTATTTTGGGGACGAGTCGAGAGCACGGTCGGAGAGAGTTTTCGTTTTGGGAGACAAGTAGGAGCACGAGTCGAGAGCACGAGTCGAGAGCACGAGTCGAGAGCACGGTCGAGAGCACGATCGAGAGCACAGTCGAGGGGAGGAGTTTTTATTTTGGGAGACGAGTCGAGAGCTCGGTCGAGAGCACGGTCTGCGAAGAGTTGTAATTTTGAGTGCCTATAGCGAGTCAAGATTTTAAAGGACGACTCGCGTGCACGAGTCGAGAACATGATTGGGAGCGAGGTCAAGGCGGAGTTAATATTTTGGAGGACGAGACGAGAGCACGGTCCACGCGGTCGAGAGTAAGGTTCATGGCGAGTTGTGTGTTTCAGTCGGTGCAACGTGTCCGTATCATTTCGAGTGGCGGTCTTTGTGATTTGGTAAGGTTGGAGTGGTGTTCCTTCATCATCAATGCTGTCGCAAGCGTTGACTGATTTCCATGTGTGGAGGTGATCGTAGCGTCGTGGTGCTTTCGTCTTTTGTTTGCTTTGCATACTTGTGGTCTGTCGTGCTTGCAGGCATGGCTTCCTTACAGACGGTCGGCTGTTCTACTAGTCCAGGTCTGAGGTATGGATACATCGATGTTTTCTTTTGCTTTTATGTAGGGATGGGTGCTATAGATTGTGAGCATAATGTCTGTTCTGTGGAAGCGTTGTCATGTCCTCCGATAACAAGGAGCAGTGTGCAGATCCGCTGCTCGAGACCCATACATTTCTACATGTTTCATCTGTTCCTGACAATTTCGATGTTCTGCACTTAGCTATAGATGCACCAAGGTTTCTTTTTCTCTGTTCAAAACGGCCGATGATCAGTTTCGATGCCTCTCTACTACAGCTCAGTAGGTCGTATAGTTATCTCGAACTTGATTATTCTCAAGAGCTTCAGCCGTTTTTATTAAAGTTTGACTACGTACTGATAGCAAAGACTTGCTACCCCTGTCATGTACATGACCCTCCACTCCAAACATTAGCCGGCCCTTATCGCTTCTTTGGATACTCTTCAGATAAGTTCTGGTTATATCTCCAAGATAAGAGGTTTCGTATGTTTTCTTATCCGGCTTATTTCATCCGAGACGATGGTTTTCTAAAGCTTACTGTCAAGTGCTTGTATCGTAGCAACGGTCTATCTTGTATCTGCGGAAGTCTGGGTGGAAAACGAAACCTTTACATGTGTAGTCATTTCTCTAACTTGCAGGAGCAAGATGTCGCTCCGGAGGCAGGCAAGAGCCAAGAGGCCGTTGATTGAGGTTTCTGTTACTGTGTGTAGGACAAGAGCATATTTAGACTTGGAATTGTTCCCTCTCTTGTTTGATTTCCTGCATGGCAAGTGTTTATCCGGCTTATTCTCAGTAGAGAGGATGTGTACTCTTTTGCACCTCCATTTCCAAGGTGTTGTTTGCATGTATGCGAAGTCTGCTGCAAGCATCAAGAAACGTGTAGTTGAGGCTTTGGGTTGGGAGAAAAGTAGACCTCTTGGTGGAGAAATTTGCGTCAAGGTTCTTTCCAACAAGGGTCTGCATACCTTTGTTGGCATGATTGGCTATTGTTTGAAGGATGACAATGAACCGCATCACACTGCAACGAGCAAGAACATCTATGAGGCCATGAAGAATAATGGGCGGGAACTGCTGACTTTACTGGGCGCTGCAGATACAAAAAACAGGGTTGAGCTTGGATATATGAACATTCTTCCCAGGGCATTACAGTTCAATCGGTATAAATCTTCACATCCCCTTTCTAACACACTTGCTCGCTGTCTGCGTAGTATGCTTGTGTCTGAGAAATACAATGCTTCCCTCATGTGGTTGATGCAGGGCCGCATTCAAAAGCGTCGGTCTGATGCTCTCTGAACTTTCTTTATAAGACCGCACGACGTAACGGCAGAGGATGTGGAGAACATATTTTTTTAAGGACACCAGACTCTGTCCAAACTGTCACCATCGATACTTCACTCAAGGCAGTCCAGTGGCAGCAGAAGAACATGGGTACACCTCCACAAGAACCAACTGAACCCGTCGCAGCTCTTGTGAACATTGACGAGTTACCTGATTTTGTTCCTTTGACGGATGCTTTCTTAAGGAGCATGGGCTCCGACCGTGCTTTTTTGATAGAGGACTCGGTGTTCTTCGAACAGCTTCCAGGGCAGTACAGTACATGATAACAGTTTTCTCAGCTTAGAGTTTGTTAGTCACAACGTGTTGTAGCAGGTCTCTGGTGTTTACTAGTCACAGTGTGCAGTAACAGAGCTGTGGTGTATGCTAGTCACATCCTGTAGTAACAGATCTCTGGTGTTTACTAGTGACAGTGCTGTGGTGTATATTACTCACATCCTCTAGTAACAGGTGTTTGGCCTAGCTCCTTATCGTAGCTTAAGCTTTAGCTTACGCAACGTACCGTGTAAACCGTGGACGGTTGTTCCACATCGTGAGAAAATAAAGCGGACAGACGCACCGACACCTTTTATTCTTGAAACACTTTTAAAAAGCAAGCATCCTCAAGAGACAAGGGGGAAAAAACCACAAGGGACCCGAGGCGAGCGAAAACATTGCCTGCGGAAAGAAAATACAACCCAAACAAACTTTAATATTTCAAAGAATCGGGGCATGAACTGTCGTTAAGTGATAATGCGGGGTTTTGATAATACACTTAATAACACAGTAGTGTCAGGCCGCCAGATTGAAGAATGTTCCAAGAAGAAAAGAAGAAAAGAAGAGAATTTGGGTGAAAGATATACGTAATGAAGTAGTCACGAAGTAGTATGCTTTCGCGCATCACATTCTTGAGCTTAAACTCAGTGCACCAAAAGAATTTTATATTTATAATTTCATATAGTAAATGTCAGGTCACCAAATTGAAAAGTTGTCCAAGGAAAGATGAAGAGGATTTGAATGAAAGACGGACGAGCATACTATCACGGAGACAGCTGGACTGTAAACTGGTGACAACATGAAACGGACGACAACATAAGGATCACGATCGAGAGCTAACAGGTTAGAGATATAGTCAAGAAGATGAGACCAGTTCTGGGTCCAGTCAAGCCAAATAATATGCATACAACCTAGGGTTTGCGGCAGGGAGTCGCAAGAGACCAAGCGTGTTAGTAGGCTACGAAATTCGCTGTTGTCAGCGGTTGTGGCGCGGGAAAGTTTACTTTTGAACGTGGGTGAGAGGCGAACATGGAAGTTGGGCGGTGCGTTTCACTGAGAAAAGAGACGGGATATTTATTTTTGGTGGGGCGTTTGGTCGATGAGTGCTAGTAGTGGGAGAATTGGTTCCTGCGGATTCATTTGTACCAATTCATTTTGGGCTTTGTGCTTTGTGTGCACGTCCTGTGGTTTGGTGTGGCGACGTGCTTCGAGCTGAATTGATTTTTATCTCGGGCTTCTCGGGCTTTTGTTCCTGCAGATTGATTGTCTCCGGCTCGTTTCAGGCTTTCTGTTCTCTAGACACATTGTGTGCTTTCGTCTGCGGAGGCGCTCCGGCGCAGATTCATTCGTTCTATTCTTGAATTGCAAGTTGATTCGTCGCGTTTGGCAATATTCTTGATTTCGACTAAGAGAAGATATATGCTGACAATATTGTGCGTGATGAGTATCAATGCGTCATGGGCAGTCAGCTTCTCACTGCGTTCTTGGTCTTTGCCTCGCTTCTTGATTTTTGGCTTTCTTTTTTGGATATCTCGCAGAGCTTTTGCTAATTGGTCTCCTGGGAGAAATTAGGTCCATGAGCGGTGTCGACGAGAGGTGGAGAGTGCGATGAGGGTTCCAGCGTCAGTTCTGTTTTCTCGCATAGCTTTTGCTGATTGATGTCTTGGGAGAAAGAAGGTGCATGAACGGTGTCGATGAGAGTTCGAGAGTGCGATGGACCTCGGTCGATATTAATTGAGTCTTCTCCTTGCCTTCTGCATGGTATGTTTTCCTTTCTTCTCGTACTTAGACTTGTTTGTTTCACTCGATGATGAGAAGAAGTGTTTTTTATTTGCTGACATGGTCGATATGCGGAACCCTCCGAATTGGTTAACGACACCTTAGATCATACAGAGGCATCAGAATTGGAAGCGGATACATCACTATCGTTGGCTGTTAGTGATCAAAATTCTTCTGTGGCTGATTCTGTCCTTGTCACTGAGAGAGTCTTTTCTTGCCTGAGGCGTGTCCACCACCCGTCACGACTCTAGACGAGGCTATAACTTTGTCTCAACAAATCTCTCGTACGATGAGAGAAGAGTACTTTTCCAGTGCAGTACATATTGTTCGTACTTAGATCTTTTCCCATCTGTCCATCCTCCGCACTTCTTAATTGACGGTGATTTCGTGAAAGTCGGTCGCGCTTTCCTTGCTTTGTTTGGGTCTTTTTTCTACTTAGGCACTACAGACGATGGGTACTGGATAATTTTACAGGATCGGCACCTTGTAATTTTCTCGTATTCGAGGTATTATGTCAAACTGAGCTCTAACTTTTTACGATCGACTGTACACGTCATCTATCGGTCCCGCTTCGTTCTTTGTGTGTGTTTTGTCTTGCATCTAGAGTGTTTCTGTTATGTTTGTCCTCATTTTTCTCATACTTCTCGACTAGATGTTTCTTCGAAGACAAACGAGTGCGAAGATAGTAGCCCCTCCGAAGAAGTATCTAGAACTGCCACTGATAATGTGTAAGACTAAACACGGATAGAGTATGAGACAACCCATAAAGCTTGACCTTAGTGCCGCGTCTCAAAATGTACAAGTCCGAGAAGCACTGCTCATTAAACCGCTCTTGTACGATAAGTTTAATTTAATACCTAACCTTTCCGACGGAAGGGTTAGGTATTAAATTAAACCCCTTGCATATTTACCTCCTCCATCGGAAGATGGAGGAGGTGAATAAGCAAGAAAGTTGTACATATGTGAATAAGCAAATAAGCAACGGAGGAGCTGCAAAATTTCACTGAAAAATTTCACTTCCAGTTGATAGTGAGAAAGAACATGTTTTCTCATTTTTCTCATAGTTATCTAGGAAGTATGTACGAGTCCTTAAGATTTTAGTTTAAAGACTAAAATGATTACTCTAGCTCTTCTTGTTGAATAAACACTACCTTCAACTTCAGAAATGTGTAAGTAAACAGATATGTAGCAAAAGGATAGAAATGTCAGTATGCATCCTCGGTCACTTTTTGAAAAACACAAGGAAAAAGACAAGCGGATAAGTAATCAAAAAATTATAGAATGGATTGGTTGGAGGTGGGTGAGAGGTGACTGGCTTTGGAACATACTTAAATAAGAAATTAACATACATATTGATATCAGGAGATAGTAAACAAGATAGAAAGTGAAAGGAACAAATATGTCAGATCTTAGAACAAACTAAATATGCAAGTAATCTAAGAAATAGTTCAGAACAAATTGAGAATAAAGTTAAAAATGAAGTGTCTAAATTTATAAATATCTTAAAACGGAGTGTCTAAAAACAATTATCTGTTACTAGCAGTATTACACATGTTACGAGAGAAAAAACCATAAGTGCATGATCTACAAACACGCTCACGTTATCATAAAAAAGTAAGTTGAGGAGTCATTAATTCCATATAAACATCTTTAATTTATGGCCTAATCCCTCCACGATTGAAAGATTAGGACATAAATTAAACTATATATATGCACCCTCTTCCGAAATTGGAAGAGGTGAATATGCATGCTCGATCGCATTTCGATATGTATGCTTAACCACCTTTGGGAAACTTGTTCTTGGAAAAACTATAACTGTCATATAGAAATTCTATACCAAGTTCTTTTGAAAATCAAATTTAATGTTGAAGTGTTACATGTTAACCATACAAGGAGGTGCAAAAACATGAAATTAAACCCATAAGTGAAGTCCATAGCAATACACCATCAATTGTATAATTCCGATCAGTTGTCGACTATTATAAAGTATTAAATAAATACTTTAAGTTATCACTTAACCCTCAAGTTGAAGGGTTAGGTAATAAATTAAGCTTACAGCATGAAGAATATGCAAGCTTAAGCATAAGAATAAGCATCACAAACGAGCAGACACAATCGACTGTAGACAAGAAAGCAACGGAGCTGTCCTTTTGTGGACGACCATTGGATGAAAATAATTTATTATAAGATTGTCGTGTTCAGGCAGTGGTTATAAGTTCAAATGTTTGTATTTTAGGTTCTTGTTCTCGGTTGTTTCTCCATATACGAGATGTCTTTTGTTTGGGAGCTCCAACTTAGAGAACTTTTTTTCCTTTTATGATATTAGACAAAATTAGACTTATCGTTAATGCTCCAGTTAGCACTTGGAGATGCTATTATTCTCGAGTGATAGCTCGAGAGGTACCTACATGTGGTTCTCATCTTACTAAGCACGATTCAACTTCGGTTATTCCTCCCAGAATGTTCAAAGTATTTTGATCTCGTGTTTGGATGTTAGATACACAGTTATATTATGTTCGGCTGAGTCTAGTGAAATTCGATACTATCTATACTCTTGTTGAAGAATGCTCTTTTGTTCGCACACCCTAGGTATAGAGGTATCTCCACAACTTTGGCATGGATATCTTCTTGCCCATTTGTTAGGTAGGTGCGTCTCTTTGGTTCTATGGTAATAAAATCCTTGTTGGACTTTTTTATTCTTTGATGTCCGTGTAAAAAACGGATTGGATTCATATAGTTATCTATATCTTTGGATTTTATGTCAAAAATATATTAGATTTTTAGACTTGTCCATGTCTAAAAATCTAATATATTTTGGTGTGTATTGAAACATAAATTCACATCTTTATGTTTCTAATTTGATTAAAGTCATGTATTAATTTTCACTTGCAACGAAAACTTTACAACAAAAAAACAAGTAACTAGTATGATTCATTAGATATATCTATCTTCAAGTCATCATCAATACAACATCTTTGGTAATATCTGAACAATTTTATGCACCTTGTCATGCATGTTTATACCTTAGTTTGAGAGTTTGAAAGTGAATCACACCTTAAATGGAGGAGGCATTCATTAAAGGCATGCAGACTTTTTTAACGCGTGAGTATGGTACTTTTTAATTCTATGTGGTTTTGATGATTCAATGCAAAAATGAACTACCATGAACCGCATCCAACAGAACTACTAAGTTGTAGGAGTCAAGCGACGTTACATTATAGCTCCACTCAATTTCAAGTTGAGAGAGTATGTTTAAGTAGATAATGCAACAGAAGAAATGTGTAGTTCGGAGTACATCGTTTGAGATTCCTATTTATTTCTTTTATTTATTTCTTTTATTTCTAGATGAATGCCACTGAGCATCAATTTGGACCACCACAATGCATTTCGCCACATTCTAATTTGAAAGTCAGACTAAGAATACAAGGACTTATTTTTCATAGTGCTTGTATATCACATTATCTATGACAAGCTCTTCTCAATTATATTCATCTTTGAGGGTGAACTCATAATATAATTTTAATGTTTTGATAGCAACTTGAAAGTTAATGAGTAATTATTGTGGTATGAATTGTTCACCAAAGTCGAATAACGACAACATTGAAATCTGATCGGTATCAAGAGAATATGTCAACTGGATTATCTAGAGAATTACAAATAATTGGTTCTTATAAATTTCTCATCTCTGCTCAATAATTTGATTAACTTACCCAACTTGGTATACATTCTCAATATAACAACTATTACATATCCATGTATGCGAAGTGTGCAAAGTGAGGAGGTGTTTTTTAGTTATATTCTCTAGAGAAATCAAATTTTAACAATGTCAATTTACATAAATATTCAATACCAACTTAATTCAATATAGTCATTTCTTATTCATATATATAAAAATTTGTCACGATTCTAGATCGATGTAGTAACATATGTATAGAGACTTGAAGAGATATCGAGCTTCTCTATAGTTAACCATTACATAATAGACCACGATAAACCAAGAAAATGTCTAATTGTGTTCTCTAGAGACACGTAATTTTGACTACGTCAATACATGAATATTCTATTTTGTAGTACAAAGAATGACTTGATTGTACCCGCTAAGCATTATTTATTCAAGCGTGCATATTCACCTTCAACGAACATGTTACTGTGCAGTGTGCATTATTTAACTCACATAGATGATTATATCTCACGCTGTCATATCGTGTTCTCCGCTTCCTGGTTTTGTTGGTCTCCAGCGGTCGCTCTCGTGCACTACTTCAACAATAAAATGAAGAAATATATCTGATCTGTTGTCTTCAGTTCGATAGTATAAATGACGACTGCCGTACTTAAAAAATAGTTTATTTCGTACAAATTATGTACATACAGAGGGAAGATAAAAACTTCTACAGGCCAGAAGCCGAAGCTGAACTTGCTGTGCATTATAACGACAAATAATTTACTTCTGTACATACTGATACCGTCTCGGAAGAACGAAACTTGCACATGGCAGAAGTTGAAGTTGAAGCTTGCTGTACACTCTGAAAGTGGATTCGAAATACCATCTCCACTTCCTGCTCGCTGTGGAATAGCGAGAGATCTCTATGGACTGGACTCGTCATCTTCAGCAGCTACAGCTTCTCATGACTGTGCATAGCGGCACTTACAGATCTGGCACCTTCGCGTTTCTTGTCAGAAGAAAATATTTCGCACGTATTGAGGTGTGATCAGCTCCAGGTGTAGAAACAACTTTCATAGCGAATCGACCTTCCATACTTGGATGCCGCCTTGCATAAGCCAACGAGAGGATGCATAATACTTTCTAGACAGAATCATGGAGCGCATGTAAATTTGAAAGATAGAAGACAGTGGATGACTGGACTTATACTTATTGAATTGCAACGCTCGCGGCAGAATGTTAGCATACGTTAGTTCAACACGATTATTACTATCACATGCACCGAGCAGAGTAAACAATTCTCTATCGTCAATCAACATACTCTCAGAGATGTTTTTAATGTGCATGGTGATACTGCTCGTGCTCATTTTTCATGCAATAACCGATCATGACGATAAAGGTATGAAGGCCCTTGTTGGTTAAACTCTTGACACAAACTTCGGCCCCGAGAGGATGGTCGCTTGTCCATCCGAGAGCACTGGTGATGCGTTTCTTCATCTCTTGGGAAGAGTTGGTTGGTATGGCTATAATTCCTTGGTAATGTAGGTGCAGAAGTGCTCCTCCTCTCTACATAAAACACACCGGACAAGTATTGACTGTGCAAGAATTCCCCCAAGAGAGAGAAGAAAGACAAATTTGGTACTTCAAAAAATAGAAATCAAAATAATTAATTAAAAATTCCATAATCTCGCTGAGACTTCCCGCGACCTTGCCCTTGTCCTCGAATTCGTGCTTTCTCCGCTTGTCCGTTTCTCTTCCCTCGCGAACTGTACACTTTTTGTGCTTATTCACCTACGTCCAGTTCTAGCGTTGTATTGAATTGTCTTTCCTTTTATATTTGAATTGTTTTTTGCTCTTGACGAATCGTTTCTTCCCCTTGTGTGGTTTACGGAGAACCAAATTACAAAGAGATCCCTCTAACTCTTCACTATTCATTTTAAGTTCTAGAGATTTTTGTAAGACAATCAAATTACAAAAAAGACCCCTCTAAATGTTCACAATTCATTTCAATTTTTATTTTCATTCTTTTCATTCCAAACGACTTGAGTGAAAATCATTATATTTTTCTCAGAGAGTCAACTTTCATTTTCTTCTTTGATTCTATTCACAGTGGGATTCGAGCTCACGTGGACTGAATCTCCAGATCCACTGTGTTACCAAGACGCCACTATATTCTACAAGTACATATGTATCCACTAAAGTTCTTAGATTACATAGTGTCACATAGAAGGAGTTCGAGAATATCTAATGTTATTCTATTTTTATAAAGTATGGAAATAGAATTGAGAAAATGGAAGCAGCATTCTCCTTGACATGAAAAAATTAGCAATGATCCAAAAAATGAACTGTTTCTAAGACATGAGAAAACTCACAACTGCCCAAAAACCCTACTGCTGCAAATGACGCACCCAGATTTTGCTGTTAGGCTGCAAGCAACATTAATTTCTCACCTAACCTTTCGACGTGAAGGGTTAGGTGAGAAATTAATGTGTAAAACTAATGTATTTTTTTACTTCAGCATACCCTCGCACTTGTACCCCAGAAGTGTCTAACCCTGCTTTCCACTTATAGGCTTTTTTTCCCGACTTGAACGCCATCCCAAGAATGACTAACATTTAACAGTTCAGTTTAAATATAATTTTATTGAAACTTAGTTTATATTTTCCATACAATACTTATAACATTCTCGATAATATATAAAGAATAAAAATTCCTGAAGTTGATCGAGCATGCTTATTTTGTTGCTTTTGGTAGGTTTGTTGGAACCTACACATGTTTTAAGAATAAATAGAGTTTAGAATTACATGTTTCTGATGTGAGTTTTTGTTTCGATTTTTCCCTAAGTTTTTCCAGACCATTGGCCAAACGGTCACTACGTTATCTGCCTCAACGGATGAAATATTTATTCCCATTTATTCCTTTAATTTTATTCTGAAACTTCCTCCGAGGAAATTTTGAAACATTTCACCATGCAACTTTATGATTTTAAAACAAGTAATCCCAAGTTTGTCTTGCTTTCAGTTATAAGAAATTTCTTTTGAGGTTTGGTCAGAAAAAGACACTCACGCATATCTATTCGTCTCACATGGAGCACACATCACTTAAAAGAAATCCTTCCATTTATCTAGGAGAAAATACTTTGTGGCGAAGTCGACTGGGATGTTCTGCAAATCCAGATAGACTCTTGTATCTCGATGGGGAACACAGTATGAAAAATTAATACCCTCTGAACGATTTCGATTACGTAATGGCATAATGAAAAACTAAAAAACGTGGATTATTGGAACCATATTGATGTAATGCAGCCAGATGAAGTCTGCAACAAGGTTTTTTCGTTTTTATTTTCCCTCAACGATTCAAAAGAGGATTTTATCAAGCTACTTGATCGAACCCCTAGAATGTCGAACTTGATCGGATCTCTTAACGCTAGAAAAAAGACTATTCATACGTAGAGACAAATCAATTTAAAATTAATTTCTCCAGGTCTCTTCTCCCGTCACTGCTCTTGCCGGAAAGCGAGGCGAGCCTGAGTTTTTGGTGTAAGTAACATGACTTGTATGACCGACAACTCCAGGTCAGGGGTAAGCAGGAAATTCTAAGTGGGGTCCGATCAAGTCGACTTTCATCGTGGGGTCTGATCAAGAAAATATGTGGGGAACACCTTTGAAACTTGAAGCGTACAGCAAATACGTTGATATACGTATATACTTCATCGCTGCTTGAAGTGTTCCACTAAAACTATAGTTATGGTCATAACTGGCTGAACTCTGAAGAGAGTTGGAAGGCTGCAAACCTTCTCACAGTGGTTCAAAGAAGCAAACACTTGAAAAGCAGCGCTTTCTCCCGCCGTGCCATCGTCCCTCCCTCTGGTTGAAAACTTGATAGCCTCGTCGACTCCTTATGCCCATTTTATGTAGACAGGATTACTGACTACTGACTGCCAGAATTCTATTCAATTCTCGGACTCTGTTCTCGATGCAGCTCCATTCTTGAGTTCTTTTGGCTTTCCGCCGCTCTGCGAGTGAATTAGTACGTCGGTAGGAGCTGGAAGTGGACGCTGAAGATTTTTCACTGTGCTGTGAGTTTTGCCGAAGATTATGCGGGATCGGTGAGGAGGACAAGTGCGCTTCGCAGTTGGGAGTTTTGAGCTTTTGCTGTGCGCCAGATGTAGCCAATGATTTGAAGATTATGAATCAACGTATGGTGTATTTGTCCAGCTGTGGAAGGATGACACTTCCAGGAATCGCTTGTTTGAAAAGGCTTTAGCCAGCACAGATTTCAGAATCTTGTATGAAAACAATTTAAGGTGTATGAGCTTATCTCAAGTTTGAGCTCAAGAGGACACTGATCAGTGGATGATCGAGAGGGAGAATGATGCTGCTGGTAGGTGCATATGTGCTGCTACTGCAAATATCAGTTTTGGTACTGAGAAGTCCAGCAGAAGCAGCGCTTGGTGCTGGACAGCATCAAGGTCCGCACATTAGCAGTCTCAACCTTCTGCTCCCCCCTCGAACTACTCGGCCCGTACGTTATCGACTTCACGGTTCCAATGGCTGCTTCACTTGGTGAGTCCAAATACAGCTCCAGTTTTGGAATGTGTCTCTGGGTCAGGTTATCAGTGTTTCTCCCTCATCCTGGAATCTAAGTTCTCCATTATTGACTGGGTGAGCGTGGGCAGGTCCTGGGACCATCATGATCTTTTGAGTGTTGAGCCTGAGTACAATGGCACAGTCAAGCACTGTTCTAGGAGTGCAGTAATCACCTCAGTTGCTTCGTTCACGGGCCGAAGAGCTACGGCTGTCCATGCCACTGATATTATCACTGGACAAGTGCTCCGGTGTGAGGTTTTCGTGGACAAAATTTCTCGCATTCGTATTTTTCATCATTCTCTGAAGCTTGATCTGGATGGACTGGCAACCATGCGTATTCGAGCGTTTGATTCCGAAGGTCTGTGCTCTCTCTCTACTTTTACGCAAGTATTTTACTTGCCAGTAATTGCCCATGATTCCCTGCTTCTTGTTGTCGTATAACGAAGCCATTTTTGTCGAAACTCGCTGGCACTGTGCACGGTCTAACGAGCTTCCGTTCCAAGCCACCCTACATCTTCATTTTCATCTGCCGTTGGCTGCTAGGACATACTTCAAGTTTTGACAATAGTAACGATAAATCATCACAAAAAATTAGCACGAGCGCGGTCATAGGCACCGTGGGAATGAGTTATTCAGATGTGTACGCTTCCCTACTCTGGACCCATCACATTACCTACGGCGGTGTATAATGTCCTTGCAGTTAAGGACTCTTTCCTGGAACTTGTACTAAAATCTTATGGGCAACTCATTGCACTGCAGACAATGTATTCTCTTCTTTGGTGGGGTTGCAGTTTATGTGGCATTTGTCACCCTTGAATCCAGTGGGTGAGTCTTTGTCCCACAAATTAACGCATGTGCCTTTGAAAGACACTGCACTGGAAGATGAAGAGATTGAAACTCAAATACAACTGGAGCAGACGGTAATCTCCTAACGAGTACCTGAGCTTTTGCCGTCTTGTAACATAGTCGTCTTTGCTTTGGTTGGACCTGCGGTTCTGTACTGAGTCTTCTCCTCCACCATCTAGCTAATGAATGGAAAATGAAGTCAACAGCTATCGTGCTTGATTTTGTTCATCTACTGTGTTAAGTACATTTTTGGGGAGTGATTTTACTTCTTTGAACTTGAGCAAACGTATTTAGGGATGAGCAAAATTGCTCGTCCGACAGATGGCAAGCAGGTTGGAAGAGTTGGCGATCAAGAATATCTGTTTGTGAGTACTGGTAATTCTGAATCTGATGGATAGTTGTGGTGATGGTATTTTTCTCTTTACATTCAGGGTCTTGATTCCGACCTATACGTGGTCCGAGGAATCAGCGCAGGTCAAGAGAAAATCACAGCACAATTATTGGAACCAGATTTTGAAAATCTAATGGACGTCGTAGTGTTGACGGTCGCTGAGGCTGTTTCGTTAGAGCCCCCTTCACCTGTGTACATCATCCCTGGAACACACCTTCATTATACTTTGAAGACTGTGCGAAGGAATCAGGCCACAGGTTGCGCTTAACTCCTTCTCAGTAGATTTTGTTGAGGTTTTGGAGTTCAGTATGTGCCAAAGAAAGCGAGACGAATATGTTAGGCCCCTGCGTAGAGAACTAAGCTGTTGTGTTTACTGTACGGCACTTACTAGTCCTTGAGTATATTACTGATGCTCCTGGTTAGCACAAATGCTCTCTTCCTGTGGTCTCGCAGAGTACAGTGTTGGAAAGTATTTAGTTGAGTAAATCTGTGGGAAATTGTCGTTGTTTTCTGGCAGTGGTGGAGCTTCCGTCTCCTTATCATCAGTGGTTCATCATAAATTCCACTGTAGCAGAAATCGACCCTTTGATGGGTTCAGTGGTTGGACGTACTCATGGTGTGACCACTGTAGTCGTGGAAGACACAAGAGTCGCAGGCCATCAACAGACTTCTACGTTGCATGTTGTAACTCCAGTTAGTTTGCGCCTGTATTTAACTCCTTTGTCAGCCAGTGGAGTTGGTGCAAGTCCTCTTCTGAAGGAGCCACCAATCATGTCATCTGATATCCCTTGGCAACTTGTTGTTGGGCGGAAATATGTGGTGCAAGTGTTGACTTTCTCACGAGAGTCTGGTACACACCCTTTGCAGCTAACCAAGGTGCATCACATACGCTGCTGGAGTTGTTTTTTGTTCATTTCTGTATTTGGATCGACTAGTTTTGAACATTATATCAAGGTAAATGCTCTGATGAGTTAGACGGTCTCAAGATTCCTCGACTTGTTTGATACAGGGTGTGGGTACCTCCGGATTAAGACCAACTGCAAGTCATCTTTCAGCACTCTCGGAAAAATATTGACTATTTTCCATGCATCACGCAGGATAATGACTTGCGTCGGATGTATGAGAATGAAGGGGTGTGGGCCGTTGATGATATACCCGAGGATGTTGCAGCAGAGCAGGGCTGGCAGAATTGCTCTCTTATCCATGCTATAAAGGAGGGAATGGGCAATTTGGTTGCTGTCTTGGCTCACGGAAGTATGGTTCAAGATGAAATCACTGGGAAGTGGTTTCCAGCTAATAAAGAGGTGCTGTCTGATTTTGCCTCTTACAGGTTTATGAATAAGCTTAACGCAGATTTCTCCTGCGGTGCGAGTTTTCTGGTTCATAACAGAAGCACATTCAATAATGCGACTTACCTTTCATCTTCCTCCAGTAGTTCATTCAGAACTTTCTTATCATAGGAGAAAGAAGTTTGCAATCAATCGTCCGTGATGCACAGTTGTGTCTTTTTGTTGCTTGTTGTGTGTATGTGAAGAGCTAATATATCACCATAATTGCTTAAGGTTTGCTATGCCCTCAACTTGTCTGGGTCAGGTTCTCAGGGAGGAACAGAAGGTGAGAGTGTGCAGTCCAGTTCGTCTTGTTGCCCTTCTATTAGACGACACTGGAATGGTGTTGCTTCCTTGGATCCCTGGGCACGCTCAGCAATACCGTTTATCTGTTGAAGGAGGTAAGTTTGCCAACCAAGGTCAGTAGCATATCTTGCGGAGTGCTTACTAACTGTGCAGTCATGAGTCGTAATAGACTCGGTTATACCATCGCGGGAAGTAGAGAAGTTTGTTCCTTGGCTCTGCCTTTTCAGTTGGGTATTGTTGTAGGTTGGTTCGCCTCTACATGCCTCCTTGCCTTCCTTCCGGCAAGGTTCCTGTTGTTAAGAGCCGGGCAATGGGAAATAATTTCTGCTTGCTTCTAGCTCTTGAAGATGGTGAGACATCACGACCACCAACAAGCTTGGGAAGAAAAAGCATCGACTGCGGAGTTGCTTTAGGACTAGTTGGTTATGTTGCTTGTAAACTATTTAAGATCCTATCCATGTAATCAGGCTGTGGAGAAAAAGCTGGCGACTATTGGTGGTCATCATCAGCTCCTGCGGTTGCTGCTGTTGATGCCCATGGACTTGTGCGGTCTCAGGGTCTGGGTAAAGCAGTTATACGCGTCAGCGCTGTGCGAGATCCTCTTAATTATGATGAGGTGAGCCTACAGTCTAGAAGGTTATAACAAAGTCATAGGTCCGAGACTGTGAAAATCACACCATTGCATCGTTCGCACTACCAGTTTCACGATCATCTTCCGGCGTTATTGTGTCGGTTTTCATCCTGTTGCATCCTACTTTGGAGTACATAGTGTTCTATGTCTAATCAGAGGACTTACTGAAAGTACTGAATTTCTCACTTGTCGTCATTCACACTCCCACAGTTCTTATGTACTTCATCTGTCTATGCCTTGGAAACCGCCAGGTGGCTGTGGATGTCTCGATGCCAGCAGACGTTAACCCTATCCCTGGATTACCTGTGGAGATAGAAGTTCCATCTTCCCTCCCAGTGGCTGTCCATTTACGAACATCCGAAGGTTAGTTGATCTGGTAATTGAAGTTGACCGCTTGTCTCGTCTCTTTTTCCTTTCCCTGTAACGTTGGGAGTATTCTTTTGTCGGTGTCAGTTTTCAGTTCGCAGCACAGCTTTGATGAAATTTGCCATCGAGAGTGTTATCAAGTGTGGTACATCTGCATGAATGTAGGTAAATTGTATGCTCGATGCGATTCATTCAGCCCTCTCGTGAAATGGGATATTTTTGGTGGGGACAGCTCGTTCGTACCACTGAATAAGACGAGCAAGATTTTGCCCCTTCTGCACTCAACACCTCAGCTGGAAGCTGATATGCAAGCAGAGGGTTTGGATGATATTCAGTCAACTGCCTGTGCCTGGACTCTCCTTTTAGCAACGAAGAGTGGCAGAGCGACCATTACAGCGCTCTTAGACATCAGAAAGTTTCTCGCGGAGACCAAGTCATCAGACTATGACCCGAATCAGCAAATTTTAGAAACTTCGTGGACGATCGCGGCCTTTATGCCGTTGTCACTACAACAAGCTGGAGATGGAAATGGTTTTGGAGGCTATGCCGTGAAGGGTGGGGATTCTGGAGCAGCATCTGATGCCTCAGGTGTTCCTGGAGGAAAGCTCAGAGAGTTGCTACTTGTAGTTGGTAGCAGCATGAAGGTCAAAGTGCACGGGGGTCCTGAGCGCTGGCGTCAGGGCGTTGAATTTGTCGAGTCCTGCTTAGAAGAAAGTCGAGGAGTTGAGACTTCATCAGGAATAAGAGTCAGCCATTTAAATGAAGGTTCCGGCAGGCTTTACCTACTTAGCTGCACTGGTTTGGGAAATCATGTACGTCTCACCTATAACTATGTCATTTTTCCCGACGTAATTACCAGTAGCTAAACAGAACCATGGAAGAATGTATGGCGAAGGGAAGTCAAAGACCTGCAGGCTTAAAGCATGATTTCTGACTTTGAGATCTTGGTTTTGGAGAAAGGCCTGCCACTAGTCGGATAGTATCTTACTGTCCTGGGCTGTACACACTTCGATGTTGCAATAACGTGTCGCATGTGACCACGATGCATGTCAGAGTACACTAACTGCTTTGATTTTGCATCTACAGACATTAGTGTTTCAACGCGGAAACTTGGTGGGGGATGATCATCCGAAAAGAGCTGTAGCATCTGTTTCTCTTTTCGTCAGTTGTGCGGTCCCAACGTCTATTGCACTTCTGATTGACGAGCCAGGTATGAGGGACCTAATTACGAACGTCTTGCTCAAACTGACCTTAAGTTTATTCTGTATAGGTCAGTGTGAGCTTGCCAGGAATATACGTGAAGGCAGTTTAGGAAGAAATTCTCGACTGTTGAACTTTCCTCTCTACAGTTACCACTAGTACATTCCACTAATGCTTCTGTCTCGAACTGATTGCAGAGAACAGCGTGCATCTCATTAAGGTTGGAGCTCAGGCTGACCGGGACGCGAACCGTGTCCGCACGACTCCATTTACCGTGATAAACGGCCGTACTATTCGTGTTTCTGCTGTGGCCGTGAGCCACAACAAACCCTTTGCCAATGCATCTTCACTCATTGTGAGATGGTCCAAAAGTGACTGTAATGGTTTTGCAAAATGGGAGTCTACCACGAAGTCCAAGCTTACAGATGAAGAGGGTTCTTGGGAACGCTTCCTGACCCTTGGTCATGTCTCAGGAGAGGTATGTGGATGCACTTCCCTTGAAGGTGCTATTGGATAGCTAAAATCGTATCTTATTAGATTTATCATCCCAGTGCTCTCTGCCACTTGTGATTTGACCCATTCATGTGGTACGCACGCATGATATTACCTCCAGTATTGCCTTATTCGGTGCTCGACGAAGACAAAAACGTTTCAACCGGTGCACTCTGTACTTTCTAATGAACAGTGTCTGAACAGTGCATCGTAGAGGCTAGAGTTGGTGGGCTCTCGTCTCACACTCATCTGGAGATTTTCTCACTAGCTGAAGTGGAGGTATTATTGGCCTTGAGAAAGCCGCTTCTGAAGGATGCTATACCTTTTCAGGTTCTCCTCTTGTACTGTGCGACTTTTCCCTCGAAAAGAACCTATTGCATGAGTTTACTTGGTACTATCTTCGATGGCATCTAGTCGCATAGTGTCATTCCTTGCAAGTTTCCACGAATACACGTGTTTATGAACAGGAAACTAGAAATTTGCTGAATCTAACGAGCTTATAATCACCATATTCTGGCTTTTGCAGCTCGTGGCAGCACTTCGGCTTGAGCCTAAAATCTTGCTTTTGTTCTTGCACCCCAACGCCAAGGTAACTTTAAATTTCAACGCGAAGAGCCTCTGAATCGCGTTTCACGGATTGGAAACACTTATTTAGATGAATAAAATGTTCTGCATCCTTGTTGTTTTTTACAATAGGAGCCCATGGCCGTCTACTGCTTTGAGTGTTGCTCAATTCTGAAGGCCCTAGTTGCCTAAGTTCTACTCAATACTGAAGACTCTAACCGACATTGTCTTTCATGACGAGCTGGTTAATTCTAACGAGAGACTTCGGGAGGTTGATGCCATTTCGTTGCATTTTGCTTACATCGAATCGGGCCAGTAACTTCATGCGTGGCAAGTAACCTGACGCCAATCAGGCGTGGGAATTTTGTTGCAGGAAAGTTTTTTGTTGTTGGGTGGTACCTCTGATGTGGAGAGTCACGTACAAGATCCTAAAGTTGCTGTCCTGAGTCATCAGCCTCCCACATCAGGTCGTCTGCAGCTCGTGGTAGGGGCCAGGGGTCTAGGCTCAACAGTTGTCATAGTCCGGGACGTCGGCCTCGCAACACCGTCAGAAACTTCGGGAACGGTGTGTATCAGTCAAACATTGGATTGGAGATGGTTTAGGTTAATTGTTTTGTTCTTGCTCAGTACCTCACTCCCCCGATGTAACCACCTAACAGGCAGTGAATGCCCTATTAAGCGCAAACGCGTCTGAATTCATATCCGATGATTCAGTATTTACCTTGGGGTTTCAGTTTAGACTTTGGGGGCAAGAGATGATGGTGGATGTAGTAAAATTGCTTACGCTGATGAGGGGAATATGTACAGGTGCTTGTGAGCGATGTTGCGTGGGTGAAGATGTTAATTCCGGAAGACGCCAGTCTATTGGTGAGTAGGTCATACCACTAAAGTTTCCTTTGTCGTTATAAATCGTTTTTGATGACTAGAAATGTTGCCAGAAGCAAGCCCTTCATATGCCAAACTTCTGAGGTCTGTGTTCGAGATGAAGTGACCGGTTCTTTCAGTCTGATATTGTTTCCTGTTGATGTGGTTATTGGCATGATCATCTGCACAGCTTGGTTCGAATATGACTATTCAACTGGAAGCCGGTGATGATTCTGGTCATATATTTCCTCCATCTCAGGTATTAAATCGCTAGGAGCTATTCTTTGGGACACTCGGCCTTGGTCATAGTGTTTTGATGCCACATTCGGTTTATATCACGTAATTTCAACTCACTATAGAAATAGAAATTGTGCATACAAGAGTATTAAAAGGCATAAATTGAGTGGTACGTAGATCTTACCTTGTCAGATTGTCAAAATAAGATTCACTAGACACTCTGGTCTATGTGATCAGTTATATCAACGTTTGCGCTAATGAGATTCATTTAATTCCGTTTCAGTTGGCTTACATGAATGTGCAAGTGCACACACTAGATGAGGTTGTGGAGGTAGTCAAACCGCCCCGGTCACTGCCAGGGGAACTGAGTGCAAGTACGTTTATTATTCGTGGGGCGAGCGTAGGTCTCACGACAACTCTTCATGTAAGTTTACCTCCGTTGCTGTTTGCCGCTAAATTAGAAACCAGAGATGTATGTCCAAGACTCTGAGTGTAATAGCGGAAATGGGTCATATGCTAAATTGGAAGTTTGCCTACCATGGTTGAATGATAGATCCGTCTTATATCTCAGTGTGTAACATCTTTTCTCGATTGACTTTATTATGCGTTTGAACTGCCTCCAGGTATCTGTGCAAAGGTATACTGGACAAGAGGTTTTGAGTGACTATGGAAGAATCTCCGTATTCGCACCACTTTCTATACATCCTCCCTCTTTGGTGATTGCTCCAGGTGCTCAATATGTGGTACGGAACCAGCTCACTCCATGACCGTAAATGCCCATTTACTATTAGAAGATTTTCGGCGTACCCTGGTACTGTGATGTTGTTTGAAGGTTTAGTCATGGAATACATATAACGTTTATGAGCTTTCGCATCGCAAGACTCAGCGTGTACTTCGTTAACACATGCTTATTTCTGTCTCAAAATTGTACAGTTGAGCGCTCAAGGTGGCCCTCGTGTGGGAGCGTCTATTGAGTTTATGAGCTCGAACGAAGAGGTTGCCACCGTTGATAGAATTTCTGGCCGGTTGGAGGCAGTCGCCCCGGGCACTGTCGTACGTATCTTAATGCACGCTCTGCTAGGTTTTCTGTCGATCAACAAAGTACTGTTTACAACAGGTTGCAGGTTGGTATAGTGAGTTTATATCTTGTATGGACGTAAGTTCAACCGGGGAATGATATGAGTTTCATGATGTTTGTAACTTGTAGACAATCTTTGCGCAAGCTCGGGGCCAAGGAGACCTTGTTATTACGGAGGACTCTGTGGGAGTTCGTGTACAAATCCCCTTCAATGCGGTTCTCAATGTTAAAGGAGGACAGCTTGGTATCAATAGGGAAATGTCCATTTTTCCTGCAGGAGCGGAGGTATCTCACTTAATTACTGGCAGCTTCATACGAGTTTACTTGCTTTTCCTAGTCATTAATTGCAGTTTCTTGTTATTACACAAAACCACTGCGACGAATTGCTCATAATGCTGTATCTCTACCTGGACCTGGACCACTAATCATAACCTCATCTTATGGGTAATTACCTACTGAGGTTTATGTGCCTTCCTACAGGAGGATTTACTGTCCTTCTCCGAGCTCTGCAGCGATTACAAGTGGTCCATCACAGACGATCAGGTAAATTTTGTACGTGTTTTGCTGCATGGAATACCCGAGAGATTACCCTGAGTGGAACAGGAAGAAATCATGAGCTTGTTGCTGTACTGCTTTTTCTAGTCCATTCCACTGTAACCAAAGTTTCCTAAATTTCCTTGACTCAATCCACACGCGTGGTCATTTGTTCATATTGATGCTTTGAATACATAAAAAGATTTCTTGTGAATACTGGCACACATATTCCTGGTGTATTCGGGATAATTTTGCTCTCTAATGGCAGGTATTAAATTTGAAACATGCTGAATCACCCAATGGTGATGAGGGAGAGGGAGCGTATGTGAAAGAATCAAATGATGCTTTCGACAGGAAGCGGTCTCTATCAGGACATGTTTATGGCCATGACGGAGTTTTGGGAACTGAAGAAGGTTTCTCTGCAAGAGTTGTAGGCAGGTACAGACTTTCTGCTTCCTTCTGCATTAAGTCCCGTCTCCCAGCGATGTTGTCTCGCCATTGGTTCTCGAGTATCTGAAGTTCTGAACTTTAATCTAAAGCTTTTCAGGAGATGTGATTTGAATCACAATAAGCTGAGAAGCTCGTCCGCCATCCTTTATCGTTGTTTTGACACTGCGGTGAAAACAGTGTCTTGCGTCAGTCATTGCTCGTCGTCAGTATTCATTCTTGCGTTCTCAGTGCATTACTTTGTAGCTTCTTTTCTTGTGAGCATGAACGCGTTGATCTGTAATAATATGGTATTTTCAGGTTGCTATATGTTTACCTCCCCCTTGCGCTGCTTTTCTCCCATAAGTCTAATCCTGTACTCGTTTACGTGATTGTCGTGAAAAATCAACTCATCGTATTACAGGTGTGACGTGAACATGTTGATAGGATGAGTTGATATGTAGAGTTTGCAGGAACGTCGACTCTAGAAAAGATGAACCGCTTAAAGTCCACAAGGCGGTCAACCGCCTACGGAGTTATGCTAGGTTGGATATCTAACGTCATTCTGGTCGTGGTTAAATTCAGGTCTGCTGGAAGGGCAAAGGTTACAGTCTCCTTTACTTGCTTTTTCGGTAACGTGCATGGTACATCCGAAACTCGTGAATATAGTGCCTCGGATACAGTCTGGGTAGTGCCAGATCCTCCACTGGCGCTTGGTATACCTTCGACATGGCTACTCCGACCCCAATATACATCGTCGAGTTTACTGCCTCAGTGGACTGGACAGTTTCCTTCTCGGATCGATACTGGAAACTTTGTAAAAAGTGTGTTGTACACTGTGATGCATGTGAGTATCTCTTTATCACTTAACTTGTGGTACAAATCGCCGCTTCCACTGCAAGATCGATCATGGAATAGTGGGACGCACACTGCTGATACTCGATTTGCGCAGGATTGACAAGATTGTTAGCGTCTTGCTTTCGGAAAGAATTAATTAGCTTACTGTTTGCGCTTATTGTGCAGGAAGGGAGTAGTGACCTGGGGGTGATAAGTATCTTGGAAGACGGGCGGATTCGCACCTCAGAAAGGTTGGAGGTGGCTTGTATACACGCTCGGGACCGTAATACTGCTCGGACGGAAGTTGCTGCTTGTGTTCGTGTGGCTGAAGTAAGTGATTTGATTCATTTACTATCTGTCTGACAGTTTCTGCAATTTTGTGTTGAGGTACACGTAGATTATATAATTAATGTTCTGGTGAGGAGTTCATCATCTTTGTGTTACAACTAAGCTACCGTCACGAAGTCAACAACCTAGTAGTAATCGTCGGTCTGCCCTTTGATCATGAAAAGGACCCGTGCATGTCGTTTATGATCCATTCTCGGGTCTGTTGGGTATGAACTCTGTTGTTGGGACAGGTCGCCCAAGTGATGGTTGGTGGTACGGACTTTCCGTACCATGTTGCTGAGCTTTCCGTGGGTTCCAGCCAGCAGTACACTGTCACAGTTGCGGATGAGTTTGGTATCTTTCAAACTTACTCCAAGAAAGCTTGTCGCACATGTGATGGGTTTATTTTGTCGACATAGTTTCTCGATTTGAACTCTTCACAAAGAAAGTGACGTAGTTGCTGACCACGAACTTGCTTCTCCAGGTATCCCATTCTTTGAATCTGGGAGGGGTATTAGTCTGCTGGGACTTGAAACCAATCGAGCTGATATAGTGACTGCCAAAGTAACGGAGTGTGAGCAGCATGAAGTTTCATGCAGTCTCACAATCACAATCCAGGTGTTTATCAGTGTTGTATTCTCTCTGTTTTGTTGCAGAGTTCCTTTTAAGGTTTAAGACGAAGGCTGTAGCTGAAACGAATATTTGACGGAGTTGAGGTTATAACCATAAGTCTATGGTATTTTTGCGTCTTAGTGCTTTAGAAGGAAAGACTGAGTCTGCGGCGTACAAAATTTACTCAAACCGTGGTATTGTTGGACAAACAGGCGTTGCGACAAGGGACAGCCCTTGTGCGCGTGTCCTACAAGGGCCTAGGACATATAAATGACTTCATATTGGTAAGGAATAAGATTTACAGCAATGTATGCCAGTTCCTTTTTGTGTTGTGGACGCCTTTAAACAATCTTCTTCGGTTTCGCAGCTGGCAGTGATAATTAGTGATTTAGATGCATGTCTAGGAAAGGTGAAAACATTCACGAGTGAAGGAATCTTGCAGATCAAGGTTGGTGCTTTTGTCAGTCCACGGAATCCTTCTATCCACATTGGTGGTAAGGTTAACTTCACCATCATTGGCAAAGGTAAGAATCTTGTACTACGGTTCTATCTTCTATAGTTCACACGTGTGTACACCACGCCGTCTTTATAAAATGTATATATTTTTGTTGTTAATACTAATTGAACATTCTCTAAACCTGATCGTGCATGCACATGCATTACCTTCACATTTTTATGACAACTTCCTTCCATGGTCCGTGTCCAAAAACTGCTAGGATGTATTCTTTATCTTTTCTAATTTTTCACGTCGGTTCTAAAATTTTCTTCCAAATTGTGTGAACCTTGACTGCAAAACTTTAGCTGCATGATACTAAAGGTTCAACTAGCTTACACCATAAGCTAGTTGAACCTTATGGTGTAGCTTGTATTTAGAGGAGGTAAATATGCAAAGGTTTAATTTATTATCTAATTTTTTATTGAAAAAAATTACGTAATACATTAAAACTGCAAGAAGAATGATGTATGTGCGATCAACTTTCCGAATATAAAATTTCGAGAACGCGTTTTTCTTCACTTCCTATATGGGTTATATCTGGATCTTCCTGCATCTTCAGGTACAGCTAGCAATTAATATGTAAAAACTATTTGATTTTTCCGCTTGATACAGATAGCTTTTTCAGTTAACAATTAAATCTTTCCCGATTAACAGCAAGCGAGCAAAAGTTCTCCGAGGTTTATCTTGCATGCATATTATTTAAGCAAGAAGGGGTCCTACTGTAAGAGGAGAAAAAAGGGGATGTTGACAAGTCTCCTTTCTTAGGCAAGAGAAGTTCTTATTATTTATTACGACTGTGATTGCTTTGTGTGATTACTACGTGGAAAAGATACTTTGGCTTCAGAACCTCAGTCTGCTTCTTCTTCACCGTCGAGTCGCCGACAATGATCTTCGATGAGTACCGTACTAACCGTAGTAAAATAGTTGGTGGAGCTCGTTCCCTAACCTGCTTCGCTTTCGGTTAACCAGTTGACTGAGAGATAGACTAGAGAGAATCTGTACTGATTGGCATTCTGTGGTATTGATTGAAGGCGTACATGTTGCTGGGTTGCCGAGGGGAGAGAGAGGGCATTGGACTAGTGATAATCCCAGTGTTTTAGAAATTGATCGAAATACAGGATGTGCAAAGGCTGTGGGCGAGGGGACTGCCACCGGTGAGTTGCAACAATGTTTCGTGATTTATCGCGTTTTAGTTGTGATCTCCCTAAGATGCACACACTACGATAATAAGTTTGGCCTAATTGATTTCGACTTGGATCCCGTTTTGTCGTGCTTTACAAACAGGTGAAAAGTCACATGCTTTCTTTACTGGTCTGTTGTCACAACATAAATTTCGGTTGCGTTTCATTTGTTTAGTGAGCTTCACAGGTTCTCGGTTAACAACCTATACCACCGTAACCGTGATCCGGATTTCTTCGGTGAAAGTGGGGACTCCCAAAAACGTTGGACAGCTTGTAAACATGCCTTTCCATGAAGAGGGGTATCGTTTTCCTGTTCACTTCAGGTATACAGTTCTATTACAGCTTACGTTTCGGTTAAGTGTGCCGGCTTTTTATTTGAGTAATAAGTGGGAAGATCCGTTCAGACTTCATAACTGAATCTAACCGTTTCCTTTTTGCTATAAAGTGATACTCAGGGATTAGATGCAGGAGTACTAGGAGAGAGTCGGGAGGTTTCCTACGAATGCCAGCTGAAGCCGTCCTTTTTAGGGTACGTTTAACTTGTGCTCTCACCTGGAGTAAGCCCAGATGCTCATCAGATAGATAGGTACTTCAGATCTGGAGGAAATGCAGGTAGAAGGTGTTGGATAAAAGCAAAGTTGTTCATTATGTGCGCTTTGCTCGATCGGCTCTAGTAATTCTAATTCTACCTGGTAGCGTAGTTGGTGTTCTTGTTGTTCCTTAGATGTTCTTTCCCTTCTTTTTTATGGGAAATAGTTACGGCATCTAATTATTGGGCTTTGGCTGCTGCAGGCTTGTTGTTCCATGGCGAGAGCCTGGTTTCAACAGTTTCTTTTGCGTTTTCTTCGCTTATACACCACAGCAATTGTGGTACAACGTCCACCGTACAGAGGAAAACCAGAAAATTATGGCAGCTGGTCGGTCGTCAAATGGGACAATACAATTAACTATAACGGCAATTGTCCCTGGTAACCCTCCGGTAGAAGGAAGTGTCGAGACTTCTTTGACGGGAGGTTTTGAAATCATCAACACACCCCAAGAGGTATGTTCAGTAAAAGTCGTTTTCGAGTCGGTATATTTTTCTAGTCACCAGCTTGTAAAATATAAAGTATTAGAGGGTTGTTTTCTTCTAGATTGTTTCCATGTACCTTCTTTGCCGGCCGATGAATACTCATCACGTATGCGTGAGTCTATCATTGTTATAATCCAGGTGTAAGTGGAAACTACACCTGGAAACTATGTAGAAATCGTCACGCTTTACATACTTCTTCATCTTAGACTAATCGCACCGGATCTTGTATTGCAGCTTCATTTATCGCCCACAACAAACCGGAGCTTGCTTACTTTCGTTGGTAACACAGGTTTGTTAAAACACGTGTTATGTCCACAGTGAAGTTTGTTTCTGTTGTGAAGATTGTAGGATGCGCATGTTGTGTTTCCTTCGCTTCTCGGTGGTTACTTGCAGGCCTAGAAGCTCAACCGGGACCTTGGTACTAATATAGGCACGGGCAAAAGCTGGCTTTCATAGAGTCTTTCACTTCAGTTGCTCACACATCCGGATGCTAACCCCAACGCCAATGGCACAGGGAAGGTCAAGGTCTCGTGGGGAAGGACTGATGTGATGATTGTGGAAAAACTATCTGACACCAGTCCCAGTTTTGGAATTGCTGCTCGGGCGAACTTTGAGGTGCTGAACTGAATTCCTTTTTCTCTACTATTTGACTTCTGAGTGATGTGAAAGGAAGACGAAATGCCTTGTAGTTTGATCAGCATAAGGTGGAGCTATTTATCTCGTAGGCATGTCGACATCTGTCCAGTCCACATTTCTTTCTGCGTATATCGACATTACTTAATTCTTGTACTGAACATCATCTCCTCATGCTCATGGTACCCTTCTCATTTTCGTCTTTCATTCAGGTGAAGCTGATCGCTGAGGATCAACCTTTTACAGATCGCTTGGTGTTCTCACTTCCACAGTCAGGTAATCCATTTTCTGTGGTCACTGTTGGTTCTCCCCTTGAAGGTGGTGCGCCAGTAAAGAGAAACCTCGTGAAATTGATTGTGTCTGGATTGAACACACTGAAAACGACGCTTGACGATGCTGTGTTTCCTTGTGGTCAACAGGTCAGGAGGAGGAGAGATTTGTAATTTACACTGCCGAACATCACACTCGTTCTCTTCTCGCAAAACCCTTATTGACTGCCGTAGTCCTTGTAGTTGCCCTGCTTGTACTTCCGCTCATACTATGCGCCCGTTTGCTCGATCTACCTCAGCCGACTACAGAGCACACACCACCGGTGGAAGGAGCTGAGTCATCTCTATCTGATGGTGCGTATAGTGCGGGCATTGGCGAGCAAACCCCACCTCCAACCAGAGGTTTCGGTCGCTCACCACCACCACAGCCGTATACGGATTATTTGAGTAGAACTACTGAAAAGACGCCATATTACAAACGTGAGGGTATCCGTCGGTTTGATCCATCACGCACTTACTGACGCTGCAGAGCAGTAAACATAGTGAGAGGTGAAGCAAAAGAAATATCTCGGATACAGGCAGAGGTGTTCTGCTTCCCTTTACGGAAGGCGGACACGGAAGGTGTCCTTGTGCTGTTTCTAGTGTCACAAACATCCTCAAGGGCAACATTCAAATCCTAGGAGGACCATGAGCATTCATCATGTAAGGTGAAGCAGGTCGCAGTTTTGCACAGAGAGAGCTCGCTTGATTTAAACTTCGTAATTCCAGTACGTTGTAAGAAGTTGAAGTAGATTGCAGGATTTTAGGGTTAGCCCATTGTGTAACTTGATCGTTAATGATCGTAACAGAAGAGTTTTCTGAATTGGGATGGGTGCGGGTGTTCAACGCAGCGATGACCCTTTTACTCGTGCGTCTACCGTAATATATGAGAAATTCATGAACTTCACAGGTTACCACTCTCTTTCTCGATAATTAAGAAGCTATCATGAAGCCCAGTTGGACATCTGTTTTATTTTATTCACCGTGTTGGCCAATCAATAATCATGCGCAAATAAGGTCTATAGAAATGGAGGAAGAACTTTGTCACTTCGAGTGGGGATTGAAGTGCTTCCACTTGAAAATGCGCATGTGTTTAGGCCTGCTTTCCAGTGGCGAGGACGCCGGTATCACGTCATCATCGCAATTATACCTGCCCGTTCCGTTCATCAGGAGAATTGGTGCGAAGCGACCCTTTGACGTTCTATATATGAAAAACTAAATATGCATACAACATGACCTCTTGGGAAACTTTTTCTTGTACTTTGAATGATGTAAATGGGAAACTTTTTTGTTTTTGTTTTTGTTTTGGTTTTGGGTTGTTTATTTTGTTTTAATAGAGGGTGATGGTACACCCCGAAGCTTTATTAATGAGGAAAAACAAGGGTAACAAGAACCCCCAATCCAGGGACAAGCAACCAGCGTGAACTTCTGACTCCAGTATTTGTTTATTACCAGGCAGAGACAGGGCCACTACAGTGGAGCTTGAATGTCTAGAATGGGAATTGAGCTAAAGTGCCACAAAGAGTCTTTAACATCTCATGCCACCACGAAATGTGAGGAAAATTAAGGGGAAAAGGTGACCAACATGCATCGAGCTCAGGAAACCTAGATAAATATCGCATCACATGAGCAAAGACGAGTCTACGCGGTAACAAGAGCCCGATGAATATTTCGGAGTCGATGAACCCGAGTAGAAGAGCCGTGAGACGAATAGAGAACCCTGAAGAGGTCTAGTGCTTTAATAGGTGCAACATGAAAAGAGGGAGTGGGAGCTAACGTGTGAAAGAGCCTATGACAACGGTCAGTCCAGCAAATACGACAAAGTAACATAAAAACTAAAAAGAAAGCTTGGGAGAGAGCTGGAACATAAAGTGGGGAAGGGTGGCTGAGTGGAGAAGTTGCTCGAGAGGATCTGTTAGTGTGGGAAAGCAGAAAAGAGCTGAAGCCATAGCAAGGAAGATAAAAAAACATGGGTAATATTCTCATGAGAACTATTCTCAACTTTCTTAATTATTTGAGCAAAGCTTTTGTTTAAGGTCTTCTCTGCAAGCTCTCTCCAGAGTAAAACTTGAAGTGAAACATCCTGCAACGGGGGACACAAGTGTGGTCAGGATGAAGAAGACGAACCACCCGTTGTAGTGTCAACTTTCTTAATTATTTGTTGAGCAAAGCCTTTGTTTAAGGTCTTCTCTGCAAGCTCTCTTCTGCAACAGGGGACACAAGTGTGATAAGGATGATGAAGAAGAACCACCCGTTGTAGTGTCGTGGACCGGCTGTAGGTTGAAATCAACTTAGGAAACGACCTTATCAACTTTCTCAGAATGTCAATCTGAGGATACCATTGTGTAGGACTCGCTGCGTAGATCAATGTTCTTTTCGTCTTTGCAAAGACGCAAAAAGAACTCAGACGAAAAAGATATGAGAGTTTAAAGTTTCAACGCGCTGACGAGATGAAGTGTTGATGTGGCAATCCAAAAGATGATGGCACATGGTGCTTTTTCTGACATGGCAGAAATCCAAAAAGTGCGGATGTGGCACGTTGCTGACTTTACATTTTTGCTGATGTGGCACTGCTGATTGTACATTTCGCTGATGTGTTAGTCTGCTGATATGACAATGCTGACAGAGTTCAATAGGATGATGAGACTTATGTGGCACCTGGTAATTCGACAAAGAGGTTGACATGACCATTCGCATGAGTACCACTTGGATGGGTGCATGATTAGCATTTGGGAGGCTGCATGTGTGCCATGTGGCAGGATTGCAGTTAAACATTTAGACGTTTTAGAGATCGACATGTGTACCTACCCAGGTGCCCCGAAGGGTATAAAAGTTGGCCTGCAAGGACAAAAGAGGGTTCATTTGGGGTCGAGACTCAGTAAGGCTGCTGGGTTTTCACAGGGATTTTTGGTTTCTAGAATTTTCGAGATTTTTGGGGTTAGGATCACAAAAAATCCTTAAGAAGAGACAAAGAGTTTCAAACAGTTGTATTCATTCTACAGACGTCCGTTTATTTTATTTCTGGTTCCGTTAGAAAGCTTACGACGAGAGCTTTCTAGTGCATCCAAAACCATTTCATTTGGAGTTCCGGTTAGGAGCTACAGATGTTCAAACTTGCCTGAGTTTTTAAGAGCAGTTTGAGAAAAACTTACTGACCTGTTGAGACTTTTTGGTGATAGTGATGGCTAAGGAGTTCTGTTGATGATGAAATTTGTCTCTGAAAAGCTAACTTCAAATGCTTTCTGCTGCCACAGATTTCACTTCATATGGAGTATCATAGAGAGAAGTGTGGGACGTCAAATTTGATGTGAGTTTTAGAGTTGGTTGAAGAAAGCATCCTTTCGTGCTGGCTTGAATTTTTTACGTACACATCTGAGGACAACTTTGAAGGGTCATAACGTCACCTAGGGAGCTCAGTTCAAGACGTTCTTGGTACCTTTGGATAGATATTGGAGAGAGCTTTTGGTGCTGATAGCGGTTTTGGGATTTCTATTCGGGGTTGGTAAAGAAAACCTCCGTGTTCGCAGAGAGGTATTGGAGACAGAGTTAGTTTCAATAACTTTGAAGGTCCATAGTAGTGTCTAGAAAGCTTAGTTTGGGTATTCTTGGTATTATTCGACATAACTTTGCAAAGAATTTCTAACAAGATACTAGGTACTTGATTTGGAATACGGAGAAAAAAACTGCACATGGTTTTGTTAGCAAAGGGGAGGACGTTTAAGGTTGAACACTTAGAGAAATTTGGAGTCAGAAATCTTTACTTTGGAATAACTTGACTTCCAGATCTGAGTTTGGGGAGTTTGATGCACGGTTGGATAGGGTCTCATGAGTAATACATGTTGAAGTTATTGATTTTGAGTGAAGTTGTAAATTTCGAGATTGGACTGGATTTGCAAAGTGTAAATAAAGAGCAGATTTGCACTTAACACAGAGTTTGGCTTGGTTGTGCTATCCTTGGTACGCTTCTTATCCACGTGAGATCTCCACAGCCATGAACCTTGTATTTTCTTGGTTATCTTTCACGTACAAACTTCGTGCGATCTGATACCGTATCTCAGTGAAAAACCCCGATGAATCATACGCCAAATGAAAATATCTATGATGTAAAGTAGAAGACCTAATTCGATTCCAGAAAACAGTCTAGTGGTTAGATGTCTAGGAGAGTGCACAACTTCGATTCAGTTGTTTGGTGTTAGAATGGAAAATTGAGAAGACAAGTAAACGATACACTTGAGAAACAGGAAAAGAAAAGGACGTAACAGGGTGGGAGAGGGACGGTGAGAGAGAAGAGATCATAGAAGGAGGGTTAATAAAGATATTAGGATAGGTTGTCAGCGGGTCTGGTGTGGAGGACTACGTAGTTGTGTAGTAGTCATGATACTTGCTATGTGAAGTGAATTCAGAATCGGAGAGAGAGCATGGAGTGAGAGCAAGTTTTGCTTAGCGAGCAAGGAAAGAAGACTGGGGAGAGGAAGTTGTAAGTGGAGGGAGAGTTGTTGAGGAGTAAAAGCTAGATGAGGGAGAAAAGAGTATCGGACACGAATGATTGCAGACGCGAGTGAAGTGGGATGGGACACTGAGAAGGAGTTCAGATACTGGAAGCAAGAGAGAAACAGAAAACATGAAAAAAGGGTCCATCCAAAGAGCAAGCAAAGAAGAGGTATATTTACAAAGTAATGCGGATTGAAATTTGAGCAAATGGAAAATACCCAAGCCACCCTGCAGGAGAGGGAGGGCAACATAATGCTAGACGACGAGGGAAGTTTTAGCTTTGCTGGTTGCTACCGTCCTCCAAAAGAAAAGTGCGCCTAAGAGCTTGCAAGGTGCAGTGTTGGGAGAGCTATAAGACGATAGCAGATAGAAGAAATACCGCTATACCTTGCAGTAGAAATTGGAGCAAAGTGACATGCGTTACCGTGTCGGATTTTGCGTGAAGGATGTCCAGAAAAACACGAGGTTCTTGGCTGTGGAGATGTAGTGTGTTGAACAGAGACAAGAAAAAACAAGTAGGAAAACGAGCGTCGTAATATATATCAACTCCCAATGTATATACACTGCCGGTTCTTTTTCTTTAAGAACATAAAATTGAGAAACAGACCAGAGTGGTCTGTAATCTACTTCAAAACTCCCTAAAACAAGTCCCTGAATCTCAACCCAGACCCAAAACTATCAAAGCGTAGCTCAAAGCAAGAGAAACATTTCTTTGTTAACAAAAAGAGCTGCACCAATATCACATGATTTAAATGCAAGTCCAAACAACGTCTATGTACAAGCTCTTAGCTAAAACTAGCTACCACAAGTAGTACATAACCAACTAGAACTCTAACGAACTCAAAAAGATGAAAACCGTAATAAAAGAACTGAAAAAGGTCTATCTGAGGACTTTCTTCTTTAGTCAAACAGTCTTTAGATGTCGATAAGGTCTTCCTTCCTGAGTCTGTTGGTCTCAAGAACTATCAGATCCTACTCTCGACAACCAAAGCTCTCTACGACTCAAACTCGCTCACCACCATCAAACCAACAATCCAATCCACATACTGTCTTCTCTTGTGCGCTTCAATTGCGTAGGCATCAAGAACGAAGAGCTTGGCTCACCGATCGCGAAGAACAACCCAATTTCAGATCATAGGTGACAAAAAATTGAGCTAAGCAATTCCATGCAAGTCAATTTTCTTCACATCTCTCAAATCGTCCGATGAAACTTCGTATTGTCTTCAATTTCTTGAAGAACTCGGTGTTCTGATCACGATGGATCCAACGACAGTAAGTTTGGACTCCGGTACTATCCGAACGGTCCAACTCTCCTTCACAGATCACTGAAGCACTCCAAAAACCTTCTCTATATCTCAATTTTCTCCAGAACACACTCTCCGATCCGTATCTTCACGAATCGTCTTAACCAACGCGTAGCTTGCATAGATCTGAATCCAATGACACTTTGCGCGCATGCATTGGACTTCTCAATACTCCAAATCGTCCACCGACAGGTCGTAAAAACAAGCTAGCCCTTTAAGCTACCCCCTTACATCAATTGATGTACGTGAAAGTTTTCTCAGATAATGAGCAAGCAGACCCCTTGCATCCGTAGTATAGCGCAAGGAGCCACCAATATCCAGTCAGCAACAGTAAGCTAAGGCCTAGCTTGATTTTCCCTTCTTTCGAGTCTCGTAACTTCACCACTAAGCGTCCAAATGAAGTAGACGAAGTGCTCATAGAAAGCTGACAACGAGCTCTATCCATTGATGTAATGAAAATGAAGATCCAAAGTTGTGCAAAAAATCCATAAGCTAGAGCCTAGCTTGATTTTCCCATTTTTTGAGTCTCGTAACTTCTCCACTAGGCGTCCAAATGAAGTAGACGAAGTGCATATGGAAAGCTGACAAGAGCTCTACCCATTGATGCAATGAAAGTGAAGATCTGAAGTTGTGCAAAAAACCTCATTTTTAATCTCATGAGTGTATTTGGAACGATAATTACAAGAGGAGTTGTCTCTCCCAAGATAGTAAACTTTACTTCTTATCAAAATTAGCAAGTCAACTGTCCTCCTAACTTGCTGCTTACTCTAATTCACTGGGTGCGATCTCCACCTGATCAGTTCCTACACGAACTCCTAAACCGATCTCTGATAAAGTGGGAAGCCTTGCTGGTACCTCGGGTGTGACTGAGGTCGCTTCCTCTTCAATGTTCGTGGCTTGCTCTTCTGAGACGGCTTTGGAAGAAGAAAGCATCTTCTGGGAAGCTGAGTCCACCTGCGCTTCCTCGCTCTTCTGTGACATTGGTTCGACGCCGGGAGCTGGGGTGAGTTCGAAATGATCAGAGGAAGTCATCTCCTCCACTCGAAACACCTGGGAAGACAACTCTACTTCTCGTCTTCCAAAAGACATTTTGTCTTCTGGGGCTTCTTCTGGGATCTTCTCGGCTTCCAACGCTGTCTCTACCAAGTGGACAGCGAGGTCGAGCTCCTCCTTCTCCAAATCTGTCCCGATCGTTAGTCCTGGAGCATGGGAAGATGTAGCTGCTGGCCGTGGGATCGAGGGAAGATCGTAAAGCGTCTTCAAGTCCTCAATCTGCCGATCTAGGTAGCGGAACTTGCTATCCTTGCACTCCACTAACATCACCATGGAATCGTCATCCCAATCCCTAGCTAGGGTGAGAAGCTTCCTACCCGCAGTGAAGTTGAACTTCTTGCGAAGTGCTTCCATCATCTGCGCCATAACTCCATTCGCTCGAGCTTCTGTTCTTCTTGTTGCATCTTCTCTGCTATAGCTTGTGCTTCCGCTGCTTCTCGTAGTGCTCTCCATGTCGACTTCTCTTTTGCGAGAGAGGTGATCTTACCTCTGACCCGCAGAACCTCCTGGTCACGCTGCTGTAGACGTGCCTGCAACTCTTGGTTGCTCTTCCTTAACTGCGCTGACTCCTTGGCAGAAGCGGCTGCTTCCGTCTTGTACTTTACTGCAAGCTTCTCCGTGCTGCGGAGGTGGGCTTCCAGCGCGTCCACCTTCTTCTGGACATCTTTTTGCTGCATCAAGGTGTGCAGATTGAATCCAAGCCGCAGTGGCTTCTCTTGAGCCATCGCACGCTTCTCCACCAACTCCATAGATGGTTGGATCTCCGATTGAAAGAAGACGTTGAATTCTTCCAACGTTCTTCTCATAGAAGACATGTTCATCTCCACAATCCGATCGGAGGTGTCTTCCCTGTCTTCCAGAGATAATCTTCCACCACTATGATCTTCCGCTTCTATGCGGGAGAAGACACTACTCTTCTCATCTTCCGGGGTGGAAGATCTCTTCCCACTGCAGGAGCAGTTCTCTTCGCTGCGCTTCCTCGAGTCGTAATCGGAATGTCAACCCAAACTTCAGCTTCTGGAGTCTTCGGAAGACTTCCTGCAGTTGTAGAAGCTGTCTTCTGCACGATCCTGGTGCTCAGCATCTCTTCCTGGGAATCCGACTCTGATCCAAAATGAATGATCGGGAAAGAGATGCTCTTCCTAGACACACTCCTAGACACCATCTTCCTCAGCGGTGATGCGTCTTTTGTACCGCTGGAGTCATCTTCTCGCACCAGAAGCGTCTTCTGATGAGTACCTGGTCTCGTCTGAGACACTAAAGTGAGAGAAGGAGTTATGGCCGCTGCTCGGTCTTCTTCTCCTGAGGTCTCTTCCTTCACCTCGCACTGTCCTGTTGACCCATACCTCGTCAACTGATCTTCTGTAAGATCCTCCTTGGACACGTACATATAATAGAAGAACGGGGTGAGGTGTCTTCCTGCTGGAATACCCAAGTACACTAACTCTGCCTGAACGTAAGCGTGGAAGAAGGCACTCCAATTGATGGACAGTCCCTCCCAGACGACTTCCAAGAACTCCACGTCCTGATCTCCAAGGTATCTCGTCTTCTGTGCTTTCCTCTTGGGAAAGAGCTGAAGAAATAGCTTCGTCAGAAGACGCTTCTACGGCTCCCGGTAAGCTTCTACCTTCCATCCATTCTTCCATGTCTATCTTCCAGGAAGAGGCAAGTCGTGCTTCCATGCACATGTCACTTCCCTGAGATCATAGATAAGATCTTCTTCTCGAGCTCGTATCCTCGGTTCTCACATTCTGATCTGTGAAAAGCCCTACGTCATCACTCCGTCGTCTAGGAAGATGATCTTCCACGAGATACCTCCTGCCTTCACAGGTACAAGATTGCGAGGAGGCAGTGCTGTCCAAACCTCCTCCAGAAGACCTTGGTCCACGAGATTCCAGTCCCATAGGAAGAAGTAGAGACCCAACTCCTTAATGAAAGATTTGGTCTTTGTCAACTCTGCTGCCGGCAACACCAACCCTCGAGGATGCATCGACATGCTTCGAGCTCTATTACACTAAGCCACACGTACTTGCTGTGAATCGAAGGCTCAATCCTTCCCAAGTCCTCACAGTCTAGCTTCCACTCTCAGAAGACGAATCTAGTCTTCCAGAAGACAGCTATTCCGTCTTCCAGGATTCTAACAGTGCTTCATAAGTACCTCTCGAACTTCCGAGCTATATCTAAACAATCCTAACTAAGCAAAGTATCGCATGGATTCTCAAGAAGACAACCCACCTTGCATTTCATCCTACTTCTTAACAGAAGATACAAGATATGTGAGAAGCAGAGTGTACGAAAAAGGTCAGAAGATGGTCGCGGACTCCTGCGATGATAGTGGTCTCCAGGAAGACTCTCGAGACAGCTTCCGATTAACTAACATTACTCGGAAGACTTCTCACAGCCAGGCTTCTCATCACTGATCTCATCTGTCTTCTGCTTCCTACACGCAATCTAGCCTTACAACAGACACGGAACGTTCATACTCTGTTCTTCCGACTCCTTATCTCTCATACACGCTCAGAAGAAGCTTGCTGCACGACGGGAAGACATGACCCTCGATCATTCTCTCCAGATTCTGCCAGCACGGCTTCTCACAACTCTCTTCTAAGTTCAGGAAGAAGAAGGAATATGCTGCTATGATTCAGACAGAAGAGATCCATAAAGGACCCTCACGTCTTCTCGCGCATTCTGCCAGCCTTTCTAATCTTCTAGTCTCTCTAGGAAGATGTGGATTTGAGAAGCTCGGAAGATCGGGAGACACAGGTCTGGTTTCCAACTTCCAGCTTCTCGAAACAACAATCAACTCACCAAGTACCAAACCTCTCTCAACACAAAACCCAATTCAATCCAATCTTGATACGAATTGAACACAATCGTCTTCCGAAGACGTTCAAACATCCAGAAGCGTCTTCTGAAGATGTTCAGATTTTCAGAAGTGTCTTATGTCCAGGAATTCGAGAACAGAGGTGCGGTATGATAGAGAAATTGATAGTCAGGTGATCGAATTTAAGAATGAGAGATGAGGAAGCTCGATTCCAACTTGGGAAGAAGCGAGAAGATGGCTGTCAAAAATTGGACAGCGCTTCCGCGCTCAATTTTTACAGAAGAAACTTCAAGGTAGGGAAATCGATCGATGGGCTTCTTGCAAACGAGCGGGGAAGTGCGGGAGACATCAAATCAGAGGCGGGAAGCGATGAGAAAGAGAAAGAACATGAGAAGAACCTCAGTACTTCTTCTGGCTGCTTCTGTTGCGCGTTCAGTCTTCTGCGTGCTTCCGCTCGTCAATCCAAGCTCCAATGTGATCCCATGAATCTGCTCCTGTCGTCAATCTTGAGCTACTCCCCTCTGCAGCTACAATTGATTCTTATTCCTCCTTCAAAACCTCTCTAATCAACCCTCGATGTCTGTTTTCTGAAATCCGCAAGGATTCCTTCTGCTCGATTGTGCTTCCAGTTTAACAGAATCGACCTCGCTCTTTCTCTTGCCTCAATTCGATCCAATGAGTTCTCAATTCCACTATCCGTGCTTCCACGACTCAATTCGATACCTCGGTTGCAAGCGACCTCTCAAAGCGCAGTTGTCCTTAAGTGCGAGAAGCAGGCGACTGATCTCATGCTAATGTGCCTCGTCCCGTATGTTCCCTGTGATTTAGGTTAATGCCTTCCATTACTCCGAATTACCTACTACTGGGTAGTACACCTACTATTGGGTGATGTGACACGTGGTTGGTACTCCCGAAGACACAGTCACTGTCTTCCGGAAGATATCTTCTAGAAGACACATGTCTTCCGTCTTCCGGAAGAAGTCGACTTCTTCTTACAAAAAGCCCTTAAGATAATCTTTCCTCTAAGCAAGGTATAATCTTAAGTAACAAGGTTATTTCAGTTACATAGATATGTTATTATCTTTGAAAATTTCAAAAAATCGTAAATCTTGTAAATTGTGGGCACCACAAAACCCTTAGTTAAAGCTAGCTATCACAAGTTGTACATAACCATCTAGATTTCTAATGAACTCAAAAGGACGAAAATCGTAGCGAAAGAATCAAAAAAGATCTATCTGAGAACTTCTTTCTTTCGTCAAACGGTCTTCAGATGTAGATAAGACATTTCTTCTTGACTCTATTGATCTCAAGAACTCCCAAATCCGACTCCTGACAGCCGAGATATTGTCTATTTTTGGTCGTAGGTAATCGAACCTCCAAAAACTCCTTCATGCGACATAGAATCATGCACACCGTCTAAACGAATCGCTTGATCTGAGATCCGTCTTCTCTGGTAGGTAGATCTAGCTACCTTAAATCCAAAAAGACTTTAAACAAGTTGGTTGGAGTTCCCCTCACGAAACCACACAAGAAATTTGGTCACAGGAAGCAAAAAAGCTAAAGTAAATCGACTCCCTACGGATCAAACTCACTCACCACAGCCAAACCAACAATCCAATCCACATATCGTCTTCTCCTATGCGTAGATGAAGACCCTCTGGTTGCATAGGCACCAAGAACGAAGATTAGCTCACTGATCACGAAGAACAATCCAATCTCAAGTCGCAAGCGACGAAAAATTGACATAAGCGCTTCCTTGCGAGTCAATTTCACCATGAACTCCTGAATCGCCCGATGAAACTTCGTATCGTCTTCAATTTCCTCAAGAACTCGACGTTCTGATCTCGATGGATCCAAAGACAGCAAGTTTGGACTCGAGAACGGTCCGAACCGTCCAACTCTCCTTCACAGATCACTCGTCCAAATCCTTTTCTTACGTCTCAATTTCTCCTAGAACACACCTCGCGATCTGCTTCTTCACAAACCGTCTTAACTAGTGCGTAGCCTGCACAAATATGAACCCAATGACGTCTTGCGTGTTTGCATTGGACCTTCTAATCTTCCCAAACGTTCGTCGACAGATCACAAGTATAAGCTAACCCCTTAAGCAGCCTCCTTATGTCAGTCGAGTACGTGAAGGTTTTCACAAATAATGAACAAGCAGACCCCTTGCATTCTTAGTATATCACCAAGAACCGCAAATACCCAGTCAACAATAGTAAGCTAGGATCTAGCTTGATTTTCCCATCTTCTGACTCTCGTAACTTTACCACTAAGCATCCAAATGAAATAGACAAAGTGCGCATGGAAAGCTGACAATGAGCTCTACCAGTTGATGTAATGAAGTGAAGATCCGAACTTGTGTAAAAAGCTTATTTTTTGGAGCGATAATGGTAAGTATCAAAAATAGATTTTCAGATAAGAGCCGATCCATGAGATGACATCCACCCCTTCTAAACTTGTGCATCCTCCGGTATGCACTAGAGATACCAACTAAAGAGTGGATCGACATGCACACTCGTTCTCATCTTAGTCGACCTTATCCTCAAGTTCGCAACTTGATCGTCATCTTGAAGTTACAACTCCATGATCGAGCTTCTTCTTCAACCTCCCATCCAATCACCCCCTCTAAATCTACACATCTTTCAATACGCGTTCAAAGACCTAGAAAGAATAAATCATCATACATCAGAAATATCTTTCATCCATCCAGTAGAACCTCACTGTTGAGGTTTGTGATCCTAGTGTCGTAGTAGACATCATCACGTCATCTCAATCATCACCATATATCTTGATTGTAACTCTCAACCTCAAACATGTACATGTCATCCTTTGTATCTTCTCCTCTTTTTTATTTTTTGAAGAAAAAGAACCACACTGCTGCAACCAAAATCCTCAATCGTAACGTATCCTCCTCAACCATCATCCTCCATAATTTCTTCTTCTGAGAACCCTTACAACCTCCCAAGCATAATTCTCTCAACCTTAATCATCTTCAAGAATGGCTTCTCTCCTGTAAGCCATCCTTACCCATCATCTTATACCCGTAGTCTCGAGAGCATCTGTCCACTCTCTTTCATCCTTAGTATGTCATTTCCTTGATGATGTCAATGTTGACATCATAGACTTCTCTTGTAATCACACCCATGTGTTATGAATCCAACCTTGACATCTCGAATGGGCTCTTCTCAAATCCCTTCACATCCATCATCATCATCCCAATATCTGGTTGTTGTTTGCATGCAACCAGATCACCCATGTCTATTGTCTGCACCCCAATAATCTGCTCCGGTTGTGAAGGATCGTCCTCTATTGCCAATTCAGAAAGAATAGTTTCATGTTGAATCTTATCCTCCCAGCTTGCTTCTCTGAAGAAGTTTCTTCTTGTCTCTTCTTCGCGCTCTGCATCGTGGATGCAATATCCAACTTGAGCTTGCTTGGATCCACGTGGTCATCCAAATCATTCTTATGGAGATGATGTTCAATCTTCTCTACCCTAGCACCATAGCTTGTAGCTTCGATAGCTACAACTGCATGTGCTGCAAAGAAATCATCCACAAACTTCTTCATCCTTCTTTTACCAACGTTGGCTTGAAAGAGAGTACCTGTACTTCTGAACCTAACACTTCCATCCTCCCAAGAAATAACCTCTCGTTGCAAAGACTCTACAAAGTCGATGCAATCGTCCCGTCCATGATCAGTACCATCACACCACATACACTGATGTACCAAAGCTGGTTTGGATACAAGTTCCGTGTTGGTCGACGATCCTTTATCCTCCAACCTCGTAACTTTAGCTTGTAGATCTTGCATCTTTTGTCGTAGGTCCTCAATGGTTGGATCTTTCTCCTCTATAATCACAACTAGAGGTTTAACCTCAGATATTATCCGAACTGATGTGGTAGTCAGCGATACAAGTGTCAACCTTGTAACCCCTTCCCTTGTTTGTCTTCGTTTGGCAAGAAGCTCAATCGCTTCATGCACAACCTCCCAATTCTTTGTCAATCATTCTTCTTCCTCTCCATCCTCCAAAAGTAATTCCAACTGTTACTGCCATGGTTCATCCGCAACTTGAAGAAATAGCTCTGTTGTCGTATCGGATTTTGCAGTGAAGGTTGTCTAGGAAAATGTGAGATTCCTGGCTTTGGAGATATAATGTGTCGAATTGAGACAAGACAGAGAGAAACAATTACGAGAACGAGCGTCGCAAGGTAAACCAACTCTTACTTTATATACACTTCCGATTCTTCTTCTCTAAAAATACAAAACAGAGAAACAAACCTGAGCGGTCTGTAATCTACACCAACCCCTCTAAATTGAGCCCCTGAGTCTCAACCCAGACCCAAAACTATCGAAGCGTGCCTCAAAGCAAGAGAAACATTTCTTTGCTAAAAAAAGAGCTGCACCAATATCACAAGAATCAAACCCAAGTCCAAACAACGTCCACGTACAAGCCCTTAGCTAAATCTAGCTACCACAAGTTGTATATAACCAACTAGATCTCTAACTGACTCAAAAAGAGTAAAAACCATAGCAAAGGAATCGAAAAAGACCTATTTGAGAACTTTCTCCTTTCATCAAACGGTCTTCAGATGTCAATAAAGTCTTCTTCCTTGACTCCGTTGGCCTAAGAAACCTTCAGATCCAACTCTTGACATATCGTTAATTTTGATCGTAAGTGACCGAGCCTTCAAAAACTCCTCCTTACGATTTAAAACCGCACACACCGGTCAAACAGATCATCTGATCTGATATCCATATTCTCTGATAGATAGATCAGCTACCCTTAATCCATCGAGACTCCAACAAGCCGTGTGGAGTTCTCTTCGCAAAACCACGTAAGAAATTTGATCGCAAGATGCAAAAAACTGACGTAAATAGTCTCCATGCAGCTCAAACTCGCTTACCACACCCAAACCAACAGTCCAATCCACACACGGTCTTCTCCTAGGTGAAGACTAGGTGAAGACTCCTTGATCGCGTAGGCACCAAGAACGAAGAGCTTGACTCACCGATCGCAAGAACAATCCAATCTCAGGTCATAGACAACGAAAGATTGACGTAAGCGCTTCCCTGCGAGTCAACTTCACTAAGAAAATCCCAAATTGTCCGATGAAACCCTGTATCGTCTTCAATTTCTTGAAGAACTTGATGTTTTGATCTCGATGGATCTAAGGACAGCAAATTTGGACTCCAAGACGGTCCGAACGGTCTAACTCTCCTTCACAGATCACTGAAGCTCTCCAAATCTCTTCCATGCGTCTCAATTTCTCTCAAAATACACTCCCCGATCCATCTCTTCATGAACCGTCTTAACTAACACGTTGCCTGCACAGATCTGAACCCAATGACACCTTACGCTCATGCATTGGACTTCTCAATTCTCTCGATCCGTCCATCGACAAGTCACAGAAACAAGCTAACCTCTTAAGCTGCCCCCTTACGTCAGTCGCGTACGTGAAGGTTTTCACAGATATTGAACAAGCAAGCCCCTTGCGTCCTTAGTATAGTGTCAGGAGCCGCAAATATCCAATCAGCAATAGTAAGCTATGTCGTGTGCATACACATCGTTACACAACATACATTGCTGTCAGAGATACGTCACACACACACAACACATGGACGATGTCATACACATACACAAGTGTACCACAATGATAACAAAGTATGTACTCACTTCACCATGTCAACAGACACTAGACAATCACTACAGTCGAGTCAAATCCACTATGTGCTCACAGAGAATCCAGATCTCACAAGACTACCCACCATAGCCAGGAGCTTGAAGGCTCAACTTGAAGAACTAAGGTCTCCAAGTCGTACTTGCGAAGTATACCCCTTGTGGACACTCCCACCAACTTGCCCTAACTGCACTAACGGCCTTACCGGGATTCCTCACTTCGCACTCGGTCAGTAGCCAAACTGACATGACAACTGTCGTGCGCATACACATCGCTACACAACATACATCGCTGTCAGAGATACATCACACACACACAACACATGGACGATGTCATATACATACACAAGTGTACCACATCGCCCCCTAACTGGCGGTTAGGTCTTTCTAACTCAAGATAGCTCCATATCCCAACTACGTGATAAACACCTTCATGGGTGCAAGGATTAGGAGGCCGGGTGCTACATTGCCCTATCGTTAGTCGTCTGTCTGCAATCCATACCACGCAAAGATCTAATCGGCTATTCCTGCTATATACATCGAGGACAAACCCATCGTCCAATAGGGATGACAGTGAGAGGTGGAGTCAAACATGACATGTGCCAATCTCTCGAACAACCATCACACACCAACATACGGGCTGCTCCACCAGCAAACCCACACAACATACACCTCAAGCCCGCATGTACAACTGCCAAGCTTGGATCAACGGTACCATCGATGTTGAGAAGATGACATGGTGCGCAATTACGCACATGGTGCTTCCAAACAACATCATCACGACCCTCTAACATGACTACTCCAGAAGGGAACACCTCACGCACTCGTAAAATAGTGCGTCCTGCGGTCACATCCAACGTCGTCGGTGCAGTCTGCTTTTCGCGCACCTACCGCCTTGTTGCGCCAACGGAAGCTCTAACTCAGTAGGTCGCAAACTTTACACCGCTAACCTGCAAACATAATCACAAGTTAGCGTCCATGCACCACTTACCTTAGTTCTGTTTGGTCCGGACCGGAGCCGGACCGTCTCCCTAACCATCAAGCTCAGCAATCCTAAGTCCCGACTTAGATCCGCCTAAGTCGGTCCCAAACATGAGCAAGTCATTATATGACTTGGGGCGGACTTCCCATAAAGTCCAGGGTCCTAAACGGTGCCTCCAGCACACCTAGCGGCCCAACCGCCCGTGATGTCCGTCTGGGTCTAGGCTCCCAAACGGTGGTCTAACCCGCCGACTCGTTCCCTAGTCTTGCCCCAACCCTTACATCGTTCCTAAGTCCAGACATCCAAGTCTGGATCGGAACGTGCTTTGGAACCGGCCCAGCCATCACCTCATGCCCCCAGAGTCCGCCCGCCGAACCCTGGGGTCGGGTGACTCGTCCTGGCCCACCCAGGCATCGAGCCCCCCTCATATATACTTCTGAGGATCGGCGACCCCGCCCTCCTCTTTGGTCCCTGAAAATTATACCACAACCCGATTGTGGTTCGGCCATAACTTCCAGCTCGGAGGTCAGATCGAGGAGTGTTATATATCACTGGAAAGCTCTCGACGAGACCTTTCCAATGATACCTCACTAGCCTCGAGATCTTACGTGGAGCTCCGTCCACGACCTAAAACGCCCCTGGAGCTCCAACACTTAGCAGTTTTTCCGAAACCTGTGGTCCAAACCCAGGGTCGAACCCTGTGGTTCGTCTGCGTCTCGGATCCACGTCTCGGTCTCACGTCTCGGACTCACGTCTCAGACCTATGTCTGAGACTCACGTTTCAGCCCGTTCCCAGACTCGTCCTCTTAGGTCAGCGTTCGTCTGGGGCCCTCTTGGGGTAGGCCCTTATGTCCTAACCCAAAGTTCTAACCTTGGTTCAGAGAACCACTTAGGGTTCATCTGATCCCGACTTGCCGGCCAAGCCGTTAAGTCCTACTCGCAGCGTTCACAACCTAGCGCAAGTCCGCTAGGGTTCTGTTGTTCGCGTCTGTGTCCGATCTTGCTAATGAGGGGCGCGACACTGCTGCAGATAGATATAATCGTCAGGATGAAACCTGCAAATCGATGATCGATAACCTCCTCCACGGGTGGTTGCATATCGCAACGTGTCTCTATGCTGAGCAATCATTAGATTCTCAAAAGCCATGGGCATAACTCTCCGAAATGTCTCTGCTCGTTGAGAACATGCTCTCACCCACATATCCGAGTCATCAAGGTTCAACACCTCAGCAGAATCACGACGGATGACCGAAGGTAGATCTGGATCTCGACCGTATAATAGAAAATACGGTGAGAAAGAAGCCAAAGACGCTTGTCGACTAAAATGGTAGCCCATAGCCAACCATGGTAACTGCACATCTCAGTCTCCCAAGTGGTCCTTCTGCAAGCCATACTTGCGCAATCTTCTTTTCACCGTCTGAACTACCCTCTCCGGCAAACCATCCGCTTCAGGATGATCTCGAGATGTAGTTCGATGATCAATCAGCGCCTGATTACACAAGACCTGAAACTCACCAAGGAACTCTGTACCTTGGTCTGTCAACACTTCAGCTGGTGCTCCAAACCGACTCAGCACTCGATCTAAGGACACATACGCCGTCCCTTCACTCGTCTTGTCTGGTAATGTCACCAACTCAATCCACTTGGAGAAGTGCTTCATCATCATCAACACATACCGATGATGACGTACAGTCAACGATAAGGGTCCCGTAAAATTCAAACTCCAACGGTAACCTAACCCCATAATCGGTAAGGGGTGTAATTGTGGAGTAGGAGCATTAAACCTTGCTCGTACTCGATCACAAACCACACATCGTGCGACAAACTGTTGCACATCGACATGCATACCACGCCACCAATACTGTCCTTGGAATAAGTTATGCGTACGTTTCACTCCAAAATGTTCCAACTTCTCATGAGCATGTCGTACTAACTGTGTCTTCTAGGATGGTTGTGGCACTATCCGTACTCTCTCATCATCCCACACTCGAAGTACATGTCGTCCTTCTCGTCGAAATCTCTTCGCTTGTTGAAGGATACGATCTCGCTCCTTGGCACTTACTGTGCCTACCACCACATCAGTACCTAGATACTCCATCACGTTCACATTGTCATGGATATCTCGCTGGCTTGGAACACCATCTCCACTCTAAAGATCTGGAGACTCATCATCTACTCTCTGACTAGAGAAAGATACGACTTGGCCCTCCATGCTAGAGTTCATGACCAACACACAAAGAAAGACAGATGCATGCCACCCTGGCACTATCTCCTCATCAACCTCATCATGTCATCGAGCCCTAGTCTGATCTTGCTGATTCGTGCATGGGTTACGACTCAACCCATCAGCATCTAAGTTTGCAACCCCCGGTCTATGCACTACATTAGAAGTCATACTCTTGTAAGATCAAAGCTCATCGTGCAAGCTTCCCTGTAAGCTTATCAGACTCCATCAACCACTTGAGAGGTTGGTGATCAGTGATGAGAGTAAAGGGGTTCTCAAACAAATAACATCGGAAGTGTGCAACCGCTCACACTGCAGCTAAACACTCCCCCTCATACGAACTGTACCTCGTCTCCGTCGAATTGTTGGAGCGACCACAAACTCCTTTTTCTCATCATCATGCTGAGTCAGCACTGCTACAAGCCCCAACATACTCCAATCAGTGTGCAGTTGGAAAGGACGTCCCCTAACGAGTCTCCTCAAGATGGGAGTAGATGTCAACCTATCCTTGAGTTCCACAAAAGCTCGCTCCTGCTCATCTCTCCACTGCCACTCTTGGTCCACCTTCATCAGCTTGGTCAATGACTTCGCAATTGCACTAAACCCTTTCACGTATCGACGATAAAAGTTCGTCAAACCAACAAATGCTCGAACTCGACTCACATTTGTGAGACGTGAGTACGTGCAATGACCTCGACCTTCGTCTGTTGAACACCCAATCCATCTGGATAGATGGTGTGACTACCAACACCGAGAAGAACTTGCACTTCCCAGGGTGTAACTTCAACCCATGAGCTCTCAACCGCTCGAACACATCGCGTAAGTGTCTCTCGTGCTCCTCCACTGTAGCACTATAGACTAAGATGTCGTCAATATAGCATCTGACAAAATCCAATCATGCTAGGATCCTATCCATCACTCTTTGGAATTCAGCAGGGGCGTTCTTCAACCCGAATGGTAAGAACCGTCACTGATACAAACAATCCTTGCCGTGAGAGTCAATCCCTCAGAATGCTATCTTGGATTTATCTTCTTCTCTCATCGGCAATTGATGATACCCTGCTCGAAGATCCAAAGTACTAAAGATCTTCAAAGATCTTCTCAGATGTCGGCATGACATACTTACTGGACTTCGTCTGCCGAGTGATAAGACGGTAGTCTCCACACATACGTCTATCAGTGTAGTTGCCATACATATCCTTCTTTGCTGGCATAACTGTGGCAGATGCATACTCTCCATGCGACATCTCCACCAACCCAGCTTCCACCAAGTCTTGAGTCTTACTCTGGATCAAGGCTCTCTCCATGTCACTATACCTATAAAGACGTCGGAAGATTGACGTGTCATTAGCCAAGTCGATCCGTATACCAGGTCCCTTCAAGGTACCCAAATCCTTCATACTGAAGGCAAAACAATTCCTGTAGTCCTTTAAGAATCTCTGAACGTTTCGTCTCTCCTCTCTTATAAGCTTGGGTCCAATCTCTGGCTCCCAAGTATCATATGTTACGATGTTAGAGATAAAAGATGGAGTCGTTGACTGCTATCTTGCAGCCTTTGGAACAGTTTCCTTCTGCTCCCCACCAACAACCTCCACCGCTACTGTGCGAAAAACTTCTGCAGTTCTAGCTGCAAGCTCCACACTCTCTCCTACGCCATCGCATGATGTCTAAGGATGACGAACTTCACGTGCCTCGCCCCCAGCCTTTGCCTCCATCTACCCGGTAGGCAAAGAGTTCAGGAGTGTCCGAGCGGTAACACCCATCAATCGCATCCGACGCTTCTCAGCCAATCCAAGGCTAACAATCAATGTCAAACAGTTCAAGTCCATTGCTTGATCCAACACTTGACGACGTGAAGCCTCCGACACCGAAGCTACTGCCGTCGTACCCGTAAGAAAATCCATCGCTCTCTCTCTCTTGTCGGTATTGGACTCCACCAATTGTTGTAACCGAGCATCCCACACAAGCCCAGGTCCTCCATCTCTGTAAGCATGTGGCGTTGGAAAGCTCACCAAAGTGGTTAACGCTGCCATAGGTCGTCCCACTAGGTTCACCACTGCCATGGGTGACCTATCGACGACTCTCACTACTTGAGATCGTCCTCCTGCATCCAAGATGTCATCAACTGTGAGGTGCGCTGGTCGTCTCACTGCCTCGTGTGCGCGCTTGAGCACCTCCTTTGATAACAAGTTTGTCCATCACAACCGTGGACGATGTGCACGGGATCCCACTCTCGCTGCATCTAACAACACTGCCGGTCCGATCCATGACCGTACCTGGTGCACACTTGTCATCATATGTGCGCGAGCATCATCCAACAAAGGAATGTTCTCCAAGATGTACGCTAGAGAATCCACTTGATGCATCTGGAGATGTCGTAAGATCCGTAACATCTCCTAGAACATCTTAGATCACGGGTCATGTAAACCCTGACCTCTCTCAGCACGCGTGTGATCTTGACATGGCAACCCGGCTATCACCAAGTGAATTGTGCCAACAAACGTGAGATCCTGCGCCCCCAACAGCAAAATATCCGACGGTAATGCTTGCTGATATCCTCTAACAACTGATATAGACAACAACTTAAGATATCTCTGCACCAAACGTGCCACGTGACGCAATGAGACGCGTCTTGCGATCTCATCTCTCTTCACATACAAGTATCGCTGTACTTGTATGCGTGCCTGCAATACCGCAGCCAAACTTGTGCTGATCTCTCCAAACAGCTCCAGCACACACACACCCTCCTTTGGATATTGCCATGCAATGAGAGTCGTATCCAACGGTGTTAAGGTCACAAGGTCAGTAACAAGAACACCCCGATTTTCCTCTACTGGAGGTACAAAGGCTTCACTCCAAGCCTGCTGCACCAACCGATCAGCATATTGCTGCAACTCTCCGCTCGAACTCCAAAGTGGAACATCCAAGACAGATGGTACTAACGTAGACATGCTAGGCATGTCCTCCACCTCCTCAAACGCCGGAGTATTCTCCGCATGGATATTATCCTCTAACAACTTGCCAGGCCAAGTGATGACCGAATTGAACCTTATAACGGATGCCATCGTCTATGATGTAAGCTCCGTTGTCCCAACTCTAACACTGAACCGCACTGGTAAGCGACTCACTCGTCTCTCACCGGATGCCAACCCGATCTGTAAGATGCTGTCTCCGCCCAATAGTCGATCACGAACCCCATAAGGTATAATACAACACCTCCAACCAATACATCATAAGACTCCGCGGCCGTAACGATAGCCTTGGCCCTTACCATGGAGCCATCCGTGGGATGATATGGTCTAACTCTCACCGTCAGCATCTCGCGTGTCATGTGTAGAGTTGTACCTCCTGATCCCCTCTAGAGATGTATGTAGCTGGAATGGACATCTCTCCACTTCGGACTTCCTCAGACTTAAACATACACGCCGCCTTTCCCAACATCAACGGTTCGGCTCCAGAGTCTAACAACACTTTTTGCGGTCGATACATGTTCCCTGAAGGTGCCACCAAACAGAAGATATCACTTCTGTTGTCCAACAACATCACACTTGGTGCCAATCCAGCACGGTCAATTGCCGATCTAGCTGCTAACTCATCTAGCCTGGCAGCTGCCGCTTGCCAAGTACCACTAGTAGCTGTCCTGATCTTCGACTCCATGGACACATCTACCGCCTCTTGCTGAACCACTTCAGCACTAGAGGTAACCACATCCTCACTCTCACCTCACTCTCATGAGCGTGGCTACCAACTGGAACACTGGAGCCAAGCTGACTCCCAATGCCCTCATATCCGTGGCTGAAAATAGTGAGGTTCACAAAACTGCTGTAGCCGCTCCCAACATCGGGTTCGACGTCACATCTACAGACGTCGAAGGTTGACTCGCATCACCTCCACTCCGGGATGTCGATGTCTCCAATTCCACTGCATCATCAGTAGACCGTTTAGGAACCATAGATGTGATCTTTAACGCCTCTGATAACGTGAATGATTGAGGAAGCCTAGCCTGTCTACCAGCCTCCCCGCGTTGTGGATCCAACTCCACCGATGCACCTCGTGGCTCAGAGACACGTACTGCACTCCGAGTCACTACCGCAGATGCCTCAATCTGCATCACACTAGCCATGAAGTCGAAGTCACCTCCTTCTCTTCCATAAGACGTGGAAGCTTTTGTTCCACCAGTTCTCCGCTGAGCCATAGTCATACTAGCTATCCTCTGCTCCAACTGCTCAATGCGAGCAGCCATACCTACTTCTGACGTCGTAGCAGGCAGTGGACCGACTGATCCTCTCTCAGGTGCTGGACTTCTACCTCCAGCTCGACCACCACGGTCTCCTTGAGCTCCTCCGCCTCGTCCACGATCAGCCTTCTCTTGCCGTAGCTCGGGATGAAGATCAAAACAACGGTCACTGCTGTGACCTGATCGCCCGCAAGCTCACACTGTCTAGGCACCACTTGCGTCCCAGATGTCTCATAACTACTTCTTTTTTTGGACAATCTTTCTGCTGATGAGGACCATCACACATCCAGCAAGGACCTGCTTGCTGCTGACTAGAGAAGGACGGCATGGGCTTTTGCCCACCAGATCCTCTAGCACCTCCATGAGATCGTGAGTGTTTAGCACGATCCTTATCACCACCACCACCACCACCACGCTGTTGCATAGCCTGTGATCCTCGAGAAGAGGAGGTCGCCCCATGTGATGCGTCCTTGCTGAACCCAACAGTCACCACCCTCTCCTCTATCATGTTGAGCTCAATCTGCTCAACCAAACCAAAGACAACCGTCAATGTCGGAGCGGTGTGTCGCGACCCTCATTCTCAAGATCGGACGTAGACACGAACAACAAAACTTTAGCGGACTTGCGTTAAGTTGTGAACGCTGCGAGTAGGACTTAACGGCTTGGCCGAGAAGTCAAGATCAGATGAACCCTAAGTGGTTCTCTGAACCAAGGTTGGAACCTTGGGTTAGGACATAAGGACTTACCCCAAGAGGACCCCGGACAAACGCTAACCTAAGGGGGCGAGTCTGCGAACGGATCGAAACATGAGTCTGAGACATAGGTCTGAGACGTGGGTCCGAGACGCAGACGGACCGTGGTTCAGACGGTGGTCCGAACCCACAGGGTTCGAGTCTGGGTCTGGACCACAGACTTTCAAAAAATGACTAAGTGTTGGAGCTCCATGGGCGTTTTAGGTCGTGGACGGAACTCCACGTAAGATCTCAAAGCAAGTGAGGTATCATTGGAAAGGTCTCCTCGAGAGCTTTCCAGTAATATATAACACTCCTCGATCTGACCTCCGAGCTGGAAGTTATGACCAAACCACAATCGGGTTGTGGTATAATTTTCAGGGACCAAAGAGGAGGACGGAGCCGCCGATCCCCAGAAGTATATATGAGGGGGGCTCGATGTCTGGGTGGGTCAGGACGAGTCACCCGACCCCAGGGTTTGGTGGGCGGACTCTGAGGGCATGAGGTGATGGCTGGGCCGGTTCCAAGGCACGTTCTCGTCCAGACTTGGACGTATGGACTATGGGGCAAGACTAGGGAACGAGTCGGCGGGTTAGACCACCGTTCGGTAGCCTAGACCCAGACGAACATCACGGACGGTTGGGAAGTCCGCCGCAAGTCATGGACTTTATGGGAAGTCCGCCGCAAGTCATCTTGTGATTTGCTCATGTTTGGGACCGACCTAGGTCGGTCTAGGTCGGGACTTAGGAACTGCTGAGCTTGCTGATCAAGGAGACGGTCCGGCTTCGGTCCGGACCAAACTGAGATAAGATAAGTGGTGCATGGATGCTAACGTGTGATTGTGTTTGCAGGTTAGCGGTGTAAAGTTTGCGACCTACTGAGCTAGAGCTTCCGCTGACGCAACAAGGCGGTAGGTGCGCGAAAAGTGGTATCAGAGCCGACGCTTCGCTGGGCGAGAACTTGAGGTAGCGGCTGAAGACTGGACGCTTGAGGAGGGACGCGAGACACGAAGCGGATCAGCGTTTCTAGGTGAACACTTGGAGCGATGGCCGACGACGGACAGAGTTCCAGGAGGAAGACCAAGAAACGAGGAGCGGCTAACGGGAGCAGATCGACTCGAGCTAGCCCCGAGGCACAGTAAGGGCACGACAACCGACAACCTTCGCCCCAATGTCAAGGAAGCCGTGTACCAGCTGTGGTATCGGTGCAGCAAGACGGAGTCTTGCCAACGGTGCCCAACGATTCAGGCACGGGAAGTCAAGGAGCCTTGTATACGAAACTCATCAAGATGATGAAGACCATGCAGGAAGGCATGGCCTCCAGGGATAAACGTATCGCTGAACTTGAGGTAGGCCAAGGGAGTTCCTCGTCTACCAAGAAGCTTTGTAAGACGAATTTGCCGATTCCGTTTTCAGATATAGGACGGGCTCGTAAGGTTAAGGATTTCTTAACTGAGTTGGATCTATACTTTGAGGTGCAACAGGCTAAGGAGTCTGACAAGATGAGAGCGGCGGTTACGTTCCTGAAGGACCATGCGCTTCTCTGGTGGACTGCATATAGGGATGAGCATGCCTTGACTGTCTCGGCGCTTGGTTGGAAGGAGTTCAAGGAGTTGCTCACGGGACGATTCACTCCGGAGTATCAAAGGATTCGGGACAGTGTTGAGTTGGTGAGACTGAAGCAGATGAGGACCTTAAGTGCTTATGTGCGCGAGTTCAGTGTCAAACTAGACTCGTTCTCCAAGTGGACTGAGGAAACCAAGATATGCATATTCATTGGGGGACTCAAGTCCAGCTCGGAGAAGGCTCTCTTTCGGATGCCGAAGCTACCTGAGACATGTGCCGAACTTTTGAAGCTAGCAGAGCGAATTGGGGACGACGAAGTCCAGCAACAGAAACCTTTTGAACCACGCAGCACGGACAAGTTCCAGAAGAAGAACAAGGGCTTCAAGCGACAGTGGGATGGGGGTGAGAAGGATCGAAAGGATTCTTCTGTCCCGGCAGCAAAGCGACAGCAAACAAGACTAAAACCTAAGGGGCAAACACCTCAGAAGGGCAATGGCGCTAAGTTTACTTGCTACAACTGTGGCGAGGCGGGCCATATTGCTAAGAGGTGTACGAAATCTAAGGTTAGTAACTGTAGCATGAATGCATTTGTTGCAAAGGACTTGTTGGAGGACCAGATGACTGTGACCTTGAGAACCACGAAGAAGACGCCGGGGTTGATGTTTCTACAAGCCAAGGTTGCTAACCGTGATGCTACTTTTCTTGTGGACACAGGAGCGACTCACTCCTTCATAAGTCCAAAGTTGGTGAAGAAGTTGGGCTTGTCTACCTCCAAGGCAGACAAGCCTATTCAGGTGCACTTTGCCAAGGGCAAGACGTACCAAACTTCTGAAGTAGCCTTGGATGTACGATTTGTGTGTGGGAAGTTGGAGTTCACAGAGAACTTCACGGTGTGCGAGATGGATGATATCCATGCGGTTTTGGGGAACACTTTCTTGGACAAGTTTGAAGTGGAACTTAGGCGCAAACCTTTAAGGTTAAACGTTAGAGTTAAAGGACGGAAGCTGGGAGTGAGGTTGATCCGGAAGGCGCGGAAAATAGATGACTTTGTGGTGAATTTGATCAAAGACAAACAGATAGACTTCAACGACGGGGTCATGTGTTTGATGCGGGTTGCAGATTTGATGACGGGTGACAGACAAGAAGAAACATCAGGAGACGCAACTAAACTTCCGAAGGTGCTTCGCGAAGTGATTAAGGAGTTTGAGGATGTCTTGACGGATGAGTTACCTGCTGAGTTACCTCCAAGGCGGGTGGTGGACCACAAGATCGAGGTCTTGCCAGGGTCAGAACCAACTTCCAAAGCCCCTTACACCGCTAACCTGCAAACATAATCACACGTTAGCATCCATGCATCACTTACCTTATCTCAGTTTGGTCCGGACCGAAGCCAGACCGTCTCCTTGATCACCAAGCTCAGTAGTTCCTAAGTCTCGACCTAGACCGGCCTAGGTCGGTCCCAAACATGAGCAAGTCACAAGATGACTTGGGGCGAACTTCCCATAAAGTCCAGGGTCCTAAACGATGCCTCCTGCACACCTTGCGGCCCAATCGCCCGTGATGTCTGTCTGGGTCTAGGCTCCCGAATGGTGGTCTAACCCGCCGACTCGTTCTCTAGTCTTGCCCTAGCCCTTACAGCGTTCCTAAGTCCATACGTCCAAGTCTGGACGAGAACGTGCTTTGGAACCGGCCCAGCCATCACCTCATGCCCCCAGAGTCCGCCTGCCAAACCTTGAGGTCGGGTGACTCGTCCTGGTCCACCCAGGCATCGAGCCCCCCTCGACAAACCATTCGAGGTGCACAAGGATGCGAGCGACTATGCGATTGGCGGAGTGTTGGTGTAGGATGGAAAACCTGTAGCGTACGAAAGCAAGAAGCTATCTGGGACAGAGAGTCGATGGTCGACTCACGAGAAGGAACTGTTTGCGGTGGTTCATTGCTTGAGGAAATGGTGGCATTACCTAAGACTTCACAAAACCCAAGTGTACACTGACAATATTTCGCTCAAGTACTTCGAGACACAAGATCGGGTGACGCCAAAGCAACTACGGTGGCATGATACCTTGGCGCTCATGAACGTGGAATTAATCCACAAAGCGGGAAAGGACAATGTGGTTCTTGACGCCTTGAGTTGCAAGGAGGAATATCTTTCATCGTCTACACAGATTTTGCGGGCTATGTATCCAAAGGAGTCAGACTTGGAGAGACGAATACGTGAAGGTTACATGGGCGATGACCAAGCGAAGGAGTACATGGAACAACTCAAGCGAGGAGTGAGGTTGCAGAACATGCAGCTAAGACATGGTTTACTCATGTTCAAGCAAAGTCGGGTTTATGTGGGACAAGGAAAACTTAGGACCAAGTTGTTAAAAGAATCTCACGATGCGCCTTTATCAGGCCATAAAGGAGAAAAGTCCACCTTAGCAGTGATAGCTAAACAGTTTTATTGGTCCCACATGAAAGACGATGTTGCCCACTTTGTGAAAATATGTGTAACCTGTCAAGCGAACCGCGTTTCTTATGAGAAGAAACAAGGGTTGCTTCATCCTCTGCCGATTCCAGCCAGACCTTGGAAAAGCATTAGCATGGACTTCATATCCTCTCTGCCTGACTCGGATACAATGCGATATTTGTGATAGTTGATCGGTTTAGCAAACTAGCGAAGTTTGCTCCGACTTTGGATACTGCAACAGCGTTCACGACTTCTTGGTTGTTCCTGGATACTTGGTGGCGTTCACATGGATTACCTCGGAGTATCATTTCAGATAGAGACTCTAAGTTCACAAGTGTCTTTTGGAAACATTTATTTCAAAAATTGGGGACTAAGTTAAAATTTAATACCGCCTTTCATCCAGAAATAGATGGGCAAACGGAACGAGTTAACTCGGTTTTGAATCAATACTTGAGGAATTATGTGAGCGCGGACCAAAGTGATTGGGCGGAGTGGTTCAGTCTTGCGGAGTATTGCTACAATTCCACGAAGCATTCGGCAACCGGCGGCTCGCCTTTCTTGCTGGCTTACGAATGTGAGCCAGAAGGGTCTCTTGACTTGACTCTTGCAAGGAATTCTACATCGGCACGACCAAGAACACGACAAACATCAGCTGAAGAGTTGGTGGCGGCAATGCAGCGGCGCGAGGAGCAAGTAAAGAAGAACCTCGAGAAGGCACAGCAACGATACACGAAGCAGGTAAACAAGCATCGGCGTCAAGTGAAGTTTCAAGTGGGCGAAGAAGTATGGTTAAGTACGAAAAACTTCACACTTCCGAAGGAAATATCAGCGAAGTTTTCATCAAAGTTCGCGGGACCTTTTGTCATTGTCAAGAATCCGCATGAAGATGTCTATTCGTTAGACCTTCCTCGCGAGTGGCAGTTGCATCCGACTTTCCATGTTTCTTTATTAAATAAATACTTCAAGGACGATTTGCGACCGGAGCGCAAACATGTACTCAGGCCTCAACCTGATGTCGTCCAAGGCGAAGCAGAATATGAGGTGGAGTCCATTTTGCGATCCCGGTGCAAATCAAACCGGATGGAGTACTTGGTCAAATGGCGTGGTTACCATTTGAAGGAAGCAACTTGGGTGTCAGAGAAAGATCTCGCACATGCGAGCGAAGTATTAGACCTCTTCAAACGACGACAAGGACAACAAAGGCATTAGCAAGATGAGGACATCTCCTTCCACCGAAGAGTGAAGGAACATCGAACCATACGAGTAGCAACTTGTGGCGATTTGAGCCGATGAACTTTGTAGCTTTGTCTTGTATTTGGAAATAAAGATTTTGTTTCTGGAAATTTCGTCTAAGTGTATTGGGAGTGCATGGCTATGACTAGTTTTGATCAGATGCCTAGGATGTTGTCAAGAGGAGGAACGAAGCACACTCAAAAGAAGCGAGCTGGTTTGGATAAGCATCTAAATCAAGACTAAGTCTTGATGTCAAGACTTAGGTTTGCCGTAGCGTTGACAAAGCAAGTATGAACTTTCATATTTGTCTTGGGGCTTGGGGTGATCTTGCTTTGCGGTTTTCTAACTGCAAAGTAAACTTAGTCGCGCGTCTACGTCAAATCAGATTGCGACCGAAAAGTGAGTTTCGGGGGACCTTGTAAGTAGGTGTGAATACTTATAGTTAGCAAGTTAGAGTCTTAAGTAGAATGTTTAGAAATTGTCAACTAGTTTTGTTTAGGGTAAGCCAAAAAGGTAAGGCTTTTCCCGAGACTAGTTGAAATTTTCTAAGTGTTCTAGCGACAACTTAACACTCAAGCCAAGAAGGGAATTGCGGGTTAGCTACCAGAACGCAATTTTGACGCCAGGGGGTTGGCTACCCATTTTGAACTTGGTGTTAACTTAAATGATCATTGTTGATGAAGGCATCAACCTCCAAAGTGGGGATGAGTGTCGCGACCTTCATTCTCAAGATCGGGCGCAGACGCGAACAACAGAACTCTAGCGGACTTGCGCTAGGTTGTGAACTCTGCGAGTAGGACTTAATGGCTTGGCCGGGAAGTCGAGATCAGATGAACCCTAAGTGGTTCTTTGAACCAAGGTTGGAACCTTGGGTTAGGACATAAGGGCCTACCCCAAGAGGACCCCGGACAAACGCTGACCTAAGGGAGCGAGTCTACGAACGGACCGAAACATGAGTCTGAGACATAGGTCTGAGATGTGAGACCGAGACGTGGGTCCGAGACGCAGACGGACTGTGGTCCAGACCCAGGCTCGAACCCTGTTCCAAAAAATGACTAAGTGTTGGAGCTCCAGGGGCGTTTTAGGTCGTGGACGGAGCTCCACGTAAGATCTCAAAGCGAGCGAGGTATTATTGGAAAGGTCTCGTCGAGAGCTTTCTAGTGATATATAACACTCCTCGATCTGACCTCCGAGCTGGAAGTTATGACCGAATCACAATCGGGTTGTGGTATAATTTTAAGGGACCAAAAGAGGAGGGGAGAGCCGCCGATCACGAGAAGTATATATGAAGGGGACTCGATGCCTGGGTGGGCCAGGACGAGTCACCCGACCCCAGGGTTTGACGGGCGGACTCTGGGGGCATGAGGTGATGGCTCGGCCGGTTCCAAGGCACGTTCTCGTCCAGACTTGGACGTATGGACTTAGGAACGCTGTAAGGGTTGGGGCAAGACTAGGGAACGAGTCGGCGGGTTAGACCACCGTTCGGGAGCCTAGATTCCAAACGGACATCACGGACGGTTGGACCGCTAGGTGTGCTGGAGGCACCGTTTAGGACCCTGGACTTTATGGGAAGTCCGTCCCAAGTCATCTTGTGACTTGCTCATGTTTGGGACCGACCTAGGCCGGTCTAGGTCGGGACTTAGGAACTGCTGAGCTTGATGATCTGGGAGACGGTCAGGCTCCGGTCCGGACCAAACTGAGATAAGATAAGTGGTGCATGAACGCTAACGTGTGATTGTGTTTGCAGGTTAGCGGTGTAAAGTTTGCGACCTATTGAGCTAAAGCTTCCGCTGACGCAACAAGGCGGTAGGTGCACGAAACGGTGTCTCTAAGGAGAGTGGCATCCCTGACTCTCCTACGCAGCTCCTGATCTAGTATCCCATACAAGAACTAGACTGCTTGTGCTTCTGTCACCTCTTGGGTAACGTTGATCAACCGCCTCATGCGAGTAAACGCCTCGCGTAGGCTCACTCCAGTCTTCCGCTAGAACTCCTGCAGACTCCTCAACTTGTCGGTCCGCACACCCTGATAGTTCTTTCTCAAACAGTGGAAGAACTGAACCACAGGGTTAAACCTTGGTGGTATCCCACTCGCACTACCACTTGCTCCACTACTAGTGGACGCACCGATGGTAGCAAGTACTCCGTCACCCGTGGATGTATCACTGCTACTGGCACCCGAAGTCGTAGGTGCTATACTTCTCGAAACTGCACCAGTAGTGATAGAAACGTAATTGGGAGACCAATGTTGTCTCCACAACTCGATCTCAACACCGTAGTCTCGCCTGAACTCGTGGTAATCATCCATCGGCGGTCCCTCCAAGTGTTGAAACAAACCCTTCCACGCCACAAAAGGTGTAAACAGTTGTGGGTTCCGCATCTGCTGCAAGTTGCACCAACTATCGAACTCCTGGATGAAGTCATCCAGCTGAATGGTATCCACCGTACTCGAGTAACGTCGAGGTCCTTTCGTGACCCCATAGATCTCGTCCATGTCCCACAACAACGATGTGGCGACACTAGACTCACCATCAGAAAACGCACTGTCTGCGTCTGACTCGTCCTCTGGAACAACCAACGGCAATGATGTAAGTAGTCGGTACGTCACCCCACTTCGTGTATACCCACTGTCCGAGAAGTCCCCACCAGAACCTTCTGAGAACTCCGTGGTGATAGAATCTCACGGACACACTCTCTAACCAGAATGTCGAAATCTCTGTCACCACCATAACTACAACCTCCGTATCCCCGCTCCTACTGAGCTCACATATCCTCTACTAGGATAGTCAAGGTAAGGACAACCTGTACATGCCATCACCGCAAGCAGCCTCTTGCGGTCTGTTGATCATCATTCCAACTACACCGTGAGAGAAACAAAGACAGTCTGACTGGTCATCACTCCAGCCTCATTACCGATAACACACTAGAGTGAACTCATTCCGGAAATCAAACGCCAACACAAGCAAAAGCGGCGCACAAATAGAAAGCAGAATATGGAGGGGTTCCAACCACAAGAAGTCTAAACGATAATCCTCCACACTCAAACATTCACATAAAGAGAAACCCAGCCCCACCCGGTGTAGAGTTGAGAGTTTTCCTCGGGAAGGGCGGAACCTTCTGGCTGTGATATGAGCTTGAAGGCTGTGTTCAGTCTACTTAAGGAAACACTAGGCTCCTGGCTGTGGCTGGTTTGCTCAAAGGATAGGCTTCAGGTTACAAGGTGATACTAAAAATTGCTCATACAAGTCTCTTGGCTCTTCTGATATGTTCAGGAAGCAAAGTTCAGGCTTGACTAGCAACGATAAGATCTGACGGCGAACTTTGGCACTCAGGATTGAGAAATATGTGAAGGTTTAGACTCCAAAACTTCTCCTACATGTCAATGAGGTCCTACTGGATACACATACGAAGTTTCAGCTTGAGATCAATTCAGAGCACCAAGATATGAGTAGAAACTTTCTGAACGGAGAAATTATGACAATTTCTGGTACCCAGCTAGCTATTTCGATCTATAACATGAGATTGGCTTGATCAATTTCGAAGTTTCTTACAGGATTTACAGTACACAGCTTGTTGAACACTCCTGTGAAGTTGGACCTCCTGATTGTACACAAAACTCCAGATTTCGTTCTCTGAAGTTGCTGCTCTAGATTGCGAGCTTTACAGACCCCCTCTGCTTCAGTGGCCACCCTGAATTACTCAGTAACTCAAGTCACTTGAAACTTTTTTGACAGTCGTAGCCCGGCTGACAATGAACGCAACCACGAAGGTTTGAAGCGATTTCCTCAATTCTGCTGCAATTGACACTCAGAACCCCAAATTCAAAAGAAGTGCTGTAATTCTGACACAAATCGAACTTCAATCAGCCATAACTCCTTCTTTATTGCTCCAAATCGATCAAACTTTTCGCTGAAAGTGCTTGGCATGACGAGCTCTATTTCCTTGTGCTCTCAGATTTTGCAGTGTCCTCACCAATTGCCCGAAATCCTCTTTAGAGCTCTGTTTCTAAACTTAGAGTTTTACAAAAGACAAAAATAGACCAATGGGAGTTCATAGCTCCACTTGACTATCCTTTTGTGCCTTAAACTACCTGGTAACTTATCTACACTCATAGGCTACCACGTCAAGCCCCCTAGATTGCCAACGTAAAACTTAAACTACCTAAAACGACACGCAGCCCCAAAAAATAACTTAAATCAGCTAGAAAGCGTGCATGGGCGACACGAAAATACAACCCATGAGCTTAAACCCTATCAACATGATAATCAACCTACTAAGGCTCAAAATATATAACATCTTCCAAAAATGGACTTCTCTGAGGTCTTAACTTCACTCAGAGAGACTAACGCCTGACAGAGAAGTGAATCATTTACTATGTGAAATGATTCACATCACGACATCGGACTGACGCGTCTTCTTCGGTGACCACATGCACAATATATGATCATCGACTGTTATAACCTGTACCTAAGGTCACTAACTAGATGTCCATATCTCTAGTAGCTCAAAAAATATCAACGTGATAGCTCTACTAGCTCATCCAAGACAACTGCCACCAACTACCTCTATACGCGTCTTTACGGTATAGGCAAACACTACCACAATAGCAGCTTCTCCCTAGTACTCTGGGGTCGTCCTACCACTCCTCTAGGAACATACGAGCAAGTCTCTTACTACCTTAAAGCAGCCCCTAAGTACTTGCACGCATCCATGTAAGACACCAAGAGCTATTGGTGTAGTGGTACAGCCAAAGCTAAGACTACAGAGTTAAGCGTCCAAGTCCAGAAATAGTGTTGGGATGGGTGACCTATTGGTTTTACACTTCCCACACAACTGAAACTTGGATACTTCTCTCACGCACGTCAGCAAGCTGGCTTGCGGCGGACGCGGTGTCGTGATGTGAATCATTTCACATAGTAAATGATTCACCTCTCTACTAGGAGTTAGTCTCTCTGAGTGAAGTTAAGACGTCAGAGAAGTCGATTCTGGAGGCTGTGGACATTGGCGGCTACAGGTTACCCTTCTACTCCGACACTTGGGAGTTAGTAGCGGTAGAAGTAAGCTTAATGTTACTCCTAGTCCTTCATGCATATATAACACTGTTGTGTTATACGTTTTAAGTCCTAGTAGGTTGATAGTATGCTAGTTATCTTGTTCAAGCATTTGTGTGCTTGTGCAAGTGATTTCTTACTTGTCTATGATGTTCAATGTACATAACTTAGATTTACCATGTTGATAGAGTTCAAGCTCATGGGTTGTACTTACGTGTTGCTCATGCACGCTTTTTAGCTGGTTTAAGTTTACTTTCAGGGTTGCGTGTCATTTTAGGTAGTTTAAGATTTACGTTGGCATTTTAGGAGAGCTAACGTGGTAGCCTATGAGTGAAGTTAAGTTACCACATGGATTAGGGTACTAAAGGACAACCAAGTGGAGCTATGAACTTCCATTGGTTCATTTTTGTCTTTTATAAAACTCTAAATTTAGAAACAGAGGTCTAAAGGAGAGTTCAAGCATTTGGTGAAGACTGCAAAATCTGAGAGCACAGGAAGATAGAGCTCGTCGTGCCAAGCACTGTCAGTGAAATTCTTGATCGATTTGGATCAATAAACAAGGAGTTATGCCAATTTGAAGTTCGAGTTGAGTCAGAATTGCATCATTTTTGTTGGATTTGGGGTTTTCAGTGTCAATTGCAGCAGAATCCAGGAAATCACTTCAAACCTTCATGGTTGCGTTCACTGTGAGCGGGGCTACGACTGTCCAAAACATTTCAAGTCATTTGAGTGAGTGAGTAATTCAGGGCGGCCGCTGAAGCAGAGGGGGTCTGAAAAGCTCTCAATCTAGAGCAGCAACTCCAAAGAACGAGATCTGGAGAACGGTGTACAATCAGAAGTCCCAACTTCACAAGGGTGTTCATCATCTTGTAGACTCCAAATCTTGTAAGAATCTTCGACAGTGATCGAGCCAATTTTCTGTTGTAAGTCGAAATAGCTGTCAGAGTATCAGAAATTACCGCAATATCTTTACCTAGAACTTTTCTGTCCATATCTTGGTGCCATAATTTGATCTCAAGATGAAATTTCGTGTGTGTGCTTAGTGGGGCCTCTTTTAATGTAGGAGAACTTTAGAAGTCTAAACCTTCACATATTTCTCAATCTTGAGTGTCAAAGTTCGTCGTCTGATCTTATCATTGCTAGTTAAGCTTAAACTTTGCTTCTTGAACATATCAGAAGAGCCAAAAGACATGTATGAGTGTTTTATAGTGTCACATTGTAACCTGAAGCCTATCCTTTGAGTAAACCAGCCACAGCTAGAAGCCTAGTGCTTCCCTAAGTAAACATATCACAGCCTTCACGGTCATAACACAGCCAGAAGGTTCCGTCCTTCCCAAGAAAACTCTCACCTCGACAGCGGGCTCAAGCTCAGGCTCCGCTCCGCCTCTGCACTCTCGCACTCCGCTCTCACGCCTCCGCACTCACGCACCTCTGCTCCTCGAAGCTTCTAAATGCTTCATAACACGCACTCCACACCTCGACACTCCCGCTCACTCTCCGCTCCGCTTGGAGAAGTAGAACTCGGACCAAAGACCACAAGAAGGACGAGTACGACGAAGACACACCCGGAACAGCAACTCAGAGGTCAAAATTGCACTCCAAATTGTCGAAATCAGCCAATTTGACATTCGCAGACAGGATTACGTCAGATTTTGATCAATCCGTGACCTTCTTCGGCTTGTAACTTCGTCGATCCTTCACCAAATAGAACGATTTTTGGTGCGTTGGAATCGTCTTTCCAAGGCGCACCTACTGCACTCTTCAGAACTAAAGATTGTCGACCCACGCCAACCTGACACTCGCCGATGCACTTCTGCCGACCTAAAATCCGTCACAAAACTCGTCATCAGAAATTTTGACTTCTCATAACTCACAAACGGCTCGGCCAAACTTCGTGAAACTTCGTGCACTAGGACGGTCTTCCCAGCACGCTTCCAACGAGCTCACATCGACCTGACATTGTCAACTATTTCGTCTGCCACGCCCAAATGCGCACTTCAGTCCGAAACAGATCACTTCAACACATTCCGTCAAATTTCAGCAGCGCTTCCGCACTACTTCACCACCAAATCGACTGAGAACAGGTTTAGACAACACCCATCCACACAGCGATCGATCACAAAACCAAAACGAGCCACTCCACGCACGCGCGCACCCGCAAATCGAAGATATCAACGATCTGCCAACTCTGGAGATACCACCGGCAACAATCCGCGACCTGAAATCTCTCAACCAAGCCTCGCAATCTGAGTTCTTCAAGTGATAACAAAGTATGTACTCACTCCACCATGTCAACAGGCACTAGACAATCACTACAGTCGAGCCAAATCCGCTCTATGCTCGCAGAGAATCCAGATCTCACTCACAAGACTACCCACCATAGCCAGGATCTTGAACGCTCAACTTGAAGAACTGAGGTCTCCAAGCCTTACCTACGAAGTATACCCCTTGTGAGCACTCCCACCGACTTGCCCTAACTGCACTAACGGCCTTACCGAGATTCTCCACTTCGCACTCGGGCAACCTAGTTGAGTAGCCAAACTGACGTGACAGCTAGGGCTTAGCTTGATTTTCTCTTCTTTCGAGTGTCGTAACTTCACCACTAGACGTCCAAACGAGTAGACAAAGTGCCCATGGAAAGCTGACAATGAGCTCTACCCATTGATGTAATGAAAGTGAAGATCCGGAGTTGTGCAAAAAGCTCGTAAGCTATGCTAGACTGTTGTCATAGACTAACATCCAATCACCCTCCTTGATTTCCCTACGTCTTAAACGATGTTGCTGATCAAATCTGACTTTGTTCTTCAACCGTACTTCTCGTAGCCTATCCAAAGCAACTTGGATATCCTCATGTCTTCTCTCTAACTGTCTAATTCGAATAGCAAGAAGTTCTTCTCTTGTCAAATTATCCTCCCAAGATAACACACTCCATGTCAAAACATGTTCTTCAGTCTGCATGATAGGTTTCTGACCTGTGATGAGTTCCATTGGCATGTAATCTGTTATCAAGTTGTGCGTCCTTCGATCTGCTCATAACACAAATGATAAGAGTCGAGGTCACTCGCACACCTTTCCGTTCGAGATCTTCACCAAAGCCTTCACAATGGACGGATGATCATGTTCACTCTTGATATTCTCTTCGAGGTTGTAAGCAGTTGTCAGTGACAACCTTACCCCACACCTTGCAAAGAATTCACGAGCCTCATGTGCATCTAACTCTCCTTGATCTGCAGCAATTTTTCTCACACATCAATATCGACAAACAATCTCTTCCAAGAGAAATCTACATACCCCTTCAGTTGTCTTTGTCCGAAGTGTCCTACTCTTAACTTGATTTGAAAGATCTTCTCGAGCAAGTACCAAGTATCTCATCTATCACAATCCAACTGGCATAGTCACCAAGTCTACGACCCACTCGAAGTGGATTGTCAACGGATAAGTCGAGTGTAATCCGTCTCGATGTCGGATGTTCGAATACATTTGGTATGTCAAACAAGACTCCACAAAAGATACGACATCCTTGCACATATTTTTCCATCAATATCACTCTTTCATCTTCGTAAAAGTGGTCCAAATTCCTCGATGTCCAACCCAAAGACTCTCATGAAATGCTCTAAGCAACTTCTATTGATCTTTCTTGTTGCAAATCCTCGTAACGGCATCTCACCTTTCTACTTTGGCCGCTTCCAAAGAAATCCATCTGCGACATGAAGTTGTAGGCTTTTCTTCGAACTCTCTGAAACCTCTCATCTGTCCATGTGGTGCCCACAATTTACAGGATGTATGAATTTTTGAAATTTTTGAAGATAATAACATGTCTGTGTAATTGAAATAACCTTGTTGCTTAAGATTACATCTTGCTTAGAAGAAAGATGATCTTAAAAACTTTTTGTAAGAGAAGTCGATTTCTTCCGAAGACGGAAGAAGAGCATCTTCCGAGAAGACGTCTTCTCGATTAGGTTTTCGGAAGACGGAAGACAGACATCTTCTGAAAGGATGACTGGACCTTCGGGGCACCAACCACGTGTCACATCACCGCGAGACAATAAGTACTATCTAGTAGTGGGTGAATCGGGGTTACCAAGACATTACCCTAAAACGCGAGGAAGAAACGGACGAGACGCATTAGCTTAATCGATCATCTGCTTCCCACATTGAAGGACGTCTGCATTTTGAGAAGCCGGTTGCCATCGAGATGTCGAATTGGACTTGGAAGCAAGGAGAGTGTAATTGAGAACTCAGAGAACCGAATTGAGACTAGAGAGAGGGAGGACGATTCTGTGAGAGCTGGAAGCACAGTCGAGCTGAAGGAATCCTTTGGATTTCAGGAAGCAAACATTGAGGGTCGATTAGAGAAGTTTCCAAAGAAGAGAAGGATCGATTGCAACAGCAGAGGGGTACAGCTCAAGATTGACGACAGGAGCAGGTTCGTGGGATCGTAAACAAGCCCTGAAGCGCGCAGAAGACTGAAGGCGCACCAGAAGCAACCAAAAGCTGTACTGATGTTCTTCCCGTGTTCTTTCTCCTTCCCACCGCTTTCCGTCTCTGATTTGATGTTCCTCGCGCTTCCCCGCTCGTTTGCAGGGAACCCATCGATCGATTCCTCTACCCTGAAATTTCCTCTGTGAGAATTGAGCACGGAAGCGTTATCCAATTTCCAATAGCCGTCTTTTCACTTCTTCTTAAGTAGGAATCGAGCTTCCCTATCTCTCATTCTTAAATTCGACCACCTGACTGTCAATTTTCCTATCCTATCACACCTTTGTTCCCGAACTCATGGACAGAAGACGCTTCTGAAGATCTGAACATCTTCGGAAGACGCTTCTGAATGTCTGAACGTCTTCAAAAGACGACTGTGTTTAATTCGTATCGAGATTGGATTGGATTGGTTTTGTGTTGAGAGAGGCTTGGTACGGATCCTGAGTGACTTGGTGAGTTGATTGTTGTTTCGAGTAGCTGGAAGTTGGGAATCAGGCATGTGCCTCTCGATCTTCCGAGCTTCTCAAATCCACATCTTCTTAGAGAGACTAGAAGGTTGGAAAGGCTAGCAAAATGCACGAGAAGACGTGAGGGTCCTTTACGGGTTTCTTCTGTCTGACCCATAGCAGCCTATTCCTTCTTCTTCCCGAACTTAGAAGAGAGTTGTGAGAAGTCTTGCTGGCAGAATCTGGAGAGAATGATCGAGGGTCATATCTTCCCGTCATGCAGCAAGCTTCTTCTGAGCGTGTATGAGAGATAAGGAGTCAGAAGAACAGAGTATGGATGTTTCGTGTCTGTTGTGAGGTTAGATTGCGTGTCGAAAGACGAGGACAGATGAGACCAGTGATGGGAAGCCTGGCTGCGGGAAGTCTTCAGAGTACGTCAGTTAATCGAAAGCTGTCATAGGAGTCTTCCTGGAGGTCACTGTCACAGTAGGAGCTCGCGACCATCTTCTGAACTTTTCGTACACTCTTCTTCTCACATATCTTGTATCTTCTGTTAGGAAGTAGGATGAAATGCAAGGTGGGTTGTCTTCTTGGTACTCCATGCGATGCCTTGCTTAGTTAGGATTGTTTAGATATAGCTCGGAAGACGAGAGGTACTTAGAAACACCGTTAGAATCCCAGATGACGGAATAGCTGTCTTCTGGAAGACTAGATTCGTCTTCTGAGAGCGGAAGCTAGACTGTGAGGACTTGAGAAGGACTGAGTCTTCGGCTCACAGCAAGTACATGTGGCTTAATGTAACAGAGGCTCGAAGCATGTCGATGCATCCTCGAGGGTTGGTGTTGCCGGCAGCAGAGTTGGCAGAGGCCAAATCCTTCATCAAGGAGTTGGGTCTCGACTTCTTCTTGTGGGACTAGAACCTCGCGGACTAGGGTCTTCTGGAGGAAGTTTGGGCAGTATTGGGCAGTAGGATTTCACACACATCACTTTCGCATGTTGTGAAAGCATCTCCTTGAAGCACATCCTCTCGTTTGATAGAAGAGACCCATTAGATCCAATCTTCAGCTCTTCAATGGTCTCATCCATGAACTTATGTCCTATCACAGTAGGATCTCTCAAACTCTTCTCTCTTGAAGCTCGATCCATCTGTTGATTAGTGTCATCCGGCAAAGGACCAGCAACTGACTTTATCTTCTTATCCATTGTCTTGTACTTCATCTCAACTCGAACCTCAAGTGCATGAAATGATTCGATCACCGAATAGACCTCCCTTGAATGTATCTGCACAACTTTATCCATATCCTCCCATCCAATAGACGTGATCTCTCGCAAAGGATCCTCCAACCCATCCTCTTCATAAACACCAGAAATCCATTCATCCCTTTCTAGCTCACCCAGCTCTTTCAACATCAACTCAACCTCACGCAAATATTTTTGTTCTTTTCTTCTAGGATGTGCGCAAGAATGACAGACGAGCATAGTAAATAGAGATCGTTGCTTAGCGGACATAAGGCAATTGGATGTTTGTTTTTGTCCTCTAAATAGCAAGCACCATTATCGATGATGCACCATCCACACTTGGAATCAAACATTTGAGCTGAAAATAAATTCTTTCGTAGTGCTGGGCCGTGCAAGACATCTTTAATTAAGACGTTTTTGTCGTTGAGGAGTTTAACTTCAACATCGCCATGACCTTCAATTTGAACTGTAGTGTCATCACCTAAGAGAATTTGATCTTGAAGAGCATTTTGATCTTGAAGATCTTGAAGACCAATTTTATAAGTGTACTTATAAAATTGATCGCGGTCGAATGCATGTGGTGGGTAGCGCCAGTGTCAACGTACCAATGACGATCCATAACTTGAGGTGCAAATTCGTTGTGGACTTGGATCATCAGTACTCGCCTAGTGTTGTTGTTGTTGTTGCAAGATCGCTGATTCTGATTTGAATTTCTGCCTTGCTGCTGAGGTTGATTGGGTAGAGCGCTGTTGCTTAAGGCTTGATTTGGACAATTTTGGATACGATGTCTAGTTAAATTGCATCCAAAACACTGAATGTTGGAATCTGGTGGTAGTTTCTTAGGTTGATTCCATCCGAAACGGTTGCCGTTCTTGCCTTACTTTGTCGGTTGTCTCTTTTCTGCAAACAATGCGGTCCAAAGTTCGTGTTGCATTCTTTGACGGAAGGTTTCTTCAGTGAGAAGAAACGAGATGAGATCTTGCAATGTCAAGTTGGTGTTGCATCTCATCACTTGTAGGAGCATTTGGTAGTTGTTACGCATGCTACCCATGAGTGTGAGCAGTTGCTCTTGTGCGCCTACTTGTACACATGCAGATGCCAACTGCTAGATGATGGCTTTGAAAGTGTTTACATGCGATGTGATTGTGTCCTTCGTTCTCATCTTGAGGATTCACAGCTTTTCTTTCAAATGCATCTGGGTCATTGTGTCTTGCGCGGCAAAGTTGAAAGTCAATGTGTTCTTTGCGTTTGTAGCCAAGCGGTAAGATATAATGTGATTGATAATAGTGTTCTCGCAACACTGGTTTATCGCTGTGAGAGCATTCTTGCTCTGACGATCCCACTCATCAATGCTACCTGCTCCGATCACAGATAGATTATCGGGAGTGACAACTGATCAAGGTACACTATCATCGACAATTCCAAGGACGCATTCCGCGTCTAACTGGAGCTTCATCTTGTCTTCTAGTATGTGAAGTACGTCTCATCAAACTTCACCTAGCCTTTCGTGCTGAGTGTGTTCGTCTTCGCAGATGTGTCGCTGAACTACTGAGGTTCTATTGAGCGCTGCGATTGTCTGAGCGAGGAGTGTCCTCTGCGCTTAGGAATCAAGACGTCCCTTGATTGCTCTTTCACCTATGTCTAGGGTCTACCTGAAGCCTACATTATTGTGCTAGGAAAATAACAACCCAAAGCTCTGATATCATATAGAAAAAAGAGAGAAAAATAGATATAAGAGAGACCAAGTATGTGTAAGTTTGTTTACTGAATGATAATAATAAATGAAGTAAGAGGTCTATAGACCAGGTATTTATACTTTGGTACAAGGGCAAGGAAAGGGCATGAGCCCTGACTTGAACTAGATGCTGTACTTATATTCATACTATACAACCTAATTCCAACACTCATCTAAATGCTATTAATGCTTTATACACGTTCTACATCCGAATTCCTAGGTGAAAGCTCGTTCTATTCTAACATACTTGTGGACATGTAGAAATCGAATCGGTTGCTAGCTAGTGAATTAGTTATAATCTTTGAAAATCTCAGCCATTTGCAGATAGGCTGGAGTCTACTTCGGATCCGAATGTGAGTCGCACATCGAATAAGTCAGAAAACCTTCTACACTTAACTTCCTCATTTCTGCTAGCTAGATGTGGACATATTCACATCGAGAGATGTTCCTGCAAATATACTAATTTCACGTTTAACTCAAGAAATTCTTCAGATCTGCAACTGGACATAAACTTTCGACCGATGAAATCTAGATTCTTCTCATAATTTGGAGAGATCCTTCAGTGCACGAACTGAGCCTGACTTTCATTCTGATAGCTATTGGCTATGGCTAGCTCAAGCGGGCGCACATGTAGATGATTCAAGAGTGTTTATATTTTCAAGGCCATCGATCTTTTATATTTTTACGTGTCACACTCGACTGGCTAATAAGCTGATTGTTAGAATACTGTACAAGTGTAAATACTCCTTACTTTCGTAAGGTCACCAAGGCCAAGACCCAAGGTATATTATCCAGGCCCAAGGCCATTGTACATTATTGAGTAATCATTTACTTGGTTTTGCCCACACTCTCTTGAGGAGCTCTCCCACACTCTCATACTATCCTTATGCCGTGACTTAGAGTTTTACCTTAGCCTATTCTACTAGCAATCCATTTCCAACATGGTATCAGAGCTTTGCATTGTTGATGCACTAGCACAATAGCATAGGCACTAGGTAGGCCTTGACCCTTAGGTGAGAGTAGTTGGAGGACGCTTCAGCTGCTGCGAGAAGGACGCTTCACGCACCCCTAAAAAAATTTCACCGTTCCAGCGATCAATCTGATACAGAATGTCTGCCCCCTTTGACACCAAAGGCTGGGCCAAGTTCGACGGCACATATTTCACGCTTTGGAAACACAAGACAACCTTGCGGCTCAGGGCCCATGGTGTTCTTGATATTGTGGAAGGGAACGTGCAGAGACCACGTGCCACGACACTCGGAGGTACTGCGGTACCCATCCCTCCTCCTACTACCGGACCCGGTAGCATCGCAGATTGGGATCAGCGTGATGTTAACGCACTCGCAGCGATCAACGAATGTTGCGAGAACAGCGTGGCAGGACATCTAATGTCCTGCACCACGTCGAACGATGCATGGTCCACCTTGACCAGACACTTTGCAGGTCAAGACATGGCGACCAAGATGCACTTAAGAGAGAAGTTGCGGGTTTTAAAGATGAAATCTAACGAGACTGTCACCCAGCACGTAAACAACTTCAAGTCTCTCATCCAGCAGATGACTTCAGCTGGATTCATAATCACCAACGAGGAGCAAGTCCTGGCGTTGATGGGCAGCATGCCCAACAACTACCATCTACTCTTGCAGGCGATTAGAACGAACCCAAATCTCTCGCTACAGGACCTCATCACCTTCCTCATCCAGGAGGAAATGATCGGGTGCAAGTTATCGATGGAACCATCCACTGCCTTGTTTGCAGGACGCCGACAAGGAGGACGCAATGGCAACAACCGGCGCAACAATGGTGGCAACCGACAAGACGACAACCAACCACCGAAGAGACCGCCAGATCCTAACGAGAAATGTTTCCAGTGCAACAAGCCCGGGCACCGCATCGCTGAGTGTCCGGACAAACCCAGTAGCAGCAACGGAAACTCGAATGCTGGCAACCAGAAGAAGAACAGGAACAAGAATCGTCGTACCCAGAACAACAACGGCAACACTCGTCGAGTTCTGGTGGCACAATGTTCGTCTGCAATCGTGCAGACAGCTGATCCTAATTGGTATGTGGACACGAGTGCCACATACCACATGGCGCATAATCGACGACAATTCGTCGAATACTCACTCGTCTCTACTGAGAACACCGAGAATGATGCGATTCTACTCGGTGACAACACCACCATCCACGTTGCTGGTTCCGGCATGGTGGAAGTGCGCCTGCTCAACGGCGAGCATGTGTACATACGTGACGTTCTTCACGTGCCCGCCTTGCAGAAGAATTTATTCTCAGCTCGGCAATTTGATGCTAATGACGGCTGGTGCTTAATTGGCAACGGACTCTGTCACCTAGAAGACAGATTTGGACAAGTGCTAGCTCCCTGTCCCATTGTCGACGATCTCTACATGCTCAGGAATTCAATTTTGGTCGCTGACCAAACCGCGCTTGTAGCTACAGCTGGTAGGACTTCAGTAGTCCACACACTACCACCTAGCCAGAGATCAGGACCGCGCTTGCGAGCTAGACCGCAATCTAACAAGCGGACTAGCACCTCACTATTCAACCGCAACATACGTAGGATCCGCTTCCCACGGTCCAGGTCCAACCCCGCCTCACAGAATGCGCACACCCAAGCTGAAATTCACCCAAGTCACTCACGGAGTCTTTCTCTTCCTAATTCGGAGCATACACTCATTAGAGAAGTCCCCCTCACTCCACAAAATTCAGAATTGCCATACTTGAATTATGAGGGCTCAATTTTTTTTTCAGTCAGCGCGGCTTCTACCCCCTTCACTACCACACCTCTTGGTTCATTTCTTGTAAGGACGCCACCTCTTGGTGCACCCCCTCACACGCGCACACGGATCGAGTCCCTTCCCTTCACACGGATCGACCCAGTTCGCACACCCTTTGAAAGCCTCGCACCTCTAACTGCACGCCTAACGGTCAATACTCTGCCACAAAGGTCAGAAGGGGCCTTAATGACCCCCGTCAACCGAGAAGACCCCACTTCTAGAGACTCTCACGCGCGCTCCCTGGCACTCGCGCCCCTTTCCGGAAGCAAGGGCTTCCGAGTTTCGCGCCGGGGGCCACGCACCTCCCGAGGCACACATACAGGGAGTCCCCAACCAGCGGGGACTCCCCCAGTCCCCGAGGACCCCCGACGAGGCACGCCCCCTGCGGCCTGCCTCCGCACGGAGGCAGTCCACCTCCCAGGCCGTGGGAGGTCGCCACGACCCCCGTTGACTTGGGAGGCAGGGGTTGGCACGGATCCCCGAGGGTTGGGGATCCGCGCCGGGCTCCTTGGCCACAAGCCTTATCCCCGCCGCTGCTGGGACATGCAGGCGGGGATATGCAATATCTCCGCACAGGGGATATTGCATCCCCGCGCGGCGGAGCCAGCAGACTAACCCCCACGGACTGTCCCGATGGCAGTCCGTCAAGGGGACCAGGGGGACGATCTCTTCAACAGGGACATAGTCCTCCGAGGCGGGACACAAGGCCTTCTTGGCCCTCGTCCTTACAGTCCTTACCCGGTTTCACTTATACATCTTGATCCAGCTCGGAATTTTTCCGATTTACACCTTGTAAATTCTGAGTTCTTCAGATCACGATCTCCTCCGCGACTACTAGACGGCCTTCAGGATTTCACATCTGGAAGTCGGACTCCTCCACCGACGCCACCTCGACCCTGTGCTCTCGTTACTACAACGGGCGATCTCTCTACCTTGTGGCATCTGCGACTCGGCCATATCAACCATCATCGAGTTCATGAGCTGAGCCACCGCAGATATGTTACCGGTCTCTCTTCCTTCCCGCTCTCTGAGGAAATTTGTCCAGCTTGTGCACACGACAAGCATGCACGCACTAAATTCTCACGTGCCAGCTCCACTCGATCCACTCGTCCTCTGACACTGGTCCATTCTGATATTAGTGATCGCATCTCTCCTTGCACCTTTTCTGGCTATGAGTATTTCATCACCTTTATTGATGATTACTCACGCTACACTATCACTCGTCTTCTCTACTATAAGAGTGATTGTTTTCTGCTTTCCGGGACTATCTGGCATTTGCTGAGCGCGCCCACTGGTCAATCTCTTGTCACTTTGCGATCTGACAATGGCGGAGAATATCGTTCAGCTGCTTTTGACGCCTTTTGTCGCGAGCGTGGCATCCAGCGTCAGTTCACAATCTCTTACTCTCCTCAGCAGAATGGCGTTGCTGAACGTAAGAACCGCAGCTTGCTTGATGCTGTCCGTTCTATGCTTTACACTTCCAAGCTCATCAAGCCCTTCTGGGGTGAAGCAATCACTTGCGCCACCTTCCTCCAGAATCGGTGTCCGTCTAAGGCTATCCCGTCCATGACCACACCTTATGAACTCTGGCACTCCTATGCCTCCACAACTCCTCGTCGATCCGATCTCTCCTTTCTACGCGTCTTTGGCTGTCGCATTTTTTCCCAGGTCCTCGAGGTTGAGCGCACAAAGCTCGATGATCGCTCTCACGAGTGTATCTTCCTTGGCTATAGCGGTCAGAGTAAGGGTTACCGTCTCCAAAGAAAATCTGACGGTCATACCTTCACCTCCCGTGATGTTATCTTCGATGAGTCCTCTCCGACTCTCTCTCCCACATCCACTCCCTCTGCTGATCTCCCACTCACTCAAGCGTCTCCTGGGACCGACGTCCATTTCTATCATACTGTGCTCGCCCTCTCTGCTGGCCCAGCTTATGTCTCGTCCGTCTCTCCCGGTTTCTCTTCAGTGGGAGTTCCTCTGCCATCTCCTGCCAATACAGCTCCAACCCCATCCGTTGGTCTTGGATCTGGAGGAGGAGTCCTTAGCAGTCATGGTCTTGGCGGAGGAGTCACCAGCAGTACACAGTCCAGTGGGAGTAGTCGTCCTCCACGTTCTCACTCCTCAAGCCATCACTCTCCCCCTGCAGAGAACTTGAGCCCGCGCTATCTTTACCTTCGGCGCACATCACCACGCACACCACGAGTTTCCGGCCCTACCCACAGCGAGTCCTCTCTTCCTCCATTGGATTTCTCAGCACCGTCCCCATTGAGACGACCAGCTCGACATTCAGTTCCTCCACAACGGAACCCAGATGAAGGCTACGGCCCTTCATCGCTGATCCCGAAGTCTCGGAAGAACACCAAGCGTGCATTGATGGTAACTCTCAAACTAGTACCAATGGAACTTGTTTCTTACACATAAGCAGTATCTTCTCCTGATGTCGATCAGTGGAGAAGAGCAATAGAGGAGGAGTTAGATTCTCATGAATCTAACGGCACTTGGAAGCTCACCGACCTGCCACAAGGACGTCGACCGATAACACATCAAATGGATGTTAAAACTGCGTTTCTGAATGGAACACTTAACGAGAAAATATACATGAGTGTTCCGGAAGGAGTGACTACAGCAAGGCGCAATCAAGTATGCAGATTGCTCTCTACGGTCTTAAGCAATCATCAAGAGAATGGTACTTGATCATCGACAACTTCTTGCTTTCTCTTGGATTTGCTAAGTCCGGTGCAGACAGAAACGTCTACTACTTGCACCAGAAACAGCATTTCGTCATCCTTGTCCTCTACGTGGATGACACTGTGATTGCCAGTAGCAGTGAGGCTATGCTATCTCATGTAAAAGAGAAATTGAGCTCACGATTCAAAATGACTGACATCGGTCCAGTCCATCATTGCCTTAGCATTGAGATTACCCGTGATCCATCTTCTGGCACTATCAGACTTAGTCAAACTTTGTATTTGACACAGAAACTATTTCAGTTTGGCTTACAGGATTGCAAACCTGTAAGTACCCCTCTAGTTACAGGTGAGAAACTTTCCTCGGATGACTCTCCTGTCACTGAGGATGAAAAGAAGCTATGCAATAGTTATCCCTATCAGAGTGCAGCTGGCTCTATTAATTGGGCCGCAGTATGTACTCGTCCTGATTTGTCTTATCTCATTAGTGTACTCTCCCAGTTCATGAGTAGTCTTGGACCTAAGCACATTGCCGCTATGAAGCGGATTTTCTGTTACATCAAGGGAACTTTAAATTTGTACCTTGAGTATGCTCACTCACCTCATCCCTACTCTCTGTTCGGTTACACCCATGCGGAGACAAGACGGTCCACATCAGGACATTGCTTCATCTACTCCGGAGGAGCCATCAGCTGGTCATCGATAATTAATCGGATCATGGTTTCAGTCTCAACATGTACATGATTCTAGGATCTCTGCTACGTTGCAGTTAATCAGGTTAATTAACCTTCAGGTCGAGTTGCACTTGGTTGTGTTCACGTGCCTACAAGTTATATGTTGCGATTGGCGTTTAACCGTTATGATGAAGAGTTACCCGATTGTATATAGCGCTGCGTATGGAGTAGTTTTGGGTTCCTTCACTGACAACTTGCGTCTTGCAGTTATAGGGAGAGCGCAAGAAATCTGTTCGACTTGTAAGTTTGTCAAGGAGTGTTAAATTCTAGACATCGATCAAGCTGCAGTTAGGAATTCAAACCCTGGGTTCATTCCTAGAGCTTGCAATGGACAGTGGATAGGCGAGAGGATCTCACGTACCTCCTTCGATCCCAGAAACAAGAAAATTCGGGGCAACTTTAATTTCACTCGTTTGAACTGATCCGCGAAACTCATTATCTAGCTAGGAGTCTCTAGCTGTCAAGTTCGTTCTCCCTCGTTTCCCGTTCCCTCTCTGAATCTTTTGCTTTTGGTTGCCCTGTACACCAACTTTTAGGAAAATGAATCAACTCTAGACCTCAACACTTACAGAGAGAATCTGTCAGTGTGTAGAAACGATTATCACTTGGACATTTGGATTTGATGTAATTATATTTGGCACGCGGTTGCTGTTTTAATTTTCTTCTTTGTGCAAGGATTCGACGAAGAAGCTTATTATATCTTACCTCAGAAAGACCTTCAACTATTTCATTTGCTTGCCATGCGAAATCAATCGATCTTCTCACTTGCTTATGTCTTTAGTTCACATTCAGGACACAATTGCTTTGCAAGTCGTATGCTATAACCTACTATGCAATCATGTCATGATGGTGAAAAACGAGGGTCCGACTCGATCACCGCATCAGTCATGTACACACCTTCACACAGTGAACCTGTAAATTAAAAGTGGTTCAGGTTTTACATGCGATGCAAGCCATCTATAAGACTGAATGGGTCATGATAAGCCAGGGACTAAGATCGTCCAAGACTTGGCAATGCATACTTCGATAGACATGTCAGAAGACTTCGAGGGGATAGATCGAAAGAGGTGCTAAGCTTTGACATTCTGTCACCAACTGAGATACATATACTTTTATAAGGGATCTTTCAACAGTAATATGAAATAACGCACCTTCAACTGAGCATGCAGGCCCTTGGCAATCTTCCAACAGTCCCGGCTTAGAGTAATCTTCAAAGGGACAAACTCGTAGACAAGTTTGTCATCTTTGTCACGATGTATGGCAGCAGCAAGATCCCAATTCATAGCACCACTCCAACAAGGGAGGAAAACCTTCTAACAAGGAAGGAGGCTCTCGCAACCTTCACAAGAGGAAGAAAAGAAGGAACAGAGTATCACTAAAGAGACTTACTTGGGGGCACAGCCCCTTCTCAATATATAGGGAGAGTCAAAAGACTTTTGGGGTTGGATCTCCGTAACATAGTTGTGTCAAAGTCTACTACACATGTCAACAGTCCCCCTCAAGCTCATATCAATATCCTTAACACCTAGACATAATCTGAAAATATCAAATTTATCTCTAGGTAAAGCTTTAGTGAATATATCAGCAACTTGTTCACCTGTAAGTACATATCTCCGATCTATCTCTCCAGCCAATACTTTTTCTCGAATAAAGTGATAATGAACCTCTATATGCTTGGTCCTAGCATGCAAAACAGGATTAGAAGCAAGTTAATACTGCTGATATTGTCTGTGTGTAAAACAACAGGGTCAGAAAATTCCACACCCATATCTTTCAGTAAGGTGTGAAGCCAAACGGATTCGCAAGTAGCATTAGTGGCACCTCTGTATTCTGCTTCAGTCGATGACAAAGCAATTGTAGGTTGCTTCTTTGACTGCCAGCTAACAGCAGAGTCTCCAAGGCTGAAGACAAAACCTGACGTAGATATTCTATCTTGAGCACTTCCTGCCCAGTCTGCAGCAGTAAAACCATGTAACAAGAGAGGACCACCCGCTGCGTAGTGAAGTCCATACTGGATTGTGAACTTCACGTATCGTAGAATCCGTCGAACTGCATCAAGATGAGGTTTCCTAGGTGTCTGCATGAACTGACTAACTAAGCCTACAGCATAACTTAGATCAGGTCTAGTAATGGTCAAGTAGATCAGACTACCTACAATCTGTCTATAGAAATTAGGATCTGCTAATAGCTCACCATCCTCAGCATTCAATTTCAGAGAAGATGCAAGAGGGGTAGAGATAGGCTTACAAGCTGTCATTCCAAACTGTTCTAGCTTATTCAGAGCATACTGTCTCTGTAACAACCATGTATCACCTCCATCCTTGATGAACTCAATAGCTAGAAAGTACTTCAATTCATCTAGATCTTTCATATCAAACTCTCCTTTCAGCTGATCCTTCACTTGCTTGATAAGGCTCTTAGAGGTTCCAGTGATAACAAGATCATCTACATAGATGATGATCAATATTATGTTATCATCGACCTGCAAAGAGTACAATGAGGAGTCTGAACTACAAAGACGGAAGCCAAGCAATAGTAGAAACGAGTTAATCTTGGCATTCCAAGCTCTTGGAGCTTGCTTAAGTCCATACAAGGACTTCTGGAGTCTACAAACTTTATTTGGATACCTCTTATCTTCGTATCCAGGGGGTTGCACCATGTAGACCTCCTCCTGCAGATCTCAGTTCAAGAAAGCATTATTGAAGTCCATTTGATGCAGTTGCCACCTTTTACTTGTAGCCAATGCCACAAAGATGCGTAAGGAAGTCATCTTGGCTACCGGACTGAAGGTTTCCTCAAAGTCAAGGCCATACTGCTGCGCATATCTTTTAGCCACAAGTCTCGCCTTATGCCTGTGGACTGAACCATTGGAATTTCTCTTGACCTTGTAAATCCATCTACAACCAATAGCTTTCTTACCATAAGATAAATCAACCAGCTCCCAAGTCTGCTGATTTTGCAAAGCTGAAAGCTCAACTTGCATGGCTTGCACCCATTTTGCCTGATGCATCACCTCCTCAAGAGAATTCGGTTCTTGCTCATGTACAACATTCACCATGTAAGCATGGTGTTCAGCCAAGAAACCTTCACACTGAAAACGTTGGACAGGATGTCTCGCTCTGGTGGACCTTCGCAGATCAGATTGACCTGATGGTCCAGCTTCAGATCCCTGATTTGGCTGAGAGCTGCTGACGTGGTCGTCAAAAGCATACACAATATCTGCACTGCGCTGCTCATTGATCATCTGCTGCAACACTGGAGAGCTGTTGGAATGTACAACCTGTGTAGATTGAACAACAGGTGGAGGGACCTGAACCGTAGGTATATCAGCTACAGGGACTTGGCCAGACCAAAGAGCTCTCATGCGCATTGATGAAATACAGCACTACCACTACATGAACTAGTGGCTTGAGTGGTTGTAGAACCAACCTGAACTGGTTGGACAGAGGATAGAATAGGTGAAATAGCAACAGAGCCTGACGTAGCCTGATACCAAGATAACAACTCATCAAAAACAACATCTCTACTGATGAGCAGTCTCCTCGAAGTTGAGATATAACACCTATATCCCTTCGTATCAGAAGTATAGCCTAAGAAGATACACTTCTCAGCTTTCGGATCTAGCTTGCTGCGTCTTTCATCTGGTACATGTACAAAACATATAGAACCAAACACTTTGAGACAGGAGAGGTCTGGTTTCTTGCCTACTAATACCTCGTAGGGGATCTTCTTATGTACCGCTGCAGTTGGTGCACGGTTCATGAGGTAGACAGCACATGCAACAGCTTCTGCCCAATAACACTTAGGCATAGACTTCTCATTCAGCATCGCACGTGCTGACTCTGCAATGTGTCTGTTCTTCCTCTCTGCTACATCATTCTGTTGCGGGTTGTAGCTGCACGTGACCTCTCTCTTGATCCCATGCTCTTGCAAAAATGTGTCAAAGTGACAAGAGATGAACTCGCCTCCTCCATCCGAACGGAGCCGTAAGATACAATGGTTATACTGTTTCTCAACTAGGGTCTTGAATGACTGGAACACAGCAAAGACGTCTGACTTGGCCTTGAGGAAGTAGACCCATGTAAATCGCGAGAAGTCATCTATGAACGAGACGAAGTACTGAGAACCATTCAAGCTTGCTTGAGATGCAGTCCATACATCAGAATGTATCAACTCCAACACCCTAGAGGCTCTAGTGCCCTGATGGCGAAATGGCTGCCTAGCTTGCTTACCAAATTGACAAGCTTCACAAATCTGAGATGGGATAGGAGATGTGAACTTGGGAAGACCTGTAACTAACTCTGACGTAGATAAAGTCTTCAACCGCTGATAGTTCATATGGCCTACTCTCTTATGCCACATCTCTAAATCTGAGATTCCAGATGTATGAACAAACATCGCGGCTTGAAGTTGAGGTTGAACAACATTCAATTTGAACAACCTTCCTACTCTTGATCCTCTGGCAACTACATTGTTATCGCTGGTTTCAACAATATATCCCTTGCTGTTGAACCGAACTTGATAACCCTGCTCCACCATCTGACCTACTGAAACTAGATTCCTAGTAATGGTGGGCACATACAATACATCTCCCAAAGCAGAAATGTTTGAAGATGCAACAGATAGAGGAACTGTACCCATAATGTTGTGCTGGGTATCATCACCAGTATAGACTATTGCTGGTGTCTTCAATGGCTCCTTCTGGCTGAACCATTCACCATGTGCTATCATGTGGTCGAAGCTCCAAAATCAATAAACCACTCATCAGCAGGTTTGCTCATGGAACCCATGACATGTGCCATCGTCAGAAGACTGCCATCTGAAAAAGGTTCCTCTGTCGACACATAATTTTGCTGTGAAAGCTTACCAGACCTGACGTCTGCTTGCCTCTTGAAGCAGGTCTTGATCACATGACCTTTGGTTTTACAGTATGCACAGAACCGCTGCTCACCCTCGCCTTTAGCTTGCTATTGCTGATGGTCAGATAGAAGGTTCTGTTGCTGCTGAGAGAACTGACCTCGACCAGAAGAACCAAATCGGTTCTTATCTCTACCACCGAAGCTCTTTCCTTGTCCTCTGCCTCTACCTCCAGCAAAGAAAGCTTGCTCTTGTGATGAGGCAGAACCACCATTGCCTTGAAGACAAATCTCTTCTGACACTAACATAGGAATCAACTCATCGAACTTGGAAAAAGTATCCCTGACAGCAATGGAAGTCTCGAAAGGTTTGTACTCTTTCCCAAGATCATTGATGGTGTGTAAGATGAGATCATCATTCTCGACTTTCACCCCTATGCTGTTAAGCTGCTCAACTAGACCTCGCACTTGATAAACATAATCTGTAATGCTCAATGAACCCTTCTTAACATCCAAGAGTTGCTGCTTGAGTTGTAACTTACGAGCTTTGGTAGATGTCTGGAAAACATTAGCTAGTGCATCCCAAACTTCTTGGGGGGTATCAACAGACTGTATGTAACCAAACATGGAAGGTGAGACACACAAAGAAAGATAATGCACAGCTTGACAAGCTCGTTTGTTCCATGCATCAACATCAGGATCTGTATCAACTCCAACGGGTTTCACATCTGTCCCTGTGACCAAGCCAAATCGGCTTTGGTCTTTCAAGAAGGCGGACATGCGATACTTCCATATGGAGTAGTTGTTTTTGTCTAAAGACTCACCGGTAATGACTGAAAACGTATCTATTCTACTCATGATGGATTAGACGTAAGAAACGAAGATATAGACAGTGTCTCTGAACAGATCAGAATTTCACACAGAGATAGAAATGTTGATTCTAGGGTTATATAGATGTAGGTCTAGACGTAAGTCTGTGTGATGCAAACACAGTCCGTTTTGGCTAAAAATAAATAGAAGACCCTAAAAAATACAGTCAAAGCTTGTTGACTAACTATAATTGTGAAAACTCTCACAAAAACACACAACAAACACAGCAGAGGGACAATTTGAAAATTCAGAACCCGTCATCAACGCTGTCATTCCTTGCTGCACCAGAAAAAATGATGTCTGGATTTTCGAAAGTAGCTCCAAACAGCAAGGACGCCTATTAGAGTTTCGTCTCAAGAAAAATCTCCATGTGCAAAAAATTGCTGCACCTCCACTTGCAATCTGAGTTCTCTGTATGTCTCCAATCTCTAGTTCCTTCACTCAAGCTCTGATACCATGTCACGATGTATGGCAGCAAGAACCCAATTCATAGCACCACTCCAACAGGGGAGGAAAACCTTCTAACAAGGAAGGAGGCTCTCGCAGCCTTCACAAGAGGAAGAAAAGAAGGAACAGAGTATCACTAAAGAGACTTACTTGGGGGCACATCCCCTTCTCAATATATAGGGAGAGTCAAAAGACTTTTGGGGTTGGGTCTCCGTAACATAGTTGTGTCAAAGTCTTACAGGACTTCAGGAGCTTGTACTACTACACATGTCAACAATCTTTTGATTCATAGAATTTTTGTACAAGAACTACTTAAGACGAGTTCTTTCCAATTGATATACATGTCCAGAGATATTCACTCACACTTTTCTAAATGTTTCCGGAGGTAGTCACTTGTTTGAGGCATACTTTCCACTGCCATGTTCCTTTATCACTTTCGGAGTTTTCTACTTAAAGATAGATTTTTATAGGTTCTCAAAAAGAATATTTCAGAAACCAGTTCCTCTGAGTGTTCAGAATAAGTAGTTCTATAACATTGGCAGAGTTCCATGCCACATAAACTCCATCTAGGAAGGGTGAATTTCCGCACCAAAATGTAACCTGCGTATATGTAAAGGCAGTTGGGACCAAGTTCTACGATTATACGTCTTAGATTACACGCAAGAGATGTGTTAGTGTTCATGAGCCTGAGCACTCTTCGACTAGTACAATGTGACAGGTTTGAATGAGTTCTTGAAAACGATCCATATATATATAGTGGAACTCAACACGTCGAAGGGAAGGTTCATGGAACGAATCATCTCAGAGTCTGACGACTAAACCCCACGAATTCGGTGGGCCGCAATCACTTGCTGTGAGTTTGATTTGGTGTACACTTGTACTGCTCCCAACATATCTTACCGAATTCCTGGCAGTGCCTAAACCGTCCAATTGATAGTGAAGGTAATTTTCTTATCTGTACGTAGCTGGGCCTCAGAATAGGTCGATCTCTACTCTCGTCTAGTAATCTAATAGCTACAGTCTCGAATATTCTAAGTTTCTGAATCAGCCTGTGCTTATAATTACTTAGTTGTCTTCGTGCGTGGGATCGACTTGGCTGCAAACTCGACGGATGACCCCTTCATTGCCAGTCAAGACACCGATCTGTCCCATCTTCACCATAGCCTTGCCGAATTCCTTGAAGAAGGGACTGGTGGAATTGGCTGCGAGTTCCTTCACCAAGGCCTTACCCTGGGGATTACTGATCAAGACAGAATCGGAGATTAATGCCGTCCGATGGGCCAGGACGTTTGTGTAGTACCGGCTATCAAAAGTTTGTCCTCCTCGAGTCGGATCCAATAGGACCGCCTTGTCGTTCGAGGGGTCACTGATCGGACACTGTCCCTTGAGCTTGGCAGCGAATGATGGGTTCAGCGAAGGGTCAGTCTCAACTGTGGAAGAGAAATTGTAAATGCGAGGATAGACCTGCCTACAGCGAGTGTGTCCAATCGTGTGAGCACCTACATGTTCGATCGAAGGAACAACTTTAGCATTCATGACGAAAGGATGCAAGAGAAATGTCGAAGAAATTCCTTCTTGCGTAAAAGCTTAAGTGAGTAAGTTCACCGGCCAGGACGGACTACACACCTGACAGGATGACCATGTCTTTTGCAGTCAGTCCCTTGCGTTCAAAGTTCTCCACGAGCCCTGCAAAGTTCGATTCATGGCTGGGAAGATTGGCTGACGCTTCGGATGCGCTGGACACAACACCATCTCGCCGTCCTAACGGGACAGCGTAGTGCAGGCCTGCACTCTGACATCGTACATGGAAACTCAATCAAGTCATAACGGAAATAACGAACGCAATCCACCACTAATGGATGAATTGATAACTCTTCTGCTGGAAGTGGAATTGGACAAACTAGGTTTCAGTAATCTCGGATTCATGATCAGTTAGTTATCGATGATTGAATTAGCTCTGACTGGACCTACCTACATGTTTGAAAACTTACAAGCTGGAGTGCATCTCGTGCGGCAAGAGCCACTATGTCTGCACATGAAACAACTCCAGGGCAGATATCTTCTACAGCGGACTTCAATCGCTCAATGGCATCGAATCCTCCCAAGGAGTTCTTGTTAGGTAGAGCGTCCTTTTCTGCAAGGTTTTCTGGTGTTGATTCTATAAGAGCTGATGCATCGCATCCCTGTACAAGAACGATTGAATGGCAATCAATATTACTTAAGCTACTTTGACTTACTCAAACTGTATTCTGGTTCTACAAAGCATAAACATGAAAGCAATTTGTCCGGTTCTTCGAATTCCTATGTTTGTATTCCGGTGCTGTAGAACCTGATTCTGAACAGGTGTGTGTTATACTGGTTCGTCGGCAGCACGTTTTTCTGCTTCCAACTGCTTATAGCTAGCCATGAATCTGCACTTTCGCATGGAGTACATTTTCTTACCCGTACAAAGCAGTCATGGAAGTGTAGTCGGACCATATCCGCCGGAAGATGATCGTCTGATGGCAGCAATTCGGTCTTGATAATATTGAGAACAACTGCTGCGGCTTCCGGACAGCTGTTATCGTAGTAAGATGGAGACATGCCCTTGTGATAATGGGCAGCTTCTGCAATCCCTGTGATCATGATGATGACAATGGATATCGTCCATGATACTTTACGTGTCGTGGCCATTCCAGCGCGCTTGATCTGCACCCAGTTCCGTAATAAGCAGAATCGCCAATATGAGAGTCTGTTCGAAGCTTCACAATCTAGAGAGAAAAGGAAAATGAGTCTTGAGAAGGAAATGCATGAATGAACGAATGAATTAGAAGTTAGAATCAACGAATGAAGTTAAGGTAACGGTGTGCATTTGGATGCATAGCAGTGCAGAAAGAGAAGAAGAATCAGAGCAATTTTCTCAGAACAATTCATAAGTTTGGCTGGGTGGAGGTTACATCGGCTGTAAAACGTACCATGTATCCCAAGGGCAATGTACGTAAAAGCAAGAAAAGCAATAATTCTTGTTCACAGTACTGCACGTAGAGATCTTAGAACTCAAGATGGAGAGACTAGTCTAGGAAAGATCCAGTGAACCTTGAGTTGGTTCAAGGATCAGTTTGGACAGGGAAAGATTTCAGTGTATAGAATAAAAGTTCAGTTCCATTCGAGAACCTTTTATACTTGCTCGTTCAACATGCATGGGTAATCAGTTCATCAGAAGTTTACTGTTCTGATTGCAAGCAGAACAACGAAACTACAAAAGTCTAGCTAGGCAGCTTCAGTCGTTTGAACTGATCCCTGAGGACGTTCCATTATCTAGCTAGGACTCTATATTTGCCAAGTGCCGTCCTCTCGCGTTCCCCATTCCCTTTCCGAGTCTTGACACTTCGCTTTTGGAATTGGCTGCGTTGCCCAGCAGCTTTGATGTAGTCAACTCTAGATCTCAGTACATCCGTAACTCGAACGTGGAGAATCAATTACGTCACAGATTCTATTGAAAATCCTTTTCTGTTCACAATTTCGGAACTAGTATACCATGGCAACTTCGGCAGTTTGATTTTCGTTTGGAAACTAGCTCGTAGAGAGATCCTCTGCCAGAGTTCATACAGTGGTTCTTATCAAAGACAGTTGCTCTGAAACCAGATCAAACAAAAAAGTCAAACACTGGTGTTTGCTAGCAATTGTAAATGTATGTTTGCTTCGTGTACTGTTTCAAACAGAATCGTGGCACGAACTTCGAATTCGACAGGCGGTTGTCGCTTCACACGAGTAGACAAAACCATCCATGTCAACTTTCTAATCAGTTGACATGGATCGAGGCTGTGTAGAAGTACATGTACTTCCATGCAGGTCCCGGACTACAAGCTACAATTCAGAACGTCGATATCTGTCAGAATGTCCGGCCGAATACAGCTGCTGCAGTAGCTAGTACTCGTTTCCATTCCGAGCATCTTGTGTTGACGACAAACGTCTCAATGAAAGTCCAGATTCCAATCTTCTCTACCCTGGAAGTAATTCCATAATCTCATCTCTAGATCTTCTGGTCTACATTGTCCGAAGCATTCCAGCATAGCAAGGGAAGCAGAGCTGAAGCTCATGATCAGGAGTCACTAACATGACCTCCAAAATCCCGCGGAATTGCACTTTTGCGGAGGGTTGAGTCGAATGATATATATTCCGTCCCCGCAGATCTACTTTTTTCAGAATTCCGCGTTCCATAACTCGCAGACTCGTTCCGTTAGAATTCCGCGGAATTTCTCAGTCACCTTGCACTTTATTGTTACTTGACGACTAGACGACCATATTCATGAGTCTGTTTCTCTCTGTATAAACTTGTTGTTGATCACAGTGACCGAGTAATGCAAGTCGCAACTTTCAATTTCACTTTGAGTTTGAAGTTATATGACGCATTATCTGAAACAGTTTTGGATTGTGTGACTCAACGGAATCTTCTCCGCTTCCGCATTCCGCGAAGTCATTTGAATGAGTCCTCACACAGAGAAAAGGACAAATCTCGAACTCCGAAAGGGTTCAAATTCTAAACCGTAGCGCCTTCGTCCCTCATCCAGAATCTAAGTAATTATAAGGGCCCTCTCGCGCGAAGTTTTGGCCTTTCTTGTTGGTCAGATATTAGGTTCGGTAAGGAGCTAGGCTGGCGTTCGCACAGGACATCTTCTGTGTTCCAAGAAAGTGGAGCCAGATGAGCTGGAATACCCTTGCAAATTTAGTAAGTGACTGATCATGAAAAGCTGGCTTTCCAAGTATCAGTACATGTGGTCGCCTCTTGTGGATCATTCCCTTCAACTCTCGCCACATATTAAGCACTTGGTATCCAAAAGGAAAAGACTAGACCAGTCCCCTGAAAATCACAAGAAACTGCAGATGCATGGGCGTGAACCAGTTCTGGCTGCCTAAAACTTGGAGTGTTATGTCACAGGTTTTTTGTCCCAATTGCAAAAACTCATTGTGACCCAGCAAGTCATGCATGATCTACCCAGAAAAGAGGACCAACTAGTTATTCCATGGCCGACCCTCGTACGCGTGAAGCAAAGCAATTTGAAGGGACGCTCACACTGCGGAAACACTGAGGAAGGGAGAAGCCGGATGTGACTTTCACTAGGGACCTTAAGGCAATAGTTATGAACTAGTAGCTAGACGAAAATACGAGAAAACGGAGACTCAGGATTAACAGTTCCATGATGATCGTTGAAAGGTGTTCAAAGCAGAGGTAGAGTTTGATAAGAGGACTTGTGTCTTTGGCGACATTTTAGGACTGGGGATCTTTGAGTTGTGACAACATCTCTCGCACCGAGACAGACATCGTTTCTGATATCATGTGGCAGGGTGGATTTATTATCTATGATGGAGACTGTTTCGACAGTCTTTTTGGGTAGCCCTCTCAGCACCTTGGCTCCGTTTTCTCGTGCAAGATAGATATATTTTGGAGAGCTATGTGCCAGAGGTGAAGGATGGTTCTTACGCACTACGTTATGACTTGCTCAAAACATGAGCAAGTCATAACGTGACTTGGGGCGGACTTCTCATAAAGTCCAAGGTCGTAAACAGTACCTCCAACACACCTAGCGGTCCAACCGTCCGTGAGGTCTGGCTGGGTCTAAGCTCCCACATGATGGTTGAACTCGTCGTCTGTTTCCTAGTCTTGCTCCAACCCTTGGGTTGTTCTCAAGTCCAGGCGTCCTAGTCTGGATCGGAAAACATCTCGGTACTGACTCAACCATCACCTCATGTCCCTAGAGTCTGCTCACAGAACTCTAGGATCGAGTGACTCGTTCTCAAGCATCGAGTCCCCTTCGTATATACTTTTGAGGATTGATAGTTGCACCTTCCTTTTTGATTTTTGAAAATTATATCACAGCCCAATCACGAGATTGAGCATAATTTTTAGCTCCATTGTCAATTCAAGGGTTTTTTGCTATCATTGAAAAGCACTCGCTTAGTCCTTTCCAATGATATCTTTTTTGCCTTGAAATCTTACTTGGAGCTCCGTCTACAACCCAAAACGTCGCTAGAGCTCTAACGTGTAGTATTTTTCTGAGGAACCATGGTCCAGTGCCAAACTAGGATCCTGCGGTTTGGATCAACATCCAGACCCACGTCTCGATCTACTCAAACCTACATCTCAGACTTACGTCTTAGACTTACATTTCGATCGATCCGTTTTCAAGCTTGCTCCCTTAGGTCAACATTCGTCTGCGGTCTTCTTGGGATAGACCTCTACGTCTTAACCCAATGTTCTAACTTTGATTCAGAGAATCACTTAAGGTTCATTTGTTCTCAACTTCCCGGCCAAGTCGTTAAGTCCTACTCGCAGCATTCACAACCTAATGCAAGTCCAGGAGAGATCTATTGTTCACGTCTACACCCACTCTTGAGATTGAGGATCGTGACATTCACCCCTACTTTGGAGGTTGATGCCCTCATCAACAATGATCTTTAAGTTAACGCCAAGTTCAGAATGGGACCAACCCTTTGGTGTCAGAATTGCATTCTGGTAGCAAAAACACAATTCTCTTCTTGGCTTGAGTCTTAAGTTGTCGCTATGACACTTAGAAAATTCCAACTAGTCCCGAGGAAGCCTTACCTCTTTGGCTACAAAGAGGTAAGGCTTAAACAAAACTAATTGACAATTTCTAAATATTATACTTAAGACTCTAACTTGCTAACTTATAAGTATTCACACATGCTTATTAGATCTCCCAAAGCTCACTTTCTAGTCGCAACCTGATTTGACTTAGACTCACGGTTAAGTTTACCTTGTAGTTAGAAAACTGCAATGCAAGATCACCCCAAGCCCCAAGACAAATGTAAACATTCATAATTGCTTTGCAAACGCTATAACAAACCTCCGTCTCGATCTAGATGCTTATCCAAAACAGCTCGCTTCCTTTGAATGTGCTTCGTTTCTTCTCTTGACAACATCCTAGACATCTGATCAAAACTAGTCGTAGCCATGCACTACCAATACACTAACAATTTCTAAGAAATAAATTCTTTATTTTCATGAAAATACAAGTCAAGCTACAAAGTCCATCGGCTCACATCGCCTCAAGTTGCTACTCGTATGGTTCGTCATTCTTTCACTCCTTGTTGGAAGGAGATGCCCTCATCTTGCTAACGCCTTTCTTGTCCTTGTCATCATTTGAAGAGGTCCAATACTTCGCTTGCATGTCTCATATCCTTCTATAACACCCAAGTTGTTTTTTTCAAATGATATCCACGTCATCTGATCAAGTACTCCGTTCAATGAGATTTGCATCATGGTAGCAAAATGATCTCCACCTCGTATTCTACTTCACTTTGCAACATCAGGTTGAGGTCTGAGAACCTATTTGCGCTTCGGTCGTAAATCATACTTGAAGTACTTATTTAATAAGGAACATGAAAAATCGGATGCAACTATCACTCGAGAAGAAGGTCAAAAGTATAGACATCTTCATGCAGATTTTTGATAATCACGAAAGGTCTCACAAACTTCGATGAGAATTTGTCGATATTCTTACCAGAAAGGTGAAGTTTTTTGTACTCAACCATACTTCTTCGCCCACTTGAAACTTCACTTGCAACAGATGCTTGTTTACATGCTTCGTGTAACGTTGTTGTGCTTTGTCGAGGTTCTTTTTCACTTGTTCCTCGCATCGCTACATTTTTACCACCAACTCTTCAGCTGATGTTTGTCGTGGTCGTGCGGATGTAGTTAGAGTTAAGTCAAAAGATCCTTCTGGCTCATGTTCGTAAATCAGCAAGAAAAATGATTCATCGATTGTTGAATGCTTCGTGAAGTTGTAGCAATATTCTGCAAGACTGAGCCGCTCTACCTTATCATTTTGATCAGCGTTCACATAATTACTTAATTATTGATTCAAAACCGAGTTAACTCGTTCTGTTTGTCCATCCGTTTCGAGATGAAAAGCGGTACTAAATTTTAACTTAGTCCTCAACTTTTGGAACAAGTGTTTTCAAAAGACACTTGTGAACTTAGAGTCTCGATCTGAGATAATACTCCAAGGTAATTCATATGAACGTCACCAAGTAGCTAAGAACAATTGAGAAGTCGTGAACGTTGTTGCGGTATCTAAGGTCGGAGCAAACTTTGTTAGTTTACTAAACCGGTCAACTATCACAAAGATTGCATAGAGACATTATGAAGTCCATGCTAATGCTTTCCCAAGGTCTGGCTAGAATAGAGAAATGATGAAGCAACCCTTGTTTCTTCACGTAAGAACCTCGGTTCGTCTGACCGATGACGCATATTTTCACAAAGTGGATAACGTCGTAATTCATTTTAGCTATCACTGCTAAATTGAGGTTTCTCTTTTATGGTCTGATAATGACGCATCGTGACACTATTTAAGCAACTTAGTCCTAAGTTTTTCTTGTCCTACATAGACCTGACTCTGTTTGAACATGAGTAATCCATGTCTCAACTGCATGTTCTACAACTTCACTCCTCGCTTGAGCTGTTCCAAGTACTCATTCGCTTGGTCATCATCCATGTAACCTTCACGTATTTGCCTCTCCAAGTTCGACTCATAACTCACAAAATATGATACATAGCTCTCAAAATCTGTGTTAATGATGAAAGATATTCTTCCTTGCGACTCAAGGCGTCCGGAATCACATTATCTTTTCTCGCTTTGTGGATTAATTTTACATTCATGAGCGCCAAGGTATCATGTCATCATAGTTGCTTTGACGTCACTCGATCTTATATTTCAAAGTACTTGAGCAAAATATTATCAGACTTGGATTTTGTGAAGTCTCAAGTAATGTCATCATTTTCTCAAGCAATGAATCATCGCATACAGTTCTTTCTCGTGAGTAGATCATCGACTCACCATCCTAGATAACTTCTTGCTTTTGTATGCTATAGGTTTTTCATCTTGCACCAACACTCCGTCAATCATATAGTCTCTCGTGTCCTTGTGCACCTCGAATAGTGTGTCAAACTTCAGAAGCTTCAAACTTGACGCCTTTGACAAAATGGATTTGATCGTTCGAAACATGTCATCCACTTTCTTGGTCCAACTTACATGTGCGTCTTTTATAGGAAAAGGAGAGAGAGGATCAATGTGAGAGACCAAGTATGAGTAAGCTTGTTTACTGAAATGAATAATGAGGTAGGAGGCCCAAAGGCCAGGTACTTATACTTTGGTACAAGGGCAGGCAAAGCCTGCGAAAGGGCATGAGCCCAAAAGGTCTGAACTAGTTGCTGTATGTTACGTTCATACTGTACATCCAGTTCTAACACTCCCACTCAGCGACTAGTTGTTGTAGATTTAAACTTTCAATCCTAGTCTTGGTAGAAGGTAATCCAACTTAGGAGCCGGTAGGCCCTTAGTTAGGATATCCGCTACCATCTCCTGAGTAGGGCAGTACTTCACTTCAATTGTCTTGGATGCAACTTGATCCTTAATGAAGTGGTATCGAATATCTATGTGTTTCGTCCTGTCATGAAACTTGGACGATTCTAAGAGTGCTATTGCACTCTGGTTATCACAATACAAAGTAGTTGCCTCATTCTCAGCTAAACCAATATCAGCTAAGAGTTGTCGAAGCCACATTGCTTCTGATGAACATGTGCTGAGTGCCATATACTCAGCTTCAGTACTCGATAGTGCAACAGATTTCTGTCTCTTCGACGACCAACTGATTGCTCCTTGTGAATAGATGAAGCAATTTCCAGATGTTGAATGTCGTGATTCAATGTGACCTCCCCAGTCAGCATCAGTGTAGCCAAATAGAGAAATTGGTTGAGGTGAGTACTTGTATTCTAAGTACTGGTCTAAAGTACCTTTGATATAGCGAAATGTGCGCTTTATGGCGGTGATGTGCTTTAGTCCTGGGTTAGCCATGTATTGAGATAATACACTAATGCTGAAGGCTAGATCAGGACGAGTGCAGACGGCAGCCCAGTTGATGGAGCCTGTCGCACTCTGATATGGATAAGAAGCACATTGCGCCTTCTCTTCAGTAGTAGCAAGACAATCTTCAGTTGAGAACTTTTCTCCTGGGGTCAATGGTGTACTGACAGGTTGACAATTCTCTAAGCCAAACTGGAATAACTTTTGGGTCAGGTACAAGGTTTGACTGAGTCTGATCCATCCTTCTGCTCAATTTCGGTTAATCTCTATACTCAAGCAATGATGGATGTTACCGATGTCACTCATCTGGAACCTTGCGCTGAGGTTACTCTTGATGTATGTTAGCAATCCTTCGCTGCTGCTTGCTATGATTGTGTCATCAACGTAGAGTGCTAGGATGGCAAACTGATTATCCTTATGAATGTAATATACGTTACCATCAGCTCCTGACTTACTGAACCCGAGAGAGAGTAAGAACTTATCTATGATCAAATACCATTCTCTAGAAGATTGCTTCAATCCATAAAGTGTACGAAGTAGCCTGCACACTTTACCAGTTCCTGGGGCGTTGATGCCGTCAAGGACTGCCATGTAGATTTCTTCACTCAGCGTTCCATTCAGGAAGGCTGTCTTCACATCCATCTGGTGGACGTGGAGGTTGTGTTGAGCTGCAATTGCTAGTATCAATCGCACTGATTGCACACGGACCACAGGGGAGAAGGTGTCAGTGTAGTCGAGCCCATACACTTGAGTGAATCCTCGGACCACCAACCGTGCCTTGTATCGGACGATGGACCCATCTGAATTCAGCTTCAGCTTGAAGGTCCACTTGTTGGTTATGGGCCTTCGTCCATGTGGTAAATCTGTGAGTGTCCATGTACCGTTCTCCTCGTGAGACTTGAGCTCTTCGGTGATGGCCTCGGACCATCGAGCAGCATCTGGAGATGATAAGGCCTCCTGATAGGAGTTAGGCTCCATCGGGACTGGTCTCAAGGTCACCATTAGTGCACGCTTCTTACTCGTTCATGCCTTCGGGATCAAAGTCGTTGTGTCGTAACCTTCAGCTGGATCGCGGTTAGGAGGGTTGGACTGTCGTGTTGATCGCCGGAGTGGTGGTGGTGCTTGGATCTCAGTGGGGGGAGACGATGCCATCTCAAAGTCACTTGAGTGCGGTGGTGGAGACTGCGGTGGTGAACGATGTAAGTATGGGTGTAGTGTGCTCATGTTTTCTACATCTGTGCTATGTCTGGTTCGGATTGGGGAAGATAAATTCATGGTAGAATAAGTTGAGAACGGATATCGACTGTGGGATTGTGGGCTACTAGTGGATGAGCTGGCCACAGAATGAGTTGGTGTGTGAAATGTGCCTCCGCTAACTCCTCCTCCTCCATATCCCGCTGAGGGTAGAGGAGGAACGAGGCCCGGGACAAGACTACTGCTTGCAGGGTGACCGAGACCAGGGCCAACGGAAGGATCGAAGGCGGAAGGTGGTGCAAAAGGAGGCAGGACAGACGAACTCAGAGGGGGAAGAGTAGCTCCCACTGAAGGGCTAGGGGCTGGACTCGAAGTAGGAGGATGGTGATGGAAAAAGTGCACATCATTCTGAATTTCATCCTCAGTGATAGCAGTGAGAGCAGGGTTGGGAGGTGATGATGTTGATGCAGGGAGAGACTCATCAAATATAACATCGCGAGAAACAAAAGTATGACCGACAGATTTACGTTGGAGACGGTATGCCTTACTTTGACTGCTGTAGCCGAGAAGAAGACACTCGTGGGAGTGACTATCTAACTTAGAGCGGTGAGTCTCTATAATGTTGGCAAAAGCTGTGCAGCCAAAAACTCGAAGATGTGAGATGGTGGGCTTGCGGCCATGCCATAGCTCAAAGGGAGTGGTGGCAGGATCGATGACCTTGGTGGGACAGCGATTTAGAACATAAGTGGCGTGATTGATAGCCTCACCCCAAAACTGTTTGTCTAGTCCTGCTGAGAACATCATAGCGCGGACAGAGTTTAAGAGGATGCGATTTTTACGCTCAGCTACCCCGTTTTGCTGAGGAGTGTCAGGGACGGTCAGCTGACGTTGGATACCGTGTTCCTGACAATAGGCATCAAAGAGGGTGGATCGGAACTCACCACCGTTGTCGGAGCGTAGAGTCTTGAGCTTCTTGCCGGTCTGACGCTCAGCAAATGTGTGAAACTCCTTGAATGCTGTGAAGCAGTCGCTCTTGTAGTGCAGTAGGCGGACAACGGTATAACGGGAGTAGTCGTCGGTCATGGTCATGAAGTACTCATAGCCGGAAAAAGTGCAAGGGGAAATGCGGAACGTATTAACGTAACATACAGCAACTAGTTCAGACCTTTTGGGCTCATGCCCTTTCGCAGGCTTTGTCTGCCCTTGTACCAAAGTATAAGTACCTGGTCTTTGGACCTCCTACCTCATTATTCATTTCAGTAAACAAGCTTACTCATACTTGGTCTCTCACATTGATCCTCTCTCTCCTTTTCCTATATGGTATCAGAGCTGAAAGCAGAGTGCCTACTGTAGAGTCGGAAATTTCTGCTGGAAGATCTGTAGAAAAATTTTCATCTAAGGGAATGATGCCGGAAAGAACATTCTTGTGAGAGGATACTTCCATGGGGAGTACTCCGTGGGAGGGAATAGTGCCTCCTGTGGGAGAGGGACTGTCAGTCCCTCCCTTGCGAGGGGAGTCAACCCCGCGCGGGTTGACTCTCCCGTTGGGGGAGCTTCCCAGCTCCGAGGAGCTGGGAGCTCCTCCGAAAGGTGGGGGGCGGGGCCCGGGGAGTTAAGGCTCCCGGGGTTCACGCCTCAGCCTTGGGGGCCGTCCCGAGAAGATGAGGGGGCGTGGCCCCACATGTGGGGCCGCGCCCCTTGGCTGACGCTCCCTGGGTTTACTTGATGCGGCTCGTCCCCATAGGAGGACGTGCCGTTATCCTCGAGGTACGGATCGCCCTGGTGGCGATCCGTGCCCTCCTGAAGTATAGGGACGTCGCCCCTCCATGGGGGGCGCGCCGGTTAGGATTCCGTGTAGGATCGAGGTAGGTGCCCTGGTCTTGGGGCCACGGATCGCCCTCGTGGCGATCCGTACCTCCCTCAAAATTTGGTGGCAGAAAGGGTGCGGAAATGCGTGAATTTTCAGGGAATGCGACTGTGTTAGTTGACTGCGACTGTGCGAAGGGGTGTAAAGGGAGGATCAGCCGTGGTCGACCACGGTTGGTCGATCTGCCACCACGGCCACCTCCCGGACCCCCCAGTCTTTTCCGAGAGGGCGTTTCAGGGGGCATTGTTGGAAGCAGGGATTGGGAGTGCTCTGCCTTCAGCTGGGCATGGTGTGCTTGCGGGAGTGACATAGTGTGCACGGGAATTACAGACGAGCCTAGCAAGTAAAGATCATTGCTTAGCGGGCATGGGGCAATTGGACGTCTGTTCTTGTCCTCTAGATGACAAGTACCATTACCGATAATGCACCACCCACCCTTGGAGTCAAACATTCGAGCTGAAAACAAGTTCTTCCGTAGTGCAGGGACGTGCAAGACATCCTTAATTAAGACGTTTTCGCCGTTAAGAAGTTTAACTTCAACATCGCCGTGACCTTCAATTTGAACTGTAGTGTCATCTCCTAAGAGAGTTTGATCTTGAAGAGCACTTTCTCGTTCAGTGTACTTACAAAATTGATCGCGGTCGAATGCCATGTGATGGGTAGCGCCGGTGTCAACGTACCAATGACGGTCCACAGTTCGAGGTACAAATTCGTTGTAGAGCTGGGTCATCAGTACTCGTCTAGTGTTGTTGTTGTTGCGCTGGCGATTCTTCTGGTTGCGGTTCTTCTGATTTCCGCCTTGTTGTTGAGGTTGATTGGGCGGAGCGCTGCTGCTTGAGGCTTGATTTGGGCAATTCTGGACACGATGTCCAGTTAAATTGCACCCGAAACACTGAATGTTGGAATCTGGTGTCCGCTTCTTAGAACGGTTGCCGTTCTTTCCTTGCTTGGGTGGTTGCCTTTTTCCTGCAAACAATGCGGTCGAAGGTTCATGCTGCATTCTTCGACGAAAAGTTTCTTCAGTGAGAAGAAACGAGATGAGATCTTGCAACGTCAAGTTGGTGTTGCATCTCATCACTTGTAGGAACATTTGGTAGCTGTCAGGCATGCTACCCATGAGTGTGAGCAGCTGCTCTTGTGCGCCTACTTGTACGCCTGCAGACGCCAGCTGCTCAACTATCGACTTGAAAGTGTTTACATGCGATGTGACTGTGTCGTTCGCCTTCATCTTGAGCGTTCGCAGCTTTTCTTTCAAGTGCATCTGGGTCACTGTGTCTTGCGTGGCGAAGTTAGAAGTCAGTGTGTTCCAAGCTTCTGTTGCCGAACGGCAAGAAATAATGTGACCGATAACAGTGTTCTCGCAAAACTGATTTGTTGCCGTCAAAGCATTCTTGCTCTGACGATCCCACTCCGCAATGCTACCTGGTCCGGTGGCAGGTAGAGGGTTAGCGGCAGTGGCTACTGGTCGAGGTACACTACCATCGACAATTCCGAGAACGCCTTCAGCGTCTAACTGGAGTTTCATCTTGTGTTTCCAGTACGTGAAGTACGTCCCATCGAACTTTGTCCAGCCTTTAGTGCTGAACGTGTTCGCCATCGCAGATTTATCGCTGAACTACTAAGGTTCTATTGAACGCTGCGATCGTCTAAGCGAGAAGCGTCCTTCACGCTTTAGCAATCAAGGCGTCCCCTGATTGCTCCTTCACCTGTGCCTAGGGTCTACCTGAAGCCTACGTTATTGTGCTGGGAAAATAACAACCCGTAGCTCTGATACCATATAGGAAAAGGAGAGAGAGGATCAATGTGAGAGACCAAGTATGAGTAAGCTTGTTTACTGAAATGAATAATGAGGTAGGAGGTCCAAAGGCCAGGTACTTATACTTTGGTACAAGGGCAGGCAAAGCCTGCGAAAGGGCATGAGCCCAAAAGGTCTGAACTAGTTGCTGTATGTTACGTTCATACTGTACATCCAGTTCTAACATCTTTTCTCATCCAGTCCGTTAACGGCTTCGTGATCTTCGAAAACCTCTTCACGTACTAACAGTAAAATTACGTCAGTCCTAAGAACCGACGCATCTCTTTCACTATAGTTGGAGGTTCTCAAGTCACGATGGATTACATGACGTGGAGAGCGCGTTGATATGTCTTTCAGATGAGAAGGTCAGTGAGAGCTGACTTGTACATGATAAAAGAGGATCAGATCTCAGTGGCACATGTAGTTGTCACAGATCCAACATAGTGATGGCTTAGATGATCACCCATCCTCCAAGATGGGTTATAGGTGTGGCGGCAGCAGCGAGAGTGATCAAGCATAGGGGTATGCACGAAAGACATCACTTCATCCCTTAGCCTTGGAAATATATGGGTCGACAGTCTCTGAGTTCGATATTTTTATTCGAGATTGTGCTAGAGCCTACCATGAGAGGCGTCAGGGGTACTACTTTCTCTTTCTTTTTGCACTACGTTTTTTAGACAAAGAGTTTTCATTGCTCTACAAAGAGCTTTAGCAGGCGTGGTCTACAAGAGAGTAATTGCAGTAGACAACGCTACTTCATGAGCACCTGTTGTATGCAAGAGTTTTGATTTACCGTGTGTGATATTTTAAGAATGATAGACGACTTTAGAACTACTGATAGCGGGCTTAGCCCCAGTGTTCTTCCTCCCTTCGGACCATCGGTTGCTTGGCCCTTCGGGTACCTCTTTCCCTTGTAAGGCTTGATGGGGTCTTTCCATCCGTTGCTTATTCATTGCTTCGCGTGTTTCTCATCCAGATAGACACACTTTTATACACTTTGTAGTCAATCGTCTTACTGATATTTGTCACCATGCATCCTAGGTAGATGAGGTGTACTCCTCTTAATTGCTGAGAGGGCTCAGACGCAGTAAGAGGCTTATTACCGGCGGGACAGGAGCTCCACTGTCAAAACATTCTGTCACAACTAATCAGAGCTCGAGCAAACATTTTCTAAACACTAGAGTCTATTGGATAATCAGCTATATACCATCTCATTGAGGTCCACTGTCAAAACATTCTGTCAAAACTAATAAGAGCAAAAGTATTTAAATACTAGAGTCTATAGGCCATGGATAAACACCTCTTATTCCATCTCACTGCAATTGTCTGTCAGCACCGTACGTAGTGTCGGCTCTTCGCACTACAGCTAGAGTTAGATTAGTAAACTAAGTCTTCACATCTCCAAACAAAAAATGCAAGTTTGCATCACCAGTGTCTTAATCAAGATAACGGTTGAGTTCGGCTACGGTCGAGACGTCGAAACCATGATCATGCACAGAACAGCTCTCTGTTTCTGCGATGCAAATCCGAAACATGTGCGTTTGTGCATGCCTTGATCAGTTTCTGTTTCGGATCCGTTTCTGTACTTTGATACTCTAAGATGGAGAGTATCTCCGGTCGAGAGCATGGATATTCAGTGCCGCAAGCTCCCCAAGAAGATCATTCATGGACTTCATCTTGAGGTCTTGAACTTGGGGACCTTGAGAATCTCCTTTCTCGTCAACTCTTTCTTTGGAGCATAGTAACAAAAGTGAGACTGATCCGCGTAGTAAAGCTGTACTGCTTTTGGTGAGTTCACTTCCCTTTTCTTTGAGATCATTTTGCGCATGGAGGTACTGTTTTTGCTCAGCTCTGTACCTACTTTTCGCATTGACGTACGCTTTCTCCTTTTCTCTTAGCGAACTTTGCGTACATTTTTACCTTCGATCGGAAGAAATGTTGCGCGTCAATGAACTCTTTCTCGTTAGATGAGTAACTCCTTTGAGCTTGCATTATATGCATCACCAGCTTCTTGCCTTCAGGAGAGTTCATTGACTCCGCCAGCTGCTTCAGAAGATCATCATCTCCGTCTGTATCCAGTGGTGAATTCTTGTCAGTTGCCGGTAATGGATTCACTTTCTTGCGTTTCGATGACCCCATCACTTGTGAGGAACACGCTTCCATGTCCAGTCTTCTTGCTTTCTTGTCTTTGGAATCCATGTTCTCCCATGATTTCGGAACCGATCCCCCTGCTCCGCAATCTGACTCTTTGATGTTCCTCCATTCGACGTGCACTTCCTCATCAGTCATGCTCAGTCAAGCTATTTTTCTGTGCAAGACCTAAATTTTTAAGTAGTAGTGAGAGTCATGATCTAGATCAGCTATACAACAACCACTATCTCTGAGCTGCCAAATTGCGATGCCACTGACATCATATATAATGAGAACTTCAAAGCTCATCTGTGTACAAGCTTAGAAGACAATGTTGAATACCGACACATGAGTGTTTTATTCCAACACTAGAGGAAAAGACCCACTAGCTAAAGCTATTAGTTAAAATGATAATTGCATGAATCATATGCATGATCCTCACCAGATACAAAACCAAGAGGTAAGAGACGAATGTGTAGATGTCATAGAGCATACTAAAAAGCTTAATATATGCATATGGTAACGAGCTCAAGACAAAACGAAGATTACCGAAGTGGCGATTGCCGTCAAGCTGGTTCACTCGTTAGAAAGAAATTCGACTTACAGTCCGCAGAAATGTTCACCATAGACTCTTTCGGTGGTTTGGAACTCATGTATGCACACCAATTGCGACTCCACCACCGAGATGCTAGAAGAATCAAGTACTAATGGAACACAATAAACGCATTATAACTATCGTAACTATATACTGAAAGAATCTTAGGGTTTCATGCACCGGTTTGCTTTTCCTGAACTCCAAATTGTGTCACTGACAAAAACAGGTTCTCAATGCTGTAAGTGGCTAGTGTTCACATCGCTTATCAGCTGACTGAAAGCGAAAGCAGCAACATGAACATAAGTACATATATATTCCTAGTTGCGTCGTATACCGGGCATGCTTATTTTCAGCTCTTTCCGGCATGATCCATCTCCGTCATGGACCTTAGCTCCGGAAGCCGAAAAGGAGCTCCGTAAGAAGAACAAGAGATCATCCGATTCATAATAATGATACTAAAATAGGAAGATATATATATGTGATTAGTATATATAATGATACTAATCACTGGGCTATATTATCGACCATCATAATCAGGTTCTGCGTGAGAAATTTTAGTAGCATGTTCTGCAAACTTGCGCTGGGAAGTTTACATCGAAATAGCTATCACTTATGTAACAAATTAAAGTTCAAACTTCTATCTTAACATTTGCACAGATATCTTTTGATAATCCTTTTTCTTCTTTTGAAACTTCTTATGTACATGTGCTGAATCTGAATCAAACAAATATTCAACTGAACAAGGTTCACTCTTCAGTCATCCATCATAGTTGGGGAAGATTTAATTATGAGTGCTTTTTGATCTTTTAGTTGAGTGTCCACTAGTATTTACAAACAACCGGGCTCTTCATGATCAGTCATTTAAATTCCTTCTTCATGTTTCTCATCAAATTATGAATCGGTACAACAATTGGTTAGTACATATATACTAGTAACTTAACCTACCTCACATTCATAAGTAAAGTCATGCGGCCTTATCGTTGTTTCGGGTTACACTTATAAGTATTAAGAGGTGTTCTCCCTTCGTTGATTAAGGAAACTCTTTACTTGACATTAGGGTAAGGAATCACTTCACTTTATATTTATGAGGAGGGAACATAAACATTTAAAATAAAATGTAAGAGAGAAATAAAAGAAATTTTGGACAAGTATACTTAGTATAGAAACTAGAGACTTACTTTCAGAGATCAGTTACGTTCGAGAACGTGATTTCTTTATTGATGACTTCCATCGATGGTCGGTTTGTTCATGGCTTGAAAGACCGAAACAAATTTATGGTTATGTTAGGACAGTTACGTTGATGGCTATGTCACTAATGAGACGCACTAAGAGTCTCTTTAAAATAATAAACGTACTAAGAGGCAAAAATGAGACACACTAAATATCGCTGTAACAGAATATGATAAACTAACATTGTAAAATCTTATAAACAACAAGAAGTCACCATCGTTATGGTCAATTCTCTCTAGACCCGTTATTGGTATGTTCACTGCTCATTGGTCAGACACCACAAATATATGTGTAATCCTTATGTAGTTCAAGAAACAAATGCTACTATGTTTTCTACATGGTTTTTCATATAAGATTAACACTTGTAAGTTGTAGAGGAGAAACTGGATGACTAAGGAACTGACGTAAGAGTAAATAGTTCTAGACTGAGTAGGTTAACGTTCAAGCTCAACTTTCCAAGAAAGCCTTAGAAATCTGGAATACAAGTAAAAACCTCTCATGGTATGTTGCTTTTTGAAAATAACTGTTTGCACTTCAGTGTTCTATATTAGACTTTTCTTTGCCTCTTAGGTTACAGTAATTACATGTCATGCCAATTTGGAGAGTCTTCCTAATTGTCTCAGGATGGTCATTCATCCTCCAGTAGCAAACCATGTACTATAATCTTATAAAGAGCGAGAAAAGTGAATTTTGATAATATTAACAAGTTATTATAAATAATAAAAAAGTTACAGATAATACATATCAATCTATGATAAAGATATAAAATTTAAATAGTTTATAACATAAAGATATATCAATGTATAGAAAGAGTTTAATCCATCAATGCATGTTTCTAGTTCATGAAAGCAAAGAAAAAAAGTACAAAATATTCATGATGAGATTATTTTATTTTGCATATTTATCAAATAAAATTGGAAGGGATGATGTAAACTGACATAATAATATTAAAGTTTTTGAAACTGGAAATTAAAAATTAAAAATTAAAAATTAAATGAAAAAAAGGTAAACATTCAAATATAATAAAATTCTAAAATATATCCTTATGTAATATGTCGTACATGCACATGAAATATGGGAACCTCCTTATGATTACCTCGAGATAATTAATTAACTTTGCATTCGGAATACTACTAGTTGGTACCACCGTTTAAACAGTGAGGATATAGATTAAGTGAACCATGGTAAACTTTCACTAAGTAATATTAAATAGTAATTCCTGGTTTTTCTAAATTTCTAAAAGACGTTGTGATACGCGGTCTACTAAATATTTTGTTCTTTTAGATATATGATTGATGATTTAATCTAATTTACAATATTTAATCATTATTCTACTTTTAAATTTTAAAAATTTGTTATTAAATAATAAATTCTCTCATGCTGATGTAGTTTATAAATTTCTAATCAAATCATATATCTATTTCAAATTTTATCTAAGCAGAATAATGAGAATTATATATTACTTTCATTATAAAAATGCAAGAGAATAATGGCTTCTCTGTTATCTCCTAATTACGAGAATAAAATACTATCTTGAATATCACCTCAAAGCATTTTAGAGCAATTCATAACCGTTTATGAAATTTTCTGAATATGATTCAACATAATTTTTCTAGATTATCTTTCTTAAGACACTTTTGCAAAATCTCGAGGTAAATATCAAAAATTTCTTGTTAAAATTTAGATCTAACATAGCATGCATATGAAGATTTAGCTTCTTGCATGAGGGAAAACTCTTGCTCCAGGTGATTGAGTAAGTTGACTGTCTTGTTGAGTCCTTTTTCATGGTATCTACTTACAGTAAATGCAGGATAATCACTATTTGCTCTATTCGCAAGTGCTTGGCAATTCACATTCTAGCTATTGTTATTTGTTTCCACCAAATGGGAAGAAAATGACTTCAAAATCTTGTAGATAGAGGAGTAACTAGGAAAATTCTTCCTTGTATGGAAATCAACTTGGAGTTTTATATCCTCTGGCGCCCTTCATGACCATTTTTCCTCTACATTTAGTGTTGTGGTTAGCATGTCTATTAATGTTAAGGTGAACATGTATGTATATTAGTATTAAAGTTAACATGCCTATTAGTGTTAAGGCTAACATGTCCATATCATATAACTCTATGTCTTAGCTCCGTTCGTGAGTGTTATGTGTTATGTTCGTGATTGATTATTGATCATCTCAATAATCACAATCATATATGATGTTTAAATGTGGTAATTGATTTTGTGAGAAGCTAGGATTCATATGTTAAGTATAACACGAGATCAAGTATTTATATTATATTATGTTCATTAGTGCTATAAAGTGTTTAGCAACCAAGACCACGAGAAACTATCACCACCCCAAAATCTACCTTGCAATCTGAGAAGCCTCACTAATCAATCATTCACAAGTAAACTGGAACATAATGCCATATATACCATGCGTTTATTTAGACGGATGGAAAGTGAGCGAAACACAAACCATAAGGTTATTCATTACATCGTTTGTCAAGAGGAAAGCTATGGTCACGAGTGTCTTATTCGTTCATGGTTGAGTACGTCAATACCATGGAATATGTTTTACAATAAAAGGAACCATGCACAGATCCTGCACTACAACAACGCGGTAGACAATGGAACCACACTTTTGACACTGCATTTTTGTCAATGCTTATTTGAAACTCGTGGGTTTGCGTATACTTTTCTCCTTCCGTACTCTGAGGAGCAGTTTCAGTAGAACTATATTCTGAGCGCCGCAAATTCCTCGATAAGAGAATTCGTCGACATCAAAAAGTCATAGATTGCTATGCACCTCTCTTCTGTTTTATGAGAGCACAGTAATAAAGATGTACTTGCTCTAGTGAATTCCTTGTCCTCTACTTCGAGAAGATTTCGAGCCACGATGCACTCTTTCTCTTTCAATATTGTGAAGAGTTGTACATCCACATATACTCTCTCCTTGGATCTCAAGAGCTTTTGTGCGTCATTGAACTCTTTCTCCTTCTTTGAGTAACTCAGTCGAGTCCGCATAACATCCATCGCCATCTGGTCCTTTCCTCCAAGGGGCTCCAGAATGTGACCATCTCCGTTTCTCTTAGAAAATGGAGAGTTTTTGTCAGTTACCGCAACCACGGCAAGTACTGATTTGGCATTCATCTGATTCAGACCGATTTGGCAAACATCATCTGGATTCAGTTACTTTTCAGTATCGAGTAAATCAGTGTAAGTATTTCGGGTAACAGACTTGTCGGTACGCAGATCGAGTAATGGACCCATGCGGCAGGCGCCTCCAGATCTTGTGTTCTCACTTTCTTCCCCCTGGATCCGGATTCGTCACACTCCATCTTTTCCTTCCCCTTGTATCCGGATTCGTCACACTCCATCTTTTCCCTCCTCTTGTATCCGGATTCGTCACACTCCATCTTTTCCTTCCCCTTGGATCCGGAGTCTTCAAAGGCCATTTTCATATTCTCCGATTCTAGTCTGCTTGTTGTGGACTTGTTGGTGTTCCTCCGTTCCACTTCCTCATTGCACCTGTTTGAAGGCCGCTAAGGTAAATTTTCCTTCTGCGTATGCAATACATAAATTTAGGGTAAATTGTCACCTCGCTACACACGTTTGTCACGTGAATCAGAACACGCAGAAAGAATCAATCAGCTCAATAAAATGGGATTTTGAAGGCACTAACAACATCATATTTTACGCATATTCTGATAAGGATTCAAGAAATTCTGGTAAAACATTTGTGTACTAGAGGAGAGGATGTTGCAACTCTAACTTTCTTAAGAGGGGATCAGCTACGTATACTATTCTAAGAGAATGTCATTTCAATATTACTCAAACATAACATGTCTGCGGCTCGTAAGCAAAATACAAGAAAACAAGAGAAAAGAAGTTATCGTGAGTATGTAGATGAGCATAGGAAGCTATCTGTGAATGAGGCAAAACTGAGATTTCTGAATCCACGTCCAGATGAGAAAACTTCTAAGGGAGTGTAAATTACCAAGACGGGAATCTCTTGGAGAAGAAACAGCAGGCGGCAGCAAAACTCGCCGGAAGCTCAACACTGGATGTCAAGTGTCCACACCACCTCCACCATCTGGCTGCAGGAACGTCAAGGTATGTATATGTTGAGTGAGTGAGAACATGCTAGAGATTTATACAAGTGCGGTATATGCATTCTGTTACAAGAAAGTAGGAACGAAAGCGAAAGCCCAGCTACGCTAATTGTCGTTATGTGGAGAGAGCGTCAAAGTTAAACGAAAAGGTGCCTATACGGGAGAACAGTTACGATTATCTTTGTACATAACCGTGGAACGCTGAAGGTCACCGTTGTGAATTCACAATATGATTTTATATTTATTTTTGATACCTAATACTGTTACCTTAAGTATTCAGTTTCTCTACTGCAAAAATTCACGAGAGAATCGAGGACCCCCGGAGGTGCTTGCAGGAAATGTTAGCGACGCCTTATCTCATTTAACTCTAGTCGAAATGCAAACATTGAAAATTTTAATAAATAAAGAAAGGAGTCGATTCATATCCATGTTAATTCGTTATAATGAGAGGTCCTACGGAGGTTCATATTGAGTTTAAAGGGGGAGAATGATGGATCTAGAAATTAGTTTACTAGATACCGTCTTGTTAGCACCTGCGGGTAATAGAAACTTAGCTTCTTTAGGTCAGTTTGTAGGACTTGAAAAGAATATCCTTATAGGAACGAGTCTACGTATAAACCTAGTGAGTCCTGTTTTCTCTAACAATTCAATCAAGAAAAGAGTCTCTAATCACGTATATACCATTGTGGTAAAATATTTGAAAGATAAAGGTTAGTTGATTCTCGAAGTGGAGTTTAAAAGAGCCGTTTACAGACTCAACAAGGACAGGACTCAGAAATTCGAAACTGAGAACTGTCCATCCTAATGGGGAAGAATACCCAACACACTGTGCCACTGACGTGAAAATTGTTGTCAAATCTCGACATATACCATAGTTACGGGAATCCCTACCTGGACTCGCCTGCTCGGATTAGCACGCGGTCGCCTTAAGTGCACTTCCTAGTGCTGTTTAACGCTAAGGCTTTGACAAGCTAGTCCTTTGCTACACAAGCTTCATTTCTAGTTGGGACCAAATCTCACCTTAAAATTTTGATGGATCCTGTGGTAATTTTAAATTTTGTGGAGTTAAATTTTGTTCTTTTATTAACTAAAAAGAAAAACAAAGATCAATAGATGGAAATTTTCACCATCAAATATTATAAGAGCACAGGTCGGACCATCGCATATAAATCACTCATGGGTTTTTGCCCACAACTGAATCATCCATGATACATTTTATTTTAAATCAAAATTTACAATGCTTGTAATTTTATCCCAGAGTTAAATTGAGTTGTTGTTTTTCCCACTAGATAATTCGGAAGATAAAATATCCGTAAAATAACAGTCACTTCAATAAGAGTAGTACAGAGAAAGTTATGACATTTCAAACTATAAGTCCAAATTGAGTTCATCAGTGTTTACGGACAAGTTGGCAGACCGCCAGCATAACAGTCAGTCTGATCAGTTTGCCAATGAACAACCACGCTCGTACATGATCCCGCAACTAGAATTCATGGGATTGTCATAGAGTGTCTCCATTTCTGTCTATTTTATATCCATAATTTTTTTATTTTTCAATATTAGAATTTTTATACATGTCATTATTTCAATTTAAGCTTTGTAGTTTCGGTTGATATCGAATCTAGCTTCACCTCGATTAGTGAAGAGATCATTATGAGATTTTCTAGGTGGCGTTTAGAAGAATATCTAACTTGGTCTTGCCAGCATTAAAGTTTCAAGCTTTTAGTTTAAGATAGGTAACAATGAAATGAGAGAAAACAAAGCCCAAACTAATAGAGTCTTATAATTGAATCGATTTCACACAATTTGACAAAATAGTTAATATAGAGTTGAAGGAATTTGAAAGTGAATTCTGTCTCTCTAACTTCATCACGTACTGGAACTTGCAAGCTGCATCTCACCACACACCTTCCTCTCACCATGATCTATTTAACTTTGGGCCAAAGTTTCCTCTTTCTTTTTTATTTTCGTGGATATGTGCTATGGACAAAATACTCAAGATGAAACGTGACGCGGACTCAAGTTGGAGTTTGAAATCAGGTGAGGTATAGTGAACTACGCCATTTACGCGCTCGGTTTTTATGCTACCAGCAGAGATTTAACTTTGAGGAAAATTTAGGAGAATTTAGAAGACAGAACTTTCAGTATCACAAGAATGAAAGAATTCGAATAACTTTGTCAGGTTAATATATGCTGCTAACTTGACGCCAAGATAACAACGGGGACTGAAACTTTAGAGACACCTTGCAGTTAGACAGCGTAGTTGAACATCACTTTTGATTCAAATGAAGAAAAACTAATGAGAAAGCAGCGGACACGCATATGTAAGTAAGTCCATTAACACAACAAAGAGACATCTACGTTATAGAGGTACAATTCTTCTCTATGAAGAAGGCCCATTAAGTTTCTTCTAGTGATCTAGGAGGATCAACATAAAGTCCAATGATAACTAGAAAGATTTATGTAGATTAGCTTAGAGTTTGCTATTGGTGCAAGCTCTCAAATAGAGTCAAAACCTCACGTAGTACCTTGTAGGACTGCTGGTCTACGTTCACATAAATCTTGGAGTAGTCTATAGACACAGCAGAAATCTCTTACTGCCATAGTAAAAGGAGATATTGCCTTGAGAGTCCCAGCTGTCTTAGCGTTACCCCACGATTGCCCTTAATAGCATCGCGAACATGACAAACAACAGCTAGACAAGCGGACCTGAAATCTGGGTATGAAGTACTCTTTTACATGCATCTAACTTTCAGCACCCATAGTCAACCTTCATACCAGATTTTCCTCCTTTGTGACTTCATGCTGTGCCGACCTAGCTTTCTTTCAGGTGACACAAGCATACGGCAGTAAGGGAACGACTGCGACACAGGACCTAGTACTTCCAGTGCCTTGTTGACAAGTAAAGCTTGACTAATGGCGGAAAGGGGCTTTCCTGCACGATGCTGTCCATCACACGCTTTGGAACATCGACCTCCCTGCACCTGTACTGTCATCCGACTGACTGCCATCTGGGTTTCAACCTTCTTGTCCTTCTGCCATAGCTTCGAACCAAACTTTCCAACGCAAAGTTCAATCAACACCGAATTGCTTAGATGGAAAGAGTTGCAAGTGCCACAGCCCACAGAGCCTATAGTGGGGCGGTTTCACTACACTGGCCCTTTCTGTCCTCTTTCATTCAAAACTTATGATCTCCATCTCATTCTGACTGCTCTTCGGTCTATCATGATTTGAAATTAGAGAGAGACCAGGTAGATGTAAAATATTTGACACGATTAGTAAGTTTATGAAAGGACCCGGCAACATGCTTGGGAGTTAGTGTAAACGTGATAAGCTACGGTAACCTCTATCATTTGCTGTGTGAAGGAGGAACCGCTTATCGCGTAACACCACTGCGGCAGACTGGAAGTCCGCTGCGCCTTGCACAACGCAAGTCATACTCGTGCTGAAAGAAATGTTTATCAAAAGTGTTAATGGTAGAAAAGACGTACATATGCAGCCAAATGAAGAAGAGATTTAGTAACGGAGGAACAAGAGAAGAAATGGTAGAGGAAGGAAAGAGCGCCATTCTTAACAGTGAGCAGTTGTGTGTATACAGTTTTTGTGTACAAGTGAAGGTGAGTTGTCTACACCTTTGACCAGAAAAGCGTCCACTCTGGGTCCACTTCAGTCATCCAGGAACAATGATATTAAAATTGAGAGATTGACAGGACCAGATGTGTACATATTGGTACATGCGAACTGCAGGTCGCCCAACCAGATGTCTATATAATATACCCACATCGCTGGCTCCTTACCTAATTCTATCGTCTTGCACGCTAACCTTCTTCATACCGTAAGTAACCGTCCTAAAGGTCCTAGTGTATAGCTCTTGGAGTAAAGTCTCTACAGGTCTTTTCACCTAAGTCTGACTCTTCACGTCTTTCTAGCCTGAGAGTCCCTGATCTCTATGAAAAAATTTATGGTATATACACCTAACACCGCATTTCATAGAGAGACTGTAACACTACTTACCGGCCCTCTACAAATCGAAGCTAACAGAATGATAACTGAAGGCTGTTTGGTGCCGATGGTAAGGTACTGCGCTGAAAGCTCTACACTGTTCGGCAACACTAGATTGCATACCCTCCGGTCCACACACGAGAACACCAACATTGCTCCCACTGAACTGCTTAGCACAGGAATCGAAAACATCTGCATTGATCCCATCCCCCCACCTTTAGCTTTCAGGCCAAATAGCGTTAACAATGATATATAATGGTACACGGATAAAGCAGTTAACAATGATATACTTACCAAATGCGCAAGGAAATGTGTTTGAGATGATATTCAAGATATGGCACATTTAAGACTAACCCTATATCACTGCTAAAACTCAACTCCCAAACTGGTTAGGCCGAGAGATCTCTAACGTCTTCACAAAGGTTCTTGTGAATTATTCTAAGCACTATGCAGACGAGAGAGCGAGCTTACCATTTAGATCAGGTCGGACTCCATATACTGTATTGGATCGCTGAACCAACTTCTGGACTGTAATGGGATTGTAGTCCTCAGAACTTTCATGTGAATCATTGAGTAATGGTTCGTCAAGCACTGTTTCTTCTCTTCCTTTTCTTTCGACCTTTCTTGAAGTACATCCGAACAGATGCCATATGAGTATCACAGTTCCTCCGAAGATAACAATGCCAACGACCATTCCCGCCAAAACAATCAGTCCTCTGACCCACCAGGGCACCAAGTTGTAACTTGCATGATCTTTTGGGTACAAGTAAAAGTATCCCACAAGACCTGTGAAAATAATGTAACCCAGAGTCGATGCAGCAATAGCTGCACCTATCCATACGATGTTCCCTGATCCGACCAAATGAGACATACTTTTCTGTTCCGCTCTCGCATCATATTCGGTTTGCATGTGGGTTATGATGATTTCGTCCTCTCCTTCTTCAAGGTCCTCCAACAGTTCTTGTGTGACATAAGCCTTGACGTTCAGTTTCAACTGCTCGGCATACTCTGGATAAATGACATTCGGATGCAACGAGTCTAAAACCCGAAGTTCCTTGTGGGTTTTCACTGCCCAGACCAACGTGACATTATGAGGTAAGCCTGGCTCGTTCTTTTTGTAACGGTGGAGCAAGTCTCGAATTATAGCCACGAATGGTGACACACCGATGCCTCCAGCAACAAGCAAGAGAGCTTCATAGCTGTTCGAAACCAAAAATCCAACACGAAACATTTTAAATGACCGATCAACTATTCTTCAACATCTCAACATCAACAGTATCGACGAGGAAGCAAGCATGCAAGACGAGTTCACAGGATCCTTACTCAAGAAAGCAGCTGCTTTCATGTCCATAAGGTCATTTTAAATGACCGATCCACTTTTCTTCAATACATCACATCAATAGTTTCGAGGAGGAAGCAAGCATACAAGACGAGTTCACAGGATCCTTACTCAAGAAAGTAGCTGCTTTCATGTCCATAAGGTCCTTCGACCCTCGCCTTCAGTCCCAGAGGACACTTGCTGATGGCAGCCTTTTTGACATGATCGCCTAGATTGCGAGTCCAGGTCCCCAACGGCTTGATCAAAAACTTCATGTTATGTGGACTATCTTCGGGACTGGAGGAGACGCTGAAGGGATGCCACTGTAGTAGATTTATGCTCGGGACATTGAGGAACACGAAACTGAGTTCGTTATAAGCCAAACCTGCAAATGGAGGGTTTATAATTGTGACATATGCAGAAACCGACGAGTGAAACAAAGTTTTCGTCCATACCAGCATGACAAAATCTTGATCTATCTGTCCAAGAGAAGTTAAAACCCTAAAAGTACCTGAGGGCTTTGGAAGTACAAGCTCAAATGCTCCACAAGGTAGGAGTGTAGCTGAGAGCACGCCTACTTCTTTTCGTGACTGGCAAAACCTCAGGAACCTATCAAACGCGAAGAGAAAGATTCCCGCGAAGGCTACACCGACAATAAAGTCACCCACATGAAGGAGCATAAATACAACAAAGACAATAAATAAGTGATGTGTGTAATAGAAGAGCTCAAATGCTCGTATCCTCGTGTACTGGAAGGAAGTGATCCACATCAGCAACCCTGAAACCAAGGCAATTTCTCCAGGTATGATGGCAACCCCAAAGGGCTTCCAGTGAAGCAGCTGCCAAATACATTCATCAGTTAGCACCTTTACATTATGCTTCCTTCGGTCCCAGGAAATTACTGTTTCAACCATCCATATGAGGATTCGTATGTTTTGAATGCTTAGACGAAAACTTTGAGCAGAAGATGTAAGGAAATCGTGAAAAGGCAAAACTAAAATTTGAATAAAACTGTCAGAGTTGCCAAAGGAGTTAAGTAGAACCCGGAGAGCTCAAATGATGTAGATGTGGTCCTTTACTCACTTTATCAAGCCGACCTTCAAAGAACCAAGGACCAATGTAGAAAAGACCATGCAGCGTAAAGAGAGTCATCGTCAAATGACCCAGCCATATATGGTATTTTGCAGCATGCTCGAACGGTATGTCTATGAGTCGGAGCAAGACAGATCCCCTCGAAACAGGAATGAAGAGCAACCCGAGGCAGAATTCTCCAACCCATCCAAGACGAAGCCCAACTCTTTTTGCTTTCTTTATCCTCCTGCAAGTAGAGAAAATTATCGCTAACTGTTGGTTATTCATGTCACGGGAATTCTTCTGCACATTCTCCAACGTACGATACAAAATGCCTGACGTAACAACCGCTGCCCCGGAACAAAGTTGAGAATGCAGTACTTACGACACAGGAGAACACGTAGGTTGTAAAGTCTGAGCATTTCAAGGTTTCATCAATATCAAAAGTTATGTACGAACACGTATTACCTGAGATCCCAACACATTCTGCGGAATGAAAGTCTTAAGCTGAAGACCTAAAGCTTACTCTTCTTATAGACAGGGAACTAGAAATACGACTCACAGAAAAGTTGTGGAAGCGTCGCGATACTCCTCAGCCAGAGTTCGAAAATCATTAAAGAGGTAGACGATTAGAATCCACGATAAAAGTATCAACAAGCCGCTCATCCAGAGAAGCTCTGCTGTAGTTACTACCCCGAGAGGACCACTCACTATCACTGGATGAGTTCCTAAGCTGCCTCTGGAGTCCTTCCTCTTGCGTTCTTGGCTGTAAAACAACAATGCTTGGTCAGTCGCGGGTGGAGAATATGGCTTTGAACAAATCTTTCATGACAGGCGGACCACCTGAGCTGAGATTACCAAGTCACTGCGAGTATCACAGACAATAACATCAGTCAAGCCATACGTATAGCTTGTATTTCGAACAGGACTATATAGTCAGAACCTTCAAACTTATCTCCACAATAACAAAGCTCGGTCAAAACAGAGCTTTATTGTGACAATGGACCTACTTGAGAACAGATGGCGCGAACACATGATAAGTACCTTCTAGCTGACTTCGGGAAGAAGTAGAGATACAAGGTTCCACCGAAGACAAGAAGGAAGACGGGGGTAGCAAATAGCAGAATGAACGAGCCTGAAACACATCATTCAGCCACGTTAGCTCCAAACACTTACCTGGTGCCTGCGTCAGGCCTGTGCCCAGAACAGAAACAATACAAGCAGAAAAACACCATATCAACGTCTATGGAAGCCTTGAATTAGCTTTGGATGGATTTGCACTTTGCCTTTCTCGTCCAAGTCCATCCAACGCGATTCGGAATTTGAACGGAATCCGACATTGGAGTCTCTTAACGAGGAGAATAAGATGCATGAGTGCACACACTATTCTACTCGAAGAATCCAACATATTCATGAGATTCGTCCATATATGTAAATAGTTATATGTCGCGCTATGGATGAACAGTACGTGATTAATCCAGAGTAGGTAAGGAGATCTTGATTCTCAGAGCATGGGAAGAAAGTAGAGCGCCTAGTAATTCGAAGGGTATCCGTGTCACCCACCACGCATGATTACATGATTCCTTGGGTGCAACACCGCTAAATCCACTCACTTTGAAACTGAGCATTCGAACAGTGTTGCCCCATTGGAACGGATCTTCCAAATGGGGGAAGAGTGTTCGAATGCCCTCTCGACCATTCGACGTGCTGTAAATGAAACAAAGGAAAACTCCAAAATTCCTCCGTATTCCTCCTCATTTCATAGACAAGACTAAACGGCATCGTGCCCGAGAAAACCATTCGAGTCAAGAATGCTGACGTGCAGTCTCAGTACGAAGCTCAGTTGTTGAAACATTTTTACAATATGCAAGAACGATTATCTCACCAGAAATTCCCCAGATGTCCGTCTGAAATGAGACGAACCAGTATTGCGCCAATGCCCGACCAAATTCAGTAGGCAAGATCATCAGAGTTCCAACGTACACGAGCGCTGTCAGGCACAGAGTAATCCAAAGAGTCCATTGCAACACCGGCTTGGCACGTTGCTTGTATGACACTCCTTTCAGCTTCACCTCTTGCTCAGTGTCATTCAAGTTCCCCATCGACGTAGGCTTCTCTGATGCGACTCCTCCGGAATTGTCCGTCAACAATTCGCACTGAACTCCCTTCTCCTTTTGTCTCCTTCTAGATGTGTTCTCGAAGAGTTGCTGCTTCATCATCACAGAAGTCTGCGCATAATTTCTTACCACAGATAGGCGGAAAGAGAGAGTCTAGAACCATTGTGGGCAAGGCTAGAGAAGGTACGGGCAGGTGGGAGAAGTCAGGCGAGCGCCACAATCACTATCAAATCCACGTGGTGAGAGATACACCAGAATTCTCCATTGCAATACAACTCGAAGACTCGAATTATCTCAATTCTGAACCAATCGCCATCTCTCATGCATCTTTTTCTGTAAAGCTTGTCCACCGTCTTCACTCTTGTGTCATCTCATCATTCTGTACACTGAAACGGTACACTCTTCTCAACACGAATCTTCACATGGTCCACTTCACCTTTTCATCCTCAACTCACCGCCACCGTTCCTTCATCCGTCCTCGCCTCTCTCTCCCCGCCCCCGCCTACTCTGTGCTTACAGACTTCTTTCTCAGTCTGCTGCTAAGTGAGAATACCTCTCACAACTAACAACCAATATGATGCAACAACATAATGCATCACTTCCTGGAAGACTCTCCAGCTCTGTTTCTTGAAACGAAATTCTCCAGGAAGATATTCTAACCACGGCTCATCATGTAGGAAGGGAGCAAGAAGGAACGGTTCCGTACGAGAATTCCGTTTAGACGGAGTCTGGCTGCCGGCGACACTAATCTGGCTGGCAGATTGAGTACGGCAGAGGTTATATTTCCCATCTTCTGGTCGTACCTCTTCCTTTGAATTGTCGAGCCAACCTACACGACACGAATGATCAGAAAGGAGAATTGGCAGATTGTGCTACACACAAGACTCTGACGGTTTAGCACAAGAGAGAGTGTGCTCGGCACACGCTACGAAGTCTTCCTGCCACCCATCACGTTTTCATGCATGCATAAGCATGCCACCAGAGTGGCTGAACACACGTTAATTAACGGAGAGAGCTAACGGAATAGTACAGAACCCACATCCCTGATGAACGTTGAACGGGGAGAATGATACTACAGCCAGGATGACCTTGCATACCGTATATAGCTGATATAGTGCCACATAACAGTGATTTACTTTATCAGACCGCTACAACGAATTGCGGACTTGATCAGACTTTCTAATAATTTCCTGCTTGATCATACCCTTGATCTGAAGTTGCAAGTCATGTTGTTTATTCACACCAAAAACTGAAATTTATCTCGCTTTTCGGAGGAGCAGTGACGCAGGAAAAGACTTTGAAAAACCAATTTTTAGATTGTTGGTTGACTTCTCTCTATGTTTGCATAGTTCTTTTTAACTAACAATCATTACTGACTAAGCAAAGTGACATGGTACGACTGGCAACTCCAGGTCAGAGGTCCGATCAAATAAAGAATTATAAAAGAGGTCCAATCAAATCCAACATTCTTTCCAGGGGTCTGATCAAGTAAAAAATTTCAAATTTTACTTGTTTACACCCTCTGTAGATTTGTGGTAGTATATAATACCTCACTTAATTATGTATTGCTTGGTCACACTCTTGACTAGTTATTGACAGCGAAACTAGTCATTTGTCATGTCTTATCGCACCTATCAGTTTTCACAATATGTATCATCTGGTGTGTATTTTATCTGAAATAGTTTGAATTGCAGAGATATTTATCATGGTCTAAAATAGAAAAATGATGAAAAGAATTGCAAAATCATTCGTTTATTATCGGTAGCCAGTCCGGGGGTGTGATCAAATAATGCATGGTTAAGAGAGGTGTAATCAAACACAACAGATTTACTCAAGATATGATCAAACAAAAGTCTTTTCTTTAGAAGTTACGAGATCTCGTCTTGTTCATGTTGCTTGAACATGTCCCTTCTCTGGTTACCCGTCCATTCCAATTTGTGCCACAGTTTTGGATGCTAGTGACGAGAGATAAACGGTAAGGACACAAAGTTAAATAATCAAATATCGTGTTGCACGAGAATTGAAAAAAGATTTGATTGTTCATTCGTGGTGAAGAAAAATGGTTATCCAGATATGCGCAATTATAAAAAATAATCTTTTTCTCGTATTTTTCTTCTTTTTTCATTTATAGTCAATATATACATTAACTCTACAACGAGATACATTTACAATCAACCAAGACCTTACTATATTCTGGACGTTCAAATAAACTAGTCTCATGATTTACAACTGGTATAAATTGAGAATCTTACACATATAATCTGAGCATGCTAAACACGTGCAGTGTCGTTACAATGCGTGAGAACTTCTTCACTCAAAAACATCATAGGGAATGTTTGCTACCTATTATAGGATCACCAAGCCATTTAGAATTTTTTTTAAATATTTTTCTATGATAAATTGATATGAACTCAAAAATAATTGTCGAGAATGTTTGTTTGATCATATGATCACCAAGCTATTTACAATTTATTTCTAATCTTCTTATATGAAATCTGGATCCATACATGATAAACAGATGCTTTAGTTTAGAAAAATATCATCAAATGATCTCATTTGGCCGACTTGTGCACTAATAATATCTTTTTTACTATTTTTATATGACAAACTAACTAAAATACTCAACTTTGACCTTCTACAGTCTGTTGATATGCACTCCATTCAAGATGAATGTTATAGCAGTTCAAAGCCTATGAGCTTTTCATTGACATGGATAATATCTTGATTAACACAAGATAACTCCTACCACAATTGATCAAAATTGATAATTTTCAACACTTTATAACTCGAAACGTCTCAAATCATCGTGTTTGATCTAAGTTTTTGGATGTTCAAACAAGCTCCATACTAGACCTACAACCATTAAAAACCATTATCTTCTATAGCTTTCAACAAGACAAGGCATGCACACATTAAGCAACCATTGAGTTCGAGACGTGATATCGAAGACAATGGTACTTTGTAGTTAAAGATTCTCGGTCAATAATCTCGACAAAATGTAACTTCTTTTTTATTGAATTCTTCGCACCAAATTCACAACGTATCTCTCTTGACTCACTTGCATCAACTCTAGGAAGTTCCACCTCCAAATCTCAAATCATTTGCTCAAGACCAACCAAGAGATATAAGTGAAGTCTCTCCTCTTTCAAACCCGTCACGTTGTAATTCGAACTTCAACAATCTGTTGCTCTCAACTCAAACTTCCAACTGGACTCAAATTTCACAAGAAATTCTTTCTGACCTCTCACTATTACTCTCTGAAATTGCAACTTCAGATCTCAAACAAGTTGCTCGAAATGGATCAAGTCTTTCGTCTGAAATCTCGATGGCTAAAATCCACGATCCCAACACCTTCTCTTAACAAAAAGAGTTGAAATTTTCACAAGTAGTAAGTTGATAAGCCACACTTCAGTCTTGGATATTTTCACTCAAAGATTCGACCTCATGCTCATGAAACAACTCAATCGTTGAATCCAAGAAAAAAAGTTTTACTTTTATCTCGTAGTTGTTACAGTCAATTGATCATTTCGACATCAAATCCAACCCAAACGTAGGACTTATACATCAGTGTCACTAGCATTATCGAAAGTGATCGAGATGGATGTAGTGAAGCTTGATACAGAGTTGATTCGAGAATGAAAGATCAAGAACTCGGATCGATCCTCCATCCATGGGTACAACTCTTGCAACTCCTCACACTCCATGTAGAACATCAAGAAATACTCGAGAAACACCAAGTAAAGAAGAATGCCCTCACAACCCTTGACTGTCTAATTTATGAGAAAAGATTAAGATTATGAGAGGAGAGGACCAGATCCCTTTGGGCGGATTTGAAATTCAAAAGTAATTAAAAATTCTTACGAAGTATTCTCTCCAACTGCGTATTATACGAGAGAAGAATCTTCACGAACGATTTTAACTTTGAGGCCCCTAATATGAGCAGTACCACCGTTGTGCCGTTTGTTTTGATGGACGTGAGGATTTCTGAGATGAATTTATCAGGGCCGTAGGATCAGGAAAATCTGAACAGAGTGACCTAACCATGGTTTAGACAGCCAAGTAACCAGACCAGGTTAGACCAGGCCAGGGTTTGCAACTAAGGGAAGTACTAGAGTTTCAATTGTGTTCGATCCAGCCCCCTTTCGCGTCGTTGAATTTTGCTCTTCTGATCGAACAGCGTCGTTAGCGGGAGGCGTACGATCAGGTCGGATTGCTATCTGTTCTATGATCGAGTTCTTGCGTTCATTTACGTCTTCTCCCTTCAGAATTGTTCCCGTCTCATGTGGTTGTTGGCTTGTTATTGTATGACTGATTTCTGTAACGGGGTATGGTCTCAAATGTCTCGTTTACTCTCAAGTTCTGCGTCTCTCTGTGTGGTTTGCCAGTTTTAGTTGAAAATAGCTGCGTGTAGGTGAGGTTGGTCCTTCGCTTCAGTTGTTATTCCTCAGGTAGTTCGAAGGCACAGGATTGGAGTGATACTGAAATTCGTTTCCAAACCTTTTTAAGGCATGTACGTATTTTTCAACACCAGATTGTGTAATGCATGCAGCCATGATGACGTTCTCCACTGCGCCCATGGTCCAAAGTGCGCTGTTTCGCTGGAGCTTGGTCTGTGCGGCGGCTAGAGTATTAGTTTTATTTTAGGGTTTTAGTTGTTGCGCAAGTAGATTTTGGGCCGGTTCAAGGCTTTGGGTTGTGGACGAAGAACTGACGTGTTGACAGTTGTGGTTGGTGAACAGGTATAATGGCGAAGTCTAAGAATCACACAGCTCACAATCAGTCATACAAGGCCCACAAGAATGGTATCAAGAAGCCCAAGAAGCAGAAGTACGCCTCCAGAAAGGGTGTAAGTTCTCTACGACTTTCACCTTTTGTCTGTTTCATCTCGATCAGATTTGGATTTGTAATTCCAAATCTGATCGAGGAGATATTATTTGAGTCGGACCTGTGAGGATTTCCGTCAGTTAAAGAGTCTGCAGGAACCGATGGATTTCTCTTAGTTCCGCGGAATTGTCAGCTTCGCTGTGTGCATACACTGTACATTTGAGTTTAGACTTTGAACAGCGCTCATACTTTATAACGAAGGAATTTGACGGGAGGACCTGTCAACTTCTCAGAACTCGCCTGACGACATTGAGCACCGGTCTTACTAGTTTTTTTTCCGCGATGCAGATGGACCCGAAGTTCTTGAGGAATCAGAGATATGCTAAGAAGCACAACAGGGTAGCTGGTGCAGACGATGCCGTCTCTGAGTAAATGAGCACAGAGTGTATTGTAGAGGAGTTTTTAGCACAACGTTCAGAAATCGCACCTGTTGTGATCACGCTGATGGCCTGCGTTTCATCATCCAGTAGTTGAGGTGGCGTCAATTTTAGTTTCCGTAGTTGGAGATCTTACGCAGAACAGCGTACGGTGATGTTCTTTTTTACATACTTTCAAGGCAGCTTGAATCCCTGTTGGGCGTTGCTTTAAAGCTTTGTAAAAATATTAGCCAACAAATTATTCTTTATATGCGCTGTATGATGAGGTCATTGTTACACAGCACGTCTTTGTTGACTTTACTGTCATACATCGAATTTTCTGCAATAAGGTTAGATGCGGAAGTCGAGTGCAATGGATGTGTATCTGGAAGATAAACACGGGAGGAGATACGGGATGAGACACCAGGTGTCTCGCGAGACCTGGACTACTGGTGGTGTTCGAATACTTCGGGAAAGGTGGAGTGCGAACTGGCAGGATACATGTCTGAGTTAGACAAGAATGCGACCTTCTCATCAGTTCAGGCCATCAGGAATCTGCTACTGTACTGTACTCGCTTATGAGGTGAGGGAGATGGTGGTTTGACGAGGTCTGTTAGAGGTCTCCGCACTCTTCTGCGTTTAGAAATCCATTTTCTTTGGTATTTCTAGTGTAAATTCAGTTTTGATGTTGGTTCTCGGATCATTCGATATTCGGGTTAACTGCTTTTGAAACTCGGGTACTTATCTTGAATGCTCTCGGTGGCGATGTCATATCAAGTAGATGGAATACTATCCAGATGCATGGGAAGTTTATGTGATCTGCAAAGATTCCATTCACAGCAAACAATCTCCAGATGTCCATGGAATTATAAGCTAACAAATTTATTTGGTATGTTAAACCCTTAGTTCCAATCTAGGGGTTTAACATTTGTTCCATTGTAGCGTTCCACCTTTGTATTTCACCTCTCCATCGAATGACTGTTCAGAGCACCTGCATATTATTCAGTCATCGTTTGAAATTTACACTACTGATTTTCTATTGGTTTTCTCTCGTCTCTTGGCTCACACTAACTTCTTTGCCTAATATGTGCTTTCATTTCGTCTAATTCACCTTGCTCAAGCGGAAGAGTTTCGTGATAAATCAAAGTCATTCTAAAATGTTCAAATTTTGTTTTTTTATAATGGAATTATAAGAGTTCAGATATACATTAAAAGGATTTAAGAATAACAGTTTTCATTTGATGGCATATGGACTCTCTGGATATGTGATGAGTTTAATTTCAGTATAACGGTGATGTGTTCAAATGGTCAAAATGGTATGATAACCCGGTTTAGTTAAACAAATTTCAGGGATTTTGATCCCACAAGTCCACGTCTATTAGTCCAGGGCAGGATCAAGCATTTTATTGCTAAAAATCCGTTAAAGGAATTCGGATTCGATAAATAGACACGGATAAATTGCTAAAGCATAGCTTTTTGTTGCTATGTGGTAACATAGTTATACTTCTATTGTGAAAGCTAAACCGGGAGATGAGTTCTTTTGTCCTATACGGAGGGATGGAGTAGTTGCGAAATTAGGGAAGAAAGAGAAATAATTTAAATCGAGATAAATCGCTAACGTATAACCGGGCGATTTCAATTTCAATAGCTATTTGTTAATTGTAGACTCCATGCACATGAAAACAAGTCCTCTCTTTCACATCGATTTGAGCATTTTTCTCTTAAATTTCATCGAAATAGATTTTCTGCAGTGGAAATGTTGAATTTATACACCATCATGATATGTCTTTTTCCGCTTTTCTTTTCGGAAAGTCGGTTTAGATGGATCCATTTTCTTTTAAACCCCGTGTATGATACAAGTGTTCCGGGTAACCCAGAATACTTTATTTAACCGGACAATGACTATGGTTATTACTTCTTCATCTCAAGTGGAAATCTGTGAAATAGAGAATCAAATTAAACCTATTAGAGCTATGATTCCTCTCAAAGAAAACTCATAAGAAAAAAATATTAAAGATGAAGATTTTGGGGTTTCTTGGAACAAAACAGACTTTGAACTCAAAGAACACCACGAGAAAAGAACAATATACCCTTTCATACTTTTTATACTCATCCTCGGGTTTTACAAAGGAAGATGAACTCATCACGTAGGCTAAAACCTCACTCCAAAGTTATCCTACTATCTGCATTTCATTTGTATCTCGTAGCGTATTCAGTGCATATCGGTGTTTTGCGCACAGTTCTAGTGAGTAGTATAATGTTTATGATAGGTTCTCAGCTGATAATTGCCAACACATAGTGCTTATTAGAAGAAATATTTCCAAAATAAGTTTGCTAGTATGAATATCTCTACTCCAATGATATGCTACCTCTCCTTCTGAATATAAGGAGAGCTATGTGACCATCAACCTACATCCACAATCTTAAACTATAGAGGAATTATTCCGCTTACCAAATCTACAATAGAAATGGTTCTGGAAATTTTGAGATTACGTAACTTATCGAACAGATAAATTAGAGATTCATCAATTTTATGAAACAAGAAATCATGTCAAATTCACAAAGGGTGAAAAGTCTTACATTTAATTTCATACTCGTTTAGGGTTTGACCCTCAAAGCCTGTCTTACTAAAAAGAAACCATCTGAGATACAAGTTCCTCTTGTTTCATGTTTAAACTGTTCTTTGGAGTAAACATTTTGTACTCTTGATCTTTCATGGAAGATCTATACTTTCCTCATGATGAGGTGATCCCTCCAACGCTAAAAGAAATCGTAAACAAAATTTCAGGAACGATGGGATCATTTGCTGTTATCGGCACTTAATTCCTATTCTCTGGATTTACTTGCATAGAGCGAAAAGAGAACATTCCATGGTGCAAGATAGCCGTTGACGCGTGTGCTTGCTGGTTTAGGATCAGTCTGAGATCTCTGTGGTTCGTTCCAAAATGATGAAACATGAAAATGAAGTGTGTCGAGAGAAATGACAATCTATTTAGAGAGATAATAGGAAAAACATTTCCTTTTCTCTTTCTTATGTAGTAGGCGGTCAGTTATGCAAATGCATACAAAATTCCAGGGTGCATTCGTCTTTCCCGTATAACATACGCAAAGAAGATTCACAGTTTCCAGCAACTAGAAACAATTCCTTTTGGTTTGTATCACATGTAAATTCAATCACCCAGTTTTCAGACAAGAGACGGTGACATACAAATACACGGCTTAACACGCAATGTGTTATTGTCTACCATCTCGTTTGCACTAAATGATCCAACGACAGTCGTTCACGACACTCATAGATGAAATGCTCATTCCTTCCTTCGCCGGCAAATTGAGCCAAACTTCTGTTATTTGTAGCTTTTACCTTCGTGCGTCCACAGGACCTTCGCTGAGCTTCCGAAGGCAAACCTGTAAATTATTACCTTTTGAGCTAGGACATTAGAGCCAAACTCCAGCATCATATCCCTTTCAGGAAAACTAATCGCAAATATCTTGACGTGGGAGATCTTCCTTCGGAGATCTCTAATAAATTCAACCCTTGTCACCAAAGCCTCAGTCCTCTAAGAGCAGACTGATAAGACTAACTATACAAAAACCAGAATTTACAACATTCTAGCACTTCCTGTGTGATGTAAACGGTTGTTCTATGATGTTGGCTTGGGTGGATAATTGAGGCGGAAGTATTTAACAAATGAAGTGTCTCCTGTACTCAAGTTGACTGCATAACGGTCGCCACCAGTGATATGAATTGGATCACCTAAAATACAATCTTACGCCCCGTACTTCTTATATAACTCCTTCACCTCTTCGACGTCTTGGTAGCTACCGAGGAAGATGGGTGAACGTTCATGGATGTTCTTGGGCACGATTTCAAGAGCCTGACAGGCGAAGAAGCCGGTAAGTGAATTCACAAGAAGATCGACAGATCATATCACCCAGAGGGTGAAGAATAATCAGTCAGTCGAAAGTAGCATAAAAGAGAAGCAAACAGAACGTAAGGAGCGCATCATTTTGAACTTCAGCAACAGAGATCGGATCGAGTTCCCTACTACACAAAGTTGAAAGCAACTTGTCTGACAGATCTCGGAAAATGGCAAAAGTTGGTTTGAATGCGGAGAACAAGGGCAACAGTGAGCATGAGAAAAACTGGATGCTCCTGGAATCAAGAATTGTCATGAAGCTGACCATCAGATTTTTCTTGAATATGTCGTGAATACGAAAAATGAAGGTATAGATTACAGCAAGGTTGAAATGTGAACATACGCGCTGTGTGCCAGTGAATGCCTGTCCTCCTGCTTTTTCAACAAGGAACGACATGGGAAAAACCTCGTACAAAACTCTGCATCACATCAACATCCAAGCGGATATTAGCAACCGAAAGCATTCAGGGGTTAAAAAGTGGTAATTAGTTGCTGAAAACCAACAACGATGTTAAACCGCATTCATAATCTCAGCTGTACAGATGAGGTACATCTCTTAATCTCGGGGTAACAGTCGGATATGCCTTGACCTGAATTCGGCTTCTGAGCACTACCTGAGCTTGCCGCTAGGGCTCTTCTTGTCAGCGGGGTACATGAAGATGCCTCCATATAACAGGGTACGGTGCACATCTGCCACCATACTGCAATTATTGAAGCTATGTAGTCAGTACATGATCAACCTGCAGTCAAAAGAACAACGAAAACCGCGCATCGAGTACTGCTTAATAAGACTACTGTTAGCTTCTTCTTGAAGCTTTCTACTTTATTAATCTCTTCAAATCTCGTTTCTGTGGTCTGTTTCATCCGCCGAGAGCCTGACCTTGTATGGGAGCGCGAATCTAGTTGATACAACCAGACGACCAAGAATTCTGAGAACATGCAACGTTTACTCATCACACAAACCTACCTCCCAATGTATCTAAGTGATTTCGGAGACGAACCGTCTGTTGGGAACTTTGCCTTCTCAACAAACCTGTACAGATGCAATTGCGAGCTGAGCAAAGAAAACTGCAGGAAGTTTTAACCTCTTCTTCCACGTGCCTTTCACAAAATTAGAATCAGAACTACACAGAAGGGAAAGTGCAGGGCTTCGCTGCAGACTTGGTTGTTGGCTCGTCCCAGTTTTTAGCGTTCCCTTCGTTTACTGAGTAGATCTTGCCCTTCTCGGGAATCTGCAAATCGAGTTTTGAATTTCAAACAGACGTAATGGTATCATCGTGAAAGCACTAAATTAAAAATCAGTACTGGTAGGCAATGTGATTTGAGTGCAAGAAACCAATGCTTACTCTGATAGTCGGGTGCGTCAAGATGAACTCTCCGAGTGAAGGGTCCAAAGTAAAACCATTAACACCCTCGCCCGTGCTCAGTACTAGCTGTACAATCATAAAGAAACAATGATTACCCTTTGTAAACAGAGGCAGCAGAACTGTACTGTTGGCATTGCTCGCTGTGTTTTTGTACGGAGCAACGGTGATAAGTAAATTTTAGATTCAAATTGAGTGATCGACTTACTGTGCAAGAACTACCGTACATACAGTAGCCAGCAGCAACCATGGCTGTTCCAGGTTTCAGAACGTCGTCTACGGTTCCAGCCTTACCAGCGTCGAGCATGTAAATGCCAAAGATCTGGGAAGAAACAACCGAACACACCGTAAACCGTATTCAGTCGTTGCTTGACCAAGGATTAAAGATACTGAAATGAAAACGTGTTACGATTTATTCCCGCTTTGCTTCTGCGGCCCTGTCCAACTTCAACGAAATGACAGACTTAATTCTCAACCACTCACGGTTCCAATGGAGACACCACAGTCGATGTTGGAAGAACCATCAAGGGGGTCGAAAACAACACAGTACCTGCCAGCCATATGCAAAATCCAGATTATCCGACGACATTAGACTGCTCTTACGTTTACCTGCCAAACTCTTGGACATACTAGAAGACAGGAGACCATAATCACATGTGATATATACCTTCCACGCAGTTTCTCAGGGACGAAAATCGCTTCTTCATCCTCTTCAGAAACCAGAATATTCTGCAAAAGGCGGACCCGATCAGTAAATGCTGCGAATCCTAAGAATGTTACAAGAAAGGGAAACTTGTACCAGGCTCCGGAGGTGGATTATGAATGTTTACTGAACCACGATACGGGGGTTTATAACAGAACCTGCGGTTCAATCATCAAGAGGATCCAACGAGCAGCAGAGGGTGCCCAGAGAAATACGATTTCATATTTTCGACACTACCCTGTCTGCGCATGTACGTATTTCTATTGTTTCTTGAACAGGAGCACATTCCACAACCTCCTTTCGTGGACTTCGAAGGCAAAAATCCATTTACATTATTCAGTCTAATCGGTAGAGAGATTCCTTCTCAATCTTTAACCGATTGTTCCCCATTCAGCTGCCGGAAAGAAAGGATCTACTGAAAAGAAAAGCAGACGATCGGGGGGCGCTGCTCATTGCCGACCCTCAACCTTCCCCAAATAGTACTGTAAGAGCATACCATAAATGGAAACAATTTCAGAGAAATGGAAACACTGCGGCGGTGTAACTTACGGTTCGGCCGCTGGATGTCAATGCTTTGACGAAGACTTGGTTTGAAAGCACATCCAGCTTTTTTTGCTCTTCTCCCTGGGGCGAAGAACAACGCAAACACGACAGTCCGTGAGCACTACTTGCGCTGCTTCTACTTCGTACTGTATAGCCAAGTAACACTCACTCCTGCGGTCCTCAATCCAGTTCTTTTCCCTTACGTAGGTGAACTGAACGCTGTTGGACCAAGAACAAGGTTGCAAGAGTTAATGTTCCTAAAAGGAGTTTGTGTAACAAGAGCATTAGTAACTACTAAGAAGACACCAACCGCTCCTTCTCTTCAAATTACCTGGACGTTGGTTTCCCCCGCGAGTCCAATCAGCTTAGCGAGACCAGCCTGCACAGGAGTACAAACGATGAATAGTTGAATACTGTGTAGACGGCGAGGGAAGGGCTTCAGTAATCCATTTTCGTCTGGCTGTGCTCAAATTTCAGCAATTCGCCGGGAACAGCTTTTGAACCCCTGCCTGGCATCCACCGCCGAACTACAGTGGCCTTCTCTTGAACGGCGATGAGATAAGCCCAGCGAATGGCGCAGCAGAAAGCAGAGACGAGCAACGGGGCACAGGATGGTGACATTGGTGGAGATGAGAATGCGCAATTTATGGAGACAGCATACAAGAGCCTCCGCCCTGCGAGGCATCACTCTTCATGCCCTCTTAGGCCATTATAGATGCCATGCCCTGTGCAACACTGTACGACTATTTCTACACAATCAAAGAAATTTGAGCGTATAAACGGGAATCGTGAGGACATCTTCTCAGACATAATTCCTATCCAGGCAGGATAGCAGCTTCGACACAGCGTCGACCATTAACTCCTCGACTTGAATTGCTCTGGAGCTCATGATACTGACTGAAACAGCCGAACACTCGAGTCCCGAATGCATCGAAAGAGCCAGATTATGCACTCCCACTTATCACTCAAACGTCTTGTTCGATTAAACATCCTTACAGTAAGATTAACAGGTAAAAATTTCCCTTTCCTAAGAACAAAATCACCAAACTTGTTATGGTTGTAAGGTATGACCTTGTTCACGGCAGAGCATACGAATTTGCAGCCCAGCACGATGTGATTGAGCAAAATCGTGAGATCTCCACGAGCTTCCGGGTGTTTGCTCTGCTCATTGAGAACATAACGGGTCAAAGTCATCAAGTCTGTACGCTGTGCATCCGCGGCGTGATCCATATTGCCTAGTTCGAGTTTTAAAGCCCCGAACAGAACGAAGCGAATTAGTTCTCGTCGAACAACCTGCAAAGCAACGAATTACAACAGTCTTTGATCCCAGCTCCGCGATTCGACCTCTCTATTTCTGCGTCAGCACGGAAACTTCATCACGAGATATATACGACGGGGCAACTATCAAGATATGAGCGAGGCCCTATACGAATGGATCTGGAAATTTCTCCGACTCTGTAGCTACTGCATTTTATTCTTATTCCGGATAAAGAGACCAAAACAGGAAATTTTGCACGGAATTCTACAGCACATCTAAGGAGTAGCTGTTAGTTGGGGCTCGGTAGGAATCAGAGCGCTGCAGCAAGAGAGTAAATCACGCACAGAGCAAGGACAGCACAGTTTTGTCTCCGCCCTCCGTTCCGAGCGGTGCACAAGGCCAGATCAGAGAGCTTGCTCGTTCTACTAGCGCATACAAGCAGCACGGCAGCGCACTGTGTCTACTTGTATCGAATTGTAGTGTGGTAAGGGCGGAAGGCGGGCACTAGCGGTAGCGGCAGCAGCTTTGGAACAGCACAGGAGGGTGGGGACCACCGTGGCAAGGCATTCCATATGCCAATGCAACGTGGCGTGCCCCCGAGCCTGCTCACTGTTCAAGGTCCTGCGGTAGCGTCCTAGCAGATATCGACTGGCGTCTAAGCCATCTAGAAGGAGATCCGTGACAGTAATCTATGTTCCCCATCCGCCAGGTATCCCACTGCTTCCTTTGCTTTGCTGCTATTCGGTAGCATAGCTAAATGTCGATAGTGAAAACGAGACAGGAAGGTAGAAGTTTTTGTCGTGTAGCGAAACGGAAGGATGTAGTAGTGGTGAAAAAGAAATAGTGAAAGCGGAAAAACAGACGGGAAAGAAGACCTTCTTCTTCCGTGATGCGTCAGTTGTCATTCTTTTGTAGATGTGGTGTTGGTACGAGAACCTAGTACTTGAGAAGCGTAGTGTCTCTATTATTAACAAAGGATCGAGTTCGAGTCGTTGTGAAAACTGATGCTCGGATGTAAATATATCATTCGTCTCTAGTGAAACTGTAATCGAAGGTAAATTTTCTTGAAGACTGCAGAAAATTTCTGTCTTCAGATCCAGTTCTGTTTCTACGCTGTTCAAAAGTATTTGTTTTTCAAGATTTATGAGAAGACAAGATATGTTCGGATTAAATTTAGAGAACGGACTAATCTTTAACAGAGCTCCAAGTTCCGGTGTGGAACTAACGTACATCTGAGGCGAAAGATTGAGCAAGAATTTTGGATAGCGCTTTTGCTATCCGACGTTGATTCGTAACCTAAGCACAATACAACAATCATTTTCATGCTTTGGAGCTCTACAGAAGACTTTGAAACATTAAATCATAATAATTGAAGAGAAATAAAGCTTCCCACATAGTGACACACATCCAATTGAGATTAGCACACAAAGCAAAGCTCTACTAACATCTCATAGTATAGTATATAAAATATGCTCATATAGCTTACACGGTGTCGAGACGAGAGTTTCTTGGGAATGACAGAACCTTCTAGCTATGATGCGATCGTGAAAAAGAAAGCAAAAATCACACGTAGAACACAGATCGCAAAGGAATCTCTATCATGTTCTCCATTTGTTTCATGTAAGTTTTCAACCCCAAATCATTCAATCTACAAGCCTTCAACTCTAATCATCTAGGCTAAAAATCTCACGTTCAAGAACTCAAAACTTCAGAAAACTGCTCTTGTGAAGTACTACCTCGTTCACCCAGAAGCTTCCCATTTTCTATTCAAAAAAGATATGCGTACAAGTTACAAGTCTCCTCTCTATCATTTCTGTCCTCTATCCTCAAATCTTCAATTCCTCGATTCAAAACTATCATCATTCAGAATAATTCTCTAGTCGTAAGCTCCGTAAAACCCTCTCCTCAACTCTTCTATAACTCTACTTGATAATGAAAAAAAATTTCTTTTTCGTAGTACACCTCCTCTAGATTTACTTTCTTCTTATTTGACATCCATCGTCACCTAATAGGTGTAAAATGGTGCCTTAGACAAGTGGCAACAGCAAAATAAAACTCTAGTAGAAATTCAACATGTACTATTTTCTTACGTGACAAAAAAGTTAATTAATATGACTTCGCAGATTCATATGTATGGACGGCTGCCGAGTCTATCGTACAATCAACTTTAGACACCTCCACTCGAAGTTACTCGACCACGGCTACCTCGGACCACCAGAATCACCTCGTTCTGACACCTGGAGCTCGAGTTATCGTTGTTGTCGTTCTCCGGCCCCCTTTAACTTCGAAATGTCGTAAGTGTCTCTTCAAGTATCAGTTCGAATTGGTTCCAACTACCTTGATTTTTTGACCAAATTACATCACATGTTGAAATATATATTTTCCTAGAAAGAATTTGTATCGACTTGGAATATCTTTGATGCCATCTCTCTATCCTAGGACTTAGAGAACCGCACACCAGATTCGTACTAATTATCTCGACATCCCGAAGGAGAGTTAGTCCTCTAGCATAAGGTCCATTTTGAAATCCGGCGATAATCTCTCTCTAGCATCCACCGTCACCTAATAGGTGTAAAATGATGATGTAGACAAGTGACAACGGATATTAAAACTCTGTTAAAAGTTCAACATGTATTATTTTCTTACGTGGCAGAAAATTTAATTAGCATGACTTCACATATTCATATGTACGGACGGCTGCCGAGTCGGTTGTACAGTCAGCTTTTGACACCTCCACCCGAAATAACTCCACCACGGCTATCTCTGATCATCAGAATCACCTCGTTTTTACATCTAGAGCTCGAGGTTATCGTCATTGTCGCTCTCTGAATCCCTTTAACTTCGAAATGTCGTAAGTATCTCGTCAAAGATCAGTTCGACTTGGATCGAACTATCTTGATTTTTTGACCCAAGTACATCATACGATGAAATCTATATTTCTTACAAAAGAATTTATATCGACTTGGAGTATCTTTGATGTCATCTCGCTATCCCACGACTTAGAGAGTCGCACACCAGATTCGTACTAATTATCTCGACATCTCGAAAGGGAGTTAGTCCTCTAGTATATGATCCATTTTGAAATCAGGCGATAACTTTCTTCTAGCATCCATCATCACCAAACAGGTGTAAAATGATGCCTTAGACAAGTGTCAACCGAAAAAAAAACTCTAGTAAAAATTCAACACGTATTATCTTCTTACTTGGCAGAAAAATTAATTAACATGACTTTGCAGATTCATATGTACGGACGGCTGCTGAGGTGATCGTACAATCAACTTTTGACACCTTCACTCGAAGTAACTCCACCACGGCTACCTCTGACACCAGAATCACCTCGTTCTTACATCTAGAGCCCGAATTATCGTTGCTCTCGTTCTCTGATCTCTTTTAACTTCAAAATGTCATAAGTGTCTCCTCAGGGATCAATTCGACTTGGGTCGAACTACCTTGATTTTTCACCCCAAGTACATCACATGATGAAATCTATACTTTCTTACAAAAGAATTTGTATCGACTTGGAGTATCTTTGATGTCATCTCGTTATCCCAAGACTTAGAGAGCCACACATCGGATTCGTACTAATTACCCCAATATATTGAAGGTACCCCGATATCCTGAAGGTACCCCGGAGTTAGTCTTCTAACATAAGGTCCATGCAATGGTAACTTTCCTCTAGCATCCACCGTCACCTAACAGGTGTAAAATGATGCCTTAACAAGTGGCAACAGAAAAATAAAACTTTGGTCATATCTCAACATATACTGTCTTATGCAAAAGAAAAGTTAATTAACATGGCTTCGCAGATTCACATGTACGGACGACTGCCAAGTTGGTCGTACAATCAGCTTCTAACACCTCCACCCAAAGTAATTCTACCACGGCTACCTCTGACCACTGCAATCATCTCATTCTGACACCTAGAGCTCGAGTTATTGTCATTGTCATTCTCTGACTCCCTTAACTTCAAAATGCCATAAATATCTCCTCAGGTATTTCGACTTGGGTCGAACTACATTGATTTCTTAACCCAAGTACATCACATGATGAAATCTATATTTTCCTAGAAAAGAATTTGTACGGACTTGGAGTATCTTTGATACCGTCTCGCTATCTTAGGACTTAAAGAACCGCACACCAGATTCGTACTAATTATCTTGATACCTCGGAGGGGAGTTAGTCCTCTAGCATAAGGTCCATTTTGAAATCTAGCGATAACCTCCTTCTACCATCCACATCATGTGATTGCACTAGTGCAAGGATAGATGGAGACGTCTTTTAATCACGGTACGTGTAAGGGACATTTAGTGTCCCGTCCTTAGGCAACTTGGTGCCTCACATATATCTCCCAAGGGGTCAGCTTACTCCAAGCCGATTGTGAGTCTGAGAGAATTTGATCTTGAGACCTCCTCCCTACATGTTTACTCAGCTACCCACGGAAGCCAATCTCACAATTGATTCTAGAGACCAGTTTCTAAGCTTATATGCTAGTAAAGCACTCTATTTCATCTTCTCTTTACTAACTCGGACCACCATAACTATCTCTAGACGTGGTGTTTTTTTATATTTCAAGATACAAACATATACTACACACTACAGTCTCATGATGAAAAATCTAAAACATAAATTTTGAACTCACTCAAATTTATGATATATTTCTCGATATCATAAATCTTGTAAAAAACTCAAAATAACTTTTCGTCTCCAACTCCATTTGTAACTTTTTAATATACCACGGTGATTAGCGCGATGAGACTGCACCGTGGTGTTTTCAGATTCTCAAATGCTCATTTTTTCCAAAATAGATTTCTTTGAGGTCTTAGCTTAACTCAAGGAGTCTAGTGTTTGACAGAAAGATGAACTATTTACCACTTGCATTTATTCAAACACGACATCCACCCCTTGAGGTTTAACTTGACTCGAGGAGTCTAACATTTGATAAAAAGATGAATTATTTATCATGTGAATTAATTCACATCACGACATCCATCCCCTGAGGTCTTAACTTGACTCAGGGAGTCTAACGTCTGATAGAAAGATGAATGATTGATCATGTAAAATAATTCACATCATGAGAACAAGTTTTCACGTTCATTGAACAACGGTATGTGTGATAACCACATGTATAGAATTTTCACTTATTATTGTTATTCTTTTTTATATTTATTTTTTAAAGTATACAATCTAGTTAACTATGAAGGATACAGATATTCGGAGAGGAAAATCCTTTAATACTTCTTTTTTCTATGAGAAAAGAAAAACTATGGATTAGACCTATTTCTCGAATCTCCTTTTAGGATAAAGAAATATACGATATAAATTCTTTATAAGAGAATCCTAGGTGACTGATGCTACGTGGTAAAATGTATAGTTGACTGGGTTACCTGCCAGAAGTTTATTTTTTCTTTTTTACCTCGGGTCTGTGCTTTCTGGCCAAGGGTTAAAGCTAACCACTCTTTGCGGTAAGTATACTAAGACCAATCAGAGTACTTTCACTATGTACGGTCTGATATGGATTTACAAAGCTGAGGTGGAGATGGAGTTACTAGAAAGCAACAGGTTACACGGTTATTTGTCCTTTTAATCGGAACGAGATTTTTGTTTAGTTAAGAATAGATGGCTGCCATATCAGGAGGGGTACCACCACCCAAGCAGCAAGAAGGAACCTTCAAGTGGACGACCGACTACTACAGAAGAAATGTCAAGTACATCCACAATTAACCCACTCTACTTTCTTTAGTGACAGAAAGAGGAAACGGTTCGGCTCCTTCCAGAGCATGTGACGTTCATTATGAAGTAGGTGGGAGTTCAGCTACCACCTGGCAAGTTGAGAAGCCACTCGACCCCAACAACCAGATCCTTGTGTATAGCAAATTTTTGAGAGTAGTGTCCCTGCGGACAATCGTGTGTCAAAATTTGAAAGAAGTAATCGATACACTGAGGTTTTGAAGGAAATTAGCAACAAGAGGGGACGTTTGGATTTCTGTAGGTTCAAGGAGAAGATTAGGTCGCAAGAGTAATAGGGACGTAATCGATTTGATAACGTCCTTATTATTCAGAGCACCTGCATATATATTCATCTCTTCCATCGAAAGATGGAAGAGGTAAATATACAAGTGGTTAATTTAATACCTCTAGGTATTAAATTCCTTCCGATAGGAAGGGTTAGGTATTAAATTAACATCTGAGTATATTAATGATTTAACGACGGTGGACTCCCGGACTTGTACCTTCTGAAGCGCGGCATTCAAGGCAACATTTATGGGTTATATCCTACTCTTCCCGTGTTTTCAAGTATGGATAACAGATAATATTTATAAAATATTTTGATTCTTTATGTTTTCAAGTATGGATAACAGATAATATTTATAAAATATTTTGATTCTTTATGTTTACTTATTATATATTTTTTACTTAACACCTATATATATTCCCGATAACATGAAGCGAGCAAAAGTTCCCCGGAATTCATCCAGCATGCTTATTTAGCCGGTACACATCCTTGCATTATCATCTGAGTCTAGTTCGTTCATTATATTGAACGCACATCATTTATTCCTTATAATTATTTTGATTCTCGACGAATGACGTGTTCTCTTCATTAGGTCTAGCACAAGCTAGAATGATAAACTGACCCCTTAACTTTTCGCTTTGTATTCAATTTCAGCGCTTCGCAATTTTTAGTAAAGTTTGTTGGTCCGGAAGCTCTCTGCAGGCTACTCGTTTCCTGGCAACAGGATTCGAGCTCACGTGGGAGAGATTCCAGGCACTGTCTCTAACCAAGATAGCTAGATTAATACGTGACCATGTTAACTTGTTATAGCTAAAGACAGTTCATATTGTCATTACATGGTCAAATTAATATTATCACATAACGGCAGTTCCAAGACTGTTCCTGATATTTGTCTCCAGCGCTCCTTACACAAACAGCCATATCTCCCAATGACATCACTAGATTTTCAGACCCTCCATAATCGCTTGTCCTTTTCCTTCTTTCTGGCATAAGGGCACTTTGGATGCATATTCGATGATTTGCATCGAGGGTTGTTCTGCCTACGACCTCAATGGATATAGCCTCACTGCAGGGAGATAGCACAGGAGCCAGTAGGTACTAAGGAGGAAACTGAGGCAGTTCAGGCATGGAGGAATAACGGTAGCTGCTTGTCAATAGGAAAGAGACTCTAGAAGAATTCGAAGGCCATTGCTTTTCCTGGCAACTACTGAAATTGTACAGAGGGAATATTTGTGTGAAGTCAGATCGTTGTCCGGGTGGAGATTGCCCTTAGAACCCATGGATCACAGTTATTGAACTAGCACTACCTCAATTTTTCTCATACTCTATGGATCAGTTGCACGAGAATTGGTGGCAGTAGTGAGCAAATTTCAGTTACCAAGGGAAGAAAGGAAGAAGAGATTGAAGCATCTTTTCCTTTCTTCGTTGACTGCTGCAAGGCAAACTGAGGACAGATTTCTTTCCTTTCTCTAGGTGTATTCTCGTACGCCTCGCCCAAGGACTGATCATCGTTTTCCTCTCTCTGGTGGATAGTACCTCACACCGGAACTTAGAACTTCTCATGTACAAACTTTTCTCTTTTCTTTTCTAGAAACTCCCAACTATTCATAAACTTGGAGAGACTAAAGCAGCTATCTTGGTGTAAGGATCTTGTAAATCTGCTCGAAACAGAATTCTCCAAGGATACCTTCTGAGATAATACACTATACTTGTTAGGACATATCACTATATTTTCCTCCAAATCCAAGAAGTCCATCACGTGGTTAGTTACAGAAGAGATGAGTGAAAGATGGAATACCGTATCCTTCAAACTGATTTACCTTCTCAATCTTCTTCATAAATCTTACGAACTGAGGATAGAGGAATCTACCCCACTATGAAGGCACATAGCTTGGACCTGTTCCAAGCAGCGTAAGAAGACCTTGGGGGATTCTTTCCTTCTTTTGATATAGTTTTTTATTTTCTTGGTGTTCCTTCTTAACTCGAAGTTCAGAGATCCTATCGTGAAGTAAGGTTTTAAATCTCTGAAGAAACTGATTCCTTCTAAAGGAATAACCCCTATAGTTTTAGTCTTTCTTCACATCTTTTTGGGATTACTCAACAAGAGATAGCAAGGGCAGTTCTCTGAGTGACTTTTTGAGAGCACCCGAAGAAAATTGATTTTCTTGAGGAGATAGTTATTTGAGCCGAGGATGCACCTGACCCTACACTCTTTGTAGTCTGTCCATCAGTCTGAGTGAGTCCAATCTTTTAGTATCGAATTCTGTGCAGTAGTGGACGTTTCCTATCACACAAGGAATTTTGAACAATTTGATTGAGCTGATCAACTGACTCTCGACCGTATTAGCAAAACTTTTGGACTGACCCTTCCGTGGTATTAGATTCTATATTTTCTTTTGATAATATAGACTATTGATAATATGATAGCATCCATTATTCACCTCATGTACACTTAGAAGTGTATATTAATTTATGCTTTAACTCTTCCTACGAGAAGGATTAAGGCATAAATTAATGTCGTCACAAAATGACGCTTATTGAAGATCATTGTCCAAGACTTATACCCCAGCAACGCATCACCCATGTCTTCACTTATGGTTTATATCTGGATCAGTTGACAACTCTGAGAGGAGTTAATATATATTAATTATGAGTTAATTTTATTTTTCATAATATCTTATTTCTTTATAACAGTTACACGTTTTCTGATAAGAAAAAACGAAATTCAATATACAAGGAGAGTAGTTGTCGGAATGTCATTTTAGGCATGAATTGACTATGGTCCCGTGGTAGAAAGGTTTGTCTTGCATACCATGGCACATCCTGATCAATCACAAAACACGGTAATGAACTTTCAGAAGTAACTTTGTGTTATCATAACACCATCTACTAATGTAACTTTGTTATTGTGAATAACCATTTCTATCAATACTTGCGACAGTTGGTCAGGGGAAGAAGTTAAAAAGTTTTGTCTCCGGATAGGTCACCGCCAATATAGCAGAACTTCTTCTTTTTTTCGGTTGTATAACGGAAGCCATGTCCAACTCGGAAAATTAAAAATCTCACTTTACTCGGCCGAGTACGTGTGTATAACGGCAGCTATCACGATGCTCGTCGAAGTAGTCCTCATCGCACGCGTCAAAATTTTCACTTTACTCGGCCTAGATGTGTGTATCAAGGCAGCTATCACGGTGCTCGCCGAAGCAGTCCTCGTAGCACGGGCCAATTCACTCACCGCTTGCCTTTTGTGTTCACTACGGGTGTCAGGTGCGGCTCGCCGATTGTTTCTGGACACGATACGAGCTCATCAGTCGTAATTTTCTCTACTGGAAGCAGATATTATCATCTTTGCTGTGTCATTTTTGCTGCGGGGGTCCCTGATGGACTGTGCGGATCGTCCAAGGCAATTTTGCTGCTGTGGGGGTCGGGCACGTCTCGTAGATCATTCCTGGACATGATACGAGCTCGTCAGTCGTCATTTTCTCCATGCGAAGCGGAGAATTTTATCTTTACTGTGTCGTTTTTGCTGCGGGGGTTCTCGATGGACTGTGGAGGTCGGACGATGGACATCTTTTCATTTTTGCTGCTGTGGTGATGACGGACACTCATTTCATCTTCGTTGTGGAGACCGGCCGTGGAGCCTTCGCTGTTCATGACATCGTTTTCTCGACGAGAGAATTTCATTTTTGCTGCGGGGGTCACTGATGGACTGCACGGATCGCCCAATACATTTTTATCGCTGCGACGATGACGGACGGCCATCACCTTCGCTGTTCATCACGTCATTTCTTGGACTGCCGAGATAGGCTACATGAAATTATTTCTGCGAGGGCCATTTCGTCTTCGCTGCGAGGGGTCCGCAGATCGCCATACCGCTTCTCATCAGCAATAACTCGAGATATCTCTTATCTCTTATCTCTTATCTCGTCGTCTATTCGACATTCGCGACCGATTAGCTCTTCCAATTTGAATTCATGATCTTTTCTGCCATACTGCTTCTCGTGAATTAGAGATTGCTTTCTTATGATCTCGATGTAACACGTCATACCTTGTGATCAAGACAGATAACGACAAGGACGAGATTTGGATGAGATAACACTCCGCTGCGGAGAAATCACGAACGCATGAAAGTTAAGTCCTCTTCACTTCTTATGTCTTCTCTTCATGTTTACCGTCTCTGTCATACCGCCTCATGTCGCAGTTATGCTCTGCTGGTGATGATGAAAAATTTCTTTTTTCGATACCTAACACTCCTCCAACAGTCGACCTTCAACAGTCGACGTAGAGCACAAGTTTACCTTAGACGATATCCAAGTTCAATGCTTTCATACTAACCAGCATCCTTGTGTTCTTGATAGATTACATCTTCCAAATACTTCGTCACCCTATCCTCTTATCAGTGCACGTTGTCTTTCTTTCAATGACGTACAACTCTATCGGGACAGAGACTAGATTTACATAGATTTAAAATATTGTCTGGACCCTCCACAATTCCTTCTAGTAGCGTTAGATTACGTGCGTACCTCTCTCTATAGGTCCGAAGGTGTGCTGCTAATCTCCCATACATTTACAACTACATTCTCTTGCTGCTATGCCTTGATCGGATCTTATCATTACATCGATTTAGAGGATGGATGGTTGATCTTTCGTAATCATCATTCAATCATCTTTTCTTATCCAAAATATTTACAGTCTTTGCAACATCTTGGACTTCTGAAGCATGTTGTTCATGTTGTTTATCGACTTCGTTGTGTTCATTGCGTCTGTGATGATGTAAACCTAGTATTGTTTCGGTTCGACTGTAAACATGTATCTTTTCCATCTAATACCTTTGAACCTTGCCACTCCATTGTCCATAGACGAGCCGTCCGAGCTGACTGCGCCAACCATACGCCAGCCAGCAACCCTCGCAAACCTTTCAGAAAACCACATGAAGTCTCTTTAACAATCGAACAAATAGGCGGCGACTTAGCCATGGCTGGTCCATTCTTTCAGCCTTTCTTCATAGAGAGTGCGAGGGCGGACTTCTTTCTGTCGAGAAGGGTGACGCACTACTGCAAGTACATGTACAAAGAGTCATGTGTTTAGACGCTACTAGTCCGATAGAGATAAAAAAATGCTTAATTTCTGCTTTGGACTAGAAAGGTCATGATAGGCCGTTGGGAGCTAATATTTGTGTCAGAAAACTTAACAATAAAAGACTTCATACTTTTGTTGGTATGGTAGGATATTGCTTGAAAGATAAATCTGAGGCGCATCATATTTCCTGCATGAAGAATATTTCTTACTCCATGTTGACAGACGATGATGAGCTTTTTATTTTGCTAGGTGCAGCTGCAATGGAGAACAGAGTTGAATTGAATTTCAATAAATTTTGCGGAGAGCCTTGCAGTACAATACGCATCCTCTTGGTACGACGCTGAGAACATGCTTGAGAATGATGATAAAATCTGGGAAGTATGCACCATCGTGCAAATGGTTAATGGGGTCAGGAATTCAACGAGCACAATGCAATGCTCTCGTGGAAAGTCATCGTGCATCCAGAGGCTGTGGTGATGAAAAACATAGATGAAATATTCTTCACTAAACATCACAATCATTATTGTGTCGGATTTTACGTGAAGGAGGTCCTGTGGAGATGTTGTGTGTTGAAACAGAGACAAGACAGAGAAAAACAACCATGAAAATGAATGCGATATATATCAACTCCAAATGTATGTACACTGCCGGTTCTTTCTCCTAAGAGCACAGAACTGAGAAACAGACCAGAGCGGTCTGTAACTTGCTTCAAAAGCCCCTAAAAACAACCCCTGAATCACAACTCTGACCCAAAACCACCGAAGCGTAACTCAAAGCAAGAGAAACTTCCCTTTGCTAACAAACAGAGCCACAGCATCCAAACCCAAGTCCAAACCACACCCATATACAAGCTCTTAGTCAAAATTAGCTACCACAAGCTATATATAGCCAACCAGAACTCTAACGAACTCAAAAGAGCAAAACCCGTAGCGAAGAAACCGAAAAAGATCTATCTGAGAACTTTCTCCTTTTGTCGCACCGAACGGACTTCAGATGTCGATAGGGTCTCCTCCGCTGACTCTGTTAACCCAAGAAACCTTCAGATCCGACTCCCAACAGCCGAGATATCACCGATTTTTGATCGTAGGTGATCGAACCTTCAAAAACTCCTCCCTGTGGCTTAAAATCACACACACCGCACAAACGGATCGTCTAAACTGATATCCATCTTCCCTGGCAGATAGATCTAGCTATCATGAACCCAATGAGACTCCAAACAAGTCGTTTGGAGTTCCTCTTGTAAAACCACGCAAGAAATTTGGTCGCAGGTTGCAAAAAACTAACGTAAATGGACTCCTTGCGGCTCAAACTCGCTCACTTCACCCAAACCAACAATCCAATCCACGTATCGTCTTCTCCTATGCGTAGATGAAGACTCCCTGGTCGTGTAGGCACCAAGAACGAAGAGCTTGGCACACCGATTGCGAAGAACAACCCAATTTTAGGTCGCAGGCGATGAAAACTTGACGTAAGCGCTTCCCTGCGAGTCAATTTCACTCAGAACTCCTAAACCGCTCGATGAAACTTGGTATCGTCTTCAATTTCCTGTAGAACTCGATATTCTGATCCCGATGGATCCAAGGACAGCAAGTTTGGACTCCTGAACGGTCCGAACTGTCCAACTCTCCTTCACAGATAACTGAAATTTTCAAATCTTTTTTCTGCATCTCAATTTCTCTCAGTACACATCCTCCGATCAGTCTCTTCCCAAACCGTCTTAACCTGTGCGTAGCCTGCACAGATCTGAACCCAATGACACCTTGTGCGCGTGTATTGGACTTCCCAAATCCCCAAACCATCCACCGACAAGTCCTAGACGCAAGCTAGTCCCTAAGCTGCCCCCTTGTATCAGTCTCTGTACGTACGAAGTTCTCTGTCATAATAATGAAGCAGGTCCCTTGCGTCTTTTATATAACGCCTGAAGTCTCAAATACCCAGTCAGCAAGTAAACTAAGGTCTAGCTTGATTTTTCCTTCTTTCGAGTCGCATAATTTCTTCACTAGACGTCCAAACGAAGTAAACAAGGTGCCTATGAAAAGCTGACAACGAGCTCTACCTATTAATGCAATGAAAGTGGAGATCCGAAATTGTGTCAAAAGTCCGTAAGCTAAGGCTTAGCTTGTTTTACCCATCTTTCGAGTCTTGTAATTCTTCCACTAGGTGTCCAGACGAAGTAGACGAAGTGCCTATGGAGTGCTGACAAAGAGCTCTATCCACTGATGCGATGAAAGCGAAGATCCGAAGTTGTGCCAAAAGTCTGTAAGCTAGGGCCTAGGTTGTCTTTCTCATGAGTGTCTTTGGACCGACAAGCATCGAAGTCTGAATTTCAGATAGGATCCGGTCCACGACACGACACCGTGCAAGGTACTTCACTGTCGATGAAGTCGAGGACAACGAAGTAGATCCAAAAACACCTCGTTCATCGAGTCACGAGCATGGGCCACACTTTAAGGATGCGCTACCTTCGTATCTCTCTCTTTGTAGTGCCCTTGCTCGAAATCTTGACCACGACAGAGGCACGCAAGATAAATACTCTCAGCTTGCACCGTTTACTTTCCATCTTCGAACATTTAGTTTCTTGCTTCCACCATTTTCTCTGACCACCTTCTGTTATGTGCAAGAGAAGCCTCGAGACACTGATTGTACACCGTTGCAGCAACTCTGAGTTGATTTTTTCTCTGATCAGGTTTTATCGTTCGTCCTTGGAAGTCTGTGTTATGTTATGAGCACTACGTACATAGCAGACTTTGCTAGTTCACATGATCAGGTTCTTGTTCTCGGGCCTTGACTGCACATAAATATTTCTGTACAGCGGTATGTATATTTTGTGTACAAGGCAAAGAAGAAATAAAGGTTTTCTCTCTCTCTTGTGTAGAACGTAGTTCGCATGGTCAGCCTCTTCTTTCTGAGACCTCCACCGCACAGAGCGGTATGTAAGTTGATGTACAAGGTGAAGAATAAACATATATTTGTCATCGATATATCTCCACTGCTCAAGTTTTTATCATCAGGAATGCCACTATCATATATACGCAGAAAATCAGTGCTTGAAAACGAGGCCGATGTAAAAATCGGACGAACCAAGTATTTGATGGCTGTCACCCTAGCCCTTCGGTACCTCAGAACGGTCGAATGGACGTCAGTATAAAACTATACTTGTATACTTTTATCAATGTATAAAATAGACCAGAAGAAAAGAAATACATGATGGTTGTGTCGTTAACCCTTTGTAACGAACGTTATTTACTACAAAAATGCGAAAGAAGGCTGCAGAGAACACAACTTGGAAGAGAAATGAATAACCATGGTTATAACATATTCTAATTTTGTTACTGTAGATCATCAGGATTTAAGGATGACGATGCAATATAGTTTATCTAACGAAGATATGCGAAGAGATACTAAGAATAACAAGTGAATATACATCCAAAGTGTAGGAATGCCAAGGAGAGGGAGAGTCCAAGTGAGAAGTATGTGGCAAAATACAATGATTCGATAGGGAGAAGTGGACGGACGACAAGTTATGTTAAACATGCATGTTCATTGAACGGGATACTAAAGGGATTAATAATCAAAAGAGATTTGATTAGTTCACAAGAGACATGACGGAAAAGAAGTTTGACGTATTTCACAGATTGGTTGACTGATTAAACTGTTATGTCCATGCCTGGAAACACGGAGAGAGCAGGAGATAAACCATAACCTGCCGCGCTTCAGAAGATACAAGTGTGGTCAGCTATACTCATGAATGCATTTACGCAGAGTTTAATTTAGTACTTAACCCTTCCTGTCGAAAGAGTTAGGTATTAAATTAAACACTTGTATATTTTACCTCCTCCATCGAAAGATGGAGGAAGTGACATGTTGTACATTCGATTGCCTTCCGTGATATGGATTTCATCTTAGAATTGATGATCTCACGTTCTCTCAAAAACTCGAGATGTGATTGATGACATTGTTCTAACAGAACCATGGACCATCGACCGGTTCTAACCATAGAAAGTTATTCCTTGAACTCCTCTAACCATAGAAAGCTATTTTGGAGGCTTAGATCTTTTATTTGAGGAGGTTGTTATGTTATTAGCTAGACATAATTAATGTTCTAGGTTTTCACCGCTTTGAGTTGGTGGTCCTCATTTGAGATCACATTCAACCAGGAAACCACGAAGGACAGTGGAACCTTCAAGAGCTACAACTACTACCACGATAAATAATGAACCTAGTCTTGGTGACACTTTATTGTCTCCGGGGCAACAAGGTGAACAAGAGGACACTCCGCCTGAGTCTTTGATTGGAGAAACTGGCTCGGGAGATCATGCTCCGAGGAATCTCCCTCTTGTTCGAGGTTTGATTTCACGCAAAAAAGTCCCATTTCTTACTCGCACGACTAGTGACAATTACGAGATGTTAATTTATTCAATTTGATTTAATTTCATGAAATAAAACTATAAACTCAATGATAACGGAAGTCAAATAAACACAACTGTAGACAAATCATAAGGATGTATTTAAGATTATAATTTAAATAAACCATACAAGACCAAATATGATTCTAATAATTCACAATCTATGTTGTATCTTCACGATGAGATTTTTCTCACGTGTCTGTTATGTTTGTTTTTCCATAGATGGAGAAAAAACAGTTTCCACAGCAGTTTAGTGGAGAGCGCAACTTAACCAAGTTTGCGTTGTAGGTTTCAGAAATGGAGAACTACTTGCAGAACTTTGAGAAAGAGAGCTGGTTACTTTTTTTGTTAGTAGATTGTCTAGGGAGGTACGTGAATGGTTTGTTAATCAGCAAAGATTGAGAGAGCTGAACGGTGAAGCTCTGATGAGCTCTTGGTCTGAGTTGAAGGACGGTATTAGAAAGCTTTAGTTGTGATTCTACTGTGATCTCTTTTATTATATGAGGTTTTTTAAATAAAATTATTAATTACAAAGAGTTTTCGTATATCTTTGTCCGTACTTGCTATCGGACTCTTTGATTCTGGACTTGCAAGAAGAGACTGTTTGGATGTAATAGACATATGTGCATCTTGGAGAATTCAAGTTTCTGTTTTATGAGATTTTAAATTATTCTTTGAAGGTTTTATTGTTTGTTACCAACATTTCTATTAAATCTAAATGTTTTCTTTAGTTGTTATAAAAGTCACAATCATTTGTTTCATTTTATGTTATGATCTTAAAGGAATGTACTAAGAGTAGTAAAAACTGATCTTCTTGTTCATGTGTAGTTTAAAAAAAACTAGCAAGTGTATGAATAATGAACATTCTTCCTCACACTCACACAGTTCGTTGGTGTCTTCAGTTGTGTTCTAGCTTCAGTAGCATGTTTAACCAACAAAAGAAAATACTCTTAGCACGTATAGATAATAATGAGACTCATTTTATTATATGGTATACTTTGTATGTGATTGACTTTGAATGATTACAATAATAGTCATAGAATCTTTCAAGTTTCTAGGCCAAAGCTCGTCCAGTGTTGGAGGTCGTTTGTGCCTTGAATCTCCCCAAGTGAAACATGAGAGAGAACTGATCATTGTATTGTCCTCCATTTCAATGTATTGTCTAAACTCGATCTCACCTTCCATTTTGCAAATGAATAACGATGGGATATCTGATCAAACTGAAAAAACGCGACCCAATGAATAGCAAACGGATGGGAAGACCCCATCAAGCCTCACAAGGGAAAGAAGGACCCGAAGGGCCAAGCAATAACCACCCCGAAGGGAAAAACAGCGGGGCTAAGCCCCGCTATCAGTAGCTCTAAAATCGCCTGTCGCACCTATAATGTTGGAGATCAGAAAATCAGTACCTCTAGAAACAACTGGCGCACCTGAAGAGACATCACCTACTGCGATTGCTCTCCTATGAACTGCTTCTGCTAAAGCTCTCTGTAGAGCAATGGAAACTCGCTGTCTAAAAAATGTGGTGCAGAAAGAAAGAGAAAGTGGTACTCTCTGGCGCCTCTCATGATAGGCTCTAACACAGTCTCTCAGAAAGACATCGAACTCCAAGCCTGTCGATCCGTATATCTCCAAAGCTAAAGGGATGAAGCGATGTCTCACTTGCATACCCTATACTTGATCACCTTCGCTGCTACCGCCACGCCTGCAGCCCATCATGGGAGATGGGTGATCACCTGTGCCATCATTGAGTCCCGTGTCGGATCCGTGACAACCACATCAGCCACTGAGACCTGATCCTCTCTCATCATGTACAAGTCAGCTCTCACTGATCCTCCTGTCTGAAGGACATACCAACGCTCTCTCCATGTCATGTGACCGCTCTCCCGTGCTAAGGCAAACACGACGTCTCTGATGACATCGTGGGTAGCTATCCGCTCTCCATCATGAGGACATCGAGCAAGATGGCGACCCGATGTGTCGAGCGAGAAACCACACTCGTAAGTGGATAGTACCGAAGCAACAAGCTGGACCAAGCCTAGGTGGAACCTCATCGCTGTAGAGAAGATAGTCGGTACGAGTCGGAACGCTCTAATGCAAGGTCGAGCTATGAGCCAAGAGCCTACGCCCTTGCCCGAACAAGAGCGGAGTCGAGCTCTAGTATCCCGTGAGATGGAAGGATCCACTAAGAGAGCATGGAGAATCTGCTGGAAGTGGTGCCCCGTCAGAGAAGACTGTAGTCCGCGAGATCCATCGGTAGCTAAGGTATCGAATCGAGGGTGTGCCTCACGTTCCTCAAGAGTCAGGCCATCTCTTGTCTCACGGAGATACATCTGTAGTGGATAAGAACCATCCTCCACCTCTGTCACGTAGCTCTCTAGAATAGGTCTATCTCGCACGAGAAAACGACAATAGAGCCAAGGTGCTGAGAGGGCCCAACTACCCAAAAAAGCTGCGGGAGCAGTCTCCTCCATGGATAATAAGCCCATCCCGTCACATGATATCGGCAAAGATGTTTGCCTACGTGCGAGAGGTCCTGCCACATAGTCAAAAGTCCCCGGTCCTATGATGTCGCCAAACACCTCCATGATCTTCCTATCAAACTCTCTAAGGCGCGAGATGAAGATAGGAGATGGAGGTACCGTGCGGAGTAAATAACTAGGACGCCGTGCGATGGAAGAGTAAAGAATACCAAAGGCAACTTGAGGATCCTCCAACATAGGGAGATCCTCAATATGCAAAACGTCCTCCGCTAGGGCAACATCGAGGAATCGAGAGACAAAGTCCTTTGTACCCACAAGTACTCCGAGGATGCGTAAACCATCTGTAGGGATAACAAATCCCTCCGGGAGCTGTAGGTCCGACGGTATATCTATGAGAGACCAAGCCTTGCACTTTGACACCTTCACCCTCAGTCCTACCAAGGCCAATTGAGAGACAAGGTGGTCAAAGGCAACACCGACTTGGTCCGCCGGACCTACGATGTGCGTATCATCAGCTAGAGATGGAAAAACACAACCTGGAGCAGCGAAGGCGGTGGCCAAGAGAGCTCTGTAGTGAGCTAAGGCAAAGAGGGATCCACCCAAAAGATCTCCCTGACGACTACCTGCAGCGGAGCTGATGACTGTAACCCCCTCTATCGTAGGACCGTGCTGGTAGTAAAGAGAAGAAGGAGAACCATAGAACGATCGCACGAAGGGGACCAGACCCGCTAGAGATCTCCCGCCATCCACGAGCTCCCTAAAGATGGAAGCGCGGGAAACGCTATTAAAAGCATTTTCCACGTCCACTTGTAAGACAACCCAATCGGGATGGATGTCCAAGAGAGCCCTAAGAGAGCCCTAATGCCGAAAGACACGGACTCACAACCTCCTGGCGTCGCAACTCCAAACTGATGTGGGCAAAGGTGGTCCTGAAAAGTATCTCGAAGCTGAAGAACAATGATACGACTGATAAGTCGTAAAAGAATCTCACCGATAGCTATCGGTCGAATCCTTCCACCATCCTTCGTCGTGGTCAAAAGTCTAGCTGCCCCTAGTACCTGAGCTATAGACTGAGGAATATGTCCCTGAGCTACTGCTGCCGCTACCTGAAAAAGCTCCATGAAACCACTAGAGGGGTCGTCTGTATGAAAACAATCCCGTAGGTACTCGTAGACCATCCCAGACAGACCTCCAGAAGATAGACGTGGAGCAGTACACAAGATCTGGGCAAATAAGGATCTATCGAGACACAATGGCTCCTCAGGCCGATAGTCTTGAACCTCAGGTGGTGAGGGATCACCCGGTGAGGGTGAAGGGAACGCAACGCAGCGATCGTCTCTCCAGTAGGACATGCCAATGACAAAGGATGTAATGCTCTAGCAGCTCTACTGTACTCTCCAACCTGACCTAACATCCTACAGCGTCGTATGCGGACGGAAGATGAGACATCACGTGTAGAGACAGACTCACTCCTATCTCGTACCGCATGGACTGATTCCTCCTGTAAGGCCGCCCAATCACCTGCATGGAATCTCCGAAGACGGGCCGCCACCTCCCGATGTACTCCTCTGCCACCTCGAGTATAACGGAGGCACCAACGAGGAAGTAGGAGAAATAGTAACCACGCCGCCTCGTCCTTGGTGTTCCGTGCCAACATGTCGAGAGGTAGACGGAATGCCTGTCTCACCTCTTCATGAAGAGCACGAGGTAACCGATGGAACAAACGCGGACAAGAGAAACTCGTCTCGAACAAACTCAGGATAGTGCTAGAGTGGATTCTCAACCACTCTCATGACTCTGGAGGAACTCCAGGAAAAAGGACTAATGGTGCCATAATGACTGCACGTGTAGACCTCCGATCTCGGTTAACTTGGGCATCCCATGTGGTCGTATCATAGCTCTTGTGCATCTTTCTCACATGAGATTTTACCCCTTGTGAGATAAATAACTGATTGCACACCGGACATTGTGTGTCTCGAATCAGTCTCGGTCTCATGAGAGAGAGAGTACCCATAGATAAAGAAGAGACGATATCCGATCAAACGATACTCTTAATAGAAACATCTCCCGAAAGAAAAGAGAAAAGAGAAATTAAAGAAAAAATAAAAAGACAGAAAAGAAAGAAAGAAGAAAAAGAAAAAGGAAAAAGGAGACAAAAAGAAGAGAAGAACCCTGAACCCTGATCTGTAAAGTCTCTCAAAAAACCCTAAAAAGAACACTATGTGACCCTAAAATCTGAAACTATTTAATACTCACTCATCTGTCCACCAAACGTGTCAAATCTAAGATCAAAACGAACAGAAAAAAAAAGTGTAAGAAGAATATAAAAAAAAAATTGCTCGCTGAATATTGCTCACTGAGGTGATATTTGATCACCTCAGCGAGCAAACGTTACTTCGTTTTACTCACTTTCATGAATTCCGCAGCAGCTCGTTTGAAGTTTTCTCTGTTCTGGATTTCTATTACGGTTCACATATATGTTCAGTCACCGTCAAGCACAGATCACCTCCGAACCAATAGCGGATTTAGATGTAACATTGATTTTCGCTACTCGTCGATTGTGAAGGGAAAAAAGGGTAGCGAGTAAGACGGATAAAGTCGTTGTGAAATCTGAAAGAAAGAGAAGAAGTTTAGTTCCGGATAAATCACTCACGCAGAACCTTGGAATTCCACTGCAAGCGTAGCTCTTTGTTTATCATTGTGTAAACTATTCTTCTAACCACATGTTGATCAATATTCTCTGGGAGGTAACTATGCATCAAACTGTGGTTTTGGAAAATGGCCGGTAAAGGACGACCTGGCATTTCGGAGATGAAGATTTCTTGGCGGGGAAAGGGTGAGAAGTGCACAGAGGGATGAGGAAGTTGGTAGATACATATTTTCTTTTTATAATTTTATTTTTGAAAATGTAAGTTTTCTTTTGCAGTAAGCAAACATTGCACCACTGCAAATAAGATTTAGATTTATTTTGTCACTGCACTGATCATAGTGGTAAAATAAATCTAAATAAATTTAAAAATTTAAATTTAAACATCTAAATTTGATTTATTAAATTAAAAAACTAAATTTAAATATTTTTCAGCTAAACGTAACACATGGACTGTGGGAAAAAGAAAATCTCTAAGCGTTGTGAGTTGAAACTTAACTCCTAAGTTTCAACTCACTGTTCTGGACGAATAAAAATAATCTTTAATTAATCACATTAATTTATACCTTCTCACCAGAAGGGTTATCTAATAAATTAATGTAGATGCATAATATCATGGAGGAGGTGAAATATGCATGCTAGCTAGATATAACGATAACAACAAACTATTGACTTTGGATTGAAAATCGTTGATGAATCAATCGATTTCCTTTCACTAACTAAAGAAAGCATGACATAATAGGATGTCTTAGATATACACCGAAAAACGCTAAGACCAATTCCGGTAATCCTTTTAGGATTCTGTGGAAGTAGTTTTTCTGTTGGGAACCAGTCTCCTTTGGGGTTACCTTCTATTGATTTACTAGAATCCTCGTAATTCGTATCCATTTTCTCTCGTCAGTGTCTTGTAATTGATCCAGGTTTATGTCCATGCTGATTTATAAAGCAGTCAACGAACAGAACCACTTTTGGATCACAAGATGGAACACGACAAACTGAATCCAAGATATAGGAATGCAGCGTTATCTGATAATGGATAAACATGACAGAAGATATATAAATCGGAACTTAGGCAAGATTCACAGTCATTTCACAGTCTCTGACTATTAATGCGTCTCAACTTCACAATTATGTAACTCTACGGTGCATGTTTTGTTGTGTGATTTCATATTTGAAGTTCAGTTTTCTCAATCTAAACTCATCTTATGGGGTAAGATGACTGAACACAGTGAGTGCACAATGCACATGGTTTAGAAATTTGAAAGTCAACCCATTCTCCAAAACAAACTTGAAGTAATATATTAATGAAGAAACTGTATTCTGCTTATTTACATCTTGTGTGTCATCATGAGTAGATAGTCAGAATATCATACTCATAAATCTACAACAGTTGTTGATTTATAGTACGATATTCAGACTATTTACATATCGTGTGTGATCATGAGAATATGGTTCTAGCTTTATTATTTGATATTCCACATAAATTATTAACTATGTTAAATATCTTTTGTCCAATTAAAGTACTGGTTAAATTAAAAAGTAGGACCTTCAGCACAATCACAAGTAGTTCTATCTTACAGATATCCGATTGACATAGGCTTTACGATCATGTTTTTATTCTTCATCTTGTCTAAATGTCATAGATTAAGGGATAATATTTGACTATATAATAAGCTACAGCATCTTCATTAGCTGTTACAATTATTAATATCTTAAATAAAATCGAGTCTTTACTTTATCTCATATGCAAAAATAATAGGAATTTAAGTATTTCGCAACTGAAGGCCTCTTAATCAGTGAAGCGATACAACATTTTCGAAATTTAAGGAACATGTTGTGTGTGCATTTGGCACTCCGTTCAACAATTCATATTCATTTTAGAGACTCTTGTGATGATGAATATACCTTACAACCCAATCTAAAATGAGTTCATGGTTAGATATTAGAAGCACCATAGTCTCATGCTCTTCGCTTCAGCTCGATAATTGTGTGAGAAATATAACCAGTTTGAATTATTGGTATATAGTTGACATGTTCTTCTTGTGTCCCGTCTACCAAGTCTCTAGCAGATGATTATATAATTCGTTAGCACAAGTATCCAAGTATCCAAATATGCATGCATCATGAACTTCTGGCCGGACCCGGGGGAAGGAAGAGACAAGACCGCAAATAGGCAAGAAAATGCATATGGGGACAGGTTCAGGTCACTTGGTCCCCAGGAGTGAGACTTGTCTATAGACAAGAAACGCGTTGTTATCAGAAAATGTGTAAATGATAAAGTAGAATTTTAGATAAATAATGTAACAATCCAATAAATAAATAAATATAAAATGCAATATAGCAGATTCTTTGGCCATAACCTATAAACGTAACGTGTAAAATACACTTCATGAACTATAAGTTGAAAAGTTGTATCACCAAATAAATAACATATCACATAAATAAATAACATCCATGCTTCTCAAATATGTATGCTGCCCGAGATGTCTGTAAGGAAAGATGGCATCTTCGAGCAGTTTTCAGGAGCTTTAGGCAACAAGCGCTTGTAGCAGGAGGAAATGTAAAGGTTCTTCATGGAGGTCCGCCGTTGTTTTGGGCTGTGACGCTGTGACAAGAAAATTGTCGCTTCTCACTACTGTGGGGTTCTCTTTCTGAGCTTGGACTTGCACTGTTTAGTTCTCTTTCATTTATTTGTCTATGAGTAAAACTAAGCCATATTCACCCTGTCCAAAACAAACATATTAAACCGATAGAGAAACCACCAGGAAATGGGACGATGACGGTGACGGACTATGACGATGATTTGACGATGACTATGACAATTATTCCTAAATGGAGAATTGTTTACCATGACTAATTTTAAAAGTATATTTCAGGTGTCGTGAAGATGTACATGTGGACGTGAAAGGTCTGCTAAAACTAGAACTAAGTGACATGACATGAAAACTAAAGGGAAATAGATTTTCCACTAGTGACTTTTATAACCTAACCCTTCGTTGAGGAAGACAGTTCCTCCTAAGACAAGACGCTCGGTCGAGCTTTAGCCGGTCAAATCCATGATTTCTGTAATATACGTAAGACGGAATCACCTGACACAATGAATAGCAAACGGATGGAAAGACCCCATCAAATTTTACAAGGGAAAGAAGTACCCGAATGGCAAAGCAACTAACTCCCCGAAGAGAAGAACACCGGGGCTAAATCTCGCTATCAATAGCTCTAAAGCCGTCTATGGACTCCATAATGTCACACACGGATAAATCAAAACTCTTGCATAGAACAGGTGTACATGGAATAGCATAGCGTACTGCAATTGCTTTCATGTGGATCGTGCTTGCTAAAACTCTCTGTAGAGCAATGAATCGTTATCTAAAAATATAGTGCAGAAAAAAAGAGAAAGTGTTACTCCTGGCGCCTCTCATGGTAGGCTCTGACACAAACTCGAAGAAAGACGTCGAACTCCAAAACTGCCGATCCGTATATCTCCAGGCTAAGGAGATGAAGCGATGTCCCACATGCATATTCTTATACTTGGTCACCTTCGCTGCTGCCGTCACGGTTGCAGTCTATTCTGAGAGATGGATGATCACCTGTGACGTCACTGAGTCTCGAGTCGGATCTGTGACAACCAAATCTGTCACTGAGACCTAATCCTCTCTCATTATGTACAAGTCAACTCTCACTGATCCTCCCGTATGAAGAGCATATCAACGCTCTCTCCATGTCATGTTATCGCTCTCCCGTGCTAAGACAAACACGACGTCTCTGATGGTATCGTGGGTAGCTATCCGCTGTCGCGCTACTTGGCGGTTACATGCTTGACTTCTACTCCGACGCTTGAGTTTAGTAGTTCTAGAAGTTAGCTCATATTACTTCTAGTCCTTTATGTATATGTTTGACACCTTTGCATACGGTGTTAACACTATTTTGAGTCTTAGTAGGTTGATTACCATGTTGATAGGGCTTAAGCTCATGGGTTGTATTTACGTGTAGCCCATGCACGATTTCTAGCTGATTTAAGTTATTTTTCGAGGCTGCGTGTCATTTTAGGTAGTTTAAGTTTTACGCTGGCACTCTAGGGGGCTTGACGTGGTAGGCTATGAGTGTAGATAAGTTACCAGGTAGTTTAAGGCACAAAAGGACGGTCAAGTGGAGCTATGAACTCCCATTGGTCCATTTTTGTCTTTCATAAAACTCTAAGTTTAGAAACAGAGCTCTAGAGTGGATTTCGAGCAATTGGTGAGTGATCTTCGAAATCTGAGAGCACAGGGAGATAGAGCTCATCATGCCAAGCACTTCCAGTGAAATTTTCGATCGATTTGAGACAATAAAGACGAAGTTATGACCAATTGAAGTTCGAATTGTGCTAGAATTGAATTACTTTTGTTGGATTGAGGGTTTTCAGCGTCACTTGCAGCAGATTTGAGGAAATTGCTTCAAAACTGCGAAGTTGTGTTCTCTGCCAGCAGGGCTACGATTTCCCAAAAAGTTTCATATCGATTGAGTGACTGAGTAATTCAGGGCGGCCGCTGAAGCTGAGGGGGTCTGAAAAGCTCTTAATCTAGAGCAGCGACTTCAGAGGAGGAGATCTGGAGTTCTGTGTACATTCAGGAGTCTCAACTTCACAGGGATGTTCAGCATCCTGTAGACTTCAAATACTGTGAGAATATTTGAAATTCATCGAGCCAATCTTCTGTTCTAGATTGAAATAGCCATCTGGGTACCAAAAATTGCCATAATTTTCTTACTCAGAACTTTTCTGTCAACATCTCGGTGCTAGGATTTGATCTCAGGGTGAAACTTTGTGTGTGTGTCCAACTTTGTGTGTGTGTCCAATAGTACCTCATTTACATGTAGGGGAAGTTTAGAAGTCTAAACCTTCATAGTTTTCCTCTCCTTGAGTGTCAAAGTTCACCGCCTAAACCTATTACTACTAGTTAGACCTAAATTTCGCTTTTGAGCATATTAGAGGATCCTACACACCTGTGTGAGTGTTTATAGCCCCTGTTGTGACTTGAAAGCCAACCTCTTGAGTAAACAACCATAGCCAGAAGCCCGGCGCTTTCCTAAGTAGACGGATCACACTCCGTTCTCCATGAACAACGAGCAAGATGTCGACCCGAGGTGTCGAGCGAGACATCGCACTCGCAGGTGGACAACACCGAAGTAACAGACTGGACCAAGTTTAAGCAGAATCTCATCGGTGTAGAGAAGATAGTCGATGCGAGTCGGAACGCTCTAATGCAAGGTCGAGCTATGAGCCAAGAGCTTGCACTCTTGTCCGAACAAGAACAGAGTCAAGCTCTAGTATCCGTGAGATGGAAAGATCCACTAAGAGCGCATGGAGAACCTGCTAGAAGTGATGTCTTGTCAACGAGAACTGTAGTCCGTGAGATCCATCGGTAGTTAAGATATCCAATCGAGGGTGTGTCTCACGTGTCTCAAGAGTCAAACTATCTCTTGTCTCATGAAGACACATCTGTAGTGGATAAGAACCATCCTCCACCTCTGTCACATAACTCTCCGAAATAGATCTATCTTGCACGAGAAAACGACAATAGAGCCAAGGTGCTGAGAAGACCCAACTACCCAAAAAGACTGCCGAAGCAGTCTCCTCCATGGATAATAAGCCCACTCTATCACATGATATCTGCAAAGATGTCTGCCTACGTGCGAGAGGTCCTACCACATAGTCAAAGATCCTCGGTCATACGATGTCATAAAAAATCTCCATGATCCTCTTACCAAACTCTCTAAGGCGCGAGATGAAGATAAGAGATGGAGGTACTATGCAGAATAAGTAACCAAGACTACGTGCAATGGAAGAGAAAAAGATACCAAAGGTAACATGTGGATCCTCTAACGTAAGAAGATCCTCGATAAGCAAAACGTTCTCCATCAGGGCAACATTTAAGACCAAGAGACAGAGTCCTCTGTACCCACCGGTACTCCGAGGATGCGTAAACCATCTCTAGGTGTAACAAATCTCTCGGAGAGCTGGAGGTCCGACGATCTACATATGAGAAATAAAGCTTTGCATTTTGACACCTTCACTCTCAACCCTACCAAGGTCAATTGAGAGACGAGGTGATCGAAGACACATAGATTTGATTCGTCGGATCTACGATATGCGTATCATTAGCTAGAGATGGAAAAACAAAACTTGGAGCAGCCAAGGTGGTGGCGAAGAGAGCTCTATAGTGAGCTAAGGTAAAGAGGAATCCACGCAAAGGGTCTCCTTGATGAGTACCTGCAGCGGAGCTGATGATTGTAATTCTCTCTACCGCAAGACCGTGCTGGTAATAAAGAGAGGAGGAAGAACCATAGAACGATCACACAAAGAGAACGAAACTCATCAGAGATCCATCACCATCCATGAGTTCCCTAAAGATGAAAGCGCGAGAAATGCTATATAAAAGTGTTTTCCACGTCCACTTGTAGGACAACCCAATCGAGATGGATGTCCAAGAGAGCCCTAATGTCAAAACACACAGACTCACAACCTCCAAGCGTCGCAACTCCAAACTGATGTGGACAAAGGTGGTCTTGAAAAGTATCTTGAAGTTGAAGGATAATGGTATGACTAATAAGTCATAAGAGAATCTCGTCGATGACTATCTGTCGAATCTCTCCATCATCCTTCGTCATGGCCAAAAGTCTAGCTCCTTACAGTACTTGAGCTATAGACAGAGGAATATGTCCTTGAGCTACTGCTGCTGCTACCTAAAAAAGCTTCATGGAACCACTAGAGAGATAGTCTGTCTGAAACAATCTCGTAGGTGCTCGTAGACCATCCTAGACAGACCTCAAGAAGATAGACGTAGAGCTGTACACAAGACCTGGGCAAACAAGGATCTGTCGGGACATAATGACTCCTCAGACTGATAGTCTTGAATCGTAGATGATGAGAGATCACTCAGTGAGGATGAAGAAAACGCAACGAAACGATCGTCTCTTCAGACATGCCACAGACAAAGGATGCAATGCACTAGCAGCTCTACTATACTCTCCAACCTGACCTAACATCTTACAATGTCATATGCAGACGAAAAATGAGATATCACGTGTAGAGACAGGATCACTCCTACCTCGTACCGCACGTACTGATTCCTCCTATAAGACCACCCAATCACCTGCACAGAATCGTCAAAGATGGATCGTCACCTCCTGATGTCCTCCTCTGCCACCTCGAGTATAAAGGAGGCACCAACAAGAAAGAAGGAGGAACAGTAACCACGCCGCCTCCTTCTTGATGTTTCGTGCAAACATGTCGAGAGGTAGACTGAATGCTTGCCTCATCTCGTCATGAAGAGCACGAGGTAACTGATGAAACAAACATGGACGAGGAAAACTCATATCGAACAATCTAAAACGCACTAAATGTAGCAAGAAGTCCCTCAAAAGTCTCTCAAAAATCCTAAACAGAATACTATGTAACCCTAAAATCTCAAAAAATCTCAAAAATATTTAATACTCACTCATTTCTTCAGAAGAAAACTTTATAGGTTATATTTCTCCGAAGTTCACTAAGCTGTTTTGTTACAAACGGACAACTAAAAGAAATAGTATATTTACTTATTTTAATAGAGGAATTAAAAATAATTAAAATTTTTATCATTTTTTGTTAACATTAGAATATTTTAATAAATAAATTTTGTTTTATATATAAATAAACTATTTTAAAATTATTTTATAAGAAGAATCAAAATATTAAATATCTCTTCACTCGCAAGTGTGACAAAATATAAAAGAGTTGTCTCTCGAGTTATATTTCTATCCAAATTAATATTAGTTAATAAATTCATAAAATTCCTCACCAAGGTCTTTAAATAATCACGGCATTGACGCTACTAGAGATACAGAAGTGCAAAGTCGAATAATGAAAGGGTGCAAAGGGATATTAACTAAAGAACATATAATTTGTGAGTGTCCATATATATATATATATTACCTCTTCCAAATATGCAAGATGTCTAAGTTATAAATTAAACAACAGTTTCTAAAATACTTTTTTAATCAATACATTTTATATAGAAACTGGATCATCTCCCACCGTTTAGTTATTATTTTATCGAGATTTGCATCCACACGTATGAGAGTCCAAGATTAATACGCAAGCTGCAAGAAAAAGTTAGTTAGGACTAGACTATGTTCAAGAGAGAAATGGTAAAGGGACTGGTGCACCCAAAGAAGTATGATAGAAGACTTTTTTAAATATAATGGTGGGTTTATTAATTGAAAGAGAACTAGATGTACAGAACTTTTGTATATTGACTTCTCAAAACAATATACAAATGAGTTTAGGGTTTAGGATAGACATGTTCTTTCTATGCTGTAGCATAGCTATAAGTCAATTGCAAAAACCGGAAAGGAAGGGGGAAATTTTTTATCATTTAGCGAAACGGATTGATGGAGTCATGATGAAAACTGGAAAAAGAATGAAAGCAAAGAGAACAGACGGATGGAGTCGTTACGAAAACCAGAAAAGAGGATAGATCTGGAAAGTCGAACGAAGCAGCGAGAACAGACTGATGAAGTCGTTGTGGAAGCAGAAAAGAGCAAGCAATAGATAAGAAAAACCGCTAACGCATTATCCCGTAATTCCTTTGCAAGCGGAGCTCTTTGTTTTTCACGTTCAGAAAAGACCAAATAAACTGAAAATAATTGAAGATATAATTAATTATATTTTTATTACAAATAAATATCATATATAGTGAATAAATATTATATATAGATAAAATTTTACTAAACAATTATTTCTTTCTCTGGTTTGAACCTCGTGATTAAAGGCTATGTCATTATAGAGCATTAAAAGAAAATCTTATCAACCTCTATAAAATATAGAATTTGAGAAAAACTTGGCTATAAATATTCAATTTCAAATGATTAGTTAGTAAAATTTTGTAACCAAATTGATCTCAAATTCTATTCTTTTTAGACGTTGATAAGATTTTCTTTTAGCACTCTATACTGGCAAACCCTTTAATGACGAGGTTCAAACTAGAGAAAGCTTACTATGAATACCTAGGCATCACATTTAGAGGGAGTGAAATTAAGTATCTTTTGGGTAATTATCTATCTTAATAACAACAGAACGTGATCTTGTATTACGAGCTAGATTAACTAAATATGCCTCCAAACTTCATTTCTATGAAAACTGAAGAAAAAGATAAATGTTTAAACTTGCAACCAAAATAATCATGAGCAATTGATCGACAATAATCTTCAAAAAATGTTAATGAAAAATACAGTGTACTAAAATACACAATCACGAGAAAAAGTACTGCTAGACAGGGTTTACAAACTATGACTTGTGTCAATCCTCTAAATTAATTTCATTAAATTTAAAGTGTTAAATTTAAATTTTTAACTTTAGACTTGGTAACTTGATTACACATGCTCACTTCAGTTCTACAAAATTGGTAAGTGATTCACTTGAATAAAAATTTTTTCTTGATAAAAAATATGTAATTCTCATGAATAAAAATATTTTTATCTTAAAAATCATATTTTTTTAATTATAAATTATAATTTATATCCTAACTCTTCCAAAAGAAAAATTAAAAAATAAATTAAAGCTCTTTGCATATTTCCCTCTTCCGAACATGGAAGAGGAGAAATATGCATCCTAAAATTGGGAGGATGCAGCGCTTTCCTGATTCTCCATTTCCGACGGCTTTCATCTTCCTCACTTTCGTACCCGTTTCGTACCCTCATATTCTCCGGCGGTCCTGATCGACACACAATGCTGCTGCACAGGACACAAAAACCCATGAGCAAAAGAGCCCAGTGAAAGTCGAACCAAGCACTAGAACGAGGTTACCATCATGCTGGCCGTGAAGGGTCTCATCATCGACACACGCAGACCGTGTTGGATGGCCACTTGGATCGATGAATCCATGAAATCAATCCAAGAAATCTAAACGCAGAGACGATAAATGTGCCGACGACTTCTCTTTGGGCGGCAGTCTTGTGATGCTAGATCGGACCACAACATACATGGTAGGTTTCAACAACAGGACGTGACTGATCCGCCTTCTAACGCTCGGGAAGCGTTACATTACAGTTCACTAACGTATTGGTAATCTCTTGGGTGATGCGGCTGCTGCTACACTTACCAGGTACGAGAAACTAAGCTCAGGAAACCGATATCGAGGACTACCAGTAGAGAAACACGCGACGCAATGAATAGCGTTAGACCAGTAGCGCAATGAACCAGTAGTAGATTAGACGTTGGGCGAGAGAACTTAAATTTTGGTTTCCTGTATCATCACCGTCGGGAGAGCGCCCGTATGACGTTCATCATGATTCTCTTTAGCTTTCAAAGATAAACGGGACGTTTTATATCTCAAGAAGAAGTGTACATCTATAAAACGGGAGGAGCCCGACGTTTTCAGAAGGAAGTGTACAAAGAGGGAGATGAGGAACAGCCGTCCAACTCACCGCACCAACTTGTTACACACTAAACTCTTGCCCGAATATCGAATCTTTCATCAATTGTTAATTCACGACTAACTTCGAGTTCATGTGATTTCGTATATTTCCTGCTCACTGCTCTATGCATCGCATGCACTAGTCGGTTGAGATGGTCGTTGGTAGTATCACCTGGCAAACAGCTTGGGTCATTCCTGGGGGATTTCTGGTATCCCAGTCTGCCCGAATTTCCTGCAGCTACAGCTTGTCTTGTTCTTTCTTTGATTAATATGTACATGGAGGGTAACCTCAGCACTCCATTTAGACTTTTCTTTGATTAATATGTACATGGAGGGTAACCTCAGCACTCCATTTAGACTAGTTTTAACATACTCCATTTAGACCAATTCTAACATTCTTTTTGCAACTTTAACTGTATCACTTGAGATTTTCCATTGGATACCGTTCCAATGATCCCGGTCTCGACGCTCTTGCTAGGGCAACCATAGCCAGATGGGAAAGCGTTGGTGCTATGAGTTGGTACAAAGGTGCGGCAAAGGGGCAATTGCACAGTAGTCAGCCAGGCAGAGGCAATCCTGCCCATCTGGTTTAGTCTGAGAGGTTCCTTGCCATCCCAATTCCATCACCGAGAGTACGCTCGAGCAAAGTATTCCTCTTAGTCAGCATCCACGAAATGGATGCTGCCGACATCTCTACCATCCCGATTGCTGACACCGAGCGATTACCCTCACTGAGCAGGATAATTTGTTCATCTGGATGGGGAGAATCTTGGTCGATTCTCCTGTCTCAGTTTCTGGCATCGACCGAGACTTGATCCATGCGAAATCTACCTATCACGGAACGACTTTTTAATCCTCAACTCAGTTCCACCCATCTTCAGTCGGCCTGGTAAGATTTTGTTCTCCATTCTTACTATCACAGTTCATGCGAACGTGTTTATTCCTGTTCTGGTCCTTCCTTCTCTAAATTTCCCGTCATCATCAACATAGACAGGAGACCAAAGGGTCCTTTGGTCCTTGACATCGCGTACTATAGGGTCATTGCGAGAGCGTTTGTACCATAGCTCGCAACTGCAGTAAGTATTCTTCCTCAAAACCCCATTCTTGCAGTGAGAAGTATTCCGTAATGCTTGGCAACGCTGTTACTCAATGCGGAAAGGTCACCAGCACGAACACTATGCGAATAATTTTCACTGCGCACATTCAAGTACGATGTTTTAGCTCTACCAACACTCGTAGAATTCCTACAGCATTCCAGAATAAAGCGCACACTACTGGGCAGTCATGCAATCATAAACTCCATTGAAACAGAATTTAATTAAAGGTCCTTCGCTTTAACCACTAAGATGGTAACAAACCTAGAAAAGAAGTTCAGTGGAATAATCCTTACAGTGGAATAATCCTTAGTTTTGTACGTGATGTAATTACAATCACGCTTACGCTAACGACACGGTACAATTTTCCACCGGTATCACAGGAAACAAATTTCCTCCGTCATACGTATAGATCCTCGCGAGGGATTACCCTCCACCACGCACAGAGAACACGACGCGACGAAGGACTTAACACAGCGTTCGAGTATCAATACCGGTATCAATATCAGTTAAAATTACTTTGATTTACAGTCGTAAAATCCTATACACGGATGTAAAGCCTATATACAAATGCTAAATAGCCTCATCTGAGGAGCTACAGAAAGTGCAGCTCCTCTCGTACCACGCCGATCAGATCAAGGGAATGGGATAATCTCCATTACCGGACAACTCGATCAGCATGCTGTCCGAGCGACCTTCTACTCTGAACTTCCACACATCTACGCGACGTGTCCAGTGCCCACACACGGCTGGACGAGCAGGACACATCCACGTCAGTCGCGAACTTTATTGTGGTAATTCTCTCTCTCTCTCAACCAGAATCCTAAAATCTAATATCTACAATGTTGGAGCCGCAGTGTCAGTCGTTTCAGACGTAAGCGTTCCTGCAACGTTTCACGAAAACGAGTTAGAGCCGACTGAAAGCGCTCTAGTATGGTCTACATGTCCAACAGAAGAACGGAAATCCAACCCTTTCTGCTCCGTCAGTAGCTGCAATAACATCTCCGGGAAAAGGTGGACCAGATAAAGAGTCAAAGATGGTTAACGATTTCCAACTCTTTCACCTGAAGTGACAAACAAGATCGAAGACAATAGCAGCAAAGCATGATCCGAGGACAAAAGACTTCATCAGCAGACTTCTAAAGGACACTTCAGATGCTGCTGGGGGATGTTCCATTCATCTCATCAGACACTATATCAAGACGAACCAGACGAGAGTTGAAACACGACGTCTCCAGGGCAGTTCACAGTATAGTGTCACTAGACTCTGTAGGTTGGGCAAATTCTGACTTCGAGGACTTCGGCAACAAGCTTCCAGAAAAGAGCAGAAGAAGGCAGAAGGCCCCAGAGCTATCTCATTGCAGCAGAGCTAGAGCTGACATACAAGTCGAATACAGACCAGAAACTGTCTGAATACTTTCTAGCTTCGTCGATCAACCGTCAAATCCGAGTATGTTCTTGTCGGACAATACCTGAAGTGGGAGTTGCACTGTCGTCGACTTGTCCTGCGGGAGTGGCGGTTGGAGAGTCAGAGGGCTGCTTCTTTCCGAACAGAGAGGTGACAGAGCCTGTGATCCGGCTCACGAGGCCTGGGGACTGAGGGGGTGCTGAAGCCGACTCCTCTGTTGGAATGGGCGTGTCCAGGGTCCCCGCTCTCGGCGTGGTGGTAGGCGATGTAGCAGCGCCCGCCTGGCCTTTACCGAATCCCAGAGTGGATTTGATCGTCGTCGGGAGATTGCTCACGGTTTCCGTCACCTTCTGGGAGAGGGCCTTCTCGTCGTCCCCCGGGTGGGTGGAAGACATCAGAGAGTCTTTTGCACCGTAGATAGCTCCTGTTAACTTCTGAGTGTAGGTTTGCTTCTGTGGGTCGGTGGTGGTTGCAGCTTCCTTGTTCTCATCGACTGTCGTCTTGGCTACGTCGGTTGCTTGAGATGTTTTCCCAACGACAGCATCCTTCGCTCCCAAGATGGTTTCCTTTAGTTTCTCCGTCATCGGCTTGTCACCTGTCGGGCTTCCGGAAGTAGTCGACGAAGCCTTCGTCAGACCTACTTTCTCCCCGACCCATTGACCCCAGCCCTTTGGTGGCTCAGTGGATTTCTCAACCCCGCTCAACAAGCCCTCCGGATCGGGCTTCTCCTGCGCTACAGCTGAATCATCCGCTGTCGGATTGCCGACTTTGCTCAGAATGTCGTCCTTCCCGATTACGTCATCGCTGTCGGTCTTACCCCCCAGTTGACCTGAAAAGTAGTCAATCCGATCACACAGACAGACTGTTAGTCGGGTAATCCATCCGTCAAATCATACATTCGAACATCGATAAATTACTACTGTACATGCGCGAAATGATTACGTAGACTCCAAAGAGTATTAGTAGTTCGAAGATGCAGACTTGGAAAACCAGCTCATCCACTTACCGCCGGGGAGAGTTGAGTCCACTACATCCGTCTGAGATGAAGGCTTGTCATCCGTAGAAAGCCCCTCGAACTGCTGCGTCAGGGAAGACTCCTCTTGGCCGTGTGAAGGGGGGAAGTCGCTCGGTGATTTTTGGTTGAACTCATCAGCCACGAGTGTCCCAGGGGCACCGCCATCCTTGAACAGACTGTCCGCATCTACAGACCCACGTGGACGAAAGCTCAGAAGATTGTTTGGCGTGCTCGGAGCGCCAAGAAACCATCTGAAAAGCAAATTGTTGTCAAACCGTGCGGAAACGTAACAAATTCTCTGTCCATCAGGGCTTTACCGTTTACTGTAGGTGACATTTCTCCTGTATGCAGCTTCCGTTCGTACTCTGGCTGAGTCATACCCGAAAACTGCAAAACACCACATCGACTTCTCAGATCTACCAATCCAGAGCCGAAATCCACATCGGTTACTTTCTCACACACCAATGACTGAAACTGAACTGGACATAGCGAGAGATGAGCAAGTACTAAAACCGGCCAAATCACCAGCTGAAACGTACCGCATTGTTAGTTGGGGCGTCAGCTTCGTCCTCGCTGCTGCTGCTGCTGCTGGTATCATCTCCGGTCTTGCCTGCTCCAGGCTTCAGCTTGCTCTTGAGCTTGCTGGTCTTATGCTTGGTCTTCTGTTTGAGTTTCCCAAGGACAGACTTCTTCTCCCCAGTTCCTTGCTGCTCCGCTGTCGAGAAATGGCAGAAATGAAAAACTTATTAGCATTAGACTACTGGTACTATCGATATATGATTACAAGTCTTCAGGGGTTCGAAGAAAGGACACCTTCAGACATCGGAAAGTCCAGACACACACGAACAGGCACCGAACCAGAACGACCGACAGATCTTGCTTAAGCTGGCAGTGCCCAATGGTACAATCAGGCATCATCTACAGAGCGGTCAAACAGACGTACATAACGAGGATCCGAAACCAAACATAACTGATCTTCACAGGCAGGTGACTGATAACATGAACACTCACTAGGGCTCATGGGCGTATCTTCCACAAGATCCGGGTTCTGGTAACCGGTAGCTTGAGCCATATTGGTAGTTCCTAAAACCTCCTCCGAACCCTGTTAAACACACTCCTCAGCTTCTGTATAAGCTCGCCTGCTGTGATATCTGCTCTTAGAGAGACTCAACAGCTCCGAAGTATAGATTGCCTAATGATGAAATGAAACCTTCCGCGTTCAGATCATACGTTGTTGAAGTTGCTTCGAACGGTCGATGTCAAATTAAGGAGCAGAGAGCTACGAACGTTTGTGTGAAAGCAGGGGGCTCTGCAAGCTGTTTATTGCGAAGCCCAAAGTCAGCAGACATCCGACACGTCAGTGTGACAGATGCGCAGGAGCAACGTGTCAACCGGAGGATGCGCCACTTGACACCGTGATATCTCCCGAGGGCCTTGCCACGTTGGGGCCGCTTTCTTTACAGGGAATTCCCTCTTGGCATGCAACCGATCGGGACGTCTGCCTGGCTGGTGGTGGTTGGCTTAGAGGTCAATGTGGATGACTTCAAGGCCGTGGGATACAGCGCCGACGCGAGTTAAAAAGACCTGTTTCCCAACTTTCGTCCCACTCTTTCTTTCTACGTGACAGAATAACGTTCGGAGGAGAGGAATAATGACGTTTCGTATCAACTTGGCGCACTGCCCGGGCTTCATGCTCTTGTGAGGTGAGGTCGTTTTCTGAGCTTTGTACACCTTCGGCCATAAACTAGAAAGTCCAGCCCAATTAGAAAAATCCAACTTGACGATAAAGTTCTACAGGGCGCACCGAGAAGATGTTTGGACGTAGATTTTGTCATGTAAGTAGCGTAATACGAGTCCCACCAGTTGAAATCTTGAGCGCTGCACTAAGTACCTTCGTAGCTTTACTGAAACCCCAAAGGAGAGTTGAAGCGCTGTCTCTCGCTTGATGTGTAAGCTAAGAGTGACACACTGACTGTTTGAGTTTTCTTTGCGACTCCTATTCCGCGTGAAGGTTCCCTTGTCGTTCTCGTGTTCCTGATCAGCCTCGATCCCCGGATAGAGAATCGCGTCTTAATACTATGAATTAGCATTCCATGACGTTTCCTCTCATGATTCCACCAGCAGGCTTGCCTTCTTTCTACAGTCTTCTCAAGATGACAGGAAGTGCATTCATTTTACACCACGAGTTTGTAACGATCAAGCACCAAGAGCTTCTTTATTTATACGCGTTGTAGAAACTGTCTGTGCATACATATCTTGCATGCGGGAGTCGGTCATGATGATCAACATCGTGCCAACTTACCTGTTAGGAAAGCTCGAGTCTGATGTATAGAGATGGACCAAAGTTCTTTTGTGTCTCCGGTGAGTCCCATGCATCTCGTATTCCCCCGACAAGAAGTCCTCCGAGGCCGATTATTATCACGATGATGAAGGGCCTCAGGACTCGTCAAACACCAAATTTGTTAACGACTTCGTATTTTCCGTTTGTAAGAAATCGAAGTTCCACTGCCTCCTGCTTCCAGTACAATACGGACGCATATTGAGAAACAGGCCTAGAAGTGCTGATGGATGTAGTGCTATCGCAGCTCGTTCTCACCGTGGCCAAACGGGCTTTCTTTCAGGAAAACATCCGACGAATAGTTTTCACCCTTTGTTCGATTCAATCGGTTCTGAGGATTCAACCTTATAGTTCGAAGAGAAGACAGCCTTGACTTGAGAAGAAGCTACTTCTCAGGGCAAGACTTGTCTTGTCTAGTCGACTTTTCTTGTCTCTTCTTGTCTGATTTGTTCGAACACAAGTTTGAACAACATTTCGACCGCCAGAAACAAAGTGACAAGACAATATTTCAGATTTAATACCCTGTCTCCGATGCTCGTAGACTATCCTCTGTCCGCAAACTGGAATTCACCACCATCGTAGCCTCCAGTTGAAATAGATCACCTTGGAACAAGTCATAAGACACCGTGATCTTCAGGAGCTACAACCTATGTCAAGGGGATCGATGCGCTGTTACTCTTACGCTTTCCTGGTGTTGGTCTGTGACGAGCGGGCGATGGGTACTGGGAAGGGAACAAAACATCGAACCAGAAAACGACAAGGATCGATTATATACGTACGTTCCTACTCACTACTCGTTTACTCCATCGCTCATCAATGGTTCGAGCTCGCATGTTGAACAACCCTCCAAAGAATCTGACAGTCTTCCTGCTGATGCGCTGCGGTTGATTGATAGGAGTCATACCAAACTCATATACGCGGACACGGAACATTTTAGATTGACAAAACCAGCTAAGAGCTGATGCTTCCTCTAGAAAGTTGATGTTCAACTGATTCTACGTAGAAAGAGGACCTACGCGTCGAGATGTCTAGTGTGGCCCTGGCATGAGCGTGGGAACTCGCTCTCTTCTCTCATCGAGGTGCCAGAACAATAACGATTTCTTTACGACAGGCTTCTCCACTTGTCAACAATTAGATATTAATGGAGGCATTCAATGAAAGCTGTGACACCCGTTTTCGGCTAGAATGCAGTTTTTATCGCGTCCCATATCTTCAATGGTCATAACACGCACTCTACTAAGAAAACTTGGATGGTTTCCATGTTATATTTTGGTGCTTTCTTATCCTTATCCATCCCTATCGAAAATTTTCATTCTCTGGTGCGACTACATCGTCATGAAAAATGATGAGCTATATGAACATTTCGAACGATTACTTGACGTTTTGATTCGTAAAGATACTCGAGAAAAGAAGATATATAGTTCTATCCTCCCAGATATATGGCGCGCGTAAACTGCATTCGCTCTACGCATTAATCCATCCACAACTGACGATTCGCTTGTTACGCAGAGCTCGTTTGAAAGATGCTTCCACACTATGATACATTAATAGCTTCCCATCGAGATGCGGAGGTGTTGGCCATCATGCGTTACGAATGATGGCCACTTCGTCACTTCTCACGGCCAGAAATTTGACAGCGTTATTTTTGGAAAGGTCTTCTGCTTCTCGAAGTGTACGAGAAAGGGCTTCTTCTTCTGAAGGGACCCACGTGCCACGTGGGCTGCCTCTTCACGGAGTTCTCCTCCATCTTGTCAGCAAGGACATCGGATGTCTCGACACGTGGTGGCTCTCGTCATATATACAGAATCTTGCAGCGTGGATGGCAATCCAATCTAAATATTATTTCAATGTTTCTTTATTTCCGTCAAAACGGGCTTTTGTGCAAAGTGGTCTAATTTATCATCTAACTTTTGTTATAAAAAGGTTAAATGAAAAAAGTTAATATCATATTTTAAATAGGAGAAGCCTCCATGCACGCCGACCGTGTAAACATATCTTATGTTGAACTATGTGCGTAAGTGAAAATAGTGACATAATCGATTTAACTGCATCTTTGTTTTTTCAGCTTTTTTCTAAAAATTAGAGCGACCAAAGGATTGTAAAGCATATGGTTTTTTGGGGTTTGGATCTGTAGCAAACTGATTATTTTGCTGAGAATGTTATAATTAAAAATAAATTCTCTGAACTCCCGTACAGTATTTTTCTTCTGTAGATGTGCTTGGTGTGTCCACTATGACATTTATTTAACATTAATCCTTGGAATTGCACGATCACAACTGAGGGATAACAACTTTTGCACGTTCATCGTCATATGCCAGAATGATTGACACTTAACACACATGTCTCAACATCATTGACTCTTTCGTCAACATCAGTTGCATTACGGACAAGCAAAAAATGATTACTGAAATGTGCAAAATGAGAGATATAGAATCTATGATTATATCCATATATAGATAAGAACTTCATGTCAGACACGATCATTTTTGTACATGTATCAAGGAGCTAGTAATAATCTGTTGAAGCATATACAACAAGTCATGCATATACATATGCCGGCTAGAATAGCAAGCAGCTAACATAATATACTAAAGCATGTACAACAAGTTGTGTATGAAGATGAAATTCAAGTCAAAAGACAATACTATTATGGAAATGATCCTTGGCGGTGGTCCAAAACACATTGTCACCGGAGATAATCAATGAGGTTTTTAAATTGCCAAATGTTGAATTGTCTATTACACTCTCCTACAATTTTCAATGATTGCGTAAGCAAACGCTCCCCAAGATGTAATGAGCGATGTTTTTAGTTGATCTTCTTTTGCAATTTGAACTTGGTTATATCCACTAAAACCATCCATGAACAGGCTTCTTGTCTTACAACTCTATCCAATACTGCATCGATGAACGATAATGAAAATCGATCTTTCATAATATGTTTTTAGAATTTTGTTACGAGTATGTGTAGAATATCTACACATACTCGTAAAGTTCTATTCTTTTTGAGAACAATGACTATGAGTGATAGCTACTCTTAACTTTTACAGGATAAATAAACTTTACTTTCAGTAGTTTATCAACTTCTACTTTCATCTTTTCTGCGAGTTAAGATTCATCTGCGAAGGTCATTGATCGTCGATACAACTGTTGGTAGTAGTTTTTTCCGGTGTTCACAAATGTGTAAGTACTCTTTTCATGTCTTCATAGCTTCATGCAAAAATGTCAAAATATTCATGGATTAGCTGGAGTAGGTATTTCTGGTTCACTTGAGTAATTGATTTTTAATTTTTATGGTTCTTGAGTCTTTGTGAAGTTTTAGATCAACCTCCTCGTAGATTCCTTTTGGTGTTATCTTCTAGTGTTTTACTTGTTCTTGTGGATCCTACTTTGCAGGTCTATTACACAACCATCTTGGTTGTCCATCCAGGTCTATTTGCTCCGTCACTTGTTCACCCGTTGACATCTTTGGTGTAGTTTGTGGTTTGTTCCATCTGGATTGGTTCAAGTTTGAGTTCTCCTATCAGCACTAGACTTGGTTATGCTCATAACAACATCTCTTCTTCTTTGTCCTTCATGCTTTCGGTCCAATCTAAATGATAGATGTTGATTGATCTGAGTCGAGCTTTGTGTCTATTGACTAAGGGTTTGGTGCTTATCTAGTGTTGTTCTCCTTGCCAAGTTAGTTCGATGTAGTTTCGATTAGGTGTCCAGTTTTGTTGTATTTTGACGTTGTCGCGTCGAATATTTTGCGTGAAGGATGTCCAAGAAAATGCGAGGTTCCTGACTGTGGAGATGTTGTGTGCTGAATAGAGATAAGACAGTGAAAAACAACCACGAAAACGAACACTGCAATATATACCAACTCCAAATGTATGTACATTGTCGGTTCTTTCTTCCTAAGAACACAAAACGAGAAACAAACCAGAGCGGTCTATAATCTGCTCCAAAACTCCTAAAACGAACCTCTTGAATCTCAACCCTGACCCAAAACCACCGAAGCGTAGCTCAAAGCAAGAGAAACTTCTCCTTGCTAACAAACAGAGCTGGACCAGCATCACACGATTGAAACCCAAGTCCAACCACATCCATGTACAAGCTCTTAGCTAAAGCTAGCTACCACAAGCTGTACATAACCAACCAGAACTCTAACGAACTCAAAAGAGCAAAACCCGTAGCGAAGAAACCAAAAAAGACCTATCTGAGAACTTTCTTCTTTCGTCAAACGGTTTTCAAATGTTGATAGGGTCTTCTTCCCTGACTCCGTTGGTCTAAAAAACCTTCAGATCCGATTCCCAACAGTCGAGATATCTCTAATTTTTGGCCGCAGGTGATCAAACCTTCTGTCGCGACCCTCATTCTCAAGATCGGGCGCAGACGCGAACAACAGAACCCTAGCGGACTTGCTAGTTTGTGAACGCTGCGAGTAGGACTTAACGGCTTGGTCGGGAAGTCGGGATCAGATGAACCCTAAGTGGTTCTCTGAACCAAGGTTGGAACCTTAGGTTAGGACATAAGGGCCTACCCCAAGAGGGCCCCAGACGAACGCTGACCTAAGGGGACGAGTCTGGAAACGGACTGAAACATGAGTCTCAGACGTGGGACCGAGACGTGGGTCCGAGACGCAGACGAACCACAGGGTTCGACTCTGGGTCTAGACCACAGTCATGGACGGAGCTCCACATAAGATCTCGAGGCGAGTGAGGTATCATTGGAAATGTGTCGTCGAGGGCTTTTCCATCAATCCTCGATCTGACCTCCGAGCTGGAAGTTATGACCGAACCACGATCGGGTTGTGGTATAATTTTCAGGGACCAAAGAGGAGGACGGGACCGCCGATCCCCAGAAGTATATATGAGGGGGGCTCGATGCCTGGGTGGGCTAGGACGAGTCACGCGATCTCAGGATTCGGCGGACGGACTCTGGGGGCATGAGATGATGATTGGGCCGATTCCAAGACATGTTTCGATCCAGACTTGGACGTCTGGACTTAAGAACGATGTAAGGACCGGAGTAAGACTAGAGAACGAGTCGACGGGTTAGACCACCTCAAGAGGGCCCCAGACGAGGCCTACCCCAAGAGGGCTCCAGACGAACGCTGACTAAGGGGGCGAGTCTGGAACGGGCTGAAACATGAGTCTCAGACATGGGTCCGAGACGTGGGTCCGAGACGCAGACGAACCACAGGGTTCGACTCTGGGTTTGGACCACAAGTTTTCAAAAAAATAGCTAAGTGTTGGAGCTCCAGAGACGTTTTAGGTCGTGGACGGAGCTCCACATAAGATCTCGAGGCGAGTGAGGTATCATTGGAAAGATCTCGTCGAAAGCTTTCTAGTGATATATAACACTCCTCGATCTGACCTCCAAGCTGGAAGTTATGACCGAACCACGATGAGGTTGTGATATAATTTTCAGGGACCAAAGAGGAGGGCGGAGCCGCCGATCCCCAGAAGTATATATGAGGGGGGCTCGATGCCTGGGTGGGCCAGGACGAGTCACCCGACCCCAGGGTTCGGCGGGTAGACTCTGGGGGCATGAGATGATGGCTGGGCCGATTCCAAGGCATGTTCCGAGTCAGGACGTCTGGACTTAGGAACGATGTAAGGACCGGGATAAGACTAGAGAACGAGTCGGCGGGTTAGACCACCGTTCGGGAGCCTAGACCCAGACGGACATCACGGGCGGTTGGACCGCTAGGTGTGCTGGAGGCACCGTTTAGGACCCTGGACTTTATGGGAAGTCCGCCCCAAGTCATCTTGTGACTTGCTCATGTTTGGGACCGACCTAGGCGGGTCTAGGTCGGGACTTAAGAACTGCTGAGCTTGATGATTAAGGAGACAGTCCGGCTCCGATCCGGACCACACTGAGATAAGATAAGTGATGCATGGACGCTAACTTGTGATTGTGTTTGCAGGTTAGCGGTGTAAAGTTCGCAACCTACTGAGCAAGAGCTTCCGCTGGCACAACAAGGCGATAGGTGCGCGAAAAGTGATATCAGAGCCAACGCTTCGGTGAGTGAGAACTTCAGGTAGCGGCTGAAGGCTGGACGCTTGAGGAGGGACGCGAGACACGAAGCGGATCAACGTTTCTAGGTGAATGGAGCGATGGCCGATGTAGGACAGAGTTCCAAGAGGAAGATCAAGAGATGACTAACGACTGACACCGAGATCAGATCGACTCGAGCTAGCCTCGAGGCACAGTCAGGGGACGATAACCGACAACTTTCACCTCAACGTCAAGGAAGCCCAGTACCAGCTGCGGCACCAGTGCAGCAAGATGGAGTCTTGTCAACGGTGTCCAACGATTCAGGCGCGGGAAGTCAAGGAGCCTTGTATGCGGAACTCACCAAGATGATGAAGACCATGCAGGAGGGTATGGCTTCCGAGATAAACGTATCGCTAATTGAGGCAGACCAAGAAAGTTCCTCGTCTACCAAAAAGCTTTGTAAGACGAATTTACCTACTCCGTTTTCAGGTATAGGACGGACTCGTAAAGTTAAGGATTTCTTAACTGAGTTGGACCTATACTTTGAGGCGCAACAGACTCAGGAGTCAGACAAGGTGAGAGCGGCGGTTACGTTCTTGAAGGATCATGCGCTTCTTTGGTGGACTGCATACAGGGATGAGCATGCCTTGACCGTCTCGGCGCTTGGTTGGAAGGAGTTCAAAGTGTTGCTCGCGGGACGATTCACTCCGGAGTATCAAAAGATTCAAGATGGGGTCGAGCTAGTTAGGCTGAAGCAGACGGGGACGCTAAGTGCTTATGTACGTGAGTTCAGTGCCAAGCTGGACTCATTCTCCAAGTGGACTGAGGAGACCAAAATATGTATATTCATTGGAGGACTCAAGTCTAGTTCGGAGAAGGCTCTCTTCCGGATGCCGGAGCTATCTGCGACAAGTGCCGAACTTTTGAAGCTAGCGGAGCGAATTGGGGACGACGAAGCCCAGCAGCAGAAACCTTTTGAACCACGCAGCACAGACAAGTTCCAAAAGAAGAACAAGGGCTTCAAGCGACAGTGGGATGGGGGTGAGAAGGATCGGAAGGAAAGACTAGAGAACAAGTCGGCGGGTTAGAGAGCCTAAACCCAGATGGACATCACGGACGGTTGGGCCGCTAGGTGTGCTGGAGGCACCGTTTAGGACCTTGGACTTTATGAGAAGTCCGCCCCAAGTCATCTTGTGACTTGCTCATGTTTGGGACCGACCTAGACGGGTCTAGGTCGGGATTTAGAAACTGCTGAGCTTGATGATTAGGGAGACGGTCCGGCTCCTGTCCGGACCAAACTGAGATAAGGTAAGTGGTGCATGGACGCTAACTTGTGATTGTGTTTGCAGGTTAGCGATGTAAAGTTCACGACCTACTGAGCAAGAGCTTCCGCTGACGCAACAAGGCGGTAGGTGCGCGAAATCTTCCAAAACTCCTCCCTGCAGCTTAAAACCGCACACATCATTCAAACGGATCGTCTGATATGATATCAATCTTCTCCGGTAGATAGATCAAGCTACCCTGAACCCAACGAGACTCCAAACAAGTCGTTTGGAGTTCCCTTTGCAAAACCACGCAAGAAATTCGGTTGTAAGAGACAAGAAACTGACGTAAATCGACTTCCCACGACTCAAACTTGCTCACCACACCCAAATCAACAACCCCACGTACGGTCTTCTCCTATGCATAGATGAAGACTCCTTGATCGCATAGGCACCAAGAACAAAGAACTTGGCTCACCGATTGCGAAGAACAACCCAATCTCAGATCGCAGACGATGAAAACTTTGACGCAAGCGCTTCGCTGCGAGCCAATTTCACTCAGAACTCCCAAACTGCCCGATGAAACTTGGTATCGTCTTCAATTTCCTGAAGAGCTCGGTGTTCTGCTCTCGATGGATCCAAGGACAACAAGTTTGGACTCCGGAACGGCGCGAACGGTCCAACTCTCCTTCACAGGTAACTGAAATTCTCAAATTTGCTTCCTGCGTCTCAATTTCTCTCAGAACACAACCCCCGATCCGTCTCTTCACGAACCGTCTTATCCAGTGCGTAGCCTGCACAGATCTGAATCCAACAACGTCTTGCGTGCTTGCATTGGACTTCCAAATCTCTCGAACCGTCCGTTGACAGATCGCAGATGCAAGCTAACCTCTTAAGTTGCCCCTTTATGTCAGTCTCTGTACGTACAAGGTTTCTGTGATAATAAGGAAGCTGACCCCTTGCGTCTTTAATATAACGCATGGAGTCGCTAATACCCAGTCAGCAAGTAAACTAAGGCCTAGTTTGATTTTCCCTTCTTTCGAGTCGCATAACTTCTTCACGAGACGTCCAAACGAAGTAAACAAGGTGCCTATGAAAAGCTGACAACGAGCTCTACCCATTGATGCGATGAAAGAGAAGATCCGAACTTGTGCCAAAAGTCTGTAAGCTGAGGTCTAGCTTGTTTTCCCTATCTTTCGAGTCCTGTAACTTCTCCACTAGGCGTCCAAACCAAATAAACAAAGTGCCTATGAAAAGCTGACAAAGAGCTCTATCCATTGATGCGATGAAAGAGGAGATCCCGAATTGTACCAAAAGCTCGTAAGCTGGGGCCTAGCTTGCTTTCTCCATCTTTCGAGTCTTGTAACTTCTCCACTAGACGTCCAAACGAAGTAGACGAAGTGCCTATGGAGTGTTGACAAGGAGCTCTATCCCAGTGATGCGATGAAAGTGGAGATCCGAAATTGTGCCAAAAGTCTGTAAGCTGAGGCCTAGCTTGCTTTCTCCATGAGTGTCTTTGGAGCGACAAGCATCGAAGTCTGAATTTCAGGTAAGAGCCGGTCCACGACACGACAGCTTGTCTTAGCCACGATCGTCCCAGTATCATAGGAATAGCCTTGTGATCATCTATCATTTTCATCACTATATCATCAATCTTAAGATTCATGATAATTGTAATAGATAATCTTTTGATTATTTCGGCTAGAAGGACTTTTCTTTGATCTGCCAGTTTCTAGTTGAACGATGATGAGTGTAATTCTACGTTCTTAAGTCTTTTGCATAATTCTTCACTTAAGATATTTGCACCGAATCCTCCATCAAGTAAAATGTTCCTCAACAAAACTCTCTTTATTGTTATTTGAAGGACTGATCCTTCATCTTTCCAAGGTGATAGTTTAAGTGACGAGATAGGTACGTTTGCCCTGACTTGAGATGAGGTGATTCATTACTGCTAGCATGCACTATGGTGCAACTTGAAGGAGTTTTCTTATGCTTACATCCGCTTCTTGCTGCATGATACGGTCTGTCACGTGCTTTGCTATACCTTCCCAACTTGCAAGTTTATCCAGTTCCGTTGGAATTGTAGCTTCTATCGTATCCGTGCAGATACGCTTTTTGGTTGATGTTGATATGGTATCTTGATGGTCCGGATTGCGTTTTCTTCTTGTTTCTCTCGAACTGTCTGTGTTGAGATTATTTTGTCTGAGATAGTCTCCTCTTTGATGGAAGAAAATTCGAACTCTTCACTTGTAGAAGGTTCTCCGGATCTCTTTGTTCTCTATGGAGCTCTTTCTCGTGCATGAGATTATCAAGATCTTGGATGATATCCTTTATAATCCGATCTTCTTTTGTCCATATCAATATTTCGTCTTCTTCTCTATCTTCAGAAGGAGAGTCAGATCCTGATGAGTTTCCATCTTCAAAATTTTATCTTTTCATTGCTCTTGTCACGATCTTACATTCTTATACCTCCTTATCCTATACATAAACAACATTAGTTCTAGTCATCCTACCTTATTCTTCTTCAGTCCGTCGTCCGTCTTGTTGATGTTAAGTAATTAACAGACCTCGTATGTGTCTTTTCTTATAATAGTAGAAAGATATCATGTTTTTCATGTTAGATAACGATGTGTTTTGATCTCTACGTACACCACATCGACCCCTATTTTGTCCTCTTCTTCCTTGAGGATGGTGTTCAATGCGTTGAATTTGATTTATCAGAACATTGTTCTGTTTATTTCTAGGATTGTAATAGCATTCTTGAGTATTATGAGAGCTTGTATTGCATAAGTGACAATACTTTATAGTGTCGTTTGTTTTCTTTGATTGTTCTCCGTCGTTCATCATAAGCTTTTTAAGCTTAAGTAATAGTGTTTCTTCTTTTTTTTATTTACATTTTCTTGTTTCTTCTTTTTTGTATCATGATTGTCAAGCCACTATCCATTTCTCCTTTTCTTGGTTCTTTATACTAATACTTGTCTTCATCTGCATATCCATCTTGTAATGTCAGAGCTTTTTGTCGTTGACGTAATCCAACTTCTAGTTCATCTACATTTGCACAACCTCTATCCTCCATTGGATATAAGTATTTAGACTGTACTGCACTTTGTAACCAAGTGATACGGAGATAATCCGCGACATGTGTGTTAGACGAGACGATACTATCCAGAAATAGGTTAAGAAATCACTTATGTCTTTCATTTCTCTTTGTTTCATGTTATCGAGTTTGAACATGATATCCAGATCCTCTTTGGCTACCATGAATAGGTTTAGAAATAATGTTTCTACTTGATCCCAAGTTGTCGTATCATCGATTTCGCTTTGAGTACCATCCAAATGTTTACTTCTTCAATGTACTTGATAATAAAGTTGCTTTATCATTAGGTCTTTTTTGTTTAGAATCATATAGCATTCGAAAGCTGCTATATGCAAGTCCGGGTCCTCATGTGGTTTCTCTTTGAATAGTGGCATGGACATTTCGTTTGTCATTTCGGTTGGACTTGCAATTGGTACCGGATTGAGTTCGGTAGTAAGAATTGGATTGATAATAGGTTTTGGATTGGTTGGAGGATTAAGACTGAGGATGGATTGTGGTGAGAACGTGTGGTATTTCCAGTTGTAGTATTTGGAGATAAAGGAACAATTGATGGATTGGTTGTGGTGTTGGTAGGTGTTTGACTGATTGGTGAGGTTTTTTTGAGTAGTGCTTGGTGTGTAGAAAGTACTTGATTTAATGAGAGTGGTAGGTGATGTTGTTGGAGAAAGGATTGGAGAAGGTGATCGTAACGGTGTCTTAGCTTTTGTGCTCGATGGTGTCTCTCTTTCTTTTCCCAAGTGTGTATAAGATAGTAAGTTTTATTTGACAACACTCAATCTCGAAGTTACTTCCCGTCTCTCATTCCATCCTGATGTGAGTAAGCCTCTACGTTGAAACTTCCCTATTTCTTCTTTTTCCAATCCAGTTGTAGGTTCAAAGAACTCCTCCAGATTTGTTCGAGAGATGGTAGCTTCAGAACCACTTGTCACTTGATACTCAGATTTCAGTTTGAAATGTTTCCTTTCTTCTTTAAGTACTTGTTGTTCGTCGTATTTCTATAGGAGGAGACTAAATTTCTCCCGTAGTTCTTTCATATCTTCATGTGTTTTTAAGTCATTGTTTTGCTTCCTTGGCCAATAAGACATCCAATACCACATGTAGATTATTTCTATTTTTTTCAAGATCTTTTGATGAAAAGTTTATTCGGTTGATGTTTTATATAACTCTTTGAAGTCAATCTTTTGGATTGATTTTACATCATCTTTTGACGTGGCTCCAAACATTATCCGGACAAGTAACCTGATCGTGATTTTCATGTTTCTTGGTACTATTTCAAACACTCCATGTTTGATCTCTATCTAGAACAACATTTTGTTGTGAATCTTTATAGAGTTGGATAACAACTTTCAGATTCCTCCAGCAGAGTTGTAGTATGATGCTAAGATCTCCTTCTTTCGGATTACGCGACAACATGTTATCAATACAGAAATTGTTTACAGAGAACATAACTATATTGTTTCTGTTAACCTCCATCAAATGTACACGGACAATGTCGCGACTGGACTCCGATGGTAGAGAATGTAGTTCGTATCGAGAGTTAGGACCGACATTCGTAAGTTTTCATATTGTAGCAGTTCTGCTTCTTCATTTGTGCTGTAAATTAATTCTTCTTGTTGTAATACATATACTTTAATAATTTCTTGTTCTGGTTCTTCATCCGATCAAGTCGCCTAGTTCTCTCTCATTCACTTGCTTAATTATCTTAGTGTCTCGTTCTTCCGTGTTGCAAACAGTCTGCTCCAGGTCCGTCACTCAAAGATCCCGCTGGTTACAACTTACGCTTGTTGTGTTTCCCAGCATGGTCCCCAAAATGTTACTCATGATTCACACCAGTACTCGAGAGTCTCTTCTAAACAGATCCGATCATTTATACAACATGATACTCAAACATGGTATACAAGTTGTCTCAAAAATTATAACTCCCCTTTATACAAAGTTCCTCTATACACTTGACTGATAGATCAAGAATGTTTAGGGTTTAGAGTTTAAGATTTAGAATTTCAAGTATTAAAGTATTCAAGTGTGGACTATTTTTATTGATCAGTTGAGATTCTTCTCTTCCAATGATCGATCATGATGAAATATGCAAAATGCAGCATAAATTTTTCATCAGTTCATAAATTATATTATTACATAATATAAATATATTCATATGTAAAATTTATATAGAAAATTTATATTTATAATAAGATATAATAAATAAAGGATATAAAATATATTTTTATTTATTTCTTTGCAAGAGTCCAATCAAGAGGCTCTTTTAGCTCACGTCTGTAAGCTAGCAAGAAATACGATTCATCGGTTGCTGAATGCTTTGTGAAATTGTAGCAATACTCTACAAGACTGAGCCACTCTGCGCAATCACTTTTTTCCTTCATATAGTATCTGATCATGCCAACGAACGTATGAAGTCCCCTGTTACTGAGCAGCTTGACACAAACTTCTCTGCCCACTGGTCTCTGAACATCTTTCCATCCCAAAATGACCAACAGTCGTTGTTTTATATGTACAGCGCTGGTAGCCTGAAGAGAAATCACACCCTATACATATAAATGCAGTAAACTTCCTCTCCTCTCAATAGATAGCAAGCCACTGGTGCAGTCATTCTGTAGGAATTGACACAAGGGTGATCAATAACATATGTCCAAGTCTCCTCCCGTGCAGTTTACTATGATCGACATTTCTAGCAGTTTGGGAACTGAGACTCTTCGTGTACGGACCGTAGGTTGTGCTACGACGGCACGTTTAGCTCTGACTGCTCTTCGCAAGAACATCAGATGGGTAGGAAAAGTGTTTGCATCCAAATCAGAAAATAAACGGTTGGACGGCGTGACACACACAGTGGATGCAGTTAAGACGGTACACAACATGTACAGTTGGCTTAAGAAGATAAGAAGAAACTTTGGAGAGAAGAGAATAGAGTTGGAGTCATGTAGAATCAACCAGCTTCCTTCAGAGTCGAAGTAATGGAAAGGAAAGATCAGAGCTTGGAGACAAGAAATACAGTGAAAAACTATTTAGAGATGAGTACAAAGTCTAAGTATGAGTTCACATAATTTCTCAAGTATTGATTCAAAATCAAGTTAACTCTTTCCATTTGTCCATCCGTTTCAAGATGAGAAGTGGTACTAAATTTTAACTTAGTCTCCAACTTTTGGGACAAGGGTTTTCAAAAGACACTTGTGAACTTAGAGTTTTGATCTGAAATAATACTCCGGGATAATTCATGTGAACACCACCAAGTGACTAAGAACAACCGAGAAGTCATGAACATTGTTGTGGTATCCAAGGTCAGAGCAAACTTCGCTAGTTTGTAAACCAATCAACTATCACAAAGATTGCGTTATATCCGTTTGAGTCAGGTAGAGACGTTATGAAGTTCATGTTGATGCTTTCTCAAGGTATGGCTGGGATCAGCAAAAGATGAAGTAACTCCTGTTTCTTCGCATAAGAATCCGGTTTGCTTGACATGTTACGTATGTTTTCACGAAGTGAGCAACATCATCTTTCATGTGGATCTAATAAAACCTTTTAGCTATCATCACTAAAGTGGAATTTTCTCCTTATGGTCTAATAAGAGCACATCATGACACTCTTTAAGCAACTTAGTCTAATTTGTCCTACATAAACCTGACTTTGCTTGAACATGAGTAATCCATGTCTCAACTACAATTTCTGCAATTTCACTCCTCGCTTGAGCTATTCTAGGTACTCCTTCACTTGGTCATCACCCATATAATCTTCACGTATCCACCTCTCTAAGTCTGACTCCTTCGGATACATAACTCATAAAATTTATGTTGACGATCGTAGATATTCCTCTTTGTGAATCAAGATGTCAAGAACTACATTGTCTTTTTCCGCTTTGTGGATTAATTCTACATTCATGAGCGCAAAGATATCATGCCATCATAGTTGCTTTGGTGTCACGTGGTCTTGTATTCCAAAGTACTTGAGCGAAATATTATCGGTACACTTGGGTTTATGGAGTTCCAAGTAATGCCGTCATTTCCTCAAGCAATAAACCACCACAAACAGTTCTTCCTCGTGAATCAGCCATCGACTCACTATTCCAGATAACACCTTACTTTCATATGCTACAGATTTTCCATCCTACACCAACACTCTATCAGTCAGTCGTCTAGTTGATCGCATTTGTGTATACCTCGAATGATTTGTCAAACTCAGACAGCTTCAAAACTGACCATTTGATAAAATAAATTTGATAGTTCGGAATGCATCATCCACCTCCTTGGTCCAACTTATCTATGCATCTTTTCTCGTCCAGTTCGTCAACGGCTTCGTGATCTTTGAAAACCTTTCACATACTTATAGTATAAATGTGCCAGTCTTAAGAACTGCCGCATCTCCTTCACTGTAGTCAGAGGTTCTCAAGTCACAATTGCGTCCATCTTTTGCATAGCCAGGTCGACTCCATCTGCACTTATGACATGTCCCAAGAAGTTAATGCTTTCTAAACAAAACTCACTCTTGTCATCGATGTAAACGAGGACAAAGTAGT